>BSBM01001102.1:0-5247500 GCA_027924585.1 Larix kaempferi
CTTTTATTTTTCTAGAAAGACTGCCTTAAGAGTTTAATTCTCCTTTTTACTTGGTTTTTCAACTTAAGATCCTGCTTTGAAAATTTCAAGTTTTTCTTCTAAGGATAATATTCATGAAATTTTTTGAAGTTGCAGAAACTTTCAAGTTATCCTCCCGCAGTTGCGGAATCATTTGAGTTATCCTCCCGCAGTTGCGAAATCATTCAGCTTATCCTCCTGAAACTATAGGAGCCATTCGTATAAGCCTCTTGAAGCTTCGGAAGCTATTTGGGAAAGTCTCTCGAAACGGAAAAAAATTCAAGAAAGCCTCCCGAAGCTACGGAACCATTCAGGTTTCCCTCCCGAAACTGCGGGAGCCATTCGCATATCTTTTCCGGAACTGCCGAAGGACTTCTCTTTGAAAATTCTTAAGTCTTTTCTCTCGACTTGCGGAAGCCATTCTCCATCCGTCCCGAAACAGCGGAACCATTTGGGTTTCCATTCCGAAACTGCGGAAGCATTCACGTTATTCTCCCGAAACCTCGCGGAGAGACTTAGAAATTTTTTGAGTTTCGGAAGCCATTCACCAATCCTTTTTGAAACGGCGGGAACCTTCGCAAAATTGTTCCGAAATTGCGGAAGCGATTGGTCTATCTCCATTGAAATTGTGGAAAGAATTCTTATGTTCTCCTGAAACTGCGGGACGACTCAGTAAAAACCGCTCGCAACAAGTTTCCAAAGGTTGCGTTACGGAAGGATACGTCAATCTCTTCCGAAACGCCGAGGCCATTCTCCATATCGTTCCGCAATTGTGGGCAAAACTCGTGAGTCTGCCCTGCAAGTCACGGTCGTGCACAAATGTCGAGGCAGCTTGAAAAGACCGTGCCGTGCAAACTTTAAAATCCGTTTTAAATACACCACCCACCGGATTAATGCCACACGTGTCTTACCCGTTTAAAAGGACGGTGGGGGTTTCGGTTGGTCGCATTGTTAGTTTTAGTTCGAACAAACACCGTTGGGCAGACCGCAGCCGGACCGCTCCAGCTCAACTCATCCACGACCACGTCCACCTTACTCAGCCACTATCACGTTTCCAGGTAGGTTTCTAACCGCTATTTTTGTCTCATCTCCACGTCAGATTACCTTTGGGTTTTTTCCCATCTATAACGTGGCCGATAGGCATTGGCTGCATATGTCATTATTTTTGTTTTTAAGGCCACCGAGGCCCATTTGGTTTCTCAGCTCTACCAAAGCCATAACTGTGACCACCCAAGTTTTTTTTTACCGGCCATATTCCAGGCGTCGTCACCCGCATTCAAAATTTGATCCGGCCACACAACGCCTCGTAAATGTTACTAATAACCATAGTGGTCAGCTGAATCCCATCACCTTTTGATAACATGTAGAAGGCGGTTCCTTGTTTCGTCATAAGATTATTTCAATCCAAGCTCACCCGCCATTGACCATTAAGGGTGCAACAATGAAGGATACCCTATCTCCTAGGGATAGATGGGAAACAGGTTGTTTCCACGTCGTATGCTTGCCATTTCGGGAACATTCCAAACTTTGCTTCCTTAGGATAATCAAGTCTCAGAACTATATTTCTTGTTTAGAGTGATTTATTTTGCTTCCCCAACATGCAGCTTCATAGTTTGTCTATGTCTATCATTAGCATGTTTGAATTGGTCCTTCTCTTTGTTAAAATCTCATAATAGGTTGCACATTTTATAATGACTTGTTTTTGGTTGCTAGCAGGTATAAGCCAGGATGCCAAAAGGTGGTAGAAAGAAAGCTAAAGTGATGGAGTCAGAACCAGTACCACTTAGGACTGAAACTATGTTCCAAGATACTAAGTGTACCACCGACATTCCTCCCGAAGTCCGATGGGGCGATATTTACAAGATGATCAGGGACCAGGATATCCCAGATGCATTATTGGAAGAGGAACAGATCTACCACAACATCAGAACTTCAGGCATAGCTAGAGCTTCTACCCTCCCTGAATTGTTCCCATGTTCTGAAGTGATCGGGTGGATACTGGAGCATACTAATGCGGAGACAAGAGTATTACATGATAGCAGGGGAGTAGCCATCGTCTCATTCCACCTAACATATATTGTTGCAGCCTATAAATTCTCACGTCCCCAGCAAGCTCTGAGTGATGAATGGTTGGGCCAGATGAACAATATTGAGATGGCCAAAAAATTATTGGTCGCAGGCAAGCTCTTAAGAAAGAGAGGTAATGATGAATACGATGTTCAGAACCTAAGACCTCCTTTTAGGTTAATCGCCCTAATGCTATGCAGAATTTTTGGCATGCCCGATGGCACTGTATACAGGATATAGTGGGATCCCATCATACACTACGTAGCATTCAAAAGGACTGTGTTTGACTGGGCTACTATCCTTTCGGACAGTTTGGCATCCACAGTGGCTGCTGCAAGAGAAGGTCTGGCCTTAAAAAAGTCAGAATTTTACATGTCTACCTATCTCATTGACTGTGTTTTGGCCAAACTATCTTTCCCCAGCTTAGGTTGCACATGGGATAAGGCCAACAGCCCGGTTTACACTGTTTACAAGATAATGTGGGCTCAAAATTACAGAGCTAGCTATAAGCTCATCTGCGAGGGGTTCATCGTGCCTCTATATGAGCAGATATTCAAGGAAGAGCCCAACTGTCTGTCCGAAAATGCCATGGAGATCCTAGAAAACTATGGATATTTTTATTTCTCAGAACAAGGCACCTACATCAGGATGTTTGGAGGGACCAAAGCACCATATATTTTGCCGAAGTATGCTACTGACTATGTAGTCCTCAAGGAAGCAGTGAGACAAATTTTCCTTGATGGAATCGGAGCAGTGCTTAACAAGCAGCATAAGGCTTCTTTCCCTCCTTTACCCTTCTCCATAGGAGCCTACAAATTCTCAGGGGTTGCATCAGCTGAGGAGTTTTTTCAAGAGCTAAAAGCCTTCCACTTTGGTGAAGTTATTTTCCATAGAAATGATAGGCCGGGGAAAGTTGCCGAGCATTGCAAAGAAATTTATGCGCATTTCGATTATGCTCATTATTATGATGCTGATGAAGAGGCATTTAGAGGCATCAGCAACATGACTGAGTTGCAGATTTGTCGTCAAGGCAGTGGAGCGAGCTCTAGCTCTACCAAGACCCAAAAAACCAGCCAGCAGAAAGAAAAAGAAGCAGCTGATGCCCGAGCCCAAGAAGAGCAAAGGTTAAAAGAGGAAGCAAGGTTGCAACAAGAAGCTGAAGTGGAAAAATTGTAGCAAGAAGCAGAAAATGAGAGGTTGCAGCAAGAAGCAGAAAATGAGAGGTTGCAGCAAGAAGCAGAAAATGAAAGGCTACAGAAAGAAGCTGAGGAAGCCCAGCAGCAGAAAGATGCAAAAGACGCGAAGCAGGCGGAAGAAAATGAAAATCAGCTGCAAGCTGAAGGAGAAGAGAGAAGGCAACAAGCTGAAGTGGGGCAAAAGACGGAAGAAGAGCTCAAGACAGTTGAAGATGCCCAAATAGGTGGCTCCGGCACCCAGGATATGGAAATAGACACATCTCAAGCAGGTGTCCCCGGCACCCAAAATGTGGAGGCGGACACACTGCAAGCAGGTCTCTCTAGTACCCAAAATGTGGGAATAGATTCAGCTCAAGAAGTCCATACCCCACCCGCAGAAGCATAAATAAATATAATAGATCTCCCAATCGTCCCTTACAATCCATCAGAAGAGCATACGGTGTCTCGATGGGATGAATTTGTATATGATAAGAAGAGAAAGGTAGTGGTCCTAAAATCGGAAGAGAGGATAAAGAGACTCTTCCAGGAAGATATTGTTACCTGCCGGGAGACAACAATAATGCAAAATACAAATAAGGCTCCCTTAGCTATGGCATCCACCGCTGTAGAAGCAGCAAAATCAACGTAGGACAATGTGGCTGATATAGTTAGAGAAGTTGAGTCGACAAAGAGGAGAGCTCTCATATTACAACATACTGTAGCTAATGAGAAATCTTACAGGGATCTTGTGGTGAATAGGTATAATCGCCTGTCTGTTGAGCATAAGGAAGTATCAGACAAGTATAACCACTTAGAAGAAGAAAAGGAGCATCTGGCAGTCCAGATGATGGTTTTGGAAGCAGAAAAGAATGTTGTAGAAGCTAGGGTGTCCCATCTGGAAGCAGATAAGTAGGTATTGGTTGAGCAATTAGAGCAGGCAGAGAGCAGAGCGATAGATATGTTTCCTTTCCATGAGTTGTCCTGTAGCATCCTAAAACAAATTCATGACACTCAAGAGCTGATTTCAGAGGAAGTGTGCAAGCTCAAAGCCATGGTGGTTAGATTAAAAGAAGTTAATACAGAGGCCAGTAGGCTTAAGGCTAAATATACTTGGGTTAAGGCAAACATCTTGAGCCAGATAGAATGGAGAGAAGGAAAGGTGGGTTTCCCCAAGCATCTCCCATTCAAATCTGTAGATGGTTTTAATGAAGACATAGCCCTTTTGGAATTTTGCAGAAACTGTAGCCATAAGCTAATGGCTAAGATCCAAGGGACAATGGAGAAAAGTAATAGTCTCTATCAAAAGATCCACGAAGTGCATGATAAGTGCAAGTTGAGTTTCCCTCAGTCCCTTGATGAGTTCCCGAGTAAAGAGCAATGTTTGTCTAACTTGAAGGAGGAACTGGATATCCAAACAGAATATGTAAAGAAGATTGATGTCTTGGCCATTGATGATCTCCATCATTATATCGAGATGTCATCAATACACAACCATTTGCTTAAAGAAATCCACAAAGCAGCAGTTGTGGAAATTCAGGGCATTGGAGCAGAGCTTAGTAAAGATGTGACCTCCCAGAAAATCTTGCTCCCTTCCGCAGCAAAGATAGTTATCAGAGACACTGGTGTCTGGTTCAGTTACATTGCCGAAGAGGAAAAGAAAACAGCAGCAGCAGCAGAAGTAACAGCCAGCCCAAGTGCTTCTCTCCTAGCAGCAGCAGCAACAACAACTAGCTCGAGTGCCTCCTTCCCAGCTGAAGCGCCTACCCAAGAGTGAACATGTTGATATTAAGGCGTTGATTCCTAATTTTTGTATTTTGGCTTTCATATGTCTAAAAGCGTAGAGCCATGGGACAGCTGTCCTTTTCTTTTTAAGTAATTTTCTGTTAAGAAAGGGTCACGTTTTTGTCTATTAAAAGGAAAAAATTTGTAGGGGACAAGTGTAAAGAGCCAGGTGGCAGCCCAAAGGGCATTTTGTAATATTATAAATAGAAGTTTAGGAAACAATGTAAAGGACTTTTGGCAGGGAAATAATTTTCTAAACTTGTACGAGCTACCTTGCACTTGTTTCAAGAAAATAAAATCTACCTAATAAGAGCCTGGAGAGGACGTCTTTTGCATGGAAATGGAGTTTGGATGCATGTTGGATTATTCCTGTGACTTCTATACTTTACAGTGAGATCTTTCTTTACTATCTTGAATTATTTCTTTGTATTGAATGATCTTACTTCTCTCTGTGCAAATGAATTCTCTCTTTCCTTAGTAACGAAACATGTTATATCTGTATTAGAAGCTATCTTCTGAATATCTCTTGTTTCTGTTGTGGATCTATCTTTAAGATTTAATGGCTGTCTGTTGAATCTTAGACAACTCTTCCAGCACATTAGTCATAACCATAATTTGCTCCTTGCAGGGATAGTTTAGATTTACTTCATTTTTAGACAAAGATTTGTTTTCCAGTTCTGCATTTAGATTAAAATAGTTTATGCACTTGCATATCATTCTAAAAAATAAAATCAAAAGAACGGTGGATCAGGCCATAACCGGTATAATTGGAGCAAATCTTCAAACCCACGGTTGCCGGAACCGCTAACCGGATGGATTCCCCACACCAAACGGTGGACAATCTAATTGGGATAGTCTACCGGGGAGGATCCCTTTCTGATTGATGCTACGATCTCTGAGGCATCAACGCACTAGTTATGGACCTAATGAAATGGCAACGGCTTCTTCCAATACTAGTGGTTATGGATGTGTGAACATGGTTCAATCTAAGGTTTGTGTTGCTAGTCGTCAACGTGATTATAGTGCACCACAACCTAATATGGGGAGTGAGCCTCCCCCTCCTCATGACAATTCCTTGCATATCGAGAATCCCTCTAATATGCCGCAGATACCGAAAGGTGTTCTCAAGTGCTCTATGCATAATCCTAATGCTCGAGCCGCCCATAACTACTCCATTGTTGAATATTTGGGCCAAACTTCGCGTTCCATGTCGGCTCTTGAAGTTTTGCAGGCCTGTCCTTCTCAGAAGCATGCCCTTTTGAGTGCGTTAGGAGTTTAGGATGGGGGAAATCCTAGTGTTATCAAGTTCGATACTACTGATGTACAACCTCGCTTACCTTACCACATGGATTTTCAAATCCAGGTGGTGTGCCTTCAGAGTTTTGTCAAACGTACTATGGTTGACGAAGGTGCTTCCGCATCAGTAATGTTGTTAACTTGTTGGAAAGCTCTTGGCTCTCCTCCTCTACTCGCGTCTAGAACCAGGCTCACTGCATTCGATGGTCAGTCTTTCAAGCTGCATGGAATTATCCCTTCCCTTGTTGTCTCCTTGGGAGGTAATTCTGTGCCTATTGATGTCGAGGTGGTTGATGCACCCATCGAATACAACCTGTTACTGGGTCGGAATTGGATGTACGCTATGAAGGCTGTCATGTCCACTGTATTCAGATTTATTTGCTTTCCCCATGAAGGAAAGATTGTGACCATTGATCAGCTGGATTTCGTTAACACTCCTTCCACAGCATCCATGGGATCCATAGTCCCACAAGTTACTGATTCTCAACTGGCAACTGGGAACATAGGTGTTGGTATCTACCCTTCGTTGATGGGAACTTTTAGTTCTTCTACACCTATGAACTTTATCGGAACCATTTCCGACGATGCATCTCCTCCTTTGCATAATATGCCATTCCGAACTTCCTATTATACTGATCCATGGACTTTACCATCCAAGAGTTCTACGACTGGAGACATTATGGACATTGAGATGTCTGTGCCATTGTCTGTAGCTGAGCTTTCTTACAAGCATATTCAACAAGCCACTGCAGAACCGGATCTCTCTTCTTCCCAGACAGTCAAAGAAGATCCCGTTACACTGCTAGTTTGGGCAGCCAACTCATCTTATTCGCACGACTGCCTTGATGATACTTTACCATCTGATGAAGCTATTATGGAGGCCATGTTTGGTAGTGAGAGGCCTTGGGAAGATATGCACCATCGCTCTTATTTCCTTCCCAACATCGACTTGCTGAGCAAGAAGAGTTTAGGATGACTCTAGCAAAGATGGTTGGTCACCGTGTGGCTCTTTTGGAGTTGCATGATGTTTTTGCGGAGGGGAATATCGCCAATATTTCCCCAACCATGTCGATCAACATCTCTCGTACTCCCGGAAAAGTGGAGAATGTCTACATCGGTGCCGATTGCACTCCTGAAGAGATTACTATTTACACTGAGTTGTTTATAGAAATATGGGAAGCTTTCACCTGGTCATATGAGGAGATGCTAGGAATAGACCCCCGCATTGTTGAGCATGAGATTAGAATGTATCCTAATGCTAAACCGGTTCGACAACGCTTACGTGCTGTGAACCCTAGGAAGGCAGCTACTATCAAGGCAGAGGTGGAGAAACTGCTCAAAGCTAGTTTCATCTACCCCGTTACCCTTACCGAATGGGTGTCAAACCCCGTTCCTGTGGATAAGAAGTAGGGAACGATCCGCGTATGCACTGATTTTAGAGATTTGAACCGTGCATGTCCGAAAGACAACTTCCCCATGCCATTCATTGATCAGATCTTGGATTCCTGTGCAGGAAGTGATATTTTTTCATTCATGGATGGCTTCTCAGGTTATAATTAGATTCAAATCAAACCCTTGGAACAACATAAGACGACATTCATTTGTCCATGGGGAACATTTGAATATCATAAAATGCCCTTCGGCCTTAAAAACGTTGGAGCTACGTTTCAGCGAGCCATGACCTACGCCTTTCATGATCTTAAGAAGATTATGGAGGTTTTCTTGGATGACCTTGCTGGCCATTCTCGTAAAGGAACGGACCATCCCAAGCACCTCCGTATTATTCTCGAACAATGTATACACTACAAAATTTGATTGAATCCCAATAAATGCATCTTCGCTATCAGGACGGGTCTCCTTCTAGGATTCATAGTTTCAAAAGAGGGTATTAGAGTCGATCCTCTAAAAGTTGAGGCAATACTTCAGTTGCCTCCTCTGTGCAATTTGTGACAACTTCAGAGCCTCCAAGGGAGAGCTACTTTTTTGCATTGATTTGTATTCAATTATGATAATATTACCAAAGGTTTCACGCGCTTATTGAAGAAAGACACACCTTTTATCTGGGATGAGCGAGCCAAGCAGTCTTTCGATGCCCTTAAGAAAGCTTTGGTATCAACCCCTATGCTTAGTCCACCATACTTCGCACGAGACTTTATCCTTTATGTGTTTGTGTCTCAAGAGACGATTGGCATGGTCTTGGTTCAAGTTGATGACACACTCATCAAGCATGCTATCTATTACCTCAGTCAAAATCTAGTAGACACTGAACTAAGATATACTCATGCAGAAAAGCTGGAACTTGCGACTGTCCATGCAGTCCAGCGATTATGACATTAAATTTTTCTTAGAACAACCACAATTGTAGCTCACATCAATCCATTTCAGTTCGTGCTATCATGACGAGGCTTATAGGGGGGAAGTATAATAAATGGATAGTAATCCTTCAGGAGTTCGATCTCGATTTTGCTTTGGCGAAATCGGTGAAATCGTTGGTGTTTGCTGAGCTTATGTTGGACCTTCCGAGACTTGATGAGGATGTCATTCATGAAGATTCCTTTGTGGATGAGCACTTATTTTTTATCTCGTCCGAAGAACCTTGGTATGGGGATGTCATTGTATATCTCCAAACTTTGAAGTTTCCTCCGCATTATTCACGAGATGAGCGACGACGTGTGAAACATCACGCTAAAGATTATACTATCATTGGTGACACTTTGTATTGCCGAGGAAAGGATTCTATTCTCTATCGTTTCTTAACTCACAAAGAAGCGGAGCAGGTGCTTAATGATTGCCATGCAGGGGTGTGTGGCGGTCACTTATCCGAGCTTGCTATAGCCCAACTTATTATGCGAGCCGGTTATTTTTGGCCTTCCATCTTTAAGGATTGTGTTAACACTGTGAAGAGATGTCACCCTTGCTAGGTGTTTTCTTGGAACATACACTCGCATCCAGCGCCCCTTCACCCGATCGTCACCGTCGGTCCCTTCACTAAGTGGGGGGTGGACTTCATGGATTGCAAACTAACTTCGGTTGGGGGGCATCACCATATTATAGTGGCCATGGATTATTTTTCCAAATGGGCTGAGGCCATGACTACCGTAAAAGCCGATGGTGCTACTGCAGCCCATTTCGTGTTCAATCAGATTATCACTCAGTTCAGTATCTCGAAAGAGACTGTCACTGACCATGGCAGTCACTTTCAGAACAAGATGACGGAAGATTTATCTCTCAAGCTTGGGTTTCGTCAAGCACACTCGTCTTCCTACTATCCCCAAGCGAATGGTCAAGTTGAAGCAGTTAATAAGTCTTTGAAGACCATTCTCCAACGTACCATCCAACAAAGCAAGAACAATTGGCACATCATGTTATATCCTGCTTTGTGGGCATATCGAACCGCAGTCAAGACTACCACTAGATTCTCATCGTTCCATCTAGTTCACGATGTGGAGTCACTTTTACCAATTGAATGCGAAATCCCTTCGCTTAAACTGGCCATAGAGCTCCTCCCCGATACGACAGGTATTGAACAACGTTTAATCCACCTTGAGAAACTTGACGAGCAACGTCGAGATGCCGTTGTGGCCATAGATGTCAACAAACATCGTGTCAAGGTTCAATATGATAGGTCTGTCTATCGCTGGCAGTATGCTGAAGGTGACTTGGTCCTCTTATATGACCAAGCTAAAGAACCCTTGGGGTTAGGCAAGTTCAACCCCATGTGGCACGGTCCTTACATCGTGAGGCGTGTCCTGGAAAAAGGAGCTTATGAGTTAGAAGACTATGAGGGGACTGTCTTGAAGGAGCATAGAAATGGGCTCTATCTCAAGCGGTATTACGCTTGAACCTCTGGTTTAGGCTGATACTTTTGTATACTATTGTATAGTTGTTTCTGTACATAGTTTAGCTTTCTTTTGGTTTTCAGGTCTGCTGATTAGATTCCGTTTGATTGACAGATTTTAGCGGAATCTCCTACATTCTTAGGGTTCGCAGATGGTGCTAGCCGACATACGCAGTAGCTTGCTTCTGCTGCTTGGGTTATTTTCTCACCTGACCACCTAGTTTTGTCCTCGAGAGGTGCTTGTCTTGGTCCTACATCTAATAATGTGGCTGAGTATAGTGTCTTCATTGAGCTACTTCGGGATGCTATTTCACATGGCTTCCAGTCTTTAGAATTCCACATGGATTCACAACTAGTTGTGTCTCAGCTGAATGGTCAATACCGTATGCAAGACCCTACATTACTACGGAAATTCCTAAGGGTAAGACTCTTGGAGAGACATTTTGTTTCAATTACATACATTCATGTTCCGAGAAGTCTTAATCATATATCTGATGCATATGCTAACTATGTATTAGATTGGAATTTGTCACATTCATCATGACGCACACAAATAAAAGAGACATTCATACATTTGTACATACACACATATATTAGAACCGAGAACCAAAGTTTTTTTATATAAATATATCCAAAAATGGTAGTGTCATACAAAACTGGAGCCTGTAGCACTCAAAAATACACATATCGATACAAAATGAGATCCTAGGATATCTACTCCCTCCGAGGAGGCCTAGCTGCCACCCCAATAGGATGTGTCTCATAGAAATAGTGAACTGCATTGGCTACCCGTTGCAGTAACTGCACCCAGTCACCAGAAACCCCCACTACTTGGCACTGCATGGCCTCAGGTTGTCGCGCCACCTCTATCTGTGGAACCCTGGAAACCATCCGTGATAGGTTGCACCGCAAGGTTTGTAGAGTGTGCCCTACTGCAGTATCACCTGCCTCATCATCCCTACCCCGACGACCATGTCTCGGGAAGCCATCGGGTCTCACTGGGCCCTTGTTTGCAAGCAAACAGTCAACCATTAGCATATGATACTACCACCAAAAAGATTTTTGCATATCATCTATAATAAAAAATCCATAAAAATTTAATAACACAAAATTTTTAAAAAGAGTACTCACCAATGTCTTCGAACGTTGCATCTGGTGGGAGTGGCATGTCCTAATCCTGGTGAAAGTTTATCCCTGCATAGGGATATTCCTCTATGGAAACAGCCTGTCGGTCCCACCAGCGGAAGAACTCCTCAGTATATGGTGATTCCAGACAGCCACCACCCTGTCATGTCAAGATATCAACCCATCGGGTAAGGGATGGATCGCGAAGACTATGAGGAGGGACATCCACCCTCGGAATAAGCCCCAGAACTCTCTCAAAGAAGAAGTTGCATAAGATGCTACCATACTCAAAGTTTTTTGCCTTCCCTTCTTTGCATTCTTTCAGTTGTGTCTTCATAGACACCAGTAGTGTGGTACACCAATCAAATACTATAGGCTGCATGCATTGTGATGCATAGAACATCACCGGCCTGGATTCCTGGTGCAGAGCTTTGGATCCAGTGATCCGCACTAAGGTAGCCACAATGATCTTCATGCTCAAATCTACTATGGCATTGATGGGCACTTGACTTCCCACCGCTCGTGTGTCTGTGGGACAATACCACGCTATGTAATCATGGACGGTGATCCCACCACCCATGGTATGAGAATGAAGACTGGCCACCTCACCTCGACGGGACAAACCATAAATAAAGTAGATGTCTTCCACTTCTAGTGTGAGGATTTTCCCACTGAGACTGAAGTTCTGTGCATCAAAATCCCAGTAATCTATCAAGCGGCGGAGTAGTAGGTTTTGGGCCCTCAAACCCCCTATACTCCATAATTTATACAACCCACATGCTTGCAATTCCTGTTGTGCTTGCACATCGTTGCGCATGGCCTCATCTACTTGGTCATGCTACCTCTCCCTCCACTCTAGAACCATCCTGGAGTGAGAAAAACAAGGATTTTAGTCAATTTCATTTGCAAAATCATATTCACGGCTGTACCTGCGGGCTACTTTGTATACAGTGGCGGGTACCCGCGGTCAACCTGTGCATTGACTGCGATTATCATGCCCTACCCGCGACCCGCATAGTGATAGCCCGCGGGTAGCGTCGAAGCCATTTAGGGCTTGGCCAAACTAGAAATCCCATCGCTGAAAACTAAAATGAAAGCATTGAAATGAAAGGTATGGATGAGACTACCAACATGCTCCGGACGGTTCGATGAATGGTCCCTTGTAGCTCCTAGAATCGGCAACTGAACTTTCAGGTGAAAACTAACCACAAAGCTCCAAATGGGTGAATAGTAAAACTGAATTGTAAATTGTAAATTTTTATTACTATTTATAATTTTTCAGGACCCACTTGTCTATAGCTTTTACCGTTTGATGTAGTTATGGACTAATATCATGTCATGGAGTAGAATTTTTAATCAGATTTCTTCGGAAAAAGTTGTTCTGGACCATTTCATACCTATGGCAGGTACATTTCACACCTGGCATATAGGTCAGATGCCATTTCCACATGCATTATGCATTTGACCTTTTGACCACTTTCATAAAACCTAGGTGCGACCCCGCTTCATAACCGACATGGAACCTTCACACTGCTATAGAAGTGTTGTTATGTGGCAGTAGAGATTTTCTGAACATGGGTACCCTAGTTAGAACCCCTTTATGCATTCTGGTGCCCATGCTATTGTTTGTCCTTAGGATTGGGATTCCTTTGTAGTTATGCCTTGGCATTGCGATAAAGACTCATACTCTACTTTGTCTTATGTTGGCCATCTCCCTTAAGGACTCCCCTCAGTTATATCATGTTGTGATTGAATTGCATCATCCTGCTTGCCACTTGAGCCTTGTGTCGGCTCCTGCTTACTCAATTGTTAGCCTGGTGCCTGAGCACTTTTCCCTATTGAGCCTTGCAGAGCTTCCATTTGTCCTTCACAATGTGATGACCTTTTGACCCTGAGGGAACACCCCCCCCGAGTGTCCACATCCTGTATGCACTTCCTTGCATCGATCTTAGGTATGTTCCATTGCTTGGGACTAGTCTGCTCACTATTGGATACTCGTTCCATCACTTGTTGTACTATAAGTAATTTTATTCTATTTCAAGCTTTCCCCAAATATGAAAAATACCAAAAAAATCAAATATTCCAAAAAGCTGGACATGATTATGATTACTACTTCTTGTTGGCAATTGTTGTGTCGCCTTTGAACAGAGCATTTATTCCACTCCATACACTATGAGTTGGGACTGTAGCTAGACCTTAGGAACTGTACTTGTTTCTCAGTTTCTCCACCGATTGGTTAAGCTTCTACTCATTATGGAGCCCTTTGTGATGCATCCTGCATTGCACAGTCTATATCAAGTCTATGCTTCCTATGTCTATCCATCTTCTCATGCTCTCGTTCAAAGGAAGTCCTGAAATCAGTGTCGGCCACTCCTCAGATCTCTTGACTATTGCATGTCGGCCATCCTTATTGAGTTAGTCCGTTTCACCTGAGATCTTCCAAATCTTTCAGCATAGCTAGTACCTCATGCTGGTTGATGGGGGATGCATTAATGCCCTCCTTCTAGGGAGTCTCATTCCATCAACTTCAACCCATTTATTCCAGGACTTGAAGCTTACATTTCAGTTGAGTACCTTAGGCTTGCAGTCATTAGTGGCATGTTCTCTCGCCATCGATAGTTTTGGGAATACATCAATGTCCCCTGATCGATGGATTCATCCTAGTGTTCGACTTTAACTCATTTATTCACACTCCGATGATTGTGCTTTGTGCCTTGATGCCCATTTTCATTATTGGTGGGTCATCTTGCGTCTGTTAACGGTATACATCATTGACCGGTAATCAGACAATGTCACATCAGGTTCGACTTCAACTCCTTTATTCACTTGATGGGACTTGCACCGTCGAAGACTTGTGTAGAAGACCCCAGGCGATGGTGGCATTCAGTATGCTACCTATGACTTTGACTTTACATCTGAGATATCACCTCTCAGATATCAGCAGTTTGTACCTCCAGTTTGCACCATTTGTTTCCTTTTTAGCAGGAGACCATATCTTACTGTAGAGGGATCATGGCTATGATCACTTATGACATATATCCATTATGTACTGCCTATTCATGGCCATTGTATCAGATTGTTGTACTATACCGACATGTATTCATAGATACTATTGTACTATGACGAGTGAGCCGCTCTTTCCACTTGTGTTTCCATCACTCCACTTCTGAGTTTTATAATGTATTTCAGCCATCGTAGCATCAGTATCTAACCTCACACATTAGGGCGCATCTGTTACAATGTAATTTTCCACCTTGTGAGTATCAGCATTCTTTGGCCTGTAGGATCCATTTCACTAACTTATATCCACTTTATATCCTTCAGACATACCATTTCCTCATTTTTTCTCTTACCCGCTTGTTGCATCACTATAGCAAGCGTACCCGCGAGTTGCATCACTATAGCCCGCGGGTAGCATGTAAAATGGTAAAAATACTAGTTTATTACGTTTTACTCACACAAAGCGGTTATTGGGTGACCTTTGACCCTCCATCTGCCCAAGAAATGTCTCGATGTGTCCTTTCACCTACCTTTGAGAGGACTATATATTGAGCACATATGTCTTATGGACGGGAGGAGAAAGAAGAGCAAGAGAACTCTAGTGGATTTTTGCCCTATCTTGAGTCTACACTCATTGATCCTTGTAGTGTGAACCCTTTATGTTCACCTTCCAAACTCCTTTCATAGTTTGAGTTTGCCATTTATGGAGGATTGAAGTGGTGGAGGCACAAGTGGATTGATCCAGATCGTGGTTCAGATTGGTTGCTGGCAAGAGGTCGTATCACATTGTACTTCTTCTTGTTTATTAATAGAAATACTCATATTCTCATCCATTAATGTTGTGAATGTTGTTTATTCTACATTGGGTTGCATTTACTTATAATATCATGGACCATTGCTATTGATGATGTTAATATTGTTTATATATTATATGTACTTGTTGTATATTGGCTGTCAACTAATTTGTAGATTCAAGTGCATGGATTGAAAGCTCCAACAGGGATCTACATCAAACGTTTGTATCGAGGTTGGTTACATTCTCCATTATCTTAGCATTGTCATTTATAATAGCATAATTTTGAGAATTGAGTTAATTTTTGGTAGTCAACTATCTGTAGTGGTACCCCAAGCCATAGTGAGTTTTCTCCAACACAGAGACTGTGCATGATAGAACCATTGTACCGCAATATTCCCCTACAAAAGAGAAAATTGCAGACATCTTCACCAAGAGCTTCACTGAGAAGAAGTTCTCTTACCTTTGTTCACTACTGTGGGTGAGTTCTACTATGGTGAGGATAGATTAGATCCTTTAGTGTTCAGTTTGAGGGGGGGTTTTCTTTCCCAGTGGGTGTTTCCCTCTTTCCTCACTTAGAGTTTTTTCTAGCATTGTCTGGATTATTTTTGTACTGGGTGACCTATGGCCATTGTTGCTAGGGCCCTTTTATTATTTTTTATACCTCCACGATATTAGATTAAGGGGGGGTGTTGGAGAATTTTCCAACTACACATCATTTGATTGAGCCTTACATCTTAATTATCTACTTATCCTAAGTATGATTGACTCCATGATGTGCCTACATCATCAACAGATCACAATTTTAGTCATCAGAGCCTCCTCCTACATTCTAGGAGCCAAATGGGCATCAATTGAGCCTCCTCCTACATTATAGGAGCCAACTGGGCCACCTACTGATCCTCATCCACCTTTCAAGGGGTGATTTGCATGCCTCCTGTGCATTATTGAGCCAATTGGTGATACTAGGGCACCTTACTACACTGTTTGACCTTGTTTGGTGTGATTATCACCTAACACTCAGTTACACTATAGACATATGGCACCCTCCCCTATTTTTTAGCATTCAGTTGAGTTCTGCATTGAGTTAGACTCATTTAGTCAGTTTTAGAGTCTGTTAGAGTCAATTATTGATTAGTTAAGTGGCTAACTGATGTGCCCAGTGGTGTTAACTTCCTAGTAAGCCACTCTCATGCACCAATTCGAATGACCACCTTTGGAATTCGAATTGCTAGGCTTATTGTAGCAACTGTTACACATTGTAATAAATCTTTTGATTTTATGAGATTATTCTACTGCTGCAAACATTCTGCAGAATGTTTCCATACATTTTATTGCATGCATCTCTAGTAATTGTTGTGCTTGTTTGATAGATCTGTTGTGATTGAGATTTCACATATACGTGTGATTATGTGGAAATATTGTAAAAATATTTGATGCATGTGATGTGCATGGACTTAGAATGAGTTAGATACACTGACATGTGATGTCAAGCTATGATTTATGTTTTAATTGAAATATTATTTTATAAGACTTGATGAGTGTGGTGTTTACGTGCAGGTGTTGGATGCAATTTCCAATCGATCCACATCAGGGTGTTAAATTTTCAGAATTTACTTCAATATGATCTAGGATCTTAACTGAGAGAACAACATGTACAACAAATCTACAACATATCAATCATGGACACAATAATGCAAGCACACAAAAGACACAGAGTTTACTTGGGGAAAACCATAAAGGTGAAAAACCCCAATAACTTCCTCAGAGATAGATAGAGCAATGATACAACCAGAATACAAGAGATAGTCTTCTCCTAGAAGCAGAGCCTCCTCCTCCACAAGTGTGCCACTCTCCCAATCTGAGTGAGAGAATAGAATGTGTAAAATGAGAGAGACACACTCTCTATTTCTACACTAACTTGACTTGACCTTTACTCAACTAGGTCGGCCTCAACTTAACCACTTAACATAATGCTGACTGGGCCAACCCCCACTAGGGTGGTCTAATAACCCTTTGACCCACATGGCCGACCCCCAATAGGGTGGTCTAATAACCCTTTGACCCACATGACTTATACAGGGCCGACCCCAACAAGGTGGTCTAATAACCCATCAAGTATAAGTTATGACACTTACAATATAAATGACGACACTTTCGTATAGAGGAATAATAACATCTCTATAGGAATACAATATACATATATGTGAAATACATTCCGAAGTTACATATACATCAACATTTTTTCTAAACTCGGAAGGTATTTCTCGACACAGGTCTTCTAGCACAAGTCATCTTCTCTGAATCATCATCACTAGTGCTGCTATCTCAATCAATCTCTGAATCTACTCGTCATAGGAAGTTCTATAGAGCCAGTCCTTTTTCATACTGGATGTAGGCCCACCACCTGCAGGTCTTCGTCATCACTAGTCATACTGTGGAAATATCAGGACTTATTACGTGCGTCACAAAACCTTAAAAGAGTCTCTTGACTAGCAAGAACCCTATAGAGCATCTGAGGCCTTTTTCATCATGTCCAGATCTCCAGGACTTATCACATGTGACCCCACCACAAAACCTTAAAAGAAAATCCCAGGACTGATTACGAGCACAAGGCTCAACCTATCAGATCTCCCAGGGCACAAATTACATGTAGTCACCACAAAACCTTGAAAGAGCATCCCAGGACTGATTACGAGCACAAGGCTCAACCTATGAGATCTCCCAGGGCACAAATTACATGTGGTCATGGAAAAACCTTGAAAGAGCATCCTAGGACTGATTACGAGCACACGACTCAACCTATCGGATCTCCCAGGGCACAAATTACATGCCATAGGACAAAACCTCGAAAGAGCATCTACCAGATATCCCAGGGCACAAATTACATGGCATAGGAAAAACCTCGAAAGACTATCTGCAGATCTCCCAGGGCACAAATTATATGTCCTCCCAAGCAAAACCTCGAAAGAGCATTTGCCAGATATCCCAGGGTACAAATTACATGCCATAAGCAAAACCTCGAAATACTATCTGCAAATCTCCCAGGGCACAAATTACATGCTTATCTTCACAACCTGTTCCACGGCCACAGAGTATCAACCTGATACTCACCATACATCATCCTAATGTACACATGATCATCCTGATCATCATCATTGCAACATCCTGCTGCATGTCATCTGGAGCAACATCCTGAAGCTCGTCATCCATGATCATCCTGGTCATACAATGCATCTACCTGATGCATACCAAGTATCTACCTGATACATATCATCATACATGATCCACCTGATCATACAGTGTATCCACCTGATATAAATACAAATACATGATACATATCACCATACATGATCCACCTGATACATATACGGATACATGGTCCAAGCATCCAACATGATGCATATACAAAAATACATACAAGTGATCCACTTGATCATATCCAGCATCCAACATGATGCGTACATACATATAAATGATCCAACTGATCATATCCAGCATCCAACATGATGCGTACATACATATAAATGATCCTACTGATCATATCCAGCATCCAACATGATGCATACATACATATAAATGATCCTATTGATCATATCCAGCATCCAACATGATGCATACACAGAGCAGTAACTGGAGCATCGTCCTAATTCTCATCATCCATGATCCTCCTGATCATCATAGCATCATCCTCTTCAGATCATCTCATCGTCCACGAAGCACAGCCCAGATGCACATCATCCAGCACTTACACCACCGACATGGGAGAACACATCTACCACCATTCGGGGAAGGCTCCAACCCTTACTTTTTCACCATGGGAGAACACATCTACCACCATGTGAAAAATGGCTTCAGCCCTTACATCTACACCATGGGAGAACACATCTACCACCATGTGAGAACACATCAACCATGTCAGAAAAGCTCATGTGCATCTACATCTTCCGGACTCATCACTTCCCTTTGGAAGGAACCTCGATCTGAAGTGCACCAAGCCTCTCTCTGAAGTACTCAAAACTGCACTCTGGCCAATGGCTTGGTCAATACATCTGCAACCTACTCATCCGTCGCAACATACTTTGCTTTGGCTGTACTCAGTGCTACGCAGGATTGCTTCTTGCTAAACCAAGAGATCACACCTGATCCCATACTGAAGCAGCACCCAGGAGTGCTCTTCTTATCTGCAGCACTGCCTGCCCAATCTGAATCAACAAAACCCTGTAGGTTAAACTTTTGATTCGCATCATATTTGAGCCCATAATCAACTGTACCCTTCAGGTACCTCAGAATATGCTTTACAACAACCAGGTGAACACTCCTCAGATCTGTCAGGAACTGGCTCAATGTGTTCACCTCAAAGCAAATATCTGGTCTCATGTTCGTCAGGTACATCAAGGACCCAATCATCTGACGATACATAGTGACATCAACCGGTTCAGATGAAGCATCACACAGAAGCTTTAGGTTCAATGCCATAGCCTCGCAGTCCATCATTCCGAACCTCTTCAGGATCTCTACTGCATACTTCCCTTGTCCAAGGAAGATTCCATCACTCTGCCACACCTCCATGCCAAAAACAAATAGTTCATCATCCCCAAGTTCCTCAACTCGAACTCGGCAGCAAGCTTCCGCTGTGTGTCGGCAATCAATCTATCCTCACCTGATACAAACAGGTCATCCACATAGTAGTATCACTGGATTTCCTTCCTCAACCTTGTAGTAAAGGTTGGAACCCGCTTTACTCTTGGTAAAGACCAAACTGGATAGAAAGCTGTCTATCCTACCATACCAAGTTCTGCACATATATGATTTCCTGTCATGTGTCGCAGAACCAAGTGGCTACTCCAGATACACTTCTTCTTCAACTACACCATTCAAGAAAACTGTCTTGAAATCCATCTGGTGTATCTTCTATTTCATCACTTTTATATTTCTCTATGCTGTCGTCTGCACCATGATTGATCTTGATAGATCCATATGGAAGTCATAACAAACATCCCTTCAGGTCTTGGGACTACATCCCAAAAATCATTCTTCATGATCGACGGATCATGGCATTCTTCCCATATCCTGGGAACTTCAATATCTTCAATAGATAATTTTGTTGCTGAACAAATGTTGTAGTTCTTCTTTTGTAGGTGATGGCATATGATCTTTCCTACACAACAAGTTAAATTGCATGATTAGAAAACATTTCATAGTTTTCAGAACAAATTCTTACACATAAAGAAATATGTCATACAGTCATGCAATTATCTTAGCCAATGCTTCAATACAACATTTATCCATATCCCGTAACTTTCTAGATGCCTTCCAATCTCTACCAGAACATTGTTAAGAGTGTGCACAACTCCCAACATGTCAGCAAAGAGGTTTCATTCTAGATAAGTAGCAATGGAATGTTGTACAGTGCCATAGGCTACTTACCCATGCATATTAGTAGTATATTGTTCATCAACGCAACTATTTTAATATGCATAATACACAACCTAATTCTAGGAACATCAGTATATACATTATTGAACAATATTATTTAAACAATAAAATATGCAAGTAATGACAATTCAAATACTTATCTTTGTTTGTTTGTTGGGTTGACTCCCTCTTAGTCTTTGCTTCTTTTCTGCAACTCCATTCTTATGTGGATTGTGAGAAGTGGTCAACTCCCTCTGAATATCTGCATCCTTGCAGAAACTACTGAAGTGTGCTCCTTTGTTTTCTTGCAGGAACAACTGGAGTGTGCTCCCTCTTGATCTTTGCTTCTTGGATTACCTGTCCTTGAACTTACATCCATCCTTAATCACTATGCATGCTTATTAGTATCATCATTGTGTTATCCTTGCGGTCTCATACATAATCACACATTTATTAGTATAATCTTAATACTATCAAAACACAATAATCTTAAACATGTATATTCATGATCATTCATAGATAATAAACATTAGTATTCAAGGTTTCAGGGAAGTCTTCTTTTACTCATACATTTTCTTATTTGATCATAGGACTCTTCTGGTTAGTTGAATCATCAATCAAGATAAGAGATATAATATGCATAAAACCTGTGATTATTCAAACCTATACCTTCATGATTCTTCTGGTTAGTCATATCATCAATTATGGTAAGAAACATAATATGCATACAACCATGATTATTCAAACCTATGACTTCATGAATAATCATTATCAACAACACAACAGTATAAGATCCTAACACAAGGTAGGATTCTAGCTTGATATAGGAAAAACATACCTGGATTAGCATGCTAGCTAGTTATGTCTAACATACCCGCATAATGTCTTTTGATTCTCTTCAGTGACTTGTGCTAGTAACCTGCATGTCTCATAAGTTAACCATTGTAGAATCAAGTTATACATGCCTCGAAAGTATATTTTCTATGTGATCCATGACAATGGATGAATCCTTGTCTTCATGTCACCATGATCATATGTTCTTGAAGTAGAACATGATTTGTCTTTCTTGGTGTACCTTTTATGTTAGCAGACAACATAAACCTCATACAATACCATAATGCATCAGTACAATCATAAGTGTCAACACCCTAACCAATGAATATCTTCTATCATGCATTCATAATTTTGTTAAGGTGATACGACAAATCTAAAATCAAGATTGTACTAACTGTAATAACATGAAGACAAACATACCATAAAATTAATCATGAACAAATATCGAAACATACCTCGATGAGTCATACCTGTCGAGATCGCTTGTAATATTCTTATGTAAGGCCTTAGCCTCATCTCCCTCTGAAACAAGAACTTCTTCACTTATGCAGGTGACCAATCCATCTTCTTCTAGGATTAACCCAATCCACTTGATTTGCAAGAACTGGACCTGGAGCTGGATATGGGTTTTTCAGAGAAACCCTAAAAATTCAAACTTTGAATTTCAAACTTCCGAAAGGATAGAAATATGCGCCATGATGAGCTGATCAAGCTGGTATATTTAGAATTTGAAAACTGCAAAGTTTCACTCCTCAATTTTGCCTTTGAAACTTCCGGATTCACTGGACGTGACCCTGAACTGGGGTTTGATGAAGCCCACTCTTCTTCCCAATCAAAAGGTTTGATCCAAAGCTCTAAGATTCTATTTTTCTGAGGAGCTTCCAGCCGTGGTCACAGATTTCAAAAATTCCCATTTTTGCAGAAGCCCTAATTTTCCACTTTTCTGATCAAAGTCCCGAATTAGGGTCTGATCAAGCCCGGCCTTCTGCCCAACCAAAAATTCTAATCTTGGTCTCTAAATTTTGATTTTGATGAGTAGCATCCAGCCGTAGTCTCCGATTACAAAAATTCCAACTTTCTCCGAAGCCCTAAATTCCGAAAGCCATGAATGAAGGTACTCAAAAATAATTATGTTTTGACAGAAATATGTACCTGATTGTTTCTGGTGTAACTCTGAACTTTTTGATCCATAGGGTCTAAAAACGCTTTTTGATATAGCTCGACCTGTTATCTTTCCATCCCGATAGGTCTGACCTCAATTGGATTCTCTGAGAGAGAGTTATGCCAAGTGTCGCAACGTGACCTGTTTATGGGATAATACAGGAGAGCGAACCTGTACAGAGTGCCACGTGTCACTGTTTCAACTTAGACCTCTAAATTTTTTTTTTGAGATATTTAGACCTGTTATCTTTCCATCCTGATAGGTCTGACCTCAATTGGATTCTCTGAGAGAGAGTTATGCCAAGTGTCGTAACGTTACCTGTTTATGAGATAATATAGGAGAGCAAACTTGTACGGTGTGCCACGTGTCACTGGTTCCACTTCGGCCTCTGAAAAATTTTCCTAAGATAGTACATTCTGTTTACTACCTGTCACTTTTTATACAATTTCATTTGGAGCTTCCTATCCAAATTTATGACCTTTTTCCCAAGGTCACCTGATTTTGACTCAGATCTGGAAGAGGCAGAAACCCTATATTGTACAGATCATAAATCACAAAGTACAATGCATTAGAGGTTGTCCTTTGGACACAAGGTACATGGGGATTTAGAATTCGACCTATAAAGGTTTCCGATCCAAAACCTTCTCCAAAACGGATTTATAGCGAAAGTGCTACGATGACTGGTTTTTGCTATATCAAGCCCTAGCATCGTAAGTGCAACAAGTGTCATACATGCCATATCATGCGTTCTTTCAGGCTAGCTCTGATACCATGTTAAATTTTCAGAATTTACTTCAATCTGATCTAGGATCTTAACTGAGAGAACAACATGTACATCAAATCTACAGCATATCAATCATGGACACAATAATGCAAGCACACAAGAGACACAGAGTTTACTTGGGGAAAACCATAAAGGTGAAAAACCCCAATAACTTCCTCAGAGATAGATAGAGCAATGATACAACTAGAATACAAGAGATATTCTTCTCCTAGCAGCAGAGCCTCCTCCTCCACAAGTGAGACACTCTCCCAAGTGTGAGTGAGAGAATAGAATGTGTAAAATGAGAGAGACACACTCTCTATTTATACACTAACTTGACTTAACCTTTACTCAACTAGGTCGGCCTCAACTTAACCACTTAACGTAATGCTGACTGGGCTGACCCCACTAGGGTGGTCTAATAACCCTTTGACCCACATGACTTATACAGGGCCGACCCCAACAAGGTGGTCTAATAACCCATCAAGTATAAGTTACGACACTTACAATATAAATGATGACACTTCCGTATAGAGGAATAATAACATCTCTATAGGAATACAATATACATATATGTGAAATACATTCTGAAGTTACATATACATCAACACAAGGGACATGGTTGAACCTGATACAAGTTCAGTCTAGCCAATGTCTATGCAATGAGTTCATCTAGAGAGAGAGAGAGGCTCTGACTCATCAGAACTATGTTGTCATGAGGGTCAGTCGTAGTACGGTCACTTATGAGGTATATTTTTGGGGGATGCACAATAAGGAATCAGCCTTATTCCCCAAGAACCACTAGTCCCTCAATAGGGTACGTGGGTTGAATTAACGATGTCTCAATCGTCGTACCATATACCTACATGAGGTAATATCTAAAGGGCATGTGGGAAGCATGGTGCCTTGATATCTCTGGTCACAACGAATATGTGATGGCTAATTAACTAATAACTATTGGGCAAGGGTCACCAATAAGAATAACGATGATGATGCTAATAGTAATAATAATAATAATAATAAAAACAAGATAATCATTAGAAATAATAATGATAATAATAATAATAATAATATTGTGGAATCTAATATTTGGAGATTATATTTTCAACATTTATTGTAAATAATGTACATATTTGATCAGTTACAATAATTAGGGGAAGACTTTAACGGATCTCTTGGAATCAGAAAACAAACAGAGACATAACCAATGTATAAATAAAGTGGTTGGTGAATGAAAGAAAATAATTTAGGAGTTAAACCTACATTGGTATCAGAGCTTCATGCCATAACTAATATTTTTCCATTGATGTGCCCATCAGATTGTTTAACTTGGCTCTGGGTTCTTCCTCAAGCTTTCAGGCCCGCCCTTTGAGCCCTCTCATTCCTACGTTCTGCCATATGCTCTCTTCTCTCTTCCTGTATGTTAATGCCTCTCTATTTTGCATCTTAACCCTAGTATGCTGTTGAGATATTGAAGACCGTTAACCTAATTATGTTGTGACTCTCCATCTAATTTCTGAGAGCTAGACCATTCTTACAATGAGAAGTTTGATATTATCCTCGTGGTTGCTGCATTTTGAGACTGTGTTTCCTTCTCTCAACTGCATGATTCTATGTGAAGTTTGATATCCTTTTGATGATGGGTAGATTCATCCATTGCATTGATCACTGTGCTTGTTAATAGAATTGTGGCTATTATGTGGGATGCATGTGAGTAGCATTCTGTTGGGCCTGTCCCAAGTTAAGACAATTTTGGACAAGTCAATTTTGGGAGCTGCAAAGTTACAGCGCAGCTCAGCACTAGCGCTGTGAAGACCCAGCGCTTCGAAGTTACTGCACTACGGAGAGGCAGCGTTGCGAAGTGCCAGCTCCGCGAATATCCAGCATGGAAGAGTTTTGGACGGAAAACATTATAAATTATGGTGAGATCGATCGGTGATCAATTTTGGTTAAGATACTCCGAGATTCCCAGGAGGCGGGTAAGGAGTGGTGGAGAAGGAAATAGCTCGGTAGCATGAGAAAAGGAAGCACTACGTGAACCGAGCGTACGAAGTTGTTAGAGAAGGAATGGTGGGATGAAAGAGACCCATCGGCTTGCGTTCAGCTAAGGGGCCGAAAGCGATGTGACCACGCGCAGTCAAAAGATGTCAGAAGCCAGAGACAATGCAGAAGGGTGGCCATGACAGTGAAGTCGCTATCAGAGCCTAACAGATCTGGTTAGCGAGGTAACCGCACCATTTTGGGTACCTTAAGGTTTGCATAGCCCGCCATGATTGTAACAGACGTGACCTAAGGGAATGATCTATATAAAAGGGAATTTTGTAAGGGAAATGGTTAATTGTTAATCTCGGATAATAGTTGATGTAGAATATTGATCTCTGTGGAGAGACTTATTGTAAATAGGCTCTGCAACTGTGTGCACAGAGACCTGTCAAAGAGAGAAGAGAGTTTGCAGCTGAGTGCGCAGACTGGAACTGTTGAACCCTTCCCATTGATAATATAAAAATAGTTCCTATGGACGTAGCTCCCATCCTAGGGGTGAACGACGTTAAATCCTTATGTTGTGTGACTGATTGTGTGTTTACTTGATGAATGGTTAAGTTCTTGCTTATGAATATCTGTATCTTTACTTTCCTGTGTATTTTCCAGAAGAATGAATGATAGGAATAATGTGATAAGTGTTGAAATCCTATGAGCAAATGTTGAATGCTGAAGTATTTATGAACATGATGAATGCATAAGTTAAACGGGTAAAAACTTAAGTCAGCGAAGTCTGTGTAGTGTGATTCCCTGAAGCACAGCACGGGAAGTACGCGGTTGCATTGTAGTTCACCATATCGCATAAGTTCATGGAATACGCAGCCTAAGATACTTGTTAAATGTGTAAATCCTCACTAAGTAAGGAATGTCAAAGATGTGTGAGTGTTAAAGAGGAAGCGCAATCCTCAGTTGCGTTGTCCTATTGTTGAACAGCCATCCCGTATCATGTAGTCCTTGGATGCGCTATTGTATAAGTAATAGCCGTGAAGTAGGTGAGATTCACGCAGTCCCCCATTCTGTTGAAGCACGCATCACCCGATTGTGGAAACCTGATTCCGCAACCTCCCCATAACTTCGTCTTGGGTGAGACCTCAGTCTACTTGCAAACTGTTGCCGAAAGGGTTGGTGAAAAGGGGTTTTGTTGGTTCCCTGAACTGTGCAGAACCCGTGGGTCTATCTTTTGGAAACTTAAAGAACATTTATCAAGGCGTAACATCCCCTCTAGGAAGAAGCTCTTTCCATCTTGCAAGAGATTGAAGTGAAATTGCAAGAAATCCGCGAATCAGAGACGACAGTCCAAGAACAAGCTAAGGAAGACTTGTCCCCAAAAGTTTTGGAAACTATCAAAGTGGTTGAGCAAGAAGCTAAGGACATAGTTGCGAAGCTAAGTGCAAGTTATGAATAATTTTCTGCAAAGATAACTCAGCAAGGAGAGGAAAATTCCACTGAACCTACTGAGAGTGGCTCGGGGACAAGCCACATGTAAGTGTTAGGGTCCTGTTGGGCCTGGCCAGAGTTAAGACAATTTTGGACAAGTCAATTTTGGGAGCAGTGAATTTACAACGCAGCTTAGCACCAGCGCCTCGAAGACCCAGTGCTGCAAAGTGCCAGCTTCATGAAGATCTAGCATGGTAGATTTTTGTACGGAAAATGGTATAAATTTCGGTGAGATAGATCAGGGATCTATTTTGTTTAAGATAATTTGAGATTCCCAGAAGGCAGGTAAGGAGTGGCGAAGAAGGAAAGCAACCGGTTGCACGAGCAAAGGCAGTACTACGTGAACTAGGCACACGAATTCATTAGAGAAGGAACGACGGGATGAAAGCGACCCGGCGACATGCGTTCAGCAAAGGGGCCGAAAGTGACATGACCACACGCAGTCAGAAGATGTCAGAAGCCAGAGACAGTGCAGAAGGGTGGCCACGATGGTGAAGTCTCTATCAGAGCCTAACAGATCTGGTTAGTAGGGTTAACACACCATTTTGGGTACCTTAGGGTTTTCTTAGCCCGCCATGATTGTAACAGACGTGACCTAAGGGAACGATCTATATAAAGTGGAATTTTGTAAGGTAAAGGGTTAATTGTTAATCTTGAATAATAGTTGATTTAGAATATTGATCTCTGTCGAGAGACTTATTGTAAAGAGGCTCTGCAGCTGTGTGCGCAGAGACCTGTCGAAGAGAGAAGAGATTCTACAGCTGAGTGCGTAGACTAGAACTGTTGAACCCTTCCCATTGATAATATAACAATAGTTCCTGTGGATGTAGCTCCAATCCTGGGGGTGAACCACGTTAAATCCTTGTGTTGTGTGACTGATTGTGTGTTTACTTGATGAATGGTTAAGTTCTTGCGTATGAATATATGTATCTTTACTTTCATGTGTATTTTCTAGAAGAATGAATGATAGGAATAATGTGCTAAGTGTTGAACTCCTATGATCGAATGTTGAATGCTAAAGTATTTCTGAACATGATGAATGCATAATTTAAATGGGTAAACACTTAAGTCTGTGAAGTCTGTGCAGTGCAATTCTCTGAAGCGTAGCACCGGAAGTGCACAGTTGCATTGTAGTTCAGCGTATTGCATAAGTTCGTGGAATACGCAGCCTAAGATACTTGTAAATACACACTAATTAAGGAATGTCAAAGATATGTGAGTGTTAAAGAGGAAGCGCAGTCCTCAGTTGCGTTGTCTTGTTGTCGAATAGTTATCCCATACCGCGCAATCCTTGGATGCGCTATTGTATAAGTAACAACCATGAAGTAGGTGACCTTCACGCAGTCCCCCATTCGGTTGAAACACGCATCACCCGGTTGTGGAAACCTAATTCCGTAACATCCCCATAAATTTTCCTCGGGTGAGACCTTAGTTTGCTTGCAGACTGTTTCCGAAATGGCCGGTGAAAAGGGGTTTTGTTGGTTCCTTGAACCACGCAGAACCTTGGTCTATCTTTTGGAAACTTAAAGAACATATATTGAGCCAACACATTCCCACCATCGACCCTCCAAGTTTTTGTAATGCCGCGTCCAACCTTTTATATGTAGCAGTGGATTGTAACTCCCCTTTGAAATGTGTATCTCCTCTTTTGAAGACTGTGCCAACATTGTTTTGTGTTTGTGTGGAGATTAAGTCTGTCAAATTGTGTAGCTATCCATTGGAGGTGATAGCTGCATGGAGGATACAATCCTCATATTCTGTGGTTGTTGGCTTCTCATTGTGATGCTGTTGAGTGTTGTGTCCAAGCCTTGAAGGGATTCCTTGAGTTCTATGTGGAAGACCATCCAATTTTATGCATCCATGGAGACTATCATATCTAGAAGTTGTGATTCTGAGCGTGAAGTCATTCCTGCTTCCCTTTGTATTGCTCATTCGAAGTTGCGTTGAGTGGCTTCCTCCAAGAGACATCTGACTATGTTTATAAAGAGCTAAAAGCTATCCAAAATGTGCATGTATTTTGTTGATTGAGGTCTGTGATCTCACCATTTAAAAGAGCTGCGTGGTTCTATGATATGCAAAACCCTAAGTTTTGCATGCAGGTAATATTTTTTATATAAATTATATAAGGTGGAGAAATATTAGAATATTAATGAGTAATGAGGTTGTCACCAAAATATGGTAAAGAATTATAAAAGGAGCGTTAACTAAATTATGTCTGAAGATTCAAAATTTCTACCTCAAGTGTAATGTGCTAGTGTATGAAGGCTATATCATTGTAATTGCCTTGTGAGGGTGAGAATCAATTTGAGAATTATTGTGTTTGAGAGTGAGGACTATTGCAATTTCTTATTCTATAAAGAGTTGTGGAAGAAAATTTGTATGCAATAGTGTTGCAGAATTGAATAAAGAGCTATTGCAAAATTAAATATTGTAATCTATAAAAAAAGGAGTGGGAACTTAAACCTGCATCCTGTATTTTCCTCAAGCATTGCGTAAGTTGCATGTTCTATATTGAATAATATACATTCTATAGCATACATAGTTTGTGCTACTCTCACCGGGAAAGACACATTTTCATAATGGTGGAGGAAGATCAAGGCTACATACATCTACAATGACTTGTGGGACAACATTTGCGAAGGAAAGACCATTCACACCGATGAAGGAACTATCATCACTTCAGCTCGAAAGCCTCCAACATTAGAGAAAGAGATTTCTATTTGGAAGTCCAAAGATAAGAAAGATTTAGCCATGATTTCTGCCACTATCAGTGAAGAGGTGAGCCAACATATATTTCCTGCAAAGTCATGTTATGAATCTTTAAAGATCTAAAATATTTGTATGACTCACACTCTGAAATGGAAGTGATCCAATTAATGTTAAAGCTATTTAGTCTAGAAGTAAAATATAACGATCCCATGTTGGTTGCATATGAGATCAGAGTAATCATGCACAAGATTCAATCCTCTGGTATGAAACCATACCTTCCACTTGCATCATTTTTAAAGTCTCTTTATCCTACTCTCTCAAACTATCTTGAATCCTTGCAAGCAAGAGACAAGTTCAAAGACCTCACTTTTGACATCTTGGTATAGAAGATTGCAGATAGAGAGAAATATTTTGGAAAGAAGACAAATGATAGTACTGGAGAATCTCTTTGCTTTGCTAAGAAATAAAAGAAAAAGCATAAAGACCCTTCCAAGGGAGATAGCAGCAAAAGGGGCAGATGAAGAAGAAATTTTAGAGGAAGAGGAGGAAGAAATAGCTCTAGTAGAAGATCATATCTGAAGTGCAAGCACTGCGGAAAGACTAGACATAAAGCAGATCAGTGTTGATTTTCTTGGGACTCCATCAAAGGACAACATAATCAGAATAAAGAAGATAAGAATAAAAACCAAGAGACTGGTAAATCCCCTAATTCTACTCATTATATTGTTGCATATTGTATTCTTGGAATTAATGGAATAAATTCTCTTTCATATTACAAAGATTGTTGGTTGCTTGATACTAGTGCAACATCTCATATGAATTTTAGAAAATATTGCTTTGAATAACTGAATGACATTACAAATGGCATAGTGTACATTGCAACTAAATCTATCCTCAAACCACAGGAAATTGGATCAATCAGGATTAAGTTGTTTGGATTCCCTGATTTCATATTAAAGAATGTTCTCTATCTTCTAGAGTTGCGGAGAAGCTTGCTATCCTTAGTGCATATTTGACATCAAGATCATTCCATCCACATTTTTGATGGGATTGTAGAGATAAGAAAATCATCCGACAACAAGGTAATCATGATTGGTTATGAATATGGACAGTTGTTGAAGTTGAGGGGCTCTTCTACAAGAGTTCAAAACTTTGCCTATCTCTCTCAGCATGAAGAAGGTAATATGTATCTAGTTTACTGTGGCATGCTAGATTTGGTAATCTGAATTATAACAGTATTATATTTTTAAGAAAGAATGGTGTATTTGGTTTTCCCACCATTCCTAATCAAAAGAACAAATGTGATGCATGCATACTAGGCAAACATAGTAAGTAGCCATTTCAAGAGTCTAAATTCAGAGCATGTAGAAAGTTAGAGTCTCTCATGACCTTGGAAATGAATAGGGGAGAAAAATTCAGACTTAGGCCCTAAAAGTAGCTTATAAGTCCAAAGACTCTTGGAAAATATTTCATACCTCAACGCAACACCCCTATAGGAATATTTTAGTAACAACTTTGATGGGTTGTGATTCCTTGATCATTTTTAAGAAGGAAACATTGGTCGTGGGCCATAAAGGAATCTTCTATTGATTAATGGGCATGGATCATGATTTTACAACCACATAAGATTGGTTTAGGGGTTCTTAGGCCTTCGATTAGGGATATGTGGACACAAATTTTGAGAACCAAGTATGGATCATAAAGGCCTAAATGTGGTTGGGAAAGGAAACATGAGCCTTAGGCCTTAAAAGCATATTTTATGGTTTTGGATCCATGAAAGAGGCCTCAAACTACAACATTAAACCTCTCTAGGAGATATTTAGCCTCCACGAAAGGATATGGGAGAAACTAGGAGGATTTTAGCACTAGGTATGGGATTTATGGCACTAGACATGGTCAAAGGATGAAACCTTGACCTTAGGCTCTAAAGGAGTTTCTAGGGATAGGGAAAATGAACAAGGCTTAATCAACCACATAAGATTGGTCTAGTATATCTTATATATTTGAGGGACAAAATGGACAACATTAGTAGGTTTTTATCTTTAGGGATGGGCCTCGAATTCATAGACATGATTCAAGGAGGAAGACCAATGTCTCAAGGACTAAAAGATATATTTATGGTTTAATACCAATGATAGATTTGATGGGTCATTTGTAGTGCTCTGGGGAATCATTCATAAATCTTGATCCCTAGAAGCTACCTTTAGAGCCTAATTCCTAATTTTTGTATGATATCCCAACTTAGAATCCAAGGATACCCTTAGGAAATCATGTGAGGTGATTCAACATGATGTTTTTTTACTGTGGTTTCCTAGAAGCTTTATTTAGGTCCCAAGGCCTATGATTCCTCATGTAACCATGTATGTCCCCCGATGACATATCCTGATAATAGATGAAGTAGTATGCAAGTAGGGGTTAGATCAGCATATTATCAAGCTATTTTACTAAGAAGTGGTGAACTTCTATGTCAACAAATGAAATTATTATTACAAGCTTCTTAAGATCTGCATTCATTCATAAAAAATTCATTAAGATCTAAAGCCATTTGAGAATTAAAATCATACATGATAAGCAAAATTCAAACTCTTAAATGGTATAAACTTGAATCAATTCATATTAAAACAATGAAGAAGATACATAATTACCATGGATCTTGGTGTGCATCCCTCCTCCATTGCCACAAGCTTTCCTTTCTCCACCCTTTCTTTTGAAGGAATTGAGTTTTTCCTCCTCCTTCAGAATCTCTCCAGCATGCCTTTGCTCTTCCTTTGTTCCCCCTACCATGCCCCAAATTCCCTTCTTATATAGAATTGGGAAATGGGCCTTCAATATTTTCTTCTCAATGTGGGATTACTCCTTTATTTTAGATTATTTTCACTCAAAAACCCACTTTCCATAGTTTTTAGGCTTTTTTGCACAACTTAGCATACCTTAAGCACAATTAATGCACTTTAATGCATTTCTCTTTACTATTTGATTGGTGTAGCTTAAGTTTGGACCTTTAATCAGCGGTTCAATGACTGAACTTGGTATCCTTAGGTTCTTACTTTCTTCACCCAATCCTCCCATTTATGGAAGAAGCGATTATATTAGAGAGGATTGGTCTATGAATGTACGTGTGTTCTGTCTTCATGTTGCGGGCACATAGTAAAGATATGCTTCTTTTGTCACATGACTAAGGGTGTTAATTTGCTTGTTAACAGATGCCCCCTAATGTGTGAGGTTCGAAGTAGAGCTAAGGCCCGAAATACATTACTGAAAATGATACTCTATATACTTATACTCTTTATACTAATACTCTTTATTGTTCAAAGCAAGGATGAGGAAAGGATAAACTCACAGATGCAGTATTGAGGATCACACCTGCATGCCAAACATAGCAATTTATCAAATATATAATATCTTCCTGAGGCGGGAATACCCATGCTCAGCAATAAACAAGCATGGCCACGAACAATACACAGTGGATCCATGTCAAAAGTAAATTTTTCAGAAGTGTAAACATGAACTTTGATGAGTGCGAGAACAAGGTCTTCATTGAACTTCTGACATGGCAGTCTAATCTTGCGCAGCTCGGGCAGTGCATCGATGAGTGATACAACTTTTTTTCCCAAGATATTCAATACAAACCGACGATAGTATGAGTTTATATCATGTGGATAAATGATCTGATGTCGAGCATAATAAAACACAATCTGATTACTTGTCATTGATGTATACCATTAACAGATGCAAAGAGACCCACTGATAATGATGATGGACTCTAAGGTACTGAGTACAAAATAGAAAGTGTGAATAGATGTTCTGAAGTCGAACACTTGTAGAGTCAAATAATCAGGGGTCATTGATGTATACCCACTGTCATTTGCGAGGAAACCTGCCACTAATGACTGCAAGATCCAAGGTACTCTTGGGTTTCTAGATCCATGTCCTAGATGATGATTTGATGTCGATAGGAATACATCCATCGGAAGGAGGGCATTGATGCATCCCACATCAGCCGATACGAAACAAATATCAATAGTCTGATATAATTTGGTAGAACTACGAGATCCAACATTGTATACTAACACAAGGAAGGCCGACATGATTGGTCAGGAATATTTGAGGAATGGCCAACTTAGTTTGAACTTCCCTTGAACACATAACACGACGCAGAATGGACACTTGGTAACATAGTACTTTGAGTAACCGACTTTAATGAAATCTACTAATGCCAGATGCATTAAAGAAAGCTCCATTGGAGATGGGAAGGATAACCCATCGGTGGAGATCTGTTCAAAATACTGGTACAGTTTCCTAAGGCAAATGTAGATGGTGTACTAACAATGGATACAAAATGATGTGATGTGTTCAAGGACAACCATGACTGACTATTGCCATTTTCTTCAAAGTTTATAATATGAAGTGATTCAAGTCTCCCTCTTTTTGGATTTTTGTGTTTTCCAATTTTTTTAACCTTTTTCATTTATTAGCTTGAAAAAAAGAATAAAGCATGCTATGATACATTAGAGGAAACGAGGGTTGGAACCTGAAACTCTACCAACTGGCACTGAAGTGTTGGTTGAACTTGTGCTACTAACATGTATACTAACTGTTGGGATTGATGTAGAGGACAAATTGGAAGTATTGCTACCACCAACAACTTTTTGATGTTGTGACGATGTAGTCCCTTGTGCTCCTGATGAAGCCATAGGGTCACTTGTTGAATTTTGCATGTCATTCAAACTTTCAAAAAGAGGTTTGATATCGCCCAGTGACTCATAGATAGTAAGTATAATTGGTTCTGAAAGAATCATCAAAGGAGGAATTACATGAGCATGTGTTATTTTTCAATGTTTCAATTTCAATTAGAGTAAGATCATCAACTATGTCTACATTTAGTTCGTGATGTGATGATGAATTCTTAGGGTTTGGTTGATTTTATTCTTCTTGAGTAATATTATTTGAGTTTAAAATCAGTTCTGTATCCAAGTCATTAGGATGTGTTTTTTGTATCTGTCTCTCCAATGTAGCAGGGCCTTCAATTTCTGGTGACTCACCTCGCTGCCACCGTGACTGGCGGATTGGGAGAGTAGCCACTTCTAAGAAGTTGATAAAAGGATGTGTTTAAAATGATATTCTTAATCAAACAATCCTAAGGAAGTCTAGACTCAACAAAAAGAAAAAGTGTCCACACAGTAAAAAGTCCTATAGATCCAAGCAAGCACACTACTTTTCCAAAGAGACGAAGATCAGTGAAAAGATGGATTGGAGGGCCTTCCGAAACTAGTAGTTGTTGAGGGATATCAAGCCTCAAACAATTTCTAGCAGCAAAGGTATGAGAAGCAGTTACAATAAACTTTAATCACCGGGGGTGCAAGTGTTGGTTCCTGACCAATCACCCTCCCATGGAGTAAAAGTTTCAAAGTCTGTCTCAGGTACTGCAAGTGTCCCCCACTTACAATATCATATGTGATATCCTAGGAATAGCAACTAAGGTTACCACTTCACAATCAACGGTCGGGTGGAACAGTTGTAAGTCAAGGACAACTCTCATAACCAGGTACTCTAGAAAAGTGATGTCACCCCTAGGACTTGTCACTTCACATAGAATTCCTTGATGAGCTCATGTCCCACTAAACAAGAAAGAGGGGGGAACCACTCTTTACTTATCCAAATTGACCTCGCGCTTAACGCATGTTTTAGAAGCGCTTTCCCGAGAAGCGTTTTTTGCTACTAATGGATTTACTCTCAGTAATCAATGCTAGTTTCAAAAATTTTGCATCCCTGGAGTGTTAACTCTCCAAACCTAATCCAGGGCACTAACCTAATCTTGTTGGTGATATGAAAATCAATGTTGGTCAATTTTAGATTAAGTGCCAACTTTAAGGGTAGTTTGCTTAGTTTCAGGAGTGGAAGTGAAACTGGTGGTGTTTTGACTTGAAAAATATGAACAACACAATGCAATATGCTCACTATACTACCTTTCAATTCGATGAATGTTTGAAACTAATGAAAGGTTATAGGTTCATGTGTGTCTTTCAATCATGCAAAATGGTTTCATTGATTTTGTATTTTCATGCACAGTTTTTTCTGAAATATGGATAATAATTGATTTCAAAGATCAATGTAAACCAAACAAATATCTCAAGTGAAAATGAATCTAATTCTATTACACGGGGGATCTTTGTTTCTCATTCACAAGATTGCACAAAGGCCGAAGTGAAAAGGATACGCAGAGCCCTTTGGAAAGCTTATGAATTAAATTCTAAACTGTTACACTTGAGATCCACTTTCTCATTCACAAGATCGCACAAAGGCCCAAGTGAAGAGGATACGGTGGCTCGAAAAATTGTATGCAAAAAAATTAAATCTACTCTGTTACACGTGAGATCCACTTTCTCATTCACAAGATCACCATAAGGTGTGAGTGAAGAGGATACGATGGCTCGATATGAGATGCTTGGAAAAATCAACTACTAAACTATTACAAGTGAGATCCACTTTCTCATTCACAAGATCACCATAAGGTGCGAGTGAAGAGGATACGGTGGCTCATACACAATATATCTCAAGAAAACTGAACTCTAAAGATGCAACTCCAAAACAAAATTTAGCTAATTAAAGTTTATTTCTATTTTTGGAAAGAAATTACTCTCAAATTATCTCAACATGTGATGTTCAAAGTTTGTTCTTCAAATGCAAATATGTGGGAATAGTGCTTTCAAATGTGTATGGTTGATGTTTTGGTTAATGTTTCCAATCAGCATGTGCATGTGATCTCATAGTTTTAAAGGTCCTTAAAGTGTTTGTTTTGAACAATTCTTTAATTTGCTTGGAAGTTTTGGTACTTGCAAGTATGTAAAGGAGACATCAATTTAAAGTAAATATCAGGCCTAAACATGTCAAAACAGGGATCTATCAACAAATATGGTTGTAAGCAAGTAGACCTTATTACAAATTGAAATGAAACAAGAAAGAATTGACACATTAAGCCCTTATTAGTTGTTTTTTGGAAGGAGATTTTAAATGAAAATATATTAATCCCAATTGTCCACAACTTTCAAAATTCTTTTCACATGAGTAATAAGCTGATCCTAAATCAAAATAATCCTTAAACAAGACTGTGAATGCAAAAAATCAGACCTCCAAATGGAACTAAAACAAGATCTCACAAAACTAGTTCACGATGTAAGCTAGTTTGAATGAATGTGTTTGGAAGGTTTGCAAATAAGTGAAGGAGACACAAACTAAAGTAAAGATCTGTCCTATTGATGTCAAAACAGGGATATATCAGAAAATACATCCTTTATCAAGTATATATATTACAAGTTAAAAAAAAAAATTGAAAAGGAGATGCTGATTTGGGGTATTTTTAAAGGTTTTTGGAAGGCCATTCCAATGAGAAAGATCTTAATCCAAATCATGTAAAGATTTTCAAATTTCTTCACACAAGTAACATACTTATATTAAGTAGAAAACAAATCTTTAATCAAGGATGCAAAATGCACAAATAAGGTCTCCAAATAGATCCAAACATAAAAGATTTCAATAAACTAGCTTAAGATGCGCAAATGGAAACGTAAAGAGTTGAATCTTTAAACCAAAAATCATGATTAAAGGAGGGATCCAATATGATCAAAGGAGGATGTAAATTCAAGTTAATCAGATCCTAAACCAAAGCATATAATATCACCACTCCAAAGGAAGCAAATCAAAGCATTAAAGGCTGCAAAATCCAAAAATTGGGAGCTCTAGAATGCACAAAAAATGAGATATAGAATGATTTTTTAAGGATTTTGCTGGTATAAGAGTGTAATGAGGCCCGTTTAGAGCCTCTTAAGCTGGATCTTAATGTCTTGAATGGATCTTTAAGCCACAAATGTGTAGATATGAAATATGAGAAACACCAAAAAATGAATAAAAATGAAGAAATTTCAAGAGATTTCAAGCCACGGAGTTGCCAATCTGATAATAGAGGAAGTAGTTTGCTAGTAGGGGGTTAGATCTGCAAATCATCAATATATTTTACTAAGAAGAGGTGAGACTCTATATCAGAAAATGAAAATTATTATCACAAGCTATCAATAAGATCTACATTCATTCATCAAATATGATAAGCAAAGCTAAGATCTAATGCCATAAAAATCTAAATCATACAAGATAAGAAACATTCAAACATTCAAATGGAACAAAATTGAATAATTTCATATCAAAAAAATGAAGAGGTACATCATTACCATGGATCTTGGTGGACATCCCTCCTCCATTGCCATGAGCTTTCCTTTCTCCACCCTTTCTTTTGAATAAATTGAGCTTTTCCTCCTCCTTCGGAATGTCTCGCTAGCATGCCTTTGCTCTTCCTTTGTCCCCCCTACCATGCCCCAAAGTACCTTCTTATATAGCATTGGGAAATGGGCCTTCAATCTTTTTTTCTCAATGGGGGATTGCTCATTTTCCTTATTTTAGATTATTTTCACTCAAAAACCCACTTTCCATAGTTTTTAGGCTTTTTTGCACAACGTAGCATACTTTAAGCACAATTAATGCACTTTAATGCATTTCTCTTCACTATTTGAGTGGTGTAGCTTAAGTTTGGACCTTTTATGAACAGTTCGATGACTGAACTTGGTCTCCTTAGGTTCTTACTTTATTCACCCAATCCTCCCATTTACGGAAGAATTGATTAGATCAAAGAGGATTTGTCCCTAAATGTACTTGTGTTCTGTCTTCATGTTGTGGGAGCATAGTAAAAATATGCTTCTTCTGTCACATGACTAAGGGTGTTGATTTGCTTGTTAGCATATCCCTAGTGCTAAAAACCTTCTAATGTATCCCATATCCACTCCAAAAGAAAAATATTCCAAAGTAGGTGTTATGTGGTGATTTGAGGTCACATTCTCGGACCTTGAGCATTATAATCCATGTATAGGGGTAAGGTTCAATTTTTCTCCACTAAATCTTGTTAAGGAACTGAAACTCATACCTAGCAGTGAAAACATCCTAATGGTCCCCATATATAGATTTGGAGGCAAGTGATACTCACAAGATTTTATTTGTGGTGATTCGAGACGTCAAGACCCATATCTACTTATCAAACCTTTAAATGTAATCAATAATTCCACTCAAAGGGTAACCTCTATTGGTTAACGATTGCTTCCAATGGTGCTCTACACGCCATCATTATGTTAGTTGTGTACCAGGAATGTGTTTAGAGGTCTAGATACAATGTCATAAGAAAACAATAATGGATATTGTTCCCTAGATTCGACTCGTTGGGCCCAATCACCATGAGGGACACCTACAAACTATAGTAAAAACCCTCTCTTGAGGGCCTTTGGCCTAAAGGTTGGATATATATGCCACTGAGATATTTTTCACAACAAGGATGGGTCTTGAGGGCTTAAACATGGATGAGGAAGGAAAACAAGTGCCTCAAGGATATTGTTAAATATTTTCAAACTCAAGAGCCTTGAGTGATTCCTTGTTCCATCGCATCAGTCCTTTGTACGGGTTTTATACAGGACTTCAAGTGGGATATATTTGTCGTGGGTATGTTTTGTTGATTGGAAATAGGTTTGGACCGTTCCAAATGGTCAATGGTGTAACTAAGGCATTCCAACCCTAAATGAACATTCTAGAGCTCAAGTTTCATGAAAATACCTTAGACACATTAGTATGAGCCCTCTATAGGGGATCCTTTCCCTAGGCACTAAACATGGGTTCCATTAAGATGTTTCATGCACCATGGATGGGTATCAAGGCCTTAAGCATAGTCAAGGTAGGGAAATGACATCCTAAGGTCCTTAACATAGGTTGGTGGAAAGATAAAACATTCTTAAGGCTCCCTACAGGATCAAGAACCAAGAACACATATTTGAAGTTCACCAAACAAGAATTTGGATGGTAAAATGTAATATTTTGACACAAGGGAGGGTTGGTCGGACCCTCTTGCTTAACAATAAGACACAAAAAACACACGTGCGCTCACAAAGACTGGATGTGAACTGGAAATGCCAAGAAGTTGGCTTCTATTACATGAATCTTATTACAATGTTACATACAAAGTAAATAAACAAGTCGGCCTTAGCCTATTACAATATACAGAAATAAATCTCTATTATGTCGGTGTGTTTCTCCCCTTTGTGTGTGATCCTCTCTGTCTTCCTATCCTCTAAACAATGAAAGAAAGATTGATTTCTCAATTCGTTGATCCCCCCTCTATGTCTCTGCACCAGTCTTCTACTCTACTCTGTTGTTACTCCCGAGGTTCACTCTATTCCCTGAGATGTCCTTACTCTGTCCTCCGCTCGACCTTTGACCCGACGGATCCTGCATTTTTCAGTACCCTCTGGCATTGCAGCACAACCTCCTCCCTATCATGTCCCCAAATTTTGCATTGGGTCACAATGACCTAAGCCACTTGGCCATACTCATGATAGTTTGTCAAATTGGTGCTAAGGGTCAAAATTAGATCCAAGTTAGTAATAATTTCAAATTAGATCCCAATGGACAAGGTGGGTCACATTAAGATAAATTCCCAATTCAAAGTTGTAATATACCCATCCAAATGAACTATTATGGAGGAAAATTACTAGTTCCCTAGGTTGGGGTGGAAGCATTAAAAGTTGGAATAAGGGATCTACAAGACCCAAAATGACCTTAGAATTAAAAATTCACATTAAATGGGTCAATTAAATAATAATAAAAATAAATAAGGTGGCATTGGATCATGAGGGAACATAAGAGGTCATGGGACCCACATGTGGCAAGATTCCCCACTACACTAGGAATGATTCTCTCACCAATTCTAGTTCAAGATGAATGGTAACATACTTGGGGGAGTTTAAGAGGTATTGTTCATGGCATGGATCATGTAAGGTCGAATTGGAGTGGAAGAGTAACTCCCATGGAAGAGGAAGAGGCATCTTAGAAGAATCGTGACACTTGGAGCTAGATTCCCTAACTCCTATGACAACAATGATGAAGATTCTATGACACATATGAAAAAATTTAGACCTTATTGCTGACATATGACATATATTACATGTCAGGGCTAAAACTATCCTCCAAGAGGGACCACTAGGGATTTAGGGCAGCCAATAATCTTCCCCATTCGAATTGATGGAAGATGGAGACTAGGAATTGTTGGACAAGTGGCACACATTGGAATCTCTCCCTAACTCAAGTTGGGATGAGTCTCTTGGATGGAATTAGAGCTAAGGAGGCATTTGGAATTTTATAAAATAAAAGAACAAAGAAGGAGAGTGGATTTTTATCATTTCTCATTTTTCAAATTGGAGAACATAGCTTGTCCATGCTAGTGGAGTGTTTACTCTACTTGCCTTAGTACCAATTTCGAGGGTGAAAGATTCCCATCCTAATTGGAAATTGGAGAGAAAATCCAAACCTTTCATTTGGAGCTACAATGGAGTAATTTGTTTCAGTTTGAAGCTGCAGGGCTGCTCATGATCTCTTCTTCTTCAACTTGCTCCCACATCTCTTCCAATTTTCTCTCTATATTCTTGCTCTTGGAGGAAGGGCGCACATGGAGAGATGATGATATATTTGGGGGAGTCCAAGGGACCCAATTTATTTGTAATATTATTTCCACACTCTTAATTTTATGTTTAGATATACCTCAGGTCGAATATCCAATTAAAACGATGTAAAAATGCCAAACTATATATGAATGGTGCCATTTTCCCCCATAGCTTTTGCATAGCGCACTTGTTGTTGCACATAGTTAGTGTAGGACTGATATTTAGACTTCATGGACATGTTATATGATATATATCTCTGTAATAATCATATCATGAAATCCACAACTCTAAATATTATGTATTTCAAGTGATATTTACATTCAAGGAAGAGATTCGATCCATTTTCCCATATATCTTGTTGAGAGAGCTTGAAGTTGTTTGGTATCGACTTGTATCAGTAAATATATGTGGTTTTATTGCTTATTAGAGATCCATTAATATAATGAATAATTTTCATACACCTTATTCAATTCCTTGTAACATTTCTCACAACTTTCATAGCAAGTTATAGAGTTTTTCTCTCATTTCCCCCTATGTTAAGACATGTTTACCAAAATCTGATTTATGGGAGTTGCAAAAGCCTTTAGAATATGATTAATGATGCATTTGGATGCCCATTTAAGTCCTATAACTATTCCATGTCTATTTTCTGAAATTTTGGAGGTTCATACTGCATTTGGGAAGCGATTAGTGACCTCTACCCTTGGGGGTTTGAACCTCGAAATTACTAGTAAATTCCCTATTTTCTCCTGATTACAAATGAATGTTGAAGAAGTATTTAGAGAGTTTAAAAGAACCTATAATAATACTTTTTATGTCCTAATAAACTTCAAACACTATTAGTCCCAATTTGAAATCCTTAAGAGTCTTTTGGAGCCATCTACCCTTGGGGGTTTCAACATCGATTTTCCTAGTAATTTTGTCTTTCATCCTCTAATTGTAAATAAAAGTTGTTGAAGTACTTAGAAGGTCTCCCAACATATAATATATGTATTAGGGTGTCCTAATACACCTCAATCCACTCTGTACATAATTTTAAACTATTTAAGATCATTTGGGACAGTTTGGAGCATCATTAACCCAAGGTTTGAAAACTGGCCAAATTGGGAAAAATTTCAAATTGGGGACATTACAGTGGTATCAGAGCATGGTCCTTTCACCTTTGAATTAATATCATACATTGAAGAATAATTTTCATCCATGTCTTACTATTATGATAAGTCCTATGAGTACAATGCTTATGAGCAATATGAAGAAGAATGTGAATGGTATGAGGAAGCGGTGCCATCATACAACACTTCTTACAATTTCATAAGGAATGAGGGTTATTCTTATGACTTTGAATATGATGAAGATGAGTGTGTCAAACTAACAAAGGATAATTCTATGAATGAATTACAAATATTGAGAGCAAGATGTAAAACCTTGCCCCAACAATATCAAGCATATCTAACTTTGAAGGGAGATATACACAAGTCCATTCCTTTTGAAGACTATACTGGTTGGGTGTTTGCAAATAGACCCAAAGATGAAGATATGGATATATTGAAGAAAGGTCTATTCCCTTCTTTCAAAATAACTTGGAGAGAAAATCATATGTGTGTAAGTGAAAAGAGCAGTGAAATATCTTAAGCTTCATGGAATGCGAGTGTTTCCTACTTGAAGATAGTTTTTGGGTCTTATTCAAAAAGAGGTTCCAAAGATATTGATCCTAAGGAAACCAAGGGGAAAAATGCATTAGCCTACTTGAAGAAGGAAAAGGAGGACCCATGAGCCACTTAGTTCTGAAATAGGTGAAGTAGAAGAAGCAGTACATGAAGAGGATCGAAATTCACTCCCAAGCCCTGAAAAATATGAAGAGACATCACATGAGCATGAAGAAGACTCTATTGAAAATATTGAATATCATTTCAAGACACATTATACCTTGGACATGATTCAAAGAGCATCTACTGATGGATGCTTGAACTATGAAGGAGTACCTACTGATGTGTGATCACACCTCAATGTTGGTGACATAGAGATCACTTTTGAAAGTGTTGTTGCAAGCCAAACTTCCATTAAGCATGAAAATGAATACCTTGTAGCAGTTGAAGAAGAAGTGAGATCAACTTCCCCATCACCACTTGAGCTTCATGAAGTTGTCCAAGTAAGAAGGAAGAATATGAGGAAGTTCATTTGCAAGAGCCTCATTTTCTTGAAGGGTCATTAAAGATGAATGAAAAGAAGATCCAAGAGACCATTAGCATACTCCATGACACTTAAACATTTCTGTCAAATTCTTGTTGGAGAGTTTCTTCATTGAAGGACCCATCCTTCCTTGAAGATATGGAGAAGATTCAAAGATCAATGTGCAACATCGAAGGTAATTTCATGTATTTTCTTTTTGATAGAAACAATTTGGTTGAGATTAATGAATGGTTACATGGAGCATGCTTGAATAATAATGAGGATATTCATAAGCTCAAAATGAAAAATGAGAAACTTCTTGATAGGTTGCAAGACACTTGTTCTTCCTCCTATGTTTTAAATTGTCAAATGGTAGATTGCTTGGAGGATTCTCATGACATGATGGATCATGAGAAACATGGAAACTTGTAGGTGATTGATGTGTTTGAATATGAGCTTGATGAGAACCAAGCACTTGTTGTGGTGGAAGTGGAACTTGAGTTGCCTCTTGGAAATGGTTACACAATTTTTGAAGAAGTGTATGATTCCACTACATTGGAACCAACCTATGAGGAATTTTTTTCCATTTTGAGGGAGGTGCATGATCCTACCCTTATGGAGCCTACACATCATGACACTTTTGCATATTCCGATAATTTGGGTGAGTTGGTTCATTCTCCTACATCTTACACTTCCATATTTTGCATCATTCATCCTAATGAAGTATGGGTGAAAAGTTTCTTTTGGATGGTGCCACATGGGGGTATGAAACTCCTATCTCTCCTTTAGATGATGACATTATTACAGCACCTTCTTATTTACATTTTTAGCAGCATCCTTTTTTACCTTATGATGATACATATCTTCATGGATGCACCTATGATGTTCACTTGAGTCACTTGAAGACTCATGATTTTCCTTGCTCCTTCCTTAGTTCAATTGATGTTGGAGGAACTTCATCCGATACTTGGGTGAAGAGATATATGATTGGAGCACATTTTTATTGGAAGCAACATCCTTTGTTATTTATTGATGATACACATATTCATGGATGCACAAATGGTACTTTTGTGAGCCCCTTGAAGGTTCATTGTTTTCTTTGCTCCCTACTTGGTTTAGATTTTAGTGTAGATTCTTCATTCAATTCTTAGATGAAATAATATATGGCTGATTATTTTGATGCATCTTAAATCCTTTTTTAGCAGCATTATAGGACATGGGATCCTCACCTATGTCATTGGAGCAGCTTTTATTGGTCACTTGATTCTTGTATGCACTTCGAAAATGGTGGTCTACTTACTTGGAGGTACAAGCACTTTCATGATTCTTTGATGAGGCACCTCCTTGATGTACATTTTTATTATGTTTTTTATGTGCTTTGATGATCTATATTTTGTACTTATGATGTTTGGAAGAAGGCATACAAGGAAATGGGATATGGTAATTCTCTTTCTCGGTGATATGGGTTGGAGACGACTCCTAATTGTTGGAGTGCAATACAAGCAGTGAGACCCTGGAATAAGTTTTAGTCTCATTGGTTTCAATTTTTTTTTTGGGGGGGGGAACAAGTAGTATGGGAGATTGAGTTCCCACTTAATAAGGTAATTTTAATCAAAGTAGTGCAGCAGCAAGCATGGTGGTTCCTCTCTAAAATTTTCATGGGATCTTGAAGACTCAAAGTTGGGCAACTCAGTGGTAACTTCAAAGAATTATACAGTGGTATCAAAAAGGGTTTCCAAAATATGAAAGAGGTAAAGAGTAATTGTGAAAGCTTTGTTTTGATGGATTCAATTAATATTTTGGTGTTTAGTGGTGATGTTACAAGGGATATCAATATGAAAAAGAAAACCCACATCTCCTTGCTTTTGGAAACATACAATTGTAGTGCATGAGTGCCACTACTCAAAGTTTTGGAAAGGAAGCAGGCTTTTCAACATCCATGTTTGAAATTGCTTGAGGAACAACAATATTGGGAGGGGAGTATTTGTCATGGTCCCAAATTTTGCATTGGGTCACAATGGCCTAAGCCACTTGGCCATACTCATGATAGTTTGTAAATTTGGTGCTAAGGGTCAAATAATTTCCAAGTTAGTAATAATGTAAAATTAGATCCAAATGGACAAGTTGGGTTGCATTGAGAAAAATTCCCAATTCAAAGTTGTAATATACCCATCCAAATGAACTATCATGGAGGAAAATTACTAGTTCCCTAGGTTGGGGGTGGAAGCATTAAGAGTTGGAATAAGGGAGCTACAAGACCCATAACGACCTTAGACTTACAAATTCACATTAAATGGGTTAGTTAAATAATAATAAAAGGAAATAAGGTGGCATTGGATCATGAGGGAACATAAGAGGTTCTGGGACCCACATGTGGCAAGATTCCCCACTACACTTGGCTTGATTCTCTCACACCAATTTGAGTTCAAGATGAAGGGTAACATACTTGGGGGAGTTTAAGAGGTATTATTCATTGCATGGATCATGTAAGGTAAAATTGGAGTGGAAGAGTAACTCCCATGGAAGAGGAAGAGGCATCTTAGAATAATTGTGACACTTAGAGCTAGATTCCCTAACACCTATGACAACAATGATGAAGGTTCTATAACACCTATGACAAAGTTCAGACCTGATTGCTGACATATGACATATATGACATGTCAGGGATAAAAATAGCCACCAAGAGGGCGCACTAGGGAGTTAGGGAATCCAAGAAGCTTCCCCATTCGAATTGATGTAAGATGGAGACTAGGAATTGTTGGACAAGTGTCACACATTGGAATCTCTCCCTAAATCAAGTTGGGATGAGTCTCTTGGATGGAATGAGAGCTAAGGAGGAATTTGGAATTTTATAAAAGACAAGAACAAAGAAGGAGAGTTTATTTTGATCATTTCTCATTTTTCAAATTGGAGAGCATAGCTTGTCCATGCTAGTGGAGTGTTTACTCTACTTTCCTTAGTACCAATTTTGAGGGTGAAAGATTCCCATCCTAATTGAAAATTGGAGAGGTATTTCAGACCTTTAATTTGGAGCTACAATGGATTCATTTGTTGTAGGTTGAAGCTACAGGGATTCTCTTGATCTCTTCTTCTTCAACTTGCTCCCACATCTCTTCCAATTTTCTCTCTATATTCTTGCTCTTGGAGGAAGGGCGCACATGGAGAGTTGCTGATATATTTGGGGGAGTCCAAGGGGCCCCATTTATTTGTAATATGATTTCCGCACTCTGCATTTGATGTTCAAATATACCTCAGGTCGAATATCCAAGTAAAACCATGTAAAAATGCCAAACTATATATGAATGATGCCATTTTCCCCCATAGCTTTTGCATAGCACACTTGTTGTTGCACATAGTTAGTAAAGGAATGATATTTCAACTTCATGGACATGTTAGATGATATATATATCTGTAATAATCATATAATGAGAGCCACAACTCGAAATATTATGTATTTCAAGTGATGTCTTCTTGTTCTCTTCAATGACTTAGTATGTTAGCTAGTCATGTCTAACATACCCACATGATGTCTTCTTGTTCTCTTCAATGACTTGTGCTAGTAACCCGCATATCTCATAAGTTAACCATTATAGAACCAAGTTATACATACCTCGTAAATGGATCTTCTATGTGATCCATGACAATGGATGAATCCTTGTCTTCATGTCACCATGATCATATGTTCTTGAACTAGAACATGATTTGTCTTTCTTGGTGTACCTTTTATGTTAGCAGACAACATAAACCTCATACAACACCATAATGCATTAGTACAATCAAAGTTTTCAACACCCTAATCAATGAATATCTTCTATCATGCATTCATAATTTTATTAAGGTGATAAGTTTAAGTTTAATCAAGATTGTACTAACCGTAATAATCTGAAGACAAACATACCATAAACTTAATCATGAACAAATCTCAAAACATACCTGGATAAGTCATACCTGTTGAGATTGCTTGTAATATTCTTATGTAAGGCCTTAGTCTCATCTCCCTCTAAAACAGGAACTTCTTCACTTATGCAGGTGACCAATCCATTCTCTTCTAGGATTAACCCAATCCACTTGATTTGCAGGAACTGGATCTAGAGCTGGATTAGGGTTTGTCAGAGAAACCCTAAAAATTCAAACTTTGAATTTCAAAGTTCTGAAAGGATAGAAAGATGTGCCTTGATGAGATGATTAGGCCGGTATACTCAAAATTTGAAAACTGCAAAGTTTCACCCCTCAAATTGCCTTTGAAACTTCCAGATTCACTGGACATGACTCGGAACTAGGGTTTGATAAAGCCCACACTTCTGCCCAATAAAAAGGTTCGATCCAAAGCTCTAAGATTCTATTTTTCTGAGGATCTTCTAGCCGTGGTCACAGATTTCAAAAATTCCAACTATCTCTGAAACCCTAATTCCCGGAGCTATGAATGAAGGTGCTCAAAATCCAATTCTGTTTTGATAGAAATATGCACCTGATTGTTTCTGGTGTAACTCTAAAATTAAGAATCCACAGGGTCTAAACCTTCTACCTGTGGTAGCCCGACCTGTCATCTTTCCAACCCCACAGGTCTGACCTCAATTGGATTCTCTGAGAGAGATTTATTCCAAGTGTTGCAACGTGACCTATTTATGGGATAAAACAGGAGAGCGAACTTGTACGACATGCCACATGTCACTGGTTCAGTTTCGGCCTCTAAACAAGTTACTTGAGAAAGTAAAATCCATGCACTACCTTTCGATTTTTACGATATTTCATTTGGAGCTTCTTATCCCAAGTTATGACCTTTTTTCCTAGGTCAACTGTTTATGACTCACATCTGGAACAGGCAGAAACCCTAGATTGTACAGATCATAAAACACAAAGTACAACGAATTATAAGTTTTCCTTTGGACACAAGGTACCTGGGGACCTGATCTTTGACCTGTAAATGTTTCAGATCCGAAAACATTGCCAAAATGGATTTATAGCGAAAGTGCTACGATGACTGGTTTTTGCTGTATCAAGCCCTAGCATCGCAAGTGCAACAAGTGTCATACATGCCATACCATGCCTTCTTTCAGGCTAGCTCTGATACCATGTTAATTTTTTAGAATTTACTTCAATCTGATCTAGGATCTTAACTGAGAGAACAACATGTACAACATATCTACAGCATATCAATCATGGACACAATAATGCAAGCACACAAGAGACACAGAGTTTACTTGGGGAAAACCATAAAGGTGAAAAACCCCAATAACTTCCTCAGAGATAGATAGAGCAATGATACAACCCAAGCATAAGAGATAGACATCTCCTAACAGCAACTTCTCCTCCTCCACAAGTGCGCCACTCTCCAAAGTGTGTGTGAGAGAATAGAATGATGAAATAGAGTGCCTCCCGCATTCTATTTATACTTGACTTGAATTTCATAATAACCTTTACTAGGTCGGCCTCAACTTAACCACATAACACAATGCTGACTGGGCCGACACCCAATAGGGTGGTCTAATAACCCTTTGACCCACATGGCCGACCCCCAATAGGGTGGTCTAGTAACCCTTTTACCCACATGACTTATATAGGGCCGACCCAAACAAGGTGGTCTAATAACCCATCAAGTATAAGTTACGACACTTACAATATAAATGACGAAACTTCCATATAGAGGAATAATAACATCTCTACAGGAATACAAAATACATTCCGAAGTTACATATACATCAACAGAAGCTTTTTGGTATTGACTTGTATCAGTAAATATCTGTGGTTTTATTGTTGTTTTGAGAGACATTAATATAATAAATAATTTTCATACACCTTATGCAATTCCTATAACATTTCTCACAACTTTCATTGCAAGTTATAGAGTTTTTCTCTCACTTCCCCTATGTTAAGACATGTTTACCAATCTCTAATTTATGGGAGTTACATAAGCCTTTAGGATCTAATTAATGATGCATTTGGATTCCCATTGAATTCCTATACCTATTCCATGTATCTGTTCTAAAATTTTGTAGGTTCGTACTACATTTGGGAAGCCATTAGTGACCTCTACCCTTGGGGGTTTGAACCTCGAAATTACTAATAAATTCCCTATTTTTTGTTGATTACAAATGAATGTTGCAGAAGTATTTTGAGAGTTCCCAAGCACCTATCAGCCTCCTTTTTACATCCTAATAACCTTCAAACATTCTCAGTCCCAATTCGAAATCCTTAGGAGTCTTTTGGAACCATCTACCCTTGGGGGTTTCAACATCGATTTTCCTAGTGATTTTTCCTTTCATCCTCAAATTGTAAATACAAGTTGCTGAAGTACTTAGAAAGTGTCCCAAAATATATTAGGGTGTCCTAATACACCTCAATCCACTCTGGACATAATTCGAAACTATTTGGGATCATTTGGGACAGTTTGGAGTTTCACTAGTCTAAGGTTAAAAAATTGGCCAAATTGGGAAAATTTTAAAATTGGGGACATTACACTCCCGTGGTGACACATGGTCTGGATTAAAACACCTTCTTAACTTCCATAACTTCCTCAACAACCCACAACGGCTTTAGTCTTGAACTCTGCACCTCTCTGACTTTGCTACAAATGTCGATCTTATCACTCTCCTCTTGACATGTCAACCATACTATACTTTGTCAGTCCTTGACTTAAATTGCCGGCTTCACTTAGTCTCTATGGATGTTAGTCCGCCCCATCCTCCACACCTGGCCTTTTTCACTTTCGTCGATGTCGATGTTAAACAACTTGTCGACCTTCGAATCCTTTGAATTCCATTCCTGTCAATGTCAAACTTTACTCCCGTAGACCATACTTCAACATATTCCCTACTTGAATGCTTGGCCTCGATTTCCAATCTTCCTCGTACCAGTGGTCATCGGAAATCACCCTAGTTGACCTCTTCTATCGATAAACTTTGATTGTTTTTCCTAGCTATTGATGCTCCTGCATCAGACTCCCCAGGTGAAAACGAATCTGACTGCTCCGTCATTCTCCCATACTCTTCTTTTGAAATCCATGTCGCCTCATTGGACTCATCATCCCTCCATCGAACTAAATATTTTTCTTCTGTGAAATCCATGTGCGTCCAACTTCACGTTCATCCACTACTTTGACGATCTCTTCCTTTTGTCGATTTGGAATTTTCCCTATCCAGTCGATCTTCAACACTTCCGCATTATTGCTTGTTGAAACTTATTCATAGTTGTACAGATCTGAGACATTGAATATAGGAGAAATTTTCAATTCCTTCGGCAGCTCCAACACATAAGCATTGTCTAAAATCTTCTTCAGAATCTTACATGGTCCAATCTTCTTCAGCTTCATCTTGTTGTATGTTTTTGTCGGGAACCTCTCTTTACTCAACTGTGCATAGACTAAGTCTCCCTCACCAAATGACTGCAGCCTCTTCTTCCTATCGGCTCTCAGATTATAAGACACGTTTCTCTTTTCAATGCGCATGCGTACATCTTCATGCACTTCTTTCATATGCTCTGCAAATGTCTCTGCATCTGTGCTCTTTCTGATTTCTGTCGGTATCGCGACCAAATCCACCACACCATGTGGGATTCATCCTTGAAAAATATGGAATGGGATCATACCTGTCGACCGATTAACAGAATTGTTGCATGCGAATTCTTCTTGCACCAACATTTTCTCCCACTGCTTGGGTCTATCGGTCGTCAAACATCTCAGAAGGTTTCCCAAAATTCTTTTTACCACCTCGGTCTGTCCATCATTCTGCGGATGGTATGTCAAGATAAACTACAACTTTGTGTCCAGCTTCTTCCACAACGTTCTCCAAAAATGACCCATGAACTTGGTATCCCTGTATGATGTTATACTCTTCAGAAACCCATGCAATCTGATTATCTCCTTAAAGAATAGTACATCAATGCTTGTGGCGTCACTTATCTTTCGACAAGGAATAAAGTGTGCCATCTTCGAGAATCTGTCGAATACCACAAATATTGAGTTGTTACCTTGTTGTGTCTTTGGAAATCCTAGCACAAAATCCATGCTCAGGTTCTCCCATGGGGTATTTGGCATTGGTAATGGTGTATACAATCCCATATTCTAACTTCGCCCCTTTTCCAATTGGAAAACTCGACACTATCGTACCCACTTACCAACATCCTTCGTCATTACTGGCCAATAATACTTTTCTTTGACAAACGCCTTGGTCTTGTCGATGCCAAAATGACCTGCTAATTAGCCACTATGCAGTTCTCGGATTAGGTTCTCTATTATGAATTGTATTGTTGGCAGGCGGTTTGGACAAGCCAACATCGTAGCATCGCGGATGCTACGCAAGGGCGAAGATACCGCAGAAGGTAGAAAGTTGAGTGCAAATGATAATATTTTATGTAATTTTGGGTCAATTGAACCGTGGTATGCGGGTTTTTGGGTCATTTGGACCACAATAGATAGATTTTGGGTCATTTGCTTTGAAGTGTTGGTTAAGAAGTAGTTAGTAAGTGGACAAACAATGTAAAGGCGCAAGCCTATAAATAGACACAGGTTTGTAAGTGTTGAGATATCTCTTCTATCTTTTGGAGAGTATGGTTGTTGGATCTTAACATCCGAGAGATCTTGATATGATGTTGAAGGTTGATGTTGGCCCGGTTTTGCAACCAGGCTTAGTGCTATGGGCACCTGCTAACTAGTAGCAGCAGTTTCAATAGAATTAAAAAAGAAACTAATCTAAATAAAACTAATCATGGATCTATGCAAGAATCTAAGCAAATAATGGAAATATTTAAAAAAAACAAGAACAAGAAAATATGAAAGAATAAATTTGTATTTAAAAATGGGGCAAGCTAATGCTTGCAATAGTAATACCTCCAATGGTGAAGGTTGATGTAGAGCAACTCCCAAGATAAGTAGCTCCAAGCTCCAAGAGGTCTCCTTCTCCAAGGTTGCTTACAATGGCTAAAATGCTCAAGGGAGATTTCGGCAGCATGAGGGTGAGATAATGGATGGATGTGAAATGAGGAGCCCCTACCACCTTTTTATAGGTTTTGGTGGTGGGGAATACCATTTGTGGTTTTGTGGAAACCAAATGGTATTGACCAACATGGTTTACGTACTTTTCCCTCCTTTTTCCTTTTTTGAATAAAATTAATATTTTTATTCCCTTTTTAATATTTTGGGAATTTTGGACCCTTTTTGAGGGTTTTTTATGCTTTTTAGGAAAAATAATCTTTTTGAGTGGGAAAAAGGGGTGTACCAAGGTCTTTTGGTGACTTTTTGTTGGCTTCAGAGGATCAGATGGTGGAAAAGTGGACAAATGGGTCATGTGAATAAGGGAATGAGCTAGTGAGCACTTTTTGGGTGTTAACAGCTGAGTATTTTGTATCTGGGTTTTTGTGGAATTAATATGATGTGACAGAGCTGTTGAGTAGAATCCCTATGTTTTCTTGTTTATCTGTGGTAATGCATTTTGCGATATGAATATATGAATGATGCGATGTTTCCTTGCTATGATTAATGCTTTAGTGTTATATCTGTTGCAATTATGAATTGTCTTATTGAATGATGCCATGAATATGATTGATACCTGAGTTAAATGCTTAGATCTATTTCAGAAATGTTGAAATAAGTTAAGTAATTGATCCACAACATCCTCCTTCATTCGGCGGAAACATGTTTCCATCAAATATCCCTTGAACATCTCGGGTGAGACCTCATCTGCTCTACAGGTGTTGTTGGATGGGCCCTAAACCTTGTCTAGGCCGGTGCTCAGGGAGATTGCGGTGGTTTGGCTTTGGGAACCCCAATCGATTGGGTTTGTGTCAACAAATGGTTCCATTGCCGAGACCCTAGAGCGAAGTGATAGGAGGATATGTTGTGGGATCCAATAAGACCGTATATACAAGACTGGTTCGATCAGAAGTTGTAGTAGTTCACTAAAAAAGAAAATTAGAACCCTCGATTGACGACAGATCAGTGGGTGGAGAGGTACATTCACGACGGTCCATACGAATATTTTTCTATGAATTTCCAGTCATCTTGTTTGATTGGTTGGAAAAATTGACTTTCCAAAAGAGGAACTTCCAAGGTGGTGAGCTGACAGCCTGGACCCCAGAATTAATCCAAGAGCTCCAAGAAGTCAACAACAAAGCATCACGGGATGTCGAAGTTTGGCTTGACAGCATACTAGAAGGGTATATCACTGAATTTGTGGTTGATACAAACAAGTCCTATAGTGAAGCTGAAATATGTTTCTTCCGCCGCCCAGGGGCGGGTTTCTGTTGTCGCTACAACTGTCTATTAAGATGCTCATTTGTGAGAAGGGCATATTGAAGATGCATCTAGATCAGTAAAAACCATGGTGGGAAGAGGTCGTGGGTACCGCGACATTGGGGGGTGTGCATGGAATGGTAAGGGGTAGATGGGTGCAGGTCAGGACGAGACTGTGAGGGAAGCCGAGGAAGAGAGTGGTCTTACAAGGGGAGGAGCAAGGTTTTGACAATAAAAGAGGTAGAGGATAGGAGAAGGTCCCACTGAAATTGAAACACAAGGCCACGAAGGAAGACCACACAGGATGAAGCAACCTCACAGTCTTGACAAGGACAACCAGGCTACGCCCAGGTAGAGGCAGGACCAAACCCCAGCAGTAATGTGCCCACACCTCCGCTCACTATCTCTCAACGAGTAAGAAATACAACTTCGACACCACCATGCTCATCAGGTCCACATAAGTTAATTGCTAGTAGCTCAGCGACTAGAGGAAGGAATCCCAGGATGGTGGGAGAGGATACAAAGTTACCGTTGTTCCATGGAAATGGAACAGATAACCCCAAGCAGTACTGGTTTTTATGTGAAGCAGTATGGACTATAAATCAGATTACTAATGATAATACTAAGAAAGGACAACTAGCAATAACTCTTCGAGGTCGCGCATTAGACTGGTTTATGAAGTTTGTGCAGGTTCCTGTCGGTGCTCCAAACAAGACACTAGATGAAGTTCGAGCTGGATTGATCGCGGAGTTCAGAAAACCCAAATCTGAAGCATAGTATATTACAGAATTAAAAGAGATTAAGCAATACCCCAATGAAACTCTGTGAGATTTTGACCAGCGATTCAAAGAATTGATGGCTAGGGTCAGTTTCGACATGAGCATTGTTCCACACAAACAATGGTTCATTGCAGCATTACTCCCGCACATTCGATTACGGCTTATGCAATATAACATTACAATGCCGAGTGAAGCTCTGGAGATTGCGATGCATTTGGAAGCTTCACCGATTGGTGAGAATGCAGCTGGCATGTCGTAGATTTAGATGCAACTGGAAAACTTGACCATACAGCTGCAAGATCTTAAGAAGGGCAAGGAACAACATGAAGAAGTATGGTGTACACGATGTCAGGGAGAGGGTCATACTAAGGAAAATTTCCCTAACTTCCACAATTATCTGGTTTTAGGAGCACCAAATCCATTGAGTGGAGGTGGTATGCTGTGGTGTTGCATCTGTCAGGTATATGGGCACTGCCATGAGGAAAGTCAATACATGCAGAAGATGGTCACAAAACCAATGAACCTATACTGTACATTCTGCAAATTTGTGGGACATGAAGACAAAGACTGTCGTTCATATGGGCTGCTTCAGGAGAGAATGTACGATCCATTCTATGTGAAGGAAGACCAGTGTGCCATACAACAACCGCAATTGCAGCCACAGGTAGCCCAGCCACTACCTCAACCGCAGGTGTAGTTTGTACCGCAGCAGCAACCACAACAGTTTATGCCGCAATATGCTCTGATGCAAATGGCTCCACAGCAGCCACAATACATTCAGCAACCACAGTATGTGCAGCAAGGGCAAGGCATGCAATCGAATCTGCAACAGTTCAATCAACCGTAGTTCCAGCAGCAAGGAGGATTCTGTGGAGGATTCCAGGGAGGACGTGGCGGAGGATTTGGTCATGGAGGAGGACGAGGAGGTCGGGGATCTATTCAGTGCTATCACTGCGGGGTATGGGGACACTACCAGCGAGATTGCCAACAATTACATATGTAGTGTACGTTTTGTTTTGTTACAGATCACATGGTGGAAAACTGCCCATACTTGATTGCACGATGGCAAGCAGCGAATGTTCCGCAACTGTAGAACCAAAACCAAGTACAACAACCAGTGCAGAATCAAGCATAGCAAACGATGCAGAATCAGAACCAACGTCCGAATCAGAATGCTAACCAAAATGTGAACCAACCTGGGAATCCGCCACTGAATCAGACTCGAGGTGCGACTATTGTGACAATTTCTGTGGAACCAAGGACACAAGATGCTGTTGTCACAGTTATCACTCAGGGAGGTGCAACAACAGGAGAGGATAGCCCACATCCACTTATCTGGTTAGCAGGATAGAATAAGGTGTCTTCTGACATTGATTCCGAGCATGATGCATTCTTTCAGGTGTGACGTGCGATGGAAAAAGATCGCGGTACGACCATTGTCTGTGACATGCCTCCTATTTTTTATGCCACTTCCAAAGCCGATACATAGAGGCAGAATGGGGCCTTGTAGGTATTTCTTGAGAGTTTTTTATCACTGGCTAGGGATCCCGATGCTCTTGCTGAGCTTGAAGGGCTGTTGCAGCAACCAGCTAGGGGATGGAAAGAGTCTGCAGTAAATTCCTTACAGAGACAGAAGACAGGTAAGGAGATGCGTATGAACATTCAAATTGGAGATTATGAAGTCAATTCAGTTATTCTGGATCTTGGTTCAGATGTCAACATCTTAACCAAGCAGGCCTGGTAGAGAATGGGGAGTCCCATGCTGAGTTGGTCTCCCATACAGCTCTAGCTCGCTAATCAGGCCAAGGTGACACTGATAGGGAGAGTTCCATGCCTGGTTGTGGATATCGAGGGAATGAAGACATATTCCGACTTTGATGTCATCGAAGTAGTCGAAGAGGGAAGCTCCTATCCCGCATTGTTGGGGGTTGGATGGGCTAACGATAGTGCAGCAGTTATCAACTTTAAGAAGTGGATGATGACTTTTTAAAATCGCGATATCAAAGTCATATCCCTGTTGGACCCGGCTGAGGGACATAGGTATATTGAACAAGTAAAAGATGAAGATCCCAGCGGATGGGACCATGCATACAATATTTCTAAAGATTATATTCATTCGACTACCGACGACGAGCTTGGGTGGCGTAGCTACAGCTCTGCGTCATCCGACTCTGATGACGTGTTAGAGAATTGGTAGAACCGCTTGCATGAGGTGTCATTCCGCAAATGTTGGTTAGTCACGCAATCATTATGCTGTGTTGCGACTAAGACTGTCGCATTGCTAGTTTATGAAGGGTTTCCCAGTTTGTCTGATTTTATTGTGGCATTCGAAGAAAAGGTCTTACAACCACAACGATTGGTGGAACTGGAGGAAGCGCTGAAGGCTTCTCCAGCATCCTGGTGGGAGACACATAAGAAATCAATCGACGGATGGTTGCAGTTCCAGAGATTGATGTCGGTTCGCTTTGGAGACACCAAATTTTACCATATAGGAAAATACGATGGATGGAATGACCCTGGTAGTCACTTGATGGAATGTCATATGTTGTGGGCATCGCGACCCAAGGATGAGTGGGCCCATGCCTTTGTCCATACGTTGGATGAGACGTCGCGCTCATGGTATACTACAACTGAATTGCGAGGAGAAATTACCACTTGGTTGGAGTTGATAGTTTTTTTTACTCATACGTTCAGCTTCGCGGATGCCAACCTAGATGTCCATAATGATTTGCAGCTCATCTGCGACATAGTTTTGAAGGTTCTTCCGGTGGCATATCCTGCGGATCCGCATGAACACTACAAGATGCAGTCCATGATGGAATGTTACAATATCACCGGTGGGCTCAAAGATGGTGATGAACCCTGAAATGTCAATATTTCAGAATCTGAAGGAAGTCACGATGTTGTCGCACCTGATGCACCAACTGATCCAATCATTCAACCGCTGAAGCTCCGGAAGGTCAACATTGGGATAGAGGACAGTCCAAAGTTTGCGAATGTTGGGGACTATTGGGATGATGAGATGATGGGGAAGGTCATAGACTTGCTACATGAATTCCAAGACTTCTTCCCTATGAAGTTTTCTGAGATGAAGGGAATCTTGGGCGATCTGGGGGAGATGAAGATCCCATTGAAACCATATGAAAAAATGGTAAGGCAGCGACCCTATCGACTGAATCCGCACCATAAGGAGAGGGTCAAGGTAGAAATTGATTGCGTGTTGGATGCTGGTATTATTGAACCGATTGAGGAGTTGGATTGGCTCAGTCCTATGGTGGTGCTGGAAAAAAGACCGGCAAAGTGTGCATTTGTGTCGATTTGCGGAAATTGAATGACGCCTGCTTGCATGATCCCTTCCCAACCCCGTTCACTGATGAGGTGTTAGAAGGAATAGGTGGCCAAGAGATGTATTCTTTCACGGATGGGTTCTCTAGCTATCATCAGATCCGAATCACGAAAGAAGACCGCCACAAGACAACTTTTGTAACAAAATGGGGTTTTTTTCAATACACAGTGATGCCATTTGGACTGAAGAATGCACCCGTGATATCCTTGTGGGTTGTTGTTGCCTCTTTCCAGGATTTCATTCAGAAGTTTTTGCAGGTGTACATGGATAACTAGATAGTTTATGGCTTGATCAGCGATCATTTGGAAAATCTGCGATTGATGTTGGAGCACTGTCGAAAGCATCAGATATTGTTGAACTTGAAGAAGTGCATCATCTGTGCACCATTTGGAATATTACTGGGTCACACTGTGTGCAAACAGGTATTGTTAGTTGACCCAGCAAAAATTTCCCTCATTCTGAGCTTAACACCACCGACTAACATCAAGCAGTTGAGAACGACGTTGGGCCACATTGGGTACTATGCAATGATTACAGCCCCTATGCAATTCATCAAGGGTTATGCAGCGATTACGGCCCCTATGGAGAATTTATTGAAGAAAGATGCGGTATTTCAATGGAGCCTTGAATGTCAAGTTAGTTTTGAAACGTTGAAGGCTAAGATGGCTTTAGCGCCAATACTGGTATTTCCAGACTGGAGTAAAGAATTCCATGTCCACGTTGATGCATCATCAATTGCATTGGGAGTAGTGCTTAAGAAACCTGGGGAGGGGGATTTGGATCACCCCATTGCATTTGCAAGTCAGAAGTTGTTGTCTGCAGAAAGAAACTATACAACGACAGAGAGGGAGGGTCTGGTGATGGTCTATGCACTACATAAGTTTCGGCACTACTTACTAGGAGGACACTTTAAGATGTTCACAGACCACTCTACATTAAAATATCTGGTTAACAATCCTGTATTGGGGGGGAAGATATGTTGCTGGCTACTTATCTTTCAGGAATTTGATTTTGAAGTGATTGTGAAGCCAGTACATTTGAACCCAGGACCAGATCATCTGTGGCGGATTGAGGCAGGAGAGGAGCCAACCAACATTGAAGATGGGTTTCTCGATGCGCAATTGTTTAAGGTTTAAGTAGCTGACGAATATTATGAAGAAATCATCCAGTTGTTGGCGAAAGGTACCACACCAGAGGGATTTACCACCAGCCAGAAGAAACAGTTGGTGGTCAAGGCCGCAGATTTCCAACTAATTGCAGGTGATTTATACAAACTAGGATCAAACAAGATCTTGAGGCAATGTGTCTTTCCTTATGATAAAGGGAAGATATTGTCATAAGCACATGCAGGAGTAGCTGGTGGGAACTATGGCGGTCGTGTGACCTCCAGGAAGGTGCTTCACACAGGGCTTTGGTGGCCCATGCTTCACAATGATGCAGCAGATTATGTGTGGACTTGCGATGTTTGTCAAAGGACTGGGAAAACCTCTAGGAGGGATGAGATGCTCCTTCAACCTCAAGTGACACTGCATCCATTTGACAAATGGGAAGTGGATTTCATGGACCTTATCAACCCACCTAGGAAGTGCACAGGTGCAAGATACATCATTACGGTGACAGATTATTTGACAAGATGGGTGGAGGCTACACCAATCATAGATTTCACCACTGTGATAGCAACGCACTTCTTATTCAACAACATTGTCACTCAGTTTGGCTACCCGAAGGTGTTGATGAGCGATCAGGGAAGTCATTTTATCAATCGCACCATTAGTGCATTGACAGCAGAACTACAGATATAGCGTAAGAAGAGCATGCCATATCATCCGCAAGCAAATGGAACAGTGGAGGCATTCAACAAGGTTCTAGAGCATGCGCTAACGAAGGTGTGCAATGCAAACCGCGATGAGTGGGATCTAAAAATCCCAGCAGTCTTGTGGGCGTATCACACCACATGTAAAAGGTTGATGAGATAGACACCTTTCAAGTTGGTATATGGGCAAGAAGCAATTATGTCTATGGAGTACATCATTCCGAGTCTACACATAGCGGCAGCAACAGGTATGGACGATGCAGTGGCATTAGGAGAACATCTAGCGCAGTTAGTACACCTTGAAGAAGATCGCTTTATCGCAAGGTTCCACCAAAGCATGGAGAAGGATCGACAGAAGGCCTGGCATGATCGCCATATCAATAACAAACAGTTTCATCAAGGTGACTTAGTGCTGTTGTACAAAAACAAGTTTATGAAGCACCTAGGGAAATTGCAGATGCATTGGCTTGGTCCATATCGCATCAATAGCATAAATTCAAGAGGAGCAATCTAGTTGCAGCAGTTAGACGGAGCGATTCTTCCAAATTTGATCAATGGTAGTAGGTTGAATCCCTATAGGTTAGGCTTGGAGCCACGCGATTCCTGATTCGCATTGGCAAAAAAAAAAGGGAGAGCAAGACGATTGGTGGAAGGATAGCACACCAGCAGGGACAGAATGCGCAAGCAGAAGCATTTTTCATTGTAGTTTGGGAGCAGGTTTGTGACAACGGCAGGGTCGCGACCCAATCAATGTTAAATTTTCAGAATTTACTTCAATCTGATCTAGGATCTTAACTGAGAGAACAACATGTACAGCAAATCTACAGCATATCATTTATGGAGACAATAATGCAAGCACACAAGAGACACAAAGATTTACTTGGGGAAAACCATAAAGGTGAAAAACCCCAATAACTTCCTCAGATATAGATAGAGCAATGATACAAACCAACCATAAGAGATAGACATATCCTAGCAGCAGATCCTCCTCCTCCATAAGTGCGCCACTCCTCCTTGAGTTCATAAGTGAGAAGTAAGTGATCAAATATAGTGCCTCCCGCACTCTATTTATACTTGACTTGACTTGCCTTTTACATAAATCATGTAAGCTCGAACTTAACCACATAACATAATGCTAACTGGGCCGACCCCCAATAGGGTGGTCTAATAACCCTTTGACCCACATGACTTATACAGGGCAGAAAAAAAAAAGGTGGTCTAATAACCCATCAAGTATAAGTTACGACATTTATAATATAAATGACGACACTTCTGTATAGAGGAATAATACCATCTCTATAGGAGTACATACAACATACATATATGAAATACATTCCAAAGTTACATATAAATCAACACTCCCTCTTAACTAGGAAGGTATTTCTCAGCACAGGTCTTCTAGTACAAGTCTTCTTCTCTGGATCATCGTCATTGCTACTGCTATCTCAATCAATCTCTGAATCTACTCGTCATAGGAATTTCTACAGAGCCAGTCCTTTTTCATACTGGATGTAGGCCCACCACCTGCAGGTCTTCGTCATCACTAGCCATACTGTGGAATCCTCATGACTTATTACGTGGGTCACAAAACCTGGCTGTAGCATCCCAGGCTATTATGAGCACATAGCTCTACCTGTAGGATCTCCCAGGAGCACATTACATGTGACCCATCACAAAACCTAGCTGAAACATCCCAGGCTGTTACAAGCACACGGCTCTACTTGTCGGATCTCCCAGGAGCACATTACATGTGATCTCACCACAAAACCTGGCTGAAACATCCCAGACTGTTATGAGCACACAGCTCTACCTGTCGGATCTCCCAGGAGCACATCACATGTGGTCCACCACAAAACCTGGCTGAAGCATCTGAGGCCTTTTTCATCCTGTCCAGATCTCCTAGGAGAAAATTACATGTGGTCATGGCAAAACCTGGCTGAAGCATCTAAGGCCTTTTTCGTCCCGTCCAGATCTCCTAGGAGCAAATTACATGCCATATGACAAAACCTCGAAAGAGCATCTACCAGATATCCCAGGGCACCGAATTACATGCCATAGGCAAAACCTTGAAAGACTATATGCAGATCTCCCAGGGCACAAATTATATGTCCTCCCAAGCAAAACCTCGAAAGAGCATTTGCCAGATGTCCCAAGGCACCGAATTACATGCCATAGGCAAAACCTCGAAAGACCATCTGCAAATCTCCCAGGGCACAAATTACATGCTTACCTGCACAACCTGTTCCACGGCCACAGAGTATCAACCTGATACTCACCATACATCATCCTGATGTACACATGATCACCCTGATCATCATCACTGCAACATCCTGCTGCATGCCATCTAGAGAAGCTCATCATCCACGATCATCCTGATCATACAATGCATCCATCTGATGCACACCAAGTATCTACCTGATACATATCATCATACATAGTGTATCCATCCGATACATAGATACATGATCCACACAATGTATCCATCAACATACATGATCTACCTGATCATATCTGATACATATCAATATACATGATCTACCTGATCATACAATGTATCCACCTGATACATATACAGATACATGGTCCAAGCATCCAACATGATGCATATACAACATACATACAAATGATCCAACCGATCATATCCAGCATCCAACATGATGCGTACATACATATAAATGATCCAACTGATCATATCCAGCATCCAACATGATGCGTACATACATATACATATAAATGATCCAACTGATGATACAAAGCAAAAACTAGAACATCATCCAGCGCTTACATCCACAACCATGTGAAGGATCCTCCTTCCAACATGCTTGGAATGGCTTCAGCAAATTTCTCCATCACTTCTTCCTCGAAGTGTCCTCGATCTGAAGAACGCTAAGCCTCTCTCTGACGTACTTGAACTTCACTCTGGCTAGTGGCTTCGTCAGCACATCTGCAATCTGCTCATCCATCGCAACATACAGGAGCTTCACAGCTCCTCTCTGCACCATATCCCTGATATAGTGATATTTGATCTCTATGTTTTTCGACCTGTCATGAAACACTGGGTTCTCGGACAACTTCACACAACTATGGTTATCACAAAAGATACCAGTAGCATCCAACGGGAGGTCAAATAACTCAGACAGTAGGTTCCGTAGCCATACTGCCTCACAACTAGCTGAACAGGCTGCAACATACTCTGCCTCATCTATACTCAGTGCTACGCAGGACTACTTCCTGCTAAACCAAGAGATCACACCTGATCCCATACTGAAGCAGCATCCAGATGTGCTCTTCCTATCTACAGCACTGCCAGCCCAATCTGAATCAACATAACCCTGCGGGTTAAGATTTTGATTTGCTTCATACTTGAGCCCATAATCCACTGTACCCTTCAAGTACCTCAGAACATGCTTTAGAGCAATCAGGTGAACACTCCTCGGATCTGTCAGGAACTGACTCAATGTGTTCACAGCAAAGAAAATGTCTGGTCTCGTGTTCGTCAGGTACATCAAGGACCCAATCATCTGATGATGCATAGAGACATCAACCGGCTCAGATGAAGCATCACAAAGAATATTCAGATTCGATGTCATAGGTGTGGCCAGGGCCTTGCAATCCATCATCCCGAACCTCTTCAGGATCTCTACTACATACTTCCCTTGTCCAAGGAAGATTCCATCTGCACTCTGCCACACCTCCATGCCAAAAACAAATAGTGCATCATCCCCAAGTTCTTCATCTCGAACTCGGCAGCAAGATTCGGTTGCGTGTCGGCAAACAATCTATCCTCTCCTGATACAAACAGGTCATCCACATAGTAGTATCACTGGATTGCCTTCATCAACCTTGTAGTAAAGGTTGGAACCCGCTTTACTCTTGGTAAAAACCAAACTGGATAGAAAGCTGCCTATCCTACCATGCTAAGTTCTGCACATATATGATTTCCTGTCATGTGTCTCAGAACCAAGTGGATGCTCCACATACACTTCTTCTTCAACTACACCATTCAAGAAAGCTGTCTTGAAATCCATCTAGTGTATCTTCTATTTCATCACTTTTATATTTCTCTATGTTGTTGTCTGCAGCATGCTTGATCTTGATAGATCCATACGGAAGTCATAACAAACTTCCCTTTAGGTCTTGGGACTAAACCCCAAACATCATTCTTCATGATCGACGGATCATGGCATTCTTCCCATATCCTGGGAACTTCAATATCTTCAATAGATAATTTTGTTGCTAAACAAATGTTGTAGTTCTTCTTTTGTAGGAGATGGCATACGATCTTTCCTACACAACAAGTTAAATTGCATGATTAGAAAACATCTCATAGTTTTCAGAACAAATTCTTAAACATAAAGAAATATGTCATACATTCATACAATTAACTTAGCCAATGCTTCAATACAACATTTATCCATATCCCGTAACTTTCTAGATGCCTTCCAATCTCTACCAGAACATTGTTAAGAGTGTGCACAACTCCCAACATGTCAGCAAAGAGGTTTCATTCTAGATAAGTAGCAATGGAATGTTGTACAATTCCATAGGCTACTTACCCATGCATATTAGTAGTATATTGTTCATCAATGCAACTATTCTAATATGCATAATACACAACCTAATTCTAGGAACATCAGTATATACATTATTGAACAGTATTATTTAAACAGTAAAATATGCAAGTAATGACAATTCAAATACTTATCTTTGTTTGTTCGTTGGGTGGACTCCCTCTGAGTCTTCGCTTCCTTGCAGGAGCTACTGGAGTCCTAATCTGAAGTAGCTTCTTCTACACCTTTCTGTTGTGGAATGTAGAGAGATGGCAACTCCCTCTTAATATCTGCATCCTTGCAGAAACCACTGGAGTGTACTCCCTCTTGATCTTTGCTTCCTGGATTACTTGTCCTTGAACTTATATTCATTCTCGATCCCTATGCATGCTTGTTAGTATCATCATTGTGTTATCCTCTAGGTCTCATAAGTAATCAAACATTCATTAGTATAATCTTAATATTATCAAAACACAATAATCTCAAGCATGTATAGTCAGGATCATTTCAAACACAGATAATAAACATTAGTATTCAAGGTTTCAGGGAAGTCTTCTTTTACTCATGCATATTCTTATTTGACCATAGGACTCTTTTGGTTAATTAAATCATCAATCAAGATAAGAGATATAATATGCATACAACCATGACTATTCAAACCTATGACTTCATGAATAATCATTATCAACAACACAACAGTATAAGAACCTAACACAAGGTAGGATTCTACCTTGATATAGGAAAAACATACCCGGATTAGCATGCTAGCTAGTTATGTCTAACATACTCACATGATATTTTCTTGTTCTTCTTCAATGACTTGTGCTAGTAACCTGTATATCTCATGGGTTAACCATTATAAAACCAAGTTATACATACCTTATGAGATCCATGACAATGGATGAATCTTTGTCCTCATGTCATCGTGATCATATGTTCTTGAACTAGAACATGATTTGTCTTTCTTGGTGTACCTTTCATGTTAGTAGACAACATAAACTTCATACAACACCATAATGCATTAGTACAATCATAAGTGTCAACACCCTAATCAATGAATATTTTCTATCGTGCATTCATAATTTTATTAAGGTGATACGACAAGTCTAAAATCAAGATTGTACTAACCGTAATAACATGAAGACAAACATACCATAAACTTAATCATGAACAAGTCTCAAAACATACCTCGATGAGTCATACCTATCAAGATTGCTAGTAATCTTTTTATGGAAGGCCTCATCTCCCTCTGAAACAGTAACTTCTTCACTTATGCAGGTGACCAATCCATCTTTTTCAAGGATTAACCCAATCCACTTGATTTGCAAGAACTGGATCTGGAGCTGGATTAGGGTTTGTCAGGGAAACCCCAAAAATTCAAACTTTGAATTTCAAACTTTCGAAAGGATAGAAATATGCGCCTTGATGAGCTGATTAAGCTAGTATGCTCAGAATTTGAAAACTGCAAAGTTTCACTCCTCAATTTTGTCTTTGAAACTTCCAGATTCACTAGACGTGACCCTGAACTAGGGTTTGATGAAGCCCACTCTTCTACACAATCAAAAGGTTTGATCCAAAGCTCTAAGCTTTTATTTTTCTGAGGAGCTTCCAGCCATGGTCACAGATTTCAAAAATTCTCATTTTTACAGAAGCCCTAATTTTCCACTTTTCTGATCAAAGTCCCGAACTAGGATCTGATCAAGCCCGGCCTTCTGCCCAACCAAAAATTCTGATCTTGGTCTCTAAATTTTTATTTTGATGAGTAGCATTCAGCCATGGTCTCCGATTACAAAAATTACAACTTTCTCCAAAGCCCTAAATTCCGGAAGCCATGAATGAAGGTACTAAAAAATAATTCTGTTTTGACAGAAATATGTACCTGATTGTTTCTGGTGTACCTCTGAACTTTTTGATCCACAGGGTCTGAAAAGGTTTCCTGAGATAGCCCAACCTGTTATCTTTCAATCCTGACAAGTCTGACCTTAATTGGATTCTCTGAGAGAGAGTTATGCCAAGTGTCGCAACGTGACCTGTTTATGGGATAATACAGGAGAGCGAATTTGTAGGGTGTGCCACGTGTCACTGTTTCAACTTCGGCCTCTGAACAATTTTCTTGAGATATCTCAACCTGTTATCTTTCCATATTGACAGGTCTGACCTCAATTGGATTCTCTGAGAGAGAGTTATGCCAAGTGTCGCAACGTGACCTGTTTATGGGATAATACATGAGAGCGAACTTGTACGACGTGCCACATATCACTGTTTCAACTGCGGCTTCTAAATTTTTTTTTTGAGATAGTACAGTCTGTGTACTACCTGTCACTTTTTACTAAATTTCATTTGGAGCTTCCTAGCCCAAGTTATGACCTTTTTCCCAAGGTCACCTGATTTTGACTCAGATATGGAAGAGGCAGAAACCCTATATTGTACAGATAATAAATCACAAAGTACAACGAATTAGAGGTTTTCCTTTGGAAAAAAGGTACATGGGGATTTAATCTCTGACCTGTAAATATTTCAGATCCGAAAACTTCGCCAAATCGGATTTATAGCGAAAGTGCTACGATGATTGGTTTTTGCTATATCAAGCCCTAGCATCGTAAGTGCAACAAGTGTCATACATGCCATATCATGCCTTCTTTCAGGCTAGCTCTGATACCATGTTAAATTTTCATAATTTACTTCAATATGATCTAGGATCTTAACTGAGAGAACAACATGTACAGAAAATCTACAGCATATCATTCATGGAGACAATAATGCAAGCACACAAGAGACACAAAGATTTACTTGGGGAAAACCATAAAGGTGAAAAACCCCAATAACTTCCTTAAAGATAGATAGAGCAATGATACAACCCAACCATAAGAGATAGACATATCCTAGAAGCAGATCCTCCTCCTCCATAAGTGCGCCACTCCTCCTTGAGTGCATAAGTGAGAAGTGAGTGATCAAATAGAGTGCCTCCCGCACTCTATTTATACTTGAATTGACTTGCCTTTTACATAAATCATGTAGGCTTGAACTTAACCACATAACATAATGCTGACTGGGCCGACCCCCAATAGAGTGATCTAATAACCCTTTGACCCACATGACTTATACAGGGCCGACCCCAACAAGGTGGTCTAATAACCCATCAAGTATAATTTACGACATTTACAATATAAATGACGACACTTCCGTATAGAGGAATAATACCATCTCTATAGGAGTACATACAACATACATATATGAAATACATTCCGAAGTTACATATACATCAACAGTCAAATCGACAATAAATGCAGAAAGTTCAAGATAGTTAATTAATGGCACTTATTCGAATGATGAGCATTAATGGTAGATCCGGCAAATCGGCTGACAGGATCGATGACGGATTTGGGTCATTAAGGCAGGATTTGGTCTGCATTAATTGCTTGATTTAGTCTGCATTAATTGCTTGATTTAGTCATGATTACGAGGGATCGAGTTGGGTGCTATAAGAAAGGGCCGAGGCTGGTCGGAAGGCACCTGTTTGTAATGAGTGAGTTCAGCTCCCAATTGTTGAATTGTGCAAGGGTGGGTGTGTTGTAGAGTGCATTTGGGGTGTGTTGCGCAAGTTCTTGGGTTGAGTAATGTTCATCCAACTGTTGGCATTGCGAGAATTGAGTGCGACATGTTGGGTGAGCCGGATTGTTAGGAACCCATGTCTTTACTTTGTTAGTATGTTGTTGTTGGACGCATATGCTTTGTAAGTCATCCCGTAGTATTTGTTGATCCATAGTTTGTGTTATTGTTGTTGGCGCATATGCTTTGTAAGTCACCCATAGTAGTGTTGATCCATAGTTTGTAACGGCCCATGGTTTCGACCCATAGTATTGGCGCCTAGAATTAGTATATAAGTGTGTGTTGAGACCTATGAAGGCACCGTGAAGTTATTTGTATTGAGCTTGCTCATAGGAGGTTGCCCCCTCGAAGCGGCCCGTGATCAATATAAAGTGATTCTGAGTTCTATCATTTCTACTATTTCGCATATTTTCATTAAGTAATTGTTGCAGGTGCCTCACATCTGGTATCAGAGCACTTTCTTGGGCTCACTGGGTGAAATTTCTGCCAAAATATTTTTTTTTCGCATCTGTTGCAGGTTCGGATTTGGGAATAATCCCTATCCGCTTAACTATGGGAAGTACTTGGGCATAAGCCCTAAAAATCATTGTGAGGAGTACCACAGGAACCCCGAAGTAGCTGTCCCATTGAGAGGACCTGCCAGCGAAAAGGGCAACGACCCCTACCTGATTGACTAGTTCCCACCCGTGAGGTAAACCAAGAGCTGTCGTTTGTGGAAAAGCAGTTATCAATTTTACCTGAGCCGTGGAGTGAGGGGTACTGCCCCAATACGCAATCCGTCAGACAACATTGGTGGCCGAGTGAAAACCCTGAACTGTTAGGAAGCCGCACATACCTGGGGTCCATATCTACTTTCAGCTGAACTATTGTCGATCACTGCTGCGCCGTTTCAGATCCATTTTGCAAGTCGTTCCAGATCCAGCCGTTCAGCATTGTTCCAGATTCCTTCCGAGCCGTAGCTGCTCTAGTCTGTAAAAAAAAAAAAAAAAAAATCCGAGTCGTAGCCGCTCGTCTGAAAAAAAAAATAAAAATAAAAATAAAACTTCAGTTTTTTCTCCATATCTCCCTTGTTTTACCTCTGTTTCCCTTGAAAATTTCAGGGAACTCCTGTCATTCCATTTTTCATATTTCATCCCTGAGGACCCTATCCTCAATTCCCCTTCCTACAGCTCGAAATCCCACATTTGTCTATTTTTAGGGTTTGCCATAACTTCCTCAGATTTCACCCAATCGCCTTCAATTTTTACCATAGAGTTCATTTCTGAATTCTGCTTCTTTGTTCCCCTCTGCCAAATTTTCCCATTCTTTCACCCTGCTTCTGAAATCCTCATTTTTGCTTCCCTGTCTATCCAACAGTGTCCAAAAAACTAGTCAAACCCCAATTACCCTTCTGATTTTTTCCCAAATCCAAATTTTCCTTTACTGAAGTAGTTCCTATTTTTGTTTTCCTACCCAGTCCAAAAAATAAAAAATAAAAAAAAATCCTGGTTATGGTGGTCACCCGTGCAGGAGCAAAAACCATGGAGGAAGCACTTGCAGCCATCCAAGCCAAACTCCAGGATCTGGATGAAAAATTTCTTGGTCTCCATCTTGAACATTCAGCTATGAGCAACAAACGGCAGTCCGAGTCTTCAGCAGACAATGGGTTCTCTTCTTCCAGCAATTTCCGTGGTCCGAAGCTTGATTTTCCTCGCTTCAATGGTACCGATCCAACTGGATGGATCTATCGTGCAGAACAGTATTTCAGTCTGCATAATACTTTTGATGTCAACAAAGTTCCCTTGGCATCCTTTCATTTGGAACAGGAAGCTCTTCAATGGTACCGTTGGTACATCAAGGCTCATCCAGAGCCCAACTGGCCAGACTTTTTCCAACTCCTTTTGCAACGATTTGGTCCTAGTGCTTTTGATGACTTCACAGGATCCCTCACTAAACTTCGCCAAACTGGCACGGTGAGAGAGTATCAAACTGAATTTGAGAATCTAGCCAACAACACCGAAGGATTGTCTGATGAATTTTACCGGAGTTGTTTTATCAGTGGTCTAAAGGATGCCATCCGCTCTGAGGTCAAAATGTTCTGTCCCAACACAATGATGGAAGCACTCGGGTTGGCTAAGTTGGCAGAAGACAAGATTGCAGCCCAACAACGCTCCAAGCCCACTTTTGTTCCCTTCCGAAATATGGGTTCTCAGCGACCACCTATACCGCAGGCTACTCGACCGACTCCTATCAAGTGTTTGTCTGAAACAGAGATGCAAGCACACAGAGAAAAGGGGCTTTGCTATAATTGTGATGAGAAATTCACTCGGGGACATAGATGTGTTCAACAAAAGCTCTATCTCCTGGATGTGGAGTCTCCGCCTGCCTCTGAAATGGGTGACGAAGATCCAGAAACACTGGATGCTCCAGTCGACATTCAGGAACCGCCTATTGACCCTCCGTCTCAGGATGACCAGCCAAAGATATATCTCCATGCTTTAACTAGAATCACCACCCCCCAAACAATGCGGGTCAGGGGTTACTTCAAGAAGCTTCCTCTTACAATCCTCATTGATTCTGGTAGCACTCATAATTTCATTGACCCTCGGATCGCCAAACAAGCTGATTGTTTTATCCATCCTTGCTCCAACTTGGAAGTCATGGTTTCCAATGGGGGCACCTTACCTTGCAAAGGGAAGTGTCGAAATGTGCGTATCTCTATGGGATATTATACCTTGCTCTCTGACATGTTTTCCTTGCCCTTAGGCGGATGTGATGTGGTTTTGGGCGCTCAATGGCTACGCACACTCGGCCCTATCTTATGGGATTTTGCCGAACTTTGGATGTAGTTTTCCCTCAATGGACACAAACACACATTGACAGGATTACAACCAGGTTCTCTCAGCATCATCAGTTCACATCGCATGAAAAAACTACTCAAGAAGAATTCACATGGTGTCATCGCTCAGATCCATTCCATCCAGATGCAACCATCAGCGGTCTCCACTACTCCTTTGGATCTACAACAAATTCTGGATCGATATATAGCTGTCTTTGCTGAACCAGTGGGATTACCACCTTCCAGGCCAGAAGACCATCGTATTCAGCTCCTCCCTGGCAGCGTTCCTCCCAACATCAGGCCCTATCGCTACCCATTCCACCAAAAAACGGAGATTGAAATGCTCGTTCGGGACTTATTGAAGCAAGGTATTATTCGCCCAAGCACTAGTTCCTTTTCTTCTCCAGTTATTCTTGTCCGCAAAAAAAAATGGGTCATGGCCCCTCTGCATTGACTTCCGAGCACTTAATCACCTCACCATCAAGGATAAGTTTCCAATTCCTGTTGTTGATGAGCTTCTTGACGAGCTTCATGGGGCTCACTTTTTCTCCAAGTTGGATCTTCGTTCTAGGTATCATCAAATTCGGGTTCATGAGGATGATATTCCTAAAACAGCTTTCTGCACACATGATGGCCATTATGAGTTTTTGGTCATGCCCTTTGCCCTCACTAATGCTCCTTCCACATTCTAGGCCTTAATGAATAAAATATTTCGACCCTAATTGCATAAATTCATTCTGGTATTCTTTGATGATATCCTCATCTACAGTAAAACATGGGATGAACATCTCCAGCATCTGGATCTTGTCATGCAACTTTTCTCTGACCATCATCTCCATGCCAAGCAGTCTAAATGTGTTTTTGCACAAAAGGAAGTTGAGTATCTCGGGCACATTATCTCAGCACAAGGGGTTCGCGTGGATCCTGCCAAAATCGATGCCATGAACAATTGGCCACGTCCTCAGACACTCAAGAGCCTTCGTGGTTTTTGGGGGTTGACTGGCTACTACCACAAGTTTGTCAAGGATTATGGGAAGATTGCAGCTCCATTAACTGCTCTATTAAAAAAGGATGATTTTACATGGACACCTGCTGCTCAGTGTGCATTTGACAAACTAAAACAAGCTATGTGTACTACACCTGTGCTAGCTATGCCCAATTTTTCCAAGCCCTTCACTATTGAGAGTGATGCTTGCGGAAATGGACTTGGTGCTATTCTCCTTCAAGATGAACACCCCATTGCGTTCACCAGCAAAGCCCTTTCAGGTAAGAATTTAGCTGCCTCTACCTATGAGAAGGAAATGATGGCTATTTTCCATGCAGTACAGAAGTGGCGTCCATACCTATTAGGGAATCATTTCTGCATCAAGACTGATCACCAGAGTCTGAAATATTTCTTGGACCAGCGTGTCTCCTCCCCGGCACAACAGAAATGGGTTAGCAAACTCATGGGTTATGACTATGAGATCACTTACAAGAAGGGTAAAGACAATATTGTGGCAGATGCTCTTTCTCGCACATTTGATGCCCAAGGTTCTCTTTCAGCTATTTCTATGCCTGTTCCAAATTGGTTGCAATCTGTTCAACAGGGTTATGTCAATGACTCTTCCTTATCTCAGATCATCCAACGCTTGACCAACAACCCTTCTGCTGTACCACATTACTCTTGGGATGGTGCTTCTCTGCGATACAAGGGTCGTCTGGTGCTTCCCCAGAGCACAGATATTCAACAGGCTGTCTTCTATGAACTCCATGCTTCTCCATCGACCGGGCACTCTGGGTTCCTCAAAACATATGAACAAGCACGGCGTAACTTCTTTTGGCAGGGCATGAAAAGGACAATTCAACAGATGGTGGCCGAATGTGATACCTGCCAGTGCAATAAGGGTGAAACAACACTCGTTCCAGGATTGCTTGAACCCTTTCCCATACCTACATGGATTTGGACAGATATTTATATGGATTTCATTGAAGGGCTCCCTAAATCTGGCGGGAAGACAGTGATTCTCGTTGTGGTTGATCGCCTCTACAAATATAGTCATTTTTGTGCTCTCAGCCATCCCTATACAGCCTCCTCAGTTGCTCAAATTTTTATGGACTAGATCTTTCGTCTTCATGGCATCCCTTCTTCCATTGTCTCGGATCGTGATACGACTTTCACTAGTCATTTTTGGATAGAACTATTTCACCACACTGGCACCAAACTGAAGATGAGTTCAGGGTATCACCCACAAACAGATGGTCAGACTGAAATTGTCAACAAATGCTTGGAAAATTATCTTCGTTGCTTCACCTCGGAACAACAACATCAGTGGGAAAAGTGGCTCCCTCTCGCTGAATGGTGGTACAATACTTCTTACCACACTGCCTCTAAAATGACCCCATATGAAGCAGTCTATGGTCAAGCACCTCGAGCTCTTCTTCCATACACCCCCACCAGTTCACCATTTCAGGAAGTTGACACGGTCCTTTGCAACCGCGATCAGATTCTTCGCATTTTGCAGGACAATCTTCACATGGCAAGAAATCGCATGAAGCAACAAGCGGATCAGCACCGTTCGGAGTGCACTTTTCAAGTTGGCGATATGGTTTTTCTTCGTCTCCAGCTGTACAAACAATCCTCCTTGAAACTCAAAGGGCGTCATAAGGTCGCTCCAAAGTTCTATGGGCCATATCAGATTCTTCAGAAGATTGGGTCCGTTGCTTATAAATTGGAACTTCCTCCTTCTTCCCGCATTCATCCAGTCTTTCATGTCTCTTGTCTGAAGAAAGTTCTTGGCACCAACATCAGTGGCCAAACAATTTTACCCGAACTGGATAATGAAGGATCCATCCTTTTGGAGCCAGAGGCCATCCTCAATCAGGGCATGCGTCAGCTTCGCTCTCGCTCTATCACAGAGGTCTTAATTCAGTGGCACGGAATGCAACCAGAGGATGCTACATGGGAACCACTCCTTCAGATTCAACAACAATTTCCACATCTAAAGCTTTGAGGACAAAGCTTTTTTTAAGGGGGAGGGGATGTTAGGAACCCATGTCTTTACTTTGTTAGTATGTTGTTGTTGGACGCATATGCTTTGTAAGTCCTCCCGTAGTATTTGTTGATCCATAGTTTGTGTTATTGTTGTTGGCGCATATGCTTTGTAAGTCACCCGTAGTATTGTTGATCCATAGTTTGTAATGGCCCATGGTTTCGACCCATAGTATTGGCGCCTAGAATTAGTATATAAGTGTGTGTTGAGACCTATGAAGGAACCATGAAGTTATTTGTATTGAGCTTGCTCATAGGAGGTTGCCCCCTTGAAGTGGCCCGTGATCAATATAAAGTGATTATGAGTTCTGTCATTTCTGCTATTTTGCATATTTTCATTAAGTAATTGTTGCAGGTGCCTCACACGGATACGGTGGAGATTTCAAGTGAAGCAGTGTCACCCGTTATCCTTGTCAGTATTGCAGAGGAGGTAAATATTGAGGAAGAATTTGCTAGCATGTCGATGGGATTGTCCTCCATTGTGCACCAGAAGAGGGGGGGGGGACACAGCCTAGCTCCCTTTTTCCAGAGAAGCGGTAGACCAGCTCCATTTCCCAAGTACCGGAAGGGATCCTTGAGGAGAGCCCATCGAGCTCTGGTGTTGTGGAATCCGTAGTCCAAGAAGGATTTTTTTCTACGGATATCTTGAGCTACCTAACTCCATGTCGACCGTGTGCACAGTCGAGGAAGCCCACTAAGAACCAGCGGTGTCAAATCAAAATGCTGGTAATTCCACCAGGCATGAGCTGTACCACTGACATTGCGTTGGCGCCGATGTAGCTATGGTATGAAGATCATGATTTGCTGGCTTTGGAAGATGTTATGTCAGATCCCTTTAAGCCACAAGCAGCAGGGGAGACTGGACCGACGCCACCCATTCCACATGACTGGGCATGCGGTTTGGAGAAGGATGGTTTGTTGGGTTTGATCTACATGCCACATTTTGGGTGGTTGAAGGAAGCAAATGCCTGTGTGAAATAGCTTCTAGCCTGTTTTCATGGCGGGATTTTATGGTTAGACAAGCCGGCCACCGTCACGGTGGAACTGATTTCTGAAATCACAGGGTTTCCCAAGGATGGGGTAGACACATCGAAATATTTTCAGGGGAAGAACAACGATAAAAATCTCACAGCAAGGTTGAGGAAGCAATATAAAATGCAGCATGATGGATGAGCCTACAACCTAGACAGCATCAACGAGCCCGAAGTTAAAATTGGGGCGCAGATCTTGGATACCAAAATCGCTCGGAACAATTGACCCAACCAAGGAAACTTAGGGGTTTTCGCATGTGCGGAGCTCTGTGTAGAAGGTGTACAAGTGAATTTGTCACTTTTTCTGCTCAACCAGTTGACGGAGGATGCGCTGTGTTGACACCAGGTCTGAGGAAACCTAAAATTTTTGCTAAAAGGTCCTAAAAGAGAAAAAATCATCACAAAAAGAGTTGAATTGAAATTTTTTATATAAAAGTATAGGATAAAAACCCATATTTATAAAATCCGCTAGCAAATATATGTAAGCGATAAACTTCGGTCAAGTTCCACCGGCGGAGATTATATAGATCAAGATCTACGGCTAATATCACCCCCGCGTCGCCAAAGTGATCGTCAATAAACAGCGGTGGGTGGTAGCGGATATAATACCACCAGGGCACGTGTCCAATGTTCATTCATCCGCGTATGGGATAGAGTGGTATTGGAAACCACCATAGCGCCGGGCGGAACCACCCATTATGGAAATATGGAGAGATACATTACGTGGCAAGGTGGGACCTAACACGTGGCTAACAGGGAATGGTTTGGTAGCGTCGTAGCACGTGGCATTATACTTTGTAATGATCGGAAGGCTAATACATACCTCAATCAAATCAACGGCCAACGTTTCATCCACAGCCAGGAACATGCACACGGGATATAAGGAAAAGCAGTCGCGGAGAATAAACCACCATAACAGGTGTCAACAGGTGGTTAATCCGCGCGGGGAGCAAACCGGAAAAGGAAATTACCAAGAAAAGAAGAAGATAAAAGTGTGGAAGTAATGAAAAGGTTTTCAGATGTTTTTGTTTGGAGCTATGAGGATTTGAAGGAATATGATATTTCTGTTATACAGCACACAATTCCAATAAAACCAGATGAAAAGCCTTTTAAGCAGAAATTAAGAAGAATAAATCCCAAGCTACTGCCAGTGATAGAAAAAGAGGTGAGGAAGTTGTTTGATGCTAAGATAATTGTGTCTCTGAGGTTTTCCAAATGGTTAGCCAATTTAGTACCCGTAAGAAAAAAGAATGGAGAAATAAGGCTGTGTGTGGATTTTAGAAACTTGAACAGAGCTTCTTTGAAAGATAACTATCCACTCCCTAAAATGGACCAGGTTTTACAGCAAGTTGTGGGAGCCGAAAGAATTTCCATGTTAGATGGTTTTTCGGGTTATAATCAAATCAAAGTTCATCCAGAAGATCAAGAAAAAATTGCTTTTACTACTCCTTGGGGAACGTTTATGTACGCCAAAATGCCATTTGGTCTAATGAATGCAGGCACAACATTTCAGAGAGCTATGGATATTGCATTTGCAGATGAAAGGGACAAAATTGTGGTGGTATACATGGATGATATCACTGTTTATTCAAAGAACGCTGCTGATCACTGGAAGCATCTGGAAAGAGTCTTTATAAAATGTAGAAGATTTGGAATTTCATTAAATCCAAAGAAATCACATTTTTGCATGGAAGAGGGAAGGTTATTGGGACACATCATATCAAAAGAAGGCATTAAGATCGATCCGGAGAGAGTATCTGCAATACAAAAGGTGGGAATCCCTAGGAGTAAGAAAGAGATTCAGTCATTCATAGGAAGGGTAAATTGGTTAAGGAGTTTCATTCCCAGTTTCGCTAATATTTTGAGAAATATAACGGAAATGTTGAGAAAAGACAGAGAAATTAAATGGAATGAAGAAGCAATAAAATCCTTTGATAACATTAAGAAGGCATTGACTGAAGCACCGGTATTAATTAGTCCAGATTATACAAGGGACTTCATTATGTTTACTTATGCATCAGAACACACAGTGGCTGGAGTATTGTTGCAAAAGAATCAAGAAGGTATAGAGCAACCTATTGCATTTTTTAGTAAGATTCTGAGAGATGCAAAATTAAAATACAACATCATGGAAAAACAAGCTTATGCTTTGGTGAAAGCACTGAAAGATTTCAGGATTTATATTTTGCATTCTCATACAATAGCACATGTTCCATCAGCAGCAGTAAAAGATATTCTTACGCAACCAGATCCTGAGGGGAAAAGAGCGAAATGGATAGCAGTGCTGCTGGAATATGATTTGGACATTAAACCTACCAAACTGATAAAAGGTCAAGGTTTGGCTAAAATGATGACAGAAACAAATTGGGACTCCCTCAGTATAAATTTTCTAGCCGAAACTTCGACCGAAAATGTTCCAAAGTCACAGATAATTGAAGATTTCTCTTTATCTCCTTGGTACTCAGATATCGTATATGTCTTACAGAATCTTCAAGCGCCTGCGAATATGGAAAAAACTAGGGCAAGGTCAGTAAAACTGAAAGCAGCAAAGTTTTGCATATTGGATGGTAATTTGTTTTGGAAAGATCCAGGAGGAATATTGTTAAATTGTCTTTTAGAGAATGAGGCACAGCATATTATGGTGGAATTTCATAAAGGTATGTGTGGAGGACATCATTCATGGAAGGCTACAGTGAACAAAATTCTTAGAGCGGGTTTTTACTGGCCCAACATGTACTCCGATGTGTATAAGGAAATAACAAAATGTCATGAATGTCAAATTTTTGATGGAAAAAGAGAATTATTGCCATTTCCATTGAAACCTATTTCAGTTGAAGCACCTTTCCAACAGTGTGGGTTAAATTTTATTGGTGAGATTAACCCAAATTATTCAGGACAACATAAGTGGATTCTGACTGCTACTGACTACTTCACAAAATGGATTGAGGCCATCCCGACCAGAAATGCTACAGAGACAGTGATTATGAACTTTTTGGAAGAGAATATTTTGTCCAGGTTTGGTTGTCCTAAAAGGATAGTGACAGATAATGCCCCAGCATTCAAGTCAAAAAAGATGATAAATTTCTGTCACAAATACCACATACATCTGAATCACTCAACAACTTATTATCCACAAGGAAATGGATTAGCCGAATCTTCAAATAAAAGTTTAGTAAGAATCATAAAGAAGTTGCTAGAGGATAATAAGAGGGCTTGGCACACTAAACTGAAATATGCTCTATGGGCAGACAGAATCAGTACAAAAAGAGCAATTGGCACTTCCCCTTTTCAGTTGGTATATGGTACAGAAGTAGTTTTCCCTGTTTCTTTGGGATTGCCAGTCATGAAATTATTACAAGAAGTTGATGAAGAAACAAATCATATGCAAAGAAGAATAAATCAAATGATAGAGTTGCATGAAGTCAGAGAAAAAGCATATAACAAGACTCAAATGCATCAGGAAAAAATGAAAAAAACTTTTGACAGAAAAGTTAAGGAAAGAGATTTTCAAATAAATGATTTGGTTTTGAAGTGGGATTCCAGAAAAGAAGATCACCATGGAAAGTTTGAGCATTTATGGAAAGGTCCATATATTGTTGCGGGATGCCAAGGAGAAAATACATTTATCTTAAAAAATTGCAATGAAGAATTTTATCCTGGAGGGCCAGTAAATGGGAGACACCTCAAACATTATTTGTCCTAACAGATAGAAGTGAAAGAAAGTTCCTGTACAGTGTAAATATTCCAAAAAAAAAAAAAAAGATTTGAATGCAGTCCAATGGATCAGGCACTTGGTCTACGATGTTCTTTGCTACCTCACAGGGAGGATAGCATCCCCAGTTGGAGCCAGTTGTTGACACCAGGTCTGAGGAAACCTAAAATTTTTGCTAAAAGGTCCTAAAAGAGAAAAAATCATCACAAAAAGGGTTGAATTGAAAGTTTTTATATAAAAGTATAGGATAAAAACCCATATTTATAAAATCGGCCAGCAAATATATGTAAGGGATAAACTTCGGTCAACTTCCACCGGCGGAGATTATATAGATCAAGATCTACGGCTAATATCACCCCCGCGTCACCAAAGTGATCGTCAACAAACAGCGGTGGGTGGTAGCGGATATAATACCACCAGGGCACGTGTCCAATGTTCATTCATCCGCGTATGGGATAGAGTGGTATTGGAAACCACCATAGCGCCGGGCGGAACCACCCATTATGGAAATATGGAGAGATACATTACGTGGCAAGGTGGGACCTAACACGTGGCTAACAGGGAATGGTTTGGTAGGGCCGTAGCACGTGGCATTATACTTTGTAATGATCGGAAGGCTAATACATACCTCAATCAAATCAACGGCCAACGTTTCATCCGCAGCCTGGAACATGCACACGGGATATAAGGAAAAGCGGTCGCGGAGAATAAACCGCCATAACAGGTGTCAACAGGTGGTTAATCCGCGCGGGGAGCAAACCGGAAAAGGAAACAGCCTTTTCGATCGCGGATACCACCTGTGGAATAAAGGGAGACAAGATCTGACGGCCCAAAACAAAGCCTCGAAGATCAACGGTTGGATATGACCCGCGTTCATAAAGGTGCAAGAAGGTTAATTTAAAAAAGGCTTAAATAAAAAGAAAGGGCTCCACATAACGGCATTTTGCATGTGTCGTTATCCTGGAAAAGCTCTGAAGACTGGTGGAAGCTGGCGATTGCGACAGAAGGCGAAAGGCGAGCACTTACAGGTAGGGTCTGGTGACCTGTCACACTTTTTAAACGGAATTTTGTTTAAAAGAAGCATTTAAATGGAGACTGTGCAAGATATAGACATTTTTAGGTCAAAAGATGCCCTAGAAGACAGAGATGAAGATGTTTACGATACCCTAATTAGGTTTCCGGTCTCCGATGTAAAAATTAGGTTGTCTGAGTTATTAAAGGAGGGTATAGACCCCCATAGGGTTCACCAGTCGTCTCTGATAGCCTTTTGCCCAGACCAATTTCCTGTTTTCCCAGAATTCGTCTCGTGGTGTGCTGAAAATTACTCCCGGGAAGAAAGAGTCATTTTAAACAGCCAGAAAACCAGAGTCATTTGCGAAATTAAGCCAGCCGAATTGATTAGAGCCCTGGAAGTAGATTTGCCTCAAACCTTGGACCCTGAGGTTTTTTCTGAAGTCTCAATTATTGAAAATTATCATCATGCTTCTCAGAGTGATAGGGAAATGTTTTTGTCGACGTGTCTCAGACCAGAGACCAGCATTTCGGAACTCCCTTACCCTTTAGATATCAATCTTTTTCATGAAAATACTCAGTTGGTCTTGACACTGTTGGCCGTATTTTTAGGGTTAGATACGGATTTGTATATAACTAAGTTTCAATTGAGTCTGTTGTACAGAATAAGTATAGTCCAGTCGGGGATTGACGAAAGTCAAATTCCCCGACTTAATTTTGAAGCATTCATAGCAGAAAGGATTCATGACCAGATGGTCAATTTTTCCACCCACCGACATTTCAGGTTTCAGGCCTTTTTAATGAGAATGATTATGGTATCCAGTCAGGAAGAATTACAGTTCTCAGAAATTGTTTTCACGACTCTACTGGAAAATAATATGTTCAATTTTATTAACTACATGCTCTCAGCGATTTTTAGGATGATTTTCGGAAAAAATATGCCTAGAGTACTGCCGGAAATGCAGGTATCCATGCAATTGAATACAGAATATGCTACAGGGGATTGGTTTTTATCGAAAGATAGTACAGTAGTCAGATTGTATGGATTCAGACATAAACCCTATGTGTTACCAGCCTTCCTCACTTTGAGGATTTTTGCCTTGGAATTCTTAAGACAGAAGTTGATTGTAGAAGATAACAATTTTTTAGTTCACAGACAAGCAACGGACATTAAATACCCTTTCACATTAGGTCCGTTCACAATAAAGAATAAGAACGCTGCTGTATATATAGAAAAGTTGTTGAAAGACATGAATTTTGAGACAGATGCAGCTATGGAGTATGACCCATTAAATATCATATCCAAACGAAGAATTGAGCATTGTATCAAGGCTCTGAATCATCAGATTGTTGAAGGGATGGCGGACAGAGCCAACTGGCTCGAATACAAAGAAGAAATTATTCCGGACACGTCCGACAAAGAAATGTCATTGGTAGAAGCAATGGCGGAGACAGAAAGCGAAATAAATACTGCATTAGTGAGGTCCAAAAGACCTATACAGGACATTATGATCATTGATGATGAAGAGACGGAAAAAGGAAAAAGATTGAAAACCGATAAGTCACAAGAGTTGACAACAATTTCAGAAGAAGCAAAAGCGACAGAAGATGAAATACCAGAGGTTACAGTGAAGGAGTACAACATTGAAGAAACCCCTGTAGGGGGTGATGTAAATAGACCCAGGAATATCATGGATGTATTTGATGAACATAGTAAAAATAAACAGGAATCCGCGAAACAAACAAGTCAATTGTTTCTGAAGGTCAGGAATATATCTAATAATGAGGTGAGCTTATTCACCAGCAGAAACATCAAAGAAAATTCTTTGAAATTTTCAGTTGTAACAAAAAACAAGATCTCAGAGATGAATATAGACTTGTCGAAAGTAAATGCCCCTGATAAAATTTTGTTACATAGACAAACTGGAGAGGTCATATACTCAGACTATTTGGGGGCCACATTGAGAGCAGACAAACTGAAGAATTCAGTAGACAAATTAAATAATCAGTTGAGACAGGAAAAGGCGTAGAATAAGTCTCGACAACAGCAAATTAAGAAATTGCAAATAGATTTGACTAATAAAGATGGAGATGCAGCCACAAAACTGCTCAAGGAGAAGGAAGATATGATCTTAACATTGAGACGAAAATTAAAAATCCCAGACACTGTACTCATTCAAGGCGCAGAATTGACAGTATTAGAAAAAGAGAAAGAAGAACTATCTAACGAAGTCAATGATGTCACTGCTAAAATGTTAAAGCTTTCTGACGAAAAGGATTATTGGGAAAAAGAAAAGTTCATTTTAGAAGAACAGTTGGCAGCAGCAAGAAAACAATTAGCAGAGAATAGTCAGCAGCAAGTACAGATAGGCTCAGAAGAGGATAAGACCGATGTAGATGGAATTTTACAGGCGATTTCACAAGTAAGTTTAAAAGATAATGAAATCAAATTGTTAAAGACATAAGTACAGAAATTGAAAGAATAAAATGAAGTAAAAGAGAAAGAAATACAAACTTTGCAGGCAAAAAATCAGGAATTGAGCAATAATAATAAAGGATTAGCAGCTCACGCGACAGGGCAAGCTGCTATGCAAGGGTGTAAGCACATGGTGTGGGACCAGATCATAAAAGAGGTTGAGAAACTTAGGCCATATCTGGATTACATAAGAGTTAAAGAAAAGGTAGCTAAAGATGCCTTCGAAAGTTGCCGAGCAGTTAGGGAGAACATAAATAGAAAGCCGAAAGAAGTAGCCCAGAGAGCGATAACATTTTTAAACAGTCTATCTGAGGCAGACCTGACAGCCATGAATATAACGAACAGAATTTCTGTCATCACTTGGGCCAGAAGGATCGTGGGGAAATACTCACATGTTGAGAATGTCGAGGCTAAAGCAGAAGAAATAAGGAAAGAAGTAGTCAAGTTCAAAAAGCAGTTTGAAAAGTTAGTAAACAAGGGATTCCCAGCTTTCTGGAACGAAAAGAATGAATTAATTCCTCCAAGTGAATATAAAATATTACTGTTTGATATAAGGATGGATCACAGAAATTTCCAGCAGCTAGATCATATGCTCACAAGAAAAATTTTAATGGAGAAAATGTCAGGGGAATTTGAAATTTGAAATATGCTAATTTCAACTTGTGAAAACCTTCTTCCTGTTTCTTATGCAGGTCATATTGAGATGCGAGTTTTGGTGAAGGAAATGACCAACTATGACTTACCCACGGTTGACCAGTGGAATTATGTGGAGAAGTACGGAAAAACCAGATACTCTGTTCATACCTAGATGCACTCAAAACTCTTGCCATGTGGCGAAAGGATGATACTCAAGAAGTTTTGCCAAGTGGCAAAAAGACATTTTATTTTAAATTTGTAATATTATTTGAAAGACAGTTATGGGTTGCTCGAAAGTAGTTATCTTTTAAGTTAAACATTTTTAAATATTAGTTAGAAGAAGCAGTTATGTGGAACTTCTTCTAAAAATTTTGTATAAAAACAATGGGAGTCGTTGTTGAAAGGGTTGGAAATTTTTTGAGAAACAAGTATGTTTTGAAGTTTGTTTTTTGAGAAATAAAAGCAGTACAGTGATGGTACCTATCTTTTGATATCAGAGATTCATGAGTTAATCAATTTTACAGTCTGTTATTCTCCTTATATTTATATGTGCATGTTTACTTTCTTCGTTATATCTCCCATAGTGTTTTTCTTCCATATTTAAATGAGCACTTGAGATAACTTGAGATTCATACTGGTTATGCCTCATTTTATTTGCATTTAAATATCCATTATATTCTCCAAAGTTGACGATAGATTCATCCTGGATAGATGCCTGTTCTTGATGGAATGTCTTTACTTCTTTCTATGTCACCTGAAAAATCAAATTGACTGTAATTATGATTACTATCTTGCCTCTGTGTAAATTTGTATGGTGAAAATCTCTTACTGGTTTATTATACATTTGAAAGCTTTGACTCCATGCCCAATGTTTCTTGTTTACCTTTTCGACCAGAAAATATTTTTTGAGAAATTCTAAAAGAACCTTTGTATATTTTAGCCTTCACATATATATCAAGAGAGAGCCCTCTCTGGTGGAGAAAATGGCTAGTTATTCTACCTAAAGCTTGGTTTGAAATAGGTTACCTTAGGTCTTATTTTCTTACAACCGGAATAAAATCTAAGTGCTAACATTTTGGCGCCGTTGCCGGGGAACGAAAGTGAAATTTTCCCTGCGAGAAACGACAAAGAAAGCTCAAATTTCTTGGGCAAAGAAGTTTGAAACAAGTTGGTTGTAGATATTTCCCTAGCGACTTCACTTGTGACAGTTTTCAGAAGTTTTGAGAGTAATTTAAGAAAGACATTGTGGCTACAAGAAGAAATCCCGGTTCGCAGTTCTTTTCAGGCGTGGACAATCCAGAAAAGCTCCTCAAGATGGAGAAAGGCAAAGGCAAGACGAAAGAAGGTATTTCTCAGTTCTCAAATATATTCCCTTCTTTACAAGAACATCTGTTTGAGGAAGAAAATATTAGTTCAAGTGAAAATATTTTGCTTAGAACTAAGTCAGACTCTGATTTGAAAGAAACAAAAGTTGATCCACAAAGTTTGTGGGACTATTCTTTAAAATCTGTTTGGGAAAATTTACAAAGATCTGAGAGGAAAGAACCTAAAATATCCAACGCCCAAAGAATACCTGTACAGGGTAATAGACAACAGGCGGCGGTTGTTGCACCTTATAATCCACCACCCATGGCTGCCAGATTTGCTCCTTTGGTTTTTCCAGCAGTTTTACATGATTTGCCTCAAAATTATGCACAGAGAATCTTTACTTTTGATAATGAGGGAAATTATACAGCACAGCAACATGTTGATAATTTCAGTGATTTTATTGATTTAGAAGAAGTGGATTATGATGATGCTAAAATGAGGTTGTTTGCTCAAAGCTTGAGGGGTGAAGTGAAAAAATGGTTTAGAGCTTTAGCCGCTAGATCTATTGCAAATTATGATGCCTTTACAACCCTTTTTATCGAAAGGTGGGAAGATAAGAAAAATCCTTCGCAGGTATTGACCCAGTATAACAATCTGAAAAAGGGAGGTTTTGAGTCAGTTCAGGAGTTCTCTGCCAGATTTATGAAAGTCTACAATTTAATCCCTACAGATATAAAACCTCCAGTAGGAGCAGCCAAGTTACATTATGCTGATGCTTTTGAAGGTGATTTTTCATGCACATTAAGAGAAAGAAGATCTACTACTTTGCAATAATGATGAAAGATGCAGTAGAAGTTGAGGCTAACATGATGGCTTCTGGAAAAATGAGACATAGAGATATGGATAGAAAGAAAATTAGAGAAGATAATCAAAATGCAGCTTCTTCTTCTTATTCCTCTACAGATGTAAAATTCGAAGCAATGATGAAAGCTATGGAAAAGTTGCTAGAAAGATTAGTAGTGGATAACAAAGCTCCAAATAAAGAACAAGCTGAACCTCAAATCAGAAACCCGAATTTTAGGAGGCCTTTTGTTCCAGCTGTAAGGCCGAGAGAACAGCGAAACCCAAGGAATGCAGAAGAAGATCAAATCCGACCTCCTTTTCCTGAAAATTATATTGCTGGAGAAGCTGAAGCCGAAATACCTGAAGGGGATATTCACCACTGTGGCAGTTCTGATCCAGAAGTGTATTTGACTAAATAGGAGCATGATATGTTCATGGCAGAAGGGGAATGTTGTAGTTTGGAGGTAGGAAGTGATCAATACCAGATTGATTATCAAAATGCCATAAATGACCTTCAAAGAAAGATAAATCTGAGGAGCCGAGATGTTGTAATTGACAAAGGGAAAGAACCAATAGGCAAGTCAAAAAGAAATGCTGATAAAACTTCTACTAGTCAGTCTGAACCACAAACTAAAAGAAAAGAAAATGAAGATGTGCCCAAGGTAATTCCAGATAGCAAGAAAGATCCAATGAAGAAAAGTGATAAAAATTTGGTTCCTTTCAACATACAGAATGAAATGTCAAAAGTCAAGATTTCAGTACCCTTTAATGAAATATTGAAGAACAAGGAATACAAGGAACAAATTTTCAAGATGATGCAGGTAGAAAATCGGGTGGAAATAGACACTTTGGAATTAGATGATGATAATCCTAATATCTGTTTAGGATCAAGAATGGAAGACAATAGTTTGGAAGAAGTTTCTCCCTTCTATGTGAATTTGGATATTCATGATAAAGTGGTGCATAACTGTATGTTGGATTCTGGAGCTTCTCATAATTTGATGCCCAAACTTGTAGTAGAATCTTTGGGATTGGAAATTACAAGACCATATGATGACTTATTTTCTTTCGATTCAAGGAAAGTTAAATGTTTAGGGTTGATAAAAGATTTGACAGTCAATCTCAGTAAAATACCAGCCAAAGGTATTCTTATGGATGTGGTGGTTGCTGATATTCCTGCAAAGTTTGGTATGTTATTGTCCAGGTCATGGGCCTCAAAGTTAAAGGGAACTCTACAAATGGATATGTCTTTCGCTACTATTCCGGTGTTGGGGGTACACAGAAGATTGTATACTAAAAAGAGAGTTGCTTATTTGGTAAGTGATCTAAAAGAGCCTGAGAAACATGCCATATATGCATTAGACACCGATTTGGGTTCTTGCATTTTGTACAATGATGTTGAATCTAAAGAAAAGATTGATTTAATTGAACCTAAAGAAAATGAGAAGGAAAGATTGTTAAGAGAAAAGATCAGAAGAGAAGGTACTTGGACGATGCACTTTGATGGGGCTAGAAGCAGAGAAGGAGCTGGAGCAGGAGTATGGATAATTACACTTGACAGAGAATTTCTAATGTTTTCTTACCAATTGAATTTTGAATGTACCAACAATGTTGCAGAATATGAGGCTTTAATTCTGGGATTGAATGTGTTGAAGGATTTGAAAGAAAAAAAGATTGAGATATTTGGAGATTCTGAATTGGTTATAAATCAGGTAAAAGCTATTTATCAAACCAAACACCCTAAAATGAGGTCCTATAGGAATGAAGTGTGGGATTTACTGGAAATTTTTTTCGATGAACATGATGTTATCTCAATTCCCCGAGTTAGCAACACTGTAGCAGATTCTTTAGCCACTGCAGGAGCTGCGTTCAAAACTCCCATATTTTCTAAAAGGGAATATAATATCGAAGTCATACATATACCATCTATTCCAGACAATGTCAAACATTGGCAGGTCTTTGAAGATGACCAACAGATCAAACGCTTTTTGGAAATGACAGATGAGTTCAATTACAAGTCTATTGACGCAGAAGGTGACGAGTTGGGGCCTGATGAAGTGGATTCTCCGGAGGAAACCGAAAAATTCAAGCAAAGGATCGGAGGTAAGGATATTATTCAACTGAAGAATAATGTTATCCCTAGAGGTTTAATTCCTTTAGAAAAGCTATTTGATAAAAATTATGTGGTAAAGAATCCAAAGATTGAGCCGAAACCTGAAGATGTAAAAGATTATAATTTAGGTTCTGAAAAAGATCCCAAATTGGTAAAACTTTCAAAGAAATTACCAAGAAAAGAAGAAGATAAAAGTGTGGAAGTAATGAAAAGGTTTTCAAATGTTTTTGCTTGGAGCTATGAGGATTTGAAGGAATATGATATTTCTGTTATACAGCACACAATTCCAATTAAACCAGATGAAAAGCCTTTTAAACAAAAATTAAGAAGAATAAATCCCAAGCTACTGCCAGTGATAGAAAAAGAGGTGAGGAAGTTGTTTGATGCTAAGATAATTGTGTCTCTGAGGTTTTCCAAATGGTTAGCCAATTTAGTACCCGTAAGAAAAAAGAATGGAGAAATAAGGCTGTGTGTGGATTTTAGAAACTTGAACAGAGCTTCTTTGAAAGATAATTATCCACTCCCTAAAATGGACCAGGTTTTATAGCAAGTTGTGGGAGCCGAAAGAATTTCCATGTTAGATGGTTTTTCGGGTTATAATCAAATCAAAGTTCATCCAGAAGATCAAGAAAAAACTGCTTTTACTACTCCTTGGGGAATGTTTATGTACGCCAAAATGCCATTTGTTCTAATGAATGCAGGCGCAACATTTCAGAGAGCTATGGATATTGCATTTGCAGATGAAAGGGACAAAATTGTGGTGGTATACATGGATGATATCATTGTTTATTCAAAGAACGCTGCTGATCACTGGAAGCATCTGGAAAGAGTCTTTATAAAATGTAGAAGATTTGGAATTTCATTAAATCCAAAGAAATCACATTTTTGCATGGAAGAGGGAAGGTTATTGGGACACATCATATCAAAAGAAGGCATTAAGATCGATCCGGAGAGAGTATCTGCAATACAAAAGGTGGGAATCCCTAGGAGTAAGAAAGAGATTCAGTCATTCATAGGAAGGGTAAATTGGTTAAGGAGGTTCATTCCCAGTTTCGCTGAGATTTTGAGAAATATAACGGAAATGTTGAGAAAAGACAGAGAAATTAAATGGAATGAAGAAGCAAGAAAATCCTTTGATAACATTAAGAAGGCATTGACTGAAGCACCGGTATTAATTAGTCCAGATTATACAAGGGACTTCATTATGTTTACTTATGCATCAGAACACACAGTGGCTGGAGTATTGTTGCAAAAGAATCAAGAAGGTATAGAGCAACCTATTGCATTTTTTAGTAAGATTCCGAGAGATGCAGAATTAAAATACAACATCATGGAAAAACAAGCTTATGCTTTGGTGAAAGCACTGAAAGATTTCAGGATTTATATTTTGCATTCTCATACAATAGCACATGTTCCATCAGCAGCAGTAAAAGATATTCTTACGCAACCAGATCCTGAGGGGAAAAGAGCGTAATGGATAGCAGTGCTGCTGGAATATGATTTGGACATTAAACCTACCAAACTGATAAAAGGTCAAGGTTTGGCTAAAATGATGACAGAAACAAATTGGGACTCCCTCAGTATAAATTTTCTAGCCGAAACTTCGACCGAAAATGTTCCAAAGTCACAGATAATTGAAGATTTCTCTTTATCTCCTTGGTACTCAGATATCGTATATGTCTTACAGAATCTTCAAGCGCCTGCGAATATGGAAAAAACTAGGGCAAGGTCAGTAAAACTGAAAGCAGCAAAGTTTTGCATATTGGATGGTAATTTGTTTTGGAAAGATCCAGGAGGAATATTGTTAAATTGTCTTTTAGAGAATGAGGCACAGCATATTATAGTGGAATTTCATAAAGGTATGTGTGGAGGACATCATTCATGGAAGGCTATAGTGAACAAAATTCTTAGAGCGGGTTTTTACTGGCCCGGCATGTACTCCGATGTGTATAAGGAAATAACAAAATGTCATGAATGTCAAATTTTTGATGGAAAAAGAGAATTATTGCCATTTCCATTGAAACCTATTTCAATTGAAGCACCTTTCCAACAGTGGGGGTTAGATTTTATTGGTGAGATTAACCCAAATTCTTCAGGACAACATAAGTGGATTCTGACTGCTACTGACTACTTCACAAAATGGATTGAGGCCATCCCGACCAGAAATGCTACAGAGACAGTGATTATGAACTTTTTGGAAGAGAATATTTTGTCCAGGTTTGGTTGTCCTAAAAGGATAGTGACAGATAATGCCCCAGCATTCAAGTCAAAAAAGATGATAAATTTCTGTCACAAATACCACATACATCTGAATCACTCAACAGCTTATTATCCACAAGGAAATGGATTAGCCGAATCTTCAAATAAAAGTTTAGTAAGAATCATAAAGAAGTTGCTAGAGGATAATAAGAGGGCTTGGCACACTAAACTGAAATATGCTCTATGGGCAGACATAATCAGTACAAAAAGAGCAATTGGCACTTCCCCTTTTCAGTTGGTATATGGTACAGAAGTAGTTTTCCCTGTTTCTTTGGGATTGCCAGTCATGAAATTATTACAAGAAGTTGATGAAGAACCAAATCATATGCAAAGAAGAATAAATCAAATGATAGAGTTGCATGAAGTCAGAGAAAAAGAATATAACAAGACTCAAATGCATAAGGAAAAAATGAAAAAAAAATTTGACAGAAAAGTTAAGGAAAGAGATTTTCAAATAAATGATTTGGTTTTGAAGTGGGATTCCAGAAAAGAAGATCACCATGGAAAGTTTGAGCATTTATGGAAAGGTCCATATATTGTTGCGGGATGCCAAGGAGAAAATACATTTATCTTAAAAAATTGCAATGGAGAATTTTATCCTGGAGGGCCAGTAAATGGGAGACACCTCAAACATTATTTGTCCTAACAGATAGAAGTGAAAGAAAGTTCCTGTACAGTGTAAATATTCCAAAAAAAAAAAAAAAAAAAAAAATTTGAATGCAGTCCAATGGATCAGGCACTTGGTCTACGATGTTCTTTGCTACCTCACAGGGAGGATAGCATCCCCAGTTGGAGCCAGTTGTTGACACCAGGTCTGAGGAAACCTAAAATTTTTGCTAAAAGGTCCTAAAAGAGAAAAAATCATCACAAAAAGGGTTGAATTGAAAGTTTTTATATAAAAGTATAGGATAAAAACCCATATTTATAAAATCCGCCAGCAAATATATGTAAGGGATAAACTTCGGTCAAGTTCCACCGGCGGAGATTATATAGATCAAGATCTACGGCTAATATCACCCCCGCGTCGCCAAAGTGATCGTCAACAAACAACGGTGGGTGGTAGCGGATATAATACCACCAGGGCACGTGTCCAATGTTCATTCATCCGCGTATGGGATAGAGTGGTATTGGAAACCACCATAGCGCCGGGCGGAACCACCCATTATGGAAATATGGAGAGATACATTACGTGGCAAGGTGGGACCTAACACGTGGCTAACAGGGAATGGTTTGGTAGGGCCGTAGCACGTGGCATTATACTTTGTAATGATCGGAAGGCTAATACATACCTCAATCAAATCAACGGCCAACGTTTCATCCGCAGCCAGGAACATGCACACGGGATATAAGAAAAAGCGGTCGCGGAGAATAAACCGCCATAACAGGTGTCAACAGGTGGTTAATCCGCGCGCGGAGCAAACCGGAAAAGGAAACAGCCTTTTCAATCGCGGATACCACCGGTGGAATAAAGGGAGACAAGATCTGACGGCCCAAAACAAAGCCTCGAAGATCAACGGTTGGATATGACCCGCGTTCATAAAGGTGCAAGAAGGTTAATTTAAAAAAGGCTTAAATAAAAAGAAAGGGATCCACATAACGGCATTTTGCATGTGTCGTTATCCTGGAAAAGCTCTGAAGACTGGTGGAAGCTGGCGATTGCGACAGAAGGCGAAAGGCGAGCACTTACAGGTAGGGTCTGGTGACCTGTCACACTTTTTAAACGGAATTTTGTTTAAAAGAAGCGTTTAAATGGATACTGTGCAAGATATAGACATATTTAGGTCAAAAGATGCCCTAGAAGACAGAGATGAAGATGTTTACGATACCCTAATTAGGTTTCCGGTCTCCGATGTAAAAATTAGGTTGTCTGAGTTATTAAAGGAGGGTATAGACCCCCATAGGGTTCACCAGTCGTCTCTGATAGCCTTTTGCCCAGACCAATTTCCTGTTTTCGCAGAATTCGTCTCGTGGTGTGCTGAAAATTACTCCCGGGAAGAAAGAGTCATTTTAAACAGCCAGAAAACCAAAGTCATTTGTGAAATTAAGCCAGCCGAATTGATTAGAGCCCTGGAAGTAGATTTGCCTCAAACCTTGGACCCTGAGGTTTTTTCTGAAGTCTCAATTATTGAAAATTATCATCATGCTTCTCAGAGTGATAGGGAAATGTTTTTGTCGACGTGTCTCAGACCAGAGACCAGCATTTCAGAACTCCCTTACCCTTTAGATATCAATCTTTTTAATGAAAATACTCAGTTGGTCTTGACACTGTTGGCCGTAGTTTTAGGGTTAGATACGGATTTGTATATAACTGAGTTTCAATTGAGTCTGTTGTACAGACTAAGTATAGTCCAGTCGGGGATTGACGAAAGTCAAATTCCCCGACTTAATTTTGAAGCATTCATAGCAGAAAGGATTCATGACCAGATGGTCAATTTTTCCACCCACCGACATTTCAGGTTTCAGGCCTTTTTAATGAGAATGATTATGGTATCCGGTCAGGAAGAATTACAGTTCTCAAAAATTGTTTTCACGACTCTACTGGAAAATAATATGTTCAATTTTATCAACTACATGCTCTCAGCGATTTTTAGGATGATTTTCGAAAAACATCTGCCTAGAGTACTGCCGGAAATGCAGGTATCCATGCAATTAAATACAGAATATGCTACAGGGGATTGGTTTTTATCGAAAGATAGTACAGTAGTCAGATTGTATGGATTCAGACATAAACCCTATGTGTTACCAGCCTTCCTCACTTTGAGGATTTTTTCCTTGGAATTCTTAAGACAGAAGTTGATTGTAGAAGATAACAATTTTTTAGTTCACAGACAAGCAACGGACATTAAATACCCTTTCACATTAGGTCCGTTCACAATAAAGAATAAGAAGGCTGCTGTATATATAGAAAAGTTGTTGAAAGACATGAATTTTGAGACAGATGCAGCTATGGAGTATGACCCATTAAATATCATATCCAAATGAAGAATTGAGCATCGTATCAAGGCTCTGAATCATCAGATTGTTGAAGGGATGGCGGACAGAGCCAACTGGCTCGAATACAAAGAAGAAATTATTCCGGACACGTCCAACAAAGAAATGTCATTGGTAGAAGCAACGGCGGAGACAGAAAGTGAAATAAATACTACATTAGTGAGGTCCAAAAGACCTATACAGGACATTGTGATCATTGATGATGAAGAGACGGAAAAAGGAAAAAGATTGAAAACCGATAAGTCACAAGAGTTGACAACAATTTCAGAAGAAGCAAAAGCGACAGAAGATGAAATACCAGAGGTTACAGTGAAGGAGTACAACATTGAAGAAACCCCCGTAGGGGGTGATGTAAATAGACCCAGGAATATCATGGATGTATTTGATGAACATAGTAAAAATAAACAGGAATCCGTGAAACAAACAAGTCAATTGTTTCCGAAGGTCAGGAATATATCTAATAATGAGGTGAGCTTATTTACCAGCAGAAACATCAAAGAAAATTCTTTGAAATTTTCAGTTGTAACAAAAAACAAGATCTCAGAGATGAAGATAGACTTGTCGAAAGTAAATGCCCCTGATAAAATTTTGTTACATAGACAAACTGGAGAGGTCATATACTCAGACTATTTGGGGGCCACATTGAGAGCAGACAAACTGAAGAATTCAGTAGACAAATTAAATAATCAGTTGAGACAGGAAAAGACAGAGAATAAGTCTCGACAACAGCAAATTAAGAAATTGCAAATAGATTTGACTAATAAAGATGGAGATGCAGCCACAAAACTGCTCAAGGAGAAGGAAGATATGATCTTAACATTGAGACGAAAATTAAAAATCCCAGACACTGTACTCATTCAAGGCGCAGAATTGACAGTATTAGAAAAAGAGAAAGAAGAACTATCTAACGAAGTCAATGATGTCACTGCTAAAATGTTAAAGCTTTCTGACGAAAAGGATTATTGGGAAAAAGAAAAGTTCATTTTAGAAGAACAGTTGGCAGCAGCAAGAAAACAATTAGCAGAGAATAGTCAACAGCAAGTACAGATAGGCTCAGAAGAGGATAAGACCGGTGTAGATGGAATTTTACAGGCGATGTCACAAGTAAGTTTAAAAGATAATGAAATCAAATTGTTAAAGACAGAAGTACAGAAATTGAAAGAAGAAAATGAAGTAAAAGAGAAAGAAATAAAAACTTTGCAGGCAAAAAATCAAGAATTGAGCAATAATAATAAAGGATTAGCAGCTCACGCGACAGGGCAAGCTGCTATGCAAGGGTGTAAGCACATGGTGTGGGACCAGATCATAAAAGAGGTTGAGAAACTTAGGCCATATCTGTATTACATAAGAGTTAAAGAAAAGGTAGCTAAAGATGCCTTCGAAATTTGCCGAGCAGTCAGGGAGAACATAAATAGAAAGCCGAAAGAAGTAGCCCAGAGAGCGATAACATTTTTAAACAGTCTATCTGAGGAAGACCTGACAGCCATGAATATAACGAACAGAATTTCTGTCATCACTTGGGCCAGAAGGATCGTGGGGAAATACTCACATGTTGAGAATGTCGAGGCTAAAGCAGAAGAAATAAGGAAAGAAGTAGTCAAGTTCAAAAAGCAGTTTGAAAAGTTAGTAAACAAGGGATTCCCAGCTTTCTGGAACGAAAAGAATGAATTAATTCCTCCAAGTGAATATAAAAGATTACTGTTTGATATAAGGATGGATCACAGAAATTTCCAGCAGCTAGATCATATGCTCACAGGAAAAATTTTAATGGAGAAAATGTCAGGGGAATTTGAAATTTTAAATATGCTAATTTCAACTTGTGAAAACCTTCTTCCTGTTTCTTATGCAGGTCATATTGAGATGCGAGTTTTGGTGAAGGAAATGACCAACTATGACTTACCCACAGTTGACCAGTGGAATTATGTGGAGAAATACGGAAAAACCAGATACTCTGTTCATACCTAGATGCACTCAAAACTCTTGCCATGTGGCGAAAGGATGATACTCAAGAAGTTTTGCCAAGTGGCAAAAAGACATTTTATTTTAAATTTGTAATATTATTTGAAAGACAGTTATGGGTTGCTCGAAAGCAGTTATCTTTTAAGTTAAACATTTTTAAATATTAGTTAGAAGAAGCAGTTATGTGGAACTTCTTCTAAAAATTTTGTATAAAAACAATGGGAGTCATTGTTGAAAGGGTTGGAAAATTTTTGAGAAACAAGTATGTTTTGAAGTTTATTTTTTGAGAAATAAAAGCAGTACAGTGATGGTACCTATATTTTGATATCAGAGATTCATGAGTTAATCAGTTTTACAGTTTGTTATTCTCCTTATCTTTATATGTGCATGTTTACTTTCTTCGTTATATATCCCATAGTGTTTTTCTTCCATATTTAAATGAGCACTTGAGATAACTTGAGATTCATACTGGTTATGCCTCATTTTATTTGCATTTAAATATCCATTATATTCTCCAAAGTTGACAATAGATTCATCCTGGATATATGCCTGCTGTTGATGGAATGTCTTTACTTCTTTCTATGTCACCTGAAAAATCAAATTGACTGTAATTATGATTACTATCTTGCCTCTGTGTAAATTTGTATGGTGAAAATCTCTTACTGGTTTATTATACATTTGAAAGCTTCGACTCCATGCCCAATGTTTCTTGTTTACCTTTTCGACCAGAAAATATTTTTTGAGAAATTCTAAAAGAACCTTTGTATATTTTAGCCTTCACATATATATCAAGAGAGAGCCCTCTCTGGTGGAGAAAATGGCTAGTTCTTCTACCTAAAGCTTGGTTTGAAATAGGTTACCTTAGGTCTTATTTTCTTACAACCGGAATAAAATCTAAGTGCTAACACGCTGGAAGCCCAAGCGGGACGGTGACCATTCGCATACAACTGGTTGCTGATCTTAGTTTCGCTTGTCACCTGGATGGAGCCCGACGATTATCAAGGAATGGAGGTGGACGCAGTGCAAGATTGAAAGGGAGCATGCTACCAAAACCTGTGGTGGGTGCAAGAACCAGAGCACATCAAGGATTGTGCCATGTAGTTCTGGTTCTATTGGGAAGCGCTGCAGGTGGTCTTCGAGCGGGTTCCATGGCTGACTCAGACAATGGTTGAAAAGTATAAGGGAATCGCCCGGTTCATAATCGGGCCATACAGTATCCATGTGCAAGCGCAACGTGATAAGGATAAGCAGTGGTTGCAGACCCCCTATAAGTTATTAGATGAAGACATAGATGCGATCATTGATGATTGTTCGGTCGAATGGCGGGAACCAGTTGCTCAGGAGGAGGAGTCTACGAGGATACCATCAGATGCGTCGGTGATGGAACCACATCATCACAAAGAGTCAGACCAGGAGTCATCGCAGACCCCTACACATGAAGAGCGTGAGATTTAAGAGGGAAAAATGAAAGCACGCTACAAACATGGGACAATCAGTGGGATCCCCCTATCGACAAAGGCGCAGCTTGGCCAACTACTACTAGCTATAAATAATGCAACCAGTGGGGCGGCTCGAGCAATGATGGTAAAAGAGGACGAAGGATTTCATGCGGTAACTGCCCGTTTGGATTCCTTGTGCGACATTGTTTTGAAGAAAGCACCAGAGGGAGCAACTGTGCAGCCAATTTGCGCAATCGGCATTGAGCCGCAAGTCTGGAATGTACAAATTCCCTCGACTGCGATTGCGACTGATGATGAGGCTCTAAAGGCTTCACTATAACAGTTGGAGGTGTTGTATGTTAACGTCAACGTGTTTTCATCACAAATATTGGTGTAGTTACAGGTAATTTCCAGTCAGGAACTAGCAGATAGAGAGATAGATGTCAAGATTCAGCTATTGTGTTTACAGGAGGGCGACGCAGTGCTACGAAAGGAAGTTGAGGAACTCAAGGGGAAGGCAGTAGCAGCAAGGGAAGTGGTCGATGAACTCAAAGATATGCTAAAGCAACTTTGGGTCGAGAAGGATAGATAACTAACGGAGCTAAAGAAGGAATAGGATTGGTTGACAGTGGAGAAAACCACCCTGTGGAACAGTAAGGTTCGGCTAGAGGAGGTCGTCGCTGAAGCCTATTAACATGTACTGGAGCCGACAGAGGCATTAGATCCAGTTGAGCGAGCGAAGAAGCTAGGGGCTGTCATCATCGGGTTACAGGAGGAAAATGCTACCCTGTCCCATTCACTCCAGTCAGCCACACCAACGAAAGTCATTGCAGCATGGAAGAGCGCCATCGAAGAGTTGGCGATCCAACTAGGCGAGTTAGAACAAGAAGCGACCAAGATCACTGCTGAGACCGCACTGTTTTGGGGCAGTATCGTCCAGGATGAGAAACTCGAGCAGATGACCAAATAATGACGTGAGGCAGAAGAGCAGCTGGAAACACTGAAGACATCCATGCGTACGATGTCGCCGACAGCACAGGTATCCAAATCGGCAGAGCTCAAGGAGTTGCAGCAACGAGTCACCAAAGAGGAAGAATGACAGAAGAAGCATGCTACGTAGTAGGATGAGTTTCAAGAAATTGGGGCACAGTTTAATGTCACGGCTGGCTCTCCACTACAGGCGGTATAGGAAGGAAAGAAGAAAGTTGACGCACACATGGTTAAACACCCATTAGCACAGGAATTAACTGAGAGCCAGGAAGTCACCACAACATTCATGCAACAAGTTAGCGAAATCTTCCAATAGTACGAGGACTTCAAGGTTAATACAAACGAGTACACCATGTCCTGCTGACGTTGCTTGAGGGCGAGCCACAAGATTGTGTTGGGGGCTTGTTGGCAGGCGGTTTGGACAAGTTAGCATTGCGGATGCTGAGCAAGGGCGAAGATACTGCAGAAGGTGGAAAGTTGAGTGCAAATGATAATATTTTATGTAATTTTGGGTCAGTTGAACCACGGTATGCGGGTTTTTGGGTCATTTGGACCACAATAGATAGATTTTGGGTCATTTGCTTTGAAGTGTCGGTTAAGAAGTAGTTAGTAAGTGGAAAAACAATGTAAAGGCGCAAGCCTATAAATAAGCATAGGTTTGTAAGTGTTGAGATATCTCTTATATCTTTTGGAGAGTATGGTTGTTGGATCTTAACATCCGAGAGATCTTGATCTGATGCTAAAGGCTGAGTATTTTGTATCTAGGTTTTTGCGGAATTAATATGATGTGATAGAGCTATTGAGCAGAATCCCTGTGTTTTCTTGTTTATCTATGGTAATGCATTTTGCGATATGAATATATGAATGGTGTGATGTTTCCTTACTGCGATTAATGCTTTACTGTTATATCTGTTGCAATTATGAATTGTTCTGTTGAATGATGCCATAAATATGATTGATACCTGAGTTAAATGCTTATATCTATTTTGGAAATGTTGTAATAAGTTAACTAACTGATCCACAACATCCTCCTTCATTCGGAAGAAACATGGTTCCATCAACTCTCCCTTGAACATCTCGGGTGAGACCTCATCTTCTCTGCAGGTGTTGCTAGATGGGGTTAAACCTTTCTAGGCCGGTGCTCAGGGAGATCGCGATGGTTTGGCTGTCAACAATGTTGGGAACCCCTGTCGATTGGGTTTGTGTCAACACCTATGGGAATACCCAACTCTTGTCCCTTGAATAGGTATCATTCTTGGATAAAATAATCCAAGTATGGAGTTCTTTCGACACTCCATGGTTCACGACTAGCCTTCTATGCTTCCGCAAAATCCTCATCGATCTCATACTCTATCTTCACCGACTCTATTCCGTCGCCTGAACTATTGTCGTGTTCAGGAATGAAACTCTTCAACTCAGTGCTTCGGAAAACTTGTTCGATTTTCCCGACTTATGTCGCAACATGAAGTTATATCCGTACAAGAATTCAACCCACTTCATGTGTCATTGATTCAACTTCGACTGAGTATTCAAGTACCTTAGTGCTTGGTGGTCTGTGTATAACACAAATTCCTTGGGCAGCATATAATGCCTCCACTTTTTCAATGCTTGGAAAATAGAATATAAATCTTGGTCGTAGACCGAATATTTTTCCTTTGCTTCATCCAAATTTTCATTGAAGAATGCAATTGGTCAGCCCTCCTGTCTCAACACTACGCCAATTGCCATTCCACTCGCATCACAATCAACTTGGAAATTGTTTTCGAATTCTGGGAGAGATAACACTAGTCTCTCTATCACCTTCTACTTCAACTTGTCGAAGGATTTCTAGATAGCTTATGTCCATGTGAACTCCCCTTTATTCATGCACTTTGGAAATGGTGCACATATCCGACTAAATCCTCTAATGAACTTCCTGTAGAAACTAGAAAGTCCATGAAAACTCTACACTCCTGTTGTGCTTGTCAGTTATGGCCACTCCAATATAGCCTTCACCTTTTTTGGGTCCATCACTAACCCTTTACTCAAGATTATGAATCCCAGGTACACTAGTTCTTCCTTCATGAAGAAGCACTTCTGCAGGTTCACCATCAGCTACCCTTCCTGCAGCTTTTGTAACACTTATCAAATGTGCTCCAAATGTTTGGCTTCAGTTCGACTGAATATCAAGATTTCGTTGAGGTACACTATGACTAACTTTCCCAAGAATGGATTTTGTACCTCGTTCATCAAACGCATGAACGTACTGGGTACATTAGTCAATCCGAAGGGCATGACTAACCACTCATATAGTCCTTCCTTCATCTTGAAGGTTGCCTTCCATTCATGGTGCCAGGAAATGGTATGAACCTATGGGAGCTTATCACTACCCGAGCTATGTGAGTCTTCTCAGATCTATTGAAGGTGGGAACACTATCTACGGCCTCAGATTTTTGTATCTGAATCCCCCTTGTTAAGATTCAGTCACCAAATCGACTCCATGCTACTTCTCAAATGACTCTGTCCATATCCCCGGGTCGCAACAGTGGGTCATGCCCTCTCCTTCATATTTTCGATGGTTGTGCCTCAATTTCGATGCAAGGTTGGATGAAATCGTTGAATCCCTCAACGTCTATCACCAGATATTCACCCACTCGTATCTGGGGACTCGTCCACGTTTGGAGCCCTAAAACGATTTGGTTTTGTTCATATGATAATAGCCCCCTGTACCTGTGACTAAGAAAACATTAATTCCTTCCATTATTCTAACAATAGAGGTGTTCGATGGTGGATTTCGGCTCAATCCTGCCTTATTGGGCTATTTCAGGCGTTACATGGATAAATGCCCAATTCTATTGAAATGAACCTAGGGTGACTATAATCCGTGGATTCTAGTGGTAGATGACTAAAACGCCTTCATACATGCAAGATAAAACATGGTTATGGGAACTCAAAAAATGAAGGAAGCAGGAGAAGAAATTCTCCATTCACAATTGAATCATTCACACAAATCACTTCATCTTCTCCCCAAAACCTCGAATTTCTTCTTTTATTAATTAGCAGGCTTTCACATATTGCTTTCTTTCTTTTATTATGACAGAAAAAACTCTTCCAATTCCTCTCTAATTGGGAGTTACAAAAATCGATGCCCAAAAATGCCATTCGCCAGCTCTACTTGCCCAGCTGAAAGGTTTCTTTCTAATTTTAAGTAACTACTTTCTAAAATCTTGCAATAGTCTATCTAGGTGGCTTAGTCTCCTCGCAAGGAGCTAAAATTAGCCAATTATTTCTAACTATTGTTCTATAACTGAAAACATACTATTATCAAGATATTCGAGTAAGCTCCTTCTTAGATTCAGGTTCCCTTGATTCAACCTTGAGCTGCAACGTGTGTCAAAATGCTCACATGGCTGTCTCTACAAGATGCCCATGCATCAGACTCCCAGGGTGGAAAGAATTGAACCCCTGTTCAAAAGATCAGCAACAGCAAAACCCTTGGCTGCCAATTCTGTTGCACTCATCCAAGTAGCATCTTCCACAGGGTGTTCTTTCCACTTCACCAAATACTCCAGATAGTCCTTCTTCCTAGTACTCTTTGCAATTTTAGTATCCAAGATCCCCTCTGCTTCCAATTCCTGTGCTACAGGCATCTACTTCAACCACTGCAAATCATCATCAACATATTTGTCTCCTGTAACCTGACCTGCATTGTCTGCTGTAAAAGGATATATATCAGCAACATTAAAAATGGGAGATTTGTCAATTCCTCCTAGCAATTACAGCTCATCCGCATTTGCAGAGAATTTTCTGAGGATTTTGCATGGCCCAATCTTTTTCATTTTCAGTTTGTTATACTCTCTCTTAGGAAACCTTTCCTTCCTCAGATGGGCTAACACCAAGTCTCCCACCTCATAATTCTTTTCTCTTCATTTCAAATAAACTCTCGCTTTGTAATTTGCATTACTCTTCTGTAGCCTCTCTTTAACTTCTTCCTGTAACTCTCTGATACTAGCTGCAAAGTCTTCGCCATCCGCACTCCTCCTTTCCATCTGCCCCAAATCTCGCAATTCATATATTCCTCTAGGATGCATGCCATACAAGATCTGAAATGGGCTCATAACTGTGCTTCTGTTTGGTGATTCATTATAGGCAAACTCAGCTTGTGCTAACACCCTATCCCACTATTTTGGATTTTCTCCAACCAAGCTCCTCGGCATGTTACCTAGACTCTTGTTAACTACCTCAATCTAACCATCCGACTGTGGATGATAAGATGAACTAAAATTCAACTTAGTACCTAGCTTCTTCCACAAGGTCCTCCAGAAGTGACCGGTGAACCTTGTATCTCTATCGGAGACAATACTTCTAGGAAAACCATGTACCTTCACTACTTCATTAAAGAACAAGTTTGATATGTGGGTGGCATCACTTGTCTTAAAACACGGAATGAAATGTGCCATTTTTGTAAATCTGTCCACCACTACAAAGATGGAGTCATTTCCTTTCTGAGTCTTTGGCATCCCTAAAATAAAATCCATACTTACACAATCCTAAGGCCTGGTAGGGACAGGTAAGGGTGTGTATAAACCGGTGTTTTGGCTTCTTCCTTTGGCATGCTGACAGGTTCTACATTTGATCACAAACTTCTCAACCTCAGACCTCATCTTGGGCCAGAAATAAAAATGACCTAGCTGTCCATAAGTCTTATCACTCCCAAAGTGACCAGCCATCCCACCATTGTGCTTCTCTTGAATTAAATTTTCCCTCATTGAGCAGCGTGGGATACACAATTTACTATTCTTGAAGAGTAAGCCATCCTACAACATATATTCATCCCACAACTCTTTTCCTACCTCTACGGGATTCTTGCATGCTCTATATGCACATTGAAAATCATTGTCATTTTCATATAAATCTCTAAGATATTCAAATTCTAACACTTGTACTTGAGTTTCCTGCATGATTAAGGCTCTCCTGCTCGATGCATCAGCTACACGATTTGACTGTCCACTAATATGATTCAACACAAAAGTGAAGCTCTGTAGAAGCTCTACCCATTTGGCATGTTTCTGATTCAATTTAGGCTACTGCATTATGTACTGCAAAGCATGGTTTTCAGAATACAATACAAATTCCCGAGGCATCAAATAATGCCTCCAATGTTTCAGGGCTTGGACTATAGCATAGAACTCTTTGTCATATGAAGAATATTTATGTTTTGTATCATTTAGCTTTTCACTAAAATAGTCCACTGGTTTACCTTCCTAATTGAGCACAACCCCAATGGCTATCCCACTAGCATCACACGTAACTTGGAATGGTCTTCTAAAATCTGGTAGCCCCAACACGGGTTTCTCAATAATCTTTTTCTTTAACAACTGAAAGTTATTTTCAGCTCCTGCTGTCCAATTGAATGGTTGCTTGTCTTTCCTAATAGTCTCAACAATGGGTGAACAAATGCCACTAAAGTTTCTTATGAATTTTCTATAAAAACTTGCTAAGCCATGGAAGCTCCTTACCTCAAATATGCTTCGGGGGGAAGGCCAATTGAAAATCGCTTGCACTTTTTCTGGATCCATCTTCAAACCATCCTTCGAAACCACAAAGCCCAAATATACCAGCTCAGATTTCATGAATGAACACTTCTTGATATTCACCAACAACTTCTCTAATTGTAACTTTTCCAAGACACATCTCAGATGCCTCAGATGCTCCTCCTTTGACTGACTGAAAATCAGTATATCATCCAAGTAGACGATCACAAATTTTCTTATGAAGTCTCTCAAGACTTCATTCATCAATCTCATAAAAGTACTTGGGGCGTTTGATAATCCGAATGGCATAACTAGCCACTCATACAACCCCTCATTTGTTTTGAAGGTTGTCTTCCACTCGTCCCCCTCTCTAATTCTGATCTGATGATACCCACTTTTCAGATCTATCTTAGTAAAGTATGCTACCCCACTCAGACAGTCCATTATTTCATCCATCCTGGGCAATGGAAACCTATATCTGATGGTTATTTTATTGATGGCCGGGAGTCCGTGCACATCCTCCACTCACCACCCTTCTTTGGGCTCAATACTACAGGCACTGCACATGGGCTCAAACTTTTCTTAATCAGTCCCTTATCCAACAGTCCTTGCACTTGCTTTCTGATCTCTTCATTCTCCTGAGGTGTCAGCCTATAGGCTGCCTTGTTGGGTAAGCTAGCTCCTGGAATGAAGTCAATGTGATGGTTGATATCTCTCTTTAGCGGCAACTCATTGGGTAAATCATCCACTACTATGTCACTAAATTCAGCCAACATTCTCTGAATCTATTTAGGCAGATCTGAAATAGTAGTCTTCATCATTACTACCTTGGGCTTGCACATCACTGCGTAGTTCACTTCCTCTTTCTCCAACTGCTGCAAATACCTTTTATCGATCAACATCAAGACTTTTGCTGCTGGTTTCTCTACTATACTACCTTCTTGCAAAGGAAGTAAGACATGTCTCACTCCATCCTTATCAAAACTGTAGCAGTTCTTCCTACCATCATGCACTACCTTCCTGTCAAACTGCTAAGGTCTTCCCATAAGAACATGACAGACATCCATGGGCATGACATCACATATTACTTTATCTTTATTTATACCTACTTGTAAATCAAATTCACATTGCTCACTAACCAGAATTTGATGTTCTTTGTGTAGCTAGGATACCTTGTAGGGGACTGGATGTTTGATCTTCTTCAAGTTCAGTTTCTCCACCATCTCTGTGGAAACCAGATTGTCAGTACTCCCACTGTCAATCACTATCTTGCAGCACTTTCCTTTGACCTTCCTGAACAAGGCTTTCCTCTGAGCAGGCTCTGCCCTTTCCTTCTCAGGTTTCAACAAGACTTTGTTTATCATCAAAGTATCTCCAGTCTCAGGTAGGTTTTTGGCTACTAGAAATTCCTCTTGCCGCTGTCCTTTATGAGCTACATAGGATCCTCTCTGTCCTTTGTTTTCCTTCTCTGGGCACTCGAAAGACCTGTGGCCTAGTTTATTACACTTGTAGCACCGAAAGACAGATTCTCTTCCTCTCCCTCTACCTCTACCTCCCCGGTAGGGTCTTCTCCCTCTGGGGTCACTGTGTCTGACTTGCTACTCCTGCTAATTCGAATTGTTGGACTCTCACTTTTGAGGGAAAACTTCTCCCTTCCAGCTGATTGTCCTCTCCGTTTGGCTGAGCCCCTTCCTCTATTGAAGTTTTGTTTCCTCATCAGCTTCTCTTCTGCTCACAAGGAACACTGGTAGGCCTCTTCCATTGTCCTCGGTGATATCATGTTGATTTCATCCTGGACCTCCATCCTCAAGCCATTTACATATCTGGCGGCCTTCTCAGCTGATTCCTCCACATAACCAGCTCTCAAATTTACTTTGTAAAATTCCTCGGTGTACTCTCTCGCAGTCAGTGCTCTTTGATCAGATTCTGCATTTTCCAATACAGGGTCAGCTGGTAATCCTTGGGCAAGAATTTGGCCTTCATCTTGGCCACCATCCTATCCCAGCTCTTGATTAGTGGCTTATTCTTCCTTCTCCTCTCTGCCTGCACACTATCCCGCCAGAGGGATGCGTGCCCCTTCAACCATGTCACTACCAATATGACCTTCCTATTTTCCTCGATCTCATCATACTTAAAATATTTGTCTAACTCACTAATCCATTCAATGAGGTGTTCAGCAGTAAGGCTTCCCTCACAGATGGGTAGCTCACGCTTCGGTCTAGATGTGATTCCCAAAATAGATCGGAGGCATCTCATCTCAGGTGTCTCTGCTATAGGGGTTGTCTCCTCTTCATGTTCTTCCTTGTCAAGTTCACTCACATCTCCTGCTACTGGATCTCTCTGTCGGCCCAGTTCCACAGCTTCCATGCATGCTCTTATCTCTCTCAACTCCTCCATGACCTCTGTATTTGTTGTTGATCTTCCTTTTCCACGACCCCGAGCTCTACCAACATGAACAACCATGTCCTTTCCTTATTTTACTGAGCAAATCTTCGGCTCTGATACCAAAATTGGTGCTAGGAAATGGTATGAACCTATGGGAGCTTATCACTACCCGAGCTATGTGAGTCTTCTCAGCTCTATTGAAGGTGGGCACACTATCTACGGCCTCATATTTCTGTATCTGAATCCCCCTTGTTCAGATTCAATCACCAAATCGACTCCATGCTACTTCTCAAATGACTCTGTCCATATCCCAGGTCGCAGCAGCGGGTCACGCCCTCTCCTTCATATTTTCGATGGTTGTGCCTCAATTTCGATGCAAGGTTGGATGAAATCGTTGAATCCCTCAACGTCTATCACCATAGATTCAACCACTCGTATCTAGGGACTTGTCCACATTTGGAGCCCTAAAACGATTTGGTTTTGTTCATATGAGAATCGCCCCCTGTACCTACGACTGAGAAAACATTAATTCCTTCCATTATTCTAACAATAGAGGTGTTCGATGGTGGATTTCGGCTCAATCCTACCTTATTGGGCCATTTCAGGCATTACATGGATAAATGGTAGGGTATTACGCCCAATTCTACTGAAATGAACTTGGGGTGACTGTAATCCGTGGATTTTGGTGGCAGACGACTAAAACGCCTTCATACATGCAAAATAAAACATGGTTACAGGAACTCCGAAAATGAAGGAAGCATGAGAAGAAATTCTCCATTCACAATTGAATCATTCACACAAATCACTTCATCTTCTCCCCAAAACCTCAAATTTCTTCTTTTATTAATTAGCAGGCTTTCACATATTGCTTTCTTTCTTTTATTATGACAGAAAAAACTCTTCCAATTCCTCTCTAATTGGGAGTTACAAAAATCGATTCCCAGAAATGCCATTCGCCAACTCTACTTGCCCAATTGAAAGGTTTATTTCTAATTTTAAATAACTACTTTCTAAAATCTTGTAATAGTCTATCTAGGTGGCTTAGTCTCCTTGCAGGGAGCTAAAATTAGCCAATTATTTCTAACTACTGTTCTATAACTGAAAACATACTATTATCAAGATATTCGAGCAAGCTCCTTCTTAGATTCAGGTTCCCTTCATTCAACCTTGAGCTGCAACGTATGTTGAAATGCTCACATGGTTGTCTCTAAAAGATGCCCTTCCATCAATTCATCACCTTCTCTGACCCTAATCTGGTGATACCCACTCTTCAGGTCGATCTTGGTGAAGTATCTTGCTCCACTCAAGCAATCCTTCAAGTCGTCCATCCTTGGAAATGGAAACCTATACTTGATCATAATCTGGAGTCTGTACACATCCTCCATTCTCCACCCTTCTTTGGTGCTAGTACAGCTGGTATTTCACACCGGCTCATCCTCCATTCTCAACCCTTCTTTGGTGCTAGTACAGCTGGTACTGCACACCGGCTCAGACTTTCTCTGATAAATCATTTGTCCAAAAACTCTTGGAATTTTTGATTGAGTTACTGACCCTCTATTGGAGTCATCCTATGTGGTTCCTTGTTTGGAAAACTCGATCCTAGAATCAAGTCGATCTGATCAGATATGCTTCTTGTCGATGGAAATCCCGTTGGTGCCTCGTCGACCATTATGCTCTTAAACTCATCAAGCATCTTTTTGACTTCGACCAAAATTCTTTCCATTGTCGACCCTTCGACACATGGTCCTTTTGGAATTATGGCGAAACATCCCTATTGTTTCTCTTCCTCTGCTAGGAATTCCTTCATTGAGCACATTAACACTCGCTTCTCCCAATAGTTGATTTCTCCCTACTTGTAGTCAACGCGATCCTCCTGTTTTGGATTCAACATCCTCCGCGTGCCATTTTTCCACACTGTGACTATGTTGGCTCGACCATCATAGATCATATTCTGATCATATTGGCATGGCAGCCCTAACAACAGATGACAAGCATCCATTGAGATTACGTCCCACAGTACACTGTCTTCAAGTTTCCCAACCTTGAAGTTGATCAGGCACTATCTGGTTACCTTCACATGATGTCCTTTCTGTAACCAAGATATCTTGTAGGATTTGGTTGTTGCTGACATCTCAAACCTAACTTGTCAATGAACTCCGTCGACACTAAATTATATGTATTGCCACATCGACAATGTTCTTGCAATACCTGTCGTCGATCAACACTTTGGTCCGAAAGATAGCCTTTCGTTGTGTCAGCTCCTTCTCTTCACGTTGGTTTTCTTGGACCAATGATCTCCCAGACATCATGTTTTGAACTTTTCCTCTACCATCTTCACCACTATCAGATGTCGAATCCTTCTTCTCGTCACCCTAGTCATCCCTTCGACATCTGGGTTTTGACTCCTCTGCCACGTGTAGATTCTTCGGGCATTCATAAGTTTTGTGTCCCACTCCGTGACACTTATAATAGACTACAACTGGTCTATCAGCTCCTTTATTCTCTGCTGGACCACTTCGACCAAACGCACCCCTACCACGGGTCTCTCGACCTTCCCGTCGGTTTTGTTGTGCTTTCTCTCTAGTCGATGTCCCTTCCACATGTCAGTCATCTTCAATGGCGTCTCTCCTGGTTCCACTACGTTTTTCCTTCGCGGAAACAGTCTTCGCATCTTGACTATTCATTCTCCCTCTAATCGATGCAATTCTTCTCGACAGTTTCTCTTCTGCCTTCAGAGCTAACTGGTAGGATTCTCCAACTGCTCTGAACCTCGACAGGCTCAACTCATCCTGTATGGCATATTTCAAGCCATTCACATATCTGAAGACTACTTCACCTTCATCAGTTTGATCGGATCTTATCAATAGTTTGTAGAACTCTTCCTTGTATTCCTTCACGGTCATCTCTTTCTGTCGAAATTTTTGTAACTTCCTGAATAAGGAAATCACATAGTCACTAGGCAGGAACTTCCCTTTCAACTTGGAAACCATTATGTCCCAAGACTTGATTTTGTCCTTGCCATTCTTGACTCTGTCAGCCTGTACATTGTCCCACCACAATGAGGCATGACCCTTCAACCTCAGACATGCAGTTTTAACCCTTTTAGGATCCTCTATCTACTCTATGTCAAAGTATTTCTCCATTGCCCTTAACCGGTCTATCAAATCTTCTAGATCCAGACTTCTTGAGTAGGTACGAAGATCCATCTTTGTTCTACCTCTCATCTCTTTCAATAGCTTGATCATTTTATCTTCTAGTTCTTCTTCCACTGCCTCCCGAGCTTCCACTTCCTCGACTTCTTTGTCACGATGGTAAAGTGCATCGGGAATGCATCCACGTCTCTGGCTTTCTTTGATTGATGTGACCTCATTGGCCAAACTTCTCATTGTTCGCAAGCACTCATCGAACATTTCTCGATCAACTGTCACTAATACACCTCATGCTCTTCATCCTACACCACAAACATTTACACCTCTTTGGGCCATCCTTTCAACCTCAGCTAAAATCTCCTCTCGTCCAATCGCAACCATACCTTCGCGCACAACTTTACCCAACCGCAGTTGGAGCTGTTCACGCACTCACAGGCTCTTCTTGTTCTTAGGATTCTGTTTCTATGATACCACCTGACGCAAGGGTGGTTCGGTTGGACCCTCTTGCTTAACAATAACACATAGAAAACACACAGTGTGCTCACAAAGACTGGATGTGAACTGGAAATGCCAAGAAGTTGGCTTCTATTACTTGAATCTTATTGTAATGTTACATACAAATTAAATAAACAAGTCGGCCCTAGCCTATTACAATCTACAGAAATAAATCTCTATTATGTCGGTGTGTTTCTCCCCTTTGTGTGTGATCCTCTCTGTCTTCCTATCCTCTGAACAATGAAAGAAAGATTGATTTCTCAATTCACGGATCCCCCCTTCTGTGTCTCTGCACCAGTCTTCTACTCTGCTCTACTGCTACTCCCGAGGTTCACTTCGTTCCTCGAGACGTGCTTACTTTGTCCGTCGCTCAACCTATGACCCGACGGATCCTGTAGTTGTCAGCGCCCCCTGGCCGTGCTGCAAAACCTCCTCCCATGGTGACACCTAGTTTGGCTTCAACCACCTTCTTAACTATCATAACTTCCTCAACAACCCACAATGGTTGTTGTCTTGAACTCTGCACCTCTCTGACTTTGCTATAGTTGTCGATCTTATCACTATCCTCTTGACATGTCAGCCATACTGTACTTTATCATTCCTCGAATTAACTTGTTGGCTTTACTTAGTCTCTATGGTTTCCAGCCTACCCCATTCTCCACGCTTGGCCTTTGCCTCTTTCGTCGGTGTCGATGTTCAACAACTTGTTGACCTTCGACTCCTTGGACTTCCATTCATGTCGATGTCGACCTTTACTCCCATCGACCATACTTCGACAGCTTCCTGCACGACTACTTGGCTTCAACTACCAATCTTCCTCGCACTAGTGGTTGTCAGCAACCCCCCTGGTCGACCTCTTTTGTCCATCAACTTCGACTGTTTCGCCTAGGTCCCGATGCTCCTGCATCATATGTAAAATGCAAGAAAAGAACACACACATGTTATTAGCACGTACACGTTAATGACATGTGCACATTATTTTGAATTCAAAAATATTTGGCAAGATTGCCTCTATTCATCTACGTGTTGGATGACTTGTCTACTTTTCTTTTAGCTTCAGAATGACAAACCTGTTGGTTTGGGATGCATAAACAAAAACAAATCCATTTTCTGAGCTCCCTATTCTTAAGGCCATTTTTAACCATGATTTTAAATATGAACCATATATTCATTGCTTATGAAATTGCACACACTTATAAAGCTTTGTCTACATATTATGTGTACATGTGTGTGTGTGTGTGTGTGTGAGAGAGAGAGAGAGAGAGAGAGGAATTATTGTTTTTTATTTGTACATATATCATATTTCTAAAATACATAGGTCTTTTATTTATGGTGTATCTTTTAATTATCTCGCTCATTTGGAAAACAAATTGTATGGTGCACAAGTACAAATGGAGGCCTACACACTAAAACAAATTAAAAATTGGATTGGTTAAGTTAAGACCCTCGAACTTGTCCTTAGCAATTGACCACATTATTTCAAGGCTTCATTGATTTTATTAATTTTAAATAAATATAACATTAAATATGGAAAAATGGTGGACCACAAGAACTAACTGCTATGTACAAGTGTACAATTTGTATTCAAGAAATTCCATCATTTTGATACTAAATTGTATCATTAACATGAATATATGCATTATGTTTTAGAGAAAAAAACAACATAGCAATGTTACAAGAAAGTGATTTTGTCTAAATTATATCCATTTTCCATAAATAAAATTATATATTCCTAAACCTTATTCGATTTCCTACATGGCATATTTTTACATTATATTATAATAAATTGTGCATATACCTTTAATTTTTTCTTATCAACATATTGTTGTTTTTTCAAATTTCCAATGCAATTACCCTGTCATAAAAAGAAACCATTAGCTTACACCAACCTATGTATCATCAATCTTGTTACACATTTGAATATAGAAATAAAATAAAAATAATAATAATAATATTAATGATACTTTCAACCGATGTGTATTACTATTTTTATATTTTATTAACAATACTTTTAATCTTATTCTATTGATTATATTAACTATATTTAATATTATTTGTGATTTTTCTTCACATAACGTTATGTACAACACAACTATTTGAAAATCTATTTTGTTTTTTTAATGAAACTAGGAAGCATAAATACTTTTTTATCCATATACACAATCAGATTTCTAGCTTAATTGCGGGTCAATATCACCTTTTTTAGTATACATTTTTTTTAAAGCTAAAGACGTCAGTCTTCCAACTGAACATTTTTGCCAAACCCTTCGTGGTTATGTAAATCGATCTTCCATTCCATGGAAGAAATTTGTTTTTATCAAATTTGAATAAGGTATTTATTTATATGCGTTTCGTATAGTTTAAAGTAAGGATTTGTTAAATTTTTTAAAAAATATTGTTTTTTAATTTATTAATTTTTAATAAAAAATTTCTTTATTTCATTTTCTATAACATAAATAATATCATCACAATATTATGATTTAATATATATTTTAATTTTCTTATTTATAAAAATATTAAAATTTTATCTCAATAAAATTATAAATTTGTATACAATTACAAAGTTTAAAAACTGTTACATTTTCCATTAATCATATAAAAAGCATGACATAATATGTATGTGTAATACAAATCATTCACTGTATTTTACACTACTATGTTTATATAACATATTAACATAACGAAAATTTATATTTGTTAAGAAATAGCATTTCTTCAAAACTATCTTTTCTAAAGAATGATCTTTCAATTATATTTCTTATTATCAATTTTCAATCACTTCTCTACAATATTTTAATTCTACTTTACAATCAATATAGTTCTCGTGTAAAGGACCAATAATATATAATCGCATAGAGTATAATTTATATTTGTTAAGAAATAACATTTCTTGGAACTATTTTTTTTTAAACAATGATCTCTCAATTATATTTCTTATTATTAATTTTCAATCACTTTTCAAAAATAAATATAGTATTAATTTTAATGTAAAGGACCAATAATATATAATCACATATGGTATTAATTCTAATGTAAAGGACCAATAATATATAATCACAATGTTTAATAGAATATGGCTTCTCATAAAGATAATCATACTATATTTACATTTTAAATCATTACTATTTGAATGTCACAATATTTGAGAACAATTAACAAAACCACGTAATTTTCAAACATAATTCCTTAGATTATTATTTTTCAATTTATCATGATGTTACATTTCATTGAAAGCAGCTATATTATCAATTTTTAAATATTGTAATGTGACATTTCATTAAAGTTAAGCTGAGCTTTAAAATATTATTCTCTAATGGTTGAAGTGAAATTAATATTAAAACTAAACTATGTATTAATATTAAAACTAAACTATGTTATTAACTCCAAACATAACTTATAAAATCATAACTCTTTGATTGTTATCCTTTGATATAGTATTGAAATTGAATTATATTATCAACCTCAAACATAACATATATTACTATTGAAATTTCATAATAATTCAGTATATTATTTTATATCATCAAAATATGACATAATATTAAAGTGATCCTTTTACATTATTATTCTTTAAATGTATTAATATGCCATAACATTATATTCATCCTTATTCCCAATCTCAAATAAAACCAAGTATATTATTTCTCTTCACATGTTATAATGTCACATAACATTGAAGTTATCCATATTATTACTTTGACCTGTCATAATACAAAATAATATTGAAGTACCTCTTTAATTATTTCCCTTGAAATGCCACAATGACATATTTAAGATTCAAGTCAACCACATTATTAAGGTATTAATCTTGCATTGTGATCTATTGAATTCAACATCTTATTGGTTTAAAAATCATCATACCGCAATCAACCTAAATGTTGTAATTTAACATTTTGTTGAAGTCTAAATGTTGATGTCAAAATGGGACATAACAATTATCATACATAAAAATGTGACATAACCATTTATGAACATCTTAAAACGACATAACCATTAAGGAATGTCAAAAAGTGACAAAGCCATGTATAAATGTTGCACATAGACAAAACCTTTCAAAAAAATTGCAATATTACATAACCATTGTCTTTCTTTGCAATTCGGCATAACCGTAGATGAATGTGACATACCATTATTAATGTGGTTATCTCATTTGTGACATAATATTGAGGTCAACATCTTTATTTTCATAATGTGACATGATATTGTAATCAACTTCACTTAACTAGTGCAAAGTGACATTTTGCTAAAGTTGACATCTTTATGTAGAAATGTGACATAACTGTTATGGCACATAACAATGGGGCATAACTCTTCGTGAACATCATACAATTACATGACCATTTATGAATGTTAGAAAATGAAAAATTCATTTATGAATGTCGCACTTAGACAAAACTTGTCAGGATTGTTGCAATATTATATAACCATTGTTTTTCATTGTAATGTCACATAACCATTGAGGAATGCAACTTAAAATTATCAATGTGCTTATATTGTGTGTGAAATAATATTGAAGTCAATATATTATTGTCATAATGTGACATAATATTGCAATTAACCAAAATGTCACAATGTGCCATTTTGTTGAAATTACACTTGAATGTCACAATGTGACATAACCATTAAGGTACATATCAATGTGACATAAGCCCTCACGGGTGTCCTAATACATCATAACCATTTATAAATGTCAGAAATTAACATAGCCCTTAATGAATGTTGCACTTAAACATAACCTTTTAGGAATGTTACAATTCAACATTACCATTAATGATCATCACACTCCAACATAACCTTTCATGAATGTCACAAAGGGACATCTGTTGGAATATTCACCAATATTAAGAGGGGGGTGAGTCGATATTGAGCATGTTTTACCATTTTTAACCTTAATCACATCATGTAACATTAACCATCAACAATGAGTTATTCATCATCACATAAATTCATATAGAGTGCACAAGAGATTTTATGTGGAAACCCGAATGGGAGAAAATCACGGAATGGTTTTATTATATAATAACATGATTACATTCATAGGAAGAACCAACTCAAAGGATACTACAAACCCCTATCTTTACCAGCTCCAACTGGAAGCACGGGGGCTTCACTAGAAGACAATGTAATATCATGTTCATTCATATTGCGGTATTAAATATTCATGAAAACCTAAAAATTATATTGCTTATATATTAAGGGGAAAAGGTTTTTTTTATTTAATGTAAAAATACAAAATACTTTGGGGTCTTTTTTATATGGGCGGGCTAACAAATATCCGCCAAATGGAGATGGCAGGATCACAGCCGGATCAGAAATCGGGTTGAGGCAAGGCTCGGGCTTACCAATACACAGGGAAATCACATCTTGAGGCATGCTTGAGGCCAGGAGTTTCGTGGTGAGGTGGGTTTCCATTCGATCATAGTCGAGAGGCAGTGGTCATTGAGAGCCAATTATTACCAATAGCACTCGGCCAGTTGTTACCAATAGCCTTGGGAGGCTCTAAGCCTCCAGGGCCTGTTATAGGCCCTCGATAGGACTTGGGGGCTTGAATACCCAACCACTCGTGCCTAATACAGGCCTTGGGAGGTTTATTCATCCTCCTAGAGCTTGTTACAGGCCCCGGGGGCTTGGATACCTAGCCCACAACAGGCTTAGTCAGTGATTGGGGAACTGCAACATGCAATCTAAATGTTGTACTATGTGCATTGGCTCAAGTGACATACAATAAGTGATCTCCTATCTCTTCATTAGACCATTAGATGTTGCAAATCAAAATGATATGTGGTTAAGTAATTGCATTATGGGTGAAGTAATGTGCATCCACAATATACATCGAAAGAAGCAAGGTGCATTGTAGAATGCATGTGGGGTCATAAGAGGGGTATCATATCAATATAATAGGTAGAATAATAAAGGAGTATAAAAAATGTTAATGAAAAAATTGATACATACAATATCTAGTGAAAATAGGGGTTTTTTAAAATTGGGAAGGCATATTGGGAGGGGGTTAAAAAAAACAATTTTGGAAGGTATTTTCCAATATTTAGTGAAATTAGGGGTATTGTTTCATATGCCACGAACGAATGTGCTATGATAGCATTTTATTGAGTGAATCCCCCGTGACTGGAAGTAATCACCCACACCCTAGATTCTCTAGCTGATCTAGATGGATATAGGTGGCCAACCACCTATTCCATTGTCTCAAAACAGTTTTTCATTCTGGTAATTTTCTTGTAATTTTTCTACAGTGTTTCAGGTCCTAAACTTTCGGGACCATTTTGAGGCCCTAAACAACGTTTTTTGAAGATTCCGGTGGCGAAATATATGACATGCCAAATGGTTTCCAACAGCATACATTTGGCCCTAGTCAAAAGTTGTATAGCTCTGATAGACCTTTCCAACGGGCTATCGAGCACCCGAAACATAGATCGTATGCAAAAGTTATGACCTCGGGAAGTTGACTGTTGAACTAGCCACCTTGGGGCCGCAAACTTTATGACAGTTCATATTCTAGGGTTAGGTTTTTAAATGTGTAGGGTTCTTACCCTCATGCTTATGATAAATAGTCTCTTTTAGCCTCTTCTTGTATTCATCTTGTCATGAATGAGCATAGCCACCACATCTCTTCTCAGAGATATAGCTACCACCATTCTAGTTGCTTTTATTTTATAGTTTGTTCTATTTCATTCATTTAATAGAATCTTTGTTTACTATATCGCTGTGTTTCTTGCCATATATCTGTGTATGTGAATATATATATGGTCTTTCATTTCGTTCTCACATAAATCTGGATCACTAGCACCCATAAGAAGGAGGATACAACCCTCTGATCCACAGGCTCCAACCTGTAGAGATGAATTCAATCCTCAATGAGATCCAAATCACCCTAGCACCACCTTTCCACCCTGGTTCTTCACCACCAACTGGAAGGAAGCTCCAACTCCCTAAGATCATAGGCACCAACCTGCCCTAGCACCACCCTACCACCCTAAAATGCTTTGTCGCGGTCACTGTCACTGTCTTCACAATATCGTTGTCACTGTATCTGTCACTGTCACTGTCACTATCACTGTCATTGTCTTTGTCATTGTCACTTTCTTCATATTTTAACTTTAATTGTCTTCACACTTTCACTTCCATTGTCTTCATACTATCATTGCCACTGTCTTCACAATCTACCTCTCATCTTCTTCGTAATCTTCCTTTGATCTGCTTCATAATCTCCCCTACTTCATATTATATAGAAACCATTACTTCCAAAGGGAATGGCTCTGAAATTATATCAAAACAATATCTAAAACTTGTACCTTATTTAATTAAATATCTCTACTTCATCTCCTCCAAGGTTCACTATCTGAAACGTCCTAGAACAAAATTTATAGAGAAAATACCAAACTAACCTATTTAAAGTTGATTTCAGGATCATTAGAAACCCCAAATTCATAAGGTTGTATCTCCGAAAATATAGCATACCAAGATCTAAAAATAGTACCACACATTCTTCAAGATTTCTACTTCATCTCCTCTAAGGGGCACTCTCTGAAGATTTCTAGAATAAAAGATATAGCGAAAATTCCAAACTGACTTGTTTAAAAATTATTTCAAGATCATTCATAAATCCTAACTTCTTGAGGTCATATCTCTGAAAATATAGCAGACTAGAATTTGAAAACCATACCACAAGTTCTTCAAGATCACTAATTCATCTTCGCCAAGGGGAATTGTCTAAATATTTCTAGAACAAAAGATATAGCGAAAATTCCAAGATGACCTATTTAAATATGACTTCAAGATCATTCGAAAGACGTAACTTCTTGAGGTCATATCTCCCAAAATATAGAATAAGAGCTTATGAAACTCGTATTATAAGTTCTTCAAGCTCTCTAATTCATCTTCTCCAAGGGGCACTAGTTGAATATTTCTAGAAAAAAAAGATATAATGAAAATTCCAAGATGACCTGTTTGAATATGATTTAGAAACCCTAACTTCCTGAGGTCATATCTCCTAAAATATAGTGAACTAGAATATGAAATTTTTACGGTAGGTACTCATGAATCTTACCTCCATCCATGATCTAAGTAATCCCAAAACAAAATTTCAAGATGATCTCAAACAAATTTCACAACAACAAAAGAAACCTATAACAAATCATCACAAGATTTCATCTTCCATTGGAATTTCGTCCTTCCACACTTCATCTTCCCTTGGAAATTCGCTCCTCTTGAATGAAATTTGCTCATCTTCCTTGGCTACGCTGAATTGATATTGTTTAAATTCCAAATGAGGTTCATATTATCTATATGAGTCTTCTTCAACAAGAGGGTGCGACCAAGGGTCACAACTCTTGGGTTGCACCTCTTCCACTAGTACAAAATGGGTGATAAGTGACTAAATGAATGACTAAAAATGGGTGATAAATGACTAAATTTGGTCACGTGACCACTGGTCATAAATTAGCAATCACTTATCACCCAACCAAATTGGTCATTTATCACTTAGTCATAAATTGCTTGAATTGCTTCATGTGTTCGTCATATATTTAGTCATTTATTTGGTCATTAATTGTCTCTATTTGGTCATTAATTGTCGTTATTTGGTCATTTATTTGGTCATTAATTGTTGTTATTTGGTCATTAGTTATCGTTGTTTGGTAGTACATTTAGTCATCGATTATTGTTAACTGGTCATTTATTTAGTTATTGATTCCTATTAAGTGGTCATTTATTTAGTCATTGATTGTTGTTAACTGATCACTTATTTAGTCATTGATTGCTATTAAGTGGTCATTTATTTAGTCATTGATTATTGTTAACTAGTCATTTATTTAGTCTTTGATTGATGTTAACCGATCATTTAATCAGTCATTGATTTGTGTAGATAGGGAACGGGGGAATTGAACCACCAACCTATTTCCTATAAGGAAGGTGCTCTTCCATTGAGCTAGCACCCTTAAATAGAGTTGAAGTTCACATTGACTCAAAGTTCACACTAAAAATATACCACAAACTCTTACAAACATTAACACACTACGATTCCAACTGTAACATAAAACATATAACAAACTCTTAAAAACCTTAATGGCACCATCACAAAGGACATCTATCAATCAATTATCAACTGGGACATCATCAAAACATAAAACATGACCCAACATCAGGCATAAATCATCTTCATCAACCTATCAATCGATCTTTTTGATGAAAAATCACAAGTGTGAGACCTCATACAACATATGGGGTAACATGCATCAAGCTCTAAAATCCCTAAGTCAAGACCAAAGAAAAAATCCAGTAATGATTAGGATAAAATATTTAAAGTTGTCCTTGACTATTGAAAGATTAATTTCAATAAATTTGTTCTTATTAAATATAAAAGTAAAATTATGTTTAAAACATTATTTTTGGAAGACTAAGGAGTAGAAACATGCCTGCAGGAGAATGATAAAAGTAAAATAAGCATGGCGGCTTTTGATTATGAACAAGATGAATAATAAATTAATAGAAAATTGTTCTTAGATGAAATATAAAAAAATATATATATACTTTACAAAAATAAATGTTCAATACAATAAAAAATAGCGTATATATGACAGTCAAATAGAAAAAATGAGAGCATCTAGCTGTAAAATGTTTTGTGCAATTAAAATTTACAAGCAAGTTAGTGAAATTTTAATACAAAATTTGCATAGACAATACATTCAAATCAAGTATGTGGCACTTTAGATGCATATAATTGAAGGTAAATTGTGTAAAGAATACCTTTGCATGCACATCATGAACATCCATGCCAATACCCTCAAAACATAAAAAGCATAATTATAAAAATGAAAATGATTGTCATTCAAAACTAAATCAACATTTAAATTTCAAATTACATATACACATATTTGTATTGGATCGTACCTTTTCAATATATGAGGTCCTCGATGTGCCCTCATTCTAAATATGCCTAATTGTATTCTCCTACTCATATGACCACATGATAGCACCTTTGGCACTCCATAGATGGACATTTATGTGATGATATTAAATTAAAAAAAAAATGATAAATGCATAACAATCGTTGTTTGAAAATTAATGTGAACTTGGATTTGATCATTGTTTCAACATTGTACCTCACTGACTCCAAAAACATCATTGGTTGTGGCATTAAAATAAGGGTCAAGTGCCCATATCTATAAGTTAGTTATGAATATGGACTCTCCCCATGGTTCACACACTTGGGAATCAAAGCAAATTGGCTCTTGTTGAGTTTTTTGATGATCATTGGAACTAGACCACTCTAGCTCAGGGGGTGACTCATATTTTCGCATGAGGGTGGTACAATGTCCTTAAAAGGGAGGTTTCTAAAATGACTCATTGCAATTTGAATGTTGAATTTTTCTTTGAGAAAAACTTCTTGCAATGAGAGTGCATTTCTTCTTATGGAATCATAATACTTATCTCATATCCTTTGACCTTCACAGATTTATAGACGTTCCTTGCATGCCTACTCTATAATATTTGGATTAAAATCATGTCAAAATCTTGTAGAATTCAAGATTAGGGAAAAATATCAATTGGAGAGTAACCAAAGTAATTTGTGAAAAGGTTGAAGATGTCCTAAACACAAACAAACTTTTGTTAGAAATACGAAAGAGGATTAAAAGAGATGAAATAAATTGATGGACAATACCATATTTTTGCTTTAAAAGAAAAAGAAGAAAGAAGGTCCTATAAAAGTAAGAATAATTTGAGTTTCAACATGAGAAAATTTAATCCATATTAGATAGTCTAAAATAAAATATTTATAGATATTCTTCTAAAAATAGTAAGAATAAAGAACAAAAATAAAGGATAGTACTTGAAAATATGTCAAAAGGGTCAAGGGTTAGTTAAATTTTGAATACAAAAGGGTCAAACCTACAAGCTTACACTTATATAATGTACCTAACAAGCTTACACTTATATAATGAACCTAACCATCATAAAGTCTATTATCAAATGGGTGGTTACAATGTCCTTACACAGGTGGTGCAATGTCCTTATAGGGGAGGTTTCTAAGTGACCCATTTTTTATCTCACAACTCAACTTTGGAATTTTCGTAACCATGTCTTAAGATGATTACTCATACTTTCATTTTCCACACTTAGGGAACAATGCTCAAATGAAACAAAATTTGACCAGACTCCTTAGCCATGGACAAAAATTGGGTTGAAGAGGAGTGAAATACTATTGATCCAAATTCATGTTTTGTATTCATCCCTAAGACTAAAAATTCCCAAGAAACCTAAAAGATGAGGTGAAATTTCCAAATTTGCATTAAGATCCGACTCCCGAAATATCCAAACCACAAATCATGAGAATTGTTTCACCCCATGTTTTTCCTTTTTGGGAATGCCACAAAACTTTTCACATCAAGTTGCACTTTCCAAGGAGCATGGGGAGCAAGGGGGGACATCCCGATGTAATACTGTTTACGAGTCTACAAAAAACTTGTCGAAAAGGGTTATATAATTAGATTAAAATATTTTCATCAAGTACAAAAAGACATGAAAGTTGAAATTAATGAAGGGATGAGTAATTTGATAGAGATGTAACTCTTGTTCAAGATTTCTACCTTATAGTGAGGAGATGGACACTACCAACTAGGCGGGCTTTGATAGGTAAACACATTGATTATATTGCATTAGGTTACTTCAAAAGAAAGAGATCGGGATTGAGAGAAATACCTCTTTTCGACAGTTGGTCCTAGCTTTCGCTTGGTCTCTCGCTTGATCTCCTACTTGCACTTCTGCTTGACGAACCTGCAACACAAAAGATACCTTCCTCAGCGTATCTTTACCATATAACATATGATGAAATTATAAATCAATTTAACATCAAATATAATCAAGAATTAATCCAAATAGACATACAATCCAATAGATATCTGATTTGGGACAGGAAGGGTGTTTCGACCTTTTATTGTCAAAGAAACATGAAATCAATACAATATACCTAACGTGTAGAGATGTTTCTGCAACCGGATCCTGGGCTCCTGCTCTTCAGTCTAACTTGGGAATTCCTCCAGTGTAACAGTACTCCAAGTATTCTTTCTAGGTCATTATGACTACTAAGTGTAACCGCTCTCATGCATCCTCCTTTTATTTATGGAACAAGGTAGGCAGTTTAAATCGAGAGGTGGTTGGATTGGGAGGTTGGGGAAGTTGCAGAACCAACTTCAACTAATCCCAATTCGTCAAATTAATATATTTTTTATTTCATCTTAAGATGTACGCGGGTTTCATACAACAAGAGTAGCGTACAAGAAGCAACTTCTGTGCTTTACAACCTGCGTTTACAACATTTTGGGAGATGTACGCTGGTTGTCCTTGAGTAAAGTAGGGTATTTTTCCAAGGTGTACACGGGTTTGCTATACAAAGAGTAGCGTACATGTCAAGAAATACGTTGGTTTTCTATACAAAGAGTAGCGTACATGTCATGAAATTAAGAGAAACTATAACATTCTCAGCTGAAGAGTGTACTTCTAGCATCAAGTCATCCAAGGCAATCTAGCTCTTCAATCCTTTGTGTCCTTTTATGTGATCTACAAGGCAAGGTGATCACATGAACGAGAAGTGCATATTTGACCTATAACAGATGCACCCTAATGTGTGAGGTCAGAGGGAAACAATGACCGAAATACATTATAATTCCAAGTCAGAGAAGGAGCAAGAAACTGCAAAACCAAGTCACAAAAAACACCTAAAACAACGATCAAGGTCAGCGAGCAAATTACAATATTGACATCATATAAATGTGTAACATGATCTCCGATACATAACTAGGAGATGTATATATAGAGCATGGCCACTGAAATACAAGTGTGGATCCATGTCAAAAGAGAGATCATAGCCATAACAACACGTTGGATCTATGTCTCATGAAGAGCCAAAATAAGTGAGGCTCAGTCTTCCACAGCTTGGGTGATAACAGAAATATGGTGATGCTATCAGAGTCCCAAGGTCTTCATCCAAAACAACCCAAGGTACAAACCCTGTCCATGTGAATAAATGAGTTGAAAGTCAAACATGGGGGGTATCGTTTGATTACCGGTCATTGATGTATACCATTAACAAACGTGAGGAATTCCATCGATAATGATAATGGGGTCCAAGGTACCAAACGATCCAACAAGTGTGAATAAGAGGACTTGAAGTCGAACAATTGAGGAACCTGTCGAATAAGAGACATTGATGTATTCCCATTTAATCAACAGCGAGAGAAACTGCCACTAATGACTGCAATCACCAAGGTACTAACCGAAACTCTAAACTTCGTTCCCAGAGCATAATGACCTGAAGTCGATGGGAAGAAGTCCGCTGGAAGGGAGGCATTAATGCATCCTCCATCATCCAACATGAGGAACACTCACAGGTATGAGCTGATATGGAGTAGGACGAGTAACAATATGAAACAAACTGACACCAGATGGCCGACACATGAAGCCAAGGTAAACTGCAGAATGGCTGACACAGGTTGTATCCTTGAATAGTGAGCACGACACAAAGTGACTTAGGCAGTTTTCAACATGAGGGGGAAAATGATATAAGTCTGCGATGTAGGAGACATAACAGACCCTCCATATTGTTGGAAGAATAACCAACCGTGGGAGTACAAACTCAGAGATCAGGTTCACCCTAAAGCCAAAAACTAAAACCCAACTAACATGAAAGACTCAAGTAGGTGCTGTGTTCAAGGACATAGCTGATTGAACTACCTTTGAAAATGAAAAAGATGTGATACACCCTTCTTATCCCTTATTCTTTTTGATAAAAGAATATCCGTCTTGTTGTTTTAATGAGTCCAAGAAGAAAAGAAAACTCAATAGGTCCAACCATATTGTAAAGAGCTTAACAAGCCCATGGGAGGAAGACTCAAGACCTTTTTCATTGTTTACAGAGTTCAAAGAAGAGATAGAAGAATACTCTATAATAGTGATCTATGGATTTTAATATCCAGCCGAGATCTGTTCTTGCTCGTCGGTGTTTTCAATTTTAAGGAGTCTGAAAAACTTAAACAATAACTCCATACACCTACTCATGGATTTTAATATCGAGCCCAAGTAGGTTAATGCTCGTCGATGTTTTCTTGTTTATAGAGTCTGAAAAACTTAAACAATCCTCTATATACCCTTTCGTGGATTTCACATCGAGCCCGAGTAGGTGAATGCTCACTTGGTGTTTTCATGTTTAGAGATCCTGAAAACCCTAAAGAGATGCTCCAAAATTCCTTTTTCGTACAATTAGTTCCCTCCCCCAAAAAAGTATAAAACAATGAGAGGAGAACTCTTCTAGCCACGCATGACTAGAGTATTCCTTTTCCATAAATAATCCGCAAAAGTTTGGAAAAGGGTTAAACTTATACCTAAGTGGATTTCATTTCAAATCCTTTAACGAGTCTGAAATGGAAACTATACTCGACAATCTTTTCATATTTAAAGAGTCTAACAAGAGCGTGAAAGAACTTTATAAAGATCTTTTCCGTAAAGTTTTAACGTGTCCGAAAAAGTAAACTCGTGACCTCCTTATTGTTTTTAACGAGCTCAAAGGAGATACAGAAGAATGCTCAAAACTTCCTTACTATGTTTAACGATCTTGAAGTGAAGGTGAAAGAATGCTCGTAGCCTCCTTACTATTTTTAACGAGCTCGAAGAAAAGGTGGAAGAATGCTCGTTGGTGGATCAATTTCCAAATGAATGGCAGATTGCATTATAGACTCTAGGAAAACTTCATTAGAGGGAAGTATATTATCCTAGATGGAACACATATCTAAACATTCAGATGGAGTCATCACCTGGTCAATTGTCGGGACCCAATCCCTTGAAGGTAAGCATGAATTCAAAGGCTTCTTCTCAATAGAAATTGGACTTAAGGAACAATATGCCACAATATTTTATTGTGACATGGTAGTGCCTATTGGCGAGGGATATACTTGGTCTATAGTTGGGTAATAAGAGGGATCAACAAATGTAAGCTGATCGATAGTGAAAATGCTTTTGTTGTGAGGAAAATGCATCACACGAAAGAGAATAGACACCACAACCTGCATAGCATATACGTAATCACGCTCGAGGATCATATCAAAATCCATAGGGTCCTTTAAAACCATAAAATCAACTAAGACTGTTTTTCCACTCAAAGTAACAGGTACTTGAGGGAGGAATCCCAACGGTTCACTAGGTCTTTTATCGAAAGTCAACGGCCAATTAACAACTGGAACAAGGTTAGGAAAACCTAAATCTCTCCAAGTATAAGGGGATAAGATACTAACATAGGCGCCTTCGTCTACAATACATCGATGAACCGCATGGTTACCGATATCAACCTTTATCTGAAAAGGTGTAGTAGAAGGAAGGCAAGGTCCAATTAGACTATTCCAATCAAATGAAATAATCCCAGAGCTTGGTAGGGGTTTACTTGGCACAAATGAAGTGCCCCCCATTTCAGAAACATCTGAACTGGTAATGCAAAAGACTTCAGGGACAGGTGCATCAGTCTTTGAAGGACTGATGGGATCGGTCGAAGATTGTATCGATTCGATCACTTCACTCTCCGAAGAAAGAGTGGGGTTGACTAAAGATTGCATTTGTTCAACCACTTCATCAACCAAAGGTTGATCAGGCTATTGGGAATATATAGACAGTTCAGGAGTAGAGGATCCTTCAAACATGGACCACACTCTCCGCACCTATGGAATAGCAGGGCACAAGTGAGTAAGGTGATCTCCCTCACAAAGTTTACAAGGGAAATTTGGCTTCTATAAGCTTAGACTCCTTTACAACAACAGTACTCTCAGCATGACTAGCATTGGATGACAGCTTGCCCCCAGCATGACTTGTAGTGGCTGGTTGCTCAGAAGCATAAGACTTTTGAACTATGGACCACACTCTTTGCACTTCTGGAAGTAAAGGGCACAAATAGGTCAGGTGGTCTCCCTCGCAAAACTTACAAGGGAACTTAAGCTTCTATTTATTAGGTTTGTCAACAATGTTAACATTCTCAGCATGACTTGCAGTGGTTGATTCAGTGTCTCCAGTATGACTCACAGGAACTGGTGACTTGTCATTAATATGACCAGCAGTGATCAATGACGTGTCCTCAACATGAGCAATAGTGGTTGAAGACATGCTTTCAGTATGATTTGCAGTGACTGAAAGTTTGCTCCCAGCATGACCTCTAGAGGTTGGGTAGGTGCCCCCAGCATAACCTTCAGAGGCTGGGTGGGTGCGCCCAGCATGACCTTCAGAGGCTGGGTGGGTGGGTTCAGTATGATTTACAGTGATTGAGTTAGTTCTCCCAACATGACCACCAAAGGTTGGGTAGGTTCCCCCAGCATGACCTTCAGAGGCTGGGTGGTGAGTTTCAGTATGATTTCCAGTGACTGAGATTTTTCCCCAAACATGACCTCCAAAGGTTGGGTGGGTGCCTCCAGCATGACTTCCAGAGGCTGGGTGGGTGCCCCCTTGCTTTGGCATGTTCTTCCTATTCTTCCTCCATCTATTCCTTTTAGACTGCTGGTTACTAGTATTACTACTTTCACCACATGAGGTAGAAGTAGGAGGAGAAGATGTTACGGGCAAAGAAGGCATAGGGTTTTGATGCTCTTGATGTGAGGTGCTTACTTGAGAAGCATCAGGAGCATGCAAGGCATTTGGAGTGGAAAAAAACCAAACCTGTAGCCCTATAGTGAATCCCGAAAGATTCAAAGTAGCCATTAAGGGAGTACCAATGTTCCCAATGAATGGAAAAGCGTAAGGAGCCCCTTGAACAGGGGTCCCTTGATTGGTGCTCACCGAGATGCTTTCCATAGTTTCCGACTCAATGGGACAGAAATATCTAAGGCCAAAAAACAAGAGGCACAAAGAGCACACCACTAAAAATGTCTTAAGGTAATCCAAACCAGGAAAACAGATGCATTCCGGAGGGAATTATGGGATGATTAGGGCCCAGAACTAACCAACGAAAGATGAAGAACAGTTACCCGGGGTCCACATACAAGTCCTCTGGGTGCAAGCGTTTGAATCACCAAACCGCCTTCCCAAATTTCTGTAGAGGGTTTCCTCCCACATCTGTCCTCGGTACAATAGACATAACCTTCCGTCATCACCTGTGTAGATTCCTAGATGGTCAAGATACTAAGGCTACCATAAGTATGAAAATTCTTGGGGGGATAGTCATCAGTTTAGCCGTAATGCATGGGCAGGGTAACAAAGCCCGAAATCCAAAAGGATCCCCATATGCAAGATAGCTCTGGTTTATGCTCGAAAAGAAAGTGAGGAGTCTCTAGTCTCACACAACCTCATGCTTAGCTCTGGTTTCAGTAGAGTTTCCCAAGAGATTTTGATACAGATGGATCTACCTAAAAGATAGTCGTAGTATGATTGTTGAGTAATGAAGCCAGTTTCGAGTAGTTTAAGGTGATTTAAGCTCGAAACTATAGCCTAAGCTAGTTGATGTCATGTATACCTAAAAAAGAAAAATGTTGCTAATTAATTTTATTAGGATTTCTTTTTAAATGGTTGTTCTTACTCAAAGGTTGTAGTGAAGTGTGTGGCGTGGTTATGACTGAAATGGAAAGTACATAAAAGTAAATAACTTTCACTAAACTTTCTCATTCATATTTTCCAAAACTAAAGATAAGAAAACCTAAAACAAAATCTTTTTGTATTTTCTTTTAATATTTCGAAGCAAACTATGCTACTTCAAAACTACGATAGACCTTACTACTAAGCTACTTAAAACAATTTTTTGCTTTTTATGATAATTGTAAAAGAAAAAGAACTTGTAAAAGAAAAAGAACTTGTAAAAGCACAAGTAAGACCTAAAAGTGAAGTGCGAGTAAGACTAACACCTAAATGGTTCAAAACAAACATATCAAACAATCTGAGGAAGACTTGACTTACCAAGTTTTTGCAAAAGAAAAACTTGAGACTTGGAAACAAAGTGTAAAAGAGACAGGGAAAAGAAATTCTTGTGATGGAAAGGCAGGCTTAACAGGCTGCTCCTAAGCATCAAAACCCTAATAAAACACTAAGCCAAGTAAAGGAGTAAGCAAGTGAACCAACAAGTGACCTTACCAAGCACACCGACTTGAAAGAAGACTAAATAGGAGGCTTTGACTCACTTGGACTTAACTGAAAAACAATTAGGAAGCATCTAAACCAAGCAACCTTTCGAAAGCAACCCTAAGGACTCAAACTTGAAGGTCAAACCCTAATGGAAAGGATAAGACAAAGAGAAAGCGTTCTAATGTTGCCACAAACAACTAACTATAATAACGTAGGTTTGTATGACTGCAACCAGCAACTAGGGCCAAAGCGTGCAGCTATGTTAAAAAGAGAATAGTGCACAAACTTCAAAAAAGTCTAGAAGGCAGTGAAGACACTTACAAAGACTCAAGCAAGCAAAAACAAACTAAAAGACATCGGAGAGGCATACAAGACTCAACAGAGACATGGAAGGTATCAGGGGTCAGTGGAGGAAGCAAAGCTAACGACTGGAAAAGAAACCAAAAGCTTGGAAATCAAACCCTAACAGCAAACTGGACACTACAAGAAAATACACTACCGTGCAGTGCATAAAGCAGTGTATACTAGGAAAGATACGCTACTGTGCAGTAGACAAATCCACGTACGTTAGCTAAAATGTGCTACTGTGTAGTAGACAAAGTAGGGTACATCAGGAAAAAACGCTACTGTAAGTAGGGTAAACTAGCGTACATGCCTTAGAAGGGTACAAAAAGGCTTTGCAAACAGTCAACTGAGATGAATCAAGCATAAAGGATAGGTAGCACAGACCTACAAGGCCTCTCAGACAATCAAAAAGATTGAAAAATGGGTTGGAAGAACACCTAACTAGGTCTCCTATAGCAGTGAAACACACGGTTACTCCCCAATGGAGTCACCAGTCTATTGTTCAGGATTTCTACCTTATAGTGAGGAGATGGACACTACCAACTGGGTGGGGTTTGATAGGTAAACACATTGATTATATTGCATTAGGTTACTGCAAAAGAAAGAGATCGAGATTGCGAGAAATACCTCTTTTCGACGGCTGGTCCTAGCTTTCGCTTGGTGTTGACCAACGCGACCTCAGTCGACAGGGGTTTGCCTCACTGTTGACACATATTGCAATCTCCCTGGGCACTGGCCCGGGTAGGTTTGAGCCCACCCAGCAACACCTGCAGAGCGGATGAGGTCTCACCCGAGGCATCCAGGAAGAGCAGACGGAACCATGCTTCCGCCTAGGGAGGAGGAGAGTTGTGGCTGTGCAGACTAACTCTATTGCGATACTTAAACATAAACTTTAAACATTCGGCAAGGAGTTATTTTACTTAATCACAGCATTTATCATCACATTCGACATAGAACATATTACTTAATCACAACAATTATCATCACAGCAATAATAAGCAGACATTTCATCAAACAACATTCATATATTGCAACATTGCACAAAGATAGTACCGAAACATCATCATTATATTACTGTCGCCATCATATACTAGAAGCAAAGCACAGATCTCTATACACAATCGTTCTTCTTCCTCTATGCTCGTCTATATCTAACACTTAAAACTCTCATGTATTTATAGGCTTCTTCCATTACAATATTTTTCCACTTACAACTGACTTTCTAACCGACACTATGGACAATTGACCCAATATCTAACTGACTTGGTGCAAATGACCCCAAAAACCTGCATACCGCGGTACAACTGACTCACTATTACATATTATGTGGTCCAAGTGACCCAAAACCCGCCAACTGCGGTATTATTTAACACAAAATACTCCTTTCGCGCCCTCATCCAATGTGTCGCAGCGTCGGTGGTACCGTGACATTTCCCCATCAAACCGCCTGCCAACAGGCCCCCAACACAATCTTGTGGCTCACCCTCGAGCCACGTCAACTACTAAACATAGTTCCCATAGAACTAAACTATGTTTCGGTAACTGTTCTTGCTGTCTAGATGATGCGGTGTTGTCCCACTCCTTCTGCTACACTGACCGTCGACTCATTGTGCTGTATGTTTAACCCAAAATCATCATCGCCCGACTTGCTGTCATGTACTTCTCAAACTCATCCTCAAGTCTCTTGGAAGGGTACTGATGGGAAGAAAAAGAGGACGAACAATACCAAGGTGCGAAATTAGCAGATGACTCTGGCACATCTGTTTCGCACCGGCAACCGGTACCTACTGTGGGCGGGGAGCTACCGCCCCAACCATCTCAGGGGTCAAGAAGAGCACAATCCTTCGAACAACTATTGCGTACTTAACCATGCTGGACCGGCCCTTGGCTCGGACATAACACAGTGTAAGTGCACCTGCCGTATCAAGTCACTCAGGTACACTTGTCATTCGGGCTCGCAGGGCCCCTGGGGTGCTGCCACAGGAAACAAAGTGAGGCATTTCTACAGCCTCCTTAGAATTCCTCACAACTCAACTCGCAAACTGATCAACCAGTATAACCACTCTATTTCAAAACAACTTCGTTGTAGCGAACTATTAGCTGCTTTGGCTACTTATAGTCGGACCGTTCCCAAGTCACGACAGTGAGAATGATGCCCCACTGCCTCTCATCTGCGTGTGTGAACCCATCGACTGACGCAACAAGGGGGTGACCATACTGTCACCGAAGATCCCATGTGCCGACATGTGAGCAATCTCCTCAAATCGTGGTGATCATACCGGCCCAGCGTGCCATGTGCAAAACATGCCGTCATCATGTGGTAATCCGGTCGAATCTGTCTGGCGCAATTATGTAGGGGGATGATGGGAAGTGGTCATAAGATGTTAGCACAACAGTAGTCACAACACTTCCTCGTACCCCCCAAAGCCTCCGTAATAATCACAAAATCCTTGACTAACTCAACAGAATGCGCTGTCGAGCCTGGTCGTAACATTGCCATGAGTCTTCGACTGCTCTAAACTTACGGCATAAGCCTCCCTGCTTGCGCATACCTTCTTCTGTTGGTGCACCATCTACCACCAAGCAACCTACAACACACACATTTTTTTTTCTTCGATGCGACTCAGACATCACACTGCTCCAAGCCTGATTGACAGGGCTTCAACCTGTGACCATTTACCAGCTTGGGGAGCATCACCCCATCCAACCGCTATAACTGAACCGCGCCACCTGAAGTAATGCTATTGATGCGATATGGACCCAGCCAATGCATCTGCAATTTTTCCTGGACGTTTCATAAATTTGTTCTCGTATAATAACACCAAGTTGCCTTGATGAAATTGTTTACTTTTGATGTGGCGATCATGCCATATCTTCTGGCGATCCTTCTCCACCCCTTGGTGAAAGCCAGCGATAAATCGATCCTCTTCCAACTCCACCAATTGCGCTAGACGTTCATCTAATGCTGTGACATCATCCATGCTCGTAATAGCCACAATTCGTAGACTTGGAACAATGTACTCCATAGGCATAATTGCTTCCTTCCCATAGACCAGCTTAAAAGGTGTCTGACCAGTCAACCTTTTACATGTGGTGTGATGGGCCCACAATACTACTGGTATTTTCAGATCCCAGTTGTCACGGTTTGCATTGCACACCTTTGTCAACGCATGCTCCAATACCTTGTTAAACGCTTCTACCGTTCCATTCGCCTATGGGTGATAGGGTGTACTCTTCTTATGTTGTATCTACAACTCCTCCGTCAATGCGCTGATAATTTGATTAAGAAAGTGGTTTCCTTGATCACTCAGCAATATTTTGGGGCAGCCAAAGCGAGTGATAATGTGCTCAAACAAAAATCGAGTAGCCGTTGCAGTGGAGCAATCAACGATGGGTGCTTCCTCAGCCCATCGGGTCAAGTACTCTATCACCGTGACAATATACCGCGCACCCGTGCATTTCCCTGGTGGAGTGATCGGTCCAACAAAATCCACAGCCCATTTCTCGAACGGTTGCAGTGTCACTTGAGGTAGCAGCGACATTTTATCGCATCTGGATGGATTTCCAGTTCACTGACAAACATCGCAAGACCGCGCATAGTCTATCACATCATTATGTAATGTGGGCCACCAAAGCCCTGCACACAAACCTTATGAGCAGTCTCTCAACTGCCATAGTGTCCTCCTGCTACCCCACCATGTGCCTCGGCCAATATCTGCGCTTGCTCATGCGGCAAGACACATCTGCATAATATCTCATCAGCGCCCAATTTATACAACTCTCCCGCGATTAGCTGAAATTTAGCAACCTTGACAACCAACTGCTTCTTCTGAGTAGTGGTAAAGTCAGCGGGTGCGGTGCCGATCACCAGAAATTGAAGGATGTCATCAAAATATTGATCAGTGGTGGCAACATGAAATAGTTGGGCATCCGGCAACCCGTCTTTGATATTAGTCGGTTCCTCCCCTGTTTCAATCTGTGACAAATGATTTGGTCCAGCATTCAATCGCCCCGGTTTCACAATGACTTCAAAATCAAACTCCTGAAATAAAAGTAGCCAATGGCAGATCTTTCCCCCCAACATAGGCTTATTGACCAAGTATTTCAATGCAGAATGATCAGTGAACATTTTAAAGTGGCCACCCAACAAATAGTGCCTAAATTTCTACAGCACGTAAACCATGGCCAGACCTTCTCGTTCTGTGGTAGTGTAATTGTGTTCTGCAGAGGACAACTTCCGACTGGCAAAAGCAATGGGATGATCAAGGTCACCTTCTCCAGGTTGAGCCAACACAACCCCTAATGCAATCGATGAAGCATCAACATGGACATGGAATTCCTTACTCCAGACTAGAAAGACCAAGATTGGTGTCGACGCCATCTTCGCCTTGAGCGTTTCGAAGCTATCCTGACATTTCGGGCTCCACTGGAATGCCGCGTCCTTCTTCAACAACTTTTCCATAGGGGCAGTAATCGCAACATGCCCCCTAATGAACTTGCGAGAATATCCCATATGACGCAAGGTCGCGCACAACTGCTTAACGGTGGTTGGCAGTTGCAACCCCAAAATGAGTGCAATTTTGGCTGGATCAACTAGCAATCCCTGCTTACACATGATATGACCCAGCAATATCCCAAACAGTGCACAGAAAATACATTTCTTCAAGTTTAGCGATATCTGGTGTTGTCGGCATCGTTCAAGCATTAACCGCAGATTGGCCAGATGATCACAAATCAATCCATAAACAGTCCAATAATCCATATATACCTACAAAAACTTCTAAATAAAATCTGTGAATGCTGCAACAACGACCCGGGAGAATATCGCAGGTGCATTCTTCAAACCAAACGGCATTACCGTGTACTGAAAGCAACCCCATTCAGTAACGAAAGTTGTCTTATGGCGATCTTCCTTGGAAATGCAAATCTGATGGTAGCCAGAGAATCCATCAGTGAAGGAGTACATCTCTTGGCCACCCACTCCTTCAAGTACTTCATCAGTATAAGGGGTCGGAAACGGGTCATGCAAGCAGGCATCGTTCAACTTTCGCAAGTCGACACAAATGCGCACTTCGCCTGTTTTCTTGTCCTGCACCACCATAGGACTGATCCATTTAGACTCTTCCACAGGTTCGATAATACCAGCATCCAACATGCAATCAAGTTCCTCCTTGACCTTTTCTTTATGTCGCAGATTCAATCGATAAGGTCGCTGTCGAACTAGCTTAGCATCTGGTTTCATTGGAATATTCATCTCTCCTAAATCACCCAAGATTCCCTTCATTTCGGAAAACTTCATGGGAAACACATCTTGAAACTCATGAAGTAACTCAGTAACCTTACTCATCATCTCATCGTCCCAATAATCCCCAACATTGGCAAACTTGGGAGTAGCCTCGGTGTCAATATTCGTCTTGCAGAGCTGCAATGGTTGACTGAACGGAATACTTGGTGTAGCAGGTGGGACCACACCGCGACTTCCTTCAGATTCGGGAATGTTAATATTCTAGGGATCATCATCGTCCTCTGGCCCACCATTGATGTTGAAGCACTCCATGAGAGACTGCATCTGACAATGTGTGTGCAGGTTGACAGGGTAGGCCGCTGGAACAACCTAAAGTACTACGTCACGGATGAGTTGCAGGGCGTTATGGACATCATGGTTGGTATCCGCAAAAGTGAACGTATGAGTGAAACAGATCGTCAACTCCCCCCATGTTGTAATGTCTCGGCGCAACTTGGCTGCAGTGTACCACAAGCATGGTATCTGATCCAAAGTATGGACAAAAGCATGGACCCACTCATCTCTGGGTCGTGTTACCCATAAGCGTTGGCATTCCATCACATGATCACTGGGATCAGTCCGACCATCATACTTGCCAGTGTGATAAACCTCAATATCTCCGAACCGAACCATCATCAACCTTCGACACTGTGACCAACCTTTAATGAATTTCTTATGTGTCGCCCACCAGCGTGCTAGAGCAGCCTTCAGTGCTTTGTCTAATGCCAGCAATCGCTGTGGTTCTAAGACGCAGTCTTCAAATTTTGTTAAAAATGTGGTTAGGCTAGGAAACCCCTCATAGACGGGCAATGTGATCGTTTCTGTTGCAACATGACATAAGGATTGTGTAATTAAGCCACATTTTTGGAATGGTACTTCATGCATTTGGTTCTGCCAATGTTCCAAGGCATCACTAGAGTCGGAAGACGCAGAGCTCTCGTTGCGCCACTCCAACTCACCGTGGACAGTAGGATGAATATAATCTTCAGAAATGTTGAATGCAGGGTCCCATCTAGTGGTATCATCATCTCTTATAGGTTCAACGTATCGGCGTCCTTCAGCCGGATCCAACGGGGCTATGACTCTGAAATCGCGATTCTCAAAGGTCATCATGCGCTTCTTGAAGTTGATTACAGCTCCACTATCATTAGCCCATCCGATCCCCAAGAGCGCCAGATAAGAGCTTCCTCCCTCAACCACTTCAATAACATCAAAGTTAGCATAAGTCTTCATGCCCTCAATATCAATCGTGAGTCGCGGAACTCGCCCAATGGGTGTTGTCTTCGCATGGTTAGCCAACTGGAGCTACACAAGAGACCAGCTCAATGGGGGACTCCCCATATTCTGCCACACCTGCTTGGTTAAGATGTTAACATTCGAACCAAGGTCAAGAATCACAGAGTCAACATCATATTCACCAAGATGGGGACAGGTGTTCCTCGGTCGACAGGGGTTCGCCTCACTGTCGACACATACCGTAGTCTCCCTGGGAACTGGCCCGGGCAGGTTTGAGCCCACCCAGCAACACCCGCAGAGCAGATGAGGTCTCACCCGAGGCATCCAGAAAGAGTAGATGGAACCATGTTTCCATCGAGGGAGGAGGAGAGTTGTGGCTATGCAGACTAACTCTATTGTGATACTTAAACAAAAGCTTTAAACATTCGGAAAGGAGTTATTTTACTTAATCACAGCATTTATCATCACATTCGACATAGAACATATTACTTAATCACAGCAAAAGTAAGCAGACATTGCATCAAACAACATTCATATATTGCAACATTGCACAAAGATAGTACCGAAACATCATCATTATATTAGTGTCACGGTCATATACCAAAAGCAAAACACAGATCTCCGTACATAATCGTTCTTCTTCCTCTATGCTTGTCTATCTCTAACACTTACAACTCTCATGTATTTATAGGCTTCTACCATTACAATATTTGTCCACTTACAACTGACTTCCTAACCGACACTATGGACAATTGACCCAATATCTAACTGACTTGGTCCAAATGACCCCGAAAACCCACATACCACGGTACAAATGACTCACTATTACATAGTATGTGGTCCAAGTGACCCAAAACCCACCAACTGCGGTATTATTTAACACAAAATACTTCTTTCGCGCCCTCATCCAATGTGTCGCAGCATCGGCGATACCGCGACATTTCCCCATCAAACCGCCTGCCAACACTTGGTCTCTCGCTTGATCTCCTACTTGCTCTTCTGCTTGATGAACCTGCAACACAAAAGATACCTTCCTCAGCGTATCTTGACCATATAACATATGATGAAATTATAAAGCAATTTAACATCAACTATAATCAAGAATTAAGCCAAATAGACATACAATCCAATAGATATCTGATTTGGGACAGGAAGGGTGTTTCGACCTTTTATTGTCAAAGAAACATGAAATCAGTACAATATACCTGATGTGTAGAGATGTTTCTGCAACCGGATCCTGGGCTCCTGCTCTTCACTCTAACTTCGGAATTCCTCCAGCGTAACAGTACTCCAAGTATTCTTTCTAGGTCATTATGACTACTAAGTCTAACCCCTCTCATGGATCCTCCTTGTATTTATGGGACAAGGTAGGCATTTTAAATCGAGAGGTGGTTGGATTGGGAGGTTGGGGAAGTTGCAGAACCAACTTCAACTAATCCCAATTCGTCAAATTAATATATTTTTTATTTCATCTTAAGATGTGCGCGGGTTTCATACAACAAGAGTAGCGTACAAGAAGCAACTTCTGTGCTTTACAACCTGCGTTTACAACATTTTGGGAGATGTACGCTGGTTGTCCTTGCGCAAAGTAAGGTATTTTTCCAAGGTGTACGTGGGTTTGCTATACAAAGAGTATCGTACATGTCAAGAAATATGCTGGTTTTCTATACAAAGAGTAGCGTACATGTCATGAAATCAAGAGAAACTATAAGATTCTCAGCTGAAGAGTGTACTTCTAGCAGCAAATCATCCAAGGTAATCTAGCTCTTCAATCCTTTGTGTCCTTTTGTGTGATCTACAATGCAAGGTGATCATGGGATGGAGAAGTGCAAATTTGATCTATAATAGTAACACTTGGATCTAAAATTACTACAAATAGATAGGAAGACCATTATTTGCTATGACAGAGAAGCATTGTATGCTAAAAATCCAAGTATTCAATGAGAAGTGATCGATGCAAGAAATGTACAATTAAAGTTTGTTGTACAAAAAATGAAGGCACAGATAATGGTGGATTTCAGGCATGGCATTAGGACAGTATAAAGATGAGCAAAAGAACCAATTGCATGAGGATATAAAACATACAGTTACAAGAAAAAATAGCTTGAAGACAGTTAAAAATAATGCACAAAATGTCCATATAGCATATAGATTTATTACAATGTAAATAGGAAGGATGAATGATGCAATAAAACATACCCAAAGGATTCTAAAAGATACTTTATATGGGATTTAGTGAAATAGTAAGGCAAGCCTCCAACATTGCCCCATCAACACCACCAATTGCCCTGCCAGGAGCATTGAGTTCAAAGGTAGTTTTAATAATTTTGAAAACAAGTAAAATATGAAATTAAAAAATTCTTGAAAATTTTGTTGACCCTTAACACTTTCCCTGGAGTAAGTCCTGCAGCTTCCAGGTTAAGATGAATACTTGGTTGGATTGGAAAAAGGTCTTCTACCATTGAAGGATGGTAATCAGTTGGCCTTCATACTCTTACTAGAGAACCTTGTTTATGAATAACAAAAGAAATGAGAAAACTCTCAAACAATCCTAATTTGACAGAACCCCTATAACCATAACTAAATACCTCAAATAGTATCCCATAAAGATCCATTGCGTTACTAGCCTCATCAACAATCCTCATCTCCACATAGAAAAAATTATTTTCATGATTGACGTACACATTCACAACAACATCCCCTGCATTAGAACAATTTTCTGAAATTAATGGTTCCATGCATGTATTCTTCAACATCCCAATGAAACCAATTTCAATATATCAAAAAATTCAATTCAAAAGAATAATTTCTCAAAATATTTCTCCCAAGGCTAGTAAACAACAATGCCATCCATTGGAACCAAATGAAGACCACTAGCCATTTTAGTAGATTGATCTTTTACGGACCAGATTAAACATTTATCTGACAGCAAATGTATTTCATTCTAGTAGGAAATGTTTGTGGCCTGCTTTGGTGGTTTTTAATGTCTACTATAAAATTTAAATGTAGTAACTCTAAGAAGACTCAGAAATTGTTTAACTTACATGTGTCCAAAAGGCTTCAGTGATCATAGTAGATATTCATTTCCAAATAACCTATTTCTATATATCAAGAAAATATATATTTCATTCCCGACTTCGTGTTTTCAGTCTGTATCATCTTTATGGAACTTTGATTGTTTGGTTAGGTCTTTATATTGTAGTGAATTTTGTATCATGACAATTTTCCTCTCAAGAAATTATTCCTTATATGTTTGGTAAATAGTTCATGCAGTTTATTGTGGATAATATTCAATTTTAGTATTTGATCCCAAAATTTGCAACTCTGTTAATTTTGTAAGAATGATCCTCATATGAACACAACCTCAATATTGGGTGATGATGCTGATTATTTCAAGGATCTTTTGCAGTGTATATAAGTACGTTAGATTGTTAGAACAATATCACCATCATATTCATGCCATGGACCTTCATGTTGTTCTACCTAGTGTTATTTGGATCATTAGTGCCTAGTCTAGTGTCTTGGGACATAGTTTGTCCACATTTGACCACCTTAGACTAGTGATATATCCATGAATCCTGTTAGGATATTCCTATACTCCATCCTAGTCCTCCTAGCATTTCTGTCATTTTCATTTTCAGTCATGCATGCAAAATTAGGGTTTGCATGCATTTTGCATGCATCCTAGTCATCAGTACTAGCACCTAGTACTAAACAAACTATCCCCCGGAGCTTCTTTCAGATCAGTTTCAGCTCTCCTAGAGATTAGTGTGCCCTCCTTTCACCTACTGCATGAGAAGGGCGCCTTTCTTCACCTACCAGTCCAGTTTAGTTCAGTTATCTTCAGTTCCTTCCTTGATTTAAGGATTAACTGACTCCTAACTGATCTTATCACTCCGATGGACCTCCAGTGTGACTAGACAACCTGTTCTAACTCCAGTTAGCTCCATCTGCGCCATCCATTGAGCCTCCTTCACTATATTAGTGCTTCCATGTGCCAGTTACACCAACCACACTCAGTTAGACTCAGTTTGACTCCCGGTTGACCATTACTTGTGCATTGATGACTTCAATGATGAGAAGGTGGACTCCTAGTTATGCATTGATGACTCTCCACTGATTATGGATCTGTGCATGAAGGATAATTCGAATTACACCTAATGAATTCGAATCCTCATCCTCAGCATTGTATATTTACCAGTTTACTATTCAATTTAATGCAACATGTGTAATTATTCTGCCTCTATCAGAGCTCCTTTGTATCTATGTTCTATTGCTTGTCTCTTCTTCTATTATTCCTAAATTCTTTCATTGTGAGGTTTACATCATCTCTTTGGATCTTATGTGGGCAATTTCACATGGTATCAAATCCATTTGAGAGTATATTCTACCTCTATTCTTGAGAGTTTTTTGCAGGTATTTCGAAGTTCCAGCAGATTCAGCAGTTTCTATTTCCACTTGTTCCAGCAGTGAAGATGAGCAATTTGAATGCTTCTCCTTCTTCTCCTTCTCCTATAATCCTAACTCCTTTCAATTACTTCGAATGGAAGAGTAAGATGAAATTCCACTTGAAGTCGAAATGGTTTTCTAGAATTGTTGAGGAAAGAGATGCCATACCACATGAAATTGTAGAGAAAATCAAGCATCTAAACAAAATGGATGAAGCCTTTGGATGCATTTTCCTTCATATGTCTAAAGATCTGTTGTTTCATGTTGAAGGAATGAAGTCTCCTAATGAGTTATGGACAAAATTGGAGAGTCTCTTTGGTAAATAAGATGGGCTAAGAGGCCACATTCTCAAAAATGAATTGGTTGCCCTTCAACCTAGCAATTTCGGAGCATCCAAGAATTCTTCTCAAAATTTCACAATTTCAATTTACAATGCAAGCACTGTGGCATCACTAAAAGTGATGAGCAATTGGTACTCTCCGTATTGAGCAAACTTGGATCTCAATTTTCTGTCTTTGTATCTACCTTCCATTCTGTTCGAATGTCAATCCCTGGATGGAAGTTTCCCACTTTACAAAACTTTGCTGCAGCACTCACTCAAGAGAGGGCAAATTGATTCAAATGGGGGCCATCAAAATCTCCAAAGATCTAGCTCTTTTAGCTGGTGAAGCAAGTGGAGCGAATGCAAAAGGGAGGAAAAAAGACAAAGGCAAGAAGCCATCAAGATCCAAAAATGACAAACAAAAGAGACCAAATTGTTCCTACTGCAAGAGAGGAAACCATCCTAAGAATGCTTGCATGCACAAGAAGATTGATCTTGTAACCAAGCTTCTTGAGCAAAACAAAATTGTGGTTCCAAAAGAAGCAAAGATGTCTGATTCTGGAAGTGGATCTGATGATTGCCATGCATTGATGGCTGGTTTTTCAAAGACAAAAGCCCTCCTCATAGATTATGGAGCCTCCAACCACATGATTGCATCTGAAGAATCCTTCTCCTCTTTGGATCTCCAAGCCATTCACATGGGAGACAACTCTCAGATTTCTGCCAAAGGATTGGGTACAGTTCATATGGAGCATGGTAAGTTCAAAAATGTCTTATTTGTTCCTTCACTTACAGCTAATTTGTTGTCAGTATATCAAATGACTCATACAGGATCACCAAAGCAAGTCAGTTTTGGTCCAAACACAATAGAGATTACAGAAATCTCCACTGGAAAGGTTATAACAAATGGGATTGCTAATCATGCCTCAAAGGCATATGAGTTCTCACACTTCATGCCTTTATCTCCAACTATTCCTTCAGATTCTGATGAAGATCACAGTGACTCCTCTCCTAATGAAGAAGAAGATCAAGATTTTGATGTTGAGATCATGGTTCGAGAATATTGAGATCCAGAACCAACACCTATTCTCAATCTAGATTCGAGGTCAATATGGGCTCACACACTCCTTGCTACTACTGAGAACACAGTTGATGATTTATCTGTTCACGGAACTACTAGACTTCAGCATCATGCCAACCTTGCATTATGCCATCCACCTCTCCATGAGAGATGCAACATGATGATGGGGTTGTCTCTTCCATATCTTGGGAAGACTCCTCATGTTCCATTTGCTCCAGTTACAGAAAGAGTTCCTGAAAGACTTGCTTCGTCCAACACATTCTCCACACAGTGGGAGGCCTTCCTACAGGAGATCAACTTGCTAAGTCTTTTGCAAAAGTTTTCACTAATGAAAGCTTCTTTCTTTTCTGCATAGTATGATGGTTCTTTGAGTTATTTACTGTTCTTTTGAGGGGGGGTATTTTTCCCATGAGGTTTTCCCCATTTCCTTAGTTTATGGACAGTTCTTTATTTTTTTCTATCATTTCATTTATTATATGGGTGACCTTTGGTCCTAGTTACCAAGGCCCAGGATGGATTAAGGGGGGGTGTTAGGATATTCCAATACTCTATCCTAGTCCTCCTAGCATTTTTGTCATTTTCATTTTCAGTCATGCATGCAAAATTAGGGTTTGCAAGCATCCTAGTAATCAGTACTAGCACCTAGTCCTCAACAAACTAGCCCCCGGAGCTTCTTTCAGATCAGTTTCAACTCTCCTAGAGCTTAGTGTGCCCTCCTTTCACCTACTGCATGAGAAGGGCGCCTTTCTTCACCTACCAGTCCAGTTTAGTTCAATTATCTTCAGTTCCTTCCTTGATTTAAGGATTAACTGACTCCTAACTGATCTTATCACTCCGATGGACCTCCAGTGTGACTAGACAATCTATTCTAACTCCAGTTATCTCCATCTGCGCCCTCCACTGAGCCTCCTTCACTATATTAGTGCTTCCATGTTCCAGTTACACCAACCACACTTAGTTAGACTCAATTTGACTCCTGGTTGACCATTACTTGTGCATTGATGACTTCACTAATGAGAAGGTGGACTCCTAGTTATTCATTGATGACTCTCCACTAATTATGGATCTATGCATGAAGGTTAATTCGAATTACACCTAGTGAATTCGAATCCTCATCCTCCGCATTGTATATTTACCAGTTTACTATTCAGTTTAATGCAACATGTGTAATTATTCTGCCTCTATCAAAGCTCCTTTGGATCTATGTTATATTGCTTGTCTCTTCTTCTATTATTCCTAAATTATTTCATTGTGAGGTTTACATCATCTCTTTGTATCTTATGTGGGAAATTTCACAAATCCTTGTTTGTCCACTTATCCACTCATTTACATCATTTTAGGAGTCAATGTGCCCCACTACCTTGCATTTATGTGGGAATAGTTATTTCATTTTCTTGTTTTAAGGAGATGAAGTGTGCTCTCTTAATTATTTGGTCAACTTGTGCATTCATGGCCACTACTTAGCCAACTACTCACCCATGCACCCTCATAATGATATCTTTCACACTATTTTGACTATCCTAACCTCCTCATGGTCTATCTATGTTCATTGAACCTCATTATGGCCCAATCTATAAGTTACACTTGGTCTCTTGTCATTGATGGGTGAATTGGTCCAATCTAATCCTCATTATTGTGAGCTACTCAAATTGCCACTAAGCCTATTGATTTTTGCTCTTGAGAGCATCTATATATTGTACTCATGTTAATGAATAATATCAAAGTGGAATTCTTCCCACTAGAGTGATTTTCCTCTAGTGTTTTGTTCAATACTTCTTCTCTATTCTTGTTATCTCTTTGTGCAAATAATTCTAAGTGATATTGTTTTTTCTATCTAGATCTAGGTTGGATTGTCACATGTATCATAACCTAGTGTTTTGATTGTTGTGCAATCTAAATTATAATATGGTATCAGAGCTAGTCTGATGCAAAACAATTTCCATAGTTGCTTCCAGTTATTACCTTTGGTCATTTGGTTTTTCCTTTTGACCTTTCTCAGGCATGTTGTCGAATTAAGGAATTTCAAAGAGTGTTGTTTGTAGGTACATGAAGAAATGACAAAAGACTCAACAAATGATCCAGTTCAACTTTCTTCCTCTATGGCTTCCTCTATTTTCCATGAATTTGCTTTTCATGAAGATAATATACGAGTTGTTGCCATCAATACTGTTGAAGAGAACCTTCCATCTCTCATCATTGTTCTCCCATGATTCTTCAAGTTCATTTGAATATGGAGAAGCCTTATCCATCACATTGGAAAACTTGGGACTCTTGTTCCACCTTCTTAGAGCTGATTACAACTCTCTTGGTTCGAAGTTGATGCTTCAAGATCCTTATGATTCGCTTGGGGTCACTTATGCTCAAGCACCTCAAGTCTCTTTTAGACCTGGCACCTTGGTTGGTTCGAAGATCAAGTCTGAAGAGTAGACTTCACTCTACTATCAGTGTTACTCAGTTGTTCTACATGGCTCCAATTTCCATCATGCAGTTGTACATGTACATGATCTAGTTGAGCGCATTCCTCTTCTTCCCAAGAAGAAGGTTCTCCAGAGATATCAACAATTTCACACCTACTTGTGTTTTGTAGTAGTTTATTTTTGGCGTATTTCATGTCCATTTTAGAGGGAGGATTTTCCCCATGTGATTTTTCCTCTTTCCTCGTTTTATATGGATTAATAATGTAAAGGGTGACCATAATCCTTTGTCGATTAGGCCCTATTTCTCATGCTCACTACCATTTTGGATTAAGGGGGGGTGTTAGAACAATATTACCATCATATTCATGCCATGGACCTTCATGTTGTTCTACCTAGTGTTATTTGGCTCATTAGTGCCTAGTCTAGTGTCTTGGACCATAGTTTGTCCACATTTGACCACCTTAGACTAAAGATATATCCATGAAGCCTTGTTTGTTCGCTTATCCACTCATTTCTATCATTTTAGGAGTCATTGTGCCCCACTACCTTGCATTTATGTGGGAGTTATTGCATTTCCCTATTTTAAGGAGATGGAGTGTGCCCTCTTAATTATTTGGTCAACTTGTGCATTAATGGCCACTACTTAGCCAACTACTCACCCATGCACCCTCATAATGGTACCTTTCACACTATTTTGACTAGCATAACCTACTCATGGTCCATCTATGTTCATTGAACCTCATTATGGCCCAATCTATGAGTTACACTTGGTCTCATGTCATTGATGGGTGAATTGGTCCAATCTAAGCCTCATTATTGTGAGATACTCAACTTGACACTAAGCCTCACAATTTTGTCTCTTGAGAGCATATATATATTGTACTCATGTTAATGAATAATATCAGAGTGGAATTCTTCCCACTAGAGTGATTTTTCTCCAGTGTTATGTTCAATATTTCTTCTCTATTTTTGATATCTCTTTGCGCAAATAATTCTAAGGGAGATTGTTTTTTATATCTAGATCTAGGTTGGATTGTCACATGTATTAGAACCTAGTGTTGTGATTGTTGTGTAATCTAAATTCTAATATAGATGCATTTCAGAGTGGAGGCATATGTCATCAATCCTCATTGTTGGGTTTTGAGCATATTTTTTTACGTAGGGCCTCATTTATTGATATGTTGTCCCACGTTTTGTTCAGAGATAGGATCTTAGCTAGTACATTTATTGGTTTGTGGAACATAAAAAATTCATTCCATCTTCCCGATCGGGTTGGTTTAATAGTGGCATTGTTCCATTCTTGATTCGGAAAGGTCGAACCATACATCGGAAAAGGGAGAACAACATGGACAAAAAGTTTGTCCAATTATTTAATGAATCATTCTCAATTTATTTTAGCTCTGGGTTTTGTGGTATTTGTGCAGATGGTTGAATCTGTTGTTCTTCAGTTTGTTAATTTTTTATTTTCTCTAGTTTTCCCTACATAATTATGACCTAAGTTGAATTGGTGCACTACGTCTTAAGAGACCTGTAGCACAAAATATACACCATAATTATAGCGAAAACGCTAACTTAGCTCTAGCCAAATACTGCAATTAACATCTCAAAACATGTGGATATATAAAGGTTGATTATATCTAGTAAGATGGGGTACATAATATTATGATCTAGATTCATCGTTATGGTTAAGTGTAAAGAGTTGACCTAAAAGTTTCCCTCTACAGTAGGAATCAGATACCTTTATGGGAAGAATACTTATTTTTCTTGTATTCGTATAGATCATCGTGATTCATGATATTTGGATCTCTTTCCCTTTGATTTTATTTTGAATTTGTTGTTTTAACTGAGAGACTCGAGATAAGACGATTCAATTTAACGGAAGTAATATAATATGTGTACTTTCAGAATTAACAAAGTAGGTTAGTGGGTAGAGCAGTTGCCAATCGGTAGCGATAATAAAATTCTCATCAAGCACACAAGATAGTCCTTGATGTGATAATTTGTAAGGGATCTAGCAACTGTAACAAACTCACAATCAAAATCTCAAGAATGTTGCAAAGAAGAAGAGAAGCATGCACTCAATAATCACTCATTAACACAGAATAATAGACAATGTCAAAATCATACAATAAATGAATGTAAATAATGTGTTACAATAAACTATGATGAAGCATCATATAGGATTCGAATTAGCCAAGTAGGGCATTCGAATCAGAGCTCAAAGTCTAGCTTGGATAACAATGGAGACATAATCCAATCAGTAGTATTAGTCATAAATAGTAAGAGCCAGTCAAGTGTGTCCAATTGAGTCTAACATAACCATCTAGGCATAAATCATGGAATGGAGACTCCAAGGGGGGCACATGAGGCTGTCAAATAGTCAAGTGGAACAGAACTAGCTAACTATAAGCTACAAGCAGTCATCATGAGAAATCAGTGGAAAAAATGCTCAATCAATGCACTAATTGAGTGATAACTCTCGGTAGGTGAGAAAGGGCGCCCTAACTGAGTCATAACTAAAGGTAGGTGAGGAAAGGCACACTAACTGAGTGTGGTAGGTGAGAAAAGGCACACTTGGCATGCATAAAGGTCAAGGAGGGTGCATTAGGTAGGTAGGAGGCCAAATGGGGGCTAAAGACAGGCTCTGGAGAGATAGAAACAAGGTCTAGGTGTTGGGGAGACAACCATGATGATGAATGGATGCATGCAATGGCATTCAAATGCATGCACCATGCAGATTTGCATGCAGTCATGCAAAATATAAAAATTATGGGGTGAATATTCCAACACCCCCCCGCAAGCTATACTATGAGATAATAACTAAAATCTAAAAAATAGGGCCCTGGTGACTAAGACCAAATGTCACCCCGTACAATCAATGTAAATAAACTAAGTGAGGAAAGAGGGAAAACCCAGTGGGAAGAAATACCTCCCTAAAAATAGACTGAAGGATGCTAAAGTAGCATGTCATCACTCACCCTTGAAGGAGGCAAGTGTCCTTCTTTTCAAAAGAAGGATCGATCGATCTGAAATGGATCAGTAATGTGAGAAGGATGAAACCTTCCATTCTGAAAATATGATCTGGTTCTTCTATGATCATGTGGATCACCAACCAAATCACCGACAGATCAGAGTGTAGTGGCTTCCCATAAAGAAAGAGGAGGAATATCGGGTGAGCGATCTTTAGTTTCATGTGGATATGGATCTCCCATTCACTCATCTTCATCATTAGTTGATAGACCTTCAGGTTCTTATGGATCTGGATCTAGCATTCCGTCATCATCATCTCCATCTTCAAATTCTGAATCTAAAGTATCATGTGAAGATGTATATACAACTAGCTCATCATCACATCCAAACTTTGAATATGAAATCTCATGTGAACAAGCAAGTACAACTGGCTCATCATCACATCCAAACTCTCAATCTAAAATCTCATGGGGATAAGCAAGTGGAAATGGCTCATCATCACATACAAACTCTGAATCTGAAATCTTATGACGTGAAGGTTCGCTCTCTTGGAGCTCATCAACATTTCCAAGCTCTGAATCTGAAATCTCATATGAAGAAGCATGTGAAGCTGATGTCTCATACTCCGAATATGAACTATAATGTGATGGAGATTCGCTCTTTTGAAACTCATCATCACTCTCAAACTCTAAATCTAAAAACTCATGTGAAGAAGCAAGTGAAACTGGCTCATCATCACTTCCAAACTCTGAATCTGATGAAGTGGGAACAAAATAAGAAATGTGAACATCATGAAACTGCTTCTAAAGGTGCATGTAGATCTCTGATATCTCCCTTGATCCATCATAGGTGAGATCATTTCCAAAAGAACTAGAATCTGATGATGATGGATCTTCAACAAGATCACTAGTGGATGTAGTAGTGATGTCCCTTTTGGCCATAGGAGTTGAACCAATAGGTGTTAGATCTTCGGGTTCTTTTGGATCTGGATCTAGCATTCGCACTTCTTCAGGAGTACTCTTTTTCTCAATCTTCTTAGATTGATCCTTTCCTTTCAAGCAACCTTTGTAGGTGCCACTAGAAATCTTGCTATTTGGAAGACCATCAACCACATTTCAATCTATCTTGTAGTTGAGATGAGATAGTCTACTCTCTTCATGAGTATGGGAGCGAAGAGCAGACTCCTTTGAGAGAGATAAGAAGTGGGAAAACTCATAGAGTTTTATCTCATGATATGCAACTCCTTTTGCAATGATTTCCCCTGAAACCATGCGTTGTACCTCAAATTCATTTGGATAAAATATCACTCTTTTGGGGTCTCCAATATGAGTCATTTGATACATTGAAAGTAAATTTGCTGCAAGAGAAGGAACATAAAGCACATCAGAAAAGTAACTATAGTCAATATTGATTCTTCCAATCCCCTAAGAGGATATTTCTGAATTATTTCCCAATCTGATGGAAGGGCCAATTGAGCTTTCGAAACTAGAGAAGAGATCTTGGGAGGAATACATGTGTCTTGATGCTCATGAATCTATGATGAAGGAAGAATACGTTGATGCACTTTCCATGAGGGAATGACATCTTTCTTTGTCTTCGGATCTAGAAGGTTCAATATAAGGTTCTTTCTTCCTTGTACATGCAGGTACAGGAAGATTGTTCTTCTCAAGTAACTGAGCCATCAAGTCTATAGCTTTCCTCATACAAGCACTCTCAGGGTGAAAACCTCTAAGACAATACGTGCACTTGGATCTTTTCTTCTGAGAATGCTTGGTCTTCCTTAAGTTCGAATCCCCATCTGAATGATATGGATTATTTGTAGGCCTTGTATCATTCGATCTCTTATCATAAATCTTTTCCTTGTCTTTACCATTCTCCCTTTTGGCCTCAACAGCTGTAAGGGCCAAATCCAATTTGGGTTTGATCATTCCCATGGAGATTAACTTCTCTTCCTCTTGAGTAAGAGATTGGATGAAGTCATCAAGTGAGGGAATCTTCCATTTTGGAATGAACATCTTAGCTGACTGGAAAGTAGAAACAAAAACTGAGAAGTTTGGCCCCAACTTTGAGATAATGGCAAGAATAAGCTACTTGTCTTCTTTCACTATCTCATATCTTTTCAACTGTGATATCAAGCTTTTGAACTTGGTGAGGAAGGCATTGATAGATTCGAAGCTGTTAGGACTCAAACATATGAGTTCATTCTCCAATTTGTGTCCTTTCATATCATATTTATGTCCAAAAAGGGATTCAAGCTTGTCCCAAACCTCTTTAGGAGATGTAATATCGATGACATGGAAGTGAAGATCTTCAGAAATTGAGAGAAGGAGGAGACCAACTGCTTCATAAATCCTATCCAAGTACTTGGACTTTTCAACTGCACTGAGAGGTTCTACCATCATTCCCTTGAGTATTTGGGTGAAGATCTTGGTTCTCATGAAGAGAGCCATCTTGGATTTCCACTCAACATAGGTTGAAGATGTGAGCTTTAGATCCATTTGAACAAAGAAAGTCGAATAGTTGAAGAAGAATTTGAACGGGTGAATAAACTCGCAAAACAAGAAGAGTTTTTGTTGATGGAGAATTCTACACTTCGACTGAACACTACCTTTTGACACTGAGCACATAGACTAAGTCCTTCACACTTGTCTAGACCTCAGTAGATTTCTCCAATGAATTCAAGTAATAGCACCAGGATTTGATCTGGAAACTCAGAGGCTTCTGGTGCTCAAGTGAAAGATAACTACTCAAAGAAATGTTGCAACTGCTACAATGGCTGTAATTCGAATAGCTGATGACTACTCTGATACCATGTGATAATCTATAAGGGATCTAGTAAGTGTAATAAACTCACAATCAAACTCTCAAGAATGTTGCAAAGAAGAAGAGAAGCATGCATTCAATAATCACTCATTAACACAAAATAATGGACAATGTCAATATCATACAATGAATAATGAATGTAAAGAATGTGTTACAATAAACTATGATGAAGCATCATATAGGATTCGAATTATCCAAGTAGGGCATTCGAATCAGAGCTCAAAGTCTAGCTTGGATAACAATGGAGACATCATCCAATCAGTAGTATCAGTCATAAATGGTAAGAGCCAGTCAAGTGTGTCAAACTGAATCTAACATAACCATCTAGGCATAAATCAGGGAATGGAGACTCCAAGGGAGGCACATGAGGCTGTCAAATAGTCAAGTGGAAATCCAAAACTAGCTAACTATACGCTACAAGCAGTCATCATGAGCAATCAGTGGAAAAACTGCTCAATCAATGCACTAACTGAGTGATAACTCCCGGTAGGTGAGAAAGGACACCCTAACTGAGTGATAACTGAAGGTAGGTGAGCAAAGGCACACTAACTGAGTCTGGTAGGTGAGAAAAGGCACACTTGGCATGCAGAAAGGTCAAGTAGGGCGCATTAGGTAGGTAGGAGGCCAAATGGGGGCTAAAGATAGGCTCTGGAGAGATAGAAGCAAGCTCTAGGTGCTGGGGAGACAACCATGATGATGACTGGATGCATGCACCATGCAGATTTGCATGCAAGCATTCAAAATATAAAAATGATGGTGTGAATATTCCAACACCTGAGTCGATAAAAAATAGAAGTAATAGTATACAGACACACCTAAACAAAAATTTCTTGTCATGGTTTTCTAAACAAACATAAAGTAAAGTACCTGCAAAGCTCATGGTCCCATTTATGTCTACATCATGTATCCTTCCCAACAAACAAAGTATGAAGAAAGAGCCTTCTCATTAGTCATATATTCAATTGTATTTTTGATTGGGTTTATGGGTGTCTAATCAAAATCCCAATCTTATCATTTGTTGGGTAAATGAATCTGATAAGTAGAGATTGCCAGTAGCCAAAGCTTGCTGCAAGAAAATTTATAGAAACAACATCATCATGTAATGCTTCGTAACTTCAATGGATATATAATTCTTTGAGTCAATTTGAAAGAATGATAGAAAGGTCAAACAACACATCAGAAAATGGAGAACTTCATAGATATGGAGTAAACCTATGATGGAGTGATCTCAAATTACAACCTCTTTCCCTGCACCAGGAGTGTGCATGAGGTTGGGCCAGCTTTGTTCATGATAGGAAGTACACATTTTCCTAATGGGTTTATTCTCCTTTGAACAATTGAAATATGTCCGCGAGCACATCTTCTAACTGTGCATCACCTTTTTTTCTTCAATTCTTTGGTTTTTCTAAATTGGGATGCGGAGGTGGTAGACCTGACAAAAAAATGACATGGCACTACTGGTTCTAAGAGGACAAGTTAAGATCCTAATATCCATACCGATATTTCTTAAATTCCAATACCATTTGTAATATAGAAGTGACACATATCAGTAATACAGATGTGACCCATAAGTGACACATATTAGTCACTTCAAAAATTAGCTTTCAATGGATCTTGGGCTTGATCTACCACATTGATCAATGGTTAGAGAGACAACCACCCACCAATCACCTGGGATCACGCACATAGGAAGGTCGGTATGTCGTCCCCTATTCCACAAACAATGGATCAAGCACTCACCTCCCATATGATTTTGACAGCGATACATATAGCTAAAATTCATCTTATCCTTCCATCCAATATGCAGCTTCGAGAAACCCTCTGGATCCCCATGTCTGTGTCGGGCGTGGTGTGAAACCCAAAAAATAAGGGTGAGGAAGGAATAAATAAAGAAGGATCATGGAGAAAGAGTGAATATGTGAAGATCAGAATGAAGGAAGAGGTGTTTTTGGAGCCGTTGGAAATAGCCACGCGGCCCTGAAGAAGAGAAGATGAGCACTCCACTAGTCAAAACCCTAAAATCATATACACTGGAGTTGGCAAGAGACTGGTAGTGATTTCACTATATTCTTAATCAACTTTGAAGTGATATAAGAATCTCTTTAAGAACCTATAACTTTCATCTCTTTAATAATCTATAATTCATAAGATCTTTAAGAAGTTATCACTAAGATTCATTACATACTTGAAAGAAGGAAGATACCTGGCCAACATTGCCTTTCTGTTGCCGAAGAACTTTAGCATCATTTGTTCCCACACTCTTTGTCTCAATACTAAATCGGTTAGTGCAAAACCCTCCAAGCTGCCGCAACTTGTTCTCAAGATCCCATACTTCTCCTACTATGTCAAGAATGACCTGCATAATCTTCTTGAGCATGTTCCTGGTAATGTCTCTCTCGAGTAGTGTACGGGTAAAATGAAACATGGACATGACCGGAATGATGATCCAAACCTAATGATATAACAATCATGACATGATGATGCTTATAGCAAGAAATGACTAAATCCATGGCATGACTCAACATGACACATGATGAAACATAAGATGAAACTTAACAAGTGTGTCGAAGGGGGTATATAGAAGCGAAAATAGTGAAACAATGTATGGAAATGACAAGCACATCTCCCTAGATATGAAAGTATATACAAAATGGCCTTGTGACCAAGTTTAATAGGTGCTCATTTGGATACCCATCTTCATAGTAGTGATTAACAATGCTTCTTAGACAAATTGTAATTGGGGATAAAAATTAGACAATAAAAACAATATATGAAGCAGATCCTATTAAAATCAGGGAATTATCCATTGTTTGAACAATGGAAAATTGCAATTTTGATAATAAAATTATAAAATTTCATAAATTTTAACGCTGTAGTGTTAAAATTTACGAAATTGTAACAAAATTATTACAATTTCGTAAATTTTAACAATGGACATCTTATACAATTATTAACTTAGATTTTCTAGTCATATTTTGTATCCCATGACTAAATTAGTCGTATATTTTATTCTATGACGAAATTAATCATTTTTAGTTGTGATCACTTAAAATTTCCCAAATTTGGTCATATTTCACTTTAAAATGTTGTGGTGACCAATTGTTTTGGTGGTCTAGTCATTTATTTCACTTGGTGACCAACTTTTTTGGTTGCCTGGTCATTTATCACCCATTTTTCTACTAGTGTTCCTTAAGAATGGCTGACCTATAACTTAACATTAATTCACGTCTTCAATAATTTCAGGGGCTTCTTCAATGGTTCAATGGGCTCTGAATTAGCTTCTTGACCACTTCATGGCTTCATCAAAGGGCTTTAACCTATCTTTTTGATGACTTCATGTCTTCAATTCTTTTAGATATTTCATCAATCACTCAAAGGGATTTGACTTGTCTTCTTGACCATTTCATGGCTTCATCAGTGCTTTCCAAGTGGGCATATCACCCTTGCTTCAGGGGATTCTTGCTTTTACTAACGTTATCATCAATGGCAACCAATTTTCCTACAATGGATTTTACCAATATTCTTTTACAAGAATTATTCTTCAATGTTGATGATGTTTTGTTGCTCTTTGATTCTTTAATACTTTGTTGGCTACTTTCTGGATAGACCCAGGTTTTCAGGATGCACAGCAACAAACACCCCTTTGGTGCACTGTCCCTTTCGGCAACGAGCTGCGCAGCAGCCCGAAGTCTCACCCGAAGTGGCTATGGGGGGATAAGGAATCAGGTTTCCTTAACCTAGGTGGTGTGGAGTCTACAGTTTTCTCTCTTTCCCTTCTTGGAGGTAACCCTTGAACAGAGTGTCTTACTCTTTCATAGGTCTCCTAGCGCTACAGCGCTGGAACTCACTCTTCTTAGCCGAGCTGCGCAGTAGCTCCACACCTACGCACGAGTCTTTTACCCGCTACCTCTGATACACTATGTATCATCTCTGCCCTTGTGCCACAGCGCAGTAACACACTCCTTTAGCGCTACAGCGACAGTGTTCTTACAAACTCCTTTGACAATGCACAAGTACAACTTCTAAGGGAGCTTCCAAGATTTACTTTACATAATCATTCATAAAGATAGCGAAACATTCATAGAACCATAGACAGTAAAGCAAAGAAATGCAATCAAATAAAGCATCACCACAACAACAAGAATTATGTGGTTCACTTCTAGGAGGGAAGCTACGTCCACGGGAACTGTGTTTTATAATATCTTGAGATGGGGATAACACAGTTCCGCTGCGCACACAGCTGCAACCTTAGATCTTTCTAGGAAACTCCATGCACACAGCTGGGAGCCCTTCTCTTAGATCTATTCTCTTCTTCTACAGATATTACCATGACAAAGACATACAATTACATTCCCCTCTCAGTCCTCTTGCGACTGGTCGATACATGCAATGGCCCTTACGCCAAGCAGTCTTCCTGCGAGATCGCGGCCTTCCTACATGCACAAAATGATCATTAACAGCTTTAAAAGATACAGCAATACAAATGTCTTAGACATCAGCTTAGACTGTATGTGTAACTCAGTAACTATCCAACCCTTTTCCCCTTTTCAATTACACATATATATAGGTGGCCCTGAGGATCGCACCTTTACAAAACTGTGGGCCTTTCCCAACAGTGATCCCCAAAAAACCTAACCGCGGACACGGCTAGGTGTACTGTAGGAACCTCTTGCAGTGACGTCGCAACTTCCCGCAGACTCCGTGATTTCCAGCGCAGATCGCGGGTATGGGCGCCGCTTCATCGTTCTTTGCTCCTTGTCCTTCACCTTCAATGCTTCGGCCCGTTGCTCTTCCTTGGTCCGAGCAACCATAACTCCTGTACTTTTCCTTAATGAGGGCAGCTGAGCCCTCTATTACACTGCTTCATTTACTGTGGTGGTTGATCTTTCTACTCGGCCACCTTATTTACTCTTTCCTTTGACTTGTGCGTGCGAGCTCCACGATTTTCGGCCCGCAATCTGCGATGAGCTCGTCCATCTGGCGCCGTACTGTGCACTGTTCATTTCTTCCCAAAAATGGTGCTTTTCCTCAAAATTAGTACTTTTCCTTCAAAACTTAGTGCTTTTTCCTAAAACTTGGCAGCTTTGCCATAGCTGTGGCCTATGCTCCAACAGGCCCCTAACACTTACTTGTGGTTCATCCCCGAGCCACTCGCACTAGCTTGCGGTCGTTTTACTTGTGCATCTGACTTTGCTTGGGTCGCAGCGAAGGCTTACTTCCACTGTGCAATAGCGGAGTCCATGTCTTGCACGCACTTCGTGGCTGTCTGCACCAGGTCTGAAGTAGCTTCTTCTCCTTCTGTGCCATCGACCAACTCTCGAGACTCAGCAAATGCTTTGATCTTGGCCTCTGCTTGGGCAGCAAGTTCAGCATACTCATCGATAAACGGCTAAATGATGTTGGCGAGAGTAGCATCTTTGTCTCTGAGCCTGTCCAGTTCTTGCTGGACTTTGCAGGCTTTGCTCATCTTTCTCATTTTGGCTAAGCCTTCCAAGGGCTTAGCTTCTTCGTTCAGAACAGTTAGGGACTGTTATGCTGCTTTCACCTGTTCCAAAAGGGAAACTTTAGAAGGGAGCTTCTCGAGCTCATCCCAAGCCTGCATAGCTTGCATCATTAACTGCTGGGCTTCATCTGTTCTGCACTTCATTTGGGTAGAATCTATGCGCAGTGTTTCAAGTCGTTCTTGCTTATCATCTGCGGGAGGCACTACGACACGAGCTTCCAACTCAGCGAGCTACTTTCTATGGTCCTCGGCCATAGCAACTACTTGTTGTTCTAGTGCTTTCGCCCTTCTGCCAATGCGTTGCACTTTCTCAACTAAAGGAAGGTCTGGTTGAAGCTGGCAGGCCGGCAGCTCCTGGGTGATTTCATCGACGACATTCCTTAGCCCAGTGTCTCGCGCTTCGTGAAGTGCAAGCTACGTAGAGATCTCCTTATAGCCTGCCCTTAGCTCTACTTCCTGCGTCTGCAGTCTTTGATTGGCATGGAATGTGGAGAGCTCCCTAGCTCTCAGCTCAGTAGAGACCTTCTCATGAACCAACTGTAGAGTTTCCAATGGAATTAGTGACAAATTTATTTCAACAGGGCCAACTGCGCTTACCTGAGGTGCAGCCAGAGGATCCGGGAGTGTCATGCTTGCGGGTGGGATGTGGACGACAGTGTGCCTTTCTGTAGGTACTTCAACCCACTTGGTGATTGTAGATGCTTATGGCGCCTACGAGCCGGATCCTGGCACATGGGTCTGCGCAACTCGTCCTGCGAGACCTTTCAACTCCACGAGCTGCAGATCTAGAGCACTTCTGATATTAGCCTGAGAGGCACGCAGCTCCTGAAATGGCTCCTCCAAGTACTGGTTGAGCCTCGCGGCAAGGTTCTCATAGGGATCTTCAGTCGCAAAATTTGTCTTATGGTGGTCCTCTGGATGGATTCTGATCTGATGGTATCCTGAAAAGCCATCAGTGAAGGAGTAAGCCTCTTGTCCTCCAACATTGTCAAGCACCTCGTCTATAAAGGGCGTAGGAAATGGATCATGCGCTGATGCGTCGTTGAGCTTGCGCAGGTCCACGCAGATTCTTATTTCACATTTTGTCTTTCTCTTATACCACCATAGGACTAATCCAATCACTTTCCTCTACTGGCTCAATGATACCAGCTGCGAGCATCTTATCAATTTCTTCTCTGACCTTTTCTTTATATCGCAGGTTCAACCTGTACGGGCGATGTTTTACTGGCTTAGCGTCCGCTTTCAAAGGTATGCTCATAACTCCTAAATCTCCTAGGATGCCTTTCATTTCTGTAAACTTGGTAGGAAAGATATCCTGGTACTCATGTAGTAAATCTGCAATATGGCCAACAGTTTCTTCATCCCAATAATCTCCTATAGAGGCAAACTTGGGTTCGGCTTCTGTACCAATATTAATCTTCTTGAGCTTGATGTGTTCTGTAATGGCAGGGATATCAAGCTGAGGGCCTTCGACTTTGCGCGTCCCTTCTAACTCTGGAATATTGATGTTGCGAGGATCATCATCCTCTTCTCCAGTGGTGAAATTATAGCATTCCAGGGCATGTTCCATCTGGACAACTCAATCTGGTTGAGAATACTCTGGTAAAGGACATTGTCCAAATATTTTCTTTCTAATACACTTTAAATCCTGATCGATGCTTGGATGTTCTGACTCAAAGCTAAAAGTGAGTTGAAAACTTTCAATCATGAGAGGCCAAGTGATAGTGCCTCTGCGCAATTTTGTTTCAGTGTACCAGTTCCTTGGAACTATATCCAACGTGTGGATGAATAGGTGAACCCACTCATCCTCTGGAATATCTGACCATTGCTGAATACATGCTTCAACGTGTGACCTGGGATCACTCTGTCCATCATATTTGCGCAAAACTCCTACTGTAGTCTCTTGAAATCTGCGCAGTATCAACCTGCGACAGTCTTTCCATGTGTCGATATTTTCTTTATGCGCACCCCACCATCTTGCAGGTGTAGCGCGTAATGCTACATCCAATGCTTGTATGTGTTGCTCATCTGGGATTTCTTGTTCATATGCATGTATGAATTCACTTACTCCAGTTAAACCATCAAATATTGGAGTGTTATTCAATTCTGTGCCAATCCATCGAATGGATTTAGTCGTCATGGTGTAACGCCTTGCAGAAACCTCATGTAAGCGATTCTGCCAGTTTTGCAGTCCTGCTTCTGAATCTGATGCGCACGAGCTATCGCATCGCCAGCTGATATGGTCGTCCGCTGTGGGATTGACATAATCATTATGACTAGCAGTCATCTGATACAAACTTTCCATGTGGCGCACTTCTTCTTCTGCTCGAATGGGTTCAATATACCGTGGTCCTTGAAGGGGATCAAGTGGTGCAATGACCCTAATCTGGTCATCCTCAAAGGTTATATGTCTTTTCTTCAAATTAATGACAGCCAGATTATCAAATGCCCAGTATATGCCTAAAAGTGCTGGGTAAGGTCTACTGTCATCCAGAATTTTGATTACTTCAAAGTCTGTAGAACTTCTTACTCCATCAATATCAATGGGTACATTGGGTGATCTGCCCAATGGAGAAACTCGTTGCTGATTTGCTAGTCTTAGATGGATAGGAGATCTGATAAGCTGAGGACTACCCATCTGTTCCCAAGTCTGCATGGTGAGAACATTAACTTCTGAGCCTAAATCCAAAATGACTTCGTCCATTTCAAATGCTCCAATCTACGCTGTGAGTCTCATCTCTCTTCGAGTTCTAGTATGACTCCTGATCTGATGAACAGCATGCTACACTGTGTTCATCGAAGCAGATTGTTGACACTGGTCCAACATGTGTTGGAGTTCCATAGTTGCTTTTTCATTGCGCAACAACTTTAAGCAGCTTCTCAGGAAATCATGAACACTTCCTAGTGTATCCTCCTCATCAGGCCTTCCAGATGTAGTAGCTTGCTCTTGTACTAGGTTCTCTTGACTTGGCACATGCGGTCTGATATCATTGTGCGGTAATGGGACAGAACTTGAAGCTCGCGGATCTGAGAAATACTCTTGAGCTTGCTTGAATGCTTCTTTTTTCTTCTATAGGTCGAGCGGGGATGGTTTAATATTAGCGCGGTGCACCCATTGTGTTGCTGGATTTCCAGTTCCTGACTATGGCGCACCAGTGGTTGCACCACTGCGCGTCACTATATTAACTGTGGGATCTGGTTCTCTTTTTTCTGCTGCAATCAACTAAATATTCTGGTTAACCTGTGGCTTCTTTTCTTGCATCTTGGCCATCAACTGAGGGCATTCTTCAATGACATGATCATAAGATTTACAGTATCTGCAGGTGGTTGTAGGGTTTTGGAAATCCCTTGCATAATGGCCTTGAGCTCTGCAGTTATAGCAAGTGATCTGTCCTCTTCCACGACCAAAAACTCCTGCGCGTCCTTGGCCCCTGTAATTTCCTCCTCGGCCTTCACGAGCTGGGTCATACTGCGGACTTGCTGTGGGTCCCTGTGGTTCTGACTGTACTCTATAAACATCATGTTTTCTTTCTATCATAAGGTCATATGCTTTGCAATTGTTCTCATCATGGCCTACTGATTTACAGAAATTGCAATATAGATTCTTTGGAGTTTGTACATATTTTTGTAACAAGTGACACTCTTGTGGTATGTGGCCTCTAGTTCTACAGATTTCACACCAAGGCCCCTGAGCCTGTGGTAAAGGGCTAGGTGCTTCGGTTGCAATATAATCTATGAAAACAGGACAATGGTCCTTTGAATGTCCTTGTGCTCTACACTTTGTACACCAAATTTCTTCTTTAACATCCTTTCCTTTCTTAATATCATGCACTTGCAAAGTTAGGTTTGCTATTTGGTTCTGCAACTGCGCAACATCGTTGCTTGTTCCAGCAATTGGTGAAGCTTCTAGTTTCATAGCCATCTCTAGAGCTTGTTCTTGAGTAGTGAGATTCTGTTGCATAAGAGTAAGTCTAATATGAGGAAGCAGCGCAGCAATGAACCATTCCTTATGCTGCTGCGGTGCAAACTCAAAGCTTACTTGATCTATCAAGGCTTTGAACTTCTGGTCAAAGTCCCATACTGATTCTGTAGGTAACTGTTTTATGTCTTTGAGTTCTGTTATGCACTGTGATTCTAATTTAGGTTTCTTGAATTCTTTAATCATAGCACTTCTTACATCGGCAAGCGTCCTATTCTGTGCTATTGAGTATTTCATAAACTAGGTTAAGGCTCTCTCTCTTAGTGTGGTTGCTAACTGAACCAGCTTAACAGCATCATCATTAATTTGCTTAATCGTCCAAATGGCTTCACATAGAAACCAGTGCTGCTCAGGGTGTTCTAACCCTGTTCCTCTAAAGGTTGGTAGCTTCATGTCATCACCCATCCTTCTTGCGCTAGGTTGACATGGAGGTGTTGTGGCACTGCCTCCGGGATGGTTAAACAAAGGTGGGGCTAACGTACTAGAAGTACCGTGCGGGCTACTAGAGGGTGTTACTGCGAGGTTATGCTGGGCCCCATATGGCTTTTGCAGTGTAAAAGGGTGATAAGGGATATGAGCACTCCCTTGTCTCTCTATATGGCTCGCTCTACGAGCTCGGCTATCTTCTGGGCTAGACTCAAAAGAATGTTGGTCGAGGCCTACTTTATACCGTTTTCTGCTACGAGTGCAACCAATAACTTCAAGATCACTATCAGAATCTGCGGACATTACTTGTCTATGCTATTCATCCGAAGCTATGCATAGTTTTTCTTTTTCATATAAGAGCATTTTAATCCACAAGTTCAGAGAATTTAAGAACTTACCCCTGTATGCTTTGAAGAAGCTCCTCTCAGCCTCGCTGAAGCTCTTTCTCGTATCTACTGCAAACTCGATGATGAAGCCTTCCAGCAGACTGTTCAACCAAAAGTCTACTGCGCGGGACACAGGATTATCTACTCGCTTCAAAAGGCTAACTAGCTCAGGCATCCAAATGATAGGTTGATCAACATGCACAGTGGGTCCAGTATCTGCTAGCTTGGATACCCACTCATGCAACTCGAGTGCAAATGTTACAAATAAGATTTCGTGAAGCTTAGTATAAATATGCTTCTGCAACCAGTCCTCTGTCTGAAGCCTAGGGCTTCTATTTTCACATTCAGCGAAGTCTCTAGCCTTTGAATCAAACCAATCTTGAATTTCTTTAGCTGTAGGATTCCAGCACCACATTGCCTTCAAAATAATAGGGTTAAAGATGGAAACAGAACCATTTGCTGGTTGCTTTTTGGACAGACCCGGGTTTTCAGGATGCACAGCAATAAACACCCCTTTGGCGCACTGGCCCTTTCGGCAACGAGCTGCGCAGCAGCCCGAAGTCTCACCCAAAGTGGCTATGGGGGGCTAAGGAATCAGGTATCCTTAACCTAGGTGGTGTGGAGTCTAAAGTTTTCTCTCTTTCCCTTCTTGGAGGTAACCCCTGAACAGAGTGTCTTACTCTTTCACAGGTCTCCCAACGCTACATCACTGGAACTCACTCTTCTCAGCCGAGCTGTGCAGTAGCTCCGCACCTGCGCACGAGTCTTTTACCTGCTACCTCCGATACACTATGTATCATCTCTGCCCTTGCGCCACAGCGCATTAACAAACTCCTTTAGCGCTGCGGCGACAATGTTCTTACAGAATCCTTCGACAATGCACAAGTACAACTTCTAAGGGAGCCTCCAGGATTTACTTTACATAATCATTCATAAAGATAGCGAAACATTCATAGAACCATAGACAGTAAAGCAAAGAAATGCAATCACATAAAGCATCACCACAACAACAAGATTTATGTGGTTCACTTCTAGGAGGGAAGCTACGTCCACGGAAACTGTGTTTTATAATATCTTGAGATGGGGATAACACAGTTCCGCTGCGCACATAGCGGCAGCCTTAGATCTTTCTAGGAAACTCCATGCACACAGCTGGGAGCCCTTCTCTTAGATCTATTCTCTTCTTCTACAGATATTACCATGACAAAGACATACAATTACATTCCCCTCTCAGTCCTCTTGCGACTGGTCGATACATGCAATGGCCCTTACGCCAAGCAGTCTTCCTGCAAGATCGTGGCCTTCCTACATGCACAAAATGATCATTAACAGCTTTAAAAGATACAGCAATACAAATGTCTTAGACATCAGCTTAGACTATCTGTGTAACTCAGTAACTATCCAACCCTTTTCCCCTTTTCAATTACACATATATATAGGTGGCCCTGAGGATCGCACCTTTACAAAACTGTGGGCCTTTCCCAACAGTGATCCCCAAAAAACCTAACCGCGGACACGGCTAGGTGTACTGTAGGAACCTCTTGCAGTGACGTCGCAACTTCCTGCAGACTCCGCGATTTCCGGCGCAGATCGCGGGTATGGGCGCCGCTTCATCGTTCTTTGCTCCTTGTCCTTCGCCTTCAATGCTTCGGCCCGTTGCTCTTCCTTGGTCCGAGCAACCATAACTCCTGTAATTTTCCTTAATGAGGGCAGCTGAGCCCTCTATTACACCGCTTCATTTACTGTGGTGGTTGATCTTTCTACTCGGCCACCTTATTTACTCTTTCCTTGTGCACGCAATCTCCACGATTTTCAGCCCGCAATCTGCGGTGAGCTCGTCCATCTGGCGTTGTACCGCGCACTATTTATTTCTGCCAAAAAATGGTGCTTTTCCTCAAAATTAGCACTTTTCCTTCAAAACTTAGTGCTTTTTCCTAAAACTTGGCAGCTTTGCCATAGCTGCGGCCTATGCTCCAACATACTTCTTCAAGACACTTCACATGGACACATCATCATTACTTTAGGGGATTTTTCACACTTTCATTATTTCAAAGGCTTCTTCACACTTTACATCACCATGGCTATATGGGCTTCTTCAATGTGCCTTGACTTTGACTTGTCTTCCTGGCTTCATTAAGGGGCTTTGGGGATTCTTCAAATTTCACTTCATCATGGTCTTGTGGACACATCATCATTGCTTTGGGGGCATCTTCAATGGCTTTAGGGGCTTGATCCATTTTTTACCAATCAAAGTGGGCATGTGGAAACAATCGCTTGTTATCTCATCCCGTGAGGGCCATTCTTAATAGGTACACCATAAGGGGACAACTTTGGAGTTATATACACTTATGTCAAGGCCCCTTCAAATCTCTTTGTGGCTTCAAACAATCTCCCTGTCATATCATCATCATCATCATCATCATTACCATTTCCACATCATCATTATCATTGCCACAATATCATCATCATTTCCACATTGGCATCAACAATAACATCACTCAACAATCTTATAAGCTCATGACACAGATCTCTTGACCCCGTTGACATCAACGACAACTTTACTCAACAACATCATCATGAATGAATTTCGTACATGGACAAACATGGTCAATCATAGTCAATCATTGTCACACTCATTAATTGTTAAGCATGGTTGGCCATAGCCAACTAGAGTCAACTGAGGTCATTAATTGTCAACTAAAGTCTACCATGGTTAATGATTCTCAACCAAACACAACCAATGTCCAATGTGGTCAACTATAGTAAAAAATAGTTAATCATATTCAAACGTGGCCATTTAAAGGTAATCATAATCTACATTCTAAACCATGGTCAAGCATGGTTAATCATAGGAAAACGTAGTCAACCTTGGTCAAGCATGGCATCAAAACTCAACCATACTCTATATTATCAACCATTGTAAAAAATGCTCAAACATGGTCAATCATTGTTGAAGATGGTCACCAATGCTCAACCATAGTCAAACATGGCACATCAGGGTTACCATTACCATCCATATTTAAACTTGTACAACCATGGTCAAACATACTCAACCATGAGCAAACCATGGTTAACAATGGTCAACCATAGTCATATATAGTTAGCCATGGTCAACCATGCTTAACCATACATAATAAAACATATTCAATCATGGGAAATCCATTGTTAACAATGGTCAAACTTGCTCCACCATAGTTAAACATAGCCATTCATGGTCAACCATGGTAAGAATTAGTTAACCATGGTCAAATTCCATAGTTAACCATGGTCAAACCTAGTCCACCATTGTCAAATCTTAGTTGAACCATGCTCAACTATATTCAATCATTATCGAACATGGTCAAGAATGGTCAACTATGATCAAAGATGATCCACAATGATTGATCATGGTAGACCATAGAAAATTATCATAGGTATTTTAATATCATTTAATTTGAAAATTTATTATTCTTTTCTACGGATGTCAATCATCAACTAACACAACCACATTATTAAAGGTGATTGATATATGTCAACCAATATCATTTTCACATTTTTTATTAATGTTGTTTATCAAAATACATCAAGCACTTTTAATAATGTGGTTGTGCTAATTTAAAAGTCTAAAAGAAACAATATATTTTCTAAATATTATATAAGACTTTGCTTGCATGTTAAATCTACTCTATAAAATTATTTTTATTTAAATAAACATAAGATAAATATAACCCGAGAAAAATTTATAGCTTCTAGACCCAAATTAATAGGGGGTCAACGATATATATATATATATATATATATATATATATATATATATATATATCAACGATATATATATATATATATATATATATATATATATATATATATATATATATATATCCCTTGTCGGGGACATAAAAATGTATAAAATACCTTGTTTGTTAAGTTTATAGCTCATATTTATACTGAAAATGTCTTTGTAAAAAATGGTATCCGTGTCACTTGTTTGTCGCATCATCCAAAATAAATAAATAAAATAAAATCAATTTCATATTACACATATTCACCACACTTGTTCACCATAGTGATCATTCCCATGTGTCCATTTCCTTCCATGAGGTCACACATGGACGACTTGATTTCCATGCATTGTAACCACTCCCAATATGGAATTCTCAAGAGTGGGAGAGTTTCGTTGAAAGAAGGTTTCAAGCTATGCTATGGAAGAAGTTATCCAAAGAGATCATTCTCACTTCCTTCAAATCTTCCTTTGATGTGAATATAGTAAATTAAAGAGGCGACTTGAACTCGATTGCTCACTTCATGGCCTGTTATTATCTTCCCATATGCTTCAACAAAAGTGAAATTTTCACTTTTCCGTGTATAGTTTTGAAAATTACTTTGTTTTGTTTGAACTTATAAAAGGAAGTTTAGTTGGGAGCTATAAGAAAAAAATGTGAAAGTGTTTTTAATAAGAATTAAGCACGTTGGACATTAATGAATTTGGGGAAGTGGACATATATATGCTTTTCTATGATTGCAAAATATTCTGTCATATAATTTTAAAATGTGGTTATTGGTTTAAAATAGTTTTTTTTAGGATGAAAGAAATACAAATTCTTGTTGAAGGATTGATAAAAGTCTAAATTGTAGAAGTTTTTTTTTTTAAGTTTTTAATTTTCATTTAAATTTTTATTGGAAAAGGAGAGTACACGTGGACATTATCATTGTAAAAATGATATCTTAATGAAATCATTTGTTAACTCTTTGTTTTAGCTCTTACCAAAATTTGGATAAAGGGATTTAATGACGTTTTTCTATATGTGATATGGTGCATGATTTTTTATGATGATGTTTTTGTGTTTAGTTTAGCACTCAATTTGACAAATGAACAAGTATAGTAAGTGAAAATTGTAAATACATAAAAAGAAAATTAATTTTAATCAAGCTTTGGTTGAATTATTGGAGCATGATGATATGCTATTAAATTGTAAAAGAAACATGTTTGAAATTTTAATGAAGTCAATTCATCATTAGTCAAAGTCAAAATCATTGTAATCACACTTTGAGGTGCATGATGAGTTTAAAAAAGCGTTTGGAAAACACAAATTAAGAAATCAAACAATTACAAGACTCATTACATGCATTAGATAAGCAGGTTGTTGATCCTCATAAACATATTGATTTTAAGGATAAATTGATTAAAGCATTCCAACTAAAGTTAATTGAACATGAGCAAGAAATGGTAAGAATGCATGTGTTTGATACATCTTGCGATACACTTGATCTAATGCAAACAAATGATGCTTCTTGTGATACAAATGACCTAGTACAACTGAGTGATGCAAATGGAAAAAATGATATGATTGAGGATTCCTTAAATAATCATGAGAAGGAACCATACAATGAAATGACAAGTTTTGAACATGAGTCACAAGTAGAAGCACATAGTGACATCATTAGTAATGAATTTGAATTTGAAGAAAACATCAATGAAAGACATCATCAAGTGAAACATGACCTTTCCGAGATGGTCATTAAACCTTGGGAAGAATTACAATTCAACAAAATTTGATATGGCTTAGGATATGACAAAGACAACATCTTTGATATTCCATATTACTCCAAACTAGTTCAGTTTGTGAGTGCAATATTTCTTGATGAAGATTTGGAGGTTTTAGAAGCTAATGAAGAAGTTATTCAATCAGTTGATGGAAAACACATTGAAGACATTCTTGGATGCCAACATTGTGATAGAGTTCTCCATTTGGAGACAACATGTTTTAATCTCCATCTTTGTCTTCATTGTGGGAATAAAAATCTTCACTTGGATAAATGTTGAAAAAACAAGAAGGTTTATAAAAGAACAATGCACTATGGATGAATAAGTTCTTGCTAATGGAATCAAGAATTCAAGAAGTTGCATAAGTCTTACTGTCTAGTTCAAACACAAGTAAAAACACATTTAAATGGTGAAATTAGAAATGAAAAAAACTTCAATAAATCATTGTAGATGAAAATTTTGGGCATGACTACGACCCATTCTTGAATTTCTACTCTCTTGTACTAGGGGGGGCACAAAAATGAAAGAAGAAAGGTACTCTCTAGCACCTCAATCTAGGGGAGTACATTGAAGAAACAAAATCAAGTGAAAAGGTTAGTGGTTAACCAAAACCACCATATCCATTGATGATATTGGTCAGTGGTCAACCAAAACCACTAGATACATGGCATAAAAATTTAACTATTATAGAAGAATCTAAAATATCAAGCTCGGATGCCTTCAACTTTTCTTACTCACCTTGCACCTGATAGGGGGGGATATCATTGATGATAGTTAGGATTTCAAATTTGAAGTCTTATTGGTCAACAAGTTCAATCAGGCAATTGGTTAGAAACTAATCTACAAATCAAATTAGGGAAGTTCATCGTAGCATTTGAGATCCTCTTTGAGACATCTTCAAATCAACATCAAATCAACATTTGGGAATTCTAGCATGTAAATTGGTCTCCTCAAGCTATCAAATCAATTATTCATCGATTTTTTTTCAACTCCTAATCATTTGTAAATTTACAGATCACTTAGTGATCATATTTATTCACTGATAACAGAATGGTGATCCTATTTATTCACTGATAACATAATGGTGATCCTATTTTTCACCAAATTAACAAAAGATACCAGCTTCTTCTGACAAAATAAACATCAGGGAATGTTCAAACATGGTAGCTATTCACTTCCAAAATTTCATCTCATTCAAATTTCAACATCCACATCATCATTTTTTTACACATATCTTCATCGAAGCTCAATTCATAATTTTTAGATTGAAAATGATACCAGTTCTTATTACTTTACTAGTATAATTATCAAACCTGTGATTGAGAGTAGAAATGTTAGGCTATGAGTCCCTAGGAAATCACAAAGTCGTAGATCACGTCTCACATGATTTGTTATTCTTAACACTTTATGAGTTTTCATACTCACCCAGTGATGAGTTGTTAGTGAGATCTAGATCTAGAGGTGAATATGATCATTTTACTATAAAATACTATCATTGTTATGAAGATCAATGTTGAAGATGCCTAAAGCCTTTTCCACCACTCTATGTCGCTTATTTTCTTTTTCCATATTTTAACAATTGTGGCATACCATTATTAATGTGTTTATCTCATATGTGGCATATTAATGAAGTCAACATATTTATTGTCATAATATGACATAATACTATAATCAACCTAAATGTCAACAGGTGCCATTTCTGTTGAAGTCGGCATCTTTATGTCAAAATGTGACATAATTGGTATGGGACATAACAATGGGACATAACCCTTCATGAACATCATAATTAACCATCAATCAATGTGAGGAAGTGAAAAATCCATGTATGAATGTCGCACTTAAACAAAACCTTTCAAGAATGTCACAATATTAGATAACCATTGGTTTTATTGTAATTTCATATAACCATTGAGGAATGCAACATAACATTATCAATGTGCTTATCTTATATGTGAAATAATATTGAAGTCAGCCTATTATTGTCATAATGTGACATAATATTGCAATCAACCTAAATGTCACAATGTGCCATTTTGTTGAAATTGCATTTGAATGTCATACTATGAAATAACCATTAATGCACATATCAATGTGACATTAGCCTTCATGAATGTCCTAATACTTCATAACCATTTATAAATGTCAGAAATTAGCATAACCCTTAAAGAGTGTGACATTGAGACATAACCTTTTAGGAATGTTGCATTACAACATTATCATCGATGGTCATCACACTTCAACATAACCTTTCATGAATGTTGCAAGGGACATCATCAGTAATGATTTTCACACCGGGTCAAACAAGGCCAATCATAGTCAACCATTGTCATACTCATTAATTTGCAAGCATGGTCGACCATAGTCAACCAAAGTCAACTAGAATAAAGGTCATCAATTGTTAACTAAAGTATACCATGGTCAATGATGCTCAACTATACACAACCAATGTCAAACATCGTCAACAATAGTAAAAAATAGTCAACCATATTCAACCATGGCCATTTGAAGTCAATCATACTCTACATTATAAAGAATGGTCAAACATGGTCAACCATATGTAAACATAGTGAACCTTGGTCAACCATGGTCCTCTAAAGTCAACCATATTCTGCATTATCAACCATTGTAAAAAATGGTCAAACATAGTCAATCATAGACAAACATGGTCATTAATGGTCAACCATAGTCAAACATAACCAACTAGCATTACCATTGTCAACCATAACTAAACTTGTACAACTATGATCAAATATAATCAACCATGGGAAAAACATAGTTAACAATGGTCAACCATTGTCAACAATAGTCATACATAGTTATCCATGGTCAACCATGTTTCACCATACATAATCAAACATAGTTAAGCATGGGCAATCCATAGTTAACGATGGCCAAACTTGCTCCAACATTGTTAAACATAATCATCCATGGTCAACCATGGTAAGTCATAGTTAACCATGGTTAAAATCCATAGTCAGCCATGATCAAATGTTGTTAACCATGGTTAAACCTAGTCCACCATTGTCAAACCATGATAAACTATAGTCAATCATTATCAAACATGGTCAACAATGATCAAACATGACCCAAAATGATTAATCATGTTAAATCATACTAAACTATCATAAATATTTTAATATATTAATCTCGATATTTTAATTTACAAATTACTAATCCCCTCCATAGATATCGATCATCAATTAACATAACCACATTATTAAAATTCATTGATATATGTTGATCAACTTTATTTTTCACCTTACATACTTCAACAACTTTTAATAATATGATTTTGCCAAATGTAAAAAAACAATATATTTTCTAAATATTTTATAAAACCATGCTTGCTTGTTAAGTCTACGAGATACAATTATTTATTTTTTATTTTTTAAATAAACATAAGATAAATATAAAAACGTGTGAAGTATCTTGTTTGCTTGCAAAGTCTATGGCTCATATTTAAGCCGAAGGCATCTTTTTTGGGGAAATGGAATCCCTGTCACTTGTCGGCCGCGTCGTCAAAATAGATTATTTTTTAATTTCGTGTGGCACATGTGCACCCATTACACCTTCCATTCATCATTCCCATGTGTCCATTTCCTTCGGTGGGGTCAAACGCGGACGACTTGATCTCCTCGATGCATTGAAACCAAGTCCCAACACACGCAACCCCACGATCCGAGTGGGAGAGTTTCCTTGAAAGAAGGTTTGAAGCTATGCTATCGAACAAGTTATCCAAAGAAATCATGCTCTCATCTTTCAAATCTTCATTACCATCAACAACAACAAAAAACTAAACCAATAATTATAATAATTATAAATATTGAAATTTTTTAATAAAAAAATATTAAAACGAATTAAAAAACCATTAATTTAAAAACAAACAATCGTTAACCTACTTTAACTTTATTGGAAGTTGAAGTTGTCAAAACTTCATTTTGTATAATAAAATAAAAACACGTGTCAAAGCGTAGTAGGTAGTTGATAATTTTATTTTTTCTCATTTCAATAAAAAAATATGAATATAAATAAATTTAGTAGTGAGCTTGTCGCTTTATGCCAACTGTTTTGGAGTAATGAATAGCAGGAGGTCTTTGTAACGTGCAGTGAAGGGCATAATGTGTCCTCGTTGCCGACAGGGGTAACGTGCAGTATGCCACGCGCGAGGAAATTGCTAGGCAATTTAGCTTCCGCTCAATGGGGTTCCTAGCAATTTCATCTCGCGTGGCATACTGCACGTCACGCGTCTCGGCACCGATGCCACATTATGCCCTTCAATGCATATATGTATGCAAGCAACGACTTAGTTGGCTGAACAGAAAAGTCTGAAATAAACCTGATATCGTTGCGATTTTGTTTTTGTTTTCAACCGATTGGTAAGCATCTCTACAGATCCACATAGAAAGTACCAAACGCCTGTTGCTACCTTGAAAGCCAATAGGGACTCTGCAGGCAGACTGCACTTGTGAGACGATTCTTATCCCAATGGCACATCTTACCTTGACACCGGCTCCCCAAGAAACATCTTCGGCTTCTTCATCCACTTCATACGGCAGCGAAAACAACAATTATGTCTACGATGTATTTATAAATCATCGCGGGCCTGATGTGAAGAAAACGTTGGCGTGCGATCTCTATCATCGCCTTTGCAAACACCAATTGCGAGTGTTTTTGGACCAGCAGGAATTGCAAGAGGGAGAGAACATAACTCCACAGATTGAAAGCGCTATTCGAACAGCGTCGGTCCAAATAGCTATTTTCTCTCCTCGATATGCAGAATCGAGTTGGTGTCTAAATGAACTCTTGCTTATGTTGAAGTCCGGGTCAACCATTCTGCCGGTTTTCTATGGTGTCGAGCCTTCAACTCTTCGGTGGACTAGGAAGGGCGATAACGGAGTATATGCTCGATCTCTGTGCATCCTCCAGCAGAAAAAAACATTCAATTCTCAACCACGATACGGCTCCAAAACAATCAGAAAATGGAGGAATGCTCTTTCCAATGTTGCAGAAATAAGCGGTTTCGACCTTCATACTTTTAACGGGTGAGATATCTAATTCTTCTTGTTAACCTAGTTTTTTAATTGTTAAGAATATTGGTATTGAGATATCTAAGTTTTATTGTGAACTTAGTTTTCAATTGTTAAGAATCTGTGTATTTTCGAAAGGTTATAGGTTTAAATTTAAAGAAGATAGGGGATGCATATTTCTATATTCAGATCATTACACAGGGAGTATCTTGTAAGATCCTCTAAATTAATTCAAAATATTATTCAGTGATAGGGACAAGCTCCTCGAACATGTCGTGGAAAGAGTATTAAAAGAAGTTAAAAGAAATCTCCATGTCTCTAAATATCCAACTGGTTTGCATCAAAAAGTAGAAGAGTTTGCAAAAGCAGTGTTCTTGGGACAGAATTGTGAAAAGGCTAGAGTCATAGGGATTGTGGGGCTCGGTGGGGTTGGCAAAACCACCCTAGCAAAAGAAATCTTTAACCGTGAGAGATCAAACTACAAGCGATCTTGCTTTGTATTTGATATAAGAGAAAACGCAGCCAGAGGCTCTTTAACTTCCTTGCAGAGTATGCTTCTTAAGGACTTGGCTCAATTGGATGAGCAAATATACAGCACCCACCTAGGTATAGAAAAACTCAGAAGGTATCTCTCATCTTGTCATGGTCTCATAATTTTAGATGATGTAGATCATATTCACCAGCTGGATACATTACTTTTACCAGCCAAAGATGTTCTTCGTTCTGGTAGCTTAATTTTGGTGACATCCCGCTACAAGAACCTTCTTCTAAGTTCGGGAATTGCAGAGTCTTCAATTTACATGCTAACCGGCCTGAGTCGAGAACACTCCAAAGATCTCTTCTGTTCGCATGCATTCGGCCAGCCTCATCCTGTTCTCGGATATGAACAAGTCGTTGGAGAGTTTTTGAATGTGTGCAATGGATTGCCGTTATCTCTTATGGTTCTTGGGGCCCATCTGCATGGACAAGGTGATTTGAAGTATTGGGAAGCCCAATTGCGCAAAATCTCCAAAGCACTTCCCACCGATATTTTAAGCAGCCTTAAAATAAGCTATGACGCCCTAGATGAAGAGGAGAAGCGAATATTCTTAGACATTGCCTGTTTTTTTATTGGAAAAGACAAGGATACAGCTATCAGGATATGGGACGGATCCGGCTGGGAAGGATGGCTCGGTCTTCGGAACCTAGAACACAAGTGCCTTGCTGAAGTTGACAGCAACAATCTTATAAAAATGCATGACCACATTAGAGACCTGGGCAGAGATCTGGCGGATAAAGACCCTGGATGCCCGCTCAGGGTTTGGCGCTCAACTGATGAACTTAACAACCTTCGTCACTTACATGTAAGTATTTGAAGCTTTAACCGATAGATTTTCAAAAGTTGTGTTTATCAAATTTTGAATGGTTAAACTTTGCAAGAATGTCAATATTGTTTCTAACAGTTTCCAAGTACAATTTAGGTGCGTGGAATAAAAATGCTAGAGGATTGCAGCTCTTTGGTAACTGGTATGAGCAGGTTGCAGCTGCTTAGCACTGAAGGTTCTTCTGTAGAAAGGATACTCAGTGTTTGTCAATCACCACAACTAATATGGCTCTGCTGGTATAACTGTCCGTACTCTTACTTACCTCCCTGGATTCCAATGGAGAAGTTAAGAGTTTTACAAATACATGAAAGTGACTTGGAAACACTGTGGCAATATGAATATCAGGTAGTCAATATAGTAATTTCTTCACAAAAGGTTGTTTTTCTTCACAAAAGGTTGTTTCATTTTTAGGGCTTTATTGTAAAAACTTGCTTTACTCTAGTACTCTGTCTTCCAATTTCACAATGCAAAAAATCTGACATCCTAGTGTTAACCCCACTTTGAAAATGTGAACATTGCAGGCACCTCTTCAATTGAGGGAGTTGGATATCAACGCTGGTCTTTTAATGATTCCAAAGTCAATTGGGAAGCTCAAACATCTTGAAAAATTTGTCCTGCACAGGAAAGGATTTTTGCCTGTTGATTTGAAAACTTTGCCAGAAGAATTCGGCCATCTGCAATCCCTGAAACACTTGGAGATAAAACACTGTTCAGGATTGAAGTTTCTGCCAGATTCGTTTGGGAAGTTAACCAACCTGGAACATATTGACTTCTCCAGGTGCTTCCATTTGGAGATGCTTCCATATTCCTTTGGGAACTTAATGAACCTCCAACGTGTTTTCTTTAACGGGTGTTCCAAATTGGAGAGGCTTCCGGATTCTTTTGGACAGTTAACCAACCTCCAACATGTTTTCTTTAACGGGTGTTCCAAATTGGAGAGGCTTCCGGATTCTTTTGGACAGTTAACCAACCTCCAACATGTTGAGTTGTCAGACTGTTACAATTTGCAGATGCTTGCAGATTTCTTTTGGGATCTAAGGAACCTGCAACATATTAACTTGTCCAACTGCTCCAATTTGTTGATACTGCCAAATTCTTTTGGGAACTCAACCAAGCTCAAACATATTGACTTGTCTGACTGCTCCAATTTGCAGACTTTTCCTGATTCCTTTGGGAACTTAAGGAACCTAAAACATATCGACTTGTCCAGCTGTTCCAATTTGGAGGTACTTCCAGATTCCTTTGGTAACTTAAGGAACCTCCAACATATCGACTTGTCTAACTGCTCCGAGTTGCAGCAGCTTTCAGATTCTTTTGGAAACTTAATGAACCTTCAGCATATTAATTTGTCTCGCTGCTCTAATTTGCCAATGCTTCCAGATTCCTTTGCGAACTTAACCAACCTCCAACATATTGACTTGTCCCGCTGCTCCAAATTGGGGATGCTTCCAGACTCAATGGGGAACTTAAAGAACCTCCAACATATCGACTTGTCCGTGTGTTCCAATTTGCAGGCGCTACCAGAATCATTCGGGAAATTACGGAACCTGCAACATATCGACTTGTCAGACTGCCGTAATTTGCAGATGCTTCCAGAATCCTGTCTGAACCTAAATAACCTCGAACATATTAACTTGGATGGCACCAATTTGCATATACTTTCAAATTCATTTGGGAATTTGAAGAAACTGTGACATCTTCACTTGTCTAGGTCTTCCAGATACCCTTGGGAAAATAAAGAACCTCCAAAGTGTTTCACTGTAGATGGTCAACTGGCCACAATTACCAACACAAAGATATTTAAGTTGTATCAAATTCCGGAAGGAATTTGGAGGAGCTACGAAGAAGTCGAGGAGCTGCCAAGTATTTGAAGATTGGCATCTTTGGAGAAGTTCTGCATATAACAGTTATTTTGAATATTCAATGTGTATAGATTTTTAATTTTTTTCCGACTAGGCTGAGCTTAGGCTGGGGAACCTGGGGCCAGTCCCAAACTGCAAAAAGTATAACAGTTATATGTTGAATATTCAATGTGTATAGAGGTTTTTTTCCTCGACTAGGCTGAGCTTAGGGTGGGGGAGCCTGGGCCGTCCCAAACTGCAAAAAGGATATTAATGAGATTTTGAGACAGATTTTAAAAATACGTGGAGTCTTTATAGAATAGCCAATCTTGTACAAGGTACAATCTTGTGGCTATATTAAACAAGTGAAATAAACAAGTGAAATAGCTGCAATGCAGCAAGTCCTTGCTATTGTAATAGTGATTTATTTGTTTAAGCATAATAAAAATATTTTAAAAAAAAGAAGATAACAAATAAAGTAGAAGTCAATTTTTACAATCTTGTGGCTATATTAAACAAGTGAAATAGCTGCAATGCAGCAAGTCCTTGCTATTGTAATAGTGATTTATTTGTTCAAGCGTAATAAAAATATTTAAAAAAAAAAGAAGATAACAAACAAAATAGAAGTCAATTTTTTTTATATACAAAAATAATTTTTATAACAAAAGTTTTGGATTGACAATTATCTGAATGGTGAAGTCATTGAAGTTATACTTTTATTGTCTGTCATAAAAAATGCCATTAATAATGAATTAAACTTGTTTATGCAAAAATAAAATGAAGTCCAACCACCTAGTCATTCTATTGTTTTTTCTTTTTTGGTAAGGCTTATACTCACAGATTTTTTGAAGGAGTGGCCTTAACCAAGGAGTGTCTTAACAATACACCCATTCAATGTGCCCGTGAGCACCTAGTCATTAGTGATTCTATTGTTGTTAAAGGCTAAATTTAATACTAATGCAGTTGCATATATGTTTATTATAGCTAAGCAAATTGAGATAAGAGAGGTTGCTTCTGCTCAACTCATATATGAGCAAATATTTTATGAAAAAATGTTTAATATATCATGATCTTGGAAGTTCGATTAAGATCCATATGTAATATTGTTGTGGAAAAAATGATATCTTCACAAATATGTAATATGTAGATGAATAGATGTATGCAACTTGCATAACAATGCAAATGAACTAGAATGTCTACATCAAAGCAAGTGAGAAGAATGTCATTGCAAGGAGAGCATACTAACTCACCCTCACATTAGATTAGTTACCTTTAACCAACAAAAAGCTCTTGTGAAATTACATCATGTGCCCAAATACACATTATTATTATTAGCTAGCTTTACAGTGTACATTCTAAGTCATGCCATCTTTGACCGACTTAATCACTATATCTTTGTTTTAAAGTTTATCATTCTAGTCATCTCAAAATTAAAATTAAAAAAAAAAACTTTTCAAATGAAAATAACATTGTGATATATACTTATTTATGGCACAAACAACATCCATTTTGTTTTTTTTCTTTCTTTCTATGTTTAGGATAACATTTGCCTCATTACCCTGTTTATCAACTTAATTCTCTTATAATGACTAAAGGTATTTATTATGGGAAAGTGGAAAACTTGTATTGCTCAAAATAATGAAAGATGACATTGATATTTTTAGCCTAAAGTTCAAGGAAAATAATTTTGCATTAATGGAATAGTAGATCCTTTAAGGTTATTTAATTAACCAATTGCGTATCTCGGATCTAGATTTTACGTGTAAACTAATTAAGCATGACTTGTCTGGATTTAATTTATCACCTCGAGTCCAATATTCGCATTCCATCTATTACATAAATCATTAAAAAGCTGATAAATAATTCCATTTGTATGGTGTATAATAAATGATAGACAAATTCCAAAACAACTTAACAATATTTAAGAATGATAAATTTATCATTTATAATTATAAAACATCATTGATATATCTATTTGCAATATTATTTAAGATGAAAAAGAGAAATAAAATAAGCAAATATGATATGTTAAAATCTAATTTATTTTTAAAGGGATGTGTTTGAACCATAGAAGTTTGTACAAGAATTATTTAAAAAAAATTGTTTAATTAATTGTTAAAACATGTAAATTGTATTAAATCTAAGTAATGTATAGATATTTTAAATTGGATTATGTGTAATCAAAACATTATAACATCAATATATGGTATTTAGTTGGTTTGGCAATGATTATAATATGGAATGCACTTATAAAGTGATAAATTGTTTGTATTGTGATTATATATATATATGATATTCGAGTGTCATGGTATAAATATATGTCCAACACAAATGTGAAAAATGAATGAAAACCTCTAAAACCTAGGTTTCCACTAAATTCTAGAATTGTTATTACATATAAATTGCATTATGTAATTGATGGCATAGATATTTAAAATTAAGTGTATCAAAATATAGTCAAAATTAATATATGACTTTTAATTGACTTATATGTATGATATAGAATGCACCTAAATATGTGACAAAATATTTAGGTTGTGAATAGTATATATGGTATTGTGAGAGTCATGATAGAAATATATGCTAAATATCTCTAAAACTTAACTTTAAATAAATCATATAAATAATAATAATTTCCAACTATCAAATTAATTCATAATAAATTAATTTTATAAACTAGCATAGATTAATTTCTCTCATGCTTAATTTTTTAAATGATTTTTCATTCTATTTTTTTTTTCTCTAAATCATTTTAAATTATTAAAAAATCATTTCTCCTCATTATAACATCATTATAATTCATTAAAAATAGCATCATTGTAATTTATTAGAAATATATCAAATAATAAAAAAATGTAAAATTAAGTCTTGAGTGATTTTATATATTTATATATTTATTTAATTTTTAATATTTGAATTTTATATCTTGACAAGTGTATTGTTCAGATTAATTTTATGGCAATCTCCATAAGTTAAGTGGGACGAATAAGTTATATGTTACGAGTTTTCTCATTTGTCCATTAGCATCATCTTTGGATGATGCTTATTGTTTTCAAATGTTATTAATAGAGTTGATTTAAACCGGAACGTAAACTAAGCATAACAATGGTTTAAAAAACATCTTTATTTGTTTATATTGTAATAAATACTTTAGTTGCAAAATGTAAAACGATAATAAAATTGTTTTAAATTTTTTTTTACAATCGTATATATAATTATATATTTATATTTATAGATAATAAATAATTTGTACAATCATATATACTTATTAATAGAAAACAAAAATTAAGATTATATATTAATTTTTATTTTTTTTATATTTTTTAATACAAAATTAATAATAAATAACCATTCACTAAATCTATTTTATGTATCTTTCTCACAGACTTCCATATTAAACTATACATGAAGCTATGGTCTCTTATATAATGACTTACACAAATCTATTAATTAAATATATAATCAAAGAGAATTTATTGACACAAAAAAAGGTGAGAGTGATATGCCTCCAAAACTATTTGTTGATGCTATTTGCTTCTTTCGACTATACAATGCTTATTAGTTTATTTAATGCCATAATAAATAATTACCCTTTTTCCTTTTGGGAATGGGTGGTGTGGGTGAAGATTAAGAAAACAACTTAATTCGAGGCAGATGAACATATTTGAAAAGCACAAAACCAAAGATTTCACCCCACAATACCTGGTGACTTTTAATGATTCCTTCGTGTGCTATGGACACATAATATTTCAACCATAAATTATTAAATTAGTTGAACATTTGGAAACCAAATCACTTAAACTACATGTCAACCATAAATTATTAAATTAGTATAAATTATTAAATTAGTTGAACATCTGGAAACAAAATCACTTAAATTACACGTCAACCATAAATGATTAAATTAGTTAAACATCTAGAAACCAAATCACTTAAATTACACGTCATGGATCAGAATATTTGGTACCATATACAATTAAATCAACACCGACAAACAGTTAAATCCAGATTTCTAAGTTTTCCATGTATCTATTTAAAATCCAAAAGAAGAAAAATCATTTTCTTTTTTCTTAGAGATATTTCACATAGAGTAGTTGTGTAAATTATTTGCCGAAAGGGGGGAGGGGGATATAGTGAAGTGAGCATCTCTTTTATTGATTTCAATTGTGTTTTAACTTTTGGGTATAAAAACCAAAAAAAGAAAAGCAATTTCTTCTTTTTCTTCTTTCTAAGAGATGGTTCACACAGCTCAACTGTGTACTTATTTACAAAAAAATGGTAGGGGAATCTATTGAAGTGAGCAGCTTTTATTGATTTCATTGTTTGAAGTTTTGGGTATGTGTATTAGTGGTACTTCTTGAGGTTGAGGGAGAAGATGATAGAGAATTATTAGAAAGAATGTTGGGGCTCGAAAATCCACCTCCTGCTCGTCGTATTCTTGCATTGCATTGCTACTTTCATGGTGGTCCCTCCTCTAACAGACATTACGATGGCTCTCTGCCCTGGCCTGGATCAATGCAGCCAAGCTATTTACCTCATTGTACTAGAGCATGTAGTGAGCTTAATTTCATTCTCGTTCAACAATACTTGCTTTGTATATTTTGTATCATTCTCTACACATTATAAGTAGCTTGAATCACTTTACAAGAGTTGAAGAAGGAATAAGAATTTATAGTTTGACCATGGGTTTTTGATTTTTTCTCTAGTGTTATAACTTATGACAAGGGCTTGAAAAGTATAGGTAACGCTTGTTTTAATTCTCAGTGAGCTTAGGCTTTAATAACATGGAATGCTTATTAACATCTCTAGTTACATGCTCTCTGCGTGGAATTATGTAATCTAGAATTTTTCTAATTGAGTGACTTAGAATTCTGAATGTTTACTCAGTGGAGATAATTTTCCCAATTATTTTAAAAAGCTATCATAGTAATGATTCTAATTATCTCGTTATGTGGGATGTTGGATCCCATTGTATTAAATTATTTATTGAAAGCATTCGTGTCACTACATGATCTTCTATGTCGTGCACTCACTAAAATCCCTTGCAATTTTAAATAAACCGTTTTGTCAACACAAGCTAAATGCAATTTTTAATCCATAATTTTGAAAATGCAATTAGACCTGGATGAAAACACAAAAACATAACTCACCCCAACATGTATTCCATGAGTTTGCGACAACCTATACAAGTCAATTCAAACTCATCCATAAGCCAATGTTCAAGAAACAAATATAAATTGAAACAAACAGTATGTTGGATAAGCACAGATAGATTGTGAATACATTTCTTACACAATAATGAGTTTAATCCTTAGTTTTCCAACCAGTCAACATCGCAGCATGCCCTCCCATGTAGTTCTTAGAAGAAAACAGCTTCGGGCAACTACCATTAAATACAAATCATTTAATATTATTTTTAATATTTTACATGTATAGATAATTTCCACGCACCACTCTTGTGTGGGTATGGGTGGCTCACAAAGATAAACACAGCTGAAATAAGTAGGTTGCCACGCACCACATCGCATGCATTTCTCATGCATTTTTCTGTGTTACATCTGTCATCTTTTCTAAGAAGCAAGTTGCCATGCACCACACACCACATCGCATGCATTTGTCATGCGTTTCCTATATTACACTTATCATCTTTTCTAAGAATAGCACTGTAATGTCCCTTGTTAGGAATTTTATTAAAATTGCAATTTTCCACTTTTTTCCCTAGTTCGACCTTTGACTAGTTTTGATCTCTAGGTCCCAAACTTGCCCCAAATGATCCCAAAATTTCTGAGAAGGTATATGAATGATATTAGAACATAAATATGTGTTTCAGGGATGCCTTTGGACCTTTAAAATACTTCTTCAAATCCTCTTTCAATTCTGATCAATGTAGGTAACTTTACTAGTGATTTTCCTTTGACTAGTATTGGTCTCTAGGTCTCAAATTGACTCCAAATTCCTTCAAATATTCAAGGAAGGTGTATGAATGATATTAGAACTTGAATATGATTTTTATGGATGACATATTTCCACCAAAAGACCTCTTCAAATTCTCTTAAGATTCTGGACCAATTATGCAATTTTACTAGTAATTTGGGGTTCAAATCCCCCTGGGGTAAGTACTGAAAATGGCTTCCCAAATGCCTCCAAACCCACTCAAATTTATGAACAGAGGTATTTAATGTGTTAATTATTTTAATTAAAGTCTCATATGCACCATTAATGGATTATTACAATTGTTCTCACCCTCTCCCATTCAACTGCAAAAATCCCCAATTCGACCCTTGGGGAAATGGCACTATTTCACCTCTCAATACAACTAAACTGAGTAAAAATGCTTCAAATGCTCAAGTATAGTACATGAAACTTGTAGAAGACATCCATGGCAGTATATTGATCAAAAATATATCATAGAATCATCCATTCATTCGAAATCATCATCAATACATTGGCTCACAACAAGGTAGTGGGGAAATGGCATTGTTCTTCCATTAAAAACGAGATTTATACATTTCTACTTGGAATTTCGACCTGAAAATTTTTGGAGATGAAGAACAGAGTATTTAATTCATATTAAAAAAGAAATGGGGCATTAAAAGCTTCCCCGAAGAGTACAATAGCTCACCAAAAACGCCCTCCCTCAAGGATCAAGAATATGCCATAAAAACTGGAAATGGTTGAAGGAGTGAGCTGCAATAGAAGAAACCATGAGCTGCCCTATAGCTTACAACTGAAAATAAAGACTCCATTAAAGCTCCAAATGAAAAGTCTGACTGGCCTTTCCAATTACCAACTTGGATGGGAATCTTTCACCCTCGAAATTGGCGAACGCAAGAAACTAGTCATCCACTAGCTCTCCCTCTTCACAAATGCAATTGCAAATTCTACAAATGATCAAAAGTCACTTTCATTATTTTTTATTGACATTTATAAACTTCTAATGTCCTCCATGGTCGAATTCCTTCCAAGAGACTCATGCCAACTCAAGTTGGGAAGAGATTCCAAAGAACGCCACTTGTACAACAATTCCTAGTCTCCCACTTCCACCAAATCACATGTGGAAGCATCTTAGCTACCCTAACACCCTTGAGCGCCCTGTTGGAGTCTATTTTTAGCCCTGACATGTCATATATGTCATATGTCAGCCTTCAGGTCTGATTTGTGTCATAGGTGTCATAGTATCTTCATCATTGTTGTCATAGAGCTAGGGAATCTAGCCCAAGTGTCTCACTAGCTCCAAATTGCCTCTTCCTCTTCCATGGGAGTTACTCTTCCTCTATATTTCAACCTTGGATGAGTCATGCAATGAATAATACCTTTTGGACTCCCCCAAGTATGTTACCATTCACCTTGAATTCGAATTGGTGAGAGAATGATGCCAAGTGTAGTGGGGAAATCTAGCCATATGTGGGTCCCACTTCCTCCATGTGTCTTCATGATCAAATGCCACTTTGATTTTCACTTGTATATATTTATTTATCTCCTTTATTAAATATTTATGCCATTCTAATGTTCAAAAATCATTTGTTATCCCCATTATTCCAAATACCAAAGCTTCCACCCCAAACGTAGGAAACTAGTAATTTTCCTCCTTGGCAATTATTTGACCTTTAGCATCAATTTGACAAACTCTAATGAATAGGGCCAATGTGATTAGGCCATTGTGACCCAATGCCAAATTTGGGACATGACAAGCACGTACCATCCGTTGTTGGTACTTGGTAACCAATGCTTCACCACCGTTGCTTGTACACTTCATGTTCAAAAGTCTTGATGCTCTAATATGTAGCGTAACCTCAAAGTTGAAGAACGAGGGATTTGACCAGGATCGACCCGTGAATGTGACCTTACCTTGTTACTTTTTAGTTATTAGTCAACAAGAGTTTGGTTGAGATTGCTCTTTGAGCAAGGAGGACAGGTTTCAGTTTCAGTTTCATAAATCTTCCACATTATGCGTGAATATTGTTCTTGATGTTAGCTAAATGCATATGGATCACCATCTCTTCAAATTTAAGCAAATGAGAGTGAAAAGTTATGCCAGAAGATGCTTCAAGTCTCAGATCTTGATTTTGTGGCAAGGATTTAATCCACCATAGGTTGAAACAAAGGTTCCAGCTCCCTATCGCTCTAGAGGCTTGGTCTTAAGCTAGCATTGGTATGTTAATATTAAATCTCCTTTTTAGTAATCATATTGGTTCGAGAGTTTGTATTTGCATGAGATTGGAGTGATCCAAGTCTATGGATACATTACAGTTCAACTAAATCATCGACCTACAGGTTGCAAGGGTTGAAAATAATTATGCATTTTTATAAATAAAAAATGGTGTAAATAAACTTTCGTGCTGGCTTTGTTGAACATTCTAGCTTGTTTGCGGTATAATGCATCTATGACTGATCTTCATTTCTTCACGTAACTCAGTCACGAGCCAGATTTTGTAGAGAAAATTCATTCCTTTCTCTATTTCTCGAAACGTTCTATCAACCCGACTTTTCTTTAGGTTTTGGCTTTTATTTAGGTTTTGTTGTTCCTTGCAGTGTGATTACACAATAATCATAACAAACAACTTTGTCACTGCAGTCCAAAACCAAGAGAATTCTGATGGGACTTAAGTTTACCATATTATTTCACTTCTGCAAACTTTATCATTATTATTATTTTTATTAATAGGAATTGCACTTTTATGAAATTATGCTTTTCAATCATATTGAACGGTATAAATCCCCTATTCATAGAAAAGGTGACACACAAAGGATAGGCGACAAGCGAGTACAAGCACTAAAATCAAATGTGTATCCATAACTCCGGTTTGTAGCATCCAGTCTGTTGAATTATTGCTGCTTGTGTTGCATTAAGCATTATTATATTACATCAATGCATACAGAATCTTTAAAATCCTGTGAAAGGGGAAGCCAAGTGCTTTGGGTACTGGGCAAGGAGTTTACAGCCAAAATTGTCTGTTAGGGTTATTTTCGCCGTCAAATACACTCTGTCATTAAAGATGAGTAAACTACAAAAAGCATCTAATAATGTCATGTAGACCGTCAAAATTGCACGCCGACTTTGTTTCCAAATTCCAACCTATCAAAAACAATTTTAGGTCAATTAAAAAAAGAGGCTATCGATTCATTTCTGGCATTCGTTCATTGATACTGTGTTGCTATTGAATCATGGAAATTGCAGACTTCCTAGAGGAATGAAGGGATGAGTAGTAGCACCAACGGCACCGACACACCCCGGATAGGTAAGGCCTTTGAGAGTAGAACCGCAGTGGAAGCAACACACCCAGGACCAGTAAGGCCCCCCATAGTAGAACCATAGTGTTGGAAGCAACAGTAGCTTATAAAAGGATACCCCGAGGAAGAACTTATCTCGAGAGTAGAATCGCAGTGGAAGCAACACACCCAGGACCAGTAAGGCCCCCCAAAGTAGAATCGTAGTGTGAGAAGCAACAATAGTTTATAAAAGGATACCCTGAGGCAGAACTTATCTCGAGAGTAGAACCATAGTGGAAGAAACACACCTAAGGACTAGTAAGGCCCCCCAGAGTAGAACCATAGTGTTGGAAGCAACAGTAGCTTATAAAAGGAGACCCCGAGGCAGAACTTATCATTGATTAGTTATACTCAGAAGCCTGAGGAGCAATAAAATCATGATAGCTTGGAAGTAAATGCGCCTACAACTGAATCACATGACTACAAAAATAATCATGGAAAATATTATCTTAAATTGATCCCTACATACACAATTAATTTCCATCGAATTTTGATAGAATGGGTCAGTCATATCAACCAATCAACATGTCACACTTCAACAATTTCATTAATGAATCATTTTTTTTTTTTTAATTAGATAATTATTTTTCACACCAGGGAAAAATAGTCAAGTCCTTGTACTGCACCAATCACAAAAATAGAAAATCTAATTTTAGAAATATTTTTAATTTTTAGAAAAAACCATTTTAATACCATTTTTAAAACTTTAGGTACATTATGTTAAAAAAATAAAAGAATATAAAGTCAACTGACTATGGTGACCAACAATTCGCTATAATCCTTGCGGAGCAGGGACTAATGACTTAAGAATTTTGGTTGGTGTTTACAAATCATTTTGTTCTCCAGCAATTAATGCAAATAAATGCGATTAGGTTCTTATTTCATTTTTTTTAATACTTTCTTTGAGTTGTTTAAAAAAATTGTTTATTTTTGTTTTTTAATATTTATAAATTTATTAGAAAAAAATACTTTTATTTTTTAATTACGCTATAGGCGTTTCACTATGGAGAAGCATAACCATCCACATCGGCTAGAGTCCTCTCTCATAGAGCGAATGGAACGTTTCCACGTGGATGGTGCCGTCGTGAAGATGAACTAACATACCAACTATGAACTGCTTGCTTGGATCCAACTCCACATACGCTTGTGGAAGGAGGCCTTGCTCTGATTAAACCATGTCTGAGTAATTTTTTTTGCTCTAATGGTAGAAGGAGGTGAAGATGAACTAACATACCAACTATGAGCTGCTTGCAACTGCACATACGCTTGTGGAAGGAGGCCTTGCTCTGATTAAACCGCATCTGGGTAATTTTTTTGTTTTGACCGTAGAAGGAGGCCTGGCTTTGAAGTCGGTCGCATGGGTAGTAAAGGAGGGATAGCGCTGTCACAAGATCTATCCTCTTAGACCTTGATTGCCTCTAGCATTTCTTCCATGGAAATGCGTTGCCGCAACTGAGGCGGAACCATTGTTATTGTGGACAACATCATTTGAAGCTATGTCTCAGCTTAATTTTTTCTTTAACCGAACTAAAGCTAGCTCGATCCTTCAAAAAATTTACAGTTTGTCTCAATAAAAACACTTACACGGTTTCTATAGTCAACAGGGTGCCTATAAAAAATCATCGATTGTCTCCGTTGATTTTTCTACTTCAAATTTGCAGTTATTTCATGTATTCAGACATTTGTAAAGTAACATTGCTTTGACTTCAAAATTTCCTAATTTTCTTTCCTTTCACTTTAAATATTCAACAACTTTTGAAATTCAAGGGTATAAAATGCAAGTAATCGATAAATAACTCACCAAAAAGGGATGCATTAAGCTTTCAGACATCTCACATGGACAAAACTTGACCTAAACAAGCCGGCATCCTTCACAAGGTGCAATTGTAGAAGCTGCAATTCCTTTATAAAGCCAAGGAACAGTCCGGAGCTTGAAATTTAGCGGAGCTGATAAATTTTATGGCCAATACCATGGAATCATCCTAATTAAAAACAGAATCGTATAAATTATTTCTCAAAAATCCTAAAACCAAAGAGGTAAAATGGAGTCCCAAACCATTAGAAGAAAGTTAAAGAAGATGAAATTAACCCTAGAAAATTTCCGATGATATCAAATTTGGGCCAAAAATCTCAAAATCTTGCAGAAGTCGCCGAAATCCATTTGCATTTCGGGCGAACGCTGGCATATCAGAAAATTTTGACTGAAAACCTGGTCAAAGACCAAATTTTTCAGTTTTTGGCAGAATCTGGTATAGCGATCGATTCCCCGTAGTCTAGATAAAAAATGGAGAGATGTGTACACTGATTTTTGCGCATAGATTCTCCGAGGAACTCAATAGTTGTATTCGTGTAGTGAAATGTTGCATCACTCATGGTATGTCCATGCACTACACTCTTCTCCTCTTTCACTCCCCGTAACCACAACAACGTAATAATTAATAATTAATAATTATCCTTTTGTACAGGTCCCTCAATTTATCATACTAACCCAAGTTGGATAGAGGCTTTTCCCTCTGGTTGAGCCACCCTGTTGTAGAAACAGATGCACTGCTCTGTGCTGGTCTTGAAAACATGTATAGCTTCAGAGATCGATCTGGCCTGGTTTGAGTGCAGTGGATTTGGTTCCGGGTCTCATGCAAATGCACATGTAAAATGTTTCATGTCAAAACCCAAGCAACAGGGGAAAATACTAGATGTCTCACGCCATGAGCCACTTGGCCATAAAAAGGAAACCAACTACACTTGGCATTTCTCATGGCCTTTCAAACCTGATGCATCTTTTATGTCTTTGGTACAGTCGAGACATCTCAACTGATGTCAGCTTTGGTGCAGTCGAGATCTATCAGTTGATGTAAACAAATAATATTCATAAAAAAATGAGGAACATAGAAAATGTAGCTTTTAAAAAAATATGGATAATTATTTAAGTGTACGTAGAATGGATAATTCATTTAACTATGCGATCATAGATTCATCTCTAACCTTTTAATAAACACAAAGCTATAAAAATATAGACTTAAATTCTATCTATACTTAAAAATCTGATAGTCTATGTTGTTTTTGTTAGGAACCTATGTCAACCCTTCTCTTTACTATGTTAGTATATTGTTGTTGGACGCATATGCTTTGTAAGTTGTCCCGTAGTATTTGTTGATCCGTAGTTTATATTAGCCCATAGTATTGACCCATAGTATTGGACGCATATGCTTTGTAAGTCGTCCTGTAGTATTATATGTCCCATGGTTTTGACTCATAGTATTGGGCATAAACTTAGTATATAAGTGTGTGTTGAGGTCATTGAAGGCACCGTGAAGTTAATTGTATTGAGCTTGCTCAAAGGAGGTTGCCCCCTCGAAGTGGCCCGTGATCAATATAAAAGTGATTCTATTCTATTATTTCTGCTATTTCGCATATTCTTATTAATTAATTGTTGCAGGTGCATCACATCTGGTATCAGAGCACTTTCTTGGGCTCGCTGGGTAAAATTTCTGCCAAATTTTTTTTCGCATCTGTTGCAGGTTCGGATTTGGGAATAATCCCTATCCGCTTAACTGTGGGAAGTACTTGGGCATAAGCCCTAAAACTCATTGTGAGGAGTACCACAGGAACCCCGAAGTAGCTGGCCCATTGAGAGGACTTGCCATCGAAAAGGGCAACGACCCCTACCTGATTGACTAGTTCCCACCCGTGAGGTAAACCAAGAGCTGTCGTTTGTGGCAAAGAGGTTATCAATTTTACCTGAGCCGTGGAGTGAGGGGTACTGCCCCAATACGCAAGCCATCAGACAGCATTGGTGGCCGAGTGAAACACCTGAACTGTTAGGAAGCTGCACATATCTGGGGTCCATATATATTTTCAGTTGAACTGTTGCCGATCACTTCCGCTCCAGATCCAGCCGTTTCAGATCTATTCTGAAAGTCGTTCCAGATCTAGTCGCCGTTTCAGATCCAGCCATTTTCGATCCGTTCTGCGCCGTTGCAGATCCATCTGTTGCGGACCCCTTCCACGCCGCTGTTGCCGATCCATTTCTGAAAAAAAATAAAAATAAAATCAGTTTTTTTCCCCATATCCCCCTTGTTTTCACTCTGTTTCCCTTGAAATTTTCGGAGAACCCCTGTCATCCCATTCTGCATCTTTCATTCTTGAGGACCCTCTCCCCAATTCCCCTTCCCAAAGCCTGAAATCCCACATTTGTCTATTTTTAGGGTTTGCCATAACTTCCTCAGATTTCACCCAATCACCTTCAAATTTTACCATAGAGTCCCTTTCTGACTTCTGCTTCTTTGTCCCTCTCTGCCCAATTTTCTCATTCTATCACCCCGCTTCTGAAATCCCCCTTTTTGCCTTCTTGTCCTTTCAACAGTGTCCAAAATCTAGTCAAACCCCAATTACCCATCCGATTGTTTCCCCAATCCAAATTTCCCTTTACTAAATGAGCTTCTGTTTGTGTTTTTCTACCCATTCCACCAAAAAAAAAAAAAACCTGGTTATGGTTGTCACTCGTGCAGGAGCACACACCATGGAGGAAGCACTTGCAGCCATCCAAACCAAACTCCAAGATCTGGATGAAAAATTTCTCAGCCTCCATCTTCAGCATTCAGCCATGAACAATACCAGACAGCCAGAATCTTTTGCAGCCACCGGGTTCTCTGCTTCTAGAAATTTTCGTGGGCCGAAGCTTGATTTTCCTCGCTTCAATGGTACTGATCCGACTGGATGGATATACCGAGCAGAACAATATTTCAGTCTACATAATACTTTTGATGTTCAGAAAGTTCCACTTGCATCCTTTCATTTGGAACAGGAAGCCCTTCAATGGTACCGTTGGTACATCAAAGCTCATCCCGAGCCAAACTGGACAGATTTTTGCCAACTCATTTTGCCATGATTTGGTCCTAGTGCTTTTGACGACTTCACAGGAGCACTCACTAAACTTCACCAAACTGGCACAGTGAGAGAGTATCAGATGGAATTTGAGAAACTAGCCAATCACACAGAAGGATTGTCTGATGAATTCTACAGGAGTTGTTTTATCAGTGGTCTCAAGGATGAAATCCGCTCAGAGGTCAAAATGTTTTGTCCCAACACAATGATGGAAGTCCTAGGGTTGGCTAAGTTGGCCGAGGACAAGATCGCAGCTCAACAACGCTCCAAACCCACCTTTGTTCCCTTCAGAAATATGGGTTCCCAAGGACCTCCCATCACGCCTGCTCCTCAACCAGCTCCTATCAAGCATTTGTCTGAAATAGAAATGCAGGCACGCCGAGAAAAAGGGCTTTGCTATAATTGTGATGAGAAATTCACTCGGGGACATAGATGTGTTCAACAAAAGCTCTATCTCTTGGATGTGGATTCTCCGCCCGCCTTAGAACTTGGTGAAGAAGCTACAGATACAGTAGATGATCAGGTCGACATTCAACACCCGCCTGTTGACACCCCATCTCAGGACGACCCACCCGAGATCTCTCTCCATGTTGTAACCGGCGTCACCACCCCACAAACAATGCGGGTCAGGGGATACTTCAAGAAGCTCCCTCTTACCATACTCATTGATTCTGGTAGCACTCATAACTTCATTGACCCTCGGATTGCCAAACAGGCTGATTGTTTTGTCCATCCTTACTCCAACTTTGAAGTCATGGTTGCCAATGGGGGCACGTTACCTTACAAGGGGAAGTGTCACAATGTGCGTATCTCTATGGAAGATTATAACCTATGCTCCGACATGTTTTCCTTGTCCTTAGGTGGATGTGATGTGGTTTTGGGCGTTCAATGGTTACACACACTTGGCCCCATCTTATGGGATTTTGCTGAACTTTGGATGCAGTTTAAAGTCAATGGGGCACAACACAAATTTAGGGGCTTACAACCAGGGTCTCTCTGCATCATCAGTTCACATCGCCTGGAAAAAATCCTTAAGAAGAATTCACATGGTGTCATCGCTCAGCTCAATTCCATTCAGATGCACCCATCAACAGTCTCCACTACTTCCTTGGATAGATATGCAGGTATCTTTGCTGAACCAATGAGCTTACTGCCTTCAAGAGACCTTTCCGGTAAGAATGTAGCCACATCTACCTCTCAGCAGGAAATGATGGCTATTTTGCATGCAGTACAGAAGTGGCAGCCATACCTATTAGGCAGTTATTTTTGCATCAAGACTGATCTCCTGAGTCTGGAAAATTTTCTGGAACAATGGGTCTCCTCCCCAACACACCTGCAATGGGTTATCCAACTCATGGGTTATCCCTATGTGATCACTTACAAGAAGGGTAAGGACAATATGGTGGAAGATGCTCATTCTCGCACAATTGATGACCCAGTTTCTCTTACAGCTCTTTCTCTGCTTGTTCCAAATTGGTTGCAATATGTTCAACAGGGCTATCTCTTCTATGAACTCCATGCTTCTTCATCAACAGAGCACTCTGGGTTCTGCAAAATGTATGACCAGGAACAATGTAACTTCTTTTGGCCGGGACTAAAAATGACAATTCAACAGATGGTGTCTAACGATGATACTTTCCAAGTCAACAAGGGGGAACCGACACTCCTTTCGAGATTGATCAAACCCTTGCCCATCCCTACTCAGCTTTGTCCAACTATTTCTATGGATTTCCTAGCAGCACTCTGGTGGTACAATACCACATCTCAAAGGACACCATATGAAGCAGTCTATGGACAAACACCACCAGTTCTTCTTCCATACACCCTTAGTAGCTCCCCAGTTCAGGAAATTGACTCGGTTCTTCGAAGCCGCGATCAGATTCTTCTCATTCTGCAGGACAATCTTCACATGGCCAGAATTCGCCTGAAACAACAAGCCGATCAGCACCATTCTGAGGGCATTTTCCACGCAGCTGATAGGGTTCTTCTTCATCTACATCCTTCCAAGCAATCCTCCTTGACACTCCAAAGGCGTCAGTGGCCGGAAATGCAAACCGAGGATGCTACCGGGGAACCACTCCTTCAGATTCTGCAGCAATTTCTCCAACCAAAGCTTTGAGGACAAAGCTTTTTCTAAGGGAGAGGGGATGTTAGGAACCTATGTCAACCCTTCTCTTTACTATGTTAGTATATTGTTGTTGGACGCATATGCTTTGTAAGTCGTCCCATAGTATTTGTTGATACGTAGTTTATATTAGCCCATAGTATTGAACCATAGTATTGGACGCATATGCTTTGTAAGTCGTCCTGTAGTATTATATGTCCCGTGGTTTTGACTCATAGTATTGGGCATAGACTTAGTATATAAGTGTGTGTTGAGGTCATTGAAGGCACCGTGAAGTTAATTGTATTGAGCTTGCTCAAAGGAGGTTGCCCCCTCGTAGTGGCCCGTGATCAATATAAAAGTGATTCTATTCTATTATTTTTTCTATTTCACATATTCTTATTAATTAATTGTTGCAGGTGCATCACAGTTTTTCGAGGAATCATGGCGTCTACTACAAAGTTCTGAATTCCGAGAAATCATAACAGAGATACTCGAATTAAAGAGTGCACAGGTGGGTCAACTGCGTACCTTGAGATTGCATGATTCGTTCCCTGGCTGAGAACTATGCGTGGGTCAATCAAATTTTTTTGTCGAAGCTTTCCCGCGTTCTGACGCGGACAAATTGATTAAAAACCGATTGTCATTTCCCCATAGGGTGCCTCTTTTCTCAACTGTTTTTGGCCTGGATCAAGTTTTTATTGACTACTTTCTGCAATGCAGGAACTGGGTCTCACTTAAATAGAGTTTTGAAGGCTTTGGAAAAGAGAAAAAATATCTTATTTGGTTATTGAGAGACGAATAAGTGGATATATAGGCTTCCCATCTGATGATTTTAATTGAATCTGCTAATCAATAGAATGGCAGAATAGGGAGAATCGCGATAGGGAGTTCGGCTTTTCTATATTTCTATTTCTATTGAATCATATTTTACATTCATTGAAGTGGAATCATGGTGCAGGGTGGCTTTTATGGTGGATTCAATGGCAATTTTATGGTAACAATAATAATAAAACTGAATCACATTCTAGGCTAGGGATTAACCTTGGTAGAAACAAAGCTCGATTTAAGGAGGAAGCCTTTCAATGGGAAACCTCCTCGGCGGATAGAACATGAGTGCATCCATCATGAAAGCTAAAGCACGACTTGCGTTCCAGAGTCACTCCTCTTCTATCATGTCCATGATGTTGGAGAGGAATTGCCCTTTAAAAATCTCATAAACTCAATCTGCAAAACTCAATATAGATACCCAAAATCATCATCAGATCAGAGGCCCAAAATCACATCATCTTGAAGACTCACAGAAAAGTTTGAAATCCAACTTGAAATTTGGAAAAGCTTCATAATCAATCTGTTTCAATATCCATTACATTTTAAGAAATTCATAAACATCAATTGTTCAAATTCATTGCAAAGAGCTACACTATACCCACATGATTTATTTGCAGATAAACTGAAACAAGCATAGATGGTGTCCATTTCTGCAATACACAGGCATTTCTAATCCAAAAACTGCCAATTGTATTGAATCAAACCTGGCTTTGTTGAGCTCCCAGGATTAAGAAAACCCACGGTTCTATGCGTGGGTATCAATAAAAGTAGCAGATCCGGGCACCCAAATATTTATAAAAAAACGAGGAACATAGAAAATGTAGCTTTTAAAAAAATATGGATAATTCATTTAACTATGTGATCATAGATTCATCTCTAACCTTTTAATAAACACAAAGCTATAAAAATATAGACTTAAATTCTATCTATACTTAAAAATCTAATAGTCTATGTTGTTTTCTGAGGAATCATGGTGTCTACTACAAAGTTCCGACTTCCGATAAATCATGGTGGCAATCCCTATCGTAATTAGCAAACCAATAGTATACAATGGGTAGCTAGATTAATCAGCAAAGCAAACGCTATAATAGTATACAGTGGGCAGTGAGATTAATAAGAAATTGGGGACTAGAAAGAAATAGGTGTCGTTGAAATGATTCTCACCTCCTTACAACAATCAGGCTTATATATTTGGATCGATAGAAGATCAGTCACTCTTGCTAGCATGGAGCTTCTGTCATGTCCCAAATTTGGCGTTGGATCACAATGGCCTAAGCAAATTGGCCCTATTCATTAGAGTTTGTCAAATTGATGCTAAAGGTCAAATAATTGCCAAGGAGGAAAATTACCAGTTTCCTAGGTTTGGGGTGGAAGCTTTGGGATTTGGAATAATGGGGATAATAAATGATGTTGGAACATTAGGATGGCATAAATATTTAATAAAGGAGATAAATAAATATATACAAGTGAAAATCAAAGTGGCATTTGATCATGAAGACACATGGAGGAAGTGGGACCCACACAAGCTAGAATTTATGTGCCACATGGCATCCTCTTCTTGCAATTTTGAATCTATGGGAAGCCTAATGTTATTGGGATGAGTTATAAGTTCAATAATACTTGTCATGAGTCAATGAGGTCGAAATATAGAGGAAGAGTAACCCCCATGGAAGAGGAAGAGGTAATTTGGAGCCAGTGAGACACTTGGGGCTAGATTCCCTAGCTCTATGACAACAATGATGAAGATGCTATGACACCTATGACAACAATCAGGCCTGAAGGCTGACATATTACATATATGACATGTCAGGGCTAAAAATAGACTCCAAGAGGGCACTCAAAGGTGTTAGGGAAGCTAATATGCTTCCACATGTGATTTGGTGGAAGTGGGAGACTAGGAATTGTTGTACAAGTGGCGTTCTTTGGAATCTCTTCCCAACTTGAGTTGGCATGAGTATCTTGGAAGGAATTCGACCCATGGAGGACACTAGAACTTTATAAATGTCAATAACAAAGAATGAAACCATCTTTTGATCATTTGTAGAATTTGCAATTGCATTTGTGAAGAGGGAGAGCTAGTGGATGACTAGTTTCTTGCCTTAGCCAATTTCGAGGGTGAAAGATTCCCATCCAAGTTGGTAATTGGAAATGCCATTCATACCTTTCATTTGGAGATTTAATGGAGTCTTTATTTTTAGGTGTAAGATATAGGGCATCTCATGGTTTCTTCTATTGCAGCTCACTCCTTCAACCATTTCCAGTTTTGATGGCATATTCTTGATCCTTGAGGGAGGGCGTTTTTGGTGAGCTATTGTACTATTTGGGGGAGCTTCTAATGCCCCATTTATTTTGTGATATGAATTAAATAATCTATTCTTCATCTCCAGAAATTTTCAGGTCGAAATACCAAGTAGAAATGTATAAATCTCATTTTTAATGAAAGAACAGTGCCATTTCCCCACTACCTTGTTGTGAACCAATGTAATCCTGATGATTTCGAATGAATGGATGATTCTATGATAAATTTGTGATTAATGGACTTCCATGGATGTATTTTACAAGTTTCATGTACTGTACTCTAGTATTTGAAGTATTTTTACTCAGTTTAATTGCATTGGGAGAAGAAATAGTGCCATTTCCCCAAGGGTCGAATTGGTGATTTTTGCAGTTGAATGGGAGAGGGTTGGAACAGATATAATTATCAATTAATGGTGCACATGAGATATTAATAACATCCTTAATAAATTCCCTACCTCGTTTCATAAATTTGAGTGGGTTTGGAGGCATTTGGGAATCCATTTTTAGTACTTATCCGAGGGGGATTTGAACACCAAATTACTAGTAAAATTGCATACTTGGTCCAAAATCTTAAGAGAGTTTGCAGAGGTATTTTGGTGGCCATATATCATCCCTGAACATCATATTCAAGTCCTAATATCATTCATACACCTTCCTTGAATATTTGAAGGCATTTGGAGTCAATTTGAGACCTAGAGACCAATACTAGTCAAAGGGAAATTACTAGTAAAGTTCCCTACAATGTCCAGAATTGAAAAAGGATTTGCAGAAGTATTTTAAAGGTCCAAAAGAATCCCTGAAATACATATTTATTTTCTAACGTCATCCCTATACCTTCTCAGAATATTTGGGAGCAATTGGAGCAATTTGGGGAACTAGAGCTCAAAACTAGTCAAAGGTCTAACTAGGGAAAAAAAAGTGAAAATTTTCCATTTTAATAAAATTCCTAACAAGGGACATTACAACTTCCTAGATCATCCATCACTGGATAGCCTAGACAGTTCCATATCGCAGGAATAATATATACAATTAAGGGGATGGCCGCCTCGCTACCTTTACTCCCTACCTTATTAGCCGCAGGAAAAAGAAATCTTTTGGATCCCCTAATAGTGATAGTAAATCCACAACCTCACCTCAGCCCTAAAGTCACTACCTAAAAATCACATGTGGATGAGGAAGCTTGGAATCGTCATAATTATTTGATTACTATTTTGATGATTGTATTGCATTACAGATACCAAATGAAAGCATTTATTTGAGTCAGAGGATGAGAAGACTCCCAAGAGCACAATAAATTTGGCATGTTATAACTGTGAAGAAAATGGTTAGAAAAGACCAGCAAATGTACCACTACCACTTGTGGGTATGATGTGGTGTACTTCTTCAAGATGGAAGCTTTCATTCCTCACAACTTCAAGCCTTTTTCGAATCAAGATATCAAATCCAAATCTTCGATCTGGAGTGGGAAGATTTCGTGCCCATTTATAGCCCAGCTTTGAATAGATAACTCTCATGGAGGCTTCAACAGAAAATGGCTCGCAGGCTATTTAGGAGACATCGATTCCATGATGAGGAAGTATTTAAAGTAATTTACCAACCCCTTAGACTAATTTTCTTAATAAGTTTCTAGGAATACATTAACATATTAAATAAGAAAACCCTAAACCTAATCTTCCAAAGCCGACAACTCATATTCTCTACATCCCAACAATGAATATTAATACCTCTTGATCAACAACTCTTCAAAAACTTGATAAACCGTCCTGATGATGAATCCTATTTTTTATTTGAAATGTCGATTGCAATCATGGCTATTGTGGATTCTTTGAGACACGAACATGAATATAATTCCCACATAAATCTTGCAATGAAGATTTATTTTATTAAATTATTTACAAGAAGAAAATAAAAAATAAAAAACTAAAACTAATTTAAAATTATTGTACAGTTATGAAAACAAATTCTCAGATAATCAAGGCACATTCATTGAGTGATTTAATAAAAGATAAAAGAATGAAGATCAAAACGCATTGAAAATCACATTTATCGTTTGTTCCTACAGAAACATTCATGCTTCAAGTTTATATAATTATTGTATAATTAAATAATAATAATAAATTATTAAAGATAAAAAAAATTGAAACACAATGTTTAGTAGTGGTAGAGATAAAAATGATAATCTTTCTTATTTGATCATTTCAAATGTTCTTACTTCGATCATATTAAAACGCTTCCTAAAGTTTAAAATAATGAAAGAAACGTTTTAGTGAATATGATAATAAGCAAGAAAACAAATGACAATTAAGAAAGGTAAGGACACTTCTCTGAGTAATGCCTTTCCTTGATTCCAAAGAATGATGCGATGCTCCATAAATGAATTATTAAAATGCACAAAAGAAACCTAATCTATAAAAACCAACACTAATTAACCTACACCTACTTTACACCATTCTAATAATTGAAAACCTAAATAAGATCGACTCTCCAGTGCAACCACTGAAGTAATTCAAAATCTACAAAATAAAACAAGCTATACATCATAATTGAGAATTGCAACTTTTGAAATAAAAAATTAGAGCCAAACTAAACTAAATTTCTTATTTTTAATAACATCAAAAGAAGATAAAAATTTGCACAACAATGATTGTTCCAACCATACATTAATTGGATGATAAAAATAAGGTTGGAAATTATTTGATACTAGTGATACTTCAATAGGGAGATTACAAGCCTTATCGAGATCAAAATTGAGAGGAAACTTACCCAAAATCAGAATTCGAAATTTCAGCAGTGAAGAGTGTTTCTTGTAGAGAGATATCACTGTTTTTAAATTGAATGAAAATATTAGGATTTGAGTTTGGAACATCATAGGTAAAATTTGCAAGTTGTTAATCATGATTCTCATCCTTCAAACATACATGTGTATGAAGTTCATTCATTTTCAAATTAAATAATTTTATTTCAAAATATGATTTTTAGAAATCATGTACTTAAAACAAGCATTTTGAAATTAAATTCCAATTTGATCCAAATCCTCCTCTAAGGATTGATCTTCCTCAATTTCTTTGAAATAATCAAAAATAAAAGATGAAGATGCAAGGATTCCTTAAATAAGATTTCTAAAACTAATTATGACCAATAGCATATTCTTTGAAATCTAAAATCTAAACAACTACTTCAATGATTCATAGATCTTCATTAAAATTGATTGATTGATCAAAGGAAAAGAGTTATAATTTTCATGTTTATAAATTATTCCATGGGGATTTTCCAAATGATATTTTGAATCCCATTCTCATTCCAAACTAAATTGATCTACTTAGAAAATGACAAATGTTCAAAATGAGATGCTACAAAATTTTCATTTTCCAGAGTGAGGGTATGAGGATATTCCTCTAAAATTTCATATTCAAATTTCTTAAAATGAGTAGAGTCCACAATATGGTCTTTTAAATAAACAATATAACTAGTTTTTTGAAAACAATTTTGCATTAAGATCTGCCATTTGATCAAATGAAGGAAAATGAATACCAATTGTGGAAAGATGGCCTTTTTTGAAAATATAATTCCCTAAATATTCACTTCCATTCAATATTGAATAGTCATGATCAAATTTAGAAAATGGTAAAGGCTAAAAATCAGTCCATGCATATTTTTCATTTAGCTAGTTAGAAGCATTGGGATTAATATTTTCTTCTAAAATATCAAGTGGAGGTTCTAGAATTTGAAAAGAAGAAGTATTATATTCATTTGAGGAAAAAAATTTACAATCAAAATTTGCAACTACTTTCTTTTTGTAGTCAAGGAAGATGAAAAATTCGGTGTGTTTATTTCTTTTCGCGGAGATATTATGTGAAATATTAACCTATGGGAGGGCGCACGAAGATGGTCGCCAAATCCGTTGCAATGGGGATGCACTAGCGGTGAAAAAAAATGATGCGTACGCACCTAAGGAAGTGCGCACGCGCCACTAGGTTCAGTACGGAACCGAGGCATGTGCACGCAACGGTGGCGCACACGTGCCTTTGTTAAAAAAAAACAGAGCACAATTTCCCCATTCTGCTATTTGGCCGAGCGCAACGTCCACCCTCGCGTGCGCATCGATTCAACCACCAAAGGATCCGAATTCCACTCCAAAACCACCCAAGAACACCCACAAACTCATCAACACATTGATTGATAGGTAAATATCAAGTTTTTTTTTCATTTTATTCATTCTTTGTGTCAATTTTTTTAATTTTTTTGTTTATTTAATTGTTAATAATTTCCAAATTTTGAAAATAATGAACAAATTTTCAATTGCAGATTGTAAATTGAGACAATAAGTGAAAAAGATGTTAACCCCGAGTCCGGTGGAACACAAGAAAACCCAAACCTTGGACCCAATGCTGAAGAAAAGCGTGAAAAAAATCCAAATTCCAAGCAAAACCAAAACCCCCAAGCTAATTTTGAACAAGATGACCTTAACCATTATGTAAATGAAATGCGAGTGCACACTCGCGAACTAAGAAACTTGGGGGAACCATCTCGATTGTCTCTTGCCACGTCAATTGAGAACTCAACTGACTCCCTCATCCATGCACACCGGCAATTGACCGACATGACTGAATTTAGAGCTAGGATGCGGGAGTATTACTCTAGGGGCATCTCCAAGGAAGCAATCAAAGATTGGAACATTACAAAAGCCCAATTATACAGTATGTTCACCGATCCAAAAACAAACGAACCACCAAACACTACAAAGCCACGTGTATGCATGGATTGGTGTCATTACCAACCGTGGAGGGACAATTTGATGCAGAGGTTGTTCATGGTGTATGATAAACCTCCCTGCAATAATAGGGATGTTCCACAGTACTTCCTTCTGTTAGAAAAACAGGATCGCAGAGCAATAACAATAAACAGAAATGCAAATATAATCACACATACACATTACAAGAGAGACACGGATATATCGTGGTTCACCCAACTTGGGCTACGTCCACACTGAATTTGCCAGTCCTTATTATTATTACCGTCCAACAAGATGAAGGGATACAACCTGCAGCACAACCGCTGCACTTCCTCTTCTCTGTTTCACAGTCTCTCTCCAGATCTCAAAGATCTTTACAATGCATAAAACCTAATACATCAACCCTAGCCGTATTACAATGTCCTTCTTTTATAAGGGAAATACAATGGGAAAATACCACGGGATACCCAAAACCATGGGCCCGCAAAACAGCTGGCGAAAACAGCCCCAAAAATTTCCTTCGGGGGCGTTGCCCCCGAACCCCCATTTCTCGGGGGCGCTGCCCCCGGACCCCCCAGCCAGGGGGGATGGTCCCCCCTGGAACCCCGTGGGGGGGCGATGCCCCCCCACACCCCCCCGCTGGGGTGAGTGTACAGTCCACCTACACATCATATAGAATTGGGGTACAAACACGGCTAATACAATATCATCTATGAGACTAGAAGATCTGGCTCCACAACCAACAATCTCCCACTTGGAGACTGATCACAACAACTCCACCGCTGCTGCACTTGCTGGACTTGGACTTGGCAAATATCTCCTCTTCACCTTCATGCTAGAAGGCCAACTGAAACCGAGCACGAACTCAGTTTCTCTCTGGTCACTACCTTTGTGAACATGTCTACAGGATTCTGGCTAGTATGTATCTTTTCCAACTTTAACAGTTCATCTTCCAGAACAGAGCGTATGAAATGGTACTTGAGCTGTATATGTTTAGTCCTGGAATGGAATGCTGAGTTCTTTGCAAGGTGAATGGCACTCTGGCTGTCACTATACAGTCTGCTATCCTTCTGCTTCTTACCCACTTCCTCCATAAACCTCTGCAACCAAATCATCTCTTTACTAGCCTCTGTAATGGCAACATACTCTGCTTCTGTTGTTGAAAGTGCAACAACCTTCTGTAGTTTTGAAATCCAGCTTACTGCTGTTCCACCTACAGTAAACACATACCCTGTGGTACTCCTCCTGCTATCCTTGTCACCTGCCATATCTGCATCAACATATCCCTGTAGAATAGTGTCTGAACCTCCAAAACATAATGCCTCAGTGTTGTGGGGAAAATGCACCTATAGTTCAGGGGAGAAACTACCAACTTACGGTGATAAAGATAGACTTACAAGCATTCTGCAAGTACAACAAATAAATGAAGAGATTAGGTTTTAGAGATGCAGGCACCTTATTCAGAAGGTTGATCCTAGCTTTGCCTCCCTCACTCTTCAATACTTATCCAGTGTCGCAATGCCCAGACCTGTAAAACAACTTGATACCTTTCTCAAATACATTTGACTACATATATAATACTAATATTCATAATAGAAGAAAACATCACACTATAATCAAACAGTAATCAAATCTGAGACACATTAATAGGTCATATTTGGAAAGAGAAGAACGTCTGATCTTTATTAATGAATGAAAGCAAGTACATAAAATTATACCTTCCTTCAAGCTTGGCACTTCACGAAACCTAGATTCAAGATCTCCTGCTTCCGTTCTCCAAGGATCCCAGCCTCTAAGCAATTGTACTAGGGTTTACCAAAACTGAAGCACAAGAGAGGGGGATGAGGGTCTCCATTCCTCCAGCATAACTTTGTAATTGGGCTTGCTCCTCTCACATGACCCTTCTACCCTCCTTATATAATCAATGAGGAAGAGGAAAAGAAGTTATAACCACTCAAGAGGTTTCCCAACCAACTTAACTTACTCGAATTTCGAGATTTTGACCAAAACAAGAGTGTACCCTACTCTACAGTATACAAAGTCGCGTACATATGGCAATGGGCGCTACTTTAAATGAGACAAAGTCGCGTACACACGCTACTATTATAACAGTAGAGTCGCGCTCATAGTGAAAAATGGCCAAAAACAGGCTTTTCTGCTCATTTTCGGGAGATAGTTTGGTCTGGAAAAATGTTCCTAAGGGTCATATACATCAAATGGGTCAAGAATGAGGTAATTTCAACCATTTTTAGTGTCCCAAATGACTCCTCCATCCACAATTGTCCTGTTGTGTGACTGAACTTGATCTCAAGAAGTGTCGTCATGCGACCAAGGGAAACAAGTGTCGTCACGGACGGAGAGGTGTCATTTTAAGCTATAACAGATGCCCCCTAATGTATGAGGTCAGAGGGAGTACGGGAAACGATGGCCGAAATACATTATAAAAAATAAAAAAGAGTTGAATCGTGGAGGAACGGAGAAACCAAGAATCATAGGCTCAAATGAAGTACCTGAAAGCAAAGGCAAAGTCAGACAAACTTATCCATGGGGTAACTGTCCATGTTCAAATGGTGGAACATGATCTCCAAGAGGATACAATAATGATCCAAAATACTGATGCATATATCATGGCCACTAAAATACAAGCGTGGATCTATGTCAAAACTGGAGAACATAGCCATAGAGAACAAGCTGGATCTATGTCTCATCAAGAGCCAAAAGGAGTGGGGCTCAGTCTTGCGCAACTTGGGCGATAACATAAATGAGGTGATGCTATCGAGGATCCCAAGGTCTTCATCCAAAAACAACCCAAGGTACAAACCTATCCATGCGAATAAATGAGTTGATGTCGAACATGGGAGGTATCGTTTGATTACCGGTCATTGATGTATACCGTTAACAAACGCGAGGGTGTCCACCAATAATGAAAATGGAACCCAAGGTACCTAGTACATTCAAACAAGTGCGAATAGATGGTCTTGCCGTCGAACACTTGAAGAATCCATCGGATAGGAGACATTGATGTATTCCCATCTATCCAATAGCGAGGGAAACTGCCACTAATGACTGCAATCCCCAAGGTACTAACCGAAACTCTAAACTTCATTCCCAGAGCACAATGAGTTGAAGTCGATGGGAAGAAGTCCGTTGGAAGGGAGGCCTTAATGCATCCTCCATCATCCAACACGAGGGACACTCAACAGGTATGAGCTGATTTGAAGTAGGACTGAACACATGATGAAACAGACTTACACCAAGGAATGGCCGACACATGAGGTCAAGGCAACTGCAGAATGGCCGACACAGGTTATATCCTTGAACAGTGAGCACGACACAAGAGTGACTTAGGAAGCTTTGAACACAAAGGGACCACGATGCAAGTCTGCAATGTAGGAGACATTAACAGATTCTCCATATGATTGTAAGACTGACCAAACGGAGGAGTAGGAACTCTGAGATCAAGTTCACCCTAAGGCCAATGCTAGAACCCAACTTGTTTGATAGACTCAAAACAGGTGCTTTGTTCAAGGAGATAGTTGACTTGCTGCCATCATATTGAAAGATATTTTGACATTCTTCCCTTCCCTTTCCTTTGTCATTTTTTAACGAGCTTGACAAAGAACTAGAGCATGCTCGACGGTATTTTCATATTTAAGGAGTCTGAAAAACCTAGAAGAAAACTCCATACACCTATCCGTGGATTTTATATCGAGCCCGGATTGGTCTGTGCTCGGCGGTGTTTTCTTGCTTATAGAGTTGAAAAACTTAAACAGTCCTCTATACACCTATCCGTGGATTTTATATCGAGCCCGGATTGGTATGTGCTCGCTTGGTGTTTTCACATTTCGAGAGTCTGAAAACCCTAAAGACGACTCCAAAGCTCCTTTTCGTAAAGTTAGTCTCCTTCCCCGAAAAAGTGTAAAATGATGGAAGAAGAACTCTTCTAGCGCATACAAAAGTATACCTAGAGTATACCTTTTCCGTAAATTATCCACCAAGGCCCGGAAAAGGGATAATTCTATACCTAAGTGGATGTCAGTTCAGTTACTTTAACGAGCCCGAAAAGACAACTATGCTCGGCAAACTTTTCCTATTTAAGGAGTCTGAAAAGGGCTTAAAAGAACTCCATAGGGATCTTTTCCGTAAAGGTTTAACGAGTCCGGAAAAGTAAACTCATGACCTCCTTACTGTTTTTAACGAGCTCAAAGGAGATAGGAAAATGCTCACAACTTCCTTACTGTTTTTAACGAGCTCGAAGTGAAGATGAAAGAAATGCTCATAACCTACTTACTGTTTTTAACGAGCTCGAAGTGAAGGTAGAAGAATGCTCGTAGCCTCCTTACTGTTTTTAACGAGCTCGAAGGAAAGGTGGAAGACTGCTCGTAACCTACTTACTGTTTTTAACGAGCTCGAAGTGAAGGCAGAAGAATGCTCGAAATGGGAGGAGACGAGTGTCAGGGACATGCAAAACTAGCTCCAAGCGCATGGAACAAAGCTATGCCTAATGCAAGGAACATGAGCAAGATAAATACACTCAGGGTGTGTCTCCTCCAGGTAAAAGGTGTCAAATTGTGAGGGCAAAATGATACAGGGATTAGCGGAAATGAGATCAAAGATGGAGGCTTATACAACGGGCTAAAAGCGTGGAAGCCGGCTTCAGGCTCATTAGCGCAAGCGGGATCATAACAGATGCACATACAACTTGAACATAAAGATGGGAGCCTTATCAGGGATGGCCAGAAATATATGAGGAAGAAAGATATGAGGCTTCTTTGCAAAGTCATGGTAAATCTAAAAAGGCTCCCGAGCCTATGAGAAAAACTCAGCATGGGCACCAGAATGGCATAAGGGTGCTGACTAGGGTGACCCATGTTAGGTAGGATCTGCTGTCGGACTGGTGCACAATGCATAAAGAGATGGCTAACACACCAATATCCAATAGGTTCGACCCTATGGCGAATTCGGATGGAAAAAGGTTCAAATGCAACATAACAGCGGGGAAGCCTAAGCCTATATGCAAGGTTCCAAATATACCTGACATGGTTGCACAAGGTGTCGAAAAGGACCAGTAAGCAAGTATACATCCAGCTAAGAAATCTGTCTCCAAGAAACATTAGTACCAAGATCATATCTAAAACATATGTAAGGAAAGACCCGATACAAGTCACTGTGGTAGAAATACTTTCAACTTCACTATCATCAACAACAGGCATAAACAAGGCAGAGTTTTCAAATGAAGACTCTATGGTACCCAAGCCCGAGGACTTACAATCAACAAGATCGACTTTAGGATGAAGATCAAAGTTGAAGGACATGATGGGATCTGCAGAAAAAAATTCATCATCACGGGAGTTGAAAATTCTAGAAGCAGAATCAAACTCAGCAGGAACACCGATTTGCGGATCTATAGGAAAGTCCAAAGACTCAACAGTAGGAAGATCAAACTTTAAGTTCAAACCGGGGCTGGACATGACTGCGACTGGATCAACATCCAAATGAATGGCAGACTGTACTATAGACTCTAGGAAAACTTCATCGGAAGGAAGTATATCATCCCAGATAGAATACATATCTAAACATTCAGATGGAGATGTCACTTGGTCAAAAGCTGGGACCAAGTCCCGAGAAGGTAAGCATGAACTCAGAGACTTCTTCTCAGTAGCAGTTGAACTCAAGGAACAATATGCCACATGAGGCGCATGTGACATAGTAGTGCCTAATGACGAGGGATCAGACTGGTCTACAGTTGGGTAATAAGGAGGATCAACGAATGCAAGCTGGTCGATGGTGACAATGTTTTCGTTATGAGGGAAATGCATCACACGAAAAAGCGTAGACACCACAGCATGCATAGCATAAACGTAATCACGCCCGAGGATCATATCAAAGTCCATAGGGTCCTTTAGAACCATAAAATCAACTAAGACTGTTTTTCCACCCAAGGTAACAGGTGCCTGACGGAGGAATCCGATCGGTTCACTAGGTCTTCTATCGAAGGTCAACGGCCAATTAACAGCTGGAATAACATTAGGGAAACCCAAATCTCTCCAAGCATAAGCGGATAAGATACTAACAGAAGCACCTTCATCAACAATGCATCGATTAACCGTATGGTTCCCGATATCAACCTTTATCTGGAAAGGTGTCGAAGAAGGAAGACGAGGCTCGGCTAGACTATTCCAATCAAAGGAAACAATCCTAGGGCTTGGTAGGGGTTCACATGGCACAGATGAAATGCCCCCTTTTTCAAGAATATCCAAACTGGTAATGCAGAAGACTTCAGTAGTAGGTGCATCAATCTCCGAAGGACTGATGGGATTGGTCGAAGATTGCATCGATTCAATCACTTCATTCTCCGAAGGAAGAGTGGGGTCGACCAAAGATTGCATTGGTTCAACCACTTTATCAACTAAAGGTTGATCTGATTGTAGGGAATCTATAGACAACTTAGGAACAGAGGTTCCTTCAGACATGGACCACACTCTTCGTGCCTCTGGAATGGCAGGGCATCGGTGAGTAAGGTGATCTCCCTTACAAAGTTTACAAGGGAACTTTGGTTTCCGTCCTATAGGTTTAGACTCCTTTACAACATCAGTACTCTCAGCATGACTAGCATTGGCTGACAGCTTGCCCCCAGCATGACTCATAGAGGCTGGTTTCTCAGAAGCAGAAGACTTTTGAACTAAGGACCACACTTTTTGCACTTCTGGAAGTACAGGGCACAAGTAAGTAAGGTGATCTCCCTCGCAAAACTTACAAGGGAACTTAAGCTTCTGTTTGTTTGGTTTGTCGACAATGTCAACTCCCTCAGCATGACTTGCAGTGGCTGATCTGGTGTCTCCAGTATGACTCGCAGGAACTGGTGACTTGTCATTAATATGACTAGCAGTGATCAATGACGTGTCCTCAACATGACTGACAGTGGTTGAAGACAAACTTTCAGTATGATTTTCAGTGACCAAAAGTTTTCTCCCAGCATGACCTCCAGAGGCTGGGTGGGTGCCCCCTGCATGATCTGCAGAGGCAGGGTGCTTGCCCCCTTGTTTTGGCATCTTCTTCCTATTCTTCCCCCGTCTATTCCTTTTAGACTGCTGGTTACTAGTATTGCTACTTTCACCACATGAGGTAGAAGGAGGAGGAGAAGATGTTACTGGCAAAGGAGGCACAGGGTTCTGATGCTCTTGATTTGAGGTGCTCACAAAAGAAGCGTCAGGAGCATGCAAGGCATTCGGAGTGGAAAACAACCAAACCGGCAGCCCAATAGTGAATCCAGGAAGATTCAGAGTAGCCATTAAGGGAGCACCAATGTTTCCAATGAATGGAACAGCACAAGGATCCCCCGGAACAGGGGTACCTTGATTGGCACTCGCCGGAATGCTAGACATAGTTTCCTGCTCAAATGAACAAGAAGTTCCCTAAGGCAAACTAAAAACAAGTAGCACAAAGAGCACACCACTAAAAAAAAGGTCCTAAGTAAATCAAACCAGGCAAACAGATGCCTTCCGGAGAAGAGTCTGGGATGATGAGGGCCCAGAACAGATCAACGAAGGATGAAGGACAGTTACCCGGGGTCCACAATACAATGACTAAGGGTGCAAGCGCTGGAATCACCCAACCGCCCTCCCAAAGACCTGCAAGGGATTTCCTCCCACGTCTGTCCTAGGTACAGCGGATATACCCTCCGCTGTCACCTGTGTATGAACCTAGAGTCTGATACTAAGGATACCACAACACCGAAAACTCCTGGGGGAACAGTCACCGGTCGAATCAGAAAGCGTGGGCAGGGTAGCTAAGCCCGAAACTCGAAAGAGTCCCCAATACGCAATCCGATCCTGGCATATGCTCGAACAGAAAGTAGGAGGGGTATTCCCACAAACTGATCTCACATTGACCTACTGCATATGATCCCAGGCAAATTTTGAGTGAGGTGGGTTTGCCTAATGATAGTCTCACTACGATTTTTGCGCAATGTGTGATCTTGGGTGGTTTAAGGTGTTTTAAACCCAAGATCCTAACCAAGACTAGTTGGTGTAGTGTAACCTAGAAAAGAAAATGTTGCTAGTTCATTTTATTAGAGTTCATTTTAAAGGTTACTTGATTACTCAAAAAGGTAGTGGGTGTGTGAGAGTGGTTATAATAGAAATAGAGTACTGAAAATGAAATATTTACCACCAAACAAATCTTTTTCTTTTCAATGCAAGTCTTAAAATTCTGATCTAGAATGCATGTGCAAATGCAATTTTTTAATCTTTTGAATGCAAAAAAGGTAAAAATAAAGTCTAAATGTAAAAAATTAAACTCAAAACCTAAGAATGCAGCTACTCAAGCAACTAGGTATGCAAAAGAAAACTTGTTCTTTTTGATGCAAAGCACTCTAAAATCTTTTAAGCCACTTGCAAGGTACTCTATTTATAAGATAAATCAAAATTCTTTATGCTTTTCAAAGGTAAGAAACAAAAACTGAAACTAACCTACTATCAAAGCAAAGCAAAGAAACTTTCAGGTTCTCTTTATGAAACAGTAAAAGCTACCAATATGACTTTCAAATTCTTATTGATGTAAGCATGCCAAACATTGGGAAAAGAGTACAAAAACTACTTTTAGACCCAAACGAAGCAAATGACCTACGAAGAAGTATGGTTTGGTAAAGTCAGGTCTGCACGTAAACAATGCAAACAAGGTCTTGAACAACAGCCAAAACACTTGAGCTTTCACTACAAAAGAAAAACTAAAAGCATAAGGGAGGACAAGAAACCAACCTAAAAGAGAAATTTCACTCAAATAGATACAAACAGGGTCAAAAAGACTCAATAGGTTTCAAATCCAGTGGAAATGGGGCAAGCAAGTTCAATCAGACTCAAATTAGGGTACAAAACACCAAACAGGTCCACAACCCCCCAACTTAAGTCAACAAACCCCAAAACTTTCCAAACAAGCCCAAAATGATCAAAAGAGGTTCAAATCATGAATGTAGGATCAATACAAGGATGGGAGACCACTTACAGGGATTTAATACAGACCTAAGGTCATCAAGGACCCCAAAAAATGCAGCCACAACCCCTAGATTTGGGTCCACAACCCAAAAACTCAAAAAATCAAACCCAGATTTTGGGCGCTACTGTGTATGAAGGAAACTAGCGCTCATAGCAGTATGGGCGCCACTGTGTATGAAGGAAACTAGCGCTCATAGCAGTATGGGCGCTACTGTGTGGTACAAACAGTAGCGTACAAGAAAAAAAAGTCTAAAAACGGGGTTAAAACCCCCAAACTGGGTCCACAAAGGTTTGCAAGGGTTGGGAAGGGTCTGTAAAAAGCCCAGGAGGGTCAAACAGATCCTACTAACTGATCCTAATCAAGAAAATGAACAAAGACCATCAAACAAAACTGAAGAAATGACCTTGGATACCCCTAAGCAGTTAGGCTTATCCCCAGCGGAGTCGCCATTCTGTTGTGGGGAAAATGCACCTATAGTTCAGGGGAGAAACTACCAACTTACGGTGATAAAGATAGACTTACAAGCATTCTGCAAGTACAACAAATAAATGAAGAGATTAGGTTTTAGAGATGCAGGCACCTTATTCAGAAGGTTGATCCTAGCTTTGCCTCCCTCACTCTTCAATACTTATCCAGTGTCGCAATGCCCAGACCTGCAAAACAACTTGATACCTTTCTCAAATACATTTGACTACATATATAATACTGATATTCATAATAGAAGAAAACATCACACTATAATCAAACAGTAATCAAATCTGAGACACATTAATAGGTCATATTTGGAAAGAGAAGAACGTCTGATCTTTATTAATGAATGAAAGCAAGTACATAAAATTATACCTTCCTTCAAGCTTGGCACTTCACGAAACCTAGATTCAAGATCTCCTGCTTCCGTTCTCCAAGGATCCCAGCCTCTAAGCAATTGTACTAGGGTTTACCAAAACTGAAGCACAAGAGAGGGGGATGAGGGTCTCCATTCCTCCAGCATAACTTTGTAATTGGGCTTGCTCCTCTCACATGACCCTTCTACCCTCCTTATATAATCAATGAGGAAGAGGAAAATAAGTTATAACCACTCAAGAGGTTTCCCAACCAACTTAACTTACTCGAATTTCGAGATTTTGACCAAAACAAGAGTGTACCCTACTCTACAGTATACAAAGTCGCGTACATATGGCAATGGGCGCTACTTTAAATGAGACAAAGTCGCGTACACACGCTACTATTATAACAGTAGAGTCGCGCTCATAGTGAAAAATGGCAAAAAACAGGCTTTTCTGCTCATTTTCGGGAGATAGTTTGGTCTGGAAAAATGTTCCTAAGGGTCATATACATCAAATGGGTCAAGAATGAGGTAATTTCAACCATTTTTAGTGTCCCAAATGACTCCTCCATCCACAATTGTCCTGTTGTGTGACTGAACTTGATCTCAAGAAGTGTCGTCATGCGACCAAGGGAAACAAGTGTCGTCACGGACGGAGAGGTGTCATTTCAAGCTATAACACTCAGTGGTAGTACCTCTCAAATACCTGAGAATCCACTGTACTGCCTTCCAATGTTCTTTACCTGGATTGTTCATATATCTGCTCACAACTCCCACTGCATGTGCAATATCTGGTCTTGTGCACACCATGGCATACATCAAGCTGCCAACTGCTGATTGATAGGGAACCTTGGACATGTAATCTATCTCTTCTTGTGTCTTGGGACACATTTCCTTACTTAGACTGAAATGGCTAGCCAAAGGTGTACTTACATATTTTGCATTCTGCATTCTGAACCTCTCCAACACCTTTTGTATGTACTCACTTTGAGACAATGTCAATTTGCGATTTTTCCTGTCTCTCATTATTCTCATACCAAGGATTTGCTTTGCAGCACCCAAATCCTTCATCGCAAATGAATTAGCTAGCTTCCTTTTGAGTACATTTATATCCTGCATGTCAGACCCTGCAACAAGCATGTCATCCACATACAATAACAAGATAATATATCTTCCATTGTCTAGCTTCTTGAAATAAACACAGTGGTCAGAATGACATCTACTATAACCTTGTTCTGTCATAAACCTGTCAAACTTTAGATACCATTGCCTTGGAGCTTGCTTCAAGCCATACAAGCTCTTTTTCAACCTGCATACCAGATCCTCCTTACCTTTGACTTCATACCCTTGTGGCTGCTGCATATATATTTCTTCCTCCAAATCCCCATGGAGGAAAGCTGTTTTTACATCTAATTGTTCAAGATGCAAATCTTCTACCGCCACTAGACTTAAGATAGTCCTAATTGAAGTCATCTTTACAACAGGATAAAATATTTCATCAAAATCTATACCTTTCTTCTGTGCAAACCCCTTTACAACAAGTCTGGCCTTGTACCGCTTCTTACCTCCTTCTTCTTCCTTCAACCTGTAAATCCATTTGTTTTGCAATGCTCTTTTACCAGCAGGCAACTTAACCAAATCCCAAGTATGGTTTCCTACCAATGAGTCCATCTCCTCATTCATGCCTTGCTCCCACTTCTTTCTAGTTTCCACCTGCATTGCTTCTTCATAACATTCTGGTTCACCAGAATCAGTCATCAATAAATAATACATTGAAGGAGAGTATCGTTCAGGGAGTCTACTTAACTTGGTAGATCTTCTTACAGTTGCAGGAGTTTCAGGTACTTGCTGCTGCTCTTGATTTTCTGGCACCTTCGGAACTTCATTTTCTTTAACTTCATCAAGCACTATGTACTCTGTGCTTTCCTTTTCCTGTTTCTTTCCCTGCAACTGATCTTTATACATGACCTTTTCATTGAATATCACATCTCTACTCCTGATGATTTTGTTATTTTCATAATCCCATAAACGATAACCAAATTCATCAACTCCATATCCAATAAAGGTACATTTCTTGGATTTAGCTTCAAGCTTTGTTCTATTTTCTTTATCAATATGGACAAATGCTTCACAACCAAACGTTCTCAGAAATGAGTAGTTTACCTTTTTATCTGTCCATGCTTCCTCTGGAATACCACCATCCAAAGCACTTGAAGGTCCTCTGTTTATTAAATAAACAGCAGTATTTACAGCATCCGCCCAAAACTGTAAGGGCAACACTGCATGCAGTCGCATACACCTTGCACGCTCCATGATCGTTCTGTTCATCCTTTCTGACACACCATTTTCCTGTGGTGTTCTTGGGACTGTCTTCTCTCTACGAATCCCATGGTATGAACAGTAACTATCAAATTCCTTGCCGCAGTACTCACATCCATTATCAGATCTGAGACACTTCAATCTTTTTCCTGTCTCATTCTCAACCAAAGCTTTCCACTTCTTAAAAGTAGCAAACACATCAGATTTCTGTCTAATGCAATAAACCCAAGTTTTTCTAGTTGCATCATCAATAAATGTAACATAATAATGAGAGCCACCAAGAGATTGTACCTGAGCCGGTCCCCATACATCTGTATGCACAAGCTCTAATTTTTCATTCTTCTTCTGTTTCCCAACCCTGAGAAATCTGACTCTCTTCTGTTTTCCATAAACACAGTTTTCAAAAAATTCCAAACTTACCTGCTTCAAATCCGGTAGCAACTTCCTTGAGTGGAGAATCTGCATCCCCTTCTCACTCATGTGGCCAAGCCTATGATGCCACAATTCTGTATCTGTTCCTGTGGAAGCTAAAGAGATAGAATGGTCAGTATTATGAGGACATAAATACAACGTACCTACTCTGTCTCCTTTTGATATCACCATTGATCCTTTAGTGATCTTCCACCACTTTTCTCCGAACGTAGATAGACAGCCGCCATCTCCCAACTGCCCTGTTGAGATCAGGTTTCTTTTCATAGCAGGAATATGCCTAACATCTTTCAACAACCAATCAGTTCCATTCTTAACTTTTATCCATACCTTACCCATTCCAACAATTTTACATGGCTCATCATCACCCAATAAAACATGTCCAAAATCGCCAGGAATATACTCATGAAAGTATTTCCTATGGGGTGTAGCATGACATGAAGCTCCTGAATCTACTACCCAATAATCACTAGTATTATCTAATGCAAGAATCAAAGCATCTTGTAACACATCACCTGCTACATTTGCTTCCTGGGTAGTTTCCTTCTGTGCATCTCCTTTCTTCTTTAGAGATTTGCAGTCTTTCTTCAGATGTCCTTTCTTTCCACAGTTCCAACACTCTATCTTTCCCAGTCTGGACTTAGATCTGCCCGTTTTAGATTTTCCACGATTACCTTGGCTCTTTCCTCTCTCCTTTTGTCTTCCTCTGCTCTCCATGGTCAACGCATTACCTGATGTCTCACCTGTGCTTTTTCTTCGCATTTCCTCGCTAAGAATAACACCAATAACATCATCAAATTTCAAGGTGTTTGAACCAGAGACAGAGTTACTTACAGCCATGACCAAGCTATTCCAGCTTTCTGGCAATGAACACAAGATTAGAAGAGCCCTAACCTCATCATCAAAGTTCACACTTACAGAACTTAGCTGATTTGTAACCGTATTAAACTCATTTAAATGATCAGTAACAGATCCACCTTCAGACATCTTCATATTAAATAAACGCTTCATTAGAAATACCTTGTTGGAAGTCGAGGGTTTTTCATACAGCTTACCCAATGCTTTCATCAAACCCTCTGTTGTCGTTTCTTTTGAGATATTGAAAGCCACCGACGAAGCTAGGCTCAACCGTATTGTTCCCAGAGCCTTTCTATCAAGAACCACCCATTCTTCGTCCTTCATAGTCGTCGGCTGCTTTGCTTTTCCTCCCAGCGGTAAGAATAGATCCTTCTGGTACAGATAGTCCGCCATTTGCATCTTCCATAACCCGAAGTTTTGGCTGTTAAACATCTTGACCTTAAACTTTCCTTCTTCTGCCATTGCTCCCACTCGAACCAGAAACCCTAGCTTCCTGCGGGTTTAACTGCCAAATAGACCTTTGGCTCTGATACCAATTGTTAGAAAAACAGGATCGCAGAGCAATAACAATAAACAGAAATGCAATACACATTACAAGAGAGACACAGATATATCGTGGTTCACCCAACTTGGGCTACGTCCACACTGAATTTGCCAGTCCTTATTATTATTACCGTCCAGCAAGATGAAGGGATACAACCTACAGCACAACCGCTGCACTTCCTCTTCTCTGTTTCACAGTCTCTCTCCAGATCTCAAAGATCTTTACAATGCATAAAACCTAATACATCAACCCTAGCCGTATTACAATGTCCTTTTTTTATAAGGGAAATACAATGGGAAAATACCACGGGATACCCAAAACCATGGGCCCGCAAAACAGCCCCAAAAATTTCCTTCGGGGGCGTTGCCCCCGAACCCCCATTTCTCAGGGGCGCTGCCCCCGGACCCCCCAGCCAGGGGGGATGGTCCCCCCTGGAACCCCGTGGGGGGGTGATGCCCCCCCACACCCCCCCGCTGGGGTGAGTGTACAGTCCACCTACACATCATATAGAATTGGGGTACAAACACGGCTAATACAATATCATCTATGAGACTAGAAGATCTGGCTCCACAACCAACAATCTCCCACTTGGAGACTGATCACAACAACTCCACCGCTGCTGCACTTGCTGGACTTGGACTTGGCAAATATCTCCTCTTCACCTTCATGCTAGAAGGCCAACTGAAACCGAGCACGAACTCAGTTTCTCTCTGGTCACTACCTTTGTGAACATGTCTGCAGGATTCTGGCTAGTATGTATCTTTTCCAACTTTAACAGTTCATCTTCCAGAACAGAGCGTATGAAATGGTACTTGAGATGTATATGTTTATTCCTGGAATGGAATGCTGAGTTCTTTGCAAGGTGAATGGCACTCTGGCTGTCACTATACAGTTTGCTATCCTTCTGCTTCTTACCCACTTCCTCCATAAACCTCTGCAACCAAATCATCTCTTTACTAGCCTCTGTAATGGCAACATACTCTGCTTCTGTTGTTGAAAGTGCAACAACCTTCTGTAGTTTTGAAATCCAGCTTACTGCTGTTCCACCTACAGTAAACACATACCCTGTGGTACTCCTCCTGCTATCCTTGTCACCTGCCATATCTGCATCAACATATCCCTGTAGAATAGTGTCTGAACCTCCAAAACATAATGCCTCAGTGGTAGTACCTCTCAAATACCTGAGAATCCACTGTACTGCCTTCCAATGTTCTTTACCTGGATTGTTCATATATCTGCTCACAACTCCCACTGCATGTGCAATATCTGGTCTTGTGCACACCATGGCATACATCAAGCTGCCAACTGCTGATTGATAGGGAACCTTGGACATGTAATCTATCTCTTCTTGTGTCTTGGGACACATTTCCTTACTTAGACTGAAATGGCTAGCCAAAGGTGTACTTACAGATTTTGCATTCTACATTCTGAACCTCTCCAACACCTTTTGTATGTACTCACTTTGAGACAATGTCAATTTGCGATTTTTCCTGTCTCTCATTATTCTCATACCAAGGATTTGCTTTGCAGCACCCAAATCCTTCATCGCAAATGAATTAGCTAGCTTCCTTTTGAGTACATTTATATCCTGCATGTCAGACCCTGCAACAAGCATGTCATCCACATACAATAACAAGATAATATATCTTCCATTGTCTAGCTTCTTGAAATAAACACAGTGGTCAGAATGACATCTACTATAACCTTGTTCTGTCATAAACCTGTCAAACTTTAGATACCATTGCCTTGGAGCTTGCTTCAAGCCATACAAGCTCTTTTTCAACCTGCATACCAGATCCTCCTTACCTTTGACTTCATACCCTTGTGGCTGCTGCATATATATGTCTTCCTCCAAATCCCCATGGAGGAAAGCTGTTTTTACATCTAATTGTTCAAGATGCAAATCTTCTACCGCCACTAGACTTAAGATAGTCCTAATTGAAGTCATCTTTACAACAGGAGAAAATATTTCATCAAAATCTATACCTTTCTTCCGTGCAAACCCCTTTACAACAAGTCTGGCCTTGTACCGCTTCTTACCTCCTTCTTCTTCCTTCAACCTGTAAATCCATTTGTTTTGCAATGCTCTTTTACCAGCAGGCAACTTAACCAAATCCCAAGTCTGGTTTCCTACCAATGAGTCCATCTCCTCATTCATGCCTTGCTCCCACTTCTTTCTAGTTTCCACCTGCATTGCTTCTTCATAACATTCTGGTTCACCAGAATCAGTCATCAATAAATAATACATTGAAGGAGAGTATCGTTCAGGGAGTCTACTTAACCTGGTAGATCTTCTTACAGTTGCAGGAGTTTCAGGTACTTGCTGCTGCTCTTGATTTTCTGGCACCTTCGGAACTTCATTTTCTTTAACTTCATCAAGCACTATGTACTCTGTGCTTTCCTTTTCCTGTTTCTTTCCCTGCAACTGATATTTATACATGACCTTTTCATTGAATATCACATCTCTACTCCTGATGATTTTGTTATTTTCATAATCCCATAAACGATAACCAAATTCATCAACTCCATATCCAATAAAGGTACATTTCTTGGATTTAGCTTCAAGCTTTGTTCTATTTTCTTTATCAATATGGACAAATGCTTCACAACCAAACGTTCTCAGAAATGAGTAGTTTACCTTTTTATCTGTCCATGCTTCCTCTGGAATACCACCATCCAAAGCACTTGAAGGTCCTCTGTTTATTAAATAAACAGTAGTATTTACAGCATCCACCCAAAACTGTAAGGGCAACCCTGCATGCAGTCGCATACACCTTGCACGCTCCATGATCGTTCTGTTCATCCTTTCTGACACACCATTTTCCTGTGGTGTTCCTGGGACTGTCTTCTCTCTACGAATCCCATGGTATGAATAGTAACTATCAAATTCCTTGCCGCAGTACTCACCTCCATTATCAGATCTGAGACACTTCAATCATTTTCCTGTCTCATTCTCAACCAAAGCTTTCCACTTCTTAAAAGTAGCAAACACATCAAATTTCTGTCTAATGCAATAAACCCAAGTTTTTCTAGTTGCATCATCAATAAATGTAACATAATAATGAGAGCCACCAAGAGATTGTACCTGAGCCGGTCCCCATACATCTGTATGCACAAGCTCTAATTTTTCATTCTTCTTCTGTTGCCCAACCCTGAGAAATCTGACTCTCTTCTGTTTTCCATAAACACAGTTTTCACAAAATTCCAAACTTACCTGCTTCAAATCCGGCAGCAACTTCCTTGAGTGGAGAATCTGCATCCCCTTCTCACTTATGTGGCCAAGCCTATGATGCCACAATTCTGTATCTGTTCCTGTGGAAGCTAAAGAGATAGAATGGTCAGTATTATGAGGACATAAATACAACGTACCTACTCTGTCTCCTTTTGCTATCACCATTGATCCTTTAGTGATCTTCCACCACTTTTCTCCGAACGTAGATAGACAGCCGCCATCTCCCAACTGCCCTGTTGAGATCAGATTTCTTTTCATAGCAGGAATATGCCTAACATCTTTCAACAACCAATCAGTTCCATTCTTAACTTTTATCCATACCTTACCCATTCCAACAATTTTACATGGCTCATCATCACCCAATAAAACATGTCCAAAATCGCCAGGAATATACTCATGAAAGTATTTCCTATGGGGTGTAGCATGACATGAAGCTCCTGAATCTACTACCCAATAATCACTAGTATTATCTAATGCAAGAATCAAAGCATCTTGTAACACATCACCTGCTACATTTGCTTCCTGGGTAGTTTCCTTCTGTGCATCTCCTTTCTTCTTTAGAGATTTGCAGTCTTTCTTCAGATGTCCTTTCTTTCCACAGTTCCAACACTCTATCTTTCCCAGTCTGGACTTAGATCTGCCCGTTTTAGATTTTCCACGATTACCTTGGCTCTTTCCTCTCTCCTTTTGTCTTCCTCTGCTCTCCATGGTCAACGCATTACCTGATGTCTCACCTGTTCTTTTTCTTCGCATTTCCTCGCTAAGAATAACACCAATAACATCATCAAATTTCAAGGTGTTTGAACCAGAGACAAAGTTACTTACAGCCATGACCAAGCTATTCCAGCTTTCTGGCAATGAACACAAGATTAGAAGAGCCCTAACCTCATCATCAAAGTTCACACTTACAGAACTTAGCTGATTTGTAACCGTATTAAACTCATTTAAATGATCAGTAACAGATCCACCTTCAGACATCTTCATATTAAATAAACGCTTCATTAGAAATACCTTGTTGGAAGTCGAGGGTTTTTCATACAGCTTACCCAATGCTTTCATCAAACCCTCTGTTGTCGTTTCTTTTGAGATATTGAAAGCCACCGACGAAGCCAGGCTCAACCGTATTGTTCCCAGAGCCTTTCTGTCAAGAACCACCCATTCTTCGTCCTTCATAGTCGTCGGCTGCTTTGCTTTTCCTCCCAGCGGTAAGAATAGATCCTTCTGGTACAGATAGTACTCCATTTGCATCTTCCATAACCCGAAGTTTTGGCTGTTAAACTTCTCGACCTTAAACTTTCCTTCTTCTGCCATTGCTCCCACTCGAACCAGAAACCCTAGCTTCCTGCGGGTTTAACTGCCAAATAGACCTTTGGCTCTGATACCAATTGTTAGAAAAACAGGATCGCAGAGCAATAACAATAAACAGAAATGCAAATATAATCACACATACACATTACAAGAGAGACACAGATATATCGTGGTTCACCCAACTTGGGCTACATCCACACTGAATTTGCCAGTCCTTATTATTATTACCATCCAGCAAGATGAAGGGATACAACCTGCAGCACAACCGCTGCACTTCCTCTTCTCTGTTTCACAGTCTCTCTCCAGATCTCAAAGATCTTTACAATGCATAAAACCTAATACATCAACCCTAGCCGTATTACAATGTCCTTCTTTTATAAGGGAAATACAATGGGAAAATACCACGGGATACCCAAAACCATGGGCCCGCAAAGCAGCCCCAAAAATTTCATTCGGGGGCGTTGCCTCCGAACCCCCATTTCTCGGGGGCGCTGCCCCCGGACCCCCCAGCCAGGGGGGATGGTCCCCCCTGGAACCCCGTGGGGGGGCGATGCCCCCCCACACCCCCCCGCTGGGGTGAGTGTACAGTCCACCTACACATCATATAGAATTGGGGTACAAACACGGCTAATACAATATCATCTATGAGACTAGAAGATCTGGCTCCACAACCAACAATCTCCCACTTGGAGACTGATCACAACAACTCCACCGCTGCTGCACTTGCTGGACTTGGACTTGGCAAATATCTCCTCTTCACCTTCATGCTAGAAGGCCAACTGAAACCGAGCACGAACTCAGTTTCTCTCTGGTCACTACCTTTGTGAACATGTCTGCAGGATTCTGGCTAGTATGTATCTTTTCCAACTTTAACAGTTCATCTTCCAGAACAGAGCGTATGAAATGGTACTTGAGCTGTATATGTTTAGTCCTGGAATGGAATGCTGAGTTCTTTGCAAGGTGAATGGCACTCTGGCTATCACTATACAGTCTGCTATCCTTCTGCTTCTTACCCACTTCCTCCATAAACCTCTGCAACCAAATCATCTCTTTACTAGCCTCTGTAATGGCAACATACTCTGCTTCTGTTGTTGAAAGTGCAACAACCTTCTGTAGTTTTGAAATCCAGCTTACTGCTGTTCCACCTACAGTAAACACATACCCTGTGGTACTCCTCCTGCTATCCTTGTCACCTGCCATATCTGCATCAACATATCCCTGTAGAATAGTGTCTGAACCTCCAAAACATAATGCCTCAGTGGTAGTACCTCTCAAATACCTGAGAATCCACTGTACTGCCTTCCAATGTTCTTTACCTGGATTGTTCATATATCTGCTCACAACTCCCACTGCATGTGCAATATCTGGTCTTGTGCACACCATGGCATACATCAAGCTGCCAACTGCTGATTGATAGGGAACCTTGGACATGTAATCTATCTCTTCTTGTGTCTTGGGACACATTTCCTTACTTAGACTGAAATGGCTAGCCAAAGGTGTACTTACAGATTTTGCATTCTGCATTCTGAACCTCTCCAACACCTTTTGTATGTACTCACTTTGAGACAATGTCAATTTGCGATTTTTCCTGTCTCTCATTATTCTCATACCAAGGATTTGCTTTGCAGCACCCAAATCCTTCATCGCAAATGAATTAGCTAGCTTCCTTTTGAGTACATTTATATCCTGCATGTCAGACCCTGCAACAAGCATGTCATCCACATACAATAACAAGATAATATATCTTCCATTGTCTAGCTTCTTGAAATAAACACAGTGGTCAGAATGACATCTACTATAACCTTGTTCTGTCATAAACCTGTCAAACTTTAGATACCATTGCCTTGGAGCTTGCTTCAAGCCATACAAGCTCTTTTTCAACCTGCATACCAGATCCTCCTTACCTTTGACTTCATACCCTTGTGGCTGCTGCATATATATTTCTTCCTCCAAATCCCCATGGAGGAAAGCTGTTTTTACATCTAATTGTTCAAGATGCAAATCTTCTACCGCCACTAGACTTAAGATAGTCCTAATTGAAGTCATCTTTACAACAGGAGAAAATATTTCATCAAAATCTATACCTTTCTTCTGTGCAAACCCCTTTACAACAAGTCTGGCCTTGTACCGCTTCTTACCTCCTTCTTCTTCCTTCAACCTGTAAATCCATTTGTTTTGCAATGCTCTTTTACCAGCAGGAAACTTAACCAAATCCCAAGTCTGGTTTCCTACCAATGAGTCCATCTCCTCATTCATGCCTTGCTCCCACTTCTTTCTAGTTTCCACCTGCATTGCTTCTTCATAACATTCTGGTTCACCAGAATCAGTCATCAATAAATAATACATTGAAGGAGAGTATCGTTCAGGGAGTCTACTTAACCTGGTAGATCTTCTTACAGTTGCAGGAGTTTCAGGTACTTGCTGCTGCTCTTGATTTTCTGGCACCTTCGGAACTTCATTTTCTTTAACTTCATCAAGCACTATGTACTCTGTGCTTTCCTTTTCCTGTTTCTTTCCCTGCAACTGATCTTTATACATGACCTTTTCATTGAATATCACATCTCTACTCCTGATGATTTTGTTATTTTCATAATCCCATAAACGATAACCAAATTCATCAACTCCATATCCAATAAAGGTACATTTCTTGGATTTAGCTTCAAGCTTTGTTCTATTTTCTTTATCAATATGGACAAATGCTTCACAACCAAACGTTCTCAGAAATGAGTAGTTTACCTTTTTATCTGTCCATGCTTCCTCTGGAATACCACCATCCAAAGCACTTGAAGGTCCTCTGTTTATTAAATAAACAGTAGTATTTATAGCATCCGCCCAAAACTGTAAGGGCAACCCTGCATGCAGTCGCATACACCTTGCACGCTCCATGATCGTTCTGTTCATCCTTTCTGACACACCATTTTCCTGTGGTGTTCCTGGGACTGTCTTCTCTCTACGAATCCCATGGTATGAACAGTAACTATCAAATTCCTTGCCGCAGTACTCACCTCCATTATCAGATCTGAGACACTTCAATCTTTTTCCTGTCTCATTCTCAACCAAAGCTTTCCACTTCTTAAAAGTAGCAAACACATCATATTTCTGTCTAATGCAATAAACCCAAGTTTTTCTAGTTGCATCATCAATAAATGTAACATAATAATGAGAGCCACCAAGAGATTGTACCTGAGCCGGTCCCCATACATCTGTATGCACAAGCTCTAATTTTTCATTCTTCTTCTGTTTCCAAACCCTGAGAAATATGACTCTCTTCTGTTTTCCATAAACACAGTTTTCACAAAATTCCAAACTTACCTGCTTCAAATCCGGCAGCAACTTCCTTGAGTGGAGAATCTGCATCCCCTTCTCACTTATGTGGCCAAGCCTATGATGCCACAATTCTGTATCTGTTCCTGTGGAAGCTAAAGAGATAGAATGGTCAGTATTATGAGGACATAAATACAACGTACCTACTCTATCTCCTTTTGCTATCACCATTGATCCTTTAGTGATCTTCCACCACTTTTCTCCGAACGTAGATAGACAGCCGCCATCTCCCAACTGCCCTGTTGAGATCAGATTTCTTTTCATAGCAGGAATATGCCTAACATCTTTCAACAACCAATCAGTTCCATTCTTAACTTTTATCCATACCTTACCCATTCCAACAATTTTACATGGCTCATCATCACCCAATAAAACATGTCCAAAATCGCCAGGAATATACTCATGAAAGTATTTCCTATGGGGTGTAGCATGACATGAAGCTCCTGAATCTACTACCCAATAATCACTAGTATTATCTAATGCAAGAATCAAAGCATCTTGTAACACATCACCTGCTACATTTGCTTCCTGGGTAGTTTCCTTCTGTGCATCTCCTTTCTTCTTTAGAGATTTGCAGTCTTTCTTCAGATGTCCTTTCTTTCCACAGTTCCAACACTCTATCTTTCCCAGTCTGGACTTAGATCTGCCTGTTTTAGATTTTCCACGATTACCTTGGCTCTTTCCTCTCTCCTTTTGTCTTCCTCTGCTCTCCATGGTCAACGCATTACCTGATGTCTCACCTGTGCTTTTTCTTCGCATTTCCTCACTAAGAATAACACCAATAACATCATCAAATTTCAAGGTGTTTGAACCAGAGACAGAGTTACTTACAGCCATGACCAAGCTATTCCAGCTTTCTGGCAATGAACACAAGATTAGAAGAGCCCTAACCTCATCATCAAAGTTCACACTTACAGAACTTAGCTGATTTGTAACCGTATTAAACTCATTTAAATGATCAGTAACAGATCCACCTTCAGACATCTTCATATTAAATAAACGCTTCATTAGAAATACCTTGTTGGAAGTCGAGGGTTTTTCATACAGCTTACCCAATGCTTTCATCAAACCCTCTGTTGTCGTTTCTTTTGAGATATTGAAAGCCACCGACGAAGCCAGGCTCAACCGTATTGTTCCCAGAGCCTTTCTGTCAAGAACCACCCATTCTTCGTCCTTCATAGTCGTCGGCTGCTTTGCTTTTCCTCCCAGCGGTAAGAATAGATCCTTCTGGTACAGATAGTCCTCCATTTGCATCTTCCATAAACCGAAGTTTTGGCTGTTAAACTTCTCGACCTTAAACTTTCCTTCTTCTGCCATTGCTCCCACTCGAACCAGAAACCCTAGCTTCCTGCGGGTTTAACTGCCAAATAGACCTTTGGCTCTGATACCAATTGTTAGAAAAACAGGATCGCAGAGCAATAACAATAAACAGAAATGCAAATATAATCACACATACACATTACAAGAGAGACACAGATATATCGTGGTTCACCCAACTTGGGCTACGTCCACACTGAATTTGCCAGTCCTTATTATTATTACCGTCCAGCAAGATGAAGGGATACAACCTGCAGCACAACCGCTGCACTTCCTCTTCTCTGTTTCACAGTCTCTCTCCAGATCTCAAAGATCTTTACAATGCATAAAACCTAATACATCAACCCTAGCCGTATTACAATGTCCTTCTTTTATAAGGGAAATACAATGGAAAAATACCACGGGATACCCAAAACCATGGGCCCGCAAAGCAGCCCCAAAAATTTCCTTCGGGGGCGTTGCCCCCGAACCCCCATTTCTCGGGGGCGCTGCCCCCGGACCCCCCAGCCAGGGGGGATGGTCCCCCCTGGAACCCCGTGGGGGGGGCGATGCCCCCCCACACCCCCCCGCTGGGGTGAGTGTACAGTCCACCTACACATCATATAGAATTGGGGTGCAAACACGGCTAATACAATATCATCTATGAGACTAGAAGATCTGGCTCCACAACCAACAATCTCCCACTTGGAGACTGATCACAACAACTCCACCGCTGCTGCACTTGCTGGACTTGGACTTGGCAAATATCTCCTCTTCAACTTCATGCTAGAAGGCCAACTGAAACCGAGCACGAACTCAGTTTCTCTCTGGTGACTACCTTTGTGAACATGTTTGCAGGATTCTGGCTAGTATTTGTCTTTTCCAACTTTAACAGTTCATCTTCCAGAACAGAGCGTATGAAATGGTACTTGAGCTGTATATGTTTAGTCCTGGAATGGAATGCTGAGTTCTTTGCAAGGTGAATGGCACTCTGGCTGTCACTATACAGTATGCTATCCTTCTGCTTCTTACCCACTTCCTCCATAAACCTCTGCAACCAAATCATCTCTTTACTAGCCTCTGTAATGGCAACATACTCTGCTTCTGTTGTTGAAAGTGCAACAACCTTCTGTAGTTTTGAAATCCAGCTTACTGCTGTTCCACCTACAGTAAACACATACCCTGTGGTACTCCTCCTGCTATCCTTGTCACCTGCCATATCTGCATCAACATATCCCTGTAGAATAGTGTCTGAACCTCCAAAACATAATGCCTCAGTGGTAGTACCTCTCAAATACCTGAGAATCCACTGTACTGCCTTCCAATGTTCTTTACCTGGATTGTTCATATATCTGCTCACAACTCCCACTGCATGTGCAATATCTGGTCTTGTGCACACCATGGCATACATCAAGCTGCCAACTGCTGATTGATAGGGAACCTTGGACATGTAATCTATCTCTTCTTGTGTCTTGGGACACATTTCCTTACTTAGACTGAAATGGCTAGCCAAAGGTGTACTTATAGATTTTGCATTCTGCATTCTGAACCTCTCCAACACCTTTTGTATGTACTCACTTTGAGACAATGTCAATTTGCGATTTTTCCTGTCTCTCATTATTCTCATACCAAGGATTTGCTTTGCAGCACCCAAATCCTTCATCGCAAATGAATTAGCTAGCTTCCTTTTGAGTACATTTATATCCTGCATGTCAGACCCTGCAACAAGCATGTCATCCACATACAATAACAAGATAATATATCTTCCATTGTCTAGCTTCTTGAAATAAACACAGTGGTCAGAATGACATCTACTATAACCTTGTTCTGTCATAAACCTGTCAAACTTTAGATACCATTTCCTTGGAGCTTGCTTCAAGCCATACAGTCTCTTTTTCAACCTGCATACCAGATCCTCCTTACCTTTGACTTCATACCCTTGTGGCTGCTGCATATATATTTCTTCCTCCAAATCCCCATGGAGGAAAGCTGTTTTTACATCTAATTGTTCAAGATGCAAATCTTCTACCGCCACTAGACTTAAGATAGTCCTAATTGAAGTCATCTTTACAACAGGAGAAAATATTTCATCAAAATCTATACCTTTCTTCTGTGCAAACCCCTTTACAACAAGTCTGGCCTTGTACCGCTTCTTACCTCCTTCTTCTTCCTTCAACCTGTAAATCCATTTGTTTTGCAATGCTCTTTTACCAGCAGGCAACTTAACCAAATCCCAAGTCTGGTTTCCTACCAATGAGTCCATCTCCTCATTCATGCCTTGCTCCCACTTCTTTCTAGTTTCCACCTGCATTGCTTCTTCATAACATTCTGGTTCACCAGAATCAGTCATCAATAAATAATACATTGAAGGAGAGTATCGTTCAGGGAGTCTACTTAACCTGGTAGATCTTCTTACAGTTGCAGGAGTTTCAGGTACTTGCTGCTGCTCTTGATTTTCTGGCACCTTCGGAACTTCATTTTCTTTAACTTCATCAAGCACTATGTACTCTGTGCTTTCCTTTTCCTGTTTCTTTCCCTGCAACTGATCTTTATACATGACCTTTTCATTGAATATCACATCTCTACTCCTGATGATTTTGTTATTTTCATAATCCCATAAACGATAACCAAATTCATCAACTCCATATCCAATAAAGGTACATTTCTTGGATTTAGCTTCAAGCTTTGTTCTATTTTCTTTATCAATATGGACAAATGCTTCACAACCAAACGTTCTCAGAAATGAGTAGTTTACCTTTTTATCTGTCCATGCTTCCTCTGGAATACCACCATCCAAAGCACTTGAAGGTCCTCTGTTTATTAAATAAACAGGAGTATTTACAGCATCCGCCCAAAACTGTAAGGGCAACCCTGCATGCAGTCGCATACACTTTGCACGCTCCATGATCGTTCTGTTCATCCTTTCTGACACACCATTTTCCTGTGGTGTTCCTGGGACTGTCTTCTCTCTACGAATCCCATGGTATGAACAGTAACTATCAAATTCCTTGCCGCAGTACTCACCTCCATTATCAGATCTGAGACACTTCAATCTTTTTCCTGTCTCATTCTCAACCAAAGCTTTCCACTTCTTAAAAGTAGCAAACACATCAGATTTCTGTCTAATGCAATAAACCCAAGTTTTTCTAGTTGCATCATCAATAAATGTAACATAATAATGAGAGCCACCAAGAGATTTGTTGAGATATTGTAACTTCAAAGAATATTATATTTGTACTTTATTATTCCGGAGATGATTCATTCCTCCGTGAAGATCTTATTGTATATCCGGAGATGTTTATTCCTCCGTCAGAATGTGGTAACTTGGGTTATTAGACTTCCCTAGTGGGGGTCGGCCCTGTATGTGTTATGTGGGTCAAAGGGTTATTAGACCACCCTAGAGGGGTCGGCCCAGTCAGTTATAATGGGGTATTTAACCTAATGGTTAAATACGAGCCTACATGTACTTGTGTAAAATACATATCAGAGTAGTGTATAAATAGAGGAGGTGTGTTCCTCATTATACACACTCACACACTTGAGGATAGCGCACTTGTGGAGGAGAGGTCTGCTATTGTGGAGAAGGAGATCATGTCTCAGGGTTTCATCTTTGTATATTTCTGGTCATCTATATTGAGGAAGCTTTGCTGGGTTTTCTACCCCATGAGGGTTTCCCAGGATAAATCTCTGTCTCTTGTGTTTATGCTGTGCTTGTTGTTTCTTCAGTGATCCTGTATATGCTATTATTGTGAAATGGAATGTAATGCTGCTATTTTCTATCTTAGCATATTATATCTTAACATGGTATCAGAGCTAACCTGAAGGAAGACAAGGTATGGCACTAAAGACACTTGCTTTACTTACGACAAATTGAAGGTTAGGGTTTTACATAGCAAAAACCAGTCATCGTAGCACTTTCGCTATAAATCCATTTTGGCGAATATTTCGGATCTGAAATTGTTACAGGACGAATATTAAATCTCCAGGTACCTTGTGTCCAAAGGACAACCTCTAATTCGTTGTACTTTGTGATTTATGATCTGTACAATATAGGGTTTCTGCCTCTTCCAGATCTGAGTCAAAATCAGGTGACCTTGGGAAAAAGGTCATATCTTGGGCTAGGAAGATCCAAATGAAATTTCGTAAAAAGTGACAGGTAGTACACAGACTGTACTATCTCAAGAAACTTTTTCAGAGGCCGAAATTCAACCAGTGACACGTGGCACGCCGTACAAGTTCGCTCTCTTGTTTTATCCCATAAACAGGTCACGTTGCGACACTTGGCATAACTCTCTCTCAGAGAGTCCAATTGAGGTCAGACCTGTCAGGATGGAAAGATAACAGGTCGAGCTATCTCAGGAAACTTGTTTAGAGGCCAAAGGTGAATCAGTTACACGTGGAAGGCCGTACAAGTTCGCTCTCCTGTTTTATCCCATAAACAGGTCACATTGCGACACTTGGCATAACTCTCTCTCAGAAAATCCAATTGAGGTCAGACCTGTCAGGATGGAAAGATGATAGGTCAGGCTACTGCAGAAAAAAAGGTTTCAGACCCTGTGGAGCAAAAATTTAAGAGTTATAGCAGAAACAATCAGGTGCATATTTCTGTCAAAATAGAATTATTTTTGGAGCACCTTTATTCATGGCTTCCGGAATTTAGGGTTTCGGAGAAAGTTAGAATTTTTGGAATTGGAGTCCACGGCTGAATGCTACTCAGAAAAATTGAAATTTAGAGACCAAGATCGAATTTTTTGGTTGGGTGGAAGACCGGGCTTGATCAAACCCCAGTTCGGGATTTTGATCGGAAAGATGGAAAATTAGGGCTTCAACAAAAGTTGGAATTTTTGAAGTCTGTAACCACGGCTGGAAACTCCTAAGAAAAATAAGAGTTTAGAGCCTTGGATCGAACCTTTTGTTTGGGAAGAAGGTTGGGCTTCATCAAACCCTAGTTCGGGTTCCTGTCCAGAAGATCCAGAAGTTTCAAAGGCAATTTTGAGGGGTCAAATTTTGGAAATTCCAAAATTGAAGTATGCTAGTTTGATCAGCTCTGCAAGACATATTCTTTCATCCATTGAGAAGTGTGAAAGTCAAAGATTGAATCTTTAGGGTTTCTCTAGAAAACCCTAATTAAGCTCCAGATCAAGTTTCAGGGGGAGTTGAGGCTAAGGCCTTACATAAGAAGACTACAAGAAGTCTCGACAGGTATGACTTAAGGAGGTTCAGGTATGTCTTGAAATCTAATTCTTGATTAAGTTTATGATGTGTTTGTCTTCATATTATTTACTAGTACAATCTTGATTAATGTTAGAATTGTGTTATCACCCTAGTAACAATATGAATGCATGTGAATGATCAAAGACATTCATTGATTAGGGCTATATGATTGTACTAATGCATTATGGTGTTGTGTGAGGTTGATGTTGTCTGCTAACAAGATATAGGTACATCACAAAAGACAAATCAAGTTCCATGACCATGACATCATGAAGACAAAGACTCATCCATAATCTTTGTTCTACTTACAAGGTATGTATGACTTTATTATATTATGCTTAACCTATGAGACATGCAGGTTCTAGCTCAGGATCTCTAAATCATTGAAGAGATTGTTTAGGTATGTTGTACATAACTAAGCAGGTATACTAATCCAGGTATGTTTTCCTATGTCATGTTAAGAATCTTACCTTGTATTGGGATCCCTTATATAAGTATACTTGGTATGATTGGTTCTGCTTATTCATAAAGTTAGTAATCAAGGGATTATGCATATTATGTCTTTTATCTTGATTGATGATATGCATGAGTAAAATAAGACTTCCCTGAAATCTTGAATACTAATGTTTATTAACTATAATCATGACTATACATTTTCAAGATTATTTAGAACTATAATGTTTTGATAACATTTAGAACATACTAATGGGTGTATGTTTGTGTATGAGATCATGAGGATGACACTTGAACATGCACAGTGGTACAGAATGAATAGAAGTTCAAAAGACATACAGAAGATCAAGCGGGAGGCAACCACACAAACATAAAAGATAAGTATTTGAGTTGTTATTTGAAATACTAAATGATATTGCCTGCATATTTGTATTCCTATAATGTGTCATGCTGAGTGTAAATATTCATAGAACATTGAACAGTATACTACTAATATGCATATGATTGGTAAGTTGGACAAACATTCCATTTTTTGCTTGTCTAGAATGAAACCTCTTTGCTGACATGCTGAGAGTTGTGCACACTCTCGATAGTATGTTCTGGTGGAGATGGAAGGCATCTAGATAGCCACTATATGCATACAGGATATGGGAAAGTGTTGTGCCAAAGTATTGGACAAGATAGTTGCATAACTATGTAAATGATATCTGTATGCATAATAGGTTATCATGATTTCATGATTATGAAGGATTACTAATCATGTACTTAATTTTGTTTTGTAGGAAAGATCATGAAGAATAATGAACACCGAACAAGTGATGGATGTTCAACAAGAATATTTACAAATCAAACAAAATATAGAAGGCTTGTGGCTAGAAGATTCTCTTAGAAAGAGGAAGAGAATCATGATGAGATGTTTGCTCCAAGTGGCTAGATAATACCATTCTCTTAATGGTGCAATTAAAGAAGAAGTGTGAATCAGGTTCTGTATGGGTTCCCAGGATCGATAGTATATTGATGAGAATACATGTGGGGATTGTATCATCCTTGAACACTTGTTCTAAAGTGAGCCGTAGACAGGTGTCTCCGAGAAAGAAAAGGGATTGGATCATCCCTGGACTTTCAGTCCTAAAGAGAGCCGTAGACGTGAGGTCTCCGAGAATGAAGTCCTTAGTGGACAGTTGAGGGGATTGGATCATCCCTGGACTTTCAGTCCTAAAGAGAGCCGTAGACGTAAGGTCTCCGAGAATGAAGTCCTTAGTGGACAGTTAAGGGGATTGGATCATCCCTGGACTTTCAGTCCTAAAGAGAGCCGTAGACGTGAGGTCTCTGAGAATGAAGTCCTTAGTGGACAGTTGAAGGGATTGGATCATCCCTGGACTTTCAGTCCTAAAGAGAGCCGTAGACGTGAGGTCTCCGAGAATGAAGTCCTTAGTGGACAGTTGAGGGGATTGGATCATCCCTGGACTTTCAGTCCTAAAGAGAGCCGTAGACGTAAGGTCTCCGAGAATGAAGTCCTTAGTGGACAGTTAAGGGGATTGGATCATCCCTGGACTTTCAGTCCTAAAGAGAGCCGTAGACGTGAGGTCTCCGAGAATGAAGTCCTTAGTGGACAGTTGAAGGGATTGCATCATCCCTGGACTTTCAGTCCTAAAGAGAGCCGTAGATGTGAGGTCTCCGAGAATGAAGTCCTTAGTGGACAGTTGAGGGGATTGGATCATCCCTGGACTTTCAGTCCTAAAGAGAGCCGTAGACGTAAGGTCTCCGAGAAGTGGGGATTGTATCATCCCCGGACCTTGGTCCCTGAATTGATCCGTAGATGTATGGTCTTCGAGAATAAAGTGATGGGGATTGCATCATCCCAGAACCACTAGTTCAAAATGTACGTGAGGACTGCATCGTCCATGAACTGGGTTCAAAATGTACGTGAGGACTGCATCGTCCATGAACTGGGTTCAAAATGTACGTGAGGACTGCATCGTCCATGAACTGGGTTCAAAATGTACGTGAGGACTGCATCGTCCATGAACTGGGTTCAAAATGTACGTGAGGACTGCATCGTCCATGAACTGGGTTCAAAATGTACGTGAGGACTGCATCGTCCATGAACTGGGTTCAAAATGTACGTGAGGACTGCATCGTCCATGATCTGGGTTCAAAATGTACATGAGGACTGCATCGTCCATGAACTGGGTTCAAAATGTACGTGAGGACTGCATCGTCCATGAACTGGGTTCAAAATGTACGTGAGGACTGCATCGTCCATGAACTGGGTTCAAAATGTACGTGAGGACTGCATCGTCCATGAACTGGGTTCAAAATGTACGTGAGGACTGCATCGTCCATGAACTGGGTTCAAAATGTACGTGAGGACTGCATCGTCCATGAACTGGGTTCAAAATGTACGTGATGGGATTGCATCGTCCCTAGACATGAGACTTGTCTTAAAGTGATAAGGACTAATCATCCTGTAAGTAGATTGGGATTGCATCGTCCCTAGACATGGTGAGGTGTCTTAAAGTGATAAGGACTAATCATCCTGTAAGTAGATTGGGATTGCATCGTCCCTAGACATGGTGAGGTGTCTTAAAGTGATAAGGACTAATCATCCTGTAAGTAGATTGGGATTGCATCATCCCTAGACATGGTGAGGTGTCTTAAAGTGATAAGGACTAATCATCCTGTAAGTAGATTGGGATTGCATCGTCCCTAGACATGGTAAGGTGTCTTAAAGTGATAAGGACTAATCATCCTGTAAGTTGATTCGGGATTGCATCATCCTTAGACATGGTGAGGTGTCTTAAAAGGATAAGGATTGATCATCCTATAAGTTGATCTGGATTGCATCATCCATAGATATGAGAGATGTCCTAAAGTGAGAGGGATTGACCATCCCATAATTGGATCATGTGTGTTGCAGGGTATGCTGCTGTTGTGTATACTTGTATCAGTGTGGATACTTGTATTGATAGATGTATTAGTGAGAATACATGCTTTTGATGATAGATGTATTAGTGAGAATACATGCTTTTGATGATAGATGTATTAGTGAGAATACATGCTTTTGATGATAGATGTATTAGTGAGAATACATGCTTTTGATGATATATGTATTAGTAAGAATACATGTTTTGATGATAGATGTATTGGTGAGAATACATACTTTTGATGATACATGTATTGATTAATGTACTTGTATGGTTGAGGATACTTATGTTGTAGATCGAGATGATCCAGATGCTGTAGATTGAGATGATCCAGATGCTGTAGATCGAGATGATCCAGATGCTGTAGATCGAGATGATCCAGATGCTGTAGATCGTGATGATCCAGATGCTGTAGATCGTGATGATCCAGATGCTGTAGATCGAGATGATCCAGATGGTGTAGATCAAGATGATCCAGATGGTGTAGATCGAGATGATCCCCAGATGCTGTAGATCGTGATGATCCAGATGCTGTAGATCGTGATGATCCAGATGCTGTAGATCGAGATGATCCAGATGCTGTAGATCGAGATGATCCATATGTTATAGATCGAGATGATCCAGATGCTGTAGATCGAGATGATCCAGATGTTGTAGATCGTGATGATCCAGATGCTGTAGATCGAGATGAACCAGATGCTGTAGATCGAGATGATATGACAATGCTGATGATCGTGAGATAACGATGCGGATGATCGTAAGATGACGATGCTAATGATCTTGTGATGACGATGCTGATGATCATGAGATGACAATGCTGATGATCGTATGATGACGATGTTGATGATCGTGAGATGACGATGCTGATGATCGTGTGATGACGATGCTGATGATCGTGAGATGACGATGTTGATGATCGTGTGATGACGATGCTGATGATCGTGAGATGACGATGCTGATGATCGTATGATGACGATGCTGATGATCGTGAGATGACGATGCTGATGATCGTGTGATGACGATGCTGATGATCGTGAGATGACGATGTTGATGATCGTGTGATGACGATGTTGATGATAGTGAGATGACGATGTTGTTGATCATGTGATGACGATGCTGATGATCGTGTGATGGCGATGCTGACAATCGTGAGGATTCAGATATTGATGTTGCTGTAGTTGTTTGAGAGCTGCAAAAGATAAAGACTCAGTACTGAAGATGTTGATGTTCTAGTATTGAAGATATTCCAGTAACTGGTTGAGTTACTGATGATGTTGAGAAAGCTTCCAATGATTTATAGATGTATCATGTATGATGTTGATGACTCCTTGCTCATGCAGATGCTATTATAATATCCTTCTCGTTAAGGGGGAGTGTTGAGATATTGTAACTTCAAAGAATATTATATTTGTACTTTATTATTCCGGAGATGATTCATTCCTCTGTGAAGATCTTATTGTATATCCGGAGATGTTTATTCCTCCGTCAGAATGTGGTAACTTGGGTTATTATACTTCCCTAGTGGGGGTCGGCCCTGTATGTGTTATGTGGGTCAAAGGGTTATTAGACCACCCTAGAGGGGTCGGTCCAGTCAGTTATAATGGGGTATTTAACCTAATGGTTAAATACGAGCCTACATGTACTTGTGTAAAATACATATCAGAGTAGTGTATAAATAGAGGAGGTGTGTTCCTCATTATACACACTCACACACTTGAGGATAGCGCACTTGTGGAGGAGAGGTCTGCTATTGTGGAGAAGGAGATCATGTCTCAGGGTTTCATCTTTGTATATTTCTGGTCATCTATATTGAGGAAGCTTTGCTGGGTTTTCTACCCCATGAGGGTTTCCCAGGATAAATCTCTGTCTCTTGTGTTTATGCTGTGCTTGTTGTTTCTTCAGTGATCCTGTATATGCTATTATTGTGAAATGGAATGTAATGCTGCTATTTTCTATCTTAGCATATTATATCTTAACAAGATTGTACCTGAGCCGGTCCCCATACATCTGTATGCACAAGCTCTAATTTTTCATTCTTCTTCTGTTTCCCAACCCTGAGAAATCTGACTCTCTTCTGTTTTCCATAAACACAGTTTTCACAAAATTCCAAAATTACCTGCTTCAAATCCGGCAGCAACTTCCTTGAGTGGAGAATCTACATCCCCTTCTCACTTATGTGGCCAAGCCTATGATGCCACAATTCTGTATCTGTTCCTGTGGAAGCTAAAGAGATAGAATGGTCAGTATTATGAGGACATAAATACAACGTACCTACTCTGTCTCCTTTTGCTATCACCATTGATCCTTTAGTGATCTTCCACCACTTTTCTCCGAACGTAGATAGACAGCCGCCATCTCCCAACTGCCCTGTTGAGATCAGATTTCTTTTCATAGCAGGAATATGCCTAACATCTTTCAACAACCAATCAGTTCCATTCTTAACTTTTATCCATACCTTACCCATTCCAACAATTTTACATGGCTCATCATCACCCAATAAAACATGTCCAAAATCGCCAGGAATATACTCATGAAAGTATTTCCTATGGGGTGTAGCATGACATGAAGCTCCTGAATCTACTACCCAATAATCACTAGTATTATCTAATGCAAGAATCAAAGCATCTTGTAACACATCACCTGCTACATTTGCTTCCTGGGTAGTTTCCTTCTGTGCATCTCCTTTCTTCTTTAGAGATTTGCAGTCTTTCTTCAGATGTCCTTTCTTTCCACAGTTCCAACACTCTATCTTTCCCAGTCTGGACTTAGATCTGCCCGTTTTAGATTTTCCACGATTACCTTGGCTCTTTCCTCTCTCCTTTTGTTTTCCTCTGCTCTCCATGGTCAACGCATTACCTGATGTCTCACCTGTGCTTTTTCTTCGCATTTCCTCGCTAAGAATAACAAAAATAACATCATCAAATTTCAAGGTGTTTGAACCAGAGACAGAGTTACTTACAGCCATGACCAAGCTATTCCAGCTTTCTGGCAATGAACACAAGATTAGAAGAGCCCTAACCTCATCATCAAAGTTCACACTTACAGAACTTAGCTGATTTGTAACCGTATTAAACTCATTTAAATGATCAGTAACAGATCCACCTTCAGACATCTTCATATTAAATAAACGCTTCATTAGAAATACCTTGTTGGAAGTCGAGGGTTTTTCATACAGCTTACCCAATGCTTTCATCAAACCCTCTGTTGTCGTTTCTTTTGAGATATTGAAAGCCACCGACGAAGCCAGGCTCAACCGTATTGTTCCCAGAGCCTTTCTGTCAAGAACCACCCATTCTTCGTCCTTCATAGTCGTCGGCTGCTTTGCTTTTCCTCCCAGCGGTAAGAATAGATCCTTCTGGTACAGATAGTCCTCCATTTGCATCTTCCATAACCCGAAGTTTTGGCTGTTAAACTTCTCGACCTTAAACTTTCCTTCTTCTGCCATTGCTCCCACTCGAACCAGAAACCCTAGCTTCCTGCGGGTTTAACTGCCAAATAGACCTTTGGCTCTGATACCAATTGTTAGAAAAACAGGATCGCAGAGCAATAACAATAAACAGAAATGCAAATATAATCACACATACACATTACAAGAGAGACACAGATATATCGTGGTTCACCCAACTTGGGCTACGTCCACACTGAATTTGCCAGTCCTTATTATTATTACCGTCCAGCAAGATGAAGGGATACAACCTGCAGCACAACCGCTGCACTTCCTCTTCTCTGTTTCACAGTCTCTCTCCAGATCTCAAAGATCTTTACAATGCATAAAACCTAATACATCAACCCTAGCCGTATTATAATGTCCTTCTTTTATAAGGGAAATACAATGGGAAAATACCACGGGATACCCAAAACCATGGGCCCGCAAAACAGCCCCAAAAATTTTCTTCGGGGGCGTTGCCCCCGAACCCCCATTTCTCGAGGGCGCTGCCCCTGGACCCCCCAGCCAGGGGGGATGGTCCCCCCTGGAACCCCGTGGGGGGGTGATGCCCCCCCACACCCCCCCCGCTGGGGTGAGTGTACAGTCCACCTACACATCATATAGAATTGGGGTACAAACACGGCTAATACAATATCATCTATGAGACTAGAAGATCTGGCTCCACAACCAACAATCTCCCACTTGGAGACTGATCACAACAACTCCACCGCTGCTGCACTTGCTGGACTTGGACTTGGCAAATATCTCCTCTTCACCTTCATGCTAGAAGGCCAACTGAAACCGAGCACGAACTCAGTTTCTCTCTGGTCACTACCTTTGTGAACATGTCTGCAGGATTCTGGCTAGTATGTATCTTTTCCAACTTTAACAGTTCATCTTCCAGAATAGAGCGTATGAAATGGTACTTGAGCTGTATATGTTTAGTCCTGGAATGGAATGCTGAGTTCTTTGCAAGGTGAATGGCACTCTGGCTGTCACTATACAGTCTGCTATCCTTCTGCTTCTTACCCACTTCCTCCATAAACCTCTGCAACCAAATCATCTCTTTACTAGCCTCTGTAATGGCAACATACTCTGCTTCTGTTGTTGAAAGTGCAACAACCTTCTGTAGTTTTGAAATCCAGCTTACTGCTGTTCCACCTACAGTAAACACATACCCTGTGGTACTCCTCCTGCTATCCTTGTCACCTGCCATATCTGCATCAACATATCCCTGTAGAATAGTGTCTGAACCTCCAAAACATAATGCCTCAGTGGTAGTACCTCTCAAATACCTGAGAATCCACTGTACTGCCTTCCAATGTTCTTTACCTGGATTGTTCATATATCTGCTCACAACTCCCACTGCATGTGCAATATCTGGTCTTGTGCACACCATGGCATACATCAAGCTGCCAACTGCTAATTGATAGGGAACCTTGGACATGTAATCTATCTCTTCTTGTGTCTTGGGACACATTTCCTTACTTAGACTGAAATGGCTAGCCAAAGGTGTACTTACAGATTTTGCATTCTGCATTCTGAACCTCTCCAACACCTTTTGTATGTACTCACTTTGAGACAATGTCAATTTGCGATTTTTCCTGTCTCTCATTATTCTCATACCAAGGATTTGCTTTGCAGCACCCAAATCCTTCATCGCAAATGAATTAGCTAGCTTCCTTTTGAGTACATTTATATCCTGCATGTCAGACCCTGCAACAAGCATGTCATCCACATATAATAACAAGATAATATATCTTCCATTGTCTAGCTTCTTGAAATAAACACAGTGGTCAGAATGACATCTACTATAACCTTGTTCTGTCATAAACCTGTCAAACTTTAGATACCATTGCCTTGGAGCTTGCTTCAAGCCATACAAGCTCTTTTTCAACCTGCATACCAGATCCTCCTTACCTTTGACTTCATACCCTTGTGGCTGCTGCATATATATTTCTTCCTCCAAATCCCCATGGAGGAAAGCTGTTTTTACATCTAATTGTTCAAGATGCAAATCTTCTACCGCCACTAGACTTAAGATAGTCCTAATTGAAGTCATCTTTACAACAGGAGAAAATATTTCATCAAAATCTATACATTTCTTCTGTGCAAACCCCTTTACAACAAGTCTGGCCTTGTACCGCTTCTTACCTCCTTCTTCTTCCTTCAACCTGTAAATCCATTTGTTTTGCAATGCTCTTTTACCAGCAGGCAACTTAACCAAATCCCAAGTTTGGTTTCCTACCAATGAGTCCATCTCCTCATTCATGCCTTGCTCCCACTTCTTTCTAGTTTCCACCTGCATTGCTTCTTCATAACATTCTGGTTCACTAGAATCAGTCATCAATAAATAATACATTGAAGGAGAGTATCGTTCAGGGAGTCTACTTAACCTGGTAGATCTTCTTACAGTTGTAGGAGTTTCAGGTACTTGTTGCTGCTCTTGATTTTCTGGCACCTTCGGAACTTCATTTTCTTTAACTTCATCAAGCACTATGTACTCTGTGCTTTCCTTTTCCTGTTTCTTTCCCTGCAACTGATCTTTATACATGACCTTTTCATTGAATATCACATCTCTAGTCCTGATGATTTTGTTATTTTCATAATCCCATAAACGATAACCAAATTCATCAACTCCATATCCAATAAAGGTACATTTGTTGGATTTAACTTCAAGCTTTGTTCTATTTTCTTTATCAATATGGACAAATGCTTCACAACCAAACGTTCTCAGAAATGAGTAGTTTACCTTTTTATCTGTCCATGCTTCCTCTGGAATACCACCATCCAAAGCACTTGAAGGTCCTTGTTTATTAAATAAAGAGCAGTATTTACAGCATCCGCCCAAAACTGTAAGGGCAACCCTGCATGCAGTCGCATACACCTTGCACGCTCCATGATCGTTCTGTTCATCCTTTCTGACACACCATTTTCCTGTGGTGTTCCTGGGACTGTCTTCTCTCTACGAATCCCATGGTATGAACAGTAACTATCAAATTCCTTGCCGCAGTACTCACCTCCATTATCAGATCTGAGACACTTCAATCATTTTCCTGTCTCATTCTCAACCAAAGCTTTCCACTTCTTAAAAGTAGCAAACACATCAGATTTCTGTCTAATGCAATAAACCCAAGTTTTTCTAGTTGCATCATCAATAAATGTAACATAATAATGAGAGCCACCAAGAGATTGTACCTGAGCCGGTCCCCATACATCTGTATGCACAAGCTCTAATTTTTCATTCTTCTTCTGTTTCCCAACCCTGAGAAATCTGACTGTCTTCTGTTTTCCATAAACAAAGTTTTCACAAAATTCCAAACTTACCTGCTTCAAATCCGGCAGCAACTTCCTTGAGTGGAGAATCTGCATCCCCTTCTCATTCATGTGGCCAAGCCTATGATGCCACAATTCTGTATCTGTTCCTGTGGAAGCTCAAGAGATAGAATGGTCAGTATTATGAGGACATAAATACAACGTACCTACTCTGTCTCCTTTTGCTATCACCATTGATCCTTTAGTGATCTTCCACCACTTTTCTCCGAACGTAGATAGACAGCCGCCATCTCCCAACTGCCCTGTTGAGATCAGATTTCTTTTCATAGCAGGAATATGCCTAACATCTTTCAACAACCAATCAGTTCCATTCTTAACTTTTATCCATACCTTACCCATTCCAACAATTTTACATGGCTCATCATCACCCAATAAAACATGTCCAAAATCGCCAGGAATATACTCATGAAAGTATTTCCTATGGGGTGTAGCATGACATGAAGCTCCTGAATCTACTACCCAATAATCACTAGTATTATCTAATGCAAGAATCAAAGCATCTTGTAACACATCACCTGCTACATTTGCTTCCTGGGTAGTTTCCTTCTGTGCATCTCCTTTCTTCTTTAGATATTTGCAGTCTTTCTTCAGATGTCCTTTCTTTCCATAGTTCCAACACTCTATCTTTCCCAGTCTGGACTTAGATCTGCCCGTTTTAGATTTTCCACGATTACCTTGGCTCTTTCCTCTCTCCTTTTGTCTTCCTCTGCTCTCCATGGTCAACGCATTACCTGATGTCTCACCTGTGCTTTTTCTTCGCATTTCCTCGCTAAGAATAACACCAATAACATCATCAAATTTCAAGGTGTTTGAACCAGAGACAGAGTTACTTACAGCCATGACCAAGCTATTCCAGCTTTCTGGCAATGAACACAAGATTAGAAGAGCCCTAACCTCATCATCAAAGTTCACACTTACAGAACTTAGCTGATTTGTAACCGTATTAAACTCATTTAAATGATCAGTAACAGATCCACCTTCAGACATCTTCATATTAAATAAACGCTTCATTAGAAATACCTTGTTGGAAGTCGAGGGTTTTTCATACAGCTTACCCAATGCTTTCATCAAACCCTCTGTTGTCGTTTCTTTTGAGATATTGAAAGCCACCGACGAAGCCAGGCTCAACCGTATTGTTCCCAGAGCCTTTCTGTCAAGAACCACCCATTCTTCGTCCTTCATAGTCGTCGGCTGCTTTGCTTTTCCTCCCAGCGGTAAGAATAGATCCTTCTGGTACAGATAGTCCTCCATTTGCATCTTCCATAACCCGAAGTTTTGGCTGTTAAACTTCTCGACCTTAAACTTTCCTTCTTCTGCCATTGCTCCCACTCGAACCAGAAACCCTAGCTTCCTGCGGGTTTAACTGCCAAATAGACCTTTGGCTCTGATACCAATTGTTAGAAAAACAGGATCGCAGAGCAATAACAATAAACAGAAATGCAAATATAATCACACATACACATTACAAGAGAGACACAGATATATCGTGGTTCACCCAACTTGGGCTACGTCCACACTGAATTTGCCAGTCCTTATTATTATTACCGTCCAGCAAGATGAAGGGATACAACCTGCAGCACAACCGCTGCACTTCCTCTTCTCTGTTTCACAGTCTCTCTCCAGATCTCAAAGATCTTTACAATGCATAAAACCTAATACATCAACCCTAGCCGTATTACAATGTCCTTCTTTTATAAGGGAAATACAATGGGAAAATACCACGGGATACCCAAAACCATGGGCCCGCAAAACAGCTGGCGAAAACAGCCCCAAAAATTTCCTTCTGGGGCGTTGCCCCCGAACCCCCATTTCTCGGGGGCGCTGCCCCCGGACCCCCCATCCAGGGGGGATGGTCCCCCCTGGAACCCCGTGGGGGGGCGATGCCCCCCCACACCCCCCCCGCTGGGGTGAGTGTACAGTCCACCTACACATCATATAGAATTGGGGTACAAACACGGCTAATACAATATCATCTATGAGACTAGAAGATCTGGCTCCACAACCAACAATCTCCCACTTGGAGACTGATCACAACAACTCCACCGCTGCTGCACTTGCTGGACTTGGACTTGGCAAATATCTCCTCTTCACCTTCATGCTAGAAGGCCAACTGAAACCGAGCACGAACTCAGTTTCTCTCTGGTCACTACCTTTGTGAACATGTCTGCAGGATTCTGGCTAGTATGTATCTTTTCCAACTTTAACAGTTCATCTTCCAGAACAGAGCGTATGAAATGGTACTTGAGCTGTATATGTTTAGTCCTGGAATGGAATGCTGAGTTCTTTGCAAGGTGAATGGCACTCTGGCTGTCACTATACAGTCTGCTATCCTTCTGCTTCTTACTCACTTCCTCCATAAACCTCTGCAACCAAATCATCTCTTTACTAGCCTCTGTAATGGCAACATACTCTGCTTCTGTTGTTGAAAGTGCAACAACCTTCTGTAGTTTTGAAATCCAGCTTACTGCTGTTCCACCTACAGTAAACACATACCCTGTGGTACTCCTCCTGCTATCCTTGTCACCTGCCATATCTGCATCAACATATCCCTGTAGAATAGTGTCTGAACCTCCAAAACATAATGCCTCAGTGGTAGTACCTCTCAAATACCTGAGAATCCACTGTACTGCCTTTGAATGTTCTTTACCTGGATTGTTCATATATCTGCTCACAACTCCCACTGCATGTGCAATATCTGGTCTTGTGCACACCATGGCATACATCAAGCTGCCAACTGCTGATTGATAGGGAACCTTGGACATGTAATCTATCTCTTATTGTGTCTTGGGACACATATCCTTACTTAGACTGAAATGGCTAGCCAAAGGTGTACTTACAGATTTTGCATTCTGCATTCTGAAGCTCTCCAACACCTTTTGTATGTACTCACTTTGAGACAATGTCAATTTGCGATTTTTCCTGTCTCTCATTATTCTCATACCAAGGATTTGCTTTGCAGCACCCAAATCCTTCATCGCAAATGAATTAGCTAGCTTCCTTTTGAGTACATTTATATCCTGCATGTCAGACCCTGCAACAAGCATGTCATCCACATACAATAACAAGATAATATATCTTCCATTCTCTAGCTTCTTGAAATAAACACAGTGGTCAGAATGACATCTACTATAACCTTGTTCTGTCATAAACCTGTCAAACTTTAGATACCATTGCCTTGGAGCTTGCTTCAAGCCATACAAGCTCTTTTTCAACCTGCATACCAGATCCTCCTTACCTTTGACTTCATACCCTTGTGGCTGCTGCATATATATTTCTTCCTCCAAATCCCCATGGAGGAAAGCTGTTTTTACATCTAATTGTTCAAGATGCAAATCTTCTACCGCCACTAGACTTAAGATAGTCCTAATTGAAGTCATCTTTACAACAGGAGAAAATATTTCATCAAAATCTATACCTTTCTTCTGTGCAAACCCCTTTACAACAAGTCTGGCCTTGTACCGCTTCTTACCTCCTTCTTCTTCCTTCAACCTGTAAATCCATTTGTTTTGCAATGCTCTTTTACCAGCAGGCAACTTAACCAAATCCCAAGTCTGGTTTCCTACCAATGAGTCCATCTCCTCATTCATGCCTTGCTCCCACTTCTTTCTAGTTTCCACCTGCATTGCTTCTTCATAACATTCTGGTTCACCAGAATCAGTCATCAATAAATAATACATTGAAGGAGAGTATCGTTCAGGGAGTCTACTTAACCTGGTAGATCTTCTTACAGTTGCAGGAGTTTCAGGTACTTGCTGCTGCTCTTGATTTTCTGGCACCTTCGGAACTTCATTTTCTTTAACTTCATCAAGCACTATGTACTCTGTGCTTTCCTTTTCCTGTTTCTTTCCCTGCAACTGATCTTTATACATGACCTTTTCATTGAATATCACATCTCTACTCCTGATGATTTTGTTATTTTCATAATCCCATAAACGATAACCAAATTCATCAACTCCATATCCAATAAAGGTACATTTCTTGGATTTAGCTTCAAGCTTTGTTCTATTTTCTTTATCAATATGGACAAATGCTTCACAACCAAACGTTCTCAGAAATGAGTAGTTTACCTTTTTATCTGTCCATGCTTCCTCTGGAATACCACCATCCAAAGCACTTGAAGGTCCTCTGTTTATTAAATAAACAGCAGTATTTACAGCATCCTCCCAAAACTGTAAGGGCAACCCTGCATGCAGTCGCATACACCTTGCACGCTCCATGATCGTTCTGTTCATCCTTTCTGACACACCATTTTCCTGTGGTGTTCCTGGGACTGTCTTCTCTCTACGAATCCCATGGTATGAACAGTAACTATCAAATTCCTTGCCGCAGTACTCACCTCCATTATCAGATCTGAGACACTTCAATCTTTTTCCTGTCTCATTCTCAACCAAAGCTTTCCACTTCTTAAAAGTAGCAAACACATCAGATTTCTGTCTAATGCAATAAACCCAAGTTTTTCTAGTTGCATCATCAATAAATGTAACATAATAATGAGAGCCACCAAGAGATTGTACCTGAGCCGGTCCCCATACATCTGTATGCACAAGCTCTAATTTTTCATTCTTCTTCTGTTTCCCAACCCTGAGAAATCTGACTCTCTTCTGTTTTCCATAAACACAGTTTTCACAAAATTCCAAACTTACCTGCTTCAAATCCGGCAGCAACTTCCTTGAGTGGAGAATCTGCATCCCCTTCTCACTCATGTGGCCAAGCCTATGATGCCACAATTCTGTATCTGTTCCTGTGGAAGCTAAAGAGATAGAATGGTCAGTATTATGAGGAGATAAATACAACGTACCTACTATGTCTCCTTTTGCTATCACCATTGATCCTTTAGTGATCTTCCACCACTTTTCTCCGAACGTAGATAGATAGCCGCCATCTCCCAACTGCCCTGTTGAGATCAGATTTCTTTTCATAGCAGGAATATGCCTAACATCTTTCAACAACCAATCAGTTCCATTCTTAACTTTTATCCATACCTTACCCATTCCAACAATTTTACATGGCTCATCATCACCCAATAAAACATGTCCAAAATCGCCAGGAATATACTCATGAAAGTATTTCCTATGGGGTGTAGCATGACATGAAGCTCCTGAATCTACTACCCAATAATCACTAGTATTATCTAATGCAAGAATCAAAGCATCTTGTAACACATCACCTGCTACATTTGCTTCCTGGGTAGTTTCCTTCTGTGCATCTCCTTTCTTCTTTAGAGATTTGCAGTCTTTCTTCAGATGTCCTTTCTTTCCACAGTTCCAACACTCTATCTTTCCCAGTCTGGACTTAGATCTGCCCGTTTTAGATTTTCCACGATTACCTTGGCTCTTTCCTCTCTCCTTTTGTCTTCCTCTGCTCTCCATGGTCAACGCATTACCTGATGTCTCACCTGTCCTTTTTGTTCGCATTTCCTCGCTAAGAATAACACCAATAACATCATCAAATTTCAAGGTGTTTGAACCAGAGACAGAGTTACTTACAGCCATGACCAAGCTATTCCAGCTTTCTGGCAATGAACACAAGATTAGAAGAGCCCTAACCTCATCATCAAAGTTCACACTTACAGAACTTAGCTGATTTGTAACCGTATTAAACTCATTTAAATGATCAGTAACAGATCCACCTTCAGACATCTTCATATTAAATAAACGCTTCATTAGAAATACCTTGTTGGAAGTCGAGGGTTTTTCATACAGCTTACCCAATGCTTTCATCAAACCCTCTGTTGTCGTTTCTTTTGAGATATTGAAAGCCACCGACGAAGCCAGGCTCAACCGTATTGTTCCCAGAGCCTTTCTATCAAGAACAACCCATTCTTCGTCCTTCATAGTCGTCGGCTGCTTTGCTTTTCCTCCCAACGGTAAGAATAGATCCTTCTGGTACAGATAGTCCTCCATTTGCATCTTCCATAACCCAAAGTTTTGGCTGTTAAACTTCTCGACCTTAAACTTTCCTTCTTCTGCCATTGCTCCCACTCGAACCAGAAACCCTAGCTTCCTGCGGGTTTAACTGCCAAATAGACCTTTGGCTCTGATACCAATTGTTAGAAAAATAGGATCGCAGAGCAATAACAATAAACAGAAATGCAAATATAATCACACATACACATTACAAGAGAGACACAGATATATCGTGGTTCACCCAACTTGGGCTACGTCCACACTGAATTTGCCAGTCCTTATTATTATTACCGTCCAGCAAGATGAAGGGATACAACCTGCAGCACAACCGCTGCACTTCCTCTTCTCTGTTTCACTGTCTCTCTCCAGATCTCAAAGATCTTTACAATGCATAAAACCTAATACATCAACCCTAGCCGTATTACAATGTCCTTCTTTTATAAGGGAAATACAATGGGAAAATACCACGGGATACCCAAAACCATGGGCCCCGCAAAACAGCTGGCGAAAACAGCCCCAAAAATTTCCTTCTGGGGCGTTGCCCCCGAACCCCCATTTCTCGGGGGCGCTGCCCCCGGACCCCCCAGCCAGGGGGGATGGTCCCCCCTGGAACCCCGTGGGGGGGCGATGCCCCCCCACACCCCCCCGCTGGGGTGAGTGTACAGTCCACCTACACATCATATAGAATTGGGGTACAAACACGGCTAATACAATATCATCTATGAGACTAGAAGATCTGGCTCCACAACCAACACCTTCGGCAGCTATGGGCTGAGTTTTTCCTCGGTTTACATGTCAACTATTTTGACATAACCAAGTTCCAGGGTGTTGGGTGTGGCTCTGCCCAAGACCGAACTGCTGCCAGGAGGAACCCACTGAGAGGGCCACCAACTCCTAGGCGTGACCCCAAACCCTCTCCCCAACCACCTCAGTTATCCCACAAGCTTGATCAGATCGAGGAGGCAATGAGGAATGTTGCACATGGACTCCTCATACACACCTCCTTTGTAGAAACGACTACAGTGGAGAGGTCGGGTGACCTTGATAGAGATCCAGGTGTAGGGCCTTCACGACAGGGTTAGGATACACCCGTGACCAGTGGTAGCCATGCTGGGAATTCCAGTTCGACGAGAACAGTGCCACATCTTTGACCCATTGTGGGCACACTTGCCCTGGCCCGATCGAGGGTTGTTATATGGATCATGTCAGCAATTTTTTTTAAGTGTTTTTAATCATCACTTGATAACTTGTAAAGTATTTTTAAAGTATTTTTGTTTGACTTAAACTATTATTTCAATGTACAGTTATTTAGAGCTAATACACCAACATGGGAGAACGTAGGATCTCCCAACCTAGATGTAGCAATGGTAGCTGCAACTGAAATTGCGGCACCCCACACGAAGGTATTTTCAGTACCTCACACAATATTGTTATTACTTATGTCAGTCATATTACTTAAGTATTTATATTTATGGCATACACGTTTATAGTTCGTACAATGTTTTTGAACATCTTGATTGCCTAAATAATGACTTGTTTAACATGTTCATAACATGCATGTATTTTGGTGTCCACAGGTGTTCCATGACTATGGTGATCAACCATCCCCGCCAGGGATTAGTAGATCACCATATACACAGGTACAATGTGTAGTTAAAAGCATGCTTTTAATTTGAATTGTTACGACTTACTATGGTTTAATTTATTGTTTGTTTACTAAACTGTGATATTACAAATGTATATGTAGGTGCCACCAAGAGCTGCAGGTGCCCATTTTAGTCCTGTGTTTCCACCCCCTCACATGAGTCCCCTCCCTCGCTTCCATCTAGACCCCTCCCTCCGTCCAACCCCTCCCTTCCATCCATCCACCCTTCCTCGGCCATACTCCCCCCTCCATCTATCCTCCCCCACTCGTCCACGCCCCCCAATATATACATCCTCCCCAATTTATCCACGCCCCCATGTCTATCCATCCTCCCCCATTCGTCCATGCCCCCCCTTCCTTCCACCTTCCCCTCTTCGTCCACAACCTCCCATTCCTCCATCATCCTCCCTCCATGTAGGACTTCCCTCCCATGCACTATCCCTCAACATCCCCCCTAGTCCTTTTTGTTCGATACCCTCTATCATACAACTGGCAGGGGTTCATCATCCACGACGTCCTCCTCCACCCCATACCACCATGTCTTCTCCCACCATATCATCCCCACTTCCCGCCACTATTGTGGCATCTACTCTCCTAGTACCCTCATCTGTACCTCCAGTGGTTGCACTTGTAGTGGCTACTACTACATCTGCGCCCCCCCCCCCAATGCCTGCATCGAAGCTGGTTGTCCAGCCATCTGCTCCACCTACTAGCCCAGAATCCCAGCCATGTCCATCGTCGGAGGTGTTCACGGTGAGAATCAAGCCAATTTATAAAAATATTTTGATGCATTAAGAAAAATTAATTTAAGCAATTATTACTTTTCAATGAAATGATTGTTGTAAATGTTGTAGGTTGGAATTGCTGAGAGGCTCCGCAGATCCAGGGCACCTGCCTCACATTTCCCACTCACATCATAAGTGATTTATTTAAGATTCAAAATTTACATTTGTTTTATAAATGTGGTAAATGTTGCAAATGCTTGAAAATGACGGTATCTTATATCATTTGTTCCAGAGCACGGAGAGACGGTCTATTCCTAGACGGAGCAAGACCCGAGGCATCGGTAGCTCGAAGAGTAGGAAGATCGACTTTGGAGATGCACCTGTGAGTGACGGGGGTGGTCACAATGCTTGACACACCATGCTATGTACATTAGCCACGATGTGGCACTTTTTTGCACCAGTTTCCATGTACTTTGTATATATGGCACGAGTTTCCATGTATTTTGGATCTACAACATGGGTTGTCGCATTTTCTATAGGGAAAGAGTTGCCATTGTATGTACATTGGGAACCATGTTCCACTATTTTCCAGGAATTGTATATGTTTGGATGAGTTTTGTCGCCTCGATGTACATGGATTTTCAATTATGTGATTTATATATCTCGTTGTCTAATGTTGTTGTCTCATGTTGTGTGTATCATGATGTGATGTTGTCTAAATTTGGGTTTTACCTGGATCTTAGAAGAGAAGTTGGATATAATAGTTCATCTTGGTTTATCTTTCCACATGTAAAATCTTCTAATGGTATCTATGTTAAGAAAACATTGTAAACATAGGCTAAGTCAAACAAAATCATGTGTGAGAATTAATCTAAAAACAAACAGAATAAATGGATGGAAAAATCACACCTCATGGCACATAAGATATATATTGGGAACTTGAGTACTAGGAAAAGAATACTTAAAAATAGAAAATGTCCATTGTTGTCAAAAGGTTAAAATGAGATCCAACATGATTTTTAATAGCTCTACATAATGAGATCCAAAATGTCCATACTCTACATAATGAAATGTCGTCACTAGTATTTATTTTGACCATTTTGTCCACTTAAGATCATGCAACAAATTAATAACCAAGTTATGGAATCACTGATTAATCAATTGTCACCATACAAATAGTACAACCTTGAGCACGATGTATAGCTATCTCATTAATTCTCACTCACGGATATCCACCTTTGATTTGATGACCATCACATCCACTAACATTTACAATTAGGACTTCCTTAATTTATCATTATGTGATAGCGATCTAATTTTATGTAGAAACATTGAATTAAACACATGTATAGTTGACATTACAATAAATGACTACTATGAGGTGTATTTTTGAGGCTATATCCACCTCAACACACCAACTTGTTACCCCAATACCCCAAATACTGTCGAATTTTGTCTAGAAGGGATTGAGGGGTATTAGGACATCATAATTCATCTATTGGACACTCAGACACTTGTTAAAGACATTTAGGACAATTGCATTGCATCAATGGAGTCACAAATACACCCTCATCAAGTTGCATGCATCCATTAGTGCGTCATCAACACTAGAACATGTAAGCATTACTACATGTTGGACCAAGCTTTACTAATGTTATGATAATATTAGGTTTTCCATCCATTGAGAAGGTTTCCATAGCTATGCATATCCACCATATAAAAATCTTCATGGTACAACCTTTTCAAACCATTAGGTTTCTAAATTAGGTATCCGGTGCTAGGTACAACAGTTTTCTAGTTGTATGCACCCTTGCTATATAGATGAGAAACTATGCATATATGTGTATAGTGATTTGGATTCAAATGTATGCACATGAATATATATGTACAATGAAAATGATTTAATCTTTATATGTATTAGAGTTTAGGGCTAGATCTTAGGCTACATAATAGGGTTTCATTGTGATTAGAATAAAAACTAGGGTTTACGCTACCAACTAGGGTTTTTAGGCTAGGCTCTCATGTTTCTAGGCTAGGATCCAAGCTCTAGGGTCACCATCTTAATGTTTAATTCCACTATCATGACATCATTCTCACTAATACCATGCCCATTACTACAATCACCATCAAGCCTCTCAATCCCACTTTGAACATTTCCCATACTTCCAAGTTAAAATTGATAGGTCTTGTTGCTACAAGATTTTCACTTATCTATTCACATAGACAAACCCACTCCTGTGAAAATATTTTTGTAGCTTGGTACGTGCAAGTTCACATGCAATAATACTTGAGAGATCATTTTACCCCATGATCCATGTAAGATTCATTGGAGTCATATGAACCTCATTGTCATCACCTCAACCATGGTCAAGACGCCAAGATCCATCCTTACTAGACAAAACCTCATGTTGCCACCCATACCACACTCAAAGATAACAAAATTCTTTGAAAGGGCATGTTTGGGGGTTGAGGGAATCTTGATTTTTTTATAATCACACATGAGAGGTTCTTAGAGTCAAATACATTGGATATAAATAAATTCCTCGAGATAAATAATACATGACCATAGAAGAAGATTGAAATTTGAGGTCAAAACTCATTAATGAAGGTAGAATGAACTTGGATAGATAGATTGGGAAAATTTTAGATGAATGCCTAGAGCTCTGCACACAAGTTAAAGAAAAAAAAAAACTCCTAACATTGGGAACAAATAGCCAAAACCAACAATGCAACTAGAACAAAATGACCAAGGGAACTTCAAAATGCAACACCACTCCACAAAAGAAGTTGCTTTAGACCTACCTCACTCATGACTCATTTTAATGCTTGAGTTTTTGGAGGCCGACCTCCCACCCCACATGTCCTCTTCAACATTTTTTGTTCTCTTGGTTTTGCGGCCACCCAAACTTTTTTCAAGCTTTGGGTACCTTGAGGTATATCCCCAACCCAAAAACATCTTATATTATGTTAATTATGTTGGTTATTGGCTTCACCCAACCAAATTATATTTAACAATACACATATTCATAGACTGTGTTCCCCATGCTCAATGCTCACTATATTTAACAATACACTTACATCTTAAATTTAATTCATGTCTTGTTAAAAATTTCACAATGAAATAGCTATTTGAGTGCACCACCTTAGACCAAGCCACACCATTAATATGCAATGTACATCACCATCTTCATCATCATCACCATCATCATCATCATCACCATCTTCATCATCATTGTCATCTCTAGGTTCCTCATCAACATCTCCATCATCTTCATTATCATCAACATCATCAACATCATCAACATCATCATCATCTTCATCATCATCAACATCTCCATCATCATCATCATCTTGATCATCATCATCATCATCATCTTCATCACCATCGCAATCATCATCAATGCCTTCATCATCATCACCATCTTCATCATCATCACCATATTCATCATCATTGTCATCTCTAGGTCCCTCATCACTATCTTCATCATCATCACCATCTTCATCATCATTGTCATCTCTAGGTCCCTCATCACCATCGCCATCATCATCAACGCCTTCATCATCATCACCATCTTCATCATCATTTTCATTTGTAGGTCTTTCATCACCGTGTCTATCATCATCATGATATTCATCATCATCTTCATCACCATCGCCATCATCATCAATGCCTTCATCATCAATGCCTTCATCATCATCATCACCATCATCATCATCATTGTCATTTGTAGGTCCCTCATCACCGTGTCCATTATCATCACGATCTTCATCATCTTCATCATCATCTTCATCACTGTCGCCATCATCATCAATGCCTTCATCATCATCACCATCACCATCACCATCACCATCACCATCACCATCACCATCAACTTCACCACCATCACCATCATCATCAACGTCAACATCTTCATCATCATCACCATCTCCATCTTTTTGATGCGATACGGAACCATCACCATCACCATAAACTTAACCACCATCACCATCATCATCAACGTCACGATCTTCATCATCATCACCATCTCCATCTTTTGGATGCGAGATGAAACCATCACCATCTTCATCATCACCATCACCATCACCATCAACTTCATCACCATCACCATCATCATCAACGTCACCATCTTCATCATCATCACCATCTTCATCATCATCACCATCTCCATCTTTTGGATGCGAGACGAAACCATCACCATCTTCATCATCACCATCACCATCACCATCACCATCACCATCACCATCTTCATCATCCTCACCATCTCTAGGCTCCTCATCAACATCTCCATCATCATCATCACCATCATCACCATCATCATGTCATTTTTTCATTGAGGCGTCTTTCCACTTGACAACCTTCAATCATATTCAATTCAATAGTGTCATTTTGAATCAGTTCTAGGGAATATGTATGTGGTTCATGTGATGCAACAACTTCCATATTGTCTTGATCTAATTCATTATCTAATTGAGTAGCACTAACATGTTCATTATTGTCACCTAATGGTTGGAAATGTCCTTGAGGGAGGATTTAGACCTACCTCACCCATGTTAATGCTTGAGTTTTTGGAGGTCCCTCATCCCAATCTCCATCATCATCACCATCTTCATCATCATTGTCATCTCTAGGTCCCTCATCACCATCTCCATCATCATCACCATCCTCATCATCATCCTCATCATCATCACCATCACCATCATCATCACCATCATCGTCATTATCACCACAAGTGCCTGATGGACAATTTTCCAAACTTGACCCCATTGTACAAAAATTGCACACTCCCTCACTAAGCAAAATCGTAGTTTCCAATATGGAACTACAAGGTGACACCGGGGCCATGGGACCAGAGGAGAGGGGAACCCCTAGCACTATCCGGATGTCCTGAATCCAACGGAGTCGACGGTTCATCGATCGGAGCCATGGTCTTCATTCTATGGCTCGTTCCGTCTCGCATCAAAAAGGCCTTCAGGGACACCTGCTGGATACCTTCTGGGGGCATGGAACTCCAACCATGCAACAAAACCTGGTTTCGGGGAGTCCTGCAAGTGTGTCTAGGGAGGTTCCAGCTGGGAATGCTAGCCATAAGTGCTCGGTGGAATATTTTCCAAAGTTGACACCAATGTGCCAAAATTGCACACTCCCTGACCGAGCAAAACCCTAGTTTCCAAGATGGACCTACAAGGTGAAACCCGGGCCATGAGACCAGAGGAGAGGGGCATCCCTAGCACTATCCGGATGTCCTGAATCCAACGGAGTCGACGGTTTGTCGATCAGAGCCACGGTCTTCATTCTATGGCTCATTCTGTCTTGCATCCAAAAGGCCTTCAGGGACACTTGCTGGATAACTGCTGGGGGCATAGAAATCCAACCGTGTAGCAAAACCTAGTTTCAGGGAGTCCTGCAAGTGTGTCTAAGGAGGTTCTGGCTGGGAACGCTAGCAACAAGTGCCCAGTGGATGATTTTCCAAAGTTGACCCCAATGTGCAAAAATTGCACACTCCTTGACTGAGAAAAACCCTAGTTTCCAAGATGGACCTACAAGGTGACACCTGGGCCATGGGACCGAAGGAGAGGGGCATCCCTAGCACTATCCGGATGTCTTGAATCCAATAGAGTCGACGGTTCGTCGATTGGAGCTAGGGTCTTCATTCTATGGCTCGTTTTGTCTCGCATCCAAAAGGCCTTCAGGGACACCTACTGGATTCTTACCGGGGGCATAGAACTCTAGTCGTGTAGCAAAACCTGGTTCTGGGGAGTCCTGCAAGTGTGTCTAGGGAGGTTTCGGCTGGGAACGCTAGCCTTAAGTGCCTAGTGGATGATTTTCCAAAGTTGACCCCAATGTGCAAAAAATGCACACTTCCTAACTGAGCAAAACCCTATATTCCAAGATGGACCTACAAGGTGACACCCTGGCCATGGGACCGGAGGAGAGGGGCATCCCTAGCACTATCCGGATGTCCTGAATCCAACGGATTTGAGGGTTCATCGATCGAAGCCACAGTCTTCATTCTATGGCTTGTTCCGTCTCACATCCAAAAGTCCTTCAGGGACACCTGATGGATACCTGCCGGGGGTATAGAACTCCAACCATGCAACAAAACCTCATTCTAGGGAGTCCTGCAAGTGTGTCTAGGGAGGTTCTGGCTAGGAACGCTAGCTACAAGTGCCCAGTGTGTTGGTTGTGGAGCTTGATCTCCAGATTCAGAGATATTATTATTCAACCGTGTCCGTACCCTAGGTTTGGTTATGATTCCGGCATGATGCTCAGGGGGTCCGGGGGGGCAACGCCCCTAAAGAAAATTTTTGGTGCTATTTTCGCCAACAGTTTTCGGGCCCATGGTTTTGGGTATACCGTGGTATTTTCCCATTGTATTTCCCTTATAAAAGAAAGACATTGTAATACGGCTAGGGTTGATGTATTAGGTTGTATGCATTGTAAAGATCTCTGAGATCGGAAGAGAGATTGTGAGACAGTGAAGAGGAAGTGTAGCGGTTGTGCTGCAGGTTGTATCCCTTCACTTTGCTAGACATAATAATAATAAGGACTGGCAACTACAGTGCGGACGTAGCCCAAGTTGGGTGAACCACGATATATCTGTGTCTCTCTTGTAATGTGTGTGTCATTATATTTATATGTCTGTTTATTGTTATTGCTCTACGATCCTGTTTTTCTAACAATTGGTATTAGAGCCAAAGGTCTATTTGGCACATAAACCCGTAGGAAGATAGGGTTTCTGGTTCGAGTGGGAGCAATGGTGGAAGAAGGAAAGTTTAAGGTCAAGAAGTTTAACAGCCAAAACTTCTAGTTATGGAAGATGCAAATGGAGGATTATCTATACCAGAAGGATCTATTCTTGGCATTCAGAGGAAGAGGCGGCCATGAAGGACGAAGAATGGGAGGTTCTTGACAAAAAGGCTCTGGGAACAATACGGCTGAGCCTGGCTTCATCGGTGGATTTCAATATCTCAAAAGAAATGACAACAGAGGGTTTGATGAGCGCACTGGGTAAGCTGTATGAAAAACCCTCGAGCTCCAACAAGGTATTTCTAATGAAGCATTTATTTAATATGAAGATGTCTGAAGGTGGATCTGTTACTGATCATTTAAATGAGTTTAATACGGTTACAAATCAACTAAGTTCTATAAGTGTGAACTTTGATGATGAGGTTAGGGCTCTTATAATCTTGTGTTCATTGCCAGAAAGCTGGAATAGCTTGGTCATGGCTATAAGTAACTCTATCTTTGGTTCAAACACCTTGAAATTTGATGATGTTATTGGTGTTATTTTTAGCGAGGAAATGCGAAGAAAAAGCACAGGTGAGACATCAGGTAATGCGTTGACCATGGAGACCAGGGGAAGACAAAAGGAGAGAGGAAAGAGCTAAGGTAATCGTGGGAATTCTAAAATGGGCAAATCCAAGTCCAGACTAGGAAAAATAGAGTGCTGGAACAATGGAAATAAAGGACATCTAAAGAAAGACTGCAGATCTCTAAAGAAGAAAGGAGATGTATAGAAGGAAACTACCCAGGAAGCAAATGTAGCAGGTGATGTGTTACAAGATGCTCTAATTCTTGCATTAGATAATACTAGTGATTATTGGGTAGTAGATTCAGGGGCTTCATGTCATGCTACACCCCATAGGAAATACTTTCATGATTATGTTCCAGGCGATTTTGGACATGTTTTATTAGGTGATGATGAGCCATGTAAAATTGTTTGAATGGGGAAGGTATGGATAAAAGTTAAGAATGGAACTGATTGGCTATTGAAAGATGTAAGGCATATTCCTGCTATGAAAAGAAATCTGATCTCAACAGGGCAGTTGGGAGATGGCGGATGTCTATCTACATTTGGAGAAAAGTGGTGGAAGATCACTAAAGGATCAATGGTGATAGCAAAAAGAGACAGGGTAGGCACATTGTATTTATGTCCTCATAATACTGACCATTCTATCTCTTTAGCTCCATAGGAACAGACACAACATTGTGGCATCATAGGCTTGGCCACATGAGTGAGAAGGGGATGCAGATTCTCCACTCAAGGAAGTTGTTGCCAGATTTGAAGCAGGTAAGTTTGGAATTATGTGAGAACTGTGTTTATGGAAAACAAAAGAGAGTCAAATTTCTCAGGGTTGGGAAACAGAAGAAGAATGAAAAGTTAGAGCTAGTGCATACAGATGTATGGGGACCGGCCCAGGTATAATCTCTTGGTTTCTCTCATTATTATGTTATATTTATTGATGATGCAACTAGGAAAACTTGGGTTTATTGCATTAGACATAAATCTGATGTGTTTGCTACTTTTAAGAAGTGGAAAGCTTTGGTTGAGAATGAGATAGGAAAAAGGTTGAAGTGTCTCAGATCTGATAATGGAGGTGGGTACTGCAGCAAGGAGTTTGATAGTTACTGTTCATACCATGAGATTCGTAGAGAGAAGACAGTCCCAGGAACACCACAAGAAAATGGTGTGTCAGAAAGGATGAATAGAATGATCATGGATTGTGCAAGGTGTATGAGACTGCATGCAGGGTTGACCTTACAGTTTTGGGCGGATGCTGTAAATACTGTTGTTTATTTAATAAATAGAGGACCTTCAAGTGATTTGGATGGTGGTATTCCAGAGGAGGCATGGATAGATAAAAAGGTAAACTACTCTTTTCTAAGAACGTTTGGTTGTGAAGCATTTGTTCATATTAATAAAGAAAATAGAACAAAGCTTGAAGCTAAATCCAAGAAATGTACCTTTATTGGATATGTGGTTGATGATTTTGGTTATCGTTTATGGGATTATGAAAATCAAAAAATCATTGGAAGTAGAGATGTCATATTCAATGAAAAGGTCATGTATAAAGATCAGTTGCAGGGAAAGAAACAGGAAAAGGAAAACACAAAGTACATAGTACTTGATGAAATTATAGAAAATGAAGTTCCAAAGGTGCTAGAAAATCAAGAACAGCAGCAAGTGCCTAAAACTCCCGCAACTTCAAGAAGATCTACCAGGTTAAGTAGACTCCCTGAACGATACTCTCCTTCAATGTATTATTTGTTGATGAGTGATGCTGGTGAACCAAAATGTTATGAAGAAGCAATGCAGGTGGAAACTAGAAAGAAGTGGGAGTAAGGCATGAATGAGGAGATGGACTCATTGGTAGGAAACCAGACTTGGGATGTGGTTCAGTTTCCTGCTGGTAAAATAGCATTGCAGAACAAATGGATTTACAGGTTGAAGGAAGAAGAAGGAGGTAAGAAGCGATACAAGGCGATACTTATTGTAAAGGGTTTGCACAGAAGAAAGGTATAGAATTTGATGAAATATTTTCTCTCGTTGTTAAGATGACTTCAATTAGGACTATCTTAAGTCTAGTAGCGGTAGAAGATTTGCATCCTGAACAGTTAGATGTAAAAACAACTTTTCTCCATGGGGATTTGGAGGAAGAGATATATATGCAGCAGCCACAAGGGTATGAGGTCAAAGGTAAGGAGAACTTGGTATGCAAGTTGAAAAAGAGTTTATATGTCTTGAAGTAGGCTCCAAGGCAGTGGTATTTAAAATTTGATAGGTTTATGACAGAACATGGTTATAGTAGATGCCATTCTGACCACTGTGTTTTATTTCAAGAAGCTAGACAATGAAAGATATATTATCTTGTTATTGTATGTGGATGACATGCTTGTTGCAAGGTCTAACATGCAAGATATAAATGTACTCAAAAGGAAGCTAGCTAGTTCATTTGCGATGAAGGATTTGGGTGTTGCAAAGAAAATTCTTGGTATGAGAATAATGAGAGACAGGAAAAATGACAAATTAACATTGTCTCAGAGTGAGTACATACAAAAGGTGTTGGAGAGGTTTAGAATGCAGAATGCAAAACTAGTAAGTACACCTTTGGCCAGCCATTTCAGTCTAAGTAAGGAAATGTGTCCCAAGACACAAGAAGAGATAGATTACATGTCCAAGATCCCCTATTAATCAGCAGTTGGCAGCTTGATGTATGCCATGGTGTGCACAAGACCAAATATTGCACAAGCAGTGGGAGTTGTGAGCAGATATATGAACAATCCAGGTAAAGAACATTGGAAGGTAGTATAGTGGATTCTTAGGTATTTGAGAGGTACTACCACTCAGGAATTATGTTTTGGAGGTTCATACACTGTTCTACAGGGATATGTTGATGCAAATATGGCAGGTGATAAGGATAGCAGGAGGAGCACCACAGGGTATGTGTTTACTGTAGGTGGAATAGCAGTAAGTTGGATTTTGAAACTGCAGAAGGTTGTTGCACTTTCAACAACGGAAGCAGAGTATGTTGCTGTTACAGAGGCTAGTAAATAGATGATTTGGTAAGAAGCAGAAGGTTGGAAGGTTGTATAGTGACAGCCAGAGTGCCATTCATCTTGCAAAGAACTCAGCATTCCATTCCAAGACTAAACATATACAACTCAAGTACCATTTCATACGCTCTATTCTGGAAGATGAATTGTTGAAGCTAGAAAAGATACACACTAGCTATAATCTTGCAGACATGTTCACAAAGGTAGTGACCAGAGAGAAATTGAGTTCCTGCTTGGTTTCAGTTGGCCTTCTAGCATGAAGGTGAAGAGGAGAAAGTTTCCAAGTCCAAGTCCAGCAAGTGCAGCAGTGGTGGAGTTGTTGTGATCAGTCTCCAAGTGGGAGATTGTTGGTTGTGGATCCTGATCTCCAGATTCAGAGATATTATTATTCAGCCATGTCCGTACCCCAGGTTTGGTTATGATCCCTAGCACTATCCGAACGTCCTAAATCCAACAGAGATGATGGTTCATTGATTGGAGCCACGGTCTTCATTCTATGGCTCATTCTGTCTCGCATCCAAAAGGCCTTAAGGGACACCTGCTAGATACCTTCCGGGGGCATATAACTCCAACCGTGCAGCAAAACTTGGTTTCAGGGAGTCCTGCAAGTGTGTCTAGGGAGGTTTTGGCTGGGAATGCTAGCCACAAGTTCCTGGTGGATTATTTTCCAAAGTTGACCCCAATGTGCAAAAATTGCACACTCCTTGACTGAGCAAAACCCTAATTTCCAAGATGGACCTACAAGGTGACAACCGAGCTACAGGACTGGAGGTGAGGGGCACCCCTAGCAATATCCCAATGTCCTGAATCCAACAGAGTCAATGGTTCATCGATCCGAGCCACGGTCTTAATTCTATGGCTTGTTCCGTTTCGCATCCAAAAGGCCTTCAGCAACACCTACTGGATAACTGCCAGGGGCATAGAAATCCAACCGTGCAACAAAACCACGTTATGGGGAGTCATGCAAGTGTGTCTAGGTAGCTTCTGGCTGGGAACACTAGCCATAAGTGCCCGGTGGATGATTTTCCAAAGCTGAACCTCGTGTGCAAAAATTGCACACTCCCTTACTGAGCAAAACCCTAGTTTCCACGATGGACGTACAAGATGACACCTGGGCCACTAGATCGGAGGAGAGGTGCATCCCTAGCACTATCCTAGCGTCCTAAATCAAATGGAGTTGACGGTTTGTTGATCCGAGCCACTATCGTCATTCTATGGCTCGTTCTGTCTCGCATCCAAAAGGCCTTTAGGGACACCTGTTGGATACCTGCCGAGGGCATAGAACTCCAACCGTGCAACAAAACCTAGTTCCAGGGAGTCATGCAAGTGTGTCTAGGTAGGTTCTGGCTGGGAATTCTAGCCATAAGTGCCCAGTGGACGATTTTACAAATTTGACCGCATTGTGCAAAAAATTGCACACTCCCTCACTGAGCAAAAACCCTAGTTTCCAAGATGGATCTACAAGGTGACACCAGGGCCACAGGACCATAGGAGAGGGGCACCCCTAGCACTATCTGAAAGTCCTGAATCCAAGGGATTTGACGGTTCGTCAATCGGAGCCACAGTCTTCATTCTATGGCTCATTCCGTCTCGAATCCAAAAGGCCTTCAAGGACACCTACTGGATACTTGTCGGGGCATAGAATTCCAACCATGCAACAAAACCAGGTTTCGGAGAGTCTTGCAAGTGTGTCTAGGTAGGTTTCAACTGGGAAAACTAGCCATACCTGCCCGGTCGACTATTTTGCAAATTTGACCCCAATGTGAATGCCATAAAAAATCGCTAAAGGGGGCCATTTCTCGTTCGGGAGGCCCCCAGGTGTGCGTGGCCACCGTGGAAAGGTCCACAATGGCCATGTGGACCTATGGGATTCGATGAAATCCAATTCTGCTCACCGGTTTGGGTTCCGTGACCCCGAAGCAAATCCCCAAAGTGTCCCTGAATGGCCCCGGGGGTGCCCTACTAGAATGCTCGTAGTGCCCGAACCGTGGCTCGGTTTGAAAATCCATCGAATTCGTTGGGTTTGAGGCACCGGGTTGCAGCTAGGGGACCCCCCATAGCATCCCTTAAAGACTTGAAAGTGATGCCAATGGGCCATCTCTAGAGCTAGGGTTTTGCTCAGTGATGGCCATTCCAAATTTGCTAAAGTGGTGCATTTCTCATTTGGAGGCCCCCAAGCATGCGTGGACACCATGGACTGGTCCACAATGGCCATGTGGACCTGTGGGAGCTGACGGAATCCATTTCCGCTCACCGTTTTGGGTTCTGTGGCCTTGGAGCAAATCCCCAAAGTGTCCGTGAATGGCCCCGGGGTGCCCAACTAGAATGCTTGTAACACCCGAACCGTGGCTCATTTTGCGAATCCATCAATTCCGGTGGGTCCGGGACACTGGGGATTAGCTAGGGTACCCCCCACGACGTCCCTTGAAGACCCAAAAGCGGTTCCAATGGGCCATCTCCGGAGCTAGGGTTTTTCCATCATTGAGAAAAACCCTAGCTCAAGAGATGGCCCATTGGCACCACTTTCGGGTCTTCAAGGAACACTGTAGGGGGTCCCCTAGCTGAAAATCGACATCCCGGACCCATCAGAATTGATGGATTCATGAGCCAAGCCACGGTTCGGGCGATACGATCATTCTAGTAGGGCACCCTGGGGCCATTCAAGGACACTTTGGGGATTTGCTCCAGGGCCACAGAACCCAAACCGGTGAGTAGACTTGGATTCTGTTGGATCCCATAGGTCCACATGGTCATTGTGGACTTGTCCATGGTGGCCACGCATGCTCGAGGTCCTCTGGACGAGAAATGCACCCCTTTAGCGAATTTGGAATGGCCATCACTGAGCAAAACCATAGCTCAGGAGATGTCCCATTGGCACCGCTTCTGGGTCTTCAAGGAATGCTGTGGGAGGTCCCCTAGCTACAACCCGGCGTCCCAGACCCACTAGAATTGACGGATTCATGAACTGAGCCACTGTTCGGGTGCTACGGGCATTCTAGTCAGGCACCTTGGGGCCATTTAGGGACACTTTGGGGATTATCTCTGGGGCCACGGAACCCAAACCAACAAGTGGACTTGGATTTCGTCAGCTCCCATAGCTCCATGTGGCCATTGTGGACCTGTCCATGATGGCCATGCATGCCCGGTGGCCTCCGGACGAGAAATGGCCCCCTTTAGCGATTTTGGAATGGCCATCACTGAGCAAAACCCTAGCTCTGGAGATGGCCCATTGGAACTGCTTTCAGGTATTCAAGGGATGCTGTGGGGGGTCCCTGAGCTGAAACCTGGTGTCCTGGACCCACCAGAATCGACAGATTCACGAATCGAGCCATGGTTCAGGCGCTACGGGCATTCTAGTCGGGCACCTCGAGGCCATTCAGGGACACTTTAGGGATTTGCTCTGGGGCCATGGAACCCAAACTGACGAGCAGAATTGGATTCCGTCGTCTCCCACAGGTACACGTGGCCATTGTAGACCTGTCCACGGTGGCCACACATGCCCGGGGGTCTCCGGACGAGAAATGAACCCCTTTAGCGATTTTGGAATGCCCATCACTGAGCAAAACCCTAGCTCCGTAGATGGCCCATTAGCACTGCTTCCAAGTCTTCAAGGGACGCTGTGGGGGGTCCTCTAGCTGAAACCCGGCATCCCAGACCCACCAGTTGAAATGGATTTGTGAACCGAGCCACGGTTCGGGCACTATGGTCATTCTAGTCGGGCACCTCGGGTCGATTCTAGTGGTGATAACAAGTTTGAGATAGAAAGCTCTGTAATTTTAGGATACTGATTCAACCACTCATACAGTTTCTCACCTTCTCGAGGATCTAAATTTATAATTTCCTTCTAGGTAGATTTAGGCATGGAATAATATTTGGTGGCACTTCCAAGCTCCCAAGACGATTTGGTTAACCACAATATGTGCGACTCCTTTGACGAAAGATAAATTCTGGTGTGGACGGCTGCATTTGATACACTAGCCAAATCTATGTTGTTGGAAGCACTTACATATTTCAACAAAGAAGCGTTTTGTAGGTGACTTGAAAATCCCTTCCATTTTTCAGCAATAAAACAAAGAAGTTCAATGTACAGATTTTCAGGCAAGCTTGTCAACCAATCAGACAATTGAATACAGGGAGATAACCACGCCCAAAAAATTTAAGCTATTATAAAAATCTTGTTTATAAAGATAAGGATGGACTATGTGTACATTACTAGAATATATATGAATGAAGTCGCTTTGGTGAACTTGTCCTCTTGCTTTCTCCAAAATGCGTTTAAAAGCAGGGAGTATTGTGCGAGCTTCTGTTGGTTTACATAAACATTTATTCCCAAAGCTAACCTCACATAAAACCACTTCGTTAACTTTCAATTGGGTTTGAATGGCATCTCTAACTTGTGTTAGCTGTGGACAATGAGGAATATGAAATGGAAGGTACCTATAGACCCAAGTTTTCGATGATAGAGGTGAATTACTACTTATCAGAGCACGAAATGCTGAACAAAAGGCTAATGGAACACAATGAAGGATTCCCTGGTTCCACTTGTTATTGAAAATGATACTTTCTCTTGATGAAACCAGTAAAAAGTCTGCCTGTGTTATAAATGGAAATCCTCTTACAATTTCTATCCGAAGAAAAGCATAGATACCTACAGCTGCCATATTTCCTTCTGTAAACCGCTCGCCCATCGGAAAAGCCAATGTAATAGCCCATTTCCCAACATCTTTCCTCTGCTCAACCCTACGCTCATTTTCCACAGGAAACCATTTCCTCCACATGTAATAACTACATTGTTTTGTCGAAAATTGATCTTCTTCTGCTAACAAATGCAAAATGAAGGATTCATTGTCATTGCTACGAGAAGTTCTAAGGTTAGTTTCTCGTAAAAAAAAGATTGTATAAATCTTATTAAGATCGATATGTTCCAGCTGGAACCTCCCTATACACACTTGCAGAACTCCCTAGAACCAGGTTTTGCTGCATGGTTGGAGTTTTATGCCCCCGGCAGGTATCCAGCGGGTGTCCCTGAAGGCCTTTTGGATGCGAGACGGAACAGGCCATAGAATGACGACTGTGGCTCCGATCGACAAACTGTTGACTCCGTTGGATTCAGGATGTCGGGATAGTGCTAGGGGTGCCCCTCTCCTCCAGTCTTGTGGTCCGGGTGTCACCTTGTAGGTCCATGTGAAGAACCTGCAATAATTAATTAATGCAAATACACGAGATATCAGAAATAATAGAACTCAGAATCACTTTTATATTGATCACAGGCCACTTCGAGGGGGCAAGCTCAATACAATTAACTTCACGGTGCCTTCAATGACCTCAACACACACTTATATACTAAGTCATGCCCAATACTATGAGTCAAAACCATGGGACATATAATACTATGGGACGACTTACAAAGCATATGCATCCAATACTATGGGTCAATACCATGGGCTAATATAAACTATCAACAAATACTATGGGACGACTTACAAAGCATATGCGTCCAACAACAATATACTAACAAAGTAAAGAGAAGGGTTGACATAGGTTCCTAACATCCCCTCTCCCTTAGAAAAAGCTTTGTCCTCAAAGCTTTGGTTGGGGAAATTGATGCAGAATCTGAATGAGTGGTTCTTCGGTAGCATCCTCGGGTTGCATTTCGAGCCATTGATGCCTTTGGAGTTTCAGGGAGGATTGCTTGGAAGGCTGTAGATGAAGAAGAACCATATCAGCTGCATGAAAAGTGCACTCAGAATGGTGCTGATCGGCTTGTTGATGCAGTCAAATTCTGGCCATCTGAAGATTGTCCTGCAGAATGAGAAGAATCTGATTGCGGTTTTGAAGAACCGAATCAATTTCCTGAACTGGGGAGCTGCTAAGGGTGTATGGAAGAAGAATTGGCGGTTTCTGTCCATAGACTGCTTCATATGGTGTCCTTGTAGATGTGGTATTGTACCACCAAAGTGCTTCTAAGAAATCCATAGAAATAGTTGGCCAAATCTGTGTAGGGATGGGCAAGGGTTTAAGTAGTCCCGAAAGGAGTGTCGTTTCACCCTTGTTGACCTGGAAACTATCACAGTCAGCCACCATCTGTTGAATTGTCATTTTCAGTCCCTGCCAAAAGAAGTTACATTGTTCCCAGTCATACATTTTGAAGAACCCACAGTGCCCTGCTGATGAAGAAGCATGGAGTTCATAGAAGAGATAGCCCTATTGAACATATTGCAACCAATTTGGAACAAGCAGAGAAATAGCTGTAAGAGAAACTGGGTCATCATTTGTGCGAGAAGGAGCATCTACCACCATATTGTCCTTACCCTTATTGTAAGTGATCGCATAGCGATAACCCATGAGTTGGATAACCCATTTCAGGTGTGTTAGGGAGGAGACCCATTGTTCCAAGAAATTTTCTAGACCCTGGAGATCAGTCTTGATGCAGAAATAATTCCCTAATAGGTATGGATGCCACTTCTGCACTGCATGCAAAATAACCATCATTTCCTGCTAAGAGGTAGATGCGGCTAAATTCTTACCGGAAAGGTCTCTTGAAGGCAGCAAGCTCATTGGTTCAGCAAAGACACCTGCATATCTATCCAAGGAAGTAGTGGAGACTGTTGATGTGTGCATCTGAATGGAATGGAGCTGAGCGATGACACCATGTGAATTCTTCTTAGGAATATTTTCCAAGTGATGTGAACTGATGATGTAGAGAGACCCTGGTTGTAATCCCATAAATTTGTGTTGTGCCCCATTGACTGAAAACTGCATCCAAAGTTCAGCAAAATCCCATAAGATGGGGCCAAGTGTGCGTAACCATTGAACGCCCAAAACCACATCACATCCGCCTAAGGACAAGGAAAACATGTCAGAGCAGAGGTTATAATCTTCCATAGAGATACGCACATTGTGACACTTCCCCTTGTAAGGTAAGGTGCCCCCATTGGCAACCATGACTTCAAAGTGGGAGCAAGGATGGACAAAACAATCAGCCTGTTTGGAAATCCGAGGGTCAATGAAGTTATGAGTGTTACCAGAATCAATGAGTATGGTAAGAGGGAGATTCTTGAAGTATCCCCTGACCCACATTGTTTGTGGGGTGGTGACACTAGTTACAGAATGGAGAGAGATCTCGGGTGGGTCGTCTTGAGATGGGGTGTCAACAGGCGGGTGTTGAATGTCAACCTCATCATCTACTGTATCTAGAGCTTCTTCACCAAGTTCAGAGGAAGGCGGAGAATCCACATCCAAGATATAGAGATTTTGTTGAACACATCTATGTCCCCAAGTGAATTTCCTATCACAATTATAACAAAGCCCTTTTTCTCGGCGTGCCTGCATCTTTGTTTCAGAAAAATGCTTGATAGGAGCTGGTCAAGGAGCAGGCGTGATGGGAGGTCATTGGGAACCCATATTTTTGAAGGGAACAAAGGTGGGTTTGGAGCATTGTTGAGCTGCGATCATGTCCTCGGCCAGCTTAGCCAACCCTAGGACTTCCATCATTGTGTTGGGATAGAACATTTTGACCTCTGAGCGGATTTCATCCTTGAGACCACTGATAAAACAACTCCTGTACAATTCATCAGACAATCCTTCTGTGTGATTGACTAGTTTCTCAAATTTCATCTGATACTCTCTCACTGTGCTAGTTTGGTGAAGTTTAGTGAGTGCTCCTATGAAGTCGTCAAAAGCACTAGGACCAAATTGTGGCAAAAGGAGTTGGAAAAAATCTGTCCAGTTTCGCTTGGGATGAGCTTTGATGTACCAATGGTACCATTCAAGGGCTTCTTGTTCCAAATGAAAGGATGCAAGTGGAACTTTTTGGACATCAAAAGTATTATGCAGAATGAAATATTGTTCTGCTCGGTATATCCATCCAGCCGGATCAGTACCATTGAAGCAAGGAAAATCAAGCTTCGGCCCATGAAAATTGCTGGAAGAAGAGAACCCGGTGGCTGCAAAAGATTCTGGCTGTCGGTTATTGTTCATGGTTGAATGCTGAAGATGGAGGCTGAGAAATTTTTCATCCATATCTTGGAGTTTGGTTTGGATGGCTGCAAGAGCTTCCTCCATGGTTTTTGCTCCTGCGTAGGTGACAGCCACAACTAGGATTTTTTTTTGGAAATGGATAGAAAAACACAAACAAAAGCTTATTTAGTAAAGGAAAATTTGGATTTGGGTAAAATGCGGATTTGTAATTGGGGTTGACTAGGATTTCGACACTTTCTGATGGACAGGGAGGCAAAAAATGGAGATTTCAGAAGCGAGGTGAAAGAATGAGAAAATTTGGTAGAGAGGGACAAAGAAGCAGAATTAGGAAAGGAACACGGTGGCAAAATTTGAAGGCGTTTGGGTGAAAATTGAAGTAGTTATGGCAAACCCTAAAAATAGACAAATGTGGGATTTCTAGTCTTGGGAAGTGGAATTTGGGATAGGGTCTTCAGGAATGAAATATGCAGAATGGGATTGCAGGGATGTCAGTGAAGTTTCAGGAAAATAGAGTTGAAATAAGGGAGATATGGCCAAAAAATAGAATTTTATACTTTTTCTAGAAATGGATCGGCAATGGCAGCACGAAAGGGATCCAAAAAAGATGGATCTGCAACGACGAAAAAGGGATAGAAAAATGGTTGGCTTTGAAATGGTGACTGGATCTGGAACGAATTTCATAATAGATCTGAAATGGCTGGATCTGGAGCGAAAGTGATCAGCGACAGTTCAACTAAAAATAGATATGGACCCCAGGTATGTGCGGCTTTCTATTGGTTCAGGGGATTCACTCGGCCACCAATGCTGTCTGACGGCTTGCGTATTGGGGAAATACCCCTCAGTCCATGGTTCAGGTAAAACTGATAACCGCTTTTCCACAAACGACAGCTCTTGGTTTACCTCATGGGTGGGAACTAGTTAATCGGGTAGGGGTCGTTGCCCTTTTCGCTGGCAGGTCCTCTCAATGGGCCAACTAATTTGGGGTTCCCGTGGTACTCCTCACAATGAGTTTTAGGGATTATGCCCAAGTACTTCCCACAGTTAAGTGGATAGGGATTATTCCCAGATCTGAACTTGCAACATATGCGAAAAAAAAAAATTGGCAGAAATTCCACCCAACGAGCCCAAGAAAGTGCTCTGATACCAGATGTGAAGAGCCTGCAATAATTAATTAATGCAAATACACGAGATATCAGAAATAATAGAACTTAGAATCACTTTTATATTGATAACGGGCCACTTCGAGGGGGCAACCTCCTTTGAGCAAGCTCAATACAATTAACTTCACAGTGCCTTCAATGACCTCAACACACACTTATATACTAAGTCATGCCCAATACTATGAGTCAAAACCATGGGACATATAATACTATGGGACGACTTACAAAGCATATGCGTCCAATACTATGGGTCAATACCATGGGCTAATATAAACTATCAACAAATACTACGAAATGACTTACAAAGCATATGCGTCCAACAACAATATACTAACAAAGTAAAGAGAAGGGTTGACACGGGTTCCTAACAGTCCATCATGGAAACTAGGGTTTTGCTCAGTCAGGGAGTGTGCAATTTTTGCACATTGGGGCCAACTTTGGAAAATCATCCACCGGGAACTTGTGGCTAGCGTTTCCAGCCAAAACCTCCCTAGACACACTTGCATGACTCCTTGGAATGCAGTTTTGTTGCATGGTTGGAGTTCTATGCCCCCAGTAGTTGTCCCTGAAGGCCTTTTGTATGCGATATGGAACGAGCTATCGAATGAAGACCATGGCTCCGATCGACGAACCATCAATTCCGTTGGATTCAAGACGTCTGGATAGTGCTAGGGATGCCCCTCTCCTCCAGTCCCATGGCCCGTGTGTCACCTTGTAGGTCCATCTTGGAAACTAGGTTTTTGCTCAGTCAGGGAGTGTGCAATTTTTTCACATTGGGGTCACCTTTGGAAAATCATCCACCGTGCACTTGTGGTGATGATGATGATGATGGTGATGATGATGGTGATGGTGATGAAGATGATGATGAGGATGAGGATGGTGATGATGATGGAGATGGTGGTGAGGGACCTAGAGATGACAATGATGATGAAGATGGTGATGATGATGATGATGATGAAGATGGTGATGATGATGAAGGCATTGATGATGATGGCGATGGTGATGAAGAAGATGATGATGATGATGAAGATGGTGATGATGATGGAGATGGTGATGAGGGACCTTCAAAAACTCAAGCATTAACATGGGTGATGGAGGTCTACAGCCTCCCTCAAGGACATTTCCAACCATTAGGTGATAATGATGAACATGTTAGTGCTACTCAATTAGATTATGAAGTAGCTCAAGACAATATGGAAGTTGCTGCATCACATGAACCACATACATATTCCCTAGAACCGATTCAAAATGACACTATTGAATTGAATATGATTGAAGGTTGTCAAGTGGAAAGAAGCCTCAATGAACAAATGACATTGCGAAGCCAAAAACCCTAGCACGAATGGTTATCATAAGCCATGATGAATATGAATATGAATTTTGTTACTAACGCTAATGAAAAAAGCCTTAACATGCCCTCGTTGCCAACATATTTGAAGAACAATCAAATTATCCATTATTATGTGGATTAAGGCAATGAAGAACCAACTCAAGAAGCCAATGAAGAAGAATCATAGCTCCCGAATGATCCTCATATTCATCCAAGTACTAGACCAATATTGAAACAAATCCTAAAGCTCCAAATGGAGAGGGTGGTAGAGAAAATGGGGGCAATATCCAGATTTGGGTGCTACAGGAATCTTGGTAAGACCTAGGGTTTGAGGATCGAAATTCCAAGATAGACATGTAGACTTGGATTCTATAAGTTGATTTCTCTAGTGCTGTACTTGTGTGATGTGACAAACCATTCTAATAGTGATCCTATCCCACTTAAAGTCCAAATACCCCCTATTGAGGGTAAGTGTGGTGGTTCAAGGATTGTAGGGCTAGATTAGGTTAATAGGGCTAGATTAGGTTTCTAGGATTCTAGATTAGTTTCTAAGGGTTAGATTAGTGTTTCTAGGGTTAGTTTAGCTTTCTAGGATTTCTGGGGCTAGATTAGGATTCTAGATTAGTTTATGAGGGTTAGATTAGTGTTTCTAGGGCAAGTTTAGCTTTATAGGATTTCTAGGGATAGATTATGTTTGTAGGGTTATATTAGTGCTTCTAGGGTTAATCATGCATGAATAAACAATCACATGGCTATAAATCATAACTTAATCATAACTCAGACATCAAATAAATGATATAAGATAACGATATGAAATAAACTATCTAACATGAATAACATTAATAATGCATGAATAAACAACCACATTGCTATACTATGTACCTCAGTCAATTAGGCCTTTTGGATCCTCTCGGTTTTTTATTGTCTCGAACAACCTCTCATGTTCCGCATGAGGTAGTAAGTAGCATACCTTGTTTGATGAATTTGTTGACATCGTCTGTAGTTGGATGTTTGTACCCACGATCAAGTGCATAATGTGATACACCCGCGACCCTGTTCTATAATCCGTGTATGTGTAGCCATTGCTCTTTGGTCCCTTTCCATCCATTGTAAGATATTCCCTCTGAACAACCATCGAGCCAGTCAGAAAGGTAATGCCTTCACTATCCATTAATGGTGCAAGGAGGGTTTGCTTCCCCTGGATGCATCGTGCCAACCAATAATTCGTCCCAATTGCATTGTCTGTCAGGGTGACAACTGCATGGATGTGTCCTACAAAAATGCATTTTAAGGTCATATTCCAACAAGTAGTGGTTTGACAGCTTGGATAATTATAAAAACAAGGAGGGAAACAGGATATGCATGAAAAAATGTTAACCTAGATATACAAGATCAGATATATGATCATATTCATTCGAAATAGAGGACTGGCCTTCCTCTAACTGGATTGTTTCAACAACTGCACATGGGTCCACTGCAAGTGATACATGATCCCATTCATCAACCCAATCCATTGGTTCACACTCATCATACTCAGAACTGCTGCAAGGTGCACAAAAGCAAGCAAGTTTTCACATCCATATTTCAAATAAGGGGTTGTTTGAGCTTCGAACTGAAAGAAATCCACGAGTTCCTTGCACAATACTACAACTATAAGAATGTGATCGATCTATATCGACTACATTCCAGAAATTTCTGACAACATGTCCTCTACCTGTTGGTATGTGTTGCTCTGTGGTTCGATCTGACATTTTTTCTTTGCACCATCAAATTGTGGATTCGACATTCTGAATATGAGGGCCTCCCATGCACCTCATATCCTCCCTTCATAGGGAAGTTTTGAGACATGCTCCAGCCCTGTCGTGCTCTCCCTTTCCATGCTCGGTCTCAAAACAGTTCCATACATGCAACACATCATAAGTCTTGTGCAAAATACTCAACCACTGGAAAACACGTGCATTTTTTAACTGGCCTGCATAACCATCTGACCATATCTAATGCTGATCCATCTGTATACCTCTCTTCTTCAGCTAATCATAGAAAATTTTGAAGAAATGCTGCACATAATGTAGGTCATGGCGCCTATCGTCACTGATGTATAATTTGGTCTCTTTCAATATTATCCTCATGTCGTTGCTACTCTCTGGCGCGTGCCTGTACGTGATATGGACCATTATGCTAACTTGGTCTGAATGGTAGTATTGACATTGAATCTCATTCTGTGGCTGTAGGGTGTAGTTTTCTGCAAAGTCCACAACCGACAATATTGTGCCCTTGGAAAAAGTGTCCCTACACTGTCTATACTATTCATCCTGCCATCATGCTACATGGACGTGCTGTACATAATGCTTGGTCTTTTGGTAGAATTCCTTCATGAATTTGCAAATTTGTACCTGGTGCCACAAAACCAAGGGCATTAATACAAAGTGAGATTTTCAATTTGAATATATATGTACAAATTCAACATGTACAGTATGAAAGTATGCAAACTTAGATTACCTGTGACTTCACCAATGCAATTTTTTTGCTTTCCTTCGAACTATCTACTTGATATGTTATGTTCTGGAAGTTCTGCATTTCTACTCACATCCTCCCAAATTCATGCTCCGTGGTTGCGTGGATGCAACGGCTCAATAATGCAAATCCACTGCAACTAGAACATGTCCCATATAAAGATGATCTTTTATAATATTTTTGTCCTTCGGGTCTTGGACACATTATAATATGTATAAATTCTCTGGTTGCATTCGGTGGTTGTAACGATGGGAAATCCTGCACAATGTTAGTATGCAAACCACAAAATATAGGTCTATATGTATCATAATAGTACTCAAATTCTACATGGTATCTTCAACAACATGTATTGCGGTCAATGAAAATTCTAACATACCAGGGTTTGGATTTTTCAAAGGACCTTTGGCCCAATTTCAATTGTGTGTGCTCATTCTTGAATCTCTCATAGAGTTTTGTTTGTGTCGTGTCAAGGAAGTGCTTGACATGGGGTTCACCCCCCCTAACACCTTTTCTCAACTTTAAAACATCTCTTTGATTCGATGACGGTCTAGTGTTATCATGCCAAAACTTTTGTACTAGTTCTTTAACAGCATCAATGAGCTTCATGTCTGAACAAGGTAACCTACCAACAAAGGCCCAAGAATCTTTTTGGACCGGGGTCTCAAGTTTTTCTCTAATGGAAAAATAATTTTGAAGAGTCTTTCTATCTACTTTAAATATTTTAAATGTGTGTGATAGTAGGCGAGATTTCCGTGTCGATTTGTCTACAATCGATTCTGACAGTACATGATAGGCCGCATTAAAATATTTTGTATGAGAAGTTTTTCCAATCAAATTAAATGCAGATTGTAGATTTCTAACAACATGATTGTTGGCCTCTGAACTTCTAACTACCTTTATGCCCAAAATTCTCCTAACATGAGCTAGACAATGTGATTTTGACAAAGCAAGAAACAATTGACATTTTGCTACATTGGTTTTGGATTCAAAAAAATATTTGATTATCTTGCTACAATGGAAATCAATAGTGCATTTGGGCATCTTACCTTCAAGTCCTGAAAATGAGCTTTCATCAACATGAATACGTCTGGGAGTTCTTCGTCTTCCGGTTGATAGTCGAGGCAAGGGAGTCGAAAAGGAAGTACGAGTCTCGTCAACGGTTTTTGTGGCCCTTCGTTCACAAATTGGTCCTGCAAGGGAGTGTGTTCACCATGTGTGTGCTCTTCTTGGGGAGGTTACCAGTTAAGAACTTGTTCAACAACCATCCCTTCATACTCGACATCAGGCAAGATTTGATTGACTTCAACCACTTCGTCATTGCTTGTTGATGGATCTAAGGCACTAACATTTTGGTTTCTATGGTTTTGCATTTACAACCTGGTATTTTCTCTTATCTCATGGGCCTTTTCAGGGGGTAGTCCTGTCCTTCTAGACTTTCTTTTATTATTACGTCTGTTTCCCATATTCAATGCGTTTTTTGGAAAAACAAAAATACCACCCCTGCAAGAATGAACAACAAACAAGATATAAAAACTTGATGTGCATGATTATTAAATCTCGATGTAGCAATTGATTATGTACAACAACATCTAGTGAGAATGTTTTCATATAATCTTAAAAGTTTATACTCACTTCATTTTCATGGTATGGATGAGGGAAAAAAACCCCAAAAGACTAAGAATTTTCAATTGTTTAGGTGTTTGTGTGAGTTGTTGTAGTGAAACCATGAGGAATTCAACAAATGTTTGTCTACTAGATGGAGGAATGTGATTATGAAATGTTATTGTTGGTGATGCAAGTAATTTTGTTTTACTATATTCATGAAAGGTTGAAAGCATTGCTTGGTGCATGTTGTAGTTTTTTCTTGGTAAGATGTTTTTATTATCTATTGTTGATGTATATGTAACTTCGGAATGTATTTCACATATATGTATATTGTATTCCTATAGAGATATTATTATTCCTCTATACGGAAGTGGTTGTATTCCTATAGAGATGTTATTATTCCTCTATACGGAAGTGTCGTCATTTATATTGTAAGTGTCGTAACTTATACTTGATGGGTTATTAGACCACCTTGTTGGGGTCAGCCCTGTATAAATCATGTGGGTCAAAGGGTTATTAGACCACCCTAGTGGGGGTCGGCCTAGTCAGCATTATGTTAAGTGGTTAAGTTGAGGCTGACCTAGTTGAGTAAAGGTCAAGTCAAGTTAGTGTATAAATAGAGAGTGTGTTTCTCTCATTTTACACATTCTATTCTCTCACTCACACTGTGGAGAGTGGCGCACTTGTGGAGGAGGAGGCTCTGCTGCTAGGAGAAGACTATCTCTTGTATTCTGGTTGTATCATTGCTCTATCTATCTCTGAGCAAGTTATTGGGGTTTTTCACCTTTATGGTTTTCCCCAAGTAAACTCAGTGTCTCTTCTGTGCTTGCATTATTGTGTCCATGAATGATATGCTGTAGATTTGCTGTACATGTTGTTCTCTCAGTTACGATCCTAGATCAGATTGAAGTAAATTCTGAAAATTTAACATGGTATCAGAGCTAGCCTGAAAGAAGACATGATATGGCATGTATGACACTTGTTGCACTTACAATGCTAGGGCTTGATATAGCAAAAACCAGTCATCGTAGCACTTTCGCTATAAATCCGTTTTGGAGAAGTTTTCAGATCTGAAACCTTTCCAGGTCGAATATTAAATCCCCATGTACCTTGTTTCCAAAGGACAACCTCTAATTCGTTGTACTGTGTCATTTATGATCTGTACAATATAGGGTTTCTGCCTCTTCCAGATCTGAGTCAAAATTAGGTGACCTTGGGAAAAAGGTCATAACTTGGGCTAGGAAGCTCCAAATGAAATTTTGTAAAAGGTGACAGGTAGTACACAAACTGTACTATCTCAAGAAAAATTTTCAAAGGCTGAAGTTGAACCAGTGACACGTGGAACGCCGTACAAGTTAGCTCTCCTGTATTATCCCATAAACAGGTCACGTTGCGACACTTGGCATAAATCTGTCTCAGAGAATCCAATTGAGGTCAGACCTGTCAGGATGGAAAGATAATAGTTTAGGCTATCTCAAGAAACCTTTTTAGACCCTGTGGATAAAAAAGTTCAGAGTTACACTAGAAACAATCAGGTACATATTTCTGTCAAAACAGAATTATTTTTTAGTACCTTCATTCATGGCTTCCAGAATTTAGGGCTTTGGAGAAAGTTGGAATTTTTGTAATTGGAGACCAGGGCTGAATGCTACTCATAAAAATAAAAATTTAGAGATCAAGATCAGAATTTTTGGTTGGGTAGAAGGCCGGGCTTGAGCAGACCCTAGTTCGGGACTTTGATAAAAAAAGTGGAAAATTAGGGCTTCTGTAAAAATGGGAATTTTTGAAATATGTGACCACGGTTGGAAGCTCCTCAGAAAAATAGAAGCTTAGAGCTTTGGATCAAACCTTTTGATTGGGCAGAAGAGTGGGCTTCATCAAACTCCAGTTCAGGGTCACGTCTAGTGAATCCGGAAGTTTCAAAGGCAAAATTGAGGAGTGAAACTTTGCAGTTTTCAAATTCTGAATATACCAGCTTGATCAGCTCATCAAGGCGCATATTTCTATCCTTTCAGAAGTTTAAAATTCAAAGTTTGAATTTTTGGGGTTTCTCTGACAAACCCATATCCAGCTCCAGGTCCAGTTCTTGCAAATCAAGTGGATTGGGTTAATCCTAGAAGAAGATGGATTGGTCACCTGCATAAGTGAAGAAGTTCCTGTTTCAGAGGGAGATGAGGTTAAGGCCTTACATAAGAATATTACAAGCGATCTCGATAGGTATGACTCATCGAGGTATGTTTCGATATTTGTTCATGATTAATTTTATGGTATGTTTGTCTTCATGTTATTACGGTTAGTACAATCTTGATTTTAGATTTGTTGTATCACCTTAACAAAATTATGAATGCATGATAGAAGATATTCATTGGTTAGGGTGTTGACACTTATGATTGTACTAATGCATTATGGTGTTGTATGAGGTTTATGTTGTTTGCTAACATAAAAGGTACACCAAGAAAGACAAATCATGTTCTACTTCAAGAACATATGATCACGGTGACATGAAGACAAGGATTCATCCATTGTCATGGATCACATAGAAGATCTACTTTCGAGGTATGTATAACTTGGTTCTAAAATGGTTAACTTATGAGACATGCAGGTTACTAGCACAAGTCACTGAAGAGAACCATAAGACATTATGCGGGTATGTTAGACATAACTAGCTAGCATGCTAATCCAGGTATGTTTTTCCTATATCAAGCTAGAATCCTACCTTGTGTTAGGATCTTATACTGTTGTGTTGTTGATAATGATTATTCATGAAGTCATAGGTTTGAATAATCATGGTTGTATGCATATTATGTTTCGTACCATAATTGATGATATGACTAACCAGAAGAATCATGAAGGTATAGTTTTGAATAATCACGGGTTTTATGCATATTATATCTCTTATCTTGATTGATGATTCAACTAACAAGAAGAGTCCTATGATCAAATAAGAATATGTATGAGTAAAAGAAGACTTCCCTGAAACCTTGAATACTAATGTTTATTATCTGTGAATGATCATGAATATACATGTTTAAGATTATTGTGTTTTGATAGTATTAAGATTATACTAATAAATGTGTGATTATGTATGAGACCTCAAGGATAACACAATGATGATACTAATAAGCATGCATAGTGATTAAGGATGGATGTAAGTTCAAGAACAGGTAATCCAGGAAGCAAAGATCAAGAGGGAGCACACTCCAGTTGTTCCTGCAAGAAAGAAAAGGAGCACACTTCAGTAGTTTCTGCAAGGATGCAGATATTCAGAGGGAGTTGACCACTTCTCACAAAAGAATGGAGTTGCAGAAAAGAAGCAAAGACTGAGAGGAAGTCAACCCAATAAACAAACAAAGATAAGTATTTGAATTGTCATTACTTGCATATTTTATTGTTTAAATAATATTGTTCAATAATGTATATACTGATGTTCCTAGAATTAGGTTGTGTATTATGCATATTAGAATAGTTACATTGATGAACAATATAGTACTAATATGCATGGGTGAGTGGCCTATGGCACTGTACAACATTCCATTGCTACTTATCTAGAATGAAACCTCTTTGCTGACATGTTGGGAGTTGTGCACACTCTTAACAATGTTCTGGTAGAGATTGGAAGGCATCTAGAAAGTTACGGGATATGGATAAATGTTGTATTGAAGCATTGGCTAAGATAATTGCATGACTGTATGACATATTTCTTTATGTGTAAGAATTTGTTCTGAAAACTATGAGATGTTTTCTAATTATGCAATTTAACTTGGTGTGTAGGAAAGATCGTATGCCATCACCTACAAAAGAAGAACTACAACATTTGTTCAGCAACAAAATTATCTATTGAAGATATTGAAGTTCCCAGGATATGGGAAGAATGCCATGATCCGTCGATCATGAATAATGATGTTTGGGATGTAGTCCCAAGACCTGAAGGGAAGTTTGTTATGACTTCCATATGGATCTATCAAGATCAAGCATGCTGCAGATGGCAACATAGAGAAATATAAAAGTGATGAAATAGAAGATACACCAGATGGATTTCAAGACAGGTTTCTTGAATGGTGTAGTTGAAGAAGAAGTGTATGTGGAGCATCCACTTGGTTCTGAGACACATGATAGGAAATCATAAATGTGCAGAACTTGGTATGGTAGGATAGATAGCTTTCTATCCAGTTTGGTCTTTACCAAGAGTAAAGCAGGTTCCAACCTTTACTACAAGGTTGAGGTAGGCAATCTAGGGATACTCTTATTGTATGTGGATGACTTGTTTGTAACAAGAGATGATAGATTGATTGCCGACATGCAGCGGAAGCTTGTTGCCGAGTTCGAGATGAAGAACTTGGGGATGATGCACTATTTGTTTTTGGCATGGAGGTGTGGCAGAGTGCAGATGGAATCTTCCTTGGACAAGGGAAGTATGCAGTAGAGATCCTGAAGAGGTTCGGGATGATGGATTGCAAGGCCATGGCCACACCTATGACATCAAATCTAAAGCTTCTTTGTGATGCTTCATTTGAGCCGGTTGATGTCTCTATGCATCATCAGATGATTGGGTCCTTGATGTACCTAACGAACATGAGACCAGATATTTGCTTTGCAGTCAACACATTGAGCCAGTTCCTGACGGATCCGAGGAGTGTTCACTTGGTTGCTGTAAAGCATGTTCTGAGGTACCTGAAGGGTACAGTGGATTATGGGATCAAGTATGAAGCGAATCAAAAGTTTAACCTGCAGGGTTATGTTGATTCAGATTGGGAAGACAGTGCTGTAGATAGGAAGAGCACATATGGGTGTTGCTTCAGTATGGGATCAGGTGTGATCTCTTGGTTCAGCAGGAAGCAGTCCTGCGTAGCACTGAGTACAGCTGAGGCAGAGTATGTTGCATCCTGTTCAGCTAGTTGTGAGGCAGTATGGCTACGGAAGCTATTGTCTGAGTTATTTGATCTCCCGTTGGATGCTACTGGTATCTTCTGTGATAACCAGAGTTGTGTAAAGCTGTCCGAGAACCCAGTGTTTCATGATAGGTTGAAACACATAGAGATCAAATATCACTATATCAGGGATATGGTGCAGAGAGGAGCTGTGAAACTCCTGTACATTGCGACGGACGAGCAAATTGCAGATGTGCTGACGAAGCCACTAGCTAGGGTGAAGTTCGAGTACTTCAGGGAGAGGCTTGGTGTTCTTCAGATTGATGACACTTCGAGGAAGAAGTGATGGACACATTTGCTGAATCCATTCCAAGCATGTTGGAAGGAGAATTCTTCACATGGATGTGGATGTAAGCGCTGGATGATGAGCATCAGGATGATGTTCTGTTTTCTGCTGTGTATGCATCATGTTGGATGTTGGATATGATCAGTTGGATCATTTATATGTATATGTATGTACGCACCATGTTGGATGATGGATATGATCAGTTGGATCATTTATATGTATATGTATGTACGCATCATGTTGGATGCTGGATATGATCAGTTGGATCATTTATATGTATATGTGTGTACGCATCATGTTGGATGTTGGATATGATCAATTGGATCATGTATATGTATGTACGCATCATGTTGGATGCTCGATATGATCAGTAGGATCATTTGTATGTATTTTGTATGCATCATGTTGTATGCTTGGACCATGTATCTGTATATGTATCAGGTGGATACATTGTATGATCAGGTGGATCATGTATGGTGATATGTATCATGTATTTGTACTTGTATCAGGTGGATCATGTATGATGATATGTATCAGGTAGATACTTGGTATGCATCAGGTAGATGCATTATATGATCAGGATGATCGTGGATGACGAGCTTTAGAATGTTCCTCCAGATGACATGCAGTAGGATGTTGCAGTGATGATGATCAGGATGATCATGTGTACATCAGGATGATGTATGGTGAGTATCAGGTTGATACTCTATGGTTGTGGATCAGGTTGTGCAGATGAGCATATAATTTGGCCCTGGGAGATTTGTAGATAGTCTTTCGAGGTTTTTCCTATGGCATGTAATTCATGCCCTGGGATATCTGGAAAATGCTCTTTCGAGGTTTTGCTCTGGGAGGACATATAATTTGGCCCTAGGAGATCTGCAGATAGTATTTCGAGGTTTTTCCTATAGCATGTAATTCGTGCCCTGGGATATCTGGCAGATGCTCTTTCAAGGTTTTGTCCTATGGCATATAATCTGTCCCTGGGAGATCCAATAGGTTGGGCTGTGTGCCCGTAATAAGTCCTGGGATGCTCTTGCGAGGTTTTTCCATGACCACATATAATCTGTCCCTGGGAGATCCTGTAGGTAGAGATGCGTGCTCGTAACAGCCTGGGATGCTCTTGCGAGGTTTTGTGGTGACCACATATAATCTGCCCTTGGGAGATCCTATAGGTAGAGCTGCGTGCTCGTAACAGCCTGGGATGCTCTTGCGAGGTTTTGTGGTGAGGTCACATATAATATGGCTCTGGGAGATCCTATAGGTAGAGCTGTGTGCTCGTAACAGCCTAGAATGCTCTTTCGAGGTTTTGTGACGCACGTAATAAGTCCTAAGGATTCCATAGTATGGCTAGTGATGACGAAGACCTGCAGGTGGTGGGCCTACATCTAGTATGAAAAAGGACTGGCTTTGTAGAACTTCCTATGATGAGTAGATTCAAAGATTGATTGAGATAGCAGTAGTAGTGACGATGATGATGACTCGATGACGATTATCCAGTGACGATGATCCAGAGAAGATGATCCATAGAAGATGACTTGTGCTAGAAGACCTGTGTCGAGAAATACCTTCCTAGTTAAGAGGGAGTGTTGATGTATATGTAACTTTGGAATGTATTTCACATATATGTATATTGTATTCCTATAGAGATGTTATTATTCCTCTATACAGAAGTGGTTGTATTCCTATAGAGATGTTATTATTCCTCTATATGGAAGTGTCGTCATTTATATTGTAAGTGTCATAACTTATACTTGATGGGTTATTAGACCACCTTGTTGGGGTCGGCCTTGTATAAGTCATGTGGGTCAAAGGGTTATTAGACCACCCTATTGGGGGTCGGCCATGTGGGTCAAAGGGTTATTAGACCACCCTAGTGGGGGTCGGCCTAGTCAGCATTATGTTAAGTGGTTAAGTTGAGGCCGACCTAGTTGAGTAAAGGTCAAGTCAAGTTAGTGTAAAAATAGAGAGTGTGTCTCTCTCATTTTACACATTCTATTCTCTCACTCACACTATGGAGAGTGGCGCACTTGTGGAGGAGGAGGATCTGCTGCTAGGAGAAGACTATCTCTTGTATTCTGGTTGTATCATTGCTCTATCTATCTCTGAGCAAGTTATTGGGGTTTTTCACCTTTATGGTTTTCCCCAAGTAAACTCGGTGTCTCTTCTGTGCTTGCATTATTGTGTCCATGAATGATATGCCGTAGATTTGCTGTACATGTTGTTCTCTCAGTTACGATGCTAGATCAGATTGAAGTAAATTCTGAAAATTTAACATCTATGTTGAAGATTAAGAAGACTAAAATAGATCTATCATACAATTCATGAGGAAAAACCAAAATAGATGCCATTCAAAAAAGTGAATGAAGACCAAAATACATTTAACAAGATAAAATTGTCACCATACCTCAAGGATTATGATTTCTCTTTGCTTCAAATGCAAAATGCTCCTTTTATGTGTCCACTATATGTAAGAAAAGTTCATGTGTGTCCAAGTAGCATGAGAATTCAATCCAAGGAGCCAAATAGAGTCAAACTGTTGTGTATTCACTCAAATGATCCAAATAGAGCCCAAGAGGTGTGTATTCAATCCAAATAGCCAAATAGAGCCCCAAATGTTGTGTATTCTATCCAAATGGTCAAGGAAGCACCAAATGGTGATTGAATTCAACATAAAATGGTGATCTTGTTGGACTGTGCGTGAAAAGAGCCAACAAAACACGATGAAGCAGGGAGAAATTGCGGGAGAAGAGCGCGGGTGTTTTTCTAAATTTCATCTTCAGCAGGGACGTGCACACGCCAAGGAGCACATGCACGCCAGAGGCGCGTGCACGCTTCTAGCATGTGCGCGCCTCTAGCATGTGCGCGCCTCTACTGAACATTGTATAGTTTGGTGGGTAACGTTCAGTGCATTAATTACCCAACAAATGTAAATGTTTCGGTTTATTCCTAGAGCCCCTCCCCCATAAAATCCTTTAGGCCCTATTCTAACCCATAATCCCTAAGTGCATTTAAGTGCTTCTAGGTGTTTACGGGTGATGATAGAGATGTTGATGAGGAAGGGGGAGATGACAATGAAGATGAGGAGGATGATGCAGATGATGATGATGATGGTGAAGATGATGATGATGAATATGTCAAGATGATGATGATGAAGATGATGAAGATGATGATGATGATGGAGATGTTGATGAGGAAGGGGGAGATGACAATGAAGATGAGGAGGATGATGCAGATGATGATGATGATGGTGAAGATGATGATGATGATGGTGAAGATGATGATGATGATGATGATGATGAATATGTCAAGATGATGATGACGATGGTGATGATGATGATGAAGATGATGATGATGATGGAGATGTTGATGAGGAAGGGAGAGATGACAATGAAGATGAGGAGGATGATGCAAATGATGATGATGATGGTGAAGATGATGATGAATATGTGAAGATGATGATGACGATGGTGATGAGGACATGGTGATGATGATGATGATGATGAGGAAGGGGGAGATGACAGTGAAGATGAGAAGGATGATGTAGATGATGATGATGATGATGATGAATATGTCAAGATGATGATGACGATGTTGACGAGGACATGGTGATGATGATGATGATGGAGATGCTGATGAGGAAGAGGGAGATGACAATGATGATGAAGAGGATAACGATGATGATGATGAGGAGGATGATGATGATGATGGTGAGGATAATGATGATGATGGTGATGATGAAGAGGAGGACGATGATGATGATGATGAGGATGATGATGGTGAGGATGATGGTGATGAGGATGATGATGGTGATGGTGATGATGATGATGATGATGATGATGATGATGAATATGTTAATGATGATGATCGTGATGATCATGATGATCATGATCATCTTCATCACCATCATCATCATCATCATCCTCATCACTATCATTCTCATCTCCATCATCATCATCTTGTTCATCATCATCATCACCATCTTCATCACCATCATCATCATCATCCTCATCACCATCATCCTCATCTCCATCATCATAATCATCCTCATGATGTTGATGATAATGATGATGAATATGGTGATGATGATGATGATGAAGATGAATATGGTGATGATGATGATCACAACATTGATGACGCTGATGATGATGATGATAAATATGGTGATGATGATGATGATGATGGTGATGATGATGAATATGATGATGATGATGATGATGATGAATATGGTGATGATGATGATGATCATGAAGATGATGATGAAGAGGAGGAGGATGATGATGATGATGATGAGGATGATGGTGATGATGATGATGATGATGAAGATGATGATGATGATGAATATCTCCATCATCACATCTTCTTCGTCATGATGAGTACGATGATGAAGATGATGATGATGATGACGAATATGATCATCATCATCATCATCATATTCATCGTCTTCATCATCATCATCATCATCGTCATCATTATCATCATCATTTTCATCATAATCATGATCATCAACATCATCATCATCAAAATCATCTTCATCGTCATCATCATCTTCATTAAAGTCATCATCATCACCATCATCATCATCATCATCACCATCTTCTTCATCATCATCATCATCATCATCATCATCATCATCATCATATGATCATGGTCACGATCATCATCATCATCATCATCATCATCATCATCATCATGAAGATCATGATGAATATGGTGATGATGATGATAGTGATGATGATGATGACGAAGATGATGATGATCATGATGATCATGATGATGACGACGATGATGAAGATGATTAGGATGATGATGAATAATGGAGATGATGATGATGACGATGATGACAAATATGCAATACATCATCCTAATCATCATGATCATCTTCATCATCATCCACAACATGATCATCATCACCATCTTCATCGTCATCATCACCATCCTCATCATCATGATCATCTTCATCATCATCCAAAACATGATCATCATCACCATCTTCATCGTCATCATCATCATCATCATTGTGAGGATGAGGATGATGATGATGATGATGACTAATGGAGATGATGATGATGATGATGATGATGACTAATGGAGATGATGATGATGATGATGATGATGATGATGTTGATGATGGATACTATGACGAATATGCAACACATCATCCTCATCCTCATCATCAACACCATGATCATCGTCATCAACTTCATCATCATCATCATCATCATTGTGAGGACGAGGATGATGATGATGATGATGATGATGATGGTGATGATGATATGATGATGATGATGATGATGATGATGATGATGATGATGGCGATGGTGGATGATGATGACTATGAGTATGATGATGAAGATGATGATGATGATGATGATGATGACGAATATGATCATCATCAAAATCATCATATTCATCATCATCATCTTCATTAGTCATCATCATCACCATCTTCATCATATGATCATGGCCACGATCATCACTGTCTTCATCATCATAATAGTCATTTTCATCTTCTTCATCGCCATATTCCTCATAATCATCATCATCATTGACATCTTCGTATCATCATCATCATCATCATCTTCATCATCATCGTTGATGACAATGATGATGATGACGATGACGATGACGAAGATGTTGATGATGATGATGATGATGATGATGATGAGGAAGAGGGTGATGATGATGATGATGATGTTCATGCTGATGATAAAGATGATGACGAATATGCAGCACATCATCATCATCATCATCATCTTCGTTTTCGTCTTCATCATCATCATCATCATCATATGATGATGATGATGAATATGATTACGATGATGATGATGATGATCATGTTGATGATGAAGATGATGAGGAATATGCAGCACATCATCATCATCTTCATCATCATCAACAACATGATCATCATCATCAACTTCATCATCATCATCATCATCATCATTGTGAGGACAAGGATGATGATGAGGATGATGATGAGGATGATGATGATGATGATGATATGATGATGATGATGATGATGATGATGATGATGATGATGATGATGATGGTGGTGGTGGTGGATGATGATGAATATGAGTACGATGATGAAGATGATGATGTTGATGATGAATATGATGATGATGATCATCATCAAAATCATCATATTCGTCATCATACTCATCTTCATTAGTCATCATCATCACCATCTTCATCATCCTCATCCTCATCATCATCATCATGTGATTATGGTCACTAAAATCATTGTCTACATCGTCATAATAGTCATCTTCATCATCCTCATCATACTTGTCATCACCATCATCCTCATCATCATTATCATCATCGTCATCATCATCTTCGTCATGATGATGATGATGATGCTGATGATGATGACTAATGGAGATGATGATGATGATGAAGATGATGAATAATATGCAGCACATCATCATCATCTTCATCATCATCCACAACATGATCCACAACATGATCATCATCATCATCTTCATCATCATCGTCATCATCATCATTGTGAGGATGAGCATGAGGATGATGATGATGATGATGATGACGATGACGATGATGATGAAGATGATGATGATGACTAATGGAGATGATGATGATGAATATGATGACGAATATGCATCACATCATCCTCATCATCCTCATCATCTTCATCATCATCAACAACATGATCATCATCATCATTGTCATCATCGTCATCATTGTGAGGACAAGGATGATGATGATGATGATGATGATGGTGGTGGTGGATGATGATGAATATGAGTATGATGATGAAGATGATGATGATGATGATGAATATGATAATCATCATCATCATCATCTTCATTAGTAGTCATCATTTCCATCTTCATCATCCTCAACATCATCATCATCATCATCATCATCATCATCATCATATGATCATGGTCACGATCATCATTATCTTCATCATTATAATCGTTGTCTTCATCATCCTCATCATTCTCGTCATCGCCATCTTCATCATCATCATCATCATCATCATCATCATTGACATCTTTGTCATCATCTTTGTATCGTCATGATGATGATGATGATGATGATGATGACGAAGATGTTGTTGATGATGATGATGAGGAAGAGGGTGATGACGAAGATGATGATAATGATGATGATGATGATGGTGGATGATGATGAATATGAGTACGATGATGAAGATGATGATGATATTAATGATCATCATACTCATCATCATCATCATCATCATCACCATCAATGGTGATGATGAGGATGATAATGATGATGATGATGACGTTGACGATGAAGATGATGACCTAGATGTTGATGATGACGAGGAAGAAGAGGGTGGTGACAATGATGATGATGGTGTTGATGATGATGATGATGATGATGACGATGATGATGATGATGATGCTAATGATGACGAAGATGATGATGTTGATGAGGATGAAGAAGATGATGATGATGGAGATGAAGATGTTGATGATGATGGAGATGAAGATGTTGATGATGATGACGATGGTGATGAAGATGATGATGATGATGATGATGATGATGATGAAGAAGATGGTAATGATGAAGAAGATGATGATGATGGAGATGTTGATGAGGAAGGGGGAGATGACAATAATGATGAAGATGTTGATGATGATGGTGATGGTGATGATGATGATGATTAGATGATGATGATCATCATCTTAATCATCATCATCATCATCTTCATCACCATCATGATCATCATCCTCATCACCATCATCATCATCATCATCATCATCATCATCACCATCCTCCTCCTCCTCCTCCTCCTCCTCCTCATCATCATCATCACCATCATCCTCATCATCATCTTCATCACCATTGTAATCATCATCAAAATCTTCATCATCATCACCATCACCATCATCTCATCATCATCATCATCATCATCATCAACATCTTCATCATCATTGTCATCTCCCCCTTCCTCATCAACATCTCCATCATCGTCATCTTCTTCATCATCACATCTTCATCAACATTATGTGTCCCCTTGACAAAGGAAATTAAATAAAACATACAAAGGTCTACAATAACGTGTACACGCACCTACACGTGCATGCCTTTAGTAGCGCGTACGCCCGCCTACGCATGCGCATGATTAGGTACGTGTGTGCAAATTTGTGCGTACGCGTGTGTTCGCGCATGCGTGTTGGAATTCAAATTGTTTATGGTTCCCTTGCAGGATTGGAATTAGCTTCGAATTGCACCTTTAGGCTCGGTTTGATTTATTTGTGATTTATGGCACTACATATGCTCCGTGAGTGCACTACAGATGAAATTGCACACACTTGTTGAGCTCTGTGTGCAGATTCTAAATATATAATTTTTTAATATATCTGTCGTTGTTTTCTAATTTTAATTCATTTTTAACTACACTCATGTCAAATTTGTAAAACACATAGGTCGTTTATTTGGCCTATAACTTTTGATTGGCTTACCTATTTCGAAAATAGAAAAGAACCTACACAAGAGCATGAAAATACCTACAACCTAAAAAAAGAAGTGTTTTGATTATTTTTAGACCATGATATGGTGGCTCAACACTTGACCATGTCATTTTAAGGCTTCATTGACTTCAGTAATTTATAAAAAATATAAAATTGACTTTTAAAATTTTGGAAAAATAGCCCTACACAAGATTCGCCTGTTGCCTACACCTCTACATATTTTTTTCCTTGTAAATTGAAAATTTACATAGCAAACAGGTGGCTCAACAAAAACATGTGCATTATGTTTGAGAAAACAAATAACATACCACTCTTTGAATAATGACATTTTTGGGTGGTTATACGACTTTTCCATAAATAAAAGTTATATATTCCGGAAGGTAATCCGTTGTTCTATGTTTCATCTTTTTACACCTAATCCGAAAAAGTTTTGTAGGTACCTCTAATAATTCATTTTAATGAAAATATTTCCGTTTTTCCAGAATGTCATTGCAACTAATGTGTCATAATTGGGTATCATTACCTTGCACCAACCCCTATTCTTCTAGCTAAGCAAATTATAAAATTATGAATTATAATTAAAACCTTAATTTGTTTATTCAAAAAATTGTTCGTACTTGCCAATGGCACTAAATGTTTTTCAATATGGTCAAAAATAATTTAAAACTTAAAGATTTGACTAGAGAGAAACATTTAAATGACAAGCAAGAAAATAAATAACAAATAAGAAGAGTAAGGTTCACTTCCATATTAATGTACTGCTTCAATCATGAGCACGACATGCTACTTCACAGCTGGGTTATTTAAAAGAAGAGAACAAGCCTACATAGAAAAAGCAAATGAGAACTAACTAAACTAAATATACACCTATTCTATTGCTGATTATGCAAAATGACTAAGTAAAATGAAATTTCCAATGAAGCCACTTAGGTAACTTCAAACCTGCAAAGAAAAAGAGATCACCAATCAAGAAACAAACTGAAAATGTTTCAAAAGGAAAATAAAATGCATTATACCCACCAACCTAAGATATATGTACTTGCAGAGAAAAAGAAGTCTTACCATCTTATGCTTTATGTACAAATGGAGAAAGCAAAGTCTTTCCATCTTATGGAAACCTTGCAAGGTAAGACTGTTCTAACCAAACTGCAATCCTATCATGGTATACATAATGAAAATCATAGGAATGACTAAAAGAATTATAAATATTTATACAATGAAATGAATCCTTTGAAGAAAACTTGGTATTATTATAATGAGAATCCAAAACTTTTTTCTAGAACAATATTCTCCCTATGGATATCATCTTGCCAAAGATCATCAAAATCAGACTCATCTTCTTCTAATTCAGTATCATAAATCGATTGATTTTGTTGATAGTTCTCATAGGGGTCAAATTGCTTTTGACTATTTACTTGAAGTGAATTAAAAATATCATATGATGTAAGCAAGGAAAAAGATGGAATATTAGTATCATAACTATAATCACTAACATCATTTGTTTCATGAGAATTAACATCAAGATTATGAAAAGAAAATGATTCTTTATTGAATGAGAAATCAGATGAATCGAGAGAAGAAAATTTCTGAAAATCACTTGTGAAGGAATTTCCTAATTCACATAAAGAAGATGGGCAAGAAGACAAAGGTTTATGATTTAAAGAAGGATATTCTTGATATCCTAAATGTAGATCATTATTAACTTGTACCTCCTTAGAATTTAATAATCCAGAATGAGCATTAGAAGAATCTGGTAGGCATGTTTGAATATCATTATTGTCAAATAGATTGGGGTACAAGGAAAAGTAAGAAGAGGAATTAAGAATATGAAATTCATTTCTTAGAAAGGGAATATTTTCACAAGGATATTCTTTGAAAGAAAACTTTATGGGAGGTTTCAAATGGGGATCAATTTCTTCTTCTAAAATTGATCGATCAGTATCCAAGATGTGCTCTTCTAACAAATTTGAACACAACATATCATCCAAGAACTGATTATGTTCATTGTTCAAAGTTGGGATGAGAGCAAATCATTAGATCTAACTGGATAAGAAGATTCAAGATTCAATCGATAATTAATAGAATTATCATTACTAGGATCTCTAGAAAGTGGATCTTGGATTTATTTAACAATACTATAAGAATTTTGTTCAATGCAAACATTAGATCTTATCTCTTTCAATCCTGAAGAATCTTCAAAATTATGACAACTTTCGTCATGACTATTTGAAATTTATTTTTCATGTGAAGGAAATATGGACATACCAGAATTTAGATTTAAATTCCAAAAATTATCATGTCTTTGTGATCCTCGTCCATCAAAGTAAAAGAAGTCATTAAAGGATGTTGATTTTCCATTGTTTTTAAATATTCAGATTCTTCATGAAAATCTAAATCAACTTGTGGACAATTATTAGTAAATGATTCAGATTTGCTATCAACCGATTGATCATGTTCATGTGTGGAAGAAATAACGCACTGAAACCACTCTTTTAAAGGATGGAAATCTTTCAAAGGGAATTTGTAATAAAACCGTAATAATATAGTAGTAAACTTTTCCCATGATTGAAACCCTTTCTTCTTTTAAGATGACTCAATTCTTTGCACAATCTAGCAAAATTATAATGCCCAAAAGAAAGTGAAAAATTATCTATAAATTGCTCTAAAGAATGGATAGAAGATGGAGGTAATGTTTCATACCATTTTTTAACTTGTCCTTCAAATGTAAGAGGAAACAACATACACATAACATCTTGATCCACAATTTTGTTAGAAAGACAATTACAGATAAATTGAAGAACACATTCTTGTGCCATTGTTTCTCCCAAACCATCGAATTTTACTTCTATCAATGAATTAAGTACATTTGTTGGAACATTGAAACTAATTTAACTAAAAAAATATTTACATGAAATTTTGTGGGCCAGAGCCATTGTAAAATAATCAAATTAAAGAACTATATCAAATGTCCTTAATTACCAGATGGCCCTCCTTCTAGCGCCATTTGTTGACGCCCAGAGTTGTCCCAAACTTCAACAAAAAGGAGATAGCCGATTTGAAAGCATTAGATAACCCTATGCAAGAATTAGCCTATCCCAAAGTTGTTTGGCATAGCTAACTCCAATGGGTTTTACGACTACGTTAGCCATCAAGCGGAATTTATCCTCAAAGAGGAGACTTCTGATCAGATCTACAACTAATTCCTAAATGTAAATTTAGTGCAATCTAAATTCTAATATAAGATCCATATTAAATCCTATTGATATATAAGTTAATTATAATAAACCTATACCATTATGTCGATCTATGATAAATGACAATAATGAACATTCAGATAATATTGACAAAATGAAAGGAAAAAATGCTCTTTTATAAACTGATCATTGTAAAGAGTAAGATTGTAAAAATTAGTATTCAAAATGTGCAATTGATTATCAAACTGATAAATCATATCAACATCAATCAACAAGTTAGAAGAACTAAAATCAATGCAATAAATAGTGATTAGGAAGACACTGGGATCCTGTTTATCACAAATTAAACAAGGTTAATACTGCAATTGATTATTGCTTCTGAAGTCTAAACATAGCCAACAAAATATGAACATAATATAACAATCAACACATTCTGAAGATAATTTGCAAAATTGAATAAGAAAATGAGAATTAAGAAATGAAAAATGAACTCAATCTATTGATGACGTTGGTGTCAACAATACAGAAGATCTCTGAATCTGATCAACTAGCTCCCAAAGAAACCATAGTGCATCATCTACAGATCTAAACAGTAAACCATCAACATGAAATTTTTTGACAAGTTTATATTGCATAGAAGAAACATATTTTTCTCAGGAGACCCCCCCTCTCTTTGCATATCAAGTTGGTATGTATACAAAATGAATGATTTAGAAGATAAGATGATTTCTCCCAATTATTGAGCTAACTAGCTGAGTTGTTCCATTGAGCAAATCCGTGCATGAGAAAAATATGGGAAAATCATTTTTGGAAAACCATTCAGATCTCCCAAATAACACATTTTCCGGGAATTATTCTCAATTATTAGCTAATTGGGGTCATTCTACACAAAATCCATGTCTCGGATTTTGCAGATTCATCTTCATCACTCCAGAAATTGTATTTGAAAATCATTGATCCTTCAACATGACCTAGCTTTAATTCCTCATGATCCGAGATGTTAATTGATTTCCTCTAGACCAAATCCACAAATTTACAGTCAAAAAGAGAAAATTAGAAACCATAAACAACATTCTAAAACTAATAAAACAAATCCAAATCAATAAAAATATATTTGTAAATCAAATCATAAGCAAAACAAATAAATCTCAGTCAAATCCGAAATTAATTTTTCAAGTGGATTTTCAGGTGGTTAAACTATCCATTTTGAAAAAAAGATATTCCCAAATCATTCCTCATCCTCTTAGATTTCCAACAAGCTATCCCGGGCTTGATTTGTACTTCTAGAACTCAAGATATAGCTCTCAGAAGTTGAGACTTAACAACCACTGATTTTATTATTGGGTGAAATGTGATCATTGATTTGAATGTTAATTCCATTATCTCACCTGCATTGGGAAAAATAAGTTTCAAGTGTTCGTATTTCCTTTTCCACACATAGTAATTTATAATAAAGGATAGGGGAGACATAGACCATAGGGCCCACACTAATTATTTTTCCGAATGAATAAAACCAAAATTAATAAAGAAAAATAAATTAAAAAATACAAATAAAATTCCCTAAAATGTCGGGAGTGAGAAGTGGTTTTCCAATATTCCCCTCGACACTTTGAAATAGTAAAACTTCTTCAATTTGGAAACCTAGGAATTAGGGAATTAGGCAAGTAAAACATTGGAAATAGTTCATAAATTTTATAATATAAAATGCAAATTTCCGAATAAAAATCAAAAGTCAAAACCTAAGTAAAATATCGGAAATGAAAGATTAAAAAAAATATTATTTACAAAATATGATGGGATTAAATCTGAAAAAGTAGAAATAAGACTCGATCAAGTTCAAATATCAAACTAATGCAATATCTAGACTCATGTAAGGATAAATCAAATGATTAATCAAAATCCCCAAACAAAAATAATAATCAATCATCATCTCGAATAATCAACTTATGCAATGAAGACCAAATCTAGGTGGGGGTTGTGAAGAATAAAATGGTATCCCACCAAGAGCATGGAACCAAGTCAATCAAATCCATAAAGAAAATATAAGTTAGAGATCAACAAAGATGCCAAAGACATGGGAGAAGAATCAACTAAATGATGCAACTAATCAATCATCGAAACATCATGTATATGGGTGAAATATCTATAATAATCATGTCTCGATATATCATACTAGAGAGTCAAACAATACTCAAATAGATCATGTCATGTCAATATGAAAAACATGGACCCAAAATATCAATTAGAAAAATATAAAAGAATTCCAGGTTTGCGAGATCAGCGATGCCAAAGTCGGGATCAACAATAACTTGAAAAATTCAGTAGTTGGGAGTTGGGGAGTAGATTACCATAACAATAAATAATTCCCTAACTTTCGATATCCAAAATTAGCATGAGTGGGAAAATTCGGGAGTCGGGAGTCGGGATAACATTTGAATGATAAATATATGAGATGTCAACTTTTGAGGTCATGAAAAATATCGGGATCGAGATGTTGGAAGATAAGTTGTGAAGTGAATGTAACTTGCTGACTTCTAAAATCGAAATCTTATAGATGTTAAAATGTCAAGAAGCAAATATAAACAAGGAAAACTTCCCGTAATGCTCATCCCGAAGTTGTGGATTTGAGTCAAGACCTGACCGAGAAAAAGAAATATCAGGTCAGGATCATTAGGTATGCATAAAAGAAATCTTCAACCCAATATAGGAATTGGAGAACAATCAAGATAAAACCATGATCCAAACATGGTGGAATCAAAATAGTGGATTAAAGAATGAAGTGATCAGGTGAATATCAGTTGTCAAGTAAATGAATGTAGAGATGGAATTAAAAATATGTCATATGATGATCAAATATAAACAAAATCCAAAAGACATTGACCCAAGATCTATCAATATAGAGAAGGGTGACTATCAATTTTTGAAAAAATAAGTGGGGGACACTTCATTTTTTACTGAAATTGTAGGGGAGTTGTTACGGCCACAACAAAAAAATACTAACTTAAGAAACAAGACAAACATCACTTTGTAGTTTGCATTTGAAAGTAACATGGAATTGAGCAATTACAAATTAGTTAGATATTTTGGTTGATATTAACTATGTAAAGTGATTTCACTTTTCAAATTTTATTGAATTCTCACTACTTTCATTCGAAGCAAGTCCAACCTTCTCTGTCTCTTGTATAAATTGCAGGTTAATTGATGCTAGGTGTGGGGAATAGAGCACTGTATTATTTATTGGTAGTTCAATTTTTTATATGGATATAAGTAATATTGTTAATTCTGAATCAATGCATTTATTCAACATAAATGCATACGTTTTAGTTCACTTTCCCCTAAAATTTATTATATTGGGATATTTAACATTTTTTCTTCTTGAATACACGGTCGTTTATGTAAAATATAGGTCATAATTACCTTACAGAGAAGGCAATAAGCAATTGCACCGGATAAATATAGCCACAAAACCAAAATAAATGAAGAAATCATCGATAGTTGTAAGTTTTTTTTTTCATGCGATAGAGTGCAGGGGAATTGAACCCCACCCTGCACTTTCTGAAAATCCCAGGCCTCATCACTCACCAAGTGAGCTACATTGCCGGCCTTTGTAAGTTCACAGACTTCATTAATGAGAATATCCTTGTCTTTAATTTTTTTATTCAAGTCTTATCTTCTTTTATAAAAATGATGTAAAAATACTAATGAAAATAGTAGCTTAGGGTTTCTTAGTACATACTTTTAATGGGGGTTAATTAAAATGGAACTTTTTTCGATGTTCCATTTGGCCTAAAAGAACTTTCAGGATACCTCTATTTAAATAAAAAATACAATAGCTTGCAATAAATAGTTGATGATCAAATAAATTTCATATAGTAAGTCTTTACAATACTTTTGAAATCTCTATAAACTAAAAATTAGTTGTTTTTAGTAGCCAATATCTGTGCACAATAGCTGGAAAAAAACCTGTGCAAAGTGAGATTGATGTTAGTACCGTAAACGGATTCTTAGTTTATTTTCATGTGGAAACAACATTTTTTGAAGTATTCGAGAGTAGGAACTCCTCCTCCTCAATAGAGAATATATGGCTCACTTTTAAAGCAAGATCTTCACCTACTCCATGTGTTAACAACTCTTTATACAAGGGATCAAATAAATCAAGGGTATGCATGTTGAAATATATCTTAAAATAATATGTTATCCATATATTTCATATAAATCATTGAATCCTCCAAAGAACCTACCATTGCATGCTCAAGGATAACATGTTGTGAAACACCTTTTCCCCTTATTCATTTTTTTTTCGTCACATAAGTTATCAAATTCATTTGGTATTTACATGGATCTTTAGTTATATCCACTCTTAAATTTTTGAATCCAAATCTTGGTGTTAAATTGATAATACAAACTAAATCACTTTACTATTTATTGCTAAACTACACACTAATAAATAGCATTTTAAAAATCTTATATGGTTAGATTAGAACTCCATATGCATAATCAATTGAGGAGAAAAATTGTGAAGTTCCAAGTTCAATATCAATGTAAATTTATATTACTTTGCTACTTTTTGATTATAGTGAAATGCCCTTTGTTTAGATGGAGGGAATACCAAACTTCATTTCACGTAACTAATCATATAATCGTAGTTATATTTGGTTGCTTTAGGCTAGTCCATTGGGATTTAGAAATGATGCAATTTTTTTTCTGCAATTCTAATGAAAATGACACCAATTCGAAGGGCTCATTGAGACAATTCCAATGCCACTTGAATCGAATCAAACAAAATCTCGATCGAGAAGATACAACCATTTGAAGTTTCGGAAAATCGGTGTTTAAGTGTGCAGAATGGAAAAGAGGAATTCAATGTAGAACCATTGAAAGGGTGACACATGGTGGATATACAATATGGATGATGACGTTGTAGGATTAGATGATGACATGTGGCGTACAGATGCTGATGTGGAAGGATCATATGATGACATGTGGTAGTATGGTATAATGACATAGTAGGCTTAGATGATGATGCATGGCATATGGGTGCTGACGTGAAAGACTTTGGAAATTACATGTGGAAGTATGGAGTTGACGTGGTACTAACGTGGCATCTCCAGCGTGGCAGTACGAATCTGATTTGGCTTAACAATTCAATATGAACATGAAACATGGCATTTGGAAGATGATAGGGAATTGATGTGTACTAATACTGAGCCTCCATGTGGCAGTCTCAGTTAGCCACTTTATAGTCTAATTCAACAAAAAATTTCTAGTTGTAGGGATTGAAACCGCGACCTCCATACCACTACTCCAACTCCTTTACCAATAGACCATTGTTGTTGCTTATGAAGCATCATGTAGAAGTTTTATTTAAAATTTTGAAAGGTTTAATTTGGGGTTTAAAAGGGTCAGGTATTAGCCCTGACCCTTGGTTACACCTTTGGTTCCACATGGCAGAGCTAAGTCCAAGATTGCACCATAATACAATAGTTATCATGCTATGTAACCATTAGCATGCATTTTGAGCCATGCAGATAGAGGGGAATGTTTCCAAAAGAAGTTCTGGAGGTTAAAACCTCCCTAATGATCTCCAATGCATCTCCTCCATTTAAAAATAGGACCAGATGATCAATGAAGAGGGGGTCATCGCCAATTTTGGAGAATGTAAAACAGGAGGTCGAGTTTTGAAGGCTTAGTTTGTGGATCCCACACCAAAGTTGGAGGAGACCACTGAGTTTAGAAGCCCAAGTTTGGAGTCCTTAAGCACTTGTTGCAAAGGCAAAAGGAGGTTGAGGAACTAAGCCATTGAGCGTAATCCTTACCACAGAGTTGGAAGAGGCAAGAGGGTCGAGTTATAAGCTATTGGTCTAGGGTTGAAGCCACATAACCAAACGCTGAGTTTACAAGCCATTGGGCCTTAGTTCTATTGCATAGGAAAGAGGGATGAGATACAAGTATCAGGATTAGAAGTAAAGAACCAGGATGCCGAGGGTGTAATAAAAATAATTGGTTATTACTATTATTAATTATTACTAGTATTAGGTTAAGGGTTATTGGCCATCTAGAAGAGATGTCAACCTTTCCCATTCATGCATATATATTCAATGTAATTTCTCCATTGTAATCATCATCGAAATATAAAATAATAAATAGTATATATAAATATCCAACATGTAAGACTTTTCATCTTACAAGTGGTATCTGAGCGGTTGTTGACTGTGGTTTATTTTTCTCATGGAGGCTTGTGGCTATTTTCAAGGAAAGAAAATAAAAAAAAAAAGTAAAAGAAAGGAAAGAAAGTAAAAAAAGAGAAGAAAAAAATATAAAACTAACGCATGGTTTTATAAAACTAACCCATGGTTTTATAAAACTAACCCATGGTTTTTATCTCCCATCTCCACACTCAAGATTCCATTCTTACTCATCTTCACACTCCCATCCACCATCCCTTTGGTTCAAAAACCCCAATTTCACCCAATCCTAATAAAAAAAATATTGTAGTAGGATTATTATTATTATTAATTATTATGATAATATTTAAAACCCCTAATTCCCCTACCATATAAAAAGATATAAATATTACAAATAATAATATTATTATTACTGATAATAATTATTATTTTAATATTTTAATTTTTTTCCATAAAACTATATAGTGACGATATTATTATTTTAATAATAAGTATTATTGTTATCATTTAAGATTCTTGAAAAAAAAGGAAAAAAAATTCAAATTCCTTTTGGAACATTTTTAAGCTGGAATCACTATGTTTCCCTCTTTTAATAAGTTCATTATTGGCCCATTCCAAAAACCTAAAAGAGATGAAAAAATTGAAGTCAAAGGCATAAAAAGAAGCCAGCTTGAAGAAAATGGAATGTATGCAGAACTTAAAATAGTACTATTACAAATAAAAGAAGAAATATCTAAGAGGAAATAAGAAGAAGTGGTTATAGTCTTTGAAGCCTTGAGTAAATAAGAGTAGGAAAATACTATTGCACCTACGACAGAACTAGCGGTTACGACCCCTGAATTTTCAAGTAAAGAAGAGCAGAAAACTGTTACAATACCTATGACAGAAGAAGTGATTACGACCCTTGAATTTTCAAGTAAGGAAGAGTTGAAAATTGCTTCTGCACCCACGACAGAAGAAGTATGAAAATCACATACATCGACACCTTACATTCCCCCTCACAGAAGGCTCGGGTCATCAGATGCAAGGAGGGATAAGAATCGACACTCGAACTATAAGACTCAAAATACGATGCCAGGTCAAAAATATGCATGTCTACCAGAATTTCATTGTGGGTTCTTACAAGGAAGGGAAGTAAGTTGTATTGATGCACCAACTGAAAAATCTATAAAAATTTATAGTGAAACCACAGAACAAAGTCAAATTAGAATCCTTGCTTAGAACCCAAGCCGAATCCAAGGACATGATAAAGAAGATGATAATAAGGATGATGAGACAAAAGATGTAGAGGACGAGGATAAAGTCCAAATAATGGAAGATCAAGATGAACCTGAAGAAAAAATTGTTGAGAGTAACAATAACAAAGGGATATATGCATCAGATATTGGAAATCATGATGTCAATATCAACTGTAAAGAAAATGACGATCTCATAGATTGTAATAATGTAGCACCAAATACTGATGAATACGAAAATGGCGTTAATGACAATTATGAAATAATTGAAGTTGTAAAAGGATACAACGATGAAAATAAAATCACTAAAGACGATCCTAATCATGATAACGTAGAAGAAGAAAACCCAAAAGATTATTTGACACACGAAGAGATAAACGTTCTACAGGTTGTCGCAACTCAATATGTTTAAGAATCTCAAGATCAAATGGTTTCCAAGGAACAACTAGAGACAAGCTCATTGGATAAAGACAAGGAAATAAATCATTTGAAAATTTTTAATCAAACCCAAATTAATGAAACAAAAATAGTAAAGGGTGCTTCATCCTTAAAAGTAGAGGATGAAACTGAAAATGAAGACACCTTAACCAATCGGATTGAATTAAGTACATTTTTACTAGTTTCCAATATATATAAGAAGACCATAACAAATGTAACAGAAGATCCAACCATGTTTGAAGATCCATTGATCAACACTAAAGAAGATATATGGCAGATAGAAATCAGTGTCATACCAAGGCATGCAAAAATATCAGAGATTAGCTTGTTGATGCAAGTCCTTCATGTAAAAATCATATTAGAATCTTAGAAGAATACCCCCTATAATCATTATGTTTTCATCTACAAAATCATATGCATGAAGAGATTTGAATGGAAACGTGACCGAATGTTTCAAGAACTACTAAATCGTGGTATTGTTATCTGAAACAAATCACTAAAGAAGGGCTACTTGTCATCAAGCTTGGAGGCCTCTCTAATGTTGTAGTTCATTAAGCAAAATCCAAGATTCATGTGTTGATGTATATGTAACTTCGGAATGTATTTCATTTATGTATTTCATATATATTTATTGTACCCTTATTAGAGATGTGTTATTCCTCTATAAGGAAGTGTCGTCATGTGGATTGACAAGTGTCGCAAGTGTGTGTACTTGCCGATGGGTTATTAGACCACCATGTGTGAGGTCGGCCTTGAAATATATATTATAATGTGGATGTACCTAGCTAGACAAGTCGACCCCATAAGGTCACTAGGAAAATAGGTTAGTATAAATAGAGATCAGGTGATCTCTATTTAGATCATTCGGAAAGTTATATCTCTCTCACTCAGAAAGTGGCGCACTAGTGAGGAGGAGGATCATTTGCTACTAGGAGACTATCTCAGTGTATTTTGGTTGTACTTTGGTTGAGCCATTGCTCTCTCTATCTCTGAGGAAGTTGTGGGGTTTTTCACCTTAGGGTTTTCCCCACGAAAACTCTGTGTCTCTTGTCTCTCATGCTTTTGATTCTTGTGATGCTTTTCATGCTTATTGTGATTGTCATGCATTGATATACTGTATATGTTATTCTCTTAGTGAAGATTCTAGAGTATTGTGAATTAATGCTCAAAATTTAACATGGTATCAGAGCTAACCTGAGAAGAAGACATTTTGCAATGACGGAAACTTGAGTTTCTTGTTTATTGGGTTTCTCTCCATAGTTTTTGGAAAAGTAGTATAGTATATTGACTCTACTCATCAAGGCGCATCTATCTGTCTAATCATAATTCAATTCTAAGCATTTTCAAATTTGGCCCTAAAAATTAGGGTTTCCAAAAAATAGGAATTTTTGGAATCTGAAGACACAGTTGGAAGCTCCTTGCAAAAATCAAATTTTAGAGCTTTGGATCGAGATTTTTGGCTGGCTAGATCTCCGAGAAAATCAAACCCTAATTCAGGGTTCTCCTAGTGAACCCGTGAGGACAAAAAGGAAAATCTGAAGGGTAAAACTTTGCTGATCTCAAATTTTGAATGCACCAGGCTGATCAGCTCATCAAAGCGCATCTTTCTATCCTTTCAGAAAATTGAAATTCACATTTTGAATTTTTAGGGTTTTTCTGACAAACCCTAATCCAGGACGAGATCCAGTTTTCAACATCTCAAGTGGTAAGACCTAAATATTTTCTATTTCCATTTGAAGTACTCTTTAAGATGTCTCACCACACCAAGATTGAGGATAAGCTTTAAGGGGCTGATAACTTCCGAGCTTGGAAGTATAGGATTGGGTTAATCCTGGAAGAGAATGAGTTGGACTCATATATAAAAGAAGACATCCCTATCCCAGAGGATGAAGAGGCCAAGGTATTGCATAAGAAGAACTTGGTCAAGGCAAAGAGAACCATTGTTGATTCTATCAAAGATAATCTCATACCCCATGTGTCTTCTCTAAAGACACCCAAGGAGATGTTTGACTCTTTGACCAAGCTATTTGAAGGGAAGAACATAAATTGGATGATGAATCTGGGGAATCAATTGAAAGGGGTCAAGATGTTGAATGGAGAAACCATTCAATCTTACTTCTCCAAGGTCTCTCAGATCAAGGAGAAACTTGAAGCTGTGGATGAAGTAGTGGACAACGGTGAAGTTGTTATGACCACTCTGAATGGCCTACCTAGGTCATGGGACTCCTTTATTCAAGGAATCTATGTAAGAAAGAAATTGATCTCTTTCGGTAAACTATGGGAGGAATGCTCTCAAGAAGAAGCTAGACTTGTAGCTTGTGAGGAAAAGATGGGAGGTGAAGATCAAGCTCTCACAACTCACACCAAAAGAAGCAAGCCCAAGAAGGAGCACTCTCGCTACAAAAGATCCTATCAAAAGAATAAGAAGGATCTAAGATGCTTCACATGCAATGAGAAGGGTCACTTTGCTTCAGATTGTCCCAAGAACAAAAGGGATAATAACAACAACTTCAGCAAGAAGAAGAAGGGTAGCAAAAGAAAGTTCCATGCTCATTCTGCCGAGGATGATAAACCTCCAAAGAAGAAGAATAGGGAAAAAAGTGATGATAGTGATGATGACTCATCAAGTGAAGAAGAGTATGTTCTAATCTCTGCTCTCATAGGTACTATCTCCCATGGTTGTAATGATTGGTTGATTGATAGTGGGGATTCCAAACACATGACTGGGTTTAAGGAATCTTTTGTGAATCTATTTGAACATGAATCACCCCATAAGGTGAAACTTGGGGATGATTATTAATACCCAATCAAAGGAAGTGGTGAAGCCTCCTACAACCTAGATTCTGGAAAATATTTGTAGATGAAAGAAGTCCTTTATGTACCTGGTCTCAAGAAGAACTTACTTTCCATCTCTGCATTGGATGCAAAAGGTATGAGGGTTGCATTTGTGGATGGCCAAGTCCTAATGTGGCCAAAGGGAAAGACCATGGATGATGCAGTAGTGATTGGAGAGCAAGAGGGAGGATTGTATAAATTGAAGGGACAAACTAAACATTCCATGGTGCATGAATCCATGGAGCCAAGTGAACTTTGGCATAGAAGATTTGCTCATAGGGAACTTCCAATTGCAAGCAAGGCTGTAGAAGGTCTTCCTGAAATCAAGACCAAACATGAAGGTGTTTGCAAAGAATGTGCAAAAGGTAAGAACGTTAAGAAGGCTTTCCCAAGCAGTGAAAGCAAGGCCAAAGATATCTTGGAAATCATCCACTCAGATGTATGTGGTCCTATGTCATTCAGTTCTCTTAGTGGGTATGTTTACTATGTCTCATCTATTGATGAATTCTCCAGGAAGACTTGGGTATACTTCTTGAAGAACAAAGATGAGGTTTTTGATAAGTTCAAGGAATTCAAAACCTTGATGGAGAATCAAACTGACAAGAAGATCAAAACATTCAGATCTGACAATGGTGGAGAATTCACCTCAGGTGACTTCAAGAAGCTTTGTAGTGATTCAGGGATTAAGAGGGAGTTGACTGCTCCTTATAATCCTCAACAAAATGGAGTTGCAGAAAGGACGAACAGAACTATCATGAAAGCATCAAGGGCAATGTTGCATGACCAGGATCTACCTATGCATCTATGGGCAGAAGCAGCTAAAACAGCTGTATATGTGCAGAACAGAACACCCCACAAGATATTGGACAACAAGACACCAGAAGAGGTCTTTTCTGGTAAGAAACCTGAAGTCACTCATCTCAGAATATTTGGTTGTCCAGTATACACTCATGTCCCAAATGAAAAGAGGACTAAACTAGATCCTTTAGGAAAGAAGGGTATCTTTGTGGGTTATAGTGAAAGCTCGAAGGATTACAGAATATACTTTCCAGGGTTCAAGAAGATTGATGTCAGCAAGGATGAATATAAGTTCAAGGACAGGTAATCCAGGAAGCAAAGATCAAGAGGGAGCACACTCCAGCAGCTCCTACAAGGATGCATATTTTCAGAGGGAGTTTACCATCTTCCCTACATTCCACAATAGAAAGGTGTAGAAGAAGCTACTTCAGCAGCTCCTGCCAGGAAGCAAAGACTAAGAGGGAGTCCACCCAACAAAGAAACAAAGATAAGTATTTCAATTATCATTTCTTGCATATTTTGTTTGTTTAAATAATATTATGCTTATGTTCCTAGACTTAGGAGATGTATTGTGCATATTAGAATGATTGCATTAATGAACAATATACTACTAATATGCATGTGATGGGTAAGTGGCCTATGGCACTGCACAACATTCCAGTGCTACTTATCTAGAATGAAACCTCTTTGCTAACATGTTGGGAGTAGTGCAAACTCTTAACAATGTTCTAGTAGAGACTGAAAGGCATCTAGAAAGTTGTGTAACATGGATAAATGTTGTATTGAAGCATTGGCTAAGATAACTACATGACTGCATGACATATTTCTTTATGTGTAAAGAATTTGTTCTGAAAATTATGAGATGTTTCTAATCATGCAATTTAACTTGTTTTGTAGGAAAGACCATATATCTTCACCTAAAAAAGAAGCCCTATAACATTTGTTCCAGTAACAAAGATATCTATTGAAGATATTGAAGTTCCCAGGATCTGGGATGAAGAAATGGAATGCCATGATCCGTCGATTATGAAGAAGATGTTTGGGATGCAGTCCCAAGACTTGACAGGGAATCACATGTGTGCAGATTGAAGAAAGCCTTGTATGGCTTGTAGCAAGCTCCCAGAACTTGGTGTGATACAAAGAGGAAGCTTGCTGCTGAGTTCGATATGAAAGATTTGGGAATGATGCATTATTTCCTAGGTATGGAGCTGTGGCAGAGTGCAGGTGGGATCTTCCTTGGTCAAGGGAAGTACACATTAGATATCCTGAAGAGATTCGGGATGATGGATTACAAGGCCATGGCCACACCTATGGCATCGAATCTGAAGCTTCTATGTGATTCTTCATCTGAGCCGGTTGATGTCTCTATGTATCGTCAGATGATTGGGTCCTTGATGTACCTGATGAACACAAGACCAGATATTTGCTTTGCGGTGAACACATTGAGACAGTTCCTATTAGATCCAAGGAGTGTTCACGTAGTTGCTGTAAAGCATGTTCTGAGGTACCTAAAGGGTACAATGGATTATGGGCTCAAGTATGAAGCGAATCAAAAGTTTAACCTGCAGGGTTATGTTGATTCAGATTAGGCTGGCAGTGCTGCAGATAGGAAGAGCACATCTGGGTGCTGCTTTAGTATGGGATTAAGTGTGATCTCTTGGTTTAGCAGGAAGCAGTCCTGCGTAGCACTGAGTACAGCTAAGGAAGAGTATGTTGCAGCCTGTTCAGCTAGTTGTGAGGCAGTATGGCTATGGAAGCTACTGTCTGAGTTATTTGATCTCCCATTGGGTGCTACTGGTATCTTCTGTGATAACCAGAGTTGTGTGAAGCTGTCTGAGAACCTAGTGTTTCATGACAGGTCGAAACACATAGAGATCAAATATCACTATATTAGGGATATGGTGTAGAGAGGAGCTGTGAAGCTCCTGTATGTTGTGACGGACGAGCAGATTGCAGATGTGCTGACGAAGCCACTAGCCAGGGTGAAGTTCGAGTACTTCAGAGAAAGGCTTGGTGTTCTTCAGATTGATGACACTTCAAGGAAGAAGTGATGGACACATTTGCTGAAGCCATTCCAAGCATGTTGGAAGGAGGATCCTTCACATGGCTGTGGATGTAAGCGCTGGATGATGAGCATCAGGATGATGTTCTGGCTTCTGCTTTGTATGATCAGTTGGATCATTTTCATGTATGTATGTATGCATCATGTTGGATGATGGATATGATCAGTTGGATCATTTTTATGTATGTATGTACGCATCATGTTGGATGCTGGATATGATCAGTTGGATCATTTTTATATGTATGTACGCATCATGTTGGATGCTGGATATGATCGGTTGGATCATGTGTATGTATTTTTGTATATGCATCATGTTGGATGCTTGGACCATGTATTTGTATATGTATTAGGTGGATACATTATATGATTAGGTGGATCATGTATGGTGATATGTATCATGTATTTGTATTTGTATCAGGTGGATATACTGTATGATCAGGTAGATACTTGGTATGCATCAGGTAGATGCATTGTATGATCAGGATGATCATGGATGACGAGCTTCAGGATGTTGCTCCAGATGACATGCAGTAGGATGTTGCAGTGATGATGATCAGGATGATCATGTGTACATCAGGATGATGTATGGTGAGTATCAGGTTGATACTCTATGGCCGTGGATCAGGTTGTGCAAGATGAGCATGTAATTTGGCCCTGGGAGATTTGCAGATAGTCTTTCGAGGTTTTTCCTATGGCATATAATTTGGCCCTGGGAGATTTGCAGATAGTCTTTCGAGGTTTTGCCTATGGCATATAATTTGGCCCTGGGATATCTGGAAAATGGTCTTTCGAGGTTTTGCTCTGGGAGGACATATAATTTGTCCCTAGGAGATCTGCAGATAGTCTTTCGAGGTTTTGCCTATGGCGTATAATTTGGCCCTAGGATATCTGGCAGATGCTCTTTCGAGGTTTTGTCCTATGGCATATAATATGTCCCTGGGAGATCCGATAGGTTGGGTTGTGTGCCCGTAATAAGTCCTAGGATTCTCTTGCGAGGTTTTTCCATGACCACATATAATCTGTCCCTGGGAGATCCTATAGGTAGAGCTGCGTGCTCGTAATAGCATGGGATGCTCTTGCGAGGTTTTGTGGTGACCACATATAATCTATTCCTGGGAGATCCTATAGGTAGAGCTATGTGCTCGTAACAACCTGGGATGCTCTTGCGAGGTTTTTTGGTGAGGTCACATATAATATGGCCCTGGGAGATCCTATAGGTAGAGTCGTGTGCTCGTAATAGCCTGGGATACTATTTTGAGGTTTTGTGATGCACGTAATAAGTCCTGAGGATTCCACAGTATGGCCAGTGATGACGAAGACCTGCAGGTGGTGGACCTACATCTAATATGAAAAAGGACTGGCTCTATAGAACTTCCTATGACGAGTAGAGTCAGATATTGGTTGAGATAGCAGCAGTAGTGACGATGATGATGACGATGCATCGATGACAATGATCCCGAGAAGAAGACTTGTCTAGCAGATATGTGTCGAGAAATACCTTCCTAGTTAAGAGGGAGTGTTGATGTATATGTAACTTTGGAATGTATTTCATTTATTTATTTCATATATATTTATTATACCCTTATTATAGATGTGTTATTCCTCTATAAGGAAGTGTTGTCATGTGGATTGACAAGTGTCGCAAGTGTGTGTACTTGCTAATGGGTTATTAGACCACCATGTGTGGGGTCGGCCCTGAAATATATATTATAATGTGGATGTACCTAGCTAGACAAGTCGGCCCCATAAGGTCACTGGGTAAACAAGTTAGTATAAATAGAGATCAGGTGATCTCTATTTAGATCATTCGGAAAGTTATATCTCTCTCACTCAGAAAGTGGCGCACTAGTGAGGAGGAGGATCATCTGCTACTAGGAGACTATCTCAGTGTATTTTGGTTGTACTTTGGTTGATCCATTGCTCTCTCTATCTCTGAGGAAGTTGTGGGGTTTTTCACCTTAGGGTTTTCCCCACGGAAACTCTGTGTCTCCTGTCTCTCATGCTTTTGATTCTTGTGATGCTTGTCATGCTTATTGTGATTGTCATGCATTGATATACTGTGTATGTTATTCTCTCAGTGAAGATCCTAGAGTATTGTGAATTAATGCTCAAAATTTAACATCGTGGATGAATATTTTCAAGGCAGGATGATCTAGGAGGATCGTCTCAATCAAAAAATGAAGAAGGAATTCATTTTCTTTGCAGGTGATCAATCATCGAAGATCTTGCAGAAGGGTTTTAAATGCAACTTGAACAAGGTCAAATGGAGTTCGCATGCAGAAGAAAATCCAGGTTGAAGTTATGACAGAAATGAGGATTTCTTCGATAAAGTGTTCATAAAGTATTTCATTTGGAAATTTTATGAACAAACTATCTAATAGATAATTTGATGTAGATGTGCACATTAATTCTCATTTTATTTGTAAAAAGGAAATTAAAAAGGTGAGAGAATCAACCTCATGATTTGATTTCCTAAATCTATGGGGTGTTGAGATCCTCATGGAGGAAGAAGAGGCATTTTTCTCCACATACCCCCTTAAGGTGTCTCCTAATCCTAATTTAGGGGATCATGGGAGATATTTGATCCTCAACATGGGTGATGACTAATAATCCATGAGAAAATCTATAAAAGCCTCTCATATGGAGAAGGGAGGTAAGCTTTGTTGGAGAGTGTATTCTTTGAAGTCTTTTTCTTGCATTGAGAATTTAAGTGAGGAGGTCTTGCTTATGTAAGCTCATGTGAGAGCCTTAGGAGAAGTCTTCCCAAGATGGGAGAACGCCATATGATTCTGATGTAAATTGCATGAAGAAGGATTAATCAGAATGGTTTGAGGTTGACAAACCTAGATACGTAGTCAGGAGGTATGGCGAACTCTGTTATCATCTGATTGTCACAATTCTGGTTTGCGTATCTTCTTATGCGTTGAATTGTTCATTTCAATTTGATATATGTGTTTCCAAATTTTCATGTTATTGGTGGTAATTTGAGATTAAATAATGTATACGAAGTTGGATAATAAACTGAAGTAGTTTTCTAACCTTCATTTTCGGATCAAGTTTGGTATCAGAGTAGTTTCCGATCTAGTTTCAGATTTATTTTGCTTATTTGTGGACTTATCATTTCAGTTATAGATCTAATATGGAGATTTCACAAAACAATTATCCTTCTATTTTTGTATATGCAATCTTTGTAGAGATGCATATTTTCATGAACGATTATTCTCTATGGAGAAAAAGATACGAGAATTGTATAGTGGAGGAAAAGAAAGTGTTGAGCTATGAACGAATTTGGAAGCCTTGATAGCAAAGAATCAAGATCTTCAAGAACAACTCAAAGAGATGTGGCATGAAATGAAAATCAAGGAGGAATTGTTAGCTAAGTATGAACAAGCCGACAATCCAAGAAGCCCTTATATAGTAGAAGATGATGGAATTTGCACTTTTTTCCCTCATGTGGAAGAAGATCACATGGATGTTTCGTCTTCTAGATCTTCAATCAAACAGGAGGATGATACCTCAAAGATAAGAAAGGTGTATTTGGATAGATTTATTCCTCAGTTAAAAGATAAGGTAAGTGATAATCGTGTTCATTCAGTTACTTCTCATTCAAACGTTTGTTTGGGTTCTTTTGAAAAGCATACATGTGGGACTGGTATGAAAATCCTAACCAAGATGGAGTTCAATGGAGGAGGTCTTTGTACTGATGTCCAAGGCATCATACATCCAATTGAAGTTAAGGAAAGTCCCCGATATCAAGGATTGGGATATCAAGAGACGACCTCTAGCGAAATCTCATGGTAGAATTGTTCCTACTGTCTCAAGAGGGGACATGCCGCAAACCATTTTTGGGATTTGCATCCAGAGTTGACACCGAAATGGTTTCAAATTCAAGAAGGAGAAATAAAGTTATATGCTAATAGTGATTCTGAAACATCAAGCGGATCACTAAGAAATAGTGCAGTTAAGAAACACCCAAGGTATGTTTTTTACGACAATTTTCATAACATGAAAGGAGTAATTATTTGTTCTTTTTGTGGGAAAAAGAATCATCATGTTACAGAATGTTGGAAATCAAAGGCATATGGTAAAATAATTGGTGCAAGAATAAATAAACCACAGGAAGGTAATCCTTCTCTTAGTATAAAGAAGGACGATTTAGTTCATCCTCAACGATCTTGGAAGAGAATTGTGTAGGATTGATCTAATCTAGACGAAACACCAAGGCAAAGAAAGATGTAATGCTCTCATAGCAAGTGCATCAACTGATTCTTCTTTCATCATAGATGCAGGAGCATCATGCCACATGGATTCCTCCAAAGATCTCTTCTCTAGTTTTGAAATCTCTAGTGGCCCTTACATCAGTTTGGGCAATGATTCAGAAGTCTCCTCTCAGGGGATTGGAAGAATCGATCTTGATCATGGTCACTTTTTTGATGTGCTTTATGTTCCTTCTCTTGCAGCTAATGTCCTTTCAGTGTATCAAATGACTCATACTGGAGAGCCCAAAAGAGTGATCTTTAATCCATATGAATTCGTGGTACAACACATGGTTTTAGGGGAAATCATTGCAAAAGGAGTTGCAAATCATGAGACAAAACTTTATGAGTTTTCACACTTCTTTCCTCTCTGAAAGGAGTCTGCTCTTCACTCTAACACTCCTGAAGAGAGTAGGCTATCTCATCTCAAACACATGCTATCTTGGAATGTGATTGATGGTCTTCTAAGTGCAAGTTTTCTCATGGCACCTTTGAAGGTTTCCTAAAGGGCAAAGATACACCAAAAGAGATTGAGAAAAATATGACTCTTGAAGAAGTGCGAATGCTAGATCCAGCCAGATCCACAAGAACCTAAAGATCTAGCACCTATTTGTCCAACTCCTATTTCAAAATGGGCCTCCTCTACTGCATCCTCCTCTGATATTAATGAAGATCCATCATCATCTAGTTCTTCTGATATTGATTACAGTCATGATGGTTCAAAAGAGGACTACATGTATATTCTGGAGCAGTTTCATGACATCAACATTTTTGGATATGTTCCTCCTTCGAGTGATGATGAGCTAGTTTTACTTGCTTCAAATCATGAGATTTCAGATTCAGAGTTTGCATATGATGATGAGCCAGTCTTGCCTGCTCCTCCTCATGAGATTTCAGATTCAGAGTTTGCATGTGATGATGATCCAATTTTACTTGCTTCTTCACATGAGATTTCAGATTCAGAGTTTGGATGTGGTGATGCATTTTCACATGATATTTCAGATTCAGAATCTGAAGATTATGATGAGAGAATGTTGGACCCAGAAGGTCTAACAACTGATGATGATGAGTGAATGGGAGATCCATATCCACAAGAACTTGAAGATCTCTCACCTATTTGTCCTCTTCCTCGATGGGCACCCACTGCTCCCCGATCAGCTAGATCAGATTTTCAGCATGGAAGGTTTCATCCTTCTCACATTGCTGATCCTCTTCCTCAATGGGCATCCACTGCTCCCCGATTAGACAGATCAAATTTTCAACATGAGAGGTTTCATTCTTCTTACTTTACTGATCCTCTTCTCCAATGGGCAACCACTGCTCCCTGATCTACCAGATCAGAGTTTTCACATGTGAGGATTCATCCTTGTGAAATTCCTGATCCATTTCGGATCTATCAATCCTTATTTAAGAAAGAAGGACACTTACCTCCTTCAGGGGTGAGATATGATATGATTCATTGGCATCCTTTAGTCTATTTTGAGGGAGGGATTTATTCCCACTGAATTTTCCCTCTTTCCTCACTTAGTTTATTTAGATTGATTGTAGGGGTGACCTTTGGTCTTAGTCACCATGGCCCTATTTTTTGTTTTCTGGTTATTATCTCGTAGTATAGCTTGCGGGGGGTGTTGGAATATTCACACCATAATTTTTATATTTTGCATGCCTGCATGCAAATATGCATGCTTTGCATGCCACTGCATGCATCCAGTCATCATCATGGTGGTCTCCCAGCACCTAGAGCTTGTTTCTAGCTCTCCAGAGCCTGTCTATAGCCCCCAATTGGCCTCCTACCTAGCTGATGCACCCTTCTTGATTGTTGTTCATGGAAAGTGCACCTTTCTCACCTACCACTGCTAGTTAGAGCGCCTTTACTCACCTACCTTCAGTTATCACTTAGTTAGGGCACCTTATCTCACCTACCAGGAGTTATCATTTAGTTAGTGCATTGATTGAGTAGTTCTTCCACTGATTGCTCATGCTGATTGCTTGTAGATTCTAGTTATCTAGTTCTGGAGTTCCACTTGACTATTTGACAGTCTCATGCACCCCCCTTGGAGTCTCCATTCCCTGATTTATGCCTAGATGGTTTTTTTAGACTCAGTTAGACACACTTGACTGACTATTACCATTTATGACTGATACTATTGACTGGATGATGTCTCCATTGTTATCCAAGCTAGACTTTGAGTTAGACAGCCACATGAACCCCATTTAGAGTCTCCATTCCCTGATTTATGGCTAGATGGTTCTGTTAGACTCAGTTGGACACACTTGACTGACTCTTACCATTTATGACTGATACTACCGACTGGATGATGTATCCATATTTATTCATGCTAGACTTTGAGCTCAGATTCAAATGGCCTACTTGGCTAATTTGAATCCTATATGATGCATCATCATTGATTATTGTAACACATTCTCTACATTCATTATTCATTGTATGATATTGTCATTGTCCATTATTCTGTGTTTATGAGTGATTATTGAATGCATGCTTCTTCTTCTTTGAAAATAATCTTGAGAGTTAGATTGTGAGTTTGTTACAGTTGCTAGATCTCTGCATATTATCACATGGTATAAGAGTAGTTAGCAGCTATTCGAATTGCAGCCATTACAGCAGTTGCAACATTTCTTTGAGCAGCTATCTTTCACTTATGCACCAGAAGCCTCTAAATTTCCACAACAAATCCTGGTTCTATTACTTGAATTCATTCGAGAAATCTAGTGAGGTCTAGCTAGGTGTGAAGGACTTAGTCTATGTGCCAAGTGTCGTTAAGGTAGTGTTTAGTTGAAGTGTAGCATTCTCCATTAGCAAAAATTCTCTTGTTTTGCAGGTTTATTCACCTGTTCGGAATATTCTTCAACTATTTGACTTTCTCTGTTCAAATGGATCTAAAGATCACATCTTCCAACTATGTTGAGTGGAAAGCCAAGATGGCTCTCTTCATGAGATCCAAGAGGTTCACTCAAATACTCAACATAACGATGGTAGAACCTCTCAGTGCAGTTGAAAAGTCCAAGTACTTGGACAGGCTTGATGAAGCAGTTGGTCTCCTCCTTCTCTCAGTTTCTGAAGATATTCACTTCCATGCCATCGATCTTACATCTCCTAAAGAGGTTTGGGACAAGCTCGAATCCCTTTTTGGACAGAAATATGATATGAAAGGACACAAATTGGAGAATGAGCTCATATGTTTGAGTCCTGACAGTTTCAAATCTATCAATGCCTTCCTCACCAAGTTCAAAAGCTTGATATCATAGTTGAAAACATATGAGGAAGTGAAAGAATACAAGCAGCTTATACTTTCCATTCTCTCAAAGTTGGGGGCAAACTTCTAAGTTTTTGTCTCTACTTTCTGGTCAGCTAGGTTGTTCATTCCAAGATGGAATTTTCCATCACTTGATGATTTCATCCAATCTCTTACTCAAGAGGAAGAGAAGTTAATCTCTATGTGAATGATTAAACCCAAATTGGATTCAGCTCTTACAGTTGCAGAGAGAGCGAATGGTAAAGGCAAGCAAAATATTTTTGACAAGCGATCGAATGATACAAGGCCTACAGATACTCCATATCAGTTAGATGGGGCTTCAAACTCAAGGAAGACCAAGCATTCTCAGAAAGGAAAGACCAAGTGCACATATTGTCTTAGAGATTTTCATCCTGAGAGTTCTTGCATGAGGAAGACTATAGATTTGATGGCTCAATTACTTGAGAAGAACAATCTTCTTGTACCAGCATGTGCAAGAAAGAAAGATCCTGATACTGAATCTTCTAGATCCGAAGGAAAAGAAAGATGTAATGCTCTCATAGCAAGTGCATCAACTGATTCTTCTTTCATCATATATTCAGGAGCATTATGCCACATGGCTTCCTCCAAATATATCTTCTCTAGTTTCTAAAGCTCTATTGGCCCTTCCGTTAGTTTGGGCAAGGATTTAGAAGTCTCCTCTTAGGGGATTGGAAGAATCGATCTTTATCATGGTCACTTTTTTGTTGTGCTTTATGTTCCTTCTCTTGTAGCTAATGTCCTTTCAGTGTATTAAATGACTCATACTGGAGATCCAAAAAGAGTGATCTTTACTCCATATAAAGTCAAGGTACAACACATGGTTTCAGGGGAAATCCTTGCAAAAGGAGTTGCAAATCATGAGACAAAACTTTATGAGTTTTCACACTTCTTGCCTCCCAAAGGAGTCTGATCTTCATTCTCATACTCATGAAGAGAGTAGACTATCTCATCTCAAACACATGCTAGCTTGGAATGTGGTTGATGGTCTTCTAAGTGGCAAGTTTGCTCATGGCACCATTGAAGGTTGCCTAAAGGGCAAAGATACACCAAAAGAGGACTCTTGAAGAATTGCAAATGCTAGATCCAGATCCACAAGAACTTGAAGATCTAGCACCTATTTGTCCAACTCCTATTTCAAAATGGGCCTCCTCTACTATATCCTCCTTTGATCTTACTGAAGATCCATCATCATATAGTTCTTCTTATATTGATTACAGTCATGATGGTTCAAAAGAGGACTACATGCATATTCTGGAGCAGTTTCATGACATCAAATTTTTTGGATATGTTCCTCCTTCGAGTGATGATGAGCCAATTTTACTTGCTTCTCATCATGATATTTCAGATTCAAAGTTTTCATATGATGATGAGCTAGTATTACCTGTTCCTCCTCACGAGATTTCAGATTCGGAGTTTCCATGTGATGATGATCCAGTTTTACTTGCTTCTTCACATGATATTTCAGATTCAGAGTTTGGATATGGTGATCCATTTTCACATGATATTTCAGATTCAAAATCCGAAGATGGAGATGATGATGAGAGAATGCTGGACCCAGAAGTGTTATCGGACAATCCACTTGAGCGGACGCGAGCAGGATCTCCCTAGCTCAAAGTGAGTCTAGAACAAATAGAATAGACTACCAATGCATTTCCTAGATCTACTTAAGGATTGAGTATTAAATGTATTACCTTTCACTTCGCAATCCTTTCTCTTGAATGTTGCTCCACATCTCACAGTCATCAGATCCAAGCTGCAAGACCTGTCAAGACAAGAAACAAGAGAAACAAGTAAAAGGGAATCTATACAATAAGATATCTAAGTAAACAGTTAAGCAGGTAAACTACTCAATATCATTGCACACATGAGCAACATTGGTGGAAAGAATTTGTATTACTATAAAAAGAGGGAAGTACATAATAGAGATATAGAACTACAACCAAGGCTTAACGCTATAGCCCTTCTCCAACAAAGCCAATTGCCATATCCTTCCAAGGAAGTATGAGTTCCCCAATAGGTGAGTGGAGATGTTCCAAGGGTGATTTCACCAGCATGTAGATACCATAGACTTCCTCCCTTTAGGATGGGAGTGAGCTTCATTCATATAGGACTAAGTGGATAGGGTATGGATAGGATAGGTTGAGATATGGTAGGAGATGCTTGAGGGATCTCTCCAAAGTATTAGGAATTGAGTGCCAGCTCCTCCAAGAGTTCAAGGATAGGGTCCCAAGTCAGCACGCTTTGAGAAGGACCTCGAAGAAGCTATTTTTTCCATCTAACTGACCTCGTCACACCCTATAATGAGGCAAGTTGCGACATCGCATGTTGCTCATGTGTAGCCTGTGACGACCCTTCAAAACCTAGCACAATTGGGTACAAATATGTCTGGTTGATCACTTAGTCAAGATATCTTTAGGGGTGTATACACTAAGTCTTATGATGAGTAGATTTTCATTGTAACAAAATGCCCCCCAAAGCATGAAGTTGTTGAAGATAGACAGGTGAAATGCTTTGATAGAAGTAATGGCAATAGACTTGTCAGACAAAGGACATTGCCGTAGTACAACTGACTCTAAACTGACCATCTCATATAAAGTACAACATGGTTGCTGACCAATACAGTGCAGATCCATGGTAGTAATGACCAACTAAACACAATCATGGCTACTAGACACAAGCGTAGATCCATGATGAGATGATAACATAGCCACGACCAATACAAAATGTGGATCCGTGTGATATAACTCAATACAAATTCCATCGCAACCTAGGTAAAACATGACTCCCCAGGGTCTTCAAGCTGAACCCGCAATGATACAAATCTATCCATGTGATTACAAATGTCTTGATGTCGAACATGGTAGAAACCACTTGATTACTGGCCATTGATGTGAACTGTTAACAAGTGCGAGGGACATCACCATTGATGTCAATGATTCCCAAGGTATCACAGTACATATCATCAAGTGTGAATAGATGAGTTGAAGTCGAACGCAAGATGAAATCTTTCGATCAAGAGTCAATGATGCAAACTCATGATGAAAGCAAGGTAACCTGCCATTGAGGCATGCAGGGCCAAGGTACTTGATTGGTTTCTAGATTCAATCCTCCGATGATGTGTTGAAGTCAACAAGGATGAATCCGTCGAAGGAGGGCCATGATGAATCCCCCAAATTGACATGAAGCATGACAAAAATGTATAGGGTAGATCGGGTGGTATAGTAACATGCAAGACTGACTTAGAGTAGACCGACGTAATGGAGGGTGTACTGACTACAGATGATAAATGATAGACATATTCTTGAACATGGGCATGTCATGACCTGGCAGTATTGACACGACGAGTGCGACACAAATTCTCAAAGCGACTAATGATGGAAGCTTTTATTTGAATGACTCAAAGGAGTAACAAGACTCAGGAAATAAGTGGAAATCGGTGACAAATGGATGATCCAAGTGCTGTATGAAAATGCAGATGAAAGCCATGTTCAAGAATGACTACATACTGCCACTAATAAGGTATGTAACATAAACGCTTTCCTTTTTCCCCATCATGGATGATGAGTACCTCATGTGTTTTTTACAATCTCGATGAGGGTAACCAAATGCTCTATATAGCTCATCTCATAGATGAGTCCAATCCCAAATATTTTCCAAACCTGGGATAGGAGGAGTTCATCCCATGATGGGACCTTCAATGTGAGAATTTTAACGAGCCCATAGAAGGTAAACTCGGTCGTCATTTCATGTTTAGAGAGTCTGAAAAGAACTAAAGAAGACTCCAACGGTCCTTTTTCGTAAAGTTGGCCTCATCGCCCGAAAAAGGGTAAAACAATGCGGAAGAGGACTCTTCCAGTCATGATTGGCTGGAATATACCTTTTTTGTAATTAGTGCCTCTTGATCCGAAAAAGGGGTAAACTATCACCAGGAAGACGACCATTCAAATACTTTAACAAGCGTGAATGCAACAAGTTCGCTTGGCAATCTTTTCATTTTTCGAGAGTGTGAAAAGAGCTTAACGGTAGACTCCGAGGGGTGTCCTTTTCCGTGGAAGTTTAACGAGCCCAAAAAAGTGATAAATCATAACTCGGTACTTGTTCTCATAGTTTCATGAGTACGAGAACAAACAAAGAGTAAACTCATCATCACGCAATAATTACAAACTAGATGTTGCAAAAATAACGACAAAACGTTCAAGGGAATGTTCATACCTGTGATGACCATTGTGATACGAGGAACAACACAAAAGACTACTTACAACTCTTGCACACTAAAAAATGTGTCAAATAGTCCCAAATACGACAAAAAATGGTCAAAAACTATGATAAATGGCCTAAGAGCATCAAAATATTTGAAAAGGAATATTCCATTCTATCTATAAATAGAAAAATAGGCCAAAAATAGTTTTCATTGTTTCATTGCCAATTTGGGAGGAGAAGTACCAATTTGGAGCCAAAACTTTCTTTGTTGATTTCGGGAGCTATGATCCACCATTTCACCCACCGTCAGGATCAAGTAAGCCTAAACTTCATCCAGCAACTTTCCAGTGGATTATATTTTGTTTTTAGGTTCAATTTTTGGGTTTTTTGATGAATTCATGGAGGGCTATTGCGCTCTCGGCTCGTCGCAATTGGCCCTTTCGGGAACTGCAACAAGACCGACTTGGCGCAAGTCCTAAATGGGTGAAGTGCGACGACATCGCAATGTATGCAAAAGTACAGTGCGACGATGGAGATGCATTTCCTAAACATCAAAATAATCTCAAAAAAAGAACTTGCTGTGGTTGAAGTAGGATCTAACAGTGTTTAAATGTCCCTTTTGGTAGGTTGCGAGCAAGCCAACATGGTTTTAGAGTGGCGGGAAAGAGAACATGAAGTAGAATATGTACAAGCTGCTAATGATCCACAATGCGTGGATGCCTTGAGGAACTGTGGTTTGCTCAAGTTCTTTGAGATTCAGGGGATGAGATCCCAAATCCCGTTGCTATCACACATGCTCCAGAGTTGGGATGCGGCCCAACAATATTTCGTGATTGGTGAGCACATCCTCACAATAGACATTGAGGACATCTATTTTCTTACTGGTTTGTTTTAGAGAGGGGACCCTGTAGCTCTTACTAGAACAAGGGACAGTGACCTCATAGTTGATGACATGGTGTCATAGCATTGTACTTCTCTTGCTCGATCTTCCAGTGGGAAGATTCTTATTAGGGATGTGGTGAGCCGCCCACTGCGTACCATATTGTTTACTATTACTAGAGTGGTGGGAAGCCAAGCCCCACACATGGCTACTCAGACTCAGATGCTTTATACAGAGGAATACATGTCTCCCATGGTTTTCAACTGGTGCGAGGGTCTCCTTGCAAACCTCTGAGTTCAGCTAACCAAGTGTTGGCAGGGAGAGCTCAAGCAGTTTGGCTATGGATCGATCGTGGTATTGTTCCTCTTGGAGCGGATCCCTTTCTTGGATCCACAGGTAGTACTAGATGACAGGGAGCCTAGAGATCCCCACATGCTCAAATGGGCTGAGGTGATGACCCGCCAGGGTGGAGGACCTATCATCAGCTTTGGTCCTGAGTTTTTCAACTAAATGGAAGGCCAGTTACTCATGGTTGAGGACTTCCCATACAACGGTACAGATTTCATAGAGGATCCTGACTTGGTGCTACCCAAGGATGCAACATGGGGTGACATAGGTGAGAACAAAAAACCTTGTGCTTTTAGTTTTGCATATTTATCAATTTTTTGATGCAGTGCTGACAAGTATGTAACATGTGTGTGTAGATGTGGGGCCCGTACGGCCGGTAGGAATTTCCCTTTTGGCGAGGAGAGATAGAGGTGGGGAAGCAGTTGTGCCCCCAGGTGCTGAGGCTTCCATCGAGGAGATGGAGGAGGTATACATGAACTTGTCCCAGTTGACAGTAGAGGTTCCTGAGCCAGCGATAGATGACCTACTGAGACCTATGCAAAGGTTTGCGGTTGGAGCGTATGTACGCTTCAATGCTGTACTCTGCAAGGTAGCGAGGACCATGGATTAGTTCCTTACTCAGCGACAGCGGGCCGTCCATGCTAGGGGTGGTGTACGGGTCAGGCGTCAGGCCTGATGACACTATTATACTTGTACTGAGAGCTTAGAGGCCTCAGATTTGGTACTATTGAAAGTTATGATGCTTCAAATTTTGTAGAGACTCACTGAAAGCCATCGTGCTTCAGAATTTGTACTAGCACTACTTTTGAGTGATATATATATATAGACATTTGTGGCGATTTATACATTATGTGTTTTAAAATGATGAGTGATGTGATCTTGTTTACATGTTTGCTTTTATACATTGCATTATTTACATGTTGTGAATGCTTTTACATATTATGAATGTTATGTGTGTGTGATGTACCAATCCAAAATGAAGTTGGCCATTGAGTCAGCAACTGTATTTAACTCTCGTGGGATGTGCAGGTATTGAATGGATTCAAATGACCTTTCCAGGAGACGTACCCGTCTGAAGAGATAGAGTAAGGTGGGATGATGGATGGCGTAAATCCGGTTAAGATGGGAAACCACTAATTGAGAATCCATGTGGATGAAAATGTGGTTCATACCCAAGGAAATGGCATTAGCTAGGGTTCCGATTACTGCATGATATTCTGCAGCGTTGTTGGTCGCAAACCCTAGGAAACTTCCTCTTGAGCTAATGAGCTCACCTGTTGGGGAATATAGTACCTAGGCTGCCGAAGCAAGGTTATGGGTATGATGGTTGGCGCCATCCGCCAATCCATAGCACATTTCCATCTGCACACACAGAGATCAAATGGTATAAAGAGCAGAAACAAGATCTAAAGACACTCAAAAATAAAAGTGCCACATCACACAAAAACACAAAAAACATGCCATGTATAGTATAAGAAAGTCTAAGCGTGATGAGTTTAGGCATAGTATCTCTTTAGGTAAAGCCCATTGTGGGGTTCACCCAAAGAGATTCCGTCATAGTCTTCAAGCTCGTAAGCTCCCTTCTCCAAAACATATTTGAGAATGTAAGGTCCATGCCACATGGATTCGAACTTTCTTGCTCCTAGTTTGTCGTGCTTCTGGTCGTAAGTGAGGACCAGGTCACCCTTGTTAAAGATACGAGGTTTGACTGACTTGTCATATTGGGCTTTGATGCATTTCTTTTGCACTTCATTAGCAAGAGCAACATCTCGGCGGGACTCGTCAAGTTTCGCTAAGTGCAGGAGATGTTCTTCTTCGGCAGTAGTATTAGGAAGAAGTTCAACAATGAGTTTTAGAGATGGAATTTCGCACTCTATAGGTAGGACAGCCTCAAATCCATAGACTAGTTGGAAAGGAGTGAAACCTATGGCGGTTTTAACGGAGGTTCTGTAGGCCCATAATGCTGAAAAGAGCATGTTATGCTAATTGGATTTCTGCGTACCTACCATCCTTTGGACCATGGTTTTCAAGACTTTGTTAATGGCCTTGACTTGTCCATTGGACTGCGGGTAGTAGGGTGTTGAATTTTCATGGCGAAAACCCAACCTATCGCTTAGTTCATCAACCATATGGTTCTGAAAATGGGAACCATGATCAATAACAATCGCCTAAGGAACTCTGAACCGCGCTATTACATGATTGAACATGAAGAGTGCGTCGGTTTTTTCCATCATTCTGGTATGTAGGCATAGCTTCATCCCACTTTGTAAAGTAATCCACAGCTACAATGATGTAACTGTGCCCCCTGGCCGAGGTAGGCTTCCAATGCATAAAGTCAATACCCCATTTTGCGAAGGGGCCCATGGCAATAACCGGGTGTAATGGGGCAGGATGGGTGCACTTCTTCGTATGGAAGTGTTGGAAAGGATGACATTTTTTTACGGCCTCAATACAATATTTGAAGATAGTAGGCCAAAAATATCCTGCACGCAAAATCTTCTGGGCTGTAGCCATCCCAAAGAGGTGACCGCCGCATGCCCCAGCATGACAGTCATTCAAAATGCATTCAACTTCATCATGAGTGAGACAATGTTGAAGAATTGAATCAATGCCACGACGATACAAACTATCATTGATGATTAAATAATACTTCACATGGTGCGTATCTTATGACGGTCGTCGTGAGATAGTTGAAGGTTGAAGCGTTGGGTTTGAAGATATAATGTAATATCTCCATACCATGGATTAGTCGAACTGATGAGAAACAATGATTCATCCAGAAAATAGTCATTGTGCTCAACTTCTGCATCAGGACGGGGAAGGTCATAGATCAGCTTGGCAAACACCAAAGAATTTTTTGACTTGGATTTCTCGAAAAGAAGATCAAATTCTTGTAGTATCACGATCCAGTGTGAATACTTTCCCCCAAGCACCTGACGTGTCAGGACATGGTACATGGGGTTCGAGTCTGCGATGATGGTGGTGGTGCGGAGCAAGATATAGTGGCGAAACTTTTGGACGACGATGACCACCGCGAATGCGAGTTTTTCGACATGTGAATATCTAGTTTCAGTGTCATTGAGACCCTTACTTGCATAGTATATTACATGTTCCTGTGCGTTTTGATCCTCTTGTACCAAAACCATGGTGATAGTGGTGGCAGAGGCGGCGAGATATAAGATATAATCTTGATAATAATTGGGAGGTTGGAGCATGGGGGTATGCATGATGGCATGTTTGATACTATCGAAGGATTTTTGAGCTTGGTCATCCCAAATGAATGGGATGTCCTTCTTGAGCAGTCTCATGTACCCCTGAGTCTTCTCCGTGAAATTGCAAACAAAACATCTTAAATAAGTCGCCTTCCCTTGCAGACTTTGAAGTTCCATCACATCAGTCGGGGGTGGCAGGTTGATGATGGCCTCCACCTTTAAGGGATCAATGCGGATCCCATCCTTCAAAACGATAAATCCTAAGAGGCATCCAGACTCAACGCAAAAGATACACTTATGAGGACTCAGATGGATATTGTACCGTATGCATATGAGGAAAATGGCCGTCATATGATCAATGTGGAACTCGCGCTGCTTTGAATGAGCAGGGATATCGTCCAGGTAAGGTTCCACAAAGTCCTTAATGTCATCGAAGGCATACGACATAGACCTCTAAAACGTGGTGCCAACATTTTTAAGGCCAAACAGGATTTTGCGGTATGCAAACGTTCCCCATGGGCAGATTAAATCCATCTTGTGTTGGTCGGTGGGGTTGATCTCAATCTGTTTGTAACCAGAAAAGCCATCCATAAATGAGAAGATGATGCTTCTGGCACAATTGTCGATAATCTGGTTGATAAAGGGGGTCGGGTAGTTGTCTTTTGGACAAGCCCGGTTCAGGTCTCGGTAATCGACACAGATGCGAATGGTACCCTAATTTTTGTTCACAGGGATGACGTTTGAGACCCAATCCATCAATGGGACAGGATAAATAAAACTAGCCTTTAAGAGATTTTCAATCTCAGCCTTGATTGCCGCTGTCTTCCGGGGGTGTACCGGTTGCAAATTTTGGCATACATGTTTGACATCGAGATAGGTTTTTATTTCATGAGAAACAATTGCAGGGTCTATCCCAGGCATATCCTCATAGGACCAAGCAAATACGTCTCAAAATTGCTTAAATAAGGCCGTGCCAACAGCTATTTCTTTAGGGGAACACTTCTGGCCTATGCGAATGTGTTCCACTATACCAGGTTTCACCGAGATGTCTATCGGGGTGGTTGGATCAATGTTGGCCAAGTTTTCCTCCATGTCCATAAGACATGTAAGAATGGGGGAATGAGGGGACAAGTAGATGTCTGGTGAAAAGAGGGTGTGGATGTTGTCCTTTATGTACTCCAAAAAAGGAAGAAAACATGACCTATGGTGTAGATCATCCCACGGACCGTCGTCAACATTCATAACTTCCATGATGGACTTGTCTGAATGAAAAGTCCGAAGTAAGAAATCAGGTAGAGAGGACGTTCGTCGTAGAGAACAGGATGGAGAGGCCACGGTTAAATGGTCCTCCGGTGTTGATTGGATAGCCTCGTAGATACGTTCAACGGGTGAAAGAGGCATTATATGTCCAAGAAGGTGTGTTGTGGCTTCATCCGATACAAGCCAAGTATCGGTAGAGTGAGATAAAATCTCTGTGGAGATCATGTTCACTGTAGCAACATGATTAGGGGGGTCCGTCGCCGGAAAAACGCCCATGAGAGATGAATCTTTCAAAAGGCCAACCCCTATACTCTCATACTGTTTTGACATTTGTCTAATGAAAGGAACATGGTCACTAGGATGAGTAGTAGCGTCTGGTGCGCAAAAATCTAATTGGTTGATAGTAACAATTCATCCTTGGTGGGGGAATTGTACTATGTGGAAGACTGAAGAGGCTACCACCTGCATGGCATAAAACCAATTGCGACCAAGCAAGAGACTATAATCTATTGGTGCCGAGACCACTTCCACATTAATGGTTACGGTCTTTCCACCCAACTCAACGGCAAGATCTTGTAAGAGCCCATGAGGTTGAAAGCCACGCTCGTCGAATGCTTTCAATGTGGTAGGAAAACAATTCAATTCGGCAGAGCCAATGGCTCTCCAACAGGCGATCGACATGACAGAAGTGGAGGCGCCTTCATCTAAAAGGGTACGATGGACAATCTTCCCAGCAATGTTCACAGAAACATGGAATGTGAGCTGGTGGGAGAGCCTCGGCTTGAAGTGGTCAAGTCGGAACATGATGTTATTCAAGGAATCAGGGTCGACTGCACCAATGGCTGCAAGGAGAGTTTTGCGTTGATTAGGACAATTCTGCAAAACTTCCAAGGTAGACATGGTGTAAGGAGCTTGTGCCAAGTCTTCTACGATATTGTAATTTTGTGCCGCCCAAGGGTTAGGATTGAAAACAACTTTTCGAATCATACTCTTGGGCAGTCACAATATCAAGTCTAAGGATGGCTTCTCAATGGTGAGAGAAGTTGATGGTACAGTGACATCAGTCAAGGAGTCGGAAGCTTTTTCAGCATTACTTCCAGTGGATTACTTCGAAGGGACCAGTTCGTAAGATTGCGAGCGAGTGTTCAAATTGATCGTCTCATTACACACCATGAGAACATGCATAGTATTGGATGGTTCACCCTGGGCTGGGGAGGTTGAGCAATCATCTACTGGTTCTGAGTAGGAAATAGATCATTGAGTACTGTGGGAGTTGGTTTACCCCAAAGAAACTTTTGTACTTCATCTCTATGGGGACATTCTTTGGAGAAGTGGTCATGTCCACACAATAAACAAGGATACTTTAGTTTCCGTTTCTGCTTGGTATCGTCAGGAGTGCTCTTGGGTTCCCGCTGGGTGGAATACTTTTTGGGTTTCCGCTTGTTCTTTTTTTTACCACCAGACATCTGAGATGAAGCTGATTGGAGAGAATTCACCTCTTCAATTAGAGCAAGAGTGGTGGATTTCGTGGTGCTGTGGCCATCCTGAGTTGGTAATGGGGAGGAACCGTGAAGGTTAGATGATCTAACAATGCTAGAAGCAGGCTGGGTGTTAAGGGAACCAATGATTCCATCATTTTGGAGTCCCTTATGCAGTTTTGCAGGGTCATTAACGTCATGGGGTGCGTTAGGCAGAATATCAAACAATGTGCCAGATTGAGTGTAGACTAGGTCTAGTACATGGGCACTTGCGATGGCTTGTTCTTCGGTGACAACACCTCACATGGAAACATCTCTTGCTATGGTAGGGATGAGGGATTTTGTAAACCAGTTTGCTAGGAGCTGATCTGGAATAGGATCTTTAATGAGATGTCATCTCCTTCGCCACTCGTGGATATGATCTGAAATATGAGTGGTGGTATTCTGACGAAGCAAGGTTAAAAGCTTGGTACCAGTTTCATACCGTATGGGTAGCTGGAAATGCATCAAAAAGTTCATGGCAAGAGAACCAAAATTAGGAAAAGAGTGAGGTGGCAACTCAATGTACCACTTGGCAGCCGAACCGATGAGAGTCCTTTGAAACAATCTAAGACGAATTGAATCATCCATTAAGGAATTAGATGAACACCATAAGTGGTATGCCATCATGTGGTTTTTAGGGCCTTCACCCGGCTTGCTGTCAAATTTGGGGATATCAGATGGAAGTTTCATCGGAATTGGTGGCCAGCTAGATCCGTGGTAAATAGGATTGTGGGTTAAACAGGATAGGTCAGGCAGGTCCAAAGTAGCCAGGAATGGCAGCTGTGGGATAGGCTGCGCGTATTGATAATATGGATAAGGCATGTAAGGACTAGTATGACAGTAAAATGTACCAGGAGAAAACTGGCCATAGGGGGGTGTGCTGCCCAGACCGTAAGGGGGTCCGCCACCATAAGGTAGTCCATTCCAATAAGGTGGGGGTCCACCTCCACCACTGGGAGGGGGTGGAGGTCCAACACCACCATTGGGAGGAGGTGGGGGTCCATAACCATAATGAGGTGGCCCACCACTGCCTCTTCCTGGAGGGGGTGGTGTATCGCTTCCGTCGCCAGAACGATGGGGGCCCCCACCACCTCTGCCAACGGAAGGATGAGGCCCCCAACCACCTCTGTAGGGTTAACAGAACCTGGATATGCTTGACTCCATGACGGTTGAGTTACATTGGATGGACCCCCAACATGAGATAATCCCATGGTGGATGGTCTAGTGGGTTGGGGAGGTCCAACGGAAGGTCCGTTGCGGATTTCACCGCCTATGTTCTGGTTAGGAAACGGGGGTTTCCCCCCAGCCACAACAGGTTGACCAATATTCAAAGGTTGAACCAACGTAGGTTGTTGACTATCTACCATAGTAATAACATTACTATAATGACCCTTTTTCAAAATTTATTAAAATGCCCAATTTTCCACTTTTTTACCAATTTCGACCTTTGACTAGTTTTACTGTTTTGACCTCTAAATCAACCCAAATGCTCCCAAATCTTCTGTATGAGTGTATGAATGATATTTATACTTGAATATTAGGTTCAAGGATTTTTTATTGTCCTCCAAATACTTCTGAAAACTTGATTTATATTCTGACCAATATATGCAATTTTGACTAGTAATTTGTGCATCAAATCCCCCTGGGGTAACATTAAAAAGGGCCTCCCAAATGCCTCTAAACTCCCTCAAATTTCTGAACAGAGGTATGTAATGTGTTAATTATGTTATTAAGGTCTCATATGCACCATTAATGGATTATTACAACTGTTCTCAACCTCTCCCATTCAACTGCAAAAATCCCCAATTCGACCCTTGGGGAAATGGCACTATTTCACCTCCCAATACAACTAAATTGAGTAAAAATGCATCAAATTCTCAAGTAGAGTACATGAAACTTGTAGAATACATCCATGGCAGTATATTTATCACAAATATATCAGACAATCATCCATCCATTCGAAATAATCAACATTATAGTGTCATACATCAATGCATTGGGGAAATGGACATTGTTTGCTCATTAATCAATATTTTTGCATACAACCAGTGGGTATTTTGACCTGATACTTTCTGAATATTAATAAAATAGGATATTAATATATTACAATCAGAAATATATAATTAGAATCTCTCCCAAGAAGCACAAGATCTCACCAAAAACGCCCTCCCTCAAGAAGCATGAATATGCCTTCAAAACTGGAAACGGTGGAGAGAAAGTGCTGCACTAAACCAAACCATGAAACTTCCTATAGCTACTACCTACAAATACAAACTCTATTAAAGCACCATGAAATACCTGAGTGGCCTCTCCAAACACCAAATTGGATGGGAATCTTTCACCCTCAAAATTGGCTAAGGCAAGAAACTAGTCATCCGCTAGCTCTCTCTTCACAAATGCAATTTTTCTCAAATCATCAAAAGCCATTCTCCTACTTGATTTCAACATTTTATAACCAAAATTATCCTTCTAAGGGTCGAAATCCTCTCAATAGATTCAATAGATTTCTATTTAGGAAATATTCCACATTTGCCACTTGTCTCCTAGTTCCAACCTTCCATCTTCTCCCAAATTCGATTTTGAGTCTCTTTGGCTTCTCCAACTCCCATGAGCACCTTACTTGAGCCTATTTTTGGGGCTGACATGTCATAGTGGTCAGATTTCAGAGGTCAGGTCTGCAATTTGTCATAGTTGTCATAGATGCTCCATCATTGGTGTCATAGGGCTAGGGAATCTAGCCCGAGTGTCCACAAACTCCCAATTTGACTCTTTGTCTTCCATGGAGGTTACCAATCCTTCCCAATTCGACCTAAGATGCTCAATGACATGTGTTATGACTTACCAACTCACCCAAGAGTGTTCATCTTCCCATTAGTTCGAATTTGCAAGAGAGAGATACCATGTATTATGAAAAATCAAGCTAGTGTGGGTCCCACATACTCCATATGTCTCCAAAACCATTTGCCACCTAGGATTTCTCTTGAATTTCTTTATTCACTCTATTTATTAAATACTTGAACCCTTCTAATGTCTAAACATCATTTATTAGATTCCTTATTACCATTCCACATGTGCCCATCCAACCTAGGAAACTAGTAGGATTGATGGGATTGTCTTACTATGAAATTATTTGAATGGGGACATTACAGTCCTCCCCACCCAATATTTCTTGCCCTCAAGCAATCTCAATTTACCATGCTGCAAACTTGTCCCTCCTCTATCACGTGGCCTTCCATGAGTAATTTCTCCCAAAATCTTTCTATTCTGGTGCTTCATGCTGTGAGAAGAAACTACCTGATTTGGATAGGTGTGTTGCCCTCTTACAATCCTTAGTACTCCTTTTGAATCTTGGAATTTCATTTCAGGAATTTTATAATTTACTGTATGCTCTCCTATTGAATACAACCATTGCACTCCCAAAACAACATTAGTATCAGCAATATCAACCACATAAAATCTATCGACAAAAGTATAGTTACCTACGGTGACTTGCAGCTGTGGAATCAATGTTTTGCACTCCATTGTGTTGTAACCGAGAATGACAACTGTGAAGCCATCGAATGGTTCAATAGTTATCTTTCTTTTCTCCACCATATCTGCATCAATGAAGTTATGGGTGGCTCCTCCATCTACCAAAACTGAAGTTCTTTGTCCTTGTACCATACCCTTGCATCAGATAGTATGATAGCGAGGTACTGCTGAAAGTACTGCCATTGTTACTTTGGTGGGTGAGGGATGCTTCACCTCTGGTTTCCCTTCTTCTGATGTAGTATATCCTTCTTCTTGGGCTGAATTATGTCCTTCTTCCTCCATGTGCCCTTCATATCCCTCATCACAAAATACTTCAATGAATTCAGCCTTTCCTTTAGCACATTTATGTCTAGGTACCTACGGTTGGAAGCATGAGTAACACAATTTCTTCCTTTTGAGATCTTCCCTGCTTAGTTCCTCTTTCTTATCCTTTCCATATTCATCTTCTTTCCATGGATTCTTATCAGGTGCATCTCTTTGCCAAGGTTTCTTTTCAATTCTGAAGTTAGGCTTGGGAGGAAATCTTGTTCTAGGAAGCACATTTTGGAGATCTCTAGTTAAGCTCATTACATCTTTTAATGTAGTTGGATTGTGGGATTTGACCAAACCTTTTAAGGGTTCAGCCAAACCTTCAGTGAACAGCAATACCAACCTTCCCATAGAGACATCAGCCACCTTGACTGATAATTTTTGAAAGTCCAACATATATTCAGTAGGGGTCCCAGTTTGCTTCAATTGAGCTAATTCCTTGAAATGCAATTCAGGATCTATTTGTTCAAATCTCTCTAGTACCCTATCAACAAATTCTCCATATGTTTTAACCTAACCATGACCCAAGGTTTTCAATCCATGGAACCACCATTCATTTGCATCTCCTTCCAAGTGCAAAATGGCCATTTTTAATGCATCTTCTTCCAACATAGGATTCAGCTGAAAATACACATCCAATTTTTGCACCCAAGTATTAGCAAAATTTGGAGAAGAACCATCAAAAGTAGGAACTGGCATTTTACTAATAGCACCATTTAATTATCTGTTTTGGTATGGAATCCTATGTTCATCCTTCCTCTTCATTTTATAGATAGCATCGATGAATGTACTAAATGGTAGACCTCTTTTATATTCTTCACTCAAATCATTCCATTCATTGGCTAGTTTACTATTATCCACTTCAATATCGGGATCTTCTTTAGGTGAGAGGAATTTAGGTGCAATATTCCTTTGTGTGCTTTGAAATTCATCAGGTCTATTATGAGGTCCTATACTTGAGAAAATATGCTCACTCCCTTTCATCTTTTCCCCTGAGTGTGAACCACTATTATCTCCTATCACCCCTTTGCTTTGAAGCTGGCTAATCAACAATTCGAATCCTTGCAGCAATTTGTTACCTATCCTTTCCATATTTGTTGAAATTTTAGAGAAACATGGATCTAAGGTTGCAATACATTCCTCCTTATGTTTTAATTTGTCATCCTCCTCTCTACCCATGGTTTCAACAAAAGACTCTTCTTCTACTACCTCTTCTTCAACAGAAACCTCTTCAACTACTGGTTCAAAGGGTGGTGGATTATTCTTTTGACTTCTTGTTAAGACCATCAAGTTCCAAGAACATGCTCTGATACCACTTTTAATTCCCTTTTTCAAAATTTATTAAAATGCCCAATTTTCCACTTTTTTACCAATTTCGACCTTTGACTAGTTTTACTGTTTTGACCTCCAAATCAACCCAAATGCTCCCAAATCTTCTGTATGATTGTATGAATGATATTTAGTCTTGACTATTAGGTTCAGGTATTTTTTATGGTCCTCCAAAGACTTCTGAAAACTTGATTTATATTCTGACCAATATATGCAATTTTGACTAGTAATTTGTGCATCAAATCCCCTTGGGGTAACACTAAAAAGGGCCTCCCAAATGCCTCTAAACTCCCTCAAATTCTGAACATAGGTATGTAATGTGTTAAGTATTTTATTAAGGTCCCATATGCACAATTAATGGATAATTACAACTGTTCTCAACCTCTCCCATTCAATTGCAAAAATCCCCAATTCGACCCTTGGGGAAATGGCACTATTTCACCTCCCAATACAACTAAACGGAGTAAAAATGTTTCAAATGCTCAAGCACAATACATGAAGCTTGTAGAAGACATCCATGGAATTATATTGATCACAAATATATCAGACAATGATCCATCCATTCGAAATAATCAACATTATAGTGTCATACATCAATGCATTGGGGAAATGGACATTATTTGCTCATTAATCAATATTTTTGTATACAACTAGTGGGTATTTCGACCTGATACTTTCTGAATATTAAAAAAAGAGGATATGAATCTATTACAATCATAAATATATAATTAGAATCTCTCCCAAGAAGCACAAGAGCTCACCAAAAATGCCCTCCCTCAAGGAGCATGAATATGCCTTCAAAACTGGAAACGGTGGAGAGAAAGTGCTGCACTAAACCAAACCATGAAACTTCCTGTAGCTGCTACCTGAAAATAAAAAATCCATCAAAGCACCATGAAAGACCTGAGTGGCCTCTCCAAACACCAACTTGGATGGGAATCTTTCACCCTCGAAATTGGCTAAGGCAAGAAACTAGTCATCCACTAGTTCTCTCTTCACAAATGCAATTTTTCTCAAATCATCAAAATCCATTCTCCTACTTGATTTCTACATTTTACAACCAAAATTAGCCTTCTAAGGGTCGAAATCCTCTCAATAGATTTCTATTTAGGAAATATTCCACATTTTCCACTCGTCTCCTAGTTCCAACTTTCCATCTTCTCCCAAATTCGATTTTGAGTCTCATTGGCTTCTCCAACTCCCATGAGCGCCTTCCTTGAGCCTATTTTTGGGGATGACATGTCATAGTGGTCATATTTCATAGGTCAGGTCTCCAATTTGTAATATTTTTCATAGATGCTCCATCATTGGTGTCATAGGGGCTAGGGAATCTATCTCAACTGTCCACAAACTCCCAATTTGACTCTTTATCTTCCATGGAGGTTACCAATCCTTCCCAGTTCGACCTAAGATGCTCAATGACATGTTGTATGACTTACCAATTCACCCAAGAGTGTTCATCTTCCCATTAATTCGAATTTACAAGAGAGAGATACCATGTATTATGAAAAATCAAGCTAGTGTGGGCCCCACATACTCCATATGTCTCCAAAACCATTTGCCACCTAGGATTTCTCTTGAATTTATTTATTCACTCTATTTATTAAATACTTGAACCCTTCTAATGTCTAAACATCATTTATTATCTTCCTTATTACCATTCCACATGTGCCCATCCAACCTAGGAAACTAGTAGGATTGATGGGATTGTCCTACTATGAAATTATTTGAATGGGGACATTACAATTATCGATGAGGTTATCCGTGGGAATGGAATATCCTCCCCTAAAATTTTGAGGTGGGGGAGGAACTAGTAAAGTAACCATGGTAGTAACAGGTGTGTTGGATTGTTGTCCTTCCACCGGTTGGTTCACTTGAGGTGCAAGACTGGACTCTTGTGAGGGTTGACCAGTCTTATTAATGGTCTCGTGGTGGGAAGATTGTTCCAGTGATCCAAAAGATATCGGATGATCTAGGATGGGTCTGTAAGGGGGTAACGATGGGTCTTTAATCCTTCATTGGAGACTTGACTGCTGAAACTCTTCAACCATGGAACGAAAGTGAGCTAATTGGCCACGAAAGTAGGCTAAAGGGTCATCCGGAGTAGTCCCACTAGGTGGTGATGAGATGGCAAAATGAGCCACTGGGTGGTCTGTAGAAGAGGTCCAATAAGCTACTGAAGGACCAATGATTGTTGTAGGGTCATCCTGGGGTCAGTTTATCCATTCCAACGATCCAGGTTCTCCCGAGATGACGGGAGAAATGTCTTGTGAAGCAAGAATTTGTGCTCCTTCATCCTGCGGTGGATGAGAGGCAGGTGAATCTGGAGGAGTTTGTAGAAACAAAAGTCCTCCAACATTCAGAGTGGGGTTTTCCACTTCAGTAGCTATGGCTGTGTTACGCTGATCCATTCTTACCCTCAAAATAACCTCTGGATTAAGGGGATATTCGGGTGATAAGTTTAATATCCTATGGGACCTTCTCCAGGGAAAATCCACCAGAGCGTCAGGATAATCAGCCAGGATGGCTAAAATAGTGTTTCTCCTAAGGGTATGCTAAAACAAAAGCAGTCCAAAAAAACCTACGCAAACTAAGGAAACAAGTAAACTTATGTGACAGAGTGGATTCAGAAGTCTGGAACCTCATGGGATTATCAAGGCATCACAAACCACGATATATTGTAGGGTCCAACAATATGACACGACAAGGAGGATTGGGACCGTACCCTTGCCTGCATACCTGATTACCTAGATAGTACGTGTGTGCTAATATCCCCGAGTGTTGTTCTCGGTGTATTGCTTTGCTAAAACATCCAAATGGTTAACTCAGTTGGTTTCAGGAATCCTAGTGGTGTCTCTCGATATACACAAGCTACGTGGGAGCTCAAATCTGTAGTGGTGTTGTCTAATGCACAACCATTCGGCAAGAGACCTTCTGATATGATACTGAGTACGTGATACACCCTTCTATATATGCCAAGTACAGATTATGGTACTGGGTGGGTACGTGAAGGAGCTCGATATACCGATAAGTACGTGGAAGACTATAATACCCCCGGGATACAGTGCTGGAAAATAATGATAGCTGCCACGCTTGATGACACTGGAACACATCTCTAACTTACACACAAGTTGCTAAAATTTTTACCTAGTTCTACCGTTAATTTTATCTTGGACGGTTTGGTGAATGCATGAGGTGAGTACATAATCGGAAGCATAATGCAAGTCCTAAATCCATGCATGAAATATTCTTCTCTTTCAATGAATTCTAGCTATGGGAAGGAGAAATCTTTTTCTTTCCGTCAAGATTGCCAAAACAACACAATGCAACACAATCCCAATTCAAACAAAACTTGACTATGAAAGTATTCTTTTCCTTTTTTCGACGAAACACAAAAAATCACAACACTACTATCCAAATCACAACATTTTTTCTTTTCCTTTTTATTTTCAAAGCAAAACAACACTAGGTAATGAAAAGAGAGGATTCTGAAATGGAATATGCAAGTTTTTCAATTTCACTTTCAATGGTCTAAAAGCGACAAAATTTAAAAATGCGTCTATCTTTCCTTAGCATGGAATCAATTTTGCAAAAATTGAAGCGTGCTTTGAGTCTTTCAAGAAAATGAGCGATTCATAATTCGATAAAAACACAATAGATCATACAGGAAAGATAGACGTCGCGGTTTACCTACACGGGAAGGTGCCTGCATGGAGAGGAGGTGCCTGCATGCCAAATTTTGACAAATCGGTGCACTCTATGCTTGTACACAGTGCGACGTCGTGGTTTACCTACACGAGAAGTGCGACGATGTCTCAGTTTACCAATGCAAGGAATGCGACGAGTAACTAACAGGTAAAGAACATAGATCCAAAATGACACAGTGTCGCTCTGTTCCCACTGCCCAGGTGCGACAGGTGAAGTCTAGATTAAAAAATGAATCAGATCTTTCAGCAATGAACCATGGAATGGTTTAGGAATGAGTCGTACAAACTCAGAGGAAGCAAATTAGAGTCTTCAATATGAAGATCCGATAGTGAAATCAACTTCAAGAAGTAAATGGAAAAAATGAGAAGGCTTGTGTCAAGCAATCAACTGAAAATGACTCTCATATTGACAACTACTGACTAGATTCTATACATGCCCAGTATGGTCGCTAGATTTGTTATCGGACAATCCACTTGAGCGGACGCGAGTAGGATCTCCCTAGCTCAAAGTGAGTCTAGAACAAATAGAACAAACTACCAATGCATTTCCTAGATCTACTTAAGGATCAAATATTAACTGTCTTACCTTTCACTTCGCAATCCTTTCTCCTGAATGTTGCTCCACGTCTCACGGTCGTAAGATCCAAGCTGCAAGACCTGTCAAGATAAGAAACAAGAGAAACAAGTAAAAGGGCATCTATACAATAAGAAATCTAAGTAAACAGTTAAGCAGGTAAACTACTCAATATCATTGCACACATGAACAACATTGGTGGAAAGCATTTGTATTACTGTAAAAAGAGGGAAGTACATAATAGAGATATAGAACTACAACCAAGGCTTAACGTTGTAGCCCTTCTCCAACAAATCCAATTGCCATATCCTTCGAAGGAAGTATGAGTTACCCAATAGGTGAGTGGAGATGTTCCAAGGGTGATTTCACCAGCATCTAGATACCATAGACTTCCTCTCTTTGGGATGGGAGTGAGCTTCATTCATATAGGACTAAGTGGATAGGGTATGGATAGGATAGGTTGAGAGATGGTAGGAGAGGCTTAAGGGATCTCTCCAAAGTATTAGAAACCGAGTGCCAACTCCTCCAAGAGGTCAAGGATAGGGTCCCGAGTCAGCAAGCTTCGCGAAGGACCTTGAAGAAGCTATTTTTTCCATCTAACTGACCTCTTCGCACCCTGTAATGAAGCAAGGTGCGACATTACATGTTGCTCATGTGAAGACTGCGAAGACCCTTCAAAACTTAGCACAATTGGGTACAAATCTCTCTGGCTGATCACTGAGTCAAGATATATTCAGGGGTATATACATTGAATCTTATGATGAGTAGATTTTGGGTGTAACAAGAAGGTCTAGAAATTGAAGATGATGGGTGAATGGGAGATCCATATCCACAAGAACCTACAGATCTCTCACCTATTTGTTCTCTTCCTCGATGGGCAGCCACTTCTCCCTGATCAACCATATTAGATTTTCAACATGGAAGGTTTCATCCTTCTCACATTGCTGATCCTCTTCCTCGATGGGAATCCACTGCTCCCCGATCAACCAGATCAGATTTTCAGCATGAGAGGTTTCATTCTTCTTACTTTACTGATCCTCTTCTTCGATGGGCAACCACTGCTCCCCTATATTCCAGATCATAGTTTTCACATGTGAGGATTCATCCTTGTGAAATTCCTGATCCATTTCGTATCTATTGATCCTTCTTTGAGAAAGAAGGACACTTACCTCCTTTAGGGGTGATAGATGATATGCTTCATTAACATCCTTCAGTCTTTTTGAGGGAGGGCTTTCTTCCCACTGGGTTCTACCTCTTTCCTCACTTAGTTTATTTAGATTGATTGTATAGGGTGACCTTTGGTCTTAGTCACCATGGCCCTATTTTTTGTTTTTCGGTTATTATCTCATAGTATAGCTTGAGGGGGGGTGTTGGAATATTCACACCATCATTTTTTATATTTTGCATGCCTGCATGAAAATATGTATTCTTTGCATGTCACTGCATGCATCCAGTCATCATCATGGTGGTCTCCTAGCACCTAGAGCTTGCTTCTAGCTCTCCAGAGCTTGTCTACAGCCCCCAATTGGCCTCCTACCTACCTGATGCGCCCTTCTTGACTATTGTGCATGGCAAGTGCGCCTTTCTCACCTACCACTGTCAGTTAGAGCTCCTTTTCTCACCTACCTTCAGTTATCACTTAGTTAGGGCGCCTTATCTCACCTACCTGGAGTTATCATCCAGTTAGTGCATTGATTGAGTAGTTCTTTGTTAGGAACCCATGTCTTTACTTTGTTAGTATATTGTTGTTGGACGCATATGCTTTGTAAGTCATCCCGTAGTATTTGTTGATCCATAGTTTTTGTTATTGTTGTTGGCGCATATGCTTTGTAAGTCGCCCATAGTTTTGTTGATCCATAGTTTGTACTGGCCCATGGTTTTGACTCATAGTATTGGTGCCTAGACTTAGCCCATGGTTTGTATTGACACATAGTATTGACCCATGGTATTGGTGCCTAGACTTAGTATATAAGTGTGTGTTGAGGCCTATGAAGGCACCATGAAGTTAATTGTATTGAGCTTGCTCAAAGGAGGTTTCCCCCTTGAAGTGGCCCATGATCAATATAAAAGTGATTCTAAGTTCTACTATTTCTGATATCTCGTGTATTTGCATTAATTAATTATTGCAGGTTCTTCACATCTAGCATCAAAGCACTTTCTTGGGCTCGCAGGGTGAAATTTCTGCCGAATTTTTTTTCGCATTTGTTGCAGGTTCGGATTTGGGAATAATCCCTATCCGCTTAACTGTGGGAAGTACTTGGGCATAAGCCCTAAAAATAATTGTGAGGAGTACCACAAGAACCCCGAAGTAGCTGGCCCATTGAGAGGACCTGCCAGTGAAAAGGGAAACGACCCCTACCTGATTGACTAGTTCCCACCCGTGAGGGAAACCAAGAGCTGTTGTTTGTAGCAAAGCGGTTATCAGTTTTACCTGAGCCATGGTGTGAGGGGTACTGCCCCAATACGCAAGCCATCAGACAGCATTGGTGGTCGAGTGAAACCCATGAACTGTTAGGAAGCCGCACATACCTGGGGTCCATATCTATTTTCAGCTGAACTGTTGTCGACCACTGCTGCGCCGTTTTAGATCCAGCCATTTAGATCCATTCTGAAAGTCATTCCAGATCTAGTCGTTTTCAATCCATTGGGCACCATTTCAGATCCCTCTGTTTCCACTCACTTCCGGGCCGTTACAGATCTATCTGTTTCAGATCCCTTTCGAGCCGTAGCCGCTCCATTCTGAAAAAAAAAACCAGTTTTTTCTCCATATCTCCCTTGTTTTCACTCCATTTCCCTTGAAACTTCTCGAGAACCCCTGTAATGCCATTCTTCATATTTCATTCCTGAGGACCCTATCCCCAATTCCACTTCCCAAAGCCTAAAATCCCACATTTGTCTATTTTTAGGGTTTTCCATAACTTCCTCAGATTTCACCCAATCACCTTCAAATTTTCCCACAGAGTTCCTTTTCTAATTATGCTTCTTTGTCCCTCTCTACCAAATTTTCCCATTCTTTCACCCTGCTTCTGAAATCCCCCTTTTCTCCTTTCCTATCCTTTTGACAGTGTCCAAAATCTAGTCAAACCCCAATTATCCATCAGATTTTTTCCCCAATCCAAATTTCCCTTTACTAAATCAGCGTTTGTTTGTGTTTTTCTACCCATTCCAAAAAAAAAAAAACCTAGTTATGGTTGTCATCCATGCAGGAGCACACATCATGGAGGAAGCACTTGCAACCATCCAAACCAAACTCCAAGATCTGGATGAAAATTTTCTCAGCCTCCATCTTCAGCATTCAGCCATGAACAATAACCGACAGCTAGAATCTTTTGCAGCCACCGGATTCTCTTCTTCCAGCAATTTTCATGGGTCGAAGCTTGATTTTCCTCGCTTCAATGGTACTGATCCGACTGGATGGATATACCAAGAAGAACAATATTTCAGTCTGCATAATACTTTTGATGTCCAGAAAGTTCCACTTGCATCGTTTCATTTGGAACATGAAGCCTTTCAATGGTACTGTTGGTACATCAAAGCTCATCCCGAGCCAAACTGGACAGATTTTTGCCAACTCCTTTTGGCACGATTTGGTCCTAGTGCTTTTGATGACTTCACAGGAGCACTCACTAAACTTCACCAAATGGGCACAATGAGAGAGTATCAAACAAAATTTGAGAAACTGGCCAATCACACAGAAGGATTGTCTGATGAATTCTACAGGAGTTGTTTTATCAGTGGTCTCAAGGATGAAATCCGCTCAGAGGTCAAAATGTTCTGTCCCAACACAATGATTGAAGTCCTAGGGTTGGATAAGTTGGCAGAGGACAAGATCGTAGCTCAACAACGCTCCAAACCCACCTTTGTTCACTTCAGAAATATGGGTTCCCAACGACCTCCCATCACGCTTGCTCCTCAACCAACTCCTATCAAGCATTTGTCTGAAACAAAGATGTAGGCACGCCGAGAAAAAGGGTTTTGTTGTAATTGAGATGAGAAATTCACTCGAGGACATAGATGTGTTCAACAAAAGCTCTATCTCTTGGATGTGCATTCTTCGGCTGCCTCAGAAATTGGTGAAGAAGCTACAGATACAGTAGATGATCAGGTCAACATTCAACACCCGCATGTTGACACCACATCTTAGGACAACCCACCCGAGATCTCTCTCTATGCTGTAACCGGCGTCACCACCCCACAAACAATGCAGGTCAGGGGATACTTCAAGAAGCTCCCTATTACCATACTCATTGATTCTGGTAGCACTCAAAACTTCATTGACTCTCGGATTGCCAAACAGGCTGATTGTTTTGTCCATCCTTGCTCCAACTTTGAAGTCATGGTTTCTAATGGGGGCACCTTACCTTGCAAGGGGAAGTGTCACAATGTGCGTATATCTATGTAAGATTATAACCTATGCTCTGACATGTTTTCCTTGTCCTTAGGCGGATGTGATGTGGTTTTGGGCATTCAATAGTTACGCACACTTGGCCCCATCTTATGGGATTTTGCTGAACTTTGGATGCAGTTTTCAGCCAATGGGACACAACACAAAATTATGGGCTTACAACCAGGGTCTCTCCCCATCATCAGTTCACATCGCCTGGAAAATATCCTTAAGAAGAATTCACATGGTGTCATTTCTCATCTCCATTCCCTTCAGATGCACCCACCAATGGTCTCCACTACTTCCTTGGATAGATATGCAGGTGTCTTTGTTGCACCAGTGGGCTTGCTGCCTTCACGATACCTTTCCGGTAAGCATTTAGCCGCATCTACATCTCAGCAGGACATGATGGCTATTTTGCATATAGTATAGAAGTGGAAGCCATCCCTATTGGGGAATTATTTCTGCATCAAGACTGATCTCCAGAGTCTGAAAACTTTCCTGGAACAACGGGTCTCCTCCCCAGCACACCTGAAATGGGTTATCCAACTCATGGGTTATGACTATGCGACCACTTACCAGAAGGGTAAGGACAATATGGTGGAAGATTCTCCTCCTCACACATTTGATGACCCAATTTCTCTTACAGCTATTTCTTTGCTTGTTCCAAATTGGTTGCAATCTGTTCAACGGGGCTATCTCTTCTATGAAATCCATGCTTCTTCATCAGTAGGGCACTCTGGGTTCCTCAAAATGTATGACCAGGAACAATGTAACTTCTTTTTCCAGCGACTCAAAAGAACAATTCAACGGACGGTGGTTGATTGTGATACTTTCCAGGTCAACAAGGGTGAAATGACCCTCCTTTTGGGACTGCTCGAACCCTTTCCCATCCCTCCACAGATTTGTACAACTATTTCTATGGATTTCCTAGAAGTGCTCTAGTGGTATAGTACCACATCTCAAAGGACACCATATGAAGTAGTCTCTGGACAGGAACCACCAGTTCTTCTTCCATACACCTTCAGTAGCTCCCCAGTTCAGGCAATTGACTCAATTCTTCGAAACCATGATCAGCTTCTTCTCATTCTGCAGGACAATTTTCACATGGCAAGAATTCGATTGAAACAACAAGCTGATTAGCACCGTTCTGAGTGCACTTTTCACATCGATGATATGGTTCTTCTTCATCTACATCCTTCCACGCAATTCTCCCTGAAACTCCAAAGGTGCCAGTGGCTCGAAATGCAACCCAAGGATGCTACATGGGACCCACTCCAAATTCTGCATCTATTTCCACATCTAAAGCTTTGAGGACAAAGCTTTTTCTAAGGGAGAGTGGATTTTAGGAACCCATGTCTTTACTTTGTTAGTATATTGTTGTTGGATGCATATGCTTTGTAAGTCATCCCATAGTATTTGTTGATCCATAGTTTTTGTTATTGTTGTTGGCGCAAATGCTTTGTAAGTCGCCCATAGTTTTGTTGATCCATAGTTTGTACTAGCCCATGGTTTTGACTCATAGTATTAGCGCCTAGACTTAGCCCATGGTTTGTATTGACACATAGTATTGACCCATGGTATTGGCACCTAGACTTAGTAAATAAGTGTGTGTTGAGGCCTATGAAGGCACCGTGAAGTTAATTGTATTGAGCTTGCTCAAAGGAGGTTTCCCCCTCGAAGTGGCCCGTGATCAATATAAAAGTGATTCTGAGTTCTATTATTTATGATATCTCGTGTATTTGCATTAATTAATTATTGCAGGTTCTTCACATTCTTCCACTGATTGCTCATGTTGATTACTTGTAGCTTCTAGTTAGCTAGTTATGGAGTTCCACTTGACTATTTGACAGCCTCATGCGCCCCCCTTGGAGTCTCCTTTCCATGATTTATGCCTAGATGGTTCTATTAGACTCAGTTAGACACACTTGACTGACTATTACCATTTATGACTGATACTATTGACTGGCTGATGTCTCCATTGTTATCCAAGCTAGACTTTGAGTTAGACAGCCTCATGCACCCCACTTAGAGTTTCCATTCCCTGATTTATGGCTAGATGGTTCTTTTAGACTCAGTTGGACACACTTGACTGACTCTTACCATTTATGACTGATACTACCGATTAGATGATCTCTCCATAGTTATTCATGCTAGAATTTGAGCTCAGATTCGAATGACCTACTTGGCTAATTCGAATCCTATATGATGCCTCATCATTGATTATTGTAACACATTATCTACATTCATTATTCATTGTATGATATTGACATTGTCCATTATTCTGTGTTAAAGAGTGATTATTGAATGCATGTTTCTTCTTCTTTGCAAATAATCTTGAGAGTTAGATTGTGAGTTTGCTACAGTTGCTAGATCCTTGTATATTATCACACAAATCCACTGTTGATTGAGGAGGTGTAGCTTTGTGTGGACCCTTAATACACATAAAGTCGATTGATTACCAATAGTCAGTATTAATGGAGTTCAAAATTATCCTCTGCATTATTCAGCGGCTCAAGGACACAATGAGATTGTCTCTCTCTTGCTTGGATCTAGGGTTGATGTGAATATCCATAACTATTGTTGTTCAGACTCTTGTGTTGCATAAGGAAAATGTCAAAGGAGTAGACTATCTTAATGGTCGAACTGCTCTTCATTTTTATAGCCGTAAATGGCCATTCCTGATGCGTGAGACTTCTTTTTGCTGATTTTGTACCCAGTGTACCTGATTTCTGGAACAGCTTAAGGGCAGACCAAGGGAAATAAAAATGATTAGTCAACTTAGATATGAGTGCATGCTCTAGGATTGCGAACAAACCAACAGATGGAGGTATTACTACCCTTCACATGGCCTCATTGAAATGTTCATCCAGAGTCCGTACAGTTACTCCTTGATTTAGGGGCCGATATATCAACCATGACAGTTCAAGATGGATCAACTATTGACCTTATAGGTGCAGGTAGTACACCTCTCCACTATGTTGCTTGTGGTGGCAACATTCAGTGTTTCCATATTTTGATTGCTTGTGGAGCAAGTTGCAGTGTTGAAAATGACAACGGGTGGACACCATTGCAAGTGGCTCTTCTTTGGCACAGGAATTGGCTTGAAGGGCTGCTATCCCGTGGCTACCAATCTAGTGTACCAGGTTTTCTGCCATCACGATTTTTAGCCTTGAATCTCATGAGCATTATGAAAATTTCTAGAGAAAATTCAGATCTCCACTCTGTAGGATTTCAACCATCTATTATATGTATTGAACAAAGATGTACAATTGCTGCTGAAGATTGGAGTTTCAAGAGCCATCCAATTCGGTAACTCATTTGAATCCTTGTCAAACAAAATGAGAATATTGAATTTCATGGGCAATTCCTTTGGATGTTCTGCTTCTAGAGAACGTTTGGTTTCTACTACTAGATATGGAGATTTTCAAGAAGTTTCTAGTTTTTTGTATTGGAATGCAACCCTAGTCTTTCAAAGTATTCAACTTTTGGTATTGAGTACAAAACATAGGGAAAGCCATCAAGATGAGAGACAAAACATATGGCGCTATAAAATTTTTTTGGTAAAGTTTCTTTTACAATTTTGAATAATCATTTTAATATGGCTTGAAATAACGCACATATCATTATTATGAGTTTGCACTTTGATAGTGCATCTCTTATAATTTTTTCCATATGATTAAATTTGGGAAAATGACAAAATAAAGGAGATGTATTTTTTCATTTAGCCTGAAGGTTAAAAGTTACCATGAAGCATGGTAAAGGTTTTTATGTAAAAGTACATTATGTCTAAAAACCTTATTTAAACTTTGTAAAAGCCTTGTTAGTTAAAAAAAATAAAATTGTAAGTACAATTTTTGGGTGCATGATCGACAGTGCCCAACATCCGCAAATTGACAATAATTGCAAGCATATCAGTCCAAATAAACCAAAGACAACCATGGACAAGCTTTGAAGGAGATGAAGGAAAATATCTTTCTACAGTTATGAATGAAAACCTTTTGGAGGTCCAAAAATTTCTTTCAGTGGGGAGATTTCATCCAAGAGGATCGTCTCAGTTGAAGAATGAAGAAGGACTTCATTTTCTTTGCAGGTGATCAGTCATTGAAGAGCTTGCAGAAATATTTTAATTACAACTTGAACAAGGTCAAATGGACTTCACATGCAAAATAAACTCCAGGTTGAAGTTACGAAAGAAAGGAGGATTTCTTCGACAAAGTGTTCATAAAGTATTTCATTTGGAAATTTTATGAACAAAGAATGTAATAGATAATTTGATGTAGATGTGCACATTAATTCTCATTTTATTTGTATAAAGGAAATTAAAAAGGAGAGAGAATCCACCTCATGAGTTGGTTTCCTAAACCTAAGGGGTGTTGAGTTCCTCATGGAGGAAGAAGAGGACTTTTTCTCCACATACCCCCTTAAGGTGTCTCCTAATCCTACTTTAGGGGATCATGGGAGATATTTTCTCCTTAACATCGGTGATGACTAATCATCCATGCGAAAGCTATAAAAGCCTCTCATATGGAGAAGGGAGGTAAGCTTTGTTGGAGAGGGTATTCTTTGAAGTATTTTTCTTGCATTGAGTATTTAAGTGGGGAGGTCTTGCTTATGTAAGCTCATGTGAGAGCCTTAGGAGAAGTCTTCCCAAGATGGGAGAATGCCACATGATTTTGATTTAAATTGCATGAAGAAGGATTAATAATAATGGTTCGAGGTTGATAAACCTGAAGACGTAGTCAGGAGGTTTGACAAACTTAGTTATCATCTGATTGTCACAATTCTGGTTTGCATATCTTCTTATGCATTGAATTGTTCATTTCAATTTGATATATGTGTTGCCAAATTTTCATGTTATTGATGGGAATTTGAGATTAAATAAGGTATCTGAAGTTGGCTAATAAACTGAAGTAGTTTTCTAACCTTCTTTTTTGGATCACGGGATGACTTGTAATAAACCTAATTGGTTATTACTATTATTAATTATTACTAGTATTAGGTTAAGGGTTATTGGACATCTCGAAGAGATGCCAACCTTTCGCATTCATGCATATATATTCAATGTAATTTCTCTATTGCAAATCATCATCATCGAAATATAAAATAATAAATATATATAAATATACAACACGTAAGACTTTTCATCTTACAGAAGGCTTAAAGGATTTGGGTGCATAAACTTTTGGTATAAAGTTTTTTAAAGCACATTCTTTTATCTCAAATACAATATTTGTTACAATTGATATGGTTTAAAACTATTGCAGGGTTCGTATAGTTATACCCATATATTAATACCATATGATAAAAACAATTCGAAGTTTTAGAAACATGAAGATTGTTTGTAAGACAAAGTTTTTGGTATATATGCATTACCCTATGTTGTGAAGGATTCACAAAGGAGAAGGGCAAGAAGAATTTGGTAAAAGGGTATACTGCTTGCTTATTTATGGGTCTTAGCACCATAGTGGTTGATCATAGTGTTAAATTTTGAGCATTAATTCACAATACTCTAGGATCTTCACTGAGAGAATAACATATACAGTATATCAATGCATAACAATCACAATAAGCATGACAAGCATCACAAGAATCAAAAGCATGAGAGACAAGAGACACAGAGTTTCCGTGGGGAAAACCCTAAGGTGAAAAACCCCACAACTTCCTCATAGATAGAGAGAGCAATGTCTCAACCAAAGTACAACCAAATACACTTGAGATAGTCTCCTAGTAGCAGATGATCCTCCTCCTCACTAGTGCGCCACTTTCTGAGTGAGAGAAGTATGACTTTCTGAATGATCAAAATAGAGATCTCCCGATCTCTATTTATACTAACCTGTTTGCCCAGTTACACTATGGGGCCGACTTGTCTATCTAGATACATCCACAATATAATATATATTTCAGGGCCGACCCCACACATGGTGGTCTAATAACCCATCGGAAAGTACACACACTTGCGACACTTGTCAATCCACATGACGACACTTCCTTATAGAGGAATAACACATCTCTTATAAGGGTACAATAAATATATATATGAAATACATAGATGAAATACATTTCGAAGTTACATATACATCAACACTCCCTCTTAACTAGGAAGGTATTTCTCGACATAGTTATGCTAGACAAGTCTTCTTCTCGAGATCATCGTCATCATCATCGTCACTGCTGCTACTATCTCAACCAATCTCTGACTCTACTCGTCATAGGAAATTCTACAGGCCAGTCCTTTTTCATACTGGATGTAGGACCACCACCTACAGGTCTTCATCATCACTAGCCATACTATGGAATTGTCAGGACTTATTACGTGCGTCACAAAACCTGGCTGTAGCATCCCAGGCTATTATGAGCACACAGCTCTACATGTCGGATCTCCCAGGAGCACATTACATGTGACCCATTACAAAACCTGGCTGAAGCATTCCAGGCTGTTACGAGCACACAACTCTACCTACCGGATCTCCCAGGAGCACATTACATGTGATCTCACCACAAAACCTGGCTGAAGCATCTGAGGCCTTTTTCATCCCGCCCAGATCTCCCAGGAGAAAAATACATGTGCTCCACCACAAAACCTGGCTGAAGCATCTGAGGCCTTTTTCATCCTATCCAGATCTCCCAGGATCAAATTACATGTGGTCATGGAAAAACTTGGCTGAAGCATCTGAGGCCTTTTTCATCCTGTCTAGATCTCCCAGGAGAAAATTACATGCCATAGGACAAAACCTCACAGGAGCATCTCAGGATGTTATGGGTACACAACTCCAACCTAAAGATCTCCCAGGGCACAAATTACATGTCCTCCCAGAGCAATGTCTCGAAAGAGCATCCCAAGCTATTATGGGTGCGCAACTTCGACCTATAGGATCTCCCAGACATGCTCAGCTGCACAACCTGATCCACGGACACAAAGTATCATCTGATACTCACCATACATCATCCTGATGTACACATGATCATCCTGATCATCATCACTACAACATCCTACTGCATGTCATCTGGAGAAGATCGTCATCCACGATCACCCGGATCATACAATGCATCCATCTGATGCACACTAAGTATCTACCTGATACATATCATCATATATAGTATATCCACCTGATACATAGATACATGATACACACAATGTATCCATCAACATACATGATCTACCATATCATACTTGATACATATCAATATACATGATCTACCTAATCATACAATGTATACACCTGATACATATAAGGGTACAATAAATATATATATGAAATACATAGATGAAATACATTTCGAAGTTACATATACATCAACACTCCCTCTTAACTAGGAAGGTATTTCTCGACATAGTTCTGCTAGACAAGTCTTCTTCTCGGGATCATCGTCATCATCATCGTCACTGCTGCTACTATCTCAACCAATCTCTGACTCTACTCGTCATAGGAAGTTCTACAGGCCAGTCCTTTTTCATACTGGATGTAGGACCATCACCTGCAGGTCTTCATCATCACTAGCCATACTATGGAATCGTCAGGACTTATTACGTGCGTCACAAAACCTGGCTATAGCATCCCAGGCTATTGTGAGCACACAGCTCTACTTGTCGGATCTCCCAGGAGCACATTACATGTGACCCATCACAAAACCTGGCTGAAGCATCCTAGGCTGTTACGAGCACACAACTCTACCTACCGGATCTCCCAGGAGCACATTACATGTGATCTCACCACAAAACCTGGCTGAAGCATCTGAGGCCTTTTTCATCCTATCCATATCTCCCAGGAGCAAACTACATGTGGTCCACCACAAAACCTGGTTAAAGCATTTGAGGCCTTTTTCATCCTATCCAGATCTCCCAGGATAAAATTACATGTGGTCATGGAAAAACCTGGCCGAAGCATCTGAGGCCTTTTTCATCCTGTCTAGATCTCCAGGAGAAAATTACATGCCATAGGACAAAACCTCGCAAGAGCTTCTCAGGATGTTATGGGTACACAACTCCAACCTAAAGATCTCCCAGGGCACAAACTACATGTCCTCCCAGAGCAATGTCTCGAAAGAGCATCCCAAGCTATTATGGGTGCGCAACTTCGACCTATAGGATCTCCCAGACATGCTCAGCTGCACAACCTGATCCACGGCCACAAAGTATCATCTAATACTCACCATACATCATCCTGACGTACACATGATCATCCTGATTATCATCACTGCAACATCCTACTGCATGTCATCTGGAGAAGCTCGTCATCCACGATCACCCTAATCATACAATGCATCCATCTGATGCACACTAAGTATCTACCTGATACATATCATCATACATAGTGTATCCACCTGATACATAGATACATGGTCCACACAATGTATCCATCAACATACATGATCTACCGTATCATACTTGATACATATCAATATACATGATCTACCTGATCATACAATGTATACACCTGATACATATACAGATACATGGTCCAAGCATCCAACATGATGCATATACAAAATACATACAAATGATCCAGCTGATCATATCCAACATCCAACATGATGCGTACATACATATAAATGATCCAACTGATCATATCCAGCATCCAACATGATGCGTACATACATATAAATGATCCAACTGATCATATCCAGCATCCAACATGATGCGTACATACATATACATATAAATGATCCAACTGATCATACAAAGCAGAAACTAGAACATCATCTTGATGCTCATCATCCAGCGCTTACATCCACGGCCATGTGAAGGATCTTCCTTCCAACATGCTTGGAATGGCTTCAGCAAATGTGTCCATCACTTCTTCCTCGAAGTGTCCTCGATCTGAAGAACACCAAGTCTCTCCCTGAAGTACTTGAACTTCACCCTGACTAGTGGCTTCGTCAGTACATCTGCAATCTGCTCGTCCGTCGCAACATACAGGAGCTTCACAGATCCTCTCTGCACCATATCCCTGATATAGTGATATTTGATCTCTATGTGTTTAGACCTATCATGAAACACTGGGTTCTCAGACAGCTTCACACAACTTTGGTTATCGCAGAAGATACCAGTAGCATCCAATGGGAAATCAAATAACTCAGACAGTAGCTTTCGTAGCCATACTGCCTCACAACTAGCTGAACAGGCTGCAACATACTCTACCTCAGCTATACTCAATGCTACACAAGACTGCTTCCTGCTAAACCAAGAGATCACACCTGATCCCATACTGAAGCAACATACAGATGTGCTCTTCCTATCTGCGGCACTGCCAGCCCAATCTGAATCAACATAAACCTATAGGTTAAACTTTTGATTCGCTTCATACTTGAGCCCATAATCCACTATACCCTTTAGGGACCTCAAAACATGCTTTACTGCAACCAGGTGAACACTCCTTAGATCCGTCAGGAACTGGCTCAATTTGTTCACGGCAAAGCAAATATCCGATCTCGTGTTTGTTAGGTACATCAAGGACCCAATCATCTGACGATACATAGAGACATCAACCGGCTCAGATGAAGCATCACATAGAAGCTTCAGATTCGATGCCATAGGTGTGGCCATGGCCTTGAAATCCATCATCCCGAATCTCTTCAGGATATCTACTGTGTACTTCCCTTGACCAAGGAAGATCCCACCTGCACTCTGCCACACCTCCATACCTAGGAAATAATGCATCATTCCAAAATCTTTCATATCGAACTCAGCAGCAAGCTTCCTCTTAGTATCTGCAATCAATCGGTCATCTCCTGTTACAAATAAGTCATCCACATACAGGCGTAGAATCACAGGATTCCCTTCTTCAACCTTGTAGTAAAGTTTGGAATCCGCTTTACTCTTGGTAAATCCCAAACTAGATAGGAAACTGTCCATCCTACCATACCAAGTTCTGGGAGCTTGTTTCAAGCCATACAAGGCTTTATTCAATCTGCACACATATGACTCCCTATCATGTATTTCAAAATCGAGTGGCTACTCCACATATACTTCTTCTTCAACTACACCATTCAAGAAGGCAAGGGAAAGTACTGTTCTGGTGTATTTTCCATTTCATTGCTGCAGCGAGGGCAAGTACTGTTCTGATGGAAGTATACCTGGCTACAGGTGCAAAGGTTTCTTCATAATCTATTCCCTCTTTCTGAGAGAAGCCACGAGCTATGAATCTTTCTTTGTATTTCTCTACACTGCCATCTGCAGCATGCTTGATTTTGTAGATCCATTTGGAAGTCACAACAGACTTCTCTTTAGGTCTTGGGAGAACATCCCAAACATCATTCTTCATTATTGATTGGTATTCCTCAACCATGGCATCCTTCCATTTTCTTTTCCGCTGCTTCATCATAACTGGAGGGTTCTTTGTTCATAATATCACAAAGTAAAGCAACATAGCTGGTATGTGATCTAGTTCTCTTCTTTGCTCTGTGTTTTTCTTCTGGAATGCCAAATCTTTCTGCATCTTGAATGAGCTCTCTAGCCCATGCAGGTTTCCTCTTGTGAGAGTTATCCTCATGGGGTGGATCTACAGGTTCTTGTGGATCTTCAAACTCACAAACAACTTCTGGAATAGCTTCAGTCATGGTAGTGTCTTGAAATCTAGTTTCCTTAGGTTCTTCATAAACTTCGATAGGTGCCTTCCTTGATTTGATGAATGTTGAGTTTTCATCAAATGTCACATCCCTGCTGACATCAATCTTCTTGAACCCTGGAAAGTATATTCTGTAAGCCTTCGAGCTTTCACTATAACCCACAAAGATACCCTTCTTTCTTGAAGGATCTAGTTTGGTCCTCTTTTCCTTTGGGACTTGAGTGAATACTGGACCACCAAATTTTCTGAGATGGTTGACTTCAGGTTTTTTATCAGAAAAGACCTCTTCTGGTGTCTTGTTGTCCAATATCTTGTGGGGTGTTCTGTTCTGCACATATACAGTTGTTCTAGCTGCTTTTTCCCATAGATGCATAGGTAGATCTTGGTCATGTAGCATTGCTCTTGCTGCTTCCATGATTGTTCTGTTCTTCCTTTCTGCAACTCCATTCTGTTGTGGATTGTAAGGAGCAGTCAACTCCCTCTTAATCCCTAAATCACTGCAAAGCTTCTTGAAGTCACCTGAGGTGAATTCTCCACCATTGTCGGATCTGAATGTTTTGATCTTCTTGTCAGTTTGATTCTCCATCAAGGTTTTGAATTCCTTAAACTTATCAAACACCTCATCTTTGTTCTTCAAGAAGTATACCGAAGTCTTCCTAGAGAAGTCATCAATAAATGAGACATAGTAAACATACCCACTTAGAGAACTGGATGACATAGGACCACATACATCTAAGTGGATGATTTCTAGGATATCCTTTGCCTTTCTTTCACTACTTGGGAAAGATTTCCTAATGTTCTTACCTTTTGCACATCCTTTGCAAACACCTTCATGTTTGGTCTTCATTTCAGGAAGACCCTCTATAGCCTTGCTTGCAATTGGAAGTTCCCTATAGTGCATATGAGCAAGTCTTCTATGCCAAAGTTCACTTGGCTCCATGGATTCATGCACCATGGCATGTTTAGGTTGTCCCTTCAATTTATACAAACCTCCCTCTTTCTCTCCAATCACTACTGCATCATCTATGGTCTTTCCCTTTGGCCACATTAGGACTTGGACATCAACAAATGCAACCCTCATACCTTTTGCATCCAATGCAGAGATGGAGAGTAAGTTCTTCTTGAGCCCAGATACATAAAGTACTTCTTTCATCTTCAAATATTTTTCAGAATCTAGGTTGTAAGAGGCTTCACCACTTCCTTTGATTGGGTATTGATAATCATCCCCAAGTTTCACCTTATGGGGTGATTCATGTTCAGATAGGTTCACAAAACATTCCTTAAACCCAGTCATGTGTTTGGAAGCCCCACTGTCAATTAACCAATCATTACAACCATGGGAGATAGTACCTGTGAGAGTAGAGATCAGAATATACTCTTCTTCACTTGATGAGTCATCATTACTATCATCACTTTCTGACCTAGCCTTCTTCTTGGGTGGTTCATCATCCTCGGCAGCATGAGCATGAAACCTTCTTTTGCTTCCCTTCTTCTTCTTGTTGAAGTTGTTGTTGTCCTTCTTGTTCTTGGGACAATTTATGGCAATATGTCCTTTTTCATTACAGGTGAAGCATATTCTTCTTTCTTTGAAGTGATGTGAAGATTTCTTGGAGTGAGATGGCTCTCTCTTCCTTTCTTGGTGTGAGCCGTGAGAGCTTGATCTCCATTCCCCATCTTTTCTTCTCCACAAGCCTTGCTTCTTCTTGTGAGCACTCTTCCCGTAGTCTACTGAAGGAAATCAACTTCTTTCTTACACAGATTCCTTGAATGAAGGAGTCCCATGACCTAGGTAAGCCATTCAGAGTGGTCATGACAACTTCACCATTCTCCACCATTTCATCCACTACTTCTAGTTGTTCCTTGATGTGGGAGACCCTTGAAAAATAAGATTGAATGGTTTCTCCATTCTGAAACTTTACTCCTTTCAATTGGTTCCGCAGGGTCAACTTCCGATTTATGTTCTTCCCTTCAAATAGCTTGGTCAAGGAGTCAAACATCTCTTTGGGTGTCTTTAGAGAAGACACGTGGGGTATGAGATGGTCTTTGATAGAATCAGCAATGATTCTCTTTGCCTTGACCAAGTTCTTCTTATGCAATACTTTAGCCTCTTCATCCTCTAGGATAGGGATGTCTTCTTTTATATATGAGTCCAACTCATTCTCTTCCAGGATTAATCCAATCCTATACTTCCAAGCTCGGAAGTTATCAGCCCCTTCAAGCTTATCCTCAAGCTTGGTGTGGTGAGACATTTTAAAGAGTACTTCAAATGGAAATAGAAAAGATTTAGGTCTTACCACTTGAAATGCTGAAAACTGGATCTGGTCCCGGATTAGGGTTTGTTGGAAAAACCCTAAAAATTCAAAATGTGAATTTAAACTTTCTGAAAGGATAGAAAGATGCGCCTTGATGATCTTATCAGCCTGGTGCATTCATAATTTGAGATTAGCAAATTTTTACCCTTCAGATTTAACTTTTAGTCCTCTTGGGTTCACTGGGAGAGCCCTGAATTAGGGTTTGAGTTTCCCGGAGATCTACCTAGCCAAAAATCTCGATATCAAGCTCTAAACTTTGATTTTTGCAAGGAGCTTCCAGCTATGTCTTTCGATTTCAGAAATTCCTATTTTTGTGGAAACCCTAAGTTTTAGGGCCAAATCTGAAAATGCTCAGAATTGAATTCTGATTGGACAGATGGATTGTCCTTGATAAGTAGAGTCAATCTACTATATTGCTTTTCCAAAATCTGTGGAGAGAAACCCAATAAATAAGAAACTCAAGTTTTTGTCACTGCAAAATGTCTTCTTCTCAGGTTAGCTCTGATACCATGTTAAATTTTGAGCATTAATTCACAATACTCTAGGATCTTCACTGAGAGAATAACATATACAGTATATCAATGCATAACAATCACAATAAGCATGACAAGCATCACAAGAATCAAAAGCATGAGAGACAAGAGACACAGAGTTTCCGTGGGGAAAACCCTAAGGTGAAAAACCCCACAACTTCCTCAGAGATAGAGAGAGAAATGGCTCAACCAAAGTACAACCAAAATACACTTGAGATAGTCTCCTAGTAGCATGATCCTCCTCCTCACTAGTGCACCACTTTCTGAGTGAGAGAAGTGTGACTTTCTGAATGATCAAAATAGAGATCTCCCGATCTCTATTTATACTAACCTGTTTTCCCAGTTACACTATGGGGCCGACTTGTCTATCTAGATACATCCACAATATAATATATACTTCAGGGCTGACCCCACACATAGTGGTCTAATAACCCATCGACAAGTACACACACTTGCGACACTTGTCAATCCACATGACGACACTTCCTTATAGAGGAATAACACATCTCTTATAAGGGTACAATAAATATATATATGAAATACATAGATGAAAAACATTCCGAAGTTACATATACATCAACACATAGATCCTAACCCATTTATCGCATCACCATATAATGATATTTGCATTTTGTGGTAGAGTGAGACCATAGAGTTCACTCTTAATGCATGAATTGGTCATGTGCACTTATTATGTTGAGACCATAGAGTCGATATACATATTGCGGGAGTAATCGGAGAAACCACAGTATCCATAATAGCGTATCGACGTTTCGAATCCAGAACAGGATCCATCATCAGGACATATGTCCTGATGATGGATCCTGTTCTGGATTCGAAACGTCGATACGCTATTATGGATACTGTGGTTTCTCCGATTACTCCTGCAATCAACCACCACAGAAGTCTAGCTAAAGAGGTATACATATTATCAGTGAATTTTTGTATATGAAGAAGAACATAGCCATACGAGATTATTGAAAGTGGATTGTAAGACCATAGTATTCTTCCACTGTTACACTTTTCTATCTATTGTAATGTGAAGTCTATGTTGCTAGGGATTTTTGTATAAAGGCATTACTCTAGCCCAAGCCATTATTGAACAATTTTTGTAAACTTTTTGTTCTTGATTTCATAATACTCTTTGGGAACATCAAGGCAAGTTTTACGTTTCTTATAACCTGCAGATTATGTTTAAAGGATTATCAGTTACAGTTGTGTACCTTGAAGCAAGTGTGGTCCTTAAACATTTTTCATCCGAAGAACGTTTGTGAAGGGATTGAAGGAGAATGGGACTTTGCAGTGAGAAATTGTGGTATACCTGATATGATTACAAGTGTTTGCCTTTAAGCATTTTCTGTCTGAAGAATGATTGTGAAGGACTTAAAGGAGAGTGTGGTCTTGCATAAGCACTTGTTGTGCATTCTGGAAGTGGATAGTCCACCACTAGTCCACAAAGACTAATGTAGGTGAAAATCCAATATTGATGTAAAGCACTTATGTAATTATTATCCATCATATTAATGGATCGGTCATGCGAGTTTTGAGTGATCCCGGAGATGTAGCCAGTATTTTGGTGAACTTCGTTACCATATGTGTGTAATATTGAATGGTTGATATTGCTCTCATTTGACTTGTTGGATTGAATATAATTACAATCATAATTGCTCATTTTTATATGCAAATAATCATCAATTAAAAGGTCCTTTCCATAGATTGTAATTTCACCCAGTTTACATATCATTCATAGTAGTGGTAAGCACCCCCAATTATCACTAGACTACTCAGTAGTGGGAAAACTATCTATGTAAAGTTCTAAAGCTTCACATCATATAAAATTTTCCATAAGAAATTTTGGTGTCACTTGGGAGATAGCAGGGGAAGGGGAATTCCTAATGGAATCCCAAGAGAGAATTATAAGTTAAGGAAACTAAATTTGATTAATTACAAAAATTAAGTTGATTAATTGAGACTGTCAACGTTGACCACTCTCCCACAATTTTGTACTCTTATATATAGTAATACAATTGAAAGTAAAGATATGAGTACTATAAAGTTAGTCACAGCAGATCTAATGAACAAATAAATCAGTCACAACAGATGAACATAGAAGATATGGTGCAAAACTGTGTAAAACATGCAGCAGTGCTCTCTATCCCAGAAAGGGTGAATGAATTACAATACAATCTGTTACAATGAACAGAGCAATTCGAATTGCCTAAGGAGGTCATTCGAATCACTGAATGGAGTAGCTTGACTCAATCTAGGAGTCCTCATCAATCATCGGTGTTGCTCATCAATCACAACAACCAGTCATCCAGGTGTCAAGCTGAGTCTAACTGATCATAATAAATGTAACTGAAGTGTGTAGCACTGATATAGGATCTGGAGGCTCAGTGGGGGCGCATGGGAGGCTAACTGGAGTCAGAGCAAGTCACCTAATCGAACTGGAGGTCAATCGGAGGTGAAACAGTCAGTCAGGAGTGAAATCGGAGTGAAATCAATCAGAATCGGAGCTAACTGAATGTAACTGGAGTGAATCTGCAGTGGTAGGTGAGCAAGTGCGCCCTTCTCAGTCAGTAGGTGAGAAGAGGGCGCCTTTCAGCTTAGGAGGGCTAAAACTCTGTGGAAAGTGGCTCCCGGGTGCTAGAAGAAGGTGGATAAGGTGCTGGAGGCATCAAACTGGTGACTGGACTGCATATCCTGAAATAGATCATGCAAGATCCTGAAGTAGATATGTATCCCGAAATAGATGATCCTGAAATAGATATGTATCCCGAAATAGATGATGGATATCCGAACACCCCCCCTCAAGCTAGACTATGATGTGCCAACTAAAATAATGTGGGGCCCTGGTAACTAAGACCAAAGGTCACCCCAATACAATAATCCAAAAAAATGCTGAAAAATAAACTAAGTGAGGAAAGAGGGAAAACCCAGTGGGAAGAAAGCCCCCCCTCAAGTCTAAAGCATAATAATGAATCAATCTGTCTCCACCATGATGGAACTCACCCCCAACAGTGAACGGAGGTAAGAGAACTTCTTCTCAGTGAAGCTCTTGGTGAAGATGTCTGCAATTTGCTCATCAGTAGGGCAATATTGCAGAATGATGGTGCGGTCATGCACCAACTGTCGAATGTAATGCATATGAATCTCAATGTGCTTGGTCCTCTGCCGCTGAACTGGATCTGTGGAGATCTTGATAGCACTTTGATTGTCACAAAATAGGACAGTCGAAGTAGTGCCACCAAAACCAAACTCGGAAAGAATACCCTGCAACCAAACTGCCTGAATGCAGGCATTGACTGCCCCTCGATACTCTGCCTCTGCTGAAGAAAGTGCAATGGCTGCTTGCTTTTTGCTGGACCAGCAAATAGAACCATGACCAATCATGAAAACATAACCGGAAGTGGACTTCCGATCAATGCTATCACCTGCCCAATCTGAATCAGTAAAACCAATGAAATCTAGCTCAGAATCTGCAGCATAATGTATGCCAAACTGTCTCGTACCTTGCACATACTGCAAGATCCGCTTGGCTGCTCGCCAATGAAGCTCATGTGGCTGCTGCATATATCTTGACACGGCACTCACGGCATATGAGATATCAGGCCGTGAATGTGTCAAATAAAGTAGTGAACCAATCAACTGTCGATACATACTGCAATCTGCAAGCGGTGTGGAATCTCCCTCCTCAAGACTGATTCCTGAGAGGAATGGGAACGGGGCTGCCTTACATTCAGCCATATTAAACTTCAATAACAGGTCGGAAGCATATTTTTGCTGAGATATAGTGATCCCATCGAAATTTTGAGCTATCTCCAAGCCCAAAAAGTGACTCAGCAAGCCCAAATCGCTCATGTCAAAAGCTAGATTTAAGGCAGTTTTTAGCTTGTTTATTGAAGTAAGTGTGCTACCAGTAATAAGCAGATCATCAACATAAAGTACAATAACCAACAAATTACCTTTAACTCGCTGAAGATAGACATTCGGATCAGATTTGCATCTTTGGAAATTCTGAGAAAGAAGGAAGGAGTCCATCTTTGCGTACCAAGCTCTTGGGGCCTGTTTTAACCCGTACAAAGACTTATTCAATCTGCAAACCAATGATGGATCTGATGTATAAACCTATGGCTGCTGCATATAGACCTCTTCAGCAAGGTCTCCATGTAAAAATGCACTCTTCACATCCATGTGATGCACCTCCCAGTGCTTGGATGCGGCAATAGCTAAAACAAGGCGGATGGAATCCATCTTTGCAACCGGTGCAAAGGTCTCTGTGTAGTCCACTCCTTGGACTTGGGAAAAACCTTTTTCCACCAACCTTGCTTTATATTTGCTGATAGTGCCATCAGCAGCAACTTTAGTACGGTAGACCCATTTACACTTCACTAATTTTCTTCCAGGTGGAAGAGAAACTAGCTCCCATGTATTGTTCTTTTGAAGAGAACTGTACTCTTCATCCATGGCATCTTTCCATCTCGGATCTCGATGGGCTGAATAATATGATTGGGGATCTGAACCAGCCATCAAATAACAAATCTCAGGAAGAAATGGATCAGCAATAGAAAGAGCCATACCTGCCCTTTGAAAGTCTCCTCTTGTTCGTCTTGGATCAGCAGGATTTCCAAGATTCGAACCAGCAGATTGTAGAGTATTTTGGGCCCACTTTGGTAACTGAGGGGGATCTGAATGGTCGGATTCCAAACCTGATATGTCATGATCATCATATTCTGCTACAATATCAGAAATATCAGAACTCATACCTTCATTATCGCTGCTCGAATCTTCTTCTGGTGAAGGCGGTGAATCGGCAGTTTTCTCCTCAACTAGTTGCAATTCTTGAAGCGGTTCTTCAAACTGCGCACTGCGCTCTATGAATATCTTTTTAGATCTGATATCCATGAGTTTATATGCTTTTGATTCTTCCCCATATCCTATCAATATGCACTCGATACTTTGTGGATCCAAAGCTCGTCTCTTCTCAGAAGGAATTCTAGCCCATGCAGTAGAGCCAAAAACTCTCAAATTTGACACATCCGGTTTGTGACCAAAGAATGCTTCGAAAGGAGTCATACCTTTCACGGATGAATGTGGAACACGGTTCTGTATATATGCAGCAACATTGATTGCTTCAGCCCAAATATTTGCAGCCAAACCTTTTGATTCAATCATGCATGTAGCCATCTCTTTCAGTGACCGGTTTTTCCTTTCCGCTACACCGTTCTGCTGGGGTGTGTAGGGAACTGTATGTTGGATCTTGATTCCGCTTTGGGCACAAAGTTGCAGCAACTCGGACTTGATATATTCCCCACCATTATCAGATCTAAGAGCTTTGATCTTGCTCTCAGTGGTGGTCTCAACAGAAGCCTTAAAATCCTTGAATTTTCCAAGCACTTCTGACTTGTTTTTGAGAAAGAATACCCATGTAAAGCGAGAATAATCATCAATAAATGTCAAAACATACCTTGAACCATTTAATGACATATGGGGCAGCGGACCGCTGATATCAGAATGGATCAATCCCAAAATAGTAGAGGCTCTGCTAGCCTTGCCGCGGTCGAATCTGTGCTCGGGGTGCTTCCCAATAATGCAACCGGAGCATATTCCCTTCGAGGAACGGAGTTGTGGAAGCCCATCAACCATGGATTTATTTGATAGCAGCAGCAAATACTTATAATTTAGATGTCCAAATCTTTCATGCCAAATCCTACTAACCTCATTACCATGTGTGCGAAGAGCAGTGGGCTTTGCAAGCGGAATAAAGTGCGAAAACTCATAACATTTAGCAGTGTGGTTTGCCTTTCCAACCGCAACTAGTCTTCCACTTTTGATATCAGAAATTTCAACTGTATTAGGGCTGAATGTGACTTTCTTTGGATCACCAGTATGTGTCATTTGATACACAGAAAGGAGATTCGAAGCTAAGGAAGGCACATAGAGAACATTCTGAAAGCATCCATGATCTACATGAATCGTACCTTTGCCCTTTGAAGAAATTTTTGAGTCATCTCCCAAATGGATGGGGATGGAGCTGTTTGGATCGAATGAGGAAAAAGAATCAATATTTGCAGCCATATGATTTGATGCACCCGAATCTATCAAGAGAGTGGGCTTCGAAACCGTTGCCATGAGTGCTTGTCCTCTTTCATGATCGTCATTCCGATCCTTCTTCCTTGCACCGTCAGGAAGGGTTATGTTGTTCTTTTCCAAAAGGAGGGCCATTTGATCTATAGTCTTCTTCATACATGAACTTTCGGGATGAAAGCCACGGTTACAATAAGTACATTTAGATTTTTGGTTACCTTCTTTGCCCTTTTGCTTGGATTTCGAACTGGATGGTGCATCCGTTTGCTTGCCTTTGTCTTTTTGCTTGTGAGGCTCGAATTTGGGCTTCTCCTTCTTTAGCTTTCCTTTACCATTCGAAATCTTGGGTCCTTGAACAAATAGGGCTGAATCTTTGGAGCTTATGGACCCCATTTGAATCAACTTGTCATGCTCTTTCGTAACGGACTCAATGAAGGCATTCAAGGTAGGCATCTTCCAATTCGGGGTAGTTAGCCGACCGGAATTGAAAGTGGAGACAAATACCGAATAATCTTTCCCAAGCTTGCTTAGAATGGAGAGGATCAACTGTTTATCCTCTTTGATAACACCACTGTTCTTCAATTGCAAGTTCAAGTTCTTGAATTTAGTGAAGAATTCATTGATGCTCTCGAAATTCTCAGGATTAAGGCCAATCAATTCATTCTCTAATTGAAAAGCCCTAAGCTCATCCTGCTTGCCGAATAGTGTCTCAAGTTGCTCCCATATGGCCTTTGGAGTCTTCAATCCGCTGAGATGGAAGTGAAGATCTTTGGAGATGGAGAGACAAAGAAGACCGTAAGCTTCATCAAGCTTATTGTAGTGTTTGGTTCTTTCTGCCACATTGTTTGGCTCCAATTCAAGACCAAGAGTGACTCGGTAGTATCCTTTTGAACGTAATATGATCTCCATATCATCTTTCCAATCAAAATAATTGAATGGGGTGAGGATAGGCTTTGAAGAAGAGTATTCCATTGCTAGGAGCGAGTCAAATGATGAAGAAGAAGCTTGCATGCAGACTATAGCGAATGGAGATGCTGTAGGGAAGCTTGCATGCAGAATGTAGCGAGTGCACTTGGAGGAGATAATTAACCTGCAAATCACATAAGAACAATCACAATAAGGTCGAACAATCCACCCTTTGAGAGTTGCATCACACCTAGGATTGGATTTCAAGCAATGTTGAATAGGTCCAATGTATCAGATCCAGGAATTATGTGGTAACTCAAGCTTCTGGAGTGGTATTGGAGTATTTTTCAAGCTTTGCATGCACAGGAGCGAATGCCCTTGAGATATCTCATGCCAAACTTTTTGCAATTTTTAGCAATTCAGTCAAATCTTCTTGTATAAACACCTGTAGAAAAGAGATCTTGTTCCTGCAATGGCTCTGATACCATGTAAAGTTAGTCACAGCAGATCTAATGAACAAATAAATCAGTCACCACAGATGAACATAGAAGATATGGTGCAAAACTGTGTAAAACATGCAGCAGTGCTCTCTATCCCAGAAAGGGTGAATGAATTACAATACAAACTGTTACAATGAACAGAGCAATTCGAATTGCCTAAGGAGGTCATTCGAATCACTGAATGGAGTAGCTTGACTCAATCTAGGAGTCCTCATCAATCATCGGTGTTGCTCATCAATCACAACAACCAGTCATCCAGGTGTCAAGCTGAGTCTAACTGATCATAATAAATGTAACTGAAGTGTGTAGCACTGATATAGGATCTGGAGGCTCAGTGGGGGCGCATGGGAGGCTAACTGGAGTCAGAGCAAGTCACCTAATCGAACTGGAGGTCAATCGGAGGTGAAACAGTCAGTCAGGAGTGAAATCGGAGTGAAATCAATCAGAATCGGAGCTAACTGAATGTAACTGGAGTGAATCTGCAGTGGTAGGTGAGCAAGTGCGCCCTTCTCAGTCAGTAGGTGAGAAGAGGGCGCCTTTCAGCTTAGGAGGGCTAAAACTCTGTGGAAAGTGGCTCCCGGGTGCTAGAAGAAGGTGGATAAGGTGCTGGAGGCATCAAACTGGTGACTGGACTGCATATCCTGAAATAGATCATGCAAGATCCTGAAGTAGATATGTATCCCGAAATAGATGATCCTGAAATAGATATGTATCCCGAAATAGATGATGGATATCCGAACAAGTACATTATGGAAATCACACTTGCATGCTTGTCTTTCCTCCTTTACTTGTGAGAAATATTGTATAATTCTAGAAGTGTTGATGTAAAAAAGACAACTACATCAAGAGGCATATGTCATGGAAAATCTAGGCTCTATGATGGATGAAGGAGACCTTACACTTCGGGTGCAAAAGGGCCACTAAAAAAAAATTAACTCATTCCTTGATCAAAGGGAAAAGAAATATAGTCACCCAAAGGTGGTAACATATGTGATTGTTGAAACAAAGTACATTTAACCATCTTTTTGTATGTCTGATATGGGAAAAATGCTTAGAAATTGGTGAGACCATGTTGGCACCCATATCCAATAGCCATTCCACATTCATTAGAAAATGAATGGATCCCTATTGTTCTTGGTCCACTACCTCTAAACATCATGAGAGGGACACCATGGTAATGTTTTAGGGTTTCAGGTTCCCGTGGTTATTTAAATTTTCCATATTTCATCATGTTTATATTTGCATTTCGATTCACATTAATTGTTTAATTTATTTTCTTTGGAAAAATGGCACATGCAATCAAGAACTCAATGAAAACATTTTTTATTTACGATTATTATTCGTATTTTAATTCCGTGACTGAAAGCATGGAATTAAAAAATGAATAGTATCTCGGTATCTTGATCATTACTCATTTTGCATCTCTATGATGGAATTCTGCAGCTTGTTCCAAAGAGCTCTATTCATTCAATAATCAAAGGATATTACAATATCATGCTAAGATTCTCTTGCAAAAGATTCCTTTTAACATATGATATGTCATGATGAAATTGTTGTCTTTCACCTCCTAAATTTAATATGCTTTATGATCATTTAAACTACTTTATTGGTGAAGTTCAGTATTGGTGAAGTCGTTTGATAGCAAGACATGCATTGGATTCCTTTAAAATATCAAGGAAACAAGGAAAATCTATGACTTAGGCAAATTAGATTCCTTTATTCAATATGTTTTTAAAAACTATTTATATTCTAATGTTCTTATCTTGCCAAGGGTTTTATTGTAGCTCATCAATTCGATAATTGGCGTTACATTATTACCATCATAAACGTAGTTTAAATCAAAGCCTTTATATCTAATTTAATTTTGATTTGTGTATTGAAGTCTAATGATTGAGTATGATTTGTTAATAACTTGGAATTAGCTGCAAATTGAAATTTGATTAGCCTTTTGATATAATCATTGATTGAATAAACTTTCATTTTGATATCATGGCATGATTTCTCTGGTCGTCGTGACCTGGACCTATCACTTTCAAATCCAGGTTAAGGCCACATATTACCTGGTCGATCTAGACACGAATCATGGTTTTAGTTGGTCTGTTCTTTTGATGGACAAGTAGTATCCCATGAAGCTAAATAAAATTTGGTCTCCTCGCCACCTCAACCACACTATCATTTCAATGAGTTGACGTGGTTAACTTATTAACGTCTGGTCCGTATGAAGACATGGCACATCTATAAACTCGTTTTTCTTTCTATTTGAAACATACCCCTCCAGTACAGCTTAGTTAAAGCACGCAATGTATGGGCTACCTAGCCATCTGTTGCAACAACAACCATTTCCCCAAATTTTTGTAAAACAATTTAGGGCCCCTCTAATTTTTTGATTAACTAAGGTCTTTTGTTTCATCTTTCTTTGATTACAAACCTTTTGGTACTTATAATTTTTTTGAGAAAAAATAAGATTTTCTTTATCGGAGCAAAATCAAGTTTTGCGCTGAAATGGTCGAAGAACAAGTGAGTTGGGCCTGACCACATAAAATTTCGGTTTTGCGCCGAAATGATCGAGGAACTTTTCAATTTCACGTCGAAACGGTCAAAGCAAAATCCAATTTTGCGCCGACAAGGTCGAAAGAAAACAAGTTGGATTCCGATCGGAGCAAGATCTGATTTTGTGCCGATACACTCAGGATGAATTTTTTTTCTTTGCGCCGAAATTGCCAAATGAATTTTCTAGTCGAAAGGAAATACGATGTTTTCATCAAAGAAATCAAAAGAGTATTTTTTTTGTATGGGCGCGAAATTCGATTTTGCACCGATACAATTGGAACAAGACTAAACATGGCCGAAAACATTTTGGAGTAAAACAAAAACTTGCGCTGATGTTTCTCCCGCCAATGCTGCGATAGGGCGCTTCACACGAAAAAGGTAAAAGGGTTGGTTTGTTTTGAAGGTCGGTGCCAAACTGATTTCTCACTCGAAGTGAATCGGTGTAAAACGGTTTCTCACCCGAATTGAATTGGTGTAAAATGAAGTTTCAATCCAAAATAGTTTCAGTGTGAAATCGAGTTTTGATCCGAAATAGTTTTTGATGAAATTTTTAAACTTAATATTGGACCCCGTTGGCACGATTACCAAGTCATATTTATTGCTAGGTTTTCATTGTATAAAAGTGGGTATTCAAAGTTTTTTTTTTAACATTTGCAAACACTGTTTGACAAGTTGGATCAATCACTGGATGACGGACCGTGTAACTCCATTCGGGAACAACCTCTATACTATTCGTACACCTCCAGGTAGGTCCTTTTTTCCTTTTACCTTATTACATGTTTTTCTTAAAGCAAACAACGTTCTTTCAATAATTTAAAAGAATATTTAAAACCTACGTTCTTTCAATAATTTAAAAGAATATTTAAAACCTTGTTAGCGCCCATATTTGCGTTTAAAACTTTGAAACTCGGTAGGGCATAGGGCCATAATCTTTATATATTTGTTTGAAAACCCGAAAAATCCCTTTTTGGTTTTGGGCAAAAGTGGAAGTATGTTGTTAGTGTTTGCCTACAAGGTTAAGTATTGGCAGTTTTTAGGAATGGCCCAAGTGGTTGTGGTTTGTAGCCTTGAAAGCTTACTCTTGTTGGTAAAAGCACGAAATTGCATCTAGAAAAATGAACTAAATGCTCATCATATCAACTTCAATTGCATGGATGATCATTTTTTTTCTCTCTTTCCATTTTCACTTTGACAAATTAGAAGAAAGTTGTTTTCTCACAGTTGTAGCGAGGGGGATTTTATTGACAAAGATAGTTGATAAATTGAAAATCCTCTCACGTATAGATGAGGGCCTTTATTTTACTCATATAATGATGGTAGGTTTTTGACTTGCATCTCCTTAGAAAACCCTTTTACCTTATAGAATGGAATGAACATAAACTTATTACTCTTTCTAAACATTGGTGTTGATTTCTTTGACATAATCGAATAGGGTTTGGTCAAGATCCCTCATGGAAACAAAATATTGTGATAATGAATGAGGGTTTTTCACACATATATCTTTAGCTTTTATCTCAATAGAATAATGAACAATGCTTCTAGTTTGAAACCCTAGTCATTGTGATTCTAGAAATTGACTTGAGAGTTCATTCCTTTACCTTTAACACGTTGATACTACCACCAACTACAAACTATAGAGCAGAGGAACCCATTCTACAATGCATTTAGTATTCATCAAGACAAAGACTCAGATCCAAAAAAATTGATATTATGGAAGTATGAATCCCCTTGTCTACATTTATTTGCTTGTAAATAATGCATATTGACAATATCTGCAATTTATTGTTTGAATTAGTTTGGTTAAAAGATTTTATTTCCATTATCATTCTTGCTCGAAATTTGTTTCCTTAACATTGGATTGATTGTTTATACATTAACTTTGTTTTCACCCTAGGATTCAGAAATGCAAAGGAGAGTGTCTAAGTGTAAATCCAAGGTCACGGAATCCGATTCTGATATTGAAATTGTCCCAGAAACTATGATGGAGACCCAATATGAAGACACCAAGGCTGCAACATGAGTAGCTCTTGAATATAAATGGGGTGAATTATACCACCTTATCCGAGACTAGAACGTGTTGGATCCATTTATTGAGGAGATGATGGTATACCAGAATATTAAGAAATTAGTTCTTCATAAGGCCACCACCCATCTAGAACTTTTCCCATGTTTGGAAGTAATTGGGTGGATTTTACCCCATGTAGATGTTAGCTCAAGAATCATAGTTGGGGAAAATGGAGAAGGATTCGCGTCATTTCAGCTAGGTCATATTAACAGAGCCTATAATTTACCACCTCCAAAGGTAATGATGACAAAAGAATGGATAAAAGGGGTCAACATAGACCATTATGAATATGCTAAGAAGATGTTGATTCCTAGAAAACAGTTAAGGTAGAGAGCGAGTGAAGAGCACGATGCACAGAATCTAAAAACACCCTTCAAAGTTATAGCAATGATGTTAAGTAGAATATTTGGAAGGGATAACGCAAATGTCTACAAACTTAGTTAGGTGCCTCTTATGTATCATGTTGCCTCCCATGGTACTGTCTTCAATCGGGAAGACATTATTTCAGAGAGTATGGCATCAGTAGTAGCAACCACCTAAGGAGGCATGACTAAGAAAAGGGAAAAATTATTTATGTCTTCTTATCTCATTGACTGTATCTTGATAAGGAACCCATTCCACAAGTTTGGGTGCTATTGGGTCCTAGCTGAAAGTCCTCTCTATGTGGCCTACCAAATAATGTGCGCTCACAAATACACAAGCTTCTATAAGCTTATATGTTAGGAATTCATAATTCCTTTATATAGGTTAATGTTTAACGAGGAACCTAATTGTTTGTTGGATAACGCAATGACCGTGATCAATGAATATGGGGATTACAGCTTTACCCCAGAAGGCACATATATCCGAATGTATGGAGGAACTAAATATCCTTCTCTGATGCCGAAGTACGCCACAAATTATGTAGTGCATAAGGAGGCTATAAGACAAGTTTTTTTCAACGGAGTTGGGCACTTTCTGAATGAGAATAAGAACGCTTATTACCCTCCCCTCCCATTCATCATCGAAGCCTATAAATTCACTAATGTTAAAGGAGCATAGGTTTTCATAAAGGACTTGGAGGCATTTCATTTTGGAGAGAAGGTTTTCATTAGAAATGACAAATTACAGAAAGATGCCAAACATTGCGCATCATGTAAGATTCACTATGAATATACATACCACTTCCTACAGGATGAACAAGTATATCAAACAGCCAATAATATGGCATATTTAAACAAAAAAATTGGCCGAAAAGATGGAGTAGGTTCTAGTCAAACTAAAGATACAGAAAAAGAAGTGGATCAACATAAGGCCAGAGAGGAGGCTGTAGTATTTGTCATAACTATAGATCTGAGTAAACTAGATTTCCTATCTTAGCAATCAATAACATATCAACATAAATAAGAATATAAAGAGAACAAGGAAAATAATACACTAGATATACGTGGTTCACCCAATTGAGCTACGTCCATGGGAAGGTTGTCTTCTATTATCTCCATAAATCTCCTTCAATCTTACAGGAGAGAAACTACAAATAAATCCAATACAATATAGTAGAGCTTGAGATCACAATACCATGTCTTGATAATATACCACTTTATCACTTGAACCCTTATGATGTGACTCCCTTGACCCTATTATATACCAAGAGATGTGGAGGAATTACTCTCACATATTGCATGTGGGATAATATAATTCTCCATAATAACATTTCTTTATATAATGATGGATATCAAGAGTATATTTTACCATAATGAATATGGGATATAATTTATTACTCTTTTACATAATATTGTGGATAAATTCCGACATAACACAAAGAAATTATTACCTTCCAAGGAATATAATTAATATATTCCAACAATATCAGAAGAAGCAAGAAGAAAACAAGAGGAAGAAAAAAAACAAAAAGAGGAGGAAGCACGAAATAAAGAAGAACAAAAGAAGGCAGAAGAGGAAGCCAAGCAGGAAAAGAAAAGAAAAGAAGAGCAAGAAATAGCAGATAAAGCAGCTGAATTAGAGAAACAAAAGGAGGAAGAATCTAGATTCAAGAAAGTTTTGGAAGATAAAGGGATCCAAGAAGAAGATCATAGTTTCCAAGACATGGACATAGATCCACCTGATGATTCTGGAATCCCACTTACAGGAGGACATCTTCCATTTGTCGAGCTCGGGCTCACACTATTTACTCCTTCTAAGCAACATTCTGTAGCAAAATTGGATACTATAGTTTTTGACCCTAAGCAGAAGACGACCTTGAGAAGAATCGAAAATAGGTTGAAAATGGGTACTCATCCAGATATAGTAACTATACAAGAAAGTACCTTGGTAGAAGGTACCCACAAAGATCCTAAGTTTACATATTCAGTGAATATAGTAGATTCCTAGGCCAATGCCGACAATGTTGACAAGTTGATGAATGATCTGGAGCAAAGAAAAGTGAAAATGTTGAAGTTGAAGGATAACTTGGTGAAAGCTAGAGGTGAAGGAATTGAATTAAAAAGAAAAAAAGATACAGTGGAATCTGACAAGGAAAAGTTACTGCTAGATTATCAGGAATTGGAGAATGAAAAGGATGCCTTATATGTGCAACTTGTGATCATGGAGGGAGAGTGACGTGATTTTTATTCTCGGATAAATGAGTTGGAATAGAATGAAATCAAATCAAATCAGCAGTTGGAGTCCTTGATCAGTAAAAAGGAATATTTGCAATCGCGGGTAAATGAAATGATGATTGAGAAGCAAGTTTTACACACCCAGGTTGATGAGTTAATGAATGAAAAGGAATCTCTAATGGAGCAGGTCAAAGTTGCTCAAAATCAGAAGCACAACATGACACCATTCTATGAACAGGCCTGTAAATCACAGGAACAAATCTTCCATTCACAAGAATTGTTGGCTGAGGAAATTTATAAAATGAGAAAGATGATAGACATGATGAAGGAAATTTTTGTAGGCTCTCTCACTGTGAAACATAAATTAATCAGTGCATTTCACAAAGTAAAGAAATTGATCGCTCGGAAAGGAGAAATCCAAACTTTCCTGATCACTTGTTGAATAAGACAGTTGCAGAACTCAAATTAGATATATCTCTTCTAGACAGTTGCATAAAAGATGCCAAGAAAATACAAGAAGAAGTACCAAAGACTATCTCAAAGTGTGAAGGAATTTGCAAAGATATTTGTCAAGTGCATGAGAAATGCCACATCTCAATTGCTCAAGATATGTATGAGTTTCCTACCAAAGAGCAACGTCTAATAGAATTAAAAGATAGCTTAAATGAAGACCTGGAGTACATCAGGAAATTGGACGTGCTTAATGAAGAAGATCTCAAACAACATATAGGACAAGCATCCGTGAATGCTTGTTTTCTGGAAGAGAGTTATAAAGAAGCTACTAAAGGATTAATAAGTGTGGGAAAAGAATTATATATTCATGAGGTCTCTTTAAAATTATTAGAGCCTCAACAATGTAATGTAATGTAATATTTCATGAAACTGATTTGTGGGATAGTTATATTTGTAGTTTAGAGGCCCCGTAGACAAAATAATATAATTTGTAAATAATGATCTATTTTTGGTTGTGCAAGCACAAAAGATAAAATTTTAGCAATCCAAGAGTTGGAGGGTAGGTGAAACGATTGGTCATGTAAGGAAAATTTCTCTTGTAAGATAAATAGAGGGGAGAATGGATTAGAAAGGGGATTTTTCTGGTGTAATAGAAGCTGCAGACATTTTGTATGAAAAATAATTTTTTGCTAATGAGAAAGACGTATTTGTTGGGTAAAGCTTACATGGATTTTGCGTGGAATGTTTTGGATAATATATCAAAATTATTTCTTCCTGTGTTCATCCTCATGCTGTGAGATCTTTCTTACTTTATTGAATTATTTTGATTGTAATTAATTATTTTACTCATCTATGCAAATCTCTGTGTAATTTAAGAGTAATAAATCGATATAAATTTCATCAAAGCTATCTTTGTATATTTATGTTGTGAATGTAAATACTTTATCTAAATAGTTGTCTTTTGGATGTGTATAAACATTCTCAGATATTACTTTGATTAAAAATCGCTCCTTGCAAGGATAGATTAGTTAAGTTAGGATAGGGTAAGCTGATTGATAATGTAGAAGTGATAAGACGAGAGGTAAGAACCTGCGCATCACTTGTGAGGATTTTTCCTTTCAACTATAGGTTATGCATCAGTTAGATTATGGCACTTGCATACTCATAAGTAGACATAAAATATAAATGGCGGGCCGGGCCACAACTGATAAATTCAATAGCATATCTACGGTAGTCAGACCGTTAACCAGACAGATTCCCTATTCCAAATAGTGAATTATCTAATTTGGATTATTCATTGGGGAGAATACCTATTGTTGATGCTAGGATTTTCCAGGAATCAACACCATCATGTCTGGCACTTTCAATCATCAATAACCTCGAAAGTAGAAGGAACCAAGGGTGGTGATCCTCATCCATTTCACCTATGCTCTGTGCATTTCTCAAGAGGGTTTTGCTATGACTCAGAGTGACTAATAATCTCACATCCACACCCCTCATTATGTTATTCCATCCAATACAATATGTGAGGGGTCATGGGTCTAATTTGCAAGATTGAACCCAATAACCCCACGATTGTTGAGTCTGACCCCCAAATTTGTAAGGGCTTCTTGAAGACGGGTTGGATTCCCTTTGTTAGGAGATTCCATGGCCACAGTAGGAAGGTCACGATCTCTTGTGTGAATTCATTTAATGGTAGGAGACCTGTGCTTTCAGACCTCAAATTACAGGTTGACGAGGAATTAATTTCATCCGCTACCGGTCTATCCAGAGATGGAAAAAAAATGGTTCAAGCATACATCCCTTAAGGGCATTCCATGGAAGCTGTTTTTGCTCGAGCCAATGGACCTTGATGAATACACGAAAGGCATGCTTGTAAATTTGTTTAATCCAAAGTGGAGAAACATGTTTAGGCCAATTTGGTTTTTCATCACTTATGAGGGTCGATCTAGAATAGTCTTGAGGTATCATATCAGGATTTTCATGGCCACTTTAGGATTTAAAATGAATTTGCCTCATTGTTTACTACTGATCCTTGAAGCCATGGAATCCCGATATCATAAGACCTTTAAAGATTCTGACTAGGTTCTGTGCCACTTTGGCCTGATCCGAATTCTAGTTGAGTTTCATCTGGTTCGGTTGGGTTAGACCTAGAATTCATTTTTGTAAAGATATCCGTTGGATGTTTTGGAGCTAGAACAAGATGTGGGTGTTGTAGATATGGAACACAATATTTTCTCCAATTACCGGAAGCTTTAAGTTCTGCAACCCCTTATTCCTACCCTCATAACATAAATTCCGACCTCCCGGAGTCAGGTTCTCCTTGTCACAATCAATTGAACTCTTTCGATCAAAGTTTTCAAAATCATGCTCAGAAAGAACTACAGTCACGGGAAAGAGAAAAATATGACCATATAATAGAGGAATCGATGCGTGTAGACCACTCCGTTGAGGTTGATACATTGGGAATGAATACCTTGAGACATAATATCTCTATCCATATGTCTCATGAAATTCATCCAATCACAATCTTTGTTCTTCAAATTGATACCCAATTGAAATATTTTCCTATTTAGGCTGGGGAAAGAAAGATAGACGATTATACATCCCAAGGTATCATCCCGATTTGTAATGTTAAACTGTTATCACAATATATGCCGACCTCTTAAATCAACCTATGTGCATGAAGAGTCCCTCGACAATATTTTCAACTCCACGTTAGAAAAAATGGGGGTTACTCATTTGCTTCTGGATGTTAATAAGATCAAGGACTTAGTTAATACTGAGGTTCATTCCGTTGTTTAGTCACAATTGGAGATCGGTCGGATTGAAAAACCAGAGGAATTAAAATAGGCTCACGATTAAGTGGTCATTGCTAAGGTTGAATGTTCTGGTGACGCAACTCAAACCGATCATACTCTCCATATTCATCCATTAAACAATACTAAAAGGTCGTCTAATAAGAACACATGAGCTTGTAAATCATCCAATCATCTTGTCCACAATGTTGTTTCCAAAAGACAAGCCTTATTGCTATCAAGATATAACAGGTACAAGAAGTCTTCTCAAAATCGACAATATGCTCAATGAGATCCCATTCCAGTTATTCATATATCAGACCATGATGAGACTCAACCTAAGCCAAGTATACAAGAAATTGCTTAGAAAAATCCATCATCATTAGGAAAGGTAGAACAAAGTAAACATGAAGAGGTTAAAGCTAAAACTGATTTAACGGGGGTAAAGATGGAATAGAGGAAGCAACAGAGCCCTCAAACGGATTCAAACATTGATCCTTATTCGGTTCTTCATATCGATAGTGCTCTTCGAAACTTCTGGAAAGAAGAAGCCCTATTTTATAATCAGGAAAGATTAGGTTGGAAAGCCATCTTGTGATGCAAATTCCCAAATCTTAGTCAGCTATTATCAAGCCAAGGTTTATTCCATGGATGAAAAGGTGAATTACCTCCAATATAATATCTCAGAGCTTAAAATGAAAAAGAGGTTGTTAAATGAACAACACCAAAATGAGTTCAGTCAGCTCAAAAAGAGATTGAAGAACTGTATTGCTAGAACTATGATCAATACCTCAAGTGTCAATATTTTTTTTAATCCAACCACTAATGAAACTGTGAACCAAAAATATTCTATATCGTTATATTGGTTTTCAGTTGAATTTTGATGTCATGAGAAAATTTTGAATAATTAGGTAAGTTTTCCTCCTTTTCATTTCATTAAATAACATTCGTTAGTCTTCTAATTTTATTTCCTTTAATAAGAAGTAGTTGTAGAATCATAGTTTCTGCATCCACTTCATTTTATTTATTATGTTTTATTTTGTTTTCTTATTTCTCCTTTTGTTTGTGTTTCAGGAAAATGGTCAAGCGTCAATTTTGTCAAAATTAGGTCAAGAATATCCGAATCAATGGCATGGAGAAGCATGTGTTGTAACAAGTAAGCTCTTCGGATTGGCAAGGAGATCTTTCAGAGTTGATTATTATGGTTTACCATATCAACAAAATAGTTTTATTTGAACCGATTGATTAATTTAGGATGATTCCATAATACATTTTCCTAAATTAATAATTTTAGATCCTTATTTTTGGGGAATTCGGTTGTTATGCATGGAGATTCGATCATCATCAATTTGTATATATATGTCGAAATAACATGAACAAAAGGGGGGCTCTTTTGGCTGGAAAATGGTGTGTGTTTAACTCAGACTTAATGACTTCATTTTATTACCATGAGTAATATATACTATAAATTTTTTCTTGTATGATTATGTATGTTTATTTCATTATCTATGTCATTATGTTAGGATTTGTGGTAAATTATCTTTACCCTACGCAGATTTTCTTGCCCGGATTATACAACTGTTGGATTTTCTGAATGTTGTCATTGATCAACAGTTAATTTTCATAACACCATTTCTAAAATCGTTCTTCTTACTGCATCCACATATTTCATATTCACATGATTCGGTTTCGGTAACTTGTTTTATGATATATTAAATTTTTAAATATATGGTTGTGATTTGTTAGTGATTGTTTTAGGATGATTAAATCATAATCATGTATTTACTGGTGATGCACTGTTTTTTTAACATGACATGTCAATCGATCTGGTTATAATTTTAAATTTGAACTAGTTATTTGACATTGGTCAATAATTATTTTGTTTCTGTTATTTATTCAAATGTTGGGATTGTCTACGTGACAATAATATAGAATTTTATGTGTTTTATATAAGAGTCGATTGATTCCAACTTCTTAATGTATATATCTTGATCAATACTAGGGAAGTATAAGTAGTTAAGATTTGGTTTCTTTTAGGTGTAAAATCTAAACAATGGCTTGGATTCAGATCAATTTGTCCCGAATTAATTCACTGAAAATATCTAAGGTAGTAAATGTGTATTGATTTTTTTATTTTTAGTGCACCTGAAGTATAAGTATGTGTGTTGTTTGAAAAAAAGTTTTTGATTTTAGAATTTAATATTAGTTAATATTTTGGCTTGTTTTTCATAGTCTATATAATATAGTTTTGTCTCAAGATCATTCTGTAAAATACATAAAGATATTTGGGATCCCTACCCTTAAGTGTGTATTTGTATAAAATTAATATTCATTTATCTTTTGTATATATAGATAGATAACATTCATATATTTTCTTTATTTAGTTTTGTTATTAAATTAGGAATAATCTCGGCTAACGAAGCAATAAATCCATGAGAATTGATCATTTCAACAACTTGGGGTAATTAGACACCTCTGGATCAGATCAATTCCTCCTTGTTGATGCAAGTGCACAACTCCCGCGTCAACAAATGGTGCTGTAAGGAGGACCTTTCACTATCTAATGGATAAACATAGTCAAAATAGGATCTCGCTCGCTCTCCCGTTGTTACCAAAAATTTCTCAGGTGCTTCGGCTCAAGTCAACGTGCCTAGTGCTTCCCAGCTGGAGGTTATTATAACGCCTCTTCAAAACACTACACACCCCCAGGATAGTATTGTGCTATCCAGCCCATTATATTTAAATCTTAAATTTCAAGAACACAACAACTCCTCTCATGAATTAATAGCCAGAACCCAATCTAGATTAGCAAGGAGTCAATAAATTCAAGAACACTTGGCTACTAGACTCCACAATTCTGTAGGAGGTGCATCACAATCCAATGAGAATCCTCAAGACCATTTTTCCTCGGAAAGTCAACAATTACAAGAGAATTTGATCAAATGTTTTAGACTTCCCGATTACAATCCCTATGAGTTCTCCTTACTAGGATATCACACCAATTGCAGTCCTCAAGACCATCAATAATATCATGATGATCATCATGAAACAAACATCAGGAAGTCCCTTTATCCTATTCGAACTCGATTATCTTTTGGATTAGGAGGTAACGATTTACCATCTTCACCACTTGACTCCCCTCCAAGTTCCACCAGAGAAGACTCCTCTGAACAAGAATCTTCCGATCATGCTCAAGAATCAGATGAAATGGAAGACAATCAAAATAACAACCAAAATAGACCATGGTTGCATCAGGACATTGTGGTAGTCCCTAGTTTGCAGCATCAAATCCCAAAAAACCTAGAAAAATGGCTCCCTAAATATGATCCTAAAAATAATCAACCAACTAATGACCATGTAAAGCGATTTATTCTCAAACTTAGACTTAAAAATGTTACCCACGAGGATGTAGTATGTTGATTATTTCCTTTTACCCTTGAGGGAAAAGCATCCACCTGGTACTTTGCACAACTAGCATGGAGTATCACATCTTGGGATCAATTTGAAACAACATTTCTTGAAAAATTTGGGGATGACAAGAATCCAAAAGTCTTGGTCATGGAACTGTCTAAAATCTGCATGAACTCAAAAGAACAAAATCAGGGATTTTAATAAAATATCTATAACTTAAAAAAATAAAATCCCTACAAAATTTATGCCTGCTAAGAACCTAATTATGGCATATTATGTCAAATATTTACCTCATGACACTGCTATGTGGGTCAAGAGGACACGTATGCGGGTCAAGAGGACACATAAAGCCACTTTACATGAGACATTTGATGAGGCTATCCTCGTTGAGAAAGACAAGCTAAGTTTAAAATATTCTCTTGAAAATGATAATGATCATCCTTCTACTTCTAAGAAGAAGGTTGAAATCCTTTAAAAATTGCCTATAGCAAAAAAGGAATACTCTAATATATATTTGGGAAACATCAATAGGGCTCTTCAAAAGATCTCCAATTAATTAATTGACCTTAAACGAAATGTTGGGGATTCTTATCTCCCATCTTTTAGAAGGAATTTTCCTCCTCGGTCAAATAAACCAATGCCTCCAGCATAAGGTATGAATTTTGATGAGTTAGTTGATACTCTCAGATTTTTAGTTCTCAGTACAGAGCAATATTCGGATTTCCAATATATGTCAAAAGACCAAATAGAGCAAACCAACGATGAAAATATGGACCATTTTGAGGATAATTCACCTCCAACCATCGGTCATCTCTGGTATGTAAATGGTTATGAATCCGATTGTGAAGTAGTAGTTGTGAATGTGAACCAGCATCCCTATAATACTAGGAGCAAAGGCCATGTTTCAACCAAAACTTTTGTTACACCTCAACCTAGTCAGGACTCTTCTACTTTTCAGAAAAATCAAACAGTTGTTAACAAATCATTATTACATGATATTGATTATGATCTAATAGGGGAATTAAAGATACCAAAACCTAACATCTCCCTCTATGATATTTTTAAGCTCCTCCCAATAAAGGAGTTAATATCTCATAAATAATCTAATAGATCAGTTAGAAAGGAGAAGAGTACCCATAAGAAACCTGAATGCAGCCACTAACCCTGAAAGGAGAAAAAATCAGTCATCAATTAATGCTGCCATTGGTAAGAATTCAAGATAAAAAACCCCAACCTTTCTTCTCACCTTTGAAATACTTAATAAAAACATTCATAATTGTATGGTAGATTCAGGCACTTCTTCAAACGCGATGCATCTCTTGGTTTGCAAGAAGTTAAACGCTAAATTTACATCGTCTGAAACCCATATCATATAGTTAGATTGTTCCAAGGTAAAGGTGTCGAGGGAATTGAAACATGTGTTAATTAGACTTTCCTCCAACCCTCAACTGCATCAAATGATTGAAATTGTAGTGGCTGATATTCCAGAGGCTTAAGGACTATTTCTCAACATGGATTGGTTTGAGCAACTTCAAGGCTATTTTTCAATCGACTAGTCACATATGTGGCTGCCACTTAACGGTAAGCCAAAAAATATTAGGGTCGACAGGGAAAGATATATGAAACATACAATCACTGATTTGAATGATTCTAATGAACCTATTTTGTTTACTGAAAACATTCTTGGGAACTTCGGTTTCGAAACATTTTTGGGGAAATTTCAGGGTAAAGAGTCACCTAGTTCTAATCCATCTAAGCAATTAGAATTATGTCATTTCTCACAAGACGCTCCATCTTATTCTTTATTTCATCATGTAAATAATGCAAATGATGCAGATAATCAAATTTGGTCTTTGTATTTTGATGGTTCTCGATCTAACGAAGGTGCAGGTGCCGGTTGTTTACTTATAGACTCAAAAGGTAATAAAGTGTTTCTATCTTGTAGACTTGAATTTCAATGCACCAATAATACGACAGAATATGAAGCATTGATTCAAGGACTTAGAAAGGCATTGGATCTCAATGTTAAGGTTCTGACAGTTTTTGGCGATTTTGAAATTATTGTTAGGTAGGTAAAGAATTCTATTCATTGTACTTATGTTCATCTGAAAAAGTACCAAGCTGAGGTATGGAACCTTATCTCCCAATTCGACACCTTCAACATTAATTCTATCCATATATATCTTGATCAAGAAGCTGATTTATTAGAAAATGTAGCATCCATACTAGTTGAAGGATTTTTCCCTAATGCTTTTTCAATAGAATTGCTTTTTCACCCATCAATACCTGAAAATATTACTAACTGGCAAGTTTTCGATTCTGATGAATAGGTGATCGATTTTCTTACGTTGAAGGATACATTCCAGGACTTTGCAATTGATGAAATATTGCATGATGAAAACTTGCGTGATTTTTCGGTAATAAATCCTTATGTTTCAGTAAATGATGCATTCCAAAAGGTAAATGCTGTACCCAGGTCTGCTCTTAAATTGGGAAAAAAATTGACATATCGGACAGATTTAAGAAGCAAACTAATTACAAAACTAACAGCTCAAGCATGCAATTTGAGATAATCAATTTAGGTATAGAAAGGCCCTAAGAAAATTAATCTTGGCTCAAATTGCACTCCCCAAGAGAAATTAGCCTTAATTAAATTATTCAAGGAATACAGAGATGTATTCGCTTGGACTTATGACAAGCTTAAAACTTTTGATCCAAATGTGATTCAACACGTTATTCCATTAAAACCACAATCCAAGCCTTTTTAACAAAAATTATGAAAGATGCGTCCTAATTTACATCCATTAGTAAAAGCTCAGCTCAATAAATTATTGGCTGCTAGGATTATTTTCCCTGTAAGGCATAGTTAGTGGGTTGAAAATTCAGTCCTAGTTAGGAAGAAAAATGGGGACATACAATTGTGTGTTGATTTTATCGACTTAAATAGGGCATCTGACAAAGATAATTACCTCGTCCCTCCCATGGAATAGGTACTACAACAAGTATCTAGTGCAAAAATGCTCTCTTTATTAGATGGTTTTTCTGGTTACAACCAGGGCCTTGTCACACAACCTAATCAACTCAAAACTACATTTAGAACACCATGGGGAATGTATGCATATCGTAAAATGCCCTTCGGGTTGATTAATGTTGGAGCGACCTTTCAGAGGGAAATGGATGTTTCTTTTAGGGATTTGATTAATCATTCTGTTGTAGTCTACCTCGGTGATATTAATTTTTTCTCTAAAGATAGGGTGGATCATATTCTCCACTTAAAGAAAGTATTTGATAGATGTACGTGATATGTTGTTTCCTTGAATCCCAAGAAATCAATATTTTCAGTCACGGAGGGTAAATTACTTGGTTTTTTCGTGTCTAGAAAAGGTATGAAAATACACCCAGAAAGAACCTAGACAATTCTGAAAATTACTTATCCCTTATCCAAAAAAAAAATGCAATCTTTTTTAGGGAAGATAAATTTTGTGCACATATTTGTCCCCGGATTCTCTAAGATTGTGAGACCTTTGCAGCAGATGATTAAAAAAGACGTCGAATTTAAATGAGGAGATTTAGAAAAAAAGGATTATGTAGAATTAAGGAAGCCATTGCAGAAGCTTCAAATTTAGATATGCTTGATTTTTCTAGATATTTTATTTTATATACTTTTGCACCTGACCTGTCGGATGCAGCTGTTTTGTTGCAGAAGGACAAGAATGGAGACAAGCGTCCCATCTCTTTCACGAGTTTCGCTCTTAAGGGAGCATAATTGAACTACCTAGAATTCGATAAGCAGGCCTTTGTTGTATTTAAGGAAGTTAGACATTTCAAGCCTTACTTATTGAAATACAGGATGACTGTCATAGTCCCCTATTCAACAGTAATGAACCTGCTTGTATAGAAAGAGCTCGAGGAGAAACAGGCTCATTGGATGACTTCCCTCAAAGAATATGACTTGGATATTAAACCATCAAGTGTGGTTAAAGGTCAATGCATTTGCAAATTAGAGGCTGAATCTATTTCTGACCCACAATCACTATCTGATTCTGAAAAGGAGCAAACAATGTTTGAGAGAGAGGTCTTCCCTATCTCTACCATCGATGAATCTTGGTATTCCGATATGAGGTACTTGTTAATCCATGGTGGTGCTATAGAGCACTTAAACCCAAAATCAAGAGGATCTTTGAGGCCCAAATAGGCCCCTTACCAGCTTATTAATGATATATTGTTTAGGGATTTGGGTGTTAGGAGTGAATCGGTGAAGAGGCAGCGAAACCCTATCTCTGAGGGGTGGTGAATTAGGAGCTTCGCGGATCCAGGGTTCGGGGGATGGTTCTAGCTTGAACGTGAGCCTAGCCTTGACAGAGCAAGTGAATCAGTCTCGGGGCCCTCTCCCTAGGTTTCCATATGGGGACGAGCTCCCCCCCACGACCACCGCCGACAGATCTATCGACGAACAGTTCAGTGGAGTCTCAGACTACGATTGGGAAGGGAGCTAAACGGAGAATGGGACTAGGTGGTTGTCTTCCTACATCTCTGAAGATCCTAGCTATGCAAATCAAATCAAACAAGATATGAGAGAGAATAGAAGAATGGTGCATAAAATCCTTAATTGGGAAGTTTGTGGGAGTTGGCCCTAAAGAAAGATATTTGGTGAATTGGATCAATTCCACCTAGAAACCTAAGGGCCATTACGATCTCCAATTGGGTTCCAAAGTGTTTTTCACCGTTATTTTCTTTAATGTAGAAGATAGGGATCGAATTCTGGAAGGAGGCCCATACTTCTTTTTCTCTGCCGGGTTATACCTTAGACCCTAGAAGGAAAGGTTTAACCCTGAGACAGAGGATGTGACTGTTGCCCCGGTATGGATTAGGATTTTTTCTCTGCCTTGTGAATACTAGGATCTGTATATTCTTCAAGATATTGGAAACACTTTGGGTGAAGTTGTCAAAATTGCGGACCAGACTAAACAACAACATTACACAACATATGCCCGGATATGTGTTTACATGGATCTATCAAAGGAGCTTCCTTAAACAATCAATTTAAACTGGAAGGATGAGGAATGGGTTCAACCTCTGGACTACGAGAAGCTCCCTTTTTCATTGCCGTCAATGTCATGCATATGGCTATTTGGGTAGGAATTTCCCACAGGTAAGATCGACCCCCCCTCCCCCCCCGAAAAGTGGCCTGGAAGGTGATACGGACAAGGAAGGTTTTTCTCAGGTTCATAATAGGAGAAGAAACAAGACGACAGGACAGAATAAGGTGGTGAAGGAGATCCCGGGGAAGGGGATCGAATCATCCAATCCATTCCAGATTCTAGAGGATCATCAGGAAGATGAGACAACTGGTAAGAATAAAGGCAAAGCAAAAGTTGATCCCATGGAAGGAGTAATCGAGGGAAGTGATCACATTCAAGATGGGATAGATCCTACAGAACCAATGGCGGAGTATAACGAGGATGATATGGAGCTCGGGGAATTAAATCTTGATGAGATTGAGAGGGAATGGACCAAGAAAGGGAAAGGTTATGTCACCCGACAATAACTTGAGCTTCTCAAGGTAGCTATCATCAGTGCTAAAGTTCCTAGACAGTTAGGTATAGCCTCTGATCCTCAGAAAGGCAATAAGAGGAAACCCCCATAGGAAAACCTGAAGAGAGGTAGAAAAACAAATAAACAGAGGATTGCTGAGATAGGAGTGAAACTCATTGAGTTTGGCCAGTATCCCACGATACTGGAAGCCTTATATGAAGTCAATAAGGTTACTCAATGAACCTGATATTGTGGAATATTAGAGGGTGAAATCACCCTAGGAAGGTCAAAACCATGGCCAGAAAGATGAAGCAGGAAAAACCAGATATACTTTTTATCCAAGAAACAAAGTGTAGTTCTCATTTTTTGGAGCAAATGAAGTAGAAAATTTGGAAAGGAAGTGAATATATGGCCATTGATGCCATTGGCTTTGCAGGGCATGGCGATTTCTTGGCAGCCTGATGCAGTGGGTCTGTCAGATTGGTGGGCTATCCGCTTCTCCCTGAGTGCCATGTTTAAAGATCGTGTGTTTGGCTCTTCTGGTAGGATTGTAAATGTTTATGGGCCAAGCGCATTCCATCAAAAAAGGGCTTTTCTCCAACAGTTATCATGGCTATGAGACCAAGCCTCCTGTGGTTCCTCGATCATAGGGGGGATTTTAATCTAATCGCGTCCCTGGAGGAAAAAAAGGGGGCAGGAGAAACCTGGATAAATACCAAGAAGATTTTGGGGACTTCATCACCCAAGGTCCTTTCATTGATGTTGAGACGGGCAATGGGTTGTATACATGGAACAATAAAAGAGGGTGTACCCACCTGGTGGCTTCACGAATTGACAGATTTCTGACCACAAAAGATCTGGTCAGAAATGGGGGCGAGGCACATGCAGTTGTCTTGCCACTAGCTGGCTCTGATCACTGGCCCATTTGCCTCCAATGGGAAGGATCCAATGCCTCCCAGTTCAAACCTTTTAGGTTTGAACAATTTTGGCTTGAACATAAAGACTTCAAAGAGCTCGTGGGACAGTGGTGGAAGGAGACTGTCCCTCCATGGGGGATAGGGATGTTTTAGCTCCAACAGAAATTAAAAGCCTTAAAAGTCAAAATCAAAGAATGGAACAAGTCAGACTTTGGGAATATCTTCCAAGACAAGGCTAGAGTGGTATCTGACTTGGAGATGGTGCAACGTTGTGGCATGGAAATAGGATGGATAGATGAGCTAAAAGAACAAGAGTTGAATCTGTTGCTTCAACTTGAAGCTCGAGAAAAACAAGAAGATATTTTTTGGAAGCAAAAATCTAGGATTCAAAGGCTTCAGGAAGGAGAGAGGAACAAAAAATTCTTCCACAATTCTATGGTCCACAACCGCCATAAATCCAAAATTTATAAGTTGCGGAAATCTGATGGGACCTGTTATCACATATATAGTAGCCGGGCTACCATACATTATTTTTCTCATTCCAGTACACTATTCAGCCAGTTCCCTTGCATTTGAGATGCCGAGATGAGCATTTATATTGGATCACTATCAGATTGTGGACAGCAGTTATATTCCCCATGCCATGACTGAGTTTCAGGACACTCAGAGAGATGCCCGATATAGCCATTATGCCATTGGTACAGAGCAGACAGTAGTGCCCAGAGTTACAGCAGCAGTCTCAGAGGACAGGTGATGGTACAGGTTGATGAGCTTTCAGGTATATGACTCAGCAGGTATACTATTGTGTTATGATTAGATTGCTTTTATACTTATTCTTATAGCATGTCTTAGCACTTAGTGTCATGATCTGGCGATCATATAGATATTTGGACCTGGTTGACCTATTATATATATATATTACTGTCCCTACTCAGACTTAGAAGTTCACTATTCATACTCATTGGTGCATACCCTCCTTAGGGAGAATAGAGGTGATCATTACACCATACTATGGCTTGCTAGTGTTGGCTTCATCTTTTCATTGTCTTCATCCATCCGTGGCCTACCTTTTAGATTATCACCCTGATTTGCTACTTGACTAGTGACATGGAGGACCTTTCCCCACTGTAGCCTCTGTATTGGATGAGCTTCCCTGTTTATTGTGTCTCGGCTCTGAGTTGGTGACAAAACTTACCTATGGTGAGTTGGAGTTCCTTGAGAATTCCCCCTAGTCACTAAAGTTGTGTTGGCTAAACCTGAAACTTTTAGTGCTGCCATCAATACAAAATCTGGAAAAATCAAATGCTATATCTTGTATATGAAAGAAATGCCAAATGAAAATGGCCATGAAAAATAAAATGTTATATCTTTTGGAAAAATAAATACCTAGGTAAACAAGCTGTCCATGACATACCTAGAAGTGCTCAGGTAAACAAGTGCCTTAAAAACACACCTGCAGCAGAAAGCCTAAAAATAAATGTAAATCTATGCAATGTGTTTGTAAACACACATAGATCAAGGCTATGGAAACTCAGGCCCAAAAAGCAATGGAACTTAAATGTTATATCTAAACAATTGCTGGCCTTGCTTGTATTATGGATTGTGCGCATCTGTGAAGGTGAATAAACCCTCTTTAAACAACTCATCCATTTGTGAGACACCGCCATTCCCTGTGTTATTGCTCATTCAGTATATACTATGGTGTGTATTCCCTTTCCCTTGCCAAAGTGTCACAAAGTCAAGTTAGTCAAGTCATCCCTTAGCCTAGCCATTTATTTCAGCCTTCACCCTTCACTAGCAAATTGATCACAACTATGAAGTGAGTATGATCCTGAAAGTCTAGTCTGAGTAATAATAATAACTAACGACACTATATATTTGGATTTAGATCGCCAGTCATGATTACTCTGTGTTATAGAAGCTATTTGAATAAATTGTAAAGCATGTATTGACCTTGACACCTTGCAGCAGCTATGGATGATAGTCTGAGTTGTATTTGGTCTTGGTTAGACCTAGTTTGACCATGGAGGACCATGGGACATGAGATGTTGGACCTTATGATGATATGGATAGATGATATATGGTCCATGTACACATACAGGATGATTCTATGCAGCAGCTACAGGGTTATGATGATGATTCTTGGGATACAGCAGTGTTTGGTCATTTACAGATCATTATTATTGGCCTTGTTCCGATACATTGGATATTTATCTTGATCATGCAGAGATTCATATGGTGTATGAGTACACATCTTGGATGGATTTGGACCTTCTGAGTCCAATGGGATAGTTTGTTTTCAGTTCCGGGCACTTACAGTGATGATTTAGCCTCAGTAGGCTGTCCTAGTGCAGTTTTGGTCTGTTGGAGGCCCTGTCGGAGCAGAGATGACTTTTATCTGGTTGACCTAGGGCGCTGATGATGGAGGGGGTGGTCCAGCCACTTGTTTTTACCATATTACCCCCCTCCCGGACACATTGGAACCCTCACCTTGACAGCGCCATCACTCCAGGAGGCAGTTTGGGCAGTTTCACGTTTCCCGAGGCAGTTCAGGATTGGTAGAAATGGCTATTGAGGAAATCGATTTGGGCTACTGAGGCAAAGTTATGGCATGGGATGATCAGTGATGATAGATCAGGACCTTCCACACCTCCTCCTGCAGTTTCAGCTTCATCGGGGCCCGCATTCATCACTTATGGCACTTTCTGTGGATCTTTTGGGTCTTTTGAGGACCACGACTTCACCTTGGAGGACCACGACTTCACCTTGGAGGCACGATTTGGTACTTTCATGATTATTTATTGGTTATTGTGCTATGGGGATTGACCAAGGAGGGATAAAATTACCCCTTGGACCCACCATGAGCCTCTTATGATATGTTGTCATCATGATTTGGTGGGATTCCCCTCTCCTAGGGCGACTTTGTCCACTTATGTTATATTTTATGTGTGATCCATGTATTATGTTGTTGAGCTCATCTCAACCATTGATTAGACATTTGTATCTTTTAATCTTAGCCACTCATTCAAAAAGTGGTTAGGGTTTTGGTGCCTCTCCTTCCTATTTAAAGGAGAGAGCCTCTCATTGTAAAGGGTCTTTGGCTCTTGGATTATTGGTATAGAAAAATATTCTTGTGGAAATTCTTGTGGTCTCCTTTGCATCTGGTGTTCTTAGATGGTGATTGGAAAGTCTATTGCAACCTAGCATTTGGAAATTGTGGTAAGATCTATCTTTGTTTGGAAATCATTGTTTGTCTACAGGAGGGCGACTTCAACAAGGGCGATTTTGCAAGGCTTCTTCAAATCGACTTTCTTGGCATTCGCTTGTATCAGGGGGTTATCATTAGTATCATTGTGATCTATGCTATCTTTCTGTTACTTCTTTTGTGGCATTAGTCTTATCTCTTGATGCATCAAATCTGATATTGTTGACGTTTGTTGTGCAGGAGAGAGGGCGCATTGGCTTCTTGGACTAAATCGATTTGCATAGAGACTACCTCAAAGCTTCCAAATTGATCGGGATTGCATAGATCATCATCATCAAGGCATCTACAAGGTTATCCAGGTAAGATCCATAGGTTTGTTTCTCTTTCCTTTATCCAATCCATTGACATAATTCATAAATTGTTAAAACCCTAAATACTTAAAACCCTCATTTTACATTTTCTCAGATCTACTTAGATCTATTGGGTTGTTGGGCATGATATTGAAAACCCACCTCTATAGCATCCACGGCATCCCGGATCTATAGTTTAGTGTGGATTGGCTTCCGTTTGACCCCTCTCCCAAGCCAACCTAGCTTCTCCCAAGGAAGGCGCACTTCACCATTTGAGCTGGTTGACCTAGATCTAGTCGATGGGTGTTTGAGATTCCACTTGATTTGACATCTACACATCAAATAACATGCACCCAGGTTGTCCCTTTCTTGAAATTCACCTTGTGGGCCCCATTCCACATTTTAAGGGATTTAATCCCCATTTTGGACCACTTGGAACACTTAAACTCAGATCTACAAAGATCTAACCGGTGGATTGCCACGAAATTATAGATCCATATCCCTACTTGACTGATCTACCCGGATCTAAAGTTTGGATGCCATCCGACATGATTTGACCCACCTAAACCCAAATTGAAGCCTCCTTAGGGAAAGTCGCACCACCTTGGAGAAGTAAGTTCACTCACTTCGAGGAACTGGGTACTTGAGATTTTTGCAGATCCGGAATCAGAATAATTCAAAACCTAGGTCTAGACTGTCACTTTGTCAAATCTTGCCTTGGGGACTGCATTCCTTGTTTTTAGGGAATGTGGTCCACTTGGGTCAAACCTAGATCTAGACACATTTAATCATCAAGACCTATACTGTCCACTTATCTCATGTTGTAGGAGTTCTAACCATAAGTCAACCCCACTTTGACTCCACTTCCCAATTCCCAAGGCACTGGTTTTTCTACAAGGTAATTCAACTTTCCTAGATTGTTGGATTGACTTGTGGTTTGACTTTTGCATGGTGAACTATACCTTTGAAGACATCATGAACTATGGTCAATCTTGTCTCATGTACTAGTTAGCCCCAATACAACCTTTAACTATCCTGCATTGGACACGGTACCCAAGGCAGTGAATCTTTTGACATTGACCTAGTACACTAGCCCTAGATCTCACTTTAAACATTGCAAGTCACTTTCACTTCAACTATGAACCAAAGCTATACCTATTAAACCCCTCACTTGGCTTGTGACTTCATCCTTAGGTCTAGGATAAACCATACACCTAACTTCAACTAGAAATACCCTGATTTGGTGTCTTGGTTTCGATCTCTCCTGTCGGGAGTAGATCGGGTCTCCCCCTTTGTTGTCTGGGCTAGATAACATAAAGCGAAGGTTGCCTCGACTGGCGTGACAACCATACATATTGGAGGTCGAGGTGATCGTGGTTGCACCTTTTGAGTTGCCCTTCCCTATTGCCATCCATGACTGGATCCATCCATAGGGGTAACTACAGTTTAGGTGATAACAGGACCCATGTTGAGTCTCGTCAGGAGATTGAGGATGAACTTGTCCTTCATTTTTCTGATATTCTCATTGAGGATTGTGTGGATCGCAGCCCTGCTATTGCTAGGATCACCAGGAACATCCCTAGACTGGTCACGAATGAGCACAATGAGCTCCTGAACAAACTGGTTTCCATGCAAGAGGTCGAGGAAGCTATGCAGCAGATGGCTCTTGGAAAATCCCCTGGCCCAGATGGCTTCACAACAAATTTTTTCATTTTTTCTGAGATCTTATTAAGCAAGAAGTTTCTGACATAGTGGAAGAATATCGCCGAAGTGGGGGGGTTCCGAAGGCATTCAATACCATCTTTCTTGCCTTAATTCCCAAGGAAGACGGGGCGGAGGTGCCTAACAAGTTTCACCCGATTGTTTTATGCAATGTTATTTACAAGATTATCACCAAGGTAGTTTCCAATTGTTTGAAGCCCCTAATCCCTCTCTTGATTAGCCCAGAACAATCAGGTTTTTTGGAGGGTACGCAGATCCTGGATGGTATTATTCTAGCCCATGAAACCATTCATTCCCTGAAATCTACCAAAAAACCGGGTATGTTGATCAAACTAGACATCACCAAAGTGTATGATAAATTAAATTGGCAACATATGTGTGGAGTGCTGGAAGCCTATGGCTTTGGTGCTGATTGGGTGAGCTGGGTACTAAATCTAGTCACTACCCCCTTTTTTTCCATCCTGCTTAATGTATCCCCTACTAGGCTTATACAATCCTCACGTGGCATCAGGCAATGCGATCCACTACCCCCTTTCCTCTTCATTCTAATGGCGGAGGGGCTGGGTCACCTCATTCAGGCTCGAGTGGTGGAAGGTAGAATTCATGGTCTGGACCTCCATGCTGGTTTGACAAAATAGACCCACCAACAATTTGTTGATGATACTATGCTAATGGGCACCCTTCAGTCCAAGAATACCATGCCTTTAAAAAAAGACTCAATCTTTTTGCCAAGGAATCGGGGCTTGAAGTCAATCCAGATATATCCCAGGTGTTCTTTTTTAAACCCCCCCAGTATTACTCAGCATAATATCCTTCGCATCCTCAATTTTTCCAAAGGCTCCCTCCCCACAAAATTTTTGGGTGCACCTCTCTCTGAGGGCTCCCTAAGGGGGATTTCTTGCAAGATCTTCTGAACCGGATAAAGAATAGACTGCATAATTGGATCAATAGACCCCTAAACCTTCCTAGTAGGCTTATTTTGGTTAAGTCTGTCCTACGGGCCATGCCTATTTATCTTTTCTCTCTTTTATCTGCTCCTAAGTTGGTTCTCAGAGATATCAGAGGTATCCAGCGTAATTTCTTATGGGGAGGTCGGGAATCCAAGTCTAAATTCTCCCTGATTAGATGGGATGTCTTATGTCAGCCTAAGGTCGTGGGAGGATTGGGACTTTGTGATCCTGAAGCTATCAATGATATCCAAGGTGCAAAGTTATGGTGGCACTGGTGTAATCACAATAATGAGCCCTGGGAAAAACTGTGGCAAGTCAAGTATGCTAGGACCCATCCTTCCAACCAATTAATTCGATTCAATGCAGATGTCGAAGGCTCCCACATATGGAGGAAAGCTCTGTTTGGGAGGAAAATGGTCCAAGATCATAGCTTCTGGGAAATTGGATATGGGGAGTCAACCAACTTTTGGGATGATTTGTGGAATCAATTCCCAAAACTTGGGAATGATCAGCGGTGGAAGGATATCAGAAACCGGGGTTTGATGGAAGGGAAAACCAAGGTGTGTCATTATTGGTCTAATACACCTGGGGAATTTAACAGAACTTGGCTGGGCCAACAATGGTGGAATGATCTCACTAATAACGAGGATGGCCAAGCTTTTAGAGAAATCCTCCAAGAAAGATATATTCGAACAAGGACTAGCCGTGACAAGCTTCGCTGGGGTTATCGGCAGAAAGGGGTTTTTAGCATCAAGGAAGCCTATGACATCCATAAAAACAAAGCAAATGATGGCGATAGCCCTTGGGCTAAGATTTGGAAAATGAACCCAAGGCAAAAAACAACCATTTTCTATTGGTTGGCTATATGGAAAAGAGTCCTGGTGGGGGAGAACCTCAAGAAAAGGGGAATTCAAAGACCATCCTGTTGCCTACTATGCTGGAACAGTGAGGAAACTCTAAGCCACCTGATAGATGAGTCTGATTTTTCCTCTTTCCTCTGGGACAAAGGGGCCATGATATTTCAAAGGAGGGACCGGGATCATGGTCAACTGAGGCTATCGCTAAGCAATTGGGATGCCAAAACGTTTAATAACCCCATTATTGCTTTTATCTAGAAAATGTTTCCCAGCATGTTTTGTTGGAATTTGTGGAAAGAAAGAAACATAAGGATTTTCCGGGACAAACGTCAGAGTAAGGAAGTGGTTTGGGCTACGCTGGTTCGCAACATCCAAGAAACTGTTCGAAGTCGCCAATGGACTGATGAGGACAAAAATCTCACAGAGGGAGATATGCTCATCGCTAATGGCTGGGACTTGGGTAAAGAGGATCTACTCGGGCTTTGCAGGTGAGACTAACTTTGCAAACCATCTAGCCCTAAATGCTGGTCCCCTCTAGTACAGGCATTTTTTAAGATAAACCTCAATGGGGCCTGTTTGTGCCAGAAATTGTTTCTAAGGCTAAGGAAACAAGCTAACACAATCTCAAGAGTAAACTCAATAAATAAGACAGTTTTTAGGGTTTTTTAATATGATTTGAATGGTTGTAAGCTCTGGGCACAGTCAGGGAATACATCCAATAGAAAAGTAACAACTAAATCATAAGCATAAACTGATAAAGATGCATAACATATCACAAAGATCCCACAAAAAGAATGTGCTGAGGTTCATACATAAAAGATAAGCATCACCAGAAAATATACATCAACTAGCAATGAAATTACCATTTAAGGAGCTAAACAAGCTTAACAACAAAGCCAGTCACAAACAAAAATGAAGGAGAAAAAGTCATATGTTTCATTATTTCATCAGCTAAAGCTCATAAGAGTCACAGTACTTATCTTTTGAACAAGTCTGAAGTTACAATACAATCTGCAGACCTCCTGCTGCCCCCAAAAATCCGAACCCTCTCAATGACTTACTCCCATGTCTAAATACTATACTCTTCAAAATTGATTAGGTCTCTAACCCTAACTGTTTCCAAGATCTCGATGAGGTAGAGTAAAGACAGAATATTTACAAGTTACAAAAATATGCTAAAAATAGCATCTCTTTAATCTATCAGTTTACTAATTGATGACAACTAACTGAAAGCAAAACTGTTTCATAAGTCCTTTGCCACCTCAGCTAAGAGGGCGATGCCATCTGGAGTTTGGTCTTTCTTCTTGGCCTTCTTTTGTTCCTTCTCCAAGTCATTAATCCTTTTTGTGAGTTCTTTGTTCTTCTGCTGCAAATCTCGAACTGTCTTCTCCAGCTGAGTGTAATGGCTATCAGTATCCCTTTTCCTTTTAAGTACCTCTTTTGCATCAACCACTAGTTCCTGAAAATTGTCATGTACATCCTGGAGATCCTCCCTTAACCTTCTGTTGGCCATCATCAAACCATCATTGACTTCCTACATATATCTCATCTGGTGTTTGTACTCCTTGACAGACCTCTGCAAATTTTCTTTATCAGCATTGGCTAATTTATCCACTGCAGAATCTTGATCTTCATCAGGTTTCCAAGGAATGTCGAATTTCTTGAAGATTTCTGTCTCTTCCATCAACATCTTCTTAGAAGTGTCCTCAATGCTGGGCTTTGGATCTTCTTCACCTGCTTCTTCTACTGAATTAATCTCTTCTTTTAAACATGGCTGCACTTTATCTATCTCTGATTTGTCATCCTCCATGGATCCTTCATCTAAGATAGTCACCTCATTTGTTTTTAATTTAGGATTTAATAACTTTTTCATATTTAATCTCAATTTATTTTTCGACCTAGTTTTAGGTCTCCAAAATGTAGATGTCTCCCCCATCATCTTCAGTTCTTTCCCTTGGTGTTGAATAGCAGCTAATTCCACCACTTCCAGCTTTTTGATTTTCTTGTTAGGCTTTGTGGTTTTGCCATCAGAAACTTGAACTTCTTCACTTTCAGTTTTGACTTTAATCTCAGAAATAGGCTGTTCTTCTTCTAACAGATAACCTTCATCATCTGAAAGAATTGTGATGGGACTTCTTGGCTGAATGTGGATCTCTTCTTTAGTTACAGGAACCATTTTAATGTCAACCTTTTTCTCCTGCTGAGGATCTGCTATAGGTGCTGAATTCTTTTCAGGCAATTCCTTTTTGTCTTCAAACAGTGTGAACTTGCTTTTAGGGTAATCTGAAACCACTTTGAGCTGACTGTCATCCTGTTTCTGTCCTGCTACCTGCTCAGTCACCTTCTTGGCTTTAACATCATCTTTATTTGTATATTTGACTGAGTGACCTAGCTTTTTCATCATCACTTTCCCCTTGTCAGTCTATCTCTTTGGTTGCTGGTCTTCTTTTTTAGGATGAACATTTGACCAAAACAAAAAGAAATCCCAAGTTCTTCCCTCGTGTTGCAACACTGTGGTGATGATCAGTTTAATGAGACCATGGTGAAAAAGTGACTGGGAAGTGTGATCATCATGTTGCTTTATCTTGCTTGACATCTTCTGCAGGCTTTTTAAGAAAAAGAAGGGCATATTTATTTTAGAAACTCCTGCTAAGTGTTGAAGGAACCTGAAATGATATTTAAATACAAGTGAATATCTTCCTTCAAAGGTCACATAACTTTGAAGTATCCTTATGGGATCAATCCACTCTTTCCTGAAATTTTGAATGAGGATACCCTTGTTCCAGTCAGGAGTCACATTAGGCAACAGGTACTTTTGGGGTTCAAACTCAAAAGGCAATTTTTAAACCAGTGCTTCCCCTCATTGCTGATCTCAGTAGCTTCTGCTATTAACTCCACAGTCAATTTGAATTTCAACGCATCCATCATGATCATATTATCTTTAAGTCCCTTAGCAAAATTGCAAGACACCTGAGCATCGAAACCATCTATTTTTTTGAAAAACTTCAACCAACCTGCCTGCTGAAACAGTTCTGCACAGTCAGGAAGCTTCTGAATCCAGGTTAGGTCTGTGGGCTCAGCCCTGTTGACCTTACCACTTTTTCCCATTATGTTTCAATTACTGCAATTTAAGTGTATATTCTGGTAATATTTGTGAACAGGGGCTGAATTTTGGAAGCCATAAACACTGCTGAATCTACAGGTTATTCGTAGCACTGACAGGGTAACTTTCATAAAAACGAACTAAGATTTTTTAACCCTCCTTCAAACTGGTGTCGCGGCTCATCAACCAACAACTATTTATCCGGTTAAAATTGTGTTTTAAAGCACAATTTTACCTAACTTTTGACTAATTTGAATAGAGTTGGCTCAAACGAAAAAGCCCCAAATTTGCTGCTATACAGGCTTTTTGAGAATACCTGTAAATCGCTCCTTTATGATTGTTGGAAATCATGATCCAAAGTGCTAGATGAGTCAGCCCCGTTGTACAGATGTCCCACGATCTTCAATTTAGCTGTTACCGCTGGAATAAGGAAGCCCTAATTTTCGTGAATCCCTCCACGCCTCTTACTTGTCCAGTTGGCAACAATGCTCGGTCTTTTAAATGACTATGGTTATCTCATTAAGTGCTCTATGTTAGAATAGGCTTGTAGATAACAACCTCATGCAAATTATCTGAATCCGTGTGGCTGTCTGTCAAACTGAACTACACTTGTGTTGATGATGAACACGACCTCTTCACTACGTGCAATCATTTGAAATCATGATGCCTTCTGCATCAACACGTCATGAACCCTCTAAAACACATAATCAATGAGTCATTAGCTCGAGCGTGCCAAAATCTGCTGGAAAATTGGAAGAATCTGTGATCACGAAATTCTTGTAGCACTTCTTTGTAGAATTTTGGCTTCAGCGCTACAAGAAAGTCTCAACACTGTTTTGTGGCTTTTAAACCACTTTTTATCAATTTGTATGGGATTTTGAGGCTATCAGGGTTATGATTGTACCTGTTCTCACTTAGATTAGGATTTTATGAGTTTTGTAATTGATATAATGAACTTTTAAAACCCCTCATCAACAACAAATATAAAGCATTTAAAATCTAAAAACATCAAAAACAAGTCCAAAATATTATAAAATCCTAAGGGAAACTTACTAAAGAGGAAGAAATCAAAATTTAAAGAAAATAAATGACTTAAAAATAAAGTGCAATAAAACCAAAAAGGACAAATCAAACCAAAATTGAAGAAACACAATACTGACTTAACATCTGGCTCCAGCTGCGGGATGAAGACCTCCCTGCGAGGCTTCAAGAACCTGAAGACCAGTGCCTTATCCATTGGGCTATGGAGTCTTATTGCAATGCACTCACCGGTATGTACAATGATCAGTGACAATACTCCTCATTAACTGTAGAAATGCTTGAGGAATCGCCCATTGACAGGGCTGAGCAACTCCTCACCTTCCAAGGACTGCAAGATGAATGTATTATTTTCCAAAACTTTAGATATCAGAAAAGGGCCAAACCATAGATTATCAAATTTTCCATGCTTACCCTTCTGTTCCTTTCTTGCATCCCATCTTAAAACCAACTCACCTTCTGAAAAAATATGCTCTTTAATATTTCTGTCAAACCTGTTTTTCATTTTAGCTTTGTACAGCTGTGCTTCTTTGTCTACCTTCTCTCTGTTTTGCTGTAACTCAATCATTTCGAAGATTCTCCTTTTCATATCATCCGGTTCCTCTTGAGAGTTCTGAAGGAACTTCATTACTGGAATCCCCAACTGCACTGGGAATACTGCTTCTGTTCCATACACCAGCTGAAAAGGAGAAGTACCAATGGCTTGCTTCACAGTAATCCTATCTGCCCACAATGCATATTTCAGCATTGAATCCCAAGACCTTTTATTATGTTTCAGCAGCTTCTTGATGCTTTGAATGATATTCTTGTTAGATGATTCAGCTTGACCATTTCCTTGAGGGTAATAGGGAGTTGAGTGCTTCAGAATAATGCCATTTTTCTCACAAAAGGCCACCATTGCCTTAGATTTGAATGCTTTGGCATTATCAGTAATCAATCTTTGTGGACAACCAAATCTACTCAGAATATTATGTTCAATGAACTCCATAATCACTTTATCTGTAGCATTTCTTGTTGGAATAGCTTCCACCCATTTTGTAAAGAAATCTGTAGCAGTCAAAATCCAATGATGCTGGCCTGAAGATGCCGGATTTATTTCTCCAATAAAATCCAGACCCCACTGCTGAAAAGGGGCATTGACTGCAATAGGCTTCAAAGGCATAGATAATAATTTCTGTTTACCTGCAAATTTCTGACAGGGTATGCAAGCTCTTACCTGCTGGTAAACATCTGAGAAGAGGGAAGGCCAATAGTAACCAGCTCTCAGAATTTTATAGGTTGTTGTTTTCCAGTATTTATGTCCTCCACAAGCTCCTTCATGAGACTCTGAAATCACTTCTTCTATTTCATCCTGATCCAAACACCTTAACAAGATTCCTCCCGGGTCTTTCCAAAACAATTGATCTTCTATCAAACAGTATTTAGTAGCTTTCAATTTCAGAGATCTGGAAGCCTTCCTATCTAAGTGTTCTGGGCATTGCAAAAATAACAAGAAATGAACAATATCAGCATACCAATCTGAAGATGAATAAGAGTCCATGATTCTTTCTTTCTCCAGGAATGCTTGCTTTTCTTCAGGTGCTGATTTTTCTGTCATAACATGTAATCCTAATGCTTGACAATTTGAGTCAGCCAGCAGTTTGGCCGATCCTTGTCCTTTGACCAACTTAGTAGGTCTGATTTCCACTTCATATTCCATAATTTTGGCAATCCACTTTCCCCTCTTTCCTTCACTATCAGGCTGTGTCAAAATGTCTTTCACTGCAGCATTTGGAACAAATGAAATAACCTTGGAATGTAAGATATAAATTCTGAAGAATTTTAAAGCCTTCACCAGAGCATAGGCTTGTTTCTCCAAGATACTGTATTTCAGCTCTGAATCTCTAAGTGTTTTACTGAAAAAGGCAATTGGTTGCTCCAATCCCTCATTATTCTTCTGAAGTAGGACAACAGCAATAGTATCCTCTGAAGCAAAAGAAGAAGTAAGGAATTCTTTGGCAAAATCAGGACTCACCAGAACAGGTGCTTCAGTCAGAGCTACTTTGATTTTCTCAAATGCTATCTTTGCCTCAGCAGTCCACTTTACTTCCTGATCTTTCTTCAACATGGCTGTAATTTGCTTAATAGTTTCAGCGAAGTTGGGAATAAACCACCGTAGAAAGTTGATCTTGCCAATGAATGATTGAACATCCTTTTTACTCCGAGGTAAACTAATTTTCAGTATTGCTTTCACTCTTTCAGGATCTATTCTGATGCCATCAGCAGACACCAAATGACCAAGTAATTTACCTTCTTGCACAACAAAATGTGATTTTTTGGGGTTTAGGGACAGACCAAATTTTCTGCATTTTATGAAGGTTTGCTCCAAATGCTTCAAGTGTTCATCATCATATTTTGAGAAGACAGTAATATCATCCAAGTAGATAACCACAAACTTATCTTTCTCACCCACAAATGCAATATCCATGGCTCTCTGAAAGGTTGCACCATCATTCATCAAACCAAAAGGCATCTTATCATACATAAATGTCCCCCAGGGGGTTGTAAAAGCTGTCTTTTCCTTGTCATCAGGATGCATGGCGATCTGATTGTACCCTGAGAAACCATCTAGCATAGAAATCCTCTGAGCTCCAACTACCTGCTGCAAAACCTGTTCAATCTTGGGGAGAGGATAATTGTCTTTTAATGATGATCGATTCAGATTTCTGAAGTCAACACATAATCGAATTTCCCCATTCTTCTTTCTAACAGGAACCGGATTAGCCACCCAAGAAGAATACCTGAGAGGCACTATTATCTTTGCATCCAACAACTTCTTTAGTTCTTTTTCAATTACAGGGAACAAGGCTGGATTGATTCTTCTTAATTTCTGTCTGAAAGGCTTGACATTTGGTTTCAAAGGGACCTTGTGCTGAATAATTGCTGTATCATAAGTTTTTAATTCCTTATGAGACCAGGCAAAAGCATCTACATATTTTTTCAACAGGTTAATATATCTACTTCTTTGCTCCACCATTAGGTTTTTAGAAAGTTTTACCATTCTGGGATGTTCTGCTGAACCAATATTATAGTCCTCTACATTGTCTTCTGAAGATTGAATTACTGGCTTTGAAGGTGTATCATCTTTGGTGAATATTCTTTCTAAAGGTACTAGACCTTTTGGAATGAAATTGCTCTTCAATTCAATGATCTTATGCCCTGCTATCTCTTCTGCAGCAAACTCATCTAACTGTTCATCCCTTTCATCTATTTCTTGATCAATTTGATTATTTGAAAATTCATCTATAAGCTCAAGAATTTTTTTTATTTCAATGTCATCTTCAAAAACCCTCCAGTGCTTCACATTATCTGGGACACATGGTCTATATCTCACTTCTATAGGATACTTTAGCTGAGTGGTTTTAGGGATTCTGAAATGTGTAGCAGCCAGAGCTAAAGAATCTGCAGTTTCGTTATGATTCCTGGGAATATGGGTGATATTAAATGCTATAAAATAATTCTCAAGCATATCCCATACCTCATTTCGATATACTTTCAGCAAACCCTGCTTTACTTGATATTTATTCTTCACTTGTTGAACAACTAGTTCGGAGTCGCCAAATGCAGAAATCTGCTGAATTCCCAAATCTTTAGCAGCCTTCAGTCCCAGTAACAGAGCTTCATACTCAGCAGTGTTGTTGGTGGTAACAAATTCCAATTTATACATGAGTTTCACTGTTTCACCCCAGGAGAAATAAGTAAAACTCCAGCTCCAACACCTTCTTTACATGAGGATCCATCAAAATACAACTACCACAATGCATCCTGCTCCTCTTTGCTGTGTTTTATGGGTTGTTCTTTTTGTACTTGTAATAGACCAGCAGAATTCTCCTCTTCACTAAACTGTAGTATGCATGAACCAAGGTCTTTATCCACAGAGTACATTGGGTGATTTGTAGGATTTTTATCATCTGTGACTATGTAAGCAAGCTGTAGCTCTCTGTAAAGTCTCATATTTTCTCCACCAAAAACAGGAATGGTGGCATAAGAGAGGTCCATCTGTAATGTTCCCCCAACCTTCTTAGCCCATGACCTAGACAGAAGCAAGCCAAATTTTGGTGTGATGTCAGCTACCACAACATCCATTATTACACTTTTCATGGGCAACTGAGTAAGGTTGACAACCATGTCTTTTATCACTCCTAGACACTTTACAGCTCGGGAGTAAAAGGCATATAAATCATGGTAAGGCTTGGTGACATTAAGGCCCAGGGATTCCATCACAGCTTTTGGCATCAAGTTATGGGATGCTCCTGAATCTAGTAGGCAATTATGAATCATCTGCTCGTGTACAGTCAAAGTTATATAGAAAGGAGGAGAAGCACCAGCTTCATTTTCAGTCTTTTCAGCCAAAGCTGATCCAATGAATATTCTAGGGTTTTCTTCGTGCAAATTCACTGTATCTGAAACTGGATGATTATTGGGTATATTCATCACTTTCAAAACTGTATTCTTATATGATGGATTCTTGATAAGCTCAGAAAATGGCATAGGAATTTTTAGTTTACCTAACTCATTTTCCAAACTAAAATTTTGAACTGACTTGTTTACCTCCTCAATTTCTGCATTCTTCTTGGACTTTTCTGCAGGTTGCTTCTTTTCTGTTACAGGATCAGCAACTGGTTTATTAGGAATAACTGGAGCAGGAACAATAGCTTTCTTCTTAGGAGCTTGGACTACCTGTTTCGGGCCAGATCTGAGATTAATAGTTTTCTTAATTCCATTCTGATTAGTAGCAGCATTTACAGCAGTTTTTTCAAACTCCAAGTCATCTTCAACCTCATACAAATCTGCATCATAGTACTCTGAATTTAGAAAATCTTCTTCTGTTACAAAACCTGTAAACAATCCATCTCCAATATGATTCATGTCCTGATCAGTCTCAGTTTCTTCAAAGAGCAGCTGTTGATCGATTTCTTCTTCATCAATCAAATTATTTTGAAAGGGTGGGGGCACTTTTTGATCCTCATTTTCCCTCCTTTCTTGCTGGATGTCATTATTTCTTCGCTCCCTTGGCATGAATCTAGGAGCAAACTGTCTTCTAAACTGATTTTGGTTATTTGGGTTCCTCTGAGCTTCTGGAGCAGGTTTAGCAGAATTCTTTTCAAGCTCTAGTTTATTCAACTTTGCAGTAAGGATCTTAACCATTTTAGCCATCTCATATATCTTGGTCTCAGCAGACTGAGAAGCAGAACCTGGTGTGACAGCTTCTTTCTTTCCTTTTCTTTCATACAGCTGTTGAGCTGTTTCATTCTTAAGTCTGTTTGAAGCTAGCAAATTAGACTCTACCTCTAAAGCTGCATCTTGCATGTTCAGCAGGGTGATAGGTCTTCTTTCTCTCAGCAACAAAGAAAATTCATGATCAAAAGCATTTGCATAAGTTAGCTTAGCTGATGTTTCTGTAGGTTTAATTTCTGCTGGAATTCTACTGTACATCTTATTAAACCTTTTGGAAAAATCTGCAACAGTCTCATCTTTCTTTCTTCTGAGAGCTCCAAACTCAGTTATATAGTATGTGTGATCCTTTGTGTCTCCCCATTGTCTCATGAAAAGATCATGGATTTCTTCAATGATGGTAATTGAGTTAGCAGGCAGGTCTCTAAACCATTTTCTTACATCCCCTTTTAGACTCTGAACAAATACCCTCATCCACACATCTTTAATCTCAATATTCTGATTGTCAGCATAACTCAGGAAAGCCTCCCAATGTTCCTCAGCAGTGATTTCCCCTTGTCCATTGAATTTAAGCATATATTTCTGGTAATCACCTCCAGGCAATGCATGTAGAGGCTGAGGTAAAACTAATGGTGCATACCTAGCTGCAACCATGCGGTCCATCATATCAATGGGTGGGTTTTGACCTGCCATTTTTGTATTGAATGATTGTGAAGATGTGGAAACTTGACTAGAACCTTTCTGAAAAGGGTTCTTTCCTACTTTCAGCTGAAAGATAGGTATTTTATCAGGAGAGGAAATCTTAGCTTTCAAAAAACTTTGGGGATTAGTAAAGACCTGGAAAGTACTTTCAGGAATGGTAGGTTTTATCCAAGGTAAAGTTTCAGCTGAACTTAATGATATGCCCAACTGGTCAGGGTCACAGGAAGCTGGCAAAGATTGAGATTTTCTAAGTTTATTTGCTGTTTTCAAAATCTGCTCAGGGTCTGTCACACCCAGTTTCAATGGAGAAACAGGCCTATTCCTGGTCCCAATCCCTTTAGAAGCCACTGTGACTTCTTTTTGGTGAAAATAGCCTTTGAAAAAGTGCTGTTTCAAGTCCACCTCTTAAACCAGAAAAATGATAAGTATTCCAGGGAAGATATGCTTCAGCTTCGTCCCCGGCAACGGCGCCAAAGATGTTTGTGCTAGAAATTGTTTCTAAGGCTAAGGAAACAAGCTAACACAATCTCAAGAGTAAACTCAATAAATAAGACAATGTTTTTAGGGTTTTTTAATATGATTTGAATGGTTGTAAGCTCTGGGCACAGTCAGGGAATACATCCAATAGAAAAGTAACAACTAAATCATAAGCATAAACTGATAAAGATGCATAACATATCACAAAGATCCCACAAAAAGAATGTGCTGAGGTTCATACATAAAAGATAAGCATCACCAGAAAATATACATCAACTAGCAATGAAATTACCATTTAAGGAGCTAAACAAGCTTAACAACAAAGCCAGTCACAAACAAAAATGAAGGAGAAAAAGTCATATGTTTCATTATTTCATCAGCTAAAGCTCAGAAGAGTCACAGTACTTATCTTTTGCACAAGTCTGAAGTTACAATACAATCTGCAGACCTCCTGCTGCCCCCAAAAATCCGAACCCTCTCATTGACTTACTCCCATGTCTAAATACTATACTCTTCAAAATTGATTAGGTCTCTAACCCTAACTATTTCCAAGATCTCGATGAGGTAGAGTAAAGACAGAATATTTACAAGTTACAAAAATATGCTAAAAATAGCATCTCTTTAATCTATCAGTTTACTAATTGATGACAACTAACTGAAAGAAAAACTATTTCATAAGTCCTTTTCCACCTCAGCTAAGAGGGCGATGCCATCTGGAGTTTGGTCTTTCTTCTTGGCCTTCTTTTGTTCCTTCTCCAAGTCATTAATCCTTTTTGTGAGCTCTTTTTTTTTTCTGCTGCAAATGTCGAACTGTCTTCTCCAGCTGAGTGCAATGGCTATCAGTAGCCCTTTTCCTTTTAAGTACCTCTTTTGCATCAACCACTAGTTCCTGAAAATTGTCATGTACATCCTGGAGATCCTCCCTTAACCTTCTGTTGGCCATCATCAAACCATCATTGACTTCCTGCATATATCTCATCTGGTGTTTGTACTCCTTGACAGACCTCTGCAAATTTTCTTTATCAGCATTGGCTAATTTATCCACTGCAGAATCTTGATCTTCATCAGGTTTCCAAGGAATGTCGAATTTCTTGAAGATTTCTGTCTCTTCCATCAACATCTTCTTAGAAGTGTCCTCAATGCTGGGCTTTGGATCTTCTTCACCTGCTTCTTCTACTGAATTAATCTCTTCTTTTAAACATGGTTGCACTTTATCTATCTCTGATTTGTCATCCTCCATGGATCCTTCATCTAAGATAGTCACCTCATCTGTTTTTAATTTAGGATTTAATAACTTTTTCATATTTAATCTCAATTTATTTTTCGACCTAGTTTTAGGTCTCCAAAATGTAGATGCCTCCCCCATCATCTTCAGTTCTTTCCCTTGGTGTTGAATAGCAGCTAATTCCACCACTTCCAGCTTTTTGATTTTCTTGTTAGGCTTTGTGGTTTTGCCATCAGAAACTTGAACTTCTTCACTTTCAGTTTTGACTTTAATCTCAGAAATAGGCTGTTCTTCTTCTAACAGATAACCTTCATCATCTGAAAGAATTGTGATGGGACTTCTTGGCTGAATGTGGATCTCTTCTTTAGTTACAGGAACCATTTTAATGTCAACCTTTTTCTCCTGCTGAGGATCTGCTATAGGTGCTGAATTCTTTTCAGGCAATTCCTTTTTGTCTTCAAACAGTGTGAACTTGCTTTTAGGGTAATCTGAAACCACTTTGAGCTGACTGTCATCCTGTTTCTGTCCTGCTACCTGCTCAGTCACCTTCTTGGCTTTAACATCATCTTTATTTGTAGATTTGACTGAGTGACCTAGCTTTTTTATCATCACTTTCCCCTTGTCAGTCTGTCTCTTTGGTTGCTGGTCTTCTTTTTTAGGATGAACATTTGACCAAAACAAAAAGAAATCCCAAGTTCTTCCCTCGTGTTGCAACACTGTGGTGATGATCAGTTTAATGAGACCATGGTGAAAAAGTGACTGGGAAGTGTGATCATCATGTTGCTTTATCTTTCTTGACCTCTTCTGCATGCTTTTTAAGAAAAAGAAGGGCAGATTTATTTTAGAAACTCCTGCTAAGTGTTGAAGGAACCTGAAATGATATTTAAATACAAGTGAATATCTTCCTTCATAGGTCACATAACTTTGAATTATCCTTATGGGCTCAATCCAATCTTTCCTGAAATTTTGAATGAGGATACCCTTGTTCCAGTCAGGAGTCACATTAGGAAACAGGTACTTTTGGGGTTCAAACTCAGAAGGCAATTTTTTAAACCAGTGCTTCCCCTCATTGCTGATCTCAGTAGCTTCTGCTATTAACTCCACAGTCAATTTGAATTTCAATGCATCCATCATGATCATATCATCTTTAAGTCCCTTAGCAAAATTGCAGGACACCTGAGCATCGAAACCATCTATTTTTTTGAAAAACTTCAACCAACCTGCCTGCTGAAACAGTTCTGCACAGTCAGGAAGCTTCTGAATCCAGGTTAGGTCTGTGGGCTCAGCCCTGTTGACCTTACCACTTTTTCCCATTATGTTTCAATTACTGCAATTTAAGTGTATATTCTAGTAATATTTGTGAACAGGGACTGAATTTTGGAAGCCAAAAACACTGCTGAATCTACAGGTTATTCGTAGCACTGACAGGGTAACTTTCATAAAAACGAACTGAGATTTTTTAACCCTCCTTCAAACTGGTGTCGCGGCTCATCAACCAACAGCTATTTATCCGGTTAAAATTGCGTTTTAAAGCACAATTTTACCTAACTTTTGACTAATTTGAATAGAGTTGGCTCAAATGAAAAAGCCCCAAATTTGCTGCTATACAGGCTTTTTGAGAATACCTGTAAATCGCTCCTTTATGATTGTTGGAAATCATGATCCAAAGTGCCAGATGAGTCAGCCCCATTGTACAGATGTCCCACGATCTTCAATTTAGTTGTTACCACTGGAATAAGGAAACCCTAATTTTCGTGAATCCCTCCACGCCTCTTACTTGTCCAGTTGGCAACAATGATCGGTCTTTTAAATGACTATGGTTATCTCATTAAGTGCTCTATGTTAGAATAGGCTTGTAGATAACAACCTCATGTAAATTATTTGAATCCGTGTGGCTGTCTGTCAAACTGAACTACACTTGTGTTGATGATGAACACGACCTCTTCACTACGTGCAATCATTTGAAATCGTGATGCCTTCTACATCAACACATCATGAACCCTCTAAAACACATAATCAATGAGTCATTAGCTCGAGCGTGCTAAAATATGCTGGAAAATCGGAAGAATCTGTGATCACGAAATTCTTGTAGCGCTTCTTTGTAGAATTTTGGCTTCAGCGCTACAAGAAAGTCTCAACACTGTTTTGTGGCTTTTAAACCACTTTTTATCAATTTGTATGGGATTTTGAGGCTATCAGGGTTATGATTGTACCTGTTCTCACTTAGATTAGGATTTTATGAGTTTTGTAATTGATATAATGAACTCTTAAAACCCCTCATCAACAACAAATATAAAGCATTTAAAATCTAAAAACATCAAAAACAAGTCCAAAATATTATAAAATCCTAAGGGAAACTTACTAAAGAGGAAGAAATCAAAATTTAAAGAAAATAAATGACTTAAAAATAAAGTGCAATAAAACCAAAAAGGAAAAATCAAACCAAAATTGAAGAAACACAATACTGACTTAAGATCTGGCTCCAGCTGCGGGATGAAGACCTCCCTGCGAGGCTTCAAGAACCTGAAGACCAGTGCCTTATCCATTGGGCTATGGAGTCTTATTGCAATGCACTCACCAGTATGTACAATGATCAGTGAAAATACTCCTTATTAACTGTAGAAATGCTTGAGGAATCCCCCATTGACAGGGCTGAGCAACTCCTCACCTTCCAAGGACTGCAAGATGAATGTATTATTTTCCAAAACTTTAGATATCAGAAAAGGGCCAAACCATAGATTATCAAATTTGTCATGCTTACCCTTCTGTTCCTTTCTTGCATCCCATCTTAAAACCAACTCACCTTCTGAAAAAATATGCTCTTTAATATTTCTGTCAAACCTGTTTTTCATTTTAGCTCTGTACAGCTGTGCTTCTTTGTCTACCTTCTCTCTGTTTTGCTGTAACTCAATCATTTCGAAGATTCTCCTTTGCATATCATCCGCTTCCTCTTGAGAGTTCTGAAGGAACTTCATTACTGGAATCCCCAACTGCACTGGGAATACTGCTTCTGTTCCATACACCAGCTGGAAAGGAGAAGTACCAATGGCTTGCTTCACAGTAATCCTATCTGCCCACAATGCATATTTTAGCATTGAATCCCAAGACCTTTTATTATGTTTCAGCAGCTTCTTGATGCTTTGAATGATATTCTTGTTAGATGATTCAGCTTGACCATTTCCTTGAGGGTAATAGGGAGTTGAGTGCTTCAGAATAATGCCATTTTTCTCACAAAAGGCCACCATTGCCTTAGATTTGAATGCTTTGGCATTATCAGTAATCAATCTTTGTGGACAGCCAAATCTACTCAGAATATTATGTTCAATGAACTCCATAATCACTTTATCTGTAGCATTTCTTGTTGGAATAGCTTCCACCCATTTTGTAAAGAAATCTTTAGCAGTCAAAATCCAATGATGCTGGCCTGAAGATGCCGGATTTATTTCTCCAATAAAATCCAGACCCCACTGCAGAAAAGGGTCATTGACTGCAATAGGCTTCAAAGGCATAGATAATAATATCTGTTTACCTGCAAATTTCTGACAGGGTATGCAAGCTCTTACCTGCTGGTAAACATCTGAGAAGAGGGAAGGCCAATAGTAACCAGCTCTCAAAATTTTATAGGCTGTTGTTTTCCAGTATTTATGTCCTCCACAAGCTCCTTCATGAGATTCTGAAATCACTTCTTCTATTTCAGCCTGATCCAAACACCTTAACAAGATTCCTCCCGGGTCTTTCCAAAACAATTGATCTTCTATCAAACAGTATTTAGTAGCTTTCAATTTCAGAGATCTGGAAGCCTTCCTATCTAAGTGTTCTGGGCATTGCAAAAATAACAAGAAATGAACAATATCAGCATACCAATCTGAAGATGAATAAGAGTCCATGATTCTTTCTTTCTCCAGGAATGCTTACTTTTCTTCAGGTGCTGATTTTTCTGTCATAACATGTAATCCTAATGCTTGACAATTTGAGTCAGCCAGCAGTTTGGCCAATCCTTGTCCTTTGACCAGCTTAGTAGGTCTGATTTCCACTTCATATTCCATAATTTTGGCAATCCACTTTCCCCTCTTTCCTTCACTATCAGGCTGTGTCAAAATGTCTTTCACTGCAGCATTTGGAACAAATGAAATAACCTTGGAATGTAAGATATAAATTCTGAAGAATTTTAAAGCCTTCACCAGAGCATAGGCTTGTTTCTCCAAGATACTGTATTTCAGCTCTGAATCTCTAAGTGTTTTACTGAAAAAGGCAATTGGTTGCTCCAATCCCTCATTATTCTTCTGAAGTAGGACAGCAGCAATAGTATCCTCTGAAGCAAAAGAAGAAGTAAGGAATTCTTTGGCAAAATCAGGACTCACCAGAACAGGTGCTTCAGTCAGAGCTACTTTGATTTTCTCAAATGCTATCTTTGCCTCAACAGTCCACTTTACTTCCTGTTCTTTCTTCAACATGGCTGTAATTTGCTTAATGGTTTCAGCGAAGTTGGGAATAAACCACCGTAGAAAGTTGATCTTGCCAATGAATGATTGAACATCCTTTTTACTTCGAGGTAAACTAATTTTCAGTATTGCTTTCACTCTTTCAGGATCTATTCTGATGCCATCAGCAGACACCAAATGACCAAGTAATTTACCTTCTTGCACAGCAAAATGTGATTTTTGGGGGTTTAGGGACAGACCAAATTTTCTGCATTTTATGAAGGTTTGCTCCAAATGCTTCAAGTGTTCATCACCAGATTTTGAGAAGACAGTAATATCATCCAAGTAGATAACCAAAAACTTATCTTTCTCACCCACAAATGCAATATCCATGGCTCTCTGAAAGGTTGCACCAGCATTCATCAAACCAAAAGGCATCTTATCATACATAAATGTCCCCCAGGGGGTTGTAAAAGCTGTCTTTTCCTTGTCATCAGGATGCATGGCGATCTGATTGTACCCTGAGAAACCATCTAGCATAGAAATCCTCTGAGCTCCAACTACCTGCTGCAAAACCTGTTCAATCTTGGGGAGAGGATAATTGTCTTTTAATGATGATCGATTCAGATTTCTGAAGTCAACACATAATCGAATTTCCCCATTCTTCTTTCTAACAGGAACCGGATTAGCTACCCAAGAAGAATACCTGAGAGGCACTATTATCTTTGCATCCAACAACTTCTTTAGTTCTTTTTCAATTACAGGGAACAAGGCTGGATTGATTCTTCTTAATTTCTGTTTGAAAGGCTTGACATTTGGTTTCAAAGGGACCTTGTGCTGAATAATTGCTGTATCATAAGTTTTTAATTCCTTATAAGACCAGGCAAAAGCATCTACATATTTTTTCAACAGGTTAATATATCTACTTCTTTGCTCCACCGTTAGGTTTTTAGAAAGTTTTACCATTCTGGGATGTTCTGCTGAACCAATATTATAGTCCTCTACATTGTCTTCTGAAGATTGAATTACTAGCTTTGAAGGTTTATCATCTTTGGTGAATATTCTTTCTAAAGGTACTAGACCTTTTGGAATGAAATTACTCTTCAATTCAATGATCTTATGCCCTGCTATCTCTTCTGCAGCAAACTCATCTAACTGTTAATCCCTTTCATCTATTTCTTGATCAATTTGATTATTTGAAAATTCATCTATAAGCTCAAGAAATTTTTTTATTTCAATGTCATCTTCAAAAACCCTCCAGTGCTTCACATTATCTGGGACACATGGTCTATATCTGACTTCTATAGGATACTTTAGCTGAGTGGTTTTAGGGATTCTGAAATGTGTAGCAGCCAGAGCTAAAGAATCTGCAGTTTCTTTATGATTCCTGGGAATATGGGTGATATTAAATGCTATAAAATAATTCTCAAGCATATCCCATACCTCATTTCGATATACTTTCAGCAAACCCTGCTTTACTTGATATTTATTCTTCACTTGTTGAACAACTAGTTCAGAGTCGCCAAATGCAGAAATCTGCTGAATTCCCAAATCTTTAGCAGCTTTCAGTCCCAGTAGCAGAGCTTCATACTCAGCAGTGTTGTTGGTGGTAACAAATTCCAATTTATACATGAGTTAACCTGTTTCACCCCCAGGAGAAATAAGTAAAACTCTAGCTCCAGCACCTTCTTTACATGAGGATCCATCAAAATACAACTGCCACAATGCATCCTGCTCCTCTTTGCTGTGTTTTATGGGCTGTTCTTTTTGTACTTGTAATAGACCAGCAGAATTCTCCTCTTCACTAAACTGTAGTATGCATGAACCAAGGTCTTTATCCACAGAGTACATTGGGTGATTTGTAGGATTTTTATCATCTTTGACTATGTAAGCAAGTTGTAGCTCTCTGTAAAGTCTCCTATTTTCTCCACCAAAAACAGGAATGGTGGCATAAGAGAGGTCCATCTGTAATTTTCCCCCAACCTTCTTAGCCCATGACCTAGACAGAAGCAAGCCAAATTTTGGTGTGATGTCAGCTACCACAACATGCATTATTACACTTTTCATGGGCAACTGAGTAAGGTTGAAAACCATGTCTTTTATCACTCCTAGACACTTTACAGCTCGGGAGTAAAAGGCATATAAATCATGGTAAGGCTTGGTGACATTAAGGCCCAGGGCTTCCATCACAGCTTTTGGCATCAAGTTATGGGATGCTCCTGAATATAGCAGGCAATTATGAATCATCTGCTCATGTACAGTCAAAGTTATATAGAAAGGAGGAGAAGCACCAGCTTCGTTTTCAGTCTTTTCAGCCAAAGCTGATCCAATGAATATTCTAGGGTTTTCTTCGTGCAAATTCACTGTATCTGAAACTGGCTGATTATTGGGTATATTCATCACTTTCAAAACTGTATTCTTATATGATGGATTCTTGATAAGCTCAGAAAATGGCACAGGAATTTTTAGTTTACCTAACTCATTTTCCAAACTAAAATTTTGAACTGACTTCTTTACCTCCTCAATTTCTGCATTCTTCTTGGACTTTTCTGCAGGTTGCTTCTTTTCTGTTACAGGATCAGCAACTGGTTTATCAGGAATAACTGGAGCAGGAACAACAGCTTTCTTCTTAGGAGCTTGGACTACCTGTTTCGGGCCAGATCTGAGATTAATAGTTTTCTTAATTCCATTCTGATTAGTAGCAGCATTTACAGCAGTTTTTTCAAACTCCAAGTCATCTTCAACCTCATACAAATCTGCATCATAGTACTCAGAATTTAGAAAACCTTCTTCTGTTACAAAACCTGTAAACAATCCATCTCCAATATGATTCATGTCCTGATCAGTCTCAGTTTCTTCAAAGAGCAGCTGTTGATCGATTTCTTCTTCATCAATCAAATTATTTTGAAAGGGTGGGGGCACTTTTTGATCCTCATTTTCCCTCCTTTCTTGCTGGATGTCATTATTTCTTCGCTCCCTTGGCATGAATCTAGGAGCAAACTGTCTTCTAAACTGATTTTGGTTATTTGGGCTCCTCTGAGCTTCTGGAGCAGGTTTAGCAGAATTCTTTTCAAGCTCTAGTTTATTCAACTTTGCAGTATGGATCTTAACCATTTTAGCCATCTCATCTATCTTGGTCTCAGCAGACTGAGAAGCAGAACCTGCTGTGACAGCTTCTTTATTTCCTTTTCTTTCATACAGCTGTTGAGCTGTTTCATTCTTAAGTCTGTTTGAAGCTAGAAAATTAGACTCTACCTCTAAAGCTGCATCTTGCATGTTCAGCAGGGTGATAGGTCTTCTTTCTCTCAGCAACAAAGAAAATTCATGATCAAAAGCATTTGCATAAGTTAGCTTAGCTGATGTTTCTGTAGGTTTAATTTCTGCTGGAATTCTACTGTACATCTTATTAAACCTTTTGGAAAAATCTGCAACAGTCTCATCTTTCTTTCTTCTGAGAGCTCCAAACTCAGTTATATAGTATGTGTGATCCTTTGTGTCTCCCCATTGTCTCATGAAAAGATCATGGAGTTCTTCAATGATGGTAATTGAGTTAGCAGGCAGGTCTCTAAACCATTTTCTTACATCCCCTTCTAGACTCTGAACAAATACCCTCATCCACACATCTTTAATCTCAATATTCTGATTGTCAGCATAACTCAGGAAATCCTCCCAATGTTCCTCAGCAGTGATTTCCCCTTGTCCATTGAATTTAAGCATATATTTCTGGTAATCACCTCCAGGCAATGCATGTAGAGGCTGAGGTAAAACTAATGGTGCATACCTAGCTGCAACCATGCGGTCCATCATATCCATGGGTGGGTTTTGACATGCCATTTTTGTATTGACTGATTGTGAAGATGTGGAAACTTGACTAGAACCTTTCTGAAAAGGGTTCTTTCCTACTTTCAGCTAAAAGATAGGTATTTTATCAGGAGAGGAAATCTTAGCTTTCAAAAAACTTTGGGGATTAGTAAAGACCTGGAAAGTACTTTCAGGGATGGTAGGTTTTATCCAAGGTAAAGTTTCATCTGAACTTAATGATATGCCCAACTGGTCAGGGTCACAGGAAGCTGGAAAATATTGAGATTTTCTAAGTTTATTTGTTGTTTTCAAAATCTGCTCAGGGTCTGTCACACCCAGTTTCAATGGAGAAACAGGCCTATTCCTGGTCCCAATCCCTTTAGAAGCCACTGTGACTTCTTTTTGGTGAAAATAGCCTTTGAAAAATTGCTGGTTCAAGTCCACCTCTTAAACCAGAAAAATGATAAGTATCCCAGGGAAGATATGCTTCAGCTTCGTCCCCGGCAACGGCGCCAAAGATGTTTGTGCCAGAAATTGTTTCTAAGGCTAAGGAAACAAGCTAACACAATCTCAAGAGTAAACTCAATAAATAAGACAAATTTTTTAGGGTTTTTTAATATGATTTGAATGGTTGTAAGCTCTGGGCACAGTCAGGGAATACATCCAATAGAAAAGTAACAACTAAATCATAAGCATAAACTGATAAAGATGCATAACATATCACAAAGATCCCACAAAAAGAATGTGCTGAGGTTCATACATAAAAGATAAGCATCACCAGAAAATATACATCAACTAGCAATGAAATTACCATTTAAGGAGCTAAACAAGCTTAACAACAAAGCCAGTCACAAACAAAAATGAAGGAGAAAAAGTCATATGTTTCATTATTTCATCAGCTAAAGCTCATAAGAGTCACAGTACTTATCTTTTGAACAAGTCTGAAGTTACAATACAATCTGCAGACCTCCCGCTGCCCCCAAAAATCCGAACCCTCTCAATGACTTACTCCCATGTCTAAATACTATACTCTTCAAAATTGATTAGGTCTCTAACCCTAACTGTTTCCAAGATCTCGATGAGGTAGAGTAAAGACAGAATATTTACAAGTTACAAAAATATGCTAAAAATAGCATCTCTTTAATCTATCAGTTTACTAATTGATGACAACTAACTGAAAGCAAAACTGTTTCATAAGTCCTTTGCCACCTCAGCTAAGAGGGAGATGCCATCTGGAGTTTGGTCTTTCTTCTTGGCCTTCTTTTGTTCCTTCTCCAAGTCATTAATCCTTTTTGTGAGTTCTTTGTTTTTCTACTGCAAATCTCGAACTGTCTTCTCCAGCTGAGTGCAATGGCTATCAGTATCCCTTTTCCTTTTAAGTACCTCTTTTGCATCAACCACTAGTTCCTAAAAATTGTCATGTACATCCTGGAGATCCTCCCTTAACCTTCTGTTGGCCATCATCAAACCATCATTGACTTCCTGCATATATCTCATCGGGTGTTTGTACTCCTTGACAGACCTCTGCAAATTTTCTTTATCAACATTGGATAATTTATCCACTACATAATCTTGATCTTCATCAGGTTTCCAAGGAATGTCGAATTTCTTGAAGATTTCTGTCTCTTCCATCAACATCTTCTTAGAAGTGTCCTCAATGCTGGGCTTTGGATCTTCTTCACCTGCTTCTTCTACTGAATTAATCTCTTCTTTTAAACATGGCTGCACTTTATCTATCTCTGATTTTTCATCCTCCATGGATCCTTCATCTAAGATAGTCACCTCATCTGTTTTTAATTTAGGATTTAATAACTTTTTCATATTTAATCTCAATTTATTTTTCGACCTAGTTTTAGGTCTCCAAAATGTAGATGCCTCCCCCATCATCTTCAGTTCTTTCCCTTGGTGTTGAATAGCAGCTAATTCCACCACTTCCAGCTTTTTGATTTTCTTGTTAGGCTTTGTGGTTTGCCATCAGAAACTTGAACTTCTTCACTTTCAGTTTTGACTTTAATCTCAGAAATAGGCTGTTCTTCTTCTAACAGATAACCTTCATCATCTGAAAGAATTGTGATGGGACTTCTTGGCTGAATGTGGATCTCTTCTTTAGTTACAGGAACCATTTTAATGTCAACCTTTTTCTCCTGCTGAGGATCTGCTATAGGTGTTGAATTCTTTTCAGGCAATTCCTTTTTGTCTTCAAACAGTGTGAACTTGCTTTTAGGGTAATCTGAAACCACTTTGAGCTGACTGTCATCCTGTTTCTGTCCTGCTACCTGCTCAGTCACCTTCTTGGCTTTAACATCATCTTTATTTTTTGATTTGACTGAGTGACCTAGCTTTTTCATCATCACTTTCCCCTTGTCAGTCTGTCTCTTTGGTTGCTGGTCTTCTTTTTTAGGATGAACATTTGACCAAAACAAAAAGAAATCCCAAGTTCTTCCCTCGTGTTGCAACACTTTGGTGATGATCAGTTTAATGATACCATGGTGAAAAAGTGACTGGGAAGTGTGATCATCATGTTGCTTTATCTTGCTTGACATCTTCTGTAGGCTTTTTAAGAAAAAGAAGGGCAGATTTATTTTAGAAACTCCTGCTAAGTGTTGAAGGAACCTGAAATGATATTTAAATACAAGTGAATATCTTCCTTCACAGGTCACATAACTTTGAAGTATCCTTATGGGCTCAATCCACTCTTTCCTGAAATTTTGAATGAGGATACCCTTGTTCCAGTCAGGAATCACATTAGGCAACAGGTACTTTTGGGGTTCAAACTCAAAAGGAAATTTTTAAAACCAGTGCTTCCCCTCATTGCTGATCTCAGTAGCTTCTGCTATTAACTCCACAGTCAATTTGAATTTCAACGCATCCATCATGATCATATCATCTTTAAGTCCCTTAGCAAAATTGCAGGACACCTGAGCATCGAAACCATCTATTTTTTTGAAAAACTTCAACCAACCTGCCTGCTGAAACAGTTCTGCACAGTCAGGAAGCTTCTGAATCCAGGTTAGGTCTGTGGGATCAGCCCTGTTGACCTTACCACTTTTGCCCATTATGTTTCAATTACTGCAATTTAAGTGTATATTCTGGTAATATTTGTGAACAGGGGCTGAATTTTGGAAGCCAAAAACACTGCTGAATCTACAGGTTATTCGTAGCACTGACAGGGTAACTTTCATAAAAACGAACTGAGATTTTTTAACCCTCCTTCAAACTGGTGTCGCGGCTCATCAACCAACAGCTATTTATCCGGTTAAAATTGCGTTTTAAAGCACAATTTTACCTAACTTTTGACTAATTTGAATAGAGTTGGCTCAAACGAAAAAGCCCCAAATTTGCTGCTATACAGGCTTTTTGAGAATACCTGTAAATCGCTCCTTTATGATTGTTGGAAATCATGATCCAAAGTGCCAGATGAGTCAGCCCCGTTGTACAGATGTCCCACGATCTTCAATTTAGCTGTTACCGCTGGAATAAGGAAGCCCTAATTTTCATGAATCCCTCCACGCCTCTTACTTGTCCAGTTGGCAACAATGCTCGGTCTTTTAAATGACTATGGTTATCTCATTAAGTGCTCTATGTTAGAATAGGATTGTAGATAACAACCTCTTTCAAATCATCTGAATCCGTGTGGCTGTCTGTCAAACTGAACTAAACTTGTGTTGATGATGAACACGACCTCTTCACTACGTGCAATCATTTGAAATCATGATGCTTTCTGCATCAACACGTCATGAACCCTCTAAAACACATAATCAATGAGTCATTAGCTCGAGCGTGCCAAAATCTGCTAGAAAATCGGAAGAATCTGTGATCACGAAATTCTTGTAGCGCTTCTTTGTAGAATTTTGGCTTCAACGCTACAAGAAAGTCTCAACACTGTTTTGTGGCTTTTAAACCACTTTTTATCAATTTGTATGGGATTTTGAGGCTATCAGGGTTATGATTGTCCCTGTTCTCACTTAGATTAGGATTTTATGAGTTTTGTAATTGATATAATGAACTTTTAAAACCCCTCATCAACAACAAATATAAAGCATTTAAAATCTAAAAACATCAAAAACAAGTCCAAAATATTATAAAATCCTAAGGGAAACTTACTAAAGAGGAAGAAATCAAAATTTAAAGAAAATAAATGACTTAAAAATAAAGTGCAATAAAACCAAAAAGGACAAATCAAACCAAAATTGAAGAAACACAATACTGACTTAACAGGGCCTCGCGGGGAACCCTGGGAGTGCAGTTTTTGGAGGGGTGTGTAGAAATGCGGAGAGAGAGGTTCTGCAGGTGTTTTTTGGTCACCTGGGCCAAGACACGAATAAACCGACTGAGCTAGACGAGCTTATCTTCAGCCTGCAGATAATAATCCATGAAAGTTTTTTCCCTTCCATTATCAAGGGGGACTCGAACATCATCATCCAAATGGATAAAGGTCTTGCGCAAGGAAAATCGATGGAACATGTGACGTCCAGTTGGTACCTTTCGCATCGATTGGAAGCCCTATGCCACCTTCTCCAATCACACAGTCAGCTGTCCGTTCTCCACATCAAACGGGAAGCCAACAAAGTGGCTGACTATATAGCTAACCTTGGGGTGGATAGGAGAGGAGGCCACGTGGTGGGACACATAAAAGGTTTGCGTAATGAGGCATGGGCCCCAAGGTGCCTACAGTTGGCAGTGGAGGACATGAGCAGGAGCCAAGTGGAGACTGAAGGACAACTCGTTCCCTGAGGACAGGACAGAGGTCACTCAGAGGTTACAACTATGATGCCTGGATGACGGGGTGGTTAACTTTGATAAATGATAAGTCCCATAAGTTAGTTATTATGGGAATATGATGGATGTTTGTATTGAGGTTTTTTGTGATCCTGGTGGAAGATTTGCTACGACTTCCATCAGCTCGCATGATGGCCGTAATCTGTTTGAGTTATGGAAATGGTACGTCTCTGGGCCTAGTCAATTTTTCGGAAAGCTTGGCCATTTATGGCATGGGAGGCCTCATATTTAGCAAATGGTCTTTTTATTCGAGAAACCTCCTACACTGGCTTCATTTCCGATCCAAGGAAGTTAGTGGTGATTACTATGTTTTTGCTAATTGTGCTCTGAGCTCTCCGTTTCAGTCTGGTTTTGTCCAATTACAGCTTCTTGAGTTCCTTTTGTTGTCTGTTTTTCCTTCTGCTATGGCCCCGAAAAGAGAGCTTGTGATTCCTTCTGGGTTGGATTCTACTGGTTCGACTCTGAAAGGAAAAGAGAAGGTTTTTGTGAAACATGGTGGTGTGGTAAGGGTCACAAGAGCCCAGGTGTGGGCTCAAACAGCTGCATGTTTCTTCCGTGACCGCATACCTGATTCTACAAGGGAGGATATTGAAGTTATGGAGAAGAATATTTGGAATGATGTTATGGCCATGCATATTGAGGAGGTTAGGAGCACAATTGAAGAATGGGTTACTGATCCAGGAACTATTGTGGGATGTGCCTCGGCGTACGATAGGATGGTGATGACCTATTGGGTCATCAAGAACCTCTTGGCTAACGTGTTGATGGAAGGGACCATGAAGAAGTAAGGGGATGAGGAGCCGATTAAGGCCTGTAAAGCCCACAATGCGGATAACTGGCTCATGCATTGCAAGATTGATGCAATTGCAAAGAAGTTGGTATTTCCTTTTCTTATCCAGGTTTGGACGCCAAGGGCAACTGGATTCCTACCAGCAAGACTCCCAGGAAGGATCCGTCCCAGCCAATTGTTGTTTCTTTCACAGCCACAAATTCTCCCCAACTGTCGGCAGCAGTTATTCAAGCTCAGGATATGGACGTGATCGGCTCCTCGACCAGAGTTTTTGATGGGGCTGGGGATTGATTGCCTGTTTAAAGGTTTTTAGCTCTGTGTTTTTCATGTTTGTAATTCAGCTTATAGAAAGTAAGGGGATTTTCGGTGATAAGTGTTAGTCAAGTTTTGGGAATGTGTCTGTAATTTTTGAAACTCCAACTGGAAGGCCCGGCCATGGGGTGCAAGCTATGTGATATGTAACTCTATTTTATGTCTAGTCTATGGGTATGGGGGTTTAGTTCTGAAACTCAGTAATGCTTCAAGTGGTTATGTATCTTTGTTATATGCAAGTAATATGAAATCCTTTTATTTACAAAAAAAAATGATATATTGTTTAGAAATATTTATGATGGGGTACTCCTTCGTTGTCTGGAAAGGGAAGATGCATGTTATAGGTCAAATCTGCACTTCACCATCCCGTGATCACCTTTCCTTGTAGATCACACAAAAGGACACAAAGGATTGAAGAGCTAGATTTCCTTGGATGGCTTGCTACGAGAAGTACACTCCTCACCTGCAAAGATTGCGATTTCCCCTGATTTTTCCACATGTACACCCCTCTCTGCATACAAGATCAATGTACACCTTGAGAAAATACCCTACTTTGCTCAAGGACAACCAGCGTACATCTCCCAAAAATTTGTAAACGCTTGTTGTAAAGCCCAAAAGTTGCTTCCTATATGCTACTCTTGTGGTATGAAACCCGCGTACATCTTAAGATGAAATAAAAAATATTTAAATTTGACGAATTGGGATTAGTTGAAGTTGGTTCTGCAACTTCCCCAACCTCCCAATTCAACCACCTCTCGATCTAAACTGCCTACCTTGTCCCATAACTACAAGGAGGATCCATGAGAGAGGGACCTAGAAGAAAGGCTTTAAGCATTGTTACGTTGGAGGAAAGTGCCAAGTTAGAGTGAAGAGCAAGAGCCCAGGATCTGATTGCAGAAACATCTCTACACGTCAGGTATATTGTACTAATTTCATGTTTCTTTGACAATAAAAAGGTCGAAACATCCTTCTTATCCCAAATCAGATATCTATTGGATTGTATGTCTATGTGGATTAATTCTTGATTACAGTTGATGTTAAATTGCTTTATAATTTCATCATATGTTATATGGTCAAGATACGCTAAGGAAGGTATCTTTTGTGTTGCAGGTTCGTCAAGCAGAGGAGCAAGTAGGAGATCAAGTGAGAGACCAAGCGAAAGCTAAGACCAGCCATCAAAAAGAGGTATTTCTCTTAATCCCAATCTCTTTCTTTTGCAGTAACCAAATGCAATATAACCAATGTGTTTACCTGTCAACCCCGCCCAGTTGGCAGTGTCCATCTCCTCACTATAGGGTAGAAATCCAGAACAACAGACTGGCGACCATACTGGGGAGTAACCGTGTGTTTCACTGCTCTAGGAGACTTAGTTTTGTTTTCCTTCCAGCCCATTTTTTCAGTCTTTTTGATTGTCTGAGAGGCCTTGTAGGTCTGTGTTACCTATCCTTTGTGCTTGATTCATTTCAGTTGACTGTTTGCAAATCCTGTTTGTACCCTATTGAGGCATGTACACTGGTCCTCCCTGCTTACAACAACGTTTTTTATCTAACAAACTCCCCTCCTTGCAATGCATAGTAGCATACCTCTCCTGATGTGCATTGGTTGCTACACTACACAGTAGGGTATTTCCCTGTATTGTCTAGTTTGCTGTTAGGGTTTGATTTCCAAGCTTTGGTTTCTGTTCCAGCCTATTTCTTTGTTGTCTGCACTGACCCATGAGACCTCCTATGTCTCTGTTGAGTCTTGCTGGCCTCTCCAATCTCTTTTAGCTTGTTTTTTGCTTGCTTGAGTCTTTGATTAAGTGTCTTTGCTTCTTACTAACCCTTTTTGAAGTTCGTGCACTATTCTATTTCCGACATAGCTTCATACCTTCACCCTAGTTGTTTTTGCAGTCATACAGACCTGCATTTTGAATGTTTTTTGTCTGTGGCAATGTTTAGCACGCTTTCTCTTTGTCTCATCCTTTCTATTAGGGTTTGACTGTCAAGATTGAGTCCTTAGGGTTGCTTTCAAAAGGTTGCTTGGTTCAGATGCTTGCTGATTATCTTATCAGTTTAGTTCAAGTAAGTTGAAGCCTCTTAGTTGTCTTTCTGTTGAGTTCGTGTGTTGTTAAAGCCATTCTTGGTTCGCTTGCTTACTTTTTTCTTGGCTTAGTGTTTTTATTAGGGTTTCGATACTTAGGAGCAACCTGTTTAGGTTTTCCTTTCCGTCACAAGTGTCTCGTTTTCTCATTTCTTTTTCACTTTGCTTCCAAGACTCAAGTTTTTCTTTTGCAAAAACTTGGTAAGTCAAGTCTTCATCGAGTCTCGTGATTCATTTGCTTTGAGCCATTTAGATGTTTTCCTTACACACACTTTATATTTATATCTTGCTTGCTTTTGTACAAAGTTTTCTTTCTTTTATATTTATCAGAAAAGTCAAAATTTGTTCAATTTGCTTAGTAGTAATATCTTGCATTATTTCGAGGTAGCATAGTTTGCTTTGAAATATTAAAAAAGAAAATACAAAAAGATTTTGTTTTAGGTTTACTTATCTTTAGTTTTGGAAAATAATGAATGAGAAAGTTTAGTGAAAGTTCTTTACTTTTATGTACTTTCCATTTAAGTCACAATCACGCCACACACTTCACTACAACCTTTGAGTAAGAACAACCATTTAAAAATAAATCCTAATAAAATTCATTAGCGACATTTTTCTTTTTTAGGTATACACGACATCAACTAGCTTAGGCTAGAGTTTCAAGCTTAAATCACCTTAAACTGCTCCAAACTGGCTTCATTACTCAACAATCGTAGTACAACTATCTTTTAGGTAATCCATCTGTATCAAAATCTCTTGGGAAACTCTACTGAAACTAGAGCTAAGGTCGAGGTCGTGTGAGACTAGAATTGCTGAGGATAACCCCTCACTTTCTTTTCGAGCATAAACCAGAGCTGTCTCGCGTACGGGGATCCTTTTGGATTTCGGGATTTGTTACCCTGCCCATGCGTTACGGCTAGACTGACGACTGTCCCCCCAAGAATTTTCATACTTATGGTAGCCTTAGTATCTTGACCATCTAGGACTCTACACAGGTGATGACAGAAGGCTATTTCTATTATACCTAGGACAGACGTGGGAGGAAACCTGTTGCTTGGTTTTGCAACCAAGCTTGTGCAATGGGCACCTATCAACAATGTGATAACAGTTTCAATATAGAAAGTAAAAACGATTATGAATTAAATCTAAACTAGCATGTGCATATAACAATAAATTTAAAACGATTCATAGAAAGAACAAGAAATAAAAGAATGTTTTGTATTATAATACCTCAAATGGTGTGGATTTGTGGCTTTGAGCAGCTCCAAGGTTGAGATGCTCCAGGCTCCAATGGTCTCTTCTCCAAGATTGCTACAATGGTCAAGAACTCAAGAGAGATTTTGACAGCATGAGGATAGGATGATGGATGGATGGAAAGTGAGGAGCCCCTACCACCTTTTTATAGTTTTTGGTTGTGGGGAATACCATTATGGTTTTGAGAAAACCAATGGTATTGACCAACATGGTTTATGTATCTTTTTCCCTCTTTTTTCCTTTTTGAATATTTTGAATATTTTATTCCCTTTTAATGTTTTTTTGGGAATTCTGGACCATTTTTAGGGTTTTTTTTATGTTTTTTGAGTAAAAATATATCTTTTGAGGGGAAAAATTGTGTATTATGGTCTTTTGGTGACCTTTTGATGGCTTTAGAGGCTCAAATGGTGGAAAAGTGGACAAATGGGTCATGTGAATAAGGAAATGAGCTAGTGAGCACTTTTTGGGTGTTAACAGATTGCCCCCTGATGTGTGAGGGTAGGAGCTCATCGTATGTCCAATAGAAATCATAGTTCTTTTGCCTTTTTCTTGGGGTTTGGGGAAGAGAAGAGACCGGTTGGAGACTGGATCAATGGCCCTTGGAAGTTGCAAAAATAAAAAAAAAATATTACATGGCCTCAATATGAATGAGGAATAATCTCTGATAATGGACGAGGCGGGCATACCCATGCTTGTATCAAGACATATACATAACAATTAGTCCCAAGAAGGGGGACATAAAAAATCTACTGGTACATCATAATGGTCCAAAGGGGACACTATTTTGGGATGTACTCATGATCATAACATGACTGATATCAATAACTAATACACGGGAATAAAGCGCCAATTGTTCTAAACAAGGTCTCAGAAGGGTTGATGAACTGTTGAAACTGAAGGTGTCCAACATCTGTAGGGACTCAATGACTATGAGTCATCTCTGAGAAGTACATGTAACTGTACACTCAAGGGAGTATAAAATTGGTGTACATCTGAATACTGTCGCCATGCGTAACCCGGATATCTATAGGAAAATGTAACCAATTGTTTCCATAAGTAGACTCTCAATTGTGGAAGAGTCAGGTGGTATCCGGGGTCTTCAACAAAAAACTAAAAGGACCAATACCCTATGCGAGTCTCAATGATGCGATCAAGGTGTTGAAGTCGAGCATGTGAGAAACAACCATTTGGAGAGGCACTGAGGACTCTTCTTGAAATGATTCATAGGCACTCATCATAAATGGTGATGATTCGAAGATACAGGGACCTCTAGGTCTATCCTCTGGAATAAATTTGGTTGGCATTGACAGAGGGAGACCAGCAACTAACAAGGCAATGATGTTTCCTTGATAGGAGCGTGAGGTGTAGAACTGAAGTGTGGTAGGATTGATGGTAGGACTGACATACTATGGGGATGGGAAATAACTGGGGTTGTCGAGTGGGTGGACTCAAACTTCCTTCGTTCAGAGCATGATGACATGGTTGACTTGGCAGCGTAGGAAATTGACTTCTAGGTGCAGGGATCATAGCTAGTGACTTTGGGGGGGGACAAGCTGATGGATGTTGACTCAAGGTGACATACTGCAGAATGCTCTGAACAAAGGCGACCAAAATGGGGAAGCTGCCATATGAGTAGACATGATCTGTTCTAGTGTCGAGAAGCACCATTGGGTCCTTCTTCGTAGTTTTAATGAGCTCCAAGAAGGGATAAAAGTGTGCTCTGAAATGGTACTATCCTGTGGATTTTGTGAGCCCAGGACTGTCCGTGCTCATGAGTGCTTTCATTTTTAAGGAGTCTGAAAACGATAAGAAGACTCTGAATTGGTGGAGGAGTACCGTCCTATGGATTTGTGTGAGCCTAGGATAGTGACTGCTCATGGTTGCTTTCATGTTTAGAGAGTCTGAAAGTGGTAAGTGGACTCCATTGGTGTTTTTTTTCGTAAGTTAGTCTCCAAGGCCCGAAAAAGGCATAAAATGATGCAAATGGAGAACTCTTCTAGCCAATGTGACTAGAGTATTCCTTTTTTGTAATTAGTCTACAAGGTCCGGAAAAAGGGGTAAACCTATACCAGATAGACGCCCTTTCAGATACGTTTAGCGAGCATGAAAGGAAGCAAGGTTGGTCAGCGATCTTTTCATTGTTTTAGGAGTCAGAAAAGAGCTCAACAGAAACTCCCTAAGTGCCTTTTTCGTAAAAGGAATTGCTCGACCCGAAAAATGGGTAAAACTATACCGAACAAAAAGGTATTGATGAGAGCAAGAAATGGTCTCGAGCATTGTCATGAGTGCGGAAAACTGAATCCGGTGACATAAAGATCGTAAAAAATGGGCAACAGCCAATGTGGCACACAAACCGAGGTGATGAGTGGCATTTTGAAAAAATGCCCGAAAATAGGGGTGAGAGAAAGAAATGATCTCAAGCATCATCACGAGCACAGAAAACGGATTTCGGTGGTATAAGATTCATCAGAAATGGACGATGGTCGATGTGGCATGCAAACCGAGGCAATGAGGGGGAATGTTAAAAATGCCCGAAAAATATGGGCGTGAGAGCGAGAAATGATCTCAAGCATTGTCACGAGCGTGGAAAACTAAATCTGGTGATAAAAGACTTGTCAAAAATGAACGATGGCCGATGTGGCATGCAAATCGAGGCGATGAGGGGCATGGGAAAAAATGCCCGAAAAATATGGAGGTGAGAGCGAGAAATGATCTCAAGCATCAGCACAAGTTCGGAAAACTGAATCTAATGGTATAGAAATCGCCAATAAACTGACAACAATCGATGTGGCATGCAAATCGAGGTGCCGTGGGGCATGGAAAGAATGCCCAAAATTTTTTGGTGAGAGCGAGAAATGATCTCAAGCATCATCACGGGAACGAAAATATGAATCTGGGGTGCAAATGGTGCGAAAAATGGAGGTCATAAGGACTCCGGAATGGTCAAAGGAAATAACTAGGTTAAAAAATGGCTACAAATAAAGGTGATCCCACCAAACCAAGGATGCAGTGGTGGGGAGAAATGATGACCTGCAGGGGGAGAATACTAGGTGTACCAAATCAAATCAAATATACAAGTGATATGTGACCTCAAAAATGGTTGAGATAATGCATGTGAAAAAGTGAGCAGGGTTAATGACCTGCCCCCATGTTATGTGCATGGGGTTTATGATTGTGGATCACATATGTGTTGGTTTGAACAATGGGGTCATTGAAATAATGAGATAGATGTGATGGGGAAGGTTCAAAATGATTGATCATGCCCCCTATCCCAGGATCGAGGTAATCTATTATGCCCCCTAACTCATAGGTGTCAATGTGGTGCAGATGTTGTCTCAGAGAGGGATCAATAGGGCATTGAGCAACTATTGGCGGGGGGGTATACCATGAGGCTGTGGGCCGTGGTGGCATACTGAAGTGATGATATGATGATGGGGGATTCCCCTTATGGGGTGGATGCCCCCAGTATCTCCGATGAGAATCACGATGATGATGAGTAGGCAAGGTTTTGGGCTTGCCCCCATGCTGTGGACATGTGGTTTCCTCTTTGATTTGAAAAGTTTGAATATGTGGTTCGGAGGGATCAATGGAAGAGGTCGACCGTACAAAGGGGTCTACATTGGAAACCATGTAAATTGTGTTAATATCTTCTGAGGAGGAAGATGGTGGGGGATGAATTTCCTCGATGAGAGGAGGGGATATCTATAGGTTGGCATTATTCATCTCGTATAGGGCTGCTCTGTAATCTGGTAGATTAGGGCAGTGGTGTGAATAATGGTCGTAGATTCCACATATTGCACAAGGGTGGTTGGTATGCAACAATTTATCACGCGGCTGAGGGGACAGTTCTAGTTTGACAACTGGGATGTTAGTGTCATCATCCAACATTTGCATGTGTTCTTGAAGTGCTGGTAATTGCGGACATTAATGGGTAGCATGGCCTATATCGTCACACTAGGAGCACTTAGGGAGTACATGGGTTGTTGGGGGATTCTTTACTAATTTGGATCTCAATGGGGGGGTGCGAGCTGTGGGTGTAGTGGTGTAGGTTTGTGGACCTCTACCTCCATTGTTGCGGAGTGGTGGAGGAGTATAATTGGATGTTGATGCGGTGGCTACTATTGGAGGTAGTCAATTTTGGATGTTTGCTACACCAGGGGGTGGATAGTTAGAAGTATTGATGGGTTGCACTGGTTGTAAAGTGACATTCGGTGTCGGGGGAGGGATTGGGGTAGGTAGGTACCATACAGGTAGTCCTAATTTCAATCCTAGGAGATTAAGTGTAGCCATGACTGGTGTGCTGATGGCACTTGAAGGGGGAAATAAAATGGGATAGTATGAATTGGTGTGGCTCCTACGTGAGTTGGCACTGAGGGTGGTTGTGGGAGTAAAGGGGGCTGTTGGTTTGGTACCTATGTGTTATGCGAAAGGGTGCACAAATCATATATCTCGGTTATCTTCAAAGGGGGTGGGATGGATTGGAATGTGGAAGTCATAGGTGATTCCGAGTATAATCCGGGTCTGACTGTGGAGATGAACGATGTAGGTGCGTTCTGAACTGGTTTCAATCATAGGGAGAACATTTTTAGGTGCAGCGGGGGCATATTAGTTTCGACGCGTTTGGGGATTCATGTCGGATGATGACATCATAAGGATATGATGAGTACTTGAATCCATTGGTTGGTTTGTGTGTGCAACGTATGTGATTTACTGTTGTGGTGCTATGGTTCCTTGAGGAGGATCCAACAGACGAGTGTTCACCACTCCTTGTGTGGGAAAAGGATTCTACAGCACCATGGGTTGTGGTTGAGGAGGTGGCACTGGTTGTGCCACGTGCCCTTGGCGTTGGGCATCATCAAACCACAGTTGGCGCGCTCACTCCAAATGGGGGCAAGTGTGTGTGTAATGGTCGTATACCCCGCATATGGAACATGGGTGGTTTGTTCGTAAATTGGGGTTCTTACCCTATTTTGGTGGTCGATCAGGGTTTTGGTTGGCGGGGGTAGCATTGTTGTTGTTTGGACGATAAGTCTGGGTGACTAGAGGTTGTGGTGCAGCAAGCACTGCCTGTGGTGGGTAATAAGCCACTGGGGCTTGTGAGTGAAGATCAGCATGTGTGGCCTGCTAATGATAATTAGCCACTTGGGCTTGTGGATGAATTAGAGTCTAGTGGGCCTACTGGTTATAGTATGAAGGTGGTGCATAAGCTGATGGTGCTTTCCCGTAGCAATGTGGTGGGCAAGAGGGTCCATGAGTGTGATGAGTCTGATTCGTTGGAGTGTATGAAGTCGTACCTCCAAAATTGGATGTAGCCCTAGAGAGGTCTAGGGTGTTTATGGTGCTCAGCATGCTAAAAGGTTTATTTTGTGCTGTGACTTGGCCGATAATACCATCAGCGGCATGTGATGCCCCCGGAGCGTCACCTCGTGAAGAATCACCTCGTGTGGCATCTGGTATGATGGTGTAGCGATAGCCTGATTGGGCATAAATTAGGTCGAACTGTTGAGCTTTTAAGATAGTTTCTTCTTCTGACTGGGGTTGTTCAGAAGCTACATCTTTAGCTATGAGGGGTAGGAGTGATTTGAGAAACCAATCCAAAAATATACGGTCGTCTATTTTTATCTTGCAGAGGCTACGACGCTTGCGCCACTCATGGATGTGGTCAGTGATGTGGGTAGTCGTGTTTTGTCTATAAGACAACAGTATTTCAACTCCTGCATCATAGCATACAGGTAGCTAAAAAAAATGAAGGAAAGTGGAGGTGAGGGACGTAAATGTATGGTGGGTCCCATGTGGTTACTCAATGTACCACTTGGCTGCAGAGCCAGTGAACGTTCGTTGCAACAATCTTAGTCTAATGGAGTCATCCACTATGGAGTTAGATAAACACCATAGGTGAAATGACATTATGTGGTTTTGGGGATCTTCCCCAGGTTTTCCTTCAAACTTCGGGATGTCTGAAGGAAGATTTGTAGGCATGGGTGGCCATGTAGGGTTGTGCCTGATAGGATCGTTGGTTAACCTGGCTAGGTCTGGTAAGTTCATACTAGCCATGTATGGTAAACTAGCAGATGGGTGTGGCGTAGTGACTGGGACATAACTGTTAATGGTAGCATTATGTAGTGGTCAAGTGGCCCCTAAGGGTATGCTAGGTATGGAAGGTATGTGTCCTCCAACCAATGTGGTGTGGGAAGGGCTAGCGCTCCCAAGTGCAACATGGGTTGCAGAGGGGTTAGGAATAGTGCCAGGAATTCCTGGGATCTAGGTTGTGGTAATGAGAGGGGGTGTGACCCCTATGTTGGGAATACCCATGACAGGTGGTGGCCCTGTGTTGGACATACTCAAAGGGGGAATGGCCCCTATATTAGGCATGCCTAAAGGGGTTGTTGTTACCATGGGTGGCACAATAGTAGTAGGGTTTGTCGATGTATCTCTAATAGCACTGGTGAAAAGGGGGGTCGTATTGTTTTTCCAACCATGGGGTTGGTTGGTGATGTTTCAGTAGGGTGTTCCGATTCATCCTCAGAATCAGATGTGAAGTAAGGCGTGTCAGAATCAGATGACTGTGTTCTATGCTGATGATGTGTCGATTCAAGGGATAAGGCTCTACGTCTATGACGTGTAGAGTCAAGAGTACCGAACTAAGGGGGTTCACCCTGAAAACGACGGGATCGTCTCAAATTCTCAATGGTGAGAAATGTATAAAAATTCCAGTGTAAGGTGGTGATGTAAAAAACTCGAAACCCTAGTGAAACAATGAGTGCAAGAGGGGAGTGAAAAAACAATGGCTCTCAGGCCAACAACCAACCTCAAAAGCACTTATTATAACAACTGTGCTATAATAAGTGGAGGGATAACAAAAAAAAAGTCAGAATACCAAAAGTCAAACAGTTCCTAGAAAAAGTGGTGCTCACTAGACCAAAGGTGGGTATTGTATCATGCAAACACCTAACTAGAAGTATTGTGAGTCGACAAACTATATCCTCTGCAAGGTGATGAAATCCAAGTCAGACAATATAGACTGTAGAATCAACGGCTAGATATCCCCCTACCAGGAGGGACACCGGGTAGACAATCCTAAAGAATGGAAACTAGGATACGCCGTTCATGACACGTTCGGTTGGGTGAATCTGCAGTTTGGTTCTATCACCACTGTACCCCCATACGGGTGTACACCGAGAACTTCGAAAGGTATCCTTTGGTTACTGAATGGATTGCGGTATTCCACTCAAGCTTTCGGAACTAGTCTCACTACTTCAACCCTCCTAAGGGAGAGGCCTTCCCGATAAATTGGTTGATAACCATGTCAAAATTATACGGGATTTTTGGGACTCTAAAAGACAACCACTATGTCTCAGATGTAAATAATTGGGGGGTGTTATTGGCACACCTATCCCCTCAATCCTACCTAACTACAAGAGTCTTTTAAGTGCTCCCCAAGTGGGGTTAAAAGGTTTGTTGAGTTAAGGTAGATTTTAAGGCTCAGTTAATTAAAAATGTGGCAGATTGGGTGCACGTGTGATTATTTAACTGAAAATGATTTGCCTCACTTGGGCGGTTGATTACAAATAAAAAAATAAAATGTTTCCAGTTTGCAAAAAATAAAAGCGTTTTCGCAATGTAAATGCTTTAAAAACAATTCAAAAATGATTTACTTTTGAAATAATTTAAAGGGAAGCAAATAACATAAATATTTCAAGAAATAAATGGATCTCTTAAAAAATTGCTTGGGTAAACTATTGAGCAAATTAACAGTGAACCCTATGATCTAAATAGAATGCTAAAATTCTTAGTTTCACTTACTGAAAATTTTTAAAAATATTTTTTAATGGAGCATATATAAATAGAAAGTGATTCGCTATGGTTGTAATAATGTAGAAAAAATAATGCTGGAAAATAAGCTAAATGGGCAAAAAATACAACAAAAAATTTCTAAAGATTGAGTCGAATTCAGGAAAACAACATCGTGGGTTTCAAGGAAAAAGCCGCGATGTGCATCGCGGGTTTGAGCTGCAAAGCCGCGATGTGCAGCGTGGGAAATGGCCGCGAAGTCGCGATGTGCAACACAGAAAATGGCCACGAAGCCGTGATGTGTAGCGCGGAAAATGGCCGCGAAGCCACGGTGTGCCGCGCAGAAAACGACTGTGAGGTCACGATGAGCCGCGCGACTTTCAGGCGAAAAGCCGCGAGGCGAAAACGGAAAAAAGTTGCCGAAAAATGAACCCGAAAAATGAAGTTTTGGGCTGTTTAAAGCGCACAGAAAGGGCCAAAAACTAGTGCAGCAATGGATCTGCTTCCTAGGATGCCAGATCTGTAAATTAAAATGATTAAAAGCTAACAAAAACTAATATCTAAAGCAAAAAATCAAGATCTAAGAATTCGAAGCTAGCGGAGTTGCTAAAAACTGTTGCTTGGTTTTGCAACCAAGCTTGTGCAATGGGCACCTATCAACAATGTGATAGCAGTTTCAATATAGAAAGTAAAAACGATTATGAATTAAATCTAAACTAGCATGTGCATATAACAATAAACTTAAAATGATTCATAAAAGGAACAAGAAATGAAAGAATGTTTTGTATTATAATACCTCAAATGGTGAGGATTTTTGGTGTTGAGCAGCTCCAAGGTTGAGATGCTCCAGGCTCCAATGGTCTCTTTTCTAAGATTGCTACAATGGTCAAGAACTCAAGAGAGATTTTGACAGCATGAGGATAGGATGATGGATGGATGGAAAGTGAGGAGCCCCTACCACCTTTTTATAGTTTTTGGTGGTGGGGAATACCATTATGGTTTTGAGAAAACCAATGGTATTGACCAACATGGTTTAGGTACCTTTTTCCCTCTTTTTTCCTTTTTGAATATTTTGAATATTTTATTCCCTTTTAATGTTTTTTTGGGAATTCTGGACCCTTTTTTAGGGTTTTTTTATGTTTTTTGAGGAAAAATATATCTTTTGAGGGGAAAAAGGGTGTATTATGGTCTTTTGGTGACCTTTTGATGGTTTTAGAGGCTCAAATGGTGGAAAAGTGGACAAATGGGTCATGTGAATAAGGAAATGAGCTAGTGATCACTTTTTGGGTGTTAACAAAACCCTCTACAAAAATTTGGGAAGGCAGTTTGGTGATTCAAACGCTTGCACCCAGAGGACCTATATGTGGACCCCGGGTAACTATTCTTCATCCTTCGTTGTTTAGTTCTGGGCCCTAATCATCCCAAAATTTCCTCCGGAAGGCATTTGTTTTCCTGGTTTGGATTACCTTAGGACATTTTTAGTGGTGTGCTCTTTGTGTCGCTTGTTTTTTGGCCTTAGATATTTTTGAACCGTTGAGTCAGAAACTATGGAAAGCATCCCGGTGAGCACCAATCAAGGGACCCCTATTGAAGGGGCTCCTTGTGTTTTTTCCATTCATTGGGAACATTGGTACTTCCTTAATGGCTACCTTGAATCTTCCGGGATTCACTATAGGGCTACCAGTTTGGTTGTTTTCCACTCCGAACACCTTGCATGCTCCTGATGCTTCTCAAGTAAGCACCTCACATCAAGAGCATCAGAACCCTATGCCTGCTTCACTAGTAACACCTTCTCCTCCTCCTTCTACCTCATGTGGTGAAAGTAGTAATACTAGTAACCAACAGTCTAAGAGGAATAGATGGAGGAAGAATAGGAAGAAGATGCCAAAGCAAGGGGGCACCCACCCATCCTCTAGAAGTCATGCTGGGGGCACCCACCCAAACTCTGGAGGTCATGTTGGGGGGAAACTCTTAGTCACTGGAAATCATACTGAACCTCGCCACCCAGCCTCTCAAGGTCATGCTGGGGGGACCTACCCAACCTTCGGTGGTCATGTTGGGATAACTCACTCAGTCACTGTAAATCATACTGAACCCACCCACCCAGCTTCTGAAGGTCATGCTGGGGGAACCCATCCAGCCTCTAAAGGTCATGCTGGGGGCACCTACCTAGACTCTAGAGGTCATGCTGGGAGCAAACTTTCATTCACTGCAAATCATACTGAAGCATGTCTTCTACCACTGTTGCTCATGTTGAGGACATGTCATTGATCACTGCTGGTCATTAGTTCCTGTGAGTCATATTGGAGACACTGAATCGGCCACTACAATTCATGCTGAGAATGTTAACATTGTTGACAAACCTAATAAACATAAGCTTAAGTTCCCTTGTAAGTTTTGTGAGGGATACCACCTGACCTATTTGTGCCTTGTACTTCCAGAAGTGCAAAGAGTGTGGTCCATAGTTCAAAAGTCTTCTGCTTTTGAGCAACCAACCACTACAAGTCACGCTGGGGGCATGCTATTAGCCAATGCTAGTCATGTTGAGAGTACTGTTGTTGTAAAGGAGTCTAAGCTTATAGGACGGAAGCCAAAGTTCCATTGTAAACGTTGTAAGGGAGATCACCTTATTCACCTGTGCACTACTATTCTAGAGGTGTGGAGAGTGTGGTCCATGTCTGAAGGATCCTCTACCCCTGAATTGTATATAGATTTTCAACAGCCTGATCAACCTTTGGTTGATAAAATGGTTGAACCAATGCAATCTTTGGTCAACCCCACTCTTTCTTTAGAGAGTGAAGTGATCGAATCGATGCAATCTTCGACTGATCCCATCAGTCCTTCAGAGACTAATGCACCTGTCCCTGAAGTCTTTTGCATTACCAGTTCGGATGTTTATGAAAATGGGAGCAATGCCTCTGTGCCGAGTGAACCCCTACCAAGCTCTGGGATCATTTCCTTTTATTGGAATAGTCTAACTGGGCCTCGCCTTCCTTCTACTACACCTTTCCAGATAAAGGTTGATATCGGAAACCATGCCGATCATCGATGTATTGTAGATGAAGGAGCCTCTGTTAGTATCTTATCCCCTTATGATTGGAGATATTTAGGTTTTGCTAACCTTTTTCCAGCTTTTAATTGGCCGTTGACTTTTGATAAAAGACCTACTGAAATTGGAATTCCTCCCTCAAGTACCCGTAACTTTGGGTGGAAAAACAGTCTTAGTTGATTTTATGGTTTTAAAGGACCCTATGGATTTTGATATGATCCTCGGGCATGATTATGTATATGCTATGCAGGATGTGGTGTCTATGCTCTTTTGTGTGTTGCATTTTCCTCACAATGAAAGCATTGTCACTATTGATCAGCTTACATTTGTTGATCCCTCTTATTACCCCACTATAGACCAAGTGTATCCCTCGCCAGTAGGCACTACCATGTCACAATCAAATATTGTGGCATATTGTTCCTTGAGTCCAATTGCTACTGAGAAGAAGCCTCTGAATTCATGCTTACCTTCTCAGGACTGGGTCCCGACAATTGACCAGGTGATGACTCCATCTGAATGTTTAGATATGTGTTGCATATGGGATGATATACTTCCTTCTGATGAATTTTTCCTAGAGTCTATAATGCAGTCTGCCATTCATTTGGACATTGAGCCGGTTATGAGCATTCTTCTACCTTCACTTCAAGCTCGTTCAAAACATGAAGGAAGTTACGAGCATTCTTCCACCTTCACTTTGAGCTCGTTAAAAACAGTAAGGAGGTCACGAGTTTACTTTTTCGGGCTCATTAAAACGTTATGAAAAGGATTTTATAGAGTTTCTTTCACGCTCTTGTTAGGACTCTTTAAATATGACTAGATTGTTGAGTATAGTTGTCTCTTCAGACTCGTAAAAGGATTTGAAGCGACATCCACTTAGGTATAAGTTTAACCCTTTTCCGGACCTTTGGGGATTACTTATGAAAAAGGAATACTCTAGTCATATGTGGCTAGAAGAGTTCTCCTCTCATTGTGTTATACTTTTTCGGGGGAGGGGACTAACTATATGAAAAAGGACTTTTGGAGTCTCTCTTTAGGGTTTTCAGGCTCTCTAAACATGAAAACACCAAGCAAGCACTCACCTACTCAGGCTCGATGTGAAATCCACGAGAGGGTAAATAGAGGATTGTTTAAGTTTTTCAGACTCTATAAATAGGAAAACACCGACGAGCATTAACCTACTTGGGATCGATATTAAAATCCATGAGTATGTGTATGGAGTTATTGTTTAAGTTTTTTAGACTCCTTAAAATTGAAAACATAGGCAAGCAAGAAAATATCTCGGCTCGATATTAAAATCTAGAGATCAGTATTATAGAGTATTGTTTTATCTCTTCTTCAAACTCTGTAAACAATGAAGAAGGTCCTGAGGCTTCCTCCCATGGGCTCGTTAAACTCTTTACATGGTTGTACCTATTGAGTTTTCTTTTCTTCTTGGACTCATTAAAACAACAAGACATATATTCTTTTATCAAAAAGAATAAGGGATAAGAAGGGTGTATCACATCTCTTTCAATTTCAAAGGCAGTTATGTCAGTCATGTCCTTGAACACAGCACCTACTTGAGTCTTTCATGTCAGTTGGATTTTTAGTTTTTGGACTTAGGGTGAACCTGATCTCCAAGTTTTTACTCCCCCGGTTGGTTATTCTTCCAACCATATGTAGGGTCTCTTATGTCTCCTACATCACAGACTTATATCATTTTCCCCTCATGTTAAAAACTGCCTAAGTCACTTTGTATCGTGCTCACTGTTCAAGGATACAGCCTGTGTCAGCCATTCTACAGTTTACCTTGACTTCATGTGTCGTCCATCCTGGTGTCAGTTTGTTTCATCTTGTTACTCGTCCTACTCCACAATAGCTCATACCTGTGAGTGTTCCTTGTGTTGGATGATGGAGTATTCATTAATGCCCTCGCTTTTAGCGGACTTCTTCCCATCGACTTCAACTCATTATTCTCTAGGAATGAAGTTCAGAGTTTCAGTTAGTACCTTGGGGATTGTAGTCATTAGTGGCAGTTTCCTTCGCTGTTGAATAAATGGGAATACATCAATGTCTCTTATTCAACAGATTTTTCAAGTGTTCGACTTCAAATCCTCTTATTCACACTTGTTGGATCATACTAGGTACCTTGGACCCCATTATCCTTATCAATGGAAGTCCTCGCATTTGTTAATAATATACACCAATGATCGGTAATCAAACGACACCCCCCATGTTCGACTTTCAGCTCATTTATTCGCATGGATAGGGTTTGTACCTTGGTTTGTTTTGGATGAAGACCTTGGGCCTCTGATAGCATCACCATATTTCTATTATCTCCCAAGTTGCGCAAGATGGAGCCTCACTCATTTTGGCTCTTCATGAGACATAGATCCAACTTGTTGTTATGGCTATGATCTCTCATTTTGACATGGATCCACATTTGTATTTCAGTGTCCATACTCTATATATACATCTCCTAGTTATGTATCGGAGATTTGTGAAAATCCTCACAACAGATCTAAGAGATGATGTATACCTCACAAGAGTAATTATGATTAAGCAGAAAAATAGAAGAAGAGTGGTCAATATAGTATAATGAGCAACATAATAATATGGTACAATAGAACTCGGATAGAAGAAATAATACTTCACACACACTAGTTAATTAATCACAATATGGACAAATAAATAGTACAATGGTAGAGAGGATTCGAATGCCTAAGGTGGCCATTCGAATCAGCCTCTCAGAGTGATCATAATATCAATAGAGTGTCATCGGAGCACAAATAGGTGTCCTCATGATCATCGGAGCACAAATGGAAGTCTTAATCATCATCAGTAGAGTCATCAATGCTCAAGTAATTGTCAACCATCAGTCAAACTGAGTCTAGTAGGTGTAACTGAGTGTAACTAAGTGTAACTGAGTGTAATTGAGTGTAACTGAGTATAAACTGAAGACAACTGGAGTGGTAGGTGAAGAAGGGCGAGTTGCTTCCTAAAATCAAGGAAGAAGGGCACATTAAGCAACTGGAGGGACAAAACTAAATAGTGAGAAGCTCTTGGGGGCTGGCTAACTGAGGGTTAGGTGCTGGACTGATGACTGGGATGCATGCAAACCCTAGAATGCATGCAAACCCTAAAAGTGCATGCATGACTGAAAATGTAAATGATCAAAATACTGGTGGGACTAGGATGGAGTATAGGAATATCCTAACACCCCCCCCTTAATCCATCCTAGGCCCTGGTAACTAATACCAAAGGTCACCCAATACAATGAATAATAACAGTCAGTAAACCAAGGAAGTGGGAAAATTTCATGGGAAACATACCCCCTCCTCAAAAATAGACTGTAAGGCACACACAAAAATAAATGCTCCAAACTCAAGAAGGTGTGATGCTTGGTCATATGTATGGAGGTATCTTCTTCTTAGGAATGAGTGGATCATGCTCAAAAAACATGTGCTTGTACTTGCTCTTTAGATCGAATGTGATGAGAAAAAATCCAAAAGTATGAGGATGATCCTTGAACCTGTGATTCGAATCCGCTGAGGTAGGATCAAAATCATGAATATGCAGATAGTCTTTTGTCTTCTCCTTTGAACCATCATGGGTGAGATTATGCCAAAAAGAACCATCAAATAATAATTGCTTGAAATCCAAATCAGATTTAAGACTTGAAGAATAGTTTCTTGAGATCTCCTTTGAACCAACAGGGGTGAGATCAAAACTATCATATGCATGAGAAATTATCCCAAGCAAATGGCAATGGTTTCTTGAGATCTCCTTTGAATCATAAGAGGTGAGATCAAAACCAATGGATGTATGAGAAATTATCTCAAGAGGGTGGCAATGGCCATATTATTCAATAACCTTATGAAAGCATGTGCTAATGATCATATAATGGTAAATAAGAGATGATTGCTTGAGAGGAGAGAATGCATTACCTCCAATAGCTGATTTTACGTCCGAAATAATCATGTGATCATGATGCAAACCAATAGACTCTGGTGCAAGAGAGGATTTAGGACCTTCTACAATATCTAGAGTGTGAGTTGGAATAGAAAGAGAAGAAATTTGGAGCATGAGTGGAGAATCTGCAAGTTCTTTGTCAACAACTTCAATATGAGATGATACTAGTTCATGATCTGAGATACCATCAAGGGGAGCGAATGCATCACTTTGTTTTCTTTCGAATGGGTTTGGACCAATCCCTTCATTCTGTCTGCCAAATATTACATCCAGGTGAGCCCATAGCTCTTTTGGTGATGAAAAATCAAGGAGGTTATATAACATCCATTCATGCATAGAATCAATCATTGATCCAAAGGCTCTATCACCTTTATTTTACCAATCAATCTTCTCTTCAGAAGATTTGAACTCTCTTTCAAAACAACAGTCAAAGAGATCATGGCTCTTCAAGTATGCTATCATTTTTGGTTTCCATTCATCATAGTTGAGTGGAGAAAGAGGAGGGATTTCTTATGAATTCATTGAAGTTTTAGAAGACCTACAAAAACAATAGAGAATATTTGCAACTGCTACTGCTGCAAAAATGCATAAACTGCTGCAACTACTGCACTCGAAATCTTGGTAATAATCTGCAAAAAACTCTAAAGAATGGAGATAAACAATGCTCTCAACATGCTCTGATACAATATGAAAATCCTCACAGTAGATCTAAGAGATGATGTATACCTCACAAGAGTAATTATGATTAAGTAGGAAAATAGAAGAAGAGTGGTCAATATAGTATAATGAGCAACAGAATAATATGGTACAGTAGAACTTGGATAGAAGCAATAATACTTCACACACACTAGTTAATTAATCACAATATGGACAAATAAATAGTACAATGGTAGAGAGGATTCGAATGCCTAAGGTGGAAATTCGAATTAGCCTCTCAGAGTGATCATAAGATCAATAGAGTGTCATCGGAGCATAACTAGAAGTCTTCATCATCATCAGTGGAGTCATCAATGCTCAAGTAATTGTCAACCATCAGTCAAACTGAGTCTAGTAGGTGTAACTGAGTATAAACTGAAGACAACTGGACTAGTAGGTGAAGAAGGGCAAGTTGATTCCTAAAATCAAGGAAGAAGGGTGCATTAAGCAACTGGAGGGCTAAAACTGAATAGTGAGAAGCTCCTGGGGGCTGTCTAACTGAGGGCTAGGTGTTGGACTAATGACTGGGATGCATGCAAACCCTAGAATCCGTGCAAACCCTAAAAGTGCATGCATGACTGAAAATGTAAATGATCAAAATACTGGTGGGACTATGATGGAGTATAGGAATATCCTAACAAGATCATGTTACACATCTATATGATGTCAAGATTGTAATTGCTCGCTGACCTTGATTGTTGTTTCAGGTGTTTTTGTGACTTGGTTCTGCAGTTTCTTGCTCCTCCTCTGACTTGGAATTATAATGTATTTCGGCCATCATTTCCCTCTAACCTCACACATTAGGGGGCATCTGTTATGGGTCAAATATTCACTTCTCCGTCCTGTGATCACCTTGCCTTGTAGATCACACAAAAGGACACAAAGGATTGAAGAGCTGGAGTGCCTTGGATGACTTGTTGCCAAAAGTACACTCCTCACCTACAAAGATTGCAATTTCCCCTGATTTTTCCACATGTATGCCCCTCTCTGCATACAAGACCAATATACACCTTGAGAAAATACCCTACTTTTCTCAAGGACAACCAGCGTACATCTCCCAAAAAGTTGTAAACGCTTGTTGTAAAGCCCAAAAGTTGCTTCCTGTACGCTACTCTTGTGGTATGAAACCCGCGTACATCTTAATATGAAATAAAAAATATATTAATTTGACGAATTGGGATTAGTTGAAGTTGGTTCTGCAACTTCCCCAAACTCCCAATTCAACCACCTCTCGATTTAAACTGCCTACCTTGTCCCATAAATAGAAGGAGGATCCATGAGAGAGGGACCTAGAAGAAAGGCTTTAAGCATTGTTACGCTGGAGGAAAGTCCCAAGTTAGAGTAAAGAGCAGGAGCCCAGGATCCAATTGCAGAAACATCTCTACACGTCAGGTATATTGTACTGATTTCATGTTTCTTTGAGAATAAAAAGGTCGAAACACCCTTCCTGTCCCAAATCAGATATCTATTGGATTGTATGTCTATTTGGATTAATTCTTGATTATAGTTGATGTTAAATTGCTTTATAATTTCATCATATGTTATATGGTCAATATACGCTGAGGAAGGTATCTTTTGTGTTGCAGGTTCGTCAAGCAGAGGAGCACATAGGAGATCAAGCGAGAGACCAAGTGAAAGCTAGGACCGGCCGTCGAAAAGAGGTATTTCTCTCAATACCGATCTCCTTCTTTTGCAGTAACCAAATGAAATATAATCAATTTGTTTACCTGTCAACCCCGCCCAGTTGGTAGTGTCCATCTCCTCACTATAGGGTAGAAATCCCGAACAACAATGCAGATAATATTTTGGTAGAATTACATTCTGGACCAGTAGTGGGACACTTCAGTGGTGATACCACTGCTCACAAGGTCCTATGTGCAGGTTATTATTGTCCTTCTATGTTCAAGGAAGTGCATGTTTTAGCACATAAATTTTAGGTCTTCGAAAAGGCGACTGGTAGGGTAAAAAAATATGCTTTTCCTTTACATCTTGTTATTGCTGAATTTCCCTTTCACCAGTGGGTGTTAGACATCGTAGGGCCTGTTAATCCACCTTCCAACATGCAGCATAAGTACATCCTGGCATCCACTAACTATTTTACCAAGTAGACTGAAGTTGTCCCCTTACGGGTAGTTAGGTCAAATAAGGTAATTTCATTTTTACAAAATAATATTATTACTAGATTTGGAGTTCCAGAGTAACTAGTTTTTGATAATGCTTCTTATTTTTCATCTACTGACATAACAACATACGCTTTAGAGAAAGGTATCAAAATTAGATACTCTACCAACTAATATATACAACGAAATGGTTTAGCCGAATCAACAAATAAAAATCTATTGAAAATTCTTAAGAGAACGGTGGTTGATCACCATAAAAATTGGCATAATGAGCTTCCAAATCCTTTATGGGCAGATCGAGTTACCCCAAAAGCAGCCATAGGGAATTATCTATTTTATTTGGTGTATGGAAAGGAAGCAATACTACCTAAAAATATTTTCTGTCCTTCTCTCCAGTTATCTCAATCAATGGAGGTTATAGAATGCCCCAATATCCAACATAGAGTCAACACCTTGCTCAAATTGGAAGAGGAACATGAGAACACTAAGAAAAATTTCATCAACATCAGATGGTTGTTAAAAGATGGTTTGATGATTGTTCTTCCTCTAACAGAGACTTGCATGTAGGTATCTTGGTACTAAAATGGTACAAGGCCCATGAAGATAAGGGGGAACATACTAAATTCCGACAGCTATGGTTAGGGCCTTATCTCATTAAAGAAAAACTAGGACCTAACACTTTCTTCCTGGAGACACTTGAAGGACAGGATGAGGTAGATCCTGTTAGTGGGCCGATTCTCAAATGCTACTTTTATTGACCTCTCAGGATCCCCATCAACTTTGTATATAATCTGTAAATATGTTTGCTGGATATTATTTATTTTAATGGTTTTTTTTAGTTTTATTAGAATTTCGTTTTTACTATTTTAAATAAAGAAAGCAAATATCAATAATTCTGAATCATGATCAATTTAATTAAATGTGATCATTGTTATACCTCAAATTGCCACACCATGTGTAAGTGAGAATATACGTGTTTCACCACCATGGAAAACATGATGTTTATGCCTCCTAAGGGTGTTAGGACCCTTCATTCTAATGTTGGTACCTTCCCTAGTCACACTTAGAATAAAATCCAACAAGCAAGGGGTCAAAACCCACATTAACCACCTCCAAAAATTAGCCTTCTGGAATTACCATGCCTTGCATGCCTATGGGGGAGTGGTAGTGTAAAACTACCGCGTCCTGCATGCCTATGGGGGAGCAGTACTATTGCGCTTTGCTTAGTTATAGGGGAGCGGTAGTTTTGGTTTAGGATTATCCCTTTGATTTTGGATCTTGGATCTCATGGAGATTTTCTTGGGATGAGGTACCCCTTCGAATCCCATCTCACTTTCCCTCCTTGGCATGATTTAGATCCTTGATCCACATATTATTCACTTAGATCCATAATATCCTCTTAGTGGTTGGCCTCCCAAATACTACTTAAAGAGAGCCATCCATGAGCTAGAGGGGGAGGTAATCTTGGAAACACCAAACTTTTGATCCTATGAGTCTTGTAAGGGTGATGTTGGAGAGCTTGGAAGGAGGTGCTGCTACTTTGGACATCAAGGTATAACATTGTAATGAGCTTCTTTTGGCTTTCTTATCATTAATATAACTTAGCCTATTCCTCTCATTTTCATGTCTTTAATGATGAATGCATGGAATTGTCTATGTTTTGATAGTTAGATCTTCGTTTATACATATATTGCTTTTGAGAAGCTGTTGTCTTTCCTTTGTGAATAGGTTCATAAGTCCATAATCAAAGGCTGGAGCTGGAGAAATTTAGGAGCAGCAAGGACAACCATCAAAGTAAGGTACACCATCTACTTGCTTTGTATTTCCATAGCTTGTTAGCTGATGTGTGAGCTAGATCTAGGAGGACTATAGTGTCTATTTGTTTCATCTCTTTCTTGGGTAGGAAACTAGGGGTCTTTTCTAATCCCAAGGGGATATCTACCTATCCATACGGAGATTTTCTCACAACAGAAACTGGCGACTCCGCTGGGGACGTTTTCTTCTCTAGTTTCACCTTTGCTTGCTTGTTTGGATCATCAAATCCTCTTCTAAGTGATTGTTTCTCATCATCTTAGATCCTCTTTGATCATCATTGAGGACCATTTTAAACTCAGGACCTTATCCTTGCTCAAATCTTGGCCAAACTTTCATTTTTTAAACCCTACAGGAGAACTACCGCTCCCTTATAGTGGGCTAGAGCGCGGTATTACCGCTCCCCCATAGTGTTCTAGGGCGCAGTACTGTCCAACTATCGCTTTGTATTGGTCTGTGTAGGGGCGGCATTGTCCTGTTTTGGTCATTTTTTAGCTTATTTGGAGGGGTTCCCTTGGGTTTTTTCCTCCCAAAATTTTGGGGTGCCTCCATATGGTCCATTGGCTTCTTTTTGACACATTTTTAAAGAAATTTGAGTCTCTTTTGAGTCTTTTTCATCCACATTTTGTCCCTAGTCCTTCATTGGCATCTTTGAGGCCATTTGGTCAATTTTGGGTCCTCTAAGCCACTTTTCAGTTCTGGGAATCAAGTGTACCTTCCCAGTCACTTTAGGATCTCTATAACATAACTTTGAACCCTTCCAAACCTCATTTTGGAGAATTTGTGACCCTTTTTCTTTGTTCGGAAGACTAGGTTCTACCTTGGAAAGTTGAAATCCCCTTGGGCTAACTTGATCCCTTGTGTACGTTTTCGATTTTTCTGATTTAGAGTCTCTTGATCAGTGATTTTGTGACCGTTACATGACTGATTTGGAATGATACAATTAATTTTTGGCTTGTTTTAGAAACTCTTGGCATCTTTTGGAAGTTCAAAGCATTTCTTTGGTTTCTTGAGTCAAACTAGTGCTTTGTTTGCTTATTGGGTAGAATTGTCATTCTTTTCAAGCCCCAATAGCTTGCATTTGTTTTTAAACATCTTCTCACCATCGGATTGTAATTGGATTCATTTTTTTTTAGAGATCTCTTTAGTGGATATTCCAAAGGTTTGTTTGGTTTGGAATCATTTGGATTGCCTAGATTGGCTTCGAAAAACTTGGGACATCCTTGTCTTTTGAAGTCATTTTCTTGAGTTTTGAGCTTTGTTTCCTTTGCATCTTTAGCTATTTATTGGTCGTTGGAATAGATCAATCCCTTGTTTCCATTTTTTCTGTTCAAAAGAAAGATTTATTTTATTTTGTCACTCTTTTGCTATATTCATGAAGTTGGAAAACATTAGCATTCTTCTGGCTTTAATTCAATCAGTTGACATTCTTGGTCTTACATTCATGAGAAGAAGCAATGCTTGTTTCATATTTATGTGCATTTGAGTTAGACAATATTATTAGGTGCTTCTCTTTGTCTTGCATTTGATTGGAAGCATTTGTGGAATCCTTCATTCCATAGATTAGATGTGTCTTTTTCATAAAGAGATAGGAAACAAATTATAATTATTGCATTTGGTGTTTGTAAAAATATCTCTTTTTGTCACTTTAGGATAGTTTGGGTAGGGTTTAATACATGATTGGTTATCATTCATTAAAAGGCTAAAATTGCATTTGCATTGGGTTGTACATATTGGGAACGAAAAGAATTCTCCCTTTTCTCTAGCTAGATTTTATTGAATAGAAAGGCTCATTTAGATTCATTCTCATTTGCATGGTTTGAGTCGTTACAACATCACAAGTTTCACTTCCATTTACTCGATTGAGTAATACAACCACTAAAATTTACACTCCCTAACTCAACACACTATAACCTCACTTGAGGAGAAAAAGAATTTGTTAGTTAGGTAGGACACTGGGGATAGGCATCCAAATAATTCTCCCTTATCATTATCATTTAAAACATAGTTGTTGTCTTCTAGGGTACTAAAATCCTCTAGTATTTATTGACACGGTCATCGACCAGTTTGTGGAGAAGGCCTCCCATCGTTTTGGGGGTAAGCTGTGAGTATCGGTTCCGGACGGACTTTGTGAAATACCGCACTCCACTTAGCTCCTAAGGCATATTGATCCATTGTCTTCCTCATATTCTCCAGCCACCATACTGGTGATACAAGGGTGATAAGGCAGAAGTGCCAGTATCCTTCTCCGACGTGCCATGAATGAGGTAGCTTAGTAACCTTTCTTCTAGGGATCTCTTACCCGAGATCCCTTTTGGTAGAGGGATATCCTTCCATTATTGGTCTCTCATTTTGTATTGTTCGACTTGGATTTCATCACCTTGTGAAGGATACAACTTGTTGAGGTCTCCAACTCTTAGTTATGAGGTTTTGCTTTCTATGTCATCTTGTAGAGGGTATTTTTCTTTATAGGGCTGCTTGTTGGCATTCTGGCCGTTTTGTTGTACAGCTCGCTTACTGTGGCAGCGGCCTCAGTATAGTTTTTTGAGCTCACTCTTTTGACCTGTGAGCCTTGTCTTTTCCTAGCTCCCCTTTTGCACGCTTAGTTGCCTAAGGGTTTTTGAGTTCTTTTTAGCAAGAATCCGTCCACATCACTTAGTCTTGTTCCATGGCGAATCCATCTCCATGTGCCCAAGCTCCTTCTGGGACTACCAATCAAGAGACCCCTTCTCAAGGCGTACCTTTTGTCTTTCCTCCAGTTGGAGATATTGGCGCTCCCTTTATTGCCACGTTAAATCTTCCTGGATTAACCATAGGATTACCGGTATGGTTATTCAATCCGATGATTCCGGTTGTACTCAATGTTTCGAATGTTAACTCTCCACCATGAGAGAGTCAATCCCAAACTAATCCTTCCCCTTCTTCATCGGATGAATCTTCTTCCATTCCTTCTTCCTCTCTTGATCAAAGCAATAGTGCTAGTAATCAGGTGGATAAGAAGAAGAAGAAAATGAAGATAAAGAAGAAGAAGGATAAGAAAGAGACCAAGTGTAAACCAGTTGCCTCTAATGGCACTCATTCTACGGAAACACCTCGTAAGCCCAAGTTCCCTTGCAAACTTTGCAAGGGTGATCACCTTCTCAAGGATTTCCGTGGTCTTTCCCGTGTGTCAGAAGTGTGGTCTAAAAACCCTAAACCACTTGTATTGTTGACCTCTGACCATCATGTTGATGACACTCCCTCAACTAGTGACCCCTTGGTGAAGGGTCGGAAGGGTAAAGTCCTATATCCCTGTCTGATATGCAAGGGTATGCACCGTACTTTTCTTTGTCCAAGCATGGATGAAGCTTCGCAGTGGTTGGAAGATATTACTAGTTCTCAACTGGTGCTTCCAAAAAACGATAGTAAGTTGTCCCTCAAACCCCCGCTAGTTGACGAAGTGATCAATTCAGTTTCATCTGCAATTGATCCCACTCTCCCTTCCGAGAGTGAAGTGATAGAGTCACTGTCATCTCCACTCGATCCCGCTTTTTCATTGGAGAAATTCCAGAAGGAAGCAGTCACCTTGACACAATCTTCGTCTCATTCTTATCTTCCAAGCGAAAGTGAATTGGAAATCGCTGATGTTTTCCTAATCAATTCAGTATGTCCTAGTGAAGGGGAAACCCGGTCAGTTTCCGTGGGACCCCCTTCAAGTACTGAGGTTATTTCCTTCGATTGGAATGGTCTAACAGAATCTCGTCTTCCTACGAGTGTTCCTTTTCAAACATCTGTAGGATTTTCTGATAAGGAAATATTTTGCACCGTAGTGGATGAGGGAGATTCTGTTAGTATTTTATCCTCAACTGCTTAGCAAGCCTTAGGTTCTCCTCGGCTTGTGCCTGTCACTGAGCAGATACTGGCTTTCAATAGAAAGCCTACTAGACCTTTAGGGTCCCTTCCTCAGTTACCTATCACTTTGGGAGGGAAAACTGTCTGCATTGATGTTATAGTAGTCTAAGGTCCCTTGGATTTTAATCTACTCCTTGGACGTGATTACGTCTATGCAATGAAGGTTGTAGTGTCCTCACTCTTTCGAGTGATGTATTTTCCCCATCATGGGAATGTTGTGACCATCGATCAACTTTCCTTTGTGACGCCCACTCATTGCATGACTCCTAGTCACCTGACTTCCCTAAATGTTTCGCATGTTTTAGTGGTTTCTTCCCCCTAAGGATGGGGGGGGCCATGAGCATAGTTCCCTTTCTATGTCAAGCTCGTTAAAAAATGAAATAGGTTCCTACGAGCATAGTTTATTCTCTATTTCAAGCTCGTTAAAAAATGAAACCGACCCTCAAGCATAGTTTACCGTTGGTTTCGAACTTGTGTAAAAATGAAACTAATCCCAAGCATAGTTTACTTTTGGTTTCAAGCTTGCATAAAAATGAAACTACCTTCGAGCATGATTTATTTTTGTTTTAAGCTCATTAAAAAATAAAAATGACCCTTTCAAGAATTGTTATTGTCTATTTCAAGCTTGTGTAAAAATGAGATAGATCTCCCTTCCATTTGTTTGAGTCTCTCGCTAGAGTTAGGATTTGAACGTTCATTTCATCTACCTGGGTCACTTAGTCCTAGTTCTCCCTACCCCCCTGGTGAACACATTCAGATTATTAGCTTGGATTTTTGGGTAAGGAAGAACAGGAGTCAGACAAAACGAAGCTTGGGGGGCATGTTTAGCCATTAGCAATCATACTGGGGGCATTTATCAACCTCTGGTCATCATGTTGGGAAGGAACCTGTCAATGGGCCTTAACCTCGAGTAGAGTTTACCTTTGGCTTCAAGCTCGTTAAAAAAAATGAAACCAGTAGTTTGAGCAGAGTTCTTTTCCCGTGTCAAGCTCGTTAAAAAATGAAACATATATTTTCCCTTTGAGTCAAGTCTCCTCGTAGACTTAGTACTTGAACCTTCTTTTCACCCGCCTATACCTTAGGCGAATGAAATGAATCTTGGGGGCATGTCTTCAACCTTTGGAAGTTACGTTGAAGTCAACTCGATCGCCTCTCCACACCACGTTGGAGCTAAGTCACTTACTTCTAGTAATCATGCTGGGGGCATGTACCAACCTTTGGATTTCATGACGGGAAGAAGTTCACCACTGGGAACATTTTCGAGCATACTTTCCTTTTTAGGTTTCGAGCTCATTAAACCATGAAAATTATCCTGAGCATAGTTCATTTTCTATTACAAGCTCATTAAAAAATGAAGCAGACATCATGAGCATTCTTCCAACCTATCTTCGAGCTTGTTAAAAACAGTAAGATGGTATTTGAGCTTACTTTTCACTTTTTTCGTGCTTTGGTTAAAAAATATGAAAAGTGGTTTGAGCTTAGTTTTTACTTTTTCGTGCTCTAGTTCAAATATGAAAAATATTCTGAGTGCTTTTGATACCATTCTTGTGCTCATTAAAAATTGAGCAAAAAGGTGTGTCTAACGAGTATAGGTTTATCACTTTATCTGGCCTCGCTAGACTATTTACGGAAAAGGAACTGTGTCGAGTTTACTTTTCCTTTGTCATACTCGGTCATCAACCATGACAAAGTTGTACATGGAGTCCTCTTTAAGCTCTTTTCAGATTCCCTAAATAGGAAAAGATTGCTAAGCGAACTTGATGCTTTCACGCTTGTAAAAGCATTTGAATGATCGTCTTTCTGGTGATAGTTTACCCCTTTTTCGGACCAGGAAGTACTATTTACGAAAAAGGAATACTCCAGCCAATCATGACTGGAAGAGTCCTATCCCACGTTGTTTTACTTTTCGGGTGATGAGGCTAAATTTACAAAAAAGGACCGTTGGAGTCTTCTTTAGTTCTTTTCAGACTCTTTAAACATGAAAAAACTACCGAGTCTTCCTTCCTTGGACTCGTAAAATCAAACATCGAAGGACCCTTTTGGGACTGAACCCCTCCTTTCTCAGGTTCGTAAAACATGTGAGATTGGACTCATCCAAAGGATGAGCTATACCGAGCATCTGTTATCCTCCTCAAGCTCGTTAAAAAACAAAGAGGTACTCATCAAATAAGATGGGGATTGGGGAGAAATAAGTTAAGATTCTTTTATAAAGTTCATGGCACTTGTTTGCGTCTTGTCATACAGTTGGGTAATCTGCTTATCTCTAAGTCATGCCAATTCTATGATTTGTCCCACTCCTTCAAGTCATCTGAAGAATGCCTCAGTCATCATTGCATTATGTCTTGGTATCTGCCTCGTTGAGTCAATGTTGTCGAGTCATTATTGTCGTGCCGTTCATGTTCAAGGGAAGTTTACCCTAGTCACAATCTGCAATATTGTTAGCCTTTACATCCTTGTGTCAGTCCATACTCATCTGATTCATTACTTCACATCACTTTCCTATGTCAGTTTCGTGTCGATGATGTGGGATCCATTATGGCCCTCCTTCGACGAGTCTATTCCTGTCGACTTCAACTCATTATCCAGGAATTAATCTTAGAAACCAACCTTAGTACCTTGGTACATGCATGCCTCAATGGCATGTTTCCTCATATTCGACAGCAGGTTTTCATCAATGACCTCTGATCAAATGATCTCGCATATGTTCGACGTCAACTCATCTATTCACATTTTGTTGAGATATACTATGATACCTTGGGAGTCATCTTCATCATTGGTGATTTCCCTCACACTTGTTAACGGTTCCAATCATTGACTTGTAATCAAGTGATTTCTACCATGTTCGACTTCAACACCTTGTAATCACATGGTTAGATTCGTATCGATTTGGGATCGAGTAGAAGACCTTGGATGGTTCTGAAGTCTTTTTAGCACATCTAGGTTGCGATGGAAATTTTTTGAGTAGGTTCCTACATATATATTATGTTGGTGACCTCATTGATGTGCTGTCACACATATCCACTCTTGTATTGGTGGTGGTTGTGTCATTGTCTTATCATGGATCTATGATTGTAGTCTAGAAGCCATGATTTGTCTCCAGTCATTGTTAAGTTAGTACTATCATGGATCTGCAATGTATTGGCCAACAGCCATTCTTTCAGTCATTTTTTCTGAGCATGGGTATGCCCTCCTCAAGGTCATTAGACATATTATTGATATTTGCTTACAGCTCTTCTCCAGTTCTCCTTCAGATATCCTTGCAGACTTATTATTTGTAAAGTTTTTCGGCCATCAGATTCCTTCTGACCTCACACTTTAGGGGGCATCTTTTATACCTCAAATTGCCACACCATGTGTACGTGAGAATACACGTGTTTCACCACCATGGAAAACATGATGTTTATGCCTCCTAAGGGTGATAGGACCCTTCATTCTAATGTTGGTACCTTTCCTAGTCACACTTGGAAGAAAATCCAACAAGCAAGGGGTCGAAACCCACATTAACCACCTCCAAAAATTAGCCTTCTAGAATTATCGTGCCTTGCATGCCTATGGGGGAGCGGTAGTGTAAAAATACAGTGTTCTGCATGCCTATGGGGGAGCGGTACTACCGCACTTTGCTTAGTTATAGGGGAGCAGTAGTTTTGGTTTAGGATTATCCCTTTGATTTTGGATCTTGGATCTCATGGATATTTTCTTGGGATGAGGTACCCCTTCGAATCCCATCTCACTTTCCCTCCTTGGCATGATTTAGATCCTTGATCCACATATTATTCACTTAGATCCATAATCTCCTCTTAGTGGTTGGCCTCCCAAATCCTACTTAAAGAGAGCCATCCATGAGCCAGAGGGGGAGGTAATCTTGGAAACACCAAACTTTTGATCCTATGAGTCTTGCAAGGGTGATGTTGGAGAGCTTGGAAGGAGGTGCTGCTACTTTGGACATCAAGGTATAACATTGTAATTAGCTTCTTTTGGGTTTCTTATCATTAATATAACTTAGCCTATTCCTCTCATTTTCATGTCTTTAATGATGAATGCATGGAATTGTCTATGTTTTGATAGTTAGATCTTTGTTTATACATATATTGCTTTGGAGAAGGTGTTGTCTTTCCTTTGTGAACAGGTTCATAAGTCCATAATCAAAGGCTAGAGTTGGAGAAATTTAGGAGCAGCAAGGACAACCATCAAAGTAAGGTACGCCATGTACTTGCTTTGTATTTCCATAGCTTGTTAGCTGATGTGTGAGCTAGATCTAGGAGGACTATAGTGTCTATTTGTTTCATCTCTGTCTTGGGTAGGCAACTAGGGGCCTTTTCTAATCCCAAGGGGATATCTGCCTATCCGTAGGCAGATTTTCTCACAACAATCATTATATGGAGGGAGAAGAATTAGTTCTATTTTATTTTAGTTCTCGTTGCCCATTATTTTGCATTCAAATTATACGAACAGAGTTATTTTTAGGTTCAATTTCCCTTTCTCAAATTTTATTTACTTGCAATTGTGTGTTGTTCGAACACTTTGGCAAATAATCATTGATTTAGTGCGCATTGATTTTTGGATCTATGCGGCTGGTGATTGGCAGGAGATCATTAATTCTATGATTGTAGCATATTTCCTAAATCAAATACAAGATTAAAACAGTACAAAGTTATTTTCCAAACTAAAATCGACCACGAAAGTGGAGGTACACAAATTAGTTATGTTTGATTATTTCAATATTTATCGGTAATGTTCTTTTCCTGCTATCTAGATTTGGAATGTTATGATAAGTAGTTGAATAATTCACATACCTTGATTAGTTCTCCGTTAAGACATTAGATTGAGACTAATACTGTCAATCTTGAACTTCCTGACACCATTCCGTGCTTTTAAGAATCATTTTTTGCTTGCTTCCCTATTTTCCATCATTTAATAAAGTTTTATCCTCACAGGTAAATTGCAGGATAGGGGGTCTCAAATTGAGCTAGCCTATTCAGGTTCATAAATTCTTGTGGAATGATATTCCCACCTTTAGTTACCAAGCTAAGGTAATGGCTTTCAGCTTTAGCTGGGAGACAAGAGGTATTTTATAAGATAGCATGTTCATGATCTATGCGCATTGGTGAGTGACACTACCATTATTTTGTCACCAAGCCAAGGTAGTGTCCTGCAGTTTATTTTGCGAGGAAATCACAAATTCAATTTTTTTTAATTAAAATCTAAAACAGTTACCTAAAGGACGGAAGGTCTCATAGCGATTCGGTTCATTCAGGATCATGAAATCCTTATGGAATGGTGTTTTCAATATCTGGTTACCAAGCGAGGATAATTACTTATTTTGAAGACGAGAGGTCTCATCACGATCCAACTCTATCAGTTTCTGTAACGTTTTTTATTATTGAAACTATCACTACTTGGCCACCACATTGGGATAGTGGCCTGCAGTCTGCTATTGAATATCAAACATATGAATGAATAAATAATAAATTAACATTTTTAATCGGTAAATGGGACACTACCAGCCAATTTCGGTTAAAAGCAACCGTATCGAGGATATGGATGCTCACTGGCAACAGAGGAAATGCTGATGGTATTGGAAGTAAATCTTACATGGAAACAATTAATGAGTTTAATGTTTTGATTGGTTGTTGATCAAGAATATGTTTTTTATTTTATGTTCATCATTTTTTGTGGTTATAAGCTGATAACAGGAAAATTATATTCTACTGGTTGACTTTGAAATATTTAGATATCTGATGTGGAACACATTAGGTCCGTTTGAAATAGTTTTGGTAATAATTTTCAACTCATTTTTTCCGATAAAAGGTAAGCACGGTTAGAGATAACTGGTTCTCCTAGCCAGTTGCCATTTGTTGGCACCCATATCCAACATCCATTCCATATTCATTCGAAAAGGAATGGGTCCCTATTGTTCTCGGTCTAGTACCTCTATACATGATCATAGGGACACCATGGGAATGTTTCAGGGTTTCAAGTTGTTTTAGTTGTTTAACTTTTCCATTTTTCATCATGTTTATATCTATGTTTCGATTCATATTAATTGTTTACTTTCTTTTCTTTGGAAAAATGGCACAGGAAATCAAGATTTCAACGACAACATTTTTTATTTACGATTATTATTCATATTTTAATTACATGACTGAAAGCATGGAACTAAAAAATGAATAGTATCTCAGTATCTTGATCGTTACTCATTCTACATCTCTATGATGGAATTCTGCAGCTTGTCCAAAGGAGCTCTTTTCATGCAATAATCAAAGGATATTACAATATCATGGCAAGATTCTCTTGCAGAAGATTTCTTTTAACATATGCTATGTCACGATGAAATTGTTGTGTCTTTCACCTCCTAAATTTTATATGTTTGATGATCATTTAAACTATTTTATTGGTGAAGGTCAGTATTGGTGAAATCATTTGATAGAAGGACGTGCATCAGATTCCTTTCAAATAACAAGGCTACAAGGAAAATCTATGACTTAGGCCAAATATTGACTTATATTCAATAATACCTTGGCATCACTTGATTAATATTATTCAATATGTTCTTAAAAACTATTTATATTCTAATGTTCTTATGTTTCCAATGGTTTTATTGTTATAGGTTAAATCCGCACTTCTTTGTCTGTGATCACATTTCCCTGTCGATCACACAAAAGGACACTATGGATGGAAGAGATAGATTAATATTATATGATTTGATACTGAGATTCCACATCCTCAGCTGAAAATTATATTTTTTCTACATATTTCATTGTAAATGCACGACTCTTATAACTGGCATCTAGCGCATCATGCGTCGGTTCCACTATGGAAAACCCGCGCACATATCCTAAAAGTTGTATGCACCATTCATTAAGATCACTAGCAGCGCACCATGCACAAGTTGGCTAGTATCATACCCGCGCACATCTTAAGATGAAATAGAAAAATATATTAAGAATACGAATTGGGATTAGTTGAGTTTGGTATTATAACTCCCCCAACTTCCCAATTCAACTGCCTCATGAATCTAACTTCCTGCCTTGGCCATAAATACAAGGGGAAGCCATGAGGAAGAGGCCAATCTAGAGAGAAATCTATTGTTATGTTGAAGGAATTTCTAGTCAAGAGAGGAGCACGAGCGCAAAACTTGGTTACAGAAGTGCTTGGAACAAGATCAGGTATATCAGTTGTATTTTGTTGCATTTCTTTGACAATAAAGATCAAGATATCCTTTCCGTCCCAATTAAATGTCGATTTCATTGGATGTTTGATTATAATTAATGTTATATTGTTTTGTCAATATCGTTATCTATTTATAGTCAAATCGTTTTGAGGAAGGTTGATTGGTTTTGCAGGTGTGTTGTTGTAGAGATCGGGAGAAAGCTAGGACCAGCTGCCATAAATAAGGTACTCTTTCTCAAACCCTAAATCTCATTTGCTTACAGTAATTAGTGTAAAACCCTAATATATCTATCTATCATACCCATGTATGTTGATAGCATCCATCCCCTGTTATAGGGTATAATCCTTAACAACAAAACTGGCGACTCCACCGGGGACCACCTTTTCATTTCTGCTCTGGGGGTCTTCTTTAGTTTTTCTTCATTCTTTACAGCTTTCTGGCTTTCTGTGAGGTTTTCAAAGGTTGCTTTGTTTCTTTTCTTTGCTTTGATTGTTGATGTATATGTAACTTCAGAATTTATTTCACCCATGTATTTCATCTATGTATATTGTACTCCTATAGAGATGTTATTATTCCTCTATACGGAAGTGTCGTCATTTGTATTGACAAGTGTCGCAAGTGTCATAACTTGCCGATGGGTTATTAGACCATCATGTGTCGGGTTGGCCTTGATTAATTTAACATTGGGTTATTGTACTAAGCTAGACAAGTCGGTCCCATAAGTTTATTGGGTAGTCAGGACAAGTATAAATAGAGATCTCCCAATCTCTATTTGGATCACTTTATAACTCACTCTTCCATCACTCGGAAAGTGGCACACATGTGAGGAGGAGGGTCAGCTATTAGGAGGAGTCTATCACTGTGTACTTTGGTTGTACTATTGCTCTATCTATCTCTGAGGAAGTTGTGGGGTTTTTCACCTTAGGGTTTTCCCCACGGAAACTCTATGTGTCTATTGTCTCTTATGTTTGCTTCTTGTGATGATTGACATGTTTGCTATGTTTGATATGCATTGATATACTATACATGTTATTATCTCAGCAAAGATCCTAGAGTATATTGAAATAATTCTAAAAAAATAACATGGTATCAGAGCTAACCTGAGAAGAAGACATTGTGCGGCAGAAACCAAGGTTTCTTGTTTATTGGGTTTCTCTCCACATATTTTGGAAATGTAATATGATATATTGACTCTACTCAACAAGGTGAATCTATCTGTCCAATCAGAATTCAATTCTGAGCACTTTCAGTTTTGGCCCTAAAAAGTAGGGTTTCCACAAAAATAGGAATTTCTAAAATCTGAAGACATAAGCTGGAAGCTCCTTGGAAAAATCAAAGTTTAGAGCTTTGGATTAAGATTTTTGGCTGGGTAAATCTCTGAGAAATGCAAACCCTAATTCAGGGTCCTCCTGAGTGAATCCAGAAAGACTAAATGACATTTATGAAGGGTGAAATTTTGCAGAACGCAAATTCTAAGTATACTAGGCTAATCAGCTCATCAAGGCACATCTTCCTATCCTTTCAGAAAGTTGAAATTCACATTTTGAATTTTTAGGGTTTCTCTGGCAAACCCTAATCCGGGACCAGATCCAGTTTTCAGCAAATCAAGTGGTAAGATCTAAATATTTTCTATTTCCATTTGAAGTACTCTTTAAAGATGTCTCAGCACACCAAGCTTGAGGATAAGCTTGAAGGGGCTGATAACTTACGAGCCTGGAAGTATAGGATTGGGTTAATCCTGGAAGAAAATGAATTGGATACATATATCAGTTCTGAGGTCCCCGTCCTGGAGGATGAAGAAGCTAAAGCATTGCATAAGAAGAACTTTGTCAAGTAAAAGAGAATCATTGCTGATTCTATCAAAGACCATCTCATACAACATGTGTCATCTCTGAAGACACCCAAGGAGATGTTTGATTCCCTGACCAAGTTATTTGAAGGGAAGAACATAAATCGGAAGATGACTCTACGAAATCAATTGAAAGGGGTCAAGCTGTTGAATGGAGAGACCATTCAATCTTACTTCTCCAAGGTCTCTTAGATCAAGGAACAACTTGAAGCTATGGATGAAGTAGTGGACAATGGTGAAGTTGTTATGACCACTCTAAATGGCCTACCTAGGTCATGGGACTCTTTTATTCAAGGAATCTATGAAAGAGAGAAATTGATCTCTTTCGGTAGACTGTGGGAGGAATGCTCTCAAGAAGAAGCAAGGATTGTAGCACAAGAAGAAAAGATGGGAAGCGAAGACCAAGCTCACGCAACTCACACTAAAAGTTGCAAGCCTAAGAGAGAGCCATCTTATAACAAGAAATCTTCACACCACCATCACCCTCGAGAGAAGAAAGATATCAGGTGCTTCACATGCAATGAGAGGGGACACTTTGCTGCAGATTGTCCCAAGAAGAAAAACAACAACTTAAACAAGAAGAAGAACAACAAAAAGAAGAGATATCATGCTCATGCTGCTGAGGATGATGAATCTCCAAAGAAGAATCCTAGAGTAGAAAGTGATGATGATGACTCATCAAGCGAAGAAGAGTATGTTCTAATCTCTGCTCTCATAGGTACTATTTCTCATGGATATAATGATTGGCTTATTGAAAGTGGGGCCTCCATGAATTACCCCATAAAGTGAATCTTGGGGATGACTATCAATACCCCATCAAAGGAAGTGGTGAAACCTCCTACAACCTAAATTCTGGGAAGTCTTTAAAGATGAAAGAATTTCTTTATGTACCTAGGCTCAAGAAAAACCTACTCTCCATATCTGCATTGGATGCAAAAGGTATGAGGGTTGCATTTGTGGATGGCCAAGTTCTAATGTGGCCAAAGGGAAAGACCATAGATGATGCAGTGGTGATTGGAGAGCAAGAGGGAGGATTGTATAAATTGAATGGACAACCTGAACATGCCATGGTGCATGATTCCATGGAGCCAAGTGAACTTTGGCATAGAAGACTTGCACATATGCACTATAGAGCATTACCAATTGCAAGTAAAGCTGTAGAAGGTCTTCCTGAAATCAAGACCAAGCATGAAGGTGTTTGCAAAGGATGTGCAAAAGGAAAGAACATAAAGAAGGTATTTCCAAGTAGTGAAAGCAAGGCAAAAGGTATCTTGGAAATTATCCACTCCAATGTATGTGGTCCGATGTCATCCAATTCTCTGAGTGGGTATGTTTACTATGTGTTAACACCCAAAAAGTGCTCACTAGCTCTTTTCCTTATTCACATGACCCATTTGTCCACTTTTTCACCATTTGAGCCTCTAAAGCCACCAAAAGGTCACCAAAAGACCTTAATACACCCCTTTTTCCACTCAAAATGAATATTTTTCCTCAAAAAGCATAAAAAACCCTCAAAAGGGGTCCAGAATTCTCAAAAATATTAAAAAGGGAATAAAAATATTCAAAATATTCAAAAAAAAGAACAAGGAGGGAAAAGGTACCTAAACCATGTTGGTCAATACCATTGGTTTCCTCAAAACCATAATGGTATTCCCCACCACCAAAAACTATAAAAAGGTGGTAGGGGCTCCTCACTTTCCATCCATCCATCTTCCTATCCTCATGCTGTCAAAATCTCTCATGAGCTTTTGACCATTGTAGCTATCTTGGAGAAGAGACCTTTGGAGCTTGGAGCTACTCACCTTGGAAGTTGTTCAACACAAATCCTCACCATTTGAGGTATCTTAATACAATACTCATTCTTTTTATTTCTTGTTCTTGAATCATTTTCAGAAAATTTTATTTGTTATATGCACATGCTAGTTTAGTTTAGATTAGTTTGTTATTTATTTCTATTGAAACTGCTGCTACTAGTTAGTAGGTGCCCATTGCACTAAGCTTGGTTGCAAAACCAAGCCAACAGTTTTTGGCGACTCCGCTAGCTTAGAATTCTTAGATCTCAATTTTTAGCTTTAGATCTTGGTTTTTGTTAGTTTAAATCAGTTTAATTCATAGATCTGCCACCTGTGATGCACCTGCAACAATTACTTAATAAAAATATGCGAAATAGCAGAAATAATAGAACATAATCACTTTTATATTGATCACGGGCCACTTCGAGGCGGCAACCTCCTTTGAGTAAGCTCAATACAATTAACTTCACGGTGCCTTCAATGACCTCAACACACACTTATATACTAAGTCTATGCCCAATACCATGAGTCAAAACCATGGGACATATAATACTACGGGGAGACTTACAAAGCATATGCGTCCAATACTATGGGTCAATACTATGGGCTAATATAAACTACGGATCAACAAATACTATGGGACGACTTACAAAGCATATGCGTCCAACAACAAAATACTAACATAGTAAATAGAAGGGTTTACATAGGTTCCTAACATCCCCTCTCCCTTAGAAAAAGCTTTGTCCTCAAAGCTTTGGTTGGAGAAATTGCTGTAGAAGCTGAAGGAGTGGTTCCCTGGTAGCATCCTCGGGTTGCATTTCAAGCCACTGACGCCTTTGGAGTGTCAAGGAGGAGTGCTTGGAAGGCTGTAGATGAAGAAGAACCCTGTCAGCTGCGTGGAAAATGCGCTCAGAACGGTGTTGATCGGCTTGTTGATTCCGACGAATTTTGGCCATGTGAAGATTGTCCTGCAGAATGAGAAGAATCTGATCGCGGTTTCGAAGAACCGAGTCAATTGCCTGAACTGGGGAGCTGCTAAGGGTGTATGGAAGAAGAACTGGCGGTGTTTTTCCAGAGACCGCTTCATATGGTGTCCTGTGAGATGTGGTATTGTACCACCAGAGCGCTGCTAGGAAATCCATAGAAATAGCTGGCCAAAGCTGTTTAGGTATGGGCAAGGGTTTGAGCAATCCCGAAAGGAGTGTTGTTTCACCCTTGTTGACTTGGAAAGTATCATCGTCAACCACCATCTGTTGAATTGTCATTTTTAGTCCCTGCCAAAAGAAGTTACATTGTTCTTGGTCATACATGTTGCAGAACCCAGAGTGCCCTGTTGATGAAGAGGCATGGAGTTCATAGAAGAGAGAGCCCTGTTGAACATATTGCACCCAATTTGGAACAAGCAGAGAAAGAGTTGTAAGCGAAACTGGGTCATCAATTGTGCAAGAAGAAGCATCTTCCACCATATTGTCCTTACCCTTCTTGTAAGTGATCACATAGGGATAACCCATTTCAGGTGTGTTGGGGAGGAGACCCATTGTTCCAGAAAATTTTCCAGACTCGGGAGATCAGTCTTGATGCAGAAATAATTCCCTAATAGGTATGGCTGCCACTCCTGTACTGCATGCAACATAGCCATCATTTCCTGCTGAGACGTAGATGTGGCTAAATTCTTACCGGAAAGGTCTCGTGAAGGTAGAAAGCGCATTGGTTCAGCAAGGATACCTGCATATCTATCCAAGGAAGTAGTGGAGACTGTTGATGGGTGCATCTGAAGGGAATTGAGCTGAGCGATGACACCATGTGAATTCTTCTTAAGGATTTTTTCCAGGCGATGTGAACTGATGATGCAGAGAGACCCTGGTTGTAAGCCCATAAATTTGTGTTGTGCCCCATTGACTTTAAACTGCATCCAAAGTTCAGCAAAATCCCATAAGATGGGGCCAAGTGTGCGTAACCATTGAACGCCCAAAACCACATCACATCCGCCTAAGGGAAAGGCAAACATGTCAGAGCGTTGGTTATAATATTCCATAGAGATACGCACATTGTGACACTTCCCCTTGCAAGGTAAGGTGCCCCCATTGGCAACAATGACTTCAAAGTTGGAGCAAGGATGGACAAAACAATTAGCCTGTTTGGCAATCCGAGGGTCAATGAAGTTATGAGTGCTACCAGAATATGGTAAGAGGGAGCTTCTTGAAGTATCCCCTGACCCGCATTGTTTGTGGGGTGGTGACGCCGGTTACAGCATGGAAAGAGAGCTCAGGTGGGTCGTCCTGAAATGGGGTGTCAACAGGCAGTTGTTGAATGTCGATCTGATCATCCACTGTATCCGTAGCTTCTTCACCAAGTTCTAAGGCAGGCGGAGAATCCACATCCAAGAGATAGAGCTTTTGTTGAACACATCTATGTCCCCGAGTGAATTTCTCATCACAATTATAGCAAAGCCCTTTTTCTCGGCGTGCCTGCATTTCTATCTCAGACAAATGCTTGATAGGAGTTGGTTGAGGAGAAGGCGTGATGGGAGGTCATTGGGAACACATATTTCTGAAGGGAACAAGGGTGGGTTTGGAGCATTGTTGAGCTGCAATCTTGTCCTCATCCAGCTTAGCTAACCCTAGGACTTCCATCATTGTGTTGGGACAAAACATTTTGACCTCTGAGCGAATTTCATCCTTGAGACCACTTATAAAACAACTCCTATAGAATTCATCAGACAATCCTTCTGTGTGGTTGGCCAATTTCTCAAATTCTGTCTAATACTCTCTCACTGTGCCAATTTGGTGAAGTTTAGTGAGTGCTCCTGTGAAATCATCAAAAGCACTAGGGCCAAATCATGGCAAAATGAGTTGGCAAAAATCTGTCCAGTTTGGCTCGGGATGAGCTTTGATGTACCAACGGTACCATTGAAGGGCTTCCTGTTCCAAATGAAAGGATGCAAGTGGAACTTTCTGGACATCAAAAGTATTATGCAGACTGAAATATTGTTCTACTCGGTATATCCATCCAGTCGGATCAGTACCATTGAAGTGAGGAAAATCAAGCTTCGTCCCATGAAAATTGTTGGAAGAAGAGAACCCGATGGCTGCAAAAGATTCTGGCTGTCGGTTATTGTTCATGGCTGAATGCTGAAGATGGAGGCTGAGAAATTTTTCATCCAGATCTTGGAGTTTGGTTTGGATGGCTGCAAGTGCTTCCTCCATGGTGTTTGCTCCTGCACGGGTGACAACCATAACCAGGTGTTTTTTTTTTTTTTTTGTGGAATGGGTAGAAAAACACAAACAGAAGCTGATTTAGTTAAAGGGAAATTTGGATTGGGGAAACAATCTGATGGGTAATTGGGGTTTGACTAGATTTTGGACACTGTCGAAAGGACAAGAAAGCAAAAAGGCTTATTTCAGAAGCGGGGTGATAGAATGAGAAAATTTGGCAGAGAGGGACAAAGAAGCAGAGTTCAGAAAGGAACTCTGTGGTAAAATTTGAAGGCGATTGGGTGAAATCTGAGGAAGTTATGGCAAACCCTAAAAATAGACAAATGTGGGCTTTCGGGCTTTGGGAAGGGGAATTGGGGATAAGGTCCTCAGGAATGAAATAGGCAGAATGGGATGACAGGGGTTCCCCAAAAATTTCAAGGGAAACAAAGTGAAAACAAGGGAGATATGGACAAAAAACTGAATTTTATACTTTTTTTTCTTTTTTTTTTTCAGACTGGAGCAGCTACAGCTCGGGATTATTTTTATTTTTTTTTAGACTGGAGCGGCTACGGCTCGGGATTTTTTTTTATTTTTTATTTTTTATTTTATTTTTTATTTTATTTATTTATTTATTTATTTATATTTATTTTTATTTTTATTTTATTATTATTATTATTATTATTATTATTTTTTTTTTTCCAGACTGGAGTGGCTACGGCTCGGAAGGAATCTGGAACAACGCCGAACGGCTGGATCTGGAACGGCTTGCAAAATGGATCTGAAACGGCGCAGCAGTGATCGACAATAGTGCAGCTGAAAGTAGATATGGACCCCCGGTATGTGCGGCTTCCTAACAGTTCAGGGTTTTCACTCGACCACCAATGTTGTCTGACGGCTTGCGTATTGGGGCAGTACCTCTCACTCCACGGCTCAGGTAAAACTGATAACCGCTTTGCCACAAACGACAGCTCTTGGTTTACCTCACGGGTGGGAACTAGTCAATCAGGTAGGGGTCGTTGCCCTTTTCGCTAGCAGGTCCTCTAAATGGGCCAGCTACTTCGGGGTTCCTGTGGTACTCCTCACAATGATTTTTAGGGCTTATTCCCAAGTACTTCCCATAGTTAAGCGGATAGGGATTATTCCCAAATCCGAACCTGCAACAGAAAAAATTTGGGCAGAAATTCCACCCAATGTTCAAAAACCGAATCTATATTGCTCAGAATCGCTATTATAGCATGTTGCCAAAACTGGAACAACCACTCTGCTTCTACCCATGAAAGCAGAATAAAAATCTGGGAACTCGGTCAAAAGATTTTCTCGCCGCAATTTCCGCGGCCATCACCAAAATTCTGAAAAATTGCTGATTTTAAATCCGCGATATCTCCACTTTTAGAACTCCAAATGAGATGATTTTTTTTTTGGAACTGCGTATTTTCGAAAGAGGAATTCATATATGCAATCAGTTTCTTCTGATTTTGTACACTACACCACACCCATCTTCTAGTTTACCTTACATGGCTAGTCTGAACTTACCAGACTTAGCCAGGCTAACCAACGATCCTATCAGGCACAACCCCACATGGCCACCCATTCCCACAAAGCTCCCCTCAGACATACCTAAGTTTGAAGGAAAACCTGGGGAGGACCCTCAAAACCAAATAATGTCTTTTCACCTATGGTGTTCATCTAACTCCATAGTGGATGACTCCATTCGTCTAAGACTGTTGCAACGAACCTTCACTGGCTCTACAGCCAAGTGGTACATCGAACAACCACATGGGACCCACTAGACTTTTACGTCTCTCGCCTCCATTTTTCTTCAATTTTTTCAGCTACCTGTACGTTACGATGCAGGAGTTGAAATATTGTTGTCTTGCAGACAAAACACAACTACCCACATCACGGACCACATCCATGAGTGGCGCAAGCGTCATAGCCTCTGTAAGATTAAACTGGATGACCGTATATTTTTGGACTAGTTCCTTAAATCACTCCTACCCCTCATAGCAAAAGACATCGCTTCCGAATGACCCCAGTCAGAGGAAGAAGCTATCCTAAAAGCTCAGCAATTTGACCTAATCTATGCCCAATCAGGCTATCTCTACACCATCATACCAGACGCCCCACGAGGCGATTCTTCACGCAGTGACGCGCCGGGGGAATCACATGTCGCTGATGGTATTATTGGCCAGGTCACACCGCAAATTAAACCTTTTAGCATGGTGAGCACCATAAATGCCCCAGACCTCTCTAGGGCTACATCTAATTCTGGAGCGGCAACTTCCTACACTCCAACGAATCAGACTCATCACACTCATGGACCCTCTTGTCCACAACATTGCTATGGGAAAGCGCCATCGGCATATGTAACTTCCACGTACTATAACCAACCTGCCACCCAAAACCCAATTCAGTTCTCGCCACAACCAATGTATTACCCACAGCAAGCTACAACAGCTAACCCAACACCTCCAATAGCTCAGGGTTACCAACAACCCTAGCAGGTAACTGGACCACCTCCAGCCCCACCATCTTATTATCCATCGCAACCTGTTCCCGCACCTGCGGAAAACCAAAATCCTCCCGCTGCTCAAGGGAAAGTGTACACACAACACAAGCAGCCACAACATAAAAACAACCAGCGCAACCAGGGTGGACAACAAAACCGTGGAAGAGGACGTAACTGCAGCAACAACCAACAACATCAGCAAGGTCCACCACCTACCAATCCTCCACAAAATAACAACAATGCTGCCCCTCCCAATAAGAATCCGGATCGTCATCCCAAGCAGCCCAAAAACAATAACCTAAGAACAAACCACCCATGTTCTATATGCGGGGTCTATGGCCACTACACACATGCTTGCCCACATTTGGAGCGAGCTCAACAACTCTGGACTGATGATGCCCATCGCTAAGGGCACGCGGCTCCTTAGGCGCCACCCAACCCCCCACCCCCTCAGCAGCAACCGTTGGTGCTGCAAAACCCCTTACCAACCCAAGGCGTAGTGAACACTCAGCCGTTGCCCCCCCCCTCAAGGCAACGCACCACTAGAACAATAGATCAATTATGCCACTCCTGATCAACCCATGTTTGATTCAGGTACCCACCACTTGTTAATGATGTCATCCACTGATGTCAACCTCCAAACCCGTCGGAACCAATATGGCTCCAGCCCCGAAGACCCTCCTGCTGACAAAAATACTAACGCTCATCCCACTGAACAGACATTACGTATACCTCCGGTTCCACTCGATGGCGCTTCTAAAGCACCTCGCTTCCCACTTCGTCGCATCAACAATAACCCCAATGCTCGTGCTGCGTCAAATTACAGCATTGTAGATGACTTAGCCTAGTCTCCTGCAGCCATGTCTGCTTTAGAAGTCTTAAAAAATTGTCCTTCACAACGCAAGACTTTACTCTCTGCTATTGGTGCTAGTGACCTCAATGATTCACAACTTATGGCATTCGATTCAGACCAGTCCAAACCACGCCTGCCTTCCACTTTAGCATTCCAAGTTTCTATTTCCATTCGGAATCTTGTCATCCATCGATGCATTATCGATGAAGGTGCCTCTACATGCGTTATGTCCATATTCATTTGGCAGAAGTTTGGATCCCCTACTCTCCATCAATCGACCACTGCGTTGCGAGCCTACGACGGCTGTTCAGCTCAACCCCAAGGTCTGTTAGCTAATGTTCCCATCCAGCTGGTGGGTAAAACCGTGCTCATTGACATTGAGATCATCAATGCCCAACTTGATTATAACCTCTTACTTGGTTGCAGCTACATGTATGCCATGTAGGCGGTTGCCTCATCCGTTTTTCGTACCATGATGTTCCCCCATGACGGACGCGTGGTCAAGGTTGACCAACTCACCTATTACGATCCCAAGGCCCCTGTTGCACCCAAAAATGTTCTCCCCATGGTTGAACAACCTGTTTGTGGTGCAACTACCTCGTTTGTTTCCTCCGTGGGACCCGGACATTACTCCGACATGCCGATGACTTCTACATTCCAGTCCATTCCACCCCCGTCACCAGCGCCCAAAGTATCTGACCTATGTACCATGTCCCATAATACAAAAACACCCAACAATCAACCGCCCTTGTTACCTCAACCACCATTGGTCCCTAGTCACATTGGTGTTACACCCATCCACACAATCCCCTTTCTATTCCCTCCCTCGGGCGTAGTAAGCGCTTCGGTTATGGATACCCTTAGTCTCCCCGGGTTAACCTTGGGATTGCCCATGTGGTATATTTCGCCTCCCGTTCCTCCGCCGACACCGAATGTCATCCTACAACCGGTGCAACCCATTGTCACCACTAATCAACCACCTCTCGGGGTCACTACCCCTTCGTCATCTACGAATCCCCCTCCTCTCATCAAGCCCATTGGGGGCAGAGGCCCACAACCATATACTGTTGTACCCCTTCCCAAAGCAGTTAAACCCCCTCCCGTGTTTTGTGCTCCCCCAAATGCTCGTTGTGTGATGAGTTAGGCCATCTGACTCACCAATGTCCTCAATTACCTGCATTAGAGGAACACATGCAAATGCTTGACGACAACCCCAACATCCCGGTTGTCGAACTAGATCCAAACCCTAAGCCTCGTGATAAATCACTGCGTACCAACCACCCTTGTGCCATATGCGGTATTTACGGCCACTACTCACATCACTGTCCTGATCTCCCAGACTACAGAGCAGCTCTTTACGAGATGAATAATTTTGACCTTGAGACGGCACCCACCACAATGGAGGAGATCTACCCTCCTGTATCACCTCCATCCGGAGAGATTAACACCATTTATATGGTCTCTTCCACTACCACTCCATCGTCAGACGATTTGACCACTCAAAGTTTCCGCAATGATGAGGAGATTCTAGAGGCTCTTACTACCCCTGATTACCCTTGGGAAGACATGCACCATCGTTCCTACTTCCTCCCAGAACAGTCCTCCTCCACCACAGCCACCCAATTTGCGGTCAAGTCCAAAGATTTCCTTCCTACTAAATTCGATTGGTTTAAGGATCCTATTCCTGCTCTTGATGCCTTTGAGGAAGGTAACATGGCCAATATTTCACCCATCAACCACATCGATATCTTTGACCCACTTGGTGCCCATGAAATCATTACCTTAGGAGCCTCCTGCAGTGAACATGAGATTGGAGAATACAAAAAAAATTTCCAAGAATTCTGTGACATCTTTGCTTGGTCTTATACCAAAATGCCTGGTCTTGACCCCGCCATTATAGAGCACCACATTGACACATGGCCTGATGTACCCCTCGTTCGTTAGAAACAGTGACCCATTCATCCTTCCAAGCAGGATTTATTTATCCTATTGCTTATACCACCTGGGTTTCAAACCCCGTTCCCATTAAAAAAAAGCAAGGCACCCTTAGAGTATGCACTGACTTCCGCTATTTAAACCGAGCTTGTCCCAAAGACAACTTCCCCATGCCATACATTGACCAACTCATTAATGCATGTGCGGGACATGAAGTCCTATCTTTCATGGACGGTTTTTCCGGATACAACCAGATTCAGATCCGTAAGGAGGATTAGTACAAGACTGCCTTTACCACCCCATGGAGCACCTTTGCTTATCACGTCATGCCTTTCGGCCTAAAAAATGCTAGTGCCACCTTCCAGCGGGCCATGACCTATTGTTTTCACGACTTGGTCCATATCCTACTAGTCTATCTTGATGACCTTACAGCTCGTTCCCGGAAACAATCAGACCACCTTAACGACCTTCGGCAAGTTTTTCTGCGTTGTCGCAAATATAAAATCCGCTTGAACCCGCACAAGTGTGTCTTTTGCGTTCCGGCAGGCTGGTTATTGGGTTTCATTATTTCCCAGAACGGAATTACTGTTGATCCCCTGAAAGTCAAAGCCATCTTAGACCTTCCCTCTCCTCGCATGCTTCAGCAACTTCAGAGTCTGCAGGGGCGGTCCAATTTCCTTCGTCGCTTTGTTCCTGATTACGCCACCAAAGTTCATGGATTCTTACGCCTACTTCGTACCCACATACCCTTTGCTTGGGATGAGCAAGCAAAAGCGGCATTCGAAGCCCTCAAGAAAGCTCTCACACAAGCCCCCTTGATCACCCCTCTGGATTTCTCTCAGGATTTCATCCTTTATGTCTCGGCATCTGAACATGCCGTGTCCGGAGTCTTGGTTCAAGAAGATGCCTCTCACCAAGAGCATGTCATTTATTACGTCAGCTAGACCTTGTCTGGCCCACCCCTACGTTACCCATACGAGGAAATATTAGCTCTAGTTGTAGTCCTTTCCGTCCAAAAATTGCGACACTACATTCTGCTCAGTCATACCACAGTTGTCGCCGACTCCAACCCTATGGTCTATCTCCTAAACCGGCGGCTCCTACAAGGTCGTGTTGCTAAATGGGTCATTATCCTCCAGGAATATGACCTCACTTTCCAAACCCCTAAGAGCACTAAAGCCCTCGTGCTTTCCCAGCTCATCACCGATCTCCCCTCCCTTTTACCGTCACCTCAAATCTCAGATGAGTTACCCGACAATCACTTATTCATCATCTCGTCTGATGACCCATGGTACGGTGATATTTTGCTATACCTTCACACGCAGAAGTTCAGACACCACATCAATCATGACGGATTCCGTTGTATCTGACACCACGCCCCCCGATACCTCTTGTTAGGGGGTGTACTTTATCGACGCAGCGTTGATACCATCTTACGACGCTGCATATCCCATAGCGAGGCAGAACAAGTCCTCAATGATTGCCATAGTGATGCCTACGGAGGCCATTTCTCCGGCATGGCCACCGCCCAAAAGATCATTCGAGCAGGTTACTTTTGGCCATCATTATTTACTGATTTCATCACCGCAGTCAAACACTGTCAAAACTGCCAACTTTTTGCCCCAAAAGCAAGAACCCCACCCGCCCGCCTTCATCCAGTCATCACTGCCGGACCATTCTGCAAATGGGCCATCAACTTCATCGATTGCAATCCCACGTCAGCCGGCGGTCACAAACACATTATTGTGGCCGTCGATTATTTCACCAAGTGGGCGGAGGCCATGCCAACCTACAATTGCAAAGCCGACACCGCAACACGGTTTTTTCTCAACCATGTTATTGCTCATTTTGGAGTGCCAAAGCAACTTGTCTCAGACCACGGCTCTCACTTCGAAGACGCCGTCTGGAGAGAACTGTAAACCTTACTGAAATTTGAACACCATTTCTCCTCCGCCTACTACCCCCAAGGAAACGGCCAAGTCGAAGCAATCAACAAAATTTTGAAAACCATCCTCCAGTGCACTGTAGACAAACACAAATCCAATTGGCACCACATGCTCTTCCCAGCACTCTGGGCCTACTGCACGTCAACCAAAACTGCCATCGGTTTTACCCCTTTCCACTTAGTTCACGATGTCGAATCTGTCCTCCCCATTGAGTGCCAGATTCCAACCCTACATATGGCCGTTGAACTCCTCCCAGACACTGCCCCAATTGAGCAACGCTTACTACTCCTGGAGCAGGCCGATGAAGATCGGCACTCAGCCCTTCAAACCATGGAAGCAGCCAAGAACCGAATCAAATTGAATTATGATAAACATGTCCACCCCAGAAATTTTACTGAAGGGGACCTTGTCCTCGCCTACGATCAGGCTCATGATAAAACCGGGAAAGGAAAGTTTGTGTCCATGTGGCAAGGCCCATATGTTATACACACTTGGCTCGGACAGGGCGCATACATTCTGACCGATTCAGAAGGAAACCCCCTACGCAACCCATGCAACGGGTTGTACCTCAAGCGATTTTACCCATAGTAAATCTGGTGGACACCACCGCCCATTATTGTACAGTATTATTTTGTCTTTCACAAAAAATTCCAAAAACCTAAAATATTTGTTTTCTCTGCATGACCACAGATGGATCCTGTTCCACTCTGCTACGTCGATTTCACTAATGGTGCAAGCCGTTGGTCCCCCAATCTGGCCTCCGCAGCTTGGGTAATATATTCCCCTTCACATGAGTTGATCCACATCGATGGAGTGTGTTTAGGTGCTGCCACCAACAACCAAGCTGAATACGATGCCGTGACCGGTCTCCTGGCCGCGGCTCTCCAAATGAGCATACGTCACCTTAACGTTTTCTTGGACTCACAACTCCTGGTTTCCCAGCTCAACAATGATTACTAGGTACGCGACCCCTGTCTTTTCAGAAAATTCTTGCGCACTAAACAAATGATTCGACAGTTTGAATCCATTTCATTTACACATGTCCCAAGAAACCTCAATAGTGTAGCAGACCATATGGCCAACAACATTCTAGACTGGCATACCAATCAAATCATCTCATAAACAAAAATGCATCCACATGCATAACATGTGCCTCCACGGGCATATATATAAATATGACAAAAAGCATCCACATGCATAACACGTGCCTCCACGGGCATATAAAAAAAAAAAAATCAAAATGTTGCATCCACGTGCATAACATGTGCCTCCACGGGCATACAGAAAATCAAACATGCCTCCACAGGCAAACAAAAAGACAATGAATGCATCCATGTGCATACACAACTATATACCAACATCATATATATATATATCATCATAATATAGTCAAAACATGTCATAGGTGCCCTCAGCACCCAATATAAAAAAATATATCAGCCGTACAAAAAAGTGCTTCCCCACATGCTCATCAGCATTTGGGGGCAGATACAATATCATCTAATCATCATGGTCCCTCGGCTCCTCTGGCGCCTCCTCCACTGGCCCCGCTAGAGCATCTCGTAAGCGAATCCTCCCCTCCACCGGCCTTGCCTGATCCTGTCGAGCCCCCTCCCTCCATTCAGCCGCCAACAACGCTACTCTCAGAAGGATCGAGTGCCACTCACGGGGCGCATCGAAACATCGCTCGACGATGTCCTGATCCAGATCCCTCCAACCATCCTCTGGGAATCCTGATAGAATCATATCAAGTGTCTCTCGGACACCCTCCATCGCATCATCTTGAGGGCCAGCCCCTCGATCGCGAGCCCCAAATCCCTGACCATGCGGTGGCGGTACCGCTACAGGAGGTGGAGCAACCACCATCGCCCGACCCCTACGAGCCACATAGTCGGCTGGTGGTACAGGACCAACATCTGCACAATCACACAAGTAACCATCATATAAATATCTAACTATAGTCATAACAAACACATCGAAAAATGATATAGTAGATAACAAAACACAAACATACCATCTAAACCCCAGGCCTGTCCCTAGGCTCGAGGCATCTCCGGATCTCCTCGATAATCCATACCAGCATATGGATAGTCCTCAATCAGTAGGGGGATCTGCTCCCATTGCTCGTACATCTCTTGCGAAAAGAACTCGCGGATGCCACCACCACAGCGAGGCATCATCTGCCCCCACCGCACCATCCGCGGCTCGCTCACTAAACCATCCCGAATCGGTACCCGTGGCCGCAAAGTCGATACCCGCTCAAAGAAAAAACAACATAAAAAGGAGGCATAGAAAAACTCTCCCCCCTCCCGACTGACCTTGTCCAGATCTCTCCAGACACCAACCAAAAACATCTGACCCCATGCATAGTAGGTCCCCCTCAGCATAGAATCCACCATCATCATTTGTCTCCCCGACAAACAATGTGGCGCTGCGACACCCAAAACCTGCAAAACACAAGCTCCGACAGCCCGCATGTCCCACTCCCGCAATGATCTCAGACTCAGAGCGCTGTTCTGCACAATCGCCCCAGCAACACAGAAGGTCTCCAGGAGATCCTCCATGTCCACACCTGCCGAAATCCTCGGTAGAAGATCCCCAACCTCCCCTAAGTGAGGTAAGTCGGTAAGGAAATACACATCTGTAAGGGTGATCTCCAACCTCTCACCCCCAACAATAAAGGCACCCTTTGCAAGAACCCACCAACTCACCAATTTGTTCAGTAACGGTCTTACTGAATGCATTGGTGGAATCTGAGCAAACTTTAGCAGTCCACTCACCGCCAGAGCCTGCCGGACCCCCTGATCAGTATGAATCCGAACCATCAAATCTTCCTCCATCTCTCGCTCTCGCCATGACACCAATGGCCTCCTCAACATCCTGCCAAAAAACAAAGAAATTTTTAGCACCAGGGCAAAATTTTCAAAAAATACCATCGCGGATTTTCCATCAAAAGCCGCGATGATCATCGCGGCTTCCACACTAAAACCCGCGATGATCATCACGGGTATTGGCCAGACAGTCGCGATGAACATCGCGATTGTCTCCCCCATACTCGTGATGAACATCGCGACTTTCAACCTGACAATCACGATGAACATCACGACTGTCAGCCTCAAACCCGCGATGTCCATCGCGGCAAAAGAGCTGAAACTCGCGATATTCCACGTTGGAAGGACAACATGGAATTTCACGGCCTTCGGGGGCCCGCCGCTAACCAAAAAAGGCATAACTGAAAAGGCTAAGGAAAATAGGGTTACCTGAAACTCGCAGAAGCGAAAACCAACGGTCAAATCTCTCGAAAATCAAGAAAGAGCTCTGACTGCTCTGTCAAACTCACACGTAACAATGACACGTCATATGGGCCCCATGCCCTATTTATAGAAATTCCACCATTTTTCAAACAACCATTCCGGTGTCATACGACGTCCGTTCCTCAAACCATTGGTACCATTGGAATCAGCACAGCGAGAACTTCATGATAGTTCCTTCCTTTTCCTGTTTTCATCAGATCCATTTTTTGACCATTTTTTGGACACCCTCATCGCCTCGGTTTGCGTGCCACATCGGTCGTCATTCATTTTTTGACAAGTCTTATATCGATGGATCTAGTTTTCCACGCTCGTGATGATGCTTGAGATCATTTCTCGCTCTCACACCCAGATTTTTTGGGCATTTTTTCCATGCCCCCTCGTCACCTCGGTTTGCGTGCCACATCGGTCGTCATCCATTTTTGACAAGTCTTATATCGATGGATCCATTTTTCAGTGCTCGTGATGATGCTTGAGATAATTTCTCGCTCTCACACCCAGATTTTTTGGGCATTTTTTCCATGCCCCCTCGTCACCTCGGTTTGCGTGCCACATCGACCGTCGCCCATTTTTGACAAGTCTTATATCACCAGATCCAGTTTTCCGCGCTCGTGATGATGCTTGAGATCATTTCTCACTCTCACCCCATATTTTTCTGGGTATTGTTTCAAAATGCCACCCATCACCTCGGTTTGTGTGCCACATCGGCCGTCGTCCGTTTTTTACAAGTCTTATATTGACGGATCCAATTTTCCGCGCTCGTGATGATGCTTGAGATCATTTCTCGCTCTCACGCCCATATTTTTTGGGCATTTTTTCCATGCCCCCTCGTGACCTCGGTTTGCGTGCCAGATCAGCCATCGTCCAGTTTTGACAAGTCTTATATCACCGGATCCAGTTTTCCGCGCTCGTGATAATGTTTGAGATCATTTCTCGCTCTCACCACATATTTTTCTGGGTATTGTTTCAAAATGCCACCCATCACCTTGGTTTGCGTGCCACATTGGCCATTGCCCCTTTTTTGACAATCTTTATGTCACCGAATTCAGTATTCCGCACTCATGATGATGCTTGAGACCTTTTCTTGCTCTCATCAATCCCCTTTTTGTTCGGTATAATTTTACCCCTTTTTCGGGCCAAGCAATCCCTTTTACGAAAAAGGCACTTAAGGAGTTTCTATTAAGCTCTTTTCTGACTCCTAAAACAATGAAAAGATCACCAAGCAAACTTGCTTCCTCTCATGCTCGCTAAACGTATCTGAAAGGGCGTCTACCTGGTATAAGTTTACCCCTTTTCCGGACCTTGTAGACTACTTACGAAAAAGGAATACTCTAGTCACATCGGATAGAAGAGTTCTCCATTTGCATCATTTTATGCTTTTTCGGGCCTTGGAGACTAACTTACGAAAAAGAACACCAATGGAGTCCACTTACCACTTTCAGACTCTCTAAACATGAAAGCGACCACGAGCAATCACCATCCTAGGCTCGTAAAACCCACAGGACGGTACTCACAACCACTGTAGAGTCTTCTTATCGTTTTCAGACTCCTTAAAAATGTAAGCACCAATGAGCACGAACAGTCCTGGGCTCACAAAATCCACAGGACAGTACCATTTCAGAGCACACTTTTATCCCTTCTTTGAGCTCATTAAAACTACGAAAAAGGACCCAATGGTGCTTCTTGGCGGCACAACAGATCACGTCTACTCATATGGCAGCTTCCCCATTTTGGTCTCCTTTGTTCAGAGTATTCTGCAGTATGTAACCCCAAGAATCCCTCGACAACACCCATCAGCTTGACCCCCCAGAGTCAATACATACCCTTCAGTCCCTAAAACCATGATCCCCACAGCTACAAGTCAGTTCCCTATGCTACCAGGTCAACCATGTCATCATGCTCTGAACAAAGGAAGTTTAAGTCTACCTACTATATGACCCCAGTTACTTCCCATCCCCACAAGTATGACAGTCCTACCATCAGTACTACCACACTTCAGTTCTACACCTCATGCTCCTATCAAGGAAACATCATTGCCTTGTTAGTTGTTGGTCTCCCTCTGTCGACGACAACCAAATTTATTCCATAGGATAGACCTAGAGGTCCCTGTGTCTTGAACTCATCACCATTTATGATGAGTGCCTACGAATCATTTCGAGAAGAGTCCTCAGTTCCTCTCCAAATGGTTGTTTCTCACATGCTCGACTTCAACACCTTGATCGCATTGTTGAGACTCGCACAGGGTATTGGTCCTTTCAGTTATTTGTTGAAGACCCCGGATACCACCCGACTCTTCCATATCTGAGAGTCTACCTATGGATACAACCAGTTACATTTTTCCTATAGACATCCGGGTTGCGCATGGCGACAGTATTCAGATGTACCCCAATTTTATACTCCCTCGAGTATATAGTTACATGTACTTCTCGGAGATGACTCACAGTCATTGAGTCCCTATAAACGTTGGACACCATTAGTTTCAGCAGTTTATCAGTTATTGAGATCAGTCATGTTATGATCATGAGTACATCCCCAAATATTGTCCCCTTTGGACCAATATGATGTACCAGCAGATTTTTTATGTATTTTTCAGGTCCCCCTTCTTGGGACTAATTGTTATGTATATGTCTTGATACGAGCATGGGTATGCCCGCCTCGTCCATTATCAGAGAGTATTCCTCATTCTTATTGAGGCCATGTAATATTGTTTATTTTTGCAACTTCCAAGGGCCGTGGATCCAGTCTCCAATCGGTCTCTTCTCTTCCCCAAACACCAGAAAAAAGACAAAAGAACTATGATGTCTATCGGCCATACGATGAGCTCCTGTCCTCACACATCAGGGGGCAATCTGTTAACACCCAAAAAGTGCTCACTAGCTCTTTTCCTCATTCACATGACCCATTTGTCCACTTTTTCACCATTTGAGCCTCTAAAGCCACCAAAAGGTCACCAAAAGACCTTAATACACCCTTTTTTCCACTCAAAATGAATATTTTTCCTCAAAAAGCATAAAAAACCCTCAAAAAGGGTCCAGAATTCCCAAAAATATGAAAAAGGGAATAAAAATATTCAAAATATTCAAAAAAAAGAAAAAGGAGGGAAAAGGTACCTAAACCATGTTGGTCAATACCATTGGTTTCCTCAAAGCCATAATGGTATTTCCCACCACCAAAAACTATAAAAAGGTGGTAGGGGCTCCTCACTTTCCATCCATCCATCTTCCTATCCTCATGCTGTCAAAATCTCTCATGAGCTTTTGAACATTGTAGCTATCTTGGAGAAGAGACCTTTGGAGCTTGGAGCTACTCACCTTGGAAGTTGCTCAACACAAATCCTCACCATTTGAGGTATCTTAATACAATACTCATTCTTTTTATTTCTTGTTCTTGAATCATTTTCAGAAAATTTTATTTGTTATATGCACATGCTAGTTTAGTTTAGATTAGTTTGTTATTTATTTCTATTGAAACTGCTGCTACTAGTTAGCAGGTGCCCATTGCACTAAGCTTGGTTGCAAAACCAAGCCAACACTATGTCTCTTTCATTGATGAATTTTCTAGGAAGACTTGGGTCTACTTCTTGAAGAACAAAGATGAAGTGTTTGACAAGTTCAAGGAATTCAAAACCTTGATGGAGAACCAAACTGATAAGAAGATCAAAACATTCAGATCCGACAATGGTGGAGAATTCACTTCAGGTGACTTCAAGAAGCTATGCAGTGATTCAGGGATTAAGAGGGAGTTGACTGCTCCTTACAATCCACAACAGAATGGAGTTGTAGAAAGAAAGAATCGAACAATCATGGAAGCAACAAGGGAAATGCTGCATGACCAGGATGTACCTATGCATCTATGGGAAGAAGTAGCTAGGACAGTTGTATATGTGCAGAACAGAACACCCCACAAGATATTGGACAATAAGACACCAGAAGAGGTCTTCTCAGGTAAGAAACCTGAAGTCAGCCATCTCAGAATATTTGGTTGTCCAGTATACATTCATGTCCCAAAGGAAAAGAGGACCAAGCTAGATCCTTCAGGAAAGAAGGGTATCTTTGTGGGTTATAGTGAAAGCTCGAAGGCTTACAGAATATACTTTTTAAGGTTCAAGAAGATTGATGTCAGTAGGGATGTGACATTTGATGAAAATTCAACATTCATCAAATGAAGGAAGACACCTATTGAAGATCATGAAGAACCTAAGGAAACTAGATTTCAAGACACTACTATGACTGAAGCAATTCTAGATGTTGATCGTGAAATTGAAGATCCACAAGAACCTATAGATCCACCCCGTGAGAATAACTTTCACAAGAGAAAAACTGCATGGGATAGAGAGCTCATTGAAGATGCAGAAAGGTATGTCATTCCAGAAGAAGAACACAGAGCAAAGAAGAGGACCAGATCACATACCAGCTATGTTGATTTACTCTGTAATATCATGAACAAAGAACCTTCCAGTTATGAAGAAGCAACGGAAAAGAAACAATGGAAGGATGCCATGATCAAAGAATACCAATCAATAATGAAGAATGATGTTTGGGATGTAGTCCCAAGACCTGAAGGGAAGTCTGTTGTGACTTCCAAATGGATCTACAAGATCAAGCATGCTGCAGATGGCAACATAGAGAAATACAAGGAAAGATTCGTAGCTCATGGCTTCTCTCAGAAAGAGGGAATAGATTGTGAAGAAAATTTTGCTCCTGTAGCCAGGTACACTTCCATCAGATCAGTACTTGTTTTGGCTGCAGTAATGAAATGGAAGATAGACCAGATGGATGTCAAGACTGCTTTCTTGAATGGTGTAGTTGAAGAAGAAGTGTATGTGGAACAACCACTCGGTTTTGAAACACATGACAGGGAGTCATATGTGTGCAGATTGAAGAAAGATTTATATGGCTTGAAGCAAGCCCCTAGAACTTGGTATGGTAGGATGGACAATTTCCTATCTAGTTTGGGCTTTACCAAGATTAAAGCGGATTCCAACCTTTACTACAAGGTTGAGGAAGGTAGTCCTGTGATACTACTATTGTATGTAGATGACCTATTTGTGACAGGTGAAGATAGTTTGATTGCCGATACAAAGAGGAATCTTGCTGCCAAGTTCGAGATGAATGACTTGGGGATGATGCACTTTTTTCTAGGTATGGAGGTGTGGCAGAGTGTAGATGGAATCTTCCTTGGACAAGGGAAGTATGTAGTAGAGATCCTAAAAAGGTTGGGATGATGGACTGTAAGGCCATGGTGACACTTATGGCATCAAACCTAAAGCTTCTGTGTGATGCTTCATCTAAGTCGGTTGATGTCACTATGTATCGTTAGATGATTGGGTCCTTGATGTACCTGATGAACACGAGACCAGATATTTGCTTTGCGGTGAACACATTGAGCCAGTTTCTGATGGATCCGAGGAGTGTTCACCTAGTTGCTATAAAGCATATTCTGAGTTACCTAAAGGGTACAGTTGATTATGGGCTCAAGTATGATGCGAATCAAAAGTTTAACCTGCAAGTTTATGTTGATTCAGATTGGACAGGAAGTGCTGCAGATAGGAAGAGCACTTTTGGTTGCTGCTTCAGTATGGGATCAGGTGTGATCTCTTGGTTTAGCAGGAAGTAGTCCTGCGTAGCACTGAGTACAGCCGAAGCAGAGTATGTTGTAGCTTGTTCGGCTAGTTGTGAGGTAGTATGGCTTAGGAAGATACTATCTGAGTTATTTGATCTCCCCTTGGAGGCTATTGGTATCTTTTGTGACAACCAGAGTTGTGTGAAGCTGTCTGAGAACCCGGTGTTCCATGACAGGTCGAAACACATAGAGATCAAATATAACTATATCAGGGATATGGTGCAGAGAGGAGCGGTGAAGCTTCTATATCTTGCAATGGATGAGTAGATTGTAGATGTGTTGACGAAGCCACTAGCTAGAGTGAAGTTTGAGTACTTTAGAGAGAGGCTTGGTGTTCTTCAGATCGATGACACTTTGAGGAAGAAGTGATGGAGACATTTGTTGAAGCCATTCCAAGCATGTTGGAAGGAGGATCCTTCACATGGCTATGGATGTAAGAGCTGGATGATGAGCATCAAGACGATGCTCCAGTTACTGCTCTGTATATGTATATGCATCATATTGGATGCTGGATATGATCAGTTGGATCATTTATATATGTATATGCATCATGTTGGATGTTGGATATGATCAGTTGGATCATTTATGTATGTATGCATCATGTTGGATGCTGGATATGATCAGTTGGATCATTTATGTATGTATGCATCATGTTGGATGCTGGATATGATCAGTTGGATCATGTGTATGTATTTGTATATGTATCAGGTGGATACATTGTATGATCAGGTAGATCATGTATGTTGATATGTATCAGGTATGATCAAGTGGATCATGTATTTTTATATGTATCAGGTGAATACATTGTATGATCAGGTAGATGATGTATGTTGATATGTATCAGGAAGATACTGTGTATGCATCAGGTGGATGCATTGTATGATCAAGATGATCATGGATGATGAGCTTTAGGATGTTGCTCCAGATGACATGCATCATGGCGATGCAGTGATGATGATCAAGATGATCATGTGTACATCAGGATGATGTATGGTGAGTATCAGTTTGATACTCTGTGGATGTGGACAAGTTGTGCAAATAAGCATATAATAGTGCCCTGGGAGGGTTGTAGATTCTCTTGCTAGGTTTTTTCGCTGGCATATAATAGCTCCCTGGGAGATCTGGAAAATGCTCTTTTGAGGTTTTTCTTTGGGAGGACATATAATAGCGCCCTGGGAGGTTTGCAAATTCTCTTGCTAGGTTTTGCCGCTGGCATATAATAGCTCCTTAGGAGATCTGGAAAATGCTCTTTCGAGGTTTTGTCCTATGGCATGTAAGTAGACCTGGGAGATCTGGACAGGATGAAAAAGGCCTCAGATTCTCTTTCGAGGAATTCCCATGACCACATGTAATAAGTCCTGGAGATCTGGATAGGATGAAAAAGGCCTCAGATGCTCTTTAGGGTTATTGCTTGAAAAGACACTCTTTTAAGGTTTTGTGGTGGGGGTCACATGTAATAAGTCCTGGAGATCTGGACAGGATGAAAAAGGCCTCAGATGCTCTTTAGGTTTCTTGCTAGTCAAGAGACTCTTTTAAGGTTTTGTGACAATCACATGTAATGTGCTCCTGGGAGATCCGACAGGTAGAGCTGTGTGCTCGTAACAGCCTGGGATGCTGTAGCCAGGTTTTGTGATGCATGTAATTAGTCTTGAGGATTCCATAGTATGGCCAGTGATGATGAAGACCTACAAATGGTGGGCCTACATCTAGTATGAAAAAGGACTGGCTCTGTAGAACATCCTATGACAAGCAGATTTAGAGATTGATTGAGATAACAATAGTAGTGATGATGATGATCCATAGAAGAAGACTTGTGCTAGTAGATCTGTGTCGAGAAATACCTTCCTAGTTAAGAGGAAGTGTTGATGTATATGTAACTTCAGAATGTATTTCACCCATGTATTTCATCTATATATATTGTACTCCTATAGAGATGTTATTATTCCTCTATACGGAAGTGTCGTCATTTGTATTGACAAGTGTCACAAGTGTCGTAACTTGTCAATGGGTTATTAGACCACCATGTGTGGGGTCGGCCCTGATTAAGTTAACATTGGGTTATTGTACTAATCTAGACAAGTCGGCCCCATAATTTTATTGGGCAGTCAAGACAAGCATAAATAGAGATCTCCCGATCTCTATTTGGATCACTTTATAACTCACTCTTCCATCACTCGAAAAGTGGCGCGCATGTGAGGAGGAGGATCAATTGCTTGGAGGAGTCTATCTATGTGTACTTTGGTTGTACTATTGCTCTATCTATCTTTGAGGAAGTTGTGGGGTTTTTCACCTTAGGGTTTTCCCCATGGAAACTCTATGTGTCTATTGTCTCTTATGTTTGCTTCTTGTGATGATTGACATGCTTGCTATGATTGATATGCATTGATATACTGTACATGTTATTCTCTCAGCAAATATCCTAGAGTATATTGTAATAATGCTAAAAAATTAACATTGATTCAATACAATGTTGAAGTTTGCAAAGCTTTTCTTTTCCTTTCAGTCCCCATGCACGTGTCCCCCGTACATATAGGCAGTATTTCTGACTTGTGCTCTAGTTGTTCCCATTAAAACCCGTGCATTTTAAGTTGCATCCGTAGGCTGTTAGCATATAAATCCACGAACTTTCCTGTAGCATTGAACCTTTTACAATAAGGTTTGGTTTTTGGTTGTTGGGTCTACCTTTGGTTTTTGCTTTTCTCTTTTGGATTTTGATAAGACATCCCTGTACCTTTTTGAATCTTGGTATAGCCTCTTGGAAGTCCTTTGTGATCTTTTCATTTGATTCAGTCATTGTTTTGGTGTCCTTTCTTCTTTTTTAGGTCTTTTGAAACCTGTGCACGACTCCATACTAGTTATAGTAGCGCATGTTTTTCCCTAGGTGTGAGTTGTCTGTTTACAGACCCGCGCATCAACTGCGAGTTGTCTGATACAATACCTGCACACTTTTCCTGAGTTTTACCTTTTAATTTAGGGTTTGATCTTAGTTAGGTCTTTTGGTGGTTTTGAAGATCCTGGATTGCCTGGATACCTCCTGAACAGTTGTTCAGGTCATCTTGAGTTTGTTTGAAGTCTCTTTAATAGCTTTTCTTTTTGAGTCTCTGTGGTTCTAGAGTTTCCCTGGTTTGCTTGCCTACCTTTCCTGTTTGGCAAGTGCTTTTCTTTGGCTTCTGATGTTCAGGAGTAGCTTAGTTTTCTTCCTTTTCGTTTTACACATCAGTTTATCCCTTTTTATTTTGCATCTTGTTCCAAATTTTGGGTTTTTTCATTGAAACAACCCCATAGGCTAAAGTATTTATCAGTCTTCGGATTGGTTTGTTATAATCCTTGGGCTCTTTATCTTTACTCGCAATTTTTATAATTATTGCTTGTTCATTTTCATGTTTATTCTCTTTTCATAGTTAGAGGAAAAAGGTCAAAATTGAAAAATTAAGAACTTGTATACAAGACTTGTCATTTGTTTCAAAGTAGGATAGTTTGCTTTACTATTAACTTTCAAAATTAAAAATTGAAAAAGAAAAAATGTTTTATGCTTAGGAATGATTAGTTTTATTTCGAAAGCTTAAACGAAAAAGAATTTTGTGAAGTTTTATGCATCACAATACGCACTTTACTTTTGTCATAACCATACCACACACATCACTACCTATTGAGTAAGAAAGAGCCTCTAAAAAGAACATCTAATAAAATCAACTAGTAACTTTTCTTTTTAGGTTTAACACTACACCAACTAGTTTAGTCTAGGATTTCGGGGTAGATCACTTTAAACTGCCCGAAATCGTTTTATTGCTCAACAATCGTAGTGAGACAATATTTTAGGCAAACCCACTTATATCAAAGTATCCTGGGAATGCTCCACTTAAACTGGAGTTAAGCAGGAGGTCGTGTGAGACTGGAATTGTTGAGGATGCCCCCTCACTTTCCTTTCGAGCATACACTAGAGTTGATTCACGTACGGGGGTCCACTAGTACTTCAAGTACTCTTGGATTTCGGGCTTTTCTACCCTGCCCATGCATCTTGGCCAGACTGACGACTTCCCCCTAGGTATTTTCGTATTTTTGGTATCCTTAATATCTTAACCCTAGGGATCCTCACATGTATAGTGGAAGGCTATTTCCACTGCACCTAGGATAGACATGAAAGATAACCCTTTACAGTAATCTCGAGAGGGCGGTTTGGTGATTCAAATGCTTACACCCAGAGGACCTACACTAAATGCCTTGTAACTGACCTTCGATATTCTATTGGTTTGTTTTGGGCCCTCATCATCCCAGACTAACTTCTGAGAATATTAGCTTTGTTTTCCTGGTTATGATCACTTTAGGACACTTTTTAGTGGTATGTTGTTTTCTCCCTATTCAATTAGGGGCCACTGAGTTTGTTTTTGATATAACTGTGGAGGACCAACCCCTCTATAGGTCACGAAGGTTGCAAAACCTTCCACCACACACTGTGGAGCCTCCACCGCCACCTTGATGCTGGAGGACTGATTCCCATCGTCCATATGAACTTACGGGCGTAACAAAACAACCTCAAGAACCACAGATCAGAATTCACAATCAACAGGTCTTTGATACTGTTGAGGTTGAGGACTTGACTTCTCAAGATTTTAGCACACCTTACAACCCTCCTTTGACTGGACCCCATGATCCATTACTTGTAACTGTAGACTCTATAGGTCAACCGATATTTAGTGCGTATTGGTTTACCCCTGGCTATTCCATGGCTAGTTCTAGAGATGAGACAGGAGTTCCCCAAACTCCTAATGCATCAATGTTTACGAGAGCTCTCTCTCCTTCTTTTGCAAGCACATCGGTACCAAGCTCTATGCAGTTCACCCCTGCTTCGAGCCCTTCTTTTATCTTTAACACCGGTTCCATAGGTATGTCTAGCTCTCAAGCTTCATCATCACCTACTCCTTTTGGTTCCATTGCTGGATTTTCAAATATCCCTTTTATAGGGATACCTTTAGTACCGCTCACATCATCTCCTTTTTCGCAACATCCCTAGGTTAATCCACAATCTGCTCCTTTTATTCAGGGTTTTCCTTAGTTTGGAGGACATATATCTCCTTCCACACCCTTCGTGGGCCCGATGCCCGCTTTGTCTGTTACTTTAAAATCTGGGTTCTACCCCTTCACAGGGTCTAATGCACAGTCTTCAAATGTGTAAACATCTAATGTACCTGTAGGGAGTACCCCTTTTTCACTGTTCGGTGGAGGAGGTGGTAAAATTCTTAACCAACATTACGGAGGGGGTAACACCCAGCCGCAATGGACGAACAATTCAGGAAGCAGCCCATTAACTTTCGGCTGGAGCAACTTTGGTAATGCTTACAGTTCACAATCGATGGCTGGGGGAAACCCCAACTAGCAGTTCGGGAACCGAGCCTCCGAAGGTTCCCCCTACCAGGATCCCATTAACCAAACACCATCGTTCAGACCTCGTTTACCTTTTATGGAAACCTTGAACTTGCTAGACCTTTCGAAACTAACAAATGATCCTATGCACCATAACGCGACATGGCCACCAGTTCCAACTAAGCTGCCATCGGAAATACCAAAGTTTGAAGGAAAAATTGGGGAAGATCCTGGTGACCATGTCACTACTTTTCATCTCTGGTGCTCTTCTAACTCTCTGAATGATGATTCCATTAGTTTGAGGCTGTTTCAGAGGACCTTAACTAGTGTCGTGGCTAAGTGGTACATTGAACTACCTGCCGCAAGTTATGACAACTTTTGGGATCTGGAAACAGTCTTCTTGAAACACTTCCAACTCCCTATCTGTTATGATTCCGGCACATAACTTCTATCTACCTTTAGGCAGAATAAAGCCACACACTTATCTGACCACATTCAGGAGTGGAGAAGGAAGAAGAGGCTCATTAAGGCTGAAATCCCTCCATAGTTTTTGTTGGAGTGGTATTTGAAATCACTCTTACCTTATGTTTCTAAATATGTAGAAACTTCTAGAGTGTCTTCAGAGGAAGAAGCAATACTCAGGACCCAGCAACTTGATCTGGTATATATGCTCAATCTGGGATTTTGTATGAAATTATACCCGATACGCCACGATCTAATATTGATCTAAGTAAACCGAAGCCTAGACCGCATGCCGATGGCATTATTGGTTCATTTGATACATTAGCATTTGAAGCCTGACCAATCAATTTCATGCTTTATCTATGAAGCAGTCTACTGTAGATGCAACTACTGTTGCAGCCTCCCCTTCTACTACTAAATCTATACAATAAGTACAGACAAACCAAAAGGGTCCTCGGCAAGCAAAAAACAAAAAGAAGAGCAAGAAAGGGGAGGGGAACCATCGAAAGCCCAAAAATAATGAAAATGTCAACGAGGGAAAAAAATATAAAAAGAAGGTTAATTTTCCTTGCAAGTTATGTAAGGAAGATCACCTTAACCATTAGTTCCCTTTGATACAAGAAGCCCAAAAGCTCCTCCGTGAGAAGAAACCAACTGTTCTGAAGGATCCATTCCCTCACAGACAAGGTTTCGCTTCTGGAAACTCTAGTGTTGGGGGCACAGCTCGTGCCTGATCAGCTGATCAATCGTTCATAAACATGGTCAAATCGAATATGATTTTGCAAACTCGAGCTAGGAACTATTCCCTAGGTTCACTGCAGAAAGATAAGGACGTTCCTGAAACATCTAGACCTCTTCACATTGAGAGACTTGTAGATACTTTGTCGAATATCCCAAAAGGTGTCTTCAAATGGGCGGTGCACAACCCTAACGTGTGGGATACTCCTAACTACAATGTTGTAGAGGATCTGGCCCAAACACCTTGTGCTATGTCCACACTAGAAGTCTTGCAGAGCTATCCATTGCAACGAAATGCACTTCTAGCGACAATAGGGAGCCTTGACTCATATAGTATGCTTTCTCAGTTTGATATGTCTAATATCAAACCCCAGTTGTCGTATCACATAGCCCTCAAGATATAAGTATTCCATAGTTCTAAAACCATTGGATGAACTATGGTAGATGAGGCTGCGTCTACGTGCATAATGTCGATTTAATGCTGGAAGGCCTTGGGCTCACCTGAGTTAGCCCCTTCTAACACTATACTTATGAATTTTGATGGGAGATCTTTCTGTCCACACAGATTCTTGCTCGCTTTTGAAGTTGAACTCGCCGGTATGTTGGTGTCAGTGGAGATTGAAGTGTTGGATGCTCATCTGGATTACAATTTATTATTGGGAAGGAGCTGGATGTATGCGATGCAAGTTGTCCCATCGTCCATTTTCCGGGTACTAATGTTCCCGCATGAAGGCAAGATCATTATAGTTGATCAAATTTCATTTACTCAGAAAAAAAAAAACAACACTTAGTCGGATTCTACAATCCTTTTGATTGATCAATATCACCGACCTAGTGAGAGTCTGGGAGTAGGCATGTATTCATCACCGATGGGCACATTCAACCTACCTGCTCCCATTAATTTTATTGGTTCTACGAGTACCACTGATTGCTCGTCTTCATAGATTTCCATAGTCAGTTAAACAACTGATCCATGGGTTCTACCTACTTAGTCAGAACCAATCATGCCCATGTCTGTTGCAGAGTTGGCTTATCAAGCATCACAGAATGTTCCAACAGAACATATCTTGACTCTGTTTGTCTCCGTGGAATCAGAGATGGACTATGCTCTTGCATTTTCTATTAACTCCATCAACTCTTTTGACTCTCTGGATACTGTTTTTCCCTCTGACGAGGCCATTTTGGAAGCTATGGTAGGCCTCGACCACCCATGGGAACATATGCATCATAGGTCCTATTTTCTTCCTGATCTGGACAGGATTGAGAGAGGAGAGTTTTTAGTGAGACTTGGTGGTGATGTCGATTTGTCCACTACCCCTTATATACAAAATATTTATGCTAAGGGGTGTATGGAAAACATATCGAGAACCATTCTAATTGACATCTCCATCAAACCTAGCATTGTAGAAAACCTTTTCATTGGAACATATTGTTCTCTTGAGGAGATCATTCTATATGCCAATCTGTTTAAGGAATTTTGTGACGTGTTTTCCTAGTCTTACGAGGAGATGACAGGCATCAACCCCACCATTATGGAGCATATCATCACAACTTATCCAAATGTTAAACCTATGAGACAGAAGCTCTGTCTGGTTAATCCTGGAAAATCAACTTCCATCAAGGCGGAAGTTGAGAAACTACTTAGAGTTGGATTCATCTATCCGATTTCCATGACAGAATAGGTTTCCAACCCTATTCTGTTCGATAAGAAGTAAGGAACCATTCAAGTCTGCACAGACTTCTGGGATTTAAATAAAGCTTGTCCTAAGAACAAATACCCCACACCATTCATAGACTAGATTATTGATGCGTGCACGGGCCGTGAAATGTTTTCTTTCATGGATGGTTTTTCAGGATATAACCAGATTCAAATAAAACCTGAAGACCAACATAAAATATCCTTTATTTGTCCTTGGGGTACTTTCACTTATCAGAAGATGCTAGTTGGCCTAAAGATCGTTGGGGCTACGTTCCAACGCAAAATGAACTTCTCTTTTCACGATATCAAACATGTGGTTGAACCCTATCTTGATGATCTCCCTGTGCGATCTCGTAAGATATGGGATCATCCTGATCACTTGAGACTCGTGTTTGAACGATGCAGATACTATAAGATTCGATTGAATCCTAATAAGTGTGTGTTTTGTGTCGAATCCGGATGTTTACTGGGTTTTATTGTATCCAGTCGTGGAATCATGATCGGTCCACTCAAAGTGAAGGCCATTGTAAATTTGTCTCCTCCTCTAACCCTATGAGAACTTCAGAGTCTGCAGGGTATGTCCAACTTCTTATGGCGTTTTATCATTAACTATGCCAAAATCACAAAAGGTTTCATGAGACTACTCAAATAAGACACCTATTTTATTTGGGATGAGGTTGCTCAAACTTCATTTGAGGCCTTGAAAAAGGAATTATTATCATCCCCCTTGTTGAGCCCTCCATACTATACCAAGGATTTCATATTATATCTGGTTGCATCTGTATACACAATCAGCATAGTACTTGTTCAGGAGGATGACAAGCTCATCAATTGAATAATTGGAGTTACATTATTACCATCATAAATGTAGTTTAAATCAAAGCCTTGATATTTAATTTAATTTTGATCAGTGTATTGAAGTCTAATGATCGAGTATGATTTGTTAATAATTTGGAATTAGCTGAAAATTGAAAATTCATTAGCCTTTTGATGTAATCATTGATTGAATAAATTGTCATTTTGATATAATGGCATGATTTGTCTGTTCATCGTGACCTGGATCTATCACTTTGAAATCTAGGTTAAGGCCACATATTACTTGGTCGAGCTAGATGTGAATCATGGTTTTGGCTAGTCTGTTCTTTTGATGGACAAGAGGAGAAACATGTTTAGGCCACTTTTCTTTTTCATCACTTTTGAGGGCCGATATAGCACAGTCTTGAGGTATCATGTCAGGATTTTCATGGCCACTTTAGGATTTAAATTGAACTTGCCTCATTTTTTACTGTTGAGCCTTAAAGCCATGGAATTACGATATCGTAAGACCTTTAAATATTCCAGCCAGGTTCTGAGCCACTTTGGTCCCATCCAAATTCTAGTTGAGTTCCATCTGGCTCAGTTGGGTCAGACCTGGCATTCGTTTCTGGAAAGGAATCGGTTGGATGTTTTGGAGCTAGAATAGGTTGGGGGTGTTGTAGATATGGAATGAAATATTTTCTCCAATTCCCATGAAGCTTTAAGTTCTGCAACCCCTTATTCCTACCCTCATAACATAAATTCCGACCTCCCGAAGTCAAGTTCTCCTTGTCACAATCAATTGACCTCTTTCAATCAAAGTTGTCAAAATCGTGATCAGAAAAAACTACAGTTGCAAGAAAGAGGAAAATATGACCATATAATAGAGGAATCACTGCATGTAGACCACTCTATTGAGGCCTATACGTTGGGAATGAAACCCTCAACATAGAATATCTCTATCCATCCATCTCATGAAATTCATCCAATCGCAATCTCTTTTCTTCAGATTGATACTCAATTGAAATCTTTTCCTAGTTAGGCTCGGGGAAGAAAGATAGACAATTATAGATCCCAATATATCATCCCATTTATAATGTTAAATTGTTATCACAATCTATGTCAACCTCTCTTAAATCAACCTATGTGCATGAAGAGTCCCTCGACGATATTATCAATTCCACATTAGAAAAAATGGGAGTTACTCGTTTGCTTCAGGATGTTAATAAGCTCAAGGAAATAGTTAATACTAAGGTTCATTCCATTGTTCAATCACAATTGGAGACTGGTCGGATAGAAAAACTAGAGGAAGTAAAATAGGCTCATGATCAAGTGGTCATTGCTAAGGTTGAATTCTCTAGTGAGGAAACTAAAACCGGTCATACTCTCCATATTCATCCATTAAAAAATACTGAAAGGTCATCTAATAAGAATACTCGAGCTCGTAAATCATCCAATCATCTTGTCCACAATGCTGTTGCTGAAAGACAAATCCGATTGCTATCAAGATATAACAGGTACAGGAAGTCTTCTCAAAATTGACAATCTGCTCAATGAGATCCCATTCCAGTTATTCATATATTAGACCATGATGAGCCTCAAACTAAGCCAAGTATACAAGAAACTGCTCTCCAAAATCCATCATCATTAGGAAGGTAGAATAGAGTAAAGATGAAAAGTTTGAAGCTAAAACTGATTTAACGGGGGTAAAGATGGAATAGGGGAAGAAACGGAGCCCTTGAACTGATTCAAACATTGAACCTTCTTCATATCGATAGCGCTCTTCTAAACTTCTGGAAAGAAGCAACCCCGTTTTATAATCAGGGAAGTTTAGATGCAAAGTTATCTTGTGATGCAAATTTCCAAAACTTGGTCAGTTATTATCAAGCCCAGTTTTACTCCATGGATGAACAAGTAAATTACCTCCAAGATAAGATCTCATAGCTTAAAACGCAAAAAAGGATGTTAAATGAACAATACCAAAACAAGGTCAATGAGCTCAAAAAGAGATTGAAGAACTATACTACTAGAGCTGTGATCAATACCTTGGGTGTCAATATTTTTGTTAATCCAAGCACTAATGAAAGTGTGAACCAAAAATAGCCTATATCGTTATATTGGTTTTTAGTTGAATTTTGATGTCATGAGCAAATTTTGAATAATTAGGTAATTTTTCCTCTTATTTCATTAAATAACATCCATTAGTATTCTAAGTTTATTTCCTTTAATAAGAAGTAGCTGCAGAATCACAGAGTTTGTAGCCACTTCATTTTATTTATTATGTTTTGTTTTGTTTTCTTATTTATCCTTTTGTATATGTTTCAAGAAAATGTCCAAGCCTCAATTTTGTCAAAATTAAGTCTAGAATATCTGCATCAATGGCATGGAGAAGCATGCGTTGTAATAAGTAATCTCTTCGGATTGATCTTTCGGAGATGATTTTTACGGTTTACCATATCGAAAAAATAGTTTTATCTGAACTGATTTATTAATTTAGGATGATTCCATAATACATTTTCCTAAATTAATAATTCTAGATCCTTATTTTTTGGAAATTCAGTTGTTACGTATGGAGATTCGATCATTATTGGTCTGTATATATATCCTAAAATAACATGAACAAAAGGGGGGTTCTTTTGGATGGAAAATGGTGTTTGTTTAACTCGGACTTAATGAATTCTTTTTATTACTGTGAGTAATATATACTGGATTTTCTTTTTGTATGATTATTCATGTTTATTTCATTATCTATGTCATTATGTTAGGATTTGTGGTAAAGTATCTTTCCCCTGCGTAGATTTTCTTTCTCGGATTATACAACTGTTGGGTTTTCTGATTGTTGTCGTTGATCAACAGTAAATTTTCATAACACCATTTCTAAAATCATTCTTCTTACTTCATCCACATATTTCATATTCACATGATTTGGTTTCGGTATCCTGCTTTATGATATATTAAACTTTTAAATATATGGTTGTGATATGTTAGTGACTGTTTTAGGCTGATTAAATCATAATCATGTATTTACTAGTGATGCACTGTTCGATTAACATGATAGGTCAATCAACCTGGTTATAAGATTAAATTCGAATTAGTTATTTGACATTGGTCAATAATTATTTTGTTTCTGTTATTTATTCAAATGTTGGGATTGTCTGCATGAGAATAATGACATAATTTTATTTTTTTTATATCAGAGTCGATTTTATCTTGATCAAGAATAGGGAAGTGTAAGTAGCTAAGATTTGGTTTCTTTCAAGTGTAAAATCTAAACAGTGGCTTGGATTCAGATCAATTTGGCCCGAATTAATTCACTGAAAAGATCTAAGGTAGTAAACGTGTATTGGATGTTTTATTTTCAGTGCACTTGAAGTACAAGTATGTGTGTTGTTATAATAAATGGTTTGATTTTAGAATTTAATATTATTTAATACTTTGGCTTGTTTGTCACAGTCTATATAATATAGTTTTGTCGCAGGATCATTTTGTAAAATACATAAAGATATTTGGGATCCCTACCCTTAAGTGTATATTTGTATAAAATTAAGATTTATTTATCTTTTGTGTGTGTGTGTGTGTGTGTGTGTATATTCATAGCTTTGATTTCTTTAGTTTAGTTATTAAATTAAGAAGAATCTCGACTAACGTAGTCGTAAATCCGTGAGGATTGATCATTTCAATGACTTGGGTTAATTAGACACCTCGGATCGGATCAATTCCTCCTTGTTGATGCAAGTGCACAACTCCCGCGTCAATAGACCGTAGCTATCAAAAACATCCTACAGGACAAATGATATAACAATCATGAATTGCAAATGATTCAACTTATGACGCACCCCAGTATTGTGTATTTGAAGCACTATTTTTTTTCAACCAACGACAAAGATAAACTTTACGTCATTTAGTTCTTGAGTATGTAACGGAGAGACAATTTATTAAATGATAAAGCATTACACTAGAATCAGTTAGCAGATGCCTTTATTTTATGTGAAACTATACAGGCAAGGAGTTGATCCACTTTATGTACTTGAACAATTGACTTGATTTTATATGTAACTAGATGTTGTTTGACATAATGTCTTGGTGCTAGATGTGTAGAGCACTAGCTTATACTTATGGTGTAATTGGGATACCATCGAGACATAAGCTATAGGACATTGCCACATAACCTTTTGGTAAGTTATATCATTAGCTTGTAGCACTCCTAAGTCAATGTAAGATTTGTTTGAGCAATTTCCTGAAAATATGCTTCCATGGGTCAATCTTCACTCGCACCAAGATGTGTGATTTTGGAAGTACCAAAGTTCCTTTAAGAAAGTAGTCTTTTGGCATTTATCCGTGCTTATGTAAGTACTTCGAGAGTTTTATGTACAAGTTCGATTCACTGTGTGCATGTTTACTGTCTAATGAATTAAAAGGGGTATGGAAAATTGATTAAAAGCCATAAGGTAGATGTTGGTAAAGACCCCCCAAGGCTAGATGATTGACAAGTGCAATGCTTCAAGGTAGTAAATTTTTGTACTTGAGTTTTCAATATCAAAGAATATTAATATCCATTTTTTTAAAATATAATTTATGGTAATAAGTCCTCATATTTGTCATTTTCAATATGATAGAATGTTAATCTACAGTCTCTCATATCTAATTTCTCATAAAGAGTCTTTATATGTATGGTTTTGGTGATTCACAACCAAAATTTATACAGAAATGCATTTTAGTTATGATAAGCTATTATCAATATATACTTACTATTGTAGAATTTAAACAGAAATGCATTTAAGTTATGATAAGCTATTATCACTATATCTATTGTGGACAATGTAGGTCCTGTAGGATAATGGGAATTCAAAGTTTTTTTTATAAATTTTCATTCAAAATTAAATAAAAATCCATGTTTAACATAGTTTCATTATGCTTCAAGTTTCATAGCGGAACTTTTAATTACCAGTATATTTAATTTGTTACACACATACTTTGATGGATATATTTTTTTATATATATGTTTGTTAGGTGTTAACCCTGGTCCTCTACCTCATGTTTCTTGGGAGTATTAGATCACGTGGATCACAATTGAGGAGATCACATCGCAGTGTGATTGGTTTTGCACGTAGTTAGCGGCCATGCCACCTTATTTCCCATCCAGAAGATCCATGACCATGATGATTGATGTGGTCGATGGGTTATTAGAGTTCCACTGGAGGGAAAGACCACTTAGCGACATTTATGGTATATTATTTTCCAAAGGAGGAGGGACTTGGTATTAGGTCCTGGGGAATGGGAGTTTGTGAAATATGCAAAAAGAGGAAAGGATGTTAAGGGTACTTTGTTTGAAATACCTCTTGGATGTGCTCCTGGACAACCACTTAGAATGCGAGAATTTAGGATTGAGGATTCTATGCTACACATTTATGATAGGTTTATTGGAGTATGGGGTATTTTCCCCCACCATGACTAGGTCTCGTTGTACTTTTCCAAATATGTATATGTAGATTTTGTGTGACACATGCATCCTGATTACATGAGTACGTCATTGTCTTTATATGGTGTCAGGAAGGATGTAGTTATGAGCATTCTTGATCTCAGAAATACCTTACTGTTGTACCACCCCATCCTCAACTGGTTCTCGTTCATAGGAAAAGTGTTATTTGGTCCAAGGATGTAGTTGATCCATCACAAATCGGATTCGAGACACGATATTTGATGGAAAGCACCATGTGCATTGCATTGAACAGTGCTACAATTTCCATGCATGAGGAGAGGTATAAACCACCCTGTTAAGTCAGTAAATTTTTCTTCATTTTTTAGTTATTTTCTCCAACTTTGGTTTGTTTGTTGAGTCTACCTTAGTTAATTTTTGGTTTTGAATTTTGGTTTTTGTCTTCTTAGAAACCTTATGAGTGATTGAATAAAGTTTGAGCCCAGTCCTTTTCAGATTTCATTTGATTTTAGTGACTTTTTATATTGAAAAGGAGTCATATGTTCAAAGGAAGAATCATCAATGACTTTAGAGAATGGTTGAACTTATGTCCTAAACCAAATAGCTACCAAAATCTCCGACAAATTAGCAAAAAGTTGGAAAATGGCTAAATTTTGGTTAAAAGATATTCTTGTAGCGCTACACTAAAGTTTAACACAGAGCGCGCTACAAGAATATCGTGGCATGAATTTTTTGTCAATTTTCGATCTGATTTCAATCATGATGCAGAGTGAGAGTGTCTAATCACATTGTGTGAGTATTAACACGTGTTTGCAGCATTTTGAGCATGATTTTAGTTGGTGGTTAATCACGAAGAGAAAACAAGGGCATCATTGCATGGTATGCGGGTTCAGTGGATACAGAAACCAGCAAATTCCGGGTTTAGCTGTCAGTTTTCTCTTGTTACACGCATCATCGCAGAGGAGGCAGTGTTTGTGAAGGAGAGTTCACTGTTAAACGGTGGATTGTGTTGCTGTGGAAAGGAGACAGGTGTGTTCTGGCGCCAGCGAAGATTAGGGCTTTTGAATTTATTCACCTGGAGCTAAAGAATCGATATGAAGACACCTGTGCTCGAAGGAGAACATCATTGACACCCCAAATTGAAGACATTAAGCCACAATGGACGAGCAATTGACAGGTATTACGTTATAACCCTTATAGCTGGAAAATTTGGGTTTTTGCCGCTGCACGAGTTTCTGGAAAAATTGGTTGCTGAGGAGGATATAATAGACCGTAAAATGAGGAATTCACCACAGAAATAGTTACCTGAAGCCCGTTAGAAGGAATGTGTATGAATGTTTCTCTCATGCCCTAATGTTTTAAAACATCAGAATATACAGAATAGGGCATCGTTTTTACAGAGGAGAGACTTTGCTAGTTAGTACAGGTGTTACACAGAAGGGGTCTAATACAGCTTATAAAACATTTCTGAAACCTGAAACTAGATTTTTCTTGTTCCCTGAAAAGAAAGATATGGGAAAAAGCAGTAAAAGTGGTAAGATTAACAGGGCTGAGCCGACAGACTTGACATGGATTCAGAAACTTCCAGATTGTGCAGAGCTGTTCCAACAGGCAGGCTGGTTGAAATTCTTCAAAAGGATAGATGGTTTTAATGCTCAAGTGTCCTGCAGTTTTGCTAAAGGACTTAAAAATGAGATGATTATAATGGATCCTTTAAGATTCAAATTGACTGTGGAATTTATTTCAGAAGCCACTGAAATTAGTAATGAGGGCGAGCTCTGGTTTAAGAAGTCTCCTTTTGAGTTTGATCCTCAAAGATACTTATTGCCTAATGTTATTCCTGACTGGAACAAAGGTATTCTCATACATAATTTCAGGAAGGAGTGGATTGAACCTATAAGGATTTTTCAGAGTTATGTGACTTGTGAAGGAAGGTATTCATTAGTGTTCAAATATCATCTCAGGTTCCTACAGCACATGGCAGGGGTTTCTAAAATGAATTTGCCATTCTTTTTCTTTAAAAGCCTGCAGAAAATGTCAAGCAAAATAAAACAGCATGATGATCATACTTCTCAATCACTGTTTCATCATGGTCTCATTAAGCTAATCATCTCTACAGTGTTGCAGCATGAGGGAAAAACTTGGGACTTCTTTTTGTTTTGGTCAGGGGTTCATCCTAAAGGAGAAGACCAACAACCCAAAAGACAAACTGATAAGGGAAGAGTAATGATACAAAAGTTAGGGCATTCAGTTAAACCTGCAAACAAACATGACATTAAAGCTAAAAAGAAAACAAAGCAGGTAGCAAATGAAGGACAGAATGACAGTCAGCCTCAGGAATTTCCAGAGCACAATAAAGTCAAGTTCTCATTATTTGATGACAAAAAGGAAGAGGAATTTCTTGAAAAGAAGTCATCACCTATAGCAGATTTTCAAGAAGAGAAGAAAATTGATATCAAAGTGATTCCTGTAGCTAAAGAAGAAGTCCATAATCATCCAAGAAGCCCCATCACCGTCCTCTCGGATGATGAGGGATATATGTTACAAGAAGAGCAGTTTATTCCTGAGATTGAAGTTAAGGCTGAAAGTAAAGATGATCAAGTTATAGATGGCAAAATTACAAAGCCTAAAAAGAAAGTCAAAAAGATGGAAGTGGTAGAGTTAGCATCTATTCGGTACCAAGGGAAGAAATTAAAAATGATGGGAGAAGCAGCTACTTTCTGGAGACCTAAAACTAGGTCGAAAAACAAATTAAGGTTACATATGAAAAAGCTCTTAAATCCAAAATTGAAGGCTGATAAGGTGACTATCTCTGATGAAGAGCCCATGGAGGAGGAGAAATCAAAGAAAGATGAATTGCAGCCAGGTAAAAAGGAAGAAATTAGGTCAGAAAAAGTAGCAGGTGAAGGAAGCTCCAAGTCCATCATTGAAGACATTCCTGGGAAATTGTTGACAGAAGAGATTAAGTCAGTACAGGCCACAGATGATCCAAGCCCCACCATTGAAGATACTGCTGAGAGGCTATTGACAGAAGAAGCAATATTTAAGAAGTTTGACATGTTTTGCAAACCTAATGAGGAGCAAGATGCTGCAATAGAAAAACTGGTTAATTTTGACAAGGAGAATTTGAAGAAGACTGTCAAACAGTATAAACAGCAAATGAATTACATGCAGGAAGTTAATGATGGTCTAATGATGGCAAATAGAAGATTAAGAGAAGATCTTCAAGATACTCATGACAACTTTCAGGAGTTAGTGATTGATGCAAAGGAAGTACTCAGAAGAAAAAGGACTGCTGACAGGCACTGTTCAGAATTAGAAAAGACAGTTGAAACTTTGCAGCATGAAAATGAACACCTACAGAGAAGGATAGCTGAGTTGGAGCAAAAGCACAAAAGAATGAAGAAAAGATCCTCAAGTCCAGATGGCATCTCTTTGCTTGTGGAGGCATCGAAAGAGATAGGAGGCAGTTAGGTTCATTTAAGACTTTTTGTTAAAGATTTGCTATTTTTAGCAAAATTGTAATTTGTAAAAATGTAAATGCTATTTTACCTAGTCTAGTCATTCGATGGAGAATTAGTAGGAAATACCCTAACTGTTTTTTGTAGAGGAAAAACTATTTAGAGAGGGAAAAAAGAGATTGTAAGGGTTCGAATTTTTGGAGAGCTTTAGGAGGTCTGCAAGCTGTTGATTCTTCCAGACTTGTTCACTGCTAAGTATTGCAAACTCTCATATGCATTTTTGATGAAACTATGAATATATGACTCCTTATCTCACTTCTGATATGTATTGGCTTCATTTTGAACTTATATAGTTTCTTGATTGACAAATTCATTTCTGGTTTTATGTGTAATTTCCAGTGATGCTTGTCTTTTATTGTATGAACTTCATTGCAATCTTTTGTTGGATTTCTGAGATATATATGCATCTTCATGGATATATGTGTATGAATTAGTTTTTACTTATCTGCTGAATGTATTCCCTTATGCTCTTGAAGTTTCTAACGAAAACCTACAAAACAAAACCCTAAAAACCTAGTTTGGATTGATTTTATTTTTGAGATTGTGTTGGCTTGTTACCCTAGCCTTAGTAACAATTTCTGACACAAACATCTTTGGCGCCGTTGCCGGGGACGAAGCTGAAGCATATCTTCCCTGGGATACTCATCATTTTTCTGGTTTAAGAGGTGGACTTGAACCAGCAGTTTTTGAAGGCTATTTTCACCAAAAAGAAGTCACACTGGCTTCTAAAGGGATTGGGACCAGGAATAAGCCTGTTTCTCCATTAAAACTGGGTGTGACAGACCCTGAGCAGATTTTGAAAACAGCAAACAAACTCAGAAAATCTCGATCTTTGCCAGCTTCCTGTGACTCTCACCAGTTGGGTGAATCATTAGACCCAGCTGAAATTTCACCCTGTATAAAACCTATCCTTTCTAAGAACACTTTTCAGGTTTTCACCAATCCTCAAAGTTTTTTGAAAGCTAAAACCTCTTCCCCTGATAAAATACCAATCTTTCAGTTGAAGGTAGGAAGAAATCCTTTTCAAAAAAGTTATAGTCAAATATCTTCCTCCTCAAAATCTCAGTCTAAACCTCAGTCCACAATGGCAGCCCAAAATCCACCTATGGATATGATGGATAGAATGGTAGCAGCTAGGTATGCACCATTAGTTTTACCTCAGCCTCTACATGCATTGCCTGGAGGTGATTACCAGAAATATATTCCTAGATTCAATGGACAAGGGGAAATCACTGCTGAAGAACATTGGGAGGCTTTCATGAGTTATGCTGACAATCAGAATATTGAAATTAAAGATGTGTGGATGAGGGTATTTGTTTAGAGTCTTGATGGAGATGTAAGAAAATGGTTTAGAGACTTGCCTGCTAACTCCATTACTATTATTGAAGAACTCCATGAGCTTTTCATGAGACAATGGGGAGATACAAAAGATCACACATATTACATAACTGAATTTGGAGCTCTAAGAAGAAAGAAAGATGAGACTGTTGCAGATTTTTCCAAGAGGTTTAATAAGATGTACAGTAGAATTCCAGCAGAAATTAAGCCCACTGAAACATCAGCCAAGTTGACCTATGCAAATGCTTTTGATCATGAATTCTCTTTATTACTCAGAGAAAGAAGACCTATCACCCTGCTGAACATGCAAGATGCAGCCCTAGAGGTAGAGTCTAATTTGTTAGCTTCAAATAAACTTAAGAATGAAACATCTCAGCAGCTGTATGAAAGAAAAGGAAAGAAAGAAGCTGTCACAGCAGGATCTGCTTCTCAATCTGCTGAGGCCAAGATAGATGAGATGGCCAAAATGGTTAAGATCCTTACTGCAAAGTTGAATAAACTAGAGCTTGAAAAGAATTCTGCTAAACCTGCTCCAGAAGCTCAGAGGAATCCAAATAACCAAAATCAGTTTAGAAGACAATTTGCACCTAGATTCATGCCAAGGGAGCGAAGAAATAATGACATCCAGCAAGAAAGGAGAGAAAATGAAGATCAAAAAGTTCCTCCACCCTTTCAAAATAATTTGGTTGATGAAGAAGAAATTGATCAGCAACTGCTTTTTGAAGAAACTGAGACTGATCAGGATATGAATCATATTGGAGATGGATTGTTTACAAGTTTTGTAACAGAAGAAGATTTTTTAAATTCTGAGTATTATGATGCAGATTTATATGAGGTTGAAGATAAATTGGAGTTTGAAAAAACTGCTGTAAATGTTGCCACTAATCAGAATGGAATTAAGAAAATCATTAACCTCAGAACTGGCCCAAAACAAGTAGTTCAAGCTCCTAAGAAGAAAGCTGTTGTTCCTGCTCCAGTTATTCCTGATAAACCAACTGCTGATCCTGTAGCAGAAAAGAAGCAACCTGCAGAAAAACCCAAGAATAATACAGAAATTGAAGAGGTAAATAGGTTAGGTCAAAATTTTAGTTTGGAAAATGAGTTAGGAAAACTTAAAATTCCTGTACCATTTTCTGAGCTCATAAAAAATCCATCATACAAGAATACAGTTTTGAAGGTAATGAATATGCCCAATAATCAGCCAGTTTCAGATACAGTAAATCTGCAGGAGGAAAATCCTAGAATTTTCATTGGATCAGCTTTGGCAGAAAAGACTGAAAACGAAGCTGGTGCTTCTCCTCCTTTCTATATAACTTTGACTGTGCACGAGCAGATGATTCATAATTGTTTGCTTGATTCAGGAGCATCCCATAATTTGATGCCAAAATCTGTGATGGAAGCCCTGGGCCTTAATGTCACTAAGCCTTACCATGATCTATATGCTTTTGACTCCCGAGCTGTAAAATGTCTAGGAGTGATAAAAGATATGGTTGTCAATCTTACTCAGTTACCCATGAAAAGTGTAATAATGGATGTTGTGGTAGCTGACATCACACCAAAATTTGGTTTACTTCTGTCTCGGTCATGGGCTAAGAAAGTTGGGGGAACATTACAGATGGACCTCTCTTACGCAACTATTCATGTTTTTGGTGGAGAAAACAGGAGACTTTATAGAGAGCTACAGTTGGCTTACATAGTCACAGATGAGAAAAACCCTACAAATCACCCAATGTATTCTGTGGATAAAGACCTTGGTTCATGCATACTACAGTTTAGTGAGGAAGAGAATTCTGTTGGTCTGTTACAAGTACAAAAAGATCAGCCTGTAAAACACAGTCAAGAAGAGCAGGATGTATTGTGGCAGTTGTATTTTGATGGGTCTTCATGCAAAGAAGGTGTTGGAGCTGGAATTTTATTGATTTCTCCCGGGAATGAAATGGTGAAACTTATGTATAAGTTAGAATTTGCTACCACCAACAACACTGTTGAGTATGAAGCCCTGCTACTGGGATTGAAGGCTGCTAAAGATTTAGGAATTCAGCAGATTTCTGCATTTGGCGACTCCGAACTAGTTGTTCAACAAGTGAAGAACAAATATCAAGTAAAGCAGGGTTTGTTGAAAGTATATCGAAATGAGGTATGGGATATGCTTGAGAACTATTTTATAGCATTTAATATCACTCATATTCCCAGAAATCATAATGAAACTGCAGATTCTTTAGCCCTAGCTGCCACACATTTCAGAATTCCAAAAACCACTCAATTAAGGTATCCAATAGAAGTGAGATATAGGCCATGTGTTCCAGATAATGTGAAACATTGGAGGGTTTTTGAAGATGACATTGAAATAAAAAATTTTCTTGATCTTGTAGATGAATTTTCAAACAATCAAATTGATCAAGAAATAGATGAAAGGGATGAACAGTTAGATGAATTTGCTGCAGAAGAGATAGCTGGGCATAAGATTATTGAAATGAAGAGCAATTTCATTCCAAAAGGTATAGTACCTTTAGAAAGAATATTCACTAAAGATGATACACCTTCCAGACCAGTGATTCAATCTTCAGAAGAAAATGTAGAGGATTACAATATTGGTTCAGCAGAACATCCCAGAATGGTAAAACTGTCTAAAAACCTAACAGCTGAGCAAAGAAGTAGATATATCATGCTGTTGAGAAAATATATAGATGCATTTGCTTGGTCTTACAAGGAACTAAAAACCTATGATACAGCAGTTATTCAGCACAAAGTTCCTTTGAAACCTAATGTCAAACCTTTCAGGCAGAAGTTAAGAAGAATCAATCCAGCCTTGTTCCCCGTAATTGAAAAAGAATTAAAGAAGTTGTTGGATGCAAAAATAATAGTGCCTCTTAGGTATTCTTCTTGGGTGGCCAATTTAGTTCCTGTTAGAAAGAAGAATGGAGAGATTCGATTATGTGTTGACTTCAGAAATTTGAATCGATCATCATTAAAAGACAATTATCCTCTCCCCAATATTGAACAGGTTTTGCAGCAGGTGGTTGGAGCTCAAAGGATTTCTATGCTAGATGGTTTCTCAGGATACAATCAGATTGCCATGCATCCTGATGACAAAGAAAAGACAGCTTTTACAACCCCCTGGGGGACATTTATGTATGACAAGATGCCTTTTGGTTTGATGAATGCTGGAGCAACCTTTCAGAGAGCTATGGACATTGCATTCGTGGGTGAAAAAGATAAGTTTGTAGTTATCTATCTGGATGATATCACTGTCTTCTCAAAGTCTGATGATGAACATTTGAAGCATTTAGAACAAACCTTCATAAAATGCATGAAATTTTGCTTATCTTTAAACCCTAAAAAATCACATTTTGCTGTGCAAGAAGGTAAGTTGCTTGGCCACTTGGTATCAGCTGATGGTATCAGAATTGACCCTGAGAGAGTCAAAGCAATACTGAAGATTAGCTTGCCCGGGAGTAAAAAGGATGTGCAATCATTTATTGGAAAAATCAATTTTCTGCGATGGTTTATTCCTAATTTTGCTGAAACCATTAAGCAAATTACAGCCATGTTAAAAAAAGACCAAGAAGTCAGGTGGAATGTTGAAGCAAAGGCAACTTTTGAGAAGATTAAAGTGGCTCTGACTGAAGCACCTGTTGTGGTGAGTCCAAATTTTGACAAAGAATTTCTTACATTTTCTTTTGCTTCAGAAGACACCATTGTTGCTGTCCTACTTCAGAGGAATGAGGAGGGATTGGAACAACCAATTGCCTTTTTCAGCAAAACACTTAGAGATTCAGAGCTGAAATACAGTATCTTGGAGAAACAAGCCTATGCTCTGGTAAAGGCTTTAAAATTTTTCAGAATTTATATTTTACACTCCAAGGTTGTTTCCTTTGTTCCAAATGCTGCAGTGAAGGATGTTTTGACACAGCCTGATAGTGAAGGAAAGAGGGGAAGGTGGATTGCCAAAATTATGGAATATGAAGTGGAAATCAGACCTACTAAGCTGGTCAAAGGACAAGGATTGGCCAAACTGCTGGCTGACTCAAATTGTCAGGCATTAGGATTACATGCTATGACAGAAGAATCAGCACCTGAAGAAAATCAAGTAATCCTGGAAAAAGAAAGAATCATGGATTCTTATTCATCTTCAGATTGGTATGCTGACATTGTCCATTTTCTGTTATTTTTGCAATGTCCATAACATTTAGACAGAAAAGCTGCCAGGTCCCTGAAATTGAAAACTACTAAATACTGTCTGCTAGAAGGTCAATTGTTTTGGAAAGATCCAGCAGGAATCTTATTAAGGTGTTTAGATCAAGCTGAAATAAAGGAAGTGATTTCAGAATCTCATGAAGGAGCTTGTGGAGTACATAAATACTGGAAAACAACAGCCTATAAAATTTTAAGAGCTGGTTACTATTGGCCTTCACTTTTCTCAGATGTTTACCAACAGGTAAGAGCTTGCATACCTTGCCAAAAATTTGCAGGTAAACAGAAGTTGCTGTCTTTACCTTTGAAACCTATTGTAGTCAATGCCCCTTTTCAGCAGTGAGGTCTGGATTTTATTGGAGAAATTAATCCAGCATCTTCAGGCCAGCATCATTGGATTTTGACTGCCACAGATTTCTTTGCAAAATGGGTGGAAGCTATCCCGACAAGGAATGCTACAGATAAGGTGATTATGGATTTCATTGAAAATAATATTCTGAGCAGATTTGGTTGTCCACAAAGATTGATCACTGATAATGGCAAAGTATTCAAATCCAAGGCAATGGTGGCCTTTTGTGAGAAAAATGGTATTGTACTCAGACACTCAACTCCCTATTATCCTCAGGGAAATGGTCAGGCAGAATCATCTAATAAAAATATCATTCAGTGCATCAAGAAATTGCTCAAACAAAATAAAAAATCTTGGGATTCAATGTTGAAATATGCATTGTGGGCAGATAGGATCACTGTAAAACAAGCCATTGGTACTTCTCCCTTTCAGTTGGTTTATGGAACAGAAGCAGTATTTCCAGTACAATTGGGAATCCCAGTAATGAAGTTCCTCCAAAATTCTCAAGAGGAACCAGATGATTTGCAAAGGAGAATTTTTGAAATGATTGAGTTACAGCAGAACAGGGAGAAGGCAGACACAGAAGCTCAGTTGTATAGAGCTAAAATGAAAACTAGGTTTGACAGAAATATCAAAGATCACATTTTTTCAGAAGGTGAGATGGTTTTAAGATGGGATGCAAGAAAGGAACAGAATGGGAAACATGGAAAATTTGATAATTTATGGTTTGGCCCTTTTCTGATAGCTAAAGTTTTGGAAAATAATACTTTCATATTGTAGTCCTTGGAAGGAGAGGAATTGCTCAGCCCTGTCAATGGGCGATTCCTCAAGCATTTCTACAGTTAAAAGAGGATCATGATCACTTCTCATTGTATATACCGGTGTGAGTGAGATTGAATAAAGACTCCATAGCCCAATGGAATACTGAAGGCACTAGTCTACAGGTTCTTGAAGCCTCACAGGGAGGACTTCATCCCGCAGCTGGAGCCAGATGTTAAGTCAGTAAATTTTTCTTCATTTTTTAGTTATTTTCTCCAACTTTGGTTTGTTTGTTGAGTCTACCTTAGTTAATTTTTGGTTTTGAATTTTGGTTTTTGTCTTCTTAGAAACCTTATGAGTGATTGAATAAAGTTTGAGCCCAGTCCTTTTCAGATTTCATTTGATTTTAGTGACTTTTTATATTGAAAAGGAGTCATATGTTCAAAGGAAGAATCATCAATGACTTTAGAGAATGGTTGAACTTATGTCCTAAACCAAATAGCTGCCAAAATCTCCGACAAATTAGCAAAAAGTTGGAAAATGGCTAAATTTTGGTTAAAAGATATTCTTGTAGCGCTACACTAAAGTTTAACACAGAGTGCGCTACAGGAATATCGTGGCATGAATTTTTTGTCAATTTTTGATCTGATTTCAATCATGATGCAGAGTGAGAGTGTCTAATCACATTGTGTGAGTATTAACACGTGTTTGCAGCATTTTGAGCATGATTTTAGTTGGTGGTTAATCACGAAGAGAAAACAAGGGCATCATTGCATGGTATGCGGGTTCAGTGGATACAGAAACCAGCAAATTCCGGGTTTAGCTGTCAGTTTTCTCTTGTTACACGCATCATCGCAGAGGAGGAAGTGTTTGTGAAGGAGATTTCACTGTTAAACGGTGGATTGTGTTGCTGTGGAAAGGAGACAGGTGTGTTCTGGCGCCAGCGAAGATTAGGGCTTTTGAATTCATTCACCTGGAGCTAAAGAATCGATATGAAGACACCTGTGCTCGAAGGAGAACATCATTGACACCCCAAATTGAAGACATTAAGCCACAATGGATGAGCAATTGACAGGTATTATGTTATAACCCTTATAGCTGGAAAATTTGGGTTTTTGCCGCTGCACGAGTTTCTGGAAAAATTGGTTGCTGAGGAGGATATAATAGACCGTAAAATGAGGAATTCACCACAGAAATAGTTACCTGAAGCCCGTTAGAAGGAATGTGTATGAATGTTTCTCTCATGCCCTAATGTTTTAAAACATCAGAATATACAGAATAGGGCGTCGTTTTTACAGAGGAGAGACTTTGCTAGTTAGTACAGGTGTTACACAGAAGGGGTCTAATACAGCTTATAAAACATTTCTGAAACCTGAAACTAGATTTTTCTTGTTCCCTGAAAAGAAAGATATGGGAAAAAGCAGTAAAAGTGGTAAGATTAACAGGGCTGAGCCGACAGACTTGACATGGATTCAGAAACTTCCAGATTGTGCAGAGCTGTTCCAACAGGCAGGCTGGTTGAAATTCTTCAAAAGGATAGATGGTTTTAATGCTCAAGTGTCCTGCAGTTTTGCTAAAGGACTTAAAAATGAGATGATTATAATGGATCCTTTAAGATTCAAATTGACTGTGGAATTTATTTCAGAAGCCACTGAAATTAGTAATGAGGGCGAGCTCTGGTTTAAGAAGTCTCTTTTTGAGTTTGATCCTCAAAGATACTTATTGCCTAATGTTATTCCTGACTGGAACAAAGGTATTCTCATACATAATTTCAGGAAGGAGTGGATTGAACCTATAAGGATTCTTCAGAGTTATGTGACTTGTGAAGGAAGGTATTCATTAGTGTTCAAATATCATCTCAGGTTCCTACAACACATGGCAGGGGTTTCTAAAATGAATTTGCCATTCTTTTTCTTTAAAAGCCTGCAGAAAATGTCAAGCAAAATAAAACAACATGATGATCATACTTCTCAATCACTGTTTCATCATGGTCTCATTAAGCTAATCATCTCTACAGTGTTGCAGCATGAGGGAAAAACTTGGGACTTCTTTTTGTTTTGGTCAGGGGTTCATCCTAAAGGAGAAGACCAACAACCCAAAAGACAAACTGATAAGGGAAGAGTAATGATACAAAAGTTAGGGCATTCAGTTAAACCTGCAAAAAAACATGACATTAAAGCTAAAAAGAAAACAAAGCAGGTAGCAGATGAAGGACAGAATGACAGTCAGCCTCAGGAATTTCCAGAGCACAATAAAGTCAAGTTCTCATTATTTGATGACAAAAAGGAAGAGGAATTTCTTGAAAAGAAGTCATCACCTATAGCAGATTTTCAAGAAGAGAAGAAAATTGATATCAAAGTGATTCCTGTAGCTAAAGAAGAAGTCCATAATCATCCAAGAAGCCCCATCACAGTCCTCTCGGATGATGAGGGATATATGTTACAAGAAGAGCAGTTTATTCCTGAGATTGAAGTTAAGGCTGAAAGTAAAGATGATCAAGTTATAGATGGCAAAATTACAAAGCCTAAAAAGAAAGTCAAAAGCTGGAAGTGGTAGAGTTAGCATCTATTCGGTACCAAGGGAAGAAATTAAAAATGATGGGAGAAGCAGCTACTTTCTGGAGACCTAAAACTAGGTCGAAAAACAAATTAAGGTTAAATATGAAAAAGCTCTTAAATCCAAAATTGAAGGCTGATAAGGTGACTATCTCTGATGAAGAGCCCATGGAGGAGGAGAAATCAAAGAAAGATGAATTGCAGCCAGGTAAAAAGGAAGAAATTAGGTCAGAAAAAGTAGCAGGTGAAGGAAGCTCCAAGTCCATCATTGAAGACATTCCTGGGAAATTGTTGACAGAAGAGATTAAGTCAGTACAGGCCACAGATGATCCAAGCCCCACCATTGAAGATACTGCTGAGAGGCTATTGACAGAAGAAGCAATATTTAAGAAGTTTGACATGTTTTGCAAACCTAATGAGGAGCAAGATGCTGCAATAGAAAAACTGGTTAATTTTGACAAGGAGAATTTGAAGAAGACTGTCAAACAGTATAAACAGCAAATGAATTACATGCAGGAAGTTAATGATGGTCTAATGATGGAAAATAGAAGATTAAGAGAAGATATTCAAGATACTCATGACAACTTTCAGGAGTTAGTGATTGATGCAAAGGAAGTACTCAGAAGAAAAAGGACTGCTGACAGGCACTGTTCAGAATTAGAAAAGACAGTTGAAACTTTGCAGCATGAAAATGAACACCTACAGAGAAGGATAGCTGAGCTGGAGCAAAAGCACAAAAGAATGAAGAAAAGATCCTCAAGTCCAGATGGCATCTCTTTGCTTGTGGAGGCATCGAAAGAGATAGGAGGCAGTTAGGTTCATTTAAGACTTTTTGTTAAAGATTTGCTATTTTTAGCAAAATTGTAATTTGTAAAAATGTAAATGCTATTTTACCTAGTCTAGTCATTCGATGGAGAATTAGTAGGAAATACCCTAACTGTTTTTTGTAGAGGAAAAACTATTTAGAGAGGGAAAAAAGAGATTGTAAGGGTTCGAATTTTTGGAGAGCTTTAGGAGGTCTGCAAGCTGTTGATTCTTCCAGACTTGTTCACTGCTAAGTATTGCAAACTCTCATATGCATTTTTGATGAAACTATGAATATATGACTCCTTATCTCACTTCTGATATGTATTGGCTTCATTTTGAACTTATATAGTTTCTTGATTGACAAATTCATTTATGGTTTTATGTGTAATTTCCAGTGATGCTTGTCTTTTATTGTATGAACTTCATTGCAATCTTTTGTTGGATTTCTGAGATATATATGCATCTTCATGGATATATGTGTATGAATTAGTTTTTACTTATCTGCTGAATGTATTCCCTTATGCTCTTGAAGTTTCTAACCAAAACCTACAAAACAAAACCCTAAAAACCTAGTTTGGATTGATTTTATTTTTGAGATTGTGTTGGCTTGTTACCCTAGCCTTAGTAACAATTTCTGACACAAACACACCCCCTAGACATATAGTTCCCAAGTTACCATGGGTGAATGAGTCAATTATTTGGGTGGTTGACCATGAGACTCTATTATCGTATGCTTTGAGTGCTCAATATTCATACTATCAGCTATATGAGATATGCAGGCCTTCGTTGACAGAGCAGGTACATTTATGTACTTAGGTTGTTTCATTATACATCATTAAATAATTATCTTTAATACATGTACATATAAAAGAATCAATTGAGTAATACTGATTGGTTTTTTGGTGCTCCATGTAGAGGACCGCCTTCATATAATCTCTTAATGTCACTTGGTTGTCGGTTGAGTGTCCAACCATTACCCCCAATGATGTCTATGTGGTGTAAATATGATATTTCCCCTGTCTTAAATTTATAAGTTACATACATGCATACAAATTCAATTATTTTATCGGCATTTTTGTCTTGTCCCTTTCCCAAATTATACACGGTAGAGGCAAGGGGATCATAGAGGAGCAAGAGATATAGTCTCTCTTGGATTCTAGCCATATGTCACAAGTCAATGTGGTACTGTAATTTATTTTTCAATGCAATATATAATTCAAGTTGATCTTTAATTTATAATGTGCATTTATTATTCTTTTACTGATTACATGCATGATGTCACCATACACGGGCTCAAGTAAAGTGGGTAGTCAATTTTGCAGTGATGCTCACAGAGGAGTGGGATTATGTTGACACAGTTCTGTTGACATGGGTTCACTTCGCACTGCTGTCAACAAAGATCATGCAAAGATTGACCAAACACCCTTAAGCATCGACCTAGAAAGGTTTTACCCTTTCCAACAACACCCATAGAACGAGTGAGGTCTCACCCAAGATGTCTAAGGGGGGATGCAGGAACCAAGTTTCCGCAATTGGGAGAAGACATGCATTGTTCCACTCTTAATTGACAAAATCCAGAGATTCGCATTCACATTAAAATATCACATTATTGCCCTAGTAATTCTTAATTGCATTATCTTCTCATACTTAATGAATTAAACAAATCAACAAAGCATGTTTGAGGAATCTGCGATACATAAAACATATGTGACAACATCTACTGCGATCTCAAGAAAACATCATATTGCGATGAACAAGAGATATATGTGCACATTACTCATAATACAAAACCAAACCCAGATAAATACTCCATAAATCGATCCAAAAGACAGAAACACAACAGATGCGAAGATATCATCTCATATTTCACAACTCAGGAGAAGAACCTTTTTTGCGCACTTGGCCATTACAGATGGTCCTGATGACCCATCGCTAACTAACTTGGATCAAAACTTCCTCTTCCGTCGGTTCCTTATTCTTCGTGAATGGTCCTTTCCCTTCGTTGATGACCCCTTCATCGCTTTCGGCTCCACATTTCCTCCACTCTAACCTCGTTCCAATAGGCCCCCAAAAAAATATTTTGGCTCACCCTTGAGCCCCTTCAACTAGAAAATGTTGGTGCATTCACTTGCTTCTTTAACTCGTCGTAAGCTGCTGTGATTTGATCGACAGCTTCCTTTGTTGATTCCTTCAGAGTCGCACAATATGCTACTTATTGGTCTATTGGATGCTCATCATTCATCTAATATGCTTTCTACAAGTCTTATTTGATCTTGTGCATTCCATCCATTGCTTTTACTGCCAACTGCTTGGCTTTCATCTACAATTCATCTAATTGTGTTGTTCTTCTTTGTTGTCTTGTGCGGTATTTTTTTACCCGAAGTTGTAGCTCCTTTAGCTCGGTTGATTTTGATAGCCTCGCAAGTAGGGGCATTGCCTGAAGTGATCCCCTCAATGCCTCTAGTTGCACTTCTACTTCTCCCAAGTTGCACGTTAAATTGCTGCAACTGCTCGTCCTGTATCAAACTTCCCCAAAATTGTGTGACATCTTCCACTATTGTTTGTACCAATTTCTCCAGTGTTGTGATATCTGTCACAAATTCTTCAATCACTCTCTTTCTTTCTTCAATTTGTTATGGCGGTGTGCTGGAAACTGTTCTAGCTTGTTAATATTCATTTTCTTTTCGTGGGTCTGCAATGACAATGCCTAACTTGATTGATTTTGCCTCTCCTTTTATGTCCTCGTCAACTTTTGTTGCTTATTCGCATGCGATGGAGATGGCATGCTCCAGTATCCTTCTATCCTCAATGGCCTTCGCTACGTCCTTCATGCTTATTTATTTTTCCCCTTCGAGGCGTTGAATCTCTGCCTCGATGCTCCGCACCTATCGTTTATACTCAAGCATTCAATCATGCACTGTTGCTTCTCGTTCAATAATTTATTCACTTACTGCGTGATGTGTTCTATGCTACATTACCATTGGTAGGATGTTGAAATATATGTTGATTAGGTCATGTAGTTGTAGTGTAGCATCCAGGTCCTCATCACCAGTAGTGATAGCATTGGGTAATATCTAGACAATGTTCAGTCTTGCACTGATTTCCACCTAAACTCTATGTATTGAAGCACTTGGTCGCACTTCACCTTGTGGAAGATTTTTCTCAGTCATTGCATTCTCTAACGTCTGTAATAGTTATGATACCTAATGGAAAAAATCATTCGCATGCTAAGTCACTTTCCCTCGGTTGTCTTCCACTACTGTTGTTATTTTTTCCATGAGTTTGTTAATTTTCTCATCATGAGGGCTCACGCTTGTACTCCCTTCGCTCCTCTCCATCCTGTGCTTTGTTCTTGTCTCTTCTCATTGTGATTCTAATTATGAATCCGTGGGGGTTGTCGATGAGGCTCAATCGTGACTTAATGTCTGCGACTGTTCTTCCACAGGGTTACCTTCTCCTGCATCCTCTTGTCCACTTTCTGAGTCCTTATCTTCATCTGGTGGATTTGGTCCAGTTGCCGACTGCCCATTCTCTGGATCCGACAGTTGATCCTCCATTGCTGGAATTTTCCATTCCTTTGGTCTCCCATCAATGATGGTATCTAGTTCCACCTCACTAAGTTTGTATTGTGTCGACAACCACTACCTCTGCAGATCTGCCCGTTCCTGAATGTATATTGTTTGAGACTCTACCAATAGCCTTGCAATATGTCAATACTTCTTTGTTTCCTGTTCGGATATCTGTGGTACCGCTTGTGCATCTATTCACATAATGTTGAATGTGGTTTTCATTGATTTCAAAGGAGTTCAATAATGACAAAGGAATAACCAAGGACATGATGGCAAGGCAAACTCAGTGAAAGACAAAGGAATAACAAAGAGAGTGATGACATGGCATGTATGATGATGTGGTAGATATAATGGCATGGCATGGAATGTATGATGATGTGGCATGAAGTTGAAAATACATATGATGGTGTTCTGGTGCTATCAAGAAGTCATTGTTGCATTCTGACAACATTCTGACAAATATGGCAATTTGGTGAAAATAGTATGAAAAAATAGTCAAAATTGTCTTAGGAAAATTCCTGCCATAATTTATGGTTTGACTAAAATTCTTGTACCATGATACCATACTATAGCTTGTTGAAATGGTTATTTAGTAATGGTATCAGTTTGCGTTAATCATTTATGAGGATAAAATTATAGGTCTTCCAAAACAGGGTTTTGTACCAGAGAAAGTAAAATTACCTAAGTGGTCTCAGGAAAATGCCCACCATAAATGATAGGTTAAAATAAATTCTTGCGGCATATGGTCAGGATGTAGTATGTTGATTTGTCTACCTGAACATGGTCTCAGTTTTCCATAAGCATGTCTAAAGAAAAAGTTATGGATCTGCCAAAATAGGGTTTCAGAATAAACTTTGCAGAAATTCCTGAAAATGAAGTGTTGGAAAACTAGCTCATGTGGCCTTGGGAAAATGCCCGCTGTACCTCATGGGAAAATGATAAAAATTATTTGGAACTATCATGCTCTAGCTTGTCAAAGAGGATATCTTTCCATGGTCTTAGTCTGCACAAAAGGTTTTTGGTGACAAAGTTAATAGCCTACCAAAACAGGGTGTTAGATTGCTTTTACACCAAAGTAGCAAATCTGCCTAAGTGGCCTTAGGGAAATACCCGCCATAGCTTGTGGGTTGAAGAAAATTCTCGCACCATATGGTCATATTGTAGGTTGTTGTTTTGTCTACCTTAAAAATTCCTCATATAGACTTGAAAGTGCCTGAGGGAGAAGTTATGGATCTGCCAAAACAATGTTTTAGGCAGATTGGACCAGTCTAAAGAAAAATTGTCCAAGTATAGAATTACTGGTAAAAAATGTCTGAGTGACCTCAGTAAAATGCCCGCCATCTCTTGTGGTTGATGTCTTAAATTTGATTGAGAGAATGGATCTCTAGAATGTTATTTGGTGCATCCAACCATGGTCTTGGATTGTCCAAAGAGTCTATAAGGAGGAATATATGGATATGCCAAAAGTGCCTCTCAGTTTGATTTGCACTGCTCTAGTAAAATGCATGCCTAGGTCAGCAGAAGTTGAATCTGAAGGTGAAATAAGTTGTGTTGTGATCAATAAGGTACATTACATCCTCTGGTATCATTGTTTCATGGTTTTGGTGAAATGAAAAATCCACCTTAGAGTTTGGATAAATTGTCCAAGTATAAAATCTCCTTGCAAATATGCCTAAGTGGCCTCTGTAAAATGCCCGCCACTTCCTATATATGATGGATAAAATTATTCTAAAGGTACAAGGACTTAGATTGTTTGGTTTTGCATCTAACCATATGAGTGGTTTGTCCAGAAAGTCTCTGATGGTAAAGTTATTAGGCTGCAAAACTGCCTTATGACTTGATTTGCACTGCTCCAGTACTGGTGAATCTGCCTAAGTTGCCCTAGGAAAATGCACGTCGGATCTTAGGTGTTAATGATAAAATTAATCCGATACTATCAACTTGTATCGTGTTGATATGTGCATCTATCCATGGTTTCAATTTCTTATCTGGAGGTCACACGTGCAAGAAATGAATCTGCCAAGTTAGTGAAAAAATAAGTTTGCCTTAAAGAAGAAAAATGCCTGCAAAATAAAACTGTTTATTATTAAAAAAAAATTAAAATAATGAAGTTTTAATTAATAAACATAATTATAATTTAAATAGAATTATAATCAATTAAAAAGGTCATCACTGATAAACTAAAGTTGATATTCTTGAAGCGTTATTTAAACATAATTAATCTCTGAAAAGCTACAGGATTATTTAAAAAGGCAGTAAGCTACAAGAATAAGTTATAAACATAAATATATTAAAAAGAGTATAAACATAAATATATTAAAAAGAGTTTATTATTTATGTAGAAGCATGAAACAGAGTTATGTTTATTAAAAAGGATGAGACTGTATAAGTTAGAATAGAGAAGTGATTTTTAGTTAAGTAATGTGTTGGATGAACATGCATTAACTAATAAAAGGAGATATAACAAACATAATATTATTATCTTAAAAACAAAGTTATAATAAATCAAAAACATAATTAAGCTCTGAAAGGGCGTGAATGCTTAATTAAAGATAGAGTTATGATAAATTAAAAACAAAGTTAATTCAGTGAAAGGGTGTGATTGTATAATAAATGAAGGAATGTGTTTTATGAAGAGACACTTTTGTTGAAGGGACGCATTTGAAGAGAAGGCACATTTCTAGATTGAAAGGGTGTGACTAGTGAAAAACTATGATGTTGTAAAGGTATGAAATAAGTATTTAAATTGTAGTTTAAAGAGGAAGATGGGTGTCTCAGTAGTCCATATTGTAGCAGCAGCGAGATGAGGCAGAAGCCAGTGGCATGAAGAAAGACCAGTGACAGAGTTAAAGGAAGATATGGAAGATTGATTTAACAAGATTACGGAGATAGGGTGGTGCTAGGGCAGGCAGAAATCCTGCACGGGGTCGTAGCCTACTTCTAGTAGAAGATGGAAAACAAGGTGTCATTGCATCCTTGTCTGTAGCAGCAAGCAAAAGTTCCAGGGTGTTGTTGCATCCTTTTATGTAGCAGCAGGCAGAAGTTCCAGGGTGTCGTTGCATCCTTGTCTGTAGCAACATTCATAAGTTCTAGGGTGTTGTAGCATCCTTTTCTGTAGCAGCAAGAAAAACGGGGGTGTTGTTACATCCCTTCTGTAGTAGCAGATAAACTATTTTGCAAAAAATCATCTTATTAATGAGTTTGAGTTTGCGGTTTTCTCTCTGAGGTTTCCACGCTAAAATCATGTGTCCTAACTTGTTTGATTCTTTGTGTGTCTTGTACTAATTTTTTCAATAAAAGAAAAAGAAGGAAATATTTATTCACCCCCCTCCCCCTCTCAGTATTGCTGGATAATCCAACAATTGGTATCAAAGTAGTTTTCTTCACTACAATCTAATCACTGGAAGGAAGATCCTAATTAAGACCACAATGGATCAACAGGAAGGATTAGCTACCAACAGACCTCCACTCTTCACAGGAATTAACTAAGCATATTGGAGTGCAAGAATGAAGTGTCATCTAATGTCTCTTGGATGGAAGGTTTGGAGATTAGTTGAAAAGAAGTATAAGATAGCAGACAACCTATGTACATACAAAGAAGAACTTGACCAATATGAGGCCAATGCAAAATCCTTGAATGCAATCTTGAGTGGGTTAACAAACTCAGTGTTTGTGAAAGTCATGCAATGCAAGACAACCAAGGATGCTTGGGATAAATTAAAAATTGTATATGAAGGAGCATCCAAAGTCAAACAATAAAAAATTCAAACATACAAAGGATAGTTTGAAAGCCTAAAAATTAAAGAGGAATAAAATGTTGCAGATTATCTTCTAATGGTAGATGAAATTTTCAATGCTATTAGAGGCATTGGATGAGAGTTAAAGAAGAAAGAAGTAGTTGAAAAAGTACTAAGAACTCTTCCAATGAAGTATGAATCAAAGTTATCCACTCTAGAAGAACGAGATGATTTTGAAGACATGAAAGTAGATGAACTACATGGGATCTTCACTTCCTACAAGATGAGAACAGGACAAGATGGACAATCAAAGAAAGAAGCAACATTTAAAGCCTTATCCAAGAACCAATCAGAAAACTCAGATGATGAAGAAGCCCTTTTCATCAAGAAGCTTAAGATATCTACTGGAAAGTACAAGGGAAAGCTACCTCTAAAGTGCTTTAACTGTGTAAGAATTGGACACTTTCCTTCAAAATGTCCTTATCCTAAGAAAAATGAAAGTGATGAGAAAGAAGCCTTAGAGAAGTTCAAAAAGGGAAAAACAAGAAACAAAAAGAAGTTCGATGAAAAGAAGAAGTTCATTTACACCATGGAAGATAGTGAAGATGAGGAAACAAAGATTCTATTCATGGGAATAGAAGCCCAAGATCAATATGATGAATAAGTTGAAGGAGAAGTAGATCTAGAAGCTGAATTAATCAGTGCTCTTGAAGAACTTGAAAAATGCAAAAAAAAAAACAAATAGTCAAACCAAATCATTAGTAATTTGAAAACCCAGCTTGAAGAGGCCAAGAAGATTGAAGGGGACCTAGATTTTGAGCTCAAAAGGAGAATGCAAGAATCGCAGAATCTTGAAGAAGAGATTATGCAGCTTAAAAAGAAGCTCGATGAAGAATCTATTAAGTCAAAATATGAAAACAGTTCAAATACTTTAGATGACATCTTGAGTAGTCAAAGACCATCAAATGATAAAACTGGATTAGGTTATGACAAAGAAAAGAAACCAGAATATTTGTCTCCTACACTCCAAGATAGAAATAAAAGAAGCTATGTTGCTGCACTCAAAATCTCGATTGAGAAGGATAGTCAGAATTCTTCTCCCTCATCTCATAATAAAGACAGAATTGATATGATACCTAAAGGACCAATGACAAGTAGGGTCCAACAGATCTTTTTTGGTCATTGCTACACCTGTCAAAAGTTTGGACATATGGCTAGAGAATGTAAGCTGAGGAAGAATGCTTCAATAAAAGGTCAAGAACAAAAAAAGGAATGGAAGAGGATGGAAGATGTGAAGCAGAAATATCAAAGATTCCTCAAACATAAAGGAATATTCTATGGATATTGTCACTACTGTCACAAGTTTGGTCACAAATTTGTTGATTGCAAAACGAAGAAAAAATATCTAAGTAGGGAATTCAAGGAACACAAAAGGACAGTAAGCAGGGTATCTCATGGAAAGATGTGGAGAAGAAAAGAAGACTACAAAGAGTTAGAAGAAACACAGATTCCAAGCATCAATGAAGATGATGAGGAGCATAATAGTGTTGTAGATAAGAATGACATTCATTATGATGGAAAGCAAAATGAAGATATAAATAATACACCGATGGAGATGAAGGTGGAACTCAATATTGTCTTTTCTAACAATATCTCATGACTAAGAAAAGAACCCTGAGATGTGCATTAGAAAGGATCATGTACTCGGGGGGAGTTAATATCAGAAAAGTGCAATTGGTACTTGAAAAATATCTTTTGGTAAGAAGAAAATAATGTTTTGAGGTTGCCATCAAAACAAGAAGAAGAAGATTCATAAGAATACTTGGTAAAAGCTATCTTCCTCAAAGTCAAGAAGAAGTGTAGAAGTGACAATTTGAAAAAGAAGACTTTTCTAGAGACCATCCATGTGACAAGTGAAGTACAAAAGCACAAGTTAAAGCTGAAGTGTAAATAAAAGCATAACCATGATGAAAAGTAATGGAAAAGAGAATGATCTCAGTAACATTGAAAGAAGAGTATAGTATGAATGAAGCTAGTGCATATCATTTTGATCTTTGGTCAAAAAGAGGAGAAAAAACATAAAGTTGAGAAGTTGCTTGTATGGCATTGAAGACTCCCTAAAGAAGAACAAGTTATATGATGCATCTTTAAAGAGAAATCTATGGAAGAAAACTAAGGGTTGAATGAAATAACTCAAAGACAAACCAATGAGTATAAACTCTATCACAAAGAGAATACAATGTTGGCAAGAGGAGGAGCACTATGATAGGGGGAGTCCATGAACTCATCATCCAAGTTCTTATTCAAAAACTAGCTACAAGAAGGTAAAGAAGGATGCTAACTAAATTATCATTCATAATGGTCAACACCAAGTCCAATTTAACAAGAGGAAGAGAAGAAAAAGAAGTAAGAAGAAGTATATTGGTAGAAGCAGTTGTCAAAAGGAAGAAGGATACAAAATTTTCTATCAAGTTGGTTGCAACAAAGGGCATAACAGGTTATCCTTTGTCATTGTTGTCAAAGGGGGAGAATGTTTAGATGTTTCCATCAATGCCAAAGGGGGATAATGTTGAATGTGGTTTTCATTGATGTCAAAGGAGTTCAGCAATGAGAAAGGAATAACCAAGGACATGATGGAAAGGAAAACTCAATGAAAGACAAAGGAATAATAAAGAGAGTGATGACATGGCATGTATGATGATGTGGCAGATATGATGACATGGCATGGAATGTATGATGATGTGGCATGAAGTTGAAAATACATCTGATGGTGTTCTAGTGCTATCAGGAAGTCATTGTTGCATTCTGAAAACATTCTAACAAATATGGAAATTGGTGGAAATTAGTAAATTGACTAAGTATGGAAAAAGTAGTCAAAACTGTTGGGATTTTCCTATACTCCATCCTAGTCCTAACAACATTTTCCATTTTTGCATTTTCAGTCATGCATTCATTCTGCATGCAGTCATGATTTTGCATGCATGCATGCAATTGCATGCATCCCAGTCATCAGTCCCAGCACCTAGCCCTCAGTTAGCTAGCCCAGGGAGCTTCTTTCTGATCAGTTTATCCCTCCTAGTGCTTAGTGCACCCTCCTTTCACCTACCACTTGTGAAAGGCGCCCTCTCTCACCTACCACTCAGTTTCACTTCAGTTACTTGAGTTATCTTTAGATCTTTCCTTGATTTAAGGTTAGATTGACTCTCAACTAACTATATCACTCCGATGGACCTCCAGTGAGACTAGACTACCCATTTTGACTCCAGTTAGCTCCTCATGCACCCTCCACTGAGCCTCCTTCATTCAGTTAGTGCCTCCATGTGCCAGTTACACCTACCACACTTAGTTAGACTCAGTTTGACATCTGGTTGACAGTTACTTATGCATTGATGACTCCACTGATGATGATGATGAATCCTAGTTGTGCTTTGATGACACTCCACTGATCTTTTGATCTCTCCATGCAGGCTAAGTCGAATTACACCCTTGGTATTCGAATCCTGTTCATTGTATCATTATTCTTTTACTATTCATATTAATGAAACATGTGTGAATTTTCTGCTCGTATCTAAGTTCCATTGGATCTATGTTCTGTTGCTCCATTCTTCTTCTATTTCCTAAATTATTTCATTGTGAGGTTTACATCATCTCTTTGGATCCACTGTGAGGATTTTCACAAAAACTGCCTTAGGAAAATGCCCGCCATAATTTATGGTTTGACTAAAATTCCTGCACCATGATACTAGACTATAGCTTTTTGAATTGGCTCTAGTCATGGTCTCAGTTTTCCTTAATCATTTATGAGGAGAAAATTATAGGTCTTCCAAAACAGGGTTTTGTACCAGAGAAAGTAAAATTACCTAAGTGGTCTCAGGAAAATGCCTGCCATAAATGATAGGTTAAAATAAATGCCCGCAGCATATGGTCAGGATGTAGTCTGTTGATTTGTCTACCTGACCATGGTCTTAGTTTTCCTTAAGCATGTCTGAAGAAAAAGTTATGGATCTGCCAAAATAGGGTTTCAGGATAAACTTAAGAGAAATTCCTGAAAAATGACTAAGTGTTGGAAAATTGGATCAGGTGGCATTGGGAAAATGCCTGCCGTACCTCATGGGAGAATGATAAAAATTATTTGGAACTATCATGCTATAGCTTGTCAAAGAGGCTATATTTCCATGGTCTTAGTTTGCACAGAAGGTGTTTGGTGACAAATTTAACAACCTGCCAAAACAGGGTTTCAGATTGCTTTTACACCAAAGTAGCAAATCTACCTAAGTGGCCTTACGAAAATACCCTCCATAGCTTGTGGGTTGAATAAAATTCCCGCACTATATCGCCATCTTGTAGGTTGGTGTTTTTTCTACCTGACCATGTCCTCAGCTTGACTTGAAAGTGCCTGAGGGAGAAATTATGGATATGCCAAAATAGTGTTTTAATAAGATTGGACCAGTCTAAAGAAAAATTGTCTAAGTATAGAATTGTTGGTAAAAACTATCCGAGTGACCTCATTAGAATGCCCGCCATCTCTTGTGGTTGATGTCTTAAATCAGTTTGAGAGCATGGTTCTCTATAATTTTATTTGGTGCATCCAACCATGGTCTTGGATTGTCCAAAGAGTCTCTGAGGAGGAAGATATGGATCTTGCAAAAGTGCCTCTCAGCTTGATTTGCACTGCTCCAGTAAAATGCACGCCTAGGTCAGCATAAGTTGAATATGAAGGTGAAATAAGTTGTGTTGTGCTCAGTAAGGTACATTACATCCTCTGGTATCATTGTTTCATGGTTTTGGTGAAATGAAAAATCCACCTTAGACTTTGGATAAATTATCTAAGTATAAAATCTCCTTGCAAATCTGCCTAACTAGCCTCTGTAAAATGCCTGCCACTTCCTATATATGATGGATAAAATTATTCTAAATGTACAAGGACTTATATTGTTTGGTTTTGCATATAACCATATGAGTGGTTTGTCCAAAAGGTCTCTGATGGTAAAGTTATTAGGCTACAAAAGTTCCTTCTGACTTGATTTGCACTGCTCCAGTACTGGTGAATCTGCCTAAGTTGCCCTAGGAAAATGCACGTCGGATCTTAGGTGTTAATGATCAAATTAATATGATACTACCAGGTTGTAACTTGTTGATATGTGCATCTATCCATGGTTTCAGTTTCTTATCTGGAGGTCACACATGCAAGAAATGAATCTGCCAAGTTAGTGAAAAAATAAGTTTGCCTTAAAGAAGAAAAATGCCTGCAAAATAAAACTGTTTATTATTAAAAAGGAATTAAAATAATGAAGTTCTAATTAATAAACAGAATTATCATTTAAACAAAAATATAATCAATTAAAAAGGTCATGACTGATAAACTAAAGTTGAGATTCTTGAAGCATTATTTAAACATGATTAAACTCTAAAAAGCTACAGGATTATTTAAAAAGGCAGTAAGCTACAGGAATAAGTTATAAATAGAAATATATTAAAAATAGTATAAACATAAATATATTAAAAAGAGTTTATTATTTATGTAGAAGCATGAAACAGAGTTATGTTTATTAAAAAGGATGAGACTGTATAAGTTAGAATAGAGAAGTGATTTTTAGTTAAGTAATGCGTTGGATGAACATGCATTAACTAATAAAAGGAGATATAACAAACATAATATTATTATCTTAAAAACAGAGTTATAATAAGTCAAAAACATAATTAAGCTTTGAAAGGGCTTGGTTGCTTAATTAAAGACAAAGTTATGATAAATTAAAAACAAAGTTAATTTAGTGAAAGGGTGTGACTGTATAATAAATGAAGGAATGTGTTTTATGAAGAGACACTTTTGTTGAAGGGACACATTTGAAGAGAAGGAACATTTCCATATTGAAAGGGAGTGACTGGTGAAAAAGTATGATGTTGTAAAGGTATGAAAGAAGTATTTAAATAGTATTTTAAAGAGGAAGATGGGTGTCTCAGCAGTCCATATTGTAGCAACAGTGAGATGACTCAGAGACCAACGGCATGAAGAAAGACTAGTGACAAAGTTAAAGGAAGATCTAGAAGATTGATTTAACAAGATTAGGGAGGTAGGGTGGTGCTAGGGCAGGAAGAAATCATGCAGGGGGTCGTAGCCTCCTTCCAGTAGAATCTGGAAAACAGGGTGTCATTGCATCCTTGTCTGTAGCAGCAGGCATAAGTTCCAGGGTGTCATTGCATCCTTTTTTGTAGTAGCAAGTAGAAGTTCCAGGGTGTCGTTGCATCCTTGTATGTAGCAGCAGGCATAATTTCTAGGGTTTTGTAGCATCCTTGTTTGTAGCAGCAGGAAAAAATGGGTTGTTATTACATCCCTTCAGTAGTAGCAGATAAACAGTTTTGTAAGAAATCATCTTATTAATGAGGTTGAGTTTGTGGTTTTATCTTTGAGGTTTCCATGATAAAATCCTGTGTTCTAACTTGCTTGATTCTTTGTGTGTCTTGTACTAATTGTTTTAATAAAATAAAAAGAAGGCAATACTGATTCCCCCCCTCTCAATATTGCTGGATAATCCAACACATCATATCTAGGAAAAGATAGAATTGAATAATGTTATGTTTTTGGCATTCTTTGTCATTTATCGCCCACAAGTTCTAGTATTGCACTCCTTGACGTTTCTTGGACTCTTTTGTTTCCATTCCTTGGTAATGTGACGGTTTCCTCCATGCTACTAGTGCGATCAACATCAAGATCCATGAATATGTAAATGGATTCCCTTTTCCCTGCATTGTGACGGCATCCTCCATCAATTCATTTAGCAAGAAGAGCGACCAGCTCATTTGCATTCCTGCTACGCATTGTTCCGCAGGTGCAATGATGCCAGATGTGCATTTTTTCGGTCTGTTCTTCCGTACCAACTTGATTTCCAATATCTTCACTGTAACCCTAATGGCTTATTCCTTAATAGTGTCAATTAGGTATCCTATGGAGTTTTTCTCCACTCCATACTTCATTTTCAACTTCACATCAAACTTTTTGGCGTTATCCTTCTCCTGAAAGAATTGGGAAGGATCTTCCCTAGCCTTGGGAAGTCCAATTATTTTTGAAATTCCTAGCATGAAAACAAGCTAGTAACTAATTTACACACGCATTTAGCTACACCTCTCTCCCAAAGTGCGGCATGTGGGTGATGCACAGTAGTCCTAATTGCTCCAATCCCAAAACCCACTTTGTTGGTTCTCTTGTGACCAAGCCTCCTTCTCCATGCAGGACCTTTATGTAGGTGTATTTTGTGCATTCTGGGTATTCCATGAGGTAATGGTCGATGTATTATAGCTTTTGTAGGTGCTCCACAATATTCTCGATGCTATGAACTCCTTTTGGTATCGTCGGCATCTTGATTGCATACTTTGCATTCTTTCCCAGTCGAATTGTTGGTGTCCCTTCCTTGTGTGGTGGCACATACCCTAGTATGTCCGCTATTGTTGGGACAAGGTGCCCTGCATGTGATGTCCTTTCCTTCTCAACAGTGCCTCATGTACCTGCTTCTCCTATTGTATTTTGTGCTGAACTATGGGTCTCTCTCTTCGGATTTGGACCGGTATCTGCAGTCCAACTAGCACTTCTCTTATTTCTGAATGACTATCCTAATGCGATATCTGGTTTCTCATGCATAATTAGCATTGGCTGTGGTTGTTCTTGGGTACTTGTGATAGAAATGAAATGAGCCATGCACTCCCTGTTTGGATATGTTCTACAACTTCTTGGCTAACTCGCTTAATGCAAAATGAGTCGAACTATCCCCTTGCCCTGCATTTATAGTTTCAATTTCCCATGTCCTATCCATCTTGTCATTTTTGAACAATTAATACCGAATCCTGAGTCGATTTACCAAATCATCTGCATGCGTTGGTCATTAAATGTACCGTTACCCAATTGCGTCGCCATCCTCTGCGGCTTAAATGCTACATTTATGATTGGATTTGATCCATTCGCATCATGCCAGCCATCGACAGGCTCCAAACCTCGTTGCTTACTCTACTCTACTATTGTTTCATCGATAGCCCCAATGTTGTCGACAGATTTCCAACCTTTAATCATTTTTTTTTATTTCTATTTCAGTTGCTATGCGCCTGGCTATGGTAATAGGGATTCAGCCAACTACCATTCACTAGACTTGTCAACATTGTCCCATCTAGCTTTTGTAACTGTAATGCACCTCTGTCAATAATAAAATTTATGATATAGGGACCTAACCAATGCATATGCCGCTTACCTGAGTGCTTCACAAACTTACTGTCATACAACAATACCATATCTCCGCCCTGGAAGTGCTTCTCCTTGACATGGTGATCATGCCAAGCCTAATGCTGATCCTTTTCCACCTGCTAATGAAATCCTACGATAAACCGGTCCTCATCAAGTTGTACCAATTGTGCCAATTGTTCTTCGATTGCTTTGTCGTCACTCATTTCTGTTGCTGCTGCTATTCGTAGACTCGGGACAATATACTTCATTGGCATCACTGCTTCCTGTCCGTAAACTAACTTGAATGGAGTCTGTCCTGTCAATCATTTACAAGTCATTCTATAGGCCCATAGTATCGTAGGAATCTTCAAATCCCAGTCATCGCAGTTTGTGTTACACACCTTTGTGAGTGCATGCTTCAATACCTTGTTCAATGCCTCCACCGCACCATTCGCCTGTAGGTGGTATGGGGTACTCCTTCAATGCTGAATTTGGAATTCTTTCATCATGGCCCTAATAGTTTGGTTGACAAATTGAGTGCCTTGGTTGCTCATCAGTATATTTGGGCACCCAACCTGGTGACCACATTATCAAAGAGAAATATTGATGTTGTTGTAGTCGTGCAATATTTTACTGGTGCAGATTTAGCCCAACGCATCAAATAATCCATCGCAGTGATTATATATTGTGACCCTGTTCTTTTTCCTGGTGGGTTGATAGGTCCTGCAAAGTCAACTTCCCATTTTTCGAAAGCTTGTAATGTTAGTTGAGGTACTAGCGGCATTTCATCCCTTCGTGATGGTTTCCTTGTTCTTTGGCATACATCGTAGCTCTTTGTGTAATATATAGCATCTCCATGCACCGTTGGCCACCATAGTCCAGATCTAATTATCTTTCTAGTATTGGCACTCCCTTCATAGTGTCGTCCTGTGATCCCATCGTGAGATTCTGCTAAGATTCTTTCATGTTCATGCGGAAGGACATATCGCCGAAGTATTTCATCTAGCCCCATTTTGTATAGTTGTCCTACGATCATTTGGAAATCCGCAGCTCTGATGGCTATCTACTTCTTTATCCTAGTGGTAAATTCCTCGGGTGCCTTTCCTATCGCCAAGAATTGAACAATTTTCTCATAATGGTCGTCAACCATCCCAATCCTGAATAAATGTGCATCGAACAATCCTTTGTCAATATTCCTTGGTTCTTCTCCTGATTCTATTCGTGGCAGATGATCGGGTCCTAAATTTAGTCGCCTAGGATTCACAATTATCTCAAAATCAAATGCCTAGAAAATTAATAGCCATCGATAGATTTTCCCTCCCAACATAGGCTTATTGACGAGGTATTTTAATGTGGAGTAGTAAGTAAACATTTTGAAATGTCCTCCAAGTAGGTAATGCCAGAATTTTTGTAGTGCATAGACCATTTCTAGGCCTTCCCTTTCTGTCATAGTATAATTTTTATCCGCAGTGGATAGCTTCTTGCTTGTGAATGGGATTGGATGATCGATCGATCCTTCTCCTGGTTGGGCCAAAATCACTCCTAGTGCAACTGATGATACGTACACATGAACATGGAATTCTTTTTTTCAATCGAGAAACACTAATATTGGTGCTGTGACCATTTTTTGTTTCGGTATATTGAGGCTCTTCTAGAACTCGTCATTCCACTCGAACTTAGCATCCATTTTTAACAGTTTTTTCATTGGCACTATGATCGCTACATATCCCCTGATAAACTTTATGTAATACCCATTATGTCCCATTGCCGCCATTAGTTTCTTCACTGTCGTTGGTGGCGACAAGTTGACAACGATTGCAATCTTTGCTGGGTCAACCAACATCCCTTACTTGCATACAATGTGTCCTAACAAAATCCCAAATGGAGCACAGAAGATGCACTTCTTCAAGTTCAGCGAAATTTGATGTTGTCGACATCTCTCCATCATCAGCCTTAGATTCGCAAGATGGTGCTTAACCAGTCCATTCGTCCATATATACTGCGAGGAATTTATGAATGAAGTCTTTGAATGCAGCAACAACTAATCTTGAAAATATTTCCAGGGCGTTTTTAAGGCTGAACGACATTACTCTGTATTGAAAACGGCCCCATTCTATTATGAAAGTTGTCTTAAGTCGATCCTCCTTCGCGATCTTTATTTGGTGGTATCCTGAGAATCTGTCTGTAAATGAATATATCTCTTGACCTCTGACACCTTCTAGTACTTCGTCAGTGAATGGTGTAGGGAATGGATCGTGAAGACATGCATCATTTAGTTTCCTTAGATCTATACAAATCCTGATTTCGTTGATCTTCTTATCCCGGAAAACCATCGAGCTAATCCTTTCGGATTCCTCCATAGGCTCTATGATTCCTGCATCCAACATTTGCTATATTTTGGATTTCACTCACTCCTTGTACCTAGGATTCAATCTATAGGGTCACTGCTTTACGAGCTTCGCATCACGTTTCAGTGGAATATTCATTTCTCCCAGGTCCCAAGAAATGCCTTTCATTTCCAAAATTTTCGTTGGGAACAAATCTTGAAATTCACGTAGTAGATTAGTAATCTTTGCAATGGTCGAATCATCTTAATAATCTCCAATACTTGTGAACTTTGGGTTTTGCTCCGACCCAATATTAACCTTCTTGATTTGCAGTGGCTATTGGAATTTGTCGAAGGGAATATCTAGTACATAAATAGCTCATGGATCATCCTCTTCATCTGGTTCTCCTGTCACGTTGTAGCACTCCATCAACATTTTTGGTGTCGCAGTCCAGTGTAATTCCATTGGTTTTTCTATCGAGACTGATTCAAGTACCTTCTCATGAACCTTCTATAGTACGCTATGGATGAAGGGGTTCTCATCCGAGAAGTTGAAAAATTAGCCAAAGCTAATAGTTAACTCTTCCCATGTAGTTGTTCCACGTTACAGTTCTGTTGCGATATACCAACTTTGCGGTACCTCGGCCAATGGGTGGATGAATGCATGGAACCATTCTTGTTTTGATCTCAATCCCCATTTGCTTTGACACTCTTCCAGATGATCCCTTGGGTCACCTCTTCCATTGTATTTTCTTCCACAATACCCTTTAGTTTCACCAAATCAGACTTTCATTAGTTTTCGATACAGTGTCCAGTTTGTTATCATCGACTTGTGTGCTGCCCACCACCGTGATGGTGTAGCATTCATTCCTTCCTCCAATGCCAATAGCCTCTATGGTTCTGATACTCTTTCTTCAATTTCAACGATAAATACAGTCAGATTAGTAAATCCTACGTATGTTGGCAGTTCGCATATTTCCGTTGCTACCCATCTCAATGACTGAGTGATTCGTGCGCACCTCCTGAATGATACTTCGTGTAACCAGTCCTACCAATTCTCTAGTGCCTCATTAGAATCCGATGATGCCAAACTAACACTTCTCCATCCCAATTATCCATCGACGGTGGGATTTGTGTAATCCTAGGATATTTTGTAGATGTTGTCCCATCCTTATATGAATTCGTCCCGCATTGGCTTGACTTACATCTTCCCTTCTGATGGATCAAGTGGGACAAAGAAATTCATGTCTCAGTTCTCAAATGACATTGTTATTTTCGTAAAGTTTATCACAGCTTGATTCTCCACTGCCCAGTCTATCCCTAACAACACTGGATAGGGGCTCGTGTTATCAACAATCTCTATAAGGTCAAAGTCCGCATACATCTTTAATCCTTCTCTATCGATTGGGAGGTGACATAATCAACCAATGGGTGTGACCTTGCTCTGATTTTCCAGTCGAATCTGTACAGGGGACCATGCTAGCTATGGTTTCCCCATTATCTCCCATGTATGTTTAGTCAATATATTCACATTTGATCCCAATTCTAGAATGATAGAGTTGATATCAAATGCACCAATATGCGCAGTCATCCTCATTTCTCTCCCCGTCTTATTTTTGTGCAATCGATTTGTTGTCTAATCCTATCGTCCATCCTCCTATCGGTGTAATAGGCTCAGTATCTCTTCTAGCACATCCTGATCTTTCGTCAGTGCTAAAAATATCTCTAGGAAATCCCTCAAAGTGTCGATCCTTCCTGGTGGCCTTTGTGATTTCGTCGTATCGAATATCTGCGACATCTCGTAGATGGGTTCTTTCTGGCCAATAGGTGGTAGCTTAGTCCTTCTTATTGTATCTCGCGCTTCTAAAAAGGTCTCCCTTTCTGCTTCTTCCTTGAATCAAACTTGTTTCCTTTCTGTAGGTCAAATACTAGGCAGTGGCCTGTCTTCCCTTGTCGCAGCCCCCCCTTTGGTCACTACTGCGAAATTCACCAGTCATCTTCTTATGTTTGCTGAGATATTCTATACATTCGGAGGTGGATTTTGATTCTGATTCGGATTCAGTTGAGGTTGGGCTAGATTTTTAGTTTTCCATTTTGCAATCAACTAGGGACATTCCTCAACTTGTGGTCCGGTGCGCTACAATAAGTACATTGCCAAGTCAAGTTCAGACAATCCATTTGATAATGTTCATCCTGACCGTAATTATAGCACGTAACTAGCCCTCGACCTCATCCAAAAGATCCTCCATGACCAACGCCTCCACCTTGACCCCCACGGAATCCTCCTCTGAAACATCATCACGGCTTACCATATGGTTGTTGGTTATATTGCGGTGGATGATACTACGGCGGTGGTTGGTTGTACAAGGACTGTGGTTGACTATAGTGGAGTTGCGGATGGTTATATTGTGGTAGTGGTTGATTGTAGTGAGGTTGCTTCTGATTATACTGATGTTGCTATTATACATGGGGTTACTCCTCCCCCTTCATAAAAAATGTATCCGCGATCCTTTCTTGGAGTAATTCATACGCTCTACAATCCTTCTCTTCGTGATCGACCGATCAACAGAAATTGCAGAAAAGGTTGGATGGATTTGACACCATTTTCTATAAGTATACACATTTTCCTGGTCGATGTCCCCTCGTCTGAAAAACTCAACACCATGGAATTGCTCCTTGACTGAGTGGATTTGTTACGCCCAACTGTAAGTATTCACGGAATTACGGGAACTGATCCTTATGATGTCCTTCGGATTTACATCAACTGCACCATATTTCCTCACGAACTTCTTTCTCCTTCTTCATATCTTGCAGTTGGATTGTCAGGTTTTCTAAATGCGCTTGGATATGGTTCATATCTAACCCTGTTTCTCCAACTAGTGAATCCTCCACCTTCATCACAATTTCCAGTGCCTCTTCCTGGGATGCAATATTCTATTGCATCAGCGACATATGAATGTGTGGTACTAATCCCATGGTTCATTGCATCAGCGACATATGAATGTGTGGTACTAATCCCACGATGAACCATTCCTTATGTTGTATGTCGCTCATTCCAAAACTTACTTTCGCCATCAGGATTTTATATATTTGGTCAAACTCCCATATTGATTCATTAGGGAATTGCTTGATCTCTTTTAGTTCTGTGATATATTACGACTCTGATTTGGTTTCTGAAACTCATCGATCAATCCTGCCCTGATTTGCAGTAGTGTTTTATTAGGACTCCCTGTAGGTTCCAATATGAATTTCATAAACCAATCCAGTGCGCGGCCCCTGAAGTTTGTCACTAGTTGTCCTTTCTTGATATCGTCATATTGAACCTACTTCACTGTCCATACTGCTTCGCATAAAAACCAGTATTGATCGAGATCCTCTGTAATGCCCCCATTTTGACCCCCTTTGTATTAAATCGTAAATGATGTAAATATTGTTATTTAATCATGGTGAGGAGCTCAAGGCCCCACCATTGATTTAGCGTTGATGTATCGGCAATTAAAGGAATAGATGCCTATGGTTCTTGTGCTAGATGGGCACAATGTAAATGAAGACATCATGTAAATATGAATTTTAATGAAATACCCACAACTAGCTATGCAATGCAACAAAGAGATGGGGCATGATTCTACAAGGAATAGGGAGGGAAATTATTCAAACCCTTGAGCCAATGGTGGTAATCCATGTGTCAATGAGAAAAACCCATAAAATACCAACTACCCATTTTGGGTTATGGACCCAATCATTTAATTCCTCCAAGAGTTGGTTGAGGCAGTTAATGCCTTGGGAATGAAGAGGTATGGCAGCCAATTTTGTGTATGGGAAAGCCATCAACCTGGAAAATCATGTTTTGTCTCCTTGGTCAAGAAAACACCCACGAGAGGGTGCCCAAAGCCAATCTAAAACACACAGTCTTTCCTCTCTCACGCATTCTGAACTACTGGGTCTTTCCTCATCACGTTTTTACCAATTTTCCTGCATTTTTCCATGCCCGGGAGTCATTTTTGCATTGTACAGCAACTGGGAGAGAAGGGAGTCACGTTTTGGGGGATTATAGAGGTCGTTTTTTCCCCAAAATATCCATGGACGTTTTTCTAAAAACGGATTTGGCTTCCCAGGGTTGTTCCCCGTCTTCCAGTTTCGTTTTTGGGTTTCCCACATTTTCCTAAAGCTATTGAAAACCCCATCTTTGGGTATCTCATTGGAAAAACGTTTTGTCATGCCCAATAAGTGTGGTTCTACTGTTATGTGCTTCCTGGTTTTGATTTGAACCTGTGAGCAAGAAACTTGGACTGGTAGTGGACAGAATTGGCTTGATAAACCTAGTGGAGGGAGTAACCTCTCAAGAAGATCAAGAGGGCTTTGGCTACTTTTCTATGCACACCCTGAGAGCACTAGAAAGGAAGGTATGGCTTGAGGGACTGTGTGGCAGTGAAGAGAATACTTCCTTGTGTTGGGTGTGTAGGCATTGTGAGTGCCAAGCTGAATAGATCTGGGAGGGGTATCCTTAGTTCTGTGGTTGAGCTCACTAGCTTATCAATTCTTCCTTTCCATTTCCTAGCAGCTTGATAAACCCAATTTCAGATTGGCTTGGCTCATCTTGGTGTATGCTTGGCTATGTGTGAGTCTGTTGTTCCCTGGTTCCTTGTAGAGATCATGCCCATCTCGGGGGTGGCAGTTGCATCAAGAGGTTGATAAGCACAACTGGCCTATGGTTGGGTGGAACGTTGCAGTTGCATAGCCAGTTGCTTGGGACTACTGTTATAAGACAAGTATTCTCTTTTGTTAACTCCCCAATTATTATTGGATGAATATCTTGAATGTATGATGAATGTATAATTGATATTACTTCCGCTGTGTTTTTCATGTATTACACATCTCCATATGTTCTTTCAATTATGTGAATGCTTAGTACAACTTTATGGGGCTAGATGCCCGGTTTTAGCACCACGTCCTCTCTATCATGCTGGTATGATAGGAGGGGACGTTACATCCTCAGTCTCGTTACCCTGAAATATCGACATCTTCACATCGTCACTCGCCATCCTTGGTCTCTTGCTAGTGTTTGCAGACTCACTACTCCTACCGCTATTCTGACACATTGGATAGCCCTGCAAAGAGCTTATATTTCTTCTTCCAAAATATGGCGTAGTGCGCAGATTTGTGGGTACATTGTCACTTTGGTTCTGTCCGTCTTCGGTTTCAGGGGTATCTTGCTTGCTTTCTTTGTCACAGTAAGGTCACTTAGTCCATTGTGGTCTCATTTCGCAGTTCTATGTTCCGGTCTCCTTAGGTTATTCTCTCTCAATATCAGTCCTCCTATTCTTCTCTGGTCGGAACCTCACCCCACTTCGCAGGGTACCGCAACCTTCCATAGACTCCCTTATAATTTTGTCATAGCTCATATCCACCTACCTCGTATCATTCTATCAAAATCGCATTCGCGTGGTACCCACAGCCTCCGCACACCCAAGATTTACTCATAGGAATTCATCTTTAGTATTCCTTTTCACAAGTGAGCATTTTAATGCACAGTTTCAGCGACAGTAGAAACCTTCCTTTCGGTCCTTTGAAAAACTTCCTTCCGCGTCGTTGTATGACTTAATTGTGACGATAGTGAATTCAGTGATGTATCCTTCCAGAATACTACCTACCCAGACCTCGATAGCTCTTGACGCCTTATTGTTGACCCTTTTTAGCTGCTGGATCAATTCTGGGGTCGAATGATCAGGTTTGCCTCCTTGGAAATTTTTCTTCTAGAAATTCAACTTTGCCAACCACTTGTGCAGCAAGATCGGAAATTCTATAGACCTTGATAGCTCTTGACGCCTTATTGTTGACCCTTTTTAGCTGTTGGATCAATTCTGGGGTCAAATGATCAGGTTCGCCTCCTTGGAAATTTTTCTTCTAGAAATTCAACTTTGCCAACCACTTGTGCAGCAAGATCGGAAATTTTTCTTCTAGAAATTCAACTTTTCCAACCACTTGTGCAGCAAGATCGGAATTCACAGAAGAATACTTCATGGCTATCAAAGTAAATGTACTCATGCAACCATTTGCTTTTCGTCCACCTAGGATTCTGATTTTCTTCTTCTGTGAACTCTCACGTTTTCTTATCAAACTAGTCTTGAATCTCCGGTTTCGTCGGATGCCACATCATGTCCTCTTCTTTTATTCTTCAGGGTCTTAGGAATGAAACCATTTGTTGAAATAGTTATGTTGATATGGGTTCACTTCGCACTGCTGTCAAAAAATATCGACCAAACACCCTTAAGCATCGGCCCAGAAAGGTTTTACCCTTTCCAGCAACACCCACAAACTGAGTGAGGTCTCACCCGAGATGTCTAAGGGGGGCTTCAGGAACCAAGTTTCCGCAGTTGGGATAAGATATGCACTGTTCCAATCTCAATCGAAAAAATACAGAGATTTGCATTCGCATTAAAACATCACATTATCACCCTAGTAATTCTTAATTGCACTATCATCTCATACTTAACGAATTAAACAAATCAACAAAGCATGTTTGAGGAATCTGCGATACTTAACACATCTACAAAAACATCTAATGTGATCTCAAGAAAACATCATATTGTGATAAACGGGAGATAGTTGTGCACATTACTCATAATACAGAACCAAACCCAGATAAACACTCCATAGATCAATCCAAAAGACAGAGACACAACAAATGCAAAGATATCATCTCATATTTCACAACTCAACAAAATGCCCTTAGGCTTACAATCGCACAAAAGGTTCTTCTCCTCAGATCTTCCTGTCCTCTCATCTATATCTTTCTATATTCTAAACTTACAATCTTAATTATATTTATAGGCACACTTGGCCATTACAAATGGTCCTAATGACCCATCGCTAAATAACTTGGATCAAAACTTCCACTTCTGCCGGCTCCTTATTCTTCGCAAGTGATCCTTTTCCTTCGTTGATAACCCCTTTGCCATTGTCAGCTCCGCATTTCCTGCGCTCTAACCCCATGCCAACAGATTCCTTGACTCAACATTGTCCTGGTGAGGGAAAATCGACTCAGCATTATCTTGGAGATGCCACATAAGAGGATTTGGTAAATATGACCATGGATTTGAGTACTAAAATTTGTCATCTTATAAATTTAAAGTACTAAAATCTAACTAACTTACATAGTTCAAAATTCTAATTTTTGTAGTCCATAGATTTAGACACGCTTTTCTATTGTATTGTGCTCCTACACCAGCCGCTTGGTGTAGGTGGTATTAATGTTCGGGATGATCACACATCCCACCAGCAGCCTAGTCCACATATATGATGACACTTGTACATGTTGCACTTCTTTTATTGTTATGCATATTTATATACTTGTACTTTTTTATGAACTTGAGGGACTATTTTGTATCATAGTTTTTTTTCTTCACGTACATATATGATGTTTTATGTTTATGTCTACAAGTTATTTATCTTATGTTTATGTTTATGTGGACATGTGTATGTTATTTATTTTTATCAAGCATGCTTAGTATTATGCATGGACAGACGAGTGTATGTGGACTGTATCTTATGTTTATGTCAACGAATGTATACTATTTATCTTATGTTCTTGTTTATGTCAACGAGTGTACAATTTACAAGTTTACAATTAGAAGTTACAAGTTACAATTTTACTTTTAAAAGTTACAATTTTATCTTATATTTAATGTTTTTGTTATTTATCGTACAAGTCACAATCTACATTTAACAATTTCACAATACCAACTTACAACTATACAATTGCAATTTAGGAAATTGATAATCATATTTACAAATTACTAATTACAACAAGCAATTACAATTCATAATGTTAGTTACAATTTACAATAGCAATAAGAGTTACAATTTACAATTTACAATCTATAATTATAATTACAGTTACAATTTACAAATTTTCAGAATTACAAATTACAATTGGGCTATTAATCTTTTAGAAATTACTAATTAGACATGTACAAATTACAACTTGCAATCTCAATTACAAACATGATGTCATTGTTGGGCTTCAATCCACTAATGCAGATCGAACCTTAAATTTATATATCAATCCGGGTCTGTAAGCTTAGAGGCATATCCAAGTTTTAGGACCTAGAGCTAGACTTGTTTGGTTAACCTAATTTTCTATGAATTGAATCTATTGTCTGATGAGAAGTACTGTAACTTAAAGATACAAAAATCCTTTTACAGGGATAGCTTCATCTATTCTTTTAAGTGCACAGCAATCTATTTAGGAAAGCAATTTAACAATGAAAGAATTGATATAATGAAAGCAATTTAACAATGATTCTAACCCTAACAATCCACTAATGCATGAACAATCAACCATTAAATTCCCTTACAGGACATTGTTCATAATTGATAATTGTTCTAAACACTTTGTCTTCAAATGAGCAGCAATGTATGATATATCAAAATCACAGTCTGAACCGTTCCTTTAACATTTAACAGAATAGAAGACAGAGCTCATAGAATGTAAGTGATGTGTAACATTAACGAAATCATGACTTGAACTATTTAAATGAGAACTGAGCTATAATAAAATTAATTGAAACTAACTGAATTCGTTCTGCAACAATATGCTAGCTGCTACAGAGTTAACACATACCAATGGTTCGATCTAAATCGCATGCATCAAATTAAATCGTTGCAAACATATAAATTGCATACACTGGCAATGTAATGGTGTGCGAACTCAACAATGGGGGCCCTCGAGTGCCTCGTTCCACACACAGTCAAAAATTTACAGAACTGAAAGTCTAATTGTATTCACCATAAATCGATTACACAGTAAAACCACGCAATTCAGAAGCAGTATGCGTTCTTCCCAAAATCGTGATTATCAATCCAATGTTTTGTGAAGTACTTATACAAATTCAAAAGAAAATTGGAAATGCTATAATCTTGTAAGGTAATTAATGAACATAGCCATCGAGATCCTCATGCAGAATCGTGAAACTCAATAGAATCCAAACTACCCTGCTTTTGTGCTGAGTGGTAGCACAGGTGGTCATTTGACCGACTTTGACTTTCCATCTGTGAGAGACACATCATCTATTCATTGGAAATTCGTCCATCCTTGGACATTGAGGATCTTTCCTCCATCTTTCAGTTAATGCCTAGTTGTCCTGCAAGTGCTCAACTTTGGAGACATTACGAGAAGTTAGCACATCCTGTAATTTTCATAAAAACTTAGTTTAAATGCTCTAAAAACCTCAAAATTCGATTTGTTAACAAGCAATGACATTAATACCTTTTTAAACAAAGTCTGTGGTGAACTACAAGCTTTATAGATCGGTATGAGGGTTTTATGGAGGAAAAGGAGGATATTTGGATGACAAGAAGAGGTCAAAATGGTGCCCAACATCTACCCCAAGAGGAAGCTGTTGCATGTCCCCATGCCAAAAATATTCGACCTTGTTTTAAAACCAAAATTTTGTTGCTGACCTTCTTACTTCTAATCTCCTACTGAGACGATGCATCTGTTGAAGTTGGAGATGCATACAGGACCTTCAGTCTTTCATACTTAGCTTTGTAGGTCTTCTTCTGCTTATACCATCTGGATGCATTCTTAGAAATGTGTGTCCTCTGAATTCTCAGCTTTCGATTGTCTTTTCTCAATTTCTCATTCTTGAGATCCAATTCTTTTATTTCAAGTTTCATCCTCTTAATCTCTTTATTTTTCTTGGAAGTCTTCTTCTTCTTCATTGAAAGCTGGTCAGAACTGGTGTCCATCCCTAATTCTTCATTTTCCTGTATTGAACCCTCTTTCTTTTCTTCTTGCACAGTTTGTGGCTTTGAGGAAAGAGAAGCTGAGTCTTTTAGTACTCCCTGTCTTGACTGCTTCTCCTTCTCCCTCTCCCTCTCCTGCTGATCTAAGAAGAGATTTATTTTCTTTGTTTGTCTTATTATCTCATCAGCTTCTTGGGTTCCCTGTCCTATTTCACCTGCTAGGTTTTCTTCTTGACCTTCCACAGTTTGTGGGTGTTCTTCATCCTCTAATGCTGGCTGGCTACGAACTTGTTTCTTCCTCGGCTTCTTCTGGTAAGTGGTGAAGACTTGTTCTTGTTTTTGAAACTGTTTGTCTTCTTTCATAAAACTCCTAGTTCGTATCCTTCTCTGAGGCTGTTTTGAACTTGTCGCCTCAGATTTGTCTTCATCATCAGTAATCAGCAATACTTCCTTTTTCTTCTTTTTCTCCTTTGGCAGTTTTGAACTTGTTGCCTCAGGGCATGTTATCATCAGCAATTCCTCTTCTTTTGAAACCTCTTCATGCAATTCTTCCTGCTCTTCAAACTGATTTTGAACTAAAAATTCTGTCCATGTCGAATTTTGCTTCCTTAACTCATGCTGGATGATGATTTTGATAAGTCCACAGTGGAAAAGACTTGTCAATTTGTCTTTTTCACGCCTCTGGACAGCCTTGGCCATTTTAGTTAGACTCTGCAACAGGAAAAAGGGCATATTGATCTCACATTCACCTGTCAAATGCTGTAACAGCTTAATATGGTAAAGGTAAACAATACTGAATCTCCCTTCACAGGTGATGAATCTTTGTATGATGTACACTATTTCATCCCAAGGATGAACCAACCAGCTTCTTGGTATGCCTTTCTTCCAGTTTACTGACCCTACTCTAGATCTGCACAAAAAGGGTATCCATGATTTTTCTTTGAATTGCTTGGTTTTGAAAAACCTTTCTCCTTACTGTGGCAGACCAGTAATTTGTGCCAAAATGTCTTCAGACAGTCTGAAGTTTAAATTCCCTATTGTAGCCCTTTCTTCATCGAACGAGCCAGCAAAGGCTAAGCTCACATTATCGTTGTGCCCATCAAATTTTTCAAAGAAAGGCACCCATTGATTTTTCTTGAAAATTTCTAGACATTTTTCATGAACGTCTGCGGGCTCAAATACCTCTGGTTCCAATCTAGATGACATTTTGAAAAACAAATAGAAAACAGGAGCCTTTTATCTTTTAATGCTGCCTTTGTTTTTTTTTCTATCCCCACAACAGTACTCTGAAATTGTGAAATTTGTTGTTGGTTTGAGCAGAGTTGTTTAACAAAGAGAAGGGATTTTAAATTTTACCTCTTCTCTCGTACCACTATTTTTAACAGAGATTGGTGTATTCGCAGCTTCCTTCTCACTGATTGCCTTTCTTCCTGCGCGATTTCTTGAGCAACTCTTGTATTCACACTTCCTGTAACCCACGGCCCCTTCTCACTGTCAATTATATTCACACAGCAGTCGATTTTGCAGAGACAATAACTGGACTTGGCCTCAAGGAAAATAAATGAGTCGTGTTTTCTGATTTACATAATATAGGAATCAAGTTTATTTGCGTGCTGTCGTGGGCATCATTCCACGTTTTCCCTCCATCATTACATAACATGCCACTTCATTTAAATAAAACGATGAAAGGTAAGGTTTTGGTTTATAAACACTTTAATCCTTTTATGTGCCCAACGTTTAATACATAAACTGTAAAATATACTTTGGTTCCAATGTTTTATTAAACAGGCTATTTCTTTAAAATGAACCTTCTTTTCCATAAAAAAATGCGCTGAAGATAAATATGACCATTGTTTCCCTCCTTAGATTCTATGTATTACTTAATGCCTGATGCACTAAATACATATACGGAAGAAACTTTTGAAACTTCTTTATGTCAATATTTCACTTTTTACTGAGAAGGAGACCCTGTTTGTCTTTAAACCAAGAAGAAAACTCTGTCTGTAGAATGCAGCTTGTATCCTGTAGAGTGCAGTATATGTCCTATAGAATGCAGTATTTAAAATTTCCCTTGGGTTTGATCCTGACAACCATTTTGACCCCCTAGGGTGGAAAAATGAAGTGTTGGCAGAGGTTAATGGAAGGTAAGTAAGGTACTAGCAGAGGTTATCAGAATAATGAAATAAATAGGCAGTCAAGCTTTTCAATAGTTGGTAATATGTCATTGCTTAAAAACAAAGAATTCTAAAACTTTTTAAAACATAAAAACTATAAATTCTTACAGACTTTGGTTGATGTCCCTGTATGATGGGCTTGCTGTCTGATGAAGTTGGTTTGTATCCTGATTTGTTCATGTCCTTCTGATGTCTTTTGTCTGTTGTCTTCTGATGTTTTCATTTCACTGGAAGTCAGGTCCCTCTGTATATTTCTTTTGCCTTACTGGAATTAGGTCCCTTCTGCATTATGAAAAATCACAATCTTCTGCATATGGAAAAGTCTTCATTTCACTAGAAGTCAGGTCCCTCTGTAGATTTCTTCTGCCTTACTAGAATCAGGTCCCTTCTGCATTATGAAAAATCACAATCTTCTGCATATGGAAAAGACTTGGAGGGTTCATGAAAATGCTTATCCCCCTCACAGGCCTAGCTGTTGACTTGTCCTCAAGTCAAACAAGATCTTCATTATTTTGAAAACAAAACAGGAAATTGGAAAAAGATTTTTTTGTGAATTTTCAATGGCCAGGTAAACCTGGTTTTCCAGAGAAAATTCAAGTTTATATTGTGCCAGTGAACTGGTTTTCACAACTAAACTTCCTTTTTTTGTTTTATATATAATTTTTTTTTTATTTCATTTTTTATTTTTCTTTTTCTTTATGTTTTATTTGCTTGTTGTATCACAGCAGCTAAGGAGCAGGTGAAGGAAAAACACTGAGGTGTCTATCCAGCACTTGCAGTTCCTTTTGCTGTGAAAGCTGTTGGACAAAATCTGCCATGTTGATAGGTTTGTGGTACAGCTTGAGCCGGTGTCCATTGACCACAAATTTATGTGCTTCATCATCTATGGTTTGAAGTTTTACTGAACCATTGTCATAGACATCGACAATCTCATATGGACCAAGCCAGTGAGTAGTAAATTTGGCTTTGAAGTCTTTAAACTTGGAGTCAAACAACAGTGCCCAGTCACCGATGTGAAATTGCTTCTTTTTGATAAATTTGTCATGCCATTGAGCTCTCTGCTGTTGTATCAGAATATTGTGTTCGATGGCAGCCTGTCTCATCTCATCCAGCTGATTCAACTGAAGTATTCTTTCTTGCTGAGGTTCTGAAAGATCTATGCCCAAATCTGCTGCTAACTTGAAAGTATGAACTTGAAACTCAATGGGAAGGAGGACTTGCTTACCATAAACCAGTTGATAAGGAGAAAACCCAGTACTGTTTTTCCAAGTGATCCAGTATGCCCATAAAGCTTCAATCAGCTTAGCTGACCAATCTTTCCGATGCATCTGGACAGTTTTGGTAATAATTCCTTCTAAAGTCTTATTTGTAGATTCCACTTGGCCATTTGCTTGTGGATGGTAAGGGGTAGACTTCCGATGCTTAATTTTATACTTTTCTGCTATCTCCTGCACTAATTTAGAGGTAAACTGGGCACCCTGATCAGTTACAATCTCTCTAGGCACCCCAAATCTGACAAATATCTCCTCAAACAGAAAGTTTACCACAGTCTGTTCGGTGGCTCTGGGCAATGGTTTGGCCTCTACCCACTTAGTAACATAGTCTGTGTAGACCAAAATGTACTTCTGTCCATGTGATGGTGGATGAATGGGACCAATGAAGTCAAGGGCCCACTTTTCAAATGGTTCAATGAGAATTTGGGGTTGGAGTGGCATTTCATCAGTCCGGACTGGGCGTCCCATTCGTTGACAAGTGTCACAACTTCTAACACACCTTTTTGCATCTTTGAAAATGGAAGGCCAATAATACCCCAAATTGAGTATCTTGTATTCTGTCCTTTTGTCTGCAAAATGGCCACCACACGGTTCGTCATGGCATGCTTTTAAAATATCTAAGATTTTATCCTGGCGGACACATCTTCTTATGATTAAGTCATAGCCCGTGTAAAAGAGATCACCATTAACCCATATATGCCTAGCACTTTGTTTAATAATATTCTTTTTTTCTTTAGATGTCATAGATGGTGGAAGTTGGCCTGATGATAAGTAATTGGCAATGTCAGCATACCAAGGAGTGATAACAGAAATTGCAAATAGATGCTCATCAGGAAAACTATCTAGAACCGGAACAACCTCACCAGTATTGTGTAAGCAAGACAGGAAATCCGCCACCTGATTTTCTCATCCAGGCCTATCTAAAATAGTGATATTGAACTCCTGCATTAATAACAACCATCTAGTAATCTGACCATTAGTGATAGATTTATTCATTAAATAGCGTAAGGCTGAATGATCTGTATGAACAAAAATTTCATAGCCAGTGATATAATGACGAAATTTGTTTACAGCATGAACCACTGCCAACATCTCTTTTTTAGTGACTGTATAATTCAGCTCTGCAGGTGTCAGATTTTTACTAATGAAATAGATAGCATAAGTCAAAGTATGTTCTTTCTGGCCCAATGAGGCTCCTATTGCAATAGCGGAGGCATCAGTTGAAATATGGAAAGGCAATGTCCAATTTGGTCCCCTTAAAATGGGAGCAGTGGAGAGCTTTTCCTTAAGTGTCTGAAATGCAGATTTACAGTCAGTATCCCAAGTAAAACACACGTCCTTTGAAAGCAATTTAAACAATGGCAGGGCTATCTTACTAAAATTTGCAATGAATCTACGATAATAGCCTGCATACCCTAAAAAGCTTCTCACATCTGTTTGAGTTGTGGGTTCAGATAAATTTTGAATGACTTGAATTTTAGCAGGATCTACTTTTATTCCAGACGAAGAAACGTGGTGTCCTAAAACTATCCCTTCAGTCATCATCATGAAACACTTTTCGTTACTCAGGGAAAGGTTTGATTCAAAACACCTTTTCAGAATTTTCTCCAAGTTTGCTAAGGAATCTTCAAAGGTACGTCCATATACAGAAAAATCATCCATGTAAACCTCAACACACTCATGAATCAGATCTGCAAAGATGGCCAAAACAGCCCGCTGAAAGGTAGCTGGGGCATTACATAAGCCAAAAGGTAAAACTTTGTAGGCATAAGTGCCCCAGGGACATGTAAAGGTGGTTTTTTCTTGGTCTTCGTTTGCAATACTAATCTGATTATAACCACTGAAGCCATCTAAGAATGAAAAATATTCCTTTCCAGCTAAAGCATCCAGCACTTGATCAATGAAAGGCAATGGAAAATAGTCTTTTAAAGTTTCCTTATTCAACTCCCTGTAATCGATACATATGCGCCATTTACCATTTTTTTTAGGAACAACAACCAAGGGTGAGACCCATTGGCTATCGGAGATGGGGTAAATAAATCCCACTTTTAACAACTTTTGTAACTCGTCTTTGACTATTTCCTTTAGCATAGGGTTCATTCTGCGTTGTGGTTGTCTCAGAGGTCGTATTGTGTCATCTAGGTAAATGTGGTGTGTGCATGTCTCAGGATGAATGCCTAGCATATCAGTGTACTCCCAGGAAAATGCATGGGAATATTTATTCAGCAAAGTGGTCAACTGGTCTTCCTGTGATGTGGTAAGATGTGCACCTATTTTCAGAGTTTTGCCTGGACTGATTTCTACAGTTTTACTGTGAATATCGGTGATGGAATGAACATTAAAAACGTCATGAAGTGCTAATGCTAGGGAATGAACGTTGCAATTTTCCTGGAAATTATGACCCATAACTTGTTCTGCTACAGCATATTCCATATCTCGTAATTCTGCAGAAATATCAGGCTCAACAATGAAATAATCCAGTAGATCTTCGTGGTTGTCTTCCTGAAAATCGAAGTACTGATTTATACTTAGAACAGCCTGAATCACCCCTTCTTCTTGTTCTTTGGTTTCATTAATCCATGACAGCTAATCTAATGTAGAAGGTCGTTGGGAAGAAGGGTAAAGTGCAATCTGTTTCCTTTCTGACCCATGTGAAATAAGCATACTTCCTGATCTACATCCTATGAAAGCATCCGCTGTTGCTAGCCAGGGTCTGCCAAGGATCAATGGGTGACCTCCTAAGTTAGAATTTGGATGAAGGACTATAAAATCAATAGGATATTCCCAGGAGTCTAAAGAAACAATAATATCTTCCAAGACCCCTTCGGGTGTAATTTTAGACCTATCAGCTAATTCTAAGACAGTTGTCGTGGGTCTGAGATTTGTCAAATGAAGGTAATTCATTGTCTCTAGTGTCATGACGTTAATGGCAGCACCTAAATCGATCAATGTTTTTGGAATGGAAAAATTATTTATAGTAATTGTAACCATTGGAATTCCAGGATCTATATACTTTTCAATAAAAATGGTGTTGGACATTAACCCTGCTAGATTGCCCATCACATGAATTTTTGATGGATCCTTTCTTCTTTTATTAAGACAGAGTTCCTTAACTGCTTTAGTGTAAATCGGGATATCTTTTATAGCCTGCAGGAGAGGAATTTTGACACATATATTTGTTAACTCGTTCAGAACATTGAAATCAGGTAAGGAAATCGAAGGTTTTTCTTTGACTAACCTCTCTGGAAAAGGAGGTGGATAAGATGTTGTTGTGTTCCCTCGTTGACTGTGATTTTCTGACTGAGATTTTTCTGTATTTAATTTTTTTGGAGTTTTGTCATTTTCTGGTGGTTCTTCTAAGATAACAGGAGACTGTTTTTGTAAGGTTTTCCCAGATCTCAAATTGATATTTTGCAGTGGGAGAATGGAGTAGGGAAGCGATGTTCCATCATCAACATTATATATAGGTCTGTCTGTTTTATTATTTGGATTTGGGATTGGCTGAGCTGGAAGTTGTGTAGGCCAAGGTGGAGGCTGATTAGATGGCAACTGAAGTTGTTGAGGTGGTGTACCCAATTGAGGAGCCATGTTGTTGGGTTGTTGAAAAGATGGATTTTGAAAAGATGGGGCTTGGACTTGATGCTGCTGGTATTGAGGATAGGCAGAAGGTTGTTGATAGGGCTGCAAATAAGCCTGCTGATATGTTTGGTTACCATGGGAATACCCTCTCCAATTTGGAGCAGATGGAGCTAATGGAGGAGACCAAGTTTGCCAAGGCATGGGTGCATTCCATGAATTCTGAATAGGAGTCTGATAATTTGTATTAAATTGCTGCATAGGATCTTGAGACATACCTGAGAATCGTGGCTGCCAAGGTCTCCGTTGTCCCATGAAGTAAAGAGACTCCATGCTGTGATTTTCCTCCATTCGAGCTGCCTGCAACTCCTTCAATCTAAGGCAATCATCAGTTTTGTGATTAAAAGTACATAAGCCACAAATTTCAACAGTATTTAAAGGACATTCTCTAAGTGGGTGTTTCTTTCAACATTTAGGACAAAAAATAGACAAAGCCTGATCTTGTTGGTCCTGTTGTTCTTGCCTCTTCTTGGTTTTTGTTGCTTCTACTTGTGTGCCCAAGGTACTTAATAAATCAGTCTTGAAATCTTCTAGCAGATTTCCAAGCTCAGCTCTAGAAATACCACTGTTTGCAGATTTAGTTGCTTTGGTATTGATATCCCTTTTTCCAGTTCGAGCCTTTCCTCTTGAATATTTCTGACATAAATCTTGTATCTCATCAAAGGGAAGGTAAGAGATGTCACCTTTGCCCATAACATTTAAAATATCCAAATACTCTTCTTTTATCCCTTTCAAAAATATTGTTCTAATCATTTCAGGTGTTAAAGAATTGTATTTAGATTTCTGTAAATTGTATGAGAATCTTTCCAAATACTCCTCCAAACTCTCATCTTCCTGTTGAGTCATGCCAAAAATGTCATCTTTCATCCCCTTCGATCTGCAATATGCTTGATATTTCCGAAGAAATATTTTCCTCATGTCATCCCAGCTAGTGATAGAATGTTCTCCTAAACCCATGAACCATTTCAAGGCAGCTGCTTTAAGAGTAGCAGGGAAAAGACGGAGCTTATGGGTGTCATCAGTATACCCATAAGTTCGACATAAGATGTCAAATTCGAATAGGAAAGAGTCAGGATCTTCAGAGGTCATGCCATAGAAGTTTGGTAAGACAGATGGTGGGATATTCTTCATTTTCACTTCTTCTCCTAGGATAACGCAAGTGTCTAAGATAGGAAATTTAAAAGTGGCTTCCTGATCTTCTGTTGTTCCTTCATTCCTCACATGTCTTCTCTCTTCTTCCCTTCTCTCTTCTTCCCTTCTCTCTTGTTTGCGTTTGTTTTCTATTTCCAACATCCTCTCATATTCCCTTCTCTGTTCTGCAGTTGGTCCTTTTGATGTTTCTTCCTCAGACATTTTGAAACTATCAACTGTTGAGATGAATCCTTTTTGAAGAGAAGCTCCTGTTATTTCTTTTTTTGGGGGGGTTTTAAGAAATCTTCCTTTCTCGTCTCTTAATCTAAACATAAAAGTGAAATCTAGTCTGTGTTTTTGTTTGAAATTTTTGTTTTTATCAGAAAACTAAAGTTTCTAATCCTGCTTCTACAATGCCTCCCCGGCAACGGTGCCAAAATGTTGGGCTTCAATCCACTAATGCAGATCGAACCTTAAATTTATATATCAATCCGGGTCTGTAAGCTTAGAGGCATATCCAAGTTTTAGGACCTAGAGCTAGACTTGTTTGGTTAACCTAATTTTCTGTGAATTGAATCTACTGTCTGATGAGAAGTACTGTAACTTAAAGATACAAAAATCCTTTTACAGGGATAGCTTCATCTGTTCTTTTAAGTGCACAGCAATCTATTTAGGAAAGCAATTTAACAATGAAATAACTGATATAATGAAAGCAATTTAACAATGATTCTAACCCTAACAATCCACTAATGCATGAACAATCAACCATTAAATTCCCTTACAGGACATTGTTCATAATTGATAATTGTTCTAAACACTTTGTCTTCAAATGAACAGCAATGTATGATATATCAAAATCACAGTCTGAACCGTTCCTTTAACATTTAACAGAATAGAAGAAAGAGCTCATAGAATGTAAGTGATGTGTAGCATTAACGAAATCATGACTTGAACTATTTAAATGAGAACTGAGCTATAATAAAATTAATTGAAACTAACTGAATTCGTTCTGCAACAATATGCTAGCTGCTACAGAATTAACACATACCAATGGTTCGATCTAAATCGCATGCATCAAATTAAATCGTTGCAAACATATAAATCGCATACACTGGCAATGTAATGGTGTGCGAACTCAAAAATGGGGGCCCTCCAGTGCCTCGTTCCACACACAGTCGAAAATTTACAGAACTGAAAGTCTAATTGTATTCACCATAAATCGATTACACAGTAAAACCACACAGTTCAGAAGCAGTATGCGTTCTTCCCAAAATCGTGATTATCAATCCAATGTTTTGTGAAGTACTTATACAAATTCAAAAGAAAACTGGAAATGCTATAATCTTGTAAGCTAATTAATGAACATAGCCATCGAGATCCTCATGCAGAATCGTGAAACTCAACAGAATCCAAACTGCCCTGCTTTTGTGTTGAGTGGTAGCACAGGTGGTCATTTGACCGACTTTGACTTGCCATCTGTGAGAGACACATCATCTATTCGTTGGAAATTCGTCCATCCTTGGACATTGAGGATCTTTCCTCCATCTTTCAGTTAATGCCTAGTTGTCCTGCAAGTGCTCAACTTTGGAGACATTACGGGAAGTTAGCACATCCTGTAATTTTCATAAAAACTTAGTTTAAATGCTCTAAAAACCTCAAAATTCGATTTGTTAACAAGCAATGACATTAATACCTTTTTAAACAAAGTCTGTGGTGAACTACAAGCTTTATAGATCGGTATGAGGGTTTTATGGAGGAAAAGGAGGATATTTGGATGACAAGAAGAGGTCAAAATGGTGCCCAACAGTCATATACAATTTACAAGTCATGATTACAATTACAAGTCACAATCTACATTTTACAATTTCACGATACCAACTTACAATTGTACAAATACAATTTAAGAAATTGATAATCATATTTACAAATTACTAATTACAATAAGAAATCACAATTCATGATGTGAGTTACAATTTACAATTAGATACCTTCATGCAAACTCCCATCGCCATCCATCTTAAAAAGATGGAGTCATTCACACGCTTGTTGTCAGAGCCAAAAGAATCTCAAATAAATATCACTTGAACAAATAATTGGATATTGTCTTTAATGTATTCATAATGAATGGATACCATGAGAGTCAAATCAAGAGAGCAATATAGAGATCCAAGAATAGAAATCATACACAAAGAGAAGTAGTGCTTCCCAAAATCTCACAACCATATATTAAAGGAACCACTAACAAGATTGGAATAATTCTCAAGAAAAATGACATCAAAGTAGCCTTCACGCCTCCAAACACCATAAAGAGCATGGTTGATTCAACCAAAGATCCTGTAGACCCGGGACAACATAAGGGTGTCTATTCAACTCCTTGTTCATGTGGCAAAGAGTATACTGGCAAAACAGGTCAATCTCTACAGATTTGGTTAAAGAGCATGCTTTGGACATAACTAAAAATCGTTCCTATATATCTACCATCATAAAGCACTCTCATGACACTTCTCATCACATATGCATAGAAAATACTAAATTGATTGCTAGCGAAGAAAAATACATGAAAAAAACAACCAGAGAATCTCTCAAGATAGAAAAGTGAAACAACACTTTAAATAGGGATAATGGGTTAAAACTCAGCTTCTCCTGGAGGCCAATCATAAATAAGCTCAAACTATAGCATAATAATTGTTGCTAGGGTTTGATTTAAAAATATTTATAGAGGGGGGTTGACTTCTCCCCTTTCACTCAAGGAACCCACAAAAACTATTATTAATTAAAAAATCCCTTCATCTCTTATTAATCTCATCTTGCCATGGTGATTCCCTAGATATAGACCCTCTTGTATGAAGTCTACAACATTGAGTTCAAAAACTCAAACACATGTTTCTTTTACAAAACAAAAACTCTCATCTGTGAATAATGTATTCTCTTAATTCAATTATAATTACAATTACAATTTAAAAAAAATCACAATTACAAATTACATTTGTACAATTACTCTAAGAAATTACTAATTAGACATGTACAAATTACAACTTACAATGTCATTTACAATTCATGATGTCATATACAATTTACAAGTCAAAATTACGATTACAAATCACAATCTACATTTTACAATTTCACAATAACAACTTACAACTGTACAATTACAATTTAAGAAATTGATAATTAGATTTACAAATTACTAATTACAATAAGAAATTACAATTCATTATTGCAAATTATACTAATATATTGTCTCTTTCTCCTGTTCTTATTCCTAGAAGAATGTGAATTGTTGAGATATGCCTTTAATATATGTGTCTCAGTCACTAATATCTCTAATGTGTGTGGAAAATTAGAAAGATGATAGGATAAATGTTAACTATATTTCTTTGAATCTCTAGATAGAATCAGTTCAGGTATGCTCTCAATTTCAAATTATTGTTTAATGTTGAACCTTTTAAGGTGTTGCTTTTTTTCTAATGTCCTTCTATTTTTTTCTCCACTCAATGAATTGAGACAACCATTTATTGATTGTCGATCATTCTTCTAAAAATGGAATGATACTTAATAAACATTTTCTCTACTCAAACATTACTTGATCAACATTTAAATTTAAATTTATGACAGATAATAGGGTGATACAAAATCATACAAATCATTGTGGGAACACGTTAGTGTGCCAAGTAGATCGACCTCAAAGTGGCACATGTGTAGTTTATTCTTCTAGCCATTACCATTAGTGAAGTCGCATACCTTCCCTAACTAGGTCAAAAACTTGATCATGATCTAACGATACCAAATCCTCTTCAGTGTGCATCTCTTGCCATATCAGAATTGGATGCGGACCCTTCAGGTTAAGAGGGACATATTTCCATTATTTCACATGTCCAACATTTTCACATCCATCTGTATCAATGCAGAACTCACAAAAGAACACATACTTCCTCATTTCAATGTAAAATATGTCGCCCATGTCTTTACTTTGAATTGAGTGCAATTCCTTCATGCCAGGTATAGTATAACAGTACCAAGGAATAGATATATTCAAATCGCCAAGGGAAACATTCTAAAATAAACTACATCGAAATAAATTTATCTAATATATAAATTTTCAACTAATCCAGTGTTTCAAAGTAAATTCAAAATGTGAGCTTCAACTACACACCATAGTCTTTTCCCTGCACACTGGCCTTTCTTGTTTAATACCTTCATGTCCCAAATGCAGTTTACTCTATTAAACTACTTATGTAGATGATTTGATTTGGGTTGCACCATAACTCATATTGTACCTCCTAAGTGATCATTTCACACAAGAACCTGCACCATCATGCTCAGTGCCTTGTTTAAAAAAACTCCAAGTATGTCAAACTCTTCTCTCTTTATGAAGGTGAATCAACTAGCAAAATGAGCATGCTGATTTGAACTTCCTTGCGCACCCGTATAACCAAATCCAATGATCTATAAAGGATACCCCATTGTTTTTTAAATAGTCATAATCAACCCAAAGCAATGTTGAACGAATAATGTCTCATGCTCATGATCATCACTGACATAAAAATGGTACTCCTTAATCACATTGTGTGACTGAAGAGTGCTATCCCGACCATCAATGCTCACCTAAGCATATATGTACAAAACATGTACGGATATAGAAATCTGGTTAGAGTGATAGTACACATTATGTGTTTTATTCTAGGGAGAAAATGTGTAGTTATTCCCAAAGTCTACAACTAATAAGAGTGTTCCCCACTCGAATACCTCAGGAGGATGCTTGAAGTCAAAAGATTTTTTCTTGGACCTGTGAGAATGTTTTATGTATTTATAAATATGATTTTGAAACTTCTCCATGAACTATGGAATAATAATTTTGTCCTCAAGCAAGTCGATCCTATTAGATGGAAACAATGAAGAAGATGATGCATTCATAGTAACATACTCTTATCTCTAACAATCCACGTAATTGTGATGTCTAACAATACAGAGTGTTTTGGATCAATGGGGAAATTCCTATGGAACAATGTCAAATTACCACATCAAAGGCATCTTCTGCCACCTACACATCTTTTATTGAAAAACACATCCTCGGGATTCCTTTTGCACAATATAATAGAAACAAAATATCGCACTATGGGAGGAGCTAGTTCACCCTGCCAGTGCTTTTTGCAAAAATATATAAATGTTTCATAATAGAGTTGGAATTCAACATGGTATCAACAACAATGTTGACGCAGCGTCTATCGACAGGGGTTCACTTCGCATCGTCGCCAACAAACTACCAACCCAAACTCCCTTACACACCGGCCCGGAAAGGTGTAACCCTTTCCAGCAACACTTGCAAAGCAAGTGCAGTCTCACCTGAGATGGATAAGGGGCTGCAGGAACCAAGTTTCTGTAGTGGAGTTGAGGATATGCTTTCAACACACATTACCCTTGTAGCAACTAGATATTATAACATCCGCAACATAATATCAATTCATCATTCACATATTAAGTCATTTGTAGATTTCAACAAATAACAAAATTCAAAACATCATATTCAATTTACTTATTCATATCAACAGTACTCCTTAAACCCATAGCATATTCACATCAAAGATACTCTAAAACATTCACCTTCATCATCACATAAAAATAGAGACAGAGATTGCACCATAATCGAACATATTCATGCATTCATTAAACCCTGCGGAATGAACCTCGCAAAAATAGTCAATACACCATGTCGTGGATACAAAACAGATCAAAAGATGGGATCAATCATAAAAAACTAGATGCCCTTAGGCTTACAATACTACTCTATTTATATGCTTCTATTCAGTTACAAAATGGTCCACATGATCAATTCTAACTAATTTAACTATTCTTGTGCTTCCGCGAATTCTGCGAATGGTCCTTCTTTCGCGGATTGACCCTTTCGCACCTGTCGACTTCCGCACTCCCTATGGACTTATCCCGTGCCAACAGGCCCCCAACACAAACTTGTGGCTCATCCCCGAGCCACCTTTGTTGGATACTACTGGTTTGTTGAACTGTTCTTGGAAGTCCTCATAGGTAGTTTGGATCTGTTCGACTACTTCTCTTACTGATGCTCAGAGCTGCGCACTCTCTGTCACCTGCTGCTCCGCTGGGTGGTCACATACTTTCTTTCGTGCTTCCTCCAATTGCTTTTGTACATGTTTCATTACTGGTACTACTCATGCAATGAGGGATTTAGCCTTTGCTTGAAGCTCATCCAAATGTTTGACTCGTCGTTTCTTTCTTTCATGGGCCTTTGTAACTTGCTACTTCATACTTTGCAGTTCTGCTGCCTTTTTCATTCGCATCATTGTGGGCATCGTTTTGAGCGATCCTTTAAAATTTTCTAACTGCTCTTCTGCTTCGCTATGTTTTCCCTTCCACATGGCCAACTAGTCATCCTCGACCAACGTGTCCCAAAACTCTGTGATGCTTACCGCAACTTGCTGTGCTTCCTGTTCCATTTCCTGGATCTCTGTCACTGCTTCCTCTATCATCGTCTACCGACTCTGAATCTCTTCTATCCGTGTGTTGGGTGTCACTTAAGTCTGGAGCTTTTCATTTTCCTTTCTAAGCTTAGTGATGGCTATCCCTAATATAACATATTGTGCTTTCGGGGCAACCTCTGGATCTAGCTCCATTGTTTTGCATTCCTTTGCAATTTCTTTTTATAACTTAGTTCGTTCCTTTATATGCTTCTCCTTCAGAGTCAGTGTTGTGGTCTTCTCCTCTATGACCTCCTCTTTCATGGCCAATTTTTTTTCTAACTGAGCCTTTTCCTCTATAGCTTGTACTTTCGCAGCCAGTGTTGTAGCTTGTTCGTCTCAAAGGTGTTGGGCCTCTGTCTCGCTAGTTTGTAGTTGCTTCTTGTATTCGACCATTTTATTGTGCATTTTAGCCTTGCAGTCGTGGATCTCTCTGCTTGCTACAGCTTGGACTCTATGTAGTGTTAGCATTGGGAGCAAATTGAAATCTACCATCACCTGGTCGGTCGTCCGAACCTCAAGGTCCAAGGTCTTATCCCCTGTCAAAATGGCATGGGATTCGAGTTGGACTATTCGTTGTTGGGTTCCAACTTCTACCTCAACTCTAAGAGTCGAGAGATGTTGCTTGATGTCCCCATGTTGTACACTTATGTTGATTATTGTATTCGCCATTGTGTTTAGCAGCTCCCCTATGTACTAGAATTGTTCAATTGAATACTCTGTAGCCTTCTTGCAGTTATTTTCCACTATTTATGTACTGCTGTCCAGGAATCTGTCGGCCTGCTGCGCAGTGAGCCCTTCCCGTGTGCTACTGTCAACACGGTCCATCCTTTTCTTTGTCCTCGGCTCTTCTTGTTGGATCTCCAATTCTAAATCCGTGAGCGTGTTGGCTATGGAAGCCCCATTATGGCCGGATTCTGCCATCTAGTCTTTCGCATCCTCCTCTTGTTCTGTACCCTCCTTTCAGCTGGTTGAAGCTATGTCTTCCCTGGCCTGGTTTTGCCACCCCGATTTCCTACCCATTTTCTATGTCCTTCGGATTGGTAGGGACCTTCCATTCCTCTGACCACTTGGCTATGATGTCGTCGAGCTCAGCGTCAGTGATCTTGTACTATGTCAGTAACCATTGCTTTGCCAGATCTGCCCGGGCCTGGAGGTAAATCTTGTGTGCTTCAATGGATATCTTTGTGATGGAGTGATACTTTGACGCAGCTTGCGCTGATGTTTGCGGTATCATCCGTGCATCCATCCACATCCTTTCTTGCCATATATAAAAGTGTATGGTGTTTTCTTTCTATCGTTCCTTATCGGTGGTCGCCCATAGATCCTGGTACCGTACACCTTCACATACTCGTGGTCTCGTGGGATCCACCCCCTGGTAATCATCTGGTTCCCTCCATCCTTTTAAGGAAATCATCAAGAGTAGCCATGAATATGTAAATGTCCACCCGTACTCCTAGGCATCATACACATCCTAAGTTAATTCGTGTAGCAGGAACTAGGACCAGTTCATCTGCTCTCTTGCAGTGCACCTTTCCACAGCACCGATGACACCTGAATTACATTACAAGGGTCGGTTCTTCCTTGTTACTTTGATTGCTAGTATATTTTCTCTGACTACCAAGTTATTGATTGTGTGGATCAAGTACCCTCTGGAATCTTTCTCCATGACATACTTTGCCATCAACTGTTCTGCTAGTTTCTTGTCATTGTCCTTCCCCTGGAAAAACTGGGAAGGGTTGACTCCTTCTTGAGGCAGTCCAGTGATTCTTGCGATTAGGTCAATGGTGACCGAAAACTTCTCGTGCAACCAGAGAAATCCGTCATGGAAACATGTGATAAGTTGCTTGACACATGCGTTGACCTGTGCCAATTGGCCAAAGTGCGGCAAGAGGGTGATATCTAATAGCCCTGAGCGTTACAGTCCCAATGCCCACTTCTTGGGTTCCTTTGTAGTTAGGCCTCCTGTGTGAGGGAGATCCTCATAAGCCTTTACGTATTCTTTGAATTTCACTAGGTCATGGTTGGTATACTGCAACCTGGCTGTAATATCCCCAACTTGAGCAACCACTAGTGGTACCCGGCGCAACCTCGATGGGGTATTTTTCATTCTTGTTGATCCGCAGCGTGGGCGCCCTGTGTTGGTTGTGGAGCCAGATCTTCCAGTCTCATAGATGATATTGTCTCAGCCGTGCACCTCAGAGGATTGTACACTCATTCCATGGAGTTGTTTTCGCCAACAGTTTTCGGGCCCATGGTTTTGGGTAACCCGTGGTATTTTTCCATTGTATTTCCCTTATAAGAGAAAGACATTGTAATACGGCTAGGGTCGATATATTAGGTATTATGCATTGTAAAGATATCTGAGATCAAGAAGAGAGACTGTGATATAGCAAAGAGGAATTGCAACTGTTTTCCTGCAGGTTGTATCACTTCACTTTGCTGGATGGTATAATAATAAGAACTGGCAACTTCAGTGTGGACGTAGCCCGTCTTGGGGTGAGCCTTGATATATCTGTGTCTCTCTTGTAATGTGTGTGTGATTATATTTGCATTTTTGTTTATTGTTATTGATCTTGGATCTTGTTTTTCTAACAATTGGTATCAGAGCCAAAGGTCTATTTGGCAGATAAACCCACAGGAAGCTAGGGTTTCTGGTTTGAGTGGGAGCAATGGCAGAAGAAGGAAAGTTTAAGGTTGAGAAGTTTAACGCCCAAAACTTCCAGTTATGGAAGATGCAAATGGAGGACTATCTATACAAGAAGGATCTGTTCCTGTCATTAGGAGGAAGAGCAAAGCAGCCGGCGTCCATGAAGGACGAAGAATGGGAGGTTTGACAGAAAGGCTCTAGGAACAATACGGCTGAGCCTGGCTTCGTCGGTGGCTTTCAATATCTCAAAAGAAACGACAACGGAGGGTTTGATGAGCACACTGGGTAAGCTATATGAAAAACCCTTGGCCTCCAACAAGGTATTTCTAATCAAGCGTTTATTTAATATGAGGATGTCTGAAGGTGGATCTGTTACTGATCATTTAAATGAGTTTAATACGGTTACAAATAAACTAAGTTCTGTAAGTGTGAACTTTGATGATGAGGTTATGGCTCTTCTAATATTGTGTTCATTGCCAGAAAGCTGCAATAGCTTGGTCATGGCTGTAATTAACTCTGTCTCTGGTTCAAACACCTTGAAATTTGATGATGTTATTGGTGTTATTCTTAGCGAGGAAATGCGAAGAAAAGGCACAGGTGAGACATCAGGTAATGCGTTGACCATGGAGAGCAGGGGAAGACAAAAGGAGAGAGGAAAGAGCCAAGGTAATCATGGCAAGTCTAAAATGTGCAGATCTAAGTCCATACTAGGAAAAATAGAGTGCTAGAACTATAGAAAGAAAGGACATCTGAAGAAAGACTACAGATCTCTAAAGAAGAAAGGAGATGCATAGCAAGAAACTACCCAGGAAGCAAATGTAGCAGGTGATGTGTTACAAGATGCTTTGATTCTTGCATTATATAATACTAGTGATTATTGGGTAGTAGATTCAGGGGTTTCATGTCATGCTACAAACCATAGAAAATACTTTCATGATTATGTTCCAAACGATTTTGGACATGTTTTATTGGGTGATGATGAGCCATGTAAAATTGTTGGAATGGGTAAGGTATGGATAAAAGTTAAGAATGGAACTGATTGGCTATTGAAAGATGTAAGGCATATTCCTACTATGAAAATAAATCTGATCTCAACAGGGCAGTTGGGAGATGGCGACTGTCTATCTACATTTGGAGAAAAGTGGTGGAAGATCACTAAAGGATCAATGGTGATAGAAAAAGGAGATAGGGTAGGTACGTTGTATTTATGTCCTCATAATACTAACCATTCTATCTCTTTAGCTTCCATAGGAACAGATACAGCATTGTGGCATCATAGGCTTGGCCACATGAGTGAGAAGGGGATGCAGATTCTCCACTCAAGGAAGTTGCTTCCAAATTTGAAGCAGGTAAGTTTTGAATTCTGTGAAAACTGTATTTATGGAAAACAAAAGAGAGTCATATTTCTCAGGGTTGGGAAACAGAAGAAGAATGAAAAGTTAGAGCTTGTGCATATAGATGTATGGGGACCAGCTCAGGTAAATATCTTGGTGGCTCTCACTATTATGTTACATTTATTGATGATGCAACTAGGAAAACTTGGGTTTATTGCATTAGACAAAAATATGATGTGTTTGCTACTTTTAAGAAGTGGAAAGCTTTGGTTGAGAATGAGACAGGGAAAAGGTTGAAGTGTCTCAGATCTAATAATGGAGGTGAATACTGCGGCAAGGAGTTTGATAGTTACTGTTCATACCATGGGATTCATAGAGAGAAGACAGTCCCAAGAACACCACAAGAAGATGGTGTGTCTGAAAGGATGAACAAAACGATCATGGAGCATGCAAGGTGTATGAGATTGCATGTAGGGTTTCCCTTACAGTTTTGGGCGGATGCTGTAAATACTGGTTCTTTATTTAATAAACAGAGGACCTTCAAGTGCTTTGGATGGTGGTATTCCAGAGGAGGCATGGACATGTAAAAAGGTAAACTACTCATTTCTAAGAACGTTAGGTTGTGAAACATTTGTCCATATTGATAAAGATAATAGAACAAAGCTTGAAGCTAAATCTAAGAAATGTACCTTTATTGGATATGGGGTTGATGAATTTGGTTATCGCTTATGGGATTATGAAAATAACAAAATCATCAAGAGTAGAGATGTGATATTCAATGAAAACGTCATGTATAAAGATCAGTTGTAGGGAAAGAAACAGGAAAAGGAAAACAAAGAGTACACAGTACTTGATTAAATTAAAGAAAATGAATTTCCAAAGGTGCCAGAAAATTAAGAACATTAGCAAGTACCTGAAACTCCTGCAACTACAAGAAGATCTACCAGGTTAAGTAGACTCCCTGAACGATACTCTCCTTCAATGTATTATTTATTGATGACTAATGCTGGTGAACCAGAGTGTTATGAAGAAGCAATGCAGGTGGAAACTAGAAAGAAGTGGAAGCAAGGCATGAATGAGGAGATGGACTCATTGGTAGGAAATCAGACTTGGGATTTGGTTCATTTTCCTGCTGGTAAAAGAGCATTGCAGAAAAAAAATGGATTTACATGTTGAAGGAAGAAGAAAGAGGTAAGAAGCGGTACAAGGAGAGACTTGTTGTAAAGGGGTTTGCACAGAAGAAAGGTATAGATTTTGATGAAATATTTTCTCCTGTTGTTAAGATGACTTCAATTAGGACTATATTAAGTCTAGTGGTGGTAGAAGATTTGTATCTTGAACAATTAGATGTAAAAACAACCTTTCTCCATGGGGATTTGGAGGAAGAGATATATATGCAGCAGCCACAAGGGTATGAGGTCAAAGGTAAGGAGAACTTAGTATGCAGGTTGCAAAAGAGCTTGTATGGCTTGAAGCAAGCTCCAAGGCAGTGATATTTAAAATTTGACAGGTTTATGACAGAACAAGGTTATAGTAGATGTCATTCTGACCACTGTGTTTACTTCAAGAGGCTAGACAATGAAAGATATATTATCTTGTTATTGTATGTGGATGACATGCTTGTTGCATGGTCTAACATGCAGGATATAAATGTACTCAAAAGGAAGCTAGCTAATTCATTTGCGATGAAGGATTTGGGCGCTGCAAAGCAAATCCTTGGTATGATAATAACAAGAGACAGGAAAAATCGCAAATTGACATTGTCTAAGGGTGAGTACATACAAAAGGTGTTGGATAGGTTCAAAATGAAGAATGCAAAACCAGTTAATACACCTTTGGCCAGCCATTTCAGTCTAAGTAAGGAAATGTGTCCCAAGACACAAGAAGAGACAGATTACATGTCCAAGATTCCCTATCAATCAACAATTGGCAGTTTGATGTATGCCATGGTGTGCACAAGACCAGATATTGCACATGCAGTGGGAGTTGTGAGCAGATATATGAACAATCCAGGTAAAGAACATTGGAAGGAAGTACAATGGATTCTCAGGTATTTGAGAGGTACTACCACTCATGCATTATGTTTTGGAGGTTCATACACTATTCTACAGGGATATGTTGATGCATATATGGCAGGTGATAAGGATAGTAGGAGGAGCACCATAGGGTATGTGTTTACTATAGGTGGAATAACAGTAAGTTGGATTTCGAGATTGCAAAAGGTTGTTGCACTTTCAACAATGGAAGCAGAGTATGTTGCTGTTACAAAGGCTAGTAAAGAAATTATTTGGTTGAAGAGGTTTATGGAGGAAGTGGGTAAGAAGCAGAAGGATAGCAGGTTGTATAGTGTCATTCATCTTGCAAAGAACTCAGCATTCCATTCCAGGACTAAACATATACAGCTCAAGTACCATTTCATACGCTATGTTCTGGAAGATGAACTGTTGAATTTGGAAAAGATACATACTATCCAGAATCCTGCAGGCATGTTCACAAAGGTTGTGACCATAGAGAAACTAAGTTCCTGCTCAGTTTCAGTTGGCCTTCTAGCATGAAGGTGAAGATGAAAAAGTTGCCAAGTCCAAGGTCTAGCAAGTACAGTAGCGATGGAATTATTGTGATCAGTCTCCAAGTGGGAGATTGTTGGTTGTGAAGCTAGATATTCCAGTCTCATAGATGATATTGTCTCAGCCGTGCACCTCAGAGGACTATACACTCATTCCCGTACCTTGGGGTTCGGGGGCAATGCCCCCGAGAAAACTTTTGGGGTTGTTTTCGCCAACAGTTTTGGGGCCGATGGTTTTGGGTAACCCGTGGTATTTTCCCATTGTATTTCCCTTATAAAAGAAAGACATTGTAATATGGCTAGGGTTGATGTATTAGGTATTATGCATTGTAAAGATCTCTGAGATCAAGAAGAGAGACTGTGAGATAGTGAAGAGAAACTGCATCGGCTGTGATGTAGGTTGTATCCCTTCACTTTGCTTGACGGTATAATAATAAGGGCTGGAAACTTTAGTGTGGACGTAGCCCATCTTGGGGTGAACCACGATATATCTGTGTCTCACTTGTAATGTGTGTGTGATTATATTTGCATTTATGTTTATTTTTGTTGCTCTGCGATCCTATTTTTGTAACACCCTGCCCGACGTGGTGGAACGTATGGTGAGAGAATTGGGCTATCATATCCATCTTGCGCAGCTTCAGCAGCTGAAGGGCCTGCAGTGTCATTCGTAAATCTTGATGATGCCCAGATGCCTTTCTTTTTCTCCCGGCCGGTGTTTGGGGGTCAAGTCGCGCTCCTCTTCTTTTTGTGTGGACTTCTAGACATAACTTTTGGCTGCTCCTGCACAACTGGTGTGGGCTGTGGTATTTCATTCCTATTGCTAGAAACATACACCTCCATGCGACTCTGAATTAGGTAATGTGTTTCGACCTCCCCCCCCCTCCTATATTTATAGCGCTGGCCGAAAACATCCAACCAATCATGGGCCATAGTTACCAAATCTAGTTGGGATCGCCCAAATCTACTGCATGCATTGGGTATTAACTGCCATCATTCTCATTTTTTATGTTGTCCAGTGCCGTATAACTGCTGCATTTATTGCCGGATTGGACTTCTGCGCCTCGTGGAAACTTTCGACTTGCTGCATTTTTTTTATTTTTTATTTTTTTACTGCAAATGCCTGATTACCTGATCGACACAGCGAGCTCTGCTATGTTGATACTTCGCCGTATAGTAGGATTTCCTACTGTCACTAATCTCCTCCAATTCCTCTGGGTTGTTGTTGTTTACTTCTCAACCTCATCCATCAGTGATGCTGCATTTTTCACCCTTCCAGTCGCAGCTCTCATTTGTTGCTGGTATCTTAGATTCAGTCGATGCAGCCACTGCTTGACTGGATTCGCATCGAGTTTCAAGGGGATCTTCATTTCCCCTAAGTCTCTGGAGATTCCCTTCATCTCTAAGAATTTCATTGGAAACAAGTCCTGGAACTCATGTAGCAAGTCAGTTATCTTCGCAATGGTCAACTCATCCCAGTAGTCGCCAATGCTTGCAAACTTTGGGTTCTCCTCTGATCCAATGTTCACCAGCTTGATTTTCAATGGTTGCTGAAATTTTTTCGACGGTATTTCTGGTGCCTCAACATTGTGAATACCCTTTGATTCTGGTACATATATAGCCCTGGGATCATCCTCATCGTCGGGCTCTTCGGTGACGTTGTAACACTCCATCAACATTTCTTGTGTTGCAGTCCTTTGAAGTGCCATCAGTTGTCCTATTGGTACTACCTCAAATATCTTTCCGTGGATCACCTGTAGTGTAGTGTGGATGAAGGGGTTGTCATCTAAGAAAGAAAACGATTGGTTGAAGCCAATGGTAAGTTGTTCCCAAGAAGTCATCCTGCGTCGCAGTTCTGCTACGACATACCAACTCCACGGTACTTCATCCAACGTGTGTACAAATGCATGTACCCACTCCTTCTTTTCTCTCGATCCCCATCGGTGTTGACAAGCATTCAAATGCTCTTTTGGGTTGCCTCATCCATCATATCTTATTTGGTCGTATCCCGCAGTTTCGTCGAACCGAACCTCAATGAGGCGTCGATATAGTGGCCAAGTTGTGATGTTTGATTTGTGCGCCACCCACCATCGGGTAGGATTAGCCTTCAAGGCTTCCTCCAGGGCCAGTAGATGTTGGGGTTCTACCACTTTTTCCTCAAATTCTCTGAGAAAGTTGCTCAAGTTAGGAAATCCCTCATATGTAGGTAACACATATTCCTCCATGGTTACCTTTCATAGTGACTGCGTTACCCGTGTGCATCTTCTAAAGGATACTTCATGTAACTGATTCTGCCAATTCTCGAGGGCCTCATCTGAATATATGATGCCGAGCTAGTGCTACGCCATTCTAATTCTCCATCTATAGTGGTATTAACATAATCCTTATATATGTTGTACAAAATGTCCCACCCTTTTGCAAACTCGTCTCTGGTTGGTTTCACATAGCGCAGCCCTTTCACAGGATCCAGTGGTGCGATGACTCTCATCTCGCAATTCTCAAATGACATCGTCCTCTTCTTAAAATTGATAATTGCTTGGTTTTCCATGGCCCAATATATCCCCAGTAGTACTAGATAGGGACTTGTGTCATCCACGATTTCAATGATGTCGAAATCAGCATACGTCCTGAGCCCTTCAATTTCAACTAGAAGTTGACATACCCGACCAAGCGGAGTGACCTTACTCTGATTTTCCAGTCGCAGTTGTACTGGTGACCAGGTCATCCGCGGCTTTCCCATTGTCTCCCACGTCTTCTTGGTTAGAATATTCACATCCAAACCCAAATCCAAAATTATGGAGTCGACATCAAATTCTCCAATTTGTGCCGACATCCACATCTCCCTCCCTGTCTTCTTCTTATGTATGCGATTAACTTTTTGTTCCTGACGTGCACCTTCCTGTCGATGCAGTAGACCAGCTATTTCTTCCAGTGCATCTGGGTCCTTCTCTAACTCCAGGCAACTTTCCAAGAAGGCCTTTAGAGTGTTTTCCTTCCTCCGTGACTTCGTCGAGTCGAACGTCGGTGGCATATCATAGATTTCTTCCTGAAGAGGTAGCTGCCTCGTATTCCTCATTGCCTCCTGTGCCTTCAAGAAGAAATCCCTTTCTGCTTCCACATCAAAGGTGACCTGCTTCCGCTGTGTTTGGGTTGGTCGAACATTGGTGTGTGACCTATCGCCTCCTGTCACCACTCCTCCTCATGTCACTATTCCAACCGTCACATGGCTACTTCAAGCTTCTGTTGATATCATATGCACGGCCGATGGCGCATTCTGATTATTTTGGTTCTGGTTCTGGGGTGGATTCTTAGTTTTCCATTTCATACTGAGCTGAGGGAAATCCTCTACACTGTGATCTACAGCACTACAATAAGTACATTGCGGCGCTAGGTTTGGATAATCCCTCTGGTAGTGCCCCTGCTTTCCACAATTGTAACAAATGATCGGTCCTCTTCCCTATCCAGCAGCTCCTCCACGTCCCATACTGGCACCTCGGCCTCCATGGAATCCTCTTCTGAAACCTCCGCATTGTGGCCCATATTGTTGATACTGCAGCTACCCGTACTACAGTTACTGATACGGTGGCTACCCATATTGCGGTTAGCCATACAGCGGTGGCGGATACTACAGCTGCTCGTATTTCCCCTGATCGTATTGCTGCAGTTGGTTGAACTATGGTTGTGGCTAGCTGTATTGTGGTTGCTGTTGCACCACCAGTGTCTCTTCTCCCTTCATAAAATATGTGCCAATTGTCTGATCTTGCAGCAGGTCATACGCCCTGCAGTCCTTCTCATCATGGCGAACTGATCGACAGAATTTGCAGTACAAGTTTGCGGGATTCAACACCATCTTTTTCATATATACACATTCCTCCAGTCAATACCCTCTGGTCTGAATTATAGGACACCACGGCATGCCTCCTTGATGGAGGGGGTTTGGTTCCCCCGACTGCAAATACTCACGAAACTCTGGACAATTTTCCTTATGGTGTCCCTCAGCTTTGCACTTGGTGCACCATATGTCTCTGCAGGTTTCCTTTCCCTTCTTGATATCCTCCAATTGAAGCATTATATTGGCCAATTGCGCTTGGACTCTATCCATTCCTATCCCTGCTTCATCGATTGGTGAAGCCTCTAGCTTCATCACAATCTCTAATGCTTTCACCTTTATCGCTGCTTTTTGTTGCATTAGTGGTCCACGAATATGCAGTACTAGTCCTACGATGAACCACTCTTTGTGTTGTAGCTCATTTATCAAAAAGCTCACTTTTTCTATCAACGTCTTGTACCGCTGATCAAAATCCCACATCGACTCATTCGGGAATTACTTAATCTCCTTGAGCTCAGTAGCATACTGCGACTCAAATTTTGGCTTTTTAAATTCATCAATCATCATCGTTCTGACCTGCGCCAACGTCTTGGATGGTGTTCACGTCAAAACCTTTACAAACTTCATGTATCAGTCTAACGCTCGGCCCCTAAGGGTCGTCTCCATTTGTCCCATATTTATGGCTTCGTCCTGGACCTGCTTTATAGTCCAGACTACTTCACATATGAACCAGTACTATTCGGGATCCTCGATCCCATTCCCCTGAAAGGTAGGCATCTTCACCTCGTCTGCCATCCTAACGTTGCTACTATTATTGTTTACTGAAGTGCTACTCTTACCGCTGCATGTAGGGAAACTCTACGAGTAGTTTGTATGTATTCCTATAAAATTTGGAGTAGTGCGCGGGGTTGAAGGTATGTTGTAACTTATGATCTATCCTCCTTTTTCTTCTGGGTAGTCTGGTTAATGTCTCCTTCACAATAAGATTGCTTCCTCCCTTGTGGTCCTATTTCGCAGTCCCCTGTTCTGGTCCTCTCAAGAGACTCTCTCTCATTCCTCCTCTTCTTCTCAGGACGTCAGAATATTTTTCCACTCCTCAAGGTACCACACTCTTCGTAAGCCTCCATTAATTACTCGTCGTCCCTTATGTCCATCTACCCCATATCTTTCAGTTAGATCCTCATTTACGCGATACCTTCAACCTTCGCACACTGATTTTTCTACTCGTCGGAAGACATCCTCAATATTCCCTTTTCGTAGACAAGCATCTTAACCCACAATTTTAACAATGACAAGAACCTTCCTCTTGGCCCCTTGAAGAAGTTCCTCTCGGTGTCACTGTACAACTTGATAGTGTCTACTACGAACTCAGTCACGTATCCCTCGAGGATACTATCCACCCAAAAATCAACAGCTCATGATACCTTGTTATCGACTTGCTTCAACTATTGAATCAACTCCGGGGTCCAACAATCCAGTTCAGTCTTCTGGAAATGATATTTGGAACGTCATCTGCGCTAGCCACTCATGTAGAAACACTGGGAATTCACAGAAAAATATTTCATGGATATTTGAGTAAATGTATTTCTGCAGCCAACTTGTTGATGTCTGTGTAGGGTCTTGCTTCTCGCTTTCTATGAATTCCTCTGCCTTCTTATCAAACCACTCTTGGATCTCTAGTTTCGTCAGATGCCACAGGATATCCTCTTCTTTTCTTCCTTAGGGTCCCGGCAATGGAACCATTTGTTGACGCAGCGTCTATCGACAGGGGTTCACTTCGTACTCTCGCCAACAATATACCAACCCAAACTCCCTTACACACCAGCCCGGAAAGGTGTAACCCTTTCTAGCAACACTTGCGGAGCAAGTGCAGTCTCACCCGAGATGGATAAGGGGGCTGCACGAACCAAGTTTCTGCAATGGAGTTGAGGATATGCTTTCAACACACATTACCCTTGTAGCAACCAGAGATTATAACATCAACAGCATAATATCAATTCATCATTCACACCTTAATTCATTCACATATTTCAACATATAACAAACATTCGGAACAACATATTCAATTTACTTATTCATATCAATAGTACTCCTTAAACCCATATCATATTCGCATCAAGGATACTCTAAAACATTCACATTCATAATCACATAAAAATGTAAAGTTAGTCACAGCAGATCTAATGAACAAATAAATCAGTCACAACAGATGAATAAGAAGATATGGTGCAAAACTGTGCAAAACATGCAGCAGTGCTCTCTATCCCAGAAAGGGTGAATGAATTACAATACAAACTGTTTCAATGAACAGAGCAATTCGAATTGCCTAAGGAGGTCATTCGAATCACTGAATGAAGTAGCTTGACTCAATCTAGGAGTCCTCATCAATCATCGGTGTTGCTCATCAATCACAACAAACAGTCATCCAGGTGTCAAGCTGAGTCTAACTGATCATAATAAATGTAACTAAAGTGTGTAGCACTGATATAGGATCTGGAGGCTCAGTGGGGGCGCATGGGAGGCTAACTGGAGTCAGAGCAAGTCACCTAATCAAACTGGAGGTCAATCGGAGGTGAAACAGTCAGTCAGGAGTGAAATCGGAGTGAAATCAATCAGAATCGGAGCTAACTGAATGTAACTGGAGTGAATCTGCAGTGGTAGGTGAGCAAGTGCGCCCTTCTCAGTCAGTAGGTGAGAAGAGGGCGCCTTTCAGCTTAGGAGGGCTAAAACTCTGTGGAAAGTGGCTCCCGGGTGCTAGAAGAAGGTGGATAAGGTGTTGGAGGCATCAAACTGGTGACTGGACTGCATATCCTGAAATAGATCATGCAAGATCCTGAAGTAGATATGTATCCCGAAATAGATGATCCTGAAATAGATATGTATCCCGAAATAGATGATGGATATCCGAACACCCCCCCTCAAGCTAGACTATGATGTGCCAACTAAAATAATGTGGGGCCCTGGTAACTAAGACCAAAGGTCACCCCAATACAATAATCCAAAAAATGCTGAAAAATAAACTAAGTGAGGAAAGAGGGAAAACCCAGTGGGAAGAAAGCCCCCCCTCAAGTCTAAAGCATAATAATGAATCAATCTGTCTCCACCATGATGGAACTCACCCCCAACAGTGAACGGAGGTAAGAGAACTTCTTCTCAGTGAAGCTCTTGGTGAAGATGTCTGCAATTTGCTCATCAGTAGGGCAATATTGCAGAATGATGGTGCGGTCATGCACCAACTGTCGAATGTAATGCATATGAATCTCAATGTGCTTGGTCCTCTGCCGCTGAACTGGATCTGTGGAGATCTTGATAGCACTTTGATTGTCACAAAATAGGACAGTCGAAGTAGTGCCACCAAAACCAAACTCGGAAAGAATACCCTGCAACCAAACTGCCTGAATGCAGGCATTGACTGCCCCTCGATACTCTGCCTCTGCTGAAGAAAGTGCAATGGCTGCTTGCTTTTTGCTGGACCAGCAAATAGCACCATGACCAATCATGAAAACATAACCGGAAGTGGACTTCCGATCAATGCTATCACCTGCCCAATCTGAATCAGTAAAACCAATGAAATCTAGCTCAGAATCTGCAGCATAATGTATGCCAAACTGTCTCGTACCTTGCACATACTGCAAGATCCGCTTGGCTGCTCGCCAATGAAGCTCATGTGGCTGCTGCATATATCTTGACACGGCACTCACGGCATATGAGATATCAGGCCGTGAATGTGTCAAATAAAGTAGTGAACCAATCAACTGTCGATACATACTGCAATCTGCAAGCGGTGTGGAATCTCCCTCCTCAAGACTGATTCCTGAGAGGAATGGGAATGGGGCTGCCGTACATTCAGCCATATTAAACTTCAATAACAGGTCGAAAGCATATTTTTGCTGAGATATAGTGATCCCATCGAAATTTTGAGCTATCTCCAAGCCCAAAAAGTGACTCAGCAAGCCCAAATCGCTCATGTCAAAAGCTAGATTTAAGGCAGTTTTTAGCTTGTTTATTGAAGTAAGTGTGCTACCAGTAATAAGCAGATCATCAACATAAAGTACAATAACCAACAAATTACCTTTAACTCGCTGAAGATAGACATTCGGATCAGATTTGCATCTTTGGAAATTCTGAGAAAGAAGGAAGGAGTCCATCTTTGCGTACCAAGCTCTTGGGGCCTGTTTTAACCCATACAAAGACTTCTTCAATCTACAAACCAATGATGGATCTGATGTATAACCCTCTGGCTGCTGCATATAGACCTCTTCAGCAAGGTCTCCATGTAAAAATGCACTCTTCACATCCATGTGATGCACCTCCCAGTGCTTGGATGCGGCAATAGCTAAAACAAGGCGGATGGAATCCATCTTTGCAACCGGTGCAAAGGTCTCTGTGTAGTCCACTCCTTGGACTTGGGAAAAACCTTTTGCCACCAACCTTGATTTATATTTGCTGATAGTTCCATCAGCAGCAACTTTAGTACGGTAGACCCATTTACACTTCACTAATTTTCTTCCAGGTGGAAGAGAAACTAGCTCCCATGTATTGTTCTTTTGAAGAGAACTGTACTCTTCATCCATGGCATCTTTCCATCTCGGATCTCGATGGGCTGAATAATATGATTGGGGATCTGAACCAGCCATCAAATAACAAATCTCAGGAAGAAATGGATCAGCAATAGAAAGAGCCATACCTGCCCTTTGAAAGTCTCCTCTTGTTCGTCTCGGATCAGCAGGATTTCCAAGATTCGAACCAGCAGATTGTAGAGTATTTTGGGCCCACTTTGGTAACTGAGGGGGATCTGAATGGTCGGATTCCGAACCTGATATGTCATGATCATCATATGCTGCTACAATATCAGAAATATCAGAACTCATACCTTCATTATCGCTGCTCGAATCTTCTTCTGGTGAAGGCGGTGAATCGGCAGTTTTCTCCTCAACTAGTTGCAATTCTTGAAGCGGTTCTTCAAACTGCACACTGCGCTCTATGAATATCTTTTTAGATCTGATATCCATGAGTTTATATGCTTTTGATTCTTCCCCATATCCTATCAATATGCACTCGATACTTTGTGGATCCAAAGCTCGTCTCTTCTCAGAAGGAATTCTAGCCCATGCAGTAGAGCCAAAAACTCTCAAATTTGACACATCCGGTTTGTGACCAAAGAATGCTTCGAAAGGAGTCATACCTTTCACGGATGAATGTTGAACTCGGTTCTGTATATATGCAGCAACATTGATTGCTTCAGCCCAAAGATTTGCAGCCAAACCTTTTGATTCAATCATGCATGTAGCCATCTCTTTCAGTGACCGGTTTTTCCTTTCCGCTACACCGTTCTGCTGGGGTGTGTAGGGAACTGTATGTTGGATCTTGATTCCGCTTTGGGCACAAAGTTGCAGCAACTCGGACTTGATATATTCCCCACCATTATCAGATCTAAGAGCTTTGATCTTGCTCTCAGTGGTGGTCTCAACAGAAGCCTTAAAATCCTTGAATTTTCCAAGCACTTCTGACTTGTTTTTGAGAAAGAATACCCATATAAAGCGAGAATAATCATCAATAAATGTCAAAACATACCTTGAACCATTTAATGACATATGGGGCAGCGGACCGCTGATATCAGAATGGATCAATCCCAAAATAGTAGAGGCTCTGCTAGCCTTGCCGCGGTCGAATCTGTGCTCGGGGTGCTTCCCAATAATGCAACCGGAGCATATTCCCTTCGAGGAACGGAGTTGTGGAAGCCCATCAACCATGGATTTATTTGATAGCAGCAGCAAATACTTATAATTTAGATGTCCAAATCTTTCATGCCAAAGCCTACTAACCTCATTACCATGTGTGCGAAGAGCAGTGGGCTTTGCAAGCGGAATAAAGTGCGAAAACTCATAACATTTAGCAGTGTGGTTTGCCTTTCCAACCGCAACTAGTCTTCCACTTTTGATATCAGAAATTTCAACTGTATTAGGGCTGAATGTGACTTTCTTTGGATCACCAGTATGTGTCATTTGATACACAGAAAGGAGATTCGAAGCTAAGGAAGGCACATAGAGAACATTCTGAAAGCATCCATGATCTACATGAATCGTACCTTTGCCCTTTGAAGAAATTTTTGAGTCATCTCCCAAATGGATGGGGATGGAGCTGTTTGGATCGAATGAGGAAAAAGAATCAATATTTGCAGCCATATGATTTGATGCACCCGAATCTATCAAGAGAGTGGGCTTCGAAACCGTTGCCATGAGTGCTTGTCCTCTTTCATGATCGTCATTCCGATCCTTCTTCCTTGCACCGTCAGGAAGGGTTATGTTGTTCTTTTCCAAGAGGAGGGCCATTTGATCTATAGTCTTCTTCATACATGAACTTTCGGGATGAAAGCCACGGTTACAATAAGTACATTTAGATTTTTGGTTACCTTCTTTGCCCTTTTGCTTGGATTTCGAACTGGATGGTGCATCCGTTTGCTTGCCTTTGTCTTTTTGCTTGTGAGGCTCGAATTTGGGCTTCTCCTTCTTTAGCTTTCCTTTACCATTCGAAATCTTGGGTCCTTGAACAAATAGGGCTGAATCTTTGGAGCTTATGGACCCCATTTGAATCAACTTGTCATGCTCTTTCGTAACGGACTCAATGAAGGCATTCAAGGTAGGCATCTTCCAATTCGGGGTAGTTAGCCGACCGGAATTGAAAGTGGAGACAAATACCGAATAATCTTTCCCAAGCTTGCTTAGAATGGAGAGGATCAACTGTTTATCCTCTTTGATAACACCACTGTTCTTCAATTGCAAGTTCAAGTTCTTGAATTTTGTGAAGAATTCATTGATGGTCTCGAAATTTTCAGGATTAAGGCCAATCAATTCATTCTCTAATTGAAAAGCCCTAAGCTCATCCTGCTTGCCGAATAGTGTCTCAAGTTGCTCCCATATGGCCTTTGGAGTCTTCAATCCGCTGAGATGGAAGTGAAGATCTTTGGAGATGGAGAGACAAAGAAGACCGTAAGCTTCATCAAGCTTATTGTAGTGTTTGGTTCTTTCTGCTACATTGTTTGGCTCCAATTCAAGACCAAGAGTGACTCGGTAGTATCCTTTTGAACGTAATATGATCTCCATATCATCTTTCCAATCAAAATAATTGAATGGGGTGAGGATAGGCTTTGAAGAAGAGTATTCCATTGCTAGGAGCGAGTCAAATGATGAAGAAGAAGCTTGCATGCAGACTAGAGCGAATGGAATTGCTGTAGAAATGCTTGCATGCAGAAGGTAGCGAATGCAATTGGAGGAGACAATAAACCTGCAAATCACATAAAAACAACCACAATAAGGTCGAACAATCCACCCTTTGAGAGTTGCATCACACCTGGGATTGGATTTCAAGCAATGTTGAATAGGTCCAATGTATCAGATCCAGGAATTATGTGGTAACTCAAGCTTCTGGAGTGGTATTGGAGTATTTTTCAAGCTTTGCATGCACAGGAGCGAATGCCCTTGAGATATCTCATGCCAAACTTTTTGCAATTTTTAGCAATTCAGTCAAATCTTCTTGTATAAACACCTGTAGAAAAGAGATCTTGTTCCTGCAATGGCTCTGATACCATGTAAAGTTAGTCACAGCAGATCTAATGAACAAATAAATCAGTCACAACAGATGAATAAGAAGATATGGTGCAAAACTGTGCAAAACATGCAGCAGTGCTCTCTATCCCAGAAAGGGTGAATGAATTACAATACAAACTGTTTCAATGAACAGAGCAATTCGAATTGCCTAAGGAGGTCATTCGAATCACTGAATGAAGTAGCTTGACTCAATCTAGGAGTCCTCATCAATCATCGGTGTTGCTCATCAATCACAACAAACAGTCATCCAGGTGTCAAGCTGAGTCTAACTGATCATAATAAATGTAACTGAAGTGTGTAGCACTGATATAGGATCTGGAGGCTCAGTGGGGGCGCATGGGAGGCTAACTGGAGTCAGAGCAAGTCACCTAATCGAACTGGAGGTCAATCGGAGGTGAAACAGTCAGTCAGGAGTGAAATCGGAGTGAAATCAATCAGAATCGGAGCTAACTGAATGTAACTGGAGTGAATCTGCAGTGGTAGGTGAGCAAGTGCGCCCTTCTCAGTCAGTAGGTGAGAAGAGGGCGCCTTTCAGCTTAGGAGGGCTAAAACTCTGTGGAAAGTGGCTCCCGGGTGCTAGAAGAAGGTGGATAAGGTGCTGGAGGCATCAAACTGGTGACTGGACTGCATATCCTGAAATAGATCATGCAAGATCCTGAAGTAGATATGTATCCCGAAATAGATGATCCTGAAATAGATATGTATCCCGAAATAAATGATGGATATCCGAACAAAAAATAGAGATAGATATTGCACCATAATCGAACATATGCATGCTTTCATTAAACCCTACAGAATGAACCTCGCAGAAACAGTCAATACACCATGTCATGGATACAAAACAGATCAAAAGATGGGATCAATCATCAAAAACTGGATACCCTTAGGCTTATAATCCGACTCTATTTATATGCTTCTACTCGGTTACAAAATGGTCCACATGACCAATTCTAACTAATTTAACTATTCTTGTGCTTCCGCGAACTCCACGAATGGTCCTTCTTTCACGGATTGACCATTTCGCACCTGTCAGCTTCCGCACTTCCTGCGGACTTATCTCGTGCCAACAAACAACAAATTTTATAAATTGTGTTTAGCCTAATATACCATGGTTTTAGTCTGTAAAACATGTTAATTGATATCTTGACACAGATGTTGGTCTCTTGAAATTCCTCAAACAATGCAACTTGTGTCATCTCTATAACATGCTTACAATGCTCAACACAAAATCCTCTGGATAAACGTTGCCACAGGACATGCTTTAGATCCTATATAACACGATAATGGTTGTCCTAAAACTCTACCACCTTATCTCTAACACTTTCAGAAATCATTTCTCAATAGGGATGCTTGCAAATAAGAGCCCAATAAGCACCTTCATTGTTTTCATCTATCCGGACCCTAAATTTAGTATATTTGTGCAAGGTTTTTCTTGAAAAATGGAGCAATTTTGGCATTGTTTCCACCATTCTACTTCTTGAGATTGTCGATGCCACAACAAGAATTGTAATTTTCCTATGAATAGCTCAAATATTAGGTTTTCTTGATTTTTCAAACAAAGATAACGCCTTCATCACATTTTCTGCCACAATGTTGTGTGCCTTTTACTTTTTGCACCTTTAAAACCCAACATGTTTGCATCATGTTTCAATATTTTATGTTTTATCAATCCATGTAATATTTGAGCTTGTGTGTTGACTGGGTGTTGTTCAAAATATGACTTGATAATTTTACTAACATGCTCTCTAACTATATGAATAGGACTCAGGTTCCCAAACTCTTCTCATGTGACAGCATCCATAAGGTCTTCTAAACAATTTCTACCTCTTACAAACCCATTTCAACTCCCAATTACTCTTGAAACCATGTGAGAGGGAATGGGGTCTTGTGATGACTAATTGGGATCTATCACTGAATAGTCGAATTGAAAATTTGAAAGGTCAATTGTGATCAAATAAGGGACTTTTTTCTAAATGAAGGAAAAAATACAATCGAAGAATGAAGCTTTCAAAAACTATTGTCTCACTTGTTCGACTACAGAGGATGATTCCAAAAGACAAAACACCTAGAGCAGCCACTCACACAAACAGATCACAAATCAACACACTGATGTTTTCTCACGGCTTAAACCTTCGAAAGGGAAACACTCCACAACCCCAACCAAATAGCTATTTCAGGCAGTTTATTATGCAAAAGAAAGAAAGTTACATATGAGATTTTCATAAGCAATCAACTAGCAAGTGACCCTCCATGCTATTTTAATAGATATCATGGACCAATCGGGTGCTAAGCCATGGGTCAAAGGTAGTTATGAGATAAGATAAGTTGAACCATCATATAACTCTATGTCTAGAACATATCGTGACTGTCGGATTAGATATTTACAAATGCATACTAAAAAAACACACTTTTCCTAACAGATATATTATAACAAGTTGATCTTAACTAAATCCTAAGTGTCTTAATATTCTAACATCCCCCTTAAGAACAACTTGGGATAGGATTGAAGGATTTAAAAAAGTGACACTATTAGGATAAGGAAGGAGGAATTAGAGCCTATCCCCCCCTTAATGACAAGTTCCTAAACTCCTAACATAGATCAAAGCTTAGAAAACTTTGCTTCTGTAAGATATTTGGTGAAGATGTTTGCAACTTGATCATCTGTAGGGAAAAGGAGCACTTCAAGAACGCGATCATGAACAAGATTTATTATGTAGTGCATATGTAGCTCAATTTGTTTGCTGTGTTGATGTTGAACTGGATCTTTAGCAATCTTGATGGCACTTTGATTGTCCCACCAAAGTGGAGTCAGATGATGTTGTTGGAATCCAAACTCTGGAAGGATTTGTCGAATCCATAAAGCTTCTTGACTGGCATTAACTGTTGTAGGATACTCTGCTTCTATTGAAGAGAGAGAAAGCGATTATTGTTTCTCACAATCCCAAGTGACAGGCACAGAACCCAGACGGAAAACGTAACTTGCAGTAGACTTACAATCATCAGGATCGTCATCCCAATTTGAATCAATGAAACCAACCAACAAAGGAGGCCCCCCTGAACTGTAATGAATTCGAAACTGAATTGTACCCCGAATATATCGAAGTATTATTTTTTCTTCTTTCCAATGACTTTCATGGGGCATTTGCATATAGCGGGAAACACGACCAAAGGCAAAGGAAACATCATGATGGGTATGAGTCAAGTATAAGAGACTACAAAAAAGTGTGGCATCAACTTCAGGTGAAGTGCAAGTGGAAAAAGGTTTGACTCCAGACTAGAAGGGAGAGGGAGTTAGTTTACAAACTTCCATGAGAAATCGATGAAGAAGGCCAGAAGCATACTTAGACTGAGAAAAAAAGAATCCTTATTTGGTTTGCAAGACTTGGAGGCCAAGAAAATAATGCAAATGTCCTAAGTCTGTCTTTTCAAATTTTTTCTTAAGACTCGATTTCACATGGGTTAAAAGCTTAGGGTCGCTACCGGTAAGAATAAGATCATCAAAATAAAGAACAAGGATGATGATATTGTTTCCTACTTTCTTAGTATAGACATTAGGGTCAGAATGAAATCTAGAAAAACATGTATCAAGGAGAAAGATATCCATTTTGGCATACGAGGATGGAGGGGCTTGCTTAAGGTCATATAAGGATTTTTTAAGGCAACAAACAAGGCTAGAGTCATTCTTAACATAGCCAGGAGGTTGTTCCATGTAAATTTCCTCTTACAAATCACCATGTAAAAATGTAGACTTGACATCCATTTGATGGAATTCCCATTTATGTAAGGCTGCAAGGGAAATAACAAGGTGAATGGAGCTCATTTTGGAGACAAGGGCAAAGGTTTCATTGTAGTCCATTCCTTCAACTTGGGAAAAACCTTGGAAACTAACCTTGCCTTAAGTCTTTCAACACTTCCATCCAAGGAATACTTAGTTCTGTATACCCATTTACATCTAACAATTTTTCTTCCTTTTGGAAGAGGGACAAGATCCCAAGTATCGTTCACTATTAAGGAACGATATTCTTCATCCATAGCTATATTCCAATCTGGATTCTCTGAATCTTCTGCAAAAGCCTCTGGATCATGATTCTCGGAAACTTGAGCCAAAAGAAAAGAGACTCGTTAGAACTAAGAACGTGTTCATCATTGATCTCTAGGATTACCGACACAATCACCAGCTACTTCATATGTTGAATGGACCCATCAAGGAAGCGATTGTGTTGGTGCAATTGGAGAAAAATGAGCAGGCGGAGGTGGATTTTCATCCTCACTGTCATCATCAGGAACTGTAATTGGAATTCTTTTAAGGAAGTTGGGAGTAGAAGAAGGCACAAGTGTCAAATTAGGATTGCAGGCCAAAGATGGTACAAACATTGAGTTAGGCTCGCAAGCCAAGAGATTTTCATCAAGTTTAACATCTCTTCTAATAATTATATCATGAGAATGTGACTAAAGAAGTCTATAACCTTTTGCATTTTCAGAATATCCAACAAATATGCACTTTTCAATTTTAGGCTGCAATGCTTTCAATTTTTCATCTGGAATATGAGCCCATGCTTCACTACCAAACACATGGAAGTGACTTCCATCTGGTTTAATTTTACTCCATGCTTCTTCTGGTGTGATCTCTTGTAAATATTTAGTCAGGGTGTGATTAATTATGTAATTTTCACAATTTATGGTTTCAGCCCAAAATTGAAGACTTAGTCCCTTAGCTTGAAGCATACATTTAGCCATTTCTTTTAAAGTTCGATTCTTCTGTTCAGCTACACCATTTTGCTGTGGTGTATATGGAATAGTATGTTGTTGTTGGATTCCTTTTTCAATGCAGAAAGTAGTGAACTTGTTGTTAACATATTCTCCACCACTACCATATCTTAACTTTAGAATTTGATGACCAAATTATTTTTCAACAAGGGATTTGTAAGCCAAGAACATGTTAAATACTTCGATCTTAGGTTTTAGGAAATAAACCCAAGTGAATCTAGAGTAATCATCAATGAAAGTTAAGAAATATTTGAAACCAAAAAAGGAAGCAGATGGAAGAGGATCACACAAGTCACTATGCACAGGCTCCAAGGCGGCCGAGGTCAAAACTATCCCGATGATGTTTTCCGAGTACACAACTAGAACAAACACCATCCCTACAAGATACCATCGGAAGACCTGTCACCATATTTTATTTACATAGTTGTTGCAATGAGCGATAATTTAAGTGACCAAATCGTTCATGCCAAAGTTTTCTCAAGTCATCACTATGAGCAACAAAAAATGACAGGAAAGGTGATGACTCAAAGTTGTTAAACTTGTACAACTTGGTAATATCATCAACAATTCCAGTGGTTAGTACATGCTTAGGATCTTTAAAATACTTGATTACAACTTTGTGAGGTGTAAACATTACAGTTTTACCTTCACCAGAATGAGTGATTTGATAGACTGACAACAAATTGCAGGAAATTCTTGGAACACATAGTACATCACTAAACTTTCCATTATCTACCAGAACTGTTCCATATCCTACAACACTAAGAGATCTATCATCACCAACAAATATTTGTTTGGTGTTACATTTATGCATAATAGAAAATATGGCTTTATCCTTATCCATATGATAAGACGCTCCAGAATCAATGATCCACTCATTCGAAGTAGAAGAAGAATATGCACTATAGGAAAAACCCGAAGAACAAAGTGAATGTCCATGAGATGAAGATTCTAAAGACAAATCAAGGCTGATGTGATGCTTCTTCATTGTTGCTTCCAAGGCTGTCATCTTCTTGAAACATTTAGATTCATCATGATTATCTTTTCCACAAAATTTGCAATGGCGCTCAATCTTCTTACCTTTTGGTTTGTTTCCTTTGCCATTTCTTGAAGAATAAGCTTCCTAAGAGAGTTTCGGACCCTTGTTTGGATTATTATTGTGAAGATTTTTATTTTTGGAATGCTCAGACTTCTCTTTCTGTTGTACTAGCAAGGATTTTCCATATGTATTTGCATTGCTAATCATTCCAAGATGTATGAGCTTATCCTTCTCTCTAATAAAAGAATCACAAAAGGATTCAAGAGTAGGCCCTTTATAGTTAGTTGGATCCAATGATTCTTTCATGGAGTGAAATGTAGATACAAAAATAGAATATGTAGGTTCAAGTTTGGAAAAAATATGATAAATGCATTGCTTGTCTTCTCTTTTAATTTTGCATTCTGCACATAAGAGTCTAAGAGTTTTGAACTTAGATAGATAATCTTGAATGCATGAAAAATAATTTGGATTTAAGGAAATCAACTCATTTTCTAGTTGATGACCTCGAATCTCATTGTGTTTACCAAACACATATTCCAATTTTTCCCAAGCTTTATCTGGTTCATCAATTCCATATATGTGGAATCGTAAATCAATAGAGATTGACATTCCAATAAATCCACAGGATTCATCACATTTATTGGCCCATTTTATTTTCATATCAGCATCAATGGACTTTGTTTGTTTCCCTGAGGTAATTCAGTAAAGTCCCCTACTTCGTAGGGCATCCTCCATATGAGATTTCCATGAGAAATAGTTGGAACTAGTAAGTATAATATCACATGGGGAGACCATACTATAAAATGAAGGTCATAAAAACAAAAACCAATGGTATGGATGCAAAGATCTCAAAAAATCAAGATGTTTAAAAAAAACGGCACTGAAAACTGAATCTGGATGAGGAAGTTATGCTAGATTGAAAACATAGTTCCAGGTGACCCCAGCAATTACGAGACAGAAAAATGATTGACGCAATTAAAAAAAATACCCCCCCTCTTCCAAATCTTAACATTTTAAACTCACTTTACAGTAATGTTGTTTTATGTGAACCAATCTTGTAAAATAAGTGGAGTTTCACTTTTACAATAATGTTACTTTAAATATTGTATGCAAAAAAACTAAAAAACTTTAAGTGACTCACTTTTATAATTTAAGGAGATGCACTTTTACAATAAAGTAACTAAAAAATATAAATTACACGCAATTTTAGAAACGTAACTAACAAGAAGACTTGAACTCAAGACCTCTTATTAAACAAATCAACTTTTAACAAAGTGAGCTAATATTAAAAGGTACATAAAAGATGGAAAGGAGGAAGGGGGATTTTTTTTTTTTTACTCTTTTGTCTCGAACTTGATGCCTATCATAAAAAGACCTTTTTTCCTGCAAATCACTTCACATAAACTGTAACAAAAACAAAAAACCAAAAATATGCCTTGAATTTGGGGTTAGACCTCGTTATCTTTCCCAGACTGTATATGTTTTCTCATTATTTTTTATTTTCCACGATCGCACGAAGTGCACGGCAAAGAGCATACGCAGTAAAGAAAACCATTTTTCTTTTGTTTCTGATTTAATGAGATCGCACAAGGTGCAGGGAAAAGAGCATACACAGAAAGAGAAGGTAGCAACCTGAAACTCAAAAAATACTAGATCTAAAAAGAAAATGAGAAAATTATTTTAAATAAAAAAAACGTCACTGTAACAATATACCTCTAGATCTGATGAAATGCAAGTATCTTGGGAAAAAAGAAGCCTTTTTCGATGAAACAAAAATTGTTTCCCCACTTAAAACGGCTCTATGGACGCAATGAGACACCTTTCACGGCCCAAAAATGCACAGAAATTTCAAAACTAGAAACCCTTTCACAGCTTCGACAACATCGATTCAAGATCTTGATCACCAATGGAAGCAACTCTTCAGAAAGGCTCTGATACCATGTTCGACTACATAGGATGATTCCAAAAGACCGAACAACTAGAGAAATCACTCACACAAACAGATCACAGATCAACACACCGATGTTTTCATGTGGTTTAAACCCTCGAAGGGGAAAAACTCCGCGGCCCCAGCCAAATAGCTACTTGAGGTAGTTCATTATGCAAAAGAAATAAATTTACATATGAGATTCTCATAATCGATCAACTAGAAAGTGACCCTCCATGATCTCACTACAATAAAACCAATGATTAGCGTCTATTTTATCGTCTGCTATCACTTTTAGTGTATTTTTAATCATTTTTTGTACAAAGTGGATGCTTTTCCATGAGATGGCGCTTTTAATGGCATTATTTGCATCCTTTTTTAAAGTAGACGTTATTTGAGACACTAATTTAGAGCCCCAATTAGCATCCCAATTAACATCCCAATTATTGTCCATAATAACATCCCATTTTACATCCAGAATAGCCTCCAAAATAATGTCCAAAATAGTGCCAGGTATAGAGCAAGCGATTGTGCTAGGAATTACGCCAGGAAAAATGTCTAACATATCGCCAAGTATAGAGCCAAGTATATCACCAGGCATAGTGCTTGGAATTTTTCCAAGACGTTCGAAAAGAATTGTGCTAAAAAAAGTGCTAGGAAAACTCCAATGTTGTGCTAGCGATAATGCTAAGCATGTTGACAGAAGTAGCACCTAAATGGCCATTTTGGAAACTAAGAGACCCTCACTACAACAAATAACCCTTTTGGGGGTGGTTTTAGCTTGAGACGGTTTCGCTAACTCCCCCCCAAAAAAATAATAATTTATTTTTAGGTCTTTGGGGGCGGTTCTTAAACCCCCCCAAAATTCCAATTTAGAAAGACACCTAAAGGTGTTTTTGGAGGCGATTTTTAAACCTACCCCCCCTGAAAAGTCACGAGAATTAGAGTTTTGGAGGCATGAGAAAAGTTCAATTCTCATGACTATTAGGGGGGGGGTTGTTTAATGACCCCCCCTAAAGGTATTTTTCAAATTGGTTTTTAAATGCCCCCCCCCCCCCAACCAAAGCCTTAAGAATTGAACTTTTGGTGGTGGTTTGTAAAAACCTGGTTCTAATTGTTAAATTTTCAAGACTTTTAGGGGGGGTGTTTAGAAATAGCATCCCTAAATATATGTTTCAAGAAGGTTTTCTACCCCCCCCCAAAAAAAAAGTCAAGATAATTTTACTTTTGGAGGTGGTGTTTTAAAGACCACTGCCAAAAGTCCAATTCTCTGATTTTGCTTTTTGGGGGGGGTTAGAAGGACCGCCCCTATATATATATTTTCAGGTATGTTCTCAATATCCATCTTCTCAAATAATACTGAAATTTACCACTAATTGCACCATAATTGACCCCTCATTAACCCCCAATTAACCAATAAATTCTCCTAAATGACCCCAACTATGCCACTAATTATCCCTCAATAATCCATACTTACCACTAATTAACCCTAGATAACCTCTAAATGACCCTAACTTTTTTCCATGGAATACATCGTGGAGAAACCCAAGGGTGTTAGAAACCCATGTCAACCCTTTTATTTACTTTGTTAGTATATTGTTGTTGGACGCATATGCTTTGTAAGTCCTCCCGTAGTAGCAAATAAATGGCCATTTTGGAAACTTAGAGACTCTCACTACAACAAATAACCCTTTGGGGGTGGTTTTAGCTCGAGACAGTTTTGCTAACCCCCCCCTCCCCCAAAAAAAAAATAATAATTTATTTTTAGGTCTTTGGGGGCGGTTCTTAAACCCCCCCAAAATTCCAATTCAGAAAGACCCCTAAAGGTGTTTTTGGAGGCAATTTTTAAACCCACCCCCCCTGAAAAGTCACGAGAATTAGAGTTTTGGAGGCACAAGAAAATTTCAATTCTTGTGACTATTGGTGGGGGGGGGGGTTGTTTAATGACCCCCCCTAAAGGTATTTTTCAAATCGGTTTTTAAACGCCCCTCCCCCCCCCACCAAAGCCTTAAGAATTGAACTTTTGGCGATGGTTTGTAAAAACCTGGTTCTAATTGTTAAATTTTCATGACTTTTAGGGGGGGGTGTTTAGAAATAGCATCCCTAAATATATGTTTCAAGGAGGTTTTCTACCCCCCCCAAAAAAGTCAAGATAATTTTACTTTTGGAGGTGGTATTTTAAAGACCGCTGCCAAAATTTCAATTCTCATGATTTTGTTTTGGGGGGGGGGTTAGAAGGACCAACCCTATATATATATTTTTAGGTATGTTCTTAATATCCATCTTCTCAAATAATACTGAAATTTACCACTAATTACACCATAATTGACCCCTCAATAACCGCCACTTAACCAATAAATTCTCCTAAATGACCCAAACTATGCCACTAATTATCCCTCAATGATCCATACTTACCACTAATTAACCCTAGATAACCTCTAAATGACCCCAACTTTTTTCCATGGAATACATCGTGGAGAAACCCAAGGGTGTTAGAAACCCATGTCAACCCTTCTATTTACTTTGTTAGTATATTGTTGTTGGACGCATATGCTTTGTAAGTCCTCCCATAGTATTTGTTGATCCATAGTTTGTCTTATTGTTGTTGAACGCATATGACTTCGAATCTCATTGTGTTTTTACCAAACACATATTCCAATTTTTCCCAAGCTTTATCTGGTTCATCAATTTCAGATATGTGGAATCATAAATCAATAGAGATTGACATTCCAATAAATCCATGGGATTCATCTCATTTATTGGCCGATTTTATTTTCTTATCAGCATCAGTGGGTTTTGTTTGTTTCCCTGAGGTAATTCGGTAAAGTCCCCTACTTCGTAGGGCATCCTCCATATGAGATTTCCATGAGAAATAGTTGGAACTAGTAAGTATAATATCACATGGGAAGACCATAAAATGAAAGTCATAAAAATAGAAACCAATGGTCTATATGAAAAGATCTAAAAAAATCAAGATGTTTAAAAAAAACGACACTGAAAACTGACTCTGGATGAGGAAGTTATGCTAGATTGAAAAAATAGTTCCAGGTGACCCCAACAAACACGAGACAGGAAAATGATTGACCCTATTGAAAAAACATAACCCCCCTTTTCCAAATCTTAACATTTTAAACTCACTTTACAATAATGTTGTTTTATGTGAACCAATTTTGTAAAATAAGTTGAGTTTCACTTTTACAATAATGTTACTTTAAACATTGTATGAAAAAAACTAAAAAACTTTAAGTGACTCACTTTTATAATTTAAGGAGATGCACTTTTACAATAACATAACTAAAAAATATAAATTACATGCAATTTTAGAAAAGTAACTAAGAAGAAGACTTGAACTCGAGACCTCTTATTAAACAAATCAACTTTTAACAAAGTGAGCTAATATTAAAAGGTACGTAAAAGATGGAAAGGAGGAAGGGGGATTTTCCTGCAAAAAAAAAAAAACATTTTTCCTGCAAATCATTTCACATAAACCATAACAAAAACAAAAAACCAAAAATACGCCTTGAATTTGGGGTTAGACCTTGTTAGCTTTCCCGGACTGTATATGTTTTCTCATTGTTTTTTATTTGCCGCAATCACACGAAGTGCACGGCAAAGAGCATACGCAGTAAAGAAAACCATTTTTCTTTTGTTTCTGATTTACCGAGATTGCACAAGGTGCAAGGAAAAGAGAATACACATAAAGAGAAGGTAACAACCTGAAACTCAAAAAATACTAGATCTTAAAGAAAATGAGAATTATTTTAAATAAAAAAAACGTCACTATAACAATATACCTCTAGATCTGACGAAATGCAAGTATCTTGGGAGAACATAAGCCTTTTTCGATGAAATAAAACTTGGTCCCCACTTAAAATATTGTTATGGACGCAATGAGACACCTCTCACAGCCCAAAAATGCTCAAAAATTTCAAAACTAGAAACCCTTTCACAGCTTCGGTAACATCGGTTCAAGATCTGGATCACCAATGGAAGCGACTCTTCAAAAAGGCTCTGATACCATGTTCGACTACATGAGATGATTCCAAAAGACCAAACAACTAGAGAAATCGCTCATACAAATAGATCACAGATCAACACACCGATGTTTTCACGTGGTTTAAACCCTCGAAAGGGAAAAACTCTGCGGCCCCATCCAAATAGCTACTTGAGGTAGTTTATTATGCAAAAGAAAGAAAGTTACATATGAGATTCTCATAATCGATCAACTAGAAAGTGACCCTCCATGATCCTAGTCTACACCCTGGGGGATAAGAACTATTTGACTATTGTTTGTAAATCCAGAGATAAAAAAAAAATCAAGAATAATTCACTAAAAGTGGAGACCAAGGCCCTTACTGCTGATTTAAGGCTACTTGGAGGCACATAACTGCCTTGAATTGTTCATATTTAGGGCTTCTTTAAAACTCAAAATTGTCCAGATTGCAAGATTGCTTCTATTACTTGATGTTCATTGAGGTATAGAAACTGTCTGGAGTTTTGATTCAAAGGATGCAGTATGCACATACTTATTATCCATGGTTGTAAGTGTGAGATTTTCAATTACTAGGAACTAGATTCATAAGACAATTTCACCATGGAATATTTTAGACAATGAGAGAAGAAGAATAGAGAGAATAAATTATGGAAAACACTCTGTATCTTATTCATTGATATGATAACAATATATAATACATCCTCCATGGAGAAAATCGAATTGCTTTGAAGCAATATGGAAAGAGCAAAAAGAAAGGTTTAGAAAAGACAAAAAACCCCCTAGGTGACAAAAGTAGTTTCCAAAACTATGCTAGAGGCTCACGAATTTGGCAAGTATGGTATGGAAGCTCATGAGTGAGGTAAATGGAATGTAATTATGGCTTTAGAAGGTTAGATATGATGTGGAGGTCGAATTGGTCAAGTGGCAAAAGATTCCAAGTAAACTAGCTTTATCGTTTCTACTAGAAAGCAGAAAAAACATGACAAAGCTAACTAAAACTGGATAGTGTCTTTCTAATTCAGGAATGGAATAAAATCAGACAGAATCCAATGAAATCTTATCCAGAATCTATCCAAATTCATTTTCGTTAATGAGAATAGCATGTGGTCCACTAAAAGACAAAACTGGCCTATTCTACCTAGTCAAAACTCAGGAAATTAATCATAAATGATTAATTAATTTTATCCTAAGTCTAGAATGACATAGTGGGTTTTTTAAATGTTCCAACACCCCCCTTTAAGCTTGACTTTATGTGATGGGAATTAGAAAAATATCAGAAATATAGGGCCCAAGCAACAAGGCTTATGGTCACCCCAATACAAAAATAACTAGTCCATGTAAACCGAGGAAACAGGGAAAACCTATGGGAACAAAACCCTCCCTAAAAAATGGACATGCTTGATGTATTCATACTATCATGTTGCTCATTTGAATGAGCTGAATGAGCTGAATGGGCTGCTTCTGAGAAATTGACTTGATGAAGAGATTGTGGATGTCATGATCATGCATCAGTGCACCGATGTTGTGTAGGAAAGAACCATGTGTTGAAGCTCTATGAAGTTCATCTTCTGATGATGGAGGAGCATCAAATGAATTTTTCTTGCTGCTGTAACATACATAATCAAATATGAAAACATAATCAATGATGGAAAGAAGATCTATGCATACTCCTTCCCAAGGAGAAACAATGAACTCAACGGGATCAATTTCTTTTATAGCTACAATGTGGTGTACTAGTTCTTGTACTTTCTTCTCAAACTGATGTAGAACCTTTCTGATATTTAAAATGAGATCATGCAGCTCCGAAATATCATAATGTAAGTCATATGGAGCAACAACCAGTAAAGATGTGGAGTCTCCATGATCGAACATAAATTCAGTAGAAATCATTTGAGAAACTAGATCACCCAGACAGCTGAGCGAGCCTAGAGAGTGTGAGGACTTGACTTTTGAACCATGAGTGATGGGGTCATGTCCAGATGTGTGGAATATCAATCCAAATAATTCCAAAATAATGGTTTTCCAACCAATGAAAGATATGCAAAACAAAAGTGCAACAGGGGCAAGTGACACAGTGTAGGAAAACATAGAATTGTGTATTTTATTAACTGGGGAACTTGGGGTTTGTAGGGTCTTTTGTGCATCCAAAGGTTGGGAATATGATGTGGGATATGTAATTCCCTGCATACCAGAATATAAATCATCTTCTAAATCAGAATCTAAAAGATTTGAATGATGGTGGAAAGACCTTTCAGAAGACAAGTCAGAAGCTAGTAAAAAATGACTAGTTTTGAGAGTAGACTTGGATGAACTGACTGAAGATTGTTCCAAGGAAGAGGTGGAGGTTTCTGATTCTGATATATCAGAATGTGAATCAATATCAGAGACATCAGAATTATATTTCACTCTAGCACTCAAAGCATAAACATTATTACCTTTGGGAGAGGCTTGGAGACAGAGTTCTTGTTCTACAGCAACCTTGCCTTGTTCTTTCTTTGCAAAGTCAGGAACATCTATGTTATGCTCTTCAAGCATCTTGGATATGATGTCTAATTTCTTCTTGAAGCAAGATTTCTCAAGATGAGTTCCTTTGCAGCAATAAGAACATTTGGGCTTCTCCTTCTTCATCTTCTTGGATTTGGAATCTCCATCAGAATCCTCTTCATCTGACAATATCTTCTGTTTGGATTTGTCATTCTTGAAACTCTTTGCTCCATGAGAAAAAAAGTGCAAAGTCTTTGGAGGGTGATTGATCCCTCATTTGGACCAGCTTGTCCTTTTCTTGAGTGAGCAAATCAATGAATGCATCTAAGGTTGGCATCTTCCACTTGGGAACTGCAAGTCTTGTAGAATGAAAAGTAGACACAAATATTGAGTATTCAGAGCTTAGTTTTGACAGAATGGTGAGGATTAATTGCTCATCCTTCTTCTCTATACCACATTGCTTGAGTTGAAGCACTAGGTTCTTGAATTTTGATATGAAATCCTCCATACAATCGAAATTACTTGGACTAAGAGAGATCAGCTCAATCTCCAACAAATGACCTCTGAGCTCATCCTATTTTCCAAAGAGAGACTCTAGCTTTGTCCACACTTCATTTGGATTTGATAGAGAATCGATATGGAATAGAAGATCTAGAGATACAGAGAGACAAAGTAACCCATAAGCTTCATCAAGCCTATTGAACCATTTGGATTTTAATGCAACAGCTCCTGGCTCAGTTTCAAGCCCCATAGTGACTCTATACAATCCTTTGCTCCGAAGCTAGATGATCATATGTGCCTTCCAGTCAAAGAAATTGAAGGGAGTGAGAGTCACAACTTTGGATTGATTTTTCTCCATACTAATGCGCTCTCAGTAATGGTAATACCTACAAAAAACACTCTTGGAATTTTTTTTGAATCAAGCTAGCTTTGATACCATGTGAGATTTTCAATTACTAGGAACTAGATTCATAAGACAATTTCACCATGAAATATTTTAGACAATGAGAGAAGAAGAATAGAGAGAATAAATTATGGAAAACACTCTGTATCTTATTCATTGATATGATAACAATATATAATACATCCTCCATGGAGAAAATCAAATTTCTTTGAAGCAATATGGAAAGAGCAAAAAGAAAGGCTTAGAAAAGACAAAAAAGCCCCTAGGTGGCAAAAGCAGTTTCCAAAACTATGCTAGAGGCTCACGAATTTGCCAAGTATGGTATGGCAGCTCATGAGTGAGGTAAATGGAATGTAATGATGGATTTAGAAGGTTAGATATGATGTGGAGGTCGAATTGGTCAAGTGGAAAAAGATTCCAAGTAAACTAGCTTTATCTTTTCCACTAGAAAGCAGAAAAAACAAGACAAAGCTAACTAAAACTGGATAGTGTCTTTCTAATTCAGGAATGGAATAAAAGACAGAATCCAAGGAAATTTTATCCAGAATCTATCCAAATTTGTTTTTGTGAATGAGGATAGCATGTGGTCCACTAAAAGACAAAACGGGCCTATTCTACCTAGTCAAAACTCAGGAAATTAATCATAAATGATTAATTAATTTTATCCTAAGTCTATAATGACATAGTGGGTTTTTTAAATGTTCCAACAGTAAGTGACTGTTTAGTGCCCAGATTTGTCTTATTTGTGCTCAAACTCCTTCAAACAGTTCTCAGATTTGATCCCAAGGCTGTTTCATTCCCATATCAACTTTAAAATTGAAGTTGGGTGCCCTATCCATTTGTTGCATGTTGTTGTTCATCACCGAGTGTGCCTAGAATTGAAGCTTGCCACTGATTTGGGGTTGTTCTAAGACCTAGAGTTTTCCTAGATCTGTATTAGGGCACATCCATACAAATATGGAGGTAACAAATATCACATAAAGTGAGAGACCAGATCAATAAGAAAATAAATGTTTGGACAAGTAGGGGTTAAGTACAAAACACTACCAACTTTATGCTGGTACAAAGGGGAATCCACCTTAGGTGTGGAACAGTTGGAAAATAACTTAACTCCAGATTGAAAAGGGGTCAGAGCTGTTTTACAACCATCCATGTGAAATCAGCTAAGGATATCCATGTCATACTTAGGTTGAGAGAGGGAAATACCTTCCTTAAATTGTTTGCAAAACCATTAAGCCAAAAAAATAATGTAGATTCCCTAAGTCTATCATCTCAAACTTGTTTCTAAGACTAGACTTCACTTGGATGATCAAATGAGGATCATTGCAATGATAATGGGATCAACAACATGCAAAACAAGAATTAAAAGCTTACCACCCACCCACTTAGTATAAACATTTTGTCTAGAGTGGCATCGACAAAATACTGAGTCAAGAAAACATTGGTCCATCTTCTCATACCAACCTCTTGGAGCTTTCTTGAGTCCATGGAGACATCTCTTCAATCGACATACAAGATTAGTGTCACTCTGAATAAAATTGGGTCGTTGTTCCACATAAATATCTTCCTGCAGATCCCCATGCAAGAAGGAAGACTAGTGACAAGTGAAAAAAAAAGGGGAATGAATTCATCTTGGCAATTGGTTAAAAGGTTTTAGAATGGTCAAGGCCTTCAACCTGAGAGAAAGACTTGGTTACTAACTAATTCTTATACTTGTCCACACCCAATTATATTTTACAGTTTTCCTACCTTAGGGAAGAGGCACTAAATCCGAATACTAGTCTCCATTCATCGCTTCATCCCATTTTGGCAAACTAGAGGCTTCATGAAAGGATTTTGGATCTTAAATCTTTAATCTTGAGACATGAGAGCCAAAGAGGAGTGCCAGATATTTGAATGAGTCCAGCAAGGCACAATGTGATCACCAAATTAGAAATTAAATGCTAGAAAATTTTGAGTGTTTGGTTGTGACACTTGGGCTCATATTTCTAATGAGAAGCACAAGGTTTTACATCCAAAGAGTCAGAAATGTTTCGTTGTCATTTATTCAAAGGATGTAAAAGGTTATCTCCTTATGCACCTCACACTATAGAGGTGATATTTAGTGAAGATGTTCACTTTTGTGACTATTTTTTCCAGCCTGTTAACATACATCTCCCTTTAATTATCTACTTCTTGCTTTTTTTTTGGATGATATATTTTTTGATAAAGATAGTGAGGAGGAACCCTCTGCTCCATAAAATTGACCTTTTCCTAGAATGAGCTCAACTTTAATAGACTTGTCAAGTTTTTGGTTCTTTCATCACCTCTTTCTCCATGATTCTTCCATTGTACATTCTACACAACCTTAGTTGGAGTGTGGTTTGGTATTTAGTTAATGGATGCAATAAAAAACTAAAGGGGCAAATGGCTAGACTAAATTATGAAACTAGCCATGATTTCATTTAAGGTTTGATTCTTTATCTTAGGCACATTGTTTTACTATGGTGTATAGGGGACAATGTGCTACATTTGAATTCTTTCTAAAGAATATAATCCAATGACCTTCATGTTAACACATTCATGATCCAATGAACTTCATGTTAACACAGTATGGTGTGGTTTCTTGTTGCAGCAGCAACAACAGATTGGTTAAGTAGATGGAGTCCTGATGGCCTATGTCCCATGGTGTTGTTATCACATAGATGATACCATGATTTATTTTGTCCATTTTATGAGGATGCTCGTGGTTTCATTTGTAAGGTTTTGGCACCAGAAATGATTGACCGGTTTCATGATAAGTGATTGGTTGTATGGACAATTACTGCCCGGAATTGGACCACAACTCATGATTCAAAAAATATAAGTAAACATCAATTACTAGAGGGTATTGTTGTGTGAAGATTCTTCCTTGAAAATGTCAAAGTAAATCCATGAGAAACAAGGAGTGTACTATATTCGACAATTATCCAAAACCCATAATTTGTAGGCAACTAGACAATTCCATAATAGATGCTTCTCAATTTCAGGTAGATTACACAACGATCCACATGGCACAAGAATTTCAACAACAATGTCTAAATTTGATTGAAGGTCCTATACTTCTATAGCCACATCTTGAGGAGAGACAGTATCCCTCTTTACTCAGGTCATACTCCATTCTGTGAGGGCTTTTTATGAAAAGCATCCAGATTGGCAGGAATTGGACTCTCGTTCGAAAAGACGACATTGGGTTGTTATAAGAAAAGAGGAAAACGCCCAGTTCTGGCTGATTAATATTGTTGTTGGGAACCCTAACGGTCCACGGTATTTTAATTTAAAGCAAATATCCCTATTGTTTCATACCGTGGCAATTTCTTATTGCAACAACATAACTATGAGAAGAACTCGACTCCTGTAGCCTATTGTTCATCCTACTCCATGGATGTAATTCTGTTTCGATTGAGATGTTGGTGAAATATTCTACAATGGATACCATCCACCTAATGTGCACTAGAGACAGTTTTTTAGTGCATATGCCACATGATAAATGGACCTGGAAATCGTTGTATGCACCATTTATTTTTTTAATCCAATTTTTGGGAGATCCAGCGGGTGTTTTCAGCATTCTGTCCGCCCAAAAAAATGTCAACTTTCGTCGTAACTGAGTGAGAAGTTTGTGGGAAGCCTGGAAAAACTCAGAAAGCCACCACAGATTGATTATTCGGTGGAATCGAGGGGCTGGTCGAATCTTGTTCGCTGAACTAGCAAAGTCATCATCTCATTTCATTGGGGCCATGTGACTTTGAATGGTGTTCTCATGGAGTTGTTTTAACTCTTGAATCACATAACATCCTATTTGTTATAGAGGTGGGTCATACCTTTATAAATATAATTCGTGGACCTGCTTTTAAAATTTGTTGGTTAGACTTTCTAAGAAGTTGATGGGACTGATGGAGTGATAAACCCATTAAACCATTTGACCATGTCACTTAAATGGTTAGGGATTTTTGAATTGATGTAATAAAATCTTGAGGAGAGTTTAGTTTCTATGTAAACATGATAAAGTTAAACGATAGCCTTAAGAATCTCTTCAATAAAAATGCTTCACTATTTTGGGTTCACCTTGTGGAGGAACATGAACATTCTTGTTGAAGGTGGCTTGTGTTCACTTTTTATTACTTGTTGATGAGCCCTTAAACTATTTGCAAAATTTGGTTGACCATGTCACTTAAATGATTAGGGGCTTTTGAATTGATGTAATAAAAGCTTGAGGAGAGTTTTGTTTCTATGTGGACATAATAAGGTTAAGTGAGCTTGGGCTTATTAATATGCTGAACTAAAGCTCGACAATTCTCCCTCATCTAAAAAATAAGGTGACTTCCTTTCCTTATGCTTAAAAACAAACAAGTCGGACGCATACCCAAACAAGGGTGGATAGTTTTCCGGCATCAATCCTTAAAATTGTCTCTTGCTGTGTTGCCACTGTGTGCAATTCATGTTGCTTTTTCCAATGGTTATTGCATCACGGTATTTGAATGTTTAAAGCAAAGCAAAGAAAAACACATGCAATTCTATCCTTTCTCCATGACATCAAAACCTATGTGACCTAGCATTAAACTAGAATTCTAATTCATATGTTGTTGCCCTCTTTTCAACAATTAAATTGTATAAATATTTCCTTTATTTATGCCTTGCTTGAAGAATTAGATAGATATGTTGACAACTTGATTTTCTAAGAATAACTTTCAAGTTTCAACATAAATAGTAAGGTAGGATTTTGGATCGAAAAACTCCATAGTGTATGACCAACCTTCTTTCATGGTTGCACAATGCACTCATAGCAGAATGAGAAATTGTCTACTTTATCCTGTCCTTTCATTCCTAAGCCCCGTTGTTGCATTTTGTGCTTTATTTGTATCTCTAAAGTTGTTTTTTTATTTTACAAACCATATAAGATGTACACTGGCTATAAACTAATAGACGGTGCTTCCTTCTAAAAATAAGGCCACCATAAACTCGATCTCAAAAATGTATACATTTGTAACTGAGTGGAGATGTTGACATGATTATGCAATTGCAATCTTTCATCCTTGAATTGCAATATCATGTTGATGAACAAGATGGGTAAACAAGGTTCTATGCAATTGAACAAGAGTTATACACAATGGATCCCACCCATAATTTAGAGGCCAAACAATTTGAACAAGGGTTCTACACAATGGATTACTACACCCATCATGCAGAGGTTGGAAAATCCTTTTAAGAAGGATACCATAATCTCAATCTAAAAAATGTTTAAAGATGTAACTGCATGGATATGCTTACATGATTATACAATTGCATGTTCATGAACAAGAAGGGTAAACACGGTTTCATGTAATTGAACAAGATTTCCACACAATGTAGTCCACCCATCATTAAGAGGTGGGACACTTTGATCTTGCCATTGCACATGCTTGCTTGTTCCCTAGGTCCACCTTTTCCTCCAATCAATAATATTAAAATATAAAAGAAAAGTCTAGAAACTCTCTTGGAAGTAGGGTGCCAACGACCTAAGCTTTCATTTGACTATTGAAGATGTCAATGTTAAGATGTTCCAATGATGTTTTTTTTTCTTATTCCTAGAGAACTCCTCATGGGACGCCTCCTTTAATTAGGGTTTATGTATCATAAAAATCATTTGAATATGGTCTTCTAGAGTCTCCTTAAGCAAGTCACTCCACCAATTATGGGTGTGCCATGTGTGGGCTACAGTGAGGGGTAGCCTCAACAAAGCACCATTCCATTGCCATGGATGTACCCAGCATTTTCCCTAGATGGTTGATGAATCCTTAAATAGAGTGTACTCCTATTTGTAGAGGGTTTAAACTTTAGAATGCCACATGTCCTCATTATATGAAGGGTGTCCCAACAAAAATCCACATAAAGAATGCCACTATGTCAAATCATGCATCCAAATATGTAGAAAGTGTCTCGGGAGATCTGAAAGGTGCCCATGAATATAATCATGCTTCCAAATATGCAAATATGCCTCAGGAAATGTGAACCTGCCTCAAAAGTATCCTTAATGAAAGGTTTACACTTTATGCATCTAAATGTCTAAAAATTCCAACCTATCTCCAACACCGTCTTTGATGGCTCTTTGACCTTGAAACAAGTAATGCTATGTCATATGTCATAGCACCTTCTTCACTATTTGGATAACTTCTGATTCAATGACAAATTCCTATGTCCCACTTAGCCATGCCAAAAATTAGTATTTAAATTTAAATATTAGTAATGTCACTTAATAACTTAGTAACCTTGCACCTTGGGATTCAAGTAGCAAACAACGATAGATTATGATCCATGCATGCATTATGTAATTATAGCTAGAGACAAATCCAAGGAACTGCAAAACATAACGTGTATCACTTAATTATGAGATTTAACTGTTGTATCCCTAGGACACAACATTCTCCACAAAAACCTAAAACCTAACTACTATTTAATTCACCTTTTCAATCAATTATTAGCCCATTTTGCATGTATCAGGGTTAAATCAGAAACACTTGTACAATTTGGTAGGGTCGTGGCATTACAAGATCATGGCCAAAGTAGGCACACAAAGGACATAGATAGAGGTATGCCCTGTCTATGCCCCAGTTTTCTGTGTAATCCGCCATTACACAGAAAACTGTTTCATACCCTCCACCAAGGTTCAGATACCCCAATCCTTGAAAGACACTAGAATGTGCCGAAAGATTCTGTATTTATTTTTCAAATTTTTAGCATAAGGATAATGCTCTTAGTGTTTGAGAATCATTGTAATTGATTTATTTCATTTGATGCTTCAGCATGATCTTACATGACCGATGAAAGTAGATTCATCATTCTAGACTATGGGTAAGCATTTATTGGTGAAGTAGGCATGTTTGCGGTTTTGACAATGGAAATGACTTGTATTTGACAGAGGAGGTTTGTGTCATGATTATTTATTATCAAAGGAAAACATTAGAAAATCCCTACTCAAATAATATATTCATATATAATGTCCATAAATAAGTTGGTTTTAGAGGATGACAATATCTAATTTATTTATTTAATTCATTTCCATGTGATGATACTCATTTCTGAGAAGTAACTTTGTTCCGATCACGATGACAGAAGATGATGTAATGCACATAAATTTACAAAAGTAGGACAAAGGGAAGACATGGCCATCGCCTATATATGGCCAAGGTGAGCTTGATCCTCTTTCTGTGGACAAAGAGCAACACCGGATCATGCTTCAGCGCTTTCGGGAAGAGTTAAGCCATTTATTTTAAAAATATCTGAACTTTTTGGCATGCCAGGAGAGAAAAAATAAGCTTTCATCATAAAGCTAGATTGTTTGGTTAATAATAGTAGAAATTTACATCTTGGTTATAGTGGCATTGGAGGTTACAGTGTTTGCATACATGATATATGAGGGAAAGATGAAGAGCTAATGCAGGGAAAACACAGGGAAATCAGAAGAAAGGATAAACCAACCAAAGAGTAATAAATTCGACCATTCAATAGTTGAAACCAAAGAGTTAAAGTTTACTCGAACATCTGTGACCATACTCTCCATAATTTATAGCTTCATTAAATGCATTTTATTCCAATACCTCTGTCTATTTGCAAGAGTGTGATAATTCTAACTTGATAATGATGATAAGCCGACTAGAAATCTGCCATTACACATAAAACAAATATCCTGTAGCATGTGGGTCCAAAAACATAGTGTTATTTCATTTCTGTTGTATTTTTTGCTTGGATGGATGAGGGTTCATTGGAAATTTCACCATAGATGCACTATCTAATGCTCTCAACAGAGTATTGAAGCTACTGCAGACTCTTTTTTCTCTTTACCACAAAGTTTTAGGTCTGAAACTAGGGTTTACAGGGTTGTTTTATTGTTGTTTTAGGTCTGACGCTAGGGTTTCAGCACTCCTTTTTCAGACAGCAAGCAGTTTGCTAGGAGTTTTGCCCAATATTTCACCAGTGCTCTCCATCTTGGTATTTTCAACATATTTAAGGGGAGTTTTTTGCATATCTGTGCCCTTCTCTAAGGCAGAGCCCTCCTCTTTCTATGTTTTCAGCAAAAATACTATGGATGTTTTGGGGCTATGTTGGTTTCTTATGCATCTATGGATGGAAAATGTTCTATTCCCCATATTAATGGGGTCAAATTCAATATTTAGGATGATCAAATGATAGCCCTTGTTCACAGTAAAATAAGTTGATCTTTATACTACCACACTCCCAAATTGAGACAATAGTGAAGCGGACCCAAAATTTTCATTTCAAATTCTTGACATAATTCATTCTTTGACCAGTGAATTAATTCATCATCATTTATTGTCACAACGAGGTCATCTACATGCAAAGAAACTATCACAATGCTACCACCATTACATAAAACATATAAATTAGCATCTGTGGATGACATCTACACACCTTTTTCATGTAGTCACTCATCAATCCGAGTATACCTTACATGAGGAGCCTGCGTAAGACCATAAAGGACCTTCTTCAACCTGCACACAATATCCTCTTGGCCAACAACTCCAAACCCCTATGGTTTTCTTATATAGATTTCTTCCTACAAAACGCCATTCAAGAAGGTTGCCTTCACGTCCATTTGGTGAAGACTCAAATTAGATGTTTAAATTAAATTTATTTAAATGTTTAGTACCCAATCTAATAGTCTAAGACTGAATGCATATCAGACATTGAGTATCCACAACATTCTCCTCATTTCTCTTGACCTTAAGTAAGGGATCAAAGATGTCATCATATTCTCCTTCATCTCATTTTTTCCCATGACACCAAGTACTAACATCCCTTAGGTTTGTAGATATCAATCGGCCAATTTACAGTGAGAAGCTCCAGAAATACAACCCTGAATTTGTACACATCCCCTCTAAGAGTGGATATCCAAGCCTGACCATATTTGGGCGAATATTTCCCAGCATTGTGTGTTATAAAAAAAATCAACTTTAGCAACCCAAATTCCTTGCCTCATATTCTGTGCACAGCAAAGAGGATAGTGGAGTTAAAGCACAACAAAATGATTGTGTTGAAGGTCATACATCATAAGTATATAGTGGTATAGGGTGTTACTTTAGTTTTTTCATGGTGTCCACAATTTTATCACACATTAAGTAGGGGTACATGTTGATGGAGATTTGAAGGCCTAGGTTCTGGATGACAAATTTTGGATTCATATTGTGATGATATCCTAGTATCTATGATGCTCTAGTGTGGATGATGAGTTTAATAATAACACAGGACACATTGTGAGAATGCCCTAGCTCTATGAAGCAATCTAGATTTGGGTGCAAATATCACAGGTCATAGTACCATCTATAGGTCATCTTCATAAGCTTCTTCGAAGTTCTCGGGCTCAATTTTTGACAACAAACCCACATCTCTCCTTGATGTTTGTCTCAATTGCATTCCTTATTCTAAATTTCCAATGATAAGGTCCTCTGGATGATCTCTTTGCACTATTTTGAGTGAAGGCTTGTGAGCTCGTGAGTTCTTACAATTTGAAATAGATACTTGTTTTTCTTCTCCTTGTTCTTCCAGTTGTCGTTCCTTTTCAACTATTATGTTTTCATCTTGGTCTTCATCCGATGTTTCACCATCTGTTTCTTCATCTTCATGACATGACAATTTGTGTGACAATTTCGCATCTACTCTAACATCCATGCTTTCAACTATTCTTTTCATACATTGGTTGTAACATTCGTAGGCTCTTCTTTCTATTGAATATCCCCAAAAAAATCCTTCATCCATTATGGTATGAAATTTTCCTAGGTTTTCATTATTTATTTTGATGTAACACTTACTTCCAAAGATTTTAAGATGTCCGACAGAGGCTGATCTACCTGCCCACAACTCATAACGTGTCCTATCACTGTTAATTCTTAATTCATCTCTGTTTAGAATGTACACTGTTGTGGCCACTGCCTCTCTAAAATAAACTTCCGCTACCTTTGCTTCTAAGAGCATTGTTCTTGCTGCTTCTTGGGTTGTCCAATTTTTTCTTTCTGTAATTCCGTTCTGTTGTGGGGTATTGGCTATACAATATTGTCGTTTGATACCATTCTCTTCATAGAAATTTTTGAATTCAGTTATGGTGAATTCCCCACCATTATCTGACCTAAGACACTTGATCTTAAGGCCACTTTCATTCTTAGCTTTAGCCATGAACTTGATTGAGAGATGAAAACCATGGATACTATGCTCTAAAAGATATAGATTGAATAACATGTGTTATATATAGAGATCTAATGATATACCAACTTTAGGAAAAAAAATGGTCGAAGCGAATAGTATATGTGATATCATATTTTTCTTCACTATATATATAATCACCGGGATGTCTATTTTTCCTTGCCTCTATGTCTTGTTCTATTGTGATATGAAAATTTATGGTGTACATGTGTGTGTATGTGTGAGTGTGTGCACGGTTGTGGATACACTTTATATGTGTTGTTAGTATCTGTTGATGATGTGATGTTTATATTCATGGTTGGAAAACTTGTGAGAATGCATAAATTATCACACTAATATTTGCAATATAACACAAAATATGCATATTATGTAATGAAATTTATTTCTTGTTGTTTGCAGAAAAATGTTGATGCAAATGGATTAGATGAAAATGATGTTGGGATATATGAGGACGAGAATGAGGATGATGATGATAATGGTGGTGATGATGATGATGGTAGCCATTGATGCTACTATTGATATTGTGGATGTTTATTGCTTTATCGATGCTACTAGACACGTATTCTTATTTTTGTGATGATCCAAGTTCATATTAAATTCCGGGTCATTTTGATTTGTATGGTGGATTTATGTTGACATATAAACTTTGATTATCCTTGATCATTTTGACATTTCTATATATGGATATTAACAGAGATTTTTGTTGTGATATTGTTATTTTCACTATATATATCATTCACTTGTTCTTTCAACCTTAATATGATGATCTGTATGATAGGTTATTGATGTGATGATGTTTTATAATTTCACTTCTTTTGATGAAATATAATGGTGATGTTATCATTATTATATTGTAAATTTATCTATATTGGAAATTGTCAATGATCTTTTCCTGGAAAATTAATATATATGATGATGTTACTACTTTGGATAAATGTTGTCTATTTGTGTTAAATTTTCTTCACAAATGTTATGCAATTAATTTCAATAATGGTATCTACAATCAATTTGAATGTTTCATTATGTTATTTCAAAACTATGAAGTAAATGATATATGAGAACTATTGAAATTAATGAAATAATTATAATAATTTGGTATAATAAATATATTAGCACACAATTGGATATAGTTGCAGGTGTTAAATAACAAGCCTAATGTGGTGCTAATAAGGAAGCAAAACTAGGAGCTAAAATGGAAGCCCACTATGTCATAGATCTGTTAATATTTAATATGCTAAGACAGAAAATATCAGCATTACATTCCATTTCACAACAATAGCATATATAGGATCACTGAGAGAACAACAAGCACAGCATAAACACAAGAGACACAGATTTATCCTGGGAAACCCTCATGGGGTAAAAAACCTAGCAAAGCTTCCTCAATATAGATGACCAGCAAATACAATGATGTAAACCCTAAACATGAGCTCATTCTCCTCCATAGCAGATCTCTCCCTCACCTATGCGCTAATCACAAGTGAGTGTGATGTGTGATGTGTGTTAAATGAGAAACACACCTCCTCTATTTATACACAACTCTGACTTGACTTTTACACTTACTAGGTCGGCCCCAACTTAACTACTTAACATAATGTGACAGGTCCGACCCCACTAGGGTGGTCTAATAACCCTTTAACCCACATGACTCATACAGGGCCAATCCCCACTAGGGAAGTCTAATAACCCAAGTTACCACATACCTCATGGAGGAATAAAACATCTCCGGATATACAATAAGGTCTTCATGGAGGAATGAAACATCTCCGGAATAATAAAGTACAAATATAATATTCTTAGAAGTTACAATATTTCAACACTCCCCCTTAACGAGAAGGATATTATAACAACATCTGCAGGAGCAAGGAGTCATCAACATCATACATGATACATCTATAAATCATTGGAATCTTTCTTCATACATCATCAGTAACTCAAACAGTTTCTGGAACATCTTTAAATATTCAATACTGGAACATCAACATCGTCAGTATTGAGTCTTCACCTTCTGCAACACTTGATCAGCTACAGTAACATCGTCATCTGGATCTCTCGATCAACATCATCAACATCTAGATCTCTCGATCATCATCATCTGGATCATCTTGATCATCTCGATCATCATCTTCTAGATCATCTCAATCTAAAGCATCATCTGGATCATCTCGATCATCATCTTCTAGATCATCTCAATCTAAAGCATAATCTGGATCATCTCGATCAACATCATCCAGATCATCTCGATCAACAGTATCATCATCTAGATCATCTTGATCAACATCATATGGATCATCTCGATCATATCAATCAAGAGTATCATCATCTCAATCATCTCGATCATCATCATCTGGATCATCTCGATCAACAATATCATCATCTTGATCATCTCGATCATCATCATCTGGATCATCTCGATCAACAGTTTCATCATCACAGCATACTCTGCAATACACATGATCCTTCCTTTCGAAATTACGAGATCCTGGACAATCATTCCTTTTGAAATTACCGGATCATCTCGATCATCATCATCTGGATCATCTCGATCAACAGTATCATCATCTTGATAATCTCGATCATCATCATCTGGATCATCTCGATCAATAGTTTCATCATCGTAGCATACTCTGCAATACACATGATCCTTCCTTTCGGAATTACGAGATCCTGGACAATCATTCCTTTCAAAATTACGGGATTCTGGTCCATCAACTCTAGTGATCCTTCCTTTCGGAATTACAGGATCATGGACAATCCTTCCTTTCGTAATTACGATATTCTGGTCCATCAATGTTGGTGATCCTTCCTTTCGGAATTATAGGATCATGGACAATCCTTCCTTTCAGAATTACGGGATTCTGGTCCATCAACTCTAATGATCCTTCATTTCAGAATTACGGGATCCTGGACAATCCTTCCTTTCAGAATTACGGGATTCTAGTCCATCAACTCTGGTGGTGCTCATACAATCCTTCCTTTCGGAATTACGGGATTCTATTCTAAGGATCAATATTTAAGACTATCCTTCCTTCCGGAATTACGGGATCACTGTCTAGGAATGATCAATCCCACCACAATCCAAGGATCAACATTTAAGACTATCCTTCCTTTTGGAATTACAGGATCACTGTCTAAGGATGAGCAATCCTGATCCATTTAAGACACCTCTCATTTCTATGGATGATGCAGTCCTATCACGTACATTTTGAACTAAATGTTCAAGGATGATGCAGTCCTATCACGTACATTTTTGAACTTAACGTTCAAGGACAATGCAGTCCTATCACGTACATTTTTGAACTAAACGTTCAGGGATGATGCAGTCCTATCACGTACATTTTGAACTCAACGTTCAGGGATGATGCAATCCTATCATGTACATTTTGAATTAAACGTTCAGCCGGACGATGCAGTCCTATCAAATACATTTTGAACTCAACGTTCAGGGACGATGCAGTCCTATCACGTACATTTTGAACTAAACATTCAGCTAAACGATGCAGTCCTATCACATACATTTTGAACTCAACATTCAGGGACGATGCAGTCCTATCATGTACATTTTGAATTAAACATTCAAGGATGATGCAGTCTTATCACGTACATTTTGAACTCAACGTTCAGGGATGATGCAATCCTATCATGTACATTTTGAACTAGACGTTCAGGTACGATGCAGTACTATCATGTACATTTTGAACTAAACATTCAGGGATGATGCAGTCCTATCATGTACATTTTGAACTCAATGTTCAAGGACGATGCAGTCCTATCACGTACATTTTGAACTAAACATTCAGGGACGATGCAGTCCTATCACGTACATTTTGAACTCAACGTTCAGGGACGATGCAGTCCTATCATGTACATTTTGAACTAAACATTCAGGGATGATGCAGTCCTATCACTTCCACTAGGGACTACTTTCTCGGAGGCATATGTCTACGGATCTCTTTTAGGACATGTGTCTAGGGATGATACAATCCCCCTCGTCCATTAGGGACCATTTCTCAGTGACATATGTCTACGGATCAATTCAGGGATCGAAGTCCAGGGATGATACAATCCCTTCTCATCCACTTAGACAAAGTCTAAGGACCATATATTGACCTCATCATCGGAACCGGTAACCTCATCATCGAAACAGGTAACCTCATCATCAACACAAGATTCCTTATCATCGATACAAGTATCCACATCATCGACCTTACCGTTGATGCAGGCAATCTCATCATCAGCGACCATATCACTCCTCCTTTTGAGGAGGGTCCTTTTGAACTACACCAATCTTGTCTCAGAAATACTCAAACTTTACTCGAGACAGAGGTTTGGTCAATACATCAACAACTTGTTCGTCAGTGCTCACATAATTGAGCTTTGTAGCTCCTTTCTGCACCATATCTTGTATATAGAAATATCATATCTCTATGTGCTTTGACTTATCATGGAACACGGGATTCTTATTCATCTTGATACAACTCTGGTTGTTACACAGGATCACAGTGGGTTCCATCTATAAGTCAAACAATCTTGATAACAAATTCTGAAGCCATATTGCGTCACAACTAGCAAAGCAAGCAACAATATATTCCGCTTCAGCTGAGCTGAGAGCCACACTAGACTGCTTCCTGCTAAACCATGAGATCATGGCAGATCCTAGATAATAACATCCTCCCGATGTGTTTCTTATTGTCTAATAAACTTCCTGCCCAATCAGCATCTGTGTAGCCATATATTATGAAGTCGTGATCTCCAAGATAACATAGACCAAAGTCTATCGTACCTTTTAGGTACCTCATCACATGCTTTGTAGCTATCAGGTGAACATGCCTAGGTTCCACTAGATATTGACTCAAGGTGTTCACAACAAAGCATATATCTGGCCTGGTATACGTCAGATTCATCAATGACCCAATAATCTGTCTGTACAGAGTCACATCCACTAATTATGATGAGTCATTAGCTAACAGCTTCAAGTTGGAATCCATGGGAGTGGCCATGGCCTTGCATTCCAACATATCAAGTCTTTCAAGATTTCCACAGCATACTTTACTTGGTTGAGAAAGATTCCTTCGGGGCATTGCCATACTTCCAGACCTAGGAAGTAATGCATCAATCCAAGATTTTTCATCTCAAACTCTGAAGAGAGCTTCTTCTTGCACTCGACAATCTGTTTCTCATTTCCAGTCAGAAATAGACCATCCACATATAGCAACAATATGATAGGTTCATCATCCATAATGGGTCAGCTTTACTCTTGGTAAAGCCCAAGCTTGTCAATAAACTGTCAATTCTCCCTCTATGACTGAACATCATTCACACTCTGCATTGAGTGATCTTTTGCATATTTATCCATGCCATCTCTTGTCAGATGGGTCTACTGATATGCGACTCAAGACCATTCGAACTCTGTGGTGAGTTCCTTCTTGAATGTCATCTATATATAGATACCATCTTCAACCTTGTAGCAAAGGTTGAAATCTGCATCACCCATGGTGATCATTAAGCTCATCAAATGACTATCGATCCTGGGTACCTGTTGAACCCATACAGAGCTTTTTCAATTGAATCCTGGGAGTTTTCTCGATTTGCACTTCTTCTTCAATTACACCATTAAGAGAATGGTCTTATCTAGCCACTTGGAGCAAACATCTTGTCATGATCCTCTTTCTCTTTCTAAGAGAATCTTCTAGCCACGAGCCTTCTATAGTATGTTTGATTTGTAAGTCTTCTTGTTGAACATCCATCACTCATTCTTTGGAACAGGTGTTCATGACCTTTTCTACAAATCAAAGTTAATCACATGATTAGTAATACTTCATAATCATCAAATTATGTTGACATGATAACCTACTATGCATACTAATATGATTCACATAGTCATACAACTATTTTGACCAATACTTTGGCACAACACATTTCCATATCTTGTATGCATACAGTGGTTATCTAGATTCCTTCCATCTCTACCAGAACATACTATCGAGAGCGTGCATAGCTCTGAGCATGTCAGCAAAGAGGTTTCATTCTAGACAAGCAACAATGGAATGTTTGTTCAACTTACCCATCATATGCATATTAGTAGTATACTGTTCAATGCTATATGAATGCTTACACTATGTATGATATATCCTAGGAATACAAATATGGATACAACTATTCCAATCAATATCATTTACTATCAAATGACAATTCAAGTACTTATCTTTTATGGTTGCCTCCCGCTTGATCTCTATATGTCTTTGAACTTCTTATCCATCTTGGACCACTATGCATGTTCAAGTGTGCACTAGTGTCATCCTCATGATCTCATACATAATCATACATTCATTAGTATAGTCTTAATACTATCAAAACATGTATGGCCATGATCATTTCATACATAGATATACTTACCTAATATCCTAACAAAGTAGGATTCTAACTTGATATAGGAAAACATACCTGGATTATCACGCTTGGTTATGTCTTAACATACACAAACAATATCTTCTTTGTTCTCTTCAATGATTTAGAGACCTTGTGCTAGAACCTGCATATCTCATAGGTTAAGCATAGTAGAACAAAGTCATACATACCTCGTATGTAGAGCTTCTATGTGATTATGGATGAGTCTTTTGTCCTCATGTCATCATGGTCATAGAACTTGATTTGTCTTTCTTGATGTACCTATATCTTGTTAGCAGACAACATCATCCTCATACAACACCACAAGTGCATTAGTACAATCATAAGTGTCATAGCCCTAATTAATGAATGTCTTCTACCATTCACATCCATTCATTATCAAACAATCATAATTGTACTAACGTCAATGACATGAAGACAAACATATCATAAATTTAACCATGAACAGATTTCAACACATACCTGTATCTCCTCAAGTCATATCTGTTAGGATTTCTTTTAACCCAATCCACTTTGATTTGCTAAAAATGGATCTAGATTTGGATTAGGGTTTGTCAAAGAAACCCTAAAAAATCAAACTTTGAGTTTTAAACTTCTGAAAGGATGGAAATATGCGCCTTTTTGAGCTGATCGGGCTAGCATACTTCAATTTTGAAATATCCAAAATTTGACCCCTCAAAATTGCCTTTGAAACTTCTGGATCTTCTGGATAGGATCCCGAACTAGGGTTTGATGAAGCCCACCCTTCTGCTCAACCAAAAGGTTCGATTCAAAGCTATAAACTTCGATTTTTTTTAGGAGCTTCCAGTCGTGGTCACAGACTTAAAAAAATCCAACTTTTGCAGAAGCCCTAATTTTCCACCTTTTCGATCAAAATCCCGGACTAGGGTTTGATCAAGCCCAGCCTTCTTCCCAACCAAAAAAATTTGATCTTGGTCTCTAAATTTTGATTTTGATGAGGAGAATTCAGTCGTGGAATCCGATTCCAAAAATTCCAACTTTCTCCGAAACCCTAAATTCCTGCAGCAGTGATAAGCCAAGAATGAAGGTGCTCAAAAAATAATTCTGTTTTGACAGAAATATGCACCTGATTGTTTCTAGTGCTTCTCTAAAATTAAAAATCCACAGGGTTTGAAAATTCTTATTGCGGTAGCCTGACCTGTCATCTTTCCAACCCCACATTTCTGACCTCAATTGGATTCTCTGAGAGAGAGTTATGACAAGTGTCGCAACGTGACCTGTTTATGGGATAAAACAGGAGAGCGAACTTGTACGGCATGCCACATGTCACTGGTTCACCTTCGGCCTTTGAAAAGTGTACCTGTGAAATTACAATCTGTGCACTACTTGTCACATTTTATGAAATTTCATTTGGAGCTTCCTATCCCAAGTTGTGACCTTTTTTCCCAGGTCACTTGTTTATGACTAAGATCTGGAAGATACAAGGGGATTTTATCTACGACCTATAAAGGTTTAAGATCCTAAACCTTCGCGAAAATGGATTTATAACGAAAGTTCCACGATGACTGGTTTTTTCTATATAAAACCCTAACTTTCAAATTGTCGCAAGTGAAGCAAGTGTCGTAAGTGCCATACATTGCGTTTCTTCAGGCTAGCTCTGATACCATGTTAAGATTTAATATGCTAAGATATAAAATATCATCATTACATTCCATTTCACAACAATAGCATATACAGGATCACTGAGAGAACAACAAGCACAGCATAAACACAAGAGACACAAATTTATCCTGGGAAACCCTCATGGGGTAGAAAACCCAGCAAAGCTTCCTCAATATAGATGACCAACAAATACAATGATGTAAACCCTAAACATGAGCTCCTTCTCCTCCATAGAAGATCTCTCCCTCATCTATGCGCTAATCACAAGTGAGTGTGATGTGTGTTAAATGAGGAACACACCTCCTCTATTTATACACAACTCCGACTTGACTTTTACACTTACTAGGTCGGCCCCAACTTAACTACTTAACATAATGTGACAGGGATGACCCCACTAGGGTGGTCTAATAACCCTTTAACCTACATGACTCAAACAGGGCCGACCCCCACTAGGGAAGTCTAATAACCCAAGTTACCACATACCTTATGGAGGAATAAAACATCTCCGGATATACAATAAGGTCTTCACGGAGGAATGAAACATCTCCGAAATAATAAAGTACAAATATAATATTCTTAGAAGTTACAATATTTCAACAAGATCTAGAAGCAACATTGGATGCAATACCTAGCGCTAAGTTGGAAGTCAATTCAGATGCTATTTTGGATGCTAAAGTAGAAGCCAAACCAAAAGCTAAACTAGTGGCCAACAAAGAAGCAAAATTAGATGCTTAATGGGAAGCTAAATACGGTGTTCATGAGGAAGCAAAACAAGAAGAAATTCAAGGAGCTAAATGGGAAGAAAAATGTGGCACTAGTGTGGGAGTAAAAATGGACGCTAAATTGGTAGCAAAACATGGTTCTAATGTTGACATAAATAGAGATGCAAAACTAGGTGTTAAAAATGATGCAACACTTGATGCAAATAAGGAATCCAAGCATGGCGTTGATATGGTAGAAAAATAAGATGTTACTTTGGATGCAAAACATGGTGCTACATTGGAATCAAAATATGGTGGAACAATAGAAGAAAAAATTGACACCATTTTGGTACCAAAACACGATGCAAAAAATGAAGCAAAAATTGGTGCAAAATTAGAAGCGAAAATTGGTGCATATTGGAAGTAAAACGTGGTGCAAAATGGGATGCTAAATTGGTAGAACATATGGATGCAATATTGGATGCTAATTTGGATGCAAATATGGCGTGCATGTATATGCAAACATAAATGCTAACATGGCGCTTTTAAGGATGCAAATAGAGCGTTAATAGGGACGTCATTTAGGAAGTAAAAGAGGACGATCTCTAGGAAGCAAAATATGATATTTAGGAAGCAGACCTCAACATCGTTTAGGAAGCAAAATTGGACGCTATTCTGGAAGCTAAAAAATGGGCTCTAGTTTTTACATCAGAAATGATGCTATTTAGGAAGCAAAAAAATATGCTATTTTAGACTCTTTAAGTTTTGTCCATGACGCGTCCCATTTGGAGTCTACGTCGACCACTCAATGATAAAAAAATTTACGCTAAAAAGGGATGCTAAATGGGATGCTAATTCCAAGATTTGTTGTAGTGTCTTTAAATAGATATCATGGACCAATCGGGTGTTAAGCCATAGATCAAAGGTAGTTATGATCTAAGAGAAGTTGAACTGTCGGATCACTCTATGTCTAGAACATATCGTGACCGTCGGATTAGATATTTACAAATGCATACTAAAGAAACACACTTTTCCTAACGGATATATTATAATAAGTTGATCTTAACTAACCCCTAAGTCTCTAAATATCCTAACATCACCCATGACTACTTCAAATGCATTCAAACATCACAAGCAAATGTATGAAAATTTAGGGAATGTAAATATGGTTGAATGGGCTCTTACTCAATCCCTTTCCATCACTTATGCAATCATCAAAATTAAATTCACAACTACTTTGATTCCATCAACATCTTTCATGTTACTTGGTCAATTGGGATTTTATGGAGGCTTGTATATATATATCCCTTCTCACCACTCAAAAATTACAATATATGACAACAAGAGATGAGTTGGGAATTTTTTTCATTTCCAACTCGTTTGGATAGAATGGAGTTATGCTTCCACATCATAGCTAGTCCAATTCATGGCCTCTCTACCAATTTCACAATGGATCATTACCTATGATTTTGTTATTTTCTTAGCATTATGTAGCTTCATATATCATTATAGCATCTTCCATTGTCATCTTCAACTATCCTCAAGCCCAATTTGACTATAGAACAATTCTTTCCTAAATTTGGGTTTCATGTGAATGCATATTTCTCACATAGTCTTGTTACTCTGCTTACCTTGAGCAATTCTATCCAATCCCAAATTGGTCATTCCTAAATCCAATTCATAGTAATAATACCAGCTTTCTCTTATTGTTCCCTTCCCTTAGTTAGCCTTTCCCAAAAGTAACTTTACATGGACTTCCTAGAACTCATAGTGTTGCAATGAAATCCATTTCAACTTCACTTGGGGTCATGTTTCAAATTTTATTCTCTTCTGAAATCTATGGAATTTGAAGTCAAATAAACTTTTCATTTGTGTGATCTCTTCATAGTTATATTCTAGAGATCACTATAATATCTTATGTCCTTTGATTTGGTGTCCATATGTATATATACTTATATTTCAAAAATTTATCATGTAACATATTCGCAACATAAAATGTAAATAGATCCCTATGGCCTAGCGTCCTTCCACTCAAATTGTAATTAGGCCTTCCAAAGGCTCTTGTCTCAACGGTTGTGACCCCACTGGAGACAGCCTGTGAAGGTAAAAAATGATCATTTATAATTATGAGCACTGGGAGCAGTACCAGCGACCAACAAACTCTGATCCAGGTACGTTGGCATCCCACGACAATAACCTATAGGGTAGATATCCTATTTTTTGGTCTCTAAGAAAATCTTTCAAGTCAGGGAAAGGAAGCTATCTCTTGAATGATATTGTGTCACCTCTTTTAAACAGGTGGTGGGTAGCCCTGATAAGAGAATAGAAACACATTACCTTAGGTTTAACCTCCTCTAGAACGACACATATTTCTCCAAGAATTATTTTCCACTCGATGATGAAGGGTTTTTAAAGGTTCCTTATAAATGACAACTATGTTTCAGATGAGAAATGATTGATAGGCATTATTTGGGTGCTTAGACAAACACTAACAAATTATATTGTGCCCTCATGCGGAGAAATTATGTGGGTTGGATTAAGTTGTTGTGGTTGATTTTTTAAGGGCTTTCTTCACTTAGTGGAGTGAGAAGAGGGGATCATTACTAAAAAATAATCCATTTAATTCAAATTATATCTAGTCTATGTGTACATGTTAAATAATAACTAAATATGATAATAAAAAAAAAGTTAAGACATTTCAAAATAGTAACTAAGCATATTTCTACTCGTGTGATATAAAACATGGTATTTACAAAGTTCGAATAATTAAAAAAAAAAACAATAGATTTCATATCCAATCATTACTCATGACTTCATTATATCAAGTATTATAATGACATACAACCTCAATTGTTTAACTATTGTAACATAACTCAAGGTTAATTGATTTAATTAATACATGTGCACTCTCAATTTAGGATTGTGGAATAACAAAAGGGGATTTTTAATCTAATAATTTATGAACACGTGACAATGCAAATTCCTATTTTTTCACATTTTAAAATAATAAAATTTAGTAATCTACATAGATTCTTCTTGATTATGTTAACTATGCTTTGAATTTTAATGTAATTTATAAATTTTAAGTAAATTAAATTCATTATGTTCACTATGTTTTATTTTAATTTTAACTATATGTTTTAAACTTTAGCATTTATTTAAAGTGGTTCAAAATATTTACTAGTACCCACATGTATCATTTTTTTTCTTGAACTTATGTTTTACTAATTTTGATTATCTTATAGTTCTACATGTTTCATTTTAATTTAATGTAAATTGTATCTTCTTGATTATATGTGTTAATTATTTGATTATAAATTAATTACACTTCATTTTAATGTTAATTATATATCTTTTTTAAGTATTAAAGTTTATTTAATTTAGTCAAGAAACAATACTCTGAATAGTTTATAGTTTAGCTAGAAAAATATTGTATATATATTCAACTTGTTTTAGAATTGGAAAATGTTAAATTTAATAATTGGAAGGTATATCAAATTTAATTGATGTAACTTAGACATTGAATTATTAAAAATTATAAAATTAAATGAAAAAAATCACTCCAAATTTAGATAATATACAAAAACTATACATTTTTTATATTTTTTAATCTAATATATATATAACTAAGCATTTTATCTATTATTTAATAAATTAAATAGAGATTAGAATTAACGGTTTAAGTGAAATGAAATTACCAAATTTAATACATGGTTTTTTAATCTTAAGAGATCCTAATCTACTACGTATGGTACATTTCAAAAGAAATGGGTACCATTGTATATTTGACAATTTTACAATATCTAGTGTACATGGTGAACTTTGATAAGGTTATATTAAAAGGGAAGTGAAGATATTTTCAAGGTTTACAAATGGGTCCGCAAACTTAAATTTGTTATTTGGTTTTAATTAACTAATTATTAGCTAGTTTCGAAATCATTTCATTTTAAATTTATTACCTAATTTTTTTTATCTAAAATTTAAGTATATTCTCACATTTTGTTCCAACATCCATACCAAGGAAGTAATTTACAATACATGCTTCATGCTCTATCATTTATGTGTGAAATTGCACGCACATTACCTCTAGTTTAAGGATGAATCATGGACATAAATAAACATTTTCAAGGTAATCAGGTAACTTATTGTTTTTTTCACATACATATTTGAATTTGAGTTGTTCTAGAGTGCTCATTTCTATGAATATTTGACTATAAATTCCACCATTAATATTTGACATGATATGATGTACATTGGGGATACCTTGATTCTTCATGAATAGCATGTGCTTGTTATTTCCGTGGATGTAAACTATCAATTCCACTATCATATTCGAAGTCCTATCAAACCCAACCTCGAGGAATAAAGTTTAATAGTACATGGAAATTTTTAGAATATATAGACTGATATGGTTACACTAGCATGCACTACGATTCTCTAATAACTCCCAATGCATGCATGGACATTTCACTACACTATTTAGTACATAAAAATTACAAGTAACTAATAATAAATTAAGTAAATTAAATTTATAATATATATATATATATATATATATAGTAAATAATCTTGAAAATACATTGACTAGTAACTAATCAACGTGATAATTTTGTAATTAATTTCAACATGATAATTGTAACTAATTTTGAAACATTATAATTGTAAGAATAGGGTAAAATGTAAGAATTAAGAAACTTGTAAAATAATTAGCATTTGAATAATGAAGTAAGAAAATTACCAATATCACCCTCAATTGGAGTTGTATCCACCAAAAGTTGACCTGCATCCTCTTCGTGTTTTTCTCGCAATGCTACTCATTGTCACCTCATCCTTTCTTTGGTCCTTGCTCATATTTTATCTTCATTAATTTGATCATAATCATGTTTCTTGATTCGATGTTTCTTGTTTCCCATGCTGATTGGTGAATAACAAATGAAAAATATCCAATTTCATTTGAAACAATATATACCTCTACATGGAAAATCTTAAAAAAAAGGGATATCATGGGACACTCAAGAGGCTTATATTGCTATTACAATTGATAAATTTTAGTTTATGTTTATGTGTTTTATAGAATTGTTTTGCTATTCAATTTATTAAATGCAAAAGTTTGGTAGTTAATTTGTGCTATTTGTGTTGATTGTAACTATCTCTTTCTTTAACTGACCTGGGTTTTGGGCAATTATAGACCCAACAAAACCCCTTTTCACCAGCCCTTTCGACAACAACCTACGAGCAAGCTGAGGTATCACCCGAGGCGAAGTTATGGGGGATTATAGAAGCAAGTTTCTGTAATTAGGTGACGCGCAGTTATGGGATTGGCTCTGGCGAAGCTATCCTTACTTCGCATATACCTCCAATACTACTGCGCACATATACGACTGCGCACCTTGTAGTTACCACAATACAGATTCTGTTGATTTAATGTTACCTATGAAATTACGCATTCATCATATTCGGAATTACCTGCATATTCAGTTATATGTGTCCAATACTTAACATATTATTCTCATCAACCATACATGTGAAAATACATATAAAAACATGAACATACATAAACATAAACATAAGCAAGCTCACAGATGTAATCACAAAACACAAGTATTTACGTGGTTCACCCCCCGGATGGGAGATACATCCACGGGAACTGTTGTTTATATTAATGGGAAGGGTCAACAATTCTAGTCTACACACACAGCTGCAGAATCTTCTCTACAATGGGTCTCTATGCACACAGTTGCAGAGACTCTTATATCTCTTACAATGTCTTACAATATTTGACTAAAACCAACCAAATTCTAACCCTTTCCCTTTACAAAACTACCCCTTTTATAGATTTTTCCTGAAGGTCACATATTTACAATATTTATGGGCCAAAACCCCATAGTACCATTAACCCCCCAAAATGGCGCGATTACCTCGCTAACCATACCTTTCCATAACTTCTCAGCTACTTCACTTGTCCTCGGTTGTCCTTTACACTCCTTTCTTGGCTCTGACTCTCTTCTAATAGCCGCTTGCTCTGACCATGCGGCACTGACTGTACCATTGGGCATCCTTTGCACCATCTCATCTCTTTAATTCTTGTTCCTATAGCTTGATAGTTCGTCACTTATTCCTTAACAGATCCAACTACTTCATTGTTCCTTATTACTTCTCATTTACTAAGGGGACAAATCCTTATCTTTCACTTTGCTTCGCTCCATGCCCTAATCCAGGGAATTGCGGAGTTGTTTCTCCCAAAACTAGTCGATGTTAGGCCTCGTCTAACTTGTAATTATGTCATCAAAACTGTCCTTTGACTTGGACTGCGTTACCAAAACTGTGTCAACTTGGGCTGCGCCCAACAGGCACCTAACACTTACTCGTGGCTCGCCCCTGAGCCACTTTGACTGGGTTGTTCCATCTGCACACCCTCTGAGATGTTTGATTTTGCAGTGAAATTTTGAAAAGTTGCGCTCAACTTCGCAACTATATCATTGGCCTCTTGCTAAAACTCCTTGATTGTTTCGAGCATCTCATCTGAGATGGGTTCCATAAGTTGATCCTTCACATTATCTTATGTTGTCTAGAGTTCTTGCAACTTCTGCTCAATTTCTTCTGACAGCGCAAGCACTTCTTCCTGTAGTGGCTGCAACTTTGCTGATGCTTTTGCTTCCTTCTCCCTCAATGCTTCTAGCTCTTTCTGAAGCTCCCTCTTCTCTGCGAAATTATGGATTATTTTCCTTGTTGGAAAATCCTTCATAGCCATATTTATAGAGTCAAGATCCTTCTACCTTTGTTGTACCTCGTCTTGTATTTTCTGCAATTTTGGTTCTTCCTGCAGTGTAGCCTAAACCTTAGAAATTTCATCCTGCAGGCTTTGACATCTCGCCACTTTTGTGGAGATGTTTTCTGTGGAAGCCTTCATTGCTTCGGCGCTTGCTTCCTTATCTTGCTAAGTTGTTCCATATTTTTGTTGAGCTTCCAACTTAGCAACCTTCTCTTTATGGGCGATCTCCATGTCCATCATTTATGCCTTAATATTGTCCACATCAGCACCAATATTAAGTATAGTTGATTCTACCTCTGGTTCTTCATCACATTCAAGCATCTTTGCATAAACTGTTGAAAATGCTTCTTCTACCTTCCGTTGCTTCACTTGTGCATACTCAAGCTCCTTATTTTTCAGTGCACATTCATCTTTTAGCTCTTTGTAACTTTACTCCAGCTTCAGATGCTGGTTATAAGAGACTAAGTCTCTATCGCGGATTTCCTCTACAAACTGCGTGTGTAGATTATGTAGCCCCTCTATGGGTAACATCCCAACATTGATTTCTAGATGTGAGAGTTGCTTCTCACTTTTAGCAAGATCATCAGTTGGAAATATAACATTCATTGACTCAATTCTCACTAGCCGAGGTTTGATGTTAAAGGCAAGAGCCTTCCTTTTCCTCTAACTTGATTCTCCTAACGGATCATCACAATCTGGTTCTTTTACCAAGTCTCGCTCGACTTGTTTGACTCTTGTGACCAGAATCTTCAACTTTGTGAGGCTCTCCATGATTCCTGTTTTCCTGCCTCTTCCTTGATTTCTTTCAACGCAATCGTTTCTTCAAGATGCATTGATACTCTAGTTGCAATGCACTCATAGTCATCATCATGCAACTGCGCATATAGTGGAGGATTGGTAGCTTTTGTCTTCTTCTTTTGTGGTCTTTCTGGCATAGTTGTGTAGGGTTCCTTCCTCTTCTCACCTGATCCTTGACTAGGTTTTGTATTTTGCGCACTTGTTGTATCATCACCTCCGGCTTCTGGATCTCCCACTTCACTTTCTTCGGAAGTCGTGATTAGTGTGGTTGCCACATCAACCTTCCATTTTGGTGTCCAGTCTTCCATGATCAACTTGATTTTTTGTGCATTGAACTGATACAACCCTTCATACCATTCAGGAGATGTGACTGTCACTCGCGGCTGTATGTAGATAAAATGCAGTCTGGATTTGAACTTCATCTTCTGGATATAACGAGCCGTCACTTCCTTGGTGATATGCGGAGTCCTTTGAATGAATTTGTATAAATTCTCATAGTAGGTGAGCAATTGTATGTTGTTCATCCTTTGTTGATCTGACTTCGAGTTTTCCCACATGTTAGCAAAACTTGGTCCTCGGAAATCTCCAATGAATACTGGAATACTCTTATGGTAGTGAGGCTCCTTCTACCCTACAAAGGAAACCAATACCAGTAACCAACTGTAGTGGAATGAATTTCCGTTTTCCTTTGTGTCGCGAATGTATTCTAAGAACTCGTTCAACAAGTAGCTTGCCCAATTGAATTGAAATCCATCCTTAGCCTTCGCAACTAAGGATACTGCAATAGCAGGTACTTCATTTGGTCTGCACTTCCTTAGGATCCTTCTTGCGAGGATCTGAACTGTAAAGTGAAAGGCTTGATCTTTGATTCCTGCGATCACGTACAGACGACTTCCTTTAATTAGACCGAATTCAGTGTTCATGCACGCAACCAATTCTTTATCCTTGTTTTTCCTGATGAACTTAGCGATAGGATTGACACCCCTTTTGCATACGCTCGTGATCCATACAATGAGGTCAATGTTAATGTGTGATCCAACCATAAATACCCCTGTTGTGTGCATGACAGTAGTGTGTGCACCACGGCATGAAGCTCATTACTTCTATCAAAGTGTGGGATGTGTAGTAGATTCAGCAATCCCGATGGTTTTAATGGCACATCCCATTCCTGCGGGACAATTGTCGATTACTGGGTAACTTCATCATATTTCTTGTACATATACTGATCCAGATGGAACTGTGGAAACTTGTCCTGCTGTAACAAATCATAATCGGAGAATTTGTAGTCGGTATTTTTACCTAGCAAATTCTCTTTAAGCAGCACATGGCTTGACATAGGCGGCAGGGGGATATCATACTGGGCATTCTTTATGAGAAGCACGTCTGGTGTGTCACTTCTCCTTAAAGGGATATACCCTGGACTAATCCATATTGGCCTCTCCTGGGTCTCTGGTGGTGGAACCAGCTTCTGAGCACTCACGGCCTTCACCTTTCCCTAGTCAGTGGCATGGTGCTTATATTTCTTTTGTTGTGGTTGGTTCCTCATTGAATACCTGGATGAGCCACCACGTTCTGGGACAGATGGCTTCACGGGAGTCTTCATAACTCCTTGCATACTAGAACATCTGAAATCACTCAAAACTTCTTCCAATGTCTACTGCTCAGACATATACTATCGGGTAACTATCGCTTTCAATTGGTAAACACTTCATAAACTTACAGGCAGTAAAAATTGAAAATTTGCGGTAAAACCGGTATGTAAGCAGTCCTTACTATTTATAGGCATCTCACCACTACGGTGTGCACAAAAAAGGCTATCTTATCATTAAATGCTATGTCCGTTGGCCAAATCTATCGTAGATATTGGTCCTTTCTCTTCATTGAATGCATCTTCAACGGACGAATATGCCTTAATTGCGGAAACATGCGGTTGTGAAGCACCTGCAACAATTAATTAATAAGAATATGCGAAATAGAAGAAATGACAGAACTCAGAATCACTTTTATATTGATCACAGGCCACTTCGAGGGGGCAACCTCCTATGAGCAAGCTCAATACAAATAACTTCACGGTGCCTTCATAGGTCTCAACACACACTTATATACTAAGTCTAGGTGCCAATAATATGGGTCAAAACCATGGGCCACTACAAACTATGGATCAACAATACTATGGGCGACTTACAAAGCATATGCGCCAACAACAATAACACAAACTATTGATCAACAAATACTACGGGATGACTTACAAATCATATGCGTCCAACAAAAATATACTAACAAAGTAAAGACATGGGTTCCTAACATCCCCTCCCCCTTAAAAAAAGCTTTGTCCTCAAAGCTTTAGATGTGGAAATTGTTGTTGAATCTGAAGGAGTGGTTCCCATGTAGCATCCTCTGGTTGCATGTCGTGCCACTGAATTAAGACCTCTGTGATAGAGCGAGAGCGAAGCTGACAAGTGCTCTGATTAAGGATGGCCTTCGGCTCCAAAAGGATGGATCCTTCATTATCCAATTTGGGTAAAATCGTTTGTCCACTGATGTTGGTGCCAAGAACTTTCTTCAGACAAGAGACATGAAAGATTGGATGAATGCGGGAAGAAAGAGGAAGTTCCAATTTATAAGCAATGGACCCAATCTTCTGAAGAATCCGATATGGCCCATAGAACTTTGGAGCGAGCTTATGACGCCCTTTGAGTTTTAGGGAGGATTGCTTGTACGGCTGGAGATGAAGAAAAACCATATCGCCTACTTGAGAAGTGCGCTCAGAACGGTGTTGATCAGCTTGTTGCTTCATGCTATTTCTTGCCATGTGAAGATTGTCCCGCAAAATGCGAAGAATCTGATCACGGTTTCGAAGGACCGTGTCAACTTCCTGAACTGGTGAACTGTTGGGGGTGTATGGAAGAAGAACTGGAGGTGCCTGACCATAGAATGCTTCATATGGGGTCATTTTAGAGGCAGTGTGGTAAGAGGTATTGTACCACCATTCAACGAGAGGGAGCCACTTTGCCCACGGATGTTATTGTTTAGAGGTGAAGCAACGAAGATAAGTTTCCAAGCATTTATTGATAATTCCAGTCCGACCATCTGTTTGTGGGTGATACCCTGAACTCATCTTTAGTTTGGTGCCAGTGTGGCGAAATAGTTCTGTCCAAAAATGACTGGTGAAAGTCGCATCACGATTCGAGACAATGGAAGAAGGGATGCCATGAAGACGAAAGATCTGGTCCAGGAAAATTTGAGCGACTAAGGAGGCTGTATAGGGATGGCTGAGAGAACAAAAATGACTATATTTGGAGAAGCAATCAACCACAACGAGAATCACTGTCTTCCCGCCAGATTTAGGGATCCCTTCAATGAAATCCATAGAAATACCTGTCCAAATCCGTGTAGGTATGGGCAAGGGTTTGAGCAATCCTGGAAGGAGTATTGTTTCACCCTTATTGCGCTGGCAGGTATCACATTCAGCCACCATCTGTTGAATTGTCCTTTTCATGCCCTGCCAAAAGAAGTTACGCCGTGCCTGTTCATACGTTTTGAGGAACCCAGAGTGCCCTGCTGATGGAGAAGCATGGAGTTCATAGAAGACAGCCTGTTGAAGATCTGTGCTTTGGGGAAGCACCAGACGGCCCTTGTATCTCAAAGAAGCACCATGCCAAGAGTAATGTGGTATAGCAGAAGGGTTGTTGGTCGAGCGTTGGATGATTTGAGATAAGGAAGAGTCATTGACATAACCCTGTTGAACAGATTGCAACCAATTTGGAACAGGCATAAAAATATGTGATGCACCTGCAACAATTAATTAATAAAAATATGCGAAATAGCAGAAATGACAGAACTCAGAATCACTTTTATATTGATCACAGGCCACTTCGAGGGGGCAACCTCCTATGAGCAAGCTCAATACAAATAACTTCATGGTGCCTTCATAGGTCTCAACACACACTTATATACTAAGTCTAGGCGCCAATACTATGGGTCAAAACCATGGGCCGCTACAAACTATAGATCAACAATACTACGGGCGACTTACAAACCATATGCGCCAGCAACAATGACATAAACTATTGATCAACAAATACTACGGGACGACTTACAAAGCATATGCGTCCAACAACAATATACTAACAAAGTAAAGACATGGGTTCCTAACATCCCCTCCCCCTTAAAAAAAAGCTTTGTCCTCAAAGCTTTAGATGTGGAAATTGTTGTTGAATTTGAAGGAGTGGTTCCCATGTAGCATCCTCAGGTTGCATGACGTGCCACTAAATTAAGACCTCTGTGATAGAGCGAGAGTGGAGCTAATGAGTGCGCCGATTGAGGATGGCCTCCGGCTCCAAAAGGATGGATCCTTCATTATCCACTTTGGGTAAAATCGTTTGTCCACTGATGTTGGTGCCAAAAACTTTCTTTAGACAAAAGACATGAAAGACTGGATGAATGCGGGAAGAAGGAGGAAGTTCCAATTTATAAGCAATGGACCCAATCTTTTGAAGAATCCGATATGGCCCATAGAACTTTGGAGCGAGCTTATGACGCCCTTTGAGTTTCAGGGAAGTCTTCTTGTATGGTTGGAGACGAAGAAAAACAATATCGCCGACTTGAAAAGTGCGCTCAGAACGGTGCTGATCAGCTTGTTGCTTCATGTTATTTCTTGCCATGTGAAGCTTGTCCCTCAAAATGTGAAGAATCTGATCATGATTTCGAAGGACCATGTCAACTTCCTGAACTGGTGAACTGGTGGGGGTGTATGGAAGAAGAACTGGAGGTGCCTGACCATAGACTACTTCATATGGGGTCATTTTAGAGGCAGTGTGGTAAGAGGTATTGTACCACCATTTAGTGAGAGGGAGCCACTTTACCCATTGATGTTGTTGTTCCGAGGTGAAGCAATGAAGATAAGTATCCAAGCATTTATTGATAATTTCAATCTAACCATCTGTTTGTGGGTGATACCCTGAACTCATCTTCAGTTTGGTGCCAGTGTGGCGAAATAGTTCAGTCCAAAAATGACTGGTGAAAGTTGCATCACGATCTGAGACAATGGAAGAAGGGATGCCATGAAGACGAAAGATTTGTTCTAGGAAAATTTGAGCGACTGAAGAGGCTGTATAGGGATGGCTAAGAGCACAAAAATGACTATATTTGGAGAGGCGATCAACCACAACGAGAATCACTGTCTTTCCGCCAGATTTAGGGAGCCCTTCAATGAAATCCATAGAAATATCTGTCCAAATCCATGTAGGTATGGGCAAGGGCTTGAGCAATCCTGGAAGGAGTGTTGTTTCACCCTTATTGCGCTGGCAGGTATCACATTCGGCCAGCATCTGTTGAATTGTCCTTTTCATGCCCTACCCAAAGAAGTTATGTCGTGCCCGTTCATACGTTTTGAGGAACCCATAGTGCCCTACCGATGGAGAAGCATGGAGTTCATAGAAGACAACCTTTTGAAGATCTGTGCTCTAGGGAAGCACCAGACGACCCTTGTATCTCAGAGAAGCACCATCCCAAGAGTAATGTGGTATAGCAGAAGGGTTGTTGGTCAAGCATTGGATGATTTGAGATAAGGAAGAGTCATTGACATAACCCTGTTGAACAGATTGCAACCAATTTGGAACAGGCATAGAAATAGCTGAAAGAGAACCTTGGGCATCAAATGTGCGAGAAAGAGCATCTGCCACAATATTGTCTTTACCCTTCTTGTAAGTGATCTCATAGTCATAACCCATGAGTTTGCTAACCCATTTATGTTGTGCCGAGGAGGATACATGCTATTCCAAGAAATATTTCATACTCTGGTGATCAGTCTTGATGCAGAAATGATTCCCTAATAGGTATGGGCGCCACTTCTGTACTGCATTCAAAATAGCCATCATTTTCTTCTCATAGGTAGAGGTAGCTAAATTCTTACCTGGAAGGGCTTTGCTGGTGAACGCAATGGGGTGTTCATATTGAAGGAGAACAGCACCAAGTCCATTGCCGCAAGCATCACTCTCAATAGTGAAGGGCTTGGAAAAATCGAGCATAGCTAGAACAGGTGTAGTACACATAGCTTGTTTTAGTTTGTCAAATGCACATTGAGTAGCATGTGTCCATGTAAAAGCATCCTTTTTCAATAGAGCAGTTAATGGAGCTGAAATCTTCCCATAATCCTTGACAAACTTGCGGTAGTATCCAGTCAACCCCAAAAAACCACGAAGGCTCTTGAGTGTCTGAGGATGCGGCCAATTGTTCATGGCATCGATTTTGGCAGGATCCACGTGAACCCCTTGTGCTGAGATAATGTGCCCGAGATACTCAACTTCCTTCTATCCAAAAACACATTTAGACTGCTTGGCATGGAGATGATGGTCAAAGAAAAGTTGCATGACAAGATCCAGATGCTGGAGATGTTCATCCCATGTTTTACTGTAGATGAGGATATCATCAAAGAATACCAGAATGAATTTCCGCAAGTAGGGTCGAAATATTTTATTCATTAAGGCCTGGAATGTGGAAGGAGCATTAGTGAGGCCAAAGGGCATGACCAAAAACTCATAATGGCCATCATGTGTGCGGAAAGCTATTTTAGGGATATCATCCTCATGAACCCGATTTTGATGATACCCGTAACGAAGATCCAACTCGGAGAAAAAGTGAGCCCCATGAAGCTCATCAAGAAGCCCATCAAGAACAAGAATTGGAAACTTATCCTTGATGGTGAGGTGATTAAGTGCTCGGAAGTCAATGCAGAGGCGCCATGACCCATATTTTTTGCGAACAAGAAGAACTGGAGAAGAAAAGGAACTAGTGCTTGGGCGAATAATACCTTGCTTCAATAAGTCCCGAACGAGCATTTCAATCTCCGTTTTTTGGTGAAATGGGTAGCGATAAGGCCTGATGTTGAGAGGAACGCTGCCAGGAAGGAGATGAATACGATGGTCTTCTGGCCTTGAAGGTGGAAATCCCACTGGTTCAGCAAAAACACCTGTATATCGATCCATAATTTGTTGTAGATCCAAAGGAGTAGTGGAGACCGCTGAAGGTTGCATCTGAATGGAATGGATTTGAGCGATGACACCATGTGAATTCTTCTCGAGGAGTTTTTCCATGCGATGTGAACTGATGATGCTGAGAGAAACTGGTTGTAATCCTGTCAATGTGTGTTTTTGGCCATTGAGGGAAAACTACATCCAAAGTTCAGCAAAATCCCATAAGATAGGGCCAAGTGTGCATAGCCATTGAGCGCCCAAAACCACATCACATCCGCCTAAGGCCAAGGAAAACATGTCAGAGCACAAGGTATAATCTCTCATAGAGATACGCACATTTCGACACTTCCCTTTGCAAGGTAAGGTGCCCCCATTGGCAACCATGACTTCAAAGTTGGAGCAAGGATGGATAAAACAATTAGCTTGTTTGGCGATTCGAGGATCAATGAAATTATGAGTGCTACCAGAATCAATGAGTATTGTAAGAGGAAGCTTCTTGAAGTAACCCCTGACCCGCATTGTTTGGGGGGGTGGTGATTCCAGCTAAATCATGGAGAGATATCTCTGGCTGGTCATTCTGAGATGGAGGGTCAATAGGTAGGTCCTGAATGTTGACCTGAGCATCCATTGTTTCTGGATCTTCGTAACCAATTTCAGAGGCAGGCGAAGAATCCACATCCAAGAGATAGAGCTTTTGTTGAACACATCTATGTCCCCGAGTGAATTTCTCATCACAATTATAGCAAAGCCTCTTTTCTCTGCGTGCTTGCATCTTTGTTTCAGGCAAACGCTTCATAGGAGTTGGTCGAGGAGCCTGTGGTATAGGTGGTCGTTGAGAACCCATATTTCGGAAGGGAACAAAAGTGAGCTTGGAGCTTTGTTGGGCTGTAATCTTGTCTTCTTCCAACTTAGCCAACCCTAGGGCTTCCATCATTGTGTTGGGACATAACATTTTGACCTCAGAGCGGATGGCATCCTTTAGACCACTGATAAAACAACTCCGGTAAAAGTCATCAGACAATCCTTCAGTGTGGTTGGCTAGTTTCTCAAATTCGGTTTGATACTCTCGCACAGTGCCAATTTGGAAAAGTTTAGTGAGGGCTCTTGTGAAGTCATCAAAAGCACTAGGACCAAATCGTTGCAAAAGGAGCTAGCAAAAGTCTGGCAGTTTTGGCTCTTCATGAGCCTTGATGTACCAACGGTACCATTGAAGAGCTTCCTGTTCCAAATGAAAGGATGCAAGCGGAACTTTGTTGACATCAAAAGTATTATGCAAACTGAAATATTGTTCTGCACGATAGATCCATCCAGTTGGATCATTACCATTGAAGCGAGGAAAATCAAGCTTCGGACCACGAAAATTGCTGGAAGAAGAGAACCCATTGTCTGATGAAGACTCGAACTGCTGTTTGTTGTTCATAGCTGAATGTTCAAGATGGAGGCCAAGAAATTTTTCATCCAGATCCTGGAGTTTGGCTTGGATGGCTGCAAGTGCTTCTTCCATGGTTTTTGCTCCTGCACGGGTGACAACCATAACCAGGAGTTTTTTTTTTTTTTTTCGGTTGACTGGGTAGGAAAACAAAAACAGAAACTACTTCAGTAAAGGAAAATCTGGACTTGGGAAAAAATCTGAAGGGTAATTGGGGTTTGACTAGGTTTTGGACATTGTCGAATAAACAGGGAAGCAAAAAATGAGGATTTCAGAAGCGGGGTGAAAGAATGGGAATGTTTGGAAAAGGGGGACAAAGAAGCAGAATTCAGAAAGGAACTCTGTGGTAATATTTGAAGGTGATTGGCTGAAATCTGAGGAAGTTATGGCAAACCCTAAAAATAGACAAATGTGGGATTTAAGGCTTTGGGAAGGAGAATTGGGGATAGGGTCCTTAGGTATGAAATATGCAGAATGGGATGACAGGGGTTCCCCAAAAATTTCAAGGGAAACAGAGTGAAAACAAGGGAGATATGGAGAAAAAACTGAATTTTATACTCTTTTTTTTTTAGACTGGAGTGGCTATGGCTCGAAAGGGATCTGAAATAGATAAATCTACATTATTTTTTTTAGTTTCAGACTAGAGCGACTACAGCTCGGAAGGGATCTGAAATAGATAAATCTGCAACGGCCCAGAAGTGAGCGGAAATAGAGGGATCTGAGACGGTGCCGAATGGATTGAAAATGGCTGGATCTGGAACGGCTTTCAGAATGGATCTGAAACGATGCAGTAGTGATCGACAACAGTTCACCTGAAAATAGATATGGACCCCAAGTATGTGCGGCTTCCTAATAGTTCAAGGGTTTCACTCGGCCACCAATGATATCTAATGGCTTGCGTATTGGGGCAGTAACCCTCACTCCACAGCTCGGGTAAAACTGATAACCGCTTTGCCACAAACGACAGCTCTTGGTTTACCTCACGGGTGGGAACTAGTCAATCAAGTAAGTGTCGTTGCACTTTTCGCTTGCAGGTCGTCTCAATGGTCCAGCTACTTCGGGGTTCCTGTGGTACTCCTCACAATGAGTTTTAGGGATTATGCCCAAGTACTTCCCACAGTTAAGCGGATAGGGATTATTCCCAAATCCGAACCTGCAACAGATGCGAAAAAAAATATTTGGCAGAAATTTCACCCAACGAGCCCAAGAAAGTGCTCTGATACCAGATGTGAAGCACCTGCAACAATTAATTAATAAGAATATGAGAAATAGCAGAAATGACAGAACTTAGAATCACTTTTATATTGATCACAGGCCACTTCGAGGGGGCAACCTCCTATGAGCAAGCTCAATACAAATAACTTCACGGTGCCTTTATAGGTCTCAACACACACTTATATACTAAGTCTAGGTGCCAATACTATGGGTCAAAACCATGGGCCACTACAAACTATGGATCAACAATACTACGGGCGACTTACAAAGCATATGCGCCAACAACAATAACACAAACTATTGATCAACAAATACTACGAGATGACTTACAAAGCATATGCATCCAACAAAAATATACTAACAAAGTAAAGACATGGGTTCCTAACAGCGGTTTCCAAAAATATTGTATAACGGCTACTTTTCCGACCGACAACTGTAACGGTTAGTTTTCCTTAACTTTACTAGCGGTCATGCAACAACGAGGTTCACTGCACATTTCCCTTTCCTTGATGTTAACTTCATAGCTCGAACCTTCTCTTACTTTGCAGCTCATCTTTCTTTGTGTGCATCAGAGCACAACTTTCATTTGCATGAAAACTTCACATTTTACCAAAATTGCGTTCAGACTCTTTGTTCTGTCATTCTTAGTGTCTAGTTACAACTTCAAATGACACTTAGAATCTTCCTCCTTAGTGATCAAATGATTCCTAAGGGAGCAGGACTATCCCTATAAGGATTTAGTCTACTTCCATTAATGAGTCCTGGTAGGTTTTCTCCTAGCAAGATAGCTAGCTGAACTGCACCACCATTAGTAACATGTTTGACAACATAAGGTCCTAACCAATGCATTTTAAATTTTCCATGAAATTTCATGAACTTGCTATCATAGAGGAGGACAAGGTCTCCTACCCAGAAGAATTTGTACATGATATACCTATCATGCCATGCTTTTTCTCTGTCTTTCTGCACTTGTTGGTGAAAACCTGCAATGAAGCGATCTTCCTCCAGTCCAACTAAGTGTAGTAGTCTTTCTTCCATTATCTCTTTGTCATCCATATCTGTAAATGCTGCAATCCTAAAGCTTGGGACTATGTATTCCATTGGCATAACAACTTCATGTCCATATGCTAACCTGAAAGGTGTGTAACCTATAAAATTTTTGCAAGTTGTCCTATATGCTCATAATACCGCTGGTATTCGCAGATCCCAATCATCCCTGTTTGTATTGCATACCTTGGTCAACACATTTTCCAGCACTTTGTTAAAAGCTTCAATAGTGCCATTAGCTTGTGGATGATATGGTGTGCTCTTCTGATGGTAGATCTGAAATTCTTCTGTCAGAGCTGCAATAGTCCTGTTCAAGAAATGAGTTCCCTGATCTCTCATTAAAATCTTCGGGCATCCAAACCTGGTTAATATGTTCTCAAAGATGAACTGCATGGCAATAACTACGTTACAGTCCTTCACTGGTTTTGCTTATGCCCATTTCGTTAGATAATATGTAGCTGTGATAATACATCTAGAACCAGTTCCCTTTCCTAGTGGGTTAATAGGTCCCACAAAATCAATATCCCACTGATCAAATGCTTGCAAGGTCAGTTGTGGCTTCAATGGCATCTCATATCTATGAGACGGCTTCCCTGTCCTTTGGGAAACATCGCAACTCCAGCAATGTTCCTTTGAATCCTTGTGTAATGTAGGCGACCATAGTCCTACTCTTAAAATTTTCTTTGCAGTAGCTCTTCCTTCGTAGTGGGCCCCAAATACCCCTAAATGTGCTTCAGCAAGTATCGTTGGTTTCTCATGTTCTAGTACGCATCTGCGCAGTACTTCATCCAATCCTAGCATGTATAATTGGCTTGCAATTATAGTGAAATCAACTACTTTTACAACCAACTGTTTCTTCTGCTACGTAGTAAATTCTGTAGGTGTAAACCTATAATCAAGAATTCAATGATATCCTTGTAGTAGTCATTGGCTATATGAATAGAAAATAACTACGCATCTGGTAGACTATCTTCCAAGTTACTAGGTTCTTCTCCTTATTCGATTCTAGAGAGGTGGTCAGGTCCTGAATTCAATCTCCCTGGCTTAACAATGATTTCAAAAGCATACTCCTGAAAGAGTAATAGCCATCTGCATATTCCCCCCCCCTAACACTAGTTTATTGACCAGGTACTTCAAAGCTGAATGGTCAGTAAACATACATAAATGCGAACCTAGCAGATAGTGTCTGAACTTCTACAATGCGTACACCATAGCTAAGCCTTCTCTTTATGTCGTGGTATAGTTCTTTTCTGCTAAATATAGCTTTCTACTTGAAAATGCGATGGGATGGTCGATACCTCCCTCTCTTGGTTGAGCTAGCACAATGCCTAATGCTATGGATGAAGCATCTACATGTACATGGAATGGTTTACTCCAGTCTGAAAAAACTAGAATCGGCGCAGCAACCATTCTATCTTTCAATGTATCCAATCCTTTCTGACAATCTTCAGTCCAAGTGTACTTCGCTTCTTTATTCAGTAATTTCTCCATAGGCACAGCGATCTGCGCATATCCTTTGATGAACTTTCTATAGTACCTTGTGTGTCCCAATGTAGTACGCATTTTTTTCACTGAATTAGGTGTTGGTAGATTCACTATAACTACGATCTTCATTGGATAAACCATCAGTCCATGTTTACATACAATGTGTCCCAATAGAATTCCATAAGGAACACAGAAGATGCTCTTCTTCAATTTCAGGGAGATCTGATGTAGTCTACACTTCGCTAACATCATTCTTAAGTTCGCATAATGATTCTTCAGTAAACCAAATATTGTCCAATCTTCAAAATATACTTCTCAGAATTTATGGATAAAATATTTAAATGCAGCAACAATGACTCTAGAAAAGATAACAAGTACATTCTTCAAACCAAAGGGCATAACTGTGTACTGAAATGATCCCCATTAAGTAGCAAAGGTGGTCTTATGTCTGTCTTCTGTAGCAATTCTAATATGATGATATCCAAAAAATCCATTAGTGAATGAGTATGCTTCATTTCCTCCAACATTATCTAGCACTTCGTCTGTGAATGGAGTCAGAAATGGATCATGCACTACAACAAAATAGCCCTTTAGGGGCAGTTTTGGCTTGCGGGGGTCTTGGTAAAACCCCCCCTAAAAGTTTTTTCAAACCTTGGGAGGCGGTCTTTTAAAACTGCCCCTAAAAGTCATGGAAATTGGACTTTTGGGGGCGGTTTTTTTAAATCTTCCCGCAAAAGTCTTGAAATTTGACTTTTGGGGGTGGTTTTTGGAAAACCCCCCTTAAAAGCCCAATTCTCATAACTTTTGGGGGCAGTTTTTCAAAACCCCCCTTAAAAGTGATGAGAATTGAACATTTGAAGGCAGTTGTTTGAAAACCCCCCCTAAAATCCCAATTCTCATAACTTTTGGGGGCGGTTTGTCAAACCCCCCCTTAAAAGTCATGAGAATTGAACTTTTGGAGGCAGTTATTTTGGAACCCCCCTTAAAAGTCATGAGAATTGAACTTTTGGAGGCGGTTGTTTAAACCCCCCCCTAAAAGTCATGAGAATTGAACTTTGGGAGGCGGTTTGTTTGGAACCCCCCTTAAAAGTCATGAGAATTGAACTTTTGGAGGTAGTTGTTTGAAAAGCTCCCCTAAAATCCCAATTCTCAAGACTTTTGGGGGCGGTTTTAAAAAGACCCCCCCTAAAGGTCCTTTTGAAGGCGGTTTAGGGTTTTAGGGGCAGTTCTAAAAATACCCCCCCTAAAAATTTCCTTCCAATATCAACATGCTAGTTATTTTCATTCCATCACCCTTTCTTCTCATTGTTTTCCCCTTTATGTGAAGAGTGACTCAAGTGGCTTCCAATGGATAACAATGGCAACAATAAATCATAACATAACACAATGCCAATATCTAAGACCTAGAATATATTGCAAACTAATGAGTTGGATGAATTCAAGATGCAATTACAAGAATTATTAGATAGAGGGTTCATATGACCAAGTGCATCACCTTGGGTAGCACACATATTCTAGTCAATAAGAAAGATGGAACCTTTTGGATGTGCATTGGTTATAGAATGTTGAATAAAGTAATAATTAAGAACAAGTACCTCCTACCCAAATTGATGATCCTCTTTATTAACTCAAATGGGAATTTTTTTTTTAAAGTTCGACTCAAGTTTTGGGTATCATCATATGAGAGTGGAATAAATTAGCATACCAAAGACTTCTTTTAGAACTATATATGGGCATTATGTGTTCCTAGTTTCCCCCTTTGCATTGACAAATGCTCTATACTTTTCATTTAATTAACAAATGATGTGTTCCAAAAGTATTTAGACAAGTGTGTTTTGGTATTCATTCATGACATCCTAATATATTCTCAAAATGAGGAGGAACGTAACACTTATCGCATTTCTTCCTATTGTTATAGAAGCTACATGAATACCATCTATATGCTAAGTAAAGAAAATGAAAATTCTTTAAGAAGGAGATTAAATATACTAGGCTTGTCATATCTAAAGAAGGATTAAAGATACACCCTAATAAGATCGAAGTTATGTCTAGTTGTACAACCCCAAAGAATGTGACCAAAGTAAGAAGCTTCTTGGATTAGTTGGATATTATTAGAGAGTTGTCAAAGGATTCTAAAAAACTATAAGATCCTTGCCAAAGTTACAAGATAAAGGTGTCAAATTTATGTGGAAAAGCTTACATGAAGAAATATACTGAGAACTTAAAGAGAATTCTCATGACAACACCTATAATGATACTTCCTTGCTTTGATAAGGATTTCCTGGTATGGATAAATGCGACTGGTGAGAGAATTTAGGGAGTGCTCATGAAGGAAGGAAAAGTGGTGGAATATGAGTCTAGGCAGTTAAACATTCACAAGCAAAAGTAATCAGATCATGACAACTTGGATCTCTTAGTAACAATAGATTCCCATGTCCTAAATGTATGGAAATACTATTTGATTGATAGAAAGTTTGAATTATGAATAGAACATGAGGTCTTGAGATACTTGTAGACTCACCCACCATTGTTGTTTCTCTTCCTTCAAAATTTGGCCTTTCAGTAGACTACACTTTCCTAAAATACATGCTTGATTGATTACATATATGTTCACCATATTTACATGCTTTTTCAACAAGAAATAAACAACTATTTTCCTTCCAATCACACAAAAATCATAAACATTGTATGTAACAACCATTTTTTGACAAGGAAAAGGGCATATAACCTACAAATAAAAGAGCATTTTTCAAAGAGTTTGAGGTGGGGATTTATGCCATTTTTACATACATGTTTCAAGAATGCACATTCATTCTAAAATTCATGCATGTTAATAATGCACATGCACTCTAAAACACATGCATGTTCCTACTACAATGGTACTAAAAAACTTCCAAATCCTTTATCATGCAGATTCGGTTGTTGGTGGCCATGATTGTTCACAGGGCTTCATAAAGGGGAGATTTATTATAGGTAATCTAATCACTTCCTGGTAAGCCCATGATTGGGCTCGAGAGTCTGTTTTGCATATGAAATGTAGGTTCTGAATGAGTCAATAAAATGGAAATTGACACTGAAAGAGGGACTAACACCTTATAATAATCCTTGCAAAAAATGGTGCTCTTGTTGCACTACATTCACTTTTCATAACTAAACAAGCACGAGGCATCCAGGTGGCAAGAACTAACCTGAAGCAACTCAAGTGAAAGAAGCTTATAAATTTTGGTTAGGATGAGCAATAAAGTGTATTAAGGGAGAGGTTAGTTAGTCTAGGACATGGGTGTAAAGGATAATTCAAGGTAGGAATGCTATTGTGTGGAGCTTTAAAGAGGGATTACTATGATCAAGGATGGAGAGAAACAAGATGAAAGAGAAGTAAGGGAGGGTGGAACAACTCTTATAAATTTGAATACAAATCTTATTTCAATCTCCTATGATCATACATTTGGTGTTTAGTCATGTTAGATCACGAGGACTTCACTAGCGAGGCAATATCATATCACATCAATTCATATTGGGGGTTTGAATACTCCTAAAAACCTCAAAAATATCCACCCTTTTGTTTGTTTTTTCAAAAGAGATCCATTTGACCAAAGGGATACTTTCTTTCTGCTTCCGACCCAACCAAAGGAATTTGAAACATATTTTTCAAACAAAGCCAAGTTCAGATTTGCACCAAGGATCGGGTTCAGTTCCTTTAAAATTTTGTGATCATTTAACAAGTCCCAAAAACCTTTGCAGTTCATAATTAAGGCTCATAGCAATTTAAAACCTTGACCACTTTTCCTAATTATTTGGCTTTCCCATCAACCAAGATACCTGCAAAACAAACACCCAAGTTTAGGGCTCCAAACAAATCATTCCAAGTGGAGACCAACCCACCTGACATGCCATTTGAGTTTCAGGCACATATGTTCGATGTACGAAAAAATTGTTGAAAGGGAATCAATTGCCCTTGCCCTAAACACCACTATTTCTTGTAGCATGAAAAAGCCAGATTATACAGAGCTAAAAGTCTATGGAGGGCTTGACGTTTTGGGGCACCCCTACCTCTCACACATTTAGGGAAAGAACAATCATGGTGGAACCTTACCCTTAGGCTTCAATGCTCTAAGCGCTCGATCAATATTTTGTTGTTTCCCTTGCAAAATTTATTTGGAGGCTTTGATCCTAGCTTTGGACAAGTGAATCTTATAACCAGGAAGACTTGGCACCATTGAGATCATGGATATTAAAACCCCCTTCCGCAACTCCTACGCCAGTCAACGTCTTATACTTAAAAGAATGAAGATTGTAACGAGGCGAAGAATAAATTCCACCAAGACTTTTGTGGCCCTCTTATCCTCTTGTGCAAGACTACATTCATCAAAGAAGATAAGATTACCAATGGAACCAACAATGGATACAAAATCCGACTTCGACCAAAGTTTGAGAGGATACCCCAGGAGCAATACCCAAACAAGCTGAACTACAAATAGTTCAATGCAAGGATCAAACTTGGGCACCCACTTATTTAAAACCAAGCTTGATGGTCCCCAAAGGCATGCCTACGATGAAATTTCCTCAGCATCTTTTTCATAATTAAGTTTGAAGCATAACCATCATTTCACCAAAATGAGAAATCTTGGACAATAACCTAGAAGTGTCCTTGCCTTCACAAATGGATCCTATCCGCAAGGTACCTTCACTTCCTCGTAAATTTTCTCCATGGGGGAAATCAAAATTGGGATCTTAATGCATCAAGCCTAGGGTTCTATTAAAACATTCTCTGGGCATGTTGCTTTAAGAATTATAATTTAACAACGATAACAAGCAATAGGAAGCATTCCTACGTTCAATACCTCGAGATGCTAATAATATATTGGATTTGGTAGATTGAATTAGCAGATTTGGCTAGAGACTCATCATCAATATGGGTTTAACTTCTCTCTTCACCATGTTTAGGTTTTGGAAATACACTTTCTTTGTGTATAGGATGAGGCTGATTTTCTTTAGGGCTTTATAGCAACATGGACATCAACCAAGTTCACTAGATATGTAATTCTAAATGAACATGACTTATCCTCTACTTTTTTTCTTGTTAGTTTTTAGGACATCAAAATCCATTGTAATTTGAACGATTCAATTGATAATCACACCATTCAATTGATTCAATTGTTATTTCAAAGTTGTTTAGATATGTGTGATGGAGGTTGGATTTTTCCTCTTTGAGTTCAATGTGTTGGTCTTAGAGTGATTGTAACTATTTTAGCACAATCTCTCGAATTATTTATTTTGATATATGTTAAGCATCAAAGCATGCATCCATGATTCTTTTTAATGATGCTAGCTTTTCTTCCTTGACCTACAATGTTGGAATGAGTTTAAATATTTCAGCATGGTATTTTTCCTCTTTCTCCTTGAGAATCTCAAAACCTCTTGAAGTTGGAGTGCAATAAGGGAAATAAGGGCACTTTGTTATCTTAATCGAAGACTTATAACTAAACAAGAGCAAACTGTGTAGACTATTCCCCCCTTTTATTTAGCGTATAGTATTAGACCGCCTTGTGCAATTCAAATCGATTTGAGGGCTTCAATTTCTACTTCTTTTAGTTATTCTATTGTGATTAACCACAAGTAGATGGATTTAGAGGGGGCACATGTGTGGAATGAAGTAGAGGGCATAGAATAACCTCTCTCATCCCAAACTCTAAAGTCATAAAATTCTCACTATAAATCTATGTAATTTTGGATATGGCATCGTTTTCTCTTTTACTGCAAAAATATATTGTCTCATTCCCGTTTTTTACTATCGTTATGGAGTATGGATGTATCTCAACATCATAGTTTACGTTATATCTAGGTCAAAATGTGTTCATTTGCTTCAAGAGTTGTTCCTTAACATTAGGTTAGGTCTTGTATTTGCTTTTGTGATATTAGTCCTCTTTTGTCCTGTATTTTTACTTTCAAAGTGGAGGAGATGGACTCTGAGATGAACTATTTAGGCTTCTTGCTTAAGCCTAATAATTACTCAACCAAAGTATGGGGTTGGTTGCTTAAGAAAGTTGAAAAAAGAATCAGTAACTGGTCTTACCGATATCTTTCTCTTGGAGGTAGATTAATTTTAGTTCAATCGGTACTGATGATTATCCCTGTCTATTGGTTCTCCATGGCTTTGTTACCTTAGTCAGTTTTGGAAAATCTAAGGCATAAGATCTCTAATTTCTTATGGTTGAGATCAAACAAGGGAAACAAGATTCACATGGTTAATTGGGACAAACTTTTGTATCCAAAAGAATTGGGGGGATAGGATATTAAAAATAGCAGGTAGTTTAATATGGCTCCTTGTTTGAAGAACTGTTGAAGAGCTCTATGTGGTACTAGCTTCAAGCTAAGGAATTGGTGCTTCAAGATCCTTAGGCTTAAGAGCGGGTCCCTTTACATCAACTCTCTTAATTTCATAGGCATCAAAATGTCCTCTTTGGAAGAATCTTTAGTTTGGTACATGAATAACTCTAATGGACAACTTACTACAAAAAATGCCTATGTTGCTATTGCACAAGCTCATTGCTTGTCAACCTCTAAGTGGTAGCATTCTAAAATTTGGAAGTGGATTAAATCCTAATATTGATGATGGGATAATCCTAACATTCTCAAATGCTTTTTCTGGTTTTGTTTAGAGAACCGCATCCTATCTTGGGATAATATTCAGAAAAAAAGGATGGATTGGGCCAAATGTTTGTCCTCTTTGTAGGAAAGTTAGGGAATCCATCGAGCATTTCTTCTTCCTTTGCTCTTTTAACAAGCAGTTTTGGCATGAACTTCGTCATCTCCTTTAGGTGTTTGTGGACTGGGGCTCCTACAGTTTTGAAGTTTGCTTCTCCTCCTAGTTCCGAAAGATTAAACACCACAAGTTTCTCCCCCTCTTTATTTGTTGGCATATTTGGCTTATGAGGAATGAGGTTTTTTTTGTGGATCGCTGGCCATTTGTGTACTTTTGTGTCTTAAAGAGCTTGGGCATGTATAAGGCTTTCATTCCTACATATATGACCAAGAAAAAAAGGTTAATCTCAAGCCCTTTCTTATCGGTTGGTAAGGCAACATGTGATTTCGATGGTGTTGTCCAAGGAGGTCTCAGGGGATGTGGTGTTCTTATTTCAGATTAACGAGGATCATTACTTTCAACTCTGGCTAAGTTGTGGCAATGTGACCAATACTAAATTTGATCTTTTGGCTCTCTGGTGTCTTCTTCATTTTTCCAATCTCAATGATATTACCTCCCTACCAGTCTTTGGTGATTCCCTATCTATTGTTCAGTGCTCAAAGGGTGCCTTCAAGCTTTAGGTCCCCTCTTTAGACCACTGGTGTTCGAGAGTAACATATATCATGTCTTTGTTTGAGGATATTCAAATAGATCATATTCATAGGGAATTCAATGCAGAAGCAAACACTCTATCCAAAAAGGCCATTCCTTGCTCAAAAGGTCTTTTGTTTTTTGAGGAAATTATCAAGGGTGAGCTGGCCAACAATGGTGTGGTGCATTTCCTAGATTAGGCAAAAGGTTGTATCTTTCTTAACAGCTAGTTTCTTTTTTATTTTTTTGTCCTTGGCTTTATGCAAGCAATGATCTAGTTTTGTTGCACCTATTAAAAACTTGTTAGTGGGTTCTTTAAGCTCTTAAAAATCATGTATGCATGTAGTTGTACAGACTCTATCAATCATATACTCACCTGCCATCTTGGAGATGATATGATTTGTAATATTTCCTTTTTTTCTTTGATTCAATTGAATAGCAAGAAAATATGATTTTTTCCGGAAAAAAAGGTCTTATATTTGCTTTCTTCATCTATGTAGCTATTAATTTTCCTTTTATAACTTTGTCATTATTAATGGATGTCACATAATGACCTAAGTCACCACCCAATTTGCAACCATTTATAACTTTGCTCATTAAAATTATTAATGGATGTCGAACAATAACGTAAGGATGGACTAGCCACCCAATTTGCAACCATTCATTAAAGGAAAATATGATAAATTAAAAAATACATTGTTATAGTGGGAATTTCCTCCATTTTGTCCCTTTTTGGCCCTAATTGCAAGATACGGCGCCATTCATTCGTTCGAATCACCGGACAAGTGAGTGAAGTCTTATGTACCGTACTCAGAAAATATATCCCATGGCCAAATACAGGTATTGTCTACAATGGCCGATTTTGGGTTCTCTGGAAGTTCTGATCAGCATGAGAAGCCTGAGGTGGGTTCATCAGTTTGTGGGTCATTGAGCATGATTGATGTTAATGGCGTGGTTAAGCACGCATGGACAGATAGAAGACCACTCATGACTTTAACACCACTCATTGCCTGTTAAAACTTGATTTATATGAACACAAACACCATTCAGTTCTCATTCATCACGCTCGTCCTTCTGCGAGCTGCTGTTGCCCTCTTCTCATCTGGATTCCCCATTTTCCGTTTCTGGCACATAAAACACGAGCTCTAGGTTGGTGCTCGCATGGTTACTGATGGGAAGATTGTAGATTCCTAGCAGATATTTGTAGTGGGTTATTCAAAGGGTTGTGGCTCTCGTAAAATTGGAGGAAGGAATTGGTCTGGCCTTTAATAGGTAGACGCCGAGGCCGGTAGCATGCGTTTGCGGCATAGACTGAAGATTTTCTACGCTCAGTGGTTAAAGGCAAGTTTTTATTTTCTTTTCTGGTTTTCTCTAAAATTTCATCATTGAGGACATTAGTGAATGTGGTTTCGTTGATGCATCCAATTCGGCGTGGACGATATTTTTTACTGTGAAAAATTTGTAAATGCGATTTTTCTTGCATGGACTGTACATAATTTAATTCAACCAGATATGTGGATTATGGACAATTTAGTTTTGTTACGAAGAAATTGTCCGCAAATTGTTATCGATAAAGGAGGCTTTAGAATAGTTGGGACGGAAGAGATTAGCAAGGGAGTTATGCTAACTTTTCGAAGGGTTTGCTATCAGGGTTTTTTCTATTGTGAGGAGATTGTTAAGGAGACTGCTAAAATTGGTCGTACATTTTGCACTTTTATCCCCATATTAAGTTTTTGACACTTCATAATAAATCTGACTCTCTTTTCTTATTTTCCTGCCTAGATCTCGAGATGTGTCCAAAAAGCTTTCAATTGGGTTTGTCCATCCTGTCACCTGAGACGAACTGGGTTTTATGCCCATTTCATTAATGGATGTATAATCAATTGGGTCGTTGTTAAAATTATGAGTTGTGGCAGGTTTTGATTAGTCTCATCTCCCTGTAATTGATAATAATTAGTAGCATTTGTTGCTGAAAAATCAATCAATCGTCTATCTCTGTAATTAAAGCTGACTTCCCCACTTTCATTAATCAATCATCTATCTCATGTTTGTGTTCATCAATTTGTGGGTCATTGAGGATGATTGATGTTAATTGCATGGTTAAGCAAGCATGCATAGATAGAGTATACCAAGCATAGATTTCAGTTTGAAGAATCTGGTTGTCATCTAGTGGAGAGGTGGAGAGGTACAAATTTATTTTGGCTCGTTGAGGAGTATCCAGAGTTTGATTCATTTTGAGGCACCCCATTCTAAGTTCAGGCCAGCTCATGTATTTGTTTCATCTAGATGCCCTAGTGGAGGTATTTCTGATTTGGATCATCGGATTCAAGAGCACCTTTTAGAACATCGATGTACTTCCTATTCAAAATACCGTTCTGATTTTTTTTTATCAGTCTCAGAAAGAGGTTCGATACAAGGAAACCTATTCTTATCATAGTTGTGAAATAGATTTAATGTTTCTCATCTTTTAATATTCCTCTGTCACTAAAGTGCATAGTTGTTCATAGGCATAGAGCTCTAAAGACTGCAAACTTTTCAAGTGTGCCTGCCTCTTTAATTGCACTTCCGGTGTATGAAAGTTTGCAATTACAGCGAGCTTTGAGCATTGGAATTTTTGGTTTAACATTTGTCTGTGAATAAGGCTTGACAATATCTGGTTTCAATATTCCTTTTTTGACAAATCGACATAATATTGCACACATAATGTTTCAATGAAGGGAAACCTGTTATTGGAATGGAAATAATTGATTTTTTTTTTATGGATGCTACAAAAGATGCAGGGTACCTCCATGGAAATAACTGGACTGAATTGGCTTTGCGTCTGGCCGAAGATCAAATTTCATTTTTCCATATTTCCTTTTATCCCTTGTCTGCTTCCGGACCTTTCAATTCTGTGAAGCTCTGAGAGAAGAGATCTTCATACTCCTTCAGGAGGGCCACAACCTCTGGCATTGTCTTCTCATCCTAGTAGTCGCTTCGTGAGGCAATCTCTGGCTTCTCTTCTATCCCTAGTTTCATTTTTCACAACATGAAAGGTTGCTAATAGGGATTTTGAGTATATTCTTCATCCTTTTCTTTTCTTCGATGGAGTATCATGGGACCCTTCCAGTTCCTCAAAAGAGAGGTGTTGCAACTTGTCTATCTCACCCTCATCTTCGTCCCCTTGTTCTATCTTTCTGCAACAGATAGATTATTCTAATTGGTTCTCCAAATTCTTGAGGGACATTGATCTTGTTGTGTTGCGGACACTTAGTGGGGACTAGGCCGGTCCGCAACTCGTCACTGAACATAATCCATTTGATTGATTGCAAGGCAGCAGTGATTTTGGGTATTTTATCTTTGTAAGATAATACAGTGCAGAAACTTTTAGGAGACATTGCTGCTTCTTGAGGCATTGGAAATAGATAATGGGAACTAGAATGAAATTGCAAAGCATTTAGGAACTAAGTCAAAATCCCAATTCATGCTACATTTCATTCTCCTACCAATGGATGGTGGTTTGCTTGACAACATTGATATCCATGATACTAGATTAAATCCTCATGATTCAGATGAAGCTATTGAAACTAGAAAAGTATCTTCTTTAGATGTGGAATCCAATGGAAATTCTGGAGGTTTTATAATTTTCTTTTGCTTGCATTTATAATATGAATTGAATTTGATTTTAGAATAGGTGGCATGCATGTCTTAAATGCATCGATGTATGTGAGATGTATTTAAACCCTTTTTAGGTTCCTGCCCTATAGAACTGGAATCCAAAAATAGAATTGCACTTGCAAATTCTAGTAATCTAGTCAAATTCTAGCAACTCACTTTGTTTGTTATGTTAGGGCACGAGAATGAAATTGAAATTTGAATTGCAAATATAATGTGGCCCTTTCTATTTTAAATAACCATGAAATTACAATGTTTGTACTATATGATGGGTGACATAATCAACAGATGCGGATGGGGTTGTGATTCAGTGGTGAAGATGGTAGCATGCTAGGCCATCCGCCAAAGTTAAATTCTCTCAAACGCATGAATGAGTGGTTGGACCAGGTGAAATTCCTGGGTGATTTTGACACGAGAATATCACTCTTCATTGCCAATGCCTTATTTGTGTGAAAATGTTTGTGTCTAGTGGGTTTCCTCTCCAAGGTCCTAAGTGGGCTGCTTGGGGTGTTTGTGTCATTCTTGTTAAATGATGTATATCATATCTATCCTAAACCCTTACTTCTGAAACTCATCTTGATTTTATAGAGGACGGATCTGGCTCCTGTTGATTTGCTTGACTGGGCTGTAAAGCCTAGAGGACAGATCTAGACTATCTTGTGAAGGTTGCGAGGCTGGGGGTCAGACCTGCTTGTTGTAATAGCTGATGTGGGTTGATTTAACCTGTGGTCATTCTTGTTAAATGATGTATATCAAATCTATCCTAAATCCTTACTGCTAAAACTCATCTTGATCAGATTCTTATTGCTGAGTTTTTGTTTTAGGTTTGGTCTCTATACTGAAGATTAATTAGGGTCTGATCAGATTACTTAGAAAGGGACTTCTTGAATGTATTAAAGACAATGATCTTGGTTTTCCCAACATTGACTGTCAACTGCCAAAGATCACATATTCATCCCAAAGTATCAAGTTGCCTCTGTAACTCCTCTAACCACATCATTTGCAAACAAAAGTGAGATAAGGCCATGTTGAAGTAGACAAGCATCTTCTACCTTAGTAGTACTAAGTATTCTGAATCCTTGATGAACCGTTATATGATGGTAAGGAATGCATGCATTTTTGAGTTATCTACATCTTGACAGGTTTTATCAAAACTTGAATTGAAAAGGGATGAATTTAATTTTATAGTAAGATGTGTTATCATGACAACGCCTTTCAAAATGTCCCACTTGAGATGCTTTTGTTTGTTCTAGGTATCTTTTGTTATGGTATGATCTTTAGATATTGGCACAAAATCTGTAAGTTTCTTTTCTGATAGGAATTCATGGGAAGTTTGTAACTTGCTTCTCTAGTCCAAGTCAAGCATACAATGGAAATTGCAGGGGTTGATTCTTACAAATAGGAATTATAAAAAGAAAATTATTGTAATGTGAGCTGAATGTAGTAAACATTTGTAATCATTGTTAAGTAAACAATAATTTTAAACAACTGTGCATTCAGTATCGTTGCTTCATAGCATGCATGGACGACATCATCATTGATTCAACCTTAAAATATTTGTAAAAACATAATATATCTAATACTTTTATATTATTCACCATAAGAGAAAAAATTAATAACTGCACATTGTTTGAGAGGTCTAATCTCCATATATATACAAAAACATCTTGAAAATGGATAATATTTCAATCAAACTCGTGAAACATACAAAGTAGGATTCAAAATTAAAAAAAAAAATCTTGTAATGTGAGCTGAATGTAGCAAACATTTGTAATCATTGATAACTAAACAATAATTTTAAACAAGTGTGCATTCAGTAGTATCGCTTCATAGCATGCATGTACGACATCATCATTAATTCAACCTTAAAATTGAAACAGAGGATTAAAAATGTGTAATTCGTTGAATGTAGTTTAGTATCGTAAGTAAGTAAAATCAAGCAAATTTAAAATACTTTTGTTGGGAAGAACGGAAATATTTATTGAAACTTTAATGAACTAACCTTATATGAATACACATGACATGAGGTCTTCTTCATATTTATTTGTGTACTGTAGTCCATAACTTTTAAACCTGACAATAAAACTACAAAAAAGTTAATAATTCGTTGAATGTACTTTAGTATCGTAAGTAAGTAAAATCAAGCAAATTTAAAATACTTTTGTTTGGAAGAACGGAAATATTTATTGAAACTTCAATGAACTAACCTTATATGAATACACATGACATTAGGTCTTCTTCATATTTATTTGTGTACTGCAATCCATAACTTTTAAACCTGACAATAAAACTACAACAAAGTTAATAATTCGTTGAATGTACTTTAGTATCGTAAGTAAGTAAAATCAAGCAAATTTAAAATACTTTTGTTTGGAAGAACGGAAATATTTATTGAAACTTCAATGAACTAACCTTATATGAATACACATGACATGAGGTCTTCTTCATATTTATTTGTGTACTGCAGTCCATAACTTTTAAACTTGACAATAAAAATACAACAAAGTTAATAATTCATTGAATGAACTTTAGTATCGTAAGTAAAATCAAGCAAATTTAAAATACTTTTGTTTGGAAGAACATAAATATTTATTGAAACTTCAATGAACTAACCTTAAATATGAATACACATGACATGAGGTCTTTTTCATATTTATTTGTGTATTGCATTCCATAACTTTTAAACCTAACAATAAAACTACAACAAAGTTAAGTTATATTATAATCGTAAAGAAACACAAAAATAGATGTATTTTTTGGTACACAATAATCAACTCACCTATTTAGATAATAACGATGATGTTCATATAGAAATGGTCTGTAGGCATTGTTCTTCCTTCTTCCTGATGGTAGCATATGCACTTTGAGCCATCTTTGTGTACCTCTCATAATTAAATGGTGGTGATATTCGTAAATGGTTGATAGTTTTGACTCTTGAAATTGTTGTAAATGTTAAACCTTGCCTCTCTGCATTACCAATATCAATTGTTGCTTTTTCTAGAGTCAAACATTGTGATTTGTGTATGGTGAGAGCCCAAGGCATACGCAATGGAATTTGCTTGCGATTTTCTCTACTAATAGGTGTTATTGGTACAATATTTGGATATCTTATGTCCCATGGAGCACCAATGTAATTATCAAACGAGACTGTAGTGTACATTGGGAGTTGTGGTGTTTTAGATCCTTCAGCATAGAAGATGTTTTGAACTGTCCCAAGTGCTCCATTTACCAACCCTGCTTAAACATGACAACTATTTGTAGATTAATGGATTATTTTTGGAATTGAATATCAATTTAGTCACCTTAAATTCACCTTCAACATGACAACTATTTGTAGATTAATAAATTCATACAACTTGGACAAGAGAGTGTGAAATTACCCTTTGTTCAAAGGGTTTCTTTATTGTTTGCTTTCAAAACAATTCAATGTCGATAAAGAAGCATGGTAAGAAGGGACACGATTTTGGGGAAGAGATGAACTCTTCTTAACACCATGGTTCCTAGAATTTGACTATAATTTATTGTCCATAACCATAATTCCTATATGTATACAATTACTTAATTTTTCATTTCATTTTTGAAGTTTATTAGATTTAAAGGACACTAGGAATAAGTTAAGTAAATATATCAAAACAGATATTGAAAAAAGAAAAAGGTGAAATTAGTCACATACATCCATAGTTGTTGAAGTAGACCTCAATAAAGGTCTACTAGATAAAATGATCCTCCTCTCCCAGAAAGAAGCTAAAATGATCGTCCTCTCCAAGAAAGAAAGAAGGGACACATTTAATAAAATTCAAATGCTGGAAATGTCCTCAGGGTTCTTAACTGCGTGGTATAAATATCAAAGAGAAGGATTTTAAACAAGTGAAGGAATTGATGTAAAAAATATGAATGAGAGTCAAGAGGTTGCTTAATCAATGGACATTTCTCCTTCGAGGGTTGCAATATACAAAGGATGCTTTATCAATAAAATGAAGAGAGTGCACAACATATAGAATTCAAACTCAGCAGATTTCATTAGGACCTCTAGGCCCTTTGAAGCAGATTCAGAGATGATTGTAGTGGATACCTTTCTAATAGGGGGATTGAAGTAAAGAAAGGGAGCATGGGAGCACCCTCATTTCTTGATTTTGTGCATTTCTTTATTAGCTATTTATTTGAATGATTGTCTATAACTATTTTAAAATAACGTTATGTATTAATATTATATAAATATAAAAAATATAATTTTATATATATTGAAATTCTTTTCTAAAAAATACTATATTTTTTAAAACTTAAATATTAACTACTTATACTAAGATATAAATCACCCACTCTCTGTGCAAAAATCCTAAAATTCTTTCCTTATTTCAATCCTTTCTAAGCCCACATGTACAAATTCCTTTTTCAGGCCTCCCGAAGATCTTGAGAACGTTGTGAATCTCGAAACCTGGGATCTAAGCAGTAATATTAACTATAACGCTCCCGGAATCAAATCACCTACAACCCCCACTTTAAATCCCCACAGTAAGACTTTATTCCAAAATAAAATAGTCACAGTCCTCTCTGAAAATGTTTTGGTCAAATATATGAACATTATATTAGGAAAGCCCATATTTTTTTGTGGTGTTCTTTGAAAGGATGCATAACTTGATTGTCAATGTGTGTCTGGACTTCCCATTCCATCAGGTACAGCAGATTCATGATTGTATATATAATGTATAATTAGCTCATAGTTGTAGTTGGATTGGTGAAAAGTGGTGATTAAATTTCCATATTTAAATCCAGTAAATTAATGTTTAGTTATAAGTGAATTAGTAAAAAATGATGATTAAATTTTCATAATTAATTACATATTCAAATCCTGTAAATTAGAGATTGAAACTAAAAATCATTACAATACATGGCTAACTGTTTCTATTGAACACTAAAATCCATCCCCTAAAGACGCGGGATTCCCCTTCGAGAAAAAAATATATACAATGCACAATTATATTTACAAGTTACATATTCAAATCCTGTAAGTTAGAGGTTGAGGCTGGGAGCTATTACAGAACATGGCTTAGCTGTTTCTGTTTCTATTTGCAAGATAATCTCTGCACTGTGCAATCCGTGTTTAACCTATGAATATCAAATACTCCAGTAAGTGAGACTTGCGCTACTGCTATCATGGAGAACCAAGGAGAATCCCATATTCTCCGCTTCTTTTGGGTGACGAGGTAATTTTATCCCTTTCTTCAGCTATAACAACGCCAGATGTTTCAATGTTGATGATATAATGCAATTCCTCTGCAACTTCCTTCATAGTTGGTCTCTCTTGCCTCTTCTCCTGCAAACAACCCAACGCTAAAAGAGCCACAGCTTTCATGGTGTCCACAACAATCTGCGACGCGTTTTCCTTCAAGCGAGGGTCGACAACTTCGATGAGCCTTTCTTGATCCGATCTACTAAGCACATACATTGCCAGATTCACATCGTCAGCTTCCCTGGAGAAATCAATGGCCTTCTGCGATGTCACCAATTCCAGCAAAACTACACCGAAACTATACACATCGCTCTTATCAGTGAGCTGGTAATTCCTGTAATACTCGGGATCCAAATACCCCAGCGTCCCTTGAGCGCATGTGGAGATGTGAGACAGGTCTGTCTCTGCTAGACGGGATAGCCCGAAATCTGAAACCTTGGCATTCAGTTTATTGTCCAGCAAAATGTTTGTAGACTTGACATCTCTGTGATATATTGGAGGGAAGGCAGAGGAATGGAGATAAGCCAGGGCTTCTGCAGTCTGCACAGCAATATCCAAGCGCATGCTCCAGTCGAGGAAGATCCCTCCGTGGAGATGATGGTATAATGTCCCGTTGGGAATGTACTCATAGACTAGGAGGGGTTCGGCCTCCGCATCAACACAGCAGCCCAGCAATCGAACCAAATTTCTGTGGTTCACCTGAGAAAGAATCCGGACCTCGTTCAGAACCTGCTCGATTCCTTTGATATTACCGACCTTTGCAGTTTTAACCGCCAAGACGGTGCCGTCTTTGAGTATTCCTTTGTAAACCTCGCCAAAGGCCCCGAAGCCCAGCACTCGGTCTTTTGCAAATCCGTTAGTCGCCCTTTTTATCTCTTTTCTGGTGAAGAGTTTGGCGGGCTTTCCTCCGCTGTTTGCTGATAAAATGTCTGCCCTCTGCTTCATCAGTCGAGCCTGAGTCTGCATCTGCTGCCTTTTTCTTCTGTAGAGGATTATGACAAGTACAGCTACTGCAATGGCCACACACATTCCTGCTACGAGCCCTGCAAATGCAGTCCACGCTGTCAACAATACACTGAACTTATGGAAGGTTCGCATTAATGTGGAAACTAAACCATGTAAGAAGCATTCATAACATGGCTATGCAACAAAAATATCTTTGTGCTCAATTTTATAAAGATTTATTAGGTACATAAATTAAAGTTATGTAAAGAAACTTATGTAACTTTAATAAACTTATGGATTTGATAAAACTATTATAATTTAGTTGTTAATGAGTAGTGAGAATAGTAGTGTGATTTTAGATTGTGTGATTGAGAGTATTGGTTGTCATACTCTTCAGCCTTAATTTTAGTTTGCTATATGAAATGTGAATCAGCTATTTGTTCCTTTTATGGATATAGCGAATGACACCAACTCTGAAATATCAGGTTATATGAGAGCGATCTGTGAATGAACTGGGTGATCCACTCTATTCCAGATCTAAATCGAATCTAGCTTGCTATATGAAATGTGAAGCAGCTATCTGTTCTTTCTATGGATGCAGCGAGTGTCACCAACTCTGCTCCTATAATAACAAAAAAATCTATATGAAATGTGAAGCAGCTATCTGTTCTTTCTATGGATGCAGCGAGTGTCACCAACTCTGCTCCTATAATAACAAAAAATTAGATTTGAAGCATTATGTGAGAGCGATCTGTGAATGAACTGGGTGATCCACTCTATTCCATATCTAAATCTGGAATGAATGCAATTCGAGCCTAGAAACATAAGGATCCAGCCGCTGTGAGAACAGTTCTCTGTCATCAAAGCGTAGCCACAGATTAAAAGAATCAAATCCTGATTTAGCCACCATACGCAGACATGTTGCAGCTATTTCTAAAGAGTTAAAATATAAAATGCATAAAAGAATAAAAATTTATGGGGGTGTAGTGAAAGGCATGGAAGCAACCCCTACTTGAATGTCAAACAATTAGTTGACTGGGAAAGTAAAGATGACAAAGCAAGGTCCATTGTTTTCAAACTAGCAATTACATCATGTTGATTTTGCAAAATCTTCTAAAGAAATTTCGAATGAGTTGAATCAATTGTTCTAAACACAAAATTCTCTTTAAAGTTATAACTGTTTAACAGTTTATACTTAAAATGCCTGCTAAGAAACCTATGTCTAAAATGTATAAATGAATAAAAATTTATGGGGTATATTGAAAGGCATGGAAGCAACCCCTACAAATGTCAAACAATTGGTTGAGTGGGAAAATAAAGATACAAAGCAAGGTCCATTATCCATCTTATTTTTTCAAACTTGCAATTACATCATGTTGATTTTGCAAAATCTTCTTAAAAAAATTTCGAATGAGTTGAATCAATTGTTTGCTTTTTCAAACTTGCAATTACATCATGTTGATTTTCCAAAATCTTCTAAAGAAATTTCGAATGAGTTGAATCAATTGTTTGGTGCTAACGCTCTAAACAAAAAATTATCTTTAAAGTTATAGCTGCTTAGACTTAAAATGCCTGTTAAGAAACCTATGTCTAATGAGTTCAATCAATTGTTTGGTGCTAACGCTTTAAACACAAAATTTTCTTTAAAGTTATAATTGTTTAGACTTAAAATGCTGGCTAAGAAACCTATGTCTAGTTATATAAATAATCTGAAGTCATTTATAACGAAGATACCAAAGATTAGTGCTAAGATAGAAGCCGAAGATGTAAAAGCAATTTTGTTAAATAGTTTTCTTTTAAATTTTATTGTTTTTACTTTAAGTCAAATGTCTGCATAAACATTGGATGAGATGGTAGCAACTCTTTTGGCTGAGGAAAAGAGGTTAAATGCAGGGGATACATTAAATGATTTTTATATACAATTTGCATCATATTTGAAGAAAAGGATGGAAATAGAATGTCAAGGAGGAAATTGAATGTTACTACTATGAAAAATTATGTCACACATCTGTTAATTGCAAAATTAGTGTCAATGACCTTCTAAAAGGGAAGCTTAAGAAATCAAACATAGTCATTGCTGAAGATCCATATGATTTTGACAATGGCGATTGCTTCAATGAAGTAATGGTACACTTTAAGAGGGTTGTGCTTTGAAGACAAAGAAGGGTTCAATATAAGATAGATAGCTAATGTAAGATATACAATTGTTCCAATAGTATGAGTTTCTTGTGGATTGAAGAAACTATACCTCATTGGGGCTCTCAGATGTGCATGTGGGGATTGCTATCGAATAGTTTGGGATATATCCAGGACCTAGAAGTTTGGCATCATATCTTTATGAGGGTTATGATATATTGTAAGTGCTAATGGTGTCCAATGATGTTAGCTTGAAAGCATCTTATAGAATATTTGATTACGTTCCATGTTGAGTTAAGGGTATATTTGATTTCGGTTCTTTTTGTTTTCTATAATGTAAGCATTCAGGGGGATGTTAGAGTTAATGCTTACATGAATGTAATAATGTCACATTTTATTATTAAAATTGTGTAACAATCCAAGTAATCTTCTTAAACACCATCCTCATCAATAAAAATAAAAATGATATAATTTTAAATGCTTTTCTTATTCATTAAAAATATTATTTTATATTAATTCAAATATAATTAAAATTTTATTTTTAATACCTCAAAGTCAAATTAGGGTATTATCGATTTCATGTATACTCTTATTAATAGTGAAAATCTATAATATAATTAAAGATTGAAATCTTAAAATTTATCAATAAAATATAATAAAATAATTTTAAATATAGTAAAATTAGTAATAACCACATTTTTAAATGTGGTTGATATTCGTAAGTCAACATATATTAACTATGAACTACATTTAAAAATAATTGATAATATTAATAAATATTATTTATTATTTTTAAAATAATTATTATTAAATAATTAAGGTATTATCTGATTTCATATATACTCTTATTGATGGGCACTAAAAATGGCCCTTTACACACAAAAACTATGTAACATGAGTGAAAATCTATAATATAATTAAAGATTGAAATCTTAAAACTGTATCAATAAAATATAATAAAATAATTTTAAATATAGTAAAAAAATATTTATAAAAATATAATATTATAAAATTTTAGATAAAAAAATTTTAGAGAATTTTTGAAAAATTGGAGAGATGAAAACAAATTTAAAATATTTTATACGGTAAATATAAGAGAAAAATGTAATTTTGTACTCAATAAGAAATAAAAGTGATAATAACACTTGAATATTAAAATAATAAATATTAAGTAAATAAATATTTTAAGATCTCATGACTTACTTTAGACAAAATATATATATATATATATATAACTCTAAATCTACCAAGTAAATAAAAATGATAATAAAATGAAACAAAAATGTAATTTTGTACTCAATAAGAAATAAATGTAATAATAATTGAATATTAAAATAATAAATATTAAGTAAATAAATATTTTAAGATCTCATGACTTACTCTTACTTTAGACAATAAATAAATAAATATATAAATATATATATATATATATATATATATAACTCTAAATCTACCAAAATACAATGAAACAAATCTTTTAAAATTCAAAATTTGAAAAAAGTTTATGTTATATCAAAAACTCTAGAATTATGTTATATCAAAATATGCAATACTGACCTCCAATCAAAGCCCCATGATTATTGTTTCCACAACCGCCAGGATCACTACAGACGGATACATCTGAAGAGCGAAAGTTTGAGCAAATTAGCCCAATTGAATAGAAACCATTGCATTTATTAAAAATCCCATAATTGCAGTTTGATCCACTTACTTTTAGTGCAGTTTCCTTGTACAGGATCCCAAATATAGTCTCCAATACAGAGACACCTGTTTCTGCTAGAATCCCTTGGATCAGGCAAGCAAGCAGAGTTCTGCTTACAGTCTGCCTCAGCTTTACAGGAAGGCTCTAACGGTGCAACCCACTGTATCTCCACTCCATAGCTCCACCGACTCGCAGGCAACGCCGGGTTGAAATTTAGGACACTCGTGTAAGCCTTGCACCCACCGGCGTGTACCCGTATCCTGTGAGAAGTGGTAGAGCTACCCGCTGTAAATGTGCAACAGATACTGTCATTCCTGCACGCCATGGCTTCCTCAGATTGATTAATATATGTATGACACGAACTGGCTGAGCTGCAATTCAATGGAGATGTCAGTATTATAGGATCGCAATTCAAGAGCATAATCGTGTTGGTACTTGTGATATTGAAAGGCAGGCTCTGATTCAATTGCAGTCCCATTTTATCCATATCTTGAGTCTGGCAAGAATCGTTAATCAGAGGCGACGGCTGAATAACCAGTCTCATGGAAGCAGGATTGATACTAACGATTTTATAAGAGCTCCCACTGACCGATTTGAATTCCAGGTCGTTGGCTTTATTACAGTAGATTCTGTAATCAGGGACACCGCAGCCATCTTTGGTGCTAAAAGGATATGGAACAGAAGTGTTGCCACACCTGGGACAGCTAGGTATAACCCCTGCAACACCTGGGCTGCTGCTGAAAATCATCCAGAAAGTAAATAAAAAGAACCACAAAAGCCAAATGTTTAATATTTCCTGCTTCATGATCCCCAATCCTACTCGTTTTCAACATGTCCAGAGTCCAGAGCCGAGCAAATCGAAAGGGGACGCAGAACTCTGAAATTTTTAGGATGGAAGGCTCATTTAATAGCTGCGACAAACTGCATACGCATAATACGCCGGGTAGACTTAGTTGACTCGCACATTATCAGGGAAAGACGCGTGTCCCAGATATTGGACATATTCACGTGAATGCAGCGGCGTATAATAAATGGCATTCATATCACTTCTTTTTCAGCGTGGCCAATGCCAATTTTTTATTCGACTTATTCAACTTAAATTTTGGGAAATCTTTCCATCTACGGTCTACGTTCTTTTTTTATGGGATGGGAATCGCTAATTTGTAGATAATTTTGGAACAAATTTCATGGCGGTCACCATAATTTATTTTTCATGCAATTATCCACGCAGATACATGTGCCAACTGTTCCTATCTAAATTATGTTAAATGGTCAAAACACTAGATAATAACTTCTCAGTTCTCAGCCAAGTTTTTATGAGATTTCTGAGCAGTTTCTAGAAATGTATTTTCATATGGAAAATTATGTGAAATGGTCAAAACTCTAGATAAGATTATAAAGTTTTTAATGAGTAAAAACTTTTTAGCCAAGTTTTTATGAGATTTCTGGGAAGTTTCTATAAATGTATTTTCATATGGAATTTTTAACCAATGTGGTAGATTTTTTTATTACTCTTTCGAATTATTAGTGTTTGTGTAGAAATCCAAATTTTCAAAAATGACAAATTTTAACATCAACTTACCAATCACAAAGAAACTTTTACAACACAACCAAATTAATGGAATTGATCGCAACTCTGTTACTTGTAAAAAACAGTGAGTGCTGACGTATGATGGCAAACCCTCAATTGATTTTTGCCGTCACGGCTCTTGACTAAGTCCAAGAATCCTATTGAAACCCAACCTCTCCCATTCTAGAGACTTCTGTTTCCTATATTTTATAATTTTATTTATTATTCAAGGTGATTTAGTCAACCAACACTACACAAGTAGATTCGAGAAAAGTTGTTGGAGTGTAATTAACATTATTTGTCACAATTGAAAGTCACTTCATGCAATACGATGAAACTCGTGTCCAAGTCATTAAACATGGAAGTGAAATATGAGGTGGAAGTCATCGTCCTAGGAGTTAACAGAAGTCGATGTAATTAAATATTATAAAAAAATTAAATACAGAATATTTATAGAGATTTGGTCCGAATCAGAGTTTTTCATTAGTATCTGATATTTTTATTTTGGAAAATTTGAATTTAACTATATTTTAATAACGATTTTGATGGTGGAAACGGATTCAACACTATCAAAATTCTATGAAACACCCAAAATTTTAAAGTGTAAAAATTGTAACTAAGATTTTTATAAATTATCATATTTTTTTAAAATTGTGTCACAAAAATCACCTTCCACTAAAAATTTAAGTGTTATCAAATTGTCTTTCTTTTAATAGATATGTTATCCCACTAGTCAATTGAGACTTTAAATCATGTTTACTTCCAAGATTAATATATAAAAATATACCCTTAAAAAATATTTTTAAAATGTAATTATACTTTATAAAATGTTTAATTTTTTTTATTTTACTTTACTTTAATGTAATAGTCAATCGAGACTTTAAATCATGTTTACTTCCAAGATTAATATATAAAAAAATACCCTTAAAAATTATTTTTAAAATGTAATTATACTTTATAAAATGTTTAAATTTTTTATTTTACTTTAATTTAATGTAATAGTCAATCGAGACTTTAAATCATGTTTACTTTCAAGATTAATATATAAAAAAATACCCTTAAAAAGTATTTTAAAATGTAATTATACTTTATAAAATGTTTAAATTTTTTTATTTTACTTGTCCTTAATGTAATAAATAGTAATCAATTGAAAAAAAATTCTATCAAATTGTAAGGTACAAATGTACTGTGATGGAATTCTACTGTCAAGGATTTATAATATTTGGTTGCATGATTATTTATTTATTATTTTATGATGAAATATAGACATTATAGAAATAGTGAACATGTTTGGTATTGATTAATAATTGGTTAATAAATATAAACAAAAATTATAAATTTAATAAAGTTTTAGTTTTATTTAATTAATATGAATTTTTGAACCTAGATTTCTTTATAAAGAAGTTTTAATATTTTAACCTATTTTAAAAATATTTAAAATAAAAATTTATCTCTTAAAAAATTATTTTTTTATTAAAATGACTCAGTTTGTTTACTTTTTAACTCATTCTCACTTTCTATAATGTACTATTATCCTCAAAGCAATCAAGTCAAACGAACATCCTAAAACTAATACCAATTTCACTAAACCCAAAATTAATGTACTTTTAAATTAATCACAAAATATCCTGACTACCATATATTTAAAGCAAGCCCATAGCCAAAAGCAACATTCACAACAATATGTCAATTCCGGCTAGCTCATTCGGTTAAGGTGTGGGTCTCGTCAGAAGGGCGACCTGGGTTCAATTCCCTTTAGGGGTGAGCTAGTTCGGAGGAGACACCCAAAATCCGACCAGTTGAGGGTTGGTGTTGTCCAGGCTAGGTGCGATCCCCAGGTGCACGGTGGCTTCACTCAATGAACTTGTTACATAGCACGTTCGTTTATGTGATATTAAAGAGTATCCCTAATTTCACTAAATATTGGAAAATGCATCCTAAAATTGTATTGTTGAACCCCCCTCTCAATATGCCTTTCTAATTAAGAAAACCCCTAGTTTCACCAAATATTGTAGGTATCTATTTTTATCAACCCATTTTAACACCCTCTTTATATCATATTATGAATTTTTAACAATCAAGAACCCTAACACATCTTAGTATAAGAAAACAAGATGCTAAATGAAATAATAGTATAATGCTAATAATGATCCCACTAGGATTGCAGGGGCGATTGATCATTTGTAGCATTGGATAGTGGAAGACCCAATGAAATAGTACTAGGGAAGGGAAAATGCGTAAAAGGAAACCTAGTCAAGAGATCAACATAACAACGAATGTAAAACAATGATAGTCCAATTGTTAGTGCAATGCTTAGAAAATATGAGAATTGCAGATTTTTCACACCTTAGCCTGGCAATCTACCAATTTTGTATATGTAAATACAAATATAGCCATAGAGAACTCATGTTTTCTATAATCTTAATAAATTAAACTCCATAAAAATGCAAAATTGAAACCCTTTCATGGATGGACTTCCCTACCTTCCTATCAAAACAAACATCATTGATGTTTGAACCCAAATGAACATAGAAAAAATCCTTTTACTTTTCAATAACACCATATGATCATGTGCATAGCTTGGATGTGGATCATTCACAAGATCTAATGAATTGCCTCCACTTCCTCTACATTTATTCTTGCAATCAACGGAATTAACAACATTTAGTTACCTTTTCTTGGGTTATATCTAGTTTTTTTAATCTTTACAGGAGAGGGAAAAATATCCATTGTCAGGTTTCAAGCATACATTAGTTATAAATATGCACAAATAGTGAAACTTATATGATACCATTTCATGGTAAGGATAACACATAGGGTATGTAAATAAGGATTTATATTTTCACCTATGTTCATGTTAGTTCCAATACAATATCAAGATGGATGCCTTGCATATAATAATTGAAATTACAATTATGAAGGTTCCAAATATAACTCAATTTAATAACTGTTCCTAATTGGCAATGTGAAAATATTAAAGAATAATACAAAAAGTTGAAAGAAATAATTAGTCAAGAAACATTGATATAAATTTGCTTGGATTTTAACTGAGCGAAAGCAGGAGGAAGGTACGATGGTGATCTAAGGGTTTCTGATCTTGGGAACTGTGTGGGGTTTCCTTTGGGGCCTCATTGGAGTGCGGTCTGGGAAGGACATGAGTGCAGTCACCGATGGCGAGGCTTTGGCCTCTTCTGGGGCTATTGATAGAGGAAAAAAGACAAACCAATGTACTTCCCCTGAATGTGGGACTGGAAACACGGAAGCATGGACTAGTGGTGTGGCCACTTCTGTGCAGACAATGGCAGAATCGAGGAAACCCAGGCAATGCTTTCCGAAGGAAAACAAGATTCCAAAAATCCTGCTAAAATCGGAGGGGGTCTGAACCGATATTCAGTACATGAAGGAACATGTGCTCATTGGAAAATTTGTTGGGATCTGGCTAGCTGAGAAAGCGCTGGTGTGGTGGATCAACACAACCTGGAAACCCCAAGGCCATTATGATCTACAACTAGGGGCCAAAGGATTTTTTACTGTGATTTTCTTTAATGAAAAAGACTGTATGCAGATTTTTGATAATGGACCATATTTGTTCAACCCGGATAAAGAAAATTTAACCATTGCCCCAGTCTGGATACGACTCTACTCCTTGCCTTCTGAATATTGGAAGGAGGAAATCCTAATGGAGATTGGTAATGAGTTGGGGGTATTCATAAAAGTCTCTGAACAAACCAAGAAGATGTGGTATAATTCATACGCCCACATTTGTCTCTATATGGATATATTTCAAGATCTGCCAGCAGGGATAGACCTAACTTGGGAGGATGAAGATTGGTTCCAAGCCATTGATTATGAACATATCCCTTTCCTGTAACATCCCCAAAATTTCACTAAAAATTAAAATTTTTTGAAGTAGCATTAATTACTAAGAATGCTAATTGTGGAAATAAATGTTTGTTAACTACTTAACTAAAAGCAGTTTATCACAGTTGACAAATTGTAATTCTTAAACATAATAAGTCAGCAGTTCATTTAAGATAGAATATAATTCTATAAACAATACTCAAATTCTCATGAGATACAATTCTAGTGATAAGTACTGACAACTATATTTGAATGTTAATGAAGGGGTTCCTACGGGGTGCCCTGAGGTTTACTTAGTTTGATAGCTAAAGCATTGTACCTGTTTCTTCGCAGATTTCTGTAATAACCCCTAAATGACAGATAAAAAACATTTTTTTTTTTTTTGCACAACGACAAAGTAACTAGCTAACTAAGAAGAATTAACCTTACATATACAAATTAACTTTAGCCCTCAAAGTTGAAGGTGAAAGGATTTAGGGATGTAACGGTCTTCCATATGTACCATTAAAATATGCTAATTAAATCATGTCTTCTTAAGAGTTTGTGAACACCTACAAGAAAATAATACAGGGGCCCTCGGGTCCTGGGATCTTACTTAGCTTTATGAGCTAACAACCTTTTTTGCAAATGTACATTTTCTCATCTCGCAGGTTTGAGGTGGAATACAAAGAGAAATCCTAGTTGGGAGCTACTCCTAAGTTCAAAATTCCATTTCCAAAGTTATAAGTGTAACATAAGATATATACATATATTTATATATCAAGCTCAGCACCTTCGTTGAGAGGTCAACATCAAACGCTTTAATAGACCTTAAGCTTATCTTTTAAAGGTGTTTAATGAAGGTGATGCAAGTTCGATGGCTTGTACTGAAGAATACATTAAATGTGAAGGGACCCCGACAGTGGTTGCAATTAAAGTTCCCATGTGATTTTACAGAAAGTGGAAAACATGTCACGACATGGGTAGAAGAACCCTTCATACGACTCTTCACTTAGCACTTGGTCCAGCATTCTTCGATGTGGTGGCTCTGGGAGAGCTTTAGGGTTTTGCATGGTTGTTTTGGTTAAACAGCTGGTCTCAGCGTTATTCCAGGTCCAGAACCACTCATTTAAACGCCTATTCAAGGTAACCATTCTTCCTTCTATTTTGTTAAAATCGCATGAACTCATTTTTCGATTTTCTGGGTTAAGAGATTTTTAATGCCTCTGTTTTCTTTTCTATTTGAATACAGCTGAACCCAGGTCTGTTTGTTATCGTGGCTGGAATACATCTTTGTTTGGTGACTGTCTCGACTATGTTTGATTCTCCACTACTATAGGTAAGATCTGAGGTCCCGGAGGTATACCCTCATAGGTACCTTGTAGTGTTGCAACTCTTTTGGAAGGAAGGAACAGCAATCAATTTTTTTTTAAGTGGCTTGGGAGTTATAAGTAACAACCCACGCTAAGATGCTCGTCTCACCAGCGTCTAGAACTTTGATGACTAAATGTCTGTTATTTGAAAGACTTGTTTGTACTGGGTTTCGATTTTTTTGGGTGTCGTCTTACTTTTTGTAAATATGCCAGTAAGGATTGTCTAAAAGAAATAGTTTGAATTTAAGAGCCCAAAGCGGTCGAACTCGAATGTTTGCAGGAGTCAATTCCCTTTATGAAGAAAAAATACTATATTAAGTAAGAGTAATTTGTAAGCACAAGATTTATGGGATTATCATTTTCTCTTTTGGCTTAAAAATCGTCTGCTTGAAAAACAAATCGTTGTGTAATATTTATGATGAAAAGGTTTGTTGTTCTTCTTATAAATGGAATAAATCTTTGTTTTGTGTTTCGGTATAAAGAATTGGATGAATAACCTCCTAGAACAAAGGTAGAGATGTGTGGCCCAAAAATAAGGGAATGTGGGTTCTATGTATGATTCTCTGAAGTCAATTTCTTATGAATAATATATATATATATATATATCTGTCCTGGTAGATAAAATAATTAGAAGAAAAATTATTGTACCTTGAAGAGTCGTAATGAAACCTTTGCGTTTGAGATTTGTTTCTACTACAACTTTCTTTTCTTCCTAAACCATAAGAGTGTCGATTTGCTAGTAATAAAGGAATGCATGGTAAAAATTAGTTAGGCTTGAAAGATAACACCTGAAAGACTATTCTTAATAGTAAGTCAAACCCGATTCCAACTACTAACTGTTCTTCCCCAAATCAAGACAAATTTTATGATAAGAAACCCTTAAAACGAGAAGAAAGAAAAATAATAACCATATCCAAAAGAAAACTGTAATCTCTCTGTTAATAATATGATTTTGATAATGGGGAGAAAAAAATCATGTGTTACCATTTATGTTTAGTTTGCCCAAGAAAAACTTGTAAGAAAAACATTACTGTGTAGAAACCCTAACTAGATCTAGGTTCTATTATTATTATCCCTAAGTTTAGGCACAGTGTAAGAATACTACGTTACTCCTATATAAATAGAAAAATATGATATTGATGGAAAAACTATAAAAGAAATAGATCTTCAAGTCGTAACCCTAAACAAATCGAGATTAGATTTTAAAAAGAAAATCAATGGAGATAATTCTGATGCTACCATAACAAAATAATAATATTGGCCGTAAGATAGTAGACATTGATTCTTCCATATCTAAATTTATCAATTTAACAATGCGAAACTCTTAGGGAGAAGAAAACCTGCATTGTTTTATACCAGGTTAGCACAGTTATAATAAATATATTCTTTAACAGATTAAAATGTCGCAGATCTGAAATTTCTAATATTTATCTATATGATGGGGAAAATCTATCAATTCGAATCCTAACCTGCAGAGTAACACTTATAAATCTATCATTTAATCAAAGAAATGCCATTTATTAAACTCTAAACCCATGCATTATAATAGATCGCTAGCCCAAATCAATGGATCTGACATTTTAAATATATAGAAATCATCCGTGACATAATACGAAGAAAAACAATTATATAGAAGAAGAAAAAAAAGCAGAAATTAATAAAATGTACTTATCAGAATTCTATTTCAAACTAACTAACTACGATGCTTCCACTTTCCTCCCAACCGTAGACTGCAATCTGTTCCTGGACTATTCCACCGGTCACCCCCGAGCCAAACTAAGCATGACAAGTACCTAGAAGGCCTAGGGTAGTTATCTATATCTTTTTACTACAGCAGAGCGCCCACAAGGTTCGTTTACCAGCCTATAAGGTGTGAGTCCATCTAACTTATATTTTCCATATGCAGTCCTCCCAGGACAGTCCTCTAATGGACACACCAATTCTTTCAGTATTCTGCTGTTGAGAGCTCAGACTCACAACTGGACCCTTTTCACTGCAACTTGGGAAAAACGTGCCTCTGCAACGTTACCCTCTCTGCTATTAATACTTTTTGGGGCACGGTTGCTAGATATTTTGGGTTTTACAAGACTCGGTTCTCTAACTGACACCTAGCAAATTCAATTATTAATTTTATTAATATATCTTTATTTTAATCCTCACACTTTATTTTAAATCTTTAACTTTAATAATTTAGACTTTTACTCTCTTATTGGATAGTTACGACTTTACTTGGGGGACTAAAGACCTGTCTAGATTCTTGCATGCTCAGCTTCTCTTTGAGTGGTTGCCCCAGTCTGTTCGAAAGAATAAAATAGTAATAAGTCATTATTTTAAAAATAATCATTAGTTCACTTGATGTTCCAGAGCCTCTAGCTCAACATCAGTTATTTAGTTCGAGTCGAAGTGCTCCATAGCTTCTGAGCTCAACACTCACTCAACTATTAGTTTTCTCCGAGCCCCCTTGGCTCATGCACGTGTCGTGCATTCGTCAAATTTATTACAACATAATCAAGGAAATAAAATAATATTCAAAATAATAGAGTAGTCTTTTCTCGGGATGTTACAATTTCACAGGTAAGGTATTAAGTCAAATCAAGATCTTCAAGTAATTTAATATTTGTTTATGTTAGCCGTCATTGCAAATAGGATAGTTGTAGCTAGGGTTTTACCCCTAGCTTGTGCCAATGAGCACCTACTAAGGAGAATGGACTCCTTAGTAGCAGTTCAGTATATTAAACTAATAATGCAATAAACAAAACATTAAATTATTTCTAATACAAGCATTAAGCATAAACACCAAAATGAAAGAATGTCTTTGTATTGATGTTACCTTGAGTGTCAAGGTTGGTGAAGCCCTTTGCAGTGTCCAAGAGGATGCTCCAAGCTCCAAGAATGCTCCTTCTCCTTCTCCAATGTTGGGGATGGGCCAAAGGTGGCTCTCAAGGTGAAACTAGTTCAAAGGTGGACTAGGGTTTCGAGAGAGATTTTGGCAGAGTAAGGGTGCTTGTGATTGTGGATATGGAATAAGGGATCTCCATCACCTATTTATAGTTTTTTGGTGGTGGAGTGCTGACCCATGGTTTTAGGAAACACATAGTTTTGGGCAGCTGTATAGGGTTTTTTTCTCCTTTTCCTCATTATTTTATACTTTTATTCCCTTTTTAGGGGATTTTTGCTATTTTTGGAGGAAAAGGGGGTTTTTTAGCCTTTTTTAGGCTATTTTGATGGTTTTGTGGCCTTTTGGAGGCATTTTAGGCCTTTTGGAGGCTTTTTAATGGGTTTTTTGGGATTTTAATGGAAATATGGTAGGAAAATGGACAAATGAGCCATATAATGTGGTAAATGAGCTAGTGAGCACTTTTTGGGTGTTAACAGATTGCCCCCTGATGTGCGAGGGCAGGAGCTCATCGTATGGCCGATGGACATCATAAGTCATGAATGGTTTTCCTGGGATGTGGAGAGAAGAGAAGAAACAAACTGGAGCCCGGAATAACGATCCCGAACAACTGCAAGAACTAAAAGTACATAACCTCAATAAAGGATGAGGAATCATCTGATCATATGGACGAGGCGGGCATTCCCATGCTCGTATCAGGATATAACATAATAACATCAATGGGGTCCAAAAAATGGGGACCTGAAATATACATGACCTCAAATACTGACTGAGGAATAATCTCAATATATGGACGAGGCGGGCATACCCATGCTCGTATCAAGATACATAACCATAACTGTAAGGCCCGAAAAGGGGGACCTGTAAGATACATGACCACTGTGTACATCATAAGAGTCCAGAGGGGACACAAATCTGGGACATACTGCTGAGCGGATCATGTGTGAACTGCAGAACTGGTGCACCGGAACAATCAACAGTGCTACTGAGTGTGGTACCAAAGGAACTGATGAGCTGCTGGATCATAGTGACTGGGGTCAAACTCTCCATGGTACACTGAACTGGAACTGATCGGGAACTGAAACTGGGTACTCAAGGAAGCATGAAACTGGATGGCTTCCGAATACAAACGCCAACGCAGCCCGGACATCCACGGGAACATATAACTGGGCGTTCCGAAGTGACTCACCAATGTGCTAGAGTCGGGGGAAATCTGGGGTCTTCGACAAAAAACTGATGGAATATAATCCTACGCGATCCTCAACGATGCGATCAAGGTGCTGAAGTCGAGCATGTGAGGAACAACCACTCGGAGAGGCAATGATGTCTCCTCTCAGAATGATCCGTAGGCACTTACCACAGATGGTGATAAGTCCAAGGCGTAGGGACCTCTGGGCCTATCCTCTGGAATAGAGGAGCTGTCGTCGACAGAGGGAGACCTGCTCCTATCAAGGTAATGATGTTTCCTTGACAGGAGCGCGAGGTAGAGAACCGAAATGTGGTAGTACTGATGGCAGGACTGATCAACTGTGGGGGGACAACTGGGCAAGTAGAGTGGGTGGACTCAAACTTCCTTTGTTCAGAGTATGATAATGGGAATGATCTGGCAGCATGTGAAACTGACTAAGGGGAAAGGGATCATAGCTGTAATGGATCTGGGAGGATAACTGGTTGAGGGAGACTCAAGCTGGTGTAAAATGGCAGGAGACTGCAGAATACTCTGAACAAAGGCGACCTGATTGGGGGTGCTGCCGAGATGATAGATCAAAGTGCCAGGAGGCACGGGAGGGTACTTCTTCATGGGTTAAGGAACTAGAAGAAGTGGGTGGATAAAATGATACTGTCGTGTGGATTTTACGAGCCCAGGACAGTTCATGCTCGTGGTTGCTTTCAATTTTAAGGAGTCTGAAAGCGATAAGAAGACTCTGAGGTAGTGGAATGGTACTGTCGTGTGGATTTTACGAGCCCAGGACAGTGCATGCTCGTGGTTGCTTTCAATTTTAGAGAGTCTGAAAGCAAGTAAGAAGACTCCAGGGGGTTGCTTTTTCGTAGATTTAGTCTCCAAGGCCCAAAGAAGCATAAAAGGATGCAATGAAGAACTCTTCTAGCCGGTGTGGCTAGAGTATTCCTTTTTCGTAATTAGTCTACCAGGTCCGGAAAAGGGTTAAACTTATACCAGATAGACGCCCTTTCAGGTACTTTAACGAGCATGAAAGGAAGCAAGATTGCTCGGCGATCTTTTCATTCTTTTAGGAGTCAGAAAAGAGCTTAACGGAAACTCCCTAAGTGCCTTTTTCGTAAAGGACTTGTCCGGCCCGAAAAAGGGATAAAATTATACCGGACAAAAGGAATGGCCAGGCAAGGAGGAAGTGTTCAATCAAGGTTTAGTAATGATGACCAAAAACGAGGGTAGGTGGGAACACTGATGGACCTCCTTGCGGGGTAGATGAGATGGTGGCAAAATAACGAGATATTTGCAGTATGACAGGAGTGAATGGCTCATGTAAAAATGTGGAACAATCCGATAGCGACCGATGTGGTACGCGAACCGAGGCAGCAAGGTGTTGGGACACAATGTTGAAATTGTACCAAGTGAGAGCGAGAAATGATCTCAAGCGTCATCACGAGCTCGGAAAAATGAATCCGGCGATATAAAGGATGTCAAAAACAGGTGACGGCCGATGGGGCACGCAAACCGAGGTGACGGGGGCATTTTGAAAAATGCCCGGAAAAACTGAAGGTGAGAGCGAGAAATGATCTCAAGCATCATCACCAGCTCGGAAAACTGAATCCGATGATATAAAACATGTGAAAAACGGGTAACGGCCGATGTGGCACACAAACCGAGGTGACGGGGGCATTTTGAAAAATGCCCGGAAAATCTGGAGGGCGAGAGCGAGAAATGATCTCAAGCATCATCACCAGCTCGGAAAAATGAATCCGGCAGTGCAAATGGTGCGAAAAACGGAGGTCATAAGGACTCCGGAATGGTCAAAGGAAAGAACTATGCGTATCAAATCAAATCTACAAGTGATATGTGACCTCAAAAATGGTTGAGATCACAAATGCGAAAAAGTGAGCAGGGTTAATGACCTGCCCCCATGCTATGTGCATGGGGTTTGTGATTGTGGATCACATATGTGTTGGTTTGAACAATGGGTTCATCGATGTGCTGAGATAGATGTGATGGGGAAGGTTCAAAATGATTGATCATGCCCCCTATCCCAGGGTCAAGGGAATCTATTATGCCCCTTGACTCAGAGGTGTCAAGGTGGTGCTCTATGATGGCAAGGTCTAGACCGGACATCTCTGTATAGGACCAGGCAAAGACATCACGGAATTCTTTGAAAAGGTGTGTGTAGTCCTCAATCTCTTGTTTACTGCAGAATGCTCCTAAAGTAATGAGTTCAGGGGCACGACCTGGAGCAGCAATATCGACTTGAATGACAGGTGAGATGTTGGCCATGTTACCTTCCTCGAAGGCATCAGGAGCAGGAATAGGGTCCTTGAACCAGTCAACCTTAGTGGGGAGGAAGTCTTTGGATTCGACCGCGTATTGGGTAGCGGTGCTAGAGGAAGACGCTTCTGGGATGAAATAGGAACGGTGGTGCATGTCATCCCAGGGATAATCCGGGACAGTAAGGGCCTCAAGAATCTCCTCATCAGTACGGAAAGTCTGCGTCGTCAAATCGGTTGACGAGGGGGTAGTGGAAGTGTTGGTTGAAGAGATCATGTAGATGATATTAACCTCTTCAGAAGGGGGAGAGACCGGGGGGTAGATCTCCTCAATGGTAGGTGGTGCCGTCTCAAGGTCCAGATTGTTCATCTCATAGAGAGCCGCTCTGTAATCCGGGAGATCGGGACAATGATGTGAATAGTGCCCGTAAATACCGCAGATGGCGCAGGAGTGGTTGGTACGTAGGGACTTATCTTTAGGCTTAGGAGTAGGGTTGAGTTCGACAGTTGGGATATTCGGATCGTCATCGAGCATTTGCATGTGCTTCTGCAATGCGGGTAACTGTGGGCATTGGTGGGTCGCATGGCCCAACTCGTCACACAGCGAGCATTTGGGAGGAGCACGAAACACTGGAGGGTTCTTGACTGTCTTGGGAGGTGGGACAGCAGTGTAAGGTTGTGGACCTCTGCCCCCAGTGGGTTGAGGAGGAGGAGGAGGTGTCGTGGAGGACGAAGCGGTAGAGACACCGGGAGGTGGCCGAGTGGTAGTAGCCATGGGTTGCACCGGCTGGAGGACGACATCAGGTGTCGGCGGGCGAACGGGAGGCGAAAGGTACCATACAGGTAATCCCAAGGTTAACCCAGGGAGGCTAAGGGTAGCCATGACCGGGGCGCTTACTACTCCTGCTGGAGGAACTAGGAAGGGGATCGTATGGATCGGTGTAACACCAATGTGACTAGGTACCAAGGGTGGTTTAGGCAACAAAGATGGTTGATTGTTAGGTGGGAGGATGTCATGGGACAAGGTACATAAGTCAGACATTTCGGGCGTAGATGATGGCGGAGGAATGGATTGAAAGGTGGAGGTCATCGGCGCGTCTGAGTAGACTCCAGGCCCCGTAGAGGAAACGAACGAGGTGGAGGCAGGAGAAACAGGTTGTTCAACCATGGGGAGAACATTTTCCGGTGCCGCGGGAGCACTGGGATCATAGTAGGTGAGCTGGTCAATCTTAACCACGCGTCCTTCATGGGGGAACATCATGGTGCGAAAGACAGAAGAGGCAACCGCCCGCATGGCATACATGTAGCTGCGGCCAAGTAGAAGGTTGTAATCCAATTGGGCATTGATTACCTCTATGTCAATAAGAACTGTTTTACCACCTAACTGGACAGGAACGTTGGGCAGGAGGCCTTGGGGCTGGGCCGAACGACCGTCATAGGCACGTAACGCAGTGGTGGACTGCTGGAGAGGAGGGGATCCTAGTTTCTGCCATACAAATGTAGACATAACGCATGTGGAAGCACCCTCGTCAATGATGCACCGATGGATAACAAGATTCCTAACGGAGACTGTAACTTGGAAGGCTAAGCTAGAAGGTAGGCGTGGTTCAGACTGGTCTAAATCAAACGCCATCAAATGTGAATCAGTTGGGTCAATCCCCCCGATGGCGGAAAGTAAAGTCTTGCGCTGGGAAGGGCAGTTCTTCAAGACTTCTAACGCAGACATGGCTGCGGGAGATTGGGCTAGGTCGTCTACAATGTTGTAGTTTGACGCAGCACGTGCATTAGGGTTATAATTGATTCGGCGCAGTGGGAAACGAGGTGCTTTCGCAGCGCCGTCTGTGGGGGGCGGAGGGATACGTAACGCCTGATCGGTGGGGTGGGCGTTAGTAGTTTTATCCGTGGGAGTGGCTTCAGAGGTGGAGCCATATTGGTTCCGACGGGTCTGGAGGTTGACGTCAGCGGATGACATCATCAGTAAGTGGTGGGTACCTGAGTCAAACATGGGTTGATCAGGGGCAGCGTAGGTGATCTGTTGTTGTTGGGGTTGCACGTTAGCTTGAGGGGCCAACGGCTGAGTGTTCACCACGCCTTGGGTCGGTAAGGGGTTTTGCAGCACCAAAGGGGGTTGCTGAGGTTGGGGGGGGTTGGGCGGTGCTTGGGGAGCCGCATGCCCTTGGCGATGGGCCTCGTCAACCCAAAGCTGCCGAGCTCGCTCCAAGTGTGGGCAAGCATGGGTGTAATGTCCATAGACCCCGCAAATAGAACAAGGGTGGTTCGTTCGCAGATTGGGGTTTTTTGGCCTGCTTGGGCGGGCGATCAGGGTTTTGATTAGCGGGGGCCGCATTATTGTTGTCAGGGGGATTAGCCGGTTGACCAGCTTGGTCTGCAGGTTGGTTGTTTCCCCGATTACGGCCCTTGCCGCGGTTCTGTTGGCCCTGGTTACGTTGGTTATTCTGGTTTTGCTGCGGGTTATGTTGGGCGTAAACCTGTCCTTGGGCAGCAGGTGGATTTTGAGGTTGCGCAGGTGCTGGAGCAGGCTGCGGAGGATGATATGCAGGTTGAGGCTGAGCAGGTGCAGCAACTTGAGGGGGTTGCTGATAGGACTGCGGAGCCGGTTGTGGATGTGCCGCAGGGGCTGCCTGGGGCGGATAATAAGCTGGTGGGGCTTGGGAAGGCGCAGGAGCTGAGGCAGCCTGCTGATGGTAGTAAGGCTGAGGGGCGACTGGAGGAGCATAAGCAGGAGTCGCATACCCGAAGCACTGTGGTGGACATGAGGGCCCATGGGAATGGTGATGTGTCATGGGAGCATATGAATTGGTTGCTCCAGACTGGGAGGTAGCCCGCGACAGGTCGGGGCCAGGGGTAGGACGTGCTATAGAAAATGGTTGGGGATGCGAAGAAACACGGCCAATGATACCATCTGCAGCGTGGGATGCCCCCGGCGCATCGTGATGGGAGGACTCGCCGCGAGGGGCGTCAGGTATAATGGTATAAAGGTAACCCGACTGGGCGTAAATGAGGTCGAACTGCTGTGCCTTAAGGATGGCCTCTTCTTCAGACTGGGGTCTTTCTGAAGCTACATCCTTAGCGATGACAGGAAGCAGGGACTTGAGGAACCAATCGAGGAAGATACGGTCATCTAGTTTAATCTTGCATAAGCTACGGCGTCTACGCCACTCATGGATGTGGTCCGTGATATGGGTAGCTGTGTTTTGTCTACAAGATAGAAGGATCTCAACGCCCGCGTCATAGCGGACTGGCAACTGGAAGAACTGCAGGAAGGTCGAGGCCAGGGAAGAAAAGGTGGCGTGGGTCCCATGAGGCTGCTCAATATACCACTTGGCTGCAGAGCCAGTAAAGGTGCGTTGTAAGAGACGGAGGCGAACAGAGTCATCCACAATGGAGTTAGAGGAACACCATAGGTGGAAAGACATGATGTGGTTCTGTGGGTCCTCACCGGCCTTACCCTCGAATTTAGGGATGTCAGAGGGTAGTTTGGTAGGCATATGAGGCCACATAGGGTCGTGTCGAATAGGATCGTTGGTCAATCTGGCCAGGTCAGGTAGGTTGAGGCTAGCCATGAATGGCAAACTGGAAGAAGGCTGCGACACAGTAGTGCTGTGGACCAAGTTGGGGCCAGTGCCCCCAAGTGGAGGGACAAGATGTGAGGTGGTGCCCCCAAGTGGGGGAACTGAGGTAGTGAAGGATGGTCCAGCACCACCATTGGTAGTGTGAGCCACTGATGTAGTGGGGATAGGTATTCCTGCTGTGGGAATAGGTACCGTGAGGGGAACGGTAGATGGTTGCCCCATGGAGGGCATACCAAAAACAGGTGTAGTAACTGGTGTAGTAGTGGTGGATATGCCACCAATGGTCCCTATGACAAATGGAGTGGAAGTCGTACCAGCCATGGGGCTAGTAGGGGCAGTATAAATAGGGTTCTCAGACTCTTCGTCAGAATCAGAGGTAAAGTAAGGTGCGTCACTATCTGGTGACGGAGACCTACGTCGCTGACGGGTGGAGTCAAGTGACAAGGCTCTAGATCTGTGATGAGTGGTATCAACGGACAATGATCGGAATCTATGACGAGTGGTGTCGAGAGAACCGTGCTGTGGGGGCTCGCCCCTGAGGCGCCGAGAATGTCTCGGGGACTCAATGGTGACAGATGGTGTCTAAATCTCTGTGGGTTGAGGTGAGTATGAAAACAGCTCAAAAATCCTAATGCAACCGAGTGTGCAGAAGGAGAGCTAAAAAGCAAGGCACTCAGGCCAACAACCAACTCAAAACACCCACTGCAACAGCTGTGCTACAATAGGTGGAGTAACAACAAAGATGGTCAGAATACCAACAAGCAGCAGGTTTCCTAAAAAAGAAAAATGGTGGACTCACTAGACCAAAGGGAGGTAAAGGAGCATGCAAACACCTAACTAAAAGTATTCTGACTTAACTAAACATATCCTCTGCAAGGTGATGAAATCCAAGTTAGACAATATGAGTAGGAAAGCCAAGTGGCTATGATATCCCCCTACCGGGAGGGACACCGGGTAGTCAATCCTAGAAGAATGGCAACTAAGATACCCCGTTCATGACACGTCCAGAAAGGTGAATCTGCCGTTTAGTTCGTTGACCGCAATACCCCTATACAGGGATATCCCGCGAACCGCGAAAGGTAGCCCTTCGGTTACTGAATGGAGTGCGGTATTCCACTCAGGCCTCCGGAACCAGTCTCCCGACTTCAACCCTCCTAAGGGAGAGGCCCTCTGATAAACTGGTCGTGACCGTGCCAAAAAGTACTAGGGGATTTTGGTTCCCTATTTGGACAACAACTATGTCTCAAGTGAAATAACCAAGGGGTGTTATTGGAAGCCTATCCCCCTGATCCTACCTAACTACAATGATTCTTTTGTGTTCCCCAAGTGGGGTTAGAATGTTGGTTTAGTTAGGTACTTTTTAAGGCTCACTTGATTTAATGTGACAGAGTGTGTGCTCGTGAGGTGTTGAACCCAAAAACAGAAGTGCCACAAGGGAGGGCAACTTCCAATCTATCAATAATGCTGAAATTGATTCTTTTAATTGGCAAAATTTTCTGAAAATAAAAATACTGAAATTTTAAAAAGATTCTGTAAAAGGAACAGAAATTATGTTGCAGAAAGGCTGTAAGGAAGTAGGCTGCAGGTGGGACAGAGGGCTGTTCAAATGCAGAAAATATTGCAGCAAGAGGGGCTGGGCTCAAAAACAGGAAAAGAGCAGAAATCAGACCGCGGGTCTGTGGCGGGTCAGAACAGGCCGACCGCGGGTTTGAGGGCAACAGCGGCGGTCAGGTCGCGGCTATCGGGCCAATAGTTGCAGTCGGGACGCAGGAAACAAAGGAAAAACAGACAGTCGGGTCGCGGCTAAAAGGCTGACAAGCACAGTCGGGACGCCCGAAAGAGGCAGAAAGCCGCAGTCGAGACGCGTGAACAAGGCCGATAGGCGCAGTCAGATCGCGGCAAACAGGCTGGTTAGCCACGGTCAGATCGCAGGTAACAGACTTGAATCCGCCGACTGAGCGTCGGAAGCAGTCTGAGAGCCACGGTCGGATCGCGGGTAAAGGCCTGAAAGGCGCGGTCGGGACGCGACTGTAGAGGAAAAAGACGCGGTATGCAGCGGCCGAAAGGGACAGCCGAAAGAAAAAATTTAAAACGGAAACCAGAAATTCGAAAACTAGGGGAGTCGCCAAAACTGTAGCTAGGGTTTTACCCCTAGCTTGTGCCAATGAGCACCTACTAAGGAGAATGGACTCCTTAGTAGCAGTTCAGTATATTAAACTAATAATGCAATAAACAAAACATTAAATTATTTCTAATACAAGCATTAAGCATAAACACCAAAATGAAAGAATGTCTTTGTATTGATGTTACCTTGAGTGTCAAGGTTGGTGAAGCCCTTTGCAGTGTCCAAGAGGATGCTCCAAGCTCCAAGAATGCTCCTTCTCCTTCTCCAATGTTGGGGATGGGCCAAAGGTGGCTCTCAAGGTGAAACTAGTTCAAAGGTGGACTAGGGTTTCGAGAGAGATTTTGGCAGAGTAAGGGTGCTTGTGATTGTGGATATGGAATAAGGGATCTCCATCACCTATTTATAGTTTTTTGGTGGTGGAGTGCTGACCCATGGTTTTAGGAAACACATAGTTTTGGGCAGCTGTATAGGGTTTTTTTCTCCTTTTCCTCATTATTTTATACTTTTATTCCCTTTTTAGGGGATTTTTGCTATTTTTGGAGGAAAAGGGGGTTTTTTAGCCTTTTTTAGGCTATTTTGATGGTTTTGTGGCCTTTTGGAGGCATTTTAGGCCTTTTGGAGGCTTTTTAATGGGTTTTTTGGGATTTTAATGGAAATATGGTAGGAAAATGGACAAATGAGCCATATAATGTGGTAAATGAGCTAGTGAGCACTTTTTGGGTGTTAACAGTAGTGAAAGTATTTTTTGTGCAAGACAGATGTTAAAGGTATGGACCTTTAGTTTGTTCTTCCAGCTTACAAGTGTTATATTAACTGTTTATACCATTTGCGGAAGTCACTATTATCACTTTCTGTTCAAATAAATGTTGTTCCAACTTCTATGTTGATTTGCATTGTAGAAACATGGGTTATTTTCGATTCCGATACCTGCAAGGGTTAGATCATTTTTATATTCCAAGGTACAAGCATACGGTGATTTTACTACCACCATAACAAAGTTTGTCATGATGTATCCATTGAAATATGAAGTTACAAATGCGGAAATTATAGCAACTAGAATTTATCCTTTGATTTACCTTCATATCATTTATGATTTTCGTGTAACAATATAATAAAATAATGAAATCGCATAACATTTTCTTATGTGCAAAGTATTGATCTTTAACCCATGTATCGAGACTCCTGCTATAAAAATGTGACCTATTGATAGTAGAATCATATGCATTACATATATATATATATATATATATATATATATATATATATATATATATATATATATATATATATATATATATATATTGACCATGCAATTATAAATTATATGTTTCTATTTTTAATATCTCTACTTGTCATTATATAATATTATTTGATATAGTGTGGTTTAGAATTTCTCAAAATATTGTGATGCTCGATGGTATTGGGTTCTATCTATAATGCACTTACCATATATATATGCAACAGCATTTTTTTTTAATAATATGAAAACCATACGCTGCTTACCATGTAAACCTCATAGGTTATATGCAAAATGCGACTCATGCAATATAGGTATTAACTATATGATTGCAAACATTATAATGGATGTATATCTATTTTAAAGCATTGAGATCATACTATATCCTAGCTACAACATGATATAATATATGTGGAAATATTGATAATATGTGATGTTTATTTATGGTGATACTCGCTCCAATGCAGTGTTAAATGGTGAATGGCTGGTCTTAACTACTTCGCAGTCCTTCGATGGTTGATATTAACGCCTCTGAGCTGAGCTTTTAATGCTCCCGTCCTTCCTTTCAATGGAATGCTTCGTTAGCTATCCCAGTGACTGATCCCACGTGATTTCTTATACAAAATGTTGATGATGCTCCGAGCTGTAAGATAGAAATTGGTTGGCATTACTCCGAGCTGGATTGAGTGTTGGTCAAGTTCTAAATGAACGTTGTAAGTATCATTTCTTGAGCTTCGTGATCCTCAGCTGGCTTGATCTGCTCCATTGGTTTAGTTATGTCCTCGGGTTTGGGTTTTTGACCTAATTTCTCATGCGATACTTACGTTCCATGTTTCTCCTTGGCATTCATTTGATGGGTCTAGGCTTGAAGAGAGGCCGACTGGCCGCTTAGTTATAGGGTTTGATCTCTGGTTGTAAAAATGATAGTTTCAGGATTTATAATGAAGTTTGAGTTATGATAGCCCTATGGTGTTCGCCATGTATGTTGATAGAGGTTTTCCAGGGTTTTTGATTCATAAGTCTTGTCTGAGAAAGAAAGCAGAGTCTGCATGCTTTCTCTGTTGTGGCTACTAGATGGATTCGAATTTAAATGCTATTAGCGTTCCAGCTTCTTGCTCCTGCAAACAGAGGTAATGTTTTGACTTTAGGGTTAATGTTTGCAATATTTATTGTTTGAAATTGTGTAAATTCTTGTTTTAGATTTGTGTTTAACCTCATAGTGATTTCTATGGCAAGTATTGCCTTAGTCTTGGAGGTTATAGTGTTGAAAGCACAATGGAAGTTGATGGCTCGCTTCAATCGGTAAGCCCCGGTGGCATAACCCTTCATAGGTTCTCCTGGCATAGCATATTGATGACGCAACTCGTTCAATAACTGCTACTAGATCTTGGCATCATTTTAGCAATAAACTTAATGTATTTAATGAAATATTTTAAATGACAGAGGGTGAACTCTGGTCACGTTTTTAGAACTGGCTCAACCGAGTAATGTTTTGACATTTTGATTAAATGTAACGATCTTAGGGAATGAAACCCTCCTATGTATATATGAATATACAGTGTTTAAGGTTTTGGAAACAACTGTGGTGTATATTTGTATTTGGAATGTTAAGTGATGCTTGACTAAATTTTATGGCGTTTAAAAGAATGGAGCTGCCGAAAGCCCTTAGGCTGTAATGATGAATAGGCCTGCGTTTTTATTTAATCTTTGTTTTCTATACTGTTTATAAATAATAACTAAGTGGCTTGGCCACATTTTAGGGTGGCTGTTCAGATTTTGAATTTGGTACGAAAGACTTATGATGAATGTTTTCTGATTCTACCACTTGATAATAAATATGGTTTTCGATTTCAAATTTGAAATGAATTTATTCAATTTCTCGCAAAGAGTTCTTCATTGAAAGGGTATTATCCCTGGGTCGATTGACCATATAGATAAAAGTTTTTTGAAAAGTCAGTCCTAAATGTAAAAACCTAGAGTGACTCTGTAGTGCAAAAGAAAATAAATATAACAACAAAGAAAGACAACCGAATGAATAGAATTTATGTGCTAAGGTTTTCGGCCATGTATCGAATACTTGGCAAATTGTTTTTAAATGAAAATAACAGAGTGTTTATACAGCGATAAGAGTGATATGAGTATTATAGCCCCAAGAGTTAGCTCAATCGGTCGAGCACCCGGAGTTAGACCTCCTAGCATGTGAGGTCGCGGGATCCATTCTCCTCGACACTCTTGGGGTTAGGTACGCAAAATGTGCCGAGGGTGTGAAGGCCCCTTCAGGTGGGCCCGCCAACTATTATTCCATGGACGTAGCGATGCCGGCCAGTGGGACCGGTACGTGAACCACATTGAAAAAAAAAAGAGCGATATGAGTAGATACGTTTCTATTCCTTCATTGAAATTGATATAAATACTGCAATTGTCTGCACTTAATACTTGTATTAAATTTTGAAATAAACTGTTGATGAGGAATAGAATAGAATTATTGCAAGAATTGAAAAGAAGACATAGAAACGTAGAAACCCTAGTTTATTCTATTACTAAAAGAAAAAGAAAAATGAAATAAGTACTGAGAGATGTTATTTAAATTACAACTACTATGGTTTCCTAAATACTGTGTAACAGAATGCTAGATTTTATTACTTAGATATGATATCTGATTATTTCCAAGATATATAAACTTGATAAAAGTAATAGGTAATAATACTGTGTACTTAGAAATATAATTATTTTTGCAGCTGTAAATATTTTGCAGCTATTATTTCAATACAGTTAGGTAAAAGAAAATACATTAGATTTTTTTTTAGAATATTTAACTAAGAAAAGAATAACAAAAGAAGAACATAATTTTTTTTTATTTCCTACAGAATATTAATGATAGGAAAAACTTAATGAAATACTTCAGTGTTAATCTTCTCATTCATCTGGCAATATGCCTATCATTTTATCTATTTTAATCTCTTCTTTGTACTAGAGTACGATGCAAATCCATTAGCATGGGGAAAAATGCAGAGAATATTTTATTCAATTTTATCATTATAATTCACAATCCTAATTAGATTTAGAAACTGAAAATAGATGCATCTAAACAAAGATACATTCTGTAAATAGGAATTAAATATCTTCAGATAAACAAATTTAACTACTTAATAACATATAAACAAATAGAACCTGTAGATGAAGATAGGTCCGACAAACACCCAAGGAGGCCTGTTCCTCCCAACCTTTTTCTAGAAGAAGCAGCCAAACTGCTGGCTTCCTATGGACCCCCGAGCCTACTTATTGAACCACTAAGTAGATGGAATCTGTGTAGAAGCAAGGCACTAAGTAAAACTTTTGCACTCTGTAGTATAACTTCTACACTCAAAATATGCCTTCTGCACTCAGCAGTAATAGGCAAACTCACAACATGATCAAAACTTAGCATATGCCCTCATCAAATCTCTTGGGTGTAAGCACAGCAAAACCCCAAGGTAAATTTCCTCGTCAAGAAAAGTGATGAACCTCAGTTCATAATTTGATGGCTATTATATAGACTGCCTAGGTCTTTAGTGGTCAGTTTGGAATAAATGAGCCTCAAGCTCCAGTCCCACCTTCCAGGGCACTATGACCACATTTCAAGGGAGTTGTTCCATACCAACAGCTAGTTAGTTGCATCATGATGCTGCCACTTGTCCATTGCCTTCTACCCCAGATTCCATTCCACCTAGTGGGTCAGTAACCACTCTTTCAACAGTCCCCTTAGGTGTTTGTCTCCTATTTTATTTATTAAATAATAAAATATTGTGCAAATTACAATCATCCTTGGACACTTGTCCAACATAAAAACTTTACAATAAAAGTTAACATAATGTTTTCCAACATAAAATGTTCTTCAGCAAAAGGGCATGTTACATTTCTGTTGTCGGAGATGCCATGAACATGGACATTTATTCATGGATTGTCCGCTTAATAAACAACCAATAGGGAAGATCGACTCTGAAGGAAAGGATCAAGAAGGATTCAAAAAATTTACAACCAAGAAACGACAAGCCAGGAAGGTAGGGGGCCCTGAAATTCATAAGAAAACTTTGATCCACAATAGATACGAGGCCTTACAATATGGGTAAGAAGTGAAAGATGATGAGGATATTAACAAGAAGGGAAAGGCAGAAGCAACAAATAAAGAACAAGAAGATGAAAGCACTGTTCATATTTCTAAGGTTGATGCACTGGGTTATGCAAGCTCATCGCAAGAGGAAGGCGGAGAGGAAATGGAAATGGAAGATATGTATCTGGAAGGCCTGGAGGCCGCATGCATAGTAGAAAATACAATTCCTATAACACCGCATTAGGTCTCACTCCTTGAGAAAGCAATCATTAAATCCAAAAATCGTAAACACTTCGGTATAGTTTCCGAATCCCTCAAAGAGAACGATGGGAAAAAGATAACCAGGGGAATAAAAAGGCGAAGGCGAAGTAACATGCAGAGAATTCAAATGATAGGAAGGAACCTGGTGGCATCGGGCCAGTATCCAACCATTGACGTGGCTCTAGCATCCTCCAACCTTAATCGGTTATAAGATGCGGATTACATCCTGGAACATTAGAGGGTGCAAGAGCATCCTAAAGACCTATCTCCTACGATGGAAAATTGAACTAGAGAGACCTGCAATTGTTTTTCTCTAAGAAACTAAGTGCTTTGAATCGGATATTCAATCCATCGGGCATAAAGTCTAGAAACATTGTAATGTGGTAGCGATTGACGCTATTAGCTCTTATGGGGGAATTGGCATTCTTTGGAACCCTAAGAAAGTGAGTCTGTTTGATTGGATGGCTTCAAAATTTATCTTATCTGCTTCTTTCCATATTTTAGGGACCAAAGTCAAGGGTTTTTTGTCAAATGTTTACGAACCTTCTCTGGCCAACCATAAGAGCTCCTTCTTGAATTCCATTAGGAATCTCAAAAGAGAGACCGACGATAGGTCCTAGATCATAGGGGGGGAATTCAATTTAATTAGGAATATTGATGAGAAACGTGGAGGTCAACGTTGTCTACACCCCAGTAATGAGGAATTTTTTATTTTAATCAAAAATTTGGGGTTGATCGATGTCAAAACCTCCAATGGCCTATACACTTGGAATAATAAGAGAGCAGGGGACAGAAGCATTGCTTCCAGATTAGATAGGTTTCCTGTTTCTGAATCTATTATGATGGGAGGTGGGGATCTAACAACGGTTTTGCTGCCCTCTGCGAGCTCGGATCACTGGTCGATCAGCTTGGAATGGCATAGAATAGGAGAAAACCTCGGACGTCTAGTTAGGTTTGAACAATTCTAGCTCCTGCAACCTGATTTTTCTGACCAATTGAGACAGTGGTGGCAGACTTGTGACCCTATCATGGGAACCAAGATGTACCAGTTCCAAGAAAAGTTAAAATACCTTAAAGGAAAAATAAAGAAGTGGAATAAAGACATCTTTGGGAACATTTTTCAAGGTAAGAAGTTGCCCGACCTTAAACTGCAAGAGGTTCAAAAGGAGGCTATGTCTCAGGGTTATTCCATGGAGTTAAAGGAATAGAAACAAAATCTTTTGCAAGAAATCAACCTCAAATACCACCAGGAAGAACTCCTATGGAAGCAAAAATATAGGAGTCGTTGGTTGAAATATGGTGAGTGTAATACCAAATTCTTTCACAAAGACACCATCCAACACCGACATGGAAATAGGGTGGGGAGGCTTAAGATGGAGGATGGTAATGTGGTGGAAACTCAACCTGAAATAGAGCAGACCCTAAAAGATCACTTCGAAGACTTACTGGAAGAACCTAATATCAATAGGCAAGCAGAAAGGGAGAAGGTTCTCCGCCACATCCCGAGACTGGTCACGGAAGACCACAATAAACTCCTTATGGGGACTATCAAAATGGAGGAACTTGATGAAGCCATCAAACAATGGTGGATGACAAAGCTCCTGGACCGGATGGATTCACCACAAATTTCTTTCACTCATGCTAGGATTGGCTGAAGGTGGAGGTCTTGGCCATTGTGGAAGATTCCCGCCGGACCAAAAATATTCTTAAAGTCCTCAATGCCACCTTTCTCACGCTAATTTCAAAGGAAACGGGAACAGAGGATCCTGGAAAGTTCAGACCCATAGCCCTCTGTAATGTGATCTACAAAATTATTACAAAGGTTATAGCAAATCGGCTGCGCCCACTCCTACCTTTAATTATTTCTCCTAAGAAGGCTGGGTTTGTGGAAGGACGTCAAATTTTGAATGGCATTATTTTGGTGCATGAATCCATTCATTCGCTTAAAAAAGAGAAAATCCCGGGTATGCTTCTTAAACTGGACTTATCTAAAGCTTATGACAAGTTAAATTGGACTTTCATTGTAGAGATGTTAAAATCTTTTGGTTTCAATAACATTTTGACAGAATGGATCATGAGCCTGGTCTCATCCCCTTTCTTTTCAATTCTGGTAAATGGCACTCCCTCACAACCATTCCCAGTGACCCGTGGAATACAGTAGGGGGATCCCTTATCCCTGTTTCTCTTCATCATCATGGCTTAAGGCTTAGGAAGAATGTTGCGGGCGGCCCAGGATAAAAATGACATTCAGGGTTTGGACTTGGGTGAGGAGTTAACCCCACAAACCCACCAACAATTTGTTGATGATACTATGCTGATGGGACCTTCCATGGCTTAGGAGGCTAGAAACATTAAGGATATTCTTAACACTTTCCTTGTGGGAAGTGGCCTAGAAATTAATAAAGAAAAATCTAAGGTCTATTTCTTCAACAATCCCAGAATTCACCGCAGAAATATCCTGCGCATTTTGGAATTATCTGAAGGACACCTACCGTTGAAATATCTAGGGGCACCCTTGATGGAATCTACTATCCGACAAATCTCCTGGAAGAACCTACTGGATAAATTCAAAACCAAATTGGAATTATGGATGTTCCGAGCCCTGAATTTCCCTAGCTGCCTTATTTTGGTCAAGTCAGTGCTCCAGGTTATGCCGATTTACCTATTCTAGGTGATGGCGGCACCCAAAGCTGTTCTGAAAAATATTCGCAATATTTAGAGGAACTTTCTGTGGGGAGGAACCCATGACCATAGAAAATGGGCCTTAGTGAACTGGGAAACTCTGTGCACTCCTAAAAGGATGGGTGGCCTTGGTCTGTGCGACCTAGTGTGTGTTAATAAGGTCTTAGGAGAAAAAATTTGGTGGAGGTGGATCACCCACAAGGAGGAACCTTGGGCAAGGCTGTGGCATAGGAAATATGCCCCCAGGTGGCCCAAACAGGACCTCATAAGATTCAGGGAAGAAAAACCCGGTTAGAGTATTTGGAAGCTAGCTCAGGAAAATCGGGATTTAGTCAAGAATCACAGTTTCTGGGAGAAAAGAGATGGAAACTCTGCATCCTTTCTGCATGATGCATGGCAGCAATTCCCTAGATTAACTGATCGGGAGGACAACCAGGATCTGTTCCTATATTTATAGAGCATTCCTTGGGAGAAGGTCTGGGACTTCTGGGAACCAGGACCAAAGGGACAACAGTTTAGACAGTGGAAACTGATTAAGTGGTGGAAGATTTTAACTCCGGAGGAAAATCTGGATAACTTCTATAAGGAAATTCTCAAAAGTCAAATCCCTTGGGCCACATGACCAGATAAAATCAGATGGGGATATTCCAACACGGGGAATTTCAATATTGCTGAAGCGGTAGGTCATCTGAAAGGTCACAAACAGATTCCCAGGGACGACAAATGGAAAAAAATTTGGAAGATGAACCAATGGCCTAAAATTGCCACTTTTGGGTGGTTGTTGATTCACCGTCGCATCCTGACTTGGGAAAACCTTTGGAAGAGAGGCTTCTCTGGGCCTTCCCGCTGCGGCATGTGCATGACTGAAAGTGAATCCATTAACCATCTGCCTGATGAGTGCCAACTGGCCTCTTTCTTTTGGAGCAGGGGGGAGGAGAGATTCAGGAAGATTGCAAGAGTTTGGGGCCTCCCGGACTAAACTCTGGTAAACTGGCAGGCTAAGCCTTTTAAAAGTGAACTTCTTAACTGAATTTTGGAATTGCTCCCGGGATTCGTGGTTTGGGAAATCTGGAAGGAGAGGAACCTGAGAATCTTTGAGGAAAATCAAAGAAGTACTGAGGCGATTTGGAAGGTTCTTGAAATGCATATCAAGGATACTTTATACATTAAAAGTCTACCCCCTGAAATTGGAAATGCAGATCCCACTGAGAGATTAATTTTGAATGAATGGGGAATTTTCAACTTACCTAGCAGCATCGTCGAAACACAGCATAGTAGGGAAAAATCCATCAGCCCCGAATTTTGGCAAACTCCTCCGATTGATACCCTGAACTCAATTTTGACGGGGCAGCAAAAGGCAACTCGGGCCCTGCAGGTTTTGGGGGAGCCATCAGAAACGACCTCGGCCTGGTGCTAGGCGCTTTCTGGGGTAACCTGGGAGAAAAAAAAAACAATGTTGTGGAGTTAGAAGGCATGGTTAATGGTATCAATTGGGCGATTACAAAAAAGTGGTTACCTTTGATTGTGGAAGGCGACTCCAACATTCTGATCACCATGACATGCCGTATTCAAAGAGGGGTGGCTGTTTCAAAGGTTTCACTGAATTGGAGATGGGAAGGTAGGTTGAACCAGCTTCAGCAGATCCTAAGCACCTCTCCAGCCATTAAGTTCAGACATGTGTGTTGAAAAGGAAATAAGTTGGCTGAAGATCTGGCCAATATGGGTGTTAAGGCATGTGTTGCATTCAAAGCAGGACCCTTGGATGAGATGTGTGATCACGTGACCAGGCATCGCTGTGAGATGATAGCTGCCATCGATCTCATTCCTTGGGAAAACACCACATGCCATGAGGATGGAGAATCACATGGAGGTCGGGTAGATAGGACACTTGTAGGTGGTAACCCGACGCGTGTCAATACTTAGCATCCTTATTATGCAACGGACCCGGGTGATTTAATTACACCTTATGGAATTGAAGTTGGTTGATCGATGGTTATTACAATACACGCTCATCTGGTCATTCCGCCTTAATTCTCTTAAGTGTCTGAAAGACAGGAGTAATGGTACCATCATGATTAATGGTAGGAGTGTGTATCGTGTTGAAGGAAGTCATGATCTCAGCAATTGGGATGGTACAGAAAGTAGTAAGTTTTGTAGGCTCATCATTTTTCATGCAGGCGAGATCTTTGGTCAGGACAGAGCAGTTAATTTTAGCACTCATGAGAATTTATGGATGGGTACGATCCCCATTTCCAGACATAGGAATGCGGATTATAAATCTATGAAGGATGATGAGGATGGCCAGATGTGTAATTCCAAAACCGTCTACTTATCCTTGTCTCCCAGAATGCGGTTTGAGTTTAACTTTTGTATTAGTTGGTTTCATATCAAAGGTGGATTTTCATCGTTGTCTGGTTCTATATTTCTGAGAATTATACCTCCTCGCATTCGTTTGAGCAGTCGTTGTGGGTTGGGTAGAAATCCTGGGGGTAGGGGGAGACACTCTGGGGAAGGTTCGTCCACCCAAACTAATACCCAAGAGGATGTTAACCCTCAGAATTTCGACTGGGCGCACTTCTATATTGAGGAAACGTCGTTGGCTATTGGAAACCAGATTGCCTATTTGGAAATTTCCTTGCTAGAAGAGGTTGAGGTGCATCTGGGTTATTAGGTTGTGGCTAGCCCCTTCTAGGCTTGCAAGATTTTATTAGCCATAGAATTACACATTCATGAGAATATCGTCCAGAATATGAAGGATGTTATTGCAGGTATGAAGGTTAGCCAGCAAACTGAAATGGAGAATACTGGTACTTTGGAAGCACTGATGGAAGACCTCTGCATCCAACCTCTGCAGGGCGTCAGACGCAGGGTGCCAGGGACATCAATCCCTGATCAGTAGGTCAGACCTGTTCGGCTTGCTGGGATTTTTGTTGTGGATTTTCAGTGGAATTTTCTTCAGCCTTGTGTATTACGTCATTTATTATTGGTTTCTTTCCATCTCGGTAGCGAGGAATTAATCTATTTTCTATCTTAGCTCCTTTCTTGGTTATCTCGGTTCGCGCAGGCATTGGCTACCACCCTTTTTGGGTTTTTGTTGACGTCCTTTGGTCATTTTGTAATACCGGTTTCGATGCTCTGGGGTTTAAGTTGAAAATTGGGTTGGTCTCCATCTTCCCCACTGAGATGGGCCTCTGGACTGTTCTGGTCCTTTTTTGGGCTCTTTGTACCATTTTTGTACGTTCTGATTAATAGAATTATGTCTCTCTCTTACTTACAAAAAAAAAAGATATAAATTTGCTTGGTTCCAGTGAGCTAAGAAAGATTGATCTCGCTTTTCTTAGTTGTCGTGGAGCAAGGTATAATTGAATCTCAATGCCCACCTAAAACCCAACCTTAAAAATGAAAATTACATCTTTTACTTGAATGCCTACAAAAAATACAATAGAATTGTTTAGGTACGGAACTCCCGATTAGCTACATATCTTAACTTAAATATGAAAAACAATATAAAATCAATTCAAACCAAGCCTAAATAAGATATTAAATGAGGATTTCTCAAGGCCAATAATCCAAAGAGACTTCCATTGATATTATCATTGGTACACTATATCAAATTTATGAAAAACTTAGGATCATAAACAATATCAAATAAAAATGGAGTGTCCTTAAGTTTTAGGTGGGTATGAATTAAGCCCATGATTTGGAGTTATGAATCCATCCCACGATTTCGAGGTTATTCCTCTGCACACACAAATAAAATAACCCCCAATATTTATATTACTATGTCAAATTAAAAAAGACCCTTGACCCCTTAATACAAGACAATATATTTTTGAGGTTTTTAAGAGTATTTAAACCCCCAATATGAATGGACGTGATATGATATTGTCTCACTAGTGAACCCCTCGTTCCCAGGTGATTTTGATGACTTAGATGCCCCTAAGTCATGGTTTCTTAGACCAAAGGCCACTCCTGCAAGTCAAGGAGATTCTAACAAACAAACAAAAAATCATTCACAACCATATATTTGAAAACATGTTAATATGTAAATTGATGTGGATATTCTACTGGAACGGTTTGTCAAAACAAATCTTACAATGTTCTACAAACTGTTAGTTATGTAGTGCTTACTAAAGATTTAAGATTTAATGTGTTAGATTAATTCATCATAATGTTAAAATAAACTGAAACTAAAAGGAAAATAACTAGAGAAAATATCCACACATCCACACAAATAACACAAGATATACCCTGGTAAAACCTACTATGGAGAAAAAGCTAGCTATAAGTGAGGATTATGCCTTGCTTTTTTTTCTCCAATATGAAATGTAAATACAAAGAAAGTGGTACTGTCTATGGAGTTATCTATGACATTGTTTCTTGTATGGCTACTACAAGGTCTCCTACTTACTCTTTTATTCTTTAATATCCACTCCATAGTTCTTGTTCATTTATGGAGCAATACAATAATACCATAAGAATGGAATCTTTTCTTCTTCTAGTGGCCTAATATTTTACAATGTCATGATAGCCATCTAGGGTTAGTTTTAATTTTTTTGCATGCCTCAACTCCTAATTAGGGATAGGGTTTTGGACCCTATAGAATGTTCTTGAAATTCCAATGTGATTAGATCCACATGTGTGGGTAGTGAGAGATGATGGGGAATCCACTCGATACCATGGTAGTCAACATGATAGCACAAATTACTGGAGCCATAACTTACTCATACGAACTCCAATTGAAGTGATCTTTATGCTATTGGAAATCTAACATAGTGCATAATAACATCGAAGGAGTAGAAACTATGTTCATAAAATTTGACCCCCAAAAAAATCGTTTAGTCCCTTAAATGGGCCTCCAAAGGTTCTGGACTCACAATCTACAAAGTAAGGCCTGCCCCCAAAATTGGTCCTACAAGCCAATTCATCCAATATTTCTACCTAGAAAGCTCCAAAATAAATGATAAATTATATATTGATCCATTTTGGATCATACCTCCCCATTTTGGGAGGCTTTTGGTCTCCAAAATATTTTACTAAATGAGGTGTTGTAATTTTTTCTCTACCTTCTCCTTGGAGTACCATTTAGCCTTTTCTGTAAGTTGTCCTTTCAATCCAACCTACCAGAGTTCATACTATCCTCATTTGGTTGTTCTATATTTATTTTGTAAAACAATATTTTCTACAAACTCTTCTTGAGCTTATAGGGCCAAGTCCTCTAAATAAGTTAAGACCTACTCAAGTTCCTGGTCCAACATGGACGATTCAAAGAGTTTCATATATTCCGCATTCACTACTAAGTAAATGCACATGTATGGGGGTAGATTGAGTATGTATTCATACGCCATATTGCAGTGCCATACCATAGTGCATCGACCTTCTTACTGGGGCCTTGTAGTCTTTCCTTATTCAAGTGAAACTGAACTTTGTCTCCCACCTTGAATCTTTTCTCAACCCCTTGTTGGTCATGTATGGCATTGTACTTTTCATGAGAATTCTTCAATATCTCTTATACTTGCAAATGGATTTCCCTGGTCTCATCAATGTAATTTCTATCCTTAATGCTCAACATGTGGTATCTTCCCTCACTTCCCCTTGCTATCCATATATAACATCTAGAGGAAAAGGTGGCAAATATCCAAAACAAGTTTCAAAAGGGGACTTACCAATGGATGTATGGACTGCTCTAGTATAAGAGTGTTATATGTGTGTCAAATTCTCATCCTAGGTCTTTGGATGGTTTTTACTATAACCACTAGAAAGATAAACTAATGCCCTATTCACCACTTTTGTTTTCCCATTTGTTTGTGGATGGAAAGTTGTAGACCTCTTCAACTTAGTGTCAATATTCTCTCAAAGTGCAGTCTAAAATAAATTGAGAAATATGGTATCTATATATGAGATGATGCTTCTTGGTATACCAAAGTTCACCCAGTCCTTTTCAAAGAACAAATTGGCTACTTCTTATCCTTTGATGGTATTTATACAAACCATGAAAACGCACAGTTTATTACATTTTTCAACTACCACAAATAGTTAGTCACGTCCCCGATTGGTTCTTGGCAGACCACCCTCAAAATCCATGCAGATGCTCTCCCATGGTCTATTAGGTACATATAAGGATGGTATAGACCTTATTTCGTATTGCTGGGATTGCTTGTACAACAAAGTATGCATCCTCTAATCAACCAAGCTACATATTCTTATGTTCTAGGCCAATAAACATACATTTCTAATTTGTAAACTATTTTCCCAACAACAAAATGCCCTACAACTTTGGATATGTCATACTCTATGATAAGTTGCACCCTCTCACCTTTAGGAACATAGGGCTTCTCCATGTTATAGAGTAACCCATCCTAGAGATGATAATCAGCCTTGGTGTCACCTTCTTCTACATGGAATTAACCTTGTAGCTATCAAAATACCTCCTTGAAGTCCACATCTTCTATGTATTTCTCCTTGTAGTGTCAAAATGACCATATACATAACAGTACTTAAATTTGTGACCTTGATATAGGTTGATTTGAGAGAATGTATGCCGACTTATTTGTATTTCCCTTCTTGTATTTGATGATTAGATGAAATTGTTGTAAAAATCAAATCCAGTGTTGTAGTGTTAGGTTTTTTATAGCTTATTCTGGGCCTGCAAATATTGTGGTAGTTGGTGATCAATGTGAATGGTGGTCTCCTTTCCCATAAGATAATGCTTCCATTTCTTAACATCTTGAAAAAAGGCATAGAAATCCTTGTCATCTATAGGGTAGTTCAAGGTTCTATGATGGAACATTTTAGAATGATAATATGTTTCCTTCCTCCTTGCATCAAAACCACTCCCATAGGATATCCACTTGCATCCATGTCCAATTCGAAAGGATTCTAAAAGTTGGGAAATGCAAGAATTGGTGCCTAAATGATCTTTCATTTGATCTCTGCAAAATCTTTCTACTAATTCTTTCCCCACTAGAAACCCTTGCCAATAGTTGTTATGTCATGGAGAGGTGCAACCCTAGCTAAAAATGAAGCTATAAAATTTAAAAGGTATTGTGCTTTCCCAAAAAAACATCCTAACTTCAGTGGCATTTGTAGGAGTTGGCCACTAGGTGATGGCCTCTATCTTTGTAGGATCAATCTTAAGTTCTCCTCCACCAATAACATACCCAAAATGCACCAAAGACTACTGAGAAAATTCAAATTTCTTAACATTTTCCAATAGTTTATGTTTGTTTAGGGTATCTAACCCTGGCTTTAGATGTGCAATTCTCTCTTCCTGGGTATCACTATAAACTAATATATCATCTAAATACACTATTACAAATTAATCTCTAAAAGGAAAAATTACATCATTCATCAAACACATAAATGTAGCTGGTGCATTACACAAACCAAAAGGCATTTCTAACCATTCATATAGACCTTGCCTAACCTTGAAGGCATCCTTCCATATGTCTTCTTACTTCACTCATATATAGTGGTATTTCGATTTGAGATCCAACTTGGTGAACTACCTAGCAGGCTACAACTAATCTAGCAAATCATCTATCGGACCTAGGTAGATATTTTCTTAAAACATCCTAAAAATGTTATGAAATCTATGCAATATTCTCACCATTTTCAAGCCAAAATAAGGTTACACAATAGTCTACAATTGGAACATATGCAGAAGGTGGAGACATATTTTTTCCTCATAGGGAAACACTAGCTCAACCTTCTAGAATATCATAGAAGAAAATGGATGGAAGATGAGCAAAAGGAATATGTTTTGGTTGTAATAGAAAATGGTCAAAAGGGAATAACTGTCAAGAAACAAAAATTTCCACTTTGGAGAATAACGAGGACAAGGAAATAGATGCATCCACATAAATGCGCAATGAAGAAATTTAGAACCAATAAGAACAAGGAAAAGATGTAAAAATTATGCATAGCATAGATCTAAATAGATGTGAAATATCAGTTCATGCATTGGCAAGAGCGTCAACACCCCAAACACTCAAGATTGCATGTTACATTAAGAAACAAAGGGTCATAGTACTAATTGACTTAGGTAGTACACATAATTTCATTGATAAACGATTAGCAGTGCGCCTAAATCAATTTTGTTTATCTAGTGACAAATTTTCAAGTATTGGTTACTAATGGGGGAAGTATTAATTGTGGAGGTAAATTCCACAACATTAAACTTAGTATGTGAGACTATAATCTATCAGGATCCATGTATGCTATTCCCATTTGAGGAGTATATGTTTTTCTAGGGATTCAATGGTTCAGAACCTTGGGTACAATTTCTACAAACTATAACAAATTATTCATGGGATTTGAATTTGAAGGAATTTAATATGAGCTCGAAGGAAGGGAAAATTTTAAGGATCCATACTTGTTTAAAAGTGCATAAACATTTGCGAACCTTACCAATTCTTAAAATGTCAATTATAAAAAATATGGCAATATTTTTTAAAAAATATTTCACTTTCTAAGGATTTTATATAGTTTATATAATAATTTGGCGATTTTTAGAGTGAAAAAATTTTACCCCATCAAAATTGGTCGAAATAGGGATTCAAAAAATGAAAATTGGCGAATCGTTTTTTGGGAAAAAACATTGAAAAATAGCCCATGGGCTAAATTTTGCCCCTAAAATTTTCTTTGCTCGAAGGGTTAAAATCTCCACCCCCTTGGATCATCAGTGTTAGAAAACAAGATCACAAAGAAATAAAATAAAATAAATGCAGAAATAAAACATATAAGAGAACAATACAAGAGAGACACTGATATACATGGTTGACTCAATATGGGCTACATCCACAGATAAATAACCAATCCTTTCTTTCTTTCTATCCAGCAAAACAAAGGGATAAATCCTGCAGCACATCTACCACAACCTCCTCTTCACTCTCTCAAAATCTCTCTCACACACACACTACTACTTAGTTATCTAAAATCGATGGATCTTACTAACGCTTGAATTGCAAGGAAATAACTTGAACCATTAACTTGTAAAAATGCTTCATTAATCAAGCTTTTTAAAGGCTTAAAATAACTAAAACTATGAAGAAACAATGATGCAAACCATAAAATCTAAGATACCATGTGATAACGAAGTTTGTCCAATGTGGACTGTGTCTCCAGGTCCAACTCCAATGAGGACCGATCCATTAGTCTTAAAAAATATTGCAATTACAAAATTTCTGAGTACACCTAAAAAATAAGCTACTCAAATGCATATTCTGTCTCTTCCATTGTGTTCCTCTCAAAAAATCGGGAAAAATTAGTATAAACACTGATATATTACACACAAATACCCATGTTTCCTTCCTGACACATATATCAAGAAAAACACCTTCCTACAAATGAATGTACAAGCATCTTGAAACCCATGCCTATACCAGCACTGTGCAATCAACAAGTTGGATTTGAACTCATACCACTCATACCCGAGCTATGCATACAATGCAGTTTAAATAATGCCAAAAAGATGGTTTTGGGTCCATGTCCTATTGGAGTTAAACTCGGCTCAAAATTAAATATATTAAAATTTCATAGCCCTTAACAAAGTGCACACATGGTGAAATGGTGGAAGCGTTGGCATGTTTTGGATGAGGTCACGATTTCAAACCCATGGACCTCCTCCCCCATTGGTGCTTTGTTGTAACCTTTGGTGCTTTGACAAGTTGGAATATTACATTGGATTTTGGATATATATATATCTACCTTAGACCATGGATTCATGTGGTTAACAATAATGTTATGCAATCACGGGGATAAGCCCTTGATCCCCCCCTTAACACCATATAACAATCCATTCAAATTTAATTATAAGTTAATAACCCGAGGGTTGAAAACAAACACATGATATGTAGGTAAAGACATTGGGATAATGGGCATGAGGTCCAGGGTTCAGGGTTCGATCCTCTTGGCTCACCCATATTTTTGGAAAAAAGAACTATAATGTGGCCAATTGAAGTGCCACATTGCAACTCCTGGTTATTCCACTTGTATGCCAAATGCACTAGCTGACACCACAAGTCATAATGTGATTGGTCCACACTTATGCCACCGGAATGTCAACCCGAACTACCAACTCAACACATGTACCTACCACACAATCTGTAACTGTTAATTTTTTAGCATTAATTTAACACACGAGACAATAGACACACATAGATTCACTGGGGAAAACCATAAAGGTGAAAACCCCACAACTTCCTGAGAGATAGAAAGAGCAATGATACAACCCAAGTACATAGAGATAGTCCTCCTAGCAGCTGAACCTCCTCCTCTACTAGTGCACCACTTTCCGAGTAGTGTAGAAGTGAATAATGAGATGATCAAATAGAGTGCCTCCCGCACTCTATTTATACATGACCTGACCTGCCTAATAACCTAGCAAGGCCGACTTGTCTAACTCAGTCTAATAACCCATGGTTATACTAATCAGGGTTGACCCCACAATTGGTGGTCTAATAACCCATCACATGCAAGTTACGACACTTGCGACACTTGTCAATACAAATGATGATGCTTCTGTATAGAGGAATAATAACATCTCTATAGGAGTACAATACACATAGGTGAAATACATTCCGAAGTTACAATTACATCAACACTCCCTCTTAACTAGGAAGGTATTTCTCGACATAGATCTTCTAGCACAAGTCTTCTTCTCTAGATCATCGTCATCGAATCATCGTCATCGTCATTGCTGCTGCTATATCAATCAATCTCTAATCTACTCGTCATACGAAGTTCTACAGAGCCAGTCCTTTTTCATACTGGATGTAGGCCCACCACCTGCAGGTCTTCATCATCACTAGCCATACTGTGGAATCCTCAGGACTTATTACATGAGTCAACAAAACCTTGAAAGAGCATCCCAGGAATTTTACGAGCACACACCTCAACCTAAATATCTCCCAGGATCTTTTACATGTGACTATCACAAAACCTTAAAAGATTTTCTTGCCCAGCAAGATCTCTAAAGAGCATCCGAGGCCTTTTACGTGTCTAGCACAACCTGTCCGGATCTCCAGGACTTATTATATGTGACCCCTACCAAAAAACCATAAAAGAGTGTCTTGCCAAGCAAGATCTCTAAAGAGCATCTGAGGCCTTTTACGTGACTAGCACAACCTGTCCAGATCTCTAGGACTTATTACATGTGGTCCCCACAAAACCTTAAAAGAGTGTCTTGCCAAGCAAGATCTCTAAAGAGAATCTGAGGCCATTTACGTGACTAACACAACCTTTCCAGATCTCCAAGACGTATTACATGTGGTCTAGCAAAACCTTAAAAGAGTGTCTTGCCAAGCAAGATCTCTAAAGAGCATCTGAGGCCTTTTACGTGACAAGCACAACCTGTCCAGATCTCCAGGACTTATTACATGCTACCCTTGCTTAACCTATCCACAGCCACGGAGTATCAACATGATACTCACCATACATCATCCTGATGTACATCATCACATGATCAACCTAATCATCATCATAGCATTATCCTGATGCATATCATCTAGAGCAACATCCTGAAGCTCGTCATCCATGATCATCCTGATCATAAAATCCATCCACCTGATGCATACCAAGTATCTACCTGATACATATCATCATACATGATCCACCTGATCATATAATGTATCCACCTGATACATATACAGATACATGATCCACCTGATTATATAATGTATCCACCTGATAAATATACAGATACATGATCCACCTGATCATATAATGTATCCACCTAATACATATCAACATACATGATCTACCTGATCATACAATGTATCCACCAGATACATATACAGATACATGGTCCAAGCATCCAACATGATGCATATACATATACATGATCTACCTGATCATAACAAGCATCCAACATGATGCATATACATATACATTATCCAATTGATCATAACAAGCATCCAACATGATGCATATACATAGCAGTAACTGGAGCATCGTCCTGATGCTCATCATCCAATGCTTACATCGACAGCCATGGGAAGGATCCTCCTCTCACCATGCTTGGAATGGATTCCAGCAAATGTGTCCATCACTTCTTCCTCGAAGTGTCGTCAATCTGAAGAACAACAAGCCTCTCTCTGAAGTACTCAAACTTCACTATGGCTAGTGGTTTCGTCATCACATCTGCAACCTGCTCATCCGTCGCAACATACAGGAGCTTCACTTCTCTTCTCTGCACCATATCCCTAATATAGTGATATTTGATCTCAATGTGTTTCAACCTGTCGTGGAACACCGGGTTCTCAGATAGCTTCACACAACTCTGGTTGTCACAAAAGATACCAGTAGCCTCCAGTGGGAGATCAAATAACTCAGACAGTAGCTTCCAGAGCCATACTGCTTCACAACTAGCCAAACAAGTTGCAACATACTCTGCTTCGACTGTACTCAGTGCTACACAAGACTGCTTCCTGCTAAACCAAGAGATCACACCTGATCCCATACTGAAGCAACACCCAGATGTGCTCTTCCTATCTGCAACACTGCCTGCCCAGTCTGAATCAACATAAACCTATAGGTTAAACTTTTGATTCGCATCATACTTGAGCCCATAATCAATTGTACCCTTCAGGTACCTCAAAATATGCTTTAAAGTAACCAGGTGAACACCTATGGGATCCGTCAGGAACTGGCTCAATGTGTTCACCGCAAAGCAAATATCTAGTCTCGTGTTTGTTAGGTACATCAAGGACCCAATCATCTGGCAGTACACAGTGACATCAACCAGATCAGATGAAGCATCACATAGAAGCTTCAGGTTCGATGCCATAGGTGTGGCCATGGCCTTGCAATCCATCATCTCGAACCTCTTTAGGATCTCTACTGCATACTTCCCTTGTCCAAGGAAGATTCCATCTGCACTCTGCCACACCTCCATGCCTACAAAATAGTGCATCATCCCCAAGTCCTTCATCTCGAACTCGACAGCAAGATTCCTCTTGGTATCGGCAATCAATCCATCCTCACCAGTAACAAACAAGTCATCCACATACATAAATAGTATCGCAGGATTGCCTTCCTCAACCTTGTAGTGAAGGTTGGAATCTTCTTTACTCTTAGTAAAGCCCAAACTGGATAAAAAGCTCTCTATCCTACCATACTAAGTCCTAGGAGCTTGCTTCAAGCCATACAAGGCTTTCTTTAACCTGCACACATATGACTCCCTGTCATGTGTCTCAAAACCAAGTGGTTGCTCCACATAGACTTCCTCTTCGACTACAACATTCAAGAAAGCTATCTTGACATCCATCTGGTGTATCTTCCATTTCATCACTGCAGCCAGAGCAAGTACTGATCTGATGGAAGTGTACCTGGCTACAGGAGCAAAAGTCTCTTCATAGTCTTGTTGATGTATATGTAACTTCGGAATGTATTTCACATATATGTATATTGTATTCCTATAGAGATGGTATTATTCCTCTATAAGGAAGTGTCGTTATTTATATTGTAAGTGTCGTAACTTATACTTAATGGGTTATTAGACCACCTTATTTGGGGTCGGCCATGTATAAGTCATGTGGGTCAAAGGGTTATTAGACCACCCTATTGGGGGTCGGCCCAGTCAGCATTATGTTATGTGGTTAAGTTCGAGCCTACATGAGTTAGGTAAAAAGGCAAGTCAAGTCAAGTATAAATAGAGTGCGGGAGGCACTCTATTTGCTCACTCACTTCTCACACATGCACTCAAGGAGGAGTGGTGCACTTATGGAGGAGGAGGATCTACTACTAGGTTATGTCTATCTCTCATGGTTGGTTGTATCATTGCTCTATCTATCTCTGAGGAAGTTATTGGGGTTTTTCACCTTTATGGTTTTCCCCAAGTAAATCTTTGTGTCTCTTGTGTGCTTGCATTATTGTCTCCATGATTGATATGCTGTAGATATGCTGTACATGTTGTTCTCTCAGTTAAGATCCTAGATCATATTGAAGTAAATTCAGAAAATTTAACATGGTATCAGAGCTAGCCTGAAAGAAGGCATGATATGGCATGTATGACACTTGTTGCAATTGCGATGCTAGGGATTGATATAGCAAAAACTAGTCGTCGTAGCACTTTCGCTATAAATCCGTTTCAGAAAATTTTTCGGATCTGAAATTGTTACAGGATGAATATTAAATCTACAGGTACCTTGTGTCCAAAGGACAACCTCTAATTCGTTGTACTTTGTGATTTATGATCTGTACAATATAGGGTTTCTGCCTCTTCCAGATCTGAGTCAAAATCAGGTGACCTTGGGAAAAAGGTCATAACTTGGGCTGGGAAGCTCCAAATGAAATTTAGTAAAAAGTGACAGGTAGTACACAGACTTTACTATCTCAAAAAACGTTTTCAGAGGCCGAAGTTGAACCAATGACACGTGGCACGCTGTACAAGTTCGCTCTCCTGTATTATCCCATAAATAGGTCACGTTGCGACACTTGGCATAACTCTCTCTCAGAGAATCCAATTGAGGTCAGACCTGTTGGGATGGAAAGATAACAGGTCAGGCTATCTCAAGAACCTTTTCAGACCCTGTGGATCAAAAGGTTCGGAGTTACACCAGAAACAATCAGGTACATATTTCTGTCAAAATAGAATTATTTTTTAGTACCTTCATTCATGGCTTCCGGAATTTAGGGCTTCGGAAAAAGTTGGAATTTTTGTAATAGGAGACCACGGCTGAATGCTACGCATCAAAATAAAAATTTAGAGACCAAAATCAGAATTTTTGGTTGGGCAGAAGGTCGGGCTTGATCAAACCCTAGTTCAGGACTTTGATCAGAAAAGTGGAAAATTAGGGCTTCTGTAAAAATGAAAATTTTTGAAATCTGAGACCATGGCTGGAAGCTCCTCAGAAAAATAGAAGCTTAGAGATTTGGATCAAAACTTTTGATTGGGAAAAAGAGTGGGATTCATCAAACCCCAGTTCAGGGTCACGTCCAGTGAATCCGAAAGTTTCAAAGGAAAAATTAAGGAGTGAAACTTTACAGTTTTCAAATTCTGAATATACCAGTTTGATCAGCTCATCAAGGCGCATATTTCTATCCCTTCGGAAGTTTGAAATTCAAAGTTTGAATTTTTGGGGTTTCTCTAACAAACCCATATCCATCTCTAGGTCCAGTTATTGCAAATCAAGTGGATAGGGTTAATCCTAGAAGAAGATGGATTGGTCACCTGCATAAGTGAAGGAGTTCATGTTTCAGAGGGAGATGAGGCTAAGGCCTTACATAAGAATATTACAAGCGATCTCGACAGGTATGACTCATCGAGGTATGTTTCGATATTTGTTCATGATTAAGTTTATGGTATGTTTGTCTTCATGTTATTACGGTTAGTACAATCTTGATTTTAGATTTGTCGTATCACCTTAACAAAATTATGAATGCATTATAGAAGATATTCATTGATTAGGGTGTTGACACTTATGATTATACTAATGCATTATGGTGTTGTATGAGGTTTATGTTGTCTATTAACATGAAAGGTACACCAATAAAGACAAATCATGTTCCAGTTCAAGAACATATGATCATGATGACATGAGGATAAAGACTCATCCATTGTCATGGATCTCATAGAAGATCCATTTACGAGGTATGTATAACTTGGTTTTATAATGGCTAACCTATGAGATATACAGGTTACTAGCACAAGTCATTGAAGAAGAACAAGAAGACATCATGTGAGTATGTTAGACATAACTAACTAGCATACTAATCCAGGTATGTTTTTCCTATATCAAGATAGAATCCTACATTGGGTTAGGATCTTATACTGTTGTTGATAATGATTATTCATGAAGTCATAGGTTTGAATAATCATGGTTGTATGCATATTATGTTTCTTACCATAATTGATGATATGACTAACCAGAAGAATCATGAAGGTATAGGTTCAAATAATCACAGGTTTTATGCATATTATATCTCTTATCTTGATTGATGATTCAACTAAAGAGTCATAGGTTTGAGTAATTACAGGTTTAGACATTTTATGTTTCTTATGATTTGACTAACCATAAGAATCCTACATAAACCTTGAATGCTAATGCTTATTATTTTCTGTTTAAAATGATCATGACTATACATGCTTGAGATTATTGTGTTTTAATAGTATACTAATGAATGTATGATTTTATATGAGATCACAAGGATAACACAATCATGATACTAATAAGCATGCATAGGAACCAAGGATGAATATGAGTTCAAGAACAGGTAATCCAGGAAGCAAAGATCAAGAGGGAGTACACTCCAGTTGTTCCGGCAAGAAATCAAAGGAACACACTTCAGTAGTTTCTGCAAGGATGCATATATTCAGAGGGAGTTGACCATCTTTCCTCAACAGAAAGGTGTACAAGAAGCTACTTCATATTAGGACTCCAACAGCTCCTGTAAGGAAGCAAAGACTCAAAGGGAGTCCACCCAACGAACAAACAAAGATAAGTATTTTAATTTCTTGCATATTTGTTTGTTTAAATAAAATTGTTCAATGATGTATATGCTCATGTTCCTAGACTTAGGATATGTATTGTGCATATTAGAATAGTTGCATTGATGAACAGTATACTACTAATATACATGGGTAAGTGGCCTATGGCACTGTACAACATTCCATTGCTACTTATCTAGAATGAAACCTCTTTGCTGACATGTTGGGAGTTGAGCACACTCTGAACAATGTTCTGGTAGAGATTGGAAGGCATCTAGAAAGTTACGGAATATGGATAAATGTTGTATTGAAGCATTGGCTAAGATAATTGCATGACTGTATGACATATTTCTTTATGTGTAAGAATTTGTTCTAAAAATTATGAGATGTCTCTAATCATGCAATTTAACCTGTTTTGTAGGAAAGACCGTATATCTTCACCTACAAAAGGACTACAACATTTGTTCCAGCAACAAAGATATTTATTAAAGATATTGAAGATATTGAAGTTCCCAGGATCTGGGATGAAGAAATGGAATGCCATGATCCGTCGATCATGAAGAATGATGTTTGGGATGTAGTCCCAAGACGTGAAGGGAAGTTTGTTATGACTTCCAAATGGAACTATCAGATCAAGCATGTTGCAGATGGCAACATTGAGAAATATAAAAATGATGAATTAGAAGATACACCAGATGGATTTCAAGACAGCATGGTGTAGTCATATATGTGTGCAGAACTTGGTATGGTAGGATAGAAAGCTTTCTATCCAGTTTGGTCTTTACCAAGAGTTAAGTGGGTTCCAACCTTTTCTACAAGGTTGAGGAAGGCAATCCAGTGATACTACTTTTGTATGAGGATAAACTGTTTGTTATAGGTGAAGATAGATTGATTGCCGACTCGCAGCGTAAGCTTGCTGCCAAGTTCGAGATGAAGAACTTGGGTATGATGCACTATTTGTTTTTGGCATGGAGGTGTGGCAGAGTGCAGCTAGAATCTTCCTTGGACAAGGGAAGTATGCAATAGAGATCCTGAAGAGGTTCGGAATGATGGATTGCAAGGCCATGGCCACACCTATGGCATCAAATCTGAAGCTTCTATGTGATGCCTCATCTGAGCCGGTTGATGTCTCTTTGTATCATCATATGATTGGGTCCTTGATGTACCTGACGAACACGTGACCAGACATTTTCTTTGCTGTGAACACATTGAGCCAGTTCCTGACGGATCCTAGGAGTGTTCACCTGGTTGCTGTAAAGCATGTTCTGAGGTACCTGAAGGGTACAGTGGATTATGGGCTCAGGTATGAGGCGAATCAAAAGTTTAACCTGCAGGGTTATGTTGATTCAGATTGGGCTGGCAGTGCTGCAGATAGGAAGAGCACATCTGGGTGTTGCTTCAGTATGGGATCAGGTGTGATCTCTTGGTTCAGCAGGAAGCAGTCCTGCGTAGCACTGAGTACAGCTGAGGCAGAGTATGTTGCAGCCTGTTCAGCTAGTTGTGAGGCAGTATGGCTATGGAAGCTACTGTCTAATTTATTTGATCTCCCGTTGGAGGCTACTGGTATCTTCTGTGATAACTAGAGTTGTGTGAAGCTATCCGAGAACCTAGTGTTTCATGACAGGTCGAAACACATAGAGATCAAATATCACTATATCAGGGATATGGTGCAGAGAGGAGCTATGAATCTCCTGTATGTTGCGACGGACGAGCAGACTGCAGATGTGCTGACAAATCCACTAGCCAGGGTGAAGTTCGAGTACTTCAGAGAGAGGCTTGGCGTTCTTCAAACCGAGGACACTTTGAGGAAGAAGTGATGGACACATTTGCTGAAGCCATTCCAAGCATGTTGGAAGGAGGATCCTTCACATGGATGTGGATGTAAGCGCTGGATGATGAGCATCAGGATGATGTTCTGGTTTCTGCTTAGATATGATTGGTTGGATCATTATTTATATGTATGTACGCATCATCTTGGATCATTATTTATATGTATGTACGCATCATGTATCTTTGTATGATCAGGTAGATCGTGGATGCTGATGGATACATTGTGTGGATCATGTATCTTTGTATGATCAGGTAGATCATGTATGTTGATGGGTACATTGTGTGGATCATGTATCCTTGTATGATCAGGTAGATCATGTATGTTGATGGGTACATTGTGTGGATCGTGTATCTTTGTATGATCAGGTAGATCATGTATGATTGATGGATACATTGTGTGGATCATGTATCTATGTGTGCATCAGATGGATGCATTGTATGATCAGGATGATCGTGGATGACGAGCTTCTCCAGATGACATGCAGCAAGATGTTGCAGTGATGATGATGAGTATCAGATGATACTTTGTGGCCGTGGATCAGGTTGTGCAGGTAAGCATGTAATTTGTGCCCTGGGAGATTTGCAGATGGTCTTTCGAGGTTTTGCCTATGGCATGTAATTCGGTGCCCTGGGACATCTAGCAAATGCTCTTGCGAGGTTTTGTTTGGGAGGACATGTAATTTGTGCCCTGGGAGATCTGCAGATAGTCTTTCGAGGTTTTTCCTATGGCATGTAATTCGGTGCCCTGGGATATCTGGCAGATGCTCTTGCGAGGTTTTGTCCTATGGCATGTAATTTGCTCCTGGGAGATCTGGACAGGATGAAAAAGGCCTCAGATGCTTCAGCCAGGTTTTTCCATGACCACATGTAATTTGCTCCTGGGAGATCTGGACAGGATGAAAAAGGCCTCAGATGCTTCAGCCAGGTTTTGTGGTGAGATCACATGTAATGTGCTCCTGGGAGATCCGACAGGTAGAGCCGTGTGCTCGTAACAGCCTGAGATGCTTCAGCCAGGTTTTGTGATGGGTCACATGTAATGTGCTCCTGGGAGATCCTACAGGTAGAGCTATGTGCTCGTAATAGCCTGGGATGTTGCAGCCAGGTTTTGTTACGCACATAATAAGTCCCGAGGATTCCACAGTATGGCCAGTGATGATGAAGACCTGGAGGTGGTGGGCCTACATCCAGTATGAAAAAGGACTGGCTCTGTAGAACTTCCTATGACGAGTAGATTCAGAGATTGATTGAGATAGCAGCAGCAGTGATGATGACGATGCATCGATGACGATGATCCAGAGAAGATGACTTGTGCTAGAAGAACTATGCTGAGAAATACCTTCCTAGTTAAGAGGGAGTGTTGATGTATATGTAACTTCAGAATGTATTTCACATATATGTATATTGTATTCCTATAGAGATGGTATTATTCCTCTATAAGGAAGTGTCGTTATTTATATTGTAAGTGTCGTAACTTATACTTGATGGGTTATTAGACCACCTTATTTGGGGTCGGCCCTGTATAAGTCATGTGGGTCAAAGGGTTATTAGACCACCCTATTGGGGGTCGGCCATGTGGGTCAAAGGGTTATTAGACCACCCTATTGGGGGTCGGCACAGTCAGCATTATGTTATGTGGTTAAGTTCGAGCCTACATGAGTTAGGTAAAAAGGCAAGTCAAGTCAAGTATAAATAGAGTGCGGGAGGCACTCTATTTGCTCACTCACTTCTCACACATGCACTCAAGGAGGAGTGGTGCACTTATGGAGGAGGAGGATCTGCTGCTAGGTTATGTCTATCTCTCATGGTTGGTTGTATCATTGCTCTATCTATCTCTGAGGAAGTTATTGGGGTTTTTCACCTTTATGGTTTTCCCCAAGTAAATCTTTGTGTCTCTTGTGTGCTTGCATTATTGTCTCCATGATTGATATGCTGTAGATATGCTGTACATGTTGTTCTCTCAGTTAAGATCCTAGATCATATTGAAGTAAATTCAGAAAATTTAACAAGTCTATCCCCTCTTTCTGGGAGAAGCCACGAGCTACAAATCTCGCTTTGTATTTTTCTATGCTGCCATCTGCAGCATGCTTGATCATCTAGATCCACTTGGAAGTCACAACAGACTTCCCTTCAGGTCTTGGGACTACATCTTAAACATCATTCTTCATGATCGACTCGTATTCCTCGACCTTGGCATCCTTCCATTGTTTCTTTTCCGGTGCTTCTTCATAATTGGAAGGTTCCTTGTTCATAATATCACAGAGTAAAGCAATATAACTGGTATGTGATCTAGTCCTCTTCCTTTCTCTGTGTTCTTCTTCTGGAATGCCATATCTTTTTGCATCTTGAATGAGCTCTCTAGCCCATGCAGGTTTCCTCTTGTGAGAGTTATTCTCATGTGGTGGATCTACAGGTTCTTGCGGATCTTCAACTTCACGATCTGCTTCTGGAATTGATTCAGTCATGATGGCGTCTTGGAATCTATTTTCCTTTGGTTCTTCATGATCTTCAACAGGTGTCTTCTTTGATTTGATGTAATCTGAGTCCTCATCAAATGTTACATTCCTGCTGACATCAATCTTCTTGAACCCTGGAAAGTATATTCTATAAGCCTTCGAGCTTTCACTGCACCCCACAAAGATGCCCTTCTTTCCTTAAGGATCTAGATTTGTCCTCTTTTCCTTTGGAACATGAGTGTATACTGGACAACCAAATATTTAGAGATGGTTGACTTCATGTTTCTTACCATAGAATACCTCTTCTAGTGTGTTGTTGTCCAATATATTGTGGGGTGTTCTATTCTGCACATATACAGCTGTCCTAGCTGCTTCTTCCCATATAGGCATAGGCAGATCCTGGTCATGCAGCATTGCCCGTGCTGCTTCCATGATTTTTCTGTTCTTTCTTTCTGCAAACCCATTCTGTTTTGGATTGTAGGGAGCAGCCAACTCCCTCTTAATCCTCGAATATCTGCATAACTTCTTGAAATCACCTGACATGAATTCTCCGCCATTGTCGGATTTGAATGTCTTGATCTTCTTATCAGTTTTATTTTCCATCAAGGTTTTGAATTCCTTGAACTTGTCAAACACTTCATCTTTGTTCTTCAAGAAATAAACCCAAGTATTCCTAGAGAAATCATCAATGAAAGAGACATAGTATACATACCCACTCAGAGAACTGGATGACATTGGACTGCATACATCGGAGTGGATAATTTCAAAGATTCCTTTGGCTTTGCTTTCACTGCTTGAAAATCCCTTCTTAATGTTCTTTCCTTTTGCACATCCTTTGCAAACACCTTCATGCTTTGTCTTGATTTCAAGAAGACCCTCTACAGCTTTACTTGCAATTGGTAGTTCCCTATAGTGCACATGTGCAAGCCTTCTATGCCAAAGTTCACTTGGATCCATGGATTCATGTACCATGGCATGTTCAGGTTGTCCCTTCAATTTGTACAATCCTCCCTCTTTCTCTCCAATCACTACTGCATCATCTATAGTTTTACCCTTTGGCCACATTAGGACTTGGCCATCTACAAATGAAACCCTCATGCCTTTTGCAACCAATGCAGATATGGAGGGTAGGTTCTTCTTGAGCTCAAGTACATATAGAACATCTTTCATCTTCAAATACTTCCCAGAGTCTAGGTTGTAGGAGGCTTAACCACTTCCTTTGATAGGATATTAATAGTCATCCCCAAGTTTCACCTTATGGGGTGACTCATGTTCAGATAGATTTGCAAAAGATTCTTTAAACCCATTCATGTGTTTGGAAGCCCCACTATCATTAAGCCAATCATTACATCCATGAGAGATAGTACCTATGAGAGTAGAGATTAGAACATATTCATCTTCACTAGATGAGTCATCACTTTCTGCTCTATCCTTCTTCTTGGGAGGTTCATCATCCCCAACAACATGTGCATGATATCTCTTCTTGTTTCCCTTCTTCTTGTTGTTGTCAAATCCCTTTTTGTTCTTGGGAGAATCTACAACAAAGTGTCCCTTCTCATTACATGTGAAGCATCTCAGATCCTTCTTACCCTTTTGAAAATATTTCTTGTGATGAGAGTGCTCCTTCTTGGGCTTGCTTCTTTTGGTGTGAGCTGTGAGAGCTTGATCTTCACTTCCCATATTTTCTTCTCGGGCTACAAGCCTAGCCTCTTCTTGTGAACATTCCTCCCAAAGTCTACTGAAGGAGATCAACTTCCTTCTTGCACATATTCCTTGAATGAAGGAATCCCATGACCTAGGTAGGCCATTCAAGGTGGTCATGACAACTTCACCATTATCCACCAATTCATCCACAGCTTCAAGTTGTTCCTTGATCTGAGAGATGTTAAAGAAATAAGATTGAATGGTCTCTCCATTCTGAAGCTTACCCCTTTCAATTGGTTCCGCAGAGTCATCTTCTGATTTATGTTCTTTCCTTCAAATAGCTTGGTCAGGGAATCAAACATCTCCTTGGGTGTCTTCAGAGATGAAACATGTGGTATGAGATGGTCTTTGATAGAATCAGCAATGATCTTCTTTTCCTTGGCCAAGTTTTTCTTATGTAAGGCCTTAGCCTCTTCTCCCTCTGGGACAGGGACCTCTTCACTTATGTAAGTGTCCAATTCATTTTATTCCGGGATTAACCCAATCCTATACTTCCATGCTCGGAAGTTATCAGCCCCTTCAAGCTTATCCTCAAGCTTGGTGTGGTGAGACATCTTAAAGAGTACTTCAAATGGAAATAGAAAAGATTTAGGTCTTACCACCTGATTTGCAGAAATCTGGATCTGGTGTTGGATTAGGGCTTGTCAAAAAAACCCTAAAAATTCAAAAAGTGAATTTAAACTTTCTGAAAGGATATAAAGATGCGCCTTGATGAGCTGATCAGCCTCGTATATTCAAAATTTGAAATCTGCAAAGTTTCACCCTTCAGAAATGCCTTTTAGTCTTCCCAGATTCACTTGGGAGGACCCTAAATTAGGGTTTGAGTTTCCCAGAGCTTCACCCAACCAACAAGTTCGATCCAAAGCTCTAAACTTCGATTTTTCCAAGGATCTTCCAGCTATGTCCTCAGATTTCAGAAATACCTATTTTTGTGGAAACCCTAATTTTTAGGGCCAAAAATGAAAGTGCCCAGAATTGAATTCTGATTGGATAGAAAGATGCGCCTTGCCGAGGAAAGTCAAAATACCCTACTGCCTTTCAATATATGTGGAGAGAAACACAATAAACAGGAAACCCTAGTTTCCGCAACTACATAGTGTCTTCTTCTCAGGTTAGCTCTGATAACATGTTAATTTTTTAGCATTAATTCAACATACTCTAGGATCTTTACTAAGAGAATAACATGTACATCATATCAAGTATAACAATGCATATCAATCACACTGAGCAATCACATGAGACAATAGACACACAAAGTTTGACTGAGAAAAACCATAAAGGTGAAAAACCCCACAACTTCCTCAGAGATAGAAAGAGCAATGATACAACCCAAGTACACAGAGATAGTCCTCCTAGCAGCTGAACCTCATCCTCCACTAGTGCGCCACTTTTCGAGTAGTGTAGAAGTGAATAATGAGATGATCAACTAGAGTGCCTCCCGCACTCTATGTATACATGACCTCACCTACCTAATAACCTAGCAGGGTTGACTTGTCTAAATCAGTTTAATAACCCATGGTTATACTAATCAGGGCCGACCCCACACTTGGTGGTCTAATAACCCATCACACGCAAGTTGTGACACTTGCGACACTTGTCAATACAAATGATGACACTTCCGTATAGAGGAATAATAACATCTCTATAGGAGTACAATATACATAGGTGATATACATTTTGAAGTTACAATTACATCAACACTCCCTCTTAACTAGGAAGATATTTCTTGACACAGATCTGCTAGCACAAGTCTTCTTCTCTGGATCATCGTCATCGAATCGTCGTCATCGTCACTACTACTGCTATCTCAATAAATCTCTGATCTACTCGTCATAGGAAGTTCTACAGAGCCATTCCTTTTTCGTACTAGATGTAGGCCCACCACCTGCAGGTCTTCATCATCACTGGCCATAATGTGGAATCCTCAGGACTTATTACGTGCATCAACAAAACCTCAAAAGAGCATCCCGGGCATTTTACGAGGACACCGCTCAACCTATCGGATCTCCCATGATCTTTTAGATGTGACTGTCAAAAAACCTTAAAAGAGTGTCTTGGCCAGCAAGATCTCTAAAGAGCATTCGAGGCCTTTTATGTGTCTAGCACAACCTATTCGGATATCCAAGACTTATTATATGTGACCCCTACCAAAAAACCTTAAAAGAGTGTCTTTCCAAGCAAGATCTCTAAAGAGCATCTGAGGCCTTTTACGTGACTAGCACAACCTATCCAAATCTCCAGGACTTATTACATGTGGTCCCCACAAAACCTTAAAAAAGTGTCTTGCCAAGCAATATCTCTAAAGATCATCTGAGGCCTTTTACGTGACTAGCAAAACCTACCAAGATCTCCAGGATGTATTACATGTGGTCTAGCAAAACCTTAAAAGAGTGTCTTTCCAAGAAAGATCTCTAAAGAGCATCTGAGGCCTTTTACGTGACAAGCACAACCTGTCCAGATCTCCCAGACTTTTTACATGCTACCCTTGCACAACCTGTCCACGACCATGGAGTATCAACCTGATACTCATCATACATCATCCTGATGTACGTCATCACATGATCAACCTGATCATCATCATAGCATCATCTTGATGCATATCATCTGGAGCAATATCCTAAAGATCGTCATCCATGATCATCCTGATCATACAATGCATCCACCTGATGCATACCAAGTATCTACCTGATACATATCATCATACATGACCCACCTGATCATATAATGTATCCACCTGATACATATATAGATACATGATCCACCTAATTATATAATGTATCCACCTGATACATATATAGATACATGATCCACCTGATCATATAATGTATCCACCTGATACATATCAACATACATGATCTACCTGATCTTACAATGTATCCACCGAATACATATACAGATACATGGTCCAAGCATCCAACATGATGCATATACATATACATGATCTACCAGATCATAACAAGCATCCAACATGATGCATATATATATACATGATCCAACTATTCATAACAATCATCCAACATGATGCATATACATAGCAGTAACTGGAGCATCGTCCTGATGCTCATCATTCACCGCTTACATCCACAACCATGGGAAGGATCCTCCTCTCACCATGCTCGGAATGGCTTCCAGCAAATGTGTCCATCACTTCTTCCTTGAAGTGTCGTCAATCTAAAGAACACCAAGCCTCTCTTTGAAGTACTCAAACTTCACTCTGGCTAGTGGTTTCGTCAACACATCTGCAACCTGCTCATCCGTCGCAACATACAAGAGCTTCACTTCTCTTCTCTGCACCATATCCCTGATATAGTGATATTTGATCTCAATGTGTTTCGACCTATCGTGGAACACCGGGTTCTTAGACAGCTTCACACAACTCTGGTTGTCACAAAAGATACCAGTAGCCTCCAACGGGAGATCAAATAACTCAGACAGTAGCTTCCGGAGCCATACTTCCTCACAACTAGCCGAACAAGCTGCAACATACTCTGCTTCGGCTGTACTCAGTGCTACATAGGATTGCTTCCTGCTAAACCAAGAGATCACACTTGATCCCATACTGAAGCAGCACCCAGATGTGCTCTTCCTATCTGCAACACTGCCTGCCTAGTCTAAATCAACATAACCCTACAGGTTAAACTTTTGATTCGCATCATACTTGAGCCCATAATCAATTGTACCCTTCAGGTACCTTAAAATATGCTTTACAGCAACCAGCTGAACACCTCTAGGATCTGTCAGGAACTGGCTCAATGTGTTCACCGCAAATTAAATATCTAGTCTCGTATTCGTCAAGTACATAAAGGACCCAATCATCTAACGGTAAACAGTGACATCAAGCGGATCAGATGAAGCATCACACAGAAGCTTCAGGTTCGATGCCATAGGTGTGGCCATGGCCTTGCAGTCCATCATCCCAAACCTCTTTAGGATCTCTACTGCATACTTCCCTTGTCCAAGGAAGATTCCATCTGCACTCTGCCACACCTCCATGCCTACAAAATAGTGCATCATCCCCAAGTCCTTCATCTCGAACTCGGAAGCAAGCTTCCTCTTGGTATCGACAATCAATCCATCCTCACCTGTAACAAACAGGTCATCCACATACAGAAGTAGTATCACAGGATTGCCTTCCTCAACCTTGTAGTAAAGGTTGGAATCTTCTTAACTCTTAGTAAATCCCAAACTAGATAAAAAGTTGTCTATCCTACCATACCAAGTCCTAGGAGCTTGCTTCAAGCCATACAAGGCTTTCTTTAACCTGCACACATATGAATCCTTGTCATGTGTCTCAAAACCAAGTGGTTGCTCCACATACACTTCCTCTTCGACTACACCATTCAAGAAAGCTGTCTTGACATCCATCTGGTGTATCTTCCATTTCATCACTGCAGCCAGAACAAGTACTGATATGATGGAAGTGTGCCTAGATACATGAGAAAAAGTCTCTTCATAATCTATCCCCTCTTTCTGGGAGAAGCCACGAGCTACAAATCTCGCTTTTTATTTTTCTATGTTGCCATCTGCAGCATGCTTGATCTTGTAGATACACTTGGAAGTCACAACAGACTTCCCTTCAGGTCTTGGGACTACATCCCAAACATCATTCTTCATGAATGACTGGTATTCCTCGACCATGGCATCCTTCCATTCTTTCTTTTCTACTTTTTCTTCATAATTGGAAGGTTCTTTGTTCATAATATCACAGAGTAAGGCAACATAACTGGTATGTGATCTATTCCTTTTCCTTTCTCTGTGTTCTTCTTCTGGAATGCCATATCTTTCTGCATCTTGAATGAGCTCTCTAGCCCATGCAGTTTTCCTCTTGTGAGAATTCTTCTCACGGGGTGGATCTACAGGTTCTTGCGGATCTTCAACTTCACGATCTACTTCTAGAATTGATTCAGTCATGATGGTGTCTTGGAATCTATTTTCCTTTGGTTCTTCATAATCTTCAACGGGTGTCTTCTTTGATTTGATGTAATCTGAGTCCTCATCAAATGTTACATCCCTGCTGACATCAATCTTCTTTAACCCTGGAAAGTATATTCTGTAAGTCTTCAAGCTTTCACTGTACCCCACAAAGATGCCCTTCTTTCCTGAAGGATCTAGCTTTGTCCTCTTTTCCTTTGGAATATGAGTGTATACTAGACAACCAAATATTCAGAGATGGTTGGCTTCAGGTTTCTTACCAGAGAATACCTCTTTTGGTGTCTTGCTGTCCAATATCTTGTGAGGTGTTCTGTTCTGCACATATACACCTGTCCTAGCTGCTTCTTCCCATAGATGCATAGGCAGATCCTGGTCATGCAGCATTGCCCGTGCTGCTTCCATGATTGTTCTATTCTTTCTTTCTGCAACCCCATTCTGTTGTGGATTGTAGGGAGCAGTCAACTCCCTCTTAATCCACAAATCACTGCATAACTTCTTGAAATCACCTCAGGTGAATTCTCCGCCATTGTCGGATCTGAATGTCTTGATCTTCTTATCAGTTTTATTTTCCATCAAGGTTTTGAATTCCTTGAACTTGTCAAACACTTCATCTTTGTTCTTCAAGAAATAAACCCAAATCTTCCTAGAGAAATCATCAATGAAAGAGACATAGTATACATACCCACTCAGAGAACTGGATGACATACGGCTGCATACATCGGAGTGGATAATTTCCAAGGTTCCTTTAGCTTTGCTTTCACTGCTTGAAAATGCCTTCTTAATGTTCTTTCATTTTGCACATCCTTTGCAAACACCTTCATGCTTTGTCTTGATTTTTGGAAGACCCTCTACAGCTTTACTTGCAATTGGTAGTGCCCTATAGTGCACATGTGCAAGCCTTCTATGCCAAAGTTCACTTGGCTCCATGGATTCATGTACCATGGCATGCTCAGGTTGTCCCTTCAATTTGTACAATCCTCCCTCTTGCTCTCCAATCACTACTGCATCGTCTATAGTTTTACCCTTTGGCCACATTAGGACTTGGCCATCTACGAATGCAACCCTCATGCCTTTTGCATCCAATGCAGATATGGAGAGTAGGTTCTTCTTGAGCCCAAGTACATATAGAACGTCTTGCATCTTCAAAGACTTCCCAGAGTCTAGGTTGTAGGAGGCTTCACCACTTCCTTTTATAGGATATTGATAGTCATCCCCAAGTTTCACCTTATGGGGTGACTCATGTTCAAATATATTTGCAAAAGATTATTTAAACCCAGTCATGTGTTTGGAAGCCCCACTATCAATAAGCCAATCATTACATCCATTTTAGCAGTTTTTCGGGTCCTGAACTTCTGGGGCCATTTTGAGGACCTAAACGACCCTTTTTCGCAACTTGGGCGGCCAAATGGTTGCCCTTGGCATGCATTTAGACCTAGTCGAAAGTTGTAATTCTCGGATAGACCTTTCCAACGGGCTACCAAGCGCCCCAAACAGAGATCGTATGCAAAAGTTACGACCCCGGGAAGTTGATGTACTAACTTACCCAAACGGGGCCCACATGACTTTTGGTGCTTCATCTCCTAGGGTTAGGTTTTTGGATGTCTAGGGTTTTTGACATTCCTGTTTATTGTAAAAGGCCTTGAGAGCCTCATTGTAACCATCTTCTTGCGAAATGAGCGCAACCGTCACATCTCTTCTCAGAGATAAGCCGCCACCATTCCAGCAAGCTTGTTTTCCGCTGCATTTTACAGTTCTAGCTTATTTCCTTATTGAATAGAAAACCAGTTTTACTGTATCTCTGTTATTTTGTGTTAAGCATATGATAATAATCTGTATTCATTTCGTTATGCTCATAAAATCCGGATCAGTCTCACCACACCAAGATTGAGGATAAGCTTGAAGGCACTGATAACTTCTGAGCATGGAAGTATAGGATTGGGTTAATCTTGGAAGAAAATGAATTGGACACTTACATAAGTGAAGAGGTCCCTATCCCAGAGGGAGAAGAGGATACGACCTTACATAAGAAAAAATTGGTCAAGGCAAAGAGGATTATTGTTGATTCTATCAAATACCATCTCATACCACATGTGTCATCTCTGAAGACACCCAAGGAGATGTTTGATTCCCTGACCAAGCTATTTGAAGGAAAGAACATAAATCAGAAAATGACTCTGCGGAACCAATTGAAAGGGGTAAAGCTTCAAAATGGAGAGACCATTAAATCTTATTTCTCTAAGGTCTCTCAGATCAAGGAACAAGTTGAAGCTGTGGATGAAGTGGTGTATAATGGTGAATTTGTCATGACCACCTTGAATGGCCTACCTAGGTCATGGGATTCCTTCATTCAAGGAATATGTGCAAGAAGGAAGTTGATCTCCTTCAGTAGATTGTGGGAGGAATGTTCACAAGATGAGGCTAGGCTTGTAGCCCGAGAAGAAAAGATGGGAAGTGAATATCAAGCTCTCACAGCTCAGACCAAAAGAAGCAATCCTAAGAAGGAGCACTCTCATCAGAAGAAATCTTTTCAAAAGAGTAAGAAGGATCTGAGATGCTTCACATGTAATGAGAAGGGACACTTTGCTGTAGATTGTCCCAAGAAAAAAAGGGATTCAACAACAACAACAAGAAGGGAAACAAGAAGAGATATCATGCTCATGTTGTTGAGGATGATGAACCTGCCAAGAAGAAGGATAGAATAGAAAGTGATGACTCATCTAGTGAAGATGAATATGTTCTAATTTATGCTCTCACAGGTAACAATACCAAAATTGCCATAAAACTGTTTTGAGCCAGTTGGAAAGGTGGGTGGCCACCAATATCCACCTGGATCAGAGACATCTTAAAGAGTACTTCAAATGGAAATAGAAAAGATTTAGGTCTTACCACCTGATTTGCAAAAATCCGGATCTAGTGCTGGATTAGGGTTTGTCAGAGAAACCCTAAAAATTCAAAAAGTGAATTCAAACTTTTTGAAAGGATAGAAAGATGCACCTTGATGAGCTGATCAACCTGGTATATTCAGAATTTGAAATATGCAAAGTTTCACTGTTCAGAAATGCCTTTTAGTCTTCCCGGATTCACTTGGGAGGACCCTGAATTAGGGTTTGAGTTTCCCGGAGCTTCAACCAACCAAAAAGTTCGATCCAAAGCTCTAAACTTTGATTTTTCCAAGTAGCTTCCATCTATGTCCTCATATTTCAGAAATTCCTATTTTTGTGGAAACCCTAACTTTTAGGGCCAAAAATGAAAGTGCCCAGAATTGAATTCTGATTGGACAGAAAGATGCACCTTGCTGAGGAGAGTCAAAGTACCCTATTGCCTTTCAAGATATGTGGAGAGAAACCCAATAAACAGGAAACCCTAGTTTCCGCAACTGCACAATGTCTTCTTCTCCGGTTAGCTCTAATACCATGTTAATTTTTGAGCATTAATTCAACATACTCTAGGATCTTTACTGAGAGAATAACATGTACAGCATATCAAGTATAACAATGCATATCAATCACACAAAGAAATCACATGAGACAATAGACACACAGAATTTCACTGGGGAAAACCATAAAAGTGAAAAACCCCACAACTTTCTCAGAGATAGAAAGAGCAATGATACAACCCAAGTACACAGAGATAGTCCTCTTAGCAGCTGAACCTCCTCCTCCACTAGTGCGCCACTTTCCGAGTAGTGTAGAAGTGAATAATGAGATGATCAAATAGAGTGCCTCCCACACTCTATTTATACATGACCTGACCTGCCTAATAACCTAGCAGGGCCGACTTGTCTAACTCATTCTAATAACCCCTGGTTATACTAATCAGGGCCGACCCCACACTTGGTGGTCTAATAACCCATCACACGCAAGTTGCGACACTTGTCAATACAAATGACGACACTTTCGTGTAGAGGAAGAATAACATCTCTATAGGAGTACAATATACATAGGTGAAATACATTCTGAAGTTACAATTACATCAACAGTAACCTTCCACATGGAACCACATCAACAAAAAGGGGAGATTGAGAAAATGGTACAAGACATGTTGGATGCAGGTATTATTCAACCAAGCATCGGTTCTTTTTCAACACCAGTAGTTATGGTTAGAAGAAAAGAGAATATAGTTGGAGGGTGTGCCATGACTACATAGATCTATAAAAAATCACCATAAGGGATAAATTTCCCATTCCAAATAATGATGATCTATTAGATTAGCTTCATGGAGTGTCTTACTTCACAAAGTCAGATCTCAAATTAGGATACCATCAAATCAGATTAAGAGAAGAAAACATTCCAAAAATAGTCATTTGAATTACAACTTGTTTGAAACTGTGGCCTTGACAACCATTACCATGGTGAACTAAAATGTCAAAATCACCCACTCAAATTGAATTTTTTTTATACTAGTAGCACCCTTTTTTATTCAAGCTTAAAATTATAACTTTGTTTAATCCCTTGCATAAGAAAATGTCATTGTGCAAACAAAACTATAAAAAAATGGAATTTGAAAAAATATAAATGTAACATACATTGTTACACTAAAAACCTCATCAAACACCTTGAAACATCCAAGGAACCTTGGATTCTACGGGTTTTAGGTCCATAGCAAATTAGAAATTATTTTTTATAAGTAAAGAGAAAAAAATATTTGATGAACATTTAACCGCTTATTCAATTAAATTATTCTAACTATAACAATCGGATTAACAATTTAATTTATTATTTAATCCTATATAAATATAGCCCTGATGTGTTTTCCAACATTAGACCTATGCTATTGGGAAGATGCAATGCACTTCCCCTTTATTTATTCTTGATGGTAACTTTCCGATGTTTCTGATTCGATGTCCCCTTTCCAATGTTTAATCAGAACTCAAACAATATAGTTCCATGCCTATGATTATACCGTTCTAACTTAGCCTATTTGTAAATTTGCGAGGTAATAGTCCATTCGGATCTTGGTTTATGTCTCTAGAACTTAAGAATTACAGACTTAATTTTAAATCCATCATATAACCTAACAAGGGTTCCAATCACAGAACCGATTCCTACCTCTTGCGCACGGAAAGAAACAACAATTGAACATTAAACCATAAATATTTTCACTTGGTGAATAAACATTTCAGGAATGAACAATTCACAATACTTTTAGCTACATGGCCAAATTTCCCCACGTGGTCTTCCCCAAAATATTCACGCCCCCAACATAATGCCAATAATATTTCGTTAACATGTAAAACTATAAGGTTCAAAAAGTATTAAAAATTAAAGTATGATTTTAAAGATACTTTTGGGGTCAAGGATAGACTAGGGTCATGTCATAAACCCCTCACCTTAGGCTATCTACAACCCCCTTTCCTTCTCAGTTGTGGATTCATAGTCCCATGTTCTCTTCAGTGCTTGCTTCAGCCACAACCAACTGTATTTTAAATTAATATTTGCAGAATACAAAATGTTCACCCCTTAAGGCATTTCATCATCAAAATTTACATCATTAAATTAAAGGTTTAAAATTGGGGTGTTACAATAAAAAAATATTATAAAGACAAAAGTATAGAAAAAACCAAAATCAAGAGAAAAAATTGGAAAAAAAATTAAAATACAAATTAAAAATAAGCATTTTAAATTAAAAAAAATAATCTATAAAATAATTTTTAAAAATAAAATTGAAAATTTTAATTTGAATCATTTCAACTATTTATTTAAAGAAAACATATATGGGTGTGTGAGAGAAAAAATTAAAAAAAAAAACTTAAAATAGAAAGAAATAAATAAATAAACACTTAAAAAATCCTAAATAAAACTTCAACAAAATTATATATATATGAAAAGTAAAAAAGAAAAAGTGGGGTAGCGATTCCCACCCTTTCTATCTACATCGTCCTACCCTGCCCTATCCCTTCTCCCTCACACCTTCACTCACTCTCCTCCACCGCCCCTTCTTCCTTCCCCTTCCCCACGTCCTCTTCCTTAATGGACCCCTCCCCACACCCTCCTCCACCATGGCTCCTTCCATCGTGGTTGGTCCTCCCCTAGGAGCAACACATTACAAACCCGTCACTCCTAGTGGGGGTCGATGGTAAGGGTTGATGATGGTGGAGGGGATCGCAGGGAGGAGATGGAAGAGAGAAATTTTAGGAATCACCTTATACCTTTTTTCCTATTCTTTTTGAATTCGTTTTTTAATATATATTTAATATCTTAAAAAACTTAAACTTCTTCTAATTTTTTAAAAATTTAAAAAATAAATAAATAATTTTTTTTTTTAAATCCCTTTCAAAGAGACATTTTAAACTAATCTAAAACGTGAATTTAAAAAAACATATTTTAAATGAATTTGAAAATAAAGAAAAATAAACATTTTCGATTGAAAAAAGAAAAATAAACATTTAAAGAAAACAAATTATATATAATTTTAAAATAAACAATTTAAAATGAAACTGGTTTTAAAAAAACAATTTAAAATGAAACTGGTTTTAAAAAAATAATTTAAAATAAATCTGGTTTTAAAAAAAACATATTTTAAATGAATTTAAAAATAAAGAAAAATAAACATTTAAAGAAAACAAATTATATATAATTTTAAAATATACAATTTAAAATAAAACTCAAGAAAACAAATTATATACATATATCCTTGCTCATGATCTAAAATGTGGATGAGCATTATTTACGTGAAGTTTTTTTAAATATTTTTTAGCAAATTTTTGTTAGATTTATATTTTTCCTTTACTCTTTAATATATAAAAAATTCAATTTTGTTAATAACATTACAAATTTTCAATTTATTTGTTTAAATTTTATTAATAACATTACAATTTTTTAATCTATTTGAACTTACTCTTAACTGAAAATCATTTTTTATGATTTTCATTTCTTCTACATATACACATTTATTTACAATTAAAAAACACATTCTTTTACAATTAAAAAACACATTCATTATGTAGGAACTAGGATTTGTTTTTCAAAAGCAACGACAACTCTTAAATAATAGTTAACTTACCCATCGAAATTCTATGTAGATCATGTAGAAGCATGTGACTTCTATTTGTACGTGGATCGTTTGCAAAATCTTGTTAATCTCGCTTGTGTGCGCATCGAGAGATTAGAGATTTATTTATCAGTATTGTGATTAATTGAAGTTTTCATGTTTTTCACTTGAAAGATGAGATAGAACGAGAATTATTTGTCAGTATTGTGATTAATTGAAGTTTTCATGTTTTTAATAACATTACTGATTACCTTCTGTTTTTCCTTTGTATATGTGGGCTTCATCACAATATTGTAACTATTGAAGTTTTCATGCTTTTCAAATGAAAGATAAGGAGATACAGGAAGTGTTAGTAGCATTATTGATTATCTGTTTTTACCTTTGTATATGTGGACGTGAACACAAGCATTATTGATTATCTTTTTTTTCCTTTGTATATGTAGACGTGAACACAATTTTTGAGATGAATAAATATATGCCCAAATTGGATTTCCTTGTTCTCAGTTTATATTTATATTAAAAAATGTTTATTTTTTAACTAGAAAGGGTAGATGATGCTTGCATTAAAAGGATGCATTCAAACCAAACAGTTGAGAAGTATAAAAAATCCCAAAAAACATAGAAACTATTGTATCGGTCTTCCTTTTTTTAAGGAAATGGGAGGATTGAATCCATCACTTTCTCTTTCTACTTATTTTCTTTACATATTCTTCAAAACATGGATATATCTTAACAAACTGATTGCATAATAAGACACATAAAAAATACACAAGAGTTGTCCTAAAGTTTTTTTTTTGTGCTAGGGGAATTGACAACTGAGGTGAGGCTTGTACTTGAGTGACAGGGTCAATTCCCATCGGCTACAATTATACGCCTAGGTGCACCCACATAGCCTGTCATCATGGGGCACAAGTTCTTTGAAGTTTAAACCTATGGAATCACAAGGAATGCCTTAACAATACACTCCATCGCTACTTCGTCTACACCCCCACGGGAAGTTGTTTTGAAGTGTTAGAAAAGCATCCAAGATTGCTTTTCCTTCTTTTTCTAGCTAGATTTATTTCCTCGAGTGAGAGATGGGGATTGTTGTTGGATTGTATTTACTATCTCAACAAAGCTAGTAGCAATTCTTTCATTCCCTTCTTTCTTTCTTTTCTTCAAAACTTTGGCATAGGAAAGCGATGTCAATTTGTTTTGTAGAAACCCATACCTCCTCATCATCCTTCACTGGTTCCTCTAAGTTTTTCTCTACTTTCTGTTGAATCCTAGAAAAATCCTTGCATCGACAGTAGGGATTCTCCCCAATGAAAGTCCCAACTAGACTATTCACTGTTTGAAATGGGGAATCTATCTGATTTACGTTTCGGCTATCGTTTATATTTATAGTTGGGGATGAAAATGCAAATGCTCTAATTCTAACAATGCATGATTCTAACTAAACTATATTTGACTGATAGGTAGAATCCTCACAAGTGATGCGCAGGTTCTTACCTCTCGTCTTACCACTCCTACCTTATCAATCAACTAAGACTATTCTAACAAAATGCATATCTTTAACTAATTAGCCTAACTTATCCTTGCAAGGAGCGAGATTTAAAGTGTGATTAATGTTTGAGATTGTTAGTGCAATTTCAACAATTAACTAATTGAAACAAAGCATTCACAATCATAGTAAAATAACTACACAAAGATAGCTTTGATACACATTAATTTCATTCATTACTCCATTTTACACAGAAACTTGCATTATATGATTAAAATTGGTAAAATCATTCACATACCATTACAATAGTCCAATAAAGTAGGAAAGATCTTACGACATCAAGATGAACAAAGGAAGAACTAATTATGTGCATTCATCCATAACATTCCATGCAAACTATATGTAAGCTTTGACCCAGCAAAATAGTTCGTTCTCATTAGCAGAAAAATAGTTCTCATACAAAATGGTACTTGCTTCCTATTACACCAGCCAAAATCCCATTTTGCTATTCTATTTCCCCTATTTATCTTTACAAAACTTTGTCTTCATGTGACCAATGACTTCACATTCCATCTTAACTTGATTTCCACAATTTTGTCTTTTGTAGTTACACCCAAAAATAAATAATAAATTACAATTTACATTAATTTGATGGAAGATTTTCTTGACTTAAAATGTAATTGTCCCAAAGGTCACTTTCATAAGATATCACATTTAATTTTTAAGGTTCTAATAAATTTAAAGAAACTTCATGGGTGGACAATTCTTTGACCATATCTATTAATCCCCTTCACCACTGCCTTGTGACCTTCTCCTAGAAATTGCACATTTAAAGTTGCTTTCCCAATATGCTGTTGAAGATCCTCTGCAGTGAGCATGTCTATCATTTTAATGTAATCAATAGCCTTAGGGATTGGAAGATGACATTTCTCATATACTTGGCATATAACTTGATAAATTTCTTCACACTTCTTAACTGATCTCTGAACTTCATGTTGTACTCTCTTTGTTGACTTTCGACAACTTTCCAAGAGAGCTACATCTAAATTTAATTCAACAGCTGTTCTTTTAGGTAAGTGAGCAGGAATTTCCTTGATTTTTTCTTTCCACCCAATTAGCTTCTTCACTTTATTAAATGTGTCTACTAGCTTTGGTTTTATAGTAGCAGCTTCCGTAGAGATCTGTTTCAGTCTATCCATCATTTCTCCTAATTCATAAATTTCTTCTGTCAATAACTCTTGGGAGTGAAAAAGTTGTTTTTTTAATTCACAAGCATGTTTACAAAATGGTGCCATGTCATGCATTTGTGCTTGAGAAATTCTGAGTTGCTCCATCGAGGAATGATTTTCTTTAATCCATTCATCCATCTGAGCTTGCAGAGATCCTTTTTCAATCATCGGGTATTCTACCTGTTGATTTAATTGGGTTTCCTTTCCTTATAATTCCTTGATTGGAGCTTGAAAATCAACTCTTTCTCCTATCATAATTACTAGTTGTACATTTAGAGAATCCTTTTCATCTTCAAGGCCTTGATAATCCAACAAATTTTTTTCTTTATTTGCTTCCATGGCGTCCAGCTTTCTTTTCATCTCAATTCCTTCACTTCAAGCTTGCGCCAAGTTATCTTTTAACTTGATCATATTTGCTTTGGTGCATTCTAAATCATCAAGTAATTTGCCTACGTTGTTTGTACTTACTTGTGCTGCAACAACATTTACAGAAGCAGTAAATTTTGAATCTTTGTTAGTACCCTCTACTAGAGTACTTTACTGGACAGTTACAATACCAGGTTGGGTGCCAATTTTCAATCTTTTTCTGTCATTTTTGTGATGGTCTTCCTTTTTGAATTGAAAACAATGGTATCAATCTTGGTCACATAATGTTTCTTTGAGGGATTAAATGGTTGTTGATGTATATGTAACTTCGGAATGTATTTCACATAAATGTATATTGTATTCCTATAGAGATGTTATTATTCCTCTATACGGAAGTGGTTGTATTCCTATAGAGATGTTATTATTCCTCTATACGGAAGTGTCATCATTTATATTGTAAGTGTCGTAACTTATACTTGATGGGTTATTAGACCACCTTGTTGGGGTCGGCCCTGTATAAGTCATGTGGGTCAAAGGGTTATTAGACCACCCTATTGGGGGTCGGCCATGTGGGTCAAAGGGTTATTAGACCACCCTATTGGGGGTCGGCCATGTGGGTCAAAGGGTTATTAGACCACCCTAGTGAGGGTTGGCCCAGTCAGCATTATGTTTAGTGGTTAAGTTGAGGCCGACCTAGTTGAGTAAAGGTCAAGTCAAGTTAGTGTATAAATAGAGAGTGTGTTTCTCTCATTTTATACATTCTATTCTCTCACACACACTTGGGAGAGTGGCACACTTGTGGAGGAGGAGGCTCTGCTGCTAGGAGAAGACTATCTCTTGTATTCTGGTTGTATCATTGCTCTATCTATCTCTGAGAAAGTTATTGGGGTTTTTCACCTTTATGTTTTTCACCTTTATGGTTTTCCCCAAGTAAACTCTGTGTCTCTTGTGTGCTTGCATTATTGTGTCCATGATTGATATGTTGTAGATTTATTGTACATGTTGTTCTCTCAGTTAAGATCCTAGATCAGATTGAAGTAAATTCTGAAAATTTAACAATGGTGTGAGTCCAAGCTCAACCAATGGAAGATTACCTTCAGTAAGAGGTATTTCTAGATTTAGATTGGCAAGATTGTCCACATCCATATTTTGTTGATTCTGATTTTCTTCATAATTTTGTTTTTCTTCTATAGCTTTCTTGATCTTCTTTTCTTCTTCTTTTTTCTTGTCGGCTTCATCTTGCAATTTATTCTATTCCTGTTCGGCAGTTTCCTTATTTTCTTTTTCTTGTTCTTCTTTTATTCTTGTTTCCTCATCTCTTTGTCTTCGTTCTGCTTCTTGTCTAGCCATTTGTTCTTCTTGTAGTTTCTTTGCATCTTCTTTCGCTAATGCTTCCTCTTGCAACTTTTTTGCTTTCTCAGCTACGAATTCCTTCTCATTAGCTTTCTTTTGCTCTACTTCTTTCATGGATTCTTTTTTTGTCTTGAGCTTGCCTGTGTTTTCCTGCCAAACCTCTTGTTCAAATCTTCCATGTTCTTTGTTCTCTGGTATACTTCTTTATCTTTCAGGAAATGATCAGAATATTTGAAATTGATTCTACAAGATGCACAATGCTTGGCTATCTTCTGTAAACTATCATTTCTGACAAAAACATTCTCCCCAAAGTGGTATGCCTCCAATTCCTTTACAAAATTTTCAACCCCTTTTACTTTGGTGAACTTGTATGCTTCGATTGTAAATGGGAGTGGAGGATAAGAGGCCTTTTTATTATCATGCAAAAAATGTCCGACTCCATTTATGAATACCTGCCTCACTGCTTCTTTGTGAATTACATAATCCGTGACATATCTCGACATCAAAGAATGACTTTTTGTGCCTCCGTACTGTGAAATTATAAGTCACAACAGATCTAAGAGTTGACGATACCTCACACAGAAAGAATGAGTAGAAAATTTGAATAAGAGTGAAAACTGCAGTAAAAAAGAGAAGAAGAATAATTTATGCAGCAGAACTCGGATAGGAGCGGAATAATGTCACATGATCAAATAAAACGTATAATGAGCAATGATGATATAATGGAGACAATTCGAATCGCACAGGAGAATTTGAACCTCATTTGGTCTACCATAGGATTATCACCACTGGAGTGCTCCGAAAGACTCAAAGTCAACTAAAATGAACCTAAACTTAGCTAACTGAATTCACAATCAGTTAATTGACTAAGGAGGGAGAAATAGTGATTTTGTCATGCATGTCAATCGGAAATGGGTGTATGGGGCCACAATCAATGGCATCTGGATCTCTATCCCCCCAAAAGAGTCAGCTAACTAAGGTGGATTGCACTAGAACACTCAGTAGGTTCCTATAAAATAGGGAACTGACTGAAGTGGTCCTAAAATGATGCATGTATGGATAATAAGTTGGTAGATGGATCATGGATGACATATGCACACCACTAGGGGGAAAATGACATCATCAACAACTAGGAAAAATAAATAATGTTGGGTAGGACAAGGATGGAGTATTGAAATATCCTAACACCCCCCCTTAATCCATACTTTTGCATCCTGGGAACTGGTTACTATGACCAAAGATCACCCATACAATCAAATAAATGATAAAAGAGAACTGTCCATGAACCACGGAAATGGGGAAAAACCTCATGGGAAAAATACCCCCCCCAAAAGAACAATAGTAGGGAACTCAAAGAACCTTCATACTAAGCAGAGAAGGAAAAAAATTTCCTCAGTGAAAGCCTTTGCAAAAATATTGGCAAGCTACTCCTTTGTAGGATAGAAATGCAGGTGCTAGATCCGGAATTGGATCTAGATCTAGATCTGCTCCTCTGATGTACCTCCCAATGTGTAGAAGTTGTATTTTCCAAAACAAGTCTTTCAGGAACCCTTCTTGCTACTGGAGCAAATGGATCATTGTGGTCCAAATCATGAACCTTTGAGTACCTTTTGTTAGACAACCAATATTTGTACTTGGTTGTAGATCCACCATGGAAATTCTCTCCAATAGATTGTGGATCAAACCCCACCATCATGTAGCACCTCTCTAAGAGAAGTGGATCTGCATGACATAGTGCAAGTTTTGCATGATATTGATATCTGGAAGTTCTATGGTCATATGGATCCCCAAGTGTGTTCCCAGCAGCTACAAGGAATTTGTGAGTCCATATTGGCCTTGGCCATGGATTGGGAGCATGTGTTGGATCTCGATTTGAATCTAAATCTCCTTGAACTTTATTCTTAACATCAAGGTATTGATCCTCATCTTCATTAGAAGAGATATCACTCTGATCTTCATCAGATTCCAACGGGGTAGGAAGAGAGTATGGAAACAAATGGGAGAATTCATATGCCTTGGAGGCATGGTTTGAAAAAAAATTCACTATAATCTTCCCACTAGATATCTATGCAATCTCAACTATGTTAGGACCAAAGACCACTTTCTTTGGTGAGACTATGTGAGTCATCTGATATACAGACAACAAATGTGCTGACAAAGAAGGCACAAATAGAACATTTTTGAACTTCCCATCCTCCATATGTACTGTTCCCTTCCCTTCAGAAAAGATCTGAGATTTGTCTCCCATGTGAATAATCATACCATATTTGAGATCTAGAGAAGAAAATGATTCTCTAGAGGCAACCATGTGGTTGGAGGCTCCTGAATCTATGAGGAGGGCTTGTAATTTTGAAAATCCATCCTTCAGTGCATGGCATCTCTCATGACCATCAGACTCACTTCCAGAATCAGTCTCTCTTGCACCTTTTGAGAGGGCAATGTTGTGTTGTTCAAGAAGCTTGGTCATCTGATCTATCTTCTTCTGCATGCAAGATCTCTCTTGGTGGTTTCCTTTCTTGCAATAGGAACACTTGGATTTTCAAATCCCTTATGTTTGTCCTTCTTAGAGCTGGAGGCTCCTTTTGATGGACTTGACTTGGCATTCATCTTGGGTTTAGATGGCCTCTTGTCCTTTCCCTTGTGATTCCCCTTCCCATTCACACATTTTTCTTCTCCACCCATAAGAGCTTGATCTTTGGAGGCCTTCAAGGCACCCATATGGATCAACTTATCTTGTTCTTGGATGAGATATTCAATGAAAACATCTAAGGATGGAATCTTCCAACCAGGGATTGACATGCACCTAGAATGGAAGGTAGAGACAAATATGGAGAACTCAGAACCTAGCTTGATCAGAATGGATAGCACCAGCTGCTAATCCTTCTTCTCAATGCCACACTACTTGCATTTCATAACTAGAGATTTGAATTTTGAAAAGAACTATTGAATGGTCTCGAAACTACTCGGTTGAAGAGAAATCAACTCATTTTCCAGAATATGGCCTCTTAGCTCATCTTGTTTGCTGAAGAGGGTCTCTAACTTCAACCATATTTATCTTGTATTCTTCAATCCGTCGACGTGGAAGAGTATATCTTTGGAGATATGAATACACATGAAATCAAATGCTTCATCCAATCTATTTAGATACTTGGTTTTCTCCACAACTGATTGTGGTTCGTGATCCTTCCCCATTGTCACCTTGTACAGTGATTTGTTGCACAATACCATCTTCATATCATCCCTCCAATCAAGGTAATTGAATGGTGTTAGGATCTTGGGAGAGAGAGGAGAGTTCAAATTTTCCATTACAACTATTGGAGCGAATGCAAGGTGAAAACTGCTGCTTCTGTAGCAAAACTGTTGCATGTGCTACAACTGCTGCAACACTCAAAAAATTTGAATAACCTGCAAAAAAATATCAATAATGGAGGTAGACTAATACTGAGCACTTCTTTAGAACAGTAGAAACTTTTACCCGGATCCTTCACACATGGCTAGACCTCATTGGATTTCTCTAATGAATTCAATGCAATGGCACCATGATTTGCTGTGGAAATCCATAGGCTTCTAGTGCACTACCAAAAGAAGCTTCTCAAACTATTCTCTCAATGGATCTAATACCATGTGAAATTCTAATTCACAGCAGATCTAAGAGCTGAGGATACCTCACACAGAAAGAATGAGCAGAAAAGTTGAATAAGAGTGAAAACTGCAATAAAAAAGAGTAGAATAATAATTATGCAGCAAAACTCAGATAGGAGAAGAATAATTTCACATGATCCAATAATCAGTATAATGAACAATGATGATATAATGGAGATAATTTAAATGACACAAGAGAATTAGAACCTTATTTGGTCTAGCATAGGGATTATCACCACTGGAGTGCTCCGGAAGACTCAAAATCAACTAAACTAAACCTAAACTCAGCTAACTGAAGTCAAAATCAGTTAACTAACTAAGGAGGGAGAAATAGTGATTTTTTCATTCATGTCAATCATAAATGGGTGCATGAGACCACAATCAGTGGCATCCAGAGCTCTAAGCTCCCACAAGAGTCAGCTAAATCAGGTGGACTGCATTGGAACACTCAGTAGGTTCCTATAAAATAGGGAACTGACTGAAGTGGTCCTAAAATGATCCATGTAGGACTTAGAAGGTGGTAGATGGATCCTGAATGACATTTGCACACCACTAGGGGGAAAATGACATCATCAACAACTAGGAAAAATAAATAATGCTAGGTAGGACAAGGGTGGAGTATTGAAATATCCTAACACATATATCTGAATGTAAGTGCCTTCGAGTGTGAAATAATAGTCTCCATACTCACTGATCACCTCCAATGTTGCATCTGACATACAATTTGGCTCTTGATTCAAAATTAATTCATACAGAGTTACTATAAACTCTTCACATATGAGTTTGTAAAAGTTGGCATACGTATGGGACCACATGATCTGGTAGGCCACATAGATGGGAGTTTCATATGGGACCTAATAAAATCCTAATTTGAAAAATGGTTTCCTAATCAGGATGCAATCAATTAGGTAAGATGCTATGTAAAATTCTACTTTATTCTTCTTCAAAACTTCTTGAGTTGCTGATATTGCTTCAGACATGATCTCTGAAATAATATCTTCCCAATTAAATACAATACCATGAGTGGTAGCGTAGTATATTATCGGAACCTAGATGAGCTTATATATGTTTTCATTTTCCCTCCCAAATATCCTACATAACATCATGGCCACAATTTTGAATGGGGTTTTTAGATTACGTGTATCATGTTCTCCACTAGCTCTTTGCCTCAACTATTTTCCCAACAGAAGCATTTTCTTCGCATATTCTAAGTGATCTATTTTGATACTCTTAATCCAGTCATCTGTTAGGATTAATTTGGGAGCAGGTAATTTGTAAGCTATGCTTATGTGGGCTAGTTGAAATGAGGCCATCTCATTTCCATTGAATCCTAAAATGATCCTAAATTTAGCATCTACACGAGGCAAAATCCAACCTCTTACCTCAGAACATGGAAACATTTCCGGTCGGGTTGCATCCTTGAGGAGTCCATATTTCTCCACATTTTGACAAATCATTGTTTCCTTGATTGAGGCATCTTGCATGTTCTGATTTCAGATGAGTTGGTATATTTATCCCCACTTCTATTCAGGGACTATTCCAGTGATAGATCTTGTATCTTCGAACATAATTTCCATGGTAGCTTCTGGAATTACTTCAATATCCGAATCGGATTCTACAAATTTGACTTTGCGCTTAGAATATCACATGTACATATCTGGATCTTGTAACAAAACAAAGTCTCAAGCCTCTACATTGTCTATATATCTACAGTATAATCAAAGTGACAACAATGAGGTCTATAAGAAACATGAAGTAACTCATTTTGATCACACTTAATATCATCAAGAGGTTATATATATGCTATCTTATTCAGATTATTAATTCATTTATGTCATGTCCCCAATTTTCCAGTACCAAGGGCAGCAAAGAATCCACCAAACTCCCATGGATCCTAGTGATTAACAATGAATTAAATTAATAAAAGGGGGGATAGCATTAGCCTAGCCAATTATTAACTAGGAAAACCATTATCCTATAGTTGTTTATTTAATTAAAATTAGAAGTGAAGTAATGATTATTTTTATATGTAATTATTAATCATATATTTTGATGAGTTGGATGATGATGAGAACCTGATGAGGGCGCATGGAGAGGTAAATCTAGCATTATTATTTGTCACACCAAAGGAGAAAGTGGATAAAAGTAGCACAAAGCAAGGTGTCAAGCAAAAAAGAAAGAAACTGACAAAAGCAGGCAGGTGAGGAAAATAGAAACTTCCAGGAAGCAAAGGAGGGCACAGTTTCCTAAAAGGATAAAATCCAAGTCAGAATAAAAAGCATGAAACCTCATGAAAAGAAAGGAGGGATAAGTTTCCAAAGAGGGATAAAAAGCAGTCAGTATGAAAAGAAGGAAACATTTGGAAAAGCCAGGAAGGTACAATTTCCAAAAGGGAGAAAGAAAGCAAATTTGGAAAAGCAAGAAGTTTCCTACTCAGTCAAGGAGGGGCATTAGATGAGGACAAGGAGGTTGAATTGCTCAAAACGTCACCCAGTATATAAAATGAGGAGGAAACACCACATTCACATCTTTTGGTCAATTATTGTTTAGTCTTGAGAGATTTTGCTACTCAGAGTTGAGTGATGTGCATCGACCAATGCTTGGGAGATGAACCCCAATGTAGTTCTTGTTCCAGTTTGTTCAGGATTTGATCCAAATATATTGGATTCTGATATACATTCTAGTAAAATCCTACCATTGAATAATATAATCCCACCATTGGAAAATTCAATCATCCATAGAGTTCATCAATGCCACTGCAATTGGAGTGAGTTATTGAGGAGGATTCACACTGAGGAGGAATATCCAATCCAAATAATTAACCTATGATCAGATCCTGAATCTTGTTGCAACTTCCATGAGAATACCTCTTCTCTTTATTCATCATTATTGCAGAATCAAGTGAACCATTCCTCTCTTATTCTACTCTTAACAGTCTTACACTCTCATTATTGTAAGCATCATATGTATTGGAGGCTTTCTAACAAGTCGGAGTTTAAAATACTTATATTTTATGCCCAGTGATATTAAATTATATTTTCATCTATTTTTATTCTCATGTATGAACCATATTATACTTCAGTACATAAATTTGGAAGCCTTAGAGGCTGTTAGATTAAGTTCTTTCAAGACTATCTCTTTGAGCACTTAATTGTGACTTAATTTTAACTAGTTTTCCAATTTTTTATATTAAAGTCATTATATGTCAAATTTAAGTTCTAATGGTTGTATGACATTATTAATAAATTAATGAATACCCTCCATCCCTTTACTTGATATTTCGAAGGTCTCTCAGCCTATTTGGGAGAACTTGGAAAACTACTAGTTTAGCAGTCCAACATAGCGCCCTTACCTCTTATGCCTCCAAATTCACCCAGAACCTCCCAAATAATCAATAAATATTGTACTTCATTTAATTATTGGTTAATTTATGATATCCACCACTGGTTACATTCATGTGTAAGCAACTAATCCTAGTATGCATATGATGGAGTGCCCAGGAAGCTTCAAAGTAGACCTCAGTGGCAGTTGTTGTTGAAATGTAAATGGCCCCAATACTTGGTGCATATGACTCAGAATTTTTCCTTGTACCTGATATGTTTTCTTTTGTACACTCACCCATAAATTTTTTAGATCCTAAATATTATAAATTCCTAACCCTGGGGGGAAAGCTACTTGTGTCGAAGACTAGTTTTCTGCAACTAGTTTTGGTATAAGTTAATTCATGTGTTAATTGATGTTTTAAATTCTGAATTGAGATAATATATTTGATATAATATCAGGGATATTACAATTTATAAATTTGATTTTCAATGCAAGTTATTCTATGTAGAGAATGCAAGCCTGAAAAAACCTTTGTGGCACATTTAAAAATGTATCATATGTTTGTTTTGCCATGCCAAACTGACCAAAGTAAAATCATTATTGTAAATATTTTATTTGATGATAATTCCTAGCCCCATAAGTTTTTTAAGCATGTGACATCAAATATTAAGGCTTCATAATGATAATACAAAGAATTCATATCAAATATTGAATAAAAACAACATTTCCAGGTTTAGGTATTCAAATTACCATAGAACCAATTCAAGTAAACCTTATTTATGGAACCATACGTGCTAGAAAACACTCTATATGCAAGAATGAAAAAAAGTCCTCGGGATAAGATAATTTATTGACCACGCTAATTACAAACAAAGTCGATCAATGTTATTCAATCTTTGACTGTTCCTCCAAAAAAAAAACTAGGGTTTTACTTCTCCCTATATAAAGAAGTTGACTCCAAAGGATGCATGGTTGATGGATTTAGTGAGTAAACATAAATTGACTCGAGTGTTCATCCCGTAAGCATGTAGAAGAGATGAATATTTAACAAAAATGTCAAGGAAGGAGCTTAAAACCAAGCTCAATCTAAAATCTATATAAGATTAACCTCCCTGGTCATGGTTCAACATCTTCTCCTTTCACAGCATATAACAAGGAATAAAATTCCTTGTCAAACAAAGACAGGCACAAGACTAGGGTAATTGGAAAACAAAAACACGTTTTTAACCTAAACCTCTTCCAGGTCGCTCTAGTGAAGTGAATGACGTTGTGATAGTAATGGGGAAATTAGAACAGGTTCTCTCCTTTTAAAACTAACTCTTAACCCGAAAATGTTCATTAAATGCGCATTAATTGTCTATTGGTGGGAAACGAACCTTTTTGCATGACTTCAATCAGTGCTTTCTATCAATGAAAAAAAAGGTTTTGATCCGCCTTGTTCGCATTTGGTGATTTTGTGCCGGTATGTTTCAGCCTAAAATTCAATTTCACACCGACTAGTTTCAGGCTACCATTGGGTTATGCACCGGCTTATTTCTACTCATGTGATATGTGATCTTCACAGAACCCTACTGGTGCAAAAAATACCAAGGGAGTCGATGTATGTTGGAGGTAAAAAATAATTTGGCATAAGTTGTTTCGGAGGAGAAAATAAAAATCCTCCTATCGACGCGAAATTGAATTCTCTCCTAACCATTTCGGAACAAAACGCAGTTCTAGCCCGACTGTTTTGGCGTTAGTTTCTATTTTCCCCCGATCTTATCGGCGCTAAAATGATTTTTTTTTCTCCAACCGTTTCGGAACAAAACGGATTTTTAATCTGACTATTTCGGGATGAAAATAAATTTAACTTCCGACTGTTTCGGCGAAAAATGAATTTTTCTACGGAACAACAAATTTTTTTTTTCTTCTAAGTGTTAAAATATTTTTCACTGCATTTTACTCTACAAAATTTTGAAGTCTAAGGATGCATTCAAAACTTAAGGAAGGGCCCTAAAAAGTTAAGCAAATTGTTGGGGGAAGAGGTTATAGCTGCAACACTTAGTCAGAATCACTCTATGGTTCCCTTTCTTCCTCTAAATCTTCATCCTCAACTTCTTCGTCCTTCACTATTGACTCTTCTTCCTCTTTAGTTGTTTCAAATCCTTCCTCTTATTTTTCTTGTTCTTTGTCTTCCTTTGAAGTTACTTTTTTTGGATCCACTTGGGGTTTATAAGGACTCATCAATTTGTTGGAGTTTGACTCATCTTGTTTTTCCTCATTGCTCCCCATCTTCGTTTCCTCTATATTTCCTAGAACTTTGAATCTATTTGGTTCAATTTGGAGGCTTCATCATGCAATACCTCTGAATGATGTGTTTCCTTACTGAATGCATCATCCATTATGAGCCTACTCAAGGTCATACTATAGAGAAGTGGTTTATTGTAATTTAGGACAATTCTTGGTAAAATGCCCATAGATATGGAAAAGACTACATATAAAATGACTTTTCTCATAGTCTAGGGGTTTCTTATAACACGACCCCTCCATATTAATCTGAAAAACTTCTAGTAGACCCATCTCCAATTCAACTTCCACAAAAATTCGCGCCCATGAAAAATGTTTCCTTTTGTTTTTTCTTTGTCTATATATCTTCTTAATTTATCCCCAATATCTTTGAGAGTGTCATAATCCCAAAATATTAAGGGAAAATGAGAAAAGTTGACCCACACAGGAATTGAAGTTATCTCCAGCTCTGGATTTAAATATAGAGACATGGAGCTAGATACAAGTCCTCAGAACACATGATGTATGGTCCACCATCAAAAATCAAATCTTGAGATTCCTTATTTGGGGATAGAAAAAAAAGGTACCCTTTAGTTGGATAAAAAAAAGATACCTTATGTTGAATTTTGGGGAGCCAATCCATGCTTTGACATCTCTAGGGATAGGCTAGAGGCCAGATAAATTCCTAATCAAATATCTCTCAGACAATAAAAGGTATTTTCTTCTTGGTTCCTAAGTAGAAATATGTAACTGTGGAATTTCCTCTAGCTATTTGACAAACTTCCAATGAAAAGTTTGTGCCCTTGTGGATAGATTGAGGGCGCTAACGAGGGATTTAAATGCTATGAGTTTTGAAGCATCCTCCTCTCCCATTTTGAGTCTTGCGATATTAACAATCCTAATGCAAGTTAAGACGACGCATAGATGGGTTCTTCTCATTACCAACTTCTTGATGGGTAGATTTGACTTGTCGTAACATAAGAGGGACAACCCAATCCAAGGTTCTATTGATGCCTGGAAAATCCTAGCATCGAAAGTAGGGATTCTCCCTAATGAATAATCCCAACTAGATCATTCATTATTTGGAATGAAGAATTCGTCTAGTTAACGGTCCAAATACTGTAGATATTTCGTTGAATTTACCGGTTGTGGCACATCCCACCATTTATATTTTTTTAATTATGAATAGTGCATATGCCCTAATCTAACAAATGCAAAACCTATAATTGGCAGGCAGAAGCCTCACAAGTGATGCGTAGATTCTTACCTCTCGTCTTATCACTTCTACCTTACCAATCATCTAACCCTATTCTAAATTAACTAATCTATCCTTGCAAGGAGCGAAATTTAATGAGACTAATATCCGAGAATGCTTATACAAATCCAACAGATAGCTATTAAGATAAAGTATTTATATTCACAACAGAAAAGATACAAATATAGCTTTGTTAACATTTATATCCATTTATTACTCTAGTATAACACAAACATTTGCATAGACAAGTAAAATCATTCATCACCACTGAAATAATTCGATGAAGTTAGAAAGATCTCACAGCATGATTATGAACACAGGAAGAAATAATTCCGATCTTCCATTCAACACATTCCACGCAAATATCCATGCAAGCTTTACCCAACAAATAGGTCTTGATCATTAGCAGAAAAGTGGTTCTCTTACAAAATGTCTTCAGCATCTATTTCACCATAAAAAAGCCAATTTCTACTCATCCCTCTCCCCCTATTTAAATTACAAGAGAAATTTTCTTCATACGACTAATCGTTTCACCTACCCTAACTCTTGGGATGCCCAAAATTTTGTCTCTTGTGTTTGCACAAACAAAACTGATAATTATTCACAAATTAATATTATTCAGCTGGTGGGGTCTCTAAAATGGAAATATAATTATCCCATACTTCAGTTTCATGAAATATTATATCACCTTCAAAAGGTTCTAATAAATTTAAAGAAATATCATAAGTGGATAACTATTTTCTTACACTTATTATTCCCCTAGTAGTTTCTCTATAATTTTCTTCCAAAAATAAGCATTCATAGATACTTGTCCTATGTGTTATTTGAGATATTCTTCATTCAGTATGTCCAACTTCCTTATGTACTCTAGGTCTTCCTTTAGGCTATCTTGCAATTCTGCTATGCGTTGGTCCTGGATGGGTAACTCGTATATATCCTAGGAAATTGGTACATGGCATATCTCATGCACTTGACAAATATCCTTGTAGATTCCTTCACACTTTGTGATAGAGTTTGGCACTTATGCTTGTATCCTTCTAGCTACTTTTTTGCAACTATCCAAAAGAGCTATATCTAGCTTGAGATCTGCATCTAATTTGTTCGGAAAATGATTTGGAAAATCTGGATGTTCTCTTTTCCAAGTGATCAATTTTTTTTTATTTTGGGAAACGTATTGTTCAATTTCTATCTTACAGCAAAGGATCTTGTAGAAATATCCCTTGTCCTGTCTATCATTTTCTTCATTTTATAAATTCCTCCATCCAACAATTCCTGCAAATGGCAGATCTGTTCTTATATCTTGCAAGCATGCTCATAAAAGGGGTCAGGTCTTGCTTTTTATTTTGAGCCACTTGGACTTGCTCCAGCATGGATTCTTTCTCGTTTATCAATACATCAATCTAAACTTGTAAAACTTCTTTTTCAATCATCATTTCATTTACATGTGCTTGTAACAACTCCTTTTCACCAATTAACAATTCCACCTGTTGGTTTGTCTTTATTTTGTTTTCTTCCAACTCATTTATGCAAGAGAAGAATTCGTTGTGCTCACCTTCCATAATCACAAGTTGCACATTCAAAGCATTCTTTTCATTTTCCAAGTTCGGATAATCCAACAGTAATTTTTTCTTTTCAGATTCTACTGCATCTTGTTTCCTCTTCAGCTCAATACCTTCTCCTCTTGCTTTCACTAAGTTATCTTTCATCTTTAACATTTTTTCTTTGCTTCATTCAAAGTCGTTCATCAATTTATCCACATTATCAGCGTTTGCCTGAGAAAATTCTATGTTTACTGACACTGTGAATTTGGGATCCTTGTGAGTAGCTTTACCTTCCACCAAGGTGCTTTCCTGAATGGTTACCAGATCTGGTTGTGTTCCCATTTTCAATATTTTCTCCGTTCTTCTCACGATAGTCTTCCGCTTGGGATCGAAAACTATAGCATCCAGCTTTGCTATTGAATGCTTCTTTGAAGGAGTAAAGGAGGTGATCCTGATATCAACAAATGGAATATGGCCTCCCATAAGCGGAATTCCAAAGATGTTGGGTAGATCTATGTCCATGTCTTGAAGACTATGATCTTCTTTATGGACACTTCTGTCTTCCACAACTTTCTTGAATTTGGATTCCTCCTCCTTTTGTCTCTCTAACTCTATTGCTTTCTCTACCGCTTCTTTCCTTTCCTTTCTTATCCTTTCCTGTTCTACTTCTTCCTCTTTCTTGTTTTCTTCTTCCTCTTGCCTTTGCTTTTCTTATTCTTCTACTTTGGCTTCTTCTTCCTATTTTAGCCTTGCTTCTTTTGCAGCTATCGCATCTTCTTGGGACTTTTGTCTCTCTTCTTCTTTAGCTGTGTATTTGGTTTAGATAGCACCTACTCCATCTCTACAACCAAATATTTTATTCAAATCAGTCATATTATTTGATCTTCAGTACACCTCTTCATCTCTTAAGAAGTGATCTGTATATTTGAAATGGATCTTACACGATGCACAGTGTTGGGAAGCCTTTTGCAGTTTTTCATTTCTAGTAAAAATCTTCTCTCCAAAATGGAAGGCTTTCAAGTCTTTTATAAAATATTTTGCTCCTTTCACCTTATGGAACTTGTATGCTCCAATGAAAAATGAAAGTGGAGGATAGGAAGCCTTCTTGTGCTCATTCAGCAAATTCCCCACCCTGTTGATAAAAACTTGTCTTACGGCCTCTTTGTGTACTACATAGTCTGTGGCATATCTTGGCATCAAAGATGGGGGTTTGGTTCCTCCGTACATTTGAATGTAGGTTTTTTCAAGAGTAAATTAATAATCCCCATATTGATTTATCACTTCCATTGCGTTGTCCAACAAGCAATTTGGCTATAGATTAAAGATTAACCAGTATAGGGGAATTATAAACTCCTCACATACAATCTTGTAGAAGCTCGCATATTTATGAGCCCACATTATTTGGTAGGCCCCATAAAGAGGGATCTTAGATGGGATCCAATAACATCCCAAATGGTGAAAAGGGTGCCTTATTAGGATATAATCAATCAAATAGGACATAAAGAATTCTGCTTTTTTTTTTGCGTCATTCCTCCTTGGGATGCTTCTATATCTGACACCATACTTTCTGAGATGATATCCTCCCAATTGAATATGGTTCCATGCAAGGCCACATGATACATGAGAGGGACCTAGCTAAGCTTGTAGATATTCATATTTTCTCTTCTGAATATTCTACTTAGCATTAATGTTATAATCTTGAATGGAGTTTTCATATTTTGCGTGTCGTTCTCCCTGCTTACTCTTTTCCTCAGCTGCTTTCTCGGAACCAAAATTGTCTTAGCATACTCGGAATGATCTATGTTCAATCCCTTGATCCAATCGTCCGTCAGCATAACTTTAGGAGAGGGTAGCTTATATGCTGCACTGATATGGTCTATTTGAAACGATGCTAATCATACTCCATTTGCACCAGCTATAATTATTGAGCCTACATCCACATGGGGTAAAATCCATTCGATTACTTCTGAACACGGAAAAAATTATGTGCATGTGGTAGCCTAGTTATGAAGACCTAACTTTCTGATATTCTAGTACACCATCATTTCCTCAATAGATGCATCTAGTATGTTTAGGTCCCGAATGAGGTGGTATAGTTCACCCAATTTATACTCAAGAGAAATCCCCGTTACTGCTCTGGTATCCTCATATAAGGTTTCCATTGTGGTCTCTAGGACAACTTTAATATCAAAATCTGATTCTGCTACCTTGGTCTTATGCTTAGAACTTCTTCTTTGCATTTCTAAGTCTTGAGGTGAAAATAAAGTTAATGTGTAAAAATCTAATATTAAGGTAATAAGTTTTAACCAAGAAAGATAGTGGACAGAAAATATTCTAATCAAACTCATTTAAAAAATGAATTGTAACTATGTAACTGGTCAATTTGCATTATTTCAATAAAATAAACATAAAGGAGTTAGATTTATACTTCCATCATATCAAAATTAGAGCCCAAGTGTGGTCTTTATGAACACGAAAACATACTGTAAGATGTGTTCCTTCATTCTACCGATTATAGTTGATAATAGTAAAATGAGATTCCATATGATGCATTAATGGGTCACAAGCGAAACAAATCTTCATTCTACTATGTGTCTTTTAGCAAAATAACAATAATTTTAATCAAGTCACAACTCTGTAATGGTTAGTGCAATGATATGGCTAAAATTTTAATCAAACTAACCCTTCCCATGGAAATGGTTCAAGGCAGTCTTCTTCATAGAAAATACTAAATTTTACTTAACAAGGGAGGAAATTTGTAAGTATAATCATGGTCTATCCATTAGTGGGAAAATCCATGAATAGTTTCAGAAACATATCGAAAACAAAAAATAATCAATTTTCTGGTTGTTTGTGAGTTTTCTCGGAATCCATATGCGAACTCCAAATTACCAATCTCGTGGTGAAAGGGGCAGGATTATAGTCTGGTGAAGAGGTTATCGACCCTATATAACCACGACCTTCAGGGTTAAACCTCCATTTAGCTAAATGCCACTTTCGTGGGTCAACCAAAACATCAAGCATAATATTTCCAACCCTACCCATACCGAGAAATGTTTATGGGTTTCAATCCTATATATAAAAAAAAATTGTCTTCATGCCCTAAGTATCTCCAGGGTTCAAAAGAATTCAAAACAACATCCAAGCCCTACTTTTGTATCATTTAAAGAATGCCATTTTCTAAAAAAAACATGTAATATGGTTAAGACCTACCTAGCAGTGTGCGAGTGGTCTGTGGCTGTGTCCGAACGAGTTAAGCAAGGTGTCATGCATAGATTGATACAAATCGTCAACGACTTTTGCAAGTGTTAAAAAAACAAACTTTGAAATCCCTTTTTATTACGGGATAAACCATACCTATAAATGCACCTGGGTACTCGTGCAAATGGAGTCAAACAAAAAAATATTTTCAGAGACTTAACATTGATCGACCGACGTTTCAGATGTGAAAAACGTTTAGCGTCGATCTTCAGACAAGGAACACACCCTATCACAACATCAATGGGAGTAACATCGGTGTACACTTCTATTTTACTCCGAAATGTTTTCAGGCTAAGTTTAATTTTGCTCCTATTGTATCGGTGCAAAAACTGATTTGGCACTGATACAAAAGAACTTCTCCTTCAATCGATCAAAATTTCGAGGTAAACAAATTCATCGACGCAAAATCGGATCTTGCTCTGATTGTAATCCAACTTATTTCTTTTGACTTTACCGGTGAAAAATGGATTTTCACCAACCATTTTGGCACTAACTTCTATTTTGCTCCAATATGGCCCAAACTCCCTGTTTCTCGATCGTTTCGGCGCAAAATATTATTTTGCTCCAAAACACATTCTATCTTCAAAATTCATGTCAAAACATAAGTGTTTGCTGGTCATTTTGGCGTTAAACTAAAATTCTCGCAAACGTTTTGGTGCTAACTTCAATTTTTTTTCCAATATGGCCCAAACTCCCCTTTTCCCGATCCTTTCGGCGTAAAATTGCAAACCTCTCCAACTGTTTCGGCGGAACATTCTTTTTTTCTCCGAAACAAAATTCTTCCCCAAAATATGAGCGTTAATTTAAAACCTCTCCGACCATTTCGGCACAACTTTGGATTGTGCTCCAGCTGTTTTTGCGCAACTTTGGATTGTGCTTTGACCGTTTCGGAGAAACTTTGGATTGTGCTCCGACGATTTTGGGGAAAAACTGACAACTCTCCTGATCCAGAAAATGATTTTTCTTTTGATTTCCAAAAACTTTCTAAGTGTCAAACAAAAAGTAAGCAGAAAAAAATAAAACAACACTCTAAGTAAATTCAAAACGAAGGATGGTCCCTACAAATTTACAAAATTTTGGTGATCAGGTTGCAGCTGCAACAGGTATTTAAAGCAAACCCTTAGTCATTTGGTTTAGTTACCCATGATGGGTATGTGGGACTTGTTGCCACTAAATAGATGTTTCTCCCTAATGGGAGTCTTCATGTTCTAAATTCCTAAATGCAATCTAAATCTAAATGTGATAAATCTACATAAATGAAGTTTGAAAGCTACATAAACACTATTTAAATAAAATCATATCCTTTTTCTAAAGCTATACTATCCTAAATGGAACATAAAAGTAATTCCTAGTACTATCCCAATTAGGAGTGAGAAGAATACTAGAAACTAAATATGACATAAGAGTAATATGTTAAGCTATAAAAATACTTCATACAACCTAACACAAGTCAAAGCGAACACAAAATGAGACAAAACGATTACACATAAGCATTGACTTAGTAAATAATTACCAAGAAAAATACAGACATGCATACTCACATTCAATGGCTTATCAACAAATTCAAACCAACTATGAAAGAAATATTACTATGAGTTTTAAATAAACATAAATTTCTAGAACAATAGTGCAAGATATACAAACTTATATTTATATGGAACAAAATTTGTCAATAAAGTGGAGAGTCTTTCGTTATATCCAAACAATGGTAATGGTACAAAATCTAGCAAGATAGATAGAAACAAAGTTTCAAGTCCCTGCCTTAAGTGGGAGCCTACTTATTTTTCTTATCGCACACAAGTTTGGTACATGGATTGATAATGGTAATTTTATGTGTAATCATAGGATTGGAAATGAATCTACACAAAGACTCAACATTGCAGTCTCGTCCTCCTATTTTCGGTGCTAGTACCTCCACGACTTCCTGCATGGCAGTGTCGTGGAAAACTACGTAGCATTCTCGTGTATAATGCATAGTGTTTCCCATGTACAGATGCCTGAAGTAGCATAATGGCCTAAAAAAGAGACCAACAAAATGCATACAAAAACTTAGGATATATCGCTTTGGAAAATGTGCCATACATTGTTAGAGTTAGGTTTTTTTTCTTTTCTATCATCGCTAAGCCGAGATCAATATAAAAACTACCAATATTGATACTGAAACCCTATATTGCTTTGGAAAATGTACCATACAACGTTAGAGTTAGGTTTTTTTTTCTTTGTTATCATCACTTAGATTCAAAGGTAGATAGAAAACCCTTATCTTGCTAACTCCAATGGGTAAAACTGAGGTTTGATTGAAATTCAAGATCAATATAACAACTACCAATATTAATATTGAAACCCTTCATTGCTACAGATTCAACTTACCTTCCAACTAGCCAGTGAGCTCAGGACCACTTTTGCATTTCGAGAAAGATAATGCTAATTAAAAGAAATGGTAATAGAAATTATTCCTTAAGTTGCTAAAACATTATTCACTGGGGCCATGGAAAAGCGGCCCTCTCAGAAGCTGCCATTCACTATTCATTCTCCTAGTGGAGCTGCATAGAAACAAGCCCCTTCCTTTAGTGTTTGTTTTCTATTAGTAAAGAAACAAATATAGAGCTAAGAGGAACTTAGGGCTAATCCAACTAACACAACCAACCATTAATTGTCCACTAGGATGTGTGCTCCAATAAATATTGTTCGTTGGAACGTAGGGTTAGATAACACTTACAACTAGCCTTCTGCACGAAGCAAATATCTTAGCTTCATGATTCAAGTTGCAGCTACACGTATCTCTAATATGTATTATACTAACAAGGTGCTAGTAATCTATGTGTGGCCTATGGATAGTACTTCCTTAGAGAGATTTCTTAGTAACACTACCATGTGCACGGAGAATTAATGGTTTCTAACTAGTATTGAGTCGCTGAGGATAGATAGTAAGCCATGTTTATTATAGTATTAAAAAACAGTCTATGTTTGTTACAATGTCCAACCACCTGTTTCATGCTTCTAGCTTTAGACCTTATGGATTTAATTGTGGCATTTCCGATCACATGAAAACAATTTGCATAAGTTTTTTATAATCACCAACAACACACTTTTTCACAAATGTAATTGGATTTATCATATTGTGTATCTCAAGAAACATGGTGGGAAGTTGAATAGTTCCAATGTAAAGTTGAAAGCTCTCATCCTCAATACGAGAAATATCTATAACATCATGTATGAGTATGGAAAGAAAATTGCTACACTTTAATATTGTCTCCACCATGGACCGTTGTTCAGGAGTTGATTATGTCTCTTAAAGCAACGGAGAGAGGGAAATGACAATGCTATTCCTTGGTTTTGATTAGTACAGAATGGCCACTGAGCGTGTTCTACAACATGATCTTGATCCAATCGCTTTCCATGAAATTGATATTGCAAAAAAGCATACACATAATACAAAGACTCATTGGGCGTAGATTTAACTTATAGCATGCCAAAGAGTCATAATTATTACATTTTAATAAAACTATTGATAAGTCAACTGTCTCTTTCTAATAGTTTTCACAGGATAGATAGAACTTCAAACAAATCAAAACATAGCATAACGACTGATCCAGCTAAATTGATTTTAAGAAACTAAATTGAATACAAGTCTTATCAATCATGTTCACACAACTACCCATTTCTACGCAAGATTCCTATCCATCTTATTTATAATATCTTCATTTTAACTTGATTTAAAAAAACTCTCAATATAAAGTTAGAAATTAGTTTATATTTATTTGGCAAGAAAAAGATTAATATTTAAAAATAAAATTTGTTATATTATATTCCTAATGCTATTAAGCACTATATCCCACACTTGATTTGACATTGATTTTCACCACCGAATAACTTGTCTCACTTCGTTAAGATTTGGCATTGATTTATAACCACAAAGATCACTTTTATGGAGTTCCAAATTCGTGAGAGTTTGAATAATAGACATATACCATAACCATTTCGAATCTCAAGGACTATGACTTTGAAGTTTTGAAATGATTGTATTTTTATTTGGATGTGTTGTAGTTGAGTGGATTGCATAGTTACTAGCGATACATGTTATAGAATAAGCAAGCAAATACATAGATATGAACAAAAGATAAGTAATGGTGGAAGATCCAACAAGTCTTTCTATTACTCAGAATAAGTATACAAGTGCATTACAATGTATTAGTGATTCCCATGTATCCGTCTCTCCAGCCTATATATATGGTTTACAGATAGTTACATAATGACCTGTCGGTTCACTAACCGACTCGACATGTAATGACCGACACAATGGTTCGACATGTTCTACAAAGTGGTCGAACGGAGGACCTAGTCGGGCGACCGACTTAGGTTCCTCCAACATCTTCCCCAAAGCAAAACCTTTCTTCGTCCTGAATAAATAGGGATATGGAGCTGAACCGGTGTTTAAATGAAAAAATTGTAACTAACTGAGTACTAAGAAAAAAATTGTCGTTACTGCTGGGACTAACTAGTGCTGGCAGATAGTTTTTGTTGGACAGATACTTCAACAATGGATACGGAGGAAAGAGAAAGATGATGATGGAAGTCTTACCATGCATGAAGTGCATTATGTATGTCGATAGTAAGGGTAGTAAGGATATCATCCATTCCATCATCTCCAGGTTGGGTGAGGCTCGCGCCAAATACTATTCCAAAAGCATCAATATGTACATGAAATTTGATCGACCAGTTTGGAAATCTTAAGATGGGAGCTTCGACTAGTTTCCTTTTTAAAATGTAGAATGATGTAGCACATTCGGCTTTCCACAGGTAGTCTTGATCTTCTTTAAACAACTCTTTTAACGGGTATGTCATGTGAGAGTAGTGATAGATAAATTTTTCTGTAATACCCTGTATGCCCTAGAAACACTCTGACTTGTTTGGAGTTAACTAGAGGTTTCATGTCGAGAATTACTTTAATTTTTGCGAAGTCGACTTTTATACCTTCTTTACATACAAAATGTCCAAGTAGGATTCCTATTGGAGTGGAAAATATGCATTTATTAATATTTAGTGACAGTTGGATATGTCGACATATTTCTAACATAAGTCTTAGCCATTTGCATTGATCCATCAGCATAGAATAGATATTCCAATCGTCAAAATATACGACCATGGTTTTGTAGATATATTCTTGGAAATATTTGACAACTATTATGGAGAACAAGTTGGTGCATTCTTCAATCCAAATGGCATTACTTTATATGAAAATTATCCAAATTCGCATACAAATGTGGTTTTCTTCTGATCTTCTTTGGCAATAGGTACTTGATTATACCCTGAAAATTTGTCCGTGAACAAATAAAATTCATGTCCTGCAACTTCATTAATAATTTCATTAGCGAATGGTTTCAAAAATGGATCCGTAAGCATTACCTTATTGAGTTCCCTGAATTGGACACAAATTCACAGTCGTGTCGGGTCGTGCTTCTTAAGATGGACGACCATTGGGATTTCCCACTCTGATTGATCAATGGGATAGCTAATTCCGGTGGAAAGCATGTTGTCTAATTCTTTCTTGACCATTTATTTGTATTTATGCGCGATCGTGTATGGTCTCTTCTTGAATGGTTTTTCATCTAGTTCAATGTTGATCTTCATTTCTCCCATTTCATGGAAAATTCCTTTCATATGTTTATAATCTCGTGCAAAGACATATTGGAATTATTTTAATAAGTTTGTAATTTTCGTTGTTTGTTATTCATTCCAATAATCTCCTATCTTATCCATCTTGGGTCTGCCATCGTTAGATATATCTATCTATTTGATCTTAATCTATGCGTCCATCCATTCGGGTGCTCTGGTTTCATTAATTTGTTGCTCACCTACTTTGAATTGTGTAAATGTCGGGGGAAAATATGCTTTTGACATCCTTTTGGGATCATTTTTTTCTAAAGATTCAACATTAAAGACTAATCTGACCAACTTTGATGTATTTGGATGTTCTCGTTTCCATTGGAAACTTTTCCCTTTTGTTTTGTCTATTTCCATTTGTAATCGTGTTGAGTGTTGAAGTTGGGTCGACTTGATATTGTTACATACAACAACTTGTTGGTAAAGTCATTGTTGATTCTCTGATGATATTTTTATACTTGCTTGATGTAGGAAATTTTTCACATGATTTCTTGCTTCTATGCGGAGAAAACATAAATATTTGATGAAATTTTCTCTTAATTATTTCCAAATAAATGTTTCTCCTCTTGCTTCTTCCATTTTATACCTTTTTTTTGTAAATCATCGAGTGTGCTTGGGAAAATGTGTGGCCAAGTTCTTTCATCCCTGTAGCCTAATATTTTCCATTCTTTTTCACAGTTGACGATATGCTTTTTAGGATCTTGGCCTTGTGTGAAAATCACAATATTTGCTTGTGCCGTGAGTTTTATTCCTCCGAATATTTCAAAAAAGTATGTCGATGCTGTAGTCCAAGTATGAAGTCTCGGGTAATGTGTATCCCACCATCTTGCAGCTTGACATGTGAAGGTTTTGACCAAAATATGAAGTCGACCTTGTTCTCATATATTCTTTGACACTTCCTCGACATGGGATGAGGGTGATTATCGTTATTTGTATCTCAATGGTGGAACACCCGACAACTCATTTCTCATCGGTGCGAGTGTCGGATATTCTCTGATTTTTATTTCAAAAATCTCCAGAATGATGGAGACAAAAAAAATGTTGGATTTTCTTTTTGGGGATAAATTTGAATCGTCCAACATTATCGTGCTTGTAATTCATAATTCTCCATTTTCCAGTTGTAGAGTTCAACATCTGAATTATATCCAACTGATGAGGGATTCCCGAGGTGGATCTCCCCTTGTGCGTTAGGCTCAGTATAGTCTTCATCAGTTTTTACTTGATATAATGGTTGAATGTCCATGTCGTCATCTATAGGCTCTATCCAAGGTAGTCCTTGCGATGGGTGAATTGGCATAATCACTTTCTTCCTATTTCCTTTGAGTTTAATCCTAGCTTTGTCAAGTGATATTGAAGATTTCATTTTTCTTCCCCATGGTTGGCCAACTAGGTCAGGAAAGGAACTGGAACCTTCTTTTGGGTTGATAATTTCAAATTCAACTCATGTTGTTATGCCCTTGATGGATGTGTCGACATTTTTCCATACCCCAATTGGTTCAATCATTCCTTGGTCGGATAATTTTAGATAAAATTCCCGAGTCGTGTAGTTGTGGTCAACCAAGATGTTCCCAAGTGTCTCGAGTCATGATATTTGCTTGTGATCTGAATTCGAGGACGACTTGTCGAACATAGTAGCCTTCAATTTCTAAGTCGACAAGTGGGTCTACATCATTTTTATCTCTCTGACTTAGTCGACAGATATTTTTAGTTTGTTTGTCTTCGACATATTTACTTTTAATGTTGTGAATTAGATCTATAAACTTTGCAACAACTTCTTCCTTGGTTATTAAATTGATGAGTTTGTTAATATTTCTTTGTCGATATTCGTCAATTTCTTCTTGGGATGCTAATTCTTGAAAAAAAATTGCATCATTATTATATAAGTGCTTTTGTTCAATTGGATTAGGATAATAATCTTTACTTTTTATTTTGCTAATTTGCGAATTATCAGCACCAATTTTAGTTCCTTGACAAGTTACAATCTGAAGATTATTAGATTTAACAATATCAGACTTAGAAACACTAGACAAGATGTTAACATTCTTTTTATAAGTAACATTTTCAAGTGTGGTGGGTAAATCCACCAAGAAGTGATCACCCACCCCACACTTTGTACAAAATTTGAGATCTGTCCGATATTTGAAGGGATAGTCTGCAAAAATATGTTCTTCACTTAGGCATGTAAAGAACTACAGTCAGCGACGTGGTCTAGGGTCTCAATTTCCAATGATTCATCCATGACCTTGGAATCCTCCTCGTCGATTGAAGTTGTCATTTCTTCAATCATATTGTTGGTCGTTGTTCCTGTCATTTCCATCATTTCTATGGTCGACAACATTGGTCTGATAAACTGTGTGATAATTCTGTTTATTCTTTAAATTTAAGTTACATTCTGTCGTGGAATGATATTTTACGTCGCATATTGCACACCATCGAGTTTGATCATTCTTCATATTGTAGGGGAAATATTTTGTTGAATATGAGTCGTGTTCTTGGTAGATGTCACAGAAACATTTTTTTGTACAAAACGGACATCCTGTCGACGATCATCTTGTCGACAATAATCTTTCGTATGGCCGATTGTTGAGAATTTTGTACACCATAGATTAGCTCTTCGCAGACTGATTTTGCGAATGTATTTTTGCATATTCTCCAGTTTTTATTCAATGCGACGGTTGACAAGAGCTATTGGATAGTCATCATCCATTTCTATTTGTAATGATTTTTTCAATGCATCTTCATATGTAGTAAAATCAATGAAACAAATGTGCACTCTAATTTTCTGTACTAGTCCATCCAAGAACCATTGGAACAATAAGGATTCTTCAATATCATGCTCAATATGGCTTAGAAAATATTTGAATATTTCATCGTAGTCCTTGACAGTTTCTGTTGGATTTTGAGTTGTGGTTTTCACCTTCTTAGCAGCTAGATATTTTGCATCCGGGGTCTTGAAGAAAGACAAAAATTGTTTTTTTATCTGAGCCTTTGATGCAGTAGGTGTTCTTTCTTTATAAATGATGTACCATTTAAGTGCTTGTTTTCGAAGGGCACCAACGAATTGTGTTATTTTTTGACCTTCGCCGACAATGGAATTGGATTCCCATAAGGTGGTGATGCTGAATTATTTCTAGTGGCAAAAACGCTCTTACAATTGTTTTCGACAACTACTATTTCTTGATGTGCACTAACAGGAGTTAATGCACGTTCTTCACTTTCAACAACAATATCACTGGTCAGTTCTTCATCAGCTGTTGGCTGTCAAATTTCTTTGACAACCTTTGTTGATAACCAGGTAAAGTTCTGTTCTATATGGGTTGTACTTCTTTTCGAGGATCCTGTCTGACTCGACGAATCACTCAATGCTGGAAGTGGCTGGGGTGCTTTCTCACGATCTGAATAGAGTAGATGAAAAATCCGATTGGAAAATTCGGGTTGAAAAGTGACCCAAATCCCTTCTTTTCATCGATGTATCAAAAATATATCAACCTCATTACCTTCATTGTTCCGTCGGATCGAGATTCCATATTGACCAGCATGAAGTCCTAAATCTTCTTCGACAATTTCTTGTACTTGGGATCTCTGAGTCAGATGTAATGGGGAATGCAGAGTTATAACCTTAGGTATACTCACATGGAGATCACCGCCATGCTCCATCCACTGGTATTCATCCATCGATGACAGTGGTTCATAATCGCCCTCTTCCTCTCAAGCTCGACTTGACTCTAGCGAATTTCCTGTTGCATGTATCACTATACTCGACCTTCTTTTTTTCTGGAGCGCACTATCCTACTCCCTTAACTCCTCACGTCGCTTCCTTCTCTTTTCTCGTTCAATATTTTGGATACTCGAAGTGCTTTTGTGGATCATTATTCTATCATTGTCAAATTTTTTGGATTTCTCACTACTGGCCCTATTGTTTTTTTCATCTATCGACTATTATTCATCTACTCCATCCGGAACGTAGTCGGATACTCCCCCATTTCCGACCTGAAATATCTTTAAATAACTAGGGTAATACATCAATTCATTTGCTCAAGAAGTATTCCCACTCTCGCTCTTTCATGAATTTTTCCCACTTTCTTTTTTTTCTTCCCAGTTTGTGTTCGGGAGCGGTGGTAACAACATTGGTCAAGGTTCGAAAATATGTGTTTCTATCTTGTTGATCAATAATTTGAACAAAATCATCAATAGAGAACAAATAAATTGTTCGGTAAGGTCGTTATAGAACCTATGCTTCACGTGATTGACAGATTCTCTCTCCTCAGTTGCACATTCTTCGCAAAACTCATCAGCAATTATTTTACACCATTTAGACTGATTTGTGCAGCCTCCTCTGGTTAGTGTTGTTAGCAATTGTCGATCTTTTATTCTTCTGGTCTTTTCATCTAGGAGATTCTTGAATGCGAACGGAACAGAATCAATGAAATTTTCATGTGTTTCATAAAAGAACTTCTCCCTTACTTGAGAGATAGTCAACTTGTTTCTTCTAGCATAATTTTGTAGATAGTTTGCTATCTTTCTCTCCCACCTTTCCTTTATCGTGTTCTAATATCATTAGATCATGCTCATTATCATCCTATGCATGTATCACCGGAAAGAAAACCAATGTTGTAGTCAAGTGGATTGCATAGTTACCAGTGATACATGTTATAGAATAAGCAATAAAATATATAGATATGAACAAAAGATAAGTAATGGTGGAAGATCCAACAAGTCTTCCTATTACTCAGAATAAGTACATAAGTGTGTTACAATGTCTCAGTGCTTCCCATGTATCCAAATATCCAGTCTATATATATGGTTTACAGACAGTTACATAACGACCCATCGGTTCACTAACCGACTCGACATGTAATGACCGACACAACGGTTCGACATGTTCTACGAAGTGATCGAACAGAGGACCTATTCGAGCGAACAACTTAGGCTCCTCCAAGAGGATTTCATAACAATATTATAGGTGGCATTGGTTAATGACGATCCACAGACGAACACTCAGATTCATATGGTTGGCTAAAGACTTGAACAAAACCTAGAATCCTTTAACTTCATGCGTTAAACGACAAACAAAACGTTTTCTATGGGGAATGTCATTGATAGCCCATTTTGGCCGACATACATAAAGATGGAACCACAATTTATGTTTCTATCTTTCCACTATGAGAAGAATATTATCAATGTTGGAGTTAGAAATGTATCTGGAATAACGAAATACCACCAAATTCTCTTCTTCAACAATGTACCTACTATTGCTCTTATAGTTGAAAGCTAATCTAACTGGGATTGAAATATTTTTCCTTTTTCCAACAACATATCAATTAATGAACACAAAACGCCACATAACTCTCAATCGCAGAGCCTGGTGCTCTCGAACCTTTAGCAATTGGGAATGCCAATATTTACTGAAATTACATGCTCTTTTCCCAATAAACACGAATGAGCTAGATATTGCATGCAGGCAACAATTTTCACAGATGACCTACCAAGTGATTCCTAACCCACCCCCTAGTTTCTTTCTTGTTGTAGCCTCGTGTGCGTTTTATGCCCAGTAAAAAATTCTCGTTCTCTTTACTCCTACAATATAGTGGAAAAGCCTGCATAGTTCGTTGTTGGAAATGTTCCATAGTTCGAGAAAATGATTTTGAAAAACTAAAATAACAATGCCAAGTTCAATTTATTGAGCCCTACTGACCCTTATCATGCTTATTTCCATCACCACGTTTGGGATTTCAAAGCGTAGCTACAATTTCCCAGCAGCCTTCAGTAACCATGTCGGTGTTGTCTCCGCGAATGGTGCACCGGAGCCCCATGTCATAGTGTTGGTTTCCCACGGGAAAGAGCTTGCGAGGAAGCCTAATGTAGTTGTGAATCCGGTTGAAAAAATTATGCAGCCTCCCTGAGAAGTATATCGTCATGATACCGGAAGACATCATCGGTGAAGAGTTTGATACCATCAAGATCAGTGTGCAACTTGTTGCGAGGAATAGAAAATCGTTCTTGACGGGATTGACCAGCCGAGAAATCAATATCCTCCAATTTCATTTATTGAATCCCACTCACAACATATTTACCTTTTTCACCTCTCTTACGGATTCTTATTCAAAGTTTATGATGCCTCCTAAGGGTTTGGTTGAGAATCCCAGGAAAGATATGATCGTTTGTAATTGGGCTGGCCTTTAGTGTCATGTTTTCTTATGAGAAAATTAATTCAAGCATATATAAATTGTTTGGTTGAGAATCCCAGGAAAGATATGATCGTTTGTAATTGGGCTGGCCTTTAGTGTCATGTTTTCTTATGAGAAAATTAATTCAAGCATATATAAATTGTTGTCGAATTTCCTGATATTGGTCACCTGCAGAAAGGAAAGAACACTCCCTAAATAAATTGCATCAAGAAAGACGACGATATCTTACCACTAATCCAGATATATGGCATGCTCATTAATATCTAACCATGAATCTTATATGTCATAGATCAAATATTATTACATGTAGATCATGACTAGTTAATATATAGGAACGCCAATGGGTAAAATTGAGGTTCGATTGAAAGCCGAGATCAATATAACAGATACCAATATTAATACTGAAACCCTTCATTGATACAACTTCAACTTACCTTCCAACTAGACAGTGATCTCGGGAACCATTCCATTATTTATTGTTTGGCTCTTGCCTCGTTCAAATTAGATAACAACTAGATTACCATCCTGGCTTATATAGAAGGTCTGTTAAAATATGATATTGGCATAATAGATAAGTTTCACTATTCTCTGTAGTCTCAAACAGACTTGTTTCCATGGAACTCGGGAAATACCTTAGGTATATGCAGGAAAAATAAATATATAAAGGTGGCATATGAAGGGAAAACCTATATGACCTAGTCTCGGTTGGATGCTAGTGAAAATCTATGAAAGGGATGGTAAATTCAGGAAGTAAAGGTGGCCTATGAATAATGAATAATATAATAAATAATGTGAACATAGCCTATACAGATGGTAAATTCGAGACATTTTGTCTATATGATTGTCAAGCTCAGTCATTTCATCATGCTTCTGGGATTATGAGCAAACTACAATGATTATCCAGGCTTCAAGGTAAATTTTCCATGTTTGCATGTTAAATTGCATCTTTATATTATAATGAAAGAATTTTTTCGACATACTGAGTAATTTCTTAATTAGATTAGCAATAGAGTATCAGGAATATAAAAATGGTTCTTTCTCTATGTAATAAATTGCATCAAGAAAGACGACGAGCTCTTATCACTAATCTAGATATATGGCATGCTCATTAATATCTAGCCCATGAAGCCTATATGTCAGATAAAATATTATTATGTATATCATGACTAGTTAATATACAGTATATCATGACTATTTAATATATAGGAAATCTAATGGGTAAAACTGAGGTTCGATTGAAAGCCGAGATCAATATAAAAAATACCAATATTAATACTAAAACCCTTCATTGCTACAACTTCAACTTACCTACCAAATAGCCAATGAGCTCGGGACCACTTCTACATTTCCAAAAATATAAGGCTGCTTAAAGGAAAGGGTAATAATAATGATGCCTGAAGTTGCTAAAAAATTATTCACTGGGGCCATGGAAAGGCCGCCCTCTCAAAAGCCGCCATTCACCATCCATTCTTGTAGTGCTCAAATGATTTTTTTGGAAGATAGGAATTACATGACGTTTCTCTATAATTGGAGTGATATTTTTGAGGTTGAGCTTATGCCTATTGGGCGTCTTTACGAAAGAACCCAAGATCTGGTCGAAAGAAAGAAACAACCCCAGGCTAGAACGGTCCCCCAAGACTGGCAGAAAAACAAGTAACTCTACCATCGCATAATTATTGTAGGGTGAATCTATATTTCTCTATTATATATTAATTATCTTTTAAGGCTAGTAATAATTTTTTTATGCTTCCACGACAAAAAAATAAAATAAATTTAGTTGTGCGAGTGCTATATGTTATATGATTCTTACCTACAGGAACTGGAATTCGCAATGTTGGAGGTCCTAGTTTTTGCACACAAAGATGGTTCCTTGCTTCTTATCCACAAGAACAGGGTTGGATACCCATTCGGTAAGGGGAACTGGGTAGATGAAACCAGCCTTAAGCAGTTTCTCTACCTCTTCCTTAATAGGTGTTTCCTTCCTAGGATTAACAGCACGAAGATGCTGTCAAACAAGCTTAACATGAGGGTAAGTATTAATGTTGAATATTGTAACTTCAAAGAATATTATATTTGTACTTTATTATTCCGGAGATGTTTCATTCCTCCGAGGCAATCCTATTATGTATCCGGAGATGTTTATTCCTCCGATGATTAATATTAACTAGGGTTATTAGACCCACCATATGTGGGTCGGCCCTGTAGTTACATTTTAGGGGTTATTAGACTTCTCCAAGTGAGGTCGGCCCCAACAGGTCTTTTAGTCAGTTGAGATTCAAGTATAAATAGAGGAGGTGAACTCCTCATTAGATCATTCACTCACTTGTGGAAGAGTGCGCACTAGTTGAGGAGATCTGCTAAGGAGTCAAGGAGAAGGAGCACATCTTGTATTTTGGTTGATCATCTTATTGAGGAAAGCTTTACTGGGTTTTCTACCCCATGAGGGTTTCCCAGGATATATTGTGTGTTATCTTGTGATTGTGTTTCTATCAGAGATCTTGCTTGTCTATTTGGTTTAAACTTAACATGGTATCAGAGCTAGACTGAATAGGACATCTTTCACAAGGTAAGATCATCTCTCTCTCTCTTTGGTGAAGTTAGGGTTTACCGCCCAAAGTTAGTATTACTGATTTTTGGTTGCATGGCTGGATAGCCCTCATCAATACCTTTCTTTTAAGCCCTAGATCGAACTTTTTGGTTGGGTAGAACTCCGGGAATTGCAAACCCTAATTCTACCAAAAGTGCGATACGTCAGTTTTTGGTTTCAGAAAAAAATTGGAATTTTTTATTTCTGTTTACATGGTTGGATAGCCTTTATCAAGAGCATTCTTTTAAGCTATAGATCGAACTTTTTGGTTGGGTAGATCTCCGGGAATTGCAAACCCTAATTCTACCAAAAGTGCGATACGTCAGTTTTTGGTTTCAGAAAAAAGTTGGAATTTTTTATTTCTGTTTACATGGTTGGATAGCCTTTATCAAGAGCATTCTTTTAAGCTATAGATCGAACTTTTTGGTTAGGTAGATCTCCGGGAATTGCAAACCCTAATTCTACCAAAAGTGCGATAAATTTCTGTTTCAGTTTCCGGAAAAGTGAAAAGTAACTTTCCAAGTTAGTCTACTCTGTCTCTTGGACTCCCCCAAGAGAAGATGGCTCCTAATACTAAGCTTGAAGACAAGCTAGAAGGCATAGAAAATTTCCGGGCATGGAAATACAGAATTGGTCTCATTCTTGAAGAGAATGATCTTGCTCATTATATCAAGGAGGAAGTTGCAGAACCAGAAGAAGATGAAGCCAAAGAAAAACACAGGAAGGATTTGATTAGGGCAAAGAGAATCATAGCAGATTCTATTAAAGACCACTTGATTCCCCAAGTGGCTTCCAAGAAGACTCCAAAAGAAATGTATGATGCCCTAGGAAGAATGTATGAAGGGAAGAACATCAATAGGAAGATGAATCTAAGGACTCAGTTGAAGAGTACCAAGATGCACAAAGGAGAATCCATTCAAGACTACTTCTCAAGAGTCTCTCTAATCAAAGAGCAACTAGATGCCATTGGTGATACTCTTGATGAGGATGAACTTGTGATGACAGCTCTTAATGGTCTCACTAGACCTTGGGAGTCATTCATTCAAACTATGTGTGCCAGAAAAGAAAGTATGAAGTTTGATGTAGTTTGGGAGGATTGTGTGCAAGAGGAGGCTAGGGTTGCAAATAGAGAAGCCCTACTCAAAGAAGATGACCAAGCCTTGGCCACACACACCAAAAGAAGAAGGAGTCAATCCTACTCCAAGAAGGGTAATCACAAGGAGTCTCATCCTCCTCACAGATTTCAGAAGAAAAGAGGATCCACTCAAAGAAGGGATTACTCTTCCTTCCAGTGCTATTCTTGCCACAAATTAGGACACATTGCTAAAGATTGTCCTCTACAAAAGAAGAAGGGTTCTTACTACAAAAGACACCAAGCACATCTTGCAGAAGATGACAGTGAAGAAGAAGAAGTTGAGGAAGAAAGGTCTCACAATAAAAGTCCTAGAGATGAAAGGGAGGAAGAAGAAAGGACCTTCTCCAAAAGAAGGACAAGGAGAAATACAGAAGAAGATGCAGAAGAATATGTTCTCTTCTCCGCACTCTCTGGATCCATAACCCCTGAAGAAGGTACATGGCTTATTGACAGTGGTGCTTCAAAGCACATGACAGGACAGAAAAGGACTCTCTCAAAACTTGAAGAAAAGACTTCTCCCCAAAAGGTATCTCTAGGAGATGACTATCAATATCCCATTAAGGGAATTGGTGAAGCAAACTACAAACTTGATTCTGGAACTCCCATGAAGATGAAGGAAGTTCTATATGTTCCAGGATTGAAGAAGAATTTGCTTTCAATCTCAGCTTTGGACAAGAAAGGCTTCAGAGTTGCTTTCATTGATGGACAAGTGTTAATGTGGTCCAAAGGAAAAACCATTAAGGATGCAATTGTTATTGGTGAAGAGGAAGGAGGTTTATATAAACTCAAGGGTTATCCGGAAGCTGCTCTTGTTCATGAAACATCCAGCCCCAGTGAGCTATGGCATAGAAGACTAGCTCACATCAACTACAAAGCCTTACCTTATGTAAGCAAGGTGGTCATAGGACTACCAGACTTAAAGGTTGATCATGATGGCTCATGTAAAGGATGTAAGAAAGGAAAGAATGTCAAGAACCCCTTTCAGAAGAGTGAAACAAAGACTAAGGGTATCTTGGAGTTAATACACTCAGATGTATGTGGTCCAATGCCCACCACCTCTCTAAGTGGTTTTGAATACTATCTTTCATTCATTGATGATCATTCAAGGAAAACTTGGATCTACTTTCTAAAAGGTAAGAATGAAGTCTTTGGAAAGTTCAAAGAATTCAAAGACTTAATAGAGAATCTCTCAGATAAGAAAATCAAGATTCTCAGGACAGACAATGGTGGAGAATATACTTCAAAAGAGTTTGAAGAATTTTGTAAAGAAGCTGGAATCAAGAGAGAGTTAACCACTCCCTACAATCCCCAACAAAATGGGGTTGCAGAAAGGAAAAATAGAACCATCATGGAAGCTGTGAAGACTATGATACATGACCAGGATCTTCCCATGTATCTATGGGCTGAAGCAGCCAAGACAGCAGTCTATGTGCAAAATAGATTATCTCACAGTGCTCTTGAATTCAAAACTCCAGAAGAAGTGTTTACAGGTAAGAAGCCTGAAGTAAGCCATCTTAAAATATTTGGGTGTCCTGTGTACATCCACATTCCAAAAGAAAAGAGAACCAAGTTGGATCCCTCAGGTAAGAAGGGAATGTTTGTTGGTTATTGTGAAACTTCCAAAGCCTTCAGAATATACATACCAGGTTTCCATCATATAGAAATAAGTAGAGATGTAACCTTTGATGAGGAAGCAGCTCTCAAGAAATCCAGAAAGTGTCAACTTGAAGAAGTTTATGAAGAAGATACATCTCCCAAAATCTCAGAGACTGTACTTGTCCCTAAAGAAGTTACATCAGAGGATCATGACATGTTGGAACCTCAAGAACCTCCTGTAGCAGATTTTTCTAGGAAAAGAAGACCAGCATGGGCTAGAGATATTATTCAAGGAGCTGAAAGATATGGTGCTCCCGAAGGCTCTACTAGAGAAAGGAAGAAACCAAAACTAGTGTCCAACTATATGGCCTTGATGTGTGATCTTGTGGATCAACTACCTACCAACTATGAAGAGGCAGCTCAGAAGAAAGAATGGGTAGAAGCAATGACAGAAGAATATCAGTCAATAATGAAAAATGATGTTTGGGATATAGTCCCCAAACCCAAAGATAAAAGTGTGGTTTCTTCCAAATGGATTTTTAAAATAAAACATGCTGCAGATGGTAGCATTGAAAAATACAAGGCAAGATTTGTTGCCAGAGGATTCTCTCAGAAGGAAGGAATTGACTATGAAGAAACATTTGCACCTGTCACTAGGTATACTTCAATTAGAACTATCATGGCACTTGCATCCATGATGAAATGGAAATTGCATCAAATGGATGTTAAGACAGCCTTCCTGAATGGTGAAATTGAAGAAGAAGTATACATAGAACAACCTCAAGGTTTTGAGGTCAAAGACGGAAGGACCCATGTATGCAAACTGAAGAAGGCATTATATGGTTTGAAGCAAGCTCCCAGAGCTTGGTATGGAAGAATTGACAGTTTCTTATTAAGCATGGGCTTTACCAAAAGTAAAGCTGACCCCAATCTCTATCTTAAAGTAATGAATGATGAACCTGTTATATTGCTATTATATGTAGATGATCTATTTCTAACAGGAAATGAGAAACAAATCATTGAAAGCAAGAAGAAGCTTTCTTCAGAATTCGAAATGAAAGATCTCGGATTAATGCACTACTTCTTAGGCCTAGAAGTGTGGCAAGAGCCAAAAGGGATCTTTCTAAATCAAGGTAAGTATACTGTGGAGATCCTCAAAAGATTTGATATGTTGGAATGTAAATCTATGGCCACTCCCATGGACTCCAACCTAAAACTGCTGGCTAATGATTCTTCAGAACTAGTGGACATAACCCTATATAGACAGATCATTGGATCACTGATGTACTTAACAAATACTAGGTCTGATATATGCTTTGCTGTAAATACCCTAAGTCAGTTTCAAGTAGAACCTAGAAAGGTTCACCTTATAGCTGCAAAGCATATCATGAGGTACCTAAAAGGTACAGTGGACTTTGGCCTTTACTATCTTGGAGACAGTGAACTCAAGTTGCATGGTTTCTCAGATTCTGATTGGGCAGGTAGTGTCTCAGACAGAAAAAGTACTTCAGGTGGATGTTATGGTCTTGGATCTGCCATGATCTCCTGGTTCAGCAAGAAACAATCTAGTGTGGCCCTCAGTACCGCTGAAGCAGAATATATAGCTGCTTGCTCTGCCAGCTGTGAAGCGGTGTGGCTTCGGAAACTCTTATCTGGAATCTTTGACTTAGAAATGGATCCCACTGTGATTATGTGTGATAATCAAAGCTGCATTAAGATGACTGAAAATCCTGTGTTCCATGATAAGTCAAAACACATTGAGATCCGTTACTTCTATATACGAGACATGGTGCAGAGAGGAGCCATCAAGCTCGAGTATATAAGCACTGAGGATCAGGTTGCTGATATCTTGACTAAACCTCTGTCTCGAGTGAAGTTTGAGTACTTCCGAGACAAGCTTGGTATAGTCCAGAAGGACCCTCCTCGAAAGGGGGAGTAGTATAGTATTTCTGTCGCTTATTTTTCTATTTTGTTAGCTACTTACAATTATTTAGATTTAGAGCTTTTACATATTGTTTATGTCTGATATACATGCTAGTGATGTACACATGTTTTGATGTGATGTGTACATGTGTTGATTAGTGATGTATACATATTGTGATGTACATGTGTTGATTAGTGATGTATACATATTGTGATGTACACATGTTTTGATGTGATGTGTACATATGTTGATTAGTGATGTATACATATTGTGATGTACATGTGTTGATTAGTGATGTATACATATTGTGATGTACACATGTTTTGATGTGATGTGTACATGTGTTGATTAGTGATGTATACATGTTTTGATATACACATGTTTTGATGTGATGTATACATGTTTTGATGTACACATGTTTTGATGTGATGTATACATGTTTTGATGTACACATGTTTTGATGTGGTGATGTATACATGTTTTGATGTACACATGTTTTGATGTGATGTATACATGTTTTGATTTACACATGTTTTGATGTGATGATGTATACATGTTTTGATGTACACATGCTTTGATGTGATGTTTACATGTTTTGATGTGTTACATGATTGTACCTGTATAGATGTGGATACAGTTGAGGGGATTGGATCATCCCTGGACTTTTAGTCCTAAAAGGAGCCGTAGACGAGAGGTCTCCGAGAATGAAGTCCTTAGTGGACAGTTGAGGGGATTGGATCATCCCTGGACTTTCAGTCCTAAAGAGAGCCGTAGACGTGAGGTCTCCGAGAATGAAGTCCTTAGTGGACAGTTGAGGGGATTGGATCATCCCTGGACTTTCATTCCTAAAAGGAGTCGTAGACGTGAGGTCTCCGAGAATGAAGTCCTTAGTGGACAGTTGAGGGGATTGGATCATCCCTGGACTTTCAGTCCTAAAGAGAGCCGTAGACGTGAGGTCTCCGAGAATGAAGTCCTTAGTGGACAGTTGAGGGGATTGGATCATCCCTGGACTTTCAGTCCTAAAGAGAGCCGTAGACGTGAGGTCTCCGAGAATAGAGGATAGGACTGCATCGTCCCTGGACCTCGGTTCAAAATGTACGTGATGGGGATTGCATCATCCCGGAACTGATAGTTCAAAATGTACGTGATAGGGATTGCATCATCCCGGAACTGATAATTCAAAATGTACGTGATGGGGATTGCATCATCCCGGAACTGATAGTTCAAAATGTACGTGATGGGGATTGCATCATCCCGGAACTGATAGTTCAAAATGTACGTGATGGGGATTGCATCATCCCGGAACTGATAGTTCAAAATGTACGTGATGGGGATTGCATCATCCCGGAACTGATAGTTCAAAATGTACGTGATGGGGATTGCATCATCCCGGAATTGATAGTTCAAAATGTACGTGATGGGGATTGCATCATCCCGGAACTGATAGTTCAAAATGTACGTGATGGGGATTGCATCATCCCGGAACTGATAGTTCAAAATGTACGTGATAGGGGATTGCATCATCCTGGAACTGATAGTTCAAAATGTACGTGATGGGGATTGTATCATCCCCGGACTTCGGTCCCTGAATTGATCCGTAGACGAATGGTCTCCGAGAAAGAGTATTGATGAGGTATCGGTAGGATACTTGTGCTGCTGATGATGACGATGCTGCTGATCGTGTGATGACGATGCTGCTGATCGTGTGATGACGATGCTGCTGATCGTGTGATGACGATGCTGCTGATCGTGTGATGACGATGCTGCTGAGCGTGTGATGACGATGCTGTTGATCGTGTGATGACGATGCTGCTGATCGTGTGATGACGATGCTGCTGATCATATGATGACGATGCTGCTGATCGTGTGATGACGATGCTGCTGATCATATGGTGACGATGCTGCTGATCGTGATGTTGATGTTGACAGTGATGTACCAGTAACTGTTTGAGTTACTGATGAGGACAGATTGAAGAAAGCTTCCGATGATTTATAGATGTATCATGTGTGGTGACTCCTTGCTCCTGCAGATACTGTTATAATATCCTTCTCGTTAAGGGGGAGTGTTGAATATTGTAACTTCAAAGAATATTATATTTGTACTTTATTATTCCGGAGATGTTTCATTCCTCCGAGGCAATCCTATTATGTATACGGAGATGTTTATTCCTCCGATGATTAATATTAACTAGGGTTATTAGACCCACCATATGTGGGTCGGCCCTGTAGTTACATTTTAGGGGTTATTAGACTTCTCCAAGTGAGGTCGGCCCCAACAGGTCTTTTAGTCAGTTGAGATTCAAGTATAAATAGAGGAGGTGAACTCCTCATTAGATCATTCACTCACTTGTGGAAGAGTGCGCACTAGTTGAGGAGATCTGCTAAGGAGTCAAGGAGAAGGAGCACATCTTGTATTTTGGTTGATCATCTTATTGAGGAAAGCTTTACTGGGTTTTCTACCCCATGAGGGTTTCCCAGGATATATTGTGTGTTATCTTGTGATTGTGTTTCTATCAGAGATCTTGCTTGTCTATTTGGTTTAAACTTAACAATTAATCTTGTGTTCGACAATACTAGGGTCAATACTTGACATCTCGTCATATGACCAGGAAAACACATCCCGAAACTCTTTGAATAAATCGGTGTAAATACGAATTTCCTCAGGGGAACAATCAGCACTGACGTATACATTTTTGATTTTTTCGAGAGTACGAGAAATGTTGATAGGGATAGTAGGAGAAATATTAGCCATATGTCACTTCGCATAAATGTCATGTGATTCCAAAGGAGCCACACGGTGACCAACTTTATCGGATAGAATCGATCGAAACTCATCTTGCTCAATAAGATCAAGGTTGGGAAGGAAATAAGATCTATGATGGAGATCCTCCGAAGGCTTGTCATTTCCATTCATAGCCTTGATAATGGATCCATCCGAAGGTAAAGTACCATCAAGGCAGTCATATGAACAAGACGAGTCAACAGCCCATGTGGGCAGCATAACGGGATCTTCTTCCTCTGTCCTTGAAGAAGAGAGATCCGGATCTGCAGTGACTTGTTGAATATCATGATAAGCAAGCTCAGTTGCAGACAAGGGCATAGCCATCCCGATATGCAAAGAGTCTCTCGACGGGGAACTCGTGGAAGGTAGAGTCAACGAATCACTAAAGTACGATATCCGAAATGGTACAAGATTCAATGATGAAGAGGCATCATCGGAGATGGTTCCTATGAAGGAAATTGGAGCAGAAAAGTCAAAAGATCCCATCAAGGAAGAATACAAGCCTACACCAACATTCTCAGTTGCCGACTGAGAATTTTCAATATGAGGAACTATAGTTCTTGGTGATGCTATGCGATTGGAACTAGTAAAGGCTAGCTGATCGACCGTCACAATATTTCTTTCGTGGGGCAAGCAGATGACTCTAAACACAGAGGACACGATCGCTTTCATAACGTAGATCCAATTCTGACCCAATAAAAGGTTATAGTCAAGGGGAGCATTGACCACCTCGACCTCTATAGGCACAGAATTCCCACCCAAGTGGACCTCAAGGGAGGGGATAATAGTATGCAGCCTGAAAGAACGACCATCGAATGCAGTAAGCATGGTCATAGACTTGGACAACAGAGGAGGGTCGAGAGCCTTCCAACAAGCTAAAGACATTACTAAAGTGGAAGCACCTTCTTCAACCACGGTACATTTAATGATCATCTAAACACCTATCATGAACTTGGAAAGCCACATGATAGGGAAACCTAGGTTGAACATCAGTAGTGTCAAACTTGATAACATTTGGGCTACAAGGGTCCTGGACTCCCAAATAAAATAGAAGGGTGTTCCTTTGTGAAGGACAAGCCTGAAGAACCTCGAGAACTGACATAGCACATGGGGTTTGGCCCAGATATTCCACAATCAAGTAGTTCTAGGTGGCTCTAACATTAGGATAATGTGTCAAGTGCTTGAGGACACCTTTCGGTACCCGCGGCATAGAATTGGGCTTCTCGATATGCAATGGAGTCTCAGGTGGAGGGGGATCATTCCCCAAAGAAGGTTGTGGAGATCCATAATCACGCAAGTGAGTAGAAACACAAACCTCATATTTGACCATGTTCATGCATCCAAAACTGCCGTCATGGGTAGAAGAAGTCAAAGTTTCAGTAGTCCCATGATTGGCGATGGAAGCACCAGAAGCCATATTCTGATGATGAGGAAGAGGATTTATCAGCACAGTTGTGCTCTGTGCAATGTGCTTCAATGCTTCCTCCATACGAGGACACAAATGTGTAAGGTGATCCTCCAAGTAGAGTTTACAAGGAAAATTCACCTTACATCTGGGCTTGTGATCCCCACCAGCATTTCTGCCATCTCGAGGAGGGTTAGTGTTCTCTTTCTTATTCTTATTGTTCCCACCCCTGTGGTTTTTCTTCACCTTCTTTTTCCCACTAGGTTTCTAGTTACCGGATGGGTTCACCAATTGTATAGAATGTACATTGGATGACTGGATGGAAATGGACGAGGTAGAAGGCTGTCCAGGGGTAGACTGGTTAATAGTCAGTTTATGCCTATGATTCGTAACCATATCTATGGAATGAGCACTTGTGGAACCAACAATTCCATCGGCATGCGGTCCAAGAGAGGGCTTGGTCTCATGTCTTGATCGTGGTGCGTCAGGTATAATGTCATACAAAATCCTAGACTGAGCATAGACTAGGTCTAATTGCTGGGATTTAAAGATGGCTTGTTCATCAGTCATAATTTGAGACAACGAAACGTCCTTCGAAATATAAGGGAGCAGAGACTTGAGGAACCATTCCAGGAGAAACTCCAGAGGAATGTTGGCTTTTACTAACCTCTTCCGTTGGTGCCACTCTTGAGTGTGATCAGAGATATGCATGGCTTGAATCTCTTATATGTGCCCCTAGGCAACTCGACATACCATTTCGCAGAAACCCCCATAAGGGTGCATTGAAATAGCCTCAAACAGATGGAATTGTGGTTTAAGGAATTCGAGGAGCACCATAGATGGAAAGTGGTGACGTGATCACCTCGATCTTCACCCTTCTTCCCTTCAAAATTTGGAACATTGGAAGGGAGCTTGGTGGGGACCAGGGGCCATGTATAGTCATGACACACCGGATCATTCGTGAGCTTAGAAAGATTGGGAAAGTTCAACCTAGTGAGGAACAAGAGCTCCTAAGGCTGTGAAGCTTGATTACAAGCTTCCAAAAGAGACTGACTTTGCAAAACCAAGGATGAGACCATGTACATCGAGGTTGACACCTGAGGTGTCGACGAACTCTGATAGAACCTATGACCCTGACCAGAAGGATAATACGCTCCTCCAAACTGACCCATATAAGGATACATAGGCATGTGCATGGAATAGGTTCTATAGGGGGGAATGGAACAAGGGCCGAAGCCGGGTGAATAATTATTAAAGTTACCTCCATAAGAATGGGGTATCGTGTAACCACTTGACGTTGAAGAACAAGTCAAGTAAGGGCCATAAGAAAATGGTATGTTCCCACCCCAAGGAATCGAGGAATTAGGAGGAGGATTCAGAATCATATAAGCATCTATGGGCACAGGCGCATGCATAGAGGCATACAGGTTAATGGATGGGATATAAGTCATAGATCTGATTCCTACTGTGAAACTTCCACTCGAGAAAGGATTCACACTAACACTAAGGGTTGATGAAGGAGGAGGCCATCCTTAATAATTTGGAGAAGAGCGAGGGATGTGACCACTCCCGAACTGATAAGTGGTAAAAGGGGGTGTAGTGCTCCCAACCCCAATGCTAGAGCTAGTGTGACTACCAGACATGGAGGAAGTAATATTTGGCATAAAACCGGGCATACCCAATGTAAAAGGGTCTGAGGTCGTGGAGACGGATGTAGAACCAAAAACTGACACCCGTAGATGAACCATACGGATGACCTGATGCCCATGTATCATCAAACGGGTTCCTACTAGTGGGTTGGGATGTCCCAAACCCATGAGGAGTGATGTGTGATGAAACTCCCTCCCGTTCATTCCTTGGAGAGTATATGTGAGGAGGGGAAGTTCCCTTTGTTCCATTGGACGGAGTCACAGGGACTCCCAACGTCCCAGATGCAGAACTCATAATGGGAGCTCTCTGAATCTCGTAATATGTGAATAAAGGACCAGCGATAGTCCTGTCATGTCTCTTGCGAAGAGACTGTGACAGATCGTTAGCTGGTAAACCAACCAACCAACGAGATCGGCGGGGAGCCGGATCTCGATCCACGATGAATTCAAAGAGTCAACAAATAAGCATTTCCTAACGGCCCACTAAATCATCACAGAGCATACACCTAAAAGAAACTACAACCAAAATGCACACAATAGGGGGCTGGCTCAAGGGACCTCCCGACACTACAACCAATATGTCTTGCCTAGCAGAGGCCCAAGACTCCCAAACTCTAACCAGAGGTAACAAAATCAGTTATAAGGGCCCTTAGACTTCAATGTGCGGACACAATGTGTTTTCCGACCCCTATCCGACTCAAGACACTCACATAATAATCACTACAAATGTCCTATGTGATACCTAGGTAAATCAACTATGGTCACCACGTATAACCAATGCTCAAGCGAACAGTCGCAGGTGGGATTCGTCGGATGGGCAGGGTAGCTAAGCCCGAAACTCAAAAGGGTCAAATCCCCCAAGAGTCCCCAGATACAAACAAATCCTAGATATATATCCCAAGTTCAACAAGTATTGAAGGGCTATATCTGCAACCTACCTCCCATGACCTCGTGCTTAACTCTAGTGTGAGTAGAGCGTCTTGCGAACACCGATGTATACCATGGGTTTCACCACTCCATGGTCAGACACATAAGGTTTGTTTGATAGTCTTGGATCGTTTACTCACGCAGGTTCTATTCCAAGACTCTACAACCTATACTTGTTGGTGCACCCTAGAAAAGAAAAATGTTCTAATCAATTTTAATTAAGCATTAATTTTATTGGTTGTGATTACTCAAAGGAATATGGCCGTGAAAGCATTAATTTTATTGGTTGTGATTACTCAAAGGAATATGGCCATGAAACTAGTGATATGAAATGACTCAATGATATGCACACCTAAAAAAACTAGACTCATCTATCAATAAAAATATGTATACCACTAAATGATAGTCAAACCAAAGTTTCTTCTTCAAAAATAAAATGCAATCTCTTTACAATATTTCATTCCCAACCAAACCCTAATGAAGTCACAAGCACTCCAATGTAAAATGCAAGTACAAAAAGAATTTATTTTGTATTTTCAATATAAATAAATGAAAATGAAACTAGAATCAATACTTTTCAGAAAAAGATGTGGAGAATGCAGTGCAGATAACCCAGCAAACCCAAAAAGAAAGACTCAATCTAAGAAAATAATCTATAAAAAGAAAAAATGGTTAAAAAAACAATTTCTCAAAAAACAAAGAAAGAGGAGCTTCCAGTCACTAAAAGGGCATGAGACAATCAGGATACAGGTCCAGCAAGTCTCAGGAACACCCAGAACTCACCCAACATCAACCAAACACCATAAACAAGGTTAAACTAGATCTATACGCAATTGTTCAATGAACAATAGCGTACGTACGTAGCCTAGTCAACTAACAGTAGCGTGTACACATGGGTAAACCACAACAAACTCAGGTACAAGGCAGGATAGGTGACCAAAAAATGAGTGAAAAGGGCCAAGAAACTCAGGATTTTTCTATAAGAACCTGAAAACCTACCAACGACACAGAAACCTGAAAGAATAGAGAACCAAAACAAGGAAAAAATTGGCCAAAAGACCCCAAATGGAGGCTTCTCCCCAGCGGAGTCGCCAATTCTGTTACGGAGAAAAAATTCCTATGGCTTGGGGTAGACCACAACAGACAGATGAACTCAAGAAAATCAACTCATTTCCCAACATATGCTTTATGAATGTAAATGCGGGTAAACAACATAAAAGACCTACCTCAATCTGGATGTCTGATGAAGAATTTCATTGAGCTTTTGAACCACAACACTTGAACCTGCAACTTAGTCTCAACAATAAATGCAAACAAGTTCATATGATATATGAAATATGTTAGCATATACAATAGCATAATCCATTATATATATAATAAAACGTACCCAATGATAATAAACAATCATTCACAATATAAATGGACGAGAAAATGAGTATTTCTATTAATATGAACAAGAAGTACAAGATACAACCTCCTATCGGAAACTCATATGAACCAAGAACTAGGTCCCTCCACTTGTGCCTCCACCACTTCAATCCCCCATACAATGGAAAACTCATGACCAAAAGAATGAATCCTTCACAAGGTATGAAAGAGTTGGGAGGTGAACATAAATGCTTCACAACTAGGATCAATGGATGTAGACTCAAGCAAGGAAAAATTTCGATAAAGTTTCAATGCTCTTCTCTTTATCCTCCTTCCATGTACCACAATAGCTCAATATAACCCTCCAAAGGAAAGTGAAAGGTCGAGTCGAGTTGTTTCAAGATACATGGAGGGCCAAAGGTCACAATGGACGCTTTTTGGAGTGAAAAATAGAGTTTTTAATTTTATTTACCAAAAAGTCGATGTACGCGGGCTGTAGTGATTCAGCCTGCATATACGTGAGGTGTATTTAAGTAGCTCACGTACAAGAGAAAAAATAGGGAAAAAGGGGTTCAAGGAGAACCATAAATATGGTTTTGAGTCTATAAATAGGTAAGGGAGGCCAATGAGTATTAATTCTCACAAGGTGGAAAAATACGGTGTAACAAATGCCCCGTAATGTGTGAGGTCAAAGAAGGTACTACGATGAATGGAATACATTATGAATCTTAGAAGTGGAGTGATGGAGACACAAATGGAAGGAGTATCCCACTCATCATAATACAATGATATATCTATGTACATATCAGTACAATACATAGAAATCTGATACAATGGCCATGAGTAGGAAGTACATAGTGAATACATGCCATGAATGGTCATAGGCATGACCCATATACAGTAAGATTTGGTCTCCTGCTAAAGAGGAAACATCTGATGCATACTGATGGTACAAACTGCTGGTGTATGAGAACAATCTCCCATAGGTACAATCACGATCACAAGCAGCATATACTGAATTCCACTAAAGTCTGGGGTCTTCTACACAAACCATCTACCGTGCATGTCTCATCAAGTGAATAAGGGTACTGATGTCGAACCTGATGTGACATCGTCTGATTATCGATCATTGATGTATATCATTAACATACGAGAGATAACCCACCAATGATGAAAATGGGTACCAAGGCACTGAGTACATTCACCAAGTGTGAATAAAGGTGTTGAGGTTGAAGACTTGATGAATCGATCGATAAGGGGAAATTAATGAATTCCCAACTGTTGATGGCGAGAGGACCTACCACTAATGACTGCAAGTATCAAGGTACTCAAAAGGACTCTAAATATCGATTCCAGAATAAATGAGTTGGAGTCGATGGAATGAGATTCACTCAAAGGAGGGAATTAATGGATCCCCCATCAACGAGCACAAGGTAGAAGCTAAGCTGAAATATTTGGAAGAAATCGGACAAACATGATGAATGAACCAAAAACTGGGTGCGTCTCTTATGGGTGTACAAGATACAAGTAGTGCATGGAAGAGACCTCCTAAATAGCAGCCAATGATGAAGACTACTGACAGGAGTGAGGAAACCACCAATAGGGTCTAATGGAAACCAAGGCACAACATGAATCCCAATGTGTGAATAGATGTCTTGTCATCAAACACAAGGGAAACCACTTAGTCAAGGACCAATGGTGAGATGTCACTTGCTAAGTTTAAGTTCACCTACCAACGATGAAAGTAGGCCCAGGGTGCAAGGTGGAACATCATATGTGATCGAATTGGACTCATAAGGGATGGCCGACATGCAATAGTCAAGAGATATGAGGAGTGGCCAACTCTGGTTTAAAGACTTCCTTTGAACAAGAGCATGAGCGGATGAATAGACTCAGGCAACATAGCCTCAAAACTGGATACTGAAAAAACTTTGTGATGCATGAGGCATCAACAAAGGCTCCATAATGACTGGAAGCTTAACCATCCGGTGGATTAAGATCTGAGAAACGAGTACACCTTCCTAAGGTCATACTAATATAACGACTCATGATACTTGGAGTGGAGATGGATGCTCTGTTCAAAGGAGACATGACAACTGCCAATATAAGCTAGTAAAAGTTTCTCGTCCGGATTTTTAAATTATATGAATTTTTTTTTCCTTTTTCATTTTATGAAGCTTGAAAAAAAAAAAAATTGCTTATGATACAACAGTGAGGGAACAAGTGTCATGAGAAAGAAAACTAGTTCTAGGCAATGGAACATACCTATGATCAATGCAAGGAAGCATGTGCAATATGTGGACAGTTGGGGGGTTTTTCCCTCAAGGTAAGGGTCATCAAGTTGCAAAAGATAAATTAAGGATCTGCTTGCTTCGGAAGGCAAAGTGCTCAGGCTAATGGCTAATAACTGAGAAAGCGAGAATCGACACAAGGCTCAAAGGAAAGCAAGATAATGCAATGCATTCACAACTTGACATAAAGCGAGAGTCATTATGGGAGATGGCAAGAATAAATATAAAGTAGAGTATGAATCTTCATCGCAATTTCATGGCGTGACTACAAAGGACTCCCAATCCTAAGGAGAAACCACTGCATGGGTTCCATAAGACATAAAAAGGATCTAACTAGGGCACCCATGGTCGGACAAGCCCTACTGCCAAATAACGACACTTCTAAAGCAGCATGAAGGTTGTTTGTTAGTTAAAAAGCAGGGTTGCACCTAAGTTTTATGAATATAGTCATAAGGTCAATGCAATAATGCAGGCGTAATGACATCCTAACCTATATGACAGGTGTAGAAAATACCTGTCGAAGGTGCGAAAAGGTTCAAAATCCACTCCCGATGCAAAAAACTGCTAAAAAAGGCACCTCACAACGATATATTAGTAAAAAAGGCTCTAAAAGTGGTAAAAACCAATATAAACTATACAAAAGTGGGTAAGAAAAAATAATAAATAGTAAAAAAAAAACATTTTTACCATACCATTTTCATTTTTACCCAACATAGTGCATTTTGGTGGTTTTTTCCCTCAATCTTCAAGCGACGATTCCAGGAGCTCGGAGCAACGAAATCGCGAGATTTCAAGACCAGGTAAGAGCCCTCATCCTTCCCTTCAATTCTATGGATTTCAATTTGGTTTTTAATGGTGGATTTTTAATCTTTGTAATCATTTTATACCCAATCTGTGTTGTACGCGGGCTATAATTTATTGGGTAGCGTATAGGGATGGGTGTACATGGTCAAACTGAATGTTGACCACGTATACGCGCAACTGCCTATGATATAGCCTGTGTACAGTGCTGTGGGAAATGTTTTTTATAAGTTTTAACATTAAAAATCCTTAGAATTTTCCACATGATGGTGCTAAAATGGAGGGAGAGGGAACATGATGTCATTGATCATCAAGTCAGAGGTGATTTGGCCACGCAACAAGCACTACAAGCTTGTGGTTTATACAAATTTTGGAGTATCGGGGGTTTAAGGGCCCAAAACTGATTACTCACCGCATTGGTGGATTATTGGGATCCAGAAACTCATTACCAGCTTGTCTCGCCGAGGAGAGGTGGCAAGCCTCATATTCATAGCGTGGGGGGAGGAGTCACTATTAGTGACTATATTGATAGATACTGTATTGTGGGCACCCACAAAGTGGGCAGCCAAGTCCCCACGGAGGCTATAGCAAGCCTACGCATGAAGATCATCATCCTCACTCTTGGGAGAATAGAAGGGTCTACTTCGCTTCATCAGGTCTCGAGGCCATTGATATTCTATGCCGTCGAGTGCATGAGGCATACGGTATATGATTGGTCACTACACTGCTAGGTTCCATGAAACACCAGCTGATAGAGTGTAAGCTGGCGCAGACCAAAGCTTTGGTTTCAGGAGCATTTGTGCAGTTTCTTCTTTGAGAGGGTTCCAAGCCTTAGCCCGAGGGTGGCGGTCCCTCCTCATAGTCTCTGAGATCCTGCCCAAACCCATTAGGAAGAGATATTGACACGACAGGGGGGTGGCTGAATGGCCTCTCCATATACTGATTAGTTCTTCCACTGGTGGCGGCGACAGGTGATCGCCATAGATGAATATCCCTATGAGGGGATTGACTTCAGAGGAGATCGTGATGTGCCACTTCCACTAGGGCCCGTGTTCGGAGATATCAGTAAGAAACTCTTTTTAAGTTTCAAATATTTATTTTTTTGTATTTTTGTTTTAAGTGAAAGAAAAAATATTTTTGGTGTGATATCATGTATTGATGTTTGACTGTTTTCTCGCAGACTTGGGTTCGTGAAGACCACAAGGATTCCCACAACATCAACACATAGGAAGGGGTGGGCAGACAGTAGGTGCAACGACAGAGCGCACATTAGAGATTGTACGGGTCAACCTGACTTGTATGACTACCAGGGTACTAGTGATCAAGGTGGAGCGCCTCCCTGAGGCGATGTAGAGACACGTAGTGGGTGTACTAGGTACATGGGTGCGGCTGCTCCGACGTATAGCCAATGCCGTGCACTACTATGTGAAGACTCATCCCACTGAGGAGGCTAGAGTTCCCCATAGGGATTAGATGCCATGGGGTCCCACTTTTTGTATCGATTATGTATATTTGATAGCTATGAGCTCCAGTTTTGTACTATGACATTTCTTTTTGATAATGAAAAGACTATGATTTTTTCCGACTCTACTATATTGTGTGTACAAATGTATGAATGTTAATTGTGTGATTCATTGCTTTTTTTAATTATGTGACAAATGCCAATATAGGACATAATTAGCGTATGCATCAGTAGTATTATTAAAACGTCTTGGAACATAAATATAAGTAATAAAATCAAAATGGCATTCCAAAAGTCTTACCCTTAAGAATCTCCTTAGTAGCGTAGGATCCCTAACACAGTACCAACCGTTTAATTGATACACAATTAGCTGTGAATCCAGGTGGACCTCTAAAGACTGGATACCATGCGAAATGGCATCACAAAGCAACTCAATAACGACACTATACTCAGCCACATTGTTTTATGTAGGACCAAAACAAGCACCTCCTCAAGACACAATTTGGTTGTCGGGCGAGTAAATAACCCACGCAGCAGAATCTAGTCTCTGCATATGATGGCTGGCCCCATCCGTGAATCCTAAGAACACTAGATATTCTGCTGACATCTGTCAACCAAAAGGATGCGAATCAGTAGACTCGAAAAAATCAAAGGAAAACTAAACTATGTACATAAACTATACAATAGTATACAAAAGTATTAGCTCAAGCATAATATCGCTTGAGATAGAGCCCATTTCTAGGCTCCTTAAGGGGGTTCCCCTCATAATATTCTAACTCGCAGGATCCTTTCTCAAGGACACGCCTCACAATGTAAGGATCGTTCCACATCGAGTTAAACTTGCCTTCCCACAAGGGTTCCTTATCTTGGTCATAAAGGAGAACCAAGTCACCTTTGTCATACTATCGGGGACAGACAGACCTATCATACTGAGCCTTGACACAACGTTTTTTGGCATCTATTGCCACGACAACAACCCAACGCTGCTCGAGGTGGACTAAGCCTTTCTCTACTTCCGAAGTATCAGGAAGGATTTCTATGGCTAGCTTCAAAGAAGGGATTTCACATTCAACCGGTAAGATGGACTCCACACCGGTGGAAGTCTTTACTGCAGTTCAATAATCGCACAAAGCAGGATACAGCATGATATTCCAATTACTCTTGCTTTGTTGGATGGTCCTTTGGAGAATGGCCTTAAGGGACTTATTGACTGCCTCAACCTGACCATTTACTTGGGGATAATACGAAGATGAGTGATCCTGTCTAAACCCAAGCTTAAGCGATAATTCAGCCATCATCTTATTTTGAAAGTGACTACAATGGTCAGTGACAATCTCTTTCATAATACCGAACCGAGCTATGATCTGATTGAATACGAAGTGGGCTGTTGTTTCACCATCGACTTTAATGGTCAGCATGGCCTCATCCCATTTAGTAAAGTAATTGATGACCACTATGATATGACGATGCCCCCCAGCCAAAGCTGGGGAGCAATCCATGAAATCAACCCCCCATTTGGTGAAGGTACCGACGGTGACGACAGGATAAAGAGGAGCAGAATGCGAGTGTACATTCCAAGAAAACACCTGACACAGGTGGCATCTCTTTACAGCGTTAACACAATCTTTAAATATCGTAGGCCAAAAATAACCCTCTCGCAAGATACGCTAGGCTATGAAAGCTCGGATAGGTGACCACCAAATGCCTCACTATGGAAGTCATCAAGCACTAACTTTGTCTCTTCATGAGTTAAGAAACGACGCAGGAGAGAGTCTTTTCCTCAGTGATACAAAGTATCACCGACGATGACATAATATTTGGCATGGTGTCTCACACGCCGTGGCTCATCTCGAGAAAAATGCAAAGGGAAATTCAAAGTCTGGAGATATATAATGATGTCTCCATACCAAGGGTTCGACGATGAGATAAGGAATAAATTTTCATCAACAAAGGAATCCTCATGGACCACTTCCTCATCAAGTCTAGGAAAATCCAACATCAGCTCTGCAAAAACCAAGGACTTCACCGACTTTGCCGAGGCAAAATCGAGGTCGAATTCCTGAAGGATGAAAATCCATTTATTATACTCCCCCCAAATCAAACGTCATGAGAGCATGGACTGAAATGGATTGACATGTTCTATAACCGTGGTTTTCCTGAGCAAGATGTAGTCTCGTAATCTATGGGCTGCATGAATAGTCGCAAGGGCCAGTTTATCTACGTGAGAATACCTTAGTTCAACGTCTACTAGGTTTCGACTAAGATAATATACAATGTGCTCTTGGAGCTTATCGTCCACCTAAACCAAGACCATACCAATCGTCTCTCAAGACGCAGCTGCATAAAGCAAAAAGTATCTTTCATAGTCGGGTGGGATAAGAAGAGGGGCCGATACTAAGGCTTTCTTTAGAGTGTCTAAAGATTGCTAGACTCGCTCATCCCAGATAAAAGGGGTGACTTTCTTCAATAATCGTGCGAAACCCTTAGTAAGACTAGCATATTTTACGATGAAACGATGTAAGAAAGTAGCCCTCCCTTGGAAGCTCCGAAGTCGAACAAAATTACGCGGGGGAGGCAACCGAAGTATTGCCTCAACCTTCAAAGGATTGACTCTAATAACATCTTTCGAGACTACAAACCCTAGAAGGAGACCAGATTTCACATAGAAAATGCACTTGTTTGGATTCAAACGTATATTATAACACCAGCATCTCTCGAAAATAAGGCGTAGGTGACCTGGGTGATCCACTCTCTTACGCGAGTGAGCAGCAAGGTCATCCAGGTAAGCCTCCGCTATACACTTAAGATCATGAAAGGCATAGGTCATGGCCCGCTAAAACGTAGCTCTGGCATTTTTAAGGCCGAAGGGAATTTTCCAGTATGCAGTTTTATGTTGATCCTTAGGTTTGATTTGGATCTGATTATAGCCCGAAAACCCATCCATAAACAAGAATACTTCGCTTCCTGCACACTCATCCAATATTTGGTCTATGAGTCGGGTGGGGAAGTTATCTTTAGGACATGCTTTATTCAGATCATGAAAGTTGGTGCACACATGAATGGTTCCTTGCTTCTTATCCATAGGAACGAGGTTGGATACCCATTCAGTAAGGGGAACTGGGTAGATGAAACCATCCTTAAGCAGTTTCTCTACCTCTGCCTTAATAGCGGCTTCCTTCCTAGGATTAATAGCACGAAGACACTGTCAAACAAGCTTAACATGAGGGTAAGTCTTAATCTCATGTTCAACAATACTAGGGTCAATACCTGGCATCTCCTTGTATGACCAAGAAAACACATCCCGAAACTCTTTGAATAAATCGGTGTAAATACAAATTTCCTCAGGGGAACAATCAGCACCGATGTATACATTTTTTATTTTTTCCGGGAGTACGAGAAATATTGATCGAGATAGTAGGAGAAATATTAGCCATATTTCCCTCCGCATAAATGCCGTGTGATTCCAAAGGAGCCACATGGTGGCCAAATTTCTCGGCTAGAGTCGATCGAAACTCATCTTTCTCAATAAGATCAAGGTTGGGAAGGAAATAAGATCTGTGATGGAGATCCTCCCAAGAATTTTCATTTCCATTCATAGCCTCGATAATGGCTTCATCCGAAGGTAAAGTAACATCAAGGAAGTCATGTGAACAAGACAAGTCAACTGCCCACTTGGGCAGCGTAACACGATCTTCTTCCTCTGTCCCTAAAGAAGAGAGATCCGGCTCTGCAGTGACTTGTTGAATATCACGATAAGCAAGCTCAACTGCAGATAAGGGAATATCCATCTCGATGTGCGAAGAGTCTCCCGACAGGGAACTTGTGGAAGGTAGAGTCCACAGATAAGTAAAGTACGATGTCCGGAATGGTACGGGATTCAATGATGAAGGGACATCATCGAAGATGGTTCCTATGAAGGAGATTGGTGCAGAAAGGTTAAAAGATCCCATTAAGGAGGAATACAAGCCTACACCAACATTTTCAATTGCCGGTAGAGAATTTTTGATTTGAGGAACTATAGTTCCTGGTGATGCTATGGGATTGGAACTAGTAAAGGCTAGTTGATCGACCGTCATAATCTTTCCTTCGTGGGGAAAGAAAATGACTCTAAAAACAAAGGACATGATCGCTTTCATAGTGTAGATCCAATTCCGACCCAGTAAAAGGTTATAGTCAAGGGGAGCATCTACCACCTCGACCTCTATAGGCACGGACTTCCCACCCAAGTGGACCTCAAGGGAGGGGATAATAGCATGCAGCCTGAAAGAATGACCATCGAATGCAGTAAGCATGGTCATAGACTTCGACAACGGAGGATATCTGAGAGCCTTCCAAAAAGCTAAAGACATTACTGAAGTGGAAGCACCTTCATCAACCACGGTATGTTTAACGATCATCTCTAAACACCTAACATTAACTTGGAAAGCCACATGATAGGGAAACCAAGGATGAACATCAGTATTGTCAAACTTGATGATATTTGGGATACAAGGCTCCTAGACGCCCAAAGCAAATAGAAGGGTGTTCCTTTGCGAAGGACAAGCCTAAAGAACCTCGAGAGCCGACATAGCACACGGGGTTTGGACCAGATCTTCCACAATCGAGTAGTTCTGGGTAGCTCAAGCATTCAGATTATGTGTTGAGTGCTTGAGGACACCTTTCAGTACCTGCGACATAGAATTGGGCTTCTCGATATGTAATGGAGTCTCAGGTGGAGGGGGCTCACTCCACAAAGAAGTTTGTGGAGCTCCATAATCACGCGAGTGAGTAGCAACAAAAACCTCAGATTTGAACATGTTCACTCATCCAAAACCGTCGTCGTGGGCAGAATAAGTTGAAGTTTCAGTTCTCCCATGACCAGCGACGGAAGCACCAGAAGCCATATTCTGGTGATGAGGAAGGGGATTTATCAGCACAATTGGGCTCTGTGCGATGTGCTTTGATGATTCCTCCATACGAGGACACAAATGTGTAAGGTGATCCTCTGAGCAAATTTTACAAGGAAACTTCACCTTACATTTGGGCTTGCGATCCCCACTAGCATTTCTGCGATTCCAAGGAGGGTTAGCATTCAATTTCTTATTCTTATTGTTCCCACCCCTATGGTTATTCGTCCCCTTCTTTTTCCCACCAGGTTGTTGGTTACCGGATGGGTTCTTTGATTATATAGAATGTACATCAGACTACTGGGTAGAAATGGACGAGTTGGAAGCTTGTCCAGGGGTAGACTGTTTAATAGACAGGTTTTGAATCTAATTCGTAGCCATATCTACGGAAGGAGCACTTGCGGAACCAACAATTCCATCGGCATGCGGTCCAAGAGCGAGCTTGGGCTCATGTCTTGATCGTGGTGCGTCAAGTATAATGCCATACAAAATCTCAAAATGAGCATAGACTAGGTCTAACTGATGGGATTTAAAGATGGCTTGTTCCTTAGTCATAATTCCGGACAACGAAATGTCCTTCGAAATATAAGGGAGCAGAGACTTGAGGAACTATTCTAGGAGAAACTACAGAGGAATGTTGGCTTTTACTAACCTCTTCCATCGGCACCACTCTTGAATGTGATCATAGATATGCATGGCTTTATCCTGGCGAAAGGTGGACAAGATTTTGGTGCCAGCGTTGTAATGAACTGGAAACTGAAAGTAATCTAGAAAACCCAAATCCAAATCGTTGAAGCTCTTATATGTGACCCCAGGAAACTAGAAATACCATTTCACAGTAGCCCCCATAAGGGTGCGTTGAAATAGCCTCAAACGGATGGAATCATGGTTTAAGGAATTTGAGGAGCACCATAGATGGAAAGTGGTGATGTGATCACCTAGATCCTCACCCTTCTTCCCTTCAAAATTTGGAACATCGGAAGGGAGCTTGGTGGGGACTGGGGCCCATGTATATTCATGACACACCGGATCATTCGTGAGCTTAGAAAGATTAGGAAAGTTCAACCTAGCGAGGAACTGGAGTTGAGGCTGCGAAGCTTGATTACAAGCTCCCAAAAGAGACTGACTTTATGAAACCGAGGACGAGACCATGTACATTAAGGTCGACACCTGAGGTGCCGACAAGCTATGATAGAACCCATGACCCTGACTAGAATGATAATACGCTCCTCCAAACTGACCCGTATAAGGATACACAGGCATGTGCATGGAATGGGCTCCATAGGGGGGAATGGAACAAGGGTCGAACGCTGAATAATTATAAAAGTTACCTCCATAAGAATGGGGTATCGTATAACCACTTGAAACGGAAGAAACAACCGAGTAAGGGCCATAAGAAAACGATATGTTCCCACCCTAGGGAATCGAGGAATTAGGAGGAGGATTCGGAATCATATAAGCGTTCGTGGGCACAGGCGCATGCATAGAGGCATACGGGTTAACAGATGGGATATAAGTCATAGATCCGATGCCTATTGTGAAACCTCCACTCGAGAAATGATTCTCACTAACATTAGGGGCTGACGAAGGAGGAGGCCATCCTCCAACATTCAGAGAAGAGGGAGGGATGTGACCACTCCCGAACTGATAAGCGGTAAAAGGGGTGTAGTGCCCCCAACCCCAATGCTAGAGCTAGCGTGACTACTAGACATGGAGGATGTAATATTCAACATAAAACTGGGCATACCCAATGTAAAAGGGTCTGAGATCGTGGAGACGGATGTAGAACCAAAACTTGACACACCCGTAGATGAATCACACGGTTGACCTGATGACCATGTATCATCAAATGGGTTCCTACTAGTGTGATGGGATGTCCCAGACCCGTGAGGAGTGATGTGTGATGAACCTCTCTCCTGTTCAATCCTCAGAGAGTATATGTGAGGAGGGGAAGTTCTCTTTGTGCCAGTGAATGGAGTCGCGGGGACTCCCAATGTTCCAGATGCAGAACTCATAATGGGATCTCTCTGAAGCTCATAAGATGTGAATAAAGGCCCAGCAATAGTCCTCCAACGTCTCTTGCGAAGAGACTGTGATGTATCCCTAGCTGGTAAACCATCCAAACGACGAGATCGACGGGGAGCCGGATCTCGATCCATGATGACTTCAAAGAGTCAACAAATAAGTGTTTCATAATGGCCCACTAAATTGTCACAGAGCACACACCTAAAAGAAACTACAACCACAATGCACACAACAGGGGACTGGATCAAGGGACATCTCGACACTACAGCCGGTATGTCTCGCCTAGAAGAGGCCTGAGACTCCGAAACTATAACTGGAGGTAACATAATCATTTACAAGGGCCCTCCGACGTCAATGTGCGAACACAATGTGTTGTCCGATCCCTATCTGACTCAGGACACTCACATAATAACCACTGCAAAAATACCCTATGTGATACCTAGGTAAAGCAACTATGGATACCACGTATAACCAATGCTCAGGCGAACAATCACAGGTGGGATCCGTTAGATGGGCATGGTAGCTAAGCCCGAAACTCAAAAGGGTCAAATACTCCAAGAGTCCCAGATACGAAAAAATCCTGGATATATCTCCCATGTTCAACAAGTATTGGAGGGATATCTCCGCAACCTACCTCCCGTGACCTAGTGCTTAACTCTGGCGTGAGTAGAGCGTCCTGAGAACATCGATGTATACCATGGGTTTCACCTGTCCTTGGTTAGACACATAAGTTTTGTTTGATAGTCTTGGATCGTTTACTCACACAGGTTCTATTCCAAGACTCTACAACCTACACTTGTTGGTGCACCCTAGAAAAGAAAAATGTTCTAATCAATTTTAATTAAGCGTTAATTTTATTGGTTATGATTACTCAAAGGAATATGGTCGTGAAACTAGTGATATGAAATGACTCAATGATATGTAATCCTAAAAACACTAGACTCATCTATCAATAAACTATGTATGCCACTAAATGATAGTCAAACCAAAGTTTCTTCTTCAGAAATAAAATGCAATCTCTTTACAATATTTCATGCCCAATCAAACCCTAATGAAGTCACAAGCACTCCAGTGCAAAATGCAAGTACAAAAAGTTGGTTTTTGTATTTTCAATATAAATGAATGAAAATGCAACTAGAATCAATACTTTTCAGAAAAAGATGCAGAGAATGCAGTGCAGATAACCCAACAAACCCAAAAGGAAAGACTCAATCTAACCAAATGCTCTATAAAAATAAAAAATGGTTAAAAAACCAATTTCTCAAAAACCAAAGAAAGAGGAGCTTCCAGTCACTAAAAGGGTATGAGACAGTCAGGATACAGGCCTAGCAAGACTCAGGAACACCTAGAACTCACCTAGCATTGACCAAACACCATAAACAAGGTTAAACTGGATCTATACACAATTGTTCAATGAACAGTAGTGTACGTATGCGGGCTAGTTAACTAACAGTAGCGTGTACACGCGGGTAAACCACAACAAACTCGTGTATAGGGCAGGATAGGTGACCAAAAAATGAGTGAAAAGGTCCAAGAAACTCAGGATTTTTCTATAAGAACCTGACAACCTACCAGCGACACAGAAACCCGAAAGAACAGAGAACCAAAACAAGGAAAAAACTTCCCAAAAGACCCTGAATGGAGGCTTCTCCCCAGTGGAGTCGCCAATTCTGTTACGGAGAAAAACTTCCTATGGCTTGGGGTAGACCACAACAGACAGATGAACTCAAAAAAATCAACTCATTTCCCAACATATGCTATATGAATGTAAATGTGGGTAAACAACATAGAATACATTCCTCAATCCGGACGTCTCATGAAGAATTCCGTTGATCTTTCGAACCACAACACTTGAACCTGCAGCTTAGTCTCAACAATAAACGCAAACAAGTGCATATGATATATGAAATATGTTAGCATATACAATAGCATAATCCATTATATATAAACAAACACACCCAATGATAATACACAGTCATTCACAATATAAATGGACGATAAAATGAGTATTTCTATTAATATGAACAAGAAGTACAAGATACAACCTCTTGTCGGCAACTCATCTGAACCAATAACTAGGTCCCACCACTTGTGCCTCCACCACTTCAATCCCCCATACAATGGAAAACTCATGAACAAAAGAATGAATCCTTCACAAGATATGAAAGAGTTTGGGAGGTGAACATAAATGGTTCACAACAACTAGGATCATTGGATGTAGACTCAAGCAAGGCAAAATTTCGATAGAGTTTCAATGCTCTTCTCTTTCTCCTCCTTCCATGTATCAGAATAGCTCAATATATAACCCTCCAAAGGCAAGTGAAAGTTCGAATCGAGTCATTTCAAGATACATGGAGGGCCAAAGGTCACAATGGCCGCTTTTTGGAGTGAAAAATAGAGTTTTTACTTTTATTTACCAAAAAGTCGATTTACGCAGGCTGTAGTGATTCAGCCTGCGTATATGCGTGGTGTATTGAAGTAGCTCATGTACAAGAGGAAAAATAGGGGAAAAGGGGTTCAAGGAGAACTACAAATATGGTTTTGAGTCTATAAATAGGTAAGGGAGGCCAAGGAGTATTAATGCTCACAGGGTGGAAAAATACGGTGTAACAAGGGGACACAAAAAACCCATAGCATCAACATTCCCTCCGTGTTTCACATTGTATCTTCTTATTTGGTGAAGCTCTAGTAAGGAATCTTTTCTCTCGTCTAATTCAAGTATCATCAAGGAAATACTTTCAACATACCCAAAGATAGATAATTTGAATTTCGTTCGAACTTATGGAGAACCTTATGGTAATAAAAATGCATGAGGAGAATTTTAAAAAACTAAGTTCTCTAAATTTTATGTCTTTGTTGTTGTTCATATCAATAGGTGCCAGAGCCTCATACATTTGAAGGCCGATACAAATTGTAGTCCAGAATGTTGATGTCTTGTGTTTTCCGCAACTTCTAGAGTCACTGGAATTTACGTGTTGCGAAACATATCGACGACATCTCTAAGTATTTATTCTTCTAGATCAGATCAAACTTGGGAGCTAGTGGACCCTCCTTATGAATCTTTGGAAGCTCCAGGTCATTTAAGTCTCCTCCAGTCCGAGATCCTCCTAGGATAACATCATTGATGGTCTAATAATGCACTCATTTAAGTCTCCTCCAGTCTGAGATCCTCCTCAGATAAAAACATTGATGATGTGAGAATGCATTTTTGCAGGATTTTCAATGGAACACTGAAGAGTATTTTGGATATTTTATCCTTTGTAAGGAGGAAAACATAACATGACGAGACCAAAGAATAAAAATGTATTCCATCGATCCCATTTCTTTGGGAATGAAATGTGTAGGTGCAATAGGTTATGTGCATGGCTTAAGGCGTGCATGGCTCAAGGCCGCGTGCCTTCCTGCATTAACGTCGATTACCAGGTGTCCAGGTTGCCTCGAAAATAGGCCAAATAAGGAATCCATTGTGTTCATTGGACATAACACAAACTTATGCAAAAAACTTAGGATACAATGCTTTGATCCCTGTGAAGACTAATACAAATCCACACAGGTCGATTTCTATAGTCCCTGTTGCTCGTCGACGGGAACTAAAAAGAACAAAAATATCTAAAATATAGAAAGTAAATCATCCATGTGGTAAGTCGAGTGGCACTTTCTCATAGTGAGCTCATGGAAAGCTCGGGTTTAGGCTATCAATTTTAATAGCATGGCAGTTTTGAGACTCCTTCTCCATATACAAGATGACATGAATCTTCCGTTTATGGAGAATGTACTAACACATCCCCAAAGATTTAAAAAAAATGTGAAAACAAACCCTAACAATGTGATGGATTTGGTCAAACAAACTCATCATCGATTTTGTGTTTTTGTGCGTTGTTTGTATCTATGTTCTTTCTTCGTTATGATATTGTTGGATGTTTTTCAATTTGTTTATTCTCCTGGAATTTCTTTTGGCTCTATGCTCTCCAAAATGAAAGAGTTTAAGCAAAAGTCAAATGTTTCAAAAAAAAAAAAATTCATGGAAATAAACAAAAAAATCTACAAGCCATGAGAGAAAGCCATGATTTTGGAATTTAATATTATTTATTCTCTAAAGAAATTGCATGTTGAAATCATAATACATCATTTGCACTAGGTCTCATATATTATGTATATGTTTATGGTTTCAAAGTATTAAACTTAGATAATTATGTCCAGTATTCTTATTAATGTGATTGTGTGTTGGAGTAAGGACCAAAATAATGAGACCAAAAAAATCTATTGAAGTTTCAACAAAGAAAATTTTATTTTATATTTCCAAAACTTTTAAATCGTAAGCTTAGAGTTGTAAATTCATAATATCGTTAAAAGAACACTTTTGCCCAGAAGATATAGGAGCTTAGTTGAGTTGCCCTGGCATATCATTGATAACACTAAATATATATGAAGAGAAATAAGCACCAATGATAAACAATAATGCTTCAACAACTTTACCAATCCTATAAGAAAATAAAACGGTCTAATAAGTACTCCATGCAACCAGATGATTTTCTTATACATATAAGATAAAGGATTTCTTAAGAATTCATCGTTGAAGATTATTTTCATGACCCATCATTAATAACAATAATTAAATTTGTACTATTGTAATGAGCCTCATAATAACGCAAGAAAAGGGAAAAAGAAAAATCATTTTTATTGAAAAGAAAAAGCCTCATTAAAATTGCTTAGTTCAAATTGAAAATTATCTGCTTGCCACCAAACATTGATATACATTATTTTAAGATGCATAATGAATGCATATGAGAAATCCTTTTTTGAATTGATTTTATTTTTCAAAAGAATGGAAAATTATAAAATGCGTGATTTTTTAATGAAAAACTATCTGCTCGTTTCTTATATTTAAAGTGTACTGTTTTAAGATATAAACTGCGTTGCATAAAAGTAAGAAAAAAAAATTACGAAAACGGTAAAATATTTTCTAAACAAAGTCTTAAGGCTTATAAAAATTGATACTTTGTCGTAAAATAAAATTAGTTGATTCTTTTTCATACTTTTATATATAAAAATAGTTGATTCCTTTTCATACTTTTATATATGTTTTTCTAAGACACAATCACAATTGAATTGGGTATGAATAAGTCTTAATTGAGTTGTTATAAATTTGCAAAGAGTAAAAGATTATGGAAATTTTTTTATTTTAAACACAAGTTTAAGATTCATAAAAATAATGTATCATGCAAATGCCAAAACTATAAGCTTGTTTCCACTCTTTGATGTAAACTCTTCTAAGACATAGATTGAATTTCTTCAAATTTGACTTTTGATTTAATTAATCTAATCCGCCAAAGTGCTCATTTGATTTATTGATGGATAGAAGGTCTAAACATCATCATATAACCAAAGTTTAAACAAACACAGTCATAAAACCATTTTGAGTAAGTCCGGATGAGCATGTAAATAATATCAAATCATTAGAAAGAAAATAAAATGAAATGGGATGACCATTATACATGTGAGAAAAATATGATAGAAAATCAAGTTCTCATGATGCAACAAACCCATCATCAAAGTGATGATTGTTTAAGCTTCATGCATGTATGTGAATGACTTTATTCCAAAAGTATCACATCACCAAGTCATTATGCAATGAAAGATAAACCAAAAGAATTGATTATACTAAGCACACAAAACCAAGCAATCAAAGAAAGGAAAACCATCAAACCATGAAGAAACACAAAATGAAAGCGACATTTTTGCAAAAATCAAATGGGGGTCCCTTTATTTTTGCAAAAATTAAGGGGAGTTGTTGAGGTCTCAACCAATGGCGATACGTTGGGAGAAACAGTTATCTCTGTCTAACATTACTTAAAAGACTTATTTGCACCTAATGTTAAAAATAAGCTCAATGACTATAAAGATAGATCTCTAAATTATGGGTACCACCATATGTTTATGAATTTAAAATATGTTCCCACTAAACACGACACTAAGTAACTAACAGGTCACCTCTTCTAGCCAATTTATGAGGTTAATTTTTCCTAACATTTCCTAAAGCATGACCCACGGCTTCACTTTGTGTAAGTAACAATTTCCTATGTGTATTCTTCATCTCTCCTTAACCTGAAATTGCTTTGCTGCCCATGAGCATCCATAGCCCTGACGAAGGTGCCTTAGTATCATACATGCATAGCCCTGCTTCCAGTGAGCATCCATAGCCCCAACGGGTTTACTTGTACTTCCCACACTAGTTAGCATTATAAATTTCCATTTAAAACGCCCGTGTGATATATATGAAGTATTGTGTAAGCAATGAGGGTAATGAAAGTGGGGAGGTCATACAAGCATGGCCCCGCAACCAGCAGGCATCCATAGCCCCGATGGGTTTACTTGTAGTTCCCATGCTAATATAGTGCTTTCAACTTCCCTTTATTGTGCTACACCTTTATTGATTTGTATATATATAATTGCATGTGGAATTTAGGTGCTTAGGGAAGCGGGGTGATACGAGAGTCATTTATATTTGCTTAATAGATTACTCACTTTAAAAATTCAGCTTAAGGTCTTCCTTCCACCAATCATTTTAGGCGTATGCTATTTAATGTGATAGTGACGCACTGGCAAATTAGAAAGGTAAAAATGACACACTATTCTTCAAGGTATTGTATTCTTTGACGATTTGTTCTAAAAGTTGGAAAGTAAATCATTCATGTGGTAAGTTGAATGGCACTTTCTCATAGTGAGCTCACAACAAGCTAGGGTTTGGGATATCAATTTCAGTAGCATGGCAGTTTTGAAACTCCTTCTCCATATACAAGTCGACATGAATCTTCCTTTTCTGATGAATGTACTGACACATCCTCAAAGACTTAAAATAATGTGACAACAAACCCTGACAATGTGATGGATTTGGTCAAACAACCTAATCATTGATTTTGTGTTTTTGGTGCGTTGTCTCTCTCTATGTGATTTCTTTGTTTGTTATGATCTCGTTGGATTCTTTTCAAGTTTCTTATGATCTCCCAAAATTTATTTTGGTTATGTTCTCTACAAAATGAAAGAGTTTAAACAAAATTCAAATGTTTAAAAAAAAGGTTTCATGGAAATAAACAAAAATTATACAAGGAAACATTCATAATGCAAAGTTTCTAAAAGAAAGAGAGAGATATATACAAGGATAAATCCATGATTTTGGAAATTCATATTACTTATTCTTTAAGGAAATTGCATGTTGAACTCATAATACTTAATAATGATAAATCATCCCAAATCCTTTCATTATATTTTTTCTTTTTAGTCAAGTTACCCCTTGAATTTATTAGAATTAGTCAAGTTGTCAATTTTAGAGTGGTTCTTGTTTTAAATTTCATTGTATTTTAGTTTAATAGATGGGTTAGCGTGGCTCTTATTATCAACTAATCTCTTTGGAGCAACTTTATTTCTTTTAAAATAACCTTGCAGGTCTTAAATTAGCCCAAAGGATAAGTCTTAAATTTCAAATATGAAAGTTTGATGTTCAAAACATTCCGGCTGCAGAATCGGTATTTCTCTTTGCATACGCGCTGCCGAAAAACTCTGATGTGACAGTTTAATTAAATCAATATTCAAAGATTGTAGGTGATGTTTTGGGAAATGTTTCAATTATTAAATATTACTCCATAAACTATCGCTTATTCATTCATTATTTGATTTTAATCTATTTCATTTCAAATTATAACAACTATGTCCTGTGCTAAGTGTTGATTGTTTTGGATATGGTGGATCATTGTCCAAAATGCATGCATCACCCCTCAATTTAATCTTTTATCAGAAGACCGGTTTTCTCTTAAATGTGGTTTAGTTCAACATCGCTTTCCTCAATTTGCATGACTGAATGCCCGCGGAGATGAAGAGAGTGAGTGGTCCAAGTGGCAAATTGCACAGGTTCAAGCCAGAAAATACAGAGTGGATCAGAACGCTCCCACATTGTGCATAGAGACTAAAGGAAGCTGGTTGGTATTCAGTAAGTGAGAGAATCCAAGGGTATAACGTTGAAGTCACAGATCATTTTCCTTTTAATTTAAAAGGTTCAACAATTGATTTTGAGGGATTCGAATTCCAAGTTTCTGAGGATTCCATCTCGACTGCGATTGGTGTGGCTGCTGAGGGTGAAAAATGGTTCAAAAAAAAACCTGCAGACACCAATTATAACCAATTTCTCTTTCCTCGGCATCAAAACCTAGATTGGAGTAAGGTTATTCACAGAAGTTTCCTGAAAGAATAATGGAGGGATATCTTGGCCATTGTGCAGTGTTGTGTCACCTGTGAACGAAGGTTTGCAACTGCCTTTATGTATCATATTAGGTTCTTGGTTCATATAGAAGGAATTAAACAGCTCAATCTTCCTTATTATCTTCTGAAGAGTATAACTAAAATGGCTACTAGGGTTCAAAATCATCCCGATCATACCAGTCACAATGTATTTCATCATGGTCTAGTGAAATTACTTGTTCTTGAAGAACTGAAGAAACGGGATAGGTCTTGGTCCCATTTCTTGTTTTGGTCAGTCTTTAAGCTTGGAGAGGCAGTGGCTGATAATAAAAAAGGTAATATAGTTGACAACAAGAGGGAAAACCCAAGAATTCAAAGAGAATACCGAAACAACCTCTTAGTGGTAACCAAGATGAAAGGGTTGTACAGGGAAAAAATTTAGTGACATGAAGAAGAATATAACTCCAAGTTTGAACCCGTAACAGAAGAAATAAGTGCACAGATTCCAGCTGGAATTAATAAGGAAAGAGCACCTCCATAAACAAAATTATTGGTAGAAACAATCTTGAAAGCTGCCTAGAGTCAAGGAATTTCATTTCTTAAGGATAGTGTTCAGATCAGGAGGAAATAAAAGAAAGCTATCAGCGCTGCCAAAGTAATCGAAGATATTAAGAAGGAGCATAGCCTGAAGAAATTAAAGCAAGGTATGCCTGAATATTTTTCTTCTCATCTTGAAAAGCTTCATAGTTTTACCATGAATGAAACTAGTATAAGAAGGCCCAAGACTCGAGCCACGAATTAATTAATATTTAAGATGAGGGCTATACTAAACCATATATTTAAAAATGATACTATAATTTCAATTGAATATTCCGCATATGAAGAAGACAATAACAATAAAACGACATAGGAACTAGTATATAAAGTTCTAGAGAAATTTGAACAAGGTTTAGAAACATTCCTAGATCTTTTGGAAGAAATTCATGCAATTAAAAAAGATGTTGGGATAGAAGATTTAGAAAATAAAGTATTACCAGACCATGTGGATTCAAGTTACAAGGAAAAATTAATAAATTTACAAGAAAAAGTTGAATCTTCTAAAAGATAAGAAATGGAGTCTGAAGCATACCATTCAATGAAAGTTCCCATTGATGAAGACTATTTTGAAGACATGATGGATGTTGAAAATTTAAAAAAAGAACTTCATCGATACAAAGAACAAAACAAGCATCTGAATGAATCCAATTATGACAAAATTAGGCAAGCCAATTAGATGCTAAGACAATATTTGCAGGAGCTAAATACAAATTATGAAGAATTGAGTCAATTGGCTCAAGAAGCAATTAATAGCAGGAAAGGAACACAACAGAGAAATGAGGAAATTTCTAAACAGAATGAAGAACTTTTAAAGAGACTTTGAGCTACAGAAAAAGAGTGGCGCTCTCAATTGTATAAGAAGTCTCAGGCGTTGGATTTCTTAGCAGTTCTAGCATAGGAAACTCGTCGAATTTGATCAGTCAGGATTCAGTTTTACAAGGCTCCACGTTTGATCCACATGTCATGAATAGATTAGAAAGAAGGTTGATTAAATACCAATTCATTTTGGGTAGCAACTCCACATCGAAGGCTCGATATTTCCACAAAGGTTCCTGGATATCCTAATTGGTTTTGATAAAGTTAACAGGTGCCCTTAGATGAATTATAAAGCTACAGCTGGCAGTCACTTACAGGATTGATCTCATATGAGTTGAAAGCATAGATCAAATAGAAGCTCGCAATTTTAATTGTTAAATTTAATTTGTAACAGTATTGTAATATATTCGATCATGAGTTTTTGGATCTGAGAAACTGTTTTAGAAGCTTGATTTAGTTATAAATTGTAAAAAGTAATATGTTGAGGGATGTTAGTGATATGAGGTTCGAGAGGTCATATTTATGAGAGTTATAGACATATTCTCTATTAATTTTGAAGACCTGTTAAACCGAAAATGAGAGATTAAGAGCCAAGTTTTAGCTATCTTTGAACTTGAATATTTTGCAAAACTGATCACTATTATGAAATCCTTTATACTGTTTTTTTCATTATAAATGTTTATGTTGTAATTTAATATTCTTAAGTCTATATTTGGATTTTTTTTCTAAATATGATATTATAAAAGTAATATGTGAATAAACTGTTAGCTCTGCATATTACTAATTAGCTTTAAACCTGAATAATCTATGATATCATTTTTACTTTAGTTTGGTTAGCTCTTATTGTTATCAGATTCTAATGTTACCAGTTTTCTTGCACTCTCCCCTTTTCCAATAGTCCCTTGACCCCTTGTATAACTAATAATAAAATCCAAATTCCAAACCTTGAGGTGCCTAAACTCAGTATTCTTATAGTCTAGTACAGACTTTAAGACTAAAACTCTATATTCTTATAGTCTAGTACAAACTTTAGTACTAATAGAACCTATAAAAATCACTTTCACTAGGTCTCACATATTATTTAAATGTTTGTGGTTTCAAAGTATTACACTCATGTTATTTTGTCTTGTATTCATATTAGTGTGAATGTGCTTATCAAAATAAGGACCAAAATAATGAGACCCAAAAAGTCTATTGAAGTTTCAACAAAGCACATTTTATTTTATATTTCCAAAACCTTTAAATCATAAGTTTAGAGTTGTAAATTCATAATATCATCCAAGAACACTTTCGCCCAAAAGATAGAGGATCTTAGTTAAGTTTCCATTGTATCTCATTGATAACACTAAATATATGAAGAGAAATAAGCACCAATGATAAACATAACGCTTCAACAACTTGGCCAAGCCGATGAGAAGATAAAAAGGTCCAATAAGTACTCCATGCAACTAGATGATCTTCTTATGCATATAAGATAAAGGATTTCATCCAAACTCATTGATTAGATTATTTTCATGACAATCATTAATAAAAATAATAAAATTTGTACAATTGTAATGACCCTCATAATAGCACGAGTAAAAGGAAAAAGAAAAATCATTTTTTTATTGAAAAGAAAAAGCATCGTAAAAATTGATGCTTAGCTCAAATTGCAAACTATCTTCTTGCCACCAAACATTGATATACATTATTTTAAGACTCGGAATGAATGCATATGAGAAATCCTTTTTTGAATTAATTTCATTTTTCCAAAAGATGGAAAATTATAAAATGCATGAATTTTTAAAAGAAGTTAAGGCTGGTAAAAATTGAAAGTTCACTCAAAATGAAAAACTATCAACTCGTCTCATATCTTTAAAGTGTATTCTTTTAAGACATAAGATGAGTTGCCTAAAAATGAGCTCAAACTTAATTCTTTTGGTTCGTTAAAAAAAACTAAACTTACAAAAAAGTAAAAGATTTTCTAAATAAAGTCTAAGGCTTATAAAAATTGATACTTTGTCCCAAAATAAAAATAGTTGATTCATTTTCATACTTTTATGTATGTTCTTCTTAGATGCAATTGAATTAGATATGAATAACCCTTAAGTGAGTTATTTTAAATTTGTGAAATAATGAAAAGATTATGGAAAATGCACGATTTTAAACAAAAGTTTAGGACTCATAAAAATAATGAATTATGCAAATCCCAAAACTGTAAGCTTGTTACCATAGTCTTTGATGTATACTCTTCTAAGACATAGATTAAATTTCTTCAAATTTGAATTTTTATTGAATAATTCCAATCCAGCAAAGTTCTCATTTAATTTATTGATGGATAGAAGGCCAAACCTTGATGAGAGTGTCTAAACATCATCATAACCAAAGTTTAAACAAACCGAGTCATAAAACCATTTCGAGTAACTCTAGATCAACGTGTAAATAATCTCACATGATTAGAAAATATAAAAAAAAACTCAAATGGATGACCATTATACATTTGAGCAAAATGTGATGAAAAAACAAGTTCTTGTGATGCAACAAACCCATCATTAGAATGATGATCATTTAAGCTTCATGCATGTATGTGAAAGAATTTAATCCAAAAGTATCACATCACCAAGTCGTTAACTAATGAAATATAAACCAAAATAATTGATTATAAGAGGCATGCAAAACCAAACAATCAAAGAAAGGAAAACCATCAAACCATGAAGCAACACAAAATGAAAGTGACATTTTTTTACAAAATTCAAATGGGATTCCCTTTATTTCTACAAAAATTAAGGGGAGTTGTTGAGGCCTCAACAAGACTCCAACCAGGGAAGAATGTGTAGTCTAATATTGAAGCATCCATAGCATGAACAACCCTTCTAAATTCTAGGCATCAAACACTCTGAAAATAGAAATAGAAACGCCAAACAATGGATCTAGTTCTGGATATGAAAAAATTCCCAGGTTGGCATTGGATCTACAATTTTTTTCCAAGTCGATGGGTAGGGAAACCATAGCAATGAACACTTTCTCTTCTATGCTAGCTTTCCTCTTTCATTTTATTAAACAACCAACAATTCTCAAAATATTGTTATATACATTTATACTAAATAATGTTAGAAGAGACCAACAACGTAAATTGAGCTTGGATATTGAGAGAATAAGAAGTCGGGAGTAAATCATGAACCCAAAACACTGAAAGGAAATATGAAGAAGATTGGGATTCCTATAAATGGTTTTAGAAAAACCAACACCATTGACATTTACTCAACATAGGATTTAAGAGTTGGAGATGTATGTAACCTTGTTAATACACATATATATTAAATTATCTTGGCAACTATATTATAAACAATATCATAAAAAAACTCTATGGTGGGGGGAGAAGGATATTTTCTCATGGAACCATGTTTTTAATTACAACCACTTAATCCCATGACCTCTTTCCTTTATATGTGTGTTTGAGAGTACTTGCATCATAATGATAAACAAAGGTAGGAACTCAGTGGGTGACTTTGCCTCAATCCTTCACAAATTAAATTATGGTCCCAAACTAAACATACTAAAATAAAGTAAATATGTCATGGAAGTAAGAAACATCCTACATCAACAAGTGCCACTGACGGTGGCGATGTCCCTGTCGTTAGCTGTTAATTTGTATAGCATTGTAGTATGTTTGGTAGCCACAAACTTTGGATCAGCTCTGGCTTCAGTTGTAATATTCCATGTACTATGTAATTTCAGTTGTAATATTCCATGCACTATGTAATTTCAGGAAGCGTAGAAGATATAGTTCATTAGTAGGAACTTGCATGTAGAAGATCGAAAGCCTGCTCAAATGGATTTAGCTTAATGTATTATGAAATTTTGTAAATCGAGCTTTTGTCGAAGGTGGTAGGGACATTTCCATTGGATCTCTTGTTGGTGAATAAACCCCTTACCAATAGATAGTTTCAGTTCTGATACTTTCATAATTGAATATAATAACGTTCTATATCGATTTGGGGCAGTTATGATGCTTTCATACTTTGGTTTTATGGGTGCATATCGATTTGGTTGCAGAGCGTAGATCTATCATGCTTGTGAAGCATACAAGACTGTAGAACTCGGGGTCCGTTGGAAGTAATACTAATCTAAGGATTATATCAGTTGTCCTTGAGAAAGTTCACATAACGTTGGTATTTTATTAAAAATTGTGTTATATGCATATACGAATGCCCATATGGGTTCCTATATATATATGTTTGTGTGTGTGTGAATACCCATGGTGCTAATTCTGCCTCTGCATATACATATCTTGTAATAGCTTTCTATCACTATGTATGTTTCTATCAATACATATGCGAACGACTGTGTTGTGTTTTTGCTGACACACATGGAGAATTGGGTTATACACCATCAATATAAGTATAGGTTCTCTTTCAGAGAGGGCGATAGCGTCAGACCCAGACACCAATGTTTCCATACTTGTCATCTCTTTAAGATATCCCAAGTCAACTTGATGCACGCACAACCTGGTCTAACTTGGTGTGTCGTGGTTGTTAACCTCCGGCTACCCAGCTAAACTACACACCGAGCTACCACTGAATGTGTTTGTGCATGTCATGTTCCACTAAACCTTGATCATTGTAGTGAGTAAGTAGAGTGTTAAGTGGAACGTGAGATAAGTCTCACAGTCATTATGTTTATCCATTTGAATTTTTTTAAGAATATTAATACATTACACCTTTATGAGAGACTATATATTTTCTCAATTATTTTAATATAATGAGTGATGTATACCATATAAATAGGATTCGGCAGGGCTGTTCTCTATCACCTTTATTGTTTTTGTTGGTGATCGAAGGGTTACGCAGGCTAATTAAACAAGCCAGAGCAGATGGGGAAATCAAAGGTTTGAAAATTACCAAAGATTTGTGCCTTTCCCATATTTTGTTTGTAGACGATGTTCTACTTGCAGGCATAGATTCTATTGTGAATGGAAATGTTTTCAGGAACTTATTGCACTACTCTATAAGGCCTCTGGTATGTTAGTCAGCATAAGAAAATCCTGCTTCTATGAAATTTATGTTGAAAAGAACAGCATGGATAATATTCTCTCTTTGATGCCATACAATTGTTGTTCATTAAATGATGGGTTCACTTATCTTGGTTATTTCTCAAACCAAATGGATATCTTGTTAAAGACTGGAAATGGTTGGTGAAGAAGATTGAAGCTAGAATTACTCAATAGACATTCAGGTTATTATCAATCGGTGGAAAACTTACCCTAGTTAAGGCAGTTCTAACTGGCATCCCATTCTATTGGTTTTCATTGTTGCCAGTACCTATTATGGTTATCAATTCCATTAGGAAATTATTTTTTAATTTCCTCTGGACAGGAAGCCCTGCCAATTCTCGTCTAGTGATGGTGGGGTGGGATAAATTGTCACTGTCGATCTGTGCAGGAGGCTGGGGAATCAAAGACTTATATGCTTTCAGTGAGGCTTACGCCTAAAAAAAATTTGGCAAGCTCTATTCAGTACTACCTTGTAGTCAAAGGTTATCCAGTCAAAGTATATTAAAATGGAGTTATCACACTAGTTAAGATTTCCTAAGAAGAAGTTAAGGGACACTTCACCAATCTGAAATGGCTTCATCAAAATCTACATTTGGCTTGCAAAGGATTTGTACTGGAAGGTTTGCAATGGGAAAGAGGTTTCTATTGGAGTAGATCCAATAGCTAGATTGGATGATTCATATACTCTCTCCAAAGAGAATGTCCAATTAATAAACAGGGTTGGATATGTTACACTAGACAATATAAAAAATGGGGGTTTTGGTGGGTATTGGCTCAATGCACAGGTTCTTGGTATGAATGGTCAAATGTCATATGAATGGGATGCCTATATCCTTTCCTTAAATTCTGCCGATTGCAGGCTATCTATAGAAGAAGATACTATTATTTGGGATGCAAATGCCAGCCATGGGATTGTCACTGCCAACACTGCATACTTATCTATTATAAAGAAGAAATGTCTCTATCCAGGACATTGGTGGTATAGTGAAATATGGCATTGGAAACTACCCTTAAAATATAAATGTTTTGTGTGGTTTGTTTTGATGGATAGGTTGAAGACTTGGGATAACCTCTTGTTGAAAGGTTGCAACGATCCAAATCAATGTGCACTTTGCAAAAACAATGCAAAATCTTCTCGGCATCTATTTCTGGAGTGTGATTTTACAAAGTAGGTTTGGAATAAATTTTATTCATCCTTTAATTTGGATATAAGTTGGGGTGCAAGGAATTTTGAACTCAGCTTATCTTTATGGATCAGATTGCATAAGTCTTTTTACCTGCTTCTGGTCTTTATATCTTCGTCAATTTGGAGATTGAGGAACCGTATTCTCTTTGAGAATATACAACCATGTCTAGAGATGGCATATAACTGTGCTTTGAATCTATTTCTGAACTTTCAAGATACAGTCAAGAACACTAAAATAAGGAAAGTTGGTATGTTTAACTTGGTAATTGATGGTCCAACTCTTTTCTTTGATGGGGATGCTACAAATGGACAATGTGCGGCTAGTGGTGTTGTCATTCTTAACCAGGTTCATTATTTTACTTTAAGGCTTAAATGTGGCATGGGAATGAACATGAAGGTTTAGCTCCTAGCCTTGTGGTGTGTTACTCAAGTGACTAACCTAATTGGTTTTCCCAAGATCAAAATCTATGGAGATTCAAGATTCATAATAAAATGGGCAAGAGGTGAATTCAACCTGAATGTGACCTCACTTTCACATTGGTGCAGCAGGCTAAAATCGGAGTTGAAACTTCTCAACAGTTGTTCTTTGGAGCACATATATTGGGAAAACAATTCATTGGCAGACAAGATGTCAAAGCTGGCAATGGAAGGGAAAAAGGCTACCTAATATGGGAAGAACATTTTGAGAACAGGGTTTTGGATAGTGGCTCCTTTAGGTAATTATGACTTTCATGATTAGTGGCTCTTGGTGTTACAGAAATATCACAGATCAGTTTTGAGTTGGTTTTTGGCTTAACTCTGAATGTTGATAGTTTGATTATATTGAAGTGTGACTATCTTTGTACCGTTTGATTCAAATTATGAATAGCAACGGTATGTTTTTTTTCACTGAAAAAAAATATATATTTGCTTCAAATGGATAAGCGTTAATTTAGTATGATGATTCTTGCATATGGCTAAGTGTTATTTTTGTATATTTAATATTTTGAGATTAGTTATGCACATTTATGACTTGACGCACTAATGAAATGTTGTTCAGATTAGGATTAAGATTTTGGCTAGGTTATGAAGTCACGTAGAAATGGATTATAGTGTTGAAAATATGAAATAGTCCACGTTATTCTCTTTTGTTATTAAGATTGTTTTGTTATTAAGATTGAGGAGAATGATGGGCGATTTCTACGATGAAGAGCAGTCTTAAAATCCGTCAACCACTTGTCCATTGGGCCTTTGTATCCTTTAATTGATTGTTGCATGCCTATTTTTTTGAGTTGTAGGTATAAGAGAGTTTAAATCACAATATTAATGAGATTGATCAATGATGATACACGCTATCGTTTCACCAGTCGACCAAAACGCTATGTTTCACCATCATTATAGTGCAAAGAGCCACATATCATCTTATGCATAAAAAATTCCCATGTCTTGTGTGTCATTATGGGAATGTGAACTCATAACTTCAGTTTTTTGTCATTTTGCAGGATGCCATATCACTTCCATAGTAGTTCAACGAAAATGACCATATATTCAAATATCAAAATCGCCACATCACCTAGAATGCAATAAAGGAAAAGGTAACTGCTAGAGATTATGGACTGCCACATTGTTATTCATAGATAACTGAATTTGATTTCCATCAAATAAATTAAATCGTTCTACCATCCACGTATCAGCTACAAACCAAATATTGTGGAAAGTATGAAGACGTTGATTAAAGAGATGAGATGCTTTGAAAATCATGCAATGGATTACTCATTAGGGAAATATAGCATCGTCTCATCCAGAAAGAAGGGCTTGAGATCCTGCCACCTGTCATCATCGCGAAAGCAGGAAGCCATGGAACCAGATCTATTCATAATGATTTTTCTAGAAATGGGAATAAATATTAAAAAATTCAGGGTTCCCATAACAAAACCAAAAAAAAAGTGAAATAAAGAAAGGCCATGTTGAGACCATGCATGCACATGCCAAGGAAATTGTGACCATCATCCCTACAGTGATTACACCAAGGTTGTCAAGTAAGTGGTATTTGTGGGTAATGTGACCCACTTCATCAGAATTGTAACATCTAATAGACCTTGCTCGTCCCCCATCAATGTAAAATCATAGAGCATGCGGCATGCAAGATGTCCAAAGCATAGTAGTATAATTCGTCCGTATTGGTACTTTGTGTACGGAAATTTCAAACAAATTCGAATTCGTCGAATATTCGGTGTAGGTATAATACGAATACGAATTCTTACTAATGAATAATTAAATTTTGAAAACCAATTTAAAAAAAAAAAAACAAGCTTTAATTATTTAAACATTATAAAATAGAAATACCATTCAATTTCATATTTTCTTGTTAATATAACTATTAATAACTAGATGCTCTCTCTCACACTTCCATATCCAGGTTGTTCAGATTTTATATTTTTATTTTTTAAATATATGTTAAATTTTATTATATAAATGTCTATCTCACACTTCCATATCCTAGGTTGAAATTTTATATTTTTGTTTTATAAATATATATTATATAAATGTCTATGTTTATTTATGGTATATTTGTGAATATTTGATTAAATGAATTATATATAGGCAAGCTACCTCTGTATTTTATCCGTACTAGATTTTTTCGGTACCTATTTTTTCCGTATCGAATCATATTCGTATCCGTATTCGTACTCGAATTATACTACTATGGTCCAAAGCACATAAATAATTTATGACACATGGTATGTGTTGGTTGTGGAGCCTAATCTCCAGATTCAGAGATATTATTATTCAGCTGTGTCTATACCCCAGGTTTGGTTATGATCCTAGCATGATCCCCAGGGAGTCCGGGGGAGTGGTTGCACTCCCCTGTATGGGGGGCGTGAGGACCAGAGGGCCCCCTGAAAGGGGGTTTGGGGGCAATGCCCCCAAGTTACGGGGGATCGGGGACGTAGCCCCCGAGAAAAAATTTTGGGGTTGTTTTAGCCACCTGTTTTCGGGCCCATGGTTTTGGGTAACCCGTGGTATTTTCCCATTGTATTTCCCTTATAAAAGAAAGACATTGTAACACGGCTAGGGTTGATGTATTAGGTTTTATGCATTGTAAAGATCTCTGAGATCAGGAGAGAGACTGTGAGACAGTGAAGAGGAAGTGCAGCGACTGTGCTGCAGGTTGTATCCCTTCACTTTGTTGGACGATATAATAATAAGGACTGGAAACTTTAGTGTGGACGTAGCGCAAGTTGGGTGAACCACGATATATCTGTGTCTCTCTTGTAATGTGTGTGTGATTATATTTGCATTTATGTTTATTGTTATTGCTCTGCGATCCTATTTTTCTAACAATTGGTATCAGAGCCAAAGGTCTATTTGGCAATTAAACCCGCAAGAAGCTAGAGTTTCTTATTCGAGTGGGAGCAATGGTAGAAGAAGGAAAGTTTAAGGTTGAGAATTTTAACGGCCAAAACTTCCAATTATGGAAGATGCAAATGGAGGACTATCTGTACCAGAAGGATCTATTCCTGCCATTGGGAGGAAGAGCAAAGCAGTCGGCGGCCATGAAGGACAAAGAATGGGAGGTTCTTGACAGAAAGGCTTTAGGAACAATACGGCTGAGCCTGGCTTCGTCAGTGGCTTTCAATATCTCAAAAGAAACGACAACGGAGGGTTTGATGAGCGCACTGGGTAAGCTGTATGAAAAACCCTCGGCCTCCAACAAGGTATTTCTAATGAAGTGCTTATTTAATATGAAGATGTCTGAAGGTGGATATGTTACTGATCATTTAAATGAGTTTAATACAGTTACAAATAAAATAAGTTCTGTAAGTGTGAACTTTGAGGATGAGGTTAGGGCTATTCTAATCTTGTGTTCATTGCCAGAAAGCTGGAATAGCTTGGTCATGGATGTAAGTAACTCTGTCTCTGGTTCAAACACCTTGAAATTTGATGATGTTATCGGTGTTATTCTTAGCAAGAAAATGCGAAGAAAAATCACAGGTGAGACATCAGGTAATGCGTTGACCATGGAGACTAGGGAAAGACAAAAGGAGAGAGGAAAGAGCCAAAGTAATCGCAGCAACTCTAAAAAGGGAAGATCCAATTCCAAACTGGGAAAAATAGAGTGTTGGAACTGTGGAAAGAAAGGACATCTGAAGAAAGATTGCAGATCTCTAAAGAAGAAAGGAGATGGAGATGGAAGCAAATGTAGCAGGTGATGTGTTACAGGATGCTTTGATTCTTGCATTAGATAATACAAGTGATTATTGGGTAGTGGATTCAGGGGATTCATGTCATGCTACACCCCATAGGAAATACTTTCATGATTATGTTCCAGGGGATTCTGGACATGTTTTATTGGGTGATGATGAGCCATGTAAAATTGTTGGAATGGGTAAGGTATGAATAAAAGTTAAGAATGGAACTGATTGGCTGTTGAAAGATGTAAGGCATATTCCTGCTATGAAAAGAAATATGATCTCAACAGGGCAGTTGGGAGATGGCGGCTGTCTATCTACATTTGGAAAAAAGTGGTGGAAGATCACTAAAGGATCAATGGTGATAGCAAAAGGAGACAGGGTAGGTACGTTGTATTTATGTCCTCATAATACTGACCATTCTATCTCTTTAGCTTCCACAGGAAGAGATACAACATTGTGGCATCATAGGGTTGACCACATGAGTGAGAAGGGGATGCAAATTATCCACTCAAGAAAGTTGCTGCCAGATTTGAAGCAAGTAAGTTTGGAATTCTATGAAAAATGTGTTTATGGAAAACAAAAGAGAGTCAGATTTCTCAGGGTTGGGAAATAGAAGAAGAATGAAAAGTTAGAGCTTGTGCATACAGATGTATGGGGACCGGCTCAGGTACAATCTCTTGGTGGCTATCATTATTATGTTACATTTATTGATGATGCAACTAGAAAAACTTGGGTTTATTGCATTAGACAGAAATCTGATGCGTTTGCTACTTTTAAGAAGTGGAAAGCTTTGGTTGAGAATGAGATAGAAAAAAGGTTGAAGTGTCTCAGATCTACTAATGGAGGTGAGTACTGCGACAAAGAGTTTGATAGTTACTGTTCATACCATGGGATTCGTAGAGAGAAGACAGTACCAGGAACACCACAAGAAAATGGTGTGTCTGAAAGGATGAACAGAACGATCATGGAGCGTGCAAGGTGTATGAGATTGCATGTAGGGTTGCCCTTACAATTTTGGGCGGATGTTGTAAATACTGTTGTTTATTTAATAAACAGAGGACCTTCAAGTGCTTTGGATGGTAGTATTCCAGAGGAGGCATGGACAGGTAAAAAGGTAAATTACTCATTTCTGAGAACGTTAGGTTGTGAAGCATTTGTCCATATTGATAAAGATAATAGAACAAAGCTTGAAGCTAAATCCAAGAAATGTACCTTTATTGGATATGGGGTTGATGATTTTGGTTATCGCTTATGGGATTATGAAAATAACAAAATAATTAGAAGTAGAGATGTGATATTCAATGAAAAGGTCATGTACAAAGATGAGTTGTAGGGAAAGAAATGCGAAAAGGAAAACACAGAGTACGTAGAACTTGATGAAATTAAAGAAAATGAAGTTCCAAAGGTGCCAGAAAATCAAGAACAGCAGCAAGTACCTAAAACTCCTGCAACTACAAGAAGATCTACCAGGTTAAGTAGACTCCCTGAACGATACTCTCCTTCAATGTATTATTTATTGATGACTGATGTTGGTGAACTAGAGTGTTATGAAGAAGCAATGCAGGTGGAAACTAGAAAGAAGTGGGAGCAAGTCATGAATGAGGAGATGGACTTATTGGTAGGAAACCAGGCTTGGAATTTGGTTCAGTTTCTTGCTGGTAAAAGAGCATTGCAGAACAAATGGATTTACAGGTTGAAAGAAGAAGAAGGAGGTAAGAAGCGGTACAAGGCCAAAATTTTTGTAAAAGGGTTTGCATAAAAGAAAGGTATAGATTTTGATGAAATATTTTCTCCTGTTGTTAATATGACTTCAATTAGGACTATCTTAAGTCTAGTGGCAGTAGAATATTTGCATTTTGAACAGTTAGATATAAAAACAGCCTTTCTCCATGGGGATTCGGAGGAAGAGATATGTATGCAGCAGCCACAAGGGTATGAGGTCAAAGGGAAGGAGGATTTGGTATGTAGGTTAAAGAAAAGCTTGTATGGCTTGAAGCAAGCTCCAAGGCAGTGGTATTTAAAATTTGATAGGTTTATGACAAAACAAGGTTACAGTAGATGTCATTCTAACCACTCTGTTTATTTCAAGAAGCTAGACAATGAAAGATATATTATCTTTATTATTGTATGTGGATGACATGCTTGTTGCAAGGTCTAACATGCAGGATATAAATGTACTCAAAAGGAAGCTAGCTAATTCATTTGCGACAAAGGATTTGGGTGCTGCAAAGAAAATCCTTTGTATGAGAATAATGAGAGACAGGAAAAATCACAAATTGACATTGTCTCAGAGTGAGTACATACAAAAGGTGTTGGAGAGGTTCAAAATGCAAAATGCAAAACCAATAAGTACACCTTTGGCCAGCCATTTCAGTCTAAGTAAGGAAATGTGTCCCAAGACATAGGAAGAGACAAATTGCAAGTCCAAGATTCTCTATCAATCAATAGTTGGCAGCTTGATGTATGCCATGGTGTGCACAAGACCAGATATTGCACAAGCAGTGGGAGTTGTGAGTAGATATATGAACAATCCAAATAAAGAACATTGGAAGGAAGTACAGTCAGGGATAATTTTAAGGACCCATACTTATTTAAAAGTGTATAAACCTTGGCGAATCTTACCAATTCTTAAAATGTCAACTATAAAATATTTGGTGATATTTTTCTAAAATTATTTCAATTGCTAAGGATTTTATATAGTTTATATAATAATTTGGCGATTTCTAGAGTGAAAAAAGTTTACCCCATCAAAATTGGGTGAAATGGGGCTTCAAAAAATGCAAATTGGTGAATCTTTTTTTGAAAAAAAATGGAAAAATAGCCCATGGGCTAAATTTGCCCCTAAAATTATCCTTGAGTATAGTGGATTCTCAGGTATTTGAGAGGTACTACCACTCAGGCATTATGTTTTGGAGGTTCAAACACTGTTCTATAGGGATATGTTGATGCATATATGGCAGGTGATAAGGATAACAGGAAGAGCACCACAGGGTATGTGTTTACTGTAGGTGGAACAATAGTAAGTTGGATTTCGAAACTGCAAAAGGTTGTTGCACTTTCAACAACGGAAGCAGAGTATGTTGCTGTTACAGAGGCTAGTAAAGAGATGATTTGGTTGCAGAGGTTTATGGAGGAATTGGGTAAGAAGCAGAAGGATAGCAGGTTGTATAGTGACATTCATATTGCAAAGAACTCAGCATTCCATTCTAGGACAAAACATATACAGCTCAAGTACCATTCCATACGCTCTGTTCTGGAAGATGAACTGTTGAAGCTGGAAAAGATACATACTAGCCAGAATCCTACAGACATGTTCACTAAGGTAGTGACCAGAGAGAAACTGAGTTCCTGCTCGGTTTCAGTTGGCCTTCCAGCAAAAAGGTGAAGAGAGAAAGTTTCCAAGTCCAAGGTCCAGCAAGTGCAGCAATGGTGGAGTTGTTGTGATCAATCTCCAAGTGGGATATTGTTGGTTGTGGAGCCTGATCTCCAGATTCAAAGATATTATTATTCAGCCATGTCCGTACCCTAGGTTTGGTTATGATCTCGGCATGATCCCCAGGGGGTCCAGGGGAGTGGTTGCACTCCCTTGGCTGGTGGGCGCGGGGGCCAGTGGGCCCCCATCGGGGGTTCGGGGGCAGCGTCCCTGAGAAAGGGGGTTTGGGGTTGTTTTCGCCACCTATTTTCGGGCCCATGGTTTTGGGTAACCTGTGGTATTTTCCCATTGTATTTCCCTTATAAAAGAAATACATTGTAACACGGCTAGGGTTGATGTATTAGGTTTTATGCATTGTAAAGATCTATGAGATCAGGAGAGAGACTATGAGACAGTGAAGAGGAAGTACAGCAGTTGTGTTGTAGGTTGTATCCCTTCACTTTGTTGGACAATATAATAATAAGGACTGGGAAATTCAGTGTGGATGTATCCCAAGTTGGGTGAACCACGATATATCTATGTCTCTCTTGTAATGTGTGTGTGATTATATTTTCATTTCTGTTTATTGTTATTGCTCTGGGATCCTATTTTTCTAACAGTATGCACTCCACAGTTCTGTCTTCTCGCTTAGCTGAGGGGCATCCATTACAACTCGCAATTATTTGACAAATATAGGTACACACAATCCGATTTTCATGTAGCGTCCTGGTGAAAATACTTGCATGTCAAATTTATTTAATGTAATCCCCACGCTTCTATGTACATAATCTATAATTGGATTTTTTTTTAATGCACACTGCTTCTTATTCCTTCGGTTTGATCGATATTACATTTCGATCTATTTATATATATGTTTCACATCCTTTCTTTGATGTCATTCTCTCCATGTAGCAGTATCTGCGTGATTTTTTAGGCAGGGTACGTTCTCTCTAGTTCATTCAATATTTTGCAGGTAGGAATATATACAGATAACTTCAATTATTTATTTAAGTAGACTAATAGTTGTAGTACATCACAAGTCAAAATATGTAAACAGAAAAATCGCAAGCTAAAATGTCTTTCCTTGGGGAGGTTTTGTATATCACCAAAACACAAAGGGTTGGTTATGCGAGAAAAGTCTGAGGTAAAGTGAATTGATAAGGACCTCCTTCCAATTTGTAAGTAGAGAAAAGTCTGAGGTAAAGTGAATTGATCAGGACCTCCTTCCAATTTGTAAGTAGAAAGAAGCTAAATCTTTTCGCAATTAAGATCTAGGTCACGAAGCTATAGTTGTTAGGCCTAATTAATTGTAGTTTGATATCGATTTCAGACCTTAATGGATATGTCAAATTGTGTAGAGTCAAGGTAGTGGAATCTAGCGGCTTTGAGGTTGGACATTTTTGTGACTTGTCTTCCATGGGGGACCAGCCAAAAGTTCTAGCAGGTCTATTTCCTGTCACTTTGCAAGTTTCCTTGCAGGCTAGAAATCGCACTGGCCCTTGCATTTTCTTCGACAAATAGAATTTTGGATAACGGTACTAATTCCAAGCGAAATATGCCAAACACACTTGTGTCAATACGCCAAACGACCAAAGAACTTGTGCCAGATATGGCATTGCGTTTGAAACTAGACTTCCTTTGCAGGAGATAAGTCTCTAGTTCAATATTCCAAACCCAACAATGTCAAGATGCTTATTCTATTAATATGGTAAACATTAGTTCCAAATATTTAGAGGCCTAGCCGGAAGTGGAGATAAACAACAACAATAAGGAAGCCTTCTCATAATCGAAAGCGCAGTTTTGGGGAGACGAAGAAAAAATTAGCAAGGCCGGGGAGATGAAGAAAAAATTAGCGGTTGTTGAGTTACAGTCAAGGAGGAAGGTCGAGTAGGAATGAAGAATAGTACACATTTATCGACTGACTAGAGGTAAAGATTCAATGTTTATATTTACAAGGTTTCGATTCCCGGTTTAAAGCAATGAAACTAAGTGTTATGAATAGATTTTCATGCAGAAATGCAATATACCTGCATAATTTACTGCTATGCAAAATGAGATTTGACAATACATTAGCTTTCATATTTATGAAATATGACATTTACAAACAAGTAAATAGGTGTTACCTCGATCTCAATCACAATAACAGAAGCAAAAATGAAGAATGAAAAAGCTCATAAGATGCAGATGGAAGATGCTATGTTCGAAGAAGAGGTTGTTACTCCAAATTTAGAATCTGAGCTCGAAGGAAGACACTGCTCCAAATCTAGAATCTCAACTCGGAGTATGGAGATCTCTTTGCATCAAGCAAAGAAGGCCCGAGAATGCGGTGCCTCTAGAAGTCCTGTGAAGGAAATTCCAAAAGAGACGGTGTTGTTAATCTCCAGTTTGCATCGAAGGTGGTGAGAGTTGGCGGTGGTTGTGGCTCTGAAGGACCAAAACTATCTCTGAGTTCGCGGTGGTGTTGGCTCTGAAGGACCAAAACAATCTCCGAATTAAATGAAATGATTTTCATGAAGAATGAAACAATGAAACATTTGCTTCAAACTATTTATGTTCTATATATTTTTTTTCAATATAGTTGCTTTCAATGTCTATAATTGCATGTTTTCAATCTTAGACAACCGCCAAACACCCTCAGAAATTAATGTCAGCATCCAAACACCCTCTGAAATTAATATCAGTGGAACTCAAGGAGAGGGAGCCATTCCCAATACGCATGCCCCTGCTGCAGAAATAACACTTCAAAGTATAATCCAATGAGCTTGCAGAAAATATGGTTTTTTATATTAATTAATTCAAAATTAATTTGAAACTTTCATTAAAAAGACACATTGGAATTGAGTGGAGAGAGGGAGGAGGGGGAGGGGAGGGAAAAGGATAAAGATAGAGATAAAGATAAAGATAGGGAGAAGGAAAAGGAAAAGGAAAGGAAGAAAGGGAAAAGGATAGGAATAGGGATAGGGATAAGGAGAAGGTTTCAACTAAAACTAATACCTAGTCAACGCGGATCGAAAAAAATTAGAGCCTAGATGGACTAATAATGTTATATAATTTGTAAGTTATGCTTCTCAATGTCTCTTACTTACCTCATTAGTCCCTATTTTTTAGTTGTCTAAATAATTTGAAGCCTCTAAGTTGTTAAGTGGCATTGGATATACCCACTATGAAATACAAAATGGAGTATTGCTCACTCGTTGTAAATGTATCAAGTTGCTCCGTCATGATCACACCATCAAAGTCAAACAGCAAGACACCAAGTTGACCATTTTAATGACTTTCCCTTCCGTAAATGATTACATATATCCAATGGATAACACATGTGGCAATTGCATGCTCGGAATAGTAAATGGGAATAGTGTTGTAACAATTGCAACTGGTCGAGTTTCCTATTAGAAGGTTTGTCTTGGGGGGGTTTAACAGCCCTCACGGAGCGTTGGTTGTAAGGGTTCTGAGGGAAGGGTTTTGGGAGAGAAGGCTAGGCGTAGGCTATGGGAGAAGGCTATGAAATCCAGGGATGGGTTAGATACTTTCCTGATTTCTACTGCAACCAACCTAGACCGTGTTGAGATGCTGGCCGGGAGAGCATTGGTTGGAAAATTGGAATTTTCTACTGGTAGTCGGAATGAGTTACTGGATTGGGTCAACCGGTTTTGGACACCGATTGTGGGGATCATGCCCAGAGTGAATTTTTTGGTTAATAAATGGCTCCTTTTCATTTTCCCTAAATATTTTAACCTCAATCTAATTCTGGATGGTGTTTGGTTGTTCAAGGAGGGCTCGGTTAACCTGAAGAGATGGCACACAAACTTTGATCCAAGTCAATAATGCTTATCTCGGCAACACCTTTGGATGCTTATGCCTGGGTTACCCATTGAACTCTGGACAGAGAACATTTTTGTGGCTTTGGAAAATTCAGTGGGAAAATGTATCAGGGTGGATAAGAAATCCCTTTATCGCGTGGACAGACGGCTTGCCAAAGTTCTTGTGGAGTTTGATATGACATTAGGTCTCCCTGAGAAAGTTGAAATCATTTGGGGTTCACGATTCATTCGTAAAAAAATTGGATTACTTTAAAATTCATTTTCACCGCTTTCACTGTCGATTGACAGGGCATGTCATGGAAAATTGTCCCAAGAAACTTTGTCTGGGTGACTCAGTCATGGATGCTGATTTGGATCAGCTTGTATCTGGATCTGAAGACTCCACTCCTCCTCAAAGTATTTCGGGTAATCTCTCTCCAAATTCCATTACTCCATATAAAAATATCTCTGTGGCTGAACTTGACTTTTATTTGAAAGAAGAAAGAGCTTTGGCTAAGCACATTTCTAATGGGGAGGTTGTCTTAAATTTGGGAGTTTCACATTCTATGGGTTTATTGGGTGATGAGATCACTCTTGGCACTGGTGGTTTGGATAGTGGCCATCCTCTAGGGGGTACTTTTGAGTTTCCATCCCCTGTAGATACTGTTGTATTATAGAGTGATGACCTGGCCAATAGGGTTTCCTCTCCTAGTAAACCATCTTCCTCTGTGGTGGGTGAAGCAACTATAAGAGGAAGAAAATGGAATTTTGGCGAATTGTGGGTATAAGGCGAATAATACCAGTAATTGTTTCACTCCACTTAAAGTCTACTCCAAAAATCTGTCTACAAATCTGGAGGTTTTATCCACCAACTTGCTTAGATTTCAGAATGTTACCATCCTGAAGAAGAAGACTTGTTTAAAAATCCCCTCAAAGGAGTCGGTATCTGATGATTACATCCCTGTTTCAACTAGATTATTGGTGGGGGATGAGGTTGGATTTTCTCCAGTGGAGTCTGCAGAACATTCTAGGGCACTTAGAGCAGCGCGTCCCTCTTCTAACGATGTCAATGCCACTTATCTCTTTGAATGTTAGGGGTTTGGGAAAGGTCACTAGGGTTAGGGCCTTGTCCAAATTTTTTCAGTCTACTAACCCGAGTTTTATCTCTCTCCAAGAAACCATGTGTGATGAATCTTGTGCCCTTTTATAACTTTCTTCTATTCTATCGAGGTGGGAGTTCACTACTACCTACTTTGTGGGTATGTCTGGAGTTCTTTTGGTTGGCTAGAACCCTCTTATTTACAATTTTAGAGCTTTTCGTACTAAATAGGGCATCTTTGTTGAGGGCTGGTGCTTTCGTTTAAACTTAAAATTGTCCATTTTAAATTGCTATGGACCTTATGCAGATCGGGTCTCTTTCTGGGATTCTTTGAAGTCCTCTGGGCTTCTTGACATTGAAAATTTGATCATTGTAGGAGACTTTAATTTTACTACTTCCACATCGTATATTTTAGTTCAGTTGGCTAGACCATACATGTTGGTCGATTACTTCTCTGATTGGATGTGTTCCACAGGTTTGGTGGATTTAAAACCAGTTCAGTTGGTCCTTACCTAGACAAATGAACGTAAGGGGGTGGAAAATATTCAAAAAAGGCTTGATAGATTCTTTATCAAGTCGTCTCTTCTTAAGCATTGTATGTGTTACAAAAATTGGGTTGGGGAGACAAAGATTTCTGATCATTGGCCGATTGTTCTACAGCTGGAGGAGGTTAGCCAGGTGTCGAAACTTCCTTTTAAATTTAACAACTCTTGGCTTGAAAATGATGATTTCTGCCAAATGATTCGACCTTTTTGGTCTTTGTGTGTTGTTGATGATTCATTGAACCCTATGGATATTTTAATTTTTAAACTAAGGAAGCTTAAAGGGAGGGTCATATCATGGATCAAAAGGAAAAAACTGTTGGATAAGCAAGCCTTGATGGAAATTGAGGAAAATCTTAAATCTCTTCATCTCCTTCATTTGGAGAATCCTCTGAACATGGCGATTTTTACTTGATGAAGGATTTGGAATTGAAGAGGGATAGGATGATCCTACAACAAGAAATGGAGTGTCATTTGAAGAGTAGGGCTTTGTGGATTAGCTTGGGAGATAAGAACACAGAATTCTTCTACTCCTTCACTTCTAGTCGCAGGAATCACAACTGTATTTGGGAACTAGAAGATGAGATGGGACATAAACTCAGTGGTTTGGAGAAGTTACAGGGTGCTGCATAACATTTTTTCTGATTCAGGACATTGTGATTTAAGATCCCAGCTGGATAGTGTGAGGGAATTTCCAGTTTTATTTAATGAATAGGAGGCTGCATATTTGGGTAAGCAGGTTTATTTAACTGAAATAGAAGATACTCTAAAGGAATTTGTAAAAGAAAAAATCCCGGGGCCCGATGGTTGGACAGTCGAACTATTCTTGCACTTCTTTGATATTATGGCAATGGGCATTTTAAATATGGTAGAATTTTCAAGAATGGAAGGCTACATTTCTGGTGCACTAAATTCTACTTTCATTACTCTAATCTCGAAGTGTAATAAACCTTCATCATTTGGAGACTTCAGACCTATTGCTTTATGTAATTTGATTTACAAACTCATCTCCAATATCATCGCGGTTCGAATCAAACTAGCTCTGTCAAAGCATATTTCAATGGAACGGTTTGGTTTTTTGAATGATAATCAAATTCTGGATGTTGTAGGTATTCCCCAAGAGATAATCCACTCAATTAAACAAAGGAAGCTGAAGGCTTTATTGCTTAAAATCAATTTGGAGAAAGCGTATGACAGAGTGGACTGGGTGTATCTCCATCTGATTTTGATTCAAATTGGGGTGCCTCCTTTGGTCCTAAATTGGATCATGGCTTGTGTTACTACAAGAATATTTTTGGTGTTGAATAATGGGGTTCCTTCTGGTTTTTTTAGAAGTTCCAGAGGCATTAGGAAAGGTTTCCCGTTTGTCGTCACTTTTATTCCTTTTGTTCATCAAAGGGATAAGTAGATCTATCATTAAAGCTAAATCAGTTGGCTTAATTAATGGTATCAAGATGGGGATGGATCTTTTCATTTCTCACATAATGTTTTTTTATGACATCATGTTGGAAGGTTTGGACTCCTTTGAGGAGTGGAAGAACTACAAACAGATTATTATGGATTTTTGCAGTGCGTCATGGATGGTGGTAAGCGCAAAAAAATCCAGTTTTTATCATCACAGATCAGAGGAACACAAACTTCAAATGCTAAAAGAAATACTTCCCTATAATTTACGTTTGTTGGATAAAGGTATGAAATATCTAGGTTTCTTCTTAAAGCCTAATGCTTACAGGATTAAAGATTGGGATTGGCTTCTCACCAAAGTAAATAAAAGAATTAACCAATGGTCTTTTTGTCTTCTATCTATTGGGGGTAAATTGACTTTGATCAAAGATGTATTGACTGGGATTCTTGTTTATTGGATGTCACTCTTTAGAATCCCTTGTTCTATCATCAACAGGCTGAGAAGATGTTTTTTTAATTTCCTATGGAATGGCACAAAGGATTTTTGGGGTCTGGTTATGACTAGCTGGGAGAGATTGTCTGTCCCTGGAGATTGTGGCGGATGGGGCATTAAGAATATCTACTCTTTTAATTCCTCCCTAATACTTAAATCTTTCTAGTGAGGATTGTTTGGATCCATGCTGTGGTCTAGAGTTCTTAATGTCAAATATATTAAAGGCAGTAATATTGAATGGATCAGAGATCATAAAAGGAAACTGTTTCGTGGTGTGTTGGAGGTTTGGAGGGGATTCCTAAAAACTTATAATTGGATGGAAAAGGATCTGGTGTGGAGGGTTGGTGATGGTTCATCTATCTTTGTGGGGATATATCCAATCCTGGGAATGGATGAAAACTTTTCATTATCCTCAGACATTATTGAGAACCTCAATCTATGGGGTTATCACTCTGTAAACCTTATCAGAAAATATCAGAGGCGTTCTGAACCCGAATTATTCTGGAGTAATGCAAGTGATTTGGGTCTTGTGGGACAATCCGCGTTGGAGTGGAGTCGGTATGTGCATTGTCAAAAATCTCAAAAATGTTGCATTCAAAATTCATACTGGTTAAGTGCATTTGACATGGGTTTTTCGGGCCATAGTAATATGGAGTGGGATAGGTATATTCACAGTCTAAATGTTGTGGGTTGTCGCCTCTCTCGTGGTCAAGATACTCTCTTCTAGATGGGTAATACTGTTGAGGGAACAATTACTACCAAATCAGCTTACAATGCCATTATCAAATATAAGTTTGTTTTTCCTTAACATTGGTGGTATAGGAAACTTTGGAGATGGGGTTTTCCCCTTAAACTCAAATGTTTCATGTGGCTAGCTCTATCGGATTGCCTAAAAACGTGGGATAAGCTATTGGTCAGAGGTTGGATTGTCCCGAGTATTTCCTTGCTCCGTCGGGCAGGACCGGACTCCATTTTTCATTTATTTGTGGAGTGTGAATTTGCTAGGTGTATCTAGAGCAGGATCTGCCTGGAATTAAAGACTGATGTAATTTGGAATGTGGCTCTTTTTTAAAACTGCTTCCTGGAGTGGAACCAGAACTGTAAAAGAATTTCGGAGCTACCTGCTATAATTTCCTGGGCTATTTGTAAGGCTCGTAACCTTGTTATTTTTGAAGACTTGGCTCCAAATGTTTACAAAACATGTATGATGGTTTTTAAGTTGCTAAAAGAAAATTGTGCTGAGAATACCACTCACAGGTCTCAACGAAAGTGTTCTTTTCAACTAGAGTTAAAGAAGATGGTTTCTTTTTTTGATGGGGCTTCAAGGGATGGGTTATGTGCAACAGGTGCAATTATTTATATCAATGATGCTCATACTTTCTCTCTCATATTAAATTGTGGTTGGGGGGAATAATATGAAGGCTAAACTCTTATCTCTTTGGTGCACACTAAAAGTGGTCAACATATTTGGCATTGGTGATTTACAAGTTTTCGGAGACTCTCGGGTAACCATAAAATGGGCTAGTGAACAGTATTCATTGCAGGTGACTAATCTTATTCCCTGGTGTGACCAGATCAAAACTTTGATAAGAATGTTCAAGAAAATCACTTTTGAACATGTGTATCGTCAGCATAACTCGGAGGTTGATAACATATCTAAATTGGCATTGGCTAGAGATGAAGGTTCTATTTTTTGGGAAGAAGTTCAGGAAAGCTGTAGAGTTGCGACTGGCACTATTAATATCTTTGAGATCTAGTTTTTTGGCACAGCTTCATTAGGCATTTTTGGGCTATGATATATTATGGAACTTTCTTTGCACTTTCTGGACAATTTTTTTTGTCTTTTTTTTATGTAATCCTTGATCAGTCTCGACGAGACTCACTTTCATGTACTATTTGATTCAGTTATGAATATCAATGGTATGAATTTTTTTCAATCTCATGGGGTGAAGAGGAACTCTGGAGTATCAATATTAACTAGGCTCATTACTTTTGAATGACATATCAACTATGGAGCAATGAAGGTTGACGGAAGAGTTTTCTTGGAGATCTACGAATGATGACGTGATCGGCCAGGGTTTGAATCATGAGACTTATAGCCTGCACGGCCCTCATTGCCGATAGGCTGCAGGGCAGATGTTTTTCTTGGTTGTGGCTACCCTGGTAATGATCAGGGCTAGTATGACGACCCCATTCTCAGAAACCTCGGGTTCAGTTGGGGACGAGGACATGGGTTTCGGTGGATCAAAGGGTCCAAAGACTGAGAGGACTAAATGATTGGGCCAATGAGGCTGCCTACCCAAAACCCTGACTATTCCTGCCATCCAAGTCAAATATGACAAGATCAGAGAGAGGGTCAAGCAGTGGAAGGAGAAAGCCCTGATTGGAAAATTTGTGGTAATATAGCCTCGGGAAAAAGATATGGTTCGTTGGATCAAGACCACTTGGAGCCTCAAAGGGCATTATGATTTACACTTGGGTGCCAAGGGGTTTTTTTCTCTCATTTTATTCAATATAGAGGACAGGGATAGGGTTCTGGAGGGAGGACCATGTTTCTTTCTCTCCTCGGGTTTATACCTCAGGCCTTGGAAAGAAAGATTTAACCATGAAACGGAGGACATGTGAGTTTCCCCTATTTGGATCAAGCTTTACTCGCTCCCTTGTGAGTACTGGGATATGGATATCTTGAAAGACATCGGCAACACCCTTGGAGAGTTTGTAAAAATCTCAGAGCAGACCAAGTCCTAGAGATATACTACATGTGCCCATATTTGCATCTACATGGACCTATCTAAATATCTTCCTGAAGCAATCATCCTGAACTAGTATGACGAGGAGTGGATCCAGCCCCTTGACTACGATCAACTCCCTTTTCGATGTAGAATTTGTCACGATTATGGCCATTTCGGCAGGAATTGCCCCAAGTTCTCTCAATTGCATCCCAATTCCACCCAGGAGGGGGTGAAGGAAAAAGATGGGTTTACCCAGGTTTGAAGCAAGCAAAGGAATAGAGGAGGAGATCACCAAAAGAAAGGAAAGGAGAAATATCAGAAGGGGGTTAACAACAAGAATTCCTTCCAAATCCTCGAAGAAATTATGGAAGAGGACCAAGTTGATAGCACAGGGAAAAACCCTCAAGAAAAGGACGCGATAGAAGTTGAAACCCCAACATCAGGAAACTCCGTCCGAAAATAAAATGATGACTATGGAGGAAGATGAGGAAGAAGAAATGGAGTTGGGTGAACTCAATCTTGATGAAATAGAAAAATAATGTAACAAAAAGGGTAAGGGATATGTCTCACGCAAGCAATTAGAGCTTCTGCGGGAGGCTATTATCAAATCTAAGGCCTGTCAGCAGCTTGGGATCACCCTGGAGCCCTACAAAAGGAGGAAAAGGAAATTCTCGGAGGAGGAACTGAAAAGGAGCAGGAAATCCAACAAACAAAGAATTGTTGAGATTGGAGTGTGACTTATTGAATCAGGCCAGTACCCAACAATTAAGGTGGCCTTTTTCAAAGTTAATAAGGTTACCCAATGAAGCTCATCTCCTGGAATACCCGAGGGTGTAACCATCCGAGGAAAATAAAAACACTTGCTAGAAAAATCAAGATGGAGAAACCCGATGTTATTTTTTTACAAGAAACTAAATGTAGTTCTGAAACTATGGAGAAGGTGGGCCAACGAATCTGGAAAGGGTGCAAAGTTATGGCGACAGATGTTGTCGACATGGATGGAGGTCTAGCTGTCTTATGGCTCCATCACTCTATGCTTCTATCCGACTAGAGAACTAATCAATTCTATATCTCCACAAAATTTTCTATTCCAGACTCTGGTGCAAAAGGCATGCTGGTTAACATTTACGGTCCCAGTGCTTTCCCTCTCAAGCCTTCTTTTATCATCTTTTTATCGTGGATGGCCCCACAAGAAGTTTCTAGGGCCTGGATTGTGGGTGGATATTTTAATCTTATATCTTCGCTTGATGAGAAGAAGGGTGGCAGAAGAGCTTTGGATCGATTTGAAGAAGCATTCAGGGAGTTTCTGTCCCATAGCCCTTTCATTGACATCGAGACTGGAAATGGTTGGCACACATGGAATAATAAATGAGGAGTTCAGCATCTTGTGGAATCCAGACTTGATATATTCTTGACAACTTAGGGCATTGCTCATGGATGCAGAGAGGTCAGTTCAAGCGTCATGCCCTCTGCGGGCTCTGAACACTGGCCTATCTGTCTCAATTGGGTGTAGTCACATACTGTCCTTTATATACCATTTCGGCTTGAACAGTTTTGGTTGGAACAAAAAGACTTCAAAGATTTGGTGGGGAAGTGGTGGCAGGAGCTGGTCCCCCCGGCAGGTACTGGGATGTATGAAGTCCAGAAAAAACTCCAATCTCTCAAAGCCAAAATTCGCACCTGGGACAAGGAATATTTTGGTAACATCTTCGAGGACAAGCAAAAATTGCTCAAAGGTTTGGAGCAGACCCAGCGCATAGGCATGAATGAGGGTTGGGACGATACCTTGAGAGAGACAGAGCACCTGCTGCTGAACCAACTTGAAGCCAAGGAACGGTAGGAGGAGATCTATTGGAAACAAAAATCAAGGAACCAATGGCTCCAAGATGGGGAGAGGAATACGAAAGTCTTCCATAACACAGTTATCCAAAATTGCCATATATACAAAATATTTAAGATCAAAAAGGATGATGGGAGTCATGTGGAAACTAGAGGGGATATTGAAGAGGTTCTTGTCAACCACGTTTCCTCTATATTAAAGGAAGACAGAGTGGATTGCAGCCTTGCTATTTCCCAAATAACTCGCCACATCCCCAAAATTGTTTCTAGTGACCATAACAAGTTGTTGAAAAAAACCAGTCTCTCTTTAAGAAGTTGACAGGGCCATAAATCAGATGGCTCTTGGGAAGGCCCCAGGACTGGATGGTTTCACCACTAAATTTTTCCACTCTTTCTAGGATATGATCAAGGGGGGAGGTACTGTGCATTATTGAAGAATCGCGTAGAAGTGGAGGGGTTCTAAAAGATTTCAATGCCACCTTCCTCATGCTTATTCCGAAGGAGGATGGAGTTGACTCACCTGGAAAGTTCAGACCCATCACCCTTTGCAACGTTATTTACAAGATCATTACTAAGGTGATCGCCAATAGGATCCAACCTTTGCTACCTTCCCTTATCAGCCCGGAGAAGTTTGGTTTTGTTGAAGGCAGACAAATTGTGGATGGTATCATATTGGTTCACGAAACCATTCACTCCCTAAAAATTGTAAACTTAGTCACGGAAGATCTATTGAACAAGAATATCAATCACAGAGATGTAAAACAATTTGGAGTAAAACCTGTGCAAGAGAGATGCATTAGTGCTCTATAATCCAGAATGATAGAATTATAATACAATACTATCACAATGAGTGAGCAATTCAAATTATCCAAGGAGGTCATTTGAATATACTGCATGGCATAGCTTGGCTCCAACTAGGAGTCCTCATCATCAATCAGTGGTGGTCATCAATGCACAAGTCACTGTCAGACATGTGTCAAACTGAGTCTAACTGAGTGTAATAAGTGTAATTGATGGTAGGTGGCACTAATGTAGGGATGGAGGCTCAGTGGAGGGCGCATGAGGAGTTAGCTGCACTCATAATAGGTAGTTAAGTCTCATCGGAGATCAATTGGAGTGATAACAACAGTGAGGAGTTAGTCTAGCCTCAAATCAAGGAAAGACTGGTGGCTAACTAAAGCGAACTGGACTGGTAGGTGAGAAAAGGCGCCCTTCTATAGTGGAAGGTGATAAGTGGGCGCCTCCCTTACTAGGAGGGATAAATCTGAGTGGAAAGTATCTCCCAAGTGCTGGAAGACTAGGGACTAGGTGCTGGAGGCATCAAACTAGGGACTAGGCAGCATGCGGGTGCATGCAGAATGCATGCAAAGTACTTAAATGAATGATGAGATATCCTAACACCCCCCCCTCAAGCTATACTATGATGTAAAAAATAAAAAGTAGGGCCCTGGTTACTAAGACCAAAGGTCACCCCAATATAATAATCCAAAAAATGTTGAAAATAAGCTAAGTGAGGAAAGAGGGAAAACCCAGTGGGAAGAAATCCCCCCCTCAAGCTAAACATAAAAGTGGATCTAATCTATCTCCACCATGATGGAGGTAAGAGAATTTCTTCTCAATGAAGCTCTTGGTGAAGATGTCTGCAATTTGCTCATCGGTAGGAAAATATTGCAGAATGATAGTGCGATCGTGCACCAACTATCAGATGTAGTGCATATGAATATCAATGTGCTTGGTCCTCTATCGTTGAACTGGATCGGTGGAGATACTAATAGAACTTTGATTGTCATTAAATAGGACATTCGAAGTAGTGCTACCAAAATCAAACTCGGAAAGAATACCCTGCAACCAAACTGCCTAAATGCAGGCATTGACTGCCCCTCGATACTCTGCCTCTGCTGAAGAAAGTGAAATGGCTGCCTTATTTTTGCTTGACCAGCAAATAGGTCCATGGCCAATCATGAAAACATATCCGAAAGTGGACTTCCCATTTATGTTATCACCCTCCCAATTTGAATCAGTAAAACCAATGAAATATGTATGCCAAAATGTCTCGTACCTTACACATATTGCAAGATCCGCTTGGCTTCCCACCAATGAAGCTCATGGGGCTGCTGCATATACCATGATACAACACTCACGGCATAAGATATATCATGCCTTGATTGTGTCAAGTAGAGTAGTGAACCAATCAACTGTCGATACATAGTGCAATCTGCAAGCGGTGTAGAATTTCCCTTTTCAAGACTGATTCCTGAGAGGAATGGAAACATAGAAGCCTTATATTATGCCATATTAAACTTTAATAGCAGGTCTTTAGCATACTTTTTCTGAGATAATGTGATCCCATCAAAGTTTTGAGCTATCTCCAAGCCCAAAAATTGCTTAAGCAAGCCCAAATCGCTCATATCAAAAGCTAGATTTAAAGCGGTTTTTAGCTTGTTGATTGTAAGGAGAGTGCTACCAGTAATGAGAAGATCATCAACATATAAAACAACAATCAGAAAATTACCTTTAACTTTCTGTAGGTACACATTCGGATCAGATTTTCATCTTTTGAAATTCTGAGAAAGAAGGAAGGAGTCCATCTTTGCGTACCAAGCTCTTGGGGCCTGTTTCAATCCATACAAAGATTTATTCAACCTGCAAACTAATGATGGATCTGATATGTATCATTCTGGCTGCTTCATATATACTTCTTCATCAAGGTCTCCATGTAGAAAATCACTCTTCACATCCATATGGTGCACTTCCCAGTGCTTGGATGCGGAAATGGTCAAAACTAGGCGGATGGAATCCATCTTTGCAACCAATGCAAAAGTCTCAGTGTATTCCACTCCTTGGACTTGGGAGAAACCTTTTGCCACCAGCCTAGATTTTTATTTTCTAATAGAACCATCAGCAGCAACCTTCGTGCGGTAGATCCACTTTCATTGAACTAATTTTCTTCCAGGTGGAAGAGAAGCTAGCTCCCATGTCTTGTTCTTTTGAAGAGAACTATACTCTTCATACATGGCGGTTTGCCATCGTAGATCTCGGTGGGCATGATAGTATGATTTGGGATCTCAACCAATCAACAAATAACATTTCTCAGATAATAATGGATCAGAAAATGAAATAGTCATACCTGCTCTTTGAAAGTCTGCTCTTGTTCTCCTTGGATCAGCAGGATTTCCAATGTTTGGAGTAGCAGATTGTAGAGTGTTTTGGGCCCACTTTGGTAACTGAGGAGGATCATTATGGTCGGATTCCGAACCTGATATTTCATGGCCATCAAATTATGATAAAATATCATAGATATAATATCCAATGCTTTCTTCATATTCTCTTAAATCTTCTTCTTGTGGAGGCTGCGGATCGGCAGTGTTTTCCTTGACTAGTTTCAGATCTGGCAACGGTTCTTTAAACTTCACACTTCGCTCTATGAATATCTTTTTGGATCTGATATTCATGATTTTATATGATTTTGATTCTTCCCCATATCCTATTAGGATACATTCAATACTTTGTGGATCCAAATCTTTTCTCTTATCAGAAGGAATTCTAGCCCATGCAGTAGAGCCAAAAACCCTCAAATTGGACACATCCGGTTTGCGACCAGTGAATGAATCAAAAGGAGTTTTACCTTTCACGGATGAATGTGGAACTCAGTTCTAAATGTATGTAGTAACATTTATGTCTTTAGCCCAAATATTTGCAGCCAAACCTTTTGACTCAAGCATACACGTAGTCATCTCTTTTAGTGACTGATTCTTCCTTTCCGCTACACCGTTCTGCTGGGGTGTGTAGGGAACTGTATGTTGGATTTGAATTTCGCTTTCAACACAAAGTTGCAGAAAATCAATCTTGATATATTCTCCTCCATTATCAGATCTAAGATCTTTGATCTTGCTCTCAGTGGCAGTCTCAACTGAAGCCTTAAAATCCTTGAATTTTCCAAGCACTTCTGACTTGTTTTTGAGAAAAAATACCCAAGTAAAGTGGGAGAAGTCATCGATGAATGTCAAAACATACCTTGAACCATTCATGGACATATTTTGCAGCAGACCACTAATATCATAATGTATGAGACCCAAAATAGTAAAAGCTCTGCTAGCTTTGTCGTGGTCAAACTTGTGCTCGGGGTGTTTCCCAACAATGCAACTAGGGCAAATTCCCTTCGAGGAACGGAGTTGCGGAAGACCATCGACCATGGATTTCTGTTGTAACAGTATCAAATACTTGTAATTAAGGTGTCCAAACCATTCATGCCAAATCCTACTAACCTTGTTTCCATGAGTGAGGAGAGCAATGGACTTTTCAAGTGGCACAAAGTGAGAAAACTCATAGTATTTTGCAGTGTGGATTGCCTTTCCGACTGCAATAAGTCTTCCACTTTCAATGTCAGAAATTTCAACTTTGTTAGGGCTGAATGTAACTTGCTTTGGTTTACCAGTGTGTGTCATTTGATACACAGAATGTAGATTTGAAGCCAAGGAAGGCACATAGAGAACATTCTGAAAACTTCCATGCTCTAAATGGATGGTACCTTTACCCTTTGATGACATTTTTGAGTCATCCCCCAAATGGATGGGGATGTAGCTGTTTGGATCAAATGAAGAGAAGGAGTCAATATTTGCATCCATATGATCGAGGCACCGGAATCTATCAGTAGAGTGGTGGGTTTCGAAACAGTTGCCATGAGTGCTTGACCTCTTTCATGATCATCATTTCTATCCTTCTTCCGTGCACCGTCGGGAAGACATATGTTATTCTTTTCCAAAAGGAGGGCCATTGATCTATTGTTTTCTTCATGCATGAACTTTCAGGATGAAATCCACGGTTGCAATATGAACATTTAGATTTTTCCTTACCCTCTTTACTGTCATGTCCCAAATTTGGAATTGGGTCACAATGGCCTAATCACATTAGCCATATTCATTAGAGTTTGCAAAGTTGATGTTAAGGGTCAAATAATTGCCAAGGAGGAAAATTACTAGTTTCCTAGGTTTGGGGTGGAAGCTTTGGGATTTGGAATAATGGGGATAATAAATGATGTTTGAACATTAGAATGGAATAAATATTTAATAAAGGAGCTAAATAAATATATACAAGTGAAAATCAAAGTGGCATTTCATCATGAAGACACATGGAGGAAGTGGGACCCACATATGGCTAGATTTCCCCACTACATTTGGCATCATTCTCTCACCAATTCGAATTCAAGGTGAATGGTAACATACTTGGGGAAGTCCAAAAGGTATTATTCATGGCATAACTCATCCAAGGTCGAAATATAGAGGAAGAGTAACTCCCATGGAAGAGGAAGAGACAATTTGGAGCTAGTGAGACACTTGGGCTAGATTCCCTAGCTCTATGACAACAATGATGAAGATGCTATGACACCTATGACACAAATCAGGCCTGAAGGCTGACATATGACATATATGACATGTCAGGGCTAAAAATATACTCCAAGAGGGCGCTCAAGGGTGTTAGGGCTGCTAAGATGCTTCCACATGTGATTTGGTGGAAGTGGGAGACTAGGAATTGTTGTACAAGTGGCGTTCTTTGGAATCTCTTCCCAACTTGAGTTGGCATGAGTCTCTTGGAAGGAATTCGACCCATGGAGGCCATTAGAACTTTATAAATGTCAATAACAAAGAATGAAAGCAGCTTTTGATCATTTGTAGAATTTGCAATTGCATTTGTGAAGAGGGAGAGCTAGTGGATGACTAGTTTCTTGCCTTAGCCAATTTCGAGGGTGAAAGATTCCCATCCAAGTTGGTAATTGGAAAGGCCATTCAGACCTTTCATTTGGAGCTTTAATGGAGTCTTTATTTGCAGGTGTAAGCTACAGGGCAGCTCATGGTTTCTTCTATTGCAGCTCACTCCTTCAACCATTTCCAGTTTTGATGGCATATTCTTGATCCTTGAGGGAGGGCGTTTTTGGTGAGCTATTGTACTCTTTGGGGAAGCTTTTAATGCCCCATTCCTTTTGTAATATGAATTAAATACTCTGTTCTTCATCTCCAAAAAGTTTCAGGTCAAAATTCCAAGTAGAAATGTATAAATCTCATTTTTAATGGAAGAACAATGCCATTTCCCCACTACCTTGTTGTGAGCCAATGTATTGATGATTATTTCGAATGAATGGATTATTCTCTGATATATTTGTGATAAATATACTTCCATGGATGTCTTCTACAAGTTTCATGTACTGTACTTGAGCATTTGAAGCATTTTTACTCAGTTTAGTTGTATTGGGAGGTGAAATAGTGCCATTTCCCCAAGGGTCGAATTGGGGATTTTTGCAGTTGAATGGGAGAGGGTGAGAACAGTTGTAATAATCCATTAATGGTGCATATGAGACTTTAATAACATACTTAACACATTAAATACCTCTGTTCATAAATTTGAGTGGGTTTGGAGGCATTTGGGAATCCATTTTTATTGTTTACCCCAGGGGGATTTGAACCCCAAATTACTAGTAAAATTGCATAATTGGTCCATAATATTAAGAGAGTTTGCAGAGGTCTTTTGGTGGCCATATGTAATCCATAAACATCATATTCAAGTTCTAATATCATTCATACACCTTCCTTGAATATTTGAAGGCATTTGGAGTCAATTTGAGACCTAGAGACCAATACTAGTCAAAGGAAAATCACTAGTAAAGTTACCTACATTGATCAGAATTGAAAGAGGATTTGCAGAAGTATTTTAAAGGTCCAAAGGCATCCCTGAAATACATATTTATGTTCTAATATCATTCATACACCTTCTCAGAATATTTGGGATCATTTGGGGCAAATTTGGGACCTAGAGATCAAAACTAGTCAAAGGTCGAACAAGGGAAAAAAAGTGGAAAATTGCAATTTTAATAAAATTCCTAACAAGGGACATTACAGTGGTATTATAGCATGATCTTGGCACCTGATGTGGTATAATATTCATGAGGACAATAATTCAGGTACCACCATTAGATATTGAAACCGAAAGTGCTTTTGTTGAAGAAAAAAAAAGTAGGAGAAGAAGAGCAAATTTTTTGAGGAAACTATGACTAGGGATGAAAAGGGAGCCTCATATGATGGTGAGGAGCATATAAAAATTATGAAAACAATATTTGAAGATATGACCAAGCAACTTAAGGAAGGATTCGAATTGTTTTCTATCGAACTTGTGGAAAAAATTATTGATTTTAAGGAAACCAAGGGGAAAAATGCATCAGCTTGCTTGAAGGAGCAAAAGGAAGAGACATCACAAGATCATGAAGAAGAGTCTATTGAAAATATGGAAGATCATTTCGAGACACCTTCTAGCTTAGACATGAACCAAAGAGAATCTACTGATGGATGCTTAAACTATGAAGGAGTACCTACTGATGGGTGCTCACACCTCTATGTTGGTGACATAGAGATCACTTTTGAAAGTGTTGCTGCAAGCCCAAGTTCCATTAAGCATGATAATGAAGACCTTGCAGCAGTTGAAGAAGAACCAAGATCAACTTCTCCATCACCACTTGAGCTTCATGAAGTTGGTCCAAGAAAAAATGAAGAAGATGAGGAGGTTCATTTGCAAGAGCCTCATTTTCTTGAAGGGTCCTTAAAGATGAATGAAAAGAAGATCCAAGAGTCCCTCAGCATTCTCCATGACACTCAAGCATTGGTGTCAAATTCTTCTTGGAGAGCTACTTCATTGGAGGAAACATCCTTCCTTGAAGACATGGAGAAGATTCAAAGAGCAATGTGCCACATCAAAGGTAATTTCATGTCTTTGCTTTTTGATAGAAACCATTTGTTTGAGCTTAATGAATTGTTACATGATGCATACTTGAAGAATAATGAGGATATTCATAAGCTCACAATTCAAAATGAGCAACTTCTTGAAAAGTTGCAAGATACTTGTTTTTCCTCCTATGTTTCAGATTGTCAAATGGTAGATTGTTTGGAGGATTCTCATGACATGGTGGATCATGAGAAATGTGAAAACTTGAATGTTCTTGATGTGTTTGAAGATGAACTTGAAGAGATCCAAACACTTGATGTGGTGGAAGATGAATTTGAATTGCCTCTTGATGAAGGTTATGCAATTTTTAAAGAAGAGCATGATTCCTCTACATTGGAACCAAACTATGACAAAGAGTTCACACTTTTGAAGGAGCTGCATGATACTACCCACATGGATCCTTCCCATGATAAAACTCCTGAACTTTTTGATCATTTGGGTGAGTTAGTACATTCTCCTACATCCTACAATTCCATGTTTTGCAGTATTAGTCTCAATGAAGTATGGGTGAAAGGGTTCTTTTTGATGGTGCCACATGAGGAGTATGGAACTCCTAGATTTACTTTTTATGATGATATGGTTGGAGCACATTCTTATTCACATTTGCAGAAGCATACTTTGTTACTTTATGATGATTCACATCTACATGGATGCACCTATGATATGGATTTGAGTCACTTGAATACTCATGGTTTTTCTTGCTCAACACTGGGTTCATTTGATGTTAGAGGAACTTCATCCAACACTTGGATGAATAGATTTATGATGGGAGAACATTTTTGTTGGAAGCCACATACTTTGTTACATTTTTATGATTCTCACATTCATGGATGTATGGCTGAGACTTCTTTGAGTCATTTGAAGTCTCCTTGTTTTTTCTGCTCATTATTTGGTTCAGATTCTAGTGGAGATTCTTCATTCACTTCTTGGATGAAAGAATACATGGCTGAATATTTTGATGCATATCACATCCTTTTGGAGCAGCATTCTAGGACATGGGATCCTCACCTATGTCATTGGAGCAGATTTGATTGGTCACTTGAAGCTTGTATGCACTTGGAAAATGGTGGTCTACTTGCTTGGAGGTATAAGCACTTTCATGATTCTTTGATGAAGCACCTCCTTGATATTAATTTTCATTATGTAGTTATGTACTTTGATGATATATATTTGGTACTCATGATGTTTGGAAGAATGCATACAAGAAAATGGGATCCAGGAATCCTCTTATCTAATGGTGTAGGTTGGAGAGCACTCTTAATTGTTGGGGTGCAATACAAGCAATGGGACCCTGGAATAATTTTTATCTCATTGGTTTCAAATTTTTTTGGGGAAACAAGCAGTATGGGAGATGGATTTCCCCACTTAATAAAGTGATTTTTATCAGAGTAGTGCAGAAGCAAGCATGTTGGTTCCTCTCTAAAATATTCATGGAAACTCAAAGACTCAAGGTTTGGCAATTCAATGGCAACTTCAAAGAATTATACAGAAAGCAGGTTCTTCAACACCCATGTTTGAAATTGCTTGAGGACAAGCAATATTGGGAAGGGAGGATTTGTCATGTCCCAAATTTGGAATTGGGTCACAATGGCCTAATCACATTAGCCATATTCATTAGAGTTTGCAAAGTTGATGTTAAGGGTCAAATAATTGCCAAGGAGGAAAATTACTAGTTTCCTAGGTTTGGGGTGGAAGCTTTGGGATTTGGAATAATGGGGATAATAAATGATGTTTGAACATTAGAATGGAATAAATATTTAATAAAGGAGCTAAATAAATATATACAAGTGAAAATCAAAGTGGCATTTCATCATGAAGACACATGGAGGAAGTGGGACCCACATATGGCTAGATTTCCCCACTACATTTGGCATCATTCTCTCACCAATTCGAATTCAAGGTGAATGGTAACATACTTGGGGAAGTCCAAAAGGTATTATTCATGGCATAACTCATCCAAGGTCGAAATATAGCGGAAGAGTAACTCCCATGGAAGAGGAAGAGACAATTTGGAGCTAGTGAGACACTTGGGCTAGATTCCCTAGCTCTATGACAACAATGATGAAGATGCTATGACACCTATGACACAAATCAGGCCTGAAGGCTGACATATGACATATATGACATGTCAGGGCTAAAAATATACTCCAAGAGGGCGCTCAAGGGTGTTAGGGCTGCTAAGATGCTTCCACATGTGATTTGGTGGAAGTGGGAGACTAGGAATTGTTGTACAAGTGGCGTTCTTTGGAATCTCTTCCCAACTTGAGTTGGCATGAGTCTCTTGGAAGGAATTCGACCCATGGAGGCCATTATAACTTTATAAATGTCAATAAAAAAGAATGAAAGCAGCTTTTGATCATTTGTAGAATTTGCAATTGCATTTGTGAAGAGGGAGAGCTAGTGGATGACTAGTTTCTTGCCTTAGCCAATTTCGAGGGTGAAAGATTCCCATCCAAGTTGGTAATTGGAAAGGCCATTCAGACCTTTCATTTGGAGCTTTAATGGAGTCTTTATTTGTAGGTGTAAGCTACAGGGCAGCTCATGGTTTCTTCTATTGCAGCTCACTCCTTCAACCATTTCCAGTTTTGATGGCATATTCTTGATCCTTGAGGGAGGGCGTTTTTGGTGAGCTATTGTACTCTTTGGGGAAGCTTTTAATGCCCCATTCCTTTTGTAATATGAAGTAAATACTCTGTTCTTCATCTCCAAAAAGTTTCAGGTCGAAATTCCAAGTAGAAATGTATAAATCTCATTTTTAATGGAAGAACAATGCCATTTCCCCACTACCTTGTTGTGAGCCAATGTATTGATGATTATTTCGAATGAATGGATTATTCTCTGATATATTTGTGATAAATATACTGCCATGGATGTCTTCTACAAGTTTCATGTACTGTACTTGAGCATTTGAAGCATTTTTACTCAGTTTAGTTGTATTGGGAGGTGAAATAGTGCCATTTCCCCAAGGGTCGAATTGGGGATTTTTGCAGTTGAATGGGAGAGGGTGAGAACAGTTGTAATAATCCATTAATGGTGCATATGAGACTTTAATAACATACTTAACACATTAAATACCTCTGTTCATAAATTTGAGTGGGTTTGGAGGCATTTGGGAATCCATTTTTATTGTTTACCCCAGGGGGATTTGAACCCCAAATTACTAGTAAAATTGCATAATTGGTCCATAATATTAAGAGAGTTTGAAGAGGTCTTTTGGTGGCCATATGTCATCCATAAACATCATATTCAAGTTCTAATATCATTCATACACCTTCCTTGAATATTTGAAGGCATTTGGAGTCAATTTGAGACCTAGAGACCAATACTAGTCAAAGGAAAATCACTAGTAAAGTTACCTACATTGATCAGAATTGAAAGAGGATTTGCAGAAGTATTTTAAAGGTCCAAAGGCATCCCTGAAATACATATTTATGTTCTAATATCATTCATACACCTTCTCAGAATATTTGGGATCATTTGGGGCAAATTTGGGACCTAGAGATCAAAACTAGTCAAAGGTCGAACAAGGGAAAAAAAGTGGAAAATTGCAATTTTAATAAAATTCCTAACAAGGGACATTACAGTGGTATTATAGCATGATCTTGGCACCTGATGTGGTATAATATTCATGAGGACAATAATTCAGGTACCACCATTAGATATTGAAACCGAAAGTGCTTTTGTTGAAGAAAAAAAAAGTAGGAGAAGAAGAGCAAATTTTTTGAGGAAACTATGACTAGGGATGAAAAGGGAGCCTCATATGATGGTGAGGAGCATATAAAAATTATGAAAACAATATTTGAAGATATGACCAAGCAACTTAAGGAAGGATTCGAATTGTTTTCTATCGAACTTGTGGAAAAAATTATTGATTTTAAGGAAACCAAGGGGAAAAATGCATCAGCTTGCTTGAAGGAGCAAAAGGAAGAGACATCACAAGATCATGAAGAAGAGTCTATTGAAAATATGGAAGATCATTTCGAGACACCTTCTAGCTTAGACATGAACCAAAGAGAATCTACTGATGGATGCTTAAACTATGAAGGAGTACCTACTGATGGGTGCTCACACCTCTATGTTGGTGACATAGAGATCACTTTTGAAAGTGTTGCTGCAAGCCCAAGTTCCATTAAGCATGATAATGAAGACCTTGCAGCAGTTGAAGAAGAACCAAGATCAACTTCTCCATCACCACTTGAGCTTCATGAAGTTGGTCCAAGAAAAAATGAAGAAGATGAGGAGGTTCATTTGCAAGAGCCTCATTTTCTTGAAGGGTCCTTAAAGATGAATGAAAAGAAGATCCAAGAGTCCCTCAGCATTCTCCATGACACTCAAGCATTGGTGTCAAATTCTTCTTGGAGAGCTACTTCATTGGAGGAAACATCCTTCCTTGAAGACATGGAGAAGATTCAAAGAGCAATGTGCCACATCAAAGGTAATTTCATGTCTTTGCTTTTTGATAGAAACCATTTGTTTGAGCTTAATGAATTGTTACATGATGCATACTTGAAGAATAATGAGGATATTCATAAGCTCACAATTCAAAATGAGCAACTTCTTGAAAAGTTGCAAGATACTTGTTTTTCCTCCTATGTTTCAGATTGTCAAATGGTAGATTGTTTGGAGGATTCTCATGACATGGTGGATCATGAGAAATGTGAAAACTTGAATGTTCTTGATGTGTTTGAAGATGAACTTGAAGAGATCCAAACACTTGATGTGGTGGAAGATGAATTTGAATTGCCTCTTGATGAAGGTTATGCAATTTTTAAAGAAGAGCATGATTCCTCTACATTGGAACCAAACTATGACAAAGAGTTCACACTTTTGAAGGAGCTGCATGATACTACCCACATGGATCCTTCCCATGATAAAACTCCTGAACTTTTTGATCATTTGGGTGAGTTAGTACATTCTCCTACATCCTACAATTCCATGTTTTGCAGTATTAGTCTCAATGAAGTATGGGTGAAAGGGTTCTTTTTGATGGTGCCACATGAGGAGTATGGAACTCCTAGATTTACTTTTTATGATGATATGGTTGGAGCACATTCTTATTCACATTTGCAGAAGCATACTTTGTTACTTTATGATGATTCACATCTACATGGATGCACCTATGATATGGATTTGAGTCACTTGAATACTCATGGTTTTTCTTGCTCAACACTGGGTTCATTTGATGTTAGAGGAACTTCATCCAACACTTGGATGAATAGATTTATGATGGGAGAACATTTTTGTTGGAAGCCACATACTTTGTTACATTTTTATGATTCTCACATTCATGGATGTATGGCTGAGACTTCTTTGAGTCATTTGAAGTCTCCTTGTTTTTTCTGCTCATTATTTGGTTCAGATTCTAGTGGAGATTCTTCATTCACTTCTTGGATGAAAGAATACATGGCTGAATATTTTGATGCATATCACATCCTTTTGGAGCAGCATTCTAGGACATGGGATCCTCACCTATGTCATTGGAGCAGATTTGATTGGTCACTTGAAGCTTGTATGCACTTGGAAAATGGTGGTCTACTTGCTTGGAGGTATAAGCACTTTCATGATTCTTTGATGAAGCACCTCCTTGATATTAATTTTCATTATGTAGTTATGTACTTTGATGATATATATTTGGTACTCATGATGTTTGGAAGAATGCATACAAGAAAATGGGATCCAGGAATCCTCTTATCTAATGGTGTAGGTTGGAGAGCACTCTTAATTGTTGGGGTGCAATACAAGCAATGGGACCCTGGAATAATTTTTATCTCATTGGTTTCAAATTTTTTTGGGGAAACAAGCAGTATGGGAGATGGATTTCCCCACTTAATAAAGTGATTTTTATCAGAGTAGTGCAGAAGCAAGCATGTTGGTTCCTCTCTAAAATATTCATGGAAACTCAAAGACTCAAGGTTTGGCAATTCAATGGCAACTTCAAAGAATTATACAGAAAGCAGGTTCTTCAACACCCATGTTTGAAATTGCTTGAGGACAAGCAATATTGGGAAGGGAGGATTTGTCATGTCCCAAATTTGGAATTGGGTCACAATGGCCTAATCACATTAGCCATATTCATTAGAGTTTGCAAAGTTGATGTTAAGGGTCAAATAATTGCCAAGGAGGAAAATTACTAGTTTCCTAGGTTTGGGGTGGAAGCTTTGGGATTTGGAATAATGGGGATAATAAATGATGTTTGAACATTAGAATGGAATAAATATTTAATAAAGGAGCTAAATAAATATATACAAGTGAAAATCAAAGTGGCATTTCATCATGAAGACACATGGAGGAAGTGGGACCCACATATGGCTAGATTTCCCCACTACATTTGGCATCATTCTCTCACCAATTCGAATTCAAGGTGAATGGTAACATACTTGGGGAAGTCCAAAAGGTATTATTCATGGCATAACTCATCCAAGGTCGAAATATAGCGGAAGAGTAACTCCCATGGAAGAGGAAGAGACAATTTGGAGCTAGTGAGACACTTGGGCTAGATTCCCTAGCTCTATGACAACAATGATGAAGATGCTATGACACCTATGACACAAATCAGGCCTGAAGGCTGACATATGACATATATGACATGTCAGGGCTAAAAATATACTCCAAGAGGGCGCTCAAGGGTGTTAGGGCTGCTAAGATGCTTCCACATGTGATTTGGTGGAAGTGGGAGACTAGGAATTGTTGTACAAGTGGCGTTCTTTGGAATCTCTTCCCAACTTGAGTTGGCATGAGTCTCTTGGAAGGAATTCGACCCATGGAGGCCATTATAACTTTATAAATGTCAATAAAAAAGAATGAAAGCAGCTTTTGATCATTTGTAGAATTTGCAATTGCATTTGTGAAGAGGGAGAGCTAGTGGATGACTAGTTTCTTGCCTTAGCCAATTTCGAGGGTGAAAGATTCCCATCCAAGTTGGTAATTGGAAAGGCCATTCAGACCTTTCATTTGGAGCTTTAATGGAGTCTTTATTTGTAGGTGTAAGCTACAGGGCAGCTCATGGTTTCTTCTATTGCAGCTCACTCCTTCAACCATTTCCAGTTTTGATGGCATATTCTTGATCCTTGAGGGAGGGCGTTTTTGGTGAGCTATTGTACTCTTTGGGGAAGCTTTTAATGCCCCATTCCTTTTGTAATATGAAGTAAATACTCTGTTCTTCATCTCCAAAAAGTTTCAGGTCGAAATTCCAAGTAGAAATGTATAAATATCATTTTTAATGGAAGAACAATGCCATTTCCCCACTACCTTGTTGTGAGCCAATGTATTGATGATTATTTCGAATGAATGGATTATTCTCTGATATATTTGTGATAAATATACTGCCATGGATGTCTTCTACAAGTTTCATGTACTGTACTTGAGCATTTGAAGCATTTTTACTCAGTTTAGTTGTATTGGGAGGTGAAATAGTGCCATTTCCCCAAGGGTCGAATTGGGGATTTTTGCAGTTGAATGGGAGAGGGTGAGAACAGTTGTAATAATCCATTAATGGTGCATATGAGACTTTAATAACATACTTAACACATTAAATACCTCTGTTCATAAATTTGAGTGGGTTTGGAGGCATTTGGGAATCCATTTTTATTGTTTACCCCAGGGGGATTTGAACCCCAAATTACTAGTAAAATTGCATAATTGGTCCATAATATTAAGAGAGTTTGCAGAGGTCTTTTGGTGGCCATATGTCATCCATAAACATCATATTCAAGTTCTAATATCATTCATACACCTTCCTTGAATATTTGAATGCATTTGGAGTCAATTTGAGACCTAGAGACCAATACTAGTCAAAGGAAAATCACTAGTAAAGTTACCTACATTGATCAGAATTGAAAGAGGATTTGCAGAAGTATTTTAAAGGTCCAAAGGCATCCCTGAAATACATATTTATGTTCTAATATCATTCATACACCTTCTCAGAATATTTGGGATCATTTGGGGCAAATTTGGGACCTAGAGATCAAAACTAGTCAAAGGTCGAACAAGGGAAAAAAAGTGGAAAATTGCAATTTTAATAAAATTCCTAACAAGGGACATTACATTTACCCTTCTGCTTGTTCCTTGAACCAGATGGTGCATCCGATTGCTTGCTTTTCTCTCTTTGCTTGTTAGGTTCGAATTTGGGCTTCTCTTTCTTTTGCTTTCCTTTTCCATTTGAATTCTTGGATCCTTGAACAAAGAGGGCTAAATATTTGGAGCTTATGGACCCCATTTGAATTATCTTATTGTGCTCTTTGGTAACGGACTCAATGAAAGCATTCAAGGTAGGCATCTTCCAATTCGGGGTAGTTAGCCGACTAGAATTGAAAGTAGAGACAAATACTGAGAAATATTTACCAAGCTTTGAAAGAATGGAGAGGATCAATTGCTTATCCTCTTTAACAACTCCAATATTCTTCAACTACAAAGCCAAGTGCTTGAATTTTGTGAAAAACTCATTGATGGTCTCGAAATTCTCAAGACTAAGAGCAATCAATTCATTTTCCAATTGAAAGGTCCTAAGCTCATCTTGCTTGCCAAAATGTTTGTCAAGTTTCTCCCATACCTCTTTTGGAGAGTTCAATCCGCTAAGATGAAAGTGAATATCCTTGTATATAGAGAGGCAAAGAAGACCATAAGCTTCATCAAGCTTATTGAAGTGTTTTGTTTTCTCAAGCAATGTGTTTGGCTCCAATTCGAGGCCCATGGTGACTCTATAAAACCATTTAGAGTGCAATATAATCTACATGTATCCTTTCCAATCAAAATAATTGAAAGGAGTTAGCATAGGCTTTGAAGAAGAGTATTCCATCACTGATGGAAAGTGCAATTGATGGAGAAGAACCTGCAAATCACACGATAGAAAATGCACTTGATGGAGATGATAAACCTGCAAATCACAATCAAAACAAGAACTGTAAGGTCAAACAATCCACCCTTTTAGAGTTGCATCACACTTGGGATTGGAGATCAAGCAAGCTTGAAGATCCAATGTATCATATCTAGGAATTATGTGGAAAACTCAAGCTTCTAGAGTGGATTGGAGATTTTTTTCAGCCTTGCATGCACATGAGCGAATGCACATGAGATTTTGCATGCCAAAACTTCAGTAATTTTGAGCAAATTCACTCAAATATTCATGTAGAACACCTGTAGGAGAGAGATCTTGTCCCTACAATGGCTCTGGTACCATGTAAAATTAGTCACAGCAGATCTATTGAACAAGAATATCAATCACAAAGATGTAAAACAATTTGGAGTAAAACCTGTGCAAGAGAGATGCATCAGTGCTCTATAATCCAGAATGATAGAATTACAATAAAATACTATCACAATGAGTGAGCAATTCGAATTATCCAAGGAGGTCATTCGAATATACTGCATGGCATATCTTGGCTCCAACTAGGATTCCTCATCATCAATCAGTGGTGGTCATCAATGCACAAGTCACTATCAGACAGGTGTCAAACTGAGTCTAACTGAGTGTAATAAGTGTAACTGATGGTAAGTGGTACTAATGTAGGGATGGAGGCTTAGTGGAGGGTGCATGAGGAGTTAACTGCACTCAGAGTAGGTAGTCAAGTCTCATCGGAGTTCAATCGGAGTGATAACAGCAGTGAGGAGTCAGTCTAGCCTCAAATCAAGGAAAGACTGGTGGCTAACTGAAGTGAACTAGATTGGTAGATGAGAAAAGGCGCCCTTCTGCAGTGGAAGGTGAGAAGTGGGCGCCTCCCTAACTAGGAGGGCTAAATATGAGTGGAAAGTAGCTCCCGAGTGCTGGAAGACTAGGGACTAGGTGCTAGAGGCATCAAACTGGTGACTGGGAAGCATGTGGGTGCATGCAATGCATGCATGCAAAGTACATAACGTAATGTTGAGATATCCTAACAAAACTCACCAAGAAACCTAGTATGCTTATCAAGATGGATCTTGCAAAAGCCTATGATAAGCTCAGTTGGAAGTAGATGCATGGCATTTTGGAGGCCTTTGGTTTTGACAGAACATGGGTTAATTGGATTATGAACCTTATTTCTACACCCTTTTTCTCCATTTTGCTCAATGGCTCCCCGTCGAAAATTCTTTAGGCCTCTCGGGGCATTCGGAAAGGGGATCCACTGTCCCCCTTTATTTTTATCCTTATGGCGGAGGGACTCAGCAAACTCCTCCAGAGCTTGGCTAATGATGGTAGTATTCGTGGCCTCCAGCTTCACCTTGGCCTGGACAAACAGACGCACCAATAGTTCGTTGACGACACTATGCTCATGGGGCACCCTTCAGTCCAAGAATCTCGTACCTTAAAGAGAGGCTTAAAAAATTTTGCGAAGGCTTGAAGTCAATCCCTCGAAGTCTCAGGTTTTTTTATTCCACACCCCTGATATCACCTAGCGTAATATTCTGAGGATTCTTGGCTATGCCAAAGGCTCTCTCCCCTCAAAGTACCTAGGTGTACCACTCACGGAAAGCACCATTCGGAAGGCTTCCTAGCAGGATTTAATTGACAGGATCCGGAAAAATTTTACTAGTTGGATGCTCAGACCTCTTAATATCCCCAGTCGGCTTGTTCTGGTTAAATCCATCCTTCAAGCCATGCCTGTTTACCTCTTCTCGATGCTCTCTGCTCCTAAATCAGTCCTCAAAGAAATAAGAAGCATCCAGCGAAATTTCCTCTGGGGGTGCAGGGAGGAAAAATCTAAGTTTGCGTTGGTTGGATGGGATAAGCTCTATCAGCCTAAGAATTATAGGGGCCTTGGCATCAGAGATCCCAAGATTCTGAGTGATGTCTATGGCTCCAAACTATGGTGGCGGTGGTGAAACCACAGTGTGGAACCGTGGGCCCGTTTGTGGCTCGTGAAATATGCTAGAGATAGGCCTCTAGGGAATCTTATTCGCTTCAATGAAATCAGGAATGGATCCCATATCTAGGCCAAAGCATTCTCTGGCCGTCGTCTTGTGCAAGATCACAACTTTTGGGAAAATTTCAATGGTGCCTTCGCCAAATTTTGGGATGATTCCTGGCAGCAGCTCCGTAAGCTGGGAGTTGATCCCAGGTGGCAGGATATTCGAGATAGAAGCATTGTTGATGGCAAAATAAATCTTTGTGACTTCTGGGAGGAGGGATGGTCTGAAGGTCACAGACAGTGGGATAATTGTGGATGGATGGATGGGCTCCTCAATATGGAGGATCAGAGGGATTTTGAGACTATGCTTAAGGAACGTGTTATTCATGCCAAAATGGGGCCTAACAAGTTGTGTTGGGGCTACAACCCGAAAGGTGTTTTCAATATCAAGGAGGCTTACGACATCAAAATAAACAGTAACATGGAGGATGGTAACATGTGGAAGAAGTTGTGGGGGATGCACCCCTGGCCTAAAGTCAATGTATTATGTTGGTTGGTTTCCTAGGGAATAATTTTAACGTGTGAAAACCTCAGGACAAGAGGCGTTTTGGGCCCTTCCAGGTGCCCTTTATGCTTCTTTTCTAAGGAAACCTCCGGGCATCTACTGGATAATTGTACCTTCTCATCTGAGCTGTGGGATCGGGGTGCTATGATCTTTCGAAGGACTAGCTCTGTGGAGGTAAATCCTAGATCTAATCTAGGTCACATCCAGTATGAAAAAGGATTGGCTCTGTGGTGATAAATCCTAGATCTGATCTAGGTCACACCCAATATGAAAAAGGATTGGCTCTGTGGAGGTAAATCCTAGATCTGATCTAGTTCACATCCACTATGAAAGAGGACTGGCACTGTGGTTAGGACTGCATTGTCCCTGAACCTTTGGTTCAAAATGTATGTGATAGGATTGCATTGTCCCTGAACCTTTGGTTCAAAATGTACGTGATAGGACTGCATCGTCCCTAAACCTTTGGTTCAAAATGTACGTGATAGGACTGCATCATCCCTGAACCTTTGGTTCAAAATGTATGTGATAGGACTGCATCATCCCTGAACCTTTGGTTCAAAATGTACGTGATAGGACTGCATCATCCTTGAACCTTTGGTTCAAAATGTATGTGATAGGACTACATCGTCCCTAAACCCTTGGTTCAAAATGTACGTGATAGGACTGCATCGTCCCTGAAACTTTGGTTCAAAATTTACGTGATAGGACTGCATCATCCTTGAACCTTTGGTTCAAAATGTACGTAATAGGACTACATCACCCCTGAACCTTTGGTTCAAAATGTACATGATAGGACTGCATCGTCCTTGAACCCTTGGTTCAAAATGTACGTGATAGGACTGCATCGTCCCTGAACATTTGGTTCAAAATGTATGTGATAGGATTGTATCATCCTTGGACTTATGTCCTAAAAATGAGCAGGATTGATCATCCTGAAATTGGATCGTGTGGATTGCAGAGTATGCTACTGATATCGATCGAGTTGATCTAGATGTTGTTGTTGATTGGGTTGATCCAGATGATGTTGTTGATCGAGATGATGATATCGATCGGGTTGATCGATACGATGATATCGATCGAGTTGATCCAGATGTTGTTGTTGATCGGGTTGATCCAGATGATGATGTTGATTGAGATGATCGAGATGATGATATCGATCGGGTTGATCGATATGATGATATCAATCGAGTTGATCGAGATGATGATATCGATCGAGTTGATCCAGATGTTGTTGTTGATCGGGTTGATCCAGATGATGCTGTTGATCAAGATGATCTAGATGATGATGTCTATCAAGGCGATCCAGATTGTTGTAACTATTTTGATGATGCAGAAGATGAAGACTCAATACTAAAGATATTCCAGTATTGAAGATTTAAAGAAATTCCAATAACAAGTTGAGTTACTGATGATGTATGAAGAAAGCTTCCAATGACTTATAGATGTATCATGTATCATGTAGTTGATGACTCCTTGCTCCTACAAATGTTGTTATAATATCCTTCTCATTAAGGGGAAGTGTTGAAATATTGTAACTTCTAAGAATATTATATTGTACTTTATTATTCCAGAGATGTTCCATTCCTTCATGGAGACTCTATTGTATATCCGAAGATGTTTATTCCTCCAAGAAAGTGTGGTAACTAGGGTTATTAGATCTCCCATGTGAGGTCGTCCCTGCATTAGCTGTGTAGGAGTTATTAGACTCTCTTAGGAGAGGTCGGCCCCATAAGGGTGAAAAGTCAGTTAGAACATGAGTATAAATAGAGGAGGTGTGTTCCTCATTTATCTCATTCATTCACTCACTTGTGATTTGCGCATTGGAGAGAGATAGGTCTACATAGGAGGAGAAAGAGATCTTGTTGATGACTACATCTTGTATTGGGTTGATTATCTATATTGAGGAAATCTTTGCTGGGTTTTCTACCCCATGAGGGTTTCATAGGGTAAATCTTTCTCTATCTTGTGATTGTGTTTCTTTCAATGATCTTTCTTGTGAAATTAGGCTACACTTAACAGTTTGGACCACCTCCTATTGAAAAGGTAGTGTCTTTGGGATTTTGAGCTAATGGAGGGTTGATAGGTTCTGATGTTTTATCCTTTTGAGTTTCCTCTTGTCTAAGTTTGGTCTCAATATGAGCTTGAGGTTCTTCTAGTGGAATTTCTTTGTGAACAGACTTTTCTGATGTCTTTATGGTTTCCCCTAAATGGTTTCCGTAAAGGATTTCCTTTACTTTCCAAGTAGGACTATCCCCTTTAGGTGTCTTCCGATACCTTTCTGCTGAGTTAGTAGTTGGGGTGGCACGCCCCCCATATAGGTTAGTAGGAATTTTAGTAGGGAGGCTAGTTTTAATAAATCTAACTTTTGAGTCTCTAGACCTATTCATGAAAACAAAACTATACTTGAAATAAATTCTAACTGCATCACTACTATTGTTGGGTTTTGGGGATGCCTGTTATAACATATGTGCAAGTTCTTACCTCTCGTCTTACCACTCACCCGCCACCAGCCTATTTCTAAGTTCAAACAAGAGAATTCAAATCTATCACTAAGTTTTAAGAGAGAATTCTATCTATCTACCACTGAGTTCTACCTATCTACAACTCCCCGGCAGCGACGCCAAAATGTTGGGTGTATTTACTATCTTAAGGAATCACCAAATATTTAATTATCGACCAGGGTTGGTAATCTTAGAGTTGTGGCATAGTATATGTTGAGGTAGAATGGTACCTAAGGTTTCGGCTCGGCAAAACTTAGAAATTTTTAATAATGAAAAGATCGAAAGATCTTTCAAAATTAAAAACCTAGTCAAACTTCAAAAACACAACTACTGAACTGTTTAAACCTAACTAAATCAATAGATCATAATAGTATCAAGCTATACTACTCTACTCTATGAACAATAACTAAGAAGATAAAAATAACAATATTATTCTAGGAACAAGACTTAATAAAAAACAGAACTACTCTTATGAAATTGGAAACTACTGATTAAGGATTCAAACTCTAATCTAGAAATTAGAAAGTAACAACTACAAGTGAGTTTAGGAACCTATCTATGAAATGACTCAATTAACAATTAACTATAGAAACAAGAAACTATATGTTCTTTGAAACAAAATTACAATCTACTGATAAATTCAAGAGTTAAACTACTCAAGCATTCAACAATTACTCAAAACTAAACTAAACCACCTAATTCCATTCTCCTTGTGGATTTTGAGGAAATGTATCAAAGGTAATGGGAACGAGAGAGAATGTATCAAAATGACTTTCAAATGTAACAAGGAAACAGAATTGAAGTAAATCTAGTTTAACTTCTACAAAGAGATGCAAACTAAAGAGTGTCCAATTACAACTAACTTTAAACATTGTAATCTATCTTCTATCCATAAGCAAATGACTTGGAACAAATGAAATCTAGAAGCAAGTAGAAAACTTAATAAAGATATTTACTTGAAAATGCATTTGATTTAGAAGCAAGTAGAAAACTTGATAAAGATATTTAATTGGAAAATGAACTTAATCTAGAAGCAAGTAGAAAACTTGATAAAGATATCTTATTTCTGAATCAAATCCTATTTCATGAACATCTTCATTAACTATATGAATGGAAAAAGGCAAATCCTATGCTTGAATGACGAAACTATCAAAACTAATGTACTTTGGAGAATCAAATTACTAATTCTAAGCCGAAATCAATCTTAACAATCAAGAAGTAAACTAAACTAAGAATGAGACTGATAAATTCTAGAACAGTGAAATATTAATGAATTAGGCATAAGAAAAATATAATCTGAAAAGCAACTAAAACAATAGTTAAGGAAATGGAATGAGACCTAAGGATGAATATGGAACTAAATTAAAACTCTATGTAGTGCAGAACAAGGTCCTAATTACATCTAAGAATGCTAATTAAATGCAAGAAATATTACTGTTCAAAAACCTAAGAAACTGGATTCTAAATAAGCATAAAATCAATGCAGAAAATATTAAAGTCCGTATGATGATCCGGATGACAGTCTGAATGACAGTCCGGATGGAAGAAAATGATAGAAACTAAGGAAAGAAGCAGACTGAATGATCTTAACGCCAACTGGTTGATGCATATGAACCTACAGTGCAGGGAAAAGCAGTAAATAGATTGTTTAAAGTTGGAATGGCAAGAAGCAACCTATACTAATCATTATCTAAGAAAACAAACTATTTCTATGGCATAATAAACAAGGCTGAGATGTAAATAAAACTAAGCTACAGGAAAAACTAGCAGAACTGATTCTAACTATGAATTAAACTATGAAACAGTAACTAATCAACTCTATTTAATTGCAAATGAAAAGACTAAAAGCAAACTAAGAAGGATTAGGAATGACCGGTCATTTTAACTTCTAAGAATGTAAATTAAACTAGCAACAAGATATGAATTACAAGAAATAAAACAATGTCTACAGGAAACCAAATTAAATACTGGAAATGGAAACTATTTACTTGTAGGAAAGAAATGCAGAATATGTACAGTAAAACCTCTGGTTGTTGAGGGGCCCTTCTCAGGGATTGAAGCTTAACTCAAATTATTCACCAACAACAAAACATCAATAGCTAGAATCTGGAACTTCCATTGACTGATAAAAATTACACAGCATCTATATAAAAATTACAGCTATCGTCTATGTGTTACAAATTGCTGCATTTCTTCATAGGAAACGTCTTTATATAAGTCTTGCAACAAGAGAGAAGGTCGACGTAGTCAACCTCTCTAAAAATAGAGGTCTTAATGGATGTAGAACAGCTGCAGGGTGGTTTACGACAACGCACAGATCGTCTTCCTTAATCCACGGGCGTTGATCTTCCTTGACGTGAGTAGCTATGCATTAGTTGACCTTGACATGGGCAGGTGATGCGGTGTCAAGCTAGGAGGACATGAGAGAGAATATTCTAGAATGGAGGCTCACGAAACATAAGGGCCACGTCCTTAACAGAACCCACATCACCATTTTTGTCTTTAATGCCCTGAAATATCTCAACCAACGATTCCATGGGTATGAATGGAGGGATGAACGGAAGTTCAAATGTGACTAGACGTCCTCGGTGTGAACGCGTGGCTGAATGAAGGTCCTAATGACAAACACAACCTGTAGAACAAAAACTAAATGCCAAACACGTCTAGAAATGTGAGATGATTGTCAACAAACCATAAAAACGATGATATTCAATCAAGATTTATGTGATATGCAAATACGTTCATACCTGGGTCTGATTGGCAAAGAGAATGACTTATCATATCAAAATAGTGAAAATAACTCCAATCAGAGCATGTTTACTGATCAAACTGGTGACAAAACTGGACGCCAACACATATTACCTTACACGGTCGGCTGAAGTTGTACTAGTACGGGATTGCACTGTTGTGACTGTTGCAAGGTTTCTATTTGAGAATGTTATTACCAAGTTTGTTTTTCCTCTAGTTTTATTAAGTGATCAAGGTGCACATTTTGTTAACAATACTATAAATTCCCTTACTGAATAATTTCAGGTCTATCATCAAAAGAGTATTCCATATCATCCATAGGAAAATGGAACTGTCGAAGCGTTTAATGAAATTTTGGAACATGCACTAACTAAAGTTTTTAATGTGAACCGCGACGACTAGGACTTAAGAATCCCTGAAGTTTTATGGGCCTATCGAACGACGTGTAAAAGGTTGATAGGTCAGACACCCTTCAAGTTGGTGTATGGGAAAGAGGCTATAATTCCCTTAGAGTATATTATACCAAGTTTAAGAATCATTGGGTTTACATGTATGTCTGACACAAGTGCTATAGAAGCAATATTAGCGCAACTACTCTAGTTGAGGAGGATTGTTTTATCACAGATTTCCATCAGCACGTACAGAAATATTGAGAAAAAGTGTGGCATGATCGCCACATTACTAAGACGTATTTGGAGCGGGGAGACTTAGTTCTTATCTATGAAAACAATTTTTTCAAACATTCTGGTAAGTTACGGATGCATTAACTAGGGCCATATGTTATTGATTTTGTTACAGAGGGAGGCACATTACAGTTACAAACACTAGACGGTTAAGTCCTCCAAGGTTTGGTGAATGGAATCTGGCTAAACCCCTACAGGGATAGCCATGGTGTGTTAAAGTGAAGATGATTGCTTGCATGTTTGTACATAGAAAACAAACAAAATTTTGGAAACCCCAAGTTTTATTTCTATCATAGTTTTTTTTTTGCCGTTAGTTGTGTTGCTAAACAGTCTTGTTGGAGATTTTTGGAAACCCCAAGTTATTGCTATGTCGAAGTTAGTCTATCGGAGGTATTTTTTTCGAAGTCCCATAGCTGTCAGTCAGAAACCCAAACTCCCCAGAGTGTCAAAGTCTTTTATTATATCGGAGTTGGTCATCTATCGCAGTTCTGGACTGACCCGCCTGCCGAAGTTGTAGTTATTGAGCATTTATTGATGCTTTTATGATGGGTTTAGTGGCGACTCTAGGGGGATTTTTTAATTAAATGATAAAATGATGGAAGTGTGTGAAGAGATATGTCGCTGCCACCATCATCATTGGAGGATCAAGTACATATATTTCATCTCGGGAATGACAGACAGATCGCACATGGGGGATAAACTTAAAAATCTCATTGCTCCCTCGCTCGTTCTTCATTATGACTTGAGCGATTGCAATAGAGTGAAGAAACCAGAGATGGGATTTCTATGTCGTGTGATTGAGAATCTATAAGCTATCACAATGCAAGTTGATATGATAGCTAGTATTGAGGCTCAAGGGTACTCTGTCAAGGAGGTCCCAATGTCGGGCCCTATTTCACCTAGTCTGGAGCGACTTGAAGTTATTTCCTCGTAGATTCATGATAATGTGCCTCGAAAGACAAGAAAGGCGAACATAACCAACTCGGAGCTAAGGGAAAAGGCATGCTATGAGGCCAGTGCATCTGCATTGGGATCTGAGACTTTCTTTCCTGAGTATTTTTTTCCCCATAATTCAAGAGCTAAGGCAGTCAAATTACCGAAAAATGCATGGTACCAGTTGGAAACTGTCCCGTTGCCAAAGGAATTCATGGTACAAGGAGACATTTTGAAGAACATCACAAAGTTATCAGATGCGGACCATGATGTGAGAAAGTTCGTTGAGTTCAATTACACCCATTACATGCAACCTATTGTTTCAGCAGAAGGCCATCCAATTGAGTTGGAACTCCAGCAGTGGGCTATTGGTGTGGTCAGAGCTGGTCTATTGCCACTAATACAGCTACCACACTTTGGTCGCATTGCAAAGGAAAATGTGTGCATTAAACAACTGCTATTATTTTTGCATGGGGGTTTCTTGTGGTTTGGAGACCAAGGTATCCATTGATACAAACGTTATTGCTAGAATTACAGGTTTTCCTAAGGCTGGGGTGGACCTGTCGCAGTTCTTTGTAGTGAAATAATGAGACCATGACCTTGGGACTAGGATGAAGGAAAAGTATCATCTGTCGAAGAGAAATAGGGGCTTCAATGTAGCATTTATCAACGGCTAAGGTGTTCAGTTTGCTGCAAATTTGTTAGCAACCAAGTTTCTCCATAAGAATAGACCAAATCAAGTCACTGCTTCTATCATTGCTATGGCATAGCAGTGTGCACAAGGCGTACACATGAATTGGGCCGCTTTTATGTTGAAAGAATTTCTTCCAGACGCTACCGATGCATAGGACAACGGCTCACCCTTTACATACTCTTGGATACTATTTTTTGATATCTTTTATGGGTTGGGTAGAGCCAACAAACTATCAAGGTATGCAACCAATTGTCCCATGTCAGGGGTCGTGCTACATGAATTTATCCTATTCAGGTATAAGGAGCCAACCGTGGGAAAGAAACGTGTCGTTGTATATGCAGCTGGAGGTGTTGAGGTACTATGTGGTACAAATACCAACATTGATTAAGCCATTGTGGTTAAGTATTGTGCTATGGAAAAGTTCAAAGTTGGGCCCCACCACATGCAGATGCGAGTGAGAAGGGACCCACACCAACAATGGTTAGTGATGGGGTTCAAGTTATCTCATGATGAATTTGATGCAATGATTCAAGAATGGTCGTCGGAGTGGCAAGGAGAAATTGAGCCTAAGAATATATCACTGGATCCGTCACAGCAAGACCAACAAAAGGATGGTACATCTGTCCAGTAGCAAAAAATTCAGAATACCCAACACACCAAAGGTGGATATGATGATCAAGAAGACTAGGAATCGAGTCAAACTCCTATTGATCCAGACTTGGACGTTAAGTGAAAAGGTGAAACATCTAGGTAAGGCGCAAGGAAAAAGAAGAAATCACATCAACATGAAAGTGTCCAATCATTAACAGATGACGACATTAACATCATGCTCGACAGGATGACAAAATTTGCTGAGGAAAACCAAAGGAAGGAAGAGGCTAAAACGATACAGCTGTTCAACGATGTCATTAACGTCTTGGATACGTTGTGTCAATGCTATGAATATTATATGTATGTTAATTAAAGTTATTAATTATTAAGTGAAAGGGTGTAACCCTTCACTATACACGCTCAAGCTTATAAAAGCGAGCCTCATTGTAAATTATTAATCATCCATTATCTAATATATTATCTATTGTACTCCATATTTATGGCTTATCGTATATACCAGATCTTTTGGTAAAGTTACTTGTGTGAAGCAAATAATTATTTGCGGCATTTGGTATCAGAGCCTCGTTGGCTAGATTTCGGCCTTTGGCCATTTTACGGCTTTTAGCCATTAACCAGGGTTTCCCTGAATTTTGGTCTTTGACCATAAAATTACAATACACTCCAACTCCCACGCCGCTCCTTCTTCCTTCCGCCTCCATCACCTCATCCCTTTCTCCCTCATGCATCCGCTCTCTACCACCGCATCTCCACAGCCCTTGCGTCCACACCTGCATCCTCCTCAAAGCCTGCATGCCCACTTCTCCTCGCACGTCCTTCTCTTCACATGGCCTCCCTGCTGCACATTCCCCACGCCTTCCCGCCATTTCTCATAGTTCCCTTCGCATCCCCTTCCCTCTCTTCACCTGCAAACTCACCCCGCATCCCTCCCTTTGCTCTAGCACTCACCTGGCCTCTTCTTCCCACCCCTTTTTGCATCCACGCAGCCTTCCCCCCATCCGCTCCACTCCGCTCACCTGCACACTCCCTCCAGTGCACCATCGCCTGCTCACTCCTCCCCTTCGCCCTCCTCCCAACCTCCATACACAGCCGCCAGCACCATCGCCAACCCACCATTTTGCGCCCAGGTCAGTCGGCCACCTACGCCATGGTCCACGCCCATGCCCACGCCCATCTCCACTTCCACCTGCTCTCCTCTCATCTTCCCACGCCGCCATTGAAACCCTAATATTTAAGAAAATATATATATATAGATATTAAAACATTATAATAGTTTTATTATAATTGTTTCAATATTTTAATTTTTGGGAAAAAAAAAACTATATATTAAACTATATATGTATAGTTTATAAAACATTAATATAAAAGAAATTCGCATATCTTTCAGGACAGACGGGATCCGCTGGAATCCGTGGCAGCTTGAGCGGTGGCGGTCTTACTACATTACCTGGCTCCTGTACAGGTGTCTCAAACTCGACCGGTGCGAGAAGAGATGATCGATCACTCCATGCCGTGGGCCTACTTTGACGGCGCTTCAACTGAACAGCATTCGGTGTGTGGAGGGGGGGCAGTCCTTCACAAATCTGAATCCCATTTTTTCCATCTTGTGGCAGGTTTGGGGAGCGGAATGAATAACTACGCAGAAATAATGTCTCTCAAATTGTTGATGTTATTTGCTCTTGATCAAGGCTGTCTATCCCTTCAGATTTTTGGGGATTCATTGTTAGTTATCAACTGGGCTAAGGAGATAAATTCCTGTCATGTTATGGTACTATTACCCATTCTGGAGGAGGTGATCAGGTTAAAGACATCCTTTAATCACATCACTTTTACACATATATACCGGGAGAGGAATGGGATGGCTGATCAGCTATCCAAGGTAGCAACGCAGCAGGAATTAGCTCATGGCACTTGGAGGATTACAATTCATTCACCTGAGGGCACTTTCAGCTATTATCACAGTCCTTTTCTTTGAAAGAAGCAAAGATGTGAGAGATATGCAGCATTACATTTATGGTTACGTTCATGTAACAGTATTTTATGAAACCAGATTATGCGGTTTTTAGGACAGCAGTAATATTGTATAGACAGCAGTAATATGGGATCGATATGATGAAAATAAGGGATAGAAAATATGTGACAATGTAGGGATCTCAGTGATCCTACTACATGTGCAGAATGTAATTTTGATCATCTATTTGAAATAAAATTACGATTTTTTCCGAGGAAAAAAAAAACATTAATATAATAATATTATTAATTAATAAATTAATAATTATTATTATACATAAAAAATAAAAGAAATAATTATTATTATTTTATAATAATTTTTTTGGAAAAAAAAAAAGATCAATTATCGTCGAAGGAAGCCAAGGACCAGTTGTCATCGTCAAGAAGACATTAAGACAAAGCCAAGAAAAACAAAAACCAGAAGTCCAAGCAAGACTCCTTATTGTCAAAGAAGTCGAAGAACACTTATCACCGAAGAAATCAAAGTCAAGGACAGTTATTTATCATTGAAAAAGTCAAAGTAAAGGAAGGCTTATCAAGAAGTCGAGACGCGTTAACGACAAGGACGACCAAGTTTAAGAAAGACTCATCAAAGAAATCAAAGAAGATCATTCCACTGTCAAAGAAGACAGAAACCATGGAAGCCAATTTGCGAGAGAAATTAGAAGCCAAGTTAAAGCGTTATCGAAAAGACAATGAAGAATTACGAGACATTAATACACAATCAGAAGTAAGGATTGAACTACATAAGATACAAGAACGGTTCAATGAACAAACAATATCCAACCAGAAAAACCACATAGAAAAATTATGTGCGCAAATCAAGGAATTAAAAGATGAGAGTGATTTCAATCAGAGGTTGAAAAATCAAGATATAAAGAAGGAAATAAATAATTACGAAGCAGAAATAATACGCTTGAACAAAATCGTTAGCGACAAAGATGAAGAACTAATGCAGTTACGACATAAATTAGAAAGTCAAGAATCAGAGGTCGGCCAGTGTCAACAACAGATAAAAGTTCTTCAACAACAAAATGACGACTCTAAAAAGACACATAAGTCAGAGATCGCGAAGAGTAATAAAGCATTATCTAACAATGCTGAAGAAATTTTTAGACTAAGAAATCATAACAAGATACTAGTCACAAAAATTAAGAAGTTGAAAAATAGCCGAAAGATAGAACAATCTATGGACGACATTGAAGGGAAACTTCTAGACAAGCAGGAAGAAAATAGTTGTATCAGAAGTCATAATGAAGATCTTAAGGAACAACTTAAGACATCTGAAGATGACAGAAAATCGCAAGTCGAATTGATTAAGAAGTTTCAAAATGATAATAGGCAGTTAGAAAACAAGTTGGAAAAGATACAAAACAAAAGCTTAAATCCTCAAGAGACGAAATACAACTTCCAACTCAGATCAATGCTTTAAAGGCGACATTCGTAAACGAAAATGATATTGCGAAAGTTCCCTATCGACACCCCAACCATAAAAACCGATATTTGAAAAAGTGGGAAATATCGAAAGCTAATGGTACTAATGTGATCAAATCTCCTGACGACACATCAGTAGGGAATTCCATCAGTCCACAACAAATCAATTTGGGATGGATTGATCCGTCGACGTATCGGAAGTTATGCTCTACACTTAGCAGTTCGTATCGACATGTTTCATCAGCCATGACATCGCAAAGAACAATGCGACAAAATTATAAGGCTTTGAGGACAAATCCTTTCTAAGAGAGTGGCAATGCTATGAATATTATATGTATGTTAATTAAAGTTATTAATTATTAAGTGAAAGGGTGTAACCCTTCACTATACACGCTCAAGCTTATAAAAGAGAGCCTCATTGTAAATTATTAATCATCCATTATCTAATATATTATCTATTGTACTCCATATTTATGGCTTATCGTATATACCAGATCTTCTGGTAAAGTTACTTGTGTGAAGCAAATAATTATTTGCGGCGGTCAAGAAGTAAAGAAAATCTCCATTTTGGATCCATCGGAGATCACACCGACGTGGGTCAAAGCTGTGCAAGAAGAAGAGGCACAAGACTAAGCAACACCACTTCCCCTTGTGGAAGGGGTGGTTAAATTTTTTCCACAGTCAATAAATTTTGATGAACCAGGGACCAGTGTGGAAGTTCCAAAGTATGGGTATGCAAACATTAAATTACCTGCATTACCTCTTTATATGTTGCACTGGTTACATGAAATCATTGAAAAAGAAATCAAGTCAAGAGAAAGTTCTCTATTGGAGATGATGAAGGGATACAAGAATCAAGAAGCTACATTGAAAGAGTTGAATGCTAAGCTTCAGCAGGACAAGGACTTGTTGCGAAAGGAAAAGGAAAAAGTTCAGCAAGTAGTCGAAGTTGCATGTCAAGCAATGCTTGAGGCTAAAATCATTGAAGAAATGACGACGAAAGAAAAGGTACATCGCTTAGAAATGGTTATTTTAGGATACTGGATGAAAGTGCAAGAGTTAGAGGCTAATCCAGTGCCGAGCACCCCACCTGAAGTGACTGGGAAGTGATGAGAAAAAGTTCAAGAGGATGTCCAGATCCTTCAAGTAGCAGAAGCTCAGTCCATGAAGATGTATGAAGAAGTGTCACAGTCCTGGGATGTGCTATTCGAAGATGATACGTTATAATAGGTTCAAACGTGGATTGGGGCTGCAGAAGGAAAGATAAACGCTCTACTTGAGAAGTTGAAGAATATGCGTCCAGTCCAATGCATGGGCAGAGCCACATAAAGTAAATATCTGCATCCGAAGATCAATCAAATGAGAATGTAGCATAGGCAATGAACAAAAAGAGTCCAGACGCTCCATTCTGAGGCCTGACTTGTCTCAGAAGACATTGGAAGCAAGCATACTTCCATCCAGTCGGTAGTCACCCAGGCTGTTGAGGTGATCCACTCACTTATTACTGCAGAGGTAGTTGAATTTATTGGCTAGAAGAAGGATGAAGTCCATCAGTTGGTCGAAGTGAGCAGGCACATATATAAACAGCTTATGTCGAAGCTATAGGAACCTGACTCATAGCCTTGAAGTGGCTCAAGACGAGCCACATGTGGGTGCTAGGGGCCTATTGGGCCTATATTTTTGGGAGGTGCCAATTTTGAAGAAACAGTTTTGGTGTGGAAAAAGACAAAGTGGAAGCAGTTCGGCAAAGTGGCCAACTCTGACGAAGTGGCCAAGAAAACGAGGAAACGGTCATATTGATTGATTCAATGGTCGGAATTGATTCAGTTAGTTAGGATTGGTCCACATTATATTAATGAATTGGTTAAGAAGTTAGTGTGTTAGTGGGAGTGGTGAAAGCTAAGTGCACCCTATAAATATGTAATAAGAGAAAGGTTTTTGGTTGGTTATGGTTACACTCTGATGGTCATTGTAATTATGGTTATTTGCTCTATAATGAAGCTATGTGCTATGTCTATCGAAGATATTTTGGGGAATCCAAGTCACTAATCTGCAGGCTGTGTGCATAGTTCGATTGTATATCATGAAGATATTTGTAAGTCTTACCTAAAGTGATTATTTTTCCACGAATCATAATAAAAGACAAGCACTTTCCTGGTTTTTTCCAGATGGGTTTCCACGTTAAACATGGTGTTGTTGCATGTTGTGATGTGATGTGATTTGATATGTGTTTATTTCCTCTGTTGAATATCTAAGTATGATCAGTAAAGTTATATGTATGAAAATATAATCTAAGCATGTTAATCTGGTGAAGTTAAGGATTCTGCCGAAGTAACATATGTGTCGAAGCTCTATTTCTATCGATGTTATGAAGTAGAATATGTGGATGAATGTATTGCGCATCGAGTATCATCTTCTATACTACATGAAGTTTGGTTCTTGCAGTCCCCATAGATACTTTGGGTGAGACTTCATCTGATCTGCAGGTGTTGCTGAAAGGGATTCACTCCCTTTCAGGTCAGTGTCTATGGTTAGGGTGTTTTTTGGTGAAATGTTAAGTGTTGATCCCTTATCGAAGTAAAAGTGTGCCAACATCATCATGCAATAACTCTTAATGATGTGCTTCCTTATAGTGAGAGATTCATCGCCTAGTCTGAACCTATTTAAGACTTTCCTTTTGATTAGGAGGAGTCTTTAGTTATTTTTTAGAATGACTACATCATCCATTATGAGCTTGCTCAAGATACGACTATAGAAAAGTGGCATGTTGGAATTTAGGACAGTTCTTGGAAAAATGCAAATAGATATGGAAATGACTACATTTAAAAGTAATTTGTTCATAGTCTAGGGGTATCTTGTAACACCACCCCTTCATATTAATCTGCAAAACTTTTAGTAGACCCGTCTCTAGATCAGCTTCCACACAAATTCGTGCACATGAAAAAAGGTTTCCTTTTGGTTTTTCTCTATCTATATATCTTCTTAATTTATTCGCAATATCTCTAAGAGTGTTGTCATCCCAAATAATCAACTTGGCAAATGAGGCAATTTGACCCACACAGGAATTGAATTTATCTCCTACTCAATATTAAAATCTAGAGATCATGGAGCTAGATACAAGGCCTTAGAACCCATAAAATATGGTCTAGAGAGAAAAGTCAAATCATGAGCTTCCTTATTTGGAGATAGAAAAATAAAGTACCCTCAACCTGGAGGGAAAAAAGATACCTAATTTTGAATTTTAGGGAACCAATATTCATCTATCCATGCTTTGATAGCTTTGGGGCTAGGTCAGAGGACCAATAACTTCTCGAGCAGAGATTTTTTAGACAATAGAAGGGCTTTTCTTCTTAGTTCATGAGTAGAAATATTTAACTATGGAGTTTCCTCTCGCCAATTGACAAATTTCCAATGAAATTTTTTTGCTCTTGTGAATGGATTGAGGGCACTAACAAAGGCTTTAAATGCTTCGATTTCTGAAGCATCCTCCTCTCCCATTTTGTGACTTGGGCTATTAACAATCTTTATGCAAGTTAAGATGATGCATGGATGAGTTCTTATGGATACCGACTCCAACTAAGGAAAAGCGTGTAGTCTAATCATGAAGTGTCCATTGCACGAACAACTCTGCTATATTATGGGCATCAGACACTCTTCAAATAGAAACAGAGGCACCAAACAATGGATCTGGTTCTAGATATGCAAAAATTCTCAGGTCGGCGATTGGTTTTGCAATTTTTTTCTAGATCGGTGACTAGGGAAACCTTAGTCGTGAACCCTTGCTCCTTTGCACTAGCATTACTTGTTGGGTATGTGTTATATTCTTTGCATGTGTGTGGAGGGGGATGGTGCGCCTGTTAGCGGCGCACTTGACGATAATCCAAAATAAACAGCCTAATGACTGCTTAAAAGGAAGTTAAGCGCAGAAGGTAAAGTGGAGAAGTATAAATCCCACTTGGTATAAAATGGATATTCTCAGGTAGATGGAATTGATTTTGGTGAAATATTTTCTCCAGTTGCAAAATTAACTTCTATTAGATTTCTTCTTTCTATTGTTGATGCATTTGATCTTGAAGTAGAGCAGATGGATGTGAAGACAACGTTCTTACATGGGGATCTAGAAGAAGAAATCTACATGAAATAACCAGAAGGGTTCACAGTAAAGGGAAAGAAAGAGTTGGTATGTAAACTAAATAAGTCCCTTTATGGACTAAAGCAATATCCAAGGATGTGGTACCAAAAGTTTGACACATACATACTTGGATTGGGGTTTGTGAAAAGCAAGGTTGATCATTGTGTATACTCCAAACAAGTTGGTGATCACTTCATTAACATAGTATTGTATGTTGATGACATGTTGTTGATTGGAAAAAACAAAGATGTCATAAAGGAGGTGAGGTCTCATCCATGCTCCAAATTTGACACGAAGATCTCGGTGTTGCAAACTTCATACTAGGAATGGAGATTAAAAGAGATCGTGCAAACAGGAAGATCTAGTTAAATAAAAGAAAATATGTTGAGACAATACTACAGAGATTTAACATGCATGGAAGTAATTCGTTCAAGGTCCCTATACCTATAGGTGTAAAGTTATATGTAGATCAGTGTCCCAAGACACAAGAAGAGGAAGAAGATATGGCACGAGTTCCATATGGTAGTGTGGTTGGTAGTTTGATGTATGCAATGGTTTGTATTAGACTGGACATTGCTCATGCAGTGGGAGTATTGAGCAGACATATGTCAAAACCAGGGAAAGAGCACTGTACAACTATAAAGAGGGTCTTCAGATATTTGCATGGCACTACAGAGTATGCAATTTGCTACCAAGGAAGACCTGGAACAGATAGAGTAATAAATGTACATGGATTTGCTGATGCAGATTGTGTTGGAGATATTGATCACACATGATCTACAAGTGCATATGTGTTTAACCTATTTGAAGGAGCTATCAGTTGGATGAGCAAGAGACAGGCTGTAGTTGCACTCTCAACTACATAATTTGAATATATGGTAGCCACTCATGTAAGTAAGGAAGTTGTATGGTTGCAGAGATTATGTTCAGGTGTTGGGTTTGTACAGAAACCTATAAGGTTAGATTATGATAGCCAAAGTGCAATCTTCCTGGAAAAGAAACCTGCTTATCATGCTAAGACAAATCATATCGATGTGCAATATCACTTTGTGAGAGATATGGTTGAAGACAAGAAGGTGCTGCTAGAAAATGTTGACACCTTGAAGAATGTTGCAGACTCATTAACAAAGTCAGTCAATACGGGGAAGTTCTCTTGGTGCAGAGAATCTATGGGCATTGATGCCCTAAACTTGTGAGTTTATGAGTACTGTTATGCAGAGAAAACAATAAGTGGAAGAATGTTGGGTATGTGTTATATTCGTTGCATGTGTGTGGCAGGGGATGGTGTGCCTGTCAGCGGCGCGCCTAACGATCCCTCTGACACCTTCACGGAAATAGTCGTTAGGACGTTTCTGTTCGGAAATGGGCGTTAGGCCATTTTCGTCCCCGAGCACAGAGAGTGCCAAATTTTTTTGGGTTGTTTTCGGCTTTTGGGGGGAATTGTCTTAAAAATGTAATTCCATCTCGGTTAAGGGACTGGGGTCTATTTTCTAATCCGGGTATTGAATGTTGCGGAATACCAATATTGTATTGTGAGTGATTCATAATGAGTATGAGAAAATAAGAGGTGTGGCTCGAAGTTTTGCTGGTTTTTCCGGTTAAGGGTTTCCAGGGTAAATATCTGTGTATTATGTGTGAATGTTGTGATGTAATCTTTGTTTTGCTTAAAAGAATCGGTATGCTTTGCTTCTCTGTACATGTTTAAAACTTACATTACTCTTTCATTCTATTAAACAACCAACATTCTCAACACATTGGTATATAAATTTAGACTAAAGAATGTTAGAAGAGCCAAACAATGTAAACTTATCTCGGAAAGTGAGAGAATAAGAATTCAGGAGTAAATCATGAACCCAAAACATTGAGGGAGCATATGAAGAAGATTGGAATGCATATCAATGTTTTTGAAAAAAACAACACCATTTGAAAAAAACACCATTGACAAACTCAATATCAGATTTATTTAAACGTTAAAAATATATGTGACCTTAACTTGGCATAATATTATAAACAATTTCATAAAACAATCCATATTGAAGGAGAAGGAGCTTTTTTTATGGAACCATGTTTTAATGAAAATCACTTAAGCCCATTACCTCTTTCCTTTATAGGTGTTTTCGAGAGTCCTTGCATCATAGTGATAAACAAAGGTTGCAACTCAATGGTTGACTTTGTCTTGAGCCTTCACAAATTAAATTATGATTCCAAATCAAACACACTAAAATGAAGCCTTTTTCAAAACGAACTCTTCGTGTCTATCTTTTAGTATATAGGGTAGATAATAAATTTATAGAGTGTAACCTAGGCTATATGAGATTTGTTTGAAATAGGCTTCATGCCTAAGTCATAGAACATATTTAACTTAGGAAAGGACACAAAAAAGCAAAGTCAACAAGTCATTATCATGGCTAATGTGATGACTATCTCCTACATCGTGGACTATTGATCTCAATTCCGTGAAAACTTGTTTACACCCTAGTATGATTTTGTTCTACTAACAACTCATGAAAATGTCCCATGATAATCCTTCATTTCTTCTTATTATGATTATCCTTCAAAGATTCTCTTTTAAATTATTCCTTATCTTTTATTAAAAAATTAGAGATCTTCATTATAAATTGTAATAAACAAGAGACATGCATCTCACAAACTCCTCCACCACATGTTCCCATTAACACTTAACCCACTAAAAATCATTTTAATTATTCATTTATGAACCTTTCAAGAAATGCTATTTCAATAACCATCCAACCATTAAAATAAAGCGTTTCATATCTTCAAACAATGTAATCATTATTTCTATATTCCCATCCCTTTCAAAATATGCCTAAAAAAACGTTTTTGGATATAAAAAAATGAAGGATACTTTTCCGAATAAATTGTGGTTACGTATTTGACAACCATTACAAAATGTTTAAAGTTTTGAACCAATACAAATCTTCAAGAAAATGCTTAAAACGTTTAAATTCCCATTCAATAAAATTTCATAACATTTTAATAAAAATATTATGATATTTTGATCAAAATACTTTACTATTATATTACAAAGTAGATGAGTCGTAATTTGACACCATCATATTCATATTTATGTTATCAATAAGCACAGAGCATTTAATAATAAATGTCAATAGTTTCAATAGATTTTATTTAATTTAATATATTGACTTTAAGCACGTAACAATAAATGCTAATATTTTCCATAGATTTTATTTAATTTAATATATTAATTTTAAAATAATATTTTTTTATAATTAAATAATAATTTTAATAATAAAATTCTGTACTTTTAATTTTATTAAAATAATAAATTTAAAACAATTTTATAAGAAAATTTAATAATTAAAATTAATAATTTCAATAATCAGTTGAAATCTTGACAAAATTTAAGAAAATTATATTGTTTTTTTTAAAGTTTACTATAGCATTAATTTACTGGAACATTCAAACACCCGTTTTACATAGTCAAAATCTGCTCCTAAGGAGCAAGTTTTGAGGTAAAAAGAAGAGCAACATTCCTCCCAACCACCGAATTTACACTCAATTGACATACAATTTCCACGCTTGAAACGTGCAATTCCAACCCTCCATAAAGAAAAATTCTTAATCGGCCAGCTTTCAATATCAATCCTTGTAAAAAAAAGTCAAGATGCAAGTTTAATTATCCGCACATCGACAGCTTGCAACTTCCATGGATGCAAATAAAATGATCACGATGAAGCAGCTTACAGTTTCACATTTCTTGCCAACTTATAGATCAGTCGGGCCGTAAATGCTCGATTCTAATGCAGCATTACAGCTATAACAGTGGCACACTTTCATCAACAATCTCTTCCACAGATTAGACAAACAAGGCAATACTTTGATCAACAATTTCGAAAAACAGAGGACACGCCCAGAATGAAGAAGTCTTAATAGATCTAACAAGTTACAAATTCAAACTATATGAAACTCTAGTAATTCAAACTCTAGAATTCTAGGTATATTAATGAGATTCTCCACGGAATCATGACCGGAAACGGCCGCCTTTTATCTGCGTTTAGACTGTGCGGTCTCCTGTGGCATTCCATCTTCCTTAGTCGTGCTCTAGATCATGCTTACCCTTTGCTGCTGTCATCATATGCGCGCGCGCAGCACTTCCGGGCCGCACTTTCTTTTGGGTCAGTTATCTGTAATATCACACTATCACACTTTCCTAGCGCATTATAGGATTTAATCAAATTTCCATGATGGGATGATTGGGATGATTTTTTTTTCAGTTAAAAAAATCATATTATGAATCAAATAGTACAAAAAAATAAGTCTGTAACAGTTTTATGATCAAAATATAGATTGATTCTTGAAATCATGTCAGAATATAACAGCCATCAGTACATGATACTTATCCACAGTCAAGTACATCAAAACAGAAATTAGATGTTGAATATTCTGACAGTATCAAGCTCTGCAGCCTGAGAATCCAGAAATTCTTCCCAGTAGATAACTCCTTCTTCCCCGTAATAAGCATCTTTAGAAAGCCTATCAGCCAGTATATTATGATGTCGATAGATATGTTCAAAGGTAACATCACTGAAAAGTTGTATTTTCTCCCTTGTCCTGCCGCACCGCTGATAAAGAACTGCAGCACCACTGATAAAGAGAAGTAACATTTAAATTAAACTTCCCTTGTGCCCACTTAATTGTTACTCTTGAGTCCCCAAAACTGTCAATTCTGGAAGGCCAAAAGAATTTGAAACAGTAAGCACACACCAAAGCGCTAATAACTCAGACTTTGTATTAGTGCCCCTCCCACAGTTCATCTTGAATATGTAGTAATGGTTCTTATTTAGAAAAATGACTCCTCCCACACCACATAATCCATCACTAGCAGCCCCATCAAAGAATGCAACCGGTCTGTGATGAGTTAAGGTGAAAGAACTATCCTTTTTAGTATTGTTTTTTACCAAATCCTTGCAATGATCCTTGATTACCAACACAATCCTGTTGTAGGTGCAGAACAAATTGGGAGACCCATTCTCAAATATAATTTTGTTCCTGTTAAACTAGATGGCCCAAGAGATGGATGATTGAAGGTGACCATTAACCAGTTTGTGGTAGAATAATGATTGCTGTCTTAAGTTTATTATATGTCATTAGATTTTGGCACTCAGCATTTTGAGATTCAACTATAAACAATGGACCTGGGAAACAATCATTACTCTATCACAGCCTCGTTAATTTTAGCCCGAGCCACCCAAATTCTTATAACAGATGATTCTTAGACTGATTTTCATACCAGATGAGATGACCGTGATGATTGAAAGCCAAGGAGTGGCCCAGATTCTTCGTTTCTTTTCTGTGGCGTGGTGGAAGCCCTATCTTCAGGTACAACACCCGAAGTTTCAATGCTCATTATATAATGCAATTCCTCTGTCACTTCCTTCATGGTGGGCCTATCTTGCCTCTTTTCCTGCAAACAACTCAATGCTAAAAACGCCACCGCTTTCATGGTTTCCAGAACAACTTGTGAAGCATTTTCCTTCAAGCGAGAATCGACAACATCCATGATCCTTCCTTGTTCAGATCTACCAAGCACATACATTGCCAAATTCACATCATCAGTATCCCTGGAGAAATCAATGGCCTTCTGCGATGTCACTAGTTCCAGCAAAACTACACCGAAACTATACACATCGCTCTTATCAGTAAGCTGGTAATTTCTGTAATACTCGGGATCCAAATACCCCAGCGTCCCTTGAGCGCATGTGGAGATGTGAGACAGGTCTGTCTCTGCTAGACGGGATAGCCCAAAATCTGAAACCTTGGCATTCAAGTTACTGTCAAGTAAAATGTTTGTAGACTTGACATCTCTGTGGTATATTGGAGGGAAAGCAGCGGAATGGAGATAAGCCAGGGCTTCCCCAGTATGGAGAGCAATATTCAAGCGCGTTCTCCATTCGAGAAACTTTCCTTCGGAGGTCATGTGGAGATGATCAAATAGAGTCCCGTTGGGAATGTACTCATAAACAAGGAGGGGTTCCTCCGCATCAACACAGCAGCCCAGCAATCGAACCAAATTCCTGTGGTTCACCTGAGATAGAATCCGAACTTCATTCAGAACCTGCTCTATTCCTTTGATATTACCCACTTTGGCAGTTTTAACCGCGACAACAGTGCCGTCTTTGAGTATTCCTTTGTAAACCTCTCCAAAGCCCCCGATGCCGAGTATTCGGTCCTTTGCAAATCCGTTTGTGGCCCTTTTCATCTCTTTGCTGGTGAAGAGTTCGGCGGAACCGCTGTTTGTTGATAATATGTCTGCCCTCTCCTTCATCAGTCGAGCCTGAGTCTGCATCTGGAGCCTTTTTCTTCTGTACAGGATTATAGCAAGCACTGCTACTGCAATGGCCACACACATTCCTGCAACGAGACCTGCATAGCATCGAGGAAGAAATTTCTTTGGAAAACTTGAAAATTTATATTTCCACATCCTTTTTGTTAAGATAGATGTATCTTGTATGTTGGACCTAAAATTTAGATACAAGCAGAGACATATCTACCCTCTTAAACACCATGCACATCTTTTCTGTAGAGCACCTTGCCTTTCTACCCAAATAATAACAATACAAAGAAACTGTTATATTTTAGGATTCTATATGAAGATCTGAAAATATGCAATACTGACCTCCAATGAGAGCCCCTCGGTTACTATTTCCACAACCGTTAGGATCAATACAGACGGATACATCTGAAGAGAGAAAATTTTACCCAATTAGCCCAATTGAATATAAACCATTTCATTGATTAGAAAACCCATAGCTGCAGTTTGAACCACTTACTTTTTGTGCAGTTTCCTTGTACAGGATCCCAAATATAGTCTCCAATACAGAGACACCTGGAACTGCCAGAATCCATTGGATCAGGCGAGCAAGCAGTGTTCTGGTCACAATCTGCTTGAGTTTTACAGGAAGGCTCTAACGGTGCAGCCCACTGTATCTCCACGCCATAGCTCCACCGACTCGCAGGCAACGCCGGGTTGAAATTTAGGACACTCGTGTAAGCCCTGCACCCACCTGGGTGTACCCTTATTCTGTGAGCAGTGGTAGAACTACCCGCTGTAAATGTGCAACAGATACTATCATTCCTGCACGCCATGGCTCCCTCAGATTGATTAATATATGTATGACACGAACTGGCTGAGCTGCAATTCAATGGGGATGTCAGTATTATAGGATCGCAATTCAAGAGCATAATCGTGTTGGTACTTGTGATATTGAAAGGCAGGCTCTGATTCAATTGCAGGCCCTGGTTACTCATATCTTCAGTCTGGCAAGAATCGTTAATCAGAGGCGAAGGTTGAATAACTAGCCTCATGGTGGCTGGATTGATACTAATGATTTTATAAGAGCTCCCATTGACCGATTTAAATTCCAGGTCGTTGGCTGCATTACAGTAGATTCTGTAATCAGAGACACCGCAGCCATCTCGGGTGCTAAAAGGGTATGGAACAGAAGTGTTGCCACACATGGGACAGTTAGGTATAACACCTGCAACACTCTTGCTGATGCAGCTGGAACTCATCCAGATTATCAAGAAAGACACCACAAAAACCCAATGTTTCATATTTCCTGCTTCTTGGTGCCCTATCCTACCCGTTTTCAACATGGTGAGAGTCGACCGAATCGAAACAAGGTACAGAACTTTGAAAAGATATTGGGTGGAAGATTTACTTTATAGCTGCAAAAGACTGCATACATACAGACAAATCGAGCTTCGCCTTCAACAAAGCAAAGCCATGGCTTTTCTAAGACTGAATGCCTGAGAGACAGAAATTCACAAAGAAATAATGGCTGATGGCATGAATGGACGCGTTAATATGATATAATACGAATTGACAGATGAAAAGCCGTGCAATTCAGCGATCACTTAATGCAAGTTGCCGTACTTTGTTGAACTGCTTTCTATAAGTCAAACCCTGACGGCTGATCCCGAACCCAAAATTCACTGTTGGAACTTGGGATGGTTAACTTCCTCAGAATCCTCATCCAGGCCTGGAATTTCAAATTATTATTTTTGTTGAAACATATTGCCAATAGATAAACCGTGTATGGGTGGTCCTAGTGCTACTAAGAAGCCCATTAAAAATTTCAACTTGTTGAAAAGGCAACAAACCCATTAAAAATTTCAACTTGTTGAAAAGGCAACAAGATGTTTTTTTCCAAGATTTAAGGAATTCAAAATCCTATTCATTAATGAATAGGATAGTTGATCTATGGAAGATAAAAACATATTTTAAAATTGAAAATCCTTCCTCAATTGTGTTATTTCATTAGATCTCGGATGTACTATTCTTAGAAAGCCAAGTTATATGAACCGACTGTATTCAATTTATAAAATGGAATTTTACTCTGCCTTGAATCTATCTTTGAAAATCCTTCCTCAATTGTGTTATTTCATTAGATCTCGGATGTACTATTCTTAGAAAGCCAAGTTATATGAACCGACTGTATTCAATTTATAAAATGGAATTTTACTCTGCCTTGAATCTATCTTCTGCATTCTGTGATCAAAGCAAAGGACAATACATATGGCTCAACAATTTGAGATTGAAAACTAAAAAAATTGTTCTGAAAATAACAGATCAATTCACTCTATCAATAACTAAGCCTAGTAAGGTTCATTATCAAATTTCTTTTGATGTTGATTATAACATGAATCCACGGTTTTGTATTATTTTTATGCCTTTCATATTAGGTTTTATACAAATTCACACGTGTGAAATTTTTGAGATATTAGCTCAATAATTTTTAATATTTTGTAATTTTTATCATATAATTTTCAATTTTTTGCTAGTAAAATTAATGAGCTCATAACAATAGTCATCAACACTAAGTTTCACTGGAAAGCGAAGCTCAAAAAAGTTGTAGTAGTCATGGACTTTGAACTTTTCTTGGAAGCTGGATGGTTTTGGTGGTATTGGTTTACCCTGTGTTATCTCTATTATTTCTAGTAAATCTAAATTTGTTCTGTCTAAAGAAAATTCACTATATGTATCTTCACATATTTTGATATAATATCTAAGTTAAAGTTCACCAATCTTATCAATGCCCTTAATTGTTTAAAGAGATAATTAATAAATGTACATTACTCTGTTTGTTATTACTAGTAATTAAAATATAATATACATTACCTTGCTTGTTACTACTTCTATACAAAATATTATGACAGTTTACCTTAACCATTAAACGTCAATTAGAAGGTTTAATAGTTTTTATACCTGTCACATGTGATGTTTCAAATTTATAAGCAAGTGTCAAATACGTTTTTAAAGGGAAAAAACAGAACATCAATATCCAGGCCTATCCTCATCTTTTTCGCAATTTGACGGAACCGTCTAAATTAAACGACAGAGTAAGCTAAACTTTTGACAATTTAAATTCATATTTGAGTGATTTTTTCAATCAAAATTTGGTGGAAATTGATGAAATGATAGTTTTGGATTGTTGGAATTGCATAATCAAAATGCCCTAAAAATAATGAAATGAAGATCGTTGAATCCATTCCTACAATCAAACTTGTAATTACAGCAGCTCAAATTGCAATTTCAATTATTTACCCATCACCAAATTTCATCTTCAAATAATATAAATTTATCCAAAATTCAATGGCTTTTGATTGTTAAATTACACTATTTTCGGTCATTGAAATTTGTTCCCAACAATGGAACAAATATCACTGATGGAATCTTGCACAGGTGTTTATTGAGTGCCTTTAAACTAAAGCTTTTTTTCTTCTAATTTTTACCTCATTATTTTCATATATATATATAGCAGATATCTAAGTGTGTATTTTTATATATATTTTAGCAATATATATTGGTATATGGAGGAGATATGTAAACTACAACCCATATTATAAAAAAAACATATTCATCTTATTTAACAAAAAATATGACTTATTATAATACATAATATTTATATAAATTATATAAAAGAAATTAAACTTAACTAATATATTTTAAGTATGTGATATTAGTTATGAACAAAAAAAATTATAAAGAATTAAAATGAACATAGATTCATTTTTTCCATAAAATTTTGTAAAGTAATTTAATTTTATAATAAATATTTTTTTAAATTATAAATATGATAAGAATTTGACAAAAATGTCTAAGAGATTTGCATTTCACAAGAATGAGTTGTCCTTTTGCACATCATTAATGAATTATTTTAAATAACGTGTTTTTCTTAAATAAAAATAAGTCAACTCACAAATAATTATTATCTTTACTATTGATTTGAATATTAAATTATAATAAGTTTGGTTGTAGATGGAGTATTTTTTTTAATGTCTATTGCATTTTAGTAACTTAAAAGACCTTAAAGACCACAACACTTACCGACCCTTACCAAAATTTGGATTAAAATAAAGAGCATCGCTAGCATCACGGGGAAGAGTCTTTCTAGACTTTATTCATAGATAATAGCCCCTAGAGCTTTACGTTTGTAGTATTTTATTTATGGGACCATTTGGTCCACCACATGGACAAAATTTGGATTAACATAAAAAGTGGAGCCCAATCTAAGTAGTTGGGTTGTGATTAGCCTTATCAAGAAGTTTCACAATTTTATGTCAAATTTTCATCAATCATACAAAACTTTAACTTCTCCTAAAATTGGTATTTTTTAACAATACCACATTAATGATATAAAACTTTAACATTTGTATTTTTTAATTGTACCATACTTCATTAACAACATTAATAACAAGGGGATTTTTAACTATACCATACTAATAATATAAAACTTAACTTTTCCTAATATTGGTATTTTTTTAACTATAATATACTTCATTAACAAGGGATCAAACACGATACCATGAAAGGGATGATAATAGTTTTGGAATTCAAACAAAAATCGTTAACTATACCATACTTTATTGACAATGGGATCAAACACGAAACTATGAAAAGGATGGTAATAGTTCTGGAAGTCAAACATGGGGTGAAGGTCATTCCTTGAGAGTTTGGCATGTGTTCTCTTAGTAAGTATTTATTTACTCATTGACTAATAGCATTTAAACATGCCAATAAAGTATAGAACCCACCAATATGAGAAAAGTATGGTGGTTGGGAGGACATACCGAGCTTTAGGCATTTTCCATGGAATGTTGGAGTGTCATATGTTATGCCTAAAAATGCTATAACTATGGCTTTCAACGTGGTCGGTGATAATTTTGGGTTTGACCTTTTTTATATTTATGGCTTTCGAGGTGGTTGTGATAATTTTGAATTTTACTTATTTTAGTAAATAAAACTTTTCAAATATGTTAATTAATGAAAACGAGTAACAAAACTTGAGGGGCAAACATCAAACTTACCAAGCTTTTAATTGCGTGTGAAGATCCTACTTATTCTTAAAGTTCTGAGTTTTTAACGCATGTCAATGTACTTGCTTACAATCATTGACAAACTATATCAAACATAAAAGCATGTTAAATTATTGCTTATTAGTGAACGTTGAACAGGCCCGTGGTAGCCCTTCATCAGTGTGATAGGCACATTGCCACCTACCTCCAAAAAAACAACATTCATTGCCACCTACCTCCAAAAAACAACATTAGGAAAAGGAGTCAAAGAATTATTCAGATGGACAAGAACCTATACACTAAAATTAGCAATTGTCTCATGAGGGGAAAAAGGAACATCGAGAGGAAAAGAGCACAAGGAAAATCACTTTGAATAAATTATAGGTAATAGGTTACATCAACGATATAAAAAAAAAAAAAAACACAATTGAAGTATGAATCTTTGACTAACTAACATAAGCACCCCCAGAACATGTTGTAAACGCTTTCAAAGTAACCCTAAAAGCTAACAAAGTGATGCAACTCATAATCATATACAAACACTCTTGCAATTGACTTAGGATTTCTAAGTTGAGGTTTATTCTTTTCATTGTTCTTTTCATATTAAGTACCAATTGTGGTCTTTGTGTGTATGCTTCCCCAATGTAGGTTTATCCGTTGAACAACCGATCACTGTGGTATTTATGGACATGGAAACACATAAATCTACAAAAAATCATCTTAGGAAAGTGTTTCGATACCACATATTATACATACCTTAATAGCATTAATTGAAAACTCAAAGATAAATAACAGAATAAAACAAGATTCCAATATGAAAATATAGAATTACCATAAAAATAGATAATTGTAGTTAACAAAATATAGAATAGTCTAAATATATCTTTTGATGAAAGTAATATTCACTTCCCCCTTCGAGGGTGCGACCCCCAAATGAAGCCAACCTCCAATTACAAAATAATTTACAAGACATCTTGTTTCATTGCTTCTACTGGACCTATATATAGTTTCTAGTGAAGGAATTTTCTAGTAGGCAAAACCTTCCAGTAAGTCTTCTTAGTGAATGAACCTTCTAGTAAGTCTTCTTACATATATTTCTTTCACACTATAGAGACTTTCTAATAGGTGGAACCTTTAAGTCGTTTTACAAATATTACTTTCACACTATATCTAGTTCATTGACCTTATTTAATATACATAACCTCAATACATAATAACCTGTCTATTAACGAGATTAGGGTAGGACCCTAACACAATAAGATTATTTTGGACAGCTAAAAACTTCATACATAAAGGTAAGAGATGATGTTTAAGTACATACTCTCGAAAACCTTAGCCAGGGAAAACCAAGAAAAATCCTAGCTTAGTTGCACTATAACAAACATCGATGACCCATCAAACCAAGGGTATGCATGCCTAAATAGGTCTTACAACTGTATGCCTATTTACGTATGTGATTAAATCCAACTCCAAAACATAAATGCTTGCAATTGTATGCTTGAAAATTTGATGCTTGAACCATTTACTTGCTTCATTACCTACAATGGGTCTACTCCAAATACAATTACCAAGTACTTCTCAATTGCGTACTTATCTTACCACTATATGCTTGAGAAAATTATGCTTGAAGTGTCTACCTCATTTACCCACATCCCTCTTTGATCCAAATACAATGATCCATATCAAGCACCCCTTAATTGAGTACTTCTTTATCTATTGTCATCTATGTGCTTTTGCTAGTGCTCCACTTGATATCTTTGTAATTCCTTCCCTCATTGCCATTAGCAATGGTTCATATACCCATGAATCATTACTTCAATTTATGTGCAATCCAATATATCTAAAAAACAATATATTTATATAAGTCCATGCACAAATCCACCAAACTGCTACTACCATAACAATACATTATGGAATTGACCAACACAAGCTTGTTCTACTCATTTCTAGTAGAACACTATGAAATTGACAAACCTCTAAGCTCCACCAATGCTATCCATTGACCTTTACATGGGCACTACAAACGAAGTGTTTACCACTAAGACCTCCAACCTTGCAATTGCCAAATATCTGGACAATATTGTTGTGCAAACCTGCATTCTCCTCAGATTCAATTCATTCCAAGGTTTGGCTGTCAATGTGACTAACCACTCTTGCTAGCTAAAAGTCTAGGTCAAAGTGATTATGAGTCAAAATATAGAAAACCGCTTGGCCACTCTTGCTAGAGATTCCACACCTATTGTGCTACGATCCACTACTTAGGACTAAGCACAAAGAAATTATCATAAAAGGAACATGGAAAACATTCTTGGAGAGACAGAAAGTGATGTCCAACAACTACAAACATGCACATAAATGGACACAAGATTGACCTTGCAAATCCAAATTGAGAAAACTAGATTTCGTGTGGGAGAAGTCTTCATTAAGAGTGGCTAACACTAGCCACTTGAGGCATTTAATAGTGGAATTGTTCTAGCCTTTAAATAGACTTCATCACACCAAATACCACAGGGAAATATCATGGGTTACCCAATACTGTAGATCCCAAATCAAAATTATCTTAATTACATTATAATTGAGTCATGATTAACCCAACAAATATTTTGTGAAGAGAAAAATATATTATGATAATGTTGCAGAGAGTTTAAAAAAACCCTTATATTTTTTCCACAATTCTGCAAAACAAATTTTCATGTTCATATTTTACTAATCATATTAAAATAAAATGAAATCCTTAATAAGAGATTTTTTTTTCACACAATGAAAATAGCATACTATTAATAAACAAATAGTATCAACGGATACATCAACAAGGAGATAAACATAGTCTCCCCAAAAAACGTCTAAAGTAACCAGAGGATAGTTCAACCGGGACCACCAACCAGTCAACCAACATATCAAAACCAACACATAAATAGTACCTATGACCAAGCATAAACCAACCCATCCGCCAAATGGAAAAACAATGGGCAAAAACAAATATCCATCATTACAGATCAAAGTCAAAGTTAACCATAGTTATCTCGCAACTACTAAGTCCAAAGAACAAAAAGGAGCTATTAGAGAAGGTGAAATCCGATCACCCAAAACATCCCAAGGATGGATCATCCCAAGGAGAGAAACCAAAGGAACAAAGAGCCAAAAGAGATATGATAACCAACCAGCAGTTGATCAGCCGTATGATACTAACAACCTACAGAAGATACAACAAATACCCATCAAAAACCAAATGTTAAAGAGAAAGATCCAAATTTCCCATAGCAACCAGCGAGTCCATTGTCCAATCCTCCCAAAAGATGTGACCCGGAGCCGAAAAGAGAGCACGCTTAGAAAGGATGTCTGCCATCAGATTGGAAGTCCGAGGGACATGTAGAAAATCAACAACCTCAACCCTGTCAATAAGGGTTCTCGTCGCTTCCAACCATAGTTTAAGAAACATGCATTTAAAAGACATTATAAATAAAATAACACAAATAATGAAGACGATAATAAGAACATTCGAAATGATGTTATTACGACATTGACGGAGGATGCTCTAACATGAACATGAAGCAAAATCAAACATGATTTTTTAATTTGATTTGGCTTTCCTTCTCGGTTTAAATGGGTTATATAGGAGGGTTTCTGTAGGAATTATAGTGCCTAATGGACCATGTAGTGACTAATTGGCATTCTTTGGCCAATTTTCCCTTCAAATCCATGCAATCTCTTACAAGTGATAATGTATGTTCTTGGAATCCATTGCAGTTGTACCCCTTTGAAGCTGGATAATGGTAGACACAATCTAAGAATAAGCAAGGGTTTTAATATGTTTGACATATATTTGAATTATTTTGTTTCTCTCTTTAAGGAGACAAGATTTTAAGTTTGTAAACATTAACAATGAAATTATGTTGCATTTTCTATTCACTTAGAGCAATTTTAAACTTTAGAGACCCCGACAATTTATGTGCTTAACCTCTTAGATAGTTTTCTTGTAATATGTCTAACATTATTAGGTTGGGTTCATGTAGTCTAACTACAACCTTGCAAATTTTCATTAGCCTTGTAGTCTTTTCCATAAATTGAAATCATAAGTAGTACTTTGGCCATGCATAATGATTTTCTCATTCCAATGCAAAGAAGATAGAATAATTCATCCATTAAGAAAATCAGACACATAAAACAACAGAAGGACCAAAATATGTGGCAATCAAGAAGTTATTATATCTTGATACTAGGACTGCCATGATCAACATTAGTGAGAATCGATTGGTATGATATACATATATTTGATTTTCATTATCCCTTGTTTTACAATGTGGGGTTCCCTTTCACTCTGGTTGTGTGGTTACATAAGGGTTTCCTGTTGAGGGATAATAAATAACATATCATTAGTTCTTGCTAATAAAAAGCAGACACAAAAAAAAATAGAAGGACCAAAATATGTGGCAATCAAGAAGTTATTATATCTTGATACTAGGACTGTCATGATCAACATTAGTGAGAATCGATTGGTATGATATACAGATATTTGATTTTTATTATCCCTTGTATTACAATGTGGGGTTCCCTTTCACTCTAGTTGTGTGGTTACGTAAGGGTTTCCAGTTGAGGGATAATAACATATTGTTAGTTATTACTAGTTTTGTCCTTTCTAGACCCTCATCTAAAACTGCCAGTTGTCCCTGAATTGACTTGGAGTTTATAACTTCAAATCCCTTTATCCTTTTGATATGTGTTGTAACATCCACTTTGCTACCCCAATTCTTCTGTAATGGAAATGCAAGTATAAATGTTTAATGTTAAAGTTCCTAGCGAGGAGCTCAAGGTCAAGGCCCCACCAGTGAAACGTTGTAAGTATTGTTGTACTTTTCTAAGTTATTTTGCAGTTGATTTGTAGACAAAAACTGAAGGGCTTGACGCAACTAAACGATAGGGGCACAAATCCACTAGGAGGAAAGGTTTAATGGATGGAAGCCGTGATGATTTAAATTATTGATAACAAGATGTCATCATTAGTACCTCGGGCAATTGAAGAAAAATAATTGCTCATTCAATGACCTAAAAAATTCATGTACTCTTTAGTTGAGGACAATAGCTATTAGCCGCAATCATTTAGCTAGAACCTATGACCTATTTAATAGTGTGAAACTAGTTATAATTATTAAATGATTATAAAATTTATTAATTATTATAAGCATACTAATTATGGCATCAAATGCCTAAGGAGCGATCCTTAGAATTCTACTAAGAAGCCAAAGTTTTCTTATTTTAAGAGACTAATATAGTCACCTTGAGCAAAAAGATGGAAGAAAGGTACATTCCTTTGAAAGCATACACATATATGGGGAAGGATTGTTCGTGCCAAATATTTGAAAAACACCCCGATTACTGGCTGGCTGAGGTTGGCCTGCCCTGCGACTTGTGGAATCTCAAATATCTGGAACGGCCTTATCAGTGCCATCAGGGTTATTACTCAGTGGATCGCATGGATGCCGGGCAATGGCCGCGATATTCTGTTGGGAACGGACCCTTTCATGGGGGGTCCTTCGAACCATACACTATCTTTAAATTTGAGGACTCATCTTCGTGCATCTGGATATTACACTCTGGCTCATGTGGCCGGTCGGTTTGTGGATGGGCATACTTGTTGGGTTACGGCTGAGCAGCTGGGTTTATCAGGCTCTCTGGGAAATGAATGGGCGGACTACACCAGACCAATGCACCAATCTAATATCAGATTAACTGACGCAGCCGATAGATTAATATGGTCGTGGGATGTGGCTGGTGGGACTGTTACTGCAAAAATGGCATATGACTCTTTGTTTGCAGATTCCTGCTATGCGAGGCGATGGTGGGATAAATATATTTGGAAACTCTCTTTACCCCTTAAAATAAAATGTTTTGCCTGGCTTACACTGTGCAACAAGATCTTAACATGGGATAATTTGTGTCGCCGTGGTTTTTGCGGCCCGGGGTGTTGCATTTTCTGCTACACACAGAGTGAATCTGTGGACCATCTATTTGCAACCTGTTGTTTCATCAGAGAAATCTGGAACATGATTGCCTCTAATGTTGGCATACAGTATCTATGGAATCATGGCACTCTGAATGAAAATCTGGAGCATTGGGCTCGTCTTGACGGGGGTGGCTCTGCACTACCTTTTTTTATGATCTGGGAGGTTTGGAAGGCTAGAAACTTGTGCATATTTGAAGGTAAAATACCTTCTAGGGATGGTATCTGCTTCAAAACAACTGCTGCACACAAGGAATTCATGGCTACACATGATATCTGTAGTGGGAGAGATACTCCTGCGATTTCCCGTAGAATTGCTCCCCCTATTCTTGTATTTCCTTGTGCATTTTTTGATGGGGCTGCGGTGGGACGTTATGGGTGTGGGGGTGCTGGAGCAATTTTACATCTGAACATGGATGTTTCCATACATATCTGGCTGAACTTGGGAAATGGATCTAATACTCGGAGCGAGCTATGTTCCCTATGGCTTGTTCTCTTCTGGGCATGACTGAAATTGATCACCACGCTTATTATCTTTGGTGACTCTTTATCTATTATCTCTTGGGCTTGTGGCAAAACAACACTCAATGTTCTGCTACTCTGGTACTGGATGGATGCAATCAAAATCCTTATCCGCGCATTTGATCATCTCCATTTTCAGCATGTCTTTCGGGAGGCAAATATGGATGTTGATTTACTCTCTAAACGTGCTCTCAATTCTCTGGCGGGGGTCATCATGTGGCAGGAATGGCGGGTTGGATCTCTTTATACACATGGGTCCTATCATCTTCATTGGCCTTGATTATTATGATGCTTTTTATGTCTGTCTGTCATTTTTGTTATTATGCTCTATATTATGCGGATATTTATCTTACATTCCGGTTAGCTATATGTGCAGATACTTCTTAGAGCCTGGATCCAATTGCTGGTTGGACATCTTGGCTCTCATATATTTTTTGCGGCCGATATGATCATTGATATGGATATATTTTTGGCTTTACTTTTATGTTATACTCTATTTTTGACTCTATGGGACTCTGACAGCTGTTGCTGTAGGCTTTATTATTTATGGTACATGGTTATGGACTTATGGTTTATGGTGTGATCTCGGGATCCGTTTCTCCTTTAGGAGGGATCCTTGACTATTTCTGTGGACATATGGTACTATCTCTGGATTATATTGTTTTTTATGGGTGACTCTTCTGGCTATGTCTGGCATATCCACTTTACTGGATTTGCATGCAGACATGTATGATCCTGACAGCTGGTGTTATTTACTATTTCGTATATTAATAGTAAGTTATATTTTTCTGTGAAAAAAAATATTATAATTATTAAAGTATTATATGTATATATAGAAAAATACGCAATAATATTAATTTATCATAGTTAAAAGAATTATTATTATAATACAATTTTAATAAAACAATCGTTGAAAAATATATGATTGTTGAAAGATGATTTATAAAACAATTATATATGAGTAAATATATGGTGAAACTTCAATACATGGCGTAGCAATCATTATGGATACTAAATATATTTAAAAGAAATTTAAAACTAACCATTGTTTAAAGAAAACAGTTAGGGTTTTCTCTTTACAATGAGGCCATAACGAAATTGGTTAGAACTTTCACTCTGTGCGTAGCGAGAGGGGGTTGTTAGCCTATCCACAAAACTGAGAGGGATTAGGGTTTGACCAAGAGGAAGCAAACTCGACTACCATATGGGGAGAGAGATCTTGCGAGAGGCAAGTCTTCGAATCGATTATCTATGGTGCGTCGAGGGAGGAGGAGGAAGGAGGCATACTTTCCTTTTCTTGCAAACCTTTTTGTGGTTATTAAATATTCATGACTTCACCTGTTGGGGGAATTGATTCTTAAGGGAGAAAAAGGAGCAGGCTCAAAGGAGTGAGCCAATTCGAGCTGTGGGAAGTCACTCTTTATGAAAACAATTATTAATTTCTATTTTGTTTTCCTGGATGGAGGAAGAAAGAAAAGGGGGGCTGTGCATTGATGAAGGTGAAGGAGGAGAGAATCCAATACGATGATGTCTCTAAGAAGAGAAGGAGATGGATAGATGGTATAATCGACTTGGTGGGAAAAACCACAACAATCTCGGTAATCATGTTTTTTACATAGTTTTCAAAAAAAAAAATTTACCCCATTTCCCAAATTAGTAATGAGGAAATTGGGTACATTACAAGTGGTATCAGAGCGAGGTTACAACACTGTGGCCTAATGGACTCGCATACGTACAGGTACATTGTGTACTCTGTGAAGTATTTATTATTCGAATGCAAAAATTTATGCTTACTTAGCAACATGCCATAGCAAGTATGAGCTAAGATGCTATGACGAAAAGTTTAAAAGGATTACATAGGATATTGTGCTTAATCAAATGTGTGATTATTGATTCTTATGCATAGAAATACAAGCAATAATAAATAAGAAAGTTCCTATGTTTTGTAATTGAAGTAAGTTCTAAGTAAATCTTAAGATAATGATAAATTTAGTCTTTAATGTTATGAAGAATTGCTTAGAATCCTAAAGATAAAATTGGTAGGGTCATTTTCTTGACATGTGTTGAAGTATGAGTAATTTTAATTATGCTATAGAAAACACATGCCCTAAGTTGATTGGAATATTTAATGGAGCATAAACTAGAAGTTATGAATGATAGTGACATGCAAAGGACTTCCAGAAAAGATTAGTTGAATGCATGATAGTAAATGAATTTGTAAGCTATCATAGGTGTAAATGTGGCATATGATCATAAGGACTTGAGATGGTGCTTGAGATGTTTGTGTGATAAAACAATGGTTACATTATGTTACAAACATCATGAGTGCATCTTAGTTTGTAAGTACTAAGAAAGATATGTGAATGGAACCAAATGCATTACGATGTTAGTGGTAATATAAATTGGCATACCTATGCGAAGATATGCTCATACTATTATCACATGCATAGTGTTGAGTGAAATGTAAGTCTATGTATAACTTGTTTAGATTATACTAGAAAGGTTAAGTACATTATATTAATACATCGAGTCAAAGATGGTTGAAGAAAAGACATGATGAAGTAAAGTTAGTGGTAGCATTACAAGTTTAATGTATATTAAAGCTTATAGAAAGTAAGGTATGAATTTTTCTTATGATGAAAGACAGATGCAAGTACAAATCAATGAAATATATATGCATTGATGCACTTTGATTACAACAAGACTATGTGTATTTAATAGTTAATGCATTAGGATTATGGATAAGGATATGTCATTGCATCAAGATCGTGCAATGTGTGTAACATTGGTGTTTGAATGCACTAAAAAAATAAAAAGAAAATTGTTGATATATAATTTATGTCTTGCTTAAAAAGAAGATTATAAAGTAAACAACTTCTGGCAAGAAATTGTGAGTAAAGCATGCAGGTATACATGGATGCAAGAAGCTTCACCGAGTTTAAGCAAAGATCATGGAAAACAATCCATGAGGTAACTCTTAGTATGATATGATTCAATTTAAAGTGTTTATCATATGATGGTCAATTGCATTAAAATAAACAAAGCAAGAATGATTTATGCCAAGTATATCTAGGAACCAATTGATAGATTTGGATTCCTATCGAAACAATTCAAAGAAGTAGACATAACATTTATGAGAATGTTAAGTGGATGGCATAATTATGTTCAAGCAATTGATTTAGAAAAGATAGAAAGTGTAAATTGAGAGAAATTAAAGTATTGTTGAATGATTTACATATGTTTTTTTTTGTAAGATACTAGGAGTATCAGAATATGAAATTGCAATATGATGCTTAAAAGATTATATTATATGTCATTGTGACTGACACTGTAACTGCAACAAATGAGTTATTGCAGCTTCAAGGAAGGATGTAAAAGTCTTAAAGGACTTAATACATGGATGGATGTTGAGTCAGAGGACTCTGGAACATTTGTACTACTTACTAGGACTTGATGTTGAGTTAGGGAAACTCTGGAACATCAAGTATAAATAGTGATGTGATGATGTTCCATTCAATGTTTCCTATTGAAAAGTATTAATTATATGTCATTTTCATTGTGACTAACAATGTTTTCAGGTAGTTGTAGGTAATGGCTATGGCAGTTTCAATAAGACCATAAGTTAAGATAGATCTTGAAAATTATGAAACCTACAATAAGAAGAATAAACTTAATATAAGTAATCTAAGACTAATCAAACAACAAATTATGGAACCTTTGAGCTAACTACGGGGGACACCTTGGGTTATAAGGCTCTTGAAACTTTTAAGAAATATTTCTACACTAAACAAAACTCTTTAAATTGAAAACTAACCAACTAATGAAAAGGAAGAAGAAATTGAATAATAAAAACATGTGTGTAAGCAAGAGACCCTAAATTTGAATAAAAACCTTTCCCAAAATGAAAAGTTGCAGAGAGTGGACATTACAGGGGGTAATGGTCCCTAGTACCATTGGAAGGTTCAGTTGTAAGCCTAGAGCGCTCACTGACCATGAATATAAAAGATCATGGTAGTCCCGGAAGTGCTCTAGATTAAAGAATGGGGATTTATTACTTCAAAGGTTTACACAGGGCTGGTAAAATACCTTGTGGATACTCTGCATTACTAATAAATATAGAAAAAAACCTTGAACTTTTGACCAAGTCTACAACAAGAAGGTAGAATTTCCCTTGTACTATGATTTGATGAAGTATTTGGTGTACTGTGAGTACTTTGTGTTGAGTTTGGTGTTGGCTTGTTGGATTTGGAGCACCTAAACTAATGAGACTCATTATGATATTTGACTTTGGTGTCAAGCATGTTGGATGTGGAACACCTAAATTGTTTGGAATCATTATGATATTTACACTCGGTGTTTATCTTGTAGGATCTGGAGCACCTATAATGAATTACTGAAGTACTTAATGTACTTTTAGCACTTGGTGTGCTAGTCAATAACACTAGTCATGTTACCACCCTGAATAACACAAGTAGGAGATGGGCCAATGAAGGGTATCGTCCTAATGTTGGGTGAGTCATGAACAATATGAACACTATGTGTTTTTAGATTTTGCTTATAAGTATGCTATGTACATTTTATGTGCGAGGAACCTCCAACAATTAATTAATGAAAATGCACGATATATTAGAAATAACAAAATACATAATAGATTTATTGATCGCGGGCCACTTCGAGGGGGAAACCTCCTTTGAGAAAGCTCAATACAATTAAATTCTTGGATGCCTTCATTGGCCTCAACACAAACTTATATACTAAGTCTAATCGCCAATACTATGGATCAATATCTTGGAACATATAATACTATGGGCTAATACAAACTATGGATCAATACCATGGAACATATAATACTACGGGACGACTTACAAAGCATATGCATCCAACACCAATATACTAACAAAGTAAAGAGAAGGGTTGACACGGGTTCTTAACATCCCCTCCTCCTTTGAAAAATATTTATACTCAAAGCTTTAGATGTGGAAATTGGTGTTGAATCTGAAGGAGTGGTTCCCATGTAGCATCCTCTGGTTGCATTACGTGCCACTGAATTAATACCTCTGTGATAGATTGAGAGTGAAGCTGACAAGTGTTCCGATTGAGGACGTCCTCTGGATCTAAAAGGATGGATCCTTCATTATCCAATTCCGGTAAAATAGTTTGTTCTCTGATGTTGGTGCCAAGAACTTTCTTAAGACAAGAGACATGAAATACTGGATGAATGCGGGAAGAAGGAGGAAGTTCCAATGTATAAGCAACAGACTCAATCTTCTGAAGAATCTTATATGGCCCATATAAATTTGGAGCGAGATTATGATGCCCTTTGAGTTTCAGGGAGGATTAATTGTAAGGCTGTAGACAAAGAAAAACCATATCACCTGCTTGAAAAGTGTGCTCGGAATAGTGTTGATCGGCTTGTTGCTTCATTCAATTTATTTCCATGTGAAGATTTTCTTGCAAAATGTGAAGAATTTGATCGTGGTTTCGAAGGACCATGTCAACTTCCTGAACTGGTGAACTGCCAAGGGTGTATGGAAGATGAATTGGCGATGCCTGGCCATAAACTGCTTCATATGGAGTCATTTTAGAGGCAGTGTTGTAAGAGTTCTTGTACCACCATTCAACGAGAGGGAGCCACTTTTCCCACTGATATTGTTGTTTGGAGGTGAAGCAACGAAGATAAGTTTCCAAACATTTATTGATAATTTCAATCTGACCATCTGTTTGTGAGTGATACCCTGAACTCATCTTCAGTTTGGTGCCAGTGTGGAGAAATAGTTCTATCCAAAAATGACTAGTGAAAGTTTCATCGCAATCCGAGACAATGGAATAAGGGATTCCATGAAGATGAAAGATCTGGTCCAAAAACATTTGTGTGACTAAGGAGGCTGTATAGGGATGGATGAGGGCACAAAAATGATATTTTTGGAGAGGGGATCAACCACAACCAAAATCATTGTCTTCCCTCTAGATTTAGGGAGTCCTTCAATGAAATCCATATAAATATCTGTCCAAATCTGTGTAGGGATGGGAAAGGGTTCGAGCAATCCCGGAAGGAGTGTCATTTCACCCTTATTGCGCTAACAGGTATCACATTCAACCACCATATGTTGAATTGTGCTTTTCATTCCCTGCTAAAATAAGTTATGTCGTGCTCGTTCATACGTTTTGAGGAACCCAAACTGCCCTGCCAATGGAGAAGCATTGAGTTCATAGAAGACAACCTGTTGAAGATATGTGCTCTGGGGAAGCACCAAAACTCAAGGAAGCACCATCCCAAGAGTAATCCAGTACAACAGAAGGGTTGTTGGCGAAGCATTGAATGATTTGAGATAATGAAGACATAACCCTGTTGAACAAATTACAACCAATTTGGAACAGGCATAGAAATAGCAGAAAGAGAAAATTGGTCATCAATGTGCGAGAAAGAGCATCTGCCACAAGATTGTCCTTACTCTTCTTGTAAGTGATCTCATAGTCATAAACCATGAGTTTGATAACCCATTTCTGTTGTTTTCGAGAGGATACCCGTTGTTCCGGGAAATATTTCAGACTCTGGTGATCAGTCTTGATGCAGAAAAGATTCCCTAATAGGAATGGTCGCCACTTCTGTACTGCATGCAAAATAGCCATCATTTCCTTCTCATATATAGATGCAGCTAAATTCTTACCAGAAAGGGCTTTGATGGTGAACGCAATGGGATTTTCATCTTGAAGAAGAAAAACACCAAGTCCATTGCCGCAAGCATCACTCTCAATAATGAAGGCCTTGGAAAAATCGGGCATAGCTAGAACAAGTGTAGTACACATAGCTTGTTTCAGTTTGTCAAATGCACACTCAGTAGCACGTGTCCATGTAAAAGCATCATTTTTCAACATAGTGGTTAATGGAGTTGCAATCCTCCCATAATCCTTGACAAACTTGCAGTAGTATCCAGTCAATCCCAACAAACCACGAAGGCTCTTGAGTGTCTGAGGATGCAGCCAGTTTTTCATGGCATCTATTTTGGCAGGACCCACATGAACCCCTTGTGTTGAAATAATGTGCTCGAGATGTTAATTTTTTAGCATTAATTCAATATACTCTAGGATCTTTACTAAGAAAATAACATGTACAGTATATCAATGTGTCACATCCCCATTTTGACCCCCTTCGCATTAAATCGTAAATGATGTAAATATTGTTACTTAATCATGGTGAGGAGCTCAAGGCCAAGGCCCCACCATTGATTTAGCGTTTTATGTATCAGCAATTAAAAATAGATTCCTATGGTTCTTGTGTTAGATAGGCACAATGTAAATTAAGACATCATGTAAATACGAATTTTAATGAAAAACCCACAACTAGCTATGCAATGCAACAAAGAGATGGGGGCATGATTCTACAAGGAATAGGGAGGGAAATTATTCAAACCCTTGAGACAATGGTGTTAATCCATGTGTCAATGAGAAAACCCATAAACCACCAACTACCCATTTTGGGTTATGGACCCAAACATTTAATTCTTCCAAAAATTGGTTGAGGTAGTTAATGCCTTGGGAATGAAGAGGTATGGCATCCAATTTCGTGCATGGGCAAGCCATCAACCTAGGAATTCGTATTTTGTCTCCTTGGGCAAGAAAACACCCACGAAATGGTGCCCAAATCCATTTTGAACCTATAGTCTTTCCTCTCTCATGCATTCTGAACTACTGGGTCTTTCCCCATCACGTTTTTCACCATTTTTTCCTACATTTTCCATGCCCAGGAGTCATTTTTGCATTATACAGCAGCTGGGAGAGAAGGGCCAGGATTTGGGATTGTGATGGAGGTCGTTTTTGCCCCAAAATACCCATGGGCGTTTTTCTGAAAACGATTTCTGCTCTCCAGGGTTGTTCCCCAATTGTCATTACGTTTTTGGGCTTTCCCACGTTTTTCTGAATCGATAGAAACCCCCTCTTTGGGCATCCCATTGAAGAAACGTTTTTATCATGCCCAATAAGTTTGGTTCTGTTGTTATGTGCATCCCTGTTTTGATTTGAACCTGTGAGCAAGAGACTTGGAGTGGTAGTGGACATAATTGGCTTAATAAACCTAGTGAAGGGATTATCCTCTCAAGAAGATCAAGAGGGATGGATACTCTTCTATGCACACCTGGGACACTCTAGAATTGGAAGGTATGGCCTGAGGGACTATGAATTGGTGAAGGGAATACTTCCTTGAGTGGGGTGTGTAGGAATTGTGGGTTCCAAGCTAAATAGATCTTGTAGAGGTATCCATAGCTCTGCGGTTGAGCTCACTGGCTTAGCAATTCTTCCTTTCCATTTCCTAGCATCCTGATAAACCCAATTGTAGATTGGCTTGGCTCATCTTGGTTTATGCTTGGCTATGTGTGAGTCTGCTGTTCCCTGATTCCTTGTAGAGATCATGCCCAGCTTGGGGGTGGCAATGTGTTGAGATATTGATGATCACAACTGGCCTATGGTTGGGTGGAATGTTGCAGTTGCATAGCCAGTTGCTTGGGACTACTTGTTATAAGATAAGTACTCTCTTGTGTTAACTTTGCATTTATTTATTTGATGAATATTGTGAATGTATGATGGATGTGTTATTGATATTATTTCTGTTGTGTTTTTCTTATAGTTATACATTCCATATGTCTTTTTATATTATGTGAATGCTTATTTCAAAGTTCATGGGGCTAAATTCCCGGTTTTAGCATCACGATCCTCTCCATTGCACTGGTATGATGGGAGGGTACGTGAAACAATGCATATCTATCATAACAAGCATATCAATCATCACAAGATGCAAACATAAGAGACATTAGACACACAGAGTTTCTGTGGGGAAAACTCTAAGGTGAAAAACCCCACAACTTCCTCAGAGATAGATAGAGCAATGATACAACCAAAGTACAACCCAAGTGCACAGAGATAGTCTCCTCCTAGCAGCTAATCCTTCTCCTCACATGTGCACCACTTTCCTAGTGATGGATAAGTGAGTAAATGAAGTGATCAAAATAGAGATCTCCTGATCTCTATTTATACTTGTCCTGACTTCCCAATAAACTTATGGGGCTGACTTGTCCAACTTAGCATAATAACCCAAGGTTAACTTAATCAGGGCCGACCCCACACATGGTGGTCTAATAACCCATCAGCATGTTACGACACTTGCGACACTTGTCAATACAAATGACGACACTTCCTTATAGAGGAATAACACATCTCTATAGGAGTACAATATACATAAATGAAATACATAGATGAAATACGTTCCGAAGTTACATATACATCAACACTCCCTCTTAACTAGGAAGGTATTTCTCGACACAGATCTGCTAGAACAAGTCTTCTTCTCTAGATCATCATCAACGAATCATCGTCATCATCACTGCTGCTGCTATCTCAATCAATCTCTGAATCTACTCGTCATAGGAAGTTCTATAGAGCCAGTCCTTTTTCATACTGGATGTAGGCCCACCACCTGCAGGTCTTCATCATCATTGTCCATACTGTGGAATCCTCAGGACTTATTATGTGCGTCGCAAAACCTCTAAAGAGCATCCTGGGCTGTTACGAGCACACAGCTCTACCTGTCGGATCTCCCAGGGATGTATTATATGTGACCCTACCAACAAACCTCGAAAGAGCATCCCAGGTTGTTACGGGCACACAGCTCCGACCTATAGGAACTCCCAGGGCTGTATTATATGTGGTCACCACAAAACCTCGAAAGAGAATCCCATGCTGTTATGAGCACACAACTCTACCTGTCAGACTTCCCAGAGCTGGATTATATGTGGTCATGGAAAAACCTCGAAAGAGCATCCCAAGCTGTTACGGGTACACAACTCTGACCTATAGGATCTCCCAAGGCTGGATTATATGCCATAGGAAAAAACCTCGAAAGAGCATCCCAGGACTGATTACGAGCACATGACTCAACCTGTCGGATCTCCCAGGGCTGGATTATATGTCCTCCCAAAGAAAAACCTCGAAAGAGCATTTGCCAAATATCCCAGGGCCACAGTACATGCCATAGGCAAAACTTCGAAAGACTATCTGCAAACCTCGTAGGGCTGGATTATATGCTCATCTGCACAACCTGTTCCACAGCCATAAAGTATCAACCTGATACTCACCATACATCATCCTGATCATCATCACTGCATCGTCCTGATGCATGTCTTCTAGAGCAACATCCTAAAGCTCGTCATCCATGATCATCCTGATCATACAATGCATCCACCTGATGCATACCAAGTATCTACCTGATACATATCATCATACATGATCCACCTGATCATACAATGTATCCACCTGATATATATCATACATGATCTTCCTGATCATAAAACATATCTACCTGATACATATACAAATACATGGTCCAAGCATCCAACATGATGCATATACATATACATATAAATGATCCAACTGATCATATCCAGCATCCAACATGATGCATACATAAATACATATAATTGATCCAACTGATCATAGCAAGCATCCAACATGATGCATATATAGAGCAGTAACTGGAGCATCGTCCCGATGCTCATCGTCCAGCGCTTACTTCCATATCCATGTGAAGGATCCTCCTCTCATCATGCTTGGAATGGCTCCAACAAATGTGTCCATCACTTCTTCCTTGAAGTGTTGTCAATCTGAAGAACACCAAGCCTCTCTCTGAAGTACTCGAACTTCACTCTGGCTAGTGGTTTCGTCAGCACATCTGCAACTTGCTTATCCGTTGCAACATACAGGAGCTTCACTGCTTCTCTCTGCACCATATCCCTGATATAGTGATATTTGATCTCAATGTGTTTCAACCTGTCGTGGAACACTGGGTTCTCAGACAACTTCACACAACTCTGGTTGTCACAAAAGATACCAGTAGCCTCCAGCGGGAGATTAAATAACTCAGATAGTAGCTTCCGGAACCATACTGCCTCACAACTAGCCGAACATGTTGCAACATACTCTGCCTCGGCTATACTCAGTGCTACGCAGGACTGCTTCCTTCTAAACTAGGAGATCACACCTGATCCCATGCTGAAGCAGCACCCAGATGTGCTCTTCCTATTTGCAGCACTGCCTGCCCAATTTGATTCAACATAACCCTGTAGGTTAAAATTTTGATTCGCATCATACTTGAGCCCATAATCAATTGTACCCTTTAGGTACCTCAGAATATGCTTTACAACAACTAGGTGAACACCTCTGGGATCCGTCAGGAACTGGCTCAATGTGTTCATCGCAAAGCAAATATCTGGTCTCGTGTTCGTTAGGTACATCAAGGACCTAATCATCTGACGATACACCGTGACATCAACAGGATCAAATGAAGCATCACACATAAGCTTCAGGTTCGATGCCATAGGTGTGGCCATGGCCTTGCAGTCCATCATCCCAAACCTCTTCAGGATCTCCACTGCATACTTCCCTTGTCCAAGGAAGATTCCATCTGTACTCTACCAGACCTCCATGCCTAGAAAATAGTGCATCATCCCAGAGTCTTTCATCTCGAACTCGGCTGCAAGCTTCCTCTTGGTATCGACAATCAAACTATCATTACCTGTTACAAACAGATCATCTACATATAACAGTAGTATCATAGGATTGCCTTCCTCAACCTTATACTAAAGGTTGGAATCCACTTTACTCTTGGTAAAGCCCAAACTGGATAGAAAGTTGTCTATCCTCCCATACCAAGTCCTAGGAGCTTGCTTCAAGCCATACAAGGCTTTCTTCAACCTGCACACATATGACTTCCTGTCATGTGTCTCAAAACCAAGTGGCTGCTCCACATACACTTCCTCCTCAAATACACCATTCAAGAAAGCAGTCTTGACATCCATCTGGTGTATCTTCCATTTCATCACTACAACCAAAGCAAGTACTGATCTAATGGAAGTGTATCTGGCTACAGGAGAAAAAGCTTCTTCATAGTCAAATCCTTCTTTCTGGGAGAAGCCGCGAGCTACAAATCTCGCTTTGTATTTATCTATGCTACCATCTACAGCATGCTTGATCTTGTAGATCCATTTGGAAGTCACAACAGACTTCCCTTCAGGTCTTGGGAAAACATCCCAAACATCATTCTTCATTATTGATTGGTATTCCTCGACCATGGAATCCTTCCATTCTTTCTTTTCCGTTGCCTCTTCATAACTGGAAGGTTCTTTGTTCATGATATCACAGAGTAAAGCAACATAGCTGGTATGTGATATGGTTCTCTTCTTTTCTTTGTGTTCTTCTTCTGGAATGCCATACCTTTATGGATCTTGAATGAGCTCTCTATCCCATGCAGGTTTCCTCTTGTGAGAGTCCTTCTCACGAGGTGGATCTATAGGTTCTTGCGGATCTTCAATTTCACGATCAACATCTGGAATTGCTTCAATCATGGTAGTATCTTGAAATCTAGTTTCCTTTGGTTCTTCGTGATTTTCAACAGGCGTCTTCCTTGATTTGATGAATGCTGAGTTTTCATCAAATGTTACATCCCTGCTGACATCAATCTTCTTGAACCCTGGAAAGTATATTCTGTAAGCCTTCGAGCTTTCAATGTAACCCACAAAGATACCCTTCTTTCCTGAAGGATCTATCTTAGTCCTCTTTTCCTTTGGGACATGCGTATAAATTGGACAAGCAAATATTCTGAGATGGCTAACTTCAGGTTTCTTACCAAAGAAGACCTCTTCTGGTGTCTTGTTGTCCAATATCTTGTGTGGCATTCTGTTTTGCACATATACAGTTGTCCTGGCTGCTTCTTCCCACAGATGCATAGGCAGATCCTGGTCATGCAGCATTTCCCGTGTTGCTTCCATGATTGTTCGATTATTCCTTTCTGCAACTCCATTTTGTTGTGGATTGTAGGGAGCAATCAACTCCCTCTTAATCCCTGAATCACTGCATAGCTTCTTGAATTCTCCTGAAGTGAATTCTCCGCCATTGTCGGATCTGAATGTTTTGATCTTCTTATCAGTTTGGTTTTCCATCAAGGCTTTGAATTCCTTGAACTTATCAAACACTTCATCCTTGTTCTTCAAGAAGTAAACCCAAGTCTTCCTGAAGAAGTCATCAATGAAAGAGACATAGTAAACATACCCACTCAGAGAACTGAAAGACATCGGTCCGCATACATCAGAGTGGATAATTTCCAAGATTCCTTTTGCCTTGCTTTCACTGCTTGGAAATGCCTTCTTTATGTTCTTTCCTTTTGCACATCCTTTGCAAACACCTTCATGCTTGGTCTTGATTTCAGGAAGACCCTCTACAACTTTGCTTGCAATTGGTAGTGCTCTATAGTGCACATGAGCAAGTATTCTATGCCAAAGCTCACTTGGCTCCATGGATTCATGTACCATGGCATGTTCAGGTTGTCCCTTCAATTTATACAATCCTCCCTCTTGCTCTCCAATCACCACTGCATCATCTATAGTTTTACTTTTTGGCCACATTAGGACTTGGACATCTACAAATGCAACCCTCATGCCTTTTGCATTCAATGCAGATATGGAGAGTAAGTTCTTCTTGAGCCCAGGTACATATAGAACCTATTTCATCTTCAAAGACTTCCCAAAGTCTAGGTTGTAGGAGGATTCACCACTTCCTTTGATAGGATATTGATAGTCATCCCAAGTTTCACCTTATGGGGTGACTCATGTTTAGATAGATTTACAAAAGATTCTTTAAACCCAGTCATGTGTTTGAAAGCCCCACTGTCAATAAGCCAATCATTACAACTATGAGAGATAGTACCTATGAGAGCAGAGATTAGAACATATTCTTCTTTGCTTGATGAGTCATCATCATCACTTTCTATTCTAGCCTTCTTCTTGGGAGGTTCATCATCCTCAACAACATGAGCACGATATCTCTTCTTGTTGCCTTTCTTCTTCTTGTTGAAGTTGTCGTCCTTTTTGTTCTTGGGACAATCTACAGCAAAGTGTCATTTCTCATTACATGTGAAGCATCTCATATCTTTCCTATTCTTTAGATGGGTGTGAGAGGATTTCTTGTAATGAGGGTGCTCCGTCTTAGGCTTGCTTCTTTTGGTGTGAGCTGTGAGAGCTTGATTTTCATTTCCCATCTTTTCTTCTCGGGCTACAAGCCTAGCCTCTTCTTGTGAACATTCATCCCATAGTCTACTGAAGGAGATTAACTTCCTTCTTGCACATATTCCTTGGATAAAGGAATCCCATGACCTAGGTAGGCCATTCAGAGTGGTCATCACAATTTCTCCATTCTCCACCACTTCATATACAGCTTCAAGTTGTTCATCGATCTGAGAGACTTTGGAGAAATAAGATTGAATGGTCCCTCCATTCAACAACTTGACCCATTTCAATTGATTCTGCATAGTCATCTTTCGATTTATGTTCTTCCCTTCAAATAGCTTGGTCAAAGAGTTAAAAATCTCCTTGGGTGTCTTCAAAGATGACACATGTGGTATGAGATGGTCTTTAATAGAATCAACAATGATCCTCTTTTCCTTGACCAAGTTCTTCTTATGCAATGCCTTAGCCTCTTCATCCTCTGGGATAGGGATCTTAGAGCTGATGTAGATGTCCAATTCATTTTCTTCCAGGGGAGTAACCTAGTCCTATACTTCCAGGCTCGGAAGTTATCAGCCCCTTCAAGCTTATCCTTAAGCTTGGTGTGGTGAGACATATTAAAGAGTACTTCAAATGGAAATAGAAAAGATTTAGGTCTTACCACTTGATTGTTGAAAACTGGATCTGGTCCTGGATTAGGGTTTGTCAGAGAAACCCTAAAAATTCAAAATGTGAATTTCAAAATTCTGAAAGGATAGAAAGATGCGCCTTGATGAGCTAATCAGCCTGGTATATTCAGAATTTGAGATCTGCAAAGTTTCACCCTTCGGAAATGCCTTTTAGTCTTCCCGGATTCATTAGGGAGGACCCTGAATTAGGGTTTGAGTTTCCTGGAGCTTCACCCAACCAAAAATATCAATCCAAAGCTCTAAACTTCGATTTTTCCAAGGAGCTTCCAGCTATGTCTTCAGATTTCAGAAATTTCTATTTTTGTGGAAACCCTAATTTTTAGGGCCAAAACTGAAAGTGCTCAGAATTGAATTCTGATTGGACAGAAAGATTCTCCTTGATGAGTAGAGTCAATCTACCTTACTGCTTTTCCAAATTTGTGGAGATAAACCCAATAAACAAGAAACTGTAGTTTCCGCCACTGCACAATGTCTTCTTCTCAGGGAAGCTCTGATACCATGTTAATTTTTGAGCATTAATTCAATATACTCTAGGATCTTTACTGAGAGAATAAAATGTACAGTATATCAATGCATATCAATCATAGCAAGCATATCAATCATCACAAGATGCAAACATAAGAGACAATAGACACATAGAGTTTTCGTGGGGAAAACCCTAAGGTGAAAAACCCCACAACTTCCTCATAGATAGATAAAGCAATGATACAACCAAAGTACAACCCAAGTACACAGAGATAGTCTCCTCCTAGTAGTTGATCCTCCTCCTCACATGTGCACCACTTTTCGAGTGATGGATAAGTGAGTAAATGAAGTGATCAAAATAGAGATCTCCCGATCTCTATTTATACTTTTCCTGACTATCCAATAAACTTATGGGGCCGACTTGTCTAGCTTAGCATAATAACCCAAGGTTAACTTAATCAGGGCCGACCCCACACATGGTGGTCTAATAACCCATTGGCAAGTTATGACACTTGCGACACTTGTCATTACAAATGACGACACTTCCTTATAGAGGAATAACACATCTCTATAGGAGTACAATATACATAAATGAAATACATAGATGAAATACATTCCGAAGTTACATATACATCAATACGAGATACTCTACTTCCTCCTTTCCAAAAACACATTTAGACTATTTGGTGTGGGGATGATGATCAGATAAAAGTTGCATTACAAGATCCAGATGTTGGAGATGCTTAGCCCATGTTTTACTATAGATGAGGATATCATCAAAGAAGACTAGAATGAATTTACGCAAGTAGGGCCAGAATATTTTATTCATTAATGCCTCGAATGTGGAAGGAGCATTAGTGAGGCTGTAATATCCCGATTTTGACCCTATTGCTTTAAAATTGTAAATGATGTAAATATCGTTATTTAATCATGGTGAGGAGCTCAAGGCCAAGGCCCCGCCATCGATTTAGCTTAGTATGTATCGACAATTAAAAATAGATGCCTATGGTTCTTGTGCTGGACATGCACAATGTAAATTAAGACATCATGTAAATATGGATTTTAATGAAATAGCCACAACTAGCTATGCAATGCAACAAAGAGATGGGGGCATGATTTCACAAGGAATAGGGAGGGGAAATTATTCAAACCCTTGAGCCAATAGTGTTAAGCCAAATTTCATTGAGAAAACCCATAAATACCAACTACCCATTTTGACTTATGCACCCAATCATTTAATTCTTCCAAGAGTTGGTTGAGGTAGTTAATGCCTTGGAAATGAAGAGGTATGGCAGCCAATTTCGTGCATGGGCAAACCATCAGCCTAGGAATTCGTATTTTTGCTTCTCGGGCAAGAAAACACCCACAAAATGGTGCCTAAAGCTATCTTTCACCCATGGACTTTGCTCTCTCATGCAGTATGAGCTAGCTAGGCTTTCCCCATCACGTTTTTCATCATTTTTCTGCATTTTTCCATGGCCGGGAGCTCGTTTTTGTATTGCACAGTGGCTGGGAGAGGAGGACCACGATTTTGGGCTGTTATGGAAGTTTTTTTTTCCCCAGAATGTCCATGGACGTTTTTCTGAAAACGATTTTGCTCTCCTAGGGTTGTTCCCCATCTTCCATTTTCATTTTTGGGTTTTCCATTTTTTTTGAAACTGGTAGAAACCCCATTATTGGGCACCCCAATGTAAAAATGTTTCCCTTCATGCCCAACACTTGCACTTTTGTTGTTATGTGCATCTCTGTTTTGGTTTAAACATGTGAGCAAGAAATTAGTAGTGGAAGTGGACCAAAATTGGCTTGATAAACCTAGTGAGGAAGGTAACCTCTCAAGAAGATCAAAATGGCTGGTTACTCTTCTATGCATACCTGAAAGAACACTAGAATGGGAGGTATGGCTTGAGGGACTGTGCAGTAGTGAAGGGAATACTTCCTTGTTCCAGGTGTGTAGGTATTGTGGGGACCAAGCTAGATGGATCTTGTAGAGGGAATCCATATCTATGTGGTAGAGCTCACTAGCTTAGCAAATCTTCCTTTCCATTTCCTTAGTAGCCTGATAAACCCAACTGTGGATTGGCTTGGATGATTTTGGTGTATCTGGCTATGTGTGAGTCTGTTGTTCTATTTTCCTTGTACAAATCATGCCCAGCTCGGGGTTGGCAATTGTGCTGAGAGATTTATGAGCACAATTGGCCTATTGTTGGGTGGAACATTGTAGCGGCATAGCTAGTTGCTCGGGACTACTCTATTTTAAGATAAGTACTCTCTTGTGTCAAATTCTGAAATGTATTTATTTAATGACTATCATGAAAAAGTTGAATGTATGTTAAATAAGTAGATGGTTTTAATTCCGTTGTGTTTAATTACTATATGCATATGTACATGTCTTTTATAATCAATGAGTTTTACTTAATGGATATGGGGCTAGATGCCTAGATTTAGTGTCATGTTCTCTCCCTGGCTCAGTTTGATGGGAGGAGACTTGACAGAGGCCAAAGGGCATGACCAAAAACTCATAGTGGCCATCATGTGTGCAGAAAACTATTCTAGGGATATCATCCCCATGAACCTGAATTTGATGATACCCAGAATGAAGATCCAACTTGGATAAAAAATGAGTACCATGAGCTCATCAAGAAGCTCATTAATAATAGGAATTGGAAACTTATCCTTAATTATGAGGTGATTAAGTGCTCAAAATTCAATGCAGAGGCACCACGACCCATATTTTTTTCAGACAAGAAGAACTGGTGAAGAAAAGGAACTAGTAATAGGGAGAATAATACCATGCTTCAGTAAGTCTCGAACGAGCATCTTAATATTTTTTTTTGGTGAAATGGGTAGCGATAGGGTTTGATGTTGGGAGGAACGCTTCCAGGAAGGATCTAAATATGATGGCGCTCTGGTCTTGAAGGTGGAAATCCCACTAGTTCAGCAAAGACACCTGTATATCTATCCAAAATTTGTTGTACATCCAAAGAAGTAGTGGAGACCGCTGATGGTTGCATTTGAATGGAATGGATTTGAGTGATGACACCATGTGAACTCTTCTTAAGGATATTTTCCATGTGATGTGAACTGATGATGCTGAGAGACCTTGGTTGTAATCCTATCAATGTGTGTTTTTTCCATTGATTGAAAATTGCATCCAAAGTTTAGCAAAATCCCATAAGATGGAGCCAAGTGTGCATAGCCATTGAGCACCCAAAACCACATCACATCCGCCTAAGGCCAAGGAAAACATGTCGGAGTGCATGTTATAATCTCCCATAGAGATAAACACATTGCAACACTTCCCCTTGCAAGGTAGGTGCCCCCATTGGCAATCATGACTTCAAATTTGGAACAAGGATGGTAAAAACAATCATCCTATTTGGCGATCCGAGGGTCAATGAAATTATGAGTGCTACTAGAATCAATGAGTATTGTAAGATGGCGCTTCTTGAAGTAACCCCTGACCTGCATTGTTTGGGGTGTGGTGACTCCGACTAAAGCATGGATAGATATCTCTGGATGGTCGTCCTGAGACGGAGGGTCAAGAGGAGGCTGCTGAATGTTGATCTGATCATCTATTGTATCTGGAGCTTCTTCACCAATTTCAGAGGCAGGAAGAGAATCCACATCCAAGAGATTGAGCTTTTGCTCAACACATCTATGTCCCTGAGTGGATTTCTCATCACAATTATAACAAATCCTTTTTTCTCTACGTTCTCACATCTCAGCTTCAGAAAAATGCTTGATAGAAGTTGGTTGAGGAGCTAGCGTGATGGGAGGTCGTTGGGAACCCACATTTCTGAAGGGAAAAAACTGGGTTTGGAGCGTTGTTGGGTTGCGATCTTGTCCTCTGCCAACTTATCCAACCCCAAGGCTTCCATCATTATGTTTTGATTAACCTCAGATTGGATTGCATCCTTTAGATCATTGATAAAACAACTCATGTAGAATTCATCAAGCAATCCTTCTGTGTAATTGGCCAGTTTCTCAAATTATGTTTGATACTTTCTCACAGTTCCAATTTGGCGAAGTTTAGTGAATGCTCCTATGAAGTCATCAAAAGCACTAGGACCAAATCATTTCAAAAGGAGCTGGCAAAAATATGTCCATTTTGGCTCTTCATGAGCCTTGATGTACCAACGGTACCATTGAAGGGCTTCCTGTTCCAAATGAAAGGATGCAAGTGGAACTTTGTTGATATCAAAAGTATTATGCAGACTGAAATATTGATCTGCCCGGTATATCCATCCAGTCGGATCATTATCATTGAAGCGAGGAAAATCAAGCTTCGACCCATGAAAATTGTTGGAAGAAGAGAACCTAGTGTCTGCAAAAGACTCTGACTGTCGTTTATTATTCATGGCTGAATGCTCAAGATGGAGGCCGGGAAATTTTTCAACTAGATCTTGGAGTTTGGTTTTGAGGGCTGCAAGTTCTTCCTCCATGGTTTTTGCTCTTGCGTGGGTGACAAAAATAACCAGGAGTTTTTTTTTTTGAATGGGTAGAAAAAAAAACAGAAACTGTTTTAGTAAAGGAAAATTTGGATTTGAGAAAAACTCTGAGCGGTAATTGGGGTTTAACTAGGCTTTGGACACTTTCGAATGGATAGGGAAGTAGAAAATGAGGATTTCAGAAGTGAGGTGAAAGAATGGGAAAACTTTTCAAAGAGGAACAAAGAAGCATAAATAGGAAATGAACATTGTGGCAAAATTTGAAGGCGATTGGGTGAAAATCGAAGAAGTTATGGAAAACCCTAAAAATAGACAAATGTGGGATTTCTAGTGTCGGGAAGTGGAATTTGGGATAGGGTCCTCATGAATGAAATATGCAGAGTGGGATTGAAGGGGTGTGAGTGAATTTTCAAGGGAAACATAGTTAAAACCAAGAGGAATCTATCCCAAATTCCACTTCCCGACACCAAAAATCCCACATTTGTCTAGGTTTTTTTTTCTTTTTTTCGGAATGGATCTGCAACGACTCGGACTTGATCTGCAACAGTTCCAGACATATGTAATATGTTATTTATCAGTTGGAAATAGATATGGACCCAAATTACGCTCGACTTCCTAACGGTTCAGGGGATTCATTCGACCACCAATGCTGTCTAAGGGCTTGTGTATTGGGGAAGCACCCCTCACTCCACGGCTCAGGTAAAACTGATAAACTCTTTTCCACAAGCGACAACTCTTGGTTTACCTCACGGGTGGGAACTAGTCAATCAGGTAGGGGTCGTTGTCCTTTTCATTGGCAGATCCTCTCAATGGGCCAGCTACTTCGGGTTTCCTGTGGTACTCCTCACAATGAGTTTTAGGGATATGCCCAAGTACTTCCCACAGTTAAGCGTATAGGGATTATTCCTGGATCCGAACCTGCAATTGAAATGAACAATATAGATGCGAAAAAAAATTGGCAAAAATTCCATCCAACGAGCCCAAGAAAGTGCTCTGATACCAGACGTGAGGAACCTCCAACAATTAATTAATGAAAATACACGATATATCAGAAATAACAGAACACAAATAGATTTATTGATCGCGGACCACTTCGAGGGGGAAACCTCCTTTGAGCAAGCTCAATACAATTAACTTCTTGGATGCCTTCATTGGCCTCAACACAAACTTATATACTAAGTCTAGGCGCCAATACTATGGATCAATACCATGGAACATATAATACTACGGGATGACTTACAAAGCATATGCATCCAATACTATGGATCAATACCATGGAACATATAATACTACGGGGCGACTTACAAAGCATATGTGTCCAAAAACAATACACTAACAAAGTAAAGAGAAGGGTTGACATGGGTTCCTAACATTATGCTTATGTTATGTTCATGATATGCTCATGTTATAAAAAATTTGATATGATTGATTTATGAGGAAAAGCAAGTTGAAAGTGGTTAAAAGTACTTGAGAAGAAGTAGTACCATGCAAAAGGTATGGATCGGGGTGATGTAAATATTTTATCTTAGATCATGAGTTGTATATATCATGTATGATTGACTGATACAGCAAGTGTAGGAATATTGCAAAGTGAATCTTTGTATATATAACTGAACTCTAAAAGGGTTGTTATGAAAGGGTAACAACATGATGTTGCAAAGGAATTATTGTTTATGCTCCCTTTTCTTTTCAAAGATTACGTGTAAGCATATATTTTATGCTGAGATTCCAGAAAGAAAATTGTATTGCATGTATAAAATGCATGTTATGAAATGAAAAGAACCTTAAAGATACCAAAAGAGATTCCAAAGCAAGCAAAGCCTAATTGAAGAATGATATTTGCAAAGACACTTGAAGTTGAAGATAAAGTTTTTAATGGCACAAACATCGAGGATGGTATTATTTCTAAGGGGGGAGGATGAAACATCGCCTTTGCTACTCGATTCTCTACTACAGATTCTTCTGTAATGGAAATGAAAGTATAAATGTACAATGTTAAAATTTCCTGGCAAGGAGCTCAAGGCCAAGGCCCCACTAGTGAAAAACTGTAAGTATTGTTGTACTTTCCTAAGTTGTGTTGCAATTGATTTGTAGACTTAGGAGACTGAAGGGCTTGACGCAACTGAACGATAGGGGCACAAATCCATTAGGAGGAAAGGTTTAATGGCTGGAAGCCATGAGGATTTAAATTATTGATAACAAGATGTCATCATTAGTACCTCAGATACTTGAAGAAAAAAATTGTTCATTCAATGACCTAAAAATTTAATGTCCTCTTTAGTTGAGGACAATAGCTATTAACCATAGGCATTTAACTAGAACCTATAACCTATTTAGTAGCATGCAACTCATTATAATTATTAAATAATTATAAATTTTATTGATTATATTAATTATTATAATCATGCTAATTATGGCATCAAGTGCCTAGGAGCGATCCTTAGAATTCTAGTAAGAAGCCAAAGTTTTCTTATTTAAAGGGTCTAATATAGTCACCTTGAGAAAAAGATGGAAGAAAGATAAAGTTTATAAAAATATCATGATATGCCTTTGAAAGCATACAAATATATTATAATTATTAAAGTATTATATGTATATATAAAATGATACACAATAATATTAATTTATCAATAGCTAAAAGAATTATTATTATAATACAATTTTAATAAAACAATGGTTGAAAAATATATGATTGTTGAAAGATGATTTAGTATAAAACAATTATTTATGAGGAATTATATGGTGAAACTTCCATACATGGCGTAGTGATCGTTATGGATAATAATATAATTAAAAGAAATTTAAAAGCTAATAATTGTTTAAAGAAAACAGTTCGGGTTTTCCCTCTACAATGAGCTCATAACAGAATCGGTTAGAACTTTCACTATGTGTGTAGCGAGAGGGGGTTGCTAGCATCTTGCAAACGTTTTTGCAGTTACTAAATATTCATGACCTCTCATGTTGGGGAAATTGATTCTTAATGGATAAAAAGGAGAAGGCTCAAAGGGGTGAGCCAATTCGAGCTGTCGGAAGTCATTCTTTATGAAAACAATAATTAATTTATGTTTTATTTATCTGGATGGAGGAAGAAATAAAAGGGGGGTTGCACATTGAAAAAGGTGAAGGAGGAGATAATCCAATATGATTATGTCTTTATGAAGAGAAGGATATGGATAAAGTGTACAATTGACTTGGTGGGAGAAAGCACAATGATCTCAGTAATTATGTTTCTTACATAGTTTTTAAAAAAAAATTATTTACCTCATTTCCCAAATTAGTAATGAGGAAATTGGGTACATTGCATGTGCATCCTATCTATTCATTAATGGCCTGTTAGAAATGCCTTAGTATTCTGCATATATTGTGACTAGGTGAATGTTGCTAGGATCAGGCACACATATTTGTTTTAAATGCTTTCCAATAATTTTGTTGGAGTCCTTTAAATCGTGTTTCTCCATGTTGTTTTCTCATTTTATATCTCTTACACATCCATCTTTTCTTTATCTTGATTCAGTTTCAAGAATTGAAGTCTTTATGGTTGGAGAGTTTAATGTTGGATATTTCTTCCTGAAGTAAAACTCCTTGACAAAGACTTATCTGGGTTCTACGTAAACACACATTGTTCAGTTTGAATCATTCAATTTGGCTTTGTCGTTTAGGTTGAGCATGGATTTTATTGAAGCTAGCCAAAATTGTCTTGCTTAACTAATGCATGCCTGAGCTTTATTTATTGGGTAATTGGAGTGAATTAAATAGGACAGTGTCCTTTTTTTCATTCCTCACCTTTATCAATTTTAACATTTCCAATTTGTGCCCTTAAATTTTCCCCTATATATTTCGCTAAGTATGCATAATTTTCCACATAGTTTGTTTTTATAACCAGATTTTGGAAATATAATAAATGTCAAAAGACACATTAAAAATGTATTTTCTTTTCAGTAATAAAATTATAATTCTTTTAAGAGGAAAAAGATTAATAAACAATCAAATTGACTGCATCCAAAAATATAAATTGTCAAGAAATACTTATAATTTATATTACAACTTTAATAGTATTTACATATCGATGATATATACATAATGCTATTTTAGAACTCTAGGCTTCTTGGGAGGTTTCTGCAACTCCTCCTCTTGAGAAGAAGAAATTTGACTACAGTCTCTCCTTCCTTTGCTAGAAGCTTCTGGTTCTTCAGAAGATACAACAGGCACATGTTGTAATTTTTGTTCTATCTCTTTCACTTTCTTTGCATAATTTTGCAAACTGGTTTTCAATCTAACATTATCAACTATGTATTTCTTCAACATATCCACATTCTTCCTACACTTGTTGTTGTTCTCCTTTTCCTTTTTTTCAAGAACATCCTTCACGAATATTAGCTCAGATTGAACATCAACTAATTGTTTTTTGACCTATTGTACCTCCTTCTCCAGTTTTTGAGCCCTTAACTCTGTATCATTAGGAGTATACAAAATCTCCTGAGGTAAGAGATTTTGCTACAAAGCTATAAGTTGGGATTGCAGATTTTGTATCTCACTTTGACATCCCAAATGTTGTGCTTTTATGTTATCTAATATTTTTTGGTTTAGCTCTGTAATTTTTTTCTCCTTCTCCTTTAGTTGCTTCTTCAATGATTCATGTATTTATGATGAGCCAAAAATAGTACCTCCAGCATTCATTGCTGCAATAGCTTCCTGCAAGTTCTTCTCTCGCTATCGTACATACTTCTCATATTGGAGTAAGGTCTCCATAGTTGCATTACCCTTACCACATTTTCTAACATCGGATTTGTTTGCTTTGCATACCTCTTTACCCTTCATTATTGCCACTGTACTATCAGATTCATCTGGTTTCCATACCTCTTGAGCCTCAACTATTTTTTTTTACTGTGAGTTTATTTTCCTCTTCTAAGTCTTTTATCCATGACCTTTGCAACAATCCTTTCAATTTTCTTACCTTTCATCAACTCATTTTTATTATTAATGGTATTCTTCAATTTTTCCACCTTTTTTCATATATGCAATCTCATCTTTATATTTAGTGTATCATTCTTTTAAATTTTGCTCAAAATCATCCTTTAAAACTTCAATAAGTTCTTCTTTCTTCTTCAATTCATGTTGAAGTTGAGCTTCCTTAGCAACTATAGTCTTCAATGGTGGTATGTTCAAAACCTCGGGCTTGTTTTTCAACTCATTTTGAAGTATCTGTATAGTTGCTTCATCTTTTTTCTTTTCATCCTAAAACATTCCATTGAGTGTGTCAATTTGAATCTTTGATTCAACTAAAATTGTGTTTACTTGAGAAGAGATACCCTCAATAATTTTGTCCTTGCGGTCAATATATTTTTTGGCTTATTCTTCATGATCCCCGATTGTTTTCTCTAACCTTGCAACATGACCTATCAAATAAAAAACTTGGTTATCCTTCAATATGCACAATTTGTAGATTTTTGTACAAGAATCCTTCTCGATGGTATATCGTTCTTTGAAATGCACCATTTTATCGAATAGAGAAAAAAAAATCTACCATCAAAAATATATTTTGGATACATTGAATCAGATTTATTGGAGGGAATTAGGTCAACTGACAACTTTTTAGGGCTAACTCTATCAAATTCAGTCTCTAGAGGTGCCAAAATATCTTCATCACTCGGTTCCATACAATATCATTCTTCTCAAATTCCTGCCATTGTTCTGCATGTTCATATCCATGCAATTCAGCCAAAGCTGTGATAACAACAACTTCTTCAAGGTCAACTGAAGCCATGTCATTTCCCACACCTTCCATATGGCTCTCTAAAGGTTGTTCATGTAAATTTGATGTAGTGGCAATGGAAAATCCTTCTACATTGTTCTCTAAAGACTATTGAATTAATTCCTAATTATTTTGCTGCATTTTAGACCTCATAATGTATGTTTTTATATATTTTGAATCTACAACACTAGGTCAACATAGATTAATAAGTTTTTGTAGTGTGCTGGGGTAACTGAACTTGAACCTCTTCAGTTTACTCTCTTGCAATGCAAAGTGCAATTTTTTAGCCAACAAATGAGGGATATTTATGGCCATGTCTTCAACCCAGTGTATGACCAGCTTCACTCAATCACCCGAAATGTCATTCTTGTGGTGATTCATAATGGTCCTAAGGATAATTTGAATCAGGGTTTTGTATATTCTGGGAGGAACATCATCCATTTTTTACCCATTCTTGGGAACAACAACCTCTTTCCCACAATTTTTACTGGCCATTTGAATATTTTCTAGCTTGAGGGTTTTCCTAGAGTTTAACATTACTCACCCTCTGCATGGAATCTTAGTTTCTTTGGAAACCAAATCGGGGTCCAGATAAACCCTCTTCCCAAAAATTTGCAATTCCATGGCCCTGTGATCATAATTATGGATGACATCATCTATCTCCTTATTTTGGAAATTGAATTGTCCAAAAATAAACCGATGCACTCATGCTCTTAAAGGATATTTATCATACTTGTTGGCCACATGTTTGTATCACGCCATGCATCAACACACTCTTGGAATTTTTTCACTGTGAGCCTTTCAAATTGGGAACCCCTTGCTTATATTGTTGTCGTGGTAGAGAAGGCCCCTGTTTCAACTACTCCCATGGTACAAGATGCCTCTATTTCAACTGTTTCCATGGAACATGATGCCCCTATTTCAATTGTTTCCATGGTACGGGACACCCCTATTTCAATTGCGGCCATGGTTGTCTTGGTTTTGAATCGAAATCATGGACAACAAGCTTGGTTTGCTGCAATTTTGAATTTATGTCTAGTTACCAAAGCTCTAATTTGGCTATGCATGCTCAGGAATGCAGGAAAATGATGTTTATTTTTATTTTTTTTAGGTATATTGGTTTATGAATACAATGTGATTATAAATTCCCAATATCATATATAATAAATATTTTTTATAAAATACATAAAATTATCCAAAGAATAATAAATTTTATGAAGTGAATAATTTTTTTATAACGTAATTTACCTTTAATACCAACACACAACCAAAGGTGATGTCTTTTAACATTCACATCTGGTGTTGTAGAAGATTTATTCTTTGATTTATGGCTTCATTCCACCAAGAATCATTTTTCCATTTTTTCCATTTTTATCATTTTCCACCTGTTCATATTTCCATATTTTCATTTTAGCCAAAACATTTGTTATTGGGTGAAAAGACAAAATATGGCCTACTTTTGCACATTACTTATAAAAGTCAAAGAGATCTTCCAAAAAAGCGCGCCTAAACAATTAGATAATATTTCCTTTGAAAGAGTGTTAGCAGTTAAATTATATTGCCAGTATATATGATGGAAGGAGACCCAATCAAAGAGTTATTCAATGTCTTTTACATGTCATGCCAGATTTCATAATCCATATTTCTGAACATGGTTCTATCCATTCATCCATCTGACGACTAAATTCTCAGCAAATGCTTAGCACATAATATGTTTATTTTCACCATTTTTCATACAATGTTGGTCTATGATCATCTTGCACTTTTATATTTTTGCTTGTCCTTTATTTGGTTTAAGACCACTAGTTTTTATATGATTATTAGCTTCATTCGTTTTGAAGCTAACAATTTTCCCTTGAATTTCTTGTTTTTCACCACTCTGCTTCACCTCATTGATTGAGGATGAAACACACATTCTATTGTGATTCATAGATTCCATCATTGGCATGTCAACACTAGTTGTTGCATTCACTTCTTGTGTTCTACCAATCCTCCCTGTCTCATTTCTTGAGGATGAAACATTATTTTTACTGTAATTTTCATCTTCCATCATAGGGATGTCAACAACAACTTCCCATTGCATTTCTTGTGTGTTATTGGTATGCAATGCAACTTTTATTTATGATGAAACACCAAAATTTATATTGTTATTGTCATCAAGCATCATTGGGGTATTAGAAACAACTTCCCCTTGCATTTCTTTTGTTTGTTCACTCCAGCTTGGCTCATTTCCTAAGATCAACAAGATGGACAAAGTCAAAGTTCAAGCAGGAGATGTACCTTCAAGCACAAATCAACTCAATTGACAAAGACATAATTATAAGTAATACATTTAATGAACATAACACTCACTAGTGGAAGGAAATCTACATTGTTGTTTTTTTGCTTTAACGCCATTTTTTTCCTTGTGCTTTCAAAAGCGATGTGATTCATGATAATCCTCTTCACCATATTTGTTGATTGGCCTTGATCTCAAAAGATAGTTATTGAAATGCGAGGACATATTAATAATTAAACACACACATTATGACTCCTCACACTATAAAATGAAAAATGAACAAGATACCATTTAAAATTAGGACAAACTTACTATTGGTAGTGCAATCAATGATTTCTTAGACTTTTTTACCCATGATTTAAAGAGTTATTTCACTTGTTGACAAGTGAAATTAGGGAAATGAGATGCCAAATGTGTTGCAGTTTCCTCATTCAATTGATTTCTTGACTTCTCAAATTCAACATGGAGCTGACTTATAATATTTGAAGGCAAAAATATTCTTTCTCTCAACTTTTGGAAAGTACCTTCTGATCTCATAACAAGCTTGAAAAATCGTGCTCTCATCTCATTTACAAGACACATTGTGTCATGTTCAAATGTTCTTGTATTCTCCTCCTTGGTTGCTATTCAAAATTTTCATTTCTCTATGCTTAAACTCCATTAATTCATTCCTTAATCATCCAAAAGTAAAATGATGAATAGACAGATTCATATCAAGAGCATGGGCCCCTTGGAAATGCATATAAGGAATCATCTCATCTCCTAAACAACAAGAACACAACCAAATCCGCTCACTAGAAAGGATGCCAATCCTGCAATGACAATGGCTCAAAATGTTTATCATGAATGAAATGATACTAGCATTCTAAATAGATAATATGATGAAACTAATAGAAACTTGCATACCTTTTCTCATATGCATATTCTCCTCCTGAGGAAATCATCTTCCTCCTCCTTGGTTTCTATTCAAAATTTTCATTTCTCTATGCTTACACTCCATTACTTCATTCCTTAATCATCCCAAAGTAAAATGGTGAATAGACCGAGTCATCTCAAGAGCATGGGCCCCTTGGAAATGCATATAAGGAATCATCTCATCTCTTAAACAACAAGAACACAACCAAATCTGCTCACTAGAAAGGATGCCAATCTTGCAATGACAATGGCTCAAAATGTTTATCATGAATGAAATGATACTAGCATTCGAAATAGATAATATGATGAAACTAATAGAAACTGGCATACCTTTTCTCATATGCATATACATCGTCCCCTCTACACCCTTGTAGTTGCAACACGTGGAACTCTTTATAACACTTCCACATCCTCACCATCTTTGTATACTTATCTTCATCTAACAAGCCTTCATTAGTCAAAACATAATAAAATCATCATTTATTAATATTCATGACTAGCATAAAAAATAATTGATATGCTACCATAATTTTTAAACCTTTAAAATTCCCCCATGTCGAATGAGGATCTTGTAGGATGTTGATCCATCCGATTTACCATAGTTAATATCATTGTACTCTTGGCTTTTATGATGGTATGGTTCTCCTAGCTTACATGGAACACCAATTTTCCCCATCTCCTCACAAATTTGAACAAATTTTGATTTCTCAATGCCTCTAGTTGTATGTACCTTGTCATAATCTTGTGCAATTCTTTGAATTTCACGAAACATCTTCAGAATAGTTCTAATCCCAGCATGGTGAGAACAATATACAAGCTTGGACATTGAGCCATGATTCAACTGTAATTGGAAGCACATATTTCAGTAGGTATGAGTTAGTTAAATACTAAGAAGCTTAATTTATATTATTAATGAAAGTGTGTACCTTTTCATCATTTATTCTATTAATGGGATAGTTCTTCACAATATTCAGTTGTCCACTATATAAGGTTGGTTTAATTTCTATAATACGCTCATCCAAATTTTATTCCCATCCTATGCTTGGTTCCAAAGCAGGATTCAACTCCTAATGTTTTAGAAGATATTAAGATTAAGAAAGTAATGGAAATATATACATAAATTTCAAAACTTGTAATAAATGTCCATAGCTTACTAGGGGAAAGTTTGGTGACATTGCATAAAATTCAGAAATACTATGGATAGTATTTCCTTCTTGAATTTTGATTTCATTTGTAACCATTTGTATATCTTTTTTATGGCATGTGCACCAAGGACAAAAATTATTTCCCATCGGAGAAACACTATTATTTCATACTAAACTGCATATGGCCACTAGATCATGACACTCAAACAAATTAATTTTCACTGCCCTTCCATATGTCATATGGATGCCATCTTCTGAAAGTTTGTTTAACTGTTTCATTAAGTTCTCATTTTCAGGATCAACAACATGTGCTAAAACTTGTTTGTATTCTTATTTTCCATCCCATTTTCCAAGTTTTATACAAGACATCAAGCCATTGTCCTCTAGTAACTCAAATAATATCTCACATACCTACCCACCTTGATCATAATGTACACGGGAATCAATACCAAGTTTGAAATAAATTTCATTGATTATATTTCCAGACCTCTTTTCATATGATTCAACCATAAAGGAAACATATGAATTTGCTTGAATCTAACTCCATATTTGAAACCATCAATTCTCTCCCAACCCATATCAATATCCTCAACGTCTTTGCTCCACTTTTTCATTTCCTTACAAACTGATGTTGGATTAACCCTCTTTAGTACACCATGAGATGCAATCCAGTTCATACATTGCAAAGTCTTATGAGTCATACTTGATTCAATAAATACTGAATGCATGTTCCTAGGAATTAAATATTTACGATTATCTGCCACAACAATTGATCGAAGTTTACCAAGCATTCCATCTAGGTGTTCAAGAACATCTTCAATTTTAGACTGTTCATTATAGTTTTTTCTCATGAAGTATCCAATTCCAACAATAATTTCATTTTCATCTACATCTTGAAGTGATTTTCCAGAAAACCATCTCCCAATTTCTTTAAATTTTATCTTCCCCTCATTTAGACTGCGCTTATACCATCCTGACCGTTTCTTAAGATTCAAAAAGGAAGTCCTTAAGCAGTTTCCTTGTGACCTTCTCTTAGAATATGTAGTTTGATTTATTGAACACCCTTCAAGCATATTTGTTGAAGCTTCTCCAATTGTATAATTTTGATTTTCTATAGTTGCATTTCTATCCATTTGTTCATGAAATGCAGTTATTTCAGTTGTTTCATGTCTTCCAATTGCATCCAAGTTCTCAAGAGATGCATGTTCCAATTGTTTCCCAATGGTTTCTACACTCCCATCCCCTTCAACAGCCTAACTGTAGTCAAAGGATTCCTAGTTTGTTCAACAACACAACCTTCAACACTTTGATAAGAGTGATTTGTAATAGCAACAACATCAATCATTGATGTTTGAGGGAAAACCGGGGCCTCATTCTTCAAAACAGAGTTCTTTGTGGTACATATTTTTATTCTCCAAAATAACCGTTTGTTTTAATGTCAGCATGAATAAAAAAATTTCTTTGAGGGAAGATTGGGACTGGAATATTCTATGAAACAAAATTATTTCTATCGTAAAGACTTCTATCTTGTACATTGCCATTCCCTGCAACTATAATTGGAGTCAAAGGATGCCTTTGTTGTTGAGAAACACAACCTTCAAGACTTTGTTGAGAGTTATTTGTAATAGTAGCAACATCAATCACTGATCTTTGATGGAAAACTGGTGCCTCATGCTGCAAAACAAAGTTCATTCTGTGGTACATATTTTTATTCTCCAAAACAACATTTGTTGTATTGTCAGCATGAATAAAATTTGTTCTTCGAGGGAAGATTGGGACTGGCATATTATGTGAAATAGAATTATTTCTATTGTAAATACTTATATCTTGTACATTCCTTTCTTTGCAACTATAATTGGAGTCAAAGGATGCCTTTGTTGTTGAACAACAAATGTTGAACTTTGGTTGTCATTGATGTCAACTGATGTTCATCTTTCCTATGCTAGTTTGAAGAAGTATATGAAATCTAGTTTGAAGAAGTACATAAGGAATACATTCGGTACATATGGTACAGGTGCATATCTCAAGTCCACCCATTCATACTACTTCAAAGGTAAAATCCAAAGAGATGGTTCGGCAAGGTTTGGGAGTGCGAAAGCAACTTGCAACAAGAAGCGGTTGCATATGTAAGCAAGTCCCAAAAGAGTGCAAGACTCACCAATCAAAAGAAGCATTCAAGTTGTTGAAGTGTGCAAGAGTACCAGAAGAAAGTAGCAATTGAAGAATTCAAGAGTGCAAGTCCCACAAGCAATGGTACATCAAGGGCGCAAGACCACACCGCAAGGGTGCAAGTCCCACTAAGAAAAGGACCAAGTATGCACAAGACCCACAAAGAGATGACACCTCATCAATGCAAAACATGACAAGTGGCGGAAGCATGAACCATGAAGCAAGGAAGAAGGGAATCAACAATCAACTTGTGGACACACCATCCACGTAGGACAAGTATAAATAAGAAGCCAAGTTGGAAAATCGAAGTATGCTTGAGAGCTCGAGATTGGAAGAAACATATTTAGAAAGCTTCTAATTTTGGGGCATCAAGGGCTCGTGGAACCAGAACAACATGATCTAGCAGAGAGCCTAGTGCACACAAGCAGAGGACTGGAATTGCTAATGGTGCGTAGAATGATGTAGTTTATCTCTGACAGTTGTGCGAAGACAAAAATGTAGAAATACAAAGGAGTCACAAATGCGTAAGACCAGAATGATAGTATCACATACATCACGCAAAAAATCATAGATGTTATAAGACAAATGCGCAAAGACATAATTGAAGTATAATTAATGATGCACGAAGTGAAGTAGTTTATCTGATGCGCTAAGACATAGTTGTAGCACAGTAAAGGATGTGCATTATGATAAGGATGATCTGAGACAAGTGAGTAAAACAAAAAGACTGAATAACAAATGATGCACAGAAGGTTGCATATTATCTAAATACTACTGCACCAAGACATAATGGAATTATAAAAAAAGGTGCGCGGACTCAACTGATATTGGTGTGCAAAGTTAGAACAATATCCCATTAGAAGATGCACAATATCAGTTGAAGTTACAGATGCATAGAAACAAAATGACATATTGAACCAGAGCACAGATTGCAGAATATGGTGAAGCAACACACAGTTTGTGAAGGGTGAAGTCAGTTGTAATGTTTTGAAGTGATAAGTTAAGTGTGAAGTCAAATGAATTATGAAATATAATGACAACAAGATTACAACATCCAGAATGTGTGCACAACAGAATGGACAACAACTAATTTGAGGAGTGCACAGATCAGACGTACAACAAAGCAATATCTTCTTCTTTCATATTAGGGCAGCAGGATGGGGCAAGGACCAGGGGGTCGAAGCCTCCTTCCAGTTGAAGATGGTAAATCAGGGAGTTGGTACTTCCTTCAGGTCGATGCCTATAAAACCAGGGGGTCAGTGCCTCCTTCTAGTTGGTGCTGGAGAAATTCAGAAGTTGGTGCTTCCATGAATGTAATCTTATATTATAAGAGAGCATTCTGTGGTTTTCTCCCGTTTGGGTTTCCACATAAAAATATGTGTGTTATGTGTTTTGTGCATATGTGGATGAATGTTAATGTTTATGTGAATGCATAACTTAAGTTCAAGTTAAATATGGTATGAAGTAAAAAAATTTCATAACTGCGCTAATATTGATTCACCCCCCTCTCAGTATTAATAAGATTCCGACAATTGGTATCAGAGAGAGTGTCTTCAGTAACAACATAACATCTGTAAGATAAATCCATGTGCAGATATGGACAAGTAGGAAGGTCTCTCCATCAATAGGGCACCAAGATTCGATGGCACCAACTACACCTTCTAGAGGATTAGGATTGAAGTATATTTGCAATCCCTCGGAGATGATGTCTAGCAATCCATTGTGGATGGTTATAATGTTCCATAAATCACACGAGTTGATCTAGCTAAGAAGAGACAATATGAATGCAATGCAAGAGCCATAAACGCATTGTTATGTGGGTTAAAAGACACTGAATTTGCTAAGGTCATGCATTGCGCATCAACCAATGAGGTATGGGATAAAATCATAAATGTCTATGAAGCTGATGAGAAAGTGAAAAAGGAAAAGTTGCATAATTACTCTGGATTGTATGAATCCTTGAAAATGAAAGATGAAGAAAATATTTCTTCTTTCTTCTTGCGAGTTGATGAGTTAGTTAATTCCATCAAGAGGCTTGGAGTTACACTAGAAGAAGAATCAGTAGTGTAGAAGATACAAAAAACTCCGCCTCCAATATTTGATATAAAGGTATTTGCTTTAGAAGATAGAGACAATATTGCAGATCTAACAAAGGATGAGCTTCAAGGTATCTTGACTGCGTATGAGATGAGAACAAAGAAAGAAAATCCCATCAGAAAGGAAGCTGCTAGAAAAGCTAAGCATGAGCATCACAAAGTGTCTTGTGATAAATCAGATGAGAAAGAATCAAATTTTGTGAAAAAGTTGAAAAGAGGACGTGGTAAGCATACAAATAAATTACCTTTTAAATGTTTTAGATGTGGAAGGATAGGCCACTTTTCTTCAAAGTTTCCATACAAGGAAGATGGAAATAGTGACACCGATGAAGAAGCCAGTTCCCATGAACGAAGGATGACATGCACTCATAACAGACCTAAGAATAGGAAGTAAGTTCCAAAACAGAGGAAGAGTTTGTATACTGAGGAAGACAACAGTTTATCCGAAGGAAGTGATTGCGATGATAAACCAAAATAGGTACTATTCATGGCCTTTTTGGAAGATGAAAACAGTGAGGAAAATATAATGAGTTGTTCATCTGTCAAAAATAACATATCAGTTGTGCAAAGTCAACCGAGTGCACTGAATAAGTATTTATTTAGTGGATCATTTAATACACCTTCAAATATTATCGCAGAAGTCAAATATGACAGTCAATCTGAAGAAGAAGAAGCTTCCAAGGATGATTGGGAAGGTGAAATGGTTAGTGCCTTAAATGAATTGAAGAAATCAAGAAGGAAGAATCAACTCTTATAGGACCAATTTTCAAAGTATGAAGAACACGACAAGCAAGCTAAGGTGATTCAAGACTCTCTTGAAAAACAGGTTAGTGAAAAAGTAAGGGACTGTGAGAAAAAACTGAATTGCATAGAAGACAAGATCAAAATAATTGAAGAAGAAAAGACAGTATTGAAGACATCTCTGGAAGAAGCAACACAGAAAAATAAATTGCTAACAAGTCAACTTGAACAGAAGGATAAAGAGGTTTCTCATTTGGAAGAAAAATTGACTGAGTTAAAGGGGAAGAAATAGGTTCAAGATCACATCATAAGTGATACCCTGAACTACGTGCATTCAGAAAGTGACAAGTCTTGTCTTGAAGAAGAAATGAAAAATAAATTCAAAGGTAGCACATCGATTCTGAATAAGATTCTAAATGATCAAAGGTCACCAACTGTTACAGCGTAATTTTCCACCTTGTGATCATCAACATTCATTGGCCTTCAGGATCCATTTTACTGACTCAAATCTATCATTTTCCCTCTAGGAACACAAAATCCCTATTTTTGTTCCCGTATGCTAGCTATTCCACTATAGCCAGCGTACATGCAGGTTGTTCCACTATACCCCGCGGACACCAAGCAAAATGGTAAAAACCAATAGAAAATTACTTTTTACTCCCAAAAAGCGGTCTTAGGGTGACCTTTGGCCCTCCATATACCCCAAAACGACTTGATTCGACCTTTCACTTACCTTTGGAAGGCTATATATTGAGCTCTTATGGTTTATGGAAGGGGGGAGAAAGAGAGAGCAATATAACTCTAGTGGATTTTTGTCGTGACTTGAGTCTACACACATTGATCCTTGTTGTTGTGAACTCCTTATGTTCACCTACCAAACTCCTTTCATATTTTGAGTTTGCCATTGCATGGGGGATTGAAGTGGTGGAGGCACAAGTGGAGAGATCTAGTTCTTGGTTCAGATTGGTTGCCGGCATGAGGTCATATATTGTACTTCTTGTTATTCATTAATGGAAACACTCATTTTCTCGTCCAATTGATGTTGTGAATATTGTTAAATTACATTGGGTTATATTTGCTTATGATATCATGGATCATGCTATTGATTATGCTAATGTCTTTCACATGTTATATGCACTTGCTTGTACTTGTTGAGACTAATATGTAGGTTCAAGTGTAGAGGTTGAAAGCTCAATGGGGATCTATTTAGAACATCTGGTTGAAGGTTGGTCTTTTCTCCATTATCTTAGCATTGTCATTTATATAGCATTGCATTAGGAATTGAGTTATTTTCTGGTAGTCAGCTGTCTGTTGTGGTCTACCCCAAGCCATAGGAAGTTTTCTCCGTAACAAAAATGGTGACTCTGCTGGGGAGAACATCCATTTTTGGGGACTTTTGGGGATTTTTAGGCATTTGTCCTTATTTTGAGTTGTTGTTTGTCGAGCTTCTATCATTGGTTGGCCATCGTGATCTACAGTAGAAAGCTAGCTTTTTTTCGGCTGTTTGACCTTTTTGGGGCTCATTTTCTTTTCCCTGTATGTGGGTCAACCTTTTTTTAACCGCGTCTACCCGCCTCTGTCTGAACTATAGCCCACATCTACCCACAGTTGTTCTTTGAACAGTTGCATGCAACTCCGGGATTGTTTGATTTTTGGCCTTGGGTATTTGTTGGGTTGATTCTAAGTTTTCCCGAGTCTTAGTTGGCCTATTTCTTGACTGTTCCATGCCCTATTTGTGACCAGAAACTCCTCTTTCTTTTAGTTTTTGAGCTTTTAGATTTTTCACAATTTCTTGTTTTATAGCTCATTAGCTTGGCTAAATATTATTGTTTGGGTCTTGCTAGGTTGTCTATTTTATATGCTCTTCATTTCTTTACTGAATAGTTAGATTTCTCTTTCATTTTTTCATTTCATTATATTGAAAAAATACAAAACATTGTTTTTCATTTTCCTTGCATTTATAAGAGAAAATACAAAAATATTTGATTTATATACTGCATTTTGCATCTGAGTGCTTGTGATTTTATCTAGGACTTGCTTGTGCATTGAAACGTTAAAGAGATTGCATTTTATTTCGAATCGTTGGATTGATTGTCATATTAGTGGCATGCTCTTTTATTGATTATATGAGTCTAGTTTTTTTTGGTTATGCATACCATTGAGTATTATATATCATCAGTTTCACGACCATATCCTTTGAGTAATTACAACCATTAAAATCAACGCTTAATCTTAAAATTGATTAGAAACAATTTTTATTTTAAAGGGTGCACCAACTAGCTTAGGTTTAGAGTCTTGGAATAGATCATTGTGAGTTAACAATCCAAGACTATTGAACCAACATTATGTGTCTGACCAGGGAGTGGTGAAACCCATGATATACATCAGTGTTCTCAGGAAGCTCTACTCAAACCAAAGTTAAGCATGAGGTCACGACAGGTTGGTTGCATAGATAGCCCTCCAATACTGGCTGAACGTGGGATATATTTCCAGGATTTGTTCGTGTATGGGGAATCTTGGGGGATTTGACCCTCTTGAGTTTTGGGCTTAGCTACTCTTCCCATATGACGGATCCCACCTGCGACTGTCCCCCTCAGCATTGGTTATATTGTGGCGACCTTAGTTTATTTACCTAGGTATCGCATATGGTGCTTGTAGTGGTTACACTATACGTATCCTGAGTCAGATAGGGGTTGGACAACATAGTTGCTTGTTGTATAGGGATTTGACCTTGTGCATGCAGTGAAGCCTGGGAACCCTTATAACTGATTATGTTACCTCCAGTTATAGTTTGGGAGTCTCAAGCCTCTCCTAGGCGAGATATACCGTCTGTAGTGTCGGGAGGTCCCTTGAGCCAGTCCTGTTTGTGTGCATTTGGCTGTAGTTTTCTTAGGTGTGTGCTCTTTGATCGATAGTTGGCCATTATGAGGTGTTCTATTTATATGGAGTTATCGTGGAGTGAGATCCACCTCTCCTCCGGTCTCGTCGTTTAGCTGGTCTACCAGTTGATGAGGTAGCATGCCCTTTTCATAAGAGACACCGGAGGATCCCCTCCGATACTTTTTATAATTACGAAGAACTTCACAACTACATTACGACTTCTACATCTGGAACACCGAGAAGAATTACCGTGACTCCGTCGGTGGATGTCGATGGACAACCCATTCCTTCCACTCCTAGTGAACTTGGAGGGGAGGGTTCACCCCCACACATCACTTTTGCAAATTTTGGGCCATATACACCACCGAAAACAAATCCATCTTATGATACTTACCCACAGGGATTCTGATATGGGATGCCATATCTTAATGACACCATGAACCCTTCGACCACTGATCCTTCTTCACTTGGTATGCCTAGCCTTAATTCGACTGTTACGTCCACTTCGTCGGGTAGTCAAGCTAATACTATCATTGGAGCTACGGGAACTGTCCCTTCCGGGGGTGGTGCCACCCATTCTACTCCCTCCAGGGGCGGCACAACTTATTCCACTCCCTCTAGGGGCGACACATCCACTTCCGCTCCATCTGGAGGCAACATGACCTTTTCTGCTCCTTTTCAATTTACGTCTGGCATGTCCCTTCAGCTTCTACGGCTATTGGGGGAGGACCACATCCTAGGACTGCCCCTCATTTTAGTGGGAACACTTCACATAACACGGCTCACGTTACACAACCTAACATGGATGTTTCTACACATATACCTGTGACTACGACCACGACTGCTAACCAGCATGTCCCACCTAACACTGGGAGTGGGCACATTCCTCATTCTGGGGGTGGGCACATTCCCAACACTGGGGGTGGGCACATTCCTCATGCTAGGGTTGGGCACATTCCCAACCCTAGGGGTGGTCACATTCCTCATTCTGGGGGTGGGCACATTCCCAATGCAGGAGGAGGGCACATACCTTACACTGGGGGTGGACACATTTCCAACACTGGGGTTGGGTAAATTCCCAACACTGGAGGTGGGCACATTCCCAATGCTATGGGTGGGAACATTCGTAACGTTGGGGGTGGAAATGTACCTTATAATTATGGTCATTACTTAACTACTCCTGCTACAACTATCACATATATTCCCCATCAACATGGTGGCAATCCTTCTTATAATGCAGCTAGCTATGGCCCTTATTACAACCCTCCTCACCATGGTACTCACAACACATATATGCCTTCGTACCCATATATGGGTCAAGGTGGGGGTGGTTACTAGCCCTATGGTCATGGTCATGTTTCATATCATCCCTACGGTCCGCAAGGTCAGCCTCTTTTGGGAGCCTTTAATCCAATTTCACAGCCACCGCTCCCGTTTCTTGCTCGCCTAAACCTACCCGATCTTTCGAAGCTTATGAATGATCTGGTGTGTCACGGTCCTTCTTGGCCTCCAGTCCCTACCAAGCTCCCTTCGGACATTCCTAAGTTTGAAGGGAAGAATGGTGAGGATCCGGGTGATCATGTTACGACTTTTCACCTTTGGTGCTCCTTGAATTCATTAAATCACGATTCTATTTATCTGAGATTATTTCAATGCACCCTCATGGGGGCAGCCGCGAAGTGGTATGTCGAGTTTCCTGGGGGCACTTATAGAGGTTTCAACGAGATAGCTTTGGTTTTCCTAGACCACTTTCAGTTGCCGATTCGCTACGATACTGACACCGAGATTTTGTCTACCTTCCGCCAAGAGAAGGCCACGCACATATCTGACCATGTTCAAGAGTGGTGTTGACGGAAGAGGATGGTGAAAGCCAACATTCCTCTAGATTTTTTCTTGGAATGGTTTCTTAAGTATTTGCTTCCATATATTTCGAAAGACGTTTTCGTATCTGGATTTACGACTAAGGAACAAGCTATACTTAAAGTCCAGAAGCTAGACGTAGTCTACGCTCAGCTTGGCATCTTATATGATATTATTCCTGATGCATCGTGGTCACAACATGAGACCAAACCAGTTCCTGTACCACATGCCGACGACATTGCTGGATCTACAAGTACTCGACCCGTGGATTTGGTCACCAACCAAATGCAAAATTTGTCTATTGGCCAATCCACACCTAGATAGGCTCGCGCCTCGTCCACTCCTACCCAGTCGTTTGATGTCCATTCTATACAGACGGAAAACCCATCAGGTAACCAAAAACCTGGTGGAAAGAAGAAGGGGAGAAACAACCATAAGGATGGGAATAATTCGAACAATGGAAGTAATTGAAACAATCCTAGGAAAGAGAATGCCAACCCTCCTCAGGACGACAGAAATGCTGGTGGGGACCGTAAGCCGAGACGTAAAGTGAAATTCCCTTGCAAACTTTGTGGGGAGGATCACCTGACTCACTTGTGTCCTTGAATTGAAGAAGCATCGAAGCATCTTGCACAGAGCCCAGCTGTGTTGAAAGATCCCCTTCTGCATCATCAAAATATGGCTTCGAATGCTCCCACTACTGGCTATGGGACTAATGAAACTACAACGTGTTCTTCTCATGCCGATGGCTACAAATGCATAAACATGGTCCAATCTCAGGTTAGTGTTGCCACTCGTCAATACGATTATGGTGCACCACAACTGAATATGGGGAATGAGCCTCCTCCTCCTCCTGACACTTCACTTCATATCGAGAAGCCCACTACTATGTCGTGGATACCGAAAGGTGTTATTAAGCGCTCGACACACAATCCCAATGCTCGAGCCACCCAAAACTAATCTATTATAGAAGATTTGGGTCAAACTCCATGTGCCATGTAGACTCTTGAGGTGTTATAGGAATGTCCTTCACAATAGCACGCCCTTTTATCTGCTTTGGGATTTCAGGATGGGAACAGCCGTACCATCATTATATTCTACACTACTGATGTCCAGCCTCGCTTACCTTACCATGTTTCTTTTCAAATCCATGTAAGGTTCTTGGATAAGTTTGTTAAATGCATGGTGGTTGACGAAGGTGCTTCCACCTCGGTAATGTCATTGGATTGCTGGAAATCTCTTGGCTCTCCTCCCCTGTCTAAATCTATGACTATGCTTACTGCATTCGATGGTCGGTCATTTAGGCCGCATGGTATTATCCCTTCCCTTGAGGTCCACTTGGGTGGGAAATCCATGCCTATTGAAGTCAAGGTGGTTGATGCTCCCATTGACTACAACCTTCTTCTGGGAAGGAATTGGATCTACGCAATGAAAGCGATCGTATCCTCCATATTTAGAGTTATTTGCTTTCCTCATGAAGGTAGAATTGTGACGGTCGATCAGCTAGACTTTCCTAGTTCTAATTCCGTAGCATCGTCAGGAACTGTCGTTCCCCATATTAACGATTCTCAGCCGGCAACTAGGAACATCGGTGTAGGATTGTATTCATCCTTGTTGGGAACATTCGACTTTGTTGCACCAATTTCTTTTATTGGAATCATTTTCGATAGTGCGTCCTCCTCATTGAATAATGTACCATTCTAGACCTCGTATTTTAATGATTCGTAGACTGTACCATCCACGAGTACATCATCTGGATACATTTCGCACGTTGGAATGACTATGCCCTTATCTGCAGCTGAGCTTGCATATCGTGAAATTCAACAAGCCACTGCAGAGCTAGATCCGCCTTCTTCTCGGACATAGGAGGAAGATCTTGTTATGCTGTCGGCATGGGAAGCCGACTCATCTTGCTTGCATGATTGTCTTGATGGTACTTTTCTTTCGAGTGAAGCCATCATTGAGGCCATGTGTGGTAGTGAGAGGCCTTGGGAAGATTTGCATCATCAATCTTATTTTCTTCCTAACCTCAATCTCATTGAGCCAGAAGAGTTTAGGACGACTCTTGCAGAGAAGGTTGGTCACCCTATGGATCCTTTGGATTCACATGGGATTTACGCAGAGGGGAATATGACCAATATCTCCCCAACCATACTGATCAACATCTCTCGCACACCCGAGAAGGTAGAGAATGTTTATATCGATGCTGATTGTTCTCCCGAGGAGATCCTTATCTACACTGAACTGTTCAAGGAATTTCAGGACATTTTCACCTGATCATATGAGGAGATGTCAGGAATAGGCCCTAGTATTGCCGAACATGAGATTAATACATATCCCAATTCCAAGCTGGTTCAGCAATGACTTCATGCTATGAATCCTAGAAAGGAAGCCGCCATCAAGGCAGAGGTGGAGAAACTACTTAAAGTTGGTTTCATCTACCCGGTTCCCCTTACTGAAGGGGTGTCCAATCCTGTTCCTGTAGATAAGAATAAAGGAACCATCCGTGTATGCATAGAATTTAGGGATCTGAACCATGCATGTCCAAAAGACAACTTTCCCACACCATTCATAGATCAAATCTTGGATGCGTGTGCAGGAAGCGAAGTTTTTTTGTTTATGGATGGTTTCTCCGGATATAATCAGATCCAGATAAAGCCCGAGGACCAACATAAAACGGCTTTCATATGTCCTTGGGGTACATTTGCGTACCAGAAAATGGCCTTTGACCTTAAAAACGTCGGAGCTACGTTTCAACATGCTATGACCTATGCGTTTCATGACCTTAAGCATATAGTGGAGGCTTACTTGGACGATCTTGCAGGCCATTCTCGTAAGAGAGTGGACCACCCCAAGCACCTTCGCCTCATTTTCGAAATATGTCGATGTTACAAGATTCGTTTGAATCCCAATAAGTGCATCTTTGTCGTGAGAACAGGTCACCTTTTAGGGTTAATAGTTTCACAAGAGGGTATAAGAGTCGATCCTCTTAAGGTTGAGGCAATACTTCAGTTTCCTCCCTCGCGTAACATAGTTCAACTTCAGAGCCTCCAAGGGAGAGCCACTTTTCTACGACGCTTTGTAGTGAATTATGATAGTCTTACCAAAGGTTTTGCATGCTTGTTTAAGAAGGAAACACCGTTTATCTGGGATGAGCGAGCCCAATAGTCTTTCGACAATTTGAAGAAAGCTTTGGTATCGGGCCCTTTGCTTAGTCCACCCGACTTTGCTAGAGATTTCCTACTTTATGTGGCAGCGTCTCTTGAGACGATTGGCATGGGCTTAGTTCAGGTAGATGATGCGCTCCAAGAGCATGTCATCTATTATCTTAGTCCAAATTTAGTAGATGCTGAGCTGAGATAAACTCGTGTGGAGAAGTTGGCACTTGCGACTGTTCATGCAGTCCAACATTTACGACACTACATCATCCTTAGGAAAACCACGGTTATAGCATACATCTATCCATTTAATTTCATGCTATCATGACGTCTTATAGGGGGGAAGTACAATAAATGGATTGTGATTCTTCAGCAGTTTGATCTCGATTTTGCTTCGGCGAAGTCGGTGAAATCCTTGGTTTTCACCGAACTCATGTCAGATTTTCCACGGCTTGATGAGGATATCATTCATGAAGATTCCTTTGTGGATGAGCATTTATTCCTGATCTCGTCGATGGACCCTTGGTATGGGGATATCATCATATATCTCCAAACTTTGAAGTTCCCTTCACACTATTCACGGGATGAACGGCGACGTGTGAGCCACCAAGCTAAATATTACATCATCATCGGCAACACTTTGTATCGTCGAGGAAAGGACTCTATCCTCTATCGTTGTTTGACCCATGAAGAAGCGGACTTAGTACGAAACGATTGCCATAGTGGGGCGTGTGGTGGTCACTTATCAAGGCTTGCGACAACCCAACGTATCATGTGAGCAGGTTACTTCTGGCCATCAATATTTAAAGATTGTATGAACGTTGTGAAGAGATGTCACCTTTTCCAGGTGTTTTCTCGAAATATACACTCGCATCTAGCGCCCCTTCACCCAGTCATCACCGTCGATCCCTTCACTACGTGGGGGGTGGATTTCATGGATTGCAAACCAGATTTGGCTAGGGGGCATCACCATATCATAGTGGCTGTGGACTACTTTTCCAAATGAGCTGAGGCCATGCCTACCGTAAAAGTTGATGGTGCTATAGCAGCCCACTTCGTGTTCAATCAGATTATCGCTTGATTTGGTATCTCGAAAGAGATTGTCACTGACCATGGAAGTCACTTTCAGAACAAGATGATGGCGGATTTGTCACTCAAGCTTGGGTTTCGTCAAGAAAATTCATCTTCTTACTACCCCCATGCAAATGGTCAAGTTGAGGCAGTCAATAAGTCCTTAAAGACCATTCTCCAACGTACCATCCAGCAAAGCAAGAGCAATTGGCATATTATGTTATATCCTGCTTTGTGGGCATATCGAACCACAGTTAAGACCGCCACCGGTTTCTCACCATTTCTGCTAGTACATGGTGTGGAGTCTATATTACTAATTGAATGCGAAATCCCTTCATTAAAACTAGCCATAGAGCTCCTGTCTGATACGTTAGATGTTGAGCAACATTTGATCCACCTTGAGCAGCTTGATGAGCAGCGTCGAGATGCCGCTGTGGCTATAGATGCCAACAAACGTTGTTTCAAGGTTCAGTATGATAGTTCTGTCCATCCCCGACAGTATGCTGAAGGTGACTTGGTCCTCTTGTATGACCAAGCTAAGGAACCCTGGGGGTAGGCAAGTTTAACCCCATGTGGCATGGTCCTTACATAGTGAGGCGTGTCCTTGAGAAAGGAGCCTACGAATTGGAATATTATGAGGGGAATGCCTTGAAGGAGCCTAGAAATGGGCTCTACCTCAAGTGGTATTATGCTTGAGCTTCTAACTCAAGCTAGTACTTTTGTATACTATTGTATAGTTGCTTCTGTACATAGTTTAGATTTCTTTTGTTTTTTCGAATCTGTTGATTCGCTTCCGTTTGGTTGATAGATTTCAGCGGAATCTCCTCTGTTCTTAGGATTTGCGGATGGTTCTAGCCTTCATATGTAGTGACTCGCTTCTGTTGTGTGGGTTATTTATTCACCGGACCATTAGATTGTGTCTTCGGGAGGTGCCTGTCTCAGTCCTACATCTAACAATGTGGTTGAGTACAGTGCTGTAGTTGAGCTATTTCGGGATGCCATTTCGCATGGTATTCAGTCTTTAGAGGTCTGCCTGGATTCACAACTGGTTGTGTCTCAATTAAATGGCCGATATCACATGAGGGATTCTACATTACTACAGAGGTTCTTTGTGATGCACCTGCAACAATTACTTAATAAAAATATGCGAAATAGCAGAAATGACAGAACTCAGAATCACTTTTATATTGATCACAGGCCACTTCGAGGGGGCAACCTCCTATGAGAAAGCTCAATACAAATAACTCCACCGTGCCTTCATAGGTCTCAACACACACTTATATACTAATTCTAGTCGCCAATACTATGGGTCGAAACGATGGGCCGTTACAAACTATGGACCAACAATACTACGGGCGACTTACAAAGCATATGCGCCAACAACAATAACACAACTATTGATCAACAAATACTATGGGACGACTTACAAAGCATATGCGTCCAAAAAAAACATACTAACAAAGTAAAGACATGGGTTCCTAACATTCTTAAGGGTAAGACTCTTGGAGCGACATTTTGTTTCCATTACATACATTCATGTTCCAAGATGTTTTAATCATGTATCTGATGCATACACTAATTATGTCCTAGATTGGCATTTTTCACATCAATAAAGAAGCACACAAATAAACATTCATTCACTCATTTGTACATACACATATAGTAGAACCGGAGAATCATAGTTTTATATAAATAACATGTCCAAAAAGGTAGTGTCACAATACAAAACTGGAGCCCGTATCTCTCAAAAATATACATAATCGATACAAAATATGGGACTCTGAGATATCTAATCCCTAGGAGGAGGCCTAGTGGCCTCCGCAATATGTGTCTGATAGTAGTAGTGGACTTCTTGGGCTATGCGCCGCAGTAGTCGCACCCAGGTGCCCAGTACTCCCACAACATGTCGTTGCATTGCATATGGTAGATGCTCCACCTCTATCATGGGTACCCTATTGGTCATGCGGGAGAGGTTGACCCGCACATTCTCTAATGTGTGCTCTGCTGTAGAGCCAGCTACCTCTCCACCATTTCCCTGTCAAAGATGTCTTGAGAAGCCCTTTGGTCTTCGCGGACCAGCATCTGCGAGCAAACAGTGGAATGTCAATATGTGATACTACACCAAAAAGATTTTTTCATTTTCATATATAATAAAAAATCCCAAAAAATTAAATATACAAAACATAAAAGAGTAACATACCGATGTCTCCGAATGTGGCCCTTGGAGGAAGCGGCATGTCGTGATCACCACGGAAGTTTATCCCAGCATATGGGTAGTCATCAATGGCAATGACCTGCCGATCCCACCAGTGAAAGAACTCATTTGTATATGGTGATGCCTGTTGGCCACCACCCTGTCGCGTAAGAACCTCTGCCCAACGGGTTAGGGATGGGTCACGAAGAGTATGCGGAGGGACTTCAAACCTCAGACTAAGCCCCAGAACTCTCTCGAAGAAAAAGATGCATAGTATACTTCCATACCCAAAGTTCTTTTCCTACCCACACCTGCACTCCGTTAATTGGGTCTTCATAGAAGCCAATAACGTTGTGCACCAGTCAAATACTATGGGCCTCATGCACTCTAAGGCGTAGAACATCACTGGCCTCGAAGCTTGGTGTAGAGTTGCGGAACCTGTGATCCTGACAAGAGTGGACACTATGATATTCATACTCAAACTGACTATGGCCCCAATGGGTACCTGAATCCCCACCTTTTGGGTGTTGGGAGGACAGTACTGCTCTATGTAGTCCGGAATGGTGATCCCACCACCAACAGTGCGAGATCAAAGGCTAGCCACCTCCCCTCGGCAGGATAACCCTGTAATGAAATATATGTCATCCACCTCTAAGGAGAGTGTTTGACCATCCATGTTGAAGTTCTGTGCGTCTACGTCCTAGTAGTCTATTAACTGTTGGCAATTGGTTTTGGGCCCTTAAAACCCCAATGTTCCAAGATTTATAAATCCCACACACTTGTAATGCTTGTTGCGCAGGAAAATCTTGGTGAACCATCTCATCCACAACATCATGCTCTCCTTCCCTCCACTCTAGAACCATCTTGGAGGAAGAAACAATTTTTTTTTAGCTTTAAACACTTAAAAAACCAAACTCACGACCGTACCTGTGAGAAATTGAGCAAATAGAGGCGTCTACCTGCGATCAACGTAAGCGTTGACCGCGTCTAGAGGGCCCTACCTGAGACCCGCAAGGATATAGCCCGCGTACAGTGCCGTGGAGAAGTAGGTCTTGCCCAATAAAAAAATTGGACCACTGAAAATGGAAATAAAAGCTACCAAATGAAAGAGGGGGATGAGATGACAAACCTTCTCCAGATGGTTCATGAAATGGTTGCCCACAGCTTCCGAAATCAGCAACTGAACTTCGGAGGTGGAAACTAACCAAAACCACTATTTGGATGAAAATGAAAATGAATTGGTAAATAGTAATTTATTTTTACTATTTATAATTTTACAAATCCACTTTTCTATAGTTTTCGCCATTTTAAGTTGTTTCGAACTAATGAAATGTCTTGGAGCACTATTTTGACCATATTTTCTGAGAAGAGTTGAGTTTTTGACCATTTCGCGCCTACGGTAGGTATATTTCACACTTGTCATATAGGTTAGATGTCATTTTCACTTGCATTATGCATTTGACCTTTGACTATTTGTCATTAACCTTAGGTGTGACCCCGCTTTGTAACCGACACGAAACCTTCACATTGTTATAGAAGTGTCGTTATTTAGTTGTAGGGCTTATCCGAACATGGGTGCCCTAGTTAGAGCCTTGTTATGCCTTTTGGTGCAGCATACCGTTGTTTCTCCCTAGGATTGGGAGTCCTTTGTAGTTACGCCATGACTTTGCGATAAAGACTCATACTCTACTTTCCCTTATGCTAGCCATCTCCCATAAGGACTCCCCTAGTTTTACCAAGTTGTGATTGCATTGCATCATCCTACTTGCCACTTGAGCCTTGTGATGGATCCCGCTTACTCAATTGTTAGCCTGGTGCCTGAGCACTTCCCTTGGCAAGCTCTGCAGAGCTTTCATTTTCATTTCGCAATTTGATGACCTTTTGACCCTGAGGGAACACCCCCCCTAGTGTCCACACCCTACACATGCTTCCTTGCATTGATCATAGGTATGTTCCACTGCTTGGGACTAGTCTGCTCGCTATTTGACACTCGTTCCCTCACTTGTTGTACTATAAGCAATTTTATTCTTTTTCAAGCTTTCCAAATATGAAAAAAGACCAAAAAAACAAATATTCCAAAAAGCTGGACGGGAGAATATTTACTTCTTTTTGTTGGAAACTGTTGTGTCATCTTTGAACAGAGCATTCATTCCACTCCATCCATCATGGGTCGTGACTATAGTAGGACCGTAGGAGCTATACTTGTTTCTTAGAGTTTACTCCACCGATTGGTTAACCTTCCAATCACTATGGAGCCCTTTTGTTGATGCCTCCTGCATCACATAGTGGTTGTTATATTGAGTCCCTGCTACCTGAGTCTATCCATCTGCTCATGCTCTTGTTCAAAGAAAGTCCTGAAACCAGAGTCGGCCACTCCTCAGGTCTCTTGACTATTGCATGTCGGCCATCCGTATTGAGTCAGTTCATTCGTCTGAGTTCTTCCAAATATTTCAGCATAGCTATTACCTCGTGTTAGCTGATGGGGGATGCCTTAATTCCCTCCTTCTAGCGAGTTTCGTTCCGTCAACTTCAACTCATTTATTCTGGAATTGAAACTTAGAGTTAGTTGATTATCTTGAGGCTTGCAGTCATTAGTGGTAGGTTCTCTCGCCATCGATAGTTTTGGGAATACATCAATGTCCCCTAATCGATGGATTCATCTTAGTGTTCGAATTCAACACATCTATTCACACTTTGATGATTGTACTCTATGCCTTGATGCCCATTTTCATTATTGATGGGTTATCTCGCGTCTGTTAACGGTATACATCACTAAACGGTAATCAGACGATGTCACATCAGGTTCGACCTCAACACCTTTATTTACTTGATGGGACTTTCACCGCAAATGATTTGTGTAGAAGACCCCAAACGTTAGTAGCATTCAGTATGCTGCTCTTGATAGTGACTATACTCATGAGAAATTATTCTCATACATCAGCCGTTTGTACCTCTAGTATTGCACCAGTTGTTTCTTTTTTAGCAGGAGAGCATATCTTACTGTATGGGTCATGGCTATGACCACTCATGACATGTATTCACTATATACTGTCAATCATGTCCATTGTATCAGATTGTTGTATTGTACCGACATGTATTCAAAGATATTATTGTATTATGACGAGTGAGCTACTCTCTCCATTTGTGTCTCCGTCACTCCACTTCTGAGATTTATAATGTATTTCGGCCATTGTAGTACCTTCTTTGACCTCACACATTAGGGGGCATCTGTTACAGTGTAATTTTCCACCTTGTGAGCATCAAAATTCATTGGCCTTCAGGAACCATTTTATTGACTCAGATCTATCTTTTTCCCTCTAGGAACACACAAATTGCTATTTTTGTTCCTGTACGCTAGCTGTTCCACTATATCCAGCGTACACGCAGGCTATTCCACTATGGCCTGCGGACACCAAGTAAAATGGTAAAAACCAATAGAAAATTACTTTTTACTCCCAAAAAGAGGTCTTAGGGTGACCTTTGGCCCTCCATATACCCCGAAATGACTCAATTCGACCTTTCACTTACCTTTGGAAGGCTATATATTGAGCTCTTATGGTGTATGGAAGGGGGGAGAAAGAGAGAGCAAGATAACTCTAGTGGATTTTTTCCGTGACTTGAGTCTACACTCATTGATCCTTGTTGTTGTGAACTCCTTATGTTCACCTAGCAAACTCCTTTCATAGTTTGAGTTTTCCATTGCATGGGGGATTGAAGTGGTGGAGGCACAAGTGGAGAAAACTAGTTCTTGGTTCAGATTGGTTTCCAGCAAGAGGTTGTATATTGTACTTCTTGTTATTCATTAATGGAAATACTCATTTTTTCATCCAATTGATGTTGTGAATATTGTTAAATTAAACTGGGTTATATTTGCTTATGATATCATGGATCATGCTATTGATTATGCTAATGTTTTTCATAGGTTATATACACTTGCTTGTACTTGTTGTTGAGACTAATCTACAGGTTCAAGTGTAGAGGTTGAAAGCTCAACGAGGATCTACTTCGAACATCCGGTTGAAGGTTGGTCTTTTCTCCATGATCTTAGCATTGTCATTAATATAGCATTGCATTGGGAATTGAGTTATTTTCTGGTAGTCAGTTGTCTGTTGTGGTCTACCCCAAGCCATAGGAAGTTTTCTCCGTAACACCAACAGACAAGTCAGGACTTGTCCACGACATAACGTATGGGAAGGTCTGCGATGGTAAACAAATGAAGTCATTCATGTATGATAATTCCTTCAGTAATTTTCGTTACTCTACTAGAATAAGGATTAATAAAATGAAGTGCACAAGCTGCAATTACATTGGTCATACTACGAAGTATTGTCAAACTATGAGATGTTATGTGCTTGTGACGGATTTGGACATAAGGTTATGTATTGTTGAAGAACAATGAATTGCCCAGATGGAAACATGTTGCACAAAAGAAATCACAATACAAGGACCAAAAGAGAAGGTAGTCAGGCACATAATCAAAATGGGAATGCACACATGAAAACGTGGGCAAGGAAAACTTCTCAAACTTACGCAAAAGAAACTGACAAGCCAAGTACGTCTCAAGCAACAAGAAATTGTTGCCCATCTTTCTAATCTCTAAGGGATTAAGAAAGATCCTTGGATTCAACTTGACAATCATTAGGAATTCAAGGAGTGTGTTAGTGAAGTATTAAAGTAAGAGAATATTTGCAGTTGGTTGTCACATTAATGTTATGTTGCAAAATTTATATGTTAAATTATTGCTGTGTTGAGTTGGACTGTCGCAAAAAATAATGCAAATCAGTATTGTTGATGAACAAACATAAGAGAATACAAGATATGCACATATATTCAATTAGTTATTGTGATGTGTTTTTTGTGGGGAAAAAATGTACCTATAGTTAAGGGGAGAAACTACCAACTTACGGTGATAAAGATAGACTTACAAGCATTCTGCAAGTACAACAAGTAAATGAAGAGATTAGGGTTTAGATATGTAGGAACCTCATTCAGAAGGTTGATCCTAGCTTTGCTTCCCTTGCTCTTCAATGCTTATCCAGTGTCGCAATGCCCAGACCTGCAAAACAACTTGATACCTTTCTCAAATACATTCGACTACACATATAAGACTGATATTCATAATAGAAGAAGACATCAGATTATGAACAAACTGTAATCAAATATGAGACACAATAATAGGTCATATTTGGAAAGAGAAGAATGTCTGATCTTTATTGATGAATGAAAGCAAGTACATAAAGTTATACCTTCCTTCAAGCTTGGCACTTCACGAAACCTAGATTCAAGGTCTCCTGCTTTTGTTCTCCAAGGATCCCAGCCTCTAAACAATTGTACTAGGGTTTACCAAAACTGAAGCACAAGAGAGAGGGATGAGGGTCTCCATTCCTCCAGCATAACTTTGTAATTAGGCTTGGTTCTCTCACATGACCCTTCTACCCTCCTTATATAGTCAATGAGGAAGAGGAAAAGAAGTTATAACCGCTCAAGAGGTTTCCCAACCAACTTAACTTACTCGAATTTCGAGATTTTGACCAAAACAGGCGTGTACGCTACTCTATAGTAGACAAAGTCGCGTACACATGGCAATGGGCGCTACTTTAAATGAGACAAAGTCGCGTACACACGCTACTATTATAACAGTGGAGTCGCGCTCATGTTAAAAAATGGCCAAAAATAAGCTTTTCTGCTCATTTTCGGGAGATGGTTTGGTCTGGAAAAATGTTCCTAAGGGTCATATACATCAAATGGGTAAAGAATGAGGTAATTTCAACCATTTTTAGTGTCCCAAATGGCTCCTCCATCCACAAATGTCCTGTTGTGTGACTGAACTTGTTCTCAAGAAGTGTCGTCATGCGACCAAGGGAAGCAAGTGTCGTCACGGACGGAGAGGTGTCATTTCAAGCTATAACAGATGCCCCCTAATGTATGAGGTCAAAGGGAGTATGGGAAACGATGGCCGAAATACATTATAAATAAAAAAGAGTTGAATCGTGTAGGAACGGAGAAACCAAGAATCATAGGCTCAAATGAAATACCTGAAAGCAAAGGCAATGTCAGACAAACTCATCCTTGGGGTAACTATCCATGTTCAAATAGTGGAACATGACCTCCAAGAGGATACAATAATGATACAAATACTGATGCATATATCATGGCCACTAGAATACAAGCGTGGATCCATGAGGAACATAAGTGTAAACATAGCCACATAAATACAAGGTGGATCTATGTCAAAACTGGAGAACATAGCCATAGAGAACAAGCTAGATCTATGTCTCATCAAGAGCCAAAAAGAGTGTGGCTCAGTCTTGCGCAACTTGGGCGATAACATAAATGTGGTGATGCTATCGAGGATCCCAAGGTCTTCATCCAAAAACAACCCAAGGTACAAACCTATCCATGTGAATAAATGAGTTGTTGTCGAACATGGGAGGTATCGTTTGATTACCGGTCATTGATGTATACCGTTAACAAACGCGAGTGTGTCCACCAATAATGAAAATGGAACCCAAGGTACCTAGTACATTCAAGCAAGTGCGAATAGATGGTCTTGCCGTCGAACACTTGAAGAATCCATCGGATAGGAGACATTGATGTATTCCCATCTATCCAATAGCGAGGGAAACTGCCACTAATGACTGCAATCCCCAAGGTACTAACCGAAACTCTAAACTTCATTCCCAGAGCACAATGAGCTGAAGTCGATGGGAAGAAGTCCGTTGGAAGGGAGGCCTTAATGCATTCTCCATCATCCAACACGAGGGACACTCAACAGGTATGAGCTGATTTGGAGTAGGACTGAACACATGATGAAACATACTGACACCAAGGAATGGCCGACACATGAGGTCAAGGCAATTGCAGAATGGTTGACACAGGTCGTATCCTTGAACAGTGAGCACGACACAAGAGTGACTTAGGCAGCTTTTAACACAAAGGAACCACTATGTAAATCTGCAATGTAGGAGACATTAACAGATTATCCATATGATTGGAAGACTAACCAAACAGAGGAGTAAGAAACTCTGAGATCAGGTTTACCCTAAGGCCAACGCTAGAACCCAACTTGTTTGATAGACTCAAAACAGGTGCTTTGTTCAAGGAAATAGTTGACTTGCTGCCATCATATTGAAAGATATTTTAACATTCTTCCCTTCCCTTTCCTTTTTCATTTTTTAACGAGCTTGACAAAGAACTAAAGCATGCTCAACGGTATTTTCATATTTAAGGAGTCTGTAAAACCTAGAAGAAAACTCCATACACCTATCCATGGATTTTATATCGAGCCCTAATTGGTCTGTGCTCGGTGGTGTTTTCTTGCTTATAGAGTTGAAAAACTTAAACAATCCTCTATAAACCTATCCGTGGATTTTATATCGAGCCTGGATTGGTATGTGCTCGGGGGTATTTTCTTGTTTATAGAGTTGAAAAACTTAAACAGTCCTCTATACACCTATCCGTGGATTTTATATTGAGCCCGGCTTGGTATGTGCTCGCTTGGTGTTTTCACATTTCGAGAGTCTGAAAACCCTAAAGACGACTCCAAAAGTCCTTTTTCGTAAAGTTAGTCTCCTTCCCCGAAAAAGTGTAAAATGATGGAAGAAGAACTCTTCTAGCGCATACAAGAGTATACCTTTTCCGTAAATTATCCACCAAGGCCCGGAAAAGGGGTAATTCTATACCTAAGTGGATGTCGGTTCAGTTATTTTAACGAGCCCGAAAAGAAACTATGCTCGGCAAACTTTTCCTATTTAAGGAGTCTGAAAAGAGCTTAAAAGAACTCCATAGGGATCTTTTTCGTAAAGGTTTAACGAGTCCGGAAAAGTAAACTCACAACCTCCTTACTATTTTTAATGATCTCAAAGGACATACAGAAAATGCTCACAGCTTCCTTACTGTTTTTTAATGAGCTCGAAGTGAAGATGAAAGAAATGCTCATAGCCTCCTTACTATTTTTAACGAGCTCGAAGTGAAGGCAGAAGAATGCTCGTAACCTACTTACTATTTTTAACGAGCTTGAAGTGAAGGCAGAAGAATGCTCATAACCTACTTACTGTTTTTAACAAGCTCGAAGTAAAAGAAGAATGCTCGCAACCTACTTACTATTTTTAACGAGCTCGAAATAAACGAAGAATGCTCGACATGGGAGGAGACGAGTGTCAGGGACATGCAAAACTAGCTCCAAGCGCATGGAACAAAGCTATGCCTAATGCAAGGAACATGAGCAAGATAAGGACACTCAGGGTGTGTCTCCTCCAGGTAAAAGGTGTCAAATTGCAAAGGCAAAATGATACAGGACTTAACAAAAATGAGATCAGAGATGGAGGCTTATATAACGAGCTAAAAGCGTGGAAGCCGGCTTCAGGCTCATTAGCGCAAGCGAGATCATAACAGATGCACATACAACTTGAACATAAAGATGGGAGCCTTATCAAGGACAGCTAGAAATAGATGAGGAAGAAAGATATGAGGCTTCTTCTCAAAGTCATGGTAAATCTAAAAAGGCTCCCGAGCCTATGAGAAAAACTCAGCATGGGCACCAGGATGGCATAAGGGTGCTGACTAGGGTGACCCATATTAGGTAGGCTCTGCTATCGGACTGGTGCACGATGCATAAAGAGATGGCTAATACACCAATATCCAACAGGTTCGATCCTATGGCGAATTCGGATGGCAAAAGGTTCAAATGCAACATAACAGAAGGGAAGCCTAAACCTATATGCAAGGTTCCGAATATACCTGACATGGTCGCACAAGGTGTCGAAAATGACCAGTAAGAAAGTATACATCCAGCTAAGAATCCTGTCTCCAAGAAACATCACTACCAGGATCATATCTAAAACATATGTAAAGAAAGACCCGATACAAGTCACTGTGGTAGAAATACTTTCAACTTCACTATCATCAACAACAGGCATAAACAAGGCAGAGTTTTCAAATGAAGACTCTATGGTACCCAAGCCCGAGGACTTACAATCAACAAGATCAACTTCAGGATGAAGATCAAAGTTGAAGGACATGATGGAATCTACAAAAACAAATTCATCATCACGGGAGTTGAAAATTCGAGAAGCATAATCAAACTCAGCAGGAACACCGATTTGTGGATCCATAGGAGAGTCCAAAGACTCAACAATAGGAAGATCAGACTTTAAGGTCAAACCGGGGCTGGACATAACTGCGACTGGATCAACATCCAAATGAATGGCAGACTGTACTATGGACTCTAGGAAAACTTCATCAGAAGGAAGTATATCATCCCAGATAGAACACATATCTAAACATTCAGATGGAGGTGGCACTTGGTCAAAAGATGGGATCAAGTCCCGAGAAGGTAAGCATGTATTCAGAGACTTCTTCTCAGTAGCATTTGAACTGAAGGAGCAATATGCCACAACATTCCCATGTGACATAGTAGTTCCTAATGACGAGGGATCCGACTGGTCTACAGTTGGGTAATAAGGAGGATCAACGAATGCAAGCTGGTCGATGGTGACAATTTTTTCGTTATGAGGGAAATGCATCACACGAAAAAGCGTAGACACCACAGCATGCATAGCATAAACGTAATCACGCCCGAGGATCATATCAAAGTCCATAGGGTCCTTTAAAACCATAAAATCAACTAAGACTATTTTTCCACCCAAAGTAACAGGTGCCTGACGGAGGAATCCAAACGGTTTACTAGGTCTTTTATCGAAGGTCAACGGCCAATTAACAACTGGAATAACATTAGGGAAACCCAAATCTCTCCAAGCATAAGCGGATAAGATACTAACAGAAGCACCTTCATCAACAATGCATCGATTAACCGTATGGTTCCCGATATCAACCTTTATCTGGAAAGGTGTCGAAGAAGGAAGACGAGGCTCGGCTAGACTATTCCAATCAAAGGAAACAATCCTAGGGCTTGGTAGGGGTTCACATGGCACATATGAAGTGCCCCCTTTTTCAGGAACATCCAAACTAGTAATGCAAAAGACTTCAGTAGTAGGTGCATCAATCTCTGAAGGACTGATGGGATCGATCAAAGATTGCATCGATTCAATCACTTCACTCTCCGAACGAAGAGTGGGGTCGACCAAAGATTGCATTGGTTCAACCACTTTATCAACCAAAAGTTGATCTGACTGCAGGGAATCTATTGACAACTCAGGAACAGAGGTTCCTTCAGACATGGACCACACTCTTCGTGCCTCTGGAATGGCAGGGCATCGGTGAGTAAGGTGATCTCCCTTACAAAGTTTACAAGGGAACTTATGTTTCCATCCTATAGGTTTAGACTCCTTTACAACGTTAGTACTCTCAGCATGAATATCATTGGCTGAAAGCTTGCCCCCAACATGACTCACAGAGGCCGGTTGGTCAGAAGCAGAAGACTTTTGAACTAAGGACCACACTTTTTGCACTTCTGGAAGTACAGGGCACAAGTAAGTAAGGTGATCTCCCTCGCAAAACTTACAAGGGAACTTAAGCTTCTGTTTTTTTGGTTTGTCGACAATGTCAAATCCCTCAGCATGACTTGCAGTGGTTGATCTGGTGTCTCCAGTATGAATCACAGGAACTGGTGACTTGTCATTAATATGACTAGCAGTGATCAATGACGTGTCCTCAACATGATTGACAGTGGTTAAAGACAAACTTTCAGTATGATTTTTAGTGACTAAAAGTTTTCTCCTAGCATTACCTCCAGAGGCTGGGTAGGTTCCCCCTGCATGAATTGCAGAGGCAGGGTGCTTGCCCCCTTGTTTTGGCATCTTCTTCCTATTCTTCCCCCGCCTATTCCTTTTAGACTGCTGGTTACTAGTATTGCTACTTTCGCCACATGAGGTAGAATGAGGAGGAGAAGATGTTACTGGAAAAGAAGGCCCAGGGTTGTGATGCTCTTGATTTGAGGTGCTCACAAAAGAAGCGTCAGGAGCATGCAAGGAATTCAGAGTGGAAAACAACCAAACCCGCAGCCCAATAGTGAATCCAGGAAGATCCAGAGTAGCCATTAAGGGAGTACCAATGTTTCCAATGAATGAAACAGCACAAGGATCCCCCGGAACAGGGGTACCTTGATTGGCACTCGCCAGAATGCTAGACATAGTTTCCTGCTCAAATGAACAAGAAGTTCTCTAAGGAAAACTAAAACAAGTAGCACAAAGAGCACACCACTAAAAAGGTCCTAGGTAAATCAAACCAGGAAAACAGATGCCTTCTGGAGAAGAGTCTGGGATGATGAGGGCCCAGAATAGATCAACGAAGGATGAAGGATAGTTACTCGGGGTCCACAATACAATGACTAAGGGTGCAAGCGCTGGAATCACCCAACCGCCCTCCCAAAGACCTGCAACGGATTTCCTCCCATGTGTGTCCTAGGTACAACAGATATACCCTCCGTTGTCACCTGTGTATGAACCTAGAGTCTGATACTAAGGATACCACAACACCAAAAAGTCTTGGGGGAACAATCACCGGTCGAATCAGAAAGCGTGGGTAGGGTAACTAAGCCTGAAACGCGAAAGGGTCCCCAATACGCAATCCAATCCTGGCGTATGCTCAAACAGAAAGTAGGAGGAGTATTCCCAAAAATCTGATCTCGCAATGACCTACTGCATAGATCCCAGGCAAGTTTTGAGTGAGGTGGGTTTACCTGTGATAGTCTCACTACGATTTTTGCGTAATGTGTGATCTTGGGTGGTTTAAGGTGTTTTAAACCCAAGATCCTAACCAAAACTAGTTGGTGTAGTGTAACCTAGAAAAGAAAATGTTGCTAGTTCATTTTATTAGGGTTCATTTTAAAGGTTACTTGCTTACTCAAAAAGGTAGTGGGTGTGTGAGAGTGGTTATAATAGAGATAGAGTACTGAAAATGAAATATTTACCACCAAACAAATCTTTTCTTTTCAATGCAAGTCTTAAAATTCTGATCTAGAATGCATGTGCAAATGCAATTTTTTAATCTTTCGAATGCAAAAAAGGTAAAAATAAAGTCTAAATGTACAAAAATAAACTCAAAACCTAAGAATGCAGCTACTCAAGCAACTAGGTATGCAAAAGAAAACTTGTTCTTTTTGATGCAAAGCACTCTAAAATCATTTAAGCCACTTGCAAGGTACTCTATTCAAAAAATGAATCAAAATTCTTTATGCTTTCAAAGGTAAGAAACAAAACTAAAACTAACCTACTATCAAAGCAAAGCAAAGAAACTTTCAGGTTCTCTTTATGAAACAGTAAAAGCTACCAAATATGACTTTCAAATTCTTATTGATGTAAGCATGCCAACCATTGGGAAAAGAGTATGAAAACTAATTTTAGACCCAAATGAAGCAAATGACCTACGAATAAGTATGGTTTGGTAAAGTCAGGTCTGCACATAAACAATGCAAACAAGGTCTTGAACAACAGCCAAAACACTTGAGCTTTCACTACAAAAGAAAACTTAAAAGCATAAGGGAGGATAAAAAACCAATCTAAAAGAGAAATTTCACCCAAATAGATACAAACAGGGTCAAGAAGAATCAAAAGGTTTCAAATCCAATGGAAATGGGGCAAGCAGGTTCAGTCAAACTCAAATTAGGGTACAAAACACCAAACGGGTCCACAACCCCCCAACTCGGGTCAATAAGCCCCAAAACTTTCCAAACAAGCCCAAAATGATCAAAAGAGGTTCAAATCATGAATTTAAGATTAGTACAAGGATGGGAGACCACTTGCAGGGGTTTAACTCAGACCTAGGGTCATCAGGGACCCCAAAAAAATGTAGCCACAGCCCCTAGATTTGGGTCCACAACCCAAAAACTCAAAAATTTCAAACCCAGATTTTGAGCGCTACTGTGTATGAAGGAAACTAGCGTTCATAGCAGTATGGGCGCTACTGTGCAAAGGAAAAGTAGCGTATGGGCGCTACTGTGTGGTACAAAAAGTAGCGTACAGGTGGAAAAAGTTGAAAAAATGGGGTTAAAACCACCACACCCGGGTCCACAAGGGTTTGCAAGGGCTGGGAAGGGTCTGTAAGAGCCAAGGAGGGTCAAACAGAGCCTACTAACTGATCCTAATCAATAAAATGAACAAATACCATCAAACAAGACTGAAGAAATGACCTTGGATACCCCTAAGCATTTAGGCTTATCCCCAGTGGAGTCGTCATTCTGTTGTGGGGAAAAAATGCACCTATAGTTAAGGGGAGAAACTACCAACTTATGGTGATAAAGATAGACTTACAAGCATTCTGCAAGTACAACAAGTAAATGAAGAGATTATGGTTTAGATATGTAGGCACCTCATTCAGAAGGTTGATCCTAGCTTTGCTTCCCTCACTCTTCAATGCTTATCCAGTGTCGCAATGCCCAAACCTGCAAAACAACTTGATACCTTTCTCAAATACATTTGACTACACATATAAGACCGATATTCATAATAGAAGAAGACATCAGATTATGAACAAACTGTAATCAAATATGAGACACAATAATAGGTCATATTTGAAAAGAGAAGAAATCTGATCTTTATTGATGAATGAAAGCAAGTACATAAAGTTATACCTTCCTTCAAGCTTGGCACTTCACGAAACCTAGATTCAAGGTCTCTGTTGAGCTCAGAATTGGCCCTTTTTAGCCATCATTAATCATCTTTCCTGCCCCTGTCCTACACCATTTATCATGGCAATCAAACCTATTGTCCTTACCTTATCCCCCAAATTACCAAGGTATGGCTGATCATTGTTTTATTTTATTAATGCTTATGACTGTGATAATTAAAGCTGTGCATCTCTCAAATTGTGCTAACATGTTGCGATTTATGAAGGTAGTTGAGACAAATAGACTGCAGGAAGATCGGGGCTGAACAAGTCATGAAGGAAGGAATGTTCATTGCTTGTAGAGGGATCCTTGGGGCTCGAATCATCAATCAAAGCACAGCTGTGACAGGGCAGATGTAATAGAATTTGCTATCTTAAGTATGTTGCTGCTCGAGTCTAGCTGAGAGCTGGAAAGACCGCCACTCTTGGGTCAATTAATAACTTTCTCATATTTGGATGTTTCTGTTCTGCCACGCATTGTAACAGCTAGTTATTTAGGGCGCCTGAAGATCAGAGATCTTCACGGCTGCCCAATTATAGGATTAGATGTTACAATTTGTATGTATAAATATGAGGAGTTGTTTCGACTCAGGTGTTGAACAACGGACAATTAAATTATTGTATTAGCAACTGAGCAAAACTGTGTATTCATTCTTCTGTTAATATAAGGGGTTACTTCTGAGCTAAAGAGTTGTGTTGTTCAGCCAGCGTCTCTGTGTGAAGACTGGGCCCGTCTTCCACAGAGATTGCTGAGTTAAAATAGGATTTTGAGTTTATTATTGTGTGATACTTCGTTCTTTCCTTTTGTACGCAGCAGCAATATTTATTGTGTGGATTTCTCAGTAAAAGATTATATTTCTGTGAAATTGGTGAATGGTGTAGAATATCAGTCGACTGGGTGAGGTTTGCTTTATGCATTTCAATTGCTATTATACACAGCCATGTTCATCTTACAGCTAAGTTGTGATCCCATGAGCTCTTACAATTTATCTTTCCTGTTGTGTGTTGCTTGATTTTCGTTCTGCAATTCAATTTCTTAGAATAGTTAATTCGATCTTTGGCAATTGGATTTCTAGATTAATGTTCAGTTTATGTTTTATGATTTCGAGATTGATTAGATCAGACAGTGATTGTTCTAGAATACGAATGAGATTTCTTTTCTGCAATTGATTGATTAGATCTGATACCATTTCTTATTGATGCATGATAGAGAGGAATTGAGGTATAGCAGTTAGAAGACAATTGGGATTGCATAGATTTTTGGGGATGAACATGGTTGATAGAAGATAAAAGTATTCACTTCTAATGGTTTGGTGTTTGAGCATATATTGTGCACTTATCCTTTGAAATAAAAAGACTTTCTCGGGTTGACAATAAATTTCATATGCTTTGTGTGGATTGGTAACAATTTATCTGCATATAGAGTGCTTGACATTTTGGCGCTGTTGTCGGGGAAGGATAAAAATTAAACACTAGTCATTAGTTGCATTTGATAATTGCTTTTAGTCAGTCTCTTCTTTGTTGAAATGATCTGCTTCACATGAATACGAGGAGGGTAAAACGCGATCACCTCCCAACCCCCAAAACCCCACAAAACACTAACAACACAGGTGGTTCGGGTCGTGGTCGAGGCCCACCGTTGGGTAGAAGAACATTCATCAACGATCTCATTGACAGAACTGATTCAGCTACTAGGACTCATCAATGGGAGACTCCTATCAGAAGAAGCCCTGCTGATCCTGGAGCGTCAGCATCAGGATCCACGGTGGAAAACATAGGAGCAGCCGTGATTCCTGCATATACCCCTGCTAAAGAAGGTACAGCTGATTCAGCTGTTCCAACTGAAGATTACACAGTTGCTACAACTGAAGAATACGCAGCTGTTGCAGTTGAGGTAAAGAACGCAGGAACGAGCGAAGAAGAGGACACAGAAGAAAAGATGAATAACAGACATGAGAACGAAGAGGAGGAAGCAATGGTAGAAAACCATCATGGGAATGACTCCCTGCCAGAAGGAACCATGGCTACAATACAATTTGCAATACAGCAGCTAGAAGGGACAGCTCCTATGAAGAACATCTCACCATCGGTGTTGCCTCGCTTCCATGGCAGGGCGACAGAAGATCTAGACGAATTCCTTTTTGAATTCGATATCCTCTGTCGCAGCTATGATTATGTCACAGATGCTCAAAAGCTGAAACTTTTTCCTGCCACCCTGAAGGACAATGCATTACGATGGTTCATGAGCCTTGGGGGAGGAACTGTTGCTAATTGGAATAAGATGAAGCAAGTGTTCCTGGAAAAATATCAAGAATATTGCAACACCAGGGACAAAAGAGAAGAATTATTCAAGATGGTGCAGAAGGAGGATGAAATTCTGGAGGATTTTGTAGAAAGGCTGCTGTACAATGTGCAAAGAGCTGGGCAGACGAACATGGGGCTGGATGTACTCAAGATAATCTTGCTTAGAGGAATCAGGGATGATTCTTTAGACATGCTAAATCTGTTAGGAAAGGGTGATATCTCCAAAGAACCCTTTGAGACGATTGTGGAATTATGTAGGAGATACTCCAGGGGATCTTCCGGGAACAATAAGCGAGATAAACGAGATAAGCTGGAACGTGATGTCTTCGACAGAACTCAGAAGTCATCCAATGGAGGAGCTACACGTGCAGAGATAGGCAATCTCCTTAATAATTTTAAAATAGAAATGATGAGCTCCATCTCTTTGGAGATTGATGTCCTGAAGGCCAAACAGAAACAGGCAGTGGAGGATCTCACCCTAGGTGTGTTCTGTCCCCGATGTAGAAAGAATCATCCACTGAAGGAATGCCCTCTTGACAAAATACAAGTATGTCAGCTGTGCGAGCTGAACCATGACATGAAGGAATGTCCTACACTTCCTCAAGTGAAGGCTGTCCTGCAGGCATCAACTCCAGAAGTAGAATCAGCTTATTTCATTATGCAGAAGAAACCGTGGCAGCCTCGAAATCAAGGTATGCCTCCGGACTCATTTCCATTTTTGAATAATATGAATAATTGGAGTAATAATATGCAAAATGTGAATACACAATTCCCTTCAAATTATGCTCAGTGGAATCCTTCTCAACCTGCAATGCAAAATTATAACTCATGGAGTCCTTGGACACAGCCGCCACATCAACCTACGTCATGGTCTCCTGGATGGAGGAACTTCCCTCTTGGGAACCAGTTTCCTCAACCACCTCCACCTCAACAGTCACCCTATTCTCCACCATACCCTCAATTTCCTCAATTTCCTCAATATCCTCATTACCCACCTCAGCAGTCGCAGCTGCAGTTGCAGAATAATCCTGTTTCTAATATACCATTACGACCTCAGCTGCCTGCCCAACCTAATCCTAACCCGAGCAATAAAACAGTCCATCAATTGGAAATTGTCAATATGCCGGCTTACTCTCTCTCCCCTGTACCTTGTAATGATATTCGTTTACAATCTGGGAAGATAATAGAACCTGTAATTACAGAGGATATTCCACCTTCTGTGCATGAAAAAGGAGAGAGTTCACAGCATACATCTGATCCGGCTCCTATCATTGAAGGTGCTGAGCATCCCTTAGATGGGATGGCTGCAATATTAAATGAGAAATCAGATAATACACAGCCTACCCAGCTGGTAAGGCAACCACCATACCCTGAGAGACTAATGCTACCAAAAATGGGGGGGAAACCTCAGTTCAACCTCCTAGGAGAGTTGAAGAATCTTTATGTTAAAATTCCCCTTCTGCAAGCCCTTCAAGATGTACCTATTTATGCTAAAACAGTTCGGGATCTGTGCACTAAGAAACCAGGGAGGAAACCTAGAGATCCGCCCACTGTTCATGTCATAGGGAATTTATCCGCTTTAATAACAGGAAAAATCCCCGTGACCAAGTATGACAACCCTGGAAATCCTACTGTCACTGTACATATCGGACAAACGCAGATACCCAACGTGCTAGTCGAATTAGGAGCAGCGATCAATGTTATAACAATTGAGACTATGAGGAAGCTTGGGGTCAATAATTTTAGGCCGACCCCTACCATTTTAGAATTGGCAGACAGATCCACCATTAGACCCGAAGGGATTCTGGACGACCTCGTCATCTCAATAGATTCATGGGAATACCCTGCTGACTTTTTGATATTGCAACCAAAATCACAGTTGGGAGGACATCCATTGATCCTGGGGAGGCCATGGTTGGCCACAGCTGATGCTTGCATCAGCTGTCGATCTGGGTCCATGACTATATCTGATGGTTTGGAAACCAAAAACCTCACCCTGTATCCTCCAGCACGGCCGAGTCGAGAAGTTGAAACCTCACTTTGGATAGAACAGGAAGAGGAGGAGGACGTTCAGCCACTACTAACAATAGGGAAGGTCTTAACTTTTAAAAACGAAACAGAAGATGATGCCATCAGTAATTTCATCAGCGAAGCTGCTTCAATGGATAAAGAAGTCTATCAAATCCTGAACATTACCCTTGGTAAGGAAGAACAAGAAAATCTTACGAAGGAAACATTGGTTGGTGATATGAACATAATCCCAGTTTTGAAAAATTCAAAAAGCATTTCTATTGAGGTAGAGCCTGGAAGAACTTTGAATATTAACCCTGATCTCTCCTCAGAAGAACAGATGCGCCTAATCAGTCTCTTGAAGGAACGTAAGGGGGCATTCGCCTAGGAGTATACAGACATGAAGGGTATCGCTTCTAATCTGTGCACTCATCATATTTACATTAAAAATGACTCCCAGCCTGTGTGTCAACCCCAACGACGCATGAACCCCAATCTGAGGGATATAGTGAAGGAGGAAATCCATAAACTTTTGGAAGCAGGATTTATCTACCCTATTTCGGATAGTGAGTGGGTTTCCCCGCTTGTAATTGTGCCCAAGAAAAATGGTAAATGGAGAGTCTGTGTTGATTATAGGGAGCTGAACAAAGCTACACAAAAGGATCATTTCCCTCTGCCCTTTATTGACCAAGTACTTGATACCCTATCAGGGAAAAAGTTCTTCTCCTTCTTGGATGGGTTTAGCGGGTACAACCAAATTCAGATTGCTCCAGAGGACCAGGATAAGACCACCTTCACTTGCCCCTGGGGAACGTTCGCCTACAGGGTGCTTCCCTTGGTTTATGTAATGCACCAGCAACGTTCCAAAGAGCTGTAATTGGCATATTTTCTGAATTAGTTAATTATAGCATGGAAGTCTTTATGGATGATTTTACTCCCCATGGCAAGGATTTTGAGGAAGCACTGGAAAATTTAAAAAAGGTTTTAATTCGCTGTGAACAGTCTCGCCTTTCATTAAGCACTGAAAAATGCCATATGATGATGAGTGAGGGAGTGGTATTAGGACATTTCATCTCTACCGATAATATTCAGGTGGATCCTTCAAAAATTAAGGTAATAAAAAATATACCTACTCCTTCAACGCAGAAAGAAGTGCAAAGTTTTCTGGGATATGCTGGATATTACAGGAGATTTATAGAAAACTTCTCCAAACTTGCTTCCCCTTTGTTTTCATTGTTAATGAAGGACGCACAGTTTGTGTGGAGTGAAGCATGCCAGACAACATTTGATAAGCTTAAAGAGAAGCTGTCCACAGCCCCTATTCTAAGGGGACCTAATTGGACCATACCTTTCCACATTTCTTCAGATGCTTCTGATACCGCCATTGGAGCAGTATTAGGACAGCAGGATGGTCAAGTACCTTATGCCATCTATTATGTTAGTAAAAACTTAGCCCCTGCTGAACTTAATTATACTGTTACTGAAAAAGAATTCCTTGCTATTGTTTATTCTATTAATAAGTTTCGACATTACATTACTGGGTATCCTACATTTGTGCACACTGACCACTCTACCATTAAGTATTTGATGAACAAACCTGTCACTAATGCCAGAGTAACCAGGTGGCTTTTATTATTACAGGAATTTGATATTACTATTATAGATAAACCTGGAAATGAAAATGTTGTTGCTGATTTTTTATCACGATTTACTAACAGTGATGACAGTTCGCCTGTTGAGGATGCTTTCCCGGATGAACATTTATTCGCACTCTCAGCTCATTCACCCTGGTATGCAGACGTTGCTAATTATTTGGTTGCAGGAAATCTTCCGCCACATATGTCTAAACGAGAGAAAAGAAAAATTATCCAGCAAAGTGCCAGGTATTGTTGGCTCAAGGGCCATCTCTTTTACACAGGACCCGATCTTGAGATTAGAAGATGTGTAAGGGAAGATGAGATCTTTCATATACTGAAGGCCTGTCATGATGAACCTTGCGGAGGACACTTTGCAGACAAAAGAACCGGGCATAAGGCGCTGCGGATGGGCTATTATTGGCCGAAATTGTTCGGGGATGCTAAAAGATATGTTCAGTCCTGTGACAGCTGCCAAAGGATGGGCCAACCTAATAAAATAGACCAGATGCCTTTACAGCCCCAAGTGGTACTAGAACCTTTTGACAGATGGGCATTGGATTTTGTTGGCCCTATCAGCCCCCCTTCCAAACAGAAGGTTTACATCCTGGTGGGTACAGATTACATGACCAAGTGGGTGGAAGCTATAGCTTTGACTAAGGCTAATGACCAGGTGGTGATTGATTTTCTATACAGTGAAATCTTTACCCGCTTTGGGGTAACAAAGGAAGTAGTCACTGATGGGGGACCACAATTCATCTCACACCAATTTGATTCCTTGCTCCAGAAATATCATGTGCAGCATAGGATAGCTTCACCTTACCACCCCCAGGCCAATGGTCAGGTGGAAAGTACTAATAAAGTTATTGAAGCAATCCTTACTAAAACAGTTAAAAGCCATCGAAAGGATTAGGCTAACAGGCTTCCAGAAGCATTGTGGGCATATCGCACAACTTGGCGCAACACCACAGGGTTTTCTCCTTATGATCTGGTGTATGGAAAGAGTGCCATCTTTCCAATTGAATTTGAAATCAAGACCCTGAAAACAGCCACCGAAATGAGTCTAGATGTAACAGAAGCCCAGAAGAGAAGATTGAATCAATTAAATGAACTAGATGAGAAATGGTTAGCTGCAGTAGACCAGACTGTGCTGCTCCAGCAACAGAGATCCAACTGGCATGACCGATTCATCAAAAAGAAAATCTTCTGTGAAAGAGACTGGGCACTATTATACGACTCCAGATTCAAAAAGGATTTTAAAGGAAAATTGCGTACAAGATGGCTGGGACCATATTTGGTCGACAGGGTATTTGACAACAGCACTATTCACCTGGTGACCATTGATGAAAACTGGATACCATTACTTGCTAACGGCCACAGATTGCGACTGTATCGTAAGCCCATTTCGAAAGATGCATTCATTTCACAAATTGCTGCCGATCCAGATTATCAGTTGGCACCAGAGCAGGAACTTTTATCTGCCTTTGCCAATCCTTAAAACTGAAAATCGTATTTGCTGTACATAAATAATTTCCTGCTGTAGCGTATAATTGTTGTTTTCTTTTCCTCTTTGCATTTGATCTTTTCGCTTGCTGACATTTTTCAAACAATTTTTTTGCAGGGAAGCGCCAGGAGAACGACCAGTTTGGGCCCATCAAGTGAAAATCTCCTTGTGCCATCCTTGATTTAAAAAAAAAAATTCGGCGGCTGCAACATCGGCAGCTGCAACATCTTTTTCCGCAGCTGCCACCTCATTTCCCAGCGGTGCCATCTCATTTATCACCCACTGCCACTTCATTTCCCAGCAGCCATAACATCCTTTTTCTCGCCTGCCGTTAATCCTTTCTGGAAGCTGCAACATTAGCGACTGCAACATCGGCAGCTGCAACATCTTTTTCCGCAGCCGCCACCTCATTTCCCCGTGACTGCCACCTCATTTCCCAGCAGCCGTCATACCTTTTTCCAGCTTCCGTTAATCCTTTCTGGCAGCTGCAATATTAGCGGCTGCAACATCGGCAGCTGCAACATCTTTTTCCACAGCCGCCACCTCATTTCCCAGCAGTTGCGTTATCAGTTTCCGTCAACTGGTAAAATATTTTACCCGGCAGCCGTGAACTTTTTCCGACGGACGTGAATTATTTTCTGGCAGCCGCAACCATTTGCCCGTAGCTGCAACATCATGTCACAGCGGCTGCAGCATATTTCCCACAGTCGTAAAACTTTTCCCGCCAGCTGTAATTTTTCCCGCCGCCGTAAAACTTTGCCGTGACAGCCGTAATTTTCCCCGATAGCGTAAATTCTTTTTCTGGCTGCCGTGAAATCTTTTTCGGTGGTTGCAATTTCTTTCCCGCCGGCTGCAACATATTCTTTTATGGCGACTGCAATATCTTTTTCGTTGGCTGCGCTATAATTTTTTTGGCAACTTGCAGTGGTAACTCCCGTGTTAACAGAATAATTGCTCCAAATCTGTTAATCATGGTGATGGTTCACCTCAGTCGTGCCAGTGAACTCATCATTCCAACCCTGAGAACGCGATGGTTTGTATTTCACTGGCGGAAGAAATTATTATCTTATTCGAGTCATCATGATCACACGTCTGACTGTGCACAAGCTTGGCGCCGTGACGTCATCAACTGCATGCTCCACCAGTTTTCGCAGCTTTCCGACTCACAGTTTTATGAGGTATGGCTTTCATTTATCACGTGATTAAGCATTGATATCATTTAAACGATATTAGTCGTACCTTCACTCGTACCACCATTTATACCTGATTAAACCTCTACCTCGTATGACGTAACATTAATAACTGCCACCTTCCCCAATTCGACATGGAAATTTCAAACGCTTTTCTGTGCTCAACTTTCCAAATTTGCTCATTCGCTCAACGTCTCCGCTCAACGATTCGTGCATCTTCTGTGCTGCAACTTCCATTTTGGGATCCTGTAATCTGTGGAATAGCACTTTCAGCTTGCAGCCAGGACCATGGGGATTCCAGTTCACCATGAACCTTTCAATACCTGGGAGCTCAGACGAAATCCTCAAGTTCTTGCCATTTCTCAAGCTGCTGGCTGGCTCGAATTCTTTGAGCGATTGGACGGATTCGATCGGGACGTAGCCCTGCAATTTGCCTTGAATCTTACCAAAACTCACTCCACGGTGTGGGGACTGTGTATAGATGTCTACGAGATCATTATCTCCGAGGTCACAGCCATCCCGATGGTGGGAAAACCTTGGTTTAACCGTCGAGTCCCTGCAACGGTTGCACGAGAAGAATTTTTACTTCCAGGGGAGCAAGTTGAAGCATCCAGGAGAGGGATTGCACTGAACTCACTGCCGCGTCCATGGGACCAGGTTGCTGTCTTCCTCAAGAAATACATTACTTGTGAAGGTAGATATCAAACTGTGTATAACTCTGAACTTCCTTTGCTTTCTCATCTCCGCCATGGCTTTTTGTTGAACATTCCATTTTATTTATTGCACGACTTGCGTCATATGGCAACATTTGTTCAGTCTGCGAAGCACCCACTTTCCTCTCTCACCCACCATGGCCTTATCAAGTTAATTATTGTAAGAACCCTTTCCCAACATAATATAACTTGGGAACAATTTATAACCCGACCACAACAACCTATTCCCTTGAGGGTCATCCCATTACATCAATTACAGGTTCCACCACAACAGGAGGACCGGAGTTCCTCCAGTGAAGTTGGGGGGAGGGATGAAATGGGAGAAGAACAGCAATCGAGGACACAGGCAGGACCATCCGGGGTGGGTGAAACCACAGTAGAAGAACAACAGCCGCGGGCACAAGCTGGGCAATCTGGGGAGGATGAACCTATATTAGAGGGAGAACAACCAGGGGCACAATCAGAGCCATGTGGGAGAGATGAATCTCCAGCACAAGCAGAACCAGTGGGGGATGACACTGCATTTGAAGGAGAGCAAGGGGAAGCACAAACAGATCCATTAGATGATGGTGTAGATGAAACCTTTGTGGAAAACCTAGATAACAGAATAGCTCCGACAGCAGAAGGTGAAATTGGAGCAGCATCAAATGCTGCGACAATGGAACCTGAAGATGACGGAGCTAGGGCAATGGAAGAAGACATTGAGCTGGTGACAACTGAGTCTTCACCTGAGTGGGTAGGAGGAGGAGCTGTGATTGAAGAAGAACAGCATGAGGGGCAAGGAAATATTCCTTTGACCTCAGTTTTGGCTCCCTATATCCCAGGTCCACAGGAGGAAACACCACAAAAAGAAAAATCACAAAAGAAAACGCCACAGAAGAAGAGAAAGAGAGCCACCAATGAATTTGACCTAATAGCACCAATCATAAAGAAACGAACTCGATCCGCCATAGCAGCAGAGGTAGCTAGGAAAAAATGGGCAACCTCAGAGACATAGGTTGAGCCCCCAATCCTTGTACCAAGGCCAATGGATGCTCCACAAAGGCCAGTGGAGGAAGAACCTGGAATTGAAGGACTTCTGTATGAGAATGCAATGCTGAAAGAGGACCTCCAAGTACTTAGAAGGGAGCTAGAAACTTGGAAGGAAACCTGCAGAAAGCAGGGTGAAAGAAAAATGTACACACTGATAGAGGCTGCAGACCAAGTGGAGGAATCAGAGTCTGTTGGAGCTAGGGGGGAGGATGAACGAATACTCTACCCCACCTGTGGAGAGATCTTTAAGGAAGCAGGCCATAAAATTTTACTTAACACTTGTTCAGCACAACAACCTACGGCCACAGTGGGGAAAGCAGTGGAAAAAGAAGGTGCTACTACACAAGAACCAACACTTTTAAACATCCTTGCTGAAGCTGTTACTTCCCACAATGCAGAAATTATGGAACAGGTAGGAGAAGAACATGGGATGGGGGACGCCCTGGAGCTTATAAAAGAATATAGTGAAACCCCAGAGTGTTCCCACGATACAGAAATCATATATCAGATGGGAGAAGAACTTGGAATGGAGGTCACTGAAGAATTCCATACTGTGACCCCAGAATGCTCCCAGAACACATAAATTTTGGAAGAAGAAGCTCAGAGGCAGGACAGTGATAAACTGGAACAGGATGCTGTAACACAAGAACCAACAAACCTGAATTTACTTGTCCAATCAGCCAAACATGTGGGAGAAGAACCTGGAACAGAGGACATTCTGGAATTTAATGATGAACTCTGGGTTGTAACCCCAGAGGACTCCCATGACATAGAGCTCCTAGGAGAAGAATTGCAACAACAGGAGGTTGAAGAAGCAAGCCAGGATGTTGCTACACAAGAACCAACATCCTTGGAAGCTGCAACAGGAGCTCCTGAATTTCATGTAAAAGATAAACCTGGAGTGGATTTCATTCCCGATATACAGTTGGGAGAAGATGAACAGGTACAGACACCATGCTCAGGTGACACCGAAATTCTGGAGGATGAACTGCACAATGAGAAGGAGATTCAATCTCAGCAGCAGAGGGACAAGGAAGACATTGCTACACAAGAACCAGTGTCTCTAAAAGCAATGATGGTAGCTGCTGAAGAAAGCCTAAAGGATGTTGCTGTCACACAAGAACCAACAACTCTTTTATTAAATTTAGATGTGCTAGAAGACACTACCCCACAAGAACCAGTGCTTCTTCCTTCGAGGAATGTTATTGATATAGATTCAGATTAAGAATGGCCCTCTAAGCTCTCAGGCACAGCATAATGAGATTGCAGGAAGATTCCCACTACATTAGTTGCATTTCCAGATACCAGCAATTAGCAGTGGATGGGGAACAGTGATGAAGGAAGATGTTGGGTTACTCACAGAGGCTGTTCAAAAGATAGATAAGGTACCTGGGTTTCCTACAATTCTTTTTCTCTCAATGGAGAGAGTTCAGTACAGGATTCAGATTGTAAATAATGCAGGTTGTTGCATGAGGACATGCAACAGGATAGTTGGGGGGAGATGTTGAGCTCAGAATTGGCCCTTTTTAGCCATCATTAATCATATTTCTTGCCCCTGTCCTACACCATTTATCATGGAAATCAAACCTATTGTCCTTACCTTATCCCCAAAATTACCAAGGTATGGCTGATCATTGTTTTATTTTATTAATGCTTATGATTGTGATAATTAAAGCTGTGCATCTCTCAAATTGTGCTAACATGTTGCGATTTATGAAGGTAGTTGAGACAAATAGACTGCAGGAAGATCGGGGCTGAACAAGTCATGAAGGAAGGAATGTTCGTTGCTTGTAGAGGGATCCTTGGGGCTCGAATCATCAATCAAAGCACAGCTGTGACAGGGCAGATGTAATAGAATTTGCTATCTTAAGTATGTTGCTGCTCGATTCTAGCTGAGAGCTGGAAAGACCGCCACTCTTGGGTCAATTAATAACTTTCTCATATTTGGATGTTTCTGCTCTGCCACGCATTGTAACATCTAGTTATTTAGGGCACCTGAAGATCAGAGATATTCATGGCTGCCCAATTATAGGATTAGATGTTACGATTTGTATGTATAAATATGAGGAGTTGTTTCGACTCAGGTGTTGAACAACAGACAATTAAATTATTGTGTTAGCAGCTGAGCAAAACTGTGTATTCATTCTTCTGTTAATATAAGGGGTTACTTCTGAGCTAAAGAGTTGTGTTGTTCGGCCAGCGTCTCTGTGTGAATACTGGGCCCGTCTTCCACAGAGATTGCTGAGTTAAAATAGGATTTTGAGTTTATTATTGTGTGATACTTCGTTCTTTCCTTTTGTATGCAGCAGCAATATTTATTGTGTGGATTTCTCAGTAAAAGATTATATTTCTGTGAAATTGGTGAATGGTGTAGAATATCAGTCGACTGGGTGAGGTTTGCTTTATGCATTTCAATTGCTGTTATACACAGACGTGTTCATCTTACAGCTAAGTTGTGATCTCATGAGCTCTTACAATTTATCTTTCCTGTTGTGTGTTGCTTGATTTTCGTTCTGCAATTCAATTTCTTAGAACAGTTAATTCGATCTTTGGCAATTGGATTTCTAGATTAATGTTTAGTTTATGTTTTATGATTTCCAGATTGATTAGATCAGACAGTGATTTTTCTAGAATACGAATGAGATTTCTTTTCTGCAATTGATTGATTAGATCTGATACCATTTCTTATTGATGCATGATAGAGAGGAATTGAAGTATAGCATTTAGAAGACAATTGGGATTGCATAGATTTTTAGGGATGAACATGGTTGATAGAAGATAAAAGTATTCACTTCTAATGGTTTGGTGTTTGAGCATATATTGTGCACTTATACTTTGAAATAAAAAGACTTTCTCGGGTTGACAATAAATTTCATATGCTCTGTGTGGATTGGTAACAATTTATCTGCATATAGAGTGCTTGACAGTCTCCTGCTTCTGTTCTCCAAGGATCCCAGCCTCTAAACAATTGTACTAGGGTTTACCAAAACTGAAGCACAAGAGAGGGGTATGAGGGTCTCCATTCCTCCAACATAACTTTGTAATTGGGCTTGGTTCTCTCACATGACCCTTCTACCCTCCTTATATAGTCAATGAGGAAGAGGAAAAGAAGTTATAACTGCTCAAGAGGTTTCCCAACCAACTTAACTTACTCGAATTTCGAGATTTTGACCAAAACAGGGGTGTACGCTACTCTATAGTAGACAAAGTTGCGTACACATGGCAATGGGCGCTACTTTAAATGAGACAAAGTTGCGTACACACGCTACTATTATAACAGTGGAGTCACGCTCATGTTAAAAAATGGCCAAAAACAGGCTTTTATGCTCATTTTCAAGAGATGGTTTGGTCTGGAAAAATGTTCCTAAGGGTCATATACATCAAATGGGTCAAGAATGAGGTAATTTCAACCATTTTTAGTGTCCCAAATGACTCCTCCATCCACAAATGTCCTGTTGTGTGACTGAACTTGTTCTCAAGAAGTGTCATCATGCGACCAAGGGAAGCAAGTGTCGTCACGGACGGAGAGGTGTCATTTCAAGCTATAACAGTGTTGAAGTTAAATTGTCGCACAAAGTGCACATACATGTAACATAATAAATAAAAGTTCAAATGAGCATTGCTAAAGAACAAACATGAGTCTGCGCATATACATGAATGTAGTTGGTAGTATATTAAAAAAATTTGTCTTTACAAAATTACATAAGCTCTATGTCGCATAATACAGAGTTGAAGCACAACAAAGGTGACATTCCAAGAGACAATTGAAGTTCAAAACGATGATGGAAGTCATATCAATCAAAATTGTGAATTACAAGAGTAATTCAGAGCAACATCTCAGAGTCTAGTTCCGCATCGTGACTAGCTGGTTGTTGTGCAAGTCGAAGTTCCAAATCCATTGAAATCGTCTCGTTGAATTCAAAAGATGGTTACAGAGGATAAAGTTGCAAAGTTGTAGACGATGTATTGGAAGTTGACTACTCATCCCGAATCGAGTTTAGCATGTCGAGAATCCATTGTTGCTATGGATCCAAAAATTATACTCGCCTGCTTAGATTCGATAATCCCTCCGCATTGCTATGATTAAATTACAACTGAGTGTACCGATATTGGTTGAACTTAGAATCCTTCATTTTTCCTTTCCAAAATCCCATGTCCACTCTCAGTCGAGTGAACTTTGCTAGTTGTGATTGAACCTACAAGCGTACACTATCAAGTGAATCATTAAACCTATAGAAGAAGGAAGTCGTGATTGAAGAAGTTGAGAGACACAGAGGAAACAAGACGCAAAGCAAGCTAGACATCAGAAGAACAATGATGATGAACCAAGCAATTCTCAACTTTCTTATAGAATAGGATGGTATTTCTTCATGCACGCAAAAATTAAGTTGAAGATACGTGGGAGTAAATCGCATTCAATTCTGTGCGATTCGAAGTTGGTTATGAAGACGCTTAAAGTAATTGCATGAGTTAATGAATTTGGGAAAAGTGACAAAAAGCGGAAATCTAATTCAATGTTCCATGGGATCAAAATGATGTCACCCAAAAGGATCAAGTACGAATGTGACATGTCAAAGTTTCCACACGAATTGTTTTTCACATTCTTCATTGCCAATCTGGATGCTAGATGGAAATGTGTGCAAAATATTTGGTTGTTGTGGCAAGATATCCGACATCATAAAAGATAACGATGATTGGTAACAACGCAGTAAATGTGACAAAAGGAATGATTAGAGGTTGAAAGAAATTGAAGCATATGTAACTCTGTAACATAGAGTGAATATAACAGGAATTTGATATATAAGACTACGCAAGGAATAATGAATCAGTGTGATGGATGATTGGTATGAAAAATAGAAGATCAATATAAAAGGAAGATAGAAACTGTACAGGGGAATCATATCTGAGTCAGCTACAGAAACATTGTACAGATTGCAAGGTAACTCAAATCAATGCAGAGACCCCAGCAAAATAATGGAGCATGAAGACAGGGGGAGTAATCCCAACAAGCAAATGTATGAAGGCCGGCGCAAAATACAGAAAGGAAACCTAAGGTTTCATAGCAATGACACCTCTTTGCCATTAATGTCAAAGAGGGATAAAGATCATGAAGCATGAGGTCAACACAGAAATGAAAAGTAGCCGAGAAAATACCATGAAGCATGAAATCTGTGTATAAATCAAGGAGAATTGACAACGTAATGCGCATATGAGACAAGACTTAAACTAGAAAAGAACACATGGGGAATACACACACGGGGAGTACTGCAACACGCATAGATGAAGCATACAACTTTATGAGATGATTATGCACAAATTCATGAGGTGTTGAAATCAATGCCAAAAGGGTATATTGTTGAAATTTTGTTGTCATTGATGTCAACTAATGTCAAGGAGGATTTAACATTCATGTGCTAGTTTGAAAAAGTATATGAAATATAGTTTGAAGAAGTACATAAGGAATACATTCAGTACATATGGTACAGGTGTAGGTTTCAATTCCACACAGTCCTACTACTTCAAAGGAAAAATACAAAGAGATGGTTGGACAAGGTTCGGGAGTGCAAAAACAACTTGGAACAGGAAGTAGTTACATATGTAAGAAAGTCCCAAAAGCCCGCAAGACTCACCAATCGAAAGAAGTATTCAAGTTGTTGAAGTGCGCAAGAGTACCGGAAAGTAGTGGTTGAAGAAGTTAAGTGCACAAGTCCCACAAGCAATGGTATGTCAAGGGCACAAGACCACATCGCAAGGGTGCAAGTCCCACTAAGAAAAGGAACAAGTATGCACAAGACCCACAAAGAGATGAAACCTCAGCGGTGTAGAACATGACAAGTGGAAGATGCAAGAATCATGAAGCAAGGAAGAAGGGAATCCACAATCAACTTGTGGACACACAATCCACATAGGACAAGTATAAATAAGAAACCAAGTTGGAGGATTGAAGTATGCTTGAGAGACTGAGACTGGAAGATACAGATGTAGCAAGCTTCTAATTTTGGGGCACTGAGGGCTCGTGGAACCTGAACACCATGATCTAGCAGAGAGTCGAGTGTGCACAAGCAGAGGAATGGAATTTGTAATGGTGCGCCGAATGATGTAGTTTATTTGTGACAATTGCGTGAAGATAGAAATGTACAACTACAAAGGAGGCACAAGTGCGTAAGACCATAATGACAGTATCGTAGATAACATGTAGATAGTCATAGATGTACTAAGACAGATGCATAAAGACATAATTGAAGTATAACCAGTGATGCATGAAGTGAATTAGTTTATCTAATGCGCTAAGACAGTGTTGCAACAAAGTAAATGATGCACATTATGATAAGGATGATTTGAGACAAGTGAGTTAAACAAAAAGGCCGAATCACAAATGATGAATAGAAGGTCACCGATTATATAAAGATTGCTTCATTAAGACCGAATGAAAATATCACAAAAGGTGTGCAGACTCATCTGATACTGATACGCGAAGTCAGAACAACAGCTCATCAGAAGATGCGTAGTATTAGTTGAAGTTGTAGATGCGCATAAGCATAACGACATATTGAACCAGAGCACGGACTATAGAATATGATGAAGCAACATACAATTTGTGAAGTGTGAAGTCAATTGTAATGTTGTGAAGTGATAAGTTTAGTGTGAAGTAAATTGAAGTATGCAATATAGTGACAACAAGATTACAACATACAAAAGGTGCGAACAATAGAATGAACAACAATTAATCCAAGGAGTGTGCAAATCAGAAGTACAACAAAGTAAGATCTTCTTCTTTCATATTAGGGAAACGGGATGGGGCAAGGAGTAGGGGGGTGGAGCCTCCTTCCAGTTGAAGATGGTAAATCATGGATTTGGTGCCTCCTTTAGGTTAGTGCCTATAAAACCATGGGGTTGGTGCCTCCTTCTAGTTGATGTTGGAGAAATTCAGAAGTTAGTGCTTCCATGAATGTAACATTTATATTACAAGAGAGAATTATGTGGTTTTCTCCCGTTTGGGTTTCCACATAAAAATATGTGTGTTCTATGTTTTGCGCATATGTGGATGAATGTTATTATTTATGTGAATGTATAACTTAAGTTCAATTTAAATATGGTATGAAGTAAAAATTGTTCATAACTGTGCTAATATTGATTCAACCCCCCTCTTAGTATTAATAAGATTCCAACAACACATCCTTCTATAATTTGATCAGATTTATATGTAATGGAAGAAGCATGAGTGGCCGATCTTTGAGAGAAGTGATTTTGAAAAATGGTTGCAAGATTGCTTGATGTTTGAGGGAAAATTCTGGTCTCATTCTGTGGTATGGAATTTTGATCTCCAACTCCTTGGCATTGTCTATGAACAACAGAGTCAGTAGTATTTTTACCTCTAACATGATTGAATTGAAGGAGAATGTCACATGTTCCAAAGTTGGAATATTAGAGTAATCTAGATCCTTACGTCGACCTCTTTTTCGAGGAATATTTTGTTGATATGACTCATGTGAATGATCCATTGATGAGTAACTCTACAAAATCAACAAAAACAATCAATATTGGCATTAGATGTTAGATTGAATTTCTCTAATTAAAAATATATATATGAAATATATCATCAATTTTTCTAAGATATATGAAATATACCATAACCTATTCTTCACACTTGTAAACTCTTTGAGAAAATGCATGCCAATGAAAAATTATGCTTGCTTAGGGAAACCTGAAGGGAAACATTTCGAGGCAAGAATTCAAATGACTAAAATACATTAAGGTGAGGAATGAAAAAATAAGAAACTCTCCTATTTTATTTGCTCAGATTGACCATGAAACAAAGCCTGGGAAGGCATTTTAGTGAAGCATGGCAATTTGGCTAGCTTCACTCAAATGCACTCCCATCTCGCATTACAAAGTCAAATTGAATGATTAAAATTGTAGAGCGTGTGTTTACTTATTAAAAACCTAAATAAAGCTTAATATTTTCAATTTCACACACAGAAACTTATGTTGTGCAAGAAAACTCCAAATTTATGTGTTTTCCACATGGTAAAAATTAAGGTTGATTGCCTCTATGAAATGTACACATTGACCTGCAGTTCATCATATATGGAATAAATAATAATATAACATGGATGTACCAACATTTTCTACAAACTCTTGTACTCGTTGTTGTATCATGATTTATGCTCTACACTGAAATCCAAGTTTGCCAAAATAGGAGTTGATAATATTTGCCATTTTTTCATGGGCACCACAAAAATGCACAACGTGGCCAATCCAAGTACACCCTATATGAAATTCGGACTGAGGCATAATTACACATTTATGAGCCTAATTATCCCTGAATTAGCTCTTCCAAATTGGCTGCATACCTATTCTTTCACACTTGTAAACTCTTTGACAAAATGCATGCCAATGGAAAATTATGCATGCTTAGGGAAACCTAAAGGGAAACATTTCGGGGCATGAATTCAAATTATTAAAATACATGAAGGTGAGTAATGACAAAATAATACACTCTCCTATTTGATTCGCTCAAATTGACCATGAAACAAATCATGGGCATGCATTTTAGTAAAGCAAGGCAATTTTGGCTAGCTTCACTAAAATGCACGCCCAACCTACATTACAAAGCCAAATTGAATTATTTAAAATACAAAGTGTATTTTGACTTATTACAAACCTAAATAAATCTTCTGCTTTTCAATTGCACACATAAAAACATATGTTGTGCAAGAAAACTCCAAATTTATGTGTTTTCCACATTGTAAAAATTAGGGTGGATTGCCTTGATGAAATGCACACATTGACCTGCAATTCATGGTATATGGAATAAATAATAAGATAACATGGATGTACCAACATTTTCTACAACCTCTTGTACTCATTTCTGTATGATCTATGCTCTACAGTGAAATCCAAGTCTGCCAAAATAGGAGTTGATAGTATTTTCCATTTTTTCATGGGCACAACAAAAATGCACAGCGTGGCCAATCCAAGTACACTCTGGGTATGAAATTTGGAATGAGGAATAATTACACATTTGTGAGCCTAATTATCCATGAATCAACTCTTCCAAATTGGATGCATACCTATTCTTCACACTTGTAAACTCTTTGACAAAATGCATGCCAATGGAAAATTGTGCATGCTTAGGGAAACATGTCGGGGCAAAAATTCAAATTATTAAAATAAATGAAGGTGAGGAAGGAAAAAAACAACACTATCCTATTTGATTCACTCAAATATACCAAGAAACAAAGCCTAGGCATGCATTTTAGTGTAGCAAGGCAAAATTTCCTTCACTAAAATGCATGCCCATCCTGCATTACAAAGAAAAATTGAATGATTCAAACTGCAAAGTGTGTGTTTACTTATTAAAAACCTAAATAAATCTTCATATTTTCAACTTCACACATAAAAACCTATGATGTGCAATAAAACTCAAAATTTATGTGTTTTCCACATGGTAAAAATCAGGGTTGATTGCCTCAATGAAATGCACACATTGACCTACAATTCATGGTATATGGAATAAATAATAATATAACATGGATATACCAACCATTTATACAACCTCTTGTACTTAGTTCTGTATGATCTATGCTCTACAGTGAAATCCAAGTATGCCAAAATAGCAGTTGATAGTATTTGCCATTTTTTCATGGGAACCACAAAAAAGGACACTGTAGCCAATCCAATTACACCCTGGGTATGAAATTTGGATTGAGTCCTAATTACACATATATGTTTCCCATCTTTAGGAAATAGTGCATACTCATGTCATCAAGCTAAATACATCTGCCCCAGTCAACCCGAATGCTTAGACCACTGAGCAAGGTACCGACTCCTTCAATCATTGAAGGATGATGCAAGCACAATGTCTTTTGTTAATAGGTCAGTTTATTAGGATCTAAAGTTATAATCTAGGGGTATCAGTACCTCAAATTTTTCTATGTTTCAGATTGTTCCTATTTTATGTACTCCTTTGCTGCCTAATATAGACCAATAACATTTTTTTAATATAAATCTTTATAACATCCTTTACTGTTTAAAAAAAAACATTTTATTGCTATCATGTCGTACCTTCAACACAACGATTATCAAGAGATTTTTTTGCCTGGATGAGTTCACAGGATTTGTTAGGAGAATTGTTTGCATGGATAAGTTCACATAATTTTTCTTGGGTGTGAGATGTCATGACACTAGAGGTAGTAAGGACGAATACATATGATTTCGTTGGTGTCATATACTTTGTGACCCTGCTAAACCGCCAAACATTCTATTCCTTCCATGAAAATTTTGGATGAAAATTTTTGAAGTTACACATCATATCAGTGATAATTAATGGATTCATAATTCCTTGATTTAATTCCATCATGTAGATCTAGCGTTTCTCTTACCATAATAACACCACCCTTTTCATAATTACGTTGAAATTAAAAACAAATTTACTTGCAGTTTTCACTCTTCGAATAATGTTCTAAAAGGTGGTAATTTAATGCACATTAGAATCTCAAGATAGTTAACCAACTATTTAATCCACATTTGTTTAGAAATTTCGGTGCCTAACTCATGTCGAACCTATGTTAACTCATTTTTTTGCCCGGAAATTGTATCGATTTCAATTTTTCTAGCTAAACACTTTTCCAATTTCCATTTTCCCGGATAAATTATTTTTAGTTAGTTGACTCATCCACCGACTTTACATTAAAAAATAATATTTACATAACCATGTGATGAATTCTAGCCAATAAAAAAAAAAAATTCACAAAGAAAAGCATCTTTTGCATTATTCTTAATGAAATAGGATACATGCTAGACTTGGGTAGAATGTTATGGAGGTCAAAGTTCATGAGGTGTGAATCAAAAGGATCAATGATGCCTAATGCACTAAGTAATGCCTTATTTTAGGAAGGGAAATACTGAAGAATATCTAATGTCGACATGGTGGTAGGGGATTGTGCCAAATCATCTACAATGTTGTAGTTGTGGGAAGATTTCATGTGTGGGTTATGGGTAGTTCATCTAAGTGGTATCTCTGGGATCCGAAGGATCTGATGACTAATTGGGAAAGGTTCTTCAAAGTACCACTGGAGGTAGTGGGTGTATCCTCTTCTTGTGGGGGATCAAGAAAGCCATAACATTTGGCACAATTCTAGAGGTTAACTTCCGTCACAGTCATGTAGATGTTTTGAAAGGTGTCATCACCTGTGGGGTGAGGATCCGTTTATTGGGTAACTACCCCTTGGTTGGAAAAGGGTTTTTGCAACACAACTTGTTGGGGTTTTGGTACATTAGGTGCTTGAGAAGGATTGGTTATGGAATTATTCTTCACTTCAAGCATTTGTTGACACTTAGGTATAAATGGGAAATGGTGCGTGTAGTGTCAATACTCTCCGCACATGGAGCAAGGATAGTTCGTTCTAAGGTTGGAATTCATTCCCTGTTTAGTGGAATTGTTTCCCCCTCATTACAATTACCCATGTTCTAATTTTGTTGGGGAGGGGGATTTCCCCCCTATCATTGCTGCTGATTTTTCCTATTATTCCCTTTCTTCTTCCATTGATTCTGTGGATTTAGAGGATTAGGTGTGTTTAACTACTCAAATTGCTGAGTTTGTTGTGCAGGATACGGTTGTACTAGATTTACCACCATTTGAGGCATGGGGAAAGGACTAGGAAGACCAGATATTGGGAAATACAGAATGTATCTAGGTGCGGGAAGATATTGGTTTGGTGCTCCATACAACATGCATGTAGGAGTAGGTGGTGCCATCTCAAGTGGTGGAATCGATGGTGCTTGGTTAACATTTGGGTATGTAGGACTATAGGGTCCATGAGATAATTGACTGAATGGTGGAGCTAGTGCAATTTTGGGCATCGAAGATATAGGTGGTGTTGGTGGGTATTGTTGTGCCATACTGAGTGGCATAGAAGTCGATGGTAAGGGAGCATTTCATTGGTGGGAAATAGCCTTGATAATCCCATCAGCTAAATGTGATGTACCCAAGGATGTTGATTTTAGAGAACGATGTCAAGGGGTATCTAGGAAGATACCATAGAGATACCAAGATTATTCATAAATCATATCAAAATGTTAATCCTTCATGATGGCCTCTTCTTATGTTTTTGGCAATGTGGTTGCCACATCTTTTTCAATCATAGGTTGGAGTGATTTTAGGAACCAATCCAATAGAAACTGGGGATGGATGTCTATTTATCACAAAGTCTGATGTCTATTCCATTCGTGGATGTGATCGGCAATATGGGTGGACTTGTCTTGCTGAAATTCCATGAGGATTCCAAGACCTAGGTCACGACGTATGGGTAACTCAAAGTACGTGAGAAGATGTGGAACAAGTTTCTACTATAGCAATGAGTTTTGGAGACCCTTATTCAAATATCAACTTGGAAATCCTTATTTATAGATCAACTTGGATGGAACTATTTATTTCTCACTTTATTTGCAAACCTTGTCTGCTAGCAAGTTGGTTTTCAAAAAATATTTGTCTAACTATGCCTAGAGGGTTTTCACAGTCAAAATTTTATTATTCCTGAGGAATACCTACCGGAAAGTTGTTTTTCAAGCATTCCAAGGTCTGATGGCGCCTAAGACAAGTTTTCACCATTAACTTTTATTTGGAACTGGGGTAGGAAAATGGAGAAACTTGGCATTGTAAGTGAGCCAAGATATCTTTATGGTGTGGGTTCGGGATGGGTGAAGTAGAAATACATGGAAGTGGTAGAGTGATGGAGGTTGAATCTAATAAGTGTAGTGGTTATATGAATGACATTTTGGTAAAGGTCAATGGATTTTAGAGATAACCACATAAGAAAATGAGGCTTTATGACCTTCAGTATGCATGCATCATTGAATTAAGAGGACAAAAATGCATATTCTTACCATGGTATTGTGAAATTCCACATGGATATATCACTGAGCTAGAACAAACCTCACAATTTCACATTGTTATTACTGAGAAGAATTAGATAGAAACATGGATCAATTCACTCATAAAACTGAAACAAACATGAAAAACTGTTGTTGATACATTAATCAGCTGTAAGATGGAAATCAAGAAGTGTTACAATAGAATGAATTCGATACTCTTGGAAGGATTCGAATTCACCTCAAGTATAGGCTTAGTTTGCATTGGAACCATCTCTCGATAAGGTTCAGTGGCCACTGATGTTGAATAATAAGTTAAATGAGGTAGAGCTGAGCATAATTGAATCACGTGGGAACCAAAATAGGGAAGGAGACTCCAAGGGGGAAAAATACTGACTTTTAGTGGTAAAAATAGGTGCTCCTACACTCACTAGCAGTGAAACTAAGTGTAACAGACAGTTAACTAGGAAATCAAGGGGACAAGGTGCCCTAAATCATGGAACTGATTGTGCTAACTCCTAAAATCATGCATGAGGGTGAATTTGGACTTCAGTGATGTAACCAAGGTGCTCTGAGTGGATAGGAGGGCTAATGATGGCCAAAAAAAAGATTTTGGGGGCCCAAAGTAATGACTAGGTGCTAGGAGACTCAACCGCTAATGCATGGAGTGCTGCATGAAATGTATGCAAAGCATGCAGGACCAAGATAAGATGGTGAGAATATTCCAACAAGTATTGATGAATGAGCATGAATAACATCAGGTCTTCCAAAAGGCTTATTTCAGAGCAATGAGATTGGTGATGTGGCAGTTGGTCTTGGATTTTCATTGGTATTTATTTGGTCTTCACAACAAGTCTTTATTCATCTCATTTTCTATCCATCATAAACTTGGGATGAAAAACATTAATGGAGATTCTTCTTATTGGAAAAATATGGAACACTTTTGGAACAATCTTGTAGGATCTTGAATGTGGCCACACTGTGTCTTTATTGGAGTAGCAAAACCATATAGGAGTAGCAACATCAAGGTATACCATAGGTAGAAACATCATATAGAAGTAACAACATAAATGTTGCACACGAGTAGTAGCACTCTTGTGTTAGGAATGATGCACACCCTTATTCAAAAAAAATTCCTAAAGGATCACTCATTTGCAAATTGTCCTTCATAATCCTCCTGGTATCTGCAAAAAAAAAACACTTACCTGCAATAAAACGTGAGATCATGGAAGAAGAGAGGTGATCGAGCTCTCTTCGTCCAATACATATGCGAAAAACAACAACCAGTTACTTATAAAACAAATCCAAGGAAAATAAATGAAGTAAAATTCACTTTATACCCGTTGAGGAGTGGTGATCGCCTTGGACTACCTGGAAGTATTTTGTTAATAAATTCCTCGTTTCTCATTTGATTTGAGTGATTACAAATCCAAATGAAATTTGATTCATATGGATACTTCCAATATAAATATTTTTAAAAAATTCCATGAGATGATATGTCACATAGTCTAAGTAACCGCCTGCATCCTAGTGTTGTTTGTGAGTTCCAACCTAGACTAGTCACTATTTTGAGTACAAATTTTGCATTTAAGTACGGATTGACGTGATTCTAATTGGAGGTGAAAGTAGATTCATGTAGGTATCTCCAATAAAAATAGGTTTTCAATAAAAGAATAATTGATGGGTCAAATACGCCAATGAACAGCCGAGAAAGCAAAGTTTTCAGAGTGCAAATTTATGATAGTCAATTAGTACTTTGGTCATAGGTTTTTCATATGATATTGAAATGAAGCGATTCGAATTGATTTGGAAAATATATTCATATATAACATTCCATAGAAATATATTTTTTTAAATTCATCCATGAAATCTCCCAAAACGTGATTGTCCCAACTCTGTTCTTGAGATGCCTACTCTACCTCCAGTCAGTGTTTTGATCATATCTTTTTTGTTTGACAACCAAATTGAAAAATTCTAATTGGATTAGAAAATAGACTTAAAGGGATAATTTGGATAGGAACAGGTTTTAAAACTAATCCCATATGGTCCCTCAAAATAGGACTGTCCCAATTGTGTTTCGACGAATTCCAACAAGCCAAAATGCCACAAAATGCAATAAACAAAACATAGCTCCCAACCCTGATTCGAATAGGTTTGAATGTTTGTAATGATTCGAATAGGTGCTCTAGATCATGCTCACCCTTTGCTGCTATCATCATATGCGTGCGTGCAACACTTCCGGGGCGCACTTTCTTTTGCGTCAGTTATCTGTAATATCATACTTTCCTACTGCATTATAGGATTTAATCAAATTTCCATGATGGGATGACCGAGATGATTGAAGATGAACCAGTTTGTGCTAGAATAATGATGGTTGTCTGAGGTTTATTGCATGTCATTGGATTTTAGCATTCAGTATTTTGAGATTCAACCACAAGCAATGGATTTGGGAAGTTCTATCACAGGCTGGTTAATTTTCATTTTAATGACCCAGATTCTTATACCACCTGAAAGCAATCATTACTCTATCACAGACTGATTAATTTTAGTTTTGACTCTAATAACCCAGATTCTTATACCAAATGATGAGATTCTTAAACTAATTTTCATACCAGATGAGATGACTGTGATGATTGAAAGCCAAGGAGTGGCCTAGATTCTTTGTTTCTTTTCTGTGGCGTGGTGGAAGCCCTATCTTCAGGTACAACACCCAAAGTTTCAATGCTCATTATATAATGCAATTCCTTTGTTACTTCCTTCATGGTGGGCCTATCTTGCCTCTTTTCCTGCAAACAACTCAATGCTAAAAACCCCACCGCTTTCATGGTTTCCATAACAACTTGTGAAGCATTTTCCTTCGAGCGAGAATTGATAACATCCATGAGTTGGAATAATAATGTTGAATTCCTTAAATTAGATTCTGTTAGGTTGAGATCCTATTTTGGTGGAGTTTGTTAATAGCTATCACAGCTATATATTGTAACCTCTTATTTCATAATAATACAAGTCGAGTGTTCTGTTATGTATGCGTTTTGTAATCTATTTTGGTATCAGAGCGTAGGAGTCCAGATGCCATTGATCTGAGTAGAGGCCAAGCCACCATTTGTGATGAGCTGTGGTGAGAGGGTGTTATAGAAGGAGGTGTGAGGCAGAGTGGAAAGACTGGAGCTGTGGGATGTACGCCGAGAGGAGGGAGACGCTATCTGCAAGAGAGTAGTCGTCATTGAAAAGGGGAGCCGTTACACATCTGGAGGAGAGAAGCTATAACTGCAGAAGAACCTGTGTCGCTACAGAGAGGAAACCCTGTTCATTTTTCTCAAAGGAGAATCAGTGTCATCAAAATGCAAGTGTAGTTCTACAGAATTGCAATCATTTCCGAATGAAATAGTTCTGTTGTGAGGACGCCGGTCAAGAAGTATATCGTGAGAGTCTTCTTTGTTTTGAGAGGGGAGTCATTATCACTTTGTTGAAGCCATCTGCAGGAGTCTTCATTTCCAGACGAGGCGAAGAAGTATGTGTTGTTCGTGGATCAATGTGCATGCTATGATCCATGCAATAAGAAGAAGGAGGAGCCACCGTAGAGGAGTTGACTGCCTTTCTTGCTGCCTGTAGATTGATATATATATATATTTGTTTATGGGTGTTGTGAAAGTATGTGTTGTAATGGCAGCAGAGTAATTACCATTTTTATTAGTATGAGTTTATTTACTTGTTTAAAGTTTTCTGTATGTAAGTGTTAATGTAAAATAGGAACCCTTGTATTTTGATATAAGCTGGCAACCTCGGTTTCAAGAACCACTGTTTTTATGATGGAAGTCACCTTGTATAAGTGACTTTTGAAGACATTCTGTACCTAGATAGCCTTTCTACAAACTGATAGATAGCCGAAAGTGAAATATTTGATAGATGGAGGTATGTCCATAGGATGGTTCATTACTTGACTGCTCTATTGCGGAAGCCCCGACAGGACGAGTTTGTCAATATTGTCTATTGTGCAAGTGCAAGAATGATGGTCTGAAGCGTTTATGCTTTAAATGAGTTGAATGGTAAGCTCGAAGAAGAGGAAGAGAAACAGCCCAATCCAGAGGAATCAGAGTGGGTGTAGGAGTTGATGAAGGTGAGACACACAAAAACAAACAAAGTTAAAGTGTTGTAATTTTATGTTATGAAGTTTTGTAATGTAAGCATTAACACTTAGGTGTGGTAGAGAATCCAAGGAGAAGAGTTGGAATAATAATGTCGAATTGCTTAAATTAGATTATGTCAGGTTGAGATCCTATTTTGTTGGAGTTTGTTAACCGCTATCATAACTAGCTATATATTGTAACCTCTTATTTCATAATAATACAAGTCGAGTGTTCTTTTCTGTATGCGTTTTGTAATCTATTTCCATGATCCTTCCTTGTTCAGATCTACCAAGCACATAGATTACCAAATTCACACCATCAGGATCCCTGGAGAAATCAATGGCCTTCTGCGATGTCACTAGTTCCAGCAAAACTACACCGAAACTATACACATCGCTCTTATCAGTAAGCTGGTAATTTCTGTAATATTTGGGATCCAAATACCCCAGCATCCCTTGAGCGCATGTGGAGATGTGAGACAGGTCTGTCTCTGCTAGACGGGAGAGCCCAAAATCTGAAACCTTGGCATTCAAGTTACTGTCAAGTAAAATGTTTGTAGACTTGACATCTCTGTGATATATTGGAGGGAAGGCAGCGGAATGGAGATAAGCCAGGGCTTCCGCAGTATGGAGAGCAATATTCAAGCGCGTTCTCCATTTGAGAAACTTTCCTTCGGAGGTCATGTGGAGATGATCGAATAGAGTCCCGTTGGGAATGTACTCATAAACAAGGAGGGGTTCCTCCGCATCAACACAGCAGCCCAGCAATCGAACCAAATTCCTGTGGTTCACCTGAGATAGAATCCGAACTTCATTCAGAACCTGTTCGATTCCTTTGATATTACCCACTTTGGCAGTTTTAACCGCGACAACAGTGCCGTCTTTGAGTATTCCTTTGTAAACTTCTCCAAAGTCCCCGATGCCGAGGATTCGGTCCTTTGCAAATCCGTTCGTGGCCCTTTTCATCTCTTTGCTGGTGAAGAGTTCGGCGGAACCGCTGTTTGTTGATAATATGTCTGCCCTCTCCTTCATCAGTCGAGCCTGAGTCTGCATCTGGAGCCTTTTTCTTCTGTACAGGATTATAGCAAGCACTGCTACTGCAATGGCCACACACATTCCTGCAACGAGACCTGCATAGCATCGAGGAAGAAATTTCTTTGGAAAACTTGAAAATTTATATTTCCACATCCTTTTTGTTAAGATAGATGTATCTTGTATGTTGGACCTAAAATTTAGATACAAGCAGAGACATATCTCTGAAACACCATACACATCTTTTCTGTAGAGCAGGTTGCCTTTCTACCCAAATAATAACAATACAAAGAAACTGTTATATTTTAGGATTCTATATGAAGATCTGAAAATATGCAATACTGACCTCCAATGAGAGCCCCTCGGTTACTATTTCCACAACCGTTAGGATCAATACAGACGGATACATCTGAAGAGAGAAAATTTTACCCAATTAGCCCAATTGAATATAAACCACAATTGAATATAAACCATTTCATTGATCAGAAAACCCATAGCTGCAGTTTGAACCACTTATTTTTTGTGCAGTTTCCTTGTGCAGGATCCCAAATATAGTCTCCAATACAGAGACACCTGGCACTGCCAGAATCCATTGGATCAGGCGAGCAAGCAGAGTTCTGGTCACAATCTGCTTGAGTTTTACAGGAAGGCTCTAACGGTGCAGCCCACTGTATCTCCACGCCATAGCTCCATCGACTCGCAGGCAACGCCGGGTTGAAATTTAGGACACTCGTGTAAGCCCTGCACCCACCTGGGTGTACCCTTATTCTGTGAGCAGTGGTAGAACTACCCGCTGTAAATGTGCAACAGATACTATCATTCCTGCACGCCATGGCTCCCTCAGATTGATTAATATATGTATGACACGAACTGGCTGAGCTGCAATTCAATGGGGATGTCAGTATTATAGGATCGCAATTCAAGATCATAATCGTGTTGGTACTTGTGATATTGAAAGGCAGGCTCTGATTCAATTGCAAGCCCTGGTTACTCATATCTTCAGTCTGGCAAGAATCGTAAATCAGAGGCGAAGGTTGAATAACTAGCCTCATGGTGGATGGATTGATAATAATGATTTTATAAGAGCTCCCATTGACCGATTTAAATTCCAGGTCGTTGGCTGCATTACAGTAGATTCTGTAATCAGAGACACCGCAGCCATCTTGGGTGCTAAAAGGGTATGGAACAGAAGTGTTGCCACACATGGGACAGTTAGGTATAACACCTGCAACACTCTTGCTGATGCAGCTGGAACTCATCCAGATTATCAAGAAAGACACCACAAAAACCCAATGTTTCATATTTCCTGCTTCTTGGTTCCCTATCCTACCCGTTTTCAACATGGTGAGAGTCGACCAAATCGAAACAATGTACAGAACTTTGAAAAGAGATTGGGTGGAAGATTTACTTTATAGCTGCAAAAGACTGCATACATACGGACAAATCTAGCTTCGCCTTCAACAAAACAATGCCATGGCTTTTCTAAGACTAAATGCCTGAGAGAGACAGAAATTCACAAAGAAATAATGGCTGATGGCATGAATGGACGCGTTAATATGATATAATACGAATTGACAGATGAAAAGCCGTGCAATTCAGCGCTCAAAGTTGCCGTACTTTGTTGAACTGCTTGTAGAAGTCAAACCCTGACGGCTGATCCCGAACCCAAAATTCACTGTTGGGATGGTTAACTTCCTCAGAAGCCTCATCCCTTTCGCTTTTTGACGGAACCGTCTAAATTAAACGAGAGAGTAAGGTAACTCTTGACAATTTGAATCCATATTTGGGTGGTTTTTTCAACTAAAATTTGGTGGAAATTGATGAAACGATAGTCTTGGGTTTGGGTTGTTGGAATTGTATAATCAAAGTGCTTTAAAAGTAATGAAATGAAGATCGTTGCAATCAAACTTGTAATTACAATAGTCCAAATTGCAATTTTAACTATTTACCCATCACCAAATTTCATCTCCAAATAATATAAATTTTATCCAAAATTCAATAGCTTTTGATTGTTAAATTACACTATTTTCGGTCATTGAAATTTGTTTCCAACGGATGGAACAAATATCAATGATGAAATCTGGCACAGGTGTTTATTGAGTGCGTTTAAACTAAAGTGTTGGGTTGGCAGGTGCAGTAGGAGTTCTCTATGACTCTGCTGAAAATAAGATGAAGGACTACGCTTGGGGTTTAGGTAGAAACACGAACAACAATGCAGAATGGTTAGCCCTTACAAAAGGTCTGGAGATTGCAAGGGAGGATGGCATCACCGAATTAGTTGTTTGTGGCGACTCAATGTTAGTCATCAGGGATGGAAGGAATCTGATAATGAACAAAAAGAGCCCCACCTCCAAAATCCATAGCCTTCTTAAGTACCTCATCAGTGAATATAAATCTATCAGCTTCTTTCACATCATGAGATCGAATAACCAAGCATCAGACACGATGGCAAATGAAGGTGCACGACTAGATAGGGGTGTTCTTGTTAGTAACCTCTTAAATAGAAACAAGGTCTGGATCCCTTGACATAATCAAGTTCCCACAGCCATTCTATCTATGATTCTAAACTATGGGGAATTACCTTGGTTTCAACCCCTCACAAATTTCGAACTTCATCAATTTTTAAGCTATGGTTTCAAACCCAGGTGGGATTTTTGAGGCAAGGGACACTTGCACGAAGGTTTCACATGGTGTCCACATGGGGCGCATGCATTCTGCCTTTTCGAAAGGTCATCGCAGCTCCAGCTATATCAAGTAGTTGGGTGAAAGGTAGGCATCATTCCGGGTTAATTCTGTCTTCGCTACTCCAGTTTCCAAGTAGTTGAGCAAAAATGGAAAATTGTGGTTTTCCTCTTCGCATGAGTACTATACCCATTCATGGCAATGCTTCTCTGGATTTTCAGAAGCATTTTCCCTCCTGGCCAGGGAATCTGGACGGCTTGCAATGCAGTGAGCAAGCTTGGGGAATTGCGAAGGAAGGTGGTGGCACTGTTGGCAGGAAGCGTATACATTCTTCGTCTGGTGAAATTGAAGGTGCAGCTTCAATTTCGAGCATGGAGTCGTCTCAAGGCTTTGGACCAAATGAAAAGAAGGGTTATGCGGTCTCCCATAGTGTCATGGACGACCGCCTGGCAATCTTGGATGCACAGGTCCATGTTCTAAGAATTGAGGTAGCAGAATTGAAAAAAATCCCTGCATCACATGTTTATTTCGGAGCAGGCAACAAAATTGGAGGTCTGTGAGCTAAGAGAGAAAGTGGAAGCCCTGGCATTGGCAATGGAGAAAGGTGAGATTCGGGGAACGGATCAACTCAGGGAGATCCGAGGCATTGCCAAAAAGGTTGATGAGAACGCCAAAGGAATCTGCGACGAGAGCATGGAATTGAAGCAACTCTTGATGAACAAATATGGTAGGAACAATAAGCTCTGAAACGGTTTTTGGGGATCTGTTTCATTTCAAATTTCTGGTATAACTTTTGTTTGTTGTGTGAAAATGAAGATTTTTGTATGTAATTTTCTGTTCCAGAGTCGGATAAATGTATTTTGGGTCGGTCAAGAATTTTTAGGTAGTCATAATGGTAGCTCTGTAAGGTTGTATGCCTGTCATCCTTTTAGTATTCTAGACAAAGATGAAGGTAGAGTTGTGGCCACCCAACGCTGTTGGAGTGCAGGCCTGCTCATACATTATGTATCCCAGTTTCTTATCCTTTTTTACATATAAAAAATATCAACCGTTTATGTTAAAAAAAAGCAGATATCTAAGTGTATATTCTTATATATATTTCAGCAATATATTTTGGTATATGAAGGAGATATGTTAACTATAACCCATATTATAAAAAATAACATATTCATCTTATTTAACAAAAAATATGACTTATTATAATACTTATATTGATTATATAAAAGAAATTAAATTTAACCAATTTAAGTATGTGATATCAGTTATGAATAAAAATGATAAAGAATTAAAATTAACATAGATCCATTTTTTCCATAAAATTTTGTAAAGTAATTTAATCTTACAATAAATATTTTTTTTTAAATTATAAATATGATAAGAATTTGACAAAAATATCAAGAGATTTGTAGTTCTTTATGAGAAAAGCATTTCACAAGAATGAGTTGTCCTTTTGGACATCATTAATAAATTATTTTAAATAACGCTGCATTTTCTTAAATAAAGATAATAAGTCAACTCACAAATAATTATTATCCTTACTATCGATTTGAATATTAAATTATAATAAGTTTTGTTATAGATGAAGTTTTTTTTTTTTAATGTTTATTGCATTTTAGTAACTTAAAAAAACCTTAAAGACCACAACATTTACCAACCCTTACCAAAATTTGGATTAAAATAAAGAGCATCGCTAGCATCACGGGAAGGAGTCTTTCTAGACTTTATTCATAGATAATAGCCCCTATCTAGTGCTTTACGTTTGTAATATTTTATAACTTATTTATGGGACCATTTGGTCCACCACATGGACAAAAATTGGATTAACTTAAAAAGTGGACCCCAATCTAAGTAGTTGGGTTGTGATTGGCCTTATCAAGAAGTTTCACAATTTTATGTCAAATTTTCATCAATCATACAAAACTTTAACTTCTCCTAAAATTGGTATTTTTTAACTATACCATACTAATGATATAAAACTTTAACTTTTCCTATAATTGGTATTTTTTAACTATACCATACTTCATTAACAACATTAACAAAGGGATTTTTAACTATACCATACTAATCAGATAAAACTTAACTTTTCCTAATATTGGTATTTTTTTATTTTAACTATAATATACTTCATTAACAAGGGATCAAACACGATACCATGAAAGGGATGATAATAGTTTTGGAATTCAAACAAAAATTGTTAACTATACCATACTTTATTGACAATGGGATCAAACACGAAACTATGAAAAGGATGATAATAGTTCTGGAAGTCAAACATGGGGTGAAGGTCATTCCTTGAGAGTTTGGCATGTGTTCTGTTAGTAAGTATTTATTTACTCATGGACTAATAACATTTAAACATATAAAAAGACAATAAAGTATAGAACCAACCAATATGAGAAAAGTATGGTGGTTGGGAGGCCATACCGAGCTTTAGGCATTTTCTATGGAATGTTGGAGTGTCATATGTTATGCCTAAAAATGCTATAACTATGGCTTTCAACGTGGTTGGTGATAATTTTGAGTTTGACTTTTTTTATAATTATGGCTTTCTAGGTGGTTGTGATAATTTTGACTTTTACTTATTTTAATAAATAAAACTTTTCAAATATGTTAATTAATAAGGAAAACGAGTAACAAAACTTGAGGGGCAAACATCAAACTTACCGAGCTTTTAATTGCGTGTGAAGATCCTACTTGTTATGTCCTTGTTCTTAAAGTTCTGATTTTTTAACATATGTCAACGTACTTGCTTACAATCATTGACAAACTATATCAAACATAAAAGCATGTTAAATTATTGCTTATTAGTGGACGTTGAACAGGCCCGTGTTACCCCTTCATTCATCAGTGTGATAGGCACATTGCCACCTACCTAAAAAAAACAACATTCATAAGTGTGATAGGCACATTGCCACCTACCTCCAAAAAACAACATTAGGAAAAGGAGCCAAAGAATTATACAGATGGACAAGAACCTATACACTAAAATTAGCAATGGTCTCATGAGGGGAAAAAGGAACGTCGAGAGGAAAAGAGCACAAGGAAAATCACTTTGAATAAATTATAGGTAATAGGTTACACCAACGATATAAAAAAAAACAAAATCACAATTGAAGTATGAATCTTTGACTAACTAACATAAGCACCCCCAAAACATGTTGTAAACGCTTTCAAAGTAACCCTAAAAGCTAACAAGGTGATGCAACTCAGAATCATATACAAACACTCCTACAGTTGACTTAGGCTTTCTAAGTTGAGGTTTATTCTTTTCATTATTCTTTTCAAATTAAGTACCAATTATGGTCTTTGTGTGTATGCTTCCCTAATGTAGGTTTACCCGTTGAACAACCGATCACTATGGTATTTATGGACATAGAAACACATAAATCTAAAAAATTTCATCTTAGGAAAGTGCTTCGATACCACATGTTATACATACCTTAATAGCATTAATTGAAAATTCAAAGATAAATATCAGAATAAAACAAGATTCCAATATGAAAAGATAGAATTACCATAAAAATAGATAATTGTAGTTAACAAAATATAGAATAGTCTAAATATATCTTTTGATGAAAGTAATATTCACTCCCCCTTCGAGGGGGCAACCCCCAAATGAAGCCAACCTCCAATTACAAAATAATTTACAAGACATCTTGTTTCATTGCTTCTACTAGACCTATATATAGTTTCTAGTGAAGGAACTTTCTAGTAGGCAAAACCTTCTGGTAAATCTTCTTAGTGAATGAACCTTCTAGTAAGTCTTCTTACATATATTTCTTTCACACTATAGAGACTTTCTAATAGGTGGAACCTTCAAGTCGTTTTACAAATATTACTTTCACACTATATCTAGTTCATTGGCCTTATTTAATATACATAACCTCAATACATAATAACATGTCTATTAAGGATTCTCGGATCCGGGTGCCACCGCCGCTGTCAACAAGACTGCCAGGGGAGACACATCTACTCCTCCCGGCACCAGCTCCTAGACTCTGCATTAATGGAGGATTTGACACTCATACAGCTGGCCTCCCTGCACGCGAAGGATCCCATCGCCCATATGGCCTGGGGGACGACATTTATGCTGGCTCATCTTTCCTGGTCCTCTCGCCTGAGCTGGTATCAACTCACATTAATTCTCTCGCGTGTGATCTCCTACCCTCTCCACGACTCCTGCTGGGTTATGAAGAACCAGGCTCACCCCACTGCAGTCATTATGCATCTTGGTCATGCTCTGTCTGTATCTGTTACACATAAATCTTCCACCCTGTGAGCATCGGCATTCTTTAGCCTGTAGGATCCATTTCAGTGACTCAGATCCATTTTCATCCTTCAATGATACTAGTCTATCCTATTTTTGTTCCTACCCGCATGTTGCATCACTATAGCATGCGTACCCGCGAGTTGCAGAAATGGCAACTCCGCTAGGGAAAACATCCATGTTTGGGAAAAATTTTGAGCATTAGTCCATAATTAGAGTTGCTGTTTATCGAAGCTCTGTTTCACCGATTGGCCGTTAAGATACACTATAGAAAACTTGATTTTTTTTTAGCCTCTGGACTCTCTGTTTGACCATTTGTTGTTCCTCACCCGCGGGCTTGCTTAGTTCTGCCCGCGTATACCCGCCTCTATTTACTCTACTACTCGCGGGTACCGCAGGTATTCCTTCGACAGTGGCGTGTAACTCCGGTTTTTGTTGGTTTATGGCTATTGGTTGTTGTTGGGTGCATTTGGTTGATTCCTAAGTCTTTGTTGGCCTCTTTCTTGACTGTTTCATGTCTTGGTTGTGACCAGATCTCTTCGTTTCTCTTGGTTGAGCCTTCTTGTTTTTTTACCAATCTTTGGTTTTAACCTCTTGTTTTTTCCTATTGAGCTCATTCCTTTGGCTGAGTCTTGCTGTTTAGGATCTGCTGGGTTGTCTTAGTGATCTTCTCGGCACTTCAGTGACTGAATAGTAGGATTTTGCTTGCATTTTTTCATTCCATATATATTGAAAAAATACAAAAATATTCATTAGTTTTTTGCATTTTCCTTTCTGTTTACAAGAGAAAATACAAAAATATTTTATTTCCATGTACTGCATTTTGCATTGAGTGCTTGTTGCCTTCATTTTAGGTTCTGCTTGTGCATTGAAAAGATAAAAGTTTGCATATTTATGTCGGAATTGTTGGTTGATTTTGCATATTAGTGACATTGTTTTATTGGATAGATGAGTCTAGGATTGGACTATGTTGCATACTATTGAGTCTACACATCACCAGTTTCACAACCATACCCCTTGAGTAATCACATCCATTAAAATTAACGCTTAATCATAAAATTGATTAGACTTATTTTATTTATAGGGTACACCAACTAGCATAGGTTTAGAGTTTTGGAATAGATCATTGTGAGTTAACAATCCAAGACTACTAAACGAAACATTAGGTGTCTGACCAGGGGGTGGAGGAATCCATGGTTTAGATTGGTGTTCTCAGGAAAGCTCTACTCAAACCAGAGTTAAGCATGAGGTCACGGGAGGTTGGTTGAGGAGATATCCCTCTGATACCGGCTGAATGTGGGAGATATATCCAGGATTTGTTCGTATCTAGGGGTACCGAAGGTTCGTCCTCTTGTGCTTCGGGCTTAGCTACCCTGCCCATACGACGGGTCCCACCTGCGACTGTCCCCCTGAGCATTGGTTATATTGCGGTAGACATAGTTGCCTTACCTAGGTACCGCACAGGGTACTTGCAGTGGTTATACTGTTTGTGTCCTGAGTCAGATAGGGATTGGACAACACAGTTGTGTTTGTGCAGTGGAATTGACCCTGTCGACACAGTGAAGCCTGGGTGTCTCTATAACTGATTCTGTTACCTCCGGCTATAGTTTGGTTGTCTCAAGCCTCTCTTAGGCGAGACATACCGGCTCTAGTGTCGGGAGCTCCTTTAGCCACTCTATCTGTCTGCTCTTGGTTGTAGATTCTCTAGGTGTGTGCTTTTGATTTACTGTTTTTTGATCGATAGTTGGCCTTTAGGAGACGTTGTGTCTCTCTCTGGAGAGAACGTGGCGCGGAGCCCTACTCTCCGCCGGTCCCGTCGTTTGGCTAGTTTAAAGCCATATTTGGTTACACAACGTATTACTAGAGGACGCCGGAGGGCTCCCTCTGAGTCTTCAGATTCTTACACGACTTACGTTGAGGATTGCATGGCTACACATCCCGATATCGGGCAAGACCTTTCTACTCCTTCGGGTAGAGTTGAACATACTTTTGATCCCCAGACTCCTCGTGAGGATTGGGGAGGTGATCCACCTCCGACTCAACTTGGTTCTATTTGGCCTAATCCAATTGACTGGGATCCGTTTGATCCTTCAAATTCGGATAATTATCTTTACGGGATTCCTGACTTACCTGAGGAGGAAGAACAGAACGAGCCTTTCATTCCTTCGTTTCCACGTGATTCTAGATATAGGAGGCCTGAGAATCATGATGATTCTGGCCCTATGGTCAACCCCACTGCACTCTCTTTTGGTATGCCTAGTCACAATACTGTCGAACCTTCCACTATGGTTGGTACTCATGCTGGAACCAGTCAAAGTGTTAGCCATACTATACCCACTGGGGGCACTACCCTAGCTGGGGGCACTACGTTGTCCACTCACTCACATAGTATGGGGACTAGTCAGATTCCTAACCATGCTAATGTTGGAATGCGACCACCTCCTAGGAATACCCAACCTAGTCAGAATGCTGTCCGAAACACGACTCGCCATCCACCACCTAATACACATGTCGCTACTCGTCAACCTAGGACCACTTTTGCACATGATACCGTTCCTCCCAACCACGAGGGTGGACACATACCACATGCTTTTGCGTCCATTTCCACTGCTAGTAATAGTAATGTAGGGGGTGGGAATATTTCATATCCACATGGACATCACACCACCAACCCTGCTACTGGTCACGCCCATATTGGACCTGGGAATACTTCTCATGCTTATGGTCATCACATGACTGTTCAAGCTAATCCAAATATTGGGGGTGGGAACATACCATACCATTACGGTCAATACAACACGGTTCCCACTATGAATAGTACATACATGCCCCAAACCCATAGTGGCAACCCTTACTACAACACAGTCGGTGCTGGCCACCAGTATCACCCACCACCCCAATATGGTGCTCAGAACGCACATATACCTGCTTACTCTCAAATGGGTCAGGCAGGGGGAGTTTATCCATCTTATGGCCATGGGAAAACTTATGGGCCATCAGGTCCTCAGTATCAACAGTTTAATCCTCATGGTCAAGCTTTTGTTCCATCGTATAACACAGTTCTATTCAATCAACCTTTTATGGGAGCTTATAATCAAGATTTCCAGCCGCAACTCCCGTTCCTTGCACGCTTGAATCTCCCGGATCTTTCGAAGCTCATGAATGATCCGGTGTGTCATGACCCTAATTGGCCCCCGGTCCCTACCAAGCTCCCTTCGGACATTCCAAAGTTTGAGGGGAAAGGTGGCGAGGACCCGGGAGATCATGTCACGACATTTCACCTTTGGTGTTCCTCCAACTCTTTGAATCATGATTCCATTTGATTACGACTATTTCAACGCACCCTCACGGGGGCAGCCGCGAAGTGTATGTGGAGTTTACCGGAAACACCTATAGGGGTTTCAACGAGATTGCTTTGGTTTTCTTAGACCATTTCCAGTTGTCGGTTCGCTATGATACTGGTACTGAGTTGTTGTCCACCTTCCGTCAGAATAAGGCCACACATATTTCTGACCACATTCAAGAGTGGCGTCGACGGAAGAGATTAGTGAAAGCCAACATTCCTCCAGAGTTCCTGTTGGAATGGTTCCTTAAGTCTTTACTTCCATATATTGCTAAAGATGTTTCGATGTCCGGCATTATGACTGAGGAACAAGCTATCTTGAAAGTCCAGAAGTTAGATCTTCTTTATTCTCAGTCTGGCATTTTGTATGACATTATTCCTGACGCACTGAGAAAAAGACATGAGCCCACGTCAGTTCCTGGACCACATGCCGATGGCATCGTGGGGTCCGCATGCACTTGCCCTGTAGACTTGGCAGCTAATCAAATGCAAAATTTGTCGCTAAACCAGTCTGCACCCGGACAGGTTCACACCTTGTCCACTTCCACTCCGTCGTCTGATGTACACAATGTGCAATCAATGAAACCGTTGGGTAACCAGCAACCTGGTGGTAAGAAAAAGGAGAGAAATAATCGTAGGGGTGGAAACAATGGAAGTAACAACAATACCAATCGTAATACTCCTCGTAAAGAGAATGACAACCCTCCTCGGGAAGCCGGTAATGCTGGTGAGGATCGTAAACCTAGGCATAAGGTGAAATTCCGTTGCAATCTTTGTGGGGAGGATCATCTTACTCACTTATGTCCTCGTATTGAAGAAGCATTGAAGCATTTGGCACAAAGCCCAGTTGTGTTGAAGGATCCCCTACCTCATCACCAAAACATGGCTTCACATGCTCCCACCACTAGTTATGGTACTAATGAAACGACAACGTCTTCTTCCAATACCAGTGGTTATGGATGTGTGAATATGGTTTAGTCGGAGGTTTGTGTTGCTACTCGTCAACGTGATTATGGTGCACCACAACCGAATTTGGGGAATGAGCCTCCCCCTCCTCCTGATAATTCCTTGCATATTGAGAAGCCTTCTATTATGCCGTGGATACCGAAAGGTGTTCTCAAGCGCTCCACGCATAATCCTAATGCTCGAGCTGCCCAGAACTACTCCATCGTAGAAGATTTGGGCCAAACTTCGTGTGCCATGTCGGCTCTTGAAGTTTTGCAAGATTGTCCTTCTCAGAAGCATGCCCTTTTGAGTGCCTTAGGAGTTAAGGATGGGGGAAGTCCTAGTGTTATCAAGTTCGATACTACTGATGTCCAACCTCGCTTGCCTTACCACATGGCTTTTCAAATCCAGGTGGTTTGCCTTAAGAGCTTCAGAAAACGTACTATGGTTGATGAAGGTGCTTCCACGTCAGTAATGTCGTTAACTTGTTGGAAAGCTCTTGGCTCTCCTTCTCTACTCGCATCTAGAACTACACTCACTGCATTCGACGGTAGATCTTTTACGCCGCATGGAATTATCCCTTCCCTTGTTGTCTCCTTGGGAGGTAAGTCCGTGCCTATTGAAGTCGAAGTGGTTGATGCGCCCATTGACTACAACCTTTTACTGGGTCGGAACTGTATATACGCTATGAAGGCTATCGCGTCTACTGTATTTTGAGTTATTTGCTTTCCCCATGAAGGAAAGATTGTGACGATCGATCAGCTGGATTATGTTGGCATTCCTTCCACAACATCCACGGGATCAGTAGTCCTGCAAGTTTCTGATTCTCAGTCGGAAACTGGGAACATATGTGTTGGAACGTACCCCTCGTTGATGGGAAATTTTAACCATTCTGCACCTGTGAATTTTATTGGAACCATTTCCGACAGTGCGCCTCCTCCTTCGAATAGTATGCCATTCTGGACTTCCTATTGTGGTGATCCATGGATTTTTCCATCCGCAGATTCTATGTCTGGAGACATTACGCACGTCGGGATGTCTATGCATTTATCTGTAGCAGAGCTCACTTACGATCACATCCAACAAACCACTGCAGATCCGGATCTCTCTTCTCCCCAGACAGTTGAAGAAGATCCCGTTACGCTGCCAGTTTGGGCAGCCAACTCATCTTGCTCTCACGATTGCCTCGATGATACTTTGCCATCGGATGAAGCTATACTTGAAGCCATGTGTGGTAGTGAGAGGCCTTGGGAATATATGCACCATCGATCTTATTTCCTTCCTGACCTTGAGCTCATTGAGCAGGAGGAGTTTAGGATGACTCTAACGGAGATGGTTGGTCACCCTGTGGCTCTTTTGCAGTCGCATGATGTTTTCTTGGAGGGGAATATGGCCAATATTTCCCCAACCACTTCGATCAACATCTCTCACACTCCCAGAAAGATTGAGAATGTTTACGTCGGTGACGATTTCACTCCTGAGGAGATCGCTATTTACACTGATTTGTTTACTGAACTCCGGGAAGCTTTCGCCTGGTCATATGAGGAGATGCCAGGAATAGACCCCCGCATTGTTGAACACGAGATTAAAAAATATCCTGATGCTAAACCGGTTCAGCAACGCTTACGTGCTGTGAACCCTAGGAAGGCAGCTGCTATTAAGGTAGAGGTGGAGAAACTGCTCAAAGCTGGTTTCATCTTCCCCGTTCCCCTTACCGAATGGGTGTCAAACCCCGTTCTTGTAGATAAGAAGCAGGGAACGATTTGTGTATGCACTGATTTCATAGATTTGAACCATGCATGTCCGAAAGACAACTTACCCATGCCATTCATTGATCAAATATTGGATGCTTTTGTGGGAAGTGAGATTTTTTCGGGTTATAATCAGATTCAAATCAAACCCGCAGACCAACATAAAATGACATTTATTTGTCCATGGGGAACTTTTGCGTACTGAAAAATGCCCTTCGGCCTCAAGAATGTCGGAGCCACTTTTCAGCAAGCCATGATCTATGCCTTTCACGATCTTAAGAAGATTATGGAAGTTTTCTTGGATGATCTTGCTAGCCATTCTTGCAAGAGAGTGGACCACCCCAAGCACCTCCGTATGATTCTCGAACAATGTATCCACTACAAAATTCGATTGAATCCAAACAAATGCATCTTCGCTGTTAGGACTGGTCGCCTTCTAGGATTCATAGTTTCGAAGGAGGGTATTAGAGTCGATCCTCTCAAAGTTGAGGCAATACTTCAGTTGCCTCCTCTGCGTAATCTGTTTCAACTTCAAAGCCTCCAAGGGAGAGCTACTTTTCTGCGTCGGTTTATAGTTAACTATGCCAGTATTACTAAAGGTTTCGCACGCCTATTGAAGAAAGACACACCTTTTATCTGGGATGAGCGAGCCCAACAGTCTTTCGACACCCTTAAGAAAGCTTTGGTATCGGCCCCCGTGCTTAGTCCGCCGGACTTTACACGAGATTTCATTCTTTATGTGGCTGCATCTCAAGAGACTATTGGCATGGTCTTGGTTCAGGTAGATGATGCGCTCATCGAGCATGCTATCTATTATCTTAGTCGAAATTTAGCAGACGCTGAACTAAGGTACACCCACGTAGAAAAGTTGGCACTTGCAACTGTTCACGCAGTCCAGCGGTTACGACATTACATTTTGCTTCGAACAACCACTATTGTAGCTCATATCAATCCGTTTCAGTTCATGCTATCATGACGCCTTATTGGGGGTAAGTATAATAAATGGATTGTGATCCTTCAGGAATTTGATCTTGAGTTTGCTTCTGCAAAATCGGTGAAATCATTGGTGTTCGTTGAGCTTATGTCGGACCTTCCACGGCTTGATGAGAATGTCATTCATGAAGATTCCTTTGTGGATGAACACTTATTTCTTATCTCGACCGAGGACCCTTGGTATGGGGATGTCATTAAATATCTCCAAACTTTGAATTTTCCTCCGCATTATTCACGAGACGAGCGACGACGTGTGAGACATCACGCTAAAGATTATACTATTATCGGTGACACTTTGTATCACCGAGGAAAGGATTCCATTCTCCGTCATTGCTTGAATCACGAAGAAGCAGAACGGGTACTTAATGATTGCCATGCGGGGGCGTGTGGTGGTCACTTATCCAGGCTTGCTACAGCCCAACGCATTATGCGAGCGGGTTATTTTTAGCCTACTATATTTAAAGATTGTATTAACGCTGTGAAGAGATGTCACCCTTGCCAGGTGTTTTCTCGGAACATACACTCGCATCCAGTGCCCCTCCATCCAGTCGTCACCATCGGTCCCTTCACTAAGTGGGGGGTAGATTTCATGGATTGCAAACCAACTTCGGTTGGGGGGCATCATCATATTATCGTGGCCGTGGATTATTTTTCCAATGCGTTAAGGCCATGCCTACTGTTAAAGCCGATGGTGCTACTGCAACCCATTTCGTGTTCAACTAGATTATCACTCGATTTGGTATCCTGAAAGAGATTGTCACTGACCATGGCAGTCACTTTCAAAATAAGATGATGGAGGATTTGTCTCTCAAGCTTGGGTTTCATTAGGAACACTCGTCTTCCTACTATCCTTTAGCGAATGGTCAGGTTGAAGCAGTCAATAAGTCTTTGAAGACCATTCTCCAACGTACCATCCAACAAAGAAAGACCAATTGGCATATCATGTTATATCTTGCTTTGTGGGCTTATCGAGCCGCAGTTAAGATTGCCACCGGGTTCTCACCGTTCCAGTTAGTTCATGATGTGGAGTCACTTTTACCGATTGAATGTGAGATCCCTTTGCTCAAGCTAGACATAGAGCTCCTCACTGATATGACGGAGATTGAGCAACGTTTAGTACACCTCGAGCAACTTGACGAACACCGTTGAGATGTCGCTGTGGCCATTGATGTTAACAAGCATCGTGTCAAGGTTCAATATGATAGGTTTGTCCGTCCCTGGCAATATGCTGAAGGTGACTTGGTACTCTTGTATGACCAAGCTAAAGAACCCCTGGGGGCAGGCAAGTTCAATCCCATGTGGCACGGTCCTTACATTGTGAGACGTGTCCTTGAAAAAGGAGCTTATGAGTTAGAAGATTACGAGGGAGTTGTCTTGAGGGAGCCTAGAAATGGGCTCTACCTCAAGCGGTATTACGCTTGAACCTTTGGTTCAGGCTGATACTTTTGTACACTATTGTATAGTTTTTCTGTACATAGTCTAGGATTCCTTTTTGGTTGTCGGGTCTACTGATTAGCCTCTGTTTGTTTGACAAATGTCAGCGGGATGTCCTACGTTCTTAGGTTTCGCGGATGGTGCTAGCCAACATACGCAGCAACTTGCTTCTGCTTCCTGGGTTATCTTTTCACCTGACTGCCTAGTTGTGTCCTCAGGAGGTGCTTGTCTCGGTCCTACATCTAACAATGTGGCTGAGTATAGTGCCGTTGTTGAGCTAGTTCGGGATGCCATTTCACATGACATCCAGTCTTTAGAATTCCGCCTGGATTCACAACTAGTTGTGTCTCAGCTGAATGGGCAATACCGTGTACGAGACCCTACATTACTACGGATATTCCTTAAGGTACAACTCTTGGAGAGACATTTTGTTTCCATTACATATATTCACATTTCGAGAAGTCATAATTATATATCTGATGCATACGCTAACTATGTATTAGATTGGCATTTGTCACATTCATCATGAAGCACATAAATACAAAGACATTCATACATTTGTACCATACACACATATAGTAGAACCGAGAACCAAAGTTGTATATATATATAAATATGTCCAAAAATGGTAGTGCCATACAAGACTGGAGCCTGTAGCCCTCAAAAATATACATATCGATACAAAAAGTGATGAGACCCTGGGATATCTACTCCCTCCGAGGAGGTCTAGCTGCCGACTCGACAGGATGTGTCTCATAGTAGTACTATATTGCATTGTCCATCCGCTGCAGTAGCCATACCCACTCACCAGGAACACTCACTACCTGGCGCTGCATAGCATCGGGTAGTTGGGCTACCGCTATCAGTGGTACTCGGGCAACCATCCATGATATGTTGCGCCGCAACGTCTGTAGTGTGCGCCCTGCTGCAACATCTGCTGCCACCTCATCCCTACCCTGACGACCATGTCTCGGGAAGCCCTTGGGTCTCACTGGGCCTTTGTCTCCGAGCAAACAGTCACCCATTAGCACATGACATTACCACCAAAAAGATTTTTTTTCATTTTAGCTATAATAAAAAAATCCATAAAAATTTTAAAAACACAAAACCAAAAGAGTACTCACCGATGTCTCCAAAAGCTACACCTGGTGGGAGCGGCATGTCACGGTCCTGTTTGAAGTCTATCCCCGCATAGGGGTAGTCCTTGATAGCAATCACCTGCCAGTTCCACCAGCGGAAGAACTCCTTAGTATATGGTGATGCCAGACGACCACCACCCTGTCGTGTCAGTATCTCAGCCCACCGGGTCAGGGCTGGATCTCAGAGACTGTGAGGAGAGACATCCACTCTCGGGCTAAGTCCCAGAACCCTCTCAAAGAAGAAACTGCAGAGGATGCTTCCATACCCAAAGTTTTTGGCCTTCCCCTCTTTGCATTCCATCAGTTGTGTCTTCATAGACACCAGCAGAGTAGTACACTAGTCAAATACAGTAGGTTGCAAGCATTGTGATGCATAGAACATCACCAGTCTGGATGCCTGATGTAGTGCTTTGGATCCCGTGATCCGCACCAGAGTTGCCACTATGATCTTTGTGCTCAAGTATGTTATGATATTGATCGGCACTTGACTTCCCACTGGTCGTGTGTTGGCGGGACAATACCGTACTATGTAGTCTTGCACAGTGATCCCACCACCCACGGTCTGTGACCGAAGACTAGCCACTTCCCCTCTACGGGACAAACCGGTAATGAAATAGATATCCTCTACTTCCAGTGTCAGTGTTTTCCTGTTGAGGATGAAGTGTTGAGCATCCACATCCCAGTAGTTGATCAAATGACGGAGTAGTAGGTTTTGGGCCCTTAAGCCCCCGAGACTCTAGTATTTATATAAGCCACATGCTTGCAATGATTGTTGTGCTTGCAAATTGTTGCGCACGACCTCATCTACCTCGTCATGCTCTCGTTCCCTCCACTCTAGAACCATCCTGGAGTGCAAATCAAGAGATTTTTAGTCAGTTTCATGCTTAAAAACTTCTTCACGACCGTAACCGCGGGCTATATTGTAGATAGGTGCGGGTAGATGCGGGCAGTCAGTTTTTTGACTGCGCGTTTGATGCCCTACCCGTGACCTGCATACTTACAGCCCGTGAGTAGCGTCGAAGCCATTTAGGGCTGGCCAAACAAAATATCCCACCAACCAAAATTGAAATAAAAACACTTAATTGAAAGGTATGGCAGTGACCACTAATCTGCTCCAGACGGTTCACTAAACGGTTGCTCATAGCTCCCACGATCGGCACTTGAAGTTTCAGGTGCAAACTTACGACTCAACTCCAAAATGGTGAATAGTGCAAATAAATTGAAAATGATTAAATTTTATTACTATTTATAATTTTCTGGACCCACTCTTCTATAGTTTTTTTCCATTTTGGGTCGTTATGAACTAATGACGTGTGATGGAGTAGTGTATTTTCAATAGATTTCCTCGGCGAGAGTTGTTCTGATCCATTTCACACCTACAGCAGGTATGTTTCACACCTGGCATATAGGTTAGATGCCATTTCCACATGCATTATGCATTTGACCTGTTGACCATTTTCATAAACCCTAGGTGCGACCCCACTTCATGACTAACACAGAACCTTCACATTGTTATAGAAGTGTCATCATGTGGTGGTAGGACTTTCCCGAACATGGGTACCCTAGTTAGAACCTCGTTATGCATTTTGGTTCCCATGCCGTTGTTTGTCCTCAGGATTGGGAGTCCTTTGTAGTCACGCCATGACATTGCGATAAAGACTCATACTCTACTTTGTCTTATGCTGGCCATCTCCCTTAAGGGCTCCCCTCAGTTATATCATGTTGTGATTGCATTGTATCATCCTGCTTGCCGCTTGAGCCTTGTGTCGGCTCCCGCTTACCCAATTGTTAGCCTGGTGCCTGAGCACTTTCCCTGTCGAGCCCTGCAGAGCTTATATATTTGCCCTTCACAATTTGATGACCCTTTGACCCTGAGGGAACACACCCCCGAATGTCCACATCCTGCACGCACTTCCTTGCATTGAGCATAGGTATGTTCCACTGCTTGGGACTAGTCTGCTAGCTATTTGACACTCGTTCCTTCACTTGTTGTACTATAAGCAATTTTATTCTTTTTCAAGCTTTTCCCAAATATGAAAAAGACAAAAAAATCAAATATTCCGAAAATCCGGACGGGATTATGGACATTATTTCTTGTTGGCAGCTGTTGTGTCACCTTTGAACAGAGCATTCATTCCACTCCGTGCATTATGAGTCGGGACTATAGTTGGACCTTAGGAGTTGTACTTGTTTCTCAGTTTTCTCTATTGATTGGTTAAGCTTCCAGTCATTATGGAGCCCTTTGTAATGCCTCCTGCATTGCACAGTTTGTGTCAAGTCTATGCTTCCTGAGTCTATCCACCTGCTCATGCTCTTGTTCAAAGGAAGTCCTGAAACCAGTGTCGGCCACTCCTCAGATATCTTGACTATTGCATGTCTGCCATCCTTATTGAGTCAGTCCGTTTCACCTGAGATCTTCCAAATCTTTCAGCATTGCTGGTACCTCGTGCTGGTTGATGGGGGATGCCTTAATGCCCTCCTTCCAGTGAGTCTCGTTCCGTTGACTTCAACTCATTTATTCCGGGACTTGAGGCTTAGAGTTCAGTTGAGTACCTTGAGGCTTGCATTCATTAGTGGCAGGTTCTCTCTCCATCGATAGTTTTGGGAATACATCAATGTCCCCTGATCAATGGATTCATCCTAGTGTTCGACTTCAACCCATTTATTCACACTCTGATGATTGTGCTATGTGCCTTGATGCCCATTTTCATTATCGGTGGGTCATCTCATGTCTGTTAACGATATACATCAATGACTGGTAATCAAACGATGTCTCATTAGGTTTGACCCCAAATCCTTTATTCATTGGATGGTACTTGCACCTTCGAAGACTTGTGTAGAAGACCCCAGGCGATTGTGGCATTCACTATGCTACATATGACTTTGACTCTACATCTGAGATATCGCCTCTCAGATTTCAGCAGTTTGTACCTCCAGTTTGCACCAGTTGTCTTCTTTTCAGTAGAAGACCATATCTTACTGTAGAGGGATCATGGCTATGATCACTTATGACATGTATCTACTTATGTACTGCATGTTCATGGCCATTGTATCAGATTGTACTATACCGACATGTATTCAGAGATACTATTGTATTATGACGAGTGAACTGTTCTTTCCACTTGTGTCTCCATCACTCCACTTCTGAGTTTTATAATATATTTCGGCCATCGTAACACATTTCAGTCTCAGACCTCACACATTAGGGGGCATCTATTACACAGAAATCTTCCACCCTATGAGCATCAGCATTCTTTGGCCTGTAGGATCCATTTCAGTGACTCAGATCCATTTTCATCCTTCAGTGATACAATTCTATCCTATTTTTGTTCCTACCCGCATGTTGCATCACTATAGCATGCGTACCCACGAGTTGCATCCCTATAGCCCGCGGGTATCAAGTAAAATGGTAAAAACCACTATTTTATTACTTTTACTCCCAAAAAGCGGTCATTGGGTGACCTTTGGCTCTCCATCTGCCCAAGTAACGTCTCAATGAGTCCTTTCACCTACCTTTGAGAGGACTATATATTGAGTACATATGGCTTATGGACGAGAGGAAGAAGAGAATAGTAAAGGCACTCTAGTGGATTTTTGCCCTATCTTGAGTCTGCACTCATTGATCCTTGTAGTTGTGAACCAGTTATGTTCACCTTCCAAAATCCTTTCTAGTTTGAGTTTTCCATTCATGGAGGATTGAAGTGGTGGAGGCACAAGTGGATTGATCTAGATCTTGGTTCAGATTGGTTGCCGGCAAGAGGTCGTATCACTTTGTACTTCTTCTTGTTCATTAATAGAAATACTCATATTCTCGTCCATTCATGGTGTGAATGTCATTTATTATACATTGGGTTGCATTTGCTTATGATATTATGGACCATTGTTATTGATAATGTTAATGTTATTTATATATCACATGTACTTGTTAGATATTGGTTGTCAAGACTAATTTGCAGATTACAAGTGCTTGGATGTGCGCAGATTGAAAGCTCCAATGGGGATCTACATCAAATGTTGGATCGAGGTTGGTTACATTTCTCCATTGTTTTAACATTGTCATTTATAATAGCATTGTTTTTTGAGAATTGAGTATATTTCTGGTAGTCATCTGTCTATTGTGGTATTCCCAAGCCATAGTGAGTTTTCTCCAATACAGCATCCACAATGGAGAGTTCAGCCCCTGCGGAGAGTTTGATTCCTTTGCTGCCCAATTCGATCATGAAGCGCACCAGAGGTATCTCCTGGCATGGCTCCAGTCAAGGCATAGGAAAATCTACGTCGGTGGAGAAGGAAATGCTAGTCGACGTCAATTACAAAGAAATGTATCAATGCCGGTTCGTCGTCTAGTGGACGATTAGGAGTCCCGGAGTGTCGCTGAGATTCTCGCCTTCGGTAGCCCTGGTACTTAGGTGAACCATTACTGGTTGCTTAAAATTTTGCTTGGTACTCTGGTTGAAGATATGCTCACTAATTGGAACACTGCTAAGATGGCCATAATGGACACCAGGTCCAATATGGCTCATTTGGATGGCATCCTTGTTGCTCTTGAGGCTTGCCTCTCGGGAAGCATATATGCTCTTTTCCCCCATCCGTCTCCATCCATGGGTGTTGGTCTTGAAGGTCCGATGGCTGGTACAGGTGACGGAATGGTAGAGGTCAACAAAGGCATGGAGCCGCATGCGGTCGAGCAGGCTGTCAATAGTTCTCTTAATAATTCTACGGGCCTCGCTGCCTCCGTGGATGCCGCTTTGGCTCCTGTTCCTGCTCCTCGCTGCATCTCATGCCCTGATTCTCCAGCTGCTATCGTGGTGCAAGGTGCCTCCCCTCCTGGGACTTCTTTCACGGTTCCTTCTACAATTGATAATGTCCACAGCAAGCGCCTTCGGAAAGACGAAGCAGCAGCAATTCTCCAGCGCAAAGTAGAGCCTCTGCCATTCAAGCTCCCAGAGTAGCAGTGGACAGATGATCTCTTCGAACCCTGCCCCATCTCTGAGGACACGCATGACTTCAAAGGCCCAGAAGCTAGCTCCTGAGCTCTGCACTTCTGGTTTTACTACTCTGTCTTTTTGTATCCTTTGGCTTGCATAGAGTTATAGTTTTTTACTATCTTTCTTGCTCGATAGTTACTTTGTTTATCTTTATAAGTTTGGTTCCATTGCACTCTTTTGTAAAATTGGCACCTTGTACAGGGCCAATTCGATATATCTAGATTCTCCCGATGACTATAATATTTTTTGTACTATAATATAAATCTTCCATGTAGCTTACAAAAAAAAAAAAATTGTCTATTAAGGAGATTATGGTAGGACCCTAACACATTAAGATGATTTTGGACAGCTAAAAACTTCATACATAAAGGTGAGAGATAATGTTTAAGTACATACTCTCGAAAACCTTAGCTAGGGAAAACCAAGAAAAATCCTAGCTTAGTTGCACTATAACATACATCGATGACCCATCAAACCAAGGGTATGCATGCCTAAATAGGTCTTGCAACTGTATGCCTATTTACATATGTGATTAAATCCAACTCCAAAACATAAATGCTTTCAATTGTATGCTTGAGCATTTGATGCTTGAAGCATTTACCTGCTTCATTACCTGCAACGCGTCTACTCCAAATATAATTACCAAGTACTTTTCAATTGCGTACTTATCTTACCACTATATGCTTGAGAAAATGATGCATGAAGTGTCTACCTCCTTTACCCACATCGCTCTCTAATCCAAATACAAAGATCCATATCAAGCACCCGTTAATTGAGTACTTCTTTATTATTGTCATCTATGTGCTTCCGCTAGTGCTCCACTTGATATCTTTGTAATGCCTTCCCTCATTGCCATTAGCAATGGTTCATATACCCATGAATAATTACTTCAATTTATGTGCAACCCAATATATTTAAAAAGCAATATATTTATATAAGTCCATGCACAAATCCTTCACAAATCCACCAAACTGCTACTACCATAACAATACATTATGGAATTGACCAACACAAGCTTGTTCTACTCATTTCTAGCAGAACACTATGAAATTGCCAAACCTCTAACATCCAGGTCAATGCTATCCATTGACCTTTACATGGGCACTACAAACAAAGTGTTTACCACTAAGACCTCCAACCTTGCAATTGCCAAATATCTCTGGACAATATTGTTGTGCAAATCTGCATTCTCCTCAAATTCAATTCATTCCAAGCTTTGGCTATCAGTGTGATTGACAACTCTTGCTAGCTAAAAGTCCAGGTCAAAGTGATTATGAGTCAAAATCTAGAAAACCGCTAGGCCACTCTTGCTAGAGATTCCATGCCTATTGTGCTACGATCCACTACCTAGGACTAAGAACACATAAATTATCATAAAAGGAACATGGCAAACATTCTTGGAGAGACAGAAAGTGTTTTCCAACAACTACAAGATGCACATAAATGGACACAAGATTTACCTTGCAAATCCAAATTGAGAAAACTAGCTTTCGTGTGGAAGAAGTCTTCATTAAGAGTGGCTAACACTAGCCAGTTAAGGGATTTAAGAGTGGAATTATTCTAGCCTTTAAATAGACTTCATCACACGTTACCCAATAATGTAGATCCCAAATCAAAATTATCTTAATTACATTGTAATTGAGTTATGATTAATCCAACAAATATTTTGTGAAGAGAAAAATATATTATGATAATGTTTAAATTATCTTAATTACATTGTAATTGAGTTATGATTAATCCAACAAATATTTTGTGAAGAGAAAAATATATTATGATAATGTTGCCGATAGTTTAAAAAAACCCTTATATTTTTTCTGCACAACAAATTTTCATGTTCATATTTTCTAGTCATATTAAAATAAAATGAAATCCTTAATAAGAGATGTGCCATAGTTTAAGAAACGTGCATTTAAAAGACATTATAAATAAAATAACACAAATAATGAAGACGTCACTAAGAACATTCTAAATGATGTTATTACGAGATTGACGGAGGATGCTATAACATGAACATGAAGAAAAATCAAACATGATTTTTTAATTTTATTTGGCTTTGGTTTAAATGGGTTATATAGGAGGGTTTGAGTAGGAATTATAGTGCCTAATGGACCATGGGGCGACTAATTGGAATTCTTTGGGCAATTTTCCCTTCAAATCCATGCAATTTCTTACAAGTTTCATCTATGGAATCCGTTGCAGTTGTACCCCTTTGAAGCTGGATAGTGGTAACCACAGTGTAAGAATAAGCAAGGGTTTTAAGATGTTTGACATATATTTGAATTATTTTGTTTCTCTCTCTCAGGAGACAAGATTTTAAGTTTGTAAGCATTAACAATGAAATTATGTTGCACTTGCTATTTACTTAGAACAATTTTAAACTTCAAATACTGACAATTTATGTGCTTAACCTCTTAGATAGTTTTCTTCTAATATGTCTGACTTTATTAGGTTGGGTTCATGTAGTTTAACTACAACCTTGAAATTTTTCATTAGCTTTGTAGTCTTTGCCATAAATTAAAATCATAAGTAGTACTTTGGTTATGCATAATGATTTTCTCATTCCAATGCAAAGAAGATAGAGTAATTTATCCATCAAGAAAATCAGACACATAAAACAATAGAAGGACCAAAATATGTGGCAATCAAGAAGTTATTATATCTTGATACCAGGACTGTCATGATCAACATTAGTGAGAATCGATTGGTATGATATACAAATATTTGATTTTTATTATCACTTGTATTGCAATGTGGGGTTCCCTTTCACTCTGGTTGTGTGGTTACATAAGGGTTTCCTATTGAGGGATAATAAATAACATATTGTTAGTTCTTGCTAATAAAAAGTAAACACAAAAAACAACAGAAGGACCAGAATATATGGCAATCAAGAAGTTATTATATCTTGATACCAGGACTGTCATGGTCAACATTAGTGAGAATCGATTGGTATGATATATGGATTTGATTTTTATTACCCCTTGTATTACAATGCAGGGTTCCCTTTCACTCTGGTTGTGTGGTTACATAAGGGTTTCGAGTTGAGGGATAATAAATAACATATTGTTAGTTATTACTAGTTTTGTCCTTTCTAGACCCTCATCTAAAACTGCCAATTGTCCCTGAATTGACTTGAAGTTTATAACTTCAAATCCATTTATCCTTTTGATATGTGTTGTAACATTGCCTCTGATACCGCAATTCTTCTGTAATGGAAATTCAAGTATAAATGTACAATGTTAAAGTGTAATGTCCCTTGTTAGGAATTTTATTAAAATAGCAATTTTTCATTTTTTTCCCTAGTTTGACCTTTGACTAGTTTTGAGCTCTAGGTCCCCAAATTGCTCCAATTGCTCCCAAATATTCTGAGAAGGTATATGGATGATGTTAGAATATAAATATGTATTTCAGGGATGCTTTTGGACCTTTAAAATACTTCTGCAAATCCTCTTTCAATTTTGGCCAGTGTAGGGAACTTTACTAGTAATTTCCCTTTGACTAGTATTGGTCTCTAGGTCTCGAATTGAGTTCAAATGCCTTCAAATATTCAAGAAAAGTGTCTGAATGATATTAGGACTTGAATATGATGTTTAGGGATGATATATGGCCCCCAAAATACCTCTGAAAACTCTCTTACGATTCTGGACCAAGTATGCAATTTTACTAGTAGTTTGGGGTTCAAATCCCCCTGGGGTTAGTACTGAAAATGGCTTCCCAAATGTTCGGGTACACAGGGTACTACCAAAGGACCGAACACCAAGAGAAACCACTTCACACAAACAGATCACAGATCAACACACCGATGTTTTGACGTGGTTTAAACCCTCTTGAGGGAAACACTCCACGGCCCCGGCCAAATAGCTTCTACGGGACAATTTATTATGCAAAGAAAGAAAGTTACAAATGAGCTTCTCATAATCGATCAACTAAACAATGACCCTCCATGCTCTTTAAATAGAGATCATGGACCAATTGGGTGTTAAGCCACGGATCAAGGTTAGGTTTGATCTAAGAGAAGTTGAGCCGTCGGATCACTCTATGTCGGAAACATATCGTGACCGTCGGATTAAGTATATACAAATGCATACTAATGCATACTAAAGAAACACACTATCCCTAACGGATATATTACACAAGTTGATCTTAACTAACTCCTAAGTGTCTAAATATCCTAACATCCCCCCTTAAGAACAACTTGGGACAGGATTGAAGGATTTACAAAAGTGACACTATTAGGAGAAGGAAGGAGGCATTAGAGCCTATCCCCCCTTAATGACAAGTTCCTGAACTCCTAACATAGATCGAAGTTTAGAAAACTTCGATTCTGTAAGAGACTTGGTGAAGATGTCTGCAACTTGATCATCTGTAGGGCAAAAGAGCACTTCGAGAACACGATCATGAACAAGATTTCTGATGAAGTGCATATGTAGCTCAATGTGTTTGCTGCGTTGATGTAGAACTGGATCTTTGGCAAGCTTGATGGCACTTTGATTGTCGCACCAAAGTGGAGTAGGCTGCTGCTGCTCGAATCCAAACTCTGAAAGGATCTGTCGAAGCCATAAAGCTTCCTGACTGGCATTGACGGCTGCTCGATATTCTGCCTCTGCTGAAGAAAGAGCAAGAGCTTGTTGTTTCTTACAAGCCCAAGTAATAGGTCCAGATCCCAGACTGAAAACATAACCTGCAGTAGACTTTCGATCATCAGGATCGCCGACCCAATCTGAATCAGTGAAACCAACCAACAAAGGTTTCCCCCCTGTACTGTAATGAATCCCAAACTGAACTGTACCTCGAATATATCGAAGTATTCTTTTAGCTGCTTTCCAGTGACTTTCATGAGGTGTCTGCATATAACGGGCAACTCGACCAACGACAAAGGAAAGGTCAGGACGGGAATGAGTCAAGTATAAAAGACTACCAACAAGCTGACGATACAATGTGGCATCTACTTCAGGTGAAGTACAAGTGGCAGAAAGTTTGACTCCAGACTGGAAGGGAGAAGGGGCTGGTTTACAATCTTCCATGTGAAAGCGACGAAGAAGGTCACAAGCATACTTAGACTGAGAAAGAAAGATTCCTTCTTTGGTTTGCAGAACTTGGAGACCAAGAAAATAATGCAAATGTCCTAAGTCTGACATTTCAAAAGTTTGTTTAAGACTGGATTTCACATGGGTTATAAGCTTAGGGTCACTACCAGTAAGAATAAGGTCATCAACATATAGAACAAGTATGATGAGATGGTTTCCTACTTTCTTGGTATAGACATTGGGGTCAGAATGGCATCTAGAAAAACCAGTGTCAAGGAGAAAGTTATCCATTTTGGCATACCAAGCTCTAGGAGCTTGCTTAAGGCCATATAAGGATTTCTTAAGGCGACAGACAAGGCTAGAGTTATTCTGAACATAGCCAGGAGGTTGTTCCATGTAAATTTCCTCCTGTAAATCACCATGTAAGAAGGCAGACTTGACATCCATTTGATGGACTTCCCAGTTGTGTAAGGCTGCAAGGGAAAGAACAAGGCGGATGGAGTTCATTTTGGCGACGGGAGCAAAGGTTTCATTGTAGTCAATCCCTTCAACTTGAGAAAAACCTTTGGCAACTAACCTTGCCTTAAGTCTTTCAACACTTCCATCTGATACATACTTAGTTCTGTAGACCCATTTACATCTGACAAGTTTTCTTCCTTTTGGAAGAGGTACAAGATCCCAAGTATCGTTCGCCATTAAGGAACGATATTCTTCATCCATGGCTGCATCCCAATCTGGATTCCCTGAAGCTTCTGCAAAAGTTTCTGGATCATGATTCTCGGAAACTTGAGCCAAAAGAGAAGAGGCTCGCTGAAACTGAGAACGTGTTCGACGTTGATCTCTAGGATCACCGGCAAGATCACCAGCTGCTTCACATGTTGAACGGACCCATCGAGGAAGCACTTGTGCTGGTGCAACTGGAGGAACATGAGCAGGCGGAGGTGGATTTTCATCCTCACTGTCATCATCAAAAACTGGAGTTGGAAACCTGTCAAAGAAGTTGGAAGAAGAAGAAGAAGGCACAAACGCTGAATCAGGCTCGCAGGCCAAAGGTGGCACACTCGCCGAGTTAGGCTCGCAGGCCAAGATATTTTCATCAAATTTTACATCTCTTCTAATGATTATAGCATGAGAATGTGGTTGAAGAAGTCTATAACCTTTTACATCTTCAGAATATCCAACAAATATGCACTTTTCACTTTTAGGCTGCAATGCTTTCCGTTTTTCATCCGGAATGTGAGCCCATGCTTCACTACCAAACACACGAAAGTGACTTACATCAGGTTTAACTTTACTCCATGCTTCTTCCGGTGTTATACCTTGTAATGCTTTTGTGGGGGTGCGATTAACTATGTAATTTGCACAATTTATGGCTTCAGCCCAAAATTGAAGACTTAGTCCCTTAGATTGGATCATACAATTTGCCATTTCTTTTAAAGTGCGGTTCTTCCGCTCAGCTACACCATTTTGTTGTGGTGTATATGGAACAATGTGTTGTTGTTGGATGCCTTGTTCAGTGCAGAAAGTAGTGAACTGTTTGTTAACATATTCTCCTCCATTGTCAGATCTTAACTTGATAATTTGATGACCAGATTGTTTTTCAACAAGGGCCTTGTAGGCCAAGAACATGTTAAATACTTCGCTCTTAAGTTTTAGGAAATAAACCCAAGTGCGTCTGGTGTAATCATCAATGAAAGTTAAGAAATACTTGAAACCAGAAAAGGAAGCAGATGGAAGAGGACCACACAAGTCACTATGCACAAGCTCCAAGGGAACCGAGGCGTGCCAAGAGGCACGTTTGTCAAAACTGTCCCGATGATGTTTTCCGAGTACACAACCGGAACAAACACCATCTCTGCAAGATACCATCGGAAGACCTGTCACCATATTTTCTTTACATAGTTGTTGCAATGAGCGATAATTTAAGTGACCAAATCGCTCATGCCAAAGTTTGCTCAAGTTATCACTATGAGCAACAAAAACTGAAGGGAAAGGTGATGACCCAAAGTTGTTAAACTTGTACAACCTGGTAATATCATCAATAATTTCGGTAGCTAGAACCTGTTGAGGATCTTTAAAATCCTTGATTACAACTTGGTGAGGTGTAAAGGTCACAGTTTTACCTTCACCAGAATGAGTGATCTGATAGACTGATAACAAATTGCAGGAAATTCTTGGAACACATAGTACATCACTAAAATGACCATTATCTACTAGAACTGTTCCAGCTCCTACAACACTTAGAGATCTATCATCACCAACAAATATTTGTTTGGTGTTACATTCATGCATAGTAGAAAAGATGGCTTGATCCTTAGCCATATGATAAGATGCTCCAGAATCAATGAGCCATTCATTTGAAGTAGAAGAAGAAGATGCATTATAAGAATAACCAGAAGCACAAAGTGCATGTCCATGAGAGGCAGATTCTGAAGGCGAATCTAGGCTGATGTGGTGCTTCTTCATTGCTGCTTCCAAGGCTGCCATCTTCTTGAAACACTTAGATTCATCATGATTATCTTTCCCGCAATAGTTGCAATGACGCTCAGTCTTCTTACCTTTTGGCTTGGATCCTTTGTCATTTTTTAAAGAAGGAGCTGACTGAGAGGGTTTTGGACCCTTGTTTGACTTATTATTGCGAAAATTTTGTTTCTTGGGAGGCTTGGACTTTTCTTTCTGTTGGGACAATAAGGCTTTCCCAGATGTATCTGCATTGTTGATTATTCCAAGATGAATGAGTTTATCTTGTTCTCTAATCAAGGAATCACAAAAGGATTCAAGACTAGGCTCTTGATAACTAGCTGCATTCAATGACGCTTTCATGGAGTAAAATGTAGATACAAAAACAGAATATGCAGGTCCAAGTTTGGAAAGAATATGATAAATGCATTGTTTGTCTTCCCTCTCAATCTTACATTCTGCACATAAGAGCTTGAGAGTTTTGTACTTAGATAAATAATCTTGAATGCATGAAAAGTCACTTGGATTTAAAGAAATCAACTCATTTTCGAGTTGGTGACCCCGAATTTCATTGTGTTTACCAAACACAGATTCCAACTTGTCCCAAGTAGCATTAGGTTCATCAATTCCAGATATGTGGAATCACAAATCAGTAGAGATTGACATCCCAATCAATCCACGAGCTTCATCACATCTATTTGCCCATTTTATTTTCTTATCATCATCAGTGGGTTCTTTTTCTTTCCCTGTTGTAATTCTGAAAAGTCCCCTACTTCGTAGAACATCCTCCATATGAGATTTCCATGAGAAATAGTTGGAACTGTTAAGTAGAATATCACAAAGGGCGGCCATATTTGTAAATTAATGGCTGTAAAGGCAGAAACCAATAGTCTGGATGTGAAGAGCTCGAAAAAATAGGCGGTTTCAAAAAAAACGGCACTGAAAACGGACTCTGTATGATGAAGTTATGCTTGAACAAAGAAACTGTTGAAGATGTCCCCAATAGTGACGTGGCAGCTAGAGAATGTCCAGCAAAAAAAAAAAAGGAACCCCCTGTTGAGCCCAGAATTGACCCTTTTTGACCATCATTTATCATCTTCCCTTCCCTTGTCTTACACCAATTACCTTGGCAATTCAACTTATTGTCCTTATCTATTCCCCAAATTACCAAGGTATGGCCGATTATTGTTTTATTGTGTTAATACTTATGATTGTGATGATTAAAGCTGTGCATCTCTTAATCTGTGCTAACATGATGCGATTTATGAAGGTAGTAAGACAATAGACTGCAGGAAGATCGGAGCTGAACAAGTCATGAAGGAACGTTCATCGCTTGTGGAAGGTTCCTTGGGGCTCAAATCGTCAATCAAGGCACAATCGTGGCAGGGCAGCTGTAACAGAAGAACTATCTTAAGTATGTCGCTGCTCAAATCCAGCTGTGAGCTGGAAGGACCGTCACTCTTGGGACAATTTATACTTCTCTCATATTTCAGTTCTGCCACGCATTGTAATAGCTAGATTATTTAGGGCGCCTGAAGATCAGAGATCTTCATGGCTGCCCAATTATAGGTTTAGATGTTGCAATTGTATGTATAAGTATGGGGAATTGCCTCGACTAAGGGGTTGGACAGCAATTAATTAATTTATCTTGTATTAGCAGTCGAGCCGAAACTGTGTACTCATCCTTCTGTTAATATACGGAGTTGCTTCTGAGTTAAAGAGAGTGTTGTTCAACCAGCGTCTCTGTGTGAAGACTGGGCCCGTCTTCCACAGAGATTGCTGTGTTAATTTAGGATTTCATCTTTCTTGTTGTGTGATGCTTTGATCTTTCTTTTGTACGCAGCAGCAATATTCATTGTGTGGATTTCTCAGTAAATGATTTATTCGTGAGATTGGTGAATGGTATCGAATAACAGTCGACTGAGTCAGGTTTGTTTTATATATTTCAATTTCTGTTCACACTGCTGTGTTCATCCTACAGCTGAAACGTAATCCCAGGAGCTCCTACAAATTAGCTTTCCTGTTATGTGTTGATTGATTTATATTTTGCAATTCAGTTTCTTAGAACAGTTGCTTCAATCTCTTTTATTAAAGTTCTAGAGTAATGTTCAGATCATGCTTTATGATTCCCAGCTTGATTAGATTAGACAAGTGATTATTTTGGAATGTGAATGAGATTTCCTTCCTGCAATCGTTGATTAGATCTGATATCAATTCTGCTTGATGCATAATAGAAAAGAATTGTAGTATAGCGGTTAGAAGGCAATTGGGATTGCATAGATTCTTGGGATGAACATGGATGATAGAAGATAAAAGTATTCACTTCTAATGGTTTTGTGTTTAAGCATATATTGTGCACTTGTCCTTTGAAATAAAAAGACTTTCTCGGGTTGACAATAAATTTCATACGCTCTGTGTGTTTGATATTTAATTATCTGCAATTAGAGTGTTTGACATTTTGGCGCCGTTGCCGGGGAAGGATGAAAACTAAACACTAGACATTAGTTGATCTGATAATTGCTTTTAGTCAGTCTTTTGGTTGATTTTGAAATGATCTGCTTCGCATGAATACGAGGGGGGTAAAACGCGATCACCTCCCGACCCCCAAAACCCCACAAATTACTAACAGTACAGGTGGTTCGGGTCGTGGTCGAGGTCCACCGCTGGGCATAAGAACATTCATTGACGACCTTGTTGACAAAACTGATTCAGCTGTCAGATCTCGTCAACAGGGGACTCCTATCAAAAGAGGCCCTGCTGATCCTGGAGCGTTAGCATCAGGATCTACAGTGGAAGATACAGGAGCAGCTGTGATTCCTGCATATACTCCTGCTAAAGAAGTAACAGCTGATTCAGCTGTTGCAACCGAAGAATACACAGCTGTTGCAACCGAAGAATACGCAGCTGTTACAACCGAAGAATACGCAGCTGTTACAACTGAGGTAAAGAACAAAGGAACAAACGAAGGAGAAGATACAGAAGAAAAGATGAGTAATAGACATGAGAACGAAGAGGAAGAAGCAGTGGTACAATACCATCATGAAGATAATTCCCCGCCAGAGACCATGGCTACATTGCAATTTCCAATACAGCAGCTAGAGGGGACAGCTCCTATGAAAAACATCTCACCGTCGGTGTTACCCCGCTTCCATGGCAGGGCGGCAGAGGATCCAGATGAATTCCTTTTTGAATTCGATATCCTCTGTCGCAGCTATGATTATGTCACAGATGCTCAAAAGTTAAAGCTTTTTCCTGCCACCCTGAAGGACAATGCATTACGATGGTTCATGAGCCTTGGGGGAGGGACTGTTGCTAATTGGAATAAGATGAAGCAAGTGTTCCTGGAAAAATATCAGGAATATTGCAACACCAGGGACAAAAGGGAGGAGTTATTCAAGATGGTACAAAAGGAGGATGAAAGCTTGGAGGATTTTGTAGAGAGGTTGCTGTACAATGTGCAGAGAGCTGGACAGACGAACATGGGACTAGATGTGCTTAAGATAATCCTGCTTCGAGGGATCAGGGACGATTGTTTAGACATGCTAAATTTATTAGGAAAGGGAGATATCTCTAAAGAACCCTTTGAGACAATTGTTGAATTATGTAAGAGATACTCCAGGGGATCTTCTAGGCATAACAAGCAGAATAAACGAGATAAGCTGGAACGCGATGTCTTTGACAGAACTCAGAAGTCATCCAATGGGGGAGCTACACGGGCAGAGATAGGCAATCTTCTTGAAAATTTTAAAACAGAAATGATGAGCTCTATCTCTTCAGAGATTGACATCTTGAAGGACAAGCAAAGACAAGCAGTGGAGGATCTTACACTAGGTGTGTTTTGTCCCCGATGTAGAAAGACTCATCCACTGAAAGAATGCCCTCTTGACAAAGTACAAGTGTGTCAGCTGTGCGAGCTGAACCATGATATGAAAGAATGCCCCACGTTGCCCCAAGTGAAGGCTGTTCTGCAGGCATCAACTCCAGAGGTGGATTCAGCCTACGTTATTGCACAGAAGAAACCCTGGCAGCCCCGGAATCAAGGTATGTCTCCCGATTCATTTCCATTTTTGAATAATTTGAATAATTGGAATACTAATATGCAAAATGTGAATACACAATTCCCTTCAAATTATGCTCAGTGGAATTCCCCTCAACCTGCGATGCAAGGTTATAATTCATGGAGTCCTTGGACACAGCCACCTCATCAACAGACTTCATGGTCTCCTGGATGGAGGAACTTCCATCCTGGGAACCAGTTTCCTCAACCACCTCCACCTCAACAGTTACCGTATCCTCCATATCCTCAATTTCAGCAATATCCTCAATACCTACCTCAGCAGTCGCAGCTGCAGCTGCAAAATAATCCTGTGCCTAACATACCAATATGGCCTCAGCTGCCTGCCCAACCTAACCCTAACCCAAATGATAAAACAGTCCAGCAATTGGAAGCTCTCAATATGCCGGCCTACTCTCTCTCCCCTGTGCCTTGTAATGATATTCGCTTACGATCTGGAAAGCTAGTAGAACGTGTAACTGCAGAAAATATTCCATCAACTGCGTATGACAAAGGAGAGAGTTCCCAGCATCCATTTGATCCGGTTCCTATTACTGAAGATGCTGAGCATCCCTCAGATGGGAGGGCTGAAACGTTAAACGATGAAGTGGATAACACGCAGCCTACCCAGTTGGTAAGACAACCACCTTACCCTGAGAGATTGATGCTGTCACAAAAAGGGGGGCAACCTCAGTTCAATCTCCTAGGAGAATTGAAGAACCTTTATGTTAAGATTCCCCTTTTACAAGCTCTTCAAGATGTACCTATCTATGCTAGAACTGTTCGGGACCTGTGCACTAAAAGACCGGGAAGGAAACCCAGAGATCCTCCTACTGTTCATGTTATAGGGAATTTATCCGCTTTAATGACTGGAAAAACCCCTATAACTAAGTATGAGGATCCCGACAATCCTACTGTCACTGTACACATAGGACAAACACAGATACCCAACGTACTAGTAGATTTAGGAGCTGCGATCAATGTTATAACGATGGAGACTGTAAAGAAGCTCGGATTCACCAATATTAGACCGACCCCTACTATCTTAGAATTGGAAGACAGATCCACTATCAGACCCGAAGGGATTTTGGACGACCTTGTTATTTCAGTAGACTCATGGGAATACCCTGCCGATTTTCTGGTATTACAACCAAAATCACAGCTGGGGGGACATCCATTGATTTTGGGGAGGCCCTGGTTGGCTACAGCCGATGCTTGTATCAGCTGTCGATCAGGATCTATGACTATATCTGATGGCATGGAAACCAAAAACCTCACCCTGTACCCTCCAGCACGGCCGAGTTTAGAAACTGAAACCTCCCTTTGGATAGAACAGGAAGAAGAGGAAGATGTTCAGCCATTACTAACAATAGGGAAGGCACTAACCTTCAAAAACGAAACAGAAGACGATTCCATTAATAATTTCATTAGCGAACCTGCTTCAGTAGACAAGGAAGTTTATCAACTCCTGAACAGTACCCTCGGTAAAGAAGAACAAGAACAGCTTACGGAGGAAGCACTAGCCAATGACACAAACATAATCCCAGTATTGAAAAACTCGAGAAGTATTCCTATTGAGGTAGAGCCTGGAAGAACTTTGAACATCAATCCTGGTCTCTCCTCAGAAGAACAAAAGCGCCTAACCAATCTCTTGAAGGAACGTAAGGGGGCATTCGCCTGGGAGTATACAGACATGAAGGGTATTCCTTCTAGTCTGTGCACTCACCATATTTATATTAAAAACGACTCCCGGCCTGTATGTCAACCCCAACGACGCATGAACCCCAATCTGAGGGATATAGTGAAGGAAGAAATCCAGAAACTCTTGGAAGCAGGATTCATCTATCCTATCTCAGACAGTGAGTGGGTTTCCCCACTTGTAATTGTACCCAAGAAGAATGGTAAATGGAGAGTCTGTGTCGATTATAGGGAGCTGAACAAGGCTACACAGAAGGATCACTTTCCTTTGCCCTTTATTGACCAGGTACTTGATAACCTATCTGGGAAGAAGTTCTTCTCCTTCCTGGATGGGTTCAGTGGGTACAATCAAATTCAGATTGCTCCAGAGGATCAGGATAAGACCACCTTCACCTGCCCCTGGGGAACGTTCGCCTACAGGGTGCTTCCCTTTGGATTGTGCAATGCACCTGCAACGTTCCAAAGAGCTGTGATTGGCATATTTTCTGAATTGGTAAATGATAGCATGGAAGTTTTTATGGATGATTTCACTCCTTATGGCAGGGATTTTGAGGAAGCACTGGAAAATTTGAAAAAGGTTTTAATTCACTGTGAACAGGCTCGCCTCTCACTAAGCACTGAAAAATGCCACATGATGATGAGTGAGGGGGTGGTATTAGGACATTTCATCTCTACTGACGGTATTCAAGTGGATCCTTCAAAAATTAAGGTGATAAAGAATATACCAACCCCTTCAACTCAGAAAGAGGTGCGAAGTTTTCTGGGACATGCTGGGTATTACAGGAGATTCATAGAAAACTTCTCCAAACTTGCTTCTCCTTTGTTTTCATTGTTAATGAAGGACGCACAGTTTGTATGGAGTACAGCATGCCAGAGAGCATTTGATGAGCTTAAAGAGAAACTGTCCACAGCCCCTATTTTAAGGGAACCTAATTGGACCATACCTTTCCACATTTCTTCAGATGCTTCTGATACCGCCATTGGAGCAGTACTAGGACAGCAGGATGGTCAAGTACCTTATGCTATTTATTATGTTAGTAAAAACTTAGCCCCTGCTGAACTAAATTATACTGTTACTGAAAAAGAATTCCTTGCTATTGTTTATTCTATTAATAAGTTTCGGCATTACATTACTGGGTATCCTACATTTGTGCATACTGATCACTCTGCCATTAAGTATTTAATGAATAAACCTGTCACTAATGCCAGAGTAACCAGGTGGCTTTTATTATTACAGGAATTTGATATTACTATTATAGATAAACCTGGAAAAGAAAATGTTGTTGCTGATTTTTTATCACGATTTACTAACAGTGATGACAGTTCACCTGTTGAGGATGCTTTCCCGGATGAACATTTATTCGCACTCTCAGCTCATTCACCCTGGTATGCAGACGTTGCTAATTATTTGGCTGCAGGGAAGCTTCCGCCACATATGTCTAAACGTGAGAAAAGAAAAATTATTCAGCAAAGTGCCAGGTATTGTTGGCTCAAAGGCCATCTCTTTTACACAGGACCTGATCTTGAAATTAGAAGATGTGTAAGGGAAGATGATATCTTTCATATACTGAAGGCCTGTCACGATGAACCTTGCGGAGGACACTTTGCAGACAAAAGAACAGGGCATAAGGCGTTGCGGATGGGCTATTATTGGCCGACACTGTTCAGAGATGCTAAAAAATATGTTCAGTCCTGTGACAGCTGCCAAAGGATGGGCCAACCTAATAAGACAGATCAGATGCCTTTACAGCCCCAAGTGGTACTAGAACCGTTTGATAGATGGGCATTGGACTTTGTTGGTCCTATCAACCCTCCTTCCAAACAGAAGGTTTACATCTTGGTGTGTACAGATTACATGACTAAGTGGGTAGAAGCTGTAGCTTTGGCTAAGGCAAATGACCAGGCGGTTATTGATTTCCTGTACAGTGAAGTTTTTACCCGTTTTGGAGTACCAAAGGAAGTAGTTACCGATGGGGGACCACAATTTATTTCACACCAATTTGAATCCTTGCTCCGGAAGTATCATGTGCAGCACAAGATAGCTTCACCTTATCATCCCCAGGCCAATGGTCAGGTGGAAAGCACTAATAAAGTTATCGAAGCAATCCTTACTAAAACAGTTAAAAGCCATCGAAGGGATTGGGCTGACAGACTTCCAGAAGCACTGTGGGCATATCGCACGACTTGGCGCAACACCACGGGCTTTTCTCCCTATGATCTGGTGTATGGTAAGAGTGCCATCTTTCCAATTGAATTTGAGATCAAGACCCTGAAAACAGCCATTGAAATGAACCTGGATGTAACAGAAGACCAGAAAAGAAGATTGAATCAATTGAATGAATTGGATGAGAAACGGTTAGCTGCGGTAGACCAAACTGTGCTGCTTCAGCAACAGAGATCTAATTGGCATGACCGATTCATCAAAAAGAAAATCTTCCATGAAGGAGACTGGGCACTATTATACGACTCTAGATTCAAGAAAGATTTCAAAGGGAAATTACGCACAAGATGGCTGGGTCCATATTTGGTTGACAGGGTATTTGACAACGACACTGTTCGCCTGGTCACCATTGATGAAAACCGTATGCCATTACTTGCTAATGGCCACAGACTGCGACTGTATCGGAAGCCCATTTCGAAAGATGCATTCATTTCACAGATTGCTGCTGATCCAAACTACCAATTGGCACCAGAGCAGGAACATTTTTCTACCTTTGCCAAATCTTAAAATGAAAATCATATTTGCTGTACATAAATAATTTCTTGCTGTAGCGTATAGTTGTCGTTTTCTTTCTCTTTGCATTTGATCTCTTTGCTTGCTGTTGTCTTTTAAGAAAAAAATTTTCAGGGAAGCGCCAGGAGAACGATCAGTTTGGGGCCCATAATGAAAATCTCTCTGTGCTGTCCTTGTGTTAAAAAAAAAAAAAAAAAAAAAAATTTCGGCAGCTGCAACATATTTTCCGGCAGCTGCAACATATTTTCCGGCGGCTGCAACATATTTTTCGGCAGCCGTATATCCTTTTTCCGGCAACCATATTCTCCATTTCCCGGTAGCCATAATGCCCTTTCCGTCAGCCGTCAATCTTTTGCAGCTGCAACATCGGCGGCTGCAACATCGGCGGCTGCAACATCGGTGGCTGCAACATTTGCGGCTGCAACATCAGCGGCTGCAACATCGGCGGTTGCAACTCCAATTTCCGCGGCTGCCACCTCATCGTCCCCATGGTTTCCACCTCATTCACTAGCTCTGGCCACCTCATCTCCCACGGCTGCCATATCATTTTCCGCAGCTGCCACTCCATTTACCAGCCACGGCCATTTCACTTCCCGGTAGCCGTAATGTTTTTTTTCCGCCCGCCGTCAAATCTTTTCCGACAGCTGCAACTCCGGCAGCTGCAATCCCGGCAGCTGCAATCTCGGCGGCTGTAACTTCGGCGGCTGCAACATCTTTTTCCCGCAGCCGCCACATCATTTCCCGGCTGCCACCTTATTTCTCGGCGGCTGCCACCTCATTGACCAAGTCACTTCCACATCATTTCCACATAGCTGCCATTTCTTTCCAGCGGCTGCGACATATTTCCCATAGCCGTAAAATCTTTTCCCGCCAGCTGTAAGTTTTTTTTTCCCACCACCGTAAAATTTTCCCGTGACAGCCGTAATTTTCCATGATATCGTGAATCTTTTTCCGGCTGCCGCGAATTCTTTTCCGGTGGCTGTAACTTCTTTCCTGCCAGCTGCAACAAGCTTTTTCATCGGCCGTGTGATCATTTCTTTGGCAACTTGCAGTGGTAACTCCCGTGTTAACAGAAGGATTGTTCAACCTGCTAATTATGATGCTGATTCATCCCAGTCCTGCCGGCGAACTCATCATTTTAACCCGGAGGATGCGACGCCTTGTGTTTTACCGGCGAAGGAAATCAGTGCCTTATCCGAGTCATCATGATCCCATGTCTGACTGTGCACGCGTTCGGCTCCGTGACGCCACCAACTCCATGCTCCACCAGTTTCCGCAGCCTTCCGACGTACAGTTTTATGAGGTATGGCTTTCATTTATCACGTGATTAAGTATTGATATCATTTAAACGAGATTGGCCGTACCTTCACTCGCACCACCATTTATATCTGATTAAACCTTTCCCTCGTACGACGTAATAATATTAACTGCCACCTTCCCCAATTCGGCATGAAAATTTTAAACTCTTCTCTGCGCTTAACTTTCCGAATTAGTTCATTCGCTCAACGTCTCCGCTCAACGATTCGTGCGTTCTCTGTGCTGCAACTTCCATTCTGGGATCCTGTACTCTGTCGAACAGTAGTTTCATCTTGCAGCCAGGACCATGGGCATTCCAGTTCGCCATGAACCTTTCAATACCCGGGAACTTAGACGGAATTTGCAGGTTCTGGCCATTTTTCAAGCCGCTGGCTGGGTCGAGTTCTTTGAACGATTGGATGGATTCGATCGGGACGCAGCCCTGCAATTCGCATTGAATCTTACTAAAACACACTCCACGGTGTGGGGGCTGTGTATAGATGTTTCGGAGGTCATTATATCCGAGGTTACAGCTATCCCGTTGGTGGGAAAACCTTGGTTTAACCGTCGAGTCCCTGCAACGGTTGCACGGGAAGAATTTTTACTTCCAGGGGAGTAAGTTGAAGCATCCAGGCGAGGGATTGCATTGAAGTCACTGCCGCAGCCATGGGACCAGGTTGCTATCTTCCTCAAGAAATACATAACTTGCGAAGGTAGATACCAAACTGTGTACAACTCTGAACTTCCTTTGCTTTCTCATCTCCGTCATGGCATTTTGTTAAATATTCCATTTTATCTATTGCATGATTTGCGCCATATGGCAACATTTGTTCAATCTGCAAAGCACCCATTATCCTCCCTCACTCACCATGGCCTTATTAAGTTAATTATTATAAGAACCCTGGCCCAACATAATATAACATGGGAGCAATTCATTACCCGACCACAACAACCTGTTCCCTTGAGGGTCATTCCATTACAGCAAATACCGGTTCCGCCACAACAGGAGGACCGGAGTTCCTCCAGTGAAGTTGGGGGGAGGGATGAAACGGAAGAAGAACAACAGGGGGCACAGGCAGGACCATCCGGGAGGGATGAAACGGAAGAAGAACAACAGGGGGCACAGGCAGGACCATCCGGGGTGGATAAAACCACAGAGGAAGAACAAACAGGGGCACAGGCAGAGCCATTTGAAGTATATGAATCCCCAGCACAAGCAGAACCAGTGGGGGATGACACTGCATTCGAAGGAGAGCGAGGGGAAGCTCAAACAGAGCTGTCAGGCGACAATGTAGATGAAACCCTCGCGGAAAATCTAGATAACAGGGCAGCTCCGACAGCAGAAGGTGAAATTGGAGCAGCATCAAAAGCTGCGACAATGGAACCTGAAGATGACGGAGCCAGAGCAATGGAAGAAGATATTGAGCTGGTCACAATCGAGTCTTCACCGGAGTGGGTAGGAAGAGGAGCTGTGATTGAAGAAGAACAGCATGGGGGGCAGGGAAATATTCCTTTAACTTCAGTTTTGCCTCCCTATGTTCCAGCTCCACGAGAAGAAACACTACAAAAAGGAAAGTCACAAAAGAAAACGCCACAGAAAAGGAAGAGGGCCACCAATGAGTTTGATTTAGTGGCACCAATCAGAAGGAAACGAACTCGGTCAATCACAGCAGCAGAGGCAGCTAGAACAAAATGGGCAACCTTAGAGACACAGGTTGAACCCCCAATCCTTACACCAAAACCGAGGGATGCTCCACAAAGGCCAGTGGAGGAAGAGCCTGGAGTTGAGGGACTCTTGTATGAGAATGCAATGCTGAAAGAGGACCTTCAAGCACTTAGAAAGGAGCTGGAAACATGGAAGGAAATCTGCAGAAAGCAGGGTGGAAGGAAGATGTATACATTAATAGAGGCTGCAGACCAAGTGGAGGAATCAGCTTCTGCTGGAGCTGGAGAAAAGGATGAGCGAATACTCTGCCCCACCTGTGGGGAGATCTTTGAGGAAGCAGGCCATAAAATTTTACTTAGCACCTATTCAGCACAACAGCCTGTAGCCACAGAAGGGAAAGCAGTGGAGAAAGAGGATGCTGCAACACAAGAACCAGCACCTTTAAACATCCTTGCTGCAGCTGCTACTTCCCATGATGCAGAAGTTATAGAACAGATGGGAGAAGAACAGGGAGTGGAGGATGCCCTGGAAATTTATGAGGAATGTATGGCAATCCCAAATTGCTCCCACAACACAGAAATCATAGAACAGATGGGAGAAGAACAGGAAATGAAGGATGCTCTGGAGCTTATAAAAGAATATGGTGAGACTCCAGAATGTTCCCTTGATACAGAGATCATGGAGCCAAAGGATACCCTGGAGGATAGTGAAGAATTTTGTGCTGTAACCCCAGAACGTTCCCAGGACACAATAATTTTAGAAGAAGAAACGGAAAGGCAGGACAGTGATAAGTTGGAACAGGATGCTGTAACACAAGAACCAGCAACCCTAAATTTGACCGTCCAACCGACTGAGCAGACAGGAGAAGAAGCTGGGACAGAGGATATTCTGGCATTTAACACTGAACTCTGGGTGGTGACCCCAGAAAGCTCTCATGATACAAAAATCATAGAAGAGGAGCTGCAGCAAAGGAAGGATGAAGAGGTTAGCCAGGATGTTGTTACACAAGAACCAACATCTTTGGAGGCTGCAACAAAAATTCCTGAATTGCAGCCGGGAGATAACCTGGGAGTGGATATCATCCCTGACACACAGTGGAGTGACAATGAACAGGTACAGACACCATGCTCAGGTGACACTGAAATCCTGGAGGAGGAGCTGCAAATTGAAAAGGATATTCAGTCTCAGCAGCAGAATGACAAACAAGACACTGTTACACAAGAACCAGTGTCTCCAAAAGCAATGAAGGTAGCTGCTGAAGATGGGTTAAAGGATGTTGCTGTTACACAAGAACCAGCAACTCTCCTGTTAACATTAGATGCGCTGGAAGACACTGTCCCACAAGAACCAGTGCTTCCACCTCCTACAGGTGTCATCGAGTTGGATTCAGATTGAGTGTGTCCTGTCAACTTCCCCAGGCATAGCATAAGAGAACTGCAGAAAGGTCCCCACCACATCAAGTGCATTCTCAGATATCAGCAAGCAACAGTGGAAGGGGAACAGTGAAGTTGGAAGATGCCGGGTTGCTCACAGAAGCTTTTCAAAAAGATAAAGGGGATGCCTGATTTATCTACATTCTTTCCTCTCTCCTGGACAAAGCTCAGTTCAAGATTCAGATGCAGGTTGTTGCATGAGGACATGCAACAGGGTAGTTGGGGGGAGATGTTGAGCCCAGAATTGACCCTTTTTGACCATCATTTATCATCTTCCCTTCCCTTGTCTTACACCAATTACCTTGGCAATTCAACTTATTGTCCTTATCTATTCCCCAAATTACCAAGGTATGGCCGATTATTGTTTTATTGTGTTAATACTTATGATTGTGATGATTAAAGCTGTGCATCTCTTAATCTGTGCTAACATGATGCGATTTATGAAGGTAGTAAGACAATAGACTGCAGGAAGATCGGAGCTGAACAAGTCATGAAGGAACGTTCATCGCTTGTGGAAGGTTCCTTGGGGCTCAAATCGTCAATCAAGGCACAATCGTGGCAGGGCAGCTGTAACAGAAGAACTATCTTAAGTATGTCGCTGCTCAAATCCAGCTGTGAGCTGGAAGGACCGTCACTCTTGGGACAATTTATACTTCTCTCATATTTCAGTTCTGCCACGCATTGTAACAGCTAGATTATTTAGGGCGCCTGAAGATCAGAGATCTTCATGGCTGCCCAATTATAGGTTTAGATGTTGCAATTGTATGTATAAGTATGGGGAATTGCCTCGACTAAGGGGTTGGACAGCAATTAATTAATTTATCTTGTATTAGCAGTCGAGCCGAAACTGTGTACTCATCCTTCTGTTAATATACGGAGTTGCTTCTGAGTTAAAGAGAGTGTTGTTCAACCAGCGTCTCTGTGTGAAGACTGGGCCCGTCTTCCACAGAGATTGCTGTGTTAATTTAGGATTTCATCTTTCTTGTTGTGTGATGCTTTGATCTTTCTTTTGTACGCAGCAGCAATATTCATTGTGTGGATTTCTCAGTAAATGATTTATTCGTGAGATTGGTGAATGGTATCGAATAACAGTCGACTGAGTCAGGTTTGTTTTATATATTTCAATTTCTGTTCACACTGCTGTGTTCATCCTACAGCTGAAACGTAATCCCAGGAGCTCCTACAAATTAGCTTTCCTGTTATGTGTTGATTGATTTATATTTTGCAATTCAGTTTCTTAGAACAGTTGCTTCAATCTCTTTTATTAAAGTTCTAGAGTAATGTTCAGATCATGCTTTATGATTCCCAGCTTGATTAGATTAGACAAGTGATTATTTTGGAATGTGAATGAGATTTCCTTCCTGCAATCGTTGATTAGATCTGATATCAATTCTGCTTGATGCATAATAGAAAAGAATTGTAGTATAGCGGTTAGAAGGCAATTGGGATTGCATAGATTCTTGGGATGAACATGGATGATAGAAGATAAAAGTATTCACTTCTAATGGTTTTGTGTTTAAGCATATATTGTGCACTTTTCCTTTGAAATAAAAAGACTTTCTCGGGTTGACAATAAATTTCATACGCTCTGTGTGTTTGATATTTAATTATCTGCAATTAGAGTGTTTGACACCCCTCTCTTCCCAAGATGAACCTTTTGACAATCACTTTACAAAAAAGTTGCTTTTAAGTGAATCACTTTTGTAAAATAAGTGATTTCACTTTTACAATGATATTACTTTTAAATAGTGCAACAATAAATAAAAAGCTTAAGTGACTCACTTGTATTTTTATTTTTTATTATTTAAGTGAGATGCACTTTTACAATAAAGTAACTTGAAAATAGAAATTGCATGCACTTTTCTTTTTAAAAGTAACTTCCTAAGACTTGAACTCAAGACCTATTAAGGAATAAAGCAACTTTGGACCAAGTGAGCTAGTTTAAAAGGTATGTAAAATATGGAAATGAGCAAGGGGGCTTTTTTTTTTTTTTACTCTTCTTGCTCGGTTTGCGTGCTTGCCCTTTTTCCTGCAAAACAAACCACAAAACGAAACAAAAAAACTTTTCCACACTTGTGGAGTTAGATCTTCTTAGCTTGCCCGAAAAGTCTACGTTTTCTCTCTGTTTCTGATTTGCCGAGATCGCGCAAAGAGCATACGCAGCCGAAAAAACCCTTTCCCTTTCTGTTTCTGATTTGCCGAGATCGCTCAAGGTGCACGGCAAAGAACATACGCAGACGGGAAAACAACAATCCGAACCAAAAAAAATCTAACAGTAAAAAAAATGAAATATGAGATTTTTTCTTTTCAAAAACGAAATAAAAAAAATGCGTCACTGTAAGATTATACCTTCAGATCTGATGAAAAACGCGTTTCTGGAGCAACCGGGAACCGTTTTCGATCAAACGAAAACTATTTCCCAATGGAAACGACGCTCCGGACGCAATGGAACACCTCCCACAGCCCAGAAATGCACATAAATACCAGAACTAGAAACCCTTTCGAGTTTCAGCAACAGCAGTTCAAGATCTAGATCATAACCGGAAGCGGCACTTCATAAAAGCTATGATACCAATTGTTGGAAGTACGGCTGCCATTACACCAAAACCCGCAGGTGATTGGTAAACTCACCACCGCCAGATTTCAAGGATCCACGAGAGGCGATTAGTCCCTTGTCACGATACACCGGGAAGTGCTGACTACTTGCAATTTCGTGCAACAATCTCCCCCTCAGCGTGAGCCAAGTGTGTATCGAACTCGTGACCTCTAGCTCTGATACCATGTTCGGGTACACAGGGTACTACCAAAGGACCGAACACCAAGAGAAACCACTTCACACAAACAGATCACAGATCAACACACCGATGTTTTGACGTGGTTTAAACCCTCTTGAGGGAAACACTCCACATCCCCGACCAAATAGCTTCTACGGGACAATTTATTATGCAAAGAAAGAAAGTTACAAATGAGCTTCTCATAATCGATCAACTAAACAATGACCCTCCATGCTCTTTAAATAGAGATCATGGACCAATCGGGTGTTAAGCCACGGATCAAGGTTAGGTTTGATCTAAGAGAAGTTGAGCCGTTGGATCACTCTATGTCGGAAACATATCGTGACCGTCGGATTAAGTATATACAAATGCATACTAATGCATACTAAAGAAACACACTATCCCTAACGGATATATTACACAAGTTGATCTTAACTAACTCCTAAGTGTCTAAATATCCTAACACCAAATGCCTCCAAACCCACTCAAATTTCTGAAAAGAGGGAGGGAATGGATTAAGGATGTTATTAAGGTCTCATGTGCACCATTAATTGAATATTATATCTATTCCAACCCTCTCCCATTCAACTGCAAAAATCACCAATTAGACCCTTGGGCAAATGGAACTATTTCTTCTCCCAATGCAATTAAACTGAGTAAAAATACTTCAAATGCTCAAGTACAGTACAAGAAACTTGTAAAATACATCAATTGCAGTCCATTAATAACAAATTCATCAGAGAATCATCCATTCATTCAAAATCATCATCAAAACATTGGTTCACAACAAGGTAGTGGGGAAATGACATTGTTCTTCCATTAAAAATGTGATTTATACATTTCTACTTGGAATTTCGACCTAAAACTTTCTGGAGATGAAGAAAAGAGCATTTAATTCATATTAAAAAATAAATGGGGCATGAGAAGCTCCCCCAAAGAGTAAAATATCTCACCAAAAATGCCCTCCCTCAAGGATCAAGAATATGCCATCAAAACTGGAAATGGTTGAGAGAATGTGCTGCAATAGAAGAAACCATGAGCTTCCCTGTAGATTACACCTGCAAATAAAGACTCCATTAAATCTCCAAATGAAAGCTCTGAATTGCCTTTCCAATTACCAACTTGGATGGGAATCTTTCACCCTCGAAATTGGCTAAGGCAAGAAATTAGTCATCCACTAGCTCTCCCTCTAAACAAATGCAATTGCAAATTCTACAAATGATCAAAATCTGGTTTCATTCTTTGCTATTGAAATTTATAAACTTCTAATGTACTCCATGGGTCGAATTCCTTCCAAGAGACTCATGCCAACTCAAGTTGGGAAGAGATTCCAAAGAACGCCACTTGTACAACAATTCCTAGTCTCCCACTTCCACCAAATCACATGTGAAAACATCTTAGCTTCCCTAACACCCTTGAGCGCCCTCTTGGAGTCTAGTTTTAGCCCTGACATGTCATATATGTCAGGCTTCAGGTCTGATTTGTGTCATAGGTGTCATAACATCTTCATAATTGTTGTCATAGAGCTAGGGAATCTAGCCCAAGTGTCTCACTAGCTCCAAATTGCCTCTTTCTCTTCCATGGGAGTTACTCTTCCTCTATATTTCGACCTTAGATGAGTCATGCAATGAATAATACCTTTTGGAATCCCCCAAGTATGTTACCATTCACCTTGAATTCGAATTGGGGAGAGAATGATGCCAAGTGTAGTGGGGAAATCTAGCCATATGTGGGTCCCACTTCCTCCATGTGTCTTCATGATCAAATGCCACTTTGATTTTCACTTGTATATATTTATTTATATCCTTTATTAAATATTTATGCCATTCTAATGTTCAAACATTATTTTATATCCCCATTTTTCCAAATCCCAAAGCTTCCACCCCAAACCTAGGAAACTAGTAATTTTCCTCCTTGGAAATTATTTGACCTTTACATCAATTTGACAAACTCTAATGAATAGGGCCAACGTGATTAGGCCATTGTGACCCAATGCCAAATTTGGGACATGAAAAATACTCCCTTCCCAATATTGCTTGTCCTCAAGCAATTTTAAACATGGGTGTTGAAGAACCTGGTTTCTGTATAATTCTTTGAAGTTGCCATTGAATTGCCCAACCTTGAGTCTTTGAGTTTCCATGAAGATTTTAGAGAGGAACCACCATGCTTGCTGCTGCACTACTCTGATAAAAATCACTTTATTATGTGGGAAATGCATCTCCCATACTACTTGTTTCCTCCAAAAATTTGAAACCAATGAGATAAAAATTATTATAGGGTCCCATTGCTTGTAGTGCACCCCAACAATTAAGAGTGCTCTCCAACCCACACCATTAGATAAGAGGATTCCTGGATCCCATTTTCTTGTATGCATCCTTCCAAACATCATGAGTACCAAATATATATCATCAAAGTACATAACAACATAATGAAAATGTACATCAATGATATGCTTCATCAAATAGTCATGAAAGTGCTTATACCTCCAATCAAGTAGACCACCATTTTCCAAGTGCATACAAGCTTCAAGTGACCAATCAAATCTGCTCCAATGACATAGATGAGCATTCCATGTCCTATAATGTTGCTCCAAAAGGATGTGATATGCATCAAAATATTTAGCCATGTATTCTTTCATCCAAGAAATGAATGACGAATCTCCACTAAAATCTGAACCAAATAATGAGCAGAAAAAAAAGGAGACTTCAAATGAATCAAAGAAGTCTCACCCATACATCCTTGAATGTGAGAATCATAAATATATAACAAAGTATGTGGCTGCCAACAAAAATGTTCTCCAATCATAAATCTATTCACCCAAGTGTTGGATGAAGTTCCTCCAACATCAAATGAATCAAGTGTTGAGCAAGAAAAACCATGAGTCTTCACGTGACTCAAATGCATATCATGGGGGGAATCCATGTAGATGTGCATCATCATAAAGCAACAAAGGATGCTGTTGCAAATGTGAATAAGAATTTTCTCCAACCATATCATCATAAAAATTAAATCTAGGAGTTCCATACTCCTCATGTGGCACCATAAAAAAGAACCCTTTCACCCATTATTCATTGAGATTAATGCTGCAAAACATGAAATTGTAGGATGTAGGAGAATGAACTAACTCACCCAAATGATCAAAAAGTGTAGAAGCATCATCATGGGAAAGATCCATATGGGTAGTATCATGCATCTCCTTCAAAAGTGTGAAACCTTTGTTATAGATTGGTTCCAATGTAGAGGAATCATGCTCTTCTTTAAAAATTGCATAACCTTTATCAAGAGACAATTCAAGTTCCTCTTCCACCACATCAAGTGTTTGGATCTCTTCAAGTTCATCTTCAAACACATTAAGCACATTCAAATTCCAACATTTTTCATGATCCACCATGTCATGAGAATCCTCCAAACAATCTACCATTTGACAATCTGAAACATAGGAGGAAAAACAAGTATCTTGCAACTTTTCAAGAAGTTGCTCATTTTGAATTGTGAGCTTATGAGTATCCTCATTATTCTTCAAGTCTGCATCATGTAACAATTCATTAAGCTCAAACAAATGGTTTCTATCAAAAAGCAAAGACATGAAATTACCTTTGATGTGGCACATTGCTCTTTGAATCTTCTCCATGTCTTCAATGAAGGATGTTTCCTCCAATGAAGTAGCTCTCCAACAAGAATTTGACACCAAAGCTTGAGTGTGATGGAGAATGTTGAGGGATTCTTGGATCTTCTTTTCAATCATCTTTAAGGACCCTTCAAGAAAATGAGGCTCTTGCAAATGACCCTCCTCATCTTCTTCATTTTTTCTTGGACCAACTTCATGAAGCTCGAGTGGTGATGGGGAAGTTGATCTTGGTTCTTCTTCAACTGCTACAAGGTATTCATTATCATGCTTAATGGAACTTGGGCTTCTCTATGTCACCAACATAGAGGTGTGAGCACCCATTAGTAGGTACTCCTTCATAATTTAAGCATCCATCAGTAGATTCTCTTTGGTTCATGTCTAAGCTAGAAGGTGTCTCGAAATGATCTTCCATATTTTCAATAGAATCTTCTTCATGCTCTTTTGATGTCTCTTCCGTTTGCTCCTTTAAGCAAGCTAATGCATTTTTTTCCTTGTTTTCCTTATGATCAGTATTTTGGAAGCTCTTTTTGAATAATTCCCAAAACAGCTCTGCAAACTCTCTTAATATTTTGGACCAAGTATGCAATTTTACTAGTAATTTGGGGTTCAAATCCCCGTGGGGTTAGTACTGCAATTGGCTTCCCAAATGCCTCCAAACCCACTCAAATTTCTGAACAGAGGTAGGGAATGTATTAATTATGTTATTAAGGTCTCATTTGCACCATTAATTGATTATTATATCTGTTCCAACCCTCTCCCATTCAACTGCAAAAATCACCAATTCGACCCTTGGGGAAATGGAACTATTTCTTCTCCCAATGCAATTAAACTGAGTAAAAATACTTCAAATGCTCAAGTAAAGTACATGAAACTTGTAAAATACATCCATGACAGTGAATTAATAACAAATTCATTAGAGAATCATCCATTCATTCTAAATCATCATCAAAACATTGGTTCACAACAAGGTATTGGGGAAATGGCATTGTTCTTCCATTAAAAATGAGATTTATACATTGCTACTTGGAATTTTGACCTGAAAATTTCTAGAGATGAATAACGGAGTATTTAATTCATATTAAAAAAGAAATGGGGCATGATAAGCTCCCCCAAAGAGTACAATATCTCACCAAAAATGTCCTCCCTCAAGGATCAAGAATATGCCATCAAAACTGGAAATGGTTGAGAGAATGTGCTGCAATAGAAGAAACCATGAGCTTCCCTATAGCTTACACTTGCAAATAAAGACTCCATTAAAGCTCCAAATTAAAGGTTTGAATGGCCTTTCCAATTACCAACTTGGATGGGAATCTTTCACCCTCGAAATTGGCTAAGGCAAGAAACTAGTCATCCACTAGCTCTTCCTCTACACAAATGCAATTGAAAATTCTAAAAATGATCAAAATCTGGTTTCATTCTTTGTTATTGACATTTATAAACTTCTAATGTCCTCCATGGGTCGAATTCCTTCCAAGAGACTCATGCCAACTCAAGTTGGGAAGAGATTCCAAAGAACACCACTTGTACAACAATTCCTAGTCTTCCACCATTAGAGAGATTTTGAGGTCAAAAAAGGGCCTCCTAAGAGATGTACTACAAAAATATGAGATATATTAAAATATTATGAATTGGGGGTTTTATGGGGTAGGTATATATGACAAGTCACCTCCCACACTATTTTCTATGCACAATATAAATAACCATGGTTGAGTTACTTTTCAAAATTCACTAGAAATAAAATTAATAAAATAAGTCTACATTGATGTGACTAAGATTCATTGTAAATTCCCAAAAATGTATTGTCCTTTAACATTTATTTGTCTTGAACTTGCAAATGAAATTAAATAATAAAAAACATTTTTAAGAGTTTTTTTTTAAATTTTATGTTGACTTTTTATATTTAGTACTTTTCTCATGAATTTAATAATGTAATTTAATTGAGAATTTATTTACATGTAAAATGTCAATAATATTATTATAATCCACATTGCATTATTATTATTATTATTATTATTTATTAAATCTATTATTATTCTTTATTAGTTTGACATTATGTTATTAAATAGAATGGAGTGAATATATAATTTAAAATTAAAAACATAAAAATGATAATATATTATTTTATAAAAAAATGTGAAAGGACTTTCTTTATGAATTAAGAGTACTTCACTTGAAAATGACAATAATATTATTTTATGTGAAAGTGTGAAAAGACATTCATTATGAGTACTTTACTTGAAAATGACATTAATATTATTTTATGAAGAGACTATCATTATGAGTACTTTACTTTATGACTTAAAAGTACTTACACCACTACCTTGGTTAACTATGTGTTTTCATCCACCATAGAAAATTTGACAAATAAGCATTCTTAACTCGTGCAATGCCACCTCACCAAGGGGGATGATGTCATCTACTAGAATGTGATTGGTTGTATTTTATAGTACATTTTCTTTGTTTTGAGGCCCTTTTTTTACCTCAAAATTTTTCTAATGCTTCCACCAAATCACATGTGGAATCATCTTAGCTGCCCTAACACCTTTGAGCGCCATCTTGGAGTCTATTTTTAGCCCTAACATGTCATATATGTCATATGTCAGCCTTCAAGTCTGATTTGTGTCATAGCATCTTCATCATTGTTGTCATAGAGCTAGGGAATCTAGCCCAAGTGTCTCACTAGCTCCAAATTACCTCTTCCTCTTCCATGGGAGTTACTCTTCCCCTATATTTCGACCTTGGATGAGTCATGCAATGAATAATACCTTTTGTACTCCCCCAAGTATGTTACTGTTGATGTATATGTAACTTCGGAATGTATTTCACATATATGTATGTTGCATTCCTATAGAGATGGTATTATTCCTCTATATTGTAAGTGTCGTAACTTATAGTTGATGGGTTATTAGACCACCTTGTTTGGGGTCGGCCCTGTATAAGTCATGTGGGACAAAGGGTTATTAGACCACCCTATTGGGGGTCGGCCATGTGGGTCAAAGGGTTATTAGACCACCCTATTGGGGGTCGGCCCACTCAACATTATATTATGTGGTTAAGTTCGAGCCTACATGAGTTAGGTAAAAAGGCAAGTCAAGTCAAGTATAAATAGAGTGCGGGAGGCACTCTATTTACTCACTCACTTCTCACACATGCACTCAAGGAGGAGTGGCGCACTTATGGAGGAGGAGGATCTGCTACTAGGTTGTATCTATCTCTTATGGTTGGTTGTATCATTGCTCTATCTATCTCTGAGGAAGTTATTGGGGTTTTTCACCTTTATGGTTTTCCCCAAATAAATCTTTGTGTCTTTTGTGTGCTTGCATTATTGTCTCCATGATTGATATGCTGTACATGTTGTTCTCTCAGTTAAGATCCTAGATCAGATTGAAGTAAATTCTGAAAATTTAACATGGTATCAGAGCTAGCCTGAAAGAAGGCATGATATGACATGTATGACACTTGTTGCACTTACGATGCTAGGGCTTGATATAGCAAAAACCAGTCATCGTAGCACTTTCGCTATAAATCCGTTTTGGAAAATTTTTAGGATCTAAAATTGTTACAGGACGAAGATTAAATCTCCAGGTACCTTGTGTCCAAAGGACAACCTCTAATTCGTTGTACTTTGTGATTTATGATCTGTACAATATAGGGTTTCTGCCTCTTCCAGATCTGAGTCAAAATCAGGTGACCTTGGGAAAAAGGTCATAACTTGGGATAGGAAGCTCCAAATGAAATTTCGTGAAAAGTGACAGATAGTACATAGACTCTACTATCTCAGAAAACTGTTTCAGAGGCCGAAGTGGAACCAGTGACACGTGGCACTCTGTACAAGTGCGCTCTCCTGTATTATCCCATAAACAGGTCACGTTGCGACACTTGGCATAACTCTCTCTCAAAGAGTCCAATTGAGGTCAGACCTATCAGGATGGAAAGCTAACAGGCCGAGCTATCTCAGGAAACTTTTTCAGAGGCCGAAGTTCAAACAGTGACACGTGGTACGCCGTACAAGTTCACTCTCCTGTTTTATCCCAAAACAGGTCACGTTGCGACATTTGGCATAACTCTCTCTCAGAAAATCCAATTGAGGTCAGACCTGTCAGGATGGAAAGATAACAGGTCAGGCTATCTCAGAATACGTTTTCAGACCCTGTGGATCAAAAGGTTCAGAGTTACACCAGAAACAATCAGGTACATATTTCTGTCAAAACAGAATTATTTTTGAGTACCTTCATTCATGGCTTCCAGAATTTAGGGCTTTGGAGAAAGTTGGAATTTTTGTAATCGGAGACCACGGCTGGATGCTACTCATCAAAATAGATATTTAGAAACCAAGATCAGAATGTTTGGTTGGGAAGAAGGCCGGGCTTGATCAAACCCTAGTTCGGGACTTTGATCAGAAAAGTGGAAAATTAGGGCTTCTGTAAAAATGTGAATTTTTGAAATCTATGACCACGGCTGAAAGCTCCTCAGAAAAATAGAAGCTTAGAGCTTTGGATCAAACCTTTTGATTCGGTAGAAGAGTGGGATTCATCAAACCCCAGTTCAGGGTCACGTCCAGTGAATCCGAAAGTTTCAAAGGCAAAATTGAGGAGTGAAACTTTGCAGTTTTCAAATTCTGAATATACCAGTTTGATCAGCTCACCAAGGCGCATATTTCTATCCTTTCGGAAGTTTGAAATTCAAAGTTTGAATTTTTGGGGTTTCTCTGACAAACCCATATCTAGCTCCAGGTCCAGTTCTTGCAAATCAAGTGGATAGTGTTAATCCTAGAAGAAGATGGATTGGTCGCCTGCATAAGTGAAGGAGTTCTTGTTTTAGAGGGAGATAAGGCTAAGGCTTTACATAAGAAGATTACAAGCGATCTCGACAGGTATGACTCATCGAGGTATGTTTTGAGATTTGTTCTTGATTAAGTTTATGGTATGTTTGTCTTCATGTTATTACGGTTAGTATAATCTTGATTTTAGATTTGTCATATCACCTTAACAAAATTATGAATGCATGATAGAAGATATTCATTGGTTAGGGTGTTGACACTTATGATTATACTAATGCATTATGGTGTTGTATGAGGTTTATGTTGTCTACTAACATGAAAGGTACACCAAGAAAGACAAATCATGTTCTGGTCCAAGAACATATGATCATGATAACATGAGGACAAAGATTCATCCATTGTCATGGATCTCATAGAAGATCCATTTACGAGGTATGTATAACTTGATTTTGTAATAGTTAACCTATGAGATATACAGGTTACTAGCACAAGTCATCGAAGAAGAAAAAGAAGACATCATGTGAGTATGTTAGACATAAATAGCTAGCATGCTAATCCAGGTATGTTTTTCCTATATCAAACTAGAATCCTACCTTGTGTTAGGATCTTATACTAATGTGTTGTTGATAATGATTATTCACGAAGAGTCATAGGTTTGAATAATCATGGTTGTATGCATATTATGTTTCTTACCATAATTGATGATATGACTAACCAGAAGAATCATGAAGGTATAGGTTTGAATAATCACAGGTTTTATGCATATTATATCTCTTATCTTGTTTGATGATTCAACTAACCTGAAGAGTCATAGGTTTGAGTAATTATAGGTTTAGACATGTTATGTTTCTTATGATTTGACTAACCATAAGAATCCTACATAAACCTTGAATGCTAATGCTTATTATTTTCTGTTTGAAATGATCATGATTATACATGCTTGAGATTATTGTGTTTTAAGAGTATACTAATGAATGTATGATTTTATATGAGATCACAAGGATAACTCAATCATGATTCTAATAAGCATGCATAGGGACCAAGGATGAATATGAGTTCAAGAACAGGTAATTCAGGAAACAAAGATCAAGAAGGAGCACACTCCAGTTGTTCCTGCAAGAAAGAAAAGGAGCACACTTCAGTAGTTTCTGCAAGGATGCATATATTCAGAGGGAGTTGTCCATCTCTCTACATTCCACAACAGAAAGTTGTAGAAGAAGCTACTGCAGATTAGGACTCCAGCAACTCCTGCAAGAAAGCGAAGACTCAGAGGGAGTCCACTCAACGAACAAACAAAGATAAGTATTTTAATTATCATTTCTTGCATATATGTTTGTTTAAATAAAATTGTTCAATGATGTATATGCTCATGTTCCTAGACTTAGGATATGTATTGTGCATATTAGAATAGTTGCATTGATGAACAGTATACTACTAATATACATGGGTAAGTGGCCTATGGCATTGTACAACATTCCATTGCTACTTATCTAGAATGAAACCTCTTTGCTGACATGCTGGGAGTTGTGCACACTCTTAACAATGTTCTGGTAGAGATTGGAAGGCATCTAGAAAGTTACGAGATATGGATAAATGTTGTATTGAAGCATTGGCTAAGATAATTGCATGACTGTATGACATATTTATTTATGTGTAAGAATTTGTTCTGAAAACTATGAGATGTTTTCTAATCATGCAATTTAACTTGTTGTGTAGGAAAGATCATATGCCATCACCTACAAAAGAAGAACTACAACATTTGTTCAGCAACAAAAATTATCTATTGAAGATATTGAAGTTCCCAGGATACGGGAAGAATGCCATGATCCGTCGATCATGAAGAACAATGTTTGGGATGTGGTCCCAAGAGCTGAAGGGAAGTCTGTTGTGACTTCCAAATGGAACTATCAGATCAAGCATGTTGCAGATGGCAGCATTGAGAAATATAAAAGTGATGAAATAGAAGATACACTAGATGGATTTCAAGACAGCTTTCTTGAATAGTTGTATGCGGATAACCTGTTTGTTACAGGTGAAGATAGATTGATTGCCGACATGCAGCGGAAGCTTACTGCCGAGTTCGAGATGAAGAACTTGGGGTTGATGCACTATTTGTTTTTGGCATGGAGGTGTGGCAGAGTGATGGAATATTCCTTGGACAAGGGAAGTATGCAGTAGAGATCCTGAAGAGGTTCGGGATGATTGCAAGGCCATGGCCACACCTATGGTATCGAATCTGAAGCTTCTATGTGATGCTTCATCTGAGCCGGTTGATGTCTCTATGTATCGTCAGATGATTGGCTCCTTGATGTACCTGATGAACACGAGACTAGATATTTGCTTTGCTGTGAACACATTGAGCCAGTTCCTGACGGATCCGAGGAGTGTTCACCTGGTTGCTGTATAGCATGTTCTGAGGTACCTGAAGGGTACAGTGGATTATGGGCTCAGGTATGAGGCGAATCAAAAGTCTAACCTGCAGGGTTATGTTGATTCAGATTGGGATGGCAGTGCTGCAGATAGGAAGAGCACATATGGGTGTTGCTTCAGTATGGGATCAGGTGTGATCTCATGGTTTAGCAGGAAGCAGTCCTGCGTGGCACTGAGTACAGCTGAGGCAGAGTATGTTGCAGCCTGTTCAGCTAGTTGTGAGGCAGTATGGCTACGGAAGCTATTATCGGAGTTATTTGATCTCCCGTTGGAGGCTACTGGTATCTTCTGTGATAACCAGAGTTGTGTGAAGCTGTCTGAGAACCCAGTGCTTCATGACAGGTCGAAACACATAGAGATCAAATATCACTATATCAGGGATATGGTGCAGAGAGGAGCTGTGAAGCTTCTGTATGTTGCGATGGACGAGCAGATTGCAGATGTGCTGACGAAGCCACTAGCCAGAGTGAAGTTCGAGTACTTCAGAGAGAGGCTTGGCGTTCTTCAGATCGAGGACACTTCGAGGAAGAAGTGATGGACACATTTGTTGAAGCCATTCCAAGCATGTTGGAAGGAGGATCCTTCACATGGCTGTGGATGTAAGCGCTGGATAATGGGCATCAGGATGATGTTCTGGTTTCTGCTTGGATATGATCAGTTGGATCATTTATGTATGTATGCATCATGTTGGATGCTGGATATGATCAGTTGGATCATTTATGTATGTATGCATCATGTTGGATGCTAGATATGATCAGTTGGATCATGTGTATGTATTTTGTATATGCATCACGTTGGATGCTTGGACCATGTATCTGTATATGTATTAGGTGGATACATTGTATGATCAGGTGGATCATGTATGGTGATATGTATCAGGTGGATACATTGTATGATCAGGAGGATCATGTATGATGATATGTATCAGGTAGATACTTGGTATGCATCAGGTGGATGCATTGATGATCAGGTGGATCATGCAGCAGGATGTTGCAGTGATGATGATCAGGATGATCATGGATGATGAGCTTCAGGATGTTGTTCCAGATGACATGCAGCAGGACGTTGCAGTGATGATGATCAGGACGATCATGAGTACATCAGGATGATGTATGGTGAGTATCAGGTTGATACTCTGTGGCCGTGGATCAGGTTGTGCAGATGAGCATGTCTAGGAGATCCTATAGGTCGGAGTTGTGTACCCGTAACAGCCTGGGATGCTCTTTCGAGACATTGCTCTGGGAGGACATGTAATTTGTGCCCTGGGAGATTTCAGGTCGGAGTTGTGTACCCTTAACATCCTGAGATGCTCTTGCGAGGTTTTGTCCTATGGCATGTAATTTGGGCCCTGGGAGATTTTAGTTCGGAGTTGTGTACCCGTAACATCCTGAGATGCTCTTTCGAGGTTTTGCCATGACCACATGTAATTTGTGCCCTGGGAGATTTCAGGTCGGAGTTGTGTACACGTAACATCCTAAGATGCTCTTGCTAGGTTTTGTGGTGGACCACATGTAATTTGTGCCCTGGGAGATTTCAGGTCGGAGTTGTGTACCCGTAACATCCTGAGATGCTCTTTCGAGGTTTTGTGGTGGGGTCACATGTAATAGCGCCCTGGGAGATCCTACAGGTCGGAGTTGTGTACCCGTAACATCCTGGGATGCTCTTTCGAGGTTTTATGACGCACGTAATAAGTCCTGAGGATTCCACAGTATGGCCAGTGATGACGAAGACCTGCAGGTGGTGGGCCTACATCCAGTATGAAAAAGGACTGGCTCTGTAGAACTTCCTATGATGAGTAGATTCAGAGATTGATTGAGATAGCAACAGCAGTGACGATGATGATGACTCGATGATGATTATCCAGTGACGATGATCCAGAGAAGATGACTTGTGCTAGAAGAACTATGCTGAGAAATACCTTCCTAGTTAAGAGGGAGTGTTGATGTATATGTAACTTCGGAATGTATTTCACATATATGTATGTTGCATTCCTATAGAGATGGTATTATTCCTCTATATTGTAAGTGTCGTAACTTATAGTTGATGGGTTATTAGACCACCTTGTTTGGGGTCGGCCCTGTATAAGTCATGTGGGACAAAGGGTTATTAGACCACCCTATTGGGGGTCGGCCATGTGGGTCAAAGGGTTATTAGACCACCCTATTGGGGGTCGTCCCACTCAGCATTATATTATGTGGTTAAGTTCGAGCCTACATGAGTTAGGTAAAAGGCAAGTCAAGTCAAGTATAAATAGAGTGCGAGAGGCACTCTATTTACTCACTCACTTCTCACACATGCACTCAAGGAGGAGTGGCGCACTTATGGAGGAGGAGGATCTGCTACTAGGTTGTATCTATTTCTTATGGTTGGTTGTATCATTTCTCTATCTATCTCTGAGGAAGTTATTGGGGTTTTTCACCTTTATGGTTTTCCCCAAGTAAATCTTTGTGTCTCTTGTGTGCTTGCATTATTGTCTCCATGATTGATATGCTGTAGATATGCTGTACATGTTGTTCTCTCAGTTAAGATCCTAGATCAGATTGAAGTAAATTCTGAAAATTTAATAGTTACCATTCACCTTGAATTCGAATTGGTGAGAGAATGATGCCAAGTGTAATGGGAAAATCTAGCCATATGTGGGTCCCACTTTCTCCATGTGTCTTCATGATCAAATGCCACTTTGATTTTCACTTGTATATATTTATTTATCTCCTTCATTAAATGTTTATTCTATTCTAATGTTCAAACATCATTTATTATCCCCATTATTCCAAATCCCAAAGCTTCCACCCCAAACCTAGGAAACTAGTAATTTTTCTCCTTGGCAATTATTTGACCTTTAGCATCAATTTGACAAACTCTAATGAATAAGGCCAATGTGATTAGGCCATTGTGATCCAATGACAAATTTGGGACATGAAAAATCCTCCCTTTCCAATATTGCTTGTCCTCAAGCAATTTTAAACATTGGTTTTGAAGAACATGCTTTGTGTATAATTCTTTGAAGTTGCCATTGAATTGCCCAACCTTGAGTCTTTGAGTTTCCACGAAGATTTTAGAGAGGAGCCACCATGCTTGCTGTTGCACTACTCTAATAAAAATCACTTTATTATGTGGGAAATGCATCTCCCATACTGCTTGTTTCCCCAAAAAATTTGAAACCAATGAGATAAAAATTATTCCAGGGTCCCATTGCTTGTATTGCACCCCAACAATTAAAAGTGCTCTCCAACCCACACCATTAGATAAGAGGATTCCTGGATCCCATTTTCTTGTATGCATCCTTCCAAACATCATGAGTACCAAATATATATCATCAAAGTACATAACAACATAATGAAAATGTACATCAATGATATGCTTCATCAAAGAGTCATGAAAGTGCTTATACCTCCAAGCAAGTAGACCACCATTTTCCAAGTGCATACAAGCTTCAAGTGACTAATCAAATATGCTCCAATGACATAGGTGAGGATCCCATGTCCTATAATGCTGTTCCAAAAGGATGTGATATGCATAAAAAATTCAGCCATGTATTTTTTCATCCAAAAAGTGAATGAAGAATCTCCACTAAAATATGAACCAAATAATGAGCAGAAAAAACAAGGAGACTTCAAATGACTCAAAGAAGTCTCACCCATACATCCCTGAATGCGAGAATCATAAAGATATAACAAAGTATGTGGCTGCCAACAAAAATGTTCTCCAATCATAAATCTATTCACGCAAGTGTTGGATGAAGTTCCTCTAACATCAAATGAATCAAGTGTTGAGCAAGAAAAACCATGAGTCTTCAAGTGACTCAAATGCATACCATAGGTGCATCCATGTAGATGTGCATCATCATAAAGTAACAAAGGATGCTGCTGCAAATGTGAATAAGAATTTTTTCCAACCATATCATCATAAAAATTAAATCTAGGAGTTCCATACTCCTCATGTGGCACCATAAAAAAGAACCCTTTCACCCATTATTCATTGAGATTAATGCTGCAAAACATGAAATTGTAGGATGTAGGAGAATGAACTAACTCACCCAAATGATCAAAAAGTGCAGAAGCATCATCATGGGAAAGATCCATATGGGTAGTATCATGCATCTCCTTCAAAAGTGTGAAACCTTTGTCATAGATTGGTTCCAATGTAGAGGAATCATGCTCTTCTTTAAAAATTGCATAACCTTTATCAAGAGACAATTCAAGTTCCTCTTACACCACATCAAGTGTTTGGATCTCTTCAAGTTCATCTTCAAACACATTAAGCACATTCAAATTCCCACATTTCTCATGATCCACCATGTCATGAGAATCCTCCAAACAATCTACCATTTGACAATCTGAAACATAGGAGGAAAAACAAGTATCTTGCAACTTTTCAAGAAGTTGCTCATTTTGAATTGTGAGGTTATGAATATCCTCATTATTCTTCAAGTCTGCATCACATAACAATTCATTAAGCTCAAACAAATGGTTTCTATCAAAAATCAAAGACATGAAATTACCTTTGATGTGGCACATTGATCTTTGAATCTTCTCCATGTCTTCAATGAAGGATGTTTCCTTCAATGAAGTAGCTCTCCAACATGAATTTGACATCAATGCTTGAGTGTCATGGAGAATGCTGAAGGACTCTTGGATCTTCTAATCATTCATCTTTAAGGACTCTTCAAGAAAATGAGGCTCTTGCAAATGACCCTCCTCATCTTCTTCATTTTTTCTTGGACCAACTTCATGAAGCTCGAGTGGTGATGGGGAAGTTGATCTTGGTTCTTCTTCAACTGCTACAAGGTATTCATTATCATGCTTAATGGAACTTGGGCTTGCAGCAACACTTTCAAAAGTGATCTCTATGTCACCAACATAGAGGTATGAGCACCCATCAGTAGGTACTCCTTTATAGTTTAAGCATCCATCAGTAGATGCTCTTTGGTTCATGTCTAAGCTAGAAGGTGTCTCGAAATGATCTTCCATATTTTCAATAGAATCTTGTTCATGCTCTTGATGTCTCTTCCGTTTGCTCCTTCAAGCTAGATAATGCATTTTTCCCCTTGTTTTCCTTATGATCAGTATTTTGGAATCTCTTTTTGAATAATTCCCAAAAGCTCTCCTCAAGTGGGACATAATTTCATGCACACATATATGATACTCACTCCAAGGTTCTTTACAAGAAGGGTGTAAACCTTTCTTTACTAACTCCACATCTTCATTTTTGGGGATATTTTCAAAAACATGTTCAGCATAGTACTCAAACGACATCGCATTTTGTGTATTTTTTCTCAAAGCAATATATTCTTGATATTTTTGAATTGTTGGGGCAAGGTTTTATATGTTGCTCTCCATCTTTGGAACTCACTCATAGAATTATCCTTGGCTGGTGTGACACACTCATATTCATCGGATTTAAAGTAATAGGAATAATCTTCATTTTTCTTGAAATTGTAAGAAGTGTTGCACGATGGCACCTCTTCCTCGTACCATTCACATTCTGCTTCATATTGCTCATAAGCATCTACATATTCCTCATAAGAATTGTACTCATAGGATTCATCATAATAGTAAGACATGGATTCCAATTATTCTTGAATGTATGTACCTAATACACAGGTGCAAGGACCATGCTCTGATACCACTATAATGTCCCTTGTTAGGAATTCTATTAAAATGGCAATTTTTCACTTTTTTCCCTAGTTTGACCTTTGACTAGTTTTGAGCTCTAGGTCCCCAAATTGCTCCAATTGCTCCCAAATATTCTGAGAAGGTATATGGATGATGTTAGAGCATAAATATGTATTTCAGGGATGCTTTTAGACCCTTAAAATACTTCTGCAAATCCTCTTTCAAATTTGGCCAATGTAGGGAACTTTACTAGTAAGTTTCGTTTGACTAGTATTGGTCTCTAGGTCTCGAATTGAGTCCAAATGCCTTCAAATATTCAAGGAAGATGTATGAATGATATTAGGACTTGAATATGATGTTCAGGGATGATATATGGCCACCAAAATATCTCTGAGTACTCTCTTAAGATTTTGGACCAAGTATGCAATTTTACTAGTAATTTGGGGTTCAAATCCCCCTGGGGTTAGTACTGAAAATGGATTCCCAAATGCCTCCAAACCCACTCAAATTTATGAACAGAAGTATGGAATGTATTAAGGATTTTATTAAGGTCTCATGTGCACCATTAATTGATTATTATATCTGTTCCAACTCTCTCCCATTCAACTGCAAAAATCACTAATTCGACCCTTGGGGAAATGACACTATTTCTTCTCCCAATGCAATTAAACTGAGTAAAAATACTTCAAATGCTCAAGTACAGTACATGAAACTTGTAAAATACATCCATGGAATTACATTAATAAAAAATACATAAGAGAATCATCCATTCATTCGAAATCATCATCAATACATTGGTTCACAACAAGGTAGTGGAGAAATCACATTGTTCTTCCATTAAAAATGAGATTTATACATTTCTACTTAGAATTTCGACCTGAAAATTTCTGGAGATGAAGAATAGAGTATTTAATTCATATTAAAAAATAAATGGGGCATGAGAAGCTCCCCCAAATAGTACAATAGCTCACCAAAAATGCCCTCCCTCAAGGATCAAGAATATGCCATCAAAACTGGAAATGGTTGAGAGAATGTGCTGAAATAGAAGAAACCATGAGTTGCCCTGTAGCTTATACCTGCAAATAAAGACTCCATTAAATCTCCAATTTAAAGTTCTGAATGGCCTTTCCAATTACCAACTTGGATGGGAATCTTTCACCCTCGAAATTGGCTAAGGCAAGAAACTAGTCATCCACGAGCTCTCCCTCTACACAAATGCAATTGAAAATTCTACAAATGATCAAAATTTGGTTTCATTATTTGTTATTGACATTTATAAACTTCTAATGTCCTCCATGGGTCGAATTCCTTCCAAGAGACTCATGCCAACTCAAGTTGGGAAGAGATTCCAAAGAACGCCACTTGTACAACAATTCCTAGTTTCCCACTTCCACCAAATCACATGTGGAAGCATATTAGTTTCCCTAACACCCTTGAACGCCGTCTTGGAGTCTAGTTTTAGCTCTGACATGTCATATATGTCATATTTTATCCTTCAGGTCTGATTTGTGTCATAGGTGTCATAGCATCTTCATAATTGTGTCATAGAGCTAGGGAATCTAGCCCAAGTGTCTCACTAGCTACAAATTGCCTCTTCCTCTTCCATGGGAGTTACTCTTCTTCTTCCATGGGAGTTACTCTTCCTCTATATTTTGAACTTGTATGAGTCATGCAATGAATAATACCTTTTGGACTCCGCCAAGTATGTTACCATTCACCTTGAATTCGAATCGGTGAGAGAATGATGCCAAGTGTAGTGGGAAAATCTAGCCATATGTGGGTCCCACTTCCTTCATGTGTATTCATGATTAAATGAAAATTTGATTTTCACTTGTATATATTTATTTATCTCCTTTATTAAATATTTATTCCATTCTAATGTTCAAACATCATTTATTATCCCCATTATTCCAAATCCCAAAGCTTCCACCCCAAACCTAGGAAACTAGTAATTTTCCTCCTTGGCAATTATTTGACCTTTAGCATCAATTTGACAAACTATAATGAATATGGCCAATGTGATTAGGCCATTGTGACCCAATGCCAAATTTGGGACATGAAAAATCCTCCCTTGCTAATATTGCTTGTCCTCAAGCAATTTTAAACATGGGTGTTGAAGAACCTGCTTTTTGTATAATTCTTTGAAGTTGCCATTGAATTGCCCAATCTTGAGTCTTTGAGTTTCCATGAAGATTTTAGAGAGGAACCACCATGCTTGCTGCTGCACTACTCTGATAAAAATCACTTTATTATGTGGGAAATGCATCTCCAAAAAAATTATTCCCCCAAAAAATTTGAAACCAATGAGATAAAAATTATTCCAGGGTCCCATTGCTTGTATTGCACCCCAACAATTAAGAGTGCTCTCCAACCCACACCATTAGATAAGATGATTCTTGGATCCCATTTTCTTGTATGCATCCTTCCAAACATCATGAGTACCAAATATATATAATCAAAATACATAACAACATAATGAAAATGTACATCAATGATATGCTTCATTAAAGCGTCATGAAAGTGCTTATACCTCCAAGCAAGTAGACCACCATTTTCCAAGTGCATACAAGCTTCAAGTGACCAATCAAATCTGCTCCAATGACATAGGTGAGGATCCCATGTCCTATAATGCTGCTCCAAAAGGATGTGATATGCATCAAAATATTCATCCATGTATTCTTTCATCCAAGAAGTGAATGAAGAATCTCCACTAAAATCTGAACCAAATAATGAGCAGAAAAAAAGGAGACTTTAAATGACTCAAAGAAGTCTCACCCATACATCCCTGAATGTGAGAATCATAAAGATATAACAAAGTATGTGGCTTCCAACAAAAATGTTCTCCAATCATAAATCTATTCACCCAAGTGTTGGATAAAGTTCCTCCAACATCAAATGAATCAAGTGTTGAGCAAGAAAAACAATGAGTCTTCAAGTGACTCAAATGCATATCATAGGTGCATCCATGTAGATGTGCATCATCATAAAGTAACAAAGGATGCTGCTGCAAATGTGAATAATAATTTTCTCCAACCATATCATCATAAAAAATAAATCTAGGAGTTCCATACTCCTCATGTGGCACCATAAAAAAAAAACCTTTCATCCATTCTTCATTGAGACTAATGCTGCAAAACATGGAATTGTAGGATGTAGGAGAATGAACTAACTTACCCAAATGATCAAAAAGTGCAGAAGTTTCATCATGGGAAAGATCCATATGGGTAGTATCATGCATCTCCTTCAAAAGTGTGAAACCTTTGTCATAGATTGGTTCCAATGTAGAGGAATCATGCTATTCTTTAAAAATTGCATAACCTTCATCAAGAGACAATTCAAGTTCTTCTTCCACCACATCAAGTGTTTGGATCTCTTCAAGTTCATCTTCAAACACATTAAGCACATTCAAATTCCCACATTTCTCATAATCCACCATGTCATGAGAATCCTCCAAAAAAATACCATTTGACAATCTGAAACATAGGAGGAAAAACAAGTATCTTGCAACTTTTCAAGAAGTTGCTCATTTTGAATTGTGAGCTTATGAGTATCCTCATTATTCTTCAAGTCTGCATCATGTAAGAATTCATTAAGCTCAAACAAATGGTTTCTATCAAAAAGCAAAGACATGAAATTACCTTTGATGTGGCACATTGCTCTTTGAATCTTCTCCATGTCTTCAATGAAGGATGTTTCCTTCAATGAAGTAGCTCTCCAACATGAATTTGACATCAATGCTTGAGTGTCATGGAGAATGCTGAAGGACTCTTGGATCTTTTAATCATTCATCTTTAAGGACTCTTCAAGAAAATGAGGCTCTTGCAAATGACCCTCCTCATCTTCTTCATTTTTTCTTGGACCAACTTCATGAAGCTCGAGTGGTGATGGGGAAGTTGATCTTGGTTCTTCTTCAACTGCTACAAGGTATTCATTATCATGCTTAATGGAACTTGGGCTTGCAGCAACACTTTCAAAAGTGATCTCTATGTCACCAACATAGAGGTATGAGCACCCATCAGTAGGTACTCCTTTATAGTTTAATCATCCATCAGTAGATGCTCTTTGGTTCATGTCTAAGATAGAAGGTGTCTCGAAATGATCTTCCATATTTTCAATAGAATATTCTTCATGCTCTTTTGATGTCTCTTCCGTTTGCTCCTTCAAGCAAGCTGATGCATTTTTCCCCTTGTTTTCCTTATGATCAATATCTTTGGAATCTCTTTTTGAAGAATTCCCAAAATCTCTCCTCAAGTGGGACATAATTTCATGCAGACATATATGATACTCACTCCAAGGTTCTTTACAAAAAGGGCATAAACCTTTATTTACTAATTCCATATCTTCATTTTTGGGCCTATTTTCAAAAACATGTTCAGCATAGTACTCAAAAGACATGGCATTTTGTGTATTTTTGCTCGAAGCAAGATATTCTTGATATTTTTGATATTTTTGGGGCAAGGTTTTATATGTTTCTCTCCATCTTTGGAACTCACTCATAGAATTATCCTTGGTTGGTGTGACACACTCATATTCATCAGATTTAAAGTCATAAGAATAATCTTCATTTCTCTTGAAATTGTAAGAGGTGTTGTATGATGGCACCTCTTCCTCGTACCATTCACATTCTGCTTCATATTGATTATAAGCATCTCCATATTCCTCATAAGAATTGTACTCATAGGATTCATCATAATAGTAGGACATGGCTGCCAATTATGATATGTGAATGGAACTGAATGCATTACGATGTTAGTGGTAATATAAAGTGGCATACCTATGCGAAGATATGCTCATACTATTATCACATGCATAATGTTGAGTGAAATATAAGTCTATGTATAATTGGTTCAGATTATACTAGAAAGGTTAAGTACATGATATTAATATTTCAAGTTAAATATGGTTGAAGAAAAGATATGATGAAGTAAAGTTAGTGGTAGCATTAAAAGTTTAATGTATATTAAAGCTTATAGAAAGTAAAGTATGAATTTTTCTTATGATGAAAGACAGATGCAAGTACAAATCAATGAAAGATATATGCATTGATGTTGTAATACCCCAATTTTGACCCTTATGATATATTGGATTTTAATGTAAATATTGTGTACATGAGATATATGTTTCCCTAGCGTGGAGCTCAAGGAAAAGGCCCCGCTAGTGTATGCTCAGATTTTATTTAGAAATGCAAGTATTTATTATTTTACTACCCATGTGCTATTAAGCCATGAAATATTAGTATTATGGATAAGGATATGTCGTTGCATCAAGATCGTGCATTGTGTGTAACATTGGTGTTTGAATGCACTAAAAATGAAAAAGAAAATTGTTGATATATAATTTATGTCTTGCTTAAAAGGAAGATTATGATGTAAACAACTTCTAGCAAGAAATTGTGAGTAAAGCATGCAGGTATACATGGATGCAAGAAGCTTCACCAAGTTTAAGCAAAGATCATGGAAAACAATCCATGAGGTAACTCTTAATATGATATGATTCAATTTAAAGTGTTTATCATATGATAGTCAATTGCATTAAAAGAAACATAGCATGAATGATTTATGCCAAGTATATCTAGGAAACAATTCATAGATTTTAATTCCTATCGAAATAATTGAAAGAAGTATACATAACATTTATGATAATGTTAAGTGGATGGCATAATTGTGTTGAAGCATTTGATTTAGAAAAGATAGAAAGTGTAAATTGAGAGAAATTAAAGTATTGTTGAATGATTTACATATGTTTGTTTTTTTTGTAAGATACTAGGAGTATCGAAATATGAAATTGCAATATGATGCTTAAAATATTATATTATATGTCATTGTGACTGACACTATAACTGCAGCAAATGAGTTATTGCAACTTCAAGAAGGATGTAAAAGTCTTGAAAGACTTAATACATAGATGGATGTTGATTCAAAGGACTCTGGAACATCTGTACTACTTACTAAGACTTGATGCTGAGTTGGGGAAACTCTGGAGCATCAAGTATAAATAGCGATGTGATGATGTTTCATTCAATGTTTCCTCTTGAAAAGTATTAATTATATGTCATTGTCATTGTGACTGAAAATGTTTTCAGGTAATTGTCGGTAATGGGCATGGCAATTTCAATAAGACCATAAGTTAAGAAAGATCTTGAAAATTATGAAACCTACAATAAGAAGAATAAACTTAATATAAGTAAAGACTAATCAAACAACAAATTATGGAACCTTTGAGTTAACCACGAGGAACGCCCTGGGTTATAAGGATCTTGAAACTTTTAAGAAATATTTCTACACTAAACAAAACTCTTTATATTGAAAACTAACGAACTAATGAAAAGGAAGAAGAAATTGAATAATAAAAACAAGTGTCTAAGCGAGAGAACTTGAATTTGAAAAAGAGCCTTTCCCAAAAAGAAAAGTTGCAGAGAGTGGACATTACAGGGGGTAATGGTCCCTAGTACCATTGGAAGGTTTAGTCATAAGCCTAGAGCGCTCACTGACCATGGATATAAAAGATCATGGTAGTCTTGGAAGGGATGTGGATTAAAGAATGTGGATTTATTACTCCAAACATTTACACAGGGCTGGTAAAATACCTTGTGGATACTCTGCAATAGTAATAAAGATAGAAAAAAAATCTTAACTTTTGACCAAGTCTACAGCAAGAAGGTAAAATTTCCTTTGTATTATGATTTGATAAAGTATTTGGTGTACTGTGAGTACTTTGTGTTGAGTTTGGTGTTGGGCTTGTTGGATCTAGAGCACCTAAACTAATGAGACTCATTATGATATTTGAGTTTGGTGTCAAGCATTTTGGATCTAGAACACCTAAATTGTTTGGAATCATTATGATATTTACACTCGGTGTTGAGATTGTAGGATCTGGAGCACCTAGAATGAATTACTGAAGTACTTGATGTACTTTTAGCACTTGGTGTGCTAGTCAATAACACTGGCCATGTTACCACCCTGAATAGCACAAGTAGCAGATGCGCCAATGAAGGGTATCGTCCTCATGTTGGGTGAGTCATGAACACTATGAACACAATGTTTTTTTAGATTTTTCTTGTATAAGTATGTATGTACATGTTATGCTTATGTTATGTTCATGATATGCTCATGTTATGAAAAATTTGATATGATTTCTTTATGAGGAAAAGCAAGTACTTGAGAAGAAGTAGTACCATGAAAAAGGTATGGATCGGGATGATGTAAATATTTTATCTTAGATAATGAGTTGTATATATCATGTATGATTGACTGATACAACAAGTGCAGGAATATTGCAATGTGAATCTTTGTATATATATTTGAACTCTAAAAGGGTTGTTATGAAAGGGTAACACCATGATGTTGCAAAGGAATTATTGTTTATGGTCCTTTTTCTTTTCGAAGATTATGTGTAAGCATATATTTTATGCCGAGATTCCAGAAAGAAAATTGTATTGCATGTATAAAATGCAAGTTATGAAAGGAAAAGAACCTTAAAGATACCAAAAGAGATGCCAAAGCAAGAAAAGATAAATGAAGAATTATATTTTCAAAGAAACTTGAAGTTGAAGATAAAGTTTTACATGGCACAAACAACGAGGATGGTGTTATTTCTAAGGGGGGGGATGTAACATCGCCTCTGCTACCCAATTCTTCTGTAATGGAAATGCAAGTATAAATGTACAATGCTAAAATTTCATGGAGAGGAGCTCAAGGCCAAGGCCCCACTAGTGAAACACTGTAAGTATTGTTGTACTTTCCTAAGTTGTTTTGCAGTTGATTTGTAGACTTAGGAGATTGAAGGGCTTGACACAACTGAAAGATAGGGGCACAAATCCATTAGGAGGAAAGGTTTAATGGTTGGAAGCCATGAGGATTTAAATCATTGATAATAGGATGTCATCATTAGTACCTCAAGAACTTGAAGAAAAATAATTGCTCATTAAATGACCTAAAACTTTAATGTCCTCTTTAGTTGAGGACAATAGCTATTAGCCGCATGCATTTAGCTAGAACCTATGACCTATTTAGTAGCGTGAAGCTAATTATAATTATTAAATAATTATAAATTTGATTAGTTATATTAATTATTATAATCATGCTAATTATGGCATCAAGTTCCAAGGAGTGATCCTTGGAATTCTAGTAAGAAGCCAAAATTTTCTTATTTCAAGGGACTAATATAGTCACCTTGAGAAAAGATGGAAGAAAGGTAAATTTTATAAAAAATATCATGATATGCCTTTGAAAGCATACACATATATTATAATTATTAAAGTATTATATGTATACATAAAATGATACACAATAATATTAATTTATCAATAGTTAAAATAATACAATTTTAATGATTGTGAATAATTGGGTTAACAACATTTAACATTGTCGCAATCTATACTTAAGTAATATTTTGGATGATTTTTTGAGACTCCTGAGGGAATTTGAATCCTTCTCATGTCGTGATGTCTACAGGGAGCAGAACACAACTGCAAACATTCTCTCAAAGTAGGGTCTGAACATACCTTTCGGTCAATGGAAGATTTTGGAATCAGATCATGGGGAAGCTTTTTAATATTATCACAAACCATTCATTGAAGGCGTGGAGGTCTTAATTCCAGAATGATTTTGTTTCTTCGTCAGATCTGAATATGGAAATTTGTTCTATTGATATTATAGGGGCCCTATGGGGACCTCAGACTAGTTTTTTTCTTTGCACATACTGGATGTCGCTCTTAGAGAGGGCATATATATTTTTTGTAGTTGAAAAGATGGACTCATTTTCGAAAAAGGCAACTTGAAAGCCTTCTGCAATATGTAATTTGGTTATTATTAATTAAATTACACTTTTTTCCTTGAAAAAAAAAACAATGGTTGAAAAATATACGATCATTGAAAGATAATTTAGTATAAAAAATTATATATGAGGAATTATATGGTGAAACTTCCATACATGGCATAGTGATCATTATGGATAAGAAATATATTTAAATTAAATTTACAAGATAACAATTGTTTAAAGAAAATAGTTCAGGTTTTCCTTCTATAATGAGCTCATAATGGAATCGGTTAGAACTTTCACTTTGTGTGTAGCGAGAGGGGGTTGCTAGCATGTCCAAAAAACCGAGAGGGATTAGGGTTTGACCAAGATGAAGTGGGACCGACTTCCATACGGGGAGAGAGATCTCGTGAGAGGCAAGTATTGGAATCGATTCAATCTGGTGCGTCGAGGGAGGAGGAGGAAGGAGGCATACCTTCCTTTTCTTGCAAACGTTTTTGCAGTTATTAAATATTCATGACCTTTCTTGTTGGGGGAATTGATCCTTAAGGGAGAAAAAGGAGAGGGAGAAAAAGGAGTGAGCCGATTCAAGCTGTGGGAAGTCACTCTTTATGAAAATATATATTATTTTTTGTTTTATTTTTCTAGATGGAGGAAGAAAGAAAAGGGGGTTGCACATTGAAAAAGGTGAAGGAGGAGAGAATCCAATACAATGATGTATCTACGAAGAGAAGGATATGGATAGACTGTATAATTGGCTTGGCGGGAGAAAGCACAATGATCTCGGTAATTATGTTTCTTAATTGGCTTGGCGGGAGAAAGCACAATGATCTCGGTAATTATGTTTCTTACACAATTTTCAAAAACATATTTACCCCATTTCCCAAATTAGTAATGAGGAAATTGGGTACATTACATGTTCATCCTATATATTCATTAATGGCATGCTAGAAAGGCCTTAGTATTCTGCACATATTGTGGCTAGGTGAATGTTGCTAGGATGAGGCACACATCTTTGTTTTAAATGCTTCCCAATAAGTTTGTTGGAGTCCTTTAAATCGTGTTTCTCCATGTTGTTTTCTCATTTTATATATCTTACACATCCGTCTTTTCTTTATCTTGATTCAATTTCAAGAATTGAAGTCTTTATGGTTAGAGAGTTTAATGTTGGATAATGCTTCCCGAAGTAAAACTCCTTGATAAAGACTTCTCTGGGTTCTAAGTAAACACACATTGTTCAGTTTGAATCATTCAATTTGGATTTGTCTTTTAGGTTGGGCATGCATTTTAGTGAAGCTAGCCAAAATTGTCTTTCTTAACTAATGCATGCCCAAGCTTTATTTATTGGGTAATTGGAGTGAATTAAATAGGTCAGTGTCTTTTTTTTCTTCATTCCTCACCTTTATCAATTTTAACATTTCCAATTTGTGCCCTGAAAGTTTCCCCTATATATTTCACTAAGCATGCATAATTTTCCACATAGTTTGTTTTTATAACTAGATTTTGGAAATATAATAAATGTCGAAAGTCACATTAAAAATGCATTTTATTTTCAGTAATAAAATTATAGTTCTTTTAAGAGGAAAAAAATTAATAAACAATCACATTGACTGCATCCAAAAATATGCATTGTTGAGAAATACTTATAATTTAAATTACAACTTTAATAGCATTTACATATCCATGATATATACAAAATACTATTTTAGAACTCTAGGCTGCTTGGGAGGTTTTTACAGGTCCTCCTCTTGAGAAGAAGAAAATTGGCTACAGTTTCTCCTGCCTTTGCTAGAAGCTTATGGTTCTTCAAAAGCTGCAGCGGGTACTTGTTGTAATTATTTTTCTATCTCTTTCACTTTATTTGCATAATTTTGCAAACTGGTTTTCAATCTAACATTATCATCTATGTATTTCTTCAATATATCCACATTCTTCCTACACTTGTCGGTGTTCTCCTTTTCCTTTTTTTCAAGAACATCCTTCATAGATATCAGCTCAAATTGAACATCAACTAATTGTCTTTTCACCTATTGTACCTCCTTCTCCAACTATTGAGCCCTTAACTTTGTATCATTAGGAGTATACAAAATTTCCTAAGGTATGAGCTTCTACTACAAAGCTATAAGTTTGGATTTCAAATTTTGTATCTCATTTTGATATCCTAAATGTTGTGCTTTTCTGTTATCCAATAGTTTTTGGTTGAGCTCTGTAATTTTGGCATGTTTCTCCTTTAGCTACTTCTTCAATGATTCATATATTTCTAATGAGCCAAAAATAATACCTCCAACATTCATTGCTGCAACAAGTTCCTGCAAGGTCTTCTCTCGCTATCGTACAGACTTCTCATATTGGAGTAAGGTCTCCATAGTTGCATTACCCTTACCACATTTTCTACCACCATATTTGTTTGCTTTGCAGACCTCTTTACCCTTCATTGTTGCTACTGTACTATCAGATTCATATGGTTTCCAGACCTATTGATCCTCAACTATTTCCTTTTTACTGTGAATTTATTTTCCTCTTCTAAGTCTTTTATCCATGACCTTTCCAACAATCCTTTCAATTTTCTTACCTTTCATCAACTCATTTTTCTTATTAATGGTATTCTTCAAAATTTCCACCTTTTTTTCATATATGCAAATCTCATCTTTATATTTAGTGTAGCATTCTTTTAAATTTTTTCTCAAACTTAGCCTTTAAAACTTCAATAAGTTCTTCTTTCTTCTTCATTTCATGTTGAAGTTGAGCTTCCTTAGAAACTATAGTTTTCAGTGGTGGTATGTTCAAAACCTCAACCCCGTTGTTCAACTCATTTTGAAGTCTCTGTATAGTTGCTTCATATTTTTTTCTTTTCATCCCGAAACATTCCATTGAGTGTGTCAATTTGAATCTTTGATTCAACTAAAATTGTGTCTACTTGCAAAGAGATACCCTCAATTATGTCCTTGTGGTTAATATATATTTTTGGCTTCTTATTCATGATCCTCAATTGTTTTCTCTAACCTTGCAACATGACCTATCAAATCAAGAATTTGGTTATCCTTCAATATGCACAATTTGTAGATTTTTGTACAAGAATCCTTCTCGATGGTATATCGTTCTTTGATATGCACCATTTTATCAAATAGAGAAAAAACAAATCTACCGTAAAAAAATTATTTTGGATACATTGAATCAAATTTATTGGAGGGAATTAGGTTAACTGACAACTTTTTAGGTCTAACTCTATCAAATTCAGTTTCTAGAGGTGCAAAAATATCTTCATCACTCGGTTCCATATCATTCTTCTCAAATTCCTGGCATTGTTCTGCATTTTCATTTCCATGCAATTCAACCAAAGTTGTGATAACAACAAATTCTTTAGGGTCAACATAACCCATGTCATTTCCCACACCTTCCATACTGCTCTCTGAAGGTTGTTCATGTAAATTTGGTGTAGTGGCAATGGAAAATCCTTCTACATTGTTCTCTAAAGACTATTGAGGTAATTCCTAATTATTTTGCTACATTTTAGACCTCATAATGTATGCTTTTATAGATTTTGACTCTACAACTCTAGGCCAACATAGATTAATAAGTTTTTGTAGTGTGTTGGGGTAAATGAACTTGGCCCTCTTCAGTTTACTCTCTTGTAATGCAAAGTGCAATTTTTTAGTGAGGGATATTTATGGCCATGTCTTCAACCCAATGTATGACTAGCTTCATGCAATCACTCGAAATATCATTCTTGTGGTGATTCATAATGGTCCTAAGGATAATTTGAATCAAGGTTTTGTATATTTTGGGAGGAACACCATCCATTTTTACATCATTCCCAGGAACAACAACCTGTTTCCCACAAATTTTACTTGCCATTTGAATAATTTCTAGCTTGAGGGTTTTCCTAGATTTTAACATTGCTCGCCCTCTGCATGGAATCTTAGTTTCTTTGGCAACCAAATCGGGGTCCAGATAAACCTTCTTCCCCAAAATTTGCAATTCCATGGCCCTGTGATCATAATTATGGATGGCATCATCTATCTTCTTATTTTGGAAATTGAATTGTCCAAAAATAAACCGATGCACTCATTCTCTTAAAAGGATATTTAGCATACTTGTTGGCCACATGTTTGTATCAAGCCATGCATCGGCACACTCTTGGAATTTTTTCACTATGAACCTTTCAACTTGGGAACCCCCTGCTTCTATTGTTGTTGTGGTAGAGAAGGTCCCTGTTTCAACTGCTCCCATGGTACAAGATGCCCCTATTTCAACTGTTTCCAATGCACATGATGCCCCTATTTCGATTGTTTCCATGGTATGGGACACCCCTATTTAAATTGCGGTCGTGGTTATCTTTGTTTTGAATCGAAATCATGGACAACAAGCTTGGTTCGCTGCAATTTTGAATTTATTTCCAGTTACCAAAGCTCTGGTTTGGCTATGCATGCTCAGGAATGCAAGAAAATGAGGTTTATTTTAATTGTTTTTAGGTATATTGGTTTATGAATTCAATGCGATTATAAATTCTCTATATCATTTATAATAAAGTTTTTTTATAAATACATAAACTTATCCAAAGAATAATAAATTTTATGAAGTGAATACTTTTTTTATAATGTAATTTACCTTTAATACCAACACACAACCAAAGGTGATGTTTTTTAACATTCAAATTTGGTTTTGTAGAATATTTATTCTTTGATTAATGGTTTCATTCCACAAAGAATCATTTTTCCAATTTTTTCCATTTTTATCATTTTCCACCTTTTCATATTTTCATTTTCAGCCAAAACATTTGTTGTTGGGTGAAAATACAAAATATGGCCTACTTTTGCACATTGCTTAGAAAAGTCGAAGAGATCTTCCAAAATTGCACGCCTAAACCAATTAGATAATCTTTCCTTTGAAAGAGTGTCAACAGTTAAATTATATTTCCAGTATATATGATGGAAGGAGACGTGATCAACGAATTATTCAATGTCTTTTACATGTCATGCCAGATTGCATAATCCATATTTTTGAACATGGTTCTCTCCATTCATCCATCCGATGACTAAATTCTCAGCAAATTCTTAGCACATCACATGTTTATTTTCACCATTTTTCATATAATGTTGGTTTATGATCATCTTGCACTTTTATCATTTTTGCTTGTCCCTTAATTGGTTTAACACCACTAGTTTTTATATGATTATTAGCTTCCATCATTTTGAAGCTAACAATTGTCCCTTGAATTTATTGTTTTTCACCACTTTTCTCCACCTCATTGATTGAGGATGAAACACACATTCTATTTTGATTCATAGATTCCATCATTGGCATATCAAAACTAGTTGCTGCATTCACTTCTTGTGTTCTACCAATCCTCCCTGCCTCATTTCTTGAGGATGAAACATTACTTTTACTATAATTTTCATCTTCCATCATAGGGATGTCAACAACAACTTCCCATTGCATTTCTTGTGTTTGACTGGTCTACAATGCAACTTTTCTTTAGGATGAAACACCAAAAGTTATATTGTTATTGCCATCAAGCATTATTGGGGTATCAGAAACAACTTCCCCTTGCATTTTTTTTGTTTTATCACTCTAGCTTGGTTCATTTCCTGAGATCAACAAGATGCACAAAGTCAAAGTTCAAGTAGGAGATGTACCTTCAAGCACAAATCAACTAGATTGACAAAGACATAATGATAAGTAATACATTTAATGAACATAACACTCACTAGTGGAAGGAAAGCCACACTGTTTTTTTTATTATTTAACACCATTTTTGCCTTGTGATTTCCAAAGTGATGTGATTCACGATAATCCTCTTCACCATATTTTTTGATTGGGCTTGATCTCAAAATATAGTTATTGAATTGTGAGGACATATTAATAATTAAACACACACATTATTACTCCTCACACTATAAAATGAAAAATGAATAAGATACCATTTAATGTTAGGACAAACTTACTATTGGTAGTTCAACAATGATTTCTTAGACTGTTTTACCCATGATTCAAAAAGTTGTTTCACTTGTTTACAAGTAAAATCAGGGAAACGAGATGCCAACTGTGTTGCAGTTTCCTCATTCAATTGATTTCTTGACTTCTCAAATTCAACACGAAGTTGACTTCTAATATTTGAAGGCAAAAATATTCTTTGTCTAAACTTTTGGAAAGTACCTTCTGATCTCATAACAAGCTTGAAAAATTGTGCTCTCATCTCATTTACAAGATAGATTCTGTCATGTTCAAATTTTCTTGTATTCTCCTTAGCAAATTGTCTTCCTCCTCCTTGGTTGCTATTCAAAATTTTGATTTCTCTATGCTTACACTCCATTACTTCATTCCTTAACCGTCCCAAAGTAAAAGGATGAATATACCAAGTCATCTCAAGAGCATGGGCCCCTTGGACATGTTGGGTGTGTTATATCTCTTCACATGGTGGGTGCGTGTACACCACGATCCCCTCCCCAATAGTGATTCGCCTGCGTCGGGCGCGACAGGAGGGGGGGGGGTAGCCCGCCAGGCCCCCCCCCTTCGTTTCGGACTACAAATTTGTTTTTGGGTTGTTTTTGCTTTTTTTTGCTGTTTCAACCCATTGTATTCTTTCTAATCCCGGTAAAGGGATTAGGGTTTTAGATGCTGCGAATATTATATATTGTATTGTAAATGGTTAAGAAAACATATAATGAAAAGAGTTGTGCGGCTCTAAGTTTTGCTGGTTTTTTCCCGGTTAAGGGTTTCCAGGTGAAAATCTCTGTGTTATGAGTGTGCCATTGTGTATTTTCTGTTTATGGTTAAGAATTTGTATGAGTTTTTTACTACATTGTTAAGGTTTAAAACTATCATTTGGTATCAGAGCATTATTGGGTTAAGAGGGAAGCCTTTGTTTCCAAGGGTTTGGATCGATCTTGGATATGTGATAAACCTGGTTTCAGTGGGAGTTTTGCAGCTGTGATTCTTTTGTAGAAAGAATGGAGAGCACTTCTAGAATCGAGATTGAGAAATTTAACAGTCAGAGCTTTGAGCTATGGAAGCTCAATATGGAAGATCTTCTCGTAGATAGAGAACAATGGATCGCAGTAGATCCGGGTACCATGCCCACTGGTATGGCAAAAGAAGAATGGGATAAGCTGGAAACAAAATCAAGGAGCACGATTCGAATTTGCCTCTCAGATTCGATGTTGGTGAACGTATCTGGAGAAGGCAGTGCAAAGAAACTGTGGGATAAGATGGGAAATCTGTATCAGTCAAAGTCCCTGGTAAATAAGTTATTTTTTCGAAAGAAACTGTACCTTCTAAGGATGAATGAAGGAGACTCTGTGTCAGAGCATCTAAATGCCTTCAATACTCTGGTAATTCAGTTGACATCTGTTGGTATTACGATTACTGATGATGAAAAATGTATTAGCTTATTGTGCTCTCTATCAGATTCATGGGATAGTCTGGTTATAGCTGTTGGGAGTAATGCAACCAAACTAATCTTTGATGATGTGGTTGCATCCCTGCTATCGGAGGAAATGAGGCAAAAATCCATGGACAGTTCAACCAAGGATGCGTTGTTTGTGAGAGGTCGCCCTGGAGACAGATCTAAAAATAAGTCTTTAGGTGGCATATCTAAATCTCTAGGTCCTTCTGTACGAAAATGCTGGAAGTGCGGTAAAGATGGGCATTACAAGAAGGATTGTGAATCCAAAAATATTGATAAAAGCATAGGATCTAATGATGCTCCATCCGCAGATGGGAAAGAATCTACAGAGGAAGGAGGATATGTGTACTTGGCATCTTCAAGTAAACATGCAGAGCATGATTCGTGGTTGATTGACTCAGGTGCATCTTTTCACATGACTCCTCACATGGAGTGGTTTTTTGAATATGAAAAGTATGATGGAGGTGATGTATTCCTGGGAGACAACTCGGTGGTGAAAATCATAGGTCGAGGAAAGATCAAGCTACTTCTCAAAGATGGAAGGGTTAGAACTCTTCCCGGGGTTCTGCACATTCCAAAACTGGCTAGAAACCTCATATCTGTAAGTAAAATGGATGATGCAGGTGTGAAAACTATGTTTGAGAAGAACACATGCAAGATGGTTCGAGGATCAATGGTGTTGATGAGGGGAGTTCAGATTGGAACTCTATACAAGTTGTTGGGAAGCACTTTTAATAATGGATGTAACAATACTATTGTTCCCGAGGGTAAAAATGAAGGAGACAGAGTCCTTAATGTCTCTAGTGAGAAGACAACGCTATGGCATCGAAGGCTGGGACATATTGGAGAGAAGGGTCTTCGACGATTACAAGGTAAAAGTATGGCTGAAGGCATGTCTGATTACACACTGGATTTTGATTTCTGTGAACATTGCTTATATGGTAAACAAAATCGGGTAAGATTCTCATTTGGTGTTGTAAGAGCTAAAGGAATCTTAGAGTTAATACACAGTGATGTGTTTGGACCTATGCCTATTCCATCACTAGGTAAATCTGTGTATTATGTTTCATTCATAGATGATTTCGCAAGAAAAACATGGATTTATTTCCTGCGTAAGAAATATGAGGTTTTTAATAGATTCAAAGAATTTAAGGCTCTTGTAGAGAATCAAACTAAAAAGAACATAAAAGTGCCGAGAACAGATGACGGTGGAGAATTTTGTGGAAATGAATTTGAGGAGTTCTATAAGACGTGTGGAATAGCAAGGCAAAAGACTACTCCATACACACCTCAACAGAATGGGGTTGCAGAAAGGATGAACAGGACGTTGATGGAAAAGGCAAGGAGTATGCTTAGTGGTGCAGGGCTAACACAACAATTATGGGCAGAAGCTGTTGACACTGCGTGTTACTTGGTAAATAGGACACCCACATCAGCGTTGGTTGACAAGACACCTCACGAGGCTTAGACTGGTAAGAAAACCCCTCTCTCGCATCTCAGAGTGTTTGGGTGTGATTCTTTTGTGCATGTTCCAAAGGAAAAAAGGAGCAAGTTGGATAATAAAGCAGAAAAATGTATCTTCATTGGCTGCAAGGATGGAGTGAAAGGTTACAAGCTGTGGAACCTAGTAAAAAGGCAAGTAGTTTACAGTCGAGATGTGATCTTCAGAGAAGTTGAAAACACTTCCAGGGTTGAAGATGCACCAAAGGAAAAGGATCAAGAGAAACTACAGTTTGATATTAAGGATGAAAGAGCTGGTTCATTTGAGGAACCAGATTCGTCTGAATCAGATGAAGAGGCAGAACCACAAACTCCGGTCTTGAGGATATCTGACCGAGTAAGAAGGAAAGCTAAAAGGTATAGTCCACCTGATTTTTGCTCTAATTTTGTGTTATCTATTACTGATGATGATCCTATAACTACTAGAGAGGCAATGGATTTAGAAGATAGTAAATTATGGAAGAAGGCCATGATGGAAGAAATGGATGCCTTGGACAAAAATGAGGCATGGGATCTGGTTGAGTTGCCAGAAGGAAGAAAACCTGTTGGAAGCAAATGGGTATGCAAGAAGAAGTTAAATGCAGTAGGTAAAGTGGAGAAGTACAAGGCTCGACTAGTAGCGAAAGGTTATTCCCAAATTGAGGGCATCGATTTTGGTGAGATTTTCTCACTTGTTGCAAAATTGACTTCTGGTAGATTTATTTTATCTATTTATGCTGCTTTTGATCTTGAAGTAGAGTAGATGGATGTAAAGACGACATTCCTACATGGATAACTTAATGAAGAAATCTATATGAAGCAACCAAAACGGTTTGTGGTGAAAGGTAAAAAGGAGCTTGTCTGTAAGCTGAAAAAGTCCCTCTATGGACTGAAACAATCTCCAAGAATGTGGTATCAAAAGTTTGATACTTATATACTGGGACTTGGCTTCTCAAGAAGCAAAGCTGATCACTGTGTTTATTTCAAGCTAATTGGTGATCATTTTATTTATGTGATATTGTATGTTGATGATATGTTGCTAATTGGAAACAACAAGGAAATCATCAAGGATGTCAAAAATCAGTTGTCATCTGAATTTGACATGAAAGATCTTGGTGCTGCAAATTTTATTTTGGGCATGGAAATAAAAAGAGATCGAGAAAACAGGAAACTCTGGTTGAATCAGAGGAAATATGTTGAGACAATATTGAAGAGGTTCAATATGCAGGAAAGCAAACCAGTGAAGGTGCCCATTCATGTAGGTGTAAAGTTATCTACAGAACATTGTCCCAAGACACAAGAAGAGGTAGAGGACATGTCTCATGTTCCCTATGTTAGTGCTGTTGGCAGTTTGATGTATGCTATGGTTTGTACTAGACCAGATATAGCTCATGCAGTGGGAGTTTTGGGCAAATATATGTCAAAACCAGGAAAGGAACATTGGATTGCAGTAAAGAGAGTCTTCAGGTATTTGCATGGCACTACAGATTTTGCAATCTGCTACCAAGGAAGACCTGAACTAAATAGAGAGATATATATAGAAGGATTTGCTGATGATGATTGGGCTGGAAATCTTGATCATAGAAGATCTACAAGTGGCTACATTTTAAAACTATTTGGAGGAGCAATCAGTTGGATGAGTAGAAGGCAAGCTGTAGTTTCACTCTCAACTACAGAATTTGAATACATGGAAGCTACCCATGCAAGTAAGGAAGCTGTATGGTTGCAAAGGTTGTGTTCAGGTATCGGTTTTGTTCAGAATGCAGTGAAGATAGGCTGTCATAGCTCAAGTGCAATCTTTCTGGCAAAGAACCCTGCTTATCACTCGAAGACAAAGCACATTGATGTGTAGTACCATTTCTTCAGAGACATGGTTGAACAAAACAAAGTATTGCTGGAGAAGGTTGATACTTTGGAAAATGTTGCAGACTCTTTGACAAAGTCCGTGAGTACTTAGAAGTTCTCTTGGTGTAAAGAGAACATGGGCATTGTTGATCTAGACTATTGAAGTCATAAATTTCTCCTGTATGTGAAGAGAACAACAAGTGGGAGAATGTTAGGTGTGTTATGTCTCTTCACATGGTGGGTGCGTGTACACCACGATCCCATCCTCAGTAGTGATTTGCCTGCATCGGGTGCGGCAGGAGGGGGGGTAGCCTTCCAGGCCCCCCCACTTTGTTTCGGACCATTAGGCCCCTAGAGTCCGCGCGGAGCGCAAAACATTTTTTGGGTTGTTTTTTGCTTTTTTCTTGTTGTTTCGGCCCATTGTATTCTTTCTAATCCCGGTAAAGGGATTAGGGTTTTAGATGCTGCGAATACTATATATTGTATTGTAAATGGTTAAGAAAAAATATAATGAAAAGAGTTGTGCGGCTCTAAGTTTTGCTGGTTTTTTCCAGTTAAGGGTTTCCAGGTGAAAATCTCTGTGTTATGAGTGTGCCATTGTGTATTTTCTGTTTATGGTTAAGAATCTGTATGAGTTTTTTACTACACTGTTAAGGTTTAAAACTATTAGGACATGCATATAAGGAATAATCTCATCTCATAAACAACAAGAACACAACCAAAGCCGCTCACTAGCAAGGATGCTAATCCTGCAATGAGAGTGGCTCAAATTTTTTATTATGAATGAAATGATACTAGCATTCGAAATAGATAATATGATGAAACTAATAGAAACTAGCATACATTTTCTCATATGCATATGCATCGTCCCCTCTACACCCTTTCAATTGCGAACAATCATGTGGAATTCTTTATAACACTTCCACATCCTCGCCATCTTTTTATACTTCTCTTGATCTAGCAGCCCTTCAGTAACATAGAAACAAGACATAAGTTTCAATGCATATGATTAAATACTATTTTTTTGTTCAAACTGAATAACACTGACAACCATTCATCATTAGTCAAAACATAATAAAATCATCATTTATTAATATTCAAGACCAACATAAAAAAAAATTGATATGCTACCATAATTTTTAAACCTTTAAAATTCCCTCATGTCGAATGAGGATCTTGTAGGATGTTGATCCATCTGTTTTCCCATAGTTAAGATCATTGTACTCTTGGATTTTATGATAGTATGGTTCTCCTGGCTTACATGGAACACTGATTTTCTCTATATCCTCCCAAATTTGAACAAATTTTGATTTCTCAATGCCTCTAGTTGGATGTACCTTGTCATAATCTTGTGCAATTATTTGAATTTCATGAAACATCTTCTGAATAGTTCTAATCCCAGCATGGAAAGAACAATATACAATCTTCGACATTGAGCCATGAGTCAACTGTAATTGGAAGCACATATTTCAATAGGTATGAGTTAGTTAAATACTAAGAAGCTTAATTTATATTATTAATGAAAGTCTGTACATTTTCATAATTTATTCTATTAATGGGATAGTTCTTCACAATATTCAGTTGTCCACTAGATAAGGTTGGTTGAATGTCTATAATACGCTCATCCAAATTTTATTCTCATCCTATGCTTGGTTCCAAAGCAGTATTCAACTCTTAACATTTTAGAACATATTAAGATTAAGAAAGTAATGGAAATATATAAACATAAATTTCAAAACTTGTAATAAATGTGCATAGCTTACTAGGAGCAAGTTTGGTGACATTGCATAAAATTCAAAAATACTATGGATAGTATTTTCTTCTTGAATTTTGATTTCATCTGTAACCATGTGTATATATTTTTTATGGCATGTGCACCAAGGACAAAAATTAATTCCCATCGAAGAAACACTATTATTGCATATTAAAGTGCATATGGCCACTAGATCATGACACTCAAACAAATTTATTTTCACTGCCCTTCCATCTGTCATTAGGATTCCATCTTCTGAAAGTTTGTTTAACTGTTTCATTAAGTTCTCATTTTCAGGATCAACAACATGTGCTAAAACTTGTTTGTATTCTTCTTTTCCATCCCATTTTCCAAGGCTTATGCAAGGCATCAAGCCATTGTCTTCTAGTAACTCAAATAATATCTCACATACCTTCCCACCTTGATCATAATGTACACGGGAATCAATACCAAGTTTGAAATAAATTTCATTGATTATATTTCCAGACCTCGTTTCATATGATTCAACCATAAAGGAAACATATGACTTTACTTGCTTGACTCTAACTCCATATGTGAAACGATCAGTTCTCTCCCAACCCATATCAATATCCTCATCCTCTTTGCTCCACTTTTTCATTTCCCTACAAACTGATGTTGGATTAACCCCCTTTAGTACACCATGAGAGTCAATCCACTTCAGACATTGCAAATCCTTATGAGTCATACTTGATTCAATAAATACTGAATCCATGCTCCTAGGTATTAAATATTTACGAATCTCTGCCACATCAATTGATCAAAGTTTACCAAGCATTCCATCTAGGTGTTCAAGAACATATTCAATTTTAGATTGTTCATTATAGTTTTTTTCATGAAGTACCCAATTCCAACAATAATGTCATTTTCATCTACATCTTGAAGTGATTTTCCAGAAAACCATCTCCCAATTTCTTTAAATTTTATCTTCCCCTCATCATTGTTTGCGGTTATACCATCCTGGACGTTTCTTAATATTCAACAAGGAAATCCTTAAGTAGTTTCCTTGTGACCTTCTCTTAGCATATCTAGTTTGATTTGTTGAACACCCTTTAGGCATATTTGTTGAATCTTCTCCAATTGTAGATTTTTTATTTTCTATAGTTGCATTTCTATCCATTTGTTCATGAAATGCAGTTATTTCAGTTGTTTCAAGTCTTCCAATTGCATACAAGTTCTCAAGAGATGCATGTTCCAATTGTTTCCCTTTGTTTTCTACACTCCCATTCCCTTCAATAGTAATTGTAGTTAAAGGATTCCTAGGTTTTTCAAGAACACAACCTTCAACATTTTGATCAGAGTGATTTGTAATAGCAGCAAAATCAATCACTAATCTCTGAGGGAAAACTGAGGCCTCGTTCTGCAAAACATAGTTCTTTGTGGTACATATTTTTATTCTCCAAAACAACATTTGTTGTAATGTCAGTAGGAGTAAAAATGTTTCTTTGAGGGAAGATTGGGACTGGCATATTCTGTGAAACTGAATTATTTCTATCGTAAAGAATTCTATCTTGTACATTGGAATTCCCTGCAACTATAATTGGAATCAAAGGCTTCCTTTGTTGTTGAGAAACACAACCTTCAAGACTTTTATGAGAGTGATTTGTAATAGCAGTAGCATCAATCACTGATCTTTGAGGGAAAACTGGGGCCTCATGCTGCAAAATAGAGTTCATCCTATGGTACATATTTTTATTCTCTAAAATAAAGTTTGTTGTAATGTCAACATGAATAAAATTTGTTCTTCGAGGGAAGATTGGGACTACTAGATTATGTGAAACATAATTATTTATATTGTAAATACTTCTATCTTGTACATTTCCTTTCTTTGCAACTATAATTGGAGTCAAAGGCTGTCTTTGTTGTTGAAAAAGAGATGTTGAACTTTGGTTGTCATTGATTTCAACTGATGTTCAACATTCTTGTGCTAGTTTGAAGAAGTATATGAAATATAGTTTGAAGAAGTACATTCAGTACATATGGTACAAGCGTAGGTATCAAGTCCACACAGTCATACTACTTCAAAGGTAAAATCCAAAGAGATGGTTGGACAAGGTTCGGGAGTGTGCAAGCAACTTGCAACGGGAAGTGGTTGCATATGTAAGAAAGTCTCGAAAGAGAAAAAGACTCACCAATCAGAAGAAGCATTCAAGTTGTTGAAGCATGCAAGAGTACTAGAAGAAAGCAGCAGTTGAAGAAGCCAAGTGTGCAAGTCCCACAAATGATGGTACATCAAGGGTGCAAGACCACACCGTAAGGGTGCAAGTCCCACTAAGTATGCACAAGACACACAAAGAGATGAGACCTCAGAGGCACAAAACATGACAAGTGGCAGAAGCATGAACCATGAAGAAAAAAAGAAGGGAAGCCGCAATCAACTTGTGGACACACCATCCACGCAGTACACGTATAAATAAGAAGCCAAGTTGGAAAATCGAAGTATGCTTGAGAGCTCGAGATTGGAAGAAACAAATTTAGAAAGATTCTAATTATGGGGCATCAAGGGATTATGGAACCAGAACAACATGATCTAGTAGAGAGCCTATTGCGCACAAGCAAAGGAATGGAATTTCTAGTGGTACATAGAATGATGTAGTTTATCTGTGACAATTGTGCGAAGAGAAATGCATAACTACAAAGGAGGCACAAGTGCATAAGACCAGAATGATAGTATCACAGAAATCACACAGATAGTCATAAATGTTTTAATAAAAATGCACAAAGACATAATTGAAGTATAATCAGTGATGCACGAAGTGAAGTAGTTTATCTGATGTGCCAAGACAGAGTTGCAACACAGTAAATGATGCATATTATGATAAGGATTATCTGAGACAAGTGAGTAAAACAGAAAGGACAAATAACAAATGATGAATAGAAGGTTGCATATTATCTAAATACTGCCACACCAAGATGGAATGGAAATATGACGAAAGGTGCACAGACTCAACTGATACTGGTGTGTGAAGTTAGAACAACTCATCAGAAGATACACAGTATCAATTGAAGTTGAAGATGCATAGAAACATAACGACATATTGAACTAGAGCACAGACTATAGAATATGATGAAGCAAAACATAGTTTGTGAAGTGCGAAGTCAATTGTAATGTTGTGAAGTGATAAGTTAAGTGTGAAGTCAAATGAAGTATGCAATATAGTGACAACAAGATTACATCATCTAGAAGGTGCGCACAACAATATGAACAACAACTAATTTAAGGAGTGCACAGATCATAAGTACAACACAATAATATATTCATCTTTCATATTAGGGTGGCAGGACGGGGCAAGGAGCAGGGGGTCGGAGTCTCCTTCTAGTTGAAGTTGGTAAATCAGGGAGTTGGTTCTTCCTTCAGGTTGATGCTTGTAAAACTAGGGGGTCGATGCCTCCTTCCAGTTGGTGCTGGATAACTTCGGAAGTTGGTGCTTCCATGAATATAATCTTTATATTATAAGAGAGCATTCTGTGGTTTTCTCGTTTGGGTTTCCACGTAAGAATCTGTGTGTTCTGTGTTTTGCGCATATGTGGATGAATGTTAATTTTTATGTGAATGCATAACTTAAGTTCAAGTTAAATATGGTATGAAGTAAAAATTGTTCATAACTACGCTAATACTTATTCACCCCCCCTCTTAGTATTAATAAGATTCCAACAATTGGTATAAGAGAGAGTGTCTTCATTAACAACTTAACATATGTAAGATAGATCCATGCGCATATATGGACAAGTAGAAAGGTCTCTCCACCAACAGGGCACCAAGATTCAATGGCACCAACTACACCTTCTGGAGGATTAGGATGGAAGTATATTTGCAATCCATTGGAGTTGATGTCCAGTAGTCCATTGTGGATGGTTATAATGTTCCAGCAATCCCACCAGTTGATCCAGCTCAGAAGATACAATATGAATGCAATGAAAGAGACAGAAACAAATTGTTATGTGGGTTAACAGGAACTGAATTTACTAAGGTCATGCATTTCACATCAACCAATGAGGTATGGTATAAAATAAGAAATGTCTATGAAGGTGATCAGAAAGTGAAAAAGGAAAAGTTGCAGAATTACTTTGGATTGTATGAATCCTTGAAAATGAAAGATGAAGAAAATATTACTTCTTACTTCTTGCGAGTTGATGATTTAGTTAATTCCATCAAGAGTCTTGGAGTTACACTAGAAGAAGAATCAGTAGTGCATAATATACTAAAAACTATGCCTCCAAGATCTAATATAAAGGTATTTGTTTTAGAAGATAGAGCCAATATTGAAGATCTCACAAAGTATGAGCTTCAAGGGATCTTGACTGTGTATGATATGAGAACAGAGAAAGAAAATCACATCAGAAAGGAAGTTGCTGGAAAATCTAAGCATGAGCATCATAAAGGCTCTTATGATGAATTAGATGAGGAAGAGTCAAATTTTGTGAAAAATATGAAAAGAGGACGTGGTAAGTATAAAAATAAATTACCTTTCAAATGTTTTAGATGTGGAAGGATAAGCCACTTTGCTTCAAAGTGTCCATACAAGGAAGATGGAGATAGTGACAACGAGGAAGAAGCCAGTTCCCATGAACGAAGGATGGAACACACTCAGAATAGAATTGAGAATAGGAAGAAAGTTCCAAAAGATAGGAAGAGTTTGTATATTGATGAAGACAACAATTTATCCGAAGGAAGTGATTGTGACAATAAGCCAAAATAGGTACTATTCATGGACTTTGTGGAAGATGAAAATGGCGAGGAAAAGATAATGAGTTGTTCATATGTCAAAAAGAACATGTCAGTTGTGCAAAGTCAAATGAGTGCACTGAATAAGTATTTATTTAATGGATCGTTTAATACACCTTCAAATATTGTCGCAGAAGTAAAATTTGACAGTCAATCTGCAGAGGAAGAAGCTTCCGAGGATGATTGGGAAGGTGAATTGGTCAATGACTTAGATGAATTTAAGAAGTCAAGAAGGAAGAATAAACTCTTATAGGACCAATTGTCAAAGTATAAAGAACAGGACAAGCAAGCTAAGGTGATTCAGGAATCTCTTGAAAAACAGGTTAGTGAAAAAGTAATGAACCGTGAGAAAAAACTGAATTGGGTAGTAGACAATATCAGAATAATTGAAGAAGAAAATACGGTATTGAAGACATCTCTAGAAGAAGCAACGCAGAAAAATAAATTGCTAACAAGTCAACTTGAACAAAAGGATAAAGAGGTTTCTTGTTTGGAAGAAAAATTGATTGAGTTAAAGGGGAAGAAATATGATCAAGATCACATCATAAGTGATACCCTGAACTGCGCGCATTTAGAAAGTGACAAGGCTTGTCTTGAAGAAGAAATGAAAAATAAATCCAAAGGCAGCACAACGATTTTGAATAAGATTATGAATGATCGAAGGGCACCAGCATACAAAGTCATTTTTTGTCTATGATAGAACATCTGGGAAGGTCTGCGAAAATAAACAAATGAATGCATTCAGGTATGATAATACCTTCAGTAATTTTCATTACTCTACCAGAAGAAGGATTATGAAAATTAAGTGCACAAGGTGAAATTACATTGGTCATATTGCGAAGTATTGTCAAACTATGAGATGCTATGCTTGTGATGGCTTTGGACACAAGGTTATGTATTGTCGAAGAACAATGAATTTCCCAGATGGAAACATGTTGCACAAAATAAATTGCAATACAAGGACCAAGAGAAGACAGCTAGGCACATAATCAAAATGGGAATTCACACATGAAAATGTGGGTAAGGAAAAATTATCAAACTTATGCAAAATAAACTGAGAGGCCAAGTACGTCTCAAGCAACAAGAAATTGTTGCCCATCTTGCTAATCTCTAAGAGATTAAGTAAGGTCTTTGAATTCAACTTGAAAATCATTAGGAATTCAAGGAGTGTGTTAGTGAAGTATCACAGTCAGAGAATATTTGAAGTTGGTTGTTGCATTAATGTTATGTTGCAAAAGTTATATGTTCAATTATTGATGTGTTGAGTTGGATTGTCGCAAAAAATAATGCAAATCAGTATTGTTGATTAACAAACATAAGAGAATACAAGATATGCAAATATATTCAATTAGTTTCTATGATGCATTGAAGTTAAATTGTCGCACAAAGTACACATACATGTAACATAATAAATAAAAGTTAAAATGAGCATTGATAAAGAACAAAAATCAGAGTCTCAGACTACGCAGATACATGAATGTAGATGATATTATATTCAAAATTTAGTCTTTAAAAAATTACATAAGCTCTCTGTCGCAGAATACAGAGCTGAAGCACAAAAACGGAGGCATGCCATGAGACAATTGAAGTTCAAAATGATGATGGAAGTCGTATCAATCAAAATTGTGAATTACAAGAGTAATTCAGGGATGCAGCTCAAAGTCTAGTTTCGCGTCATGACTAGCTAGTTGTTGTGCAAGTCGAAGTTCCAAATCCATTGAAACCAGCTCATTGAATTCAGAATATGGCTACAAAGGATAAAGTTGCAAACTTATAGACGACGTATTGGCTGTAGACTGCTTGTCCTAAATCAAGTTCAACATGTAGAGAATCCATTGTTGCTACGGGTACAGAAAGTCTACTCGCCTGCTCATATTGGATAATCCCTTCGCATTGCTATGATTAACTTGCGGCTCAGTGTACCAATGGTTGAATTTAGACTCCTTCATTTGGCCTTGTCAAATTCCCATGTCCACTCTCAATTGAGTGAACTATGCTTGTTGTGATTAAACCTCCAAGCGTACACTATCAAGTGAATCATTAAACCTTTGGGAGAATGAAGCCATGATTTAAGAAGTTGAGAGACACAGAGGAAACAAGACACATAGCAAGCTAGACAATAGAAGAGAAAGGGTGATGAAACAAGCAATTATCAACTTTCTTATAGAATCAAATGGTAGTACTTTGCATGCGAAAAAATTAATTTGAAGATACATGGGAGTAAATCGAATTCAATTTCGCGTGATTTGAAGCTGGTTATGAAGATGCTTAAAGTAATTGCATGAGTTAATGAATTTGGGAAAAAGGAAAAAAAGCGAAATCTAATTCAATGTTCCATGTGACCGGAATGATGTCGCCCAAAAGGCTCAAGTACGAATGTGACATGTCAAAGTTTCCACACGAATTGTTTGTCACATTGCTTTATTTCCAATCTGGATTATAGATGGAAATGTGTGCAAAATATTTGGTTGTTGTGGCAAGATATGCGACATCAAAAAATATAACGATGATTGGTAACAACACAGTAAATGTGACAAAAGGAACAATTAGAGGCTGAAAGAAATTGAAGCAGATGTAACTCTGTAACAAAAAATGATGATAATAGCAATTTGATATGAAAGACTACGCAAGGAATAATGAATCAGTGTGATTGATGATTGGTATTCAAAAACCGAAGATCAAGATAGAAGGAAGATAAGAACTATATAGGGGGATCATATCGGAGTTAGCTACAGAAACAGTGTACTAATTGCAAGGTGAGTCAAATCAATGAAGAGACCCCAACAAAAGAATGGAGCATGAAGACAGGGGGAGTAATCCCATCAAGCAGATGTATGAAGGATAGTGCAAACTATAGAAAGTAAACCTAAGGTTCCACAGCAATGGAACCTCTTTTCCATTGATGTCAAAGGGGGATAAGGATCATGAAGCATGCGGTCAACACATAAATGAAACGTAGTCGATAAAGGACCATGAATCATGCAATCCATGCAGAAATCAAAGAGCATTGACAATATAATGTGTAGATGAGTCAAGACTGAAACAGGCAAAGAACATAGGGGGAGTACACACACGGGGAGTAATGCGACAAGCATAGATGAAGCGTACAACTTTATGAGATGATTATGGACAAAAGTATGAGGTGCTGACATCAATGCCAAAGGGGGATATTGTTGAAATTTTGTGGTCATTGATGTCAACTTATGCCAAAGAGGATTCAACATTCCTGTGCTAGTTTGAAGAAGTATATGAAATATAGTTTGAAGAAGTACATAAGGAATACATTCAATACATATGGTGCATGTGTGTGTCTCAAGTCCACCCAGTCATACTACTTCAAAGGAAAAATACAAAGAGATGGTTGAACAAGGTTTAGGAGTGCACAAGCAACTTGGAACAGGAAGATGTTGCATATTTAAGCAAGTTCCGAAAGCACACAAGAATCACCAATCGAAAGAAGCATTCACGTTGTTGAAGCACGAAATAGTACTAGAAAGTAGTGGTTGAAGAATTCAAGTGCGCAAGTCCCACAAGCGATGGTAGGTCAAGGGTGCAAGACCGCACCGCAAGGGTGCAAGTCCCACTAAGAAAAGGACCAAGTATGCACAAGACCCACAAAGAGATGACACCTCAGTGGCACAGAACATGATAAGTGGCAGATGCATGAATCGTGAGGCAAGGAAGAAGGGAAGCCACAATCAACTTGTGGACACACTCTCCAAATAGGGAAAGTATAAATAAGAAGCCAACTTGGAGGATTGAAGTATGATTGAGAGCCCAAGACTGGAAGATACAAATTTATCAAGATTCTTATTTTGGGGCACCAAGGGATTGTGGAACTAGAACACCATGATCTAGCAAAGAGTTGAGTACGCACAAGAAGAGGAATGCAATTGCTAATGGTGCGCATAATGATGTAGTTTATTTATGACAATTGTGTGAAGACAGAAATGTAGAACTACAACGGAGGCACAAGTGCATAAGACCAAAATGATAGTATCGTAGACAACACGTAGATAGTCATAGATGTTATAAGACAGATGCGCAAAGACATAATTGAAGTATAACCAGTGATGCATGAAGTTAAGTAGTTTATTTGATGCGCTATGACAGTGTTGCAGCACAGTAAAGGATGCGCATTATGATGATGATGATTTGAGACAAGTGCATTAAACAAAAAGGCCAAATCACAAATGATGCATAGAAGGTCACAGATTATCTAAAGAATGTTGCATTAATACATAACGAAAATATCACTAAAGGTGCATAGAATTATCTAATACTGATGCGCGACGTCAGAACAACAACTCATCAGAAGATGCATAGTATTAGTTGAAGTTGCAGATGTATAGAAACCGAACGACATATTGAACCAGAGCGTAGACTGCAGAATATGATGAAGCAACATATAATTTGTGAAGTGCGAATTCAATTGTAATTTTGTGAAGTGATATGTTAAGTGTGAATTCAAATGAATTATGCAATATAGTGACAACAAGATTACAACATACATAAGGTGCACACAGTAGAATGAACAATAATTAATTTGAGGAGTGTGCGTATCAGAAGTAAAAAAAAGTAAGATATTATTCTTTTATATTATGGTGACATGACGGGGAAAGGAGCAGAGGGGCGGAGCCTCCTTCTAGTTGAAGCTGGTAAATCAGGGAGTTGGTGCTTCCTTTAGGTTGGTGCCTGTAAAACTAGGGGGTTGGTGCCTCCTTACAGTTGGTGCTGGAGAACTTCTAAATTTGGTGCTTCCATGAATGTAGTCTTTGTATTATAAGAGAGCATTCTATGGTTTTCTCCCGTTTGGATTTCCACGTAAAAATCGGTGTGTTCTGTGTTTTGTGCATATGTGGATGAATGTTATTGTTGATGTGAATGTATAACTTAAGTTCAAGTTAAATATGGTATGAATTAAAAATTGTTCATAACTGTTGTGAGGAAGTTGCAACAATTAATTAATGAAAATGCACGAGATATCATAAATAACGGAACTCATAATCAATGTATTGATTGTGGGCCAATACAAATAACTTCATGGTGCTTTCATTGGACTCAACACGCACTTATATACTAAGTCTATGCCCAATACTATGGGTGAATACCATGGAACATATAATACTACAGGACGACTTACAAAGCATATGCATCCAATGCTATGGGTCAATACCATGGGCTAATACAAACTATGGATCAACAAATACTACGAGACGAATTACAAAGCATATGCGTCCAACAAAAATATACTAACAAAGTAAAGAGAAGGGTTGACACGGGTTCCTAACATCCCCTCTCCCTTTGAAAAAGCTTTGTCCTCAAAGCTTTAGATGTGGAAATTGATGTGGAATCTGAAGGAGTGGTTCCCCTATAACATCCTCTAGTTGCATTCCGTGCCACTGAATTAATACCTCTATGATAGATTGAGAGAGAAGCTGACGCCTTTTGATTTTCAGGGAGGATTTCTTGGAAGGTTGTAGATGAAGAAGAACCATATCATCTGCTTGAAAAGTGTGCTAATAACGGTGCTAATCGGCGTGTTGTTTCATTCGAATTCTTGCCATGTGAAGATTGTCCTGTAAAATGAGAAGAATCTGATCACGGTTTCGAAGAAACGAATCAATTTCTTGAACCGGTGAACTGCTAAGGCTGTATGGAAGAAGAACTGGCAGTGTCTGACCATAGATTGCTTCATATGGAGTCATTTTAGATGTGGTATTGTACCATCAGATCCCTTCAAGGAAATCCATAGAAATATCTGTCCAAATATTTGTAGGGATGGACAAGGGTTTGAGCAAGCCCGAAAGGAGTGTCATTTCACCCTTGTTGACCTGGCAAGTATCACATTCAACCCCCATCTATTGAATTGTCATGTTCAGTCCCTGCCAAAAGAAGTTACACTATTCCTGGTCATACATTTTGAGGAACCCAGAATGCCCCGTCGATGGATAAGCATGGAGTTCATAGAAGACGTAACCTTGTTTAACAAATTGCAACCAATTTGGAACAAGCATAGAAATATATGAAAGAGAAACTGGGTCATCAAATGTGCAAGAAGGAGCATTTTCCACTACATTGTCCTTACCCTTCTTGTAAGTAATCTCATAGGCATAACCCATGAGTTGGATAACTCATTTTAGGTGTGCTGGGGAGGGGACCCATTGTTCCAAGAAATTTGTCAGACTTTGGTGATTAGTCTTGATGCAGAAATAATTTCCTAATAGGTATGGCTGCCACTTCTGTACGACATGCAAAATAACCATCATTTCCTTCTCAGATGTAGAGGCTGCTAAATTCTTACCGGAAAGGTCTCTTGAAGGCGAAAATCCCACTAGTTTAGCAAAGACACCTACATATATATCTAAGGTAATAGTGGAGACCGTTGATGGGTGCATCTGACTGGAATGGAGCTGAGCGATGACACCATGTGAATTATTCTTAAGGATATTTCCAGGCGATGTGAACTAATGATGCAGAGAGACCCTGGTTGCAAGCCTGTAAATGCTTGTTTTTTCCCATTAACTGAAAACTGCATCCAAATTTCAGCAAAATCCCATAAGATGGGGCCAAGTGTGCGTAACCATTGAGTGCCCAAAACCACATCAAATCCGCCTAAGGAAAAGGCAAACATGTCAGAGCGCAGGGTATAATCATCCATAGAAATACGCACATTGCGACACTTCCCCTTGAAAGGTAAGGTGCCCCCATTGGAAATCATGACTTCAAAGTTGGAGCAAGGATGTATAGAAAAATCAACTTGTTTGGCGATCTGAGGGTCAATGATGTTATGAATGCTACCAGAATCAATGAGTATTGTAAGAGGGAGCTTCTTGAAGTAACCCCTGACCCGCATTGTTTTTGGGGTGGTGACTCCGGCTAAAGCATGGAGAGATATCTCTGGCTGGTCGTCTTGAGATGGAGGGTCAACAGGCGGCTACTGAATGTCGACCTGAGCATCTATTGTATCAAGAGATTCTTCACCAAGTTCAAAGGCAGGAAAAGAATCCACATCCAAGAGATAGAGCTTTTTCTCAACACATCTATGTCCCCGAGTGAATTTCTCATCACAATTATAACAAAGCCCTTTTTCTCTACGTGCTCGCATCTCTACTTCAAACAAATGCTTGGTAGGAGTTGGTCGAGGAGTTGGCGTGATGGGAGGTCATTAGGAAACCATATTTATGAATGGAACAAAAGTGGATTTGGAGCATTGTTGGGTGGTGATCTTATCCTCCGTGAACTTCGAAAATCCTAGGACTTCCATCATTGTGTTGGGATAGAACATTTTAACCTCTGAGCAAATTTCATCCTTGAGACCACTGATAAAACAACTTCTATAGAATTCATCAGACAAGCCTTCTGTGTGATTAGCTAGTTTCTCAAATTCTGTCTGATATTCTCTCACAGTGCCAATTTGGTGAAGTTTAGTGAGTGCTCATGTGAAGTCATCAAAAGCATTGGGACCAAATCGTTGCAAAAGAAGTTGGAAAAAATATGTCCAGTTTGGCTAGTCATGAGCTTTGATGTACCAACAGTACCATTGAAGGGCTTCCTGTTCCAAATGAAAGGATGCAAGTGGAACTTTGTGGACATCAAAAGTATGATGTAGACTGAAATATTGTTCTGCCTAGTATATCCATCCAGTCAGATCATTACCATTGAAGCGAGGAAAATCAAGCTTCGACCCACGAAAATTGGTGGAAGAAGAGAATCCAGTGTTTGTAGAAGATTATGGTTGTCATTTATTGTTCATGGTTGAATGCTGAAGATGGAGGTTGAGAAATTTTTCATCCAGATCTTGGAGTTTGGTTTTGAGGGTTGCAAGTTCTTCATCCATGATTTGGGATCCTACGCGGGTGACAACCATAACCAAGAGTTTTTTTTTTTTGGACTAGGTAGAAAAAAAAAAACATAAACCGTTTTAGTAAAGGAAAAATTGGATTTGGGAATAAAATTGATGGGTAATTGGGGTTTGACTAGGTTTTGGACACTTTTGATTGGATAGAGAAGCAAAAAATGAGGATTTCATAAGCAAGGTGAAGGAATGGGAAAAGGTGTCAGAGAGGGACAAAGAAGTAGGAAATGAACATTGTGACAAAATTTGAAGGCAATTGGGTGAAAATCGAAGAAGTTATGGCAAACCCTAAAAATAGGCAAATGTGAGATTTTTGGCTTTGGGAAGTGGAATTTGGGATAGGGTCCTCAGAAATGAAATATGTAGAATGGGATGGCAGGGGTGTCAGTGAAGGTTCAAGGGAAACAGAGTGAAAACAAAGAAGATATGGTGAAAAAATAGTTTTTTTTTTAAATTATTATTATTATTATTATTTTTTCTGGAACGACGTAGAAGTGATATGAAACATAAATGGATCTACAACTACTCTAGATCTGCAACAGATCTAGATCTTGATCTGCAATAGATTCAGATCTGTATCTACAATGGATCTATATATGTAATGGATCTGCATTGGATATGGATCTGGATCTGGATAGATGTGATCTGCTATTTGTCAGCTGGCAATAGATATGGACCCCAGGTATGCTCGGCTTCCTAACAGTTTAGGGGATTCACTCGACCACCAATGTTGTCTGACGACTTGCGTATTAGGGCAGTACCCCTCACTGCACGACTCAGGTAAAAATGGTAACCGCTTTGCCACAAATGACAACTCTTGGTTTACCTCATGGGAGGGAACTAGTCAATCAGGTAGGGGTCGTGGCCCTTTACGTTGGCAATTCCTCTCAATGGACTAGATACTTTGGGGTTCTTGTGGTACTCGTCACAATGCGTTTTAGGGCTTATGCCCAAGTACTTCCCACAATTAAGCGGATAGGGATTATTCCTGGATCCGAACTTGCAATAGATGCGAAATTTTTTTTTGGCAAAAATTCCACCCAACAAGCCCAAGAAAGTGATCTGATACCAGATGTGAGGAACCTGCGACAATTAATTAATGAAAATGCATGAGATATCATTTGCAAATTGTCCTTCCTAATCCTCTTGGGATTTGCAAAAAAAAGCACTTACCTGCAACAAAACATGAGATCATGGAAGAAGAGAGGTGATCGGGCTCTCTTTGTCCAATACATATGTAAAAGAAAACAATAATTTACTTATAAAACAAATCCAAGGAAAATTAATGAAGTAAAATTCACTTCATACCCGCTGAGGAGTGGCGACCGCCTTGGACTACCTAACAGTATTTGTTAATAAATTCCATGTTTCTCATAGGATTTCAGTGATTACAAATCCAAATGAAATTTGATTCATAGGTATACTTCCAATATAAATACTTTATAAAAATTCCATGAGATGATATGTCACATAGTCGAAGTAACTGCCTGCATCCTAATGTTGTTTGTGAGTTCAAGCCTAGACTAGCCTAGTCTAGTCACTATTTTGAGTACAAATTTTGCATTTAAGGACATATTGAAGTGATTCTAATTGGAGGTGAAAGTAGATTCATGTAGTTATCTCCAATAAAAACAGGTTTTGAAGAAAAGAAGAATTCATGGGTTAAATACACCAATGAACACCCAAGAAAGCAGAGTTTTCAGAGTGCAGATTTATGACAGTCAATTATTATTTTGGTCATAGGTTTCTCATATGATATTGAAATGAAGTGATTCAAATTGATTTGGAAACTATATTCATAGAATAATATTCCATATAAATATTTTTCTTAAATTCATCCATGAATTCTCCCAAAACGTAATTGTCCCAACTCTGTTCTTGAGATGCCTACTCTACCTCAAGTCAGTATTTTGACCATACATTTTTCGTTTGACAACCAAATTGAAAAATTCTAATTGGATTAGAAACTAGACTTAAAGGGATAATTTGGATAGAAACAGGTTTTAAAACTAATCCCATATGGTCCCTCAAAATAGGATTGTCCCAATTGTGTTTCAGTGAATTCCAACAAGCAAAAATGCCACAAAATGCAATAAACAAAACATAGCTCCCAAATAATGTTTCGAATAGGTTTGAATGTTTGCAATGATATAGTTTTTAAGGAATACATCCACATTTCCAAATTTGAAGCATTGAGTACCTAGTTTGTGTGATGAACCTGCAATAATTAGTTAATGCAAATACACGAGATATCAGAAATAATAGAACATAATCACTTTTATATTGATCACGGGCCACTTCGAGGGGGCAACCTCCTTTGAGAAAGCTCAATACAATTAACTTCACAGTGCCTTCAATGACCTCAACACACAATTATATACTAAGTCTATGCCCAATACTATGAGTCAAAACCATGGGACATATAATACTATAGGACGACTTACAAAGCATATGCGTCCAATACTATGGGTCAATACTATGGGCTAATATAAACTACGAATCAACAAATACTACGGGACGACTTACAAAGCATATGTGTCCAACAACAATATACTAACATAGTAAAGAGAAGGGTTGACATAGGTTCCTAACATCCCCTCTCCCTTAGAAAAAGCTTTGTCCTCAAAGCTTTGGTTGGAGAAATTGCTGCAGAATTTGAAGGAGTGGTTCCCCGGTAGCATCCTCGGTTTGCATTTCGGGCCACTGACGCCTTTGGAGTGTCAAGGAGGATTGCTTGGAAGGCTGTAGATGAAGAAGAACCCTGTCAGCTGCGTGGAAAATGCGCTTAGAACGGTGCTGATCGGCTTGTTGTTTCAGGCGAATTCTGTCCATGTGAAGATTGTCCTGTAGAATGAGAAGAATCTGATCGCGGTTTTGAAGAACCGAGTCAATTTCCTGAACTGGGGAGCTGCTAAGGGTGTATGGAAGAAGAACTGGCGGTGTTTGTCCATAGAATGCTTCATATGGTGTCCTTTGAGCTGTGGTATTGTACCACCAGAGTGCTTCTAGGAAATCCATAGAAATAGTTGGCCAAAGCTGTGTAGGGATGGGCAAGGGTTTGATCAATCCCGAAAGGAGTGTCGGTTCCCCCTTATTGACTTGGAAAGTATCATCGTTAGCCACCATCTGTTGAATTGTCATTTTTAGTCCCGACCAAAAGAAGTTACATTGTTCCTGGTCATACATTTTGCAGAATCTAGAGTGCCCTGTTGATGAAGAAGCATGGAGTTCATAGAAGAGATAGCCCTGTTGAACATATTGCAACCAATTTGGAACAAGCATAGAAAGAGCTGTAAGAGAAACTGGGTCATCAATTGTGCGAGAGGGAGCATCTTCCACCATATTGTCCTTACCCTTCTTGTAAGTGATCACATAGGGATAACCCATGAGTTGGATAACCCATTGCAGGTGTGTTGGGGAGGAGACCCATTGTTCCAGAAAATTTTCCAAACTCGGGAGATCAGTCTTGATGCAGAAATAATTGCCTAATAGGTATGGATGCCACTTCTGTACTGCATGCAAAATAGCCATCATTTCCTGCTGAGAGGTAGATGTGGCTACATTCTTACCGGAAAGGTCTCTTGAAGGTAGCAAGCTCATTGGTTCAGCAAAGATACCTGCATATCTATCCAAGGAAGTAGTGGAGACTGTTGATGGGTGCATCTGAATGGAATTGAGCTGAGCGATGACACCATGTGAATTCTTCTTAAGGATTTTTTCCAGGCGATGTGAACTGATGATGCAGAGAGACCCTAGTTGTAAGCCCCTAAATTTGTGTTGTGCCGCATTGACATTAAACTGCATCCAAAGTTCAGCAAAATCCCATAAGATGGGGCCAAGTGTGCGTAACCATTGAACGCCCAAAACCACATCACATCCACCTAAGGACAAGGCAAACATGTCAGAGCGTAGGTTATAATCTTCCATAGAGATCCCCTTGCAAGATAAGGTGCCCCCATTAGCAACCATGACTTCAAATTTGGAGCAAGGATGGACAAAACAATCAGCCTATTTGGCAATTCGAGGGTCAATGAAGTTATGAGTGCTACCAAAATCAATGAGTATGGTAAGAGGGAGCTTCTTGAAGTATCCCCTGACCCGCATTGTTTGTGGGGTGGTGACGCCGGTTACAGCATGGAGAGAGATCTCGGGTGGGTCGTCTTGAGATGGGGTGTCAACAGGCGGGTGTTGCATGTCAATCGGATCATCTACTGTATCTGTAGCTTCTTCACCAAGTTCTAAGGCAGGCAGAGAATCCACATCCAAGAGATAGAGCTTTTGTTGAACACATCTATGTCCCCGAGTGAATTTCTCATCACAATTATAGCGAAGCCCTTTTTCTCGGCGTGCCTGGATTTCTATTTCAAACAAATGCTTGATAGGAGTTGGTTGAGTAGCAGGCGTGATGGGAGGTCGTTGGGAACCCATATTTATGAAGGGAACAAAGGTGGGTTTGGAGCGTTGTTGAGCTGCGATCTTGTCCTCGGCCAACTTAGCCAACCCTAGGACTTCCATCATTGTGTTGGGACACAACATTTTGACCTCTGAGCGGATTTCATCCTTGAGACCACTGATAAAACAACTCCTGTAGAATTCATCAGACAATCCTTCTGTGTGATTGGCTAGTTTCTCAAATTCCATCTGATACTCTCTCACTGTGCCAGTTTGGTGAAGTTTAGTGAGTGCTCCTGTGAAGTCGTCAAAAGCACTACGACCAAATCTTGGCAAAATAAGTTGGCAAAAATTTGTCCAGTTTGGCTCGGGATGAGCTTTGATGTACCAACAGTACCATTGAAGGGCGTCCTGTTCCAAATGAAATGACGCAAGTGGAACTTTCTGAACATCAAAAGTATTATGCAGACTGAAATATTGTTCTGCTCAGTATATCCATCCAGTCGGATCAGTACCATTGAAGCGAGGAAAATCAAGCTTCGGCCCACGAAAATTGCTAGAAGCAGAGAACCCGGTGGCTGCAAAAGATTCTGGCTATTTGGTATTGTTCATGGCTGAATGCTGAAGATGGAGGCTGAGAAATTTTTCATCCAGATCTTGGATTTTGGTTTGGATGGCTGCAAGTGCTTCCTCCATGGTGTGTGCTCCTGCATGGGTGACAGCCATAACCAGGTTTTTTTTTTTGTGGAATGGGTAGAAAAACACAAACAGAAGCTGATTTAGTAAAGGGAAATTTGGATTGGGGAAACAATCGGATGGGTAATTGGGGTTTGACTAGATTTTGGACACTGTCGAAAGGACAAGAAGGCAAAAAGGGGGATTTCAGAAGCGGGGTGATAGAATGAGAAAATTGGGCAGAGAGGGACAACGAAGCAGAAGTCAGAAAGGAACTCTGTGGTAAAATTTGAAGGTGATTGGGTGAAATTTGAGGAAGTTATGGCAAACCCTAAAAATAGACAAATGTGGGATTTCAGGCTTTGGGAAGGGGAATTGGGGAGAGGGTCCTCAAGAATGAAAGATGCAGAATGGGATGACAGGGGTTCCCCAAAAATTTCAAGGGAAATAGAGTGAAAACAAGGGAGATATTGGGAAAAAATTGTTTTTTTTTTCTTCATTCAGAAATGGATCGGCAACAGCGGCGTGGAAGGGGTCCGCAACAGATGGATATGCAACGACACGGAAGGGATCGAAAATGGCTGGATCTGAAACGACGACTAGATCTGGAACGACTTTCAGAATAGATCTGAAACGGTTGGATTTGGAGCGGAAGTGATCGGCAACAGTTCAACTGAAAATAGATATGGACCCCAGGTATGTGTGGCTTCCTAATAGTTCAGGTGTGTCACTCGGCCACCAATGCTGTCTGACGGCTTGCGTATTGGGGCAGTACCCCTCACTCCATGACTCAGGTAAAACTGATAACCGCTTTGCCACAAACGACAGCTCTTGGTTTACCTCAAGGGTGGGAACTAGTCAATCAGGTAGGGGTCGTTGCCCTTTTCGCTGGCAGGTCCTCTCAATGGGCCAGCTACTTTGGGGTTCCTGTGGTACTCTTCACAATGAGTTTTAGGGTTTATGCCCAAGTACTTCCCACAGTTAAGCGGATAGGGATTATTCCCCAAATCTGAAGCTGCAACAGATGCAAAAAAAAAATTGGCAGAAATTCCACCCAACGAGCCCAAGAAAGTGCTCTGATACCAGATGTGATGAACCTGCAATAATTAGTTAATGCAAATACATGAGATATCAGAAATAATAGAATAGAATCACTTTTATATTGATCACAGTCCACTTCGAGGGGGCAACCTCCTTTGAGCAAGCTCAATACAATTAACTTCACGGTGCCTTCAATGACCTCAACACACACTTATATACTAAGTCTATGCCCAATACTATGAGTCAAAACCATGGGACATATAATACTACAGGACGACTTACAAAGCATATGTGTCCAATACTATGGGTCAATACTATGGGCTAATATAAACTACGGATCAACAAATACTACGGGACAACTTACAAAGCATATGCGTCCAACAACAATATACTAACATAGTAAAGAGAAGGGTTGACATAGGTTCCTAACAGTTTGACTTACACAACATGTTGCAACAACTACTGCAACTCCTAAAAAATTATATGATTTTCAAAATAAAATATGTGTAATTTTGTGGTTGTATTATTTTAAATTCAAAATAATCTAAAATGTCATATGAAAATGAAAGAAAACCACTTACCATGATGGTCGTGCGCCTCAAGCTTGAAGGATTATGTATCCCTGTGGCTCCTCCTCTACTGGGATCTTCATTCACCAATGCTTCCTTCTTTCACCAACTTCCTGCAAAAGAGATATTAATATACTCATGAATCCAATAAAGTAATCCTGGAAACATGCGTACGATAAAGGTTCTATTGGGATGGGTTTAATGTAATATTTTTGAAAATAATACATGAGGCCAATATAAGGAGTTTGAAATAGATTATTGGACAAGTATGGTCGGATGAGAATTGTTGAGATCCAAAAAAGGGAAAATGCTAAAGGTAATTTCGATATGAAAAGCTTTAAAATATGAGTTTGATAAAGGAATGTCAGACAAGGCTAGTCAAGATCTAAAAGGGGAAAATTCTAAAGGTATTTCTGTAAAAGTGAACTTTGAGGATGAGGTTAGGGCTCTTATAATATTGTGCTCAATGCCAGAAAGATGGAATGGCTTGGTCATGGCTATAAGTAAATCTGTCTCTAGTTATTCTTAATGAGGAAATGCGAAGAAAAATTATAGGTGAGACATCAGGTAATGCATTGACCATGGAGAGTAGGGGAAGACAAAGGGAGAGAGGAAATATCACAGGTAATCGAAGCAAGTATAGGAAATGTAGATCCAAGTCTATACTGGGAAAGATAGAGTGATGGAATTTTGGAAAGAAAGGACATCTGAAGAAAGACTGCAGATCTCTAAAGAAGAAAGGAGATGGACAACAAGAGACTACTCAGGAAGAAAATGTAGTAGGTGATGTGTTACAAGATGCTTTGATTTTTGCAGTAGATAATACGAGCGATTACTAGGTAGTATATTCAAGGGATTCATGTCATGCTGCACCCCATAGTAAATTCTTTCATGATTATGTTCCAAGTGATTTTGGACATGTTTTATTGGGTGATGATGAACCATGTAAAATTGGTCGAAAGGGTAAGGTACAAATTAAGCTAAAGAATGGAACTGAATGGCTACTGAAATATGTAAGGCATATTCTTACTATGAAAATAAATTTGATCTCAATAGGGTAGTGGGGAGATGGAGGTTTTTTATCAACATTTGGAGAAACGTGGTGGAAGATCACTAAAGGATCAATGATGATAGAAAAAGGAGACAAGAAGCCATGTTGTATTTATGTCCTGATAATACTGATTTTTCTATCTCTTTAGCTTCCACATGAACATATACAACATTATGGCATCATAGGCTTGGCCACATGAGTGAGAATGGGATGTAGTTTCTCCACTCAAGGAAGTTGCTGCCAGATTTTAAGCATGTAAGTTTGGAATTCTGTGAGAATTGTGTTTATGGAAAACAAAAGAGAGTCGAATTTCTGAGTGTTGAGAAATAGAAGAAGAGTGAAAAGTTAGAGCTTGTGCATATAGATGCATAGGGACTGGTTTATGTATAATATCTTGGTGGCTCTCATTATTATGTTACCTTTATTGATGATGCAACTAGAAAAATGTGGATTTATTGCATTAGATAGAAATATGATGTGTTTTCTACTTTTAAGAAGTGGAAAGCTTTGGTTGAGAATGAGACAAGAAAAAGGTTGAAGTGTCTCGGATTTGATAATGGAGGTGAATACTGCAACATAGAGTTTGATAATTACTATTCATACCATGGGATTCATAGAGAGAGGACAGTCCCATGAACACCACAAGAAAATGGTGTGTCAGAAATGATGAAAAAAAAATCATGTAGCATGCAAGGTGTATGAGATTGCATGCAGGGTTTCCCCTACAGTTTTGGGCAGATGTTGTAGATATTGTTGTTTACTTAATAAATAGAGGGCCTTCAAGTGCTTTGGATGGTGGGATTCTAGACAAGGCATGGACAGGTAAAAAGGAAAGCTACTTATTTATGATAACTTTTAGTTGTGAATCATTTGTCCATATTGATAAAGAAAATAGAACAAATCTTGAGGATAAATCCAAGAAGTGTACCTTTATTAGATACGGGGTTGATGATTTTGGTTATTGATTATGGGATTATGAAAATAAAAAAAATAATTAGGAGTAGAGATGTAGTATTCAATGAAAATGTCATGTATAAAGATCAGTTGCAGGGAAAGAAACAGGAAAAGGAAAACACCTTGTACACAGTGCTCGATGAAATCAAAGAAAATGAAGTTCCAAAGGTACCGAAATATAAAAAACAGTAGCAGGTACCTCAAAATCCCGTAAGTGGTAGAATATATACCAGGTTAAGTAGATCCCCTGAACAATATTTTCCTTCATTGTATTATTTATTGACGACTGATTCTGGTGAACCAGAATGTGATTGTTGGGTGTATTTATTGTCTTAAGGAATCACCAAATATTTAATTGTTGACCAGGGTTGGTAATCTTAGAGTTGTGGCACAGTAAATGCTGAGGTAGAATGGTACCTAAGACATTGGCTTGGCCGACCTTAGTAATGTTTAATAATGAAAAGATCGAAAGATTTTTCAAAATGAAAAACCAAGTCAAACTTCAGAAATATAACTACTGTACTAATTAAACCTAACTAAACCAACAGATCAGAATAGTATCATTCTATACTACTCTATTCTATGAACAATGACTAAAAAGATAAAAACAACAAGTATTATTCTAGGGAACAAGACTTGATCAAAAGCAGAACTACTCTTATGAAATTGGAAACTACTGGTTAATAATTCATACTCTAATCTAGGAATTAGAAAACAACTGTAAATGAGTTTAGAAACCTGTCTATGAAATGATTCAATTGACAACTAACTATGGAAACAGGAAACTATATTATCTTAAATCAAAATTACAACCTACTTATAAATTCAATAATTAACTATTCATGTGTTCACAAATACTCAAAACTAAGCTAAACTACCTAATTCCATTCTCCTTGAGGATTCTAAGGAAATGTATCAAATGTAATAGGAACGGGAGAGAATGTATCAAAATGACTTTCAAATGTGACAAGGAAACAGAATGGAAGCAAATCTAGTTTAACTTCTACAAAGAGATGCAAACTGAAGAGTGTCCAATTACAACTAACTTTAAACATTGTAATCTATTCTTTATCCATAAGAAAATGACATGGAACAAATGTAATCTAGAAGCAAGTAGAAAACTTAATAAATATATCTTATTTCAAAATGAATTTGATCTAGAAGCAAGTAGAAAACTTGATAAAGATATTTTATTTCTGAATCAAATCTTATTCTATGAACATCTTCATTAACTATGTGAATGGGAAAAGCAAACCCTATGCTTGAACTAAGAAAATATCAAAACTAATGTGCTTGGGAGAATGAAATTACTAAGTTTAATCTAAAGTCAATCTTAATAAGAACATAATAAACTAATCTAAGAATGGAATTGATAAGTTCTAGAACGATAAAGTATCAAGAAATTGGACATTAAAAGAGACATAATTTGAAAAGCAATTAAAGCAAAGTTAAGGAAATGGAATGAAAATTAAAAATGAATATGAAGCTTAATTGAAACTCTATGTGGTGCAGAATAAGGTCGTAATTACTTGTATAAATGTTGATTAATTACAAGAAATATTACAGTTCGAAAATCTAAGAAATTGAATTCTAAACAAGTATAAAAACAATGCAGAAAATATTAAAGTCTGTATGACAGTCCAGATGACAGTCCGAATGACAGAAAACAACATAAACTAAGGAAACTAGAAGAATAAATGATCTTAACGTCAGCTGGTAAATGTATATGAACCTACAGTGCAAGAAAAGCAGTAAATAGACTGTTTAAAAGCTGAAATAACAAAAATCCATTTATACTAATCATTATCTAAGGAAACGAACTATTTATATTGCATAACAAAACAAGGTTGAAATTTAAATGGAACTAATCTACAACTACAAGAAAAATTAATAGAACTAATTCTAACTACAGACTGAATTTGAAACATTAACTAGTTAACTTTATCTAGTTGCAAATGAAGGACTGAAAACTAAAGGAAACTATGCATGACCAATCGTTCTAGATTCCGAAAATGTAAATTATATTAGTAACAGAAAATAAATTGCAGGAAATAAAACAACATCTACAGGAGACCAAGTTGAATATATGTACTGAAAAACAAACTATTTACTTTGCAGAAAAGAAATACAGAATATACACAAAAACCTCTGGTTGTTGAGGGGCCCTTCTCAGCAATCAGGGATTGAATCTAACTCAAGTTATTCACCAACAACAGAACATCAACAACTAAAATCGGGAACTTCCATTAACTGTAAAAGATTACACAATGTCTCTATGTATAAAAATTACTGCTATCGTATATGTGCTATGTTTCTCCACAAGAGATATCTTTATATAAGTTTTTACAATAAGAGAGGAGGTCGACCCTTTCAGTGGCTGACCTCTCTAAAAATAGAGATCTTAATGGCTACAAAACGACTGCCAGATGATTTATGACAGCAAACACGCCGTCTACCTGAGTCCACGGGCGTTGGTTTACTTCACTCGGGAAGCTGTGCGTTGGTTATTTTTGACATGGGAAGATGATGCGAGGGTTAAGATAGGCGGATAGGAGAGTGGATATTCTAGAATAGAGGCTCACAAACCATGAGGGACATGTCCCCAACAGAACCCACATCATCGTTTTTGTCTTTAATGCCCTGAAATATCTCAACCAACATTTCCGCGGGTGTGAATGGAGGGATGAACGACGGTTCAAATGCAGTTAGGCGTCTTTAGCGTGAACGCGTGTTTGAATGAAGGTCCGAATGACGACCACAACCTGTAGAAAAAAAACTAAATGCCAAGCACGTCTAGAAATGTGAGATAATTGTCAACAAACCATAAAATGATGATATTTAACCAAGATTCATGTGATATGCAAATACGTTTATACTTGGGTCTGATTGACGGTCTGAATGGAAAGGAGAATGACTTATCATATCAAAAATAGTGACAATAATGCCAATCAGAGCATTTTTAGTGATAAAAATGGTGACAAAAATGGACATCAACAGTTATGAAGAAGCAATTCAGGTGGAAACTAGAAAGAAATGGGATCAAGGCATGAATGAAGAGATGTAATCATTGGTAAGAAACTAGACTTGGTATTTGGTTCGATTTCCTGTAGGTAAAATACTATTACATAATAAATGGGTTTACAGGTTGAAGGAAGAAGACAGAGGAAAGAAGCGGTACAAGGCCAGACTTTTTGTAAAAGGGTTTACACAAAAGAAAGGTATAGATTTTGATGAAATATTCTCTCTTGTTGTTAAAATGACTTCAATCAGAACTATTTTAAGTCTAATGGCGGTAGAAGATTTGCATCTTGAATAGTTAGACGTAAAAATAACCTTTCTCCATGGGGATTTGGATGAAGAGATTTATATGCAACAAGCACAGGGGTATGAGGTCAAAGGGAAGGGAATTTGGTATGCAAGTTGAAGAAGAGCTAGTATGGCATGAAGTAACCTCCAAGGCAGTGGTATTTGAATTTTGACAGGTTTATGACAGAACAAGGTTATAGTAGATGTCATTCTGGCCACTATGTTTATTTCAAGAGGCTAGATAATGGAAGATATATTATCTTGTTATTGTGTGTGGATGAAATGCTTGTTGCAGGGTCTAACATGCATGATATAAGTGTTCTAAAAAATAAGTTAGCTAATTCATTTGCAATGAAGGATTTGGGTGCTGCAAAGCAAATCCTTGGTATGAGAATAACAAGAGACATGAAAAATCACAAATTGACATTGTCTTGGGGTGAGTACATAGAAAAGGTGTTGGAGAGGTTTAGAATGCAAAATCCAAAACTAGTTAGTACACCTTTGGCCAACCATTTCAATCTAAGTAAGGAGATGTGTCCTAAGACACAGGAAGAGATAGACTACATGTCCAAGATCCCTTATTCATCAACAATTGGTAGCTTGATGTATGCGATGGTGTGCATGACAAGACCAGATATTGCACATGTAGTGCCTGGGTGTCGTGAGAAGGTATATGAATAATCCAGGTAAAGAACATTGGAAGATAGTACAGTGGATTATCAGGTATTTGAGAGTTACTACCACTCATGCATTATGTTTTGGAGGTTTAGACATTTTTCTACAAGGATATGTTGATGTAGATATGGAAGGTGATAAAGATAGCAGGATGAGCACCACAAGGTATGTCTTTATTGTAGGTGGAACAACAGTAAGTTGGATTTCAACACTGCAAAAGGTTGTAACTTTCACTTTCAACAACAGAAGCAAAGTATTTTGCTGCTACAGAGGCTAGTAAAGAGATGATTTGGCTACAACAGTTCATGGAGGAATTGGGTAAGAAGTAGGAGAATATAAGGTTGTATATTCATAGCCAGAGTTCCATTCACTGTCTTGCAAATAACTCATCCTTCCATTTCATATGGTCTGTTTTGGAAGATGAACTGTTGAAGTTGAAAAATATACACACTAGATAGAATCCTCCAGACATGTTGAAAAAGGTGGTAACTAGAGAAAAAGTGAGTTCCTTCTCAGTTTCAGTTTGCCTTCAAGAATGAAGGTGAATATGAGAAATTTTCTAGTTCCAAGGTTGGAGCATAGTCCAACAGATGCAGTAGCGATGGAGTTTCTGTGATCAATCTCCAAGTGGGATATTATTGGTTGCGGAGCTTGATATTCCTTATTCAGAGGCCGTGTTTCATCTTTGTCTAGTTCCCAAACCATGAAGGGGGGATTTCCCCCACACTATAATTTTTAACCCCCTAGAGGGGGTTTGGGGGCAACACTCCTGCAGTGAAAATTTCAGAAAAAATGCCTTGTAAAATGTTGTAATTTCATAGTCATGACTTGGTCAATAATGGGTGATTAACGAGCCCATGGTATTTTACCATGGTCACATCTCTTTAAAAGGAGGGAATTGTAATATGGATTTGTATTGTAGCATTGTAAATATCTCTATGATTGTGTAAGAGATATTGTGAGAGAGTGAAGAGGAAATTGCAGCGGATGTGTTGCGGGTTGTATCCCTTCATTTGTTGGATGGTATAATAAAAGGATTGGAAATTTCTCTGTGGAATTTTCCCAGATTGGGTGAACCACATATATTGGTGTCTCTCTTATATTGCGTTTATGTGTTTTATTTATGCATCTTATTTTTCTAACAGAAGAAAATATATGAGACTTTAGAATCAAACCTGATAACATAACTCTGACAAAGAAAGATATGGTGATGCAATGCCAATAAAAACAAGCGAGCCCTATATATATATATATCGAGGAAAATGGTAATTTTATTAATAAAATTTTTTGCATACAATAGATATATGTAGAGGCATATATTGGAACCAAAAAGACGATTGTTCCAGTAGGTATACCAAAAAATGTTTTGCACATAGCCTAGCAGGGTTCACAAGAGATTTATATGATATATTCCTAATGCCACTTGAAAAATAAGACACATGAAACACTATGAAATAATACCATGAGAAATTTCTACTAGAAAGGAGTTGATAAGTCAAGTAATAAGACTATCTATTTAACCATTGGGATAGGTAAGAAATCTGTCAAAAATTGTTTTGGAAAAAACAAGAGTAGTTTACCTTGGAATTCAATTAGACTTATGACATTTTGACGCCATTGATGAAGGCTAGAAAATTTCCAGTTAGATGTGTGGTCCCATTCTGCTCCAATTTTATAGAAACTTTAAAATAATGATTTTAAAATCCTAGTACCCAGTGACCTGATGAGCGCCCTGTTGGGGATGAAATTGTTATGGTACATTCATGGTCTAGAAACACATATAAACCTAGTGACTTATGGGAAAATTCCAAAAGGTGTGAAACCTAGGTGCAAAACAAGGCCAAAATCCATTATTTCGTTGCACGTTTTGGGGATTTTTAAAAACTTGGAGGTAAAATTAACCCTAGATGTTGAGACCATAAAAATTTATGAACTCGATATTTTACCTACTCATCAAAATGTACAACATTGGCTAGAGTAAATTTTTCTAGAAATTTTTAGTTTGGGAGATATCGGTTTTTGAAAAATAAACTAAGTCTGGAGAAGATGCAAATGTTAAAAGCAATCAATTCCAGAAAAATAAAGAAATTGACTGGAGCATCAAATTAGGAATCTGAAAGTTTTTTTTAAAACTAAAACAGGTAATTTTTTATATCAAAAAAAGGTCTCGTCCAGACTGGAAGTCCTATTGTTACAAAATTTCTCCATGAAGACTTAGCAAAGTAGTTCATATGTTTTCTGGATTTGTAATCAAAACCTATTACAAATAGTTACATTCTTTCAAATTCCACTTGTATCTAAAAGCCTAATTGGTATAGATTCTAATAAAAGTACTAGATAACAAAATGCATTTACACTTCATTGATCATAATAGAGGTGTGAATCTTGGATTTTTGAGAGAATTGGAGTTTATTCTTTATTCAAAGGGAATAAGAAGAAGGAACTTCCTCAATATAACTGTCCTCTTCATATGTATCACCAATATAAGACAAACCTGCTTCACTCTTTAGCATCCAGGGATTAGGAGCCAGACCTTTAGCATGATCCTACACAACATTGTGCAAATATTTGAGTTCTTGTTCATAGGCCTTGGATTTTCCTTTCCAAAATTCAATCTCAATTTCTACATTTATTAGTCTCATTCTCATTTGATTGACTTGAGCTTCCAGATAATCATGCTAGATATGGGAAAGCAACTGGTCGCTTACATAGCACTCCTCCCAAGCTTTATGTCATTTCACTAGGGCTTGAATATCAAATTCACTATTTCGCTTCTTCCCATCATGACGTTTCTTAGAAAAATTATCAATATTATCTTTGTTTCTAGTTTCTTGATCCATTACTTGTAAAAGAGTAACTACTGACTGATAAAAAAACTTTAAAACATGAGAAGTGTTAAAACAGGGGATTTGATAGCAAATTCCAAATTTCCAATGCTATAAATTTGTAAAATAACAAACACAGACTGAATAATCCCCAATAAGATTTGTCCCGTAACAAAATCTAAATAAAAACACTTAATACAGATCCATACTTAGAGAAACAGACAATATATCTAACTTTATCTTTAACATTCCACATAGTTTCTACAATCCTGTATTTGTTACTATTGCAGAAATAACAAACCCAATATAAAAACTCAGAAAAATTCTTCGATTTATAGAAATAAAACAATATAATCCCTAGAGGGTAACAGATAGAGCAACTAACATTATGTTTGTCTTTCCAAATAGTCTCTAATTTCTAGAAATGAAAGCTAATCTCAAAATAAATCACACTACTCTCAAGATTCAATGTTATTCTTTTCAAGATATAACAAACATCTGAAGCGCTCAATTGCGAAGACTTTATACATAACCCCTACCTCTTGTTTATCGATCCCCAGCTGAGATGAACTATTACTTGTCCAAGAAATATTTGAACTGTTACCAGACTTCACGGAGGGATGATGATCACGAACACCTCTCCCTAACTCACTTTCATAGTGTACTAGATTTACATACCATTGTTACACCGTATTTTTCCACCTTGTGAGAATTAATATTGGCCTCCCTTACCTATCTATAGACTCAAAACCATATTTGCGGTTCTCCTTGAACCTCTTTTTTCCTATTTTTCCTCCTGTATGCGAGCTACTTCAGGACACCTTGCGTATATGTTGGTTGCATCACTACATCCAACGTTCATTGAATTTTTGATAAATGAAAGTAAAAACTCTTTTTTTCACTCGAAAAAGTGGCCATTGTGACCTTTGGCCGTCCATGTATCTTGAAATGACTCGATTCGACCTTTCACTTTCCTTTGGAGGGTTATATATTGAGCTATTGTGGTGCATGGAATGGGGAGAAACAGAAGAGCATTGAAACTCTCTCGAAATTTTTCCTTGCTTGAGTCTACATCCATTGATCCTAGTTGTTGTGAACCATTTATGTTCACCTCCCAAACTCTCTCATATCTTGTGAAGGATTCATTTTTTTACTCATGAGTTTGCCATTGTATGGGGGATTGAAGTGGTGGAGGCACAAGTGGAGGGACTGCTGAAGCCCCGAGTATGTAATCTGCTGGAATGTTTTCCAAGGCTAGCAACATAGGGTGAAAACCCAATTTGAAATGATTCAAACAACTCTGTGCAAGAGCAGTTCTATCCCCAGACTGTTTGGTGTAGTTAACTCCCACTGATATTAGGCCTTTGCTGGCACTTAAGTGGGTTGATCCTGGAAGGATCTGACTTCCTACGAGGGAAGATCAAAAGTGTTCTATCTCTATAAATGAGTTTGCTTTAAAGGAAATCTAAACTAAGTTAGATCTAAATTAAAGGGATGTGTTTTAATGTGCAGGATAACCTGATCTGGAAATTAATAAGTATTTTCCCCAATTGACATAGAAGAGGTGGCAATGATAGTGGAAGTGGAAGGTACAAAAGCAGAGGAAGTAGTTAAAGTGACAACCTCAAGGGTAGAAGTAGAGGCAATGATAATTGATGGTTGCAAAGAAACAGTTGGGTCTTGAATATCAGTAATTGGTGGCAGTGAGGTGACATGTGGAGTTAATAAGGTTGGTTGTGAAGTAATGGCAAAAGTAGTAAATATTTCAGCTATGGTAGTTGATGGAAGGGTAACATTAACAGATGAAGTAAAAGAGAGCTCATTAGAAGTGAGTGGGAGTGTAGAAATTAATGCAGCAACTATGGTGGTGACTTCTGGAATGGGATCATCCATCACAATGCTATCAAGCAAATCTCCAACAACCTGAGAGACTTCAGTGGCATCTTGCGTGATAGGTACAACAAGAAAAAGAGATCTGATTGGAAGTCTTTCATCTTCTTGATAATTGTCATCAATGTTCAATGTAGGAATATGAGACACAGTGGTTTGAATCTTCTACCTTTTTTGCAGGGGTACTTGCAGCATTCACTTGAGTATCAACTACTGAAGACATTTGTGCCAATTTATTCTTTAGTTGTTCAGATCTTTGAATCAAAACCTTCAGTTTTGCAGTAGGTTTTAATTTTGGAATATCCTCCACAAGGCCTTTACCTTTTCCTTCATCTGGGTAAGTTAATATCAAAGGAGTACTTACCTTTTGTGCATATTTCTCTGATCTATCTTTTTTGGTTTTTTCCTCAAGTTGTAGTTCCATATTCCTGTAACTCAAAACCTTAGTCTTGAGATCCTGTTGGTATTCAAGAATGAAACTTTGCTCTTCTTTAGTTTTATGCATAATCAGGACTTCAGAAAACAAATTTACTCCCTGGTAGATGGAATCATCAGAGGCAGTCTCATGGGCATAGGTAGTCTTCATGTGTTCTTGGGAAAAGTGCACAGCCAGGAATGCCTTGGGATTATGTATCCTTTTAGGGGCTTGTCCCAACTTTAATGAAACAATCTTCTTTCCCAACACTGTAGCATGTGTTGAGTTTTGGATAACCAGAGGCCCAAGGTTCAAAGGGAATTTGGTCCATCCTTTTCTTTTAGGTCCAGTTATCTTGAGGAATACTCCATCTGCAATAGTTTGGTAAGCTATTTCTTCGAGAAACAATTTATCTGGGACTATCCTTTGCATCAAATGTATTGTGCTACTTCCCAAACCCTGATATAGGAGAAATATTCTCCTACATACCAATCACCAATTGTGGGGATGAGAGTTTGGGAATTAGCAGAGAAGGCAAGTGCATCTTCTCTAAATATCTTGTGATAAATTGTTCCAAAGAAATGATCACAAATATCATACAGTAAAGGCACATAGTTGTTTTCCCACAATGTTGAATGGTATATGTGAACTGGAGCTGTTGAAAGGGTCCAATTCCATCCCATGGAAGGGTACTGGAACTCTAAGCAGAACACATCAATAATATAAGTTGAATAGAAGAAAGGAGGCTTCCTTGAAGCTGGTGTTTTTTGATAATGCTCAATTGTTGTCTTTAACTCAGTTGACAGAATTAGATCCCAATTGAATGATTCCCCTGTCGTGAGGACGTGATGGGCCACAGGTGCCCATTTAGGTTTGAACACAGAATAGTTAGGTAGGAAGTACAAGCTGCAAAGCATGGCTGCTAGAAGAGAAAAGGGTTCCTTGAACCATGAAATAGGGTATGTATTATCGACTTTGGGTATAAAGTTGGTCGGGTTGTTCATCCATGATTTTATCATCTCATCGAAGTTAAACCTAGTCTTGATAGAGTCTAGGAAAGTGACATTGAGAAGTTGGGTAGCCGGCTTAAGTGCATATGCTCTAATGAAAATTTTAGAGCGGAAAGAAGCCAATTGGGAGCCTGCATTATCATTAAAGGAATGGTATTTAGGATTTGCGTGATCAATTATCCACTTGACTGCATCTGTGTACGAGAGAAGGGATGGTCTAGCTGCTATGGCATGCAATTGAGAATCCCTGGTTTTCTCATAAACAAACTGGTTATCCTGGATTTCCGACAGGTCATCGTTGTCAAAAATGACATAAATTCGCGACTAGTCTAGCTGATAGGTCTCAGACACTCTATCACTGGTATCGACAAGGATGCCAAAATTAGGGTCTTTGTTTATCAAGTCTTTCTGGGAAGTCTTGGAACGAGTATTTCTTGACATGGTGTAAAACTGGTAATTCTGATAAATAAAATTAAACCAATCAAAAACAGTTTGAAAATGAAGAAAACCATTAAATAACCAATAGGAAAAAGATAGAAAACCGACCTGTGCTAACGAAAATGGCCGAAAAACAACCCTGGTAAAAACTGGCAGTAAAATCCTTGTCGCAGGTAAATTGTTGAAATTGAAAATGATAAAAGAAAATAGAAAATGCGAAATATTTAACAAGTTCGTCGGATGAAATCTAAACCGTAGGATCAAACAAATCAATGGTTAATATATAACATGCGAGATGTGGAAGAAGAGTTGCAGAATTTATTTTTTACAAAATTGACGATCCTTTCAACAATCCGCAATCCGCAATGCAAGTTGCGGGTTGCGGAAACACAACTCTAAATACAAACAAACCAAAGGTTTCCGCAATCGACAATTGTAGGATGTGGGTTGCGGAAATGCAACTTTAAATGTAAATGAATGAAAAGTTACTGCAATCCGCAATTGTGGGTTGTGGGATCGCAAACAACACAATTTAAAACAGTGATATTTCCGCATCCGCAATCCGCAGTTGCGGGTTGCGGACACAAAAAGCACAAATTTATTTTTCAAATGCTTCCCGCAATCTGCAATTATAGGTTGCGGGTTGCGGAAAAGAAAAACCCAATTTATTCAAAATCCTCTCCACATCTGCAATCCGCATTGCAGATTGCGGGTTGCGGGAAGAAAAAATTTCAAGTCCGAAAACCAAGCTTCCGCAATCTGCATTGCGGATTGCGGATTGTGGGTTGCGGAAAGGACAAACTTCAAAGACAATTTGTGCTTTCCATAACCCACAAAAACACACAAAAATCAATGAATGTTTTGAAGGGAAAATTATCAACTGGACTAAATCATGACAAAGAAATGAAAAGCACGATCAACATCGTGAAACCCCAAAACGAATAAGGAATTCAAACATTACCTTAGCAAATGATGATTGGGGCTCCCATGTTTAATAAAAATATGGGATCTGTTGTACCTACAACAAATGGTGACTGGCTGGGCGAAGCAGTTATCTTTGTGAATGTAATATTTAGTTATGAGGAAGATATGTTAGCAAAAGGGTGTCTCAACCTGCAATTTACAAAATGTTCTCACAAAAACACAACCAAACAACAGAGTTAATCATATGATTGATATGTTCCCATCCAAAATCAATTAGTGATGATGTTTATTTGAGAAGGCAGTCTAGAAGTAGAAATCAATTCTTTACCATTATGCAATCATAGGAGGGTAGTTTATGATGACCCTTAGAACAAACTTAGAGCCATTTTGGATCTCCAAACCATGAGTCACCTTGACTTATTAACCATTTATTTTAAAGTATGTACAGATGCATTACTCGAAATATATACACTCCATTTTTTTTTTATTCATTTTTTTTATATTCTTTTTTCATCATTTTTTTAAAAACTAAATGAAAATATGAAAATAAGACTTTGTTGAAACAAGGCCATTGCCCTGACTTGGTGATCAGATATTGACAATGCCATTCAAAAACCTAATCTGGAAATTGAACAAGCTAGCTTAGTAAGGAGACTCCTTGTACTTCATCTTTTGACACTGAAAACAATTATCATGTCTTGGTAACCATAAGGTGATAATTCCAGTCCAAAATAAAGTTCATGATCATGGTAGGGATGTCTTGTAATAATACCCCCCCTATCCTTATATACAACAAGCTATATTATAAAACGAAAAGAAAATTTATTGGTGTGTAAATTACAAGACATTACCATGGCTTGGCAACCATATGTTAGTAGTGTTACTCACTGATGTTTTGCAAATCATGAATGGACCGACCTGTGATAGGATCTTCCACCTTCCAGCAATAGCTGAAAGTCACCACCCTAGCTTGGTAACCATATGTGGAGATGTCATTCAACTGAGAATCTATGAACGTAAGGGGATGGCTTGTGATAAGAGCCCCCATCTTGCAATTTACAGTTATTAAATGCATTAGTTTCAAGGTGATCATAATGGAATCCAGAATAGATGAAGTTTGACCAGGTTATAAAGATATGCTGCCAATCCCTGACGAAGCATAAGATAAGAAAACCTGATCAATTCTATAACTTCAATTAACAAAATGAAGCATTTTAGAGATGGTGATTAAGGTGGGAAAGTATCAATTCAATATCTGCAAAATATTGGCTGTTTAATTTCATGAAAAAAAAACATTTTCAGATATAGGTTGAGTAAAGTAAAACTGACAATAACTACCCCAAAACTTCACACTTTATTGATTTGGGATAGACTGATCAGAATCCTCTGCCAAATGTGTGGGCATTATTATGATTCAAAAGAAAACCAAAATTTAAAAAGAAAACAATCAAAGAAAATAAAGAAAAGAAAACAAACCACACTTATGCACAGATGAGTGAAATACTCCTCTAAACAAAATATTTTTTGAGTAGCTGGACATTCACTGGATAGGTCTCTGAGACCCCTTCCAGTGTTTGCAATCGGATAGTACTAGGACCAATATGATCTGTAATAATGAATGGTCTTAACCATAAGCGCTGAAATTTGGTATATTTTTTTTTTTCGTTATGTTTTTTATCCGCATTTTAACACCAAATCTCCCATTGTAAACTCCCTATCAATTAAGGACTTCTCATAAAACCATCTCTTCCCTAACTGTTGGTGCTGATATAGTTTGTTCTTATACTTTTCCCTATCTTCTTCCAACTTAAGTAATGTATCAATCCTTTTTTTGAGTGGAGAAGAATCATCTTCTTGTATTTAATGTGATAATTGCAGTGAAGGGATCATAAGATTGGGTGGTAAAATAACCTCCTTACCGTAGACCAAATGGCAAGGGGAGTTTCCAATGGCTGCTTTTGGGGTGACACGATCTGCCCAAAGAGAATTATACAGTTGGGTGTGCCAATCTGTATGGTGGGTGGCTACTATCTTCTTTAATATGTTAATTAGGTTCTTGTTAGAAGACTCAGCCAGTCCATTTCCTTGTGGATAGTAGTTGGCAGAATATTTCAGTTTTATCCCTTTTTCAAGGGCATACTAAGTAAGGTCAATAGAGGAGAAATAAGAAGCATTGTCAAAAACCGAAAACTCAGGTGCTCCGAACCTGGTGACTGTATGACTCTCAAGAAAGGATATCACTAAATTGGTGTTTTTAACTCTAAGAGGAACAACCTCTACCCACTTGGTAAAGTAGTTAGTGGCTATCAGGATATATTTATGTTGCCAGGAGGAGGCAGGGGTAATAGGTCCGACAAAATATAGTCCCCATTGTTGAAATGGAAACTAAACTATAACTGGTTGAAGGGGAAATGCAGGCTTCTTGATTTTACCAGCACATTTCTGACATGCTTCACATTTCCTGGTGAAAGCATAAGCATCTCTGAATAAAGTTGGCTAGTAGTAGCCTTCTCTCAGGATCTTGTGAGCAGTAGTTTCCCCTGAGAAGTGTCCTCCTGCAGGTCCTGCATGGAATTGCAATAAAATGTTGTCAGTTTCAGGATTCTCCAAACATATGAGAAACACACCAGCATAGTTTTTCCAAAACAGTACCTCATCAATAAACTGATATTGTGTAGCTTTTAATCTTAAGGCCCTACGCTTTTTTAAATCAAGAATTTTAGGGGAATACTCGTGTGTCAGGAAAAACTTAATGTCATCATACCATTCAAATGTTTGAGTTGTAATAACATGTACAGAACATTCTCATGTGCTTTCTTATTGATCCCACTCTAGTCGTTGTTGTACAGGGTCATTGGACTGAGCAGTGAGTAAGCACAAACCCTGGCCTTTTACAATTTTATTTGGTTTGATCTCAAGGTCGTATTCTTGCATAGTTTTCATCCAATGAGCGTGTTTTTCACCCAGCTCCTTTTGAATCAGAACATTCCTGATGGTTGCATAGGGGACAATAACCTTAGTCTGAGATTTGAGAAGATAGGGTCTATAGTTTTTTACAGACTTATAAACTGCATAGGCTTGTTTATCGATCTGGGAATAGTTTAGTTCGACCCCTTTGAACGTGGAACTCATGAAAGAGATCGGAATCTCAATATCATCGGGATATTTTTGCGTGAGGAAAGTTGCATACGAGAAGTTAGTGGTGAATGTATACAAAATAAAATATTTGGTGAAATCGAGAGACATCAGAGCGGGAGCTTCCACAATGGCCTTCCGAATTTTAGCAAAGGCGTTTCTCTGTTCATCAGACCACTTGAATTGTGTAGCTTTTTTAATCATCTGTTGTAATGGTTTGACAATCTGTGCAAAATTTGGAACGAATCTTCTAACAAAATTGATCTTACCTAGAAACGACTGCATGGCTTTCCGAGAACTAGGAAGTCCGACCTTGGCAATAGATTCTATGCATTCCGGGTCAATAATCATGTCATGTTTTTAAACAATGAAACCTAACAGCTTACCTTTAGTACAACAAAGATCGTTTTCTTCGGATTCAGCGAAATCTAGTACTTCTTACATCGCTCAAACACCTGTTTAAGAGCAGACAAATGTTCATGCCTCTTTTTAGAATAAATCGTAATGTCATCCAAATAAACAACAACATAATTATGCATAAATCCCCTGAAAGCTATGTCCAAAGCTCTCTGGAAAGTGGCACCTGCATTTATCAATCCAAAAGGCATTTGTATGTATGCAAAGGTTCCCCAAGGGATTCTGAAAACTGTTTTCAATTGGTCAGCAGGGGAAACCAAAACTTGATTGTACCCTGAGAAACAAACCACACTTATGCACATATGAGTGAAATACTCCTCTAAATAAAATATTTTTTGAGTAGCTGGACATTCACTGGATAGGTCTCTGAGACCCCTTCCAGTGTTTGCAATCGGATAGTACTAGGACCAATATTTTCTGTAATAATGAATGGTCTTAGCCATAAGCACTGAAATTTGGTATATTCTTTTTTTTCTTTATGCTTTTTATCCGCATTTTAACACCAAATCTCCCACTGTAAACTCCCTATCAATTGAGGACTTCTCATCAAACCATCTCTTCCCTAACTGTTGGTGCTAATACAGTTTGTTCTTATACTTTTCCCTATCTTCTTCCAACTTAAGTAATGTATCAATCCTTTGTTTGAGTGGAGAAGAGTCATCTTCTTGTATTTAATGTGCTAATTACAGTGAAGGGATCATAAGATTGGATGGTAAAATAGCCTCCTTACCGTAGACCAAACGGTAAGGGGAGTTTCTAATGGCTGCTTTTGGGGTGACACGATCTGCCCAAAGAGAATTATACAGTTGGGTGTGCCAATCTTTATGGTGGGTGGCTACTATCTTCTTTAATATGTTAATTAGGTTCTTGTTAGAAGACTCAGCCAGTCCATTTCCTTGTGGATAGTAGTTGGGAGAATATTTCAGTTTTATCCCTTTTTCAAGGGCATACTAAGTAAGGTCAATAGAGGAGAAATAAGAAGCATTGTCAAAAACCAAAAACTCAGGTGCTCCGAACCTGGTGACTGTATGACTCTCAAGAAAGGATATCACTAAATTGGTGTTTTTAACTCTAAGAGGAACAACCTCTACCCACTTGGTAAAGTAGTTAGTGGCTATCAGGATATATTTATGTTTCCAGGAGGAGGTAGGGGTAATAGGTCCGACAAAATATAGTCCCCATTGTTGAAATGGAAACTGGACTATAACTGGTTGAAGGGGAAATGCAGGCTTCTTGATTTTACCAGCACATTTATGACATGCTTCACATTTCCTGGTGAAAGCATAAGCATCTCTGAATAAAGTTGGCTAGTAGTAGCCTTCTCTTAGGATCTTGTGAGCAGTAGTTTCCCCTGAGAAGTGTCCTCCTGCAGGTCCTGCATAGAATTGCAATAAAATGTTGTCAGTTTCAGGATTCTCCAAACATCTGAGAAACACACCAGCGTAGTTTTTCCTAAACAGTACCTCATCAATAAACTGATATTGTGTAGCTTTTAATCTTAAGGCCCTACGCTTTTTTAAATCAAGAGTTTTAGGGGAATACTCGTGTGTCAGGAAAAACTTAATGTCATCATACCATTCAAACATTTGAGTTGTAATAACATGTACAGAACCTTCTCATGTGCTTTCTTATTGATCCCACTCAAGTCATTGTTGTACAGGGTCATTGGACTGAGCAGTGAGTAAGCACAAACTTTGGCCTTTTACAATTTTAGTCGGTCTGATCTCAAGGTCGTATTCTTGCACAGTTGTCATCCAATGAGTGTGTTTTTCACCCAGCTCCTTTTGAATCAGAACATTCCTGATGGTTGCATAGGGGACAATAACCTTAGTCTGAGATTTGAGAAGATAGGGTCTATAGTTTTTTACAGACTTATAAACCGCATAGGCTTGTTTATCGATCTGGGAATAGTTTAGTTCGACCCCTTTGAACGTGGATCTCATGAAAGAGATCAGAATCTCAATATCATCGAGATATTTTTGCGTGAGGAAAGTTGCATACGAGAAGTTAGTGATGAATGTATACAAAATAAAATATTTGGTGAAATCGGGAGACATCAGAGCGGGAGCTTCCACAATGGCCTTCCGAATTTTAGCAAATGCGTTTCTCTATTCATCAGACCACTTGAATTGTGTAGCTTTTTTAATCATCTGTTGTAATGGTTTGACAATCTGTGCAAAATTCGGAACGAATCTTCTAACAAAATTGATCTTACCTAGAAACGACTGCATGGCTTTCCGAGAACTGGGAAGTCCGACCTTGGCAATAGATTCTATGCATTTTGGGTCAATAATCATGTCATGTTTTGAAACAATGAAACCTAACAGCTTACCTTTAGTACAACAAAGATTGATTTCTTCGGATTCAGCGAAATCTAATACTTCTTACATCACTCAAACACCTGTTTAAGAGCAGACAAATGTTCATGCCTCTTTTTAGAATAAATTGTAATGTCATCCAAATAAACAACAACATAATTATGCATAAATCCCCTGAAAGCTATGTCCAAAGCTCTCTGGAAAGTGGCACCTGCATTTATCAATCCAAAAGGCATTTGTATGTATGCAAAGGTTCCCCAAGGGATTCTGAAAGCTATTTTCAATTGGTCAGCAGGGGAAACCAAAACTTGATTGTACCCTGAGAATCCATCTAGAAGAGAGAACATCTCAGCACATACAACTTTTTGTAAAATCTGCTCCATGGGGGGAACAGGGTAATTATCTTTTTCAGATGCTTTACTTAGGTTCTGTTGAAGCATCAGATGTGTAGGTTGCTGTAATGGGTTCTAAGGCTAAAAAAAGAGGGTGAAAACCCAAACTGAAAGGCTTCAAAAGGTCATGTGCAAGGACAATTTTATCCCCAACCTGTTTGGAATAGTAATCTCCCACGGTTACTAAGGCCTCTGCTGGAATTTATAGGTGTTGATCCAAAAGGATCTGCCTTCCTGTGAAGGAAGAACAAATAATTCTAACTGTAGAAAAGGATCTACCTAGAAAGAAATCTAAGCTAACTAAGAGGAAGTCTAGGTTAATTCAAATCTAATCTAAAGAAGAGAGTCTTGTTTGTGTGCAGGATAACTTGTTTTGAATGTTTAATAAGCCTTATCACCAGTCTTGACAAAAATGTTAAAAAAGGATCAACACTTATTAACCCAAAGCATAATCAGATAATGAAAATTAACTCTGAGGATTAAGCACATACAAATTTACCTTCTAGCTAAAATGTCAATTGAAACATTAACATATATTTAATAATTTATGTGAATCATTTGCAGAAATAGATAAAGATTTTAATTAAATAAATTCAATTAGAACATAAATACACAAAGACTATGAATTAAGACAAATCTAAATCATAGATCAAATGCATTAATGATTGGCTGCAAAATCAACAATATTCATTGGTAATCAAGGTGAAGAAATCAGGCATCATCAAATAAATTTGATAACATAAACAAAGAAGATGGCAAAAGAAACTAACTTTGATTCATTGGTCTGCAAGAAATTACAAGATCACAAGTGAAACAACGTTTCTCCAGTCCTTCTCTGGCGATTAGCTCCCCCCCTCCCCATGGGATTTTTATCCCTTTAAATAAAAATTACAAGATAGTTACAAAGGATAACTTTCCCATGAAAATAGGGATTTACAAAATTAGACTATTCTAATCATATCATCATAGAGAGTGATTCATGCAGAATATTTCACAAAATTTTCAAAAGATACTCATCACATGATTTTGAGGAAAATCTCGCAACAAACCGTGGAAGTTAACCACAGTCTACTGGTTGTCTGTGACGGATAATAAGTGAGCTGAAAAAATATCTTTTAGAAGATTTACTATGATCAACAACATCCTTAAAAATTGAAAAGTCAGCCACTTGTTCCTCCTTCAAAGGAATCAATGGGGTTATAGGTACTTCATTGATTATAAAATCTTAGATAATGATATTATCTCGATCAGCTTGTTTTTCAGTGATCTTCCTTCTCTTCTTCTGAGGGAGCCATATGCAGATGGATTGAATCTCAGGTTCTTCTTCACTACCACTGCTTTCATCAGGAACACCTGCATCAAAAGGTGGTGACATAGGTTCTTTATATAGAAGAGGTTGAAGTTCTTTCTTTTCAGAAAACCAGACCAAAGATTGATGATTTCTCTGCATATTGCTCACAATATAATTGTTAGAATGAAAACTTGTGAAAATTTAACCCAAAATATTTTTCAATTGCAATATGACGACCAACCAATTTCCCATGTTGACATCTGTATTTAAAAGAGAACAATAAATATTCTAGGAATGGTTGAGCGTAATTAATTGCCATAATTAACATCTTATGGTCTGAAACTTGCAAATATCACTTATGTATTGAAATAACACATAGCATGCGTCGACAAGGATTGGATTAAGATAAGATAAGATTACAATAACTCACTTATGATTAATGTCAACTCTTAACACTCGATCAATTACAAATTAGTTGAATCAATGATTATCAGTCATGTGACTGTAGGAGAAAATCATGATTAAAAATTTGATTACAAATCGAAAATGATGGAAAAAACGGAGAACTGAAATGATCATTCAAAACAAAAATAATCGGATATCAACCGCGGGATTGAGGCAAATCAACGGTCAAGATTAAAACATACAGGCTGCAGAAGAAAAATGCGGAGGGTTTATTTTGGATAAATACACGATCTTTCCACAATCCGCAATTGCGGGTTGTGGGTTGTGAAATAGCAAAAAGCACACTCATCATTCAAACACTCCCCGCAATCCGTAATCCGCATTGTGGGTTATGGGTTGCAGGAATGCAAAGAGAAAAACTTTTAAAAAGTCTTCTTGCAATCCGCATTGCGGGTTGCAGAAGGACTGACTTTAAGGAAAAACCTGAGTTTTTCACAACTCTCAAAACACACAAAATCAAGGGAATTTTCAATAGGAAAAAATTACCAACTTAATCAAACCAAAGCAAAGCAATGAAAGCATGATGAAAACCCCAAAATGACCATGGAATTTGATCATTACCTTTGCATATAAAAAATTTGGGGCTCCCATGTTTTATTAAAACATGGGATCTGTTGTGCCTATAGCAAATGGTGACTGGCTGGGACGAACCAGTTATCTCTGTAAATAAAATCTGTAGTTACTAGGAAGACATGTCAGCAAACTTGATGATTCAACCTGTAATAAACAAAATGTTCTTATAAAACACAATCAAAACAAAAAAGTTAGGCATATGACTGATATATCCCCATCCAAAACCATTTAATGATGATGTTCATATGTCAAAGCAGTCTCAGAAATAAACAAGAATCCTTTACCATTATGCAATCATAGGAAGGCAATTTGTGATGAGACCCAGGACAAACTCAGAGCCATTCTGGGTTACCAAATATTGAATCACCTTGATTTAATTAATTATTAATTTATGTACAAAATCTTTTTTACAATATATACATTTGATTTTCTCCCCTTTTTTTATTTTATTTAGAAAACAAAATGAAGATATACAAGCAAGAATTATGTTGATACAAAACCATTGCCTTGAATTTGTGATCAGATATTGGCAATGCCATTCACAAGCTTGACCTGGGAACTGAACAAGCTAGCTCGGTAAGGAGACTCCTTGTCCTTTAGCTTTTGACACTAAAGAAAATTACCATGGCTTGGTTACCATAAGTGGTAATTTCAGTCCAAAATCAGATCCATGATCATGGTAGCGATGGCTTGTAATAAGACCCCCCTTATCCTTATATACAACAAACTATCTTAAAAGAAAATTTCATTGATACACAGATTACAAGACACTACCATGGATTGGTAACCACATAGCAGTAGTGTTACTCACCGATGTTTTGCAGATCATGAATGGAACGACCTATGATAGGATCCTCCACCTTCCAGCAGTAGATGAAAGTCATCCCCCAAGTTTGGTGGCTTGATGCGGGGATGTCATTCTACTTAAAACATCTATGAACATAATGGGATGGCTTGTAATAAGACCCCCCATCTTGTAATCTATAATTATTAAGGTGATTTATTTTTAAGGTGATCAGAGTGGGATCTAGAATAGGTAAGTCTAACAAGACTATGAATATATGCTGCCATTCACTAATGAAACATAAGGCAAGAAAAACTAATTACTTCCTCAACTTCAATTAATCAATCCAAACATGCATAAATATATTGATCAAGGTGGAAAGGCATCAATTAAAGATTTGCAAATATTGTCTGTTTAATTTCATGTGAACCATTTTCTGATACAGGATGAATGAAATTAACACTGACACTGTTTACCTCACAACTTCAAATTTATGTTGATTTGAGACATACTGATTAATAGCCTTTGCCAAAATGTGTGGTCTTTATTGAAAACAAAAAGCGATGAACAAAGAAAAAGAAACAAAAACAAAGCAAAAAGCAAACAAACCACACTTTATGTGCAGTAAGTGAATCTGCTCAATCAAACAAATACTTCTTGAGAAATTGCACATTCACTGGGTAGGTGTCTATAACACCTTCCAATGTCTGCAACCGGACAGTACTGGGACCAATATTTTCTATAACAATGAAAGGTCCTAGCCACCGGCGTTGGAACTTGGTATAATCATTTTTGTCTTTGTGTTGCTTATCCCACTTTAGTACCAAGTCCCCCACAGTAAATTCCTTGTCAGATGAGGACTTCTCATCAAACCACCTCTTAACCAACTACTAATGTTGATACAGCTTGTTTTTGGACTTCTCCCTATCTTCCTCCAGCTTAAGTAACATATCAATTCTGTGCTGGAGTGGGGAAGAATCATCCTCTTGTATGGATTGTGTCAACTGTAGTGAAGGGATCATGAGGTTGGATGGTAAGATGGCTTCCTTACCATACAATAAACAGTAAGGATAATTCGCTATGGCTGCCTTTGGAGTGACCCAGTCTTCCCAAAGAGCATTGTATAACTGGGTATGCCAATCTTTGTGGTGAGTAGCGACTGTCTTCTTCAAGATGTTAATCAAGTTTTTGTTAGAAGACTCTGCTAGTCCATTCCCTTGTGGATAATAATTGGTAGAAAACTTCAGCTTTATCCTTTTTTCAAGGGCATATTGCATAAGATCAATGGAAGAAAAATAAGATGCATTGTCAAACACTATAAATTCAGGGGCATCAAACCTACTAACTATTTGTCTTTCAAGGAAGGATAACACTTGGTTTCTATTACATTGTCTGAGAGGGACTGCCTCTACCCACCTGGTAAAATAGTCAGTGGCTATCAAGATATACTTGTGTTGTGGGGAGGAAACAGGGTTGATGGGTCCAACAAAATCCAATCCCCATTGTTGAAATGGAAACTGAACAGTTACCGGTTGCAAAGGAAAGGAAGGTTTTTTCATTTTCCCAACACACTTTTGGTAGGCCTCACATATTTTGACATAAGCATAAGCATCCTTGAACAAGGTGGGCTAGTAATATCCTGCCCTCCAGATCTTGTGTGCAGTGGTTTCTCCTTAGAAGTTCCCCCCCGTAGGTCCTGCATGAAAATGCAAAAGAATATTATCAGTTTCTTCCTTGTCTAAACATCTGAGAAAAACACCATCATGATTCTTCCTAAACAAAACCCCATCTATAAATTGATATGGCATAGCTCTTAACCTTAAATCTCTACATCTTTTAAAGTCTAGGGTTTCAGGAGAAAACCCATGATTGAGGAAGAATTTAATGTCATCATACCATTTAGATGCTTGGGTTGTGATAACATTAACAGAACCTGTTGTTGTACTCTCTTCTTGTTCCCACTCAATCTGATGTTGTACAGGATCATTGGATTGGGTAGTGAGCAGACACAATCCTTGGCCTTTCACAGTCTTTGTTGGTCTAATCTCCAAGTCGTATTCTTGTAAAGCAATCATCCAATGAGCTCTCTTCTCACCTAACTCCTTCTAAACCAGAACATTTCAGATAGCTGCATAAGGAACGATGAATTTAGTCCTAGATTTAAATAAATGCGATCTGTAATGTTTTACAGATTTGTAGACCACATAAGCTTGTTTATCGATCTGGGAGTAGTTGAGCTCTGCTCCCTTGAACGTGGAGCTCATGAATGAGATAGGGATTTCAACATCATTATCATGTTTCTGTGTCAAGGAAACTGCGTAGGAGAATTCAGTAGCAAAGGTGTATAGAATAAAATCTTTGCTGAAGTCTGGAGACATCCGAGTAGGGGCTTCCCCAATGGCTCTCTAGATTTCAACAAAGGCATTTCTTTGTTCCTCATGCCATTTAAATTGGGCATATTTCTTAACCAATTGTTGTAGTGGCTTAACAATTTGAGCAAAATTTAGAACAAATCTACGAACAAAATTAATCTTACCAAGAAAAGATTGCATGGCTTTACGTGAACCAGGAAAGCCGATCTTCGCAATAGCTTTTGTGCGCTCTGGATTGATAATCATGCCTTCTTTCGAAACAATAAAACCCAACAAATTACCTTCAGTGACTGGAAATATTGATTTCTTAGGGTTCAATGAGATTCCATATTTTATGCAGCGCTCAAACACTTGTTTCAAAGAAGACAAATGTTCATGTCATTTTTTGGAATAAATAATCTAAATATACAATGATAGAATTGTGCAACAAACCCCTAGAAGCTATATCCATAGCTCTTTGAAATGTTGCATTGGAATTTATTAGCCCAAAACGCATTCATCTGTAGGAAAAGGTTCCCCAAGGGGTCCTAAAATATTTTTTTAATTGATCACTAGGGGAAAATAGGACTTGGTTATACCCCGAGAAGCCATCAAGGAAAGAAAACATCTTAGACCCTGCTACTTTCTATAGAATTTTCTGCATTGGAGGAACAAGGTAGTTGTCCTTTTCAGAAGCTCTGTTTAAGTTTCTGAAATCAACACAGAGTCTTATTTCACTATTCTTCTTCCGGACAAGTACTAGGTTGGAAATCCACTGTGTATTCCTGACAAGGAATATAATTCTTGCTTCCAGTATCTTCTCGAGCTCTTTCTTGACAAAGGGTTCCAGACTGGTGTGCATCTTCCTTAACTTTTGTTGATGAGGTTTTACTTCGGGTTTCATTGGTATATTATGGTGCACGATACTCGTGTGAAAGGTTTTAAGTTCATCATACGTCCATGCAAAAACATCTTTGAACACTTTACACAACTTGATAAAAGCTCTCTTTTCCTCAGCTGAGCAATAAACCCTTAAATTGATGAAATGAGGATTTTGTTCAGTTCCTAGGTTGACAGGCTCATAATTGAGGGATGAAATTTGGGTTTTGTAGTTGGTGTTTTGTTTGAATTTATCTTGCAAGTCATAAAATTTCTCCAAGTTGATGACTGATTTAGGGATAAGGTTGGAAGGATCAGACAAAAATTTCTCATGCTCAGCCTCATCTATTGCCACATCTTGAAAAGTGTCTTGGGTTGTGAGAAAGTCTAATGTTTGTTGGTCATCATCAAATACCTTCCAATTTGTTACATTATCAGGAATAGAAGGCCTGTACATAAGTTCAATTGAAAATTTTCGAGGTGACAAACCTTCTGGTGGGATCAACCTAGATGTAGTATTAGCAAGTAGATCTGCATCAAAATTATGTGATCTTGGTACTGACTTGATATTAAATGCATAAAAAGAGTTAGTGATATCTCTTACCAGCTTTTGATAATTAATCAAACGAGGAGACAAACAATGTATTTTGTTTCTTAACTGTTTAACTATGATCTCATAATATCCATAGCACTCGATTACCTGTGCACCCATGTCAATGGATTTCTTGAGTCCCTAAACCAGGGCCTCATACTCAGCTATATTGTTGGTACATTCAAACTCAAGTCTGTAGGAAATCATGGTTTTGGTCCCTTTTGGATCAATTAGGACACAACCTGCACCAGCTCTATCTTTAGATCTAGAGCCATCAAAAAATAAAGTCCATGAATTCGAATCTATCCTATAATTGGTATTTACATTATATACATTATGTACTACAGTACCTGAGAACGGAACAGAAGTGAGATTGACAATCTAAGACTGGTTCTATACATTCTTAGCCGGTGACGAATCCACAGGTAGATATCCAAAGAAAGTATCAAAAGTATAATATTCCACACGTGAGCTATAATATGCAGTAGGCTCTCCGGGATCATTCAAATCTGTGACAATTTGCTTCATATAAGGTTCCCTGCTGATTTTAATTCTGTTTGGCATTCCATTGTAAGGAATCTGTAGGTGAGACCAGTCAGTAGCAAAGTAGCCTTTAAGATTCTTTGGCCAATATCTACTCAGCCACATGCCATACATTTCTGGAATGTCAGCCACAATAATATCCACTGTCTGGTGGATTCTGGGGTCAGCAGATAATGTTAACAAGACATTCTTCAGTTCTCCCACTACCCTCACTCTGGATCTATCCAATTGGACAATTTGAGTAGGGAAAGGCTCCACAGAGGCATTTAACTTCTTACAGACAGATAGATGCATCACATTTGATGAATCCCCTGAATCAATCATACAATTATGGACATTTCTATTGAAGACTTCAAAAGTAAGCAAGAAAGGAGGTGTCTTCTTGCTACATGGTTCTGATTTCCATTTCTCGAGTATATTTCCAAATTATTGTTCTGAGTCTCCCTATGCTTGTTGACAATCATACTTTTGGGTAGACTATCTCTCATTGCAGGGATTTTCAGAAGTTCAAAAAGGGAACTATTAGCTTTTACTCTTTTTAAGTCATCAATTAGGTTATATTCTATCTCACAAATGAAAGTGTCCTTAACTGCTGGTGCTTTACCTCTGTTTGGTGTGGGTGCTGAAGTGGAAGCTTCTTGTGTGGGTTGTCCTTTACTCCTAGTATTGTAGGGGTGTTGGACATTGAAGACATCCTCGGTCTCATCTTCCTCCTCAGCCATAGGAAGCTCTGAGAAGAAACTGATTTTGTTTATCTGCTGATCATCTATTTCGTCTAGGGGTTCAAGATCTTGATTCTCTTGTGGATTTTCATCTTGCTGATCAGGAGAATTCTGTGATTCTAAAACCAAATCCTTAAATATAGAAAGAATTTCATCGGCGTTCAATCCTTCATTAGGATTTGTTGGGACTTGTTTTTGAGATGGTTGGTAAGGTCTTCTAAAAGGTTGTTTGTTGAACCCCCTGTTGTTATTCTTGTTTTTTGTGTTGCTTTTCTTCAGGTCTACCATCTCATTTGAGATCTTTTAGAGTAAATTCTTCATGTCAGTCATCTCAAATGGGTCTTTGTTTTTCACTATGGGCTTTGGGACGTTCTCTTGCTTTCTTTTATAGGTTGAAGGTTGATTTGATGCAACATCAGGATTATCTTTTAGACAATATAAGGCTTCCTGCAAATTGTCTTTTTGTGCTCTTTTTACCCACATAGCAATGGGAACAGGTAAACCCTTAACATAATAAGCAACCAGTAATTCTTCTGCAGGGAGAAGAGGAACATGGATTGTATTTTTTAAATATGAAAACCTCTGATTATAATCTTTTACCCTCTCCTTACCTCTAATTTTCATTGAGGATGAGTCTAAAACCAAGTCTTTTGGAGTCTTATCATCTCCAAATTTTTGGATGAACAATTTTTCGAAGTCATCCCATGAAGGAATGGATTGGGATTCTAGGGAATAGTACCATGTGGATGCTTTTCCCTCGAAGGTGTATGGGAATAACCTACAAAATACATCCTTGTGAACGACATTCCTAAGCCTAATGGCCTGCATGAAGGTTTTGATGTGATCGAGTGCAGGCGATCTGTCATCAAGCTTAAACTTGGGGAGCCATTTCTCAGGGTTTTTGGGTAGTCTATGTTGTTCACCAACAACGAACACAACATCCTGGTCTAGCCAGGGCCTGTTTCCACCTTCAGCCATGGGTATGTCTTCTGAATTTGAATTGGATGATGAATCACTACTAGATGATTCGTGGGATGAGGATGATGAAGATGAAAGAGGTATTGATGGTGGTCCACCTGTGGCAACGTTTGGTTGGTCTTGCTCTGTTTCACTGAACAATATATCAAGATCGAAATTGGGAAGCAGATTGTGGCGAGGTGAATTATGTTGTTAAGGGTTTGAGTGATCTGAATTTTGATTATTTAAGTTATTATCTTGCGGATCAGTGTTCTGGTGATGAATTGTTGTTAATCCTTGATTACGCTCTTCAGTGATCCTTCGTTGTAACCTAGCAACACTATCAGAAGAACCTTTAAGTATTTGTTCGAGTGTAAGGGGTCCCCTAGTGGGTGATACGAAAATATTGTTACCCCTTCTAGTTTCCTACTCTATTACAAGGGTGGCAGGAATGATAGTTGGATCTTGTACAGGTTGTTCTGTAGAGGTTGATGCCTGCGTGTGACTATGGGTGACAATCGGTATTCTTGCTGGAGGAGGTTTATTGGTGTTTTGTTTAGGCATAATTTGAACTTGTCCCTCCTTCTAGCAACATCTGTTGAAGCCTCGGATGTGTAGGTTGTTGGAATGGGTTCTAAGTCTAACAATAGAGGGTGAAAACCCAAATTGAAAGGATTCAAAAGCTCTTGCGCAAGGACAGTTCTATCCCCATCCTGTTTGAAACAGTAATCTCCCACGGATACAAAGGCCTCCACTGACACTTATAGGTTTTGATCCAAAAGGATTTGTCTTCCTGTGAAGGAAGAACAAAGCATTCTAAATCTAGACAAGGATCTACCTAGAAAGAAATCTAAGCTAACTAAGAGGAAGTCTATGTTAATTCAAATCTAATCTAAAGAAGAGTGTCTTGTTTGTGTGTAGGATAACTTGTTTTGAATGTTTAATAAGCCTTATCACCAGTCTTGACAGAAATTTGAATGTGAGGCACCTGCAACAATTAATTAACAAGAATACGTGAAATAGCAGAAATGACAGAACTTAGAATCACTTTTATATTGATCACAGGCCACTTCGAGGGGGAAACCTCCTTTGAGCAAGCTCAATACAAATAAATTCACGGTGCCTTCATAGGTCTCAACACACACTTATAAACTAATTCTAGGCACCAATACTATGGGTCGAAACCATGGGCCGTTACAAACTATGGATCAACAATACTATGGGCGACTTACAAAGCATATGTGCCAACAACAATAACATAAACTATTGATCAACAAATACTACGGGACGACTTACAAAGCATATGCATCCAACAACAACATACTAACAAATTAAAGACATGGGTTCCTAACATCCCCTCCCCCTTAAAAAAAGCCTTGTCCTCAAAGCTTTAGATGTGGAAATTGTTATTGAATCTGAAGGAGTGGTTCCCATGTAGCATCCTCTGGTTGCATGCCATGCCACTGAATTAAGACCTCTGTGATAGAGCGAGATCGAAGCTGACGTGTGCGCCGATTGAGGATGGCCTCTGGCTCCAAAAGGATGGATCCTTCATTATCCAGTTCGGGTAAAATCGTTTGTCCACTAATGTTGGTGCCAAGAACTTTCTTCAGACAAGAGACATGAAAGACTGGATGAATGCGGGAAGAAGGAGGAAGTTCCAATTTATAAGCAACGGACCCAATCTTCTGAAGAATCCGATATGGCCCATAGAACTTTGGAGCGAGCTTATGACGCCCTTTGAGTTTCAAGGATGATTGTTTGTATGGCTGGAGACGAAGAAAAACCATATCGTCGACTTGAAAAGTGCGCTCAGAACGGTGCTGATCAGCTTGTTGCTTCATGCGATTTCTTGCCATGTGAAGATTGTCCCGCAAAATGCGAAGAATCTGATCGCGATTTCGAAGGACCGTGTCAACTTCCTGAACTGGTGAACTAGTGGGGGTGTATGGAAGAAGAGCTGGAGGTGCCTGACCATAGACTGCTTCATATGGGGTCATTTTAGAGGCAGTGTGGTAAGAGGTATTGTACCACCATTCAGCGAGAGGGAGCCATTTTTCCCACTGATGTTGTTGTTCCGAGGTGAAGCAACGAAGATAAGTTTCCAAGCATTTATTGACAATTTCAGTCCGACCATCTGTTTGTGGGTGATACCCTGAACTCATCTGCAGTTTGGTGCCAGTGTGGCGAAATAGTTCTGTCCAAAAATGACTGGTGAAATTTGCATCACGATCCGAGACAATGGAAGAAGGGATGCCCTGAAGACGAAAGATCTGGTCCAGAAAAATTTGAGCGACGGAGGAGGCTGTATAGGGATGGCTGAGAGCACAAAAATGACTATATTTGGAGAGGCGATCAACCACAACGAGAATCACTGTCTTCCCTCCAGATTTAGGGAGCCCTTCAATGAAATCCATAGAAATATCTGTCCAAATCCGTGTAGGTATGGGCAAGGGTTCAAGCAATCCTGGAAGGAGTGTTGTTTCACCCTTATTACGCTGGAAGGTATCACATTCGGCCAGCATCTGTTGAATTATCCTTTTCATGCCCTGCCAAAAGAAGTTACGTCGTGCTCGTTCATACGTTTTGAGGAACCCAGAGTGCCCTGCCGATGGAGAAGCATGGAGTTCATAGAAGACAACCTGTTGAAGATCTGTGCTCTGGGGAATCACCAGACGACCCTTGTATCGTAGCGAAGCACCATCCCAAGAGTAATGTGGTACAACAGAAGGGTTGTTGGTCAAGCGTTGGATGATTTGAGATAAGGAGGAGTCATTGACATAACCCTGTTGAACAGATTGCAACCAATTTGGAACAGGCATAGAAATAGCTGAAATAGAACCTTGGGCCTCAAATGTGAGAGAGAGAGCATCTGCCACAATATTGTCTTTACCCTTCTTGTAAGTGATCTCATAGTAATAACCCATGAGTTTGCTAACCCATTTCTGTTGTGCTGGTGAGGAGACACGCTGGTCCAAGAAATATTTCAGACTCTGGTGATCAGTCTTGATGCAGAAATGATTCCCTAATAGGTATGGGCGCCACTTTTGTACTGCATGCAAAATAGCCATCATTTCCTTCTCATAGGTAGAGGCATCTAGATTCTTACCTGAAAGGGCTTTGCTATTGAACGCAATGGGGTGTTCATATTGAAGGAGAACAACACCAAGTCCATTGCCACAAGCATCACTCTCAATAGTGAAGGGATTGGAAAAATCGGGCATAGCTAGCATAGGTGTAGTACACATAGCTTGTTTTAGTTTGTCAAATGCACACTGAGCAACAGGTGTCCATGTGAAGGCATCCTTTTTCAATAGAGCAGTTAATGGAGCTGCAATCTTCCCATAATCCTTGACAAACTTGCGGTAGTAGCCAGTCAACCCCAAAAAACCACGAAGGCTCTTGAGTGTCTGAGGCTGCGGCCAATTGTTCATGGCATCAATTTTGGCAGGATCCACGCGAACCCCTTGTGCTGAGATAATGTGCCCGAGATACTCAACTTCCTTCTGTCCAAAAACAAATTTAGACTGCTTGGCATGGAGATGATGGTTAGAGAAAAGTTGCATGACAAGATCCAGATGCTGGAGATGTTCATCCCATATTTTACTATAGATGAGGATATCATCAAAGAATACCAGAATGAATTTCCGCAAGTAGGGTTGAAATATTTTATTCATTAAGGCCTGGAATGTGGAAGGAGCATTAGTGAGGCCAAACGGCATGACCAAAAACTCATAATGGCCATCATGTGTGCGGAAAGCTGTTTTAGGGATATCATCTGCATGAACCCGAATTTGATGATACCCAGAACGAAGGTCCAACTTGGAGAAAAAGTGAGCCCCATGAAGCTCATCAACAACAGGAATTGGAAACTTATCCTTGATGGTGAGGTGATTAAGTGATCAGAAGTCTATGCAGAGGCGCCATGACCCATCTTTTTTGCGGACAAGAATAACTGGAGAAGAAAAGGAACTAGTGCTTGGGAGAATAATAACTTGCTTCAATAAGTCCCGAACGAGCATTTCAATCTCCGTTTTTTGGTGAAATGGGTAGCGATAGGGCCTGATGTTGGGAGGAACACTGCCAGGAAGGAGATGAATAAGATGGTCTTCTGGCCTAGAAGGTGGCAATCCCACTGGTTCAGCAAAGACACCTGTATATCCATCCAGAATTTGTTGTAGATCCAAAGGAGTAGTGGCGCCCGCTGATGGTTGCATCTGGATGGAATGGATCTGAGCGATGACACCATGTGAATTCTTCTTGAGGATTTTTTCCATGCGATGTGAACTGATGATGCTGAGAGAACCTGGTTGTAATCCTATCAATGTGTGTTTGTGTCCATTGAGGGAAAACTGCATCCAAAGTTCAGCAAAATCCCATAAGATAGGGCCAAGTGTGCGTAGCCATTGAGCGCCCAAAACCACATCACATCCGCCTAAGGGCAAGGAAAACATGTCAGAGTGCAAGGTATAATCTCCCATAGAGATACGCACATTTCGACACTTCCCTTTGCAAGGTAAGGTGACCCCATTGGCAATCATGACTTCAAAGTTGGAGAAAGGATGTATAAAACAATCAGCTTGTTTGGCGATCCGAGGGTCAATGAAATTATGAGTGCTACCAGAATCAATGAGTATTGTAAGAGGAAGCTTCTTGAAGTAACCCCTGACCCGCATTGTTTGGGGGGTGGTGATTCCTGCTAAAGCATGGAGAGATATCTCTGGTTGGTCATCCTGAGACGGAGGGTCAATAGGCGGTTCTTGAATGTCGACCAGAGCATCCAGTGTTTCTGGATCTTCGTCACCAATTTCAGAGGCAGGCGGAGACTCCACATCCAAGAGATAGAGCTTTTGCTGAACACATCTATGTCCCCAAGTGAATTTCTCATCACAATTATAGCGAAGCCCCTTTTCTCTGCGTGCTTGCATCTCTGTTTCAGACAAACGCTTGATAGGAGTCAGTCGAGGAGCTTGCGGTATAGGTGGTCGATGAGAACCCATATTTTGGAAGGGAACAAAAGTGGGTTTGGAGCGTTGTTGGGCTGCAATCTTGTCTTCTGCCAATTTAGCCAACCCTAGAGCTTCCATCATTGTGTTGGGACAGAACATTTTGACCTCAGAGCGGATGGCATCCTTTAGACCACTGATAAAACAACTCCAGTAAAAGTCATCAGACAATCCTTAAGTGTGGTTGGCTAGATTTTCAAATTCGGTTTGATACTCTCTCACAATGCCAGTTTGGCGAAGTTTAGTGAGTGCTCCGGTGAAGTCATCAAAAGCACTAAGACCAAATAGTTGCAAAAGGAGCTGGCAAAAGTCTGGCCATGTGGGCTCGGGATGAGCCTTGATGTACCAATGGTACCATTGAAGAGCTTCTTGTTCCAAATGAAAGGATGCCAACGAAACTTTGTTGACATCAAAAGTATTATGCAAACTGAAATACTGTTCTGCACGATAGATCCATCCAGTTGGATCGGTACCATTGAAGCGAGGAAAATCAAGCTTCGGACCACGGAAATTACTGGAAGAAGAGAACCCATTGTCTGCTGAAGACTCGGACTGCCGTTTGTTGTTCATGGCTGAATGTTCAAGATGGAGACCAAGAAATTTTTCATCCAGATCCTGGAGTTTGGCTTGGATGGCTGTAAGTGCGTCCTCCATGGTTTTTGCTCCTGCACGGGTGACAACCATAACCGGGATTTTATTTTTATTTTTTTTATTTATTTATTTATTTATTTATTTATTTATTTATTTTATTTTATTTTTTTTTATTTTATTTTATTTTATTTTATTTATTTATTTATTTATTTATTTATTTATTTTTTTTTTTTTTTTTTTTTTTTTCGGTTGATTGGGTAGGAAAACAGAAACAGAAACTACTTCAGTAAAGGAAAATCTGGACTTGGGAAAAAATCAGAAGGGTAATTGGGGTTTGACTAGGTTTTGGACACTGTTGGGTAGACAGGGAAGCAAAAATGAGGATTTCAGAAGCGGGGTGAAAGAATGGGAAAATTTGGCAGAGGGGAACAAAGAAGCAGAATTCAGAAAGGAACTCTGTGATAAAATTTGAAGGTGATTGGGTGAAATCTGAGGAAGTTATGGCAAACCCTAAAAATAGACAAATGTGGGATTTCGGGCTTTGGGAAGGGGAATTGGGTATAGGGTCCTCAGGACTGAAATATGCAGAATGGGATGACAGGGGTTCCCCGAAAATTTCAAGGGAAACAGACTGGAGCGGCTACGGCTCGAAAGAGATTTGGAACAATGCTAAATGGATTGAAAACAGCTGAATCTGGAATGACTTGCAAAATGGATCTGAAACGGCGCAACAGTGATCGACAATAGTTCAGATGAAAGTAGATATGGACCCCAGGTATGTGCGGCTTCCTAACAGTTTAGGGGTTTCACTCGGCCACCAATGTTGTCTGACGGCTTGCGTATTGGGGCAATACCCCTCACTCCACGGCTCAGGTAAAACTGATAACCGCTTTGCCACAAACGACAGCTCTTGGTTTACCTCACGGGTGGGAACTAGTCAATCAGGTAGGGGTCGTTGCCCTTTTCGCTGGAAGGTCCTCTCAATGAGCCAGCTACTTCGGGGTTCCTGTGGTACTCCTCACAATGAGTTTTAGGGCTTATGCCCAAGTACTTCCCACAGTTAAGCAGATAGGGATTATTCCCAAATCCGAACCTACAACAGATGCGAAAAAAAATTTGGCAAAAATTTCACCCAGCGAGCCCAAGAAAGTGCTCTGATACCAGATGTGAGGCACCTGCAACAATTAATTAACACGACTACGCGAAATAGTAGAAATGACAGAACTCAGAATCACTTTTATATTGATCACAGGCCACTTCGAGGGGGCAACCTCCTTTGAGCAAGCTCAATACAAATAACTTCACGGTGCCTTCATAGGTCTCAACACACACTTATATACTAATTCTAGGCGCCAATACTATGGGTCGAAACCATGGGCCATTACAAACTATGGATCAACAATACTACGTGCGACTTACAAATCATATGCGCCAACAACAATAACATAAACTATTGATCAACAAATACTACGGGACGACTTACAAAGCATATGCGTCCAACAACAACATACTAACAAAGTAAAGACATGGGTTCCTAACAGTGAAAGAAGGATCAACACTTATTAACCCAAAGCATAATCAGATAATGAAAATTAACTGATAACAATCTGAGGATTAAGCACATACAAATTTACCCTGTAGCTAAAATGTCAATTGAAAAATTAACATATATTTAATAATTTATGTGAATCATTTGCATAAATAGATAAAGATTTTAATTAAATAAATTCAATTAGAACATAAATACACAAAGAATTTGAATTAAGACAAATATGAATCATAGATCAAATGCATTAATGATTGGCTGCAAAATCAACAATATTCATTGGTAATAAAGGTGAAGAAATCAGACATCATCAAAGAAATTTGATAACATAAACAAAGAAGATGGAAAAAGAAACTAACTTTGATTCATTGGTCTGCAAGAAATTACAAGATCACAAGTGAAACAACGTTTCTCCAGTCCTTCTCTGGCGATTATCTCCCCCCCCTCCCCATGGGACTTCTATCCCTTTAAATAATAAAATATAGTTACAAAGGATAACTTTCCGATGAAAATAGGGATTTACAAAATCACACTATTCTAATCATATCATTGTAGAGAGTGGTTCATGCAGAATATTTCACAAAATTTTCAAAATATACTCATCACATGATTTCGGGGAACATCCCGCAACAAACTGTGGAAGTTAACCACAGTCTACTAGCTGTCTGTGATGGAAAATAAGTGAGTTGAAAAAATATCTTTTAGAAGATTTATGATGATCAACAATGTCCTTAAAAACTGAAAATTCGGCCACTTGTTCCTCCTTAAAAGGAATCAATGGGGTGATAGGTACTTCATTGATTATAAAATCCTGGATAATGATATTATCTTGATCAACTTGTTTTTAGTGATCTTCCTTCTCTTCTTTTGATGGATCCATATGCAGATGGATTGAATCTCGGGTTCTTCTTCACCACCACTGCTTTCATCAGGAACAACTGCATCAAAAGGCGGTGACACAGGTTCTTGATATAGAAGAGGTTGAAGTTCTTTCTTTTCACAAAACTCAACCAAAGATTGATGATTTCTCTCACAATATAATTTTCAGAAGGAAAACTTGTGAAAATTTAACCCAAAATATTTTTCAATTGCAATATGACGACCAACCAATTGCCCATGTTGACGTCTATATTAAAAGAGAAAAATAAAGATTCCAGGAATGGCTGAGCGTAATGAATTGCCATAATTAACATCTTACGGTTTGAAACTTGCAATTATCATGTCTGTATTGAAATATCGCATAGCATGCATCGACAAGGATTGTATTAAGACAAGATAAGATTTCAATCATTCACATATGATTAACATCAAATCTTAACACTCGATCAATTACAAATTATTTGAATCAATGATTATCAATCATATGTGACCGTAGGCGAAAATCACGATTAAAAATCTGATTACAAATCGAAAATGATGGAGAAAAATGAAGAACTGAAATGGTTATTCAAAACAGAAACAATCCAATATCAACCGCAGGATTGAGGCAAATCAACGGTCAAGATTAAAACATATAGGCTATGGAAGAAAAATGCGGAGGGTTTATTTTGGACAAATACACGATCTTTCCGCAATCCGCAATTGCAGGTTGCGGAATAGCAAGACGCACACCGATCATTCAAGCACTCCCCGCAATCTGCAATCCACATTGCGGGTTGCGGGAATGCAAAGCGCAAAACTTTTAAAAAGTCTTCTCGCAATCCGCATTGTGGGTGGTGGGTTGCAGAACAAAGAATTTACAAAACTAAAAGCGAATTTTCCACAATCTGCAATTGCGGGTTGCGGAAGGACTGACTTTAAGGAAAAACCTGTGTTTTCCCCAACTCTCAAAACACACAAAATCAAGGGAATTTTCAAAAGGAAAAAATAACTAACTTAGTCAAACCAAAGCAAAGCAATGAAAGCATGATGAAAAACCCAAAATGACCATGGAATTTGATCATTACCTTTGCATATAAAAAATTTGGGGCTCCCATGTTTTATTAAAACATGGGATCTGTTGTACCTACAATAGGTTCCTGAAATCAACACACAGTCTAATTTCCCCATTCTTCTTCTGAACAGGTACCAAGTTTGCAATCCACTGTGTGTGTCTAACTGGAAAAACAATTCTTGTTGCTAACAATTTTTCAAGTTCCTTTTTAATAGATGGTTCTAGGCTGGGGTGCATCTTCCTTACTTTCTGCTGGTACGGTTTAACCTCAGGCTTCATGGGTATGTTGTGATGCATGATATTGGTATCAAAGGTTTTGATCTCATCATATGTCTAGGCGAACACATCTTTGAACTCTTTGCACAGTTTAATGAAAGATTCATTTTCCTCAGGAGAGCAGTCTATTCCTAAATTTATCAACTGAGGGTTTTGATCAGTTCCTAGGTTGACAAGTTCATAGTTCAGGGACGAGCTTTGAGTTTTGTAGTTTGTCTTATGTTTGAATTTATCTTGCAGATCATAATATTTTTCCAGATTGATAACTAAATTGGGAATGAGATTAGAAGGGAGGCTGGGATCAGCTAAAGATTTCTCATGCTCAGCTTCATCTATTGCCACATCTTGGAAAGTATCTTGGGATGTGATAAAATCTAAAATTTGTTGATCATCGTCAAAAACCTTCCAACTAGTTACATTGTCAGGAATAGAAGGTCTGTATATTAATTCAATAGAAAAGTGTTAGGAGACCAACCTTCTGGAGGAATCAATCTGGATGCAGTGTTAGCTAACAGGTCTGCATCAAAATTATGGTACCTAGGGACTGACTTAATATTGAATGCAGAAAAAGAATTAGTCAAATCCCTTACAAGCTTCTGATAATTAATCAAATGGGGAGATATCCAATGGATTTTATTTCTCACCTGTTTTATAATAATTTCATAATCTCCATAACATTCAATTACCTGAGCGCCCATGTCAATTGCCTTCTTGAGTCCCTGAACCAGAGCCTCGTATTCAACAATGTTATTGGTGCACTCAAATTCTAGCTTGCAGGAAATCATTATTTTGGTCCCCTTTGGGTCTATCAAGACACATCCTGCACCAGCTCCATCCTTAGATCTAGACCAAAGAAAAGAGTCCATGCATTTGAATCTATCCTAAAATTAGTGTTTACATTATATACATTATGCACAACAGTACCATAGAATGGAACAAAAGTAAGATTAACATTTTGGGACTAATTCCGAGCATTCTCAACAGGCGATGAATCTGTAGGAAAATCCCCAAAAAATGTGTCGAAAGTGTAGTGTTCTACATGTGAGCTAAAATAAGCAGCAGGCTCACTAGAATCATTCAAATCAGTGACAGTTTGTTTCATGTAAGGTTCTCTGCTAATTTTGATTCTATTTGGTCTTCTATTTTAGGGGAGCCATAAATGGGACTAGTCAGTCGCAAAATAGCCTTTGATATTTTCTAACCAATATCTACTCAACCACATTCCATACATATCAGGGATATCAGCCACAACAATATCTACAGTTTGGTGGATTCTTGGGTCAGAAGACAGTGTTAAAAGAACATTCTTTAGTTCTCCCACTACCCTAACTTTGGATCTATCAAGTTGAACAACTTGCGTAGGGAAAGGCTCCCAAGAGGCATTCAACCTTTTGAAGGCAGATAAGGGCATGACATTAGATGATGCCCCTGGGTCTATCATACAATTATGGACATTCCTATTGAAAATTTCAAAAGTGTGCAAGAAAGGAGGTGTTTTCTTACTACTTGGTTTCTAGTTTCCACGTTTAGAATATGTCTCTAGATTGTTGTTCTGAGCTTCCCTGGGTTTGTTTACAATCATGCTTTTAGGAAGACTATCTCTCATGGTAGGGATTTTCATACTTTCAAAAAGAGATATGTTGGCTTTCACTCTTTTCAAGTCATCAATCAAACGGTATTCTATTTCACAGTGTCCTTTGTGTTGTTGCTTTACCTCTGTTTGGGGTAGATGTTGAAGGGGAAGCTTCCTGTGTAGGTTGCCCTCTGCTTCTTGTATTATAGGGATGTTGGACACTAAAAATAGCCTTAGTCTCATCTTCCTCTTCAGCCATGGGGAGTTCTTAAAAGTAACTGATAGTATTGACCTGTTGATCCTCTTCTTCATCTGGTGGTTCAGGATCCTGATTTTCTTTTGGATTTTCATCAGTGTGATCAGGAGGATTGTGAGGTTCTGAAACCAAAGCTTTAAATATTGAAAGAATTTCTTCAGAATTTAACCCCTCATTGGGATTAGGTGGGACTTGATTCTGTTGGGGTTGATAAGGCCTCCTAAAAGGTGGTCTATTGAATCCTCTGTTGTTGTTCTAGTTTTCTTTGTTGGTCTTTTTTAAGTCTACCATTTCATTAGAGATATTTTGAAGAATTTTTTTCATATCATTCATTTCAAAATTATCCTTGTTCTGCATAGTGGGTTTAGGAGGATTATCTCGTTTCTTGCGGGAGGTAGAAGGTTGTTCAGATGAGGCATCATGGTTATCTTTTAATCAGAACATGTTTTTATCTACCTTGATGACTTCTGCAAAATCCTCCTGCAAGTTATCCTTGTGTGCTCTTTTGACCCACATGGCAGTGGGAATAGGTAAACCTTTGACATAATATGCAACAAACAATTCTTCAGTAGGAAGAACAATGGCAGGGATTCTATTCTTTAGGTAAGAAAATCTCTGGTTATAGTCTTTAACCTTTTCCTTGCCCTTAATTTTCATTGAAGACAAATCTATGACCAGATTTTTGGGAATTTTGTCATCTCCAAATTTTTGAATAAAGAGTTTTTCAAAGTCATCCCAGGAAGAAATAGATCGGTATTCTGAGGCAAAGTACCATGTAGATGTTTTCCCCTCAAATGTGTAAGGGAAAAATATGCAAACTACATCTTCATGTATGACACTCCTAATTCTAATGGCCTACATAAAGGTTTTAATATGATCTAGTGTATGTGATTTATCATCTGTATTAAACTTAGGTAGCCACTTTTTAGGTTTCTTTGGGAGTCTATGTTGATCTCCAACAATAAATATAGCATCTTGGTCTAGCCAAGGTTTGTTTTGGCCTTATGCCATGGGTATACCTTTTGAAAAAGAACTGGAGGTTGTCTCACTTTCTAATGATTCCCCAGATGAGGATGATGATGATGAAGGAGGTTTTGGTGGTGGTCCACCTATTGTAACATTGGGTTGTGGGATTTACAGATCTTGATCTGTTTGTTCGAATAAAGATGAGATATCAGGAAACAATTCTTGTCGAGCAGTGTTCCAGTTATCTAGGTTTTGATTGTCATAGTTTTGATTGTGAGAGTCAGTAACAATCCACGGACTGCTAGTTTGATGTTCTTGGGATAGTCTCTTGTTCAGGTTCTGATTTTCTTCAATTCTTTGGTTCACCCTAGCAATAGTATCATATGTAATTTTTATTAATTTCTCTAGGGTTAGAGGTCCCGTAGTAGGTCAGTGAAAGATAATTTCATTTCTAGGAACTTCTTGTCTTTTTACTAGTCTAGCAGGTACTATGGTTGGATCTTGTACTGGTTGTTTTGTGGATGTAGATGCTTGTGTTTGGCTCCTTGTAACAACCGGTATTCTTGCTGGAGGAGGTCTGTTGGTGTTTTGTCTAGGTATGACTGGTCATGGCCCTCCTTCTAGCGCCATTTGTTGAAGCCCTGGGTATGTAAGTTGCTGGAGTGTTTTCCAAGGCTAACAACAGAGGGTGAAAACCCAATCTGAAAGGCTTCAAACAACTCTGTGCAAGAGCAGTTCTATCCCCAGATTGTTTGGTGTAGTTAACTCCCATGGATATTAGGCCTCCACTGGCACTTAAGTGGGTTGATCCTGGAAGGATATGACTTCCTGTGAGGGAAGATCAAAAGTGTTCATCTCTAGAATTGAGCTTGCTTTAAAGGAAATCTAAACTAAGTTAGATCTAAATTAAAGGGATGTGTTTTAATGTGCAAGATAACCTCCTCTAGAAATTAATAAATATTTTCACCAATTGACATACATGTGAAGTGATTCTTTACTTATTAGCTTAAGACATAGTCAGAAAATGAAAATTGAATGATTGTAGCTTAAGAGTTGAAACACATGCAAGATTACCCTGTTATGGAATTCTAATTGAAAAATTGGCATTAATTTAATAATATATGTTTATCATTTGCAAAAATAGATAAATGATTTAAATAAATAAATTCATTTAAAACATGAAAGACATAGATCATAAGTCAAGACACATCTAAACTACAGATCGATGTATTAATTAAGATTGCAAAATAAAACAGTGTTCATTCATGAGCTGAAGCGAAAACCAAAATCCATCAAACAAATTTGATAAATTAAACAAAAGAGATATCAAGAGAAAACTAACTATATTTCTTCAAGGCTGTAAAAAATTACAATCTCTTAATGAATCAGAGTATCTCTAGTCCTCTTTCGATGATTTTCTCCCCACCTTTCCTATAAGATTTCTAGCCCTTAAATAATAATTACAATAAAGATACAAAGGATAAACTTCCCATAAAACAGGGATTACAAAATCAAAATAATCTAAGAATAGCCAAGGGTGCCTCACCACTTGGCCCAAACTTCTAACAACTCATCCACATCAGGATACTTAGCCAACTCGAGTCCCAACTGGGAATCACATGTGAAATATTCAATCTCATTCTTGCTTAGCTTGTGCCAAGTACGTAGAAAAATATGGATCTTTCCCTCCATACTGACAAGTTGCTTTATGAATTTGTCCACTTATGAAATCTCTATGTGCTCGAGCTACTTAATATGTTCTTTGACTTGCTCACACCTACTATCAACCTGCTCGATCATCAACTTTTGTGGACAAGCCTTCTCAATAAGTTCCATAGTGGGAAACTGTAACATAACCATGATACTGTCTATAGCATACCATATTCTTCCACAGATTGCTTGTGCCTTATTAATTGTTTCTTCAACCATTTCACAAGTATTTTTCCAAGCATCCAAAGATGTTCTGATTCTCCTGAACTTGAAACTATCCAAAATTGGGATGTCCTCAGGTTTGACCTTTATATACCTTTTCCAATCAACAATGTCTTCAATGGCTTTGGAAGCTTGTTTCCTTTTGTCACTGTGTTGCTCAAGGACAATGGAAAGTCGCTCAAAATCATTATGAGTTTCTTGAATATCATTCAGGGAACTAAATAAATCAGCCAAGAGTTTGTGATGTTCTTCATTTACTTTGTTATCCAAGTCCCTGAACTCTTCCTCAAGAAAACCTCGAGAAAGAAGAAGTGGATGCATCAACAGTTGCATCCTTCAGTTGTTGTTGTAGCACTACTGTCTTCTCAACATTGGTAGTATTTAGGACCTGTGAATCCTGTAATTGGACCTGGAGAGAAGTATTCTATGCCTATAGATCCTTGAGCTAACTTTCATATTCATTTCTCAATTCATGAATCCGAGACTCATGTTCTTTATTAATTTTGACCAGTTGCTTCTGAAGTTTCTTCAATTATTCTTTCTTGATGTCAATCTCCTTATTCAGTGAATTCATTGAATCATAATTGGCTCCAGCAAATGCCCCCATTGCTGCAGCAGTATCTAATGCTTCCTGTTGGATGTCATCATACTGTTTTGCCCAAATTATTTGATTAGGAATAGGTGCTTACAGCAAAGTTGGTTCCATGCCTCTCTTATTTCCTCTTTTTAACACTACTTTGGCTGATCTACTATAAAATTATTCCCCAAGGGAAACCATAGTATCATCTCTAGAATCAACCATCAACTCAGTTGAAGATGTAGCTATATTATAGGTTGCAACTAGTGGGGTTGTTTGGGTGATAGTAGAATTTGGAATGGACATGGTGATTTGGGAAGTAGACATAGAAGAGGTGGTAGTGATCGTTGAAGTGGAAGGTATAGAAGCAGAGGAAGTAGTTAAAGTGACAAACTTAGGGGTAGAAGTAGAGGCAATGATAAATGATGGCTGGAAATAAATAGTTGGGTCTTGGATATCAGTAATTGGTGGCAGTGAGGCGACGGGTGGAGTTAATAAGGTTGGTTGTGAAGTAATGGAAAAAGTAGTAACTACTTCAACTATGGTAGCTGATGGAAGGGTAACATTAACATATGAAGTAAAAGGGAGCTCATTAGAAGTGAGTGGGAGTGTAGACGTTAATGCAGCAACAATGGTGGTGACTTTTGGAAAATGAACTTCTGGAATGGGATCATCCATCACAATGCTATCAAGCAAATATGCAACATCCTGAGAGACTTCAGTGACCTCTTGTGTTATAGGTACAACATAAAAAAGAGATCTGATTGGAAGTCTTTCATCTTCTTCATCATTGTCATCAATGTTCAATGTAGGAATCTAAGACACAGTGGTTTGAATCTTCTACCTTTTTGTAGGGATACTTGCAGCATTCACCTGAGTATCAAATACTGAAGAAATTTGTGCCAATTTCTTCTTCAGCTGTTCATATGTTTGAATAAAAACCTTTAGTTCTACAATAGGTTTTAATTTTGGAATATCCTCCACAAGGCCTTTACCTTTGCCTTCATCCGGGTAAGTTAACATCAAAGGAGTACTTACCTTTTGTGCATCTTTCTCTGCTTTATCCTTTTTGGTTTGTTCCCCAAGTTGTAGCTCCATTTTCCTGTAACTCAAAACCTTAGTCTTGAGCTCCTGTTGGTATTGAAGAATGAAACTCTGCTCTTCTTTAATTTTATCCCTAATTAGGACTTTAGAAAACAAATTTATTCCCTGGTAAATGGAATCATCAGGGGCAGTCTCATGGGCATAGGTAGTCTTCATGTGTTCTTGGGAAAAGTGGGCAGCCAGGAATGCCTTGGGATCATGCATCCTTTTAGGGGCTTGTCCCAACTTTAATGAAACAATCTTCTTTCCCAACACTGCAGCATGTGTTGAGTTCTGGATAACCAGAGGCCCAAGGTTCAAAGGGAATTTGGGCCATCCTTTTCTTTTAGGTCTAGTTAGCTTGAGGAATACTCCATCTATAACAGTTTGGTAAGCTATTTCTTCAAGCAACAATTTATCTAGGACTATCCTTGGCAACAAATGTACAGTGCTACTTCCCTAAACCATGATATAGGAGAAAGATTCTCCTACATACCATTCACCAATTGTGGGGATGAGAGTTTTGGCTTTAGAAGAGAAGGAAGGTGCATCTTCTCTGAATATATTGTGATAAATTGTTCCAAAGAAATGATCACATATATCATACAGTAAAGGCATTTAGTTGTTTTCCCACAATGCTGAATAGTATATGTGAACTGGAGGTGCTGAAAGGGTCCAATTCCATCCCATGGAAGGATACTGGAACTCTTTGAAGAACACATCAATAATATAAGCTGAATAGAAGAAAGGAGGCTTCCTTGAAGCTAGTGTTTTTTAATAACGCTCAATTGTTGTCTTTAACTCAGTTGACAGAATCAAAGCCCAATTGAATGATTCCCCTATCGTGAGGACGTGATGGGCGACAGGTTCCCATTCGACTTTGAACACAGAATAGTTAGGTAGGCCATACAGCCTACAAAGCATGGCTTCTAGAAGAGAAAAGGGTTCCTTGAACCATGAAATAGGGTATGAATTATCATCTTTGGGTATAATGTTGGTCGGGTTGTTCATCCATGATTTTATCATCTCATCAAAGTTAAACCTAGTCTTGACAGAGTCTAGGAAATCGACATTGAGAAGTTGGGTAGTCGGCTTAAGAGAATATGATCTAATGAAAACTTCAGAGCAGAAATAAGCCAATTGGGACCTTGCATTATTGTTAAAGGAACGGTCTTTAGGGTTTTCGTGATCAATTATCCACTTGACTGCATCTGTGTAAGGGAGAAGGGATGGTCTAGCTGCTATGGCATGCAATTGAGACTCCCTGATTTTCTCATAAACGGACTGGTTATCCTGGATTTTCGACAGGTCGTCGTTGTAAAAAATGGCATAAATTCATGACCAGTCCAACTGATAGGTCTCAGACACTCTATCACTGGTATCGGCAAGGATGCCAAAATTAGGTTCTTTGTTTATCAAGTCTTTCTGGGCAGTCTTGGAACGAGTATTTCTCGACATGGTGGAAAACTGGTAATTCTCATAAATAAAATTAAACCAATCGAAAATAATTTGAAAGCGAAGAAAACCCATAAATAAACAATAGGAAAAAGAAAGAAAACTGACCTGTGCTAACAAAAATGGCATAAAAACAACCTTGGTAAAAACCAACAATAAAATACTTGTCGCAGTTAAATTCTCAAAATTGAAAAATGGTAAAAGAAAATACAAAATTTGAAATATTTAACAAGTTCGTCGGATGAAATGGACCGTAGGATCAAACAAATCAACGGTTAAGATCTAACATGCAGTATCCATAAGAAGAGTCGCGAATTTATTTTTTGCAAAACTGTACATCCTTTCCGCAATGCGGGTTGTGGGTTGCGGAAACACAACTCTAAATACAAACAAACCAAAGGTTTCTGCAATCCGTAATTAAGGGTTGTGGGTTGTGGAAACACAACTTTAAATGTGAATGAATGAAAAGTTCCCACAATCTGCAATTGAGGGTTGCGGGATCGCAAACGACACAATTTAAAACAATGATATTTCTGCATCTGCAATCCTCAATTGCGGGTTGCAGATTGCAGACAAAGAGAGCGCAAATTTATTTTTCAAATGCTTCATGCAATTCGCAATTGCAGGTTGCAGGTTGCGGAAATGAAAAACCCAATTTATTCAAAATCCTCTTCGCATCCGCAATCTGCATTGCAGAAAGAAAAAATTTCAAATCCGAAAACCAAGCTTCCACAATCTGCATTGCGGATTGCGGGTTGCAGAAAGGACAAACTTTAAAGAAATTTTTTGCTTTCTGCAACTCACAAAAAAACACAAAAAATGATGAATTTTTTGAAGGGAAAATTATCAACTGGACTAAATCATGACAAAGAAATGAAAAGCATGATCAACATCGTGAAACCCCAAAATGAATAAGGAATTCAAACATTACCTTAGAAAATGATGATTGGGGCTCCCATGTTTAATAAAAACATGGGATATGATGTACCTACAATAGGGACCTAGTTCTTGGTTCAGATGAGTTGCCGACAGGAGGTTGTATCTTATACTTCTTGTTCATATTAATAGAAATACTCATTTTCTCATCCATTTATATTGTGAATGATCATTTATTATCATTGGGTACATTTTCTTACATATATAATGAATTATTCTATTGTATATGTTGACCTCCTTTATATATCATATGCACTTGTTTGCATTTATTGTTGAGACTAAGCTGCAGGTTCAAGTGTTGTGATTCGAAAGCTCAATGGAATTCTTCCTCAAACGTCCGGATTGAGGTAGGTCCTTTCTGTTGTTTATACGAATTTACATTTATATAGAATATGTTGGGAAGTGAGTTGATTTCTTGGGTCGTTCTGTCTATTGTGGTATACCCCAAGCCATAGGAATTTTTTCTCCGTAACAGAATTGGTGACTCGGCTGGGGAGAAGCCTCCATTTGGGTTCTTTTAGGAATTTTTTCCTTGTTTTGGTTCTCTGCTCTTTCAGGTTTCTATGTCACTGGTAGGTTTTCAGGTTCTGTGTAGAAAAACCCTAAGTTTTCTTGGCCTTTTCACTCATTTTTTGGTCACCTATCCTGCCCTATACGCAATTTTGTTGTGGTTTACCTGCATGTACACACAACTGTTAGTTAACTAGCCCGCATACATACACTACTATTCACTAAATAGTTGCATACAGATCCAGTTTAACCTTTTTTATGGTGTTTTGTTGATGCTGTGTGAGTTCTGGGTGTTCCTGTAGTGTTCCTTTTTAAGAATTTGCACAAACTAAGAAAAATTGTAATTTTTGGCCAATTCGACCCTTAGACTAGTATTGACTCAATTGCTTCCAAACTGCTCCAAATGGTTCCTAATTGGGTTTGAATGAGTTTGGAAGGTATTCAAACATGTAAATGAGGTTGATGGATTCTTGGAAAATCTTAAAACACTTTTTCAACATTCATTTATAATCAAGTAAAAGTGATGAGCTTTACTAGTCAAATCAAGGTTCACAATCCCCAAGGGTAGGAGACAAAGATGGCTTCCCAAACACTGTAAAACCTTCCCAAATTTTAGAACAGAGACATTTTATTGATAAAGGAATTCAAAGGTATCCCCAATTCATCATTAATAATTTTCTATAAGCTTCTGCAACTCCCATAAATCATATGTTTGTATACTAGCTTTGACATAGGGGGAAATGATAGTAAATCTTCACAAATTGTTATGAAACTTAAGAATATTGCTCCAAATGCTTGTCTAATGAATATGAAACGTTTTCAGCATATTAATGGCACTCCATACAACATTAATATATCACATATTTACTGAACCATTCGAATTTGATACCACTTCAAGTGTAAATAACAAGGTATTGGGGAAATGACACCATTTATTCATAGTTTAGCATTTGTACATGAAATCTCTTGGAATTTCGATATGAAAGTATTCAGAGCAGTAAATACATATTATATATATCATATTACAAATATATGGTTCCTCAATATCTATCTCAAAGATATCATCACCTCACCAAGTGCGCCTCTCCTCAAGGAGCAATAATATGCCAAGAAATGAGAGAATGGTTGTAGAAGCAAGTTGAAATAAATGTGACCACGAGCTTCCCTATAGCTTCAACCTGTAACAAAATACTCCATTGTAGCTCCAAATGAAAGGTCTGAATGGGGTCTCCAATTTCCAATTAGGATGGGAATCTTTCACCCTCAAAATTGGTGTTAAGGCAAGTAGAATAACACTCTACTAGCTCTCCTCCCCAAATGAAAAATATCAAATGATCAAAATATATTCTCATTATTTTTTATTGTCTTTTTTTATAAACTTCGCAAGTCCTCCATTGGTATAATTCCTTCCAAAAGACTCATGCCAACTCAAGTTGGGAAGAGATTCCAAAGTATGCCACTTGTCCCTCCAATTCTATCCTCCTCCTTCACTCAATTCGAATAGGTGTGTCTTTGGCTGCCCTAACTCCCTTGTGCGGATTTGTGGAGGCTATTTTTAGACTTGACATGTCATGTATGTTAGATGTCAGCCTTCAGGTCCGATTTGTGTCATAGGTGTCATAGCATCTTCATCATTGTTGTCATAGAAGCTAGGGAATCTAGCCCAAGTGTCTCAATATCTCTCCAATGCCTCTTCCTCTTCCATGGGGGTTACTCTTCCACTCCAATATGACCTACATTGAGTCATGCAGAGTATATTAACCTTCCAACTCCCCAAGATCATTAGAATCCACCTTGGATTCGAATGGGTGAGAATAGAATGCCATGTGGCATGAGGAATCTAGCTTTGTGTGGGTCCCACACCACCAATGTGTCTCCATGACCAAGTGCCACTTTATTTTCCTATCATAAATATTTATTTAACCCCTTTAATATATTTATGTCAATATAATGTCCATTTGGGGTTTATTAGTTCCCTTATTCCCAAATATAATGTTTCCACCCAAACCTAGGAAACTAGTAGATTGGTGGAATTTTCCCTTCTTGAGATGTATTTTAATGGGGACATTACAGTCTTCCCCACCCAAGATTTCTTTCCCTCGAGCAATCTCAATTTAGGATGCTTCAAACTTGTTCCTCCTCTATCAGGTGGCCTTCTATGAGGAATGTCTCCTAAAACGTTTTCATTCTTGTGTTTCATACTGTGGGAGGACACTACTTCATTCAAATAGGTGTGCATTCCTCTCAATACCCTTTGTTTTCCTTCTGAATCTTTGAATCTCATTGCAGGGATTTTATAGTTCATTGTATATTCCCCTATAGATTACATCCATTTCAATCCCAATACCACACTAGTATCAGCAACATCAACCACATAAAAGCTATCAAAAAATGTGTAATTACCTATGGTGAGTTGTAGCTTTGGAATCCATGTTTTTCACTCCATAGTATGGTGACCTGGAATGATGACTATGAAGCCATCAAATGGTTCATCAAGTAGATTTATCCTCTACACCATGGCTGCATAAATGAATTTATGGGTGGCTCCTCCATCTACCAATACTGAAACCCTTTGTCCTTGCACAGCTCCTTGGAACCGAATAGCGTGGAAATGAGGCACTCCTGAAAGCATTGCTAGTCTCCCTTTGTCAGGTAATGGATGATATTCTTATTTTTTCTCTTCTTCTGTTGTGGAATATCCCTCTTATTGGGATGAAATATTTCCTCCTTCCTCCATACCCCCTTCATACTCATCATCAGAAAATATTTCAATGAATTGTGCCTTTCCCTTAGCACATTTATGCCCCGATACCCATGGTTGGAAGCCTGTGTAACATAGTTTCTTCCTTCTGAGTTCTTCCCTGCTTAGTCCCTCTTTCTTATCCTTTCCACATTCATATTATTTCCATGGATTATTTTCAAATCTGAATTGGGAAGGGAAGTTGGTCTTGGAGGGAAACCTTGTCATTAGTAGCACATTCTGCAGATCTCTTTCCAAGTTCATGGCATCCTTCAATGAATTAGGTTTGTGGGCCTTAACTAAAAATTTTAAGGGTTCATCCAAAACTTCAGTAAAGAGAAATACTAATCTTAAAATATATATATCATCCACCTTAATTGATAGTTTTTGGAATTCCAACATATTCTCAGTAGGGGTTCCAACTTGCTTCAATTGGGCTAGTTCTTTGAAAGGCAATTCTGGGTCTTTTCGCTCAAATATTTCTAATACCCTGTCAAAAAATTATCCATATGTTGTAACCTCATCATGTCCCAAAATTTTCAGACCATGGAACCACCAATCATTGGCATCTCCTTCTAGATGCAAAATAGCCATTTTTAAAGCATCCTCTTCCACCATTGGATTCAGTTGAAAATACACATCTAGTTTTTGTACCCAAGTATTTGTAGAACTTTGAGATGAGCCATAAAAAGTGGGAAGGGGCATTTTACCAATGGAATAATTCAATTCTTTATTCTGAAATGGAGTCCTATTACCTTCCCTCATTTTGATTTTGTTTGAGACGGTAAAGTATTGGTCAAATGGTAGAGTCCTACAATCTTCACTCAAATTTTCCCATTCTTTTACAACTTCCTGCATAGCAAATGGGGTGTTAGGTTCTTCTTTGTCCACAACAAATTTAGGTGTAGCAGGCCTTAGTGTACTCTGAAATTCATTAGGTCTATTATGAGGTCCTATTCTTGAGAAAATACTTTCTCCCATTACTTTATGTTCCTCGAAAGAAGAACTGCTGCTGCCTCATATTGCTCCTTTGCTTCCAAGTTGACTAGCCAACAATTTGAACCCTTTCATGATCTGTTTTTTCATGTCTCCAAAGAATGGTTTCATGAATTTAGTAAATTCATCCTTATCCTCTGAGTTTCCCTTCTCATCCCTAGCCATAGTTTCAACAAAATACTCTTCTTCTCCTACTTCTTCCTCTTCAACAAAAACACTTTGAGTATCAATTTCTAAGGGTGGGGGATGATTTCTTTGGCTTCTTGTCCTCATAAATTATCATCCACAACAGGTTCAAGTATAATGCTTTGAAACCACTTGTAGTGTCCCTTTTTAATAATTTGCACAAACTAGGAAAAATTGCAATTTTTGGCAAATTCGACCCTTAGACTAGTATTGACTCAACTGCTTCCAAATTGCTCCAAATGGTTCCGAATTGGGTCTAAATGAGTTTGGAAGGTATCCAGACATGTAAATGAGGCTGATGGATTCTTGTACATTCTTAAAACACTTCTTCAACATTCATTTATAATCATGGAAAAATGATGAACCTTACCAGTCAAATCGAGGTTCATAATCCCCAAGGGTAGGAGACAAAGATGGCTTCCAAAACACTGTAAAACCTTCCCAAATTTTAGAACAGAGACATGGTACTGATAAATTAATTCAATTGTATCCCCAATTCATCATTAATAATTTTCTATAAGCTTCTGCAACTCCCATAAATCAGATGTTTGTATACTAGCTTTGACATAGGGGGAAATGATAGTAAATCTTCACAAATTGTTATGAAACGTAAGAGTATTGCTCCAAATTCTTGTCTAATGAATATGAAAATTATTCATCATATTAAAATGGAACTCCATAAAACATTAATATATCATATATTGACTGAACCATTCGATTTGATACCACTTCAAGTGCAAATAACAAGGTATTGGGGAAATGACACAATTTATTCATAGTTTAGCATTTGTACATGAAATATCTTGGAATTTCGATATGAAAGTATTCTTAGCAGTAAATACAGAGTATATATATCATATTACAAATATAAGTGTCCTCAAGAGCTATCTCAAATAGATCATCACCTCACCAAGTGTGCCTCTCCTCAAGGAGCAAGAATGTGCCAAGAAATGAGAGAATGGATGTAGAAGAAAGCTGAAAGAAATGTGACCACGAGCTTCCCTGTAGCTTCAACCTGTAAACAAATACTCCATTGTAGCTCCAAATGAAATGTATGAATGGCCTCTCCAATTTCCAATTAGGATGGGAACATTTCACCCTCGAAATTGGTGCTAAGGCAAGTAGAATAGCACTTTACTAGCTCTCCTCTCCAAATGAAAAATATCAAATGATAGAAAGATACTCTCCTTCTTTGTTCTTGTCTTTTATAAAATTCTCAAGTCTTCCATGGGTCTAATTCCTTCCAAAATACTCATGCCAACTCAAGTTGGGAATAGATTCCAAAGGATGCCACTTGTCCCTCCAATTCTAGCCTCCTCCTTCACTAAATTCGAATAAGTGTATCTTTGGCTTCCCTAAATACCTTTTGCACCTTCTTGGAGGCTATTTTTAGCCTTGACATGTCATGTATGTCATATTTCATCCTTAAGGTCTGACTTGTGTCATAGGTGTCATAAATCTTCATCATTGTTATCATAGAAGGTAGGGAATCTAGCCCAATTGTTTCAATATCTCTCCAATGCCTCTTCCTCTTCCATGGGAGTTACTCTTCCACTCCAATTCGACCTACATTGATTCATTCCAATTATCTTAACCTTCCAACTCCCCAAGATCATTAGACTCCACCTTGGATTCGAATGGGTGAGAATAGAATGCCATGTGGCATGAGGAATCTAGCTTTGTGTGGGTCCCACACCACCAATGTGTCTCCATGACCATAAATATTTATTTAGCCCCTTTTAATATATTTATGTCAATCTAATGTCCATTTGGGGTTTATTAGTTCCCTTATTCCCAAATATAATGTTACTACCCCAACCTAGGAAACTAGTAGATTGGTGGAATTTTCCCTTCTTGAGATTTATTTGAATGGGGACATTACGGTTCTTGAGTCTTGTTGGGCCTGTATCCTGACTGTCTCATTCCCTTTTAGTGACTGGAAGCTCCTCTTTCCTTGTTTTTTGAGAAATTTGTTTTTAACCATTTTTCTTTTTTATATCTCATTGGCTTATCTGAGTCTTGTTTTTTGGGTTTGTTGGGTTATCTGCACTACATTCTCTGCATCCTTTTTTATGAAAAGTATTGATTCTAGTTGCATTTTCATTTATTTATTTTGAAAATACAAAAAAAAATGATTTTTGTACTTTGATTTTTCATGTGAGTGCTTGTGACTTCATTAGGTTTGATTGGGCATGAAATATTGTATAGAGATTGCATTTTATTTTTGAATAAGAGACCTTGGTTTGACTAGCATTTAGTGGAATACATATTTTTATTGATAGATGAGTCTAGTGTTTTTGGGTGTGCATATTATTGAGTCATTTCATACCACTAGTTTCACAGCCATATTCCTTTGAGTAATCACAACCAATAAAATTAGCGCTTAATTAAAATTGATTAGAAAGCTTTTTCTTTTTCTAGGGTGCACCAACAAGTATAGGTTGTAGAGTCTTGGAATAGAACCTTTGAGAGTAAAAAATCCAAGACTATCAAACAAACATTATGTGTCTGGCTAGGGAGTGGTGAAACCCATTATATACATTGATGTTCTCAGTAGGCTTTACTCATGCCAGAGTTAAGCACGAGGTCACGGGAGGTAGTTTGCGAAGATAGCCCTCCAATACTTGCTGAACCTGGGAGATATATCCAGGATTTGTTCGTATATGGGGACTCTTGAGGGATTTGACCCTTTTGAGTTTCAAGCTTAGCTACCCTGCCCATACGACGGATCCCATTGTTAGTTTTTCATCATTTAATTCACTATGATCTAGGATCTTAACTGAGAGAACAACATGTATAGCATATCAAGCATAAGATACAAGAGACACAAAGCATTTCACCAGGGAAAACAAAGAAGGTGAAAAACCCCGCAACTTCCTCAGAGATAGAATAAGCACCAATACAAATATCACCAAGATGAATCCCCAAAATATATATGTCTGCAGCAGCTACTCCTCCTCCACTTGTGCACACTCCTCCTCTCTCTCACTAATGCGAAGTGAGTGAGTGAGTGAATGAATAGAATGAGAGAGTCACACTCTCTATTTATACAATGACTTGACTTGCCTTTAAATCTAACTGGGCCGACCTCCCTTAGGAGAGTCTAATAATCCATTACCACTTGTCACTAGGCCGACCCCACTAGGGTGGTCTAATAACCCATCAAATATAAGTTATGACACTTACAATATAACTTGCGACACTTGCAAATACAAATGATGACACTTCCAATCGGAGGAATAATACATCTCCGTTGGGGATACAATAAAGTACAAATGTAATACATACAATATACAAGTGAATATCTTCTGAAGTTACAAATACATCAACACTCCCTCTTAACTAGGAAGGTATTCTCTTGACACAGGTCATCAATACATCTCAGCACAAGTCTTCAATTCTGGAGCTGGATCATCGTCACTGGATCACGGAGCATCGTCATCACTGCTGCTGTACTCATCATCTCGATCACTGGTGCTATCTCTCAATTCTTCTCGTCACAGGAAGTTCTACAGAGCCAACCCTTTTTCATGCTGGATGTAGGCCTAGCCTCCTGTAGGTCTTCATCATCTCTGCAAGTGTTCCATCCTATGGAATTATCAGGGCTGATTACGTGCGTCAACAAAACCTCGAAAGAGCATCCCAGGACTTTTACGAGCTTACTGCTCAACCTATCGGATTTCCCAGGATATTTTACATGTGACCTCCACAAAACCTTAAAAGAGTGTCTTGAGACCTGTAATATCTCTAAAGAGCATCCCAGGATCTTTTACGTGACTAACACAACCTGTCCGGATCTCCAGGACTGATTACATGTGGTCTCCACAAAACCTTAAAAGAGTGTCTTGCAATTGCAAGATCTCTAAAGAGCATCCCAAGATCTTTTACGTGACTAGCACAACCTTTCCAGATCTCCAGGATTGATTACATGTGGTCTAGCAAAACCTTAAAAGAGTATCTTGCAACTTCAAGATATTTAAAGATCATCCCAGGATATTTTACATGAATAGCACAACCTATCCAGATCTCCAGGGCTGATTACATGCTTCTGCACAACCTGTCCACAGCCACGGAGTATCATCCTGATACTCATGATCCCACTGATCATATTCTTCGCATGGAGCATCATCTTGACGCTCATGATCATACTGATCATCATCATATAGTACATCATCCTGATGCACATCATCTGGAGTATCGACCTGATGCTCATCACACATGATCGTCCTGATCATCATCATACAATACATCATCCAGATGTACATCATCTAGAGCATCGACCTGATACTCACCACACATGATCATCCTGATCATCATCACAGCATCGTCCTGATGCATATCATCATTGCATGATCATACTTATCATCGTCATAGCATCATCTTGATGCATATCATCATCACATGATCATCCTGATCATCATCACAGCATCGTCTTGATGCACATCATCATCACATGATTATCCTGATCATCATCACAGCATTGACCTGATGCATATCATCATATGATCATCCTAAGCACCATCGTAGCATCATCTTGATGCATATCATCATTGCATGATCATCCTGATCATCATCATCTGGAGCATCGCCCCGATGCTCATCACATCGTACGATCATCCTGATCATTATCATATATAACATCATCCTGATGCTCATCACTCAACACTTACATCCACAGCCATGGGAGGGATCCTCCTATCACCATTCTTGGAATGGCTCCTGCAAGTGTGTCCCATCACTTCCTCCTTGAAGTATCTTCTATCTGAAGAACACCAAGCCTCTCTATGAAGTAACCGAACTTCACTCTAGCTAGTGGTTTGGTCAACACATATGAAATTTGCTCATCCATCGCAACATATAGGAGCTTCACTGCTCCTCTCTACACCATATCCCTTATATAGTGATATTTGATCTCGATATGCTTTGACTGTGATAATCTGCAGGGATCTAGCAACTATAACAAACTCACAATCTAACTCTCAAGATTATTTGCAAAGAAGAAGAAGCATGCATTCAATAATCATTCATAAACAGACAATAATGGACAATGTCAATATCATACAATGAATCATGAATGTAGAGAATGTGTTACAATAATCAATGATGAGGCATCATATAGGATTCAAATTAGCCAAGTAGGGCATTCAAATTTTGAGCTCAGAGTCTATCATGAATAACTATGGAGACATCATCCAGTCGACAGTATCAGTCATAAATGGTAAGAATCAATCAAGTGTGACCAACTGAGTCTAACAGAACTATCTAGCCATAAATCAAGGAATGGAGACTCCAAGGTGGCTTCATGAGGCTCTCTAACTCAAAGTCTAGCTTGGATAACAATGGAGACATCATCCAATCAATAGTATCAGTCATAAATGGTAATAGTCAGTCAAGTGTGTCTAACTGAGTCTAACAGAACCATCTACGCATAAATCAGGGAATGGAAATCCAAGGGGGGTGCATGAGGCTGTTAAATAGTCAAGTGGAACTCCATAACTAGATACCTAGGAGCTACAAGCAGTCAGCATGAGCAATCAGTGGAAGAACTACTCAATCAATGCACTAACTGAATGATAACTCCCGGTAGGTGAGATAAGGCGCCCTAACTGAGTTATAACTAGTGGTAGGTGAGTAAATGCGCTCTAACTAACAGTGGTAGGTGAGAAGGGCGCACTTTCTAAGCAGATAAGTCAAAGAGGGTGCATTAGGTAGGTAGGAGGCCAAATGAGGGCTAAAGAAAGGCTTTGGAGAGCTAGAAGTAGGCTCTAGGTGCTTAGGAGACAACCATGATGATGACTGGATGCATGCAGTGGCATGCAAATGCATGCAACATGCAGTTTTGCATGCAAGCATGAAAAATACATAAATGATGGTGTGAATATTCCAACACCCCCCCCGCAAGCTATACTATGAGATAATAACCGAAAAACAAAATAGGGCCCTGGTGGCCAAGACCAAAGGTCACCCCATACAATCAATCTAAAATAAACTAAGTGAGGAAAGAGGGAAAACCCAATGGGAAGAAAGCCCTCCCTCAAAATAGACTAAAGGATACTATAGTAGCATGACATCACTCACCCCTGAAGGAGGTAAGTGTCCTTCTTTTCCAAAGAAGGATTGATTGATCTGAGATGGATCGGCAATGTGAGAAGGATGAAACCTTCTATTCTGAAAATTTGATCTGGTTCTTCTATGATCATGTGGATCACAGTCCAAATCATCAGCAGATCTGAGTGTAATGGTATCCCATCGAGGAAGAGGAGTAGCATCAGGTTCTTTTGGATCTAGATCTCTCATTCTCTCATCTTCATCATCAGTTGCTAGACCTTCAGGTTCTTGTGGATATGGATCTAGCATTCCATCGTCATCATCTCCATCTTCAGATTCTAAATCTGAAGTATCATGTGAAGATGCATCACTCTCATCAACCAAAGGAGGAGTAGTAGGTGAGCTATCTTGCTCAATAGAAGGAGTATGATGGAGAGGCCACTCCTCAAACTGTACACTCCTTTCCAGAAATGTGGTCATGCAAGTAGTATCAAGTAACTTGTAAGCCTTTGCATCTAATGCATAGCCCACCATAATGCACTCTCTGCTTTGTGAATCAAGAGCTTTCCTTTTGTCAGCTATAATCCTTGCCCAAGCTCTAGATCCAAACACTTTAAGATGAGATACATCAGGTTTGTATCCCATCCATGATTCAAAAGGAGTAGTATCTTTGAGTCCCTTGTGTAGAACTTTGTTCTGAAGATAGGTGGCACAGTTAATGGCTTCTGCCCAAAGACTAGGGTGCAACCCTTTTGACTTTCAATGTTTTTTTCTTTCTTTCAGCTACACCATTCTGTTGTGGTGTGTAGGGAACAACATGTTGTATCTCAATGCCCTCTTTAGTACAAAAATCTTGAAATTCACCCTTAATGTACTCACCACCATTGTCAATGCGAATGGATTTTACTTTCCTGTCTGAAAATTTCTCTACAGAAGACTTGAAAAACTTGAACCCAAATACTTCTGATTTCAGTCTAAGGAAATATACCCAAGTGAATCTAGAATAATCATCAATAAAAGTGAGCACATACCTTGATTTGTTCAGAGATAGATCTAGAAATGGACCGGCTACACCACTATGGATAAGATCAAGAGGGTGAGAGGCTCTCCTAGCCTTTTCTTTCTCAAACTTCTTCTCAGGATGCTTCCCCATCAAACAACCATGACAGTTTCCTTTGGAAAACTTGATCTGGGGCAGCCCATCAACCATCTCCTTTGCATGCATGTCATGCAAATATTTATAGTTAAGATGCCCAAATCTTTCATGCCACAATATGCTTTCTTCATTGGCATGAGTATGGAGAGCTGATTGCTTCGAGAGAGGTAAGAAGTGTGAGAACTCATACAGTTTGGAGATGTGATTTGCAACTCCCTTTGCAATGATTTCACCTGAAACCATGTTTTGTATCTTGACTTCATTTGGAGAAAATATGACTCTTTTGGGATCTCCAATATGAGTCATTTGATACACTGAAAGTAAGTTTGCTGTAAGAGAAGGAACATAAAGCAAATCAGAAAAGTAACCATAGTCAAGATTGATTCTTCCAATCCCCTGAGAGGAGACTTCTTAATCATTCCCCAACATGATAAAAGGGCCAACTGAGCTTTCAAAGTTGGAGAATAGAACTTTGGAGGAAGACATGTGTATTGAGGCTCATGAATATATGATGAAAGAAGAATCTGTTGATGCACTTTCCATGAAGGCATGACATCTCTCTTTGCCTTCGGACCTAGAAGCTTAAGTATCAGGATTTTTCTTCCTTGCACATGGTGGTACAGGAATATTGTTCTTCTCGAGTAACTAAGCCATCAAATCTATAGTCTTCCTCATGCAAGTACTCTCAGGATGAAACCCCTTCAAACAATAACTGCACTTGGTCTTTCCCTTCTAAGAATGCTTGGTCTTCCTTGAGTTCGAAACCCCATCTGAATGGTATGAACTATCTGTAGGCCTTGTATCCTTCGATCTCTTGTCATAAATCTTTTTCTTGCCTTTACCATTCGCTCTCTCTGCAACAGTAAGGGCTGAATCCAATTTGGGTTTGATCATTCCCATAGAGATCAACTTCTCTTCCTCTTGAGTAAGAGATTGAATGAAATCATCAAGTGAGGAAAAATTTCATCTTGGAATGGACAACCTAGCTAACTGGGAAGTAGAGACAAAAACTGAGAAGTTTGCCCCCAACTTTGAGAGAATAGCAAGTATAAGCTGCTTGTCTTCTTTCACTATCTCATATCTTTTCAACTGTGATATCAAGCTTTTGAACTTGGTGAGGAAGGCATTGATAGATTTGAAGTTGTCTGGACTCAAACATATGAGCTCATTCTCCAATTTGTGTCCTTGCATATCATCTTTCGATCTAAAAAGAGATTCGAGCTTGTCCCAAACCTCTTTAGGAGATGTAAGATCGATGACATGGAAGTGAAGATCTTCAGAAATTGAGAGAAGAAGCAGGCCAATTTCTTCATCAAGCCTATCCAAGTACTTGGACTTTTCAGCTACACTGAGAGGTTCTACCATCGTTCTGTTGAGTATTCAGGTGAAGCTCTTTGATCTCATGAAGAGAGTCATCTTGGATTTCTGCTCAGCATAGTTGGAAGATGTAAGCTTTAGATCCATCTGAAACAGAGAAATTTGAATAGTTGAAGAAGATTCTGAACGGGTGAATAAATCTGCAAAACAAGAGAATTTTTGTTGATGGAGAATGCTACACTTTGACTGAACACTACCTTAAGGACACTTGGCACATAGACTAAGTCCTTCACACCTGTCTAGAACTCATTGGATTTCTCCAATGAATTCAAGTAATAGCACCAGGATTTGTTGTGGAAACTCAGAGGCTTCTGGTGCACAAGTGAAAAGATAGCTTCTCAAAGAACTGCTGCAATGGCTGCAATTCGAATAGTTGTTGACTGCTCTGATAGCATGTGATAATATGCAAGGATCTAGAAACTATAACAAACTCACAATCTAACTCTCAAGATTATTTGCAAAGAAGAAGAATCATGCATTCAATAATCACTCATAAACACAGAATAATGGACAATGTCAATACCATATAATGAATAATGAATTTAAAGAATGTGTTACAATAATCAATGATGAGGCATCATAAAGGATTTGAATTAGCCAAGTAGGGCATTCGAATTCTGAGCTCATAGTCTAGCATGAATAACTATGAAGACATCATCTAGTCGGCAGTATCAGTTATAAATGGTAAGAATCAGTCAAGTGTGACCAACTGAGTCTAATAGAACTATCTAGCCATAAATCAAGGAATGGAGACTCCAAGTTGGGTGCATGAGGCTGTCTAACTCAAAGTCTAGCTTGGATAACAATGAAGAAATCATCCAATCAATAGTATCAGTCATAAATGGTAATAGTCAGTCAAGTGTGTCTAACTGAGTCTAACATAACCATCTAGGCATAAATTAGGGAACGGAGACTCCAAGGGGGGCGCATGAGGCTGTCAAATAGTCAAGTGGAACTCCAGAAATAGCTAACTAGGAGCTACAAGCAGTCAACATGAGCAATCAGTGCAATAACTTCTCAATCAATGCACTAATTGAATGATAACTCCCAGTAGGTAAGATAAGGCACCCTAACTGAGTGATAACTGGTGGTAGGTGAGTAAAGGTGCTCTAACTGACAGTGGTAGGTGAGAAGGGCGCATTTGCTAAAATGATAATTCAAAGAGGGCGCATTAGGTAGTTAGGAGGCCAAATAAGGGCTAAAGACAGGCTCTGGAGAGCTAGAAGGAGGATCTAGGTGTTGGGGAGACAACCATGATGATGACTGGATGCATGCAGTGGCATGCAAATGCATGCAACTTGCAGTTTTGCATGCAAGCATACAAAATACAAAAATGATGGTGTGAATATTCCAACATTGACTTGTCATGGAACACCGGGTTCTCTGACAACTTCACACAACTCTGGTTGTCACAGAAGATATAGGTAGCATCCAACTGGAGATCAAATAAATATGATAGTATCTTTCTTAGCCATACTACCTCACAACTAGCCGAACAAGTTGCGACATACTCTGCTTCAGTTTTAATATGTGCTATGCAGGATTGCTTTTTGCTAAACCAAGAGATCACACCTGATCCCATATTGAAGCAACACCCCAAAGTGCTCTTCCTATCTGCAACACTGCCTGCCCATTCTGAATCAACATAACCCTCTAGGTTAAACTTTTGATTCGCATCATACTTGAGCCCATAATCAACAGTACCCTTCAGGTACCTCAGAATATGCTTTACAGCAATCAGGTGAACATGTCTAGGATCCATCAGGAACTAGCTCAAGGTGTTCACCGCAAAGCAAATATCTGGTCTCGTGTTCGTCAGGTACATCAAGCACCCAATCATCTAACGATACATAATGGCATCAACCAAATTTGATGAAGCATCACTCAATAGATTTAGGTTCAATGCCATAGGTGTGACCATGGCCTTGCATTCCATCATCCTGAACCGCTTCAGGATCTCTACTGCATACTTCCCTTGTCCAAGGAAGATCCCATCTACACTCTGCCACACCTCCATACCTAGAAAGTAATGCATCATACTCAAGTATTTCATCTCGAACTCGACAGAAAGCTTCCTCTTTGTGTCAGCAATCAACCTATCCTCACCTGTCACAAACAGGTCATCCACATACAATAGGAGTATCACTGGATTTCCTTCATCAACCTTGTAGTAAAGGTTCGAATCCACTTTACTCTTGGTAAATCCCAAACTAGAGAGGAAGCTATCTATCCTACCGTACCATGTCCTGGGTGCTTGCTTCAAGCCATACAAGTGTTTCTTTAACTTGCACACATATGACTCCTTGTCATGTGTCTCAAAAATCGAGTGGCTGCTCCACATACACTTCCTCTTCGACTACACCATTCAAAAAAGTTGTCTTGACATCCATCTGGTGTATCTTCCACTTCATCACTATAGCCAGAGCAAGTATTTTTCTGATGGAAGTGTATCTGACTACAGGTGAAAAGGTCTCTTCATAATCTATCCCTTCTTTTTGGGAGAATCCATGAGCCACAAACCTTTCCTTGTATTTCTCTATGCTACCATCTACAGCATGCTTTATCTTGTAGATCCACTTGGAAGTCAAAACAGACTTCCCTTCTGGTCTCGGGACCACATCCCAGACATCATTCTTCATGATCGACTAGTATTCTTCGATCATGGCATCCTTCCATTATTGCATCCCTGATCCTAGGAACTTTAGATTCTTGAATATATTCTATAGGTAGTTTTCTTGAACTTCATTGCTGGAATAAATGTCGTTGTCCTTCTTTTGTAGGTGTTTGTACACGATCTTTCCTACAAGTCAAATTTAATTGCATGATTAGAAACTTCTCATAGTTTTCAAAACAAAATCTTACACATAAGGATATATGTCATATAGTAATGGAATTATCTTAGCCAATGCTTCAATACAACATTCATCCATATTTCGTATTCACATGGTGACTTTCTAGAAGCCTTCCATCTCTACCAGAACATTTGTTAAGAGTGTGCACAACTCCCAACATGTCAGCAAAGAGGTTTCATTCTAGATAAGTAGCAATGTGATGTTGTACAATACCATAGGCCACTTACCCATTACTTTCATATTAGTAGTATCTTGTTCATTAATGCATCTTTTCTAATATGCATAATATACATCCTAAATCTAGGAACATAAGTATGTACATGACTGGACAACATCATTTAAGTAATCAAATATATAATAAATGACAATTCAAATACTTATCTTTGTTTGGTTGTTGGGTGGACTCCCTCTCAATCTTTGCTTCCTTGCAGGAACTGCTGGAGTGTGCTCCCTCTTGAACTTTGCTTCCTTTATGATATCATCATGATTATATGTCTTTGAACTTCTATCCATCCTAGACCACTATGCATGCTTAAGTGTGCACTAGTGTCATCCTAAAGATCTCATACATAATCATACATTCATTAGTATAATCTCAATACTATCAAAACATTATGATTCTAAATAGTCTTAAACATGAATGGTCATGGTCATTTCATACATAGTTAATTTATCACAAGCGTTAGTATTCAAGGTTTCAGGGAGGACTTCTTTTACTCACGCATATTCTTATTTGACCATAGGACTCTTCTAGTTTGTCATATCATTAATTAAACTAAGAAGCATAATATGCATAAACCCATGATTGCCCAAACTAACTTCATGAATAATCATTATCAATCATACAAAAGGTATACTTATATAAGATCCTAACAGAAGGTAGGATTCTAACTTGATATAGGAAAAACATACATGGATTATCATGCTTGCTAGCTATGTCTAACATACTCACATAATTTCTTCTTGTTCTCTTCAATGACTTGTGCTGGTAACCTGCATATCTCATAAGTTAACCATTACATAACCAAATTATACATACCTCGTAATTAGAGCTTCTATGTGATCCATGGCTATGAATGAGTCTTTGTCTTCATGTCACCATGGTCATATGTTCTTGATATAGAACTTGAAATGTCTTTCTTGATGTACCTTTCATGTTAGCGGACAACATCATCCTCATACAACATCACGGTGCATTAGTGCAATCATAAGTATCATAACCCTAATCAATGAATGTCTTCTATCATTCACATGCATTCATGCTTTTACTAAGGTGATAAGACAAGTCTAAAATTAATCAAGATTGTACTAACCTCAATAATATGAAGACAAACATATCATAAACTCAATCATGAACATATTTCAATACATACCTATATCTCCTCAATTCATACCTGTCATGATTGCTTGTAGTCTTATTATGTAAGGCCTTAGCCTCATCTCCCTCTGAAACTGGAAGTTATTCACTTATGCAGGTGTCCAATTCATTCTCTTCTAGGATTAACCCAATTCACTTTGATTTGCTGAAACTAGATCTGGAGTTGGATTAGGGTTTGTCAGAGAAACCCTAAAAATTCAAACTTTGAATTTCAAACTTATGATTGGATGAAAATATACGCCTTGTTGAGCTGATCAAGCTGGTATACTTCAGTTTTGAAATATCCAAAATTTGACCCCTCAAAATTGGCTTTGAAAGTTTCGGATCTACAGCTTCTGTCAAATTCTAGTTTTCTGGTCAAAATCTTGAACTAGGGTTTGATAGAGCCCGGGGTTCTACCCAACCAAAAAATTTGATATTGGTCTCTAAATTTCTATTTTGATGAGGATCATCCAGCCATGGTCTCAGATTACAAAAATTCCAACGTTGTATAGACCCTAATTTCCCGCAACAGTGACAAGCCAAGAATGAAAGTGTTAAGAATCCAATTCTGTTTTGACAGAAATATATGCCATATTGTTTCTGATGTATCTATGAAATTTCATATCCTCAGGGTCTAAAACTTCGGCCTATGGTATATTGACCTCTCATATTTCCAACCCCATAGATATGACCTCAAATGGATTCTCCATGAGAGATATATGCCAAGTGTTGCAACATGACCTGGTTATGGGATGAAACAAAATAGCGAACTTGTACGGAGTGGCACGTGTCATTGTTTCAAATTTTGCCTCTAAAACCCAGACCTGTGAAACTAAAGTCCATTCCCCAACTACCATGTTTTACAGAATTCCATTTGGAGCTTCCTATACCGAGATATGACCTCTGTCCCTAGGTCACTTGTTTAGGGATGCATTCTGGAAGAGTCAGAAACCCTAACTTGTACGAATCATATCTCACAAGTACAACGAATCTGGGGCTGATATTTGGACACAAGGTACATGAACAATTCATCTTCTTCATGTTAACGTTTCAGATCCCGAACCTTCACCAAAATGGATTTATAGCGAAAGTTCCACGATGACTAGTTTTTACTATATCAAGCCCTAGCTTCCAATTTGTCGCAAGTGCAACAAATGTCATAAATGCCATACAATGCCTTCCCTCAGGATAGATATGATACCATGTTAGTTTTTCATCAATTAATTCAATATGATTTAGTATCTTAACTGAGAGAACAACATGTACAGCATATCAAGCATAAGAGACAAGAGACAAGAGACACAAAGCATTTCATCGAGGAAAACCAAGAAGGTGAAAAACCCCGCAACTTCCTCAGAGATAGAATAAGCACCAATACAAAGATCACCAAGATGAATCCCCAAAGGATAAAGTTTTGCAGTAGCTACTCCTCCTCCACTTATGCGCACTCCTCCTCTCTCTCACTAATGCGAAGTGAGTGATTGAGTGAATGAATAGAATGAGAGAGTCACACTCTCTATTTATACAATGACTTGACCTGCCTTTAACTCTAATTGAGCCGACCTCCCTTAGGAGAGTCTAATAACCCATTATCACTTGTCACTATGCCAACCCCACTAGGGTGGTCTAATAACCCTTTAACCCACATGACTCATATAGGGACGACCCCACCAAGGTGGTCTATTAACCCATCAAATATAAGTTATGACACTTACAATATAACTTGCGACACTTGCAAATACAAATGACGACACTTCCAATCGAAGGAATAATACATATTCGTTGGGTATACAATAAAGTACAAATGTAATACATACAATATACAAGTGAATATCTTCCAAAGTTACAAATACATCAACACCCACTTGCGACTGTTCGCTTGAGCATTGGTTATACGTGGTGACCATAGTTACTTTACCTAGGTATCACATAGGGAATTTGCAGCGGTTATTCTTTGAGTGTCCTAATTCAGATAGGGGTCAGACAACACATTGTGTTCACACATTGAATTTTGAGGGCCCTTATAACTTATTATGTTACCTTCGGTTATAGTTTGGGACTCTCAAGCCTTTACTAGGCGAGACATACCAGCCGTAGTGTCAGGAGGTCCCCTGAGGTAGTCCCCTGTTGTGTGCATTTTGGGTGTAGTTTATTTTAGGTGTGTTCTTTGTGACAATTTAGTAGGCCGTCAGGAGATGCTTATTTGTTGACTCTTTGAAGTCATCTTGGATCAAGATCAAGCTCTCCATTGATCTCGTCAGTTGGTTGGTTTACCAGTTAGCAATCTGTCGCAGCCTCTTCGCAAGAGATGTCGGAGGACTATTGCTGGTCCTTTATTCACATCTTACGAGCTTCAGAGAGCTCTCGCTATGAGTTCTGCATTCGGCACGTTGGGAGTCCCTGCGACTCCATCCGCTGGCACGAAGAGAACTTCCCCTCCTCACATATACTCTCTGAGGACTAGACGGGAGGGAGGTTCATCACACATCACTCCTCATGGGTTTGGGACATACCAACCCACTAGTAGGAACCCGTTTGATGGTACATGGTCATCAGGTCATCCGTATGGTTCATCTACGGGTGTGTCAGGTTTTGGTTCTACATCTGTCTCCACGAACTCAAACCCTTTTACATTAGGTATGCCCAGTTTTATGTTGAGTGTTACTTCCTTCGTGTCTGGTAGTCACTCTAGCTCTAGCATTGGGGTTGGAGGCACTACACCCCTTTGTATTTCTTATCAGTTCGGGAGTGGTCACATCCCTCCCTCTTCTCCAAGTGTTGGAGGATGGCCTCCTCCATTGTCATCCCCTAGTGTTAGTTTGAATCCTTTCTCGAGTGGAGGTTTCATGGTAGGCATCAGATCTACGACTTATATTCCATCCATTAACCCATATGCCTCTATGCATGCGCCTATGCCCACGAATGCTTATATGATTCCGAATCCTCCTCCTAGTTCATTGGTTCCCTGGGGTGGGAACATACCATTTTCTTATGGCCCTTACTTGGCTGGTTTTTTTGGGTTGAGTGGTTATATGGTAACCCCTTCTCATGGAGGTAACTACTCTAATTATTTAGCCGGTTTCGTCCCTTATTCCATTCCCCCTATGGATCCCATTCCATGCACATGCATGTGTATCCTTATACGGGTCAAGTTGGAGGAGCATATTATCCTTCTGGTCAGGGTCATGGGTTCTATCAGAGTTCGTCGGCACCTCTGGTGGTGACCTCAATGTACACGGTCTCATCTTCGGTTTTGCAAAGTCAGTCTCTTTCGGGAGCTTGTACTCAAGCTTTGCAGCCTCAGCTCCTGTTCCTCGCTAGGTTGAACTTACCTGATCTTTCTAAGCTCACAAATGAGCCAGTGTGTCATGACTATACATGGCCTCCAGTCCCCACCAAGCTCCCTTCCAATGTTCAAAATTTTGAAGGGAAGAAGGGTGAGGATCCCGGTGATCACGTCACCACATTCCATCTATGGTGCTCATCGAATTCCTTAAACCACGATTCCATCTGTTTGAGGCTATTTAAACACACCCTTACGGGGGCTGCCGCGAAATAATATGTCGAGTTTCCTAGGGGCACATATAAGAGCTTCAACGATTTGGATTTGGTTTTTCTAGATCATTTTCAATTGCCAGTTCGTTACGATATTGGCACTAAAATATTGTCCACTTTCCGCTAGGATAAAGCCACACATATTTCTGATCACATTCAACAGTGGCGCCGATGGAAGAGGTTAGTAAAAGCCAACATTCATCCGTATTTTCTCCTGGAATGGCTCCTCAATTCTTTTCTCCCTTATATTTCAAAGGACATTTCGTTGTCTGGAATTATTACTAAGGAGAAGCCATCTTTAGAGCCCAACAGTTAGAACTGGTCTATGCTCAGTATGGGATTTTGTATGACATTATACCTGACATGCCACGCTCACGACATGAGCCCAAGCCCACTCCTGGACCACATGTCGATGGCATTGTAGGTTCTGCAAATGCTCGTTCTGTAGATATGGTTACAAATCAGATGAAAAACTTGTCTATTAACCAATCTACTCTTTGACAGGCTCCCACCTTGTCTGTTTCCACCCAGTCGTCCGATGTACATTCTATACAATCGTCAAACCCATCCGGTAACTAGCAACCTAGTGGGGAAAAGAAGGGGAAGAATAAGTGTAGGGGTGGGAACAATAAGAATAAGAAAGAGAACGCTAACCCTCCTTGGGATGGCGAAAATGCTGGTGGGGACCGCAAGCCTAGACGTAAGGAGAAGTTTCCTTGTAAACTTTGCTCTGAGGATCACCTTACACATTTGTGTCCTCATATGGAGGAAGCATCGAAGCACATCGCACAGATCCCAGCTGTGCTAACAAATCCCCTTCCTCATCATCATAATATAGCTTCTGGTGCTTCCATTTCCAGTCATGGGACTACTAAAACTTCAACTTCTTCTACCCATGACGATGGTTTTGGATGCGTAAACATGGTCAAATATAAGGTTTGTGTTGCTACTCGCTCACATGATTTTGGATCTCCACAACCTTCTTTGGGGAATGAGCCCCCTCCACCTGAGACTCCATTGCATATCGAAAATCCCAACCTTATGTTGCGGGTACCGAAAGGTGTCCTCAAGCGCTCGACACATAATCCTAATTCCCAAGCCACCAAGAAATACTCAATTGTAGATCTAGTCCAAACCCCGTGTGCTATGTTGTCTCTCTAGGTCCTTCAGGCTTGTCCTTCGCAGATGAATGGCCTTCTATTTGCTTTGGGAGTCCAAGATCCTTGTATCCCAAATGTCATCAAGTTTGACACTACTGATGTTCAGCCTCAGTTGCCCTATCATGTGTTTTTTCAAGTTCATGCTAGGTGTTTAGAGATGATCATTAAGCATACCATCGTTGACGAAGGTGCTTCCACTTAACTGATGTCTTCAGCTTGTTGGAAGGCTCTCGGCTCTCCTCTATTGTCAAAGTCTATGACCATGCTCAATGCATTCGATGGTCATTCTTTTAGGCCGCATGGTATTATTCCTTCCCTTGAGGTCCACTTGGGTGGGAAGTCCATTCCTATATAATTCGAGGTGGTCGATGCTCCCCTTGACTATAACCTTTTACTAGGTCGAAATTGGATCTACGCTATGAAAGCAATCGTGTCCTCTGTTTTTAGAGTCATCTAATTTACCCATGAAGGAAATATTGTGACGATCGATTAGCTATCCTTTACTAGCTCCAATCCCGTAGCATCACCAGGAGCTATAGTCCCTCAGATTGAAAATTCTTAGCTGGCAACTGAGAATGTTGGTGTAGGCTTATATTCCTCCTTGATGGGGTCTTTATCCTTTTCTGCACCAATCTCCTTCATAGAAACCTATTATCACTACAGGAGTCTTTCCCTAACTGTAAAGGGAATGAGCTTGGTAACTTAAATAGATCAATAATGTATGGGAAATAGGATCAAGTCAGATAACTTAATAGGCTCACATCCACTCTGAAACACATGAATCTACTCGAAGACTAAAGGCTTTCTACTATACTTCTCAGAAGGTTTAAGTAGAGGGTGTGAAAGCATGAAGAACACTTACCATACCAGCAGAAACAAACATACGAATGTATAGAATAAATGGCTAGCTATAATAGGTGAAATACTTGCAGCTCTAGCTCATCAATGCAAAGACAGGATGACAACCATTAGGCATTAGATAAACAGGAAAAGTAGTGTATATAGGTTTAATATATCAATGAAGAGATGAGATGATAGTCATCTGTCATTAGATATATATAAACATTGAAAACAAAGAAAATGGAAAACTGAACAAAACATAGTGAAAGAAGCTTCTGTGTGAAGATATACTCATAAATGTCTCAATGAAGTATGGCTACAAGTTCCTGAAGTTGAACCACAGTCTCTCGGATTTTCCCCCCTCTTACCTTGAAAGCAATAAACCTAAATAGCGTTCTACAATCTAAAGGAGATCCTCTAAAACTGGATCTAATAAACACTTGTCAAATCAAAACTAATTACAAATGAGATCCTATTAAAAGGATAGGTATCCTTTATTAATTCTAAATCTGCCATATGAGCTTCTTGAGGATGACCTCATTGTTTAGAATCTTCAACCTGCCACATAAGTCATGAGTCATCATACTAGACTCTCGAAGAATTTATCTTGGCCTAAAATTCTACCACCTGCTAATGAGTCACCTACTTTAAAGGCTGAAGATAAGGTCAAAGTTGACTGAATCTGCCACCTACAAAAAAATCCCCAGTTTGCAATGCAATACACTGCAGAAAGAGGGCTTGTGTTGGCAACTAGCTGTAGGTGACTATCTTTGAGAAATATGAGTGGAGAATTGTTTTGGTAGATGAATCAAGTGCTAGAGAATGAAAAAAGTATTTTGAAGTTTTCAACCACAATTGGGCATTGAATTTATTTGTCATTTGAATAAGTAATATATACATGATCTCAACATCATCTGATTATTGAAGTGGATCTGCTTAACTTTCTTGTTCTCTGCTGAGTGGTATCTTTGACTGTAGAGATGCTCTATTTCTGTGTTTTCGGTGGCTTGGGATCAAAATTTACAGTGATTAATCCACCGAAAGCCCTGTTTTCGGTTGCTAAATATGCCTGTGCATGTATCCTTTTGCCTGCAAATGCAAATGACATGTATCTAGATACCCTGCAATCTTAAATAGATGAACTCGGTGCTTGCTCCTGATTTGTCGATGAGGTATGACAAGAGAAACCATCCCATGGATTCCTCTTTCAAATAATCTTTGACCTGTTAAGTTGTCATGCTGGTGACTCTCACTATTTGCAAAACTGGCAGCTGCGCATGTACATATCAAAATTCTGCATGATATACTTACACAGATTTTGACAACCGACACCAGTCGATGAGGAGAATAGAATAAGAGCTTCAATGCTCAGTGCTGGGTTTTGGTGACATATGTCTTAAGTTAAATGCGCTGATAGGCAGACTTTAGGTTTGATTTGAATTAGGAATGGCTTGAGGCTTTAATAGAATCAATAAGAGATGTAAAATATTAGTGTTGGCTTGGTATTCAAAATTGCTTTGAGAACCCATCACTTCATATTTATTTTAATAACAATAACAATTTCCAATCTAAGGAAGCATAAAACTAGGGTTTAGCCAATACTAACAATGCGTGTTTTTGAAATGCAGGTTAAAGATAGAGTGTTAGGAACCCATGTCTTTACTTTGTTAGTATATTGTTGTTGGATGCATATGCTTTTTAAGTCGTCCCATAGTATTTGTTGATCCATAGTTTGTGTTATTGTTGTTGGCGCATATGCTTTGTAAGTCACCCATAGTTTTGTTGATCCATAGTTTGTATTGGCCCATGGTTTTGACCCGTAGTAATTGTTGATCCATATTTTGTATTGGCCCATGGTTTGTATTGACACATGGTATTGACCCATGGTATTGGCGCCTAGACTTAGTATATAAGTGTGTGTTGAGGCCTATGAAGGCACCGTGAAGTTAATTGTATTGAGCTTGCTCAAAGGAGGTTACCCCCTCGAAGTGGCCTGTGATCAATATAAAAGTGATTCTAAGTTCTGTTATTTTTGATATCTCGTGTAGTTGCATTAATTAATTATTGTAGGTTCATCACATCTGGTATCAGAGCACTTTCTTGGGCTTGCTGAGTGAAATTTCCGCCAATTATTTTTTTTCGCATCTGTTGCAGGTTCGGATTTGGGAATAATCCCTATCCTCTTAACTATGGGAAGTACTTGGGCATAATCCCTAAAACTCATTGTGAGGAGTACCACAGGAACCCCGAAGTAGCTGTCCCATTGAGAGGACCTACCAGCGAAAAGGGAAATGACCCCTACCTGATTGACTAGCTCCCACCCATGAGGTAAACCAAGAGCTGTCGTTTGTGGCAAAGCGGTTATTAATTTTACCTGAGCCATGGAGTGAGGGGTACTTCCCCAATACGCAAGCCGTCAGACATCATTGGTGGCCGAGTGAAACCCCTGAACTGTTAGGAAGCCGCACATACCTGGGGTCCATATCTATTTTCAGCTGAATTGTTGTCAATCACTGATGCGTCGTTTCAAATCCAGACGTTCAGATCCATTCTGAAAGCCGTTCCAGATCCAGCCATTTTCAATCCATTCGGTGCCGTTTCAGATCCCTTCAGAGCCATAGCCGCTCCATTCTGATAATCAAAATTAAAAAAAAAAAAAGTATAAAATTCAGTTTTTTCTCCATATCTCCCTTGTTTTCACTCCATTTCCCTTGAAACTTTCGGGGAACCCCTGTAATTCCATTCCGTATATTTCATTCCTGAGGACTCTATCCCCAATTCCACTTCCCAAAGCCCAAAATCCTACATTTGTCTATTTTTAGGGTTTGCCATAACTTCCTTAGATTTCACCCAATCACCTTCAAATTTTACCACAGAGTTCCTTTCCAAATTCTGCTTCTTTGTCTCCCTCTGCCAAATTTTCCCATCCTTTCACCCTGCTTCTCAAATCCTCATTTTTTGCTTCCCTGTCTATTCGACAGTGTCCAAAACCTAGTCAAACCCCAATTACCCTTCAGATTTTTTCCCAAATCCAGATTTTCCTTTACAGAAGCAGTTTCTGTTTGTGTTTTTCTATCCATTTCCCCACTAAAAAAAAAACTCTTGGTTGTGGTTGTCACCTGCGCAGGAGAAAAAACCATGGAGGTAGCACTTGCATCCATCCAAACCAAACTCCAAGATCTGGATGAAAAATTTCTCAGCCTCCATCTTCAGCATTCAGCCATGAACAATAACTGACAGCCATAATCTTTTGCAGCCACCAGGTTCTCTTCTTCCAGCAATTTTCGTGGGCTGAAGCTTGATTTTCCTCGCTTCAGTGGTACTGATCCGACTGGATGGATATACCAAGCAAAACAATATTTCAGTTTTCATAATACTTTTGATGTCCAGAAAGTTCCACTTGCATCCTTTCATTTGGAACAAGAAGCCCTTCAATGGTACCGTTGGTACATCAAAGCTCATCCCGAGCCAAACTGGACATATTTTTGCCAACTCTTTTTGTCACGATTTGGTCCTAGTGCTTTTGATGACTTCACAGGAGCACTCACTAAACTTCACCAAATTGGCACAATGAGAGAGTATCAAACAGAATTTGAGAAACTAGCCAATCACACAGAAGGATTGTCTGATGAATTCTACAGGAGTTGTTTTATCAATGGTCTCAAGGATAAAATCCGCTCAGAGGTCAAAATGTTCTGTCCCAACACAATGATGGAAGTCCTAGAGTTGTCTAAGTTGGAATAGGACAAGATTGCAGCTCAACAACGCTCCAAACCCACCTTTGTTCCCTTCAGAAATATGGGTTCCCAACGACCTCCCATCATGCTTGCTCTGCAAACAACTCCTATCAAGCATTTGTCTGAAACAGAGATGCAGGCATGCCGAGAAAAAGGGCTTTGTTATAATTGTGATGAGAAATTCACTTGGGGGCATAGATGTGTTCAACAAAAGCTCTATCTCTTGGATGTGGATTCTCTGCCTGCCTCAGAACTTGGTGAAGACGCTCCAAATACAGTAGATGTTCAGGTCGACATTCAACAGCCGCCTGTTGATACCCCATCTCAAGACGACCCACCCGAGATCTCTCTCCATGCTGTAACTGGCATCACCACCCCACAAACAATGTGGGTCAAGGGATACTTCAAGAAGCTCCCTCTTACCATACTCATTGATTCTTGTAGCACTCATAACTTCATTGACCCTCAGATTGCCAAACAAGCTGATTGTTTTGTCCATCCTTGTTCCAACTTTGAAGTCATGATTGTCAATGGGGGCACCTTACCTTGCAAGGGGAAGTGTCGTAATGTGCGTATCTCTATGGACGATTATAACCTGCGCTCTGACATGTTTTCCTTATCCTTAGGTGGATGTGATGTGGTTTTGGGCATTCAATGGTTATGCACACTTGGCCCCATCTTAAGTTAAATGCATTGATAGGTAGACTTAAGGTTTTACTTGAATTAGGAATGTCTTAAGTCTTTAATAGAATTGATAAGAGATGTAAAAGATTAGTGTTGGCTTGGCGTTCAAAATTACTTTGAGAACCCATCACTTCATATTTATTTTAATAACAATAACAATTGCCAATCTAAGGAAGCATAAAACTAGGGTTTAGCCAAAACTAACAATGCGTGTTTTTGAAATGCAGGTTAAAGATAAAGCTAAAGGATGCTAGGAAAAAATGATCAACAAGAACTTGATGACAAACCTGGAGGTTAAGACACTGGCCAAAAGACTGAAGAAAGCAATAAAGAGAGATAAAAACACTCTCAAAAGTCGCTTACGTATTGGTTGCTAACATCTGGCTCCAACTCAAGGATGGAATCCTCCCTGTGAGGTTCCAAGAACCTAGTAGTTCCAGTCACCTTATCAGTTGGGCTATGGAGTCATATGTGAAACCAAACTCTCAAGGCTTGTGTAACTGATCTCTGTACACTTTCAAAAACTGCCATTCTCAAGATCTGCCTTTATTCATATAAATTGAGTGCTATTTCTGCTGCAAAGTGGAAGAAAATAAATGCTCGGGCAGGGAGCTTATCTCCTACCCTACTCTACTCTAACCAGTTCTGCAATTGGTTAAGTGAATGCTGACTTCCATAACAACCATTCAAGCAATTTGAAAATTGAAGAAACCTCGTCTCTGTCACTGATCAACAACTGATGTTTGAAATGTAACAATAGCAATAAGAACTCTTTTTGGAAATCATACTCACCTGAAAACATGGGTGAGCTAGAGAAATTTGAAACTTTCAAGTTCTCTGATAAGTATAAATCCATAAATGTTTCCACCGGATCCTTGAAAGGAAGATCAGAAACATGCTGGTCTTCGGGAAATAGTTGCTCAGCCATGACTGTTCCTCAGCTAGAAGACTGGTCACTTTCTGGTTCTCTTGAGATCAACTTGTGATCACCAAAAACTACAATTTCCTCGTCAAAATAGTGTTCAGAAGATGATGATAGAGCAACGTTTAAATGACAAGGACAATGATCAGCTAAAAACATGTAGTTTTTTATGCAATCATTGGTTACCTTAGATTCATTCTGGTTTACAAACTGATCATAAACTTTAGAATCATACCTGTCTCTGGAGTACTCTGCAAATATTGGAGAATTCTGGCCTGAATCTGAAGTGAACTCACATGTTCGCTGCTGTTCCAAATCTGCTTCAAAATCGTTACTTTCCTGCTCAAAATCGGAAAAATACTCACAGTTCATTTGCTTTTGTGCATGTAGGTCTTCAAAGTCAATCTTCTCTCGGATCTTTCTGGAAGCATGGATGTTCTCCTCCACTTCCTTTGCATCTTCAAACAACTATCTTAAGGATGATGACTTCCTTTCTAATAGGAGAAGGGAAAGTTCTGAATGCAAACCCATAACATAATATATCATGGCAGTAGTCTCTATAGGCCAGATCTCCAAAGGCATATCATGATAAGTGATGTAGAATATCCGATTGAAGATAGGCAAAGCTTCATCCTCCTCTCTTTTCAAAGCATAGAAATAAGATAGGTACAAATCAAGTGATTTGTTCTCGCACCAATACTTCAAGAAAACATTAGAGAACTCGATCCAAGAACCAATAGAATCAGTTCTCAGACCCTTAAACTATACAACAACATCTCTGATCAAGGTCTTAGAGAAAAGCCTCATGATCACATCTTCATGAATAATCTCGAACTGATCAATAAAATTTTCAAAAGATTGCAAGTGCCTTTCAGCTAAAGCTTGATTCTCTCCAAAAAACCAAGGGAGATATTCATAACATTCAAGAGGATAAGGATGAAGAAAATAGGGCAGCCTTAAAGGCTTGAACATCTTCATCCTAATTTTAATTTGAAAGGCAGTTGGCTGATTATGAGAGCTAGCATGTTGATGACAAGGTTCAGCAGTAATTCCAAAAGGTGTTGAGCTCTGGACAGATTTTGAATAAGTTCTGACCTCTATAAGGTTACATGGCTGATCAGTTTCAAGGGAGATCTTAATACAATGATCATCTTTATAAACAGGATGAGGTACAGGTACTGAATCAACATCTACAATATAAATAGTATGCAAATCTTCTTCTTCTACAGACGGATATACATAAGAAGGATGATGATTTTCTGAATATACAAAGCAGAAAATGATTCTCTTTACATGCAAAGGGGACAACATGAAAGAGTTGATAAAGAGCCACAACAGTTCATGAAGCAGACTAATGAACTTATACCTGGATTTGAAATTCAGCCTCTTCATCTTCTGTTAACCAGATCCTCCCCAGTGGAATCTTTAATCGTGGACTCACCAGGAAAATGATATAGTCAATTATGTGTCCTCCTTTTGTCTTCCATCAAAATTCATATCTATGTCATTCTCCCAGGGAAACTCTGCTTTCACCTTCATTCCCCGGCAACAGTGCCAATTTGTTATCACTCCATGAGTCTTTCCCTAACTGTAAAGGGAATGATCCTAGTAACTTAAATAGATCAATAATGTATGGGAAATAGGATCAAGTTAGATAACTTAATAGGATCACATCCACTTAGAAACACATGAATCTACTCAAAGGCTAAAGGATTTCTACTATACTGCTCAAAAGGTTTAAGTAAAAGGTGTGAAAGCATGAAGAACACTTATCATTCCAGCAGAAACAAACATATGAATGTATATAACAAATGGCTAGCTATAATAGGTGAAATACTTGCAGCTCTAGCTCATCAATGCAAAGACAGGATGATAGCCATCAGGCATTAGATAAACAAGAAAATCAATGTATACAGGTTTAATATATCAATGAAGAGATGAGATGACAGTCATTTGTCATTAGATATATATAAACATTGAAAACAAAGAAAATGGAAAACTGAACAAAACATAGTGAAAGAAGCTTTTGTGTCAAGATATACTCATAAATGTCTCAATGAAGTATGGCTACAAGTTCCTGAAGTTGAACCACAGTCTCTCGGACTGTCCCCCCTATTACCTTGAAAGCAATAAACTTAAATATCCTTTTACAATCTAAAGGAGATCCTCTAAAATTGGATCTAATGAACACTTGTCAAATCAAAACTATCAAAAGGATAAGTATCCTTTATTAATTCTAAATATTCCATATGAGCTTCTCGAGGATGAACTCATTGTTTAGAATCTTCAACCTGCCACATAAGTCATGAGTCATCATACTAGACTCTAGAAGAATTTCTCTTGGCCTAAAATTCCGCCACCTGCTTATGAGTCACCTACTTTAAAGGCTGAAGATAAGGTCAAAGTTGACTGAATCTGCCACCTACAGGAAAATCCCCAGTTTGCAGTGCAATACACTGCAGAAAGAGGGCTTGTGTTGACAACTAGCTGTAGGTGACTGTATTTGAGCAATATGAATGGAGAATTGTTTTGGTAGATGAATCAAGTGTTGGAGAATGACAAAGTATTTTGAAGTTTTCAACCATAGCTGGGCATCGAATTTATTTATCATTTGAATAAGTAATATATACATGATCTCAGCATCATCTGATTATTGAAGTGGGTTTGCTTAACTTTCTTGTTCTCTGCTGAGTGGTATCTTTGACTGTAGAGATGCTCTGTTTCTGTGTTTTCGGTGGCTTGGGAGCAAAATTTACAGTGATTAAGCCACTGAAAGCCCTGTTTTCGGTTGCTAAATATGCCTGTGCATGTATTCTTCTTGCTGCAAATGCAAATGACACGTATCTAGATACCCTGCAATCTTAAATAGATGAACTCGGTTCCTTCTCCCTATTTGTCGACGAGGTATGAAAAGAGAGACCATCCTGTGGATTCCTCTTTCAAATAATCTTTGACCTGTTGAGTTGTAATGTTGGTGACTCTCACTATTTGCAAAACTGGCAACTACACATGTACATATCAAAATTCTGCATGATATAATTACACAGATTTTGACAACCGACACCAGTCGACGAGGATAATAGAATAAGAGCTTCAACACTCAGTGCTGGGTTTTGGTGACATATGTCTTAAGTTAAATGCGCTTATAGGAAGACTTAAGGTTTGACTTGACTTCGGAATGGCTTGAGGATTTAATAGAATTGATAAGAGATGTAAAAGATTAGTGTTGGCTTGGTGTTCAGAATTACTTTGAGAACCCATCACTTCATATTTATTTTAATAACAATAACAATTGCCAATCTAAGGAAGCATAAAACTAGGGTTTAGACAATACTAACAATGTGTGTTTGTGAAATGTAGTTTAAAGATAGAGCCAAAGGATGTTGGGAAAAAATGATAAACAAGAACTTGATGACAAACCTAGAGGTTAAGACAATGGCCAAAAGACTGAAGAAAGCAATAAAGAGAGATAAAAACACTCTCAAAATTCCATTACGTATTGGTCACTAACATCTAGCTCCATCTCGGGGATGGAATCCTCCCTGTGAGGTTCCAAAAACCTAGTAGGTCCAATCGACTTATTAGTTGGGCTATGGAGTCATCTATGAAACCAAACTCTCAAGGCCTATGTAATTGATCTCTGTACACTTTCAAAAACTACCATTCTCAAGATCTGCCTTTATTCATATAAATTGAGTGCTATTTCTGCAGCAAAGTGGAAGAAAAGAAATGCTCGGGCAACGAGCTTATCTCCTACCCTACTCTACTCTAACCTATTATGCAATTGGTTAAGTGAATGCTGACTTCCATAACATCCATTCAAGCAATTTGAAAATTGAAGAAACCTTGTCTCTGTCACTGATAAACAACTAATGTTTGAAATGTAACAATAGTAATAAGAACTCTTTCTGTAAATCATTCTCACTTGAAAACATGGGCGAGCTAGAGAAATTTGAAACTTTCAAGCTCTCTGACAAGTATAAATCCATAAATGTTTCCACTGTATCCTTGAAAGGAAGATCATAAACATGCTGGTCTTCAGGAAATAGCTGCTCAACCATGAATGTTCCTCAGCTAGAAGACTAATCACTTTTTGGTTCTCTTGAGATCAACTTGTGATCACCAAAAACTGCAATTTCCTCATCAAAATAGTGTTCAGAAGATGATGATAGAGCAATGTTTAAATGACAAGGACTATGATAAGCTAAGAATATGTAGTTTCCTATGAAATCATCGGTTACCTTAGATTCATTCTAGTTTACAAACTGATCATAAACTTCAGACTCATACCTGTCTCTGGAGTACTCTGTAAATATTGGAGAATTCCGACCTGAATCTAAAGTGAACTCACATGTTCGCTGCAGTTCCAAATTTGCTTCAAACTTGTTACTTTCCTGCTCATAATATAAAACATACTCACAGTTCATTTGCTTTTGTGCATGCAGGTCTTCAAAGTCAATCTTCTCTCGGATCTTTCTGGAAGCATGGATGTTCTCCTCCACTTCCTGTGCATCTTCAAACAACTGTCTTAAGGATGATGACTTCCTTTCTAATAGGAGAAGGGAAAGTTCTAAATGCAAACCCATAACATAATATATCATGGAAGCAGTTTCTGTAGGCCGGATCTACAAAGGCATATCATGATAAGTGTTGTAGAATCTTCGATTGAAGATAGGCAAAGCTTCGTCCTCCTCTCCTTTCAAAGCATAGAAATCAGATAGGTACAAATCAAGTGATTTGTTCTCGCACCAATACTTCAAGAAATCATTAGAGAACTCGATCCAAGAACTGATAGAATCAGTTCTCAGACTCTTAAACCATACAGCAGCATCTCTGATCAAGGTCTTAGAGAAAAGTCTCATGATCACATCTTCATGAACAATCTCGAACTGATCAAATTTTTTTTCAAAAGATTGCAATTATCTTTCAGCTAAAGCTTGATTCTCTCCAAAAAACAAGGGGAGATATTCATAATAGTCAAGAGGATAAGTATGAAGAAAATAGGGTAGCCTTAAAGGCTTGAACATCTTCATCCTAATTTTAATTTGAAAGGTAGTTGGCTAATTATGAGAGCTAGCATGTTGATGACAAGGTTCAACAGTAATGCCAAAAGGTGTTGGGCTTTGGACAGATTTTGAATCAGTTCTGGCCTCTGTAGGGTTACATGGCTGATCAGTTTCAAGGGATATCTGAATACAATGATCATCTTTATGAACGCGCTAAGGTACAGGTACTGAATCAAGATCTACAATATAAACAGTATGCGGATCGTCTTCTTCTAAAGACGGATATACATAAGAAGGATGATGATTTTCTAAATATACAAAGCAGAAAATGATTCTCTTTACATGCAAAGGGAGCAGCATGAAAGAGTTGATAAAGAACAACAACAGTTTATGAAGCAGACTAATGAACTGATACTTGGATTTGAAATTCAGCCTCTTCATCTTCTATTAAATAGATCCTCCCCAGTGGAGTCTTTAATCGTGGAGTCGCCAAGTAGATGATACAGTCAATTTTGTGTCCTCCTTTTGTCTTCCATCAAAATTCATATCTATTTCATTCTCCCAGGGAAACTCTGCTTTCACTTTCATTCCCCGACAATGGCACCAATTTGTTGTCACTCCAAGAGTCTTTCCCTGACTGTAAAGGACATGAGCCTGGTAACTTAAATAGATCAATAATGTATGGGAAATAGGATCAAGTCAGATAACTTAATAGGCTCATATCCACTCAGAAACACATGAATCTACTCGAATAATAAAGGCTTTCTACTATACTGCTCAGAAGGTTTAAGTAAAGGGTGTGAAAGCATGAATAACACTTATCATACCAGTAGAAACAAACATACGAATGTATAGAATAAATTGTGAAAATTATCACAGCAGATCTAAGAGCTGATGTATACCTCACAATGAAAGGATTTAGGAATAAGATTAAGAGTGGTCAATGCAGTAAAATGAGCAACAAAATAATTATACAGTAGAACTCGGATAGAAGCAAAATAACTTCACACACACTAATTCATTAATCACAAATAGACAAATAAATAATACAATGCATGAGGAATTCGAATGCCAAGGTGGAAATTCGAATTGGCCTTCATGGAGTGATCAAAAGATCACTGGAGTGTCATTGGAGCACAACTAATAGTCCATCTCATCATCAGTGGAGTCATCAATGCTCAAGTAACTATCAACCATCAATCAAACTGAGTCTAACTGAGTGTGGTAGGTGTAACTGAGTGTAACTGGAACTAACTGAATGAAAGAGGATCAATGGAGGGCGCATGATGATCTAACTAGAGTCGTAATGAGTAGTTTAGCCACACTGGAGGTCCATCGGAGTGGTAAGATCCGTTAAGAGTGAGTCAAGCCTAAAATCAGGGAGAGAAGTCAGTTAACCGAAGACAACTGGATTGGTAGGTGAAGAAGGGCGCCTTTGTCAAGTGGATGGTGAGATGTGGTTGCAACCTTAGATAGGAGGGCTCAATATGAGTGGAAATAAGCTCCCGAGTGCTGGAAGACTAGGGACCAGGTGTTGGAGGTGTCAACCTGATGACTAGGCAGCATGCAGATGCATGCAATGCATGCAGGAATGCATGCAAGACTGAAAATGCAAAGGATGAAAATGCTGGTAGGACTAGGATGGAGTATAGCAATATCCTAACACCCCCCCTTAATCCATCCTGGGCCCTGGTAACTAAGACCAAAGGTCACTCAATACAATGAATAATAACAGTCAATAAACCGAGGAAATGGGGAAACCTCATGGGAAAAATACTCGCCCTCAAAATAGATTGTAAGGCACACACAAAAATAATTGCTCAAACTCAAGTAGGTGTGATGCTTGGTCATATGTATAGAGGTATCTTCTTCTTGGGAAGAAGTGGATCATGCTCAAAAAGCATGTGCTTGTACTTGCTCTTCAGATCGAATGTGATGAGAACAAATCCAAAAGTATGAGGATGATCCTTGAACCTGCGATTCGAATCAGCTGAGGTAGGATCAAATCTATGAATATGCAGATAGTATTTTGTTTTCTCCTTCGAACCATCATGGGTGAGATTATGCCAAAAAGAACCATCAAATAATAATGATTGCTTGGAATCCAAATCAGCTCCAAGACTTGAATCATGGTTTCTTGAGATCTCCTTTGAACCATTAGAGGTGAGATCAAAACTAGTAAATGCATGAGAAATTATCCCAAGCGAATGGCAATGGTTTCTTGAGATCTCCTTTGAACCAACGAGGGTGAGATCAAAACCATGGTCTTCAATAACCTTCTGAAAGCATGAAATAATGATCATATAGTAGTACATAAGAGGTGAGTGATCAAGGAGAGCGAATGCATTACCTCCAATGGCTGATTTTACCTCTGAAACATTCATGTGATCATGATGCAAACCAACATACTCTAGTGCAAGAGAGGATTTAGGACCTTCTGCAATTTGTAGAGTGTGAGCTGGCACAGAATTCGAAATAGAAGAAATTTGGAGCATGGTTGTAGAATCTGCAAGTTCTTCTTCTTTGTGGACAACTTCAATATGAGATATGTTTGATACTGATTCATGATCAATGAGATCATCAAGGAGGGCGAATGCATCACTTTGCTTGCTCTCGAAGGCATTTGGACCAATCCCTTCATTCTGTCTACCAAAAATTTCATCCAGGTGGGCCCATAGCTCTTTTGGAGATTCAACATCAATGTATTGGTATATCATGTATTGAGGCAAAGCAAACATCATTGTTGCATAGAATCTGTCACCTTTATTTAACCAGTCAATCTCTTCTTCAGAGGATTCAAACTCTCTTTCAAAACAATGATCAAAGAGATCATTTTTCTTCAAATATGCTATCATTTTTGGTTTCCATTCATCATAGTTGAATGGAGAAAGAGGAGTGATTTCTTCTGAATACATGGAAGCTGTAGAAGACCTGCAAAAAATAATAGAAATATCTGCAACTGCTACTACTGCACTCGAAATCTTGATAATAACTTGCAAAAAACTCTCAGGAATGGAGATAAACAATACTCTCAACATGCTTTGATACCATGTGAAAATTCTCACAGCATATCTAAGAGCTGATGTATACCTCACAATGAAAGGATTTAGGAATAAGATTAAGAGTGGTCAATGTAGTAAAATGAGCAACAAAATAATGATACAGTAGAACTCCGATAGAAGCAAAAAACTTCACACTAATTCATTAATAAAAAATGGACAAATAAATAATACAATGCATGAGGAATTCGAATGCCAAGGTGGCAATTCGAATTGGCCTTCATGGAGTGATCAAAAGATCACTGGAGTGTCATCGGAGCACAACTAGTAGTCTATCTCATCATCAGTGGAGTCATCAATGCTCAAGTAACTGTCAACCATCAGTCAAACTGAGTCTAACTGAGTGTGGGAGGTGTAACTAGAACTAACTGAAGTGAGCATGAGGAGCTAACTGGAGTTAGAATGAGCAGTCTAGTCACACTGGAGGTCCATCGGAGTGGTAAGATCAGCTAAGAGTGAGTCAAGCCTAAAATCAAGGAGAGAAATCAGTTAACTGAAGACAACTGGACTGGTAGGTGAAGAAGGGCGCCTTTGTCAAGTGGAAGATGAGATGTGGGCGCATCACTGGCTAGGAGGGCTCAATATGAGTGGAAATAAGCTCCCGAGTGCTGGAAGACTAGGGACTAGGTGTTGGAGGTGTCAACCTGATGACTGGGAAGCATGTGGATGCATGCAATGCATGCAGAATGCATGCTGGATGCAATACTGAAAATGCAAAGGATGAAAATGCTGGTAGGACTAGGATGGAGTATAGGAATATCCTAACATAAATGGCCAGCTATAATAGGTGAAATACTTGAAGCTCTAGCTCATCAATGCAAAGACAAGATGACAGCCATCAGGCATTAGATAAACAGGAAAATCAATGTATACAGGTTTAATATATCAATGAAGAGATGAGATGAAAGTCATCTGTCATTAGATATATATAAACATTGAAAACAAAGAAAATGGAAAACTGAACAAAACATAGTGAAAGAAGCTTCTGTGTCGAGATACTCATAAATGTATCAATGGAGTATGGCTACAAGTTCCTGAAGTTGAACCACAGTCTCTCGAACTGTCCCCCCTCTTACCTTGAAAGCAATAAACTTAAATAGCCTTTTACAATCTAAAGGAGATCCTCTAAAACTGGATCTAATGAACACTTGTCAAATCAAAAATAATTACAAAGGAGATCCTATTAAAAGGATAGGTATCCTTTATTAATTCTAAATTTTCCATATGAGCTTCTCAAGGATGAACTCATTGTTTAGAATCTTCAACCTGTCACATAAGTCATGAGTCATCATACTAGACTCTAGAAGAATTTCTCTTGGCCTAAAATTCTGCCACATGTTGATGAGTCACCTACTTTAAAGGCTGAAGATAAGGTCAAAGTTGACTGAATCTGCCACCTACAAAAAAATCCCCAGTTTGCAATGCAATACACCGCAGAAAGAGGGCTTGTGTTGGAAACTACCTGTAGGTGATTGTCTTTGAGCAATATGAGTGGAGAATTGTTTTGGTAGATGAATCAAGTGCTCGAGAATGAAAAAAGTCTTTTGAAGTTTTCAACCACAGCTGGGCATAGAATTTCTTTGTCATTTGAATAAGTAATATTTACATGATCTCAGCATCATCTGATTATTGAAGTGGATCTGCTTAACTTTCTTGTTCTCTGCTAAGTGGTATCTTTGACTGTAGAGATGCTCTGTTTCTATGTTTTCGATTGCTAAAGATGGCTGTGCATGTATTCTTATGCATGCAAATGCAAATGACACGTATCTAGATACCCTACAATCTTAAATAGATGAACTCGATGCCTGTTCCTGATTTGTCGACGAGGTATGACAAGAAAGACCATCCCGTGGATTCCTCTTTCAAATAATCTTTGACCTGTCAAGTTGACATGCTGGTGACTCTCACTATTTGCAAAACTGGCAGTTGCGCATGTACATATCAAAATTTTGCATGATATACCTACACAAATTTTGACAATTGACACCAGTCGATGAGGAGAATAGAATAAGAGATTCAACGCTCAGTGCTGGGTTTTGGTGACATATGTCTTAAGTTAAATGTGTTGATAGGCAGACTTAAGGTTTGAATTGACTTAGGAATGGCCCAAGGCTTTAATAGAATCGATAAGAGATGTAAAATATTAGTGTTGGCTTGGCATTCATAATTACTTTGAGAACCCATCACTTCATATTTTATTTTAATAACAATAACAATTTCCAATCGAAGGAAGCATAAAGATAGGGTTTAGACAATACTAACAATGTGTGTTTGTGAAATGTAGGTTAAAGATAGAGCCAATGGATGCTGGGAAAAAATGATCAACAAGAACTTGATGACAAACCTGGACGTTAAGACACTGGCCAAAATACTGAAGAAAGCAATAAAGAGAGATAAAAATGCTCTCAAAAGTCCATTACGTATTGGTCGCTAACAAAACCATCTCCGATGATGCCCCTTCATCATTGAATCTCGTACCATTCCAGACATCGTACTTTAGTGATCTGTGGACTCTACCTTCAATGAGTTCCCCATCGGGAGACTCTTCGCACATCGGGATGGCTATGCCCTTTTCTGTAGTTGAGCTTGCTTATCGTGATATTCAGCAAGTCACTGCATATTTGGATCTCTCTTCTTTAGGGACAGAGGAAGAAGATCTCGTTATGCTACCCGCGTGGGGAGTGGACTCGTCTTGTTCACATGAATTCCTTGATGGTACTTTACCTTTGGATGAAGCCATTATCAAGGCCATGAATGGAAATGACAAGCCTTGGGAGGATCTCCATCGTAGATCTTATTTCCTTCCCAACCTTGATCTTACTGAGCAAGATGAGTTTCGATCGAATCTAGCCAAGAAAGTTGGTCACCCTATGGCTCCTTTGGAATCACATGGCATTTATGTGAAGGGAAATATGTCTAATATTTCTCCTACTATCCCAATCAACATTTCTCATACTCCCAGAAAAGTCAAAAATGTATACATCGGTGTTGATTGTTCCCCCGAGGAAATCCATATTTACACCGATTTATTCAAAGAATTTTGAGATGTATTTTCTTGGTCATATGAAGAGATGCCAGGTATTGACCCTCGTACTATCGAACACGAGATTAAGACTTACCCAAATGTTAAGCCTTTTCGACAACATCTTCATGCTGTTAATCCTAGGAAGGCAGCTGCCATTAAGGAAGAGGTAGAGAAACTACTTAAAGTTGGTTTTATCTACCCATTTCCCCTTACCGAATGGGTATCCAACCCTGTTCTTATGGATAATATGCAGGGAACCATTCATGTGTGCACTGACTTTCACGATCTGAATAAAGCATGTCCTAAAGATAACTTCCCCACCCCATTCATAGACCAAATCTTGGATGAGTGTGCGGGAAGCAAAGTGTTCTCGTTTATGGACGGATTTTTGGGCTATAATCATATCCAAATCAAACTTGAGGATCAACATAAAACTGCATTTATATGTCCTTGGGGTACTTTCACATACCGAAAAATGCCCTTTATCCTTAAAAACGTCAGAGCTACGTTTCAACGGGCCATGGCCTATGCTTTTCACAATCTTAAGTTTATAGTGGAGGCTTACCTAGATGACCTTGCTACTCACTCTCGTAAGAGAGTGGATCATCCATGCCACCTCCATCTTATTTTTGAGAGATGTCGTCATTATAATATTCGTTTGAATTCGAACAAGTGCATCTTCGTCATGAAAACCGGTCACCCTCTAGGGTTTGTAGTCTCGAAGGAGGGTATTAGAGTCGATCCGTTGAAGGTTGAGGCAATACTTCGGTTTCCTCCCCCGCATACTTTGGTTCAACTTCAGATCCTCCAAGGGAGAGCCACTTTCTTACGTCATTTCATCGTGAACTATTCCATTCTTACTAAGGGTTTCGCATGATTATTGAAGAAAGATACCCCTTTTATCTGGGATGAGCGAGCCCAACAGTCTTTCGATGCTCTTAAGAAAGCCTTGGTATCAGCCCCTCTTCTTAGTCCACCCAACTATACAAGAGACTTTTTGCTTTATGTGGTCGTGTCTCAAGAGACGATTGGTATGGTCTTGGTTCAAGTGGATGATATGCTCCAAGAGCATGTCATCTATTATCTTAGTCGAAACCTAGTAGACGTTGTGTTAAATATTGTAACTTCTAAGAATATTATATTTGTACATTATTATTTCAGAGATGTTTCATCCCTCTGAGGTAACCCTATTATGTATCCGGAGATGATTATTCCTCCGAGGGGTTGTGGTAACTAGGGTTATTAGACCCACCATGTGGGAGTCGGCCCTAATATTATATTTTAGGGGTTATTAGACTTCTCCAGGAGAGGTCGGCCCCATTAGGGATTTTTGGTCAGTCGGTAGTTAGTAAAAATAGAGGAGGTGAGCTCCTCATTAGACACACTTGTACAACTCAGAAAAGTAGCGCACTAGTCTGGGAGGTCTGCTAAGGAGCTAGAGAAGGAGGGAGCACATCTTGTATTTTGGTTGATCATCTTATTGAGGAAAGCTTTGCTGGGTTTTCTACCCCATGAGGGTTTCCTAGGGTAAATTCTGTGTCTATCTTGTGATTATGTTTCTTTTAGTGATCTTGCTAGTCTATTTGGTTTAAACTTAACATGGTATCAGAGCTAGCCTGAATAGGACATCTTTCACAAGGTAAGAATATCTCTCTCTCTCTCTGGTGAAAATTAGGGTTTCAACAAAACGTTGGTATTGTTGAATTCTGATTACATGGCTGGATAGCCCTTCTCAAAATCAATCTTTTGAGCCCTAGATCGAACTTTTGGGTTGGGTAGAACTCCGGGAAAGTCAAACCCTAGTTTTACCAAAAGTGCGATAAACAAGAAATTGGTTTCAGCAAAAAGTTGGTACTGTTGAATTCTGATTACATGGCTGGATAGCCCTTCTCAAAACCAATCTTTTGAACCCTAGATATAACTTTTTGGTTGGGTAGAACTCAGGGAAAGTCAAACCCTAGTTTTACCAAAAGTGCGATAAACCAGAAATTCTGTCCCAGGATCCAGAAAAGTAAAAGGTTAAAGTTTCCAGGTAAGTACTATTTTATATCTTGTCTCTTGGACTCCCCCAAGAGAAGATGGCTCCAAGCACTAAGCTTGAAGACAAGTTAGAAGGTATAGAGAATTTCCGAGCATGGAAATATAGAATTGGTCTCATTCTTGAAGAGAATGATCTTGCTCAGTACATCAAGGATGAAGTTGCAGAACCTGAAGGAGATGAAGCTAAAGAGAAGCATAGAAAGGATTTGACTAGGGAAAATATAATCATAGCTTATTCCATTAAGGACCACTTGATTCCCCAAGTGGCTTCCAAGAAAACTCCAATGGAGATGTATGATGCCCTAGGAAGAATGTATGAGGAAAAGAACATCAATAGGAAGATGAACCTAAGAACTCAGTTGAAGAGTACCAAGATGAACAAAGGGGAATCCATTCAAGACTACTTCTCAAGGGTCTCCCAAATCAAGGAGCAACTAAATGCCATTGGTGATACTCTTGATGAAGATGAACTTGTGATGACTGCTCTAAATGGTCTCACTAGATCTTGGGAGTCATTTATACAAACTATGTGTGCCAGAAAAGAAAGTATGAAGTTTGATGTAGTGTGGGAAGATTGTGTTCAAGAAGAGGCTAGAGTAGCCAAAAGAGAAGCACTCCTCAAGGAGGATGACCAAGCCTTGGCCACTCACACCAAAAGAAGAAGAATGGGTCACTTCAAGAAAGTTGACCACAAAGGATCTCAACACTTCTCTAAATTTAAAAGAAATAGAGGACCCAATCCAGTAAGAGATCTCTCCACAGTCCAGTGTTACAGTTGTCTTAAACTAGGACACATTGCCAAATTTTGTCCTTCACAAAAGAAGAAGAAGTTTGTACACAAAAGACATCATGCACACATGGCAAAAGATGATAGTGAAGAAGAAGAAGAAGAAGAAGAAGAAGAGGAAGAGGAAAAGCCTCGAAGGAAAAGATCTAAAATAAAGAAAGAAGATCCAGAAGAATATGTCCTATTCTCTGCACTCTCTGGATCTGTATCTCCTGGAGAAGATACATGGCTCATTGACAGTGGTGCTTCTAAGCACATGACATGTCAAAGAAATACTTTCTCAAATCTTGAAGAAAAGTCTTCTACACAAAAGGTATCTCTAGGAGATGACTACCAATATCCCATCAAAGGAATTGGTGAAGCAAGCTACAAGCTAGATTCTGGAACACCCTTGAATATGAAAGAAATCTTATATGTACCAGGTTTGAAGAAGAACTTACTATCTATCTCAGCTCTAGATAAGAAAGGTTTTAGAGTTGCCTTCATAGATGGCCAAGTAATTATGTGGCCCAAAGGAAAATCTATTGAAGATGCAGTTGTCATTGGTGAAGAAGAAGGAGGTCTCTATAAACTCAAGGGACATCCAGAAGTTGCCCTTGCTCATGAAACCTCTAGCCCTAGTGAGCTATGGCACAGAAGATTAGCTCACATTAACTATAAATCCCTACCCTATGTAAGTAAGGTGGTCATAGGATTACCATACTTAAAGGTTGATCATAATGGCTCATGTAAAGGATGTGAAAAAGGAAAGAATATCAAGAATCCTTTTTCAAAGAGTGAAACAAAGACTAAGAACATTTTGGAGCTAATACATTCAGATGTGTGTGGACCAATGCCCACCACTTCCCTAAGTGGTTTTGAATGCTATCTCTCTTTCATTGATGACTATTCAAGGAAGACTTGGATATACTTTCTAAAAGGTAAGAATGAAGTCTTTGGAAAATTCAAAGAGTTCAAGGCCTTAATAGAAAATCTCTTAGAAAAGAAAATCAAGATTCTCAGAATAGATAATGGGGGAGAATATACTTCAAAATACTTTGAATACTTTTGTAAGGAAGCTGGGATCAAGAGGGAACTAACCACTCCCTACAATCCCCAACAAAATGGGGTGTCTGAAAGAAAGAATAGAACCATCATGAAAGCTGTAAAAACTATGATACGTGATCAAGATCTACCTATGTATTTATGGGCTGAAGCAGCTAGGACAACAGTCTATGTGCAGAATAGACTTTCCCATAGTTCTCTTGAATTAAAAACTCCAGAAGAAGTGTTCACAGGAAAGAAGCCTGAGGTAATTCATCTCAAAGAATTTGGTTTTCCTGTGTACATTCACATTCCAAAAGAAAAGAGAACCAAGTTGGATCCTTCTGGTAAGATGGGATTATTTGTTGGATACTGTGAATCATCCAAAGCCTTCAGAATCTACATACCAGGTTTTCATCATATGGAAATAAGTAGAGATGTAAAATTTGATGAAGAAGCAGCTCTCAAGAAATCCAAAAAGTGTCAACTTGAAGAAATCTATTAAGAAGATACACCTCCTAGAGTCACAGAAGCTGTACACATTCCTGAAGATGATACTCCAGAAGATCATGACATGATAGAACCACAAGAACCCCCTATTTCAGACTTATCTAGAAAAAGAAGACCAGCATGGGCTAGAGACATTATTCAAGGAGCTGAAAGATATGGAGCTTCTGAAGGCTCCACCAGAGAAAGAAAGAAACCAAAGCTAGTATCGAACTATGTAGCCTTGATGTGTGATATTGTGGATCAACATCCTACTAGCTATGAAGAGGCAGCTCAAAAGAAAGAATGGGTAGAAGCAATGACAGAAGAATATCAGTCAATAATGAAAAATGATGTTTGGGATATAGTTCCCAAACCAAAAGATAAAAGTGTGGTTTCTTCCAAATGGATTTTTAAAATAAAACATGCTGCAGATGGTAGCATTGAAAAATATAAGGCAAGATTTGTAGCCCGAGGATTCTCTCAGAAAGAGGGAATTGACTATGAAGAAACATTTGCACCAGTTGCTAGGTATACTTCAATTAGAACTATCATGGCACTTGCATCTATGATGAAGTGGAAATTACATCAAATGGATGTTAAGACAACTTTTCTGAATGGTGTAATTGAAGAAGAAGTGTACATAGAACAACCACAAGGGTTCGAGGTTAAAGACGGGAGAACTCATGTATGCAAACTGAAAAAAGGCATTATATGGATTAAAGCAAGCTCCCAGAGCTTGGTACGGAAGGATTGACAATTTCTTAACAAGCATGGGCTTTACCAAGAGTAAAGCTGACCCTAATCTTTATCTTAAGGTAATGGATGACGAACCAGTTATACTACTATTATATGTAGATGATTTTTTCTAACCGGAAATGAGAAACAGATTATTGAATGCAAGAAGAAGCTTTCTTCAGAATTCGAGATGAAAGATCTCGGATTAATGCACTACTTCTTAGGTCTCGAAGTATGGCAAGAACCAAAAGGAATCTTTCTAAATCAAGGTAAGTATGTTGTGGAGATTCTAAAAAGATTTAATATGTTGGAGTGTAAAGCCATGGCGACTTCCATGGACTCCAACTTGAAGTTATTAATTAATGACACATCAGAATTAGTGGACATAACTCTATATAGACAAATCATTGGGTCTTTAATGTATTTAACAAATACTAGGCCAGATATATGCTTTGCCGTAAATACCCTAAGTCGGTATCTAGTAGAACCTAGAAAGGTTCACTTAATAGCTGCAAAGAATGTGATGAGGTACCTAAAGGGTACTTTAGATTTTGGTCTATATTATCTTGGAAACCATGAACTCAATTTACATGGTTTCTCAGACTCTGATTGGGAAGGAAGTATCTCAGACAAAAAGAGTACATCAAGTGGATGTTATGGTCTTGGATCTGCCATGATCTCATGGTTCAGCAAGAAACAATCCAGTGTGGCTCTCAGTATTGCTGAAGCAGAATACATAGCTGCCTGCTCTGCTAGCTGTGAAGTAGTATGGCTTCAGAAACTATTATCTGGAGTGTTTGACTTAGAGATGGATCCCACTGTGATCATGTGTGACAGTCAAAGTTGCATCAAAATGATAGAAAATCCTGTATTCCATGATAAGTCAAAACACATAGAGATCCGATACTTTTATATACGAGACATGGTGCAGAGAGGAGCTATCAAACTCGAGTATATAAGTACTGAAGAACAAGTTGCTAATATATTAACCAAACCCCTAGCTCGTGTGAAATTTGAATACTTCCGAGACAAGCTTGGTGTAACTCTAAAGGACCCTCCTCGAAAGGGGGAGTAGTATCATCACTAATGATGAAGATACATGTCTACCACTCTTAAATATTTAGGCTTATTTAGATTTAGACTTCTTACACTTAGAACACTTACACTATTTTTATTTTTGATGTATGTATTGATGAGGATACATGTTTTAAATAATGTATGTATTGATGAGGATACATGTTTTGATAATGTATGTATTGATGAGGATACATGTTTTAAATAATGTATGTATTGATGAGGATACATGTTTTGATAATGTATGTATTGATGAGGATACATGTTTTGATAAGTGTATGTATTGATGAGGATACATGTTTTGATAATGTATGTATTGATGAGGATACATGTGTAGATGAGTATACTTGTGTACTTGTATGGATGAGGATACTTGTACCCATATTGAAAAGAGGATTGTATCATCCGTGGACTTTAGTCCTAAAGTGATCCGCGGACATATGTCTCCAAGAGTAATAGGATTGTATCATCTGTGGACTTTAGTCCTAAAGTGATCTGCAGACAGATGTCTCCGAGAGTAAGAGGATTGTATCATTCGTGGACTTTAGTCCTAAAGTGATCTATAGACAAGATGTATCCGAGAATAAAATCCTGAATGAACAAGTAAGGGGATTGGATCATCCTCGGACTTTGGTCCTGTGAATTGAGCCGTAGACAAGATGTATCCGAGAATAAAATCCTGAATGAACAGGTAAGGGGATTGGATCGTCCTCGGACATTGGTCTTGTGAATTGAGCCGTAGACAAGATGTCTCCGAGAATAAAATCTTGAATGAACAGGTAAGGGGATTGGATCGTCCTCAGACTTTGGTCCTGTGAATTGAGCCGTAGACAAGATGTCTCCGAGAATAAAATCCTGAATGAACAGGTAAGGGGATTGGATCGTCCTTGGACTTTGGTCCTGTGAATTGAGCCGTAGACATGAGGTCTCCGAGAATTGAATGATAGGACTGGATCATCCCTGGACTTTGGTTCAAAAGGTACATGATAGGACTGGATCGTCCCTGGACTTCGGTTCAAAAGGTACATGATAGGACTGGATCATCCCTGGACTTCGGTTCAAAAGGTACATGATAGGACTGGATCGTCCCTGGACCTCGGTTCAAAAGGTACATGGTAGGACTGGATCGTCCTTGGACCTCGGTTCAAAAGGTACATGACAGGATTGCATCATCCATGGACCTATGTCCTAAAAGGAGCAGGATTGATCATTTTGTAATATGATCATATGTATCGCAGGGTATACGATGCTAATGACGATGCTGACGACGATGCTGATGATCGTGCGATGATGATACTGATGATGATGCTGACGATGATGCTGATGATCGTATGATCATGATGCTGATGATGATGCTGATGATCGTATGATGAAGATGCTGATGCTGTTGACGATGCTGATGATGGTATGATGACGATGTTGATGATCGTACGATGACGATGCCGATGATCGTGCGATGATGTTGATGTTCCAGTAACTGATTGAGTTACTGATGATGATGTATTGAAGAAAGATTCCGATGATTTATAGATGTATCATGTATGATGTAGTCAATGACTCCTTGCTCCTGCAGATGTTGTTATAATATCCTTCTCGTTAAGGGGGAGTGTTAAATATTGTAACTTCTAAGAATATTATATTTGTACATTATTATTCTAGAGATGTTTCATCTCTCCGAGGTAACCCTATTATGTATCCGGAGATGATTATTCCTCCGAGGGGTTGTGGTAACTAGGGTTATTAGACCCACCATGTGGGGGTCGGCCTTGATATTATATTTTAGGGGTTATTAGACTTCTCCAGGAGAGGTCGGCCCCATTAGGGATTTTTGGTCAGTCGGGAGTTAGTATAAATAGAGGAGGTGAGCTCCTCATTAGACACACTTGTACAACTCAGAAAAGTAGTGCACTAGTCTGGGAGGTCTGCTAAGGAGGTAGAGAAGAAGGGAGCACATCTTGTATTTTGGTTGATCATCTTATTGAGGAAAGCTTTGCTGGGTTTTCTACCCCATGAGGGTTTCCCAGGGTAAATTCTGTGTCTATCTTGTGATTATGTTTCTTTCATTGATCTTGCTAGTCTATTTGGTTTAAACTTAACACGTTGAAATAAGGTATTCTCACGTAGAGAAACTAGCCCTCATGATTGTTCATGCAGTCCAGAGATTACGACACTACATCTTGCGCAGGAAAACCACGGTTATAGCACATGTCAATCCATTTCAGTTTGTGCTCTCATGACATTTGATTGGGGGGGAGTATAACAAATGGATTCTCATCCTTCAGGAATTCGATCTCGATTTTGCCTCGGCAAAGTTCGTGAAGTCCTTGGTTTTCGCGGAGCTGATGTTCGATTTTCCTAGACTTAATGAGGAAGTGGTCCATGAGGACTCATTTGTTGATGAGCATTTATTCCTTATCTTGTAGTCAGACCCTTGGTATGGAGACATCATTGTATATCTACAAAATCTGAATTTCCCTTCGCATCTTTCGCGAGATGAGCAACGACGTGTGAGACACCATGCAAAAGATTATGTCATCGTCGGTGAGACTTTGTATCACCAAGGAAAAGACTCTCTCTTGCATCATTGCTTGACTCATGAAGAGGCAGAATTAGTGCTTAATGATTGCCATAGTGGGGCCTGTGGTGGTCACTTATCCGGGCTTGATACATCCCAACGTATCTTGCGAATGCGTTATTTTTGGCCTATGATATTTAAAGATTGTGTTAACGCTGTAAAGAGATGCTACCCTTGTCAAGTATTTTATCGAAATGTATGCTCACATCCTTCTCCTCTCTATCTGCTCGTCATCGTTGGTCCCTTCACCAAGTGGGGGGTTGATTTCATGGATTGCAACCCAACTTCGGCTGGGGGGAATCGTCATATCATAATGGCTGTAGATTACTTTACCAAATGGGATGAGTCCATGCTGGCTGTTAAATCCGATGGTGAAACAATATCCCACTTCGTATTCAATCAGATCATAGCTCGATTCGATATCCCGAAAGAGATTATCACTGACTATGGTAGTCACTTTCAAAATAAGATGATGGATGAATTATTGCTTAAGCTTGGGTTTAGACAAGATCACTCATCTTTGTATTATCCCCAAGCGAATGGCCAAGTAGAGGAAGTCAATAAGTCCCTTAAGGCCATTCTCCAAAGGACCATCCAACAAAGTAAGAATAATTGGGATATCATGTTATATCTTGATTTGTGGACTTATCAAACCATAGTGAATATTTCCACCAGTTTCTCACCTTTCTAGTTAGTTCATGATGTGGAATCCATCTTACCGGTTGAATGCAAAATCCCTTTTTTGAATCTAGCCATAGAACTCCTGCCTGATACTTTAGATGTAGAGAAATGTTTAGTCCACCTCGAGCAGCTTGATGAGCAGCATCGGGATGTCGCTGTGGCAATAGATGCCAACAAACGTTGTGTCAAGGCCCAGTATGATAAGTCTGTCTGTCCTTGATAATATGCTGAAGGTGACTTAGTTCTTCTTTATGACCAATCTAAGGAACCCCTGGGGGAAGGCGAGTTTAACCCGATGTGGCACGGTCCTTATATTGTGAGGTGTGTCCTTGAGAAAGGATCCTATCAGTTAGAAGATTATGAGGGGAATGCCCTAAAGGAACCTATAAATGGGCTCTATCTCAAGCAGTATTATGCTTGAGCTTCTAGCTCGAGCTGATACTTTTGTATACTATTGTATAGTTTCTGTACATAGTTTAGCTTTCCTTTGATTTTTTTGAGTCTGTTGATTCGCTTCCTTTTTGGTTGAAAGATGTCAGCAAAATCTCCGGTGTTCTTAGGATTCGCGGAAGGGGCCAGCTGTCATACACAGAGACTAGCTTTTGCTGCGTGGGTTATTTACTCGCCCGAAAACTAGATTGTGTCTTCCGGAGGTGCTTTTCTCGGTCTTACATCAAACAATGTGGCTGAGTATAGTGTCGTTATTGAGTTTCTTTGTGATTCCATTTCGCATGGTATCCATTATTTAGAGGTACGCCTAGATTCATAATTGATTGTGTATCAGTTGAATGGCTAGTACTATGTTAGGGATGTTAGTTTGTACTTGAACAACATATAGCATATAAACAATTACTGAAAGATAAAAAATCACAACATAAACACAATGAACACAAATATTCTCTTGGGGAAACCACAAAGGGAGAAAACCTCGGCAAAGCCTTCCTCAATATAGATATCACAAAGTACAAAAGTTCCCCAAGACAAAACAACTACTTCTCCACTTTTGCGTACCTCTCTCTCTTCACTAATGCAAACTTGCTTGAGTGAATGAGTGAATACAAATGAGAGAGGTGTCCTTTATTTATATTCTTCCATTGGGGTGACAATTTCCCTAAGAGGGCCGACTTCTCTACTTGATTGGTCAATTACATAATATAATAATCTTTTAGGGGCTTTTCTAGGCCGACACATGTCCTAGGGTTTACATTGATTCTTTCAATGACCTTTACATTATTAATTACATGACCATCAACTCCCGGAGGAGTAATACAATAATATAAATAGAATATCTTCCACAGTTACATTATTTTAACACTCCCTCTTAACTAGGAAGGTATTATGTAGGTAACAACATCTACATAACTGACTTGTGAATTTCTATATGTCATAGGAAGTCTTCGGATCATCATTTGTATGGGGTACAGAGTATCTACATCATCATCTATTGAAATATGATAATCATCAGTAGCATCATCTTTAGCAATCATCCTCTTACTGGAACAACAAGTTCATCAACTGGAACATCATCTATTGGAACAACAACTTCGTCAACTGGAACATCTTCATCAGCAACATCATCAGTTGGAACATATTTTTCTATCAGCAACCAGCTCGTCAGCTGGAACACCTGTAACAAACATCAGTAACTAAATACTGATACTCTCAGTCAGCTAGTACTGATATTCCCTCACCCTTGGAGAGGCATCCATCCCTATGGACATGCATCAACCCATGAAAGTTGGAACCATAAGTCATCCAGTACTGATATTCCCTAACCCTTGGATAGGCATCCATCCTTCCGGACAGGCATCAACTCGTGAGAGCTGGAACCATCAGTCAGCTAGTACTGATCTTCCCTCACCCTTGGAGATGCATCCATCCCTCCGGACAGGCATCATCTCGTGATAACTGGAACCATCGATCAACCAATATTGATCTTCCCTCACCCTTGGAGAGGCATGCATCCCTCCGGGCAGGCATCAACGCGTGAGAGCTGGAACCATCAGTGAGCTAGTAGTGATATTCCCTCACCCTTGGAGAGGCATCCATCCCTCCGAACAAGCATCATCTCGTGAGAATTGAAACCATCAGTCAGCCAATACTGATCTTCCCTCACCCTTAGAGAGGCATCCATCCCTTCATACATGCATCGGATAGTGAGAACTGGAACCATCAGTCAGCCAGTATGATCTTCCCTCACCCATGGAAAGACATCCATCCCTCTAGAAAGGAATCTATCCTTTTAGTTAGGATCTATCAATCTCTCTTTCTGGAGAGGTCCCTTTGGACCACACCAAGCTTATCTCGAAATTACTCAAACTTCACATGAGCTAGAGGCTTAGTCAGCACATCAACAACTTGTTCCTCTGTAGGAACGTACTCGAGCTTCACAGTTCCCTTCTACACCATATCCCGGATATAGTGGAACTTAATCTTGATGTGCTTCGATCTATCATGAAACATAGGATTCTTTTTCATCTTGATGCAACTCTGGTTGTCACATAGTATCTCCGTAGCATCAATCTCTGCATCGAATAATCTTGTCAACATCTTGCAAAGCCACACTGCTTCACCACAAGCTGAATAAGCTGCTACATATTCAACTTCCGCTGTAGTGAGTGCAACACAGGGTTTTTTTTGTACTGAGCCATGAGATCATGCCTGATCCCAAACTAAAGCAACATCCTGAAGCGCTCTTTCTGTCTTTAGCACTTCTAGCCCAATACGAGTCTCTGTACCCATACATCCTAAACTCACTATATGAGGCATATTTGAGTCCATAATCCAATGTACCCTTCAGATATATCATCACATGTTTTGCTGCAATCAGGTGAACATTCCTGGGTGCCACCATATACTGATTCAATGTGTTTACTGCAAAACATATATCTGGGTGAGTATTGATCAAATACATCAATGACCCAATAATCTATCTATACATGGTGACATCCACTTTCTCTGAAGAAGCATCACTTAGAAGCTTCAGATTTGTCACCATCGAAGTAGTCATGGCCTTGCAGTCGAGCATCCAAAATCTCTTTAGGATCTCTATTGTGTATTTTCCTTGACTCGAAAAAAGCTCGTATGGAAACTTCCATACTTCAAGACATAGAAAACAGTGCATCTTGCCAAGGTCTTTCATCTCAAATTCTGCTACAAACCTTTTCTTACATTCAACAATGGGTGTGTCTTCTCCAGTTAGAAATAAGTCATACACATACAGTAATAGTATCATGGGTTCATCATTCATAATCTTGTAATAAAGATTAGAGTCCTCTTTACTCTTGGTAAAGCCCAAGCTCATCAGGAAGCTGTCAATTCTTCCATACCATGCTCTAGGAGCTTGCTTCAACCCATACAGTGCTTTCTTCAACCTACATACATGTGACTTATTATCTTCTACTTCAAATCCTTTTGGATGCTCAATATATACTTCCTCTTCTATATTTCCATTCAAGAAAGCTATCTTCACATCCATCTGATGTAGCTTCCATTTCATCTTGTCTACCAAGGAAAGAATGGTTCTAATCGAAGTATATCTGGCTACCAAGGCAAAAGTCTTCTCATAGTCAATTCCTTCCTTTTGTGAGAATCCTCGGGCTGCAAATATTGCCTTGTACTTTTCAATGCTTCCATCTGCTGAATGTTTTGTTTTGAAGATCCATTTTGATGAAACGACCGATTTGTCCTTCGTTCTTGGTACCACATCCCAAACATCATTCTTGATGATGGAATGATATTCTTCATTCATGGCATCCAGCCATTCCTTATTCTTTACTGCTTCTCCAAAACAAGTTGGTTCTTCTTTAACAAGATTGCACATCAAGGATACATAGATGGAGTATGGCCTTGGTCTCTTGCTCTTTCTACTAGATCCTTATGGGGCACCATACTTTTCCTGTATCTTGGATTAATTCGCGGGCCCAGGCTGGTCTTCTCTTTCGAGAGATGTCCTCATGAGGTGTCTCCTTGGGTCTCTAAGGTTCTTCCATGTCATGATCCTCTGGAATAGGATCCCCTTAAATATTTAGGATTGGTTCTGCAACTCTGGGAGCCTCCTGGTCCTCTTCATCCTCATGAGTCTTCTTAGACTTGTTGAAGGTTGTATCTTCATCAAATGTGACATCTCGACTAATATCGATCTGATGGAATCCTGGGACGTGTATATGCGGTAAGCCTTGGATTGCTCACTATAATCCACAAATATTCCCATCTTCCCTGAAGGCTCTAGTTTCGATCTCTTTTCCTTTGGAATGTGGATGAACACCGGACATCCAAATATCTATAGATGACTGACTTCAGGCTTCTTCCCGGTGAACATCTCTTCAGGGGTCTTGTTTCCAAGAGCACTATGGGAGATCTTGTTCTGTACATAAACTGTGGTTCTGGCAGCTCCCTCCCATAGATGCATGGGTAAGTCTTAATCGTGGATCATAGCCTTCATTGCTTCTGAAGAACACACCTAATACTAAGAGGGGGGGGGTGAATCAGTATTGGTTATTTTTTTTTCAATTTTCTCCTTCAGTTTTTGCTGGAACCTTGGTAATGCTTCAAAATAACATTAAGCAATGAACATACATGAATTATACAACAACTCATATAAGTTTATATATATATATATATATATATATATATAAGTAATTTGAATTACAAATATAAGGTGCTACAACACCACAGGAGGCTACAACCTCTAGGAATAAACAATGGGATGCTCCAACATCCAAGAAAGCTTCAACTTGCTGAAAAGACTTGCCAGTCTTTCCCCAGCTCCACCCTACCTCCCTATACAAATTTCAGACATATATTTTCAAACAAGACACCCTTGTTTGTTTACATCATCTTCATTCTATCCAATACATTATCCATCACAACTCTGTCTCAAGCTGTCTCAATTTGTTATTCAGTAAGCAAATCCACTGTTCATATCATGCTGCTGCCCAGAATTCAGTCTGTCCATTCATTGGCTGTCTCAGTTTATAACCCAAAATTAGAGATAAAAGAAAAGATTGTTTTACTGCTGCTCCAAGCCCCTGTCCTCGGCCCTTTCCTCCTCTTCTTATGTCTCCCGAACTCAGTGCACTTCCACCATCGCACTACTATATCTCCACATCCTTCAAAACATCGAACCTTCTCTTTTGTTTATACTTTACTTTTCCATGTAATTGTGAGGCCGACATAGCATTGTATATTTTTTATTTTATGAATTTAATAGCAAGCTATTCTTTGATGGCCGACTTGTCAATATCAAGTGATATATATATATATTTTTTATTCCACATGATAAATTTTGTTTTTATGCAAAGGCATGGGTCTTTGATCACAATGATCTTCATTTGCATGCCCACGAGGTTTGGATGACATGCCCATATGGGGTTGCACTTGTCTTTATTTAGCATGCCCACAATTGTCATTGCCATTCTTATCGTGCTCTCAAGTTGAGCCATAAGATGCTTGCATTGTCTTTGAACCCACAAGCATGGTGGTTCCTTACGCCATGCCCTCATTTTCCATTTTTCTGCCCTTATTAAATGCCTTTAGTGATGCCCGCGTGAGGGTTTACAAGATGCATGTATGGTGTATCATGCCCACTCTGTCATAACACATGCAATCATCATGTTTTCCATCCAAGGTTTACTTGTGATTTTCATGCCCGCAAGCATAAGCTTGCTTGGCATATTGCCATGTCATCTTTGCGTGTGCACCTTCTTCAAAATACTTATGACATCAATGACAACAATTTTCCAACAGTCTCCCCCTTTGGCATTGATGTCAACCCAGCTGAGCAAATTGAATTTTTGAAGAAGAGAAAAACGAGTACCTTATGATAGCTTCAATTGTTGTCCCCCTTTGACAACAATGGAAAAGGGATTTGCAAAACTTGCTCCCCCTAACACATCATCCACATATTTCTGATCTTGTCCTCTGTCCAAGTCTTCCAGTTTGCTCCTCAACTGCAGATGTTTCTGGACTATTTACATACTCGAAAATCAGATCTGTTTCCCTACAATCTTCATCCTGCTCCCCCTACCTCTGCTGTCCAGCACTTCCTATACATGTTGGTAATATTTTTATTGTTTCTTTTGTTGAGGAGAGCCCAACTCCCAATTTGTCTCTAAGGTTTTCAAAAGTTTCTCTTGGAAGTGGCTTGGTAAAAATGTCAGCTATCTGCTCTTTAGAGTTTACATATTCCAACTTGATCTTTTGATCATGTGCTTGCTCTCTTAGGAAGTGATACTTAATGGGGATATGCTTGGTTTTCGAATGCATAACTGGATTTTTTGAAATACTGATAGCATTGGTGTTATCACAGTAAATTACAAGTGGCTGATTAAATTGGATCCCAATATCTTCGAGGATTTGTTTCATCCATAGGAGTTGGGTGCAGCATCTAGCTGCTCATATGTATTCAGCTTCAGTGGTTGATAGAGAGATGGATGATTGTTTTTTGCTTGACCAAGCCACCAACCGAGTTCCAAGGAAGAAAGCATTTCCGCTGGTGCTCTTTCTATCATCAAGGCTACCTACCCAATCTGCATCAGAAAATCTTATGAGTTCAAAGTTTTCATCTTTTGGATACCACAATCTATAGTCAATCGTTCCTTTAAGATATATGAGAATTCTTTTGACAGCGATCAAATGGGATTCCTTTGGATTTGCCTGAAATCTTGCTACTAACCCAATTGCTTGCATCACATCAGGACGAGATGCAGTAAGATATAGTAAACTCTCGATCATGGACCTATACAGTGTTTGATCTATAGCAGGAGATTCGTCTTCTTTGCTGAGCTTACATCCAGTTATCATAGGAGTGCAAACAGGGGAGCTGTCTTTCATACCAAAATTCTGAAGCATATCTCTCAAATATTTGGATTGAGATATAAAAATACCTGTAGAGTCTTGTGAAATTTGTAGACCAAGAAAAAATGTTAATTCACCTATAATTGACATTTCAAATTCTTTTGACATTTCCTTGGCAAAACTTTGACTGAGACTATCTTCATTGCTCCCAAAGATTAGATCATCAACATACACAACTGTGATCAAGAATTTATCATTACCGAGTTTAATATAAAGATTATTGTTTGTATGATTTATTTGGAACCCTTGCTGGATCAGGTAATTGTCTAAGCGCTCATACCAATCTCTTGGTGCTTGTTTGAGTCCATAGAGGGCTTTCTTTAATTTCCAGACATAGTCTTCCCTTCCTGGGGTTTCGAAACCTGCAGGTTTCTCAGTGTAAACTTCTTCCTTTAATGACCCGTTTAAGAAGGTTGATTTAACATCCATCTGGTAAAGTTTGAAATTTTTGAAACAGGAAAATACCAAAAATATTCGGATTAGCTCCATCCTAGCTATAGGAGAAAAAGTTTCGTCAAAGTCTATTCCTTCCATTTGAGTGTAACCTTTACATACCAATCTTGCCTTATTTCTAATAACTTTCCCGTTTGCGTCCAGCTTGTTTTTGTATACCCATTTGGTGTCAATGATGTTTTTATCATTAGGCCTAGGTACTAACTCCCAGGTTTCACTTTTTTCGATCTGATCCAATTCTTCTTCATTGCTTTTCTCCACAATTCATCATTAACAGCTTCATCGATTTTTTTTGGTTCAATTGTTGAGAGTAGGGCTAGATTCCTCTTTAATGGTGCTGACTGGAGCTTCATACCTTCATTCAAATCTCCAATAATAAGGTCCTCGGGATGATCTCGCATGACAGATTTTATGGAGGATTTGTTACCTTTTGGAATTGTTGTGGTGGTGGAGATCAGTTCACTATATTTGATCTGTTTAGGTTGACTCATATGATCCTTTGATAGATTTTTCTTGTTTCTTCTTCATCAGACGTATCTTCATCATCAGTCTAAACAGGGTCTGATTCTGATAATTTTTGCATCAATTCTTCATCTACAACAACATCTACACTTTCAACAATTCGCCTTAATCGCTTGTTGTAGCATTTGTATGCTCTTTTTTCAGTTGAATAACCCAAGAATATGCCTTCATCAGTTTTGGAGTGGAATTTTTCCAAATTATCATCAATGATTTTTATGTAGCATTTGCTTCCAAAATTTTTGAAATAATCTATGGTGAGATTTGTTTCCTGTCCACAATTCGTAGGGAGTCTTACTGCTACTGACGCTCAATTGTGCTCGATTTATTGTGTAAACAGCTGCTCCTACTGCCTCTCTCCATAAGGTTTCAGTTAGATTAGCTTCAAGCAACATGGTTCTGGCAGCTTCTTGGACAGTTCGATTTTTTCTCTCAACTATGCCATTTTGTTGAGGGGTGCAAGCTGTGCAGTATTGTCGCTTGATGCCTTCTTCATCACAGAAATTTTTAAAGTCTCCTGATGTGAATTCCCCTCCATTGTCTGATCTAAGACATTTAATTTTACATCCACTCTCATTTTTTACCTTAGCTTTAAAAAGTTTAAATTTTTTAAAAGCCTCTGATTTATTTTTCAAGAAGGTAAACTAGGTCCTTCTAGAAAAATCATCAACAAACAGCATGAAATAGAGCTCACCTTGAAGATTTCGAGTTCTTGCAGGCCCACATAAATCTATATGAATGATTTCAAGAGGATGTGAGGTAGACTGATGCACTTTTTCCTTGAAGCTTGTTCTTATTTGTTTCCCATGTTGACATGAGCCACATAGCCTATTTACAGGTTTTGATATCTTTGGTATCCCTCGAACTGCTTCAGTTTGACTAATCTTTACAATGTTATCAAAGCTTAAGTGGGCTAACTGTTTGTGCCAGAGCCAGCTATTCTCACTTTGACTGATAAAGCATCTTTCACCTTCTATTTCTTCCAAAATGTAAACTCCTCCAGGAGATCTGACTCCTCTTCCTGTAACTTGTTTGGACCCATTTCTTCTAATTTCACAATGATGTGTAAAGAAGGTGACATTATAATTGGAATCACAAAGTTGTCCAACACTTAGTAAGTCATTCTTTAATCCTTCAACATAGAGGACATTCTGATATTTGGCATTTCCTTTCAAAGGTATTGTTCCTCTTCCAAGAATTTTGGTTGTTCCATTGTCTCCAAAGGATAATTCACCTCTATTGTTTCTTTTTAGAGTGAGGAACTTGTCCTTATTTCCTGTCATATGCTTAGTACACCCACTGTCAATATACCATTTAGCTTTGTCCTTATGAGCATAGAAATCCAATCCACAAATATCTTTATTGATGTCATTATCATGACTGATCTTTAACCTGCAATCTTCAGCTGTGTGTCCAAAGTTGTTACATCTTGGGCACTCCACTTCTTGAGTGAGAATAGAGAAGGAATTTTGATTTTTATCATTGTTTTCTTCACTATACTGTTTTCTAAGAAAATTCTCACTTCTTTTAGGTCCTCTACAGTGAATTTCCTTGTGACCAAACTTGTAGCAATTATAACAATGACCAAGAAAAGAACTTTTTATACCTGGGAAATGCTTGTCTTCTTATGGGCAGGAAGTGATTTGTAATTTGTATGCCTTCATCTTGAGTCCTTATGTTTGTCTGTAAGTTGGCAGGCTTCTTCAAGCTGAGTACCTCACTTTGGACTTGTTCAAACTCTTTCTCTCTTAGGACTAATTGCTTTTGAGCTTCATTTAAAGGGTCATGAATCTTGGCTAGATTCTCCTTCAATTGATTGATAGTTTTGCTAATAGCTTGAGCTTCCTGATTCAAGGAACATTCTAGTTTGCTCTCATTTGGTCTGGAGATATGGCCCACTTTTTTTGAATTTTCATCTCTTTTCTGATGCAATATCGAGCTTTCTAGTTTGGTGGAACCTTTCACCATTCTAGACTTTTGAAGATCCTTTTTGAGAGAGTTGATTTCCATTTCCTCCTTATGAATTCCTTCCTTGAATCTTTTGACCAGAAGATTCTTTGCAAGTTGATGCTGGAGTTCTTGTTTTTCATTTAAGTTTTTTAGGTTATCAATCTCTTCTAGGGCTGCAGTCAGTTCTGCTTCAAGGTCTACAACCCATTCTTCTGAATCAGGCTGATCTTTAGCATTGTCATGTGCCAGGAAAAGAATTTCATTTCTATTGTCTTCAAAGAAATATTCCTCATCTTCTTCTTCAAGGTCCGAGACATATTCTTCCTTAGTTTTTGTAAACAGTGTTTGCTTGTCGGTTGTTCTTCGATCCTTGAAGTTTCTTTGTGGAAACGATCCTCTTTGAAATCTCTTGAGGGGACACTTTGCAGTGAAATGTCCAATCTTTCCGCAACTGAAACATTTTAGTGGAAGCTTCCCTTTATACCTTCCAGTTCCTCTTGGAAGCTTATTGATGAAATTTGCTATTTCTTCATCAGAGATTTCACAATCAGGTGAACAAGATTCAATATTCTGATGTTTGTTCTTTGTTGCTTTGAAAACTGCCTTAGTTGGTCTTGGTTCTTGAATCCTCATCTCATATGCTGTTAGAATTCCTTGAAGTTCTTCTATTTTCAGCTCATCCAAGTTCTCCCTGTCTTCAATAGTTGAAACCTTGGGATTGTATTTGGAAGTCAAGGTTCTAAGGATCTTTTGTACCACCAGTATTGGGTCCATTGTTTCTCCAAGACCCCTCATAGTTTTTACTACTTCCTCAACCCTGTTGATGTATATGTAACTTCGGAATGTATTTCATCTATGTATTTCATATATATTTATTGTACCCTTATAAGAGATGTGTTATTCCTCTATAAGAAAGTGTCGTCATGTGTATTGAAAAGTGTTGCAAGTGTGTGTACTTGCTGATGGGTTATTAGACCACCATGTGTGGGTTTGGCCCTGAAATATATATTATATTGTGGATGTACCTAGCTAGACAAGTTGGCCCCATAATGTAACTGTGCAAACAGGTTAAGTATAAATAGAGATCGGGAGATCTCTATTTGATAACTTCGAAAAATCATACTTCTCTCACTCAGAAAGTGGCGCACTAGTGAGGAGGAGGATCATCTGCTACTAGGAGACTATCTCAGTGTATTTTGGTTGTACTTTGGTTGAGCTATTGCTCTCTCTATCTTCGAGGAAGTTGTGGGGTTTTTCACCTTAGGGTTTTCCCCACGGAAACTCTGTGTCTCTTGTCTCTCATGCTTTTGATTCTTGTGATGGTTGACATGCTTGATATGACTGTTATGCATTGATATACTATACATGTTATTCTCTTAGTAAAGATCCTAGAGTATATTGAATTAATGCTCAAAATTTAACATGGTATCAGAGCTAACCTGAGAAGAAGACATTTTGCAGTGATGAAAACTTGATTTTCTTGTTTATTGGGTTTTGCTCCACATATTTTGGAAAATCAGTATAGTAGATTGACTCTACTCATTAAGGAGAATCTATCTATCCAATCAGAATTCAATTCTGAGCATTTTCAGATTTGGCCCTAAAAATTAGGGTTTCCACAAAAATAGGAATTTCTAAAATTTGAAGACATAGCTGGAAGCGCCTTGCAAAAATTGAAGTTTAGAGCTTTGGATCGAGAATTTTGGCTGGGTAGATCTCTGGGAAACTAAAACCCTAATTCAGGGCTCTCCTTAGTGAACCCGGGAGGACACAAAGGCAAATCTGAAGGGTAAAGCTTTGTTGATCTCAAATTCTGAATACACTAGGCTGATCAGCTCATCAAGGCGCATCTTTCTATCCTTTTAGAAAGTTGAAATTCACATTTTGAATTTCTAGGGTTTTTTCGACAAACCCTAATCCGGGACCAGATCCAGTTTTCAGCATTTCAAGTGGTAAGTCCTAAATATTTTCTATTTCCATTTGAAGTACTCTTTAAGATGTCTCACCACACCAAGCTTGAGGATAAGCTTTAAGGGGCTGATAACTTCCGAGCTTGGAAGTATAGGATTGGGTTAATCCTAGAAGAGAATGAGTTGGACTCATATATAAAAGAAGACATCCCTATCCCAGAGGATGAAGAGGCTAAGGTATTGCATAAGAAGAACATGGTCAAGGCAAATATAATCATTACTGATTCTATCAAAGACCATCTCAAACCCCATGTGTCTTCTCTAAAGACACCCAAGGAGATGTTTGACTCTTTGACCAAGCTATTTGAAGGAAAGAACATAAATGGGAAGATGACCTTGCAGAATCAATTGAAAGGAGTCAAGATGTCGAATGGAGAAACCATTCAATCCTATTTCTCAAGGGTCTCTCAGATCAAGGAACAACTTGAAGCTATAGATGAAATGGCGGAGAATGGTGAAATTGTTATGACCACTTTGAATGGCCTACCTAGGTCATGGGACTCTTTAATCCAGGGGATCTGTGCCATAAAGAAATTAATCTCCTTTAGCAGATTGTGGGAGGAATGTTCTCAAGAAGAAGAAAGGCTTGTGGCAAGAGAAGAAAAGATGGGGAATGAAGATCAAGCTCTCATAGCTCACACTAAGAAGGGCAAGTTCAAGATGGATCCATCCCATTACAAGAAGAAATCTTCTCATCATTATCACAAAGACAAGAAAGATCTAAGGTGTTTCACTTGTAATGAGAAGGGTCACTTTGCTTCAGAATGTCCCAAGAACAAAAGGGACAACCACAACAACAACAACTCCAGCAAGAAGAAGAAGGGTAACAAAAGAAGGTACCATGCTCATGCTGCCGAAGATGATGAACCTCCAAAGAAGAAAGCTATGGCAGAAAGTGAAGATGACTCATCAAGTGAAGAAGAGTATGTCCTAATCTCTGCTCTCACAGGTACTATCTCCCATGGTTGTAATGATTGGTTAATTGACAGTGGGGCTTCCAAAAACATGACTGGGTTTAAAGAATTTTTTGTAAATATGTCTGAACATGAATCACCCCATAAAGTGAAACTTGGGGATGATTATCAATATCCCATCAAAGGAAGTGGTGAAGCCTCCTACAACCTAGATTCTGGAAAATATTTGAAGATGAAAGAAGTCCTTTATGTACCTGGGCTCAAGAAGAACTTACTCTCCATCTCTGCATTGGATGAAAAAGGTATGAGGGTTGCATTTGTGGATGGCCAAGTCCTAATGTGGCCAAAGGAAAAGACCATAGATGATGCAATGGTGATTGGAGAGCAAAAGGGAGGTTTGTATAAATTGAAAGGACAACCTGAACATGCCATGGTGCATGATTCCATGCAGCCAAGTGAACTTTGGCATAGAAGACTTGCACATATGCACTACATAGCATTACCAATTGCAAGTAAGGCTGTAGAAGGTCTTCCTGAAATCAAGACCAAGCATGAAGGTGTTTGCAAATGATGTGCAAAAGGAAAGAACATTAAAAAGGCATTTCCAAGTAGTGAAAGCAAGGCAAAAGGCATCTCGGAAATCATCCACTCAGATGTTTGTGGTCCCATGTCATCCAGTTCTCTAAGTGGGTATGTTTACTATGTCTCTTTCATAGATGACTTCTCCAGGAAGACTTGGATCTACTTCTTGAAGAACAAATATGAGGTGTTTGATAAGTTCAAGGAATTCAAAACCTTGATGGAGAATCAAACTGATAAGAAGATCAAAACATTTAGATCCGACAATGGTGGAGAATTCACCTCAGGTGACTTCACGAAGCTTTGCAGTGATTCAGGGATTAAGAGGGAGTTGACTGCTCCTTATAATCCTCAATAGAATGGAGTTGCAGAAAGGAAGAATAGAACAATCATGGAAGCAGCAAGGGCAATGCTGCATCACCAGGATCTACCTATGCATCTATGGGCAGAAGCAGCTAGAACAGCTCATATGTGCAGAACAAAACACCCCACAACATATTGGACAACAAGACACCAGAAGAGGTCTTTTCTAGTAAGAAACCTGAAGCACCTATCGAAGTTTATGAAGAACCTAAGGAAACTAGATTCAAGACACTACCATGATTGAAGCAATTCCAGAAGTTGTTCGTGAGTTTGAAGATCCGCAAGAACCTATAGATCCACCTCGTGAGGATAACTCTCACAAGAGGAAACCTGCATGGGATAGAGAGCTCATTCAAGATGAAGAAAGATTTGGCATTCTAGAAGAAGAACACAGAGCAAAGAAGAGAACCAGATCACATACCAGCTATGTTGCTTTACTTTGTGACATTATGAACAAAGAACCTTCCAGTTATGAAGAAGCAGCAGAAAAGAAAGAATGGAAGGATGCCATGGTTGAGGAATACCGATCAATAATGAAGAATGATGTTTGGGATGTTGTCCCAATACCTAAAGAGAAGTCTGTTGTGACTTCCAAATGGATCTACAAAATCAAGCATGCTGCAGATGGCAGTGTAGAGAAATACAAGGCAAGATTCATAGCTCGTGGCTTCTCTCAGAAAGAGGGAATAGATTATGAAGAAAATTTTGCACCTGTAGCCAGGTATACTTCCATCAGAACAGTACTTGCCCTGGATGCATCAATGAAATGGAAAATACACCATATGGATGTCAAGACTGCTTTCTTGAATGGTATAGTTGAAGAGGAAGTATATGTGGAGCAGCCACTCAGTTTTGAAATACATGACAGGGAGTCATATGTGTGCAGATTGAAGAAAGCCTTGTATGGCTTGAAGCAAGCTCCCAGAACTTGATATGGTAGGATGGACAGTTTCCTATCTAGTTTGGGCTTTACCAAGAGTAAAGCAGATTCCAACCTTCACTACAAGGTTGAGGAAGGGAATCCTGTGATTCTACTCCTGTATGTGGATGACTTATTTGTAACAAGAGATGACAGATTGATTGCAGATACTAAGAGGAAGCTTGCTACCGAGTTCGATATGAAAGATTTGTGAATGATGCATTATTTCCTAGGTATGGAGGTGTGGCAAAGTGTAGGTGGGATCTTCCTTGGTCAAGGGAAGTACATAGTAGATATCCTGAAGAGATTCGGGATGATGGATTGCAAGGCCATGGCCACACCTATGGCATCGAACCTGAATCTTCTATGTGATGCTTCATCTGAGCCAGTTGATATCCCTATGTATCATTCGATGATTGGTTCCTTGATGTACCTAATGAACACGAGAGCAGATATTTGCTTTGCTGTGAACACATTGAGTCAGTTCCTAACAGATCCGAGGAGTTTTCATTTGATTGCTGTAAAGCATGCTCTGAGGTACCTGAAGGGTACAGTGGATAATGGGCTCAAGTATGAAGCGAATCAAAAGTTTAACCTGCAGGGTTATGTTGATTCAGATTGGGATGGCAGTGCTGCAGATAGGAAGAGCACATCTGGATGTTGCTTCAGTATGGGATCAGGTGTGATCTCTTGGTTTAGCAGGAAGTAGTCTTGCGTAGCACTGAGTACAGCTGAGGCAGAGTATGTTGTAGCCTGTTCAGCTAGTTGTGAGGCAATATGGCTACGAAAGCTACTGTCTAAGTTATTTGACCTCCCGTTGGATGCTACTGGTATCTTTTGTGATAACCAGAGTTGTGTGAAGCTGTCCGAGAACCCAATGTTTTATGACAGGTCGAAACACATAGAGATCAAATATCACTATATCATGGATATGGTGCAGAGAGGATCTGTGAAGCTCCTGTATGTTGTGACGGACGAGCAGACTGCAGATGTACTGATGAAGCCACTAGCCAGAGTAAAGTTTGAATACTTCAGGGAGAGGCTTGGTGCTCTTCAGATCGACAACACTTCGAGGAAGAAGTGATGGACACATTTGCTGAAGCCATTCCAAGCATGTTGGAAGGAGGATCCTTCACATGGCTGTGGATGTAAGCATTGGATGATGAGCATCAGGATGATGTTCTAGTTTCTGCTTTCTATGATCAGTTGGATCATTTATATGTATATGTATGTACGCATCATGTTGGATGCTGGATATGATCGGTTGGATCATTTGTATGTATTTTGTATATGCATCATGTTGGATGCTTGGACCATGTATCTGTATATGTATCAGGTGGATACATTGTATGATCAGGTAGATCATGTATGTTGATATGTATCATGTATTTGTATTTGTATTTGTATCAGGTGGATACACTATATGATCAGGTGGATCATGTATGATGATATGTATCAGGTAGATACTTGGTATGCATCAGGTGGATGCATTGTATGATCAAGATGATCATGATGACGAGCTTTAGGGTGTTGCTCCAAATGATATGTATTAGGATGGTACAGTGGTACAGTGTTGATGATCAATGTGATCATGAGCATCAGGATGATGCTTTGTGCGATGATGATCCGTTGGATAATGAGTATCAGGTTGATACTTGGAGGTCAGAGATGATATGTGGCAGGTTGTGCAAATAGCATGTAATAAATCCTAGGAGATCTTTCCGGTCGTGCTACGGCACATAAATGTTACTGGGATACTCTTTCCGGTATTGCTATGTAGTATGTAATCAGTCCTCAGATATCCGATGGGTTGAGCTGTGTGCTCGTAATCAGTCCTGGGATGAGGTATTACTACGGAGACATGTAATCAGTCCTGGAGATTCGAGAGGTTGAGCTGTGTGCTCGTAATTAGTCCTTGGATTCTCTTTAGAGATCTTGATGGTCGTGCTGCGGCACATAAATGTTCCTGGGATGCTCTTTAAAGGTTTTTGTCTATCCACATTTAATCAGTCCTGGAGATCCGAGAGGTTGAGCTGTGTGCTCGTAATACGTCCTCGGATGCTCTTTAGAGATCTTGATGGTCGTGCTGTGGAACATAAATGTTCCTGGGATGCTCTTTAAAGGTATTGTGGAGGAGATGCATGTAATCAGTCCTGGGAGATCTTTCCGGTCGTGCTTAGGCACATAAATGTTCCTGGGATACTCTTTCCGGTATTGCATCCGCACATAAAATTAGTCCTGAGAAGCCACCTCTATCAGACTGTTCGCACAGATGATGAAGACCTACAGGAGGTGGGCCTACATCCAGTATGAAAAAGGACTGGCTCTGTAGAACTTCCTATGACGAGTAGAGTCAGAGATTGGTTGAGATAGCAGTAGCAGTGACGATGATGATGATGATGCATCGATGGCAATGATCCCGAGAAGAAGACTTGTCTAGCAAATCTATGTCGATAAATACCTTCCTAGTTAAGAGGGAGTGTTGATGTATATGTAACTTCGGAATGTATTTCATCTATGTATTTCATATATATTATTGCACCCTTATAAGAGATGTGTTATTCCTCTATAAGGAAGTGTCGCAAGTGTGTGTACTTGTCGATGGGTTATTAGACCACCATGTGTGGGGTTGGCCCTAAAATATATATTATATTGTGGATGTACCTAGCTAGACAAGTCGTCCCCATAGTGTAACTGGGAAAACAGGTTAAGTATAAATAGAGATCGGGAGATCTCTATTTGATCACTTCAGAAACTCATACTTCTCTCACTCAGAAAGTGGTGCACTAGTGAGGAGGAGGATCATCTGCTACTAGGAGACTATCTCAGTGTATTTTGGTTGTACTTTGGTTGAGCCATTGCTCTCTCTATCTCTGAGGAAGTTGTGGGGTTTTTCACCTTAGGGTTTTCCCATGGAAACTCTGTGTCTCTTGTCTCTCATGCTTTTGATTCTTGTGATGCTTGACATGTTTGATATGATTGTTATGCATTGATATACTGTACATGTTATTCTCTCAGTAAAGATCCTAGAGAATATTGAATTAATGCTCAAAATTTAACAAACCCTTTGAAAGTAAGCTACTATATTTTCATCCTTTGTCATTTTGAGACCCTCAAATTTACTTCTATGTGTCTGAAGCTTTGCTTGTTTAACTTTAGAGTCTCCCTGATAGATAGTGGCTAGCTTATCCCACATCTCCTTAGCTGAGGTATAGTTCATAAATTTATAGAATTCTGACTCACTTAGACCTCCTAGAATTGCATTTACAGCTCTGCCATTATTCTCACAATATTCTATTTCATCCTCTGAAATTGGGCCATTTGCTAGTTCCTTGTATCCGTCCTTGACAATTTTCCAAGTATTGTACCCCAAAGAAACTAGATAAGGAGTCATTCTTTTGCTCCAATACACATAATTGATTCCATCAAATCTAGGAACATCTTTGAACTTTTCTCCTCCCATTGTGTGTTCTCAAAGGACCTTCTTCAGCTGTTAAGCCTTTCAAAGAAACCTGTGCTCTGATACCAATTGAAGAACACACCTAATACTGAGAGGGGGGGGTAAATCAGTATTAGTTATTTGTTTTTCAATTTTCTCCTTCAGTTTTTGTTGGAACCTTACTAATGCTTCAAACTAACATTAAGCAATGAACATACATGAATTCATACAACAACTCATATAAGTTAATATATATATAAGTAATTTGAATTACAAATATAAGGTGCTACAACACCACAGGAGGCTGCAACCTCCAGGAATAAACAAAGGGATGCTCCAACATCCAAGCAAGCTTCAATTTGCTGAAAAGACTTGCCAGTCTTTCCCCAACTCCACCCTACCTCCCTATACAAATTTGAGACATATATTTTCAAACAAGACACCCTTGTTTGTTTACATCATCTTCATTCTTTCAAATACATTATCCATCACAACTCTGTCTCAAGTTGTCTCAATTTGTTATTCAGTAAGCAAATCCATTGTTCATATCATGCTGCTGCCCAGAATTCAGTCTGTCCATTCATTGGCTGTCTCAGTTTATAACCTAGAATTAGAGATAAAAGCAAATATTGTTTTACTGATGCTCCAAGCCCCTGTCCTCGGCCCTGTCCTCCTCTTCTTATGTCCCCCAAACTCAGTTCACTTCCACCATTGAACTGCTATCTCTCCACATCCTTCAAAACATCGAACCTTCTCTTTTATTTATATTTTAGTTTTCCATGTAATTGTGAGGCCGACATAGCATTGTATATTTTTTATTTTATGAATTTAATAACAGGCTATTCTTTGATGGACGACTTGTCAATATCAAGTGATATATATATATATATATTTTTTATTCCACATGATAAATTTTGTTTTTATCCAAAGCAATGGGTCTTTGATCATAATGATCTTCATTTACATGCCCACGAGGGTTGGATGACATGCCCGTATGGGGTTTCACTTGTCTTTATATAGCATGCCCACAATTGTAATTCCCATTCTTATCGTGATCTCAAGTTGAGCCATAAGATGCTTCCATTGTCTTTGAACCCACAAGCATGGTGGTTCCTCACGCCATGCCCTCATTTTTCATTTTGCTGCCCTTATTAAATGCCTTCAGTGATGCATGCGTGAGGGTTTACAAGATTCTTGTATGGTGTATCATTCCCACTCTGTCATAACACATGCAATCATCATGTTTTCCATCCATGGTTTACTTGTGATTTTCATGCCCGCAAGCATAAGCTTGCTTGGCATATTGCCATGTCATCTTTGCGTGTGCACCTTCTTCAAAATACTTATGACATCAATGACAACAATTTTCCAACAGCTTCTATGATCATTCTATTCTTCCTTTCGGCTACACCATTCTGTTGTGGATTATAAGGAACAGTGAGCTCCCTCTTAATCCCTGCTTGCTTACAGAAATCTTTGAAATCCCCTAAGGTATATTCCCCTCCATTATCTGACCTCAGGATCTTAATATTCTTTTCAGAGAGATTCTCTACGAGCGCCTTGAACTCTTTAAACTTTTCAAAGACTTCATTCTTATTATTTAGAAAGTAAATCCAAGTTTTGCGAGAATAATCATCAATGAAGGATGCATAATATTCATACCCCCTTAGAGAGTTGGTGGACATTGGTCCACAAATGTCTGAATGAATGATATCCAGAATACCTTTCGCTTTATTGTCATTACTTGGGAATGGTTTCTTCGTACTCTTCCCTTGAGCACACCCTTTGAATACTCCTTCATGATCCACCTGGATCTCTGGTAATCCAGTCACTACCTTACTTACAATTGATAAGGCCTTATAGTGTACATGAGCTAGTCTCCTATGCCATAGCTCATAGGGGTTCATGGTACTAGCCATCAATGTTGTATCTGCATGAGCCTTTAGTTTGTAAATTCCTCTTTCTTCTACCCCAATGACTATTGCATCATCAATAGTCTTCCCTTTAGGCCACATGAGAACTTCACCATCTACAAATGAAACTTGAAAACCTTTCTTATCTAATGCTGAAATAGATAGAAGGTTCTTCTTCAACCCATGTACATAAAGTACATATTTCATGTTCATGGACTTCCCAGAGTCCAACTTGTACGAGGCTTCTCCCATACCTTTGATGGGATATTTGTAGTCATCTTCGAGTTTTACTTTGTGTGGAGATTCCTTCTAGATGAGGTGAGACAAGGATTCTTTGTATCCTGTCATGTGCTTTGAAGCTCCACTATCCACTGGCCAAGTATCACTTCCATGAGATACTGAACCAGTGAGTGCTGAGGTAAGAACATATTCTTCACTGGAGTCTTCATTATCTTTGGTCTTGTTATCATCATCACTATCTTCTACTGCATGAGCATGAAACCTCTTCTTCTGCTTCTTGTGGTGTCCATATTTGTTTGGACAATTCCTTACAATGTGTCCAGTCGTGTGGCATGAGTAACATTCAATTGAAGATAAATCCTTTATGGTCCTTCTCTTCTTCTGGGGTCTTCTCGGAGAGTCCTCTCAGGGATGAGGGTTGTTCTTCCTCTTCGTCCCACCTTTAGCATGAGTATCTAAAGATTGATCTTCATCGTCATTTAATTTCTCCTCTCGTACGACTATTCTTTCTTATTCTTGGACACATTCTTCCCATAGGTTTCTGAACTTGATAGTTTCTTTCTAGCACAAATGCCATGAACAAATGGTTCCCAATATCGGGGGAGACCATTCAAGGTAGTCATCACAACTTCTGCATCCTCTATCATATCCCCAATGGCTTCTAGTTGTTCTTTAATTTGGCATACTTTGGAGAAGTATGAGTGAATGGACTCAGACTTCATACTCTTCACACCCTTGAGTTGATTTCTCAAGGTCATCTTTTTGTTGATGTTCTTTCCTACAAACAGGTTGGTCAAGGCATCAAAAATCTCTTTTGGTGTCTTCTTGGAAGACACATGGGGGATCAAGTGATCCTTGATGGAATCAGCAATGATCCTCTTTTCTTTGATTGGACTCTTCTTATGCCTGGTATTATCTTCATCTCCCTCTGGTTCTGTAAGTCCTTCCTTCACATAGTCTTCTAGTTCAAGCTCCTCAAGGATGAGCATGACTCTATACTTCCAGGATCTCAATTTCTTAGCTCCAAACTTTTCATCAAGCTTGGTATTGCTTGTCATTTTTCTATAATGAGAACCTCAAATGGAAATAGAAAAGTTTATATATCTTACCACGTTGATTTGTTGGATCTGGAGCTGACTAGAGTTTGATAGAGAAACCCTAAAAATCCAAACTTGGAATTTCAAACTTCTTTTTGGACAGGGAGATGCAATTGATTGAGGTGAGAAAGCTGGTGTGCTCAGATTTTGAAAACTCCAAAAAATTTACCCTCAAAAGTGACCTGTGAATTTTGGATCTGCAATTGCTGTCAAATTTTGCTTTTCTGGTTTTCTGGTCCAAAACACGAACTAGGGTTTGATAGATCCTAGGGTTCTTCCCAACCAAAAAGTTCGATCTTGGTCTCTAAATTTTGATTTTGCTGAGGAGATAAATCCTATGCTGAGAAAACTCCAAAATTCCACTTCTGTCAAAAGCCCTAAATTCCCGCAGCAGTGACGGGCCAAACACTGAAAATGCTCGGAACCAAATTATGTTTCGACAAAAATATGCACCTTCCTTAGGAGAGTCATCCTATCCTCCTACCTTTGATGATATGTGGAAAGTATTGGTCGAAGCACTATTCTAGAGGTTTTCCAAGGTAGACCCAGGTACTTCGTGGTACGAGATACCAACAAAACCCCTATTCACCGGCCCTTTCGGCAACAGACTACAAGCAGCCTGAGGTCTCACCCGAGGTGAAGTTGAGGGGGTGGTTGCAGAAGCAGGTTTCCACAACCTTATGATGCAAGTGTTTTCAAATGACTTATGTACATCGTGGTACGAGTTGCACACTGCAGTCAATGACTGCGCGGAGTCTTCTACTTCGCGTCGAGTATTTTCAGGAACAAAGATATTTGCACCTTCAGTGCGTCCCCAAGCCACGCAGTGGGTTTATGAGATCTGATCACTTCTATTCAATTCTTACTCGATAATCCTTAATCATTCATCATTACTTAGCTTGATAAACATCTTAACTTATGCAATTATGTGAGATGCGCAGTGTTGTGTACTTTGATATTGCGATCCCATCCTTGACAATTAACTGTGTGGTTATCTCATCGATCCATTCATTCGAGACTTATAGGTGCTTTACTATTAATATTAATCCATACATGAACTACTTAGAATCTTATTCCATCCTTTCCACGGCGAATACAAATAACAATAAACATATAACAAACAATAGTAACTTCATGCATGCACTATAAGTAAATTAGATCATGAATTAATGGCAATCATAGACAACAATCACATTACACAATGGTTTAACCTGGTTCACCCCCCCCCCCCCTCGGATGGGAAGCTACGTCCACAAAAACTGTTGTTTATTTATCTTGGAAAGGGTACAACAGTTCTTCGTCTGCGCACTCAGCTGCAGACGCTCTTCCATTTCTCTCTCAAAATTAGGTCTCTACGCACTCAGCTGCAGAGCCTTTACAATGCATTACTCTAACAGATCTCACAATATTCAATACTAATCGACAAAATGAAGAATTAACCCCTTTCCTTTACAAAATTGCCTTATTTATAGATCAAGACCTGTAGGTCATGTCTTTTACATCTTAAAGGCAGAACCCTTAGGTTTACAAAACTGTCGCGGTTTTCCCAAAACCGGACTAATGATATTTGGCAGCGGATCTTCTGTTATATGCGCGCCAAAAGGTTGCTTCCACCGAGTTGTTCCTTCTTTTTCGGCCTTATATGACTGGTTAGAGTAGTAGTAGTCTTTTTCCTGTTGTGATCAGTCACCTATCTCCGATCTGCACCTACCCACTGCTTGGTAGTTATTGACGATCTTTGCCAAAAATAGGTCTTCTGTGACCTAACCAAAATAACTGCCTTCATCCGTCGATGCTCTGCTTAGCTGGATCTCTATTGACGTGGCACATCGCGGTGCTATACTCCTCACAGCACTGAACTCGCAGCTCCTCCGACACTATGTTGCACGCAACTTCGCAGCATACCAAAACTTATCCCAAAACTGTTCAAACTTAACTGCACTTATCTCCGTAGTTCTCAAAATTATTCCTGTTCAAAAATTTCTCATCTGGGCCAGGCCCAACAGGCCCCTAACACTTACATGTGGCTCTCCCCCAAGCCACCTCGAACTCCTTGAAGGTGTTCTGCTGATTGTGGGATGATCTTTGTAGCGAACTCCTTGAATGTGTGAGTCAACTTTTCTACTGTGGCCTTCGTATCTTGTTCAATTTTCCCAACTGTTTCCACCATCTCTAATGTTATCTCCTGGTCAATATGGCCTTCCACCTACTCTTGATTCTCGTTCAGTTCCTTCAATTTTTCTTTGATCTCCTATGAGATCATGTTGGTGTCCTCTAATAATGGTTGCGACTTATCACCCATTTCTGTCTCCTTCTCCCGCAACTCTTTTACTTCCTTCTTTAGGTTGTTGATTTCCATGTATTTTAGGAGTTTATCCCTTGCTAGCAGCGCCTTAACCTCCTCACTCATCTTTTCTAGTACTTCTTGTTTTTCCTTCACTTCCTTCTTTACTTCCTGTAATTTTTGATCTTCGTCATGGGCACTAAATTCCTTCAATGTTGCTTCCAGTAGACTCTCGCACTTAGTGACTTCGATAGAAATATTCTGTGTCGTGGTCTTCACTACTTTTTTTCTTAACTGTTGTTCATCTGGTGGAGTCTGTGGATTGATCTGCGCTTTTAGGGAATCAATTTCATATTCATGGAGAATCTCCATGTCTTCCTTCTCGGTCTTTAGGCTACTGACCAAATCACCAATCTTGACGATGGTATCTGCTGGTTCTGTTTGTACTTCAAATTCCTCTATATGATCTGCAATGGCAGTGATCGTGTTCTCCAATCTTAGTCGATGATCTCTTTTATCTTGTAATTGCATAGTAATCCGTGAGCTCTCTTCCTCGAGTTGCCTTTGTAACTCTTCCTGTCCTTTCAGCGCTTCTATGGTTCTGTCATTCTGTCATGCATTTCTTCACCGAGTTGCGTCTATAAGTAATGGAGTCCTGGCAATGGTATGGTTGCAATATCAAGCTCCCTGCGCTCTACATTCTTTGTATCTAGCATTTCTTGATCTTGTAATGGAAACTTGATAGATAGTGGCTGCAAATGGAAATACGGGACCTCGTGAGAACCGTTATTTGCTGCTGCGGAGTCCCCACGGACCCTTTTTCAGCTACTGACTCGTGGTGCAAGGGTAATCTTCTACTAACTTCATCAAATTTTTGGGATAACCCTTGCAGTGTAGTGAGGTTCTGGTTTAAGCTGTCTTGAACTTCCTTTTCCTTCTTCTCTTCGTCTATCAAAAGCTCCTCCATTTGTTCAGTTACCCTCACGACAATCATTAAATAATCATCTTCGCAAAGCACTGTGTCTAATTGGTCCTTGTTTTCTTTCTACTTCTTCCTTTTTTCCTTGTGACCTGAAGGACTTCCAACATCCTTCCTTTTTCCTGACTCTTTATATTCTACAATGGGACATGGGATAGGGTTATCCTCACCAGAATCACTTTCGATATCCATGACCTCAACTCGGAATTCAGCTGGCCATTCGTTCATTAAGTTCTCAATATCTTCCTCATACATATGGTTGTTTCCTAGGTACCAATCAGCATTCTTCCTCTGCTCTTTGGGTGAAATGGAGATACATTTCATCGCAGCATAAAAATTTATAATGCAGATATATTTGCTTGTCACTTGCTTTGGTATGTGAGGTATAAGCATGATGGCCCCACACAGCTGGTCGTAATATGTGTAAAATACCAGTGCTGTCTTGTGTTGTCTTTCTGGATTCAGGTTCGCCCATAGATTATGAAATCGAGCACCTCTACAGTCTGAAGTGTTTGTGACCACTCCGACATAGTGCTTCGGTTCCCCCCACCCCAGGAAGCCGATCAATGTGATTATCCAGGTGAAATGGAAATATCCACCATTGATTTGTGTATCATTTAGCTCTTCGAGGAATTCATTTAATAGAATTGGGACCAATTGAATTCTTGTCCCTCGGTGGCTGCAGCGCCAAGTAGTACTATGCCTATGTTTACTTCTAACAGTCTACACTTTCTTAAGATTTTGCTCGCTAATAGCTGCGTGACAAACCGTATTGCGTCATCCTTTATGTCCCCCATCTGGAAGCCTCGCTTCCCTTTGACTAAAGATTGTGTTTGCTTCATCAATGATGCTACCTCTTTATCCTTTGTCTTTCCCTTGAAGAACAGTTGATGAATTCAATTGTCAGTTCGATATTCTGGTCTAGCCATACATATCCCTGGTGGATGCGAGCCATAAGAGTTCGCACCACCGCGTTGAGATCCGGTGATTTGTCGAAATGTAGAAGCCTTAGTAGGTTGAGCAGCCCCTACTTGGCTACTCCTGACAACTAGCTCTCGGTGACCAATGTGAGGTCACCCTTCACATTCTTCTTCCAACACATGTATTTGTTGCGCTGGAACTGTGGGAACTTTGGCTCAATTAGCTTCTCCTTTTGCATTGCTAGCAGATCATAGTCCTCCCATTTGCAATCTGGAATCTTTCCTAATATATTTTTTACCACCTCAACATGCTTCGATATTGGTGAGAGTGGTATCTCTTACTTTGGGCTCTTCAACACTCTAATGGCTGGCGCATCCACTACACATGGCAAGATGTAGTCTGGAGTCATAGTTAACGGTATCTCTTTACCGGCAAGGGGCTTTTTTGTCCCTACCGAACTTTGTTGATGTATATGTATCTTCGGAATGTATTTCATATATGTATATTGTACTCCTATAGAGATGGTATTATTCCTCTATATGGAAGTGTTTGTATTCCTATAGATATGCTATTATTCCTCTATACGGAAGTGTTGTCATTTATATTGTAAGTGTCGTAACTTATACTTGATGGGTTATTAGACCACCTTGTTGGGGTCGGACCTGTATAATTCATGTGGGTCGAAGGGTTATTAGACCACCCTATTGGGTGTCGGCCCAGTCAACATTATGTTATGTGGTTAAGTTAAGGCCGACCTAGTAAAGGTTATTAGGCAAGTCAAGTCAAGTATAAATAGAGTGCGAGAGGCACTCTATTTCATCATTCTATTCTCTCTCACACTCTCGGGAGAGTGGCGTATTTGTGGAGGAGGAGAAGCTACTGCTAGGAGATGTCTATCTCTTATGCTTGGGTTGCATCATTGCTCTATCTATCTTTGAAAAAGTTATTGGGGTTTTTCACCTTTATTATTTTCCCCAAGTAAACTCTGTGTCTCTTGTGTGCTTGCATTATTGTGTCCATGATTGATATGCTGTAGATATACTATACATGTTGTTATCTCAGTTAAGATCCTAGATCATATTGAAGTAAATTATGAAAAATTAACATGGTATCAAAGCTAGCCTGAAAGAAGGAATGGTATGGCATGTATGACACTTGTTGCACTTGCGATGCTAGGGCTTGATATAGGAAAAACTAGTCATCGTACAAATTTTGATATAAATAAATTTTGGCATGGTTTCAGGGTCTACAAATCATATAGGGAGAAGATAAGATCCCCATGTACCTTGTGTCCAAAGGAAAACCTCTATTTCGTTGCACTTTGTGATTTATGATCTGTACAATATAGGGTTTTTGCTTCTTCCAGATCTCAGTCATAAATAGGTGACCTTGGAAAAAAGGTCATAACTTGGGCTAGGAATCTCCAAATGAAATTTTGTAAAAATTGACAGGTATTTCACGGACTTTAATTTCTCAGGTAACTTTTTCAGAGGCCGAAACGGAACCAGTGACACGTGGCACATCGTACAAGTTCGCTCTCCTATTTTATCCCACAAACAGGTCACGTTGCGACACTTGGCATAACTCTCTCTCAGAGAATCCATTTGAGGTCAAACCTATGGGGTTGGAAATATGACAGGTCGGGATATCACAAGAAAATTTTGTAGACCCTATGGATCGAAAAGTTCGGAGTTACACCAGAAACAATCAGGTACATATTTCTGTCAAAACAAAATTATTTTTGAGCACCTTCATTCATGGCTTCCAGAATTTAGGGTTTGGGAGAAAGTTGAAATTTTGTAATCATAGACTATGGCTGCTACTCAACAAAATAGAAATTTAGAGACCAAGATCAGAATTTTTGGTTGGGCAGAAGGTCGGGCTTGATCAGACCCTAGTTCGGGACTTTGATCGGAAAAGTGGAAAATTAGGGCTTTTGCAAAAATGGGAATTTTTGAAATCTGTGACCACGGGTGGAAGCTCCTCAGAAAACTAGAAGATTTGAGATTTGGATCGAACCTTTTCATTGGGAATAAGGGTGGGATTTATCAAACCCTAGTTCGGGGTCATGTCTAGTGAATTCGGAAGTTTCAAAGGCAAATTTGAGGGGTGAAACTTTGCAATTTTCAAATTCTGAGTATACTAGCTTGATCAGCTCATCAAGGTGCATATTTCTATCCTTTCAGAAGTTTGAATTTTTAGGGTTTCTCTGACAAACCCTAATCCAGCTTCAGATCCAATTCCTGCAGATCAAGTGGATTGGGTTAATTCTAGAAGAGAATGGATTGGTCACCTGCATAAGTGAAGAAGTTCCTGTTTCAGATGGAGATGAGGCTAAGGCCTTACATAAGAAGATTACAAGCAATCTCGACAGGTATGACTTAGCCAGGTAAGCTTCAAGATTTGTTCATGATTAAGTTTATGGTATGTTTGTCTTCATGTTATTACGGTTAGTACAATATTGATTAAATTTAGACTTGTCGTATCACCTTAATAAAATTATGAATGCATGATAGAAGATTTTCATTGATTAGGGTGTTGACACTTATGATTGTGCTAATGCATTATGGTGTTGTATGAGGTTTATGTTGTCCGCTAACATGAAAGGTACACCAAGAAAGACAAATCATGTTCTAGTTCAAGAACATATGATCATGATGACATGAAGACAAAGATTCATCCATTGTCATGGATCACTTAGAAGATCTACTTACGAGGTATGTATAACTGGGTTCTATAATGATTAACCTATGAGATATGCAGGTTACTAGCACAAGTCATTGAAGAGAACAAGAAGACATCATGTGGGTATGTTAGACATAACTAGCTAACATACCAATCCAGGTATGTTTTTCCTATATCAAGTTAGAATCCTACCTTGTGTTAGGATCCCTTATATAAGTATACTTGGTATGATTGGTTATGTTTATTCATAAAGTTAGAAATGTAAGTAATCAAGGGTTTATGCATTTTATGTCTCTTATCTTGATTGATGATTTAACTAACCTATGATCAAATAAGAATATGCACGAATAAAAGAAGACTTCCCTGAAACCTTGAATACTAATGTTTATTATTTGTGTTTGAAATGATCATGGCTATACATGTTTAAGATTATTTTGTTTTGATAGTATTAAGATTATACTAATGAATGTGTGATTATGTATGAGACCTCAAGGATAACACAATGATGATACTAATAAGCATGCATAGTGATGGATATAGGTTCAAGGACATGTTTTGGGGAAAATGCACCGATAGTTCAGGGGAGAAACTACCAACTTACGGTGATAAAGATAGACTTACAAGCATTCTGCAAGTACAACAAATAAATGAAGAGATTAGGGTTTAGAGATGTAGGTACCTCATTCAGAAGGTTGATCCCAGCTTTGCCTCCCTCGCTCTTCAATGCTTATCCAGTGTCGCAATGCCCAGACCTGCAAAACAACTTGATACCTTTCTCAAATACATTTGACTACATATATAATACTGATATCCATGACATAACAAGACATCAAACTATAACTAAACAGTAATCAAATCTAAGACACATTAATAGGTCATATTTGGAAAGAGAAGAACGTCTGATCTTTATTAATGAATGAAAGCAAGTACATACAATTATACCTTCCTTCAAGCTTGGCACTTCACGAAACCTAGATTCAAGGTCTCCTGCTTCCGTTCTCCAAGGATCCCAGCCTCTAAGCAATTGTACTAGGGTTTACCAAAAGTGAAGCACAAGAGAGGGGGATGAGGGTCTCCATTCCTCCAGCATAACTTTGTAATCGGGCTTAGTCCTCTCACATGACCCTTCTACCCTCCTTATATAGTCAGTGAGGAAGAGGAAAAGAAGTTACAACCACTCAAGAGGTTTCCAAACCAACTTAACTTACTCAAATTTCGAGATTTTGACCAAAACAGGTGTGTACTCTACTCTATAGTAGACAAAGTCGCGTACACATGGCAATGGGCGCTACTTTGAATGAGACAAATTCGCGTACACACGCTACTATTATAACAGTGGAGTCGCGCTCATGTTGAAAAATGGCCAAAAACAGGCTTTTCTGCTCATTTTCAGGAGATGGTTTGGTCTGGAAAAATGTTCCTAAGGGTCATATACATCAAATGGGTCAAGAATGAGGTAATTTCAACCATTTTTAGTGTCCCAAATGACTCCTCCATCCACAAATGTCCTGTTGTGTGACTGAACTTGTTCTCAAGAAGTGTCGTCATGCGACCAAGGGAAGCAAGTGTCGTCACGGACGGAGAGGTGTCATTTCAAGCTATAATAGGACAGGTAATCCAGAAAGCAAAGATCAAGAGGGAGCACACTCCAGGTGTTCCTACAAGGAAGAAAAGATCAAGAGGGAGCACACTCCAGTTGTTATTGCAAGGAAGAAAAGATCAAGAGGGAGCACACTCTAGTTGTTCCTGCAAGGAAGCAAAGATCAAGAAGGAGCACACTTCAGTAGTTTATGCAAGGATGCAGATATACAGAGGGAGTTGACCACTTCTCACAATCCACATCATAATGGAGTTGCAGAAAAGAAGCAAAGACAGAGAGGGAGTCAACCCAACAAACAAACAAAGATAAGTATTTGAATTATCATTCCTTGCATATTTTATTGTTTAAATAATAATGTTGAATAATATATATACTCATGTTCCTACAATTAGGTTTTGTATTCTGCATATTAGAATAGTTGCATTGATGAACAATATACTACTAATATACATGGGTAAGTGGCCTATGGCACTGTGCAACATTCCATTGCTACTTATCTAGAATGAAACCTCTTTGCTGACATGTTGGGAGTTGTGCACACTCTTAACAATGTTCTGGTAGAGATTGGAAGGCATCTAGAAAGTTACGATATATGGATAAATGTTGTATTGAAGCACTGGCTAAGATACTTGCATGACTGTATGACATATTTCTTTATGTGTAAGAATTTGTTCTGAAAACTATGAGATGTTTTCTAATCATGCAATAACTTGTTGTGTAGGAAAGACCGTATACCATCACCTACAAAAGAAGGACTACAACATTTGTTCAGCAACAAAGTTATCTATTGAAAACATTGAAGATATTGAAGTTCCCAGGATCTGGGAAGAATGCAATGATCGAGGAGTACCAATCGATCATGAAGATGTTTGAGATGCAGTCCCAAGACCTGAAGGGGAGTCTGTAGTGACTTCCAAGAGGATCTATAAGATCAAGCATGTTGCAGGTGGTAGCATAGAGACTTTTGCTCCTGTAGCCAGATACACTTCCATTAGATCAGTACTTTCTCTGGCTGCAGTGATGAAAGGGAAGATAGACCAGATGGATTTCAAGACAGCTTTCTTGAATGGTGTAGTTGAAGAAGAAGTGTATGTGGAGTAGCCACTTGGTTTTGAGACACATGATAGGGAGTCATATATGTGCAGAAATTAGGATAAATAGCTTTCTATCCAGTTTGGGTTTTACCAAGAGTAAAGCGGATTCCAACCTTTACTACAAGGTTGAGGAAGGAAATCCAGTGATACTACTTTTGTATATGGATGACCTATTTATTACAGGTGAATATAGATTGATTGTTGACATGCAGTGGAAGCTTGCTGTCGAGTTTGAGATGAAGAACTTGTGGATGATGCACTATTTTCTAGGTATGGAGGTGTGGCAGAGTGTAGATGGAATCTTCCTTGGACAAGGGAAGTATGCAGTAGAGATCTTGAAGAGGTTCCGGATGATGGACTGCAAGGCCATGGCCACAACTATGGCATCAAACCTGAAGCTTCTATGTAATGCTTCATCTGAGTCGGTTGATATCACTATGTATAGTCAGATGATTGGGTCCTTGATGTACCTGACAAACACGAGACCAGATATTTGGTTTGCGGTGAACACATTGAGCCAGTTCATGACGGATCCGAGGAGTGTTCACCTGGTTGCTGTAAAGCATATTCTGAGGTACCTGAAGGGTACAGTTGATTATGGGCTCAAGTATGATGCTAATCAAAAGTTTAACCTGCAGGGTTATGTTGATTCGGATTGGGCAGGAAGTGCTGCAGATAGGAAGAGTACATCTGGGTGCTACTTCAGTATGGGATCAGGTGTGATCTCTTGGTTTAGCAGGAATCAGTCTTGCGTAGCACTGAGTATGGCCGAGGCTAAGTATGTTGTAGCATGTTCGGCTAGTTGTGAGGCAGTATGGCTCTAGAAGCTACTGTCTGAGTTATTTGATCTCCCGCTGGAGGCTACTGGTATCTTTTGTGACAACTAGAGTTGTGTGAAGCTATATGAGAACCCAGTGTTCCACGACAGGTCGAAACACATTGAGATCAAATATCACTATATCAGGGATATGGTGTAGAGAGGAGTAGTGAAGCTCCTGTACGTTGCAATGGATGAGCAGATTGCAGATGTGCTGACGAAGCCACTAGCTAGAGTGAAGTTCGAGTACTTCAGAGATAGGTATGGAGTTCTTTAGATCAACGACACTTCGAGGAAAAAGTGATGGACACATTTTCTGAAGCCATTCCAAGCATGGTGGAAGGAGGACCCTTCACATGGCTATGGATGTAAGCGTTGGATGATGAGCATTAGGATGATGTTCTAGTTTCTGCTCTATATGATCAGTTGGATCATTTATATGTATGTATGTATGCATCATGTTGATGCTGGATATGATCAGGTAGATCATGTATTTGTATATGTATCAGGTGGATACTTGTATGATCAGTGTGATCATGTACTTATGTATTTATCAGGTGGATACTTGTATGATCAGTATGATCATGTACTTATGTATATCAGATGGATGCATTGTATGATCAGGTGGATCATGTATGATATGTATCAGGTAGATACTGTGTATGCATCAGATGGATATATTGTTTGATTGGGGTGATCACAGATGACGAGCTTCAAGATGTTGCTCCAGATTATATGCATCAGGTTGATGCTATGATGATCGGGATGATCACAGACGACGAGCTTCAAGATGTCTCTCCAGATGATATGCATCAGGTTGATGCTATGATGATGATCAGGTTGGTCATGTGATGATGTACATCAGGACGATGTATGGTGAGTATCATTTTGATACTCTGTGGCCGTGGACAGGTTGTGCAGGTAGCATAGAAAAGATCCTTTAAAAACTGGATAGGTAGAGCAGTGTGCTCGTAACATCCTAGGTTGCTCTATCGAGATCCTATAGTCTCTGCTAGGATGCTCTGAGTAGGTTTTGCTATAGTTTCGCATAGAAAAGATCCTTTAAAAATCGGACAGGTAGAGCAATGTGCTCGTAACATCTTGGGTTGCTCTATAGAGATCCTATAGTCTGCGTTAGGATGCTCTGAGTAGATTTTGTGAAAGTTCACATAGAAAAGATCCTTTAAAATCCGGATAGGTAGAGCAGTGTGCTCGTAACATCTTGGGATGCTCTATCGAGATCTAGACAGGTAGAGTTGTGTGCTCGTAAGATCCTGGGATGCTTTGAGTAGGTTTTGTGAAGGTCAACATGTAAAAGAACCTATAGTTTGCGCTAGGTTTTGTTGACGCACATAATCAGTTTTGGGATCCACAGTATGGCCATTGATGATGAAGACCTACAGGTGGTCGGCCTACATCCAATATTAAAAAGGACTGGCTCTGTAGAACTTCCTGTGACGAGTAGATTCAGAGATTGATTGAGATAGCAGCAGCAGTGACGATGACAATGACTCGATGACGATTATCCAATGACAATGATCCAGACAAGATGACTTGTGCTAGAAGACCTGTGTCGAGAAATACCTTCCTAGTTAATAGGGAGTGTTGATGTATATGTAACTTCAGAATGTATTTCATATATGTATATTGTACTCCTATAGAGATGGTATTATTCCTCTATACAGAAGTGTTTGTATTCCTATAGAGATGTTATTATTCCTCTATACAGAAGTGTCGTCATTTATATTGTAAGTGTCATAACTTATACTTGATGGGTTATTAGACCACCATGTTGGGGTCGAACCTGTATAAGTCATGTGGGTCGAAGGGTTATTAGACCACCCTATTGGGTGTCGGCCCAGTCAGCATTATGTTATGTGGTTAAGTTAAGGACGACCTAGTAAAGGTTATTAGGCAAGTCAAGTCAAGTATAAATAGAGTGCTGGAGGCACTCTATTTCATCATTCTATTCTCCCTCACACTCTCGGGAGAGTGGAGCACTTGTGGAGGAGGAGAAGATGCTGCTAGGAGATGTCTATCTCTTATGCTTGGATTGTATCATTGCTATATCTATCTTTGAGGAATTTATTGGGGTTTTTCACCTTTATGGTTTTCCCCAAGTAAACTATGTGTCTCTTGTGTGCTTGCATTATTGTGTAGATATGTTGTACATGTTGTTCTCTCAGTTAAGATCCTAGATAAGATTGAAGTAAATTCTGAAAAATTAACAAACTTGCCTGCGGTAGTTTTGATCTAGGTGCTACTGGATTTTTTCGTTTGTCTTGCATTGAGGGGTCGTGTCTTGGTGATCTCCTTGGATTTTGTTTTGATTCTTTAATGATTTTCTTGTTTGGGGTTCTCATTAATTCGTCAATTCCTCTGTGTTGGAACAACCTCATAGTCTCTTCAACCGTGAACTCTTCTTCAAATAAAAATCTCTTAGGCATGCAAACACTTTCAATGGTTGTAGACGGCTTACGAAAACTAGCTCAGACAGAAGTATTTGCAGAAAATTCTAAGTGTTTGATATGCCCACGAGATGATATGCAGTGTTATTTATAGGCGCATCGGACCCTACTCCGCACCCTTTAATGGCTAGATATGCATTTAATGGTGGTATCCGTTAGCCAAATCCGGTTTCTTTTGTTGGCTTGTCTTTCAAAATTGTGATCAGAACGGCTATCTGTGATTTAAATGTCTGAGCAGTCGGTAGGGAATTACTGTATAATGGCTATATTCCCAACCGACATTGTAACGACTATTTTCTGGATTTTTGCGTCGAACTGCGGGGTAGGAAATCTTTGGTTCTGCGCAGTGATTTCGTGGCATATAATTTCTTTTCTTTCCAGTTGCTGCTTTTGAATGTTTCAACAGCGCATTGTTTTTTTTTTTTTTTTTTATCAATGCGGTGTGTTGTATAGATCTATCTCTATCAGTCTATGTACAGACTTTTCCACAGTTTCTAGTGCCGAATTCTAACTATATTTGGCACCTAGAAACTTTTCCTTCTTTATGGTTATACCGGATGCCGCAGAGCAGAACTATCGCGGTAAAGCTTTAGTCTGCTTCCATTTATCAAATTGGGTAGTGTATCACTGGCTAAAGTAGCTAACTGGACTACGCCATGGTTAGTAATATCTATTATAGTATATGGTCCAAGCCAATGCATTTTAAATTTTCCAGGAAACTTCATGAATTTACTATCATACAGTAGGACTAGATCACCTACCTGAAAAGACTTATTCTTGATGTGGCGATCGTGCCATGCTTTTTCTCATTCTTTTTGCACTTGCTAGTGGAATCCCATGATTAAGCGCTCTTCTTCCAACCCAACCAAGTGTGACAGCCTTTCTTCTAGTGCTGCATGATATGCCATCCCTGTAAATGCAGCTATTCTAAAGCTAGGTATAATGTACTCCATTGGAATTATTGCTTCTTGTCCATAAGCCAATTTGAAATGTGTATGTCCAGTTAATTTCTTGCATGTCATTCTGTACGCCCATAATACAGATGGAATGCACAGGTCCCAGTCATCGTGGTTTACATTGCATACCTTGGTTAGCACATTCTCAAGTACTTTATTAAATGCTTCAATAGTGCCATTCACTTGTGGGTGATAAGGTGTGCTGCGCTGATGATCGATGTAGAACTCTTCAATTAAAGCTTCAATAGTTCTATTTAGAAAATGGGTGCCTTGATCACTCATCAAAATTTTTGGGCATCCAAATCGTGTAAGGATGTTCTCAAAAATAAATTGTGCGGCTGTATCTATGCTACAGTCTTTGATAGGTTTTGCTTCTACCCATCTGGTGAGGTAATCAGTTGTTGTAATAATGTACCTCGCACCAGTTCTTTTTCTCAGTGGGTTAATAGGTCCCACAAAATCAATTACCCATTTCTAGAATTCCTGCAAGGTCAGCTGAGGGTTCGATGGCATTTCATCTCTTCTTGACGGTTTCCCTGTCCTCTGACAGACATCGCAGTTCTATCAATGTTCTTTGGAGTCCTTATGAATCGTAGGCCACCATATCCCTACGCACAATATATTCTATGTAGTAGCCCTTCCTGCATAATGACCTCCTGCGACTCTTGAATGTGCATCAGCCAATATAAATGGCTTCTCATGTTCTAATACACATCTCTGCAGCACTTCATCAGGTCCTCGCTTGTAGAGTTGTCCTGCGATAATGGTGAAGTCTGCAGCTCACACTATCAGTTGCTTCTTTTGCTGCGTAGTGAATTCAGTAGGTGCGAACCCGATAGTTAGAAGGTCAATGATATCCTGATAGTAATCATCGACAATCTGTATAGCAAATAATTGCGCATCGGGCAGATTGTCTTCTAGATTCGTTGGTTCTTCTCCTGACTCGATCCTTGATAGATGATCAGGGCCTAAATTTAATCTGTCTAGTTTAACTATTATTTCAAAATCGTACTCTTGGAAGAGTAAGAGCCATCTGCAAATTCACCCCCTAACACTGGCTTATTGACCAGGTATTTTAATGCAGAATGGTCAGTAAACATTGATAAGTGCGCACTTAGAAAATAGTGTATGAATTTATGTATCGCATATACCATTGCAAGTCCTTCCCTTTCAGTAGTGGTATAGTTTTTCTCAGCAGATGACATCTTTCTATTGGAAAATGCAATGGGATGATCAATTCCTCCTTCTCCTGGATGCGCAAGAATGATACCCAATGCTATACAGGAAGCATCAACATGTACATGAAATGGCTTTTCCCAGTCTGGAAAAACTAGGATCGACGCGGTGACCATTTTTTCTTTCAATGTGTCGAATGCTTTCTCGCAGTCCTCATTCCAAATGAACAATGCATCCTTTTTTAAAAGCTTCTCCATTGCTACGGTTATCTGTGCATACCCCTTTATGAATTTCCTGTAGTATCCAGTATGCCCTAGTGTAGTGCGTAATTGTTTAACTGAATTTGGTGTAGGCAAGTTTACAATAACTGCGATCTTCACTGGATCAACCATCAACCCTTGCTTACACACGATATGTCCCAGTAGAATCCCATAAGGAACACAAAAAATACATTTCTTTAAATTCAATGAAATTTGATGTTGTCTACATTTTTCCAACATCATTCTGAGGTTCGCGGCATGGTTCTTCAAAAATGGTTCAATCATCAAAGTAAACTTCTAGAAACTTGTGGATGAATTCTTTGAATGTTGCGATCACCACTCTTGAAAATATGGCTAGTGAATTCTTCAAGCCAAAAGGCATCACTGTATACTAGAATGACCCCCATTTTGTTGCAAAAGTGGTTTTGTGCCTATTGGCTGGATCAATTTTTATCTAATGGTATCCAGAAAATCCATCAGTAAAAGAGTATGCTTCATTCCCTCCAATGTTATCAAGTACTTCATCGGTAAAAGGTGTAGGAAATGGATCATGCATAGAGGCATCATTCAACTTTCTGAGATCAACACAGATCCTAATCTCACCCTTTTTTTCTTGTCTTGGATGACCATTGGGCTTATCCATTCAGATTCTTCAATCGGCTCAATAATTCCTGCATCCAGCATCTTATCGAGTTCTTCCTTAACTCATTCTTTGTAGCATGGATTAAGTCTATATGGACTTTGTTTAATAGGTTTTTCTCCTGGATTAAGAGGAATTCTCATCACTCCTAAGTCTCCTAGGATACCTTTCATCTCTGTGAACTTCGTTGGGAATACTTCCTGATATTCTTGTAATATAGCTACGATCTTTGCAACTGTGTCATCATCCCAGTAGTCTCCTATTGTTGCGAACTTCGGCTCTTCACTAGTACCGATGTTCACTTTCTTTGTTTTGACCGGTCCACTCATATCAGGAATCTCTAATGGAGGCCCTTCTACCTCACGTACTCCTTCTGATTCTGGGATTTTTATGTTGCATGGGTCCTCCACGTCGCTATCTTCAACTTCTTCAGCTATGTTGTAGCAATCTAAATCCTACTCTATCTATTCTGACGAATCTGGTTTTAGACTCGCAAGTACATTGTTTGTGTCAAAAAACTCTTCTAGTGTTATATTTTCCTCCTTGCGATGTGGGATAAATATCTTTCGCTTGATCAGTTGCAGCGTGTCAGGTATAGTCGGCTAGTCATCTTGAAAACTAAAATCCTTCTAGAAGGTCGCAGTAAGGATGGACCAATCCGCGGTTCCTGTGCGCATCTCCTCCTGTAGGTACCAGTTTTTTGGAATAGGTTCCTGCAACGTATGCACAAAGAGATGTACCCATTTTGTATGCAATCTTTCCTTCCAAGCTTGTACACATGCTGCGATATGATCTCCTGGATCCATCTGACCATTATATTTCTCAAATGGTAGTGTGACCTTATCAGCAAATCTAATTTGTATTTTTATTCTGCACTGGTCCCAAGTTGTCATTGTATTTTTGTGTCTAGACCACCATCTGGAAGGTGTTTCTCTGAGTGCCATGTCTAATGCTGAGACGCGATGTTCATCTGCCACTGCTACAGTGTATTCTTTGATAAATGAATAAATGTTAGTTGTACCATCATAAGTGGGGATTGGAATTACCTGCTTTCCAATCCAGCGGAGTGACTTTGTAATTGCCATGCATCTCCTGGAAGATACTTCATGCATTCTATGTTGCCAGTTTTCTAATCATGCATCTAAGTCTGAGATGCAAGAACTATTGCAGTGCTAGATGAGTGTTCCATCTGCAGTAGGATCAATATAATCCGTAGAATTTGTTGTCATTTGATAGATACAGTCAAGGTCTTGAGCTCTATACTCTCCTTGAATAGGTTCAACATATCGCTCCCCTTGCAAAGGATCGAATGGTGCGATGACCCTTATGTCGTTTCCTTCGAATATCATTTTCATTGTCTTTAGGTTGATGATGGTAGAGTTCGTCATTGCCCAATCGATGCCCAGCAGTGCTGGATAAGGATTTCTATCATCCACAATTTCAATTACTTCGAAGTTTGCATAACTTCACACTCCATCAATGTCGACAATGGTATTGGTTAACCTTCCCAGCGGTATAACTATGCCTTGATTAGCCATTCTTAACTGTATAGGTGACCACTGTAACTTTGGTTTTCCCATCGCTTGCCATGTCTGCTTGGTTAAGACATTCACTTCAGATCCGAGATCAAGAATGATCTCGTCCATCTCATAGTCTCCTATCTGTGCAGTGAACTGCATTTCCCTGCCGGTTCTTTTGGGAATTCTAATGTTATGTAATGTGCCATGTGCTATTCCTTTCTTACTGCATTATTCATACTGATTTATCAGTTTTTCAAATTCCATAAGGATGTCCTTGTCTTTTAATAACTTGATGCAGCTGTGTAGAAACTGCGCAACAAAATTAGAGGCATCTGGTGCAGTGCGCATTTGATCATATGCCAGTGGCATGTATTCTATTTGTGGTTCTTGACTTCGCAGCGGGATCCTTAGTGAAGTAGGTGGTTGTTGTTTAAACATGTCCTGCGCTTCTTTAAATATTTCCTTATTTTTTTGTAAGTTTAATAGAGGTGCCTTCCCAAGATATTTTCTAATCCCTACTATTTCTCCAGGGTTCTTCTTAGGATCAATTGTTCTAGAAGTCGAGGCTTATATGGTGTTGTCTTTTCCTGTGTCAGTGCCAGTTCATGTTACTACATTGACACTCTGACCTGTAGGTCTATTCTCTGATGCAATCAACTGGATGTTAGGGTTCAGTGTTTCTGTTCTTTTCCACTTCTGCATTTCTACCTCAAGCAAAGGGCAATCTTCAATCACATGATCAAATTATTTACAGTAGTTGCATGTGGTGCATGGATTAGTACATTCTCTTTATACATGACCTGGCTTACCACAATTATAGCATATGACCTAGCCTCGTCCTCTTCCTTGATTTTGCCTAGTATTTCTTCCTCTCCCACGATATCCACCATTGCGGCCTCTATATCCTCCTTGATCATAGTGGGTGTTCTCTTGATTTGGCTGATTTTCCTCTTGAACGTAGTACATTCTAGCACCTCGCATTACTTCCATATATCACTTCCTTTCATTCATCAGTTCATAAGCGTGATAGTTGGACTCATCATGTCCAACTGACTTACAGAAATTGCAGTATAAGTTTTTAGGTGTCTTTACATATTTTTGTATCAAGTAGCAGTCCTCAAGTTTGTGTCCTCTGCTTCTACAAATTTCACACCATGGTGCCTGGTTCTGATTCATATCTATTGGGTTTGGTGCACCACTGTTAAGGTATTCTTGAAATAAGGGGCAATGTTCTCTGGTGTGACCCTCCTCTTTGCATCTTGTGCACCAAACTTGATGTCATTGTTCATGTCTCTACTCTTTTCCATTCTTCATATCTTGTAATTCTAATGTCAAAGTAGCCAATTGGTTATGGATCTATATAATCCCAGAACTACTTTCTCCAATTGGTGAAGCTTCCAACTTTATTGCGATCTCCAAGTCCTCAGCTTGAGATACAACCTTCTATTGCATTAGTGGTTGTCTGATGTGGGAAATAGCGCACCAATTAACCATTCTTGATGTTGTTGCGGAGCTATAACAAAGCTCACTTGGTCGAACAATGTTTTGAATTTTTGTTCGAATTCCCAAACCGATTCAGTAGGTTTCTGCTTGATTTCTTTCAACTCTGTTATGCATTGTGATTCTGATTTGGGTTTCTTAAACTCTGTTGCAATCACGGTTTTGATCTTTGCTAGGGTTCTCGGCTGTGCTTGAGAATACTTCATAAACTAGTGCAGGGCTCTATCTCTAAAAGTAGTTATGAGTTGCACTCTCTTTATAGCATCATCTGTCACGTGCTTAACACTCCACATGGCTTCACATAGAAACCATTGTTGATCAAGGTCTTCCTGACCCGTTCCTTTGAAGATCGGCAGTTTTATATCGTTATCTGTCATTCTTCTTCCGGATTGTGTATTGTTCTGGAATGGATTCCCTATAACAAAATTAGATACAGGCTGCTGGATTGTGCTAGGGACAGTATTCTACAGAATAGTCTGAGTCATAGTGCTGTGAGCACTCGCTCCTACGGTGTTAGTAGTATTACTGAGCTGTGGGATGGGTTGCACGACACTCGCAGTGGATGGGTTCTGGAATGATTGATTCTGAGGTATAATACGGTGCATTGTGGTTGATAATTGAGCGTTTGTGTTATTGAGATCACATGGAATTTCGGTATCTATTCGGTTTCTAGATAGTGTGGGTTTCTTTTCGTTAGTAGGCTTGTATCTCTTTCCACTTCTCAAAGTATGGTTTTCTTCATCAGAATCAATGTATGTGTAGTCTACCATGACAGATTTAGAATTATTGATGGATTCTTAAAACACCTTTCTCAACTAAAAGCATTTTAATGTATAGACTGAGGTTTTTTAGGAACTTACCTCTAAATCCTTCGAAAAAGTATGCTTCAGCTTGGCTGTAGGACTTCAGCATGTCTACAACAAATTCGGTCACAAATCCTTCTAATATGCTATCAACCTAGAAGTCAACTGCTCATGACAGTGGGTTGTCGATTGCTTTGAGTTGTTCAGTGTTAATTTTATAGCATTATTTCAAGATACTCTAGGATATTTACTGAGAGAATAACATGTACAGTATATCAATGCATATAAATCATAGAAAGCATGTCAATCATCACAAGAAGCAAACATAAGAGACAATAGACACACAGAGTTCCCGTGGGGAAAACCCTAAGGTGAAAAACCCCACAACCTCCTCAGAGATAGATACAACAATCATACAACCAAAGTACACAGAGATAGACTCCTCCTAGCAGTTGATCCTCCTCCTCACATGTGCGCCACTTTCCGAGTGAAAGAAGAGTGAGTTCTGAAGTGATCAAAATAGAGATCGGGAGATCTCTATTTATACTTGTCTTGACTGCCCAATAAACTTATGGGGCCGACTTGTCTAGCTTAGCACAATAACCTCATGTTACATTAATCTGGGCCAACCCCTTATAAGGTGGTCTAATAACCCATCGGCAAGTTAACACACTTGCGACACTTGTCAATACAAATGACGACACTTCCGTATAGAGGAATAATACATCTATATAGGAGTACAATAAATATATATATGAAATACATTCTGAATTTACATATACATCAACACTCCCTCTTAACTAGGAAGGTATTTCTCGACACAGATCTGCTAGCACAAGTCTTCTTCTCTGGATCATCATCAGCGAATCATCATCCTCGAATCATCGTCATCATCACTGTTGCTGCTATCTCAAACAATCTCTGAATCTACTCGTCATAGGAAGTTCTACAGAGCCAGTCCTTTTTCATACTGGATGTAGGCCCACCACCTGTAGTTCTTCATCATCACTGGCCATACTATGGAATCCTCAGGACTTATTACATGCGTCACAAAACCTCGAAAGAGCATCCCAGGACTGATTACAAGCACACAGCTCAACCTATCGGATCTCCTAGGACTTTTTACATGCTACTGCACAACCTGTCCATGGCCACAGAGTATCATGAAGCACAACCTAGATGAACACACATAGCACTTACACTCACTGGCATGGGAGGACCAACCTACCACTATCTGTGAAAGGCTCACAGCACTTACATCAACGACCATGGGAGGACCAACCTACCACCATGTCGGAATGGCACAACACTTATATTGCAGCCATGGGAGAACACATCTACAACCATGCTCAAATGGCCCCAGCACTTATATCCCAGCCATGGGAGAACACATCTACAAGCATGCTCGAATGGCCCCAACACTTATATCACAACCATGGGAGAACACATCTACAACCATGCTCTAATGGCCCTGGCAATTAAATCATGACCATGGGAGAACACATCTTCCACCATGTCAGAAAAGCCCAACAATTAAATCGCGACCATGGGAGAACACATCTACAACCATGTCTGAAAATCTCATGTGCATCTATGTCTTCGGAACTCATCACACATAATCCAACTGATTATGTAATGTATCCACTTGATACATGTCATCACATATGATCATCCTGATGCATGTCATCTGGAGCAACATCCTGAAGCTCGTCATCCATGATCATCCTGATCATATAATGCATCCACCTGATGCATACCAAGTATCTACCTGATACATATCATCATACATGATCCACCTGATCATATAATGTATCTACCTGATACATACACAGATACATGATCCACTTGATCATACAATGTATCCACCTGATATATATCACCATACATGATCTACCTGATCATACAATCATATCCACCTAATACATATACATATACATGGTCCAAGCATCCAACATGATGCATATATACAAACATATAAATGATCCAACTGATCATATCCAACATCCAACATGATGCATACATACATAAATGGTCCAACTGATCATATCCAACATCCAACATGATGCATACATACATAAATGACCCAACTGATCATATAGAGCAAAAACTAGAACATCATCCTGATGCTCATCATCCAATGCTTACATCCATAGCCATGTGAAGGATCCTCCTTCCACCATGCTTGGAATGGTTTCAGCAAATGTGTCCATCACTTCTTCCTCGAAGTGTCATCGATTTGAAGAACACCAAGCCTCTCTCTGAAGTACTCAAACTTCACTCTGGATAGTGGCTTCATCAACACATCTGCAATCTGTTCATTCGCCGCAACATACAAGAGCTTCACTGCTCCCCTCTACACCATATCCCTAATATAGTGATATTTGATCTCTATGTGTTTCAACCTGTCATGGAACACTGAGTTCTCAAACAGCTTCACACAACTCTGGTTGTCACAAAATATACCAATAGCCTCCAATAGGAGATCAAATAACTCAGACAGTAGCTTCCGAAGCCATACTGCCTCACAACTAGCCGAATAGGCTGCAACATACTCTGCCTCGGCTGTACTCAATGCTACGCAGGACTGCTTCCTACTAAACCAATAGATCACACCTAATCCCATACTGAAGCAGCAACCAAAAGTGCTCCTCCTATCTGCAGCACTGCCAGCCCAATCTAAATAAACATAACCCTACAGGTTAAACTTTTAATTCGCATCATACTTGAGCCCATAGTCAACTGTACCCTTCAGGTACCTCAGAATATGCTTTACAGCAGCCAGGTGAACACCTCTGGGATCCGTCAGGAACTGGCTCAATGTGTTCACCTCAAAGCAAATATATGGTCTAGTTTTTGTCAGGTACATCAAGGACCCAATCATCTGACGATACACAGTGACATCAATCGGATCAGATGAAGCATCACACAGAAGCTTCAGGTTTGATGCCATAGGTGTGGCCATGTCTTTGCAGTCCATCATCCCGAACCTCTTTAGGATCTCTACTGCATACTTCCCTTGTCCAAGGAAGATACCATCTGCACTCTGCCACACATCCATGCCTAGAAAATAGTGCATCATCCCCAAGTACTTCATCTCGAACTCGATTGCAAGCTTCCTCTTGGTATCGGCAATCAAACTATCATTACCTGTTACAAACAGATCATCCACATACATAAGTAGTATCACTAGATTTCCTTCCTCAACCTTGTAATAAAGGTTGGAATCTGCTTTACTCTTAGTAAATCCCAAACTAGATAGGAAACCGTCCATCTTACCATACCACATCCTCGGAGCTTGCTTCAAGCCATACAAGGCTTTCTTCAGTCTGCACATATATGACTCCTTGTCATGTGTCTCAAAACCAAGTGGCTGCTCCACATACACTTCCTCTTCAACTACACCATTCAAGAAAGCAGTCTTGACATCCATAGGGTGTATCTTCCATTTCATCACTATAGCCAGAGAAAGTACTGATCTGATGGAAGTGTACCTGGCTATAGGAGCAAAATTTTCTTCATAATCTATTCCCTCTTTCTGAGAGAAGCCACGAGCTACGAATCTTGCCTTGTATTTCTCTATGCTGCCATCTACAGCATGCTTGATTTTGTAGATCCATTTGGAAGTCACAACAGACTTCCCTTCAGGTCTTGAGATAACATCCCAAACATCATTCTTCATTATTGATTGTTATTCTTCGACCATGGCATCCTTCCATTCTTTCTTTTCCGTTGCTTCTTCATCATTGGAAGGTTCTTTGTTCATGATATCATAGAGTAAAGCAACATAGCTGGTATGAGATCTAGTTCTCTTCTTTTTTGTATGTTCTTCTAGAATGCCATATCTTTCTGCATCTTGAATGAGCTCTCTAGCCCATGCAGGTTTCCTCTTGTGAGAGTTATTCTCACGGGGTGGATCTACGGGTTCTTGTGGATCTTCAATTTCATGATCTGCATCTAGAATTGCTTCAGTCATAGTAGTGTCTTGAAATCTAGTTTCCTTAGGTTCTTCATAATCTCAGATAGGTGCCTTCCTTGATTTGATGAATGCAGAGTTTTCATCAAATATCACATCCCTGCTGACATCAATCTTTTTGAACCCTGGAAAGTATATTCTGTAATCCTTCGAGCTTTCACTGTAACCCACAAAGATACCCTTCTTTCCTGAAGGATATAGCTTGGTCCTCTTTTCCTTTGGGACATGAGTGTATACTGGACAACCAAATATTCTGAGATGGCTGACTTCAGGTTTCTTACCAGAGAAGACCTCTTCTGGTGTCTTGTTGTCCAATATCTTGTGGGGTGTTCTGTTCTTCACATATACAGTTGTCCTAGCTGCTTTTTCCCATAGATGCATAGGAAGATCCTGGTCATGCAGCATTTCCCTTGCTGCTTCCATGATTGTTCGATTCATTCTATTTGCAACTCCATTCTGTTGTGGATTGTAAGGAGCATTCAACTCCCTCTCAATCCCTGAATCACTGCATAACTTCTTGAAGTCACCTCAAGTGAATTCTCCACCATTGTTGGATCTGAATGTTTTGATCTTCTCATCAGTTTGGTTCTCCATCAAGGTTTTGAATTCCTTTAACTTATCAAATACTTCATCTTTGTTCTTCAAGAAGTAAAACCAATTCTTCATGGATAATTCATCAATGAAAGAGACATAGTAAACATACCCACTGAGAGAACTGGATGACATCGGACCGCATACATCCGAGTGGATGATTTCCAAGATTCCTTTAGCTTTGCTTTCACTGCTTGGAAATGCTTTCTTTATGTACTTTCCTTTTGCACATCCTTTGCAAACACCTTCATGCTTTGTCTTTATTTCAGGAAGACCCTCTACAGCTTTGCTTGCAATTGGAAGTTCCCTATAGTGCATATGATCAAGCCTTCTATCCCAAAGTTCACTTGGCTCCATAGAATCATGCACCATGGCATGTTCAGGTTGTCCCTTCAATTTATACAATCCTCCTTGTTGCTCTCCAATCACCACGGCATCATCTATGGTTTTTCCCTTTTGCCACATTAGAACTTGGCCATCCACAAATGCAACCCTCATACCTTTTTCATCCAATGCAGATATGGAGAGTAGGTTCTTCTTGAGCCCAAGTACATAAAGAACTTCTTTCATCTTCAAAGACTTACCAAAATCTAGGTTGTAGGAGGCTTCCCCACTTCCTTTGATAGGGTATTGATAATCATCCCCAAGTTTCACCTTATGGGGTGATTCATGTTCAGATGGATTTACAAAAGATTAGTTAAACCCAGTCATGTGTTTTGAAGCCCCACTGTTAATAAGCCAATCATTACAACCATGAGAGATAGTACCCGTGAGAGCAGAGATAAGAACATACTCTTCTTCGCTTGATGAGTCATCATCATCACTTTCAGATCTAGCCTTATTCTTGGGAGGTTCATCATCCTCAGGAGCATGAGCATGATATTTTCTTTTGTTGCCCTTCTTCTTTTTGTTGAAGTTGTTATTGTTGTCCTTCTTGTTCTTGAGACAATTTGAGGCAAAGTGCCCTTTCTCATTACATGTGAAACATCTTAGATGTTTCCTATTTTTAGAGTGGTGAGAAGGTCTCTTGGAATGAGAATGCTCCCCCTTGAACTTGCTTCCCTTCTTGGTGTGAGCAGTGAGAGCTTGATCTTCGTTTCCCATGTTTTCTTCTCGAGCCACAAGCCTTGCTTCTTCTTGAGAGAATTCCTCCCATAGTCTACTGAAAGAGATCAATTTCTTTCTTGCACAGATTCCTTGAATAAAAGAGTCCCATGACCTAGGTAGGCCATTCAGAGTGGTCATAACAACTTTACCATTGTCTACTACTTCATCCACAGCTTCTAGTTGTTCCTTGATCTGAGAGACCTTGGAGAAATAAGACTGAATGGTCTCTCCATTCTGAAGCTTTACGCCTTTCAATTGGTTCCGCAGAGTCATCTTTTGATTTATGTTCTTCCCTTCAAATAGCTTGGTTAGGGAATCAAACATTTCCTTGGGTGTCTTTAGAGATGACACATGTGGTATGAGATGGTCTTTGATAGAATCAGCAATGATTCTTTGCCTTGACCAAGTTCTTCTTATGCAATACCTTAGCCTCTTCATCCTCTGGGATAGGGACCTCAGAGCTGATGTAGGTGTCCAATTCATTTTCTTCTAGGATTAACCCAATCCTATACTTCCAGGCTTGGAAGTTATCAGCCCCTTCAAGCTTATCCTCAAGTTTGGTGTGGTGAGACATCTTAAAGAGTACTTCAAATGGAAATAGATAAGATTTAGGTCTTACCACTTGATTTGCTGAAAACTGGATCTGGTCCTGAATTAGGGTTTGTCAGAGAAACCCTAAAAATTCAAAATGTGAATTTCAACTTTTTGAAAGGATAGAAATATGAGCCTTGATGAGCCGGTCAGCCTGGTATACTCAGAATTTGATTTCTGCAAAGTTTCACCCTTCAGAAGTGTCGTTTAGTCTTCCTGGATTCACTAAGAAGGACCTTGAATTAGGGTTTGAGTTTCCCAAAGTTTTACCTAGCCAAAAATCTCGATCCAAATCTATAAACTTCGATTTTTCCAAGGATCTTCCAGTTGTGTCTTCAGATTTTAGAAATTCCTATTTTGTAGGAAACCCTAATTTTTAGGGCCAAAACGGAAAGTGCTCAGAATTGAATTCTAATTGGACAGATAGATTCACCTTGCTAAGGAGAGTCAATCTATCATATTACTTTTCCAAAATCTATGGAGAGAAACCCAATAAACAAGAAACCCTTGTTTCTGTCACTACACAATGTCTTCTTCTCAGGTTAGCTCTGATACCATGTTAATTTTTTAGCATTATTTCAAGATACTATAGGATCTTTACTGAGAGAATAACATGTACAGTATATCAATGCATATCAATCATAGCAAGCATGTCAATCATCACAAGAATCAAACATAAGAGACAATATACACAAAAAGTTTGCGTGGGGAAAAACCTAAGGTGAAAAACCCCACAACTTCCTCAGAGATAGATAGAGCAATGATGCAACCCAAGTACAACCAAAGTACATAGAGATAGACTCCTCCTAGCAGCTGATCCTCCTCCTCACATGTGCGCCACTTTCCGAGTGAAGGAAGAGTGAGTTCTGAAGTGATCAAAAAAGAGATCAAGAGATCTCTATTTATACTTGTCCTGAATGCCCAATAAACTTATGGGGCCGACTTGTCTAGCTTAGCACAATAACCTCATGTTACATTAATCCAGGCCAACCCCTTACAAGGTGTTCTAATAACCCATAGACAAGTTAACACACTTGCGACACTTATCAATACAAATGACGACACTTCCGTGTAGAGGAATAATACATCTCTATATGAGTACAATAAATATACATATGAAATACATTCCGAAGTTACATATACATCAACATTCAATAAGATCCGGACTCCACTCTGTAGGTACTCCGCCTTGGGAACAATTCTTTATTTCTGCTAGGCACGATATCCACTCGTGTAGCTAGTTTGGAAACGACGCCCAAAACATTTCATGGATGTCCCTCCACAAGTATCTGTTTAACCACTGTATGTCAGATAGTCGTGGATATCTATTTTCTTTCTTTTCGAAGTCTCTTTCGATCTTATCGCACCAAGCCCAGATTTCTTTCTATTCTAGATGCCAACTGTCAGACATTACTTTTCTGAATACACTATCGCATCACTGGCCTTAGCGCAACAATGGAACCATTTGTTGGTCACAACACTGTTCTAAAGGTTTTCCAAGGCAGACCCTAATAATTTTTCAAAATTTACTTCAATATGATCTAGGATCTTAACTGAGAGAACAACATGTACAGCATATCTACAGCATATCAATCATGAACACAATAATGCAAGCACACAAGAGACACAGAGTTTACTTGGGGAAAACCATAAAGGTGAAAAACCCCAATAACTTTCTCAGAGATAGATAGAGCAATGATACAACCCAAGGATAAGAGATAGACATCTCCTAGCAGCAGCTTCTCCTCCTCCACAAGTGCACCACTCTCCCGACAGTGTGAGAGAGAATAGGATGATCAAATAGAGTGCCTCCCGCACTCTATTTATACTTGACTTGACTTGCCTAATAACCTTTACTAGGTCGTCCTTAACTTAACCACATAACATAATGCTAACTAGGCCGACCCCCAATAGGGTGGTCTAATAACCCTTTGACCCACATGGCCGACCCCCAATAGGGTGGTCTAATAACCCTTTGACCCACATGGATGACCCCCAATAGGGTGGTCTAATAACCCTTTGACCCACATGACTTATACAGGGCCAACCCCAACAAGGTGGTCTAATAACCCATCAAGTATAAGTTACAACGCTTACAATATAAATGACGACACTTCCGTATAGAGGAATAATAACATCTCTATAGAAATACAATATACATATATGTGAAATACATTCCGAAGTTACATATACAGCAACACTCCCTCTTAACTAGGAAGGTATTTCTCGACACAGGTCTTCTAGCACAAGTCTTCTTCTCTGGATCATCGTCATCGATGCATTGTCATCAAATCATCATCGTCACTGCTGCTGCTATCTCAATAAATCTCTGAATCTACTCGTCATAGGAAGTTCTACAGAGCGAGTCCTTTTTCATACTAGATGTAGGCCCACCACCTACAAGTCTTCATCATCACTGGCCATACTGTGGAATCCTCAGGACTTATTACGTGCATCACAAAACCTGTCTGAAGCATCCCAGGTTGTTACGAGAACTCATCTCTACCTGTCGGATATCCCAGGAGCACATTGTTGGCTATATCTGACCCAAAGGTTTTCTATAAGACCCAGGTTCTTCACGGTTTCCCTTTGACCAACAAAACTCCTTCGCACTGGCCCTTTCGGCAACAACCTGCAAGCAAGTTGAGGTCTCACCCGAGGTGTACCTATGGGGTACTGTGGAATCAGATTTCCATAGTAAGTGATAAGTTGCTTGGATGGATGTACTGCGCAACACAGCAGAGGGTATGTGTTGCGAGGTGAGATTGCGCAGCGATGGGAAACGCTGCGGTCCACACCACTATGATCTTCTACTGCGGGACTTCTGCTGAAGCCGCGAGCAATACAACTTTATTCTATACTTGGATTATCTTGAAAACACTTAAAGCACTGAGATCAATATCACTCATCCATTCATTCAGGCACTTAATTGACTACTCTTCTAACATTCATTTGTTAATTCAAGATGTTGTGATTTGAACATAGACGACTGATCTAATCCGACTGTTATACATCCCTTTACTGCGTATAAGAAAGTACTTAACCAAATGACTGATTCACGACCTTCATACACAGGACTAAATGTTCACCATTCAACTATTCATTCAAAACTTAACATATCATTTACATACTTCTCTAATGGAAAATGCATATAAAAGCTCTCTCATAACAGTATGCAAGGAAACATCTAGACATTCATTGGCAGAAACACAAGTAATCATTCATTCATAAGCACAATCACACAACACGAGATATAACGTGGTTCACTCCCCCGAGTGGGAAGCTACGTCCACAAGAATGGTTGGTAATATATTTCTTTAAAAGGGATGGGGACAACAGTTCTTAGTCTGTGCACTCAGCTGCAGACTCTCCATCCTCTCAGATAGGTCTCTGCGCACACAGCTACAGATCCTTTACAATGTTCTCAACTCAGATATTTTACAATACAACACCCAAAATCGTGTCAACAAAGAGTAAAGATTAACCCCAAAATGTAACCCCATCCCATACAAAATTGTCTTCTTAAATAGATCATGCCCGGAGGTCATGTCTTTACAATGCTAAAGACCTAAACCCAAAACCCTTAGGGTTTACAAAACCACGCTGGTTTCCCTAAACCGGCTTGCTGGCTCCTGGTAGCGTCTGCTTCATTGTGGCGGTTCTCCACGTCTTCATTCTATCGCTATCGGCCTCCCTATCGCACACGTGCCAACAGGATGCTTCCGTCGAACCGTTCATCTCTAATGGTCTCACCCACCAGGTGTGCCAAGATGTTACTTTCCTTAACAAACTCGCATGTCTGCCGCCTTCCTAATTTACTCCTACCCATTGCTTAGCACTCCTGGAGCATCTTTCCCAAAAATAGGCTGCTACCGGTCTGACCAATACCTGTACCTGTCCTTCATCCAGCATTCTACTTTGCTAGATCCACGTGCCCTCCTATCTCCGTAGCACTGCTTCTGCGCAGTACTGATCTTTGCAACATCGCTCAAAACATGGCTACTGTGCAGCTCTTCACAGCATCCTCAATACTTAGCCAAAATTCAATCTATTTCATAGCTGCGCTCAGCTCAGGTTCTTCTACCTTCAAAAATGTCACCAAAATTGGACCAGTTGGGCCAGGCCCAACATGCCCCTAACACTTACATGTGGCTCGTCCCCAAGCCACTTTCAATGTCCACCGTCGGAATCTGCTCTCCGATTTGTGCAGTCAGCTTTGCTACGAACTCAGTGTAAGTGTTCGTCAATTTCTCCATTATTTCTTTAGTTTCCCGCTCCACTTGCTTGACTATATCAAGCACCTGCGGTGGTATCTCTTCTCTGATTTGGGCTTCTACTTGTTCCTGGTTGTCGCGCAACTCTTTCAGTTTATCTTCTATCGACTGTGACACCACAATGGCATCTTCTAGGAGTGGTTGTGACTGATTGTCTAACGCAGTCTCCTTTTCCCTTAATACTTGGACTTCTTTCTTTAGGCTGGATATCTCCCTGAATTTCAATAGCCTATCTCTTGCTGGCAGAGTCTTTACCTCTGCATCCAGCGCTTCCAACGTGGTCTGTTTCTCCTTTACCGCGATCTTGATCTGCTACAACCCTGGATTCTGTTCAAGGGTTGTGAATGCCTTCATGGATTCGTCAAGCAAATTCTGGCACTTGCTGATGCAATGCTCTCTGCTATGACCTTTACCGCTTGACCTCTCAACTGCTGATCAGTGATTACAACCTCAGGTTTGATCTTTGCTTTTAGTAGGTTGATATCAGCTTCATAGAGAATTATCTTGTCCTCCATCTCTGACTTAAGGGAGTGCACCATGTCCCTTGTTTTCAAGACAGTATCCGCAGGATCATCTTGAATATGCACTTCTCCAATATCTTCTGCAACAGAGTTAATTGTAGCCTCTAGTCTCTGCCTTCGCACTTGTTCATCTTCAAGCAGCATCCTGCTGCGTGAGCTCAACTCTTCGAGCTGCCTATTCACCATTTGTAGTTCTGCTTCTGCTTTTCTTGAGTCCACCGCTTTGTCACGCAGCTCGTCCCCAATCTACGTATTCAAAAAATGTAGAGCTGGTATTGGGATTTTTTCCAAGTCGAGTTCTACCCGCTCAACATTTGTCATATCCAGGGCCCCGTCCTCCGATATGGGCAATGTGATTTCCATTGGATCGAGATAGACAAGTCTCATTTTTATTGGTCGCGCAACAACAATTTACGCTGGCCTCAGCTGCGAGGTTCCTCCGGACCTCCCTTCTACTGCTAGGTCACACAACAAGGCCAAGCTATTGTGCACATCTTCGACTTTTTTCATTAGCCCTTGCATCATGAGCCAGTTCCTCTACAGGTCGTCAAGGATGGCCTTATCTTTCTTGTCTTTATCGGCCATGAACTCCTCCAGCTACTTGTTGACTCTATCTTCTATCATATCAAAGTCATCCTCCTTCAGTACTGTATCAGATGTTGCTTTCATCGCTTTCTATTTCTTCCTCGCCTTTGGCTGTGTTGGGTTCTTTGGTTCCTTCCTCTTGTTAAATTTTGAGCATTAATTTACAATACTCTAGGATCTTAACTGAGAGAATAACATATATAGTCTATCAATGCATAACAATCACAATAAGCATGACAAGCATCACAAGAATCAAAAGCATGAGAGACAAGAGACACAGAGTTTCCGTGGGGAAAACCCTAAGGTGAAAAACCCCACAACTTTCTCATAGATAGAGAGAGCAATGGCTCAACCAAAGTACAACCAAAATACACTAAGATAGTCTCCTAGTAGTAGATGATCCTCCTCCTCACTAGTGCGCCACTTTCTGAGTGAGAGAAGTGTGACTTTCTGAATGATCAAAATAGAGATCTCCCAATCTCTATTTATACTAACTTGTTTTCCCAGTTACACTATGGGGATGACTTGTCTATCTAGATACATCCACAATATAATATATATATTTTAGGGCCGACCCCACACATGGTGGTCTAATAACACATAGGCAAGTACACACACTTGCAACACTTGTAAATCCACATGACGACACTTCCTCATAGAGGAATAATGCATCTCTTATAAGGGTACAATAAATATATATATGAAATACATTCCAAAGTTACATATACATCAACACTCCCTCTTAACTAGGAAGGTATTTCTCAACACAGTTTTGCTAGACAAGTCTTCTTCTCGGGATCAACGTCATCGATGCATCGTCATCATCATCGTCACTACTACTGCTATCTCAACCAATCTCTGACTCTACTCGTCATAGGAAGTTCTACAGAGCTAGTCCTTTTTCATACTAGATGTAGGCCCACCACCTGCAGGTCGTCATCATCACTGGCCATACTGTGGAATCCTCAGGACTTATTATGTAGGTCATAAAACCTGGCTATAGCATCCCAGGCTATTACAAGCACACAGCTCTACCTGTCGGATCTCCCAGGAGCACATTACATGTGACCCATCACAAAACCTGGCTGAAGCATCCCAGGCTGTTATGAGCACACAACTCTACCTGTCGGATCTCCCAGGAGCACATTACATGTGATCTCACCACAAAACTTGGCTGAAGCATCCTAGGTTGTTGCAAGCACACAACTCTACCTGTTGGATCTCCCAGGAGCACATTACATGTGGTCCACCACAAAACCTGGATGAAGCATCTGAGGCCTTTTTCATCCTGTCCACATCTCCTAGGAGAAAATTACATGTGGTCATGGCAAAACCTGGTTGAAGCATCTGAGGCCTTTTTCATCTTGTCCAGATCTCCTAGGAGGAAATTACATGCCATAGGAAAAAACCTCGCAAGAGCATCTCAGGATGTTACGGGTACACAACTCTGACCTCAAGATCTCCTAGGGCACAAATTACATGTCCTCCTAGAGCAATGCCTCGAAAGAGCATCCCAGGCTATTATGGGTACGCAACTTCGACCTATAGGATCTCCCAAACATGCTCATCTGCACAACCTAATCCACGGCCACAAAGTATCATCTGATACTCACCATACATCATCCTGATGTACACATGATCATCCTAATCATCATCACTACAACATCCTAATGCATGTCATCTGGAGAAGCTCGTCATCCACAATCACCCTGATCATACAATGCATCCATCTGATTCACACTAAGTATCTACTTGATACATATCATCATACATAGTGTATCCACCTGATACATAGATACATGATCCACACAATGTATCCATCAACATACATGATCTACCTGATCATACCTGATACATATCAATATACCTGATCTACCTGATCATACAATGTATCCACCTGATACATATATAGATACATGGTCCAAGCATCCAACATGATGCGTACGTACATATAAATGATCCAACTGATCATATCCAACATCGAACATGATGCATACATACATATACATATAAATGATCCAACTGATCATACAAAGCAGAAACTAGAACATCATCCTAATGCTCATCATCCAGCTCTTACATCCACAGCCATGTGAAGGATCCTCCTTCCAACATGCTTGGAATGGCTTCAGCAAATGTGTCCATCACTTCTTCCTCAAAGTGTCCTCAATCTGAAGAACACCAAGCCTCTCCCTGAAGTACTCGAACTTCACCCTGGCTAGTGGCTTCGTTAGCACATCTCCAATCTGCTCATCTGTCACAACATACAGGAGCTTCATAGCTCCTCTCTGCACCATATCCCTGATATAGTGATATTTGATCTCTATGTGTTTCGACCTGTCATGAAACACTGGGTTCTTAGTCAGCTTCACACAACTCTGGTTATCGTAGAAGATACTAGTAGCATCCAATGGGAGATCAAATAACTCAGACAGTAGCTTCCATATCCATACTACCTCACAACTAGTTGAACAAGCTGCAACATACTCTGCCTCAGCTGTACTCAGTGCTACACAGGACTTCTTCCTGATAAACCAAGAGATCACACCTGATCCCATACTGAAGCAGCATCCAGATGTGCTCTTCCTATCTGCAGCACTGCCAGCCCAATCTGAATCAACATAACCCTGCAGGTTAAACTTTTGATTTGCTTCATACTTGAGCCCATAATCCACTGTGCCCTTCAGGTACCTCAAAATAGGCTTTACTGCAACCAGGTGAACACTCCTAGGATCTGTCAGGAACTGGCTCAATGTGTTCACATCAAAGCAAATATCTGGTCTCATGTTCGTCAGGTACATCAAGGACCGAATCATCTGACGATACATAGAGACATCAACCGGCTCAGATGAAGCATCACATAGAAGCTTCAGATTCGATGCCATGGGTGTGTCCATGGCCTCGCAATCCATTATCCCGAATCTCTTCAGAGTATCTACTGTGTACTTCCCTTGACCAAGGAATATCCCACCTGCGTTCTGCCACACCTCCATACCTAGAAAATAATGCATCATTCCCAAATATTTCATATCGAACTCAGCAGCAAGCTTCCTCTTAGTATCTGCAATCAATCTGTCATCTCCTGTTACAAATACGTCATCCACCTACAGGAGTAGAATCATAGGATTCCCTTCTTCAACCTGTAGTAAAGTTTGGAATCCACTTTACTCTTGGTAAAGCCCAAACTAGATAGGAAATTGTCCATCCTACCATACCAAGTTCTGGGAGCTTATTTCAAGCCATACAAGGCTTTCTTCAATCTGCACACATATGACTCCCTGTCATGTATTTCGAAACTGAGTGGCTGCTCCACATATACTTCTTCTTCAACTACACCATTCAAGAAGGCAGTCTTGACATCCATCTGGTGTATTTTAAATTTCATTGCTACAGCCAGGGAAAGTACTCTTATGATGGAATTATACCTGGCTACAGGTGCAAAGGTTTCTTCATAATCTATTCCATCTTTCTAAGAGAAGCCACGAGCTACAAATCTTGCTTTGTATTTCTCTACACTGCCATCTGCAGCATGCTTGATTTTGTAGATCCATTTGGAAGTCACAATAGAATTATCTTTAGGTCTTGGGACAACATCCCAAACATCATTCTTCATCATTGATTGGTATTCCTCAACCATGGCATCCTTCCATTCTTTCTTTTCCGCTGCTTCTTCATAACTGGAAGGTTCTTTGTTCATAATATCACAGAGTAAAGCAACATAGCTGGTATGTGATCTGGTTCTCTTCTTTGCTCTGTGTTCTTCTTCTGGAATGCCAAATCTTTCTGCATCTTAAATGAGCTCTCTAGCCCATGCAGGTTTCCTCTTGTGAGAGATATCCTCACGGGGTGGATCTACAGGTTCTTGCGGATCTTCAAACTCATGAACAACTTCTAGAATTGCTTCAGTCATGGTAGTGTCTTGAAATCTAGTTTCCTTAGTTTCTTCATACACTTCGATAGGTACCTTCCTTGATTTGATGAATGCTTATTTTTCATCAAATGTCACATCCCTGCTGACATCAATCTTGTTGAACCCTGGAAAGTATATTCTGTAAGCCTTCGAGCTTTCACTGTAACCCACAAAGATACTCTTATTTCCTGAAGGATCTAGTTTGGTCCTATTTTCCTTTGGGACATGAGTGAATATTGGACAACCAAATATTCTAAGATGTCTAACTTCATGTTTCTTACCAGAAAAGACCTCTTATGGTGACTTGTTGTCCAATATCTTGTGGGGTGTTCTGTTCTGCACATATACAACTGTTCTAGCTGCTTCTTCCCATAGATGCATAGGTAGATCCTGGTCATGTAGCATTGCTCTTGCTGCTTCCATGATTGTTCTGTTCTTCCTTTCTGCAACTCCATTCTGGTGTGGATTGTAAGGAGCAGTCAACTCCCTCTTAATCCCTGAATCACTGCAAAGCTTCTTGAAGTCACTTGAGGTGAATTCTCCACCATTGTTGGATCTAAATGTTTTGATATTCTTGTCAGTTTGATTCTCCATCAAGGTTTTGAATTCCTTAAACTTATCAAACACCTCATCTTTGTTCTTCAACAAGTATACCCAAGTCTTCCTGGAAAAGTCATCAATAAATGAGACATAGTAAACATAACCACTTAGAGAACTGGATGACACAGGACCACATACATCTGAGTGGGTGATTTCCAGGATATCCTTTGCCTAACTTTCACTGCTTGGGAAAGCCTTCTTAATGTTCTTACCTTTTGCACATCCTTTGCAAACACCTTCATGTTTGGTCTTGATTTCATGAAGACCCTCTACAGCCTTGCTTGCAATTGGAAGTTCCCTATAGTGCATATGAGCAAGTCTTCTATGCCAAAGTTCACTTGGCTCCATGGATTCATGCACCATGGCATGTTCAGGTTGTCCCTTCAATTTATACAAACCTCCCTCTTGCTCTCCAATCACTACTGCATCATCTATGGTCTTTCCCTTTGGCCACATTAGGACTTGGCCATCCACAAATGCAACCCTCATACCTTTTGCATCCAATGCAGAGATGGAGAGTAAGTTATTCTTGAGCCTAGGTACATAAAGGACTTCTTTCATATTCAAAGATTTTCCAGAATCTAGGTTGTAGGAGGCTTCACCACTTCCTTTGATTGGGTATTGATAATCATCCCCAAGTTTCACCTTATGGGGTGATTCATGTTCAGATAGGTTCACAAAATATTCCTTAAACCCAGTCATGTGTTTGGAATCCCCACTGTCAATTAACCAATCATTACAACCATGTGAGAGAGTACCTGTGAGAGCAGAGATCAAAACATACTCTTCACTTGATGAGTCATAATTAGTATCATCACTTTCTGCCCTAGCCTTCTTCTTGGGTGGTTCATCATCCTTGGTAGCATGAGCATGAAACCTTCTTTTCCTGCCCTTCTTCTTCTTGTTGAAGTTGTTGTTGTCCTTCTTGTTCTTGGGACAATTTATGGCAATATGTCCTTTCTCATTATAGGTGAAGCATATTCTTCTTTCTTTGAAGTGATGTGAATATCTCTTGGAGTGAGATGGCTCTCTCTTGGACTTCCATTTCTTGGTGTGAGCTGTGAGAGCTTGATCTTCATTCCCCATCTTTTCTTCTTGTGCCACAAGCCTTGCTTCTTCTTGTGAGCATTCTTCCCATAGTCTATTGAAGGAAATCAACTTCTTTCTTGCACAGATTCCTTGAATGAAGGAGTCCCATGACCTAGGTAAGCCATTCAGAGTGGTCATGACAACTTCACCATTCTCCACCATTTCATCCACTGCTTCTAGTTGTTCCTTGATCTGGGAGACCCTTGAAAAATAAGATTGAATGGTTTCTCTATTCTGAAACTTTACTCCTTTCAATTGGTTCCACAGGGTCATCTTCCGATTTATGTTCTTCCCTTCAAATAGCTTGGTCAAAGAGTCAAACATCTCTTTGGGTGTCTTTAGAGAAGACACATGGGGTATGAGATGGTCTTTGATAGAATTAGAAATGATTCTATTTGCCTTGACCAAGTTCTTCTTATGCAATACTTTAGCCTCTTCATCCTCTAGGATAGGGATGTCTTCTTTTATATATGAGTCCAACTCATTCTCTTCCAGGTTTAACCCAATCCTATACTTCCAAGCTCAGAATTTATCAGCCCCTTCAAGCTTATCCTCAAGCTTGGTGTGGTGAGACATTTTAAAGAGTACTTCAAATGGAAATAGAAGATATTTAGGTCTTACCACTTGAAATGCTGAAAACTGGATCTGGTCCCGGATTAGGGTTTGTCGGAAAAACCCTAAAAATTCAAAATATGAATTTCAACTTTCTGAAAGGATAGAAAGATGTGCCTTGATTAGCTGATCATCCTGGTCCATTCAGAATTTGAGATCAGCAAAGTTTTACCCTTCAGATTTGACTTTTTGTCCTCCCATGTTCACTAGGGAGAGCCTTGAATTAGGGTTTGCGTTTCCCGTAGATCTACCCAGCCAAAAATATCGATCTAAAGCTCTAAACTTCGATTTTTGCAAAGAGCTTCCATCTATGTTTTCAAATTTCAGAAATTCGTATTTTTGTGGAAACCCTAATATTTAAGGCCAAATCTGAAAATGCTCAGAATTGAATTCTGATTGGACAGATGGATTCTCCCTGATGAGTAGAGTCAATCTACTATACTTCTTTTCAAAAATATGTGGAGAGAAAGCCAATAAACAAGAAACTCAAGTTTTTGTCACTGCAAAATGTCTTCTTCTCAGGTTAGCTCTGATACCATGTTAAATTTTGAGCATTAATTCACAATACTCTAGGATCTTCATTGAGAGAATAACATATACAGTATATCAATGCATAACAATCACAATAAGCATGACAAGCATCACAAGAATCAAAAGCATGAGAGACAAGAGACACAGAGTTTCCATGGGGAAAACCCTAAGGTGAAAACCCCACAACTTCCTTAGAGATAGAGAGAGCAATGGCTCAACCAAAGTACAACCAAAATACACTGAGATAGTCTCCTAGTAGTAGATGATCCTCCTCCTCACTAGTGTGCCACTTTCTAAGTGAGAGAAGTGTGACTTTCTGAATGATCAAAATAGAGATCTCCCGATCTCTATTTATACTAACCTGTTTTCCCAGTTACACTATGGGGCCGACTTGTCTATCTAGATACATCCACAATATCATATATATATTTCAGGGCCGACCCCACACATGGTGGTCTAATAACCCATAGGCAAGTACACACACTTGCGACACTTGTCAATCCACATGATGACACTTCCTTATAGAGGAATAACACATCTGTTATAAGGGTACAATAAATATATATATGGAATACATGGATGAAATACATTCCAAAGTTACATATACATCAACACCTCTTCCCTGTTTCTTCTAGAATTGGACATGGTGGTGGAATTATGTCATCATCCTCTGAATCTGTGGGGACATCGAAAACTTCTTCTACACAGTACTCCACGGGCCAATCTTTGATAATGTTCTTGATGTCCTCTTCTGTCATGTGGTAGCTCCCAGGGTAAAATTGTGGCTTCTTCATCTTCGCCTTTAGGGAAATAAACACACAATGCATGTCAGTAGTAAAATTAACAATGTGCATGTATTTGCTTGTTACCTGCTTTGTTATCCTTGGCATAGCGGCGATCACGGCGCACAGTTGCATGTAATACTTGTAGAACACATCTTGAGTTGCATGCTGGCACTGTGGATCGAGATTTTCCCAGAGGTTCATGTACCTGACTCCCCTGGGTTCTGATTTATCAAAGTTGATGCTGACCTAGTCCTCCGGCTCCTTCCTTCCAATAAATTCGATGAGGACAATCAACCATGTGAAATGGAAGTTGCCTCCATTCAACTGAATGTCATTGAGCTCTGCCATGAACTCGTTCAATAGGTATTGGCACCAGTTGAACTCGACGCCTTCAGCTGCTGCAGCACCGAGCAACACTACGCCTGCAGGAACCTCCAGGGGTCTTGCCATCTATAATACCTTTGCTACGAGCAACTGGGTGACAAACCTAGTTGTTTTGTCTTCAATTTTGTCAGTAGGAAAACCCCATTTTCCTTTCACCAGTGCATGAGTTTTCTTCATCTTGGCTACTGCATCCTTTTCTGTGCTTTTCCCCTGGAAGAACAACTTTGGGTCTTTCCCTTGCTTACTTAATCCCATAATGCAATGGATTAAGTCAATGCCTATGTCAACTAGCCAATCCATCCATAGGTATCCTTAGTGGATTCGTGCCATCAAGGTACGAACCACTACATTCAGCTCAGCCAACCGTTCAAAGTGGGGTAGTCGCAGCAGGTTCAACAGTCCTGACTGCACTACCGGTGTCAACCAGCTTTCGGCAACTAGATTGAGGGTTCCTTTGGCATCTTTCTTCCAACACATGTACTAGGCTAGCTGAAATTCTGGGTACTTGGGATCATGTGGCTTTTCTTTCTACACTCCCAAGAGGTCGTAGTCCTCCCATTTACTGTCCGGTATTTTGCACAACAGGTTGGTTGTAATTTTGACATGCTTCGAAATTGGCGACAAGGGGATGTCGTATTTTGCATTCTTGGCTAGCTTATAGATGAGGGCATTCAGTGCCCGGGGATTGATGTACTCAGGGGTCATATTTAGAGGGATTTCTTTCGTAAAAATGGGATGCCTTAGCACCGTCGAACCCGACCTTGGATTATTGGTTCGAGGTGCAGTGATTGTCTCCTTGACCTTGTCTTGCATGGCTTGATTGGTTCTCGGTGATCTACAGGATCCTTGGCCTTGATCTATTACAAAATTCTTGGAAGGGGTTTTCATTAACTCTTGAATTCCTCCGTGCCGAAAGACTCAAAGTGCTTCTTCAATGGTAAGCTCTTCTTCTTGATAGAAAGGTTCAAACATTCACTGATTAGATGGTGGGTATGGTAGCCAGACGACAGATGGATACTAGTGCAAAGGGGGAGGTCGCAAGAAATTTCTAAGTGCTCAGTAACACCCATGAGTCCTCCAACGGTGTTATTTATAGGCGCAGCTGACCTTCTCCTACGCCCTTCAATGGCTAAATATGCATTAAATGTGCTTTCTGGCGATCGAATCCATCGGATTTTCTAGTCCTTTCCTTTGTCAGTCTGTCTAGAACGACTATCTTCCCTTTAAATGCTGAAGCGGTTGCTACAATGGTCATCTAACGGCTATTTTCTCAAAATTGGTATAACGGCTATTTTTCTCTGGGTGCTGCGCTGAACTACGTGGCAGGGCACTTACACTCCTACGCAGTTAATTCACAATGAAATTTTTTTTATTAATTTTTTTTCCCCCGTGTAGCTTCAACACTGTTGTGCGGTACATACATTATATTTCTTATCATACATGTACAGGCTTCTTTACACTTCTAGTTCCCGATTTCAACTGTACTTGACACTTAGAAATTTCTTCCTCCACTTGTTATCCAAGGTTCTACGAAGCAGTGCTATCATGGTATATCTTTAGCCTGCTTCCATTTATCAAAGTTGGCAAGGTGTCACCAGCTAAATTGGCTAATTGGACAGCACCAGTGTTAGTAACCTATATCACAATATACGGGCCAAGCCAATGCATCTTAAATTTGCCAGGAAACTTCTTGAATTTGCTATCATACAGGAGGACTAGGTCACCTACCTGAAAGCACTTGTTCTTGATATGGCGATCATGCCAGGCTTTCTCGCGATCTTTCTGAGCTTGCTGGTGGAAGCCGGCAATGAAGCGATCTTCCTCCAACCCAACAAGTTGTAGTAATCTTTCTTCTAACGCTGCGTGGTCTGCCAACCTTGTGAACGTAGCGATCCTTAAACTAGGGACAATATATTCCATTGGCATTATAGCTTCCTGCCCATAAGCCAACTGAAAAGGTGTATGTCCTGTCAATTTTTTGCATGTAGTCCTGTATGCCCATAACACAGAAGAGACGCGCAGATCCCAATCATCTCTATTTACATTGCAGACCTTAGTTAGTGTGTTCTCCAGTATTTTATTGAAAGCCTCAATAGTTCCATTCACCTATGGATGATATGGGGTACTGCACTGATGACGAATGTGGAATTCCTCTATAAGTGCCTCAATGGTCATATTCAAAAAGTGAGTACCTTGGTCACTCATCAAAATCTTCGGACAGCCAAATCTTGACAATATTTCTTCAAAAATGAACTACGCAGCAGCACTGGCACTGCAGTCCTTTACTGGCTTTGCTTCTTCCCATCTGGTGAGGTAATCAGTGGCAGTAATAATATACCTCACACCAGTTCTTTTCCATGGTGGGTTTATAGCACCCACAAAATCAATTGCCCATTTCTCAAATGCCTGCAAGGTCAACTGTGGGTTTAATGGAATCTCATCTCTTCGTGAAGTTTTCCCTGTCCTTTGACAGACATCACAGTTCCTGCAGTGTTCTTTGGAATCTTTGTGGATCGTGGGCCACCATAGCCCTGCGCGCAATATCTTCTACGCAGTGGCCCTTCTTGCATAGTGACCTCACGCGACCCCTTAATGCGTGTCTACTAGAATAAATGGTTTCTCATGATCTAGTACGCATCTGTGTAGAACTTCATCTGGTCCGATTTTGTATAGCTGACCTACAATTATAGTGAGTTCTGCGGCATGCACCACTAGTTGCTTCTTCTGCTAGACAAATAATTCCTACGGTGCAACACCGTTGTTACAAAATTAATGATATCCTTATAATAGTCATCGGCAACCTGTATAGAAAATAATTGCGCATCAGGCAGACTGTCTTCAATGTTCATCTGCTCTTCTCCTGACTCAATCCTTGACAGATGATCAGGTCCCAAGTTCAATCTACCTGGTTTAACAACAATCTCAAAATCATACTCCTGGAACAGCAACAACCATCTGCATATGCACCCCCCTAACACTGGCTTATTGACCAAGTATTTCAATGCAGAATGGTCAGTGAACATAAGGAAGTGCGCACCAAGCAAGTAATGCCTGAATTTCTGTAGGGCATATACCATTGCAAGGCCTTCCCTCTCAGTAGTAGTATAATTCTTCTCTGCTGTTGAGAGCTTCCTGCTCGAAAATGCAATAGGGTGGTCAATACCTCCTTCCCCTGGCTGAGCTAATACGATTCCCAAGGCAATACATGATGCGTCAATGTGGACATGAAATGGCTTCGTCCAATCTGGAAAGACTAGAATTGATGCAATCACCATCTTTTCTTTTAATGTATCAAAACCTTGTTCGCATTTCACATTCCAAATGCATGGTGCGTCTTTCTTTAGCATCTTTTCCATTGCTGCAGTTATCTGCACGTAACCCTTTATAAATTTTCTGTAGTATCCAGTATGGCCTAAGGTAGAGCGCAACATCTTGACTGAATTTGGTGTTGGAAAATTCACAATAATGGCGATCTTTGCAGGATCCACCATTAGTCCTTGCTTACAAACAATGTGCCCAAGTAGAATGCCATAAGGGACACAAAAAATACACTTCTTTAGATTTAAAGAGATCTGATGCTGTCGACACTTTTCAAGCATCATTCTGAGGTTCGCACAATGGTTCTTCAGTAGACCAAACACAATCCAATCATCAAAATAGGCTTCCAGAAACTTATGCATAAACTCTTTGAATGCTGCAATGACCACTCTGGAAAATATGGCAGGTGCGTTCTTCAGGCCAAAGGGCATTACTGTGTACTGGAATGACCCCCATTCTGTAGCAAAAGTCATCTTATGCTTGTCTGCAGGATCAATCTTGATCTGATGATACCCCGAAAAACCATCAGTAAAAGAATAGGCCTCATTCCCTCCAACATTATCAAGCACTTCATCTGTGAAAGGAGTGGGGAATGGGTCGTGCATAGAAGCATCATTCAATTTTCTGAGATCCACACAAATCTTGATCTCACCCTTTTCTTTATTGTCTTGAACAAACATGGGACTAATCCACTCTGATTCCTCAACAAGTTCAATGATTCCTGCTTCCAACATCTTATCCAACTCTGTGCGTACTCTTTCTTTGTAGCACGGATTTAGTCTGTACGGTCTCTACTTCACAGGCTTTGGGCCTGGCTTTAAAGGTATTTTCATGACCCTTAGGTCTCCTAGAATTCCTTTCATTTCTGTAAATTTTGTCGGGAATAACTCCTGATACTCATGCAAGGTGTCTGCGATCTCTGCAATAGTCTGATCGTCCCAATAATCTCCTATTGCTACGAATTTTGGTTCTTCTTTTGTGCCAATATTCACCTTCTGTGTTTTTACTGGTCTTCTCATATCTGGGATTTCTAACGGAGGTCCTTCTACGTCACGCGCACCCTATGATTCTAGTATGTTTATGTTGCGTGGGTCATTGTCATCATCATATTCATTTCTATCATCGATGTCTTCAACTAGGTTGTAACACTCGATAAAGTGTTCTTCATGTTCCTTCCATTCCGACTGTAGGTGCGCAGGAACATGATCTGCCCCGAAGAATTCCTCCAATGTCATATTTCTGTGAGGACAGTCTTCCCTGAATATGTGTTCCTTAATTATCTGCAATGCCTCATGGATCAACGGATTCTCATCCTCAAAGTTGAAGTCCTTCTGGAAGTTGGCAGTCAACGTTTCCCAATCAGTGGTTTCTCTGCGCAACTCCAGGTCTAGGTACCATTTCTTTAGAATGTCATCCTCCAACGTATGTACAAATAAATGCACCCATTCTGTGTGTGGCCTCTCCGCCCATGCTTGTGTATAGACTTCAATGTGTTGACTAGGATCTATCTATCCATTAAACTTTCCAAAGGGTAAGGTAACCCGATCAGCAAACCGAATCTGCATCTTAATTTTGCATTGATCCCAAGTGGTCAATGTCTGCTTGTGCGCATTCCACCATCTAGCGGGTGTGTCGCGCAGTGCCATATCCAATGCTAGTAATCTATGCTCATCTGCAATAGCTACAGTGTATTCTTGGATGAAAGTATAAACATTAGCAGAACCATCATATGTGGGAATAGGACTTACCTCCTTCCCGATCCAGCGCAGTGATTTCATAACCTGCGCGCACCTTCTTGCTGATACTTCATGCATTCGGCTTTGCCAGTTTTCCAGTCCTGCCTCCGAATCAGAGATGCAAGAGATGTCACATCTCCAACTGAGTGTGCCATCTGCAGTAGCATTAATGTAATCTTCCTAGTTCGTTGTGAGCTGGTATAGTCTGTCCAAGTCTTGAGCCTTGGATTCCTCCTAAATTGGCTCGCTGTATCTGTCACCATCTGCAGGATCCAATGGTGTGATGACCCTAAGATGCTTCCCTTCAAATATCATCTTCTTTGTTTTTAGGTTGATGATAGCCAAGTTATCCATAGCCCAGTCAATTCCTAGCAATGCAAAAAAAGGCTGACTATCATCCACAATCTCGATAACTTCAAAGTCTGTATGACTTTGGACTTCATCGATGTCGATTATCACATCAGGTAACCGACCAAAAGGTATGAATTTCTCTTGGTTAGCCATTCTCAACTGGATAGGTGACCATGACAACTTTGGTCAACCCATCTTTTTCCATGTCTGCTTAGTTAAGACATTTACTTCGGATCCCAGATCAAGGATGACTTCATCCATTTCAAAATCTCCTATCTGCTCGGTAAGCCTCATTTCTCAGCTTGTTCTCTTATGCTTCCTTATGTGATGTACTGCGCTATCAAAGAAGTCTTTGCTCCGATCTGTGGATCATACTGGTTTATGAGCTTCTACAGCTCTACTATGGCATTTTCACTTTTGAGTAGCTTCATGCAGCTTCGTAGGAACTACGCAACGGTGGTACTAACATCTGTCGTGGTGCTTGTTTTTTCATAGGCCACTGGCATGTCTTCAACATGTAGTGCTTGACTGTGCAACGGGATCCTCTGTGTTTCTGTGGCTGGCTTTCTGAAGGTATCCCGCGCATCGATAAAGACTTCCTTGTTCTTTTGTAGATCGAGAGCAGGTATTTTTCTCGTAGATTTCCTTATCCATTCTGTCTCAAGAGAAGGCTGCTTTGTGTGAGCCTGTCCTGATGTGGAAGCTTCTGCTCCCCTATCGCGGCCTGTCTTAGTGCCACTGCGCGTGACCAAATTGATGCTCGGGTCTGCTTGTCTCTTCTCTACTGCAATCCACTGGACGTTCGTGTTTGGTGCATCCATCCATCTTCTTTTCTGCATTTCCACCTCTAGCACTGGGAAATCTTCAATAACATACTCAAATGATTTATAATAATTGCACGTAGTGCATGAGTTAACACAATCTTTAGATACGTGACCTGGCTGGCCACAATTATAACAAATGACCTAATCGCGGCCTCTTCCCTGTGTCGGGCCAGCATTTCTTCCTCTGTCACGTATCCAACACCATGACCTCTGTATCCTCCTTGATCATATTGTGCATTCTCTTGTTTTGGCTGGTTATCTTCTTGTACGCGGTACAATCCAGCGCCTCTCATTGAGTCCATATCCCGTTTTCTCTCATTCATTAATTCATATGCGCGGCAGTTGGATTCATCATGTCCAACTGATTTATAGAAATTGCAATATAAATTTTTAGGTGTTTTCACATATTTCTGTATAAGATAGTAGTCTTCAGGTCTATGTCCTGTGGTTTTACAAATTTCACACCATGGGGCCTGATTCTAATTTAATGGGTTGGGCGCACCACTATTAAGATAGTCGCAGAATAAAGGGCAATGCTCCCAGTCATGGCCTTCTCCTTTACAACCTGTACACCAGACCTAATGTCTAGGTTCATACCTTTGTTCTTTGCCATTCTTCATGCTTTGCATCTCTAGTGTCAGCGTGGTCAACTGGTTCTGGATCTGAGACATCCCAGAACTAGTCTCGCTAATCGGCGAAGCCTCTAGCTTCATTGCGATCTCCAAGGCCTCTACCTACGACGTAACCTTTTGCTGCATCAATGGTAATTTAATATGGGGCAACAGCGCAGCAATGAACCATTCCTTGTGCTGTTCCGGGGCTATAACAAAGCTTACTTGGTCTAATAGGGTCTTGAACTTCTGATCAAACTCCCAAACCATTTCAGTCGGTTTCTGCTTTATTTATTTAAACTCGGTTATACACTGAGATTCAGATTTGGGTTTCTTAAACTTAGCCACGAGCGCATCTTTAATTTCTGCGAGGGTTCACATCTGTGTGGTAGAGTACTTCATGAACCAATGTAAAGCTATGTCCCTGAAAGTGGTGATGAGCTGTGCCCTCTTCACTGCATCATCCTGGATTTGTCTTACACTCCATATGGCTTCACAAAGAAACCAATGTTGGTCAGGATCTTCTAAGCTAGTTCCTTTGAATATTGGGAGCTTCATATATATGTTTGCCATTGTGCTACTAGGTGGTGGAGCACCCGAATTAGTGCGCAACTGCTGTAAAGGGCTTTGTGCAGTGAATGCAAATTGGCTTACCGGGATAGACGTACTGGGTTGAGTATTTTGCGGGGTGGGATCCGTAGCAGGTGGTTTTTGAGATACAATTAGTGCAGTCTCTGCAGCCGGTGGGTTCTCAGGGGTAAATGGTGGTGCAGCTTCGTTGTCAAGGTTACACAGAATCTCAGTATCAATATGGAGTCTAGGGCCTCCAAGGTTCTTATTAAATTTATACCTCTTTCCACTTCTAAGATTATGGGTCTCTTCGTCAGAATCACTATATATACTATTTACCATGACAAAATTAAGAATATTACTGCATTCTTAAAACACCTTTCTCAGCTAACAACATCTTAATGTATAGACTGAGATTGTTTAGCAACTTACCTTGGAATCCTCTGAAAAAGTATGCTTCTGCTTGGCTGTAGGATTAGAGTGTGTCTACAGCAAATTCTGTTACGAAGCCTTCTAGCATATGATCGACCCAAAAATCAATTGCACGTGTCAATGGGTTGTCTATTGCTTTGAGCTGCGCTATGATCTCAGGAGTCCACTCTGTAGGAACTCCTCCTTGAAAACAAGTTTTCTTCTCTATGAGATGCGAGATCCACATGTGCAGCTCGTTGGGAAATGATGCCCAGAAAATATCGTGAATATCGTTCAACAGATATCTATCCGACCACTGTGTGTCACTTAGACGCAGATGTCTATTTTCTTTCCTTTTAAAGTCTCTTATGGTCTTATCCCACCAAGCTTAGTTGTCAGAGCCTTCCGGGAACTGGTATTCTTCGTCACACATCACGATTGCAACTCATCACGGATTCTAGCACAACAATAGAACCATTTGTTGGCTATATCTGACCCAAAGGTTTTCTATAAGACCCAGGTTCTTCATGATTTCCCTTTGACCAACAAAACCCCTTCGCACCGGCCCATTTCGGCAATAACCTACGAGCAGGTTGAGGTCTCACCCGAGGTATATCTATGGGGTACTGCGGAGACAAATTTCCACAGTAAGTGATAAGTTGCTTGGATGGACGTACTGCACAGCACAGCAGAGGGTATGTGCTACGAGGTGAGACTGTGTAGTGATGGGAAACGTTGCGGTCTGCAACACTATGATCTTCTACCGCGGGACTTCTGCTGAAGCCGCGAGCAATACAGCTTTATTCTATACTTGGATTATCTTGAAAACACTTAAAGCACTGAGACAAATATCACTCATCCATTCATTCAGGAACTTAACTAACTACTCTTCTAACATTCATTCGTTAATTCAGGATGTTGTGATTTGAACATAGACAACTGATCTAATCCGAATGTTATACGTCCCTTTACTGCATATAAGAAAGTACTTAACCAAATGACTGATCCACGGCCTTCATACACAAGACTAAACGTTCACCATTCAACTATTCATTCAGAACTTAACATATCATTTACATACTTCTCTAATGGCAAATGCACATAAAAGCTCTCTCATAATAGTATGCAAGGAAACATCTAGACATTCATTGGTAGAAACATAAGTAATCATTCATTCATAAGCACAATCACACAACACAACATTTAACTTGGTTCACTCCCCCGGGTGGGAAGCTACGTACACAAGAACGGTTGGTAATATATTTCTTTAAAAGGGATGGGGACAACCGTTCTTAGTCTGCGCACTCAGCTACAGACTCTCCTTCCTCTTAGATAGGTCTCTGCGCACATAGCTGCAAAGCCTTTACAATCTTCTCAACTCAGATATTTTACAATACAACACCCAAAATTGTGTCAACAAAGAATAAAGAGTAACCCCAAAATGTAACCCCATCCCATACAAAATTGTCTTCTTAAATAGATCATGCCCGAAGGTCATGTCTTTACAATGCTGAAGACCTAAACCAAAAACCATTAGGGTTTAAAAAACCACGCCGGTTTCCCTAAACCGGCTTGCTGGCTCCTGGTAGCGTCTGCTTCATTGTGGCGGTTCTCCATGTCTTCATTCTATCACTATCAGCCTCCCTATCATACGCGTGCCAACAGGATGCTTTCGTCGAACCATTCATCTCTAACGATCTCACCCACCAGGTGTGCAAGATGTCGCTTTCCTTAACAAACTCACACATCGGCTGCCTTCCTGATTTACTCTTGCCCGCCGCTCGGCACTCCTGGAGCATCTTTCCCAAAAATAGGATGCTACCGGTATGATCGATACCTATACATGTCCTTTGTCCAGCATTCCACTTTGCTAGCTCCACGTGGCCTCCTATTTTCGCAGCACTGCTTCTGCGCAGTACTGATCTTTGTAGCATCGCTCAAAACATGGCTGCTGCGCGCCTCTTCGCAACATCCTTAGTACTTAGCCAAAATTCAATCTATTTCAGAGCTGCGCTCAGCTTAGGTTCTTCTTCCTTCAAAAATGTCACCAAAATTGGACCAGTTGGGCCAGGCCCAACACACATTACATGTGACCCCATCACAAAACCTGGTTGTAGCATCCTAGGCTGTTACGAGCACACAGATCTACCTGTCGGATCTCCCAAGAGCACATTACATGTGATCTCACCACAAAACCTAGTTGTAGCATCCCAGGCTGTTACGAGCACATGGATCTACCTGTCGGATCTCCCAGGAGAATATTACATGTGGTCATGGAAAAACCTGGCTGTAGCATCCCAAGATGTTACGAGCACTCGGCTCTACCTGTCGGATCTCCCAGGAGCACATTACATGCCATAGGACAAAACCTCCAAAGAGCATCCTGGGATATTACAAGCACACAGCTCTACCTGTCAGATCTCCCAGGGCTAGATTATATGTCCTCCCAAAGAAAAACCTCGAAAGAGAATTTTCCAAATATCCCAGGGCCACATTACATGCCAGAGGAAAAACCTTGAAAGACTATCTGCAAACATCCCAGGGCTAGATTATATGCTTATCTACACAACCTTTCCACAACCACAAAGTATCATCCTGATACTCATGATCATCGTTCACGAAGCACAACCCAAATTCACATCACACAGCACTTACATCTACGCCATGGGAGAACACATCTACAACCATGCGAGAATGGAACAACACTTATATTGCATCCATGGGAGAACACATCTACAACCATGCTCAAATGGCCCACCACTTATATCGCAACCATGGGAGAACACATCTACAACCATGCTCGAATGGCCCCAGCACTTATATCGCAGCCATGGGAGAACACATCTACAACCATGCTCGAATGGCCCCAGCACTTATATCGCAGCCATGGGAGAACACATCTACAACCATGCTCGAATGGCCCTAGCAATTACATCATGACCATGGGAGAACACATCTGCCACCATGTTGGAAAATCCCAACAATTACATCACGACCATGGGAGAACACATCTACAACCATGTCCGAAAAGCTCATGTGTATCTATGTATTTGGAACTCATCACACATAATCCAACTGATTATGTAATGTATCAACCTGATACATGTCATCACATATGATCATCCTGATCATCATCACTGCATCGTCCTAATGCATGTCATCTAGAGAAACATCATGAATCTCATCATCCATGATCATCCTGATCATATAATGCATCCACCCGATGCATACCAAGTATCTACTTGATACATATCATCATACATGATCCACCTGATCATACAATGTATCCACCTGATACATACACAGATACATGATCCACCTGATATATATCAACATACATGATCATCTGGATCATACAATGTATCCACCCGATACATATACAGATACATGGTCCAAGCATCCAACATGATGCATATACATATACATGATCCAACTGATCATAACAAGCATCCAACATGATGCATACATACATACATATAAATGATCCAACTGATCATATCCAGCATCCAACATGATGCATACATACATACATATAAATGATCCAACTGATCATATCCAGCATCCAAGATGATGCATATACAGAGCAGTAACTAGAGCATCGTCCTGATTCTCATCATCCAGCGCTTACATCCATAGCCATGTGAAGGATCCTCCTTCCACCATGCTTGGAATGGCTTCAGCAAATGTCTCCATCAATTCTTCCTCGAAGTGTTGTCAATCTAAAGAACACCAAGCCTCTCTCTGAAGTATTCGAACTTCACTCTGGCTAGTGGCTTAGTCAGCACATCTGCAACCTGCTCATCCATCGCAACATACAGGAGCTTCACTGCTCCTCTCTGCACCATATCCCTGATATAGTGATATTTGATCTCTATGTGCTTCAACCTATCGTGGAACACCGAGTTCTCAGACATCTTCACACAACTCTGGTTGTCACAAAAAATACCAGTAGCCTCCAGCGGGAGATCAAATAACTCAGACAATAGCTTCCGGATCCATATTGCCTCGCAACTAGCCAAACAAGCTGCAACATACTCTGATTTGGCTATACTCAGTGCTACGCAGGACTGCTTCCTACTATACCAGGAGATCACACCTGATCCCATACTGAAGCAGCACCTAGATGTGCTCTTCCTATCTGCATCACTGCCTGCCCAATCTGAATCAACATAACCCTGCAGGTTAAACTTTTGATTCGCATCATACTTGAGCTCATAATCAATCCCTTCTTTCTGAGAGAAGCCACGAGCTACAAATCGTGCTTTATATTTCTCCATGCTACCATCTGCAGCATGCTTGATCTTATATATCCATTTGGAAGTCACAGCAGACTTCCCTTCAGGTCTTGGGACTGCATCCCAAACATCATTCTTCATGATCGACTAGTACTCCTCGATCATGGCATTCTTCCTGAATCCTGGGAACTTCAATATCTTCAATATCTTCAATAGATAACTTTGTTGCTGAAACAAATGTTGTAGTCCTTCGTTTGTAGGTGCTCGTATACGATCTTTCCTACACAACAAGTTAAATTGCATGATTAGAAAACATCTCATAGTTCTCAAAACAAATTCTTACACATAAGGAAATATGTCATACAGTCATGCAATTATCTTAGCCAATGCTTCAATACAAAATTTATCCATATCCTGTAACTTTCTAGATGCCTTCCAATCTCTACTAGAACATTGTTAAGAGTGTGCACAACTCCCAACATGTCAGCAAAGAGGTTTCATTCTAGATAAGTAGCAATGGAATTTTGTAAAGTGCCATGGGCCACTTACCCATGTATATTAGTAGTATACTGTTCATCAATGCAACTATTCTAATATGCATAATACACAACCTAATTCTAGGAACATCAGTATATACATTATTGAACAGTATTATTTAAACAATAAAATATGCAAGGAATGATAATTCAAATACTTATCTTTTTTTGTTTGTTGGGTTGACTCCCTCTTAGTCTTTGCTTCTTTTCTGCAACTCCATTTTGATGTGGATTGTGAGAGGTGGTCAACTCCCTCTGAATATCTTCATCTTTGCATAAACTACTGAAGTGTGCTCCTTCTTGATCTTTGCTTCCTTGCAGGAACAACTGAAGTGTGCTCCCTCTTGATCTTTGCTTCCTTGCAGGAACAACTGGAGTGTGCTCCCTCTTGATCTTTGCTTCCTGGATTACCTATCCTTGAACTTATATCCATCCTTAATCACTATGCATGCTTATTAGTATTATCATTGTGTTATCCTCGAGGTCTCATACATAATCACACATTTATTAGTATAATCTTAATACTATCAAAACACAATAATCTTAAACATGTATAGTCATGATCATTTCAAACACAGATAATAAACATTAGTATTCAAGGTTTCAGGGAAGTCTTCTTTTACTCATGCATATTCTTATTTGATCATAGGACTCTTCTGGTTAGTTAAATCATCAATCAAGATAAGAGACATAATATGCATAAACCCTTGATTACTTACATTTCTAACTTTATGAATAAACATAACCAATCATACCAAGTATACTTATATAAGGGATCCTAACACAAGGTAGGATTCTAACTTGATATAGGAAAAACATACCTAGATTGGTATGTTATCTAGTTATGTCTAGCATACCCACATGATGTCTTTTTGTTCTCTTCAATGACTTGTGCTAGTAACCTGCATGTCTCATAAGTTAACCATTGTAGAACCAAGTTATACATACCTCGTAAGTAGATCTTCTATGTGATCCATGACAATGGATGAATCTTTGTCTTCATGTCACTATGATCATATGTTCTTGAAGTAGAACATGATTTGTCTTTCTTGGTGTACCTTTCATGTTAGCGAACAACACAAACCTCATACAACACCATAATGCATTAGTACAATCATAAGTGTCAAAACATTAATCAATGAATATCTTCTATCATGTATTCATAATTTTATTAAGGTGATACGACAAGTCTAGTAATTAATCAAGATTGTACTGACCGTAATGATATGAAGACAAACATATCATAAAATTAACCATGAACATAATTCGAAACATACCTGTAAGTCATACCTATCGAGATTGCTTGTAATCTTCTTATGTAAGGCCTTAGCCTCATCTCCCTCTGAAACAGGAACTTCTTCACTTATGTAGGTGACCAATCCATTCTCTTCTAGGATTAACCCAATCCACTTGATTTGCAGGACCTAGATCTGGAGTTGGATTAGGGTTTGTCAAAAAAACCCTAAAAATTCAAACTTTGAATTTCAAACTTCCGAAAGGATAGAAATATGCGCCTTGATGAACTGATCAAGCTAATATACTCATAATTTGAAAACTGCAAAGTTCCGCCCCTCAAATTTGCCTTTGAAACTTCCGAATTCACTAGACATGACCCCGAACTAGGGTTTGATAAAGCCCACCCTTCTACCCAATCAAAAGGTTCGATCCAAATCTCTAAGATTCTATTTTTCTGAGGAGCTTCTAGCCGTGGTCACAGATTTCAAAATTTTCCATTTTTGCATAAGCCCTAATTTTCCACTTTTCCAATCAAAGTCCCGAACTAGGGTCTGATCAAGCCCGGCCTTCTTCCCAACCAAAAGTTCTGATATTGGTCTCTAAATTTCATCTTTGATGAGTAGCATTCAGTCGTAGTTTCCGATTACCAAAATTCCAAATTTATCTGAAATCCTAAATTCCGGAAGCCATGAATGAAGGTGCTCAAAAATAATATTGTTTTGACAGAAATATGTACCTGATTGTTTCTTGTGTAACTCTAAACTTTTTGATCCACAAAGTCTGAAACATTTTCTTGTGGTATCCCAACCTATCATCTTTCCAACTCCACAGGTCTGACCTCAAATGGATTCTCTGAAAGAGAGAGTTATTCCAAGTGTCACAACATGACCTGTTTATGGGATAAAAAAGGAGAGCGAACTTGTACGGTGTGCCACGTGTCACTGGTTCTGTTTCGACCTCTGAAAAAAGTTCCCAGAGAAAGTACAGTCTGTGCACTACCTGTCACATCTTAGGAAATTTCATTTGGAGCTTCCTATCCCAAGTTATGACCTTTTTTCCAAGGTCACCTGATTAAGACTGAGATATGGAAGAGGCAGAAACCCTATATTGTACAAATCATAAATCACAAAGTACAACGAATTAGAGGTTTTCCTTTGGACACAAGGTACATGGGGATCTCAGCTTCACCTTGTACAATTTTCAGACCCTGAAACCTTGCCCAAATTTATTTATAGCGAAAGTTCTAAGATGACTGGTTTTTGCTATATCAAGCCTTAGCTTTGCAATTGCAACAAGTGTCATACATGCCATACCATGCCTTCTTTCAGGCTAGCTCTGATACCATGTTAATTTTTTAGAATTTACTTCAATTTGATCTAGGATCTTAACTGAGAGAACAACATGTACAGCATATCTACAGCATATAAATCATGAACACAATGGTGCAAGCACACAAGAGACACAGAGTTTACTTGGGGAAAACCATAAAGGTGAAAAACCCCAATAACTTCCATAGAGGTAGATAGAGCAATGATACAACCTAAGCATAAGAGATAGACATCTCCTAGCAGCAGCTTCTCCTCCTCGACAAGTGCACCACTCTCCCGAGAGTGTGAGAGAGAATAGAATAATCAAATAGAGTGCCTCCCACACTCTATTTATACTTGACTTAACTTGCCTAATAACCTTTACTAGGTCGGCCTTAACTTAACCACATAACATAATGCTAACTATGCCGACCCCCAATAGGGTGGTCTAATAACCCTTTGACCCACATGGCCTACCCCCAATAGGGTGGTCTAATAACCCTTTGACCCACATGACTTATACAGGGCCTACCCCAACAAGGTGGTCTAATAACCCATCAAGTATAAGTTACAACACTTACACTATAAATGATGACACTTCCATATAGAGGAATAATAACATCTCTATAGGAATACAATATACATATATGTGAAATACATTCCGAAGTTACATATACATAAACAGACCCAGGTACTTCGCGGTACAAGATACCAACAAAACCCCTATTCACCGACCCTTTCGGCAACAGACTACAAGCAGCCTGAGGTCTCACCCGAGGCGAAGTTGAGGGGGTGGTTGCAGAAGCAGGTTTCCACAACCTTGTGATGCGAGTGTTTTCAAATGACTTATGTACAACGTGGTACGAGTTGCACGTTGCGGTCAATGACTGCGCAGAGTCTTCTACTCCGCGTCGAGTATTTTCAGGAACAAATATATTTGCACCTTCACTGCGTCCCCAAGCCACGCAATGGGTTTATGAGATCTAATCACTTCTATTCAATTCTTACTCGATAATCCTTAATCATTCATCATTACTTAGCTTGATAAATAACTTATACAATTATGTGAGATGCGCAGTGTTGTGTACTTTGATATTGCGATCCCATCCTTAACAATTAATTGTGTGGTTATTTCATCGATCCATTCATTCGAGACTTATAGGTGCTTTACTGTTAATATTCCTCCATACATGAACTACTTAGCATCGTATTCCATCATTTCCACGGTGAATACAGATAACAGGAAACATATAACAGACAATAGTAACTTCATGCATGCACTATAAGTAAATTAGATCACGAATTAATGGCAATCATACACAGCAATCACATTACACAATGGTTTAACATTGTTCACCCCCCCCAGATGGGAAGCTACGTCCACAAGAACTATTGTTTATTTATCTTGGAAAGGGTACAAGAGTTCTTCATCTGCGCACTCAGCTGCAAACGCTCTTCTCTTTCTCTCTCAAAATTAGGTCTCTATGCACTCAGCTGCAAAGCCTTTACAATGCTTTACTCTAACAGATCTCACAATATTCAATATTAATCGACAAAATGAAGAATTAACCCCTTTCCTTTACAAAATTGCCTTATTTATAGATCAAGACCCGTAGGTCATGTCTTTTACATCTTGAAGGCAGAACCCTTAGGTTTACAAAACTGTCGTGGTTTTCCCAAAACCGGACTACTGATATCTGGCAGCGGATCTTCTATTATATGCGCGCCAACAGGTTGCTTCCACCAAGTTGTTCCTTCTTTTCCAGCCTTAGATGACTTGTTCGAGTAGTAGTAGTCTTCTTCCTGTTGTGATCAATCACCTACCTCCGATCTGCACCTACCCATTGCTTGGTAGTTATTGATGATCTTTGGCCAAGAATAGGTCTTTTGTGACCTAACCAAAATAAATGCCTTCATATGTCGATGCTCTGCTTAGCTGGATCTCTATTGACGTGGCACATCGCGGCGCTGTACACCTTGCAGCTCCTCCGACACTATGCTGCGCGCAACTTCGCAGCATACCAAAACTTATCCCAAAATTGTTCAAATGTAACTGCACTTAGCTCCGCATTTCTCAAAATTCTTCCTGTTCAAAAATGCCCCATCTAGGCCAGGCCCAACAGAAAGAGACCCAAAAATTAAGAATCCCTAGCTTTCGTAGCTGCATAATGTAATCTTTCGGGCCAGCTCTGATACCATGTTAGTTTTTAATTGAACAGCATATAGCATATAAATAATTACTGAAATATAAACAAGCACAGCATAAACACAATGAACACAGAGATTCTCTCGGGGAAACCACAAAGGGAGAAAACCTTGGAAAATCCTTCCTCAATATAGAAATCACAAAGTACAAAAGTTCCCCAAGACAAAACAGCTACTCCTCCACTTATACACACCTCTCTCTCTTCACTAATGCGAACTTGCTTGAGTGAATGAGTGAATACAAATGAGAGAGGTGTCCTTTATTTATATTCTTTCGTTGGGGTGACAATTTCCCCAACAAGTCCAACTTCTCTACTTGACTGGTCAATTACATAATATAATAATCTTTTTTGGGCTTTTCTAGGCCGACACATTTCCTAGGGTTTACATTGATTCTTTCAATGACCTTTACATTATTAAATACATGACCATCAACTCCTAGAGGAGGAATACAATAATATAAATATAATATCTTCCGCAGTTACATTATTTTAACAAGGGATCCTACGCTACTAAGGAGATTCTTAAGGGTAAAACTTTTGGAACTCCATTTTGATTTTATTACTTATATTCATGTTCCAAGATGTTTTAATCATACTGTTAAATGCATACGCTAATTATGTCCTAGATTGGAACTTGTCACATAATTAAAAGAAGCAATGAATCACACATTTAACATTCATACATGTGTACATATAATATATTAAAGTCGAAAAAAATCATAGTCTTTTCATTATCAAAAAGTGATGTCATAGTACAAAACTGGAGCACGTAGCTCTTAAATATACATATCCGATACAAAAAATGGGACCCCGTGGCATCTAATCCCTACGCGGAACTCTATCCTCCTCGACAGGATGAGTCTGCACATAGTAGTGCACGGAATTGGCTATACGCTGGAGCAACCGCACCCATGTACCTGGTACCCCCACCACATGTCTTTGCATTGCCTCAGGGAGGCGCTCCACCTTGATCACTGGTGCCCTGGTAGTCATACGAGTCAGCTTGACCCGTATAGTCTCTAAAGTGTGCTCTGTTGTTGCACCTACTATCTCCCCATCCCTGCCTCTGCACTGATGTTGTGGGAAGCCTTGTGGTCTTCATGGACCCAAGTCTGCGAGCAAATAGTCAATCGTCAATACATGATATCACACCAAAAAGATTTTTGTTTTCACTTTACAAAAATATAAAAAAAATAAATATTTGAAAGTTAAAAAGAGTGTCTTACCAATGTCTCCAAACGTGGCCCTTGGTGGAAGTGTCATGTCGCGATATCCTCTGAAGTCAATCCGCTCATAGGGATAGTCATCTATGGTGATCACCTATCGCCACCACTAGTGGAAGAACTCGTCAGTATATGGAGAGGCCAGTTGGCCACCCCCCTGTCACATCGGTATCTCTACCCACTAGGTATGAGCAGGATCTCAGAGACTATGAGTAGGGACTTCCACCCTCGAAATAAGGCCTGGAACCCTCTCAAAGAAGAAACTGCACAATATGCTCCCGAAACCAAAGTTTTTGGTCCGCCCCAATTTGCACTATGTCCATTGGTGTTTCATTGTACCCAACAGTGTAGTGCACCAATCATATACCATAGGCCTCAAGCACTCGGCCGCATAGAATATCAATGGCCTCAAGGCTTGATGAAGCAAAGCAGACCCTGCTATCCTCCTGAGAGTATGAATGATGATCTTCATTCTCAGGCTCATTATAGCCTATGTGGGGACTTGGCTACCCACTTTCTGGGTGCCTGAAACACAATATCTATCAATATAGTCACTAATCGTGACTCCTCCCCCCATGTTGCAAGATCTGAGGCTTGCCATCTCTCCTCAGTGGGACAAGCTGGTAATAAAATATATGTCTTCCACCTCCAACGGAAGTGGTTGTCCATCCAAGTTAAATTGTTGAGCTTCTGGGTCCCATTAATCCACCAATGCGGTGAGTAATCATTTTTGGGCCCTTAAACCCCCGATACTCCAAAATTTCTATAAACCACAAGCTTGTAGTTCTTGTTGCGCGGCCAAATCACCTCCAACTTGATGATCAATGACATCATGTTCCCTCTCCCTCCACTCTAGCACCATCCTGTGGAAAAATCAAAGGATTTTTAATGTTAAAACTTATAAAAATCATTTCTCACGGCAATGTACATGGCCTAACTCAAATACAGTCGCGTGTATATGCGTTCAATGTTTTGTTTGACTGTGTACACCCATCCCTATACGCGACCTGATAAACCATAGCCCGCGTACAACGCAGATTGGGTATAAAATGATTAAAAAGATTAAACATATACCATTAAAAACCAAATTGAAAAACATAGACTTTAAGGGGAGGATGAGGGATCTTACCTGGTCCTAACAGCTTGTGATTTCATTACTCCTAGCTCCTGGAATTGTCGCTTGAAGATTGAGGGCAAAAACCACCAAAATGCACTATGTTGGGTAAAACTGAAAATGGTATGGTAAAAATGGTTCTTTTACTATTTATTAATTTTTCTTACCCACTTTTGTATAGTTTATATTGGTCTTTACCATTTTTAGAGCCTTTTTTACTAATATATCATTGTGAGGCACCTTTTTGAGTAGTTTTTTGCACCGAGAGTGTATTTTGAACCTTTTCGCACCTTCAACAAGTATTTTCTACACCCGTCATATAGGTTAGGATGTCATTTCACCTGCATTATTGCATTGACCTTATGACAATTTTCATAAACCTTAGGTATGACCCCGCTTTTTAACTGACACAAAATCTTCTGGTGCTTTAGAAGTGTCGTTATTTGGCTGTATGGCATGTTCGACCATGGGTGCCCTAGTTAGATCCTTTTTATCTCTTATGGCACCCATGCAGTTCTTTCTCCTTAGGATCGGGAGTCCTTTGTATTCCCTCCATGACATTGCAATGAAGACTCGTACTCTACTTTATCTTTGTTCTGGCCATCTCCCATAAGGACTCCCCATTGATGTCGAGTTGTGAATGTATTGCATTATCTTGCTAGCTTTTGAGCCTTGTGTCGGCTCTCACTTTCTCACTTATTAGCCATTTTCCTAAGCACTTTTCCTTCCAAGCCTAGCAGAGCCTTAATTTATCTTTCACAGCTTGATGACCCATTACCATTGAGGGAACCCCCCCCCTCGAGTGTCCATGTCCTGCACATGCTTCCTTGCATTGAGCATAGGTATGTTCCATTTCCTGGAACTAGTTTTCTTTCCCACGACACTCGTTCCCTCACTATTGTATCATAAGCAATTTTATTCTTTTTCAATCTTTAGAATATGAAAAATACAAAAAAAATTATATAATTTAAAATCCCGGATGGGAAATGTTTACTACCTTCTATTGGCAGTTGTTGTGTCACCTTTTAACAGAGCATTCATCTCCACTCGATGTATCATGGGTTGGGATATTAGTATGACCTTAGGAAGTTGTACTCGCTTCTCAGATATTACTCCACCGGTCGGTTAAGCTTCCATTCATTATGGAGCCTTTGTTGATGCCTCATGCGTCACAACGTATTATCAGTATCTAGTGCTTGAGTCTATGCTGCCTGAGTCTATCCATCTGCTCATGCTCTTGTTCAAAGGAAGTTTTGAAACCAAAGTCGGCCACTCCTCAGATATCTTGACTATTGCATGTCTGTCATCACTTATGAGTCCAGTTCGATCACATATGATGTTCCACCCCGCACCTTGTGGGCCTACTTTCATCATTGGTAGGTGAACTGGAACTTAGCAAGTGACATTTCACCATTTGTCCTTGACTAAGTGGTTTCCCTTGTGTTCGACGGCAAGACATATGTTCACACATTGGGATTCGTGTTGTGCCTTGGTTTTCGTTAGGCCCTATTGGTGTTAATTTCCTCGCTCCTGTCAGTAGTTTTCATCATTGTCTTTTATTCAAGAGGTCTCTTCCGTGCACTACTTGCATTTTGTACACGCAGAAGAGACGCACCCGGTTTTTGGTTCGTTCATCTTGTTCGTCCGATTTCTTCCAAATATTTCAGCTTAGTTGCTACCTCATGCTCATTGATGGGGGATCCATCAATTCCTTCCTTCGAGCGAATCTCATTCCATCAACTCCAACTCATTTATTCTGGAATCGATATTTTGAGTCCTTTGAGTACCTTGAGACTTGAAGTCATTAGTGGTAGGTTCTCTCGCCATCGACAGTTGGGAATTCATTAATGTCCCTTGATCGATGGATTCGTCAAGTGTTTGACCTCAACACCTTTATTAAAACTTGGTAAATGTACTCAGTGCCTTGGTACCCATTTTCATCATTGGTGGGTTATCTCGCATCTGTTAACGGTATACATCAATGTCCGGTAATCAGACGATGTCATATCAGGTTCAACATCAGTACCCTTATTCACTTGATGGGACATGCACCGTAGATGGTTTATGTAGAATATCCCATACTTCAGTGGCATTCAGTACATGCTACTTGTGATCATGATTGTACCTATGAGAGATTGTTCTCATACATTAGCAGTTCGTACCATCAGTATGCATCAGATGTTTCCTCTTCAACATGATACCATATCTTACTGTATATGGGTCATGGCTATGACCATTCACGACATGTATTCACTATGTACTGCCTACTCATGGCCATTGTATCAAATGCTATGTATTGTACCGATATGTATACAAAGATATCATTGTATTATGACGAGTGGGATACTCCTTCCATTTGTGTCTCCATCACTCCACTTCTGAGATTCATAATGTATTTCGGCCATCGTAGTACCTTCTCTGACCTCACACATTAGGGGGCATCTGTTACACCGTATTTTTCCACCTTGTGAGTATTAATACTCCTTGGACTCCCTTACCTATCTATAGACTCAAAACCATATTTGTGGTTCTCCTTGAACCCCTTTTTTCCTATTTTTCCTCCTATATGCGAGCTACTTCAAGACACCTTGCATATACACTGATTGCGTCACTACATCCAGCGTACATCGACCTTTTGGTAAATGAAAGTAACAACTCTATTTTTCACTTGCCTTTGGAGGGTTATATAGTGAGCTATTGTGGTGCATGGAAGGGGGAGAAAGAGAAGAGCATTGAAAATCTATCGAAATTTTTCCTTGCTTGAGTCTACATCCATTGATCCTAGTTGTTGTGAACCATTTATGTTCACCTCCCAAACTCTTTCATATCTTGTGAAGGATTCATTCTTTTACTCGTGTGTTTTCGATTGTATGGGGGATTGAAGTGGTGGAGGCACAAGTGGAGGGACCTAGTTCTTGGTTTAGATGAGTTGCTGACAGGAGGTTGTATCTTGTACTTCTTGTTCGTATTAATAGAAATACTCATTTTCTCGTCCATTTATATTGTGAATAATCATTTATTATCATTGGGTACATTTGCTTACACATCATGGATTATGCTATTGTATATGCTGACCTCTTTTATATATCATATGCACTTGTTTGCGTTTATTGTTGAGACTAAGATGCAGGTTCAAGTGTTGTGATTCGAAAGCTCAACAAAATTCTTCATCATACGTTGAGATTGAGGTAGGTCCTTTATGTTTTTTATCTGCATTTACATTTATATATCATATGTTGGGAAGTGAGTTGATTTCTCGGGTCCATCTATCTGTTGTGGTCTACCCCAAGCCATAAAAAAAATTTCTCTGTAACACCATTTCTCTTCTATTTTATAGAGAGAGTAGCAATTCCAATATGGAACAAACCATAAATTAAAATCACCCAGAAAAATGAGTGTAATAGATCATCTAGGGCCTTCCATTATTTCCTCAATGATCTGTAATTGCTTATCCCATACCAAAAGCATCAAATTTCCTATCTAGTACATGTGGATGATATATTGTTCATACCTATTCTCACACTCAAACTTTCTATCAATACAGATATCAATAAAAGGAATTGATTAGTAATCAATTACATTCTATTGACCTACCACCTAGAGTTTGAAGGTTGAGATGCATAGATATTCTTCTTTGTGTTTTTATCCAAAGTGTAAATCATAGAATTCAATCACCCTCTGAGGTTAAGGGACTTGACAATAACCTGCTTCTTCCTTGCATGTCCTCAAATTACTATGATCAATATTACAAGATAAGTTTGTGTTTCTATCAACTTGAAGATCTAGATTTCCTAGGACATGATATACCTTTACATATTCAAAATCTGACAAAAAATGCAAGATTCTATTTATTATTCGAGTCAAAGGGCCATTTGTCTTATGTTGTTCTCCATGGCTTACATGAGACCTTTCCAAAGTGCAAGGGCTTCTGCTAGGTTATTTGAAATTTCTCCCAACCCCATGAATAGTTATGCTTCAATTTTCTTTTGGGGTCAAAAATCACCCCCCCAACACCTGCCACCCCTGAATATAAATTTTTTGAGTAATAATTGTCATGAGTATTATTAGTTCCCGATAGAAAAAACAAATTATGGTTCTCCCTATATTTTATTCCATGAGTGGTTGAAGTTGGTCTCTGAATATAAATGCACCTATAGGAAAAGTGTAGAATTGAGAAAAATTGGCAATTTTGAAAGGTTGTACTTTTTATCCCAGAAATAAAAAATTGGCATAGTTATAGTCATTGAAAAGATTATACATAAGGGAACAAACATGCATAATCATACTCTGAAATAGTGATTCAAATGTTTCTTGTAATGTACCCAAATTCCTATTTACTATTTTGGGAAATGGGTTATGAAAATTTTCCTTAAACATCTTCCAAATAAACCAATAAGTTAGTCATATTACTTTCGACTTCATTAAAATTAAGTACATCCTACTAATGTTACTCCGGAATTCAAGGATATAAATAATCAATTCAGATAAAGTTCTACCATGTAATGACCAATTATGAGGCTATGCCTTTTAACCTTTCTAAGATGTGTAAATGTTCTTACCATTGTTGTTCATCTAATATGGTCAACAATGTAGAGCCATTGTCTAAAATACTTGTTTACTCATTGAAATGTTAGAAGTATAGAAATCTAATAACCCAATGAAAGTAAATCCAACATTATTCAAGCACATATAAGCAATATATCATTCCATGTTAATTTAATTATTTTATATAGTTAGTATACAAATCTCTTTCATCCACCTACTAAGATTGCAATCATAGAAATTAATTACACTCTTATTATAAGAGAAAATCCATATATTTTACACATCTAAAGGTAATTAAGTCACATACTCTTACTTATTACTAATAATATGGAATTCTTAATCTTTAACCTCAATTGAACATAGCCAGTGTCTTAAGGCCATGTTTACAAATTATTTCTATCCATTCAAGATACAATTCAATATTTTACATATAGGAAGATAAATAAATTTGTTTTGCTAACCTTGCATTATGTAGAACTTATAGATACTAATATTAAAAAGAACTCTTGATTTCATTATTTAACTTTCACTTCATTAAACAAAGTAATTCGACAACAATCACAAAGATTATAGTTATTTGTTGTTGAAATTTGGTTGTCATTGATGTCAAATGATGTCAAAGAGGACTCAATATCCTTGTTCCAGTTTGAAGAAATATATGAAATCCAGTTTGTAGAAGTACATCTACTTTGAAGAAGTACATAAGATACATGTGCAAGTCCCAATCCATCTAGTTTTGATACTTCAAAGGTAATTTCAAAGAGATGGTTGGAAAAGTCTATGGAGTGCACAAGAGTCTTGGAATTAAGAAATGGTTGGACAAGTCAAGTGCACAAGACCCACCAAACGGAAGAAGTATACAAGTCTCGAAAATGCACAAGAGACTTGGCAGTAAGAAATGGTTGGACAAGTCAAGTGCGCAAGACCCATCAAGAGATGGTACTTCAAGGGCGCAAGACCTAATGGGTAGTGGTTCCCAAGTGCTCAAGACCCACAATGCTAAGGACCAAATGTGCACAAGACCCACAAGGAACGATACCTCAGTTGTGCAGATCATGACAAGTGGCAGATGTGTGAGTAACCTTGACCAAGAAGCAAGGAAGAAGGGATGCTATGACCAACTTGTGGACACATCGTCTAACCAAGTTGAGTATAATTAAGAGGCCAAGTTGGTGGGTGAAAAGTAAGCTTGAAGATGCCAAAATGGTAGTATTTTGATTTGGAAAGCTTCAAATTATTGGGGTATCAATGGCTCATTGAACCAGAACAACGTAATCTAGTAGATAGCCATATGGACAAGAATGAAAATGCAGCACAACCAATGATGCACGTGATGATATGATTTATCTAAGACAGATGCGCAAATACAGAAGCACAACACAACAGATGATGCGCAATATGATGAGGTTTATCCGAGACAAGTGCACAAGAACATAAAGGAGGTATCACGTATGTTTCATATAAGGTTATAGTTTATATGATATGTATATGCACAAGAACATAACAACGGAATAGTGGAGGATGCACAATATCAGTTGAGTTTGCATATGCGCATAAACATAACAGTATGCTGAAACAACACATAGATTGGAGAATAAATACAAGAAACAGTGTGTAATACTGAAGAGTTTCTGGAAATTTATGAAGTATGAGAACCAATGTGTAATATTGATGCAGTGAATTGAAGTGATGAACTGATGATACAGTACAACAATTGCAAGAACATAGTATATAGCAGGTGTGCACAAAGGAATGAATTGCAATAAATATGAAGAGTACGTAGATTAGTAGAAAGCAAAGATGAATCTTCTACAATCATATCAAGGAGGTAGGGCGGGGCAAGGAACATGGATTTAGTGCTTCCTTAAGGTCAGAGCCTATAAATCCAAGGGATCAGTTCCTCCTTCTAGTTGGTGCTGGTAAATTAGGGAGTTGGTTCTTCCTTCAGGTTGTAGCATGTAAATCAGGGGGTTGGATCCTCCTTATAGTTGGTGCTTCCCATAAATGTAATATTTATTATATAAGAAATCATTTTGTGGTTTTCTCTGATTTGAGTTTCCATGTTAAATATTTGTGTTATGTGTATTGCACATGTGTTGATGAATTACTTGTTTTATGATGAATACATAATATAAGTGTTGTGTATATTTGGTAAAAGTGAAAATTGTTAATAACTATGCATAATACTGATTCACCTCCCCTCTCAATATTAATAAGATTCCAAAAATTAGTATGAGATCAGGTGTCTTCATTATCAATTTAACAACTAGAAGATAGGTCCTTTCACAGATATGGGTGGAAAGGAAAGATCTTCTCAAGGTGAAGCACCATGGTTACATGAAAATGGAAGCATGGAAAATCTCTCTATCATGGAAGCAAGGTATGTTATTCTCACCCAGAGAAAAACTATAGAAGAGGTCAAAAGGGTTGCAACCAATATCATGCAAACCCTAAAAAAGAAAGAAGAAGAATAAAAAGGAATTTGGAAGCATACTTTACTAGTCAATTGTAGGAGATGGATAAAATATGTCAAACTGAGAAACTTAAGATTAACACATTGAAAAGTGAACTTAAAAAATCACCTACAAAGAATCAAGAGTTATCCAAATAGGTCATACTTCTGAAGAAATAATTGGAAGATATGTGAAATTTCTATGGCCTTGATTCCATGCAAGAATTTTACAAACCAAGATCTAGAAACAAACTAGTCCTCACAAAGAGTTTACGTAGAGTTTAACAGAAAATAAAAGAAATATTGAAACATAAATACATGAGATAGAACACAATTGATGTAAAATCAACTTCTCTATTATTCAATAAGATGTGTACAATATATAAAGCTTCTCAAGGGAGAAATTCGTGAGCCTTAGGAGGAAGTTGAGTAGCTCACATTAATGTTAGGCTTAGTGGAGTATTTCCCCCAATCTATGACATTGTGGCAAGTGTAACTCTTGTATTGGGCCATAATGATGTCCAATGAACCTATGAGGACCATGAGGAAGTTAGTAAATTCAATAAATGTGTATGGAATCATTATGAGGGAGAATTAGGTGGCTTAGGGATTTGGTAAAGGCCATTAATGATCAATTTGACCAAATCTAGTGTATTAGCGCCCTTGGTCCAACCTTACCCCATAAAACAGGGAAGTGGTACGCCTGCCTCATTAAATGAATTAAATAGGGCACCTTTGACTCCCCAAAATAAGGAAATGGGCACACTTGTGGACAAACTTGGCTATTATGTCAAACCACTAGTCTAATATGTGGACAAACCCCCTAGACTAGGAACTATTGAAGCCAAACCATGGAACAACTTGCATTAAACACTTGGAACCTTATGCAAGGATTATTAACCAAGGTCTAGATGGTAATTATGTTCCAACACCCCCCCTTAAGCCAAAATGGTTGTGAGCAATGAAAATTATTAAGAGGGCCCAAGCAACAAAGGCTTATGGTCACCCTTTACATTATTCATCCATATAAACTGAGGAAAGGGGAAAAACCACATGGGGAAAATCCTCCCTCTACAATGGACATGAAATACACCAAAATAAACTAAACTACTCCAAAACTCAAGTAGGTGTGAACTTAATCATATGTTTGGAAGAACCTTCTTCTTGGGAAGACGTGGATGTTACTCCCATGCTTGGATCAAATGCTTGATCTCTGCAACTATGGAAGCAAGCGCAAGCAGATGCTCTTCAGAATTGATCATCATACCAAATGTGGCCAGAACAAATCCAAATGAGACTTGATGAGCTTGAGAATAAATCCCAAGCAAATGATAATTTCCTCCATCTTCTGTGCAACTCTGAGAATAAGTGCCAAGCATAATCATGCAGTGGATAGGAAGCATGACAGTGAGAGTGAATGCAACAACTCCATACTGAAATTCATCCTCCATAGAATCCAATGTCACACCATATTGCGAACCAATGAGAGGATTTGAGTGTGAATGAGATGCAACAACTGATTGATTATCCTCAAATATCGAATGAGAAGACTCATGAGAGAACAAAGAGGTTTGGAAATCAACTCCAAATGCTTGTAGATAGTCCAAATTCTTGAAATTCGAACCATATGAAGCTTTATGTGCTTGAGACTTAAACCCAAGTGAATGCATGTTGTCTACAACTTCAACAATACCTTGAGGAAGTATGCATGTGACCATGTAGAAAGTGAGAGGAGGCATGGGACCAAGGAGTGTGAATGCATGAACTCCATAATCTGATCTAGACTCCAAAATATACAAGGAACCACAATATTGCACATAAGCAAACTCATAGGAAGAATGTTTGTCTTCTAGAGCAATAAATGATAGAGAATCCTCAGTAGAAGAAGTATGATATAGAACAATGAGTGGAGAGAGAGTTATTCTTCAACAATGGCAGCTCCATTTGTTGTATCTTCATCATTAGAAACAAAATATTGTGCAATAGATGATGTCTCTTCATATCCTACTTCATAACATGGTATCAAAGCCTAGGTGAACTAAGCATAGCTACTTCCAGTAGTGCACCACAAGCAGTGGATCAACCACATAAATCCTTGGGGAAATTGCCTTGAAGCCATTGGAGAAATCCTTTGGAGTCTACCCAGGTGTGATGTGGTCTTGAATGTGCCTATTGTTGAAGTAAGGAGCTCATATTGATCCATGTGAAATATAACTCACAATAGGATCTACTAGCTAAATATTACCTCACAATTAAGAAATTTGGCTAAGTATGCAGAAAAATAGTGCAAAAAGAATTATGGACACACAAATGATAAAATAACATGTTTATTGTAACTTTTCAACCCAGAAACGAGTTGTGAATACATTTATATAGAATTTGGAAGAATTTGTTTTCCTTTGGAGGCAGCTACAAGTGGCTAGCTTACAATGGACCTTAATCCCCCATAGGTTGACCAATAGGCTCCCAAATCACCTCAAACAGTCACAAATTGTCAATATGAAAGTTGGGTAGGCATGGGAAGCCATTAATGATGGTAACACAAGTGGTGGTTAGTATTTGGTGGAGTGTAGGTGGCCAAGGATAGGCCAAAACAGCCAAAAAGGGGCCAAAATGTCCACATAAATGCATGGGCACCTCAATTCAAAGAAAGATACTTAAAACAAGGGATAACGACGCCTTTTATCAGTTAGTGGAAATAAATGATGGAGGTGGAAATAAATGAGGGCTCCTAACTGCCAGTTTGACTCGATTTTAGCCTAGAAGTGGTGGATTGTGCCATAAATGCCCCAACTAAATTCTAACAACCTTGGATTATCATCATTAACCTTATTTTGGACCAAATAATCATCAAATTAATGTGTGATTATGGTCCTAAGGTGTAATAATGTTCTAACACCCCCCCTTAACATAGACTTATGTAGACAATAATAAAAAATGAGGCATTGGCAACTAAGGCTCAAGTCACCTCTTACAACAACAATTTTAATTAGTCTATGTAACCAAGGTAAGGAGGAAAACTAGAGTCTAATGAATACAAAAATTATTGGTTAAATGAATGTGACAGAGCATTCGGAGCTATGTGTCTAGCCATATCTCCAAGTATGCACTACTTGATTGGTTCCGCAGACTATCTATTTGAGCTATGTTCCAACTTGGACAAGGCTCTTGATAAGAAGAATATTGGTGCATGGAGTGAGCCTATGGAGATATCAACATGTGCTATCTCTCCTAATTTCTTAGCCTCTACTCTCTTTGATGAATTTGCTCATGAAGATCAAATGTCAGAATCTTCAACACAAGTTCCCATTGGTACAGATCTCTTTGATTCAAATGCTTCCTCTACATGTTATGAAGTAGAATGTGAAGAGACATCATCTATTTCACAAGATGTTTCTGCTAATGATGAATATACAATGAATGGATATGCCATTGTTGAAGAAGAAATCTCTCTCCACTCATTGTTCTCCTATCATACTTCTTCTACCAAGGATTCTCTATCAGTTATTGCTCTAGAAACAAGCATTCTTCTAATGAGTTTGTTGATGTGCAAGATTGTGGTTCCTTGGATATTTTGGAGTCTAAATAATATTATGGATTTTATGCTCCGATACGATGTGAAATTTCTATGGTCTTGATGCCATGCAATAATTTTACAATCCAAGATCTAGAAACAAACTAGTCCTTGCAAAGAGTTTACACAGAGTTTATGAGAAAATAGAAGAAATATTGAAACATAAATACATGAGATAGAACACAATTGATGTAAAATCCACTTCTCTATTATTCAATAAGATGTGTACAATATATAAATCTTATCAAGAGATAAATTTGTGAGCCTTAGGAGGTAGTTGAGTAGTTCACATTAATATTCGGCTTAGTGGAGTAATTCCCCTAATCTATGACATTGTGCCGAGTGTAATTCCTGTATTGGGCCATAATGAGGTCCAATGAACCTATGAGGACTATGTGGAAGTTAGGAAAGTCAATAAATTTGTATGGAATCATTATGAAGGAGAATTAGCTAGTTTAGGGATTTGGTAGTGGCCATTAATGAGCAATTTGACCAAATCTAGTGCATTAGCGCCCTTGGTCCAACCTTATCCCATAAAATAGGGAATTGTTGTGCCTTTGACTCCCAAAAATAAGGAAATGGGCACACTTGTGGAAAAAATTGGCTATTATGGAAAACCACTACTCTAATATGTAGACAAACCCCCTAGACTAGACACTATTGAAGCAAACCATGGAATGACTTACATTAAACACTTGGAACATTATGCAAGGATTATTAACCAAGATCTAGATGGGAATTATGTTCCAACAAGATACTAAACAAGAAAGAGAAGAAACTGTTGCTAAGTCAAATGAAGAAATCCTGTCACTAAAAGATCAACTCCAAAAGTCCCAAAGACAAAGTGACGATGCCAGCATGGTGATCAGTGAAAAATAAATTCAAATTCAAGCAAGACAAATCGAGATCATTTCTATAAAAGAGAAGATTTCCACGTATACAAAAATAATCGATGAACAAAAGACTCAATTACTAGAAAAGGAACAAGAAGTTGAAAGAATGCAAACACAGCTAAGGACAATTGACAAGTTTTCCAAAAGCACAGAAGCCTTGAATGATATTATGAGAAAACAAAGGTCACCATTTAAAAAATATAGTGTAGGTTACAAGGTTGGAATCAACAAGAAATAAGATCCCTCTCTCAAGGAAGAAAATGAAGAAACTAATCAAGAGGAAAATCAAAGGACAAATTACAAGAATATTGTGCAAATAAAAGAATTGTACTCACTTAGAACTGTTGAATGTTGTAAGTGTAACATGGCTGGACATACTGGAAAGTTCTGTAACAACATAGTCTATTACAAGTGCAATAAAATTGGTCACAAAGCTCAAAACTATGGAAATTCAAATAAATTCAACAAATATTGGAAGAAGAAAAAAGATGAGGAATGTCAACTTATTCTTTACAAAAGAAGTAATACTCATGCCAAATGAAGGAAACGAACATTGTAGAATGATTTGGAGAAGGAAATTTGAGATAAAGGTTATAGCTTGATTCTATACAGTGTTAGTAAATAAATGACTGAAAACCTAACTAAGTCCCTTGTACTGAATGGAAATGTGGAGAACTTGGGAGACCAATGTATCTCCACTCCAATACAATATTAATCCATAGACATAAGAACCTATCACAGAAAGAAGATTGTGCGCAAAAACAATCTGCGATGAAAGGTGAACATTAATTTCTATTGGAGTAGTGACAATAGTGGCGACCAATTAAGGGGCGACAACAGTAATTAGTGGCAGAAGATGGTTAGTTGAATTTGGAAAATATCAATAAAAAATCATGTGAAAATAAAAACATTCTAGTTTTCAAAAATGGACCAAATCTAGGTAAATATGCATAGACTGGAAATCCTTAATGACACAGGAAAGTCATTGAACCCCTTATAAGACAAAGATATCACTGGAAGAGTCAAAGCAAAAAAATGAGCTACTGATAAATCAACTAGAGCAAAGGGATAGAGAAATTTATCACTTAAAAGAAGAACTGGATTAGATAAAAAGGGAGAAATAGGCTCAAGGGCACATCATGAATGACACTCTGGACTACGCAAATCCAAGAAATGATAAGAATTTTCTTAAAGTGGAAATGGAGAAAAAATTCAATAACATCACATCAATCTTGGACAAGATATTGAACGATCATAGATCACCAATAGATAAACCCAAACTTGTCTATGATAGAACAACTAAGAAGATATATGACAACAAGTACAATTCAAACCAAATGAATCCATTTCAATTCAGGTATGATAATTCCTTTAATGATTATAAATATATTGGTTACACTGGTAAAAGAAGGTTCAATAAATTGAAGTGTGTGAGGTGCACCTACAATGGACATATTACAAAATATTGTCATACTGTGAGATGTTATACTTGTGATGGTTTTGGACACAAGGCTCAATATTGTCAAAGAACAATAAATCATCTCGATAGAAATACTTTACATGAAATCAACACAAACATGTGGAATGAAAAGGAAGGTAGTCAGGAATAGTATCAAAAATGATGTGCGCACATGAAAAGGTGGGTAAAGAAAGTTCCTCAAGCATGTACAGTCGAAGCAAATGACCCAAGTACGTCTCAAGCAACAAGTGATTGCTGCCCATCTTGCTAATCACTAAAAGGTTAAGTAATATCCTTGAATTCAACACGTTATTCATTAGGAATTCAAGAAGTGTATTAGTATGTATTGTAGTCAGAAAACATATGAGGTTTGTTGAATAAAGTTGCACTAATGTAAATTGGCAAAGGAAATGTGAATATATCCATAAAGAAAAGTAACAAATACTGCCATAGTAAATTATTTGTGAAAACGTGTTGAAGTAAAATTGTCGCACAAAGGACTCATACATTTGATTGTTCAAAGAAGGGTACAAATAAGTATTGATGATGACAAACAAAAGTTCCACATAGATACAACATTCTTACATAATCGAATTTTGTATTATATTCAAAATTTTCCATCACAGGAAGACAAAACTATATAAGATCTTTGTCACATAAATTAGAGTCGAATTATCAAGAGGAAGCATGCTAAGGCCTAACAATGACTGAAGTACATTACAACGATGGAATTTGTGTTGAACAACATTGACTTAGAGTCGAATCTCGAGGTCCAAATACGCGACATGACTAATTGGTTGTTGAGACAAGTGAAGTTCATGATCTAGTGGATTATACTCAACAAATTCAGAAGATGGGAGAAGTGGACAAATTTGCAAAGCCAAAGAAGACGTGTTTGCACTGCATTTATCCATATGAATCAAATTTAGTAAGTCAAGAGTATGATTTTGTTGGTTGTCTAGGCATTTGATTCTCTTCTTCAAACTTGAGAATTCCTCTAAATTACTCTGATTAACTTGAGATTGCGAGTACCAATGCTTGAATTTGGATTCCTTCATTTGGGATTTTCAGATCCCTATGTCTATTTTCATCCTTGTGAACTTGTCCTGTTGCAACTCAACTAGTGAATGAAGACTATCGAACGAATGGTTAAATATTTGAAAATAAGAAGACATGGTGGATGAAGACGGGACACTCAGAATTTGAGACACTCAAAACAATCCTGACAAGGAATGAACCAAGATGAAGAACCATGCCATACTCAACTCATATATAGAGTTGGAAGGTTTTTCCTCGTGCACGTGAAAATAAATTGAAGAGATGTTGAGGTTAATTGGATTCATGATCGCGTAATTTGAAGTTGATTGGGGATATGTAAAAATTTATTGCATGAATTAATAAGATCGGGAAAGAAGAAATAAAGCGGAAATCTAACTCATTGTTCCATGTGATCAAAATGATGTCGTCTAAAAGCATGAGTACAAAAACAACACATCTGATTTCTCTCATAAGTTATCAATCACATCAACTTGTTGCCAAGCTAGCTAACAGAAGGAAATATGTGCGATATTAAGGAAGAATTTTTAGAAATTGTGGAAAGATGTGAAAAGTCGGGAAAAATATGTATGCCATTAATATTAATATTAATAAGATGTGATGAAGACTTACATTGCAGTAGATGAGGAAAAAGGAAGAATTGAATGCAGGAAGAAGTTGGCATGAATGATAATGCAAAAAATGGAAGCACAAGGACTTGGAATTGCACAATGAGAGAACTATTGTTGTGATAGAAAGATGAATAATGAAGGTAGAAATAATGTTATGTGATAGAAAGATGAATAATGAAGGAAGAAATAATGTTATGTGACAGAAACAGAAGATCAAGATAAAAGGAAATTGGCAACCATACAAGGGGAGCATATTCAAGACAGCTACAAAGACACTGTCAGATGTATAGGTTGCAAGGCAACTAAGCTCTATGCACAAGCAACGACAAAAGGTAAGAGAATGAAGCATGAAGCCAGGGGGAGTAATCGAAGCAAGCAACCGCATGGAGTCCAACATAAAACCGAAGAAAAGAGAGCTTGAAATTGTGCATGGAAAGTACCTCTTTTCCATTGATGTCAAAGGGGGAGAAATAACATGAAGCATGCATTATTTACAACAATAAATATCATGAAGCATGTATCAATATCAGTGAATGACACATAAATGAAAGACAACAAAAAAGTACTCACAACGGGTTATATAGAAGAACAAATATTCAAACTGGAAAGAAACACTACAAGAAAAAAGGTCATTGGTGAGGGTCATACATGTGACGAACCTTTAAGGGTTTTCACGAATGTTGCATATGATGATGGTCCTTAAAACATGGTCGTTATTGGTTCCTTTTGAGATTGTCATTTAAGGTTCATCACCAAATCCCTTTCCAGTGACAATTTTGGTGAGGGTTGTTAAAGGCCCATTATTGATTCTCTCTTTGGTGACACTTCTAGTGACAATATTTTATTATCCCTCACTAATACTCATTTATGTTACTTTTGGTGGGTGTATAAAAATGTTAGTCACCAATTATCATTCTAATGGGTTTTTAATGACACTATGTGAGCGTTGCTATATTTTTCGACAAAAGATAATGGTTTAAGACTAGTATTGTTACGGATTCTTTGTAATTAATATGTTTCCGAGGTCATACTAGCCACAATACCCACTCATAAGGTCTATAAGAAATCTCCAATGTTTTTCCATAAGAAACCACTAGCAATTTATAAGTACCATTCCAAAATGGATCCATAAACCATTTGATATTTTGGTTTCTCATAAGAAAAATAGATAAACCATAACCCAATGATCTTGTCCATTGGTTCATCTATAGCTTCCTTTCCAGAACCATGGGAATTATGTAGTTCTCTAGTTCAGTTCATGATCTTTATGGTTTATTTGCTTAATCGTTGACCCTCAATAGCCTATATAAATGATAACTAGTCCTTCAGTATCTGAGTGTGGCTTGACTAAAGTTCCCTCTTTATTTAAAAATTGAAATTGTAAAGTGAATTATATGAATCCATGAATTGGATAAAACATATTTGTATTGGATATACAAGTTATGTAGCCATCTTATCCCCTCCCCGGTTTCCTAGGAATCCAGTACTACTCTATATGCTAGGGGTAAAATTCCTTTGGCCATTGAGTTCCATGAAATCAAGTGCCCAATTTTTTAATAATAGTAAATGTATGAATTTGTAACTTGGCTAAAACATCCTTCCATACAAGGTATGTGTTCATCTTCTCCCATCCCCCATTTCCTAAGAAGCAACTATGCTATGGATAAGCTTCAATGGGACAATAATATTGAGTAATTCAATGTTGTGTAAAATTATTAGAATTCAAATTCTATTTTATATATGGAAGAAGAAATATTGTTTTAAATATATTCAAATATAATAAGTGCTTTACTTGGCTTGATGATTCTAATTTGTGTAAGCCTCCATTTGCAAATAAAATCCTAGATCAATAAGGTATAAACGAAGATGGGAAATATGTGACCAACTATAGAATTTATGAGGTATTGGTACATCTTACACCATAAGAAAGCAACCCCTTTATAAATCTCTTTCCCATTCTACTCAAACTCGAGGATTTGAACACTATCTTCATAAGCACTAAGTTGTCTATGTTATTCATGAACCCTTGAAGATGTGACATAGCTTCCATCTTGCTAGTCTTGCCTTGAAAAGGACAAGTTCTAGAATTTAGGGTTAGTTATTTCTACGTTGAGAATCCTTTGAGATTGAGCAAGGATATTACAAGTGGAAGCCCATCCTTATCAACCCTATTCTTGTTGTTAAATTTCATGTATCATCCCTTAAAGACAAAGAGAACCATTTGCTTAACATGGGCATAATTCCTACTACTATTTGATTTGATGGCTTATGTGGAGCAATTAATTGAGTTAATTTTTAATATGTTTATTCCATTTTTTATATTTAACATAAATTTATATAATTTTATTTTTGAACTCACATTTTATAGCTATGTAGCCATCCAAGCTTCATGGACATATACATAGAGAGATTCTCAACTTATGAGAGTTTTGTTCCAGAAAATTCCTATATATATATATTTGAAAATATAAAATATGTGAAATCTCCACACTAGTAAAAGGTGCAAACATGTTGAAAAAGTGACTACATTCAATATTTGAATATGCATTTGAAATGTGCCTGAGGATTAAACTATATATATTTTTAAGTGCTTCGGTGCCTGACATTTCATCATGTCCTAAAATAAAACTAGAGATTCTTTACGTGCTTTGGTGTCTGATTGTTCGGTGCTTGAATTGTCTATGTTTTAACCCCTATTTTGATCCTTTTTGTGTCCTCTGGGAAGTCCTTTTCCCTCGTGGATCCTTATTTGCCTTTCTTTTGGAATCTAAGATATTCATATGTGACATGGGAAGCATTCTATGTTATATTCCAATTCATTCATATGTTATTATTGTAAATATTATGTTAAAATAAATTGATTTTTATATAAATTTAAAACAATTTAATAACATATATCTACGGACTTGGACTAAGCCTGTAAGTTGAGTTGTTTTTTATACTTACAGATACACAAATGGAAATCAGACACATGGGTATTCTTTGGAATTGTGTCAGCTAGCTCATCCTCCCGTTAGTTCCTCCAAGTTTGTTGTGATGTTACCTGAGGAGCATATTTTTTGCAGACTGGTCACAGAACAAAGGAAGCACGGGTTTTTCCTATATTAGAGGATCTGTCAATTCTTTGAATCTTGACAAATCCTCCTTAGCTTGTTAAGATGTAATTTCTCTTTTAAGCTGCAAAAGATCAAGAATCCCAATCCTATTCTCATCTTCAGTCGGATCGAGAAGACTTTATATTTTGTAATCATGAGAAGACTATATATTTTGTAATATGTTATCTTCAAAAGGTTGATTGGGAAAAAATGAATAGTTTAAACAGTTTCACAAATTTCAATTCTTTGCTCATGCTCGTTGATGGGAAATGCATCAAGGTTCCCCTTCCAACAAGTTTCCTCCTGTCGACGGCAACACATATTTATGGGAAAGGAACTAGAGACTTATAAGGTACATAGGGCCCTCCATGCCTTAATGGAAGATCACTTTCCTTTAAGCAGGGAGATTCCTTAATGCTCCCCGAATGATTGATTCTACAGGGTATTCAACATCAAAAAAATTGATTCATATCATGTTAGATTGTACTTCGATGCTTTGACACCCATTGGCATTAATGGAGGGATGTCTCATGTTGGTTAAAAAATTTCATTACTGGTTGATAATCCACCAAATCCATCCATGTTCTACTCCAACACCTTAATTCACATGGTTTGGATTGCATCACGAATGGTTTGGTTGAAGAATTTGCAGTTCAACATGTTTTAGCAGACAATTACAGGCTTGGCTCAAGCCTGTAGAATCTCTAGTTTATTTTTTTTTAAATATTTCAGTAAAATCCTGAAGATGAACAGATTGTTGGCAAAATGGAATGTATCATGTATGGGGAAGGGAATCCTGAAAATGAACAAAACCTTGATACTATATTGAATTCATCCCTCTCGATACAAGCAAACTTTCAGTTCTATTTGGAATTTTATTTTCAAGTTACCGATATAATGATTTCTTCCAACAAATTTATATCTTTAAAATCCATGGAGGATCTGTATTTTCATGATTGGAAGGATTGGATCTCGATTTTATCCCCTGTCTGTGTGGTATTCTATTCAAAGTATTCTCTGAATCTGCATAAGTATTGTTCCGATAGGGTAAAATTCAATTTATTTTTCCTAATAATGTGTAATTTTGGCATATAAGAATGATTTGTATTCATTTCAATTACCTTTTCAAGGACATTTCATGGCTTATTATATAACATGACTTGTTAGACCAAGTCTTTTTGTTCAAATAATTTCCATAAATGGAATGACCGTTAACTCATTGCTTTTTGGACGAATGCGTATATGCTGATTTGACCCCGTCAATTGTCGGTCGCTCTAGCATTTTGTCCCATGTCTGAATAATTATATTTATACCCGATTTGAAATATTTATTTCTTTGGTATGCATAAGTCTTCATGAAAATACCTATTTGGGTTAAAGGATACCAGTTTCATCACCTAACTTCCTTTCAGGAGAGAAAGTTTCAGTTGGCATGGTTGTTGCACGTAGGGAGGAGCCATATTCCATTGATTTGTTGGATGAAGATCCCTTTAGTAAGAGGATTTTTCAACAAATTAGATGGAATGCATTTTTAGTAAATTCTAAGGGCACAACAAAGATGTGACCAAGGAATTTGCTCTCAATTTCGATGGAGCTTGTTCTAACATTCGAGGGTTTATGCTTTGAATTTCAGAAACGTCCATTTCTCTTGCTACAAGCTTACCACAAATAGGGGAAAGATGGTTTAAAGCTGGTCATTTGAAAAACCCCGACTCTTGGAAACCGTTCCTGAAAGTGGCTAATGATAGTATTCATTGGGAGAAGGGAGCTAAACACAACTATTTCACTGATGAATGGGGTAATGTAATTTTCTTTTTGCAGAAATATTTGACTTGTGAAGGACGATATATCCTTGTATATCTTTATCATATTCGGCTTCTCCTTCACATTGAAGGATAAGAATTGATGAACATTCCATACTTCTTGTGGAAGATCCTATCTAAAATGGCTTCATCTACCCAAAAGTGGCATGATCAGTGACTCAGTAATAGCTTGTATCATCATGAATTAATTAAATTGTTGATCGTGGAGGAATTATAAAAGTGCACCCTAACATGGCAACAATTTTTAGTGGAAAAAGTGTTTCAGGAGCAGGTTAATGATGATCCTCAAGAATCTGTATCGTCCCCTCCAGCAGTTCGAACAGAATTTGTTCTAACACCAACATTTTTTGAACCAATTCAAACCCAACCATCTCCAAAGAGGCCTAGAGATGATGAAGAGGTTAATAAAATTTCAGGCATAGTGAGAAGGCAATCTGCAAGGTTAGAAGGCATTTCTGAACAAGCTATTGAAAAATTTAGAATATCTAAAGATATCTTGTCCACAATACTGTTAAATTTTCAGAATTTACTTCAATCTGATCTAGGATCTTAACTGAGAGAACAACATGTACAGCATATCTACAGCATATCAATCATGGAGACAATAATGCAAGGACACAAGAGACACAAAGATTTACTTGGGGAAAACCATAAAGGTGAAAAACCCCAATAACTTCCTCGGAGATAGATAGAGAAATGATACAACCAACCATAAGAGATAGACATAACCTAGAAGCAGATCCTCCTCCTCCATAAGTGCGCCACTCCTCCTTGAGTGCATGAGTGAGAAGTGAGTGAGTAAATAGAGTGCCTCCCGCACTCTATTTATACTTGACTTGACTTGCCTTTTTACCAAACTCATGTAGGCTCGAACTTAACCACATAATATAATGCTGACTGGGCCGACCCCCAATAGGGTGGTCTAATAACCCTTTGACCCACATGGCTGACCCCCAATAGGGTGGTCTAATAACCCTTCGAACCACATGACTTATACAGGGCCGACCCCAACAAGGTGGTCTAATAACCCATCAAGTATAAGTTACGACACTTACAATATAAATGACGACACTTCCCTATAGAGGAATAATACCATCTCTATAGGAGTACATACAACATACATATATGAAATACATTCCGAAGTTACATATACATCAACACTCCCTCTTAACTAGGAAGGTATTTCTCAGCACAGTTCTTCTAGCACAAGTCATCTTCTCTGGATCATCGTCACTGGATGATCGTCATCGAGTCATCATCATCGACACTGCTGCTGCTATCTCAATCAATCTCTGAATCTACTCGTCATAGGAAGTTCTACAGAGCCAGTCCTTTTTCATACTGGATGTAGGCCCACCACCTGCAGGTCTTCGTCATCACTATCCATACTGTGGGATCCTCAGGACTTATTACGTGCATCACAAAACCTCGAAAGAGCATCCCAGGATGTTACGGGTACACAACTCCGACCTGTAGGATCTCCCAGGGCGCTATTACATGTGACCCCACCACAAAACCTCGAAAGAGCATCTCAGGATGTTACGGGTACACAACTCTGACCTGAAATCTCCCAGGGCACAAATTACATGTGGTCCACCACAAAACCTAGCAAGAGCATCTCAGGATGTTACGGGTACACAACTCCGACCTGAAATCTCCCAGGGCACAAATTACATGTGGTCATGGAAAAACCTTGAAAGAGCATCTCAGGATGTTACGGGTACACAACTCTGACCTGAAATCTCCCAGGGCCCAAATTACATGCCATAGGACAAAACCTCGCAAGAGCATATCAGGATGTTACGGGTACACAACTCCGACCTGAAATCTCCTAGGGCACAAATTACATGTCCTCCCAGAGCAATGTCTCGAAAGAGCATCCCAGGCTGTTACGGGTACACAACTCCGACCTATAGGATCTCCCAGACATGCTCATCTACACAACCTGATCCACGGCCACATAGTATCAACCTGATACTCACCATACATCATCCTGATGTACTCATGATCGTCCTGATCATCATCACTGCAACGTCCTGCTGCATGTCATCTGGAGCAACATCTTGAAGCTCATCATCCATGATCATCCTGATCATCACTGCAACATCCTGCTGCATGATCCACCTGATCATCAATGCATCCACCTGATGCATACCAAGTATCTACCTGATACATATCATCATACATGATCCTCCTGATCATACAATGTATCCACCTGATACATGATACATATCACCATACATGATCCACCTGATCATACAATGTATCCACCTGATACATATACAGATACATGGTCCAAGCATCCAACATGATGCATACATACATAAATGATCCAACTGATCATATACAACATCCAACATGATGCATACATACATAAATGATCCAACTAATCATATCCAGCATCCAACATGATGCATACATACATAAATAAAAATGATCCAACTGATCATATCCAAGCAGAAACCAGAACATCATCATGGTGCGCATTATCCAGCGCTTACATCCACAGCCATGTGAAGGATCCTCCTTCCAACATGCTTGGAATGGCTTCAGCAAATGTGTCCATCACTTCTTCCTCGAAGTGTCCTCGATCTGAAGAATGCCAAGCCTCTCTCTGAAGTACTCGAACTTCACTCTGGCTAGTGGCTTCGTCAGCACATCTGCAATCTGCTCGTCCGTCGCAACATACAGGAGCTTCACAGCTCCTCTCTACACCATATCCCTGATATAGTGATATTTGATCTCTATGTGTTTCGACCTGTCATGAAACACTGGGTTCTCGAACAGATTCACACAACTCTGGTTATCACAGAAGATACCAGTAGCCTCCAACGGGAGATCAAATAACCCAGACAGTAGCTTCCGTAGCCATACTATCTCACAACTAGCTGAACAGGATGCAACATACTCTGCCCCAGCTGTACTCAGTGCTACACAGGACTTCTTCCTGCTAAACCAAGATATCACACCTGATGCCATACTGAAGCAACACCCAGATGTGCTCTTCCTATCTGCAGCACTGCCAGCCCAATCTGAATCAACATAACCCTGCAGGTTAAACTTTTGATTCTCCTCATACCTGAGCCCATAATCCACTGTACCCTTCAGGTACCTCAGAACATGCTTTACAGCAACCAAGTGAACACTCCTCGGATCCATCAGGAATTGGCTCAATGTGTTCATAGCAAAGCAAATGTCTGGTCTCGTGTTCGTCAGGTACATCAAGGACCCAATCATCTGACGATACAAAGAGACATCAACCGACTCAGATGAAGCATCACATAGAAGCTTCAGATTTGATGCCATAGGTGTGGCCATATCCTTGCAGTCCATCATCCCGAACCTCTTCAGGATCTCTACTACATACTTCCCTTGTCCAAGGAAGATTCCATATGCACTCTGCCACACCTCCATGTCAAAAAAAAATAGTGCATCATCCCCAAGTTCCTCAACTCGAACTCGGCAACAAGCTTCCGTTGCGTGTCGGCAATCAATCTATCCTTACCTGATACAAACAGGTCATCCAAATAGTAGTATCGCTGGATTTCCTTCCTCAACCTTGTAGAAAAGGTTGGAATCCACTTTATTCTTGGTAAATCCCAAGCTGGATAGAAAGTTGTCTATCCTACCATATCAAGTTCTGCACACATATATGACTACACCATGCTGTCTTGAAATCCATCTAGTGTATCTTCTATTTCATCACTTTTGTATTTCTTAATGCTGCCATCTGCAACATGCTTGATCTGATAGTTCTATTTGGAAGTCACAACAGACTTCCCTTTAGCTCTTGGGATGGAATCCCAAACATCATTCTTCATGATCGACGGATCATGGCATTCCATTTCTTCATCCCAGATCCTGGGAACTTCAATATCTTCAATAGATATCTTTGTTGCTGGAACAAATGTTGTAGTCCTTTCGTAGGTGAAGATATACGGTCTTTCCTACAAAACAGGTTAAATTGCATGATTAGAAACATCTCATAATTTTCAGAACAAATTCTTACACATAAAGAAATATGTCATACAGTCATGCAATTATCTTAGCCAATGCTTTAATACAACATTTATCCATATCCTGTAACTTTCTAGATGCCTTCCAATCTCTACCAGAACATTGTTAAGAGTGTGCACAACTCCCAACATGTCAGCAAAGAGGTTTCATTCTAGATAAGTAGCAATGGAATGTTGTACAGTTCCATAGGCCACTTACCCATGTATATTAGTAGTATATTGTTCATCAATGCAACTATTCTAATATGCACAATACATATCCTAAGTCTAGGAACATGAGCATATACATCATTGAACAATTTTATTTAAACAAACATATATGCAAGAAATGATAATTAAAATACTTATCTTTGTTTGTTCATTGAGTGGACTCCTTCTGAGTCTTCGCTTTCTTGCAGGAGTTGCTGGAGTCCTAATCTGCAGTAGCTTCTTCTACAACTTTCTGTTTTGGAATGTAGAGAGATGGTCAACTCCCTCTGAATATCTGCATCCTTTCATAAACCACTGGAGTGTACTCCCTCTTGATCTTTGCTTCCTGGATTACCTGTTCTTCAACTCATATTCATCCTTGGTCCCTATGCATGCTTATTAGTATCATGATTGATTTATCCTTGTGATCTCATATAAAATCATACATTCATTAGTATACTATTAAAACACAATAATCTCAAGCATGTATAGTTATGATCATTTCAAACAGAAATAATAAGCATTATCATTCAAGGTTTATGTAGGATTCTTATGGTTAGTCAAATCATAAGAAGCATAACATGTCTAAACCTATAATTACTCAAACCTATGACTCTTCAGGTTAGTTGAATCATCAATCAAGATAAGAGATATAATATGCATAAAACATGTGATTATTCAAACCTATACCTTCATGATTCTTCTGGTTAGTCATATCATCAAACAACACAACAGTATAAGATCCTAACAGAAGGTAGGATTCTATCTTGATATAGGAAAAACATACCTGGATTAGCATGCTATCTATTTATGTCTAACATACTCACATGATTTCTTCTTGTTCTTCTTCAATGACTTGTGCTAGTAACCTGTATATCTCATAGGTTAACCATTACAAAACCAAGTTATACATACCTCGTAAATGGATCTTCTATGAGATCCATGACAATGGATGAATCTTTGTCCTCATGTTATCATGATCATATGTTCTTGGACTAGAACATGATTTGTCTTTCTTGGTGTACCTTTCATGTTAGTAGACAACATAAATCTCATACAACACCATAATGCATTAGTAAAATCATAAGTGTCAACACCCTAATCAATGAATATTTTCTATTGTGCATTCATAGTTTTATTAAGGTGATATGACAAGTCTAAAATCAAGATTGTACTAACCGTAATAACATGAAAAGAAACATACCATAAACTTAATCATGAACAAATATCAAAACATACCTCGATGAGTCATACCTGTCGAGATCGCTTGTAATCTTCTTATGTAAGGCCTTAGCCTCATCTCCCTCTGAAACAGGAACTTCTTCACTTATGCAGGTGACCAATCCATCTTCTTCTAGGATTAACCTAATCCACTTGATTTGCAAGAACTGGACCTAGAGCTGGATATGGGTTTGTCAGAGAAACCCCAAAAATTCAAACTTTGAATTTCAAACTTCCGAAGGGATAGAAATATGCGCCTTGATGAGCGGATCAAATTGGTATATTCAGAATTTGAAAACTGTAAAGTTTCACTCCTCAATTTTGCCTTTGAAACTTCCGGATTCACTGGACGTGACCCTGAACTGGGGTTTGATGAAGCCCACTCTTCTTCCCAATCAAAAATTTTGATCCAAAGCTCTAAGCTTCTATTTTTCTGAGGAGCTTCCAGCCGTGGTCACAGATTTCAAAAATTCCCATTTTTACAGAAGCCCTAATTTTCCACTTTTCTTATCAAAGTCTCGAACTAGGGTTTGATCAAGCCCGGCCTTCTTCCCAACCAAAAATTCTGATCTTGGTCTCTAAATTTTTATTTTGATGAGTAGCATTCATCCATGGTCTCCAATTACAAAAATTCCAACTTTCTCCAAAGCCCTAAATTCTGGAAGCCATGAATGAAGGTACTCAAAAATAATTCTGTTTTGACAGAAATATGTACCTGATTGTTTCTGATGTAACTCCAACATTTTTCATCCACAGGGTCTGAAAAAAGTTTCTAAAATAGCCTGACCTGTTATCTTTCCATCCTGACAGGTCTGACCTCAATTGGATTCTCTGAGAGAGAGTTATGCCAAATGTCGCAACATGACCTGTTTTGGGATAAAACAGAAGAGTGAACTTGTACGGCGTGCCACGTGTCACTTTTTGAACTTCGGCCTCTAAAAAACTTTCCTGAGCTATCTCGTCCTGTTATATTTCTATCCTGATAGTTCTGACCTCAATTGGACTCTCTGAGAGAGAGTTATGCCAAGTGTCACAACATGACCTGTTTATGGGATAATACAAGAGAGCGAACTTGTATGGCGTGCCACGTGTCACTGGTTCAACTTCGGCCCCTAAAAACGTTTTCTAAGATAGTAAAGACTATGTACTACCTGTCACGTTTTACGAAATTTCATTTGGAGCTTCCTAGCCTAGGTTATGACCTTTTTCCCAAGGTCACCTGATTTTGACTCAGATCTGGAAGAGGCAGAAACCCTATATTGTACAGATCATAAATCACAAAGTACAACGAATTAGAGGTTGTCCTTTGGACACAAGGTACCTGGAGATTTAATATTCGTCCTGTAACAATTTCAGATCCGAAAACTTCTCCAAAACGGATTTATAGCGAAAGTGCTACGATGACTGACTTTTGCTATATCAATCCCTAGCATCGTAAGTGCAACAAGTGTCATACATGCCATATCATGCCTTCTTTCAGGCTAGCTCCGATACCATGTTAAATTTTCAGAATTTACTTCAATCTGATCTAGGATCTTAACTGAGAGAACAACATGTACAGCATATCTACAGCATATCAATCATGGAGACAATAATGCAAGGACACAAGAGACACAAAGATTTACTTGGGGAAAACCATAAAGGTGAAAAACCCCAATAACTTCCTCAGAGATAGATAGAGCAATGATACAACCAACCATAAGAGATAGACATAACCTAGCAGCAGATCCTCCTCCTCCATAAGTGCGCCACTCCTCCTTGAGTGCATGAGTGAGAAGTGAGTGAGTAAATAGAGTGCCTCCCGCACTCTATTTATACTTGACTTGACTTGCCTTTTTACCTAACTCATGTAGGCTCGAACTTAACCACATAATATAATGCTGACTGGGCCGACCCCCAATAGGGTGGTGTAATAACCCTTTGACCCACATGGCTGACCCCCAATAGGGTGGTCTAATAACCCTTTGACCCACATGACTTATACAGGGCCGACCCAAACAAGGTGGTCTAATAACCCATCAAGTATAAGTTACGACACTTACAATATAAATGACGACACTTCCGTATAGAGGAATAATACCATCTCTATAGGAGTACATACAACATACATATATGAAATACATTCCGAAGTTACATATACATCAACAAATACCCAAACATCGAAGAACTCGTTATACATAGAGACAGAATTTAGAGTCAACACACCAGCCAAAATTTGAAGCTACTCAGTTTCAATACCAAGCTCTGAGGGAAGAAGATGAATATAATCAAGTGGTAAGGCCTGATTCTCCTGGTTTAATTTCATGTAAGTTATAGAACATGATTAATAAAATTAAGAAGCAAGTTCGTGAATTTCAAGTTTTGGATAGATATGTTAAAAATGAAAATGAAAATTTAAAATAGAGGAGGAGACAATTACAGAGAATGAATGATGTTCTTGAGAAAAGACTGAAAATTTCGAGAAGTCGGGCTCACTAATGGAGCCAAGAAAACAAAAGTTTGAGGAAACAAAATAAATTTCTTAGAGATAAATTAGTACGAAAGGAATCAATACCACTGGATGAGGATAATACAAGTTTGGAATTATTGGCTATTGCAGTTGCAAAAAACATTCTTCCTTCTTCCACTAAAAATACTAAAGATAAAGAAAAAGTCATAGAAGTTCTCTATGAGTTTTTTAATCAAATTCTTTATGATGTCTAGACTAATATCGTGTATTTGGAATCAACTGAAGTAAATACGGTTAAATGGACTGGAAGAAATGATAAATTATATGACTTGGGCATCATTTATCAACAACGATATAAATTTGAAGTACATCGTATGCAGGAAACTTGGTTTTCTTCTTACTTGGTTGAAGAAAAAAAGTGGAAGCCCACAATATAGTCTTTACAACAACAATTAATGATTAAATAATAAGAAAATAGACAAAGGTTTCGATTTGCTGAGCAAGCCATTTCTTGTAGAAGTCCTACTAGAAATTATTCCATGTACCTGCATGAACAATGGGTAGGCCGTCAAATGATGAGATTGAATAATAACAAAAAGTTCATGATATGAAATGTTGATGACTTTGTGTATATTTATAATGAATCCTCTACAAGGGAAAAGGATTTGTAGTGTGAACTTTATCAGTTTAAATTATTTATAGAACATGAATTGGAATGGAATCCCAACCCTGTAGTAGGATATATTCAGTTATGAGCCTTTTTTTCATTTATTCAGAATCAAATTAAGTGGTTAATAGGGATGGAATTCTTTTATAAGTTGGAATTCCAGTCTAAACTTCACGTCAGAGGATATCATCCAGATCCTGAAGTAGCCTTTTCTAGTCACAGTGAATTCCTTGGGGATCCTACGAGGGTCAAACAATTTAGAATGAATCAAGGAGCAACATTACATAGTTTTGAAGAACTTAGATCTTGTGGTACTTTGGCCTCTTTGCAGGCCTCAAAGACCCGTTGGAATTTGATTCCTCCAATACTCAAACAACGGGACCCCATGGGATACCCCTTTTTCTAGGTTTCCTTTTCAAGAACAATTTTTTATGTGAATTATCTGCGAAGAAATGGTACTCAATGGCTTGGGTTAAGGTTCCATTTTATTTTTCTCTAGTGCATCAAAAAGGAGTACAGTGTTACTGGGCAGTGGTATGATTTTGCAGATAACTCTTCGTGGATGGAAGTGGATTGTCATTTAGGTTTTTAGGAAAGAAATGAAATAGTTCACCAATATTACAGTTGGACCAAGCTACATCAGAATTTACTACAGTGTGAATAATTTGCATAAGGACATGCAACAACTTCTTGTTAGGGCAGATGTTTGGTGCTTGAATTGTCTTTGTTTTAACCCCTATTTTGACCCTTTTTGTGTCCTCTGAAATATCCTTTAACCTCTTGTATCCTTATTTACCTTTATTTTGACATCAAATATCAAGGATCATTGTAACTTTGTAATCACTTTTAAATCTATTATGCTTATTATGCTATAGAAATGTTGACACACAGTGTCGCAGATATGCTTATTATTTTATAGAAATGTTCATTGTAACTTTGTAATCACTTTTAGAAATCTATTATGCTTATTTGGTTTATTAACATATTTGCACTAATCCAACATGATTCTTGATTTTTCACACATAGATATGTGTTTTATATTCTTCTTTGAAGAAAGTAGAACCCATAAAGATTCTACCCAGACTCATAATTAATTCATTCCATGCAGCACTTCAATGCAGATTTTTCAACAACACTCCTCTTCATACTGAGCGTAATTCCAATGTAGTCAACACTCAACCTTGGATCTTAATTCAACCTTGAAATTAAAATGTATCCCAACACAAAGTAACACAATTATCATATAGAGGATTCAATTCATGCCATCGAATTCAATCTCCACTCTTCAAGAAAATATTGTGATCCTCCTTATAAGAATATAGTATTCCTGTAGCTACATATCACCGAAGGAAATCAACTTTGAAATCTTGTCCATATATAATATTTAATATCTAGATTAATACATGGGAGTATTGGATATATATGCGCAAGTTTGTTGCTCACTTTCGTTCTTTTTCCACATAGAGAACAATATAAGCATCTGTTCATTTTCCATAACCTTCAAATTAAAAAAAATTTGCAACTACAGTTACATCATTTCCCTTGCATTCGAAAGAAATAGGATATCATATGGATCCTTCCCAATTTCAACAAGTTTAACATCAAACAAGAAGGGTACATAATCTACCATTATTCCCAAACATTATTTCCAGTATTTGAAGTCGTTTCAATCCTTAAACGCCTTCACACAAATCTAGACAATTTCATTCTACAGCTCATACCTGAATCATGTACAAATTCAATTGAACCATCATCTAAGGTCATTCACACAGCTTGAATTTTCTTCCTACTATAGTTAGAGCACACACTAACTAATTCATTTCCTAGTTAGCCAATATTCACCAGACTTCATCAACCACACAGACATATATGAAATCAGCACACACCATCATGGCAAATAATCATTTTCCATTTATTACTTGAACATTTACAGGCTCATAAATAAACTCTGACCTATCCTCTGTTTTACTTGACTTTATTCTTACATTGTATAGCTAACCCTCCTAACTAGAATTTTTCCAGCCTCTCTCTCTCTAACCTCTAATGCTCGTAGGCATACTAGATATACTTGGAAACCTAACTTCTAGCTAAATAAAAAACTTCCTACATTTATGGAACTAACTCCTAAAGTTCTTGTAATTGTAATTGTCATTATTATGTTAAAATAAATTGATTTTGATCCTTAAAACAATTTAATAACGTATATTTACATGCTTGGCCTAATCCTGTAAGTTGAGTTGTTTTTTATACTTACATATGCACAAATGGAAATCAGACACATGGGTCTTATTTGGAATCGTGTCACCTAGATCATCCTCTTGTTGGTTCCTCCGAGTTCATTCTGATGTTATATGAGGAGCGGATTTATTTCATATTGGTCACAAAACAAATGAATCACTTTTTCTACCTAGATTAGAGGATCTGTCGATTGTTTGAATCTTGTCAGATCCTCCCTGATTTGTTATGATGCAATTGCTCTTTTAATTAAGTTGAAAAAGATCAAAGAATCTCGATTATATTCCCATCTTCAGTTGGATGGAGATCATTTTCCTCTATTTTCTCCATTTCATTGTATTGATCGTTGAGCATTTCTTCATTCACGGGTCTACAGATGAATTTATTAAAATGTTAGCAGAGTTACATCAAAATTACCCTTGACAACCCCTCAATATGACAAATCACATGTAAGGTGAGAAACCACCTTACTAATAATGAAAACTACTGTCAAAATCTCCACGGAATGAAAACAACATAACTGGAAGTAATTAGTAGGGAATTTCTCTACGGAATAAGTTGAACTTTTTTTAGTTATGAAATTTAAAGTCGTGAATTTCACCATGAAAATATATATATATATATATATATATATATAATGTGGCTAATCCTTTGGGTTTTGTTGCAGGTGTGTTATGTGTCTTAGGGATGACCAAATAGATGAAAAGATACAACAATTATTTGTCTATGGGCCTACATTTCACTTGGAGTACATTGACAAGTGGCTTGCAAACAATACCACATGTATGAACTTGTTCTAGTAGGAATAAAATTGTTCATTAACATTCTTTTCAATCTTTGATCAATTCAATATCATTTCTTTTCCAAGGTATAAAACTATTAATTGCATCTTCTAAATACTTGCATTGATTACTTCTATGCTTAAGCTTGATTTCATAATCAAGATCAACCAAAATTGATTGTGGGCACACAAGATAATATCCTTCGCCTAATTCTTCCCCATTAGGCATGAAAATTTTTGGTTCAATTCTTTTTATGTAACCCTTTGAAACCTTCAATTGACCATTACAATATGTCAGTAAACATTTTTTCCATTCAATCCCGCATTTGAAGATGGTAACTGCGGTTGACCCTGCCAATAAACAAATTCTTGTGAGATTCCTCATAATAAGAAGAGAATATTAAACATAAAAATAAACAATCTTAGAACTTACCTGGTGTATTGATTTTCCAATTGGTTCATGATTATGTTCTCCCGAATTCAATGGATTTTGTTTTGGCAAAGCATGATTATGACTCAGAGAATCCTATTAATAAATAAATACTTGTAATATATAGTGAAATAATGATTCTAACATTGCACTAAATATTAAATAGTTTCAAAACTCACCGTCAAATTTGGAGTATGAAATGTATTAGATGTTCTAGGAGCCATTGTATTTTTTTCCAATGAACCTTGAATAGGATGATTCTGGAGACTCTCCTAAAAAATAAATACTTGTGAGAGATTTTCAAAGAATGGAAAATAAAAATGGAAAAAATAAGAGTTGGTTAAAAAACTACATGGATTGGCGTGACTGGATTAAGAGGTGACAGTTGCATAGGTCCTTGATTTGATGCAACATCTGACATGGGAATATTACTCTGCCAATATAATAGTTTGCATGTGATATCATGAAATCAGAAGATAAAGGGTTAGGATGCAAAAACAATATTTCATTAATTACACACCTTACAACAATACGATCATGTTCATGTTAGCATTGTGATTTTGAAATCCCAAACTTCAAAGATGGCCTACATAAAAAATTAAACTATACACATGCAATCCTTACATTGTTGGGTTTTGGAACAACTCTGCCACTTTCTTTCCCCACCTCCATGCCAGCTTTCCATTCCATTAATTCTTCAACAGCTGCTTTCAATCTTCTGAGTTGCTTGTCCTTTTCTCTTAATTTCTCTTTTGTATTATGCAATTCCTTCTTTTAGGAACTCTCTTTTCCAAATAATACAATTGGAGTGAATCCGAATCCAACCCCACGTACATGACCCCTCCTCTCAAGCGCCAAAACTATAGCAAGGGCATCTTTCTTTTTTGCATATGCAGGAGACACTAACTTATTTTGTGTCGATTCAATTTGATTCTAGCAATGTCAATGTTTCAACAAACTCATATAAGAAACATTATTAACTCTAAAAAAATAAGCATAAATGATACAAGAATAGGTTTGGAACTTACTATTTTATCTGCAATGAATGAGGACATTGGAGTGCCATCATTCCTTTTATGGAATTTCATCCACACATCAGCCCTAGTTATAGGCTTATCATTTGGAACACAAGATTGATTCTAGTATCAACAAATACAACAATCTAGTTAACTATATTTAAAGTTGTTAATTGTGAACAAATAATAGAATTGGTTACAACTTACGAGGTCATCTTCAACCCTAAAGTAACCTCTATGACCAGAAGTGTGGGTCTCTTGTTCTAACGCCCGATTTTCCCTATTTGATTTTTCCTTCTCCTGCATCTCAATAAAAAAATAGATGCTAAGATTATAGTTGATTGTATGAGAGGATTCAAAATAAATGATGATAACATTCAAATTTGTATTTCATTTTTACCTTGAATTTAGGGTCAGGTCGTATTCTAACAAATTCAATCCAATTAGTTTCATTTACTCCAATAGGTAGGTTTGCAATCCTCTCCTCATCTGTTTCGTATTTCAAATAGTATTTATTATACAAATTATATCTATAGGTTCTCAAGCGCTGAGATATTTCTTTATGACACCATTTATTTGTTGATGAATCTATTCGATAGGTATGCTGCAATAGATAAACAATCCATTATTAGATACAAGCGTTATTTGAAATTAAACCTATCACACACATGCTCAATATGCATCAATAAATTTTAGAATAGGTTGATGTTCACATTGATTGCACTCCACATGTTTCTATTTTGCACTTCAGACACTTGTTTCCATTCCATGTGCTTGATGCCTAGAATTTCCCTTGCAATAACACCTAAAAATGAGGAGAATTTCTCTGAATGTGGACCAATAGGTTGTCCCCTCTCATTAAATTGAATTTCAGGCAATGCAGTTCCCTCTACAATGGTTCTAAAGAGACATTTTGTTGGTCCTCTACCCTTTCTTTTCACATTTATTGCAATACTAGCTTGGGTAGATGCATTTGCCCCTTCTAAAACATGCTCTTGTTTTGGTGGATCCTGCTCCAAAACATGATCTTGTTGTGATGGTTCCTATTGAAAATTTTATGGAAAAACAAACTAGTACCCCTCTTGAGACAATGACAATATGAAATTGTTAATAGGAAATCTTGAAATACTTATATAGGACAAAAAAATTTTAGAAGTGATCATACCTTCCAGTGGTTCTTGCACATATTTCTCAAGAATATGTGCATTAGAATTGTTTTCGACACTATCGCAAGTAGATTCGCTTTGTAATGGGATAGTGGATCCCGATGTTATATTTTGTGGGAATTTGTTTCCCATCTTAGATCCTATGGTCAAGTATATTATGAAATTTCTTAATACAATTGCTTATTGATTAAAAAATAAATAATAAGTTACCATCATGTTTAAAATATTTACCTGAAGTTGTGCCACATATAACATTGCCAATTTTTTTGGTAATGCGACCTGACTTTATTAAAAGTGATGTATTACAACATCTTAATTTAATCCTATTAGCCTTCACATTCTATTTTATCGAGGGGGGTTCCCATGTGGTTTTTTCCCACTTTCCCAATTTTCAAAGAATTTTTTTATGTGTGCGTGGGTACCTAATATGGGTGTTAGAGCGAATAACCCTCAACCTAGCCACCTAGACCTTGACATGATGACTCTAGTGGGACAAACCCCATCCAAATTGACCACCTAAGTCACCCTATAGATTGCTTCTAAACTCTAAGGGTCATAAACTACCTTGTGTACCATTTTTAGAACTCATGAAGTCTATTTTGGCATATTAGGGTGAATTCCTTCAATTAGGACTTATTTTCCTTGATTTTAGGGTCCCACATTGCAAGTTTGAGTTATGGAGTGAATCTAGGGAATTTACTCCATTGTTTAGGGACTCCATACACATATCGCTATAAATATTATGAGACAATTCCTCCCTCCTTGGGTGATTTTAGGGATTTGCATGCACATACAGTCAGGTTCTTGCACATCACTCAGATAGAACTAGTGATTTGGGAGTCTTGGGTCAATTAAACTCAATCTAGGTAGAGTGTGCATTGTTAACTAAGGGGTTTTGGCTCTAGTTAATCCTAATTAGTATCCAATCACTGCATGATCAATTCAAATATCCTCCTGGCCTAATTCAAACTGCCTTGCTATATATTTTGTTCACCTCCATTCATTACAGTTAATGAAATACATCATTCTTTTCTTCCTATATGCTTCTAGTTTTTGTGTAATGATTTATGGTAAATAATTTGTTATATGATTAGTTGCTTGCTGGTTTGATTTTCACTGTATATCTCTTTAGTTTATGTGCCTAGATCTATATGTTCAAATCTTATAGACTATTGGCATATGCTCTAGATATAGCAAACAAAGGGAAACCGCATGACGTTTTCCATGTTTCATGCTTGGAGACAAACAAAGTTGCCCCTATTAAATGATGAAAAGAAGTTGGTGCTAGAACACGAATGCATTTTATAAATCAGAACTAGAATGCTTCGTTCCAAAAGGGTCAAGGAGTACCTTTCCAAGGGGAGAAATTTGTCGAAAGATGAAGCTACTTGGGAGAATGAAGATTTTGGATTGCGACATTTATCTTTACCAATACTTGAGGACAAAGTATTTCAGGGAGGGATGACTTGTAACATAACTAATTCATTAAATGTTAGTTTTAATCTCAAGGCCTATCCATCGATTGGATGAAGGGATGTGTCTCATGCATTCACATGTATCTATATTGATACCAATTCTTGTAAGTTCATTATTGAATATTAATAAAAAGAATATATTTATTTGGAATTGCTTTCCAATTTACTTGAGCCATTTATTTGAATTATTATTGGATTTTATCCTCTCTTAGATATTCAACTTAGCCTAACCTACTTTGAGACACACACTTCACCCATTTATGCACCTTGACACCAATGTATTTAAGAAGGTTTGATCCATTCCATAGTAGATATTTTTCTTAGCTATTATTGTAGGAAGTCATTATTGAGGAAGAAATTCATTATACTTGGAGATGCATATTCTTATCCTTTCTCTTCCTTGTTCTTTTCTTTGTTTTCCTGTATATAATGCATGAAGAAAAGGGAAGAGAGGTTCAATTTTATTATCGATTTGTTGATTTGGTGTTATTCACCTTCTACGTTGCTTATGATTCTTCCCAGAGTGATTGATATTGATTGCTAATGTGGAGTACTTATGGAAGAGAATTGGTTTTGTTAGGTCGTGACTAGTACTAGCCCATTTAACAATGTTGCTTTGTACCATGGAGTGTTGTTGTCCAAATCGGTTAGAAATTTGTTCATCCTAAAAAATTTGATAAAGACATAAGTTACTTGGTGACTATCACAATTTTTTCATATATGAAACTTCTATTTTCTTAGGCTTTCATGTGTTATTGATTTTGACCCTAACGAGGTTTGAGTGAATAGACCTCACATTATCATCTGCCAAATTCACTTTCTTTTTTCTTCTTTTCTTTGAATCCATAAAAGGCATTGGTTTACTGAGTTCAAGTTCTTTATTTCACACTTGAAACAAATTTTCACATCCATCATTCAATACCTTGCATCTTAGGCATATTTTAGCAAGCATCTAGGTCCTTTTTTCCTTACGTTTTAGACATTACAACAAGATTAACTTGCTGTAATTTTAAATTTTTTGCAAAACCAAAGAGAAACTTTATCTTATGTTTATCATTTATCATTGCATATGGACCATGAATATTGAGGTAAGCAATTTATAACTGCATTTTTATATCTCATTTGGTGGCTCCACTTGATAGGATCTAACTAGACATGTATGAGGTAGAGGTTCTGGTGAAAAACTTTTACTTCTATTTTAATTAGAGTTCATTTTTCTTTATTTTTTTCTTCAAAACATTCTTATAGTTAAACATATGTGTTGTTTTCTTTCCAAATATTATCTAGTCATATACACCTCTTGATTTCACTGTCATTCTAGGATATCCACATGTACATCCCAATAAGTATTAGAAACATCTTTCACACCTTGATGGGGGGGGTGAAACCACTGCTAGCACACATAGATAAATTTGTTGTTTTCTAGAAAAATTGGATATTGTGCATGAATATGTTAAGATGATTTTTTTTCCTAGATTTTGGAAGATGAAGTATGACATTGGTATGGGGATTTTCCCACTACACATATAGCTACTTTTCCTGCCTTTGAGTATACTTTTAGAGATGAATGGTGTAGCAAGGAGTATTGAGTTTTTGTTGATTTCTCTCATCTCATGAAAATTTTGCTAAACAATATGTTGGGATCTATCCATTACACAAACTAGATGAAGGTTGTCCTTTAGATTTGTATTTTTGTGCTTTTAAGTATATTTTTGGGTTCCTTTTAAGGAAATTATGCAAGACAATACCTAAAGAATATTTTGAAAATGCTTATATTCTTGTTGAGATCTTAGAAATTTATCTTAATGATAATCATGTTAAAACTGGCAATTTGTATGAAGATGATTTTGTAAATGTAGGGGATTCAAAGTGCATAGAAGAGGAATAGTGTGATGAAGTTTCCAATGTTGAGGTAGATCATTTGGAGAGAAAAAACGATGATAGAGCAACCTTGTCTTTTGATCCTATGGAAGAAATTGTATGTGATGATGTTTTTAGTATGCCTTCTTCCCTTCCTTTTTCATAGAGTACTAAGAGGAATAAAAAAAAGTAGTTGATGGTGTTATGGAGGACCTTACATCTAAGGAATATAGGCCTTTTTCTTCAATTAGTATATGTGATTCGAAACTAGAAAACCTTCATGGATTTTGTGAGCCTAATGATGATGATGATGTTTTTGTGAATGATGTGGGATCTATCAACTATTCATTAGAGAATGATTATTTATTTAATGATGAACAAACTCTATTGCTTGAGACAATGATATCCCTCAATAGTTGTGTTGAAGTTGAAATTGAAGTACCTCTGCATCATGACAGATATTTCAATGTAGGTTGAAGGTGATTTTATAGCAATGAGGAGATGGTATTAATGGGTCTTATTTCCAAGTAGTAGGAAGAATTTTCTTATTTGGTAATGGTTTCTAAACCCAAGTTTATTTCAACATCTATTTTTAAGTTTAATATTTTCCCAGGTACAAGAGATTGCATTAACCTAATTGAGCAATAACTAAAGGATCTATTTCAAAGAACAACATAGAAGACCTTGGGGTTTTCCTCCTTCTTTCCAGATAAGGATATCATATTTTATGAAATTCATAATCATTCATGCTTGGTCACTTTCCTTTCTTCACTTGTTGAGCACTGCTGGAGCATTTTCCAACCACACATCATTTATTTGAGCCTTAAAGCTTAATTATCCACTTATACTAAGTATTTTGACTCCATCATGTGCTTACATCATCAACATATCACAGTTTCAGTCAACTTGCCCTCCTACATTCTAGGAGCCAACTGGGCCATCATCTGAGCCTCCTCCTACATTCTAGGAGCCAACTAGGCCATCATATGAGCCTCCTCCACCATTCAGGGGTTGATTTGCATGACTAATGTGCACTATTCAGCCAACTGGTGATACGAGGGCACCTTACTACACTGTTTGACCTAATCTGGTGTTATTATCACCTACCAATCAGTTCAACTGCAGACATATGGTGCCCTCCCCTATTTTTGGGAAATCAATTGAGTTCTAGATTGAGTTAGACTCAGTTAGACAGTTTCAGAGTCAATTAGAATCAATTATTGATTAGTTAAGTGGTTAACTGATGTGCCAAGTGGTGCTAACTTCCAATAAGCCACTCTCATGCATTCAATTTGAATGACCACCTTGGAATTCAAATTGCTTGGCTTATTGTAGCTAATGTTACACATTATAATCTATCTTCTGAGTATATGAGATTATTCTACTGTTGCAAACCTTCTGCGCAGTGTTTCCATACATTTTGTTGTATGCATCTCTAGTAACTGTTGTGCTTGTTCCATAGATATGTTGTGCTTGAATTTCACATGCTATCAGAGCTCATGGTAGGGACAAGACAACTCTTCTGTATAGATTTCATATGAATATTGAGCAGCTATTGCTCAGAAATATTGCAGCAATTTTCTGCAGTTGCAGCTATTGGTCAAAATTTTCCAATTATGCACCAAAAACTGAGAGTTTCCACATAATTCTTGGATATTGTGCATCTGACTCTTCAAGCTTGCTTGATAGTCTATGCCGGGTGTGATGCAACTTGAAAAGTGCAGGTTGTCGACCTAAATGGTTCTTGTTTGTTTGTGATTGCAGGTTTCTCACTCCCTCCTATTGCATTCGATATAGCAGAGATGGACTTTTCTTCACAAAATATTCTCACTCCTTTCAACTACCATCAATGGAAGGATGATTTTGAGATTGTGTTGCGCTCTAAGGGATTCTATAGAGTCACCATGGGCCTAGAACCAGAGCCAAATTCTGCAGTAGAGAATTCCAAGTACTTCAATAAGCTTGATGAATCTTATGGTTTTCTTTGTCTCAATATTTCGAAGGATCTTCTTTTCCATCTCAGTGGATTGACTACTCCAAAAGAAGTGTGGGAACACATTTCCAAGCTTTTTGGTAAGCAGGATGAGATGAGGGCCTATCAGCTAGAGAATGAGTTGATTTCCCTAAATCCTAAAATTTCGAAACCATCAATGAGTTTTTCACCAAGTTTAAGCATTTGGTACTACAGTTGAAGCAATGTGGTGTTGAGAAGGAAGATAATCAGTTGATTCTTTCTATCCTCACGAAGCAAGGAAAAGATTATTCAGTGTTTGTCTCTACTTTCAATTCGGTAAAACTCACCATTCTGGATTGGAAGATGCCTACCTTGAATGCATTCATTGAGTCCTTAACAAAAGAGAATGATAAGCTTGTTCAAATGGGGTCCATTAAAACCTCAAAAGATTAAGCCCTTTTTGCTGGAGGACCCAAAGCTACAAATGGAAAAGGAAAGCAAAAGAAAGAGAAGTCCAAGTTTGATTATCCGAAGCAAAAGGAGAAGACCAAGCAGTCAGATGAGCCCTTCAGTTCAAGAAAAGACAAGCAAAAGGGTAAAGAGAACAAATTGTTCTTATTGTGGTAGGGGATTTCATCTTGAACACTCATGCATGAAGAAAAAGATTGATCAGATGGCCTTCTCTTGGAGAAAAACAACATTACTCTTCCATATGGTGCAAGGAAGAAGGACAACAATGATCATGTAGAAAGAGGTCATGCGCTCATGGCTAGTGTTTCAAATTCTACAGTTCTTCTCATAGATTTAGGAGCTTCGAATCACATGGTTTCAAGCAAAGACGCCTTATCATCATTGGACTTCGACAGTTGCATCTCCATCCACATGGGAGATTATTCACAAATTTCTTCAAAAGGTAAAGGTACTATTCATTTAGAACATGGTAGTTTTCAAAATGTTCTCTATGTTCCTTCTCTAGTTTATGTGTATCAGATGACACACACTGGTTTTCCAAAGAAGGTTGTATTCATCCCTAATAATGTTGAAATTTATGATATTTCCACTGGAAAGATCATTGCAGTTGGAAAGGCAAATCGTGCTGCAAAAACATATGAGTTTTCCCACTTTTTTCCACATTCAAAGCCAAGTGCCCTTCTGACTCATGGAAATGAGTTTAGCCGGCTATGGCATGAGAAGCTTGGACACCTAAATTATAAATATTTACAACTTCTACAAAATAATTCCATGGTTGAAGGCCTACCGAACATCAAATCCTCAAAAGGGATATGCAAGGGTTGCATCATTGGCAAGCATCCTGAGCACAAGTTCAATCGAGGCAAAGCTAGCAGAGATTCTTGTATTTTGGGGCTGATTCACAATGATATCAGAGTTCCACACCAAATAACCCCATGAATGGCTCAAGGTATGTTCTAAAATTTATTGATGATTTCTCCAGATTCACATGGGTCTACTTTCTTAAGAACAAATCGGAAGTGATAGAAAAATTCAAGAATTTCAAGGCTTCTATTGATACTGCTACTGAGAGAAAGATCAAAGCTCTTATATCTAATAATGGTGGAGAATATATCAAATCAGAGCTTCTGCAAATTTGTGCGGAAAATGGAATCCAAATCCAGCACACAGTACCCTACACACCTCAGCAGAATGGTGGAGCGGAGAGGAAAAAATGAGCACTAAAAGAGATGGCCACTTGTATGTTTGAGTCGAAAGGTTTGGCTCCAAATATTTGGGTTGAGGCAATGAATTTTGCTGCATACATTCAAAACAGAGTTCCACACTCATCCATCAAAGGTACTACTCCCTTCGAAGCCTACATTAGTCACAAGCCTGATGTGTCCAATCTCAGGGTTGTTGGCTCCACTGCATGGGCTAGAATTCCGACTAAGAAGAGAATATATTTGGAGACACAGAGTACTGAGTGCATCCTCATTGGATATGTTGAATAATACAAAGGATACAAACTCATGGATATCAAATCCAAAAATATCTTCATCAAGCGAAGTGTCAAATTTGAAGAACCGCTTCAAGATCTAAAACTAGTCGAGGAAGAAACTGTTGAATTGCCTCCTCTCCAAGAAGAAGATTCGGAAGAAGATGATGAAATTTTGTGTTCTAATATATTTATGATATTTTATCATACATTAATGAACATGAAATATCAGGTTCAGATTCAGATCCAAATGATCCCCCTTAGTTTCCAAAGTGGCAAGAAAAGACTCTCAATTCTGTTGGTTCTAACATTGGAAATCCTGTCGATCCAAGAAGAACTCAAGCAAACTTTCAAAGAGCACGTTGTTACACCTAAAATCTACCCATCATTAGATTCAGTATACATCCCTGAAGTCACCTGGACTAAGTATTTTCATCTGGGATGATTTGCACTCAATCCTACAATCTTTTGAGAGGTCATTGCAGGTTGCACATTAGCAACATGCGACGTCGCAGCTTGCTCCACTACAGGGTGCAACGAGGTCTGTTAATGGGAAAAAATAGTCTATTCAAGATTCTTCTCAAAACTTGCCCATTTAGGGGCTTATCCCTGACCTCTAGGGGAGCTGGTACTCGACCCCTAACTCTTTGGGAGGATCCCCTATCTCTCTCCTACCATCTCTCAACCTATCATATCCATACCCTATCCAGTTAGTCCTATAGAAGTGAGGCTCACTCCCATCCCAAAGGAGAGGAAGACTATGGTATCTACATGCTGGTGAAATCTGTTAACACCCAAAAAGTGTTCACTACCTCATCTACCACATTATATGGCTCATTTGCCCATTTTCCTACCATATTTCCCTTAAAATCCCAAAAAAATCCCATTAAAAAACCTCCAAAAGGCCTAAAATGCCTCCAAAAGGCCACAAAACCATCAAAATAGCCTCAAAAAGGCTAAAAAACCCCTTTTCCTCCAAAAATAGCAAAAATCCCCTAAAAAGGGAATAAAAAATATAAAATAATGAGGAAAAGGAGGAAAAAACCCTATACAGCTGCCCTAAACCATGTGTTTCCCAAAACCATGGGTCAGCACTCCACCACCAAAAAACTATAAATAGGTGATGGAGATCCCTTATTTCATATCCACAATCAAGTATACCCTTACTCTGTCAAAATCTCTCGAAACCCTAGTTCACCATTGAACTACTTTCACCTTGAGAGCCCCTTTTGGCCCATTTCCACCATTGGAGAAAGAGAAGGAGCACATTGGAGCTTGGAGCAACCCTCTTGGACATTGCAAGGAGCTTCATCAACCTTCACATTGAAGGTAATATTAATACAAAACCCTTGTTTACAAATTGTTGTTTATTTTTTCATGCACATGTTTTAGAGTAGTTCCTATTTCTGTTTTAGCTTAATTATTTACATTTACTGAACTGCTACTAAGGAGTCCATTCTCCTTAGTAGGTGCTCATTTGCACAAGCTAGGGGTAAAACCCTAGCTACAGTTTTGGCGACTCCCCTAGATTTTGAATTTCTGGTTTCCGTTTAAAATTTTTTCCCTTTCGGTTGTCCCTTTCGGTCGCCGTACATCGCATTTTTTCCCTCTGCAGTCGCATCCCGACCGCATCTTTCAGGCCTTTACCTGCGACCCGACCGCGGCTCTCAGACGGTTTCCGACGCCCTACCGGCGGATTCAAGTCTGTTACCTGCGATCCGACTGCAGCTAATCAGCCTATTTGCTGCGATCTAACTGCGCCTGTCGGCCATTTTCCCGCATCCCGACTGCGGCTTTCAGCCTCGTTCCCGCGTCCCGACTGCGTCTGTTGGTCGACTGCGTCTTTTTCCCTATTTCCTGCGTCCCGACTGCGTCTGTTGGCCCGAAAGCCGCGACCTGACCGCGTCTGTTTCCCTCAAACCCGCGGTCTGCCTGTTCTGATTCGCCACAGACCCGCGGTCTGATTTCTGCATTTTTCCTGTTTTGAGCCCAGCCTCTTTTGCTGCAATATTTTCTGCATCTGAATAGCCCCCTGTCCTACCTGCAGCCCCACTTCCTCACATCCCTTTTGCAACATAATTTATGTTCCCTTTACAGAATCTTTTTAAAATTTCAGTATTTTTAATTCAGAAAATTTTGCAAGTTAAAGTTTCAATTCCAGCATTATTGATAGTTAGAAGTTGCCCCCCTTGTGGCACTTCTATTCTGGGTTCATCACCTCACGAGCACATACTCTGTCACATAATTCAAGTGAGCCTTAAAAAGTACCTAACTAAACCAACATTCTAACCCCACTTGGGGAACACAAAAGAATCATTGTAGTTAGGTAGGATCGGGGGGATAGGATTCCAATAACACCCCTCGGTTACTTTCACTTGAGACATAGTTGTTGTCCAAATAGGGAACCAAAATCCCCTAGTACTTTTTGGCACGGTCACGACCAGTTTATCAGAGGGCCTCTCCCTTAGGAGGGTTGAAGTCGGGAGACTGGTTCCGGAGGCCTGAGTGGAATACCGCACTCCATTCAGTAACCGAAGGGCTACCTTTCGCGATTCGCGGGATATCCCTGTATAGGGGTATTGCGGTAAACGGACTAAACGGCAGATTCACCTTTCTGGACGTGTCATGAACGGGGTATCTTAGTTTCCATTCTTCTAGGATTGACTACCCGGTATCCCTCCCGGTAGGGGGATATCATAGCCACTTGGCTTTCCTACTCATATTGTCTGACTTGGATTTCATCACCTTGCAGAGGATATGTTTAGTTGAGTCAGAATACTTTTAGTTAGGTGTTGCATGCTCCTTTACCTCCCTTTGGTCTAGTGAGTCCACCATTTTTTCTTTTTAGGAAACCTGCTGCTTGTTGGTATTCTGACCATCTTTGTTGTTACTCCACCTATTGTAGCACAGTTGTTGCAGTGGGTGTTTTGAGTTGGTTGTTGGCCTGAGTGCCTTGTTTTTTTTAGCTCTCCTTCTGCACACTCGGTTGCATTAGGATTTTTTGAGCTGTTTTTCTACTCACCTCAACCCACAGAGATTTGACACCATCCGTCACCATTGAGTCCCCGAGACATTCTCGGCGCCTCAGGGGCGAGCCCCCACAGCACAGTTCTCTTGACACCACACGTCATAGATTCCGATCATCATCCGTTGATACCACTCATCACAGATCTAGAGGCTTGTCACTTGACTCCACTCGTCAACGACATAGAACTCTGTCACTAGATATTGACGCTCCTTACTTTACCTTTGATTCTAACGAAGAGTCTGAGAACCCTATTTACACTGCCCCTACTAGCCCCATGGCTGGCACGACGTCCACTCCTTTTGTTATAGGAACCATTGGTGGCACATCCACCACTACACCAGTTACTACACCTATTTTAGGTATGCCCTCCATGGGGCCCCCATCTACCGTTCCCCTCATGGTACCTATTCCCGCAGCGGGAATACCTATCCCCACTACATCAGTGGCTCACACTACCCATGGTGGTGCTGGACCATCCTCCACCACCTTAGTTCCCCCACTTGGGGGCACCATCCCAAATCCTGTCCCTCCACTTGGGGGCATTGGCCCCAGCTTGGTCCAACCCACTACTGTGTCACATCCTTCCTCCAGTTTGCCATTCATGGCTAGCCTCAACCTACCTGACTTGACCAGATTGACCAACGACCCTATCCAACACGACCCTGCATGGCCTCATATGCCTACCAAGCTCCCCTCTGACATCCCTAAATTCGAGGGTAAGGCTGGTGAGGACCCACAAAATCATATCATGTCTTTCCACCTATGGTGTTCCTCTAACTCCATAGTGGACAACTCTATTCGCCTCCATCTCTTACAGCGCACCTTCACTGGCTCTGCAGCCAAATGGTATATCGAGCAACCTCATGGGACCCATGCCACCTTTGCTTCCCTTGCCTCAACATTCCTACAGTTCTTCCAGTTGCCTGTCCGCTATGACGCGGGCGTTGAGATCCTCCTATCCTGCAGACAAAACATGGCTACCCATATCACGGACCACATCCATGAGTGGCGTCGACGCCGTAGCTTATGCAAGATCAAACTAGACGACCGTATCTTCCTAGATTGGTTCCTCAAATCCCTTCTCCCTGTTATTGCTAAGGATGTGGCATCAGAAAGACCCCAGTCTGAAGAAGAGGCCATCCTTAAGGCACAGCAGTTCGACCTCATTTATGCCCAGTCGGGTTACCTTTATACCATTATACCTGACGCCCCTCGTGGTGAGTCCTCCCAGCATGATGCGCCGGGGGCATCCCACGCTACAGACGGTATCATTGGCCGTGTTTCTTCGCATCCTCAACCATTTTCTATAGCACGTCCTACCCCTGGCCCCGACCTTTCACGGGCTACCTCACAGTCTGGAGCAACCAACTCATATGCTCCCATGGCACATCACCATCACCATGGACCCACATGTCCTTCTCAGTGCTTCGGTCATGCGACTCCCGCTTATGCCCCCCCAGTCGCACCTCAGCCTTACTACCATCAGTAGGCTACCCCAGCTCCTGCGCCTTCACAGGCCCAACCTGCTTATTATCCACCACAGGCAGCCCCTGTGGCAAATCCACAACCCACTCCGTAGCCATATCAGCAACCCCCTCAAGTTGCTGCACCTGCTCAGCCTCCACCTGCATATCATCCACTGCAGCCTGCTCCTGCACCTGCGCAACCTCAGAATCAACCTGCTGCCCAAGGGCAAGTTTACGCCCAACAAAACCCGCAGCAAAACCAGAACAACCAACGTAACCAGGGTCAACAGAACCGCGGCAAAGGCCGTAATCGTGGGAACAACCAACCTGCAGATTAAGCTGGTCAACCAGCTAATCCCCCAGACAACAACAATGCGGCCCCCACTAATCAAAACCCTGATCGCCCACCCAAGCAGGCTAAAAAACCCAATTTGCGAATGAACCACCCTTATTCTATTTGCGGGGTCTATGGACACTACACGCATGCTTTCCCACACTTAGAGTGAGCTCGGCAGCTCTGGGTTGACGATGCCCAACGCCAAGGGCATGCGGCTCCTCAGGCGCCTCCTAACCCCCCTCAACATCAGCAGCCACCTTTGGTGCTACAAAACCCATTACCAACCCAAGGCGTCGTGAACACTCAGCCGTTGGCTCCCCCTTAAGCCAACGTGCAACCCCAACAGCAAATCACGTACGCTGCTCCCGATCAACCCATGTTTGACCCGGGAACTCACCACTTGTTGATGATGTCATCCACTGACGTCAACCTTCAGACTCGTCGGAACCAGTATGGCTCCACCACTGACGTACCTCCCACTGATAAACCTACTAATGCTCATCCCACCGATCAAGCGTTACGTATTCCTCCACCTCCACTAGATGGCGCTCCCAAAGCCCCTCGTTTCCCACTTCACCGTATAAACAATAACCCCAATGCGCGTGCTGCGTCACACTACAACATTGTAGACGACCTAGCCCAATCTCCCGCAGCCATGTCTGCGTTAGAAGTCTTGAAGAATTGCCCTTCCCAGCGCAAGACTTTACTCTCTGCCATTGGGGGGATTGACCCAAATGATTCGAATTTGATGGCATTTGATTTAGACCAGTCTGAACCTCGCCTGCCTTCCTCCTTAGCATTCCAAGTTTCTGTTTCCGTTCGAAATCTTGTCATCCATCGATGCATCATCGATGAAGGTGCCTCCACATGTGTTATGTCTACATTCATATGGCAGAAGTTGGGATCCCCTACCCTCCAGTAGTCCACCACTGCGTTACGCGCCAACGACGGTCGGTCGGCCCAGCCCCAACGCCTCCTACCCAATGTCCCCGTCCAGTTAGGTGGTAAAACCGTCCTTATCGACATTGAGGTAATCAATGCCCAATTGGATTATAACCTTTTACTTGGCCGCAGTTACATGTATGCCATGCGGGCGGTTGCCTCTTCCGTTTTTCGCACCATGATGTTCCCCCATGAGGGACGCGTGGTCAAGGTTGACCAGCTCACCTACTATGATCCCAGTGCTCCCGCGGCACCTGAAAATGTTCTCCCCATGGTTGAACAACCTGTTTCTCGTGCCACCACCTCATTTGTTTCCTCTACGGGGCCTGGAGTCTACTCATACGCGCTGATGACCTCCACCTTTCAATCCATTCCTCCCCCGTCATCTACGCCCGAAGTGTCTGACTTATGTACCTTGTCCCACGACAACCAACCACCCAACAATCAACCACTGTTATGTGGAATTCTGCCCTACGGATAAGTCAAAATTCCCTTAGACTAAAGCAGACTTTAACTAACTCTAGGATAAGAACAAAACAAAACAAATGCTACCTTGAATCCCTAGATCTAACAAACATCTCAGGATTAAAATGCTAAAGAGAATAGGAGGAGTTTAACTGACCTTCTATCCAAACGCTTGTTTTTGGTATTTGCTCCAAGTTCCAAGCCCTCACAAGTGAACCTGTTAAAATGGAACCAAAAGTACAAGAATACACTATTCTCTAGCAACCTGAAACATGAGTTAGGATCTAAATCTATGAAAGATACAAATCATATCATTAAAACAAGATTAACACAAATGATTTGGGAAAACAAGACAAGTTATTCCATTACAACTTGAAGAGTACTTACAAAAGTGCTTGATGTCCAAGCCAATCTTCCAACTCCAAGTGTCTTCTCCTCTAGCTATCTCCACAATGCTGTAAGACCATAAGTTTGGTGCTCTCAAGAGTCCTCCTCTTTTCCAATGGCATGCCTCTCTTTTATAGTGAATGGTGAGGTTAACCAACAAGAGAGATGGGTGGATCTAAGGAGAGATAAGTGGATCAGGGTTTCTAATCGAAGGAGATGAGTTGAGATCGAATCAAGGACCCCAATCTTCCATTATCTTCGAAAATCCAAAATCCCACGAGCCAAGGGAAAAAAGCTATTAAAAGAGTACCGCGTTTTGCAAAGACTGCAGAACGCGGCACTGCCGCGCTTTGGGAAAATATCAGAACGCGGTAGTGTCTAGTGCCGCGTTTTGTCAAGCTGGCAATGCGCGGTAGTGTATGTGAGTAAAGCCTAAGGTGGGTCAAAACTTGTCAGGGTGGATTCACCTTCAAGGTTGACTCATCATCTGTCTCTTCTGGATGGTTTAAAACAGTAGGGGAAGTGTCGTCAACTTGTTTCGTGATGGGGATGCGACACTGTGAAATATAGAGGTATAACAGATGCCCCCTAAAGTGTGAGGTCAGAAGGGAGTGATGGCCGAAAGAATTTACGAATATAATGTGCAGAGATAGCATCGAGGAGAGCGACACGGAGCTGAAAATAGAAACAAAGTGTTAGATATACCACCGAGGCGGGCATTCCCATGCTCGGAAACAGATGACTCAAAGCATGGCTGCCGACCAATACATTGCAGATCCATGAGTACTGAGATAATGTAAACTGTGGACAGATCATGGCTACTATGAACAATTGTAGATCCATGAGACAATAATGACACAGCCACGACCAATACAATAAGTGGATCTGTGTGACAATACAAGAGACATCTCCATCGCATCCTGGACGCAGTCGAGATACAGTGATGCACCCAGGATCTTCTACCCGATCGCATAAAGATACGAATCTAACCATGTGATTACAAGGTGTTGAAGTCGAACATGGAAGAAACCATTTGATTACCGGTCAATGACGTGGACCGTTAACAAATGCGAGGGAGATCACCAATAATGACAATGATTCCCAAGGTATCAGTAGTACATATCAACGAAATGCGAATGAATGAGTTGATGTCGAGCATCCGAGAGATCGCTTGATCACAGGTCAATGATGTGAACCTACTGTCAAACGCGAGGAAACCTGCCATTGAGGCATGCAGGTACCAAGGTACTAATGGTTGATCTCTAAGTTTAATTCCCGGATAGTGATTTGGTGTCGACAGGAATAGACTCGTCGAAGGTGGGCCATGATGATTCCCACATCATCGACACGAAATCGGCACATATGATAGGATGATGAAGCAATGGAGTATGTACTGACACAGCGGAGGCCTGACACAATGAATGACTCGATACAATGCAACCCTTTGAACATATAACAGCATGTAACAAGACTTGGCAGCAGGGATTATTGATAAATAGAGGATAGACACCGGATGAGCGGACTCGTGGCCAGGGAGACGACCCATGATGATGACTATAACTCAAATGAAAAACAGATACCCAAATATAGACAAGAGATGGACACATGCCATGTTCAAAGGTAACGACTGACAAGCTGCCATAGATAAACTTGACTTGTTCCCCCATATTTCCCCGACATGATAGACGAGTACCTCTTTCTTGTTTTACGAGCTTGAAGAGGATAACAGATGCTCGGTGTAGCTCATCTCGTGGATGAGTCCAATCTCACATGTTTTACGAACCTGAGAAAGGAGGAGTTCGTCCCAAAGTGGGTCCTTCGATGTTAATATTTTAACGAGCCCAAGGAAGGAAAACTCGGTAGTTTTTCATATTTAGAGAGCCTAAAAAATTTAAAGGAAGCTCCATGATGTACTTTTTCGTAAAATTTAGTCCCTCGATCCCGAAAAAGTGTAAAACAATTCCCGAGAGAACTCTCCCAGCCGAGATTGACTGAGGTATACCTTTCTCATAAATAGTCTAGACGGGCCGAAAAAGGGGTAACCTATCACCGAATAGACGACCTTTCAAATACTTTTACAAGTGTGAAAGAGTCAAGATCACTTGGCAATCTTTTCAATTTTAAGGAGTCTGAAAAGAGCTTAACTATGGACTCCTGTGGTCTTTTTCGTAAAATTTAAATTATTCTGGTCCGAAAAAAGAATAAAATACAACCAGGATAATACTTTCCTCATCGTTTAACGAGCATGAGTAAAGCTGACCGTACTCGACACCGTTTACTTGAGTTTGACAAGCACGACATAGGTGTGAAAGCGCTTGGAATCTTTTTCAAGTTTTAAATCCAGAGCACGAAAAAGATAAAGTGGGCTCAAAATGAAGGTCAAATTACGAATAAATACCGGTATGAATGCATCCCGTTTCTATCACGGATCCTGTCAATAAATGCTCAAAAACTAGACATTAGCAATGTGGACAAGGGTTTATTTCAATTATTTGAAATAGTAATTAATTAATTAATTAATTAAAAAAAATGTGGAAAAATGTTATATAAGGAATGGTAAAAATAGAAATTACTATTCATTTGTGTTTTTTACCCAAAGGAGACATTTTCACCCATTTTGGAGCAACATTTCAAGGATCCATACCGGGAGTTCTGGGACACCATTTCGATCGCCGTCTGCGCCAGGTAAGAGTGCTTGACCCCCTTTTTCATTTCATGTAAGAAATTTTTGCATTCACCAGGAAAAAATTAATTTTTTAGCAAGCCCTTTTTGGCAAGAATCGCCCTCCATACTGCCGCGCGGGGGCCCTATCGAAAGACGCAGTACTGTTAAACAGTACCGCGCTGTATCCTCAAGATGAGGCGTGGCACTGTGGACTGCCGCGCGGTAGGGTGTCCTCCAGGCGCGGCACGTACGAATTTTAAGTTTAAAAAATCAAATTTTCTCCAATTTTTTGCTGGTAGTAAGTTGTTAAATAGTTACTAATTGCTTTGTTTGCCTTTTTGCAGGGATTTGCAACTTATTTGGAGCAAAATGGTGAGTTGGAAAGAGAGGGAGCACGAAGCGGATGATTTTGCAGCCGAAAATGACTTACCAACCGTGACCGCATTGCGAGAATGTGGTTTGCTAAAGTTTTTCAAGACCAAAGGGATCCGCCAGCAGCCTAAACTCCTTACTCACCTTATCCAATTGTGGGAGCCTGACACTCAAGCTTTCCGAGTGGGAGAGCATGTGCTTGAAATCCAACTTGAGGATATTTACTTCCTCACTGGCCTCTCAAAGAGAGGGGCCCGGCCGAGCTTTACCGGATACACTGCTTCAGAAACAAGCACAGATGATTTAATTGCTCGATATTGCCAGGCAGGTTCGAGTAAGAAAAGTGGGAAGGTGGCCATAAAAGAGGTCACAAATCTTCCTTTAAAAACCTTTCTATTCACTATCACGCGTGCAGCGAGAAGCGTGAGTCCACATCAGGCATCCCGCACGCAGGTGAATCTCGCAGCAGAGTGCATGGGAGGAACAGTTTTCAACTGGTGTGATGCAGTGTTGTCCAATCTGAAGGAACAGGTGCACAAGTGTAGGACTGGGAAAAATACCCAGTTTGGCTATGGGAGCATCCTGGTCACTTTCTTTCTGGCGAGGGTGCCACTACTGCGCCCACAGATATCTATGCCCCCTCGTCCACCTACTGAGCCATGGATGGCTCGATGGAGTGACTATGCTGGACGCCTCGGGGGACCTCAGCGGCTAGCCTTTGGAGAGGACTTTTTCTCTTGGTTAGAGGAGCAGATAGTCATGATTGATGACTATCCTTATTCAGGGGTAGATTTCCGTGAGGATATCGACTTGGCATTGCCGGAGGACGATGACTGGGACAACTCTGGTATGACCTTCACGGATATGTATTTTTTCTTTTTTGAATATTTTAATTTTTATTGCTTTTTTAGAATGTGTAAAAGATTTCTAATGTATAATCGCATGCATGTTGCAGACCGTGGACCACAGAGGCCAGCTGGATACTCTCCACTACGACGTGGTGGTGTCGATCGTCCAGCTGATCCTGTCGAAGAAGAAGATGAAGACGAGGCAGGAGGTGTCCGGGACATTGAGAGGAACCTGCAGGGATTGACTCATGGTATCCCTGCTATGCGGATGGATGACGTCCCTTACCACCTCCAGCGGCATACTGTAGGTGTACCTGGTCGTATCAGTCGACTTCTTCGCAAGGTGGTTCGAGCTGTGATGTGTTACCACCAGCAGCGGGAGGAGTCCGATGAGGGACATGATAGGTCTCCTAGATCTCCGTAGATGGTCTTTTGATCTTTTTGCGGCATGTACACGATATGTAGGCTTTGAGGGCCAATTTTTGTATATGGGATTTGATCCCCAATTTTGTCTTTGACACAAACTTTATGTATTTTGGAAAAAACACTTTTATATACAGTGATATGGACCTATTTATGATCTAAATATTTACAATGACTTGTGCATTTTATTTTTTATGATGTGTTTATGTATGGGCAAGATGCCAATCCAAAATATAATTAGCCAATGAATCGGCAATACAATTGAATCCTCTCGGTATGTGTTGATATGTGATAAAATCAAATGATCGTTCCAAGAGGCGTACTCTTCGAAATAGACGAAGTAATGTAGGATCGCGAACTGTGTAAATACGGTTTAGATGAGAAACCACGAGTTGGGAGTCTAAAAAGACCGATAAGGAGTCAATCCCGAGTGAAGCAACCTCTGTCAAGAGACCAATGACTGCATGGTACTCCGCGATATTGTTGGTTGCAGGACCTAAACAATTGGCTCCTGAAGAAATCAACTCGCCAGTGGGGGAATAAATCACCCATGCTGCGGAAGCGAGATTCCGGGTATGTCGGCTTGCACCGTCGGCGAACCCAAAGTAGGCTGACATCTGCGCATAAAGTCACGAGTCAACGTAAGAGTAGATACATAAGGTCCATGCGCACACTAGACAGAAAGCAAAAAGCAAACTAAGTACATTATGTACAACAAGTAACCCGCGTAGGGTAACCTCACGCGTAGAAACGCTTGAGGTATAGCCCATTGCGGGGCCGTGCCAATGGCGTACCATCACAATCGACTAGTTCATAGGCTCCTTTTTCTAAGACGCGTTTTACAATGAAGGGGCCGTACCACATAGATTCAAGTTTACCTTTTCCAAGCTTATCATGCATCTGATCATATGTAAGTACGAGGTCACCTTCATTGAAGATCCGAGGTTGAACGGATTTGTCGTATTGAGATTTGACGCGTTTTTTGTGAGCTTCATTAGCCAAAGCAGCGTCGCGGCGGGTTTCATCTAGCTTGGCTAGGTATAGAAACCGTTCTTCTTCGGAAGTAGTGTGTGGAAGTAGCTCTATGGCTATCTTGAGTGATGGAATTTCACATTCAATCGGGAGAATGGCTTCTAGGCCGTACACCAGTTGAAATGGTGTAAACCCAGTAGCACTTTTCACTGAGGTTCGGTATGCCCACAGTGCTGAGAACAGAGCTGAGTGCCAATTGGATTTTTGGGTACCCACAATGCGCTGAATCATTCGTTTCAGGACTTTATTAATGGCTTCAACTTGTCCATTGGCTTGTGGGTAATACGGGGTTGAGTTTTCGTGGCGAAAACCCAGTTTGGCACTTAGTTCTTCGATCATATGGTTCCTGAAATGGGAACCATGATCGGTCACAATAGAATGTGGGACACCGAATCTGGCTATGATATGATTGAATATGAACTGCGCTGCTGTTTTGTCGTCTTCAGCATATGTAGGCATCGCTTCAGCCCATTTTGTAAAATAGTCGACAGCTACTATGACATAGCTATGCCCCCCGGCTGAAGTGGGCTTACAGTGCATAAAATCGATGCCCCATTTGGAAAAGGGGCCGACGGCAATGACAGGATGAAGTGGAGCAGGATGCGAGCGTGCTTTGCTATGAAAGAATTGACATGGCGGACACTTTTTGACTGTTTCAATGCAGTCTTTGAAAATTGAGGGCCAGAAGTATCCTGCTCGCAGTATTTTCTGGGCTGTAGCCATCCCAGAGAGATGACCGCCACATGCTCCAGCGTGGCAGTCATTGAGAACGCGTTCCGCCTCATCTAGGGTTAAACAGCGTCGAAGGACAGTGTCGACACCACGTCGATACAGAGTATCGTTCACTATAAGGTAATATTTTGCGTGATGTCTGATACGTCGTCGTTCATCGCGGTTGAGGTCGGGACGGAAGCGTTGGGTTTGGAGATATAAGAGAATATCCCCATACCACGGATCAGACGTGCTAATGAGGAACAATGATTCATCGGGGAGAGAATCAATGGGCTCGGATTGCTCAGTAGAACGGGGCAGGTTACAAATTAACTCGGCAAAGACCAGAGATTTCTTAGACTTGGCTTTGACAAATTCCAAGTCAAACTCTTGGAGGATAACAATCCAACGGGAGTACTTGCCCCCAAGCACTTGTCGTGTGAGGATATAGTACATTGGATTGAAATCAGCGATGACGGTGGTCCGGCGGAGTAAGATGTAATGACGGAATCTCTGGACAGCAAATACTGTTGCCAGAGCCAGTTTTTCAACATGTGAGTAGTGAGTTTCAGAGTCAAGAAGACTCTTACTGAGATAGTACACCACATGTTCTATGCCGTTGTGGTCTTCCTGGACTAACACCATACCAATGGTGGAAATCGAGGCTGCGAGATAAAGGATATAGTCCTGTGTGTAATTGGGGGGTTGAATCACAGGATCTTTGGTTAAGGCTGCCTTTAAATTGTCAAAGGAGCGTTGGGCTTCGTCATCCCATATGAAGGGAACATTCTTCTTGAGAAGCCGCATGTAGCCTTTTGTTATCTCGGACAAATTGCAGATAAAACGGCGTAGAAAGTTTCCATGCCCTTGCAAACATTGAAGTTCTGGAATATTGGTAGGTGAAGGTAGGGCTATGATAGCTGCTACCTTTGCGGGATCTAGACGTATCCCGTCTTTGGAGACTATGAAGCCCAACAGTTTTCCAGCTTCTACACAGAAGACGCACTTATGCGGGTTCAAACGTATATTGTAGCGCCTGCACCTTTCGAAAATGGCACTCAAGTGATCTAGATGTTCTTCCCGAGTTCGAGAGTGAGCGGGAAGGTCATCAAGATATGGCTCTACGATATGTTTGATGTCATGGAATGCGTAGGACATCGCCCGTTGGAAAGTTGCCCCAGCATTTTTGAGGCCAAAAGGTAACTTTCGATATGCAAAGATCCCCCAAGGGCAGATAAAGGCCGTTTTGTGCTGGTCGGCTGGGAGGATATCGATCTGATTATAGCCAGAGAAGCCATCCATAAATGAAAAGATAACACTTCCGGCACAGTTATCGATGATCTGGTCGATAAACGGAGTTGGGTAGTTGTCCTTGGGACAAGCTTTGTTCAAATCACGGTAATCAACACAGACTCTAATCGTTCCCTGTTTCTTGGCTACGGGAACGATGTTGGATACCCATTCTGTCAATGGGACAGGATATATAAAACCAGCACGCAAAAGTTTTTCAACTTCTGCTTTAATGGCGGCTACCTTACGAGGATGGACGGGTCGAAGCTTTTGCCGAACAGGTCGGGCGCCAGGGAAAGTTGGAATTTCGTGGACCACAATCGACGGGTCAATCCCTGGCATCTCTTCATAACTCCAAGCAAAAACATCGCGGAAAGTTTTAAAGTAGGCATTATAGAACTCTGTTTCGAGAGGAGTGCATGTTTTTCCAATGTGTACGTTTTCCACGATACCAGGCTTTACTGAGATATCGATGGGAGTGGTTGCCATAAGGTTGGCCAAGTTGCCTTTGGAAAATATTTCGTCGAGGGAAGTAGGGAACTTGGTTTGAACCATCCCAAGTGAAGCACTGGATTTGGTGTCAGGCTCAAGTGACTGAATGGTGGGGAATGAAGATCGATGATGAAAATCTCCCCATGGTGGCTCATCACCGCACATAACCTCTATGATTGATTCGTCAGTGGGAAAAATCAAGTTGAGAGGATCAAACAATGGTGGGTGTGTATGAGTTTCAGTCGAGAGCTGTTCCACTGTGTGATCAGTAGAACAGTCGACCCAATCTGTGGCTGATTGGATCGCGTCATATGCTGCAAGGTTTCTGTTCAAAGGCATGGAATTGCCATAGCCTTGGATCTGAGTAGGACTCGGAATCACCCATGAATCATCGGGAGGGGTGACATGCGATGAAATCATGTTGACTGGTTGAAGATGGGTTCCCAGCTCTGGAAAAACTCCGATGAGGGATGAATCCTTCATGAGACCAACACCTATGTCTTGGAACCGGTACCGAGGTTGATCCAATAACGGGACGGTATTGGTGGAGCTCGGATGGGAGCCTGGGATACAGTAATCCAGTTGATCAATAGTGACAATTTTCCCCTCATGAGGAAATTGTACAATCCGGAAGACTGTAGATGCTATGGCGGTCATGGCATAGAACCAGTTCCGGCCAAGTAGGAGATTATAATCCAAAGGTGCATCTACGACCTCGATGAGTACGGATACTGTCTTGCCCCCCAGTTCAACACAGATTGAGGGGATGAGTCCATATGGTTGAAAACCATGTCCATCAAACGCCCTAAGAGTAGTGGGAGAAGTTGTGACCTCAGGTGAGCCGAGGGCTCTCCAGCAGTTCAAAGACATAATCGACGTGGAAGCACCCTCATCTAACACAGTGCGGTGGATGACATTCCCACGGATTTTTGTGTGCACCTGGAAGGCTAACTGGTGAGAAAGCCTAGGTTTAGCGTGCTCCAAGTTAAACATAATGGAGTTTGAAGTATCTGGGTCCAGTGCCCCCAGTGCTGAAAGTAGGGTTCTACGCTGCGTGGGGCAGTGTTGGAGAACCTCGAGGGTCGACATAGCGCAAGGTGCTTGAGCGAAATCCTCAACAATGTTGTAGTTTTGGGCAGCTCACGCATTCGGATTGAATGTCGCCTTTCGTATGGTGCCCTTGGGTGGGCGTAGCACTGTATCCATAAGTGGTCTCTCGATATGGAGATGACCGTTAGGAGGGGGAATAGGAATCGGATCTTCAACAGGAGATTTGCCTTTGGCTATCTCCGATTGTTTGTTTGAACTTGGAGGATTGTCATACGTCTTTGAACGAGTGGTGATATTAATCTCCTCATTACTTGTCATTAGGATTTCGCGGTTTGTGGACGTCTCTCCATGGGAAGGATTGGTCGGGTTTCCCCCTTGTGGGGATTCTTGGGCAACCATTTGCTGTTGCTGTTGGGGGAAAGGGTCAGTTAGCACTGCCGGGTGAGAGGATCCTTTAACGAGCTTGTGGACCTCGTCCTTGTAGGGACAGTCACGCGTATAATGATCATCTTGACAAATCAGGCAGGGAAACTTAGCTTTCCGACGTGGTTTCTGGTCATTCTGGGTAGGTTGTGGCTTGGGGTTCTCCTGCTGGTTTTTCTTGGGTTTACCATGATTGTTTTTCTTCTTTCCTCCGGATGGTTGTGATGTAGATTGGACTGCATTCACTTCGGAGGAGACAGCAGGAGAGGTGGAAGCTTTTGAAGCGGCCTGGGTAAAAGCGGGGGAAGCAGAAGCTTGTTGCCCCGTCGAGTTGGTAGCAGGCTGAGCCTTGACTGAACCAACGATACCATCAATGGGTGGTTCAGTAGTAGGCTTTGTAGGATCAGTGTGAACGCGGGAGGCATGTGGAAGAAGTTCATGTAAAGTACCGGATTGAGTATATACTAAATCCATGTATTGTGCTGCCGAGATGGCTTGTTCTTCTGTAACCGGTCCGCGCATAGCAATATCTCTGGCTATGGGAGGCAAAAAGGATTTTGTAAACCAATCAGCAAGTAGCTGATCCGGAATAGGTGCCTTTATTAGCCTACGGCATCTTCGCCACTCATGGATGTGATCCGAAATATGTGTAGAAGTGGTTTGACGTAGTGAAGTTAGCAGTTCTGTTCCAGTCTCATACCGGATGGGAAGCTGGAAATGTGTCAGAAACTGCATAGCCAAAGTGTTGAAATCACGAAAAGAGTGTTGTGGCAGCTCGATATACCATTTTGCTGCCGTTCCGGTGAGCGTGCGTTGGAAGAGCCGAAGTCGGATGGAATCATCCATCAAGGAGTTGGATGAACACCAAAGATGGAAGGTCATCACGTGGTTCTTGGGGTCTTCCCCGGGTTTGGCATCGAACTTAGGAATGTCCGATGGTAGTTTGGCTGGGATAGGTGGCCAGTGAGGTTCGTGCCATATAGGATCGTTGATAAGCCTCGACAAATCAGGTAGATCAAGTGTGGCTAAAAAGGGAAGTTGACGGTTGGTCTGCGGGAATGAGTAATAACCATGTGGTGCCGAGAACCCTGGAGGGCCCTGCATAGCATACTGCTGTGTGTTATACCCATATGAGTTTCCCGCGGGATACTGCTGGAAATTTTGTGGATGGTAAGCCATTTGGTTAACCGGTTGATTGTAGGCAACCGGTTGGTGAGTGTTCTGCTGAGTGGGTATAGTACCCTGAGGCTGTTGATACCCAGGAATGGTTGTTGTTCCTTGTTGGGGAAAAGTTCCTTGGAATTGTTGTGTTCCAGGGATATTGCCACCATGCTGTGTAAGTGGAGGATTTCCCATAGCAGGGTTGGGGGGTGGCTGCGACGGTGGTGTCCATGGAAGGCTCGTTCCTGCTTGAGGAGCGAGTGGAAATTGAAGTGATGGGTTCCATGGAGCGGTGGCAGCTGATGGATAAGGGAAGCCAGAATTCAAGTTGGGGGAAATCTGAGATTGCCCCCCAGCTTGGTTCCAGTTTCCAAAAAGTGAGTACCCCCCACTCTGTGGGATTTGATGATCCCAAGAAGGAAGCATGCCTGACAGGGGTTGTTGAGAGTGAGGCCCGGTTGGAACACCAGAATAAAGTTTCCCACTGCCAGGTGGATTGTACATACCGAACTGAGTAGACACTGCTGGTTGGGAAGTTTGTTGGATCGAGCCAACAGGTTGTCTGCCAGCAGTTAGGTTGGATGGCCCTATGTGAGGAGGCTGTTGACTGGGAAGTGGGTTCCCAGCAAAAGGTTGTCCTCCAACTGGTTGGGTTGATGGCCCACCAGTTGGAGGTTGTTGACTTGGAACAGGGTTCCCAACAAAAGGTTGTCCACCAACTGGTTGGGTTGATGGCCCACCAGGGGGTATTTGGTAGCTAAGGTTGGGGACCACTGTAGTCGGTTGTCCACCTCCTGAGATAGTGTAAATGGTGGCTGAGGGTGATCCTCCGGTCCAGCCAGAAGATCCAGCAGTGTGACTAAGCGTTCTTCCGCCGCTGGTCAAATATGATAACGTGGATTGGCCAACGGCACCAAAAGTACCTATTTGCGGAGGGGGTCGTCCATATCGAACAGGTGAGGACGGGGAAAAAACTGGGTTATTCCTCATAGAATGTGCATTAAATATAGGTGATGACAACAAATGCGGGGAATTTAGCCCAGGGGTATTAGCGTCGTCCATGACATGTTCGATGGTAGGAGGACCCTCGAAAACTGGGTCCGAATTCATGTCCTGGAAAAGGTTTTGGGGGTCCGGCAGGAAACTAGGTATGGTAACATCTGAAGGTCCTGCGCCGTCTGCAAAGGAGTGTCGAAACTCTGTGCTAGACGGGATGTTGGGATCCCTATAGTCCGAAGGACGTGTGTCAGGGGGATATCTAGAGACTGACGAGAGCATGTGCTCTGTGCTGCGTCTAAACCGTGCCGATGCTAACGGAGAGTTCGCTAGACTAACCATACTAGACTGGATGGAAGCCATGATTTCATGTCCCGGAGGGAGGTTGGGTAGAGCTATAGTACGAGGTACGTTGCTAGAAGAACTTGTCTCCTGAGGATGAACACTGGGTGATGTAGTGATAACAGGCGGAAGATCCACCTGGGAAGTGATGAAACCATAATCAGGTTCAAAGGGTGTGTCAGGTAGACGAGTATCTTCAATGATTTCAATGTATCCGCCTGGGACTGAAATTAAGCCAGGTATGTCCTGGTCGGAACCTTCTGTGGTGCCAATAGATCCGTCTATATCATCGTGAAAAGTGTCTGATGGACGGGAAGTGTTGGCATCCGGTAGAAGGATGACCTCTGGTCTAGTACTCTGGGTTGTACTAGGTTCAGTTGCGGTAGCTGTGTCCACTGTAACAGATAAATCTGGAATGACAGTGGGTGAGGTGACAGTGGAAGTCTCGGACGTGCTAGTGGTTGCAGAAGCTGCAATGGATCCTGAGACTGTGCTGTGTGTGGCAGTTACGGGCGTAACTGAAGATGTTGTATGCATCGGTGGTGGAATGTTGCCTCGACCAGCACCGCGGCCAGGAGGAGCAGGAATGCGTGATGCAGGCGGACCAGTAGTCCGTGGCGGTGGTGGTGGTGGAGGGCTTTGGCCCTGTTGTCTTCGTGATCTTCGTGGTAGATCTGACATGATGACAGGAAAATGAAAATCGGGGGCAGTATCGTGAACAAAGAACTCAAAAACTCTAATGCAACCGAGTGTGCAGAAGAGGAGCTAGAAAAAGCAAGGCTCACAGGCCAAAAAAGCAAGCTCTAAAATCTATACTGAGACCGGTGTCTCAATAAGCGAGCTGATCAACAAAAATGGCCAGAATGCCAACAAGCAGTCCCTATATAAAAAAAAAATGACCCTCTACAAAGGTGAGATAGCAAGCAAACTCCTAACTAAGAGCTGGAGACCTCAGCAGGCTGTATCCTTCGCAAGGTGATGAAATCCAAGTCGAACAATACAACATGAGAGACCGATATAAGAAGGATATCCCTCTACCGAAAGGGATCCTAGGTAAAAGAGCCCTAGTAGAATAGATACTAAGCCACCTCGTTCATGACACGTCGGAAAAGGTTTTGGGCACTTCAGCCTTCCGAAGAAGACAGCGATCGATGTTGCCTTAGGGCTAAGTGGAGTGCGGTATTCCACAGAGTCCGTCCGGTTCTCAATCTCGCGGCCGTTTAACCCCTGAAAGTTGGAAACAGTCAGGAGGCCCCTCCACAAACTGGCTGTGACCGTGTCAATAAGTACTAGAGGATTTTAGTTCCCTAAAGACAACGACTATGTCTCAGATGAAAATGACAAGGGGGAATTATTTTGATGCCTATCCCCGGTGTCCTACCTAACTACCAAATTCTTTTGATTTGCTCAAGTGAGGTTAAAATTGGTTTAATTAGGGTGATTAATTTTAGTGGCTGTCTTTACTCAATCGGGTAGTGGACGTGAAACTTGATGGTGTTATGACGACTCAAACCATGCAAATGAGAATGAATCACAAACAAGCCTTTGTCTTCGATGAAATCTAGCTAAGGTAAAGATAGAGGTTCTTCGATCAAATATGCATAACAATTTTCACAAGCAAACAAAGTAAAAGATTTTTCTTTTCTTTTCGATTTATAAACAAAGCCAAACTGAAGTAAATACTCTTTTCAATGCACTGATTTTACAATCTACAATGCTTCTATAATGAGAATTTCTATGGCAAAATTAATGGTTCATTTCCCTATGCAAAATACCACTAGACTTTTTCAATTTAAACAACAAAATTTGCTCTCAACCAATGATCTTTTTAATTTACTGAAAATGATAATGACAATATGACTGTAAAAACTACAGTATTCAGTAACAGAGGACAGTGGTGTTGAGTTGGTTGTGGGAAAAAAATCAAGTCAATGCAATCAGATTGAAAAATGACCAATATGTCAAAAGTGCCACTTAATTCAATCAATCAATCAAGCTCACAAACTAGGTAATAAGCACACCATACAGACTGGAAATTAACTAGGATGCTAACAAGCAACAGTAAAGATTATCTGAAGCAGAGAGAAACTCAGGAAACCAAGCAAAAATAAGAGAAATTTAAACACTTGCAGACACTACCGCGTGTTATAGTCTGGCTGAAGCGCGGCACTGTAACAGTACCGCTCTGGTACTAAGGCAGAGGGCGCGGTACTACCGCGCTAGAAGCAGTTATACGGGCGCGGTATTGTGGCAAGGGAAAGAAAAAGCGCAACTTGAGAAGAAAAAGTAAGATTTTCAGGGTTGTTGCTAACCCAGGGGACTCAGTAATTAAACAGGGAGATAAATACTGCGAGGAGGGGTGAATAAGGGTCAAAAAGGACCAATATTCAAACTGGTTTGAAGTGCAACAAAAACTCACAATTCAAAGATAAAAGACTGTGAATTGAATCAATCAAGCAGTAATCAAACCCAGCGGAGTCGCCATTCTTGTTATGTGGAATTCTGCCCTACGGATAAGTCAAAATTCCCTTAGACTAAAGCAGACTTTAACTAACTCTAGGCTAAGAACAAAAAAAACAAATGCTACCTTGAATCCCTAGATCTAACAAACATCTCAGGATTAAAATGCTAAAGAGAATAGGAGGAGTTTAACTGACCTTCTATCCAAACGCTTGTTTTTGGTATTTGCTCCAAGTTCCAAGCCCTCACAAGTGAACCTGTTAAAATGGAACCAAAAGTACAAGAATACACTATTCTCTAGCAACCTGAAACATGAGTTAGGATCTAAATCTATGAAAGATACAAATCATATCATTAAAACAAGATTAACACAAATGATTTGGGAAAACAAGACAAGTTATTCCATTACAACTTGAAGAGTACTTACAAAAGTGCTTGATGTCCAAGCCAATCTTCCAACTCCAAGTGTCTTCTCCTCTAGCTATCTCCACAATGCTGTAAGACCATAAGTTTGGTGCTCTCAAGAGTCCTCCTCTTTTCCAATGGCATGCCTCTCTTTTATAGTGAATGGTGAGGTTAACCAACAAGAGAGATGGGTGGATCTAAGGAGAGATAAGTGGATCAGGGTTTCTAATCGAAGGAGATGAGTTGAGATCGAATCAAGGACCCCAATCTTCCATTATCTTCGAAAATCCAAAATCCCACGAGCCAAGGGAAAAAAGCTATTAAAAGAGTACCGCGTTTTGCAAAGACTGCAGAACGCGGCACTGCCGCGCTTTGGGAAAATATCAGAACGCGGTAGTGTCTAGTGCCGCGTTTTGTCAAGCTGGCAATGCGCGGTAGTGTATGTGAGTAAAGCCTAAGGTGGGTCAAAACTTGTCAGGTTGGATTCACCTTCAAGGTTGACTCATCATCTGTATCTTCTGGATGGTTTAAAACAGTAGGGGAAGTGTCGTCAACTTGTTTCGTGATGGGGATGCGACACTGTGAAATATAGAGGTATAACAACCACCCTTGTTGCCTAAACCACCATTGGTACCTAGCCACATTGGTGTTACACCTATCCATACGATCCCCTTCCTAGTCCCTCCATCGGGAGTAGTAAGCGCCCCGGTCATGGCTACCCTTAGCCTCCCTGGGTTAACTTTAGGATTACCCATATGGTATCTTTCGCCTCCCGTTCGCCTGCCGACACCAGACGTCGTCCTCCAACCGGTGCAACCCATGGCTACTACCTCTCAGCCACCTCCTGGTGTCTCTACCCCTTTTTCCTCCACGACTCCACCTCCTACTCCCAAACCCACTGGGGGCAGAGGTCCACAACCTTACACTGCGGTACCACCTCCCAAGACAGTCAAAAACCCTCCTGTGTTTCGTGCTCCTCCCAAATGCTCGCTGTGCGACGAGTTGGGCCATGTGACTCACCAGTGTCCACAGTTACCAACCCTACAAAAACACATGCAGATGCTCGACGATGACCCCAACATCCCGGTTGTCAAACTAAACCCCACCCCTAAGCCCAAAGACAAATCCCTGTGTACCAACCACCCCTGTGCCATATGCGGTGTTTACGGGAATTATTCCCATCATTGTCCCGATCTCCCGGATTACAGAGCGGCTCTCTATGAGATGAACAATCTGGATCTTGAGACGGCACCACCCACCATTGAGGAGATATACCCCCCGGTTTCTCCCCCTTCTGGAGAGGTTAATATCATCTATATGATCTCTTCAACCACTACCTCCTCGTCAACCGATTTGACGACGCAAACTTTCCGTACCGATGAGGAGATTCTTGAGGCCCTCACTGCCCCGGAGTATCCCTTGGATGACATGCACCATCGTTCGTATTTCCTTCCAGAAGCATCTTCCTCTAGCACCGCTACCCAATTTGCGGTTGAATCCAAAGACTTCCTCCCCACCAAGGTAGACTGGTTCAAGGACCCTATTCCTGCTCCTGACGCCTTCGAGGAAGGTAACATGGCCAACATCTCACCCGTCATCCAAGTTGATATCGCTGCCCCAGGACGTGCCCATGAACTCATCACTTTAGGAGCATTCTGCAGTAAACAAGAGATTGAGGACTACATAAACCTTTTCAGAGAATTCCGTGATGTCTTTGCCTGGTCCTATACCGAAATGCCCGGTCTTGACCCCGCCATTATAGAGCACCACATCGACACATGGCCTGATGTACCCCCCGTTCGTCAAAAAAAGCACCCCATTCATCCTTCCAAGCTCCCAGTTGTTAAAGCCGAGATTGAGAAACTGCGCAAGGCAGGGTTCATTTATCCTATTGCCTATACCAGTTGGGTTTCAAACCCCGTTCCCGTTAACAAAAAACAAGGCACCATCCGAGTATGCACTGACTTCCGTGACTTAAACCGCGCTTGTCCCAAAGACAATTTCCCCACGCCATTTATTGACCAGCTCATCGATGCGTGTGCGGGGCATGAAGTCCTCTCCTTCATGGATGGTTTTTCCAGATACAACCAAATTTAGATCCGTAAGTAAGACCAGTACAAAACTGCCTTTACTACCCCATGGGGCACCTTTGCCTATCGCGTCATGCCTTTCGGCCTCGAAAATGCTGGTGCCACTTTCCAGTGGGCCATGACCTATTGCTTTCACGACTTGGTCCATATCCTGTTAGTCTACCTTGATGACCTTACAGCTCGTTCCCGGAAACGATCAGACCACCTTAACGACCTTCGGCAAGTTTTTCTGCGTTGTCGCAAATACCAAATCCGCTTGAACCCACACAAGTGTGTCTTTTGCGTTCCGGCAGGCCGATTGTTGGGTTTCATTGTTTCCCAGAAAGGAATTACTGTTGATCCTCTAAAAGTCCAATCTATCTTAGACCTTCCCTCTCCTCACACGCTCCAGTAGCTCCAAAGTATGCAGGGGCGATCCAACTTCCTTCGACACTTCGTTCCTGATTACGCCACTACCGTTCACGGTTTCTTGCGCCTGCTCCGTACCCACATACCCTTCATCTGGGATGAGCAAGCAGAAGCTGCATTCGAATCCCTCAAGAAGGCTCTCACACAAGCTCCTCTGATTTCCCCTCCGGATTTCACACAAGACTTCGTCCTTTACGTTTCGGCATCCGAGCATGCCGTATCTGGAGTCTTGGTTCAAGAAGACGCTTCTCACCAGGAGCACGTCATTTACTACGTCAGCCAGACCTTGTCTGCTCCACCCCTACGTTACCCATATGAGGAGAGACTTGCCCTAGCAGTGGTCTTTTCCGTCCAAAAATTGCGACACTATATCTTAATGAGTCATACCACAGTCGTCGCTAACTCCAACCCCATGGTATATCTTCTAAACCGGCAGCTCCTGCAAGGTCGTGTTGCTAAATGGGTCATTATCCTCCAGGAATATGACCTTACCTTCAAAACACCTAAGAGCACTAAATCCCTCGCGCTTGCCCAGCTCATTACTGATCTCCCTTCCCTTCTCCCGGCCAAACCAATCTCCGATGAGTTACCCGACAATCACCTGTTCACTATCTCGTCTGATGACCCATGGTACGGTGATATCTTGTTATACCTGCGCACACAGAAGTTCAGACCCAAAGTTACCCGTAATGGACGCCGTCGCATCCGTCACCAGGCCTCTCGATATCTCCTCTTAGGCGATGTCCTTTACCGGCGCGAGGTTGACACAATTCTTCGTCATTGCCTTACACACGAGGAAGCTGAACATGTCCTTAATGACTGTCATAGCAGTGCCTGCGGAGGCCATTTCTCAAGGATGGCGACTGCCCAAAAGGTCGTCCGTGCCGGATACTTCTGGCCCACACTTTTCACCGACTGCATCACTGAGGTCAAACACTACCATAACTGCCAACTTTTTTCCCCAAAGGCCCGGACACCTCTTGCTCCGTTACACCCAGTCATCACCGTTGGTCCCTTTTGTAAGTGGGCCATAGACTTCATGGAATGTAGACCCCAGTCTGCCAACGGCCACAAATATATTATTGTCGCTGTTGATTACTTCACCAAATGGGCGGAAGCCATGCCTACCTTCAATTGTACCGCCGACACTGCTGCCTGCTTCTTTTTCAACCATGTCATCGCTCGATTCGGGGTTCCTAAGCAGTTAGTCTCTAACCACGGTTCCCACTTCGAAGATGCCGTCTGGCGTGAGTTATCCACCCTCCTCAAATTTGAACACCAATTTTCCTCTGCTTACTACCCCCAAGGGAACGGTCAAGTAGAGGCCATTAATAAAATTCTCAAAACCATCCTCCAACGAACGGTTGACAAGCATAAGTCCAATTGGCACCACATGTTGTTCCCTGCCTTATGGGCTTACCGTACTTCCACCAAGACCGCCACTGGTTTTACACCATTTCATCTAGTTCACGGTGTAGAGTCTGTCCTCCCCATCGAATGTCAGATTCCTGCCTTACAGATCATCGTTAAGCTTCTCCCCGACACTTCCCCCCTCGAGCAACGTTTGCTGACACTCGAACAAGCCGATGAAGACCGTCGGGCCACTCTTCAGACCATCGAAGCTGCCAAGAACCGCTCCAAAGCCGGTTACGACAAACATGTTCACCCTCGAACTTTTCATGAAGGGGACCTCGTCCTCACCTATGACCAAGCCCACAACAAAACTGGCAAAGGGAAGTTTGAATCCATGTGGCAAGGCCCTTACATCGTGCAGACCTACCTAGGCAAGGGGGCATACATCCTCGCCGACTCCGAAGGCCATCCTTTGCGCAACCCCCGTAATGGGTTGTATCTTAAGCGTTTTTTCCCATAAATGAAATCGCGACCTCATTGGTCTGCATTGTACAGTTTGCTCTCTTTTTGTTTTCCACATTTTTTACCATCATCTTACACCATTTCCACCACTGGAATCAGCACGACGCGACCGTCATTATGGTCACCTCGTTGCATTATTTTTTACCCGTCATTTTTTGCCCATTTTTCAGATGCCACTAGTCGCCTCGATTTGCGTGCCACATCAGCCGTTCTCCATTTTTCACATATTTTATATCATCGGATTCATTTTTCCGAGCTGGTGATGATGCTTGAGATCATTTCTCGCTCTCACCCCCTGATTTTTCGGGTATTTTTCCAAAATGCCCTCGTCGCCTCGGTTTGCATGCCACATCGGCCGTTATCCGTTTTTGACGCTCTTTATACCGCCGGATTCATTTTTCCGAGCTCGTGATGATGCTTGAGATCATTTCTCGCTCTCACTTGGTACAATTTCAACATTGTGTCCCGACACCTTGCTGCCTCGGTTTGCGTGCCACATCGGCCGCTATCGGATTGTTCCACATTTTTACATGAGCCATTCACTCCTGTAATACTGCAAATGTTTCGTTATTTTGCCACCATTTCATCTACCCTGCAAGGAGTCCCACCAGTGTTCCCCCCTACCCTCGTTCTTGATCATCATTACTGATCCTTGATTGAACACTTCCTCCTTGCCTGGCCATTCCTTTTGTTCGGTATAATTTTATCCCTTTTTCGGGCCGAACAAGTCCTTTACGAAAAAGGCACTTAGGGAGTTTCCGTTAAGCTCTTTTCTGACTCCTAAAAGAATGAAAAGATCGCCGAGCAATCTTGCTTCCTTTCATGCTCGCTAAAGTACCTGAAAGGGCGTCTATCTGGTATAAGTTTAACGCTTTTCCGGACCTGGTAGACTAATTACGAAAAAGGAATACTCTAGTCACACCGGCTAGAAGAGTTCTTCATTGCATCCTTTTATGCTTCTTTGGGCCTTGAATACTAAATCTACGAAAAAGCAACCCCCTGGAGTCTTCTTATTTGCTTTCAGACTCTCTAAAGTTGAAAGCAACCACCAGCATGAACTGTCCTGGGCTCGTAAAATCCACACGACAGTACCATTCCATCATTTCAGAGTCTTCTTATCGCTTTCAGACTCCTTAAAATTGAAAGCAACCATGAGCATGAACTGTCCTAGGCTCGTAAAATCCACACGACAGTATCATTTTACACAAACTTCTTCTAGTTCCTTAGCCCATGAAGAAGTCCCCCCCCGTGCCTCCTGGCACTACGATCGATCATCTCGGCAGCACCCCCAATCAGGTCGCCTTTGTTCAGAGTATTCTGCAGTATTCTGCCATTTTATATCAGCTAGAGTCTCCCTCAGACCAGTCACCCTCCCCGATCCACTACAGCTATGATCCCTTTCCCCTCAGTCAGTTTCATATGCTGCCAGATCATGCCCATTATCATACTCTGAACAAAGGAAGTTTGAGTCCACCCACTCTACTTGCCCAGTTATCCCCCCACAGTTTGTCAATCCTGCCACCAGTACTATCACATTTCAGTTCTCCACCTCGCGCTTCTGTCAAGGAAACATCATTGCCTTGATAGTTGCAGGTATCCCTCTGTCGACGACAACCCCTCTATTCCAGAGGATAGTCCTAGAGGTCCCTACCCCTTGGACTTATCACCATCTGTGGTAGGTGCCTACGGACCGTTCTGACAGGAGTCATCATTGCCTCTCCGAGTGGTTGTTTCTCACATGCTCGACTTCAGCACCTTGATCGCATCGTCGAGAATCGCGTAGGGTTACATCCTTTACATTATGTGTCGAAGACCCCGGATTTCCCCCGACTCTAGCACATTGGTGAGTCACTTCAGAACACCCAGTCATATGTTCCTGTGGATGTCCGGGCTGCGTTGGCGTTTGTATTCGGAAGCCATCCAGTTATATGCTTCCTTTAGTACCCGTTTCAGTTCCAGTTCAGTGTACCATTGAGAGTGTGACCCTTGTCACTCTGATCCAGCCGATCATCAGTTCCCTTGGTACCACATTCAGCAGCACTGTTGATATTCCGGTGCACCAGTTTTTCAGCTTACACATGGTCAGCCCAGCAGTATGTCCCAGATTTGTGTCTCCTCTGGACACCTATGATGTACACAGTGGTTCTCTATGTATCTTTCAGGTCCCTCTTTTCGGGCCTCACAGTTATTTTATGTATCTTGATACGAGCATGGGTATGCCCGCCTCGTCCATACATTGAGATTATTCCTCAGTCAGTATTTGAGGTCATGTATATGTCAGGTCCCCATTTTTTGGACCCCATTGTTATTGTTATGTTATATCCTGATACGAGCATGGGAATGCCCGCCTCGTCCATATGATCAGATGATTCCTCATCCATTATTGAGGATATGTACTTTTAGTTCTTGCAGTTGTTCGGGATCGTTGTTCCGGGCTTCAGTTTGTTTCTTCTCTTCTCTCCACACCCCAGGAAAACCATTCATGACTTATGATGTCCATCGGCCATACGATGAGCTCCTGCCCTCGCACATCAGGGGGCAATCTATTAACACCCAAAAAGTGTTCACTACCTCATCTACCACATTATATGGCTCATTTGTCCATTTTCCTACCATATTTCCCTTAAACTCCCAAAAAAATCCCATTAAAAAACCTCCAAAAGGCCTAAAATGCCTCCAAAAGGCCACAAAACCATCAAAATAGCCTCAAAAAGGCTAAAAAACCCCTTTTCCTCCAAAAATAGCAAAAATCCCCTAAAAAGGGAATAAAAAATATAAAATAATGAGGAAAAGGAGGAAAAAACCCTATACAGCTGCCCTAAACCATGTGTTTCCCAAAACCATGGGTCAGCACTCCACCACCAAAAAACTATAAATAGGTGATGGAGATCCCTTATTTCATATCCACAATGAAGTATACCCTTACTCTGCCAAAATCTCTCGAAACCCTAGTTCACCATTGAACTACTTTCACCTTGAGAGCCCCTTTTGGCCCATTTCCACCATTGGAGCTTGGAGCAACCCTCTTGGACATTGCAAGGAGCTTCATCAACCTTCACATTGAAGGTAATATTAATACAAAACCCTTGTTTACAAATTGTTGTTTATTTTTTCATGCACATGTTTTAGAGTAGTTTCTATTTCTGTTTTAGCTTAATTATTTACATTTACTGAATTTCTACTAAGGAGTCCATTCTCCTTAGTAGGTGCTCATTTGCACAAGCTAGGGGTAAAACCCTAGCTACAAAATCTCTCTTAAGACACCTCCATTCACCTATTGGAGAGCTCATACTTCCTTGGAAGGTTATGGAAATTGGCTTGGTCGGAGAAGGGCTACTGCGTTAAGTCTTTGGTTGTAGTTCTATATCTCTATCATGTACTCCTCTATTTGCAGTAATATAAATGCTTTCCACCAATATTGTTCTTATTTGCAATGATATTGTGTAGTTTACCTGCTTAACTATTTACTTAGATCGCTTATTGTATAGATGTCTTTTACTGGTTTCTCTTGTTTCTTTGTCTTAACAAGCCTTGCAGCTTGGATCTGATGACCATGGGACATGGATCAACATTTGAGAGAAAGGATTGCGTAGTAAAAGGTAAGACATCTAGTCCTTGGTCCTTAAGTAGATCTAGGAGATGTGTTTGTAGTCTGTTCTATTTGTTCTAGACTCACATTGAGCTAAGGAGATCCGGCTCGTGTCCACTCGAGTGGATTGTCCGATAACAAACCCGGTGACCATACTGGGGAGTAGTGTTTGTCTTGTTTAGTGGTCATTAATCTGAGAGTAATTTTCAGTTGATTACTTGACACAAGCCTCTTTTATCATTTTTTGCCATTTACTTCTTAGGATTGATTTCACTATCAGATCTTCACATTTAAGACTCTGATTTGATTCCTCTGAGTTTATATAACTCATTTTCAAGCCTGTTTATGGTTCATTGTTGAGAGATCTGATTCATTTTTGAATCTAGACCTTGCCTGTCGCACATGGGCAGTGGAAATAGAGTGACACCGTGTCATTCTGAGTCTCTGTTCTTCACCTGTTAGTCACCTGTCGCATCCTTTACATTGGTATACTGCAACATCATCCAACTCTCGTGAAGGCAAACTGCGACGTCGCACTGTTTGTAAGGATAGAGTGCGCCAATCTGCCAAAAGTTGGCACATAGGCATCCCTTCCCTCATCTGACAGTTTGAACCTTGGTCTGATGTATGAAATCCCACTGTGCTGCAAGATCCAGCCAGAGACCCCATTTATGATTTGTGTGTTGAGATTTTGGTTTCATTTGGATTGACTTTGGGTTCTGTCTTGGACAAGTTTGAGACAGGTAGTGGTGGATACTTTAGTCTCCTCCACCTTCATCCGTTCACTCTTGCATTCCCTTCTTTCCATTCCTGATCTGATCATTGCATTGGATCAACTTCCAGACCTCATTTACATTTGTTTTGAGATTTGCTTGCTTAGTTTGCTTGCTGCTACTTGATTTTGAGTTAAGTGTGTTTTTCAGCTTGGTTGAGTGCTTGTCTTTTCTCGAGTTTTCTGAATGTTTGAGTGCTACAAGTAGTGTTTTCTTTTCATCCATTTAGATCTGAAAGCAGAATTGTTATCAAGTTTATTCTTTGATGCATCCATCGAAAAGTTTAAAAATGATTCTTTCCCAGTGTTTCTCAAAAAATTATTGAAGAAAGATTGTTGTGCATTGGAAAATTCTCATTTATATTTTGGAAAAGTTGAATGAATGTATTATCTATTGTGTTTTTCTCGAATTATGAATCACTCATCTTCTTGAAAGGCTCAAAGCACGCTTCGATTTTTGCAAAATTAATTCCATGCTAAGGAAAGATAGATGCATTTTTAATTTTTGTTGCCTTTAGATCATTGAAATTGAAATTGAAAAGCTTGCATTTCTCATTTCAGAATCCTCTCTTTTCATCATTTAGTGTCATTTTACTTTGGAAAGAAAAAGAAAAGGAAAAGTTGTTTTGATTTGGTTTAGTAGTGTTGTGTAGTTTTGCGTTTCACTAAAAAGGAAAAGAATACTTTCATTGTCAAATTTGTTTGAATTGAGAATTGTGTTGCATTGATTTTGTTTTGGCAATACCATTGGAAGAAAAAAAACTTTCTCCTTTCCATAGCTAGAATTCATTGAAAGAAAAGAACATTTCATGCATGTAGTCAGGGCTTGCATTATGCTTCTGATTATGTACTCACCTCATGCATTCACCTAACCGTCCAAGATAACATTAACGGTAGAACTAGGTAAAATGTTTAGCAACTTGTGTGTAAGTTAGAGACGTGTTCCGGCATCGTTAAGCGTGGAAGTTGTCGTTATTTTCCAGCACTGTATCCTGGGAGTATTTTAGTCTTCCACATACATCGGTATATCAAGCTCCTTCACGTACCCACCAAGTACCATAATCCATACTTGGTGTATATCGAAGGGTGTATCATGTACTCGACACGTATATCGAAAGGTCTCTTGCCGAACAATTGTGCATTAGACAGCACCACTACGGATTTGAGCTCCCACGTACCTTGCATATATCGGGAGACACCATTAGGATTCGTGAGACCAACTGAGTTAACCTTTTGGTCGTCTTGGCAAAGCAATACATCAAGAATAGCACTCGGGGAGATTAGCATGCACGTACTGTCCAGGTAATCGGGTATGCAGGAAAGGGTACGGTCCCAATCCTCCTTGTTGTGTCATATTGTTGGACCCTGCAGTATATCACGGTTTGCGATGCCTTTATAATCCCTTGAGGTTCCAGACTTTTGAATCCACTTTGTCACATAAGTTTGCTTCTTTCCTTAGTTTGAGTAGGTTTTTCTGGACTGCTTTTCTTTTAGCATACCCTCAGGAGAAAACGTTGTTTCGGCCTTTCTGGCTGATTTTCTTGATACTTTGGCGGATTTTCCCTGGAGAAGGTCCTGTAGGATCTTGAACTTATCACCCGAATATCCCCTTAATCCATAGGTTATTTCGAGGGTAAGAATGGATCAGTGTAACGTGGTCATAGTTACTGAAGTGGAGAACCCCACTTTGAATGTTGGCGGACTTTTGTTTCCACCAGATTCACCTGCCTCTCATCCCCCGTAAGATGAAGAAGCACACACCCCCACTTCACAAAACCTTTCTCCTGTCATCCCAGGAGAACCTAGATCGTTGGAATGGATAAACCGACCCCAGGACGACCCTACAGTAGTTGTTGGTCCTTCAGCAGCTTATTGAACATATTCTACAAACCACCCAGTGGCTCATTTTGCCATCTCATCCTCACCCAGTGAGACTACTCTAGAAGACACTTTAGCCTACTTCCATGGCCAATTGGATCACTTTTGTTCCATGGCTGAAGAGTGTCGGCAGTCAACTCTCCAACGACAGGTTCAGGACCCATCGTTACGGCCTTACCAACCCATCCCAGTTCATACGATATCTTTCGGATCACCTGAAGCATCCCACCACGTGACCACTAATAAGACTGGTCAACCCTCACAGGATTCCAATCCTACACCTCAAGTGAACCAACTGGTGGAAGGACAACAGTACAACACACCTGTCACTACCGCGGTTACTTTACCAATTCCTCCCCCACCTCAGAATTCGAAGGGAGGGTATTCCATTCCCACAGATTATCTTATTGGTAATGTTATTACCACGGTAGCTAGTCAACAACCTACGTTGGTTCAACCTTTGACTAGTGGTCAACTTGTTGTGGCCGGGAGGAAACCCCCATTTCCTAACTAGAACATAAGCGGTGGAATCCCCAATGGACCTTCCCAACCCGCTAGACCATCCACCATGGGATTATCTCATGTTGGAGGGCCGCCAAATGTAACTCAACCCTCATGACGTCAAGCGTGTCCAGGTTATGTTAACCCTGTGCTGGGCCAACCTAATCTCGGAAACGCACCATACGGGATACCTTATCCCAAGAATCCATACACTCTATGGGGGCAACAACTTGTGTTTCAAAATGGAACCCAACCGATTATCCCTCAAGTACCACCACCCCCAATCGGTCCTCCCCCACCTCCTGCTGGAGGCAGCAGGCCCCCACCTAACATTGGTGGAGGCCCACCTCATTTTACCTACAACATCCCTCACCCCTCCGACCGTGGCAGGAATGGTCCACCCCCCCTCCCGGAGGAGGCGGTGGGGGACCACCCTATCATGGTGGAGGAGGACATTTCCCTTCGGGTGGCGGCGGTGGTCCACCACCCCCTCCAGGCGAAGGTGGTGGAGGACCTAATTACTATGGTGGTGGCGGTGGTGGTGGAGACCCTCATCCTTCCAGTAGAGGAGGCGGTGGGGGCCCCCATCCTTCTGGTGGCGGAAGTGGTCCACCACCCCCTCCAGGTGGAGGCGGTGGTGGGAAGCCTTATTTTGGTTATGGACCCCCACCTCCTCCCGGTGGTGGAGGTGGACCTCCACCCCCTCCCGGAGGTGGAGGTGGACCCCCACCTTATTGGAATGGACCACCTTATGGTCCGGGCAGCACACCCCCCTACGGTTATTTTCATCTTGGTACACCTTATGGTCAATCTGGTCCTTACACGCCCTATCTGTATTATCAATACGCGTAGCCTAATCCGCATCTGCCCTTCCTGGCTACTTTGGACCTGCCTGACCTCTCTCGTTTAACCAACGATCCTATTTACCACGGATCTAACTGGCCACCGATTCTGGTGAAACTTCCGTCTGATATCCCCAAGCTTGATGGCAAGCTGGGTGAAGACCCTAAAAACCACATGATGACATACCACTTATGGTGTTCATCTAATTCCTTAATGGATGATTCAATTCGTCTTAGATTGTTTCAAAGGACTCTCACCGGTTCGGCTGCCAAGTGGTACATTGAGTTGCCACCGCACTCTTTTCCTGATTTTGGCTTTCTTGTCATGAACTTTTTGACACATTTCTAGCTGCCCATACGGTATGAGACTGGTATCGAACTTTTAACCTCACTCCATCAGAATACCACCACTCACATTTCGGATCATATCCACGAGTGGCGAAGGAGATGACGTCTCATTAAAGCTCCCATTCCAGATCAGCTCCTAGCAGACTGGTTCACAAAATCCCTCATCCCTACCATAGCAAGAGACGTTGCTATGCGAGGTGTTGTCACTGAAGAACAAGCCATCGCGAGTGCCCATGTGCTAGAAATAGTCTACACTCAATCCGGAACTTTGTTTGATATTCTTCCTGACACACCCCATGACGTTAATGACCCTATGAAACCACATAAGGGACTCCAAACTAATGGAATCATTGGTTCCCTTAACACCCAGCCTGCTGCTAGCACTGTTGGATCATCCAACCCTTCTCCGGCTGGCCACAGCACCACCAAGTCCACTACTCCTGTTGTAACTGAAGAGGTGAATTTTGTTCATTCAGCTTCATCTCATAAGTTTAATAGCAAGAATAAGAACAAGGGGAAACCCAAAAATTCTTCTGCCCAGCAGGAACCCAAGAGCACTCTTGACGATACCAAGCAGAAAAGGAAACTGAAGTTCCTTATTTACTATGTGGAGATGACCATTCCTCCAAAGAGTGTCCCCATAGAGACAAAGTACAAAAGTTTCTTAGGGGTAAACCGACTCCCATAGTCCTCAACGATCTGTTTCCTACTCAAAACCAGCAGATGATTGCTAAAACCCCCCCATCCCAGGGGGAACCATCCAATACCGCACATGTTCTCATGTTGCGTAATGAGATGATCAATTTGACTACTCGCTCGCGATCTTACGAACCGGTCCCTTCAAAGGAATCCACTGGAAGTAATGCTGAAAAATATTCTGAATCCTTAATTGATGTCACTGTACCATCGACTCTCGCCATTGAGAATCCCTCCTTAGACTCGATATTGCAACCACCCAAGAGTACGATTCGAAAAGTTGTTTTCAATCCTAATGCTCGAGCAGCACAGAATTACAATATCATAGAGGACTTGGCACAAGCTCCTTGCGCCATGTCTACCCTGGAAGTTTTGCAGAATTGTTCTAATCAACACAAAACTCTCCTTGCAGTCATAAGTGCAGTTGACCTAGATTCCTCGAACACCATCATATTCTGACTTGACAACTTTAAGTTGAGACTCTCGCACCAGCTCGCATTCCAAGTTTCTGCGAACATTGTTGGGAAGATTGTCCATCGTGCCCTTTTGGATGAAGGAGCCTCCACTTCTGTCATGTCCATCACCTATTGGATAGCCATTGGCTCCCCCGAATTGAATCATTCTCCTACCACGTTGAAAGCATTCGACGGGCATGGCTTTCAACCTCATGTGCTCTTACAAGCTCTTGCAGTTGAGTTGGGTGGAAAGACCATAATGATTAACGTGGAAGTGGTCTCGGACCTGTTAGATTATAATCTCTTGCTTGGTCGCAATTGGTTTTACACCATGCAGGCACTAGCCTCTTCATTCTTCGCATAGTACAATTCCCCCACCAAGGACGAATTGTTACTATCGACCAGTTAGATTTTTGTACACCGGACGCCACTACTCTTCCTGGTGACCATGATCCTTCCATTGGACGGATGTCAAAATAGTATGAGAGTGTAGGGGTTGGCCTTTTGAAAGATTCATCTCTCATGGGCGTTTTTCCAGCCACGGACCCCCCTAATCATGTTGCTACGGTGAACATCATCTCCATAGAGATTTTATATCACTCTAACGATGCTTGGCTTGTACTGGATGAAGCCACAACACACCTGCTTGGAGACAGGATGCCTCTTTCACCCACTGAACATATTATGAGGTTATCCAATCAACAACGGAGGACCATTTAACTATGGCCTCTCCATCCTATTCTCTATGACGGATGTCATCTCTACCTAATCTCTTACTTCAAACTTTTCATTCAGACGAGTCCATCATGGAAGTAATGAATATTGATGAGAGTCCGTGGGATGATCTCCACCATAGGTCATCTTTTCTTCCTCCTTTGGAATACATAGAGAACAACATCCATACCCTATTTTCACCAGATATCTACCCATCCCCTCATTCCCCCATCCTTACATGTCTTACAAACACGGAGGGAAACTTGGCCAACATTGAGCCAGCCACCCCGGTAGACATCTCGGTGAAACCTGGTATAGTGGAACACATTCGCATAGGCCAGAAGTGTTCCCCTAAAGAAATCGCTGTTAGCACGGCCTTGTTCAAGCAATTTCGAGACGTATTTGCTTGGTCCTATGAGGAGATACCTAGGATAGACCCCGCAATTGTTTCTCACAAAATAAAAACCTATCCTGACATCAAACCTGTACGTCAAAAGTTGCGACCGGTACACCCCCGGAAGACTGCAGCAATAAAGGCAGAAATTGAAAATCTCTTAAAGTTTGGTTTTATTTATCCTGTCCCATTGACGGATTGGGTCTCAAATGTCGTTCCTGTGAACAAAAAGCAGGGCACCATTCATGTCTGTGTTGATTATCGGGACCTTAATCGGGCTTGTCCAAAAGACAACTACCCGACCCCCTTCATTGACCAGATTATCGACAACTATGCCGGAAGCATCATCTTCTCATTCATGGATGGATTTTCTAGTTACAACCAAATTGAGATCAACCCAGCCGACCAACATAAGACCGCTTTCATCTTCCCATGGGGAACGTTTGCATACCGCAAACTCCCATTTGGCCTTAAAAATGTTGGCACCACGTTTCAGCGGGCTATGTCGTATGCTTTCCATGACATTAACGACTTTGTGGAACCTTACCTGGACGATCTCCCTGCTCATTCAAAGCAGCGCGAGTTCCACATTGATCATCTGATGGCCATTTTCCTTAGATGTAGACGGTAAAATATCCATCTGAATCCTCATAAGTGTATCTTTTGCGTTGAGTCCAGACACCTCTTAGGAGTTATCATTTCGAAGGATGGGATCCGCGTTGATCCCTTAAAGGTGGAGGCCATCATCAACCTGCCACCCCCGACTGATGTGACGAAACTTCAAAGTCTCCAAGGGAAGGTGACTTATCTAAGATGTTTTGTTTGCAATTTCACGGAAAAGACTCAGGGGTATATGAGACTGCTCAAGAAGGATGTCCCCTTCATTTGGGATGATCAAGCTCAAAAATCCTTCGACAGTATAAAACATGCCATCACGCATGCCCCCATGCTCCAAACGCCTAATTATTATCGAGATTACATCTTATATCTCATCGCTTTTTCTACCATTATCACCATGGTTTTGGTACAGGAGGATCAAAACGCCCAGGAACATGTAATATACTATGCAAGTAAGGGTCTAGCCAACACTGAAACTAGATATTGACATGTCAAAAAACTCGCTTTCGCGGAAGTCATCGCCGTCCAGAAGTTCCGCCACTACATCTTGCTCCGCACCACCACCATCATTGCCGACTCGAACCCCATGTACCACGTACTGACACGTCAGGTGCTTGGGGGCAAGTATTCATGCTGGATTGTGATACTGCAAGAATTTGATCTTCTTTTCGAGAAAGCTAAGTCTAAGAAGTCTTTGGTGTTTTCCAAGCTCATTTGCGACCTTCCCCGTTCTGATGCAGAAGTTGCACAATGACTCCTTCCCGGATGAATCATTGTTTCTCATCAGTACGACTGATCCCTGGTATGGAGATATCTCATTGTATCTTCAAACCCAACGCTTCAACCCTCAACTCTCTCATGACGACCATCGTAAGATACGTCACCATGAAAAGTATTATTTAATCATTAATGATACTTTGTATCGTCGTGGCATTGATTCAATTATTCGATGTTGTCTCACTCATGACGAGGCTAAATGCGTTCTGAATGACTATCACGCTAGGGCATGTGGCGGTCACCTCCCTAGGATGGCTACAGCCCAGAAGATTTTGCGCGCGGGATATTTTTGGCCTACTATCTTCAAAGATTGTATTGAGGCCATAAAAAAATGTCCTCCTTGCCAACACTTCCATACAAAGAAGCATGCTCATCCGGCCCCGTTACATCCGGTTATTGTCGTTGGCCCATTCACAAAATGGGGCATTGATTTTATGCATTGTAAGCCTACCTCGGTCGAGGGGCATAGTTACATCATCGTAGCTGTGGATTACTTCACAAAGTGGGCCGAAGCTATGCCTACATACCAGAACGACGGCAAAACTGCCGCACTATTCATGTTCAATCTTGTAATAGCGCGGTTCAGAGTTCCTCAAACAATTGTTACCGATCATGGTTCTCATTTTCAAAACCATATGGTTGATGAATTGACCAATAGGTTGGGTTTTCGCCATGAAAATTCAACACCCTACTACCCGCAATCCAATGGATAGGTCGAGGCCATTAACAAGGTCTTGAAAACTATGGTCCAAAGGATGGTAGGGACACATAAGTCCAATTGGAACAACATGCTCTTTTCAGCGTTATGGGCCTACCGAACTTCTGTCAAAACCGCCACAGGCTTCACACCTTTCGAATTGGTATATGGATTGGAGGATGTTCTACCGATAGAGTGAGAAATTTCGTCGCTACAACTCGCTGTCGAACTTCTTCCTAACACTACTGCTAAGGAAGAACGTCTCTTGCACTTAGCAAAACTTGACGAGTCTCGTCGAGATGCCGCTCTTGCTAATGAAGCGCACAAGAAATGCATCAAGGCCCAATACGATAAGTCAGTTGAACCTCGTATCTTTAATGAGGGTGACTTGGTCCTCACTTATGACCAGAAGCACGACAAACTAGGACCAAGGAAGTTTGAGTCCGTGTGGCATGGACCTTACATAGTCAAACATGTTTTGGAGAAAGGAGCCTACGAGCTTGAATATTATGATGGAATCTCTTTGGTTGAACCCCGCAATGGGCTTTACCTGAAGAGATACTATGCTTGATCCCTCATGCATAGACTTACTTGTATATACTGTACATGGCATGTTTTTGTGTTTTTGTGTGGTGTGACGCATTTCTTTTTTAGTGTCTTTTGATCTTGTTTCCGCTTCTTATACCATGTTCTGTCTATGTGTACAGATGGCAACGTGCTATGGATTCGTGGATGGTGCCAGCGGGCATACCCGTAACCTTGCTTCGGCAGCCTGGGTACTATATTCCCCAACAAGTGATCTCATTAGCTCAGGAGGAAGTTGACTAGGGTTTGCGACCAACAATGCCGCAGAGTATCAGGCAGTAATCGAAACCCTAGCTAACGCCATTTCCTTGGGTATGAACCACATTCTCATCCACATGGATTCTCAATTAGTGGTTTCCCATCTGAACCAGGTATACGCCATCCATGATCCCACCTTAGTCCGTCTCTTCAGATGAGTACGTCTCCTGGAAAGGTCATTTGAATCCGTTCAATACCTACACATTCCATGAGAGTTAAACACAATTGCTGACTCAATGGCCAACTTCATTTTGGATTGGTACATCACACACACATAATACTCATAATATGTAAAAGCATTCACGACATGTAAATACAATGTATAAAAGCAAACATGTAAACAAAATCACATCACTAATCATTTTAAAAACACATAATGTATAAATTATCGGTAATGTCTATATATATATATATCGCTTAAAAAGTAGTGCTGGTACAAAATCTGAAGCACGATGGCTTTCAGTGAGTCTCTACAAAAATCTGAAGCATAATATATTTCAGTAGTACAAAATTTGAGGCCTCTAAGCTCTCAGTACAAGTATAGAAGTGTCATCAGGCCCGGCGCCTAACCCGTACACCACCCGTAGCTCGAACGGCACGTTGTCGCTGGGTGAGGAAGCAATCTACAGTCCGAGCCACCTTGCAAAGTAAGGCGTTGAAGCGCACAGACACTCCAACCCCAAATCTTTGCATGGGCCTCAGTAAGTCATCGATAGCTGGCTCTAGTACCTCCACAGTCAGTCGAGATAGGTTCCTATACACCTCCTCCATCTCCTCGATTGCAGCATGAGCACCTGCAGGAACGACTAACTCCCCGTCTCTGTCTCTCCTTGCCAAAAGGGAGAGACCCACCAGCCGTACGGGGCCCACATCTACACACACATATTACATACTTGTCAGCACTGCATCAAAAAAATGATATACTATACAAAACTAAAAATACAAGAGTTTTTTTCTCACCTAGGTCACCCCATGTTGCACCCTCCGGCAGCACCAAGTCGGGATCCTCTCGAAAGTCTGTGCCATTGTATGGAAGTCCTCGACCATAAGTAACTGGCCCTTTATCCAGCTGAAAAAATTGGGACCGAAGCTAATGATGGGTCCGCCACCATGACGAGTCATGACCTCAGTCCATCTGAGCATATGGGGATCCCTAGGCTCCCTATCATAAGTACCAACTGCGAACATAGAAGAGGAATCTACTCTAAAGGGAACAATACTATGATCGATCCATACCCAAACTGCTTGAGCTCCCCTCGCCGACACTTGGTCAGCTGAGCTCGGATGTTTGCGAGGATACCCTTGCACCAGTTGAAAACCATGGGTGACATAGAGTCCTTCACATACAGCGTCTGGGTCTGAGTAGCTGTGTGTGGGGCTTGGCTACCCGCCACCCTAGTAATGGTAAGAAATATGGTCCGTCGTGGACGGCTCACCACATCCCTGATGAGAATCTTCCCATTGGAAGGATGAGAAGTAGCAACATAGTGCTGTGACACCATGTCCTCAACTGTACGGTCACTAGACCATGTACCAGTAAGTTGTACAGCGTCCCCTCTTCGGGACAAACCGGTAAGAAAGTAGATATCCTCAATGTCTATCATGAGGATATGCTCACCAATCACAAAGTATTGTTGGGCCACATCCCAACTCTGGAGCATGTGTGTCAGTAGTGGGATCTGGGATCTCATCCCCTAGATCTCAAAGAACTTGAGTAACCTGCAGTTTCTCAAAGCATCCACGCATTGTGGATCATTTGCAGCTTGTTCATCCTCAAGTTCGTGTTCTCTCTCCCACCACTCCAATACCATATTGGCTAGCTGGTAACCTACCAAGAAGGACATTTAAACACTGTTAGGTCCTGCTTCAACCCTCAGAAGTCCATTTTTTGAATTATTTTTGGTGTTTGGCTTGTGGTTTTTCACCGTAGCGCTATACGTTTAGGTACAGTGCGATGTCGTCGCACCTCTCATTTTTGAGACTTGCGATGACTCGGTCTCGTCGCAAGTACCGAAAGGGCAACCTGCAACGAGCCGAGGGTGCATAAAGCCCTCCATAACACCATCAAAAACCCAAAAAATGGACATAAAAGAAAAAACTAAACCACTGGAAAGTTGCTGGATGAAGTTTAGGCCTACCTGATCTGGACGGTTGGTGAAATGGCGGATCGTAGCTCCCGAAATCGGCAAAGGAAGTTTTGGCTCCAAATTGGTACTTCTCCACCCAAATTGGAAATTTGAACAATGAAATCTATTTTTGGCCCACATTTCTATTTATAAATGGAATGGAATATTCATTTTCAAATATTTTGATGCTTTTGGGCCATTTACTATAGTTTTGACCATTTGTCATTATATTTGGGACTATTTGACACTTTCTTTAGTGTACAGGAGTCGTAAAGTGGTCTTTTGTACCATTTCTCGCATCACCAATGGTAACTACAGGTATGAACACCCCTTTGAATGTTTTGTCATTATTATTTTTGGTTAGCCATAATTATTACATGAGGATGAGTTTACTCTTCGTTTGTTCTCGTACTCACATAACTATGAGAACAAGTACCGAGTTATGATTTATCACTTTTCCAGGCTCGTTAAACTTCCATGGAAAAGGACACCCCCCGGAGTCTACCATTAAGCTCTTTTCAGGCTCTCGAAAAATGAAAAGATTGCCAAGTGAATTTGTCACATTCACGCTTGTTAAAGTATTTGAATGGTCATCTTTCTGGTGATAGTTTATCCATTTTTCAGACCAGGGGGCACTCATTATGAAAAAGGAATACTCCAGCCAATCATGACTAGAAGAGTCCTCTCCCGCATTGTTTTACCCTTTTTCGGGCGATGAGGCTAAACATGAAGTGTCTTCTTTAGTTCTTTTCAGACTCTCTAAACATGAAATGACAACCGAGCTTACCTTCTATGGACTCGTTAAATTTTCACATTGAAGGGCCCGTCATGGGACGAACCCCTCCTATCCCAGGTTTGAAAAATATTTGGGATTGGACTCATCTATGAGATGAGCTATACCGAGCATTTGGTTACCCTCATCAAGCTCGTAAAAAACACATGAGGCACTCATCATTCATGATGGGGAAAAAGGAAAGTGTTTGTGTTACATACCTTAGTGGCAGTATACAGTCGTTCTTGAACATGGCATTCATATGCATTCACATACAGTACTTGGGTCATCTGTTTGTCTATGAGTCCCCGCTTACTTTATGAGTCTTGTTACTCCTCTGAGTCATTCAGAGAAAGCTTCCATCATCAGTTGCATTAGAAGTTTGAGTCATTCTCATTGTGTCAATACTACCAAGTCATGCCATGCCCATGTTCAAGAACACATCCGCTATCTATCATCTACAGTCAGTACACACGTCATTATGCCGTTGTTACTTTGAGTCAGTCTTACATGTTACTGTACCATCCAATCTACTCTACACATCTTTTGTCATTTTTTGTGTCGATTGATGGGGGAGTCATCATGGCCCTCCTTCGACGGATTCATCCTTGTCGACTTCAACTCATCATCCGAGGATCAAATCTAGAAACCAACCAAGTACCTTGCCCTACATGCCTCAATGGCAAGTTACCTTGCTTTCATCATGAGTTTACATCATTGGCTCTTGATTGAAATATTTCATCTTGCGTTCGACTTCAAATCATTTATTCACGCTTGATGATATGTATTGTGATACCTTGGGAATCATTGACATCAATGGTGATCTCCCTCGCACTTGTTAACGGTTTACATCAATGACCGGTAATCAAGTGGTTTCTACCATGTTCGATGTCAAGACATTTGTAATCACATGGATAGATTCGTATCATTGCAGGTTCAGCTTGAAGACCCTAGCGAGTCATGTTTTACCCAGGTTGCGATGGAGTTTGTATTGAGTCATATTACATGAATCCACTCTTGTATTGGTCATGGCTATGTTATCATATCATCATGGATCTACGCTTGTGTCTAGCAGCCATGATTGTGTTCAGTCGGTCATTACTACCATGGATCTCCAATGTATTGGTCGGCAGCCATGTTGTACTGCATATGAGATTATCCGTTCAAAGTCAGTTGTACTGCAGCAGTGTCCTTCATCCGTCGAGCCTATTTCCATTATTTATTTCAAAGCACTTCACCTTTACATCCTTAATAGCTTCATGCTTTGGGGGCATTCTGTTACACCTAAAATCTACCTATCATTAGATTCAGTGTATACATCACTGAACTCACCTGGACTAAGTATTTTCATCTAGGAGGATTTTCACTTAATCCTGCAATCTTTTGAGAGGTCGGCGTAGGTTTCATATTAGCAACATGCGACGTCACAACTTGCTCCACTACAGGGTGCGACGAGGTCTGTTAATGGGAAAAAATATTCTATTCGAAATTCTTCTCGAAACTTTCCCATTTAGGGGCTTATCCCTGACCTCTAGGAGAGATGGTACTCGACCCCTAACTCTTTGGGAGGATCCCCTATCTCTCTCCTACCATCTCTCAACCTATCCTCTCCATACCCTATCCACTTAGTCCTATATAAGTGAGCTTCACTCCCATCCCAAAGGAGAGGAAGACTATGGTATCTACATGCTGGTGAAATCTCTCTTAAGACACCTCCATTCACCTATTGGAGAGCTCATACTTCCTTAGAAGGTTATGGCAATTGGCTTGGTCGGAGAAGGGCTACTGCGTTAAGTCTTTGGTTGTAGTTCTATATCTCTATCATGTACTCCTCTATTTGCAGTAATACAAATGCTTTCCACCAATATTGTTCTTATGTGCAATGATATTGTGTAGTTTACCTGCTTAATTGTTTACTTAGATCACTTATTGTATATATGTCTTTTACTGGTTTCTCTTGTTTCTTTGTCTTAACAGGTCTTGCAGCTTGGATCTGATGACCGTGGGATGTGGATCAACATTCGGGAGAAAGGATTGCGTAGTAAAAGGTAATACATCTAGTACTTGGTCCTTAAGTAGATCTAGGAAATGTGTTTGTAGTATGTTTTATTTGTTCTAGACTCACATTGAGCTATGGAGATCCGGCTCGCATCCGCTCGAGTGGATTGTCCGATAACACACATATGGATCTTTCATATTCTGATCCTTTACTGTCTGAAAAATATTTTTTGATGATAGGTTCAGATCCTAAATCATACTATCATGCCCACCGAGATCCGAGATGGAAAACCGCCATGGATTAAAAGTACAATTCTCTTCATAAAAATGCTACATGGGAGCTAGTTTCTCTTCCACCTGGGAGGAAATTAGTTCAATGAAAATGGGTCTACCAAACCAAGGTTACTACAAATGGCTCAACCTGCAAATACAAAGCTAGGTTGGTAGCAAAAGTCTTCTCCCAATTTCATGGTGTGGACTACATAGAAACCTTTGCACCGGTTGCAAAAATGGACTCTATCCGCCTAGTTTTGGCAATTTCCGCATCTAAGCACTGGGAAGTGCACCACATGGATGTGAAGAGCGCATTTATTCATGGATATATGAAGGAATATATTTAAATGAAGTAGCCTGAAGGTTACATATAGGATTCGACATTAGTGTGCAGACTGAAAAAATCATTGTATGGTTTAAAACAGGCCCCAAGAGCTTGGTATGCAAAGATGGATTCCTTCCTTCTGTCATAAAATTTTGCAAGATGAAAATAAGATACAAATGTGTACCTTCAAAATCATGAAGGTAATTTTCTGATCATTGTCCTTTATGTTGATTACCTTTTTATTACAGGAAGCACTCTTGCTTCGATCGGCAATATAAAAACTGCACTACATCTAGCATTCGACATGAGTGATTTAGGCCTGCTGAAACAATTTCTTGGATTACACTCAGAATTTTGATGGTATCACCATATCTTAGTCAAAATATGCTTCAGACCTGCTAAACAAGTTTAATATGTCATATTGTAAAGCGACACCATTCCCATTCCTCTCAGGAATCAGTCTTGAGGATGTTGATTCTACACCGTCGGTGGATTCAACACTTTATCAACAGTTGATTGGAAGTATTCTATACTTGACACACTCTAGGCATGATATTTATTATGCCGTGAGTGTTGTGTCAAGGTATATACAGCATCCCCATGAGCTTCATTGGAAGGAATCCAAAATAATCTTGCACTATGTGCAAGGTACTAGACATTTTGGCATTCACTATGTTGCGAATTACGATCTAGATTTGGTTGGATTCACTGATTCGGATTGGGAGGGTGACAGCATTGATCGGAAGTCCACTTCCAGATATTTTTTCATGATTGGAATAGCTCCTATTTTCTAGTCAATCAAAAAGCAGGCATCCATTTCCTTATCTTCAGCAGAGGCAGAGTATCGAGGAGCAGTCAATGCTTGCATTCAGGCATATTGGTTGCAGGGTATTCTACCAGAGTTTGATATTGGTGGCACCACTTCTATTGTCATATTTTGTGACAATCAGAGTGCTATCAATATCTCAATATATCCGGTTCAGAGACAAAGTACCAAGCATATCGAGATCCACATGCACTACATCTGAAAGCTTGTGCATGACAGGACCATTGTACTACAATATTGCCCTACATAAGAGAAAATTGCAAACATCTTCACCAAGAGCTTCATTGAGAAGAAGTTCTCTTACCTTCGTTCACTGCTGGGGGTTAGTTCTACTATGGTGAGGATAGATTAGATCCTTTAGTTTTCAGTTTGAGGGGGGGTTTTCTTTCCCACTGGGTTTTTCCCTCTTTCCTCACTTAGATTTTTTCTAGCATTTTTGGATTATTTTCTGTACTGGGTGACCTATGGCCTTTGTTTCTAGGGCCCTTTTTTATTATGTTTTATACCTCCATGAGATTATCTTAAGGGGGATTTTTGGAGCATTTTCCAACCACACATCACTTATTTGAGCCTTAGAACTTAATTATCCACTTATCCTAAGTATTTTGACTCCATCATGTGCTTACATCATCAACGGATCACAGTTTCAGTCAACTGGGCCTCCTCCTACATTCTCAGATCCAACTGGGCCATCATCTGAGCCTCCTCCTACATTCTAGGATCCAACTGGGCCATCATCTGAGCCTCCTCCACCATTAAGGGGTTTATTTTCATGACTAATGCGCACTATTCATCCAACTAGTGATACTAGGGCACCTTACTACACTGTTTGACCTAATCTGGTGTTATTCTCACCTACCAGTCAGTTCAACTATATACATATAGGGCCCTCCCCTAATCAGTTGATTTTTGGATTGAGTTAGACTCAGTTAGACAGTTTCAGAGTCAGTTAGAGTCAATCATTGATTAGTTAAGCGGTTAACTCATGTGCTGAGTGGTATTAACTGCCAAGTAAGCCACTCTCATGCATTCAATTCGAATTACCACCTTGGAATTCGAATTGCTTGGCTTATTGTAGCTATTGTTACACATTGTAATCTATATTCTAAGTATATGAGATTATTCTACTGCTACAAACCTTCTACACAGTGTTTCCATACATTTTGTTGCATGCATCTCTAGTAACTATTGTGCTTGTTCCATAGATCTATTCTGCTTGAATTTCACAAGCACATGTAAACACATAATTGGCTTAGTTCATTTCATGGTTGGTTTCATTGGAGTTTTGATTACATAAATCATTTTTGGAAAGTCAACCTATTGCACAGTTGGAATAACTGGGTTTTAGAGTATGATAATTGCTTGGGATTTTTTTTTGTTAATTATGAGAACTTTTTTAGATCATTGGCCTCAAGGCCACAAAAAGAAGAAGAGTTGTTTCCAATTATTAGGTAGGTTGAATCATGTTATTCTTTCCCTTTCCCTTAGGTCAACATCTCCAAAGGTTAGGTCAAGTGGTCATGATCTAGACGTGAGATCCCCCACCCCCTTGAAAGTTAGGGAGGTCACAATTTCAACACTCTTGATCTTGTTGGGGTTAGGCTTCATATTTAGGGCTAACGATTTACCTTGTTTACCATCCACAAACCATGGGGAAGTACTAGGAGTGTTTTTCATGAGGTTGTTCCTTGGAAAAAAAAGGTCGAAAGTTCAATTTTGTTCCTATGAAATTTTAGGTTCATTTCCTAGTATTTTCTTTGGTGTTGTTCAAGTTAAGTTCAAAGGCCGTTTTGTAGGTCCTTAGATTTCTAGTCGAAGATGGTGGTTTTTCAATTCATCAAGTAATTTATTTGCTTATTGTTGGGTTAAAAATCAGGTCGGCATAAGAAGGTTTTGATTCCTATTCTAATATTCCCTTTGAGTTATTTATCGTACTAGTAGTATGGTGGGGATCCAATTTTTTTATCCTTGATCCATTTTCTTGTTGGTCATGTATTAATTCTAAGTTTGAAGTCATCATGTCAAATTGAGAGTTTGTAATTTGAAGTTCCATCACATTATTTCCTTATTTTTCTCATCCATATGTGTGTTTTGTGTTGGTTGGGAGATGTCTTTTATCATTTTAATTCCAGTGGATCTTCCCCATAGATTACAACACCTATTTCTCTAGGGGTTGAATTAGAAGTTGAGTACCTTAGTGACAACAAGCCTTATTGGTGGTCTACCGTGCATTTTGAAAAGTATTTAATTACTAAGTTTTCACTAAATGATTCCTTTATTATTCTATATTAGGACATTCATTCATAGTAGTAGGATTATACAGGTACATTGGGGCCCATAGGTATTAGTGATGGGATACCTCGTGTCTAGCAAGGATTGACCTTAGTGGTCCTTGATGAGATGATTTGTCCCATGGTCTACTTCATTAACAGTTTTTGGGAATTCTTATCATCATGCAGAAGTATACTATCCCCTATATGGAGCCACTATTAACATAAGGTTTGTGATGTTACAAATATACAATACATATTCATGGATATCATTTGGGGTTAAGTCAATGTTATGGAGTTCATCATTTGATATTAATAGTGTGTGAGTACATTATGTGAAAGATTGGTTAGTTGGTATAGTGGCACATCATGTTGGAGTATTAAAAACCCATCCTTATCCATTTCATACTTAGTATAGAATAATTAGTCATTTTTTTATTAATTCCTAGGTGTTGACTAGGTAGTTGGCCATCATTTGTCTTTTGTGTGGACCGCAAGCCATACAGAGTCACTAGGACACACTTCTAGATATTTTGGATAATATTTCCTAATATTCTATTATATTTTATTCCATTCTCGGATTAGAATGGCGTTATCCTTCTTTTTACTGCTTTTTATTGTTTTGGGTTAAAAGGTAAAAGCTAGTTGACTTGCCTATAGCAATGTTTTGGCCAAATCACCCTCCATGATGTTTCCTCTTTATAAAATATGTAGTTAGAATTATTTTCTATCCTACATCACCATTCCACTCTGATTTTACCAATTCGTGAGCCTTAGAGGCGATTTGGAAAGCACTTTTTGCACCTAGGGGGGTTTTCAACTTTTTAGTAAGCCTGCTTTTGTGAGGATTTAGAATGCCTTCCTTGGATTTCAAATATCTGATCTAATTGTATATTTGTACAAACACTACATATCTGAATTTTGGTTGATGTAGACTTATTCAATATAGTTTTATTGTTTGCATCATATTCATGTTTTATGTGTTCTATGACTAGTTTTTGCAAGGCAATTTGTGAGAGTTTGTAATTGCTTAAGCAGATCTTGGTGTGAACAATATTTTCACATATCATTGATGGTTCATGGAGTTCCTTTTATACTTGGCACATGTTCATATTTCTTTACTATTCAACAATAGATGGTTGGACAAAGTTCAAACATGTTGTTTCTATATAGGTACAAGTAGAGGATACATCTTAGATACATGTGGATAAGTGATACTATGTTATCAAGTACCCCATCATTAATAATTTAGTGTAGTATTTTTAGTATTGGATGTCAAATACCTCCACTGGATGTGATTAGGATGAGTTGCACTGTCATATTTTGCATTATTTGGTCATAATTTTGGATACCCTTTGGGAAGATATGTATCAGGTTAAGTTTTTCATCAAATATGAGGAGTTGCTATATTTAAAAATTTATTTTTTTAATAACTGATATTTTTAGCAATTTTTGGATACTAGTCTGATCGACCATCTAATTTCATATTTGAGGATCCAGTTGGAAGATTTTCCTATGTTATGAGATTCATTAGTTTCTAAGGATAGACCATTTTAGAAGGGTTATTTTTAGTAGGTAACTAGATATGTGGGGACCTAGTATGGAAAAGAACATCAGTTTTTTATTTCATGCCATTCCAAGAAAATTGAATTTTGACGGACAACTTGTGTTTTGGCATGGTATATATTTATCTTGGTGGGCCCACATGACAGTATTTACTATATTATTATATATTTTTGAGTCTCAAGAGGCTTACATATGATCCTAATTAGTGTGACCTCATTAGTGATCCCTCATTTGACCTTGAGTTGTACTTTGACTATATAGCGGAATAATCTAAAATACACATGCCTAGGGGGTCTATCCCTTGATCCCAATAGGGAGGGGCTAACATGCCTCCCAAGGACCCCTCACTCATGCATTGTATTTGCACCTAGTGCAACTAACACCTTATGGATGAATGCACAATCCACATGCATACACTATAAAAAATATCCAACATTCTCCCACTTTTTGTTTTCTTTTCAAAACAAGGGAGTCCAGTATTTATATGGGAATAGGTTTACAAAAGTAATTCCCGTTGATTCTATACACTAAGAGAACTTAATCGTATAAATAAACTTTATCAATGTGTCTGCAACAAACTTTAAGGTGTCAACCTTGTCCAACAACCCCTTCTTATCTTCAACCATGTGCATCACAAAGTGGTAGTGCCCATTAATACGCTTCATCTTAGAATGGTAAGAAGTGTTCTTTACCATAAAAATTACACTTTGACTGTCGTAATCTAACCTTACAACTTTTTATACCAACTCAATACTTGAATGCATATAGATTCCTTACTTGCATGAATGGCTATAATGTATTCAATTTATGTAGTTGAAAGTGCAACTACATAGTGTCTCCTACTTTCTCCTCCAAATAGGTTAAACACATAACCAATTTTAGATATTTTCCAATCAAGATATCTAGCCGCCCAGTCTACATCAAGAAATCCTTCTGCATCTAGCACACTGTCTAGTATGGGTCTTCCTTGGTAGTGGATTGCATACTTTTTAGTGCCATGTAAATACTTGAATACCCTATTTACAATTGTCAAGTGCTCCTTCTCTAGTTTTGACATATATCTACTCAAAAATCTCGTTATGAGATCAATGTATGATCTGGTACAGACCATGGCATATGCCAAACTACCTACAAAATTATGATAGTGAAGATAGGACATGTACTCTACCTCATTCCATGTCTTGGGACACTGGTATGTAGATAAATTTGCACCTACAAGAATAGGACCTTAATTGGTTTACATTCCTACATACTAAATCTCATCAAAAATATATCAACATACTTCCTTTGGTTTATACAAATTTTCATATCTACATGATTTCTTTTAATCTCCATGCCCAAAATAAAGTTTGTAGCACCAAGATCCTTCATGTCAAACTTAAAGGATAAATAAGACTTAACCCCCTTGGTGGTATCCTTACCGTTTCCAATTAGAAACATATCATCATCATACAATACTACATAAATAAAGTGATCACAAACCTACTATGAATACACACAATGAGCAACCTTGCTTCTCACAAATCCTTGTCCCAGAATATGAGTATCAAACGTTTTATACCACATTCTTGGATATTTATTTAATCCATATAGGGACCTTTTCACTATGCAAACTAACTCCTTCTTACCCTTCATTGTGAGCTTTCATGTTGTTCCATGTATAATTCTTCTTCTAGGTCCCCATGTAGGAATGTTTCCTTTAAATCCATTTGGTTTACTTCAAGATCAAATGTTGCAGCAAGAGGTAATAGAAACTCAATGGAAGTCAATTTTGCAGCAAGAGATAAAATCTCAACAAAATCAATTCCTTCCACCCAAGAATATCATTTTTCTACCACGCAAGATTTGCACTTCTCCACTCCATCTTTTGCATTGAACTTATTCTTGAATGCCCATTTTCTACCAACCTATATTCTTCCAATCCAACAAATTGACCAAGTCCCATGCCTTATTTGTGTCCAATGCTTCAATTTCTTCAACCATGGCCTTCTTCCATAGTTTACCTACTTCAACTTTGCACAACTAATGCCTCATGGATGAATGCATAGTCCACAGGAAAAGAATATAACACATCTCAAACACTATAGGCATCTCATGTAATACCACCTTATATTCTTGAAGAAATGTAGATACCTGGAGCATAACAATGTGGAAGAGAAGTTTACTTTGTATAGTACAAGTGGTCCATGAGACCAAAGTGACACTTCTTCAATGGTGTGGATGTGTGTTTGGATTCCACATTATGTATGCACTTAGGTTTGAGCCATGTGAAAGTTACATCACAGAGATCTTGGTGGAAGAGAGGAATTTCTCTCAATGGTCAATGGAGCAGTTACCTATGGAAATAATCCATTGAATACCCAAGACAACATCCTCCAACATCTGTGATATAAAAAGAATCTTGGAGACTATAGTCATCTATAGAAAGTTCTATCTCATACACCAAACTCTTAAATTGAATATGTTTATGGCCTTGGATGCTTATGGATAGACGTTCATAAGTATCTATATGGAATCTCAAATGATTAACCCACATATTCACATGAATGTTTAGTGTACTACTAGGACCAACAATTATAAGGACTCTCTTTTTTATGGCATTGAATTTGGAAGTATATCAGTTTTTCCTAATTGTTGATGCCAAAAAGGGAGACCGAGGGTTCTCCTATTTCTAATGGTGGGGGATGGTCTTATACAATGGATTCATTATTATGTGATTTGAGAGGGGTATTATCTATAGGTTTTTATTATGAGTAAGCAGTATAGGTCTTCGACCATAATGTTTTTGGGGGTATTTTAGGCATGACCCTTAATCCATGATTTAGAGCATGTACAACAAGGGTTTGAGGTGGGAGGGTTTTGGTTGGGATGAAGGGTAGGGGTTTTTTCTATAGGGACTCAATATTTCAGTCTTCCTTGGTCCTTATAATCATATATATAACCTTGTTTCACATAACCAAGTACGTTTATTATAATAGCCTCAATATGACTTCACCTCTTCTAATTACAATAATGGCTTTCTTATAAGTGTAAAGTTCAAACATTTTTACTAGTAGGGGTTTTGTTCTATGGGGATTCAATATTTCCCTCTTCCTTGGTCCTTCCATCATATGTATAAACTTGTCTCACATAACTAAGTATGGTTCTTTTAATAGCTTTAAATATGGCTTACAACTCTTCTATCTACAATAATGTTTTCTTATAAGTGCAAAGTTAAAACATGTTTACCTCATTCTAGATATAGATCATGGATTTGGAATATGGATGTATCATAATTGATCTAAGAGATCTTGGCCATGGAATTGATGACTTGGAAATTCTTTATGAATCCTTCAACATTCATGTCCATCTATAAAAATGCACAAGTTTAATTTTGTAAGGCTTGTCCTAGTTTTTATACACTCTTTAAGATAATGAATATATGAAATCAGTAAAATCCCTTCTAGGGATTTTAGAAACCAATTCCCCCACCCCTTAAGTATGTATTTCCCCATCCATATGTTGTAGCACCACATTCTTATTGTGATTGTTATTCATTGATATACTATATATGTTATTCTCTCAGCGAAGATCCTAGAGTATTGTGAATTAATGCTCAAAATTTAACGTGGTATCAGAGCTAACCTGAGAAGAAGACATTTTGCAGTGACGAAAACTTGAGTTTCTTGTTTATTGGATTTATCTCCATAGTTTTTGGAAAAGAAGTATAGTAGATTGACTCTACTCATCAAGGAGAATCTATCTATCCAATCAGAAATTAGTTCTGAGCATTTTCAGATTTGGCCCTAAAAATTAGGGTTTCCACAAAAATAGGAATTTCTAAAATATGAAGACATAGCTGGAAGCTCCTTGCAAAAATCGAAGTTTAGAGCTTTGGATCGAGATTTTTGGCTAGGTAGATCTTCGGTAAACTCAAACCCTAATTCAGGGCTCTCCCTAGTGAACCTGGGAGGACAAAAAGGCAAATCTAAAGGGTAAAGCTTTGTTGATCTCAAATTCTGAATACACCAAGCTGATCAGCTCATCAAGGCGCATCTTTCTATTCTTTCAGAAAGTTGAAATTCACATTTTGAATTTTTAGGGTTTTTTCGACAAACCCTAATCCAAGACCATATCCAGTTTTCAGTAATTCAAGTGGTAAGACCTAAATCTTTTCTATTTCCATTTGAATTACTCTTTAAGATGTCTCACCACACCAAGCTTGCGGATAATCTTGAAGGGGCTGATAATTTCCGATCTTGGAAGTATAGGATTAGGTTAATCTTGGAAGAGAATGAGTTCGACTCATATATAAAAGAAGACATTTCTATCCGAGCGGATGAAGAGGCTAAGGTATTGCATAAGAAGAACTTGGTCAAGGAAAAGAGAATCATTGTTGATTCTATCAAAGACCATCTCATACCCCATGTGTCTTCTCTAAAGACACCCAAAGAGATGTTTGATTCTTTGACCAAGTTATTTGAAGGGAAGAACATAAATCGGAAGATGACTCTGCGGAATCAATTGAAAGGGGTCAAGATGTCGAATGGAGAAACCATTCAATCTTACTTCTCCAAGGTATCTCAGATCAAGGAACAACTTGAAGCTATGGATGAAGTAGTGGAAAATGGTGAAATTGTTATGACCACTCTGAATGGCCTACCTAGGTCATGGGACTCCTTTATTCAAGGAATCTGTGCAAGAAAGAAATTGATCTCCTTCAGTAGACTGTGGGAGGAATGCTCTCAAGAAGAAGCTAGGCTTGTGGCCCGAGAAGAAAAGATGGGAAATGAAGATCAATCTCTCACAGCACATTCCAGGAAAGGCAAGTCCAAGAAGGAATCATCTCATAACAGGAAATTCTCACACCACCATTATCATAAAGATAAGAAATATCTCAGATGCTTCAATTGCAATGAGAAGGGACACTTTGCTTCAGATTGTCCCAAGAAGAAGAAAGACAACAACAACAACTTCAACAAGAAGAAGAAGAATAACAAAAGAAGATATCATGCTCATGCTGTTGAAGATGATGAACCACCCAAGAAGAAGGCTAGGGAAGAAAGTGATGATAGTGATGATGACTCATCAAGTGAAGAAGAGTATGTTCTAATCTCTGCTCTCACAAGCACTATCTCCCATGGTTGTAATGATTGGTTGATTGACAGTGGGGCTTCCAAACACATGATTGGGTTTAAAGAATCTTTTGTAAATCTGTCTGAACATGAATCACCCCATAAAGTGAAACTTGGGGATGATTATCAATACCCAATCAAAGGGAGTGGTGAAGCCTCCTACAACCTAGATTCTGGAAAATCTTTGAAGATGAAAGAAGTCCTTTATGTACCTGGGCTCAAGAAGAACTTACTCTCCATATCTGCATTGGATGAAAAAGGTATGAGGGTTGCATTTGTGGATGTCCAAGTCCTAATGTGGCCAAAGGGAAAGACCATAGATGATGCAGTAGTGATTGGAGAGCAAGAGGGAGGTTTGTATAAATTGAAGGGACAACCTGAACATGCCATGGTGCATGAATCCATGGAGCCAAGTGAACTTTGGCATAGAAGACTTATTCATATGCACTATATGGCACTTCCAATTGCAAGCAAGGTTGTAAAGGGTCTTCCTTAAATCAAGACCAAACATGAAGGTGTTTGCAAAGGATGTGCAAAAGGTAAGAACATTAAGAAGGCTTTCCCAAGTAGTGAAAGCAAGGCAAAAGATATCCTTGAAATCATCCACTCAGATGTATGTGGTCCTATGTCATCCAATTCTCTAAGTGGGTATGTTTACTATGTCTCATTTATTAATGACTTCTCCAGGAAGACCTGGGTATACTTCTTGAAGAACAAAGATGAGGTGTTTGATAAGTTCAAGGAATTCAAAACCTTGATGGAGAATCAAACTGACAAGAAGATCAAAACATTCAGAGCCGACAATGGTGGAGAATTCACCTCAGGTGACTTCAAGAAGCTTTGCAGTGATTCAGGGATTTAGAGGGAGTTGACTGCTCCTTATAATCCTCAACAGAATGGAGTTGCAGAAAGGAAGAACAGAACAATCATGGAAGCAGCAAGGGTAATGTTGCATGACCAAGATCTACATATGCATCTATGGGCAGAAGCAGCTAGAACAGCTGTATATGTGCAGAACAGAACACCCCACAAGATATTGGACAACAAGACACCAGAAGAGGTCTTTTCTGGTAAGAAACCTGAAGTCGGTCATCTCAGAATATTTGGTTGTCCAGTATACACTCATGTCCCAAAGGAAAAGAGGACTAAACTAGATCCTTCAGTAAAGAAGGGTATCTTTGTGGGTTACAGTGAAAGCTCGAAGGCTTACAGAATATACTTCCCAGGGTTCAAGAAGATTGATGTCAGCAGGGATGTAACATTTGATGAAAACTCAGAATTCATCAAATCAAGGAAGGCACCTATCGAAGTTTATGAAGAACCTAAGGAAACTATATTTCAAGACACTACCATGACTGAAGCAATTCCAGAAGTTGTTCGTGAGTTTGAATATCCACAAGAACCTATAGATCCACCCCATGAGGATAAATCTCACAAGAGGAAACCTGCATGGGATAGAGAGCTCATTCAAGATGCAGAAATATTTGGCATTCCAGAAGAAGAACACAGAGCAAAGAAGAGAACCAATCACATACCAGCTATGTTGCTTTACTCTGTGACATTATGAACAAAGAACCTTCCAGTTATGAAGAAGCAGTGGAAAAGAAAGAATGGAAGGATTCCATGGTCAAGGAAAACCAATCAATAATGAAGAATGATGTTTGGGATGTTGTCCCAAGACCTAAAGAGAAGTCTGTTGTGACTTCCAAATGGATCTACAAAATCAAGCATGCTGCAGATGGCAGTGTAGATAAATACAAGGCAAGATTCGTAGCTCATGGCTTCTCTCAGAAAGAGGGAGTAGATTATGAAGAAACTTTTGCGCCTGTAGCCAAGTATGCTTCCATCATAATAGTACTTGCCCTGGCTGCAGCAATGAAATGGAAAATACACCAGATGGATGTCAAGACTACTTTCTTGAATGGTGTAGTCGAAGAGGAAGTATATGTGAAGCAGCCACTCGGTTTCGAAATACATGACAGGGATTCATATGTGTGCAGATTGAAGAAAGCCTTGTATGGCTTGAAGCAAGCTCCCAGAACTTGGTATGGTAGGATGGACAGTTTCCTATCTAGTTTGGGCTTTACCAAGAGCAAAGCGGATTCCAACCTTTACTACAAGGTTGAGGAAGGGAATCCTGTGATCCTACTCCTGTATGTGGATGACTTATTTGTAACAGGAGATGACAAATTGATTGCAGATACTAAGAGGAAACTTGTTGCTGAGTTCGATATGAAAGATTTGGGAATGATGCATTATTTCCTAGGTATGGAGGTGTGGCAGAGTGCAGGTGGGATCTTCCTTGGTCAAGCGAAGTACACAGTAGATATCCTGAAGAGATTCAGGATGATGGATTGCAAGGACATGGCCACACCTATGGAATCGAATCTGAAGCTTCTATGTAATGCTTCATCTGTGTCAGTTGATGTCTCTATGTATCGTCCAGATGATTGGGTCCTTGATGTACCTGACGAACATGAGACCAGATATTTGCTTTGCGGTGAACACAGTGAGCCAATTCCTGACGGATCCAAGGAGTGTTCACCTGGTTTCTATAAAGCATGTTCTGAGGTACCTGAAGGGTACAGTGGATTATGGGCTCAAGTATGAAGTGAATAAAAAGTTTAACCTGCAGGGTTATGTCGATTTAGATTGGGCTGGCAGTGCTGCAGATAGGAAGAGCACATCTGGGTGCTGCTTCAATATGGGATCAGGTTGTTAAATTTTGAGCATTAATTCACAATACTCTAGGATCTTCACTGAGAGAATAACATATACAGTATATCAATCATAACAATCACAATAAGCATGACAAGCATCACAAGAATCAAAAGCATGAGAGACAAGAGACACAGAGTTTCCATGGGGAAAACCCTAAGGTGAAAAACCCCACAACTTCCTCAGAGATAGAGAGAGCAATGGCTCAACCAAAGTACAACCAAAATACACTGAGATAGTCTCCTAGTAGCAGATGATCCTCCTCCTCACTAGTGCGCCACTTTCTGAGTGAGAGAAGTGTGAGTTTCCAAATGATCAAAATAGAGATCTCCCGATCTCTATTTATACTAACCTGTTTGCCTAGTGACCTTATAGGTCCGACTTGTCTAGCTAGGTACATCCACAATATAATATATATTTCAGGGCCGACCCCACACATGGTGGTCTAATAACCTGTCGCCAAGTACACACACTTGCGACACTTGTCAATACACATGACGACACTTCCTTATAAAGGAATAACACATCTCTTATAAGGGTACAATAAATATATATGAAATATATAGATGAAATAGATTCCAAAGTTACATATACATCAACACTCCTTCTTAAAAAGGAAGGTATTTCTCGACACAGATCTGCTAGACAAGTCTTCTTCTCAAGATTATCGTCATCGATGCATCGTCATCATCATCGTCACTACTGCTGCTATCTTAATCAATCTTTGACTCTACTCGTCATAGGAAGTTCTACAGAGCCAGTCCTTTTTCATACTAGATATAGGCCCACCACCTGCAGGTCTTCGTCATCACTGGCCATACTGTGGAAATATTAGGACTTATTACGTGCATCACAAAACCTTAAAAGAGTCTCTTGACTAGCAAGAACTCTAAAGAGCATCTGAGGCCTTTTTCATCCTGTCCAGATTTCCAGGACTTATTACATGTGACCCCACCACAAAACCTCGAAAGAGAATCCCAGGACTGATTATGAGCACAAGGCTCAACCTATCGGATCTCCCAGGGCACAAATTACATGTGGTCACCACAAAACCTCGAAAGAGCATCCTAGGACTGATTACGAGCACAAGGCTCAACCTGTCAGATCTCCCAGGGCACAAATTACATGTGGTCATGGAAAAACCTCAAAAGAGCATCCCAGGACTGATTACGAGCACCCAGCTCAACCTATCGGATCTCCCAGGGCACAAATTACATGCCATAGGACAAAACCTCAAAAGTGCATCTGCCATATATCCCAGGGCACAAATTACATGCCATAGGCAAAACCTCGAAAGACTATCTGCAAATATCCCAGGGCACAAATTATATGTCCTCCCAAGCAAAACCTTGAAAGAGCATTTTCCAGATGTCCCACGGTACAAATTACATGCCATAGGCAAAACCTCGAAAGACTATCTGCAAATCTCCCAGGGCACAAATTACATGCTTATCTGGACAACTTGTTCCATGGCCACAGAGTATCAACCTGATACTCACCATACATCATCCTGATGTACACTTGATCATCCTGATCATCATCACTGCAACATCCTACTGCATGTCATCTGGAGCAACATAAGGTCCTATGCATTGATATACTGTATATGTTATTTTCTCAGTGAAGATCCTAGAGTATTGTGAATTAATGCTCAAAATTTAACATTGCACCTTGAATGTGATCTCGACCTTGCTTAACTATATTTGCACTTGCAATATGTTCATCTAAACATTGTAAGTGGGTTTATGAGAGCTCCATGCAATGGTGGTCTCAGAGGGGTGTTACGTTTGATTCCCAAAGGGATTATATCCTCTTCTTCATCTTGAAGGATTGAGTTGTGAAATGAAGTTTTGGGTTTCTTAGGTCCCTTTCCTTGCGCCAATTGCCTCATTTCATCTACAACTTCATGAAAGATTCATCTACTTCTTCCTTAATCACACAAGCTTGAGATCTATTCCTTGACTTTCTCTTCCCCATGCCCCTTTTTGAGAACGAAACACAACAAGAGAAAGAATGGACTAAGCTCTAATACCAACTTGCAGCAATGCTATAACCAAATGACACCACTATAACATAAATGGAAAGTGAATAATAATAACATAAAATTTGGAAGAAACAGTGGGGGCACATGCACACCCAAGGGCGGAATACACAGACAAAATATGAGTAACAAAGAAGAAATTTCCAATCAATAATAGAAACTATTTGATGTATATTGACGAAATGTAGACACCTACATTAGAAGGGGAGAACCCCTATTTATATCTGTAGAGAGGTAAAACCCTCAATAAATCCCTTTACTAAAGATTTAGTTACTAAATAAGTCATTAGGTATTTATTATACTAAAGTGACATTTATACAAATAATGTACAATTTGAGCATATAGATCTAGATACTAAACAAGATAGAAATATTGTGAAAGAGATCAACAATCTACAAATTCATGAAATAAATGTGCTAAACATTATTCATCACACAAAAGAGAGAAGGAAATAACATGATAAAAAGAGAAATTTGTATTACATTAAGATTCAATGAATGAAGAGAGTTACAATAATAGGCAAGGCAATTTGAATTAGGGTAGGAGGAAATTTGAATAGTTCATGCAATGCAAGAGGTGCTAGTGAGGCTTAACTAGAGCCAAAGACCCTTAGTTAGTCATGCACACTCTCCAAGCTAAGTTACACTAACTCAAGACTTACCAATCACTAGTTCTAACTGAATGAGGCACATGAAATTGAGTGCATGCACATGCAACTAAGTGAATGCGCATGCATGAGGAGAAAATCCCTAAAAGCATTCAAGGAGGGCACTACTTTCTCATAATAACTAAAAAAAAGGATCATGGAGTCCCTAAACAGTGGAGTAAACTCCCTAGATTCACACCTCAACTCTAACTTGCAATGTGGGACCCTAAACTTAAATAAAATAATCCCTAATTGAAGGAATTCACCTTCATATGCCAAAATAGACTTTAGGAGTTCTAAAAATAGCAGGTTAGGCCCTTAGGATCTTGGAAGAAGCTCTAGGGTGACTCGGGTGGTCAAATTGAATGGGGTTTGGACCACTAGAGTCATGAAGTCATGTCTTAAGTCACTAGGAAGGATAATGATTCTATGGAGAGTTTTTTTTTTCTTTAACACACCCCTCCCCCCCATAATCCTGACTAGATGAAATAAACAAAACAAAAAATGGGTCTCGACAATTTGCAACCATATTAGGTACCCATGCACACAAGATTCTCTAAAAATTGAGTAAGAGGGAAAAGCCACATGCCCCCCCCTTATTCCCCCCAAAAAAGAGAATGTGAATAAAAGGCTTTAAGGAGCCTACTCAAGGGATGCCTTCATTTCCAAAGAAGCTCTCAATTGGGTGAACTGCTTCTAGATGGAGGGCTTTACAAAGATCCCCGCGAACTTTAGTGAACTCCTCCTTCTTTTGAAGTGAATGTGATCCCATTCTCAGGATCCAAACACTTTGAAGTGCTTGAATGATGTTTCTTGACCACTCCTTGCCTCAAATGGAGGAAACCCCTCAAAACTTTTGTGCAAAACTTGGTGAATTGTAGGAGCAAAAGTTGTAGATATGGAGTATGAGGAGACATTCTGGAGGCCTTCTTCAACAAGAACCTAATTTGGGACAATTTCTTTTATAGATCCTAATTATGAAGAGACATTTTGGAGGTATTCTTCAATGGTAACCTAAGTTTTGACAAGTTCTCCAATGGATAGTAGAAAATTGTTGATCACCTCTTCTTATGGGCTTGTAAGAAGGTATTCCTAAGCGGAGTGGTGGACAATGGATGTGCATATGTCCTTGTAGTCCATATGTTGTGAAGCATATGGGGCCTCTTATACTCTCAATGGATGTGAATATGTCCTCATAGGGCATATTTTGTGAAGCTTATGGGTCCTCCTTCAACCTTCAATAAGACTGGATGCCTGTAAAATCTAGTATACCAACTATTTAGCACCCCTGCAACTCAGATAACATGTAGAATTTGAGCATATAGATATAGATACTAAACAAGATAGAAATAGTGTGAAAGAGATCAACGATCTACAAATTCATGCAATAAATGTGCTAAACATTAATCATCACACAAAGAGAGAAGTCCATAACATGAGAGAAAGAGAATGTTGTATTACATTAAGCTTCAATGAATGAAGAGAGTTACAGTAAATAGGAAAGGAAATTCAAATTAGGGTATGAGGTAATTTGAATCGCTAATGTAGTGCAAGAGGTGCTATTGAGGCTTAACTAGAGCCAAATATCCTTAGATAGTCATGCACACTGTCCAAACTGAGTTACATTGACTCAAGACTTCCCAATCACTAGTTATAATTGAAGGAGACACATGCAACTGAGTACATGAACATGCAACTGAGTACATGCACATGCAACTGAGTACATGCACATGAAACTGAGTGCATGCACATGCAACTAAGTGAATGCACATGCATGAGGAGCAAATCCCTAAAAACACTCAAGGAGGTTACTACTATCTCCTAATAGCTAAAAAAAAGGTGCATGGAATCCTTGAACAATGGACTAAACTCCCCAAATTCACTTCACAACTCTAAATTGCAATGCGGGGCCCTCAAATTAAGGAAACAAATCCCTAATTGAAGGAATTCGCCCTCATATGCCAAAAAAGACTTTAGGAGTTCTAAAAATAGCAGGCTAGGCCCTAAGTAGCTTGGAAGAAGCTCTAGGGTGACTCGGGTGGTCAAATTGAATGGGCTTGGCCCACCAAAGTCCTGAAGTCATGGTCTAAGTCACTAGGTAGGATAATGATGTTATGGATAAGTTTTTTTTACTCTAACATAACATTATTATAAAATCATGAGCAAATACACAAAATGGTTCATGTACATAAATCCTAATACCTAATATCAATGTTTTGGTTAGCTACACAATAATGAGAGTTGGGATGCTCCAAAAAGGGGCCAATCTTTTTCTCAAGAGAGATCATCAATAAGGCTATACTCTTGTAAATTTCAACTACTTGAAAGTACAAACCTTATAAACCTTATCTCCCCAGCATTATCAAGTCTTTCCCTATTCTCATTCACCATATTTGAGGCTTGCTACTACTTCTTTACCCTTTTCATGCAAATCTTAGATCTATAGGTTGTAACTCTCCCTCAATTTTAGTCTTTTTTATCTAGGTAAGCATATATTGTGCACAAACCACACCAGCCCAAACAAAACCCACTTTGATATGGATACAAGACATAAACAAGATTGGATATACCAATGGTTGACTTGCCAAAACATATCTTAACTACTAGAGTGAGCTTTTGCTTGGTTGCATGATTATTCTTTTTGCATTTTTACTTATTAAACATAAGAATAAACCACACAATACAAATTCTTTAAACAATGTGATATAAAAGAGAAATGCAATAGTAAAGGCACACATTGGAACACCATGCACACAATATTTATTATGTGAAAGTCATTGCGGAAAAACCTAACAAGAAATGAAGGGCCACACCTTTCTTCTTAATCAATGGAGAATACAATGCAAAATACAAAGATTATATAAATACTGTTGTGGAGCTATGAGACACTATGGTATGTTATATTTCCCTATCAACCATTCCTTCTCTCATACTTTGTTATCTCTTTAATCCTCTTGATAGGTGTGCTAGCATGGGACATCAAATCACTATAATGGGAGTTGAACCCCTTTATGTTATGTACCTTAGATATGAATATGCAATCACAAAAGGGAATATGTTATGTACCTTAGATCTGAATATCTGAAATTATCCACATTATATTAATATCAAAACCATTAAGGTGGGGAAATGCCTTGCAATTGATCCTTTTATGAAATGAATCCACTCTTATTCACTTGCCTCTTTAAGGGTGTAATCTCCTATTAGCTAAGCTCCAACTACAAATATTCTCCACACATCATTCATAAGGAGTGTTATCACTCAAAATGATCCTTAAGGTTGTGGGAAGAATCACTTCGAGCTAACCACAAAACCAACTTTAGGAAAGGGAGTTGGCTTCTTCCTTTCCAGAGAGGGATCTCTCACAAATTGTTTTAACAAGGCCAGATATATGAAACAAAGCTAAAATCAGATTGTTGTGTTGTTGAAACAAAGCAAGCATTCCTTGGGCAATGGAATCAAAACAAACAATTATATCAAATTACAGTGTTGTTGCATGGAACTTCATAACAGAGGCAAGATAGCCATTCAATCACATTCAAAATGCTTTGGTCTGGTGGAGGAGAAGAAATAAAGAATAATCCATTAACATGAGCATCTAACAAGGATGAATTCAATGTTAACTTTAGAGGAAACAATTTGTGAATATCTGAAACAATAGACAGAGCATATGAATATGAATTATGTACTATTAAACACTCATTTCAGACATGAAAGGAAAACATCATGGAATTAATAAGCATGGTACACATTCACATAAGAAAGGAGAAAACAGACTATAATGTAAACAACACATGAATCTCTGAAAAAAAACAACTTCGGCTATGTAATTTTATTAAAAATGAGTTTCACAATACAAAAAGGCCCAGCTCTTACGGGTTCCAACCCTTTTTCATTTCTATTACATGTGAATATATAGATATCTTCAGCCCTGAGGCTCGCATCACCCTAACAGAAAGTTGTTACTACTGTGATGACACCTATACAGATATGTCCATCACCTCTAAGAATCAATTACAACAAAATAACAAATGCTGACAAAATAGGCTTAACTGCCTTTTACAAGTGTCAATAGACATTTACTAGTTGGTAATAGACCCTAGCAAATAAGCAAAAACCCAAGTAACTAATTCTTCAGGCTGCAATCTCCGCAATCTTCATAATCTTTATGCGTGCAATGTTAGTTTGGCATTTCTATACTTCTCCATGAGCTTCCATTGGTCGGAAGCTGGAAACTCTGAAGTGGCCACTTCCTTCAGCAACACCCGCAATTCTGTATGGTCTCTATATGAATAGCTCTGAAGGTGTGTACATGCTTCTTTGAAAATCATGACCAATTCAAATTTGTTTGTCAACTTATCCACCACTGTTTTGCCAAACAGTGGTCGGGTCATGCCAGCAAAGTCTGTGTAATCCAACCTGCAACCCACCAACCTATCCTGATACTCTTTTTGTGTCAGCATGGTACCATCTTCTTCCCAAAAGAGAGGTAGTCGCTTCTTAAACAATGGATCAAACATATCCTTGAATTATTTCAATTGGTGTGCCATGACATCAATCCTGGCCTGAATAGTATTTACCTGCTGATGTTTATTTATCACCCTCTTGGCCCAAATGATGGTAGACAATTTGTCCTTTATGCCTGTTGCTTTTACTTCATCCTGAGTTATGCCATTCAAGAACTCTATGGCATTTTCAACGCATCCCACAGAATTTTTATTCAGTTTTCCATTTGTTATTGTTACACTTTGCTTGGCTAGCTTAATTACAGCTTCCTTGTCTAGGACAAAGTCAAGTTAGGGCCTTAATTTGTCTGCCTCAGCAATGATTTCATCCCAAATAACCTGCTTTTCTTCCTGCGGTGAAGCTTGACCTATAGCCTGTTTTATTAATTCATCATGCTTAACCTGCAACCCTAGGTACTTAGCTTCCCATGTTTTCCTCTCCTGCTCCTCTTTTGTAACTCTGCTTTCTAGATTTGTGTTCTGCTTCTACAACTTTACTACTTCTAAGTCCTTTAGACTTGCCTATGCCACATCCTGCACGTTGGATAAATCCCCAGATTCAATGGAGGAAGGAGTAACCATACATTCCAATTCTTTGCCCTTCTCGTGCAATTTCCCTTCCAAATCCTCAAACTTAGCTTTCCACTTCTTTTCGCTCTCCACCATAAGAGCCATATCCCTCTTCCACTACACTTATTTCTCTTCAAACTTCAACAATTTTGCTTTACAGACTATTAGTTCATTTTTTAGCTTTTCTCTTTTCTCCTCCAGCTTTGTCAACTCAGAGGCTTCTACCATCTAGGTGGAAGGGATCTTCAATTTCTTTTTCAATGACTAAATGGTATTTTCCTTCTCAGTTAGCAAATTTTGTATGCTAGCCCTCTTGTCTGCCTGGCCTTCAGTAGCCAAGATGTCAGCCTGCAGCTTCTTGATTTGTGCCTTGTGGGCTTTGTTCTGTGACTCTTCCTTGTCTGAGCTGATTTCCAACATTATTCTTACTGGTTTGTAATTTGGACAGCTCCAGCGTAGCCTTCAACAGTTTTGCATAGATAATATCTCCAGTCTCTTTGGGTAAATGTATCATGTCGGGGACAAGAATATCTTCTAAGTTCATCTTCAATTCAGTGGCCTTACTCTTGGTAGCTGGGGCCAAATTCAAGGTGTTTTGAGCATGGCTCCTGACAGTAGCCAAGTACACATCCTTGCTATAGATCTGTCTGACCTCTGCATATAACTTTGATTCCTCTAAATCCTCCTCTTTTCTTCCTTTATACTCATCCAATAATTCTACTCTACTCTTGCTTTGTGCAGTAGGTTCAGCAACTGCCCTATCAAATACATATTCCTTGATCTCGAAGGCAGGTGTTTTGGCCTTCACCTGCTTCTTTTTAGATTGACCAGTGGACACCTGCACAATCTGCTTCCCTGGTTCTTCTAGTTTATGCCTCTTTGAATCCCTCTCTGTGTCCTCATCTTCTACATCCATGGGATCAAGGACTTCCAATTTCCTGGATCCTCCAGAGCCACTGGCAGGGGATATAGTTGCTCCAACTGTTGGGACCAAGCTAGAGGAGTCAGGTAGTGGGGGTATGGTTGTCTGCACCAGAGAAGTGGAGTCATCCTGTACATCTACATCCATATTCCCTTTGCTGGGATATTCCAACCAGTTGGAAATCTCTGTCATACCTGCAATCTCAAAATGTACAAAGTCCTTCATGTTACTTTCTTTCCTTCTGTTTGAGATGATGTGGTGCGGGTCATAGTTGATGGCTGCCTTTGTTCGGAATCCCATATCTCTTAATATAAACTCAATGGATGAAATGGAAGCCTTTCTCTTGACGATGAATGGGCCTACAACCCATGGGAATGCAATATCTGAGGATTTTCTATGATCCCAAAAATGTTCAGTTTCTACTCTTAACTTTTTCCTGATGAATTCCAAAGAAAACACTCTTGGAGTTAAGAATGCTGACAATACATATGGTGAATGAGAAAACCCATAAACTCTGATTGTTGTGATGTGCTCCGAGAGAAACCAGTCACCTATCTTCTTCTCAAGAGAAGGTTGCAACATCTCCTTCATCTCTGCTAACACCCTTGGTAATCTTTTCTGAAAGAAAACATTGTAAAACTCATACATGAGGTTGTTAATGAATTTGTTGTAGTCTATGAGCATTTCCTTTGTGAGCTTCATCTCAGGAAGATGCAAGTTTTCTTCATTGAATGACAGGAACATCCTCAGCAAATATGACTGGAATCTAAAACTTCTAGTCCTGTGGAAGTCCACTAGCTGAGAATGGATATTCTCAACTAGGGACTCATCAAATTTAATGTAGGCACACTGGACAGACTGGTCAGACTCCTCAGAATTTAATGGGAAAGTACTAATGAAAAATAATACACTCATCAGGGGCTCAGTGACATACATGTCTGTGTCTAATCCTAAAAACTAGCTTAGCATGGTTATAACACACTTGGATTCTTCAGTAAAGAGACAGACTTCGACTGGGAAAGCATGGTCTTGTAATGGGACTCTATGTGTTAGGAAAACCCTGTAGAAACTTTGTTTTAATTCCACTGCAGATTGCTTGAAATAATGAATTAGGAATTCTTCCTTGTAACCTTTGTTTTTTAGACTGAATTCATCGGGAATTCATAGGGCCTTTCTTATAACTACAGGACTGGCAAGACAAAAAATCTTTGAACCAGACGCATCCATAATCACCCTCTCAGAGGAGGAGTAATTGGTGGCGCACCAGTCGACGAACTCGGGACAGTTTAGCTTTTGGACAGCTGCAAAAAAACTGGAAAAATGACTGGTATACCTTGTGCACATCTACGCCCTGGTCCTAGTCAGTTTCAATCTATCATTTACTGTTTCAATGGGTCCATTAGTCAACACTGTGTAGTAGACATCCACATCCCTATCTTCTAACAGTTCTTCTATCTTCTGGTTTTCAAAACTTGGGGGTTCTACTTTTCCAAGCCCAGCCATTTAAATAGTTTTGCAAGGAGACAAGATGCCTACCTGGTAACTGACAGCTGGTCTGAGCTCCTGGTTGGGTTGTCTACTTCTACATAGTTGTCGTCTTTCGCTTTCCAATGCAACCAGACAAACAGTATCCAGGTCCCCGTGCATAAGCATTTTTAATATTATTCCCTTTTCATATCATCCCTGCAACTACAACAGTGAAGGGGTTATTTAAACCTTCCATCTGCGTGATTGCTCCTACACCATTGATTTCTCTCCCTGCTTGGATCTACAATCCTCCTGCATCCTTCCTCCTTCAGCCAACTGCCTTCATTGCATTTCAAATCCGCATAGCCACTGTCACCTGTCGATCTAGATCCTATCCGCATCCTATCCATCCAAAGGTGCGGCCCCTACCAAGGTTCGCTGATTTGGAAATTATCAATAATCCGTGCATGTTCAATCTGCAAACTAAACCTCCACCGTCGATGCCTTTCCCCACCAGATCTGCACTGTTGCATGATGTGGAGCCTACCGCCACTTCGCGATTTCGAAAAGTTCATTTCTTCGCGCATGTCAAATCAATGAAGTACTTGATGACCATATTTATGTCCTCCCTTCCGTTGATCTGACCTCTGACTTTCCCACGGGCTAGCAACACTCCGCCCGTACTTAAACCACCCCCTCTTATTTCTGCGAAGTCGCCTTTCAACCGTTGATCTCCGTCGCCGCAAATCTGCTCCATTCATTGGTGCCCTCATATAAATTTGAGCGGATTTTTACATTTTTCCCCATTTGCAAAGTCGAAACTCAAGGATTTTAACTCTTTCCATCCTAACCCAAAGCATAAACATGCATGGATATCATTAGTATTCCTCTTGGTCATATGACTCAGAAACCTAGAACCTTACTCATTATTTTCAGGGATCTAAACCCTTCCAAGCCTTCAAACCAAAAATGGTGCTAAAAGGAGGATTCCATCCTTATTTATAGATCATAAGACAACTTTAACCATAATCAACCTCCTAACTACCTACTGGACTTTCTTGAATGAGGCTAGTGTTTAACATAACACTAGTTTATAAAGGGGGGATCATAACAATTTCCTTCCTTTCAACGAGGGTTTAACACCCTTTCTTTTCCATTAGGGTGAAGGTTTTAGATACACTGTTTCTAGATGTCTAGTGATTTTTCATACGTTAGTAACTCAACATGAGTGAATGATAATGCACTAGTGTTGCTTCCACATTGACCTGTAAGTAATAATAACATTGCCACCTTGTCATGGGTATGAACTTTAGATATGGAACTTGTTTAAGGAAAATGACCCATGAATGGAAAGCTATCAACAAGCATAAGGTACTTCTAAGTTCCATTTCTTTTACCCCAAACCAAAGGATGTTTATTTATGGTTTGTTACCAAGATTTTTCAAGATTTGGCCCAAAGCTCATCCTATAGGTCCCAAATTCTGTTTTCCATATTTTAGAGCACCATAAAAACAATAGGGTAACTATGTAAATCCATTATGGATAAACATATGAGATATCCCATATTTATATAAGCTACAAAATAAGATTTTCATTTCATGAGGAATTTATATTGAGCTACAAAATAATTCCATGGTTGAAGGCCTTCCGAACATCAAATCCTCAAAAGGGATATGCAAGGGTTGCATCATTGGCAAGCATCTTGAGCACAAGTTCAATCAAGGCAAAGCTAGCAGAGCTTCTTATATTTTGGGGCTGATTCACAATGATATCAGAGGTCCGCTACCAAATACCCCCACGAATGGCTCAAGGTATGTTCTGACATTTATTGATGATTTCTCCAAATTCACATGGGTCTACTTTCTCAAGAACAAATCGGAAGTGCTAGAAAAATTCAAGAATTTCAAGTCTTTTGTTGAGACTGCTACTGAGAGCAAGATCAAAGCTCTTATATCTGATAATGGTGGAGAATATATCAAATCATAGCTTCTACAACTTTGTGCGGAAAATGGAATCCAAATCCAGCACACAATCCCCTACACACCTCAGCAGAATGGTGGAGCGGAGAGGAAAAATCGAGCACTAAAAGAGATGGCCACTTGTATGTTTGAGTCGTGTTGTGGCCACAACAGATCCCATGCTTAGCTAAAGCACGGGAGCCCCATTTTTAATAAATTTGAAGGTATATGGGTAAGTTTCCTTTTGTGAATATGAGTTTCCGATTTAGATATCTTTAAGTCTAATGCCCATACCTTCTTGCTCCTTTTTTCTGCCTGATCTGGATTATCTCTAAGTGTTTGGGTTGCAGAAATCTTTAAATTTTGGGTGTTTTAACCTTTTTTCTCTACCAACCCGAAACCTGACACTTGGACAACCCGAAACCCAAAATTTTCGGGTGCAGGAAATTAGTGTTCTCATTTTTGGATTTTGTCATCTCGAAACCCGTAACCCGAAAGTTGCGGGTGCGGTATTTCATTTTTTCGAAGTTTGTTTTATGTAAACCCGAAACCTGACAATGTCGCGTTGCGAGAATCTAGATTTTTTGTTTGTAAGTTTTAATAAACTTGAAACCCGAAACCCAACAAAGTCGCGTTTCGAGATTCAGAAATTACCTTTTTAATTTGCATTGATTGCGTCCCAAAACCTGCAACCCGCAACTGTCGGGTTGCGGCTTTCGGGAACTTGATTTTGATTTGGTTATATTACAAAACCCGAAACCCACCAGTGTTGGTTTTTGGCTCTTGGGAATGGTAAATAAAACTTTTTATTGTGTTTCTGAACCTGATCCCGCATTTCGCATCAGTGGATCTCAGCCGTTCATTATTCCATGTCCTACGGTCATGATTTAACTAGGGTAAATTGATAAATATAAGGTTTTTCTATTTTTCATTATCATTTTTACTCACAGAAAATTACTTCGTTGTGCTGATTTTACCGTGGATTTCTCGCTTTAGTTGATTGTCGGTTTTCAGTTATCAAAGGTAGGATTGCTGTCATTTCATTTTTCGGTTGGTATTTTGGCTGTTTGTGATTGTTTTTTTTATTTTTGTTTTCTTTTATTTCGTCAGAAATTACAAAGTTTGCCACTATGTCAAGAAGTACCCGGTCCAGGGTCGTTCTCAGAGACACCCTAACCAAAGACCCCAACTTTGGTATCTTCTTAGATACCAACGGGAAGGTCACCGAGACTTATCAAATGGACTGGTCTCGGGTTTATGCTATATTCGACAATGATGACCTTTCACAGGTAGAGATTGATAGGCCCGCCTATGAGAAGATTAGGGCTTCCCAGATTCATGCTATTGCTACACGGCCCGCTATCTTACCTTATACGGATGAAGTGAAGTGGATAGTTGAGAACGCTGGTGTCAAAGACTAGTCTTTCAATGATAGTCTGGGGAATCAATTGACTCATTTCCGTCCCAAGGCTTTTACCCGAGCTTTTGCTCTCAGGCCACATGAATAGAACCTATCTCCTGAATTCATCCAATCCTCCAAGTCCCATTACAAATTTGCCAAAATGATGAAGTCTTGGATGATAAAACCTAATGCTTTCGTGCTTAAGCCTAATAATCTATATCTAATTGCCTGGTTCAAGGAACGTTATTCTTTGCTAGAGGCTATGTTGTGTCTCCTATTCGGACTCCCCAATTGTTCGTTGTTTAAAGTTGAATGGGTGCCTATAGCGCACCATGTCTTGACCACCGACGAGTCCTTCCCATGGGCTTCCATCTTGTCCTCAGAACTAAAAAATGCTATCGAAGATTACCAGAAGTCTCCTGCCTTCAGAAAACCACATTTCTTTTTATCGGCCTATGTAATTGATGTTTTGTGCTCGGAATTTCAATACCCCAACTTGAACTAGAATTGGACTCCAACAGACCCACCTATGTACATCTATCATTCAATCTTATGGGAAGAAAACTTTATCCCTCTACTGTACGACATATGTGATCAATTCTTGGGCACTGTTTATTTCAATATTTTTAAGCAAGAAGCACCAGCATTTTCAAATGATTCCAAGGTACTCATCAATACTATCGGTGACTGGTATGTGTATGAGTATTTCTCATATATCAAGGTCTAGGGTAGTAATATTGTACATCTGTTACCCAGAATTGTCCCTGACAGATTGGCCTTGCAAGAAATTTCATTTCAAACTGTGACTGATGGTATGTATAAGAAGCTTACAGGTCCTAGAAAGAAGGGATGGCCTAATTCCCTTTGAACCTTGGGTCATTGGTCATCCCAACCTCCAATTGGGCAACGATCCTTGGTGACCAAATGGTTGATTTCAAATTGGGATTTGCCCCTAAAAGAAAGCATGACCCTAAGAAGTTATTGGATGCACACTTCAAGCAAACCCATATTAAAGTGGACTATGTGCATGAAAACATTCCAGATGACTCTATCTATCATGGAGTCAATTCATTCTCTGAATTTCTTGTTAGAGCAAAAGACCCAGAAGAGCAGCTTAACATTCTGCAATATCAAAAGGAATTAAAGCTCAGGGTGCTAAGCTACAGGAAATTGGAGTTGGACCTGCTAGATAAAGTAAGAAGAGAAAGAGAAGAAAAAGAAACTCGGGAAGCTAATTCTCTTCAGGTGGTGATTCATTCAGAACAAGGAAAAGGAAAAACCCCCATCAAGGATTCTCCCCCCAAGAAAATAGTAGAATAGCTCAAGTCCCTGTTATATACTTCTCAGCAGTTTCAGAAATATCTGGCACAATTAACATCAGTATTGAAGACTTACCCTGCAGAGCCTCGGAAGGTTACTGTGGATTCTCAAATGTTGGAGCCTTCAAACTCTCCTGAAATTATCAGTGCAACTATGCAAGAAAATGATGATTTGGTGGTTACCCATGCCAGCTCAGCAAAAAGGAAAAGGATCCATGCCAATCCTCTCCCCAATGTTCAGATTATTGACTATGATATTACTGAAGAGCCTGAACCCCCAGTTTCAGTAACTGAGGAGATTACAGAACAATCCAAGATGCTCACAGACTTGTTAAATGTTATTGAGGTGGATTGCTCTGCTCAGGAATAGTCATTTGAAGACACTTATGTTCAGGATTCTCCGGTTTCAACATCTCAGCTAACATCAGCTCAACAATTTTCTACTTCATTTTCAGAGCACCTACCTCCCTTTTCATTGTCTCAACTGCTCAACAGTGTAACTTCTTCTTCAACTACACTTTCAGGTGGTCAAGAGTTTTTCTATGTTCCTAAGTCCATGGTACTAGAAACTCCAACCATTGTCATTCCTACACAGTCACCAAAACCTATCCTGCTAATACCTTCCATAGATCAATTCACCTCCATTCCTCTTCCCATTCCATCCTCTATCACAATTCAAGATAAGCCTTCTATAATTTCTCAATCTATATCATTAGCTATCTCTGTTTCACCTAGCATTGAAGGGCCACCTATAGTTCCTTCCCTGTCATCAGCTCCCAATGCTAAAGAACAGACTCTACTGTCTGAAGTTTATATTTCGGTCCCTTCACCTACACAGGTCCAGTCACTTGTCCAAGATGTTTCTATCTTAGTGACCGTTCCCCAAGTTACTATGTCTATCCCTCACCCTAGTGGTATTATGACACCTTCAATAATTTCGACTGTTAATGTTATTCCCATCACTACTGAGGGGGTTGATGAATATATAGATGAAGATGTGGTTCCTATTGGAAACTATTTCTATAACAAGGAAGAGAGGACAGTATTCAAGAAAATAAGGAAGAGAAGTAAAGATGAGCAGGCATTGGAATCACCTGCTCCGATTCAAGTTTTATGGGCTCAACAAACTGAAGATCCCCAGGCTGGAGCCATTGAAGCAGCAACAGTTTTGGGAGCTTTCGCTGGTGCCAATATAGATTCAGTTCAGTTACTGAACAGAGAGGTTGATCTTAAAAAGGAAAGAATTAAGGAACTTGAAGATGAGTTGGCCAAGATTAAGGCTGAACACAGCCTCCATGTGGCTAATATCAGGCAAGAATGGATGGAACGCTTACATACGTCAGAACAGGAGAACATCTCCCTTCAGAATCAACTTAACACAAAAAAAACTCAGAACTCCATCCATGCAGAAAGGATAGCAACCTTGGAGATCCAAGTTGGAGTTGTAACTGCAAATGCAGCTTCAACCAGTTTTTCTAAGTTTACACCATAGGAGTTCAAGGATCTGGCCTTGGAGGTTAATAATGGACATTACCAATTGCTTGAAAAGTTGTACATTGCATAAGATGAAATTAGGGAGACATTTATTATCTTTGACAAACTGTCTTCTGACCTTGAGGTACAGAAAATCAAGAGAATTCAATCTTCCAAAGATCAGGACGAGGTTAGTGAATGGAAAAGGTATATTAAAAACATCCCAGTGGACCTCCCAATTCTTAGTAGTCTTCAGATGAAGAAGAACAAAGCCTCCCTGAATACCTGGATCGAATTCAATGACTCCGCTGAAGAGATCATCATAAAATCCAAAGATCTTTGTACTTGATGTTGGTATGCAGCTGAAAACATCATGGGGGCTCTACATCTCCCATACATGGATCCTATTTTGAAGGCCCTTCCACCTAAATGTAAGATAGAAGAAGTGGAGCGTGAATGTGAAGAAACTACACAAAAGATCCAGGCTATTGAAGCAGTCAACATTGATCACGTGGAGGAGATGATCAGGAAACCGCTCTCCTTTGAGAGCAAGATCCATTTTTACCTTCGCACTTGGCATAAGCTCGCCAAACATGACATGGAGAACAACATATGTAATGCCCAGATAGGATTAGAATCTGTCAACTATCCAAACATAGATGAATTGTTAGAGATATATGATAATTGGTAGGATTTTCTGGCCCAATAGACTCTTTCGTGATTTTGGGATCCCTATCTTTTGGGAATTTCTCATTGTACTCTGTTGTAATATTTTTTATTTAAGGAAGAATACCTCTCTGAGAGAGGGGTTGGAATTTTTGGAATTGTAATTCAGCAGAAGATAAGACTGGGGATACTCTATGGCCAGAGTCATTGTAATTTTGGTACAAGACATCTTAATACAGTAATGTTATCTTTGGATCCATATTCTGGTTGTTACTCAAATTTCTTTGAGAATTTCTGATTTTATATTCCAGATTATCATCCGATATATATACATGATCTCTTGTTAGATACTTAATGAATGCATAAATCTGTTGTATCGATTTTTCTGTATAACTGATGTATGTATGGAAATATTTGATTGAATTTCTTTAATTAAATACTTTCTTTATCGATTTATGCAATTGATCAGATACACATTCAATTATTGTTGGTTTTTCAATCAACAAAGAGATAACAGGTTATATCTTGATGGTCTTTAAGCTTGAATTATCATTGTTTGATTTTCATTGAGTAATCATAATTTAAGTTAGCAAATATCTCATATGATGGCATTTCTGTTAAGGGTGATAAACTATTTGTTCTTTACACCTCAGGGTTGATCTGCACAAACATTAAGCTTTCATTTTAGAATAGGACTGACTTAGACTAGTTTCCCTTTTCTAAAATAGGTTAGGTTAGCTTTGTTTTACCATATCCACACCTTGGTTTTCCTTGACTGAAAAACTGATTTTATAGGTCAACTTATTTACTCTTAGAGTGCCAGCGGAGGCCTAATATCCATGGGGGATCACCACACCAAACAGGTTGGGGATAGAATTTCCCTTGCGTAGGGTACTTTGAATCCTTTCAACTTGGGTTTTCTTCCATTGTTGAGTGTCTTGGAACATTCCAGCACCTTTTGCATCTAACCTGCACAACCAAGGCATCAACAAGTCGAAAGGTTTGGCTAAAAATATTTGGGTTGAGGCCATGAATGTTGTTGCATACATTAAAAACAGAGTTCCACACTCATCTATCAAAGGTACTACTCCCTTCAAAGCCTACATTGGTCACAAGCCTGATGTGTCCAATCTTAGGGTTGTTGGCTCCACTGCATGGGCTAGAATTCTGACTAAGAAGAGAATATATTTGGAGCCATAGCGTATTGAGTGCATCCTCATTGGATATGTTGAATAATCCAAAGGATTCAAACTCATGGATATCAAATCCAAAAATATATTCATCGAGCGAAGTGTCAAATTTGAAGAACCGCTTCAAGATCTAAAACTAGTCGAGGAAGAAACTGTTGAATTGCCTCCTCTCCAAGAAGAAGATTCGGAAGAAGATGATGAAAGTTTGTGTTCTGATATTTTATTAGACATTAATGAACATGAAACATCAGGTTCGGATTCAGATCCAAATGATCCCTCTTAGTTTCCAAAGTGGCCAGAAAAGACTCTCAATTCTGTTGGTTCTAACATTGGGAATCCTGTCGATCCAAGAACTCGAGCAGAATTTCAAAGAGCACGTATGGATCTTTCATATTCTTATCCTTTACTATCTGAAAAATATTTTTTGATGATAGGTTCAGATCCTAAATCATACTATCATGCCTGTTAACACCCAAAAAGTGCTCACTAGCTCATTCCCTTATTCACATGACCCATTTGTCCACTTTTTCCACCATTTGAGCCTCTAAAACCATCAAAAGGTCACCAAAAAGACCATAATACACCTTTTTTCCCCTCAAAATATGTATTTTTCCTCAAAATATGTATTTTTCCTCAAAAAACACAAAAAAAAACCCTAAAAAAGGGTCCAAAATTTCCAAAAAATATTGAAAGGGAATAAAAATATAAAAAATATTCAAAAAAAGAAAAAGCGGAAAAAAGAGACCTAAACCATGTTGGTTAATACCATTGGTTTTCTTAAAACCATAACGGTATTCCCCATCACCAAAAACTATAAAAAGATGATAGGGGCTCCTCATTATTCATCCATATTTCATCCTATCCTCATGCTGCCAAAATCCATCTTGAGCTTTGCCCAACCATTGAAGCATTGGAGAAGAAGAGACCATTGGACATTGGAGCACCTCAACCTTGGAGCTTCCCAAAACTCACTATCCTCACCATTTGAGGTAATACAAAAGTTTTAATTTTTATTTACATGCTTATGAATCAATTTTGTTCATTGTTATCAATCTAGAATTCTTTATTTTACTGTTTATTGCCATTAATCTATAGTTCATATTTGCTTATTTACATTGCTTTATTTGAAACTGTTGCTACTAGTTAGTAGGTGCATCCTTACACATGCTTGGTTGAAAAACCAAGCAACAGTTTTTGGCGACTCTACTATTTTTTGAATTTTAAATTTTTGCTTTAGATCTTTATTTTAGTTGTTTTTCCCATTTAAAACTATAGATCTGACATACTAGTCAGCTTCTTGATAGCTACCCTAGACATTGGCCCTTTTTGCAGCCCGAAACAGCCCAAAATTTCAATTTTCAGGTTCATTTTTCGTCGGTCGTTTTTCGTTCGTACATCGCGACTTTTGGCACCCACAGTCGTGCGGTCCATCACGACTGTGAGCCTTTTTTCCGTGCGGTCCATCATGACTTTTCGAATTTTTCCTGCGCAGCTAGGAAACCTTTTCCTGCGCAGTCCATCACGACTGTTTGGCATTTTCCCGCGTGGTCCATCGCGACTGTTTTGCATTTTTCCGTGCGGCTCATCGCGACTTTTGACCACAACGCCGCGATTCACATCGCGGATTTCATCCACATCATCGTGTGGCTCATCACGGGTTTTGACCTAACAGCCGCAATATTTCCTATTTCGGTTCAGCTGATTTTTCAAAAACAATTTCGCCCAATCAACCCATTTTTTCCAGCATCAATTTCTGCAATTTTTTACAGCCCATTGTGTCATTATTGCAGCATTATTAATTGATATTTGTTAGATACTTCATTTATCTTTTTGAAAATTTGCAGTTAATTGAAAGAAAGATTTTTTTTAAGTATTTCTGAGATTCTAAGTTTTATACATTGCAAAGTTAGAACCATATTTCTAAAGTTGCTTAATATTTTTCCCAAGAAAGACTCTAAAAATCCATTTATTTTTACATCTTTTATTTGCTTTACTTTTTAAAGAATCCATATTTTTTGAAAAGGTTATTAAAGCATTTACATTCGAAACGTCTTTCATTTTTTCACAAATTGAATTCATTATTTTAGTTTGTGATTAAATCATCCATGCGAGGCAAACTGATTTGGTATACAACCCCACCATCACACAATCTGTCACAATAATTTCAAGTGAGCCTTAAAAATTACCTTAACTCAACCAATATTCTAACCCCACTTGGGGAACCCAAAAAGAATTTTGTAGCTAGGTAGGACTGAGGGGATAAGTATCCAAACAACACCCCTCACTCTTTTTTCATGTTGAGACATAGTGGTTGACATTTAAGGTACCAAAATCCCTTATTATTTGTTGACACGGTTTAACACTAATTTATCGGGAAGGCCTCTCCCTTAGGAGGGTTGAAGTAGCCAGACTAGTTCTGGAAGCCTAAGTGGAATACCGCTATCCATTCAGTAACCGAAGGATACCTTTCGTAGTTCTCGTTGTACCACCCTTATGGGAATATAGCGGCGATAGAACCAAACTGCAAATTCACCCAACCAAACGTGTCATGAACGGGGTATCTTAGTGGCCAAAATTTTAGGATTGTCTACTCGGTGTCCCTCCCGGTAGGGGGATATCTAGCCTTTAATTCTATAATTTATATTGTATGACTTGGATTTCATCACCTTGTAGAGGATATACCTTATTGAGTCATAATACTTTTTAGTTAGGTGTTTGCATGCTCCATTACCTCCCTTTAGTCGTAGAGTACACCGTTTTTCTATTTTTAGGAGTTGTTTGCATGTTGGTTTTTTGACCGCATTTTTTGATTACTCCACTTATTATAGCACAGCTGTTATAGTAAGTGTTTTGAGGTTGGTTTTTTTTTTTGGCCCAAGTGCCATTTATTTTTTACGCTCCCCTCTTGCACGCACAGTTGCATTAAGGTATTTAGAGCTTTCCACTCACCATCACCTAGTAGTTTTTATTCACAAACTGTCACCATTGAGTCCCCATGATGTTCTCGACGTTTCCGGGGTGAGTCCCCACAATGTTCTCGACGTTTTCGGGGTGAGCCCCCGCAGTATAGTTCCCTTGACTCCACGCATCATCGGCACAGAACCCTGTCATCCGATTCTGACGCACCTCAATTCACATCTGATTATGAGGCAGAATCCGAAAATCCCACATACACCACACCCACTAGCCCCATGGTTGGTTCGCATTACGACAACTTTTTCACAGGGGATGTTGGTGGAACATCATCCACCCCCACCACCACAATGACCACCACGGTAGCCACAACTACCACACCTCCCTTAGGGATGCCTAATATGGGACCTACACCTACATTAGGTATGCCTACCATGGGACCCCCTTCCCAATACAAGACCCCCCACCTAACTTAGGCATGCCCACTATGGAAACTATACCCACTATCCCCCCTACCACTCAAATTCCAACACCTATTGGACATCTTCCCAGCCCATCAATGACTCCCATTGCACTTGGTGGCACGGGCCCCTCCCACACTCTTATGGGTGGAGGGCACATACCTCCCATGAAAAATATCCCCCTAGGGGGAAGTGGCCTAATACATAACACCACCACCAGCACTTATGCCCCCATGACAACATCACACCCTCCGCTAGTCTGTCATTTATGGCTAGCCTTAACCTACCAGACTTGGCTAGGCTAACAAATGATCCCATACGACATGACCCTACTTGGCCCCCCATGGCCACAAAGCTCCCCTCAGACATCCCAAAATTTGAAGGAAAAGCTGGGGAAGACCCCCAAAACCATATCATGTCGTTTCACTTATGGTGTTCCTCAAACTCCATAGTAGATGATTCTATTCGACTCAGACTTTTACAAAGAAATTTCACTGGCTCTGCAGCCACATGGGACACACCCCACGTTTACATCCTGTTGATGTATATGTAACTTCGGAATGTATTTCACATATATGTATATTGTATTCCTATAGAGATGTTATTATTCCTATATACGGAAGTGGTTGTATTCGTATAGAGATGTTATTATTCCTCTATACGGAAGTGACATCATTTATATTGTAAGTGTCGTAACTTATACTTGATGGGTTATTAGACCACCTTGTTGGGGTCGGCCCTATATAAGTCATGTGGGTCAAAGGGTTATTAGAACACCCTATTGGGGGTCGGCCATGTGGGTCAAAGGGTTATTAGACCACCCTAGTGGGGGTCGGCCCAGTCAGCATTATGTTAAGTCGTTAAGTTGAGGCCGACCTAATTGAGTAAAGGTCAAGTCAAGTTAGTGTATAAATAGAGAGTGTGTCTCTCTCATTTTACACATTCTATTCTCTCAATCACACTTTGGAGAGTGGCGCAATTGTGGAGGAGGAGGCTCTGCTGCTAGGAGAAGACTATCTCTTGTATTCTGGTTTTATCATTGCTCTATCTATCTCTGAGGAAGTTATTGGGGTTTTTCACCTTTATGGTTTTCCCCAAGTAAGCTTTCTGTCTCTTGTGTGCTTGCATTATTGTGTCCATGATTGATATGCTGTACATTTGCTGTACATTTTGTTCTCTCAGTTAAGATCCTAGATCAGATTGAAGTAAATTCTGAAAATTTAACATGGTATCAGAGCTAGCCTGAAAGAAGGCATGATATGGCATGTATGACACTTGTTGCACTTACGATGCTAGGGCTTGATATAGAAAAAACCAGTCATCATAGAACTTTCGCTATAAATCCGTTTTGGCGAAGTTTTCGGATCTGAAAATTTTACAAGTCGAAGATCAGATCCCCATGTACCTTGTGTCCAAAGGACAACCTCTAATTCGTTGTACTTTGTGATTTATGATATGTACAATATAGGGTTTCTGCCTTTTCCAGATATGAGTCAAAATCAGGTGACCTTGGGAAAAAGGTCATAACTTGGGCTAGGAAGCTCCAAATGAAATTTCATAAAAAGTGACAGGTACATAGACTATACTATCTCAGAAAACGTTTTCAAAGGCTGACGTTGAACCAGTGACACGTGGAACGTCGTACACATTTGCTCTACTGTATTATCCCATAAACAGGTCACGTTGCGACACTTGGAATAACTCTCTCTGAGAGAATCCAATTGAGGTCTGACCTATCAAGATGGAAAGCCAACAGGTCGAGCTATCTCAAAACAAAATTTCAGACCCTGTGGATCGAAAATTTCAGAGTTACACCAGAAACAATCAGGTACATATTTCTGTCAAAACAGAATTATTTTTTAGTACCTTCATTCATGGCTTCCGGAATTTAGGGGTTCGGAGAAAGTTGGAATTTTTGTAATCGGAGAACACGGCTGGATGCTACTCATCAAAATCGAAATTTAGAGACCAAGATCAAATTTTTTGGTTGGGCAGAAGGCCAGGCTTGATCAAACCCCAGTTCGGGATTTTGATCGAAAAGATGGAAAATTAGGGCTTCTGCAAAAATTGGAATTTTGGAAATCTGTGACCACGGCTGGAAGCTCCTCAAAAAAATTGAATCTTAGATTTTTGAATCAAATCTTTTGGTTGGGTGAAGCTCCAGGAAACTCAAACCCTAATTCAGGGTCCTCCCAGTGAATCCAGAAATCTAAAAGGCAATTTTGAGGGGTGAAACTTTGCAGTTTTCAAATTCTGAATATACCAACTTGATCAGCTCATCAAGGCGCATATTTCTATCCTTTAGGAAGTTTGAAATTCAAAGTTTGAATTTTTGGGGTTTCTTTGACAAACCCTAATCCAGCTCCAGCTCCAGTTCTTGCAAATCAAGTGGATTGGGTTAATCCTAGAAGAAGATGGATTGGTCACCTGCATAAGTGAAGAAGTTCCTGTCTCAGAGGGATATGAGGCTAAGGCCTTCCATAAGAAGATTACAAGCAATCTTGACAGGTATGGCTTACAGGTATGTTTCATGGTTAATTTTATCATATGTTTGTCTTCATATCATTACAGTACAATCTTGATTAATTACTGGACTTGTCGTATCACCTTAATAGAAGATATTCATTGATTAAGGTTTTGACACTTATGATTGTACTAATGCATTGTGATGTTGTATGAGGTTTATGTTGTTTGCTAACACAAAAGGTACACCAAGAAAGTCAAATCATGTTCTACTTCAAGAACATATGCTCATGGTGACATGAAGACAAAGATTCATCCATTGTCATGGATCACATAGAAGATCTACTTTCGAGGTATGTATAACTTGGTTCTACAATGGTTAACTTATGAGACATGCAGGTTACTAGCACAAGTCACTAAAGAGAACCAGAAGACATTATGCGGGTATGTTAGACATAACTAGCTAGCATGCTAATTCGGGTATTTTTTTCCTATATCAAGCTAGAATCCTACCTTCTGTTAGGATCTTATACTGTTGTGTTGTTGATAATGATTATTCATGAAGTCATAGGTTTGAATAATCATGGTTGTATGCATATTATGTTTCTTACCATAATTGATGATATGACTAACCAGAAGAATCATGAAGGTATAGGTTTGAATAATCACTGGTTTTATGCATATTATATCTCTTATCTTGATTGATGATTCAACTAACCAGAAGAGTCCTATGATCAAATAAGAATGTGTATGAGTAAAAGAAGACTTCCCTGAAACCTTGATTACTAATGTTTATTATCTGTGAATGATCGTGAATATACATGTTTAAGATTATTGTGTTTTGATAGTATTACGATTATACTAATAAATGTGTGATTATGTATGAGACCTCAAGGATAACACAATGATGATACTAATAAGCATGCATAGTGATTAAGGATGGATGTAAGTTCAAGGACAGGTAATCCAGAAAGCAAAGATCAAGAGGGAGCACACTCCAGTTGTTCCTGCAAGAAAGCAAAGGAGCACACTTCATTAGTTTCTGCAAGGATGTAGATATTCAGAGGGAGTTGACCACTTCTCACAATCCACATAAGAATGGAGTTGCAGAAAAGAAGCAAAGACTGAGAGGGAGTCAACCCAACAAACAAACAAAGATAAGTATTTGAATTGTCATTACTTGCATATTTTATTGTTTAAATAATATTGTTCAATAATGTATATACTGATGTTACTAGAATTAGGTTGTGTATTATGCATATTAGAATAGTTGCATTGATGAACAGTATACTACTAGTATGCATGGGTAAGTGGCCTATGGCACTGTACAACATTCCATTGCTACTTATCTAGAATGAAACCTCTTTGCTGACATGTTGGGAGTTGTGCACACTCTTAACAATGTTCTAGTAGAGATTGGAAGGCATCTAGAAAGTTACGGGATATGGATAAATGTTGTATTGAAGCATTGGCTAAGATAATTGCATGACTGTATGACATATTTCTTTATGTGTAAGAATTTGCTCTGAAAACTATGAGATGTTTTCTAATCATGCAATTTAACTTGTTGTGTAGGAAAGATCGTATGCCATCACCTACAAAAGAAGAACTACAACATTTGTTCAGCAACAAAATTATCTATTGAAGATATTGAAGTTCCCAGGATATGGGAAGAATGCCATGATCCATCGATCATGAAGAATGATGTTTGGGATGTAGTCCCAAGACCTGAAGGGAAGTTTGTTATGACTTCCATATGGATCTATCAAGATCAAACATGTTGCATATGGCATCATAGAGAAATATAAGAGTGATGAAATAGAAGATACACCAGATGGATTTCAAGACAGCTTTCTTGAATGGTGTAGTTGAAGAAGAAGTGTATGTGGAGTAGCCACTTGGTTCTAAGACACATGACAGGGAGTCATATATGTGCAGAACTTGGGTATGATGCACCACTTTCTAGGTATGGAGGTGTGGCAAAGTGTAGATGGAATCTTCCTTGGACAAGGGAAGTATGCAGTAGAGATCCTGAAGAGGTTCGGGATGATGGACTGCAAGGCTATGGCATCGAACCTGAAGCTTCTGTGTGATGCTTCATCTGAACCGGTTGATGTCACTATGTATCGTCAGATGATTGGGTCCTTGATGTACCTGACAAATATGAGACCAAATATTTTCTTTGCGGTGAACACATTGAGCCATTTCTTGACAGATCCGAGGAGTGTTCACCCGGTTGTTGTAAAGCATATTGTGAGGTACCTGAAGGGTAAAGTTGATTATGGGCTCAAATATGATGCGAATCAAAAGTTTAGCCTGCAGGATTATGTTGATTCAGATTGGGCAGGCAGTGCTGCAGATAGGAAGAGCACTTCTGGGTGTTGCCTCAGTATGGGATTAGGTGTGATCTCTTTGTTTAGCAGGAAGCAGTCCTGCGTAGCACTGAGTACAGCCAAAGCAGAGTATGTTGCGACAGATGAGCAGGTTGTAGATGTATTGACCAAGCCGTTGGCCAGAGTGCAGTTTGAGTACTTCAAAGATAGGCTTGGTGCACTTCAGATCGAGGTTCATTCCAAAGGGAAGTGATCAGTCTGAAAGATGCAGATGCACATGAGCTTTTTTGACATGGTTGATGTGTTCTCCCATGGTCGTGATGTAATTGATGAGCCATTCTCACATGGTGGTAGATGTGTTCTCCCATGGTGTAGATGTGAGGGCTGGATCCATTCTCACATGGTGGTAGATGTGTTCTCCCATGGTGAAAAAGTTAAGGGTTGGAGCCTTCCCCGAATGGTGGTAGATGTGTTCTCCCATGTCGGTGATGTAAGTACTGGATGATGTGCATCTGGGCTGTGCTTCATGGATGATGAGATGATATGAAGAAGATGATGCTATGATTATCAGGAGGATCATGGATGATGAGCATCAGGACGATTCTCTAGTTACTGCTCTATATGTATATGTATGCATCATGTTGGATGCTGGATATGATCAGTTGGATCATTTATATGTATATGTATATGTACGCATCATGTTTGATGTTGGATATGATCAGTTGGATCATTTGTATGTATATGCATCATGTTGGATGCTTGGACCATGTATCTGTATATGTATCAGGTGGATACGTTGTATGATCAGGTAGATCATGTATGTTGATATGTATCAGGTATGATCAGGTGGATCATGTATTTGTATTTGTATCCAGTGGATACACTGTATGATCAGGTGGATCATGTATTTGTATTTGTATCAGGTGGACACACTGTATGATCAGGTGGATCATGTATGATGATATGTATCAGGTAGATACTTGGTATGCATCAGGTGGATGCATTGTATGATCAGGATGATCATGATGATGAGCTTCAGGATGTTGCTCCAGATGATATGTATCAGAATGGTACATTGATGATGATCAGTGTGATCATGAGCATCAGGATGATGCTTTGTGCGATGATGATCCGTTGGATCATGAGTATCAGGTTGATACTTGGAGGTCAGAGATGATATGTGGCAGGTTGTGAAAATAGCATGTAATCAGTCCTGGGAGATCTTGTCGGTCGTGTTGTGGCACATAAATGTTCCTGGGATACTCTTTCCGGTATTGCTATGTAGTATGTAATCAGTCCTCAAATATCTGATAGGTTGAGCTGTGTGCTCATAATCAGTCCTGGGATGAGGTATTACTATGGAGACATGTAATCAGTCCTGGAGATCCAAGAGGTTGAGCTGTGTGCTCGTAATTAGTCCTAGGATGCTCTTTAGAGATCTTGTTGGTCGTGTTGCGGCACATAAATGTTCCTGGGATGCTCTTTAAAGGTTTTGTCTATCCACATGTAATTAGTCCTGGAGATCCGATAGGTTGAGCTGTGTGCTCGTAATAAGTCCTGGGATGCTCTTTAGAGATCTTGTCGGTCGTGCTGCGACACATAAATGTTCCTGGGATGCTCTTTAAAGGTATTGTGGAGGAGATGCATGTAATCAGTCCTGGGAGATCTTTCCGGTCGTGCTTAGGCACATAAATGTTCCTGGGATACTCTTTCTGGTATTGCATCCACACATAAAATTAGTCCTGAGAGGCCACCTCTATCAGAACGTTCGCACAGATGATGAAGACCTGCAAGTGGTGGGCCTACATCCAGTATGAAAAAGGACTGGCTCTGTAGAACTTCCTATGACGAGTAGATTCAAAGATTGATTAAGATAGCAGCAACAGTGACGATGATGATGACTCGATGATGATTATCTAGTGACGATGATCCAGAGAAGAAGACTTGTGCTAGAAGACCTGTGTCGAGAAATACCTTCCTAGTTAAGAGGGAGTGTTGATGTATATGTAACTTCGGAATGTATTTCACATATATGTATATAGTATTCCTATAGATATGTTATTATTCCTCTATACGGAAGTGGTTGTATTCATATAGAGATGTTATTAGTCCTCTATACGGAAGTGTTGTCATTTATATTGTAAGTGTCGTAACTTATACTTGATGGGTTATTAGACCACCTTGTTGGGGTCGGCCCTGTATAAGTCATGTGGGTCAAAGGGTTATTAGACCACCCTATTGGGGGTCAGGCATGTGGGTCAAAGAGTTATTAGACCACCCTAGTGGGGGTCGACCCAGTCAGCATTATGTTAAGTGGTTAAGTTGAGGCCGACCTAATTGAGTAAAGGTCAAGTCAAGTTAGTGTATAAATAGAGAGTGTGTCTCTCTCATTTTTCACATTCTATTCTCTCACTCACACTATGGAGAGTGGCGCACTGTGGAGGAGGAGGCTCTGCTGCTAGGAGAAGACTATCTCTTGTATTCTGGTTGTATCATTGCTCTATCTATCTATGAGGAAGTTATTGGGGTTTTTCACCTTTATGGTTTTCCCCAAGTAAACTCTGTGTCTCTTGTGTGCTTGCATGATTGTGTCCATGATTGATATGCTGTAGATTTGTTGTACATGTTGTTCTCTCAGTTAAGATCCTAGATCAGATTGAAGTAAATTCTAAAAATTTAATACATCCCTCGCCTCAACTTTCCTTCGGTTCTTTCAACTACCTATACGCTATGATGCAGGAGTGGAAATACTTTTGTCTTGTAGATAGAACACCGCTACACACATCACCGATCATATCCATGAGTGGCGTAAGCATCGTAGTCTCTGCAAGATAAAGCTTGACGATCGTATCCTTTTGGATTGGTTCCTCAAATCACTCCTCCCTCTCATAGCCAAGGATTTAGCTTCTGAATGACCCCAGTCGGAAGAAGAAGCCATCTTAAAAGCTCAACAGTTCGACCTCATATATGCCCAGTCTGGATATCTATACACCATTTATTGACCAACTAATAGATGCATGTGCGGGGCATGAGGTGCTTTATTTTATGGACGGTTTCTCCGGATACAACCAAATCAAAATCCTTAAAGAAGATCAATACAAGACCACTTTTACTACCCCATGGGGCACCTTCACGTATCGCGTCATGCCTTTCGGTCTCAAGAACACTTTAGCCACTTTCCAACGAGCTATGACTTGTTGTTTTCACGACCTGAATAACATCATATTAGTTTATCTAGACAACCTCACAGCTCAATCTAAGAAATGATCTAACCATTTAGATGATCTTCGACAAGTCTTCTTGCGTTGTCAAAAATACAAAATCCACTTGAACCCACTCAAGTGTGTCTTTTGCGTTCCAGCAAGCTGTCTGCTGGGTTTTATCATTTCAGAAAAAGGGATCACCATCAACCTCTAAAAGTCCAAGCCATAGTAGACCTACCGTCACCTCGTACATTAAGACAGTTACAAAGACTCCAAGGGAAGTCCAACTTCCTTCATCGCTTTGTCCCAGACTATGCCACCACAGTACATGGTTTCCTCTGTTTGCTACGCCTTCATACCTATTTTAATTGGGACAACCAAGCAGAAGGGGCTTTCAAAGACCTGAAAAAAGCACTTACAAGTGCCCCCTTGATTTCTCCTCCAGATTTCACAAGAGACTTTACCCTTTACATTTCAGCATCAGATTACGTCGTTTTCGGAGTACCCGTCCAAGAAGACTTCGCTCGTCAAGAACATGTCATTTACTATGTGAGCCAAACTTTATCAGGCCCACCACTACGCTACCCACATGAAGAGAAAATGGCCCTCGCCGTCGTCTTTTCTGTACAAAAGCTGCGACATTATATTCTCCTCAGCCATACCACGGTTGTGGAAAATTCCAACCCAATGGTCTATCTCTTGAATCACCGCCTTCTACAAGGCCGTGTTGCCAAATGGGTGATTATCTTAAAAGAATATGACCTAACTTTTAAAACCCTGAAGAGCACCAAAGCATTAGCACTCACTCAACTCATTACGGACCTGCCATCTTCGTCGTCATCACCAGCTATCCATACTGATATAATCGACAAACATGTGTTCATCATTTCGTCTGACGACCCTTGGTACGGCGACATTTTGGTATACCTACACAAACAAAAGTTTCGACCCAATATCGGTCATGACGGACGCTGTCGCATTCGTCACCATGCGCCCCGTTATCTCCTCTTGGGTGATGTCCTCTATCGACGTGGCATCGACACAATCCTACAATGATGCCTTTCTCAAGATGAAGCAGAACAAGTCCTTAACGACTGTCATAGAGGTGCTTGCCGCGTTCATTTCTCTGGAATGGCCACCGCCCAAAAGGTAATTCGCGCAGGTTATTTTTGGCCATTATTATTCACTGATTATATCACAGCAGTCAAACATTGCCAAAATTGCCAGCTTTTTTCCCCCAAGGCGAGAACCCCCCCCCCCCGCCCCACTTCATCCAGTCGTCACTGTTCGACCATTTTGTAAATGGGCCATCGAATTCATGGATTGTGAATCCCGCATCAGCGGGAAGCCATAAACACATTATTGTGGCTATCGTTTACTTTACTAAATGGGAAGAATCCATGCCTACTTACAATTTCAAAGCTGACACTGCAGCCCATTTTTCCTCAACCATGTTATCGCTCATTTCAGAGTACCAAAGCAACTCATCTCAGACCATCGCTCTCACTTCGAGGACTCCATTTGGAGAGAATTGTCAATACTCCTTAAGTTTGAACATCATTTCTCCTCCGCCTACTAGCCCCAAGGAAACGACCAAGTCGAAGTTGTTAACAAAATTTTGAAGACTATCCTCCAGTGCATTGTCAACAAACATAAATCCAATTGGCATCATATGTTGTTTCCTGTATTATGGGCTTACAGCACATCGACCAAAACCGCCACCAGATTTACCCCATTCCATTTAGTTCACGGCGTGGAATTTGTCCTCCCCATTGAATGCCAGATACCAACATTACAAATTTCCATAGAACTTCTCCCCGATACTTCACTAATTGAAGAACGCCTACTTCTTTTAGAGCAAGCCGACGAAGATCACCACACAGCTCTCCAAACAATCGAAGCCGCAAAGAACATATCTAAACTTCATTACAATAAACATGTTCGCCCACGAGCATTTAGTGAAGGAGACCTGGTACTTGTTTACGACCAAGCCCATGACAAAACAAGAAAATCAAAGTTCCAATCTATGTGGCAAGGGCCATATATCATACAAACTTGCCTTGGACATGGGGCATACATTTTGACCGACTCGGAAGGCAATCCCATGTGCAACCCCCGTAGCGGGTTGTACCTCAAAAGATTCTACCCATAAAAAACTCCTGAACACCATAGTCCATATTGTATAGTTTTTTAATTTATTTTTTCACTGTAAAATTTCAAAACCTTACATTTTCATTTTTTCCTGCATGAACACAGATGGATCCTGTTCCACTCTACCACATCGATTTTGCCGATGGCGCAAGTCATTGGTCTCCAAATATCGCTTCAGTGGCTTGGGTAATTTATTCCCCTTCACATGAGTTGATCCACCTCGACGGAGTGTGCATAGGTGCTGCCACAAACAACCAAGCTGAGTATGATGCCATGACCGGTCTACTGGCCGCTGCTCTCCAAATGGGCATAAGTCACCTTAATGTTTACCTGGACTCCCAGCTCCCTGTTTCCCAACTCAAAAACTGTTACCAGGTACACGATCCCTGTCTATTTAGAAAATTTCTGCGCACTAAACAAATGATTTAACACTTTGAATCCATTTCATTCACTCATGTCCCAAGAAATCAAAACAGTGTAGCAAACCAAATGGCTAACAACATTCTAGATTGGCACGTCAACCAACACATGTAGGACATCACGACATGCATCACATAGGCATCAAAAAATCAAATAAAACAAAATAAATAGATCATCATAACATTGCATCCATGTGCATAAACAAGTGCCTCCACAAGCATATAAAAATCATAACATTGCATCCACGTGCATAACATGAACCTCCACGGGCATACAAAAACCTAGACACATAACATTGCATCCACGTGCAACACAGACATAAAAGAAAAGACAAGATGTGCATCCACGTGCATACATGACTATATACCAAAAACGCATATATATATATATATATATATATCATCATAAGCATCACAATGTCAAGAGTTCCCTCAGCACCCAAATATACAAAAGGTACACCAGTCGTACAAAAAATGTGTATCAACAAAATACATCCCCATATACTCATCAGCATTTGGGGGCAGGTACATGATAACCTAATCATCACGATCACCGGGCTCCTCTAGCTCCTCCTTCGGATCATACTGATCCCGAGCCCTCCTCTCAGCCATCACCACATCTACTCTCAGCAGGATCGACCGCCACTCACGGGGAGCATCGAAACAACGGTCGAGAACATGTCGATCTAGATCCCTCCAACCATCATCTGGTGCATCCACTAGTAGCACCTCCAAGGTATCATGTACGTCCTCTACGGCATCATCTCGCTAATGCACAACTCCTCATACACGAGGCGGCGGTGCCGCTACCAGTCGAGGTACTACCATCATCATCCATCCCCGACATCCTATATCGTCCACTAGAGGCCTCGGACCAACATCTGCAATAACCCACAGTGAACCAAGTCAGTATCATATAAACATATCTAGCTATACTCATAACAAAACATCTAAACATGATATAATAGAGAAACAAAAACAAAGACGTACCGTCTAACCCCTAATCCTTTCCCTGAGCTCGAGTCATCTCAGGGTCTCCCCGGAAGTCCATACCCACATATGGATAGTCATCAATAACAATGAGCGTCTACTCCCACTGGTCATACATCTCCAACGAAAAGAACCACCGAATTCCACCACCACCCTGGGACATCATCTCCCCCCACCGCACCATCCATGGCTCACTCCTTAGTCCCTCTCGAACCGGCACACGTGGCCGCAAGGTAGGTACCCCGCTTGAAAAAGAAACAACAAAGGAAAGAAGCATAACTGAACTCTCCTCCCTCCCGGCTAACCTTGTTCAACTCCCGCCGAACACAGGCCAGAAACATCTACCCCCAAGCAAAATAGGTCCCTCTCAAGACACTGTGAACCATCATCGTTTTCCCCCCAGACAAACGATGGGGTGCCTGTGCACCAAGCAGCCACAAAACACAAGCTGCCACCACCTGCATCTCCGGCTCCCTCATATCCGAGATACTCAGTGTGTTGTTCTGCGCAAGGGCTCTTGGAATACAGAATCTCTCCAAGAGATCCTCAATATCCATACCAACTGGAATCCTCGGCTGGGTGTCTCCTATCTCACCCAAACGGGGCAAGCCAGTAAGAAAGTACACATCGGTCAAGGTGATCTCTAATCACTCACCTTGCACCATGAAAGGCACCTCCTCCGGATCCCAGAAGTCAACCAACTTGTTCAGTAGATCTCTAACTGAACGCATGATAGGAATCTGAGAAAACTTTAGCAGTCCTCCCAAAGCCAAGGCCGCCTGCACATCCGGGTCATCCCGAATACTTCCCATCATTCCCACATCAATCTCCCTCTCCCTCCACGACACCAGCGGCCTCCTCAGCATCCTGCCAAAACACCACAAAAAAAATTTAGAAAAATAAAACAAAAAAAATTTTGTCGACCCAAGCGATCCCCATCATGACTTTTGGGCCCTTATCCGCGATGAACATCACAAATTTCAGCCTCACAACCACAATGAACATCGCGGGTATCAGCCCTCACAGCCGCGATGAGCAGCGCAACTATAGGACCCACAGCCGCGATGCACATCGCGACTGTAAGCACCCACAGCCACGATGAACATCGCGGCTGTAAGCACCCACAGACGCGATGAACATTGCGACTGTCAGACCCACAGCTACGATGCACATCGTGGCTTTCAAGCCCATATCCGCGATGTGCATCGCAGAAAATGACCCAAAACCCGCGATATTCTGCGTTGGCAAGCCAATGTGGAATATTTGCAGCTTGCGAGACCCCAACGCTCAACAAAAGTAAATAATTTGAAAGGCTAAGGCACAGAGGCTTACTTGAAACTCGCAGAATAAAAAACCGACGATCGAATCTCCCACAAATCAAGAAAATGCTCTGACCCAACTCAATTACTCTGTGAAACTCAAACGATGAAAATGACACTTGTCACATTGGGCCCACTTGTTATTTATAGAAATTTGACCATTTTCAATCAACCATTTCGACATCATACGATGTCCATTTTTCAAACCGTTGGTACTGTTGGAATCAACGCAGCAAGAACTTCATGGTAGTCCACTCCTTTTCCCAATTCCACCAAGTCTCATTTTTGGGCATTTTTTACATGCCCCTCGTCGCCTCGATTTGCATGCCACATCGGCCATGGTCCATTTTTTACGAGTCTTATATCGTCGGATTCAATTTTCCGCGCTCATGACGATGCTTGAGACCCTTTCTCACTCTCACCACCAGATATTTTAGGCATTTTCCCATGCCCCTCATAGCCTCGATTCGCGTGCCACATCAACCGTTATCCATTTTGAACAAATTTTATATCGCTGGATTTGGTTTTCCACGCTCATGATGATGCTTGAGATCATTTCTCGCTCTCACACCCATAATTTTGGGGAATTTTTTCAAAATACCACTCATCACCTCGGTTTGCGTGCCACATCAATCGTTGCCTATTTTTGACGATCTTTATGTGGCCGGATTAAGTTTTCTGCACTCGTGATGATGCTCGAGATCATTCCTCTCTCTCACCAATACCTTTTTGTTCGGTATAATTTTATCCCTTTTTCAGGCCAAGCAATTCTTTTACGAAAAAGGCACTTAGGGAGTTTTTGTTAAGCTCTTTTTTGACTCCTAAAACAATGAAAAGATCGTTGAACAATCTTGCTTCCTTTCATGCTCGCTAAAAGTATCTAAAAGGGCATCTACCTGGTATAAGTTTACCCCTTTTCCGGACCTTGTAGACTAATTACGAAAAAGGAATACTCTAGTCACATTGGCTAGAAGATTTCTCCATTTGCATCATTTTATGCTTTTTTGGGCCTTGGAGACTAACATATGAAAAAGAACACCATTGGAGTCTACTTACTGCTTTCAGACTCTCTAAAACTGAAAGCAACCTTGAGCATGAATAGTCCTGAGCTCGCATAAATCCACAGGACAGTATCATTTTAGAGCACACTTTTATTCCTTCTTGGAGCTCATTAAAACCACAAAGAAGGACCCAATGGTGCTTTCCGGCGCCACAACAAATCATGTCTACTCATATGGAAGCTTCCCTATTCTGGTGCTTCCCATCATCCCTATACATGATTGCACCTAATAGATTCGGTCGGATTACCACATGACGATGGCATGTTTTGCACATGGCACGCTGGGCCGGTACGATCAGCACGATGTGAGGAGATTGCTCACGTGTCGGCACATGGGATCTTTGATGATAGCATGGTCACCCCCCGTTGTGTCAGTCGGTGGGTTCACACATGCAGATAAGAGGTATTGGGGCATCGTTCCCAGCGTCGTGACCCAAGAATGGTCCAGCTATAAGTAGCCGAGGAAGCTGGTAGTTTGCTACAACGAAGTTGTTCTGAAATAGGGTGGTTATGTTGGTTGATCAGTTTGTGAGTTGAGTTGTGAGGAATTCCAAGGAGGCTGTGGAAATGCTTCACTTCGTTTCCCGTGGCAGCACCCCAGGGGCCCTGCGAGCCCGAACGATGAGTGTCCCTGAGCACCTTGATACGGCGGGTGCGCTTACACTGTGTTATGCCTGAGCCGAGGGTCAGTCCAGCATGGTTAAGTATGCAGTAGTTGTTCGAAGGATTGTGCTCTTCTCAACCCCTAAGCTGGCTGGGGCGGTAGCTCCCCGACCACAGTAGGAACCGGTTGCCAGAGTCATTTGCTACTTTTGCACCTTGGTATTGTTCGTCCTCTTTTTCTTCCCGTCGGTACCATTCCAAGAGACTGGAGGATGAGTTTGCGATGTACATGACAACAAGTCGGACAATGACCATTTTTGGTTAAAAATACATGACACTGAGTCGACGACCAGTGTAGTAGACGAAGTAGCACAACACCGCATGATCCAGACAGCAAGAACAGTTACCGGAACATAGTTCAAACCACGACATGCACTATGTCCAGCAGTTGACGTGGCTCGAGGGCGAGCCACAAGATTGTGTTGGGGGCCTGTTGGCAAGCGGTTTGATGGGGAAATGTCGTGGTACTAACGACGCTGCGACACATCAGATGAGGACGCGAAAGGAGTATTTTGTGTTAAAGAATACCGCAGTTGGCAGGTTTTGGGTCGCTTGGACCATATCTTATGTAATAGTGAGTCAGTTGTACCATGGTATGCGGTTTTGGGGGGTCATTTGGACCGAGTCAGTAAGATATTGGGTTAATTGTCTAGAGTGTTAGTTAGGAAGTTAGTTGTAAGTGGACAAGTATTGTAATGGAAGAAGCCTATAAATACATGAGAATTGTAAGTGTTGGAGGAGAGGAAGAGAGGGAGAAGAAAAGGGGAATAGAGAATAGAGAAAGGAGAACGATTGTGTACGGAGATCTATGTTTTGCTTCTGGTATATGATCGCGATAGTAATATAATAATGATGTTTTGGTACAATCTTTGTGCAATGTTGCGATGTGTGAATGATGTTCGGTGCAATGTCTGCTTACTGTTGCTATGATGATAAATGCTGTGATTAAGTAATATGTTGTATGTTGAATGTGATGATAAATGTTGCGATGAAGTAATATGTTATAACTCCTTTCTGAATGTTTAAAGTTTCTGTTTAAGTACTGCAATAGAGTTAGTCTGTGCAACCACAACTCTCCTCCTCCCTCAGCGGAAACACGGTTTCGTCTGCCCTTCCTAGACGCCTCGGGTGAGACCTCATCTGCTCTACGGGTGTTGCTGGGTGGGCTCAAACCTGCCCAGGCCGGTGCCCAGGGAGACTGCGGTATGTGTCGACAGTGAGGTGAACCCCTGTCGACCAAGGTCACGTTGGTCAACAAATGCAATGCGACCTTGGTCAAAAGGGGTTCACCTCACTGTCAACACATACCGCAGTCTCCCTGGGCACTGGCCCGAGTAGGTTTGAGCCCACCCAGCAACACCCGCAGAGCGGATGAGGTCTCACCCGAGGCGTCAAGGAAGGGAAAACAGAACCATGTTTCCACCGAGGGAGGAGGAGAGTTGTGGTTGCACAGACTAACTCTATTGCGGTACTTAAACAGAAACTTTAAACATTCAGCAAGGAGTTATAACATATTACTTCATCGCAACATTTATCATCACATTCAACATAGAACATATTATTTAATCACAGCATTTATCATCATAGCAACAGTAAGCAGACATTGTATCAAACATCATTCACACATCGCAACATTGCACAAAGATCGTACCAAAACATCATTATTATATTACTGTCGTGATCATATACCAGAAGCAAAACATAGATCTCCATACACAATCGTTCTCTTTTCTCTATTCTCTATTCCCCTTTTCTTCTCCCCCTCTTCCTCCCTTCCAACACTTACAATTCTCATCTATTTATAGGCTTTTGCCATTACAATACTTGTCCACTTACAACTAACTTCCTAACCGACACTCTGGACAATTGACCCAATATCTAACTGACTCGGTCCAAATGACACCAAAAACCCACATACCATGGTACAACTGACTCACTATTACATAATATATGGTCCAAGTGACCAAAAACCCACCAACTACAGTATTCTTTAACACAAAATACTCCTTTCGCATCCTCATCCGATGTGTCGCAGCGTCGGTGATACCGCGACATTTCCCCATCAACCCGCCTGCCAACAGGCCCCCAACACAATCTTGTGGCTTGCCCTTGAGCCACGTCAACTACTGGACATAGTGCATGTCATGGTCTTTGCCTTGAATTCTGCATACAGCTGTTCGACATTCCGCACCAGTTCCTGAGCATCCTTAGCTGCTGCCTGACTGCTGATCACATCGTCGGCTGATGGGTGATCAGCAAGCTTGTCCATGACCTATTGTTGATACTTTTGTACTGCTTGTAGTGCTTCACTGGCCTGCAGCATCAGTTTCTCGCCAGTGTCCTGGAATTCTTCCAACTGTGTCGCACGTATCTTCTGTTGTTCATCTGCTTTGGCAACCCGTTGTTGCAAGTCCTTCAGCTCGTGTGACTTAGAAACTTGCTCCATTAGTGGCAGGGTTCTCATCGCAGCCTTTAATGTGGCCACCTGGCCCTCCGCTTCCTACCGTATTTTAGTGAGTTGTTCAACTTGCTCATCATGAATGATGCATCCCCAAAACTATACCATTTCGACGGTGAGCCTGGTTTCCTGTATTTTCAGCTCCTCCATCTGGGTGGCAACTTCTTCAAGTGCCCTTCTTCGTTCATCCACCTCGGGCTGAGGTGTACCTGGTTTCAACTGAGCCTTCAATAGGTCAATCTCTTGTCACAACTAAATAATGACAGTTCCTAGTCGCTGCACCCGTTGGAGCACGTCGATCTCGGGAATGGGCTCCGGTGTGTGCTGGCATGCATCATAAATTATCATTTCTAACTTCACGTTGTAGTCCCACAACCGGGTCTTTTCTACAATAAGAAAATATTGATCCTTTTTAAGTGCTTCTAGTGCACGACCCTTCTCGACCCGCTCCTTAAGATTGGCTTCAAGGTCATCCATTGCTTTCCGCGCTACAGCAGCCCTGCTTGTAAGCTCATCAATCTCGGCGGTTGCAGTTGCCTCGCTTGCGTGTAAGTGTTGAAAGCTCTTGTTGATTTCATGCATTCTATCCGCCATTTCCTGGAAGGTGACCCTCTGCATTGTCGCCAGTGCCATTGCCAGTAGTTCATTAACATTGACAGTCACCTAGGAAATCAACTGCAACACATTTTTCAAAGCCTCATTGTTGGTCACAACCGTAGTCGGGGGAATGTTGATATTCTGGACCCGGGGCATGGTGCGGATTGTGACCGTTTCCTGCATGGGTATATTACCGGGTTCCTTTTGTAACACTACATTACACAAAGAATCCATACAAGTAGCAAGCACAGAGAATCCCTCCTCTACTTTAACGGACATCTTGTCAGCAGCCACTGTGGCGGCATGGTTAAGGGTTGTGATTAACCGGCCCAACTGCACCTACGCTGGTAAAGGCATCCCACTCATCGTCGCATGCTCGTGGTGCCGCTTTGACCGCTTTTCCTCAAGATCACGGTCTCTATCATCTGCAGTTGGTGTTCTAGTCGACTCGTGATCAAAATCATGATGACTCTGTTGATCATGTGCCGATACTCGATCCGCAGGACCCACCGACGGACCTCCAGCATCAATTTCTACTGAACTCATGGGTTGTCGCCCAGCCTTCGGCCACTCATTCACAATAGCCTCCAAATCTACCGCGGTCACTTTATACCTGGTCTACAACCATTGTTGATCAACATCACGGTGAGCTTGTATATGTATGACACTTGGGCATATTGCAAATGCCATGACAAGTGTGAATCGTGCCACAGTATCTTTGGATATTCGTGGGACTTGTGTTCCTGCATCAAAAAGCATTTCCGAATATAGCCAAAACTGCAATTGGCACTCCCGAATGCGCTCGGGCTCTCGTACATACCATAGATTATGATAACGTGCCCCTCGTTGTTCCGTTGCAGCTGGGAAGTCCATACCCTAGTAGGTGTCGGGCTCTTTCCATGCAACTAAAGCAATCAGCAACAACAACCAACTATATGAGAAAGCACCTCTACCCACTTGGACCGTTGCGATGTCCTCCATTAGTTGATTCAATAGATAGAGGGACCAGTTCATCTGGACACCTTCCACACATTTCTCTGCACAAGAAACTATTCTCGAATTACATTGGTTAGGGTGACCTCCCCTAATCACTTTACAGGACAGGATCTTAATGCCCGTGAGTACCACCTTATTATTGCAGCTACTGGTGCAATACCCATGCCCATCCGATTCCAATTCATACTTTTGTGCAACTGACGTGCCCGCTTCTTCTCGTTTGCCTTTCCTTGAATAAACTACGCCAGATCAACGCCATTCTTAGGTAAGCTGGTAATGAAAGAAATCAAGTCAACAGTGACCGGGATCTCTTTGTCCAACCACAACAAACCCCCATGGAAGCATGAAAAGAGTGGTTTTACACAAGCACCAACTTCCACTAGGCACCCAAAATGCGGCATGTTAATTAGCCCTAACAGGCCGGCCTGCCGCAGTCCTCGTGCCCAGTCATGTATCTCTAGAACACATGAATTGCATGTCTCAGACACATATGGTGCTGATGCAATTTCAGGGTGAGCCACCATGTCGTGGTCCTCGTAGTGCAGGCGCATCAATGCCGGCCCAATATCCACAAAGCACTCCATCCCAGTAGGGAGTGCAGGCATCTTCACGATAAATTTATGTTTCGGATTTATCTTACGCGGGGTGGCATCCGGCCGAACAGGAGGGATGTAACCAAGAATATTACTAGCAGACTGTCCATTGGGAAAATGGATGAATGGTGTGACTGGACTACCCACCTGCTCCGGAGCTTCGCCAGCCACCACAGACCGAAGCAACCTCTTACTCTGCGGAGATTCAGAAGGCTGACTTCCTCGACGCTTCTTAGCAACACTTGATGCTCCCACCGGCATGTTGGCAACCTCAGCTCCAAGATCAACAGTGTCAGAGGACACAACTTCTCGTTCTACAGCAGCCAGAATGAATGGAGACTCCACTTCACTACTAATGTCCACTGTCTCCAATTCGCCTGGCACACCTCACCACTCCTCGTTATATACTTAACAGCAACTGGCTCAGATCACTACAGCGCTCCACAACAACACGTATTACTAATTCCTCGGTGTTTTCTACCCGACGCTAAACCATACTTATAGCATCTACCCAAATCTGTCATAATCATGACTAAATCATGCATTAACTCAACCAAATCCTGTATTAATGAGGCAAATCTGTCGTCGATCCTGTCTACCGATCAACCGGATCCGCCATTAATGCCCATCATTCGAACAACATCGTTAATTAATTATCTAAACATTTGGCATTTATTATCGATTTGACCAGGTCACAATGCTGCCATGTGTTTCCAATGGCTCCAAACTTGCGGCACAAGCCTCCCTACTTTCGCTTACCTTCTTTTGTTGGTGCGCCATCAACCACCAAGCAACCTACAACACACACATATATATACATATTTTTTTTTTTGATGCAACTCATACATCACACTGCTCCAAGCCCGAGCGATAAGGCTTCAACCTATGACCATTTACCAGCTTGGGGAGCATCACCCCATCCAACCGTTGCAACTGAACCACTCCACCTGAAGTAATACTATTGATGTGATATGGACCCAGCCAATGCATCAGCAATTTTCCTGGATGTTTCATAAACTTGGTGTCGTATAATAACACCAAGTCGCCTTACTGAAACTATTTTTTTTTATGTGGCGATCATGCCATGCTTTCTGGCGATCCTTCTCCACCCCTTGGTGAAAGATAGCGATAAATCGATCCTCTTCCAGCTCCACTAATTGTGCTAGATGTTCATCTAATGCTGCGACATCATCCATGCTCATAACAGTCGCAATTCGTAGACTTGGAACAATGTACTCCATAGGCATAATTGCTTCCTTCCCATATACCATCTTAAAAGGTTGAACCAACACAACACCTAGTGCAACCGATGAAGCATCAACATGGACATGGAATTCCTTTCTCCAGTCTGGAAAGACCAAGATTGGGGCTGACGCCATCTTCGCTTTGAGCGTTTTGAATCTATCCTGACATTCCGAGCTCCACTGGAATGCCACGTCCTTCTTCAACAACTTTTCCACAGGGACAGTAATTGCAGCATAACCCCTGATAAACTTGCGATAATATCCCGTATGACCCAAGGTCGCTTGCAACTGCTTAATGGTGGTTGGCGGTTGCAACCCCAAAATGAGCGCAATTTTGGCTGGATCAACCAGCAATCCTTGCTTACACACAATATGACCCAGCAATATCCCAAACGGTGCACAGAAAATACACTTCTTCAAGTTCAGCGATATCTGGTGCTGTCGGCATCGCTCAAGCATTAACCGCAGATTGGCCAGATGGTCACGAATCAATCCATAAACAGTCCAATCATCCATATATACCTGCAAAAACTTCTGAATAAAATCTTTGAATACGACAACAATGACCCAGGAGAATATCGCAGGTGCATTCTTCAAACCAAATGGCATTACCGTGTACTAAAAGCAACACCATTCAGTAACGAAAGTTGTCTTATGGAAATATTCCTTGGCAATGCGAATCTGATGGTAGCCATAGAATCCATCAGTGAAGGAGTACATCTCCTGTCCACCCACTCCTTCAAGTACTTCATTAGTAAACGGGGTCAGAAAAGGGTCATGCAAGCAGGCATTGTTCAACTTTCACAAGTCGACGCAAATGCGCACTTCACCTGTTTTCTTGTCCTGCACCACCATAGGACTGATCCATTCAGACTCTTCCATAGGTTCAATAATACCGTCATCCAACATGTGATCAAGTTTCACCTTGACCTTTTCTTTATGTCATGGATTCAGCCGATAAGGTCACTGTCAGACTGGCTTAGCATCTGGTTTTAATGGAATCTTCATCTCTCCTAAATCACCCAGGATTCCCTTCATTTCAGAAAACTTTGTGGGAAACACATCTTGAAACTCATGAAGTAACTCAGTAACTTTACTCATCATCTCATCATCCCAATAATCCCCAACATTAGAAAACTTGGGAGTATCCTTGGTGCCGATATTCATCTTGCGAAGCTGCAATGGTTGACTGAACGGATTACTTGGCGCAGTCGGTGGGACCACATCGCGACTTCCTTCAGATTCGGGAATGTTAACATTTCGGAGATCATCATCATCCTCCATCCCACCACTGATGTTGAAGCACTCCATGAGAGACTGCATCTGACAATGTGTGTGCGGGTCGACAGGGTAGGCCGCCGAAACAACCTGGAGTACCACGTCGCGGATGAACTGCAGGGCGTTATGGACATCAGGGTTGGCATCCGCAAAACTGAACATATGAGTGAAACAGATCATCAACTCCCCCCATGTGGTAATTTCTTGGCGCAAATCGGCTGCAGTGTACCACGAGCGCGGCATCTCATCCAAAGTGTGGATAAAAGCATGGACCCACTCATCTCTGGGTCACGCTACCCATAAGCGTTGGCATTCCATCGCATGATCACTGGGATTAGTCCGGCCATCATATTTTCCAGTGTGATAAACCTCAATATCGCCAAACCGAACCATCGTCAACCATCGACACTGTGACCAATCATTAATGAATTTCTTATGTGTCGCCCACCAGTGTGTTGGAGCAGACTTCAGTGGTTCTTCCAACGCTAGCAATCGTTATGGTTCTGAGACACAGTCTTCAAATTTTATGAAAAAGGCGGTTAGGCTAGGCAACCCCTCATAGACAGGAAATGTGATCATTTCGGTCGCAACACGACATAAGGATTGCATAACTAAGCCACATTTCCGGACTGATACTTCATGCATTCGATTCTGCTAATGTTCCAAGGCATCATCAAAGTCGAAAGACGCAGAGCTCTCGCTACACCACTCCAACTCACCATAGGCAGTAGGATGAATATAATCATCAGAAATATTAAATGCGTGGTCCCGTCTAGTAGGATCATCATCTTTTATAGGCTCCACGTAGCGGCGTCCTTCAGCCGGATCCAACGAGGCTATGACTCTGAAATCACGATTCTCAAAGGTCATCATGCGCTTCTTGAAGTTGATTACAGCTCCATTATTGTTAGCCCATCTGATCTCCAAGAGCACCAGATAAGAGCTTCCTCCCTCAACCCCTTCAATAACGTTAAAGTCAGCATAAGTCTTCATGCCCTCAATATCAATCGTGACCCGCGGAACTCGCCCAATGGGTGTTACCTTCGCATGGTTAGCCAACCAGAGCTGCACAGGAGACCAGCTCAATGGGGGACTCCCCATCTTCAGCCACGCCTGCTTGGTTAAGATGTTAACATCCGAACCAAGGTCAAGAATCACAGAGTCAACATCATATTCACCAATCTGAATATTCATTCGCATCTCTTTTCCAGTCTTCCGTCGCTGTAGGGAGTTTACTGCCGATTCCTGCCATCCTTTCAAAAATCGCTGCAACCATCCCTCAATCTGAACTAGGGCAGCCAGGTCTTGGGCCAATAATAGACAAATTTCAAGAAACTTTTGCAATGTCCCCGGTGGTGGCGGTCGATTAGCGTCTTATGTAGTATCAAAGATAGGCGTCATATCGCAAACAACAGCCTTACCGCGGTCTTTCTCCAAGGTGCGAAGTGCCTCCAGGAATGTCTCCCACTCCGTATCAATGTCAAAAGGTACCGTCTTCTGGCTAGCCAACCAAATCAGTGGTCGCAAACCATCTTCCCCAGTCATCTTGCCTCCACGAGTGACAACAGCCACTTAAGCATCTTGTGGTCGCAGTTCTATAGAAATGGTCGCAATATTTGCACCCTATGTCTGGTTCTACTGCAGATTGACATTTTGATTGGCATTCAGCAGTGGTCGCAGGGGTTGGTTCTGTACTGGTTGTTGTACCTGGTTTTGTACTGGTTGCTGTGGTTGGGCCTGATTCTGTGGCTGCGGAGCATTCCCAGCTTGCCATCATGCAATCAAATGTGGACAATTTTCAACCGTATGATCATTATCAAAACAGAACATACACGGATTCTATAGTAGTGGGCAGTCGCGCTGATAATGCCCCCATACCGCACAGTGGTAACATTGAATAGGTCCATGACCACCTCGGCCGCCTCCTTCACGACCAAATACGCCACCATGTCTGCCCTTGTATCCTCTACGGTAGTCGCCCTGTTGTTCATACTGAGGTTGGTTAAACTATTGCGGCATCGGTGCTGGTGTTATCCCTTTCCCTTGTGGTGCATATTGCGGTTGTTGTACATACTATGGTTATGGGGGAGTCATCTGCATCGGAGTGTATTGTGGCATGAACTGCTGCGGCTGTTGTTTTTGTGGTGCAAACTACATCTGCGGTTGCGGTAGCGGTTGGGCTACCTACGGTTGCAGTTGTGGTTGTTGCATGGTACGCTGATCGTCCTTGATGTAAAATGCATCACACATCCTCTCTTGTAGCAACCCATATGCACGGCAATCTTTGTCATCATGACCCACCGTGACTTGCAGAATGGGCAATAAAGATTTCGCGGGGCTTGATGAGTCAAGTTTTCAGGTATTTGATAACCTTTTTTCCAGCAGCCAAACTCAAGCGATAGTGATGAAACATGCTCATTTGTGGGGGAAAATGTGTTACTTTAATTATTTAATGAAATTGTTTTATGATTATTCTTGGATGTTAGAATGTGTAACAAATAAACTAATTATATGGAAATCAAGCGTGATTGAGCAGGTTCAGTTTCATTCAAGGATGGACGTGTAGAAGATTATAGGATCACCAAGCTCGGTGCCCTATTTCCTGATTTATAGAGGACGCACTCCCACTTTCAAGAGGAATCGGCATTTAGACAATTAGTTAGGATCAGCATTAATCTATATAAATATGGGGCTCTTGGGTAGCGAGAGGCCCCTGCTGTTATTTTGAGAAAAACATTGTTTTAACGTTTTCTGCCCTATCGATACTGCGAAGTACAGACCTTTGTTTTGACATGGATTCTATATTTTAAATAAGAGATTGATGATTAATTCCAGCCAGCGTTTCTAAGTTTTATTCTCTCCTGAGTACGGGTTGGGGAGGGGCCCTCCAACACGTAGGTCAGGAGATTTCTATTTGCAGGAGTTTCTTTCAATTATGCATTTTACATTGATGAACATTTCTATTACATATGGGAGTGCTTGAATGATTTATTATTTCTGTAGTAGTTTATGATACATTCTATAGTACAGCAGAAGAGTTTCAGTAGTCCTGTAGGTTCTTTCTTTCAACGCATATTTGAATCAACGATTGCATGTGTATCAGCTTTGCTTTCAATATCATGGTTTATATCTGAGGTTTTTGACTGTTTCTCATCGTGATCAATTTCTTTAGTAGTAGATTGATAGCTTGAAACGATTGCACTTCAATTTTAGTCTTGGGATTTAAAATGGTTTAGATCAGAATTCTAGTTTTAGGCATAAAATAACTACAGACCTTGTTTTCCCCAATCTTAGAATAGATCTGTTATGGCATGTTCATTTTTAGATTTATTGTTCTGCATTAAGTAATTTTATAAGATCATTCCCTTTACTTTCAGCATTTTAATTATTTAAGATAGATTTACTGCTTTACTTCTTAGAACAGATTTACTGCTTTTGGTATCTTTATTTTTTAGAACAGGTTTACCGCTTTCAACACTTTAATTATTTTAATTAGAGTTATTGCTTTCCAGTATTTAATTTCATAGCATAACCAGTTTACATATTAAGTAGACAACCTTTAGAACATCGATACCGACTTCCAACTGTGACAAAGATTATCCTATAAGAGCATAGATAGTGCATGCATATCTAAAGTTTGTGCATTCCTCGGGTTGACATTTAAAGTAGGCTCTTGGTATAGCTTCCCTCATTAGGCATCCATATTATGAGCTCACCACTTTTTGGCGCCGTTTTCGGGGAGGTGCTAAATCTTTTAGGAGACATCACCTAAAAACCACAAAAAGAAAACAAAAATTACATAAAACAAAAACATAAATATCTGTACCAATGAATGCCTCGTCGGCAAAGGGATAGATTTGGCTGCTTTCTGCCCAAGAACCCCATGAGCAACAATGGTAATAACAATTCTAACCATTCTCAGTTTGAATTGGTAAACTCTGAAGACGAAACTGACCACACATACGACCCAAACAGAGAAAACTTCACTAACAATTCCAACTCAAACACCTCAATGGCAAATGAATAGGAGGAAACTAGGGAGCTTTTCACTTTTCCCATTAGCATACCTCTCAGAGATGCCAGAATGAAGAACATAAATCCTAATAATCTGCCAAACTTTCATGGTTTGACGTTAGAAGATCCTGACACATTCCTGTTTGAATTTGAGGTAGTTTGCAAATCATTTGATTACACTACTGATGCACAAAAGCTAAGGCTTTTTCCTTCCACACTGAAAGACCTATCACTTCGGTGTTTCATGAGCCTTGAAGGAAATAGTATCTTTAGCTGGGATCAAATGAAATAGTGATTCTTAGAAAAATATAGGGACTACTGCAAGGCCAAAGATACTAGGGATGAAATCTTTAGGATGCAACAAGGAGATAGAGAGTCATTAGAAGATTATGCCCAAAGATTTCAACTCAGCTACAAACGAGCCAGCCATTGCACATTGGATCCCGAATCACTAAAGCTTGTCCTTCTTAGAGGTGTAAAAGAGGAGAATTTTGAAGTCTTAAATCTCCTTGGAGATGGAGATATATTCCAAAAATCGTTTGACCAGATCTTGCAAATCTTTAAAAACTACTCAAGATCTAGGAAAACTAAGAATGGGACGAGGGATACACATACAATCACTGGTGGATCATCATCCTCAACACCAACACTTACAAAATTTGATTTAGGAAACCTGTTGGATGACATGAAAACTGACATACTGCAATACCTAGCCATGCAACTTGATGCTCTTCAAATCAAACGAAACAGGATCAAATTAACCAAGCCTTGGCAGTATTTTGTCCTCGTTGTAGAAAGAAGCATGAGAAGGGGCAGTGCACCTTGAACACAATAGAATTATGTGATCTCTACACCGATGACCATTCCACTGATAAATGTCCCCTTTTACCCTAATGTAAGGCAGTTATTCAAGACCCAGCAGCTGAAGGAACAGTAGAACAGCTCTATTTTATAAATCAGAGGAGGAATAATTTTGTTAGGCCATATCAGCAGAGCAATCAAACTTACTATAATCAAGGACAACCCAATTAGAACTCTGCACCGACTCCATGGAAAGCACTTCCAAATCAAAACCAATGGCAACAAAACCAGCAAGCATATCAACCATCCTATCAACAGCCATATTATCCACCGTCTTATCCTCAATACCCCCCACCTTTTCCATCTACCACAAATTATGCAAACCAGTACCCCCATCCATCAAATTGGAGGGCGCCATTACAACAGCCACTCATTATGCCACCCCCACAACCTCAACCCCCCCCCAGACCTCCATATATTCCAGCCCAACCAATTCCAAATCCTAATAATAACAGACCCCCACAACAATAGGAGGCTTATAATACTGATATCACACAATTCCCAACTTATGTTGTAGACACCATAGAAATAAATGAAATAAACCTACGATCTGGAAAAACGTTGCAGAATACATCCCCACACAACATCCAACAACCTGTACCTGAAGCTCAAGACCACACATCAGAACCCTATGTTCAGCATCCTGATGAACCAGAACCTCCCGAGGACGAAACCCAACCACTTCCACGCAACAGAAATCCCCCATTTCCATAAAAACTTGTCCAGAATACAAAAGAAGAGGAAGAGAATACAATCTTAAACGAATTCAAACACCTAAACATCCAAATCCCGATTTTACAAGCCATAAAAGATGTGCCCATCTGCAACAAATTCATTAGATAAAATTGTATAAAGAAGCCAGGAAAGAGGAAGCGTGACCCACCAACTATTAATGTAGTGGGACAATTGGCCGATTTGATGCTAGGTGTCATAATAAATCCTAAATATCTTTATCCTAGTAGTTCTGTAGTAAACGTCACCATAAATAACAAGCAAATAAATAAAAGCTTAATAGATTTAGGAGCTGTGATCAATGTCATGACTAAGGAAACCATGTTATACCTGGGACTCCAATCAATGGTAAGACCAACCACAACAGTACTCCAACTAGTAGACACGTCCATTGTGAAGCCCGAAGGAATGCTAGAAGACATTATGATCAATATCGAGTCCTGGGAATACCCAAATGATTTTATAATAATCGAAATCAAAAGCAAACTTAGTGGCTATCCAATTATCCTGGGTAGACCTTGGTTAGCAACTGCGGACGCTTACATAGGTTGCCGATCCGGAAATATGACAATCACCAGTGGACATACCAGGAAGAAAATCACAATCTACCCACCAGCAATGAAATCTTCAGAGTTAGAATATCAAAATTGGACTGATGATTACCAGAACACACCAAATCACAACCTCCGACCTATCCTAACAATTGATGTTGCAATATCTTTAAAGGCAGTAGATGAAGATGGCCATATAGATAGATTTATACAAAATATATCTCCTAACAATCATGTTATTCAAGAATTTTTTTCTACAGAAACAGGTGAAAGTTCAAAACAGAACATGGATGACTTATGGACAAAAGTACTGCCAGAACAGATTGAGAAGGTAAAAGTCATGGAAATTCACCCTGGCAAAACAGTCAACATAAATTCCAATTTAGAACTGGAGCAAGAAGAGAAATTGATGAAGATACTAACACAACAAAGTAAAGAATTTGCATGGACATATGCAGATATGAAAGGAATACATCCTGATATCTGTAAACACTACATTTACATCAAAGAAGGTTCTACTCCCATCAGGCAACCACAAAGAAGGTTGAACCCTGCACTAAAAGACATAGTCAAAGTGGAATTACAAAAGTTATTAGACGTGGGGTTCATCTATCCAATATATGATAGTGAATGGGTCTCACCACTAGTCATAGTGCCCAAAAAAGGAGGCAAATGGAGAATTTGTGTGGACTATAGGGAGCTGAATAAAGCAACAAAGAAAGATCATTTCCCACTTCCATTTATAGACCAAGTGCTAGATACATTATCTGGAAACAAGTACTTTTCATTCTTAGATGGTTTCAGTGGGTACAACCAAATTTTAATACACCCAGCTGATCAAGATAAGACGACCTTCACATGCCCATGGGGAACTTACGCCTATAGGGTCCTACCCTTTGGTCTATGTAACGCCCCAGCAACATTTCAAAGAGCCATACTGAGTATTTTCTTTGATTTTCTGAATAACAAAATGGAATTATTCATGGATGATTTCACACCTTATGGACAGAGCTTTGAGCAGGCATTGAAAAATCTTGAATTAGTATTAAAAAAATGTATTGAAATGAGCTTGTGCCTAAGCAATGACAAATGCAGGATGTTAATGGAAGAAGGAATTGTTCTAGGACATCATATATCATAGAGAGGTATAGAGGTGGATCAAGCCAAAGTCTCAGTAATCAGAACACTACCCCTACCTGTCAATTAAAGAGTTGTGAGAAGCTTCCTTGGACAGACAGGGTACTACAGAAGGTTTATTGAGAATTATAGCAGAATTGTTGCCCCCATGTTTGCACTTCTCATAAAAGACAATGAATTCATATGGACAAGCAACTGCATGTCATCCTTTGAAAGTATTAAACAGAAAACCATCACAGCACCAATACTTCAAGGACCAAACTGGGAAATTCCATTTCACATTCACACCGATGCATCAGATAAAGCCATCGGATCTGTGCTTGGGCAAGAACAAGACAAGAAACCCTATGCCATATACTATATAAGCAAAAATTTGGTTGGGGCAGAACTTAACTACATAGTCACAGAGAAGGAATTTATGGCAGTCATACATGCAATCAATAAATTCAGGGATTACCTTACAGGATACCAAAGTTTTATCCATACTGACCACTTAGCGATCAGATATCTTATGAACAAGCCTAATACCAGTGCAAGAATTATTCGATGGATGCTACTTCTACAGGAATTCGACATCACTATAATAGATAAACCAGGCAAGCATAATGTCGTAGCAGACTTTTTGTCAAGAGTAACACATGGGAAAGATAAAGAATTGGTCCAAGATAACTTCCCTGATGAGCACCTTTTTGCCATATCAATGAAAATCCCATGGTTTGCTGACATAGAAAACTATTTGGTATCCGGGAAGTTTCCAGAACATTACAGTTATAAAGAAAGGACAAAAGTAATAAGACAAAGTGCCACATATACATGGATGGAGGGCATGTTTTTTAAACAGGGACCAGATCAAGTACTTAGAAGGTGCATTAGGAAGATGAGGTACATGACATAATGCATGCCACCCACAATGAACCCTGTGGAGGACACTATGCTACAAAAAGGATAGCCTACAAGATCTTGCAAATAGGGTATTATTGGCCAACACTCCACAGAGATGCTTATGAGTATGTGTCCCATTGTGACGATTGCCAGAGAATGGGAAAACCGACACAAAAACAAGAAATGCCACTACATCCACAAATCTCTTTAGAGGCATTCGATAAGTGGGGATTCAATTTTGTTGGCCCATTCAACCCACAGTCCAATCAGAAGAGCTACATCCTTGTATGCACTGATTACCTTACAAAATGGACAGAGGTAGCAACACTGGCTGCTACAAATGAAACCAGTGTGGCCAAATTCTTTACTGAGCAGATATTTCACAGATTTGGGGTGCCAAGAGAAGTAGTCTCTAATCAAGGACCACAATTCACATCAAATTTAATTGAAGACTTGATGAAAAGAAACAGTGTAAAGCATGTTAGGATATTTAGACACTTAGGAGTTAGTTAAGATCAACTTGTGTAATATATCCGTTAGGGATAGTGTGTTTCTTTAGTATGCATTAGTATGCATTTGTATATACTTAATCCGACGGTCATGATATGTTTCCGACATAGAGTGATCCGACGGCTCAACTTCTCTTAGATCAAACCTAACCTTGATCCGTGGCTTAACACCCGATTGGTCCATGATCTCTATTTAAAGAGCATGGAGGGTCATTGTTTAGTTGATCGATTATGAGAAGCTCATTTGTAACTTTCTTTCTTTGCATAATAAATTGTCTCGTAGAAGCTATTTGGCCGGGGCCGTGGAGTGTTTCCCTCAAGAGGGTTTAAACCACGTCAAAACATCGGTGTGTTGATCTGTGATCTGTTTGTGTGAAGTGGTTTCTCTTGGTGTTCGGTCCTTTGGTAGTACCCTGTGTACCCGAACATGGTATCAGAGCTTTTATGAAGTGCCGCTTCCGGTTATGATCTAGATCTTGAACTGTTGTTGCCGAAACTCGAAAGGGTTTCTAGTTCTAGTATTTATGTGCATTTATGGGCTGTGGGAGGTGTTCCATTGCGTCCAGAGCGTCGTTTCCATTGGGAAATAGTTTTCGTTTGATCGAAAACGGTTCCCGGTTGCTCCAGAAACGCGTTTTTCATCAGATCTGAAGGTATAATGTTACAGTGACGCATTTTTTTTATTTTGTTTTTTGAAAAAAAAAAAGATCTCATATTTCATTTTTTACTGTTAGATTTTTTTTGGTTTCGGATTGTTGCTTTCCCGTCTGCGTATGCTCTTTGCCGTGCACCTTGAGCGATCTCGGCAAATCAGAAACAGAAAGGGAAAGGGTTTTTCTCGGCTGCGTATGCTCTTTGCCGTGCACCTTGCGCGATCTCGGCAAATCAGAAACAGAGAGAAAACGTAGACTTTTCGGGCAAGCTAGCAAGATCTAACCCCATGAGTGTGGAAAATTTTTTTTTTGGTTTCGTTTTGTGGTTTGTTTTGCAGGAAAAAGGGCAAGCACGCAAACCGAGCAAGAAGAGTAAAAAAAAAAAAAAGCCCCCTTCCTCATTCCCATATTTTACATACCTTTTTAATCTAGCTCACTTGGTTCAAAGTTGCTTTATTCCTTAATAGGTCTTGAGTTCAAGTCTTAGGAAGTTACTTTTAAAAAGAAAAGTGCATGCAATTTCTATTCTCAAGTTATTTTATTGTAAAAGTGCATCTCACTTAAATAATAAAAAATAAAAATACAAGTGAGTCACTTAAGCATTTTATTTATTGTTGCACTATTTAAAAGTAATATTATTGTAAAAGTGAAATCACTTATTTTACAAAAGTGGTTCACTTAAAAGCAACTTTTTTGTAAAGTGATTGTCAAAAGGTTCATCTTGGGAAGAGGGGGGTTCTTTTTTTTTGCTGGACATTCTCTAGCTGCCACGTCACTATTGGGGACATCTTCAACAGTTTCTTTGTTCAAGCATAACTTCATCATACAGAGTCCGTTTTCAGTGCCGTTTTTTTTAAACCGCTTATTTTTTCGAGCTCTTCACATCCAGACTATTGGTTTCTACTTTTATAGCCATTAATTTACAAATATGGCCGCCCTTTGTGATATTCTACTTAACAGTTCCAACTATTTCTCATGGAAATCTCGTATAGAGGATGTTCTACGAAGTAGGGGACTTTTCAGAATTACAACAGGGAAAGAAAAAGAACCCACTGATGATGATAAGAAAATAAAATGGGCAAATAGATGTGATGAAGCTCGTGGATTGATTGGGATGTCAATCTCTACTGATTTGCGATTCCACATATCTGGAATTGATGAACCTAATGCTGCTTGGGACAAGTTGGAATCTGTGTTTGGTAAACACAATGAAATTCGGGGTCACCAACTCGAAAATGAGTTGATTTCTTTAAATCCAAGTGACTTTTCATGCATTCAAGATTATTTATCTAAGTACAAAACTCTCAAGCTCTTATGTGCAGAATGTAAGATTGAGAGGGAAGACAAACAATGCGTTTATCATATTCTTTCCAAACTTGGACCTGCATATTCTGTTTTTGTATCTACATTTTACTCCATGAAAGCGTCATTGAATGTAGCTAGCTATCAAGAGCCTAGTCTTGAATCCTTTTGTGATTCCTTGATTAGAGAACAAGATAAACTCATTCATCTTGGAATAATCAACAATGCAGATACATCTGGGAAAGCCTTATTGTCCCAACAGAAAGAAAAGTCCAAGCCTCCCAAGAAACAAAATTTTTGCAATAATAAGTCAAACAAGGGTCCAAAACCCTCTCAGTCAGCTCCTTCTTTAAAAAATGACAAAGGATCCAAGCCAAAAGGCAAGAAGACTGAGCGTCATTGCAACTATTGCGGGAAAGATAATCATGATGAATCTAAGTGTTTCAAGAAGATGGCAGCCTTGGAAGCAGCAATGAAGAAGCACCACATCAGCCTAGATTCGCCTTCAGAATCTGCCTCTCATGGACATGCACTTTGTGCTTCTGGTTATTCTTATAATGCATCTTCTTCTTCTACTTCAAATGAATGGCTCATTGATTCTGGAGCATCTTATCATATGGCTAAGGATCAAGCCATCTTTTCTACTATGCATGAATGTAACACCAAACAAATATTTGTTGGTGATGATAGATCTCTAAGTGTTGTAGGAGCTGGAACAGTTCCAGTAGATAATGGTCATTTTAGTGATGTACTATGTGTTCCAAGAATTTCCTGCAATTTGTTATCAGTCTATCAGATCACTCATTCTGGTGAAGGTAAAACTGTGACCTTTACACCTCACCAAGTTGTAATCAAGGATTTTAAAGATCCTCAACAGGTTCTAGCTACCGGAATTGTTGATGATATTACCAGGTTGTACAAGTTTAACAACTTTGGGTCATCACCTTTCCCTTCAGTTTTTGTTGCTCATAGTGATAACTTGAGCAAACTTTGGCATGAGCGATTTGGTCACTTAAATTATTGCTCATTGCAACAACTATGTAAAGAAAATATGGTGACAGGTCTTCCGATGGTATCTTGCAGAGATGGTGTTTGTTCTGGTTGTGTACTCGGAAAACATCATCGGGACAGTTTTGACAAACGTGCCTCTTGGCATGCCTCGGTTCCCTTGGAGCTTGTGCATAGTGACTTGTGTGGTCCTCTTCCATCTTCTTCCTTTTCTGGTTTCAAATATTTCTTAACTTTCATTGATGATTACACCAGACGCACTTGGGTTTATTTCCTAAAACTTAAGAGCGAAGTATTTAACATGTTCTTGGCCTACAAGGCCCTTGTTGAAAAACAATCTGGTCATCAAATTATTAAGTTAAGATCTGACAATGGAGGAGAATATGTTAACAAACAGTTCACTACTTTCTGCACTGAACAAGGCATCCAACAACAGCACACTGTTCCATATACACCACAACAAAATGGTGTAGCTGAGCGGAAGAACCGCACTTTAAAAGAAATGGCTAATTGCATGATCCAATCTAAGGGACTAAGTCTTCAATTTTGGGCTGAAGCCATTAATTGTGCAAATTACATAGTTAATCGCACCCCCACAAAAGCATTACAAGGTATAACACCGGAAGAAGCATGGAGTAAAATTAAACCTGATGTAAGTCACTTTCGTGTGTTTGGTAGTGAAGCATGGGCTCACATTCCGGATGAAAAACGGAAAGCATTGCAGCCTAAAAGTGAAAAGTGCATATTTGTTGGATATTCTGAAGATGTAAAAGGTTATAGACTTCTTCAACCACCTTCTCATGCTATAATCATTAGAAGAGATGTTAAATTTGATGAAAATATCTTGGCCTGCGAGCCTAACTCGGCGAGTGTGCCATCTTTGGCCTGCGAGCCTGATTCGACGTTTGTGCCTTCTTCTTCTTCTTCCAACTTCCTTGACAGGTTTCCAACTCCAGTTTCTGATGATAACAGTGAGGATGAAAATCCACCTCCGCCTACTCATGTTCCTCCAGTTGCACCAGCACAAGTGCTTCCTCGATGGGTCCGTTCAACATGTGAAGCAGCTGGTGATCTTGCCGGTGATCCTAGAGATCAACGTCGAACACGTTCTCGGTTTCAGCGAGCCTCTTCTCTTTTGGCTCAAGTTTCCGAGAATCATGATCCAGAAACTTTTGCAGAAGCTTCAGGGAATCCATATTGGGATGCAGCCATGGATGAAGAATATTGTTCCTTAATGGCGAACGATACTTGGGATCTTGTACCTCTTCCAAAAGGAAGAAAACTTGTCAGATGTAAATGGGTCTACAGAACTAAGTATGCATCAGATGGAAGTGTTGAAAGACTTAAGGCAAGGTTAGTTGCCAAAGGTTTTTCCCTAGTTGAAGGGATTGACTACAATGAAACCTTTGCTCCCGTCGCCAAAATGAACTCCATCCGCCTTGTTCTTTCCCTTGCAGCCTTACACAACTGGGAAGTCCATCAAATAAATGTCAAGTCTGCCTTCTTACATGGTGATTTACAGGAGGAAATTTACATGGAACAACCTCCTGGCTATGTTCAGAATAACTCTAGCCTTGTCTGCCGCCTTAAGAAATCCTTATATGGCCTTAAGCAAGCTCCTAGAGCTTGGTATGCCAAAATGGATAGCTTTCTCCTTGACACTGGTTTTTCTAGATGCCATTCTGACCCCAATGTCTATACCAAGAAAGTAGGAAACCATCTCATCATACTTGTTCTATATGTTGATGACCTTATTCTTACTGGTAGTGACCCTAAGCTTATAACCCATGTGAAATCCAGTCTTAAACAAACTTTTGAAATGTCAGACTTAGGACATTTGCATTATTTTCTTGGTCTCCAAGTTCTGCAAACCAAAGAAGGAATCTTTCTTTCTCAGTCTAAGTATGCTTGTGACCTTCTTCGTCGCTTTCACATGGAAGATTGTACACCAGCCCCTTCCTCCTTCCAGTCTGGAGTCAAACTTTCTACCACTTGTACTTCACCTGAAGTAGATGCCACCTTGTATCGTCAGCTTGTTGGTAGTCTTTTATACTTGACTCATTCTCGTCCTGACCTTTCCTTTGCCGTTGGTTGAGTTGCCCGTTATATGCAGACACCTCATGAAAGTCACTGGAAAGCAGCTAAAAGAATACTTCGATATATTCGAGGTACAATTCAGTTTGGGATTCATTACAGTACAGGGGGGGAACCTTTGTTGGTTGGTTTCACTGATTCAGATTGGGCCGGTGATCCTGATGATCGAAAGTCTACTACAGGTTATGTTTTCAGTCTAGGATCTGGACCTATTACTTGGGCTTGTAAGAAACAACAAGCTCTTGCTCTTTCTTCAGCAGAGGCAGAATATCGAGCAGCAGTTAATGCCAGTCAGGAAGCTTTATGGCTTCGACAGATCCTTTCCGAGTTTGGATTCGAGCAGCAACAGCCTACTCCACTTTGGTGCGACAATCAAAGTGCCATCAAGCTTGCCAAAGATCCAGTTCTACATCAACGCAGCAAACACATTGAGCTACATATGCACTTCATCAGAAATCTTGTTCATGATCGTGTTCTTGAAGTGCTCTTTTTCCCTACAGATGATCAAGTTGCAGACATCTTCACCAAGTCTCTTACAGAAGCGAAGTTTTCTAAACTTCGATCTATGTTAGGAGTTCAGGAACTTGTCATTAAGGGGGGATAGGCTCTAATGCCTCCTTCCTTCTCCTAATAGTGTCACTTTTGTAAATCCTTCAATCCTATCCCAAGTTGTTCTTAAGGGGGGATGTTAGGATATTTAGACACTTAAGAGTTAGTTAAGATCAACTTGTGTAATATATCCGTTAGGGATAGTGTGTTTCTTTAGTATGCATTAGTATGTATTTGTATATACTTAATCCGACGGTCATGATATGTTTCCGACATAGAGTGATCCGACGGCTCAACTTCTCTTAGATCAAACCTAACCTTGATCCGTGGCTTAACACCCGATTGGTCCATGATCTCTATTTAAAGAGCATGGAGGGTCATTGTTTAGTTGATCGATTATGAGAAGCTCATTTGTAACTTTCTTTCTTTGCATAATAAATTGTCCCGTAGAAGCTATTTGGCCGGGGCCGTGGAGTGTTTCCCTCAAGAGGGTTTAAACCACGTCAAAACATCGGTGTGTTGATCTGTGATCTGTTTGTGTGAAGTGGTTGCTCTTGGTGTTCGGTCCTTTGGTAGTACCCTGTGTACCCGAACAAAGCACAGATAGTCATCCTCCTACAACCCTCAAGGAAATGGTCAAGCTGAGGTAACCAACAAGGAATTAGAGAGAATCTTGACAAAAACTGTCCAACTTCACAAAATGGATTGGGCTGACAGACTTAGTGAAGCAGTTTGGGCTTACAATACTACATGGAAAACAACAACAGGATTCACACCTTATGAACTGGTCTATGGGAAAAAGGTCATGCTACCAATCGAATTTGAAGTAAAAACATTAAGAAGTGCAGCCGATCTAAATATGAACCTATCATACATTCAAAAAGAACGCATGCTACAGCTAAATCAACTGTATGAACACCGCCAACAAGCACTTACACATACTGAAATCATCCAACAGCAAAGAAAGAAATGGCATGACCAACATTTGAAGGATAAGAAATTCAACGAAGGTGATTGGGCACTACTCTACGACTCCAAATTTCACACATTCAAAGGAAAGCTAACCACTAGATGGCTTAGACCTTACATTATACAGAAAATTTATGACAATGGCGCTGTGAGAATTATTACAATTGATGATGATGTCCCCATGATAGTGAATGGGCATCGCCTAAAAATATACAAAAAACCACAGTCCCAAGAAGAATTTACACAAGTACTCTACCAGCAACAATTGATGCTGATAGAGCATGCTACAAATCAGTGAAGTTCAACGCATATCATGAAAAAAAAATATTAAAATAAAAAAGAAAAAAGAGAAAACAGAAAAAAGAAAAAAGCAACACACAAAAGGTAACAGAAAATTTACAAGGCATCGACCACAATTCAAGCGAGGCTGCCATCTATTCAAGCGAGCCAGCGAAATAATTCAAGCGAGGGTGCCACCTATTCAAGAGAGCCAGCAAAAATTTCTACAACTATGGACACTCTACAGTATCATCACAAAAAGCTGCCAACTATTCAAGTGAGCCTGCAAAATAATTCAAGCAAGGGTGCCAACTATTCAAGCGAGCCTGCAAAATGATTCGAGCGATGCTGCCATGTATTCAAGACAACCAGTCACATATAGCCATTAAACCATCCAATAAGAAAAAACATCGCATGACTCATATCCTCAAAAGGCACAACTTTCAAAAGAAGGCAATGCAGCAAATTCAAAATGAAAAGAAACGAAAAAAGCAGCTCACACGCGCAACTACTGACATGCACAAATCTACCACAGAATCCACCATCCATAAAAATCGCACCAGAGAATCAAAGCAGGTATGCATAAATACCAAGGTAATCTCTAACACGATTTTATTTTATGATTAAAGTAAAACATTATCCCACGCTACATGAGATTTTCGTCAACTGAGGACAGCTTCTACTCTAAATTGACGGCATGATGGAATGACCCTAAAAAGTCATGATCACTACTTAAAATTCAGTCACCTCATCAAATCATGATCACAACCTTCAGTACAGAGGTCGACCATGAGAAGAGAAGAACTTAGGAGAGCAAGGCAACTTCCAGGGAAATCCTCCAGCACAAGATAACCTCGAGGTCGTCACCCAACTCGCCGAGGCACGAGCAGAATTGGAGAAGCTCAGAAATGAGCTAGCAACATCAAGGATTGGGCCAGGAAGCCATCCCACACCTCCCCCGTTCTCAGCCAAGAAAACTCAAATACTGAAGATGCACCATGCAGAGGACCTACGGTTGGCCGAGCGGAAGCATTTAGCGCTTCAAGAAAAGTTGGTGGAGGCACAAGCCGAATTGGCCAAAAAGGACTAGGAGGTCACCAAATTAAAAGACATTTTGGCCACTACTGTCGACATATATGAAAAACTGAGGGACCTCAGACCCCCGTCGGCAATCTATGCAATCTATATGCAGGAGAAATGGGGCAAATTCCAGCTCGAGAGGTTGAAGCAAGGACTCCCTATAGAGGTAAGCACCCCCAAGGAGTTTATGGATGCATGTTTGAACTCCACAGAGTTGGAGAAAGACAAATTAAGTGAGTTCTTTTTGCATAACTTCGTGGTTTATGGCTCGCCCAACTGGTCTCCAAACCCATATGTGGGCGATTTCCAGTTGAGGGCATTATGTTCGTGGATGAACCACGAAATTGAGCGAGCACAGGACTACCATCTCTATGTCGCATCCAAATGGGAAACCCCATTGATGATCAGACCTGAGCCAACTCACCCTGAGGGAATAATCTATAACCACAGGATCCTCACTCAGGACGAGGAACTAATACCCATTCTCCTCGCAAAACAACAGGAGGCCATGACTTATTTTGATATTGCAATCCGCCGCACACATAAGGAAGTTAATGAGTCCATTAAGGAAAGATGGAGCAGAGTAGAAAACGATCTGAAGAGGAGAGAACTCCACTCTCCCCTCAAGCTTGATGATACCCTTTTCAAAGCCACACTCTATAAAGAATCCTTGGAAAGAAACCAACTCAGATGGATCAGGATGAGGGTAAATCCCCCATTCTTTCTTTCCCCAGTCATCAAGGAACAGATAAATGAAGAGGAAGAAAGGAGGACATCGACCAGGGAGGATCAGAACTTTGGGTATCACAGGCAGGCAGGGATCCCTAGGGTGGTAGCATGGGACATCAAGGAGGTCATCGATGAATCGAATAAGTCACCCAAGGATGGGTGAATCCTTCAAGTGTGGGAGAGAATGATGAGTCAAGTTTTCAAGTATTTGATAACCTTTTTTCCAGTAGCCAAATTCAAGCAATGGTGATGAAACATGCTCATTTGTGGGGGGAAATGTTTTACTTTAATTATTTAATGAAATTGTTTTATGATTATTCTTGGATGTTAGAATGCGTATCAAATAAACTAATTATATGGAAATCAAGTGTGATTGATCAGGTTTAGGGTCATTCAAGGATGGACGTGTAGAAGATTAAAGGATCACCAAGCTCGGCGCCCTGTTTCCTGATTTATAGAGGACGCACTCCCACTTTCAAGAGGAATCGGCATTTAGACAATTAGTTAGGATCAGCATTAAATTATATAAATATGGGCCTCTCGGGTAGCGAGAGGCCCCTGCTGTTATTTTGAGAAAAACATTGTTTTAACGTTTTCTGCCCTATCGATACTACGAAGTACAGACCTTTGTTTTGACATGGATTCTATATTTTAAATAAGAGATTGATGATTAATTCCAACCAGCATTTCTAAGTTTTATTCTCTCCTGAGTACGGGTTGGGGAGGGCCCCTCCAACACGTAGGTCAGGAGATTTCTATTTGAAGGTATTTCTTTCAATTATGCATTTTACATTGATGAACAGTTCTATTACATATGGGAGTGCTTGAATGATTTATTATTTCTATAGTAGTTTATGATACATTCTGTAGTACAGCAGAAGAGTTTCAGTAGTCCTGTAGGTTCTTTCTTTCAACGCATATTCGAATCAACGATTGCATGTGTATCAGCTTTGCTTTCAATATCATGGTTTATATCTGAGGTTTTTGACTGTTTCTTATCGTGATCAATTTCTTTAGTAGTAGATGGATAGCTTGAAACGATTGCACTTCAATTTTAGTCTTGGGATTTAAAATGGTTTAGATCAGAATTCTAGTTTTAGGTATAAAATAACTACAGACCTTGTTTTCCCCAATCTTAGAATAGATCTGTTATGGCATGTTCATTTTTAGATTTATTATTCTGCATTAAGTAATTTTATAAGATCATTCCCTTTACTTTCAGCATTTTAATTATTTAAGATAGATTTACTGCTTTATTTCTTAGAACAGATTTACTGCTTTTGGTATCTTTATTTCTTAGAACAGGTTTACTGCTTTCAGCACTTTAATTCTTTTAATTAGATTTATTGCTTTCCAGTATTTAATTTTGTAGCATAACCAGTTTACATATTTAGTAGACAACCTTTAGAACATCGATACCGACTTCCAACTGTGACAGAGATTATCCTATAAGAGCATAGATAGTGCATGCATCTCTAAAGTTTGTACGTTCCCGGGGTTGACATTTAAAGTAGGATCTTGGTATAGCTGCCCTCATTAGGCATCCATATTAGGAGCTCACCAGGGTTGTGACCATTTTCTGCATATATGGGAAATTATCATGACTGTGCCCAAACACCTGACAAACGCGACACCACGGCATACTGCCGCCGTTCAACGAGTTTGGCTCTCCTGACACCAAATAATTACGGAAATCTGGGCAATTATCCTTCGTATGCCCTTCTCCTTGGCATCGCGTACACCATACTTCATCGTGTTGTTCCTTGTTCTTCTTAAAATCTTGCAACTGTATAGTCAGTTTAGCGAGCTATGTCTGTATCTGCGACATCCCGGCTGCATTATCTACAATCTGTGACGCCTCCAATCGCATTGCAATCTCTAGAGCTTCGCTAGGCGTCGATATGTTTTGCTGCATCAGTGGCAGCCAAATGTGTGGTAATAGTGCCGCAATGAACCATTCTTTATGTTGGGCAGCACTCATATCAAAACTAACATTTTCCATCAGCGTCTTGAATCACTGGTCGAAATCCCATACCGTCTCATTGGGATACTACTTAATTTCCTTCAATTCAGTAATGTATTGGGCCTCTGACTTAGGCCGTTTAAATTCAGCAATCAGCCCATCCCGAATCTCATCCAGTGATTTTTCTGGGGCCCCTGTAGGGACTAAAATAAACTTCATGAACCAATCTAATGCACGACCCCGCAAATTCGTGGCTAACTGTCCTTTCTTAGCATTGGTATCAGTGATCTGTTTCATGGTCCAGACCGCTTCATACAAAAACCAATACTATTCTGGGTTGTTTGTCGCACTTCCGTTGAACAACGGTAACTTAGCATCATTGCCCGCCATTTTGGGCTTCCTTCCTCCTATCGCTATGCTACTACCAATTGACGAACTTGGCGGTGTCAAAGTGGCATTTCTTGCTGTTTGTGAGTCAGTGAGCGGAGGTGTGGGTACGTTGGTGCTGAGGTTTGGTCCTGCCTTTGTCCTGGGCGTATCCTGGTCATCCCTATCAGGACTGTGAGGTCGCTTCATCCCGTGTGGTCTTCCTTCACGGTCTTGTGGTTCGATTGCAGTAGTACCTTCTCCTGTCCTCTGCCTCTTCTCCTGTCGAAACCTCGCTCCTCCTCTTGTAAGACCACTTTCTTCCTCGACTTCGCTCACAGTCTCCTCATGGTCTGCACCCATCTACCCCTTACCATTTCATATACCGTTCCCCATCAGTCACGGTACCCACGGCCTCCGCCCACCAGGCTGTCTACTTATCAAGGTGCATCTTTAATATACCCTTTTCACAAATTAGCATCTTAATCGACAGTTGGAGTGAAAGCAGAAACCTTCCCCTCGGTCCTCGGAAGAAGTATCTTTCAGCTTCACTATAGGATTTCTTCATGTCGACTGCAAATTCAGTGATATATCCTTCCAAGATGCTATCAAGCCAAACTTCGAAAGCCCGCAATGCCTTATTATCGACTTCCTGCAGCTCCCGAATCAACTCCGGGGTCCAGGCCGTCAGTTCACCACCCTAGAAGTTCCTCTTCTGGAAGGTCAGCTTTGACAACCATTCATACAGAATGACCAGGAATTCACAGAAAAACCATTCGTGTGGACCATCGTGAATATATCTTCCCAGCCAGTGATCTACTTTTAGTCGCGTGTTCCAGCTTTCTTCTTCAGCAAACTCCTGCAACTTCTGATCTAACCAGCTCTGTATCTCCTGCTTCGTAGGGTGCCACAACATGACCTCCTTTTACTCTGCACATGGTCCCAGCAACGGAACCATTTGTTGACCAACACGACCTCGGTCGACAGGGGTTCACCTCACTGTTGACACATACCGCAGTCTTTCTGGGCATCGGCCCGGGCAGGTTTGAGCCCACCCAGCAACACCCGCAGAGCGAATGAGGTCTCACCCGAGGCGTCCAAGAAGGGCAGACGGAACCATGTTTCCGCCGAGGGAGGAGGAAAGTTTTGGTTGCATAGACTAACTCTATTGCGGTACTTAAACAGAAACTTTAAACATTCCGCAAGGAGTTATAACATATTACTTCATCGCAACATTTATCATCACATTCAACATAGAACATATTACTTAATCACAGCATTTATCATCATAGCAACAGTAAGCAGACATTGCATCAAACATCATTCATACATCACAACATTGCACAAATATCGTACCAAAACATCACTATTATATTACTGTCGCAATCATATACCAGAAGCAAAACATAGATCTCCATACACAATCATTCTCCTTTCTCTATTCTTTATTCCCCTTTTCTTGTCCCCCTCTTCCTCCCTTCCAACACTTACAATTCTCATCTATTTATAGGCTTCTTCCATTACAATACTTGTCCACTTACAACTAACTTCCTAACCGACACTCTGGACAATTGACCCAATATCTATCTGACTCGGTCCAAATGACCCCAAAAACCCGCATACCGCGGTACAACTGACTCACTATTACATAATATATGGTCCAAGTGACCCAAAACCCGCCAACTGTGGTATTCTTTAACACAAAATACTCCTTTCGCATCCTCATCCGATGTGTCGCAGCATCGACGGTATCGCGACATTTCCCCATCAACCCGCCTGCCAACAGTCGCCTTTGTTCAGAGTATTCTGGAGTGTGTCACCCTAAGAGTCTCCCAATAGCATCCATCAGCTTGTCCCCCCAAAGTCACTCCAATCAGCAATACATACCCCTGATAAGCCATGATCCTCACACTTAATAGTCAGTTTTCCTCTGCTGCTAGGTCAACCATGTCATCATGCTCTGAACAAAGGAAGTTTGAAGTCCACCCACTATATGACCCCAATTTGTCCCCATCCTCATAGATTGTCAGTCCTACCATCAATACTATCACACTTCAGTTGTACACCTCGCGCTCCTGTCAAGGAAACATCATTACCTTGGTAGTTGCTGGTCTCCCTCTTGTTGATGTATATGTAACTTCGGAATGTATTTTACCCATGTGTATTGTATTCCTATAGAGATGTTATTATCCCTCTATACGAAAGTGTCGTCATTTATATTGTAAGTTTTGTATCTTATACTTGATGGGTTATTAGACCACCCTATTGGGGATCGGCCATGTGGGTCAAAGGGTTATTAGACCACCCTATTGGGTGTCATCCCAGTCAGCATTATGTTATGTGGTTAAGTTAAGGCCGACCTAGTAAAGGTTATTAGGCAAGTCAAGTCATGTATAAATAGAGTGCGAGAGGCACTCTATTTGATCATTCTATTCTCACAAACACTCTTTGGAGAGTGTCGCACTTGTGGATGAGGAGAAGCTGCTGCTAGGATATGTCTATCTCTTATGCTTGGGTTGTATCATTGCTCTATCTATCTCTGAGGAAGTTATTGGGGTTTTTCACCTTTATGGTTTTCCCCAAGTAAACTCTGTGTCTCTTATGTGCTTGCATTATTGTGTCCATGATTGATATGTTGTAGATATGTTGTACATGTTGTTCTCTCGGTTAAGATCCTAGATCAGATTGAAGTAAATTCTGAAAAACTAACATGGTATCAGAGCTAGCCTGAAAGAAGGCATGGTATGGCATGTATGACACTTGTTGCACTTGCGATGTTAGGGCTTGATATAGAAAAAACCAGTCATCGTAGCACTTTCGCTATAAATCCATTTTGGCGAAGTTTTGGATCTGAAACTTTTACAGGTCGAAGATCAGATCCCCATGTATCTTGTGTCCAAATGACAACTTCTAATTCCTTGCACTTTGTGTTTTATGATCTATGCAATCTAGGGTTTCTGCCTCTTCCAGATCTGAGTCATAAACAGGTGGCCTAGGAAAAAAGGTCATAACTTGGGCTAGGAAGCTCCAAATGAAATTTCGTAAAAAGTGACAGGTAGACTGTACTTTCTCAGGTAACTTTTTCAGAGGCCGAAACTAAACCAGTGACACGTGGCATGCTGTACAAGTTCACTCTCCTGTTTTATCCCATAAACAGGTCACGTTGCGACACTTGGCATAACTCTCTCTCAGAGAATCCAATTGAGGTCAGACCTGTGGGGTTGGAAAGATGACAGGTCAGGATACTATAGGTAGAAGTTTCAGACCCTGTGGATCAGAAAGTTTGGAGTTGCACCAGAAACAATCAGGTACATATTTCTGTCAAAACAGAATTATTTCTTAGCACCTTCATTCATGGCTTCGGGAATTTAGGGTTTAGGAGAAAGATGTAATTTTTGTAATCGGAGACCAGGGCTGAATGCTACTCATCAAAATCGAAATTTAGAGACCAAGATCAGAATTTTTGGTTGGGCAGAAGGCCGGGCTTGATCAAACCCTAGTTCGGGACTTTGATCGGAAAAGTGGAAAATTAGGGCTTCTACAAAAATGGGAATTTTTGAAATCTGTGACCACGGCTGGAAGCTCCTCAGAAAAATAGAAGCTTAGAGCTTTGGATCAAACCTTTTGATTGGGCAGAAGGGTGGGCTTTATCAAAGCCTAGTTCGGGGTCATGTCCAGTGAATCTGGAAGTTTCAAAGGCAAAATCGAGGGGTGAAACTTTGCAGTTTTCAAATTCTAAATATATTGGCTTGATTAGCTCATCAAGGCGCATCTTTCTATCCTTTGAGAAGTTTGAATTTTTAGGGTTTCTCTGACAAACCCTAATCCAGCTCCAGATCCATTTCCTGCAAATCAAGTGGATTGGGTTAATCCTAGAAGAGAATGGATCGGTCACCTGCATAAGTGAAGAAGTTCATATTTCATAGGGAGATGAGACTGAGGCCTTACATAAGAAGATTACAAGCAATCTCGACAGGTATGACTTATACAGGTATGTTTCGAATTATGTTCATAATTAAGTTTATGATATGTTTGTCTTCGTATTATTACAGTTAGTACAATCTTGGTTAATTTTAGACTTGTCGTATCACCTTAATAAAATTATGAATGCATGATAGAAGATATTCATTGATTAGGGTTTTTGACACTTATGATTGTACTAATGCATTGTGATGTTGTATGAGGTTGATGTTGTCCGCTAACATGAAAGGTACATCAAGAAAGACAAATCATCTTCTAGTTCAAGAACATATGACCATGGTGACATGAAGACAGAGATTCATCCATTGTCATGGATCACATAGAAGATCTACTTACGAGGTATGTATAACTTGGTTCTATAATGGTTAACCTATGAGATATGCAGGTTACCAGCACAAGTCATTGAAGAGAACAAGAAGACATCATGTGGGTATGTTAGACATAACTAGCTAACATACTAATCCAGGTATGTTTTTCCTATATCAAGTTAGAATCCTACCTTGTGATAGGATCTCTTATATAAGTATACATGGCATGATTGATAATGATTATTCATAGGTTTAGGCATATTATGTTTCTTACTTTCATTTATGATATGACAAACCATAAGAGTCCTTGAATACTAATGCTTATTATTTCTGTTTGAAATGATCATGACTATACATGCTTAAGATTATTGTGTTTTGATAGTATTGAGAATATACTAATAAATGTATGATTATGTATAAGATCTCGAGGATATCACAATAATGATACTTGTAAGCATGCATAGTGATCGAGGATGGATATAAGTTCAAGGACATGTAATCCAGGAAGCAAAGATCAAGAGGGAGCACACTCCAGCAATTTTTGCAAGGATGCGGACATTCAGGGGGATTTGACCACTTCTCACAATCCACATCAGAATGGAGTTGCAGAAAGGAAGCAAAGACTGAGAGGGAGTCAACCCAACAAACAAACAAAGATAAGTATTTGAATTGTCATTTCTTGTATTTAAATAACATTGATTAATGATGTATTATGTTCCTAGACTTAGATTGTGTATTATGCATATTAGAATAATTGCATTAATGAACAGTATACTACTAATATGTATATGTAATGGGTAAGTGGCCTATGGCATTGTACAACATTCCATTGCTACTTATCTAGAATGAAACCTCTTTGCTGACATGTTGGGAGTAGTGCAAACTCTTAACAATGTTCTAGTAGAGATTGGAAGGCATCTAGAAAGTTACAAGATATGGATGAATGTTGTATTGAAGCATTGGCTAAAATAATTGCATGACTATATGAAATATTTCTTTATGTGTAAGAATTTGTTCTGGAAACTATGAGAATTTTCTAATCATGCAATTTAACTTGTTTTGTAGGAACGATCGTATACGAGCACCTACAAAAGAAGGACTACAACATTTGTTTCAGCAACAAAGTTATCCGTTGAAGATAGATTGATTGCCGACACGCAGCGGAAGCTTGCTGCCAAGTTCGAGATGAAGAACTTGTGGATGATGCACTTCTTTCTAGGCATGGAGGTGTGGCAGAGTGCAGATGGAATCTTCCTTGGACAAGGGAAGTATGCAATAGAGATCCTGAAGAGGTTCAGGATGATGGACTGCAAGTTCATGGCCACACCTATAGCATCAAAACTGAAGCTTCTGTGTGATGCTTCATCTGATCTAGTTGATGTCACTGTGAATCGTCAGATGATTGGGTCCTTGATGTACCTGACGAACACGAGACCAAATATTTGCTTTGCGGTGAACACATTGAGCCAGTTCCTGACAGATCTGAGGAGTGTTCACTTGGTTGCTGTAAAGCATATTTTGAGGTACCTAAAGGGTACAATTGATTATGGGCTCAAGTATGATGCGAATCAAAAGTTTAACCTGGAAGGTTATGTTGATTCGGACTGGGCAGGCAATGCTACAGATAGGAAGAGCACTTCTGGGTGCTGCTTGAGTATGGGATCAGGTGTGATATCTTGGTTTAGCAGGAAGCAGTCCTATGTAGCACTGAGTACAGCCGAAGCAGAGTATGTTGCAGCTTGTTCGGCTAGTTACGAGGCAGTATGGCTCCGGAAGCTACTGTCTGATTTATTTGATCTCCCGTTGGAGGCTACTGGTATCTTTTGTGACAACCAAAGTTATGTGAAGCTGTCTGAGAACCCAGTGTTCCATGACAGGTCGAAACACATTGATATCAAATATCACTATATAAGGGATATGGTGGAGGAGCAGTGAAGCTTCTGTATGTTACGACGGATGAGAAAATTGCAGATGTACTGATGAAGCCACTAGCCAGAGTGAAGTTCGAGTACTTCAGAGAGAGGTGTGGTGTTCTCCAGATCGATGACACTTCGAGGAAGAAGTGATGGAGACATTTGCTGAAGCCATTTCAAGCATGTTGGAAGGAGGATCCTTCACATGGCTGTGGATGTAAGTGTTGGATGATGAGCATCAGGACGATGCTCCAGTTACTACTCTGTATATGTATATGCATCATGTTGGATGCTGGATATGATCAATTGGATCATTTATGTATGTATGCATCATGTTGGATGCTGGATATGATCAGTTGGATCATTTATGTATGTATACATCATGTTGGATGTTGGATATGATCAGTTGGATCATATGTATGTATTTGTATATGTATCAGGTAGATACATTGTATGATCAGGTAGATCATGTATGTTGATACGTATCAGGTATGATCAGGTGGATCATGTATTTATATATGTATCAGGTGGATACATTGTATGATTAGGTAGATCATGTTTGTTGATATGCATCAGGTGGATCATGTATTTGTATATGTATCTGGTGGATACATTGTATGATCAGGTAGATCATGTATGATGATATGTATCAGGAATATACTGTGTATGCTTCAGGTGGATGCATTGTATGATCAGGATGATCATGGATGATGAGCTTCAGGATGTTGCTCCAGATGACATGCGTCAGGACGATGCAATGATGATGATCAGGATGATGTATGGTGAGTATCAGGTTGATACTCTATGGCCGTGGACAGGTTGTGCAGATAAGCATATAATAGCGCCCTGGGAGGTTTGCATATTATCTTGCTAGGTTTTTCCGCTGGCATATAATAGCTCCCTAGGAGATCTGGCAAATGCTCTTTCGAGGTTTTTCTTTGGGAGGACATATAATAGCACCCTGGGAGGTTTGCATATTCTCTTTCTAGGTTTCACCGCTGGCATATAATAACTCCTTGGGAGATCTGGAAAACGCTCTTTCAAGGTTTTTTCCTATATAAGTAGACCTGGAAGATCTTGACAGGATGAAAAAGGCCTCAGATGCTCTTTCAAGGCATTGCCATGACCACATGTAATAAGTCCTGGAGATCTTGACAGGATGAAAAAGGCCTCAGATGCTCTTTAGGGTTCTTGCTTAACAAGACACTCTTTTAAGGTTTTGTGGTGGGCGTCACATGTAATAAGTCCTGGAGATCTGGACAGGATGAAAAAGGCCTCAGATGCTCTTTAGTGTTCTTGCTAGTCAAGAGACTCTTTTAAGGTTTTGTGACAGTCACATGTAATGTGCTCGTGGGAGATCCAACAGGTAGAGTTGTATGCTCGTAACAGCCTGGGATACTGCAGCCATGTTTTGTGACGCACGTAATAAGTCCTGAGGATTCCACAGTATGGCCAGTGATGATGAAGACCTATAGGTGGTGGGCCTACATCCAGTATGAAAAAGGACTGGCTCTATAGAACTTCCTATGACGAGTAGATTCAGAGATTGATTGAGATAGCAGCAGTAGTGATGATGACGATGATTCACTGATGATGATCCAGAGAAGAAGACTTGTGCTGGCAGATCTGTGTCGAGAAATACCTTCCTAGTTAAGAGGGAGTGTTGATGTATATGTAACTTCGGAATGTATTTTACCCATGTGTATTGTATTCCTATAGAGATGTTATTATTCCTCTATACGGAAGTGTCGTCATTTATATTGTAAGTGTCGTAACTTATACTTGATGGGTTATTAGACCACCTTGTTGGGGTCGGCCCTGTATAAGTCATGTGGGTCGAAGGGTTATTAGACCACCCTATTGGGGGTCGTCCATGTGGGTCAAAGGGTTATTAGACCACCCTATTGGGTGTCAGCCCAGTCAGCATTATGTTATGGTATTAAGTTAAGGCCGACCTAGTAAAGGTTATTAGGCAAGTCAAGTCATGTATAAATAGAGTGCGGGAGGCACTCTATTTGATCATTCTATTCTCACACACACTCTTTGGAGAGTGTCTCACTTGTGGAGGAGGATTTCTCACAATTCTGTTCATCAAATAACTCAATCCCGTCACTGGTTTTCCAGGCTATAAAAAATGGGTTTTCCAATGGATTTTGGGGTATCTAATCCTCTCAAATTCACCCCAAGGTTCATATCTATGGATCCCCCATTGGATTTCACTGTCAAATACCAAATCTGGGCGTTTTTGGCTCTTCAAAACGTGGGTTCTTTCAAAGTTGCGATTTCTGGTTTTTCTCACTGCTAGCAATTCGTTTTCGGATTAAAATTGATGCTGGTAACTTCCACAATGGAATGGGGATGAGGAAGAAGCAACTCTCATGAGGTAGAGTGACTTGTGGTACAAGAAAACAGAGCCCATACCTGCAAATACGAATTTCTGGGCTACCCATGCTCCATTGAAACCATGGACTGAAATCTTCAACTACTTCCTTACAATAGAAATAAATGTCATCAAGGAAAGTCAAATGGGTTCTCACCATGACATTTGGAAGCATATGGTTCATCCCCACAACCCCCTCACCACTCCCTAGTGGGTACACATGGACCCTTCTCATTGGTTGCTTCCATAGCCAGTTTTGGTATTTTATTGAAATATTAACATTTACATCAATTTACAATATTCCATGGCTTAATAGCACATGGGTATCAAAATATCAAATCCTTGCTTGTTTTAAATCAAATCCAAACATGCACTAGCGGGGCCTTGGCTTTGAGCTCCATGCTGGTAAACATACAACGCATGTATACAATATTTACATGAGAATCCAATATTTCATAAGGGTCAAAATTGGAGTATTACATTCCCCTCCCCCTTAGAACAACACCGTCCTCGGTGTTCTCAAAACTGAAAAAAATGGGAATGCCTCTCTCGTGGCATCCTCCAGCTCCCATGTAGCCTCATCAGGACTAAGGTGCTCCCATTGGACCTTTACCTGCCTGATGGCTCTGTTCCAGAGCAAAGTGACCTTCTTGTCAAGGATGCACATAGGCTCTACTTGGAACTCTCCCTCGGGTTCTACCTATATCACATTCCAATCAATCATATGATTAGGATCATGTACATACTTCTTAAGCAAAGATACATGGAAAACATTATGAGCTCTTATGTTAGCAGGCAATGCAATTCTACATGCAACTGGCCCTATCCTATCTAGGACTTCAAATGGCCCACAATATCTTGGTGACAACGTGGCATAGCTCCCCAACTTGAGGGAACTCTTCCTTGGTTTCACTCTCAAATAAACATGATCCCCAATCTGGAATTCCTTATGCATTATTTTCAAATCTGCATAACTCTTCTACCTGTCTTGAGATGCCTTTAAATTATATTTGATCTTAGCAACTTATTGTTCCATTTCCTTGATCATCTCTGGTCCAAGTACTACCCTGTTCACCAGGCTGTCCCAATTCACTGGAGTCCTACATCCCTTGCCATACAATGCTTCAAATGGACTCATTCCCAATGATGCATGATGTCCATTATTGTATGCAAATTCTACCAAGTGTAGGAAATCTTCGCACTTGGATGGTTTGTCCATCACATACATTCTCGGCATGTTTTCAAGAACTTGATTCACCCTCTCAGTTTGGCCATCTGTTTGAGGATGATATGATATACTGAAATTCAATTTAGTTCCCAATTCCTGAAATAATCCCTTCCAAAAATTGGAAGTGAACTTTGTATCACAATCAGAAATTATTAAACAAATAGCTTGCATCCATCCATCTAGCTTGCCTGGAATTCAAGTTTAGCTGATCAAACAAATACTTCAAGCTCATGTGGTTTGTTCTAAGCTCGAATCTTCTTCCCATCAAATAATGTCTCCACATCTTAATAGCATGCACTATGGTTGCTAATTTTAAATCATGTGTGGCATAATTCTTTTCATTCTCTTTTAATTTCCTTGACTCATAGCAAATCACAACTCCTTCTTGCATGAGCACTCCACCCAGTCCTTCAATGCAAGCATCTATGCACACTACAAAATCCTTCTTTGGATCTGCTATCTTCAAAACAGGAGTGCTGGTAAGTAACTCCTTTAACTTCTGAAAAATTTTCTCACATTTTTCAGACCATACAAACTTGATGTTCTTTCTTTGCAATGAAGTGATCGGATGAGCTATCCTGGAGAAGCCTTCAATAAACCTTTTGTAGCTAGGGTTTTACCCCTAGCTTGTGCAAATGAGCACCTACTAAGGAGAATGGACTCCTTAGTAGCAGTTCAGTAAATGTAAATTAAAATGCTAAAACAGAAATAAAAATTACTCTAAACATCTGCATGAAACATAACAAATAAGATGTAAAGAATGGCTTTTGTATTAATTTTACCTCCAATGTGAAGGTTGGTGAAGCTCTTGCAATGCTCCAAGAGGGTTGCTCCAAGCTCCAACTTGCTCCTTCTCTTTCTCCAATGGTGGGAATGGGCCAAAAGGGGCTCTCAAGGTGAAAGTGGCTCAAGGGTGAGCTAGGGTTTCAAGAGAGATTTTGGCAGAGTAAGGGTGCTTATGACTGTGGATATGAAATGAGGGATCTCCATCACCTATTTATAGTTTTTTGGTGGTGGAGTGCTGGCTCATGGTTTTGGGAACCATATGGTTTAGGGCAGCTGTATAGGGTTTTTTCCTCTTTTTCCTCATTATTTTATATTTTTTATTCCCTTTTTAGAGGGATTTTGTTATTTTAGAGGAATTTTGGATTTTTTTGAGGAAAAAGGGGTTTTTTAACCTTTTTGAGGCTTTTTTGATGGTTTTGTGGCCTTTTGGAGGCTTTTTAGTGGGATTTTTAGGGTTTTTAAGGGAAATATGGTAGGAAAATGGACAAATGAGCCATGTAATGAGGTAGATGAGGTAGTGAACACTTTTTGGGTGTTAACAGATTGCCCCCTGATGTGTGAGGGCAGGAGCTCATCGTATGGCCGATGGACATCATAAGTCATATATGGTTTTCCTGGAGTATGGAGAAGAGAAGAAACAAACTGAAACCTGGGACAACGATCCCGAACAAACTGCAAGAACTAAAAGTACATAACCTCAATAATGGATGAGGAATCATCGGATCATATGGACGAGGCGGGCATTCCCATGCTCGTATCAGGATATAACATAATAATAACAATGGGGTCCAAAAAATGGGGACCTGACATATACATAGCCTCAAACAAAGAATGAGGTAGAATCTCAATATATGGACGAGGCGGGCATAACCATGCGCGTATCAATATACATAAAAAGAACTGTGAGGCCCGAAAAGAGGGGGACCTGTAAGATACATAGAGAACCACTGTGTACATCATAAGAGTCTAGAGGGCACACAAATCTGGGACATATTGCTAGGTTGACCATGTTTGAGCTGAAGAACTGATACACTGGAATGACAACAGTGCTACTGAATGTGGTACCAAAGGAACTGATGAGCTGCTGGATCAGCGTGACAAGGGGTACACTCGCAATGGTACACTGAACTGGAACTGATCTGGGACTGAACTGGGTATTCAAGGAAGCATGTAACTGGATGGCTTCCGAATACAATTGCCAACGCAGCCCGGACATCCACGGGAACATATAACTGGGTGTTCCGAAGTGACTCACCAATGTGCTAGAGTCGGGGGAAATCCGGGGTCTTCAACAAATAATGGTAGGTATGTAAATCCTATGCAATTCTCAACAATGCGATCAAGGTGTTGAAGTCGAGCATGTGAGAAACAACCATTCAGAGAGGTAATGATGACTCCTCTCAAAATGATCCGTAGGCACTCACCACAAATGGTGATGGGTCCAAGGCGCAGGGGCCTCTGGGTATATCCTCTGGAATAGAGGGGATGTCGTCGACAGAGGGGGACCTGCAACTATCAAGGCAATGATGTTTCCTTGACAGAAGCGCGAGGTGGAGAACCGAAATGTGATAGTACTGATGGTAGGACTAACAAACTGGGGGGACAACTGGGCAAGTAGAGTGGGTGGATTCAAACTTCCTTTGTTCAAAGTATGATAATGGGGATGATCGGGAAGCATATGAAACTGACTGATGGGAAAGGGATCATAGCTGTATTGGATCTGGGAGGGGGACTGGGCTGAGGGAGACTCATGTTGGGGTAAAATGGCAGGAGACTGCAGAATACTCTGAACAAAGGCGACCTGATTGGGGGTACTGCTGAGATGATCGATCAGAGTGCCCAGAGGCACGGGGGGACTTCTTCATGGGTTAGGGAACTAGAAGAAGTGAGTGTATGATGGTACTGTCATGTGGATTTATACGAGCCCAGGACAGTTCATGCTCGTGATTGCTTTCAATTTTAAGGAGTCTGAAAGCGATAAGAAGACTCTGAAATGATGGAATGGTACTGTCGTGTGGATTTTACGAGCCTAGGACAGTTCATGCTCGTGGTTGCTTTCAATTTTAGAGAGTCTGAAAGCAAATAAGAAGACTCTAGGGGGTTGCTTTTTCGTGTGTTAGTCTCCAAGGCCCAAAGAAGCATAAAAGGATGCAATGAAGAACTCTTCTAGCCGGTGTCACTAGAGTATTCATTTTTCGTAATTAGTTTACCAGGTTCGGAAAAGGGTTAAACTTATACCAGATAGATGCCCTTTCAGGTACTTTAACGAGCATGAAAGGAAGCAAGATCGCTTGACGATCTTTTCATTGTTTTAGGAGTCAGAAAAGAGCTTAACAGAAACTCCCTAAGTGCCTTTTTCGTAAAGGACTTGTCCGGCCCGAAAAAGGGGTAAAATTATACCAAACAAAAGGAATGGCCAAGCAAAGAGGAAGTGTTCAATCAAGGAACATGTATGATGACCAAGAACAAGGGTGGGGGGGAACACTGGTGGGCCTCCTTGCGGGGTGAATGGAATGGTGGAAAAATAACAAAACATTTGCAGTATGACAGGAGTGAATGGCTCATGTAAAAGTGTGGAACAATCCAATGGCGGTCGATGTGGCACGCAAACCGAGGCAAAAAGGTGTCAGGACATAATGTTGAAACTATAACGAGTGAGAGCGAGAAATGATCTCGAGCATCATCACGAGCTCGAAAAAATGAATCCGGCGATATAAAAGGTGTCGAGAACGGATAATGGCCAATGTGGCACACAAACCGAGGTGGGGGGCATTTTGGAAAAAAGACCCAAAAAATCTGGGGGTGAAAGCGAGAAATGATCTCAAGCATCATCATCGGCTCAGAAAAATGAATCCGATGATATAAAATATAAGAAAAAATGGAGAACGGCCGATGTGGCATGCAAACCGAGGCAACTAGTGGCGTCTGAAAAATGTGTAAAAAATGAATGGGACAAAATAATGCCACAAGGGGACCATCAGGATGGTCTCATCGTGCTGATTCCAATGGTGGAAACGGTTCAAAAAATGGACTCTGTATGGGTTCAGAATGGCCAAAACAAGAAAAAGTCAACTGACTATAAATAGTGTGTGGGTCCAACATGACAAGTGTCATTTGTACTATTTGACTTTGACTAGTGATCAGAGTGGACCAGAGGTGAGGTGGCATTTCTGGACGATCCGACTGGCCGATTTCAGATACGGGAGATACAGGTATTCCGTCAAACTCATACCTGCACGTTTTTTAGGTTCGGGGGGTAGGTAGTGGGTCCCAGGGTTTGTTTGTACGGTCCACGTGGGGTGGACCACGGGTTTTTTAGGGGAAGCCGCGATCGAAGACCGCGGGTTCCACGACGAATGACGTGCGTGGAGACTGCGGGGTCTGATGCGGAACACATGGTCTGGGACCGCCTGTTCCGAGGCGGAACACGCGGTTCGGTACCGCGTGTTCGGGACTGACAGTCGCAGTTTTGGACCGCGACTTTTGATCAAACAGCCGCGGTCGAAAACCGCGGCAAGGGGGCCTAAAGCCGCATCTTGGAGCGAGCTGTTAGGACTTCCCCAGGGGGGGGGCAAGGTTTATTTCTTTGACATGAATCTGATGAGTTTGCCTTGCGTGTTTGATAGGATGCCGCAGGTTCTGTGGAGAGAGCGGGAGATTCCAGATGAGATCGTCACCATTGTCCGAGGGGAGCGCCATGTGCGATCGGTGCTGGGACTATGCGGACTTCTAAAGTTCGCCCAGGTACCCATGATGCGGTCAGCAATGTTGCTGCTGAACCGACTGATTAGTTTCTGGGAGCCGGACATACAGGCCTTCAGAGTACAGGGTGAGAGGGTGGACCTCACCCTGACAGATGTATACTTCTTGACAGGGTTTCCCTGTCTGGGTAGGGTGGTAGACACGCAGCCGCGGGTATCCGCGGACATAGATATGGAGGACATGCTGGAGCGGTACTGTGGTCCAGAGGCGAGGGTGCATAGGAATGCACTTCTGGTGAGAGACCTACAGGAGCCAGCAGTACAGGCCATGGCGGCATGCATGGTTCGCGTCTTGGGGTCCCAGTCGCCGGAGAAGGTGTCTGGGGGCCAGATGCAGCTGGTGGAGCATGTACTGGATGGGGTGTATTACGCGTGGGGCCAGATGTACCTGACCTGCATTCAGCGGCAACTGACAGCAGCAAAGGAATCTGGAAAGGGGTTTTGCTATGGTTCTTTCTTGTGTGCATTTTTTATGGAGAGAGTGCCCACACTGCGGCCGCGAGTGCCAATCAGAGCAGGAGGTTTGAGGGAGCCGCGGATGGTGCGGTGGGGCGAGATGATGCGCCGCCATGGTGGTGGCGATGTGGGTAGATACTTTACGCAGAAGTTGTACCTGCAGTGGCTCCAGATACCATTGACCCTGGATGACTACCCGTATAGGGACATGGACTACACCGGAGACCCAGAGGCGCCACGGGAACTAGGACAGGCATGGGGACCCAATGGTCCGTATGTTTTTGCTTGCATGTTATGGATGTCAAGTTTTATATATGATAGTTGATTGATATATTGTGACTGACAAATGGGTGATTTGCAGATGTGGGCCCGAGGCCGCCGCCAGGGCATGTGGCACGGAGGGGGATTGTGGTCGTTCCAGCTCTACCTGGGCAGGGGAGGTGCGTCGCCGGGATGTGGAGGGGACGCTAGAGTCCGTACGGGCACTACTAGACCATTTGCTGGTGGGGGTGACTGACGAGGGGTGGAGGGACGTCGATCCGGACGTGGTTCAGGAGTGCATGAGGGCACCCCGAGAGTTCAGATCCATTGTGATCTGGGTGGCTATCTTGGTGGACAGCGCATGGGCACAGGAGCCGGTAGGGGATGAGGACTTGCAGTAGGAGGAGCGAGGGGAGGACTCAGAGGCAGCTGATGCAGGCAGTGATGTAGGGTATGACTCTCACTAGGGAGTGCAGGGGACTCCCCCCGAGTTTTGTAGCTACGGCATGTATTTTATGAGGCTTTAGGGATGTATAGTCATTTTTGTATAGCTGAGTACAGGGGTACTCAGGACATGTATAGCACTGTGACATGTATTTTTTGAGATATATCTATATGCACGTGGATGCATCTTTTTATGATGTTGTTGTAGTTGTACGCACGTGGATGCGCTTATGGTGTGTTGTATGTTTGTACTGCACGTGGATGCAAGTAGTATAGGATGTTGGGAACGTGGATGCCCCTTGTGTATGTTATGTGATGTATTGCATATGGATGCAACACTATGTATGTAGGACTAGGCACGTGGATGCCCCTATGGATACAAATGTGGTTTATGGTTTATGTACATGGATGCAAATGTTGATGCAATGCAGTCTTTTGGGTTTTTATATATGTGTATGAGATGCTATGAGTTGATGATGTATGGTGGAGGTGTTACATGGTGTGATTGATATGCCAATCTAGGATGTCGTTGGCCATTTGGTACACGACACTATTTTGAGCTCTTGGGACATGGGTGAATGTTATGGACTCAAACTGTCGGCTAAGTTGTTTTGTGCGCAGGAATTTTTTAAAGAGGCAGGGATCACGCACCTGGTAGCAGTTGTTGAGCTGGGAGACAAGCAGCTGGGAGTCGAGGAATACATGAAGGTGACATATGCCCAGTTGGAGGGCGGAAGTCAGGAGACCGGTCACGGCATCATACTCCTCCTGGTTATTGGTAGCAGCGCCTATGCAGATTCCATCAAGGTGAATCATTTCATGGGAAGGGGAATATAGGACCCACGCTACAGAAGCCAGGTTGGGAGACCAGCGGCTTTCTCCGTCGGCGAAGCCAGTGTAATAAGGTGGAAAATGGTCTATCTGTGGTCATGCAAAAATGAAGAATGTAAGATCGCTGTAAAAAAGGTGAAAAACAAAAAAAAGAGCAAACTGTACAATGCGGACCAATGAGGCCGCGAGTTATTTAGGGATAAAAGCGTTTAAGATACAACCCATTACGAGGCTTGCACAAAGGGTGACCTTTGGAGTCAGCTAAAATGTATGCCCCCTTGCCGAGACAAGTCTGCACGATGTAAGGGCCTTGCCACATGGATTCGAACTTCCCTTTTCCGGTTTTGTCATGGGCTTGGTCATAGGCGAGGACAAGGTCCCCTTCGTGGAAAGTTCGAGGGTGTACGTGTTTGTCGTAACTAGCTTTGGAGCGGTTCTTGGCAGCTTCAATGGTCTGGAGAGCGGCACGACGATCTTCATTGGCTTGTTCGAGGGATAGCAGACGTTGCTCAAGTGGGGCGGTATCGGGGAGAAGCTCAACGGCGATATGTAAGGCAGGTATCTGACACTCGATGGGGAGGACAGATTCAACACCGTGAACTAAATGAAACGGGGTAAAACCAGTGGCGGTTTTAGTGGATGTACGGTAAGCCCATAAGGTGGGGAAGAGCATGTGGTGCCAATTGGACTTATGTCGGTCAACAGTGCGTTGGAGGATGGTCTTTAAGATTTTGTTAATGGCCTCTACTTGGCCGTTCCCTTGGGGGTAGTAAGAAGAGGAGAACTGATGTTCGAATTTTAGGAGGGTGGATAACTTGCGCCAAACGGAATCTTTGAAGTGGGAACCATGGTCTGAGACCAACTGTTTAGGAACCCCGAATCGAGTGATAACATGGTTAAAAAAGAAACGGGCAGCTGTGTCAGCGGTACAATTGAAGGTAGGCATGGCTTCGGCCCATTTGGTGAAGTAATCGACGGCGACAATGATGTACTTGTGGCCGTTGGCAGATGGGGGTCTACACTCCATGAAGTCGATGGCCCACTTACAAAAGGGACCAACGGTGATGACTGGGTGTAACGGAGCAGGTGGTGTCCGGGCCTTGGGGGCAAAATGTTGGCAGTTATGGAAATGCTTGACCGCAGTGATGCAGTCGGTGAAAAGTGTGGGCCAGAAGTATCCAGTGCGGACGACCTTTTGGGCAGTGGCCATCCCTGAAAAATGGCCGCCGCAGGCACCGCTATGACAGTCATTAAGGACGTGTTCAGCTTCCTCGTGTGTAAGGAAACGACGAAGAATTGTGTCAACCCCTCGCCGGTAAAGGACATCGCCTAAGAGGAGATATCGAGAGGCCTGGTGACAGATGCGACGGCGTCCATTATGGGTCACTTTGGATCTGAACTTCTGCGTGCGCAGGTATAACAAAATATCACCGTACCATGGGTCATCAGACGAGATAGTGAACAAGTGATTGTCGGGTAACTCATCGAAGATTTGTGGGGCCGGGAGAAGGGAAGGGAGATCAGTGATGAGGTTGGCAAGCGCAAGGGCTTTAGTGCTCTTAGGTGTTCGGAAAGTGAGGTCATATTCCTGGAGGATAATGACCCATTTAGCAACACGACCTTGCAGTAGTCGCTGGTTTAGGAGATAGACCATGGGGTTGGAGTCGGCAACGACTGTGGTATGACTAAGTAAGATGTAGTGTCGCAGTTTCTGGACGGAAAAGACCACAGGTAGGGCTAGTCTCTCCTCATATGGGTAACGTAGGGGTGGTCCAGACAAGGTCTGGCTGATGTAGTAAATGACATGCTCTTGGTAAGAGGTGTCTTCTTGAACCAAGACTCCGGACACAGCATGCTCGGATGCCGAGACATAAAGGATGAATTCCTGAGAGAAATCCAGAGGGGAGATCAAGGGGGCTTGTGTGAGAGATTTCTTGAGGGCTCGGAATGCAGCTTCTGCTTGCTCATCCCAAACAAAGGGTATGTGGGTATGGAGCAGGCGCAAGAAACCGTGAACGGTAGTGGCATAATCGGAAACAAAACGACGAAGAAAATTGGATCGCCCCTGCAGACTTTGGAGCTGTCGGAGCGTACGAGGAGAGGGGAGGTCTAAGATGGCTTGGAATTTCAGGGGGTCAACAGTAATTCCTTTCTGGGAAACAATGAAACCCAACAAACGGCCTGTCGTAACGCAAAAGACACACTTGTGTGGGTTCAAGCGGATTTGGTATTTGCGACAACGCAGAAAAACTTGCCGAAGGACGTTAAGGTGGTCTGATCGTTTCCGGGAACGAGCTGTAAGGTCATCAAGGTAGACTAGAAAGATATGGACCAAGTCGTGAAAGCAATAGGTCATGGCCCGCTGGAAGGTGGCACCAGCATTTTTGAGTCGAAAAGGCATGACGCGATAGGCAAAGGTGCCCCATAGGGTGGTAAAGGCAGTTTTGTACTGATCCTCCTTACGGATCTGAATCTGATTGTATCCGAAAAAACCGTCCATGAACGAGAGGACTTCGTGCCCCGCACACGCATCGATGAGCTGGTCAATAAATGGCGTGGGGAAATTGTCTTTGGGACAGGTGCGGTTTAAATCGCGGAAGTCAGTGCATACTCTAATGGTGCCTTGTTTTTTGTTAACGGGAACGGGGTTTGAAACCCAGGTGGTATAAGCAATAGGATAAATGAATCCCGCCTTGCGAAGTTTCTCAATCTCTGCTTTGACAGCTGGGAGCTTGGAGGGATGAATGGGACGTTGTTTCTGACGAACGGGGGGTACATCAGGCCATGTGTCAATGTGGTGTTCTATAATGGCGGGGTTGAGACCGGGCATCTCAGTATAGGACCAGGCAAATACATCACAGAATTCCTGGAAGAGTTTTTTGTACTCCTCAATCTCTTGTTCACTGCAGGAGGCTCCTAAGGCAATGCATTCATTGACGCCAGGTGGGTCAGAGATATCTATGTGGATGACGGGTGAAATATTGGCCATGTTTCCTTCCTCAAAGGCATCCGGAGCAGGAATAGGGTCCTTAAACCAGTCAACCTTGGTAGGAAGGAAATCTTTGGATTCAACCGCAAATTGGGTAGCAGTGCTAGAGGAAGATGCTTCTAGGAGGAAATACGAATGATGGTGCATGTCATCCCAGGGATACTCCGGGGCAGTGAGTTCCTCAAGAATCTCCTCATCGGTACGGAAAGTTTGGGCCGTCAAATCGGTTGACGTGGGAATGGTAGTTGAAGAGATCATGTAAATGGTGTTGACCTCCCCGGAGAGGGGTGAGATCGGGGGGTGAATCTCTTCAATGGTGGTTGGTGCCGTCTCAAGATCCAGATTGTTCATCTCATAGAGAGCTGCTCTGTAATCGGGGAGATCGGGATAGTGATGTGAGTAATTCCCGTAAATACCGCATATGGCACAGGGGTGGTTAGTGCGCAATGATTTGTCGCAAGGCTTAGGGGTGGGATCTAGTTTGACAACCGAGAAACTGGGGTCATCGTCAAGCATCTGCATGTGTTCCTGTAATGCAGGTAACTGTGGACATTGGTGAGTCGCATGGCCTAACTCGTCGCACAACGAGCATTTGGGAGGAGCACGAAACACGGGGGGGTTTTTGACTGTTTTGGGAGGTGGTACAGCAGTGTAAGGTTGGGGTCCTCTACCCCCAGTGGGTTTGGTAGGAGGAGGGGGATTCGTGGAGGACGAAGGGGTAGAGACACCGGGGGGTGGCTGAGTGGTAGTAGCCATGGGTTGCACCGGTTGGAGGACGACGCTTGGTGTCGGCGGGGGAACGGGAGGCGAAAGATACCAGACGGGTAATCCCAAGGTTAACCCAGGGAGGCTAAGGGTAGCCATGACTGGGGCGCTTACTACTCCCGAGGGAGGGACTAGGAAGGGGATTGTATGGATAGGTGTAACACCAATGTGGCTAGGTACCAGTGGTGGTTTAGGAAACAAGGGTGGTTGATTGTTAGGTGTTTGGCTATCGTGGGACAGGGTACATAAATCAGACACTTCGGGCGTAGATGACGGGGGAGGAATGGATTGGAAGGTGGATGTCATCGGCGGTTCTGAGTAAACTCCAGGTCCCAAGGAGGAAATAAACGAGGTAGCGACACCACTAACCGGTTGTTCAACCATGGGGAGAACATTTTCGGGTGCAGCAGGGGCATTTGGATCATAGTAAGTAAGTTGGTCGATCTTGACCACACGTCCGTCATGGGGGAACATCATGGTACGAAAGACAGAGGAAGCTACCGCCCACATAGCATACATGTAGCTGCGATCGAGTAAGAGGTTGTAATCAAGCTGGGCGTTGATGACCTTGATATCGATGAGGACGGTTTTACCACCTAACTGGACGGGGACATTGGCTAGGAGACCTTGGGGCTGAGCCGAACGACCGTCGTAGGCGCGTAAGGTAGTTGTGGACTGCTGGAGGGTAGGGGATCCCAACTTCTTCCATACGAATGTAGACATAACGCATGTGGAGGCACCTTCATCGATGATGCACCGATGGATGACAAGATTCCGAACGGAAACAGAAACTTGGAATGCTAAGGTAGAAGGCAGGCGTGGTTCGGACTGGTCCAAATCAAATGCCATCAAATTCGAATCATTTGGGTCGATAGCCCCAATGGCTGAGAGTAAAGTCTTGCGCTGGGAGGGGCAGTTCTTCAAGACTTCTAACACAGACATGGCTGCAGGGGATTGGGCTAAGTCGTCTATGATGCTGTAGTTTGACACAGCACGCGCATTGGGGTTATTGTTGATACGGCGAAGTGGGAAACGAGGTGCTTTGGAAGCGCCATCTATTGGGGGCGGAGGGATATGTAATGCCTGATCAGTGGGATGAGCGTTATGGGTTTTATCGACGGGAGGGGCTTCAAAGGTGGAGCCATATTGGTTCTGACGGGTCTGGAGGTTGACATCAGTGGATGACATCATCAACAAGTGGTGGGTACCTGAGTCAAACATGGTTTGATCAGGGGCGGCGTATGTGATCTGTTGTTGTTGTGGTAGCGCATGGGCTTGAGGGGGAGCCAATGGCTGAGTGTTCACTATGCCTTGGTTTGGTAAGGGGTTTTGCAGCACCAAAGGTGGCTGCTGAGGTTGCGGGGGGTTGGGTGGTGCTTGAGGAGCCACATGCCCTTGGCGGTGGGCATCATCAACCCAAAGTTGCCGAGCTCGCTCCAAGTGAGGGAAAGCATGTATGTAGTGGCCATAGACCCCGCAAATAGAACAAGGATGGTTTGTTCGCAAATTGGGGGTTTTAGCCTGCTTGGGCGGGCGATCAGGGTTTTGGTTAGTGGGGGCCGCATTATTGTTGTATGGGGGATTAGCCGGTTGACCACCTTGGTCTGTAGGTTGGTTGTTCCCACGATTACGGCCCTTGCCGCGGTTTGTTGGCCCTGGTTGCGCTGGTTGTTCTGGTTTTGCTGCTGATTTTGTTGGGCGTACACTTGCCCTTGGGTAGCAGGTGGGTTTTGAGGTTTTGCAAGTGTGGGAGCAGGCTGCGGTGGGTGGTATGTAGGTGGAGGCTACGCAGGTGCGGCGCCTTGAGGAGGTTGCTGATATGCCTGCGGAGCAAGTTGTGGGTTTTCCGCAGGGGCTGCCTGTGGCGGGTAATAAGCTGGTGGGGCCTGAGAAGGCGCAGGAGCTGATGCAGCCTGCTGGTGGTAATAAGCGAGTTGGGCCTGAGAAGGGGCAGGGGCTGGTGCAGCCTATTGGTGGTAATAGGGCTGAGGTGCGACCGGGGGGGGGGTAAGAGGAGGCCGCATCACCGAAGCACTGAGGTGGACAGGTGGGTCCATGGGAATGATGGTGATGTGTCATAGGAACATACGAGTTGGTAGCCCCAGACTGTGAGGTAGCCCGCAAAAGTTCGGGGCCTGGGGTAGGACGTGCTATGGAAAAAGGTTGGGGATGCGAAGAAACACGGCCGATGATGCCGTCTGCAGCATGGGATGCCCCTGACGCATCGTGCTGGGAGGACTCGCCGCGAGGGGCGTCAGGAATAATGGTATAGAGATAACTCGACTGGGCGTAAATGACGTCGAACTGTTGTGCCTTAAGGATGGCCTCTTCTTCAGACTGGGGTCTTTCTGATGCCACATCCTTAGCAATGACAGGGAGAAGGGATTTGAGGAACCAATCTAGGAAGATACAGTCGTCTAATTTGATCTTGCATAAGCTACGGCGTCGACGCCACTCATGAATGTGGTCCGTGATGTGGGTAGCCGTGTTTTGTCTGCAAGATAGGAGGATCTCAACGCCCGCGTCATAGCGGACAAGTAACTGAAAGAACTGCAGGAAGGTCGAGGCAAGGGAAGCAAAGGTGGCATGGGTCCCGTGGGGTTGCTCGATATACCACTTGGCTGCAGAGCCAGTGAAGGTGCGCTGTAACAGACGGAGGCGAATAGAGTCATCCACTATGGAGTTGGAAGAACACCATAGATGAAAGGACATGATATGGTTTTGTGGGTCCTCACCGGCCTTGCCCTCGAACTTAGGGATGTCAGAGGGGAGCTTGGTGGGCATGTGAGGCCACGCAGGGTCGTGTCGGATAGGGTCGTTGGTCAATCTGGCTAGGTCAGGCAGGTTGAGGCTAGCCATGAATGGCAAACTGGAAGAAGGATGTGACACAGTAGTGGGTTGGACCAAGTTGGGGCCAATGCCCCCAAGTGGAGGGACAAGGTGTGGGATGTTGCCCCCGAGTGGGGGAACTAAGGTGGTATAGGATGGTCCTGCACCACCATGGGTAGTGTGAGCCACTGATGGAGTAGGGACAGGTATTCCAGCTGCGGGAATAGGTGCCGTGAGGGGAACGGTAGATGTGGGCCCCATTGAGGGCATACCCACAGCGGGAGTGGTAACTGGTGTAGTGGTGGATGGGCCACCAATAGTCCCTACCAAGAAAGGGGTGGAAGTAGTACCAGCCATGGGGCTAGTAGGGGCAGTATAAATGGGGTTCTCAGACTCTTCTTCAGAATCGGAGGTAAAGTAAGGGGCGTCAATATCTGGTGACGGAGTCCTATGCCGTTGACGAGTGGAGTCAAGTAACAAGGCTCAAGATCTATGATAAGTGGTATCAAGTGATGATGATCGAAGTCTATGACGGGTGGTGTCAAGTGAACCGTGCTGTGGGGGCTCGCCCCTGAGGCGCCGAGAATGTCTCGGGGACTCAATGGTGACAGATGGTGTCAAATCGCTGGGGATTGTGGTGAGTGAAAAAATAGCTCAAAAATCCTAAGGCAACCGAGTGTGCAGAAGGAGGACTCAAAAACAAGGCACTCAGGCCAACAATCAACTAAAAACACCTACTGTAATAGCTGTGCTACAATAAGTGGAGTACCAACAAAATGGTCCAAATACCAACAAGCAGCAGGTTTCCTAAAAATAAAAAATGGTGGACTCACTAGACCAAAATGAGGTAAGGGAGCATGCAAACACCTAACTAAAAAGTATTCTGACTCAACTAGACATATCCTCTGCAAGGTGATGAAATCCAAGTCAGACAATATGAATAGGAAATCCAAGTGGCTAAGATGTCCCCCTACTGGGAGGGACACCAGGTAGTCAATCCTAGAAGAATGGCAACTAAGATACCCCGTTCATGACACGTCCAGAAAGGTGAATCTGTCATTTGGTCCTTTTACCGCAATACCCCTATACAGGGATATCCTGAGAACTGCGAAAGGTAGCCCTTCGATTACTGAATGGAGTGCGGTATTCCACTCAAGCCTCCGGAACCAGTCTCGCGACTTCAACCCTCCTAGGGGAGAGGCCCTCTGGTAAACTGGTTGTGACCGTGCCAAAAAGTACTAGGGGATTTTGGTTCCCTAATTGGACAACAGCTATGTCTCAAGTGTAAGTAACCGAGGGGTGTTATTGGAAGCCTATCCCCCCGATCCTACCTAATTGCAAATATTCTTTTGTGTTCCCCAAGTGGGGTTAGAATATTGGTTGAGTTAAGTAGTTTTTAAGGCTCACTTGAATTATGTGACAGAGTGTGTGCTCGTGAGGTGATGAACCCAAAATAAAAGTGCCACAAGGGGGGAAACTTTCTAATTAACAATACTGAAATTTAACATGTAAAATTTTCTGAATTAAAATACTTAAATTTTAAAAAGATTCTGTAAAGGGTACAGAAATTATGTTCCAGAAAAGGCTGTAGGAAAGGATGGTTGCAGGTAGGACAGATGGCTGTGCAGATGCAGAAAATATTGCAGCAAATGGGGCTGGGTTCAAAACTGGAAAAAATACAGAAATCAGACCACGGGTCTGTGGCGAAACTGAGCAGTCGAACCACGGGTTTGAGGGAAACAGGCGCAGACAGGACGCGGGTTTTTGGCAGACAGACGCAGTCGGGACGCAGCAAAGGGGCTGAAAGCCGCAGTCGAACCATCCCAAACAGGCTAATAGCCGCGGCCGGATCGCAGGTAACAGACTGAAAACGGACGGCAGGTCGCCGGAAACAGTCTGAGAGCCACGGTCGGGTCGCATGTAAGTGCCTGAAAGACGCAGTCGGAACGCGACTGTGGGGGGAAAAAACGCGGTATACGACGGCCGACAGGGACAGCCGAACAGAAAAAAAATATTTAAAAATCGTAACCAGAAATTTAAACCTAGGGGAGTCGCCAAAACTGTAGCTAGGGTTTTACCCCTAGCTTGTGCAAATGAGCACCTACTAAGGAGAATGGACTCCTTAGTAGCAGTTCAGTAAATGTAAATTAAAATGCTAAAACAGAAATAAAAATTACTCTAAACATATGCATGAAACATAACAAATAAGATGTAAAGAATGGCTTTTGTATTAATTTTACCTCCAATGTGAAGGTTGGTGAAGCTCTTGCAATGCTCCAAGAGGGTTGCTCCAAGATCCAACTTGCTCCTTCTCTTTCTCCAATGGTGGGAATGGGCCAAAAGGGGCTCTCAAGGTGAAAGTGGCTCAAGGGTGAGCTAGGGTTTCAAGAGAGATTTTGGCAGAGTAAGGGTGCTTATGACTGTGGATATGAAATGAAGGATCTCCATCACCTATTTATAGTTTTTTGGTGGTGGAGTGCTGGCCCATGGTTTTGGGAACCATATGGTTTAGGGCAGCTGTATAGGGTTTTTTCCTCTTTTTCCTCATTATTTTATATTTTTTATTCCCTTTTTAGAGGGATTTTGCTATTTTAGAGGAATTTTGGATATTTTTGGAGGAAAAAGGGGTTTTTTAGCCTTTTTGAGGCTTTTTTAATGGTTTTGTGGCCTTTTGGAGGCTTTTTAGTGGGATTTTTAGGGTTTTTAAGGGAAATATGGTAGGAAAATGGACAAATGAGCCATGTAATGAGGTAGATGAGGTAGTGAACACTTTTTGGGTGTTAACACCTTTTGTAGTAACCAGCAAGACCCATAAAAGATCTAACATCTGAAACATTTCTTGGAGTTGACCAATCCATGATGGATTTAATCTTCTCCGGATCCACTGCAATTCCTTCTTCAAAAATGACATGACCCAAATATTGAATCCTCTTTTGGTAAAACTCACACTTGCTTAACTTGGCATACAACTGATGTTCTCTAAGGACTTGTAACACCATCCTTAGTGTTCCTCATGTTCTTCTTCATTCCTTGAATAGACAAGAATGTCATCCAGAACACAATCACAAACTTATCCAAATATTTGTTGAAGACACTATTCATGAGACACATGAATGTAACAGGTGCATTGGTAAGACCAAATGGCACCACAGTGAACTCATAATGACCATATCTAGTTCTGAAAGTCGTCTTGTGAATGTCTTCTTCTTTAATTCTCACTTGACGGTAGCCGGACCTCAAGTCAATCTTGGAAAACACTTTAGCTTCCTTCATTTGATCAAACAAGCCATCAATTCATGGCAATGGATACTTGTTCTTGACTGTCACTTTATTTAGCTACCTGTAATAAATAAACAGTCTTAAAGTCCCATCTTTCTTCTTGACAAATAACACCGGTGCTCCCCAAGGAGACACATTAGGCCTGATATACCTTTTTTCCATTAATTCTTGCAGCTTCATCTTCAACTCTACCAACTCCGATGTACTCATTCTATAAGGAGCTTTGGAATTTGGTGCTGCCCCTGGAACAAGATCGATGGTAAAATCAATATCTCTCTTGGGTGGTAGTCCTGGCACTTCATTCAGAAATACATCTTGGAACTCTTGCAACATTGGAAAGTCTTCAATCCTTGGTCCTTTGTCCTCTGACGAATCTGACATATGAACTGCATATAATTGACAACCCTTCTTATAAAACTTTTTCAACTGTAGGGATGAAATCTGCCTTACTGAAACTTGCTTGGGAATTCCTCTTACCAATCTTGGCCTTCCCTCTTCATCAATGCATTCAATTGCTTTCTCATAACAGTCCAATTTGGCTCTATGTTTTTCCAACCAATCCATACCAATCAAGGCATCATACGATCCCAATGGTAGTACATTTAAATCTGCATGTGTGTGGAGTGCATTCAATTCTATGGGGCATTCCACCACCGCTTCACTAACCTTTCTCTTGGTCCCTATGGCTAATTGAACTAGCCAAGATTTATTGTGCTTCACTTTTCTAAGAGAACAACTTTCAACCACTTCTGGAGAAACATAACTATGAGTAGATCCTGGATCAATCAAAACATACATAGATTGCTTAGCAATCTTACCTTCAACTTCCACCACTGATGATTGATGGTCTGCTTGATGATTGTCCAACACTGCATAAATTTGAGGTGCTGCCCTTGCCATGTCCTCCACTGTAGCTGCTCCCTTTAAGTTGTGCAACCTTTGGGGATTATCCTTCTAATGTGGACAATCCTTCAGCATGTGGTTTTCTCCACATCCCCAACACTGAAGCGGTCCCTTTGATACTTTGTTTGCTACTACTGCTGGTTTGAATTCACTCCTTGCTTGATGCCCCTATGGAAAGGTTCTAGGCTGACCTTTGAATGGTGGCTTGAAGCCACTTCTCTTTTGTTCAAACCTCCCTCTTGGCTTTCCTTTCCATGCTTGGTTAACCTTCGATTTTCCTTTATTCTGCTCATAGCAATGCATTGCCATCCTAATGGCCTCATCAAGACTTGGTGGATTAATAAATTCAATCCTATCTCTGAAACTCTGAGGTAGACTCCCAAGAAAGCATTAGATTTTTACTCTCTCATCTTTGATATAGTCAACATACCTCAGTAATTCCAAAAATTTGTGGACATGCTCTTCCATAGATTTTTGTCCCAACCTGAGTTAATTAAACTCTTTTCTCTTACTGTCATAATACCTAGCAGAAAGGTATTTCTCCTTGAAGTACTTCTTGAATCTCTCCCAACTGATCTTCCTCTCACTGATTCCTTTTACTTGCAAGAGATTGTCCCACCAAATTGAAGCTCTGCCATTTAGATTGTAAATGGAAATTCTGGCTTTCTCATTTCCTGAGTAGTCTTAAATTCTGAAATATTTCTTCATTCCAAGAAGCCATGCCTCTGCCTCTTGGCCAGTCTTGTCTTCTCTATCAAATGTGGGAGGCCTTGCCTTCTTGAATTCTCCCTGTGGGATGCCTTTGAACTTCTTTCTTCCATCAAATCACCTGGGCATATTCCTTGGACTTCTTTGAGAACCTCTGGAGTCACACGATTTGCTAGAAGAAGATCTAGAGGAAGGTGTTCTATGCTTCTTGCTCATAGAGCTCTTCCTTGGGCTTGGAGTCCTCTTCTTTGAACGACCTCTAAAGAGACTCTCTGCCTCTCTTCCTTCTTCACCCACATTGCTTGGGTTGGACCCAAGGTTTATCCTTTGCTGCATGTCAGTGAGACTTTGCAAAATAGCAGCATTGAGTTGGTGTTGTTCTTCTTGAGCTTTCATTAATCTTTCATTGAAGCTCACCATGGTTTCAACCATGTCCTGAGGAGTCACCTGCTCCCTTCTCTCATTGGATTCAGTCTCAGCATTCTCTTCATGCACATTTTCTCCTAAGACGTCTTCTTCATGCTCATAAGGATCTTGAGCATCATTTATAGTCACCATTTTTCCTGTATGCTACCTCTACTACAATTATTAGATCTTATGAGCTACAAGCATTGTGCATTATGAAAATATTTGTTAGACATATTAGGAATGCATATAGAAATATAAAACATCAATATTTAACACAATCAAACTCATGGAATAATTCACATAGCTGTTATGCATTCATTTCTTTTGCCCATTCATGCAATTCTGGAAATTGCCCATACTATCAACAATATGTCAAAAACAGACACTGGCACTTTTCGGCTCTAAATATCTATGAGGTATGATGGCCCCATCCAAATTCTGGTTATGTGCCCTTATTCCCTGCTGGATAATCTTTCCAATGCCTATCCCTGTGCCTCATTCCGACATCAGGTGTGGAAACTATATCACTCCAAAAATGACAACTTTTACTAATAATTCTGCACATTTTTACACAGTTGTAAAATATCATGAACTTCCAACTTCAGCCACCTGTGGAAGAAAATCTATGAAGAATCATGAAAACTTTTCTACTGGGCGAAGTTAGTCCATATAACAAGGAACGCTCAGTAACTCGCGAATCTTTGTTCCGATGCACCATTCATCTTCTATAAAATTATGGGTTTGACTAGTTTCCACTTTTCACATTTTTCCAAAATTCCAAATTTTAGGCCAAAAATGGTTATTTCCCAAACGATGCATTTCTAGTAAATCTTTGTCTAACGGAATATGTCTGGTTTACTGAGAATATGAAATGTTGAGTTCAGTATTTTTCTTGATTCCGAATTATAGGGTCATTTTCAACCACTGCAAGCTTTTCAAAATTCCCAAAACGTGGCCCGAAATAGTGCTTTTTGGCCTTCTTGCACACCCCGACTCCACCTCCTTTGGATTTTGGCTCCAAAACTCCAAACCTATCACCGTGCTTGCTCCATGACTGCCCCACATCAATTTCGGCTCATGCCGACCTTCTTTCAAGCGTCGGGACACTGATTTGTAAAAACCAATAATTCCAAATTTATGCCCAATTGGAGCATAATGGGCTCGGGATCTTCACTGGTTCATTCATGGCCTCCGTCAATGGCCTCAAAATGCCCCTGAACTCATCAAATTCCGACCTTGCATGCTCTTGTAATCCAAAAAGCAATTTTCGGGCTCTATATAATTTTATTTTTATTTTTTTATCCTGCCACACAGGCCGCAACCCACAACTCGACATTGCAGATTCGGGGGGGTCAAGTTGCGGTCATAGGGATGTAACCATCCCGCAACCTAAAACCTGAAATTGCGGGTTCGGGGGGGGTCAAGTTGCGGTCACGGGGATGTAACCATCCCGCAACCCAAAACCCGAAATTGCGGGTTTGGGGGTGTCAAGTTGCGGTCACGGGGATGTAACCATCCCGCAACCCGAAACCCGAAATTGGAGGTTCGGAGGGTCAAGTTGCGGTCACTGGGATGTAATTGTCCCGCAACTTGCAACCCCGCAACCCGAAGCCCGAAATTGCGGGTTCGGGATTGCGGAAACCGGAATGCGCAATTCCACAACCTTGCATTCCCGCAACCTGAAACCCGACATCCCGAAAGCCGAAAAAAAAAATTTGCGGGTTCGGGATTTCGGAAGTCCAAACGCAAATTTTAAAAATTCGCGTTCCCGAAACCCGAAACCCGACATCCCGAAACTGCGAAAACACCTGGATTTTCTGTAACTTCCGGGGTTCATAACTCCCTCGTCCCTTGGCCAAATGAGGCGAGTATGGTACCGTTGGAAAGATGTTGGAGAGCTCTATGCAATGGTGTGATCCTCTCACACACTTGAAAACTCTAACCCTGTCATTTTTTCAATCAAAAAATGCCGCCCCAACTTCACCAATACTGCGTTAAAACCATTCTGTTACTTGCCTGTAACTCAGAGTTTGGCCCAAGCAGCCCCAGTGCTGCAAGTTGGGCTCTGATACCATTCTGTCATGTCCCCTTCCATCCATCCATATGCAAGGGAGGGAACATGACTGTAACATGGGGTGTCTAATTCTTCCCCAAAGCCATAATGGTAAAAATTTTGCCATTTAAATCAAATGCACAATTAAATTACACACAACAGACATACATCAGTATATTTATCTCAAGCAAATGATGCATCAATAGGAAAGGAATCCATCCCATTCTCATGCTATGCACAGACTTCATATCAATTCCATTACAATGAATAATTACCCTTCCGAATTAACACATTACAGAACACAAAATGCATATAATTTATGACACATATAATACTTATCTTGAAGATGAAGCTGCCCAAACAATTGGCTATGTGAGAGCAACGTTCCACCCAACCATAGACCTCTGTCCAGCTTGTATTCTTTCAGCTAAGAGATCACCCTCGAGCTGGGTTGTGTATCCGCTAAGGAGGAACTAACTGGGCTCACTCACAGCCATGGTTTCACTCAGCAACTATGCTAAGCCAACACACAGTTGGGTTTGTCAAACATATGAAAGACAAAGGAGGGCAATGCTAAGCCAGTGAGCTCAACCACAGAGCTACAGGAATCTCAAATGAATTCAACAGTCAAGGCACCCACATTATCTACCAAACCCAACACAAGGAAGGTCCCCTTCTCTGTTGCACAGTCCCTCAAGCGTCCCTTCCCTCTAGTGCTCTTCAGGGTGGGCATAGAAAGGTCCAACTACTAATCCTTGAGATTCTAGCCTTCACTGGGTTTATCAAGCAAACCCAACCTCTGCTCAGTCATTCACAATTGGATTTCTCACAATTTTGTTCATTAAATAACTCAATCCCGTCACTAGTTTTTCGGGCTATAAAAACTGGGTTTTCCAATGGATTTCGGGGTATCTAATCCTCTCAAATTCACCCCAAGGTTCATATCTATAGATCCCCCATTGGATTTCACTGTCAAATACCAAATCTGGGCGTTTTTGGCTATTCAAAACATGGGTTCTTTCAAAGTTGCGATTTCTGGTTTTTCTCACTGCTGTCAATTCGTTTTTGGATGAAAATTGATGCCGGTAACTTCCACAATGGAATGGGGATGAGGAAGAAGCAACTCTCATGAGGTAGAGTGACTTGTGGTACAAGAAAACAGAGCCCATACCTGCAAATATGAATTGCTGGGCTTTCCATGCTCCATTGAAGCCATGGACTGAAATCTTCAACTACTTCCTTACAACAGAAATAAATGTCATCAAGAAAAGTCAAATGGGTTCTCACCATGACATTTGGCAGCATATGGTTCATCCCCACAACCCCCTCACCACTCCCTAGTGGATACACATGGCCCCTTCTCATTGGTTTCTTCCATAGCCAGTTTTGATATTTTATTGAAATATTAACATTTACATCAATTTACAATATTTCATGGCTTAATAGCACATGGGTATCAAACTATCAAATACTTGCTTGTTTTAAATAAAATTTAAACATGCACTAGCGGGGCCTTGGCCTTAAGCTCCACGCTGGGGAAACATACAACGCATGTATACAATATTTACATGAGAATCCAATATTTCATAAGGGTCAAAATTAGGGTATTAAATTTTTCCAGTGTATCAGTTATTGAGATCAGTCATGGTATGAGCATGAGTACGTCCCAGCATTGTGTCCCCTCTAGACCATTACGATGTACCAACAGTTTTTATGTATTATTCAGGTCCCTCTTCTTGGGCCTAATTGTTATGTATATGTCTTGATACGAGCATGGGTATGCCTGCCTCGTCCATAATCAGAGATTATTCCTCATTCATTTTGAGGCCATGTATTTTTTCAGTTTTTGCAACTTCCAAGGGGTCGTTGTTCTAGTATCCAATCGGTCTCTTCTCTTCTCCAAACCCCAGGAAAAAAGACAAAAGAACTATGATGTCTATCGGCCATACGATGAGCTCCTTCCCTCACACCTCAAGGGGCAATATGTTAACACCTAAAAAGTGCTCACTAGCTCATTCCCTTATTCACATGACCCATTTGTTCACTTTTTCCACCATTTGAACCTCTAAAACCATCAAAAGGTCACCAACAATACCATAATACACCTTTTTCCCCTCAAAATATGTATTTTTCCCTCAAAAAACACAAAAAAAAAAACCTCAAAAGGGGTCCAAAGATCCCAAAAATATTAAAAGGGAATAAAAATGTAAAAAATATTCAAAAAATGAAAAAGAGGGAAAAAAAGACCTAAACCATGTTGGTTAATACCATTGGTTTCCTTGAAACCATAATGGTATTCCCCATCACCAAAAACTATAAAAAGGTGATAGGGACTCCTCATTATTCATCCATATTTCATCCTATCCTCATGCTACCAAAATCCATCTTGAGCTTTGCCCATCTTTTGAGCTTTGCCCAACCATTGAATCATTGGAGAAGAAGAGACCATTGGACATTGGAGCACCTCAACCTTGGAGCTGCCCAAAACTCACCATCCTCACCATTTGAGGTAATACAAAAGTTTTAATTTTTATTTGCATGCTTATGAATCAATTTTGTTCATTGTTATCAATCTAGAATTCTTTATTTTAATGTTTACTGCTATTAATCTATAGTTCATATTTGTTTATTTACATTGCTTTATTTTAAATTGTTGCTACTAGTTAGCAGGTGCATCCTTGCACATGCTTGGTTGAAAAACCAAGCAACAATGCCCACCGAGATCCGAGATGGAAAACCGCCATGGATGAAGAGTACAATTCTCTTCAGAAAAATGCTACATGGGAGCTAGTTTCTCTTCCACCCAGAAGGAAATTAGTTCAATGCAAATGGGTCTACCAAACCAAGGTTGCTGCAGATGGCTCAACTTGCAAATACAAAGCTAGGTTGGTGGAAAAAGGCTTCTAACAATTTCATGGTGTGGACTACACCAAAACCTTTGCACCAGTTGCAAAAATGGACTCTATCCGCCTAGTTTTGGCAATTTCCGCATCTAAGCACTGGGAAGTGCACCACATGGATGTGAAGAGTGCATTTATTCATGGATATCTAAAGGAATATATTTAAATGAAGTAGTCTGAAGGTTACATATCAGATCTGACATTAGTGTGCAGACTGAAAAAAGCATTGTATGGTTTAAAACAGGCCCCAAGAGCTAGGTATGCAAAGATGGATTCCATCCTTCTATCATAAAATTTTGCAAGATGCAAATCAAATCCAAATGTATACCTACAGCATCATGAAGGTAATTTTCTGATCATTGTCCTTTATGTTAATGATTTTTTTATTACAAGAAGCACTCTTGCTTTGATCGGCAATATAAAAACTGCACTACATCTAGCATTCAACATGAGTGATTTAGGCCTGCTGAAACAATTTCTTGTTCTAGAGATCACTCGGAATTTTGATGGGATCACCATATTTTGATGGCATATTGTAAAGTGACACCATTCCCATTCCTCTCAGGAATCAGTCTTGAGGATGTTGATCCTACATCGTTGGTGGATTCTACACTTTATCGACAGTTGATTGGAAGTCTTCTATACTTGACACACTCTAGGCATGATATTTCTTATGTCGTGAGTGTTGTGTCAAGGTATATGCAGCATCCCCATGAACTTCATTGGAAGGAATCCAAAAGAATCTTGCACTATGTGCAAGGTACTAGACATTTTGGCATTCACTATGTTGCGGATTCCGATCTAGATTTGGTTGGATTCACTGATTTGGATTGGGAGGGTGATAGCATTGATTGGAAATCCACTTACAGAAATGTTTTCATGATTGGAATAGAGCCTATTTTCTAGTCAATCAAAAAGCAGGCAGCCATTGCCTTATCTTCAGCAAAGGCAGAGTATCGAGGAGCAGTTAATGCTTGCATTCAGGCAGTTTGGTTGCAGGGTATTCTACCAGAGTTTGATATTGGTAGAACCACTTCTACTGCCATCTTTTGTAACAATCAGAGTGCTATCAATATCTCAACAGATCCAGTTCAGAGACAAAGGACCAAGCACATCGAGATCCACATGCACTACATCTGAAAGCTTGTGCATGACAGGACCATTATACTGCAATATTTCCCTACAGAAGAGCAAATTGCAGACATCTTCACCAAGAGCTTCACTGATAAGAAGTTCTCTTACCTTCGTTCACTGCTGGGAGTTAGTTCTACTATGGTGAGGACAGATTAGATCCTTTAGTGTTTAGTTTGAGGGAGGATTTTCGTTCCCACTGGATTTTTCCCTCTTTCCTCACTTAGATTTTTTCTAGCAATTTTGGATTATTTTCTGTACTAGGTGACCTATGGCCTTTGTTGCTAGGGCCCTTTTTTTATTTTTTATACCTCCATGAGATTAGCTTAAGGGGGGGTGTTGGAGCATTTTCCAACCACACATCATTTATTTGAGCCTTAGAGCTTAATTATCCACTTATCCTAAGTATTTTGACTCCATCATGTGCTGACATCATCAATGGATCATAGTTTCAATCAACTAGGATTCCTCCTACATTCTAGGAGCCAACTGGGCCATCATCTAAGCCTCCTCCTACATTCTAGGATCTAACTGGGCCATCATCTAAGCCTCCACCACCATTCAGGGGTTGATTTTCATGACTAATGCGCACTATTCAGCCAACTAGTGATACTAGGGTGCCTTACTACATTGTTTGACCTAATCTGGTGTTATTCTCACCTACCAGTCAGTTCAAATGTAGACATATAGGGCCCTCCCCTATTTTTGGGCAATCGGTTGAGTTTTGGATTGAATTAGACTCAGTTAGATAGTTTCAGAGTCAGTTAGATTCAATCATTGATTAGTTAAGTGGTTAACTGATGTGCCGAGAGCTGTTAACTGCCAAGTAAGCCACTCTCATGCATTCAATTCAAATGACCACCTTGGAATTCAAATTGCTTGGCTTATTGTAGCTTTTGTTACACATTGTAATCTATATTTTGATTATATGAGATTATTCTACTACTGCAAACCTTCTGCACAGTGTTTCCATACATTTTGTTGCATGCATCTTTAGTAACTATTGTGCTTGTTCCATAGATCTATTGCGCTTGAATTTCACAAGCACATGTAAACACATAATTAGTTCATTTCATGGTTGGTTTCATTGGAGTTTTGATTACATAAATCATTTTTGGAAGGTCAACCTATTGCACAATTGGATTAATTGGGTTTTAGAGTATGATAATTGCTTGAGATTTTTTTTTGTTAATTATGAGAACTTTTTTAGATCATTGGCCTCAAGGCCACAAAAAGAAGAAGAGTTGTTTCCAATTATTAGGTAGGTTGAATCATGCTATTCTTTTCCTTTCCCTTAGGTCAACATCTCCAAAGGTTAGGTCAAGTGGTCATGATCTAGACGTGAGATCCCCCACCCCCTTGAAAGTTAGGGAGGTCACAATTTCAACACTCTTGATATTGTTGGGGTTAGGCTTCATATTTAGGGCTAACGATTTATCTTGTTTACCATCCACAAACCATGGGGAAGTACTAGGAGTGTTTTTCACGAGGTTGTTCCTTGGAAAAAAAAGGTCGAAAGTTCAATTTTGTTCCTATGAAATTTTAGGTTCATTTCCTAGTATTTTCTTTGGTGTTTTTCAAGTTAAGTTCAAAATGCGTTTTGTAGGTCCTTAGATTTCTAGTCGAAGATGGTGGTTTTTCAATTTATCAAGTAATGTCTTTGCTTATTGTTGGGTTAAAAATCAAGTCATCATAAGAAGGTTTTGATTCCTATTCTAATATTCCCTTTGAGTTATTTATCATACTAGTAGTATGGTGGGGATCCAATTTTTTTATCCTTGATCCATTTTCTTGTTGGTCATGTATTAATTCTAAGTTTGAAGTCATCGTGTCAAATTGAGAGTTTGTAATTTGAAGTTCCATCACATTATTTCCTTATTTTTCTCATCCATATGTGTGTTTTGTTTTGGTTGGGAGATGTTTTTTATCATTTTACTTCCAGTGGATCTTCCCCCATAGATTACAACACCTATTTCTCTAGGGGATGAATTAGAAGTTGAGTACCTTAGTGACAACAAGCCTTATTGGTGGTCTACCTCATTATTGATTTTTCACTAGATGATTCCTTTATTGTTCTATATTAGGACATTCATTCATAGTAGTAGGATTATACAGGTACATTGGGGCCCATAGGTATTAGTGATGGGATACCTCGTGTCTAGCAAGGATTGACCTTAGTGGTCCTTGATGAGATGATTTGTCCCATGGTCTACTTCTTTAAGAATTTTGGGAATTCTCATCATCATGCAGGGGTATACTATCCCCTATATGGAGCCATTATTAACATCGGGTTTGTGATGTTACAAATATACAATACATATTCATGGATATCATTTGGCGTTAGGTCAGTGTTATGGAGTTCATCATTTGATATTAATAGTGTGTGAGTACATTATGTGAAAGATTGGTTAGTTGGTATAGTGGCACATCATGTTGGATTATTAAAAACCCATCCTTATCCATTTCATACTTAGGATAGAATAATTAGTCATTTTTTGATTAATTCCTAGGTGTTGACTAGGTAGTTGGCCATCATTTGTCTTTTGTGTGGACCACAAGCCATACAGAGTCACTAGGACGCACTTCTAGAGATTCTGGATAATATTTCCCAATATTCTATTATATTTTATTCCATTCTTGGATTAGAATGGCGCTATCCTTCTTTTTACTGCTCTTTACTGTTTTGGGTGAAAAGGTAAAAGCTAGTTGACTTGCCTATAGCAGTGTTTTGGCCAAATCACCCTCTATGATGTTTCCTCTTAATAAAATATGTGCATAGAATTATTTTCTATCCTACATCACCATTCCACTCTGATTTTACCAATTCGTGAGCCTTAGAGGTGATTTGGAAAGCACTTTTTGCACCTAGGGGGGGTTTTCAACTTTTTAGTAAGCCTGCTTTTGTGAGGATTTAGAATGCCTTCCTTAAATTTCAAATATCTGATCTAATTATATATTTGTACAAACATTACATATCCGAAGTTTGGCTGATGTAGACTTATTCAATATAGTTTTACTGTTTGCATCATATTCATGTTTTATGTGTTCTATGACTAGTTTTTGCAAGGCAATTTGTGATAGTTTGTAATTGCTTGAGCAGATCTTGGTGTGAACAAGATTTTCACATATCATTGATGGTTCATGGAGTTCCTTTTATACTTGGCACATGTTCATATGTCTTTACTATTCAACGACGGATAGTTGGACAAAGTTCAAACATGTTGTTTTTATATAGTTACAAGTAGAGGATACATCTTAGATACATGTGGATAAGTGATACTATGTTAGCAAGTACCCCATCATTAATAATTTAGTGTAGTATTTTTAGTATTGGATGTCAAATACCTCCACTGGATGTGATTAGGATGAGTTGCGCTGTCATATTTTGCATTATTTGGTCATAATTTTGGATACCCTTTGGGAAGATATGTATGAGGTTAAGTTTTTCATCAAATATGAGGAGTTGCTATATTTAACAATTTATTTTTTTTTAAACTGATATTTTTAGCAGTTTTTGGATACTGGTCTAATCGACCATCTAATTTCATATTTGAGGATCCAGTTGGAAGATTTTCCTATGTTATGAGATTCATCAGTTTCTAAGGATAGACCATTTTAGAAGGGTTATTTTTAGTAGGTAACTGGATATGTGGGGACCTAGTATGGCAAAGAACATCAGTTTTTTATTTCATGCCATTCCAAGAAAATTGAATTTTGAGGGACAACTTGTGTTTTGGCATGGTATATATTTATCTTGGTGGGCCCACATGATAGTATTCACTATATTTATTATATAGTTTTGAGTCTCAAGAGGCTTACATATGATCCTAATTAGTGTGACCTCATTAGTGATCCCTCATTTGACCTTGAGTTGTACTTTGACTATCTAGTGGAATAATCTAAAAGACACATGCCTAGGGGGTCTATCCCTTGATTCCAATAGGGAGGGGAAAACATGCCTCCCCAAGGACCCCTCACTCATGCATTGGATTTGCACCTAGTGCAACTAACACCTTATGGATGAATGCACAATCCACATGCATATACTATAAAAAATATCCAACATTCTCCCACTTTTTGTTTTCTTTTCAAAACAAGGGAGTCCAGTATTTATATGGGCATAGGTTTACAAAAGTAATTCCCATTGCTTCTATACACTAAGAGGACTTAATCGTATAAATAAACTTTATCAATGCGACTGCAACAATCTTTAAGGTGTCAACCTTGTCCAACAACCCCTTCTTAGCTTCAACCATGTGCATCACAAAGTGGTAGTGCCCATTAATATGCTTCATCTTAGAACGGTAAGAAGGGTTCTTTACCATAAAAATTACACTTTGACTGTTGTAATCTAACCTTACAACTTTTTATACAAACTCAATACTTCAACGCATATAGATTCCTTACTTGCATGAATGGCTGTAATGTATTCAATTTATGTAGTTGAAAGTGCAACTACATAGTGTCTCCTACTTTCTCCTCCAAATAGGTTAAACACGTAACCAATTTTAGATATTTTGCGATCAAGATATCTAGCCGCCTAATCTACATCAAGAAATCCTTGTGCATCTAGCACACTGTCTAGTATGGGTCTTCCTTGGTAGTGGATTGCATACTTTGTAGTGCCATGTAAATACTTGAATACCCTATTTACAATTGTCAAGTGCTCCTTCTCTAGTTTTGACATATATCTACTCAAAACTCTCGTTATGAGAGCAATGTATGATCTGGTACAGACCATGGCATATGCCAAACTACCTACAAAATTGGGATAGGGAAGATAGGACATGTCGTCTACCTCATTCCATGTCTTGGGACACTGGTATGTAGATAAATTTGCACCTACAAGAATAGGACCTTAATTGGTTTACATTCCTACATATTAAATCTCATCAAAAATATATCAACATACTTCCTTTAGTTTATACAAAGTTTCATATCTACATGATTTCTTTTAATCTCCATGCCCAAAATAAAGTTTGTAGCACCAAGATCCTTCATGTCAAACTTAAAGGATAAATAAGACTTAGCCTCCTTGGTGGTATCCTTACCATTTCCAATTAGAAACATATCATCATCATACAATACTACATAAATAAAGTGATGACAAACCTACTAAGAATACACACAATGAGCAACCTTGCTTCTCACAAATCCTTGTCCCAGAATATGAGTATCAAACTTTTTATACCGCATTCTTGGATATTTCTTTAATCCATATAGGGACCTTTTCACTATGCAAACTAACTCCTTCTTACCACCTTATACTCTTGAAGAAATGTAGAGACTTGGAGCATAACAATGTGGAAGAGAAGTTTACTTTGTATAGTACAAGTGGTCCATGAGATCAAAGTGAGACTTCTTCAATGGTGTGGATGTGTGTTTGGATTCCACATTATGTATGCACTTAGGTTTGAGCCATGTGAAAGTTACATCATAGAGATCTTGGTGGAAAGAGAGGAATTTCTCTCAATGGTCAATGGAGTAGGTACCTATGGAAATAATCCATTGAATACCCAAGACAACATCCTCCAACATCTGTGACATAAAAAGCATCCTGGAGACTATAGACATCTATACAAAGTTCCATCTCATACACCAAACCCTTAAATTGAATATGTTTATGGCCTAGGATGCTTATGGACAGACGTTCATAAGTATCTATATGGAATTCCAAATGATTAACCCACATATTCACATGAATGTTTAGTGTACTACTAGGACCAACAATTATAAGGACTCTCTTTTTTATGGCATTGAATTTGGAAGTATATCAGTTTTTCCTAATTGTTGATGCTAAAAAGGGAGACCAAGGGTTCTCCTATTTCTAATGTTGGGGGATGGTCTTATACAATGGATTCATTATTATGTGATTTGAGAAGGGATCTATAGGTTTTTATTATGAGTAAGCAGTATAGGTCTTCGACCATAAGTTTTTTTGAGGTATTTTAGGCATTACCCTTAAACCATGATTTAGAGCATGTACAACAAGGGTATGAGGTGGGAGGGTTTTGGTTGGGATGAAGGGTAGGGTTTTTTTCTATAGGGACTCAATATTTCACTCTTCCTTGGTCCTTATAATCATATATATAACCTTGTTTCACATAACCAAGTACGTTTCTTGTAATAGCCTCAATATGACTTCACCTCTTCTAATTACAATAATGGCTTTCTTATAAGTGTAAAGTTCAAACATTTTTACTAGTAGGGGTTTTGTTCTATGGGGATTCAATATTTCCCTCTTCCTTGGTCCTTCCATCATATGTATAAACTTGTTTCACATAACTAAGTATGGTTCTTTTAATAGCTTAAATATGGCTTACAACTCTTCTATCTACAATAATGTTTTCTTATAAGTGCAAAGTTAAAACATGTTTACCTCATTCTAGATATAGATCATGGATTTGGAATATGGATGTATCATAATTGATCGAAGGGATCTTGGCCATGGAATTGATGACTTGCAAATTCTTTATGCATCCTTCAACATGCACAAGTTTAACTTTGTAAGGCTTGTCCTAGTTTTTGTACACTCTTTAAGATAATGAATATATGAAATCAGTAAAACCCCTTATAGGGATTTTAGAAACCAATTCCCCCACCCCTTAAGTATGTACTGCCCCATCCATATGTTGTAGCACCACATTCAACTTATCCTCTTGGTCATACATGTGTTGCACCTTGAATGTGATCTCGACCTTGCTTAACTATGTTTTCACTTGCAATATCTTCATCTAAACATTGTAAGTGGGTTTATGAGAGCTCCATGCAATGGTGGTCTCAGAGGGGTGTTACGTTTGATTCCCAAAGCGCTTATATCCTCTTCTTCATCTTGAAGGATTGAGTTTCGAAATCAAGTTTTGGGTTTCTTAGGTCCCTTTCCTTGCGCCAATTGCCTCATTTCATCTACAACTTCATGAAATATTCATCTAGTTCTTCCTTAGTCACACAAGCTTGAGATCTATTCCTTGACTTTCTCTTCCCCATGCCCCTTTTTGAGAACAAAACACAACAAGAGAAAGAATGGAATAAGCTCTAATACCAACTTGCAGCAATGCTATAACTAACTGAGACCACTATAACATAAATGGAAAGTGAATAATAATAACATAAAATTTGGAAGAAACAGTGGGGGCACCTGCACACCCAAGGGCGGAATACACCGACAAAATATGAGTAACAGAGAATAAATCTCCAATCAACAATAGAACCTATTTGATTTATATTAACGAGATGCAGACACATACATTAGAAGGGGGAAACCCCTATTTATATCTGTACAGAGGTAAAACCCTCAATAAATCCCTTTACTAAAGATTTAGTTACTAAATAAGTCATTAGGTATTTATTATACTAAAGTGACATTTATACAAATATTGTAGAATTTGAGCATATAGATCTAGATACTAAACAAGATAGCAATACTATGAAAGAGATCAACAATCTACAAATTCATGAAATAAATGTGCTAAACATTATTCATCACACAAAAGAGGGAAGGAAATAACATGAAAGAAAGAGAAATTTGTATTACATTAAGATTCAACGAATGAAGAGAGTTACAATAATAGGCAAGGCAATTCGAAATAGGGTAGGAGGAAATTCGAATAGCTCATGCAGTGCAAGAGGTGCTAGTGAGGCTTAACTAGAGCCAAAGACCCATAGTTAGGCATGCACACTCTCTAAGCTAAGTTACACTAACTCAAGACTTACCAATCACTAGTTCTAATTGAATGAGGCACATGCAAGTGAGTGCATGCACATGCAACTAAGTGAGAGCGCATGCATGAGGAGAAAATCCCTAAAAGCATTCAAGGAGGGCACTACTATCTCATAATAACTAAAAAAAGGTGCATGGAGTCCCTAAACAGTGGAGTAAACTCCCCAGATTCACACCTCAACTCTAACTTGCAATGTGGGACCCTAAACTTAAATAAAATAAACCCTAATTGAAGGAATTCACCTTCATATGCCAAAATAGACTTCAGGAGTTCTAAAAATAGCAGGTTAGGCCCTTAGGATCTTGGAAGAAGCTCTAGGGTGACTCAGGTGGTCAAATTGAATGGGGTTTGGACCACTAGAGTCATGAAGTCATGTCTTAAGTCACTAGGAAGGAGAATGATGCTATGGAGAGTTTTTTTTCTATAACACCCCTCTCCCCCCCATAATCTTGACAAGATGAAATAAACCAAAAAAAAATGGGTCCCGACAATTTGCAACCATATTAGGTACCCATGCACACAAGATTCTCTAAAAATTGAGTAAGAGGGAAAAACCACATGCCCCCCCTCTTCTCCCCCCCTAAAAAGAGAATGTGAATAAAAGGATTTAAGGAGCCTACTCAAGGGATGCCTTCATTTCAAAAGAAGCTTTCAATTGGGTGAACTGCTTCTAAATGGAGAGCTTTGCAAAGATCCCCGCAAACTTTAGTGAACTCCTCCTTCGTTTGAAGTGCATGTGATCCCATTCTCAGGATCCAAACACTTTGAAGTGCTTGAATGATGGTTCTTGACCACTCCTTGCTTTAAATGGAGGAAACCCCTCGAAAATTTTGTGCAAAACTTGGTGAATTCTAGGAGCAAAAGTTGTAGATATGGAGTATGAGGAGACATTCTGGAGGCCTTATTCAACAAGAACCTAATTTGGGAAAAGTTCTTTTATAGATCCTAAGTATGAAGAGACATTCTGGAGGTCTTCTTCAATGGTAACCTAAGTTTTGACAAGTTCTCCAATGGATAGTAGAAAATTGTTGATCACATCTTCTTATGGGCTTGTAAAAAGGTCTTCCTAAGCGGAGTGGTGGACAATGTATGTGTATATGTCCTTGTAGTCCATATGTTGTGAATCATATGGGGCCTCTTATCCTCTCAATGGATGTGAATATGTCCTCATAGGGCATATGTTGCGAAGTTTATGGGGCCTCCTTCAACCTTCAATAAGACTGGATGCCTGTAAAAACTAGTATACCAACTATTTAGCACCCCTGCAACTCGGATAACATGTAGAATTTGAGAATATAGATATAGATACTAAACAAGATAGAAATATTGTGAAAGAGATCAACGATCTACAAATTCATGCAATAAATGTGCTAAACATTAATCATCACACAAAGAGAGAAGTCCATAACATGAGAGAAAGAGAATGTTGTATTACATTAAGCTTCAATGAGTGAAGAGAGCTACAGTAAATAGGAAAGGAAATTCAAATTAGGGTATGAGGAAATTTGAATCGTTGATGTAGTGCAAGAGGTGCTAGTGAGGCTTAACTAGAGCCAAATATACTTAGATAGTCATGCACACTGTCCAAACTGAGTTACACTGACTCAAGACTTTCCAATCACTAGTTCTAATTGAAGGAGACACATGCAACTGAGTGCATGCACATGCAACAGAGTGCATGCACATTCAATTGAGTGAATGCACATGCATGTGGAGCAAATCCCTAAAAACACTCAAGGAGGGTGCTACTATCTCCTAATAGCTAAAAAAAGTGCATGGAGTCCCTGAACAATGGACTAAACTCCCCAAATTCACTCCACAACTCTAAATTGCAATGTTGGGCCCTCAAATTAAGGAAACAAATCCCTAATTGAAGGAATTCACCCTCATATGCCAAAAAATACTTTAGGAGTTCTAAAAATAGCAGTCTAGGCCCTAAGTAGCTTGGAAGAAGCTCTAGGGTGACTCAGGTGGTCAAATTGAATGGGGCTTGGCCCACCAAAGTCATGAAGTCATGGTCTAAGTCTCTAGGTAGGATAATGATGTTATGGAGAGGTTTTTTTTACTCTAACAAACATAACATTATTATAAAATCATGAGCAAATACACAAAATGGTTCATGTACATAAATCCTAATACCTAATATCAATGTTTTGGTTAGCTACATAATAATGAGAGTTGGGATGCTCCAAAAAGCGGCCAATCTTTTTCTCAAGAGAGATCATCAATAAGGCTATACTCTTGGAAATTTGAACTACTTGAAAGTTCAAACCTTATAAACCTTATCTCCCCAGCATTATCAAGTCTTTCCCTATTCGCATTCACCATATTTGAGGCTTGCTACTACTTCTTTACCCTTTTCATGCAAATCTTAGATCTATAGGCTGTAACTCTCCCTCAATTTTAGTTTTTTTTTTATCTAGGTAAGCATATATTGTGCTCAAACCACACCATCCCAAACAAAACCCACTTTGATATGGATACGAAACGTAAACAAGCTTGGCTATACCAATGGTTGACTTGCCAAAACATATCTTAACTACTAGAGTGAGCTTTTGCTTGGCTGCATGATTATTCTTTTTGCATTTTTACTTATTAAACATAAAAATAAACCACACAATACAAATTCTTTAAGCAATGTGATATAAAAGAGAAATGCAATAGTAAAGGCACACATTGGAACACCATGCACACAATATTTATTATGTGAAATTCATTGCGGAAAAACCTAACAATAAATGAAGGGCCACACCTTTCTTCTTAATCAATGGAGAATACAATGCAAAATACAAATATTATATAAATCTTGTCGTGGAGCTATGAGACACTATGGTATGTTATAGTTCCCTATCAACCATTCCTTCTCTCGTACTTTGTTATCTCTTTAATCCTCTTGATAGGTGTGTTAGGATATTTAGACACTTAGGAGTTAGTTAAGATCAACTTGTGTAATATATCCGTTAGGGATAGTGTGTTTCTTTACTATGCATTAGTATGCATTTGTAAATACTTAATCTGACGGTCATGATATGTTCCCGACATAGAGTGATCCGACGGCTCAACTTCTCTTATATCAAACCTAACCTTAATCCGTGGCTTAACACCCGATTGGTCCATGATCTCTATTTAAAGAGCATGGAGGGTCATTGTTTAGTTGATCGATTATGAGAAGCTCATTTGTAACTTTCTTTCTTTGCATAATAAATTGTCCCGTAGAAGCTATTTGGCCGGGGCCGTGGAGTGTTTCCTTCAAGAGCGTTTAAACCACGTCAAATCATCGGTGTGTTGATCTGTGATCTATTTCTGTGAAGTGGTTTCTCTTGGTGTTCGGTCCTTTGGTAGTACCCTGTGTACCCGAACATGGTATCAGAGCTTTTATGAAGTGTCGCTTCTGGTTATGATCCAAATCTTGAACTGTTGTTGCTGAAACTCGAAAGGGTTTCTAGTTTTGGTATTTCTGTGCATTTTTGGGCTATGGGAGGTGTTCCATTGCGTCCAGAGCGTCATTTCCATTAGGAAATAGTTTTCGTTTGATCGAAAACGGTTCCCGGTTGCTCCAGAAACGCGTATTTCATCAGATCGTATAATGTTACAGTGATGCATTTTTTTATTTCCTTTTAAAAAAAAAAAATCTCATCTTTCATCTTTTTTTACTGTTAGATTTTTTTTGGGTTCGGATTGTTGCTTTCCCGTCTGCGTATGCTCTTTGCCATGCACCTTGAGCGATCTCGGCAAATTAGAAACAGAAAGGGAAAGGGTTTTTCTCGGCTGCGTATGCTCTTTGTCGTGCACCTTGTGCGATCTCGGCAAATCAGAAACAAAGAGAAAACGTAGACTTTCTGGGCAAGCTAACAAGATCTAACTCCACAAATGTGGAAAAAAAAAAAAAATTGTTTTGATTTGTGGTGTGTTTTGCAGGAAAAAGGGCAAGCACGCAAACCGAGCAAGAAGAGTTAAAAAAAAAAAACCACCTTCCTCATTCCCATATTTTACATACCTTTTAATCTAGCTCACTTGGTTCAAAGTTGCTTTATTCCTTAATAGGTCTTGAGTTCAAGTCTTAGGAAGTTACTTTTAAAATAAAAAGTGCATACAATTTCTATTTTCAAGTTATTTTATTGTAAAAGTGCATCTCACTTAAATAATAAAAAATAAAAATATAAGTGAGTCACTTAAGTTTTTTTTATTGTTGCACTATTTAAAAGTAATATCATTGTAAAAGTGAAATCACTTATTTTACAAAAGTGGTTCACTTAAAGCAACTTTCTTGTAAAGTAATTGTCAAAAGGTTCATCTTGGGAAGAGGGGGGTTATTTTATTTTTTTCCTGGACATTCTCTAGCTCCCACGTCACTATTGGGGACATCTTCAACAGTTTCTTTGTTCAAGCATAACTTCATCATACAGAGTCAGTTTTCAGTGCCGTTTTTTTTTAAACCGTCTATTTTTTCGAGCTTTTCACATCCAAACTATTGGTTTCTGATTTTATAGCCATTAGTTTGCAAATATGGCCGCCCCTTGTGATATTCTACTTAACAGTTCCAACTATTTCTCATGGAAATCTTGTATGGAGGATGTTCTACGAAGTAGGGGACTTTTCAGAATTACCTCAGGGAAAGAAACAGAACCCACTGATGATGATAAGAAAATAAAATGGGCAAATAGATGTGATGAAGCTCGTGGATTGATTGGGATGTCAATATCTACTGATTTGTGATTCCACATATCTGGAATTGATAAATCTGATGTTGCTTGGGACAAGTTGGAATCTTTGTCTGGTAAACACAATGAAATTCGAGGTCACCAACTCAAAAATGAGTTGATTTCTTTAAATCCAAGTGACTTTTCATGCATTCAAGATTATTTATCTAAGTACAAAACTCTTAAACTCTTATGTGCAGAATGTAAGATTGAGAGGGAAGACAAACAATGCATTTATCATATTCTTTCCAAACTTGAACTTGCATATTCTGTTTTTGTATCTACATTTTACTCCATGAAAGCATCCTTGAATGCAGCTAGCTATCAAGAGCCTAGTCTTGAATCATTTTTTGATTTCTTGATTAGAGAATAAGATAAACTCATTCATCTTGGAATAATCAACAATGCAGATACATCTGGAAAAAGCCTTATTGTCCCAACAGAAAGAAAAGTCCAAGCCTCCCAAGAAACAAAATTTTCGCAATAATAAGTCAAACAAGGGTCCCAAACCCTCTTAGTCAACTCCTTCTTTAAAAAATGACAAAATATTCAAGCCAAAAGGCAAGAAGACTGAGCGTCATTGCAACTATTGCGGGAAAGATAATCATGATGAATCTAAGTGTTTCAAGAAGATGGCAGCCTTGGAAGCAGTAATGAAGAAGCACCACATCAGCCTAGATTCGTCTTCAGAATCTGCCTCTCATGGACATGCACTTTGTGCTTCTGGTTATTCTTATAATGCATCTTCTTCTTCTACTTCAAATGAATGGCTCATTGATTCTGGAGCATCTTATCATATGGCTAAGGATCAAGCCATCTTTTCTACTATGCATGAATGTAACACCAAACAAATATTTGTTGGTGATGATAGATCTCTAAGTGTTGTAGGAGCTGGAACAGTTCCAGTAGATAATGGTCATTTTAGTGATGTACTATGTGTTCCAAGAATTTCCTGCAATTTGTTATCAGTCTATCAGATCACTCATTCTGATGAAGGTAAAACTGTGACCTTTACACCTCACCAAGTTGTAATCAAGGATTTTAAAGATACTCAACAGGTCCCAGCTACCGGAATTGTTGATGATATTACCAGGTTGTACAAGTTTAACAACTTTGAGTCATCACCTTTTCCTTCATTTTTTGTTGCTCATAGTGATAACTTGAGCAAACTTTGGCATGAGCGATTTGGTCACTTAAATTATCGCTCATTGCAACAACTATGTAAAGAAAATATGGTGACAGGTCTTCCGATGGTATCTTGCAGGGATGGTGTTTGCTCCAGTTGTGTACTCGAAAAACATCATCGGGATAGTTTTGACAAACGTGCCTCTTGGCACGCCTCGGTTCCCTTGGAGCTTGTGCATAGTGACTTGTGTGGTCCTCTTCCATCTGCTTCCTTTTCTGGTTTCAAATATTTCTTAACTTTCATTGATGATTACACCAGACACACTTAGGTTTATTTCCTAAAACTTAAGAGCAAAGTATTTAACATATTCTTGGCCTACAAGGCCCTTGTGGAAAAACAATTTGGTCATCAAATTATTAAGTTAAGATCTGACAATGGAGGAGAATATGTTAACAATAAGTTCACTGCTTTCTGCACTGAACAAGGCATCCAACAATAGCACACTGTTCCATATACACCACAACAAAATGGTGTAGCTGAGCGGAAGAACCGCACTTTAAAATAAATGCCTAATTGTATGATCCAATCTAAAGGACTAAGTCTTCAAATTTGGGCTGAAGCCATTAATTGTGCAAATTACATAGTTAATCGCACCCCCACTAAAGCATTACAAGGTATAACACTGGAAGAAGCATGGATTAAAACTAAACCTGATGTAAGTCACTTCCGTGTGTTTGGTAATGAAGCATGGGCTCACATTCCGGATGAAAAACGGAAAGCATTGCATCCTAAAAGTGAAAAGTGCATATTTGTTTGATATTCTGAAGATGTAAAAGGTTATAGACTTGTTCAACGACATTCTCATGATATAATCATTAGAAGAGATATTAAATTTGATGAAAATCTCTTGGCCTGCAAGCCTAACTCGGCGATTGTGCCATCTTTGGCCTGCGAGCCTGATTCGGCGTTTGTGCCTTCTTCTTCTTCTTCCAACTTCCTTGACAGGTTTCCAACTCCAGTTTCTGATGATGACAGTGAGGATGAAAATCCACCTCCGCCTACTCATGTTCCTCCAATTGCACCAGCACAAGTGCTTCCTCGATGGGTCCGTTCAACATGTGAAGCAGCTGGTGATCTTGCCGGTGGTCCTAGAGATCAACGTCAAACACATTCTCAGTTTCAGCGAGCCTCTTCTCTTTTGGCTCAAGTTTTCGAGAATCATGATCCAGAAACTTTTGCAGAAGCTTCAGGGAATCCAGATTGGGATGCAGCCATGGATGAAGAATATCGTTCCTTAATGGAGAACGATACTTGGGATCTTGTACCTCTTCCAAAAGGAAGAAAACTTGTCAGATGTAAATGGGTCTACAGAACTAAGTATGCATCAGACGGAAGTGTTGAAAGACTTAAGGAAAGGTTAGTTTCCAAATATTTTTCCCAAGTTGAAGGGATTGACTACAATGAAACCTTTGCTCCCATCGCAAAAATGAACTCCATCCGCCTTGTTCTTTCCCTTGCAGCCTTACACAACTGGGAAGTCCATCAAATGGACGTCAAGTCTGCCTTCTTACATGGTGATTTACAGGAGGAAATTTACATGGAACAACCTCCTGGCTATGTTCAGAATAACTCTAGCCTTGTCTGCCGCCTTAAGAAATCCTTATATGGCCTTAAGCAAGCTCCTAGAGCTTGGTATGCCAAAATGGATAACTTTCTCCTTGACACTGGTTTTTCTAGATGCCATTCTGACCCCAATGTCTATACCAAGAAAGTAGGACACCATCTCATCATACTTGTTCTATATGTTTATGACCTTATTCTTACTGGTAGTGACCCTAAGCTTATAACCCATGTGAAATCCAGTCTTAAACAAAATTTTGAAATGTCAGACTTAGGACATTTGCATTATTTTCTTGGTCTCCAAGTCCTGCAAACCAAAGAAGGAATCTTTCTTTCTCATTCTAAGTATGCTTGTGACTTTCTTCGTCGCTTTCACATTGAAGATTGTACCCCAACCCCTTCTCCCTTCCAGTTTGGAGTCAAACTTTCTGCCACTTGTACTTCACCTGAAGTTGATGCCCCCTTGTATCGTCAACTTGTTGGTAGTCTCTTATACTTGACTCATTCCCATCCTGGCCTTTCTTTTGCCATTGGTCGTGTTTCCCGTTATATGCAAACACCTCATGAAAGTCACTGGAAAGCAGCTAAAAGAATACTTCGATATATTTGAGGTACAGTTCAGTTTGGGATTCATTACAGTACAGGGGGGAAACCTTTGTTGGTTGGTTTCACTGATTCAGATTGGGTCGGCGATCCTGATGATCGAAATTCTACTACAGGTTATGTTTTCAGTCTGGGATCTGAACCTATCACTTGGGCTTGTAAGAAACAACAAGCTCTTGCTCTTTCTTTAGCAGAAGCAGAATATTGAGCCGCAGTTAATGCCATTCAGGAAGCTTTATGGCTTCGACAGATCCTTTCAGAGTTTGGATTCGAGCAGTAGCATCCTACTCCACTTTGGTGCGACAATCAAAGTGCCATCAAGCTTGCCAAAGATCCAGTTCTACATCAACGCAGCAAACACATTGAACTACATATGCACTTCATCAGAAATCTTGTTCATGATCGTGTTCTTGAAGTGCTGTTTTTCCCTACAAATGATCAAGTTGCAGACATCTTCACCAAGTCTCTTACAGAAGCGAAGTTTTCTAAACTTCGATCTATGTTAGGAGTTCAGGAACTTGCCATTAAGGGGGGATAGGCTCTAATGCCTCCTTCCTTCTCATAATAGTGTCACTTTTGTAAATCCTTCAATCCTATCCCAAGTTGTTCTTAAGGGGGGATGTTAGGATATTTAGGCACTTAGGAGTTAGTTAAGATCAACTTGTGTAATATATCCGTTGGGGATAGTGTGTTTCTTTAGTATGCATTAGTATGCATTTGTAAATACTTAATCTGACAGTCACGATATGTTCCCGACATAGAGTGATCCGACGGCTCAACTTCTCTTAGATCAAACCTAACCTTGATTTGTGGCTTAACACCCGATTAGTCCATGATCTCTATTTAAAGAGCATGGAGGGTCATTGTTTAGTTGATCGATTATGAGAAGCTCATTTGTAACTTTCTTTCTTTGCATAATAAATTATCCCATAGAAGCTATTTGGCCGGGGCCATGGAGTGTTTCCCTCAAGAGGATTTAAACCATGTCAAAACATCGGTGTGTTGATCTGTAATCTGTTTGTGTGAAGTGGTTGCTCTTGTTGTTCAATCCTTTGGTAGTACTTTGTGTACCCGAACAAAGTGTGCTAGCATGGGACATCAAATCACTATAATGGGAGTTGAACCCTTTTATGTTATGTACCTTAGATCTGAATATGCAATCACAAAAGGGAATATGTTATGTACCTTAGATCTGAATATTCGAAATTATCCACATTATATTAATATCAAAACCTTTAAGGTGGGGAAATTCCTTGCAATTGATCCTTTTATGAAATGAATCCACTCTTATTCACTTTCCTCTTTAAGGGTGTAATCTCCTATTAGCTAAGCTCCAACTACAAATATTCTCCACACATCATTCATAAGGAGTGTTATCACTCAAAATGACCCTTAAGGTTGTGGGAAGAATCACTTCGAGGTACCCACAAAACCAACTTTAGGAAAGGGAGTTGGATTCTTCCTTTCCAGAGAGGGATCTCTCACAAATTGTTTTAACAAGGCCATATATATCAAACAAAGCTAAAATCAGATTGTTGTGTGGTTGAAGCAAAGCAAGCATGCCTTGGGAAATGGAGTCAAAACAAACAATTATATCAAATTACAGTGTTGTTGCATGGAACTTCATAACAGAGGCAACATAGCCATTCAATCAAATTCAAAATGCTTTGTTCTGGTGGAGGAGAAGAAATAAAGAACAATCCATTAACATGAGCATCTAACAAGGATGAATTCAATGTTAACTTTAGAGGAAATAATTTGTGAATATCTGAAACAATAGACAGAGCATATGAATATGAATTATGTACTATTAAACACTCATTTCAGACATGAAAGGAAAACATCATGGAAGTAATAAACATGGTACACATTCACATAAGAAAGGAGAAAACATACTATAATGTAAACAACACATGAATCTCTGCAAAAAACAGCTTTGGCTCTGTAATTTTATTAAAAATGAGTCTCACAATACAAATAGGAACAGCTCTTATGGGTTCCAACCCTTTTTCCTTTCTATTATATGTATATGTAGATATCTTCAGCCCTGAGGCTCGGATCACCCTAACAGAAAGTTGTTACTTCTGTGACGACACCTATACAGATATGTCCATCACCCCTGAGAATCAATTACAACAAAATAACAAATGCTGACAAAATAGGCTTAACTGCCTTTTACAAGTGTCAATAGACATTTACTAGTTGGTAACAAACCCTCGTAAATAAGCAAAAACCTAAGTAACTAATTCTTCAGGCTGCAATCTCTGCAATCTTCAGAATATTTATCCGTGTAGTGTTAGTTTGGAATTTCCATACTTCTCCACGAGCTTCCATTGGTCGGAAGCTGGCAACTCTAAAGTGGCCACTTCCTTCAGCAACACCCACAATTTTGTATGGTCTCTGAATGAATAGCTCTGAAGGTGTGTACATGCTTCTTTGAAAATCATGACCAATTCAAATTCCTTTGTCAACTTATCCACCACTATTTTGCCAAACAGTGGTCGGGTCATGCCAGCAAAGTCTGTGTAATCCAACCTGCAACCCACCAACCTGTCCTGATATTCTTTCTATGTCAGCATGGTACCATCTTCTTCCCAAAAGAGAGGTAGTCCCTTCTTAAACAATGCATCAAACATATCCTTGAATTATTTCAATTGGTGTGCCATGACATCAATTATGGACTGAATAGTATTTACCTGTTGATGTTTATTTATCACCCTCTTGGCCCAAATGATGGTAGACAATTTGTCCTTTACGCCTGCTGCTTTTACTTCATCCTCAGTTAAGCCATTCAAGAACTCTATGGCATTTTCAGCGCATCCCACAGGATTTTTATTCAATTTTTCATTTGCTATTGTTACACTTTGCTTGGCCAACTTAATTACAGCTTCCTTGTCTAGGGAAAAGTCAAGGTAGGACCTTAATTTGTCCGCCTCAGTAATGATGTCATCCCAAATAACCTGCTTTTCTTCCTGCGGTGAAGCTTGACCTATAGCATGTTTTATTAATTCATCATACTTAACCTGCAACCCCATGTACTTAGCTTCCCATGTTTTCCTCTCCTGCTCCTCTTTGGTAACTCTACTTTCTAAATCTGTGTTCTGCTTCTGCAACTTTACTACTTCTAAGTCCTTTAGACTTGCCTATGCCATATCCTACACATTGGAGAAATCCCCAGATTCAATGGAGGAAGGAGTAACCATACTTTCCAATTCTTTGCCCTTCTCCTACAATTTCCCTTCCAAATCCTCAGACTTAGCTTTCCACTTCTTTTCGCTCTCCACCATAAGAGCCATATCCCTCTGCCACTGCACTTATTTCTCTTCAAACTTCAACAATTTTGCTTTACAGTCTATTAGTTCATTTTTTAGCTTTTCTCTTTTCTCCTCCAGCTTTGTCAACTCAGAGGCTTCTACCATCTAGGTGGAAGGGATCTTCAATTTCTTTTTCAATGACTGAATGGTATTGTCCTTCTCAGTTAGCAATTTTTGTATGCTAGCCCTCTTGTCTGCCTGGCCTTCAGTATCCAAGACGTCATCCTGCAGCTTCTTGATTTGTGCCTTGTGGGCTTTGTTTTGTGATTCTTTCTTGTCTGAGCTGATTTCCAACCTTATTCTTACTGGTTTGTAATTTGGACAGCTCCAGCGTAGGCTTCAACAGTTTTGCATAGATAATATCTCCACTCTCTTTGTGTAAATGTATCATGTCGGGGACAGGAATATCTTCTAAGTTCATCTTCAATTCAGTGGCCTTACTCTTGGTAGCTGGGGCCAAATTCAAGGTGTTTTGAGCATGGCTCCGACAGTAACCAAGTACACATCCTTGCTAGAGATCTATCTGAACCCTGCATATAACTTTGATTCCTCTGAATCCTCCTCTTTGCTTCCTTTATACTCATCCAATAATTCTGCTCTACTCTTGCTTTGTGCAGCAGGTTCAGCAACTGCCCTATCAAATACATATTCCTTGATCTCGAAGGCAAGTGTTTTGGCCTTCACCCGCTTCTTTTTAGCTTGACCACTAGACACCTACACAATCTGCTGACCTGGTTCTTCTAGTTTATGCCTCTTTGAATCCCTCTCTGTGTCCTCATCTTCTACATCCATGGGATCAAGGACTTTTAATTTCCTGGATCCTCAGAGCCACTGGTAGGGGGTATAGTTGCTCCAACTGTTGGGACCAAGCTAGAGGAGTCAGGCAGTGGGGGTATAGTTGTCTGCACCAAAGAAGTGGAGTCATCCTGTACATCTACATCCATATTCCCTTTGCTGGGATATTCCAACCAGTTGGCAATCTCTGCCATACCTGCAATCTCAAAATGTACAAAGTCCTTCCTGTTACTTTCTTTCCTTCTGTTTGAGATGATGTGGTGGGGGTCATAAATGATGGTTTCCTTTGTTCGGAATCCCATCTCTCTTAATATAAACTCAATGGATGAAATGGCAGCCTTTCTCTTGACAATGAATGGGCCTACAACCCATGGGAATGCAATATCTGAGGCTTTTCTATGATCCCAAAAATGTTCAGTTTCTACTCTTAACTTTTGCCTGATGAATTCCAAAGCAAGCACTCTTGGAGTTAAGAATGCTGGCAGTACATAGGGTGAATGAGAAAACCCATAAACTCTGATTGTTGTGCTATGCTCCGTGAGAAACCAGTCACCTATCTTCTTCTCAGGAGAAGGTTTCAAAATATCCTTCATCTCTGCTAACAGCCTGGGCAATCTTTTCTGAAAGAAAACGTTGTAAAACTCAGACATGAGGTTGTTCATGAATTTGCTGCAGTCTGTGAGCATTTCCTTTGTGAGCTTCATCTCAGGAAGATGCAAGTTTTCTTCATTGAATGATAGGAACATCCTCAGCAAATATGACTGGAATCTAAAACTTCTGGTCCTATGGAAGTCCACTAGCTGAGAATGGATATTCTCAACTAGGGACTCATCAAATTTAATGTAGGCACATTGGACAGACTTGTTAGACTCCTCAGACTCTAATGGGAAAGTGCTAATGACAAATAATACACTCATCAGGGGTTCAGTGACATACATGTTTGTGTCTAATCCTAAAAACTGGCTTAGCATGGTTATAACACACTTGGATTCTTCAGTAAAGAGACAGACTTAGACTGGGAAAGCATGGTCTTGTAATGGGACACTATGTTTTAGGAAAACTCTGTAGAAACTTTGTTTTAATTCCACTGCAGACTGCTTGAAATAATGAATTAGGGATTATTCCTTGTAACCTTTGGCTTTTAGACTGAATTCATCGGGAATTCATAGGGCCTTTCTTATAACTACAGGACTGGCAGGACACAAAATATTTGAACCGGACGCATCCATAATCACCCTCTCAAAGGAGGAGTAATTGGTGTTGCACCAATCGACGAACTCGGGACAATTTAGCTTTTGGACAACTGCAAAAAAACCGGAAAAATGACTGGTATACCTTGTGCACATCTACGCCCTGGTCCCTAGTCAGTTTCAATCTATCATTTACTGTTTCAATGGTTCCATTAGTCAACACTGTGTAGTAGACCTCCACATCCATGTCTTCTAACAGTTCTTCTATCTTCTGGTGTTCAAAACCTGGGGGTTCTGCTTCTCCAAGCCCATCCATTTAAATAGTTTTGCAAGGAGACAGGAGGCCTACCTGGTTACTGACAACTGGTCTGAGCTCCTGGTTGAGTTGTCTGCTTCTGCACAATCGTCATCTTTCGCTCTCCAATGCAACCAGACAAATAGTATCCAGCTCCCCGTGCATAAGTGTTTTTAATATTATTCCCTTTTCATATCATCCCTGCAACTGCAACGGTGAAGGGGTTATTTAAATTTTCCATCTACATGATTGCTCCTGCATCGTTGATTTCTCTCCCTGCTTGGATCTACAATCCTCCCGTAGTCTTCCTCCTTCAGCCAGCTGCCTTCCTTGCATTTCAGATCCGCGTAGCCACTGTCACCTATCGATCTAGATCCTATCCGCATCCTGGCTATCCAAAGGTGCGGCCCCTACCAAGGTTCACCGATTTGGAAAATATCAATAATCCATGCATGTTCAATCCATGAACTAAACCTCCACCATCGATGCCTTTCCCCGCCAGATTTGCACCGTTGCAGGATGTGGAGCCTACCACCACTTCGCAATTTCGAAAAGTTCATTTCTTCACGCATGTCAAATCAATGAAGTACTTGACGACCATAGATCTGTCCTCCCTTCCGTTGATCTGACCTCTGACTTTCCTGCGGGCTAGCAACACTCCACCCATACTTAAACCATCCCCTCTTATTTTTGTGAAGCCGCCTTTCAACCATTGATCTCTGTCGCCGCAGATCTGCTCCATTCATTGGTGCCCTCATATAAATTTGAGCGGATTTTTACATTTTTCCCCATTTGCAAAGTCGAATCTCAAGGATTTTAACTCTTTCCATCCTAACCCAAAGCATAAACATGCAGGGATCTCATTAGTATTCCTCTTGGTCATATGACTCGGAAACCTAGCACCTTATTCATTATTTTCAGGGATTTAAACCCTTCCAAGCCTTCAAACCAAAAATGGTGCTAAAAGGAGGATTCCATCCTTATTTATAGATCATAAGACAACTTTAACCATAAACAACCTCCTAACTACCTACTGGACTTTCTTTAATGAGGCTAGGGTTTAACATAACACTAGTTTATAAAGGGGGGGATCATAACACTTTCCCTCCTTTCAACCAGGGTTTAACACCCTTTCTTTTCCATTAGGGTGAAGGTTTTAGATACACTATTTCTAGATGTCTAGTGATTTTTCATATGTTAGTAACTCAACATGAGTGAATGATCATGCACTAGTGTTGCTTCCACATTGACCTGTAAGGAATAATAACATTGCCACCTTGTCATGGGTATGACCTTTAGACATGGAACTTGTTTAAGGAAAATGACCCATGAATGGAAAGCTATCAACAGACATAAGGTACTTCTAAGTTCCATTTATTTTACCCCAAACCAAAGGATGTTTATTTATGGTTTGTTACCAAGAGTTTTCAAGATTTGGCCCAAAGCCCATCCTATAGGTCCCAAATTCCATTTTCCATATTTTAGAGCACCATAAAAACAATAGGGTAACTATATAAATCCATTGTGGATCAACATATGAGATATCACATATTTATATAAGATACAAAATAAGATTTTCATTTTATGAGGAACTTAGATTGAGCTACAAAATAATTCCATGGTTGAAGGCCTTCCGAACATCAAATCCTCAAAAGGGATATGCAAGGGTTGCATCATTGGCAAGCATCCTGAGCAAAAGTTCGATCGAGGCAAAGCTAGCAGAGCTTCTTGTATTTTGGGGCTGATTCACAATGATATCAGAGGTCTGGTCCCAAATACCCCCATGAATGACTCAAGGTATGTTCTAACATTTATTGATGATTTCTCCAGATTCACATGGATCTACTTTCTCAAGAACAAATCGAAAGTGCTAGAAAAATTCAAGAATTTCAAGGCTTCTGTTGAGACTGCTACTGAGAGCAATATCAAAGCTCTTTTATCCTCTAATTGTGAAGAATATATCAAATCATAGCTTCTGCAACTTTGTGCGGAAAATGGAATCCAAATCCAGCACACAGTCCCCTACACACCTCAGCAGAATGGTGGAGCGGAGAGGAAAAATCGAGCACTAAAAGAGATGGCCACTTGTATGTTTGAGTCGAAAGGTTTGGCTCCAAATATTTGGCTTGAGGCCATGAATGTTGTTGCATACATTCAAAACAGAGTTCCACACTCATCCGTCAAAGGTACTACTCCCTTCGAAGCCTACATTGGTCACAAGCCTTATGTGTCCAATCTCAGGGTTGTTGGCTCCACTGCATAGGCTAGAATTCCGACTAAGAAAAGAATATATTTGGATCCACAGAGTAATGAGTGCATCCTCATTGGATATGCTGAATAATCCAAAGGATACAAACTCATGGATATCAAATCCAAAAATATATTCATCGAGCGAAGTGTCAAATTTGAAGAACCATTTCAAGATCTAAAACTAGTCGAGGAAGAAACTGCTAAATTGCCTCCTCTCCAAGAAGAATATTTGGAAGAAGATGATGAAAGTTTGTGTTCTGATATATTTATGATATTTTATCAGACATTAATGAACATGAAATATCAGGTTCAGATTCAGATCCAAATGATCCCCCTTAGTTTCCAAAGTGGCCAGAAAAGACTCTCAATTTGGTTGGTTCTAACATTGGAAATCTTGTCAATCCAAGAAGAAATCGAGCAAACTTTCAAAGAGCATGTATGGATCTTTCATATTCTGATACTTTACTATCTGAAAAATATATTTTGATGATAGGTTTAGATCCTGAATCATACTATCATTCCCACCGAGATCCGAGATGGAAAACCGCCATGGATGAAGAGTACAATTCTCTTCAGAAAAATGCTACATGGGAGGAAATTAGTTCAGTGCAAATGGTTCTACCGAACCAAGGTTGTTGCAGATGGCTCAACCTGCAAATACAAAGCTAGGTTGGTGGCAAAAGACTTCTCACAATTTCATGGTGTGGACTACACAAAAACCTTTGCACCGGTTGCAAAAATGGACTCTATCCGCCTAGTTTTGGCAATTTCCGCATCTAAGCACTAGGAAGTGCACCACATGGATGTGAAGAGTGCATTTATTCATGGATATCTGAAGGAATATATTTAAATGAAGTAGCTTGAAGTTTACATATCAGATCCGACATTAGTGTGCAGACTGAAGAAATCATTGTATGGTTTAAAACATGCCCCAAGAGCTTGGTATGCAAAGATGGATTCCTTCCTTCTGTCAAAAAATTTTTCAAGATGCAAATCAGATCCAAATGTGTACCTACAGCCTCATGAAGGTAATTTTCTGATCATTGTACTTTATATTGATGACCTTTTTATTACAGGAACCACTCTTGCTTCGATCGGCAATATAAAAACTGCACTACATCTAGCATTCGACATGAGTGATTTAGGCCTGCTGAAACAATTTCTTGGCTTAGAGCTCACTCAGAATTTTGATGGGATCAACATATCTCAGTCAGAATATGCTTCAGACCTGCTAAACAAGTTTAATATGGCATATTGTAAAGCGACACCATTCCCATTCCTCTCAGGAATCAGTCTTGAGGATGTTGATTCTACATCGTTGGTGGATTCTACACTTTATCGACAGTTGATTGGAAGTCTTCTATACTTGACACACTCTAGGCATGATATTTCTTATGTCGTGAGAGCTGTGTTAAGGTATATCCAGCATCCCCATGAGCTTCATTGGAAGGAAGCCAAAAGAATCTTGCACTATGTGCAAGGTACTAGATATTTTGGCATTCACTATGTTGCGGATTCCGATCTAGATTTGGTTGGATTCACTCATTCGGATTGGGAGGGTGATAGCATTGATCGGAAGTCCACTTCCAGATATGTTTTCATGATTGGAATAGGGCCTATTTTTTATTCAATCAAAAAGCAGGCAGCCATTGCCTTATCTTCAGCAAAGGCAGAGTATCGAGGAGCAGTCAATGCTTGCATTCAGGCAATTTGGTTGCAAGGTATTCTACTAGAGTTTGATGTTGGTAGCACCACTTCTACTGTCAGCTTTTGTGACAATCAGAGTGCTATCAATATCTCAACAGATCCGGTTCAGAGACAAAGGACCAAGCATATCGAGATCCACATGCACTACATCTGAAAGCTTGTGCATGACAGGACCATTGTACTGCAATATTTCCCTACATAAGAGCAAATTGCAGACATCTTCACCAAGAGCTTCACTGAGAAGAAGTTATCTTACCTTCGTTCACTATTGGGGGTTAGTTCTACTATGGTGAGGACAGATTAGATCCTTTAGTGTTCAGTTTGAGGTAGGGTTTTCTTTCCCACTGGGTTTTTCCCTCTTTCCTCACATAGATTTTTTCTAGCATTTTTGGATTATTTTCTGTACTGGGCAGCCTATGGCCTTTGTTGCTAGGGCCCTTTTTTATTATGTTTTATACCTCCATGAGATTAGCTTAAGGGAGGGTGTTGGAGCATTTTCCAGCCACACGTCATTTATTTGAGCCTTAGAGCTTAATTATCCACTTATCCTAAGTATTTTGACTCCATCATGTGCTTACATCATCAACAGATCACAGTTTCAGTCAATTGGGCATCCTCCTATATTCTAGGAGCCAACTGGGCCATCATCTGAGCCTCCTCCTACATTCTAGGATCCAACTGGGCCATCATCTGAGCCTCCTCCACCATTCAGGGGTTGATTTTCATGACTAATGCGCACTATTCAACCAACTAGTGATACTAGGGCGCCTTACTACACTGTTTGACCTAATCTGGTGTTATTCTCACCTACTAGTTAGTGCAACTGCAAACATATAGGGCCCTCCCCTATTTTTGGGAAATCAATTGAGTTTTGGATTGAGTTAGACTCAGTTAGACAGTTTCAGAGTCAGTTAGAGTCAATCATTGATTAGTTAAGTGGTTAACTGATGTGCCGAGTGGTGTTAACTGCCAAGTAAGCCACTCTCATGCATTCAATTCGAATGACCACCTTGGAATTCAAATTGCTTGGATTATTGTAGCTATTGTTACACATTGTAATCTATATTCTGATTATATGAGATTATTCTACTACTGCAAACCTTCTGCACAGTGTTTCCATACATTTTGTTGCATGCATCTCTAGTAACTATTGTGCTTGTTCCATAGATCTATTGTGATTGAATTTCACAAGCACATGTAAACACATAATCGGCTTAGTTCATTTCATGATTGGTTTCATTGGAGTTTTGATTACATAAATCATTTTTGGAAGGTCAACCTATTGCACAATTGGATTAACTGGGTTTTAGAATATGAAAATTGCTCGGGATTTTTTTTTGTTAATTATGAGAACTTTTTTAGATCATTGACCTCAAGGCCACAAAGAGAAGAAGAGTTGTTTCCAATTATTAGGTAGGTTGAATCATGCTATTCTTTTCCTTTCCCTTAGGTCAACATCTCCAAAGGTTAGGTCAAGTGGTCATGATTTAGACGTGAGATCCCCCACCCCCTTGAAAGTTAGGGAGGTCACAATTTCAACACTCTTGATCTTGTTGGGGTTAGGATTCATATTTAGGGCTAATGATTTACCTTGTTTACCATCCACAAACCATGGGGAAGTACTAGGAGTGTTTTTCACGAGGTTGTTCCTTGGAAATAAAAGGTCAAAAGTTCAATTTTGTTCCTATGAAATTTTAGGTTCATTTCCTAGTATGTTCTTTGGTGTTGTTCAATTTAAGTTCAAAGGGCGTTTTGTAGGTCCTTAGATTTCTAGTCGAAGATGATGGTTTTTCAATTTATCAAGTAATGTCTTTGCTTATTGTTGGGTTAAAAATCAAGTCATCATAAGAAGGTTTTGATTCCTATTCTAATATTCCCTTTGAGTTATTTATCATACTAGTAGTATGGTGGGCATCCAATTTGTTTATCCTTGATCCATTTTCTTGTTGGTCATGTATTAATTCTAAGTTTGAAGTCATCATATCAAATTGAGAGTTTGTAATTTGAAGTTCCATCACATTATCTCCTTATTTTTCTCATCCATATGTGTGTTTTGTGTTGGTTGGGAGATGTTTTTTATCATTTTACTTCCAGTGGATCTTCCCCCATAGATTACAACACCTATTTCTCTAGGGGTTGAATTAGAAGTTGAGTACCTTAGTGACAACAAGCCTTATTGGTGGTCTACCGTGCATTTTGAAAAGTATTTCATTATTGATTTTTCACTAGATGATTCCTTTATTATTCTATATTATGACATTCATTCATAGTAGTAGGAATATACAGGTACATTGGGGCCCATAGGTATTAGTGATGGGATACCTCGTGTCTAGCAAGGATTGACCTTAGTGGTCCTTGATGGGATGATTTGTCCCATGGTCTACTTCATTAAGAGTTTTGGGAATTCTTATCATCATGCAGAAGTATACTATCCCCTATATGGAGCCACTATTAACATTAGGTTTGTGATGTTACAAATATACAATAAATATTCATGGATATCATTTGGGGTTAGGTCAGTGTTATGGAGTTCATCATTTGATATTAATAGTGTGTGAGTACATTATGTGAAAGATTGGTTAGTTGGTATAGTGGCACATCATGTTGGCACACCATGTTGGAGTATTAAAAACCCATCCTTATCCATTTCATACTTAGGATAGAATAATTAGTCATTTTTTGATTAATTCCTAGGTGTTGACTAGGTAGTTGGCCATCATTTGTCTTTTGTGTGGACCACAAGCCATACAGAGTCACTAGGACGCACTTCTAGATATTTTGGATAATATTTCCTAATATTCTATTATATTTTATTACATTCTTGGATTAGAATGGTGCTATCCTTCTTTTTACTGCTCTTTACTGTTTTGGGTGAAAAGGTAAAATCTAGTTGACTTGCCTATAGCAGTGTTTTGGCCAAATCACCCTCCATGATGTTTCCTCTTAATAAAATATGTACTTAGAATTATTTTCTATCCTACATCACCATTCCACTCTGATTTTACCAATTTGTGAGCCTTAGAGGTGATTTGGAAAGCTCTTTTTGCACCTAGGGGGGGTTTTCAACTTTTTAGTAAGCCTGCTTTTCTGAGGATTTAGAATGCCTTCCTTGGATTTCAAATATCTGATCTAATTATATATTTGTACAAACATTACATATCCGAAGTTTGGCTGATGTAGACTTATTCAATATAGTTTTACTGTTTGCATCACATTCATGTTTTATGTGTTCTATGACTAGTTTTTGCATGGCAATTTGTGAGAGTTTGTAATTGCTTGAGCAGATATTGGTGTGAACAAGATTTTCACATATCATTGATGGTTCATGGAGTTCCTTTTATACTTGGCACGTGTTCATATGTCTTTACTATTCAACGACAGATGGTTGGACAAAGTTCAAACATGTTGTTTCTATATAGTTACAAGTAGAGGATACATCTTAGATACATGTCAATAAGTGATACTATGTTAGCAAGTACCCCATCATTAATAATTTAGTGTAGTATTTTTAGTATTGGATGTCAAATACCTCCACTGGATGTGATTAGGATGAGTTGCGCTGTCATATTTTGCATTATTTGGTCATAATTTTGGATACCCTTTGGGAAGATATGTATGAGGTTAAGTTTTTCATCAAATATGAGGAGTTGCTATATTTAACAATTTATTTTTTTAATAATTGACATTTTTAGCATTTTTTGGATACTGGTCTGATCGACCATCTAATTTCATATTTGAGGGTCCAGTTGGAAGATTTTCCTATGTTATGAGATTCATCAGTTTCTAAGGATAGACCATTTTAGAAGGGTTATTTTTAGTAGGTAACTGGATATGTGGGGACCTAGTATGGCAAAGAACATTAGTTTTTTATTTCATGCCATTCCAAGAAAATTGAATTTTGAGGGACAACTTGTGTTTTGGCATGGTATATATTTATCTTGGTGGTCCCACATGACAGTATTCACTATATTTATTATATAGTTTTGAGTCTCAAGAGGCTTACATATGATCCTAATTAGTGTGACCTCATTAGTGATCCCTCATTTGACCTTGAATTGTACTTTGACTATCTAGCGTAATAATCTAAAAGACACATGCCTAGGGGGTCTAGCCCTTGATCCCAACAGGGAGGGGCTAACATGCCTCCCCAAGGACCCCTCACTCATGCATTGGATTTGCACCTAGTGCAACTAACACCTTATGGATGAATGCACAATCCACATGCATATACTATAAAAAATATCCAACATTCTCCCACTTTTTGTTTTCTTTTCAAAACAAAGGAGTCCAGTATTTATATGGGCACAGGTTTACAAAATTAATTCACATTGCTTCTATACACTAAGAGAACTTAATTGTATACACTTTGACTGTCGCAATCTAACCTTACAACTTTTTATACAAACTCAATACTTGAACGCATATAGATTCCTTACTTGCATGAATGGCTGTAATGTATTCAATTTATGTAGTTGAAAGTGCAACTACATAGTGTCTCCTACTTTCTCCTCCAAATAGGTTAAACACGTAACCAATTTTAGATATTTTGCGATCAAGATATCTAGCTGCCTAGTCTACATCAAGAAATCCTTGTCCATCTAGCACACTGTCTAGTATGGGTCTTCCTTGGTAGTGGATTGCATACTTTGTAGTGCCATGTAAATACTTGAATACCCTATTTACAATTGTCAAGTGCTCCTTCTCCAGTTTTGACATTTATCTACTCAAAACTCTCGTTATGAGAGCAATGTATGATCTGGTACAGACCATGGCATATGCCAAGCTACCTACAAAATTGGGATAGGGAAGATAGGACATGTCCTCTACCTCATTCCATGTCTTGGGACATTGGTATGTAGATAAATTTGCACCTACAAGAATAGGACCTTAATTGGTTTACATTCCTACATATTAAATCTCATCAAAAATATATCAACATACTTCCTTTGGTTTATACAAAGTTTCATATCTACATGATTTCTTTTAATCTCCATGCCCAAAATAAAGTTTGTAGCACCAAGATCCTTCATGTCAAACTTAAAGGATAAATAAGACTTAGCCTCCTTGGTGGTATCCTTACCGTTTCCAATTAGAAACATATCATCATCATACAATACTACATAAATAAAGTGATGACAAACCTACTAAGAATACACACTATGAGCAACCTTGCTTCTCACAAATCCTTGTCCCAGAATATGAGTATCAAACTTTTTATACCGCATTCTTGGATATTTCTTTAATCCATATAGGGACCTTTTCACTATGCAAACTAACTCCTTCTTGCCCTTCACTGTGAGCTTTCATGTTGTTCCATTTAGAATTCTTCTTCTAGGTCCCCATGTAGGAATGTTTTCTTTAAATCCATTTGGTTTACTTCAAGATCAAATGTTGCAGCAAGAGGTAATAAAAACTCAATGGAAGTCAATTTTGCAGCAAGAGATAAAATCTCAACAAAATCAATTCCCTCCACCAAGAATATCATTTTTCTACCAAGCGAGATTTGCTCTTCTCCACTCCACCTTTTGCATTGAACTTATTCTTGAATGCCCATTTTCTACCAACTTGTATTCTTCCAATCCAACAAATTGACCAAGTCCCATGCCTCATTTGTGTCCAATGCTTCAATTTCTTCAACCATGGCCTTCTTCCATAGTTTACCTTCTTCAACTTTGCACAACTAATGCCTCATGGATGAATGCATAGTCCACAGGAAAAGAATATAACACATCTCAAACACTATAGGCATCTCATGTAATACTACCTTATACTCTTGAAGAAATGTAGAGACCTGGAGCATAACAATGTGGAAGAGAAGTTTACTTTGTATAGTACAAGTGGTCCATGAGACCAAAGTGACACTTCTTCAATGGTGTGGATGTGTGTTTGGATTCCACATTATGTATGCACTTAGGTTTGAGCCATGTGAAAGTTACATCATAGAGATCTTGGTGGAAAGAGAGGAATTTCTCTCAATGGTCAATGGAGTAGGTACCTATGGAAATAATCCATTGAAAACCCAAGACAACATCCTCAAACATATGTGACATAAAAAGCATCCTGGAGACTATAGTCATCTATAGAAAGTTCGATCTCATACACCAAACCCTTAAATTGAAAATGTTTATGGCCTATGATGCTTATGGACAGACGTTCATAAGTATCTATATGGAATCCCAAATGATTAACCCACATATTCACATTAATGTTTAGTGTACTACTAGGACCAACAATTATAAGGACTCTCTTTTTTATGGCATTGAATTTGGAAGTATATCAGTTTTTCCTAATTATTGATGCCAAAAAGGGAGACCCAGGGTTCTCCTATTTCTAATGGTGGGGGATGGTCTTATACAATGGATTCATTATTATGTGATTTGAGAAGGGTATTATCTATATGTTTTTATTATGAGTAAGCAGTATAGGTCTTCGACCATAATTTTTTGGGGGGTATTTTAGGCATGACCCTTAAACCATGATTTAGAGCATGTACAACAAGGGTTTGAGGTGGGAGGGTTTTGGTTGGGATGAAGGGTAGGGGTTTTTTCTATAGGGACTCAATATTTCACTCTTCCTTGGTCCTTATAATCGTATATATAACCGTGTTTCACATAACCAAGTACGTTTATTTTAATAGCCTCAATATGACTTCAACTCTTCTAATTACAATAATGGCTTTCTTATAAGTGTAAAGTTCAAACATTTTTACTAGTAGGGGTTTTGTTCTATGGGGATTCAATATTTCCCTCTTCATTAGTCCTTCCATCATATGTATAAACTTGTTTCACATAACTAAGTATGGTTCTTTAATAGCTTAAATATGGCTTACAACTCTTCTATCTACAATAATGTTTTCTTATAAGTGCAAAGTTAAAACATGTTTACATTATTCTAGATATAGATCATGGATTTGGAATATGGATGTATCATAATTGATCTAAGGATCTTGGCCATGGAATTGATGACTTGGAAATTCTTTATGAATCCTTCAGCATTCATGTCCATCTATAAAAATGCACAAGTTTAACTTTGTAAGGCTTGTCCTAGTTTTTATACACTCTTTAAGATAATGAATATATGAAATCAGTAAAATCCCTTCTAGGGATTTTAGAAACCAATTCCCCCACCCCTTAAGTATGTCCTGCCCCATCCATATGTTGTAGCACCACATTCAACTTATCCTCTTGGTCATACATGTGTTGGACTTTGAATGTGATCTCGACCTTGCTTAACTATGTTTGCACTTGCAATATCTTCATCTAAACATTGTAAGTGGGTTTATGAGAGCTCCATGCAATGGTGGTCTCGGAGGGGTATTACGTTTGATTCCCAAAGGGATTATATCCTCTTCTTCATCTTGAAGGATTGAGTTGTGAAATGAAGTTTTGGGTTTCTTAAGTCCCTTTCCTTGCGCCAATTGCCTCATTTCATCTACAACTTCATGAAAGATTCATCTAGTTCTCTTGAGATCTATTCCTTGACTTTCTCTTCCCCATGCCCCTTTTTTAGAACGAAACACAACAAGAGAAAGAATGGACTAAGCTCTAATACCAACTTGCAGCAATGCTATAACCAAATGAGACCACTATAAGATAAATGGAAAGTGAATAATAATAACATAAAATTTGGAAGAAACAGTGGGGGTGCCTGCACACCCAAGGGCGGAATACACCGACAAAATATGAGTAACAGAGAAGAAATCTCCAATCAACAATAGAAACTATTTGATTTATATTGACGAAATGCAGACACATACATTAGAAGGGGAGAACCCCTATTTTTATCTATAGAGAGGTAAAACCCTCAATAAATCCCTTTACTAAAGATTTAGTTACTAAATAAGTCATTAGGTATTTATTATACTAAAGTGACATTTATACAAATATTGTAGAATTTGAGCATATAGACCTAGATACTAAGCAAGATAGCAATACTGTAAAAGAGATCAACAATCTACAAATTCATGAAATAAATGTGCTAAACATTATTTAGCACACCAAAGAGAGAAGGAAATAACATGACAGAAAGAGAAATTTGTATTACATTAAGATTCAACGAATGAAGAGAGTTACAATAATAGGCAAGGCAATTCGAATTAGGGTAGGAGGAAATTCGAATAGCTCATGCAGTGCAAGAGGTGCTAGTGAGGCTTAACTAGAACCAAAGACCCTTAGTTAGTCATGCACACTCTCCAAGCTAAGTTACACTAACTCAAGACTTCCCAATCACTAGTTCTAACTGAAAGCGGCACATGCAATTGAGTGCATGAACATGCAACTAGGTAAATGTGCATGCATGAGGAGAAAATCCCTAAAAGCATTCAAGGAGGGCACTACTATCTCATAATAACTAAAAAAAGGTGCATGGAGTACCTAAACAGTGGAGTAAACTCCCCAGATTCACACCTCAACTCTAACTTGCAATGTGGGACCCTAAACTTAAATAAAATAAACCCTAATTTAAGGAATTCACCTTCATATGCCAAAATAGACTTCAGGAGTTCTAAAAATAGCAGGTTAGGCCCTTCGGATCTTGGAAGAAGCTCTAGGGTGACTCAGGTGGTCAAATTGAATGAGGTTTGGACCACTAGAGTCATGAAGTCATGTCTTAAGTCACTAGGCAGGAGAATGATGCTATGGAGAGTTGTTTTTCTATAAAACCCCCCTCCCCCCCATAATCCTGACTAGATGAAATAAATAAAAAAATAAAAATAAAAATGGGTCCCGACAATTTGCAACCATATTAGGTACCCATGCACACAAGATTCTCTAAAAATTGAGTAAGAGGGAAAAACCACATGGCCCCCCCCTTCTCCCCCCCAAAAAAGAGAATGTGAATAAAAGGCTTTAAGGAGCCTACTCAAGGGATGCCTTCATTTCCAAAGAAGCTCTCAATTGGGTGAACAGCTTCTAGATGGAGGGCTTTGAAAAGATCCCCGCAAACTTTAGTGAACTCCTCCTTCTTTTGAAGTGCATGTGATCCCATTCTCAGGATCCAAACACTTTGAAGTGCTTGAATGATGGTTCTTGACCACTCCTTGCTTCAAATGGAATAAACCCCTCGAAACATTTGTACAAAACTTGGTGAATTGTAGGAGCAAAAGTTGTAGATATGGAGTATGAGGAGACATTTTGGAGGCCTTCTTCAACAAGAACCTAATTTGGGACAAGTTCTTTTATAGATCCTAAGTATGAAGAGACATTCAGGAGGTCTTCTTCAATGGTAACCTAAGTTTTGACAAGTTCTCCAATGGATAGTAGAAAATTGTTGATCACCTCTTCTTATGGGCTTGTAAAAAGGTCTTCCTAAGCGGAGTGGTGGACAATGGATGTGCATATGTCCTTGTAGTCCATATGTTGTGAAGCATATGGGGCCTCTTATCCTCTCAATGAATGTGAATATGTCCTCATAGGGCATATGTTGAGAAGCTTATGGGGCCTCCTTCAACCTTCAATAAGACTGGATCCCTGTAAAAAATAGTATACCAACTATTTAGCACCCATGCAACTCGGATAACATGTAGAATTTGAGCATATAGTTATAGATACTAAACAAGATATAAATATTGTGAAAGAGATCAACGATCTAAAAATTCATGCAATAAATGTGCTAAACATTAATCATCGCACAAATAGAGAAGTCCATAACATGAGAGAAAGAGAATGTTGTATTACATTAAGCTTCAATGAATGAAGAGAGTTACAGAAAATAGGAAAGGAAATTCAAATTAGGGTATGAGGAAATTTGAATCGTTGATGTAGTGCAAGAGGTGCTAGTGAGGCTTAACTAGAGCCAAAGATCCTTAGATAGTCATGCACACTGTCCAAACTGAGTTACATTGACTCAAGACTTCCCAATCACTAGTTCTAATTGAAGGAGACACATGCAACTGAGTGAATGCACATGCATGAGGATCAAATCCCTAAAAACACTCAAGGAGGGTGCTACTATCTCCTAATAGCTAAAAAAGGTGCACGGAGTCCCTGAACAATGGACTAAACTCCCCAAATTCACTCCACCGCTCTAACTTGCAATGCGGGGCCCTCAAATTAAGGAAACAAATCCCTAATTGAAGGAATTCACCCTCATATGCCAAAAAAGACTTTAGGAGTTCTAAAAATAGCAGGCTAGGCCCACCAAAGTAGCTTGGAAGAAGCTCTAGGGTGACTCAGGTGGTTAAATTGAATGGGGCTTGGCCCACCAAAGTTATGAAGTCATGGTCTAAGTCACTAGGTAGGATAATGATGTTATGGAGAGGTTTTTTTAACTCTAACAAACATAACATTATTATAAAATCATGAGCAAATACACAAAATGGTTCATGTACATAAATCCTAATACCTAATATCAATGTTTTGGTTAGCTACACAATAATGAGAGTTGGGATGCTCCAAAAAGTGGCCAATCTTTTTCTCAAGAGAGATCATCAATAAGGCTATATTGTTGGAAATTTGAACTACTTGAAAGTTCAAACCTTATAAACCTTATCTCCCCAGCATTATCAAGTCGTTCCCTATTCTCATTCACCATATTTGAGGCTTGCTTCTACTTCTTTACCCTTTTCATGCAAATCTTAGATCTATAGGTTGTAACTCTCCCTCAATTTTAGTCTTTTTTATCTAGGTAAGCATATATTGTGCTAAAATCACACCAACCCAAATAAAACCCACTTTGATATGGAAATGAGACGTAAACAAGCTTGGATATACCAATGGTTGACTTGCCAAAACATATCTTAACTACTAGAGTGAGCTTTTGCTTGGCTGCATGATTATTCTTTTTGCATTTTTACTTATTAAACATAAAAATAAACCACACAATACAAATTCTTTAAGCAATGTGATATAAAAGAGAAATGCAATAGTAAAGGCACACATTGGAACACCATGCACACAATATTTATTATGTGAAAGTCATTGCGGAAAAACCTAACAAGAAATGAAGGGCCACACCTTTCTTCTTAATCAATGGAGAATACAATGCAAAATACAAAGATTATATACATCTTGTTGTGGAGCTATGAGACACTATGGTATGTTATAGTTCCCTATCAACCATTCCTTCTCTCGTACTTTGTTATCTCTTTACTCCTCTTGATAGGTGTGCTAGCATGGGACATCAAATCACTATAATGGGAGTTGAACCCCTGTATGTTATGTACCTTAGATCTGAATATGCAATCACAAAAGGGAATATGTTATGTACCTTAGATCTGAATATCCAAAATTATCCACATTATATTAATATCAAAACCCTTAAGGTGGGGAAATGCCTTGCAATTGATCCTTTTATGAAATGAATCCACTCTTATTCACTTTCCTCTTTAAGGGTGTAATCTCCTATTAGCTAAGCTCCAACTACAAATACTCTCCACACATCATTCATAAGGAGTGTTATGACTCAAAATGACGCTTAAGGTTATGGGAAGAATCACTTCGAGGTAACCACAAAACCAACTTTAGGAAAGGAAGTTGGCTTCTTCCTTTCCAGAGAGGGATCTCTCACAAATTGCTTTAACAAGGCCAGATATATGAAACAAAGCTAAAATCATATTGTTGTGTGGTTGAAGCAAAGCAAGCATTCCTTGGGAAATGGAGTCAAAACAAACAAATATATCAAATTACAGTGTTGTTGCTTGGAACTTCATAACAAAGGCAAGATAGCCATTCAATCACATTCAAAATGCTTTGGTCTGGTGGAAGAGAAGAAATAAAGAACAATCCATTAACATGAGCATCTAACAAGGATGAATTCAATGTTAACTTTAGAGGAAATAATTTGTGAATATCTGAAACAATAGACAGAGCATATGAATATGAATTATGTACTATTAAACACTCATTTCAGACATGAAAGGAAAACATCATGGAAGTAATAAACATGGTACACATTCACATAAGAAAGGAGAAAACAGACTATAATGTAAACAACACATGAATCTCTGCAAAAAAACAACTTCAGCTCTGTAATTTTATTAAAAATGAGTCTCACAGTACAAAAAGGCCCAGCTCTTACGGGTTCCAACCCTTTTTCCTTTCTATTACATGTGAATATATAGATATCTTTAGCCCTGAGGCTCAGATTACCCTAACAGAAATTTATTCCTACTGTGATGACACCTATACAGATATGTCCATCACCCCTGAGAATCAATTACAACAAAATAACAAATGTTAACAAAATAGGCTTAACTACCTTTTACAAGTGTCAATAGACATTTACTAGTTGGTAACAGAACCTAGTAAATAAGAAAAAACCTAAGTAACTAATTCTTCAGGCTTCAATCTCCACAATCTTCATAATCTTTATGCGTGCAGTGTTAGTTTGGATTTTCCATAATTCTCCATGAGCTTCCATTGGTCGGAAACTGGCAACTCTTAAGTGGCCACTCCCTTCAACAACACCCACAATTTTGTATGGTCTCTGTATGAATAACTCTGAAGGTTTGTACATGCTTCTTTGAAAATCATGATCAATTAAAATTCCTTTGTCAACTTATCCACCATTGTTTTTCCAAACAGTGGTCGGGTCATGCCAACAAAGTTTGTGTAATCCAACCTGCAACCCACCAACTTGTCCTGATACTCTTTATGTGTCAGCATGGTACCATCTTCTTCCCAAAAGAGAGGTAGTCCCTTCTTAAACAATGTATCAAACATATCCTTGAATTATTTCAATTGGTGTGCCATGACATATCCCTGCTGATGTTTATTTATCACCCTCTTGGCCCAAATTATGGTAGACAATTTGTCCTTTATGCCTGCTGCTTTTACTTCATCCTCAGTTAAGCCATTCAAGAACTCTATGGCATTTTCAGTGCATCCCACAGGCTTTTTATTCAGTTTTTCATTCGCTATTGTTACACTTTGCTTGGATAGCTTAATTACAGCTTCCTTGTCTAGGACAAAGTCAAGGTAGGGCCTTAATTTACCACCTTAGCAATGATGTCATCCCAAATAACTTGCTTTTCTTCCTGCGGTGAAGCTTGACCTATAGCCTTTTTTATTAATTCATCATACTTAACCTGCAACCCTAGGTACTTAGCTTCCCATGTTTTCCTCTCCTGCTCCTCTTTTGTAACTCTGCTTTTTAGATCTATGTTCTGCTTCTGCAACTTTACTACTTCTAAGTCCTTTAGACTTGCCTATGCCATATCTTGTAGATTGGAGAAATCCCCAGATTGAATGGAGGAAGGAGTAACCATACTTTCCAATTCTTTGCCCTTCTCCTGCAATTTCCCTTCCAAATCTTTAGACTTAGCTTTCCACTTCTTTTCTCTTTCCACCATAAGAGCCATATCCCTCTGCCACTGCACTTATTTCTCTTCAAACTTCAACAATTTTGCTTTACAATCTATTAGTTCATTTTTTAGCTTTTCTCTTTTCTCCTCCAGCTCTGTCAACTCAGCGGCTTCTACCAGCTACGTGGAAGGGATCTTCAATTTCTTTTTCAATGACTGAATGGTATTGTCCTTCTCAATTAGCAATTTTTGTATGCTAGCCCTCTTGTCTACCTGGCCTTCAGTAGCCAAGATGTCAGCCTGCAGCTTCTTGATTGGTGCCTTGTGGGCTTTGTTCTGTGACTCTTTCTTGTCTGAGCTGATTTCCAACCTTATTCTTACTGGTTTGTAATTTGGACAGTTCCAAGGTAGCCTTCAACAGTTTGGCATAGATAATATCTCCAGTCTCATTGGGTAAATGTATCATGTCGGGGACAGGAATATCTTCTAAGTTCATCTCCAATTCAGTGGCATTAGTCTTGGTAGTTGGGGCCAAATTCAAGGTGTTTTGAGCATGGCTCCTGATAGTAGCCAAGTACACATCCTTGCTAGAGATCTGTCTGACCTCTGCATACAACTTTGATTCCTCCGAATCCTCCTCTTTGCTTCCTTTATACTCATCCAATAATTCTGCTCTACTCTTGCTTTGTGTAGCAGGTTCAGTAACTGCCCTATCAAATACATATTCCTTGATCTCGAAGGCAGGTGTTTTGGCCTTCACCTGCTTCTTTTTAGATTGACCAGTCGACACCTGCACAATCTACTGCCTTGGTTCTTCTACTTTATGCCTCTTTGAATCCCTCTCTGTGTCCTCATCTTCTACATCCATGGGATCAAGGACTTCCAATTTCCTGGATCCTCCAGAGCCACTGGCAGGGTGTATAGTTGCTCCAACTGTTGGGACCAAGCTAGAGGAATCAGGCACTGGGGGCATGGTTGTTTGCACCAAATAAGTGGAGTAATCCTGTACATCTACATCCATATGCCCTTTGCTAGGATATTCCAACCAATTGGCAGTCTCTGCCATACCTGCAATCTCAAAATGTACAAATCCCTTCCTGTTACTTTCTTTCCTTCTATTTGAGATGATGTGGTGGGGGTCACAGTTGATGGCTGCCTATGTTTGGAATCCCATCTCTCTTAATATACACTCAATGGTTGAAATGGCAGCCTTTCTCTTGACGATGAATGGGCCTACAACCCATGGGAATGCAATATCTGAGGCTTTTCTATGATCCCAAAAATGTTCAGTTTCTACTCTTAACTTCTACCTGATGAATTCCAGAGCAAACACTCTTGGAGTTAAGAATGCTGGCAGTACATAGGGTGAATGAGAAAACCCATAAACTCTGATTGTTGTGTTGTGCTCTGAGAGAAACCAGGCACCTCTCTTCTTCTCAGGAGAGGGTTGCAACATCTCCTTCATCTCTACTAACACCCTGGGCAATCTTTTCTGAAAGAAAACATTGTAAAACTCAGACATGAGGTTGTTCATGAATTTGTTGTAGTCTGTGAGCATTTCCTTTGTGAGCTTCATCTCAGGAAGATGCAAGTTTTCTTCATTGAATGACAGGAACATCCTCAACAAATATGACTGGAATCTAAAACTTTTGGTCCTATGGAAGTCCACTAGCTGAGAATGAATATTCTCAGCTAGGGACTCATCAAATTTAATGTAGGCACACTAGACAGACTGGTCAGACTCCTCAGACTCTAATGGGCAAGTGCTAATGACAAATAATACACTCATCAGGGGCTCACTGACATACATGTCTATGTCTAATCCTAAAAACTAGCTGAGCATGGTTATAACACACTTGGATTCTTCAGTAAAGAGGCAGACTTTGACTAGGAAAGCATGGTCTTGTAATGGGACACGAGGTTTTAGGCAAACCCTGTAGAAACTTTGTTTTAATTCCACTGCAGACTGCTTGAAATAATGAATTAGGGCTTCTTCATTGTAACCTTTGGCTTTTAGATTAAATTCATCGAGAATTCATAGGGCCTTTCTTATAACTACAGGACTGACAAGACACAAAATATTTGAACCGGACGCATCCATAATCACCCTCTCAGAGGAGGATTAATTGGTGGCGCACCAGTCGATGAACTCGGGATAGTTTAGGGTTCGGACAACTGCAAAAAAACTGGAAAAATGACTGGTATAGCTTGTGCACATCTACGCCCTGGTCCCTAGATAGTTTCAATCTATCATTTACTGCTTCAATGGGTTAATTAGTCAACACTGTGTAGTAGACCTCCACATCCCTGTCTTCTAACAGTTCTTCTATCTTTTGGTGTTCAAAACCTAGGGGTTCTACTTCTCCAAGCCCAAACATTTAAATAGTTTTGCAAGGAGATAAGAGGCCTACCTAGTTACTGACAACTGGTCTAAGCTTCTGGTTGAGTTGTCTACTTCTGCACAGTCATCGTCTTTCGCTTTCCAATGCAACTGGACAAACAGTATCCAAATTCCCGTGCATAAGCATTTTTAATATTATTCCCTTTTCATATCGTCCCTGCAACTACAACGGTGAAGGGGTTATTTAAACCATCCATCTGCATGATTGCTCCTGCACCATTGATTTCTTTCCTTGCTTGGATCTACAATCCTCCCGCAGTCTTCCTCCTTCAGCCAACTGCCTTCCTTGCATTTCAGATCCGCGTAGTCACTATCACCCGTCGATCTAGATCCTATCCGCATCCTGGCCATCCAAAGGTGCGGCCCCTACCAAGGTTCGCCGATTTGGAAAATATCAATAATCCGCGCATGTTCAATCCGCGAACTAAACCTCCACCGTCGATGCCTTTCCCTGCCATATCTGCACCATTGCATGATGTGGAGCCTACTGCCACTCCGCGATTTCGAAAAGTTCATTTCTTCGCGCATGTCAAATCAACGAAGTACTTGAAGACCGTAGATCTGTCCTCCCTTCCATTGTTATGACCTCCGACTTTCCTGCAGGCTAGCAACACTCCGCCCATACTTAAACCACCCCCTCTTATTTCTGCGAAGTCACCTTTAAACTGTTGATCTCTGTCACCGCAGATCTGCTCCGTTCATTGGTGCCCTCATATAACTTTGAGCAGATTTTTACATTTTTCCCCATTTGCAAAGTCGAAACTCAAGGATTTTAACTCTTTCCATCCTAACCCAAAGCATAAACATGCAGGGATCTGATTAGTATTCCTCTTGGTCATATGACTCAGAAACCTAGCACCTTACTCATTATTTTCAGGGATCTAAACCCTTCCAAGCCTTCAAACCAAAAATGGTGCTAAAAGGAGGATTCCATCCTTATTTATAGATCATAAGACAACTTTAACCATAAACAACCTCCTAACTACCTACTGGACTTTCTTTAATGAGGCTAGGGTTTAACATAACACTAGTTTATAAAGGGGGGGATCATAACACTTTCCTTCCTTTCAACTAGGGTTTAACACCCTTTATTTTCCATTAGGGTGGTTAAGGTTTTAGATACACTGTTTCTAGATGTCTAGTGATTTTTCATACGTTAGTAACTCAACATGAGTGAATGATCATGCTTTAGTGTTGCTTCCACATTGACCTATAAGGAATAATAACATTGCATGTTGATGTATATGTAACTTCGGAATGTATTTCACCCATGTATTTCATATATGTATATTGTACTCCTATAGAGATGCTATTATTCCTCTATACGGAAGTGTTTGTATTCCTATAGAGATGTTATTATTCCTCTATATGGAAGTGTCGTCATTTATATTGTAAGTGTCGTAACTTATACTTGATGGGTTATTAGACCACCTTGTTGGGGTCAACCCTGTATAAGTCATGTGGGTCGAAGGGTTATTAGACCACCCTAGTGGGGGTCGGCCATGTGGGTCAAAGGGTTATTAGACCACCCTATTGGGTGTCGGCCCAGTCAGCATTGTGTTATGTGGTTAAGTTGAGGCCGACCTAGTAAAGGTTATTAGGCAAGTCAAGTCAAGTATAAATAGAGTGCGGGAGACACTCTATTTTATCATTCTATTCTCGCACACACTCTTTGGAAAATGGCACACTTGTGGAGGAGGAGAAGCTGCTGCTATGAGATGTCTATCTCTTATGCTTGGGTTATATCATTGCTCTATCTATCTCTGAGGAAGTTATTGGGGTTTTTCACCTTTATGGTTTTCCCCAAGTAAACTCTGTGTCTCTTGTGTGCTTGCATTATTGTGTCCATGATTGATATGTTGTACATGTTGTTCTCTCAGTTAAGATCCTAGATTAGATTGAAGTAAATTCTGAAAATCTAACATGGTATCAGAGCTAGCCTGAAAGAAGGCATGGTATGGCATGTATGACACTTGTTGCACTTGTGATGCTAGGGCTTGATATAGCAAAAACCAGTCATCGTAGCACTTTCACTATAAATCCATTTTGGTGAAGTTTTCGGATCTGAAACTTTTACAGGTCAAAGATGAGATCCCCATGTACCTTGTTTCCAAAGGAAAACTTGTAATTCCTTGTACTTTGTGTTTTATGATCTGTACAATCTAGGGTTTTTGCCTCTTCCAGATCTGAGTCATAAACAAGTGACCTAGGAAAAAAGGTCATAACTTGGTCTAGGAAGCTCCAAATGAAATTTCATAAAAAGTGACAGGTAGCGCAAGAACTATACTTTCTTAGGTAACTTTTTCAGACGTTGAAACTGAACCAATGACATGTGGCACGTCGTACAAGTTCGCTCTCCTGTTTTATCCCATAAATAGGTCACGTTGTGACACTTGGCATAACTCTCTCTTAGAGAATCCAATTTAGATCAGACCTGTGGGGTTGGAAAGATGACAGGTCAGACTACCACAGGTAGAAGTTTCAGACCTGGTGGATCGGAAAGTTCGGAGGTACACCATAATCATTCAGGTACATATTTCTATCAAAACATAATTATTTTTTAGCACCTTCATTCATGGCTTCGGGAATTTAGGGTTTCGGAGAAAGATGGAATTTTTGTAATCGGAGACCACGGCTGAATGCTACTCATCAAAATCGAAATTTAGAGACCAAGATCAGAATTTTTTGTTGGGCAGAAGGCCGATTTTGATCAGACCCTAGTTCTGGACTTTGATCGGAAAAGTGGAAAATTAGGGCTTCTGCAAAAATGGGAATTTTTTAAATTTGTGACCACGATTGGAAGCTCCTCAGAAAAATAAAAGCTTAGAGCTTTGGATTGAACCTCTTGATTGGGCAGAAGGGTGGGCTTTATCAAATCCTAGTTCGGGGTCATGTCTAGTGAATCTGGAAGTTTCAAAGGCAAATTTGAGGGGTGAAACTTTGCAGTTTTCAAATTCTAAGTATACCAGGTTGATCAGCTCATCAAGGCGCATCTTTCTATCCTTTGAGAAGTTTGAATTTTTAGGGTTTCCCTGACAAACCCTAATGCAGATCCAGATCTAGTTCCTACAAATCAAGTGGATTGGGTTAATCGTAGAAGAGAATGGATTGGTCACCTGCATAAGTGAAAAAGTTCCTGTTTGAGAGGGAGATGAGGCTGAGGCCTTACATAAGAAGATTACAAGCAATCTCGACAGGTATGACTCATTCATGTATGTTTCGAATTCTGTTCATAATTAAGTTTATGATATGTTTGTCTTCATATTATTACGGTTAGTACAATCTTGGTTAATTTTAGACTGGTCATATCACCTTAATAAAATTATGAATGCATGATAGAAGATATTCATTGATTAAGGTTTTGACACTTATGATTGTACTAATGCACCATGGTGTTGTATGAGGTTGATGTTGTCCGCTAACATGAAAGGTACATCAAGAAAGTTCTAGTTCAAGAACACATGACCATGGTGACATGAAGACAAAGACTCATCCATAGTCATGGATTGCATAGAATCTCTACTTATGAGGTATGTATATTTTTTGTTCTACAATGCTCAACTTATGAGTTATGCAGGTTACTAGCACAATTCTTTAAAAGGAACAAGAAGACATTATGTGGGTATGTTAGACATAACTAGCTAACATGCTAATCTAGGTATGTTTTTCCTATATCAAGTTAGAATCCTACCTTATGTTAGGATCTCTTATATAAGTATACTTGGCATGATTGATTATGATTATTCATGAAGTTATAGGTTGAAGTAATCATGGGCTTAGGCATATTATGCTTCTTACTTTGATTGATGATATGACTAACCATAAAAGTCCTATGGTCAAATAGGAATATGCATGAGTAAAATAATTGTAATATATTATCTGTGTATAAAATGATCATGACTATACATGTTTAAGATTATTGTGTTTTGATAGTATTGAGATTATACTAATGAATGTATGATTATGTATGAGATCTTCATGACACTAGTGCACACTTAAGCATGCATAGTGGTCCGGGGTCAAGAACAAGTAATCCAGGAAGCAAAGATCAAGAGGGAGCACACTCCCGTTGTTCCTGCAAGGAAGCAAAGATCAAGAGGGAACACACTCCAGTAGTTTCTGCAAGGATGCAGATATTCAGAGGGAGTTGACCACTTCTCACAATCCACATCAGAATAGAGTTGCAGAAAGGAAGCAAAGACTGAGAAGGAGTCAACCCAACAAAAACCAAACAAAGATAAGTATTTGAATTATCATTTCTTGCATAGTTGATTATTTAAATAATATTGTTCAATGATGTATATACCGATGTTCCTAGAATTAGGCTGTGTATTTTGGCATATTAGAATAATTGTATTAATTAACAACATACTACTAATATGCATATAATGGGTAAGTGGCCTATGGCACTGTACAACATTCCATTGCTACTTATCTAGAATGAAACCTCTTTTCTAACATGTTGGGAGTGTTGATGTATATGTAACTTCGGAATGTATTTCATATGTATATTATATATATATTTATTGTACCCTTATAAGAGATGTGTTATTCCTCTATAAGGAAGTGTCGTCATGTGGATTGACAAGTGTCGCAAGTGTGTGTACTTGCCGATGGGTTATTAGACCACCATATGGGGTCAGCCCTAATTAATATATAATATAATGTGGATGTACCTAAGTAGACAAGTCGGCCCCAGTAGGTCACTGGGCAAAAAGGTGAGTATAAATAGAGATAGGAGATCTCTATTTTACTCACTCGGAAAAGTAACTCACTCTCTCTCTGAAAAGTGGCGCACTAGTGAGGAGGAGGAGGATCATCTGCTAGGAGACTATCTCAGTGTTATTTGGTTGTATTTTGGTTGAGCCATTGCTCTCTCTATCTCTGTGGAAGTTGTGGGGTTTTTCACCTTAGGGTTTTCCCCACGGAAACTCTGTGTCTCTTGTCTCTATGCTTTTGATTCTTGTGATGCTTGTCATATTATGATTGTCATGCATTGATATACTGTAGATGTTATTCTCTCAGCAAAGATCCTATAGTATTGTGATTTAATACTCAAAATTTAACATGGTATCAGAGCTTAACTGAGAAGAAGACATTTTGCAGTGACGGAAGCTTGTATTCCTTGTTTATTGGGTTTCTCTCCACAGATTTTTGAAATTCAGTATAGTAGATTGGATCTAATCATCAAGGTGCATCTATCTGTACTATCAGAATTCAGTTCTGAGCATTTTCAGATTTGGCCCTAAAAATTAGGGTTTCCACAAAAATAGGAATTTCTGGAAACTGAAGGCACAGCTGGAAGCTCCTTGCAAAAATCGAAGGTTTGAGCTTTGGATCGAGATTTTTGGCTGAGTAGATCTCCGGGAAAATCAAACCCTAATTCAGGGCTCTCCCTAGTGAACCCGGGAGGACAAAAAGGCAATTTTGAAGGGCAAGACTTTGAGGATCTCAATTTCTGAATGTACTAGGCTGATCAGCTCTCTAAGGCGCATCTTTCTATCCTTTCGGAATTTTGAAATTCACATTTTGAATTTTTAGGGTTTCTCTGACAAACCCTAATCCGGGACCAGATCCAGTTTTCAGCACTTCAAGTGGTAAGTCCTAAATCTTTTCTATTTCCATTTGAAGTACTCTTAAAGATGTCTCTCCACACTAAGCTTGAGGATAAGCTTGAAGGGGCTGATAACTTCCGAGCCTGGAAGTATAGGATTGGGTTAATCCTGGAAGAGAATGAGTTGGACTCATATGTGAAAGAAGACATCCCTATCCCAGAGGATGAAGAAGCCAAGGCATTGCACAAGAAGAACTTGGTCAAGGCAAAGAGAATCATTGCTGATTCTATCAAAGACCATCTCATACCTCATGTGTCTTCTCTTAAGACACCCAAAGAGATGTTTGAATCTTTGACCAAGCTATTTGAAGGAAAGAACATAAATCGGAAGATGACCCTGCGGAACCAATTGAAAGCAGTGAAGTTTCAGAATGGAGAAACCATTCAATCTTACTTTTCAAGGGTCTCCCAAATCAAGGAATAATTAGAAGCAGTAGATGAAATGGTGGACAATGGTGAAGTGGTGATGACCACTCTAAATGGCCTACCCAGGTCATGGGATTCATTTATTCAAGGAATTTGTGCAAGGAAGAAGTTGATCTCCTTCAGTAGACTTCGGGAAGAATGCTCTCAAAAAGAAGCTAGACTTATAGCTTGTGAAGAAAAGATGGGAGGTGAAGATCAAGCTCTTGCAGCTCACACCAAAATAAGCAAAACCAAGAAGGATCACTCTCGCCACAATAGATCCTATCAAAAGAACAAGAAAGACCTAAGATGCTTCACATGCAATGAGAAGGGTCACTTTGCTTCAGATTGTCCCAAGAACAAAAGGGATAATAACAACAACTCCAGTAAGAAGAAGAAGGGCAGCAAAAGAAGGTTTCATGCTCATGCTGCCGAAGATGATGAACCTTCAAAGAAGAAGGCTAGGGCAGAAAGTGATAGTGATGATGACTCATCAAGTGAAGAAGAGTATGTTCTGATCTCTGCTCTCACAGGTACTATTTCTCATGGTTGTAATGATTGGTTGATTGATAATGGGGCTTCCAAACACATGATTGGGTTCAAGGAATCTTTTGTGAACCTATCTGAACATGAATCACCCCATAAGGTGAAACTTGGGGATGATTATCAATACCCAATCAAAGGAAGTGGTGAAGCCTCCTACAACCTAGATTCTGGAAAATATTTGAAGATGAAAGAAGTCCTTTATGTGCCTGGACTCAAGAAGAACTTACTCTCCATCTCTGCATTGGATGCAAAAGGTATGAGGGTTGCATTTGTGGATGGCCAAGTCCTAATGTGGCCAAAGGGAAAGAACATAGATGATGCAGTAGTGATTGGAGAGCAAGAGGGAGGCTTGTATAAATTAAAGGGACAACCTGAACATGCCATGGTACATGAATCCATGGAGCCAAGTGAACTTTGGCATAGAAGACTTGCTCATATGCACTATAGGGCACTTCCAATTGTAAGCAAGGCAGTAGAGGGTCTTCCTGAAATCAAGACCAAACATGAAGGCGTTTGCAAAGGATGTGCAAAAGGAAAGAATATTAAGAAGGCTTTCCCAAGCAATGAAAGCAAGGCAAAAGACATTCTGGAAATCATCCACTCAGATGTATGTGGCCCTATGTCATCCAGTTCCCTAAGTGGGTATGTTTACTATGTATCATTTATTGATGACTTCTCCAGGAAGACTTGGGTATACTTCTTGAAGGGAAAAGATGAGGTGCTTGATAAATTCAAGGAATTCAAAACCTTGATGGAGAATCAAACTGACAAGAAAATCAAGACATTCAGATCTGACAATGGTGGAGAATTCACCTCAAGTGACTTCAAGAAGCTTTGCAGTGATTCAGGGATTAAGAGGGAGTTGACTGCTCCTTATAATCCTCAACAGAATGGAGTTGCAGAAAGGAAGAACGGAACTATCATGGAAGCAGCAAGGGCAATGTTGCATGACCAGGATCTTCCTATGCATCTATGGGCAGAAGCAGCTAGAACAGCTGTATATGTGCAGAACAGAACACCCCACAAGATATTGGACAACAAGACACCAGAAGAGGTCTTTTCTGGTAAGAAACCTGAAGTCAACCATCTCAGAATATTTGGTTGTCCAGTATATACTCATGTCCCAAAAGAGAAGAGGACTAAACTAGATCCTTCAGGAAAGAAGGGAATCTTTGTGGGTTATAGTGAAAGCTCGAAGGCTTACAGAATATACTTTCCAGGGTTCAAGAAAATTGATGTCAGTAGGGATGTAACATTTGATGAAAACTCAGCATTCATCAAATCAAGAAAGGCACCTACCGAAGTTTATGAAGAACCTAAGGAAACAAGATTTCAGGACACTATCATGACTGAAGCAGTTCCAGAAACTGTTCGTGAGTTTGAAGATCCACAAGAACCTGTAGATCCACCCCGTGAGGATAACTCTCACAAGAGGAAATTTGTATGGGCTAGAGAGCTCATTCATGATGCAGAAAGATTTGGCATTCCAGAAGAAGAACACAGAGCAAAGAAGAGAACCAGATCACACACCAGTTATGTTGCTTTACTCTGTGACATTATGAACAAAGAGCCTTCCAGTTATGAAGAGGCAGGAGAAAAGAAAGAATGGAAGGATGCTATGGTTGAGGAATACCAATCAATAATGAAGAATGATGTTTGGGATGTTGTCCCAAGACCTAAAGAGAAGTCTGTTGTGACTTCCAAGTGGATCTACAAAATCAAGCACGCTGCAGATGGCAGTGTAGAAAAATACAAAGCAAGATTCGTAGCTCGTGGTTTCTCTCAGAAAGAAGGAATAGATTATGAAGAAACCTTTGCACCTGTAGCCAGGTATACTTCCATCATAACAGTACTTTCCCTGGCTGCAGCAATGAAATGGAAAATACACCAGATGGATGTCAAGACTGCTTTCCTGAATGGTGTAGTAGAAGAGGAAGTATATGTGGAACAGCCACTCGGTTTTGAAATACATGACAGGGAGTCATATGTGTGCAGATTGAAGAAAGCCTTGTATGGCTTGAAGCAAGCTCCCAGAACTTGGTATGGTAGGATGGATAGTTTTCTATCTAGCTTGGGCTTTACCAAGAGTAAAGCAGATTCCAACCTTTACTACAAGGTTGAGGAAGGGAATCCAGTGATTCTACTCCTGTATGTGGATGACCTATTTGTGACAGGAGATGACAGACTGATTGCAGATACTAAGAGGAAGCTTGCAGCTGAATTCGATATGAAAGATTTGGGAATGATGCACTATTTCCTAGGTATGGAGGTGTGGCAGAATGCAAGTGGGATCTTCCTTGGTCAAGGTAAGTACACAGTAGATATCCTGAAGAGATTCAGGATGATGGATTGCAAGGCCATGGCCACACCGATGGCATCGAATCTGAAGCTTCTATGTGATGCTTCATCTGAGCCAGTTGATGTCTCTATGTATCGTCAGATGATTGGGTCCTTGATGTACCTGACGAACACGAGACCAGACATTTGCTTTGCTGTGAACACATTGAGCCAGTTCCTGACGGATCCGATGAGTGTTCACCTGGTTGTTGTAAAGCATGTTCTGAGGTACCTGAAGGGTACAGTGGATTATGGGCTCAGGTATGAGGCGAATCAAAAGTTTAACCTGCAGGGTTATGTTGATTCAGATTGGGCTGGCAGTGCTGCAGATAGGAAGAGCACATCTGGGTGTTGCTTCAGTATTGGATCAGGTGTGATCTCTTGGTTTAGCAGGAAGCAGTCCTGCGTAGCACTGAGTACAGCTGAGGCAGAGTATGTTGCAGCCTGTTCAGCTAGTTGTGAGGCAGTATGGCTACGGAAGCTACTGTCTGAGTTATTTGATCTCCCGTTGGAGGCTACTGGTATCTTCTGTGATAACCAGAGTTGTGTGAAGCTGTTCGAGAACCCAGTGTTTCATGACAGGTCGAAACACATAGAGATCAAATATCACTATATCAGGGATATGGTGCAGAGAGAAGCTGTGAAGCTCATGTATGTTGCGACGGACGAGCAGATTGCAGATGTGCTGACGAAGCCACTAACCAGAGTGAAGTTCGAGTACTTCAGAGAGAGGCTTGGCGTTCTTCAGATCGAGGACACTTCGAGGAAGAAGTGATGGACACATTTGCTGAAGCCATTCCAAGCATGTTGGAAGGAGGATCCTTCACATGGCTGTGGATGTAAGCGCTGGATGATGAGCATCAGGATGATGTTCTGGTTTCTGCTTGGATATGATCAGTTGGATCATTTTTATGTATGTATGTACGCATCATGTTGGATGCTGGATATGATCAGTTGGATCATTTTATGTATGTATGTACGCATCATGTGGATGCTGGATATGATCAGTTGGATCATTTTATGTATGTATGTACGCATCATGTGGATGCTGGATATGATCAGTTGGATCATTTTATGTATGTATGTATGCATCATGTTGGATGCTTGGACCATGTATCTGTATATGTATCAGGTGGATACATTGTATGATCAGGTGGATCATGTATGGTGATATATATCATGTATTTGTATTTGTATCAGGTGGATACATTGATGATCAGGAGGATCATGTATGATGATATGTATCAGGTAGATACTTGGTATGCATCAGGTAGATGCAGTGATGATCAGGATGATCATAGATGACGAGCTTCAGGATGTTTCTCTAGATGACATGCAGCAGGATGTTGCAGTGATGATCAGGATGATCATAGATGATGAGCTTCAGGATGTTGCTCCAGATGACATGCAGCAGGATGTTGCAGCGATGATCAGGATGATCATAGATGACGAGCTTCAGGATGTTGCTCCAGATGACATGCAGCAGGACATTGCAGTGATGATGATCAGGATGATCATGGATACATCAGGATGATGTATGGTGAGTATCAGGTTGATACTCTGTGGCCGTGGATCAGGTTGTGCAGATGAGCATGTAATTTGGTGCCCTGGGAGATTTGCAGATGGTCTTTCGAGGTTTTGCCTATGGCATGTAATTCGGTGCCCTGGGACATCTGGCAAATGCTCTTTCGAGGTTTTTCTCTGGGAGGACATGTAATTCGGTGCCCTGGGAGATCTGCAGATAGTCTTTCGAGTTTTTGCCTATGGCATGTAATTCGGTTCCCTGGGATATCTGGCAGATGCTCTTTCGAGGTTTTGTCCTATGGCATGTAATTCGTTTCCCTGGGAGATCCGATAGGTTGGGATGTGTGCCCGTAATCAGTCCTGGGATGCTCTTGCGAGGTTTTGCCATGACCACATGTAATCCATTGCCCTGGGAGATCCTATAGGTAGAGCTGTGTGCTCGTAACAGCCTGGGATGCTCTTGCGAGGTTTTGTGGTGAGGTCACATGTAATACGGTGCCCTGGGAGATCCTATAGGTAGAGCTGTGTGCTCGTAACAACCTGGGATGCTCTTTCAAGGTTTTGTGACGCACGTAATAAGTCCTGAGGATTCCACAGTATGGCCAGTGATGATGAACACCTGCAGGTGGTGGGCCTACATCCAGTATGAAAAAGGACTGGCTCTGTAGAACTTCCTATGACGAGTAGAGTCAGAGATTGGTTGAGATAGTAGCAGCAGTGACGATGATGATGACGATGATCCAGAGAAGAAGACTTGTCTAGCAGATCTTTGTTGAGAAATACCTTCCTAGTTAAGAGGGAGTGTTGATGTATATGTAACTTCGGAATGTATTTCATCTGTATATTATATATATATTTATTGTACCCTTATAAGAGATGTGTTATTCCTCTATAAGGAAGTGTCGTCATGTGGATTGACAAGTGTCGCAAGTGTGTGTACTTGCCGATGGGTTATTAGACCACCATATGGGGTCAGCCCTAATTAATATATAATATAATGTGGATGTACCTAAGTAGACAAGTCGGCCCCAGTAGGTCACTGGGCAAAAAGGTGAGTATAAATAGAGATAGGAGATCTCTATTTTACTCACTCAAAAAAGTAACTCACTCTCTCTTTGAAAAGTGGCGCACTAGTGAGGAGGAGGAGGATCATCTACTAGGAGACTATCTCAGTGTTATTTGGTTGTATTTTGGTTGAGCCATTTCTCTCTCTATCTCTGTGGAAGTTGTGGGGTTTTTCACCTTAGGGTTTTCCCCACGGAAACTCTGTGTCTCTTGTCTCTATGCTTTTGATTCTTGTGATGCTTGTCTTATTATGATTGTCATGCATTGATATACTGTAGATGTTATTCTCTCAGCAAAGATCCTATAGTATTGTGATTTAATACTCAAAATTTAACAGGGAGTTGTGCACACTCTTAACAATGTTCTAGTAGAGATTGGAAGGCATCTAGAAAGTCACAGGATATGGATAAATGTTGTATTGAGGCATTGGCTAAATTAATTACATGACTGTATGACATATTTCTTTATGAGTAAGAACTTATTCTGAAAACTATGAGATGTTTCTAATCATGCAATTTTACTTGTTTTGTAGGAAAGATCGTATACCATCACCTACAAAAGAAGGACTACAACATTTGTTCTAGCAACAAAGTTATCTATTGAAGATAGTGAAGATGTTGAAGTTCCCAGGATTCGGGAAGAATGCCATGATCGAGGAGTACCATTCGATCATGAATAATGATATTTGGGATGCGGTCCCAAGAACTGAAGAGAAGTCTGTTGTGACTTCCAAATGGATCTATAAGATCAAGCATGCTGCAGGTGGCAGCATAGAGACTTTTGCTCCTGTAGCCAAATCCACTTCCATTAGATCAGTACTTGCTTTGGCTGTAGTGATGAAATGGAAGATACACCAGATGGATGTCAAGATAGCTTTCTTGAATGGTGTAGTCGAGGAGGAAGTGTATGTGGAGCAACCACTTGGTTTTGAGACACATGACGGGAAGTCATATATGTGCAGAACTTGGTATGGTAGGATAGACATCTTTCTATCCAATTTGGGCTTTACCAAGAGTAAAGCGGATTCCAACCTTTACTACAAGGTTGAGGAAGGCAATCCAGTGATACTACTATTGTATGTGGATGACCTGTGAGGATAGATTCATTGCCGATACCAAGAGGAAACTTGCAGCTAAGTTCAAGATGAAGGACTTGGGGATGATGCACTACTTTCTAGGTATGGAGGTGTGGCAGAGTGCAGATGAAATCTTCCTTGGACAAGGGAAGTATGCAGTAGAGATCCTGAAGAGGTTCAGGATGATGGACTGCAAGGCCATGGCCACACCTATGGCATCGAACCTGAAGCTTTTGTGTGATGCTTCATCTGATCCGATTGATGTCACTATGTATTGTCAGATGATTGGGTTCTTGATGTACTTGACGAACACGAGACCAGATATTTGCTTTGCAGTGAACACATTGAGCCAGTTCTTGACGGATCCAAGGAGTGTTCACCTGGTTGTTATAAAGCATATTGTAAGGTACCTGAAGGGTATAGTTGATTATGGGCTCAAGTATGATATGAATCAAAAGTTTAACCTACAAGGTTATGTTGATTCAGATTGGGCAGTGCTGCAGATAGGAAGAGCACATCTGGGTGCTGCTTCAGTATGGGATCAGGTGTGATCTCTTAGTTTAGCGGGAAGCAGTCCTGCATAGCACTGAGTATAGCCGAAGTAGAGTATGTTGCAGCTTGTTCGGCTAGTTGCGAGGTAGTATGGCTCTGGAAGCTACTGTATGAGTTATTTGATCTCCCGCTGGAGGCTACTGGTATCTTTTGTGATAATGTCACGTCCCCTTCCATCTATCCAATGCAAGGGAGGGAACATGACTGCAACATGGGGTGTCTAATTCCTCCCCAAAGCCATAATGATAAAATTTTGCCATTTAAAATAAGATGCATAATTAATTTACACAGCGAAATTAAACATATTAACACATAGCTAGAATGGAATGCATCAACATATTTAACCCAGGCAAATGATGAATCATTCACACATGGGACCAATCCCATTCTCATGCCATTCACAGATTTTATATCAATTTCATATACATGAATAATTAACATCATGAATTAACACAATGCAAAACACATAATGCATATAATGTAAATCACAGAGAACACTTATCTTGAAGATGAAGCTGTCCAAACAACTGGCTATGTGAGAGCAAGGTTCCACCCAACCATAGATCTCTGTCCAACTCGTATTCTTTCAGTTGAGAGATCACCCCCAAACTAGGTTGTGCATCCACTAAGGAGGAACTAGCTGGGCTCACTCACAGCCATGATTTCACTCAAAAACTATGCTAAGCCAACACACAGTTGGGTTTATCAAGCATATGAAAGACAAATGAGGCAATACTAAGCCAATGAGCTCAACCACAGAGCTACAGGCATCTCAAATGAATTCAACAGTCAAGGCACCCACATTACCTACCACACCCAACACAAGGAAGGTCCCCTTCTCTGCTGCGTAGTCCCTCAGGCATCCCTTCCCTCCAGTGCTCTTCAGGGTGGGCATAGAAAGGTTCAGTTGCTAATCTTTGAGATTCTAGCCTTCACTGGGTTTATCAAGCAAACCCAACCTCTGCTCAGTTATCCACAATTGGATTTCTCACAATTATGTTCATCTAATAACTCAATCCCGTCACTGGTTTTCTGGGCTATAAAAACTGGATTTTCCAATGGATTTCGGGGTATCTAATCCTCTCAAATTTGCCCCAAGGTTCATATCTATGGATACCCCATTGGATTTTACTGTCCAATACCAAATCTAGGCATTTTTTGCTCTTCAAAACGTGGGTTCTTGTAAAGTTGCGATTTCTGGTTTTTCTCATTGTTGGTGTTGGAGCATAGGCCACAGCTATGGCAAAGCTGCCAGTTTTGGGGGAAAAGCACTAAGTTTTGAAGGAAAAGTGCTAATTTTGAGGAAAAAGACCATTTTTGGCAGAAATGAACAGTGCACGGTACGGCGCCAGATGGACGAGCTCACCGCAGATTGCGGGCCGGAAATCGTGGAGCTCGCATGCACAAGTCAAAGAAAAGAGTAAATAAGGTGGCCGAGTAGAAAGCTCAACCACCACAGTAAATGAAGCGGCGGAATAGAGGGCTCAGCTGCCCTCATTAAGGCAAAGTACAGAAAGTTATGGTTGCTCGGACCAAGGAAGAGCAACGGGCCGAAGCATTGAAGGCGAAGGACAAGGAGCAAAGAACGATGAAGCGGCACCCATACCTGCGATCTGCGCCGGAAATCGTGGAGCCTGCAGGAAGCTACGACGTGACTACAAGAGGCGCCTGCAGTACACCTAGCCGTGTCCGCGGTTAGGGTTTTTGGGGATCACTATTGGGAAAGGACCTTAGTTTTGTAAAGGTGCGACCCTCAGGGCCACGTATATATATGTGTAATTGAGAGGGGAAAGGGGTTTTTTAGAAGGTTAGAGAGAAAAGAGTTAGATAGTTACTAAGTTACCCAGACAGTCTAAGTTGATGTCTGAGTCGTTTATATTGCTGTATTTTGTAAGCTATTAATGATCATTTTTGTGCATGTAAGAAGGTCGCGATCTCGCAGGGAGACCGCTTGGCCTGAAGGCCATTGCATGTATCGACCAGTCGCAAGAGGACTGAGAGGGGAATGTAAGTGTATGTCTTTGTTATAGTAATCTCTGTAGAAGAAGAGAACAGATCTAAGAGAAGGGCTCCCAGCTGTGTGCGTGGAGTTTCCCAGAAAGATCTAAGGCTGCAGCTGTGTGCACAGCGAAACTGTGTTGTCCCCATCTCAAGATAATATAAAACATAGTTCCCGTGGATGTAGCTTCCCTCCTGGAAGTGAACCACATAATTCCTGTTGTTGTGGTGATGCTTTATGTGATTGCGTTTCTTTGCTTTACTGTCTATGTTTCTATGAATGTTTCGCTATCTTTATGAATGATTGTATAACGTAAGTCCTGGAAGCTCCCTTAGAAGTTGTACTTGTGCATTGTCGAAGGAGTCTGTAAGAACACTGTCGTCGCAGCGCTAAAGGAGCGTGTTACTGGGCTGTGGCGCACGGGCAGAGACGATACATAGTGTATTGGGGGTAGCAGGTAAGGGGCTCATGCGCAGGTACGGAGATACCGCGCAGCTAAGACTGAGAAGAGTGAGATCCAGTGATGTAGCGCTCGGAGACCTGTGAAGGCGGGAGACGCTCTGTTCAGGGGTTACTTCCAAGAAGGGAAGAGAGACGCCTATAGAATCCACACCACCTAGGTTAAGGAAACCTGATTCCTTATCCCCCCATAGCCACTTCGGGTTGCTGCGCAGCTCGTTGCCGAAAGGGCCAGTGCGCCAAAGGGGTGTTTGTTGCTGCGCATCCTGAAAACCCGGGTCTGTCCAGAAAGCATCCAACAGTTGGCAATTCATTTTTGGATGGAAAATGATGCTGGTAAGTTCCACAATGGAATGGGGATGAGGAAGAAGCAAACCCCATGAGGTAGAGTGGCTTGTGGTACAAGAAAACAGAGTCCATACCTGCAAATACGAATTTATGGGCTGCCCATGCTCCATTGAAGCCATGGACTGAAATCCTCAACTACTTCCTTACAACATAAATAAATGTCATCAAGGGAAGTCAAATGGGTTCTCACAATGACATTTGGCAGCTTATGGCTCAATCCCACAACCCCCTCACCACTCTCTAGTGGATACACATGGCCCCTTCTCATTGGTTACTTCCATAGCCAGTTTTGGTATTTTATTGCAATATTAATATTTACATCAATTTACAATATTCCATGGCTTAATAGCACATGGGTATCAAAATATCAAATACTTGCTTGTTTTAAATAAAATCCGAACATACACTAGCGGGGCCTTGGCCTTGAGCTCCTCGCTAAGGAAACATACAATGTATGTATACAATATTTACATTGAAAACCAATATTTCCTAAGGGTCAAAATTGGGGTATTACATTCCCCTCCCCCTTAGAACAACACCGTCCTCGGTGTCCTCAAAACTAAACAAAAATGGGAATGCCTCTCTCATGGCATCCTCCAACTCCCATGTAGCTTCATCGGGGCTAAGGTGCTCCCATTGGACCTTTACTTGCATTGGGCTCTGTTCCGGAGCAAAGTGACCTTCTTGTCGAGGATGTGCATAGGCTCTACTTAGAACTCTCCCTCGGGTTCTACCTGTATCACATTCCAATCAATCATATGATTAGGATCATGCACATACTTCTTAAGCAAAGATACATGGAAAACATTATGAGCTCTTATGTTAGCAGACAATACAATTCTATATGCAACTAGCCCTATCCTATCTAAGACTTCAAATGGCCCACAATATCTTGGTGACAAATTGGCACAACTCCCCAACTTGAGGGAACTCTTCTTTGGTTTCACTCTCAGATAAACATGATCCCCAATTTGAAATTCCTTATGCACTCTTTTCAAATCTGCATAACTCTTCTGCCTGTCCTAAGCTGCCTTTAAATTCTGCCTAATCTTAACAACTTCCTGTTCCATTTCCTTGATCATCTCTGGTCCTAGTACTACCGTGTTCATCGGGCTATCCCAATTCATGGAGTCCTGCATCCCTTGCCTACAATGCTTCAAATGGACTCATTCCCAAGGATGCATGATGTCCATTATTGTATGCAAATTCTACCAAGTGTAGGAAATCCTCCCACTTGGATGGTTTATCCATCACATACATTCTCAACATGTCTTCAAGAACCCGATTCACCCTCTCAGTTTGGCCATCTGTTTGAGAATGATATGTTGTACTGAAATTCAATTTAGTTCCCAATTCCTGAAATAATCCCTTCCAAAAATTGGAAGTGAACTTTGTATCACGATCAGAAATTATTGCCTTAGGCAATCCATGCAACTTGAATATCTCTCTCATGAAGATGTTTGCAATGTCATTAGCCTTGTGAGTGGACTTGATTGGAATAAAGTGAGCTACCTTTGATAGCTTGTCCACCACAACCATGATTGAATCATGCTTCTTCACTGTCATGGGCAGACCTGTCATAAAATCCATAGAGATCACTTCCCACTTCCATTCCGGAATGGGTAAGGGCTGCAATAATCCTGCTGGATTTTGGTGCTCTGCCTTGACTGGCTGGCAGTTCTGACACCTAGCAATATACTCAGCTATGTCCTTCTTCATACCATGCCAAAAGTATTGCTTTCTTGCTGCTGTTATAGTCTTTTGATATCCTGGATGTCCAAAGTATGGCATTTGATGTATTTCATCCATCACTAGCTTCTTCAAATTTGCATTATTTGGAATGTACAACCTATGTTTGTAGATGAGGATATTGTCTTCACCAAGTTGATATCCCGCACATTTTTTATCCACATTACCTTGATGCAACTTCTCTTTAATTTGAAGGCAAGTTTCGTCACCGTGCTGGGCTTCAATAACTCTTGTCTTCAAGTCTAATTTGCACATACTCACTGCTGCTACATGAAATTTTCTTCTAAGAGCATTTACAACCTTATTCTCCTTCCCTTTTACATGCTTAATTTCAAAATCAAATTCACAAAGGAACTCCATCCATCTAGCTTGCCTGGCATTCAAGTTTGGTTGATCAAAAAAATACTTCAAACTCATGTGGTATGTTCTAAGCTCGAATCTTCTTCCCATCAAATAATGTCTCCACATCTTAAGAACATGCACTATGGCTACTAATTCTAAATCATGTGTGGCATAATTCTTCTCATGTTCTTTTAATTTCCTTGACTCATAGCAAATCACAACTCCTTCTTGCATGAGCACTCCACCTAGCCCTTCAATGCAAGCATCTGTGCACACTACAAAATCCTTCTTTGGATTTGCTATCTTCAGAACAGGAGCACTGGTAAGTAACTCCTTTAACTTCTGAAAACTTTTATCACACTTTTCAAACCATACAAACTTGATGTTCTTTCTTTGCAATGAAGTGAAGGGATGAGCTATCCTGGAGAAGCCTTCAATAAACCTTCTATAGTAACCAGCAAGACCCATAAAATATCTAACATCTGAAACATTTCTTGGAGTTGACCAATCCATGATGGAATTAATCTTCTCTGGATCCACTGCAATTCCTTCTTCAGAAATGACATGACCCAAATATTGAATCCTCTTTTATTAGAATTCACACTTGGCATACAACTGATGCTCTCTAAGGACTTGTAACACCATTCTTAGATGTTCCTCAAGTTCTTCTTCATTCCTTGAATAGACAAGAATGTCATCCAAGAACACAATAACAAACATATCCAAATATTTGCTAAAGATACTATTCATGAAACACATGAATGTAGCAGGTGCATTGGTAAGACCAAATGGCACCACGGTGAACTCGTAATAACCATATCTAGTTCTGAAAGCCGTCTTGTGAATGTCTTCTTCTTTAATCCTTACTTGATGGTACCCTGACCTCAAGTCAATGTTGGAAAACACTTTAGCTTCCTTCATTTGATCAAATAAGTCATCAATTCTTGGCAATGGATACTTGTTCTTGACTGTCACTTTATTGAGCTGCCTGTAATCAATACACAGTCTTAAAGTCCCATCTTTCTTCTTGACAAATAACACCGATGTGCCCCAAGGAGACACACTAGGCCTGATATACCTTTTGTCCATTAATTCTTGCAGCTGCATCTTCAACTCTACCAACTCCGGTGTACTCATTCTATAAGGAGCTTTGGAATTTGGCGCTGCCCCTGGAACAAGATCGATGGTAAAATCAATATCTCTCTTTGGTGGTAGTCCTGGCACCTCATCCGGAAATACATCTTGGAATTCTTGCAATAATGAGAAATCTTCTATCCTTGGACCCTTGTCCTCTGACGAATCTGACATATGAATTGCATATAATTGGCAACCCTTCTTATAAAACTTTTTCAATTGTAGGGCTGAAATCTGCCTTACTAAAACTTGTTTGGGAATTCCTCTTACCAATCTTGGTCTTCCCTCTTCATCAATGCATTCAAGTGCTTTCTCATAACAGTCCAATTTGGCTCTATGTTTTTCCAACCAATCCATGTCAATCAAGGCATCATACGATCCCAATGGTAGTACATTTAAATCTGCATGTGTGTGGAGTCCATTCAATTCTATGGGGCACTCCACCACCGCTTCACTAACCTTTCTCTTGGTCCCTGTGGCTAATTGAACAAGCCAAGACTTATTGTACTTCACTTTTCTAAGAGAACTACCTTCAACCACTTTCAGAGAAACATAACTATGAGTAGATCTTGGATCAATCAAAACAGAAATAGATTGCTTAGCAATCTTACCTTCAACTTCCACCACTGATGATTGATGAACTGCCTAATGATTATCCAGCGCTGCATAAATTTGAGGCGCTACCCTTGCCATGTCCTCCATTGTAGCTGCTCCCTTTAAGTTGTGCAACTTTCGGGGATTATCCTTCCGACGTGGACAATCTTTCAACATGTGGTTTTCTCTGCATCCCCAACACTGAAGTGGTTCCTTTGATGCTTTGTCTGCTGTTACTGCTGGTTTGAATCCACTCCTTGCTTGCTGCCCCTGTGGAAAGGTTCTAGGCTGACCTTTGAATGGTGGCTTAAAACCACTCTTCTTTTGATCAAACCTCCCTCTTGGCTTTCCTTTCCATGCTTGGTTAACCTCTATTTTTCCTCTATTCTGCTCATAGCAATGCATTGCCATCCTAATGGCCTCATCAAGACTTGGTGGATTAACAAATTCAATCCTATCTCTGAAACTCTGAGGTAGACTCCTAAGAAAGCATTGGATTTTTACTCTCTCATCTTTGATATAGTCAACATACCTCAATAATTCCAAAAATTTGTGGACATGCTCTTCCATAGATTTTTGTCCCAACCTGAGTTCATTGAACTTTTTTCTCTTACTGTCATAATACCTAGCAGAAAGGTATTTCTCCCTGAAGTACTTCTTGAATCTCTCCCAACTGATCTTCCTCTCACTGATTCCTTTCACTTGCAAGAGATTGTCCCACCAAATTGAAGCTCTTCCATTTAGATTGTAAATGGCAATTCTGGCTTTCTCATTTCTTGAGTAGTCTTGAATTCTGAAATATTTCTTCATTCCAGGAAGTCATGCCTCTACCTCTTGGCAGTCTTACCTTCTCCATCAAAGGTGGGAGGCCTTGCCTTCTTGAATTCTCCTTGTGGGATGCTTTTGAACTTCTTTCTTCCATCAAATCTCCTGGGAATATGCCTTGGGCTCCTTTGAGAACCTCTGGAGTCACACGATTTGCTAGAAGAAGATCTAGAAGAAGGTGCTCTATGCTTCTTGCTCACAGAACTCTTCCTTGGGCTTGGAGTCCTCTTCTTTGAACAACCTCTAGAGCGACTCTCTACCTCTCTTCCTTCTTCACCTGCGTTTCTTGGGTTGGACCCAAGTTTTATCCTCTGCTGCATGTCAGTGAGACTTTGCAATATAGCAGCATTGAGCTGGTGTTGTTCTTCTTGGGCCTTCATCAATCTTTCATTGAAGCTCACCATGGTTTCAACCAAGTTCTGAGGAGTCACCTGCTCCATTCTCCCATTGGATTCAGTCTCAGCATTCTCTTCATGCACATTTTCTCCTAGGACGTCTTCTTCATGCTCATAAGGTCTTGGGCATCATTTATGGCCACCATTGTTCCTATATGCTACCTCTGCTACAATTATTAATTTGATGAGCTGCAAGCACTGTGCATTATGAAAATATTTGTTAGACATCATAAGAATGCATATAGACATATACACAATCAATATTTAACATAATAAAACTCATGGAATAATTCACACAATTGTTATGCATTCACTTCTTTTTCCCATTCATGCAATTCTGGAAATTGCCCATATTGTCAACAATATGTAAAAAACAGTCATTGGCACTTTTCGATTCTAAATATCTATGATGTCTGATGTCCCCATTCGAATTCTGCCTATGCACCATTGTTCCCTGCTGGATAAGATTTCCAATGCCTGTCTACTTGCTCCATTCCGACATTGGGTGTGGGAACTACATCACTTCAAAAATGACAACTTTTACCAATAATTCTGCACATTTTTACGCAGTTTCATTTTGGTCGGGAATGCCCATTTCGGCCACCTATGGAAGAAAATATATGAGGAATCACGAAAAATTTTCTACTAGGCGAAGTTAGTCCATATAACAAGGAACGCTCAGCAACTCGCGGATCTCTGCTCCGATGCACCATTCATCTTCTATGAATTTCTGGGTTTGACTACTTTCCACTTTTCCCAAACGGTGCATTTCTGGGAAATATTTGTCCAACGGAATATGTCTGGTTTACTGAGAATATGAAATGTCAAGTTCAGTAAATTTCTTGATTCCGAATTATAGGGTCACTTTCCACCACTGTAAGCTTTTCAAAATCCAAAAAACGTGGCCCGGAATAGTGTTTTTCGGCCTTCTTGCACACCTCGACTCCACATCCTTCGGAGTTTGGCTCCAAAACTCCAAACTTAACACCGTGCCTGCTCCATGACTGCCCCATATCAATTTCGACTCAATCCGACCTCCCATCAACCATTGGGATACCGATTTGTGAAAACCATTAATCCCGAATTTATGCCAAATTAAAGCATAACGGGATCGGGATCTTCCCTGGTTCATTCATGGCCTCCGTCAATGGCCTCAGAATGCCACTGACCTCATCAAAATCTGATCCTGGATGCTCCTGCTATCCAAAATCCAAATTTCAGGCTCTATATTTTTTTTTGCGCCCGAACCCGAAACCCGAAAGCCGAAACCCAGAATGCGGGATTCAGGATTGCGGAAATCCCAAAACCAACTTCCTGCAACCTGAAACCCAAAAATTCGTGGGTTCGGGTTTTTAGAAATCCATTCCGAAAAATGGCGCTCTCGAAACCCGAAACCCAAAAGACGAAAAATTGCGGGTTCGGGATTTCGGAAATCCATTCCGCAAAATGGCGCACCCAAAACCCGAAACCCGAAGGACGGAAAAATTGCGGGTTCGGGATTTCGGAAATCCATTCCGCAAAATGGCACTCCCGAAACCCGAAACCCGAAACCCGAAGGACGGAAAATTTGCGGGTTCGGTATTTCGAAAATCCATTCCACAAAATGGCGCTCCCGAAACCCGAAACCCGAAGGACGGAAAAATTGCGGGTTCGGGATTTCGGAAATCCATTCCGCAAAATGGCGCTCCCGAAACCCGAAACCCGAAGGACGGAAAAAATTGCGGGTTCGGGATTTCGGAAATCCACTCCGCAAAATGGCACTCCCGAAACCCGAAACCTGAAGGACAGAAAAATTGCGGGTTCGGGATTTCGGAAATCCATTCCGCAAAATGGTGCTCCCGAAACCCGAAACCTGAAAGACGGGAGCACCCACGTTTTCCTGCAACTTGCGGAGTCCGTATCTCCTTCGTCCCTTGGCCAAATGAGGCAAGTCTGGCACCGTTGGAAAGCTCTTGGAGAGATCTACGCACCTGTGTGATCTTCTTCCACATTTGAGAAATCTGACCCTGTCATTTTCCCCAATCAAAATGTCACCCCCAACTTCCCAATACTGTGCTAAAACGTCCTGTTACATGCTTGTAAACTCAGAGTCTGGCCCAAGCAGCCCTAGTGCTGCAAGCTAGGCTCTAATACCACTCTGTCACGTCCCCTTCCATCTATCCAATGCAAGGGAGAGAACATGACTGCAACATGGGGTGTCTAATTCCTTCCCAAAGTCATAATGATAAAATTTTGCCATTTAAAATAAGATGCACAATTAATTTACACAGCGGAATTAAACATATTAATACACAGCTAGAATGGAATGCATTAGCATATTTAACCTAGGAAAATGATGAATCATTCACACATGGGACCAATCCCATTCTCATGCCATTCACAAATTTTATATCAATTTCATATACATGAATAATTAACATCATGAATTAACACAATGCAAAACACATAATGCATATAATGTAAATCATAGAGAACACTTATCTTGAAGATGAAGCTGTCCAAACAACTGGCTATGTGAGAGCAACATTCCACCCAACCATAGATCTCTGTCTAGCTCGTATTATTTTAGCTGAGAGATCACCCCCGAGCTGGTTTGTGTATCCACTAAGGAGGAACTAGTTAGGCTCACTCACAACCATGATTTCACTCAACAACTATGCTAAGCCAACACACAGTTGGGTTTATCAAGCATATGAAAGACAAATGAGGCAATGTTAAGTCAGTGAGCTCAACCACAGAGCTACAGGCATCTCAAATGAATTCAACAGTCAAGGCACCCACATTACCTACCACACCCAACACAAGGAATGTCCCCTTCTCTGCTGCACAGTCCCTCATGAGTCCCTTCCCTCCAGTGCTCTTCAGGGTGGGAATAGAAAGGTCCAGCTGCTAATCCTTGAGATTCTAGCCTTCATTGGGTTTATCAAGCAAACCCAACCTCTGCTGAGTCATCCACAATTGGATTTCTCACAATTCTGTTCATCTAATAACTCAATCCCGTCACTGGTTTTCTGGGCTATAAAAACTGGATTTTCCAATGGATTTCAGGGTATCTAATCCTCTCAAATTCGCCCCAAGGTTCATATCTATGGATCCCCCATTGGATTTTACTGTCCAATACCAAATCTGGGCATTTTTTGCTCTTCAAAATGTGGGTTCTTGCAAAGTTGCGATTTCTGGTTTTTCTCACTGCTGGCAATTCGTTTTTGGATGGAAAATGATGCTGGTAAGTTCCACAATGGAATGGGGATGAGGAAGAAGCAAACCCCATGAGGTAGAGTGGCGTGTGGTACAAGAAAACAGAGCTTATACCTGCAAATATGAATTTCTAGGCTGCCCATGCTCCATTGAAGCCATGGATTGAAATCCTCAACTACTTCCTTACAACATAAATAAATGTCATCAAGGGAAGTCAAATGGGTTCTCACAATGACATTTGGCAGCTTATGGCTCAATCCCACAACCCCCTCACCACTCCCTAGTGGATACACATGGCCCCTTCTCATTGGTTGCTTCCACAATCAGTTTTGGTATTTTATTGCAATATTAATATTTACATCAATTTACAATATTTCATGGCTTAATAGCACATGGGTATCAAAATATCAAATACTTGTTTGTTTTAAAAAAAATCTGAACATACACTAGCGGGGCCTTGGCCTTGAGCTCCTCGCTAAGGAAACATACAACGCATGTATACAATATTTACATCGAAAGCCAATATTTCCTAAGGGTCAAAATTGAGGTATTATAGATAACCAGAGTTGTGTGAAGCTGTCTGAGAACCCGGTGTTCCACGACAGGTCGAAGCACATTGAGATCAAATATCACTATATTAGGGATATGGTGCAGAGAGGAGCAGTGAAGCTCCTGTATGTTGCGACAGATGAGCAAATTGCAGATGTACTGACGAAATCGCTAGCCAAAGTGAAGTTCGAGTACTTCAGAGAGAGGCTTGGTGTTTTTCAGATTGACGACACTTCGAGGAAGAAGTGATGGACACATTTGCTGAAGCCATTCCAAGCATGTTGGAAGGAGGATCCTTCACATGGCTGTGGATGTAAGCGATGGATGATGAGCATCAGGGCAATGCTCCAGTTACTGCTCTGTATTTGTATGCATCATGTTGGATGCTGGATATGATCAGTTGGATCATTTATGTATGTATGCATCATGTTGGATGTTGGATATGATCAATTGGATCATGTGTATGTATCTGTAGATGTATCAGGTGGATACATTGTATGATCAGGTAGATCATGTATGTTGATATGTATCAGGTATGATCAGGTGGATCATATATTTGTATATGTATCAGGTGGATACATTATATGATCAGGTAGATCATGTATGATGATATGTATTAGGTAGATACTATGTATGCATCAGGTGGATGCATTGTATGATTAGGATGAACATGGATGACGAGCTTCAGGATGTTGCTCCAGATATGCATTAGGACGATGCAGTGATGAGTATCAGGACGATGCTCTAGATGATATGCATCAGGATGATGCTATGATGATGATCAGGATGATCATATGTATCAGGTGGATACATTACATAATCAGTTGGATTATGTGTGATGAGTTCTGAAGACACAGATGCACAGTGCCTTTCCGACATGGTGGTAGATGTGTTCTCCCATGTGCGTTGATGTAAATGTAGAGCCTTTCCGACATGGTGGTAGATGTGTTCTCCGATGTGGGTTGATGTAAGTGCAGAGCCTTTCCGACATGGTGGTATATATGTTCTCCCATTTGCGTTGATGTAAGTGCAGTGCCTTTCCGACATGGTGGTAGATGTGTTCTCCCATGTGCATTGATGTAAGTGTAGATCCTTTTCGACATGGTGGTAGATTTGTTCTCCCATGTGCGTTGATGTAAGTGCAGAGCCTTTCCGACATGGTGGTAGATGTGTTCTCCCATGTGCATTGATGTAAGTGCAGAGCCTTTCCGATAAGGTGGTAGATGTGTTCTCCCATGTGTGTTGATTTAAGTGCAGAGTCTTTTCGACATGGTGGCAGATGTGTTCTCCCATGTGCGTTGATGTGAGTGTTGAGCCTTTCCTGGATGGTCAGAGGAAAGTCCTTCCATGCCGTTGAGTGTAAGTGCTATGTTGTGTGCATCTGGCTGTGCTTCGTGGACGATGATCAGTATGATTATGAGTATCAGGATGATACTCCGTGGTCGTGGACAGGTTCTTTAGTTACATGTAAAAGATACTGGGAGATCTGATAGGTTGAGCAGTATGCTCGTAATCAGTCCTAGGATGCTCTTTTGAGGTTTTGTTGATGCATGTAATTAGTCCTGAGGATTCCACATTATGGCCAGTGATGATGAAAACCTGTAAGTGGTGGGCCTACATCCAGTATGAAAAAGGACTAGCTCTATAGAACTTCCTATGACGAGTAGATTCAGAGATTGATTGAGATAGCAGCAGTAGTGACGATGATGATTATCCAGTGACGATGATCCAGAGAAGAAGACTTGTGCTAGAAGACCCGTGTTGAGAAATACCTTCCTAGTTAAGAGGGAGTGTTGATGTATATGTAACTTCGGAATGTATTTCACCCATGTATTTCATATATGTATATTGTACTCCTATAGATATGCTATTATTCCTCTATACGGAAGTGTTTGTATTCCTATAGAGATGTTATTATTCCTCTATACGGAAGTGTCGTCATTTATATTGTAAGTGTCGTAACTTATACTTGATGGGTTATTAGACCACCTTGTTGGGGTCGACCCTTTTTAAGTCATGTGGGTCGAAGGGTTATTAGACCACCCTAGTGGGGGTCGGCCATGTGGGTCAAAGGGTTATTAGACCACCCTATTGGGTGTCGGCCCAGTTAGCATTGTGTTATGTGGTTAAGTTGAGGCCGACCTAGTAAAGGTTATTAGGCAAGTCAAGTCAAGTATAAATAGAGTGCGGGAGACACTCTATTTTATCATTCTATTCTCACACACACTCTTTGGAGAGTGATGCACTTGTGGAGGAGGAGAAGCTGCTGCTAGGAGATGTCTATCTCTTATGCTTGGGTTGTATCATTGCTCTATCTATCTCTGAGGAAGTTATTAGGGTTTTTCACCTTTATGGTTTTCCCCAAGTAAAATCTGTCTCTTGTGTGCTTGCATTATTGTGTCCATGATTGATATGCTGTACATGTTTTTCTCTCAGTTAAGATCCTAGATCAAATTGAAGTAAATTCTGAAAATCTAACATTGCCACCTTGTCATGGGTATGACCTTTAGACATGGAACTTGTTTAAGGAAAATGACCCATGAATGGAAAGCTATCAAGAGGCATAAGGTACTTCTAAGTTCCATTTCTTTTACCCCAAACCAAAGGATGTTTATTTATGGTTTGTTACCAAGAGTTTTCAAGATTTGACCCAAAGCCCATCCTATAGGTCCCAAATTCCGTTTTCCATATTTTAGAGCACCATAAAAACAATAGGGCAACTATGTAAATCCATTGTGGATCAACATATGAGATATCACATATTTATATAAGCTACAAAATAAGATTGTCATTTTATGAGGAACTTAGATTGAGCTATAATAAATTCCCATCAATTTTGGTACTTAGTTGATTTTATTTGAGTTCTTCACTGAAGTTGGTGTATACTCTTTAAACTGTGATCACATTAAACAACATGCACACTGGTGAATCACCATTGTAATATATTGTTGACATGGCCAAAGAATTTAGAGTTGATGAAGCGCAATTGGATGAGTGTTGATTTGCTGGAGGTGCCACACAGATGATCCACTAATGTCAAGCTTGAGACCAAGTGTGAGTCCTTGTTGCATTGGTGGGTGTAAATGCGATGAGGAATATGAGTTGGTCTCAAATGGAATTGTGACGGATCTTGATGAAAACACACTCTTGGTTCCATTATAAGCTAAAAAGGCCCAATCACATACCCAAATCATGAGAAGGCACATTCACACTTACTAGTTTCCCATGTAAGTGGCTAGAGTGGACAAGCAAGTGGTCAACACAAACTTCGAACATCCTAAGTGGGCCTAATGGTCAAGAACATGTGTTTCCTCCGAAGAGGTCACATGTTCAAATCCAAAGAGGGGTAGGGTATGTACACCTTCATAGACTTTAATAGTCAAATCACTGCACGGAGGGGGGGCCCTGTCCCACAAACAAAAGGGTATCATATACCAAATTGGGGCCTTGTCCCACAAACAAAGGGGTCTCATACGCTAAATTGGGGCCTTGTCCCACAAACAAAGCCTGGTCTCATACACCAAATAAGGGCCTTGTCCCATAAACAAAGAGGTCTCATACAACAAACAAAGGGGGGGGGGGCTCATAGACTTTAATAGTCAAATCGTTGCGTGGAGGGGGGCCCTTGTCCCACAAACAAAAGGGTCTCATATACCAAATTGGGGCCTTGTCCCATAAACAAAGGGGTCTCATACACCAAATTGGGGCATTGTCCCACAAACAAAGAGGTCTCATACACCAAATTAGGGCTTTGTTTGACAAACAAAGATGTCTCATACAACAAACAAAAGGAGGGGGCCTCGTAGACTTAATAGTCAAATTGATGCACGGAGGGGGGGCCTTGTCCCACAAACAAAAGGGTCTCATATACCAAATTGGGCATTGTGCCACAAACAAAGGGATCTCATACACCAAATTGGGGCCTTGTCCTACAAACAAAGAGGTCTCATACACCAAATTAGGGTCTTGTCCCACATACAAAGAGGTCTCATACAACAAACAAAAGGAGGGGGCTCATAGACTTTAATAAACAAATCACTACGTGAAGGGGGCCTTGTCCCACAAACAAAAGGGTCTCATACACCAAAGTGGGGCTTTGTCCCACAAACAAAGAAGACATTGTCCCACAAATAAAGAGAAAGATCTAATACAACAAATTGATTTTTAGCTAGACCATAATATTTTCAAAATCCCAAATTAAAAAGACATAATACATTATAAAATCTCAAATTAAATAGAGAAACTTCAAATTAAAAATAAATAAATTATAGATTTCAAAATAAGAGAAAACCTAGGTAGGATTATAAAGGATTTGAAAGAAAAATTGGTTAGGGATGGGTTAAATACCCCACATTAATGTAGCTGAACCTTAATAAAATATATATATATATATTTATAATAATAACAACGTTAATTCCTAACGTCCAGCTTCTTATGTTTAAAATTACTCAATTGACACGTCTCACCAAGTTATAGGTCGGGGTCCGAAGGGATGCTCCAAATTCCTATCGACTCGAGAAAGGAACATGTCGGCCTCAATTTTCTTGTTTGATAATTTTCTCACCACGTCAGGTTTAAAAAAGGCGAAATATTGAGTGACATGTGTTGGAGAGCGCAAGATTGCGGTTCGAGCGTAAGCATATAATGCTATTGTCAATCTTTCTGGGCAGTGGACTGTCGTTGTGGATGGCACATTGATAGGAGGGGGAGTGGAGCCGAGGGTGACAGAGAAAAAAATTTGAAAACACGGACGAAAGAGGGCAGAGTTCGTTGAACTTCCGCCATTATTACTCTTTACAGCCAAATTCTTTGGATTGCGAATTGGGGTTTTTATTAGATAGAGAGATATCGTTATCATCAACGATGGCAGTAGTAGCAGCACCACAGTTTCCACCACTGGCTTCTCTGTATGTGGGGGATCTCGACCCAGAGGTTACAGATAGCCAGCTTCTTGATTTCTTCATGCCTATGGGAAGTGTGACCTCTGTTCGAGTCTGCCGCGATAGCATGACCCAGCGCTCCCTTGGCTATGGATACGTCAATTATCTTGACCCTTCAGCTGGTGAGTCTTTTTCTTTTATTTCTTTTCCGTTCTTGCCTAATTGATTGGGTACTTAATGCGCTTCTTCTATGTATGTTCAGCTACGAAAGCCATTGAAGTTTTGAACTATAGAGAACTGAATGGGAGACCCGTTCGGATCATGTGGTCTCACCGAGACCCAATAGCACGCAGGAGTGGAGTCGGAAACGTATTTATCAAAGTATATTTTGAGCCTCCCCTACTTTTTATGTTTTAGGGCATTTAGGGTTTAGGGAATTAGGGTATGATTGATGTTCTTTTGCCAAAATTTTCCTAATTTTGTATAAAATCCAATCGGTCAATTGATTCCTCGGCATGGGCTTTGTTGTATGCTTGCAGAATCTGCATGAGAATATTGGGAATGCAAGTCTTCATGATACCTTCGTTAAATTTGGGAACATTTTGTCATGTAAAGTAGCGACCCAGGATGGGAAAAGCAAGGGATATGGATTTGTTCATTTTGAAACAGAGGAAGCTGCAAACGCAGCCATTGAGAATGTTAATGGGATGCTGATAGAGGGCAAGCAAGTGTAAGTATATGGCTTTCTTGATATTAACCCTGAATGGATGTGGTGTTTATTGAGGATTTTACTAATAAGAGGTTGTTCCTTGGGGTTTAATCTACTTGTTTTATCTACGAAGTTGCCTATATATCTTTGCAAGTAACATGATTGCAGGGTTTTGACAACCTGCATTTGTTCAATATGTCTATTACTCTTGATGTTTATTCTATTACTCTTTAGTTGAAGAAATGCTAAACCCTTATCTTCAGCAATCAACAATTCTATTAGTCTTGTTTTCACACACAGAAATGCAAACTCTCATTCACTTTAGTGTTGTGTTGACTTCAACTGCATTTAATCTTGTATTGGCACACATAAATACAAAAATACTCACCTATGGCACTAGGCATGCAACACTGCAAAACCTGCAGCAATTCGTGCACATCCATCTTTTATCAATCTGTTAGTCTTCTTCTGGCAGACTAAAATGTGAATCCCTAGCCTACTCTTTGAAGAGATCAATTAAATATCTCATTGTCTTGTTCTGCGATTGTTTGCCAATCTGTCTGCTTTTGTCTGGCACAAAGATGCAAAATCCTTTTCAGCATTGTTAGGTATGCAATCCCTGACTCTTTTATTTGTACTCTTGTTGTAGAAAACTGAAATGCAGAAGTCCTCCCCTGATACATTATACATAGTATATTGAATTACTTAATCTGTTAGTCATGTCAAATTCTTGAAAATTTTGAGCAGTGAAATGATATCTGGGTTGCAATACTAATTCTTGTATGGAGTCCAACTTCCAGATATATATTTTTCAGATGCTTTGTTATTTTTTGCTTTGTGTCTGTAGGTATGTGGCAAAGTTCATTAAAAGGAATGACAGGATTGGATCTTCTGCCGATCAAAAATTCACCAATTTGTATGTCAAGAACTTGGAAGACGATGTAACAGAGGAGCTATTGTCTGAGAAGTTTTCAAAGTTTGGCAAAATCTCTAATGTAGTTGTAATGAGGAACGAAATTGGCAATCCAAGAGGATTTGGTTTTGTCAGCTTTGAAGATCCAGATGATGCTAAAACAGCAGTGGAGAGTATGAATGGTGTGCAGATAGGTAAGTCTATGGGGTCATTATATTTGTATTTTCATTTTGGTAATATTTATTTGTTTTACACCAGTAGTTACCTGTTCATTAGTATTCCATCTTTGTCTTATTTCTTATGATACTAGGTAACAAGGAAATATATGTTGGAAGGGCTCAAAAGAAGGCGGAGCGTGAGCAAATGTTGCGTCGGCAATATGAAGAGAGACGCCAAGAGCGGATATTAAAATCTCAGGTGGATATTTAAATTGTCTTCTTTTTCAGGGCCATATTCTCTCATAACTTGTTTGCCTTTGTATTGGTATTTAGGGATCAAATCTATACGTTAAAAACATTGATGATGCAATTGATGATGATGAATTGCAAAGAGTATTCAGTCATTGTGGGACGATCACTTCAGCAAAAATAATGCTGGATGAGAAGGGACTCAGTAGAGGCTTTGGATTTGTTTGCTTTACAACTCCAGAAGAAGCAAAGAAAGCTTTGGCAGAATTATCTGGTAATAATTTCATCATTTGTTTATACGACTCACTGTAGTATCTCACAGTTCACCTGTTAGTCATTATGTAACCCTCTTTAATTTTGAGTGCACATGCAGGGTATATGTTGAATGGCAAACCTCTTTATGTAGCTATTGCCCAACGCAGGGAGGTTCGACGCATGCATTTGCAAGCCCGTTTTGCCCAGCCTATGCCATCCCTTTCTGGACCTGGAGGGGCTTCAGTTCCTAGTGGATATACAGCTATGTATTATACTCCTCCTGGTGTTGTCCCACATCTGCCTCAACGTCAAGGTATAATGTATCCACCTAGTTTAGGTTTAAGACCAGGATGGAGGCCATCAGGTGGTTTGGCCCCTCCACAAAGACCTGCTTTCCAACATATGCCACTTGCTGTGGTAAGAATTCATTTGTTAAATTGGAATTCTTGAATCTGGTATATTTTTTCTTTTTCTTTTTCTTGTTATGATTGTGATTTCTAATGTAGTTTGCAATGTATTTGTCATAGATTCCAAATAATCCTAGGCAACAAAGGCAACCGAGAGTACGTATGACTGGACCCATGCTTCCTCAGCCAGGTCAACCAATGGCCTATGTGACACCATTGCCACAACAGACCATGCCCCCAGCTACATACAAAGATATGGCTGGAAATCAGCAGGTAATGCAATCTGATTGTTCTGGCCTTGATCTAAATATAGGGACTTCCAGTAAGGAAATCCCTTTGTCATCAACATTTATAATTTTTTCTTTTATATTGTAATGTATTTTCTATATTTCTGATAATGTTTCATCATAGCGTTTAGTACTTTTGGAATTCTGAAGAGGCAGCGAATTGTTTCTGTGGCTGTAGTCCACAGGATTACAACATCCTACATTCTTGAGGAACTTTGAAATAGTTTAATTTAATATTTTGGATGATTACTAATGAGCAACTGCGGGATTTCAAAAGGACATCTCTTGATTTTTTGATTTTCTGGAATGTTGTGGTGAAGCAGCGTCCTTGGTATCCTGGGGCTGCAAAATACACACCTAATGGTCGACCTCGCGAAATAAACAATATGACACAGGCTTCAGTCTCCAACGCTGGTTTTGCACCCCAAACTGCAATGAATGGTTCTGCATCTATTGCTGGAGCAAGTTCTGTAGTAGCAACAAATCAAGCATCGGAGGTATGGAGCAGTTTGCTGGCTGCTGCAACACCACAACAGCAGAAGCAGATGCTTGGGGAGCGCTTGTTTCCTCTTGTCCAACATCATCAGGTCATTTGGCAGGCCTATAAATTATGCTGTTCTCTACTTCAGAAGTTTTTTGGTTCCTTTAAACTTAAGTAGAACCTAGACCATGATGATTAAGCTAATGAAGTATTTGTCTACAGTTTGAACTTGCAGGTAAAATTACTGGTATGCTGTTGGAGATGGACAATAATGAATTGTTGCTTTTGTTGGAGTCGCCTGATTCCTTGGCTGCCAAGGTGGAGGAAGCTGTCCAAGTCCTCAAAATGTCCAAGTCCAAGGTGTCAGCTCAAGATCCCCACACTGGAAATTTCTTGGCTGGAGAGATTGCCGTCAACTGATAGTTTTGTAGTTTGAATTTCTTTTTTGATAGGACATTCATTCCGGCTTTCTTAATATACATAAATGGTTGAGTGAGAGAATCAACAAATTTGAAGTTGAAACATTAGTCTAGATTTTGTGCCTCAGCATTCTTCTATAACTTTTCTGGTATGATTAACCATGGAGGTTATATTAGCTCTATTCTTTGATTAATTTTTAAAGGGCAATGCACCATAAAATTTGAAATTCCTGTATTTTTTTATTTTTTTATATGAACCTGACATTGTAATTATTGGGTATCAAGTTGCCAAATTAAGAACAGGATGTTTCAATTGAAAACATTATTCCAATGTAAACTATTGCAGTGTTATTGAATGGGCTATTGCATACAATATTTTTAGCTAGACGCAGTGAAATGCATTAGCTTGATTTATCATTGTTACTAATTTTCTTTAGTTTTAAGAAAACTAGCAAAAAAATGGAACTTGTAGCTTTAGTGATCTTATTTCTTTAACTGTATTTTTTAAAATGTCTCATCCAAGAGCTGTTGAATTTTGATTTGTGAAATTCTTCACTATGAGGTGACTTTGATTCAATTTTTTTGGGCTGAGATGAGAATTATATCCATTAAGGACGACAAAAGAGTCATAACCACTTTCATAATTTTATCTTCTATTGCTATGCAGTTATTCTTGGCATGAACGTTTCCATACCGCGCATAATTTCCAGTAAAGTTAGATATTAGTTTAATGCTTTTCTAGTACTAAGCAAGTTGTTGTAACACAAGGGTCTGAACTATTCTTCTGTCATGGATAGGAATAAATAAATTCTACATGAAGGCTAAAGAAAAATGGAAATAAGAAATTATATCTACTCCAGGAAGGGGGAAATTGTACAGCCGTTATTGGGCACACGTTGCATGCTGGAAAATGTATTGAAAAACTGGGAACGTTGCTCATCATGTGATAGGCCTAGTTAAGGATCCGTAAATTTCTAGGTAGAAAGGTTGAAATCCCCATCTTAAGGTCCGACTATGTTGCAGAAAATTTCAGGTTGGGGTCCATTTCTTGCTTGGAAATGTGTCAGGTGGGTATGCTATGAAATGCTACCATGGAGGTTATATTAGCTCTATAGTGGGTATACGACTAGAATTGGTCCAAATGGTTGGACCAATTAGTTACTACCGAAAAATAAATATACTACCAAAATAAGTCCAAATGGTTGGTTTCCATATTAGTTGGTATCCAAACGTTACTGGTTGGTTTCCATACTAGTTTGCAAGATAATTGGATATGGTAAATCTTCATCTATTACAGAGAGTTTCTTGCCTACAATGTGCAAATTTCCTGGTTCATGATGAGTCATTTAGCTTGTTGCCCAACAATGTGCAGATTCCCTAGTTCATGATGAGTCATTTGGCTGGCTTGTTAGGTGGTTAAGTTTCTCAGTGATCTTTGGCATGGTTCGAGCTTGCTAAATTATCATTCGGCCCTTTTTTCCTTCTCATATACCATTTAAATTTTCTATATTCTGTTTTCTGGATACATTATATGCTAAATTTTGGACATTACTGTGGATGCATCCACTTCGTGTGTGTTTTTCATAACCATTTGTGTACAATCTGTCTGGGATTCATTACTATGGTCATGTGCATAAAATTCTGAAAGGATGGGGCACTTGGATTACTCGTTTCTACAAACAGATGCTTGTAAAGGGATTAGGAGATGAAGTGATAAGGCATTTAATTTCGGTAAAGTTTTGAATGGTTAGAGTAATTGTGAGTCTAACATCATCAAAGATGGGGCACTTGGATTACCTTTTTCTAGATTAGGTTATAAAGTGATGCAAAATGGAGTGATATGGCTTGTTGTTATCTAGGATATAATGACATTTAATGTTGGTAATAGTGTTGAATGGTCCAAAGCATTTTGAAGAAACACCCATTCTTTTAGAGCATTGCCCCACTTAGGTAGGAGTAATTGTGAGTCTAACCTTGTAATGAGGTCATAGTTAAAAGCAAGGTCATAGTTAAAAGTAGGCTTGAACATGCATCTAGAGGGTAGGGGTAGGGAAAATGCCTTTCCACGTTATGGGGTAGGGAAAATGCCTTTCCACGTTATGTTATGCAAAAGCATGTTATGTTATGTTATCACATATTTGCTAGGGTGTGATGGCATTAAATGACTTAATATTGGATTTGGAGTTAGAGTAAGAAAATAGACTTGGAAAAACTGGGCTTTGATCTTTCACTAAGTTTCCAAGATAATTTGATGGTAGAGCTTTATCTATTACATAAAGTTTTTTATTTAACAATGTGCGAAGGTTTAGATAGCCTAACTCGAGAGAGCTTAAATTTCTGTTTTCATCTTAGTCATTTTCTTCGGTAGGTAGTTTATTTTTTGGGTTGTTCTTTGGATTGTTCTCTTCATTGTTATGTTTATCTAGGTTTTTTGTGTTCTTGAGTATTTATATATAGAAGTCTTGATTGGTTTCTGACATATTGAGTCTAAATATTAATATCTGATGTTTAGTTCTTTAAATATTGCTTTGCCATTTCAAGCACTTATTGCATTTCTTTAGTTCTTTGACTATTCCCTGATTCTTCCTTTATTTGCCCTTTCTTTCTTCATCTATTCCTTCTCTATGAATATAGTATCCTAGTAAACCTGAAATATCCTAGGAAGGAAGGTACAAGTGCCCTACTTGTACCTTCTTTCCTTCTAATTTGCAGTGCAATTGGATCCCTCCTAAGAGCCCAGCCTTTTTTAGAGTGAATTTTCATGCGAGTCTAAATTGTCATGTTTTGAGTTTGTTTTTCTTTTTTATTGCCAACCAGTGCTATCTTTTTATTCTAGTTGCTCTTTTGCAGGTCTTTTGTATTCATTCTATTAGAAGTCATTCTAGTTACGACTTGCTTGTTTTGAAGATGTTCTTTGTTTACTCTATTTCTTGTGCTGTTCTTTTTCCTTCAGATGCTGTATCCTACCAGATTTTGTGGATTGTCTTCATCATGGGTCTCTCTTACATCTTTTATATAAGATTTGTTTTTCTTGTTTTCGCTAACTTTTTTTGGTATCTTTGCCTCAGCTTCTCCTTTGCATTCCTCTTTTTCTCAATGTTGTGAATGCTAACATGAACAACATGGAAACTCCAAAAGCTAGATTGTATCCTTCCAACATATCCCTCTTCTCATGTTTTATTTTTGCTTTAGTGGAGTACTAACTGTATCATATTGTATGTTATATTCATTGTGATTCAACCCCCACAGAAACTAAAGGTTACAAAAATTGAAAAAGAGAAGAAATATCAGGAATTAGAACCATGGTCAATGCCCTTCACTTGTTTTGCATGGCCATGATGATTTTCAAGTACTAGAGGTCCCCACTTGGTATGCATGGCCACAATGATTTTCAAGTAAGAGGTGATTTCTTGAATAGTGGTGTTGGCCAATAGATAGTATGTGTCTACCAAGGTGTTGACACATACTATGCATTGGCCACCCAAAATAAGCAAATGGATAATGATCCTTTCTCTAGATGAATTCAACCTATAATTTGGTCGGAGCTCTTTTTAAACTTTGATTGGAAGCTAACAAACTCTATTGTCCATAATCTTTGATAAATCATTTTTGTGATTAAAAAGAATTTGTCTTGGCATAAAATTGATCTAAAGTTCTATTCAATGTTTGTTTTTAGTAATTGTTTTTTAGATTAATATTTTTTGTCTCCTCGTTGGAAGCTAACAAACTCTTATTGTCCATATTCTTTGATAAACCATTTTTGTGATTAAAAAGAATGTCTTGGCATAAAATTTATCTAAAGTACTCTTCAATGTTTGTTTTTAGTAATTGTTTTTTAGATTCATATTTTTTGTCTCCTCATTATGCATCAATGGTTTTCCTGTACCTAGAGGAGAGTTCGTTAAAGCTAACAAAATTGGCTTCAAGTTCCCCTTTGAGTTTCGAGTACAAATTAAGAATCCAAAGGAAAAGTCATTACCTCTAGGGCACATTATTTCTTCAACAATCCTTAGGGTGCAATTGATCTAACCTCAATGTTTTTGGAGCAATAAGTTTCCCTATCCTCTTGTATATTAATGAATAATGAAGGTGTGGGGACCTTATTAATGCCATTCCATGGATTTGTCACTTTTCTTTGGTTTTTGGATGGATGGTGGTATTAATTGCTAGTGGCAATAATTGTTAGTGACCTTCTAGGACTTGGGAATGGATCTTGTGACCTCCTTGGGCATTATGTCTTAGTGGAAAAGCCCAAACCAATTCAGCTATCCCTTGGGGATTAGGTTCAATGACTCTTATAGTTGCATTAATAATATGATTTTGGATACACACACATTGCAAGTTGGTATTAGAACTTTAAATTTGTGATTTTGATAAATAGTCAAGAAATGATTTCAAATTCTACAATGAGGGAGATAACAAAGATTGTGGTGTTTAATACCATAATATAGAACATGTGACCAAAAGTGATTTGGAAGAAAGGATCGGGAAGAAGCTTTCTAGGGACATCATAAGGGAGCATTAGGAAACATAGAGGGAAACATGGGATGGGTTTCTTGCAAAATTTAATATAATCCAAACTCTCCATAGAGTGATAATTTCTAATTCCACTCAAGGCAACTTTGAGGATGATGATGACATGATGGTAAACAATGATGTTGATCCCAAAATTTCCTATTCTTTTAAATAAAAATCCCGTTGTATGAAGAAATGTCGAACCTACATATCCTACTAAAATTTAGGTGAATTTTGCAAGAAACCCATCCCATGTTTCCCTCTCCTAGGAATTCTCCATTAGTAAACAAATGTTTCAAATGGTTGAGTTCCAAGGAAGACTGCCACCTAGTCGAGTGAGAGAGATTTACATATCAAACTCTAAATAATTAATGAAATTAGAAATGAGGTTGCTTGAAAATATTTCTTGGATATAACCATGGTTTTAACTAGGAGAGAAGATATTTATATTTAATATTTTATAAAGAAGAGTCTTTAAATAAAAGTGATCAGAGATAAGCACCTGTGGAAGCCATGAATCACTAAGGTATTTTAGACTATGAACTCTAATTATTTTAGGAAAATCCTTTTACCTCACAAGATATTTGTATTATATGGAGGTAAATATTTATCATCAACATTACTTTCTTGGAGTGCACCCTTTCTCCAAACAACATTGTCAAACAATGGTATCTTTATCTTTTTAGAACATGCTAGACATTTAGTAAATGTGTGATTGATCCCTAATGTAAAAACACAATGGTGGTCTATAAATCATTTATGTTATGCACCAAATTACCAGAGAGAGAGAGAGAGATACCCAATGCCCTAAGAGTGAGATAAATAGAAGAATTTGAAGCCTCTTCGAGGGGGAAACCTCCTTTTACAATGTATCAAATGCACAAGATGAGATGAGATTATTAAAACTAGGTCCCCTTGGTATATATATCAGACAAATATCACAATTGCAATTAAGGTCTTAACTGACCATACAATACAATTAAGGTCCTAACTAACCAATAAAGATAATATTAATATATTAATAGAAATGTAATGTCATAATATCTAGGGCTTAACATACCCCTCACCTTGAAGCACGTGTTGATCTCAACACTTGATCATTCTCGATCATTATAACATAACATGCAGATAAATTCAATAGCTCAAAATTCAAGCGTGATTCACATTCTCGACAATGATATTACAGGTAATCAAATGTCTCAAGCAAGTTCGATAATTCAAAAATTCTAACATTCTAACAGGTCTACGGTTGAGGTCCCTAGAGTCCCAACCTGGAGACTCCCTGGCCAACCTGTGGCCAACCTATGCTGGAGCATTATAAGAGAATGGGGATGACCTTAGGGACTACATGCACAGAAGTGGGTCCCATTCCTAGCATTTGCAGGATGATGGAGGATGAGTGCTAATGGATTGTGACCACTGTAGAGGGGGTTTGGCTCTAGATGGTTCTAATGGATTGGGACAACTCTAGAGGGGGGTGTAATGGGGGGTTGGAGGGACCATTAGAGTAATAATACATGCTAGTGTTTGGAAAGCATGTATGTAGGAAACATGACCCAATGTCACCTCGGTCAAGTTCCTTGAACTTCTTAGGAAGTTGATACCTCCAACGGGAGATCCCTTTGATAGTTACCTGTGAACAATGATAAAGACAACCAGTGCACCTTCCTACCTTTCCTAGGATCAGTGCCTTAGGGTGGATTCACAACATAATAGATATTTCTCTAACATTAATAGTGACTGCTTATAGATACATGTTTTAGGCATTCAACAGTGCATTAGGACAATAGTCATCAAAGATTCATCACCAACATCAAACTACTTCGATATGAATGCAAATCAACTGTGATTCTGGAGCAGATGTTAGGCACTGTAATATTATACTTTGCACACAGTGAACATCAACTTATTAAATGATCCAAGCAAATCAAAGCTTAAATGACAATTCATAATAGCAGTAAGGTGCATAGATATGTTTGTTTCAATAGAAACCAATTATAAATGATGTTATCAACTTCATAAATCAGTCTTGTAGTAGGCAATTTAACTATTGGACAGTAGTAATTTAGGCCTATTATATCAACATAACATTACTCGAGCTCAACAATAGAATGTACCTCTGTCTTATGTCAATATCATTAGTTGTATAACAAGGTATGAATATATGACAGTAAGGTTAATACTCGTGAAATTTGATGTATGGATGTGTTCAGACCATTTGCAGCAGTACCAAGGGTAATTATTTCAGACATATAATAGCTGCAAATAAACCTTTGTATTTCATGAGTAAGATGATTAAAATGATGTAACATGAACCCTAAACATTAACACTTTCCAATCAGCTGTATTTCAGTTTATTTGAACATAAATTGACTGTAACAATAATGTCACAAAACAAAGTTGCCAGGTCTGAAGATTAACAATAGGGAGTGGGAGAGGGACACGGCTTAGAATGAGGTTCATTGTGTCAAGATAGACCTCTAGTAAGAAGGCCGAGGGCTGAATGGAGGAGGCCGTGGGATGAGGAAGGATTTAAGACCTGAAAGGTGAGGAACGAAATTTTGGGCCCGATATTTTATGACGCCCGAGATTTTAAGGCTCGAAATTTTTGGTCCCGGAATTTTAGGGCCTAATTTTTATTTTTATTTATTTTGAATTTTGTTGTAGTTTTTTAGGGTTTCTGATTTTTATTTTTATTTTTTAGGGTTTTCAGAATAAGAATTAAAAGGTAACCTAATTGAAGCAATGCTAAACAATAATGTATACCTAACCATGTAACACTAATTATTATCACATGCAATATTTACAAATGTAAATGCAAAATTTGAATAAAGTATAAATTATGATAACTAGGGTTTTAATGGATGAAACCTTAAACCCTAGGCCTAGAGGAGAGGTGACCAACCTCCCTCTTGGAGTAAAATTCTTTTTGACTCCTAAATTAGGACTTCCTACAACCACCTCTAGGGTTCGTGATAGGAGCCTAATTTAGGGAAAAATTAGAGATCCAAGGCCAAACTAGGGAAAACCTCCTCTAGGGAGAGTTTTCAAGTTTTCCACCATGCAAAGAAGATTGAAGGTAGACAAGAAGGTCTAAATCTTAAAAAATGAAGCTCTATGGCCACGATTCAATCATCAAAAGGCAAGAAACCCACCTACCTTCACCAATCAAGGCTAAAATAAGACTTACTTGAGCTTTGTGTTGTTCCAACAATTCCTAGCATCCACCATGCATGAGAAAAACCCTAGAAATGCATCCAATTTCATCCACAATCCAAATAAGATAAAACTCCAAGAGGTGCGCATCACTATCCAAGAGACTATCTAGGGTAAAAGAGAAACATTATATAAATTTATCCCATGAGTTATGATTTACAAATGAGTGAGGAGAGGCCTATTTATAGCCTTCTCAACTTACTTTAACAAAATAACCACTGACAAGCCAATATAATGTCAATGTAAAAATATAACATGAAATAATATAAAATAGTCTAAAAGATGGTTACCTGAGGTATTTCCCCCACGGGTGACCAAAAACTGCTAAAAATAGGTAAAACTGAACAAAAGGATTCACTCCGAAAGGTGGAGTGAGCAGGGGGGATCGTCATGCCCCATCTAACCCTAACAATGTTGAAAAACCCTCAATGTCCCCCCTCTACAAGCCTGTGGGCCTAGTGACCAAGGATGACGTTATCACTGAAAATGTACCAAGGAGAGAGGGCGCTTTGCTGGAAAGGGGCTAGGATGGGTGCAGAGGGTGACCAGAAGAGGAGGAAAGTGCCTCGGAGCTAAAATACTATCACTAATGTAGAAAACAAGTAGGGGGTCATGTGACCTAGTGACCTTCCCTTATCCCTGGACACCAACCTCAAGACTACAAGCCCCTGCATGAGGCAGTCAACAATGCCACTAAGACATATTAATCCTAAAGGAAGGACCAAAGGGTTGGTCATAAACACCTCTCAGAAAGTACTGATAATACCCCCATCATGGCCCTGAAGAAAAATACGACCCCTCTCCTTGGGCAAATGTCTGAAAGTGAGAAGGTACTAGTACCACGTAACATTGTGGATGGCTATGATTGAGTCATGACCATAAGATAGTTAGATCTTATCCATTCACATAAGATGGTTTGGTCTTTGCTTGCAGCTCCTTCCGACTCTGTTCCAGATACCCTTTGTACGTACATATTGGAAAAGTGTTTTCAGCCATCGGATCCCTTCTGATCTCACACTTTATGGGGCACCTGTTATACCTCAAATTGTCACCTTTGGATTTTCATGCTTCATCACCATGAGAAGTATGGGTCTTATGTTCCTTAAATGTATTAGGACCCACTATGCTATGGTTCACTCACTCCCTATCCATGTTTGGGAGAGTTTTCTACCTTTTGGGGGTTGAATCCCACTTAACCTAACCTCACTTTGAGCCTTGGATTGGGATTTTCGCTTTCTGTCCCTTGTCTGGGGAGAAACAATTATAGCTTTGTCGCTCCTTGCAAGCCTCTTAAGGAGAAAAAATCTCAACATTTTCTCTTCATGTCCTGCCTTAGGGGAGCGACAATCTTGTTGAGACTACTTTGCCATGATTTTAGGGTTGAGATATGAGTTTGATCTTTGGTGGATCAACTTATCCTTTGAGTATCCTCTCAATTTCCATTAAGAGTAACCTAAATATCCTTTTATCCACCTCATCGTCCCTTGATCCAAATCTTTCTCCTAAGTAGTTTGACCTCTCAATCCTTAGTAAAGAGAGCTTCATACATTGGATCAAGGGCCTTAGAGGGAAAGAAGCTTAGAGAGGTGGTCCTTATGATCTTGTGGTGCTCAAATAGATTTGGAAGGGAAGCTTGAAGGACATGCTGCTGCAGAATCAGGTATAGCATTGTTTATGTTGTTCATGGATTTCCATTAATGTATCTCGGCCTATTCTCCCATTTCATGTCTCTTTTGATGGATATATGAATATGTCTACTCATTGGTAGTTAGGTATTATTTGATACAATTGGTGCATTGGAAGGTTTTTGTTCTCTATCTTTGTATGAAGGATTAGAAGTTTGGATCTGCAAGCTAGGACCTGGACTGAGTAAGGAGCAACCAAGACAATCATCTAGTTAGAGGTAGTCCATCTACCCTCTTCCTTCCTTCTCATGATTTTGTTTGCTGGTATATGAATGAGTTCTAGGAGATGTTAGGAGCCATTTGTTTACTTTATGTCTTGGATTAGGGATCTAGGGAACCATCTTATGTCCAAGAGGGATTCAAACTATTCGTAGGGGGAATTTCCTGCAACAGAAACTAGCGACTCCATTAGGGACTTTCCCTAGTTTTCAATCCTTTGAGTGTTTGTTTGGATCATTGAAACCTATTTAAGTGTGTTTTTATTTCAAGTTTTTGTCTTCTTTGGTCATTTATGAGAAGTGTCTTGAGCCCAGGACCTGATCCATTCGTGAATCTAGGAAAAATCATCTATTTTTCTCAACCTAAAGGACTCTGTCGACCCACAAGGAGCTCACAGAGCGAAAATTACCAGTTTTTCGTACCCCCTTGGTGTCTTAGGGAGTGAAAATTTCCTTTTATTGCTCTGTCAGGGTGTTTATAGGAGCAAAAATATCCTGATTGGGGAATTTTTCAGTCCCATTGGCTTGACTTTTCTTGGCTTTTGGCTTCCATATCTTTTGTGTGACCTTTTGCTACCTGATAAAAGTTGTGTATTCTCTTTACCTGAGCATTTGATTGCTTTTTGAGATCCTTTTTGTATTTTGTCAATCCTTGAAATTTTGAAACCAACTTGGGTTAACCTGATCCCTGATTGAGTACATCACTTCTCTGACTTGGTTCTTCCTGTTTAGTGGCATTTAAGCTTCTATTACATTGAGTCCCCTCAAATCTTGTTTGGATCTATTTGGGAACTTCTTGGGTGATTTGGAAAGTGAAGTGTTGTTTGGGCCTTTTTACACCAATTTTTTTATTGCTTGTGTTTTGGATGAAATCATCAATCCCGTACAAGCCCAAGAGTTTGCCGCCCTGTTCTAGCCCTTCCTTACCATCAGGTCTTAGTTGGATTGACTATTTGAGGTTTCAAAATATATATTGTGTGTTGTTTGGTTCATTGGTTTGTAAGTAACAATATTGAAAGCACTTGGGTTTGATTTCCTTCATTTTAAGTAGAACAAAGAAAAAAACTTGTCTTTTGAGTTGTTTGGCGCAATTTGGAAGTGCCTGTAAATTGAAAGCTTTCTTTGTCTTCTTTGGATTTAGATTTGTTACATTTGTCATTGAGTCTCTAAATTGAATCAACGAAGATTAAATTTCAAGTCTTTTGAGTTCATTTGAAATAATTTGGAAAAGTTGAAAGCTCTCTCATCCTTGCCCTTAAAGTTATTTTGAAAAGAAGCATTGAATCTTTTCAAAATTGAAGCAAAAAGGTTGTTTTTAAAGTATTTTCATGCATTTAAAGAATCCTTGAAAGTGCAAGAGTGTTTCATTTTCTTTGATCCTTAAAAGTTTTTGTAAAAGGAATTAGATATTTTTTAGTCAAAACGAAAAAGTTGTTTCAATTATTTTATGCAATTTAGGAGTTTTGAAAACAAGAAAAAGTGCTTTTATTCTTTTGGTGTTTGCTTGAAGGATTTGCTTGTTTGGATTTTGGTGAATGTTTTGAGCTTTAGTTCGGCATTGTTTTCATCCGTAAAAATAGAATAAAAAGTGCATTGGCATCGAGTGTTCGTTGCATTGAAAATGGAAAATCTCTCTCTCTCTCTCTCTCTCTCTCTCTCTCTCTCTCATATAAAGAGTTCATTGAATTGAAGACTTATGCGTCTCATTTAGTTTGCATAATCTTTAGTCGGGTCTTAATGTCATTAGTTTCAATTCTATTTCCTCTCGAGTAAATGAACAACCTTAAAATCAATCACACACTAATAAAATTAATTAGACTTTTTGTTTTAAAGTGCACCAACAATAGTATACAGATTAGGACTTTTGGACTAGGAAAAGTGAGTACATTGTCCAAGAGTCAGTGAAACGAAACTAGGAACACTAAAGAGTGAAAATCCATTAGCAGCATAAAGTGCTTGTTGGGAAAGCTCCTCTAACACAGTAGTCAAGAGGTAGGAGAATCCAAGAAGAGTGTTCGGACCGATCCTCGCCATTATCTCTTCGTGGGGTTATGCGAGTTTGGGAGTACTCTTAGTAGTGGCAAGTCCTCAGGGTGACACCACTATCTGAATTGCTTCGAGTCTAAGACAATTGTCTTACATTCCCTTCCCATTCGCATAATCCTTCTCCCATGACCATTTTTCCCAACCACTGAGCGTGAAGTGGTAGCCTTAGTTGATTTTCCTAGGTTATCTCATAGGTCATTGCAACAGTGGTGTTGTCGGTACTCGAGACATGCGTGCAACACACGATTTTGGCTCCTTAGGAGGGTACTTGGTTGCATCTGGTACTTGTACCTCAGGAAGTTCATTACAGATTAGTTGTGGGTAACTTTGTCTTTTTTCTTCATTGATGGCTTGATATCCCATCTTCAGCAGATCCCTGACTTACTGTTTGCTTGGTTGATTACCTTTTGTTCTTTATAGGGGTGTGTTCTTCCCGCGTTCGTAGTTGTCCCTAGGAATCGTCGTTTTTTCACACTGGCTAACCAAGGTCTACAATGATCACGTAGAATGCAAGGGTTGAATATTTAGGAGCAAGGACCTCCACTTTCACAACACTCATGTCATTCTTCTGCCAAAGGGACTGTTAAAGAAGGAAGTCCCTCTAAGGTTGGAAGTATTGATCCCTTCAACAATAAGGTTGAAGGAGAGGTTGAAACTATCATGGAGGGCCCACTTACTCCTGGAAATCCCCCTCTCACAATAACTACTCATCCAGTACTTGTAGAATTTCCCTCTACTTTATATTTTGGTGCTTCTTCTGTTTATTAATTTCCAATTAGCACATTTTATAGGCAGTCTTCGGATATGATTTTGACACCGTCCCATTCTTTCGATTAGTTGACCACGTCATCGACTGCCACTATGGAAAATACAATAGGAACCATTGTGGCTTAGAATTCCATAACTTATCCTTTATGGGAGACTTCTTTGGCCCAGGGTATCCCCTAGGAAGGCTAGGTGAAATCGGCCTTACCATTTATGCGCATGAACCGTATCACGTTCGACTCGAATCACACCTCTACTTGTAGAGACTTACCTATATTTACCAAGTGATATACTTGGTGTTTCCTTGCCATATTACTCTAATCGAGCATCTCATCAAGGTGTAACCCTAGGTCCCATCACCTATATCTTGACCCAACTCTCCCTTCCCCAACTAGGTAGTATTATGGTAGTTACACAAACTGTCCCATCGATTCCTGCCACTACCCTGATGGAAAATACATTTGCATATTAACCAGAAGGGAAAGCTATGACTGGGGGGGAACTTGTGCTCAGGGATCAAACCTTTTTTTATGGGAAACAATTGATTTAGGGGAAACAACCAAAATCATGGAAAAATTTCATTGGAAGAAAACCATTTACGGGAGGACCAATTGTCCAACCCAGTCCTCCCATGGATACCACTACTCCCCTTCATACTAGGTTACCATATCCAGGAGCTACAAATGTTCCATGGGGTCAACTAGATCAGGTAGGTATCCCTCCACAAGGAGACCTACAGTTCCAACCTATGAACCCCATGGTTCCTATGTCCCAATTCCCCCAAAATCAGATCAACAGGTTTTAATTACCCATCTCAACCAACCTTAGGTCCTATTGGTATTCCAGTGCCTTATCAATATTACCAGTATCCTCAACCAAATTGATAATTACCCTTTCTGGATACTTTTGATTTCTCGGACTTGTAGCAGTTGACAAACGATCCCATTCAACATGCCTAGTTTTTTCCTCCCATACCTGCCAAACTCCCATCGGACATTCCCAAATTTGACGGAAAACCAGGAGAGGACCCTGATAACCATGTGATGACTTATCATCTATGGTGTTCCTCGAACTCTTTAATGGATGATTCCATATGTTTGAGGATTTTTCAATGGACCCTTATTGGTACTACATCTAAGTGGTATATTGAATTTCCACAACACTTCTTTGGAGATTTCAACTCCTTGGTCATGGCCTTTCTGACACGTTTTCAAGCATTCCGGTACGAAATTGGTACTAAGATTTTAACTTCATTGAGAAAATCCACATCTTGTCACATCTCAGACCATATACATGAGTGTAGGAGGTGACACAGATTAATTAAAGCTACTATCTTGAATTGATTATTAGCCAATTGGTTTACGAAGTCATTATTGCCACCAATAGCTAGGGATGTTTCCATGGGAGGTGCTGTAATGGAGGAGCGAGCGATTAGTCATGCCCAATATTTGGATTTGGTTTACTCCCAATATGGCACATTACACAACTTGATTCCTAATGCTCCTCATCCCACAAGCGACCCTTCAATACCTTCCATAGAGCCTCCTGCCGATGGCATTGTGGGTTCCGTGAATATACAGTCTGTACCCGAGTCAGCTGGACAACATAATCAATCTACCTCTACTCCAGCTCTGCACTAGACTGTTAGTAAAATCAAAACCACTCGTCCTCCAGCTCAAACCTTGGATCTGAACACGGTTCAACCCTCTTCATCTCATTCATCTTGAGGTAAGAAGAAGAATAACAAAGGAAAATATAAAAAATCCTTAGAACCAAAAGGAGGATACCAAGACTCAAGAAAACAATGTTGAAAACAAAACTAGGAGGAAGGAAAAGTTTCCATGCTTGACATGTGAAGGTGACCACTACACCAAATATTGTCCCCACCCTGAGGAAGTCAATAATTTTCTAAAATGTCCCTCCCAACCGAAAATATTGAATGACCCCTTTCCTCCACAACAACAACAAATGGTTGCACATGACACCAACCCCCCACACGGGGGAAATGAAAATCATCCTCACCAAGGGGTTGCATTCCCAAAATATGATGTTTTCATGTGTAACGAAATGATCGGTTTAACTACCAGGTCACAAACATATGGACCCATTCCATATAGAACACCCAATGGAGATAATTCAAACAAGAATTCCACCTCCACATCCACTAATCCTCCCCCTCCTTTGGGCCCTCTCCAAATAGAGAAGCTCGTTGCTGACTTGGTCTTGCGCCCACCTAAGGCCACCATTCGAAAGGTGACATTTAATCCAAGTGCTCAAAATTATAATATTGTTGAGGATTTTTCCCAAGCACCTTGTGCCATGCCAACTCTCGAGGTTCTGCAGAATTGTCCTAGGCAACGTAGAACCCTTTTGTCAGCCCTTGGAGCCGTGGATCTAGAAACATCAAATTCCATCGTGTTTCATTTAGAATATTTTAAAGCAAGGCTCTCCACCAACTTGCGCGTTTCATATTAATACCACATTTTGTGTAATAAGCATCCATCGTACTGTTTTAGATGAAGGTGCCTCCACTTCCATTATGTCTATATCCTGTTCGAGAGACATAGGTTATCCTGATGTCAAGAAATATCCTACAACACTTAAAGCTTTCAATGGTCATAGTTTTCAACCATATGGAATTTTACCTTTATTAGCCATGGAAATAGGGGGAAAGACTGTTTCCATTCATGTGGAAGTGGTAGACGTGCCCTTGGATTACAATTTGCTACTTGGTCAAAATTGGTTTTACGCTATGAATGATGTCACTTCGTTAGTCTTTAGCTTAGTACAATTTCCCCATCAAGGGAAAATGTTACGATAGATCAACTCGACTATTGTACACCAAATATCCATGACAACTCGGCCCATAATGTTCCTCTGTTGGGACATTCAAAAACTTCATTATGAATATGTTGGAGTAGGGATTTTTAAAGACTCTTCACTTATGGGAGTTTTTCCTATGCCTGTCCCTACCCCTCCGCTGCAAGTTACCATGGTCAACATGATTTCATCCATGGTACAACAATGCCATGAGTTAGATGACCCTTAGGTAGTACCCGACCCATCTCAAATTGTGTCCTTTGGTGATACCATGCCACTTAGTCCTACTGAGGAAACATACCATACTATCCAATCCGTGTTTGATGACGGAATCCCAATGACCAACACCTTGTGGTGTCGTATCCATACCCTCTTCCATCCTAGTTCGACTCTTCCATCCCTTCCATGGATTACCTCTTGCATACATTTCCCTCGGATGAATCCATCATGGAAGCCGTGAGCTTAGAAGAACCCCCATGGGAGAATTATCACCATAGATCATCCTTTTTCCCTAATATGGACGTAGTAGAGAACAACATCAAGACCATCGTCCCACCCGATATCGTCGACAATATCCAATCCCCCATTCTTACTGAAAAATTGGTCTCTGAAGGAAATTTGGGGAATATTACGCCAACCATGTCGATTGATATATTGGTAAAACAAGGCATCGTGGAAAACATTCAACTCAACCAAACCTGTTCTCTTGAAGAGGTAAAAATTTATAAGGGCTTGTTTCGAGAGTTCCACAATGTGTTCGTGTGGTGTTATGAATAAATTCCAGGGATTGATCCATCCATCCTAGTGCATGAGACCAAAACCTTGTTGAACTTTGGTTTTCATTGATGTCAACTAATGTCAAAGAGGAATCAATATTCCTGTGCCAGTTTGAAGAAGCATATGAAAGATACTTTGAAGAAGTATATGGAAGCCAATTTGAAGAAGTATATTCACAAGCAAGATGAAGAAAGACATGGATTCAATTCTAAATAAGTATATCTAGAGGAACATCAAGCATATCCAGTCTGAAGAAGTACATAAGGAATACATTTAGTACATGTGGTACATGAGCAGGTCTCAAGTTCATCCAATAACAATCCTTCAAGGTAAAAGCTGAAGTTGTTAGTTGGAAATTTTTTTGGGAGTGCGCAAGCAAGTAAAAGAGTTAGTTGGACAAAGCTCATGAGTGCTCAAGCAAGCCAAAGAATTGATTGGACAAGGTTCAAGTGTGCAAGCAATCCAAAGAGATGATTTGACAAGGTTTGTAAGTGTGCAAGCATATTGGAACAAGAAATGGTAAAACAGTTATGCAAGTCCCCAAAGCATGCAAGACTCACCAATCAAAAGATGCTTTCAGTTGTTGAAGCACGCAGAAGGTCACAGATTATCTAAAGACCGTTGCACCTAAACATAACAGACACATTTTTGAATGTGTGCAGTTCCATCTGATACTAGTGCATGAAATCAGAACAACGGGTTATCAGTTGATGCGTAGTATCAGTTGAGGCTGCAAATGTGCAGTAGCAGAATGGAATATTGAACCTTGGTGAAGACTATATAATTTGATGAAGAAGCACATAGTTTATGTAGTGTGACATCAGTTGAAGTGAAGTATTGAGTGTGAAGTCAAGTGATGTATGCAACACAATGGCGGAAATATTACAACGTACAAAAGGTGCACACAACATAAAGAACAACATCATATATGAAGTGTGCGTGGATCAGAAGTTCAACAGTGCAATATCTTATCCTTATATATCTGGGTGGCAGGACGGGGAAAGGAGGATGGTGTCTTAGCCTCCTTCTATTTGGTGCTAGATAACTCAGGGAGTTGGTGCTTCCTTTGGGTTGATGCCTATAAAAATAGGGGGCCAGTCCCTCCTTCCAGTTGGTGCTGGAGAACTTAGCAAGTTGGTGCTTCCTCGAATGTAATATTTTCATTATAAAAGAGCATTTCGTGGTTTTCTCCCATTTGGGTTTCCACGTAAAAATTATGTGTGTTCTGTGTTTTGCACATATGTATATGAATGTTTTATTTATGGTGGATGCATAATTGAAGATCAAGATTAATCTATTAAGAAGTTAAAAACTGTTCATAACTGCACTAATATTGATTCACCCCCCTCTCAGTATTAAATAGATTCCAACAATTGGTATCAGAGTGGGTGTCTTCAGTAACAACTTAACACCTGGAAGATAGATCCATGCAGAGATATGTACAAGCAAGAAGGTATCTCCATCAACAGAGCACCAAGGTTTTATGGTACCAACTACACCTTCTGGAAGTTTAGGATGGAAGTATACTTGCAATATATCAGAGCTGATGTGGCATTCCATTGTGGATGGTTACAATGTTCCAACAACTACACTAGTTGACCCAGCTGAAAGGAGACTATATGAATGCAATGCAAGATCTAGAAACACACTGCTATGTGGGTTAACAGATACTGAATTTATCAAGGTCATGCATTGTGCCTCATCCAAGGAAGTATGGGATAAAATCAAAGGTGTCTATGAAGGTGATGAGAAAGTAAAAAAGGAAAAGCTGCATAATTACTCTGGGTTATATGAATCCTTGAAAATAAAATAGGAAGAGAATATTGACTCTTACTTCTCACGGGTTGATGAGATAGTTAATGCTATCAAGAGTCTTGGAGTTACTCTAGAAGAAGAATCAGTGGTACATAAAATACTGAGAATTCTATCCTCAAGATTTGATGCAAAGGTATTTGTGTTGGAAGATAGAACCAATCTTGTTGATCTGAAAAAGGATAAGCTTCAAGGGATCTTGACTGCATATGAGATGAGAACTGAGAAATAAAATCCCATCAGAAAAGAAGTGACCTTTAAAGCCACTAGAAAGGTTGAGAATGAGTATGTCAAAGAATCTTGCAATGAATCAGATGAAGAGGGGTCAAACTTCGCAAGGAAGCTGAAAAGAGGACATGGTAAGTATAAAAACAAGATTCCTTTCAAATGTTTCAAATGTGGGGGAATAGGCCACTTTGCTTCTAAGTGTCCATACAGGGAAGATGGAGATAATGAAAATGAGGAAGAAGCCAGTTCCCATGAACGAAGAATCGCATGCACTTAGGATAGACCAAATACTATAAAGAAGGTTCCAAAGTAGAGGAATAGTCTGTAGACTGAGGAAGACAACAACGTGTCTGAAGAAAGTGATTGCGAAGGCAAGCCAAAAGAGGTTATATTCATGGCCTTTGTGGAAGAAGAAAGCAGTGATGAAAAGAAGAAGATTTGTTCGTCTATGAAAAATAATACACCAGTCGTGCAAAAAAAACTAGGATCACTTGATAAGTATTTATTTAGTGGGTCCTTCAATACACCTCCAAAGCCTGTCGCGGAAGTTAAAACTGGCATTCAATATGAAGAAGAAGAGGATGTAGATGTCGATTGGGAAGGTGAACTGTTCAGTTACTTCGATGAATTGAAGAAGTCAAGGAAGAAGAATAAAATCTTGCAGGACCAATTGTCGAAGTCTGAAGAATAGGTCAAGTATGCAAAAGAGGTTCAAGAATCGCATGAAAAACAAGTAAGTGAAAAGATCATGGAATGCAAGAAATAACTAAACTGCGCAACTGACAATATAAAAATACTCGAAGAAGAAAAATCCATGTTGAAGGCTTCTTTGGAAGAGTTAGTGCATAAGAATAAGATGCTGACAAGTCAGTTTTCACTAAAGGATAGAGAGATCTCTTGCTTAGAAGACAATTTTCTTGAGATAAAAGGAAAGAAACAAGTTCAAGATCTCATCATAAGTGATACTCCAAATTGTGCACATCCAGGAAGTGACAAGACTGTTTTTGAGGATGAAGTGAAGAACAAGTTCAAAGCCTGGAGCACATCAATTCTGAAAAAAATTCTAAATGATCAGAGATCGCTAGAATATAAGTCAGGATTTGGTTATGAAAGAACATCTAGGAAGGTCTACGACTGTGAACATCATTCATATCAAGTGAAGTATTTCAGGTATGACAATTCATTCAATGATTACAACTCTTTTCATTATACTAATCGAAGAAGGATCAATAGAATGAAGTGCACAAGGTGCAATCACATTGGTCATATTGCTAAGTATTGTCAAACTATGATATGCTATGCATGTGATGGCTTTGGACATAAGGCTATGTACTGTCCAAGTATAGTAATCCGTTCTAATGAAAACATGTTGTGCAAAAGAAATCACCATACAAGGATCAATAGGGAAGTCAATTAAGCACATAATCAGAATAGAAGTGCACACATGAAAACTTGGGTAAGGAAATATCTTAAGAAATGCATAGAAGAAGCTGACAATCCAAGTACATCCAAATCAAGAAGCAATTTCTACCCCTCTTGCTGATCTCTAAGAGATTAAGTGATTCCCCCGAATTCAACACGATGCATCTTAGGAATTCAAGGAGTATGTTTGTGAAGGTTATGGTTTGAATATGTCTGTTGCATAAGTGATTAAGTTGCAAAAGATTATATGTGTTAAGTTGGATTGCCATAGAAAAGATCATCAGTATTATAAATGAGAAAATACATGTGTATATATATACATTCAGTTAGTTGCTGAGTTATGTTGTTGCACAAAACACTTGCATGTGACAGAATGAAGGAAAAGTACAAACAAATATTGCAGAAGTAAACATGAGTTTGCATAGAGATACATATACACATAAATGTTATTTGTATTAAAATCAAAATTTATGAGTTTACAAAATGCATGAGTATACCGTGAGATGAACAGAATCAAACATCAAAAGAGACTTCATGCCGAGGCCAAAAGGGAAAAATGCAAGATGAAAATGGAAGCTGTATCAGGAAAAATTGAGACTCAAGGTCTAACTCTACATCTGGTTGTTGTGCGAGAGGGAGCTCCAAATCCATCGAAACCAACTCATTGTACTTATAAGTTGGTTGCAGGGGATAAAGATGCAGAGTTGCAGATGATGCTTGTTCATCAGATTTCTTAGTCCGAATTGAATTCAATGCGTCTAGAATTCGTTGTTGCTGCTGCTCTAGGAGTTCGACCCATCTGCTCAGATTAGTCAATCCCTCCGCATGGCTATGGTTCACCTGCAATTGAGCATACATATGATTTAATTCAGAATCCTCCATTTGGCAATGCCAAATTCCCATGTCGACTCTCTGACGAGCGAACTCTGATTGCTGCGATTGGACACCAAGGCGCAAATTTTCATGGGAATTGCTCATATTCTTGTAGAAGGAAGCCATGACTCCAGGAAGATGAAAGACCAGGAGGCAATATGGCACAGAGAAAGATGGCATAAGAACAAAGGTGATGAACCAAGCATTTCGTAGCTCTATTATAGAATTGGATGGTAATTTTTTCGCGTGTGTGAAATTAAGTTGAAGAGATGTACAACAAATCACATTCAAGTCCGCGTGATCTGAAGTGTGTGATGGAGTCACCAAAAGTAATTGCTCGAGTTAATGAGTCTAAGATAAAGGATGAAAAGTGGAAATCTAATTCATTGTTCCGTGCGATGAGAATGATGTCTACCCAAAAGCTCAAGTATGATTGTGACACGTCAAAGGTGCCACACAAATGGTTTGGCATATCACTTTATGGCCAAGCTAGATGAAAGGTGGAAAAATGTACCAAATATTTGGTTTTCATGGAAAGGGATGGAACGATAGAAAAGGTAACAAGGGAAGTCATGGCGCAGTAAATGCGACTTAAGGAACATTCAGACGCAGAAAAGAGATCGACGAAAAAGGCAGTGCTAAACCAGAAGCAACTGGAAATCGGGACTACGCAGTGGGAACAACGGGAAGATTGCATGAAGATATGTGCAAGGAATAATGAAGTATTGTTAGATGTTATGACAGGTACAAAAGATAAAAATACAGAAGGAAGATAGCAACTGTACAGGGGAAGTGTATTTGAGATGGCTATGAAAACAATGTACATATTGCAGGGTATCATCATAGAAATTTCAACAAAAGAATGAAGCATGAAGATAGGGGGAGTTATCCCAGTAAGCAGTTGAATGAATCCTATAGAGAAAAATAAGAAAGGAGAACCAATATTTGTGTAGTAATGGCACCTCTTTTCCATTGATGTCAAAGGAGGAGAAAGAGCATGAAGATGATCATGAAGAGCATGGAGCTAATCATGAAGCATGCAACAATGCAATGATGATGATCATGAAGCATGCAATCCGTGCATAAGTAACAAAAAACATAAAAATCATTGAAAATAGAATGCACATATGACAAAGGTTAAAATTGGAAAAGAGCACAGGGGGGGTAATGTGACAAGCATAGATGAAGCATGCAAACTTCAGGAGATGATTATGTATTGCTTCATAAGGTGTTGACATCAATGCCAAAAGGGGATATTGTTGAAATTTGGTTGTCATTGATGTCAACTAATATCAAAGAGGAATCAATATTCCCATGCCAGTTTGAAGAAGTATATGAAAGATACTTTGAATAAGTATATGGAATCCACTTTGAAGAAGTATATTCACAATCAAGATGAAGAAAGACATGGATGCCAGTCTAAAGAAGTATATCCATAGGAACATCAAGCATATCCAGTTTGAGAAAGTACATCAGGAATACATTTTGTACATGTGTTACATGAGCAAGTCTCAAGTTCATCCAATCACAATCCTTCAAGGTAAAAGTAGAACTTGTTGGTTGGAAAAAAGCTCAGGATTACACAAGCAAGTCAAAGAGTTAGTTGGAAAAAGCTCAGCAGTGCGCAATCAAGCCAAATAATTTATTGAATAAGGTTCAAGTGCGCAAGAAATACAGAGAGATGATTGGAAAAGGTTCGTGAGTGCGCAAGCAACTTGGAACAAGAAATGGTCAAATGGTTATGCAAGTCCTGAAATCACGCAAGACTCACCAATCGAAATATTATTTCAATTGTTGAAGCACACACAAGTACCAAAAAGGGTGTGGCAGTTGTGATGTCATATGCGCAAATTCCACAGGAAATGGTACATCAAGGGCATAAGACCACACCACAAGGGTGAAAGTACCACTAAGGCGAGGAAAATGTATGCGTAAAGACCCACAAGAGATGACACCTCAATGGCACATAAGATGACAAGTGGCGGAAGCATGAACCGTGAAGCAAATAAGAAGGAAAGCCACAACCAAATTGTGGACATACAATCTGTGTAGGAAAAGTATAAATAAGAAGCAAGTAGGAGATTTGAAGTAAGCTTGAGAGCAAGGATGAAGATATTGTAAGTGAAAAGTTGGAAGATATAGATTTATCAAGATTCTAATACTCAAGGAATCAAGGGCTCATGGAACTAGAACAACATGATCTAGCAAGAGAGATGAATTTGCACAAGTAGAGGAATGTAATAGCTGATGGTGGAGTGCACAAAATGATTCTATAGATATGTGACAGTTGTGCGAAGACAGAAAGGAAGAATTATAGAATATGTGCAAGTGCGTGGGGATTGAATGATAGGATTGCAGACAACATGCAGAAAGCCAAAAATGATCTAAGACAATAGCGCATAGATAGATGTGAAGTATATCTTGTGATGCGAAAAGTGAAGAAGTTCTTTTGACTCACTAAGACTGAGTGGAAGTGTGTGAAGGAAATCCATCAGATGCGTAGAGACAGAGTTGAAACAAAGTCAAGCATGCGTTTCATGACGAGGATAACCTGAGACAAGTGCGTTAAATAGAAAGGACGGATGATACGATGCACAGAAGGTCATAGATTGTATAAAGATTGTTGCATCTAAACAAAACAGACACATATTTGAAGGTATGGAATTCCATATGATACTAGTGCATGAAGTCAAAACAATAGGTTATCAGTTGATGTGCAGTATCAATTGAGATGGCAGATACGCAGTAGAAGAATGGAATATTGAACCTTGGCATACGTAGACTGTATAATTTGATGAAAAAGCACATAGTATATGTAGTGTGACGTCAGTTGAAGTGAAGTATTGAGTGTGAAATAAATTGATGTATGTAGCACAATGACAACAATAATACAACATACTGAAGGTACTGCGCACAACGTAAATAACATCAATGCACATATCTGAATTGTGCACAGATCATAAGTTCAACACTGCAATATCTTATCCTTATATATCTGGGAGGCGGGACAACGCAAGGAGTAGTGGGCCGTATCCTCCTTCCAGTTGGTGCTGGAGAAATTAGGTAGTTGGTGCTTCCTTTAGGTCGGTGCATACTTCCAGTTGGTGCTGGAGAAATTAGGAAGTTGGTACTTCCTCAAATGTAATATTTTCATTATAAAAGAGCATATCATGGTTTTCTCCTGTTTGGGTTTCCACGTAAAAATTCTGTGTGTTTTGTGTTCCGTGTTTTGCACATATGTGGATGAATGTTTTATTTATGGTGGATGCATAATTGAAGATCAAGATTAATCTGTTAAGAATTTAAAAACTAATCATAACTGTGCTAATACTGATTCACCTCCCCTCTCAGTATTAAATAGATTCCAACATACCTATCTAGAAGCCAAACAGGTTCGACATAATTTCTGCCTAGTATAACCTTGTATGACCGTTGTCATCAAGGAAGATGTGGAGAGGATTTTGAAAGATCACTTTATTTATCCCATTCCATTAATTGAATGGGTCTCTAATATTTTGCTAGTCTTGAAAAAACAGGGGATTATTAGAGTTTGCATCGATTATAGGGACCTGAACAAGGCCTATCCTAAGGATAATTACCATACTCCCTTCATTGACCATATTATCGATAACTATGCTGGAATCATCATATTATCATTTATGGATGCCTTCTCCAGCTATAATCAGATCGAAATCCTCCCATCCGTTCAACACAAAACAACTTTCATCCACCCACGGGGAGCTTTTGCTTAACGCAAGTTACCCTTCGGTATCAAAAATGTCGGGGCTACTTTCCAACAAGCTATGTCATATGATTTTAATGAAATTGAGCATATTGTAGATCCATATCTCGACGATATACTCTCCCATTCAACTCAGTGAGAATATCATCCGGAGCATCTTAAAGCCATTTTTCTTCGACGTCCTCACTATAATATTTGCTCGAACATACATAAATGCATCTTTTGTGTCGAAGATGGTGGACTCCTGGGATTCATAGTATCCAAGGACAAGATAAAAATTGATCCATTAAAGGTTGAGGCTAATTTGGCCTTACCATCCCCCAACAATATACCCTATCTTCAAAGTTTGCAAGGGAAGGAAAACTTCATGTGCCACTTCAATTGTAATTTTGCAGAAATTACACAAGGATACATGTGACTGTTGAAAAATAATGTCCCTTTCATTTGGGATGATCAAGCTCAACGTTCATTCGATAATCTCAAACATGCTCTAATGCATGCACCATTGTTACACCCACCTGACTACACACGAGATTATATCTTGTACCTTGTTGCATCCACCTCCACCATTGGAATGGTGTTGGTGCAAGAATACCATGACAAACAAGAACATGCAGTCTACTATTTAAGTAAGAGTCTCGCCAACTCTAAAAATAATTATTCACATGTTGAGAAGTTGGATTTGGAATCGTTCATCGCTGTCGAAAGGTTTTTCCATTACATCTTGCTCTGCAAAACTACTATTATTGTAGACTCCAACCCCATGCACCATATCCAGAGTCATCAGTGACTGGGGGGGAAGTATTCTCGTTGGATTGTCATTCTCCGAGAGTTTGATTTGGAATTTGCTAAGTCTAAGTTGAAGAAATATTTGATTTTTTTTTAGCTTATATGCGATATTCCCGATATTGATGGAGAATCCGATCCCATTGAATCCCTTCCGGATGAGTCACTATTCCTCATTAGTACTTCTAATCCATGGTATGGAGGAATTGATTTGTATCTCCAGAACCAACTCTTTCGGCTTGAACTATCTCGTGACAATCATCATCGGATCCACCATCATGTGAAATATTACCTTATCGTTGGTGACACTTTATATCACCATGGTATCAATCCATTTTACGACGATGTCTAACCCATGAGGAAGAAAAATGTGTTCTAAATGACTGTCACTCTGGAGCATGTGGTGGTCATATTTATTGGATGGATACGACCCAAAATATTTTATGCACTAGGTACTTCTAGACTTCCATTTTCAAAGATTGTATGGAGGCCATTAAGAAGTGTCCCCCTTGACAAGCTTTTTATCCCAAAAAGCATACTCATCCTACTCCGTTACACCCAGTCATTACCGTCGACCCTTTTGAAAAATGGGGCATTGATTTCATGCATTGTAAGCCTACCTCATTTGGGGGCATGTTTATGTTATTGTCGCTGTTGACTATTTTACCAAGTGGGATAAGGCTATGCGTACATATGCTGAATATGGTAAAAATGCTGCGCTATTTGTTTTAACCACATTATCACTAGGTTTGGATTCCCACATGACATTGTTACTAACCATGGTTCCCATTTTAGGAATCATATGATGACCAAATTAAGTGTCAAACTGATTTTTCTCCATGAAAATTCGTCTCCTTACTATCCTCAAGCTAATGAACAAGTAGAGGCCACCAATAAGGTCTTGAAAACCATGATTCAATGCATGGTGGGGTTGCATAAATCCAGTTGGCATTTGATGCTTTTCTCGGCTCTTTGGTCTTGTATAACTTTAGTAAAAATAACAACTGGATTCACACCCTTTCAATTGGTTTATAGTTTGGAATCCGTTTTACCTATTGAGTGTGAGATTCCGTCTCTTAAAATAACTGTCAAAATTTTTCCTACTACTTTCGCAGAGGAAGAACGGTTCTTATATTTGACCAAACTCAATGAAAATCATTGTGATGATGCTATTTCCAACGAGGCACAAAATAAGCACATCCAAACTCAATATTATAAATCCCTTCAACTGTGTACCTTCAATGAAGGTGACCTAGTTTTAGCCTATTATCATATGCACAATAAAATAGGAGCCGAAAAGTTCGAATCCATGTGGCATGGTCCCTACATTGTTAAGTGAGTCTTAGAAAAAGGGGCCTATGAGTTAGTTAATTATGATGGAGCACCTTTAGTAGAGCCTCATAATGGGATCTACCTTAAAAATTACTATGCTTAAGATCTCCTTGCATAATTACTTTGTATATATGTACCATATTTGTTATGTTTTTGGTGTGGTGTGAACTATTTTTTCTTTTGGCGTGTGAGGATGTTGTTTCATTTTTTACTACTTATACTGATTTTTTATTAGATGCATAGATGTCGGTGTAATCAAGATTTGTGGATGGTTCTAGACGACATATTTGGAACCTTGAATCGACAGCTTGGGTGGTTTATTCCCCCGCTGATGAATTGGTTAGCTCAGGAGGACTTTTCTTAGGTCCAACAACTAATAACGTCACTGATTATAACATCATAATAGGACTATTAACCGTCTCTTCCTCCCTTGGAATATGCCATATCATCGTTTATGTAGACTCCCAACTCATGGTTTCATAGTTGAATTGAGTCTATTCCATTCGTGACCCTACGTTACTATGTCTTTACCAGATAATACATCTTCTTGAGAGATCATTTGATTTTATACAATATCCACATATCTTGAGAGAACTAAATACAATCGCCGACTCTTTATTTAGTTTCATATTAAATTGGCATATCACACATACATGATCATTTTACCACTACAAAGTGTACATATAAAAAGCACACAAACACTATAATGTAAATAACACATATAGAAAATAAGTAGTCCAAATAAGATTCATGTATATAGCATACCAAAAGTGTATCACATCAAATATCCAAAAAGTATGTAAGGGAAAAATTGAGGTTACATCTCCCATATATCATGCAAATGTCACAAAAAGAAACTAGAAGATTGCTAGACTGCCTAGACCACTACTCCTCATCATAAGGCACACAGTGCTCACTATAGCACACAACTTCCTGAGCCACTCAATGCAGTAAGCATCTAAGCGAATAATATACTCTGACACCCCTACGACGTGCCTTTATAGGTGGTAATGGATATCATGTAGCCTCAATGGAGGGACACCCATTGTCAGACCCTCTAGGTTCTGCTCCACTTCACGGAGTCCCCCGACATCAGCTACCGTGTCTTGGTAGTCTTCCTCGCATCAGTGTAATGGCGATGATCCTAATGGTCACGTCGATCCTCGATTTGTGACATAGAACATGTTTAAAAAAAATAGAAATATTTAAAAATAAAAAAAAACACATAACAATCCGAGGTCACATTTTCCAATAGTCATACCTTGTTAGGATATTCCTATACTCCATCCTAGTCCTACCAGCATTTTCATTATTTTGCATTTCAGTCATGCATGCAGGCATGCAATTGCATACATCCCAGTCATCAGTCCCAGCACCTAATCCCCATTTTGCTAGCCCCGGGAGCTTCTTTCTGATCATTTCTAGCCCTCCTAGTGCTTAGTGCGCTCTCCTTTCACCTACCACGTGAGAAAGGCACCCTTCTTCACCTACCACTCAGTTACACTTCAGTTAGTTGAGTTATTTGTGGATCTCTCCTTGATTTGAGGATTGATTGACTTGTTAACTAACTAAAACACTTCGTTGGACCCCTAGTGAGACTAGATTGCCTATTTTGACTCCAGTCAACTCCCCATGCGCCCTCCACTGAGCCTCCTTCACTACATTAGTGCTTCCATGTGTGAGTTACACCCACCACACTCAGTTAGACTCGGTTTGACACCTGGTTGACCGTTACTTGTGCATTGATGACTCCACTAATGATGATTAGGACTCCTAGTGGTGTATTGTTGACACTCCACTGATGATGATGATGATGAATCCTAGTGTAGATAAGCCATGCCCATGCAGGCTAATTCGAATTGTCACCTTGGAATTCGAATCCTATCCACCATTGTATTATTTATTGTTCATATTATGATTAATGAATTAGTGTGTGATGTTATTCTGCTTCTATCTGAGTTCTACTGTTCATAATTTTGTTGCTCCTTTACACTGCATGACCACTCTTCTTCTATTTTCTTGCTTAATCTTAATATTTCTTGTGAGGTATACATCAGCTCTTAGATTTGATCTAAGGATTTTCACATGGTATCAGATCCTGTTGAGAGTATTGTCTATCTCCATTCCTAAGAGTTTTTTGCAGGTTATTATCAAGAATTCGAGTGTAGCAGTTGCAGTAGTTTCTGCACTTTTGCAACAGTAGCAGTTGCAGATATTTTCTATTGTTTTTTGTAGGTCTTTTGAAACAACTTCCATGAATTCAGAAGGAATTCCTCCTCTTTCTCCATTCAACTATGATGAGTGGAAACCAAAGATGATAGCACATTTGAAGAGACATGGTCTCTTTGATTTTTGTTTTGAAAGAGAGTTTGAATCCTCTGAAGAAGAGAATGATTGGTTAAATGAAGGTGACAGAGCCTATGCAGCAATGATGTATGCTATGTCTCGTTGCATGGTAACCCACTTCCTTTCTGCTGAATCTCCAAAAGAGCTATGGGCCCATCTGGATGAAATATTTGGAAAACAGAATGAAGGGATTGGTCCAAACAATTTCGAGATCAATCTCAGTGATGCATTCACCCTCCTTGATGGTCTCTCTAATCATGAATCAGTATCAAACATATCTCATAATGAAGTTGTATACAAAGAAGAAGAAATTGTAGATTATACACTCATGCTCTCAATATCTTCTATTTCGAATTCTGTGCCAGCTCACACTCTAGAAACTGTAGAGGTTCTTAAATCCTCTCTTGCACAAGAGTCTATTGGTTTGCATAATGATGATCTCATCAATTTTTCATAGGTTAAATCAACAATTGGAGGTAATGCATTCTCTCTCCTTGATAACTCACCTCTTATGTAATACTGTAAGATCATTTGTACATGCTCTCAGAAGTTTATTGAAGATGTAGGGCATTGCCATTCGCTTGGGATAATTTCTCATGCATTTCATGGTTTTGATCTCACCTCTAATGGTTCAAAGGAGATCTCAAGAAACCATTTTTTAAGTCTTGGATCTGATTTGGATTCCAAGCAATCACTATCATGTGATGGTTCTTTTGGGCATAATCTCACCCATGATAGTTCAAAGGAGAAAACAAAAGACTATCTACACATTCATGGATTTGATCCTACCTCAGCTGATTCGAATCACGGGTGCCAAGATCATCCTCATACCTCTGGATTTGTTCTCATCACATTCGACCTGAAGAGCAAGTACAAGCACATGTTTTTTGAGCATGATCCACTTATTCCCAAGAAGAAGATACCTCTAGACATATGACCAAGCATCACACCTACTTGAGTTTAGAGCATTTATTTTGGTGTGCCCTACAGTCTATTTTGAGGGGGGGTATTTTTCCCATGAGGTTTTCCCATTTCCTCGGTTTATGGACTGTTATTTATTATTCATTGTATTGGGTGACCTTTGGTCTCAGTTACCAGGGCCCAGGATGGATTAAGGGGGGGTGTTAGGATATTCCTATACTCCATCCTAATCCTACCAACATTTTCATTATTTTGCATTTCAATCATGCATGCAGTCATGCAATTACATACATCCCAATCATCAGTCCTAGCACCTAGTCCCCATTTTGCTAGCCCCGGGAGCTTCTTTCTGATCATTTCTATCCCTCCTAGTGCTTAGTGTGCTCTCCTTTCACCTACCACATGAGAAATGCTCCCTTCTTCACCTACCACTCAGTTACACTTCAGTTAGTTGAGTTATTTGTGGATCTCTCCTTGATTTGAGGATTGATTGACTTGTTAACTAACTGAAACACTCCGTTGGACCCCTAGTGAGACTATATTTCCTATTTTGACTCCAGTCATCTCCTCATGTGCCATCCATTGAGCCTCCTTCACTACATTAGTGCTTCCATGTGCCAGTTACACCTCCCACACTCAGTTAGACTCAGTTTGACACCTGGTTGACCGTTACTTATGCATTGATGACTCCACTGATGATGATTAGGATTCCTAGTGGTGTATTGTTGACACTCCACTGATGATGATGATGACTCCTAGTGCAGATAAGCCATGCCCATGCAGGATAATTCAAATTTCCAAGCATTCGAATCCTCTCCACCATTGCATTATTTATTGTTCATATTATGATTAATGAATTCGTGTGTGATGTTAGTCTGCTTCTATCTGAGTTATATTGTATCATAATTTTGTTGCTCCTTTACACTGCATGACCACTCTTCTTCTATTTTCCTGCTTAATCTTAATCTTTCTTGTGAGGTATACATCAACTCTTAGATATGTTGTGAGGATTTTCACATACCTATCTCATCCCACTGTGCTCCCTCCCAAAGCAGCAGGTCTTTGTCTCCATGAAGGTCCACTCCTCCATAAGGGTAGTCCTCTATCATCAAAATCTGGTTTCTCCACCATGAGAAGAAACCTACATCATAATATAGAATTTGAGGACCTCCTAGCTGACCTACGTGGCTAGTCCATTGTTCCATCCGTGGCTCGGATGGGGTCAGACTGACATGTCAATCTATGGACGAAGTAGTGGTACCCTCTATAGGAAAAATGAGACCAAGATAGTCCTATATCCAAACTGTTTATGAATTCCCATTATGCGGCTGGTGATCTGGTCTTTCATGTTTGTAAATACGTGCCCACACCAGTTGAATAGTTTGGGATCAAGACATTCAATGACATAGGGAATCTGTGCCTTAGTGTCATGGTGAGTTCCTACACTCTCAGACAATCTCATAATGGTAAACAAGATGGTCCGTAAGGGTCAATTTTTTACATCCTTGATTGGTATTTTACCACTACTTTTTTGAGTTCCCGACCTACAGTATTGGGATATATAACGCCCTGTACTCTCATCAGTGCTCCAATGTCTGGACAAGTTAAATCATGCTCCTCATTTAGAGAGCCCGGTCACGAAGTAGATTTCCTCTAATTCAATTTTGAGAACATGTGACCCCACATTAAAAAATTGATTATTAGCATCCCACATTCCTATCAAATGGTTTAAGAGGAGTGGTTGTTTCCTCATGCACCGAGTCTTAAATTTTTTTAATAACTTGCAGTCTCTAAGTGCATCTAGGGTTTTTTGGTCATGAAGAGCGGCCATGTCATCAAGCTCATGCTCTCTTTCTTTCCACTTGACCATGGTGAATTTTTGGGTTAGCAATCTCTTATAAATCACCAAAAAGAGACTTGGTTAAGTTTTTATCTCCAGATATTGCAAGGTGAGAGAGAAATAAGCTCAAAATTTTCCTTCCTTGTGCATTTTCGCTCCCCCGGAATGGATTACAGAGCGAAAATATCAATTTTTTTCTCTCCCCCATAGTGGCCAAGGGCACGATAAACCCAAAATTTTCACTCTCCTTGACCCTATAAGGGAGCGACAATCTTAGGAGGGTGAATTTAAACTCATAGGGGATCCTAAATCCCAATGAAACTTGCATCAAATTGGAAAAATTTAACCATGAATGGAAAGATCTTGTTGAAGTGACTTACCTAGTTTAGAAGGAAAGTCAAACGGTGTCCCGGATCTCCCACAATCAGTAGTTGAACTGTAGCTTCAAATAAGGGAAAAATATCCTTTGAGGTAAATGCAAAGGTGAAAATGAGGTTGTTTTTTACCAATTAATTCCTTTTTACTCTCATGTAGCTAGTTATTTTTCTCATGTTCACACTGGAAACTTCTTTTGAAGCTATTTTTGACTTATTGACTATTGTATCATGAGATTCTAACACAATTTGTGTTTAGACATGATTTCTTTTTATATGATTATGGGAGGAAGATATTTTTGTGTCTTAGTGACCTTGTACACATGTATTCTTTGATTTATTCAAATACATTAAAGCCATGAAAGAGTCATCTATTGAGTGATATTTTATCCATTTTTCGGCCTCATTAGACTAGTTATAAAAAATGAATCCCTTGGAGTTCTCTTTAAGCCCTTTTTAGACTCTTTAAACATGAAAAGATAGCCGAGCGAACTTGTTTCTTTCACGCTCATGAAAGTATTTTAAAGGACATCCAGTTGGTTATAGTTTATCCCTTTTTTGGACCATTTGGACTAATTGTGAAAAATGAATACTCAGGTCTATCATTGACTAGAAAAGTTCTCTCTCACATTGTTTTATCCTTTTTCGAGCGAGGAGACTAAATTTATGAAAAACAACCATTTTGGAGTCTTCTTTAGGTTCTTTTCAGACTCTCTAAATGTGAAAAGACCACCAAGTTTACCTTCTTTGGACTCATAAAACAATGCATCGAAGGGCCCATATGGGACCAAACCCCTCCTTCTTTATGTTCATTAAAAATATGATAAGGGACTCATCTAAGATGAGCTATATCAAGCATATGTTACTCTCCTCAAGCTCGTTTAAAAAATAAATAGGTAGTCATCGATCATGATGGGGAGAAATTCAAAAGAATGGGTTAGTTTTGTTGGAAAACTTTATGGTAGATTGTCGTCGCCCTTGAACATGGAATGTGTTTTTGTCTCACCTTACAGTTGGGTAATATTCTTTCCTCTAATTCATACCAATTCCATGAGTCATCTCACTCCTTTGGTCCATCCAAAGAATGCTTGTCATTGTTGCATTATGTTTTGGTCTCTGCCTCGTTGAGTTAATGCTGCCAAATCACTTGTCGTGCCACCCAATGTTCAAGGGAATTTAACCCGAGTTACCTTTTTTGTAGTTCTATCTGTGAAATTCTAAATCACAGCAGATCAAAGAGCTGAGTATACCACATAGAGAAAGAATGAGCAGAGAAAAGTTGAGTTATAGTGAAAAATTGCAGTGAAAAAGAGTACATAATTACACATACATGAGAAATAATATAGGAACAAAATAATGTCACATGATGCAATAATCAATATAGTCAACAATGATGTTACAATGGAGAGAACTCAAATCACTTGGGAGAATTCGAGTCTCAGCTGATCTAGCATAGGAATTGTCACCACTGGAGTGCTCTGAAAGACCCAAAATCAACTAAATTGAGCCTAAACTCAGTTAACCAACCAAGGAGGGTGCATAAGTGAGGTTGTCATGCAAATCACTCAGAAAAGGGTGCATGAGTCCACAATCAGTGGCATTCAGAGCACAAACCCCCCACAAGATTAATCTAACTCACTGAACTAGAACACTGAGTAGGCTCCTAAAAAATAGAGAACTAACTTAAGTGGTCCTAAAATGATGCATGCAGGGCGCATAAAGTGGTAGATGGATACTAGATGACATCTTCACACCACTTGGGGGAAAATGACATCATCAACTACTAGTAAAATGAAATCATTCTAGGTAGGAGAAGGATGGAGAATTAAAATATCCTAACAACCCCCTTAATCCATACTTGTGCATCCTAGGCCTTGGTTAATAAGAACAAAGGTCATCAATACAATCAAATAAATGATAAAAAATAAAATAACTGTCCATGAACCAAGGAAATGGGGGAAAACCTCATGGGAAACCCCCCCCTCAAAATAGGATAGCAGGAAGCTCAAAAAAATTTCACATCAAGTAGAGATATGAGATAAACAAATATCTTCTAAGTGAAAAACTTAGTGATTATGTCTGCGATATTCTCCTCTGTAGGACAATAATGTAGTGAGATAGTCCTATTGTGCACTAGCTCCCTGATGTAGTGCATGTGCACCTCAATATGTTTGGTCCTCTACTTCTGTACTGAGTCACTGGAGATCCTAATGGCACTTTGATTATCACAGAATAGGTCTACTGAAGGAGAAGTGTAAATTCCAATTAACTCAGTCAAGATCCCATGCAACCAAACTTCCCGGATGGCTACATTCACAACCCCTATGTACTATGCCTCTGCTGAAGAAAGTGCGAATGCTGCCTGCTTTTTGCTTGACCAACAGATTGGTCTTGATCCAATCATGAATACATACCCTGAAGTAGACTTCCTATCAGTACTATCTCCAACCCAATCCGATTTAGTAAAACCAACCAGATCTAGTGGAGCACCAACATAATAATGGATACCAAACTCTCTCGTACCTTTACCATAATGCAAGATACTCTTAGCTGCTTTCCAATGCAGCTCATGTGGATCCTGTATGTACCTAGATACAACACCAACAACATATGATAGATCTGCTCTCAAATGTGTCAAATACAACAAGATACTAATCAGCTGTATGTAAAGAGTGTTATCAACCAAGGGTGTGGAACCACATTCTTCCAATATAATGCCAGATAGGAAGGGAAAGGATTTGGCTTTGCAATCAACCATATGAAACTTTGTTAGTATATCAGATGCATACCTTGACTGTGAAATCATGATCCTTGAAGCATTTTGAGTTACTTCAAGACCAATGAATTGCCTTAACAGTCCCATATATTTCATAGCAAATGATTTTTTCAAGGAATACTTGATGTGCTTCAACCCAGTAGCATATCCACTGATGATGAGAAATTCATCCACATACAAACAATCAATAGTAGACATCCTCCCTTCTGTTTCATTTACACATTGCAATCATATTTGCATCTTTCAAACTTTTGTGACAGTAAGAGGGAAGCTATATTGGTATGCCATGCCCTTGGGGCTTGCTTGAGCCCATACAATTATTTCCTCAGTCAACATACCAAGGAAGTATCATCAATGTACCCATTAGGTTGTTTCATGTAGATCTATTCTTCTAATTCACCATGCAATAAGGCACTCTTTACATCCATCTGATGTACCTCCCATGCATACAAAGCTGTAATGTCCAAAACAACCCTTACTGAATCCATTCTTTCTACAAGAGAAAATGTATCATTGTAGTCCAAGCCTTGGACTTGTGATTACCCCTTTGCAACTAATCGAGCCTTGTACTTGGTTGTAGATCCAACAGATGCAAGCTTTGTTTTGTAGTTCCATTTGCACTGAACTAGTTTCCTCCATGGTGGAAGAGGGACAAGATCCCATGTTCCATTGTTTTGTAGTGAATCATGTTCTTCATCCATGGATGCTTGCCATCTCATATCATGGCAAGCTTCTCGGTATGAATGTGGATCAAACCCCGCTATCATGAAGCACCTCTCAAGGAGAAGTGGATCTGTATGGAAAAGTGAAATTTTTTCATCTTGGTATTTAGATCTTGTTCTTCTATAGTCAAATGGATCTCCAACAATGTCCCCAACTTCCTCAATAATATTTTGAGACCATTTAGGCTTTGGATTATGAGTAGGTTCTAGATCCAGATCTGGATCTGCTAGATCTTCATGCTCAATATCTAGATCTGAATAATATTGATCTTCTTCTTCAGAATATGAATGTGGATCACTTGTAGAAACATCATTAGGAGCAAATGGAAGAGGTAGATCAGTTATACCTTCTTCATCAACTAGTTGTAGATCATGCAATGGATCCTCATTGAATTGCACACTTCTTTCAATGAAGCATCTCTTGGTTGCAATCTCCATCATATTTTAAGCCTTTGCATATTTTGCATATCCAAGAAGAATGCATTGGATAATATGAGGTTGGAGTGCTTTCCTCTTGTCGGAGGGGATTTTGGCCCATGCCTTGGATCCAAAAACCCTTAGATGAGACACATAAGGTTTGTGTCCCTTTAATGCTTTGAATGGAGTGAACCCATCAACAGATTTGTGGGGTAACCTATTCTGAATGTATGTGGCACAATTCATTTCTTTTGCCCAGATATTTGATGGGATATCTCTTGCTTCAAGCAAGCAGGTAGCCATCTCTTTCAGTGACCTATTCTTCCTCTCTACTACACCATTTTGTTGTGGTGTGTATGGGACAAAATTTTGCATCTGAATTCCTTCAGAAGCACATAGATGCTGCAGCTCCTTCTTGATGTACTCCCCTCCATTATCTGACTTGAGTGTCTTGATCTTCCTTCCAGTAGTGTTCTCAACTAAGGCTTCAAAAATTTTGAAGCTTTCAAACACATCAGATTTATGTTTGAGCAAGTAGATCCAGTAGAACCTAGAGTAGTCTTCAATGAAGGTTATAAGGTATCTGGATCCTTCTTTGAAGCAGTGGGCATCATTCCTGAAACATCACTATGAATCATATCTAGGATGGAGGAAGCTCTCTTTTCCTTCCCAACATCATACTTTCACTCTGGGTGCTTCCCTACCAAGCAACCTTTGCAAATTCCTTGAGATAAGTTTATGTTCGGTAAACCTCCAACCATCTCTTCCTTGTGTAATTGTTGTAGGTATTTGAATTTTAGGTGTCTGAATATTTTGTGCCAAATTCTACTTGTCTCATTTGCATGAGTCAAGAGAGCACTTTGATGTGAGTATGGAAAGGAGAACTCATATGCCTTGGAGGCATGATTTGCAACTCCTTTGGCTATAAACTTTCCAGATGAGATCTCAGCAACCTCAACTATGTCAGGTCCAAATACTACTTTCTTTTGTGGATATGTGCGTGTCACCTTGTAAAAATACAACATATTAGCTACTAGAGAAGGCACATACAATACATTCTTGAACTTTCCATGCTCAAGTTGTATACTACCCTTCCCTTCAGTAAATATTTGAGAGTCATCTCCCATGTGTATGCTTGGTCCATCGATGATATCTAATAAATAAAATGGCTCTCTAGAGGCAACCATATGGTTAGAGGATCCATAATCAATAAGAAAATCTTGGGATTGCGAGAACCCATCCTTCAATGCATGACATCTCTCATGATATTATGACTTACCAATTGGATCAGTCTTCCTTGCCACTTGGATCAGTCTTCCTTGCCACTTGGATCAGTCTTCCTTGCGCCTTTAGGGAGGGAAATGTTATGCTGCTCAAGGATTTTTTCCATTATATCTATGGTCTTATTCATACAATAACTCTCAGGATGATTACCCTTCTTGCAGTATGTACACTTGGATTTCTCAATTTTCTTTTGTTTTTCCTTCTTGGAGCTGGAGGCTCCTTCTGATGGACTTGACTTGGAATTCTTCTTAGGTTCAGATTGCCTCTTCTCCTTGCCCTTGTTCTTCCCCTTTCCATTCACACTTTTTGCTTGTCCATCCACGAGAGGTTGATTTTTTGGAGGCCTTCAAGGTGCCCATGTAGATCAATTTTTCTTGTTCTTGGATGAGAAATTCAGTGAAAACATCTAAGGATGGCATATTCCAACCAGAAATTGACATTCGCCCTGAATGGAAGGTAGATAAAAATATGGAGAACTCAGGACCTAGCTTGCTCAAAACGGATAGCACCAACTACTCATCCTTCTTCTCAATGCCACACTATTTGCATTGCATGACCAAAGACTTGAATTTGGAAATGAATTGATGGATGGTATTGAAACTTCTCGGCTGAAGAGAAATCAACTCATTCTCCTAAATATGGCCCCTTAGATCATCTTGTTTTCTGAAGAGGGTCTCTAATTTCAACCATAACTCTCTTGGAGTCTTCAATCCATCAAGGTGTAAGAGTAGATATTTGGAAATATGAATACACATGAAACCGAATGCTTCATCTGCTACGAACATAAAATAAGATAATAATTAAATAATTAATAATTAGGTTAACTAAAGTTAGGTTATGAAATGAGGTGTCTCCTCAAACTTAAATGCCCGAGCCATATTTAAGGCAGGGCCATCACTGTAACATATCATCTTTTATCCTATCATCGAATATATTATTCTTACTTATTATCCAATATGAGAGTTGGATTCGACTATTAACCCTTAACCGGACACAGTTAACTTAGTGAACGGATACGTTCACTGCATTTGGTATCATAGCGGATTCGCTCCTGCACTCTGAGGTCAGACTCGGCTCATCAACTCCTCCAGCGAGCTCGGATTCGGCTCCTCGTTCCACCATTCCACTCACTCCTGTAATTCTTCTTATCTCCACGAAATTCTCACCTCACCACTTGCCCTGCAGAGCCTCTCCCACTGCACACATCCACATTTCGTATGCGCATCCTCTCCCGCGCAGTCGCCACCCAACCTTCTGTCCAGCCCCCATCCATTCCTTCTCTTTCTACCTCCGCGCCCTCCAAACTACCTCTTCCACGCTGCCTTTCTGTAAACATGCCCCTCCACGTCTAGCCTCCACTCCTGCTCCATCGCGTCCCCTACTTCCCGCCGGCGCCAGCTCAACTGTCGACCTACCCCCATCCTCCTCCACACCTGCTCTACTCGCGCCATCCCTCCCTATGACATTTCACCGCCGCCCCTGCTTTCCCAACTCCCTGCTCCCACGGATCACCCTTCCACTACCAGCAACCTCCACGCTCCACCTGCTCCTGCCTAGTCCACACGTCACGACCTCTCCTCGCGCCCTCCTCTTCTGCACTGCCCAGGATGCCTCCTCTCCTTGCTCCTTCACGTCCTCCCTCCTCTATGCCGCTGCCTCCCAATATCACCACTACACCACCCAACTCACCACCCTTCGACCCTTTCATGCCCTCCAATGACCATAAACCCTAATTCGAATTAGGTCAAAACAAAAGTTTTAATATAATAATAAATTATTATTATTATTATAGTTCTCACCTTATAAGAAAATAAAAATATATAATATAATAATATTAATTTCAATTATTATTATTATATTTTTATTTTTTACCATTAATCTTGAGAAATTAACCATAGTTATTATTATAAAAAAACATATAATAATAATATTATACTATACCATCTCAAAACAAAACAAAAATATTATTAATATTATTATTAAATTTTAATAATAATAATTATTATAAAAAAACAATTCTTTTGAATAAGAATTGGTTGGAGAACAAAATTCAAACAACAAATTCAAGCCAAAGGAAGGCTCGTCGAAGAAAGACAAGCCAAAGAAGAAATCAAGTCCATATAAGACAATCTATTGTCGAAGAATTCAAGTCAAAGGAAGGCTCATCAAAGAAATCAAAGAAGATCATCCCACTGTCGAAGAAGTCAGAAACCATGGAAGACGATTTGCGAGAAAAATTAGAAGCCACGTTAAAATGTTATCGAAAAGACAATGAAGAATTGCGCGACATAAATAACAGTTCAGAAATAAGAATTGAATTACAAGAAAGGTACAATGAAATAAAAACCTCTGACTAGGAAAGGCGTATAGAAAAATTGTATGCGCAAATTGATGAATTAAAAGCCGAAAATAAATTCAATCAGAGGTTAGGAAATCAAGATATAAAGAAGGACATAAATAATTACAAAGCAGAAATAATACGCTTGAACAAAATTGTCAACGACAAAGATGAAGAACTAATGCAATTACGACATAAATTAGAAAGTCAAGAATCAAAGGTCGACCAGTGTCAACAGCAGATAAAAGTTCTTCAACAAAATGACGACTCTAAACAGACACATAAGTCAGAGAACGCGAAGAGTAATAAAGCTTTATCTAACAATGCTGAAGAAATTTTTAGACTAAGAAATCATAACAAGATACTAGTCACAAAAATTAAGAAGTTGAAAAATACCCAAAAGATAGAACAATCTATGGACGACATTGAAGGGAAACTTCTAGACAAGCAGGAAGAAAATAGTTGTATCAGAAGTCATAATGAAGATCTTAAGGAACAACTTAAGACATCTGAAGATGACAGAAAATCACAAGTCGAATTGATTAAGAAGTTTCAAAATGATAATAGGTAGTTAGAAAACAAGTTGGAAAAGATACAGAACAAAAACTTAAATCCTCAAGAGACGAAAATACAACTTCCAACTCAGATCAATGCTCTAAAGGCGACATTCGTAAATGAAAATGACATCGTGAAAGTTCCCTATCAACACCCCAACCATAAAAACCGATATTTGAAAAAGTGGGAAATGTCGAAAGATAATGGTACTAATGTGATCAAATCTCCCGACGACACATCAGTAGGGAATCCCATCAGTCCACAACAAATCAATTTGGGATGGATTGATCCGTCGACATATCAAAAGTTATGTTTGACTCTTAGCAATTCGTATTGACATGTTTCGTCATCTACGACACCACATAAAATGATGCAGAAACATTATAAGGCTTTGAGGACAAAGCCTTTCTAAGAGAGTGGCAATGCTACGAACATAAAATAAGATAATAATTAAATAATTAATAATTAGGTTAACTAAAGTTAGGTTATGAAATGAGGTGTCTCCTCAACATTAAATGCCCGAGCCATATTTAAGGCAGGGCCATCATTGTAACATATCATCTTTTATCCTATCATCTAATTTATTATTCTTACTTATTATCCAATATGAGAGTCAGATTTGACTATTAACCCTTAACTGGACACGGTTAACTTAGTGAACGGATACGTTCACTGCGTCATCCAATCTATTCAGATACTTGGCCTTCTCCATAGCTACTTGAGGTTCGACCTCCTTTCCCATTGTTACCCTATATAGTGACTTGTTGCACCAGACCATCTGCATATCATCCCTCCAATCAAGGTAATTTAAGGGTGTTAGTATCCTGGGAGAGAGAGGAGAGTTTGAATTCTCCATTAGAACTATTGGAGCGAATACAAGGTGATACTGCTGCTGCTGCTGCACTAAAAATATTTGAATAACCTACAAAAAATTCTCAATTTTGGATATATACTACTACTGAGCACTGCTTTAGGAGAACAAGCACATTTTTCTGGATCCTTCACGGCTGGCTAGACCTCAAAGGATTTATCCAATGAATTCAATGCAATGGCGCCATGATTTTCTATGGAAATCCAGAGGCTTCTGGTGCACTACTGAAAGAAGCTGCTCAAACTACACTCAATGGCTTTGATACCATGTGAAATTCTAAATCACAACAGATCAAAGAGCTGAGTATACCTCATAGAGAAAGAATGAGAAGAGAAAAAATGAGTTGCAGTGAAAAATTGCAATGAAAAAGAGCACACAATTACACATGCATGAGAACTCATATAGGAACATAATAATGTCACATGATCCAATAATCAGTATAGTCAACAATTATGTTACAATGGAGAGAATTTGAGTCTCAGTTGAACTAGCATAGGAATTGTCATCACTGGAGTGCTCCGGAAGACCCAAACTCAACTAAACTAAACCTAAAATCGGTTAATTGAAGATACAATTAGTTAACTGACCAAGGAGGGAGCATAAGTGATTTTGTCATGCAAATCACTCAGAAAAGGGCGCATGAGGCCACAATCAGTGGCATTCAGAGCACAACCCACCCACAAGAATCAACTAACTCAAGTGGACTGAACTGGAACACTGAGTAGGCTCCTAAAAATTAGGGAACTGACTTAAGTGGTCCTAAAATGATGCATGCAGGGCACATAATGTGGTAGATGGATCCTAGATGACATCTACACACCACTAGGGGGAAAATGACATCATCAACTACTAGGAAAATGAAATAATGGTAGGTAGGACAAGGATGGAGTATTAAAATATCCTAACAATATCGACCTTCATCATTGTGTTAGTTCATGCTCATTTGATCCACCACTTTGCATCAATTTCTTGTGTTGGTTTTGTGTCAGTGATGTGGGATACATCATGGCCCTCCTTCAACGAGTCTATTCCTGTAGATTCCAACACATTATCCAAGAATTTGAATTAGAAATCATTTAGTACCTTGGGTCCTGCATGCCTCAATGGCAGGTTTACATAATTAACCTCTAATCAAATGATTCCACAAGTGTTCGAATTTATCTCATTTACTCACATTCGTTGGAATGTACTAGGATACCTTGGGAGTCATTATCATTATTGGTGATTTCCCTCGAACTTGTTAACGATTTACATCAATGATCGCTAATCAAGTTGTTTCTACCATGTTCAATTTCAAGACCTTTATTCACATGGCTAAAATTGTATCAGTTTGGGATCGGTTCGAAGACCCTAGGGACTCTTGTTATGTACTTTACCCAAGTTGCATTGGGATTTTTTGAGTAGGTTCCTACATGGACATCATGGTGGAACTGATATGTATACTGTCACATAGATCCACTTTGTATTGGTCCATGGTTGTGTCATTTTTATATCATGGATCTACCTTGTATTCTTGTATCCATGATCTTTCTTCAATCATTTTTAGGAACAGATCCACATTGTATGTCAGTGGCCATATCCTAAGTCCATACTATCATGGATATGCAATGTATTGCTTGGCAACCATGCTTTGAGTAAGTTTGTTCCGAGCATGGGTATGCCCACCTCGGGGATAATATCGATATTTTGTTTAGTCTTTACTTGCATCTCCTTCTGACTCTCTTCTAGATACCCTTTGCACCTAGATATTGGTAAAGTGTTTTCGACCATCAGATCCCTTTTGACTTCACACTTTAGGGGGCACCTCTTATACCTCAAATTGTCAGCTTTGGCTTTGCATGCTTCATCACCATGAGAAGTACGGTTTTTATGTTCCTTAAGTGTGTTAGGACCCACTATACTATGGTTCACTCACTCCCTATCCATGTTTGGGAGAGTTTCCTACTTTTTGGGGGTCGAATCCTATTAATTTTATATGCTGCAATAACTTTGATTCCTGCTTCATTAGCATTTAATGCATTTTCACAATAACAACATAAAGAGGATCTTTGAAAGACACACAATCAGAAGGTACACAACAATTTATCCTGGGAAATCCTCAAGGGGAAGAAAACCCAACAAAAATTCCTCGATATAGATTACCAAAGTACAATGCCCAAAGAAATAAGTCTAATAAGAAAGAGAGACAAAACCCAAACACAAGATCCAAGAACAATCCTCCTCCTCCTTCGCAATTATTCCTCTTCCTCTCTTCCACAATGCTTGAATGAGTGAATGGTTCAAATGAGAGGGAGACACTCTCTATTTATACTTTACTTTTCACTTGACCTTTTAACCTAACTGGGTCGGCCTCACTAAATTGACTAGGTCGACCTCTCTAGGGAGACTCAAAACAATATTTATATTACATTCTTTTGGGTACTAATGGCCTGACTTACAATGGAGGTTGTACCTCATGACTTTTATATGAACTTTTACATTAAATACATCTCCCAAAGGAGGAATAATACAAGTAGAATATTATTTGAAGTTACATTATTTCAACACTCCCCCTTAACAATAAGGGTATTCTACTGACAAAAAAAATCAACAACAAGTGTGGCTCTACACAACATCATCGGAAGGAGGGAGGAGGAGGAATCATCAACAACATCATCTGGAACATTGGTTGGTACATCTATAAATCATTGGAAGTTTTTTCAACAACATAAATATCAACAACTGGAACAGATTGTTGTAAAATAATCATCATCATCTGCAACACGAAGATGGAACATCATCATAATATTCAGTACAAAGCTGAAGTATCATCATTTGCAGCACGAAGATGGAACATCATCATCATCTTCAGTACATAGCTGAAGTATCATCATCTGGAGCACATCAGTATAAGAATTGATACAACAACAAAGTTAGCATGAGGCTGGCTCATTAATGCAAAGCTGGAATAACATCAACAACTACATCATCTTTGGCAACAGGTGCATCAACAACCAATATGATCCTTCCTCTTGGAATTTCGGGATCAAGTTCAACACGGGTGATCCTTCCTTTCAGAATTACGGGATCAAGTTGAACACAGGTGATCCTTCCTTTCAGAATTAAGGGATCATGGACAATCCTTGCTTTCAAAATTTTGAGATCATGGACAATCCTTCCTTTCGGAATTACGGGATTCAGTCCAACAACACTGGTGATCCTTCCTTTCGAAATTACAGGATCATGGACAATCCTTCCTTTCAGAATTACAGGATTCAGTCCAACAACATTGGAGATACTTCCTTTCGGAATTACGGGATCATGAACAATAATTCCTTTAATAATTACAGGATTCAGTCCAACAACACTGGTGATCCTTCCTTTCAGAATGATGGGATCATGGACAATCCTTCATTTCGGAATTACGGGATTCAGTCCAACAACATATGTGGTTCTCAGAAAATCCTTCATGTCGGAATTATGGGATCCAGTCCTACATGGATGATCCTTCCTGTCAGAATTACGGGACCCAGTATTTACGAAGCTACCACTACTGATCATAGCACACATGCACTCGGACGATCCTTCCTTTTGGAATTACGGGATCATTTTCCACCACTCACACATTATACAATCATTCCTTTCGTAATTACGGGATTCAGTCTAATAATGATCAATCCCAACTGAGCTATCATAGTATCATCATCTCTACTCCCTCTTTCGAGGGAAGTCCTTGCGGACTACACCAAGCTTGTCACGGAAGTGCTCAAACTTTGCATGAGACAGAGGCTTAGTCAACACATCTACAACTTGCTCATATGTGCTCACATATTGGAGCTTTACATCTCCCTTCTGCACCATATCTTGAATGCAGAAATACCGAATTTCTATGTGCTTAGACTAATCATGGAACACAGGGTTCTCTGTCATCTTCATCTAGCTTTGGTTATCACATAGAATCACCGTGGTATCCAAATCCAAATCGAATAGACTTGATAAAAAATTCTGAAGCCCTATGGCTTCACAATTGACGGAACAAGATGCTATGTATTCTGCTTTTTCAATGCTGAGAACAACACTAGACTGCTTCCTGCTTAGACATGAGATCATGGCTGACCCCAGACTACAAAATCCACCTGAAGTGCTCTTTCTATGTGAGACACTACCTGCCCAATTTGAATTTGTATAAACATACATTCTGAAGTCATGATCTCTAGTATAACTGAGACCATAGTATATTGTACCTTTTAGGTACCTCATCACATGCTTGCAACTATAAGGTGAACACATTTGGGATCAACCAAATACTGACTCAAGGTGTTTACAAAAAAGCATATATCTGGCCTGGTATTCGTCAGATACATCAATGACCCAATAATCTGTCTGTATAGTGTCATATCCACTAACTATGATGAAGCATCAGACATCAAATTCAAATTTGTATCCATGGGTGTGGCCATGGATTTACTTTCCAATATATCAAACCTTTTCAGGATTTCTACTGCATACTGGGGAAAATAACCTTTGCCAAAAATAGAGACTAAGTGAAAGTGTCTCTCCATATGTATTGTAGTCACTCCCTCCGCATCTTGTACTCTCTGTATCGGGAAATTCTTCACTGGAGTGACTGGTAGCCTTCTCTTCTAATGCTCCACTATGTATCCATCTATTTCATCTTTCTAGGTTACTGGATACCAAGATCTCAAACTATGTTGAAAGTTCTCTCTTTCACCCATCTATGAGATTCTCATATTCAAACTTGTAGAAAAGGTTGATGTCTCATCACTCTATCCCATGGGTGCCTTCTGATCCCGTACAAAGCCTTCTTCGATCTGTGCACATGTGGTTCTCTATAGAGAGTCCTGAATCCTGTAGGTTTCTCGATATATTCTTCTACTTTGATTACACTATTTATCTAGTGTAATATTCACTACTAAGGAACTGTGTCTGGCCACTAGAGAAAAATATCGTCATAGTCGACTCCCTCTGCTTGATTTCACAAGTCTTGTTGAATGTTATAGTTGAACCATCATCACTTTTTCTACGGAACAAGTCTCGTCATTCTTCATTTACAGGTGATAGTACATGATACTTCCTATTATAAGTCAAATTTAGTTGCATGGTTAGAAACATTTCATAATTTCCAAAGCATATTAATAATGAAAAATTCTTATGCATAAAAAACATAGGTCACACTGTTATTTTTTTTTCCCCAAGAAAAAAGCGTAATTTTATTTCAGCAGAGGTGAAAAAATTACATTCTGTAGATGCATATAGCATGCGGTTATCCATTGAAGGACGATACTTTAGTAACAAAATATTTCAGTATATCAGTCCATTGTGTTCTATCTAACGCCAAATATATGGCCAGTAAAACATTATGTAAACATCATATCAAAATATGACAGAAAAAACTATAAAAGACAGGTGGTTCCCCGAGCCTCCTGTTTTCCAAAACATAGTCTATAGAGTATGAAAGGACGCAGCCTTTCTTCAAAAAACCAAAATTAAAGACATCCAAAGTAAAAAGTAAACATCAAAAAAAAAAAAAAAACAGTTTCCAGCTACTGTTCCTGTATAGTCAAGAGGTCCATGAATGGTCTATGATAGTGTTCATAGTCGATCCCATGGCGATGTTCTTTTATTTTCCACAGCCCCATTGCCATTTCCCTGCCAGCCTTAGCAGCCCGGTCCGCCTCCTGGTTGTTCTCCCTGTATATATGTCTGCAAGAAAATTGTAAGAAGGACAATTTCAGTTCCAAGATGTCCCGTAGAATATTCTCAAGTCTAATATCCCTGCATTGCTGTGTTCCAGATGTCCAATTTGTAACATTCATAGAGTCTCCATACACATTTAACAGTTGACAGCCAATCTCCCTAGCAAACATAAGAAGCAGCTTTAGGCTCATTAATTCTGCATAATTGTTTCCACCCTCCCCCAATTCCCAGAACAGGTGGTATGAGTGAGTTCGTGATAAGTGAAGTATCTCCCCTCCCCCACAGTTGTATTCCAGTGCAGAACCATCGTAGAATCCCCAAGGTAAAGAATCATCAATTTCAAGAGCAAGGACCTCTCGTTGTTTTGCAGCTTTAATAGGTCACACTGTTATGTAATTATCTTAGCCAATGATTTAACACAACATTCATACATATTCCCTATTCATACAGTAACTTTCTATATGCCTTCCATCTCTACCAGAACATTATTAAGAGCATGCACTACTCCGAATATGTCAACAAAGAGGTTTCATTCTAGATAATTAGAAATGGAATGTTGTTTAGCACCGTACGCCACTTACCCATCACATGCATATCAATGCAAACATTCTAACATGCATAATACACATCCTAAATCTAGGAATGAAAATATGTATACAACTGAACAATACAGGAAATGACAATTCAAATACTTATCTTGTTTGTTTGGTAGGATCTCTTTTTATCCTAGTCCCCTAGCAGGGATTACTGGAATGTATGATGGTGAGCTCTACTCCATCATCTGATAATGCTGATCAAGTCTTCTACACCACAGGTTTGTAGTATCATAAATCAAAACTACTTCTAAGTGAACTTTTAGTTTATATGAGTCACCTTCTTCTATCCCAATAACAATTGCATCTTCTATAAAAAACTTCACCATCTATAAAATAAACTCTAAAATATTTCTTATCTAAATATGAGATATAACACATCCTTCATCTTCATAGGGGTTCCTGAATCAAGCTTGTATGTGGCTTCTCCTATTCCCTTAGTGAAACTTTTTGAGGGGAGTCATTTTCTTCAAGATTGGAGAAAGTGCTTTGAAGCACCATTATAATAAGACATATTCTTCAATTTCTCCCTTTGGTAACTTCCTGGGAGGTTCTTCTTCTTCTTATTCTTCTTCGTCTTCGAAAAAATGAGCATGATGTATTTTTTTATTATTCTTTTTGTATTCTTATTTTCTTACTAGACAATCTCTAGCAATATGTCCCATCTTATCACAATGATAACATTAATAAGAAGAGAAGTCTTACTACTTGTAGCTTCCCTTCTTGTATTTCTAAAACTTCTTAGGAGGAGGAAACTCTTTATGGGTTTCCTTCTTGTAATGATATTTTCCCTTTCCTCTTTTAGTATGGGTATCTAGAGCTTGATGAATATTATTGATCATCATATATTGAGAGCGGTCATCACTAATTCATATTCATCAAGGTTTTCTCCAATTTCTTCTAGTTGTTATTTGAATTGAGAAACCCTTGTAAAGTATTCTTGGATAGATTCACCCTGAATCGTCTTTGCACTTCTGAGTTGGGTTCTCAAATTCATCTTTCGATTAATGTTCTTTCCCTCATACATTCTTGATAGGACATCAAACATTTCCTTAGGTGTTTTCTTGGAGGACACTTGAAGAATCAAGTGGTCCATGATGGAATCTACTATGATCCTCTTGGATTTAATCATGTCCTTCTTGTGCTTTTCCTTTGCTTAAGCTTCTATAGGTTCTGGCACAACTTCCTTAACAAACTTCGCAAGATCATTCTCTTATAGAATGCGTCCAATTCTGTATTTCCAAGCACGAAAATTTTCTATTCCTTCCAACTTGTCATCAAGCTTAGTGCTTGGGGCCAACTTATCCCAAAGAGCAGAAAAAGATCAAAAATTGAAATTTCTCAGAAATGGAAACTAATCTTACCAAAAGATGCACTTGACTGAGGCGAGTATGCTGGTATAATCAGTTTTTGAAGAATCCAAAATTTAACCCCTGAAACTGGACTTCCGAAATTCTGGACTACAGTTTCTGGTTTTTCTAGTTCCAAGTCAAACTAGGGTTTGAATTTATGGAAGTTCTACCCACTGAAAAACTTTGATCTAGGTTCCAAAATATGTTCCTAGGAGGGGCGCACTTCCCAATGTCACTTGCACACAAAAATTCCTCTTCAGTAGGAAGCCCTAATTTTCTTGACCAGAGAAAGAGAGATAAATTTAACCTAGTGAAAGCTGTTCTTTTCATTCTAGATTTGAAACCATGTTAAGTTTATATGCTGCAATAAATTGGATTCCTACTTCATTAGCATTTAATGCATTTTCACAATAACAACCTAAAGAGGATCTCTGAAAGACACACAATCACAAGGTACACAAAAATTTATCTTGGGAAACCCTCAAGGGGAAGAAAACCCAACAAAAATTCCTCAGTATAGATTACCAAAGTACAATGCCCAAATAAATAAGTCTCATAAGAAAGAGAGACAAAACCCAAACACAAGAGCCAAGAACAATCCTCCTCCTCCTTCGTAATTTTTCCTCTTCCTCTCTTGCGCAATGCTTGAGTGAGTGAATGGTTCAAATGAGAGGGAGACACTCTCTATTTATACTTTACTTTTCAATTGACCTTTTAACCTAACTGGGACGGCCTCACTAACTTGACTGGGCCGACCTCTCTAGGGAGACTCAAAAAAATATTTATATTACATTCTTTTGGTTACTAATGACCCGACTTACAATGACTTTAATATGGCCTTTTACATTAAAGAAATCTCCTGAAGGAGGAATAATACAAGTAGAATATTCTTCGAAGTTACATTATTTCAACAAATCCCACTTAACCTAACCTCACTTTGAGCCTTGTATTGGGATTTCCTCTCCCTATCCCTTGTCTGGGGAGTGAAAATTACAGCTTTCTCGTTCCTTGCAAGCCTAATGGGGAGCAAAAATCTCAACATTTTCTCTTTGTGTCCTGCCTTAGGGGAGCGACAATCCTGTTGAGACTACTTTTCCATGATTTTAGGGTTGACATCCAAGTTTGATCTTTTGTGGATCACCTTATCGTTCGAGTATCCTCTCAATTTCCATTTAGAGTAACCTAAATATCCTTTGATCCACCTTATCCTCACTTGATCCAAATCTTTATCCTAAGTAGTTTGTTCTATCCATCCTATAAAGAGAGCTTCATACCTTGGATCAAGGGGCTTAGAGGGAAAGAATATTAGAGAGGTGGTCCTTATGATCTTGTGGTGCTCAAAGGGATTTGGAAGGGAAGCTTGAAGGACATGTTGTTCCAGAGTCAAGTATATAATTATATATGTTGTTCATGGATTTCCATTGATGTAACTTGGCTTATTCTCCCATTTCATGTCTCTTTTGATGGATATATGAATATGTCCACTCATTGGTAGTTATATATTATTTGATACACTTGGTGCATTGGAAGGTTTTTGTTCTTTGTCTTTGTATGAAGGCTCAGAAGTTTGGATATGCAAGCTAGGAGATGGATCAGTAAGGAGTATCTAGGACAATTATATGGTCAGAGGTAGGCCATCTACTCTCTTCCTTCCTTCTCATGCTTTTGTTTTGTTGTGTATGAATTAGGTTTAGGAGATGTTAGGTACCATTTGCTTACTTTGTGTCTTGGATTAAGGGTCTAGGGATCCGTCTTATGTCCAAGAGGGATTCAACCTATCCGTAGGGGGAATTTACTACAACAGAATCCATTAAAGGTACAAGTTAAATTTTACATTCCCTTATTTAAAGGCCAAATAGATGCATATGCCTTGGAGAAATGGTTAAACCTATTAGAGGGTTTTACGATGTTTAAACTTTTTTCAACAACAAAAAGATCACCGTTGTGCTCCTTAAGTCCCTCTCCTATGTCCAATATTGGTGGGATGGTTACTGCGAGAGGCATGCTGGAAATGGGTTTGTAGCATATGATATAGAACCCATTTGCACATCCTTTATCAATCCCCTCAAGGAGTATTTCTACATCATTGGAAAACATGATGACCAGTATACAAGATGGACGACATTGCGCTTGGAGAGAGACCAAATGGTGTTAGAGTTCACTAATATATTCCATACCTTGCGCTGAAAACTCGGTATCATAGACTTTGAATGAAAATTGATCCTAAAGTATCGTGATGGCCTATATAGGTACATCCAAATAGAGATGGATTTCATTGATATCTCCTCACTGGGAGCCACTTATCGATATGCCATTGAAATTGAGAGAAATTTCAAGAAAAAAAGAAGAGAGAGTTTGGATTTGCAAATCAATTGCAACACAATTATGGTAATAGTGTCCTGGACACTACAACAATTTACCTCTTTAGGGGTGGTTTTGTCTTGTGGCAGTCTTGGAAAAACCACCCTTGAAAGTTTTTTAGGGGATTTAGGGGCGGTTCTTAAAAAACGCCCCCAAAAGTATTGAGAATTTTATCTTTGGGAGTGGTTTTTTAAGAACTGCCCACAAAATTCCATTCCTCGTGACTTTTGGGGGCGGTTCTTAAAACCCCTCCCCCACAAGTCATGAGGAATGGAATTTTGGGGGTGGTTCTTAAAAAAATGCCCCCAAAAGCAATGAGGAATGGACTTTTGGGGGCAGTTCTTAAAAGAGCGCCCCCAAAATTAATGAGGTTTGGAATTTTTGGGGGAAGTTTTTAAAAAACCGCCCCCAAAAGTCAAGGACATTGGAATTTTAGGGATGGTTTTTAAAAAACTTCCCCTAAAAGTCAAGAACATTGGATTAACAAGGTTAAAAACCGTCATGAGGGTTATTGTTTAATGGGGTTATGGATTAACAAGGTTATGGTCACTATGGTCATTATGGTCACATTAGGGGGTTAGGGAGTTAGGGGGTGGTTTTTAAAAAACCACCTCCAAAAGTAATGAGGATTGGACTTTTCTTTACCTATCTTGGCAGTTTGGGATAGAAGGTTCTACATAATTTAATGCTTATTGTTAGGGGTTTGAATGGTTAAGGTCCTTATGGTCATGTTATGATGCATGCATTGCGCAATATACATAGTCACTATGGTCACATTAATTAGTAGTTTGGGGATTTAGGGGTTAGGAGACTTAGGGGTTAGGGTGTTTGAAGACAATCTATTAATGCAGAAAAAACTGATCTCTCTAGTCTAAATGATTTAGATCTAGTACACAAGAGTACATAACATAATTATCCTTCATAGTTAGATTAAATTGCAAGGTAGTTGAGAGAATGAGTTACCTTATGATCGCAATTCCCTTCTCCTGATCATTTGATCTACTTCTAGTCCCTCGATATCCGGCTGCAAAACAAGATGGAGCAAGTGGAAACAAAAAAACAATACGAAAGCATATGATTATGAATCTAACTAGATCAATGGTCAAAGAAGTTGATCCTAAAAATATTACAAGACATAAGAAGTTTATGGAAAGATGTTTATATTAAATGTAATTTGCAACAAATACAAAGTAGAGAGAGTTACAACCGATGCCTTGAGGTTATGAATCTAACTCGAATGATCTTGCCTCAAAGATCCAAATCCTCCTAGCTTCGTATGGATGAAGAAGATAGTCCTGACCAAATTCCACCAACATATGGGTGCATAATCATTCCCCTCTTAACAATGGAGAGGGGGTTTGTATATATAGGGATAAAGGGATAGAATAGGTTGAGGATTTAGGGGAGAGGTCTAAGGGATCATCCCACTAGGTTAGAGAATCGAGAGCCACCTATCCAAGCATCTAGGGATAAGCCTCCACGTCACCAAGCTTCGAGAAATTGCTCGAATCTTCCTTTTATCCATTTTAACCAACTCCGACTCACCTTGCATGAAGGAAACATGCGTCAGAAGTAGATCACCGCACCTTGTACATAGGAACACTGCATCATTGACATGCTCTGCTAAGGTGTAGAGTGCGTCACCTTGAGTTTGACGCTCCTTGATAGAAAGCAAGGTGCGTCGAGGTGACTACAAAAGGTAAAGGGAAAGGACAAAAACCTTCCTTCTGATGTTTTTATACCAGGAACTTTAGGGATTAAGGCATAGGGATGACACACAACTCATGATGACGATATTTTGGTGTAACAGAATTCCCCCCAAAGCATGGAGCTGGTAAAATAGAACGGGTGAAATTCTTTGCAATACGAAGGATTGAGGAAAAAATCATCGATTGGAATAGACTCCTGTAGTACAACTAACTTAGAGATATATGTCTCACATGCCTCATAACATGGATGCCGACCAATACATTACATATCCATGATAGTAAATACTGACTGAACACAATCATGGATACTAGACACAAGCGTAGATCCATGATGAGATAACACAACGACGACCAATACAAAGTGTATCCGTGTAATATGACTCAAAACAATCTCCATTGCAACCTGGGTGAGATTTATGACTTGACCTAGGGTCTTCAAGTCGAACCTACAACGATACAAATCAAACCACGTGATTACAATGTCTTAGAGTAGAACATGGTAGAAACCACTTGATTACCAGTCGTTGATGTATACCATTAACAAGCATGAGGGATATCACCATTGATGTCAATGATTCCCAAGGTATCATAGTACATACCACCGAATGTGAATCAATGAGATGAGGTCGAACACTCGATGAAATATTTCAATCAAGAGCCAATGATGTGAACCCATGTTGAAAGAAAGGTAACCTATCATTTGTGAAATTTAGTTCACACCAAGAACTGATCAAGAAATTACAACTCTCACAAGTAATTCTCATACAACTAGTTAAGAACACTGAAAAACAGTCACATATGATGCAAACATAATTACTCTCATGAATAATAATACATCAACCAACCTTGGGAAAGTAATAGGCTGTAAATATATAGAATTACATCAGATATTCGAATGCATAAGGATTCCATTCGAATCCTCAAAAAAACAAACTTACTAAAATTATGCAAAACCCCCCTAGGTGGCAAGTGTGCCTTCCAAGTCTCCTCAAAGGCTCACGAATTTACTGATTTAGTGATCAGATAGTGATGAATGATGGAAAACCATGCTCGATCTAGAATTTGGAAGGAAGAAACATCATGGTGATGGGTTGGCCAAAAAACAGTTATGACTAGTCAACTAGCTTTCACCTTTCACCAAAAAGTGGTAAAAAGCAGTAAAAGCAGCTAAGGCACCTTTCTATTCCAGGATTGGATAAGATCATCCAGAATCCTAGGAAATCTTATCCAAAATATTCATAAATGCGCCCAGGTGAGTCTAGGAAGCTTGTGGTCCACACAATGAAGACTTGTGGTCCACACAATGTCTAATTTAGCCAACTACATAGTCTAACACCTAGGAATTAATAAAAAATGATCAATAATTCTATCCTAAGGTATTAAATGACATGGATGGGTTTAAATATTCCAACAACCTCCCATAAGTATGACTTTATGTGCTAAAAATCAGAAATAAAATAGGGCCCAGTAACAAGATATGGTCACCCTGTACATACTACCTTGTCCGTGAAACAAGGAAAGAAGGAAAACCTCATGGGAAAAACCTCCCCTCAAAAATTGACATAATCAAAATTGAAATATTGTTGATCAATCCTTCACTCCACCACATGTTCAACCACCCAAGCAGTGACCTGAGATAGCTGAAAGTCTTCTTAATAAAAGCTTTGGTGAAGATGTTTGCAGTTTGCTAACCTGTTGTGAAATACTGCAAATCAATGATATGGCCATGCACTAAAATCCTGATATAGTGCATATGGATATCTATATGCTTGGTCATTTGTCTCTGTACTGGAGCACTTGAGACCCTTATATCGCTCTAATTGTCACAAAAGATGACAGTGGGAGTACTAAAGGAAATGTCAAACTCTGAAAGAATACCCTACAACCACACACACTGAGTAGCAACATTCACTGCTCCTCTGTACTCGAACTGTGCTGAAGATAGTGCAATTGCACTCTGTTTCTTGCTAGACTAGAAAATAGGACCACCTCCAAGCATGAAAACAAATCCAGATGTGGATTTTCTGTCAATGCTATCACCAACCCAATTTGAGTCAGTAAAGCCAAGAAGATCTAGGCTAGAATCTACAACATAGTGAATCCCGTCAGACTTGGTGCCTTGCACATAATGAAAGATTCTTTTTGCATCCCTCCAATGAATCTCATGTGGCTAATCCATGTATCTTGAAGCCACAGTCACTGCATATTCAATATCAAGTCGAGTGTGAGTCAAGTATAACATCCTGCCAACAAGCTGCCTATACAATGTGTTGTCCACCAATGGTGTAGAATCTGCTTCTTCAAGTCTGACTCCCGAAAGGAATGAAGTCTTTGAAGGCTTGCAATCAGCCATCTTGAAATTCTTTATTAGTTGAGATGCATATTTGGACTGATATACCTTAGTTCTATTCTCAGTTTGAGAAATATCAAGCCCCAAAAATTGCTTAAGAATTCCCAAGTCAGTCATGGAAAAAGCTTGATGCAAAGCAATATTTAATGAAGCAATTTGATCAGTAGAGATACCTGTGATTAGTAGGTCATCAACATATAACACAATAATCAGAATTGAGCCATCAATCAGCTTCATGTAAACATTTGGATCAGATTTGCATGTAGCAAAAGATTGTGACAAGAGAAAGTTGTCCATTTTGGCATACCCATCCCTATGGGCTTGCTTAAGCCCATATAAGGAATTCCTCAATCTACACACATAGTTAGTATTAGATGTGTATCCTTATAGTTGCTGCATATAAATATCTTCCTCAAGATCTCCATGGAGGAAGGCACTTTTGACATCCATGTGATGTACTTCCCAGCGCTTGGCATCAGAAATTGTTAGAACTAGTCTATCGAATCTTTCTGTGCAACTGGTGCAAAAGTCTCATTGTATTCAAGGCCATGGAATTGGGAGAATCCATTTGCCACCAGCCTAGCCTTGTATTTCAATTATGCACCACTAGCTGCAAACTTGGTCTTGAAGATCCACATACACCTTACCAATTTTCTACCTGGGAGGAGCTTGACTAGCTCCCATGTCTCATTCTTTTGCAGTGAATGAAACTCTTCATCCATAGCATCCTTCCATCTTGGGTCATGTGAGGCTTCCTCATATGTCTGAGGATCAGAATCCACCATGAAATAATATCTCTCAGATAAGTAAGTATCATTCACATTGAAAGCATTCTCAAATTGTGATATGGTCCTCCTAGTATCCTGAGGATTTCCCATTAGTTCACCAGCTGCTTGAAGAGTCTTAGAATCCCACTTTGGCCTTGTTGGTGAATTAGGATCTGTAATAAAATGGTCTTCATCATTAGAAATATCAGAATCAGAAAAATCAAAAGGAACTTCACTTACATCTTCAGGTAGTGGTGTGGATGGTTCTCCAATTTCAACACTCTATGAGGCCTCTTCTTCGAATTGAACACTTCTTTCAATGAAGGATTTTTTAGTAGCCATGTTCAACAACTTGTATCCCTTGGAGTCCTCTGAATAGCCAAAAAAAATACATGGTTGTATTTGGGGCTCCATAGCCCGCCTCTTCTCAAGTGGAATTCTAGCCCAAGCCTTGGAGTCAAAAATCCTGAAATGAGAAATATCAGGTTTGTGCCCAGTCCAAGCCTCAAAAGGAGTGATTCCTTTTAGTGCTTTGTGAGGTACTCTATTCTATATGTATGTGGAACAATTTATTGCCTCATCCCAAATCCTTGGAGATAAATAATTTGCCTCAAGCATGCATGTGGCCATCTCCTTCAGAGATCCGTTCTTCCTCTCAGCAACACCATTCTGCTGAGGTGTGTAGGGAACAGTGTGTTGCATCTGTATGCCTGAAGAGGCACAAAATTGCTAAAACTCAGATTCGATGTATTCCCCACCATTATCATATCTAAGTATCTTGATATGTATACTAGACTGGTTTTCAACCGAGGCTTTGAAAATATTGAACAGACCAAACACTTTAGACTTTAGGTTGATGAAATAAATCCAATAGTGCCTGATAAAGTCATCTATGAAGGCGAGGATGTATTTGGAATGGTTCAAAGACTCATGGGGGAATGTACTTGATATGTAACTCTGAATAAGCTCCAGGGGTGCTGTGGTTCACTCAGTTTTGGCTCTTTCAAACTTATGCTATGGGTTCTTTCCTAGGATGCAACTTTGACAGACACCTTTAGAAAACTTGATATTTGGAAGCCCTATGACTATTTATTTCTCATGGAGTTGGGAAAGATATTTGTAGTTTAGGTGACCAAATATTTCATGCCATAATTTTCATGACTCATTGGCATGGGTAAGTAGAGCAGAAGGTGAGTGGAATGGCACAAAATGAGAGAATATATAGATTTTTGAGCTATGGTCAGTAGAACCTAAGGCAACAATTTGGCCTATTGACATTTCACAGATTTCAACATCATTAGGTGTGAAGATCACCTTTTTGGGTGAACCTGTTTAAGTCATATGGTATACTGGCAAAAGGTTAGCAACAAGTCCTGGAACATACAACACATTAGTGAATGAGCCAAAATCTAGATCAATGTTTCCTTTACCTTTGCTTGAAGTTTCAGAATCATCACCCAACACAATGGTTGGACCACTGGAAGAATCAAGAGATGAGAAGCTCTCTCTTATGGACACCATGTGCTTTGAAGCTCCATAATAAATTATGAATGAAGTATGCTTTGATGTGATTTCCATCAATGCATGCACTCGCTCCTTATCTTCAGAATTTTGTCCTCCATCCTTCCTTCTTGCGCTCTTAGGAAGAGGAATATTTTCTTTCTCCAGGAGTTGAGCCATTTGATCAATGGTATTCTTCATGCATGAGATTTCAGGATGAAAGACCCTATTGCAATAGTTACACTTTTCCTTCTCATTCTTCTTATTTGGATTCCTCTTGTAGTTTGAGTTTGAGGAGTCTTCATGGAATTTATGTTTGTCCTTCCTCTAATCAGTGAGTTTCTTGAAATTTCCCTTCTTCTTTCCTTTCGAACTCCTTGAATATCCAATAGTCAAACAGTGATATTTTGATGGATTTTTGATGGCTCCCATTAAGAAAACCATGTCTTGTTCTTGTGTAAGAGACTCCATGAATTCTGAGACTGTAGGACTCTTCTAGTTTCGAACTGCCTTCCTTGTGGCATGGAAGGTCGAAACAAAGACTGATTAATCAGGGAGAAGCTTGGAGAGAAAGGCCAAGATTATTTTCTCATCCTTTTTATCAATTCCACATTTCTTCAACTATAGAACAAGTGACTTGAAATTTTAGAAAAAGTCTTGAAGGTTCTCGAAATTTTGTGGACTCGATGAAACAAGTTCATTATCTAGTTGGTGGCCTCTTAATTCATCTGTCTTGCCAAACAAGTCTTGGAGATTTACCCAGACTTCATTGGGTGAGGTAAGACCATCTAGATGGAATAAAATATCCCTGGATGTAGTGAGACATAGGAGACAATAGGATTCATCTCTTCTATTATGCCACTTTGATTTCTCAATTGTTGAGGTTGACTCAGGTTTAGTTGCCATAGTCACCCTATAGAGGCCTTTGCTCCTCAACATGATCTCCATCTGCGCTTTCTAGTAAAAATAATTGAATGGAGTGAGGATGATATGATGTGACTGATCCATGGCATCTCTAAAATATCTTTTATATTGGTTTGGGTGTGCCCCAATATGATTAGTTGCGCCCTCTGGGTGATTGATTGTGCCATGTACATGACTGAATGCTCCCTCCTTGAGACTGGTTGGATCCTCCAAGAAAATTAATGCAGAAGAGAATAGATTAATAGCTCTGATACCATGTGAATTTAGTTCACACCAAGATCTTATCAATAAATTACAACTCTCACAAGTAATTCTCACACAACTAGTCAAGAACACTGAAAAACAGTGACATATGATGCAAACAAAATTACTCTCATGAATAATAATACATCAGCCAACCTTGGGAAAGTAATAGGCTATAAATATATAGAATTACATCATATATTTTAATGCATAAGGATTCCATTCGAATCCTCACAAAAGCATACTTACTAAAATTATGCAAAACCCCCCTAGGTGGAAAGTATGATTTCCAAGTCTCCTCAAAGGCTCACGAATTTCTGATTTAGTGATCATATAGTGATGTATGATGGAAAATCATGCTAAATCCATAATTTGGAAGTAAGAAACATCATGGAGGATGAGTTGGACAAAAAACAATTATGATTAGTCAACTAGCTTTCACCTTTCACCAAAAAGTGGTAAAAAGAAGTAAAAGCAGCTAAGGCGCCTTTCTATTCCAGGATTGGATAAGATCAGCTAGAATCCTAGGAAATCTTATCCAGAATATTTAGAAATGCACCCAGGTGAGTCTAGGAAGCTTGTGGTGTACACAATGAAGACTTGTGGTCCACACAATGTCTAATTTAGCCAACTACATAGTCTAACACCTAGGAATTAATAAAAAATGATCAATAGTGCTATCCTAAGGTATTAAATGACATGGATGGGTTTAAATATTCCAACACCATTAAGGCATGCAGGCCCAAGGTACTTGATTGGTTTCTAGATTCAATCCTTGGATGATGTGTTGAAGTCGACAAGGATAAATCCGTCGAAGGAGGGCCATGATGTATCCCCCATCATCGACACTAAACATGGTCAAAGATGTTTTGGAGTAAATCGAACAGTAGAGAAATGTTTTAGACCGACTCAGGGAAGACCAACATAATAGAAGGTAGAATGACCGCAGATAGTGAATTGATGAGCATACCTCTCTTGAACATGGGATGGTGTGACTTGGAAGTATTGACATGATGAGAATGGCACTGATGCCTAATGCAACTGATGATGGAAGCATTCTTTGGATGACTCAAAGGAGTGGAAAGAATCACAAAATTGGTGTGACTCGAGGACAAACAAATTATCCAAGTATTGGATGAATATGCAGACAAGTGCCATGTTCAAGGGTGACTAAGTACTGCCATAATTACTATGAAACACAAACTCTTTCCTTTTCCCCATCATGATTGATGAGTACCTCTTTTGTTTTTTTAACGAGCTTAAGGAGGGTAACATATGCTCGATATATCTCATCCTTCGGATGAGTCCAATCCCAAATGTTTTACGAATATGAGATTGGAGGGGTTCGTCCCAAAACGGGACCTCAATGTCATATTTTAACAAGTCTGGAGAAGATAAACTCAGCGTCATTTTATGTTTAGAGAGTATGAAAAGAACTAAAGAAGACTCCACAGGTTATTTTTTGTAAAAGTTAGTCTCCTCATCTGAAAAAATGACAAAAAAATATGAGAGAGAACTCTTCTAGTCATGATTAACTGGAGTGCTCTTTTTTCGTAAATAGTAACTCCTGGTCTGAAAAAGGGATAAACTATCACCAAAAATACGATCATTCAAATTCTTTTACAAGTGTGAAGGCATCAAGTTTGCTTCGCGATCTTCTCATATTAAGGGATTCTGAAAAGAGATTAAATAGGAACTCCGAGGGATTCCTTTTTCGTGGAAGTTTTACGAGCCCGAAAAAGAGATAAAATAAAACTCGGTGAAGTATTCTCATAGTTTCACGAGCATGAGAAAGGAAAAAAGTAAGATCGATACTATCTTATTGTTTTTAACGAGCTCGAAGAGAAGTTAAAAGAATGCTCATGATGTCTGCTCCATTTTTTAACGAGCTTGTAACAGAAAATAAACAATTATCGATATAATGCCCATTGGTAGGTTTCTTTCAACATGATATCCAGAGGTTGGAAGTTTTCCCGCGGCATAAGAAGCTGACGGCTTACCTCCAGTATGATGTACATAGGTTGGATACATGCCCCCCAAGCTTTGTTTCGTTCTCCTACTCTTTTTGTCATCCAATAAAACTCGTGGTTACTAGTAGCAATACCTTCACCAATGGAGGAAGAAAAAAGAGGATTAAATAACATAGGTGAATGAAATGAAGGTTCATATATTAAATATGGTGAAAAAATCAACTAAGGGGAGGGGATTTGTTTCATTTTTTCATGAGCTTGACACAGGAATAGAACTATACTCATGGGGTATTGTTTCATTTTTTAACGATCTTGACACATGAATAGAACTATGCTCATGGTCATCTGTTTCATTTTTTATTTTTTGAACGATCTTGACACATGAATAGAATTATGCTCGTGAAGCTAGTTTCATTTTTACACAATATTGAAACCAAAGGTAAACTATGCTTGGGAATGGTTTCATTTTTACACAAGCTTGAATTAGAAAATAACTATGCTTGAAGGGACCCATTTCATTTTTTAATGAGCTTAAAATGGAACGAAAACTATGCTCATGATGGCATGTTTCATTTTTTAACGATCTTGACACAGAAAGGGAACTTTGCTCATGGTTATCTATTTCATTTTTTAATGATCTTGACACAGGAAAAGAACTCTGCTCATTGCTGGTTTCATTTTTACACAAGCTTGAAACGAAAGGTAAACTATGCTTGGAACTGGTTTCATTTTTACGCAAGCTTGAAACTAAAGGTAAACTATGCTTGGAACTAGTTCCTAACCAACATGATATCCAGAGGTTGGTATTGTTCCCCCCAACATAAGAGGCTAGGGGAGTAACTCCAGCATGATGTCCAGAGGCTGGGGACATGCCCCTCATCCTTAAGGGGAAGAAACCACTAAAATATGTGGAACATTCATGGAAGTTTGATGACTGGTAGTCATGCGATGATTCGGTGTCACAAAGGAAAACTGATCAATTGTGATGATCCTCCTGTCATAGGGAAAATACATCACTTGAAAGAGTGTGGAAACTGCAGTTTTCATAGCATAGACATAATCACGTTCAAGGAGCAGATTAAAATCTAAGGGACTTTGGAATACCATAACATCAATACAGACAGTTTTCCCTCCTAAGGTGATAGGTAACTGCGGAAGGATCCCTAAAGGCCTAGTAGTCCTTCTATTAAAATACGGTATCTGGTCAGTGACTAGCACAAGCTGAGGAGAACCTATGCTTCCAAGCAGTTCAGGAAAAAATACTAACAAAATCTCTGTCATCAACTATAGTGTGAAATATTTCCTTATCGGAAACTCCTACATATATCTAGAAAGGAACACTAGAAGGAATTCGACATTATGTTAGATTATTCCAATCGAAGGAAATAACCTCAATGCTTGGAGGAGGTCCTGTGGAAATGGATAAGATTTCCTATTGCCTAGAACAATCTGAACCGACTAGGAAAACATCAACGGTTTTCAATTCACTCTCAACTGGAAGAGTAGAATGAGACGAAGATTTTGTCATGGTGACTACTTCAATCTAGTGCAGTGAACGTATCCGTTCACTCAGTTAACCGTGTCCGGTTAAGGGTTAAGAAGCGAGACCGTCTTCCATATTTGAGATAAATGATAATAATATATTGATTGATGATGATAAATTAAAATAAGATCGCCTTTTATAGGGCTTGATACAACATTGTGAAGGGTTACGCCCTTTCACTAGTAACCTAATAATCTATTAATTTATAAATAATAATATTAAATAAATATTCACAGCATTGCCACTCCCTTTTAAGGAGCTTTGTCCTCAAAGCTAATTTTTCTAGTATCAACTTTATCCTGGATTTGTGTTGTAATCCTTTCTACTTGAGTGGTGAATTTTTGAAACAATACAATTTGTAATTATTTGTCTTCCATATCGCCTTTTGGATTTCATGTATGAACACTTGTGGACCTTCATTACTTACACTTTTTGCATTGGTTGTGGTTCCAACATTGAATGTCATAATGATGGAGGTATTTTTAAAAGATGTTCTTCGATCTTGGAAATTAGGACAATGGTCATCTTTAAGACTTTGAAGTTTGAAAATATCCATATGAGTCTTCTCAATTTCCTGGAGCCATATTATTGTAGATGGATTCCATCTTACAATCTTAGTATCTATGCACTTAAATTCCAACAATTTCAAAGATATGTGGTGGTTATCACAAGAAATATGCACATCTAAACTGACATCAATCTGATTAGAAATATTTAGGTCTTTTACTAGTTTCCTCTGAATCGTAGCCCTCATGGCTTCTTTCTTGGAAGGAACTTTAAGGACCTTCATTCTTGATTTCCATATGACTAGGTCCAAGGATCTAATTCTGGAACAATATAATTGTTGTTCATCTATAGTAACCTGATCCACAGGGATTCCTAACGACGTGGATGAAATACCTTTTATGTCCTCTAGCTTACCAACATTAGGCCCATTATCATATTCACCATCATTTGGAACGTAAGTGACAGTGGGCAAAGAAACAATTTCTACATAACTATCTACACTTGTGTTTGTAGAACCATCATTAGTTCTTCCAACATGTTTAAGTAGACATTCACTACTTCCATGGCTTCGAACTTCATCAATCAGATCAATAGATTTATCTAATAAAACTAATTGGGAACAATGTTCAAGTGTCTTCTCCTGCTCAACAAGAACAATTGCATTTGAAACGTCACTTGCTATTGTAGACCTATAATCTACGACTTCATGATCCAGAACTGGTGGATGTTGATCTAATGCACATGCATGCTTTGTCGCTTTGATATCATCTTTTTCTTCAATTTCTACAATAGGTTTTCTTATTCTATCTTCCTCATCTTCTGTGTATATGTCCTCTTTTGGATATTTATCAACAATTACTTGGTTCTTATCAATGTCACCTCTATACATGCCAATTCCATGGGAGACATAGGTTTTAAATATTTTTTCCTCAAAACTGTCATTGTCGTCACAGAGAGCGGGCCAATCTTTTCGATACTTATCAGCAACACCGGTTTGACTATCCTCGGTATTGTGAACAATGTCATATTTACTTGTTCCAATTCCATGAGAGATGATGGCTTTAAGTCTCTTCTCCTCATAGCTTTCATCTTCATTATTGAACCACTTCATGGTTAAAAGTTTGAGACTTAATTAATAATAGGAACTAATAGTTTCCACTTAAATTTAAATTTTATAATAATAATTATAAAATTATTATTACGGAGCAATCAGGTTTTAATAAAAATAAAATATAATAATATTTAATATTATTATAATAATATTTAATTAATATTGTTTTTTTTTTTTGGTTTTGTTTTGTGTAGGGTTACGTGGATAAGAGATGGGAGGTGGCGGCTGGAAGAGGAGGAGCAATGGCGGAAGGGTGTGAGGAGGAGGGTGTTGAGGGAAGGCGTAGAAAGAATGGGCATGGGAGTGAACGAGCAGGGGTAGGAGGGTGTGAGGAGGAGGGTGTTGAGGGAAGGCGCAGCAAGAGGAGGGTGTGTAGGACGTGAAGGAGAGGAGGAGGAGGCATCCTAGGAGGTGCAGAAGAGGAGGGCGTGAGGAGAGGTTGTGGAGTGTGGACCAGGCAGGAGCAGGTGGAGCATGGAGGTTGCTGGTAGTGGAAGGGTGATTCTTGGGAGCAGGGAGTTGGGCGAGCAGGGGTGGCGGTGAAATGTCATAGGGAGGGATGGAGCAAGTAGAGCAGGTGTGGAGGAGGATGGGGGTAGGTTGACGGTTGAGCTGGCGCCGGCGGGAAGTAGGTGATGCGATGGAGCGGGAGTGGAGGCTAGACGTGGAGGGGCGTGTTTGCAGAAAGGCAGCGTGGAAGAGGCAGGCTAGAGGGCGCAGAGGTAGCAGGAGAAGGAATGGATGGGGGTTGGACGGAAGGTTGGGTGGCGACTCCGCGGGAGAGGACGCGCATACGAAATGTGGATGTGTTCAGTGGGAGAGGCTCTGCAGGGCAAGTGGCGAGGTGAGAATTTTGTGGAGATAAGAAGAATTATGGGAATGAGTGGAATGGTGGAATGAGGAGCCGAATCCGAGCTCGCTGGAGGAGTTGATGAGTCGAGTCCGAGCTCAGAGTGCAGGAGTGAATCCACTCTGATACCAAATGCAGTGAATGTATCCGTTCACTCAGTTAACCGTGTCCAGTTAAGGGTTAAGAAACGAGACCGTCTTCCATATTTGAGATAAATGATAATAATATATTGATTGATGATGATAAATTACAATAAGATCATCTTTTATAGGGCTTGATCCAACATTGTGAAGGGTTACGCCCTTTCACTAGTAACCTAATAATCTATTAATTTATAAATAATAATATTAAATAAATATTCACAGCATCTAGGCATTCTCCAATGAAAGAGTGTGATCAAGTGGAGGTGATATCGAGTTGACCAGTTCAACTTCACCCTTTGAAGAAAGAGTGGGATCGACTGAGGATGGATTTGGATCGACCGCTTCATCAACCAATGGGGGGTCAAGGGAAAACTTACGATATCCAGTTGGAAGGAGGTTCTGAGATATAATAATGTCTTCCAACAATTGCAAAGCTTCATCCATGCATGGACAAAGGTAAGTAAGGTGCATGCCCTTTCATAACAAACAAGGATTCTTGACTTTAACTTTCCGACCCTTAACCATGGAGTCACTGGTTGATGGGGTATCATCAGTATGATGTCCATAGGCTGATGATATAGGTGTTTTGGAGGCTTTATACCACTCTTCCAATACTTTGGAAAGACCGGGACAATCCTTGAGAAGGTGATAACCCTTGCAAAGCTTGCAAGGGAACTTGGGTCTACGAGGTGTTCAAATAGAATGAGTGCCATCGGAGGAAGATGGTTGATGCTTGGTCTCTTTCTTATCCTTCTTCTTCTTTATTGTCCTTTTCTTCTTCTTCTTATCCTCCTCTTTACTAACACTACTGCTTTGATCAAGCGAGGAAGAAGAAACAAAAGAGAATACATCCGACGAAGAAGAGGAAGGATCAGTTTGGGATTGACACTCTCGTGGTGGAGAGTTAACATTTGGAACATTGGGTACAACCGGAATCACCATATTAAATAACCATACTGGTAGTCCTATGGTTAATCCAAGAAGATTTAAAGTCGCAATAAAGGGAGGACCAATATCTCTAGCTGGAGGAAAGACAAAAGGTACCCCTTGAAAAGGGGCCTTTTGATTGGTATTCTCAGAAGAGGTTGCCATATCTAAACTCTCTAAGTCCTTCTAATTATCACACACAAGAAACGCTACTCAAACTAAAAGCAACAGGAAAAATTGTGAATAAGAGGGATGTAAAAGTTGGATCCTCACGGGTGTGTCAAGCTGTCACAACTCATGATATACTGTAGGGTCCAACAGTTATACTACCTAACCCTTGGACGTATGACCCGACTACCTAATAGTGCGTGCGTAGTAATCTCCCCGAGTGTCGTTCGCGGTGTATTGCGACAACAAGACGATCAAAATGTTTACTCAGATGGTTCCAAGAATCCTAATGGGGTCTCCCGATATACTCAAGCTACGTGGGAGTGCCAATCCATAGTGGTGTTTTCTAATGCACAACCATACGACAGGAGCATTCTGATATACTATAGAGTACATGAAGTACCTTTCTATATACCCGAAGGTATGTGAAAGGCCGTTCGATATACCGATTGGTACGTGGAAGAACTACAAGTCCCTGGGATGCAGTGAAGGGAAATAATGACGGTTCCCACGCTTAAAGATGCCAGAGCACATCTCTAACCTAACACACTAGTTGCTAATTTTTTTTATCTTAAACTAGCGCTTGATTTTATCTTGTACGGTTAAGTAAATCCATGAAGTGAAGACTTGGAATTTAAACAAGATGCAAATATGATCTATATGAAAATGCAAGTCTTATTTTCTATGAAGTCCTACCTAAGAAGGAGAGAGAGATATTTTTTCTTCCCAAATGCACAACCCTATGCAAATCCAATTTTAACTCACTTCAAAATGTTGGAAATAAGTCAAAAACTCAAAATCATACACCCAAAACTATCCTAAAGCAATAAAAGAGATATTTTATGGACACCAAATGCAATAATTCTATCCCATTTCCTATCTTTTTACACTCGAAAAAGACACATCTAAGCTATGGAAATAAATATTCCACAAACGTTTCCAATCAAACACAAGACATAGAAAAACACTCAATAATCTTGTCTAACTCAAATGCACACAAATCTTAAACAAGCCTTTCTTCTTCTTATGAGTGTAAGACCAAGAATCTCAAATGATCAAATTAAAGCAAGAATAATATTTATGTTTTCCAATTTCGTGAATATAGAAAAAGAGGGACAAAATCAAGCTTCTATTTGAACTAAAGTGGATACAAGGAATCAATCTTTCCCAACAATCACTGGATAGCTCAGCATGTAAAGGAAACAAGATGCACAACCCAAGAAAAATAGGCTAAAAAAAACATGGATATCCCACACTTTTCAAGTCTTTAAAACAAGCCAATCATACCAAACCAAAAATTATCTTAAAACCTTAATATGGGTCAAAGAGACTGTAGGATACACGATTCTACTTTTTTTTCAAAAATGGAATCCATTTCGCCTAAAAATGCAAGCAAAACAATAGTTTTGACTCAAAGGGACAAACATGGATCCAGATCTCAAAAAGACCCAAAAATAGAGGAAAATGACAGATCTATACTGATACTGACACCAACATAGGACACATCTCAGAAAACCAAACCAAAGGAGTTTTTTCAACTTATGCACCAAGTCATGAAGGGCGACGCGTCTTGCAAGGATACACCAAAGCATTGTGAGCCCCAACGACGCGCTCTGTTCACTTGGGAAGTACGTCAGCGACGCAGGCTGCAAACTATCAAACAACGTCAGTGACCCATGTTGCTATAAGGAAAAGTGCGTCAAATTACAGTTACGCAGGCTATGAACTTCCCAAGTGCATCGGGCAGGATCCAAGCAAGAAAAATGAAAAGCTCTCAAATAATAAAAATATAAATGGATCAATTAAAATCCCAATCAGATTTTGGATAGCCCAAAAACTCTTTGATGATCAAATCTGGTGGAGGGAGAGGAAATTAGAGGCTAAATCAAGAAAAATCATGAATTGAACACAAACCAAAACTGTGATCTATAAGTCCCCAACGGAGTCACCATTTTTGTTTGAAGACAATCTGTTAATGCGGACAAAAACTGATCTCTCTAGTCTAAATGATTTAGATCTAGAGCAAAAGAGTACATAACATAATTATCCTTCCTATTTAGATTAAATTTCAAGGTATTTCAAAGAATGAGTTACCTTATGATTGCAATTCCCTTCTCCTCGTTTGATCTACTTCCAGTCCCTCGATCTCCGACTGCAATACAAGATGGAGTAAGTGGAAACAAATGAACAATATGAAATCATATGATTATGAATATAACTAGATCAATGGTCAAAGAAGCCGATCCTAACCAATATTACAATACATAACAAGTTTATGGAAATATGTTTATATTAAATGTAATTTGCCGCAAATACAAAGTAGAGAGAATTATAGCCGATGCCTTGACATTATGACTCTAACTCGAATGATCTTGCCTCAAATATCCAAATCCTCCTAGCCTCCTATGGATGAAGAAGATAGTCCTGACCAAATTCCACCAGCATATGGGTGCATAATCCTTCCTCTCTTAACAATGGAGAGGGGGTTTGTATATATAGGGCTAAAGGGATAGAATAGGTTTAGATTTTAGGGGATAGGTCTCAGGGATCATCCCACTAGGTTAGGGGATCGAGAGCCACTTATCCAAGCATCCAAGGATAAGCCTCCACATCACCAAGATTCAAGAAATCGCTTGAATCTACCTTTTATCCATTTTAACCAAATCCAACGCACCTTGCATGAAGGAAACATGCATCAGAAGTAGATCACCGCACCTTGTACATAGGAACACTGCGTCAACGATGCGCTCTGTTAAGTGTCTAGAGTGCGTCACCTTGAGTTTGACGCTCCTTGCTAGAAAGAAGGGTGCATCGGGGTGACTACTAAAGGTAAAGGGAAAGGACAAAAACCTTCCTTCTGATGTTTTTAGCCCATGAAATTCAGGAATTAAGGCATAGGGATGACACATGACTCATGATGACAATATTTTGGTGTAACATAGGGCTTAACTGGTTAATGGGGTTTATAAGGAGGTAGGGTTAGGGTTATGGCCAATATGGTCATTATGGTCACATTAGGGGGTTATAGGGTTCAAGAGTTAGGTGTATAAGGAGGTTTAGATTTAAGGGGTCAATGGTTTAGCTGTTAGGGGTTTTAGTGGTTAGGGGCCTTAAGGTCATGTTATGTCATATGGATGCGTTGCACAATATACGTCAATCATTATGGTCGCATTTAATGGTTAGGGGATTTAGGGGTTTTTGAAATTAGGGGTTAGGGTTTAGTGGGTTAATGGGTTTATAAGGAGTTATGGTTAAGCTTTAATGAGGTTATGGTCACATTTAACGGTTGGGGGCCTTAGGGTTTAGGGTTTAAGGTGTTAAATGGTTAGGGGATTTTGGGTTATGGGATTTATAAGGAGTTAGGGTTTATCATTTTAATATCCATCATCATCATCATCATCATTGTCTTCGCCATAGTCATCATCATTATCATTGTCAACATTATCATCATCATCATATTCATAGTTATCATGTCAACTTCATTGTCATCATCATCATCATCATCATCATCATCATCACCAACATCGTCATCCTTGTCGTCATCATAATCAACATCATTTTCATTACCATCCTCATCGTCATCATAATTATCATTCATGTGATTATCATTGTTCTCATCATCATCATTTTCATTATCAACCTCATCACCCTCATCATCATATAATCATGTCATCGTCCTTGTTGTCATCATGATCATCATTATCATCGTCGTCGTCATCATTGTCATTGCTAATTTTTCCATGGTTCTGTAAACCAATAAACTAACCATGGTTTGATATTTATAGGTCATGTAAACCAATAATGGTTTATGGTTAACTTTATTGTATGGTTCATGGTCCATGTGTAAGGCCCCATACATAATTACTTTACCTTACAAGGGCGATATGGTGGGAATTACAATATTTGTAACATTGAGGATGGTTCTCATGGCCTAGACCATGGCCTGTGAACTAAATTTAGGGTCTAATGCCATATTAATTTGCTACCACATAATACCTATGTACATAATATTTATCCTACATGAGAGATATTCCCGAGGCACATTAGGGATGGTTTGTGAGACCCATGACATCCTAAAGGTGAAATCCAAGGTTTTAGTTCATATTTAAAGGTTTTGAACACCATGTATGGTTCTCACCATTACGATTCCCTATACCATTACATAGCATATATTGTGGATAATTCTTGAAACAAGGAACTTTGTGGTTCTAGGTAAGTGAATTAACATAACCTCTTATTGGTAAGAAAATAAAAGTCCACTTGTCAAACTAAAAAAGAAGCCACATCTTAGTCAAACAAGATTAAACTCAATGGAACCAACTATAGCCGCTATCAAATATGTGTTGAGTTCACAATTAAACAAACATATTGTAAGACATTAGCTTACATGAATGAAAATTGAAAAATTCCCACGTTGGGTTGTTAGTCCTAGTAGTATAAGGTTCACTTGTTCTCCATTGTGGGAACACCAAAAATTCTTTACATAATTAATAACATACATCCAACATCCAATTATATTTTTGGAAGTTCTCAAATACCATTTAAACTTTCAGAGCTCACTTTTGGCATTAGAAGAAGAGTTTATCTAGCATCCATAAAAGGATCATTGTATGGTGTTACCATACTTGAAGGGTTTTGGATTTAAAGAAGCTATAAAGGGGAATTTATATCATGTAATAATATTTGTAACTGAGAACAATGGAGGAGGGAGTAGTAAATAATCTTACACATAACAATTGGTACATGTCTGCAAGGTCACCCGATATATTTGGTTCTACTGCAATGTTCAACATTTTCAGAAGTATATGCATTCCTAATGGTGACCTTAGTTATAAATAGGAGGACATTGTTACATGTATGTTCTTGGTTCCACAATTCGTATTGGCCAGGATAGAAAAAATTGCAAAAGCATTATTTATTGGAATTATTTCCTGCACTAAATCTCAAACAATTTTCCAATCTTGGCTCCTGGCAATGGGAATGCCCCTACCTCTAAGAACCATAAAATTCCAGTATAATCGAATGTAACATCCCTCTTGGCCACTGATGAATCTATTAGTAAACATTGATAGATTGAACCCTCACAATAAGAAGATAAACACATAGTCTTCGAAAACTGTGATTGAGAAAGCGTTCATGTGGCAATGCAACATGGGAAATAACTGTACAAAATTAAGAACATATCAACCAGAATTAAGCTTGAATAGTGTCAATTTCTGCCAGCTGATGGAAGTGTTTCATAAAGCTTGGGGAAAACATGTACAAAAAATTCCAAATGTTTACCCACAACTAGGGAGTTGCAATAGAATACCCAATCAATTTTGAGAAGTGTGAAGAGTATTTCAATCTCCTTCCTCATGGGAAATTGTTTTCTCAATCTCGCATTCACCATTCTCATGTGCAAATGCTACCCAAATTCTACATGATGTGTTCCCCCTATTTGGATTGATATCCAAAACCTAAAAATGACCAAATCAACAATGCAAAGAGTAATTCATAGATCTATGATGGGAGATGGATGGCTATAAATGAGCATATAGGTTAGGTTATTTAGGAAACCTTTCATTTCCTTGTTAATTTTTTCTTAGTGAAGGTATTAAAGCTGAAGCATTAATTTGGAAGGTTATCCCTATAAGGGAATCAATAGAATGGATTTTTTTTCCTACACCAAATAATGCTATATGGGAAGAATATTTACGAGGGATTATGAAGTAGATAAATGAGAAATATTTCTTATGTTGGTTAAGGTAGTTGATGGGAATGCCATCATTGATTACTGGTTGGAAGAGTTCCATAGAGTTATGTTTAGGGAGCATATTCATTGATATTGATACCAATTGGATTGGGTTGTGAAATTCCACATGGGTAGATCACTAAGCTTGAAAAAACCTCACAATTTCACTCAGTTAATTGCAGAGAAGAATTAGCAAGAAAATGATCAAAATTCACACATTAAACTCAAAATATGTGAGAAAATGTTGTTGATACATTCATCAACTCTAAGCTGGAAAAAATATGTCAATACAATAGAATGAATTCGATACCCCTAGAAGGATTTGAATTCTCCTCAATTCATGGTTTAATCAGCATTGGAACCATCTCTCGATAAGACTCAATGACCGCCAATGGTGAATAAACAATCAACTAAGGTAGAACTGATCCTAACTGAACCATGTGAGCACTGAAATAGGAGAGGAGACTCCAAGGGGCACATAACTTGCTATCAGTAGTCAAGTGGAGTCCTTCTACACTACGAAACAATCATCTGGGAGCTACAGTCAGTTAACTGAACAATCAATGCATGAACTCACTGATGGAGGTCCTAGAACTGTGTAGTAGGGCGCATGAGTAATTGCAGTGATGAAAACAATGCGCACTAGGTGTGTAGGAGGTTTATTGATGACTAGAAATAGGATCTAGGGGGGCCTAAAACAAGGACTAGGTGCTAGGATACTCCATTGTTGCTAAATCCGAGCTTCCTCGAAAGACACTTATTTTGTCAACAAAGACATCAGTTTTGCAAACACAACCAAATTTGGATGACTCCTATCAATGAAGAATTTTGTGAAGAATTTTTTTTCAAAATATTCATAGAATTTGTTCATGCTTTAAAAGGAATAGTCCATTTGTAGTCTACCGGCTTGATTTATTTGTTGGATATGATAGTTGGGCCTCCTCACCCTTATATGCATTTTGGATAGAAGACAATGTTTTTGAATTTTACTAGTTTCTTTTTCATCTTTGTACACATCACATTTTTATGAAGAGAGTCAACTCCTGATCAGAATAATGATGAAAATAATATGATTAGTCATGAATATCAAAGCAAGAAAGACACAAAAGTCAGTACAAAATAAATCCCTGTTTTAGCAAAATACATAGGCTAAAGTTTCATCTACTAAGTGAAGTGCAGTTTGAGGTATTTACAGTTTTTGTGGTTCAAAGGATGATTACTAAAGCCATGAAATCCCATAAGGCTGCATGAAAAAGGTTTAAAATTTTGGTAAATATGGCACAAAGTTTCATGTAAGAGTTTGAAAGGCACTGCCATGTTTTTCCCTGTTTTAGTCACAATGTCTTTTGGCACGCTTTCCGAACAACTGGAGGTAAATATTTGAAACCAAAAGAGGTTTTTGTTGGGAACGAACCCATTAAAAAAAAATCTCTCATATTTTACACAGGTATCACAGATTGAGAGATTTGGAGGGGTCTTTGAGACCCATTTTTCAGAATTTCGCCAAGCTTTTCTGTTGCAAAAATGTCCGATCAATCTTATCATCTATTTTTTTGGGATCTTGAAATCAAGTGTTTGGATACTTTGAGGAATTGTTGCATCATATATATGAAGATATAGGATCCTTATGCCTTTTTCAAGCACATGTGGTAAATTAATTAATCCCATTTAATCTATTTTCTATATTATCCTATCATATGCATGAGCAATTTAATAACTATTGTTTGCTGTTGTATTGAAATTTGGATAACTCAAGATATGAAATAGTTCGAAAACAATCACCAAAACTGAATCATAACCTTAATTTTAAAAAATTACATTCACATATTCCAGGAACAATAATACCAACTAGTGTGAACCCGTAATATGCAAATGTCACAGAACAAGCAAAAATGTTGGCAAGAGACGTAGTCGTTTTCTGATTTTCTAATGTACGACGTCGTTTGAAGTATTGCCGTGCCATAATAACAATAAGAATTAGTGAAACTTTCCACACCTTACTTATTTTATAATTTTATTAATACAGGTGCTTGAAAATAAGTGCTCTTTTATTAAAATAATGTTTGGCAATAAGATACTTTCACGTGAAGATACCTAACCACCGGTTTTGAAATGTGAAAATTTCAAAATACCAAAGCACAAAGTGAGACCCATATTCCATCATCGAAAAGCGAGCATATGGTGTATTTATCATGAAAAACGAATATAAAAAGCTTAATGTAAAACAACTTGTTGGAGTTTCATTATAGATTTAATTTGATGGTTAAGGTTTGATAGATAAGGAGTACCATATGATAGTGAGTTCAAATATTTTTTAATGTATTTTTCAAAAAGGATTTCATTGCCAATGTAAAAGAGGAAACCAACATCATAAATGATTTCATGTCAACTCGTTTATAGTGATCTTAAGCTATCTTGTTTAAGCTGGTATCCCAAATGGTCTCATTTAAGTATCTGGTATAAAATCCTTTTCTCACATTGGTATGTATGTCAAAATAATGTTAATCATCCACAATTTTGCATATAAGAGAATCCTCTAATTAATAATTATGATTTTATATTAAATGATTTTTTATATTAATCATTTAATATTTTGGTAAATTTGGTAATCTTAATACTCCTTTAAATAAATGTCTCAACTTTTATTTACCGTGATAAGGTTATGTCCTTTAACATGGATATATAATGAAATTTCAATACTAAATATGTATTTTTGGCTATCATGTCAATATCAACTATGAAAATTTGTCATCAACATTGTCTTTTAAGTTTATTAAATATGATTAGAAAATGATACTAATGAAGGTTAACTTTCATACATAAAACTATATTGTCTTTAGATTAGAGAATATGACTTAAATTTTTAATCAAAATATTGTATGGAAAAAGAAAAGCTAATAATATCATAAAGCTTAATATTTCCATATATGTAAACATTTAATAAGTCATAAATACCCTATCTAACATGAAGAAGGAGATTCATTTATCTATGGACAAAGCCAATTATGTCTTGCCGAGAAATAAGGTTTTATTTCAAAATGTGAACCGTTAACTCCCTTCAATGCTTAATATATTCTTTACGACGCAATCAAATTATAAATAAATGAGCTTTAACTGAATTATTTGAATTTACCTAAAATTATCAAATTGCATAAAAGGAAAAATTCAATCAATAATTTTAAGTCTCACAAAATTAGATAAACCATTCAAATTGATAACTAATGGCATGTTTCATTTTCAAATGTGAATGGAAAAATTGATCTTTCAATGTAATTATGTTGATCTGCCAAAGTGCTCGTTTAACCAATTTATGCAATTAAGACCACAGATTGACGAAATTGTTGAGAGATCAAAATAATACAAATAAAAGGAACAGAAGCATGGAAGTGAGTGAAATAATTCCACATGAGATCAAGCAAGGATTATTAAACAACTAGGAACCCAAAAAGGTTGAAATGACCAAATTCATCCAAATCACCGAATCCTCGTCGTATGAGCCCAAAAATCGATAAAGAGCAAAAGATCAAACATGGGAAATAAAAGGATGCCATTAAACCTAAAACAATGAACTCTAAATCCCAAATCAAGCAGGACAAACCAAAAACTAAGTATTTACAAAAATTACATGGGGACCCCTTTTATTTTGCAAGGGAGTTGTTGGGGGGCCAACAGGTTCTAATGTAATCCTCTTTCTATATATTCAAGCAAAAAGAGGGATAAAAGGGTCTTTTTTGGGTCCTCCTTGGCATGTATGTAGCTTTGTGTATATTTTTTGGAACTCTTGATTAATATATATTGCAGATATTTCTATGGATTCCTGAGAGTAATTTGTTGATGTGTTCCCCTTGCTTGTATTTATCATATATTCTTTCCTCTTATGTTCATATGATTAATTGTTTATGAATGTCATGGCAATGCCAATGTATTTGAAAATATTTTGAATCAACAGAGTATCTCCTGATTGATTTTTCCTTTACATGGTAATCTGGATATTTTGTCGCAATCATATAGTATCTTTGATTGTGTTTCAACTAATTTTGGAGGTAAGATCTAGTGTAGGCGCACAGTTTTATTTTCAAATATCTTAGTTCTTCTTATACTACCATTACCTATACAACAAATTATTTGATTTCCCATAGTTATAGCGGGTATATATTAGTTGAGGTTTTTGTCTTGATTGCATAGAGTCTTTCAACCCCAAGGTTGTCCTCCCAACTAAGCCAAATTCAATCAATCATCCATTTTTTCCCCCGAGCTTAAGATGTGTTGGTAATGCTCTTGTACCATTCCTTGAGCAGATTCCAATGCTAACACTCCCTATGGGGACTAGGACTGTATTTTCACCCCTATTGTTTGTAGGATATACCCAAGTTGAATATTGATGTAGTTATTTGTTCTTTGAAGTAATATTTGAATAATTTAGAAAAAAAACTCTATGACTAGATAGATTATTTCCTTATTTTGGTCGATGGGTGGAGAGATTGGGAATTTCTTGAGGTCAGGTCTTCCTTCACTTAAAGAGGTTGATGGATTTGTCTTGTGCCTTAGGAATCAATTCCTTGTCAAGCGATAATTGCTATCTTTGTATCTAGACTGTTGGTTATATGCATGACTATGTTTGATGTCTCTAGGCAACTTCTATATGAAATTTTTATGTTGATAACTTTGGTCGGCCTTTTCTTTTCCTTATGATTGTTGTATATGATGGTCATGAGAGATACATGATTTTTGTATATGATGGTCATTAGAGATACATGGTATATTAAAAAATCTCTTAGCCTCTTTTCAATCTCACTTGCAACAAAAACGGAAAGGTACTTTCATAAAAATTCAAAATGACAATACAAAATGATGCCACTTCCAATACATTTAGTGATGATATTTTCTTAGTATAGTCACTATAAATTTTTCCATGGTGAGGAATGAGACTAGTCAAATCCTTCAATCTTATTGTGGCATAAATCATATACAAAATATTTGTATAAGAGTATAGTTTAGTAGAGTAGAGTAGTTAATGTTGAATGAAATCCTACTATAGGGATAAGCCGTTTTAACTTCTAAATACTAACATTTATTCATATCAATGGATGTTGCAGACTTTTATAATTGGAATAGGTGAAACTTATGTATTTTGATGGAGCTTCATTTGCTTGGGATGTGGAAGAAAAGGTGTGTGACAAATGAACACTTAGTTTTTTGGTGTATTCAAAACTAATTATTTTAGCTACACCTATGGAATTCAGCAATGCATTTGTTGAAATATGTTCGAACTCTAATTCCTTCATAAAATTCTTATTATGTCATACATGCATATATTTATAGCTTTTTGTTTTCTAATGATCTTAGCAAGTCATACGTAGAATATCTTACATGCTTTCAGGATAATCATTCATTTTCCCACTCACTAAATGAAAAACTTGTATAATTAATAGATAGTGTGAATGATCAATTTTTTCTACCTGGAACATACATCTTATCTATTTTTCATTTAATCTTCCTAGAATTGGTTTTGTTGGATCACTTTATATTGCAAAATAAACCTCTTCTATCACTAGTTCATTGGCAGCCATGACCACAATATGTACCCAAATCAAGCTCAGTATCAAGAGTCTCATTTTTTGTTGTTTAAGATCTTCTACATTGTGCAATTGCCGCTCAAAGTTCAATTTGACCAAAAAACCATCTCCAATTGGGATATTTGCATACAACCAATCCATCTGAATGTTTCCTCCCATGCCAACAACCCACTTTCTCAGCAACAACATTTACCATTTAGTCAAGCAATCACAACCACTACATCCATTGTTAAAATCTTATCTGGGTACACATGCAAACAAACTTGGATATCCTTGACCATGCCACATACCCTAACTTTGGAATCCATAGCACAAACATTCCTATATGGTCTAGAAATATTTAATCCTATCTTCTGCATTACCTTCAATGGCATGGAATTACTGTAAGTGTCGAATTCTAGCACGTAATTATGTAATAATTAATTATTTACTAGTAAATAAATAAAGAAAGGACATGTATCCTCTAATTTTTACATGCCTAGGTACACCCATGGATTACAATTTGTTGAATCAATAAGATTGGCCAAATTGAGGAGCCTAGCCACCTTCTCCTTTTATCCAAGCAAAAGTGTTGGCAAAGGAATTGAAATCCTAACCGTTGGCAACTCTTGTGCCATGTCAAAACTAAACTGAAACCTATGAAGCAATTTGCTCCTGCTGAATTTTTGGGGGTGCAGGCTGCATATTTGATCCATTATAGATTTTTTTCCTCTTCCATATTTATTTTTGGACCTCAGCTCCCATGGCAACCCTCATTTTATTTTCTTCCTTAGACAATGTACCTGCATGTTTCAGAACATAATTTCCATGGTCAACAATGCAATTATTCAATGCATGGAACTGATGATCTGGCAAGTGAAACACCTTTTATATATTAATCTGAGTCTAGGAAAAAACTTGATCAGGTTTCTACATTAACGTCTTTTGTTTCATCAACAACTTCCTCATGTTGATCACATTAAGCATCATTATCTAGGTCATCAAAAAAACCACATCCATCTTCCTTGTGAGGAGCTTGATAGGCCATGCACTAAGCAAGTGGATAAATAACAAAAGAATTATTTGTCTTGAATGGCATAGGAGGATTTTGTCATTCCCCCCTTTTATTTGGAATGAAGGTTTTCCTTGGTGTTGCATCCTAGGTTGAAAAAGACAAGCACTTGAATTAGATTCCATACGATTGATTTTATCCACTTGAGAACCCTGACCTGATTAAGCTGCATCATCACATTCATAGTAAACAAGAATTTGAGGTATGTTCTTCAATTCTTTAGTGTTCATGATATTGTATATATATTGATAGTCACGAAGATTAAACATAAACGTAATCTCACAGGCTTATAGTCTGGCTAAAGGACTACTTGAGATGCCATTTAACACAACATGAGTGGTATTGTGTGGGGGTAGATATTTTCCTCGTCAAGGTGTTGTAGTTGTTCCTTTCTCAAGAATAATGTGTGCTCATTGAGTTGCTGCTGATAGTGGTAAATCCAATGAGAAGAAGAAATCACATAAACTGAGCACAGGGGGTATTTACAGAGCAATTGATAACCATTGTTTTATTTCTCTTCCTCGGATATGTAAGACACACATTTATCTGCTACTAACTTGCATCATGATCCACCTTATACTCTTTCATTGGAAACAACATACCTTGCATGTTTTGATTCACCAAAAGAAAAACTAGGTTATTATGGGAACTATACCTACTACTTATGCAAGTTAACTAAAAGTATAATTGGATTAGACTTAAGTTGCATTCCAAATGCATGCTAGTTATTCTAGTGCTCCATCAAACGGTAGATAACCTCAAATAACACTGGTAATGTATGCACCCCCTCCATTATATTTCTTAATTAATATTAATTATTAGGATATTTAAACACTTAGGAGTTAGTTTAGATCAACTTGTTATAGTATATCTGTTAGGAAAAGTGTGTTTCTTTAGTATGGATTAGTATGCATTTGTAAATATATATTCTGACGATCATGATATGTTCTAGACATAGAGTGATCTGACGATTCAAATTCTCTTAGGTCATAAATACCATTGATTTATGGCTTAACACCCGATTGGTGCATGATATCTATTTAAATAGCATGGAGGGTCACTTGCTAGTTGATCGATTATGAGAAGATCATTTGTAACTTTCTTTCTTTTGCATAATAAACTGCCTCAAGTAGTTATTTGGATGGGGCCGTGGGGTGTTTCCCTTTCTAGGGTTTAAACCATGTGAAAACATTGATGTGTTCATCTGTGATCTGTTTGTGTGAGTGGGTGCTCTAGGTGTTCGGTCTTTTGGAATGATCCTATGTAGTTGAACATGGTATCAGAGCCTTTCTGAAGAGCCGCTTTCGTTGGTGATCTAAATCTTCAACCGGTGTTGCCGAAGCTGTGAAAATGTTTCTGGTTATGAAATTTATGTGCATTTTTGGGCTGTGAGAGGCGTTTCATTGTGTCCAGAGCGCCATTTCCATTGGGGAACAATTTTCGTTTCATCGAAAAAGGCTTATGTTTTCCCAAGATACTTGCATTTCATCAGATCTAGAGGTATATTGTTACAGTGACATTTTTTATATTTAAAATAATTTTCTCATTTTCTTTTCAGATCTAGTATTTTTTTAGTTCTAGGTTGTTTCCTTCTCTTTCTACATATGCTCTTTCCCTTTCACCTTGTGCGATCTTGGAAAATCATAAACATAATGAAAAATGGTTTAATTTATTGCGTATGCTCTTTGCCGTGCACTTCATGCGACTGCGACAAATCAAAAACTGTGAGAAAACATATACAGTTAGGGAAAGCTAACAAGGTCTAACTCCAAATTCGAGTCATTTAATTTTTTTTCTTGTTTTTGTTTCAATTTATGTGAAGCGATTTGCAGGAGAAAAGGTCTTTTTTGGCGAGCACGAAGTTCGATACAAAGAGTAAAAAAAACCCTTCCTCCTTTCCATCTTTTACGTACCTTTAAATATTAGCTCACTTGGTTAAAAGTTGCTTTATTTAATAAGAGGTCTTGAGTTCAAGTCTTCTTGTTAGTTACTTTTCTAAAATTGCATGTAATTTCTATTTTTAAGTTACTTTATTGTAAAAGTGCATCTCCCTTAAATTATAAAAGTGAGTCACTTAAAGTCTTTGAGTTTTTTGCATGAAATATTTAAAGTAACATTATTGTAAAAGTGAAACTCCACTTATTTAACAAAAGTGGTTCACATAAATCAACATTATTGTAAAGTGATTTTAAAAGGTTAAGTTTGGGAAGAGGGGGGGTCTTTTTTTTAGTTGGGTCAATCCTTTGCCTGCCTCATATTTGTTGGGATCACATGCAACCATTTTTTCAATCAAGCATAACTTCCTCATATGGAGTCAGTTTTCAATGCCGTTTTTTTAAACAACCTAGTTTTTCGATATCTTTGCAGTTTGCATCCATACCATTGGTTTCTGTTTTTACGACCTTCATTTTACAGGATAGCCGACCCATGTGATATTATACTTACTAGTGCCAACTACTTCTCATGGAAATATCGTATGGAGGATGTCCTACGAAGTAGGAGACTTTATCGAATTACCTCAGGGAAATAAATAGATCCCACTGATGCTGATAAGAAAATAAAATGGGCCAATAAATGTGATGAATCCCGTGGATTGATTGGGATGTAAATCTCTATTGATTTACTATTCCACATATCTGGAATTGATGAACCGCATCAAGCTTGGAAAAAATTGGAATATGTGTTGGTAAACACAATGAAATTCGAGGTCACCAACTCGAAAATGAGTTGATTTCCTTAAATCCAACTGATTTTTCATGCATTCAAGATTATCTATCTAAGTAAAAAACTCTTAGACTCTTATGTGCAAAATGAAAAATTAAAAGATAAGACAAGCAATGCATTTATCATATTATTTCCAAACTTGGAACTGCATATTTTGTTTTTGTATCTACATTTTACTCCATGAAAGAATCATTGGATCCAACTAGCTATAAAGAGCCTAATCTTGAATCCTTTTGTGATTCTTGTATTAGAGAGAAGGATAAGATCATACATCTTGGAATGATTATCAATGTAGATACATCTAGAAAAGCCTTGCTAGCACAACAGGAAGAGAAGTCCAAGCATCCAAAGAAGCAAAATATTTGCAATAATAATCCAAACAAGGGTCCCAAACACTCTCAACCAACATATTCTTCAAAATGTGACAAAGGAAACAAACCAAAAAGTCATTGCAACTTTTGCAGGAAATATAATCATGATGAATCTAAATGTTTCAAGAAGATGGAATCCCTGGAAGCAACAATGAAGAAGCACCACATCAGCCTTGTTTCGTCTTCAGAATATTCATCTCACGGACATGCACTTTGTGCTTATGGTTTTTCCTATAATGCATCTTCTTCTTCTAGTGGCTCATTGATTCTGGAGCATCTTATCATATGGATAAGGATACATCCATATTTTATACTATGCATGAATGTAACACCAAAAAAATATTTGTTGGTGACGATAGATCTCTTAGTGTTGTAGGATCTGGAATAGTTCTAGTAGATAATGGATAATTTAGTGATGTACTATGTGTTCCAAGAATTTCCTGCAATTTTTTGCCATCCTATCAAATCACTCATTCTAGTGAAGGTAAAACTGTAACGTTTACACCTCACCAAGTTGTAATCAAGGATTTTAAATATCCTAAGCATGTCCTATCAACTCGAATTGTTGATGATATTACCAGTTTGTACAAGTTTAACAACTTTGAGTCATCACCTTTTCCCTCAGTTTCTGTTGCTCATAGTGACCACTTGAGAAAACTTTGGCATGAGCGATTTGGTCACTTAAATTATCACTCATTGCAACACCTATGTAAAGAAAATATAGTGACGAGTCTTCCGATGGTATCTTGCAGGGATGGTGTTTGTTCTAGTTGTGTCCTCAAAAACATCATCAAGATAGTTTTGACAAACGTGTCTTTTGGCATGCCTCGACCCCCTTGGAGCTTGTGCATAGTGACTTGTGTGGTCCTCTTCCATCTGCTTCCTTTTCTGGTTTCAAATATTTCTTAACTTTCATTGATGATTACTCTAGACACACTTGGGTTTATTTCCTAAAACTTAAGAGCAGAGTATTTAACATGTTCTTGTCCTACAAGGCCATTGTTGAAAAACAATATGGTCATCAAATTCTTCAGTTAAGATCTGAGAATGGGAGATAATATGTTAAAAACAATTTCACTACTTTCTGTACTCAACAAGTAATCCAACAACAACACACTCTTCCATATACACCACAAAAAAATGTTGTAGTTGAATGGAAGAACCTCACTTTAAAATAAATGGCTAATTGTATGCTTCAAGCTAAGGGACTAAGTCTTCAATTTTGGGATGAAGCCATAAATAGTGCAAATTACATAGTTAATCGCACCCCCACTAAAGCTTTACAAGATATCACACCGGAATAAGCATGGAGTAAAATTAAACCAAATGTGAGTCGCTTTCGTGTGGTTGGTAGTGAAGCATGAGCTCATATTCCAGATGAAAAACAACAAGCATTGCAACCTAAAAGTGAAATGTGCATCTTTGTTGGATATTCTGAAAATGTAAAAGGTTATAGACTTCTTCAGCCGCATTCTCATGATATAATAATTCGAAGAGATGTAAAATTTGATGAAAATATCTTGTCCTGCAAGCCTAACTCGGTGTTTGTGCCATCTGTGGACTGCAAGCCTAATTCGGCGCTTGTGCCTTCTTCTACTCCCAACTTCCTTGAAAACATTCCAATTCCAGTTTCTGATGATGAAAGTGACAATGAAAATCTACCTCAGCTTATTCATTTTCCTCTAGCACAACCGCTTCCTCTATAGATCTATTCCACATGCAAAGCAACTAGTGATCTTGCCAGTGATCCTAGAGATCAACGACGAACACATTCTCAGTTCCAACAAGACTCTTCTCTTTTGGCCCAAGTTTTAGAGAATCATGATCCATATAATTTTGCATAAGCTTCAGGGAATCCATATTGGTATGCATCTATGCATGAATAATTGAGAGGAACCTTCAACAATTAAATGATGAAAATGCACGATATATCAGAAATAACAGAACACAGAAGGAATTTATTGATCGCAGGACACTTCGAGGTGGAAACCTCCTTTGAGCAAGCTCAATACAAATAACTTGTGGATGCCTTCATTAGACTCAACACGTACTTATATACTAAGTCTAATCTAAACAACTATTACTCCCCATGAATGTGGGATAATACAATATACTCACGGGACGACTTACAAAGCATATGCGTCCAACAACAATATACTAACAATGTGGGATAATACAATATAATCACGGGACAACTTACAAGGCATATGCGTCCAACAACAATATACTGACGAAGTATACTAACAAAGTAAACATAAGGGTTGACATAGGTTCTTAACATCCCCTCCCCTTAGAAAAACTTTGTCCTCAAAGCTTTAGATGTGGAAATTGGTGTTGAATCTGGAGGAGTGGGTACCATGTAGTATCCTCTGGTTGCATTCTGTGCCACTAAATTAATACCTCTATGATGGAACGAGAGAGAAGATGACGAGAGATCCTATTGAGGATGGCCTCCGGCTCCAAAATGATGGATCCTTCATTATTCATTTCTGGTAAAACAATTTGTGCTCTGATGTTGGTGCCAAGAACTTTCTTTAGACAAGAGACATAAAATACTGGATGAATGTAGGAAGTAGGAGGAATTTCCAATCTATAAGCAACGGACCCAATCTTCTGAAGAACCTTATATGGCCCATAGAACTTTGGATCCAGCTTATGATGTCGTTTTAGTTTCAAGGAGGATTGCTTGTAAGGTTGTAGAAGCAAAACCATATCACCTACGTGAAAAGTACGCTCAGAACGGTGCTGATCGGCTTGATGTTTCATTCCATTTCTGGCCATGTGAAGATTGTCCTACAGAATGCGAAGAATCTGATATCGGGTTCGAAGAACCATGTCAAATTCCTGAACTTGTGAATTGTTGGGGGAGTATGGAAGAAGCACTAGCAGTTCCTGACCATAGACTGCTTTATATGGAGTCATTTTAGATGCATTGTGGTACAAGGTATTGTACCACCATTCAGCGAGAGGTAGCCACTTTTCCCATTGATGATGTTGTTCGAAGGTGAAGCAACGAAGATAAGTTTCCAAACATGTGTTGATAACTTCAGCCTGACCATATGTTTATGTTTGATACCTTGAACTCATCTTTAGTTTGGTGCTAGTGTGGTGAAACAATTTTGTCCAAAAATGTCTGGTGAAAGTTGCATCACGATCTGAGACAATGGAAGAAGGGATTCCATGAAGACGGAAGATATGATCTAGGAAAATCCGTGCGACTGAGGAGGCAATATACGGATGGTTGAGGGCGCAAAAATGACTATATGTGGAGAGGCGATAAACCACAACCAAAATCATTGTCTGCCCTCCATATTTAGGTATCCCTTTAGTGAACTCCATAGAAATATATATCCCAATCCATGTAGGGATGGGAAAGGGTTCGAGCAATCCCAGAAGGAGTGTCGTTTCACCCTTGTTGCGCTGGAAGGTATCACATTCATCCACCATCTGTTGAATTGTACTTTTAATTCCCTTCCAAAAGTAGTTGCTTTGTGCCCGCTCATACGTTTTGAGGAACCCAGAGTGCCCTGCCGATGGAGAAGCATGGAGTTCATAGGAGACATCTTGTTTAAGATCTGTGCTCTAGGGAAGCACCAAAATACCCTTGTATCTCAGGGAAGCACCACACCAAGAGTAATGCGGTATAGAAGAAGGGTTGTTGGCCAACCGTTGGATGATTTGAGATAATGAGGAGTCATTGATATAGCCCTGCTGAACAGATTGCAAACAATTTGGAACAGGCATAGAAATAGATGAAAGAGAAACTTGGTGAAATGTGTAGCGATAGGGCCTAATGTTGGGAGGAACACTTCCAGGAAGGAGCTGAATACAATGGTACTATGGTCTTGAAGGTGGAAATACCACTAGTTCAACAAAGACACATGCATATGTATCCAAAATTTGTTGTAGATCCAAAGGAGTAGTGGAGACTGCTGATGGGTGCATCTGAGTGGAATGGAGCTGAACGATGACATGATGTGAATTCTTCTTAAGGATATTTTACATGCGATGTGAACTGATGATGCTGAGAGACCCTGGTTTTAATCCCTTCAATGTGTGTTTTTCCCCATTGACTGAAAACTGCATCCAAAGTTCAGCAAAATCCCATAAGATGGAGCCAAGTGTGCATAACCATTGAACACCCAAAACCACATCACATCTGCCTAAGGGAAAGGAAAACATGTCGGAGTGGTTATAATCTCCAATAGAGATACACACATTGTGACACTTCCCCTTGCAAGGTAAGGTGCCCCCATTGGCAATCATGACTTCAAATCTGGAGCAAGGATGGACAAAACAATCATCCTGTTTGGAGATCCGAGGGTCAAAGAAGTTATGAGTGCTACCAGAATCAATGAGTACTGTAAGAGGGAACGTTTTGAAGTAACCCTTGACCCACATTATTTGTGGGATCATGACTCCGACTAAAGCATGGAGAGATATCTCTGGGTGGTCTTCCTGAGATGGAGGGTCAACAGGCGACTGTTGAATGTCGACCTGATCATCTACTGCATACTGATATTCTTCACCAATTTCAGTTGCAGGCAGATAATCCACATCCAAGAGATAGGGTTTTTTCTCAACACATCTATGTCCCCGAGTGAATTTCTCATTACAATTATAAAAAAACCATTTTTCTCTACGTTCCTGCATCTAGAGGAGTTTCTCTAAGAGCTGGCATGATGGGAGGTCATTGGGAAACCATATTTATGAATGGAACAAAACTCAATTTGGAGCATTGTTGGGATTTGATCTTGTCCTCCGCTAACTTAGCCAACCTGAGGACTTCCATCATTGTGCTGGGATAGAACATTTTAACCTCAGATTGGATTGCATTAATTAGACGACTGACAAAACAAATCCTGTAGAATTCATCAAACAATCCTTCTATGTGATTGGAAAGTTCCTCAAATTATGTCTGATACTCTCTCACAGTGCCAATTTGGCGAAGTTTAGTGAGTGCGCCTATGAATTCATCAAAAGCACTAGGGCCAAATCGTTGCAAAATGAGTTGGAAAAAATCTTTCTATTTTAGCTCTGAATGAGCCTTGATGTACCAACAAAACCATTGAAGGGATTCATGTTCCAAATGAAAGGATGCAAGTGGAATTGTCTTGAAATCAAAAGTATTATGAAGAATGAAATATTGTTCTGCGCGGTATATCCATCTAGTCGTATCATCACCATTGAAGCGAGGAAACTCAAGCTTCAACCCACGAAAAGTGATGGAAGAAGAGAAACCAACGTATGCAGAAGACTCTGGTTGTCGTCTATTGTTCATGGATTAAGGCTGAAGATGGAGGTCAAGAATTTTTTCATCTAGATCTTGGAGTTTGTTTTTGAGGGCCGCAAGTTCTTCCTCCTGTTAACACCCAAAAAGTGCTCACTACCTTATCTCCCTCATTACACGACTCATTCATCCATATTTCCTACCATATTTGCCTCCAAAACCTTAAAAAACCATTAAAAAGCCTCCAAAAGGCCAAAAAAACCCCCCTTTTTCCCCAAAATAATGTAAATTCCTCCAAAAATAGCAAAACCCCTCTAAAAAGGGAATAAAAAATACAAAAAAGAGGAAAAAGAGGGAAAAAGGGAAGCAAAAACCCTATACAATTGACCTAAACCATATGGTGTCCAAAACCATGGGTCAACACTCCACCACTAAAAACCTATAAATAGGTGATGGAGGCCCCCCATTTCACATCCACGATCTTTCCTATCCTCACTTTGCCAAAATCACTCCTGAAACCCTAACTCACCCTTTTGAGCTAATTTCACATTTGAGTGCCCCTTTGGCCCATATCCAAAACACTTTGGAGAAGGAGAAGGAACCCATTGGATCTTGGAAGCAGCCCTCCTGGACTACTACAAGAGCTTCACCAACCTCACATTTGAGGTAAAATTAATACAAAAATCAATTTTTATTATCTTGTCATTTCTTTTTATGCACATGCTTAGAGTAGTTTACTGTTTTATTTACTGTCTTGTTTTTACCATTTTTACTGAACTGCTACTAAGGAGTCCCTTCTCCTTAGTAGGTGCCCATTTGCACAAGTTAGGGTGAAAACCCTAACTATAGTTTTGGCGACTCTTCTAGTGTTCCTTTGAGTTTCTGGTTATAATTTTTAGAAGTTTTTAGTTTTCTGCAATATTTTTCTGTTTTCCCCTTTCGGTTGTCCCTTTCGGCAGTTGGGTTTGTTGCCGTACATCGCGTATTTTTTCCCCACAGTTGCGATCCGACCGCGGCTTTCAGACTGTTACCTGCGATCCGACCGCGGCTCTCAGACTGTTTCCTGCGATCTACCATGGATTTCAGTTTGTTTCCTGCAATCCGATCGCAGCTCTCAGCCTTTTTCCTACGATTCGACCGTGGCTCTCAGCCTATTTCCTGCGATCTGACCGCGGCTATTAACCTGTTCCCTGCGATCCTCCCGCGGATTTCATCCTTTTTCCTGCGATCCGCCTACGGCCTTAAGCTTGTTTCCTGCGATCTCCCCACGGCTTTCATCCTGTTTCCTGCTATCCTCCCGCGGCTTTCAACCTATTTCCTGCGATCTCCCCATGGCTTTCAGCCTGTTTCCCGCGATCCGCCCGCGTAGTTTCGCCACAGACCCGCGATCTGTTTTCTGTACTTCTTCCCTGTTTGAACCCAACACTTTGCTGCAATATTTTCTGCACTTACACAGCCACCTGTTCTATCTGCAGCCATACTTCCCTACAGCCTTTCTTCCTCAGTTTTCTTTCTGTTCCCTTTACAGAGTTTTTTTTTTAAAGTTTAAGCATTTCAATTGAAAAAGAGAAAATTTTGCATTAAAAGTTTAATTTCTGCATTATTATTGTTAGTTAGGAAGTTGCCCACCCTGTGGCACTTTTACTTGGGTTCATTATCTCACACGCACACACTCTGTCACCTAATTCAAGTGAGCCCTAAAATACTACTTAACACAACCAACATTCTAACCCCACTTGGGGAACACATAAGAATATTGTAGTTAGGTAGGTTTGGGGGGATAGTCATCCAAATAACACCCCTCGGTCTCTTACACTTGAGACATAGTTGTTGTCCATTAGGGAACCAAAATCCCCTAGCATTTTTTGGCACGGTCACAACCAGTTTATCAGAGGGCCTCTCCCTTAGGAGGGTTGAAGTAGCCAGACCGGTTTCGGAGGCCTGAGTGGAATACTGCAATCCATTCAGTAACCGAAGGCTACCTACTCGTTGGTCTGCGTGTGGTGTTCTCTTTAGGCCCACACGGTGATAGAACTGGAGCTGCAGATTCACCTTTTCTGGACGTGTCATGAACGGGGTATCTTAGTTGCCTTTCTTCTAGGATTGTCTTACCCGGTGTCCCTCCCGGTAGGGGGATATCTTTAGCCACTTGGCTCTACTATCCATATTGTCTGACTTGGATTTCATCACCTTGCAGAGGATATGTCTGGTTCAGTCAGAATACTATTTAGCTAGGTGTTTGCATGCTCCCTTACCTCCCTTTGGTCTAGTGAGTCCACTATTTTTAATTTTTTAGGAAACCAGATGCTTGTTGGTATTCTGACCATTGTTCTTGACGCTTCTCTTATTGTAGCACAGCTGTTACAGTGAGTGTTTTGAGCTGGTTATTGGCCTGAGTGCCATATTTTTTGTGCTCTCCTTCTGCACACTCAGCTGCATTAGGGTTTTTGAATTATTTTTCACTCGACACAACCCCCCAGATACTTGACACCATCTGTCACCCTTGAGTCCTCGAGACATTCTCGGCGCCTTCAAGGTGAGCCCCCGCAGCACAGTTCACTTGACATCACCCGTCATAGATGTAGAGCTTCATCACTTGACTCAACTCGTCGACGACGTAGAGCTCCGTCCCCCGGCCTTGATGCCCCTTATTTTACATCTGATTCTGAGGTAGAGTCCGAGAACCCCACTTACACTGCACCAACCAGCCCCATGGCTGGCATGACTTCCAACCCTTTCTTTGTAGGGGCCATTGGTGGAGCATCCACCACCACCCCAGTTACCACACCCGCTTTGGGTATGCCCTTGATGGGGCCCACATCCACCATTCCAATCACTGTACCCATTCCAGTGGCTAACATACCCATCCCAACTCCACTAGTGACTCACACTACCCTTGGCGGTGCAGGACCATCCCATACCACCTTCATTCCCCCACCTGGGGGCAACGTCCCCAACCCGAACCCAGCCCCTCCACTTGGGGGCATTGGCCCCAACATGGTCACAACCACCAGTATGTCACATCCTTCTACTAGTTTTCCATTCATGGCTAGTCTCAACCTTCCTGACCTAGCCAGAATGACTAACGATCCCATCAGACACAACCCTGCGTGGCCTCTCATGCCCACCAAGCTCCCATTAGACATCCCTAAGTTTGAGGGCAAGGCAGGTGAAGACCCCCAGAACCATATTATGTCCTTCCATCTATGGTGTTCCTCCAACTCCATAGTGGACGACTCTGTTCAACTCCGTTTGTTACAACACACCCTCACTGGCTCTGCAGCTAAGTGGTACATCGAGCAGCCCCATGGGACCCATGCCACCTTTACTTCCCTTGCCTCGACCTTCCTGCAGTTCTTTCAGTTACCTGTCCGCTATGACATAGGAGTTGAGATCCTACTGTCTTGCAAACAAAATACGACCACCCACATCACTGACCATATTCATGAGTGGCGTCGATGCCGAAGCCTCTGCAAAATCAAGTTAGATGACCATATCTTCTTAGATTGATTTCTAAAATCTCTCCTTCCTGTCATTGCCAAGGATGTGGCATCCGAGCGACCCCAGTCCGAAGAAGAGGCCATCCTCAAAGGCCAGCAATTTGACCTTATTTACGCCCAGTCTGGTTATCTCTATTCCATCATACCTTACACCCCTCGCGGTGATTCTTCCCGACACGATGCGCCAGGGGCATCCCATGCCGCAGATGGCATCATTGGCCATATTGCCTCGCATAACCAACCATTTTCCATAGCACGCATTAGCCCTGGCCCCGACCTTTCGCGAGCTACATCCCATTCTAAAGCAACCAATTCGTATGCTCCCATGGCACATCACCACCATTCCCACGGACCCTCATGACCACCTCAGTGCTTTGGTCATGCATCCCCCACTTACGCCCCCCCGATCGCACCTCAGCCATATTACCACCCGCAGACAGCGCCAGCTCCTGTACCCTCTCAAGCCCCCCCTGCTTATTATCCACCACAGGAAGCACCTGCAACAAACCCATAACCCGTCACACAGACGTATCAGCAACCCCCACAAGGTTCAGCACCTTCACCGCCTCCACCCACTTATTATCCCCCGCAGCCTGCTCCTGCACCTGCACAACCCCAGAACCCACCTGTTTCCCAAGGGCAAGTATATGCGCAACAAAATCCGTAGCCCAACCCAAATAACCAACACCAATAGGGCCAGCAAAATCGCGGCAAAGGACGTAACTGCGGGAACAACCCCCCTCCAGACCAAGGCGACCAACCCCCTAATCCCCCAAACAATAATAACATGGAACCTGCCAACCAAAACCCTGACAGGCTGCCCAAGCAAGCCAAAAATCCTAATTTGCGAACAAACCATCCTTGTTCTATTTGCGGGGTCTATGGCCACTACACACACGCTTGCCCACATTTGGAGAGGGCTCGGCAACTCAGGAATGATGATGCCCACCGCCAAGGACACGCGGCTCCTCAGGCGCCACCCAACCCCCCGCCACCTCAGAATCCACCCTTGGTGTTACAAAACCCTTTACCAACCCAAGGCGTAGTGAACACTCAGCCGTCGGCTCCCCCTCAAGGAAATGCGCCTCTGTTAAAATTTGAGCATTAATTCACAATACTCTTGGATCTTTACTAAGAGAATAACATATACAGTATATCAATGCATAACAATCACAATAAGCATGACAAGCATCACAAGAATCAAAAGCATGAGAGACAAGAGACACAGAGTTTCCATGGGGAAAACCCTAAGGTGAAAAACCCCACAACTTTCTCAGAGATAGAGAGAGCAATGGCTCAACCAAAGTACAACCAAAATACACTTGAGATAGTCTCCTAGAGCAGATGATCCTCCTCCTCACTAGTGCGCCACTTTCTGAGTGAGAGAAGTGTGTCTTTCCGAATGATCCAAATAGAGATCTCCCGATCTCTATTTATACTTAACCTGTTTTCCTAGTGACCTTATGGGGCCGACTTGTCTATCTAGATACATCCACAATATAATATATATTTTAGGGCCGACCCAACACATGGTGGTCTAATAACCCATCGGCAAGTACACACACTTGCGACACTTGTCAATCCACATGACAACACTTCCTTATAGAGGAATAACACATCTCTTATAAGGGTACAATAAATATATATGAAATACATAGATGAAATACATTCCGAAGTTACATATACATCAACACTCCCTCTTAACTAGGAAGGTATTTCTCGACACAGTTCTACTAGACAAGTCTTCTTCTCGTGATCATCGTCATCATCATCGTCACTGTTGTTGCTATCTCAACCAATCTCTGACTCTACTCGTCATAGGAAGTTCTACAGAGCCAGTCCTTTTTCATACTGGATGTAGGCCCACCACCTGCAGGTCTTCATCATCTGTGCGAATGGTCTGATAGAGGTGGCCTCTCAGGACTAATTTTATGCATGAATGCAATACCAGAAAGAGTATCCCAGGAACATTTATGTGCCTAAGCACGACCGTCAAGATCTCCCAGGACTGATTACATGCATCTCCTCCACAATACCTTTAAAGATCATCCCAAGAACATTTATGTGCTGCAGCACAATCGGCAAGATCTCTAAAGAGCATCCCAGGACTTATTACGAGCATACAGCTCAACCTCTCGGATCTCCAGGACTGATTACATGTGGATAGACAAAACCTTTAAAGAGCATCCCGGGAACATTTATGTGCCACAGCACGACTAGCAAGATCTCTAAAGAGCATCCCAAGACTAATTACAAACACACAGCTCAACCTCTCGGATATCCAGGACTGATTACATGTCTCCGTAGTAATACCTCATCCCAAGACTGATTACGAGCACACAGCTCAACCTATCGGATATCTGAGGACTGATTACATACTACATAGCAATACCGGAAAGAGTACCCCAGGAACATTTATGTGCCGCAGCACTACCGGCAATATCTCCCAGGACTGATTACATGCTATTTGCACAACCTGCCACATATCATCTCTAACCTCCAAGTATCAACCTGATACTCATGATCCAACGGATCATCATCATACAAGGCATCATCCTAATGCCCGTGATCGTATTGATCATCATCACTTGTACCATCCTGGTACATATCATCTGGAGCAACATCCTGAAGCTCATCATCATGATCAACCTGATCATACAATGCATCCACCTAATGCACACCAAGTATCTACCTGATACATATCATCATACATGATCCACCTGATCATACAGTGTATCCACCTGATACAAATACAAATACATGATACATATCAACATACATGATCTACCTGATCATACAATGTATCCACCTGATACAGATACATGGTCCAAGCATCCAACATGATGCATATACAAATACATACAAATGATCCAACCGATCATGTCCAGCATCCAACATGATGCGTACATACATATAAATGATCCAACTGATCATATCCAGTATCAACACGATGCGTACATACATACAAATATAAATGATCCAACTGATCATATCCAGCATCAACACGATGCGTACATACTAAAAATATAAATGATCCAACTGATCATATCCAACATCAACACGATGCGTACATACATACAAATATAAATGATCCAACTGATCATATCCAGCATCCAACATGATGCATATACAGAGCAGTAACTGGAGCATCGTCCTGATACTCATCATCCAGCGCTTACATCCACAGCCATGTGAAGGATCCTCCTTATAGCATGCTTGGGATGGCTTCAGCAAATGCTTCCATCACTTCTTCCTCGAAGTGTCATCGATCTGAAGAACACCAAGCCTCTCCCTGAAGTACTCGAACTTCACCCTAGCTAGTGGCTTCGTCAGCAAATCTGCAATCTGCTCGTTCGTCGCAACATACAGGAGCTTCATAGTTCCTCTCTGCACCATATCCCTGATATAGTGATATTTGATCTCTATGTGTTTCGACTTGTCATGAAACACTGGGTTCTCAGACAGCTTCACACAACTCTGGTTATCGCAGAATATACGAATAGAATCCACTGGGTGATCAAATAACTCAGACAGTAGCTTCCATAGCCATACTGCCTCACAACTAGCTGAACAAGCTGCAACATACTCTGCCTCAGTTGTACTCAGTGCTACGCAGGACTGCTTCCTGCTGAACCAAGAGATCACACCAGATCCCATACTGAAGCAACACCCAGATGTGCTCTTCCTATCTGCAGCACTGCCAGCCCAATCTGAATCAACATAACCCTGCAGGTTAAACTTTTGATTCGCATCATGCTTGAGCCCATAATCAACTGTACCCTTCAGGTACCTCAAAATATGCATTACAGCAACCAGGTGAACACTCCTCGGATCTGTCACGAACTGGCTCAATGTGTTCACCGCAAAGCAAATATCTGATCTTGTGTTCGTTAGGTACATCAAGAACCCAATCATCTGACGATACATAGTGACATCAACTGGTTCAGATGAAGCATCACACAGAAGCTTCAGGTTCGATGCCATAGCCTCGCAGTCCATCATCCCGAAACTCTTCAGGATCTCTACTGCATACTTCCCTTGACCAAGGAAGATCCCACCTGAATTCTGCCACACCTCCATACCTAGGAAATAATGCATCATTCCCAAATCTTTCATATAAAACTCAGCAGCAAGCTTCCTCTTAGTATCTGCAATCAATCTGTCATCTCCCGTTACAAATAAGTCATCCACATACAGGAGTAGAATCACAGGATTCCCTTCCTCAACCTTGTAGTAGAGGTTGGAATCCGCTTTACTCTTGGTAAATCCCAAGCTAGATAGGAAACTGTCCATCGTACCATACCAAGTTCTGGGAGCTTGCTTCAAGCCATACAAGGTTTTCTTCAATCTGCACACATATGACTCCCTATCGTGTATTTCAAAACCGAGTGGCTGCTCCACGTATCCTTCCTCTTCAACTACACCATTCAAGAAAGCAGTCTTGACATCCATCTGGTGTATTTTCCATTTCATTGCTGCAGCCAGGGCAAGTACTGTTCTGATGGAAGTATACCTGGCTACAAGTGCAAAAGTTTCTTCATAATCTATTCCCTCTTTCTGATAGAAGCCACGAGCTACGAATCTTGCTTTGTATTTCTCTACACTGCCATCTGCAGCATGCTTGATTTTGTAGATCCATTTGGAAGTCAGAACAGACTTATCCCAAACATCATTCTTCATTATTGATTGGTATTCCTCAACCATGGCATCCTTCCATTCTTTCTTTTCCGCTGCTTCTTCATAACTGAAAGGTTCTTTGTTCATAATGTCACAGAGTAAAGCAACATAGCTGGTATGTGATCTGGTTCTCTTCTTTGCTCTGTGTTCTTCTTCTGGAATGCCAAATCTTTCTGCATCTTGAATGAGCTCTCTAGCCCATGCAGGTTTCCTCTTGTGAGAGTTATCCTCACGGGGTGGATCACAGGTTCTTGCGGATCTTCAAACTCACAAACAACTTCTGGAATTGCTTCAGTCATGGTAGTGTCTTGAAATCTAGTTTCCTTAGGTTTTTCATAAACTTCGATAGGTGCCTTCCTTGATTTGATGAATGCTGAGTTTTCATCAAATGTTACATCCCTACTGACATCAACCTTCTTGAACCCTGGAAAGTAGATTCTGTAAGCCTTCGAGCTTTCACTGTAACCCACAAAGATACCCTTCTTTCCTTAAGGATCTAGTTTGGTCCTCTTTTCCTTTGGGACATGAGTGTATACTGGACAACCAAATATTCTGAGATGGATGACTTCAGGTTTCTTACCAGAAAATACCTCTTCTGGTGTCTTGTTGTCCAATATCTTGTGGGGTGTTTTGTTCTGCACATATACAGTTGTTCTAGCTGCTTCTGCCCATAGATGCATAGGTAGATCCTGGTCATGCAGCATTGCCCTTGCTGCTTCCATGATTGTTCTGTTCTTCCTTTCTACAACTCCATTCTGTTGAGGATTATAAGGAGCAGTCAACTCCCTCTTAATACCTGAATCACTGCAAAGCTTCTTGAAGTCACCTGAGGTGAATTCTCCACCATTGTCGGCTCTGAATGTTTTGATCTTCTTGTCAGTTTGATTCTCCATCAAGGTTTTGAATTCCTTGAACTTATCAAACACCTCATCTTTGTTCTTCAAGAAGTATACCCAGGTCTTCCTGGAGAAGTCATCAATAAATGAGACATAGTAAACATACCCACTTAGAGAACTGGATGACATAGGACCACATACATCTGAGTGGATGATTTCCAGGATATCTTTTGCCTTGCTTTCACTTCTTGGGAAAGCCTTCTTAATATTCTTACCTTTTGCACATCCTTTGCAAACACCTTCATGTTTGGTCTTGATTTCAGGAAGACCCTCTACATCATTGCTTGCAATTGGAAGTGCCCTATAGTGCATATGAGCAAGTCTTCTATGCCAAAGTTCACTTGGATCCATGGATTCATGCACCATGGCATGTTCAGGTTGTCCTTTTAATTTATACAAACCTCCCTCTTGCTCTCCAATCACAACTGCATCATCTATGGTCTTTCCCTTTGGCCACATTAAGACTTGGCCATCCACAAATGCAACCCTCATACCTTTTGTATCCAATGTAGAGATGGAGAGTAAGTTCTTCTTGAGCCCAGGTACATAAAGGACTTCTTTCATCTTCAAAGATTTTCCAGAATCTAGGTTGTATGAGGCTTCACCACTTCCTTTGATGGGATATTGATAATCATCCCCAAGTTTCACTTTATGGGGTGATTCATGTTCACACAGATTTACAAAGGATTCTTTAAACCCAGTCATGTGTTTGGAAGCCCCACTGTCAATTAACCAATCATTACAACCATGGGAGATAGTACCTGTGAGAGCAGAGATTAGAACATACTCTTCTTCACTTGATGAGTCATCATTACTATCATCACTTTCTGCCCTAGCCTTCTTCTTTGGAGGTTCATCATCTTCGGCAGCATGAGCATGGTACCTTCTTTTGTTACCCTTCTTCTTCTTGCTGGAGTTGTTGTTGTTGTGTTTGTCCATTTTGTTCTTGGGACATTCTGAAGCAAAGTGACCCTTCTCATTACAAGTGAAACACCTTAGATCTTTCTTGTCTTTGTGAAAATGATGAGAATATTTCTTCTTGTGATGGGATGGATCCCTCTTGAACTTGCCCTTCTTAGTGTGAGCTATGAGAGCTTGATCTTCATTTCCCATCTTCTCTTCTCTTGCCATAAGCCTTGCTTCTTCTTGAGAACATTCCTCCCATAATCTGTTGAAGGAGATTAACTTCTTTCTGGCACAGATTCCCTGGATAAAAGAGTCCCATGACCTAGGTAGGCCATTCAAAGTAGTCATAACAATTTCACCATTCTCCACCATTTCATCTACAGCTTCAAGTTGTTCCTTGATCTGAGAGACCTTGGAGAAATAGGATTGAATGGTTTCTCCATTCGACATCTTGACCCCTTTCAATTGATTTCGCAGGGTCATCTTCCGATTTATGTTCTTTCCTTCAAATAGCTTGGTCAAAGAGTCAAACATAGCCTTGGGTGTCTTTAGAGAAGACACATGGGGTATGAGATGGTCTTTGATAGAATCAGCAATGATTCTCTTTGCCTTGACCAAGTTCATCTTATGCAATACCTTAGCCTCTTCATCCTCTGGGATAGGGATGTCTTCTTTTATATATGAGTCCAACTCATTCTCTTCCAGGATTAACCCAATCTTATACTTCCAAGCTCGGAATTTATCAGCCCCTTCAAGCTTATCCTCAAGCTTGCTGTGGTGAGACATCTTAAAGAGTACTTCAAATGAAATAGAAAAGATTTAGGTCTTACCACTTGAAATGCTGAAAACTAGACCTAGTCCCGGATTAGGGTTTGTCGAAAAAACCCTAAAAATTCAAAATGTGAATTTCAACTTTCTGAAAGGATAGAAAGATGCACCTTTATGAGCTGATCAGCCTGGTGTATTCATAATTTGAGATCAACAAAGCTTTACCCTTCAGATTTGCCTTTTTGTCCTCCCGAGTTCACTAGGGAGAGCCCTGAATTAGGGTTTGAGTTTCCTAGAGATCTACCCATCCAAAAATCTCGATCCAAAGCTTTAAACTTCAATTTTTCCAAGGAGCTTCCAGCTATGGCTTCAGATTTTAGAAATTCCTATTTTTGTGGAAACCCTAACTTTTAGGGCCAAATCTGAAAATGCTCAGAATTGAATTCTGATTGGACAGATAGATTCTCCTTGATGAGTAGAGTCAATCTACTATACTGCTTTTCCAAAACCTGTGGAGAGAAACCCAATAAACAAGAAACTCAAGTTTATGTCACTGCAAAATGTCTTCTTCTCAGGTTAGCTCTGATACCAATGTAAAATTTGAGCATTAATTCACAATACTCTTGGATCTTTACTAAGAGAATAACATATGCAGTATATCAATGCATAACAATCACAATAAGCATCACAAGAATCAAAAGCATGAGAGACAAGAGACACAGAGTTTCTGTGGGGAAAACCCTAAGGTGAAAAACCCCACAACTTCCTCAAAGATAGAGAGAGCAATGGCTCAACCAAAGTACAACCAAAATACACTTGAGATAGTCTCCTAGAGCAGATGATCTTCCTCCTCACTAGTGCGCCACTTTCTGAGTGAGAGAAGTGTTTCTTTCCGAATGATCCAAATAGAGATCTCCCGATCTCTATTTATACTTAACATGTTTGCCCAGTGACCTTATGGGGCCGACTTGTCTATCTAGATACATCCATAATATAATATATATTTTAGGTTCGACCCCACACATGGTGGTCTAATAACCCATCGGCAAGTACACACACTTGTGACACTTGTCAATCCACATGACGACACTTCCTTATAGAGGAATAACACATCTCTTATAAGGGTACAATAAATATATATGAAATACATAGATGAAATACATTCCGAAGTTACATATACATCAACAGCCTCCACAACAACAAATCACTTATGCCGCTCCTGATCAACCCATGATAGACTTAGGTACCCATCACTTGTTAATGATGTCGTCCGCCGACGTCAACCTTCAAACCCGTCGAAAGCAATATGGCTGCACCCCCGAAGACCCTCCCGCCGACAAAAACACCAACACTCATCCCACTGATCATTCGTTACGAATACCTCCCGCTCCACTAGGTGGCACCTCCAAAGCCCCTCGCTTCCCACTTCGCCGCATCAACAATAACCCCAATGCTCGCACTGCGTCTAATTACAACATTGTAGATGATTTAGCTCGATCCCCCCGCAGCCATGTCTGCGTTAGATGTCTTAAAAAACTATCCTACACAGCGCAAGACTTTGCTCTCAACCATTGGTGATATCGACCCAAATGATTCACGAATGATGGCCTTCGATTTGGACCAATCCGAACCATGCCTGCCTTCCACTTTAGCGTTCCAAGTTTCTGTATCCGTTCAGAATCTTGTCATCCATTGGTGCATCATCGATGAAGCTGCCTCTACATGCGTTATGTCCACATTCATTTGGAAAAAGATGGGATCCCCTACTCTCCAGCAGTCCACCACTATGTTGCGAGCCTACAACGGCCATTCGATTCAACCCTAAGGTCTCTTAGCTAATGTCCCCGTCCATTTGGCTGGTAAAATCGTGCTCATTGACATAGAGGTCATCAACGCCCAACTTGATTATAACCTCTTACTTGGCTGCAGTTACATGTACGCCATGCGGGCGGTTGCCTCATCTATTTTTCGTACCATGATGTTCCCCCATGACGGACGCGTGGTCAAGGTCGATCAACTCACCTATTACGATCCCAATTCCCCCGCTGCACCCGAAAATGTTCTCTCCATGGTTAAACAACCTGTTTGTGGTGCATCTACATCATTGGTTTCCTCAATGGGACCTGGAGTTTACTCAGAAACGTCGATGACTTCAACATTCCAAGCCATTCCACCTCCGTCACCCGCGACCAAAATATCTGACTTATGTACCCTTTCCCACAATACACCAACACCCAACCATCAACCGCCCTTGCTACCCCAACCACCATTGGTACCTAGTCATGTTGGTGTTACACCCATCCATACAATCCCCTTCCTATTCCCCCCTTCAGGAATAGTAAGCGCCCCGGTTATGGCTACTCTCAGCCTCCGTGGTTTAACTTTAGGATTACCTGTATGGTACATCACGCCTCCCGTTACCCCTCTGACACCAAATGTCGTCCTACAACCGGTGCAACCCATCACCAGTACTAGTCAACCACCTCCCGGTGTCACTAACCCTTCCTCATCTACTAATCCATCCCCTCTTATCAAGCACATTGGGGGCAGAGGCCCACAACCATACACTGCTTTACCCCTGCCCAAAATGGTTAAACCCCCCCCCCCCCCCCCCCCGTGTTTCGTGCTCCTCCCAAATGCTCGTTGTGTGATGAGTTAGGCCATCCTACCCATCAATGTCCACAATTACCTGCATTACAAGAGCACATGCAAATGCTTGACAACGACCCCAACATCCCGGTTGTCCAACTGGACCCTACCCCTAAGCCTCGTGATAAATCACTGTGTCCCAACCACCCTTGTGCAATATGCAGTATTTACGGCCATTACTCACATCACTGTCCAAATCTATCAGATTACAGAGCAGCCCTCTACGAGATGAATAACTTGGACCTCGAGACGACTCCCCCCACCATTGAGGAGATCCACCCCCCAGTATCCCCGTCAATCGGAGAGATTAATACCATTTATATGATCTCTTCTACTATCACTCCCTCGTCAACCGATTTGACAACCCATAGTTTCCACAATGATGAGGAGATTCTCGAGGCTCTTACTGCACTTGATTACCCCTGGGAAGATATGCACCATCGTTCCTATTTCCTCCCGGAAGAGTCCTCCACCACCACCACCACCCAATTTTCGGTTGAGTCCAAAGATTTCCTCCCCACCAAAGTCGACTGGTTTAAAGATCCCATTCCTACCCCTGACACCTTTGAGGAAGGTAACATGGCCAATATCTCACCCACAATCCACATTGATATCTCTACCCCAACTGGTGCTCCTGAAATCATTACGTTAGGAGCCTCCTGCAGTGAGTATGAGATCGGAGAGTACAAATCAATTTTCCAAGAGTTCCGCGATGTCTTTGCTTGGTCCTATACCGAAATGCCTGGTCTTGACCCCACTATCATAGAACACCACATTGACACATGGCCAGATGTACCCCCCTTTCGCCAGAAACAGCGCCCCATTCATCCATCAAAGCTTCCCGCCGTTAAAGCATAGATTGAGAAACTTCAAACAACAAGATTCATTTATCCTATTGCATATACCACTTGGGTTTCTAACCCCGTTCCTGTTAACAAGAAACAAGGCACCATCCGAGTATGTACTGACTTCCACAATTTAAACCGAGCATGTCCCGAAGACAACTTCCCCACACCATTCATTGACCAACTCATTGATGCATGTGTGGGGCATGAGGTCCTATCCTTCATGGACGGTTTCTCTGGATACAACCAAATTCAGATCTGCAAGGAAGGTCAATACAATACTGCCTTTACCACCCCATGGGGCACCTTTTCCTATCGTGCCATGCCTTTCGGCCTTAAAAATGCTGGTGCCACCTTCCAATGGGGCATGACCTATTGTTTTCACAACTTGGTCCATATCCTACTAGTCTATCTTGACGACCTCACAGCACGTTCCAAGAAACGATCCGACCATCTCAATGACCTTCGACAAGTTTTTCTGCGTTGTCGCAAGTATCAGATCCACTTGAACCCACTCAAGTGTGTCTTTTGAGTTCCAGCATGCCATTTGTTGGGTTTCATTGTTTCCCATAGAGGAATCATTGTTGATCCCCTCAAAGTCCAAGCCATCATATACCTTCCCGCACCACGCACGCTCCGGCAGCTCCAGAGTTTGCAGGGGAAATCTAATTTTCTCCGTCGCTTCGTTCCTGATTATGCCACCACAGTTCATGGTTTCTTACGCCTACTTCGTACTCACATACCCTTTGTTTTGGATGACCAGGAGCATGCTGCATTCGAAGCCCTTAAAAAATCTCTCACGCAAGCCCCTTTGATCTCCCCTCCGTATTTCTCTCAAGACTTCATCCTTTACGTCTCAGCATCCGACCACGCCGTGTCTGGAGTCCTTATGCAAGAAGACGCTGCTCTCCAGGAGCATGTTATTTATTATGTCAGCCAAACCTTGTCTGGACCACCCCTACGTTACCCGTATGAGGAAAGACTAGCCCTTGCCGTCGTCTTTTCCGTCCAAAAATTGCGACATTACATTTTACTCAGTCATACCACAGTTGTCGCCGACTCCAACCCCATGGTCTATCTCTTGAACCGACGACTTTTGCAAGGTCGCGTTGCTAAATGGATAATTATCCTTCAAGAATATGACTTAACCTTCACGACTCCTAAGAACACTAAATCCCTCACGCTTTCCCAGCTCATCATCGATCTCCCATCCCTGTTGCCGTCCCCACAAATCTCCAATGAGTTACCCGGCAATCACCTATTCATCATCTCGTCCGATGACCCATGGTACGGCGATATTTTGTTATACCTTTGCACGCAGAAGTTTCGACCAGACATAAATCGTGATGGACACCGTTGTTTCCGTCACCAGGCCTCTCAATATCTCCTCTTGGGCGATGTCCTTTACCAGCGAGGGGTTGACATGATTCTCCGTCATTGTCTTACACACGAGGAAGTTGAACAAGTCCTCAATGACTGTCATAGCGACTCCTGCGGAGGAAATTTCTCTGGAATGGCCACTTCCCAAAAGGTCATCTGCGCCGGATACTTCTAGCCTACACTCTTTACCGACTTCATCACAGCAGTCAAACATTGCCATAATTGCCAACTTTTTTCCCCTAAGGCTCAGACACCACCCGCTCCGCTACACCCAGTCATCACCGTTGGTCCCTTCTGCAAATGGGCCATCAACTTCATGGAATGTAAACCTTCATCCGCAAACGGCCATAAGTACATCATTGTCTCCGTCGACTACTTCACCAAATGGGCTGAAGCCATTCCCACCTTCAATTGTAAAGCTGACACCACTGCCCGTTTCTTTTTTAACCATGTTATCACACGATTCGGGGTCCCCAAACAACTAGTCTCAGACCATGGTTCACATTTTGAAGATTCCATTTGGCGCGAGTTGTCCACTCTACTGAAGTTCGAACATCAGTATTCCTCTGCTTACTACCCCCAAGGGAACGACCAAGTAGAGGCCATTTACAAAATTTTAAAAACCATCCTCCAATGTACCATTGACCGGCATAAGTACAATTGGCATCACATGCTTTTCCCTGCATTATGGGTTTACCGTACATCAACTAAAACCGCCACCGATTTTACCCCGTTTCATTCAGTTCACGGTGTAGAGTCTGTCCTCCCCATCGAGTGTCAGATACCTTCCTTACACATCACCATCAAGCTTCTCCCAGACACCTCCCCACTCGAACAACGTCTGCTATCATTAGAAAAACCTGATGAGGACCGTCGTGCCACCCTCCAAACGATTGAAGCCACCAAGAACCACTCCAAAGCTGGTTACGACAAACATGTCCATCAACGAACTTTTCGAGAAGGAGACCTAGTTCTCGCCTATGACCAAGCCCATGACAAGACCGGTAAAGGGAAGTTTGAATCCATGTGGCAAGGCCCTTACATCGTGCATACCTTCCTCGAACATGGGGCATACATTTTAACTAACTCAGAAGTCCACCCTTTACGCAACCCCCGTAATGGATTGTATCTTAAACGTTTTTATCCTTAAACAAACCCGCAGCCCCATTGGTCCGTATTGTACAGTTTGCTTTCTTTTTTGTTTTTCACTTTTTTACCGCAACCTTACATTCATCATTTTTGCAAGATCACAGATGGACCATCTTCCACCTCATTACATTGGCTTCGCCGATGGATCCAGCCGCTGGTCTCCAACCCTGGCCTCTGCAGCATGGGTCTTATATTCCCCTTCACATGAGTTGACTCACCTTGACAGAATGTGCGTAGGCGTTGCTACCAATAACCAGGCAGAGTATGATGCTGTGACCGTTCTCCTGACTGCTGCAGATGGGCATATGTCACCTTCATGTGTTCCTTGACTCCCAGCTACTTGTCTCCCAGCTCAACAACTTCTACCAGGTGTGTGATCCTTGCCTCTTTAGAAAGTTCCTGCGCACAAAACAGCTAAGCCAACAATTTGAATCCATAACATTCACCCATGTCCCAAGAGCTTAGAATAGTGTCGCAGATCAAATGGCTAACAACATCCTAGATTGGCATATAAATCACACCATATAAACCATCTATCATGCATCCTCATACCGTATCATCCCATCAAAAAACATATAAAAATACCAAAAAGACTGCATTTACAACAAGGGGCATCCACATGCCTATCATCACATAATATTTGCATCCATGTGCAATAACATAAACACACAATTATACAGGGGCATCCACGTGCCTACCCTAAAACACATACTGTTGCATCCATGTGCAATACATAATACAAAATACACAAGGGGCATCCACGTGGCCATCATCCTACACTACTTGCATCCACATGCAATACACACATATAAAAAACCACAAGCGCATCCACGTGTGTACAATAAATCATAATCGCAAAAGATGAATCCATGTGCATATATATATCAAAATAAACGTCAATGTTCTACACATGTCCTGAGTACCTCAGCACTCAGCTATACAAAAAATATATATACATCGACAAGCCTCATAGAATACATGCTGTAGCTACAAAAACCCCGCGTGTCCATACACATCGAGGGGGAGTCCTCTGTACTCCCTACTGAGAGTCGTACCCTCCATCACTACCTGCATCGGCTGCCTCCGAATCCTCATCCTGCTCCTCCTCTAGCAGCTCCTCATCCCCTGCAAGATCCTGTGCCCGACTCCTCTCCGCCAATATGGCCACCCGAATCACGATCGATCGGAAATCCCGTGGAGCCCCCAGACAATCCTGAATCGCCTCCTGATCCAGGTCCCGCCACCCCTCATCGGTCACCCCAACCAGTAAACGATCTAGGAGAACTCGTAGGGACTCCAAAGTCCCCTCAGGGTCCTGTCGACGCACCTCCCCTCGGCTTGGCAGGGCTGGTACAGCCACATGTCCCCTGCAGTTTATGTGTCGACATCTGCAAATCATACATTAGTAAGTACCAGCATATCAATATATCAAACCTACCATACACAAAATCTGACATGAAAAACAATCAAGCAAGTAGATACATACCATTTAGCCCCCATGCTTTCCCTGGAGGTCGTGGTGCCTCCGGATCTCCTGTGTAATCCATATCCCTATATGGATAATCGTCCAACGTCAGTGGCATCTGCAACCATTGTAGGTAGAGCTCCTGAGTGAAGTATCTCCCAACCTCACCGCCACCCCGTCGGCACATCATCTCTCCCCACCGCACCATGCGCGGCTCCCTCATCCCTCCTGCCCTGATCAGCACCCACGGCCGCAATGTAGGTACCCGCTCCATAAAGAAGGCACATAGGAAGGACCCGTAGCAAAATCCCTTGCCAGCGTCCTTCACCTTGGTCAGGTCCCGTTGAACGCAGGTGAGGAACATCTGGCCCCAGGCAAAATATGTGCCTTGCAGCACTCGCTCCACTAGCTGCATCTGGCCCCCAAACACCCGTTCGGGCGCCTGCGACCCCAACACCTGAACCACGCACGCAACAATCGCTCACACTGCTGGCTCCCGCAGATCAATAATATGAAGTGCATTCCTATGCACTTCCGCCTCCGGGACACAGTAGTGCTCCAACATATCCTCCGTGTCCACCTCTACAGACACTCGCGACTGCGTATCAGCCACCCTACCCAAACAAGGCAGCCCCGTCAAGAAATATACATCTGCAAGGGTGAGATCCACCCTCTCCCCCTGCACCCTGAAAGCCAGTATGTCAGGCTCCCAGAAGCCCACCAACCTGTTTAGTAGTAGTCCTACTGAACGTATCATGGGAACCTGTGCGAACTTCAGAAGCCCGCACAACCCTAAAGCTGGCTGAACATGCCGATCCCTCTGGATGACCTCCACAATGTCATCAGGGATCTCCCACTCCCGCCATAGCACTACCGGCATCCTATCAATCACACAATGCAAACTCATTAGACCCACATCAAATAAATAACCATTCCCCCCCCCGGGATAACCCTAAAGAACGATCCAGATCGCGGCTTTAGGGCCCCTTGCTGCGATCTCAGATCGCAGCTCTCAGGTTTTGAGTCACGATCCACGATCGTGGCTGTCAGGGCTACAGTCGCAGTCGCGGACCGTGGATTTCCTTATCTGAGTCGCGATCTTGGACCGCGACTGTAGGATTTGAACTCGCGAACCAAGATCGCGTGTTCAACCTCCGAACTTGCGATCCAGGACCGCGTATTCAGCCCTGAAACTCGTAATCCCAGACCGCAATTCAACCTTGGAAACCCACGATCCACGCCCTCGTGGACCGTACAAGACCCCCCTGGGGACCCACCACCCCCCGAACCCAGCAAAAATTACAGGTATGAGTTTAACGGAATACCTGCAACTCCCGGATCTGAAATTGGTTGGTCGGATCGTCCAGAAACACCACCTAAGCTCTGGTCCACTATGATCTCCTGTCAAAGTCAACAGTCCAACTGCCACTTTTCATGTTGGGCCCACTTACTATTTATAACCCGTTGACTTTTTCTTGTTTCGGCCATTCTGAATCCATCCGGAGTCCATTCTCCGAACCGTTTCCACCACTGGAATCAGCACGATGAAACCGTCATGATGGTCGACTCGTTTTCTTATTTTTTTCGCACTATTTTTTGAGTATTTTTTCTAGATACCCCTCGTCGCCTTAGTTTTTGTGCCACATCGGCTGTAGCCCGTTTTTTATATACTTTATATCATTGGATCCATTTTTTCGAACCCGTGATGATGCTTGAGATCATTTCTCACTCTCACCCCCAGATTTTTTGGGTATTTTTCTCAAAACGCACCCCGTCGCCTCGGTTTGTGTGCCACATCGGCCGTAGCCCATTTTTGATATACTTTATATCATCGAATCCATTTTTTCGATCCTGTGATGATGCTTGAGATCATTTCTCACTCTCATCCCTAGATGTTTCGGGTATTTTTCCCAAAACGCCCCCCGTCGCCTCGGTTTGTGTGCCACCTCGGCCGTTATCCATTTTTAACACTTTTTATATCGTCGAATTCAATTTTTCGAGCTCGTGATGATGCTTGAGATCATTTCTCACTATCACTAGGTACAATTTCAACATTGTGTCCCGACACCTTGCTGCCTCGGTTTGTGCGCCACATCGGCCGCCATCGGATTGGTACACATTTTACATGAGCCATTCACTCCATTCATACTGCAATTATTTCGTTATTTTTCCACCATTCATCATCCCACAAGGAGTCCCACCAGTGTTCCCCCCCACCCTCGTTCTTGGTTCTCATCGATGTTCCTTGATTGAGCACTTCCTCCTTGCCTGGCCATTCCTTTTGTTCGATATAATTTTATCCCTTTTTCGGGCCGGACAAGTCCTTTACGAAAAAGGCACTTAGGGAGTTTCTGTTAAGCTCTTTTCTGACTCCTAAAAGAATGAAAAGATTGTCGAGCAATCTTTCTTCCTTTCATGCTCGTTAAAGTACCTGAAAGGGTGTCTATCTAGTATAAGTTTAACCCTTTTCCGGACCTGGTAGACTAATTACGAAAAAGGAATACTCTAGTCACACCAGCTAGAAGAGTTCTTCATTGCATCCTTTTATGCTTCTTCGGGCCTTGGAGACTAACACATGAAAAAGCACCCCCCTGGAGTCTTCTTATTGCTTTCAGACTCTCTAAAATTGAAAGCAACCACGAGCACGCACCATCCTGGGCTCGTACAAATCCACACGATGGTACCATTCCATTATTTCAGAGTCTTCTTATCGCTTTCAGACTCCTTAAAATTGAAAGCAATCACGAGCATGAAATGTCTTGGGATCATATAAATCCACACAACATTACCATTTTGAACACACTTCTTCTAGTTCCTTAACCCATGAAGAAGTCCCCCCCAGTGCCTCCCAACACCATGATCGATCATCTCGGTAGCACCCCCAATAAGGTCGCCTTTGTTCAGAGTATTCTGCAGTCTCCTGCCATCTTACACCAACTTGAGTATCACTCATCCCAGTCACTATCCTTGATCCATTACAGCTATGATCCCTTTCCCACCAGTCAGTTTCATATGTTGCCCGATCATCCTCGCCATCATACTCTAAACAAAGGAAGTTTGAGTCCACCCACTCTACTTGCCCAGTTATCCCCCACCCCCACAGTATGTCAGTCCTACCATCAGTACTCTCACACTTCGGTTCTCCACCTCGTGCTCCTATCAAGGAAACATCATTGCCTTGCTAGTTGCAGGTCTCCCTCTGTCGACGACAACCCATCTATTCCAGAGGATAGACCCATAGGTCCCTGCGCCTTGGACTCATCACCATCTGTGGTGAGTGCCTACGGTCCATTTTGAGAGGCGTCATCAGTGCCTCTCTGAGTGGTTGTTTCTCACATGCTCGACTTCAACACCTTGATCGCATCATTGAGAATCACGCAGGGTATATATCCCTTCAATTATTGGTCGAAGACCCCGGATTTCCCCCGACTCTAGCACATTGGTGAGTCACTTCGGAATGCACAGTTATATATTCCTGTGGATGTCCGGGTTGCGTTGGCGATTGTATTCGGAAGCCATCCAATTCTATGCTTCCTTGAGTACCCAGTTCAATTCCATTTCCGTGTACCATTGAGGGTATGACTCCCTGTCACTACGATCCAGCAGCTCATCAGTTCCTCTGGTACCACACTTGGCACCACTATTAATATTCCAGTGTATTAGTTTTTCAGATCAGACATGGTCAGCCCAGCAGTATGTCCCAGATTCTGTGTCCCCTCTGGACCCTTATGATGTACACAGTGGTTCTCCATGTATCCTTTAGGTACCCATTTTTGGGCCTCATTGTTATTTTTTATATATATCTTGATACGAGCATGGGTATGCCCGCCTCATCCATATATTGAGATTCTTCCTCATTCATTATTTGAGGCCATGTATATTTCAGGTCCCCATTTTTTGGACCTCCTTGTTATTTTTATAGATCTTGCTACGAGCATGGGAATGCCGGCCTCATCCATATGTTGAGATTATTCCTCATCCACTATTGAGGTCATGTACTTTCAGTTTTTGTAGTTTCTTCGGGACCGTTGTTCCGGGCTCTAGTTCGTTTCTTCTCCTCTCCACATCCCAGGAAAACCATAAAAGACCTATTATGTATATCGGCCATACGATGAGCTCCTGCCCTCACACATCAGGGGGCAATCTGTTAACACCCAAGAAGTGCTCACTACCTCATCTCCCTCATTACATGACTCATTCGTCCACATTTGCCTCCAAAACCTTAAAAAACCATTAAAAAGCCTCTAAAAGGCCAAAAAACCATTAAAAAGGCCTCCAAAAGGCCAAAAAACCCCCCTTTTTCCCCAAAATAATGTAAATTCCTCCAAAAATAGCAAAAACCCTCTAAAAAGGGAATAAAAAAATACAAAAAAGAGGAAAAAGAGGGAAAAAATGAAGCAAAAACCCTATACAATTGACCTAAACCATATGGTGCCCAAACCCATGGGTCAACACTCCACCACTAAAAACCTATAAATATGTGATGGAGGCCCCCCATTTCACATCCACAATCTTCCCTATCCTCACTCTACCAAAATCACTCCTGAAATCCTAGCTCACCCTTTTGAGCTAATTTCACATTTGAGTACCCCTTTGGCCCATATCCAAAACACTTTGGAGAAGGAGAAGGAACCCATTGGAGCTTGGAAGCAGCCCTCCTGGACTACTGCAAGAGCTTCACCAACCTCACATTTGAGGTAAAATTAATACAAAAATCAATTTTTATTATCTTGTCATTTCTTTTTATGCACATGCTTAGAGTAGTTTACTGTTTTATTTACTGTCTTGTTTTTACCATTTTTACTGAACTGCTACTAAGGAGTCCCTTCTCCTTAGTAGGTGCCCATTTGCACAAGCTAGGGTGAAAACCCTAGCTACACCTCCATGTTTTTTTCTCCCGCATGGGTGACAACCATAACCAAGAATTTTTATTTTGGCATTGGGTAGAAAAACAAAAACAAAAACTTCTTTAGTAAATGAAAATTTGGATTTGGGAAAAACTTTCATGGGTAATTGGGGTTTGACTAGGTTTTGGACACTTTTTAATGGACATGGAAGCAAAAAATGGGGATTTCGGAAGCGAGGTCAAAGAATGAGAAAAAATTTCAAAGAGGGATAAAGAGGCAGAAATAGGAAATGAACACCGTGGAAAAATTTGAAGGCGATTGGGTGAAAATCGAAGAAGTTATGGAAAACCCTAAAAATAGAAAAATATGGGATTTCGGGCTTCGGGAAGTGGAATGTGGGATAGGGTCCTCAGGAAGGAAAGATGAATAATGGAATTGCAAGGGTGCTAGTGAATTTTAAAGGGAAATAGAGTTAAATCAAGGAATATATGGCAAAAGAAGATATGAATTTTTTTCAGATCTGCAACGGCTCAAAATTGATCTACAATGGCTCTGGACAGATGTAATATGCTATTTCTCAGCTGGAAATAGATATGGACCCCAGGTATGCTTGGATTCCTAAAGGTTCAGGGGGTTCACTCGTCTACCAATGCTGTCTAACGGCTTGTGTATTGGGGCAGTACCCCTCACTCCACGGCTCAGGTAAAACTAATAACCACTTTTCCACAAACAACGGCTCTTGGTTTACCTCATGGGTGGGAACTAGCCAATCAGGCAGGGGTCGTTGCCCTTTTTGCTGTCAGGTCCTCTCAATGGGCCAGCTACTTCGGGGTTCATGTGGTACTCCTCACAATGAATTTTAGGGATATGCCCAAGTACTTCCCATAGTTAAGCGGATAGGGATTATTCCCAGATCCAAACCTGCAATTGAAAGGAAGAATACATATGCAAAGGAAACAAACCACTGCAATAATCACAATGCCTAGAAGCCACTGCAAAAACAAATTGGCAAAAATTCCACCCAGCGAGCCCAAGAAAGTGCTCTGATACCAGATGAGAGAAACCTTCAACAATTAAATGATGGAAATGCATGATATATTAGAAAAACAGAACACAGAAGGAATTTATTGATCGCAAGCCACTTCGAGAGGGCAAACTCCTTTGAGAAAGCTCAATAAAAATAACTCGTGGATGCCTTCATTGGCCTCAACACGGACTTATATACTAATTCTAAGCTAAACAACTATTAATCCCCATGAATGTGGGATAAAACAATATACTCACGGGACGACTTACAAAGCATATGCATCCAACAAAAATATACTAACAATGTGGGATAATACAATATACTCACGGTACGACTTGCAAAGCATATGCATCCAACAACAATATACTAACAAAGTATACTAACAACGTAAATAGAATGGTTGACACGGGATCCTAACAAGAATACCATTCCTTAATGGTGAACGATACTTGGGATATTGTACCTCTTCCGAAAGGGCAAAAAAAATTCAGATGTAAATGGGTCTACAAAACTAAGTATGCCTTAGATGGAAGTGTTGAAAGGCTTAAGGTAAGGTTAGTTGCCAAGGGTTTTTCCCAAGTTGAAGGAATTTACTACAATGAAACCTTTTCCCCTATCGCCAAAATGATGTCCATTCGTCGTGTTCTTTCCCTCGTATTCTTACATAAATGGGAGGTCCATCAAATGGATGTCAAGTCTTCCTTCTTGCAAGGATATTTGCAGGAGGAAATTTACATGAAACAAACTCTTGGATAGTTTCAGAATGACTATAGTCTTGTATGCCACCTTAATAAATCCCTATATGGCCTTAAGCAAGCTCCTTGAGCCTGGTATGCAAAAATGGATAACTTTCTCCTTGACACTAGTTTTTCTAGGTGCCATTTTGATCCCAATGTCTATACCAAGAAAGTAGGAAACAATCTCATCATCCTTGTTCTTTATGTTGATGATCTTATTCTTACTGGTAGCGACCCTAAGCTTTTAGACCATGTGAAATCGAGTCTTAAGAAAAAAATTGAAATGACAGACTTAGGACATTGCATTATTTTCTTGGCCTTCAAGTTTTGCAAACCAAAGAAGGAATCTTTCTTTCTCAATCTAATTAAGCTTGTGACCTTCTTAGTCACTTTCACATGGAAGATTGTAAACTAGCCCCCTCTCCCTTCCAGTATGGATTCAAACTTTCCGCCACTTGCACTTCACCCGAAGTTGATGCCACCTTGTATCATCAGCTTGTTGGTAGTCTCTTTTACTTGAATCATACATGTACTGATGTTTCCTTTGTTGTTGGTTGTGTTTCCCGATATATGCAAATGCTCCATGAAATTCATTGGAAAGTAGTAAAAAGAATACTTTGATATATTTGGGGTACAACTCACTTTGGGATTCATTACAGTTCAGGGGAGACTTCTTTGTTGGTTGGCTTCACTGTTTCAGATTGGGATGGAGATCTTGATGATCAGAAGTCTACTGCAGGTTATGTCTTCAATATTGGTTCCAGACCCGTCACTTGGGCTTGTAAGAAACATCAATCTCTTTCTCTCTCTTCAGGAGAAGCAGAGTATCATGCAACAATTAATTCCAGTCAAGAAGCTTTATGGATTCGACAGATCCTTTCAGATTTTGGATTCCATCAACAACATTTGACTCCCCTTTGGTGCGACAATCAAAGTGCCATCAAGATCGCCAAAGATCCAGTTCAACATAAACACATCAAACACATTGAGATACATATGCACTTCATAATAAAGCTTATTCATGATCGTGTTCTTGAAGTGCTGTTTTTCCCTACATATGATCAAGTTGCAAATATCTTCACCAAATCTCTTACAGAAACGAAGTTTTTTAAACTTCGATCTATGTTAGGAGTTCATGAACTTGTCATTAAGGGGGGATAGGCTCTAATGCCTCTTTCCTTCTCCTAATAGTGTCACTTTTGTAAATCCTTCAATCCTATCCCATGTTGTTCTTAAGGGGGGATGTTAGGATATTTAGACACTTGGGAGTTAATTAAGATAAAATTGTTATAATATATCCTTTAGGTAAAGTGTGTTTCTTTATTATGCATTAGTATGAATTTGTAAATATCTAATCCAACGGTCATGATATGTTCTAGACATAGAGTGATCTGACGGTTCAACTTATCTTAGATAATGACTACCTTTGATCTGTGGATTAACACCTAATTGGTCCATGATATCTATTTAAAGAGTATGGAGGGTCACTTGCTAGTTGATAGATTATGAGAAGATCATTTGTAACTTTCTTTCTTTTGCATAATAAACTGCCTCAAGTATCTATTTGGATGGGGCAGTGGAGTATTTCCCTTTCGAGGGTTTAAACCACGTGAAAACATCGGTGTTTTGATATGTCATATGTTTGTGTGAGCGACTGCTCTAGGTGTTCCGTCTTTTGGAATTATCCTGTGTAGTCAAACATTAATCTCCTCATGCTTGCGGCCTTTCTTCTGAATTGAGGGAAGCTCTTCAAATTTATCTTCAAACAGCTAAAACAAAGACCACTGCTGTAGCTTCTAATACAAGATTTAGATGTATACCTTGACCCATTTTTTGTGATTTACAAACCATACCAAGAGAACTTGTGTGCTGGAAACCATTTTTGATGTTCTGTTTGTCCAAAAGTTTCCCACAAACAGTACAATCCATAGAATTAGGCCAATATTCATCAATGTCGCTTTCTGATTTTGTTGCTGCACATTCATACTTAAAATCTGTGGCATCTATGCTAGAGAAAATAATTTTAAATTTAGAGAAAAATAATTATTTTTCCTCCATGGATATTTAATTAAGAGTTAATGAGGTAAATGATAACTCTACACTCATAAAGCTTTTGAAATGATAATTTTGAGACAAAAAGTGAAGCAAAGTATCATCCATGAGAATAATAGAAATATAAACTATAGCTTTGTCAACAATGAAATGAAAATGAAAGTAGACTTTGGTAATAGATCTTTGGTGGAGCCTATGCCTATCCCAAACAAAGTATAATTCTGGAGAGTACTCAAACTTTAGATCATTACATTTGTTAATAATAATAGCTCATTTTTAACACCTAGAATCCTTTTAATTGCTACCAAATGATTGCGACATATATCCTATTTGTCTTATTAATCCAGTTAATCCTTATAAGAGGCTATAAGCCTACATAAGACATAACATGGCACATAATTATACCTTAGAATATTTTTCAGGACTTTAAGATTATCAATTAAACAATTGACAATTATTCATGATATATGTTATAGAATTGGTTTATATAATATTTAGACGAACTATATCCACTAACTACACATATAGGTGGTCTCTTTTCCCAATCCTATTGGTATATATACTCAACCTAGTGATAGATTTTTATAGTATTGACGGTAGATTTGCACTTATGATTCCAGTTGTATCTTTTCTATGGTATATTGTCAATACAATATATGATTTATAAACAAATCGCTTCAAATGGTTCCTTTGACAATCTCTACACGAGCAAAGGTAAAAGATGATATGTTGAATGCAAAGGAAAAACAGTTAAGAGGTGTGCCACCCTTATGTTTATCTTTTTTTAATATTGCTTGGAATCTAGACTTCAAATTGATCCATTACGATAATTCACATCATGAATACAAACAATAATGATATTTAAGAGGATGAAGGTAGAAAAATGTTAACTCTATCTGTTTCCTTCAACAAGTGCAACAGCATATGCAAGGCCTTTATGAGATGCAACGTATTGTTGACTTGGATTCTATCATAAATTAAATATTAAGTGTAGTGTATTAAGTTGTTATATGAAGTGAAGTGCCTTATAATGTTGATTGCCATTCTATATTCATCGTGTGTGCTAGGAATTATAGATCTCTGAAATATTTTAAAAATGTCAAAAAAAATGTGAGTTCTTTTAGAAAAGGAAGAGTATGGCAATTTGGCTAAAACGTGTAGGAATTTGACTAAGTGTTGGAAAATTAGTCAAAGTTGGCCTAAGAAAATGAACGCCATATCATGTAGTTGATTGGTTAATTTTATCTGAAGAAATTCAGTCTGTTGGGTTTTGCATCCATCTGTATGGTTGGATTGGTCAAATAAACTTTGAGGATGGGGTTATTAGCCCGCCAAAATCCCCCTCTAGCATGATTTGCACTGTTCCAGTAAAATGCACGTCAAGGATATAGGATGAGGTTTCATAGGATGAAATTGACATGGATGGAGTTAGAATAATATACCCCATTATTTTGAATTTCCCTCATGAATTCATTGTTACAATCTGACATCATTGTGTAAGAGTATGGCAATTTGGCTAAGTGTAGGAATTTGAATGTGTTGGAAAATTAGTCAAAGTTGGTGTAATGCCCCGTTTTGACCTTACCAGTTGAACCACCATTACCCAATGGTATTTCATTCTTATTGTAGAACCTCATCAGTTTGATTACACTGTGAACATATGTATTTATTATTTTGCGGCATTTACATAAATGAGTGTGATGTTAATATTATGAATTATGTTCATGTTTTGATTAGGTATCTAGAATGCAAATTTAATAAATGGTGGGTACGTGGATGCCAAGTTAAAGTTATATGTTGAATGGATGGATATGATACCAGGTGTATGGTATATAGAAAAATAATTTGCATTATTGTTCATTAGTAATCAAATGTATATACATGTCAATGATTGCACGATACTCTCGATCTTATGTTTGGAGACTAAACTACATGTTAAAAGAGCTAAGTGGTAGCTGGGGCCTACACGGTGGGAGTACCTTTGGGACATGAATTACGAAATATAAATGGTATGAAAGAGATTCATTATTGTTTATCATGAGTATTGTGTTATTATCTTGATGTGTGGTCATGTGTCGGGTTTCAGAAACTCAACTGCCCAAATTGGTTATTCAATGACAAAACTTGAGTACAACAGTCGCAACGCAGTCACTATGTCGATATAGACATAGTCCCTTGTTCCATAGGAGGGGTGGAGGAATTACCCCTCATTTATCATTTGAAACCCGAAGTCATGGGAGGGATGTGCTACGACGCGCTCCCCGAGGTGTGTGATGATGACTAGTGGGTTCTTGTTGGGGAAGCTTGGTCGATGTAGTCGACACTTTCGCTTACGGGTTCTAACTGGAGTTGGTCATGTAGTTGACTCTCCAGGGTAGTCCAGCAGAGCAAGGATATGATGTGGAAGATAGTTGTGAATTAGATAGAAGGTAATAGGTATATAGGGATGCCATGGAATTTTTAGAGGGAACTTAATTAATTGTGTGTGTTGAAACCTTGGTTTGATTCTTGTGTTGTAACTCAGTATATTATGTTTGTGTCATAGATTATTATTATGATGTAATTTAGTGGCAGTAGGTACCCTTCCTTGTAATTGACTGATTAAACTAATGTGAGCATAAGGATAATGATATGAAATCTTAAATAGTTAACCGTTACAATAACTAATGATGCTAAGTAATTATGTTAATGTATTCTTGTTCTGCCTTCCTAGAAGATTATTATTATTAGTTAGCAGGTATGCATATGCAAGATGATGTTGCTTATAGTGCATATCCAACATGTGCATACGCTAGCCACTCATGCACACTTTGCACATGTACACTAGTATCAATATACAAATACTTGACATGTTAAATAATTGTATAAGTTGTTGTGAATAACTAAGTTAATTGTGCATTGATCCAATACAGATAATGAATGTTTAAGTTATTAAGCATATGTGAACATTGTAATAAGTAATTGATTAAGTATCGTCAATTAGAATTGTCGTGAATAAACATAAATACTATACCATATGCGTCATTAGAATGGTACTATTTAATTGTTATACAAGAATATTGTTTTGGTACTAGGGTACTTGTTGGTTAAACAAATAAATATTATTATTATTTATTAATCACTTATTATTATTATTATTTAAATGTTATTGTTATTATTATTTAATTAATATTATTAATGATAAAAATTTCCTTTACTATAAACCATAGTGGATCAACTAAATTATTATAGGGATTATTGAGTTAAGTAATTATTAATAGGATTAACCGAAGCATTCATGAAAAGCTAAAAAGGAATATTTAATTAATTAATTGGATCAAACAAGATAAGATAGGATGGCATTAAAATAATATTGTTATTAATTTATTACCATGTAAGACATCAGATCCGAATGGATACCACATTTAAGACACCCACCACTACCAACTTGAAAAGTCAACGATAATAACTATTAAATTATTATTTTATTCAAACATATTTAATGTTTAAAATGGTGAGTGCGACTAGTAATTAACCCACCATCTCGTGAAGATCCCAAATGAACATATCAACAATTATTAATAAATGTGCATTAAACTCACTTAATTGAAATTAATGCCATTGAACTGCTTGAGAAAATAAGCACATAAGAATATAATATTTTATTGTGATTGAGAATTCTAAACAAGAAGGGAAATAAATGTTTTGGGAGGGATTTGATGGGGGCGGTGGAGTAATCCTGAAGGCTTGGGTAGGAGGAAAGTAGTATTTAGGTGAGAACTTATGGGCTAGAAAGGGGTTGGTTCTTTGGGGAGTAAACTGTGGGGGAATTTGCCATATTTTTGAAGTGAAGTCTTCAAGGAGGGGGACAACTCGAGGCTTGGAGGAAAGGAAGGATTTTTGGAGAAACAATAGAGGAGGTCTGTTTCTCATTGTTTCAGGGAAACACATAACTGGTTGGACTGTTTGTACTCAATTTTTGGGATCAGGAGTCCAAGAAACATAGTTTCTTGGAGCTAGGAAGTCGGCGAGGCTTTCCTAGTTGGCAGGTTGAGTTTTCTGCTATCCTACAGGTATTTTACTTGTATACAATTAAATTTTTTACATTTAGGAAATGATATAAACTGTATAAAATGATGCTTATACCTGTTCATATTTGATTTCTACATATTAGAATTGTTATTTATATCATAAAAAAGAGATTTTATTGCTATCCATATCAGAAACCATGGATTTTACAAAACCACTGAAAACAAACACAAAGAATCAAAACAAACGACTTAAACAAATTGCAAACTATTAGAAAATTTCAAATTGCTAGATTTTCATTAAATAAAACTAAGGACCTGGGGAGGTCCTTACAGTTGGCCTAAGAAAATGCACGCCATCTCCGACAGATGATTGGCTAATTTTAATTGAGGACATAGGCTTATATCATGTTGGATTGTGCATCCATCCATATGATTGGATTGGTCAAGCAATCTATGAGGATGGAATTATTGGCCTTCCAAAAGTGCCCTCTGGCATGATTCACACCGTTATAGTAAAATGCATGCCAAGGAAGGTTCAAAAACGGCGGGGGGTAGGGTTGCTCATTGGCCCGTTGTGACAAGGCTTGAAGGGTAGGCGACCCCTGGGATAGAGGCTCTCCCTTGGGATAAAGGGTCTCGGGACATCTCGGCCCCTGCTGAGTCACAAGTTTCTGGTAGATCTGGCTTGCGGGCTATTGGATATACCCTTGGGAGGTTGTTGTTCCCATGGTTAAAAAAACAAAAATGCCAAGGATAGAGGATGAGGTTTCAGAGGATGAAATTTGCATGGATGGAGTCAAAATGATGCCCCCCGTGTTGTTTTAGTGCCCTCATGAAGTCATTGTTACAATATGACATCAGTGTGTAAGAGTATGGAAATTTGGCAAAGTGTAGGAATTTGACTAAGTGTTGGAAAATTAGTCAAATTTGGCCTAAGAAAATGCACGCCATCTCCTATAGTTGATTGATTAATTTTATATGAGGACATAGGCTTCTATCCTGTTGGGTTTTTCATCCATCCATATGATGGGAATGGTCAAACAGTCTATGAGGATGGAGTTATTGTCCTACCAAAAGTGCCCTCTGGCATGATTTGCACTGTTCTAGTAAAATGCACGCCAAGGATAGAGGATGAGGTTTCAGAGGATGAAATTGACATGGATGGAGTCAACATGATGTCCAGCATGCTGTTCTAGTACCCTCATGAATTCATTGTTACAATCTGATATCATTGTGTAAGAGTATGGCAATTTGGCTAAAAAGTGAAGGAATTTGACTAAGTGTTGGAAAATTAGTCAAAGTTGGCCTAAGAAAATGCATGCCATCTCCTGTAGTTGATTGGTTAATTTTATCTAAACACATAGGGTTGTAGCTTGTTGGTTTGTGCATCCATCCATATGATTGGATTATTTAAACAGTCTCCAGAGATGGAGTCACAAGCATATTTGAACCCAAAATCCGATGGCATATTTATATGATCTTCGACAACACTCCATCTAACATCTGACAAAAATGTTATTTTCAAACATCCGTAAAATTTAGTCAAATAGACATACAAAACAACCTATTGGATATCCGACATTAATTCGCCGAATAACCTACACATTAATTTTAGCAAATTAGTTGGAAAACTGTTGAATATCCAACAGAAGAAACATCGAATATCCGACTTAACAGACGTCGCATAAACTACGTCTTAAATTTACCAATTGATCTTCCACATGTCGAATATAAAATAGAAAAGATTCAAATATCCAACTTAAAGAACGCTGAATAACCTACTTTTTATTCGTACCAATTGATCCCAACCTGTCGAATTGCCGACAAAACAGACGTCGAATTTCTGACATCGTAGAGGTCAAAGATTCGACAGTTGGGAACAAATAGACATCGAAAATATGACAACTACAGGCTAGAATCCGACACCAAGATCCGATGACTTTTGCCGTCGTAGGTATAGCAAAGTCGTCAAATCACTGTTTTGAGTCATCGAAAATTTGATAGACATGGAGGATTTAAAAAAATAAAATTATAACACGCATGTCATGTATCATTTTGCGGACACTATTCATCCTTGAAATGATGGTAACTAGCATGATCCTTGGTGTTGAACTTAGTAGCATATTGGAAATTCCTCCATACTGAAAGGATCTTACTAACCTAAATATTGCACAACCACCTCTCACAATGGACCAAAATAATTAGTTTCTTTATTCTTCCTCTATATCACTAACCAAAATTGTGTGTAGACTTCATCTCCATAGAAAAACTCTCCAACTTTGCATACTTTTTTGTGTGTTTCATATGTGACCTGTCTCTTAATGTGAAAGTATGGTTCTGTTTGTTGATTTTAATCCAACTAGTACATCCACAAATGCTTTTAACACACCCATCTTGCATCATTTTCCATACCTTCTCAATGCCTCTCCCATCTGGTCTGGGTGACAGCAGCAGGAGATGGAATGTGGTTCAAACCTGTCGAAGAAGAAATTGAGAATCCCTGCAAGAACAAGAAATGATTAGAAATGAAAGATGATTCTCTTCAGTTGATGTGTTATTGAAGACTCTTTGTAAATTGTTCACCTCTGCACTTTATTGAAAAGATTACCTGCCACAATGGATTAAAAGAAAAATTTTGCTCTTCGAAAGGATGCCAGAAATATTTGTTTAAAAAACTTGAAACTTTGAGTGAAGATGCCCGCCACCGAGTTGCTTGATTGTTTTAGTTGATCGCAAATCTGTCAAAATGTTACTTGAAGTTCACTGTCCATCAAGTAGACTGTTTCTTGAAGTTGTAAGTTTCTAAATCGATGGTTGTATTTACAACTTTGAGTTTTCTTTTAAATTGTTGTAACTTCATGATTATGAGAAAATATTGTGCATGAAGTGAGAAGCCAAAAATCTAGAAGCCATAGATTCTAACAGTCGGTTGATTACAAATATATTGATGCCATGTTGTGTAATCTTGGTCGATGGCTCTGCATTGAGAATATTTATGCAGTGGAGAATGGACGATCAAAGACTTAAAAGCATGCACTCTAGTCTGGAAATATGTGGCAGAGAAACTTTGGCGTTGCGATTCTGTGCAATAACCTGTTGATAGTTGTAATAATTCAGCCACTCGACTGGTGTTCTCGGTCTAACACCAACTAATGCAGTCATGTCAACTGGTGCATTCAATACATTGATCATGTATGACCATTCAAGGATCTGGTTTCTTTTTTTGGCCGTTTGAAAACTGTTGGTCAATTTGTACATTCAAGGAAGCACACTCTGATCAAAGTTTATTTGCCTGGAACCATTGCTCAAAAGAACCTGTAGAGAGCCTGATGATATATGCAACTAACTGTCAATGATTTTCTTGAAATGGAATGATGAACCATGTGCTTATCAAAATAATTCAGCCGACTGAGCGTTGTTGTTGATAAATACCAATCATAGGACAAACCCATCGATTGAATGAAGAGATTGGTTGATTGGGGCAGCCAAGTGGAGCATTATTGATCAAGGTAGAAATCGTCTATCAGATCTTTTTACAACTGTGACTCCTTTAATGGTAAAAACATGAAGACCCTTTCTCGCTTTTTATTAAGTCGTGATACCTTTTTTGTTTGAAAAACTTGGATGGTTGCTTGGTATTTTTGTAAATATGGAGATAGTTGATGTCTCATTTAAGTCGACTTATTCTTTGTTCGATTGTACAATGCATTTCAGCCCTCCTTTATTTATTATGTTTGGATTGATGGTCGATAATGTTTAGCATGGTCGAGTCTTTTTGGTCATGGTCGGTTGTAAATCGTCGATGCCATAGGGGGAGTCAATGTTAAAATATGGTTGATCGTTAAACACTTGAAAGTTCAGTCAATGGATGTACTATGGTTAAGTCAAGTTTTGTCGATATAAGCATGTAATTGAATTGATTAATTCACTATGCTGACATGACTCCTCATTAAAGTTTTGAAGTTAAGAGGGGATTAAACGTGAGTCTCCTTTGAGGCAGGTGATTCTCTCCATTATATGTAAATCAAGTTGGTCTCTTGCCAACCATTATTAGTCGAGTCGAGTCAGTCAGGCCCATAGCAATCAGTCCTAACCATGATCAGCAACACATGTACCGAGCATATAATTTAAACTTGCAGTCATCCTCACGACACAAGCAAACGAAAAAGAAGACATTCAAGTAGAAGATATCCTACACCACACAAATAGACCTTAATGCCCAAATGATGACACGGGAACAACTAAATAGATTGTGCCCCTTGTATGGAAATGCAAAGCAATTCGTAGACTGTGATCTTGGAGGTTGAAGGCAGAGAGATGGTACGGAAAGTTGAAGAGGCAAAAGGCCCAAGCCTAAGTTGAGAAAAGGTAGGCCAAATGAAGAACATGTGAGGATTTAAACCAAAATACCTCCTTGCGGTGAGGGTAGTCAATCGCCTTTGTGAGAGGGTGAGACTTTGACCGACCGTTACCAAATTGAAGATGGAATATGACAAATCATAAGTCTTGGTTGTCTCTACATAATTGCTCTCTTCGGGACAAAGAAGCGCTTTGTTGGTGGGGAAGATGTTGAGGGGGGTGATAGACATTTCCTAAATGTCATCATGTTTATGTAATTATATAGTTTAATGGATAAATGTAACCTTCAGGATTGAGTAGTTGGAGCGGGTATAACTGCTCCAACCTCTATTATAATGTATAAATACTTATCAAAGATGAATACTAAGATGGATCGGATGTCCCTTCCCAATACTTCCTTTGATCAATTATGTGTGTATATCTCTATGTCTGCTTGAATGTGATGTGAAATCCCAACTTTCAACAAGATGTTTGACAACAACACATAAGGAGAATAATTTGGGGGATTTAGCTCCAAAATATATTCTTCCACAAGTTCTAGATCTAGGTTGTTAGGTAGTCTATAGGTAGAAAGAAAACACACCCACACAATAATAGTAGGCTTCACTTTCATTTTGTTGATAAAATATTATGCCTTATCAAAGTTCCCACCACGATCAAGAAGGTGAACCATGCAACCATAGTGCTCCATTATAGGTATTACATGATAGGATTTGTTGATTCAATCAAAGTATTGTTGACTCTCATCTACTAGACCTACAAGGAAACATGCATTCAGAGCCCAAAGTAATGTGACATGGTATGGGTTTATGTTAGAGTGTTTCATTTATTCAACGAGTTTGAGGGATTCCCTACCAAAACCATGCATCCGATATGCTACAAGCATGGATGTATAGGAGATGTCATTTCGTGAATTCATTATATCACAAAGAATGCGCCTAGTTTATGTTTCAACATTTTTCATACACATCTACAAGGGCACTCCCCATAGGGACATCAATCTGAAATCTACTTCTAATTATATCTCCATGGATATCCATACCTTGTTCTAAATATGCAATGCTAACACAAGTAGGGAGGAAAATAGAAAACATATTTAAGTATGACTTCACACCAACAACTTGCAAATGTCAAAAAATATTGAGAGACTCCAAATCATGCCCATTTTGTGCATGTCATGTAATCATAATTGTACATGATATTGTATTTAAGATATGTATTTTTTCAAATATGATGCATGCCTTCTCTACGCTGCCACATTTTGCATACATGAATACAACGACAATCCCTATAAAATCATTATATTGGAATCCACCTCTAACTATTTCTTCATGGATCGCCATACCCTATTGTAGATTTATCAAGCTAACACATGCAAGTAGCTCATTAGCAAAGGTTATGGAGTTTGGTACTACATAGACTAGTTTCATTTTTTGAAAGAGATTCAAGGCCTCATAAAAATGTTCATTGTGTGTGGACCCTACAATCATTGCATTTTATGATGCCATAGCTTGCAAATGCATTTTTAGAAAAAATGCATATGACTACTATTGGCTTGCTCATTTCACCTACATGTCTATGAGAGTAGTGCCCACAACAACACCATGATGAAATACTCTCCCAATTATTTCTTTATGGATGTTCAATTAACCTTGATCGAAAGCCACTTATTTGACACATGATAGAATAATATGCAGTGTGGGGGTATTGAATGAAGAATCAAGTCAATTTTTTTATAAGGATAAATAGGAAATATTGTTGCAAAAATTGTGTCCTCACAAATACCGAAATTCAATATGTTTCAATAAAATGATTTATCAATGTCACAAGTTGTTATGAGCCCCTTAGTTATATAGATTTTTATACCACTAGCATAGATTGATGTGCCAATTCCACCTAACTTATTAACTAAGTCACATATGACTATTTTACTAGTATCTTCTAATGAGGACAATATCACCAATAATGTCACTACCATTAGTGACCTTCTACTCTATTTCTAGAGTTTTCATATCAACAATTTCGTTTATCTCGAGAAACGTTATGCTTCCTAAAAATTAGCTTGAAATGTGTATGGGCTAGTGGTAGCTATGTCTTTATTTTTTGTGGAAAATATTACTTCTAGTTCTTTAAGCTAAGCCAAGGTTTCTTTGGAAGGATGCATTTAAATTAGATAAACATTTAGAGGAATGCTACATATATTCACTTTTGTTCCACTATTATCTATGACATAAATTAGCATCCTTTGACATGCAAATCATTACTACCCTATCTACCTATTGGGGTAATGTGTGAAATGCAATATGTATTATTTTTCATCACAACTGATTTATGAAAATATTTTTTTGTGTCTCTTCCTCCACCATAACATCAATGGTAAGAGTCAAACGAGCAGTCATAAAAGGAGATTTAAGTTCCTAGATTTCCCTCTATGTATAAATAGGATATGTGAAACTATCATGTGATCATATACTTTATCTTTACTTTATGCAATTTCTCCAAAGAAAGTTTTAGCAAATCTATGTTTTCTTTAAAAATTAGGATCATGGATCATTCCAAGGAGTTTGCTAGGTTTATTTCTTCAATTTTTGGAGGACAGACTTAGATTTTATTTGACCATTTAAGAGCATAATGTATCTCTTTTTGTTGTATTTTTGGCTCATTTGAACCTGCAATAATTATTTTGTAACTCTTGAAGGCATAATATTTTTTAGTTGGGATAAAGGACCCTGTTTATCAAAGGATTGATTAGTAGACATATTTTTGTGAGTACAATCCCTTTGATCATTTTCATATTTTATTATGAAATCATATTAAATATTTTAATTGTTGGGTATTAGCTGGGTAAAATGCATGAAAACATGTTACAAGCCCTAGGTCATTATCCCATGGGGTGGTTTGTAATTCAGTTGGATGCTATTATAGAAATTAGTTGTGTCCTACCACATGACTCTGCATCAGCCATAGCACCTACACAACTTAATACACAAACCCTTGCATCAGTAACACAAGTTGCTCGACTTGAATCACAAGCCCTTATATATGTTTGATACTACTATTGAGTAAGTTCATTGTTGACAACTACCAATGGCGAGGTTGCTTCTCCATTATCCATTTTGGTTCTTACAAATTACCTTTTTCTTATTCAAAAATATTAACATTGAAAGGTATGCTGAGCAAAGTGGTGAGTAAGTTACAAGCACTACTAGCATAGGGACTAGAACATCTACATCTGAATCTTCTCAGTTAGGATCCACTGCAAGCAAGTTGGCATGAAATTGATTATTGTAGTTAAGGTATTTGATATAATCTCTTCTAAAGCAATACAATCGACATGTTAGAATCTTTTGGTATTTTCTGATGGAGGGATCATACACAACATAGTCATCTCAAACCTATTTAATTATGAGTAAGGAGTTATCAAAAGCTTGCGCATAATTTAACCAACTTGGTGAAGCGAGAGATATGACAAATGGTTTTAGCTAGGATGGACTACCAAAGGAATGTATACCCCCTTCTACAGGTAAACCTTCCCTTGAAAGAATACATGACAATATTGGGATTTTCAAGGATACTTACAGGGTTAAAAGCATAAGAGAATTGGTCAGGGAATATGGGTTGTGATGAGGATAGTATTCTTTGGCCCATTACATAGTTAGGTCTCAAGAACTATCCTTTACACGATTTAAAATTTCAATAAGAGGTTCCCTTAGAATATCCCTATATTTTCAATTGCTATAATAGAACCTCATGTGTTGAAAGAGTGAATAAGAATGGAGGAAAGCAGTTGCATTTGATGGTTGATTTGAATAGAAATATACAAATAGATCAAACTTGACACCATTTTCACTTAGCTTATTTGCATGCGGAAGTAACTCCATATGTGTTGATTTAACAGTTCCTTAAATAGTTTGAAAAGGGGCACTGACACCAACATTTGAACCCTTAATCACAATAACCATCACCCATGTGCATATCTAATTTATGTCCATTTTCCAGCTATAAAAGAAGAGGATATGGCATGGAATATGTAGCATTCTTACCCAATAATCGCACCATCAATGTTATGTACAAGCTTGGGGTCAACTAGAGGGAATTTGGACAGTCTTATAACTATTTCTTAGCATTGCACAACCTATAAATTATTAGCAACCACAATTGAGGGAAATTTCTTTATCAAAGGATGCATATAATGCATAGTAAAATATATAGTCAAAGAAGGAGAGCATCCATTTTTTAAGGGAATTTTTCACTCCTTAAACTATGGATATGAACCACTTAATATTGTTTAATTGGACAAGTTGTTGGACCAACCCCTTTTCTTGGAGTTAGTTACACATGAGATCCACTTATCAAAGTGGGTTGTTAGCCTTCCTTAGAGCATTCCCACCTATAGACGCCACATGCCTTTTGAGGAGCTTTTATTTGGTTTAATGCAAGCCCTTTTATGCATGATTGAGGGGATTCCTTACTTTAGACACCACATGTGCGTTATTTTCATAGGGTCATTTTCTCTAAGGATAACTTTGAGGAGTTAGTTGGAGGAGGTGCCATGCCCTTCATGTGATAGTTTTCAGGATTATTGCATAACCAAATCCACTCTTTTACTATTATTGACTTGTCTCATGGAGTTGGTTATGATCTAGCACTATTTTATTTATTTATTTGGAGAGAAAAGTGGATATTTTATTGTAAATTATTTTGATAGACACTCTCCATTAAGAGTAGCCCTTCCTCATTCATTTTCATGGAAAATATTTTTGGGTTTCTAATTGTTGTTGGTGTATGCTAGATTAGTTGCAAAGAACATGCTTGAGGAACCAAGCTTCAATGGTAAATATACCATGTTGGAAGGGTTTAATGTGAGGTGTTAGTGTAAATACACTTGTAACCAACACTTCACCTTACACACCAATATGTCTAGCACCATACCTACAACAAGTCTACAACCAACACTGGCTACTCGTTGAATCTCAACCTTGCAACTTCGTCTCAACTTGCTCTATGCTACTTAGGGGTTAGGTCATCTTCCTTTCATTTTCAGCATGCCTTAGTATTTACTAGGGAACCATCTCAACATCATTCCAAACCCTAAGAGGTATGTTGTCCAACCGGGATTCATTGGCCCAAACTACGATTTTGTCGTATTTTTGTCAAATATTAATCCCACTTATGAAGTTCTTATACCCAAAATCCAATTTTTTTCAAATATGAAGCTCACGTGGGGGTTCATTGGGGATTCCAACCAAGGTTCATTAGGGTTCATTGGCATGGATGGTCAATGTGAGAAAAACGCCAATGGATGGTTCATTGCGGTTTGGAAGGTTCATTTGCACATTGTGGAAGAGGGAAGCTTGGGAGATTTCCCTGCTCTAGGTGAAATCCTTGGTAGCGCAATCATGAAAGAAAATCACTCAAGCATTCATGCATTCAATCAATCAAAAGTTAAATGAAATGGGTATTGAATTATTTGGGAGGCATTTCATCCTTTGTGGCTTCTCGACCTTCTCGACAACCTCCTTCACTTCCTCTATGACCTCCTCAACCTCTTCTAGCTCCATTGTGACCTCCTCGACCTCCTATGAAAATTACTTAACCTCCTCTACGACCTTCGTGGTGAACTCTGCAACCTTCTCCACCTCTTATGCAAACTACTCTGGTGACCTTGCGAGCTTTGGAAGGAGAGTAGAAATGTGAGATGTGGCTATGGAGGGAGTGAGAAAAATGCCAACACCTGATAATGAGTAGAGTAACATTTGAGATGGACGTGGGTGATGAATCCTTACTATGGTGGAACCTTATCGAATGATCCCTCTGTAATAGTTGGAAATAACATTAAAATGTGACCAAACTACACATACTTTGGTAACATCGCACGCATGTCATTCTTTTACACAATACTACTTGAAAGATTTTATTTATATTTCAAAGTTCATTTTTATTTTAAACATAAAAAACATTTTTTTATTAAATACAATTTGTATTCATATATCAAAATTCAAACTGATATTTATGTTGCAACGCTTCTAGATAAGTAGGTAGATGAAGCTTCTTAATATTAAAAAAAAAATTTCATGTCCCAAATTTTGCATTGGGTGACAATGACCTAATCCCATTGGCCATATTCATGAGAATTTGTCAAATTGATGCTAAGGGTCAAATAATTGCCAAGGAGGAAAATTACTAGTTTCCTAGGTTGGGGGTGGAATCTTTGGGATTTGGAATAAGGGGGATAATAAATTATGTGTGGACATTAGAATAGAATAAATATTTAATAAAGGATCTAAATAAATATATACAAGTGAAAATCAAAGTGCCATTTGATCATGAAGACACATGGAGGAAGTGGGACCCACACAAGCTAGATTTTCTATGCCACATGGCATCCTCCTCTTGTCAATTCGAATCCATGAAAATTCCAATGTTATTGGGATGATTTGGAAGTGAATAAAACTTGGCATGATTCAATGAGGTCGAAATGTAGAGGAAGAGTAACTCCCATGGAAGAGGAAGAGGCAATTTGGAGCTAGTTGGACACTTGGGCTAGATTCCCTAGCTATATGACAACAATGATGAAGATGCTATGACACCTATGACACAAATCATACCTGAAGGCTGACATATGACATTTCAGGGCTAAAAATATCCTCCAAGAGGGCGCTCAAGTGAGTTAGGGCATCCAAAGAGACACCAAGTCGAATTTGGAGAAGGAGGGAACTAGAATTGGAAGGACAAGTGGCATACTTGGGAATCTCTTCCCAAATTGAGTTGGAATGAAGCTCTTGGAAGGAATTAGACCCATGGAGGAAATTAGAAGTTTATAAAATTCATGAACAAAGAATAATATGATCTTTTAATCATTTTTATAATTTGCAATTGCATTTGTGAAGAGGGAGAGCTATTGGATGACTAGTTTCTTGCCTTAGCCAATTTCGAGGGTGAAAGATTCCCATCCAAGTTGGTAATTGGAAATTCCATTCAAACCTTTCATTTGTAGATTTAATGGATTCATTTGTTGCAGGTGTAAGCTACAGGGAAGATCATGGTTTCTTCTATTGTAGCTCATTCCTTCAACTGTTTCCAGTTTTCATTACATATTCTTGATCCTTGAGGGAGGGCGTTTTTGGTGAGATATTGTACTCTTTGGGGGAGATTCTAATGCCCCATTTATTTTATAATATGAACTAAATACTCTTTTATTCATCTACAGAAATTTTCATGTCGAAATATCAAGTGGTTGTATGTAAAATTGATGATTATTGAGCAAACAGTGACCATTCCGCCACTAGATTTATGTATGCCAATGTATTGATGATGATTTCGAATGGAAGAATGTTTCTCTGATATATCTATGATGTATGGACTTAAATTTATTATTATTACAAGTTTCATGTTCAGCACTTAAGCATTTGGATCCATCTTGCTCAGTTTTATTTCATTTGAAGAAGATTTAATGCTATTTCCCCCAAGGTCGAAACTAGTCTTCTTGCATCTGATTTAAGGGAGTTATAGCAAACATTAAAAGTTGAACGGTGATGCATATGAGTTAATTTTGATGTCCTTTATATGTCCCATGCTTCCATTCAGAAATTCAAGTCGGATTGAGTGCATTTGGAAATTCATTTTCATCATCTACCCCTAGGGGATTTGAACCACAATTTACTAGTAAAAATCCCTATCTTGACCAGATTTGAAAGAGAAGTTTTAGAAGTCATATGAACACTCCAGAGAATCCATAAACATCATAAATATGTATTAATATCATCCAAGTACCTTATGTATCAATTTTGGAGACTTTGGAGTCATTTGGAGACCAAGGGACCAATACCAGTCAAAGAGAAATTGCTAGTCAAACTCCTTACTCTGGCCAGAATCTTAAAGGGTTTTGCTGAAGCCTTTTGTTGGTCCTATATCATCCCTGAAAATCATAACAAAGTCCTAATATCATTTATATACCTTCTCAGAATATTTGGGAGCTTTTGGAGCAATTGAGAGACCTAGACATCAAAACTAGTCAAAGGTCGAATTAGGGAAAAAAGTGGAAATTTTGTCTTTTTAATAAAATTATTAAAAAGGGAAATTGCAGTGGTATCAGAGCATGGTCTTGGCACCTGATGTGGTATACCATTAATGAAGACCAGGAGTCAAATAAATAATCCACCACCCTTAGAAACTGAAACTGAAAGTACTTTGGTGAAAGGGAAGAAGTAGGATAAGAAGTGCATTCCTTGGTCACCATGAGTAAGGATGAGAAAGGAACCTTAGAGGAGAATGAGGAGTTTAGAAAATTACTGGAAGCATCCTTTGAAGACATGACAAAAGAACTACTACAAGGTTCAAATTGTTGGCTAGTCGATTTGAAAGCAAATTGGCAAAAAGAAGGAGCAATGGTTCTCTTTTCAAGGAAAAGAAGGAAATGGATGAAATCATTTATGTCACAAAGGAGGAACCTCATGTAATGGTGGAACATGAGGTACATGTTGATATGTAGATGCTACACTCAAACAAGAAGAAGAACAAACACTTTTCTTTGTTCAGATGGATTATGAGTTGCCTCGTGGAGAGAGTTGCAAAGCCTTGGAGGAGGCACATGATCTCACAATAGTTGGACTAGCCAATTATGGAGAAGATGGATTAAATATTTCGATGGGTAAGAGTTGTAAATATTTAAGGTTGGTTCATAATTCCTCACCCCCTACTTCTTTTTCAGCCACATCAATTGGGGTTGAAAATTGGGTGAAAGGTTTTTTTCTAATGGTGCCACATGAGGGGTATGAAACTCCTACCTCTCCTTTTGATGATGACATGAATAGAGCACCTCATTATTTACATTTGCAGTAGCATATTGTTTTACCTTATGATGATACATATATTCATGGATGCACTTATGATTTTCACTTGAGTCACTTGAAGACTCGTGATTTTCCTTGCTCCTTGCTTAGTTCCATTGATGTTGGAGGAACTTCATTAACTACTTGGATGAAAGAATACAAGGCTGATTGTTTTGATGCATCTTACATATTTTTGGAGCAGCATTATAGGACATGGTATAATCACCTATGTCATTGGATCAGATTTGATTGTTCACTTGATGCTTGTATGTACCTGGCAAATTGTGGTCTACTTACTTGGAGGTACAAGCACTTTCATGATTCTTTGATGAGGCACCTCCTTGATGTAAATTTTTATTATGTTGTCATGTACTTTGATAATATATATTTTGTACTCATGATGTTGGGAAGAATGCATACAAGAAAATGGGATCTGGGAACTATGAATTGGAGAGCACTTCTAATTGTTGGAGTGCAATACAAGCAATAGGACCTTGGAATAATTCTTAGTCTCATTGGTTTCAATTTTTTGGGGATACAAGTAGTATGAGGAATGGATTCCCCACTTAATAAAGTGAGTTTAATCAGAGTAGTTGTTAACAATAAAATTAACACCCTTAATCAAGTGACAGAAGAAGCGCATTTTTTGTTGGAACATTTAAAAAACCCACTATGTCATTCTAGACTTAGGATAAAATTAATTAATTATTTATGATTAATTTCCTGAGTTTTGACTAGGTATAATAGGCCAGTTTTGTCTTTTAGTGGACCACATGCTATCCTCATTCTCAAAAACGAATTTGGATAGATTTTGGATAAGATTTCCTTGGATTCTGTCTGATTTTATTCCATTCTTGAATTAGAAAGACACTATCCAGTTTTAGTTAGCTTTGTCCTGTTTTTTCTGCTTTCTAGTGGAAAAGATAAAGCTAGTTTACTTGGAATCTTTTTCCACTTGACCAATTCGACCTCCACATCATATCTAACCTTATAAATCCATCATTACATTCCATTTACCTCACTCATGAGCTTCCATACATACTTTCCAAATTCGTGAGCCTCTAGCACAATTTTGGAAATTGCTTTTGCCACCTAGGGGTTTTTTTGTCTTTTCTAAGCCTTTTCTTTTTGCTCGTTCCATATTGCTTCAAAGCAATTCAATTTTCTCCATGGAGGATGTATTATATATTGTTACAATATAAATGAATAAGATACAGAGTGTTTTCCATAATTTATTCTCTCTATTCTTCTTCTCTCATTGTCTAAAATATTCCATGGTGAAATTGTCTTATGAATCTAGTTCCTAGTAATTGAAAATCTCTCATGGTATCAGAGCTAGCTTGATTCAAAACAATTTCCAAGAGTGTTTTTTGTAGGTATTACCTTTACCAGGAGTGCATCAGTATGGAGAAAAATCAAGCCAAAGTTGTGACTCTCACTCCCTTCAATTTCTTTAACTGGAAGGCACATATGATCATCCAACTTCGGAGCAAAGGATTGTATAGAGTCACTATGGGGATTGAAACTGAGCCAGGAGATGTTGCATTAATATTAAATGGTTCAATAGGCTTGATGAAGCTTATGGGTTACTTTGTCTCTCTGTATCTCCAGATCTTCTATTCCATATCGATTCTCTATCAACTCCAAATGAAGTGTGGACAAAGCTAGAGTCTCTCTTTGGAAAACAGGACGAGCTCAGAGGTCATTTGTTGAAGATTGAGCTGATCTCTCTTAGTCCAACTAATTTCGATTCTATGGAGGAGTTCATCTCAAAATTCAAGAACCTAGTGCTTCAACTCAAGCAATGTGGTATAGAGAAGAAGGATGAGCAATTAATCCTTACCATTCTGTCAAAACTGAGCTCTGAATACTCAGTATTTGTGTCTACTTTTCATTCTACAAGACTTGTAGTTCCCAAGTGGAAGATGCCAACCTTGGATGCATTCATTGATTCACTCACTCAAGAAAAGGACAAGCTAGTCCAAATGAGGGATCAATCACCCTCCAAAGACTTTTCACTTGTTTCTCATGGAGCAAAGAGTTTCAAGAATGATAAATCTAAACAGAAGATATTGTCAGATGAAGAGGATTCTGATGGAGATTCCAAATCCAAGAAGATGAAGAAGGAGAAGCCCAAGTGTTCTTATTGCTGCAAAGGCACTCATCCTAAGAAATCTTGCTTCAAGAATAAATTGGACATCATGGCCAAGATGCTTGAAGAGCATAACATAGATGTTCCTGACTTTACAAGGCCAAGATGCTTGAAGAGCATAACATAGATGTTCCTGACTTTGCAAAGAAAGAACAAGGCAAGGTTGTTGTAGAACAAGAACTCTGTCTCCAAGCCTCTCCTAAAGGTAATAATGTTTATGCTTTGAGTGCTAGAGTGAAATATAATTCTGATGTCTCTGATATTCATTCACATTCTGATATATCAGAATCAGAAACCTCCACCTCTTCCTTGGAAAAATCTTCAATCAGTTCATCCAAGTCTACTCTCAAAACTAGTCATTTTTTACTAGCTTCTGACTTGTCTTCTGAAAGGTCTTTCCACCATCATTCAAATCTTTTAGATTCTGATTTAGAAGATGATTTAAAGTATGATATGAAGGTAATTACATATCCCACATCATATTCCCAACCTTTGGATGCACAAAAGACCCTACAAACCCCAAGTTCTCTAGTTAAGAAACTACACAATTCTATGTTTTCCTACACTGTGTCACTTGCGGCTGTTGCACTTTTGTCTTTCATATCTTTCATTGGTTGGATAGCCATTGTTTTGGCATTATTTGGACTGATATTCCACACATCTGGACATGACCCCATCACTCATGGTTCAAAAGTCAAGTCCTCACACTCTCCAGGCTCGCTCAGTTGTCCGGGTGATCTAGTTTCTCAATTTTTTTCTACTGAAATTATGTTCGATCATGAAGACTCCACATATTTACTGGTTGCTGCTCCATATGACTTATATTCTGATATTTCAGAGTTTCATGATCTCATTTTAAATATCATAAAGGTTCTACATCAGTTTGAGAAGAAAGTACAAGAACTAGTATACCACATTGCAGCTACAGAAGAAATTGATCCTATTGAGTTCATTGTTTCTCCTTGGGAAGGAGTATGCATAGATCTTCTTTCCATCATTGATTATGTTTTCAGATTTGATTATGTATGTTACAGCAGCAAGAAAAATTCATTTGATGCTCCTCCATCATTAGAAGATGAACTTCATAGAGCTTCAACACATGGTTCTTGCCTACAGAACATCGATGCACTGATGCATGATCATGACATCCACAATCTCTTCATCAAGTCAGTTACTTAGAAGTAGCCCATTCAGCTCATTCAGCTGATTCAAATGAGCAACATGATAGTATGAAGACATCAAGCATGTCCATTTTTTAGGGATAGTTTTGTTCCCATGAGGTTTTCCTTGTTTCCTTGGTTTACATGGACTAGTTATTTTTGTATTGGGGTGACCATAAGCCTTGTTGCTTGGGCCCTATATTTCTGATATTTTTCTAATTCCCATCACATAAAGTTAGGCTTAAGGGGGGGTGTTGGAACATTTAAAAAACCCACTATGTCATTCTAGACTTAGGATAAAATTAATTAATCATTTGTGATTAATCATTTATGATTAATTTCCTGAGTTTTGACTAGGTAGAATAGGCCAGATTTGTCTTTTAGTGGACCACATGCTATCCTCATTCTCAAAAATGAATTTGGATAGATTCTGGATAAGATTTCCTTGGATTCTGTCTGATTTTATTCCATTCCTGAATTAGAAAGACACTATCCAGTTTTAGTTAGGTTTGTCCTGTTTTTCTGCTTTCTAGTGGAAAAGATAAAGCTAGTTTACTTGAAATCTTTTGCCACTTGACCAATTCGACCTCCACATCATATCTAACCTTATAAATCCATCATTACATTTCATTTACCTCACTCATGAGCTTCCATACATACTTGCCAAATTTGTGAGCATCTAGCAGAGTTTTGGAAATTGCTTTTGCCACCTAGGGGGTTTTTTGTCTTTTCTAAGCCTTTTCTTTTTGCTCTTTCCATATTGCTTCAAAGCAATTCGATTTTCTCCATGGAGGATGTATTATATATTGTTACAATATCAATGAATAAGATACAAAGTGTTTTCCATAATTTATTCTCTCTATTCTTCTTCTCTCATTGTCTAAAATATTCCATGGTGAAATTGTCTTATGAATCTAGTTCCTAGTAATTGAAAATCTCACACCAAAAAAATGGGATCCGGGAACTATGAATTGGAGAGCACTTCTAATTGTTGGAGTACAATACAAGCAATGGGACCCTGGGATAATTCTTAGTCTCATTGGTGTTAGGATATTTAGACACTTAGGAGTTAGTTAAGATCAACTTGTGTTATATATCCGTTAGGGATAGTGTGTTTCTTTAGTATGCATTAGTATGCATTTGTAAATACTTAATCCGACGGTCACGATATGTTTCCGACATAGAGTGATCCGACGGCTCAACTTATCTTAGATCAAACCTAACCTTGATCCGTGGCTTAACACCCGATTGGTCCATGATCTCTATTTAAAGAGCATGGAGGGTCATTGTTTAGTTGATCGATTATGAGAAGCTCATTTGTAACTTTCTTTCTTTGCATAATAAATTGTCCCGTAGAAGCTATTTGGCCGGGGCCGTGGAGTGTTTCCCTCAAGAGGGTTTAAACCACATCAAAACATCGGTGTGTTGATCTGTGATCTGTTTATGTGAAGTGGTTGATCTTGGTGTTCAGTCCTTTGGTAGTACCCTGTGTACCCGAACATGGTATCAGAGCTTTTATGAAGTGTCGCTTCCGGTTATGATCTAGATCTTGAACTGTTGTTGCCGAAACTCGAAAGGGTTTCTAGTTCTGGTATTTATGTGCATTTATGGGATGTGGGAGGTGTTCCATTGCGTCCGGAGCGTCGTTTTCATTGGGAAATAGTTTTCGTTTGATCAAAAACGGTTCCCGGTTGCTCCAAAAACGCGTATTTCATCAGTTCTGAAGGTATAATGTTACAGTGACGCATTTTTTTATTTCGTTTTTTGAAAAGAAAAAATCTCATATTTCATTTTTTTTACTGTTAGATTTTTTTAGGTTCGGATTTTTGCTTTCCCGTCTGCGTATGCCCTTTGCCGTGCACCTCGAGCGATCTCGGCAAATCAGAAACAGAAAGGGAAAGGGTTTCTTCGGTTGCGTATGCTCTTTGCCGTGCACTTTACGCGATCTCGGCAAATCAGAAATAGAGAGAAAACGTAGACTTTCCGGGCAAGCTAACAAGATCTAACTCCACAAGTGTGGAAAAGTTTTTTTGTTTCAATTTGTGCTCTGTTTTGTAGGAAAAAGGGCAAGCACGCAAACCGAGCAAGAAGAGTAAAAAAAAGCCCCCTTCCTCATTCCCATATTTTACATACCTTTTAATCTAGCTCACTTGGTTCAAAGTTGCTTTATTCCTTAATAGGTCTTGAGTTCAAGTCTTAGGAAGTTACTTTTAAAAAGAAAAGTGCATGCAATTTCTATTTTCAAGTTACTTTATTGTAAAAGCGCATCTCACTTAAATAATAAAAAATAAAAATACAAGTGAGTCACTTAAGTTTTGCACTATTTAAAAGTAATATCATTGTAAAAGTGAAATCACTTATTTTACAAAAGTGGTTCACTTAAAGCAACTTTCTTGTAAAGTGATTGTCAAAAGGTTTATCTTGGGAAGAGGGGGGTTCCTTTTTTTGCTGGACATTCTCTAGCTGCCACGTCACTATTGGAGACATCTTCAACAGTTTCTTTGTTCAAGCATAACTTCATCATACAGAGTCCGTTTTCAGTGTCGTTTTTTTTTAAACTGCCTATTTTTTCGAGATCTTCACATCCAGACTATTGGTTTCTATTTTTATAGCAATTAATTTACAAATATGGCCGCCTCTTGTGATATTCTACTTAACAGTTCCAACTATTTCTCATGGAAATCTCGTATGGAGGATGTTCTACGAAGTATGGGACTTTTCAGAATTACAACAGGGAAAGAAAAAGAACCCACTGATGATGATAAGAAAATAAAATGGGAAAATAGATGTGATGAAGCTCGTGGATTGATTGGGATGTCAATCTCTACTGATTTGCGATTCCACATATCTGGAATTGATGAACCTAATACTGCTTGGGACAAGTTGGAAACTGTGTTTGGTAAACACAATGAAATTCGAGGCCACCAACTCGAAAATAAGTTGATTTCTTTAAATCCAAGTGACTTTTCATGCATTCAAGATTATTTATCTAAGTACAAAACTCTTAAACTCTTATGTGCAGAATGTAAGATTGAGAGGGAAGACAAACAGTGCATTTATCATATTCTTTCCAAACTTGGACCTGCATATTCTGTTTTTGTATCTACATTTTATTCCATGAAAGCATCATTGAATGCAGCTAGCTATCAAGAGCCTAGTCTTGAATCCTTTTGTGATTCCTTGATTAGGGAACAAGATAAACTCATTCATCTTGGAATAATCAACAATGCAGATACATCTGGGAGCCTTATTGTCCCAACAGAAAGAAAAGTCCAAGCCTCCCAAGAAACAAAATTTTCGCAATAATAAGTCAAACAAGGATCCAAAACCCTCTCAGTCAGCTCCTTCTTTAAAAAATGACAAAGGATCCAAGCCAAAAGGCAAGAAGACTGAGCGTCATTGCAACTATTGTGGGAAAGATAATCATGATGAATCTAAGTGTTTCAAGAAGATGGCAGCCTTGGAAGCAGCAATGAAGAAGCACTACATCAGCCTAGATTCGCCTTCAGAATCTACCTCTCATGGACATGCACTTTGTGCTTCTAGTTATTCTTATAATGCATCTTCTTCTTCTACTTCAAATGAATGGCTCATTGATTCTGGAGCATCTTATCATATGGCTAAGGATCAAGCCATCTTTTCTACTATGCATGAATGTAACACCAAACAAATATTTGTTGGTGATGATAGATCTCTAAGTGTTGTAGGAGCTGGAACAGTTCCAGTAGATAATGGTCATTTTAGTGATGTACTATGTGTTCCAAGAATTTCCTGCAATCTATTATCAGTCTATCAGATCACTCATTCTGGTGAAGGTAAAACTGTGACCTTTACACCTCACCAAGTTGTAATCAAGGATTTTAAAGATCCTCAACAGGTCCTAGCTACCGGAATTGTTGATGATATTACCAGGTTGTATAAGTTTAACAACTTTGGGTCATCACCTTTCCCTTCAGTTTTTGTTGCTCATAGTGATAACTTGAGCAAACTTTGGCATGAGCGATTTGGTCACTTAAATTATCGCTCATTGCAACAACTATGTAAAGAAAATATGGTGACAGGTCTTCCGATGGTATCTTGCAGAGATGGTGTTTGTTCCGGTTGTGTACTCGGAAAACATCATCGAGACAGTTTTGACAAACGTGCCTCTTGGCATGCCTCGGTTCCCTTGGAGCTTGTGCATAGTGACTTGTGTGGTCCTCTTCCATCTGCTTCCTTTTCTGGTTTCAAGTATTTCTTAACTTTCATTGATGATTAGACCAGACGCACTTGGGCTTATTTCCTAAAACTTAAGAGCGAAGTATTTAACATGTTCTTGGCCTACAAGGCCCTTGTTGAAAAACAATTTGGTCATCAAATTATTAAGTTAAGATCTGACAATGGAGGAGAATATGTTAACAAACCGTTCACTACTTTCTGCACTGAACAAGGCATCCAACAACAACACACTGTTCCATATACACCACAACAAAATGGTGTCGCTGAGCGGAAGAACCGCACTTTAAAAGAAATGGCTAATTGTATGATCCAATCTAAGGGACTAAGTCTTCAATTTTGGGCTGAAGCCATAAATTGTGCAAATTACATAGTTAATCGCACCCCCACAAAAGCATTACAAGGTATAACACCAGAAGAAGCATGGAGTAAAATTAAACCTGATGTAAGTCACTTTCGTGTGTTTGGTAGTGAAGCATGGGCTCACATTCCGGATGAAAAACGGAAAGCATTGCAGCCTAAAAGTGAAAAGTGCATATTTGTTGGATATTCTGAAGATGTAAAAGGTTATAGACTTCTTCAACCACATTCTCATGCTATAATCATTAGAAGAGATGTTAAATTTGATGAAAATATCTTGGCCTGCGAGCCTAACCTGGCAACTGTGCCATCTTTGGCCTGCGAGCCTGATTCGGCGTTTGTGCCTTCTTCTTCTTCTTCCAACTTCCTTGACAGGTTTCCAACTCCAGTTTCTGATGATGACAGTGAGGATGAAAATCCACCTCCGCCTGCTCATGTTCCTCCAGTTGCACCAGCACAAGTGCTTCCTCGATGGGTCCGTTCAACATGTGAAGCAGCTGGTGATCTTGCCGGTGATCCTAGAGATCAACGTCGAACATGTTCTCAGTTTCAGCGAGCCTCTTCTCTTTTGGCTCAAGTTTTCGAGAATCATGATCCAGAAACTTTTGCAGAAGCTTCAGGGAGTCCAGATTGGGATGCAGCCATGGATGGAGAATATCGTTCCTTAATGGCGAACGATACTTGGGATCTTGTACCTCTTCCAAAAGGAAGAAAACTTGTCAGATGTAAATGGGTCTACAGAACTAAGTATGCATCAGATGGAAGTGTTGAAAGACTTAAGGCAAGGTTAGTTGCCAAAGGTTTTTCCCAAGTTGAAGGGATTGACTACAATGAAACCTTTGCTCCCGTCGCCAAAATGAACTCCATCCGCCTTGTTCTGTCCCTTGCAGCCTTACACAACTGGGGAGTCCATCAAATGGATGTCAAGTCTGCCTTCTTACATGGTGATTTACAGGAGGAAATTTACATGGAACAACCTCCTGGCTATGTTCAGAATAACTCTAGCCTTGTCTGCCGCCTTAAGAAATCCTTATATGGCCTTAAGCAAGCTCCTAGAGCTTGGTATGCCAAAATGGATAACTTTCTCCTCGACACTAGTTTTTCTAAATGCCATTCTGACCCCAATGTCTATACCAAGAAAGTAGGAAACCATCTCATCATACTTGTTCTATATGTTGATGACCTTATTCTTACTGGTAGTGACCCTAAGCTTATAACCCACGTGAAATCCAGTCTTAAACAAACCTTTGAAATGTCAGACTTAGGACATTTGCATTATTTTCTTGGTCTCCAAGTTCTGCAAACCAAAGAAGGAATCTTTCCTTCTCAGTCTAAGTATGCTTGTGACCTTCTTCGTCGCTTTCACATGGAAGATTGTACACCAGCCCCTTCTCCCTTCCAGTCTGGAGTCAAACTTTTTGCCACTTGTACTTCACCTGAAGTCGATGCCACCTTGTATCGTCAGCTTGTTGGTAGTCTCTTATACTTGACTCATTCCCGTCCTGACCTTTCCTTTGTCGTTGGTCGAGTTGCCCGTTATATGCAGACACCTCATGAAAGTCACTGGAAAGCAGCTAAAAGAATACTTCGATATATTCGAGGTACAGTTCAGTTTGGGATTCATTACAGTACAGGGGGGAAACCTTTGTTGGTTGGTTTCACTGATTCAGATTGGGCCGGTGATCCTGATGATCGAAAGTCTACTGCAGGTTATGTTTTCAGTCTGGGATCTGGACCTATTACTTGGGCTTGTAAGAAACAACAAGCTCTTGCTCTTTCTTTAGCAAAGGCAGAATATCGAGCAGCCGTCAATGCCAGTCAGGAAGCTTTATGGCTTCGACAGATCCTTTCAGAGTTTGGATTCGAGCAGCAGTATCCTACTCCACTTTGGTGCAACAATCAAAGTGCCATCAAGCTTGCCAAAGATCCAGTTCTACATCAACGCAGCAAACACATTGAGCTACATATGCACTTCATCAGAAATCTTGTTCATGATCGGGTTCTTGAAGTGCTCTTTTTCCCTACAGATGATCAAGTTGCAGACATCTTCACCAAGTCTCTTACAGAAGCGAAGTTTTCTAAACTTCGATCTATGTTAGGAGTTCAGGAACTTGTCATTAAGGGGGGATAGGCTCTAATGCCTCCTTCCTTCTCCTAATAGTGTCACCTTTGTAAATCCTTCAATCCTATCCCAAGTTGTTCTTAAGGGGGGATGTTAGGATATTTAGACACTTAGGAGTTAGTTAAGATCAACTTGTGTAATATATCCGTTAGGGATAGTGTGTTTCTTTAGTATGCATTAGTATGCATTTGTAAATACTTAATCCGACGGTCACGATATGTTTCCGACATAGAGTGATCCGATGGCTCAACTTCTCTTAGATCAAACCTAACCTTGATCCGTGGCTTAACACCCGATTGGTCCATGATCTCTATTTAAAGAGCATGGAGGGTCATTGTTTAGTTGATCGATTATGAGAAGCTCATTTGTAACTTTCTTTCTTTGCATAATAAATTGTCCCGTAGAAGCTATTTGGCCGGGGCCGTGGAGTGTTTCCCTCAAGAGGGTTTAAACCACGTCAAAACATCGATGTGTTGATCTGTGATCTGTTTATGTGAAGTGGTTGCTCTTGGTGTTCGGTCCTTTGGTAGTACCCTGTGTACCCGAACAATTGGTTTCAATTTTTGGGGGAAACTAGTATGAGGAATGGATTCCACACTTAATAAAGTGAGTTTAATCAGAGTAGTTGTTAACAATAAAATTAACACCCTTAATCAAGTGACGGAAGAAGCGCATTTTTACCATGCACCTGTAGCAGGAAGACATGACACAAGTTCATGCAGAGATGAATCCTCTCTAAGAAATGCATTAAAATGCATTGATTGTGCTTAAAATCATTATAAATGGTGCAAAAAGCCTAAAAACTATGAAAAGTGGGTTTTCCAAGTTAAAATAATCTAAAATGGATTATCCCACACTCAAAAGAGAAACCTAAGGCACATTTCCCAATGCTCTATAAGAAAGGCTTTGGGGCATGGTAAAGACACACAAAGGAAGAGCAAAGGAATACTGGAAAGATTCTGAAGGAGGAGAAAGAGCTCAAATTCTTCAAAAGCAAGGGTGAAGGAAGGGAAGCTCATGTCAATGCAGGAATGATTCATATCTAATGCCATGGTAAGGCTGTATTTCTCCATTATTCTACTATGAATAGATTCAAGTTTCTACCATCTATGAGTTTAAATTTGGTTTATCTTGTATGAATTTAATTCTTGGATGGCTTTAGACCTTAAATGTGTTTGTCTTGATTGATGAATAGATATAGATCTTTGGGGAATTTGTAATAATCTTTTCAAGTTACTGACGTAGGAACTCACCATTCCTTAGGAAGATAGTTAAATTAGTGTAGACACAACCTTGCACTAAACACTGTTATCAGATTGGTGACCATACTGGTGAATGAGTCGTCATTTGATGCCGAATTGAGAGCGTTTTTCCAGATTGGTGAAGTTCTTTTCTATGGTGAATGAGTCATCATTTGATGCCGAATTGAGAGCGTTTTTCCAGATTGGTGAAGTTCTTTTCTATGGTGAATGGGTCGTCATTTGATGCCGAATTGAGAGCATTTTTCCAGATTGGTGAAGTTCTTTTCTATGGTGAATGAGTCGTCATTTAATGCTGAATGGTGAAGTTGTTTTGGCGCTTTGGTTAATGCATTTTGGTGATCCAAAGTCTTTAAAAAATTTTCTTTTTACATTTGAAATTGGTTTGAAAAATTCTTTTTGTTTTTTCAATGTCAATCTTTGATTTCTTTTTGAAAAATATAATTCAAAAATTTTTAAAAGACTAAAAAGAATTCCAGCCTTTTGAAAAGGTTGTTGCATAGTGGGGTTTGAAAAAGTTTATGTAATTTGGTTTAAAAACAATTGTTCAACCACTTTTTTAAGACCATATTATTCCTTTTGAGGGGGATACAATCTTTTTCTTTAGATTAAAAAGAAGTAAAAATTTTGCTAGTTGGTGGATTAAAAAGTTGTGTATGGTTTGCAATCAAATTTTTATTGTTGGATTAAAGTTTGAAAAGTTTGGTATAGTGGGGTCAAAAATTCTTTTATCAATTTTTTCCTTTGCAAAAATAGAATGCAAAAGTTTAAAAAAAAAAAATTTAAGCATTTTGTAAAAGTTTGACATGGTTGGAGTTGTACAAGTGTTGCAGGGTTAGATTTCAAATTCTTATCTTTGGATTAAACAAAGGAAATTTGCAAAATTTGTGGCGTAATTTGTGTTATGATCTTTGTGGTGTAAACAGCAATTAGTCAATTTTTCCTTTTGAAAAAGTTTAGGAAAAATTTTTAAAAATCTTGCTTAAATTGGATTAAAATATTTTTCATTAACCTCTAAAAGTAGTTCAAGTTGCAATTTCTTTTTAAGTTTTTTTCTTTAAATGTGTACTAGATTTTTTTTTATTAAGATAATATGCACATGCTTCCTAGAAACATTAAACCAATCAACCTAATTGAAAAGGTCATTGAACCACATTTGCATTGGAAGACCACACTTGGAAAGTTTCATGGTTTTCATGCGCATTTAGAAAGAATTGCACTTACGAAATCTACCTAAAACTTTGCATGTCTGAAAGAAGCTCATGAACCTGTAACCCTCCTTAAGTTAGGATATTCATCGAACTGAAAGATAGCATAGTGAGCATCTTGCATTGTGTGTGTCATTTTGTTTTCGAGACAAAACACCATCAGTTTCACTTCCACTCCTGAGACTAAGCAAACTTCCACTAAAAATTGGCGCTTAATCTAAAATTGACAAACTTTTGATTTTCATATCATCAACCAGTTTAGGTTAGTGCCCTGGATTAGGTTTGGAGAGTTAACACTCCTGGATTTCAAAACTTTGAAACTAGCATTGATTAAAGAGAGTAAATCCACTAGTCGCAAAAAACGCTTGTCAGGAAAGCGCTTTTGAAACATGCGTCAAGCACGAGGTCAATTTGGATAAGTAAGGGTGGTTCCCCCTTCATGCTTATTTAGTGGGACATGAGCTTATCGAAGGGATTCTATGTTCAGTGACAAGTCCTCGAGGTGACATCATTGTTCCTAGAGTTTCCATTAATAAGAGTTGTCCTCAACTTACAACTGTCCGCCCGACTGTCGATTGTGAAGTGGTAACTTTAGTGGCTATTCTTAGGATATCACATAGGCTATTGTGAGTGGGACACACTTGCAATATCTGAGACAGACTTTGGAACTTTTACTCCTTGGGAGGGTGAGTGGTCAGGAACTAACACTTGTACCCCTGGTGATTAAAGTTTATTGTAACTATTTCTCACACCTTCGCTCCTAGCAATTGTATGAGGACATGAAATCCCTCAGCAGCTACTAGTTTCGGAAGGCCCTACAATCCATCTTTTCACTAAGCTTCGGTTCTTTGGAAAAGTAAGTTTGCTTGCTTGAAATCTCTAGGGAATTTTTACTGTGTGGATACTTTTCATTTTTGAGTCTAGACTGCCTTAGGATTGTTTGATTCAAACTATCATTTTAAACACATCCTTTTATCAACCTCTTAGAAGTGGCTACTCTCCCGATCCGCTAGTCACAGCAGCAGCGAGGTGAGTCACCAGAAATTGAAGGCCCTGCTACATTACAGAGACAAACACAAAAACCACATTCTAATGACTTGGAAACAGAACTAATTTTCAACTCAATTAACATTGCTGGAGAAGAACAACATCAAATCAACACTGAGAATTCATCGTCACATCACAAACTGAATACAGACATAATTGATAATCTTACTCTAGTTGACACTGAAACATCACACACATGCTCATGATATTCCTCCTTTGATGAGTCTTTCAGAACCAGTTGCACTTACTATCCATGAGTCACTGGGTGATATCAAACCTCTTTCTTAAAGTTTGAATGACATGCACAAATCAACAAGGGACCCCATGGGTTTCTCAAACATTGGTTTTCCATATGGATCAGCTAATCAAGGTCAACACACACAAGGAGTAAAGTAGAGTCCTCATGGTATACAAAACACTTGTCCAAATTCTACTTCCAGGGGCAACCCTTCACAATGGAATGGTAATATTCCTGGCGGAAGGAATGAACCATGGAACATTTATGCCAATTGGGGCTATGCTCCTCAGATTAGTGGAATTTCCCTGGGGGGTTATCCTCCAAATTATCCTAGCACAATGCCTAGCGACAATCCACCTATCCACCCCATTCCGCCAGGGAGTGGGGAGGTTTCAAGAAGTATCCAATCTTCTTGGGGCCCACCTTCGCAAGGGGGAAATCAACCTTGGAATGCTAATCTAAACCAAGGAAACATTCAATGGAGTGGTCTGATTTCAACTAGTAACCAATCTAATTGGGGCCCACCCCCGCAAAGGGGCAATCCACCTATTAATCCTATCCCGCAATGGAATGGTAATGTTCCACCAAGTCATCAATCTCAATGGAACATACCCCCGCAAGGGGGCAATCCACCTATTAATCCTATCCCGCAATGGAATGGTAATGTTCCACCAAGTCATCAATCTCAATGGAACACACCCCTGCAAGGGGGCAATCCATCCATGCAACCTAGTTCACAATGGACTGGGCAATATTTAGAAAGTAACCAACCTTTTTGGATGCCACCTCCACAAGGAGGAAGTCAACTTTGGAATGATTTTCAATACCAAGTACAACCGCCATGGTATGGTTGGGATCTAGGAAGTAACCAATCTTCTTAGGCCCCACCTCCGTAAGGAGGCAATCCACCCAATGGTCATGTTTCAGGAAGTTGCCAAACTTCTTGGGGTCAGTCTCTGCAAAGAAGAAACCCACCTTGGAATTCTTATCACACCCAAGGACCACATCATTGAAGTGGTTAGGTTCTAGAAGGAAACCAATATTTTTCGGGCCTAACCCAGCAAGGGGGCACTCCAACTATTAACCCCATTCCACCATGGAGTGGTCAGGTTCTAGAAAATAACCAATCTTTTTGGAACCAACCTGCAAGACCTGCGTTTGATCCAGTTAGGCTACCACATGAGCCTCATGTCAATGGTATGATGGATCCCGTCAACCATCCTAAACAAATTACCCCACATCTGAGACAAGTTTCTATTCAGAATTCGCAACCCACAGCTGGCCAGGCAATGCAAGAACCTACTAATCCTTCCAACAATTCTGACACCCTCACAGTCTCATCCATAGACCTTAGAGGAAAGAAGAAGAATTACAAGAGTAAGAAAGATGCTAACTCTGGGAAGGGAGATGCACCAAATGTGCTTCAATGCCATGGGAAACAACAACCCACTATTTTGACACCAGTACCTCCATCAGGGGGCAACCAGCCAACCCCCCCGCAAGGGGGCAATGATCCTAATGCCAATGTCTTCATGTGTGATCCTGAGATGAACATTCAAACGATACTTGATTCTTATGATGTCTCTCCTAGTACATCAGATTAGTCGGAATCACAACCAGATGGTTATCTCTACATTGAGGAACCAACCATAGACTAAGTACCACACCCCCCTAAAGGTGTTCTACGTAGAACAATGCATAATCCCAACACGCGAGCTGCTCAAAACAGTAATGTTCTTGAGGACCTAGCTCAAGTACCATGTGCCATGTCGGCATTGGAGGTATTGCAACGTCGTTCTGCGCTAAGAAAGGAACTATTTTCTACCATTTGTGTTGTTGATCCATCCGATGAGACTTTGATCACATCAGACACAGATCATTCAATATGTAGGATCCTTCCCGAAGTTGCTTTTTAGATTAAAGTAATGACTCATGGTAAGAACATCTGTCTAACCATAGTAGACGAAAGGACCTCAGCTTGTGTAATGTCATTTCCATGTTGGCAAACAATTGGATCACCTCTATCTGTCGTAGAAGTTTCAAACCCAGCTACTCAAATAGCTTCGGCAAATTCGGATCAAAATATTCCCTTGATGGAGGAATATGATTCGATTACCTGGCCCATTTGGGTTGTGAGATCTCCCAGCTCACATGACTTCTTGTATTACATTTTATCATCAAATAAAGATATCCCTGAAGTTGTAAACATTTGGTTGCACCCACCTAAGGACATATTTTGTGGGGCCACTGGGAGCATACTTGATATAAATCTACCCAAGTATAGGAGCATGATCTGCATGTTCCTCGATCTTATCTGGTATATTTGGAAACTTGCATATAGGTTTAGGTCATCCCTTTGTGAAGATGCATTTGAACCTTTTGCAACCCAAACTTACCATAGGGTCGAACTTGTTGGAAATTGGTGGGTTAGCCCTTCATATCTATATTTTCCACCATTCCGACAGCAGAGCCTACCGAACATGGGACACCCTAGTCAGCACCCCATTTCCATATTGGTGCCCATGTTGCGTTATTCTCATAGGCCCGGGAGCCCTATTAGTCCCATCATGACTTGGAGTTTGAGACCACATATTTCTCTTTCATACATTTCTGACCATATCCTGATGGGCTCCCAATTTTTTGTCATTTTACATAAGCTTGTGGTAAAATATCCACTTGAACATACATGCAAACTGCTTCGTTGCTTATTGCTTATGTTGCTTATTTGCCTGTATAGCACTTTATGTTACAAGATGCCTATAAACCATTTCTTATGTATATTTGACCCATACCCATGGAGGAAACATTTGTAAGAGTGTACATAACTAGCTCAACCCTTGTTTGCAATACATATCTTTGCCTTGGCCTGACCCATGCCCTTGACATTTAGGCACATGCCCTTGAGACACTCATTTCCTCTAATGTATCATAACATGTTTTATTCTTTTTTCAAGCTAATAAATGAAAAAGGTTATAAAAAAGTTGGAAAACACAAAAATCCAAAAAGGGAGAGACTTGAATCACTTCATATTATAAACTCTGAAGAGAACGGAAACAGTCAGCCCTTGTCACCCTTGAACACGGCACATCATATTGTATCCACGGTCAGTACACCATCTGCATTTTCCTTAGGAAACTGTACCAGTATTTTGAACATATCTCCACCAATGGGTTATCCTTCTCGTCACCAATGGAGCTTTCGTTAATGCATCTGGCATTAGCGGATTTCATTAAGGTCGGTTACTCAAAGTCCTATGTTGCCAAGTGTCCATTCTACGCCGTGTTATGTGTTCAAGGGAAGTCCAAACCAAGTCGGCCATTCCTCAAATATTCCTGACCAATCATGTCGGCCTTCCTTGTGTCAGTATACAGTGTTGGATCTTGCAGTTCTATCAAATTATATCATACTATTGATATTTGTTTCGTATCGGTTGACGTGGGATACATCAATGCCCTCCTTCCGATGGATCTATTCCTATCGACATCAAATCATCATCTAGGACATGGATCTAGAAACCCGAGAGTACCTTGGATCTTGCATTCATTAGTGGCAGGTTTCCTCGCAAATAATAGTGGGTATACATCAATGACCCCTGATTATTTGATTCTACAAGTGTTCGACTTCAGAACATCTATTCACACTTGCTAGTTTGTACTCAGTACCTTAGAGTCCATCATCATTATTGGTGGGTCTCTTCGCATCTGTTAACGGTATACATCAATGACCAATAATCAAATGGTGTCTTATTATGCTTGACATCAGATCACTTATTCGCATGATATAAACTTGTACTATCGTCGATTTGTATTGAAAACCTTGGGAAAAACAGTTGTATCACTCATCGATGCACTTCCCGGGCTACGTAAGATTAGACCGCCATGTTAGAAGCCCAAAAAGACTTTGTTATTGAACTCATCAAAGTGCACATTTACATTTTCAGAAAAAATTGCATTTGACATGGATCCACTGTGTATCATTCGTGGCCATGCTTGTTTACTGCTAAGCATGGGTATGCCAGCGTCAGGAAGATATTATATATTTGAAAAATTGCTATGTTTTACAGGTGTGATCCTCAATCCATCACATGTGATATTTCCTTCCCTTATCCTTGCTTTGAACGATAAAGAGTATCAGTATACAGAGTATAAATTTTAGTAATGTATTTCGGAACTTAGCTCTGCTTCGGACCTCACACATTAGGGGGCATCTGTTAACAATAAGATTAACACCCTTAATCAAGTGACGAAAGAAGTGCATTTTTACCATGCACCTGCAGCAGGAAGACATGACACAAGTTCATGCAGAGATGAATCCTCTCTAAGAAATGCATTAAAACGCATTGATTGTGCTTAAAATCATTCTAAATGGTGCAAAAAACCTAAAAACTATGAAAAGTGGATTTTCAAGTTAAAATAATCTAAAATGGATTATCCCACACTCAAAAGAGAAACCTAAGGCACATTTCCCAATGCTATATAAGAAAGGATTTGGGGCATGGTAAAGACACACAAAGGAAGAGCAAAGGAATGCTGGAAAGATTCTGTAGGAGGAGAAAGAGCTCAAATTCTTCAAAAGCAAGGGTGAAGGAAGGGAAGCTCATGGCAATGGAGGAAGGATTCATATCTAATGCCATGGTAAGGGTGTATTTCTCCATTATTCTACTATGAATAGATTCAAGTTTCTACCATGTATGAGTTTAAATCTGGTTTATCTTGTATGAATTTAATTCTTGGATGGCTTTAGACCTTAAATGTTTTTATCTTGATTGATGAATAGATATAGATCTTTGGGGAATTTGTAATAATCTTTTCAAGTTACTGACGTAGGAACTCACCATTCCTTAGGAAGATAGTTAAATTAGTGTAGACACAACCCTGCACTAAACACTGTTATCAGTAGTGCAGCAGCAAGCATGGTGGTTCCTCTCTAAAATCTTCATGGAATCTCGAAGACTCAAAGTTGGGCAACTCAGTGGCAACTTCAAAGAATTATACAGAAAACAAGTTCTTCAACAACCATGTTTGAAATTGCTTGAGGACAAGCAATATTGGGAAGGGAGGATTTTTCATGTCCCAAATTTTGCATTGGGTCACAATGGCCTAATCCCATTGGCCATATTCATGAGAGTTTGTCAAATTGATCCTAAGGGTCAAATATTTGCCAAGGAGGAAAATTACTAGTTTCCTAGGTTGGGGGTGGAAGCTTTGGGATTTGGAATAAGGGGGATAATAAATGATGTGTGTACATTAGAATAGAATAAATATTTAATAAAGGAGATAAATAAATATATACAATTGAAAATCAAAGTGCCATTTGATCATGAAGACACGTGGAGGAAGTGGGACCCACACAAGCTAGATTTTCTATGCCACATGGCATCCTCCTCTTATCAATTCGAATCCATGAGAAGTCCAATATTATTGGGATGATTTGGAAGTGAATAATACTTGGCATGAGTCAATGAGGTCGAAATGTAGAGGAAGAGTAACTCCCATGGAAGAGGAAGAGGCAATTTGGAGCTAGTGGGACACTTGGGCTATATTTCCTAGCTCTATGACAACAATGATGAAGATGCTATGACACCTATGACACAAATCAGAACTGAAGGATGACATCTAACATATATGACATGTCAGGGCTAAAAATATCCTCCAATAGGGCGCTCAAGTGAGTTAGGGCATCCAAAGAGACACCAAGTCGAATTTGGAGAAGGAGGGAGCTAGAATTGGAAGGACAAGTGGCATACTTGGGAATGTCTTGCCAACTTGAGTTGGCATGAATCTCTCGGAAGGAATTCGACCCATGGAGTACATTAGAATTTTATAAAATTCATGAACAAAGAATAATAGTATCTTTTGATCTTTTTTAGAATTTTCAATTGCATTTGTGAAGAGGGAGAGCTAGTGGATGACTAGTTTCTTTCCTTAGCCAATTTCGAGGGTGAAAGATTCCCATCCAAGTTGGTAATTGGAAAGGCAATTTAAAACTTTTATTTGGAGCTTTAATGGAGTCATTTTTTTTAGGTGTAAGCTACAGGGAGGATCTTGGTTTCTTCTATTGCATCTCATTCCTTCAACCATTTCCAGTTTTCATTGCATATTCTTGATCTTTGAGGGAGGGCATTTTTGGTGAGACATTATACTCTTTGGTGGATATTCTAATGCCCAATTTATTTTATAATATGAATTAAATACTCTTTTATTCATCTACAGAAATTTCCAGGTCGAAATATCAAGTGGTTGTATGTAAAATTGATGATTATTGAGCAAACAGTGACCATTCCCCCACTAGATTTATGTATGCCAATGTATTGATGATGATTTTGAATGGAAGAATTTTTCTATGATATATTTATGATGTATGGACTTCCATTTATTATTATTACAAGTTTCATGTTCAACACTTAAGCATTTGGATCCATCTTGCTCAGTTTTATTTCATTTGAAGAAGATTTAATGCTATTTCCCCCAAGGTCGAAACTAGTCTTCTTGCATCTAATTTAAGGGAATTATAGCATACATTAAAAGTTGAATGGTCATTCATATGAGTTCATGTTGATTTACTTTATATTTTCCCTTCTTCCATTAAGAAATTCAAGTTGGATTGAGTGCATTTGGAAAGTCATTTTCATCATCTACCCCTAGGGGATTTGAACCACAATTTACTAGTAAAAATCCCTATCTTGACCAGATTTGAAAGAGGAGTTTCATAAGTCATATGAACACTTCATAGCATCCATAAACATTATAAATATGTCTTAATATCATCCAAGTACCCTATGTATCAATTTGGGATGATTTGGAGTCATTTGGAGACCAAGGGACCAATACCAGTCAAAGAGAAATTGCTAGTCAAACTCCCTACTTTGGCCAAAATATTAAAGGGTTTTTCTGAAGTATTTTGTTGGTCCTATATCATCCCTTAACATCATAATCAATTCCTAATATCAGTCATATACCTTCTCAGAATATTTGGGAGCTTTTGGAGCAATTGGGAGACCTAGACATCAAAACTAGTCAAAGGTCGAATTAGGGAAAAAAGTGGAAAATTTGTCCTTTTAATAAAATTATTAAAAAGGGACATTACAAAAACCCTCAATTTACATATCCTATACAAATACAGGACAAGGACACCAAATCTCCGAAATTGTTTATGAGGAGAGACTATAATGGTTTGTGCACCATGAGGGTACTTCTTTGTGTTGGTTGGACATATATATTCCTTTCACAATTTGAGAGGAGAGAAAGAACATGGAAGAAACCAAAAGGTGTAGTGTTAATTAAAACAAGTCACATTACCCCTTTTTTACTAAATATCTGTAATATAATATCATTGAGTAACATTGTTAGGATGTACATAGGTTTGTTACTCTACATAGGTTTGAGGTGGAAGAAGAATAAGAACTAGGATATTCTGAATATATAGAAATAGAAGAGACTAATCCAACCATATATTGTCATGATTTGGTAGGAATTATCACTCCTCAAATTGTAAATGTCAAAGGATATATTAACTAGGGGAAAAAGAGGATGATGTTAAAATAAAGGGTGATGAAATGACCAAGGAACAGTTTGGGCCTACCTAGAGAAGGAGATGAAAATAACCATGAGCTATTTTATGTTATATTCTAAAAAGGAACTCGATCAAGGGTTTCTTTAACCCAAGTAATCCCTTGATTGAGGGCTTACTCAAGTGCTCACTATAGGTCTAATTAATAGCTCAATTGAGGGATTAAAATTACCTCAATCAAGGGTTGGGAATACTTGATCTCCTCCACTCACCTTGTAACAAAGTGTTACCTAACTTCAAGATTAACTCATATTTGAATCATTGGTGGAACACTAAAAGGAAAGGACTTCAATGCTTATGGGTTCAGAATCCTTGTGATTATCTCAAGGTAGGATTTGCTTATATTTATTATGTGAAATGATTGATATGGTGAATTCATGTATGGTGGGTTTGATAGTAAAATGTGCAATTTCCATCCATTGCAAGTGCAACAATGGGTCCAATACTCTAGTAATTGGCACAAATGCACCACATCTAGATTCATGTTCCACACCTTTAAAATAATTTTCATATAGAGGTCGGTACATGAAATTAAAGACCTTTCAACCCATTAAAAAAAATTAATAGGTTGAGCATGACTAATCATATAGTCACTTCTTTCCATCTAAATTAAATTCAAGACTTCATTTTTAACTAGCTATACAAATGTATAAATATCAACGATTCATGGTAGTTTTTTTATCCACTAAAGAAATGTTCCATGAGATGGGGTTTAAGAGATATTATTGTTGTGATTTTTCATACAATATGTACTATTTAACCCCAACCCCTATTAGCAAATTGATATGTTAGTGACTAATATCAACAAAACAGTGTTTTACTCTGCATACATTATTGACATCAACTCATTGTGTATTGTGTAAAAACAAAGAACTCACAACTTCTACAAAAAATTTAAAGAACCTTTAGGATCATTTCAAATTTTATTTCACATGTACATGGCTATTTCATTAAGGCTAAAATCTAGATGTGTTTAAGTCCTGGTAACTATTAAGATTCAATATGCTAAGATAGATAACATCGGTATTCAGTTCAATTTCACAACAATAGCATATACATGATCACTGAAAGAATAACAAGCACAACATAAACACAAGAGACACAAATTTATCCTGGGAAACCCTCTAGGGGAAGATAACCCAGCAAAACTTCCTCAATATAGATGATCAAAAGTACAAAGAAAAAACCCCAAACAAGTGCTCCTTCTCCTTGCATATATCTCTCTATCTCTCCTATGTGAATTACATAAGTGAGTGTGTGTGTGAATGAATTAATAAATGAGAAATCCCAGCTCTCTATTTATACATTCACTTCTACTTTAATTTTACAACTTGACATGTCGGCCTCAACTAACTTTACCACTCAACTAATGCTAACTGGGTTGACTCCTCTAGGGGACTTAAAAACCCTATTACATTTGACTCTAGGGGGAACTATTGCCCTAACTTACAAGGGAGGATTTACCTCAATGACTTTACATAACCAAATATAATAATAACATCCTGGCGGAGGAATAAAACATCTCCGAATAAATTACAATAATAAAGTACAATAGAATATTCTTCGAAATTACAATATTTCAACACTCCCCCTTAGTGAGAAGGGTATTCTAATGACAACAAAAACATCAACTGTAGGAGCAAGGAGAGAGAGCATCATCAACAACATCAAGGTGATACATCTATAAATCATCGGAAGTTTTCTTCAACAACATCGGCAACTGGAACTGTTACTGGAACATCTTCAGTACTGGAGTATCATCTTCTACAGCACTGAGTCTTCATCTTTTATCTTCATCTTGTGCAGCACTCAATCACTCAATCGTCTACATCAACTCTTGAACTTTCAATCAGCAACAACATCATCTTGATCTTTCGATCAGCAACAACATCATCTTGATCTTTCAATCGGCAACAACATCATCTTGATATTTCGATCAACAACAACATCATCTTTATCTTTCGATCAGCAACAACATCATCTGTAGCAACATAACATGCAACACACATGATCCAATTACGGGATGATAAATCCCTCTCACTTTAGGACATAAGTCCAAGGATTATGCAATCCTATCCACACTCTCAGAGACAAAATTCTGCGGATCCATTTAGAACTAATGTCCAGGGATGATACAATCCAACCACATCCTTGAGGACAAAAGTCTCTGGATCAGTTCTGGACTAAAGTACAAGGATGATACAATCCCAACCACATGCTCAAGGAAAAAAAGTCCATGGATCAATTCTGGACTAAATTCCAGGGATGATACAATCCCAACCAAATTCTCGAGGACAAAAGTCTCTGGATCAGTTCTGGACTGAAGTCCAAGGATGATACAATCCCAACCACATTCTCGAGGACAAAAATTCTCCGGATCAGTTCTGGATTGAATTCCAGGGATGATACAATCCCACTACAACATCATCATCCTCATTCTCGAAAACAAAAGTCTACGGATCACTTTAGGACTAATGTCCTAGGAAGATGCAATTCCACTGCAACATCATCATCACTACATTCTCAGAGACAAAAGTCTACAGATCACTTTAGGACTAATGTCCTGGGAAGATGCAATCCCACTGCAACATCATCATCACCACATTCTCGGAGACAAAAGTCTACGGATCACTTTAGGACTAGTGTCCTGGGAAGATGCAATCTCACTGCAACATCATCAGTATCGGCATCATCATTACTCCCCTTTTGAGGAAGGTCCTTTCGAACTACACCAAGCTTGTCTCGGAAGTATTCAAACTTCACTTGAGACAGAGGCTTAGTCAACACATCAGCAACTTGCTTATCAGTGCTCACATACTGGAGCTTTATAGCTCCCTTCTTTACCATATCTCGTATATAAAAATATCGGATTTCTATGTGCTTTGACTTGTCATGGAACATTGGGTTCTCTATCATCTTTATATAAATTTGGTTGTCACATAGAATCACTGTGGTATCCAACTCCAGGTCAAATAGTCCTGACATCAACTTTCGAAGCAATATGGCTTCAAAACTAGCAGAACAAGCTGCTATATACTTTGGTTCAACTGTGCTAAGAGCAACACTGGACTGCTTCCTACTAATCCATGAGATCATGGCGGATCCCAAACAATAACATCCACCTGAGGTGTTCTTTATGTCTAAGACACTTCCAGCCCAATCTGCATTTGTATAACCATACAATCTGTGGTCATGATCTCCAACATAGTATAGACCAAATTCTATCGTACCTTTCAGGTACCTCATCACATGCTTTGCAGCTACCAAGTGAACATGTCTAGGCACAACTAGATACTGACTCGGGGTATTCACGGCAAAGCACATATATGGCATGGTATTCATCAGATACATCAACGACCCAATAATCTATCTGTACTGAGTCACATCCACTAACTCTGACGATTCATCAGCTAACAACTTCAGGTTGGTATCCATGGGTGTGGCCATGGATTTACATTCCAACATATCAAATATTTTTAGGATTTCCACAGCATACTTTCCCTAGTTGAGAAAGATTCATTTTGGGCTCTGCCATACTTCTAGACCTAGAAAATAGTGCATCAATCCAAGGTCTTTCATCTCAAATTCTTTAGTGAGATTCTTCTTGCACTCTACAATCTGTTTCTCATTTCCTGTCAGAGATAAATAATCCGCATACAACTGTAATATGACAGGTTCATCATCCATAACCTTAAAGTAAAGGTTAGGATCAGCTTTACTTTTGGTAAAGCCCAAGCTCGTCAAAAGGCTATCTATCCTTCCGTACCAAGCTCTAGGAGCTTGCTTCAATCCATATAGAGCCTTCTTCAACTTGCATATGTGAGTCTGTCTATATTCAACTTCAAATCCCTGTGGCTATTCGATGTACACTTCTTCCTCAATCACACCATTTAGGATAGATGTCTTCACATCCATCCATTGTAAACTCCACTTCATCATGGATGCAAATTCCATGATGGTTCTAATGGAAGTGTACCTTTCTACTGGCGCAAATTTCTCTTCATAATCAATTCCCTCTTCATGTGAGAAACTGCAAGCCACGGACCTGCCTTGTACCTCTGTAGTATGTTTGATTTGTAAGACTTCTTGCTGAACAGTCATCACTTGTTCTTCGGAGCAAGTGTTCATCATCCTTTTCTTGTAGATCATAGCACACAATCTTTCCTACAAATCAAATTCAATTACAAGATTAGTAACACTTCATAATCATCAAATCATTTCAATGATAACCTTTTATCCATACTGATATTATTCACATAGTTATGCAACTATCTTGGCCAATTCTTTGGCACAACACTTTTCCATATCACGTATGCTTACGGTGACTATCTAGATGCCTTCCATCTCTACTAGAACATACTATCAAGAGCGTGCACTTCTCCCACCATGTTAGCAAAGAGGTTTCATTCTAGACAAGAAATAATGGAATGTTGTCCAACACTATTGGCTACTTACCCATCATATGCATATTAGTAGTACACTGTTCAATTCGATATGAATGCTTACCCTATGCATGATACATTTCCCGATTCTAGGAATACAAATATGCATACAACTATTAATATCATTAACTATTCAAAGATTCAAGAAGTAATTCAAATACTTATCTTTTTATGTTTTGTGGGGTTGCCTACCTCTGGATCTCTACTTCCCTTCCATGTCATGATAGTGTCATGATTTTGTATCTTTGAGCTTTTATCCATCCTGGATTACTATGCACCCTTAACTGTGCACTAGTTTATGTTGGAATTTGCGTCCAGTGCTCCCCGTGAGTTTTGTGACATGGGTTAACCCCCTCTCGTGGATCGTAAATTTGGCGATTGTAGCGGAGATTAAAACCTGTAGTTTTTTGTCTAACGGAAATCGTGCTCCAACAAATGGTATCAGAGCGACAGGTCTCGAGTTCGAAACTCACCTAGGTAACGTTGGGCGGGAGATTGTTGGCATTTGCGTCCAGCGCTCCCCGTGAGTTTTGTGACATGGGTTAACCCCCTCTCGTGGATCCTAACTTTGGCGATTGTAGCGGATATTAACACTTGCAGGTTTTGGTGTAACGGCAATCGTGCTCCAACAATTTCATCATTGTGCCATCCTCAAGATCTCATACATAGTCACACATTCATTAGTATAATCTCACTAATATTAAAACATTATAACCCTAAATAATCTTAAACACGTATAGTCATAATCATTTCATACAAAGGTAATTTATCACGAGCGTTAATATTCAAGATTTCATGGAGTACATCATATACTCATGCATATTCAGATTTGACCATAGGACTCTTCTAGTTTGTCATATCATTAATCAAACTAATAAACACAATATGCAAAAAGACTTGATTAGCTAAACTCTATCTCCATGAATAATCATTATCAACCATATGAAAGTATACTTATCTAAGATCCTAAAACAAAGTAGGATTCTAACTCGATATAGGAAAACATACCTGGATTATCATGCTTTCTAGTTATGTCTAACATACCCAAACAATATCTTCTTTGTTCTCTTCAATGATTTAGAGACCTTGTGCTAGTAACCTGCATATCTCATAAGTTAAGCATAGTAGAACCAAATCATACATACCTCGTAAGTAGAGCTTCTATGTGATCAAAGAATATGGACGAGTCTTTGTCTTCATGTCATCATGGTCATATATTCTTGATCTAGAACTTTATTTGTCTTTATTCATGTACCTTTCATGTTAGCAGACAACATCATCCTCATACAACACCACAAGTGCATTAGTACAATCATAAGTGTCATAACCCTAATCAATGAATGTCTTCTATCATTCACATGCATTCATACTTTTACTAAGGTGATCAGGAAAGTCTAAAATGATTGTACTAACCTCAATAATATAAATACAAAAATATCATGAACTTAATCATCAGATAAATAAAACAGATAAAACATACATGCATCTCCTCAAGTCATACCTGTCGAGATTGCTTGTAGTCTTCTCTACAAGGGTAAAACCCTAATCATCCAAGGTAGATCACTTGTAAACATCTTATATAGATTCATGGTTCTAGGATGATAGGATACCAGTGCCATTTAAACCACCTTCATTGCTTCCCTATGAGTCTCACAACTTTGCTAGGGTTTCTTCTTACTTGTAGAACCCGGAAACCCTAATTTTCAATCTCCTTCCTCCCGCAACATTTTGATGGAAGATTAATATCTATGATGAAGGGATTCCAAATCCATTTTCAAAGTTTCCAATGTTGCATCAGTTGTCTCCAACATTGTATCAGGTCCTTCCATACCTAAAAAACTGAAAAACCCTAAGTGAGAACTTCTTCCTCCTCTTCTTTGATTTCCTTCGTTGAGCCATTTCAAATGTGTTGTATTGTTTCTGGTGTATCTATGCAATTTCGGATCCCCGGGGTCTGAAACTTCGGATTGTAGTATGCTGACCTTTCATCTTTCCAACCCCACATATTTTAGCTTCATTGGATTCTTCATGAGAGAGATATGCGAATTTTCCCAACATGACATATTTAAGGCATGAAACAGCATAGCGAACTTGTACAGAATGCCACATGTCATTGTTTCACCTTCGACCTCTAATACGCGGACCTGTGAAACTACAGTTTTTTCCCTAATTGTCACATTTTATTGAATTCCATTTGGAGCTTCCTAGCCCTATATATGACCTTTTTCCCTAGGTCACTTGTTTAGGGATGCATTCTGGAAGAGGCAGAAACCCTAACTTGTACGGATCATATCTCACAAAGTAAAACAAATATGAGGATTTAAATCGGACACAAGGTACATGAACATTTCAGTTTCATCCTATCCAAGTTTAAGATCCTGAAACTTCGCCAAAAGTGATTTATAGCGAAAGTTCCAATATGACTAGGTTTTGTTATACAAATCCCTAGCTTTCAAATTGTCGCAAGTGAAACAAGTGTCGTAAATGCCATAAATTGCCTTCCTTTAGGCTAGCTCTGAAACCATGTTAAGATTCAATATGCTAAGATAGATAACATCAGTATTCAATTCAATTTCACAACAATAGCATATACAGGATCATTGAAAGAATAATAAGCACAGCATAAACACAAGAGACAAAAAATTATCCTGGGAAACCCTCTAGGGGAAGAAAACCCAGCAAAACTTCCTCAATATAGATGATCAAAAGTACAAATACAAAACCCCAAACAAGTGCTCCTTCTCCTTGTAGATATCTCTCTCTCTCTCTCCTATGTGAATTACACAAGTGAGTGTGTTTGTGAATGAATGAATAAATGAGAGATCCTAGCTCTCTATTTATACATTCACTTCTACTTTAATTTTACAAGTTGACATGTCGGCCTCAACTAAATTTACCACTCAACTAATGCTAACTAGGCCGAATCCTCTAGGGGACTTAAAAACCCCATTAGATTTGACTCTAAGGGGAACTATTGCCCCGACTTACAAGGGAGGATTTACCTCAATGACTTTACATAACCAAATACAATAATAACATCCTGACGGAGGAATAAAACATCTCCGAATAAATTACAATAATAAAGTGCAATAGAATATTCTTCAAAGTTACAATATTTCAACAGTAGCATACTAGTAGTGGAATTGAAAAACTCTTTAAATACTTTTATCCAAATGGCGGTAACTCTAACATGATTAAGAATGAATCATAACTTTAGGGTTGGATAGTGTTGAGCCTATATTAGCATTCAACCTAAAATCTCATAGCAATCCTTCAAAGTTATTGTTTATTATAATGAGAAGCGATATGAGATCATCTCTTGGACCTAGAACTTTGAGATGTTTCAACATCATGCATCCTTAGACACGGGAACAGATTCTCCCTACATTAAGCATTAATATAATTAGGTCATTTATATATCTAACAATAAATCCCCATTTGAGACATGTTTGGGATTTTTAGCTTAAACACCCTTCGACATTTCATTTTCCCAAGATACTAAAGATATTTTGATGAGCCATGGAAATGAATAGGAAAAAACCATAAAATGTATAGAGAAAATTCAATGAGTTCACAGGAAGATGGGAGAGAACTTGTATAGTGAAAAACAAAAGCATAACAAGATGAATGCTTATCATATAGTGTCTCATCAACTTAACTCTATAGGAGGCATGGTTTGGATAAATCTCAACAAGAAGTGACTAGAAGGCATAAGAAAAATGTTTAAAACCGTTCTCTATATATATGTGGCCATGTCACAATACTATATTATAAGTGTTTGAAGTTTTAAAGGGGTGATATCCTATGATCTCTTAGTCTGATTAATGGTGACATCAGATAAAGTTCAAACATAAAAGTTTCAAACACATGTGATGAAATCCCTAAAGGTGGCCTTCCAAACCTTATATTATAAGGTGCCTGCAATCCATCATAAGAAATAAAAAGTATATGTAGCTAGGTTATTCACACTAGCAAGTGCAGAAATGCACTTACTAGGAGCCGTGAGCTACTTAGTAACAGTTCGTGAATATGGGTAGGTGCATGCAAATAAAAAATAGCAGAAAGTAAAAACATGAGAAATTACTGCAGTAACAAATAAAAACTAAACCAAGCATTAAGCATCCATTTCATTATACATTCAATAAACAAGGGTTACGAATCAAAGAATTTCTTTTCTTTTTTTATTATATAGAACAAATTTACAGTGAGTTTTTACCCCAATATAGTGAGTAGATATTGGGGGCCCTTATAGTCGTAGAGATGGTGGTGCTCCGAGTCTCCAATGCCTCCGAATCTCCTTTGAATGCTCAATATGGTGGCCAAAATTCTATTATGGGAACGTAAGCTCAAATGCGGAGGCTAGGGTTCAATAGTAATTCCGGTAGAGTAACGATAGGAAGAGTGAATCATTTGAAATGGGGGGCCTCCATCAGCTTTTATAGCAATTTTGGGTGGTGGAGTATTCGCCTGTGGTATTGGGAAACCAAAAGTATTGGCCGGTGGTATTTGATGTTTTCCCTCCCTTTTCTTTTCTTTTGACTATTTTCCCCTTTTTCTTTTATTTTTATTTTTATTTTTGGGGATTTTGACATTTTTGAAGGAATTTAATTAAATTTTTTAGGGAAATAATGATTTTTTTCCCATTTGATTAACAACTTAGTGATTTTTGGTTTTTGGAGGTCAAATATGTAGGAAAAATGGATAGATGGGTTATGTGGCTAAGGGGATGATCTAGGTGAACAATTTTGGGTGTTAACAATATAAACCAATGAAAAGTTTCAATTTCTCAAGAGATGTGGTCAATTTTGAGTCTGAAAACCCTCCCATGTCGTCAATGGAAGTGTCTAGTCTAATCATGCCAAATTTTAGTCCATAGAAGCACAAATTGAAAAATTTCAGCGTTGGCCCAATTCAATACATTAATTATTCTATAGGTTTGTTGTTTGATTGTCGAATTGTTTGTGTGAGTTAAGTTTCAGTCTGGAAACCCTCCCAAACCATTAATGCATGCGTCTAGTCTAACCATGCCAAATTTCAGTCCATACAATTACAAATTGAAAAACTTTCAACGTTGGGCCTGTTCAGTACATTAATGATTCTATAGGTTTGTTGTTTGATCGTTGAATTGTTTGTGTGAGTCAAGTTTGAGTCTGGAAATTCTCCCACACCGTCAATGCATGCGTCTAGTCTAACCATGCCAAATTTCAGTCCATACAAGCACAAATTGAAAAAAATTCAACATTGGCCCCGTTTAGTACATTAATTAGTTTATAGGGTTGTTGTTTGATTCTCGAATTGCTTGTGTGATTCATGTTCGAGTCTGGAAACCCTTCAACACCATAAATGTACACGTCTATTCTAACTATGTGCCAAATTTTAGTCCATACAAGCAAAAATTGCAAAACTTTCAAGGTTGGCCCCGTTTAGTACATTAATTATTCTATAGGTTTTTTGTTTGATTGTCGAATTATTTGTGTGAGTCATGTTTGATTCTGGAAACCCTCCCACACCATCAATGCATGTGTCTAGTCTAACCATGCCAAATTTCAGTCCATACAAGCACAAATTGAAAAACTTTCAACGTTGGCCTCGTTCAGTACATTAATTATTCTATAGGTTTGTTGTTTGAGTGTAGAATTGTTTGTGTGATTCATGTTTGAGTCTGGAAACCCTCCCACACCGTCAATGCATGCATCTAGTCTAACCATGCCAAATTTCAGTCCATACAAGCACAAATTGAAAAACTTTCAACATTGGTTGTGTTCAGTACATTAATTATTCTATAGGTTTGTTGTTTGATTGTCGAATTGTTTGTGTGAGTAATGTTTGAGTCTGGAAGCCATTCCACACCATCAATGCATGCGTCTAGTCTAACCATTCCAAATTTCAATCCATACAAGCACAAATTAAAAAAAATTCAACGTTGGCCCCATTCACTACATTAATTATTCTATAGGTTTGTTATTTGATTGTCGAATTGATTGTGTGAGTCATGTACGAGTCTGGAAACCCTACCACATTGTCAATGCATGCATCTAGTCTAACCATGAAAAATTTCAATCCATACAAGTACAAATTGAAAAACTTTCAACGTTGGCCCCATTTAGTACATTAATTATTCTATAGGTCTTTTGTTTGATTGTCGAATTGTTTGTGTGAGTCATGTTTGAGTCTATAAATGCTCACACACCATCAATGCATGTGTCTAGTCTAACCATGCCAAATTTTAGTCCATACAAGCACAAATTGAAAAACTTTCAACATTGGACCCATTCAGTACATTAATTATTTTATAGGTTTATTGTTTGATTGTATACTTGTTTGTGTGAGTCATGTTTGAGTCTGGAAACCCTCCCACACCATAAATTCATGCGTATAGTATATCCATGCCAAATTTCAGTACATACAAGCACAAAATGAAAAACTTTCAACGTTGGCCCCATTCAGTACATTAATTATTCTATAGGTTTGTTGTTTGATTGTTGAATTGTTTATGTGAGTCATTTTTGAGCCTGGAAACCCCCCCACACCGTCAATGCATGCATATAGTCTAACCATGCCAAATTTCAGTCCATACAAGAAAAAATTGAAGAAAATTCAACGTTGGCCCCATTGATCACATGAAAGTTATAATATGTGTGGTCAAGTACATGACCAGGCACGCCTTATTTTTGGGTTATGAAATATCATATAAAAATGAAATTGAAATAATTATCATGATAATTGTGCAATACCTTACTAAGTTTCTCTTTGTTTTGAGAATAGTTTAATATTCTCTACTAAACACGGTCGACCACGTGAAGGTGGAAGCTCATATGACTCGCCCCCTCACGTCACTCTCAATTCCCCATAACCTGATGAAATCTATGTACTATAAATTAAATTATTGTGTTTTTTGTCATAATTAAGAAGCAATGTCTCTTATAACATATGCCAACATACTAGAAAATGGCAAAAAAACTTAAAAGCAATTAATTTATAGTACCAATACATGTCAATAATTCTATCAATATTAATTCAATATATATAGAATATATATATTAAGGCATACCTCATACACTTCAATGCACTTCATCATCTTCTTCTTCCAAGTCCACATTTGTATCATCCGATGCAGATTCAACATTGAAAGGATTGGCCATATCATCATCATCATCGATGTCAGTTTCTATAAGCATGTCATCATCGATATCATCTTCATGAACATTGTCTGCTACATCATATGATTCAACTAATTCTTCGCCATCTTCCTGTAAAACATGATCATCTAACTCATGTTGATCATCTACATCATCTTCTTCTTCAAGACCCTCTTCATTATCTTCCTCTACATTATACTTTATCAACCTTCCCCTTGGATCATGTCTCACAACAAATGACCAGCCCACTCTACCTGGAACCTCTGAGTAAAATACATGTTCACATTGGCTTGAAAGAACATAGGGTTTTGTTCCTGGCTCAAACAACCTTGTATTAACCATGGTAAATCCATTAGGATGGTCAATAATAGTTCTATCGGGATCACATGGATTCAATCGTAACCTATACCATTTGACAACAAACAAAACTAATTTGAAGGATTTAAAGTCACAATGAATAATATCTTCCAAATACCCATACTATTGATTTTCTAAGAGTTCTGGATATCTATCACTTCTAGAGGAAACATTGGTCACCTCAAACACTGTAGTTATCCCACAATCAGATGTTTTCTTCGTTTCATCCAACTTTTTGATGCAAAATTTACAACCATTGCACCACATAACCTTATGGTGTTTTACCTGCAATAAGACATATACATAAAGATTACATCGTGAATTGATGATTAAGTGCATGTTTATGCTTACAATGTTTGCAAAGAAAAAAAATCAACATGTACATCAATATAATTGAAAAAAAATAAATAGTATAGATGATTAATATGCTTGCCTATTTATCTTTTAAACCATATGCTAAATCGATTTCCCTTTGTGTAAGATTGGTATCTCCATTGCGATGAGCTGCTTTAACCAATGAAGCCACACCTTCCCATGATATTCCATGACCAGATTGTTTACATTGTTCAATCCATACCTTCATCCAATCAAGATTGTTTGTGACATATAAATGAAGTGCATCCCACTCTCGACCAACTGCATGATGAAAAAAAAATTACAATTCACAATTATATATTTACTTAACACGGTATACACTTTTAATTGATGCATATTGAATATTAAAAATGAAATAAGTATCATATATGCATAAAAAGAAACAGTCAAATGTATTATAATTAATCTCCACTATTAGCTAATAATTACCTTTCACCTTCCTTCGTCTACCTTTTCCCTTCAGGTACTCCCCTTCGAATTTGTTAATGGAGTTCAGATCACAAATGCGACCTAACTTCTAGCTTTGATGCTAATTTAGGAACATATTCACTACTATACACCATGTTCCGGTATACTATATATCCCTCCACCATAGAACCCTCAGGACGTGCTCGTTGTCTAACCAAATCCATCCAAAATTTTAAGTGCCTCTCGACCATCCACATTGACCTTGAGTGTATAGGTCCACATAATTCAATCTCCTCAAATTGGTGTATGAGGTAGTGTTCTTGTGCATTGAAAAATGTTGAAGGTAGATGATTTTGCATTTCACACATGAGACAAGGAATTTCTCTCCTCCAATACTTTATATCTTCTTTATGGATTTCTTTAGATGACAACCATCTACAAGTGATGCAAAAAAATCATGAGATTTAACAAGAATAAACATTATATTACATAAAAATTAGCTAAACAAATTTCAAATATAAGTTCTACAATGAATTAAACAAACACTTTATGCATGCAAATATCGCTACTTACCTCATGTATTTTCCAAGATCATATATAACTTGTTTGAAATTGTTGTTGAAGTTGTCTAGGAGAGATAGAGGTAGAACATACTGTAACAACATAAAAATCATTGATTATTTTTTACGAAGGTAGAAAAAAAAATACCAACATGCATTAGCATAAAAATATAGCAATATATATCCCAGAATAATTACCTCGATGAAGATATGCCAATCATGCATTTTCACCCCCGCAAAATCACCTTTCCTTGTTAATATATTCTTCATGTTCAAACAAAATCTAGTGGGAAACAATTGGAATCCTATTAATCTGTGAATCAACTCTCAAAAACTGACAAGATCACCATTGCAGCCTTAAAGATGTCAACATCTGTGCACTGTTGGTGGGAGAACCTCTCGAGAAAGATGGAGAAAAGAGGATACTCCATCGACACATGGGATAAATTCGTCGAACACATCTGAAAGGAATTTTACCCACCCAAGTACCTCGAGCAGCAGTATAAGAAGTGGTAGCAGCTAAGGAAATGGAAAGACTAATCAGTACAGAGTTACAATGACGAGTTCTATCGACTCATGGCTAGACTTGGCGTCCAAGAAGAAGATAAATTGCTTGTCCTAAAGTACATCAACGGATTGTCCCAGTATATTCAGCAAGAGATGGAATTTCTTACTATCAATATGCTTGCAGATGCATTCCATTATGCCAGCAAACTCGAAACCAAGCAGAAAGGGAAAGCACGCTTCGCGACAAAGCCGACATCAGGACGACCACCTGACAAGAAGACATCATCCAACTTCAACAAGTCAAAATCTTCTCAGCCGACACTCCCAAAGCCATACCATTGAAAAAATCCTTTTCAGAAAAGGGAACGTAGCAAAAAACCGCCCAACGAAAAATGGTGCAATTACCACCACTCATCTTTGCATGATACGTCTGAATGCAAAGCTCAGAAGACATTTTTGCAAAAAGTGTCAACATCTGATGCGTTCGACATGACGGTGGAAGAATCTAATCCAGACGCAATGACCCTTCTGACATCGACATCAACCACTCCACCAGCCTTGACTATCGTCGACGAGGAGGAACGAGAACACATGTTCCATACAAGGATATGGGTTCAGCAAAATCCATTACATCTGATTATGGATAACGGTATCCAGAATAACTTCATTTCTGAAGATCTCATAAAGAAACTAGGTCTTGTCACCACTCTGCATCCTCAGCCTTACAACATTGGTTGGATGAAGGATGGACAGGAACTACGGATCACCGAAAAATGCAAACTCTCCTACTTCATAAAAACTTTTGAAGATGAAGTACTCTGCGACGTAGCACCACTCTCCGTAGTCGACACCCTGTTTGGGAAACCTTACCTATGGGATTGCCATGGAATTTATCAATCACGACCACAGAAAGTGATTGTTAGAATCCAGAATCGATGGTACAACATTCTAGAGCGACGACCTTCACCAACGATTTCAATGATATCTGCTAAACAGACAAAGAAGCTCATCAATCATGTTCAGAAGTTCGCGTTAATCATGATCAAAATGCAACATTCTAGGAAGACTGCAGCGACGAGTCGACTCACTGACCAAAGAAGCTCCCGACAGAAGTAGTTGATAGACAACGTTCTCGACGAGCATCGGAGTTTATTCCAAGAGCCAGACGGAGTACCTCTACATTTCCAGGTAAAACACTCCATTGAACTTGCTCCTGGCTCTTCTTTGCTTAATGCATCTGTTTACAGAAGATCCATTCTCGAAAATGAAGACATTCACAGACAAATTCAAGATTTGATCGACAAAGCTCATATCTGAACCATCTCCTCTCCTTGTTGAAGTCCAGTCATCCTCGTTCCAAAGAAATACGGGACTTGGCGCATGTGCATCGACTACAAGGCACTCAACAAAATTTCAGTAAAGAATTGCTACCCTTTGTCGTGGATAGACGAGCTCATCGACTGTTTGAAAGGTGCTAAATTCTTTACTAAGCTCGACCTCAAGTCGGGATATCATTAGATTCCAATCGAGCCCTCAGATGTGTGGAAAACTGCTTTCAAGACCAAGGAAGGATTGTTTGAATGGTTAGCCATGCCTTTCGGCTTAACCAATGCACATGTGACCTTCATGCGATACATGGATAACATCCTTCGACCTTTCATTGGCAAATGGGTCATTGTATATCTCGACGACATACTGATTTTAAGTCGATCATGGGAAGAATATGTCAGACAACTTCGACAAGTCCTCGACACTCTCTAGCAACATCGACTTTACTTCAACATGGATAGATGCACCTTTGTGATGAACAACATCAAATATTTGGGGTATGTAATTGACTCTGTAGGCATTCACGTCGATCCAGACAAAATACAGATCCTCAAATATTGGTCCATTACTCAAAGCATTCAAGAAATAAGAATTTTTCTTGGTTTGGCGAATTTCTATCGACGATTCATACTCAGCTTCAGTCATATAGCCTGGCCCTAGAAAACATTTATCTTTGTTGTGCAATTGACCCAAACAACTAGCTATGTCACTGCAACGTTCCTCCCAACCGTAGGTCTCTGCCCAGCCTGTATTCTTTCAGCACTCAGAGACCACCCCCGAGCTGGGCATGATATCTACAAGGAAAAGGAAACTCTCAAGCTCGGCTCAGCCAAAGCAATGGATACCCAAATCAACCTCCAACATTCTTTTACACACAACAGCTCAAGACTGGCATGGATTCACAAAATAGGGTCTATGGGTTTTCCCCAACACGTGGGCACACCAAAACGGATTGTGGGAAGGGGAAATCAACCCCATGAAAGAAAACAGATTTCTCCCACAGATGTATGTGCATTCAGTGGGCCAAAATGGCCTCAATTAAACCCCAAATCGTTTCCCCTTCTTCCCCACTGATATCCATAGCAAAAACGCCCTTCCCAGCTAGGAAAAACGAAGGAACACATAGGAAAAAAAATGGAGAAAATGCCTTGGTAGCTCTCAACTCATGGGAGAGCAAAGTGGGTTGATGGGTAATGGCTTGGGGAGCAATTCATGGCTCTTTTCTTGCCCAAGAATCCAAACATGAATTTCCATGTAGGGTGGCTTTCCCATACCCGAATTTGGACAACCATACCTCCCATTCCCCAAGGCATTAACTATCTCAACCAACTCTTGGGAGAAATCAATGATTGGGTACAAAAGTCAACATGGGTAGTTGAGGGTTTGATTGGTTCTCTCATTGACACTTAGCTTGGCTTGATTGGCTCCAAGGGTTTGAATATTTCCCTCCCAATTCCTTGTAACATCATGCCCCCATCTCTTGTTGCATTGCATAGCTAGTTGTGGGCATTTATATTAAAATGTATATTTACAATTCCCGTGGTTCACTAGCACATGGGTAGCATAATTTCAAATACTTGCCTCTTCTAGATCGAGCGTTCACTAGCGGGGCCTTGGCCTTGAGCTCCACTCAAGGAATCATACATAATATGCATACATTATTTACATTATAGCCCAAAATATTACAAGGGTCAAAATGGGGGACATTACACATACCATGCAAGAATACCACAACAGTGCAACAGACTTCTCATCTCTTCTTCACACATGTTTGGAAACACTTTGGTTTACCCATAACCATTATTTCTGACCGAGATGCCATATTTGTCAGCATATTTTGGAAGACTCTCTGGCAACAGCTAGACACACGACTCTCATTGCCGACAACTTTCCATCCTCAAACCGATGGACAGGCGGAAGTTGTGAATCACTTGGTCGTACAACTGCTTCGCATGTACAACCACAAGCATTGACGCACATGGGATGAAAGTCTTCCATACATACAGCACAGTTACAATCGTGCTTAGCACATCTCTACAGGAAAGAGTCCATTTGAGATCTGTTACGGATTTCAACTGTCGACGCCTATCGACTTGATCAGCTCCTCGACACAGCCAAACCTTGACACCGACTACAGCCAGTGAGAAGTTGATAAAGCCTTGAAGTTTTGAGATCAAATCTGCGACATCCAGAAGCAAGCACAGGAAATGTTGCAACAAGAAAACGAGAAAGTCAAGGCCCGACACAATAAACATCGTATTCCTCATTCATTCCAAATTGGGGATAAGGTCTAGTTACATCTCAAGAAGGAGCACTTCACTAGTCCATTCAAGAAGCTCAAACCTTTGCGATATGGTTCGTACAGTATTCTTCGACAGATTGTTGGAAACGCTTTCCAGCTTGACATTCCTGCATGATTGGGTCTGCATCTAGTATTCAATGTGGATCTACTTCGACCATACCATGCACCACTGTTGGAACAAAATGACTTGCAAACAGCAGAACCCGACGACATCAATCTAGATGTTCAGGAGCCTCTTCCTTGCGACACCATTATAGGATGATGAGTACGCCATACAAGGACGAACACAATTCCCTTGTTTCAGGTTGCTAAAGCCAGACAAATCCCAGCACAAGGAAAGTGGTACTCTGCTACTGAACTGACCGACAAGTTTCATCACCTTCATGAGCAAACAATGGGGACCATTGTTTCTTAAGGATGGAGGTCTAATCCACATCATAGTTGGAATTAATGTCAGATGCTAACTTCGACACATCTTTGAAAATTCATCGACGTCGACACAACTTCGACATGGCTTCGACAACTCCACAACTTCGACAAGTTCCGCGACCTCACAGTTTCGCGACATCGACATGCAGCGTTGATCTGCAACTTGCGACTATCGAACTTCGACGGACTGTCTCTCTATCTTCCAGTCGACTGTAACGGTTGAACTGTCGAACTGTTCTAACTTCTTTTGTAACTGAACGTAACGGGCAAGCACCCAAGCGTCTCAGCACTCTCTATATAAGCATGTAATCTATTGTAATATACAACTTAGAATCAATCGATGATCTCATATCCAGTAATAGAAGATCAATTCGCATTCCTGCATATTGTCTATGTATATTTATGTTATGTCTGTGTAGTGTATTCTTGCTTCGCACATTTTGTTTCTTAAGCTTCTGTCATAACAGAGCCGACTCATTCAGTCGAACTGTTGTCCCCCTCGTGCTTCCTGGCCACGTGCGGATCAAGGGTATTGCAGGGGATTGAGACTGTTAGGATATTCCTATACTCCATCCTAGTCCCACCAGTATTTTGATCATTTACATTTTCAATCATGCATGCACTTTTAGGGTTTGCATGCATTCCAGTCATCAGTCCAACACCTAACCCTCAATTAACCAGCCCCCAAGAGCTTCTCTCAAATCAGTTTAATCCCTCTTAGAGCTTAGTATGCCCTTCCTCCTTGAGTTAAGGAAGCCACTCACCTTTCTCACCTACCAATCCAGTTTACTTCAGTTAGCCACCAATCTTTCCTTTATTTGAGGCCAAACTGACTCCTCACTGCTATTATCACTCCAATTGACCTCCGATGAAACATGACTACCTGCTCTGACTCCAATTAGCTCCTCATGCGCCCTCCACTGAGCCTCCTTCATTCAGTTAGTGTCTCCATGTGCCAGTTACATTCAATTACACCTACCACACTCAATTAGACTCAGTTTGACTGACGATTGACAGTTACTTGTGCATTGATGACTCCATCGTTGATGAGATAGACTACTAGTTGTGCTCTGATGACACTCCAATGATCCTTTGATCACTCCATGAAGGCTAATTCGAATTTCCACCTTAGGCATTCGAATCCTCATGCATTGTACTACTTATTGTCCATATTGTGATTAATTAATTAGTGTGTGTGAAGTATTTTTGCTTCTATCCGAGTTCTACTGTATTATTATTATGTTGCTCATTATACTACATTGACCACTCTTCTTCTATTTTCTTGCTTAATCAATTACTTTCTTGTGAGGTATACATCATCTCTTAGATTTGCTATGAGGATTTTCACAAAGACCATTCAAGTACCACAAGTAATTGGATAGGATGTGCATCTCTATTGGTGTTGGGTGTTGTTGTTGATGCAGATATTTTAGCCTCGAGGACAATGGATTGTATCTTTTGAGATAAATGTTTGAAGATGATATATTAGAATTGATTCAATGAGCAATGTTCTTACCTATTGAAATATATGATATTACATTTTTGCAGATGACGTTGTTGGTTTTGTTGATGGCCCATGCAGAATCCCTCCATGCTCACGATTCCTCCCCTCCTTATATGTTTTTTGACAAATATGTTGCCAAAATCTGCATAAAAATCATTCTCAAGAGGAAATAAGCTCGACATCTTCCTTTATACCGGCAATCTTGGATTGTCCTTGGCTTCCTGGCCAAGTTCAACATTCTTTCCGAATGAAAATGCAAGAAAAAAACCATCTCGCCAACTAGGCCTCCATTAATATACATCAATGACGAGCAAAGGTAATCACTATGGCATACACAATTCGCTATTGCCGGTGTCCACCATCTGTTGGGAAGATAAATGATTCGACGGCTGGTTATTTTAAAGACAAAGTGGACTACGTCTGGTTGTATTGTGAAGCATGCAGTTGCCATGTTTTTTATCCATTCAATATATGTCCAAGCGCTATATCCATTCTCGCCATCTATTTACGTTGTCTTTACAATATTAATGTGTTTACATTATTAATCTAATGATATTCTAATGGCAACACTTAGTGTAATCTAACATAATTAGATGAAACATATTTAATTCACATGATCATGGGATGGGCTAAGGTTGCCTATTTTGGACCTAATTAAGTTTGAATAATTTGAAAAATTAGTTGGGAGCATAACATTATTGCTTCATGGGGTCTCTGCAATCAAAATATACTCAAATCCACTTAAAACTTAAATAGCCTAATACCATTAATGACAAAACAATGCCGAGCCATTAAATTTCAACCACGGAACTTTCCAATGTCAATTCTAAGTGCCACTCCTTCAAATTGGAAATGAACACGAAGCTTTCAACACATCATTTATTTTGACAGCTTGTGACTTTGGAACGTTAATAGAAATGTCCTTTAAATTTTGAGTGAGTTCTTTTTGGAGTGGTACAACCCCTACAGTGAAAGTCCCTCCAAAACATGAAAATACAAATATTATTTAGTACTCTTGTTGCTACTTTACTCTAAAACTTATAAAGCCTTTTTTTAAATGTGCAAACCCCAAGAATATATATTTCCAATTTTCAGAATTCTAGAAAAATGGTTTTTTTTAATATGACGTGGAAAGTTGAGGGGCATTCTTTGATATTTGTTCCAGAAACAGTGCAAATTTAGTGACAATTTTTGAATTCAAAAATCAAACGGATTACAGTTATGCAGGTCGTGCCAACGAGACACTTCAAAGCCTTCTGATGGACGCGCGTCTGCTAACCAAGATAACATCCAACGCGTGTCGAGAGAGTGGCCACCTGGCAGAAGACGCGTGCTCAAACCACTCTCTGTCACATATTTGAGTGGGAAGCCGAGCACATTCCAGCCATTCCATCTTCTACAGAGTAACAGCATATAGGACATTCATCAGATATTTGTTTTACTCATTCATCTCCATTTTTTTGATTAGAATCGTTTGAGTTTTGGGTTTTCTGAACTGATAATTTGATTTTCAAGGTCAAAATCAATGGCTTCAGAACAGGAGAAAGCAAGAAAACCTTCCGGCCAGGACGCAGAAGAGAGGCGGGAGAATGCTTCTGATAACTTAGAGTCTGCAAAATGGATGGCACATGTTGCCAGAGATGCCAGCACTGAGTCTGCCTCTTCTGCATTGGGAAGTCTCAAGGAGGGCACCATGTCTGCCCTCAAGGGCATTCAAGAAAAATTTGAGTATGGCAAGGATTCTACTGTAGGCAAGACTCAGGAAGTCAAGGACACCACTGCTGAGAAGGCCAAAGAAACTAAAGATTCCACCATGAACAAGGCCGGAGAGTATAAAGATACTGCGGCTGAGAAGGCTCGGCAGACCAAGGGTTCTGTAGCAGACACGACTCGAGAAACTGCAGATACCACTGTGAATAAAACGCGCGAGTATAAGGACTCTGCTGCTCAGAAAGCTAAGGAAACCAAAGATGCAGCTATGGAGAAAACACAGGCAGCGAAGGATACTGCTGCAGAAAAAGCACGGGAAGCTAAGGATACTGTTGCAGGAAAAACGCAAGAAGCCAAGGATTCTTCAATGGAGAAAGCCAAAGAATCTAAGGACCGCACCGGTCAGAAGGCCCAGGAGACTTCAGAGGCAACCAAGGTGAGCCAGTTATAGTACTAGTAATAGCTCTTTCAAATGGAAAATTATGAAGAATTGTTTTAGTTGTAGGGTTTCATCATGAATTTATATAATGATTTGCAAGCTTAATCAGGGTAAGCTGGGAGAAACAACTGAATCGATGCGCGAGAAGATGCAACAGCTGAAGGTTGGAGGTCAAGAGACTGTGGACAATACTAAGCAAAAGACAGGCGAAACTGCTCAGCAGGCTCAAGTCAAAGCCCAAGAGTCCAAGGACACCGCCATGGATAAGTAAGATAGAATTGAATTGAATAGATTTTATTATAAATCGTTCTATTTTTTATTTTATGAAGATCATTCTATTCTAGGTTTTTTTATGAAGATAAAGGGACTGGAATGGTACAGATTGAGGCAATTAAAATGGAGTTGAATTAAATAGATTTTATTATAGATCATTCTCTTCTAGATTTTATGAAGATCATTCTATTCTAGATTATTTTATGAAGATCATGGGACTGGAGTGGTTCAGATTGAGGCAATTAAGATGGAATTGAATTAAATAGATTTTGTTATAGATAATTCTCTTCTAGATTTTATGAAGATTATTCTATTCTAGATTATTTTATGAAGATCATGGGACTGGAGTCGTTCAGATTGAGGCAATTAAGATGGAATTGAATTGAATAGATTTTATTATAGATCATTTTCTTTTAGATTTTATGAAGATCATTCTATTCTAGATTATTTTATGAAGATCATGGGACAGGAGTTGTACATATTGAGGCAATTAGTTCTGGCTTAGTTTAGATTTTATTGAAACATCCATTAGATCAAATGATCCATGGCATGGGAGTGTTGCAGTTTTATAGCCGAGGCAGTTGGTTCTTGCCTAATGTTGAGCTGTTTGACCTTAATCTCCTGTTCCTGTAGGACTGGGCAAGCCAAGAGTTCAATATGGAGCAGCGTAACGGGTCTGAAGGACACCATTCAAGAAAAGCTGGGTGGTGCAAGAGAAAGCGCCGGGCAGACGTATGATTCATCGAAAGAGCGAGCGGGTCAGGCTCTCGATACTTCAAAAGACACGGCCGCAGGTGAATCTCGAAATCTGAGTGAGCATGAGCAGAGGCAACGGGCAGCCGGATTGCTGGATGCAGTTTCATATAGCCTCAAGGCGTCCGAGGACTACTCCGGGCAAACGTTCAACGACGTTGGAAAGATGGGAGGGGAGGGGACGGGGCACCCGAAGGTAGTAGAACACCTTCAGAAGACGTCCATGGCGGATGTGGGTAATAAGGCTTCCCAGCAGGCCGAGGAAAGCAAAGGATTTCTGAGATCCATAGTCGATTCTGTGAAGGGAGTTGCTTCTGGTAACAAGTCAACCGATCAATCTCGCGATTAACCTCAGGCGTTGCTGGGAAACATCATATTTTGAACACTTTTCAGGATTTATGAGTGGTTTTTGCTTTTCCTTGTTGTTATAGCAGAGCAGTGGCGCGGCTCAATGTATGTTTGTGTGATAATCCATGTGAAGTATGTTATGTCTGGAGTGATTCATGAACCCATCAATAAATCATTCCATCCGTCTGTTTTCATTTATGGATACCATCACTCCCGTTAGAACGCTTCAACGTAAACTTCTTGAAAAAAAGACGGATCTAGGCATCAAATTTTATTTTCTGCCATACAGGACGTCGAGTGTGTCTACATTTTAACGATGGCAGACGTGTGGGCGTGTCTGTGTGTTTGTGGCATAAAGCATCTGTAGAGGTTGAATGACTCAAATAGACAAATGATAGAGTTGCACTGGGAAACAACGTTTGTCTTGAAATCGAGAATTAGTCTCTTAGTTTCAAAAGCTCAAAGCACAAGCTTCTTACATTTTGGAAAAGACAAACTCCATTTTAAGGCCGAAAATCTATGTCATAAAGTTTAAACAACTACCGGAACAGTGCTCTGATCGCCACTAGATGTCGGGCATGGCCGCCACTGCCATCATCGGCCGCCAGCGTTCAAATTTGAACTCTTCCCGGCCCTTCCAAAGGGTTCGGTTCTAGTTAAAAGTGCCCAAATCTGAATTTTACCCATAATTTATATCAACATTTCAAAAGAATAATTTATATCAACATTTCAAAAGAAGGGCTTATATCAACATTTCAAAATTAATAAATTTTAATTTCTATACCCATAATTTATATCAACATTTCAAGAGAAGAGCAACATTTGAAATTACCCATTCATATAAATTTAATAAATTTCAATTTCTATGTTAGAAATTCCTATGCTATCAAATTCGATTCGACCGTTTGAATCTTCAAGAAGGGCAACATTTGAAATTACCCATCCATATAAATTTAATAAATTTCAATTTCTATGTTAGAAATTCCTATGTTATCAAATTCATTTGAAATTACCCATTCATATAAATTTAATAAATTTCAATATCTATGTTAAAAATTCCTATGCTATCAAATTCGATAAGACTGTCTGAATTTTACCCATTATTTATATCAACACTCCAAGAAGGGTAACATTTGAAATTACCCATCCATATAAATTTAATAAATTTCAATTTCTATGTTATCAAATTCGATTCGACTCGACTGGACATTCATAATATGTTATCAAATTCGATTCGACTCGACTGGACATTCATAATATTGGAAATATCATAAAATTATAATCATTTAGTCACTCATGTCATGCACTTACACCTTAGCACAAGAAGGGCAACATTTGAAATTACCCATCCATATAAATTTAATAAATTTCAATTTCTATGTTAGAAATTCCTATGTTATCATATTCAATTTGACTGGACATTCAAAATATTGGAAATATCATAAAATTATAATTATAATCACTCACTCACTCATGCACTCACACCTTAGCTTTGTAAGGTGAAGAGTGATGACTAATGACTACGAGGTACTAGTCACTGGAATTTGACTCTGAATCCTGAGTCACTTCGGGATGAAATCTAAGGTGTGACAATGTGTTAATGACTATGGCTCTAACAGTAGAGAAACATTGTGCTTACTACCTATGTGAACCTGGCTACTAATGTCCACTCGCTTTTTGTCAAAATGAAATTCAAATTGCCGCTTTGATGAGTCCTCCTCTACCAGACTTCATTTCTTGCATGAATATCACATACTCACGACAACTCTAAACAGCACTCAATGGCATGCAACTACAAATAATGTCATGCAGCTAGAACCACAAACCAAGTAGAGGTTGATTTATGCATTGATATAGAGAGGTGGCACTAGGCATACAATATGGAGAAATAATGATTTTTTTAGCTAGAACCACAAACCAAGCAGAGGTTGATTTAAGCATTGATATAGAGAGGTGGCACTAGGCACACAATATGGAGAAACAATGATTTAGAAAAAACATTTGGACTAAGGTACCACAATGGTTATTAATAAAAATTTAAAAAACAATTTTTGGTTCAAGAATTGTCTTCAATTTAATGGGTGGCATGATCATGATCATGTAATCTCCCTCCATCCTTCCAAACATATGTGGTTTCTCACCACATTTGTCTTCGACAATCACCACCAAAATACCTATAAAAATTGCATGTCTTTACATCATCTTCCATTTAAATCCTCATCGCATAGTCATAACTAAGGATTATTATGCATGCACATCCTCACCTTATAATATCAATTGGTTCAAGGCGCAGAGACAACCATAAATTATCAAATGTGTCAAGACGCAAAGAGTAAGAGACAGCTATAAGTAAGTCTTATATTAAATTTCCATATAATTATTTAATTGGCATTATCATATGAGATTTGACATGTTGGATTGTTGTGATCTTCTTATCACTCCTTACCAATGTGATTGTAAGGCTTCTTTGATGGTGAAGTCCACAATTTTAAGTCTTCTTCCCATTCTCATGCCTTTTGGTAAGACAATAAGGAGGGAAGTGGCCCGCATTGAACATGAAACATGGTTTCGACATAGAAGTAGATACATTAATTCTTTCATTAAATAACTTAAATTTCATGCAAGTGACTACGAATTCACCAAATCGTGGATTGGTAAAAAACACATCAAAACTTAGAGTCTCGAGCTCTTAATTACTCATGTATCTAGAATTTTGCAAATCGAGCCATTAACAAACTTATTTTGTTGTTCTGGTTCAATTTAAAAGATAGAATGTCGAGACTCAAACATGCAGTGAGTCGCAAGGCTCTAGTTGACTTAGGCTTGATTCTACTTCCCCTCCATCCCATATTTGTATGTTGTTGCGACAAGTGTTGAACAACAAAATTTGATGCCCAATCCCCTATGATGCTAGCGTTGCTAACTTGTTTGGTACGGAGGATTTTTTTTAATGTTTTTTTAGCTATGTATTATTTTTTCTTAGGCTCCTAATGTCCATCATTCTTATATGTCTAAAGCTTGGATGGTTTTCCTCTCTTGCGTTTGAATTAAGGTTTTGGTTGGTTTTATGTGTATATTTTGGTTGTAGGTTTATTATAGCCTCGTTTTGCTTAGTGGCTTCTTTTTGTACATAGTTAACAGTAAGTAATTTTCTCATGGTTCTAGTTTTATTTTAAGACTATATCTAGTTACAACATCTTGCACTAAGCAGAAGATCATGCAGATGCCCCAATATGGTTATTGCATAGTCTAAGTAGTTTTTTTGTATAATGAATTGTGGTCTAACCCAGAAAAATACAACAAAATAGTTGTTATTTTAATGAACTGTTACATATATATGTCAAATTAATGTGTTCAAATTTGGTTTTATTGAAAAGATACCATTTTATCATGTAGATATTAAGGAGTGCTCAATTGTTTAAGCTTGTAAAAATTTGGATGGGCAATATTTTTTTTTTGCATTTTTTTGGAGAAAGGATTTAGTTAATTTGTACTGTCAATTGAAGTACAATTATTTAAAATGCCCTTCATATTTGAAGGGCTCCATGAACAACTGTCCTTCCAATAAAAATGAAAACCCACCCTTCAAATTTGACTAAAAGCATTGAAGCCCTCCTCTTGGATTTGCATTAATCAGTGGCTCTGTTTGTGCAAGTACACAACGTAAAGAAATATATGTCACATGGTTGTTGACCAATTACACGTAGAGAAGAGGCGAGCAATACAACGACGATGACCTACTTGGACCAGCCACACATACGGGGAACTAAGACATTAATAGGTGTATGCTTTACACAATTTGCACCTGAAAACAAAAACAAGGAGCCTAAGGCCTCAGCCTGACACGCATTCAATTGCATAGTAATGTTGATTTGACTAGTCCCGTAGTTAAGGACACTAACAACATTAAGTGCAATAGTCATGTCATTTATGGACAGATGTCACATAAAATCCTCACATCAAATTTCAAGGGTGGATAATGGATAGATGTCACATGGAATCCCCACTCCAAATTTGGAGGGTGACATCAACAAATTTCAACCAATAAGATTTTAAATAATAAAGCAATAAATTAATAACAAAATTTTAACTTTGCAAATTAAAAAGTGAGTTTGGTAGGGTGAACTATTACGTGCAAAATGGTTGAAATATGTCACAAGGACATAAAAAAAATTTCCAATAATTAACAATAACTACTACTAATAATAAAATATTCACTAAAAAATCATTCTTATTTTTTAATTTCATACAATTTAAAAAAAAATTATAATAATTAACAATAATTATTAATAATAATAAAATATTTACTAAAAAAAATTAATCTTATTATACCTCCCGAAAACAAGGTATATAGCAATGGTTTTGCAGTCAATTTCAATTGACTTTTTAATTGTTATGCAATTTTTGATATATTTTTTCCATAGTTTTTAAATGTTTCATAAAAAATAAATATTAAACTAAATATTTTAAAAAATAAAAAATAATTTTAAAATTTTAAAAATACAAATTCCTAATTTTTTATTAGAGGAAAGTCTTGAAGTGACAATTTTTCCTTGCTATAAATATTAATTGTCAAAAATAAAAAATAATTAAAAAACAAAAAATTAAACATTTGCCATCTATCTACACTATTATTAGTATGGATAACACCATACCAAATATACCAATGTCATTCCATAGAATCAAAAGGTACATGCAAAGGTGCTAAATGTTCATCAGATTTCTTTAGCCAATTCTGTCCAAGAAACCTCCAGCTCTTATCATCTTAACAAAAAGATTAACTAATCGACACACAAGAAGTCAATCAAATCGTCATTACTTCAAAAACCAAATACCAAATGTACGATTTACTGGAGCTTTGCTCTGCCCAACTCAACAATTAAGTGACGTCTTCATTAACTCCATTTATGGCAGGTTAACACTCCCTCTCTTCTTCTTCATGCAGTAACCGCGTCTTCATTAATTTCAGTTGACGTCGCTTTAATGCTTAGCTCGCACAGCGTTCAGCGTTGATCGTTGATCGGACGAGCCCTCCTATGCTTATGCAATTGGATATCCTGTGATCTATTCCCTCTATTGCACAAAATTCAAAATTTAATGTAATTAGTATTTTTTTTTGTTAATATTTGGATTTTATTTTTTCAATTATTTGCTCGGTTAAAGAGAAACCATTTAGGAGTCTATACGTAACTTTGGAAATCACAACTTAAACAAATTAAATACATTTTCTGAAAATAGGATTAATTTCAATATCCATGACGTGCCACTTTATAGTGTAAATCAAATATTTATTTAAAAATATATAATTATGTAAAAGATATACATTAATTTATAAATCAAATATTTATTTAAAAATATATAATTATAAGTACGATCAATCCATAAGAAAGCGACATAATATGTCTTTGAAAATATCATTTAAATAATACGTGAGAAAGACTTTCTATGATAACCTTCCTTGGAAGAATAGAATGGGAAATATATTTCAAATAAAGAGGATAACTAATCCTTGTGGAGAGCCAGCTTAGATGACAACTCATTATTCAATCCATTTATGTATTCAAATTGTTCCTAGAAAGACATTTGACTTATAAGTTAAATTAATTTTTTATAAAAAAAATATTATTTTTGGGTGTAAAGCTTTATGTGTGTGGTTATTTATAATGGATATATTCAGTGGGAGTAAAAATTGAGCATTTGCCATCTGTCTACACTATTATTATTATGTCCTAGGTAACACCATTCCAAACGTACGATTTACGGGATACTGCTTGCTAAAGCCTGGAACTTTACTGGATATTGTTTGCTAGAGCTTGGAACGCGAACCGAGTATGGGCCTGGAACTATGTGCAGCATGAACTATTACATCTAGGACTTGATGCTAATGTTGGCCTTAGTTCATGGTCTTATATACCTATATTTTATAATAAAATGAACAAACATTTATATATATTTTTGAAGAGTATTATTTTGTTTACTTAACTTTTACATATAAAGTTTTATATATATATTGTTAAAGAGTATTATCTTGTTATGAGATGAGCTACGGATTTGTTTGAAACAGAATTTGGCTGAACTGAGAAAGACTAGGGTTTGCAATACGCCTGCTCGAATGGAGCCGCCGCCGGACCCTGGTCGTAATGGTCCGGAAGAGGCTCGCCCGCTCATTGTCGATTTGTTTAAGGCGCTGGTCGCCTCCCAGCCTGCATCGTCGAAAGCTACAGCCCCGCCTGATTCAAAGTTTGTCAAAAGAACGGAGGTTCCAGAAGTGAAGCTCACCTCAACTACTTCGAAATGCAAAGCCATTGCGCTAGCAGAAAAAGGACTGGTAGGAAATTTTACGGGGTTGTGGCCCTCCCCTCGCTCCATTGAATCCTAGCTCAGCAAAAATTGGCGTCCCTTAATACAAGGAGAGGTGCAGCAAATTTTCTGTGGGAAAGGGTTCTTTGTCTTCTACTTTGAAAAAAAGGAGGACCGAGACTTAATCTTCAGGAATGGACCATATTTCATGGGTCCAAGAGGAATGTACCTTAACAAATGGGATCTCTCCTTTGATCCAGAAAAGGACATTCCAAGGGCAGTTCCCGTCTGGGTAAAGCTGCCGCATCTTCCTCTACATTGCTGGAATGACGAAGATTTGCGAGCCATTGGAAACTCGCTAGGGAAATATATTGACAAATCAGAACCAAAACCCCCAATGTTTTCCCATGCAAGAATATGTGTTGAAGTTGATTTGGAAAAGGGCCTTCCAGAAGCTATAGACTTGGCAATGGAAGGATGGAGCCACAGGCAAACAGTCGACTATGAGCAGATTCCCTTTAAATGCAAGGTTTGTCATGAATATGGACACTTCGCGAGGTTGTGCCCGGAAAACCCCAGAAGTGGAAGAGACGCAAGGAGGAGAATGGAATGAAGTCACAAAAAAAGGGAGTAAAAATAACACAAGTTTAGTGGCCAAATCTCCACCTAAAAATACAGAGCACTCTAACAAGTTCCAGATCCTGAGCAGTGAGGAAAATGAAGAAGAACAGGAGCAAGAAAAGAAATCTGAAGAACCTCAAGGAGTACAGGCGCAGAATGATAATGAGGACAAGACCCAAAACCTATCCTTCTCTCAGCACGCAGTGGATGGAGTAGAGCCCTCATTAAACTCAGGAGGTTCAGTAACAAGAGCCAAAGCAAAATTATTTCAAGAAGAAACCTCGGAAAGTAAAGAAGAAGAACAAGAACCCACAGCCAAAAGAGGAAGAAGACTCAACAAAACAATCAGAGAACAAGAAGCAGCCAGAGAAAGGACGACGGGCAAGCAAACCAATTTGGACCAGCATATAAGAATAATACCCAGCGGAAAGCAGACACAGGAGGAAAGAAAGGACAGAGCAGGTCCTCTTCAAATCAAAAAATAATGAAAATAGTCTCTTGAAATTGCAAAGGATTAGTTGGAAAGCAAAAAGCAGAAGCAATAAAAAGAATAAACAAAATGGAGAACTTTTCAATCCTCACAATCCAGGAGACTAAAATGCAAAAGGAAGACTGTATCAACATTATGAAGAAAATCTAGCCCAAAGGAAAAGGAATAGCAGTCAATGCAATAGGAGCATCTGGAGGACTTATTTCCATATGGGACGAAGGTAAGTATAACTGTCTCTCCTCCGAAATAAGTAGACATTGGATTTTTACTGAGCTAGAAGACATTTCAAGTAATGATAGGTTTTGGGTAGGAAATATCTATGGGACGACTTTGTATGGCCAGAAGGAACAATTTTGGAACCAGTTAATAGGCCTTCGGCCCACTCTAGCAAATCTCCCCTGTGTTCTAGCAGGAGATTTTAATGCTACCATCTCAGCGGTTGAGAGAAAAGGTGGGTCAAAAATCAGAGATCCGTTTGTAGAAAGATTGGAAGACTTGCTTTCGGAATGGAATCTCATAGACATCAAGCCCAAGCAAGGTGCCTTTACCTGGAACAATAAGAGGATTGGCCCCAATCACATAGCTGCTCGCCTAGACTGGTTTCTTATCAGCTCCTCCTATCTCTTTAATCCCAAAATCCCTGAATCTAAAATTATAGCCTTAGCCACCTCTGATCACAGGCCCATCTCCCTTTTCTTTTCCTCCCCAGGTAATCTGGGCCCTCCCCCCTTCAGGCTCAATCCGGCTTGGCTAGAGAATCAAAACTACTTGGATGAAGTTGTTTCGATCTGGAAGCAATTTATTCCTGGGTCCCATGGCTATTTCTGGGAGACTAAATTAAAGTTAATCAAAAGAACACTGAAAAATTGGGCAAAGAAAAACACTCTAAAACCTGGAGAGGAGCTCGAGATACTTCAAAAGGAGATGGAACAACATCAAACTAAAATGGAGCAGACCGCAGTCACAATGGAAATGCTAAGAGAAGAAACAAAACTTGATGAGGCAATTCTGAGTATTTCTAGAAAAGAAGAGGAAGAATGGAGGCTCAGATCAAGGTGTCTCTGGTTGAAGGCAGGAGACAGGAACACAAAAAATTTTCATGCCCAATGCAAGGAGAGATTTAGGAAAAACAACATTCTAAGCCTCACAAGGGAGGATGGCCAAAAGATAGAAGGGCAGGACAGCATTCTCCAAGAGGCCAAAGCCCATTTTGAAAAATTATATAATGAGAATGAGGAAGTCTCCAAAGAAGATCTGGACCAAATGAGCATGGAAGTACCAGCTCTTATTTCAGAAGAGGACAATAAGAGGCTTATGGAGCAGATAATAGAGGAAGAAGTAAAAAGAGCAGTCTGGTCACTACATCCAGAAAAGGCCCCTGGCCCGGACGGACTCCCCATCCATTTCTACAGGAAATTTTGGCATTGGCTCAAAAAAGACCTTGTCAGAATGCTCAATTGGACAAGGGAAAGAGCAAGAATCGGAGGGGCTACCAACTCCACCTTTATAGCTCTCATTCCCAAGGAAAAACATCCCCACTCCATAGGAAGATTCCGTTCCATCTCCTTGTGCAATTCATCCTACAAAATTCTCACCAAAATTATCGCCAACAGAATTAAAAGGCTGTTACCCAGAATCATATCCCCAAATCAAGGTGGCTTCATGGCTGAACGGCAAATCTATGACAACATTCTTCTAGTTCAAGAGGCGATACACTCGAGCATTCAAAGAAAAGACTCAGGTATGGTTATCAAGTTGGATATGGAAAATGCCTTTAACAGAGTCAGGCATGAATTTCTTTTCATAGTAATGGAAAAATTTGGTTTCGGGAAGGAGTTCATAGGTTGGATTAATGCCTACATTGGATCCCTTGGATCACCCCCCTAGTTAATGGCAGACCCTCTTCCTTCTTCCGTTTGTCTAGGGGGTTGAGACAGGGTTGTCCCCTCTCCCCTAGCCTCTTTGTCATCAAGGCGGACTCCCTGAGTAGGAAACTTAACAGTCATCAATCGAATGGCTCCCTCCCAGGTATTATCATAGCCAAAAACGTTCCTCCCATTAACCATGCATAGTTTGCTGATGACACCATTCTTCAAGGTAGCGCCTCGACCATCATTGCATCCAGATTTAAGTCAATCCTAGATCTTTATCTCCTTGCCTCAGGGAGCAAAACGAACAGTCAAAAGTGCAATATTTACAGTTGGAACTATGGAAACCTCCTTCTTAGAAGCATAGCTCTCATTTTAGACTTTAAACCCTATTTTGACTGGACATCCTTCAAATACTTAGGCATCCCTATCACCCATAAAAGAACCTCCTCATCCTCCTGGTATCCGATTTTGGAAAAAATCAAGAACAAGATCAACTCTTGGGGATCACGCTGGCTCAACTTAGCTGGTAGAGTGACCTTGATCAAAGCAGTCATATCCTCAGTTCCCATTTTCACTGGAGCCATTCTATTGGCACCTAATACGGTTATGAACGATATATGCCTGGAAATCCAAAAATTTCTCTGGCAGGGAGGGAAGTCACAAGGTAAGAAATTTCACCTTGTCAATTGGAACACCGTTAAGGAGAACTGGAAAAGAGGAGGATTGGGCATTCGAGATCCAGCAACGATGAGCAAGGCATTGGGAGCAAAAATGGTCTGGAGACTGATATCAGGCAAAAAAGAATGGTGGAAGGAGGCAATAAGGAAAAAATACACCAGAGGATCAAGACAGAGATGTCCAAGCAAAATGAAGGAAAGCACAGGAACCGCCATTTGGAGACTTATGCTCGCCTCAGCAGGGTTAATGAAGGATAATATGTATTGGATTCCCGGTAGCGGAAACAAAATCAACCTTTGGACATATAGTATCAATGGAGAGCAGCCTATTGGTGAAATACAAGAGATCCAGAATGTCAAAACTTGGCTTCAAGATGCAGGGATAAAGAAGCTGGCGGATATGGTCACTTGGACACCTTCAGGAAAATGGAAAGACTAGAAATACATGGACCTTCCAGACCATCTAGTGGAAAGCTACAAAGTCTTCACACAATTCCTGCATGGGAAATCCCCCTTAAGCATCAGATCCAAAGATACTAGAGGTTGGGGCAAGGCTGGGAATTACTCCGTTAAGGATGGCTATGCACTGCTTGCCAGAAATAACAATCCCTCTCAGACAAGGTGGAAGAAAGTCTGGAATAGAGACAGCATTCCAAAGATAAATTACTTTTTCTGGATTCTAGCTCACAACAAACAGTTAATAGCCGACAACCTCAAGCTACGTGGTATCGAAGGCCCCTCTAGATGCCCTTTATGCCAAAACGCAGAAGAGAATGCGCAACATCTTTTTCTGGAGTGCACCTTCGCCAGACAGGTCTGGAATATGGTTCTTGACTCTTTGGCAATTTCATTTCCCTTTCCCAGATAGATGAAACAGATGTTGGATGAATGGAATTATGGAGTCCAAGGTGGATCAAAAAACAAGCCCACCTTCTTAAGAATCTGGAAGCTTCTTCCCATGAATATATGTTGGCAAATATGGCTGGAAAGAAATCGAAGAATATTTGAGGATAAAAAAAGCTCAGAGACAAGATTAGCAAACAAAGCAATAACCTTTATCTCTGAGTCCTTGAAATCCAAGAGTGTGGCACTCAGTTCCAAGGAAGCTTTAAGCTAGAACGAATTCCAATGGTGTCAAAAGTTCATAGCGGTGAGTTCTCTTCAGTCCAAAATTATCCCAGTATGTCATGAGTGGGAAATAAGAAAAGACAAACAATCCTTTGGCAAATGGTGGAAGGAACAAGCAAGATTCACAATCTTCTTTGACGGGGCCTCGAAGGGGAACCCGGGGGCGGCAGGTGCGGGGGGGGGTAATCTTTGACCCTGGAGGAAATAAAGTAGTAGACTTCTCCTGGGGACTGGGCACCAGCACTAACAATCAAGCAGAATGGTTAGCCTTGTATTATTCCCTAGAAAAAGCGGTCACTTTCAACATGAACCGCTTACAGGTTTTCAGGGACTCCAGACATGTTATTCAAGCTATGCGCAATGGCAATCCTCACAAGAATGATAAAAGCCTAAGGATCCAGAAAAGAATCAAATGCCTTGCTCTCCCAAAGGACACCATCTACTACCATGTGCTAAGAGAGCATAATTTCATTGCGGACAAATTAGCTAATGCCGGAGTCAAACTTGAAATGGGGCAAGTCTCTCTTAACAAGGTCTTAACACACCAATATCTACCTTAATGTGTGCAAGGTCAAGGAGTCAAAAATTTTGGATTAAATATAGGCTTGATAGCCTCTATCACCATTACGATCTCGGCTTTGGTTATTATTTTCCCCAAAACCAAGACATGGATCGGCAGTCACCTGTCATACCACGTGCTCTTCCTGTGGCTTGCTCAGCACTCACGCTCGAGCATTTATTAACCCAGGCGTCCGTCGGTTGTATAGTATTCAGCATGGAAGGTGTTCCATACCCTGCTCTCGGCCCGTCCCTGCAGAACCTCTGCATTTCCCAGGACTCCACGGTGTCATTCTTAGACGGTTCTCTCTCGGCTGGCTGCGATATGGATGGCGTCAGGCAGGCCATTGTTACGCTGAGTCGGCTCACCTCTGACATTAAGGTATATCTTTCCAGGACTTACTCAGCAGTTTGCAATACTGTAAACAAAATTGATGAATTAGCCTTGGAAGATAAGTATATCCACGCCAGGCTCTCTTGTTTGGAATCGCGATTGGAGGACATGGACAGAAACATAATAGAGTTAATGGGGAAAGTTGACAGTGTCAAAACAGACATCTCTACCTTCGTCTACAAAACACATTGCAGCTGTGTGCAGGAGGCCCCAACAGTCAATCAGGGGATGGTAGAAGCGGCTTCAGTCCAACACCAGAATTTCGGATGATGGCAGTCTTCTGTGTGCAGGTTCCTTCAGATGTTTTCTTGAATGTTTTTTTGCCTTAAATTATGCAATCAATATGTAAGGGTTTATCCCACTAGTAAAAATAGAGTTTACAGAAAGTCTGAAAGCATAGAACTCCGGGGGAAAAACTCTATAAGCCTCTGTAATTTTCCCTCTTCTGATACAGAGTGCTGGATTTTGTCTTTTTTGTACTGAATGGCTGTGCACAGCCTTTGTTAATACAATCTATTACCTGTTTCTGTTTAAAAAAAAAGAGTATTATCTTGTTTATTTAACTTCTATATATAAAGTTTTATTTACTTTTGTAAATGATAAAGTTTTATTTAGTTCTGCAAATAATTGGTGGTCACACAGACATTGACAATTTTTAATTGGTAGCTTAAATTTTGTAAAATCTCTAAAAATTAGAATAAAATCACAATAAATTAGAGTAGAGTTAATTTTCGTTACCATTTCAACTTTTTAACTTTAGATAATAAATAACTAATACATTACAACATTTCTAAATGGCAGGTATAAACACATTTGGTGCTAATTTTACTTGTTTTTTTAGTTTCATCCAATTCTAAAAAAAGATTTTTCAATAATTAACAATAACTACTAATAATAATAAAATATTCACTAAAAAATCATTCTTATTTTTTTAATTTCAGCAAATTCTAAAAAAAATGAATGGTTACCTTCCATTTACAATTTCTCATCTCAATTACTCTTACCAATTACTCTACTCTTACCAATTACTCTACCCAGAATTACCTTTACCAATTACTCTACCCTCAATTACCCTTACCAATTACTCTACCCTCTACCCACATAGACATAAAAATTCTTTATTTATATCACTAACATATTTCTATTATTTTCTTTTCATCTTATGGGAATTCCAAAAACAATTAAGAATAATTAGCAATAATTCAAAAAAAAAATCTTTATTTATATCAATAATATAAATATATGTTTTATCCTCGTGTCAATTCCCCAAAAAAATTATAATAAACAATAAATTTTATATATGTGATGATGGTAAGTCTACTCTCATATATATATATATATATATATAAACAATAAAAATATATATATACTAATATAAAAATGATAAAAAATAAAAAGTACTTTATATAAAAAAAAATAAAAATAAAAAAAATTATATACAATATTTTTAACTTTTATATTTTTTTTTCAGCGGAAAAAACACGGTACTACTGATATTCATATTATGAATCAAATAGTACAAAAATATATAAGTCGAAACAAGGACTTATGTTCATAATGTATGTTATAGACCGTCTTTGTCATAGATTCAAAAATCATATCCAAAATCTAATCCCTAAACAAAATACAGAGCATCAGCAGTCAATACAAAAGTAAACTAGTACTCGAAAATATTAATAGTGCCTGAATCTGTACTTTGTGACTCCTGGAATTCTTCCCATCTGATAACCCCCTCCTCACCATCATATGCTTCTTTGGAGAGTGTGACTGCCATCAAATTATGCTAACAATAAATATGTTCAAAAGAAATATCCCTGAACTGCTGAATTTTCTCCTTTGTTCTATAGCACCACTGATATAATGAGATCACATTTAGATTGTAATCCCCTTGTGCCCATTTTATAGTCACCCTTGAATCTCCAAAAATTGTCAATTCATGAAGACCAAATGCATAAGAAACAGTAATCACGCTCCAAAGCGCAAGTAGTTCTACTTTTGTGTTGGTGCCCCTTCCACAGTGCATCTTTAGAGTGTAATAATGGTCCTTGTTAATATAAATCACTCCCCCCACAGAACAATATCCATTGACAACCGACCTCTCAAAAAAAGCAACCGGTCTATGATGTGAAATGGTGAATGAACTAACCTGTCTAGTGCTATCCTTATTAAATACATAATTGTAATCTTGTAACATTAACATGATTCTATTACATGAACTCACCAAGTTAGGTGTCCTATCTTCAAACATAGCATCATTCCTAGATCGCTAAATAGCCTAGGAGACCACCGCAGGCAAATATGGAAGACTCTTGCATTTCCTGTGCCAATTGAGAGCACACATCCCAATCAAACCAGTGCCCCATTGCAGTTCTAATCTGAGTTGGTTAATAATCATAGACCAAAGAGTTCTAGCAAACTCAAAATCCACCAAAATATGATTAGCAGATTCCAAATTGTTCCTGCATAAAATACACATACTTGGGCCAATCCATCCCCTCTTTGATAAGTTATCCCAATTTTTCATACCACCACGGAGCGCATGTGTAACATCCCAAAATTTACCAAAAATTTAAAATTTTTCAACATAGCACTTAATGCCTAAACTAACTGTGCGGAATTATCTTTAATGCTTCTATGTTGTCATGCTGAATGAATGTTTATGACAGTCGTACAAGTTAATGTTTGCGTCTTGATATAAAATGAAATTTATAGTCTACAGTAAGATGCTATTGGTTGTTTCAGCTATATTTTATATTTCCTATGTCGATACTCCATCAAATATAAATGTTTATGAACACTAACTGTTGTTCTTGTTTTGATGATGAAGGGGTCCTAAGGGTACCCCGAGGCTTACTTAGCATTCATGCTAAAGCATTTGAATCGTTCCTTTCACAGATTACAGGTAAGAGCATTAATGTTTACGAAGTGTGACAGAAGAGTTCCTAACTAGTTTCAGTAATCTCCAAATATCTTAATGGTTTTAGAGATTAATAATGAAATGTATCCAAGTGAGATCTCTTCAGTTATAATCTAGTTTTGATATTAAAATGCATGGTTTCTATACTTATTTTCAATTCACATACTATTGATTTCATACTTGGTACATTATATAAATAAGTTCATAATATTATGATGACTTGACTGAGTCTTAAAAGTTGTGAGCTATGTACTTCATGCTCTATCCTATGTTTTGCAAACTTCGTGTAATTTCCATGTTGTTTCTATTATATGCAATCTGTAAGTAAATATCATACAATTCTTTTAATATATCAACTATATGCAACTATTGTGCATTTTCTATTATGCAAGAACTATATGCAAGGTTATGTGCATATCCTATAGTATAACTATATGTCACTTTACAATATAATTCCTATATTGTAAACTATTAACAAGTCCTATGTAATTCCTATAGCATGCAAATATCGTATATTTCCTAATGCATATAAACTATATGCAAGATTTATTTAATTTTATAGCATAAGCACTATATGCAAAGGCTAGTGCCTTAGTCCTATATACTAAATATTATAACGAAGATGGGTATCGTTGTGCATCCATTCGAAACATGTGATCGATACCTAGTGAAATGATACCATTTATATACACTAAGACTTACCATATGATATATGTTATGACAGGTTTGTGAACTTAACTATTGAACCAACACGTGATGTGGACAGGGTAATAATGGTATAGTGGATATGTGCTGGCAGGTGTTCGTAAAACCAAACTTGGCATTTAATATTCCCATCTATCGGTTCAGTGGAATATCACCGTGGTTGTCATCGTGGTTCTTAACACGTGAAGGTAATGTGACAAAGCAGTCAACGTGGTCAAGTTGTATTTGATTTGGTTTGAAGGTCGTCCTAGCCGGTCTCCACGGTGGTCATGGTTATTAATGCTGTCATAACTATGGTGGTTGTTTGGGGATACGAGGTGCTTATTGAGTGATCTCCACCGTTAATCATACGTGGGTCTTGGACTTTGGAACTTAACCCTAATCTCCACTAGTTCTCGAGGTTATTGTTTCCTTTGGCATTCATTGTGTTGGGAGGTGGCTCTGTGGAGAGGCCGACAGGCCGAGAAACTCCATGGTTTCGTTAGTAAGTGTTTGGGAGCTTCTCCATGATTCGAAACCGTGACATGTTGAAGTTTTTTTTTATACCGGTTGATAGTTTTTAAAGGGCCGAACCTTCTATGAGAGTTTACAGTAATTAAAAGGTGTTGAAAGGTTCCAAGGTTGATGGTAATCTCGTGTGTAGGTTGAACCAGTGGTCGTTTTTTCTGTGTATGTTGAAATGGTAGTTCTTTGAGTTGTTTTCACCCTTCGTTGCACTTGGTGGTGGGGTGATGGATACGGTTTACAGTGGCTAAGGCGTTACTGCTCCAGAAATAGCTATTTAAAGGTAATGTTTCAGGTTTGAAACCTGTCTCCTCCTAAATTGTTTTAAGAGTTGCAGTCAGTGTTATTTCACCTTACTGGAACTTCTTTCATGATACTTGTTTGACCATACCTTAATTGTGTGGCAGGTTCCTTCGGCATTCAGTTCCCAAGCTCGAGTTTTGATAACTGGCAGCTGCATAAGAAAGGTAAGCTTCAGTGGTTTCCCTGATGCTTCGGGTAGGTGACTATTGGGCCTTCTTTTGTTCTTAGCCGAGACTTCATGTTTATTGTGAGGCTATGGAAAATGGCCACCGTCAAAATGTTGTGAGCTGTCTGGCAACTTGGGGAGGATGAAATCCTCAACCCATTCGGCGTTAAGCCTGTGGTGTTTGTTTTCAACATAGATAATTTGTAATGACAATGACACAGTTGAGAGGGTTTACCCTCGACCATTCTGAATATACAAGAAATTTGGTTCCTGTAACTTGATGTTGTTTACGTGTGTTGAAAACTGTGAGTCATGCTCCAGGTTATGTGATAAATGAATGTTTTGGAACTAAATGTGTATTTATGATGGCTAAGTGCCAAAGGTTTTAACCTTGTACTGTGCAGTCGAAACCCTACCCTGTGGGTTTCAATGGTAGCTTTGATCGTTATGTGTTAATGTGAATGATTGTTATTATATAGTTCCGAAATGTGGATAAGAATGGTAATTGTTCTAATAACCTGATCTTCGTGTGCTGAGCTCTATGGAACCTGTACTAAATTTGATGTTTCTGTTTTGAAATGTTTGGATAAAGATGACCGAGAGTCTAAGGTAGATACCTTGTCTTGTGTGTTCAAAGCCTAATTTTTCTTCGTTTCAATGTAAGGAATTGTTTGTAACTCTGAGCCTTTGGTTTGGCATGTGAATAAGATGTTGCTAAGTTGTAATGTAAAGTGTGGTAAGGGTTACGAACCCATAACTGTTATGTGAAATAAAGAGCCTTCAAAATGGTCGAACTCAGACTTGGATAATCTTTAAGGTTCAAGGAGTTTGAATGACTTCTAAAATGTTATAACACGGGAACTAGGGTTTTGTCCAAGAAAGTGTACTCGTATAAAGCAGACTTGTTATATGTTTTAAGTATCTAAGGTAACGATAATGTAGGTGTTCTAAATGTTCTGATTACTGTATGAGTACTAGTATTGTTTGCAAACATGAACAATGGTAATTGTTTTGATAGAAATAAAGATATATGGTACATAATATAAATAGAAGTCTTATCAAAGGCTTTAAAATAGATATGCAGAAAATAGAAGAGACTGTACCTACACTCTATTACTTGCAACAGTTTTAGAAACATGAAGAAGGATTAAACCCTACACTATTATATTTACATGAAAATAGAGATATAACAGAATATTGTAAATACTGTTAAATTTATTTTTTGCAGCTGTATAATTCCTGAGTCTAGACAGGTATATAATTTATATTACAAAAAGTAGCTAATAAGGAATATTAAGAAATAAAACAATGTTAGTCTATTCATTCATTTGGAAATCTTCCTATCATTCATTTGATTCTAATTATTCCTCCCTATACTAGAGTACTATACAGAAAACAGTATGGGGAAAAATACAGTGGAGGCATTTTATCAATTCATAAATCTATTCAATGGTTTATAAATTCCTAAACAGTTCAGAAAATCACATTTAACTTCTGCATAATGTAGACTAACAGTTTCAAGCTAATGAAATACTAAATCAGCGATTACAGAAATAATTTAACTATTTAGGATTAAAGATAACAAGTAAAACCTGTAACTGTAGATAGGGTGGACAAACACCCAAGGAGGCCTGTTCCTCCCAACCTTCTCCACATGAAGCAGCCAAACTACTTGCCTCCTTTGAACCCCCTAACCTGTTTACTGAACCACTAGGTAGATGGACTCTATGTAGAAGCAAGGCACTCAGAAATTGTACAGGCAACAAACTATTAAGACTTGCTCCTAAGCTTTTAGGTCTTTGCACTCAGCAGTATAATATGCAGACTTACACCATGATCAAAAACTAGCATATCCCCTCATCGAAGCTCTTGGGTGCAAGCAGCAAAACCCCAAGGTAAATTTCCTCATCAGGAAAAGTGATGAACCTCAGTCCAAAATTCGATGGCTCTTTTAAAGATTGCCTAGGTCTTTAGTGGTCAGTTTCAATAAATGAGCCTCAAGCTCCAGTCCCATCTTTCAGGGCACTAAGACCACAATTTAAGGGAGTTGTCCCATACCAACAGCTAGTTACTTGCCTCATGAAGCTGTCATTTGTCCATTGCCTTCTACCCCAGATTCCATTCCACCTAGTGGGTCAGTAAACACCCTTCCAACAGTCCCCTTAGGTGTTTGTCTCCTATTTAATTTATTTAATAATAAAATATTGTGCAAATTACAGTCATCCTTGGACACTTGTCCAATATAAAACTTTACAATAAAAGTTAAGATAATGTTTCCAACATGAAATGTTTTTCAGCAAAAAGGGTATGTTACAGCATGCCACATAAAGCACTAGATTTTTAATGGGATCTTCCATTTCCATAGGACCTTATACCACCAGTTAGCTAGAAAAATACACCAGTTATTAATAATGGCTTTGTAAGCTAATTTTGTAGTCACCATACCTGTAGCGTTGTTGTTAGTCCAAATTAACTTGTCCTTTTCCATAGTCAGATGACATCCAAAAGAATTAAGTTTGTTGATGTTATCTTTCCCATTCTGTAGCAACATTATCCTTGAATCCCATTTCCATCGCATTGAGCCAATACGATTGATTTTCTCTAGGATTGGTTCTCTAAATTTTGTTAAGAGTAGCACGATCAAACCAATGCAAATTATTAATAATCTCACTGGACAGTGTAAACTCTTCATCCAACCCTAGAATTGGATCAATTCCCACTAATATATCTTTTCCATTCCCGACCCTCCAGGATAAGTCTTTAGCCAGCCAGTTGTATACTTTGATGAAACCCGCCCAGATAGGCGATACACCCCTGATCTTCTTCACTGGATTTCTTATCCAATTAACCACATCACCCTTGATGTATTTCACCGAAAGCATCCTGGTCCAAAGAATAGGCCCAAAAAGACCCCTCCAAAAACTTTTCAGTCTAAGTGCACAACTAAATAGAGACAAGTTTATGATCCCCCTTCCTCCACTACCTTCAGGCAGCACCATATTCTCCCATCTGGACATAACCAATTTGTTGTTCACCAAACCCCCTTGTCTAAAGAAAGTTAAAAAAAAAGCTTTATCAAACAATTTATGATATAAACCGGGACCTGGATGAGTGAAAACCAATACACAGGTATACCAGTTAGAACAAATTTCACTAGTGTAAGGCGCCCACCGATCAACAATAACTTGTATGTCCAATGATTTATCTTCTGTTCAACTTTCTTAATAAGCCACAGCCAATCATTTTTCCTGTAAACACTTGGCTTAAGAAAGTATCCAAGGTACTTGAACCCCTCCTCCAAATGGCAGGAGTTATAAGGCAACATTCCTTTATAAACATCAATTTTGTTGTTCTCAATCCCATAACAGTAAATACTTGATTTCCTATTATTTACTAACATGCCAGATGCATCACAAAAATCCCTAATAATACAATAGTAGTTCTGGAATTCAGTAACCGAGTTTAATCCAACTAAGAGTACATCATCTACAAACAATAGATGAGTATGGGACAACTCAGGAGAAAACTTGATACCTTTAATAGTGTCGGTTGCTTTAGCATCCCCAATCATTCAGCTCAGCCCCTCTATGATCAGCAGAAAAATGAGTGGAGATAGTGGGCAGCCTTGGCGAACACCTCTAGATATTTTAAAAAACTCAGACAGAGCTATGTTTACCAGTACAACAATACTTACAATAGATACACACGCCATGATCCAACGTAGGACCAATGGGGGGATGCCTATCTGAATAAGGATAAAACGTAAAAACCCCAATCCACCTTATCATAAGCTTTTTCAAGATCCATTTTGAGCAGCATAGCTTGCATATTCCTCTTTTTAACAGAGTGTATAACCTCCTAAGTTATGCCAATTGCATCCAAAATCTGATGATCCTTCAACAAACCGAACTGCTCGACAAAAATGAATCTAGACAAGATAGGATTCATTCGAACTGAGATAATCTTAGAAATTAGTTTGTAAGCCAAATTGCAAAGGGAAATTGGCCGAAAATCCCCAAAGGTGGCAGGCTTGCTAATCTTTGGAATTAATGCCAGAAATGTAGAGTTGAGTCCACAGGAGATATACCCCTCTGATCTATAAAATTCCACCATCTTCAAAATATCATCGCCCATAACATCAAAAAATTCAAGAAATAGTTCAATCGTCCATCCATCTGGCCCTATACTCTTGTCCTTGACAAAACCATTCAAAGTCTCTTCAATTTCCTACAAGGTAACTTCTTTTCCTAACTCCTCTGCTTCACTCACATCAACAAAAACTGGAAAATTTCTAGCCACATTTAATTGAGTGAGAAGATTACTGTCACCAAGATCTGTAAATAAACTGCCAAAATGAACTTTTGTTGCAGCGTGCAGCTCTCCCAAACCTGAAATAATGTTCCCATCAGCATCTAAGAGATCCCAAATAGCATTAGTGTTTTTCCAATGAGTAGCAAAAGAATGGAAAAACTTAGTATTTCGATCCCCCGACCCAATCCATATGGCCCAACTCTTAAGCCTCTAGTCCATTTCCTCTTGGGTAAATAATTCATCCTTTTTCTGTTCAAGCAACTTAACATTTTCAAAAATATCGCTATCCACAGCACCATTCAATATTTATAATATGCAGCTCTTGTATCTGATCTTCTAATACTTCGAGTTCTAAAAGATCAGACTTTTGTTTGTTTTTAATCCACTTCGTGACAATCTCCTTGAGCCTACGTAGCTTCAGAACAAATGAATCAATTGGATTCATGTCCGAATCCATCTCTTAATCTGCCCAAAATACTCTAATCATCTTGCAAAACTCCACATTCCTCAGCCATGAATAGTTAAACTTAAAAGGGTACTTTAAATTGTTGAATGTATCATCAAACTGAAAAAGTACAGGCCACTGATCAGAGAATTTGGAGTCTCCAATCCATGATCTGTGCCAAGCCCAACATTTAAAAACTCAGCATTTACCAGAAACTTGTCCAACCATTTATGGATACCATCACTCCTTGATCGACCGTTGGTCCAAGTCGAAGAAAGTGTACCTGGGACAACATCCACCAGTTCATGAGATTCTAAGAAATTTGTGAAAAAGCCAGCCATATCATCCAATCTAGCATGAGAGCCCCAAATTTCTCCAGCAGTCCTTGTGAAATTTAGATCTCCCACAACGATAAGGTACTTATTGTTGAGAAGTCCAGAATTGCCCAGGGATGACCAGAAAGGACCATGGTCTTTATAAGGTCCATATAAGTTTAAAACTAAAATCGGAAAGCTTAAACTAATGCAATTCCCATCCAGAAAAATGCCCCAATTAGTTTTATAGGCCAAAAAGTTGAAATAACAAGGGTTCCAACCCGCCAATAGTCCTCCAGACATGCCCACAACACTGGTAGCCACGAATTCCCAACCAGGAAGAATGGCTGCAAGTTTATTTACATCCCTAAAATCCTCGCACATATTTTCCTATAGAAGTATCAAAGCAGGACTAGTAGTTTTGAAAAGATGGGATAAGGCCCTAGTCCTAGAAACCTTACCCAAACCCCTGACATTAAGAGTGAGCACGATCATTTAAGACCCCCCGATAGAGGCGAGTTTGCTCTAAGGGCCTCATCCGAAACAATAGAAGGTTCAATACTATTCCTACAAACAATACCATCAATCCTAGTGGAGATAGGGATATAATCAGCTTCGTCAGCCATATTCGGAACCCTAGGTTTCCTACAACCCTTCCTGATGGTAACACTAATGAATCTGTTAGCATAAATAGGTTTGACACTAGGATTAGAAGACGGGTTTTTGGAATAGATTGTTAAAGGAGACAATAAATCAGATGGAGCATTAATATAGCCACTGTCATTTAGTACCAATCTTTCTTCAACGGAAAAAACCCCATCCTGGTCAATAGAGGGTTTCTTAGCCACATCTGCTACAATCACCTGGTTTTCTGAAGAGCTAACATGCTGTGAATTAGGTGATGTAATATAGAGTTCACAAGAGGTAACAAAGACACCATGTGTGCAGTTATCCTTGCCAAAAACCCTAGCTCGATCAGGTGAAATATTATCAAACAAGCCCCCAAGATTAAGCTTGACCTTACCCTCGGAGATGCGTCTATCTAATGAATTTTCAATGTTAAGATAGAAATCTAGTTCATCCTTCGTGACATCCTTATAACGTGTAATTGAAGCAGGAGAAATCTTACCCGTTTTTGGTATGTCCGGAGAAAGAGAACCCTCCTCAGTGTGCCAATATTCATGATTATAATCCCCCAGAGCTTCAATAAAACCCTCATCATGTACAGTCCTCCACAAATTAGGGCATCGAGCCATTACATGCCCCGTCTCCTTGTAATTGAAGCAGCGAAAGGGCATTCTATAGTAATCTAATCTCTGCTTGAAAGTATATTTTCCCCAAATAATATCAACCTCCGCAGGTAGCCCCTTAGCCAAATCAAACTCCACCATCACACGCGCCACCTTCCTATCCACGCCATAGAGAGATTTTTTATCAGATCTAACAAAGGACCCAACCTTATTTTCCAACCCAACAAGTATGTTCTTCAACCAAAGAGCTATTGGTACGCTCGGTAAGAGCATCCAGATGTGTTTGCGTGTCTGCCTTTCCCTTACAGGATCGAAGGCGATATGCCATCTCTGTAAGATGATAGAGCCATCCTTAAATGCCCAAATTCCTCGCCAGGATAGTCTCAACATGCTCGAGCTCTAGTAAGATAAACATAATCCAACGATTTAATAAGAGATTAACCCTAGGTGCCAGTGCTAAGATTGGGGTCCAGTTCTGATTGACCCAATCCAAGATTTCACCCCTAGAACCCGACGAAAATTCAATACGACCAACCAAAGCTCTACCAGCCAACATCTCCACCCGATCCAAGTTTGTGGATTCTTCAATAATAAACTGCTCCAGACCCTCCCTGGCCTTGATCGTCTTAAGACGGCGTCTAATCCTAGCCTTTTCCCCACGCAGACCTTTCCTCCGAGCATAACCTTCGAGGTTACAGTGAGAAGATACTGCACCAGGCACATCACTGGCCTCCAAACCCACCACCCTAACGTTGGAAACCGCAACGGGGCTAAAGTCAATGGGCAGAACAGTCGGGAAAGGCATAATGTTTGGTAGAAACAGAAAAGTAGGCTACCCGTAACCCGGTCCCCGGAAAAATAAAAACTGACACTTGCCAAGGTGTATGACAACTATCCAACACTGTAGGACCCGAAAAAATCACCGGTACCTACACCAATTGTCTCGAGGCATAAACCCAAAAAAGGTATAAAAGGGGGGGTAACTCGTAGTGCAGAGTACAAACCCAAACCCCTAAATCCAAAAATAAAACTCTACCCCTAGAAAGTGCCAAATACCAACATAAAACCAACAACAAAGTGAATGATGAAGACCTGAAATAGATCCCGGCTAGTAACTGAAAACCCTAAAACAAAATAGATCGAAAATGCCCGAAAAAAAACAAATATTCCAATTTTTTTAGGCTTGGTTGGTACTAAGTTGATTCTAAGAACCAACGTGACTCCAAGAACTTATGCATACATGTCGATCATCTTGTTAGAGGATCCGATCGCTGCCATAAAACTTCGCCAAGTTCAAACCCTAACAACTCCATCCTCCCCCGTCGCTTTCTTCAACCAAGCACAATATAACCATATATATATTTAAAAGGATAAATAACATATTATATATATATATATTTAAAAGGATAAATAACATATTTTATGTATTTTTTACAAAGATAACAAAACCTCTTATTTACGTTTATTTTTTATAATAATATATTGAACCTCCCTTTCCATTTGCATTCTATAATTTACAATATACTTGTCCATTTGATTTATAGGAAAATCCAAAAATATATATTTCCGATATTCCGAAATCTAGGAAAATGTTTTTTTTAATATGACGTGGAAAGTTCAGGGGCATTCTTTGATATTTGTTCCAGAAACGGTGCAAATTTAGTGACAATTTTTGAATTCAAAAATCAACTGATTGCAGTTATGCGGGCCGTGCGTACGAGACACTTCAAAGCCTTCTGATGGACGCGCGTCTGCTAACCAAGATAACATCCAACGCGTGTCGAGAGAGTGGCCACCTGGCAGAAGACGCGTGCTCAAACCACTCTCTGTCACATATTTGAATGGAAAGCCGAGCACATTTCAGCCATTCTATCTTCAACAGCGAGTATCAGCATATAGGACATTCATCAGATATTTGTTTTACGCATTCATCTCCATTATTTTTATTTGAATCATTTGAGTTTTCGGTTTTCTGAACTGATAATTTGATTTTCAAGGTCGAGATCAATGGCTTCAGAACAGGAGAAAGCAAGAAAACCTTCTGGCCAGGAGGCAGAAGAGAGGCGGGAGAATGCTTCTGATAACTTAGAGTCTTCAAAATCGATGGCACGTGTTGCCAAAGATGCCAGCGCTGAGTCTGCCTCTTCTGCATTGGGAAGTCTCAAGGAGGGCACCATGTCGGCCCTCAAGGGCATTCAACAAAAATTTGAGTATGCCAAGGATTCTACAGGAGGCAAGACTCAGGAAGTCAAGGACACCACTGCTGAGAAGGCCAAAGAGACTAAAGATTCCACCATGAACAAGGCCGGGGAGTACAAGGATACTGCGGCTGAGAAGGCTCGGCAAACCAAGGATTCTGTAACAGACACGACTCGAGAAACTGCAGATACCACTGTGAATAAAGCGCGCGAGTATAAGGACTCTGCGGCTCAGAAAGCCAAGGAAACCAAAGATGCAGCTATGGAGAAAACACAGGCAGCGAAGGATACTGCTGCAGAGAAAGCACAGGAAGCACGGGAAGCCAAGGATTCTTCAATGGAGAAAGCCAAAGAATCTAAGGACCGCACCGGTCAGAAGGCCCAGGAGACTTCAGAGGCAACCAAGGTGAGCCAGTTATAGTGCTAGTAATAGCTTTTTCAACTGAAAAATTATGAAGAATTGTTTTAGGTGTAGGGTTTCATTATGAATTTATATAATGATTTGCAAGCTTCATCAGGGTAAGCTGGGAGAAACAACTGAATCGATGCGCGAGAAGATGCAACAGCTGAAGGTTGGAGGTCAAGAGACTGTGGACAATACTAAACAAAATACAGGCGAAACTGCTCACCGGGCTCAAGTCAAAGCCCAAGAGTCCAAGGACACCGCCATGGATAAGTAAGATAGATTTGAATTGAATAGATTTTATTATAAATCGTTCTATTCTTGATTTTATGAAGATCATGGGACATGAGTGGTACAGATTGAGGCAACTAAGATGGAATTTAATTGAATTTGTTTTATTCTAGATTAGTCTATTCTTGATTTTATGAAGATCATTCTATTCTATATTATTTTATGAAGATCATGGCACTGGAGTGGTTCAGATTGAGGCAATTAAGATAGAATTGAATTGAATAGATTTTATTATAGATCATTCTATTCTAGATTTTATGAGATCATTCTATTCTAGATTATTTTATTGAGATCATGGGACTGGAGTTGTACAGATTGAGGCAATTATTTCTGGCTTATTTTAGATTTTATTGAAACATCCATTAGATCAAATGATCCATGGGATGGGAGTGTTGAATTTTTATAGCTGAGGCAGTTAGCTCTTGCCTAATGTTGAGCTATTTGACCTTAATGTCTTGTTCCTGTAGGACTGGGCAAGCCAAGAGTTCAATATGGAGCAGCGTAACGGGTTTGAAGGACACCATTCAAGAAAAGCTGGGTGGTGCAAGAGAAAGCGCCGGGCAGACGTATGATTCATCGAAAGAGCGAGCGGGCCAGGCCCTCGATACTTCAAAAGACACGGCCGCAGGTGAATCTCGAAATCTGAGTGAGCATGAGCAGAGGCAACGGGCAGCTGGATTGCTGGATGCAGTTTCATATAGCCTCAAGGCGTCCGAGGACTACTCCGGGCAAACTTTCAACGACGTTGGAAAGATGGGAGGGGAGGGGACGGGGCACCCGAAGGAAGTAGAACGCCTTCAGAAGACGTCCATGGCGGATGTGGGTAATAAGGCTTCCCAGCAGGCCGAGGAAAGCAAAGGATTTCTGAGATCCATAGTCGATTCTGTAAAGGGAGTTGCTTCTGGTAACAAGTCAACCGATCAATCTCACGAGTAACCTCAAGAGGTGCTGGGAAACATCATATTTTAAACGCTTTTCAGGATTTATAAGTGGTTCTTGCTTTTTCATTGTTGTCATAGCAGAGCAGTGGCGCGGCTCAATGTATGTTTGTGTGATAATTCATGTGAAGTATGTTATGTCTGGAGTGATTCATGAACCCATCAATAAAGCATCCATCCGTCATTTTAATGTTCATCTGGACTGTTATATTCCATTTTAATGTTCTATGTTGGCACTGCTATTTCACTGATCATATCTTTGAGATCGTACTTTCTTTACAATACTTGGTTTTGTTTTTATTTGCTGATAGTATGCGGTGGAAATTATACTACATTAATCCTTTTCAGTTTACGTTGAAGTCTCAAATATTTTTAGAAAACAAATAAAAGTATATCATTTGGAATTTTGGTACAAAAAGAGAAGATAACTTCAACAGTACAAAAAGAGAAGATAACTTCGCATCTCAAAAGAACATGCGCAGTACATATATCTTCGCATCTCAAAAGAACATGCTCATGCTCGGTACATATGAGTATAAGAAGATAACTACACATCTCAAAAGTAAAAGAACTTGTGGTATAGTACATATGAATATATGAAGATATTTCACATCCCAAAAGAAAATGCTCAGTACATATGAACAAGTTCAGCAATAGCCATTCTCAGTACATACGATATATATGAAGATAACTTCACATCTCAAACGAATATGCTCAGTACATATGAACATATTCAGCAAAGCCATTCTCACTGCATATTCAGTACATATGAATATATGACTTGATAACTTCACATCTCAAAAGAACATGCTCAGTACTTTTTCACATGATAATTTCACATCTCAAAAGAACATGCTCAGTACTTTTTCACATGATAATTTCACATCTCAAAAGAGCATGCTTAGTGCTTATGGCTAGCAATTGCACCAACAACAATGGAAAGTACTATGTAAGCGTGCAAGTATGGACACCCAAAGTGGCATACATGGAAAGTATGGACACCCTTTAGACACCCTTCATTCATATCCAAACACAAATGGAAAGTACTATGTAAGTGGTAAGTATGACCATTGACACCCTTCATGTTCATAAGTGGTAAGTATGACACCCTTCATGTTCATATCCAAACAAAAATGGAAGGTACTATGTAAGTGGTAAGTATGGATACCCTTCGTTCATTTTCAAGCAACAATGGAAAGGACCATGTAAGTATGGATACCCTTCATTCATTTCCAAGCAACAATGGAAAGTACTATGTAAATGGCAAGTTGGGTACCCTTCAATGGCAAGTGCGCACACCCTACTATGTAAGTATGTGGCAAAGTACTATGTAAATGGCAAGTATGCCCTTCCATAAAGTAGTATGGATACCCTCCTAAATGGCAAGTATGCCCTTCAGTGTAAAGTAGTATGGATACCCTTCATTCATATCCAAGGATGAAGTATGAATTCATATCCATGTGCATTGTAATTCCTTCACCGCCTTATTTAATGTGCATTGTAATTTCTTCATCACCTTATTTAAATTTATAGACATACTTATTTGAAAATGTATTTATATTGAATAAAATGACAAAATAACTTTAATTCATAAATCGTCTTTCTCAAAATAAGTCTAAATCATAAATACCTATCATATTGAAAGTGGAATGGGACATTGTGCATATTGCTTTGTGAGCTTCTCAAATTGTTTATAAATTCATTTTGAAACTGGGGCGTTGTGCATATCACTTGTATGCATCCTAATTATAAGAGTCATTGCATTAACCAAGCAACATGAACATTGTTTTGAAGAAGCACAACATTTTGTTTATTCCAATTAATTTCAGGGCTTAACTTCAAATTCATCAACCTCAAATTCATCCTTAGAATTACAATCAAAGAAATTCAAACCTTTAACATTCATAACTCTTCAATAATTATTATTAATTATTAAGCAAATATTTAATAATTCAATAATTATTATTAATTATTAAGCAAACCTTTAATGTTCATAACTCTTCAATAATTATTATTAATTATTAAGCAAATATTTAATAATTCAATAATTATTATTTTCTCAATGGGTTAGCTCAGTTGGTATTATCCTCAAAATGAGGGAAAGTTTTCTCATGATATGCATTTCGTTGAAAAAAAGTTGAATACTTATTGGGGTGGAACCTTTTAAAAACGTTAGGGTAAGGGAAGTATGTTGCCCAACCAAGAAGGAGTCACTCTCATAAATTTAGATTCACCCCATAAAAATAAATATTATTTGTCAGAGCGAAAAAAAGTTGACTACTTATTGGGGTGGAACCTTTTAAAAGAATTAGGGTAAGGGAAGTATGTTTCCCAAGCAGGAAGGAGTCAGTCTCATAGATTTAGATTCACCCCATAAAAACAAAGATTATATGTCAGAGAGAGGGAGGGAATTATAGCATCGTTAGGATAGGATAGGATATAGATTCCCACGTAGTCAACCATATGGGAAAGGGGGTCGTCTATATCAATGATTCCACTCTATGACTTTTAACTTGAAGAAACATTCAAAATGATAAAATTGAGAATGGATACATCTAGGTTTTCTTCAAAAATTACTCATATAATCTCGAATAATTACTCATATAATCTCGAATAGGAACTAAAATTGTAAGTATAGTTGAGAATGGCTTGGTTTAAGTGTATTTTTAAAGAATTCCCATCTCCTTTAATAAGTCTTTGTTTCTCAATTTTGAGAATAGCTTCGTGTAGGTGTTTTTCAAAGACTACTTGTATCTTATAATAAGTCTTTGTTTGATATTTTCAAATAGATATATGTGACAGATGTTATGGTGCTTCAATGAGAATGCCTATCCTTTAATAAGTCTTTGTTTCTCAATTTTGAGAATAGCTTCGTGTAGGTGTTTTTCAAAGACTACTTGTATCTTATAATAAGTCTTTGTTTGATATTTTCAAATAGATATATGTGACAGATGTTATGGTGCTTCAACGAGAATGCCTAAGAAAATATTTGATTCTAGTAGGTTAATCAAAAATATACTAACCATAGAGAATGTGAATAATCCATTCTTTGTTGCATTTATGTTTATACGTGTGGGTTTTCTTCATTGTTTTTCATCTTTAATTTCTAAAGACTAACCCATGCTTTGCTGAATTTATGTACATGTATGTTGTGTTCTCTTCATTGTGTTTCATCTTCAATTTCTAAATTTTCTTATTTTCCTTTGACTATTCCATTTTCATTATTGTTTATATTTCAATTGCCCCTTTAGGATTTGATACTCATTGTACATAATATTTGTAAAATATATGGATTACCAAAGGCATTCTATGTCTAGGTCATTGTTTTCGGACAATCTACCTAAGCGGACTTAAAGGCCAGATCTCCCTAGTCCAAGTGGATCTAGAACAAATAAACACATAATAGAATCAGCTTCCCTAGATCAATAGAAATCCAAATACATAAATGGGTCTCTTACCTGGGATTCGCAAGTCCTCTTGCTCTTTGCTTGATCCAATGTTCCAGATCTGTAGCTGCAAAGTCCTGTTGAACAAGTGGAAACAATCAAACAGTAAAAGCATATATCACATATGATTGATCTAAGCTAACAGTTAAGGAAGTAAGCTCTACACATCAGCAACACGATAATGTATATGGGAAGAGATTGTATTAAATGTATAAAGGATATTACAAAAGAAGAGAACGTTACAACCTAATCCTTAATGTCGCAACCTTCCTTCCAACAAGCCAAACCAAGCCAAGCCTCCAAAGATTAAGTAAGTCTCTCAAGGATGAGTGACAGTCACCTAAGATAATTTCACCAACATGAGATTACTATAGACTTTCCTCCTCTTGGAATGGAGAGGAGCTTCATATTTATAGGACCAAGTGGATAGAGTAGGTTGAAGATTATGGGGAGAAGGCCAAGGGATCATCCCTTGAGGTTAGGGAACCGAAGGCCATCTCACCTAGAAGTTAGGGATGACCCTCTACTTCATCGTGCTTTGAGAAGTCGCTCAAAGGTCTCATTTATCCATTTAAACCAACCACGGCGCATGTTGCATGAAGAAAATTTGCACCGAGAAGGGGAAAGCGCAGGATGAATAAAGGCAACCTAAGCCATAGACGCAAGCTGCCAGATGACACTCTGCGCCGAGCCTAGTCAGGCGCTTCTCGTTGGAAGACAAGCCACACCGACCTAACTAGAAAATGTGGATAAAGGATCAACAACTTGCTCTAGATGACTTTTGGTCAGGGAAACTTCAGGGATCAAGGCACTAAGTTGACATAGGACTCATGATGACAAGATTTAGGTGTAACAGAATGCCCCCCAAAGCATGAAGCCGGTAAACTAAAACATGTGATATGCTTTGAAAGATAGATGGCAAGGACTTGTTGGTTGGAAGATGCTGCTGTAGTATAACTGACTCTGAGATACAAGTCTCACATGACTCAAAACATGGCTTCCAACCAATACATTGCAGATCCATGGTAGTAAAGCCCGACCGAACAAAATCATGGCTACTTGACATAATCGTAGATCCATGATGAGATGATAACACAACCACGACCAATACAAAGTGGATCCGTGTAATATGACTTAAACAATCTCCATGGCAACCTGGGTGAAACATGAGAACAACCCAGGGTCTTCAAGTCAAACCCGCAATGATACGAATCTATCCATGTGATTACAATGTCTTGGAGTCGAACATGGTAGAAACCACTCGATTACCAGTCATTGACGTATATCATTAACAAGCGTGAGGGAAATCACCATTGATGTCAATGATCCCCAAGGAATCACAGTACATACCATCAAGCGTGAATTAACGAGTTGAGTTCGAACACTCGATGAGATCTTTCTATTAAGAGCCAATGATGTAAACTCATGTCGAAAGCGAGGTAACCTACCATTGAGGCATGCAGGCCCAAGGTGAGATGCACCTGCAACAATGAATTACTAAGAATATGCGAAATAGCAGAAATAATATAACAGAATCACTTTTATATTGATCACGGGCCACTTCGAGGGGGCAACCTCCTTTGAGCAAGCTCAATACAATTAACTTCACGGTGCCTTCAATGACCTCAACACACACTTATATACTAAGTCTATGCCCAATACCATGAGTCAAAACCATGGGACATATAATACTACGGGACGACTTACAAAGCATATGCGTCCAATACTATGGGTCAATACTATGGGCTAATATAAACTACAGATCAACAAATACTACGGGACGACTTACAAATCATATGCGTCCAATAACAATATACTAACATAGTAAAGAGAAGGGTTTACATAGGTTCCTAACATCCCCTCTCCCTTAGAAAAAGCTTTGTCCTCAAAGCTTTGGTTGGAGAAATTGCTGCAGAAGCTGAAGGAGTGGTTCCCCGGTAGCATCCTCGGGTTGCATTTCAGGCCACTGACGCCTTTGGAGTGTCAAGGAGGATTGCTTGGAAGGCTGTAGATGAAGAAGAACCCTGTCAGCTGCATGGAAAATGCGCTCAGAACGGTGCTGATCGGCTTGTTGATTCAGGCGAATTCTGGCCATGTGAAGATTGTCCTACAGAATGAGAAGAATCTGATTGCGGTTTCGAAGAACCGAGTCAATTGCCTGAACTGGGGAGCTGCTAAGGGTATATGGAAGAAGAACTGGCGGTGTTTGTCCATAGACCGCTTCATATGGTGTTCTGTGAGATGTGGTATTGTACCACCAGAGCGCTGCTAGGAAATCCATAGAAATAGTTGTCCAAAGTTGTTTAGGGATGGGCAAGGGTTTGAGCAATCCCGAAAGGAGTGTCGTTTCACCCTTGTTGACTTGGAAAGTATCATCGTCAGCCACCATCTGTTGAATTGTCATTTTTAGTCCCTGCCAAAAGAAGTTACATTATTCTTGGTCATACCTATTGCAGAACCCAGAGTGCCCTATTGATGAAGAAGCATGGAGTTCATAGAAGAGAGAGCCCTGTTGAACATATTGCACCCAATTCGGAACAAGCAGAGAAAGAGTTGTAAGAGAAACTGGGTCATCAATTGTGCAAGAAGGAGCATCTTCCACCATATTGTCCTTACCCTTCTTGTAAGTGATCACATAGGGATAACCCATGAGGTGGATAACCCATTTCAGGTGTGTTGGGGAGGAGACCCATTGTTCCAGAAAATTTTCCAAACTCGGGAGATCAGTCTTGATGCAGAAATAATTCCCTAATAGGTATGGCTGCCACTTCTGTATTGCATGCAAAATAGCCATCATTTCCTGCTGAGAGGTAGATGTGGCTAAATTCTTACCGGAAAGGTCTTGTGAAGGTAGCAAGCGCATTGGTTCAGCAAAGATACCTGCATATCTATCCAAGGAAGTAGTGGAGACTGTTGATGGGTGCATCTGAATGGAATTGAGCTTAGCGATGACACCATGTGAATGCTTCTTAAGGAGTTTTTCCAGGCGATGTGAACTGATGATGCAGAGAGACCCTGGTTGTAAGCCCATAAATTTGTGTTGTGCCCCATTGACTTTAAACTGCATCCAAAGTTCAGCAAAATCCCATAAGATGGGGCCAAGTGTGCGTAACCATTGAACGCCCAAAACCACATCACATCCGCCTAAGGGCAAGGCAAACATGTCAGAGCGTAGGTTATAATCTTCCATAGAGATACGCACATTGTGACACTTCCCCTTGCAAGGTAAGGTGCCCCCATTGGCAACCATGACTTCAAAGCTGGAGCAAGGATGGACAAAACAATCAGCCTGTTTGGCAATCCGAGGGTCAATGAAGTTATGAGTGCTACCAGAATCAATGAGTATGGTAAGAGGGAGCTTCTTGAAGTATCCCCTGACCCGCATTGTTTGTGGGGTGGTGACGCCGGTTACAGCATGGAGAGAGATCTCAAGTGGGTCGTCCTGAAATGGGGTGTCAACAAGCGGGTGTTGAATGTCGATCTGATCATCCACTGTATCTGTAGCTGCTTCACCAAGTTCTAAGGCAAGCGGAGAATCCACATCCAAGAGGTAGAGCTTTTGTTGAACACATCTATGTCCCCGAGTGAATTTCTCATCACAATTATAGCAAAGCCCTTTTTTTCGGCATGCCTGCATTTCTATTTCAGACAAATGCTTGATAGGAGTTGGTTGAGGAGAAGGAGTGATGGGAGGTCGTTGGGAACCCATATTTCTGAAGGGAACAAGGGTGGGTTTGGAGCGTTGTTGAGCTGCAATCTTGTCCTCAGCCAGCTTAGCCAACCCTAGGACTTCCATCATTGTGTTGGGACAAAACATTTTGACCTCTGAGCGAATTTCATCCTTGAGACCACTTATAAAACAACTCCTGTAGAATTCATCAGACAATCCTTCTGTGTGATTGGCCAATTTCTCAAATTTTGTCTGATACTCTCTCACTGTGCCAATTTGGTGAAGTTTAGTGACTGCTCCTGTGAAATCATCAAAAGCACTAGGGCCAAATCGTGGCAAAATGAGTTGGCAAAAATCTGTCCAGTTTGGCTCGAGATGAGCTTTGATGTACCAACGGTACCATTGAAGGGCTTCCTGTTCCAAATGAAAGGATGCAAGTGGAACTTTCTGGACATCAAAAGTATTATGTAGACTGAAATATTGTTCTGCTCGGTATATCCATCCAGTCAGATCAGTACCATTGAAGCGAGGAAAATCAAGCTTCAGCCCACGAAAATTGTTGGAAGAAGAGAACCCGGTGGCTGCAAAAGATTCTGGCTGTCGGTTATTGTTCATGGCTGAATGCTGAAGATGGAGGCTGAAAAATTTTTCATCCAGATCTTGGAGTTTGGTTTGGATGGCTGCAAGTGCTTCCTCCATGGTGTTTGCTCCTGCACGGGTGACAACCATAACCAGGTTTTTTTTTTTTTTTTTTTTATTAGACTAGAGCGGCTACAGCTCGAAAGGGATCTGGAACAACGCCGAATGGATTGAAAACGGTTGAATCTGGAACGGCTTGTAGATGGATCTGAAACGACGTAGCAGCGATCAACAATAGTTCAGCTGAAAGTAGATATGGACCCCAGGTATGTGCGGCTTCCTAACAGTTTAGGGGTTTCACTCGGCCACCAATGCTGTCTGACGGCTTGCGTATTGGGGCAGTACCCCTCACTCCACGGCTCAGGTAAAACTAATAACCGCTTTGCCACAAACGATAGCTCTTGGTTTACCTCATGGGTGGGAACTAGTCAATCAGGTAGGGGTCGTTGCCATTTTCGTTGGCAGGTCCTCTCAATGGGCCAGCTACTTTGGGGTTCATGTGGTACTCCTCACAATGAGTTTTAGGGCTTATGCCCAAGTACTTCCCACAGTTAAGCGGATAGGGATGATTCCCAAATCTGAACCTGCAACAGAAAAAATTTGGGCAGAAATTCCACCCAATGTTCAAAAACCGGATCTATATTGCTCAGAATCACTATTATAGCATGTTTCAGGAACTGGAACAACCACTCTGCTTCTACCCATGAAGGCGGAATAGAAATCTGGGCACTCCGTCAAAAGATTTTCTCGCCGCAATTTCCACGGCCGTCACCGAAATTCTGAAAAATTGTTGATTTTAAATCCGCGATATCTCCACTTTTAGAACTCCAAATGAGATGTTTTTTTTTTGAAACTGCGTATTTTTGAAAGAGGAATTCAGATATGCAATCGGGTTCTTCTGATTTTGTGCAGAAAGTTTTAGAAATTGATCTGAAAGTCACCGCCCCAAAAAAAGAAAAAAGAAAAATTTCCCACTTGTGCCAAGGAAAGTGCTCTGATACCAGATGAGATGCACCTGCAACAATGAATTACTAAGAATATGCGAAATAGCAGAAATAATAGAACAAAATCACTTTTATATTGATCACGGGCCACTTCGAGGGGGCAACCTCCTTTGAGCAAGCTCAATACAATTAACTTCACAGTGCCTTCAGTGACCTCAACACACACTTATATACTAAGTCTATGCCCAATACCATGAGTCAAAACCATGGGACATATAATACTACGGGATGACTTACAAAGCATATGTGTCCAATACTATGGGTCAATACTATGGGCTAATATAAACTACGGATCAACAAATACTACGGGACGACTTACAAAGCATATGCGTCCAATAACAATATACTAACATAGTAAAGAGAAGGGTTTACATAGGTTCCTAACACAAGGTACTTGATTGGTTTCTAGATTCAATCCTCGGATGAGGTGTTGAAGTCAACAAGGATGAATCCGTCGAAGGAGGACCATGATGAATCCCCCATCATTGACACAAAATGCAACCACGAATGTTTGGAGTGAATCAGACGGTAGAGTGGTGTGCAAGACTGACTCAGGGTAGACCGACATGACGGAAGGTATATTGACTGCAAATAATGAATAACGAACGTCTCTTCAACATGGGCATGGCATGACTTGGAAGTATTGACATGACGAGAATGATACCAACCCCCAATGCAACTGATGACAAAAGCATTCTTTGGATGACCCAAAGGAGTGACAGGACTCAAGGAATCAGCAGGACTCGAAGACAAACGGATTACCCAAGTACTGAATGCAAATGAAAACAAGTGCCATGTTCAAGAGTGACTAGGTACTGCCATAATAACAATGAACACAATCTCATCCCTATTCCCCATCATGATTGATGAGTACCTCTTTTTGTTTTTTAACGAGCTTGAGGAGGGTAATAGATGCTCGGTATAGCTCATCCTATGGACGAGTCCAATCCCAAATGTTTTGTGAACCTAGGATAGGAAGGGTTCGTCCCATGACAAGCCCTTCGATGTTTAAATTTTAACAAGTCCATAGAAGGTAAACTCGGCGTCATTTCATGTTTAGAGAGCCTGAAAAGAACTAAAAAAGACTCCAAAGTTCCTTTTTCGTAAAGTTAGTCTCTTCGTCCAAAAAAAGGGTAAAACAACACGAGAGAGAACTCTTCCAGTCATGATTGGCTGGAGTGCTCCTTTTTCGTAAATAGTGCCTCCCGGTCTGAAAAAGGGGTAAACCATCACCAGAAAGATGACCATTCAAATAATTTTACAAGCATGAACGCGTCAAGTTCGCTTGGCGATCTTTTTGTATTTAAAGAGCTTGAAAAGAGCTTAAAGAAATACTTCGAGGGGTTCCTTTTTCGTGGAAGTTTAACGAGCCCGAAAAAGTAATAAACTATAACTCGGTAACTTATTCTCATCGTTTTACGAGCACAAGAAGGAACAAATAGCTCGGTGTCATCATTAATTGGTTTTAACGAGCGAGATAACGACACAAAAATGCTCGAAGAGTTGTTCACACCCGACAGCGAGTGTGAAAAGGCTACAAACACGAGTAATCATTTATGGCATCTTATCGCCGTGCAAATCTCCGAAAACTAGGTCAAAACAGTCGATTAGGTGTTCAAACATGTAAAACACTTCCAACTATAGGAAAAATAGCCCAATAAACAATAAATTAAAAAGGGAATATTCCATTTTCAATATAAATAGGGCAAAATAGTGAAAAAGAATTACTATTGTTTTTTACCAAGTTGGAGAGTGAAAGTGACCTTTGGAGAGCGATTTTCAACTGTTGATTGCAGGAGTCGTGATCAGTCATTTCCCGTGTTGTCAGTGTCAGGTAAACATAAACTCTGCCCTCTTTCTTTTTAGCGGTTTACATTTTTCATTTCCTTCCATTTTTTTGAGTTTTGATCTTGTTGATGAAGGGATATTGCGCCCAGGGACCGGCGCAGCTTACGTTTTCGGGAACTGCGCCGAGGGCACGCCAACGCAAATCCTGAAAAGCTGTCATGCGTCAGAAGCGTCCTGTCTGAAAGGACGGGCTGTGCCGGCGCAAGTTCACATGGCAAGCTCAAAATTCAACCAAAGATTAATGATTTTGATGGTTTGGAAAGGTCCTAATGATGGTTTTATGGAATTTTGGACAGGGTTCAAGTGAACACAATGGTCGAATGGCGCAAACGAGAGCATGAGCTCGATGATGCCCAAGCGACAAATGATCCTCAATGCATGGCTGCGTTGAGGAATTGTGGATTGCTGAAGTACTTTCATGTTCCAGGCATAAGAGCCCAAGTGTCGTTACTGGAGCACTTGATCCAATGTTGGGATCCGATGCAACAACATTTTCAGATAGGTGTTCACACTTTGACCATAGATATCGAGGATATCTATTTCTTGACGGGGTTGTCTCGATGGGGGAATCCCGTATAATTATCAGGATCATGAGGAGGGGATAGTACCATAAAGGATTTGATAGACAAATAGTGCACTGATGGCACCCCGATGGTAGGTGGGAAGATTCCCATCAAAGAGGTTAGAGATCGACCTCTTCACACAGTTTTGTTTACCATTGTGAGGGTGGCCAGCAGTAGGTCCGATCATCTGGTGAGCAAGTCACAGATGATGTGTGTTGAGGAGTGTATGGCTCCAACGGTCTTCAACTGGTGTGAGGGACTCCTCGCAAGTTTGCGAGAACAGCTCACCAAGTGTCGGCACGAGGCGCTGAAACAGTTTGGTTATGGCTTGGTTGTAGTTTCGTTCTTCCTGGAGCGGGTGCCGCATCTGCGCCCGCGGGTTGATATAGAGGATCTGGATCCGAAAGATCCTCACATGATCCGTTGGACAAAAGTGCTGGCCCGCCATGGCGGCGGTGGTCCCGTTATTAGATTTGGTGCACCCTTCTTCAGGCGGTTGAGGGGTCAGCTCCTCATGGTTGAGGATTATCCATACGATGGGACCGACTTCAGGGGAGATCTAGACCTAGTGCTTCCCGGGGGGACGCAGTGGTGTGACATTGGTAAGAACGATAACTCTATTGTGTTTTTTGTTTTATATATTTTTAGGTGTTTTTGGAGTAGTACTGATGGTTAACATATAGTTGATGCAGATGTAAGCCTGTGACTAGTTGGTGTCTCTCCGATTGCATAGAGAGGAGTAATGTCGGTGATGGGTGCCACAGCACGTGATGCCGTTGAGGATCTGGATGAGCTGGAGGAGAACCTCCAGCATTTGACTCTAGACATTCCAGAGCCCGGGATTCATGATTTACCTCGCCGGTACTAGCGTCATACCATTGGAGTGTCTGAGCATTTTGGCTCGTTGCTTAGGAAAGTAGTGAGGGTGATCATATGTTATCTCGAGCATCATGGGGACTAGGCCCCGCGTGTATATGTATATGTACCGAAAGCTTCAGGCTTTTGATTTTGTATCGGGGGGTATTTACTAAAAGCTTATATGCTTCATATTTTTGTATCAGTACTACATTTTGATATGATATACAAAAAACTCTATTGGCGGATTTATACATTGTGTTCTTATGGATGATTATGGGACCTTGCATATGTGTTTGTTTATGTATTATGTGCATGTCGTGGTGTCGCTTTTATGTTTATGAATGTTTCGTGTATGTGCAATATACCAATCCAATATGAAATTGGCCATGGAATCAGCAATTGTGTTCATGTCTCTTGAAATGTGCAGGTACTGAACAGATTCGAAGCACATCTCCAAGAGACGTACTCATCGAAAAAGATGGAGTAACGTGGGATCGTGGATGGCGTAGACATGGTCAAGGTGGGAGACCACTAATTGTGAGTCGAGGTGGATGACAATGTGGTCTATACCGAGGGAAAGAGCGTCAGTTAAGACTCCAATCACCGCATGATACTCTACGACGTTATTGGTTGTGTACCCTTGAAAACTCCCTCCCAAACTAATGATCTCGCAGGTAGGGGAATAAAGTACCCAGGATGCCGAAGCGAGGCTGCGAGTATGCTGGCTGGCACCGTCAACGAATCCAAAATAGGTTTCCATCTGCACATGCAAGAAGAACATGGTATAAGCGTAAAACCAAGATCCTCACACACTAAAACAAAGTGTCACACCACACAAAACACACACCATGTACAATATATACAAGATACTAATGTGTGAAAGACTCAGGCGTAGTACCTCTTTAGGTAGAGCCCATTGCGAGGCTCCCCCAGAGATATTCCATCATAATCCTCAAGCTCGTAAGCTCCCTTTTCCAAGACACGTTTTACAACATATGGCCCGTGACACATGGACTCAAACTTGCTTGCCCCCAGCTTATCATGTTTTTGTTCATACGTAAGGACCAAATACCCCTCGTTAAAGACACGAGATTTGAATGACTTATCGTACTGGGATTTAATGCATTTCATTGGAAAGAGCAGCATCACGATGGGTTTCATCGAGTTTTTCCAAGTGAAGGAAACGTTCTTCCTCGGCATTAGTGTTTGGGAGAATTTCGACTGCAAGTTTTAGTGATGGAATCTCACACTCTATCGGTAGAGCTGCCTCCAATCCGTAAACTAGTTGGAAAGGTGTGAACCCGGTGGCAGTCTTAACGGAGGTCCTATATGCTCATAGGGCATAAAAGAGCATGTTGTGCCAGTTTGATTTGTGTGTACCCACCATGTGTTGAATCATGGTTTTCAAGACCTTATTGTTGGCCTCTACTTGTCCATTGGACTGTGGGTAGTATGGGGTTGAGTTCTCATGGCGAAAACCCAGTCTGGTGCTCAATTCATCTACCATCTGGTTTTGAAAATGAGATCCGTGATCGGTAATGATGGCTTGCGGGACTCCAAATCGCGCAATGACATGGTTAAACATGAAGAGTGCAGTGGTTTTTCCATCTTCATTGTACGTAGGCATAGACTCGGCCCATTTAGTAAAATATTCAACGGCTACAATGACGTAAGCATGCCCCCCAGCCGAGGTAGCCTTATGGTGTGTGAAATATATGCCCCACTTAGCAAGGGGCCGACGACAATAACAAAATGTAAAGGGGCTAGGTGTGAGCACTTTTTGAATTGGAAAAGCTGGCATGGGGGACACTTCTTAACGGCCTCAATACAATCTTTGAAGATGGAATGCCAGTAGTATCTAGCACGCAGGATTTTCTGGGTTGTAGCCATCCCAAAAAGATGACCTCCACAAGCCCCAGAGTGACATTCATTCAGGACGTGTTCAACCTCCTCATGTGTCAAACAACGTCGAAGGATGGATTCAACACCACGACGATATAAGGTATCAATGATGATCAAGTAGTATTTGGCGTGGTGGCGTATACGACAACGGTCATCACGGGATAGTTGAGGTTTGAACCGTTGGGTTTGAAGATATAATGTGATATCTCCATGCCATTGGTCAGACGTGCTGATGAGAAACAACGACTCGTCTGGAAGGTAGTCGATGGGTTCAGTTCTTGAATCAGAATGGGGAAGATTGCAAAAGAGCTCCGCAAAAACTAAAGATTTCTTTGACTTGGCCTTCTCGAAGAAGAGATCAAATTCCTGAAGTATCACGTTCCAGCGTGAATACTTGCCCCCAAGCACCTGACGTGTAATAACGTGGTACATGGGGTTCGAATCGGCAATAACAGTAGTGGTGCGGAGTAGGATGTAGTGACGAAAATTTTGCACAGCAATGATTGTGGCGAGAGCGAGTTTCTCGACATGTGAATAACGCGTTTCGGAGTCAATAAGACCCTTACTGAGGTAGTATATCACATGTTCCTGGGTGTTATTGTCTTCTTGGACCAAGACCATGGTGATCATGGTGGCGGAAGCGACAAGATAAAGGATATAATCCTTATAGTAATTGAGCAGTTGGAGCACAGGGACGTGAGTAATAGCAGACTTCAAATTGTTGAAGGATTGTTGGGCTTGGTCATACTAGATGAAAGGGACGTACTTCTTCAACAATCGCTGTGTCTTTTGAACGAAATTAAATACAAAATGTCATAGGTAGGTTTCCTTCCCTTGCAAACTCTGTAGTTCTGTGATATCAGTAGGAGGTGGAATAGCGACAATGGCTTCCACCTTCAAGGGATCGATGCGGATCCCATCCTTGGAGACAATGAAAACTAGGTGGTGTCCTGATTCGATGCAGAAAATGCACTTATGAGGATTCAGGCAGATGTTATACCGCCTGCATCTGAGGAATACAGTCGTCAGATGGTCGATGTGGATCGCGATGCTGTGAATGAGTAGGGAGATCGTCAAGATAGGGCTCCACAAAGTCCTTCACATCATGAAAAGCATACGACATGGCCCGTTGGAATGTAGCACCAACATTTTTTAGGCCAAAAGGGATTTTACAATAAGAAAACGTACCCCAAGGGCAAATGAAAGTGGTCTTGTGCTGGTTGGCCGGGTGGATCTCAATTTGATTATAACCGAAAAAGCCATCCATAAACGAGAAGATGACGCTCCCAGCGCAATTATCGATGATCTGATCGATGAAGGGGGTAGGGTAGTTGTCCTTAGGACAAGCCTTGTTCAGGTCCCTATAATCAACATAGACCCTAATAGTGCCCTGCTTTTTGCCACAGGGACGACATTGGAGACCCATTTTGTTAAAGGAATAGGATAGATAAAGCCGACCTTCAAGAGCTTTTCAATCTCAGCTTTAATTGCCGTAGTTTTTTGAGGATGCACTGGTTGTAACTTTTGGCGGACAGGTTTAGCATCGTGATAGGTTTGGATCTCATGCACAACAATGGCAGGATCGATCCCAGGCATTTCCTCATAGGTCCATGCGACGATGTCGCGAAATTGTTTGAATAAGGCCGTGAATGTATGAGCTCATCAGGAGAGCAGTTCTGGCCAATGTGAATATGTTCCACGACATTGGGTGTAACCGAGATGTCAATCGGAATGGTGGGTGTGATGTTTGCCATGTTTCCTTTCGTAAGCGTATCGCAAGTGAGGATCGGTGACTGCGGGAAAGGATAGCCATCTAGTGTAAAAATGGTAGTGATAGCGTTCTCCACATAATCCAATGAGGGTAGGAAAGACAATCGATGGTGAAGGTCTTCTCATGGAGGTTCATTCGTGCTCATCATCTCCATAATGGAATCATCATAATGGAAAGTCCAGAGCAGAGGATCTGGTGAGGATGACGTCCGCTATAGAGGACAAGACGTAGAGGACACAACCAAGTGGTCCTCAGGGGCTGATTGGATATCCTCGTAAGTAGCTTCAGCTGGTGAGAGAGGCATGGTATCTCCAATCAAGTGCATGGTGGCCTCATCAGGGACAAGCCATTGATCTATAGAGTTGGAAAAAGATGGAATCATGGAGGAGATCATGTTCACCGTGGAAACATGGTTAGGGAGATCCAGGGTGGGAAAAACGCCCATAAGATATGAGTCTTTTATGAGGCCGAACCCCACACTCTCATATAGCTGCAAAGATTGTCCTAACAGAGGGACATTGTCTCCAGGGTGAGTAGCGGTGTCTGGTGTACAGAAGTCCAATTGGTCGATAGTGACAATTCGACCTTGATGGGGGAATTGCACAATGTGGAAGACGGATAACGCGACCGTAGTCGTGGCGTAAAACCAGTTATGACCAAGCGAGAGATTATAATCCAAAGGGGCAGCAACCACTTCCATGTTAATGGTCACAGTCTTGCCCCAAAACTCTACTATTAAGGCGTGTAAGATCCCGTGAGGTTGGAATCCACAACCATTGAATGCTTTGAGGGTAGTAGGGGAACGGTTTAACTCAGGAGAGTCGATGGCTCGCCAACATGATAACACCATGACCGAGGTGGAAGCACCTTCGTCTAACACAATATGATGGATTTCCTTCCCATCAACCTTTGTGGCAATTTGGAAAGCCAGCTGGTGGGAAAGCCTCAGTTTAAAATACTCAAGTTTAAACATGATCGTATTTGAGGAATCTGGTTCTACCACGCCGATGGCAACAATAAGAGTCCTACGTTGATTGGGATAGTTCTGCAAGACTTCTAGCATTGACATGGCACAAGGGGCTTGCGCCAGGTCCTCTACAATGCTATAGTTCTGAGCTGTCCAAGCATTAGGATTGAAAATTGATTTTTGAATCGTGCTCTTAGGTGGACGCAATACTGAATCTAATGAAGGTTTCTCAATGGTGATAGAACCTTGCAGCACAGAAATATTCGAGGTAGAGGCGGAAGTTTTTTCAGTATTACTTCCGACGGGTTCCTTAGGAGGGACTGGGTCGTATTATCGTGATCGTGTATTCAGGTTAACTGTTTCACTATGCATCATGAGAACATGCGGGGTGGAGGATGTTTCTCCTTGAGAAGGAGAGGGTTGGATGATCATTTGTTGGTATTGGGTGGGGAAGGGATCATTGAGAACCATGGGTGTGGAGTTTCCCTTAAGAAACTTCTGCACTTCATCTCTGTGTGGGCACTATTTGGAGAAATGGTCACCACCACATAGTAAACAAGGATACTTGACCTTCAGTTTTTGTTTCGTGTCTTCAGGAGGGTTCTTATATTCCTGCTGGTTGGACGATTTCTTGGGTTTACCTTTGGTTTTCTTCTTACCACCATATTTTTTAGGAAAAGTTGACTGAACAAAATTCACCTTCTCGGTGGGAGCAGGAGTGGGTGACTTGGTGGTGCTACTGCTATCATGTGGCGAGGGTGGGGAAGAACCGTGGTGGTTCGAGGATCCACCGGTTTGAGTAGAAGGCTAGGAGTGGACATAACCAATAATGTCATCAGCATGAGGTCCTTGGGCTGGTTTTGCAGGATCGTAGGTAGGACGGGGAGTGTCAGGAACAATATCATACAAAGTGCTAGATTGGGCATAGACAAGGTCTAAGTAGTGGGCACGAGCGATAGCCTGTTCTTCGGCGACGACCCCACCCATAGCGACATCTCTAGCTACGGTGGGTAAAAGAGACTTCATAAACCAGTCAGCTAATAATTGGTCAGGAATGGGAGCCTTAATGAGACGTCGTCTTCTCCGCCACTCATGGATATGATCGGATATATGAGTTGCGGTGGTCTGGCGGAGAGAAGTCAATAAGTCCATACCAATTTCATAACGGATGGGTAACTGGAAATGAGTTAGGAATGAAATAGCTAAAGAACGAAAATCAGGAAACGAGTGCGGTGGTAGTTCAATATACCACTTGACAGTTGTACCGTTGATGGTCCTTTGAAATAACCTCAGACGGATCGAATCATCCATCAAGGAATTGGATGAGCACCATAAATGGTATGTCATCACATGGTTCTTCGGGTCTTCACCGGGCTTGCCATAAAACTTTGGAATATCGGATGGTAACTTAACCGGAATGGGTGGCCAATTATAACCGTGCAGGATGGGATCATTGGTCAAACAAGATAGGTCTGGCAGGTCTAAAGTGGCCAAAAATGGAAGTTGTTGATTTGGCTGCGGATATTGGTAGTATATATGGCATTTGTGGACCAATAGCACCTTGAATCAACTGATTGTAAGGTGCTCCCATAGGGGATTGGCCATAAGGGGGTGTGCCGCCTGGGTTGGGTGGTGGACCTGATGGTGGTCCATCGCCAAAAGGGGGGAATCCTCCACCGCCGGAATAAGGTGGGCCCTCGCCGAAAGGGGGGAGTCCACCGCCGCTTCCGGAATAAGGTGGCCCTCCGCCTCCGTTGCCAAAATAAGGTGGCCCTCCGCCTCCGTTGCCAAAATAAGGTGGCCCTATGCCTCCGCCATCAGAATAGGGTGGCCCTCCGCCAGAAGGTGGGGGTTCGCTACCACCGAAATGAGGTGGGCCTCCTCCTCCACCGCCGAAGTAGGGTGGGCTACCGCTGCCAAAATGAGGTGGGCCTCCGCCAGAAGATGGAGGTCTGCCCCCTCCAGAATGAGGTGGGGGCCCATGCCTCTGGAAGGAGGTGGAGGTGGACCGAACGGTGCTGGGGTTCGTGGGACTTGAGGAAAAGTTTGTGGGGGTCCAATTGACATAATATTGTGATTTCCCCATGGAGTGTTTGAGTTTCAGGGATAAGGTACCCCAGGAACCATGTTTCCCAGATGGTATTGTCCTGACGTAGGGTTGAGATTTCTTGGATACATATGACTCCATAGTGTTTGAGTTCGGTTGGATGGTCCCCAACCATGATTTAATCCCATGGTAGGTGCTGCGACTGGTAAGGAGTTGCCAACGGAATGACCATTTGGAATCCCTCCACTCATATTATGGTTAGCGAACAGGGGTTTCCCCCTAGTACCGATGTTTTGACCACTTGTTGATGGTTGACTCACAATAGGTTGATGGTTACTTACTATTGGAGGAACACTACTTATGATGAAATTGAGAGGTAAAGAGCATCCTCCCATCGAGTTTTGGGATGGGGGAGGAGGGGGTAGCGTTCCAATAGTAGTATGAGGGGTGTTGGACAATTGTCCTTCAATGTTTTGAGTCGTCTGGGGTATGGAACTGGTCTCCTGATTAAGAGGTGTACTCGCAGGAAATGAGGGTTAACCAAGTTCATAAGTGGTCATGTTATGTATAGGTGTTTCCGGTGAAGTGAAAGATAGAGAACAAATTGGGGCATGTTGAAATGTGGGAACTTTCGAGGTGTCTCTTCTCCGTGAGGGACTCTGGCGCCGAAGTGAATCGCCATGTTGATGTAATTGGGTGATCTGCTCATAGACTAGATCCAAGAGCTCATTACTGGGAATCTAGTAAGGGGGAGAGGATTCTGCCCCCGGATGTAAAGCAAAGTGAGCCCATTGTTTCCCGAGAGTGGTGTCCCAAAAGGATGTAGATGGACCAAAATATGTGGATACAGGGTCATCCTGGGGTTGATTGAACCATTCTACAGCCCCAGGTTCTCCTTCCATCGAACGGTGGAAAGATGTGCCTTGCGAAGTAGGCGGTTCCATGGTCACAGACCTCGGAGGATCAATGATTAGTGGACTCAAAGGAAGTGAAAAATTCACTCCCGACTCCATGGTGGAGTTTTCTTCTTCAAGTGACATGACAACAATTGGTGGATCCATGTTTGCCCTCGAAAGCACCTCTTGATTAAGGGGATATTCAGGTGGCAGGTTTAAAAGTATACGGGATCTTCTCAAAGGTTGTTCATCCAGAATGATTGAAGCAGAATTTCTCCTTAGTGTCTTCTATACAAAAAGAAAATCAATCCAAAATCTACACAAACTAAGGCCACAAGCAAAATTATGTGACAGGTGTGGATTCAAGAGTCTGGAACCTCACAGGATTGTCAAGGCTTCACAACTCGCGATATACCCCAGGGTCCAATAGTTATACTCGACCCAATTTTTCATAGCACTAACTAGGAGGATTAGGACCATACCCCTGACCGTATAACCCAACTACCTAGAAGCACATACGTAGTAGCTCCCCAAGTGTTGTTATTGGTGTATTGCTCTGCCAAGATGGCCAAATAGTTAGCTCGGTTGGTTTCAGGAATCCTAGGAGAGTATCCCGATATACTCAAGGTATGTGGGAGCACAAATCCGTAAAAGCTTCGTGTAGGTGTTTTTCAAAGACTACCTGTATCCTATAACAAGTCTTTGTGATGCAGTAGCATCTACTTACAATGAAAAGTTTAAATGTTAATTGGACCTAAGGGTCTTGATATTGCTTAAGGGTGTGGGTTCATTGCAAGAATATTGTAAATATTAGAGTTTTCAAAAGTAAGAGTAGAAGATTCTAGAGTAATGAGGTGTCAAAGTCATTAGTTAAGAATGTAATTATTGTAACTGAATCTACACTAGGTGGCAGAATTTGATGTGGCTTAGTTCGTGGTTATCAAGAAGATAGAACCGAACTCTATCTTTAGAAATTAATTGCTAGGTGTTAGGACTGGAATTGTACCTAGTCCCTTTTTAGTTTTTTTCTTAATTTTTCATTTCTTATTGCTTTTTATTTTGCTTTATTTTTAAGTTTTAGTTATTTTGGGTTTTTTATTTTTTATTACATGAACATTGTTTTATTACTTTATTTTACTTTTATTTCATATTATACATGTTGTCTTATTAATGTTTCATTTCATTTTAAGTCTTCAAACACTTATTAATATTTGTCCTAACTCCTATGTTGAAAGCCTAACTCCAATGTTGAAGATTTTGCAAAAGTTTCATGTGATAACATCCCCGCAACATAGTTACCAGATTGCATATATACAAGCGCTGCCGGAATCCCAAAATCAATGAAGAACGTGGCTATCCCACATCCAATTTAGTGCATTACTTGTCATGAATGAAGACCCCGAAGAATTTGTCAGTTATATCATAACAAGTGTCAAGTTTATAATTTCACCACCAATGAAGTTTGGGATGAAGTCAGGGTTTTTGATGTTCGTGCTTTGGCACGCTTTGAAAATGATATTGAAAATGTGAACATTGTTGAAGCTTCATACTACAATCCTTGGAAGAGGACTGACAGACAGAGTGCCAGCTATAACAACAGAATGCATAAAGATGATGAAAGATGAATAGTCATGGTCTGTTTTTCACTGTTTTAGTCATTGTAATTGAGTGCATATTACGAGGTGATGGAAACAAATTTTAGAAAACCAAGAGAGTTTTTTGTCCAAAATAGACTCGTTCACAAAAACCTCCCTCATTTCAGCAACAGGTGTCACGGTTTGGAAGATTTGAATGAATCTTCACAGCCTATTTTTCAAGTTAAATATTTAATGATTTTTTCTGTTTTAGTCATCTTCTTTTGGAACGTCTCCTAATCCATTGGAGAATAATGTTAAAAAACCAAGAGAGGTTTGTGTTCATCATGGACTCATTCACAAAAACCTCTCTCATTTTTTGCACAGGTGTCCCGGATCGAGAGATATAGAGGGTTCTTTGAGACTCATTTTTCAGAAATTCGCCAGATTTTGCTATTTTGGGCATATTCGACCCTAGAATTCCGGATTTGATAATAGTCTTTGTAACTGCTAAAAAATTTCGAGACCTAAAGACGTGGATATGGAACCACTTCATTTTGATGTCTTTGTAATTATAAAATAGGGAAGAAGATACACTATTGGGTTTGGTTTTTGTTCGGGAGAAGGGCTTGGAACGATGATGTTGTTTACACTTAGACATATACAATATACTCTCATGTAAGTGTTCTGAAGATTGACATTTGTTCTGAATATATTATATAAGCCATCTGTTGACCTTTATTACTGGTTTATGTTTATAGTCTGTTTGTAATTTCATTTATGGATGAAAATTTTTATCTTGTGAATGCTTATAAACTTGTGGACAGAACTGGATTTCTTGTTGAATATTTGCTTATGGTTTATGTCTATGTTTTATATCTTTACATTTCATATCTCTCGGATTTCTTTATGATTCAGTGATGGTATATGTTTAATATTTGATTACCCCCTTCTTATGAATGATACCTTCAAACAAAAATTACAAAAACAAATTGGTTTCCTTTCATTTTTCTTAAGATTGTTCTAGCTTGTACCTTTGTAGTCTAGGTACAATTTCTAGCACAAACACCAGGAATTTACGAAGAGGGTTAGGGTTTGAAAATGGAAAGCATGGATTTCATTTTTGGTATATGAATGTAAGCCTACAGGCATGTTAAGGGAGATTTCCAAATAGAGAAGAGTCAGGCCATAACAAAATAGGCTGGGGTTAATAAGCATGTACAATTTCATTTTATTAACGAAAGAAGATTTATCATGTTCTGTGCGTGTTTATGCATCTTTGTGAGTGTTTAAATATGTGATGAATATTGATTTATTTGAAGAATCCATGCTTGCCTGTGTGTAACCTTGATGGCAGAGCGATTTACCTTTGGTTAAGTTGCTGGTGAGGAATGAAATAACTGGTTTCGTTTATGAGGAAGAGGACTAGGTAAAATTTATGAGTATGAAATTCCAGTAAAACCCTTTGGAATAATCTATTTGAAATTGATTAAGGTGGAAATCAATGGAAGATGCATTGAAGGCACCAATGCTAGAGTATGTCCTTGTATTGTGTTGTTGCAGCAAGGATTTTGGTGAAATGGTTGAGCTTTTATGCATTGGAGTTTTAGCTACGTTGAATGAGAAGAATAGTAAAGTTTGGTTCCCCAGCAAGAAATGTGTTTAACAAGAGATTCTTGTATTTGAATCCATTCTAGATCAAGCTAGTGACAAATGAGTTGAGGGCATCTTTTTTTGAAATCGAAGTTGTTAAGGAGTATGTTGATGACGTTGATGCTAGAGAAATCCCTAATATCCTATATTATTGAGCATGGATCTATTGAAGAGATTAGGTTATAATGCATTGTTTTCCAGCGGTGAGGTTATATATCTCTTGGGATGGTGTGATGGGGTTCTAAAACGAACTCTGTACAAATAGAATTGTTAAGGTACACCCAATAGTTGAAGGTTAGGGAAATCGTGTGAAATAGCGTCGAAATTATATGGCTTTGGCGTTGGAAGGATTACTGGAAAAAGAGGATTCTACTAGTGGAAATACGTTCAGTAATTATACCTGGAGGCAGATACCAATCATGATAGAGGAATATATTTGGCCACGACCAAGGTAAAAGCAAATGAAGATGGAAGGCTCATTGGGATGAAACGCTCTTTGGAATTTCATGTTGGGATTTGGGACAGTTCTTCATAAGTCGAAATTACTGACAGATTGGTAAGCTGTTGATTGAAGCTACATTGAGAAGCTGCGTTTTAGATTGATGTTCCCAAGGTTGGTTCAGTAACATTAGGGCGTTTTGATAACTACTGTTCAATTCCTGTTAGCACTATTATAGTCTTGTTGCATATTGTGATTTTTGAAATGTTATTAATTCCTTGTAGCATGCATATAGTTTTGAAATGGTGGTGTATTAAAAGAAATTATGATGAGAGAGTAATTGAGGAAGGACCCATGTAAAACCCTGCGTATTATGTAAAATTTGAATGGAGATATTGAAGATTGAACTTATGGTTTTAGTTAACCATTGCTTGAAATAAGATATTACAGGCTTAGGGCTATAGGCTTGCATTAATTTGTTTGATATTTTCGAATAGATATATGTGGCAGATGTTATGGTGATTCGGCTAGAATGCCTAAGGAAATCTTCAATTCTAGTAGGTTAATCAGAAATATACTAACCATAGAGTAATGTGAATAATTCATTCTTTGTTGTATTTATGTTTATACATGTGGGTTCTCTTCATTGTGTTTCATCTTTAATTTCTAAAGACTAATCCATGCTTTGTTTAATTTATGTATGTATGTTGTGTTCTCTTCATTATGTTTCATCTTCAATTTCTAAATTGTCTTATTTGCCTTTGATTGTTCCATTTTAATTATTGTTTTCATTTCAATTGCCCCTTTAGGATTTGATCTACTCATTGTAAATAAGATTTGTAGAATATATGGCTTACCAAAGGCACTCTACGGAGTGAAGAAGAGCACAAAATATTCTTAATTAAGTCCTTCATACTATGGGGAGATATAACAATATGAATTGTCGTGCATGATTTGCGCCCCCAATTCCAAGATATTATCAGACAATATGCATTGTGTTTCATGTTTTGTCTCACTTTGCAATTTACCCCAATGAACATACTAATGCTCTAATACACCAATATTGTTGTTGTTTCATTGAATTCTTGTGGGAATCTCAAATGTTTTATGCATATCATAATTGGATGTGAGCAATAAGAATTGAAGGGGTGATGTCACAAGGGATTCCCTTGTTGATCAACATCCTATCATGACCATTCGTAAAGGGGCTTTTAAAATTGTGAAAAATGAAGTCAATGTATTATTTCATATTAAAGAAGTAGCCATTTTTTAATTGAAGTAGGGATATATGTATCATGGTAGGGTTGCTATATCATTGGTTGGGGTTCCTAGGAAAAAAACATGATACCGACACATAGGAAAGATTAATGGAGCTACCCTAAACAAATGATCAAATCTTGCTAAGAACTTAATTTTGAATAAATAGTTCATATCTACAAGGAAAAATAGTTTGTAATATAAGATTTGGCATATAGAAATTAGAGTTTGTAATATATCAGATTTGGCATCATTACACTTGTGGAGATTTGAAAGTGCTTGCACTAAGTTTTGAGCAGGAACTAATGGTGTAGCCCTACCTAATCCATGGGTGAGAGGGTTTCATCTATTACAAGGTTTCAATGCCTATATAATGGAATTTATTGTTGCAACCTTTGTTTCTACTACTTCACATATAAGGGATTTGTAGCTCTATCATCATTGCTATCAAGGTACATGTTAAATGAAGATATGATTAGTGAAAACTGAATCAACAAGGACCATGTCTTAGCGTGGATTGGAAAAGGGACCACGATTAATAATTTATCACTAGTAAGATGTGGAGATTTCCCTTCTTCACCCCCTCAGATCTATAGTATTTTCATTTGTTTCCTAGGTTGTTTGCCTCATGACACATATGGAAGCAAATATACTTATTATTATTATGGTAGGGAATTTTCCTTACCATGTGGGCATGGACACTCTTGTCTACTGTAAGAGATTTTACTTCAATATGTAAGAAAATATCAACTTTGCACTAAACACTAAATTACAAAGTATGAGTGACTATTTTCAACAACAAAATGCAGGTATGTGACAAAATTATATAATGAAATTGAGAATTAATTGAAATTTCTTGAGTATTAAAAGTAGGTCTTAAATTTTGTATAGCACCAACTAAGATCATGATGTTTCTACTTTTATTCTAGTGCAATCCTTGTATTATAAGATTAGCCCCTAGGAATCCTATGCCCCTCTTGCTACATAGTATTTTTTATTTTTTTGGGGAAAAATGATGCTTATGTTAATATATGGAAAAACAAATAATACAATTATAGAGTGCAAGGAAGAAAGGACTTGTTTCCACCTAAAGGGTAATAAGAATGCCCCTAGGTAAGATTGAGCCTTATGATAACAATTTCTTTCATCTCTCCTAATGAGAGTGCCTTTGAGTCTGAATGATAAGAAAATATGAATGGGTTATCAGGGAAGATCAATTTCCTCAAGATTATTTGCAAATACAAGCTTGGTAGATATACATATAGATATTTTTTCTTAAAATGCCCACGAAATCATATATCTAAAAGAGGAGGAGTTATTACTTGGGGTAGCTCACATTTCTAGGTCTGCAAATAGATATCCATATACATGAACCGCTTTCTCAACATAGCATGACCATGTATTAGACTAAAGAGAGGGGTGAAAGTAGTATAACAGCAAGCCCTTGAACACAAGGCTATCTTACTACAATGTCATATCCCTATGTTGGGATTTCGGTGCACTTGTTTGCTTATTTTTTGGTTATTTTTGTGTCACATCCCCAAATTTCATAAAAATTTAAATTTTTTCTAAACAACCTAAATATTATAATTTCTATGCGGAAGTACAAATGCAACTAAATTACATCTTTATTTATGTTTGAAAATATGCTTAATTATGGTTATTATTATTTGCGGCCGTTATAAATTTAAAAGTGTATTAACGACCTTCAGAGAAATACGAAATCCTATGTCTCATAACATAAGTCCTAACCCAAATTTGTGAGTTTAGTAAAATTTACTAAACACCCAAATACATTTTCCACAACTCCAACGACTTCTTTATAAGAAATGTTATTTTTGCTATAACTTCTATTTACCTTCAAACAATACTTATAACCTAAATATGACTAAACCATATATTCGAAATTGCCATTCAAGATCGATATGAATAATTAACTACAAGTTATACTTTATCATTATATACTCGTGTTTGATATAATGACAAATCAACACAACATTAAAATGCTTAAACAATTAGATCCTGAATTCAACAAGTCATTTACATAAGAAGACAAGTAGTACACATATAAAAGACGCATAAAAAGGAAGCCGTTTTGACAAGTAAATCATCATTTTACAAGACCTCCACAAGTACAAACCTCCACAAGTAAACCATCATTTTACATGTAACTTACGCAATAGAAAATTAACATTGTTCACTAAATCACACTTACCATTTTAAATTACCATTCTCAAGTAAATTAAAACACATTAAGTGCACATAAGAAGGAGACCTGTATACGTGGTTCACCCAACTCTTTGGGCTACTCTCCACCAAGGGAATGTCGCATCTTTATTCATCAATTAGAGGAGTGCAATCTGCGACACAGTGTGTGCAATATTTCTACTTTTTCAAGCCTCTCACCGAGATCACTTTTACAAAATACTCAACCCTCTATCTTAGAGGCATTACATGGAATCTCTCACAGATAATCACCACTGATCTTGATACTATACATAAATTGGGATATATAACTTTGACCTATGCGGAAGGCTTACCCTACCCGTACTAGCATACAAATTCACCTCCACTAATTACATGAAACAAAGACACAAGGATCTTTCCGCAAGATCTGTGCCGCTAAACAAGGCGAGTAAGTGTGTGACAATCCATCTTATAGATGCATATACAATATATCAACTCTAAGGCATGCATTAGGTTCAAGCATATAGATGTATCTTATATCCTATGGAACATACTTATAGTTAAACAAGCATAAAATAAACTTAATAACCGAGATTTCCCAAATCTATGGGCAATTATACAAGGGTGAGCATGGATTATATATAACCAGCATCAATACATAATATAAAATATTGAATATGGGTGTGCCTTCCCCAAAGAATAAGTACAATCACAACGAGGGCATGTAAAGGTTCATTATGTGGGACCATAGTGTACAGGGAAATCCTCTATGCAATAACATAACCATATTAAGTATGTTTAACAAACAATTATATGTCATTTAGTTGCAGCACCTAGAGGTTTATTTTAGTATCCATCAAATAAATGAGGATCAAAATATCTCATTTTCCCGATTGAAGTTAGAGGGTCGTGCATTAACTTGGTGGGAAATCCACACATAAGCACTTAGGCTAGAGGGTGATCTGATAGTAAGTAAGTGGGAGGACTTTAAAACCCTCATCAAATCCTAGTTCTACCCGATTGGATATGTAGAGAACTGGTAGATCCGTTGGCATTACTTCAATAAAAGGCAGAGGCAGAGCATGCAAGAATATGCCACTGAGTTCAAGAAGATGGCTATCATGTTGGGTATCTCACCCAATAACTTAGATGTACTCCTCAAGTATCTAGGGGTTTTACATAGTCACATAAGAGTGATGCTCTTAAATCCCATGTCAATTGATGAAGCTTGTGTATAAGCAACATGATCCAAAAGAAAGGACAACCAAGTGGTTCAAAACAGAAAGAGAGCCAAGACGCTACTAAGGAGGGGAAGCAGAAGTGGAAGGGGAAGGATAAGAAGACTACAACCATGGAACATCGGTGTAAGGATCCAAAAAACCACTATAACCATTGTAGCATCGATGTCCATACCGAAGAAAAATTTTGGAAGCTACATCCAAAGCTAAACCCCAAGAATCACAACAAGGATGCCAAGAAAAAGAACCTTCTAGCCACGGAGTCAAGCAAGGAGTTAGAAATCAATTCGGATGTGGATGATAATATTATATGTACCACAATGCAAAAGGAGTTGAATCTGAGTAGCCTTCACCCTAAGGAAGAGAAAGAGATGACATAACTCTTCCATATCAAGATCCATCTCAAGAAGACCAAGATCGATGCTCTATTTGATTCCGGTTCATAGGCAAATATCATAAGAAGATTTGGCACATAAGCTTGGATTGGAAGTACATGATCATCCCAGTCTCTATCCATTAGGATGGGTAAATAAGGATGCAGAATCTAGAGTGAAGAAACAATGTAAGATCAAGTTTGTCATAAGTGTTGAGTATGTTGATGAAGCAGCGGTAGACGTAGAACCCCTAGATGTTTGTGGTGTAGTGTTCGAAATCCCCTACATGTATATCAGGGATGCAATCCTCATGAGAAGATCCAACCAATATCGCTTGATCAAGGACATGAAATATTTCATCATCAATGTGAACAAAGGTAAATCAAAGATCTCTCTGGTAAGTGCCAACCAAGTAAAAAAGCTTATCAATTCAAGTAGGAAGTTTGTATTGCTTTTCGTAAGACAAAATCAACAAGAAGGTGAATCAATAAAAGTAAAAGCATATTTGGAGGGATGTACCAAAGAAAAAAAACACCAGTTAGAGAGTTGTTTGTAGGCATATAGAGAAGTGTTACAAGAGCCTAGGGGGCTACCTCCTAAGAGGGAGGTGGAGCACGAGATACAACTATTGCCAGATTCTCCATTGCTGAACATCAGATTGTACAAATAGTCTTTCATAGAATCAGATGAAGTGAAGAAGTAGTTTTTGGTGTAGGGAGTGATCCAACCAAGAACCTCACCTTGAGGGTCACCTATCATCATTGCACCCAAGAAGGATGAGAGTTGGAGGATGCGCATTGACTACAAAACATTGAACAATATCACACTCAAGAATTGGTACCCTCTACCCAAGATCGATGATATGTTGAACTAGTTGCAACATGCCAAGTACTTCACCAAGATGGATCTCAAATCGGGATACCACCAGGTGTGAGTGAAGGAAGAAGACACCTGGAAGACCGCCTTCAAAACTAGGAAAGGTCTATATGAATGGTTAGTAATGACATTTGGTTTATGCAATGCACCAGCTACATTTATGCATTTAATGAATGATGTATTATGCCATTTTTTAGATTCATTTGTTATAGTATATCTAAATGACGTATTGGTTTGTAGTGCTACCTGGGAAGAGCACATCTCACATCTCAACCAAGTGTTAGAGGCTCTAAAAAAGCACCAGTTCCTAGATAATCTGAAGAAATGCGAGTTCACGCAGTAGCCCTTGGTGTATTTGGGGTTTGTGATTTGTGGAGGAGAACTCAAGATTGATCATGCAAAGATGGAGGCCATTACTAAGTGTCGTACTCCTAGAAATGTCGTTGAAGTTAGGATATTTTTGGGTGTGACACTATACATTTGGAAGTTCACAGCTTCCTTTTCGGTTGTGGTTGCACCCCTCCATTCCATAAAAACTAGAAACAAATGGTTCCAGTGGGGGAAGAATTGGTAGAAATGCTTTAAAAATCTCAAGAGAAAGAATAATCAAGCACCAATTCTCACATTGCCTAATTTGTAGAAGCCTTTAGAATTGGAGACAAATCAAAGTGGGTATGCTATGGGAGTGGTTCTGATGTAAGGAGGGAGGCCACTATGCTACCATTTTGAAATGTTTCATGGGGGATTCCTAAAATAACCTACCTACAATAAGGAACCCCATGCCCTAGTTCAAGTTGTTAAGAAGTGGAAGCACTATTTGATGGGAAAGGAGACCATCATTCACACTAATCACTATCCACTGCAATATTTGTAAGCCCAGAGTAAGATACAACAGAATAGACATTATAAGTGGATGGAATTCTTATAGCAATTCCATCTTATCATCAATTATAAGAAGGGAAGTAACAAGAAGTTAACATGCATACTCTCAAGGAAACCTACAACCAATATTATAGCTTTGGGAACTCTTATGCACATGGAACCTTTTACCCATGATTCATACAAGGAGGAGTACACAAAAGATGAGGACTTCAAGGAGGTATTTCAACAACTCGAAGGTCATTTCCATGTAGAAGAAGGTGACAACAAGGATGAATATCATCTCCATGATGAGTTACTCCACAAGATGGATAAGCTTTGCGTTCCTAAAGGCAAGAGATTGCATCTTATCAAAGAGGCATACAACTCCAAAGTTGCAGGGCATTTTGGTGCAGTGAATATAGTTGAAAAATTACAGAAGTATGTTTACTGGCCCATAATGCAAGAATATGTAGCTCGATTTATCAGAGGATGCATACTTTGTTGTACAAGCAATCCCAACAATAGGAAGCAAAGTCTATACCATCCCTTACCTGTTCATATGAGACCATGGGAGAGCATCTCCATGGATTTTGTGGGTGGTCTTCCAACCACTAGGAAGGGACTTGACTATTTATTTGTGGTAGTTGACATATTTAGCAAGATGTGCATTCTTATGCCTTGTGTAAGACCATCAAAGAACAAAAAACAACAAACATGTTCTTTGAATAGGCCCGGGTACACTTTGGGATACCAAGGAGCATCATCTCAGACAAAGATACCATATTTATCAGTATATTTTGGACTACACTTTGTGAAAATATGGAAACTAAGTTGAAGAGGTCTACAACATTCCATCCGTAGACAGATGGACAGATGGAAGTAGTCAACAGGACTTTGGCATAAATTTTGAAGGGTTACAATCAGAAGCATCTTAAGACTTGGGATGAAAATGTGATCTACATACAACACCCTTATAACAAAGCAATCAACACTTTTATTGGGAATTCCCCTTTTGAAACATGTTTTGGATACTTACCACCTTCACCTCTAGAAGTTGTTTATGGACAACAAGGGGGAGTGACGGAAGACACCACAAGTGAAGCAATAAGAGATGAAAATTTCATTGATAAGATTAGGCAGATCCATTTACAAGTACAACAGGCACTGAAGAAGTCACATGAAAAGTACAAGGCAAGGCATGACCAACATAGGGTTGAGACAACATTCAAGGTGGGAGACAGAGTATGGTTACACGTAAATAAGGAAAGACTACATGGTCCCGGTAAGAATATTAATGCTATGAGGTATGGTCCTTTTGAGGTATTGGAGAAGTCTAGAGATAATGCTTACAGACTCAATCTACCCCCATACATGCGCATTTACTTTGTAGTGAATGTGGAAAATCTGAAACTCTATGAACCTTTCATGTTGGATCAAGAACCTGAGTAGGTATTACCTTTTCTAGAGGAATTAGCACCAGAGGCTTAAGCAGAGTTAGAAGAAGACATAATGTTGCATAAGAAGTCCATCACTAATAGGCAAAGATAGTATGAACTTTGGCAGGTGGGGCTGAAAGGACAACTTCCAGGTAAGGCTAGATGGTACTCCAAGGAGAAGGTAGAGGAAAAATTTCCTCATCTCATTCAATAAAAGATTTTTGGGACTAAAATCCTCCCAAAGTGGGGAGGTGTGATCTGAAATGGATCAATATATAATTTTCCACCTGCTTGGAGATTTCAGGATCAAAATATTTGATGAATTGGCTTATAGGGCCCATCTTATGGGTCAGATCATTTTGTAGATTTGGGGTCTAGAAACTTCCAGGGCCTATTTGAGGGTCCAAATAGAATTTTTTGGGGGGTAAACAAACCATTTCTAATGTTATGGTCCATGAGGCGATTCTATAGTTCGAGACCTTTCCAACGGTCCAAAGATTGCCTCAATTGGAGTCCATATGCAAAAGTTATGTCTCTCGCAAGTTGGCCTATCTAGTTGAGCACCATGGTACCGAGTGGATTCCATGCCAGGTCTCATTGTTCACACACGTGGAGCTAGTAATGTGTGGACCTTCAAGAACATTCTAGAAGGACCAAAACCCTAACCCTAATTGGGAATTGAGGCATGCAAAAACCCTAAAATTAACCCTAGACAACTATCGGGCTATGTTAAATATTGGGCCGCTATAAGAAGAAGGGGAGACATTCTTTTGATGTATTATATTGTTCCATAGTTGAGCAACAGCATATGAGTGGATGTTAGAGCAAAATAGAGGAAATAAGAGATCATGTAGTAGCCATTATGGTCGTAGAGTCATAGGTAACTCCACATAGAGTACCATTTCCTTTGTTTCACATTTTGATATGAAGAGCAAAGAATAATCCTAATTTATGGTTGGCTTTTTCCCCATATTGGGTTTTCCCAGGGTGCATCTTGTGTTATTGTTTGGATTGTGTATTTATTTGTTGTAGCTTATATTTCAATTCCATTGTATTTAGTATTTTATGAAATTAAATTAACACATTGAACTGAGTTGTAAGATCCATTGTGATGAACTGATCCAATGGAATATCCACAAGATTTTATGGATCACAATGCATGCTTGAATATGTCCAAATAATTACTTGATATGGATACTATAGAATTTGTCTATCTTTACCTCTTTGCAATTTACATGTTTTTATTATTATTATAAATGTCGTAGTGGCATTCATATTTTATCATTTCATTTAATATAGTTTGATCATCAGCATAGATCCATTGTAACTCATAATATATCACGCACAAATAGGGATGAAATCCCTTTAGGTGCAAACTTTTTATGAGTTTTTGCATTGTAAAAAATGTTTACACCTTGAGGAATTTGATCCCTATCGACATATGATAGATCCAAAGTTAAGTTGGATGTATGCTAGTCCAAAAGGAACTCTTTCACCATTCTTCCTAAAATTGTACTTCATTAATACACGATGAAAACAATCTATCATTAACACTAACTTCATAAAGAATAATTTAAAACTAAAGAATCTTTGTTAAAGCTTGAGAAAGATTCTAAAATTACCCTAATTTGCACCTAAATAAGTATGCGCAAAGCCTTCAAAGTGAATTCAAAAGGTTAGATATGGTATCACATGCAATGATTTTAAGATAATTAGAGCAAATAGAGGAAAAGGTACTTGGTAATGGGAGGTGGATGATTTTAAGAGAATTTGAGCATATAATCATAGTTATGAAAATGTATTTGGTAATTGGAGGTGGATGGTTTTAATAGAATTAGAGCAAATAGAATCTTAGCTAGGAAAAGGTACCTTGTAATTGGAGGTGGATACATATGTATTGGTTTTAATAATATCAAGATTTTAACATTTTTATGTGACAATAGAATAATATTTATAGAGTGGTATAAATATATTTTACATGATCTATTGGAATTGACATTGTTTCATATGGCATTTTTAATGTAGACTTTGTTTGGCGGTTGGTTGTAGTTGTCCCCATCTGGGATTGAACCCCTGACCCCGTTTTCACGACACCTTCGCCTAGAGCACACGCCAACTATTCTAATGGTGAAAAAATAGACTTTGTTCATATATAGATTTGTAAACTTAAAGCATAATAAACAAAAGTCTTATATTTCGAATAGAGTTGCCATAAATACTTACCTTGAAAGTTTGATATAATTTTTTTTCTAATGCAAACATCAATTCCATTTGTATGACAAATTTATTTATTTGTTAATGTTTTTTCTTTGCTTTTCTAAATTAGCAATTTCTCATATTTGAAGGATGGGTTTATAACCCAGGCCGGGGCTAACTCTGTTGTTGAATCGAAGAACAATTTTCCCACTTGGAAGATGTTGTCATCAAGTAATGGAAGAACGATCTGGCCACCTAGAAGATGTTGTCATCATATTTGTACTAAGGTGAGGACCATCCTAAACACCCCTTGATCAATTTAATTCTCTCACCACATTTAATAAACAATGTGAAATTGATACAAAATGGCATAAATCATTTACTATTGTGCTTATCTTTTTAGATGTCACGAGAGTGTATTGAATGCAATTCGCTTGATATGAAGGACATGTTGTCAATAGAGGTCACGAGTTCAAATCACCACGGATTACCAGTGCCCCATGCTTAGTGGGTGCACCTAAGGGTATAGTGGTAGCGGACGAGATTGGCAGCCTCATCCCAATTGCCAATTCCCCTTGTTACAAAAAAAAAAATATTCCCCCAATTTTACGGATTAAATGATCATTAAGATTCAAAATCGAGGAGAAATGCCTCAATCCTCGTCAATTTGATTGCAACCGTTGATAAAACATCATCGACGGCCTAGAGGGAAAAGATCGGGTTGCAACGGATCGAGACTTCTCAGCCGTTGATGAAAAGCATTTGAATTGAAGCGGGGAAATAGAAGAGAGATCTACATATAAATTGCTGGCCTCTCGTCCGTCCTATTCATCAGTATTCTTCACCTATCTTTTTATCATTTTGGTTGAGCGCAGAGGGAAGGAAGGATGTCTGGGCGTGGAAAGGGAGGCAAGGGTTTGGGGAAGGGAGGTGCCAAGAGGCACAGGAAAGTTCTCAGAGATAATATCCAGGGTATCACCAAACCTGCCATCAGGCGTCTCGCAAGGCGAGGAGGCGTCAAGCGCATCAGCGGGCTCATCTATGAAGAAACCAGAGGCGTCTTGAAGATCTTCTTGGAGAATGTGATTAGAGATGCTGTGACATACACAGAGCACGCTCGGAGAAAGACTGTGACAGCCATGGATGTCGTCTACTCCCTAAAGAGGCAGGGCCGAACACTCTACGGCTTCGGAGGCTGAATAAAACCGTTGTCTGCTGCTCAATTTTCTTTTTTATTTTCACCTGGCGTCTCTAGGTTACACTATCTTTTGTCTTCTGAGAATTTCTGATCTCGTCTGTCCTGGCAAATGTCGGATGTGTTGCCTTCCTTTCAAAGCTGGAAGGATTTGTATTTTATGTGATTTGTGCCAGGGAGCATTTCTTGGGGTTTTCTGTTGCCCTTAATTTTTCTTAGGGTTTTTGAGTTCTATAGGGTTTGGAACTGCTTCTGTGTTTACACATAAATGAACTTGTAAGATGTATTATATATGGAATACAAGGGGAATCTTTTCCTCCGTTCATTATTTGTAATTTTGATGTTCTCTTCTTGATTGTTTTTGGAAGACTTTGTACTTATGGCTGATAAGAAGCTTTGACCAACAATTGCGTCGCTGTTTGTCATTGAAGAAGGGCTTCAACTTGATGATGAAAGCTGCTTCTGGGTTATAATTAGAAATTTGATATAATTATTTTGTTCCCCCAGATGTCATTCGATGTCATTCGGGTTGACATAATTGGGTAACGGTTTTCACTTTATATCAATAAATCTGTTTTCATTCTCCTATTTGCTTTTACCATAAATGTGTGGGTTTTTAACCCATATTATTTGCCATTGATTTATATTGAAATCAGGTTGATGTTCATTGGCAAAAGTGAATCTTTGCAATATTTGGATTGGTTTTGATGGATATTTGAAGTGTTAATTTGCATATGAAGTGTTTTTCTGTCTTTATTATAAGACATGGTGTATTAATAAAATTAGCACATTGCAGAATTTGTGGATGATAGTAAATGCCAATAGGGACTAACAAATGGTAAATGGTGCAAATCATAGTAGTAATATTTGAGTATGAATAATAAGAATTAACAAATGGTAAATGTTGTAAACTAGCATAGATCCATCTAAAATGGGATCTACCAAGTGCCAAATCTCTGTATAAATCCCTTTTTAGACATGTTGAAGAAGTGTGTAGTTTTATATATGTCAATCTAAATATTTTAAATCTAATCTTAGTTGATGTGTTATTTTTATAATATGTTATCCTTTTTAATAAAGGACATGTGTAATCTATAGGATGAGCATGGAAGAAGTTATACATCTTCCCCTAGTGGGTTGTAGAATGCACCTCTTTGGTGCAATCATAGTCGTAATATTTGTGTATGAATAAAAGGGATTAACAAATGGTAAATGTTGTAAATCATAGTAGCAATATTTGAGTGTAATATGAATATGATTTTGTATGAAAAAGTCTAGCTTTGCTAAATAAAATGGAAATATACATTCAAAAAGTACAAGAATGTATTTTTTTTAAAAGAAAATTTTAAAATGTATAAATAACATTTTTTTTTTCTATAAAAAACATGTTGCAATTTTTATTAATATAAATCACATTTTACATTGGCATATGGCTTGACTTCATAAATTTGCTCTTGCATATAATTGTGATATAAAACTATCACTATTAGGTTGATAAAGATTGCCAAAAAAAATCCAAAAAGTTGTTCCTCAATAATAAGCACCAAACTTAGAATTTTAATTTTTAGGGAAGATTAGTTTGGAGCTTTTAGAAAATCAGAAAATGTATGGTTTAGGATTGTCCTCATTTAAGAAGTCATAGTTAAATTCCCATTGCTGCTAAGTATCTTTTCCCAATAACAAATCCTTTTTGGAGAGTTGGTTTGCTATCTAGTTCTTTTTGTGATAGATGTGATAGAAGTTGATATCATGGAAGAGTCTAGCTAGATGTTGAACTTCCTCAAACAATGATTTTAGGAGATTTGTTCAACTCCATTCAATTTATGACAATTTGAGAATTGTTGTTTGTCATTGAAGAAGGATTGCAACTTAATAATGAAAGTTGCTTCTAGGTTATAATTAGAAATTGGATCTAATTATTTTGTTCCTAGATGTCATTTGGGTTGACATAATTGGGTAATGGTTTTCACTTTATATTAATAAATCTTTGCAATATTTGGAAGTAGGTTTTGCAGTTGGTGAGGGATATTTGAAGTGTTAATTTGCATATGAAGTGTCATGCTGTCTTCATCAATAAGACATGGTGTATTAATAAATTAGCACATTGTAGAATTTGTGGATGATGGTAAATGCTAAGAGGGATTAAGAAATGGTAAATGGTGCAAATCATAGTAGCAATAGTTGTGTATGAATAATAATAATTAACAAATGGTAAATGTTGTAAACCAGTATAGATAGATGAGATCTACCAAGCATCAAATCTCTCGAAGGTGCAAACCCCTTATTAGACATGTTGAGAAAGTGGTTTTTATAATATTTTATTATTTTCAATAAAGGACACATGTAATCTATAGGATGACATAGAAGGAGTTACACATCTCCTCCTACTAGCTTGTAGAATGTGCCTCTTCGATGCAATCCTAGTAGTAATATTTGTGTATGAATAAAAGGGATTAACAAATGGTAAATATTGTAAATCATAGTAGCAATATTTGAAGGTAAATATGAATATGATTTCGTATGAAAAAAATATCTGAAGAAAAAGTCTAGCTTTGCTAAATAAAATGGAAATAGACATCCAAAAAGTACAAGAATGTTTTTTTTAATAAGAAGATTTTAAAATGTATCTAGATAACATTCATTTTTTTTTTCTTAGAGAAAAAATATTGCAATTTTTATTAATATAAATCACATTTTACATTGGCCCAAGGCTTGACTTCATAAATTTGCTTTTGCATATAATTGTGATATAAAACCATCACTATTAGGTTGATAAAGACTACCCAAAAAAAGATCCAAAAAGCTATTCCTCAATAAAAAACATAACCTAGAATTTTAATTTTTAGGGAAGATTAGTTTTGGAGCTTTTAGAAAATCAGAAAATCTATGGTCTAGGATTGTCCTCCTTTAAGAAGTCATAGTTAAATTCCCATTGTTGCCAAGTATCCTTGCCCAATAACAAACTCTTTTTGGAGAGTTGGTTTGCTATCTGGTTCCTTTTGTGATAGATTGATAGAAGTTGATATCATGGAAGAGTCTAGCTAGATGTTGAACTTTTTCAAACAATGATTTTAGGAGATTTGTTCAACACCATTCAATTTATGACAATTTGAGAATCTCCAAAAACTTGTGATATCAAGCCATAAAGAAATCTGCAAGACCATCTTCAATGCCTATAGTTCAGCTTTGTTATTAGAGCTTTGACCCAAACCAATTGCAAATTTGATCCCCACTTCATTGAAGTGGACTCTCATCGAGATGCATTGTTGAAAAAACACAAATGGAAAGACTTATCAACTATGATTGTAGGGATGGAAAGACAATCATAGGCAAAAAAAAATCCCTTAAAAGAGGGAAAATCTAGTGGGAAACCCCCCCCCTCCCAAAAGAGGATAGTGTTGAATAGACTAGGTAGTCATCTTCAACCAAGGCTAGTCATGTTCATTTGTTGCCAACTTTGTTCAATATTTCCACTTGACATGAGCAAGTTTTCTACTTGGAGGTAGAGGATTTGGTTCTTCATTAGATATTGATGTTCTTTCTTTATAGTAACATCTCATATGGATTTCTTTCAACTTCTAAAGTAGGTTGCGGATTTTTTGCATTAACCATGTAATTATGGACGGGTATTAAGGGTTTTGTAGTAGTGAATGCATGATGAGCACTTTGAGAATGGTAGTGGGTTCTTTGTGTATTTGTTGGATCTCCAATTAGATGTCATGTTGTATGAAGGCAATGTTGTACCCAAAGTGGTTTGGCTATTGGATTTGCAACTTGTTTATCAATTTCAACAACTTCATTTGGATATGTAGAAGATTCTTACTCAATTGAATGGATGATTTGAATTGATGCATCTCTTAAGATGGTAGTGTTGGTGCATGTCTCCAAGGAAGGAAAGATGTCCTAATGAGGCCATATAATTTGAAGCTCCTGAGTCAAAATCATACGAAGATGATGGTTTGGAAAAGATAACAGCAAGTGCATGACCTTTTTTTTTTTTCAAAAGAAAAAAAGCATAATTCCATTCATCCAAAGAGATCAGAATTACATTCAGTATTCACTATAACAGTGAATTGTCCAAATCCAAAAGTATGGTTCACTTGATGAGACTGTTACGTCTTCTTTCAGCAAGCATATTTGTTGCTTCCTGAGCAAGTGCATGACCTGTATCTTATGTTTTTTCAAATCTTTTAATTGATTTCTTGAGATAGTCAAGAATTTTGATATTTCTCTACTCAAGAAGTTGTTTTAGTTGATCATTCTTATTTTTCATGGCATTCATGTTCATGATTGTGTTTCTTGCAATAAGAACACATGATTTTGTCCTTGGTCTTCCAATCTTTGGAGGAGGTCTCTTGTATAGATCTTTGATTTTGCTCCAGTTTCCTTGATTTGTAGCAATGGCATGTGTCTTTGATGTTTATAGGGAACCCATTTGAATAATTTTATTTTTTCATGGATAAGAGAGGCAACAAAATCATATAGTGTAGGTCTCTTCAAAGCAACTCCAAGTGCCAATTTGGTAGCATGAAAGGTAGAAACAAAATACCAAGTAGTCATAACTCAATTTGGATAAGATTGAGAGAATTGAATTTGTTGCTCATCCTTCTTATCTATTCCGCATAACTTGAACTGCAACAATAATGATTTGAATATTGTGAAGTCTTGAATAGTATCAAAGTCACTCGAGCTCAAACTTGTAAGCTCATTCTCTAAATTATGTCCTTTCCTCTCATCTTGTTCCCAAAGATTCCTAGCAAGGTCTAGATTTCATTATGATATTTTGTAGCATTGATGTGATATAGGAGGTTGATAGAAATTGAGACATATCAATCCAAATGTTTCATGCATTTGGTTAAACCATTTTTCCTTTTCCACATCAAAATTTGGCGTAGTTTCTTTTCCCATTGTGATCTTGTAGAGGCCTTTTCTCCATAAGAGAATCACAATCTTACTCTTCCATTTGTAGTAGTTGAATAGAGTAAGGATTTGTTGGGATGTGCAATAGGGCAGACAAGGAGATTGGCTAAACATGACAAATCCAAATACACAAGATGATGCACCACAAAGACAAAGATAATTAACGTGAAAGCACACTTTTCTCATTAATGTATGTAAATATAAATACATATGAGAATGACCCTTGGTTTCATATTCCAAGTGGTCTCTTGGACTCCTTCATGTCTCTTCCTATTCACTTATGACTTCAAATTCTTATCAATATTGTGAATAGTTTACAATAATAAAAGATATGCCTAACCCTAAGGATTAGGTTTCCAACAATCCCCCCCTTAATCTGAAGGGGTGTATATGAGTCCAAGAAGAGAGCTGAAATATGGAGAAGGACAGATGTAAATGGTTGAAGCTCTTTGAATCAAAGGTTAGTAGAAGTTGATGTCTCCTACTAAATGGGTGGTTTTAAGTTGACCACAGATTGATAGATCTCAACAGCTATAAAGTTGTGGTTATGGATGACCACAAATAAACCAAGGCTATGAAGGGTGGTTTCAGATGACCACTAACCATAAACCATGAAGGTGGTTTAAGGATTACAACAAACTCTGGAACTTTGCTCGAAGGCTTAGAGGTTCTTGGAACATTCCGAAAGTCTAGAAGAAGTTGTATATCTTCTATTAACTGGGTGGTTTTAGGCTAGCCACAAACTCTAGAACTTGGATCAAAGGCTCAAAGGTTCTTGGAACATTCCAAAGAGTTAGTAGAATTTGATGCATTCTACTAAATGAATAGTCATGGCTTTGGCTGCAGCTCTAAGTTTGGCTAGATAATTTGGGATCAAGGCTCTGGATTTGATACATGCTAGCTTGTTTCAACTCACTTGTTCTTGACTATCATTTGGTGATGTCATCCCCTCTGTCAGGGACACAGTGAGGAGAAGAAGATCTCTTAGCTGCAAGATGTGTCATTAATCGAGAATGAATTTTTTGGTATGACATATATATCTTCCTAGTTCTTGACAACCATTTCTAAGAAGAAATCCACTCGTAGTGAATCTTTTCTCTTGCAGGTTTGTTTAGAGTGAAGCATCTGTCTGAAGAATGGGTATGCTTTCCACAATGTTTACAAGGATGAATATCAAAACACTAATCTTTCATATGGCCAACTCGAACTTTGAATTAGAGCAGATCAAGATGGATTTTCTTTTAAGAACCCAACACTTTGAAATTATATTGGCTTGGATAAATCAAGAAAGTGAACGGTCACTTCCTTGTCGTACCCAAGACCGGTTCTATGCTTGTTGTGGGTGACCTCTTCCCATGGTCTCACGATGGGCTTGGAAAGAACAAGCAAAACCTTTGTATGCATAACTTCATCTTCATTTGGATCTGCTTCTGAAGTGGCATCACGTGCTTCGAAAGTGACATCCTTGATTTGAACATGTGTAGGCTGTTGATATGAATCACAGAAAAGAGGATTGTTCTGAACATGAACAAGTTCAAAATGTTGCTTCCTTTATTGTAGCTCATCATGATGGAGATGTGATTAAAGCCGAAGAAAATCAATAGTGTCTTGTGAATATTTTACACAATCTCGAATGTGAGTGAGAGTGGTCTTGTAGACGGTGACAGTGTTGTTGATAAAAGAGAGAAGTAGAGTGTTCAATGACTCTACCAAACCATTGGTTCGTACCATTAATAAACTGACGAATCACCCAAATAAATAAGGGCTTCTTGCAACTCCACTCTTTTTCAAACAAGACTCAACAATTGAATTATTTTACTTAGCATCTAGAGGGTGTTAGATTCTACCGAAAATGCACTTGAGAACATTGCAATTCAACTAATAAGTATAAAAGACTGAATGCAAGTTACAAAACACAAGTGAACTTACTATTAGGTTTCCCACTAGGAAATATATGTAGATTGGATAAACACAAATCCAAATACAAGATGATGACGATAAAGAAAATGGAATTGATGTGAAAGCACATAATTCTCATTAATATATGTACATATTTGTACAATGAGATGACCCTTGGTTTCATATTCCAAGAAATCTCTTGGACTCCTCATGACCTTTCCTATTCACTTATGACTGTTGGTGCACAGGTAGACCCAGGGTTCAGCATAAAATTCACCAACAAAACCCAAGACACTGGCCCTTTCAGCATCACTTGCAATGCAGATGAAGTCTCACTTGAGGTATCTAGGGGGACTTCAGGAACTAAGCTTCTGCAGTGTTGAAGGGATGTGAATCATTCATTTTATAGTTCTTAAGTATTCATTCATCTATTTGGCAGAACTGTATAACTCAATCATGAGCAATGCATTCAAAAGGACAACATAACGAAACACCCATGTGCGCATAAAATACAACATGCATCACACTAAACATAATGACAATATCATTTATAACTGAGCCATTTCATTCATCTCACCAATGGGAACAATATTACATGACCAGTGCAGCAGGGAACACCACTCTGTTACAAATTCCAACATCGCACAACAAAACAGTGGCTCATTACCATGCAACAAAACCGTTGGTCACGAGCAACAACAACTAACTTCTTCCTTCTGTGTGGTTTTGGTCCATTTGCTAAGTTGTCCCATGGTCCATTTTTGGTGTGCGACTTCCAAGACAGGTCTAAAATCCGCTCCAAAAATGACTCTTCACTTTATTTTCTCAATAATATTGTGAATAGTGAACAATAATAGAATAATATGCCTAAACCTAAGGATTAGGTTTCCAACAATTCCCCCCTTAATCCGAAGGGGTGTATATGAGTCCAAGTAAAGAGTTGAAATCTAGAGAAGGACAATTGCAAATGGCTGAAAAATCTCTTTGAATCAAACTTAGTAGAAGCCGATGTATTCTACTAAATGTGTGGTTTTAAGTTGACCACAAACTAATAGATCTCAACAACTATAAAGTTGTGGTTCTGGATAACCACAAATCATGAACCATAAAGGTGGTTTAAGGATGAACACAAACTATGGAACTTGGCTCAATGGATTTGAGGTTCCTAGAACATTCAGAAGGCTAGTAGAAGTTGTATGTCTTCTATTGAAGGGGTGGTTTTAGGCTGACCAAAAACTTTGGAACTTGGCTCGGAGGCTTAGAGGTTCCTGGAACATTCCAAAAAGTTAGTAGATGAATAGTGTTGTAGTCCCAAGGGTCATGTGGTTACTAGAGATACATTATATATTATAAGCATGCATGCACAATGATACAGATACAAGAGATGAGACAAGTAGAGAGAAGCACAAGCCTTTGTATTAACCAGCAAGAGCAGAATACAACACAGAACCAATCTAACTAGTACATCGGCTCAACAACCTATATATACATATCTTTCAATACAGTTACATAACTGTCTGTCGGTCTAACCGACCGACCCGACCTATACTAGTTGACGCGACCTGTCGACATATATTTCAGAATGGTCGGGCGGAGGGCCTAGTTGACAAGACGACCTAGGCCCCTCCAACATCTCCCCCACCTCAAAATATTTCTTCATCCCGACACGACATCATGTCAGAGAGCTAGAAAAAGAGCAAATCGCCTTTGGAAACAAGATTACAGATGATTCGGAATGCGAAGGCTCTAGAAACCACTTGGAAGAGAGCTTGGAAAGATATTGAAGAGTGGGGGAAGGAATCAGACGGCCGCTGGAGGGAGGAAGCACAACGGCTACAAACTTCCACAATCCTACATTATATGAAGGCACCCTTTGTAGAAATTTTCAGAGGGCTCAAAGAAGTAATTGCATAGTTCATTGTTAGCAGGTATCACAATGGCAAGTTCTACTTTGATGTTCCAGTCGAAATTGATGGAGAACTTATCCACAAAATCACCGGTCTGTCACATAAGGGAGATGCTGTACTGACAAGTTTAGGTGCGGACTTGGTCGATGAATTTGTAACTACTGCTGCTGGAAAGAACTCACGAGGCATAGCTGTGAGCCAGATCAGATATGGAAATTACAAAACTGCTGCCAAGATTGTGTCACATGCATTATCACGAACAGGAAGAGGATCAGACTTGAAAACTGACATGTTGGAAGCTGTTAGAATATGGCAATGCATGGTAAAGTTTACAAGTGGGCAGATTTCTTGGCCGACATAATCAAACACACATGCTATAAGTGCCAATAAGAAGGGACCAGCATCCGATATCCATCTGTAATCATATGGATTTCCATGACCCACATCCGACCGTGAGGAAATAAGGATTTTGCTCAAGAGTGAAATGTCCTTATGGAGAATTTTCGATGCTTCTCATCAGGAACAAACCGACATGGACCATCGACAGTTAAACTTTGGTTGGAAGCATGGTTTCTTGATTTTAAAACAAAGGCGACAAGATGGAGAGTACCTCAGAACATTCGACGGAGTCTACCTCCGACAACACACATCCAACTTTCTTGGATGACATAGTGGTCTGGTATATGCAAGGAGTAGCAGGTAAGGCAAAGCGCCTCGACTAATATCCATCAGTAAATGAAATTTTCACGAAGTTAAGTCAACAATCAAAGGAAGTATTGGCCATTCTGCCCCAAGCAAGAAAAGTCGACTTCACTAGTGTCGAGCTGTTGACAGACACAGAACAGGAAGAAGCGTATGAAATTCGGTTATATATGAACACTTTCATTTATCAGCCTGAACGGGTACCTAATCCCAATGTACTGTCACTTACACTTACTCCACACGAAGAGTCAACAGAAGCCGTGGAACAGTCAAACAGCAGTACAGAGTCCGACAATCCAGAGCATCTCTTGACGGACGAAAATATCCAAAGGGTAGTAGGTAAACTGCTTACAGCTCGACAGAACAAGGTGATACCGACACAAGGGAAGGGAAAAAGAAAAGTAACTTTTCAGGATCCTATGGAAGAAGATGAAATCAAGTTGTACGATACTGCCACCCAGATTCTCGAAGACGCAGCCAAGAATAAGTTGCCTGTAGAGGAGCAGTTCAAGAAGTTTATAGAGACAGATAAGCGTAAGACACCTAGAATTCTTGTCAAGAAACCAAAGATTCCGGTCGAACCTCATGTCGACCTTACCATTACTACTCCCCCTTCTTCCCCGACCTTAGTAGAGGAAGAAAATACCCCTTTAGCATTACCTTCCCCTGTTAACCCAGTAGATACTTCTTTGAGTCAGTTCATCGCCAACCTTCCATCGCTATGTCCCAACTGGCGTGAAATGGTCACTCAACAACCAATCTTTGCAACCATACCAACCGTCCCACATAACCTGGCTCCCCCCGACACTATTTGAACCAACACTTTATCTTTACCATCTATAGTAGTAGAAGTTGTTGGTCACAAAAAGACCCATCGTATCAGGAATCCCGACCCATTAGGTCTAATCTATTCACAAGAAACATCTGTTTATACCCCTCTTCCAGTCACACCACTGCAACAACAATTGAGTCTACCTCAACCTGTAGTCGACCATAGTGAAAATTCCCCACAAGTCGTTAATTCCCAAGTCGAGTCTACAGTTCAAGAAATCGAATCAAGTCCAGTCGGTCCGGGTCCGTTCAGCAGTACCACTTCATTGAGTGCACTTACGACATCAATTGAACCTTCATCTATCTCAACAAGTCAGTCGAGTCTCCCTGCCGATGGATCCAAGTCTAGTCCGGTAATACAACAACAAAACAAAGAAGCAATAGCAACAGAAGCAATTGAAGCCACTACAGTTCAAGCTAATGAAACAGCCGTAGTTCAAGACATTGAAGCTGCCATGACAAAAGCACCTGAACAAACCAGCACACAAGACACTAGTACAATCAATATCAACACATCCAACATACCAACAGATATTCCAGTAAGTGCCGTAACTATTGAACATGAAGTTCCAGTTACCTCAAAAGTAGAGCAGAGCATACAGGTCCAGACAGAACAAGCTGTTGCTAGCACACAAGCAGCTGTAGCAATCCATCCAGTAACAACCAACAAAGAAAAGGGGCCAGAGCAGACAATCATACATAAAGAAAAGGAAAAAGAGAAAAGCAGCCGGAAGAAACACAAAGATAAGAAGCATAAAGAAAGAGAACTTCAGCAGCAAAAGCAACAACATCAAGTGCAGCAAACCCAAGCAGAACACACCCTTTCAGTTTACTTGGATCAGTTTGGAGCTAATGCCAATTATTAGCCACAGTTGGCGTCTCAAGAAGAGCTTGATTTAATTGAATATGCAGTCTTCCGAGAGCATAGACATCTCCGACAGGAGACAGAAGACCAGATACATCAGCTACAGGAAGAAAGGACTGTGTTTCTTGCTAAGTGTGAAGACTTAGCTCAGCAAGTCATTTCACTTCCTACCAATCCCGACACGACATCACCTCTCGACAGAGCATATCAGTTATTCGAGTCTGTCGTGTTGACTCTACAATCTGAGCTTCTAAAGAAACAACCGGACTAGGCTGTCGAAGTATCTTCCTTAATGGAAAATCAATATACAACCTTCATAGAAGCTATCAATTTGCTCAAGCAATACAATACTCGAGCAGTCCAACTTTCTGAAGTTTTGAATAATTGGTATGTACATTACGGCGAAGTGTACAAGGAACTTGAAAAGACATGCACACTTCTGAGCACACATCATCATCAACGTCTGACCGCAGAAGAAGCACTTACTGAAAGCCTCGACAACCAAATCATCATGGAAAATAGGAAGCTGGACAAATTAGAAAAACATGAAGTACAATGGATCTCACAAGCACACCTTGGCCTCTCCAAACTTGAAGAAATCCAGCCCCGGATCCAACACTTACTTGTTGCTGCCAAAGAAACAGTCACAGTCGTTGTTCCCAACATGATCAATTTACAGAGTACTTCCACTCACGACAAGATGCAACACTTGTCGAAGTTCACGACATTGACTGTGGATATTCAAGCTTTGTTGGGTACATGGGAAGACTTCCAACACCATCTCTCTGTCTCTGCCACAGCTATTGTCGAGGTTTGCTTACAACTACCTGATGCTACCAACTCTAGCCTGCCGTCGTCATAACCGTCTAAGCACTTCTTTTTGTTGTTTTGATCTCTCCATTTCTTCGGGACGAAGAAAGATTTTGAGGTGGGGGAGATGTTGGAAGGGCCTAGGTCGGCTTGTCGACTAGGCCCTCCACCCGACCATTCTAAAGTATATGTCAATAGGTCACGTTGACTAATATAGGTCGGGTCGGTCGATTAGACCGACAGACAATTATGTAACTGTATTGAAAGATATGTATATATAGGCTGTTGAGCCGATGTACTAGTTAGATTGGTTCTATGTTGTATTCTGGTCTTGCTGGTTAATACAAAGGCTTGTGCTTCTCTCTACTTGTCTCGTCTCTTGTATCTGTATCATTGTGCATGCATGCTTATAATATATAATGTATCTCTGGTAACCACGTGACCCTTGGGACTACAACAAATAGTCATGTCTCTAGCTCTCACTCTAGTGGCTTTGGATCTAGCTTTAGTTGTAGCTCAGAGTTTGGCTAGATAATTCAGGATCAAGGCTCTGGATCTGATACAACCTAGCTTATTCCCACTCACCTGTTCAACCTCACTTGTTCCTAACTGTCATTTGGTGATGTCACCCCCCCTGTCAGGGACAAAGTGAGGAGAAGAAGATCTCTCAGCTGCAAGATGTGTCATTACTCAAGAATGAATTCTTCAATATGACATATATATCTTCTTGGTTGTTGACAACCATTACAGAGAAACAATCCACCCATAGTGACAATGGGTATGAGGGGCGTTAATACTCTCATACTCTTATACTTATTAGTTGAATTGCATTGTACTTAGGTGCATTTTCAGTAGAAGCTAACACCCTTAGTGACAACGGGTTTGCTTTCTTCAGACAAATGATTTCTTTAGAGAGATGCTTCGGGGGAGAGATAAATACACAATCCCTCTCTGATATCATCCCACTCAAAACAAACTGTCGATAGATAGGAGTATGAGAGTATTAACTCCAAAAAATTGTTCAGTGGTTATGGAGAAGATACACTACTATATAGAGGGGGGGTATTAAGACAATATTTGTGTAAATTGTCTCAAGTTAAGACAAAATAGAAATTGTATATAGTCTTTAAGCGAGTGTCTTAAATTATTGTCTTAAACTATTGTCTTAAATTTAAGACAATAGTTTAAGACACTCGCTTAAAGACAATAGTTAAGACAATACACAATTTTTTTTTGGTCTTAACTTGAGACAATTTACACAGATAGTGTCTTAATACCCCCCTCTATGTAGTAGTGATATAGAATACAAATATTTATGATAAGGCACAGTGGAATCGAACCACCAATCTTCTGCATTATATAATGTAGATGCTCTACCATTGAGCTAGCACCCTACAACTTCACAAGAAGAATATTTGTATTTTTTAGAGTTTTTTTAAAGCAATGAGCACAAGAAGCGTGAAATACTCACTATTTCACTCATTCATATGTAGTTCTCGTAGTGACAACGGGTCTTCTTTCTTCAGACATATGATTTCTCTAGAGAGATGCTTCGGGGGAGAGATCAATACACAATCCCTCTTTGATATCATCCCACTCAAAACAAACTGTGGATAGATAGGAGAATGAGAGTATTAACGCCAACAAATTGTTCAATGGTCATGGAGAATATATACACTACTACATAGAGGGGGGTATTAAGACAATATTTGTGTAAATTGTCTCAAGTTAAGACAAAAAAAAATTGTGTATCGTCTTAAATATTGTCTTTAAGCGAGTGTCTTAAACTATTGTCTTAAATTTAAGACAATAGTTTAAGACAATAATTTAAGTCAATAGTTTAAGACACTCGCTTAAAGACAATACACATTTTTTTTGTCTTAACTTGAGACAATTTACACAAATATTGTCTTAATAGCCCCCTCTATGTAGTATTCATAGAATGCAAATATTTATGATAAGGCACAGTGGAATCGAACTACCAATATTCTGCATTATATAATGCATATGCTCTACCATTGAGCTAGCATCCTACAACTTCACAAGAAGAATATTTGTATTTTTTAGAGTGTTTTTAAAGCAATGAGCACAAGAAGCATGAAATACTCACTGGATTTCACTCATTCCTATGTAGTTCTCATAGTGACAACGGGTCTGCTTTCTTTAGACAGATGATTTCTCCAGAGAGATGCTTTGGGGGAGAGATCAATACACAATCCCTCTCTGATATCATCCCACTCAAAACAAACCGTGGATAGATAGGAGTATGCGAGTATTAGCGCCAACAAATTGTTCAATGGTTATGGAGAAGATACACTAGTACATAGAGGGGGGTATTAAGACAATATTTGTGTAAATTGTCTCAAGTTAAGACCAAAAAAAGTGTGTGTATTGTCTTAAATATTGTCTTTAAGCGAGTGTCTTAAACTATTGTATTAAATTATTGTCTTAAACTATTGTCTTAAATTTAAGACAATAGTTTAAGACACTCGCTTAAAAACAATATTTAAGACAATACACCTTTTTTTTTGTCTTAACTTGAGACAATTTACACAAATATTGTCTTAATACCCCCCTCTATGTAGTAGTGATAGAATGCAAATATTTGTGATAAGGCACAGTGGAATTGAACCACCAATCTTCTGCATTATATAATGTAGACGCTCTACCATTGAGCTAGCACCTGCAACTTCACAAGAAGAATATTTGTATTTTTTAGAGTTTTTTTAAAGCAATGAGCACAAGAAGAGTGAAATACTCACTGGATTTCACTCATTCATATGTAGTTCTCATGGAGATTGCAATTATAATACTCACTCATCTCAAAATCAATAGATAATTCCATATGTTCAAATTTCGGGCTTGGATTCGTCAATCAATCAACTTAGATTGGTTAGATTAATGCCAAATTGTTAGGCTCAGATTGGTTCCTTGATCAATTATATCGATTGGTTGGTCATAGAGGGTTCTCAAGCGAATAAATGCGATTGAGAATTCCAATCTTACCAAGCGAATAAAGTGTGTACAAAATCTAAGGAAAGTCCCTAGAAGTGGGACGTCCTCATTCAAAGGAAATCTCCAAATTTTAACACTCTACTAAGAGGGCCTCTCCAACATAGTTTTGTCCAAATAGCAATACACAAAGAGTCAGGAAACCTCCCTAGAAAAGGGACATCCTCATCCAAATGAGGAAGGGAAGTCTTCAAAGGTCCTCCAAATCATTTCAAAAGTGGCGCACTTATGAGACCAAATGTTGTCCTTCAAAGGTCTATATATCAAGGCACAAAAGGAACTGGATAGGCTCTCTAAAGCTAGAAACATCCTCCATATATGGCACAAAATCAAAATATGATGCATGCTGTCTCAAAACCCTTTAAGTGCAACAAGATGTCACCCTTTTTTGGTTTGTTTCTACCACTGCTCTGCATCTTTTAACCCTCAAGAAGGTTGTTTCAGGGCTATATAATGTGACAAGGACCTTTTTGATGCACCAAAACATGCCTAGGTCTGAAATATAGGCTGATTTAAGGGCTTATAATTGTTTTTCTTTACCCACAGGTGCCTCAAATGTGGAGGAATGATGCTGCAACTGTTGATTTAGGCTTAAAATGTGCTCAGGTCACTTATTCATTGTTGTTTTATTGTGGCTCTTGATGCTTAGACCTGTCTAAGACTCTAAAGTGCCCATAACTTAATGAAATGCCGAGCTACTGATGTCTCTCTCCATAAACTTGCCTAGAATGAATCTTTTCTGGTTGTTCTATATTCAGATCCACAGATTTAGCCCACAGGCCTAGCAAAAAATGCAACTTACTACACCTTTACCGCTGAAGTATGCCCAAAAATGTTGTTTAAGGCTGCCTCTATGCACCGTACTACTTAGAATTGGGATTTATTGTTGTTTGATGGTCTAAACTTGACCCAACTGCCTAGAATTGGAGATCAGGGTTGTTTTCATGCCCATGATTCATGTTGAGGCTAGTGTCACCACTGTTTGATGGTTGAAATTATTAGTACCAATATTAAACTTGTCAAAAATTGTGAGCAATCATCAAAATTTTTATTTTTTTCCATCTTTACATCAACTCTATCTTAGTCTCCAAATTTGTTGTCAAACTTGCCAAGTTCCCTGCTGTCAAAAATTGATCCACGAGTCTTTGTTTTCTTAAACCCTTATCTAAAGTGCCAATTTTGTTATTTATTAACATGGATACTATGATCTTTTAATCATTATTATTGTTTTAAGAAAGGATATTTTAATCTTTTATTAATATAATAATTTTTGTTAAAAGACAAAATTTATTATTTTAACCTATTACCTTTTTACCCATAAGTCGTGCATGTTACGTAACTTCAAAAAGAAAAATGTCTTTGGATGAAACAACGGGTCTTTTATCCTCTTGAGATATTGAGCTTCATGCCCAATTTCCAATTTCACAAGTCACATGCAGCGCTAAGGGCGAAAGCTCTCAAATTGACAAGGCATGCTCAGAACGTCTATTTCAAATGCAATCACCAGCTTATATGAAGGCCAATCAAATATGTTTTGCTGGCAATATGGGATATTTTCACTGCATGTAAAATTGGTTAACCAAGATACGTGTCACGTTGAATGTCAAGACAATTTCAAATATCAAAATTGTGAGCCGGTGCTTCCTTTAATTCGACAGCCAACAAGCATTAATTAAGAGCACTCGAGATAGCCTAGGTATCAAAGTGAATTCAAAAGCAATATGATCGATCTAATATCATCATCATGGCATGAGATTTCATCAGAATACAACAAACTGTATTATTTGCTAAAGGTTTGTCCTTGTATTTGAAATTCACAAAAATCAACAGTAAAGGAGGTCCAAATCTTGGCATGATGAAAGGAAAAGGCAGAACGGTTGAAACTTAATTATTAAATTTGATTCATAGATCCCGTTGTAATTTCAAAACTAGTCATAAAGGTTCTGACAGCTACAGGAACTGTGTGAAAGTTTCCTTTGCACACATAGAGTGCTGACCTTACATTCATGGAGGAATGAAATGACATTTTGTCATAATTTTTTTTTATGTATCTCATTCTAAAAAATCCCATTAGATTCTCTTGACTGTATTAAATATTCATTCAAAAGAAAATATCACCATTGGAGGATATTTGAAGAAAATTGGGATAGACACTGATACTGTGTAGAATTTGAAATAACAAGATTACTCTGTGGGCAGAGACAATATACAGACATCATAAACACCTTCAGGCAGAAATGAAATGCGAGTTAGGATGGCAAATAAATAAACAAACATAAACAAACATAGAGCAGTCACTTGGATCAATAATGTATGAGATGCTTATTGGCTATCCATAAATCTTTTCCCCTTTATCAATTCACATTGTAGGTTTTGCTATGGCTTCCTTTGTGGTCAAAGAAATTTGTGATGGTCAGCGAATGAAATGGGAGTAGATGGGATAATCAGTGCATTTTTTATTACACTTCTGCCATTGCAAAATCAAAGAAATGTCAAATTCTAACTTAATTGTAGCAAATGCAATTAAAGGGGTATTCCATGTTTTAGTCCTGGTCCAAACAGTGTTGTAAGGAACATGCTAACATTGGCAGTGCCTGATGTAGTTGCAGAAAGTTTGAATGTTAGGTTTTCCTAAAGTACATACTACATGGAAGTTTTGGATAGAGAACTAGAATCAAATATCAAATTCCAGCATTTTGAAGCAGAAAACAAAGTACGGAGGCAGTTAATGAATACGTGACAGAGTTTTAATGGATCTACTTCAGCACTAGCATCAATGGTTACTGTGAATTCAAGATCTGCTTCATTTGCATAGAACGATATTTGGCACTCCTGTTGCTTCACCACTTTCAGACTCATATACCGCATCAGAATTAGACTAATGTTACAAAAAGTTTCTTGCAAAGTTTGTTTCTTATTTTGCTTGCAGATTGAATATCTCTAGTGGACGCTTCCATATGACCTATCCCATTCTATTAGTTTCTCAATAAGTATTCTTCACTTTATTGCATGTTGATATGAGGGGTCTAAATTTTGTATATCATTACATAGTGAAGAAAAGACTGATAAGGCATTGTGGAATCAAGAGGAGGCTTCTAAAACAGGTGGCCAAGCAGCTGGCAATAAAAGGATAAGGATTAATTAAAATCCCTTATTTCTGGGTAATATGAAAAAATCAACAATTTGAAGCATTGATCTTTTTAACGAGCTTATTTGCATAATCTATTTTTAGCAAAGATCCCAGATTTAATGATAGCATTTGAATATTCAAGGCAGAGAATAATCATTTCCAGATAATCAAGGCTTTCGATCTCAGCATTTCCATATTCTTTGTTGCAAATCAGAGATTTAGTTTATTTCAAATAGAATTCATTCCTAGAAGCTGAACAAGAGTTTGCTTATTGTAACATCTATATATTTTATCATTTGGAATGTAAAAGGGGTTGGATTCGAGGTCTTCCTCTGGGAATTCATATCCATTTTAACATTGAAATCTATAAATGACAAGAGCAGTAAAATGGACCTCCATTCTACCCATTCAATCATCCCAACTAACATGCTCTCCCCCATTTGTAGAGCATAGATACAGACTCAAAACACTCCTTAGGTTCTCTGGGATAACCTATGTATCATTTGACAAATCAATATTCCCAATTATGAAAATAGCAAAGGACGGTGCAGGTTCATCTATTGACCAAAAAAATCATAAATAAACAAGATGATAAATAAGTACAGAATTCAGCCAATGCTGGTCATCAAGCTGGCATGGACTCTATACGGCTCTCATGAAGGAATACCATACAACAAGTGCATAGGATCCATATTGTTGAACATAGTGTTCAACACAAAATTGGCACTAGGGTTTTATCATGTTCAACAATGAATGAATGGGACTTGACCTTGCATTGGGGTTTAGAAGGTATGACCTCACAAGATTCTCATACACATAATTTGCCCCACTAGACATGGGTAGCACCAGGAAGCCTATGGATATAAGTTTCACATCAGGCCAAAATGTCAACCAACACCAAAATTAAACAAACAACCCAAAACTAAGCTCCTAGGCACTAAAGACCATTAATGCAGAGATAAATTTGGCACTAAGATTCTTCTTCTTGACATTCTAGCACCCAAGAGAAGGAAAGCTCCAACAGGGTAATCAATAAGTACAAAACCCAATATGAACCATCAATGAAGAGATACATTTAGCACATAGATTCTTCTTCTTACCATTCTATCACCCAAGAGAAGGAAAGCTCCAATAGGGTATCACAAACTCCAGTGACTCAAGTAGATGTAGAGACTAAAATAACTGAGTCATTCCCTTCAAGGCAGGCTTGAATCCCTACACTAGGATTACCATCCATAAAGCTTGTTCTATGTCCCAACAACTAGCATCCCAATAGGGTGTCAACAACAACCTATGGATGTGGACCGACCCCTCTGAAAGTAGTCTCAAACCATGTTGAATAGCCTTTCCTAGGTTGTGGCCCCTCCAAATGTGGTAATGAGCTCCTAAGCTCCTATAAAGGTCAAATGTGGGCTTGAAATGTTGGATCAACCCACTGTCTGCAATCTGGTACCTTAATTTCTCAACAACAACCTCCAAACATCAAGGCTAGTCCACAAAACGTGACCAAAACTCTTCCCATAACATGTACTAATTATCAATTATGGTGAATGACCTCCAAAAGTAAGGTTATAAAAAAGTGAATAAAGACCCCAAAGAGTGGATCTATATGCAGGAACTTGGATTCCCTCTTTCAATGTGCTACCCCTGACTATGTCCAATCCCTTATTTATTCATCATTTTCCAGTTCTAGCCAATGGCCACTAAGATGATGGAAATTAGGCCTACTCAGTCATACCTTCAACTACCATTTCAAATCTGCTTGAGTGTTGGAAACAAGACACAAGGGAACAACAAGGCATGAGAGCTTCAGATGTTGGCTGGAAATGACAGTATGCTACAGGTGATGCTACTCCCAGCCTTACCACTGTCAACAATCCTATCTCCATGCTGCTGTAGATGATCAATATGGATATAAAGATAGGCTTGGGACACAAACAAAAGAAAGACTAGATATAAAAAGTGTGCTGAGATAATTTCCAGATGAATTACTCCAAAATGTGGTGCAGTAGACATATGTATTAATACAATTTTTTCCCCTTTCTTCAGTTGATAAGGTACAGGTCGGCCCCGGCCTCATAATAAATCTCTATTCATGACATAGTTCAACCATCTTGGATTTGTGAGAGATAGGCCGAGCCTGGCCTTTTCTTTAGAACAAGTATGTCCCTTCTTTAGATTAATAAACCTTCATCAAGCAATTCTTCTTAGCATTTGGAAACAACCTGTAATCCAAACAGTATTGTGCTTTCTTTGCTGGTTACAACATATTGTCATCTGTTGTTTGGATGAAGAGTTCAAAATTATCTTTTCTCTGAGATCTACAAGAGATTGAAACTCATATAAAATCCTACCAGATCATCACTTCCAGTGTCCTAAATTGCTTCTTCATGCATGATACAAATCTCCAAAGATAAGATCACTTAGGAGTTGATTAATATGCCATCTTCAATTTCCATTCTATACTAGACATGCTTCATTGACTACTGGATTTTTTCTTCCAACTTGACAGAAAAATAATCAAAATTCAATGTAACCTCCAACAGATTAGATACATTTGTTTCTTTGACTTTGCCTTCAAGGCTTAAACACTATTCATCAGATCTAAGAATCTTCTCTTGAATGCTGCTATAGATCTTGTTGTTGTATCTTATTGGAATGCTACCTTAAAAAGGATTATGCTAGCAAACTTCCTTGCAGACCCTCAAAATAAATCTGTTCCTTAATTACTCAAACTCTTTCCTGTAGGCTGTATTTTATATGCTGGAAATTGTGCTTCAGTTGATGTAGATTAATAATCAAAACTATGATGGCAGCTTAAGATCAAACCATTTCAAATCTCTAATATGCAAAGGTCACTTCTCAATGTAATAAAGACCCTTAGGAGGGATTCAATATAGTAGTTATACTACCCTCCCAAGTGTATATGACCTAGGGAGATCACATAAAAATACCTAAACCATGTGAAGAGTAGGGAAGCATGTCAAACATTACTCATCTATGCAAATCCCATGACATAAGTAAGCCCATGCAAGAGGGTCCTCCAAAGGTGATAGGGAGTAAGAGATCAATACCTACCAATGTTGACTTAACCATGAAGAAATTGTGAAACCATGTATCATCATCAAAGGAAAGTGCCAAATCAAGTGGAGATAGATACATCAAGCCATCTACATGATCCATAATTAAGAGTGAGAAGAACAGCCATCAAGCACTCAACTGAATACATCATCATCTATGATTATCAAGGCAACATCACCTAAAGAAGAATAAACCCTAGGCAATTGAAAAAGACTCTCTTTCCCTATCCTTTAACGTTATTTACAATCATAAATATAGATTAAATCCCTTTATGATATTTACAATTATAAATCAAACAACCCTTTTATGGCGTCACAAATGTTCCACGGTGATGCACTTGTAATGTAATCTTCTAGAATTTTAATTCACTAAAAGAATGAAAGTTCATAGAGGGGATGGGTCCTGTTAAATGATTATTAGATGCATCAAATTCTACTAGCCTATAATTTGTGCCCAACTGTTCACGAATGCCTCCTGTGAGGGAATTGTTCAAGTTATACAAAATGTGTAGTCTAAGCAGATCACCAATTCCCTTAGGGATGCCTCCCCTGAGTTTATTGCTCATCAGGTTCAGTAATGTGAGCTTTCGAAGCATCGAAATCTCTTTAAGAATCGGTCTAATGAGCATGTCAACAGACAAATCCAATCACTCCATACTTGCAATATCGCTCAACTTCCATGGGATGAATCCAGTAAAATTGTTATTGTACAGACTCATTGTTTCTTTTGTTAATTTTTTAGCAGCATTGAGAGCCATTCTCTGGGATAATGGAGGCACCTGGCTAGTTACTAGGAAGATGATTCAGTCTGGGACTGAGGCACTTGGTCTGTTACCAAGACCTCTATCAAGTGATCAATTCATATTCTATCATCATCATCTTTGTCCTAAAGCTTGTGTGGGGTTTCTGAGCTATTCCTTGTCTCTTTCTTCTCAACTTTATCTCTCTTGAAGGTCTAGCTCAGTTATTGGAGGCCATGTCATAGGCTAGTAAAGATATCTGGGAACTTGTTTTTGTAGATCAAATATCGGGAGGGCAGTGGCAGGATGGTTAGGCCCTTAGAGGGATCAGATCAGATCTCAGGAGGGCAGTGGCACGCTGGTTAATCCCTTAGAGGGCTCAAATAAGATATCAGGAGGGAAACGGTAGGATAGTTAAGCCCCTAGAGGGCTCGAATCAAATCTCAGGAGGGAAGTGGAGAAATTGGAAGGCCTTTGGAGGCCTCACGTTTCAGTGGGAGGATCCCTAGAAGGGTTGCGTTATCAACTGTCATCATTTTGGAGGCATGCATCATCTTCATGAGGGCCGATGTCAACAATTGGAGGTAGGATAAGGGCTCTAGAAGGTCTACAATTTAGTCCACTGTTAGCATACCATTCAGATCAATGTTTAGAGGGTAGATCAGAGGTTTTTAGGGTTGACGATTGATAAGCCTAGGGATTACATCAACTTGGCTACTCTCTTCCTACTTCTTCAAGCATTTCATCTTCAATTTTCTCTTGGTATGTATGCCGTAGGGGCAGATCTATTTCTGATGTAAAATTATGCTCTATAATTCTACTCGTAATCTCAGTCATCTCATTTAAAGGAAGATTACTCTTTGTTGGGGTTTTATTCCTTACAAGGTTTCCCCAGGGTAAATGTGTGTGACTATTGTGGTGGTTTGATCTTCTTAGATATGTAGTTAATGGTTTATGATCTCAAGTAAATTTCAAGTATATATGCTAAAAGTGAAAATAAGTCAGTTACTATTATTCTACTACAGTAATTCTTTCATATATGCATTAAATTTAACATGGTATCAAAGTTGAGGACATGAAGAGCACAATTGAGCAGGTTACTGTTGTTTATGTGGATCTTGGTGCAAATCTGAGAAGTTTGCAGACCTAATTTAACAATTTTACGATCTGATTTAGCAGACTTAATCAAATATAAAATGGCTTTAGTTTCATTCAGACCAAAGGACAGACTTGAAGGGACCTCAAACTTTAACTTTTGGAAGGCTAGGGTTTTGGCTACCCTAGAGGAAAATGATCTTGATGATCTAGTCATTAATGTTGTAGAAGAACCTACAACAAATACAAGAAGAGAAACATTCAAGATAAATCCAACCAAGGGAATAAGAATCATCTATGATTCAATTAAGGACAATTTGATGCTTGTCATAACTCCATTAAATACTACCATAGAATGCTTTGATACCTTTACAAATCTATATGAAAAGAAAGCTCCCAGTCAGAAAAGGGTTCTGAAGAATAAGCTTCGTACTTTGAAGTTGGAAAATGATGAAGGTGTGGCTTCATTCTTCACAAATATCTCCCATGTAAGGGGTCAACTCTTATCTATTGGTGTTACAGTAGATGATGACGATCTTGTCCAAACTACGGTTGATGGTGTTCTAAGTTCATGGAAAATATTTCTATCTGCTGTAAATGGTTGTGAAGTCCAACCAGATTTTGAAAGACTCATTAGAGAAAATTTGAGGTCTAAAATGGTCCTCCTAAGGAAAATAATAAAATAATATTTATGAATTTTGGAGGAAAAAATTAAAAAACTACTTTTTTCTTCGTATTTTCAACATATCTCCCTGTCATTTTACTCAAATTTCGAGCAGGAGTACTCGTTGGATGCATAATTAAATTACGCATCCAATGAGTACCCACACTGCATACTTTTGAGGGACCCACCCCACTAAAAATGAGAAATACATAATAATAAAACGTGTTACTTTGAACTCGTTGGATGCGTAATTTAATTCTGCAGCCAACGAGTGCTCCCGCTCAAAATTTGAGTAAAATGACAGGGAGATATGTTGAAAATATGAATTAAAAAAATAGTTTTTTAATGTCAAATATGCCAACTCAACCATTATGGTTGACTCTTTTCCTGAAATTCTATTGGTTCTTGAATTCAATGGCTTGTTTTCTTACGAGGTGGCTCGTTTTCTTATAAGTCCCATTTTAGACCCCAAATTTGCTCTAATGATGGCATGACTGCTTGCAAGACGAAGGAAAAATATAAAGTAGAAATGGTGGCTCTAAGGAAGGGAATCTTTCTCTTGCTGCCAAGACAAGGAATTGCGAGAAGTTCTTTCATCAAAAGCACAAGGATAAAAAGCCCCAAGGTAAGCAAATTGATTGGTCAAAGATAAGATGTTTCAATTGTCAAAATATAGGGCATTATGCAAGAGATTGTAAAAATCAAAAGAGACAGCACAAGGATAGATTTCATGCATCTACTGTTGTAGAAGAAGAAGAGCCTCAGAAAAAGAAAACCAAAGGATCTACACATGATCGAAATCTAAGGAGAGAGTACTATCTTGTTTCAGCTCTCTCTGGTTCCATCACCAATAGCGTTGAGTCTTTCCTGGTGGATAGTGGAGCTTCCAGACATATGACAAGATTTGGAGGAGCTCTTACAGACCTCAGAAAAATGAATTTTTCTGCTCAGGTAACAGGCATGCCTAAGTTTTCTTCTAAGTGTGATGGTGTTTATAGAGATTGTGCTCTTGGAAAAAATGCCAAGAAATATTTTCCTAACAGTAGCATAAGATCTTAAAGGATATTGGATTTAATTCATTCAGATATATGTGGACCTATGACTGCACCTTCTATGAGTGATTGTTTATATTATGTAATTTTCATAGATGATTGCTCCCATAAATCTTGGATCTATTTCCTAAAGACTAAGACTGAAACATTTGGTAAGTTCCAAGAATAGAAGGAACTGATTGAAAATAAAATAGGAAGGCGCATCCGTACCTTGAGGTCAGACAATGGGCGTGAGTTTGAATCTCTTCAATTTGATGATATTTTTCGAGAAGCAAGGATCAAGAGGGAGCTAATTGTGCCTTACAACCCTCAACAGAATGGGGTTGCAGAAAGGAAAAAACAGGACAATATGTGAAGCCGCTAGAGCCATGCTATGTGACCAGGATCTTCCTCTGTCTCTATGGGATGAGATTGCAAGTACCGCTAGAACAAAATCCCTCATGCTATTATGGGGGTAAATATTCTAGAGGAAGTGTTTACAAGTAAGAAACCAACAGTTGATCACATGAGGATTTTTGGCAGTATAGTCTATATCCATGTGCCAAAAGAAAAGAGAACAAAGTTGGATTCTTCTGAAAAGAAAGGTATGTTTGTTGGATATAGTGAAAACTCAAAAGCTTATCGTATATATATTCCTGGTCAGAGATACATTGAGGTCAATAGAGATGTGATATTCCATGAAGAAACTGCTTTTCATCGTTCCAGAGAGCTTCCAAATGATTCGGAAGTTCCTTCTTCAGAAATCACAGATTCTGCTCATTCAAATGACTAGAGGGGGGAGGATAATGAACCTTCAGTCCCAGTTGATTCCACGAAATTAGAAGAGCCTACAATTTTTTTTCTTGAGGCTCCTCCTACCAAAAGAAGACCTGCTTGGTTTCGTGAAACTATGCAGGAAGAAAAAAAGCATATAACTCCTTCGGGAACTTTCAGAGAAAGCAAGAAGCCTTAGAGGTAATCTGGTCTTATAACTCAGCCGAGCCACATCATTGATGCAAAGCCTTCCACTTATGAGGAAGCAGACAAATAGTAGGTATGGAAAGATGCAATGACAAAGGAATACAACTCTATTATGAAAAATGATGTATGGGAAGTGGTCCCAAGACCAAAAGGGAAGTCTATAGTAACTTCTAAATGGATTTACAAAATCAAACATGCTGCTGATGGAAGTATTGAAAAATATAAGGAAAGGTTTGTGGCTCGTGGTTTCTCTCAAAAGGAAGGTATAGATTATGATGAAACCTTTGCTCTAGTTCCCAGATACACCTCCATCGGGATGATTATCTCCCTTGCTACGGTTTTGGGATGGAAATTTCACTAGATGGATATAAATACAACTTTCATCAATGTTAAAGTTGAGGAAGAAGTCTATATAGAGCAGCCAGAAGGTTTGTGGTCCATGGTATGGAATCCCATGTATGAAAACTGAAGAAAGCCTTGTTTGGTATTAAATAGGCTCCAAGGGCCAGGTATGCAAGAATTGATAGTTACCTTCATAGCTTGGGTTTCCCCAAGAGAGTTGCTAACCCCAACCTGTATTTCAAGGTTGTTCGAAACCATCCCATGATATTGGTCTTATATATTGATGAATTGTTACTTACTGGAGAGCAACCATTGATAGCTCAGTGTAAGAGGGAGCTCACTTCAGAATTTGAAATGAAAGATCTGGGTCTTATGCACTATTTTATTTTTCAAGATGTCTGGAAAATTCCAGATGAGATCTTCCTTTAACCAGGGAAGTATGCAGTTGATGTATTACAAAGATTTGGGATGTAGTATTGCAAGCCCATGAGCACACCTATGGTATCAAACCTTAAGAAACTACATGATTCAGCTTCTTGTTCAAAGCTAGTGGATCCTACTTTGTACCGTCAACTTATTGGATCATTGATGTACTTAGTACATACTAGACCAGGTATATGTTATGCAGTGAGTGCAGTGACTCAGTTTATGTTTGAGCCTAAGCACATACATTGGATAGTTTCTAAACATGTGCTTAGATACCTGCAAGGAACTATTGCTTACAGGCTCAGATACACTTCCAACAGTGGAGTGATGTTACTTGGTTATGCTGACTCTGATTGGGATGGCAGTGCAGTGGAATGAAAGAGCACATCTGGGTATTGTTTTAGTATGAGATCAACCACGATCTCCTAGTCCAGCCAGAAGCAAGGATCTATAGACCAAAGCACAACAAAAGCTGAATATATAACAGCCAGTGATGCCTGTCGAGAAGTAGTATGGCTTAGGGAGATACTTACTGACTTGTTTGGTGAGAAGCTTAAGCCAACCGTCATCTATTATGATAACCAGAGTTCTATGAAGCTCTCAAAGAATCCAATGTTTCATGACAGATAAAAAAAATTCAGATGAAGTATCACTTCATCAGAGATATGGTCCAGAGAGGTGCCATGAGACTTCAATACATTCGTATAGATGAGCAAATAGTGGATGTGTTTGTTGATGTATATGTAACTTCGGAATGTATTTTACCCATGTATATTGTATTCCTATAGAGATGTTATTATTCCTCTATACGGAAGTGTCTGTATTCCTATAGAGATGTTATTATTCCTCTATACGGAAGTGTCATTATTTATATTGTAAGTGTCGTAACTTATACTTGATGGGTTATTAGACCACCTTGATGGGGTTGGCCCTGTATGAGTCATGTGGGTAAATGGGTTATTAGACCACCAAGTGTGGGGTCGGCCCGGATTAATGTAACCATGGGTTATTAGGCTAAGTTAGACAAGTCGGCCCCGTTTATTGGGCAGGACAGGACAAGTATAAATAGAGATCGGGAGATCTCTATTTGATCATCTCATTACAGACACTTCTATCACTCGGAAAGTGGCGCACATGTGAGGAGAAGGATCAGCTGCTAGGAGAAGACTATCTCTTGTACTTTGGTTGTATCATTGCTCTTTCTATCTCTGAGAAAGTTGCGGGGTTTTTCACCTTCTTGGTTTTCCCCAGTGAAACTCTGTGTCTCTTGTGTGCTTGCATTATTGTGTCCATGATTGATATGCTGTAGATATGCTATAGATATGCTATACATGTTATTCTCTCAGTTAAGATCTTAGATCAGATTGAAAATTCTGAAAAACTAACATGGTATCAGAGATAGCCTGAAAGAAGGCATGGTATGGCATTTATGACACTTGTTGCACTTGCAAAGCTAAGGCTTGATATAGAAAAAACCAGTCATCATAGTACTTTCACTATAAATCCATGGAAAATTTTCAGGATATGAAACTTTTACAGGTCGAAGATAAGATCCCAATGTACCCTGTGTCTGAATAACAACTTCTAATTCATTGTACTTTGTGTTTTATGATCTGTACAATCTAGGTTTCTACCTTTTCTAGATCCGAGTCATAAACAGGTGACCTAGGAAAAAAGGTCATAACTTGGGCTAGGAAGCTCCAAATGAAATTTTGTAAAAAGTGACAGGTAGGGCACAGACTGTACTTTGACAGGACGAAGGTTCAGAGGCCGAAAGTGAACCAGTGACATGTGGCACTCCGTACAAATTTGCTCTCCTGTTTTATCCCATAAATAGGTCACGTTGCGACACTTGGCATAAATCTCTCTCATAGAATCAAATTGAGGTCAGATCTATGGGGTTGGAAATATGACAGATCGGGCTACCACAGGTAGAAGTTTCAGACCCTGTGGATTCGTAATTTCGGAGTTACACCAGAAACAATCAGGTGCATATTTTTGTCAAAACGGAATTGGATTTTGAGCACCTTCATTCATGGCTCTGTGAATTAGGGTTTCAGAGAAAATTGGAATTTTTGTAATCAGAGACCACGGCTGAATGCCACTCATCAAAATCAAAATTTAGAGACCAAGTTCAAATTTTTTGGTTGGGCAGAAGGTCGAGCTTGATCAAACCCTAGTTTGGGACTTTAATCGAAAAAGTGGAAAATTAGGGCTTTTGCAAAAGTTGAAATTTTTTAAGTCTGTGACTACGGCTGGAAGCTTCTCAGAAAAATAAAAGTTTAGAGCTTTGGATCAAACCTTTTGGTTGGGCAGAAAGGTGGGATTTATCAAAACCTAGTTCGGGATCCTGTCCAGAAGATCCAGAAGTTTCAAAGGCAATTTTGAGGGGTGAAACTTTGCAGTTTTCAAATTCTAAGTATACCAGCTTGATCAGCTCATCAAGGCGCATCCTTCTATCCTTTCATAAGTTTGAAATTCAAAGTTTGAATTTTTAGGGTTTCTCTGACAAACCCTAATCCAACTCCAGATCCAGTTTCTGCAAATCAAATGGATTGGGTTAATCCTAGAAGAGAATGGTTTGGTCACCTGCATAAGTGAAGAAGTTCCTGTTTCAGAGGGAGATGAGGCTAAGGCCTTACATAAGAAGATTACAAGCAATCTCGACAGATATGACTTATCTAGGTATGTTTCGAGATCTATTCATGATTAAGTTTATGGTATGTTTGTCTTCATTAAGGTTAGTACAATCTTGATTAACTTTAGACTTGTCGTATCACCTTAATAAAATTATGAATGCAGATATTCATTGATTTAAGAGTTTTGACACTTATGATTGTTCTAATGCATTATGGTGTTGTATGAGGTTGATGTTGTCCGCTAACATGAAAGGTACATCAAGAAAGACAAATCATGTTCTAGTTCAAGAACATATGACCATGGTGACATGAAGACAAAGATTCATCCATTGTCATGGATCACATAGAAGCTCTACTTACGATGTATGTATAATTTGGTTCTACAATGCTTAAACTATGAGATATGCAGGTTACTAGCACAAGTCATTGAAGAGAACAAGAAGACATTGCTAGACATAACTAGCAAATATGATAACCAAGTATGTTTTTCCTATATCAAGTTAGAATCCTACCTTGTGTTAGGAACTTATACTGTTGTATGGTTGATAATGATTATTCATGAAGTTAGAAATGTAAGTAATCAAGGGTTTATGCATATTATGTCTCTTACGTTGATTGCTGATATGACTAACCAGAAAAGTCCTTTGGTCAAATAAGAATATGCATGAGTAAAAGAAGTATTCCCTGAAACCTTGAATACTAATGTTTATTATCTGTGTTTTAAATGATCACGACTATACATGTTTAAGATTATTGTGCTTTGATAGTATTGAGATTATACTAATAAATGTATGATTATGTATGAGATCTCGAGGATATCACAATAATGATACTTGTAAGCATGCAGAGTGATCGAGGATGGATATAAGTTTAAGGACAAGTAATCCAGGAAGCAAAGATCAAGAGGGAGCACACTCCAGTAGTTTCTGCAAGGATGCAGATATTCAAAGGGAGTCGACCACTTCTCACAATCCACATCAAAATGGAGTTGCAGAAAGGAACCAAAGATTAAGAGGGAGTCCACCCAACAAAAAAACAAAGATAAGTTTTTGAATTTTCATTTCTTATATATTATGTTTGTTTAAATAATGTTGTTCAATGATGTATATGCTTATGTTCCTAGACTTAGGTTGTGTATTATGCATATTAGAATAATTGCATTAATGAACAGTATACTACTAATATGCATGTAATGGGTAAGTGTCCTATGGCACTGTACAACATTCCATTGCTACTTATCTAGAATGAAACCTCTTTGCTGACATGTTGGGAGTAGTTCAAACTCTTAACAATGTTCTGGTAGAGATTGGAAGGCATCTAGAAAGTTACAGGATATGGATGAATGTTGTATTGAAGCATTAGCTAAAATAATTGCATGACTGTATGACATATTTCTTTATGTGTAAGAATTTGTTCCTGAAAACTATGAGATGTTTCTAATCATGCAATTTAACTTGTTTTGTAGGAAAGATCGTATACCATCACCTACAAAAGAAGGACTACAACATTTGTTCCAGCAACAAAGATATCTATTGAAGATATTGGAGATATTGAAGTTCCCAGGATCTGGGATGAAGTAATGGAAGAATGCCATGATCCGTCGATCATGAAGAATGATGTTTGGGATGTAGTCCCAAGACCTGAAGGGAAGTCTGTTGTGACTTCCAAATGGATCTACAAGTTCAAGCATGCTGCAGATGGCAGCATAGAGAAATACAAAGTGAGATTTGTAGCTCGTGGCTTCTCCCAGAAAGAGGAATTGATTATGAAGAGACTTTTGCTCCTATAGCCAGATACACTTCCATTAGTACTTGCTCTGGCTGCAGTGATAAAATGGAAGATACACCAGATGGATGTCAATACTGCTTTCTTGAATGGTGTAGTCGAAAAGGAAGTGTATGTGGAGCAGCCACTCGGGTTTGAGACACATGACCTAGAGTCACATGTGTGCAAATTGAAGAAATCCCTGTATGGTTTGAAACAGGTAGCCAGGACTTGGTATGGTAGGATAGATGGCTTTCTATCCAGTTTGGGCTTTACCAAGAGTAAAGCAGATTCCAACCTTTACTACAAGGTTGAGGAAGGAAATCCAGTGATACTGCTTTTGTATGTGGATAACCTGTTTGTTACAGGTGAGGATAGATTGATTGTCGACACGCAGCGGAAGCTTGCTGTGAAGTTCGAGATGAAGAACTTGGAGATGATGCACTACTTTCTAGGCATGGAGGTGTGGTAGAGTGCAAATGGAATCTTCCTTGGACAAGGGAAGTATGCAGTAGAGATCCCGAAGAGGTTCAGGATGATGGACTGCAAGGACATGGCCACATTTATGGCATCAAAACTGAAGCTTCTGTGTGATGCTTCATTTGATCCAGTTGACGTCAATGTGTATCGTCAGATGATTGGGTCCTTGATGTACCTGACGAACATGAGACCAGATATTTTCTTTGCGGTGAACACATTGAGCCAGTTCCTGACAGATCCGAGGAGTGTTCACCTGGTTGATGTAAAGCATATTCTAAGGTACTTGAAGGGTACGGTTGATTATGGGCTCAAGTATGATGCGAATCAAAAGTTTAACCTACAGGGTTATGTTGATTCAGATTGGGCAGGAACTGCTGCAGATAGGAAGAGCACATTTGGGTGTTGCTTCAGTATGGGATCAAGTGTGATCTCTTGGTTTAGCAGGAAGCAGTCCTACGTAGCACTGAGTACAGTCGAAGCAGAATATGTTGCAGCTTGTTCGGCTAGTTGTGAGGCAGTATGGCTCCGGAAGCTATTGTATGAGTTATTTGATCTCCCGTTGGAGGCTACTGGTATCTTTTGTGGCAACTAGAGTTGTGTGAAGCTGTCTGAGAACCCGGTGTTCCACGACAAGTCGAAGCACATCGAGATCAAATATCACTATATCAGGGATATGGTACAGAGAGGAGCAGTGAAGCTCCTGTATGTTGCAACAGATGAGCAGGTTGCAGATGTGCTGACGAAGCCACTAGCCAGAGTGAAGTTCGTGTACTTCAGAGAGAGACTTGGTGTTCTTCAGATTGATGACACTTTGAGGAAGAAGTGATGGACACATTTGTTGAAGCCATTCCAAGCATGGTGAGAGGAGGATCCTTCACATGGGTATGGATATAAGCCCTGGATGATGAGCATCAGGACGATGCTCTAGTTACTACTTTGTAAATGCATCATGTTAGATGCTTGGTATGATGAGTTGGATCATGTATATGTATATGCATCATGTTGGATGCTTGTTATGATCAGTTGGATCATGTATATGTATATGCATCATGTTGGATGCTTGTTATGATCAGATGGATCATTTATTTATGTATCAGGTCGATACATTGTATGATCGGGTAGATCATGTATGATATGTATCAGGTATGCATCAGGTGGATGCACTGTATGATCAGGATGATCATGGATGACGAGCTTCAGGATGTTGCTCCAGATGATATGTATCAAGATGATGCTATGATGATGATCAGGATGATCATGTGTTAATGTACATCAGGATGATGTATGGAGAGTATTAGGATGATACTCTATGGCCGTGGACAAGTTGTGCAGATAAACATATAATCCATCCCTGGGAGGTTTGCAGATAGTCTTTCGAGGTTTTTCCTATGGCATGTAATGTGGCCCTGGGATATCTGGAAAACGCTCTTTCGAGGTTTTTCTTTGGGAGGACATATAATCCAGCCCTGGGAAATCTGACAGGTAGAGATGTGTGCTTGTAATAGCCTGGGATGCTCTTTCAAGGTTTTGTCCTATGGCATGTAATGTGCACATGGGAGATCTGACATGTAGAGCTGAGTGTTCGTAACAGCCTGGGATGCTACAGCCAGGTTTTGCCATGACCACATGTAATATGCTCATGGTAGATCAGACAGGTAGAGATGAGTGCTCGTAACAGCCTGGGATGCTATAGCCAGGTTTTGTGGTGAGATCACATGTAATGTGCTCCTGGGAGATCCGACGGGTAGAGCTGTGTGCTCGTAACAACATGGGATGCTACATCCAGGTTTTGTGGTGAGATCACACGTAATGTGCTCCTGGGAGATATGATAGGTAGAGATGTGTGCTCGTAACAGCCTGGGATGCTACAGCCAAGTTTTGTGGTGGGGTCACATGTAATATGCTCCTGGGAGATTCGACGGGTAGAGCTGTGTGCTCGTAACAGCCTGGGAGATTCGACAGGTAGAGTTGTGTGCTCGTAACAGCCTAGGATGCTATAACTAGGTTTTGTGACGTACGTAATAAGTCTTAAGGATTCCACAGTATGGCCAATGATGATGGAGACCTACAGGTGGTGGGCCTACATCCAGTATGAAAAAGGATTGGCTCTGTAGAACTTCCTATGACGAGTAGATCGGAGATTGATTGAGATAGCAACAACAGTGACTATGTCGATGATTCGAGGATGATGATTCACTGATGATGATCCAGAGAAGAAGACTTGTGCTAGCAGATCTGTGTCGAGAAATACCTTCCTAGTTAACAGGGAGTGTTGATGTATATGTAACTTCGGAATGTATTTTACCCATGTATATTGTATTCCTATAGAGATGTTATTATTCCTCTATACGGAAGTGTTTGTATTCCTATAGAGATGTTATTATTTCTCTATAGGGAAGTGTCGTCATTTATATTGTAAGTGTCGTAACTTATACTTGATGGGTTATTAGACCACCTTGATGGGGTCGGCCCTATATGAGTCATGTGGGTAAATGGGTTATTAGACCACCAAGTGTGGGGTCGGCCCGAATTAATGTAACCATGGGTTATTAGGCTAAGTTAGACAAGTCGGTTATTAGGCTAAGTTAGACAAGTCGGCCCCACTGGTTTATTGGGCAGGACAGGACAAGTATAAATAGAGATCAGGAGATCTCTATTTGATCATCTCATTACACACACTTCTATCACTCGAAAAGTGGTGCACATGTGAGGAGAAGGATCAGTTGCTAGGAGAAGACTATCTCTTGTACTTTGGTTGTATCATTGCTCTTTCTATCTCTGAGGAAGTTGTGGGTTTTTTCACCTTCTTGGTTTTCCCCCGTGAAACTCTGTGTCTCTTGTGTGCTTGCATTATTGTGTCCATGATTGTTATGCTGTAGATATGATGTACATGTTATTCTCTCAATTAATATCTTAGATCAGATTGAAAATTCTGAAAAACTAACAGTGTTGACCAAGCCTTTATCCTTGACAAAGTTTGTGTACTTCCGAGACAAGCTTGGCATTGCAGAGAATGCCTCTCTCACTTAGAGGAGTGTTAATTTTTTAGCAGCATCGAGAGCCATTCTCTGGATAATGGAGGCACCTGGTCAGTTACCAAGAAGATGCTTCAGTCTGGGACTGAGGAACTTGGTATGTTAGGAATATGTTGACTTTGGTCAACTTGATTCATCCTAGGGATGAGGCACCTAGTCAATTACCAGGCCAACACAAGAATCCCTAGACTGGGTCTAGTCAGATGATGTGTATTGTACTCCTCTCCTTGGTCATTGGGCTATGGGACCTCCTCAAGGGACTGGCCACCCCTTGTTGGAGTAACTAGCATGTGACCTTGGTGTTAGTGGGGAGAACAAGACATCAAAGAATAATATTCCTTGTATATGATGATGTACTTTGAGTTGGCATGTGTGGGCCAGGGAGACCAAGAGAAGGGCTAAGAAGTTGCCTAAATATGACTTGCCTAAAAATATTTGGTTAATATCCCGAATGAAGTGTTAAACGACCAACATGAAATTATAAGGACCCTAAGTAAAGTGTTTTAAGTTATTTTTAATTATTAAATTAAAAAAAAAACTAAAGTGGTTTTGGGTTAGTGGTTTCCTTGACTCATGGTAATTACCCCTTGTATTTCTCAAGGATGAAATATAAATAAGGAGCTCTCTCAAGTGATCAATTCATATTCTATCATCGTCATCTTTTTCCTAAAGCTCGTGTGGGGTTTATGAGTTGCTCCTTGTCTCCTTTTCAATGTTATCTCTCTTGAAGGTCTGGTTCAGTTATTGGAGGCCATGTCATATGCCGGTAAAGCAATCTAGGCACTTGCTTCTATAGATCATATCTAAGGATGGTAGAGGCAGGCTGGTTAAGCCCTTAGAGGGCTCGGATTAGATATCAGAGGGAAACGATAGGTTGGTTAAGCCCCTAGAGGGATCAGATCAGATCTCAGGAGGGAAGTGACACAATTGGAAGGCATGTCATCCACATATACTAACAAGATAATATATCTTCCATTATCTAGCCTCTTGAAATAAACAAAGTGGTCAGAATGACATCTACTATAACCTTGTTCTGTCATAAACCTGTCAAATTTTAACTACCACTACCTTGGAGCTTGCTTCAGGCCATACAACCTATTCTTCAACCTACATACTAAATTATCAATCCCTTTGATCTCATACCCCTGTGGCTGTTGCATATAAATATCTTCCTTCAAATCCCCATGGAGAAAGGTTATTTTTACATCTAACTTTTCAAGATGCAAATCGTCTACCACCACTAGACTTAAAATAGTTCTAATTGAAGTCATTTTAACAACAGGAGAAAATGTTTCATCAAAATCTATACCTTTCTTCTATGCAAACCCCTTTACAAAACGTCTGGCCTTGTATCGCTTCTTTCCTCCATATTCTTCCTTCAACCTGTAAACCCATTCATTCTGCAATTCTCTTTTACCTGTAGGCAATTGAACCAAATCCCAAGTCCAGTTTCTTAGCAATGGGCCCATATCCTCATTCATGCCTTGCTCCCACTGTTTTCTAGTTTCCACCTGCATTGTTTCTTCATAACATTTTGGTTTACCATAATCGGTCATCAATAAATAATACATTAAAGGAGAGTATCGTTCAGGGTGTCTACTTAACCTAGTATATATTCTTACACTTGCATGAGTTTGAGGTACCTGCTGTTTTTCTTGGTCTTCCGACACCTTTGGAACTTCATTTTCTTTGATTTCATCAAGCAATGTGTACTCTGTGTTTTCCTTTTCCTGTTTCTTTCCATGTAACTGATCATTGTACATGACCCTTCCATTGAATACCACATCTCTACTCCTAATGATTTTGTTATTTTCATAATCCCATAAGCAATAACCAAAATCATGAGTAATGTACCAAAAAAAAAACCATAGCACCACCGTATGCATGTTGTAAATCAGTATCAACAAAAAAGATCAAGAGTAGTATCCAAAGCTGTCAAAGTGATCAACCCCGTATCTAATAAAGGTACACTTCTTGGATTTAGCCTCAAGCTTTGTTCTATTTTCTTTATCAATATGGACAAATGCTTCACAACCAAAAGTTCTCATAAATGATTAATTTACCCTTTTAGCTGTCCATGCCTCCTCTAGAATACCACCATCCAACGCACTTGAAGGCCCTCTGCTTATTAGGTAAATAGCAGTATCTACAACATCTGCCCAAAACTGTATGGGAAACCCTCATGCAATCTCATACACCTTGCACGCTCCATGATCATCCTATTCATCCTTTTTGACACACCATTTTCTTGTGGTGTTTGTTGGAGGAGCCTAAGTCGACTTGCCGACTAGGTCCTCCATCCGACCAATTGTAATACATGTGGACGGATTGCGTCGACCCATAACATGTCGAGTCGACTAGTTGAACCGACAAACGGTTATGTAACTGCCTATCAATTGTATAAATAGGCTGGTGAGCCGATCTAAAGATAACTAGAGTCTGTTCGTATATGTAACTCTGCACACTTCTTGCTGATAATAAAAGGAAAGTATTCGGATTTGAGGATGGTAGTAGGATGGTATATTTCACTTGGATGCCTATGCATACCACTATCCGTGGTGGTAGAGTTAATTCTTACAGATTCTTCAGTTTGGAGTCCAGGAGAGGAGGATGCAAACATAATATGACAATGGGATGGTTATGATCGGTGTGGTGCAATGACAGTATGGTGGTCCCTTTTTGAGATTAACTGGGGATCTTGGAGTTACAGTGGTGGGAAGATTTTCAGCTGCAAGCCCGGAGGTGAGAGGTAGTCTTGGATTTCACAAGATGAGATTCTTAGTGGATTAGTTGAGTGGGGAGTTGGTTGGGTGGTTGTAGTATAGAGTTACAAAGTTACTCTTCTTATTGGCAGTGGTCATGATTTTTCCTATGTCAATACCTTGCAGGACCATACTTTGAGCAAAGTATACTACAACTCCTTTCAAATGGCTTGGAACCATCACAACATTTTTAGCCTTAATGTGGTTCATATTGTGGGATATAGAGTTAACGACTTGGTCCATTTGAAATTGTAGCCTAATGAATAGTCATCACTAAGGAAGGAGGCAAACAAATCAATGAGCATAAGTTGGGGAAAAAGAAGAAGCATTACCACTCCCAGGTTTAAATTGGTTGAGGACAAGCAATATTGGGTGGGGAGAACTGTCATGTCCCCAAATTTTTGCTATGGACCACTCCATTGCACTAGGGAATGCAATGGCCTAAGTTACTTGGTAAGTTCATGATAAATTATTAAGGTGGTGGCATGGGTCATGAATTTCTAATGTATGAGGTCCAATATTTATTATTAATGAAATATTAGTCAAAATGGGATAAGGAGGGTGCATAAGAGGTGGAAATTGGGCCCCACATGAGTTATAACTCCCTTAAATCAAGCTAAGCACATCCAAATTCGAATTCCAAGGTGCAAGAAGGTTCATGATATAAGCAAATTCGAATTTGTAACTCCTCAGGCTAAAAATAGCAAAGGGAAGTTGCACTTGAGCGTTAGTAACTCCCAAAGGGAATCTATGACACAATGACAACATCTATGACACCTTATGACAAGTTATGACATGTTACATGTCCTAAATTTAGCCAAGGAGGGCGCTAGAGGATATGGTGGGCCCACATGAAGGTGTAACTTCCCCAAAATTGAACTATGCACATCTAATTCGAATTTACTAGTGATATGAAGTAATATTGGGTCGAATAACATTAAAGAAGTAAGTTAAAGTGCCTAAGGACCCATTCTCTCATGAAAATAACATTTATCAATATTTTATTAATAATTTTGTGAGAGAATTCTAAAATGAGGGGGAAAGGGCTCAATGGAGTCTATAAAAAGGATGCAGGCCTCTTGGGAAAGGGATTTTGGACATTTTGATTTTGAATAGGAGAGACCTTGTGGATTTTAAATCTTGGGATATGTGCCCCTTTCAATTGTAAACTAGTTTCGATGGTGAAATATTCCACCCTAGCTAGTAGAGAGGAGGAGATCACCCCGATCTCTTCACTGAGCTTCATTGTAGCTGATTATTGAGAGGATAAGTCACCTTCAGATTTCTCTACAGATCTTATTTCAGATTTTTATGTCCATGTTTGGTATCTATTTCTATATATGGTTGGTGTGTTTGAGTTTCAGTTAGTAGAAGTGCGGATTTGTGGTGTTTCCGGGAGTGCAGTGTTTGTGGTGGTTTCTACTTGAGAAGGGAACACCTGTGGCTATTCAAAATTCATGAAGGCTATTCAAATGGATGAGTATCTTTGATATATTATGTAGGGAACACTATAAAATTCATATCTCTAAGTTTGGGTCTAAATATTGCTTGTGGAGTGTGCAACAGTGGAAGGAAATCACTCATTTGGAGCAGTAACTCTCCCTCTTTTCTCTGTGGTTCTGGAGCAACCATTCACACTCTCTTTGTAGAAGATATTTATCTGTATTTCAAGATTTTGTAGAATCCATTTATGTAATCTCTTAAAATTTCCCATTTATAATAAAAATCACAATGTTTTTCCTCTTATGTTGTTCCATATTCAAGCATGAGGTTGATCTATGAATAAATGGTTATCTATGAGCATATATGTTTGAATGTGGTTGTGTAAAATTAATGTTCCGGTATGAAACCTTTATATGAGTCCCTTGTGTTTGTTAGTAATCCATTAGGCTTGATTCAAGTGTGTTTGGAAGCATTTTGGTTTGGTTTGGAAGCATTTGGGTTTGGTTTGGAAGCTCTATAGTTGTGGGTGATCTTAATCTTGTGTCGGTGTTAAGTGGGTCGAAATTCATCTTTTGGTTAGATCATTTCTGAGTGTTTTTGGGTCTTGAGACCTATTCCATTGTGTCATGAGTGTTGTTTCCACTAGGAAACACTTTTTATTTCACTCAAAAAGGTTTATGTATGCTCGTGTTATTATCATTCACTGATCATTTTACAGGTCGGTTAATCTGTACATTTATGCTTGCACACCTGAGTTAGAATTGTCAGTGTATTCTTGAGTTTTAATTTTCAAAGCTTTCATAAAGTTCTATGATTTATGTTAATAGTAAGATTATATGTGTTTGGGTCACTCAAAAGATTTTTGGGTCAAATTTGAGAGAGTTAGGGGCTGTTTGGGAAGAGTTGGAAACCTAGTGTTCTATGTGGTCATATTTGAACTAGTTCTCCTAGTTTCGAATCCAGTGATTCTTTGGGGTTTCAATGGGGTTAATAGCTCTGATTTTGGATCAGGAATATTATAGTGGTATATCATATCTTATTGGGAACCTTACAATGGTTGGAAATTATATTTTATGGGTTGCACATGTTAATTCAAATCCAAATTTATATATATAAGCCACTGTTGGGATCAAGTTAAAATTATGCCATAATTCCGTAGAACATCTAGAGTTAATATTCCTAGTTTTTAATTGGGGATATTACAACTAGGCATGAATACAATCCCAATACATTCAATCATAGGAGAAGAAGGTGTCCAAAATCACTACACACACTATATAAAAGGAATAAGTTTCCTACAGGGGTTACATGGACACCATCACAAATTTTTGCACATTGAGGATGGTTTTCATTGGAATGTACATGGTCAGAATAGGAGTGGGGACCAACCAAGTATTTTTAAATATTAAGGGCCAAGACACAAAATGGTCAGTAATAAATGGATTGGGGACCAGCCAAGCGTTTTGAAATATCAAGATCCATGACACAAAATGGTGAGTAATAAATGGAGTGGGGACTAGCCAACCACTAAATAGAAGCAGAAGTAATCTTAACAAAAATTTCAATGGTTGATTTCTATTGAATTTAGAGTTTCACTCTTTACCTTGAGCTAATTTTCTATGGAATCAAATTTTTATTGTTAATATTGACAATGCACAATTAGAGGTTAGCCTCAATGTGAAAGAAAATACATGGAATTAAAATTAGAGGTAGAGCATCAGTTATTTCCTACCTTTGTAAATTTAAAACTCGGAGAGCATTGAACAACAACCATACTATAAATTTAACCTTGCAAGGTCACAAATTTTTTTGCTACTTTGTTGCAATTTTCTTGGTTGGCCATTGATGTAGGAGAATCTAGTCTCATTCACAATTGTAATATGATAAGACTAGGGTCTTGACATCTACCCAAGAGAGACAGTTGTAATATGATCAGACCTTAGGATCTTGACATCAAAATTTCTATTCTTAGAAACATTTGCAAGATATTATGAGTTAGTTACAGGAATGTAGGAGCTTGTTAGTGAGATGGAAGAAATAGTTATTCTTCTATATGCATGGATGCTTGTGAGTATTAGAAGAGAGAGGCTGGCTATATAACATTAGAATCAATCCAAGCAAAGATAGAGAGTAGATTAAGGTTTGTTTATGAGCATGTACAAAAGTTCCAGATTATAAATGGAAAAGGAAATTTCTCCATAATTGTGTGTTGGTTTCATATATCTGTGTGAATGATTGAAATCATGGTGAATAATGGCTCATAGTAGAAATATCTGAGATTGATTATTCTCTGTACATGAGGTTTTCAATGAAGTGGAATGAATTCTATTTGAAGAAAACAAGTATAATATATGAAGTTGTTAGTCTTCATATATTCTAAGTTACAGATTATGTGTGAGTTCAAAAGATTGACTGGGTAGAACTTATTTGAGAAGTTCTAGTCCTTAAATTCTGGTGAAGACTTTAGATATTCTTTGCATAACAATCAGATTGACATATGAACCATTAAGTCTTGGACAACTTATGGTCTGATAAATTGAGGGTTTGAACTCGTGGATCAAATTCTTGGGAAGAGTAAATGCCAGGTTGGTTCATTTCTGAGGTAATGATCGTTATCATCCAAATTATATTTTAAATCCAACTGTCAGTTAATGAGAAATGGTTTTCTAAGGTAGAGCATTCTTTTGATTAAGCAGTTTATTCCTATGTGGAATCTGGAAGTCGATTTCTTGTTTAGAAAGCATAGCTCCTTATTGTGAATGTGCCCAGTGGCATAATTAAAACAACTAATAGATATACCGGGATGAGATTGTGGACATAGATGAGATTGCAAGAAATTCCTGTGATGATTGCAAATGTTGGGACAAAGTAGATCCAAGCCATGTGATTCCTGCAATTTCTTGTGAGTGTAATGTGTTTTCACACTCAGGGTTTTAAGATGTACAAATGAATAACCTACAAAGCCATATTTGTGCTTTAAACTACATTTGAGTGATTTTGACCCCATTAATAACCTTTAGTGGAGAAGGTTAGAGTAAACTTGGCAGAGAGACCAAATGGAAGAGCCTAGCTAGTGATCTAATACCATAGATCACTATATGATGAAAGAAGGTGTATGGACACCTTGATTTTAGTAGAGCATTGACATCCTAGGAATGAAGAAGTTTTATATGTAAGGAAATGTGAATACCCTTAAAAGCCAAGATTTTATAGCAATAAATCTAGTGGTCCTCAAACACTAGTGGGTCACGATCCATATTGGTAACGCTTGCATTGTCTTCATAGCACATAGAGGCAAATTAATGGAATTTTTAAGTGCAACTTATTTTAGGAAGTTGGTGATTTAATGAAGAGTGCTCTAAGCAATGGAGATCACTATAAGAGACATTATGAGCAAGTAAACCACGTTAATAAGAACTTTGTAAGTGACTGGTGCAAACCTACAAAGACAACTATGGGATAAGGGGCATTCAAATTGCATACTCCATTTCCAACAACTTTTTAGATCTAAATTTAGCTAAAATTTGATTGAAATCATAGGTCCTCTATAGTTTGAGTTTTGTAAATTTTAAAAATAAGTTTACCTATAATCTTTGGTCGAATTCCAACACAATTCAAAAAATTGGAATATTTTTGAATGCCCCTTATCAAGCATGTCTAATGAATAAAGTATGCGAGACTAATAATGTCTAAATGGTTTGAGACAAGGAAAAATGAACCCAAATATCCAATCGAGAGAATGCGATCAACTTATTAAAATGGGCATACCCCCCTTTCCTATTATTAAAAGACATTTAACCAGTTCTAAGTGTTTTTCATCAATACTAGGCATAATATTGTCATCTTACAACCATATGTTGGTAGCCGCCTTAACAATCAAACCCGTTAAGGGCATAATGTTGGGTATGTGGTATATTCTTTGCATATGTATGGGGGCGGATGCACCTGTTAGCGGCGCTCCTAGCGATCCCGGTTAAGGGATTGGGGTCTATTTTCTAATCCAGGTTAATAGATTAGAGTATTGGATGCTGTGGAATACCTATATTGTATTGTGAGTGATTCATAATGAGTATGAGAAAATAAGAGGCGTGGCTCTAAGTTTTGTTGGTTCTCTCGGTTAAAGGTTTCCAAGGTAAATCTCTGTGTATTATGTGTGAATGTTGTGGTGTAATCTATGTTTTTCTTAAAAGAATCTGTATGCTTTGCTTCTCTACACATGTTTACAATTTACACATAAAAGAAACCTGTAGAAGCATTATGGGCCAAATTTAATCATTAGACAATATGAAATCAACCCTATATCAAATATGGGCATAATCCTAATCAGTTTGGACGGAGATCTAGGCATGACCATCACTAAAAGTTAATTATGTGCATGAAAATGGTCAACCATCATTGGGGGTATGCTAATGGACTAACTCCAAGCAAAGCCACAATTGTGGACATGGATACAAAGAGTCGTTGGTCACCAACTATGAATAGCACACATAGATTTCTTGGGTCCAACATAGTGAATGCTATCATTGTGGAAAAGGCCATTGATGGTATGACTTGTCTAATATCTCGACTTTTAACGTTGGCGTTAACTAAGATAAACAATTATTTATCCTTGAATTCATTTAAGAAGAAAGTAGAGGTGCCCTGCCTAAATTAGGCACAATTCAAGAGATATCTCGAGGGTTATGCTTTGAAATGAAATCACATGGTTAGTTAATGTTACAATTTTCAAACTTGGTTGTAGGTCATCGAGAAGTTTTGCCAAGAATACACCTACTGTAACACACAACCATAAGCCTCCCACCAACTACAAAAGTAAGAGCAAGAAATTGGAGACTATTCAAAAGTATGGATCTTGTATCAAAAACCTTTTGTACCAACATACTTTTGATACACATGAAATATAACAATTTAATGAGTTTATTTTTGGCTTGCAACCAATAATAAGTATTGTAGTATAACAACACTAAACCGACTCATATAAATAAGCAATTCAAATAGCCATAGAGATGAATAATTTGAGTGCACTACTCAAGATTAGATTGACTAAATGCTGAGCTAAAAGAGGAATTTGTAAAGTCAACAAAGAGGTGACGTAGTTGGCTAGTTATTCCTCTCCTTGAAACTGACCAAGATTTGTCTTCACTAACAAGAGGAAATTGAAATAACAAAGCAACTTCTACTACCAAGAGCCAAAAAATTGAATATACTTATTTCCACAAGCACCAAACCCATCATCATTCCTTACTTAATTGTTAAAATAATCCTTCCACCTTAAGGAAGTTCAAGCACAACATAAAATAAAAACACTCACGAAAACATGTTGAAATCCCTCAAAGCAAACATTTCATTCCAAAAGTGAGCATATTTGGACAGATGGTATTATGGGTTGTCACATACAAATGAAATCAAATTTAGAAGGTTGCATCCACATTAGATCATATTGGACATTAAATCTTTGTTGTGTGTGTTGGCAATTTGTTGGTAGACTATGTTTGAAACTAGTAGCTTCGGCTCACTCTATGCACTTTAACAAGTTCAACATATTTTTTTGTTTATAAAAAAACCTTAACACCACATAAGAAACATCTGCAATGTTAATCTAACCGATTGGAACCCATTGGAACACCCATTGGAACACATCACAAACATTAACATACTCTTTGGCATATTTAAACATTGCAAACCACCACAAAACAACATGCAAAAACTTGACTCTCATGATTCAACATTGATACATCACATGGGCTTACATAATGTCTATGAGGTTTCACAATGAGTTCAAGTGAAAATCTTGGAGTATCAACAACCATTGACAAATTCAATATTCCAAACACTAGAAAATTTTGTACATCGTTGAACCTTATGCAATCTTTACATATGGCATGCACATATATTATGGATAACATTGAACCTTATGCATTCAATAAGAGAGGACAAAGTGAACCTTATCCATAAAATGTTTTGGTTTTCTTGATTGTACAAATTCATACATGCACTTACCATAGCACACAAGCATAAAACATAAATAAACAACTAACATCTCCTATTCATCATCGTTAAAGCATACACAATCATCTTCCCCATAGAGGCACCCTTGTGGCCTATCGTATTCTTCAACCTCTCTCACAAGAATAATGAGTGCATCGTCAAAATCCTTTACAATAGTGGATGGTTGCGCCACTTCTAATTGTGGATGAATGGTGGTCGGATTGAAATGATGTCATGGGTCTCCCATAGTTCTCTTAGCCACAATCAATTCTTTTATGACCTTGGTATGCCAGTCGTAGTTCAAAGGAAAGTAGGTTATAAGGAGGCTTATACACATTTCATTTGTGGACCAGACATGTCCAGGAATTATCAATGTGCTTTTGGATCAATCATTTAGGATCATGTTTGCAATTATGTTGCATTTTTTATACCATTCACCATGGTTTACAAGAACAACCAAAAGATGTGATGAATCAACATAAAGGTCATAAGATGGAACATCCGCAATGTAGGACTCAGGTGGAACATGACTCATTATGGCTCTACAGATTTCTGTCTTGACTTCTAATGTGCTAGTAGGAAATCTACGTAGATCTCTCTTGATACACGAAAGAATGTATTCAATCGCCAATGCACAATACCAAAGTATGTACTTGATTAGATAAACCAGAGTATGTGACACCACTAGGTTAATGGTTAAAATATAACAGATTTATAGGTTTATGATTTATAGATTATTTTGAGCTTCAACTATTATTTGCCAATGCATGGCATTTTTGTCTTTAGTTCTACTTGGGATGAGAATAGGTGCTTGAGACACTAAGGAAACATCGACTACTAGAAAACATATTGAAGTTTGAGTTTTGAATATCTAAACAATGTTTGGTGCACTTAAGGCATGTGACAGGAAGGAAAAGTAACATGAAAGGAATTCCTACAAAGGTGTTGCAGCTGCAACCTCTTCCACAAAATTTCTTAGATTTTAGGGCCCCTCCTTCGATATTGAATCCATCTTTAGTTATTTGTTTTTATTTTTGACCCTTCAGGTTTCATAAGTCTCTTAGAGTGCCTTCCCATAGAGAATCTTACACTTAGATTTTTTTTTAAAGTTTATTTGTTTCAAAGCCAAATTCATTTCTGACCGAAACGGTCGGAGCCAAATTCATTTCGGCACCGAAACAATTGGAGAAAATTTTGTTTCTATGCCGAAACGGTCGAGGGACAATAAAATTTGGTGCCGAAATAGTCGCCACCAAATTCAATTTAATGCTGAAATAATCGGGAGACAAATCGTTTTAGCACCAAAACAATCTGGGCTACATCATTTTTTTTAGACCAAAACGATTTACACATTTCGTAGTTTGCTTATGTTTTCCCCGAATACATCGGATCACTTTCATGTTCCACCCTAAAACAACCGGTGTGAAATCGTGTTTTACTTCGACATACATCGGATCTCATTGCAATTGTGCATTGGTGGGGTTATATTTTTCAAACCATGTAGGCCAACGTAAAATGATGTTTTCGACCAAAATAGACCAGTGTAAAACCTTGTTTCACACCGAAACACATCGGATCAAGACTTCATTTGCCATTGATATGAATTATGGTTTGATGCTTATTGTTGTGAAAACCCATATGGTTTCATAAGAGGTGTGAAAAGTGTTTTGAGTCCGCTACTAAGTGTTAAATGAGGGTTTAGGGTTGAAGAGGCATTTTAAAAGGAAAAGTCCATTCTAAGTTCAACATTATGCTTATAAACGTCGTTTCCTTCCTCCACTTGGAACAAAGCTTCTGCCAGATCACATGCTACCTGGAGGGGATCTTCTGCCCACTCGACCAATAGCTTGGGAACACGCTCATTTCGAGGTAGGTTTATCTAATGTTTTGGATAAATGTATTTGTTTTCAATTGGGCATTAGGAGTTAGGTAAAAAAAACGTTTCTTGCCCTAGTTTTGCTTAGCATTTAAGACTGCCATTTTCGTTTTGATTCCTTTTACTTCGTGCTAAGGGATCGATAGAGAGTGTTCACCAAAACTTCGGCATGTGTTATTTTGTTTCAACTTATGAGCGTCCAAGCAAAGCACCACTCTCAACAAGTTTCGAAAAGGGATTCTTTTCACTAAACCCTAAGATAATGCGTCTCTTACGACCTACCTGAGAAGGAATAAAACCCTAGATTATTGGAGTTTATCTGGTTGAGGAAGCAGTTGATAACTGACCAATGTTGATCGATATGGTTTTCCAGTTAGCATGGTCAATATATTTGCTTATTCAAAGTATTTGTTTTCATTTGCATATAGAATGTCTTCTCATACTTTTGATTTCAGGAATAGGGTGCATTTAAACCAGTCTCATATATAATGGTAGTATGAATGCTTGAACTTAGAGAATAAATCCAGGACATCTGAAAAGAAATAAAGGTTATACTGAGTATTTGGTTTGAAATTTTCTCAGTATCATTGTTATTCACTTGGTGTAAAACCTTAAAATCTGATGAACCATGCTTAGAAAAGGGTTACTTCAATTATGTTAGCCTTAACTTTCAAAATAATTATTTTGTTTGATAGGATAGACATGATATATTTCAGACCCACACTCACTTCAGGAGTAACTTGCATTGAAAGTAAATATGTAACCGTATTGACGACTTGAATAAGTAGGAATGCATATAACTTTATTTGGTGATTTTGAGTAGAAATAAATTGGGCTATTCAATGTTTTATTAGAGACCCCATTGTTATTATTTTGATTATACTGCAAACATAAACAATTTCAAGTCTTGATACTGCTCTTGGGTTTCAGGATCCCAGTATGTATAGACGATCTTCTAAGCGCAAAATCAAAGTGGTAGAATCCGATTCAGACATTGAGATAGTCTCGGAGTCCACTATGGAGATCCAATTCAAGGATACAAGAGTTGTCACTGGAATAGTCCCCGAATACAAGGGGGGAGAAATTTACTAGCTCATCAAAGATCAAAATATGCCAGAGGCCTCGATCGAAGAAATGGTTATATATCAAAATATAAAGAAATCTAGACTCCACAAGGTAGCTACTAGACTAGAACTGTTCCTGTGTTCTGAATTAATAGGATGGATCTTGCCTCATGTAGATGCTAAATTCAGGATCATTGCGGGAGCCAATGGAAATGGGATTGCCTCATTTAAACCTGCTCACATAAGCAAAGATTATAAATTGCCAGCTCCCAAATTTCTCCTAACAGATGATTGGATTAGTAGTGTAAAGATAGACCACTTAGAGTATGCAAAGAAAATGCTTCTCCCAGGTAGACAGCTGAGGCAGAGATCCAATGGGGAGCATGATACACAAAATCTGAAAACTCCATTCAGAATTGTTGCAATGATCTTATGTAGAATCTACGGGAAGGAAACTGCAAACATGTATAAGCTCTGTTGGGTTCCTCTAATGTATCATGTCACCACATATGGTACTATATTCAATTGGGCAGACATCATATCGGAGAACATGGCTTAGGCTATATTAGTAGCTCAGGAGGGATTGAAACAAAACAAAGCGGAATTCTACATGCCCTCTAATATGATTGATTGTATCCTTATCAGAAATCCATTCCATAAGTTGGGATGTTATTGGGTTCCAAATGAGACCCCCATCTATGTTGCATATCATATCATGTGGGCGCATAGACATGTAAGTTTCTACGAGACAATTTGTGAAGAGTTCATAATACCTCTGTATAAATTAATTTTCAACAAAGAGCCAAATTGTTTGTCAGATGCGGCTTTGGAGGTAGTTAGTGAATATGGAGACTACTACTTTGCACTAGAAGGTACCTATATCTGAATGTATGGAGTCACCAAAGGTCCTTCTTTGATGCCAAAGTATGTTACAAACTGTGTTGTTCTAAAGTAATCAATAAGACAAGTTTTTGTAAATGGAGTAGGACATTTCTTAAATGACAAAAATAAGGCATCATATCCTCCACTTCCCTTCATCGTGGGAGCATATAAATTTCCAAAAGTGAAAGGGGATGAAAATTTTGTGAAGGAGTTAGAAGCTTACCACTCTAGGGAGAAAATCCTTGTCAGGAATGATAGCCTATAGAAGGTATCCAAGCATTGTGCAGCATGTAGGATTAACTTTGAGTATTCTGATCATTTCTTGAAAGATGAGGAATTATATAGGAGGGAAAAAAACATGGCTGACTTGAATAAAATATTTAGTAGAAAAACAGAGGCAAGCTCAAGTCAAACAAAAGAAGTCTTAAAGGAAGTAGAACAAAAGAAAGCCAATGAAGAGGTGCTAGCAGTAGAAAAGGAAAAGAAGATTTGGGAGGAGACTCTAGCAAAAGAAATTGCAAGAAGAAGCATTAGCAAAGAAGCTACAAGAAGAGCAACTTGCTAAACAAGAGGAAGAAATAAAACAAAGAGAAAAGGAAGCAGAGGAAGCGAAAATAAAATAAGAACAAGAAAAGGCAAGGAAAGAAGCAATCGAGCAAGAAAAGCAGAGATTACAAGATGAAGCTAATAAAAAAGCGGAAGACGAGGAAAGGATCAAGAAAGTTGTGGAAGAACAAAAACACCAAGAAGAAAGCCATGATCGACAAGATATGGACATGGATGATCCTGCTGATTCTAATCCAGAAATACCATTCACTGGAGGTCACCTTACAATGGTTGAGCTTGGACTCATGTCATTCACACCTTCCAAATAACACTTAGTAGCTAAACTTGAGACCATTGTCTTTGATCCAAAAAGGAAAACTATTATGAGAAGAACTGAGAAGAGATTGAAGGTTGGTACTCAGCCAGATATTGTGAATTTTCAAGAAAGTACTTTAGTAGAAGGTACTAATAAAGATCCAAAGTTCACGGATTCTATAAATGTTGTTGCAGCACAAGAAAACACAGACAACATAGATAAATTAACTGAGGATTTGGAGCGAAGCAAAGCTAAGATGATGAAGTTGAAAGATAACTTGGTACAAGCCCAAAGTGAGGGAATCAAAATAAAAAGGAAGTGAGATTCTCTAGAAGCAGAGAAGGAAAATATTTTGCTAGATTTTCAAAATCTTGAAGATGAGAAAGACTCCTTAAATGTGCCAGTGTGCAACTAGTAATAATGGAAGGAGAAAAGGCAGATTTCCAAGCTCAAATCAATGAGCTAGAAGATAAAGAAACTCAACTGGATCAACGGGTGGAATCTCTTACGATTGAAAAGGGATCTTTGCAAGCCCGGATGGATGAATTGAATAAAGAGAAAGAGTCATTGATGGAGCAACTCAAATTTGCTCAAGCACATAAACCAGAAATGACATCATTTTACGAGCAGGCTTGTGAATTGCAGAAGCAACTGTTTCACTCCCAAGAATTATTAACGGAGAAGATTTATGAGTTAAAAGAGGCGGTGAATAGATTGAAGCAAATATCTACAAAAGCTGCAAATGCAAGACAAAAACTGGTGGAAACCTATAATAAAGTAAATAAGATGATTGTATGGAAAGGAATAATCAAAGAAGTTCCTGCACACTTGCCCAAAAGAACAATTGTTGAATTAAAATTGGATATAGCTCTCCAAGATAATTGTCGGAAATCAGCCAAGAGGATACAAAATGAAGTGTAGAGATCAATCACGAAGTGTGAAGATAACTATCAAGCAATATAGCAAGTTTTCCAGAAATGTCATCTTCCACCCCCTAAGGCCATTGATAAGTTGCCACCCAAAGAACAACGTATTGCATAATTGAGGAATGGTCTAGATGAGGATATGAGTTATATTAAAAGGTTGGGCATGCTCACATCATAAGACCTCCACAACATATTGGACAAGCAACTCTAAATGCTTACCTTTTGGGAGAAGGTCATAAGGTTGTATCGAAGGGATTGATAGATGCACTCAAAGAGCTATCCACACATGAAATAGATTTAAAGTTATTAGAGCCCCAACAATTGAATGTAATATCTTATGAGAGTGAACTCTAGGATAATTCATTGAAAGTCAAGAGAATATTCCATCTAATTAATGTAATTTGTATTTTCTTATTTATTTTGGTTATTTTTGGGTGCAACCACAAAAGACAAAATTGTGGAAACAAAGAGTTAAGATGGAATGTGAAGTGATCAGTCACATAAAGACAAATTTTGTAAAGATAAATAGGGGGAAAATAGAATAGGAAAAGGGATTTTTGCTGGTGCATTAGAAAACAAGTATCATTTTGTATGAGAACTACTTTTCTTCTAATGAGAAAGAACTATTTTGCTGGTGAAGGATTACATGGAGTTTTGCATGAAATGTTATGAATGAATGCACATAATTATTTCTTCCTTTGTTCATCTATATACAGTAAGATCCTTCCCGCTTTATTAGATTAATCTAAAGGTATGTGAATAATTTTACTAGTGGTAATTATAAATGCAATGTTCTGTGTAAAACGAGTAATGAATGAAACAAATGTGTACCAAAGTTATCTTTGTGTAATTATTTTACTGTGATTGTGGATGCTTTTCTTTCAATAAGTTAACTGTTGAAGTTGTATAAGCAATCTCAGCCATTACTCATATTCTAAATTTTGCTCCTTACAAGGATGGATTAGATTAGCTAGTTAAAGATATGTGCTTTAGTAGAATAGTTTTAGATGATTGATAAGGTGGAAGTGGTAAGACGAGAGGTAAGAACCTGTGCTTCACTTGTGAGGCTTCTACCTATCAGTCAAACTTAGCCTAGTTAGAATCATGCATTGTTAGAATTAGGACATTTACATTTGCATCCTTAAATAATAAAATTTAAACAGTGGACCGGGCTACAACCGGTAAACTAAAATCAAAACACTTTCCACGGTAGCTGAACCATAAACCGGACGGATTCCCCATTCCAAACAATGAATAGTCTAGTTGGGAATTTTCATTAGGGAGAATCCCTACTGTTGACGCACAGATTTTTCCAGGCATAAAAAAAAGGTTAGGAATTCCAATCATGTTTTTCTTCCCAATATTATGATCCCTAGAAGACTAATTCCTAGTCAATTGCCACAAATATTTATTGCTACAATGTGTACTATATATACAAAAGTGGGAAAAATAAAGAAAAATTTCATAAAATAAAAATTAGGGTTTATTTTTAACAATTGCATTGGAATTTGGAGCAACTTATGGATCACAAGCAGACGACGTGAGGAAGAGAAGGAACCAAAATAACTCAATTCTATTAGTATTTACCTATATTGTATAAACTACAACATTGTAAGTTAGGCAGTCAATCCACAACTTGTTTTCCCTATGAAATATTTGTTAGGCGCAGTGAAAGCTTAGAGGTAGTTATCTTATTCCTCACATTATTCTTAAAAATCATGCGCATGCTTTCTGGGTGAGAGCTTTGAGGACTTACATTGGCCAAATGTAACTGGAAATATATATGCTTATCTCCTTTATGTCCATGTTATATTAAAATTTTTTGAGCATCACAAGCATACGTGTAAAGGGTTAATAAATAGAAGTTTAACTTTCATTTGATACATAAGATTTGTTCTTTTAACCAATTGTAAACCAACTTAGAACTCATAATTGATGCTATTCATTTGAAAAGAGACAATGGTCTAATTATTACACTCCACTCTCAGTTTATTTGAAAGATCGATGATCGATGATCTTTGACGTGTTGCATGGTGCCCAATGTCACAAATACATTTATCACACTCCCTTTTTGAATCGATCCAATAGTTCACCATGGTTTCTAGGGAAACATCTTTGAATTTCAGTGGATTCCATTACCCGATATTTTAAAATGAGATGATAAAATTCTCTGGTAGTGCATTCCCATTACATTGTTTTGAGCCCGTAACAATGATGAATGTCATTGAATCTTTATATCCAACCATACATGGGCATTTTTTGGAACCAATGGAACAAGGTTTGGATGATGACATTGGATGAGGGAATTGTCCATTTCAATTTGTATATGGCGGATTCTGGCTCACAATCAATTGTAAACATCAAGCGAGAAAGATGGTCCACATTACAGACATAGAACATATGGGGATAGTGTGCCAGAAATGAAGAAGAAAACAATCAACTTGCCACATCGAAGAGATACCATATTACCAAATTAAAAAACCCTTATGATGCAACTGGACCAAAAGGATGCAGTGGGGAAAACCCTTGCTGACATGTTTTTTGAGAAATCCCTATCTTCAACTCGATCAGTGGTCGCTTCCACCATCCACTGAGCTACCACTTCCACTGTCCACTAAGCTATCTCTTCTTTTCAACTCGATTTAGGGCCACTTCCATAGTCCACTGAGCTACCCCTTCCATTGTCCACACTCGACCCTACACCCCAAACCAAGTCTAAAGGGGACTATTGAACCCCTATCATAGCGAGGGGCAGAGCCCACTATGTCCAATATATATTCGATTATAACCTCAGTTAACTCACCTTCATGGCGGGACTGGACAATAAACAACGTTCAAGGTATGGTCAGGCCCCGCACATACCGTCATTATAGATGAGAAGAGCCACTTTAACCTGCTATTAGGAGCTTAAAACCCTGGATTACAATCTACCCAACCTAGGAAACCATTAATTCATCTCTATCCTCAAACATCCTTTCTTGCTGGTCGGAGAAGCTATTAACCCATTCCACTGAGCACGCAATTTTGGCCTAGTTCGACTAGCTTGATTTTTTATTGGTTCGATTTTTTATTTCATTTCAATTTCATTTGGTTCAAGCTCATGCAAAGAGAATACTTTTTAAATTAAACCAATAAATATATTTCGATATGAAATCCGCCCATGAGAACTAAAAACCATGTATAATTTATGTTAGGGTCATGGAGTTAGGTCTTAGTGTTGAGGTGAGACTTGTTAGGACCATGTATTGGTATTAATGTTGAGGTGAGACTTGTTAGGACATTGTTTTGGTCTTAATGTTGAGGTGAGACTTGTGGATTTTCATGTGTCTTCCAACTTATCAAATCCATGTTACCTAAACATTGAGGCTTGTAACCCCGTCTCAATTGCTTATGAAGAAGCATCCTAGTGAACAAACATAGGTTGACCACTAGATGGCTATATAAGTGGGATTGTGAGGGTACACAACATAGATAGTGGTCACCCACTTGGATTTCACCACCTTAGGCATGTCCTTATAATTGCTCATTTCAACCTTCATGGCTTGCATTACTTAGTGTATTTTTTCACTATTGTTTAAGACTTTTGGAAGCTGGCGCTTTCAAAGCACATATTTATTAATCGTGCTTTCTTAGAATGTCTATAGTGTGATTATCTATTCCACCTTTTACGAAGTTATGATTGTATGTACACGTACATATATTAGCAAAGGAACATGGTAAGCATTTCCATAATTGTCACATCATCAAACATAAATTTGACTAGGTTGTAATATTAGCATGTGCATTGGCTAACATGTATATATGATAAATTTGGGTGCATGAACGATACACACAACCATTAACAAACCTAATTCTCAATACAAGGACTCAAACCAAAAGAAATGCACTGTATATGAGATCATTATTTTTAAAGTGGGATATGTGTGGATATATGAGGTTTTGTGCACTAAGGATGGGTCTTGGACCATGGTTTGTGAATAAATTGAGGAAATTATACCCTAACATAATATTCTTGAGGTAATGGACAATGATTAAGGTCATGAACCATAACATACACTCTTTAAAGTGGATATTTGGCATAAAAGTTGGAAATGGGCACAATTAAGATTTTTTCACATTTAGTTGAAGACATTCAATTATTTTGTGTGGTGAGTTGTATATGGATTGTTTTCTTGGAGAGGTATATGAAAAATCTTAAAGGACTTATAAGGTTATGGGAACACCCAAAATGAGGCATGGTTGAGGGTACCTTGTATTCAAATGTTTCTTTAATATTATGTCAATATAACTAAAATAAACCCATGTAGGTGCTCTAATAACATGAGATGGTGAATGTGATCATGAATAGATTAAACTAGAGGGAGAGTGAATGCGATGATGTTGTCAATGAGGATGATCACGATGATGAGGATGATCATGAAGATGGTGATGATGATGACTATGGGGATGATGACAATGATGATGATGAGGTAATCATGATGACGATGATGAGACGTGCATCATGAATGTCGATGAAAATGAGGATTATACGGGGACATGAGTCATCCTTGAGTTTTCAAACCCTGCCATACCATTAAGGCATGCACCCAGTCTAACCATGTCAAATTCCAACGCATAGAGGCGCAATTTGAAGAAATTTCAACATTGGCCCTATTCACTGCTCACTATCTGGGGTTGATGAAGATGATGTTGAGGACAAAGACAATGAAGATGATCATGGAGATGATGATGTTGATGCTGATGAAGATGATCATTAACATCATGATGATGATGACGTTGAAGATGATGAAGATGATCATGAACATCATGATGATGACGACGACGACGACGATGATGATCAAAAGTGACCGTTACCGTTGGAATACCAACTAATACACCTTAAACATCACAGGTCCAGTGGCTCAAGAACAAGTGTCGGTATACCAACATTTTGACGTGGTAATACCGACTGTTTAATTATAACCATCGGTCGACCGACGAACACAGACTATATTTAAAATAAAATATTTTTAACAAGTATTTTCGATGGTCTTTCCGTATTGTCGTATTTTTTCGCTAAATTTTGAGCCAAAATGTTCTCGTGAATCATTCATATATAGGTAACCAAGCTAGTTTTAATTACATGCACAAGCATAAAATCAAGTGAAACTCAAGAGCAATCACCTTGAATGGTCAAATGCGCCCTCCTTAGGGAGTAATGTTGAACATGCAAGTGTTGTTGGGGTTTAGGCTTCAAATTTATAAGTGCATGAGTGGTTAGGGTTAAATGGCACTAGAACTACCTCATGAGGTAGTTAACTTAGTTATTCACGAGCAACCAATTTTTAACTAGACTTGCATATGAAATTGGGTTGTAACTAGACCTAAATAACCAACTAGGATGCATTAGGGAATTAACTCGGCCAAAACTGCTAACTAAAGTGCATTAAACCCTAAAAAAGGGGGCAATTCATGCAAGAGAATCCTAATCCCTAAAAAATGTGGTTAACTAGTTGTGAGGGTACCTTTGACCCCCAAAAATGACTATTTTTCCATGCAAGTGTGCCCTTGACCCTAAAAATAGGGGGAGAACTCCAATAGGAGTGTTGTTGTCCCCTAGTAATGCAAACAATGTAAAACGGATGTGTATGTACACCAACATAGCTTAATGACATAATGAACCCAAAATGTATTTGGGAAACTTAATATGGGAAAACTTAGTTTGTGGGCATATTGTAGAGAAATCTTAGGAAGTTTTGGTTGTCAAGGTAACATAGGAGATAGTTTTGACCTCCTTTTATACAACGAATCAAAGGAGATCATCTGTTGGTTTAATGGTTGATGGCCTCCTACATTATATTTGTACCAATGGCTCTATTTGAATTGGACAAAGAATTATGAGGTATATCTTGTATCCAATTTTTTTTTATTGTTCAGTTCCACATTGTTGTCAATTATTAGAAATTTTTTGAGGGTCCATAGTTCTGGGAAGAGCGAGTCTTTTTGTTTCTCCTTGGTTTCCAAAATTTAACCCATTCATCATGTTTGTAACCAAAATCCTTGTTTGGGTATGCCTCCCAAATCTTCCCTTACACTTTTGGGAGTTATTAGTTTTTTAAGACAATGGGAATACCTTGGGTAGATAAACAAATACAAATAGGAGTAAACTTGTTTTTTTTTTTACATGTGCACATATCTATGTGGAGATCATCATTAGTCAGGGATTATTGAATAATATTATACTTCAAAGGAGAGGCTCTAGATGGATGCAGGAATTGGATTATGAAAATACAACATTCTAGTGCCATTTTTTTTCATGAGTTGGACATTTGCAGGATGCATGTCCTCAAGTGCGAGATTATCCTAAAAGGAAAAAAAGAAACCAAAAACCCAAAGGATGACAATCATATGAGTAAAAACTATCAAATGATGCAGAGAAATAGAGTTGAAAAACTCAATCGAATATAGATTTAGTTAAGGATACCAATGGCTTCCCCAAAATGTAGGTTGATGAAACAACATTTTCTGTTGCGGATAGAGAAGAAACCAAAATCCCTCGAGGGTGGTAGTTGCACATGAAAACTCATCATGAGAAATAAAGAGAACATGTGAATTTGACAACTTGAATTCTAATAAGAAATTGGCACACCTTTTGAATCATGAACATTTGATATATTCTATGCATCCTGACCATCATATGTATGCTTATTGTTAGTCATGGCAAAATCTTATCTAGAGGTGTGACATGAGGTTAAAAAGAAGAAAAGAAAAACGATAGGATTGAGGACTATTTTTCACCAAAAAACAATTTGTACATTAATATGCAATATTATCCTTTGCCTATCAAATGTTGAGAGGATCATCTTTTTAGATGTTTTGAAATGCTCTTATAGTATATGCATAATGTAACATATTTTATCCATTATAAATAATAAGTTACAATTTTTAATTTTTTTCAAGGAAATAAAAAGTATTTCATTAAAGATCAAACACCATGTAAACCTTAGATGTTTCACAATATCCAATCATACTACATTTGTATTTTATAATCAAGTTTATTCCTTTTTTCTTCATGAATATAAGCATGAACATCACACCCAAAAATTATGAAATGCTATAGTTGTTTTTTCTTAAGGATGTTCTTTTTGAGAGCATTTGTGTGCGTCCTATTGATACTATAAGTTTTACTATTTATATCTCATCACAAAATTTTGGATCCAAATTCCTAGCACAATGCATACACTTTGCCATCTCCATAAAAGGTGTATTCTCCCATTTATCTACCCCGTTTTGATGAGACGTGGAAGGGACCATATGCTTTTTTGACTTCCATTTTGCTTACAGTAATTATCAAACGCATTCTTCTCATCAGTATTCATTTTTAAAATCTTAATAGGTTTACCACTTTGGTTTCTTTTATGCAGGTTAGCTTACACATAAATGAAAATTCTAATTAGGTGTAGGAATTTTATAAGGATTTCGAGATCAAAGTTTAGGACATGGACATGCCTATTTTTTTGTAGAGCATTTTGCACTTAAAGTGAGCATTCTTGGAAGGTTGGAATAAGAACAAATTTTCTTCAATATAGGAGAAGTTAGAAGTTGATTCAGACCCCGAGATGAAATGTATTTATAAAAAATTGAATACATAACTCAAATGATTCTACAAAATTAGATTTGGGTCATTAACCTATAATTGGTGCAAATTTTGGTAAGGCCTCACATGCATTTTGACATTATAAAAAAACATGGATTTTGAGTATTTGCACAAGTTTTAATTTTCAATATGGAAATGTACGAAGGTGAAGAATGACAAAATACATTATCCAATTTGAATAAGTCAAATTTACCAAGAAATGCACCCTAGGCATGCATTTGGTGAAGTTTTGATCGTATTCAATCAAAATGTTGAAGTTGCTAACTTGGCAAATTTGTCATGGGAAAATGGAGGTCAATTAGAAAATTATGATATATGGATTTTGTGGACAAGGTGAAAATCTATAGAAATCAAAATTTAGTTTCTCAAAATGACACTTGCACAATTTTTATAATGCATTTTTTGAGACCTCTTAGCACATTGGTACACAATTTTTAACAACAAACTTGGATTTTGAGCAATTTAATGAAAATTTGGCATTGTTCCGTGCATTCTAAGCATGAGGGAATATAGTATGACTAAGTTGGAGTATATTATATGACCATGGATAATTTAGAAATGGGGTTCATTTAATAAGGCATTTCCCTTGATATTGTAATAAATTGTGATATAGAGAAATACTTTTTCCAGTCCTTAGTGAAGTCTTATAAGCCCTTAGAATATGAAGTGTTGAATTTTAACAATGAAGTAATTGGAAGGTCGAAATACATTGATCAAAAGAATAAAAATGAGGTTTATGAATGAACATAGGGCCTTTAGCTCTTGTTTTATTTAGTTTATGTAGTGTTGATGGCTATGTGATCCAAAGACCTATGCATAGGCCTTGCATATGTAATATGGCCAATGCACATTGGCCATTGATTCAATAAAGTTTATAGAGACCATTGTTGATTGTCTTTGTTGTGAATTCAATTTGATAACATAATGTGTGCAAAATGTCTATTTGAATTTAGTACCATTATATATTTAGTGTTGTTGTGTTAGTTTTCTTGTGTGACTTTTATTATAGCCCCCCCAAGCATTGCATGAAGTGGTATCAGAGCAAATGTTATAACTCTAGGGAAGGAAGAGAAGATACCATCATGGGAGATCACTAGGGAAAGAAGCAAGAGAGACTTATGATTTTTGGGAGAGAGTGTCCTCTTACTAATCATCCATCTGAATGACTTTCTCTCCCAATTGTACAAGTTGAATTGTCCTAATCTGCCATAACAATTGCAAGGGAGTCTTGATGTTCATTAAATCAATTCTTGAGCAATGACAATTTTTTATTGAGGTCTAAAAATTCTTTTCATCTCTTTCATCTATTGGTCATACACTGGATCTTCTCCTTCAAGTGCCTATTCTCTTATTGAAGCTAAGCATTGATGGTCTATAGGTCTTCCAACCTTTCTCCTTTTGCTTTACGCATGCTAGGTCTAGAAAGTTATGGTGGTCACATCACAGTCAAGGACTCAATTCTTTTGATACCTTATGATCTATTAATGAGGGACTTTTATCCCACTTGCTTCACCAACACATATACTATGCATAATTAACTATCTATGTTCTTGGTTTTATGCATAGATCTTCTAGCTCTTCGGAATGGTTACAAGGGCTTTGTTCTCAGGGTAGGTTGAACACAGAAACCAAATACAATGCCAATAATAATCAATATTATGAGTTGGTTTCTTTGTTATTATCACCAGTTAAGCACACAAGAATTGGTTATGCCTCTTTGCTTCAAGGCTTGAATTCTTTCATTTTTACAATGATCCGTTTTCAAGAGAGAAATGAATGATACATCCTTTGAATTTGTTACATCATTTGAATTCGTTTGTGAAAAAACTATATTCAAGGGTTCCAACCTAATAGCTAAAATATGCAATCTATAAATATGAATTCCTCCTTAAATGCTTGGTTTTATAAATGAACCAAATGCTTTTGTCCATATAAAACTTGTTTATGACTGATAGTAATCAAGTAAAAAGGTGAAATATTGATGTGATCATTCACACAATCACACCACATTGTTCTCCTCTAGGCATTTTTCAACCAAAGACCAATGTAATGCAAGGAACTTCAACTCAATAAACCTTTATTGTAATTACCATTGACATGAACTTAGGCTTGAAATTAGCTTTCATCAACATGTATGCAATGTTCAATGAGTAAGACAAGCTTACTCCATGGTGACCTCATTCAAACTTTGATATGTCTATAGGTAAGGAAGCTCACAAACTACCAAAAACTTAGAGAAAGGAGCAATTAAAAAATTCAAGCTTGTTTTGGTGGCACGACTTACCACCCAATGATTGCACTCCAACAAAAAAAAAACCCAATCAAGGAAATATGCCTAGGCAATGGATCATACAACTCTACATCCCTCTCAAACTTGAGTACAACCATAGGCCATGTATGTCACTCAAGCAATGATAGAGATAACGTCTAGTCTCCCAACAATGCCCAGGTTTGTGTAGGACTTGAACAAACTCATGGACACCAAATGGTGAATGAAAAAATATCTCAATTCCATTGGGAAAATCAATCCATTAGTTAATAAACTTGAAATAATTTCATTGGGAAAATCAATCCATTAGTTAATAAATTTGAAATAATGGTGTTAGAAATTCTTAAAACATCACAACAAATTTGTTAGAATAATTATAGATTTTCAATCTAAGTAATGAGTGAACAATGTAGAAAAGAGAGTTGTTGGCACTCTTTGTTTCATCGAGAGTAGCGAGGTGCTCTATAGCTCAACATGGGAGAGATGTCGTCATGTAACGTAGCATTATGTACCAAAAATACAAAGTAATTAAAAAAATTCATGTTGGCTCATAAAACAAAAAATTAAAACCAAATAAAAAGTAATTAAAAAAATCCATGTCAACCCATAAAATAAAAATTTAAAACCAAATAAAAAGTTATTAAAAAAATCCATGTTGGCTTAAAAATAAAAAGGAGCATAAATCCATCTTAAACTCATATCTATCAAGCACTAAGAGGGATCAAAATTGCACCTCAAGAAATTTGATCCCTCTTGATGCTTGACTAAGATGGATCTATGTTGGTTTGTTATGAAAGAACACAATTATGGAGTAAATTTATTGGGCTGCAACAAAAGTATAAATCCCACATAATTAAAAAAATCATTAGAAGGCATTATAATTCAAACTAGCTTCCATTTAACTTGTATGCAAAACTACCACAACAATTAAACATCACACAGAGGAAATCCATCACCCATGAAATCAATATTTACCTTGGAAACCTAAATGGGAAAATCAACATTTAATGGTTTTTCAATTCTCATTTCGACAATTGCTAGTTACAATGCAACTCACAACCCTCTCTACTTCCTCCTCTCTTTGACTAACAAAAATACCAAAAATCCCTTAGAGAGCTAAATTACAACAAGATCTTGTAGAGATGGGGGATAATGGGAAGGCCAAGAGACTAACATTTTAGTTTTCTTTCCTCTCTCTCTCTTATTGTTATTTTTATGTTTTAATTAACTCTTTCATTATTACATTTGGCACAAAATTCAACGTTTCAACCAACATTTGATATATTTTTTTAAACTTTTAACATTAAATTGAAGTAGAATATGAAAAAAAAAAAAAAGACATGTCCTGAACAAACATCGCTTAAACAACATTGACAAGGTAACATTGCTTAAGAAACGTTATCAAGATATTTAACATCACTTAAGTGACATTAAATCCATTTTAGATATTTTCCACTTTTCTACCACATTGAAAAGAGGATTAGACAAAAGCAAACAATACAATTTTTGTCACTAAAAGTGAAATTTGGTTATAAATTTCCCTTTGATTTGAGATTAACCTTCAAAGTTAAAACTATAATTTCTTTTTGATGTTTTTTAAAACAAAAACCGGCAGTGATTTGTAAATTAAGTGTATTGAATATTCCCCCATTTTACGGTTAAATAATAACGTTCAAATTGGAGGAGAAACGCCTCAATCCTCGTCAATTTGATTGCAGCCGTTGATAAAACATCATCGATGGACTATAGGGAAGATATCGGGTTGCAACGGATCGAGACTTCTCAGCCGTTGATGAAAGGCATTTCAAATGAAGCGGGGAAATAGAAAAGAGAACTACATATAAATTGCTGGCCTCGCGTCCATCCTATTTATCGGCATTTTGTCGCCTATTTCTTTATCATTTTGGTTGAGCGCAGAGGAAGGAAGGAAGGATGTCTGGGCGTGGAAAGGGAGGTAAGGGTTTGGGGAAGGGAGGTGCCAAGAGGCACAGGAAAGTTCTCAGAGATAATATCCAGGGTATCACCAAGCCCGCCATCAGGCGTCTCGCAAGGCGAGGAGGCGTCAAGCGCATCAGCGGGCTCATCTATGAAGAAACCAGAGGCGTCTTGAAGATCTTTTTGGAGAATGTGATTAGAGATGCTGTGACATACACAGAGCACGCTCGGAGAAAGACTGTGACAGCCATGGATGTCGTCTACTCCCTAAAGAGGCAGGGCCGAACACTCTACGGCTTCGGAGGCTGAAAAAAACTGTTGTCTGCTGCTCAATTATCCTTTTTATTTTCACCTGGTGTCTCTTCACACTATCTTTTCGTTTTTGAGAATTTCTGATCTCGTCTGTCATGGCAAATGTCGGATGTGTTGCCTTCCTTTCAAAGCAGGAAGGGTTTGTATTTTATGTGATTTGTGCCAGTGAGCATTTCTTGGGGTTTTCTGTTGCCCTTAATTTTTCTTACGGTTTTTGAGTTCCATAGGGTTTAGAACTGCTTCTGTGTTTATACATAAATGAACTTGTAAGATGTATTATATATGGAATACAAGGGAATTTTTTTCTCGGTTTAGTATTTGTAATTTTGATGTTCTCTTTGTGAGTGTGTTTGGAAGATTTTGGAATTGTCATTAGCTATTGCTGAGTTATTGTTGTTAAGAAGTTTTTTCTGGTAATTGTGTAGTTTTTCAAATGGAAAAATGTCAATACCTGCTATTTTGAATCAAGGTATGGTCAGAATTATATAATCAATATATAGAAATTCAACAAGAGCATCATATCACTTACAAGTTACAAGAATTGAACTTGAGTTATTATTGAATAAAGATTGTAACTTAATAATAGAAACTGTTCTTGGGTTTGCCCAAATCTCTTATTATCAATCTCTGGGTTTTTTATATAAATTAAATCTAATTACTTTATTCAAAAATGTAAACAGGAATTAGAGAGAACACATGAATTTGACAATTGGGATGTGGCATGCCTTTTTAATCATGAACATTTGATTTATCCTATGCATATGAACTATCAATATATGCTTAATGTATGCTTATTATTAATTAGGCTGAAGTGTGACATGAGGTTAACAAGAAGAAAATGTTAAATCTTCTCCAACAGTGTGGTAAGAGGATAAAAAGAAAAAATAACAAAAGATAAGATTGATGGCTATTTTCATAAAATGTAAAAACAATTCACATTAATATGTAATATTAATATTTGTATATTAAATTTAAGAGGATCATTTTTCCATGTTTTTTAAAATTCTCTTGTAATATTTGTAATATATGAATGCAACATATTATCTCCATTATAAATAAGGAATTATAATTTTTTTTTTCATTTAAAAAAAATATTACGTTTATTTAAATATCAAACACTTGGCAAACTTTAAATGTTTTAGAATATCTAATCATATATATGCATCATACCAAAAAGCTATGAAATGCTATAGTGGGTTTTTCTTTGACTATATTTAGTTTGAGAGCAATTGTGTGTCTTGTCCTTTGAGTTATAATGTGTAAAAGCTAATTACAAAATTTTGGATCTAACCTCCTATCCTATTGTATACACTTATGCATGTCTAGAAGGCCCTATTCTCTCATTTATACTCTCCATTTTGATGAGATGTGTATGGGCCTATGCTATTTTCAATTTTGTTGTTTTGATTATAGTAATTATCAAAAGTATTGGGCATATTATTTTATTCTATGTATCTTTAAATCTTAATAGGTTTACTACTTTGGTTTTTGATGCATGTTAGGTTGCACATGATTGAATTTTAAGTAGGTGTAGCAACATTATAAGGAATTTGAGTTCAAGGTTTAGGGCATGGGGATGGTTATTTTTTCTTGGGCATGCATCTTGCATTTTAGGTGAGCATTCTTTGAAAGGTTGGAAGATGCATGTTAGGTTGCACATGATTGAATTTTAAGTAGGTGTAGCAACATTATAAGGAATTTGAGTTCAAGGTTTAGGGCATGGGGATGGTTATTTTTTCTTGGGCATGCATCTTGCACTTTAGGTGAGCATTCTTTGAAAGGTTGGAATAAGGACAACTTTTCTTCAAGTATAGTAGAAGTTAGAAATTGATTTAAGGAATAATAAAATGGTACATATTTTGAGTATTTGCACAAGTTTTGTAAAAGGGAGTCTTAATGTTCATCAAATTGATTCTTATGGAATGGTCTTAGTTTTTTTCATCTCTTTCATCCATTGGTCATATGCTGGGCTTTCTCCTTCAAATGCTTGTTCTCTTCTTGAAGCTAAGCATTGATGGTCTACAAGTCTTCCAACCTTTTTCCTTTTGCTTTATATATGGTAGGCTTGTAAAGTTATGGCAATTGCATCATGGTTAAGGACTCAAATTCTTTAATACTTTATGATTGTAAATGAGGTAGCCCACTTGCTTCACCAACATATATACTATGCAAATTAACTTTGCCTTTGTTCTTAGTTTTATGCATAAATCTTAACTCTTTGGAATGGTTAGAATGCCTTTGTTTTCTCATGGTTGGTTACATGCAAAAACCAACTACAATGCCAAAGTTTATAAGAGGAACATTGCATTATATGTTTTTAATCTCAATGTTTTGAGCCTCATAGTAGGGTTCATCATTAGGAAAAACAACTTGGGTCTATGGTTGAAGAGAAACAATGTTAATTTATTATATAAGTTATTAAATTTTAATTGCCTTCATTTTGGGAAGTGGTTGACCTCTTGATGTTATTTCTATTTCTATTTTTAATAAGTTGAATTATTGGATGCCAACCATTACTTAAGGCCATCATCTCTATTTAAATTTTTGGAGAGATTTTCTATTTCAATAGCCTTATATCTTCCTTTTCATGAAGTGATCCTCCCTTGCAATTAGCTTGGCATCTTCAATGCAAATATGGAGGTTTGAGTTATGGGCATGGTTAGCTAAGGTATATTTTTTATGATGATTATACATTATGTTTGCATTGTGCTCTTTAAGTCTTACTTGAACCAAATGGCATGTTTCCCCAATATAAGGTTTGCCACATGAGTAGGTATGTTGTACACACCTTAATGTTTTTTTGGATCTATGGAATCTTTTGAGGAATCCAACATTCTTCTAACATAGTTTGGTGGAGAGAAAGTATCACTATTGTTTCTTCTCTTTAGAATTCTTCTGAGTATGTTAGTTGCCCCTTTTATATAAGGGAGGGTGACCAATACTCCATTATGCTCCTTGCTTTGCCTTCAAGATACCTTTTGGGCTTTTTGGATGACTCTCTTTACTTGTCTTTCACTATATCCATTTTTCTTAAAAGCAATGGATTGATAGTGATCAAATTTGAAGGGTTGGTCTTAATTTTAGTTGAAAGGTATATATTCATGTAGCCCTTTGATTATGAAAAGCATTGAAAAACACTACATTTGAATTGGTAGTAAGTAATAAATTAACTACGTGCTTCATTAAAAAAATGCTAAATATTATATTACATTTTGAATCAAATTTATATTTAGGAAAGAGATCAACCAAACCATAAAATAAAAAAAAGCCAAAAGAAAAACAAAGAGGGGGGTGGACCTATAATAGATTGCTACAAAGAGTAGATACCACTTCTCTACGAAAGATTTATGGAATAGAAATCCACATACAAACACTCAAACCCTGAGTTTAACATTTGAAAAGAAATAATGAAAGAAAAATTGTAGGGGAGATAAGCATCTACCTTGAATTCCTACATACTAATCGTTGATGTCCAACTCAGGTATCTTTGTTTCTTTCAAAACCCCAAAACACCAAAATCTTGTTTTCTACTCATGAAATTCTATAATTTTGTAGCTTAATTATCAAGCTTGGTAGCATCTACATTGTCTGCCTATCTTTATCTCTACCAATCTAACACCCATTTTTCCATTCGTTACAATTTCTTCTTATGATTGCTTCTTGTGTTTGTTTTTAGGGAAGGAGGACAAATAAGGTGAAGGGATGACATGTGAGGAATGGATGAATAAATGAAATAATGTTTTTGGTGGCAATTTAGAAGACAATTACATAGGTATTGACTTTACTTAATTACGAGTAGAGGAGCGAAGAAACAAATATGGAGATCAACGATGGTGTTGAAGTCAATGATGTAGATGTTGTCCACAGAGTATTTGGGGATTCTCAGCTAGAATACCAAATACAAAATGCCACATGCAATGGTGACGATGTCGACAAGCACGAATATGAAGCAAATCATGTAGCATAGGCAATGGTAACAAGAGTTTCAGCGCTTGGGAGGCGGTCAATAGTTTTTGAAAATCTGTCATCTTGGTATGACTTAGTCTCTTGGAATTGAACTTTCACTTGGCCGCTCGAAGGAGTAGAAACCCCTTTCTCAGATGCAAAGATTGGATTCGGGCATCGATGGAGAGATCGACTTCTCAATTCCATATTTATTTGTGTTTTTCTGTACATCTTCTGTCTTTGGGTCTTGTTGTAGGTACAACAGATCCCATGTTTTCAATAAAACACGGAAGCCCCCAATTTTATATGCAAAGGTAATGATTAAATTCCTTAGTCATTTTGAGGTTTTTCATACTTTGATGTCCTTGTCATGATTTGATTTAGTTAATAAATTCCTCTTTGAGATTTCATTCATTGTTTGTGTGTTTTTGTGAGTTGTGGAAAGAGTTAATTTTCCCTTAAAATTTGTTCCTTCTGCAACCCGCAACCCGCAATCCACAATGCGGATTGCAGGAGCTTGGTTTTTGAGTTTGAAACTTTTATGTTCCGCAACCTGCAATGCAGATTGCGGAAACATTTTTCAATAATCGCGGTTGTTTGCACCTACAGCCCACAATGCGGATTGCGGGAACACCTTTTAAATTAGTTTTGCGCTTTGCGATCCCGCAACCAACAACTCGCAACCCGCATTTGCGGATTGCAGAAACTTCTTGTTTGATAATGTTTAGAGTTGCGATCTCGCAACCCGCAAATTTGCGGATTGCGGGAAGGATGTATATATTTTCAAAATAAAACTTCCGCAACTCTGCTTCCGCATGTTTAATCTTGACCGTTTATTTGTCTTGATCCCGTGGATGAGATCACACTGCGTGATTTGAATAATTATTTGGATTGTTTCCATTCTTATTAATTTCTAGCTTTTATTTGTTTTTGATTCATTTGAGTTGGTTCCATAATCTCCGTGGTTAAACTTACCATGTTGTCTTTCACATTCCCCACCTAGATTTGGTCTTCACTACACAAATTGATTATTCGAGATGATGGCTGGTTGTTACCTTCATTTTGAGATTTTGATTGATCTTATGGTTTCTTATCTCATGATTTTAGATATTGCATTAGTTTGATATTTGATCTTGATGGGGTTTTATTTTCGCTTTTGCATGCCTAGAATCATAATGTAAATATTCTAAAATAATCTTAGTGTTTGGGTTTGTTTGCTTATGTTAGTTTAATATTTTTCATGTTTAAAATATTTTAAATATTCATGGTTATGCTTTGACTTTCATTAACTTAATTTGTGTATTTCATTAAATCTATATATTAAATTTATACACAATATGATGTTATAAAAATTAAAAGAATATATGTTTTAGTTTGTTTGAGTTCTAATTTCCCTAATTTCTATGAGATTTGGTTTTATGATTATTCTGAAATTAGTGGGGTTAAAATTCAACATTCACTAATGTGAAATTAGTTTGATCATTGATAAGTCTTTTATTTTCAATAAGTTAATTTGATTTTGAAAATATAACTTCTATTTCTCCATTTTGCACTTTAAAATGATTTTCATTTATTGTTGTGCAAAATGAAATATTATTATTCTTTTCTTGGTTTTGTATTCTTGGAAAATGATTATGTTAGAAACCTATTTATAGAATTCCTTAACTCTCCTATATTATATGAGTGATTTTTTTTTCTTATATACGTAACTTGTTTTCACATTTATTTTCTTAAGAATTAACTCAAATAAATAATTTTGGTTTTTACTTCCAGGTTTATGGTTTTCCAATATTGGATTCGTGTTTGTTTTGTAAATATTTATAGATTTTTCTTAAACTTTTATCCAAATAAAAAATTGCATTTTTTCAATTTTTTTTATCATTTTTATGCACCTTTGCAGATTGCGGAACCTTTACATTTGGTGATTTAAATTTCTATGTTTCCGCAATCCGCAATTGTTGATTGTGGGAGGTTTAATTTCTCTCATTTTTAAAAAATGCTTCCACAACCCACAATCCGCAAATGCGGAATGCGGATTGCGGAAGGCAATGTTTTTCTTATTAAAATTTGATATTTCCGCAACCTGCAATCCGCAATGCCGATTGCGGAGATCACTTTTTTCGAATTTTTACTTTGTCATTTCCGCAATTTCCAGGCCCTAAGCTTATGTTATGCTATGTTTTAATTTAATTTTGGGTCCGTAAATTTTGGTAATTTATTTTTTACATAGGGTTTTAAATTTTGGTTTTGAGCAATATCTTGAGATTTATGAGTTCAAATTAAGCCCAAGATAGCTCGTTGGAAAGTTGGAGGGATAAGGAATGATTTGGAAATATTACTTTTTCCATTTGAATAGGTTAAACACCTCGAAAATCTGTCTGAACAATCAATTTCAAATTTGCAGATTTGTTCATTTTAATTATTTTTGATTTGCAAATGAATTGTTACTTGTTTTAGATTTCTGTCATTAGCTTTGGAATGATGTTTTAATTTCTCTTTTGAATTGTACAGGTGTGGATTTGGATTTGGAGGAATCAAATTGAATAATTACATCCCAAATTTGGATTGATTAAAACGTGTCAAGTGGAAAGCAATGATCTTTGGACGCGATTTCTGGAATGATGAAGACAAATTTGGAAAATTCGAGACATGGGTTTTGTGCAGAATATGCCCAATTAGTTTTCCAATGTGCAAAATCCTCAGAAAGTTCTTCATTTGGGAGATCCAGTTGGTTTTCCAAAACGGAATTTCCAAGATTTTTTTCTCATGGATAAATTTGTTAAATGGAACAACTCAGCTAGTTAGCTCAATAATTCAGGAAGCTGATCTTATCTTCTCCTGTCATTTGTTTTGTATAAAATACTTTCTATGATTTGAGAAAGGGGGGAATTTGGAGGAAAAATCAGCAGGAGAGACTGGAGATACCCTGTTTGATACAAAGCTTGTAATTTCTTACAGACTTTCATTATACAGTAAAGTTATTCCCAGATTTTCTTTTGTCTATTGATTAAGTTTATTTGATGAATGTTGATTTTACTTCAGATAGCTTATCAAATGCTGTTCAAATCTTTTGCAACCTATTAAATACACTGATATGTAGTTCTGGTTTATCTTTGCTAATGATTTGTGTGTCCATAATGTTTTAAAAGAGTTTATTTAATTAAAACTTTATCTATTTCTGCAAATGGTTTATAGTAAAATATAATTGATGTTAATTTTTCAATTAACATATAAGTTATAGGTTGATCTTGAATGCATGTAACCCTCAATCTGCTGTTGATTAATTTTAATTGATTAATAGTAATTTGGGCAAATAAGTAATAAGTCTTTTAACATTTTTGTTAAGTTGATGAACAATACTTATTTACTTCTACATCAAGCTGATCTGCATATATAAACAAGCCACCTTTTAGAATAGGTCTAACTTAGATTAGATTTCCTTCTTAGGTAGATTTGTTTTGTAAAATTTCACACCCCTGTTTTCCTTCATTGGAAGACTGATCTATTGATCAAATTTCACCAACTCATACACTGGCAGCGGAGGCCGAATATCCATGGGAGATTACTATTCCAAACAGGCTGGGATAGAACTGTCCTTGTGTAGGACCTTTTGAAGCCTTCCAGTCTAGGTTTTCCCTCTCTGTTGAGAGCCTTGGAACCCATTCCAGCACCTTGCACGTACCCTGCACAACTGAGGCTTCAATAGGTCCACTCACTAGTTATCTGCCATTGTCCTAAGGCACTCAGAGTCAAAATAGAACCAAGCATAACCAAAAGAGGTGGATGAGACTCAATCCTAGGGTTGTTAATCTCTTCTGCCCCATTGAGAAGATAAAATGAAACTATTTTCTTAGCGGACTCTTGGAAAAGTTGATAATGAATTTTGAAGGTGTGAAGATTTTACAAAATAGACATTGATAAATTGTTTGTAGACAATATGTTAATGCGGACAAAAACCGATCTCTCTAGTCTAAAAGATTTAGATCTAGAACAAAGGAAATACATAATACAAACAACTTTCCTAGATTGATGAAAATGCAAGATAAAGGAATAAGTGTCTTACCTTATGGATGCAGATCTTTTCTCCTTTTGCTGATCCAAGTCCCGATCTTCAGATCTCAAGCTACAAAACCAGTCAATGACATGTGGAAACAAGCAAAAGATAAAAGCACATGGATGTGTATCAATCTAGATTAATAGTCAAAGAGATCAATCCTAAACAATATTAACACAATAGAGTTTATGGAAAGAATCTATATTAAATGTAATGATAAGAAATACAAAGAGAGAGGTGTTACAATCGATGCTTTGATGTCATAACCTTCTTCCAACAAGCCTAGCCTCAAGATCAAATGCTTAGCCTCTAATGGATGAAGAGGATCTCCTAGCAAAATTCCACCAGCATGTAGGTACTCTATCCTTCCTCCCTTAACAATGGAGAGGGGGTTCATATATATAGAGCTAAAGGGATAAGAGAGGTTGAGAATTCAAGGGAGATGCTTAAGGGATCATCTCACTAGACAAGGGGATCAACTTCCACCTTCATAAGTATCTAGGGATAAGCCTCCACGACATTCAATCTTCGAGAAGTCACTCGAAGCTTCATTTTATCCAATTTAGCCAATTGCGATGCACCTTGCACAAGGGAAACATGCGTCAAAGTTAGATCAATGCACCTTGTACAAGGGCACATTGAGTCACCAACGCACTCTGCTAAGTTGTAGAGCACGTCACATTGATCCTGACGCACCTTGCTAGAAGCCAGGGCACGTCGGGGTGACAACAAAAGGAAAAAGGAAAAGACAACAACCCTTATTTTGATGTTTTAGCTCAGGAACTTTAGGGATTAGGGCATAAGGATAACACATAAATCATAGTGACGAGATTTTGGTGTAACAGAATCCCCCTCAAAGCATGAAGCTGGCAAAATAAGGTAGGTGAAATGGTTTGTGATAGGGAAAAAATCGAGGTAAGGATTGTCGATTGGAATGACGAACAAAGAAATTCTTGCAGTACAATTGACTCTGAGATACATGTCTCAACTGACTCATAACATGGATGCCGACCAATACATTGCAGATCCATGGTAGTAAAGACTGAATGAACACAATCATGGCTACTAGACACAATTGTAGATCCATAATGAGATGGTAACACAACCATGACCAATACAAAAGTGGATCCGTGTGATTTGACTAGAAAAATCTCCATCGCAACCTGGGTAAGATACATGAGTTAACCCAGGGTCTTCAAGCCGAACCCGCAATGATACGAATCTAACCATGTGATTCAATGTCTTGAAGTCGAACATGGTAGAAACTACTTGATTACTGGTCATTGATGTATACCGTTAACAAGCATGAGGGAAATCACCATCGATGTCAATGATTCCCAAGGTATCATAGTACATACCATCAAACGTGAATCAATGAATTGAGGTCAAACACTCGATGGAATTTTTCAATCAAGAGCCAATGATGTGGACTCATGTTGAAAGAGAGGTAACTTGCCATTGAGGCATGCAAGCCCAAGGTACTTGATTGGTTTCTAGATTTAATTCTCGGATGATGTGTTGAAGTCGACAAGGAAGAATCCGTCGAAGGAGGGCCATGATATTTCCCCCATCATCGACACGAAACATGATCAAAGATGTTTTGGAGCAAATCAGGCTGTAGAGCAATGTTTGAGACTGACTCAGGGAAGAAAGACATGATAGAAGGTATAATGACTGCATAGATTGACTCGATGAACAAACCTCTCTTGAACATGGGCATGGCATGACTTGGCAGTATTGACATGACGAGAATGACACCAACCCCTAATGCAAATGATGGTGGAAGCATTATTTGGATGACTCAAAGGAGTAAAGGGACTCATGGAATCGGTGGGACTCGAAGACAAACATATTACCCAAGCATCAAAATGAGTATGCAAACGAGTGCCATGCTCAAGAGTGACTAAGTGCTACCATAATTACAATGAAACACAAACTCTTTCCTTATCCCCATCATGATTGATGAGTACCTCTTATGTTTTTTAACGAGCTTGAGGATGGTAACAGAATCTTAGTATAGCTCATCCTTCGGATGAGTCCGATCTCATACATTTTATGAACCTGAGATAGGAGGGGTTCATCCCCAAAAGGGTCCTTCAATGTATGATTTTAATGAGTCCAAAGAAGGTAAACTCGACGTCATTTCATGTTTAGAGAGTTTGAAAAGAACTAAAGAAGACCCTTCATGTTCATTTCATGTTCTTTTTTCGTAAAAGTTAGTCTCCTCATCTGAAAAAGGATAAGACAATATGAGAGAGAACTCTTCCAGTCATGATTAACTGGAGCGCTCCTTTTTCGTAAATAGTCTTCCTGGTCCGAAAAAGGGGTAAACTATCACCAGAAATAATAAAATATGTCAGTAGCATTCAAAGTCTTTGAATAGGGTGCTCCATTGACGAGTTAATGGAAGACATTGGAGTATGTACGTAAAGCAAAGAAATTGGAGGCAACTTGACCAAACACTCCGAAACTAACTTGCCATTTGCCAGCTACCAAGATAAATCTTTGAAGGGCAATTTGTAATGTAACCCTTTTTATGAAATTTTAATATATGTTGTGCATTTTTTTAAAATGTCAAAAATAAAAATTAGCATCTTTTTTATGACGACCAATTTTTTAATAGAACTTCAGGGACATGCTAGGATCCATTTGACGTTCTCAATTTTGATCCATGAATGGACATGCTCCAATTCTTGCTTGAGGTGGTCTTCGTCAAATACCCTAATGGCACGAATTACAAGGGTATTTATCACACCATTTTTTTGTTTAGGATAGTGATGTGAGTCAACATGTAGGTACCTATTTGTATGAGTTTTCTTTATGTAGACATAGTATGCTAAGGATCCGTCATTTCTCTTTGATATAAGAATTTCCAAGAATGATATTTGGTTATCTTTCTATACATCATGAATTTAATGTGACCCAAATTTGCTATTCACATGATCCACAAATTTGTCCAGGATCTATCTCCCATGTGCCCAATTGGTATTAGTGTCGTCCACAAATATTTTCCAGCATCTTTGTTTAATGGGAAGGATTCAATGGTGGATTTATCAAAGAATTTCTTATATATATTGGTCACTATTGGAGAAAGGGGGGAACCCATGGCAATTCCTTCAATCTACTCATACAAGATTCCTTTGAAGCTGAAAAATGTAGATTTTAAGCACACCTCCACCAAATTTGCAGTTTCTTCATTCACCATCTCTCTAATGGTCCTTATTGCCTCGTCCCTGGGAATTTTAGTAAATAGAGATACCACTTGGAAACTAGATAAAATACCCCCTTCATCCATTTTGAATTTTTTCATTTCATTAACCATGTGTGTAGAGTCCTTGATGAAGGACAGGGTATGCCTTGTGATGGGATTTAGTTTCTTTTCCAGAAATTTTGCTAAAGAGTATGTGGGAGATCCAACTGTATTTAAAAGGGTCTTATAGATATGCCCTCCTTATTTATTTTGGGTAGACCATAAATGCGCGTCGTAATGGGATTCAATGGAATTAGTTTCTTCTTGGGGTTGTCATCAAACAATGAGTTTTTAATGGCCATAATTACTTCACTAATGATCGTTCTGCTTGACTCCCCTTCCAATTTCCTGTAGCTTTCACTTTTTTTTTAAGTGCTATATTATTTTGCTTTCATAATCCCCCCTATTCATCACAACTGTGGCATTTCCTTTACCATCCCTAAGCACAATTACGTTATTATTATTTTTCAAGCTACTCTTTCTTCTTGGGTTAAATTTCTCTTTGGAGGCTTGGCTTTACTTATCACCACTGCATACTCCTATCTAACCTCCTCAGCCATGTTAACCGACAACTTCCATATTGATTCTTCAATCTTGCATATTAATTCTTCCATCAAGATATTCCTATGGGTGATTGCAAATTTTAATCTATGCTCTAAGACTCTAGCTAGGTCAGTTTTCAATGCATGGTCACACATGTTTACCACACATGATTTATTTTTTCCACTTGCAACCAAATAAGTTCTCCACGCTTTCAGTAGATTAGTGATTTTTTTGTTCTGCTTATTTGTGATGTCATTGAATCCGCTAACTCTTCTTTTAGCAGATGCAACTTCTATTCTTGTACAAATATCTGCACGAAGGGTGTTGTTATCACATCCATAGTAGTTGGGCTACCATGATTTGCAGACCAGATTCCAGTAATTTCCTTTTGACACAAGATGCATGAGATTGACAAATGATGAGCAACTATTCTATGATCACTCATATTTTCCGCAGACCTAGAGCAGACATTGCATCCTTATGCAATGACTCAGCCTCATGACCTCATATTTGATGACTGAGGTGTGCCATGTTGTGCTCTTTTACTTGCGATTAGAATTTCTTGTGTATACTCATTGGTCTTACCCTCTTAGTAGTTATGGACTTGGTCGTTTCCACCATTTATGGCTTGCTAGTTATGGCATCACTAGTCACCTTTCCCCATTCATCCATTATCATCCCTACTTGGTTGTATCCCGACTTACACTTTAGCTTGTGATATGGAGGAATCCCCCCACATAGACTTCTATGTTGGATATAATCCTTGGTTGCATTGCGTCTCGGCTCTGGAGTGTGTGATTTTTGTCACAGTGATTGTTTTCCTCTAGTCCTCGAAACCAAATATTCCTACAAACAATGTTGTTAAACACTAAAGCATCGAAACTTAAATGCTATATCAAAAAGGATGTCGAGTCAGCAAAAACAATGTTATTAAACACTACTGCTTATATCTATATTAGGTAGTCAGTGGCCAAAGGAAAAATACTCATTCTTTGTTTGATGTAAGTCCGTTTGTCCCCATAGGGAAATAGGGTGGTCACTCCATCTCTCCTATGGACGGTGGTGGGCAATGGAGGTCATACCGAGTCATAACTGAAGCCTAGAAGATTTCTAGGGTACTTGCTTTTGGAGGTTGGCTAGTGAAAATATATAAAGTGAATTAAATGTGAAATCTTAAATACAAAAGCTAACAAAATCAATTGTTAAAGGGTTGCTTGTCTAGACTCTATTGGAAACATTCTCATCACTCTTCCCATTTGTGAGACACCTCCATCCCCTGTGTTTTTCTCTATCCAACACATGTATGGGTGGTCTCCCTGGTTCCCTTATCCAAAGTATTGCGGTATTGAGGTTGTAAAGTCAATCCCTTTTCCTAGCCTTTTCTTTTTCCATCCTCACCCATCTCTAGCAAAATGGTCATGTCCATAAAATGAGTATACACTTGAGGGTCTTTTTCTTAGGAATTGATTGCTTTAATTTAGACTTATATTTGATTGTTCTGTTGCTTAATCACCAATGAAATGCCACATTGTACTTTAGTTTTTCTATTTAAATCATAAAAGAGCATATATTATCCATTTGCACTTGCAGTATCAGTCAGTTTGAGCTTGGGTCATTGTTTTGATCAATTTTGACCTGGTCAACCCAGTTTGACCAAGTCATCCGTAGGATTCGAGATGAGTTGGATCGATGATGTTCGAGATTGATTATTTGTGGTCCTATGGTGCCCACTTGATGATTCCATGCATCAGACATGGGTTTCATGTGATGGTTCAGTGGATTTTTATTATTATTATCATTTACAAACCATTATTTTATATTGTTCGGGCATGGTGGAGCTTACAGATGATTATCTAGGTGGTCACATAGTGTATGAGTACCCATCTCTACAATATTTGGGCCTTATGAGTCCATTGGTACACTTAGATTTCAGTTTCAGACACTTTCAGACACTTTCAGATGGGATTATGGCCAGTTTATCACTTCATTGCATATTTGCCATATAAAATGGCTTGTTAGCACATTTTGAGATTATTTTGGTTCTCCTAGGGCGCTACAAAGGGAGCACGGGTTCCGGACACTCGCTATTACCATATTACCATGCTCCTAGACATTTTAGTGCAGTCATATTTGTTCCTAGGGCACTTGGTAGAGAGATACACACATTTTATTATTTTACAGGTGATCTTTTGACAATACAAAATGGAAGAAAGTCACTGAGGAAATCGATTTGGGCAAATGAGGCAAGGAAATCGCATGCGGTTGATTCAAAGAATTTTTGTGATCCATCCCACACCTTCTGGCACAATTTGCAGCATTCAGTGGGGTCCACATGTGCTTCATGTATTATTTTGGGGTTTTATTATGTATTTTTGGGACAAAACAGCCTAGTGATTTTTATCACTTTATCATGTACTTATTATTTTGATGTTGTTGGGTGCCATGTCTAGTGAAGATAATATCTCCTAGACCCCACCCAACAAGTTATGATGTTATCTTTCCTAGTTATGTCATGTTATACGTCCTTCTAGAGCATCATTGAGGAAAAACGTCTCCCTTACTTAGAGTGATCCATGTATTATTGTTCTGGCTCATATTATGATTATCATTGTTGTATCTTTTAATATGAACCACTCGTTCAAAAATTGGTTAGGGTTTTGGTCTCTCTCATTCCTATTTAAAGAAGGGACCCCCCTCATTGTAAAGGGACTTTGGCTCTTGGAATTTTCATAATAAAGAGAAATTTTGCATATACTCTTGAATTTTCTTTGTGGATTATTATTGTATGACGATTTTAAAGTTTATTTCTCCTAGCATCTGAGATATTTTTGTGGATCCAAAATGCTTTTGTGGAAACAATGTTTACTACAGGAGGGCGACTTCACCTAGGACATTTTTGCAAGGGTTCCTCAACTCGTTCCACTTGAAGTGGCTTTGTATAAGGGGGTTTTCAATTGTATCTTTGATCATTGTTATGCTTCTTGATCTATCTCTTGTTTTTACAGTCTTTTTCTTCTATGCATCAAATCTTACTTGTGTAGTTTGCATGTGCAGGAGAGAGGGGTGCATTGGCTTCCTTGGGAAAATCGATTTCACTTGGATACACTGTCAAATCATCTCAAATTGATCAGGTAGAGGTAAATCATCACCTTCAAGGCATCTACAATATTTTCCGGGTAATATCTACACTTGATATCTTTGTTTGAAGTTCTAAACCATTGGCCATTTAAATTTACTGCTCAAACCCTAACTATAAAAACTTCTAAAACTTCTATAGGTTTTTTTATTTGGTTTTCTGACGAATGATTTCTGGGTTTTCATCCTTAAGCCTAGCCCCAAGTGGGTCCTCAAGGGCATCAAAACCTTATTTTATGAGCTTGTGACCTTTGATATTGTTAGATTTGTGGTTAAGTTGTGCTAGGATGGATTAATTTTGTCAGATATACTCCTTGGGACCGTTTTCCTCATTTTAAGTACACGTTTCCCAAGGCAGTTGATTTTGATCATTTACCCTAGCACCTATATCCTTGATTCACCCTTAATACTGAGTTACTGTAATTGAACTAATCGACTTTCATATCTCATCTTCCCTAAGACTCTGCAGTAGCTCCATTCCTTAAATCTAGATTTCTTCACCCTTCACCCTATATATATTGTTTGATTTGGTGTTTGGGTTAGATATATCTCATTGGGTGTAGATTAGGGTCTCCCCCTTTGCTATCTGAGGCTTAGATAGTAAGAGGCGAAGAGTGCCTCGACTGGTGTGACAACCAATCCATCTTGGGAATTGAGGCTCTCTTAGGTGTCACCGGTTAGTTTCCCTCGTCTACCATCATGGATAGGATCCCTTTAGTTGGAAACTACACTTTGTGTGATTACAGGTGCCCACCAGCTTTAGGTGTAAGGAGAATAATAATTACAATAATTCCTATATCAATCCACGCACCCTTTTTATCTTTTCTCTCACTATTGCTGCACTCGATTTTATTAGAATATGTTGATTCATGTTCTATAACCTATGATTTATTACCACAAATAATAATAAATATTATGAATTGGTTTCTCTGTTTTTATCACCAAACAAACACACAAGAGTTGGATATACTTCAATGCTTCAAGGCTTGAGTTCATTCATGTTTGCAATGCTCCGTTTTCAAGAGAGTCAAGTGAATGACACATCCTTTGAATTCGCTTGTGCAAAAACTATGTTCAAGGGTTCCAACTCAATTGCTTAAATGTGCAATGTGTAAATATGAATGGCTCCTAGAATTCTTGGTCTTATAGATGAACCATATACTTTTGTTTGTATGAGACTTGTTGAGTATTGGTAGTGGCCAAGTAAGAAGGCAACTTACCAATTGCCAATGTTGAAAATATTGATGTGATCATTCATATATCACACCACAATGTTATCCTCCACACATTTTTCAACTAACGAACATAAATACCAATGTAATGCAAGGAATTTCAGCTTAATAAACATTTGTTGTAATTACCATTGGCATGAACTTAGGCTTGAAATAAGCTTTCATCAATATGTATGCAATTGTCAATGAGTAAGCCTTACAACATGTATGGAATGACAACCATTTAAATATCATTTAATTATCTTTATATGGAAAGGGAGATTACTATAACCTCAATGTATGAGATGGTCCTTCTTTGAAAAACTCAATACCATTCATTAACCATACATGATATGAACGCCATTAAAAAAATATGAAAAGTGATAAATACATCCAAACCCAAAGTGGAGTAAACCATATGTTAATTGACTTCAAGGAAAGGTTGTGAGAAAGACAAGCTCACTTGATGGCCAACTCATTAAAGCTTTGATATGTCTAGAGATGAGGAATCTCACAAACTGCTAAAAACTTGGAGGAAGGAGCAATTACAAAATTCAAGATTGTTTTGGTGGCACGACTTACCACCTAATGATTGTACTCCAACAAAGAACGCCCAACCAAGGAAATATGCCTAGGCGAGGGATCGTACAACCCCAAGAAACACAAGAACACATCCCTCTCAAAGGTAAGCACAACTATAGGCCATCTATGTCACTTAAGCAATGATAGAGATAACATACAATCTCCCAACAATGACTAGGTCTATGTAGGGGTTCAACAAACCCATGGACAACAAATGGTGAATGAAAGAAAATCTCAATTTCACGGAGAAAATAACTCCAACAGTTAATAAACTTGAAATACTGGAGTTAGAAACCCTTAAAACACCACAACAAATTTGTAATAGTAACCATAGATTTCTAGTCTAAGCAATGAGTAAACAATGTAGAAAAGAGAGTTGTTGATGCTCTTTGTTTGCTGCAAAAGAATGAAATTGTGGAGCAAATTTACTGAGCTACAACAAAAAGTATAATTCCCACATAATTAAAAAAAAATAGAAGCCATTATAATTCAAGATAGTTTCCATTTAACTCATGCAAAATTACCACAACAATTAAACACCACACAAAAGGAAATCGATCACCCATGAAATCAATATTGACCCTGGAAACCCAAATGGGAAAACCCGCATTCAATGGTTTTTAAATTCTCATTTTGGTAACCGCTGGTTCATAATGCAACTCACGATCCCCTACTTCCTCCTCTCTCTCGCAAAAAAAATGCCAAAAATCCTTTAAAGAGTTAGATTACAAGAAGATATGGTAGAGATAGGGGGGTAATGGGAAGGCCAAGAGACTAACCTTTCCGCTCCCTTTCCTCTCTCTCCTATTTTTATTTTTACATTTAACTAATTATTTACACTACTACATTTGGGGTCAAAATTCGACGTTTGATGAAAAATTCAATTTCTAACATCGAATTGAAGTTGAATGGGCAAACAATATGAAGAAAAATGTATGACATGTCTTGACAAATGCCACCTAAGTGTGACATGTGAAATCTGCTTAAGAAACGTTAAAGAGACCATTTAACATTGCTTAAGCGACATTAGGATTTAATGTCTCTTAAGTAACTTCAAATTTGTTTTAGGTATGTTTTCCCCTTTTCCACGACATTGAAAAGTTGATTCGACAAAAGAAACAATACATTTTTTTGAGAAAAATTGAGAGAAAGTGAAATTTGGTTATAGGCAAATTTTTCTTTGGTTTGAGATTAGCCTTGAAAGTATAATTTCTTTTTGAATCAAGAGGATTAATATTTGACATTTTTTCATCATGTACCCTAGTTGGTTTTTTCTTGCAAGTATGTTTCTATTCTTTGATCTATTTTCTATTGCTTTGATCTGAATATGCAATTTGTTAATGATGCTTGTGCAACATCCATTAACATATTTAGCACATTTATCTTTTAGAACACCACCCCATGAAGAGGCATTTGGCATAAAGCCAAATTTTGTTAATACATTTTGAATTTTATATTGTGATTTTTTTGAATTTACTGTTAGTGTACTAATAAATGGTTTTTGTATTTTGTTGAGATAGAAAAAATATTAGGTAACCCTAACTGGGGCGCTAGTGTGTTTGGACGAAATGCATTATACACTTGGTTTTCAATTCTATATACGTTTCCATTGCAAATCTTTTTCCTGATGAAAGCAATTCTTTTGTACAAACTAGTAATCATGATAAACATTTGATCAAAATCATCCCAATCTTGACCATAATATTGGTGATGGGAAATGTTATTTCCCTTGTATGCAATGCAAAGGCATAAAGAGTAGAAGATTCGTTTAGTCAATAGATAGGGAACATTGTTTAGAGCATGGGCAATTGGAAGATGGAAAAGAATATCACCCCTTGGTAAGATAACAAAAACATGTTTTCTGACATTTTTAAATATTTTCTATTTCGATACTAATTGTATTTATTCTGTTGCAATTATTACAAAGATAAGACCTCTAATGCTTGGAATTCCACATGCTACAATTTGTAGTAGAGATGGTGAGGGTGATGAAATTGAGGTTGATACTATAAAAGAAAATGACCCTATTATTATTGAGAATAAATGAATAAATAGGTTGATCCATGACACACTTGTTGCCACGGATGAGAATGCACATGTAGATGAAATCTATGAAGATATTCACGATGCACCTTTTATTGATAAGGCACACAAATCCTTATACAAAGACTCAAAAACAAGTCTTCTCTCTGCTCTTTTAATGCTGGTAAACTTGAAGGTAATGAACAATATTTTAAACACAAGAATGACATAGGTGTTAAGGTATGCAATATGTTTTTGTAGATAAGTATAATTGTTTTATATTGTATGATACATGCTCTTAATTTTGTTTTTCTAGTATATTGATTTAAATTTTCTTGTAGATTGTTAGGTGATATTCTTCTACTACTATCAAATACTTTACCTCACACATACATAGAAATGTGTGTTGTTTTGGAAGATATAGGAATGGAGTATAACACAATTGATGCATGTCCTAGTGATCACATTATATATTATGAACAACATGCATAAAAAATTGAATGTCTCGAGTGTAGAACTAATAGATATTGTACTGATCAAATAACAAATAAGTTGGCCCACAAAATTCTTCGTCATATCCCCATAATTCCACTCTTCCAACGATTGTTCAGGTGCAAAAATTTAAAGCACGATTTATGGACTATCATGCATGATATGGTGTCATGCAAATTCCCGGAGATGGTTTTGCGTACATAGATATCGAGGAAATATGGCCCATTTTTAAAGAAGAACCTTGTAAAGTTAGACTTTCAATGGCAACTGATGTCGTCAATCCATTTGGAGAGATCATAACTAGTTACTTTGTTTGGCTAGTTTTTATTATAAAAAACAACCTTCCTCCTTGGTTTCCATTAAAGAAGGAGTATGTCATGTTGGCATTAATTGTTCCAAGTACTTATTTTTAAGGTTGTTTTTTTTTTACCATAACAAAGAGGAAGATTAATTATAGACCGGTAAACTAGCTACCGGGTACTTTAAAACAGAGATATAGAGTTCTGGAAATACAAAGTTCTTTGGCTTGAGAGCCAGCCTCAGAATCCATGAGCAAGACATAGATGACAGAGAAGTAGAGGATCTAATAATTCGCTGACTACAATGAGAAAAGAGGGACGCATACCAGATGTCTGGGCCTTTGTTAATTGGAGTCGAGCTTGACGAGTAGTTTCGAGACTGCAATTTCTAAGGAGCTAATACAAATGCCAAAATCTCCATTGATCTTGGCAACATCTTTAATCTGGGCATAAACTTCTTCCTTAAATTCATCCAAACCTTCATTCGTAGCATCGAACTCCTCTCGGAGACTCCGGAGATCGTTGTTGAGGAGATACTAGCTTTTATTTCCAGAGGCCATGTTTGATAGCAGACGGCGTACCTGTTCTCCAACATTGAGACGATCCAATGCTTGCTACATATCATTGAGACACTTTTCAATGGGCGATCTGGGGGCCAAGCTAGAACCCATCATATCCATGGCTTCTGCTTGATAAACCTCCTCTGAACGTGGAGAGCTCCTATACCAAGCTCCGATGGGCAGACCATTCTAGAACACAGGAAACAGTACTTTTGACAAGAGTGATAATGTCCATGGGAATTACGGTAAGAATAGAGGATAAGCCCCCCCTTGGGGTCAAGGGAACTAAGCGAGAATTGACCTGAAAACATAGCTGTCAGGAATAATCGGATGGACTGACTCCCTGCCTAGACAGATACGACGTAGAGACAGGGATCTGGAGCCCGGCCTAGATCACGAGATATTTTGCAAAGATTCAGTCCCATCTACGATAAGCTTGCTCCTGCTCAGGAGGGTCCCATGGTTGGCTTTAGCGTCTGCATTGGCGTTGAGACTTCTCAAAATGTGATAAAAATTGATTTTTTGAAATTTGGAGGAGAGCACAGTAATTTTATTGAAAATCCTTGCCAACTTTAACTGGGAGGGCAATTTTTTCATAGAGAGAGCTTGAATAACCATCTTAGAGTCCCCAAAGACTGAGAGGGAAGGAATCCTATGCCTTAGAGCTTGCGAGAGACCCTGCCACAAGGCCAATGATTCAGCCTTGTTATTCGATTCAATACTAAGACCCCAGGAAAAGGTAGAGAGAGTGGATCCGTCTGGAGAAAGAAGAACCCCTCCTCCACTAGGTTGACCTGGATTTCCTTTACAAGCACCATCAAAAAATAGGCAAAAGTCATTCAAGGCCGACCTCCATTTTATGAATTCCTGCTCTTCTAGGCGGACCTCCCATTTGGATAGAATTGGATTTGATGACGCTGACCTGCTATGAGCATTAGGGACCAGGCCAGTAATCCAATTGGTTTCTGCATTCTCAAGCGAATTTGCATTCTTGAGAGAAGTCTTAGATTCAAGCACTTCTCCCAGGAGGGCTTTAATTTTTGAGGCAACCTTGAATGGAGGACACTCTTCATCTCTGAATATTCAATTGTTCTGTTCCAACCAAATCTTCTAGCAGATTGCTTTTGGCATCCACATCCATGCTGCTTTTAGGTAGGCTTTTTTAGATAACGAAAAGGGAGACTTTCCAGCCCAAGAGGAGAACAGATCTTGAACATTGGCTGGGATTACAACATCACCAGAGGCCAGAGCAAGGGATTCTCACCAGACCTCTTTCGCATAGGAGCACGAGAGCAGAAGGTGGTCAGAGGTTTCCTCCTCGACTTGGCAGAGGGGACACCTTGAGGGTCCTTCCATTCCATGTATTTTAATATTTTCACTGGAGAGAATACTTTTATGAGCCACTTTCCAGCAGAAGAAGTCAACTTTAGGGATAAAGGCATGAGACTAGATGAAGTTCCATTTGTCAGGGTTGGGAGCTGCATAGTGTGTGGTTTGCAGGAATATATAACCTTCTGCAGCAGTATAGTTTCCAGATTTTGAACCCCACCCCCTTTTGTCAGGGTGGCTTTTTTTAAAAGGGGCTTTGCCATGAAGCACCTGTATCAACAAATCGGCTTCTTTCTGGAGTCTAACAGGGCATTCGCCAAGGTTCTAGTCCAACCAGCTGCTTTCTTCATCATCTTCCCATAAGGAAATATCCCAAAGAGTATCGAGGTTCCTTTCGTGAAGCCACAGCTTAAGGTTCGCCAGCTCATGGATTTGCCCCATCGGATCCTCGCCCATGATTGAGTCCTCCCAGATATTGATCTTTTTCCCATTTTCGGGAATCCAATAAAGATTAGATCTGAAATGATCAATGAATTTTAGGCACAGCATGAAGATTGGAGATCCTTTTGTGATCTGAGGCGAGAAGTCCAAGCACCTGAGAAGCTGCCTAGGGAAGTATTTTTTCCACAAAACCTTCTTACACTAGCTTGATCTCCCAGAGACTAGATTCCGAAGGATTTTGGATCCCATGGCTAGATTCTGGATTGCAAATTTTCGAATTTGGAGACCACCTTCACTGTATGGTTTCTGAATTTTCCCCCAGCCTACCAAATGAATCTTGTTCGAGCTTCCTTTGCCTCCTTCCCACAGGAATTTTCTGACTATACCCTCTAATTTGCCTATGACAGACGCTGGGGCTAGAAGGATGGACGTCTGGTAAATCGGAATGCTTATGAGGACAGATTTAAGGAGGTTAGTTTTTCCTGCAATATTTAGCCAGCTGGCCCCCCAATTCTGAATTCTTGCTTTTAGCTTGTCAAGAATGGGTGTTCACTGAGCTATTTTCGGAGACCCTTTGAATATTGGCACTCCTAAATAGGTAAACGAGTCCCATTTCTGCACTCCTTCCATTTCAAGAAATCTGGTAACTTCCCCTATCTCCCTAATTGAGCAGTTCCAGCTATAGATTTTGATTTTTTGGAAGTTTATCTTGCTTCCGGATACCTGCTTATACGTTTCCAGTTCTTCCTTGAAATGCCGAGCTGAGGCAATGCTTGCCCCTCCCAATAGAAATGTATCGTCAGCGAACTGGGCATGGTTGATGTCCCTTACGTTGGCCACCATTCGGAGTCCCGGAAGGGTATGAATCTGTTGACAGAAGTTCAGCTGAAAACTAAGAATAGAGGCTTGGATGGCATAGAGAAGAGGGGACAGGGGGTAGCCCTGTCTAATCCCTCTAGAGGCTTGGAAGAAATTGGTAGACCGCTCGTTGACTAGAGGAGCGATCCAAGGCCCGCTTATGCATCCTTTAATCCAACTGATGAAGGATTTGGAGAAGCCAAGTTTCTCCATGACCAGTAGCAAGAAGTCATGTCTTACTCTATCAAAGGCATTCGCTAGATCTAACTTTATGATCATTCCTTTATCTTTCTTGCTACAGCTTGAGTGGATGGCTTCTTGGACGAGCAGAATGTTATCATGAATTTTATGTCCTTTGATGAAACCCCCTTGGTTCTCTGGAATTACCCCTGGAAGGAGATTTTTGAGTCTATTAGCTATGATTTTTCTTGATTAGCTTGTAGCCCATGTTGCACAATGATATGGGTCTGAACCTGGAGAAATGAGAAGCTCCTTTTTCTTTAGGGATAAGGGCTAAAAGGCAGAGTTGGTGCCCCCCCTAGCTTGTTGGTAGTCTATGAGAACCTCATCATTCGCAACAGATCTATCTTGATAACGTGCCAGCAGCTTGTGAGGAACCTGGCAGTAAAACCATCAGGGCCTGGGGCACTGTCCGGCTTCATCAGAGAGAGGGAAGTTTTGAGTTCTTTCAGAGAGATTGGGGCGTCCAGCAGGAAATTATCTGTATCTTTGATCATGGAGGGAATAAGATCAAATGGGTGATCAGAGGGATCTAACGGTTCTTCAATAGGGGTAGAGAAGAGATCTTTAAAGGTGGAAAAGGCTCCAGATTTGATGGCCTCGAAGTATTTAACCAGAGTTCCTTGAAAGTTAATTTCTTTCACTGCCTTGAAGTTCTTGCGTGCTTCAACTTGTTTGTGAAAGTAATTTGTATTTTTGTCTCCACTTTCCAACCAAAGGCTCCTGGACTTTTGACGCCAGTATTCCTCTTCCACTCTACAGGCCCGAAAAAAGTTTTTTTGGAGTTCTACCTCTTGGATAGACAAGGATTCAGTGAAAGGAGAGCAATCCATTGTCAATTGGTGCTGATCAAGGGCTGTCTGCGCAACCAATCTGCTAGAAGTGGGGGAGGAAAGGTGTTTGGCCCATTCTTTCAAGTCATGTTTGAGGCGTTTAAGCTTTCCTTCCCAAACAAAGGAGGGGGAGCCCAAGAGATTTTTATTCCAGGAGTCAGCTACTAGTTGATGAAAATATTCTTGGGAGATCCAAAGCGAACTGAATCTAAAGGGGATAGGGCCTGGATTGAAATCTGAAGAGAGCTCAAGGAGAATGGGTTTATGATCAGAAGTGCAGTTTGAAAGGATTTTAGAGGAGGCATTGATGCCTAAGGTAAGGAAGGAATATTGAACCAGAAATCTATCAAGATGAGCCGCAATATAACCAGGGCCAATCCTTTTGTTGGACTAGGTGAAAATTCCACTTGCAGGTTTGATGTCAAGAAGCCCCCATCCCAGAATGATGTCTTCCACCCATTCTCGAGCTTGATCTCTTACTAGGGAGCCTCCTTTCTTTTATTCAGCTGCCAGGGTAACATTTAAGTCCCCTGCTATAACCAAATTTACTGGATTGTGCAGGCTTAGATAGGATTCAAGGGAATCCCAACAATCTTTTTTTTTTTTTTTTTCCGAATAAGGATTAGGGACGTATAAATTGAAAAGACTTACAATCTGTCCGGAGTCTTTGTGGATGAACTTGGTGAAGAGACGTATCGCATTAGAAACTTGGCTGGGAGGGGTTGGCCCTTTTAGAGGCCTGGACTTACTTGGATCTGGTGTTCATCATGCCTTTTAGGGTTTTCTGAGATCCCTAAAGGACGTCGACATAGGTTTTCTCTTCTCTATGTTTTTTCTTGGATTTTCGGCCTCTTGGATTTTTGATAGGCGTTGCATGCGAGTTGCTTGATTCAGTGGTTCCTTCGTCTGAATCTCCTCCTGGTTCCGACTCTAAATTGGATGGATCTTCCTCCGTGTCTTTAGATTTAGCTAGAGATTCTGTCTCTTTTCCTTGATGGGCTTCGGTTGCATGTATTGTTGGTCGCTTTGTTTCCTGAGGAACTTCAGGTGCATGTTTGGTTGGAATCTCGCCCCGCTCTTATGCATTTCCCGTTTCTGGGATGGAGTCAGCCGCATCACCGATAACCTCTGTGGTGGTTTTTGGGGATGGATCTTCTATGATAGTTTCCTTTGCTGCTTCCTTTGGATCGTCGATTAAGGTCGGAGGAGGATCTTGCTTTTGCGCAGGACCCGTGGCCTTTTTCTCTTGAGACTTTGTTACTGCTTTCCCTTTTTTTTGAACCTACTGCCAACCTTCTCCCTCCTCCACAGGCTGTGCTTTTGGACAATTTCTTTGGAAGTGGCCATGCTCATGGCAATGTCTGCATTTAAAAGGAAATTGTTCGTAGTCTAACTTTTGGAAATGGTGCCAGGATCTGACTGTGAGTTTGACTGCTTCAGGTAGTCCGGCTTCTAGATCGACCTCAACACAAATCCTTGCATTGGAGTATTGCCCTTTATGATCTGATTTGTCGATATAGTGTCCAAGGGCATTCCCAATTTTCTCCAGAGATTGGATGTTCCAGCAATGAACCAGAAGATTTGGGAGACGCACCCATACTGGGACCTCCTTCGGCACGTCTACAGATGGGTCGAAGTCCGGGGACCACCTGTTTAGGTACAGAACCTAGGTTCCCATGAAGTATGGACCACTTCTGAAGATGAGGTTGCGATCGTCCTTTGAAATAAACTCAAATACGAAGAAGCCCCTTCTGACGGGATAACAAGTCACACTTTGTTTTAGCTGAGGCCTCCAGTTATGTTGAATCCAGTCATCTGTGGATCTGGCTGAGGGCCAAAGCCCCATGAACTGTCCAATTAAACCCCGTTCAGCCAATGCCAGAGCAATTTTGATAGGCTGCTCTTCTGGCAAGACTATTTCAGGTATTTCTTCCAATTTTTTTACGAACTTCGGGACTAATGGTGCCATCATTTTCTTCCCGGTCAGAACGAGGAGCCTTCGGAATGATTCCTCAGCAAAAATCAAAGAGGAGGGAGGGGGATCCCCTCCCCTTGGATCGACCATGGGGTCTACGGCCTAAGGAGGCTGAAATCAAGAGGAGCCCTAGACGGGGCGATCGATCTCCTCGCGAGAAGTCTCAGCGCGTTCTTCAAAATTTCGGGTAGATGTGTCCGGTTGTATCCCGCTCATGACATGACGGTGCTTTCCACTGGATGATAGAGCAATGTTATAATTTTTTTAAGGTTGTTAAGAACATATAACTAATTCATTTGTTTTTTACATTTTTGCATGTACAAAAACTTAATTATGTATATTTTCAAATAACTAGGTAAGCATCAAGTTAGAGATGGATGTGTATCTTGAGCCTCTTATAGATGAAATTTTAAAATTAAGGGCCGGAATTAGTAGTATGACATCTTCGAGCCAATAGGTCAAAAACAATTTCATTTCCATGGAATACTTACATGGAAAACTCATGATGCACCATAGCTTACACATTTTTGTGGTACGTAAATTTGTAATGATTTCAGGAATTTCCTCCCTAAGGACCATAGGTATCAAATTACCAAAAAAAAATATCCTTAATGGGAAGGAAGAGAGTGGGAAAAAACCACAAAGAATGACACCTCAACTATGGAAAAAGGATTTTGAGAAGATTCATGGTAAGGGATTCATTCTAGTTACATTCATTTGTCACTTGTATTATTTTTTATATTTTCATGTTTACTTTGATAAAAATCTTCTTCCATTGCTGCTTTTTAAAGGTTATCAGGGTGAGCTTTCAAGAGGTTTGAAACGATACCCTGTCCAATTTAGTCGACTACCATACTATGAGCACTTACAAGTAGCTAATTTGTTTGACACAATGCATATTGGAAAGAATGTCACATAATGATTATGGAAACTTATAGTTGGGACGTGTTCACGCCTAAATTTCACACACATGCGACATTTTGGCTAGTCTTGCAGTAATGTGTCATCAACATAGAGCATGCATCCCACTAAAGACATCCTCATCAGATATAGAAAGCAACATGAGTCAAAAAATGCCAAAAACAATCAAAAGAAGAGGTAGACGATTACTCCTATGATATCCTGTGCTATAATGCGTATTATCAGTTCTGTGCCCACGCTACACTAGCGCATATTTTCCTTCTAAATCCATATGACTGTAAAAAAACAGCGATACCAAAACCACCCACGGTGCATTGAAGGATCATCAAATCTCCATCACCTCCAAGAATTCAAATTTGGATCCTCATATGCTTGGGATCATTGAATGCCCCCACTTTGTGTACTATGGAGCTAGATTGTGGAGTTAATGAGTCCACATTTGGATCTAGTTATTTCCCTGCCAATTCTTGTTGTAATGACCCTTTTTAAATTTTTTATTAAAATGCCAAATTTTCCAATTTTCCCCAATTTCGACCTTTGACTAGTTTAGCTGTTTTGGCCTCCAAATTAACCCAAATGCTCCCAAATATTCTGTAAGGGTATATGAATGTTATTTAGACTAGAATATTAGGTTCATGGATGATTTATAACCCTCAAAATAATTCTTCAAACTTGATTTATATTTTGGTCAATGTATGGTATTTTAACTAGTAATTTGTGCATCAAATCCCCCCTGGGTAACACTGAAAATGGCATCCCAAATGCTTCCAAAATCCCTCTAATTTATGAACAGAGGTATGGAATGTCTTAAGAATTTTATTAAGGTCTCATTTGCACCATTAATTGATTATTATATATGTTCCAACCCTCTCCCATTCAGCTGCAAAAATCACCCATTCGACCCTTGGGGAAATGGCACTATTTCTGCTCCCAATGCAATTAAACTGAGTAAAAATACTTCAAATGCTCAAGTACAGTACATGAAACTTGTAAATTACATCCATGGAATTCTATTAATCACAAATGTATCAGAGAATCATCCATTCATTCGAAATCATCAGCATTATAATGATATACTTCAGTGTAGTGGGGAAATGGACATTGTTTGCTCATTAATCAAATTGTTTGCATACAATCAGTGGGTATTTCGACCTGAGACTTTATGAATATCAATAAAAGAGGATATGAAGATATTAAAATCAGAAATACATCATATGAAGCTCTCCCAATGAGTACAAGAGATCACCCAAAGCGCAATTGCTCAATGAGCATGAATATGCCTTCAAAACTAGAAATGGTGGAGAGAAAGTGCTGCACGAAAACAAACCATGAGCTTTCCTGTAGATGCTACCTGCAAATAAAAACTCCATTAAAGCACCATGAAAGACCTGAGTGGCCTCTCCAAACACCAACTTGGATGGGAATCTTTCACCCTCGAAATTGGCTAAGACAAGAAACTAGTCATCCACTAGCTCTCTCTTCACAAATGCAATTTTTCTCAAATCATCAAAAGCCATTCTCATACTTGATTCCTAAATTTTATAACCAACATTAGCCTTCTAAGGGTCTAAATCCTCTAATTAGCTTCTAGAGATTTCCACTTAGGAAATATTCCACATTTTCCACTTGTCTCCTAGTTTCCAACCTTCCATCTTCTCCCAAATTCGAGTAGGAGTCTCTTTGGCTTCTCCAACTCCATGAACGCCTTCCCTGAACCTATTTTTGGGGATGACATGTCATAATGGTCAGATGTCAGAAGTTAGATCTGAATTTTTTCATAGATGTCATAGATGCTTCATCATTGTTGTCATAAGGCTAGGGAATCTAGCCCAAGTGTCCACTAGCCTCCAATTTGACTCTTCCTCTTCCATGGAGGTTACCATTCAATTCCATTTCGAACTAAGATGCTCAATGCCATGTGTATGCCATAAAAACTCACCCAATAATGTTTTCCTTCCCATGGATTCGAAATGGCAAGTGAGATTTGCCATGTGGCAGTGAGAAACCAAGCTAGTGTGGGTCCCACGTCCTCCAAATGTCCTCAAAACCATTTGCCACCTATAATTCCTTTTGGATTCATTTATTCAACTTATTTATTAAACACTTGGGCTATTCTAATGTATAAACATTACTCCTTTGCTCCCTTATTACAATTCACAATGTACCCATTCAACCAAGGGAACTTGGTAGGATTGATGGGGATTGTATGCTATACAATTATTTGAATGGGGACATTACAGTCCTCCCCACCCAAGATTGCTTGTCCTCAAGCAATTTCAAATTAGTATGCTGCAAAATATTCTCCTCTTCCCATGTGGCATCTTCATTTGGTAAGTCCTTCCATTGCACTAAATATTCTTTGATAATTCTACTCCTCAACCTCCTTTCCTGTGTCTTCAAAATATTTTCCGGAACAAGTGTGAGCTAACCTTCATCATCCAAAGGAGGAAGTATTTATGAAGTGATGATTTGCTGTCCAAGGGATTTCTTGAGACTGTTGGTAGGCGGTTATATGGGTCATTACCGCAACACCGCGAGTGCTGCGATACCGCAGAAGCCGGAAATACGAAGCGCAAATGATGATATCTTATGTAATTCTTTATCAGTTGTACCACGGTATGCGGGTTTTTGGGTCATTTGGACCACAATAGTTAGATTTTGGGTCAGTGTTGGTTAGGAAGTTGTTAGTAAGTGGACAAGCAATGTAAAGGCGGAAGCCTATAACTAGATGTAGATGTGTAGTTGTTGGAGAATCGAAGCGGGATCATCTTATGTTGAAAACTTTTTTGGAGATCTTGATGCGGAGCTAAGTATTTTGTATCTAGGTTTTTGCAGAGTTAATATAATGAGACAGAGTTGTTGAGCATAATTCCTGTGGTTTTTCTAGTAATGCATTTCGCGATATGAATATATGAATGATGCAATGTTTCCTTGCTGCAATTAATGCTTTACTGTTATATCTGTTGTGATTATGAATGATTCTGTTGAATGATGCTATGAATGTGAATGATGTCTCAGTTAAATGCATAGTTCTATTTCTGAAATGTTGCAATAAGTTAAATAATTGAGCCGCAAACATCCTCCTTCATTCGACGAAAACATGGTTTTGTCAACTCTCCCTTGAACATATCGGGTGAGACCTCATCTGCTCCGCAGGTGTTGTTGGACGGGGTAAAACCTGTATGGGCTGGTGCTCAGGGAGATTGCGGAGGTTTGGGTGTCGATAGTGAGTGTAACCCCTGTCGACTGGGTTTGAGTCAACAAATGGTTCCATTTCCAGGACCTAGCACGAAGTGAAAGGAGGATATGTTATGGCATCCGACACAACCGGAGATACAAGACTGGTTTGATCAGAAGTTGCAAGAATTTGCTGAAAAAGAAAATCAAAATTCTCGGCTGATGGTAGATCAGTGGGTGGAAAGATATATTCACGACGGTTCGCAAGAATAATTTTTCTGCGAGTTCCCAGTCATCTTGTATGAGTGGTTGGCGAAGTTGACCTTTTAGAAGAGGAACTTCCAAGGTGGTGAACCGACGACCTAGACCCTAGAATTGATCCAGGAGCTACAGAAAGTTGACAACAAGGCGTCGTGAGCTGTCGAAGTTTGGTTTGACAGCATATTGGAAGGCTATATCACTGAATTTGCGGTTGATACGAACAAATCCTATAGTGAAGCTGAAAGATATATCTTTCGCGGACCCCAGGGAAGGTTTCTGTTGTTGCTACAGCTATATATTAAGATGCTCATTTGTGAGAAGGGAATATTAAAGATGCATCTTGATCAATAGAAACCATGGTGGGAGTAGGGCATGGGTACCGCGACAGCAGGGGGGTGGTACATGGAATGATAAGGAGTAGATGGGTGCAGGTCATGACAAGACTGTGAATGAAGTTGAGGAAGAGAGTGGTCTTACAAGGGGAGGAGCAAGGTTTCGACAGGAAAAGAGGCAGAGGACAGGAGAAGGTCCTGCTGAGATCAAACCGCAAGGACACAAAGGAAGAACACACGGGACGAAGCGACCTCACAGTATGGAAAGGACAACCAGGATACGCCCAGGATAGAGGCAGGACCAAACCCCAGTAGCAACATGCCCACACCTCCGCTCACTATCTGTCAACTAGGAAGAAACACAACTTCGACACCACCGTGTCAACAAAACTTGATTGCTAGTAGTTCAGCGACTGCAGGAAGGAAGCCCAGGATGGCGGGCGAGGATACGAAGTTGCCGCTGTTCCATGGAAACGGAACAGATAATATTGAACAATACTTGTTCTTATGTGAGGAAGTATGGACTGTGAAGCAAATTACTGATGATGGTGCTAAGAAAGGACAGTTAGCGACAACTCTGCGAGGTCGCGCATTAAACTGGTTTATGAAGTTTGTTCTAGTCTCTACAGGAGCTTCAGAGAAGATGTTGGATGATATCAGGAAAGGATTGATCGCAGAATTCAAAAAACCCAAGTCTGAAGCACAATATATTATAGAATTAAAAGAGATTAAGCAGTATCCCATTGAAACGGTGTGGGATTTCGACCAGCGATTCAAAACTCCGATGGCGAGGGTCAGCTTTGACATGAGTGTTGTTCAACACAAAGAATGGTTCATCGCGGCATTGCTTTCGCATATTCGTCTACCGCTGATGCAACAGAAAATTACAACACCCAGTGAAGCCTTGGAGATCGCAATGCGGTTAGAAGTGTTGCCGATCGGGGAAAACGCAACTGGGATGTCGCAGATTCAGACACAACTGGCTAACCTAACCATACAGCTACAAGATCTTAAGAAGGGAAAGGAACATCACGAAGAGGTATGGTGTACGCGATGTCGTGGAGAGGGGCATACTACGGATAGCTGCCCAAACTTCCGCAATTATCTGGTTTCCGGGGCATCGAACCCGCTGAATGGCGGCGGTATGCCGTGGTGTCGCATCTGTCAGGTATATGGGCACCGCCATGAGGAATGTCAATACAGGCAAAAGATGGTCACAAAACTGATGAATCTGTATTGTACATTCTGTAAATTTGTGGGACATGAAGATAAAGATTGTCGTGCATATGGGATGCTTCAGGAGAAAGCGTATGATGCATTCTATGTGAAGGACGACCAACGTGCCGTACAGCTACCACAACCATAACCACAAGTAGCCCAGCCGCTACCTCAACCGCAGGTGCAGTTTGTACCATAGTAGTTTATGCCGCAATATGCTCCAATGCAAATGGCTCCACAACAACCACAGTACGTTCAGCAACCGCAGTATGCGCAGTAAGGCCACGGTATGCAACCAAATAGTATGCAGCAACAGTTCAATCAACTACAGTACCAACAACAGGGCGGATTCTGGGGCAGACGTGGTAGAGGATTTGGTCGTGGTGGAGGACGAGGAGGTCACGGACCTGTTTAGTGCTATCACTGTGCGGTATGGGGACACTACCAGCGAGATTTCTCACTATTGCAGACACAGTGTACGTTTTTCTTTGTTATAGATCATACTGTAGAAAAATGCCCACAATTGATTGCGTGATGGCAAGCAGGGAACATTCCATAATTGCAGAATAAGAATTAGGCGCAGTAGCCAGTACAGAATCAAGTGCAACAACCAACGCAGAACCAGAACAAACGTCCAAATCAGAATGCTAACCAGAACGTGAACCAACCAGGGAATCCGCCGCTGAACCAGAATCAGGGTGCGAGTGTTGTGATAATTTCTGCGAAACCAAGGCCACAAGATGTGGGTGTCGCAGTTATCATTCGTGGAGGTACAACAACAAGAGGGGATAGCTCACACCCTCTCATTCGATTGGCAGGGCAGAAGAAGGCATTGTTTGACATTGAGTCCAAGCGTGATACATTATTTTAGGCGCGTCATGCGATGGACCAAGATCGCGGTAAGGCTATTATTTGCTACATGCCCCCTGTCTTTGATGCCACTTCAGAGGCAGGTCCATCGACGCAATCTGGAACCTTGCAAATTTTTTTTGAGAGATGTTTATTATTGGCAAGGGATCTCGCTGCTCTTGCTGAGATCGAGGGATTGTTATAGCGACCAGCTAGGGGCCAGCAAGAGTCCGCAGTAAACTCCTTACAACGACGTAAGACCGGTAAGGAGATGCGCATGAACATACAAATTGGGGATTATGAAGTTGATTCAATTATTCTAGATCTTGGTTCAGATGTCAACATCTTAACCAAGCAGGCATGGCAGAAAATGGGGAGCCCCCCATTGAGCTGGTCTCTTGTACAGCTCCAGCTAGCTAATCACGCCAACGTGACACCGATTGGGAGAGTTCCACGCCTGGTGGTGGACATTGAGGGAATGAAGACTTATGCTGACTTCGACGTCATCGAAGTAGTTGAAGGGTGAAGCTCTTATCCCACGTTGCTGGGGATTGGATGGGCTAACGATTGTGGAGCAGTCATCAACTTTAAGAGGTGGATGATGAATTTTGAAAATCGCGATCTCAGAGTTATAGCCTCGTTGGATATGGCTGAAGGACACAGATACATTGAACCCGTGAAGGATGAAGATCCCAGCGGATGGGACCATGCATTCAATATTTTAGAAGATTATATTCATCCGACTGCCAACGGTGAGCTTGGATGGCGCAGTGACAGCTCTGCGTCTTCCGACTCTGACGACGCTTAGAACATTGGCAGAATTGCTTGCATGAGGTGTCACTCCGTAAGTGTGGGTTAATCACGCAGTCATTGTGCCGTGTTATGATTGAAACAGTCACATTACCCATATACGAAGGGCTTCCTGGCTTGTTTGAATTTCTGGCAGTGTTCGAGGAAAAAGTTTCAGAACCACAACGACTGTTGGCATTGGAGGAAGCACTAAAGGCTGCTCTAGCATGCTAGTGGGCGACACATAAGAAGTCGATTACTGGTTGGCCACAGTTTTGGCGATTGATGATAGTTCGTTTTGGCGATACCAAGGTTTACCACACAGGGAAATATGATGGTCGGAATAACCCTGGCAGTCATTTGTTGGAGTGTCAGACATTGTGGGCACCACGAACAGAAGATGAGTGGGTCCATGCATTTGTCCATACTTTGGATGAGATGCCGAGATCATGGTACACTACAGCTGAATTGAGGGGAGAAATTACTACTTGGTTGGAGTTGACAATTTGTTTTACTCATACGTTCAGCTTCACGGATGCCAACCCAGATGTCCATAATGCTTTGTAGCTCATCCACGATGTGGTTCTGAAGGTTGTTCCAGTGGCATATCTTGTGGATCCGCCACAGCGACTGTTGGCATTGGAGGAAGCACTGAAGGCTGCTCCAGCATGCTGGTGGGTGACACATAAGAAGTCAATTGCTAGTTGGCCACAGTGTCAACAATTGATGACAGTTCGTTTCAGCGATACCGAGCTTTACCACATAGGGAAATATGATGGTCGAAATGACCCTGGTAGTCATTTGTTGGAGTGTCAGACATTGTGGGCATAACGACCAAAAGATGAGTGGGTCCATGCATTTGTCCATACTTTGGACGAGATGCCGAGATCATGGTACACTGCAGCTGAATTGAGGGGAGAAATTACTACTTGGTTGGAGTTGACAATTTGTTTTACTCATACGTTCAGCTTTGTGGATGCCAACCCAGATGTCCATAATGCTTTGTAGCTCATCCGCGATGTGGTTCTGAAGGTTGTTCTAGTGGCATATCCTGCAGATCCGCATACGCACTTCCAGATGCAATCCATGATGGAATGTTATAATATCACTGGTGGGCCAGAAGACGATGATGATCTGCGGAATGTCAATATTCCAGATTCTGAAGGAAGTCGCGATATCATAGCACCTGATGCACCAAGTGATCCAATCAGCCAGTCAGTAAAGCTCCATAAGGTCAATATTGGGACAGAGGCCAGTCCCAAGTTCGTGAATGTTGGGGATTATTGGGATGATGAGATGATGGGAAAGGTCATTGACTTGCTACATGAATTCCAAGACTTATTTCCTACTATGTTTTCTGAGATGAAAGGTATTTTGGGCGATTTAGGGGAGATGAAGATCCCGCTGAAACCAAATGCCAAACCAATTAGACGGCGGCCATATCGACTGAATCCATGCCATAAGGAGAGGGTCAAGGTATAAATTGATTGCATGTTGGATGCTGGAATTATTGAACTAGTCGAGGAGTTTGAATGGATCAGTCCTATGGTGGTGCAGGACAAGGAGACTGGCGAAGTGCGCATTTGTGTCGATTTGTGGAAGTTGAATGATGCCTGTTTGCATGATCCATTTCCAACCCCGTTTACTGACGAGGTGCTCGAAGGCATGGGTGGACAGGAGATGTATTATTTCACGGATGGGTTCTCTGGCTATCATCAGATCCGAATTGCCAAGGAAGACCGCCATAAGACAACGTTTGTGACAGAATGGGGCTGTTTTCAGTACATGGTGATGTCGTTTGGGTTGAAGAATGCACCTGCGATATTCTCGGTGGTTGTTGTTGCCGCATTCAGGGATTTCATTCAGAAGTTTTTGCAGGTATACATGGATGACTGGACAGTCTATGGCTTGATCAACGATCATCTGGAAAACCTGCGATTAATGTTGGAGCATTGTCGATAGCATCCGATATTGCTGAACTTGAAGAAGTGTATCTTTTGTGCACCATTCGGAATACTGCTGGGTCACATTGTGTGCAAGAAAGGGTTGTTAGTCGATCCAACAAAGATTGCGCTAATTCTGAGCTTAACACTGCCAACTAACATTAAGTAGTTGAGAGCAACATTGGGACACACCAGGTATTATCGCAAATTCATCAAGGGTTATGCAGCAATCACCGCCCCTATGGAGAAATTATTGAAGAAAGATGCAGTATTTCAATGGAGCCCTGAATGTCAAGATAGTTTTGAGACGTTGAAGGCTAAGATGGCTTCGGCACCGATACTGGTATTTCCGGACTAGAGTAAGGTATTCCATGTCCATGTCGATGCATCATTGATTGCGCTGGGAGTGGTGCTTGCTCAGCCAGGAGAAGGGGATCTAGATCACCCCATTGCTTTTGCAAGTCGAAAGTTGTCCTCAGTAGAAAGGAACTATACCACTAGAGAGAGGGAAGGCCTGGCGATGGTCTATGCGTTGCAGAAGTTTCAACACTACTTATTGGGAGGACACTTTAAGATGTTCATAGACCATTATGCATTAAAATATCTGTTCAATAAGCCCGTGTTGGGGGGGAAGATATGTCGCTGGATACTTCTTTTTCAGGAGTTCGATTTTGAAGTGATTGTGAAGCCAGGACGTTTGAATGCTGGACCTGATCATTTTTCGCGGATTGAGACAGGAGAGGATCCAACTAACATCAAAGACAGGTTTCCTGATGCGCAACTCTTTAAGGTTGAAGTAGCCGATGGCTACTTTGAAGAAATAATTCAGTTTTGGCGACCGGTACTGCACCCGAGGAGTTCACCACCAGTCAGAAGAAGCAGTTGGTGGTTAAGGCTGCAGATTTCCAGCTAATTGTAGGCGATTTATACAAATTGGGCTCCGATGAGATATTGCGGCGTTGTGTTTTTCCTCATGATCAAGGGAAGATATTGTCAGAAGCACATACTAGAGTGGTTGGGGGGCACTATGGCGGTCGTGTGACTGCCAGGAAGGTGCTTCGTGCGGGGCTCTGGTGGCCCACGCTGCACAACGATGCAACAGACTATGTGCGGTCCTGTGATGTTTGTCAAAGAATCGGGAACCCCTCTAGGAGGGATGAGATGCCGCTGATACCTCAACTGACACTGCAGCCATTTGAAAAATGGGCAGTTGATTTCGTGGGACCAATCAACCCACCTGGGAAGCGCACTGGTGCAAGATACATCATCACGACGATAGATTATTTGATAAGATGGGTGGAGGATGCACCAGTCGTTGATTGTTCCACGGCCACAGCCGCACGTTTCTTGTTCAACAATATTGTCACTCGATTCGGCTGCCCCAAGATATTGATGAGTGATCAAGGCAGTCACTTTCTCAATCGCACCATCAGCGCATTGACGGAGGAACTGCAAATACATCACAAGAAGAGTACACCATATCATCCGCATGAGAATGGCACGGGTGGAAGCTTTCAACAAGATATTGGAACATGCGTTGACAAAGGTGTGCAACGCGAACCGTGATGACTGGATCTGAAAATCCCAATAGTCTTGTGGGCATATCACATCATGTGTAAAAGGTTGACGGGACAGACACCATTCAAGCTGGTGTATGGGCAAGAAGTGGTTATTCCTATGGAGTACATCATTCTGAGTTTGCGCATAGCGGTAGCAACATGTATGGATGCTGCAGCGGCATTAGAAGAACTCCTAGCGCAGTTAGTACAACTGGAAGAAGATCGATTTATTGCAGGATTCCACTAGAGTGTGGAGAAGGATCGCCAAAAGGCTTGGCACGATCGCCACATAAAAAGCAAACAGTTTCAGCAGGGTGACTTGGTGCTGTTGTATGATAGCAGGTTTATGAAACATCCAGGAAAATTGCAGATTCATTGGCTTGGTCCATATCGCATCAATAGCATAACTTCAAGAGGAGCAGTACAATTGCAGTAGTTAAACGGAGCGATGCTCCCAAAGTTGATCAATGGTAGCAGAATGAAGCCCTATAGGTCGGGCTTGGAGCAGCGCGATGCCTAAGTCGCATGGGAAAAAAAATACAAATAAAAATGCAAGTCACTCAGTGGTAGGATGGCGCACCGATAGGCACAGAGTGAGCAAGCAGGGAGGCTTCTGCCGTAGGTTAGGAGCGGTCCGCGACAGTGGATGGATCGCGACTGGGTCAAATCAACAATAAATGCCGAAAGTTAAGACAGTTAATTAGCGACGCTTGCTCGAATGATGGACATTAATGGTTGATCCGACCGATCGAATGAAAGGATTGATGATGGATTCGGGTCATTAAGGGAGGATTTGGTCCAAATTAATGCATGATTTAGTCATGATTACGAGGGATTGAGTTCGGCGCTATAAGAACGAGCCGAGGATGGTCGGAAGACACATATTTTTAGCAAGTGAGTTGAGCTCCCGATTATTGAATTGGGTAAGGTTGAGTTGTGTTGCAGAGTGTAGTGGTGGTCTGTTGGACAAGTTCTTGAGCTGGGTACGCTTGCGCCATTTGTTGGAATTGAGGGAATTGAGTGCAGCATGTCGGGTGAGCCGGATACAGTGGAGATTTCCAATGAAGCCAAGTCACCCCTCATCCTTGTTCATATTGACGAGGAGGTCAATCTCGAGGTAGAGGTTTCCAGCATGCCGGTGGGATCGTCATCTATTGTGCGCCAGAAGAGGGGGGGAATGCAGTAGAGCTCCCCGTGACTAGAGAAGCGGCTGACTCGCTCCACTACCCAAGTGCCGGAAGGGGACCCTAAGGCGAGTCCATTGAGCTCTGGTGTTGTGGAATCCGCAGTCTGGGTAGGTGTGTTTGCTGTGGATATCCTGGGCTACCAGCCTCCATGTCGACCTAGTACGTAGTCGAGGAAGCCCACGAAGAACCAGTGGTATAACCTCAGAATGCCAGCGATTCCACCCTCTATGAGCTTTACTACCGACATTGTGCCTGCGCTGATGCAGCTGCGGTATGATGATCATGATTTGTTGGAGCTGGAAGATGTTATGACAGAGTCCTTTAAGCCACGAGAAGAATGGCAGATTAGACTGATGCCACGCATTCCACATGACTGGGCACGCGGTTTGGCGAAGTCTAGGTTGTTGGGGTTGATCAACATGCCACATTTTGGGTGGTTGCCGGAAGGGAACGCCTGCATAAAACAGCTGCTGGCCTATTTTCATGGTGGCATTCTATGGTTAGACAGGAAGGTCACCGTCACAGTGGACCTGATTTCTAAAATCACAGGGTTTCTGAAGGCCGGGGTCGACCCATCGCAATATTTTTAGGGGAAGAACAACGACAAAAAGCTCACGGCAAGACTAAGGAAGCAATACAAGATGCAGCATGACGGATGGGCTTACTGCCTCGACACCATCAACGAGCCCGCGGTTAAAATTGGGGCATGGATCCTGGCGACCAAAATCGTCCAGAACAATCGACCCAACCAAGGAAACTCCGAGGTTGTTTCCTACGGAGAACTCTATGCAGAAGGCGTGCAAGTCAATTGGTTCCTATTTCTGCTTAACCAGCTGATGGAGGATGCGTTGGTGGCCCAGGCGGGACAGTGGCCCTTCGCATATAGCTGTTTGCTGATCCTCATCGCGCTTGTCTCCTGGATGGAGTTCGATGACTATCAAGGAATGGAGGTGGACATGGTGGAAGATCAAAAGGGGGCATGCTACCAAAACTTGTGGTGGGTGGAGGAACCGGAACGCATCACGGAGTGCGCCACGTGGCCGTTGAGCGAGTTCTGCAACTGAATTAGATAGCGGTTGCAAAGTATAAGGGGATTGCCCGGTTTGTGATTGAACCGCACAATATCTACTTGCAAGCGCGGTGTGATAAGGATTGACAGTGGCTGTAGACCCCGTATAAACTGTCAGATGACAACTTAGAATCATTGATGAGTGGCTGGTCGACTGGAGAGAACTAGTTGTTCAGGAGGAGGAGTCCATGAGAATAGCATCCGATATTCCAGAGATGGACCAACAACAACATGTGTCGGACCAGGAGTCCAGACCCCTACGGATGATGAGCACGAGGTTGAAGAAGGCAGAACAAAAGGACACCATGACCACGAGACAATTAGTGGGATCCCCCTGTTGTCGGAGGCGCAGTTTGACGGACTAATACTCGCGATCACTAATGCATCCACTGGGGTGGCTAGAGCAATGACGATAAAGGCAGATGAAGGTTTCCATGCGATCACTTCTCATTTGGATCCCTTGTGTGATATTGTTTTGAAGAAGGCACCGGAAGGAGCATCGGTGCAGCTAGTTGTCGCAGTCGGCACTGAGCTGCGGGTTAGGAATGTTGATATTCCCTCGACTGCGATTGTGACTGACAATGAGGCTTTGAAAGCCTTGCTGCAGTCGGTAGAGAAACTGATTGTTAACATCAATGTGCTGCCAGCGAAGGAGTTGAAAACTATGTAGGCGCTTTCCAGCCGGGAGATGGCGGACATGATGCATGAGATCAGCAGTAAGTGCCTGCGCTTGCAGGAGAGCGAGGCAGCTGTGAAGGAAGCGATGGAAGATTTAACAGGGAGGGCTACTACAACGCGAGAGGTTATGGACGAGTTGGAAGAGGACATCAAGAAAGAACGAGCTGAGAAGGCTCAAGTGATCGAAGAATTGAAGTAGGCATAGGATCGCCTCATTGTGGAGAAGGCCACCTTGTGGGATCAAAATGTGCGGGTGGAGACGACCATTGCTAAGGCTTGTCACCATGTGTCGGAGCCCACCGTAGCATTGGATGTGATTCAACGCGTGCAGCAACTTGGGGCTGTCATTTCCCAGCTGCGGCACGAAAATCAGGAGTTAACAGCCCTAGTGAACCCTAACACACCCCAAGTGCAGGTGGACGAGTGAAAACGTGCCATTGAGGAGGTAGCAGCACAGATGGGTGAGCTGGAAACGACAACGACAAAACTCACAGCAGACACTGTACAGTTTTGGGGAAGCATTGTTCAGGACGAGCAGATTGAATAATTGACCAAGCTCAGGCAGGAGGCGGAGGGATAGTCGGCGACGCTAAATACGGTGATGTGCACGATGCCACCAATGGAGCAGGTTACCAAGTCCGCGGACTTAAAAGAGTTGCAGCAGTGCATCACTAAGGCCGACGAGCGTTAGAAGAAGTGCGCTGTGCAGCTGGAGGAGTTCCAGGAGATTGGCGGTTAGTTTGTGACTAAAGCCGGTGCGACACTCCAGGCTGTACAAGAAGTTCGCCAACAAGTTGCGGTGAAGCTGAGTGAGCATCCATCTCCCCAAGATGTGATCGACAGTAAGGCGGTGGGTATGGCAGTAAAGGAGCAGGTCACAGAAGTCAATCAACAGTACGAGGATTTCAGGGTCAAGACCATCGAGTACACCATGTCCTGCTGACGTGGCTCGAGGGCGAGCCACAAGATTGTGTTGGGGGCCTGTTGGCAGGCGGTTAGATGGGTCATTACCACAACACCGCGAGTGCTGCGATATCGCAGAAGCCGGAAAGACGAAGCGCAAATGATGATATCTTATGTAATTTTTTGTCAATCGTACTGCGGTATGCGGGTTTTTGGGTCATTTGGACCACAATAGTTAGATTTTGGGTCAGTGTCGGTTAGGAATCTATTAGCAAGTGGACAAGCAATGTAAAGGCAGAATCCTATAAATAGATATATATGTGTAGGTGTTGGAGAATCGAAGCAGGATCATCCTACGTTGAAAACCTTTTTGGAGATCTTGATGCAGAGCTGAGTATTTTGTATCTGGGTTTTTGTGGAGTTAATATAATGAGACAGAGTTGTTGAGTAGAATTCCTGTGGTTTTTCTAGTAATGCATTTTGTGATATGAATATATGCATGATGCAATGTTTCCTTGCTGCGATTAATGCTTTACTGTTATATATGTTACGATTATGAATGATTTTGTTGAATGATGCTATGAATGTGTGTGATATCTGAGTTAAATGCATAGTTCTATTTTTGAAATGTTGCAATAAGTTAAATAATTGAGCCGCAAACATCCTCCTTCATTCGGCAGAGACATGGTTCCATCAACTCTCCCTTGAACATCTCGGGTGAGACCTCATCTGCTCCGCAGGTGTTGCTGGATGGGGTAAAACCTGTCTGGGCCGGTGCTCAGGGAGATCGTGGTGGTTTGGGTGTCAACAGTGAGTGAAACCCTTGTGGACTGGGTTTGAGTCAATAGAGACAAGAAACATGAAATACATTATGTATTTTACTCCCTTCCGGAAGTTCTAGTTCATATGCTACTTCTCCAACCTTCCGCACTACCTTATATGGCCCATATTACCTTGGTTTTAATTTTTCTGCTCCATTCTTCTAGAGAGATGTCTGTTTATATGGTTTCAACCTTAAATATACTAAATCATTGACTTGAAAGGTTCTTTCTTCTCTATGTCTATCGACATATTGTTTTCGCTGATTTTGAGCAACCTGCAAATTGTCTTTCAAGGGCTTTAAAATTTCTTGGTTCTCTTCCACCCAATCTTTATCCTTTCGGGCTCTACTATCACCAAATATAATTGCAGAAAATGTAAGTACATCATAACCATATAATTGTTTGAAAGGAGACATCCCTATTGACATATGATAAGTGGTGTTGTAGCAAAACTCACCCAAGTGTAGCCATTTTGCCCATGCTTTTTGCTGTTCTCCCACATATTTTCTTAGGTACCCTTCCAACCATTGATTCACCCTCTCTATTTGTCCATCAGTTTGTGGATGATAGCTGGTACTTGGAGTCAATTGAGTGCCCACCAATCTAAAAATTTCTTTCCAAAAAGCACCCATGAATCTACTATCTCTATCACTGACAATGCTCTTGGGGAGCCCATGCAATCTGAAGATTTCTTTGAAAAAAATATCAGCCACTTGTGCAGCACTAAAAGATGATGTAACAAAAAAGAAATGAGCAAATTTTTTCAACCTATCCACTACCACATAGATGCAATCCTTACCCAAAGGTTTAGGCAAGCTGGTGATGAAATCCATGGAGATACTGTCCCATTTTAGCTCCGGAATGGGCAAGGGTTGTAATAGCCTAGCTGGACATGTAAGTTCTGATTTGTTTTATTGACATACTTTACATTCATTCACATATTTTTGAACATCCTCCTTCATCCCCTTCCAAAAAAACCTTTTCCTCAACTGTCTATAAGTTTTGAAGATCCCCGGATGGCCCGCTAGTGGGGAATCATGTGCTTCTTGCAAAATTCGGTACTTGAGCTTTGAGTTCTGAACTAAATAAATTCTGCCCTTATAATATATTAGCCCATTCAAAATCCTATAGTTATCATCCCCTTTGATTCCATCCAACACATCACAAGCAAATTTGTCTTTAGCATATTTAACTAGTAGCATGTTTTTCCAATCCTTGGTAATGTCCATGAAAGAAAAAGAGGGTCTTCTTGACAAAGCATCTGCTACTATATTATTCTTTCCTTTGACATATTCAACATCAAAATCATAATCTTGAATCTTGCTTACCCACTTTTGTTTCCTTTCATTTAGATCTTTTTGGGTGAGAAAGTGTCTTAGACTATTGTGGTCAGTTTTCACCACAAACTTGCTGCCCACTAAGTATTGTTTGAATTTGGCCAATGCATGCATAATGGCCAGCATTTATTTATCATAGATGGAGTAAAGTTTTTCATGAGGTTTCAACTTTCTGCTCTCAAAGGCTATGGGGTGTTGGCCTTGTTTTAGGACAGCCCCTATTCCTCCACCTGAAGCATCACATTCCACAACAAAGGTTTAGTAAAATAAAGAAGTGCAAGTATGGGACAACTTCTCATTACCTATTTCATTTTTTAGAAGGCCTTTTCATCATCTTCATCCCACTTGAAAGCATCCTTCTTAGTCAAATCAGTGAGTGGAGAAGTCAACTTGGAGAATCCTTTCACAAATTTTCTGTAATAGGTGCATATGCCAATAAAGCCCCTCAACTTTGTAATATTTTTTGGTGATGGACATTCTAAGATAGCCCTAATTTTTTCCATGTGTACCTTCAATCCTTCTTTCCCAATAATGTTCCCAATATACAGTAGTTCTTTCATCCCAAATTCACATTATGACAACTTAGCAAATAAGGACTCGTCTTGCAAAATTTTCAACACAATCTCTAATTGCTGCAAATGCTCTTCCCATGTTTTACTATAAATGAGAATGTCATCAAAGAAAACCAAAACAAACCTTCTAGTTGCTTGCAAAATATCCTATTCATGCATGCTTGAAATGTGGTTGGAGAATTAGTTAATCCAAAAGGCATGACAAGAAATTCAGAGTGGCCATAATGACATCGAAAAGCAGTCTTTTGCACATCTTCATCTTTCATTTGAATTTGATGATATCCTGACCTAAGGTCAATTTTGGAGAAGTATTTGTCCCCATGTAGCTCATCCATGAGATCATCAATCCTAGGAATATGATACCTATTCTTGATGGTCGTTTTGTTCAAGGCTCTAAAATCTATGCACATTTTCAATGTTCCATCTTTTTTCTTCACTAGCACTACTGAAGAAGCATAAGGGCTAGAGCTTGGTCTAATGAGTCCCAACTCTAGGAGTTCTTGGATGGATTTTTCAATCTCACCTCTGAACTTTTTAGGATGTCTATAAGGTGGCATCTGAATGGGTGAAGTTCCCTCCTCCAAAACAATGTTGTGCTCAACCCCCCTATCTGGTGGTCTACCATGTGGAAGGTCTCTAAAAACTTTTTCATATTTTTGCAAAAGTCTCTCTATCTCCTTTGGGTGTTCAAAAATATTTATATTTGGATTGGGAGATGTAATATGACATTCAACAGCCCATTCTATGTCCCCATGCCTCAATATAGATCTCATACTATTGCAAGTTACTACTTGATTTGGATAAGTGTGCTGCCCTCTCACAACTCTTAGTACTCCTTTTGAATCTTGGAATTTCATTTCAGGAATGTGATAATTTATTGTATGCTCTCCTATTGAATACAGCCATTGCAGTCCCAAAACCACATTAGTATCAGCAAAATCAACCACATAAAAACTATCAACAAAAGTATAGTTACCTACGGTGACTTGCAACTTCGGAACCCATGTTTTGCATTGCATTGTGTTGTGACCGGGAATGACAACTGTGAATCCATCAAATGGTTCAATAGGTATCTTTCTTTTCTCCACCATCTCCGCATCAATGAAGTTATGGGTGGCTCCTCCATCTACCAAAACTGAAGTTCTTTGTCCTTGTACCACACCCTTTCATCGGATAGTATGATAGCGAGGTACTGCGGAAAGTACTGTCATTCTTGCTTTGTCCGGTGAAGGCTGATTTTCTTCTTGTCTTTCCTCTTCTACTGTTGTCTCATATGCCTCTTCTTGATCTGAAATATGTCCATCTTCATCCATGCCTCCATCATACCCCTCATTATCAGAAAATACTTCTATATGTTGATCCCTTCCTTTAGTACATTTGTGCCCCGGTGTCCATGGTTGAAAGCATGTGAAGCACAATTTTTTCTTTCGAAGTTCATCCCTGTTTAGTCCTTATTTTTTATTCCTTTCAAATGAATCTTTTTTCCAATGTTTCTTATCATATCCATCCCTTTTCCAAGGTTTCTTTTCAAATTTGTAGTTATGCTTGGGAGGAAATCTCATTCTAGGAAGCACATTTTGGAGATCCCTAGTCAAGCTCATTGCATCTTTTAATGTAGTTGGCTTGTGGGATTTGACCAAAACTTTTAAGGGTTTAGCCAAACCTTCAGTGAAAAGAAATACCAACCTTCCCATAGATACATCAGCCACCTTGACTGATAGTTTTTGAAAGTCCAACATATATCCAGTAGGAGTCCCAGTTTGCTTCAATTGAACTAGTTCTTTGAAAGGAAATTCTGGATCTTTTTGTTCAAATCTTTCTAGCACCCTGCCAACAAATTCTCCATATGTTTTAACTTGATCATGACCCAAAGTTTTCAGGCCATGGAACTGCCATTCATTGGCATCTACTTCCAAATTCAAAATAGCCATTTTTAATGCATCCTCCTCCCACATAGGATTCAGCTGAAAATACACATCTAATTTTTGCACCCAAGTACTAGCAGAATTTTGAGAGGAACCATCAAAAGTAGGAATTGACTTTTTACTAATAGAACCATTTAATTATCTGTTTTGGAATGGACTCCTATGTTCCTCCTTACTTTTCATTCTATATATAGCATCAATGTATTGACTAAAAGGTAGACCTCTTTTACATTCTTCACTCAACTCATTCCATTTGTTTGCTAGTTTACTATTATCCAGTTGGACATCAGGCTCTTCTTTGGGTGTGAGGAATTTAGGTGCAGTATGCCTTTGTGTGCTTTGAAATTCATCAGGTCTATTATGGGGTCCTATACTTGAGAAAAAATTCTCACCCATGTTCTTCTTTTCTCCTAGGTGTGAACCACTGTGATCTCCTGTCATCCCCTTGCTTGCAAGTTGGCTACCCAACAATTCCAATCCTTTCATCAATTGTCTACTCATATCTTGCATACCCATGGTAATCCCCCGCATACCCATGGAAATCCCATCAAAACATGGTTTTAAGGTTTAAATAAGTTCCTCCTTATGTCTTAATTTTTCCTCCTCCTCTCTACCCATGGTTTTAAATAAAAACTCTTTTTCTTCTACTACCTCTTCTTCAACACAAACCTCTTTAACTACTGGTTCAAAGGGTGGTGGTTTATTTTTCTGACTTCCTTTTAAGACCATCAGGTGCCAAGAACATGCTCTGATACCACTTGTAATGACCCTTTTTCAAAAATTTACTAAAATGCCAATTTTTCCCCAATTTCGACCTTTGACTAGTTTAGCTGTTTTGGCCTCCAAATTAACCCAAATGCTCCCAAATATTCTGTAAGGGTATATGAATGTTATTTAGACTAGAATATTAGGTTTAGGGATGATTTATAACCCTCAAAAGACTTCTGAAAACTTTATTTATATTCTGGTCAATGTATGGGATTTTAACTAGTAATTTGTGCATCAAATCCCCCCTGGGTAACACTGAAAATGGCCTCCCAAATGCTTCCAAACTCCCTCGAATTTATGAAAATAGGTAGGAAATTTATTAAGGATGTTATTAAGGTCTAATTTGCACCATTAATTGATTATTATATCTATTCCAACCCTCTCCCATTCAAGTGCAAAAATCACCCACTCGACCCTTGGGGAAATGACACTATTTCTTCTCCCAATGCAATTAAACTGAGTAAAAATAATTCAAATGCTCAAGTACAGTAAATGAAACTTGTAAAATACATCCATGGCATATTATTAATCACAAATGTATTAAATAATCATCCATTCATTCGAAATCATCTGCATTATAATGATATACATCATTGTAGTGGGGAAATGGACATTGTTTGCTCATTAATCAACATTTTTGCATACAATCAGTGGGTATTTCGACCTGAGACTTTCTGAATATGAAGAAAAGAGGATATGTATCTATTACAATCAGAAACACATCATATGAAACTCTCCCAATGAGTACAAGATCTCACCCAAAGCGCAATCCCTCAAGGAGCATGAATATGACTTCAAAACTGGAAATGGTGGAGAGAAAGTGCTGCACTAAACCAAACCATGAGATTTCCTGTACCTTCTACCCGCAAATAAAAACTCCATTAAAGAACCATGAAAGACCTGAGTTGCCTCTCCAAACACCAACTTGGATGGGAATCTTTCACCCTCGAAATTGGCTAAGATAAAAAACTAGTCATCCACTAGCTCTCTCTTCACAAATGCAACTTTTCTCAAATCATCCAAAGCCATTCTCATACTTGATTCCTACATTTTATAACAAAAATTATCCTTCTAAGGTTCTAAGTCCTCTCATTAGCTTCTATATATTTCCACTTAGGAAATATTCCACATTTGCCACTTGTCTCCTAGTTTCCAACCTTCCATCTTCTCCCAATTTCGAGTAGGAGTCTCTTTGGCTTCTCCAACTCCATGAGCTCCTTCCTTGAGCCTATTTTTGGGGCTGACATGTCATAATGGTCAGATTTCAGAAGTCAGATCTGAATTTTGTCATAGATGTCATAGATGCTTCATCATTGTTGTCATAAGACTAGGGAATCTAGCCCAAGTGTCCACTAGCCTCCAATTTGACTCTTCCTCTTCCATGGAGGTTACCATTCCATTCCATTTAGACCTAATATTCTCAATTCCATGTGTATGCCTTACCAACTCACCCAATAATGTTTGCCTTCCCATGGATTCGAAATGGCAAGTGAGATTTGCCATGTGGCAGTGAGAAACCAAGCTAGTGTGGGTCCCACATCCTCCAAATGTCCTCAAAACCATTTGCCACCTATAATTCCTATTGGATTCATTTATTCAACTTATTTATTAAATACTTGGACTATTCTAATGTATAAACATTATTCCTTTGCTCCCTTATTACAATTCCCATTGTACCCATTCAACCTCGGGAATTTGGTAGGATTGATGGGGATTGTCTACTATACAATTATTTGAATGGGGACATTACACTTGTCCTATAAAAGGAAGCCACTAGATGCATCTAGTAAGAGAAATTTAGAGCAAGGTTATGCTGCTAGAATTGTGTTGAAACTTCTTCCACCTCCTCCCATACCTACTAGCGTCCTTCAAGCTTCCTTGCTACCTTCCTACAAAGTGCAAGTGTTTCTCCCATTTGTTCTTTCAATTTATTTAGCATTTAGTGTGGACAAAAAGGACCTCCCTAAGGGATATTGTTGGATTCCCTTGAAGCCCACACCTCCTAGGTGACACTTCATGTAACAATATTGACCACTGGGAAATCTAAATTGGTTCTAGCATTTGTCTCTTGTTGTGGTTTGCATATTTTCACTCTCTTTGCTTTGTTTCACATTATTTTCAAGTTTTTGTTTTATTTTGTTAACAAGAACCTTGTAGGATCAATTTGGATTCACTCACATTTGATTTTTATAACAAAATAATGGACCTTGTTGACATTCTCAAAGGCTTCCCCCCAAAGTGGGAAGTGCTGCATTTCTTTGTGCATATTTTTCCACAACAGTATCTATGGTGACTCCACTATATTTTTGTTCATTTCTCTTTAACTAGGTTGTTATTTTCTAAATAGTTAGTTCAAGGTGCTTGTCTTGTGCAAATGAACAAGTCCATAACCTTCAACCCTAGAATTTGGCCTCCTCTTGGCCAAAATTGATGTTTACACAAGCGCGTGGATTCTGGCGCTCCAAGTGTGCTACCGGTGTGGATTTTTCTTCGACATTCGTGCTACCCACATAGTTGAACTGACCCTCGCCCGCACGGTAATTTGCTTTCTGATTCAAGCGATCTCACCATATTGTAACCACATTACATCACATTTGTGTTTGTGTTTTCCGCGCTACTGCACGTTTTTTTGTGTGTTTTCCACGCTACTATAATTTATTTGCTTTTTATCGGTTCTGCATACAATCTTGCAGTCCCAATGACTGCTCACTAATGAACCAAAATTAAATTAACTTGCAATAGTTAATTTTTATTTAGTAATTATCCCACTTAGACCAATATTAGGAAGTAAAGAGTCCTTATCTCTTGAAAACTACTTAGGTAACCAACTTTGGGGCTTTCAACGGACCTCATTGTTGTCACTAGTATTGAAGACATCTCATAATCTTTGTTTACTTTTATACGTTTTTAGTAAAGTAGTGTAGCTCACTTGTTGAACACAAGCAAGGAACTAAAGAATCTAATCACCCAAAGTATGCTTTTCACCTTGCAATTCTTGTGAGCTTGGTGAATAAAAAAACGGTGATAAGTGTGAGATACCTCCATTGCAAAATTTTAATTCATTAGCATTTTGTTGGCAAGCACCATTAGCATATTTTAGAGTTGAAGTTAAATTTCCATTTGTATTTACTTTAATTTCTTTAGTTTATTGCAACAATCAATTTTCTTATCTCACACATGTTTTCATCACTAGCACAAACTCAGGGACCTAAAATCTCTTCCAACCCAAGTATCCTCTTCACCTCAGATTAATTGTGATCTTGGTGAATAAGAAAGGAAGGGAATTATGAAATACCTCCCTGACACTCAAGTGAATTTGGAACCCAAAAATCAACACTTGTAAATTATTGACAACCAACTAAAATCCTCCACAGGAGGTCACAAAATAATATTTTAGTTAGGTAGGATTGATTGGGATAGGCATCCATTAATGCCCACCAATCTAGTTTCATTAAGTTTTCGAAACATAACATTGTTGAATTATAGGGTACCTTTAAATCATGATATCAGAAAGTATCAAAATACAACCCAGATAAGAAGTGCGCCATGTCCAAGGAGGTCAAAGCCGAGGTATAGCTTCCCTACCCTCTCCAAAGAGCCACTCAAATTTTTGTGGAGGCAACACTATACTACTTAGGCATAACCACTTATCCACACTTGATGCAGTTATCTTAGTGGCCAAACTTAGGATATCACCAAGGAGCAATAGTGAGTGCAATTGACTCCTAGAGTCAAATATTTCCATTGGGAAATGTTGCCAATCTCTTTCGGAACATAGTCCCATCACTGGTATAACTGACTCTTTGTTACCTTCACTATTCAATCATTGTGTGGATCCCATTATCACCATTGATTGTTGTTATGAACATAAAATAAATATAAGATAATCATAAATAATGAATGATAAACAATAATATATAATAATTAAATAAAATCAAAGGATGTGACCTTTATGTTGAAAAGTCACGAGGGCTATATAAAATCCAAGATATTGTAAATGTAATATTCATATATTTTACTTATTATTTACGATAGCTTATTTGATTTTCCAAGTATTTCGGTAATCTTTGTGTGAGCGAACTTTTGTTTGGCTCAATTGGTATAAGAGCAGCTGATTCTGGCTTGTCTCCAAAATCGTCAAAGTCTCTTTGAATTTTAGGTCTTTGACCTTACTCCGACTTTTATCCATCCAGTGCTCAAAGTTTTTTTGTCCGTGCTCCTCACTTATCCTTAGTACACCTCCTTTTCCCTACTCAACCACTCGGTCCTCGCTCATCTCCTCCTTCGTTGTCCCCACTTCCTCACACAACCTCTGCGTATTCCTACCCCTACGATCTCCCATGTGCAATTCAATGTTCTCCCACCTCCATCGCTAATCCTTCATTGCGCCACCCCTGCTATATTCCCCACACTACTTCTTGTGCCCTCAAAAGGCTCACTCCACATGCTCTCCTTCTCCCAAATATCTACGCCGTGCTCCCACATACACCAGCAAAACCCCAACCCTCCCCTCGCCATTCCTCTCCCCCATGCTACCGCTATCTCCTCACTCCAAAAACCCACTCCATATGCACTCACATGCTCCTCCATATGCTCCCCTATCATTTTTCTCTACCCATTGCACCATACACACTTCTCTCTGCCCACGCTACTACCAACACCCCAATCTCTGCACCATATGTTACCACCATCTATCCCCATCATCTGCTAACACCATCCCATTGTCATCCCTCGTTACCAATCACCTCTACTCCATACTACCAACACCCCAATCTCTGCACCATATGTTACCACCATCTATCCCCATCATCTGCTAACACCATCCCATTGTCATCCCTCGTTACCAATCACCTCTACTCCATCCTCCCTGACAAGATCTCGTCCTCCATCTCCATTCACTCTACACTGCACCCAACCCGCGATCCCTTCTGCACTGCCACACACTGCCTCACTTCATCTACCCCACCAAATCTATGCCTTAGCACAACTTGTGTACACTCCATTGCTTCCATAAGCTCCCACACACTACTTCTCCTCACCGCTCTGTTTCAACGCCTCCCAAAACCAATGCCCCAATCCCCATATCCAATGCTGCCACACACTATGCCTTACCCTGCTCATCCCACACGCTGTGCCTCTCAATAGTCAATAGTATCAACATCTATGCGATCCCTACCACCCACGCTCCCCTACCATTGTTGCGCCCCTCCCAACATCCATGCGCTCCCTAACACTAATGTGCCTCTCCCAACGTTCCTGTGGTATACTACCATCCGCGCTCACGCTACCCAGTCCATGCCACCAATCCTACTTAAAGCCACGCCCTCCCATCTGCGCATCCTCTCTCCCTAGGCCATGCTCTTCACCTACGCCCCGGCTCTCATTGCATCTACATGCCTACACTCTCACATACTCGCCACACACTCCCATTTCTCTCTCTCTCTCTCTCTCTCCATCCCTTCACTCACTCTAGCTCTCACTCACTCACTCCTGCCGCTTATCCCCTATCTCCATTTCCTTCAAAAACCCCAATTTTCCATTTTTGTAATAATAATATTTATTATTATAAATTTATCCAATTCAAATTTTTATATTAATATTATTATTATACATAATAATAATAATAATTATCAATCATTTCAACACCCTATTAAAAAAATTATAATATTATAATTTATTATTATTATATTCAATAATAATTACTATTATATTATATTTATTAATATTATTATTGTTATTATATTTTTAATAATAGTAATAATAATAATTATTTAATAACTATATTAATTACAATTATTATTTTATACAAAAGGGAAAAGAAGGCAACAGTCAACGTCAAAGGAAGATCATTGATGATATGAAAATCTTTCACGATCTTTTTAACCAAAAAATTGCATGTGAAATTTGCATGTTAATTGTCATAAAATGGCTTTAAAGATGAATTTTAAATGCTTTAAATCAAACGCAGAAATTGAAGACATCAAATGATAACGGAGTTCTCCCTTCTTGGGCTACGTCTCCGGGCCACTTCCAGTGAGAAGGCCGATCTTATTAAGTATTCAAATCTTACAGTTATGAGTTTATGGAAACACCTATGAGTTCTGTCAGTCAAACTCAGAAACAGACTGCACCACTGTGTTCCTCTCAAAATTCTGAGAAAAATGAGTATAAAGTCGACTATGTTTTCCTAAGGCCTCCTTTGGCACGCAAATTGAGACAACCTCTGCCTACAACTGTACGGATTCCCACCTCGAGAAGCGCACCCATTAATTACTATACCCTACCTCGGGAACTGTGCATTGTACCTCCTCAGGATCTATGCCAAAAAACGCCCTGTACACAGTGTTTTTCATGGTTTGGTACGGTTTTATAGTGGTTTTGGGGTGCGAAAAGGAGGGCCACACGCCCCTTTTTGGCCCCCATTTCCGCCTTAAATTCACAAGGAGAATCCACCGCTTACCACATAACAAATGGGCTTTGGTCCAGTGGTAAAGTGGTGGATTATGGGGGCAGAGGTCCCGAGGTCAAACCCACAGGCCTCTCCTCTTCCATCGTTACTTCGTTATTTTTGCTCGGCGGTGGTTTGTTTGAACTATGACTTGGCTTGCAACGTGGCTTATGTGTTGGCAATTACTCCGTTGATTTGGTTGTACCACATGGAATTTGGCCTCGATGTTGGACACGGGGTCGAGGGCCTAGCCCTCGATCTCGCCTTTTTTTCCAATTCAAACACCTTTCAACTTTAAATAAAAGTTAAGAACTTATAGTGTTAAGTAACACCGGTGGGAGCCCTGGCTAGGCGGACTCTGTGGAGACTTGGGCGGACTTGGAGGTCATGGGATCGATCCCCATGGTCTAACGTACATTATATGGGCAACAGGGTAGCCACATGGCAGGCCCTGATTGGTCCAAAACACTTGCCAAATCACCTTCTTTGACCACATGGCACCCTGCCATTGGTCCTTTTCTTAAACCATTTTACTCATTTTTTTGCCTTTTTAACGAGCCTTTTTGCCGAATCTTTGAAACCCAATATCTTTTGCGTCTGGAGGCCGTTTCACACGAAATGAACGTTTCTAGAACGCCGTTGATGAGCTCTACACGTCTGTAAGCTTATTTACATATTTTGAAGACTTTAATTTTGATCGAACTCTGAGATCCTCCTGGATCAATTGATCACTGAAAAGTTCAAGGTCAAAGGATAACCATTTATTGTCAAAAAAGTCAAATTGAAAGGAATACCATCTATCACTGAAGAAGTCGAAGACCATGGAAGCCAATTTGGAGTTACAAATAAAAAAATTAGAAGCTAAATTAAGGTGTTATCGAAGAGACAATTACGACTTGCAAGTCATTAATGAAAGCTTGGAAATGATGATTAAACTACATGCTATTCAAAGAGAATCCATAGAACAACAGATTTCCTACCAAGAAAGTCGTATAGAAAAGTTGTCTACACAAATTGACAAATTAAAAGACGAAAATGATTTCAATTAGAGATTACAAAACCAAGATATCAAGAAGGAATTTGATGAGAATAAAGCATAAATCATGCACTTAAACAAAATCCTAAATGAGGTGTGCTAAATCGGGTATGGAAACCCTTACATGTGCAATCACCTTTTACATAGCATAAACATCAGTGTGGCTAGGAGCCCCTAAGCCATGTGTCTTAATGGGTTCATCCCAAGAAGCACCAGACACCGAGCCAGGGCACAAATGACTCAACATGACAAGGGAATTCCGCCCATCAAGGGGCAGTCAACAATGCCACTAAGCCAACACTTCTTGGAATGAAAACCAAGAGGACCTGCCATGACTAGACAATGAGTCTTGAGCCAAACTAGACCAACACTTTTACAAAAAACCAGCCTAGACTTGGTCTTTCACAATGGAAAAATACCCCCTCACTCGGGTATATCCTGGTAAGCATGTTGTAGACAATCTGGGGCATAATAGAGTGTATTCACGGTACAATATTTTTGTACGGATGCCTCACTGAGATGCATGTAGTTTCTAATAATAATTGCAGAAGCCTAGGATAGGGTTAATTCCAATGACAACAAGCTTGGTCGAACCCTTAAGTTGATAATAGTTTGATTTTTTGTTTTGTTTTCAGTGTATGGTTTCTTTACTCCATGTAGTCTTCTCTCAATTGTTGGCCTTTCACGACTCAAATTGGAGGCTATGATGGTTTGTGACGCAACTTGATTAGTGGCTTGATGGCCTGCTAAAATTGGTCATTTCTTTCACTTCATTTCACTATTTTATCCTCATATCTGATTATAAACCATTACATATATCTTTAAAAGCATATCATTTATTTAAAATATATTAATTAAAAGCATTACAAAATAAATGATTTGAATTTATACTTTTTAATGTATTTTACATCGTTTTAACTAATTTGTTAATGATAAATTTAATGTTGTGATTCTCGCACTCATTCCAGCACCTATTCCGGTACTAGTTGAGATTTCACTATATTCATTGTGTAAATTACTATCAGAACATCCCTTGTAATTCATGGTTTGTTTACTAATCCCCCTCCTATACATTACAAGTCGGTTCTTTAAGAGCGATTATACTATTACACAAACCACTATCCTTCACTGTGTTGTCGATGAACTAATTCTATTTGTTGTATGACTTTGTAAAGATGTTTTAATTCTATATGTTTAAACGTTTGGGTTGAGATTCTATTATTACGTTTGGGTTGAGGTTCTATTATTTTATATTTGTGGATAGAACGTTGACATGTGAATATCATTGTTTAGAATGTGATATTAGAACATATCCTCGTGATTTCATTTTATATGATAACATTATATATGATGGTATATGTTCATAATTCAAATTTCTATGTAAATAAAGTGTTCTCTCTTATGTATAAAATCATTTTGTATTTTCTTGATGGTATAATAATTCATCTATTTGTGATTCATATACTTTTAATTATGCATATTTTATTTTGTAAGATTGTAATATATTTGTATAACTTTATTGGATTTTTGTGTTTTGTCTCATTGTTAAAACATTATGTTGTTGAATATATATATGTGAGGAAAAAAACTTTGGATGTAAGAATATTTAGTTTATTTTAGGTTGTTTAATTAGTTATTCTCACCTTTGTTTGATTTGCATTTTGTAGTTTAGTTTGATTTTCCTGCATTTTGAATTCCTGCACTAGTTTGGTAATGGTTTGCTTTAGTTTTGATTTTGGTGTTAGTTTGCATTAATTTTGTACTAAGATTTCTTGCACTTTAAATTTCCTATAACTCTAAAAACACCAACGGAAAGATTAAAGACTTAACTCGTGAGGTATGGTCTCCCATGTCAGGTTTCTTCCCTAGGAGTTGAGTTATCATTTATTCACTTTTGTTTTCATTTTTAGTGTGTGTTTGCTGGCATTAGATCAGGTTAGATTAGGCTATATTAGGCTCTAGTCCTACACATATTGTGCTTGCACCTCTAAGCTTACGAGCCTCGGTTGACAATTTAATGTCGAATTAACTAGGCATATATTTTTACCGTCATGGCTACTACCACAACTTGAAAGATACGCTCCAATCGTAAGATATGACCAATGATTTATAAAGGACAAGAAATGATGGATGTTCATGGAGTTCAAAGAATTTTCTATGATAGTGTAGCATTGCATGGAGGTTTGATCCTATTCTCATAGTCTCGAGAATTTTTCCGGGAGTTGATAATCTCAGAACTAACAATGTTTCCTTGAGTGCATTAATTTCCTCTTGTAGAACTGGAATAATGTTTATTTCTTCCGATTTCCCCGTAGGACTGTAATAATGTTTGTTTCTTTTGATTTCCTTGTAAATATGGCCAAAATCCTATCGGTGGTCAAAAAGTCAAATTCGATTTGGCTAATAAAGATGTGGTCAAAGACTAGGGTCAAATGTGGCTTTAAAATGAAATAAATCAAAATAATTCAAGTTCAGGTACCAAATGAAATGAACAAATGTTATATAGTAAGATATATCCAACATAAGAAGGACAACTAATTAAAATCCATATAGGACAAGTAATATATAGATAATAATGAATACAAAATGATTGAAGTAAATATGAATTCACAATGCCAAGTGGCAATGCAATTATATGCATTTACTAATCACAATGATTGATACATTGTGTCCCTTAGTCAAATAATGTCCTTTGGCTAGAGTATGTCACTTCATTATTATTATTATTAATATATTTATATTCATTAAATAAAATTTAGAAAGATTGTAAAAATAAATCTTGAATCAAAGAATAAAGTCGAGTGTCTCAAAGAGCTTATGAAAATAGTATTGAGCTTATGAAAATAGTATTGAAGAAGAAACACCTTGGAAAGAAAATAAATACCAACAAACATGGTCTAACAACTAAAAGTGGGGGGGGAATAAAAGAGTCAGAGAAGCTATAAAGAGAGCATGTGAATAATATGTAAGGTATATATTAAAAAAGTTGAGAAAATAAACTTAGTTAACTTATAAATAACATTATCTCCATCACCTATTTTATCAAATGCATAAGGTATATATATATATATATATAAGTCTGAGAAAAGAAACTTAGTTAACTTATAAACAATGTTATGTCCATCACTTATTTTATCAAATGCATCAATATCATAGAAACAATTAGATATTTCACCCAAAAAAATGGTAATGTATTGATTACTTGAGGAGGGCACTAAAGACTTGAAGGCTACAAATGTACGCCCTAATCTTATTTTTCTATTAATCGGATAAGTTTGTAAGATATTTGAATACCTAGTTATTTTTATGAATCTATCAAAGGGGTGGAAGGCACGGGGGAGGGGGGGGGGGGTCATTTACGACCTCGAAGTACAGGAAGAACAAAGCTTTACCTGGGGACTTGGAAAGGAAACTAATAACATGGCAGAAGATTTTGCCCTCTATACTGGCCTACGACTTTTAAAAGATTGAGGAATCAAAAGATTAAAGATTTTGGGAGACTCCTTGATGATTGTACAAGCTTTGCGTACATGAGTTAATGATTCTATACTGCTTGGAATTTTTTGGAGAAGGGTGAGCTATATAACTCCAACTTTTGATTACATATCCTACCACCATGTCCTAAGATGTGACAATTCTAGAGCCTCCAAGTTAGCAAATAAGGGGTCTAAATATAATTAAGGAGACCTTAAACTAAATGAAGGAGGCCTTATCACACTTCACGTTCCTTCATGACAGTGAATAGGGAATGCGCCTCGTCGACAATTTGGAGGTATAGTTTGATTGACAAGATAATAGTGGAGGTGATGGGATATGAAGCTTCTCGCACAAGGGATCATAAGATATCTTGGGTTGAGCCAACATTCATGCATAAAAGAATCCATCAGAGGTTCCATTTGAAGCGAAAACATGAACAGGGGTTTTCTGGAATGTCCTGCTTGAATTTTTTCTTGGCCGGAAGGAAAGCTCTTTGAAAGTTGGAAGGAGAAGGGGGAAACATAAGTGGTTGGCTCGTAGCTCGCTCAACATTAGATAATCGACAAGCCTAGGAAAGAAGGGGACATGTTCTACAATCATTGTTTGTCTTGCGATATGTAGGAATTGAGGCGTGAGGTGAGAGCTCTGCATGATGAAGTCACCGATTTGTAGATGGTGATTCCGAATGTCTCCAGGAACTAGAAAGATCAGATACTGGAAATTCAACAGGAAGTGGAGGAAATGAAAGGCATGATTGATGAACAAGGAGGTAAAATGGATCTCATAGAAGAATACTTGAACGCCCACCTCCAGGACCTTGACATGGAATCGACTCCAAGCCATCCGACTACGACTTCCTCTGGGATTGTTGGAAGCAACCTTGTGCAACTAGTGGACACTGTAATGGAAGGGAACAACAACCAACAAGGATCTAGATAGAACTAATAGGGGTTAAAAATTTCCTAAGCTATGTTATGTTTTTATGTCGTGTTTATGTATTTCGTCAGTTTATAAAAATCTTTAGAATTAGAGGGTGTAATCCTTTTTTGAAAATTGTAAGGCGGAATGGAAATGGTACAACCACTGCCATTTTTGTATCATTCACGCCAAATCAAAACTTGGATAAATTTAAGAAGTGTGGTGTAAACCTTATGTTGTTTGGCTCTCAGCCTCAACCCTTTAAATATAAATCAACTACTCATTATTGTGAAAAAAAATGAATCTATCAATTTTATATAAATCTTAATTTAATTAATGAATTCATCATTATGAATCTCCTATTAAAAAATCATAATCAATTATAATTAGTTTCATGAACAATTGACTCTTATATATATATGACATTACTCTATATAATAGTTACCTCTCTTTAAACTTAGTTATCATGATACAAATATAGATTATTGTTTATTATGCATAATAAACAATGATTAATGATAAACCAAAGTTATAAAACATAATAAACAATAATCTATCTTTTCATGATAAAAACAATATATATATATATATAACTAAGAAAAAGTGGGTTTGAAAATTATATATATATATATATATATATATATATAATTTTCAAACCCACTTTTTTTCTTATTCTATTTCATTATCATTATTCTAAACTCACATCTTAATGAAATAAGAAAAAAGTAGATTTGAAAATAATAAAAAGACACAACATATATATATGTATCAAACAATATCATTCTTTTTATTATTTTCAAATCCACTTTTTTCTTATTCTATTTCATTATCATTATTCTAAACTCACATCTTTAAAAAATATATATATATATACATATTTAACAATTGTTCATTATTTTAAATCTTCAATATGTAGGTTATTGTCTCATATATTAGTATATTTTAATTAGTATATTAGTATATTTTATCTACTTTGTTAGTAGCAAATCCTCCACTTGGCTTTGAATACTACACTTCAAACCAAAATTCAGTATTTAAACATTATACAAGCCTCTACACAATAAAGTTGTTATGTAATAATAAAGTATTAAGCTCTAGATATAACCATATGAATCAAAAGTTATAATCTTGGATACACTTGGATAGAGTGATATATCAAAAGGGAACGTAATAATTATCTTTTCTCGCAGGGAATATGATTAAGAAAATATTTTATATTGAAAGTTTTATCCATAATGCAAAATATATTTAAAATTAAAATATAAATATATTTAAAATTTAAATACAAAATATATTTAAAATTTAAATACCAAGTAACTATTCACAAGAAGATAAATGTAAATATATTTAAAATTTAAATGCTAACTATTCACAAGAACATAAATGCAAAATACGTTTAAAATTTAAAAGCCAACTATTTACAAAAAGATAAAATTGGTTTGCAATTTTTTTTTCTTCTATATTAATAAAACATTTACATATATTAAATTATAATTTAAATTTTCATGTAAAGTAAAGTTTAGATTGGATATAAATAAACTTATTATTTTACAAGATAAAATTAGTATGGAAGAAAATAAAAATGATATTTTTTCTATATTAATAACATATTTATATATATTGAATACTAATTTGAATTTCCATTTAAAGTAAAATTTAGATTGGATATGAATAAACTAATTATTTACAAGATGAAATTGGTATGCAAGAAAATAAAAATGATATTTTTTTTATATCAATAAAACATTTACATATGTTGAACACTAATTTGGACTTGCATTTAAACTCAAATTTAGATTTGACATGAATACATGCAAACCAAAGAATACACACTCACTTTTCATATTATGAGATATTCAATCTATAAGTATTTCTTAGGGGTACAATCTAAAGGTAATCCAACCTCATCTAGGATTTGAATATTAGGAATAAAATCTTCCATCCCAAGATTTAAGTATGTCTCATGGGATATTTCATCTCTACATGTAGTACACTTATTTTGACCAATCATATGAACTAAAAGACAACTAAAATGATACAAGTGATCACATTGCAGTCCATAAAATCCATCTCGTTGAAGAGTAGATAGGAAAACACAACAACATGGTTTGTGCATGTCTATATATGATATGGGTTCCAAATTTTGTGGCTTTAAGGTTCCTCCCAAATATGGAAATAATAGAAACTGAGTGTAAAGAACCTTATATGAATCTGCTTGTAGTGTTCCTCTTGAAAGCATGTCAAGTTCTTGTTGTAACAATCGATCTCTATGTTCCATTTCTCTCACCAACATTAATGTTTGTAATGCTTGTTCCCTGTGATCTTTAATGCGGCCTTGTAATTCCAATATCCATGTAGATGTAGCTCTTAATAGCTGCATAGTATCACCTACTTGTGCAACACATCTAGATCTTTGTGCCTCTAGCATGTCCAAGTTGTTCAAATATGCATGCTTTAGTTGTAATTCTATACTTTTGAGGGACCTCTCTAAGTCCTTTTTAGTATTGATTACTCCATTTAATCCACTCTTTGCCATGTCCATATCTTGACGTGCCTGCTCACTTATTACACAAAATGCATGAACATATGTTTGAAGATGTTGGTGTTCTCTTTGAACAATACTTTCTATATATTTTTTTCTTCATTCAAACATTTCACCCTTTGCTCAATATCATGGGGAATAACAACAATCTTAGGGTTTGGCATGTGTTCATTATCAATGTTACATTATGGGAAACTTGATTAGGTATCCCATGATCACATTTGTTGATTTTAACCTCTTATGGTATGCTTTTGAAGTCCACCTTGTAACCCATTACTAAATGGGCATATAATTGCATTGCAAAATAGATGGGCACCTTTTGATTAGTTGGTTCCATACCATAAATTTCCTTGTATATATGTGAAGCAAAATGGTGCATTTTGGCATGAGTGAACGGTGAAATTTGCAATTCCTCTCCACTTGTAGTAACATCCCCATCATAGATGGAAAAAAATTTATTGGTATTAACCACATCTTGTACTTCATGTAATGTTAATCCATGTACTTCTGGGTCAATATTAGAATCGTAGGTCATTGGTATGGAAATATGTGGTCTTGTTAAACCTGATCCTTTGTTTGAAGCACATCTTTGTGGTTTTTGTTGTAATTGATTAACCAAATTATCATGTCTACAACCTCCATTTTTATTTCTCAAGAATCTCTCCCCAAGAGCATCATCAATGTGTGTTATATTTTCAATGTCCATCACCTCCAAGAAATGAAAAAAATGAAGTTCAATAATTAATTTCAAGTTTAACAAGGCCATCAAATATTCATAATCAATAAAAACAAAATCCAATGTATATGAAAACCGCATTAATAAGTTATGATGTTGATATAGCATCAAATATAATAAAAATAAGTTGTTTTGAACATTGAACAAAATATTTCTCACATGGAAAAGACATATTATCCATGGAATGTGATTATGGAACTTGTATAAAGGTGAAAGTTTATGTAAAGAAAAATTTAAATAATTTCATATGCAATCTACTAGAAGTATTGAGAAAATGACACACACACATACCTTAAGCAAGCTCGTACATGTGCGCACGCACACACACGTGCGCGCACACATTCACCTTCCCACCTCTATTCAAAGTGGAAGCAGAAGTAAAAATTCTATCAAGGTGAGATCAACAGTATGAAGTTGAGTCACTGGTTGCAATAGTTATAATCTACTTCATTGTGCATAAGATCTAGGAGAAGAGAATAATATATCATTTTCTATAGTAAAGATAGAGTGTCAAGCTCAAACTTGGTGGCAATGCTATACGAATACAATTAGAGTGGAGGGTTATCCACCAATAACGTTTGGGAATAACGTTTGGGTTGAGGTTCTATTATTTTACATTTGTGGATAGAACGTTGACATGTGAATATCATTGTTTAGAATGTGATATTAGAACATATCCTCGTGATTTCATTTTATATGATAACATTATATATGATGGTATATGTTCATAATTCAAATTCCTATGTAAATAAAGTGTTCTCTCTATTTATAAAATCATTTTGTATTTTTTTTAATGGTATAATAATTCATCTATTTGTGATTCATATACTTTTAATGTATATTTTATTTTGTAAGATTGTAATATATTTATATAATTTTATTGGATTTTTGTGTTTTGTTTCATTGTTAAAACATTATGTTGTTGAATGTATTGGATTTTTGTGTTTTGTCTCATTGTTAAAACATTATTGTTAAAACATTATGTTGTTGAATATATATGTGAGGAAAAAAACTTTGGATGTAAGAATATTTAGTTTATTTTAAGTTGTTTAATTAGTTATTCTTACCTTTGTTTGATTTGTATTTTGTAGTTTAGTTTGATTTTACTGCATTTTGAATTCCTACACTAGTTTGGTAATTGTTTGTTTTAGTTTTGATTTTGGTGCTTGTTTGCACTAATTTTATACTAAGAGTTTTTGCACTTTAAATTTCTTGTAACTCCAAAAACACTAACGGAAAGATTAAAGACTTAATTCGTGAAGTATGGTCTCCTACATCAGGCTTCTTCCCAGGGAGTTGAGTTATCATTTTATTCACTTTTGTTTTCATTTTTAGTGTGCGTTTGCTGGCATTAGATCATGGTATATTAGGCTAGATTAGGCTCTAGTCATGCACATATTGTGCTTGCACCTCTAAGCATACGAGCCCCGATTGACAATTTAATGTCGAATTAACTTGGCATATATTTTTACCGATATGGCTACTACCACAACTTGAAAGATACGTTCCAATCGTAAGATATGACCAACGATTTATCAAGGACAAGAAATGATGGATGTTCATGGAGTTCAAATATTTTTCTATGATAGTGTAGCATTGCATGGAGGTTTGATCCTATTCTCATAGAGTCTCGAGAATTCTTCTAGGAGTTGATAATCTAAGAACTAACAATGTTTCCTTGAGCGTATTAATTTCCTCTTGTAGAATTGGAATAATGTTTATTTCTTTTGATTTCCATGCAGGACTGTAATAATGTTTGTTTCTTCTGATTTCCTTGCAAATATGGCCAAAATCTTATGGGTGGTCAAAAAGTCAGATTCGATTTGGCTAATAAAGATGTGGTCAAAGACTAGGGTCAAATGTGGCTTTAAAATGAAATAAATCAAAATAATTCAAGTTCAGGTACCAAATGAAATGAACAAATGTTATATAGTAAGATATATCCAACATAAGAAGGACAACTAATTAAAATCCATATAGGACAAGTAATATATAGATAATAATGAATACAAAATGATTGAATTAAATATGAATTCACAATGCCAAGTGACAATGTACTTATATGCATTGACTAATGTACTTATATGCATTGACTAATCACAATGATTGATAGATTATGTCCCTTAGTCAAATAATGTCCTTTGGCTAGGGTGCGTCACTTCATTATTATTATTAATATATTTATATTCATTAAATAAAATTTAGAAAGATTGTAAAAATAAATCTTGAATCAAAGAATAAAGTGGAGTGTCTCAAAGAGCTTATGAAAATAGTATTGGAGAAGAAACACCTTGGAAAGAAAATAAATACCAACAAACATGGTATAACAACTAAGTGGGGGAAAATAAAAGAGTTAGATAAGCTATAAAGAGAGCATGTGAATAATATGTAAGGTATATATTAAAAAAGTTGAGAAAAGAAACTTAGTTAACTTATAAATAACATTATTTCCATCACCTATTTTATCAAATGCATAAGGTATATATAAAAAATGTTTGAGAAAAGAAACTTAGTTAACTTATAAACAACGTTATCTCCATCACCTATTTTATCAAATGCATCAATATCAGAGAAAGAATTAGATATTTCACCCAAAAAAATGGTAATGTATTGATTACTTGAGGAGGGCACTAAAGACTTGAAGGTTACAAATGTACGCCATAATCTTACTTTTCTATTAATGGGACAAATTTGTAGGATATTTGAATACCTAGTTACTTTTATGAATCTATCAATGGGGTGGAAGGCACGGGGGAGGGGGGGGGGTCGTCTATGACCTTGAAGGACAGGAAGAACAAAGCTTTACATGGGGACTTGGCAAGGAAAATAATAACATGCCAGAAGATTTTTCCCTCTATACTGGCCTATGACTTTTAAAAGATAGAGGAATCAAAAGAGTAAAGGTTTTGGGAGACTCCTTGATGATTGTACAAGCTCTGCATACAGGAGTTAAGGGGGATTCTACACTGCTCGAAATTTTTTGGAGAAGGGTGAGCTATATAACTCCAACTTTTGATTACATATCCTACCACCATGTCCTAAGATGCGACAATGCTAGAGCCTCCAAGTTAGAAAATAAGGGGTCTACATATAATCAAGGAGACCTTAAACTAAATGAAGGAGGCCTTATCACACTTCACCTTCCTTGAAGACAGTCAATAGGGAATGTGCCTCGTCGACAATTTGGAGGTATAATTTGATTGGCAAGATAATAGTGGAGGTGATGGGATATGAAGCTTCTCGTGCAAGGGAGCATAAGATATCTTGGGTTGAGCCAGCATTCATGCATCAGAGAATCCATCAGAGGTTCCATCTGAAGCGAAAACAAGAAGAGGGGTTTTCTAGAATGTCCTGCTTGAATTTTTCCTTGGCTGCAAGCTCCTACTAGCATCAGTGGACGCCGGAAGGCAAGCTCTTCGAAAGTTTGAAGGAGAAGGGGGAAGCATGAGTGTTTGGATCGTAGCTCGCTCAACATTAGATAATCGACAAGCGTAGGAAAGAAGGGGACGTGGTCTACAATCATTGTTTGTCTTGTGATATCTAGGAATTGAGGCATGAGGTGAGAGCTCTGCGTGATGAAGTCGCCAATTTATAGATGGTGATTTCGAATGTCTGCAAGAACTAGCAAGACTAGATATTGGAAATTCAATAGGAAATGGAGGAAATGAAAGGCATGGTTAATGAACAAGGAGGTAAAATGGATCGCATAGAAGAAGACTTGAATGCCCACCTTCAGGCCCTTGACGTGGAATGGACTCCAAGCCATCCGACTACGACTTCCTCTGGGCTTGTTGGAAGCAACCTTGTGCAACTAGTGGACACTGTAATGGACGGGAACAACAACAACCAACAAGGATCTAGACATAACTAGTAGGGTTAAAAATTTCCTAAGCCATGTTATGTTTTTATGTCGTTTTATGTATTAGGCCAGTTTATAAAAATATTTGGAATTAGAGGGTGCAATCCTTTTTTGAAAATTGTAAGGCGAAATGGAAATGGTAAAACCACCGCCATTTTTGTATCATTCACGCCAAATCAGAACTTGGATAGATTTAAGAAGTGTGATGTAAACCTTATGCTGTTTAGATCTTATCCTCAACCCTTTAAATATAAATCAACTACTCATTATTGTGAAAAAAATGAATCTATCAATTTTATATAAATCTTAATTTAATTAATGAAATCATCATTATGAATCTCCTATTAAAAAATCATAATCAATTATAATTAGTTTCATGAACAATTGGCTCTTATATATGCATTGCATTAATTTATATGATAGTCACCTCTCTTTAAACTTAGTTATCTCAATGACAAAATAAATTATTGTTTATTATACATAATAAATAATGATTAATGATAAACCAAAATTATAAAACATAATAAACAATAATCTATCTTTTCATAATAAAAAACAATATATATAAAATTCATTTTATTATTTTCAAATCCACTTTTTTCTTATTCTATTTCATTATCATTATTCTAAACTCACATCTGAATGAAATAGAATAAATGTGAGTTTGAAAATAATAAAAAGAATGATATTATGATATTGTTTGATATTATGATATGGTGTATCAAACAATATCATAATATCATTCTTTTTATTATTTTCAAACCCACTTTTTTACTTTTTCTATTTCATTATCATTATTTTAAACTCACATCTTTAAAAAAATATATGTGCATCTTTAAAAAAAACATATTTAACAATTGTTCATTATTTTAAATCTTTAATATCTAGGTTATTGTCTCATATATTAGTACAATTTAAATATTTTTATTTTAATTTCTTTTACAAGTTTTATCTACTTTGTTAGTAGCCATTCCTCCACTTGGCTTTGAATACTACACTTCATTCCAAAATTCAATATTTAAACAGTATACAAGCCTCTACACAATAAAGTCGTTATATAATAATAAAGTATTAAGCTCTAGATATAACCATCTGAATCAAAAGTTATCATCTTGGATAAGTGATATAGCAAAAGGGAACTTAATAATTCTCTTTTCCCTAGTTATCATCTTGGATACAGTGACATATCAAAAGGGAACTTAATAATTCTCTTTTCTTCGTAGGGAATATGATTAAGAAAATATTTATATTGAAAGTTTTATTCATAAATGCAAAATATATTTAAAATTTAAATGTAAAATATATTTAAAATTTAAATACAAAATAGATTTAAAATTTAAATGCCAACTATTTCCAAGAAAATAAATGCAAAATATATTTAAAATTTAAATATCAACTATTCAGAAGAACATAAATACCAAATATATTTAAAATTTAAAAACTAACTATTTACACAAAGATAAATTTGGTTTGCAATTTTTTTTTTTATATTAATAAAACATTTACATATATTAAATTATAATTTAAATGCAATTTAAATTTACATGTTATAATTTAAATGCAATTTAAATTTATATGCATTTAAATTTGCATGTAAAGTAAAATTTAGATTTGATATAAATAAATTAATTATTTACAAGATAAAATTAATATGGAAGAATTATTTTTTCTATATTGATAAAATATTTACATATATTGAACAATAATTTGGATTTGCATTTAAAATAAAATTTAGATTGGATATGAATAAACTAATTATTTATGAGATGAAATTGGTTTGCAAGAAAATAAAAATGATATTTTTTCTATATCAATAAAACATTTATATATATTGAGCACTAATTTGGACTTGCATTTCAACTCAAATTTAGATTTGACATGAATACATGCAAACCAAAGAATACACTCACTCGCTTTTCTTATTATGAGATATTCAATCTATAAGTATTTCTTAGGGGTACAATCTAAAGGTAATCCAACCTCATCTAGGATTTGAGTATTAGGAATAAAATCTTCCATCCCAAGATTTAAGTATGTCTCATGGGATATTTCATCTCTACATGTAGCACACTTATTTTGACCAATTATATGAACTAAAAGACAACTAAAATGATATAAGTGATCACATTGCAGTCCATAAAATCCATCTTGTTGAAGAGTAGATAGGCAAACACAACAACATGGTTTGTGCATGTCTATATATGATATGGGTTCCAAATTTTGTGGCTTTAAGGTTCCTCCCAAATATGGAAATAATAGAAACCGAGTGTAAAGAACCTTATATGAATCTGCTTGCAGTGTTCCTCTTGAAAGCATGTCAAGTTCTTGTTGTAACAATTGACCTCTATGTTCCATTTCTCTCACCAACATTAATGTTTGTAATGCTTGTTCCCTATGATCTTTAATGCGGCCTTGTAATTCCAATATCCATGTAGATGTAGCTCTTAATTGCTGCATAGCATCACCTACTTGTGCAACACACCTAGATCTTTGTGCCTCTAGCATGTCCAAGTTGTCCAAATATGCATGCTTTAGTTGTAATTCTATACTTTTGAGGGACCTCTCTAAGTCCTTTTTAGTATTGATTACTCCATTTAATCCACTCTTTGCCATGTCTATATCTTGACGTGCCTGCTCACTTATTACACAAAATGCATGAACATATGTTTGAAGATGTTGGCGTTCTCTTTGAACAATACTTTCTATATTTTTTTTCTCTTGATTCAAAAATTTCACCCTTTGCTCAATATCACGGGGAATAACAACGATCTTAGGATTTGGCATGTGTTCATTATCAATGTTAACATTATGGGAAACTTGATTAGGTATCCCATGATCACATTTGTTGATTTTAACTTCTTCTGGTATGCTTTTGAAGTCCACCTTGTAACCCATTACTAAATGGGCATATAATTGCATTGCAAAATACATGGGCACCTTTTGATTAGTTGGTTCCATACCATAAATTTCCTTGTATATAGGTGAAGCAAAATGGTGCATTTTGGCATGAGTGAAGAGTGAAATTTGCAAGTCCTCTCCACTTGTAGTAACATCCCCATCATAGATGGAAAAAATGTTGTTGGTATTAACCACATCTTGTACTTCTTCCAATGTTAATCCATGTACTTCTGGGTCAATATTAGAATCGTAGGTCATTGGTATGGAAATGTGTGGTCTTGTTATCTCTTCAATGTCCATCACCTACAAGAAATGAAAAAAACTGAAGTTCAATAATTGATTTCAAGTTTAACAAAGCCATAAAATATTCATAATCAATGAAAAAAAATTCCAGTGTATATGAAAACCACATTAATTAGTTATGATGTTGACATAGCATCAAATATAATAAAAATAAGTTGTTTTGAACATTGAACAAAATATTTCACATGGAAAAGAAATATTATCCATGGAATGCGATTATGGAACTTGTATAGAGGTGACAGTTTATGTAAAGAAAAATTTAAATAATTTCATATGCAATCTACTAGGAGTACCAAGAAAATCACACACACACACACACACACACACACATCTTTCCAACCTCTATTAAAGTGGAAGCATAAGTGGACATTCTATCAAGGTGAGATCAACACTATGAAGTTGAGTCACTAGTTGCAATAGTTATAATCTACTTCATTGTGCATAACGTAGGAGAAGAGAAGAATATATCATTTTCTATAGTAAAGATAGAGTGTCAAGCCCAAACTTGGTGGCAATGCTATACAAATACAATTAGAGTGGAGGGTTATCCACCAATAACTAAGTTGGAGGTGTTTAATAATCTCATCAAATTCTAGTTTTACCCTATTGGGTATGAAGAGGACCAATGGATTTGTTGACACTACTACTACAAGAAACACAAACAAAGTGTGCAATAGTACGCCATTGAATTTAAAAAAAACAAGAGATTACTTTGGGAATATCTCCCAAGAACCCAAGATGTAGTCCTCAAGTATTTGGGTGGTTGAGGAAAGTGATGTTATAAACCTAAGAATCAATCCGGAGATCCGGAGATGGACAAGAAGAAATGAAAATCAAGTGGTTCCAAGTATATAGATCATCGGGGCACTTTGAAGGAATGATAAGTGAAAAGGAAAGGGTAAGAAGATTGTCACCATTTCACATTGATGCAAGGATCCAAACAACCACTATAATCGTTGCAACATAGATGGTCATACTAAAGATAAGTGTTGGAAGTTACTTCTTGTATTGAATCCAAATAATCACAAGAAAGAGGCTAAGAAAAAAAGCATGCTAGGAATGGACTTGAGTAACCAGGTAGAGAGCATCCCATGTGTAGATTATAAGTTTTATTCACTATAATGCAGAGGGAGGTGAACATGAGTAGCCTATATCACAATGAAGGAATGGAAGTGACTAACCTCTTCCCTGTCAAAATTCAAATCAAGAAGACAAAGGTGCATGCTCTATTTGGCTTTGGTTCACATGATAACCTTGTAATAGAGAATCTAGTGGGTGAGCTTGGATTGGAATTTCATGAACATCCTCCCCATAACAATTATGATGGCTAAATAAGGATGTAGAGATCATAGTTACTAAGAAGTGCAAGATCAGGTTTTCCATTAGTACAAACTACATTAATGAAGTGGAGGTAGATGTGGCACCACTTAATAAAGAAGCTAATTAGATCGAGTAGGAAGTTTGTATTGCTCTTCTTGAGACAAAATCACCAAGGAAATGAATTAGTAGAAGTAAAGTTATCTTTAGATTGATGTATCAAAACGAAAAAAAAAGGCCATTGGGAGAAGGTTTTATAGGTAAACAAAGAAGTGTTTCAAGAGCCTAAAGGGATACCTTCTACGATGGCGGTGGGTGGTCAACGCAATGTCTCTGGGTCAAAAGGCATGGAGATGACGACTGGGACATGACAGGTCGTTAGTTGCAGTATGGACGTTAAGCAACCTTGGAAAATGAAATCCTCCAAGTAGAAGGTAATTTCTTTCCCTTTGCATATGGATAAGTTAGCCAGTGAGAGGAGCCACAAGGATACGATTTCCCAATCAATGGACACGTGCATGCTTGAAGGATTTGAGATTCCCAACCATTATAACATCCTTGGAAAATATCTCCCGTTGGAAAGAAGTTGTCCATAATGACTTGGAATGTACGTGGGATGACGATTCCCAGTCACAAGTAGGGTGTGCGAAGAGTTTTATAGTGTTTTTTCCGAATGTGGTTTTCTTATAGGAGGTCAATTCAACGGGATTTGAGCCGCGGAACAAGATGAGCTAATTTTGGAATGGCCCATTTTGGGACTCAGATCATTGTCATGGGAGTGGTGGGGTAGTGATTTCCCTCTCACCTTCTTTGTAGAGTCTAGTAGTTGCCTCAAGATTGAATCCAGAGGACACATGTGTCTAGATCACTTTATTGGTCTAGGAATGAGTGATTGGGCTATGCATTGTCTATGTCCCAATGTGATATCCCTTTCCAGGTGATCAGTCCATGTGATTACTTAATGTCACTTAAGCTCATATTTTTTATTTTTAAAAGTGACATTTTAGATGGTATTGGGTGTTCCATGGTATTGACCATGGTATGGAGTGCCAGAGGAAGATAAGAGGAGGAGCAATGCCTCATTTGTGCATCATGTATTCTAGATTTGAACTCTTATGGAGTAGCTTGGCGAATCGAGGTTTTCGTTAGGGTTTTCCAAATCCCTTCCATATTGGTTTAGTTTCGGTGACCGTGCAAGATGACCGTGCAAGATCCACCCTAGCTAAACGAAGAGGGGAATTCATTCAGAGTTTCCATTTGAGCTTAATTGATGATTAATCTTATGTGGGTGGCATAGAGGCTTGCTTGGGAGAATATCTTGAGACCGATTTACTCACTTGGGGAATATCGATTCTCTTGTGGAGGTCGAATTCTTTAAGGCCAAATTATTTTCCTGCTTGGACCAACTGTTGGTGGAAGCCGAATACCTGAAGGGTTCGTGGTGATAGAAGGGAGGTCAAACCTATTTTCTGAGCTCGTAGAAGAGGGAAAAAGGGGTGACAAGGGGCACAATCCCATATTATATGGCCACAACACTAGTATAGGGGTCAATAATTGAGCAACAATCGTAATTTTTGGAGGAGTCGATGACTGGGGAGAGGTTGTAAGCCTCTATGGAGACCTTGACCCTCAAAACTGAACTGTGAGGCTTCTGTGGGGGACGACTTGAATGAAAGAGGAAATTGGGGGTGCCATTCCAATGGTCATCCCACCATTCGATAGTCATTTGTGAGGCCACATCATCTTAGGGAGGAGGGGCCACGATATTAAGAGAAAATGAGTCACTAAGGCCGTTGAGAAGTATAGCCGTGAGGATTAATTGGAAGAGAGTTTTCTTAGGAATTGATTGCACTAGATGTGGAAGAAATGCAACATTAGCATCAGGCTGTGATATTTTGAGAGGCTGTGAACTCTTTGTTTGGGGTGCGACCAACATAAAAAAAGGCCGAGTTGTCACTAAAGGAGATGAGTACCTCCTAGAATATAACGCTATCATGTGATATAAGGTTGCGGGCCTTGGAGAGTCTTGAGGAGAAGCATAGCAGTCACTGGAGGAAATTGGCATCATTTGCAAGTTTTCTTTGTTATTGTGTGTTCTGGGTACATTGTAGTTGCTACAACAACCTTTTGATATTTGTGTTATTACCATCTATCATCCATAATAAAATGACAACATTGTTCTTCCTACTTCATGTGCAATTGGGCTGAATGCAACACGTTTGACAAAATGTTTATTAGAATGTAAATTTGTTGAAGAAAGTTATAAATCAATGTAATGGAAATTGTTTGACGGATGCTCACAATCAACACAAACACAATTTGGCATCCATTTCGAGGAGGGAACATCACACTGGTATCAGAGCTGGTGATATTTCCATCCCGAGGGGAAATCAATGGGAGGATTATTCCAGATCCACACTTATTTATATCAATTTCAATAGTGGTATATTGTCATGTTCCCAAATTTTGGTATGTCCAAGACATAATTTTGGCCTAAGTCACCTAGGATTAAAATTATTAAATTGGTGGCTAAGGGTGGAAATTTACCTAAGTAAAATGCCCAAGAGAGTAATTGAAGAATAATTGGACTAAGGTGGCCCACATGTAGTATAAGATTCCCAATTTGAGTTTCCTAAGATAATTATTAATAATTTGGGAATAATTGGCCAATATTTTTTACACAAGTTAATTTTATTAATATTGGCTTAAAATATAAAAATAATATTTATTTATAATTAATTAGGCTCATGAGGGCACACAAGAGGATAAGGTGGACCTCACTTGAGAAAAAGATAGAAACAAGAAGAAAGCGGCCTAAAAGCAAGGTGACATCAAAAAAAGAAGGAAACTGGCAAAAGCAGTGAAAAACAAGCAAGTGCATAAAGCACAAAAGTGCACAAAGTAGGCTAGTGTAGAAAAGCAACCCGTATTGAAAAGTAGGAAACATCTAGAAAGCAAGGAGGCACAGTTTCTAAAAGCAAGAGAAAGTCATAAAGCAAGGAAAGTTGGAAAATCAGGAAAGTTATCAAAATAAAAAAAGAAAGAAGTTTCTTAATTTGTGCAACTCATGAAGGAATAGAAACATCCAGAAAAGCTACAAGGTCCAAGTTTAGCAAGTGAGGACGCATCCATGAGGCTAAGTGGGTCCAAACCCAATCCAACTAATCAAGTAAACATCCATGCCTCCTCCAATTCGAATTTCTAAGAGGATAAGCTCAAGCATGAGAAGAAAAGTCTATAAAAGAAGGAGAACTTCATTTCACATCTTTTGGCTAGTTTGCATTTTGTTTAGAGAGCTTTGCTTCTTAGGTCGGAGTGTTATGCCTCAGCCAAGCTTGGGTGATGTACCCCAAGGTTAACATTGATCTAGTCTTATGATCTATTGTAGCCATGGAATTCTGATGTGTAGGTCTTGAAGTCCATTCAAGCTGATTCGAGAGTTAGAAGAAGAAATATCAAGCATCCAATTCGAATTCTCTAGTATTCCCATTCTCTTCTACCCCCTTCTGTCCTATGAAAATGCTCATAGTTTGATGTATTCGAGAAGCCTCTTGGCTCCCATTCGAGGTTTATGTAATGATGTGAATATGTTTTATCAGTTCTGAAATTAAAAATTGCAAAAGTCTGAAATTACTTCAAGTCTTTTGTACCTACTCTAGAATTTCACAAATGTTAACTAGTTTCAGTAATTCATTTGAGAATCCACTTCCACTAAATCAAATTTGATTATATTAGTCCCTGAAGCTTGTTAAGAGACTAATTAACACATTCCATGCCTAATTTTGCAGATTCGCACCCCTCTCACAGTGTTTGGAACGCCCATAACTCAAGCTAGTTGAGCAGTCCTGATTACTAGTTTTGCTTGTTTGACCTCCAAACTCTTCCAAACCTTCCCAAAACTCTAACATCTTTTACACAACAGTAGGTTAGGATGTTAAGGCTTGATATCCACACTCTGGTTGATTTCAAGCGCAAGTGAATGGATCTAGTATGCATATGTTGGTGTGCCCAGGAAGCCTTGGAGTAGACTTCAGCGGCAGCTGTTGTCGAAACATAAATGGCCCTAGTACCTTGTGCATAGGACTCTGAAGTTGGCCTTGATTATGTTGTCCTTGCTGTTGCACACTCACTTTCAGATTTTGCAGATTCGACAAAGTCCAAGCATCAAGCTCTTCCGGGGTTTATCTATGTCCAAGACTAGTTTCTTCATGACTAGTTTTGAGGACTAGTTTCAATCTTGGAAATTCTTGTTTTAATTTTTGAATTATCGTTAATATCCTTTGAATTAGATTTAGGTATATTACATATATCAAGCTTGTGGAAGATAACACATGGACTCATGGATAAGACTTTGAATCTCTTTCCTAAGATTTGGGAAAATCTATACATGCTTCGATATCAGGAATATCTAGCATTGGGTGATGAGGCATGTGCATTCATACATTTTCGAGAATATTACATCACTAAGTACAGAAGTTGGCCCAAGCATTGGGATGAGGATTATCTTAAAAGCATAGGGCATAAATTGAAGGAATATGAGCATGAAGAACAAGAGAAGAAGCAAACATCTAGCCATACTGAGGATTTGCACATAAAGGAAGACCAAACATTAGCATATGAGGACAATGTCACTAGTATAGTGGGTGGGCATACCTATGACACAAGTTCCAAATCAGAAAAAGATGAGGATGCAACAATTTTTCTTACTTATGATGACTATGGGGATATTGAGAAGCCAACTTCTTTCCCTATGTATGATGCTGGTGATGACATGGATTCAGTACCTCATGCTATTTATGACTTGGATGATGAAACAAGCATGATTGTACCAGAGTCTAACAAAAGTCGGGGGCTATGCATGAAGGAAGGCAATGCAAGGGCTGAGTTGGAGGATGAAAACTTGAATGTGGATGATAGTCCACATGAGTCCCATCATTGCACAATGTTGACTAGTAAGTCAGTTGATCCTTTGTGCAACAACCCACATCATGATGATGAGATGACATTGCATGATTTAGAGAATCGACTATTGGTCACAAAGAAGCAAATTGTGCAGGTGTTTCTAAGGGGATATGTCACTCATAAGTTTATTGAAGATCTTTTGTGGAAGACCTAGCTATTGATGTATATGTAACTTCGGAATGTATTTCATATATATTTATTGTACCCTTATAAGAGATGTGTTATTCCTATATAAGGAAGTGTTGTCATGTGTATTGACAAGTGTCGCAAGTGTGTGTACTTGGCGATGGGTTATTAGACCACCATGTGTGGGGTCGGCCCTGAAATATATATTATATTGTGGATGTACCTAGCTAGACAAGTCGCCCCCATAAGGTCACTGGGCAAACATGTTAGTATAAATAGAGATCGGGAGATCTCTATTTTGATCATTCGGAAAGACACACTTCTCTCTCTCAAAAAGTGGCGCACTAGTGAGGAGGAGGATCATCTGCTCTAGGAGACTATCTCAAGTGTATTTTGGTTGTACTTTGGTTGAGCCATTGCTCTCTCTATCTCTGAGGAAGTTGTGGGGTTTTTCACCTTAGGGTTTTCCCCACGGAAACTCTGTGTCTCTTGTCTCTCATGCTTTTGATTCTTGTGATGCTTGTCATGCTTATTGTGATTGTTATGCATTGATATACTGTATATGTTATTCTCTCAGTAAAGATCCAAGAGTATTGTGAATTAATGCTCAAAATTTAACATGGTATCAGAGCTAACCTGAGAAGAAGACATTTTGCAGTGACAAAAACTTGAGTTTCTTGTTTATTGGGTTTCTCTCCACAGTTTTTGGAAAAGCAGTATAGTAGATTGACTCTACTCATCAAGGAGAATCTATCTGTCCAATCAGAATTCAATTCTGAGCATTTTCAGATTTGGCCCTAAAAATTAGGGTTTCCACAAAAATAGGAATTTATGAAATCTGAAGACATAGCTGGAAGCTCCTTGCAAAAATCGAAGTTTAGAGCTTTGGATCGAGATTTTTGGCTGGGTAGATCTCCAGGAAACTCAAACCCTAATTCAGGGCTCTCCCTAGTGAACCCAGGAGGACAAAAAGGCAAATCTGAAGGGTAAAGCTTTGCTAATCTCAAATTCTGAATACACCAGACTGATCAGCTCATCAAGGCGAATCTTTCTATCCTTTCAGAAAGTTGAAATTCACATTTTGAATTTTTAGGGTTTTTCCGACAAACCCTAATCCGGGACCAGATCCAGCTTTCAACATTTCAAGTGGTAAGACCTAAATCTTTTATATTTCCATTTGAAGTACTCTTTAAGATGTCTCACCACACCAAGCTTGAGGATAAGCTTAAAGGAGCTGATAACTTCCGAGCTTGGAAGTATAGGATTGGGTTAATCCTGGAAGAGAATGAGTTGGACTCATATGTAAAAGAAGACATCCCTATCCCAGAGGATGAAGAGGCTAAGGTATTGCATAAGAAGAACTTGGTCAAGGCAAAGAGAATCGTTGTTGATTCTATCAAAGACCATCTCATACCCCATGTGTCTTCTCTAAAGACACCCAAGGAGATGTTTGACTCTTTGACCAAGCTATTTGAAGGGAAGAACATAAATCGGAAGATGACCCTGCGGAACCAATTGAAAGGAGTAAAGTTTCAGAATGGAGAAACCATTCAATCTTATTTTTCAAGGGTCTCCCAGATCAAGGAACAACTAGAAGTAGTGGAGAATGGTGAAGTGGTGATGACCACTCTAAATGGCCTACCCAGGTCACGGGATTCCTTTATTCAAGGAATTTGTGCAAGGAAGAAGTTGATCTCCTTCAACAGATTGCGGGAAGAATGCTCTCAAGAAGAAGCTAGGCTTGTGGCCCGAGAAGAAAAGATGGGAAATGAAGATCAAGCTCTCACAGCACATGCCAGGAAAGGCAAGTCCAAGAAGGAATCATCTCATAACAGGAAATTCTCACACCACCATTATCATAAAGATAAGAAAGATCTCAGATGCTTCAATTGCAATGAGAAGGGACATTTTGCTTCAGATTGTCCCAAGAAGAAGAAAGACAACAACAACAACTTCAAAAAGAAGAAGAAGAATAACAAAAGAAGATATCATGCTCATGCTGCCGAAGATGATGAACCCCCAAAGAAGAAGGCTAGGGCAGAAAGTGATAGTGATGATGACTCATCAAGTGAAGAAGAGTATGTTCTAATTTCTGCTCTCACAGGTACTATCTCCCATGGTTGTAATGATTGGTTGATTGATAGTGGGGCTTCCAAACACATGATTGGGTTTAAGGAATCTTTTGTGAATCTATCTAAACATGAATCACCCCATAAGGTGAAACTTGGGGATGATTATCAATACCCAATCAAAGGAAGTGGTAAAGCCTCCTACAACCTAGATTCTGGAAAATCTTTGAAGATGAAAGAAGTCCTTTATGTACCCGGGCTCAAGAAGAACTTACTCTCCATCTCTGCATTGGATGCAAAAGGTATGAGGGTTGCATTTGTGGATGGCCAAATCCTAATGTGGCCAAAGGGAAAGACCATAGATGATGCAGTAGTGATTGGAGAGCAAGAGGGAGGTTTGTATAAATTGAAGGGACAACCTGAACATGCCATGGTACATGAATCCATGGAGCCAAGTGAACTTTGGCATAGAAGACTTGCTCATATGCACTATAGGGCACTTCCAATTGCAAGCAAGGCTATAGAAGGTCTTCCTGAAATCAAGACCAAACATGAAGGTGTTTGCAAAAGATGTGCAAAAGGTAAGAACATTAAGAAGGATTTCCCAAGCAGTGAAAGCAAGGCAAAAGACATCCTAGAAATCATCCACTCAGATGTATGTGGTCCTATGTCATCCAGTTCTCTAAGTGGGTATGTTTACTATGGCTCATTTATTGATGACTTCTCCAGGAAGACTTGGGTATACTTCTTGAAGAACAAAGATGAGGTGTTTGATAAGTTCAAGGAATTCAAAACCTTGATGGAGAATCAAACTGACAAGAAGATTAAAACATTCAGATCCGACAATGGTGGAGAATTCACCTCAGGTGACTTCAAGAAGCTTTGCAGTGATTCATGGATCAAGAGGGAGTTGATTGCTCCTTATAATCCTCAACAGAATGGAGTTGCAGAAAGGAAGAACAGAACAATCATGGAAGCAGCAAGGGCAATGCTGCATGACCAGGATCTTCCTATGCATATATGGGCAGAAGCAGCTAGAACAACTGTATATGTGCAGAACATAACTCCCCACAATATATTGGACAACAAGACACCAGAAGAGGTCTTTTCTGGTAAGAAACCTGAACTCAACCATCTCAGAATATTTGGTTGTCCAGTATACACACATGTCCTAAAGGAAAAGAGGACCAAGCTAGATCCTTCAGGAAAGAAGGGTATCTTTGTGGGTTACAGTGAAAGCTCGAAGGCTTACAAAATATACTTTCCAGGGTTCAAGAAGATCGATGTCAGCAAGGATGTAACATTTGATGAAAACTAAACATTCATCAAATCAAGGAGGGCACCTATCGAAGTTTATGAAGAACCTAAGGAAACTAGATTTCAAGACACTACCATGACTGAAGCAATTCCAGAAGTTGTTCGTGAGTTTGAAGATCCGCAAGAATCTGTAGATCCACCCCGTGAGGATAACTCTCACAAGAGGAAACCTGCATGGGCTTGAGAGCTCATTCAAGATGCAGAAAGATTTGGCATTCCAGAAGAAGAACACAGAGCAAAGAAGAGAACCAGATCACATACCAGCTATGTTGCGTTACTCTGTGACATTATGAACAAAGAACCTTCCAGTTATGAAGAAGCAGCGGAAAAGAAAGAATGGAAGGGTGCCATGGTTGAGGAACACCAATCAATAATGAAGAATGATGTTTGGGATGTTGTACCAAGACCTAAAGAGAAGTCTGTTGTGACTTCTAAATGGATCTACAAAATCAAGCATGCTGTAGATGGCAGTGTAGAGAAATACAAAGCAAGATTCGTAGCTCGTGGCTTCTCTCAGAAAGAGGGAATAGATTATGAAGAAACTTTTGCACCTATAGCCAGGTATACTTCCATCAGAACAGTACTTGCCCTGGCTGCAGCAATGAAATGGAAAATACACCAGATGGATGTCAAGACTGCTTTCTTGAATGGTGTAGTTGAAGAGGAAGTATATGTGGAGAAGCCACTCGGTTTCGAAATACATGACAGGGAGTCATATGTGTGCAGATTGAAGAAAGCCTTGTATGGCTTGAAGCAAGCTCCCAGAACTTGGTATGGTAAGATGGACAGTTTCCTATCTAGTTTGGGCTTTACCAAGAGTAAAGCGGATTCCAACCTTTACTACAAGGTTGAGGAAGGGAATCCTGTGATTCTACTCCTGTATGTAGATGACTTATTTGTAACAGGAGATGACAGATTGATTGCAGATACTAAGAGGAAGCTTACTGCTGAGTTCGATATGAAAGATTTGAAAATGATGCATTATTTCCTAGGTATGGAGGTGTGGCAGAGTGCAAGTGGGATCTTCCTTGGTCAAGGGGAGTACACAGTAGATATCCTGAAGAGATTCGGGATGATGGATTGCAAGGCCATGGCCACACCTATGGCATCGAATCTGAAGCTTCTATGTGATGTTTCATCTAAGCCAGTTGATGTCTCTATGTATCGTCAGATGATTGGGTCCTTGATGTACCTGACGAACACGAGACCAGATATTTGCTTTGCGGTGAACACATTAAGCCAGTTCCTGACGGATCCGAGGAGTGTTCACCTGGTTGCAGTAAAGCATGTTCTGAGGTACCTGAAGGGTACAGTGGATTATGGGCTCAAGTATGAAGTGAATCAAAAGTTCAACCTGCAGGGTTATGTTGATTCAGATTGGGCTGGCAGTGCTGCAGATAGGAAGAGCACATCTGGGTGCTGTTTCAGTATGGGATCAGGTGTGATCTCTTGGTTTAGGAAGAAGCAGTCCTGCGTAGCACTGAGTACAGCTGAGGCAGAGTATGTTGCAGCCTGCTCAGCTAGTTGTGAGGCAGTATGGCTACGGAAGCTACTGTTTGAGTTATTTGATCTCCCGTTGGATGCTACTGACATCTTTTGTGATAACCAGAGTTGTGTGAAGCTGTCCGAGAACCCAGTGTTTCATGATAGGTCGAAACACATAGAGATCAAATATCACTATATCAGGGATATGGTGCAAAGAGGAGTTGTGAAGCTCTTGTACGTTGTGACGGACGAGCATATTACAGATGTGCTGATGAAGCCACTAGCCAGGGTGAAGTTCGAGTACTTCAGGGAGAGGCTTGGTGTTCTTCAGATTGATGACACTTCGAGGAAGAAGTGATGGACACATTTGCTGAAGCCATTCCAAGCATGTTGGAAGGAGGATCCTTCACATGGCTGTGGATGTAAGCACTGGATGATGAGCATCATGATGATGTTCTGGTTTATGCTTTGTATGATCAGTTGGATCATTTATATATGTATGTATGCATCATGTTGGATGCTGGATATGATCAGTTGGATGATTTATATGTATATGTATGTACGCATCATGTTGGATGCTGGATATGATCAGTTGGATCATTTATATGTATGTACGCATCATGTTGGATGCTGGATATGATCGGTTGGATCATGTGTATGTATTTTGTATAAGCATCATGTTGGATGCTTGGACCATGTATCTGTATATGTATCAGGTGGATACATTGTATGATCAGGTAGATCATGTATGTTGATATGTATCATGTATTTGTATTTGTATCAGGTGGATACACTGTATGATCAGGTGGATCATGTATGATGATATGTATAAGGTAGATACTTGGTATGCATCAGGTAGATGCATTGTATGATCAGAATGATCATGGATGACGAGTTTCAGGATGTTGCTCCAGATGACATGCAGCAGGATGTTGCAGTGATGATGATCAGGATGATCATGTGTACATCAGGATGATGTATGGTGAGTATCAGGTTGATACTTTGTGGCCGTGGAACAGGTTGTGCAGATAAGCATGTAATTTGTGCCTGGGAGATTTGCAGATAGTCTTTCGAGGTTTTGCCTATGGCATGTAATTTGTACCCTGGGATATCTGGCAAATGCTCTTTCGAGGTTTTGCTTGGGAGGACATATAATTTGTGCCCTGGGAGATCTGTAGATAGTCTTTCGAGGTTTTGCCTATGGCATGTAATCTGTGCCCTGGGATATTTGGCAGATGCTCTTTCGAGGTTTTGTCCTATGGCATGTAATTTGTGCCCTGAGAGTTCCGATAGGTTGAGCCGTGTGCTCGTAATCAGTCCTGGGATGCTCTTTCGAGGTTTTTCCATGACCACATGTAATTTGTGCCTTGGGAGATCCGATAGGTTGAGCCTTGTGCTCGTAATCAGTCCTGGGATGCTCTTTCGAGGTTTTGTGGTGACCACATGTAATTTGTGCCCTGGGAGATCCGATAGGTTGAGCCTTGTGCTCGTAATCAGTCCTGGGATTCTCTTTCGAGGTTTTGTGGTGGGGTCACATGTAATAAGTCTTGGAGATCTGGACAGGATGAAAAAGGCCTCAGATGCTCTTTAGGGTTCTTGCTAGTCAAGAGACTCTTTTAAGGTTTTGTGACGCACGTAATAAGTCCCGAGATTTCCACAGTATGGCTAGTGATGACAAAGACCTGCACGTGGTGGGTCTACATCCAGTATGAAAAAGGACTGGCTCTGTAGAACTTCCTATGACGAGTAGAGTCAGAGATTGGTTGAGATAGCAGCAGCAGTGATGATGATGATGACGATGATCTCGAGAAGAAGACTTGTCTAGCAGATTTGTGTCGAGAAATACCTTCCTTGTTAAGAGGAAGTGTTGATGTATATGTAACTTTGGAATGTATTTCATCTATGTATTTCATATATATTTATTGTACCCTTATAAGAGATGTGTTATTCCTCTATAAGGAAGTGTCGTCATGTGTATTGACAAGTGTCGCAAGTGTGTGTACTTGGCGACGGGTTATTAGACCACCATGTGTGGGGTCGGCCCTGAAATATATATTATATTGTGGATGTACCTAACTAGACAAGTCGGCCCCATAAGGTCACTGGGCAAACAGGTTAGTATAAATAGAGATCGGGAGATCTCTATTTTGATCATTCGGAAAGACACACTTCTCTCTCTCAGAAAGTGGCGCACTAGTGAGGAGGAGGATCATCTGATCTAGGAGACTATCTCAAGTGTATTTTGGTTGAGCCATTGCTCTCTCTATCTCTGAGGAAGTTGTGGGGTTTTTCACCTTAGGGTTTTCCCCACGGAAGCTCTGTGTCTCTTGTCTCTCATGCTTTTGATTCTTGTGATGCTTGTCATGCTTATTGTGATTGTTATGCATTGATATATTGTATATGTTATTCTCTCAGTAAAGATCCAAGAGTATTGTGATTAATGCTCAAAATTTAACACTAGCTAGAGGAGAGACATAAAGGAGTTGCAGAAGGGGTCATTTGTAGCCAATTGCGCATCATCAAAGAAGCAATAGAGCAGATGAAATAAGATTATTTGTAGTTGTTCATGGATAGAGATCTTGTTCTTAAGTTCACAAAAGATAAGGCAAGGTAGGTTGAGGAGCTTAGTTACCAGCCAAGTTTGGGACACTCTTCTATATTGACAGTAGTAGAGACTCCACCATCTTTGGCAGCCATGGAAAATGAGGACATGAGTGGTACTCATGGTTTGAGGGAGGAGCCTCTCGTGACGATTCCACATGAGGATAATATAGAGTTAAGGTGCTTGGGAAGAGTTTGGACACAAATAGTTGTGACCATGCACTTGTTTTGTAGTATGGGGATCCTGAGCCGCTTCTATTGGAGAAGCCACTAGAGGTCCAAGGTTTAGTTATGGAGGAGATAGCTAGGCATAGTTCTAGTTGACCAGCCATCATGAGAATATATCCATCCATAGAATGGGTGGAAAGATATACGACAGATAAGGAAACAGACTGGGTTACAGGCTCCGTTGACATCAATGGAGTGTTGGCTATATTAGCACATACAAGATACCTGATGGCATAGGAGGTTACAGTTGCATGCAATAGTATTCCAGAGGGTACACATATACACGATAGTGGACAATGGAGCTTCAGAGTGTTTCCTTTAGGGAGACCTACTAATAGAGTCCTTGAGCATACCATTGATTTGAGGTTACCTAGGATCGATGAATGGATGGGTGAGCCTCATAGAGCAGTATATCCCTCAATGATTGATTTACAATGAGGGTATCATTAGACGAGGGTCAGAGAGTTGGACGCTCGCATTGCTTCTTTCAGGTGTCGTTATGAGTTATGGCTCACACCATTAGGATCGACCAATGCACCTAACAATTTCCAATCTTGCATACCGTTGTGAGGGATTTTGTTGTTATTTCTTGATCCCTCCATTATATGCAACAGGACTTGGGAGTATCACTCGAGATGAATGTGTGAGTCATGGGGTAGTATGGACATGACCAAGATTTATCGTTTGGACTATGTGGTTAGTGCGTAGGGTGCACATGAGGAGATCCTGGGTGTATTGGATCGGTTCCCAAAGATTGCAGCTGATAGAGTAGGGGATGGAATTATTCGCTACAGAGATCATACACGTTTAGTCCCTGAGTCCTCACTTAGTGAGAGAATCATGAGGGTTAGGCATGATTCACATTTGGCAAGGCATTCTCGATACTTGCACGAGTATGAGGCATTGTAGGTGGTGGAGCTATTCTTTAGGGAGGTGCTTAGACCCCATGGGTTACTTGAGCACATAGCTAGTTATTGGGATAACATATCTCTCGATGGAGTTTGGAAGGGTCTGAATAGATTAGCAAGCTCAGAGTCGATTTTTGGTACTTGGTTTCCACCAGAGGATTGCATTTCGGGGGCTTGACTCATTGGGACTCTGATGATTATCAACATGGCATGAAAACAATCAATAGGAGTTGGGTTTGGTAGACTCCCTATTTGGTGGTGGGATCCGGGCATTCATCTGAGTGATGAATTGCTTCAGGTTGTAGAGATGATCGATAGAGTTGTGATGGTGATCGATCTGTTATATTTTTGGGATGTTAGTGGAGGAGAAGTTGAGATTCCTTCATTATGGAAGGGTATGCTTTCTTTTCTGGTACTCAAGATCGAGTCTGACAGTGGAGTCGATATAGATGAGATGACCAATCTTCATTTCCTGGAGTTTATTCTTGGGATGCTTAGACTTGGATGCATGGAGGAGTGATCTTTTGAGGAGTTTGTGCAGCTTATGATTGCTTGGCTTATCAGGGATAGTCAAATGGATTCTTGTGTTAGCACCTGGAAAACCAACACTATGGGTAGAGGTTGTTTCACATCTTATAGGCTAGTGTGGGACCCTGGTAACTTTACCATTTATGGGCAGATTTGAGATATGATAGAGCTATCTATTGATGATATGTTTAGAGTTCATGAGCAACCTAGAGCCATTAACAGTGACCAGGACATACTTCTTTTTCCTATAGTTGAGATCGAGTATGGTAGTGGATTTGCAAGACATGACTTCACTTGGATGATTATGTAGGCAACTATTCATGGTGGCAGGTTCATCTCCTACAAATATTTTAGCTTGGAGTTGTAGGAGAGAGGATGTAGAGTGGGTATGACAGTTGGCTTGTTATGATCAAAGTGGCGCAACGTCAACATGGTGGTCCCTTTCTGAGACGAGCTTGGGACCTTGGGATTTCCATATTAGACAGTGTTGTAGTTGATACAGAGGTGAGAGTCAATTTTTGCTTCCATGAGATTGGTTCCCTAGTTGAGGATTTCTTTGAGGGGTTGATCGAGTTGTTGCAACATCAAGATACTCTACTTATTGACAGTATTCAAGAGGATTCTTATGACAATACTTTGCCGGATCACGCATCGAGTGGAGAATGCTTCAACTCTTCTTGGTTGGTTTGGGACCCTAATATCATTTCCAGTTTCAGTCTGGTTCAGTCGGTGGAACGTCGAGTTGTAGTGGCATTGCTTGAGGACAAGGAATCTAGGGAAGGGAGGCTTGTGATATCCCTTTCCAGGTGATTAGTCTAGGTGATTACATAATGTCACTTAGGCCTAAAATGTTTTATTTTTAAAAGTGACATTTTATATGGTATTGAGTGTTCCATGGTATGGAGCACAAGAGGAAGATAAGAGGAGGGGCAATGCCTCATTTTGAGCATCATGTATTATGGATTTGAACTCTTGTGGAGTAGCCTAGTGAATCGAGGTTTTCATTAGGGTTTGGCAAAATCCTTCCATACTGATTTAGTTTCAGTGGTAAAAGATCCACCTTAGCTAGATGAAGAGGGGAACTCATTTAGAGTTTCCATCTTAGCTTAATTGGTGATTGATATTCTGTTGGTATTGCAGAGACTTGCTTGGGCAAATCTCTTGAGACCGATGTACTCAGGGAATATCGATTTTCTTGTGGAGGTCGAATTCTTCAAGGTCGAATTCTTTACTTGCTTGGACCAATTGTTGGTGGAGGCCAAATATCTTAATGGTTCGCAGTGATAGAAGGGAGGTCGAACCTACCTTTTGAGCTCGTGGAAGAGGGAAAAAGGGGGTGACAAGGGGCCAATTCCATATTAGCTGCCCGCGACACTAGTAGAGGGGCCGATAATTGAGAAACAACCACAATTTTTTTAGGAGTCGGTGATTGGGTAGAGGCCGCAAGCCTCTAGGGAGACCCCAACCCTCAAAACCGAACCATGAGGCTTTCATGGGGGAAGACGTGAACAAAAGAGGAAATCGGGGGTGCCATTCCAATGGTCGTCCCACCATTCGACAACCATTTGTGAAGCCACATCGTCTTGGGGAGGAGGGGCCACGATGTAAAGAGAAAATGAGTCACTAAGGCCGTGGAGAAGTAGAGCCATGAGGCTTGATTGGAAGAGAGTCATCTTAGGAATTGATTGCACTAGATGTGGAATAAATGCAACATTAGTACCAGGCCCTACTATTTTGAGAGGCTGAGAGCTCTGTGTTTGGGGTGCGACCAATACAAAAGAAGGTCGAACTGTGACTAAAGGAGATGAGTACCTCCAAGAATAGAACGCTATCATGTGAGACGAGGTTCAAGCTTTGGAGAGTCTTGAGGAGAAGCGTAGCAGTCACTAGAGGAAATCGACATCATTTACATGTTTTCTTTGTTATTGTGTGTTCTGGGTACATTGTAGCTGCTACAACAACCTTTAGATATTCGTATTGTTACCATCTATCATCCATAATAAAATGACAATGTTGTTCTTCCTATTTCATGTGCAATTGGGATCAATGCAACATGTTTGACAAAATGTTTATTAGAATGTAAATTTCTGAAGAAAGTTATAAATCAATGTAATGGAATTTGTTTGGCGGATGCTCAAAATCAACACAAACACAATTTGGTATCCATTTCGAGTAGGGAACAATACACCCAAACTCTAGCTTTGATAAGAGTCGATTATGGACTAGATGGCTTCTCCCTTATTAACAACAGCGTGGATCATCGACGGTGACTTCAACATGGTCGAATGGGAGGGTGACCGGGGTGGTGGCCATGGTTCAGTGGTTAGTGGCATGGAAATGCAAGTTTGGTGTAGATGCAAGGATGCACTACAAATCTTTAACCCCAACTAAAAAAAAAGGGGTTGGATTATGGTGGGTGGTTCCCTTGGACCAATTATACATAGGGCTAGGACAGACTACATGCTTAGCTAGATAGATTCTATGGGCTTAGTGAAGAGGTTGTGTTCTCAGGAAAGCTTTGCTCCGTGGATGCCCTTGGATGTTACTAGGTCGGACCACTTGCAGATCTAGTCAGTGATCTCTATAGGCATGACTATAGATGCCCCTATGACTTTAGTTTTTAAACTGAATGTCTCACACTTGGAGTCAGCTGACTTTCACGCCCTTGTCCAAAGGTTGTGGAGTCTCTCCTTGTTCCCTGTGGGGCCACGAGGTTAGATCATGTGGTTGGAAGTGGAAATGCGGTGCACTGTCAAATTCATGAGGGGTTGGGGCAAGATGATGGCCCGTCAGAGGAGGAGGGAGTTACGAGAGGCACGTTAGAAACTAGAGGATGTTCGTATCTTCTTGGAAGAAGACATCCATAATGTCACCCTATAAGAGGACGCAACCAAGTTAGAGTTGACTGTTAGAAGAGGGGAGGAGTACATTGCTCGAGGAGCTAGGGTCCACTTTCAGTTGTAGTGGATTCAGCAGGGAGACGAGGGGTTCAAGTTTCATTTTTATTTCCTGAAAAGGAAGGCTACAACAAAGAAGGTGCTAGGGCTCCACAGAGCGGATGGCTCCCTTGCTGAGGATGCGACTAAGATTTGGGGTATGTTCAGTGACCATTTCCAAGCCATATTTTCACCTTATTCCTTGTTTGATGGTGTCTTTACCACATGTGATGCATGTTGTAGAGTGGTCCCCTGCAAAGTTTCAATTGGAGATAGGGACATATTAAAGCAGATTTTAATCTGGGAAGAGTTAGATGCAGCTCTCATGTCTATGAAAATGGCAAATCTCTAGGTTTGGATGGTCTATCTTGTGAGTTTTATAAGTCCATGTGGGACTGTATTGGGGAGGACTTCTATTTTCTGGAAACTGAAGTTTTCTCTTCAGGATGCCTCTCAGAGACACTTAATCAGGAGCTAATTAAGCGTATCCCCAAGAATGGGGTGCGTGATTCCATTTGCAGTTGGCGTCCCATCACTCTCCTATCGGTAACATATAAGATTATGGCAAAGGATTTGGCATTGAGGGTAAGAGTAGTGGCTAGGAACATGGTGCATTGCGAACATGCATGTTTTGTGTAGGGGAGATCCATTCTGGAGATGGTAGTCTCGGCTTGGGAGGCTATGGAGTGGGCTTATGAGATAGGCCAAAGTGCATGATGCTAAAGATTGATTTTGACAAAGCTTATGATTAGGTAGATTGTTTGTTCATCGTTGAGATGTTGATGTGTTTGGTGTTTGGCCCTCGGTGTGTTGGCATGGTGGACGCTCTATTCTCCAATGCCTCTAGCTTTGTTGTTGTCAACAAAGCTTTGTCCCCCCAGATCACTCTACATCGCTCTATCCAGTAGGGATTCCCTTTTGCTTTGTACTTATATGTGTTGATAGTAGATGCTTTGGGGTACTAGTTGGAGGCTGCATAGGTTGCTAGACAAATTAGAGGGTTTTCTTTTCCAGATGGTTCAGAAATGGTCAATAACCATTTTGTCGAGGAATCCCTTCTCTCTGTTAGTATTTAGCAGGCCTCGGTGGACAAGGCCCTGTCATGTATTGAAACCTTTTGCTAGGCTTCCGGTGCCATCGTCATTTCTCACAAAACAAATTTTTGGTTGATTGGAGTTGACTTGCCCCTAGCTTGGAGTCATGAGGCTTGGTCCTTTAATTGACCTGGGGTGATTGTTAGATACCTTGGTATTCTGTTTGGGACATGCCTATCCCTAGTGTTTATGTGGGATTGGTGCATGCAGAGACTTCAGAGCAAGCTGCATGTATGGCATCACAAGGATCTTCCTTTCATAGGGAAGCTGACAGTAGTTGGTCGCATTCTCTAGGCCTCTCATGTGTATTACGTGTCCTAGTTTCCTAGAAGGGCTTAGTTTAGACAACTAGGGCAGATTTTGCTTACTTATCTTTGGTCGAAATATGGGGGGGATAGAGGTTTGCCACTAATTGCTTGGGATGTCTACACTATCCCCACAGATGAGGGGAGTTAGGATTGATTGATGTGGCCACACAGGGAAATATTTTGGCATCCAAGTGGGTGGTTCGATGTCTAAAGGGTGCAAAACTATGGTAGGTTCGCTTTCGACATCGGATTCTGACAACTCAACACGAAGGCAAAATACGAGGCATATTTGGCTTATGCGGAATCATCTCCTTGCTCTCTCTATTTTAGGTTGGGGGCTCTATTATCTTCGGGAGTATTTGGACAACATGGATTTTGATGGTGGGTTGGTTCGGTGGCAGTGGGAGGGAAACAGAGCTGGGTGGGACATTGCCTCTTGACCGATCTGGAGTTGGCGGGACTAGGAGGTTTGCATTACAGAATTGTCGCGGTTCTAGGCGAGACAACTGAGTTAGAAGGGTATCTTTCATTGGCGCGATCTTTGGTATTTTCAGGTTCGCTCATGGAAGCTGTGGAGAATGCTTGCTCAGGAGCTTGGGTTGTTGGCCCCTAATTGGCTTGCAATCATGGAGCTATAGGCCTATCTCCCAGTGTCAGATTTGTTCAAAATGAACATTGGTATTCCAAGGCCTTCCTAGAGAGATTGGCAGTGGAGCTTTGGTATCCCAGTATTGCAGCATGACTCTCGTCGTATGTACGTAACGTCATCCCCTTCCGCTAGTACTCAACGTGAGATGGGTTTTTTTAGATCTAGAGGTGTGGTGGATTTGACGGTTACAGAGTGTTTGGTTAGTGCGGTTTTCCTGTAAGCTACGAGTGTTTGCTTGGTTAGTGATTTATCAGGGGATTCCATCTAAGGCTTGGTTGGCTAAGTCTGGCCTCTCGGATGGTCTATGCCCTACGTGCCAGAGACTGAACACAATTAAGCACATCCTTTGGGAGTGTAGAGCTAGATACTGTTGGAGATTTGTGGAGGAGCATCACCTCGAGTTGTTCTTAAACAAACTTTATTGGAGAGCAACTCTACTTGGAGATGGCTATTCCCTGGTACGAGATTCACTCTCTAGTTTGTGGCATTGCTTGTGGGTAGCTTCTTTGTTTGTGCTATGGAAACGCAAGCGCAAATATGTTTTACTTTTAGTGCACTTTGGAAAGATGAGGTACGCCATCAATTACTAGCCAAAGAACTTGATTAATCAAAGATGCTAAAAAGTTGGATCCTATTGTATATTTTGATTTTATTTATGCTCTTATAAGCTTCATAACGTGGTTAGGATAGGCATTGTATATACCCTTCCATTGCTAGTTTTTTATATTGCAAATAAGTTTATGTGAATATAAGAAATATTTTTCAAAATAAAAAAGAAAAAATCTCTCGGAAATTACAAATACAAACCTGCTCATGGCTAATCTCAAAGAGAGCACGTAAAAGTTACCTCCCTTACTTCGAAACTGTCTTCCTCCAAAAATCAATCTTCGTTTGGTTTCGATCTACTTCAATCTCTCTTTGCAATTTTCTTTGCAAATCCGGGTGCTGAATTTACCAGTAGAAGAATTTGTCTTTCCTAGCAACCGAAACCCTCATTTATCTTCTCTTGGGCTTTTAATCTCCTCCGCCGTCATTCATAAGGCCAACAACCCCAAGAATCAATTTTGGTAGCCTCCCGGTCTGCCTATGGGCTTTTCCACCTATACCCCATTCTTGGAACCTCAATTGCTCCCGAGATTCAGTTTCAAAAGCCTTCGTGGATGCCTGAGCTCCAACTATGCAAGCAAAGGCCTTTGGGCTCATTTTACGCTACCACATGACAAGTGGTTATTGGTCGTGAAGCCTCAACTGCACGCTTCAATCCTGTATAAGTCTTTTTGTTTTGGCGGAGGGTGGAGTGAAGAGAGGTAACACCTCCCCTTTCTATGCTTCATGCTCTGCCCTGATCGGTCCTACTTCCTCTTGAGTTGGTGTGGAGGGAGGAAATAACTTTCCTTCAGTTACACTCCAAGCCCCCACCCCACCTTTTCTCACTTCTCTTTTAGCCAGGGATTGAGGGTGGAGGTCACTCCCTCCTTTTGTTTAACTCCATGTTCCCGCCTCCTTTTGTTTAACTCCATGTTCCCGCCCCACCGTACTTAGCTACTTTCATTTGGGGTGGATGTAATTCGCTCTTTTTCAATACTCCAAACTCGCAGCCTATCTTTGCTCCGCCTATTACAAGGCTTCGGCCAAGATTTAATATGGCCCGGGGCTAAATCAGACCCTTTGGCAGAAAATTTGGTGCCGAGTACTTAGCTATTTTGTTTTTTACATTATCCATTCAATCAGATGGTCTTTATGTGCGGTTTGGAAGGAGAGAGAAGACATCACATATATCTTTTGGGAATGTGGTTTTGACAAATCCTTGTGCAAGGATATTTCTGAGCACTTGTTCTACCTATTTTTCTGCCTACTTCATTGTAGGGTGGCTTTCTTTGGAGATCATACTTGGAGTCAGCTGCATTGCCTTTTTGGCCGGTTTCAAAGTCAATCATTTCCTTGCTATGGTCCTTGAGGTACAAATCCACTTTTAAAGGCAGCAAATATACTTTATTGTAAAATTGTATTTGATAGACTCTTGGATGACCTAATGATTTAAACGGAAAGTATATCAGCAATGCTAATTATGGCTCTCAGTCAAATATGCCTCCTCTCGAAGCCTGGGTATAGGAACTTTTTATTGTTCTTGATGTAATATTTTGTGACTTTTAATTTGAAGCTCCACTAAGAACTGTATTTAGCAAGAACTTAGGGAAAATAAAAAGACACACTATAACGTGATATCAATCTTACCACGACTCGGACTCTCATAGCAGATTAATACTATTTTTTGGTTACATTTTGATATTGAGAAATCGCTTGTAAGCCGTAACTAAATGACAAAGTATAACATATGGATATTGAAAATGGCCAAAATTTTACTTGAAAATGGAGTGTAATTTCTTGTTTCCAACGAGTTGTTCTGCACTTTCATATATGAGACACCTTTCTTATAGGGAAGGACATGGGGGAAGACCACAAATTCTTTTTAGCGCATCGTTGAAAAGGCTGACCTTGCTTTATCAAGAATGCAAGGACTGGATGACATACAATAGCATTACAAACAGACCAAGAAAATGACTTGCATTAACGAATAAAGAGCTGACATTTTTCTGAGAACAAACCATGGCGATTGCATATCCACATTACTGAGCAGTGCATATGCACCAACCATCAAGTAACCACAAATCCAAAGCGGTATATTAACACACAAGATCATCAAACAATGTAAGTACCACAAAGAGGGAGGATACTAACACATCAACCAATAATCCTGCACCCTAACACTCTCTTCCTATTTCGAAAATCCTTAGAAGACCAAGAATATATCAACTTTAAAGAGATATATGCCCTTCAAAGAACATTTATCATATGGAAGCACCGTAAATATTTTGTCCCTCTAATTTGGATTGACACTTAACTTTTCTTATGAATTGAATTGTATTCTTTCTGCAACATTTTCATCATATGACGGATTGATTAATTTGTGCAGGATTCTCAAAGGAAGAATTAGACTGAGACAAGAATTCCGAAGTGGGAATCAAACACATTTATTTAGATTTAACCCCTAGGCCAAATCACCTAAACACTTACTTTCTGTACTAACGACATTCCATGCATGTTGCAGGCATAGTTACCAGGTACAAGAGCTACAGGAAATGTGCGTACTAGTAACTATAAAGAATTTGAGATAAATGCAATATTAAATATTAGTATTAAAAAAATGGCAATATACACATATTGACATAAAATATTACTCAAAATACAACGTAAACTGACAAGGTATCGTACCATCTCCGAAAAATTAATTGCTCAGACTCAATCTTTACCTATGAGGTCAAAAAATTATGATGAAGATTCACACAATTAAGAAATCGTGCAAAGGATAAGAATGGGATTGCCATATATGTCAAAGATAAACTACAGGAAACGAGCTTGCACGCCTCACAAAAAACTGGCATATGCACATCTATAACAGAGAAATGAAATTGAAGTGCCTCTTGAAAATTTTAAATACAACCATAAACTTGATCTTAATTCATGTTCAGTTATTACTAACCAATGAGGAAATAATTTAAAGTTTAGAGATCTAGTGATTATAGCTACGTTCTAGACTAGCTATATCTCAATGGTCTTAAGCCCAACTATGTAAATGGAAATGGAACCATAGATGTCTTTGAAAAATGAACTGCTCAGACTGAATCTTTACCTATATCTGATTAACAAATTTAATACAGAATGTGCAAGACAGACAAAATTGGGTTTGCGAACTCTAAATTTGTCTAGATAAGAATGTACTCTCCAGGACATGGGGAATCCTGCCAAAATCCACAGATAGAAAGAGCTTAGTACTAAGACTTATGCTTTTGTCATTGGTTCTACAACAGGACTCAGGTGTTAGCATGTATATGATATCTGTTCAGGGTTGACCATAGTATATGTTGGTTACAGTTAGGAGAACCACTTAATTTTGTAATTAGGAATGACTATCAGCAGTATATCCCAGATTAATTTTCTTCCCTTCAAAAGATCAATTTTCTGTCAACAAAAAGAGCTGAGATATTTATTATGTTTGGTTAGAGATTCCCACAATTAAGATATCGGCTAACATTTAGTGAAATCTTGGTAAAATCACAAAAAAAAAGCCTAATACAAGCAGAAAGAAGCAAGAGCTCTAGCCAGACACAAGATGATAAGTGCAAATTTGCAATATATTTACTATTGAACTTATTAAACACATATATCCAGGATGCAGGCCAGCAGATATTAAAGCCTGCTGAATGTGGTCCAGTCCATATTTATAAACAAAACAGGTTAGATGTCTTATGCGATTTCCTTTATGTTGAATGAGATCATTTAAGGATATGATATTTCCGTTGGGCTATTATACTGTTGAGATTACGGGCAAAAAACCTTGGTGAAGAATCAAAGTTTGCAACCTGGTAACAATTTGACTCACAATAGCAGTTATCAATCATGGTAGAAATCCACTACTTGCTCTACTTATTTAAAAGTTAACTTTTAATGACAATAAAACCAAGCTGTAAACCACGCTCTCAATGGAATTGAGTGGATAGATACACAACTGGATAAAATGTGCACCCTCTTTGAAAGGAAAAGAAGAAGCATTTTCAGTTGTCAGAAATGTATTCTATCTGTTTATAAGGAGATAGCACAATGCAGGAATTATCTGAATTTTTATGTAAGTAACAAGAGCAGTATAGTTATATAATATACTATGAAAGTTAAAAACACTGACCACAATCATGAAGATTACTGAGAACATGGAGATCATTAGGAAAGTATTACATGCTAATCATGATATGTCGGATTGAAAGTAACCATTGATAGGCAAAAGGTGCTTCAAGCTTTATCAAGCACAGCATGCTCGGCAGTAGACTTTGACATGAATGTACTGAATAATTGAAACAAACCAACAACCCTTTGGTTTGAAAGGAGGCAAAAATTGTAGAGATCAAATATGTTATAGAAAGACTTCGCATGAAACAAAGTGTGAAGTCCTGCCTCTATTCAATAATTTTATTGTCTTGTTAAAGGTTAAATATTTGTGTCAGAAACATTTAACCATGGAGCGAGAAGATAGATGGTGGAAGGAAGAGTGAAACATATAACCTGAAAACAACTATAACTGTTTATATCGCAGAAAAGACTAGCCACAAGGACTTTGTCACTAAGTCCATGTGTAATAGAACAACAATGTGAAGATTCGATTCATGGTTCACCAACCTTGAAAGTCAAATTGAAGCTCTAATGAATCAGAATGTATATTCTTCACAAGAATGTGTAGATGATCGGTGAACAAAGAGAAACAGACCATTTACAGAAATAAAATTTCATTTAAGGGAAAGCATTCAAGAAATAGACCTCTCACAATTTCAAAAGTATAAAGAGTTTATTGGTAATATATAGATGGTACCTGTTGTAAAGGAAGAGGGGCCGCCAAATGTCTGACACAAAGTTAAGCTGAAATTCTATTGCAATGAAGGAAAATGGAAAAGCTCAGCTACACAAACTAACCCCTCTACAGGCACCAACTAGAGGCTAAATAAAATAAATAAGGGAACTATTATGTCCTTTCAACAAGTTCTTGCAATTGCATAACAAAGAAACATGTTGAAAATGAGATTAATACACTACACAAACAATTTCATTACAGCAAATAGCCCCAAGGTTCAGAGCAAGTGCTTGAACCATCCTTCCAAGGCATGTTGCCGATGAGGAGGCCATACGTGACAGGTTCAAATCAAGTTCAGTTTCTTGGGGTTACCAGTCACTATGGTGGTTGGCAGTTGAGCTGCCTTCCATCCAGATATTTCAGGGAAGAGGGTGGGAGGGGGGAGGGAATCTCGTAAGGTTTTCCTTGGCAAAAGAAAAATCATTACAGCAAACACTTGTACCATGAAAGATCACAAAACTCATTCAATGCTACTATTTAACAAGCAAAGCCACAAAGTAAAGATCATGTACAAAAGTAATGTCTCAACTGTGAGACCTCAGTATATTGTGATAGCAGGCAAGAAATAACAATTGTGGAAAAGCACCACTCCAGCGATGCCAAGAGCCAAAATCATAGTTGTGTTGGAATGAAACAAGTGCATACACACAAACATCATAGAGGAATTGGCGAAAACAACTTTCACACAGCAGCAGAGGCACAGCACACGAGCAGTTTCAAGTTTGAACACATGAACGGAAGCTCACATCCAAGACAATTCCAAGATCCAGAATACTAATAAGTAATAACGTAACTGGGAAATCAAAATATATCCATATTCTTTGCAACAAGTATGCAGGATGACAGCTTGAAGGAAAATGCTATATATCTATCCAAAACTATGAGTCTCTGTGATGAGTGATCATAAAATCAAACTAATGCATAGGAAAACACATTATTATATGAATTACCTTTGAACTAGGCTTAGATTTCCTTGAATTAGGCTCCTGACTTTGTCCACTAAGGCTCCTGCTTGATGCCTCATTCTTCTGTAGGAAATTATGCCTGGAAAATTCAAGAAATGAGCAAGAGAATAATGCAGTTTCATGTGAATTGTTACATCAGTGAATCTCGATTTCATTTTTTCTATCAGGTTTTGGATTCCAAGTTTTGAGTTGAACACTTGTTGAAACAAAATCATTTACACAAACAAAAATGAAAAAAGGAAGGCAGGTATCCATGCCAAAAACACATACAATGGCACTGGGATAAAGCAACCGTTGTGTTAATTTGGCAAGGGTTTTCTTATGAAGGGACCAAAAGGATAGGAATTCATGGACCTATTGAATCATCAATCAAAAGAACTTTTCAAAGAAGCTTCCTAGGCCTTCATTATAACCTGTGATGCAGAAATGTAGGCAGAGTTTGAAAAGTACTTGGAGAAAAGGCCAACCATACACTACAAATAATGATAATAATCCCTCTCGAAAAAGAGAATAACAATCAAAACAGTGGATATAGACACAGATTATTACAAGGAAATTGACACATAAGAAGTAAAATAAAAAGTAAATTTTGGAGGGACATCCTTTATCCATATGTAGTAACCAAAAATACATGTCAAATCTGGGTACACATAGTGGTGAAAATAACTAATGCAACCTTTTAGCAAACTTGAACAAGAACATGCCACAAACAGTACAAAATGTTATGAAGACTTGTCTTATAGGAAAATATGAACTAACCCTGTGCACCGGTAAACTAGGTGGCAATTTGGATTTTATAAATATTGGACAAGTGTCATCATGCCAGCTTCCAATGCCCACAAGCAATTCCTTGTGAATCTCAAAGTAAAGATTCTCCAAAGACTCAATGAATTAATTAGGAGATTGAATTTTGAGGTTTGGGGAATCAAAAGTGGGTAGTGCAATAATGAACCTTGAAGTGCTATTCTGAAGGTTGTTAAATTAAAAGATGTAAAAGCACAATTCAAGTTGAACTTTAGTTGTGAGATAGTCAAACCCAGTCATAGCTAGAATAGAGGGGTATCAATCTAGCTCATCACTTCCCATCTCAAGACAATAATGCTTTTTTGGTACCATGCATCCCAGAATCAATTTTATCCAAACTGCTTCTAAAGATTTGTCCCATTTAGAAGGATTAGCATTGGAGTTGGGAGTCGGGTCAAATCCTTGAAATTTTATGATACCAACAAGTTGTTAGATAGGATTAGACCAATTTCCAAATAGCAGATAGACTCAATAGAAGATCAGGGTTGTAAAACATTGAGGATAGATAGGTAAACATATGCCAGTCAATCTGGAGACTGGAACACTGATTTGTTCTTAAGATCAACGTTAAAAAAATTGAAATCAGGAAAAAATCCACAGGGGTCACCAACTTGGAAAATCAGAAAATATCAGCAAAAATTAGACGAGCATTAAAAAATGAAAAATATTTCATTTTTTATTTAAATTTAAATAAAAATCAGCTAAAAATCAAAATTTTCAAGTGTAGGTAATTTTTTTAGAAAAAAAATGAAATTTTTCAGGGAGGGGAAAAATCATTGATTTTTCTGATTTTATTAATTGGCAACAGTTTCCCCACTTCTTAAGAACTGAGTGTTGATATGGATGGCTTTCAACCACAGCTTGGCTGAGAAAGCCATACTCTATTGGCTTGACTAATGGTGCACATGTTTGTAGGAATGGTGCACATGTTGTTTGTAGGAATGGTGAAGCATATTTTTTGGGAATGGGGGTGGTTCATACTCATAGATCATCCATTTCGGAGTGGATTTGAATGAAGTTTTCCATACTTCTTGAGGGTATACATGAATCAAAGGGAGAAATTTTCTAGGGAACAAATGATGAATAGATTGCTGAAACACAAAGGAATCAATTAAGATTTCTGTATTAAGTTATCTTCTCCTTCTTCTGTATGACTATGAAAAACCTACTTCAGTGTGTTAGAAAACAGACCTTTTCTCATGCACAGAAAAGGGTCAAACACTTCACAAAACTCTGATATCAGACCTCAATAATGAACTAGTCTCAAGTTTCAACCACTTTAATTGAATATTAAATGCACAAATACTGTAGGCTGATATACTACTCGTAAAGTGAATTTGCAGCGGAAAATATGAATGAACAGAAAACTGATATCACACATAAAACTCAGGAATTTTTTGCCAACTGGCCCAGGAAAAACCCCGAAGGAAAACCTGTGTGAGAGAGATATTTTATTAATTTCTTCTTGAAAAAGTACAGCAGAATTACACAGTGTATGCAACTTATCTCAACCAACAGAAGACCATATTCACTGCCTCGAATTCAGTGCCATAGAAGCCTCAAATTCTGTGCATTTAATTTCTGGAAATTTGTGCTAAATTCAGACAGTATGGACTGCCTACACACAGTCCAGCTCCTCCAATTAGCGTTTAGGATTTTATCTCTAGAGGTGAGGGTTTGTGAGGTAACAATGCCTTCCTGGGAACTGCATCTCCTAAGCAATAAAGAAAGGACATCTGTATCCATAGATGCTAACACTTGTCATAAAAGGTTGATATATCAGAATGTTGCCAAAGACAAGGCCATAAGTGCCCAGAGCACTGCCAATGGTTTCATAGATGACATACAATGGATGGTGAATTATGGTTTTCCTTCCCCATGGGATGATAAATTACTCTTTCATCACCTTGAGAAATACATTGAGTTGTTGTAGGCAGCAAGGACCAAAGCTTCCATAATAGAAGATAAATGGGTCATACCCTCAACAATGGAGATCATATGGTAGATACAACCTACAATGACAATTTGGACTATTCTTAACCACATGATTTGCTCCCTACCTCCTATTGATCACTCAGAGAAGGCATAATTGGATAAACCATTTCGTTTTTTGAGGTTTTTGAGAGGTACAAAGGCCCTCCAAGTAAACGTGTGGCAAGGGATGCAAGTGGTCCATGACTATGCAAAAGAGAGGCACCGAGTAGGAAGTACCTGGAAATATACCTCCCCTAGCATAGATTCCACCTAGGCAAGTGATTCCCCAGCAACAGAAAATCTCTCACACTCAGCTGTCATTGGGACATGTTACCCTCCAAGTCTTCTGCAGTGTACCCTACCTGATGTATCAAAAAGGAGGGGTTCTTTTTTCACTATAAAGGCCAAGTTGGGGCTTGTTTTGTGTAGCAGTATTGGTCTAGCAAGGCTCAAGACCCTTGGTAGGTCATGGTAGGTTCTCATTTCATGGAGTGTTGGTTTAGTGGCTCCGCTGACTACCCTTTGATGGGTGGAAGTTCCTCATCATGTTGGGAATTTATGCCCTAGGTAGATGCTCCGGTGCACCTTGGGATGGATCCATTAGGACAAATGGCTTGGGGCTCCCATCCACACTTATGTTTTATGCCCTATAGAGGTGATTACGGTTGTAAGGGTTGTCATACCCACCTTAGCACATCTCATGGATACCCTCTTGGACCTATTTTCCTTGTATTGCTCCTCCCTCTTGGTCATTTTCGTCATTAAGGGGAAATCGTCCACCTTCTAAGCAAGCAAGAAGAGGTCAAACCAAACTAAGGAGGGCGTTGAGGGAAAAAGAAACTTGTTGGGGCTAGATGGGTCATCGTCCACCTTCTAAACAAGCAAGAAGAGCTCGTACCAACCTAAGGAGGGTGTTGAGGGAAAAAGACACTTGTTGGGGTTAGATGGGGCATGACGTCCTCCTTCCAAGCTCAACCTTTCATCACGTTGAAGCATTTCATCATTTTTATCATTATTTTATGTTTCATGAGGTTGAGTCCCCGAATTGTGGGTGGCAAACCCTAAAAAATCATTAAAAGTCATTTTAAAGACAAATTAGATAGGTTGGCCTAGAGGAGTGAAAAGTTGTGTCTTTTTTGAAAAGGCATGTCTTTTCTCATATAAATAAGACATCCTCCTCTCATTTGTAGTCAAGATCATGGGATTAAATAAGATACTTTTTCTCTTTCTTCTTGTGTACATGAGAAAATCTAGTGGTGGGCTCCTCTTTTCTTGGGGAATTCTAGGGGTTTTCAAGGTTGAAGCTGATATTTGAGGCTTATCTACTATCTTCCAAGGCTTGTCTAAGGTGAGTTTTTTATGCACAATAGTATAGTCTTGTAAGTGAGACATCCCTCTTAAAGGGTCTCTCTTGTGTTGGGGCTTGGCATCTTTCTTTGCCCTAATTAAGTCAAAGTTAACACCTAGGGTTTCTTGGCTTTGCCCTAATTCATACAAATATTGGATTGCCATTTCTTGGGAGGAACATTAACCCCGATTTCTTGGTGCTCAAAAGGAACAAGACCTAGGCCTTATTCCCTCATGTTCACCAAAATCTTTTCATCAAGTTCCTTGTAATATATATTGCAAAAAATACAAAAAAAATATAGAAAAAACCCTAAAAATCAAATATTTTGTGGAAAATCCAAAAATATTTTTTTGCCATTGAAGTTTTATTTATTTATTCTTGCAATTGTTATTGTTGTTATAATTTTTTGAAGTTGTTATATCGCTGAAAAATCCATAAAAGGTGAAAAATCTCATAAAAAAGTGGTTTTATAGCCTAAAAAGCCTTAATTTAGGTGATGTTAGCCCTAGGGAGGGTGCCTTAATTTGGTGTTATGTCAGCCCTAGGGACAGTGACGCCATCCTTCTTGAAGTTATTGTAGATCTGGTTTAAGTGTTTTGCAGGTCCACTTTGACAAAAAATTCAATCCTAACGACTGCAAGAGGTTCCTAGATCAGTGTCAAGTCATCCGGGGTGACCTTGGGGGGTTTTGAAGTGCTAAATCAGTCTGTTCAACCCTTATTGCAGAAAATTGCAGGTCTGAAATTTCAATCAGTCCCAAAATGAAACAACCTTCCGTTGGAACAAGTGCACCCTAGGGGAGATTGACTCTCCTCAGGCTGTTGATCATCGGCAGGTACTTTTCGAGGTATTTTCATAATTGGTTTTGGGTTTTCCTCCACATTTATGTTGCTAGTTTTTACTGCAGAAAAATGATTTATCTTATTACTTATCTAACAACCAAGATTTTGTTCCTCCTAAACCTTCTTATTCATTAGGTATTTATTGTATATCTTTCATTGACTCCTATAAGGCACTGGTCTACTAACAGTGAGAAGGTCTTGTAGAGATAGAGTTGTTTTTGTTGTATATCTTACAGGTCTATTCATACCTAGTTTGGGAAGTCTCCCGTGGCCCAAGGAGAAGGTCTAAAAGGAGGGGAAATTGCATTGTGGTGACATTGGGTGCGTCTCCTGAGAGGTTGTTGATGTTTAGCACCAGTACCTAAGTCACAGGGTTCGCCGAACCTAATCCTTGAGGTTCGAGGTTCGGCGAACCTAAAAAAAAATTTGAAATTCGTTCAGGTTCGGCGAACCTGAATGACGAACCTAATGCCGAACCTAATAACGAACCCGAACCTAATAACGAACCCGAACCTAATCGAACCCGAACCTAAAGGCGAACCTAAAGGCGAACCTGAAGGCGAACCTGAAGGCAAATTTTTGGTTGAGGTTCGATTTTTTTGCTTAAGGTTCATTTTTTTGGCTGAGTTTCGGATTTTTTCATAGGCAAAACCGCCCGACATAACCTTCCCTCGCTTTCATTTCACGAGGAAAAAGATTCATTCCCTCGCCTTCTACAATCGCACCATTCATCTGGCCTCCCTCCATTCATCTACGACGGGCCACGTCGACCTCCCTCCATAGTCCATTCATCTGCGACGGCGAGTGCTGGCATCCCCGACTGTGAGCGCAATGGAGATTCACTGCGACCGTGACCCCGACTGCAGTCTGCGTGTGCGGCTCCAAGCCTCCACGGGCCACGATTTTCCCAACGCATCCTGTAATATCCTTTTGTTTTACTAATTAATTATATTAATATTAATTAATTAAATTAATATTAGTAAACTAAGCTTTTAAACTTTAACTTTTAACATTATTGTTAATAATATTAAAAGTTTACTTTTAAACTTGAAATTTAAATTTTAGTCTTTAAAACTTTAAAATAAACTTTAAACTTTAACTTTAAAGTGGTTTATCCATATATTAATAATTGTTTACATTGAATACGTTTTACTAAAAAAATTTATTGATTATAATTTGTATTAAATTCTTATTAATTTAATTAATAATATTAATCTACTTTATAAACACTTAACATTATTGTTTATTGCTTATTAATTATAATGTTATTAATTTTATTTTAAATTAATTAATAATTTTAATAATGTTAATTTATTAAACTTATTGATCATGTTTCTGCATCATTTGTTTTTGCTATATAATATCAAGAAATTATATATATATATATATATATAGTCGAACCTTATGTCGAACCTCATCCGAACCTCATCGAAAAATTCGAACCCGAACCGAACCTAATCCTTGCCGAACCCGAACCCGAACCCGAACCGTGTGACTTAGACCAGTACTAGTTGCCTAATTGAAAGGGTGCTAGATTGTGAGGTAATAGGACAAATGGGACCACCACCCCAACACACAAAAGGAGGTAGTTCCAAATCTAGAAAGAGGCAGAAATAGAATGGTAATTGCTTTTAGTTACACCCCATCATGGCCTCCCTATTTTTGTGGCACTGGTTAAGGGATTAGTCTAATGGCCCAACTAATCCCAATTAATCCCCCAAGAATCAAGGATCAGCTTGCATGTGCTCTAATCTACGGCAAACAAAGTCTAGAAAAAGAGGATGTGGCATAGGCATAAGGTATTAGGAGCTTTGGTATTGTTATGTTGTTGGAATTTTGAGAGAACTAGGAGCCCTACATTGTAATAGTTTTCGTTGGTTTCCTCAAAGAGATCTATCACATTGGTCATGTTACCTCAAAAACTGACACTCTTATGTGATCGAAGATAAGTGGATCTAAATGTGACAGATGGACCCAAATGATGTATGTGGACCTAGTGGACTTAGTGCTATGATCAACAACTCTTTAAGGAGGTACACCCAATGTCACGTCAATGTCACCCAATGGCTCCTTGAAATGATGATAAAGATAGACCTATAAGAAACATAATAGAAAGTATTTCTATCCCTACAAGACTTTCCCACAATTAGTAGACCAATGCCAAATGGAGTCAATGATATAAGTCTACAATAAGCCTTCTAACTTGGAAGGTTAGGAGCAATGATGAATATGTAACTTGCTGATGTTATTTTCTGCAGTAAAAACTAGCAAGAATAAACATGAAATATCACCCAAATCAACCACAGTAATTGCACAAAATTTACCTTCTAGCGAACCTTACCCCGAGGAACTTCAATCCCCCCTACAACGCACTTGATTGCGAAACTCTAAGTACGCTTTTGGGGATGATTTCTGCTGCATCTCTATGTTTTTTTGCAGGTAAGGCGAATAAAAAATATTCTTGACCTCATATCCCTCTAGGGTCACCTAGGAATTGAGCAAATCTTCCTCAAAACCCTAGAGTTTGATTCCCTTGTCAAAATGAGCCTGCAATAACAATTCTAACAAATCTGAAATTAACCCTAAGGGCTGAAGTCACCTAACCCTAGGATGACTTCACCTCCTTTAGGGCTAAAAATTGACCTTTTTTGAAAGATTTTTTAAATTTTTAGGATTTTTTCAATACTTTATCAAGATCTGAAATTTATTGTTGCAATTAACTACTTTAGAAAATTAGAATTAAATGACTAGGGCACAAAAATAAAATATTTTCTGGAATTTTGCAAAAATATAATTTTTTTAGAGTTTTTCACAATATTTGAATTTTTTGTATTTTTTGCAATATATAGTGCATAATTTTGATAAAAGGGATTTTGAGTGAAGATGAGAGAAATAAAGACCTAAGTCTCTTCCCTACAAGGCCATCGAGGAATCATGGTTAGTGTTCCTCTAAAGAATTGGCAATCTAATTTTGATGAATTAGGGAAAAACAAAGAAACCCTAGGTTGTGTTGGTCACAGTGTTTTAAAACTCGGATGACTCGGACTTGGACTCGCTTGAGTTGATCGAGTTGACCCCGAGTTGAGTTGAGTCGGCCCATAACTTGGTTCGGATGATTGGTTCAGTATCGAACCGACTGAGTCGTCGTTTGACTCGACCAGTTCGGTATCGAACCGGCCAACTCGATCAAGTTATGGGATTACTAAGAAAAAAAAGAACCTTTTTTTCTAATTATTTCCTAATCAAACGAAATTCTAATCCTAACCCTAACTCCTAGTCTTATAAAACGACCCCTCCCTATCTATTTTATATCATACTTGTCATCGGGTGATAGTAGACAATTCCTTGCGGCATAATTAGAGTGAATGGCATGTTCCTGGGTCCTGTGCAGTCATAGTTGACAGAGTCACCTAGTGTGGAGTTGGACTTGGATTCGTGTGACGTGGAGTCATGGAGTGTGAAGTCGCTCAGTCGTGGTCCATGGAGTGTGGAGTGCTAACTGCTGAGTGCCTGTCAGCCTGAAGACTAAGTCGTGTGAAGTGTGAAGTGTGAAGTGTGCACTGTGAACTTTGAAGTTGTGAACAGTGAGTTTGTGAGAGTCAGGCCTCGTGCCTGTGGCCTAAGATAAGTGAGAATAGTGGCTGAGTGCTAAGAATTGAGGACACTGAGAATTGTTGAGTGTTGACTCGCTGAGCGAAGAGTCAAGAATAAAGTGTTGATTGTTGAGTGACTGAGTTTGTGACTGTTGAACTTGAGAAGTTGAGATCAAGGAAAAAAGAGCAGTAGGATGAAGCTTGAAGGATTGTTGGAGCTCTAGACACTAGTTTTCAGACTTTTCTCAAGTTTTTTGCTACCTAGAGGACTAGACTGTAGATTCCATAGGGATGTTAGGCTTTAGCAACTTAGTTGCCATTGTTTTTTTCTCATAAAATTTACAAATATTAAAATTTACTGTAAGGGATGGATTTAACTTTTAAAATTTTATATTATTTGCAATTTTATTTCCATTGTTTTTTTTCTCATAAAATTTACAAATATAAAAGTTTAGGCACAACTTGTTTTTAAAGTTTTATATAATCTATAATTTTTTTTTTCGTTTTTCTTTGCATGTTGAAATTGAACTTATGTTCTCAAAATCCAACCATCTTTCCATTTACATTTTAAAATGGCCCCAAAATCAAAAGATCCAACATGAATCCATGCTGATGTGGTTGAAGGGAAGCTGTATTGCAAATATTGCAAGAAATGGATTAAAGGAGTGGGCATTCATAAGCTTAAACAACACTTAGTTGCTGTTAGAGGAAATGTTTCCCCATGTGAAGCTGATTCAGAGGTGATTGGAGAGATAAGGTTGGAGTTGCAACGACATTTTGAACAATATGAAGTGCAAAAAGGCTAACAAAAAAGAGAGGAAAAAATAGGGAAGAAGAGGCAGCTTGCAGAAATGATGAGATTTGTGCCTCATGTTGAATTTGAAGGCTCCTCATCTATACCTTCTACCAATCTAAGGATCCCTTCTAGTATGTTCCTCCCTCCCAAACAAATCTATCCAAAAAGAACAATAACACCAAAGTTATTTCACACCTTCCACGACCTCTAACAGTGTTGTTGCTTCTTGGCCAATTGCAACACAAATTCAAACCACCTTAGATTCCCATTAGAAAAAGAACTGCAAAGAAGTTTCCCATGAGTACATAACTAGATGGTGGTATGATGCAGATATCCCCTTCAATGTTGCTCACTCACCTTATTTCTAACCTATATGGGATTATATTGTTGTTGTTGGTAAGGGCTTCAAAGGCCCTAGTATGCATGACTTGAGGGGATCTCTTTTGCAGAAAGAAATCATATCCATAGATGAATATTTCAAGGAGTTCAAAGAGTCATGGTTCAGAATAGGATGTACTATCATGTCAGATGGATGGACCGATGGAAGGAACTGTACCATAATAAACTTCCTTGTCTCTTTCCCAAAGGGAACCATGTTTGTGAAATCATATGATGCATCTGATAAGGTGAAAGATGCAAATATTGTATTTCAACTTTTTGATGAGGTTGTTGAGTTGATGGGGGCAGCTAATGTTGTGTAGGTCATTAGAAATAATGTCTCTAACTATGATCTTGCTGGTAAGATGTTAGAGGAAAAATACAAAACCATGTTTTGGACCCCGTGTGCGGCACATTGCATAAACCTCATGCTTGAGGACATATGCAAACAAGATTGGATCAAGAACATTGTGAAGCATGCATCACAAAATACATCTACAACCACTCATGGATATTGATCTTGATGAGGAAACACACACAGGGCAGGGAACTTGTTAGGCCTGCAATTAGTAGATTTCTACTCACTTCCTCACGTTGCAATCTCTCATTGCTCAAAGACAGAACTTGGACAAATGTTTCCAAGTGATGAATGGAATTTAGGTAAATGGGCTCAAAGAACAGATGGAAAAGACACCAAACTTAGTTGCTGACGCCCTTTCCAGGAGGACTACATCCTTCTCCCCAACAGAGATCTTAGCAGATTGGAGGTCCATTCTCTTGGTGGAATACTCCAAGAATACATTTTCCTCTGAGCTTATAGAGGGCATCATTCAGGATGACAGGTACATAGTAGTGGATGACATCATCTACTACAAGGATAGGATCTACCTTGTTCCTAAGTCCACACTCAAGGACAAGATCCTGAGGGCAGTTCATGATGCACCATTAGCAGGGAACCCAAGATATATGAAGACTTACAGGTAGGTGCAGGAGAGATTCTCTTGGAAGGGTCTCAAGGAGGATGTATTACGGTATGTTAGGGAGTGGATGACTTATCAGCAAAACAAGTCAGAGGCTACACATCCTGCGGGATTGCTTCGACCATTACCCATTCCAGAGTAGAAATGGGAGAGCATCTCCATGGATTTTATTACAAGGTTGCTGAGAGTACAGGGTAGAGATTGCATCTTTGTGGTGGTCGACGGATTGACCAAGTTTGCGCACTTCTTTGCCATTACTACATATTACAACGCATCTTGGGTGGCGGATCTATTCTTCAGAGAGGTGTTTATGCTACATGGTCTTCCGAGGTACATAGTCAGTGATTGAGATAGTAGATTTCTCAACACATTTTGGCAAGAGCTATTCAGATTGTCAGGGACTGAGTTGACACGTAGTACCAGCTATCACCCTCAGACAGACGAATCTACATAGATAGTCAACAAGTGGATTGAGGGGTATTTGAGGAACTACATGTCTAGATAGTAGAAGGCTTGGACAAAGTGGCTGCATTTAGAGGAGCACTATTATAATACCACTTATCACATGTCCATCGAGATGATTCCATTTAGAGCATTGTATGGATATGATGCCCCATCGTTCGTGGATTTGGAATTTGGAGAGAGCAAGCCCCCCAAGGCCAAAGATTGGTTGCAGGAGAGCCAAATCATCTTGAGAGTCCTGAAGGAGAACTTACAAGTTGCCCCGAGTTAGCAGAAGATGTGTGCAGATAGGCACATGGTAGAGTGCAGCTTCGAGGTTGAGGATTTGGTCTTCTTGAGATTGCATCCATACAAACAATTCTTATTGAAGAAGAGTGGCACAAAGAATCTAAATCCTCACTTCTATGGACCATACAGGGTGACCAGGAGAGTCGGCGAGGTGGCATATGAGCTAGAGTTTCCAGAGGTTAGCAGGATCCACAACATCTTCCATGTATCTTGCCTCAAAAAGGCAATGGGACAACAGGTCACCACTTCAGCAGATCTTCCTCCATTGGATGAGGAGGGACAATTGATTTTGATTATGGAGAGGATTATTGATGTCAAGGATAGGAGACCGAGAAGCAGGGTGATTAGGGAGTACCTGGTTAGATGGAGAGATTCGCCCACAGAGGATGCTACATGGAAGGGAGAACAGATCTTACAGCATCCCGCATTGGAGTTGCTTGAGGACAAGCAATCTTGGGAAAGGAGGACTATGATGTCCCCTTCCACTTGATGTTGCCAATAGGATCATGAGTAGCCTATTTGACTCCCATAGGATATAGTCAACCATGGTTGGGAGTCATTTTGATGCCACTTAGCCTAGAAAGGGTGTTTCACTTCTAAAAAGTGGTTGGGTGGTATTAGGTGTTTCATGGTATTGCCCATGGTATTGAGCTTCATAGGAGAATAAGAGTGGGGCAACACCTCACATGAGATTCATGTTTTTTTTATATTAATTTCTTGAGTAGTCTGGTGACCAGGGTTTTTGTTTGGGTTTGGAAAAACCCATCCATCTTCATTTGGTTTCGGTGGTGCAAGATCCACCTAGCTAAACCTTCATTGTCTTAGAAATTTGCATCAATCTTGGAGAAAGGCCGAATTCATTGCTAGAACACATTATCCACTGTTGAGGAGGGCCGAATTATTTAGGGAAGACCATTTTTCATCTACTGGTGGGGAAGGCTGATTCATAGGGGCCCAATTCATCTCTTGGAAGGCCGAAATTGCTGCTAAAATCGCCATCCATTCAGAGGGCCGAATCTACTTGTTGTCGTCTTCCCTGAAGTCGAGTTGTGGGGATCAAATTGCTGAGGATTAGAGGCTTCTTCACTTCATAGGAAGAGCCAAATTCCTTGAGGTCGAAATTGTGTGAGGGCCGGATTACTTGAGGGTTTGGATACCCAAAAATCGTTGAGGCCAAACTGTGGGAGGTCGAGGGCGATTTCAGGGGTCGAAATTAGCTGGAAAAGCCGAGTTTCAGTTGAGGTCCGAGTTCCATTCCTGTAGAGGCCTATATTCTCATAAGGGTCGATCTCATTGATGGTCGATTTTCCTTGGAGGCCGAATCTATTTGCTAGGGCGTCATTCTTGTGGAGGTCCGAATTATTGGTCTTTGTTGAGGATAGCCGATTTGTTTGTGGATGAATTGCTTGTGGGAAGAAGCAATAGTGAAGGGTTGAGCTTGCTGTGGAGAGACGGGTTTCCTTAAAGACCGAATTCATCAGATTGAGAAGACACAACTGTAGCAGGTGTTGGCATCCATCATTTCCAGGTTTTCATTGTGTTTGTGGTTTAGTGTAGCTGCTATAGCAGCCATTAGATACTTCTTTCTATTGCCATCCATTTCATAATAAAATGCCAATGTTACCTTTCTTATTTGGTGTGTGATCGCAAACTGTTTGACGAAAGTTATAAATCAATGTAACTAAACTGTTTGTTAAAAGTACACAATCAACATCAACCCAAAATCTTGTGTCCATTCAAGGTCGGAGACAATACAATACATGAGTAGACTTTGAATATTTTGTCTCTAATGCTTTGGAATCATGGATTAGAATCTTTAAAATAAAAAATTTCTTTAAAATTTAAATATTTTATATGTTTTCTAGTAAATCGAGTCATTAAATTGAAATCGGCCAAGTCATTACTGATTCATTGCTGATTCTGAGTCTGAGTTGAACCTTGACCTATTCCAAGTCCGAGTCCAAGTTTTAAAACATTGGTTTTTCATGGCCTAATCAGGGCAAAGAGAGATGCCAAAGACTTAACAAGAGAGACTCTCCAGGGAGGGATGCCTCACTTACAAGATAGTGTTATCATGCATAAAAAATTCTTATTAACTCTTACCTTGGATGTCTCTGATAATGCAAGATAAGAGAACCAGAGATCTTACTACAAAAGATGAACAAAGAAGGGAGTAACCCTCTCAAGAATTCTTTCTCTTAGACAAGTCTTGCAAGATTAAGTATCAACCTTCAAACACCATGAAAATACCACATTGAAGCTTCTAGATGCCAAGAAGAGAGGTGCACACACTTAGCCAAGATAGACAAGTAGAAAAAGAGAAATAACTTTATTTGATCCCATGATCTTGTGTTACAAATGAGGAAGCTAGCCTTATTTATATGTGACTTTAGGCTAACTTAATCTCCTTTTTAAGCCAACCAACCTGTCACCCACAAGCCGGGGACTAAACCACATAATACATAAAATAATGATAAAAATGATGATTTGCTGCAACTTGATGAAACGTTGAGCATGGGAGGAAGGTGTCATGCCCCAACTAACCCCAACGATGTGCTTTTTCCCTCAATGCCTTCCTCCTTTAGGTGGTACAACCTCTTCAAAAGGATGGTGTCATCATCAATTTGGTTTGCTTGAGCCAAGAGGAGGGTTTACACATGATAAAAATAAGTCCAAGTGGGCATAATTGAGGTGTGCTAAGACGAGTATGACAACCCTTATATGCGCAATCGCTTTCTACAAAGCATAAACATGAGTATGGTGGGAGCCCTTAAGCCATGTGTCCAAATGGAGTCATCCCAAGAAGCATTGGACACTAACCCAAGGCACAAAAGGCCCAACATGACAAGGGCATTCTGCCTATCAAGGGGTAGTCAATAATGCCATTAAGCAAACACTTCTGGAATGAAAACCAAGAGGACCTACCATGACCAAAACACGGGTCTTAAGTCCCATGAGACCGACACTTTTACATAAATTACCATAGATCCATCTTAAACCCGGATCTATCAAGCACCGAGAGGGATCCAATTTCTTAAAGTGTAAATTTTTTTAATCTTAAATTTTTTATATGTCCAGAAAAAATTTACACCCCAAGAAATTTGATTCCTCTCTGTGCTTGATAGACCTGTGTTTAAGATTGATCTATGCTTTTTTATTTTTTATTTTAGGAGCCAATAAGGATTTTTAAAATTTTTTATTTGGTTTTAAATTTTTATTTTATGAGCCTACTTTTTATTTGGTTTTATTTTTTATTTTTTGAGCCGACATGATTCTTTTAATTCTTTATTTATTTATTTTTGGTAGCATAACATTAGTAACGTGAGAACATCTCTCCCATACTGGGCTATAGAGCACCTCGCTACTCTCGGTGCAACAAGCCCCAGACTTGGCCTTTATAATGGAAAAAGACCCCTCCTCTTTGGCACAATTGGTATGGCACACTGCAGAACATTTGGAGGGTAATAGGTCCCATCCTTGTCTCTTCTCTTATTCTCATTCTTTCTATAAGCAAAATATTGAGTAAACGGATTCTGAAAAAGGACTCAATAAGGTTCAGGACTAAGATTCTTATAGTCCCCTTTGGTGCCATGATTGTATCAAACAAATTGTTGAGTGTATTATTTGTAACCATGACCGAGGCATTTTCCAATGATGAATGAATAAATTTTAAGCAAGTTATGTTGGTTTCCCTTCCATTTTCTATCTCATCCTTTTGTTGAACAAATTGATGGATCTATGTTTGTGTGTATGCCCATTTAAATTTGTATAATGGATATGACCATTAAGAAAGCAGTGTTTGGCCTCCTCTTAAAATCATGCTCATACTTTTTATCATATGGTCTTAAAGGATGAATCATGCCCTTTTGAAATAAGCTAGTTGATTTTATGTCTTGCGACATTTGGTAGCTTATCTTGGTCACTCTAAAGCAATATATACACACCAACATTTTGTATTTCTTGAAGTAACCACGATGCATTATTTTGTAATAAAACCCTTCTAAGCTTAAAAAAATATATCTTAGATATTAGAGAGTACCTGACCTCTAACCTGAGAGCCATCCTAAGGTCTAGAGTGGCATCGGAAGGATATTATGACTTGGCATTTGTCCCTATGTGAGTGGGAACAACCTAGGGGGAAACAAACTCCATTAAATGAATAATAAATAAGTGGTATTCATAGAAATCGTGAATGATATAATCTATATGAATGATATAGTCTATATGAAGTAATCAAATAATATCTGAAAGGTTAATTGTTAGAAAGCCATTTAGTCCTTCCAAAGGTAGTTACAATTGCATAAAAATCATGCACTGATTTTCCAGTGCTTTAGGAGTTTGCGACAGTCAATTCCTAGTTATTAGGTGTTGAGATTCACGAGAGAGAGAGAGAGAGAGAATCAAACCCAAAATATTTTATGATAATAATAAGGTCGTTCATCGCCATAAGTGAAGATTAAACCCATAATTTCAACATCCCCCTTTAATATAAATAGGAGACCACAGAGAGAAGGCATCACATCACAATATCCCTCCTTAATGTTGAACAAGGACCAAATAGATAAGTCATTACACATCATCCCCCTTGACCTAGATGAAAGAAGAGTAGTCGGAGTAGATGGATTGCTCAAGAAGGAATCATCGCCGTCATCTAGTGGAGGAGTGCATCACTAAACTGTTCATTGAATCGAGGAGTACCATCACTGAACTACTTATCTAATGGAGGAGTGTTGGAAGGAGAAGATACTTCCACAAGTTTGGAGTTGGAAGAATCATTAATAAGGTTTTCCTTAGTCCCAACAATTTTCCCAATAACTATAGGAGAAGGCATGAGGAAGCACTCTTAGAGATAAAGAGAGGACCAACACTATCATGTGAAGGAGAAAGATCCAATGAAACATGTTGGGAATCATCTCAAGATGCATCTGCAAGTAGTGGAAAAGATCTTGTCAGACCATGAGTAGGAACCTTTTTAAAGATAGTGTTACCACCTGAGTTGCACTCAGTTGGACTTTCAAGCGAGCGTGTCAAAGATGAACATGTTACATGTTCTTTTTCAGCAATAATGAAGTCCATCAAGCCAGATTTTGGCCCTTTTTTTCTAAAAATTTGCATGTCCATACCCCCATGAGGAATTGTAATAAGTTGGTCTAAGCATGGTCTTTTTGTAACAGACTTGGCTTGCCTTAGATTTTTTATCAAGGGAATACTCTAGAGTGTTTTTACTTAAGAATTATGCGTTGCGCTTCAGTGGCGTATAATGCCTGAGCTTTTCACTCACACCTCCAAAGCTAGAGTATTTACCTTGGTGGTCAAAACTTGGGAGGTTAAATAAAGCCTAAGTGTCTATGTATTTTTACATACTAGCCATCAATAATGAGTCGTATGGACATGCACTAGGTCCCCTAGGAGTTTGAGTCAATTCCGAGAAAAATATTTTTTTTCCGCAAAACTTAGGCCATTTTTTAATGGTTTAATTGGAAATTTTCAAAATGTAATAAAAGTGTGATTTGGAAGCGGAATTTGGAGTAGGGGTGCTCGTTTTCACACTCAGAACATCCTCGTTACTCTGGTTCCCATTCTTCCTATGTTTCAGGTGATTAAATTATCACTTGGAGCATTTTTTCTTATTGGGCTGACATAATGGCAAATAAATGCTAATGGTGCGACAAAATGACTCCAAATATAAAAAAAATATAATAAATAAATTAATGGGCATGTGCCAAATGACTTGGAATCACATCCCACATAAAGGGCGATTATGTTCCTTGGTTAAAGCGCAACTTTTGGGTTGAATTGGGAAGTCAACGTTGAACATCAACTTAGAGGTGCGCCCCTCTCTCCATTATGGGTGGCTCTTATCCACATGGCAATTTCTAATTTGTGGTGATATCTCCAAAGAGGGATGCGCCTCTAAGTTGCACTGAAACGGATACGGAAACGGATACAGATGCGGGCGGTGAAACGGATACAACAAATTTTCAAAAAACCAGGATACGATACGGCAGGGAAACGTCATATATATATATATATATATATATTTATTTATTTATTTATTTATATATATATATACCATAAAACAAAAATTAAAATTTACCATTCATCATTATTAAATCTACATAATCATCATCATCAACCTAAAACAAATATACACATTAGAATTAATATTTATATACATAAGTTAAAACATTTAATGCATATTAATTTAAAAAACATTATAAAGTTGATGTATTAAGTTACTATAATAAAGTTAAAAGTTTAAAACATTATAAACTTTATTAAGTTACTATAATAAAGTTAAAACATTATAAACTTTATTAAGTTAATGCATAATAATTTAAAAAAACATTTAATATTTATTATAAATTTATACCTACGACATTTCATATATACTTTATAGTATATACATTTCAATTTAGGTCAATTCAATAGTTTAAAAAAAAATAAACTTAGCATTAAACCCGTCTGTCGATATACATTTCAATTTAGGTCAATTCAATAGTTTAAAAAAAAAATAAACTTAGCAATAAACCCATCCGTCGGCACTGCAACAAACTCACACCCGTCCGTCCACATCGCAACAAACAATCGGGCTTGTCGGCACCCATCCTCACAAACAATCGGGCTTGTTTCTCGACCCGTCCTCACAAACAAACACTCGTCCGCCGGATTACACACGCTGTCGGAACCCGTGTTTCTCGACCCGTCATGGTTGTGACCTGTGCACTGCGCCGGATTACACACACTACCGAACACACGCTGCCCGAACACACGCTGCTGGCTGTGACCTGTGCACCGGGTTAATAGAATATTCAATGTTCATACAGTAACTGTCAGAACACACGCTGCCGTCAAGACAAATCTGGAACCCGCAGTATCCAAAACCCGCCGATCCGTACCCAAAACTCGTCAATCCGTATCAAGGCCGTATCAAGGCCGTATCACATCAGTTTCTGTATCCGAAGCGGCGAACGGCGTTTCAGCAGGGTTAGAGGGTCGTTTCCGGTAACTTAGATGCGCCTACCTCTTCAAAGGTGGCGCGATCCCCTTGGATTGGCTTCCAATCAAGGATCCAATCAAAGGAAACAACTCAACGTTAACTCCTTCAATCACTCATGCGCCTCCCTTGATTGATTTGCCCCCCTCATGCTTGTAGTCTCTATTTAAGAGAGAGGTTTCCATGCCATTCAGTATCGGAAGGTGGAACCTCTGCTTGCAGAGCATTGTAATATTTTTCTTTTGAGAGTTAATAAGAAGGCTTTGTAGGCTTACTCTGGTGTTGTCTTCGGGTGGATGGCTATGCTTTGATAACATGAGGTAAACTGTACTTTGTTGCATGCTAGTAATTGTCGGGATTCATTTGTCTTTGAAGGGGAATTATTTTCATAAAGAATAGTAAGTGATGCTTTATATATTATTTGCTTTTGTTAATGATAATAGAATGCTAGAAATATTAGGATTTCTTGTTTGAATCCATTATTCTCATGTTTTCTTTTAATCATTTACACAAATGCTTTTCATCCCCTTTACTAGTGGTGTTGTGATTCTGCAGGTTGCTTAAGCTGGAGGATGTGGTAAGCATGTTAGCTCTATACTCCATCTAGTAGATCCGATCAAGGCACTCAATCCCACCAGTGCATTAGGAAGCAAGACTCCATATGCCCATCTTTTGCTCTCAACCCCCATGACTTTTTACTTCTTGATCTTATTCTTCCCATCTTTTTTGGTTACGGTTACTATTTTCATTTAGATCTTGATTCAAAATTCATTTTATAAAGTAGATCTAAATGCTAGCAATCTAAAAACTTCATCATCTGGATCTAGGTTGCTTTCTCTTCTTTTGCAAAATTCTAAAGTGTAGATCTAAGAAGCAAATCGAAGAAATTTTGAGTTTTAAGGTTTTATCAAGCAAATCTAGTGCTATGAATTTGCTTGCCATCTTTTAAAGAGGAAAGCAAATATCCTAAGAAGGAAAGCTCTCTAGCCTGCCTTACTTAGCTGGTTTTCGTCTTTCTTTCATTAGTTTGCTTAAGAAAACTTTTGGGAATTTTTTGTAGTATTGTCGAGAACACTCTTAAAGTGTTTTTGGCCATATTTCATCTAAACAAGCTTGCTGGTTTTTCTGATATTTTAGCAGGTTTGAAGAATTAATATGTCAAAATCTTAGATTTGGAATCTTTCGTGACCATCCGGAGAGATGGTTTTACCTTTCTTTCTTCATTCTAGCATTTGTAAGCTATCTGGTGCCTAATTCATAAAAGACCAGAAGCATTCTTTTATTTTTGCTATTGCAAATTGAAAAATAAAAAGAGCAAAGCAGACTATTCCAGCGCCTGCCCCCATCCCCCCAGGGGGGATCTGCGTTTTTTGTGTTTTTTTTGCATTTTTCCTAATTTTTGCTTTAGCTTAGTTCTATTATGCAATTAGTAATTAAATAACATCACGAGCACACAATCCGTCCCTAGAGGACTGTATATATTAGATTTACCATTTCATGCTTTTCGTCATTTTTTACAATTTTTTACAATTTCAATAAAATTTGGGCCCTTGCTTTCCCGAAGTACTCACCATTTTTTGCTGTGTGGAAAAGAGACTCTTGAGCTGTAGATTAGTTTAACAACTCACATTTCAACACTTAATAAAAATTACCAAGACTTGAAAGATCCAAGTATGCTTTTGGCCGTTGCAGCTTTGTCTAAACAGTTGGGTCAATCAGAAAGGGGATTTTTAAGTGACTAGTTTTAATAGGAAAATCCTACAAAAACTCATTCTTGAGAACTCGGGAGGTTGAGTGAGGCTAACCATAGAGTCAACAGGTTGTCGTAAGCAGGTTCATCCTCGCCTGGTTCGACACTTGGTATAACTGTCACAACGCCTAGTTCGAAGGAGCGAGTTGGCACTGGGACAAACAAAGAACTTACCCACTCCTTTAATACTCATTAATAAATCTAAAATGAACAATGAGACTTTGTAATACATTCATGACACAACACAACGACATCATAATTACAATCTCGGCATTGGTCATTTTACGTTATCATGGTTAAGTTAAATCTACGAAATGTCATGAATGGTTTTAATCTTATGTGTTGTTGTACTTAAACTTAATTGCAATTGTTTCTTTGTTTCGGTATTATCCATTTCACAACTCCTAGAATAGCTTTTACTCGTTTTCATAGTTTAAAAGCCATAGTTTCTTTTATAGGGACCACCCCCCTTGGCTTTGCTAGGAGTAGCCTAAACGAAGGAGTCGAATAATTTGGTGACAACACTTGACTCTGAATTGTCCCCAAGGCCACACTGAGCGGCTTGAAGGTTTCCTGCTGCGTTCCCCCCAGGTGTGTATTAGGCGGCAACAGATAGCATCTCTACATTTAATCACCTAGTGAGTAGAAGGAACATAGAGACGATATCCTTGAAAATATTCATTATAGCCCACCAAAGTGTAGCAATGATTTGGCAGTTCTGACATGCTTTTGTCCATTAGAAGTATGGGCCCATGCATTTGATCTAAAAATTTTGAAATGCGAAACTGAAGGTTTGTTTCCATACCATTTCTCATAGAGATCATACCTCAAACAACATAAGTAAGTGTTCAATTGATGATCTAGCCTACACTAACCACTAGTTCCCCCTAGAATGTAAGATTCATTCACTTAGAGTGAAGCATGCATTGAGCCATCTCCATAATAGCTATATTCCTTCATTAAGCTACGCCATTTTTTTCGTGGAATGTAGGGAATGGTTCTCTACCAAGAAGTGCCATGAGAAATGAGAAATAATTAGAAAGCATTGTTGATATATTCTCTTCCGCCATCAGTTGTGATACTCTTATCTTTCTCTTGCTTTGATTTTCAACTAAAGATTTAAATTCTTTTGAATTTGACAAACATTTCATCCTTGGATTTAATGGTGTAAATCAAAAGGAAGTGGGAAAAGTCATCAATGAAGGTGAGGAAGTACTTTGCTCTCCCAAGAGAATGGGTTTCCATTGGACCACAAATATCATTATGAATCAGCTCAAGACAGTAAGAAGCTCACTATGATTTGTCCTTATGAAAGGACTCTTGGTGGTGTTTCCCTAGCACACATCCTTCACAAACACCACTAGGTGGTTTAATCTATGGTAGGTCATCAGCCATATGAAAACAAAACTTATCTTGCATAGATCCAAAATTGGTATTAGCCAAGCATTTGTGCCATGGCATGCTAGTGTCATTAGCATTGGCTACTATAGCAGCAAAGACTTTCCATTCCGAGGAAGGAGTCTTTCCCAACATTATATGTGATTGGATTCATCATAGTATCCCGAGGAAACCACTTTAAAAACATCAATCATGTCCTTTACGACCCATCGGGTTAGCCAAAAATTCCACCTTTTTATTGGTGTGTGTGGTGTGGTAATTAGAAAAAAGATTTGATCCAACTCACAAAACATGGAGGACATCTCCAAACTTATAAATGTCAATGACAACATCACCACCACCTAAAACTAGAAAGGTTGAGTTTTCATTAATAATCACTTTCTCTCCATTGTGCTGGGGTCGATAATCAAATAGAAGATGCTAATGTTTCATCACATGCCTAGTAGTGCAAGAATCAATGATCCATTCCTACAAAGAAGATGAGAACAAATATGTTGAATGCAAGCCAAATGTGCACTTTGAGAAGATCCAACAATTACATCAAAAAGTTCCTTGCCGCCTTCTATTTTTCTTGCAAGTTCTTCAATTTTTTAAGACATGATGCAATATTTGGCATGTCCCTCTCTATGACAACAATTGCATATGAGTTACTTCATTTTGGAGGATCTGATTTTTCTCTTTACTCCATTTGGACTCATGCTTAGAAGGGATTGAGATAGCCTTTGGATGAGCTTGATTTTGGGGGAGGGTGGCTGTAATTCACCCATATTCCTCAAAGTAACTTGGTGTTGGATAAGATTAAAAAAAACCTTCTCAAGTGGAGGAGTTGTGTAACACTTGATAAATAGAGGGTTACTATAAAATATGATAGTCATAGAAGAGGATTTGAATGCTTGAGAAAGATATTCATAACAATACTTTACATATTCTGAATTAGTTTTTTCCGTTCTTCTTGATGTACTGATGTCAGCCTTCAAGTTCTTAAACCTTGTCATATACTTCTCAATTTTGTCAAAGTCACCCATCTTGAAATTGAAAAGTTTTGTCTTGAGTTTGTTGACCTAAGGGCTATTAACTATGACAAAAAGCAATTTGAAGGTATCCCAGATTTCCTTCACACCTTTGTTGTCCATGTTATAATGAATCAGATATGGCTCAACATATAGGGTGATTAGCCATATGGATTCACACATCTTTAGATATATGAGGTCATCACTATCATCAGTAACAAGTGGAAGGTTTTTCTAGGTACATCCACAAATCCTTTCTCTGAAGAAGGGCAGTGGTTTGCCTTGCCTAGATATGATAATTGACACTAATTAATCAGGTAAACTTCCATTTTGAGTCCATTAGGCTTAATAGCAACAAGAAAAGAAGCCTTCATATGAAATAATGGAGTATTTGTAATTTTGCCTTTGTAAACGTAGGAGGTAAAACTGTAGGTAACCCTAAAAAAGAGGTGTTGGCCTTGGAGGAGGATGTAAAGTTGGGAAAACCCCTAGGAAATCCTTAAAAAGAGGCATTGGTCTTGGAGGAGGATGTAAACCTAGGAGAAACCCTAGGAAACCTTCAAAAAGAGGCATTGGTATTGAAGTATTTAAATTATAGGAATAAAGTTATAAACCCTATAAAGAGGTAATCCAAGCAAACCCTAGTTCTGTTGTCACAAAGAAACTTTGAGTGATAACGCTAGCCAAAAGCCTTCAGATCAGCTGCTGAATTGAGTAAGGTTCACACTTGATTTGATACCATGTTGAGATTCACAAGAGAGAGAGAGAGAGAATCAAATGGAACCAAGAATCAAACTCAAATTCTGCAATAATAACCAAGCATAAGTGTGCACAAGAGAGTGTGCTAAAGAGAAAAGAATCCAAGCACAAGACAGTGCGCTAAAGAGAAAAGAATCCAAGCACAAGAAAGAGTAATAGTTATGGTGCCTATAGGCTAAATCACTTTTATAAAGGATGAATAAATCACTGAGTGCTTACAAAGAAGGAGTTGGTGTATATATACACAACCAAAGGGGTATGGCGCTTTCCCAAGAGAGGTTCAGAGCCTACTTGACTAGGTCAGCCTCATCCAAAAATAGCCAATAAAACAAATATAAGTAATGTTACAATAAGGTTGGCAGTGGCCAAAAGTGAAGATTAAACCCATAATTTCACCATTAGATTGTAAAGTGAAAACAGGGGTGTTTGAGAAGTAGTTTTAAATTATTAGAGGTATACATATAGGAACTTGAATTTTATTCAATTCCATGAAACGGTCCTAATTCAATCAGGGATTGACCTCAGAATGAGGTGAAGCTTCTGGTTCTTTGACACGATTTGTTTTCTTAATCATGATATAGTCTCTAGTATTATTGCACCTTTTTGTTGCCATTAAGTTTGTTTTTCTCTATAAAGTTTCCTTTCATGCAATAGAAAAGAAGATTTTGAAACTTACTTGTCCTTGGATTGAGTAAAGGGATCCCTCCTGCAATAACATTCAATTCAAAATTAACATTAAAAGGCGCCAAAAATATTAAGATTTCCATATCAAAAAACTTAAGAGAGCTGGCCAGACATTTCAAGGACCATTCAAACAGTACCTCCTACTAATTTTTTCTTCTCTTGCCCACATGAATAGAGCTCCAGCTGCCAACAATGCTGCTGCACCCAGTGCCTGTCACCATCAAGAATAAATATGAATAGAAATCCCTGGAATGCTTTTCCAAAACAATATTGTAAATTTACTGTCAAAAAACAATCAGTTCGTAATGTGTAGCATTAAGTAAATTCAGCTTACTAACTTAGGCTCATCGGAAACAATAAACTTGAATGTGCACGCATGCACACAGTTCAAAAATTCATACATACATAGACATAAACATATCATCATATCTTATTATATATGACATAAATTTAAATGCTATGACAATAATGTGGGTCATTTCTCTATGCATATGTCATCCAAGGGGCCATGTAGACCCTCGTGGGATGAACCATATGGGCCAATGGAGCTCATGCCACACAGTTTCACAAGGTCCAAAATGACCTGCAAAGTATAAGCCATACAAGCACACTAGATAAAGGTTAGTGAAAGGATGCACAAATAAACTTCATAGAATAATGACATATGTAAGTCAAATATTACTTTTTGTTAATTATTTGACATGGTTCCATGCTAGTTGTTCAGAGAGGTGTATTCTCAACACTAAGTTAACACGTAGCATTTAAGAAAATATCTCTTTGGCTCACATATTAGTGAAGGAGGATTAATAAACATCATGTTGTCAACAAAGACCAAGATCATACACATCGTGCTCAGCAGGTATGGTGTGCTATTGGATATTTCAAATCAGATATTAGGATTAGTAAGCATTGTTTTTCTCAGCCAGAATATATCTATATCTATATCTATATCTATATCTATATCTATATCTATATCTATATATATATATATATATATATATATATATATATATATATATCTATATATATATATGCACACACCAGCATAGATCGATCTAAACTTGGGATCTTTTAAGCACCCAAAGATTTGCATCTCAATTTTTTTTTGATCCCTCTCAGTGCTTAATAGATCAAGATTTAAAATGGATCTACGCTGGTGTGTATATATGTGAATATGTATGTGTGAGAGAATATATATTTAGAAGGATGTATGTATGTAGAGGCACATTCCTGGAAGTTTATCTGCCTGATAATTCCATAGAGAAAGAAAGAGCAAAATAACTAAGATATAGAAAGCGTGCATGTAAATGAAATTTATGTAAGGTTTCTAAATTATAAAATGGAGAAAAAATATTCTTCAAGTCATTGGTCATGCTAGTAATGTTTGGTGGTGAGGAAAGAAAAGAAAAAATCCAAGTCGAAACAAGGACATTCTTTACTAGGAGTATCCATGAATACTTCAGCACAAATGATCTATGGAAATGGAGTAAATGCAAAGAATCATTTTTAATAGAAAATATGGCTTATATATCCAGAAAAATGGATGTTTGCATAGCAAGAAGCATGACCTTAATGCAATCAACTGTGGAATGAGTTCATGATAGGAATTGAAAGATACATTTTTGGAATCATGGATGAGTAGAAAACTGTTGAATTTAACTCGAGTGCTTACCACATCAGAAGACAACTTTTGAAAAGCAGAGGCAGTACCTATAGTTCCTTCAAATACAAACTTACAGTGCAATTTCCATTAGAGAATATAAAACCTATAGTCAGATGCACTACCAAAGGCCATTTGGACTATGAAAGGCCAACATAGTGGCCAATAAGTAGCTGACTGCAGCCCCAAGAAAAGCTGCCCACCAATGAATATTACCTTGCAATAAAGAAGAAAATTTATGTTACACTGTTTTCCAACACTAGACAGAGAAGGAGCATTCCCAAAACACACTTTTGATGCTCTTCATTCTACTACAATGAAGGCATTTGTCATCTGTGGGTCCACTCTTGGCAAGTCTTGATTTTGTAGGCAGTCCTTGATAAAGCACAAGCTAGGAGAATAGTCTGAGGAGATGGAGTCCCTAAGGCCAGAATTGGGCTCACCCTACAGCCCGAGCACCACTCCCTAAGAGCAGAACACCCTGTTGTTGTAGTGTTATGGGTGGAACAGATTAAATTACTAATGATAGTGGTAGAAATGCTAGAAAAAATTATCACAGCAACATAGACACCATCCAAAACCTATCATTCATGATGGTAACGTGGATCTTGACACCTGACAACTAAGAATCTAGGCCAACATCAACCAGGAAGTCATTCAGCATATGGAATCCAGGATTGAGAAAGCAAAGCTAGAAAACGAGAAACTGAAGCAAAGCATAAAAAACTTGAAGATATTTAAGAAAAGAAGGATAAAGACTGGAATCTAGAGGAAGAAGAGATTAAGCATAAGACAGAGCCATAGAGGAAATTAAATCTCTTATAGGCAAAGTCAAAGAGGCAGAAACAGAGGTTGAAGAGAAAACTCAAACTTCTAGATCTTGGGCCGAAATAGTGAGCATACATCCAGAGGATGCACTGGCTGTTATTGTCACAACAATGGAAGTGAAAAACATAATATTGGAAAAGCAAGAAATGCAAAATAGACTTGCAAACATTAATGTAAAAGGGGTAAAAGAAAGAGGTGAGAAGGAAAAACCAACAAAGGTTGCGTAGTGATCCCTGAAAGACAAACTACTGAAGTAAGATCCAAACAACAAAAAGAGATGGAAGGCTTCAAGAACAAAGTGACATAGATCTCCCACTGAAGATAAATTTTTGGATTATTCATGATAGAACCCAAATCCTCAAGGGAAGAGGACATCTAAAAGTATTGAAATGAGTTCCAAGTTTTGTCCGAACTGCAAAATGTAATTTTTAGAGCCAGCATTCAAGTCACCTCTGACACTCATCCTCAGAGCTTGTAGAAAGAAGAGTATATAAACACAACACTAAATTTTTTTACTTGAATCCAAGTTTATATGTCAGTTTTTTCTTATATTGAATAAAAACGTTTATTAATTTAAATATCGAAACTTTGAAAGAATTATAATATCCTCATTGTGATTTAGAATTATTAAATTAAACTTATTTATTAATTCCAAGTCTTAGATGTTGGCTTTTCCTATTATGATTAACATGATTATTGAATTGGATGTCAGCTTTGTAAAGCCCCTAAGTCCTCCCTTTAATTAATTATCATTACATTAATTATAGACATGCAGACTTATTATTGCCTTCTAGCCCTCTTTATCTCTATATATACATTAAGGAGGCTCATTTGAATTATCATCATATCTTGTGCATTTATATTATATATCTTGTAATAGGAAGTTACCCTCTCGAAGGGGTTTCTCCTTTTATTCACGTGTTATCACACAAGGTGTAGTTGTCTACTTTAGAGGTCCTATCCAGGATGGTAGAGGAAGACAACTAGCTGGTGACACCTAAGAGGGCCTCGATTCCCTAGATAGATTGGTTGTCACGCCAATCGAGGCACTCTTCACTTCTTGCTATCCAAGCCACGGATAACAAAGGGAGAGACCCTGATCTACTATTAGAAAGAGAGATCTAACCCAAGCACTAAAACAAGCAAATCAAACAGTAAAAATGGAGTGAAAGGTGTAGAACCCTAGATTTAAGGAATTGAGCTATTGTAGAGGCTTAGGGGAAATGAGATATGAAAGTTGATTTAGTTCAATTACAATAGCTCAAAATTAGGAACAAATCCAGGATGTAAGTGTTAAGGTAAATGATCAAAATCCACTGCCTTGGGAAATGTGTACTTAAATTAGAGGAAATGGTTGCAAAGAGTAGATCTAGATAGATTATGGCTTCCTAACACTGCTTGACTATAGATTTGACAATATCAAAGCTTACAAGCAAAAATCGGGCAATCAAACAACTGAAAAGGGACAAAATTAGAGAGGGCGCATTAGAGAGAGACTAGTGCCTTGGGATTTGGGCCAGAAGGAGTCAACAAAGCATGACGCCCTAGGAAACCCACTTCATGCTTGGCATAAAAATGAAAACCCAGAAATCGTTCGCCACTTCATACCTTTTCACTGTATGAAGCTGAGCTTAATCCACCAGTTTTGTGTGTAAACTAACATCAGAAAAAATTATCATTTGAAGACACTCTTGGAAACGTAAATTCCAGATCTCATAACCAGATCCTTAGGCAGACAAAAAACTAAGAGATAATGCATAAATTTGTAACAAAAGTCATTAACTTTGGTCCCTTTCTTACTGTGGGTAACGCTGCAATATTGCAGAGCTTGGAAGGAAAGCGGACAGTCCTATAGGACTGTCACAGCCCTAGGAAAAAGGGGGCCAAGGGAGGTGGAAGAGATGGCTGTGTGGAGGAGGATAGCAACTAAGGTGAAAGGGGAAAGTGTTAGGGCAGCGATGGTAAGGAAAAGGAGCAGCAGAAAAGAAAGGCAAAAAGACACAGAATTTAGGTTTTATAATAATTTAAAAATACAATTAACTTAGAACTTTTGGGGTTTAATACTTAAAATTGGAAATTAACTCAAAAATCAAAGAAATAAGACTAATCTAACTTAATACATACAAAACTAAAAGATACAAAACTCAGAAAATAAGTTTTTTTTTAGGGAACTTTTGATAATCTTGGATTTTTAGGGCTCGCCCTAGGGTTTTTTAGGGACAAATAGGGTAGGCCGAATTTATAGGAGGAAGGGCCGAAATTTTAGGGAGGCCAAAAATTGCAAAAAAAATAATTTTTAATTTTTAGGGTTTTTTGTCATAAAATTGCAGACCTAATTCTACCATGAAAATGCAAGTAAAATTTAGGTTAAATGATGTGGAACAACCTAGGGTTTGCATGAGAAATTCACCCTAACCCTAGGCATCAATGAGGATAGCCCTCCTATTGAGATGGTGCTTGCCAAGTTTGGAAAACTAGGACTTCCTCAACAACTTCAAGAGTTGGTTGATGATGCCCTAGCTAAGACAAAGTTTGGAGACCTAAAACTCAAGTTAACAAATATAGGGTAACTAAAGGCTAGAAAATGACTTATGCTAGGGCAAAATGCAACACCAATGGTTACCATTCAACCTTAGACAAGCATACATCCAACATTTAACAAAAAGACACCAAGAGAAAGACTTAGATACCTTCTTGTGCATTGGTTAAGCAAACAACTCTTAGCATCACCTTAGCAAAGAAACAAGAGCAAAGACTTCAAAGATTTGTCCCCAAATTAGCAAGCATGATCATCCTCAAGAGGTGCACATCACTCAAAGAGCCCTAGTTAGGGCAAAAATCAGAAATAAAAGTATAATCCCATAAAGTTGATGTGTAAAAATGAAGTGAAAAAAATTTATTTATACTTTTCACACTCACTTTTACAAAAATAATTAAAATCCAGGACGACATGCCTTTTTAAAATGTCAATTTGAAATTAGAAATGTCAACTTAAAATTAAAACAAAAATAATATAAAATAATCAAAGTAGTGGGTAAACTAGGGTGTTTTCCCCAGATTTGACCCACACATGACTAAAAAGGCTAAAATTGAGCAAATCGGTCCGTTCTGAAGGCCAGACTGCGGAGGGGGGATTCGTCATGCCCCAACTAACCCCAACAGTGATGAAAAACCCTCAACGCCCCCCCCCTTTATCAGGCATTACAGTCTTCCTAAGAAGATGACGTCATACTCTGTAGGAGGGCCCAGAGAGAGGGCGCTGCCGTGCTGGTGAACTGGAGGGCCAGGATGGTGCTGTAGGTCTGAAGGATGAGTAAATGTCACAGTGCTGAAGAACCTGCCGCTAGAGTGATAAAACAAGGTTGGGGTCATGTGACCCAGTGACCCACCCTTGGAAGCCTCAGACACCAACCTCAGGGTTTCAAACCCTTTTATGAGGTATTTAGTGATGCCACTAAGCCGTAGTACTTCCAAAGGAGAAACCAGAGGGTCTGTCCATGCCCCTACCATAGAATAAGCTGGCTAAACACGCCTCCTGATTAGAAAAAGGACATCCTCTCCCTGGGGCACCTCTGCAGGTACGCTGGTGCTAGTACCATCGTAACAGGGCACATTTCTGTAGAGGGGGGATGCACTTCATTGGAGGAGGCTGAGCTCAAAGATTGAGTTCATCAAGCACAGAGAGAGGGCGTATCACTGAGCAAGTGATCGAGTTGCAGAGAGGGTGTGAAGCTTGAGACAGAGAGTAGTTTCAGAGAGAGGGGCACATTTCCCAGCTATCCATCAGAGATCAGACTTGAGCATCAGAGCCGTAGGCTTAGAGATAAATTTTTGTTGGAAGTTTTTTGTTGTAACCCATTGTAACTGCTTGAGATAATAAAAGCAATACTTCTCTCACTGTTTTTCCCGCAAGGGTTTTTCCAGGGTCACATTGACCAAAAATATTGTGTCCATTTCATGTGTGTGTATTGCTGGATTAAAAGAGTAGATTAGATCTCATGTGTTTCTAGTTCTAAATAATTGTTTATGCTATTTCATTCTTTGGGGTTGAGAATTGGGTTGTGCATCTAATGTGTGATTTAGTGAGACTTGAGACCGAGTTGGGATCTGAGATTTTCTGATATTTATAAAAAATCTACACCAACAACCTAAAACTGCAATTTCAACGGTTTCCGCTGGATTTTGGCTGGAAAAATCACTGGAAAGTGGGTGCAAATCGTTGATCATTTAGCTTACACCGTATCCTCATAGGGAAACCCTTTCGTAAACGATTGCTGCATCAAATTCAAAGTACTAGTGTGTCCTTGACATGTGTATTCAATCATCTTCAGCCCTAAAAACTCAGAAAACAACCCATTAAGATCTGTCCTTTATGACCCCATTCACCCAAAAATTGAAGGCATTAGTCTCTCGGCTCTCCCATCAACTACCATCCAAAACACTAAAGTTTCCCATTGTATTGTCTGTTTTGTTCATTGAAATCTGAAGGTTAACTTGCTGTATTATCATTTTCAGATTTTAATTTCTTAAACCTAGGGTTTTGGAACAGATTTAATATCATCATTTAGGCTTGTTGTACAATAGTTTATATTCTGGAATTTGTCTTAAAAGAACATTCTTAAAGAGAACTAAACTAGGCCCAGTTAATACTTGTATGAACTATCATTTTTCTGGGTAATTCCTCATCTAAATTTTCAACAAATCTGTACTGTAAATTCTGCAACATAAAACCAGATTTATGGTAACCCTAAGTGTTGAAATAACTCATCTGAGGATGGTATTAGGGGATTCTAATCACTGAGATTTTGGAATTTAATTTATGCATTTTATTATTGAATTTTCCAGATTTGTAAAGATTTCAGTGGCTGTAATTTAATATCTTTATTGAAATCTGTTTTATATGAATTTTGTGTCATTTAATTGGAAAGTTGAAACTATCTAAACCAAAATTTCTTTCCATTTCTTAAGTGTTTGTCTTTAGTTCATCATACTTGGGCATATAACTTTGGTAATCGCTTAAAAGGGTTAATTAAATCTGCAATACACCCAATCATCCAAACAGATTTAAAAATTTAAAATTAACCATCTAAGCTCTCATTAATAAAATAATCAATTAAAATCAATCAACCTTTAGGGAATCCCCCTTTGGCTAGGGGAGAACAGGTCAAAAGTGAGAGTAGCAGTGAACTGAGGTGATAGCGGTGCCTCTCCTGTAGTTATTTCTAGGGGTGCTAGTGGGCACTTGTGGGTAGGACTTTCCCACTTAAGTGCTAATTTGAGTTGTAACACGATGGATAGATGGGCACTTGGGGGATGTACATGCTTCATTATGATAATTATCAACACACTCCAAACTGGACTTTTGATATTCTTTCATTATGATAATTATCAACAGACTCTAAACTGGACTTCTAAATGTTGGCAAGGGATTAATATGGTTTTTTCTGGGGGTGAGGATTTATATTTACTTAAAAAGACTTCAATAAAGGCAAACCTTTAAATACCAGATCTTTGACCAATCCCCTGGGAGATCTGCTTGCTGAGGCTCAAAAGAGGTTCTGTCCTGCTTTGATTGGATTCACTTTCCTCTTCAACCTCCTGAAGTATTGAATAGCACAGTAGATCCATCTTGAACAATATACTTGGCAAGGGCTATCAATTTCTTCCTAGATGATCTATCCAAGGATTAGTTTAATTTCTTCCGTTTGCTGATTTCACATTTGTTTCCATGAAGAACCACTAATTGTAGATTTTTCTGTCTTCACTGTCTGCTGGTTTAATGCTTGGTTTAAGGTGGTTTTCACCTACAGCCTGTTTTGCATTGGTTGTAGGTTACTTAATGCACATTTGAATAAACAATAAACACACAGCAAAGGAATTTAACAGGCTGCAAGCTAATCTACCAACATGCACACATAATTTGACACAGTAGTTTTTGGCCAAATCGAGCCCTGGAAAAACCCCCACGGGGAAAACTAGTTGAGTGAGAGAGAGATTTATTATTCCATCAGCAAAACAAATCACAGCAGTACAAAATTAAATACAACTTATCTCCACTTTAATTTCACACCAGTCTGCCTCGATTTCAGTGCACAACTGCTGCCTGGAAATGAGTGCAGATCTTCTCGGTTTCTGTGCAATTAAAGGTGCTGTATCCTCCTTGAATTCTATGCAGAATTTATGGTCTGGGTTTGACTGCTGAATCCTCCTCGATTTGATGCAATAACCCAGGACTGTTGCTGCTGCTGTTTACACAAACAAGTGCTGATCCCAACCTCAAGACCGTGCCTGTAGGTGACTGCAGTGTGGACCACTGTGCCAATCACTGCTATAGAATGTGTAGACTGATATCATCAACAGCATGACAGAGATACAAGGGAATAGTGCTGGGTTTTATCACAATGTTTGAGCTAACACTATGAAGCCACCACGAAAACTATGCCTAGAAATTACCTCGAGCTGCGTGCTGCTGAATGGACCTGCTGTACGTTCTCTCCCTGACTCGTGCTTGAGATAACAGCTGAATGCACTGTTCTCTTTGCTGATAGATACCCTGTCAGAATGAATGCCTTGAATCTGAGCTAATACTAGTGTACTGTGCCTAGAAACTCGTGCCTGCTGAATGCACTGTTCTCTGTACCTGCGCCCTAGCTCGACCTCCTGCAGACTCCCGTACTCTCTCCTCTCCTCATTCACATCAACATTATGAATAGGTATTCTGCCTCCCTCCCTTTTATCCATCCCTAAAAGGAATCTTTAAATCAATGGTGTAGATTAGATCTAATCAAAGGCTGAGATTGATTGTGAGTAAAAGTCACTTAATTAAATCACTTAATTAATTATTACTCACCCACTTTTTGACTTAGGACAAAAGTGACTTTATAGTCTCATTAATTAATTAATTAATGTGAGGGTCCCACCACCCCTTTCTTAGTGACTTGGGCTAAATCACTAGGGGGAACACATCCATGGTACAAAAATTAACACTCCCTCTTACCGAGGAAGGTGTTCCGCACCACTCCCAACTTATCTCTGAAGAAGACAAACTTCCCCCTCCCCAAAGATTTCGTTAGGACATCTGCAACCTGCTGATCAGTGGATATGTACTGTAGCTCAACTGCTCCTCTCTGAACGTAGTCCCGGATGAAGTGGTATCTAATCTCAATATGCTTTGACCTGTCATGAAAAACTGGATTCTCACAGAGCTGAATGCAACTCTGATTGTCGCAGTAAATCACCGTAGGCCTCAGCTGCTGATCAAATAAATCTACCAATAACTTACGAAGCCACAGTGCTTCGCAAGTCGCCTGACTGGCTGCCATATACTCAGCCTCAGCAGAACTCAATGCAACGGACTTCTGTTTCCTGCTGAACCACGACACTGCTGCCGAGCCCAAGCTGAAACAGCAACCGGAAGTGCTCTTCCGGTCCCTCACACAACCTGCCCAGTTTGAATCTGTGAACCTAATCAAACTAACTCCACCTGAACCCCTGTAGTCCAGACCATAATCCACCGTCCCTGCAAGGTATCTCAAGATGTGCTTTGCAGCACTCCAATGTACACTCCTAGGCTGCACCATGAACTGGCTGAGAGTGTTGACTGCAAAGCACAAGTCTGGCCTGGTGTTGACCAGATACATCAACGATCCGATGAGTTGACGATATAATGTGGGATCCACCAACTTGCCACCTGAAGCATGAAGTTGCTTCAAGTTGGTGATCATAGGTGTAGACATGGGCCTGCAATCGTCCATCCGAAAAGTCTTCAAGATATCTGCAGCATACTTCCCCTGTCCAAGGAAAATATGTCCTGGCTCCTGCCATACCTCCATCCCCAAATAGTAATGCATCAGCCCAATATCTGTCATCTCATACTCAGCTGCAAGATCTTTCTTGCACAGAGCAATAAGACGCTCATCTCCAGTGATAAATAAATCATCAACATATAGCAGAAGAATGAGCGGATATCCACCAACCACAATGTAGTATAGGTTGGGATCAGCCTCACTCTTCTGGAATCCCATCGATATCAGATACGCATCTATCCTGGAGTACCAAGCTCTGGGAGCTTGTTTCAGACCGTACAAGGCTTTCCTAAGCCTGCAAACATGTGAATCTCTCCCATGTGTCTCAAATCCCTGTGGCTGCTCCAAGTACACCTCCTCCTGCAGAAGACCATTGAGAAATGCGGTCTTCACATCCATCTGGTGGATCCTCCAACCCATCTCTGCTGCAATCGATATCACTGCCCTGATGGAGGAATACCGAGCCACTGGAGCAAAAGTCTCATCATAGTCGACTCCCTCAACCTGTGAGAACCCTCGAGCCACAAACCGAGCCTTGAACTTCTCTACACTGCCATCAGCTGCATGCTTGACCTTGTAGAGCCACTTGGAAGTCACAACTAACTTCCCCTCAGGCCTCGGTACAATCTCCCAAGCATCATTCTTCATGATGGAATGGTACTCTTCCATCATGGCATCTCTCCACACCTGATGCTGAGAAGCCTCCTCAAAAGTAGAAGGCGCTGAGTCACGAAGACTCGCAACAAGGGCTGACCCATATCTATCTGGCTCAAAAATAGTCTTGATCTGCTCCTGAGGTCTACCAAATGCCTCTGCTTCCTTCAAGGTGTCCTGAAGCCACTTGGGCTTCTTCTTCCTTGAAGGCTCCTCTGAACCTGGTGTACCCTCTTCTGAGGGCGTGTCAGAAGCATGAGGTCTACCACCCCTAGGACCTGTAGCTGATGAACTAGTCCCAGAAGACCCTGCCTGTGAGCCAGAAACTGGTGATCTTGAACCTGTGGCAGTCCCTGTACCTGTCCCTGTACCTGTAATCTGAACCATTGACCCTGTAGAACCTGTGCCTGTACCAAGTGATCCAGTCACCCCAGAAACCTGTGGACCTGTAACCTGTATCGAAGAAGCCTGTACCAACTGAGGTGTGGGAGCTGGTGTCTCCCCCTGCTCTAACTCTCTGGACTTCCTGAAGGCCCTCTCCTCCTCAAACTTTACTTCCCGCCTAACTACAACTCGCCTCTGGCCAGGAATGTAAAGCCGATATGCCTTCGAAGTCTCGTCGTAAACCACAAAGATGCCTCTCTCTGCGGTGGGCTCGAACTTCGTCCTCCTCTCTGAGGGGACGTGAGAGTAAGTCAGAGAGCCAAATATGCGAAAGTGGCTCACCTCAAGCTTCTTGCTTGAATACATCTCCTCTGGAGTCATCCTCCCCACGGCACGGTGGGGACTCATGTTCTGCAGGTACACTGCAGTGTTGTAGGCCTCAGTCCACAGAAAGAACGGTAATCCCTGATCATGAAGCATGGCCCTCGCTGCTCCAAGGATCGACCTGTTCTTCCTCTCTGCTACTCCATTCTGCTCAGGAGTGTAGGGAACTGTCAACTGACGCTGTATGCCCTCCTGTCTGCAGAATGCACTGAACTCCGTGGAGGTATACTCACCCCCGTTGTCTGACCTCAACATCCTGATCTTCCTCCCCGTCTGCTTCTCCACAAGGGCTTTGAACCCTTGGAAGACACCCAATACAAGTGAGGACTTCTTGCCCCGCAAGAAGTAGATCCAGGTCTTCCTGGAGTAGTCATCAATAAAGCTGATATAGTACTCATGGCCACTCAAGGAAACTGAGGACATAGGACCACATATGTCGGTATGAATCAGATCGAGCACACCTGCTGCTCTCGTGTCACTGTTAGGAAACACGGTCTTGGTGTACTTTCCCAAAGCACACCCTCTGCATACATCACTCTGCTCAGAGTCAAAATCAGGTAAACCTGTGACCATGCTCCGCAACACTCCCAGAGCGGGGTGATGTAAATGGGCCATCCTCCTGTGCCATAACTCACACAGCTCACTGCTGCTGCTGCTGTGTGCTAGAGCATGCTGCGGCTGAAACAAGAGCTTGTACAGTCGTCCACATCTAACTCCAATATCCATGGGAGTAGATACACCTGTGGTCTTGGGAAATATCTGCACTCTCCCATCTGAGAAGCACACCCCAAGACCCCTGTCCTCAATCGTGGAAACTGAAACAAGGTTCTTCTTCAGCCCAGGGACATACAACACATCCCTCAGTGTCATGGGACTCATGGACTCCCTCTCAAATATGACTGTCCCCTGACCCACTGCTCTAACAATGGTGTTGTCTCCAAGCACAACCTCCACCTCTCTCTCTGTCCGTGATAACTCGGAGAAGAACTCCCGAGTACCTGTCATGTGCCTCGAAGCTCCGCTGTCAATATACCACATACCAGTGGTGGAAGGACCTGTCTGATGCCCTGTCAACAATGAGTGCTCAATATCCAAATCCATGTCAATGTTGGTGGCTAAAGAAACTCTCTCTCTCTCACTCTGTCCAGCATATAGGGAAAACTCCCTCTGAAACCTGTCACCAAACTCATCTATCTCTGCTGAGGCTGCTGTTTGCTGACCTGGTCCCTTCTTCCTCTTCTTGTTTGGACACTGAGATGCATAGTGCCCAAACGCCTGACAACAGTAGCACTTGATTTTACTCAAGTCCTTCTTCTGCCCACCCTGTGTATGATGCTGCTGCTGCTGCTGTCCCTTGGCCCCATGCTTCTTGGGACCCTTCTTTTTCTTCCCTTTGACTGTGAGAGCCACGTTCTCCTCATCTGCTATACCACCTGATGTACTGCCCTGTACGAGACCCCTCCTGGTCTCCTCTTGCACAAAGTCATCCCACAACCTCTCCCATGATGAAAGGTTCTCCCTGCCCACAATGGCCTGCACAAATGCACTCCAGGGCCTTGAAGCCCCATTGACTGCTGTGCGAACTAAATCTGTAGGGGATACCACCTCACCAACTGCTGCCAGTTCATCACGATCTGTTGAGATAAGCTGTGACTCCCTCTCCTCCGGTCATCCTGATACTCTTGAGCTTCTCCTTGAGAACCATCTTCCTGTTCTCGTTGGAGCTCTCATACAAGCTTATCAAGGCACTCCACATCTCGTGTGCCTTGGTCTTCCCGGAAATGTGAGGGATGATGTGGTCTTTCACTGCATCTAGAATGATTCTCCTTGCCTTACAGTCTTTCTTGTTGAAGACTGAAAGAGCGGTCACATCTGAGCCATCTGGAATGGTGATGGGGTTTGTGGTGGTGTTCCTCACCACCTCTTCCCATACCTTGTTCTCCTCTAACAACAATAGAATTCTGGCCTTCCAAGGCACAAAATTCTCCGTCCCACTCAATCTATCCTCTATCCTCAACCCTGTAGCCATCTGGAAATCAGTCCAAAAGAACGCTGCCCAATAACAAAAGGTAAGAACACTTAGTTTTCTGAGATCTGCAAATTTTGTGTGTGTCTGCAAATCAGTTTGTTTTCTGCCCCCTGCGCTCTGATACTATGTAGATTTTTCTGTCTTCACTGTCTGCTGGTTTAAGGTGGTTTTCACCTACATCCTGTTTTGCATTGGCTGTAGGTTACTTAATGCACATTTGAATAAACAATAAACACACAGCAAAGGAATTTAACAGGCTGCAAGCTAATCTACCAACATGCACACATAATTTGACACAGTGGTTTTTGGCCAAATCGAGCCCTGGAAAAACCCCCACGGGGAAAACCAGTTGAGTGAGAGAGAGATTTATTATTCCATCAACAAAACAAATCAACAGCAGTACAAAATTAAATACAACTTATCTCCACTTTAATTTCACCCCAGTCTGCCTCGATTTCAGTGCACAATTGCTGCCTGGAAATGAGTGCAGATCTTCTCGGTTTCTGTGCAATTAAAGGTGCTGTATCCTCCTTGAATTCTATGCAGAATTTATGGTCTGGGTTTGACTGCTGAATCCTCCTCGATTTGATGCAATAACCCAGGACTGTTGCTGCTGCTGTTTACACAAACAAGTGCTGATCCCAACCTCAAGACCGTGCCTATAGGTGACTGCAGTGTGGACCACTGTGCCAATCACTGCTATAGAATGTGCAGACTGATATCATCAACAGCATGACAGAGATACAAGGGAATAGTGCTGGGTTTTATCACAATGTCTGAGCTAACACTATGAAGCCACCACGAAAACTATGCCCAGAAATTACCTCGAGCTGCGTGCTGCTGAATGGACCTGCTGTACGTTCTCTCCCTGACTCGTGCTTGAGATAACAGCTGAATGCACTGTTCTCTTTGCTGATAGATACCCTGTCAGAATGAATGCCTTGAATCTGAGCTAATACTGGTGTACTGTGCCTAGAAACTCGTACCTGCTGAATGCACTGTTCTCTGTACCTGCGCCCTAGCTCGACCTCCTGCAGACTCCCGTACTCTCTCCTCTCCTCATTCACATCAACATTATGAATAGGTATTCTGCCTCCCTCCCTTTTATCCATCCCTAAAAGGAATCTTTAAATCAATGGTGTAGATTAGATCTAATCAAAGGCTGAGATTGATTGTGAGTAAAAGTCACTTAATTAAATCACTTAATTAATTATTACTCACCCACTTTTTGACTTAGGACAAAAGTGACTTTATAGTCTCATTAATTAATTAATTAATGTGAGGGTCCCACCACCCCTTTCTTAGTGACTTAGGCTAAATCACTAGGGGGAACACATCCATGGTACAAAAATTAACACTAATATGGTGGGGGTGCTTCAGTACTTTCAGGTACTGCTCATGGAAGGCCACCTGCTCCTTGAAAATAAAACTCCAAAGTTTGAGTCCAACCAGTATTTGTTTGATTTGTAAGCTAACTATTGTGGTGTGTACATATTATGCCTCTCTCTTGGTTGTAGGATCTTGACATTATTTCTCAATTAGTTGTAGAATTGGATTTCTCTCTATTTGAATTCTATAATTCCCTCCCTGGATTCCAATTTCCATTTGTTCATGCAAAATTTCCCTTAACTCTTCTATCAATACCCACTCAACAATTTCCCTCTAGATAGCTTCTAATTTCTCCAAGCAGTTTGATGTTTCATATTCTTAGCTATTTTAAATTAACACATGTTGTCTAATTCACATCCCTCTAAGCCTAGTCCTTTCCTTTCCCAACTCCTTTTCCTTTTTTTTGGTTTCCAACTTTCCACAAATGAGATCTCTGTTACATCTACCTTCCTATGAACACAATCAAAAGGATTCAAAATACAGCAACTTTTCTACTCACAATTAACCTCCTAGAGATTAATGGCTTCCAATGCAAGTTATTGGGCATTTAAAGAAGTGACCTTGCCATCCTTCCTGGTGTATTCAATCGATAGATGAAATAATTGTAATCAGCAATTAATCAGTGAGGGTCCCAAAAATATTAAATTCGCAATAATCAGGAAATAATCAGAAATAGTTGGGAAAAATTGGCTAATCTTGGTGCCTATATTGTTAAGCAAAATAGTTGGAAATTATTTTGAAAAATAATCGTTTTGTTGATTGCATTGGGATCAATCGAGATTAATTTGATTCATTGGAGATTATTTCATCTATGATTCAATCTTTATTTCTTTCTTTGTTTTGAAATATGCTTCTATTAGTCATACAAATCATATTACAAAAAAACAAATGGCAGATAGGTTGCCGCCAGAGGACGAAATCTGTGGTAAATATAAAATACCACTCCAAAAATTAACCTGAAACTGGCAAACTGTAAGCCTGAAACTTACTACATCCCCTTACACAATACAATGAACCATGCAGGGAAGTGGCATAATCATGGCAGCAAAAAACTATTATTCGCTTTACACAATCTCAGGGTGCCATGCAAGGCAGTAGCATGACTCAGACAGGAAATCAACAAAACATGCAACTGCAAATGAATGGCTACAACCACCACGACCTGACACAGAAAATGACCCACAAATACACCATAGAGATGTTCTCAGGAAGGAGGACCCCTGACAACCCCTGAACCCTGTAGATCTTGCTACAGAAGCACCAAACAGGTCACACAAAGCTCTAGAGGTTGCTGTTGTACAATCATCAAAAGAGGCATCTAGCTGAGTGCTCAGCTACAAAGAGGGAGATGAGCTGCATAGTCCAATTTGCTGCACAACTTAGCGAGAAACCTGACATTCAGCTGAATTGCAAAGAGGAGCCGAGTCACAGCACAACTAAAAACAAAATCAAAGCACACATGCAATACCAATACTGACCATGAACGAAACGTCTCCTTAGAGCAAAGATGTTCCATCACCTCTGCATCACAACTACCTTTGAACACTGTCTCACCATGATGCTGCCACCTCAGATCCAAGAATGTTGCTGTGATTTCAGAACCATTGCTGCTGATTGAAGTCACTGCCCTAATCTCTTCTCTGCAACATCCCTTCCATGCAATGCACCATAGGTATCTGGGTTTGTCTATTAGTCCTACCATGATGACTTCCCCACTCTTACAGATAGCATACAAAACTGTACATGCTGGTGAAACCCTCCCAGGGTTTGAAGCAAGTGCTGTGCAGGTGCCTCTCCTCTTGCCTTTTGTTCACTCGTTTCTGTCTGTCAATCCATCTTTATTTAAAATCTCCAGAATATCTTCCCACTCCTTGTTTTGTGTCATCAATGATATGATTGGTCTGGTAGCTTCAATCTAACAGCTCAATCAGCTAGTTGATTTACCACTTATTGCCCTCTCTTTTGACATGGCCAAAAGTTATCGCCTGTAGATAATTTATTATTGTCTTGCTTCTGATTAAAGAATCTCACCTCCAATTGTTTACCTCCCACCCTCCTTTCTTTAAGACCTTAAAGGCTTAATCATTATTCCCAAATTACCTTCAATTACTAGTTTGTATAACCCATAGTTATAGCTACTCAGCCCCATTAGCAAACCTTCAATCTCAGATAAACATCCCTAACCACACATCCACAGCCCACCCTACAGGGTATGCTTTCAGAAGCTACATCAAAGTTTAGCTTAAGCCTGGCTAATTAACAAACAATACTTGATTGTACATTCTTCTTTGCTGTCCTTTTGTACATTTGTTTGTGTAATATAAGCAATATTTTTCACAAAGAGGCTTTTGGGGCATCCATTTTCTTTCAACACTTCTAAGATTTACTTTTGGTTTTAACCTAGCCAGTAACCTACTTTGGTATTGTTTCCATAACTCACCCTCTTTTTGAATATCTATTGCAGACAAGTTAATGAAATGTTCCAAAATTACCTAAAACCGAGAACAAGGATAAACTAGCATAAAGGAGTGGCAGATGAAGTCCAAACATAACGTCTTATTCATTACAAACCTGTTTAATTAGTCCTCCAAAAGCTTTTGAGCTATTTACTAAATCCTCATGTTCTTCCTCCGAAATGACCAAGCCTTCTTCTGTTGGCATGTCTTCAGTAAATGAGTTCTCTGGTGCCATCAACTTCACTTTTTGTTCAATGGTCAAGTCATGTTCACTGGCCTGCCTAAGTTTCACCTGCAAGTAAAATCAAGAAAATCTTTAATGCATTACACTCAAGGAAAATTCTTACTAGATCCTGCCTTAAAAATTGTCTTCTTTACCTACTGGAGAACTTTATGATTCTTTAAGGAATGCATATCATAAGACACTAGAAAATGCTACACAGACAAGCACAAAACAATGATGGTATGAATTCTAACATCTTGTAAGAGATGGATCACACGTTAAATAGCTTGAAGTTACAGATGAAAGATAAAACCTGACTGAAAGATAAAACCTTAGAAATTGCAGGTATATTCATATTAAATGGAAAATAGCTATATGATTAGCTACCAAGATGCAAATAAAGGTGATCAGTTTATCTTCCCTGGTTATTTCATTTGATTTTCAGAAAACACCAATTACTGGACAGAAGAAAAATACTTAAATAACAAAGATGAGAGAGCCAGATATAAGAGGGTTAGGTGCGGTTTTCAATAGATGGGGACTAATGGAAAAAGAGGCACTTCGATCGAAAACCCTAGAACCAAGCGTGGGCGATCATGGTTGGCGGCTAGGTCTGCTGTGACGGAGGGGTCTACAGTGTAGCCCTCTGCAAGCGGCAGTGATGCCGTCATCCCTGTCAGAGGGAATACATGGTCACCGAGGTGGCGCACTCTTCTAAACTGTTAAGGTTATTTTTAATCTGTGGGTAATTTTTTATTTACAGTTTTTGTTTATCCCTAATCCATCTCTGGGAAGGTTCTTTGTTTACCGAGCATGGATCCACTAGACGAGGTGCATTACGAGAGTGACAGTTTGCATCATAGGGACATTTGGCGTTCGCCACCTGGCGCCTTCCGGGATTTATCAGGCGACGGGAGTTTGGGGGCACTTGTTGATGGTAGCTGCCAGCCGGCTGACTATTTCCCTGTTTTAGAACTAAACCCGGTTCTGGATACTGTTCTCTCGCCGGTCCTTTCGAATCCAGTGCTGTCCCTGCATTGGAATGGTCTAGATGAGGGTTTGGTGCAGGCGGAGGCATGTGATAGTATTTGGGGTGTCAGAGGCTTCAACACTCCCACCTTTTCGTCTGGTTCTTTATGTTCGGAGCTTGGGAATATCCAGGGTTTTCTAAACTCGTCGGGCAGTTCGGGATCTCCAGTGCGGGGATACAGTGTGGAATCTTTGGTGAGGTTTGAAAAGGTGGTAGGGACTTCACATTTTTCTTCTTCGGATGGTTATGTAGCTGCAAACCTGGGCACTGCCGAACAATGTGGCTTCTCTAGCTTGTCTGTGGATTCAATTTAGAGGGCTTTTGTTCGGGAGGAGGATTCTGCGAGGTCGGCACCACCTTGTTCACGGTCAAAAGGTAGGATAAAGTGGCTCAAAAATTCCGGTAAGGCCCCGAACTATGCTTAAGGGGAAGACATTGGTTTCCAGCAGATAGTCGGCATGGTTAAATCTGTGTTAGTTGGTAGGGTTTATGGTAGGGTGGTGAGCCTTAAGACGGTTATTCAGTGGGCATCTGGGGCCTGGTATGGTCATTGTGGGTATGTTCCTCGTGTGGTGGCCCTTTCGGGGGGTTGGTTTGCCTTCCATTTCTCATTAGACGCTCATGCACTATGGGCCTTAAGTTTGAACTGGTCGATTCTTAAAGTACCTCTCCTGCTCAAGCCATGGAACCCTTTATTCGATGCAAGCCATGAACGGATGGACACCATCCCGCTTTGGGTCCGCCTATCTGGGCTACCTTTACACTATTGGGCTGAGGAGCACTTCCGGAGAATAGGTAATCTGTTGGGAACTTACCTGGATGCGGATTTTTCCTTTGTGGCAACATCAATTCAAAAGGTTGCGCGCATTCTGGTTAGTATAAATGTTAGAGAAGGGTTATTCAAGGGTATGGATCTGAAATGGGGGCCTTATACCTATGCCCAAACCCTAGATTATGAAAATGTGCCATTCTGTTGTAGACGCTGTCATGAGTATGGCCATCCGGCCATTGAATGTTCTTTGCCTGTTCGAATGAAGCTTGGAAACTCCTTGAAGCGTAGGATGGTGGAGAAGGTGGCTTTTGTGGATTCTGGAGATGATGTCTTAGGTCAACCTGAGATTATACAGCCGGTGGTGCCTTCAGACATTTTGGAGGAAGAAGGTTTGGTGGGGGAGGATGGATTAGTGCCGGAAACAAATTTGGTCGCAGTCTCAGCCGAAGTTGATCATACTCCTCCAGTGCTCACTGCTCCGGTGGGTCCTATGCAGAATATTGTTCGGTCTCTGGATCTGGCAACTGGTACTTCCTCTGCTCCCTACCCTAACCCTTCCTTTCATTTTTTTATTAAAAACATGTCATTTCCAGGTAATGATTGGGTGGATGGGTTTAAAAATTTACATATCTCCTCTCATATGTTGGCTTCACTCTCTGTTCCTCCGTTTTCTCCCAGCTCACCCCCTACTGAGAAAACCCTCTTACTGGATTGCCCCCTTGAGGAAAACCCTGCTGACTCCCCGGTATTACAACAAGTTGTTCCTTTGCCCGCCTCCCCCTCGGGCTCTGCTGAGTCTGGTTATTTCCTCCGCTCTATGAATAAACCTGCTGCTGGTGGGATAGGGAAAGATAAGCCTAGAATCTCTAAGCTTAGAGGTCGAAAATCTTTCATTTCGCATGCAAAGTCACGAGCATGCTCAGATTTTAGGAATGGCAAGCAACTTTCAATTGAAAGGGCACTTAGAGCAATGAATGCCTATAAGGAAGGGTTCTGATGAAGATTATGTCCCTTAATTGTAGGGGTCTTGTTGGTCCCTCAAAAAGACCAGCATTGCGGAGGATGTTGGAGCTTGAACATCCTGATATTTTGTTGTTACAAGAAACTATGTGTGGAGGTGATGAAGCGATTGGTAAATTAAAGTCTCGGTTCCCGGGGTGGGGCTTTGAGGCCTCTGATGCAAGGGGACGCTCTGGAGGACTGGTGATTGGTTGGTTAGAAGCTAAGGTCTGTGTTTCTTCTCTCTGGGGAATGCATTCGGTATTAGGAATGTCCTGTAATTTTTTGGGCCTGGAAAATGGCTTTACTATTGTAAACATCTATGGACCATATTGTGACCGGGAACCCTTTTGGAACTCTTTGCTGGCAAGGGATATGATCAAAGGGGATTTTGTCATCTTGGGGGGGTTCTCAACTTTTCTCTGGGTCAAGCTGAAGTCTGGGGGCCCCATGCTCATGTAGATCCACTCACCAATTTTTTTATCAAGAAGTTCACTGAGGGAAGTTGGGTCGATGTTGAACCTGTGTGTTTAAAACCATCATGGAGGAATAGGAGGGTTGGCTTGGAAAGGGTGGCGAAGAGATTGGACCGTTTTTTGCTCTCTGAGTTATTAGTTGAGTCTTTTTTCTACGTTAGGCAATGGATTGGGTCTGGAGGATGCTCAGATCATGATACTATCTTCCTGGAGATGAAGGTTGGCCCTGAAAAGCCTCCGGCTCCCTTAAAATTTAACAAGATTTGGCTTAAGGATCCTACCTTTGTTGAGCTTTTTCATCAGTATTGGACTCCTTACCACCCTGGGCTAATACATTCGGCAGCATTTCACTTTGCTGAGAACATAAAAACTCTGAAGGATCCAATCAAAACTTGGCGGCTGAAAAAAGAATCAGGGATGGAAGGACTCTAAATACTGTCGAGGATGAAATATCCTCCATCTCAGGAGGGGTTGGAGGTGGTTTTGGTTCTCAAGCTTCGAAGGATTATCTTGTACAGTTGGAGGATCAGCGTAACAGGATTTTGATGCAATATGAAGAGACTTGGTGATTGAAGAGCAAGGCCATCTGGTTGGAAAGCGGGGATGAAAACTTGAAATTCTTTCATGCATATGCAAAAGGTAGAAGATCAGCTAACACCATTTGGCATCTTGAAGATGAAGAAGCTATTTCACATGCTACCTTTGAAGGGCCGGTTGGTGTAGGGGTTAATCATTTTCAGAACCTCTTCAAAGTTAGTGATAGTGTGAACATTGAGGAGGTTATAAGGGTAGCACAGCTATTCCCTCATTTTGTTGAGGATGAAGACAACAGGAAACTGATGAACCCTATTACGGCTGATGAATTAAAAGAGGTTTTGAACAGCTTTTAGAAGGATAAGAGTCCGGGGCCGGATGGTTGGACCATTGAATTTTTCATTGCCCTATTTGATATAATTGGAGAGGATCTATTACAACTTGTTGAAGATACTAGGAGAGACGGCAGGATACCAGCCAGCATTAATTCCACTTTCATAGCTCTAATCCCAAAAGTGGATTCTCCTTCAAATTTGAATGATTTTAGACCTATATCTCTCTGCAATTGTGTGTATAAGATAGTTACCAAAGTTATTGCCAGAAGACTCAAACCTATCTTATATGCTCATATCTCAGAGGAACAATTTGGGTTTCTTGAAGGCCGTCAGATCCATGAAGCTATTGGGATTGCCTAGGAAGGATTGCATAGCATCAAAACCAGAAAATTGAAAGGAGCAGTCCTTAAAATTGATCTTTCAAAAGCTTATGACAAGGTTAGTTGGCTCTATATCCGTCTTATGCTTACTCATTTGGGTTTTGAGATTGGTTTCATACAATGGATCATGAGTTGCATATCCACTGTCTCTTTCTCTATCTTAATGAATGGAGCGGCGACTCATTTTTTTCATGCTGGGAGGGGCCTCCGCTAGGGGTGCCCTTTATCCCCACTGTCATTTTTGCTGGTAGTTGAAAGTCTAAGTCGGGCTATTAAAGATGCAAGACGCTTGGGACATTTTGAGGGTATCTTGGTGGCTCCTCGAATCTCTCACTCATCTGCTTTTTGTGGATGATATTTTGATATTCTGTTCGGGTTCCAAGAGGGATGCTTTAAAACTTAAGGAAATTTTGGATCTTTTTTCAATAGCAACAGGGATGGAAATAAATGCTGGGAAATCCTCTCTTACTGTTTCCTTATTAAGAGACGAGGAACTCCAGACTTATTCTGATCTGTTCCCCTTCACTATTCTTACCCTTTCAGAAGGGTTCAAGTATCTTGGATTCAACCTGAAGCCAAATGATTATCAAAATCAGGATTGGGTTTGGTTACTGGAAAAATTGGAAAAACAGTTAAAAAGTTGGAGCTTCAGGTGGCTATCAAGAGCTGGGAGATTAGTTATGGTTAAGTCGGTATTGGAAGCTATTCCAATCTATTGGATGTCACTGGCTTGGATTCCGAAGGGCATTTTGGATTCAACGAGAAAAATATGTTTCAGATTTCTCTAGAATGGCAAAGAGGATGCTCATGTTACTCCTTGGGTCAAATGGGATCGAATTGCAGTACCAGAAGCTTTGGGTGGATGGGGACTCAAGAACATCTTTCACTTTTCCAAAGCATTGGCTAGGAAATGTGGTTGGCGTTTAATAAAGTCTGAGGGTTTCTGGGCAAGAGTTATGATTCATAAATATGTTGAGCCTGACTCTATTGAATCTTGGATTCGGTCCCCACAGAAATCTCATAAAGGTGGGTCATGCATTTGGAAAGCTGTTGTATCCTCTTTTCATGTTATAGAACAGAATCTGGTTTGGGATGTTGGTAATGGGCACAGAGTGAGAATTGTTTGTGATCCCTGGGTGGGTTGTGAAGATCAACATTTGATGTCAGCCGAGCTGATTGATGAGTTGGGTCGTAGAGAGTATTACTATCTTAATCAATTGGCGGACTTGGAGCATGAATGGATGGGAAGCCCTGTTTGGAGGAGGGCTGATTCTTTTGGTTTGGAAGGAGCGCTGGTGTATGAGCTAAGGCAGTATTTGAGGGCTCTTAGCAGGGATCAGATTTACTTGAATGATCAAGAAGACACACTTGTTTGGGATGAGGATCCCTCAGGCAACTATACCCCAAAAAAAGGATATCTATGAATCAGCGAGAATTTTATGGACAGAGATCAGGTCTGGTGGTGGAAAAAATTATGGAAGCTACAATGCCCTCATAAGGTAAGGTTATTCATGTGGTGTGTTTTAGTTAATAGAGTACCGACTTGGGACTTTCTGCAGAGAAGAAGCCTACATGGACCAAGCAAATGCTACCTGTGTAATCAGGCGGAGGAGAATGTGATGCACCTTTTCTTACAGTGTAGTTTTATCTCTGAGGTTTGGAATATTGCTTCTAGAATCTTACAAGTAGTGTTCCATTGGACAGGAAACACTTTGGAAGATGCTTGGAGACGATGATCTCATAATCCTGCCTTTTCTTCTTTCAAAGCTCTTCCACTCATCATAATCTGGGGGATCTGGTTATCTAGAAACAAATGTCTGTTTTCGGATATTGCTGGGCTACCTGCTCTATCGGCTATTAACAGCTGTGGGATCTTCCTTGCATACAAACGTCTCAAACCTGCTACGACTGTCAGATGTATTCAACCCGTGGATATAGATCGCTCTCAGCCTTGGGGTTTCTTTGATGGGGCTTGCCAGAATGATCAGTGTGGGGGAGGGGCCCTACTCTACTTGTCTCCTACCCATTTCTTTGTGATGTCGTTTGAGTTTGGGAGAGGAACCAACAATTGGGCTGAGATTCTCAGTCTGAAACTACTTATCTCCTTCGCCTTGGAACATACAGTGAGGAACATTACTATTTATGGGGACTCTTTAAATGTGATCCAATGGGTGTCAGGCTCTTTTCAGTGTAACAATCGTCGGATTGTTGCTGTGTTGGAACAAATTCAAAATGTAGCTCACACTTTTGAATCTTTTAATTGCAGGCATATCTACTGCGAAAACAACTCAAAGGTGGATAAGGCATCGAAAGATGGGTTGCTGTTGGGGGTCGGTATTTGGAAAATTATAGAATTTGAGGATGGGGGGTGGGAAGAGAATATTATCATCAGCCGTTCATAGAGTAATGCCCTGTTTTATTTTTCAGAATGGATACTATGAACCTTTTTGATGCTTTGCAGTTTACTATATTCCACAGTTATTGTATAAGATGGACTCAAAAGTTTTGTAAATTATGTTATGATAGGATCATGGTGAACAAGTATATTTTACTTTTTATAACAGATGTTAATGCTCACGTGGTGAGAACATCATAGCTTATATCAGTCATATGCAGGATGTTTTCTTTGAAAAAAAGACCTATATTCCACTCTTTATGAGTGAAGACGACAAACTGTAATTTCGTACTCTTAAGGATGAAATGAAATTATGCTTTTTTTTCCAGGAAAAAAAAAAGAGGGTTAGGTTGTAATGTCCCCATTTTGACCCCCTTTGCATTAAATCGTAAATGATGTAAATATTGTAATTTAATCATGGTGAGGAGCTCAAGGCCAAGGCCCCACCATTGATTTAGCGTTTTATGTATCGGCAATTAAAAATAGATGTCTATGGTTCTTGTGCTAGATAGGCACAATGTAAATAAGACATCATGTAAATACGAATTTTAATGAAAATACCCACAACTAGCTATGCAATGCAACAAAGAGATGGGGGCATGATTCTACAAGGAATAGGGAGGAAAATTATTCAAACCCTTGAGCCAATGGTGTTAATCCATGTGTCAATGAGAAAACCCATAAACCACCAACTACCCATTTTGGGTTATGCACCCAATCATTTAATTCTTCCAGAAATTGGTTGAGGCAGTTAATGCCTTGGGAATGAAGAGGTATGGCAACCAATTTCGTGTATGGGCAAGCCATCAACCTAGGAAATCGTATTTTGTCTCCTTGGGCAAGAAAACACCCACGAAATGGTGCCCAAAGTCATTCTAAACCCATGGTTTTTCCTCTCTCACGCAGTCTGAACTACTGGGTCTTTCCCCATTACGTTTTTTCACCATTTTTCCTGCATTTTCCATGCCCGGGAGCACGTTTTTGCATTGTACAGCAGCTGGGAGAGAAGGGCCACGATTTGGGACTGTGATGGAGGTCGTTTTTGCCCCAAAATGCCCATGGACGTTTTTTTTTCTGAAAACGATTTCTGCTCTCCAGGGTTGTTCCCCAATTGCCATTTCGTTTTGGGCTTTCCCACGTTTTTCTGAATTGGTAGAAACCTCCTCTTTGGGCATCCCACTGAAGAAACGTTTTTCCTCATGCCCAACAATTGTGGTTCTGCTGTTATGTGCATCCCTGTTTTGGTTTGAACCTGTGAGCAAAAGTTTTGGAGTGGTAGTGGACAGAATTGGCTTGATAAACCTAGTGGGGAGAATAACCTCTCAAGAAGATCAAGAGGGCTGGCTACTCTTCTATGCACACCTGGGACACTCTAGAATTGGAAGGTATGGCCTGAGGGACTGTGAATTGGTGAAGGGAATACTTCCTTGAGTGGGGTGTGTAGGCATTGTGGGAGCCAAGCTAAACAGATCTTGTAGAGGTATCCATAGCTCTGTGGTTGAGCTCACTAGCTTAGCAATTCTTCCTTTCCATTTCCTAGCAGCCTGATAAACCCAATTGTAGATTGGCTTGGCTCATCTTGGTGTATGTTTGGCTATGTGTGAGTCTGTTGTTCCCTGGTTCCTTGTAGTAATCATGCCCAGCTCGGGGTTGGCAGTTGTATCAAGAGGTTGATAAGCACAACTGGCCTATGGTTGGGTGGAACGTTGCAGATGCATAGCTGGTTGCTTGGGACTACTTTGTTAAGATAAGTATTCTCTTTTATAAATTCTGCAATGTCTTTATTTAATGGCTGTCACAGAAATGTTGAATGTATATTAGATATTAAACATGATTTTTAATTCCGCTGTGTTTCTATAACATGCACATGTATATGTCTTTTATCAATGAGTTTTTACTAAATGGATATGGGGCTAGATGCCCGGATTTAGTGTTACATCCTCTCTATCATGTTGGTATGATGGGAGGGGACATTACATTTTGGTATCACATTTTGCAGAATCACAGTTACATTAGGGCAGCACTCTAGATAGTACAGTTGGAAAGTTTTGGATCTTGGTTGGGCCAAGAAAATCAACATCATGGATGATGCACGGGATCCCTATGAGCCTGAGACAGATGCCATGGGGGAGAACATACATGTTGAGAATGCTGAAACATAATTTAATGGGAGAAGAAATCAAGAGACTCCTCCAGGTATTGCAGCCACCATGAGAAGCCTAAGGGTGGAGTTGCAAAGCTGTAGGGAAGATAATGAAAGGATGATTAAAGCTTAGGAAGAACAAAATCAGTTGAATGCAGCCATGCTACAGAGTTTGACAGACATCCAAAGGCAAATAAACTCTGGGCATCAGACATCAAATCTAGAAAGGGGTGGGAGTAGTTCTAGGAGGAATTCCCGCAAGAGGGCCAGTAGCCCAAGAAGAGTTTCTACAGACAGAACATATACTCCAGAAATCTCTTCTAATGAATCATCTGACTCTGAAGAATCCATTGAGAGTTCAAGCTCTTCATTTCGCAGGAGTAAGAGGAAGAAGCACTACAAGAACAGTTCGCATGGGGAATTTAAGAAGGCGAAACCTCCTACATTTGATGGAGAGGTAAAGTCTGGTCAAGAAGCTGAAGCTTGGCTTCTTGGGATGAGAAAGTATTTCCAAGTCCAAGACTACTCGGGAAATATGAAGGCAAGGGTAGCCATCTTCAACTTGAATGGAAGAGCATCTATATGGTGGGAACACATCAGGCAGGTGAAGAAGATCAATGAAAGGAAGATTGTGTGGAAGCAGTTCAGAAATACTTCAAGTAGGAGTACCTCTCTGACAGGTACTATGATGATAAGATCAAAGAGTTCCATGAGCTGAGATTGGGACAATTGACCATGGAAGAATATGCACACAAATTCTTGGAGCTGCTAAGATATGTCAGGTACATTCGAGATGATAAGGTGAAAATTCAGCGTTTCCTAAGTGGACTGCCCCAGTCATATAAAGATAGAATTGAGTTTGATGAACCTCGAACTCTAGAGGAGGCCATAAGAAAGGCCAAGTATTGCTTTGATCAAAACAAAAGCAAACCAGAATTCTATAAGGCATGAAAGGATAAGAAAAACGAAAAGTTTGATCAAAGGAAGAAGGGGTTCAAGCCTCCTCAATTCCGGAATCAGCAAAGGCAACCATCACAGGTTGTGACTAAGCCAACTAGGATGATGGGAGACAAGCCAAGAGATCCAAAGGAGCCAAGAGAACCACTTCAATGTTGGGGTTGTGGAGGAGACCACATGCTTAGGAACTATCCACATCGGAATGGGAATGCAAATCAAGTTCACAACATCCAAGGAGCTGAAACTGTGGGTCAAGTGGCGAGGACAATCCCTAGAATCTATGCAACACTAGATGACCGCCAAGTAGATCATCAGTCAACTGTGGTTGAAGTTGTAGGTAAGATTGCTAAGCAATCTGTTTCTATTTTGATTGATCCTGGATCTACTCACAGTTATGTCACTCCTAGAATTGTTGAGATTTGTGCTTTTAAGAAATTAAAGCATAGTAAATCATGGTTAGTTCAACTAGCCACTGGAACCAAGAGAAAAGTTAGTGAAATAGTAGAGAAATGTCCATTAGAGATGGATGGGCTATTCACTTATGCAGATCTGAATATTTTGCCACTTGGTTCCTATGATATTCTCATTGGAATGGATTGGTTAGAAGCACACAAGGTTAAACTTGACTGCTACAATAAGACATTTGAATGCATGGACGAAGAAGGAAACCCGAGGGTTGTAAAAGGGATTCCAAAGGTGACTTATGTTAGACAGGTTTCAGCCATGCAGCTGAAGCAGTTCTGTAGGAAAGGATGTCAACTGTATGCAGCCCACATTTTAGAGGCAGCAGAGAATGAAACTCTTAAATTGGAGGACTATCATGTATTGCAAGAATTCAGGGATGTTTTTCCTGATGAGATTCTAGGACTCCCTCCAAAGAGAGACATTGACTTTACAATTGAACTTGTGCCAGAAGTGGCACCAGTGTCTAAGACACCCTATAGGATGAGTACACCGAAATTGCTAGAATTGAAAATGCAATTACAAGAGTTGCTGGAAAAGAAATATATTAGGCCAAGTGTGTCCCCGTGGGGAGCACCTGTTCTATTTGTGAAAAAGAAAGATGGAACACTCAGGTTATGTATTGACTACAGGCAGTTGAACAAAGTCACTGTGAAGAACAAATACCCATTGCCCCGAATTGATGACCTTTTTGACCAAATGAGAGGAGCAAAGGTATTTTCAAAGATTGACTTGAGGTCTGGTTACCATCAGGTAAGAATCAGAGAAGAAGATATTCATAAGACAGCCTTTAGAACGAGGTATGGACACCATGAGTTTGTAGTGGTACCATTCGGTCTCACAAATGCACCAGCTACATTCATGTGTCTCATGAATAATGTTTTTAGCAAGTATTTGGACAAGTTTGTTCTTGTATTCCTAGACGACATTCTCATATATTCTAAGAATGAAGAAGAGCATGAAGAGAATGCAATTACTAAGGGAACATAAGTTGTATGCAAAGTTGAGCAAATGTGACTTTTATAAAGATAGAATTCATTATTTGGGTCACATCATCTTCGACGAAGGAATATCTGTAGACCCTGAGAAGATTGAAGCCATTATGAATTGGCCAACTCCAAGGAATGTGACTGATGTGAGATCTTTTATGGGCCTTGCTGGTTACTACAGGAGGTTTATCGAAGGATTCTCCAAGGTTGCAAACCCGATCACTTCTTTGCAAAAGAAGGGGATAAAGTTTGAATGGTCACCAAGATGTGAGGAAAGTTTTCAACGGTTGAAGAATCTTCTTACAAGTGCACCAATTTTGAAAATTGCAGACCCGGAAAAAGACTTTGTGGTGTGTACCGATGCATGCAATCAAAGACTTGGAGGAGTTCTTATGCAAGACAACCACGTGATATGCTATGAGTCAAGAAAGTTGAAGGAGCATGAGAAGAACTATGCTACTCATGATATAGAACTTGCAGCCATAGTACATGCTTTAAAGATGTGGAGGCATTACTTAATGGGAAGAAAATTTGAGTTAAGGACAGACCATTGTGGTCTGAAATACTTGTTTGATCAGCCAACTTTAAATGCTAAGCAAGCTAGATGGTTGGAATTTTTGTGTAAATTTGATTTTGAAATCAAACACATAAAAGGGAAAGAAAACAAGGTGGCTGATGCACTCAGCAGGAAGGTACATGAAATGCATGTGGCAACGCTTAGTACTTGCCAACCAGATTTGAGACAGTAGATTGTTAACCATACGGTTGAGGATGAAGTGTATGAGCAGATAAAAGACAAATTGCAGCAGCAAGACCTTGGTAAGAAGTATGAAGGCTATCATTTGGAAGAAGGCGAACTTCTTACTTATAAGAATAGAGTCTATATTCCAAATGCGGCAGATTTGAGGAGGATCGTTATGGATGAAATCCATAAAGCTCCATACTCTGGTCACCCAGGATATCAGAAAACAATTGCTACAGCAAGAAAATATTATTTCTGGCTAGGCATGAAGAAGGACATCGCTGAATGCATTTCTAAGTGCATGGAATGTCAGCAGGTGAAGAGTGAACACCAACATCCAGCAGGTTTATTGCTCCCAGTGCCAATTCCAGAATGGAAATGGGAAGTAATATCCATGGACTTCGTTACAGGATTGCCAATGACTGTGAGACAACATGATTCCATCATGGTTGTGGTGGACAAGTTAACAAAGGCAGCACATTTTATACCGATTAAGTCCACACATAAAGCCGATGCCATTGCAAATATCTTCATGAAAGAAATTTTCAGATTACATGGGTTGCCTAAGGCAATAATTTCTGACAGGGATACCAAGTTCACTTCCAATTTTTGGAAAGGTCTCTTTGCAGATCTGGGTACACAGCTAAGCTTTAATACCGCATACCATCCTCAAACAGATGGGCAAACAGAAAGAGTAAATCGGGTGCTTGAAGACATGCTCCGCATGTATGTAATGGACAAACCATCCAAGTGGGAGGATTATCTACACTTGGTAGAATTTGCATCTAACAATGGGAAACAAGCATCGTTGGGAATGAGTCCTTATGAGGCTTTGTACGAAAGAAGGTGTAGGACACCAGTGACTTGGGACAATCCAGTGAACAGAATTGTACTTGGGCCAGAATTGCTTAAGGAAATGGAGCAAGAAGTTGCCAAGATCAGACAAAATTTAAAAACAGCCCAGGATAGACAGAAAAACTATGTAGATAAACATAGAGTGCATAGGGAATTCAATGTTGGGGATCATGTGTATCTTAGAGTGAGATCAAGAAAGAGGTCCTTGAAGCTTGGGAGTTGTGCCAAGCTATCACCTAGATATTGTGGGCCATTTGAAGTGCTTGAAAGAATAGGGCCAGTTGCATATAGACTTGCATTGCCTGCTAGCACTAAAGCTCATAATGTTTTTCATGTCTCTTTGCTTAAGAAATATGTACATGATCCTAACCATGTGATTAATTGGGATGTGATCCAAGTGGAACTCGAAGGAGAGTTCCAAACCGACCCATTGCGCATCCTAGACAAGAAGGTAACATTGCTCCGGAGCCGAGCCATTGGACAGGTAAAGGTGCAATGGAAGCACTATGGTCCCGATGAGGCTACATGGGAGCTGGAGGATGCCATGAGGGTGGCATATCCATTTTTGTTCAATTTTGAAGAGCACTGAGGACAGTGCTAATGTAAGGGGAGGGGAATGTAATGTCCCCATTTTGACCCCCTTTGCATTAAATCATAAATGATGTAAATATTGTAATTTAATCATGGTGAGGAGCTCAAGGCCAAGGCCCCACCATTGATTTAGCGTTTTATGTATCGACAATTAAAAATAGATGCCTATGGTTCTTGTGCTAGATAGGCACAATGTAAATAAGACATCATGTAAATACGAATTTTAATGAAAATACCCACAACTAGCTATGCAATGCAACAAAGAGATGGGGGCATGATTCTACAAGGAATAGGGAGGGAAATTATTCAAACCCTTGAGCCAATGGTGTTAATCCATGTGTCAATGAGAAAACCCATAAACCACCAACTACCCATTTTGGGTTATGCACCCAATCATTTAATTCTTCCAGAAATTGGTTGAGGCAGTTAATGCCTTGGGAATGAAGAGGTATGGCAGCCAATTTCGTGTATGGGCAAGCCATCAACCTGGGAAATCGTATTTTGTCTCATTGGGCAAGAAAACACCCACGAAATGGTGCCCAAAGTCATTCTAAACCCATGGTCTTTCCTCTCTCACGCAGTCTGAACTACTGGGTCTTTCCCCATCACGTTTTTTCACCATTTTTCCTGCATTTTCCATGCCTGGGAGCTTGTTTTTGCATTGTACAGCAACTGGGAGAAAAGGGCCACGATTTGGGACTGTGATGGAGGTCGTTTTTGCCCCAAAATGCCCATGGACGTTTTTCTGAAAACGATTTCTGCTCTCCAGGGTTGTTCCCCAATTGCCATTTCGTTTTGGGCTTTCCCACGTTTTTCTGAATTGGTAGAAACTTCCTCTTTGGGCATCCCACTGAAGAAACGTTTCTCCTCATGCCCAGCAATTGTGGTTCTGCTGTTATGTGCATCCCTGTTTTGGTTTGAACCTGTGAGCAAAAGTTTTGGAGTGGTAGTGGACAGAATTGGCTTGATAAACCTAGTGGGGAGAATAACCTCTCAAGAAGATCAAGAGGGCTGGCTACTCTTTTATGCACACCTGGGACACTCTAGAATTGGAAGGTATGGCCTGAGGGACTGTGAATTGGTGAAGGGAATACTTCCTTGAGTGGGGTGTGTAGGCATTGTGGGAGCCAAGCTAAATAGATCTTGTAGAGGTATCCATAGCTCTGTGGTTGAGCTCACTAGCTTAGCAATTCTTCCTTTCCATTTCCTAGCAGCCTGATAAACCCAATTGTAGATTGGCTTGGCTCATCTTGGTGTATGTTTGGCTATGTGTGAGTCTGTTGTTCCCTGGTTCCTTGTAGTAATCATGCCCAGCTCGGGGGTGGCAGTTGTATCAAGAGGTTGATAAGCACAACTGGCCTATGGTTGGGTGGAACGTTGCAAATGCATAGCTGGTTGCTTGGGACTACTTTGTTAAGATAAGTATTCTTTTTTATAAATTCTGCAATGTCTTTATTTAATGGCTGTCACAGAAATGTTGAATGTATATTAGATATTAAACATGATTTTTAATTCCGTTGTGTTTCTATAACATGCACATGTATATGTCTTTTTATCAATGAGTTTTTACTAAATGGATATGGGGCTAGATGCCCGGATTTAGTGTCACGTCCTCTCTATCATGTTGGTATGATGGGAGGGGACATTACATAGGTGCAATAAATATCAACAGATCTAGACTTTGTAGATGATGACATTTGGCAGTGATGGATGTCCAATAGTGTAACTAAAAGCTATATCTTGCCCTTCTATGCCAATTGATTTACTACTTGAATGGAACATTGTATAGATCCTCGAGTTAAAATCAAACTAACCAATAATATGGTATAGGACAAATATTTCTTCTATTCCAGCTAATCTTCCACAACCACCTAAAACTAAGTTGAATGATGCCAGTTTTACCGATTTCTTAAGGATGGATTTCCTTGACAACAGGGCTGTTCTTCAGGCTGTCATTCAAGAAGCTCTGTTTCCTAATAACATAAACAGAAAAAATAAAAGAAACAAAACAGAATGCCACTGGAGATTGAAAACAGGGCCCAATTTACTACCCAGGGAGAATACAGATAACCTCTCTTCAATTGAAAATAGTGGGTCTGTTTTTACAGCAAACTAAAGCAAAGTATTCAATATACAGACAGTATGTCCAGCTAGAAATTGCAAGCGCCTTTAAACTAAAGTAAATTTCACCGTAAAAGCATAGAATTAACAATTGCCAACTATGGAATATAAGGACTTCAATTCATCATTAACAAATAACAACAAAATAATAGCCCCTAAAATAATACTGTCAAAAGAGATCAGAATGACTCATAACAAAAAAACGCCTGAGCTCGATTTTGTTCATTCCTGGAAAATGAAACTTCTATTATTTTGATTGATTGAACAGTTCCATTCAAACCAAAATAGAGAATTTACGATCATTACAGGAGTTGAAAATGATTGTCTGAAAATCAGAAACTTAAGAATCTTTAAAGTCAAAATCCATCAGAAGCAAATTGAAAAAAAAAGTGGTTAGTAAACCCTACAAAGAGTAGAAAATGATTATCTGAAAATCAGAAACTTAAGAAGATTTAAATACAAATTCCATCAGAAGCGAATAGGAAAAATAAGTGGTGAGTAAACCCTACAAAGAAATGGTGCATTTGCCCTTTTATTTTCAAAATTAAAGTCAATATGGCCCTTTTGCAAGAGTCAGCATAACAACAATGAACTACCTGTGGTGTATCTTTTGTATCTTCTGACATTTATGGATAGAGCCTAGAGGAAGGGGAACAAGCCATTTGTAGGATGCAAGGTAACTTCTTATAGCTATTTATGCACCACTTGTCAACGACATATGGCTGTTTATGCACATTAATTTACAAGAGAGTTGCTCTGTTTTCTTCAAGATAAATAACAAATATAGAGGATATTATTAGAATTTACTCATACCTCATACAAGATATCAAAGCTTAAGCACATTTTTCAAAAGGAAATAATTTCAAAGATTTTGAGATGAAAATATATAAATCAATGATGTGCTCTCTTAGGAAGAATTACAGATATACCTTCTGATTAGCATCTATAATGTCGTTTCCAATTTGTATCATCTGATCTCCTTCCGTTTTCCTTTCCTCTGCAGTAATCAGACTTTTTTCTGCCGCAGACCTAGTTTTACCTTTCAGAAGCTGGCTTTTGCCAGTCAGTGCTTCCAGATTCTGCTTTTGTTCAGATGCTTTTTTGCCATATGACTCCATTGTAGACGCATTCACCCTTGATTTCTCACCCACTTCATGCTTGTTTCCAGATAAATCTGACTTAACAGATTTGTCTCGTGAATTTCTCTTTAACTGTAATTCACCAAGCCTCATTCTTTCCCATGTGAGTGTGTTCTCCTCAGGATCATTTTTCGTTATCTTATCTGTAGTTTCAATCACCTTCAACGGTTTCTCTCCTTGCTCTTGCATGGGCCTTCTTAATGCAGTCGTATCCTCCTGCCACCCGTTATTTTCACCTAGCTCAAGCCTTTTCTTATCTACCGTCTGTATTTCCCCTTGCTTTCTTCTGTAAGCCTCATGTCGTCTTATATCCTTCTCGGCAACTGGTATATCTTTTATATTTTCCTGTATTTCCCTCCCATCCTCTTCTTCATTCTTTTCCAAACATTTTCTTTTCACCTTAGCTGAACTTCGGAACCTTGACTCCTCCAGCTTTTCCTGGAAAGCTGGCTTTCTTTCTCTTCCCATAGCAATGCTTTTCGATTTCAATTCCTCTTCTTCAGCCCGCCTCCCAGCCTCTGCAGCTTCTGCAGCAGCTGCTTCTGCCCGTAACCGCTGCCGAGCCCTTTCTGCTTCAGTTTTGTGACCAGATTTTACTTGGGGACTGCTGTGATGATCCGAGTCCTGCACACTCAAATTTATTAACACTGGATAAAAAATCTTTTAAGTGAAAAACGAGTAACAAATAATACATAACTAAAAAAATCACCTGAGATATATTGGTTTCAAAAGCCTTTATCTTTGCCTTGACACTGCTCTGTGTACTGTTCCCCTTCATTGTCTGTGATGCTGGAAGACGAGCAAAGCAAGTTGACACGGGAGAGGCAGTATCAACCAGAGAATTCACCACCGAGACAGATTTTGATTGACTGGGAACTGTCTTCAAAGAAGATCCCTCATGAAGTCCTTCTGCTGGCCAACCAGCTAACGAACCATTTCCAGCATCTAATGGCAAGACTCTGTTAGGAGAGTCAATTCTGTTGTTTTCTACTTGACAAATATCTTGGACAAGCAGTTCCATGTTTTCTACATTAGCCACAGTGGACAAAGATTGAGCCAAAGATGAATCTTCTGAACATTGCACTGATTCAGCACCAAAAGCTGGACTGGAATGATTTTCTATAATAATGTCTTTGACAGGAACAGTGGGGTCACTGCCATCCACAATTGAAGCAGGCGAAGGCTCAGTAGCATTGGAAGATTCATGTGTCTGGAACCTTTCTTGGGGTTGACATCCTTTAGGTGAAACATGTGGAAAGCAGATATTTTCCCCAGCTGTATCCTCATTTGGAATGTCTACAAATGGAGTTGGAGAAATCGAACCATCCGTAGAAGACTGGAGCAGCATACTTGGAGAAGTCGATAAGCCTAAGATAGCCATATCTTGTTTGTTTGAAAATTTCACCAAATAATTATTTGCAGTCTCATCATTTACCAATAGAGATGTTGATTCGAAAACAGGTGCAGCAAAAGTTTCACCTTCCATAGGAAATTCAGAAACCAGATTAGCAGGACTCTGAATATGTAATGGTTGTGGAGGACATGATGCTAAAAATGTTTGTGTTGAAGTCAAAGTTCTGTTTTCTTGCTGCAATGGAGACTCTGGTACATCAATTTCCCCTGCCTGATGAATTGCAGCTAAATCTTGAGACGAGGAGATCTTGGAAACAATCACAGGTTTTAGAAGCAGGGATCTTGAGTCCTCAACTTCTGTTTGCGCAGGTTCAATCATGGGATATTTATCTATCAAATTATCAGTTTGTGAATTTTCAGATTCTGCAAGGTCATCCTTCACATGGGGTAACAGAGCAGCCTGAAGATTTTTATTAGGAATTAAGGTATTTGCCAACGTGATCCCTTTAGTCTGGTTTTCAGGAGATGGGATTTGGAAAGAAAGAAAATATGATTCTTTATATTGGGTAAGTTCTTCAGATAAAACAGGTGTGGATCCCTCAAGATTGTGTTGTGGCAGATCCTGGTATCCCTTCCCCTTTAAATTATTACCATATGTGCCCTTAACATATTGACTTGATGCCTTTTCATTGGTCACATGCTCAATTGGTGGGTATATAGAAGCAGTTGATGACTCTTCAGACATCCCTTCAATAATCTCTGTTTTTATTTGCACCTCATTCAATTGTGATACTTCAGGGACAGGTAGAATTGCTATTTGATTCTCCTTGTGACCACCATCTTTATTCTTCACATCCTCTGGGGTGGCTTGTGCAATGCCTGTGCTTGAAATTGAAGCACTAGATGGTATAAGTTCTTTGGATGAAACAGAGATGGCTGCTCCCTCGAGATCGGACTGTGGCAGATCTTGGCATCCATCCTTTTGCAAATTACTATCAGATATGCCCTTAACATCGTTACTTGATGCTTTCTTGATAGTCACATGCTTAATTGGTGAGGATATAAAAGCAGTTGTTGATTCTCCAGATTCCTCTTCAACAATCTCTGTTTTCTTTTGCACCTCATTCAATTCTGATACTTGGGGGACAGCTGGAGTTGCTATTTGATTCTCCTTGTTGTGACAGCCATCTTTACCTGTCCCGTCTTCTGGGTTGGTTTTGGTAATGCCTGCGCTTGAAATTGAAGCACTATTCCCATTTTCAGCCACTGGGCACAAAAACTGGATGGCTACATTTTTCTTAAGAATTCTGTGTTCTTTCCTGTTGAGAGCTGCTTCTCTCTGACAAAAAGAAAATGCATGCACAAGAATATTATTCTATGCACAGTGACTGCCAAGATAGAGATCTGAGGAAGACTTCTAATATGTGACAGATGCTTACCATAGCTTCAATTCTTTTCCGTTCCTCTGCTGTTAAAACAAAGTTTAACCTAAGATGAACATGCCCACCACCTTTAAGGGGAAATAGATCATCCCAGAATCCCTTCTCAATTATAATTGGGGTTCCAATGTCTGTCAATAAGTTAATATATCCATAAGAGGAATGAATTATTTCAAACATGTTATCAACAATGGAAATGACAATGGTTTATACAAACAAACCTGATTGAGAAATTGTATTTCCCTTGCTATCAACAAGTGCTACTACTAAATTGTCTCGGAGATTCAGTACAGGACTGCACCAGAATTGACATGGTTATAAAAGGCAGAAGGGCATAAATCAAGTTTGAGCTAAACCTTTGCATGAGAACCAGTCACTTACAATGTAAAATCTGAATTCCATGCTGTTGTTCTGTCTCCATCTACCTTGGAGGGCTTTGTCTGGTACTCCCTTTTCCCAACATTAACTAAAACACAGAAGAAGAGGAAAATCATGAAATGATTAACTTGTGCTAATCACAGGAGAACAAACAACTGCATGTCAGGAAGCACTCAAAAAGGAAGTTACACATTGGAGATGCCACCGACAATTTGGGTTCAACAGAATAAATCTTATAACATACAAAATTGAAAGAAAACCATACCTTTTATCGACACATATGTGCCTCCTGTTCAACAAGAACAACAAAAAATAAACATTTGCAGTGAGGACCTTGCAAGTTAATCCTTGAAGTTTATTTCTATAAACTATTTCACCAAATAAAAAACAGAATCAAAACACAAGAAAGATCAGTTGGATTATTAATTTATTTTCCTATTTGAAAACTGAAAGTTGGAATCTTGGTGTAAATTCAAGCAGTCACTTAAATCTCGTCCCTTCAACTCTGAATAAAAATAATCTTGAAATAAAAAGATAGAGAAGAGCGTCCTTGAGGATCCTCGGCCCTGTCACATATATGTCTAGAATATCTGACAGATAATCGAGATAGTCACTCTCCACTTCCTGTGATGAAAGAGACGTGCCAAAACGATTGAAGATTTGTCCCGAGAAAGGGTATTACTAAAATTGATAAATTCTCAATTACAGATTCTACAGTTATTTAATGTTCAGCTGAATCGACAGCCTTAAAAAATGAGTGTGATAAGCTAGATGCAGCAGCTGGATCTGTGCACTCGCCCTAATTGCATAGGTTGGTAGGAGGAAGGCTATTTTGATGTAATGATGACTTAGCATGTACCATTTGAAGGGGATGACCATTGCATCTCCTTCAGTAAAATAGTATCAGCTTTTTTGAAGTAAAAAGATAGAGGGTATAAGACTTCACTATGAAAAACAATAAGCAATGAACGGATGAGCAACGGAGTGAGCTTACTCGATAAAATTTATAAGCATTTAGTTGTGGTAGTAAAAAATTAAATCTCGTCCCTTCAACTCTGAATAAAAATAATCTTGAAATTTAAAAGACCAAAAAATGCATTCACAGAATATGAAGCTGGATTTAAGAGTTCACTGTTGTCACCTGTTGCCTCAACAGGCAGATTTACAGACTCGAGAACTGCATAAAATAAAAGACCAAATGCCATAGTTTAGTCAATAAGTCTCTTCACATTGGAAACTGAAATTTCAATTTAACTGATGGCAATTTTGGCATGCTTAAATCCATTGAGCCTTTTGAGTTGCGATTCTCACCTGATACTCGGATGCTTCCAGGCATTGGATAAATATTTTCTTTTAATCTTCAGGCTGCAATGGAACTAAAAGCTACTTATTTGCTTTCTTTGTAGGTAATGCTTGTCCTGGAAGAAGGTAATCAAGCAAAATCAGAGAAATCTCAGGCTGCCCAATTTTCTTGTAGCCTTTTAATAGTTCAAGCCAAGTTGCAGTTGGAGCCCAACACAATAATAAGCACAAAAACAGACAGATTACAGACACAGAAATCTATTGCTCAAGTTCTGATACCCATATAATAGATTTGCCAAGAAATTAAGATGGAGAGAATATACACACGTGTGCCTCTTTTTGCCTTAAATATCAAAAGAAGCGAATCTGAATCTTTACAATTGTATTAACATTTACTGGTGGAAAGGGCTATCATCTTTTTCTTTATCATCTGAAATTTATAAAATTCCCTTTAACTTTGTTCGTTGCTTGCTATTACATACTTCGAGTAGTTGTAGTGACCAACTTGGCAGCTACAGGAATAGCTCCAGCCGAAAGAAAAAAGAGTTTGTTCTGCAAGAATCTTCAAAAGCATTAGTATTAAGGCATTTCAGTACTTTCCACCTCCACAAAGTCAACAATGACGCAAACACCCACATATCAAAATGACCAAAAGTATACAAATTTCGTCTAATCAGCTTCAATATATCACAGAATTGGAACACCCATATTGTCAGAACAGGTTTTGCAAGCTCAAAATTTAGGCCAAATCGAGTTTGGGGCTGCTGTAAAGTCAATTCAAACGATAAAGAAGAATATTCCAAAGCTGTTCAGATGAATTGGGTTAACAGAGACTCAACAAAAAGAGCAGAGGAGAGGTTGCATGTGGCTCAGCTGCAGAACAATTAGTACTTTTCTGTGCTTTAAAACAGCTTTCTTAATATCATCTGTTAATCAGTTTCTGTGGGACGAGATATAGGCTGAAAGGTGAAATTGATCGTACTGTGTTTGGGACATTGATTGCATAATAAAAATAATTAGCGAGAACGTTGAGTTCGTACTTTTTGCAGTTTTTTCAGTTTGGTAACCTGGTGTTGTTTTTTTTCTAAATTATTATTTTGACAAAAATCTGAGCCCATTTGTATATTGGATTATGTCATGTTATCCATATGGGGTGGTGGAGTTTTGTCCATCCACATAGCCATACAAACAAATTGTCAAGTTTTGTGAGCATAGATAGTTAAATACTAAATAGAGTATTTATTTGTAGCATAATACAATCATTACAATAGGGGCTCAATAAGAGGATCATGCCACTTACAAGAATTGAACTTCTGTGGGAGGGCAACAATCATTCCTCCCAACTACCCAAGGTACAATCAATTTATATGGCTCTAAAACTCAAATTTATTAATTATCTTATAATTAATGATAACGAGGTATTAGGATTGAAAACACTTGCATCAAGCATAGGATATACCATAGTAGTTAAAGTAGAGAAACTCAATAAGATGCCAATCCAAAGAAAAAGCACCTATAATTAAAAATTAGGGAGGAAAGAAACAACGAAACCATTCACTAAAGAGGCATGCCCTAAGAACATTTTTCGCATTTCTTTGAGGTCTAAATACATGTATAGCTAGAGAGAGTACAATAGATATTTAATAAGAATAGTAATAGTATTTGAAGTAGCGAAGGAACAAAAAGGGCCAAATTATGTGAGAAGAGATGGTGTTAAGAGACACTGTGAATAGTATGCCATAACACAAAATGCACAAGGTGGAAAAGAACCTGATTGAAGTGGAGGTAAATTTGGTGACAACCTTGGGGCCCTCGAAGACAATGTGCTTGGTGAGGTCTTAGAGGAGAACAAAGTTAACAACAATGTGCACCTCCTTGGATGACATCATGTCCCTCTTGCCATAACAAATGAACTTCAACAACTCTACGATCACTTTCTTGAATATATTGTTGACAAAAGAAATCGTGATGGACATGGCCTTGTGGAGATGTCGAAGTAAAACTTGCCCATATTACTTGAAACAACATTCAAAGAGTTCATGAACTTGCACATACCTCCAACAATATTCAAAGAGTTCATGATGGGTGTGGACTTGCTAACGATGTCGATGTCAAGGTGAATCTACCCATACCTTTCACAACAACATTTAATATCACATAGCAATGTGCCAATTTGTAATTTATTTTTTTTTAAATTTTCTAAAGTATATATCTCGCTAACAATTCAAGTGACACCTCGCTAACAATTCAAGTGACACCAGTAGGGAATTATGTCACATCCATAACAATGTCAACCAATGAAGAAAACTTCTACAAAAGTTAGAGATTGCAAAAATAAATTTGAACTTGAACTATATTCAATTGAATAATATATTTTCCTACAACCTTGAGAAACATTAGACAATTTTCTATGCATTCAAATGCATACAAGCAAACTAATTTGGAGCATTTCATTAAAAATGAAAAGTACAATCCCTACTTAGGTTGGACTAGTAAGAGAAAGTCTAAGTACTATAAAGAGGTCATTAACCTTAATCTAGAATATCATAAGCATCTTTGTAGTATAATAGCTTTAAAAAAAATCAGCGTTACTAAAATAAGAATGAACACTTGTGATCTCCATATTGAAAAGGCATTAGACAAGTCATAAAACATAGAGGGAGAAATAATTTGACACTGACTTTATGATACTAAGAAGGTGGAGTACAAAAAACACTTTCTCTTATAAAGTCTTGCATATACACATTAGAACTCAATTTCAAAATATTTGTAACACTACTTGTCACATCCCCTCTTCATCAATCTGGCCATCATTGAAAGGACGTGAACCAAATCTTGGGGCCTCGATAACTCGCCCTGAATCCATCTTCCAACTCTTAAAACAAGCATATAAAATGTACAGCGGAGTGAGGCCGATCTTCACAATGACAACATGCGTGTACAAGTAAATACATCTCAGGCATACAACAAAATTTTTGCAATTTAAATACAAGAGAATACTTATCTTTGAACAACGTAGATTCGAGCAACTGGTTGTGTAAGAGCAATTTTCCACCCAACCATAGGCACTCCTTCCAGTATATACTATTTCTGCTGTGAGGCCACCCCCAAGCTGGGCTATGAGGCCACCAGAGAGAAGGAAAACACCTACAGGTTTCTATCTCTCAGCCCACAACCCATTTTTTCTCTCCATGCTTGGCCAAATGCTCCTACATATCTCTACGGGATATCACTCAACCAATATAGCTTTGGCTTCCACAATACCTGCCCCACACAACACCCTTCGTGGGCTCAGGCATCCCCTTCACCAATCCATGGTTCTCTTGGGCAATCCATCTTGCCAGGTGCTTCCAGTGTGTGCATAGAAGAAGACCAATCTGTTATGATGTTGGAGGACAACCCGTAGCTTCAAATTCGTGGCTTCCCAAGCATCTATGAGAAACAAAACTCAATGGGTAAGGATCCCTAGCTTTCCCAACCTTTGTGCTCACCTACAACCATCTCGTTTTCCCTTCAAATGAATAGCCCTCCTCTAAATTCAAATTTATGGGTTATAAATAGCAATGGGGAACTCCCATGAGGTAGCTCTGCATGAGAAAAATGATAGAATGTGTGAATGAGAGAATGACCCCAAGGGATATGGGAAAATGGGTGACAAAGACAACTGACATTTCTTCTTACTATAGAAGAAAAGGACTGTTGTCACTGTAGCACTAATTTTTAGCAGCTGACAGGACTGTCACCAAAATCAGTCACCCCCATGCTTCAATAACTATGTGAGGTGACTTTTCCCACCAACCTCACATATGCATTGAATGATTCAATAGTCAAAAGGAGGTGATTGGCTCATTTAAAAACACATGGCATATTTTGAATGAGTTCTAAGGTTGGCACTTGGTAGCTTAGGATTTAGTCACCAATTGGCCCCCTTCTTCTTCCCCTATGGTGGAATCATATCCCCTTTGGTTCTCTTTACACAACCATTGTTGGACCATTTTATTATTTATTCACCTAATATTTACATATATTTCGAGTTAGCATGACAAGCCAACCATACAATCCAAAAAACATCATTTAGATCATACATGCCTTGCCATTCACTAGTCAGGCCTTGGCCTTGAGCTCTACATTAGGAATCCATACTATCATAATTACATCATTTACATAATATAATTGAATACATTTCAAGGGTCAAACTGGGGTATTACAATCCCCCCCCTTGGAATAACACTGTCCTTGGTGTTCTCTTTATTTTTAGCAAGGTTCCATGTCATTTTCAGTGGCAATTGCAATGCTTTTCTCTTCAAGGACAGTTTGTCTTGCTACTAGCTATCTTGGATGGCAATGCTCAATCATTCCTTGGTGTCACCTTAGAACACTTCCAAGGTCTTTGGCTTCCAACAATACCTATGCTCAAACAATGAGTCAATTCACATGTCAAATCCATTCTCACAGGATTCATCTCTTAATAAGAGTTTCAAAACCATAGCTTAATCATATACACGTGTGTATTCACATTAAATCAACAAGAAGATGCAAAGTAAACCAAAGACTTATTTGCATAAGCATCTTCCTTCAGCTCCACAAGTATCCCACTTTGATTTCAGACAACTATGGCACCCACAATACTTGCCTCACCCTACACAAGGAAGGTACCTCTTCTTCGCTATGCAGTCCCTCGAGTGTACCCACCCCTTCCAGTGCTCTTTAGGGTGTGCATTGAAAGGTAACCAAGTGATCTTATCACCTCGAATTATAATGTTGATTTGGCAGTTTATAAATAACAAACTACTCAACGATTTCAAATACAAGAAAACACATGATTCTCTTCTTAAATGCGTTATTCCTTTTGCTTTAATTAGTAACTGTCAGCCCGATGGGTTAGCTTAAGTGGTTGAGTGTTGTAATCGCAAGCAAAAACTCTCGGGGTCAAATCCTCGAGTGGCTATGTAGGGCCTCACTTGATGTCCCCATCGAGTTAGACCCCGTAATCAGGGCCGGTGGCTTACCTTGGGTACCATCCTCGAAATGAGGAGAAGTACCTGAGGGTTTCCCATGATATGTTCCATTGAAAAAAAAATTAATTAGTAACTGCCCGATTAACCAATGATTATGTTTAAATTTCAAATACACAATTTAACAACGCGACATTATTCCCTTGAAACCCTACATAATCTCGGTAGTATCAATGGCAAATTCAATTATTAATTAGCAGCGTAAATAACCTTTGATCTCTATGTCATAGTTGAACCTCCACGGTTTCCCTTTGATAACGTGGAATATTAAAGCAATGTCCACGAGTAACCTTTCAATTTTGATCGATGGCATATAAAATTTAATGCTCTAATTCTTTAGCACATATCATGATAATAAAACAATAGTAAAATGTATGGAACCAACCAGTTTCACCAGTTGGCAAAATTTTAAAAGTCAACCAATAACAGACAATACAATGTTGAGTAGGCTAATTGCTTTTTATGTTGAAGACACCGAAAATATTTATTGTTAACAATTCTTAAAGACAAACTTTGCATACATTATTACTTTGTTGGTTCAAAGTTTTAAGAGTAAGATAAGAGCTTTTAAAATAATCACCTTAATAACCATGCAATATAATTTGCAAATATTACTAAAAATAAAAATAGATAACTAAGCACTCTTTTTCTTTTTTTAAGAAAACTTTAAGAAAATGTATACTCTACAATAAAAGTAGAGATTATAGTTAAATTTTATGAATGGAGATTGGCATCATAAATTAATGTTAAAATAAAAGGTATACTTTACACAATGATATAAGTAAAAAGAATTGATGCTTTTCTTCAAAATTATAAAACTAACTATTTATCTCCACACTTTTAATGAGTAAAGTTATACATAATCAACCTTTAATTAAAACATTTATTTTTGTTCAAAATTACGAAATTATATAAAAGGGCGAAATTTTAATTAAAAGTTTAAGGCTTGAAAATTTTGATAAAACATCCAAAATCAGAAGTGAAGGCTCAATTCCACTCTTTAATACAAAATATATCAGGACGTGAATAGAAATCTTGAAATTGAGTGTCGAGTTAATTAATTAATATGTTTGTTTAAGTATGGAATTAATATAGGTCAAACTTTTAACTAGATGATCATAAGATCAACATAGATCAATTTCTTCAAACAAAACATGTAACCCACTCCTAGCTAAGGTCAAATGAGATCATGCATGCATTGTTCAACCACCAAAAGATAGAAAACTCAAATGAAATAATGATCAATTGTCGGGAAAACAATTAGTTAAATTATGTAATAAAATGAAATGATTATAAATTTTCATTACTTGCTTCAGTGCAATAATCATGAAGTCGCAAAGTCATCATTGCATGACAAGTAAGAAGAAGCATTAACTATGAAGAATTAAAAGCCAAAACTTGGAAAATAAATGATCACCAATCTTCAAGCCATGGGAAGCAAACCCAAAAAACAAACCACACAAGAGTGAAGAATCAAAGAAAGAAGACCATGAAATCACCTATCAAACCAAGCAAGATAAGATGAAAGAGAACTAGAAGCTAAATATTTACAAAATTCAAACAGGGGCCCCTTTAATTAGTGAAAATCAAGGGAGTTGTTGGAGGCCAACAAATGGCGACATGCTGAGCGAAACAATTATCTCTGTATATTTACCTGAAGATTATAAACATAGGAAAACATGATAAAGGATTCTCGATATATCAAATTTCATACTACATGGCATCCTGCCATCACTAGCCTATATTATAAAGTTTGAACTTTAATACTGTCACAATCAATGAATCATCCCGACTATTATTCAAAGACTTCATAAAGATAAATGATTTTTAAATATACGTGTAGCAAATAAACCTTATAAAGAATGCTTTCCCAAAAATATAATCAGATAGACATCAGCATAAAGCTATGACCTCCATACCCTAAGAAGATATCCCGGTAAGCCCCCCATCCATTAGATATAGATAACTAAGCTATAAAATTTATTTTTCTCATTTTCTCATTTTTTAATTAATTCATTTTTTGAAATGAAGACATTAACTAAGGACCACTGCCCTAGCGTGGTAACTAGATAATGATAGTGTCATTCACAAGTGTTATTAGAAGTGAGCAAACTGGCTTGCGATGAGACCCCTTGTCCCCCGATCTTTCAACCAAGAGCCACTACCCTGGCTTGGTAACCAGATATTGGCAATGTTAATCTAATAGAACCCATGATCATGAGCACGTCGACTCGTGATGAGACCTCATGTTCCTTAATTAACCCCTTTAAATTATTAATTTTTTTATAATGAAAAATGGTATCAATAAGACATTAGCTAAAGGCTACTGCCCTGGCTTGGTAACCAGACAACGACAACATCATTGACAAGAACTGTCGAAAATTAAAAGACCGGCTCGATGGCGAGACCTTCTTTCTCTTGATCAAATGACCAGAGCCATCACCCTTATTTGGTGGCCAGATATTGATGACATCATTACGATAGAACTTATGATCATGATAGGTCAGCTCGATGGCGAGACCTCCTATTCTTCAACCAATGCCTTAATTAAAAAAGGTTTGTCTAATTGATGGGAAGAAAATACAAGATAAGACTCCTTAAAAGGCATGGAAGACCTAAGGATGGCTAATGCAACTGATTGAAAAAAATTATGGGAGAAAATATTCTCGAGAGGTTAACTTGCCTAGCTAATGATATCATTCACAATATAAAATCTAAGAATAATAACCAGGGAATCAACTGACTGATTGGCTAAGTCCATTAAACATATTTCAAGGCTAGGAGTGATTCAATCACGGTAAGAACATTTGAGATGACAATAAATCTCCTCACTATGGTTCCCTTTAAAGATATTAGGTTTATTATTAGAGAAATATATCAATACCGAGTAGTGTGCCACCATGGTATTATTTATTTACAATACCCCTTTTCAACTTCAAGTAGACCGAGGAAAGCAAAATAAAAACTGCCTAATTTAACCCAAAAATCAAGACATGTATACAAATAAACCTAAGGTAGGACCTAATTAAATCAAAATCTCAGCTAAGAAAGCATGTATCACACTTCAAAAGAAAAGGAGAATTAAGTATCTATAAATCTGGAAAATCTTAAATGATGAGCAAAAATATTGATATCTGTCAAAACTTAAGTTGGCCATTAAAGAAGGTAAATGAACTTGAAATTAGAAAATTAAGATATGGTCATAATTGATGAGATAAACTATACAAAATAATGTAAAAAATCACAAAACCATGACATACATAATGAAGCATGACAAATTTCCCAATATTAAACTTGACTACAAAATAGCAACACAAAGGATTAAACTTTTGATAATTTCGCAAAAAGAGTCTAATAAAAATAGAAAGGGAGATATGAATACAATATAAACATCAACATGATAGTGATTCTATGAATTTTTTTTATCAAGTTGTCAGTAGAGTCAAGTTTCAACAATTCCAATACTTGATAGAAAATTTGTTTTTCGTTTAAGATTGTGATTGATAAATGAGACGATTAAATTAACCAGGCTTTTATTTGAAAAATCCTAAAACGGAAATTCTATAAGCAACCCTAACTAAGTGTACAGATGAGAATGACATCGATTTGAAAATAAGCGAGCCACATTAAATTCCATGTCAAAAGAATGAAATCATAAGCAGAATTAAAGATACATTCTTGTCTCATAATGCTCAAGTAATACTTGGATTAAACATTTCATAATAAATTCGAGATATACAAAAATGCTTAAGGAATAATATGGACAAGAACGTAAATAGTGAGAAAGAAATTAATAAAAACTTCCTTGAACGTGCTTTGATGGTGGCTTATCTTTCGTTGAAATTCTTCATCACTACTTTATTCAAATCAAATGTAAACTAATTAATTCACTAGCCATCCTACTCCTAAGTTAAAATACATATTTACAAAAGATTAGGTTTAATCAAACAACCAATGAAGCCATTGAAGCACTTCCAATTTTACAAAATGGAACCCATCAAACATTAATATTAAAAATTGAGGTGCTTCATAACCAAAGATGGAAAAAATTAAATCAGATTCACTATTTACAAAGAAAAGAAAATGAAAAGGAAATTTCTCCAAATATGATTCTTCCAACCATGTGTAAATTGGATCATGAAAATCAGATTGGAAGATAGTAAGTGATGATTCAATGAATTGATTAGATATCTCATTATGAAGACACATAAAATTCGAAGATTCAAAAAGAGACTTAATGGAGACCATTTCATTTAAAGAAATTTCATTGTTATGCAAAATATCCTTATCAATCATATTTCCCGAAATCTGCGACTGTTCAAACTCTTTTATGTTTGTAAAATTTATACCAAGTGGATTATCATCGGGTTTTTCTTTGAGTTTACACTTTTGTGTAGTAATCAAATCAGTATTATAGCTATGTGCTTTGTCAGGAATAAATCTTGACTAATTTCTATCCTCTTCTTTCTTTGAATAGACAAAAGCGTGGCTTTTCTTGTTTTTCAAAATATTTACAATATGTATTAGCTTTTACTTAAAAATTTGATCTTTAAGCAAGTTGTAATTAGAACAAATACTCCGAAACTCGTTTTCAATCTCAGCCAACTCTGCCTCCAAAGATCTATCTTCTTCATGACAATTAAAAGCAGTAGATGAGGAGGAAGGATACTCCAGGAGGAAGGATACTCAAATAAATTATCCTTTAATTCAGATTCCTCAAAATAATTAGGATTAAGTTTGTGTTTCGAAATATGAACTAAAAGTAGGGCCTTCAAAACTTTGATTAGTGATTCCTAGATCTTCATCTACGTCATGATTGATAGATTGAATAAAAGGGAGAGAGTAATTATTTTTATGACTACCGGCCATCAAAAAAGGACTTTCTAAATCATTGGATGTGAATGATAAATCCTCTTTATTCCCAATTCTATGCTTGTCCAAAAATGGATAGACATGATCAAAATAAAAATAAAAAAGGCATGTGTTTAGATAAGATACAATCTTTATTTCGAAAATTAGAAGCATAAGAGTTAGTATTTTCTTCTACAATTTTGGTTTCAGATTCTAAACAATGAAAGTTAAAAGTGAGACTTTTAGTATATCTACTTGGGGAAGAAAAATTATATTCAGAACTTTGGATAAAATTTGAGGTTGATTCACTTTTTGTGTTTTGTATGTCTCTTCCTTGTTGTAAAGAAATTACTTCATTGCATAAAATCTTAACTTGTTCCTCTAACTTAAATAATTCTGAAATCTTTGATTCATCTTCAATATACTTTTCATCATATAAAAAAGAAAAATAAGGAGAATTTTAAGAAGAATAAATTTTAAAATCCTTTTCAAGTTTAGAGCATACTCACATGCTTCATATAAATATGTTATGCCATTTTGTAGAATGAACATGGACATATCTTTGGAAAGAGATTGTACATACCATTCCAAAATGATGCCTGATGAAGGTCTATGATTCTCATGCAAACTATAATATACCTGTTGGAAGCGAATATTGAAATCACAAATAGATTCGTCCTCGCCTACTTGCAATTGTCTAAGATCACAATAAACTTTACATGGGTTATAATCATCAAAAAAAATTTCAAACAACCTTTTAAATTGTGACCAATTATGAATTGAGTGAAAAGGAAAAACATTGAACCAACTAAAAACCTTACCTTCAAAAGTGAGTGGAAATAACCTCCAAACAATATCTTCATAAACAATATGAAGAAGACATATAATACTCATATTTTTTTATATGATCAATAGCTAAAGCATTTCCATCACCATCGAATTTTGGCAAAAGATCTACTTCCTTTATTGGAAGCTCATGCAAAGACCCTTGCACGCTCAGTGCAAAAGTGGACTCCCATGCAGGGATTTGAGCAAAAGCCATAAATAATAAATATTGAAAATATTGACTTCTAATAGGTTAGTTTTCCATCTAACTAGCTCTATAGTGCCTATATATGACAACTAAAAGAATAAGAAATAAAAACAATGAAATACAAGAGATGGAGGATAAATGATTGATGAAATAGAAACCACTTATTTACCTCATGGCCCTCCTTCTAGCGCCATTTGTTGGATGGATTTTCTATCATGGGGTCAACAAGGAGAGATAGCCCACACAAGGCACTTAATGCAGCCCTCGGTATGTTTACAATAGCTAACTCTTGCAAGGTATAGGTCCTGCTACCTTTATGATTTGCTCTCAGCAAGAGAGTCTCACAGTTGAAATGGCTAATTTCGTGAAAGTAAAACTACTCCAAGATCAAATACATAACTAATCTATAATGTGGATACTAAAAACAGTTTAGGAGCTGCTAAAAACCTGTAGTTTCCACTATAAAATAAAATTCTAATTCTAATTTTATTACTAAATTTTGTCTAATTTATTTTCTAATGTATCCTGCATAGGAGCATAAATTTTTTTTTTTTTAACATAGTCATCTAAAACAGGAATTCCCGGCTCAAAAAAGGCCAAACATGAAACCAAGCATAGACTGAAATACTATAATGTCGACCAAAAACGTCTTGGCTATAGTCAGCCAAACAGGACTCACGACATAAACAATCATTTAGAGAGGTATAAGTATCAGAGCATCTAAACATAACTCCTAAGAAAAGTAGACTGCAAAGACCGAAACCAGGAAAGCCTACAGAGTCCACAAAAAACCACAGAATAACAGGAATTAAACATGAATAATATGCGTGTTGCCCCTACCAACTTCGTCTTGGTTCGTCTTCATATCAGTGGACTGGGATTTCTTGTTGCCAGCCTCAGCAACAAACACCGCGGAACTCCTGGTAGCCCTGCTCCTGCTGCCCAACTAACCCCCCTCGCCCGGTCCCTTGATGACGAAGGTAATGCCTAATTGCTTAGCTATGGAGTCAATTTTCATATGCATCACCCTGTTATCGGAATTGTGGGCCTTCCACGCCCTGACAGGCTCCTCGTCCCCACGGCTTTTGTTGTGAGAATCCATTAACACATGAGCCATCAAATTTTTGGTCACCCAATATGTCATCACGATTCTATCATAAGTAGAGGCTCGACCAGAGGTGGTTCCAGGGTCAGTCACCCAATCCTCCACCTCGCGTCTAACCTCCTCAATGGGTAGGGCATGCACCATCTCCCACAAACCCTTCTCGACCGACTCCAACTCATCCCTTATCAACAGTGGTATGCGCCCATGAAAGAACACCGCAGACTCCTGTGTTCTGGATTTGGTGGAAGCACGAGTCACTCGCCCTGTGTGGGAAGAGGATGGATCCGGGGGTATATCCACGCACTCTGAATCTTTCCCTCAGCACCCGTGGAGCTCACAGGGCTAAACTTGTGTTTCGGTGCCATGACCGGATCCCTCAACTGGTTAGGTGGACGATACAACGAGAACCACCCGCACTCACACTCCCAATTACGAAAGGAAATCTCCCTTAGACTACTAGCACAGAAACAGTAAGTGAAGGTGGAAGAAAAGCCGGGGATTATCTCCAGATATAAATCTCCAGGCCTCATGATGAGGGTGATGGCGTAGTTATGACCTCCCGTCATACTTAATAACTCATTAATCAACAGCTCGAGCTTCCCATGCAAAAGAATGAAAAACAACTAGTGGTGATGTACCATACCCCGGTCAGGTACCTATCCGCAGCCTTTCAGATCCTGGCTTTGTACCTATGTAGGATATCACCGGGTTTCGAGAGGATAGTAGGATTACTTCTCATGATTCACACGCTTCAGGCACAAGGCGTCCTCGGTAAATCCCCGGTATGATAGCTAGCCTCATTATGGTTAGTGGGCCGCCTTCGCGCCACCTGTCTGCTTCTGACCACATCACCCTCAACCAGGTGGTTACAATTGGTTAACCATGGTTTGTGGCTAAAATCATTTAGTGTACCACGGACAACAGTCCTGCCATCCTCAATCCCGATATTTGCGAAAAGATCCGCCACTTTGTTGGCTTCACATTTAACATGGCTAAAGGAGATGGCATGTTGAGTGGCTAGGAGCGTCCCTAGGTGGTCCAATCTAGCCATCAGGCGCCAACTCGACGAAAATTTCTCCACCGATTGGCCACTTAGCATTTTCCTTGCCATGTGGATGATAATCTAGGAGTCTCCTTCCAGTGTAACCCAGAACCATGCATTTCTGTGCGCCAGTTCAACCCCCTGAATGAGACCCTCCAGCTCGGCTGCATTGTTCGAGTCAATGCCAACAGAGCCAAAGAAAGCCATCAAGATTTTCCCTGACGAGTTCCTGCACACCCCTCCAAATCCAATAGACCCTGGGTTACCAAGCGATGCCCCATCAAAATTGATTTTGAGGCTAGGGGGATGAGGTGGTGCCACCGATTCGGGATAATGGGGCGACAAATTTTCTCTTTTTTTCATAGCCCATTCAGATCGGAGCGGGTTAGACGCCAACCTACCGCAATCTGTAGATCTCCATCCGTTAAAACCTTATCCTTGTCATCCCACTATTGACTCCTAATGGTATCCTTCATGTTATTCACCAGGTTCCCCCAGACGACATGCTCTCTGTTAGAAATGTTCCGAAAGATGCAACCATTCCTTTCCTTCCAGATGGACCAAATCATCATACCCGAAAAAATTGACCAGAGGGAGCTAATGATTGGATTATGAAAGGATTTAATATCCCAATTCTTCAGAGTTTGATCAAGCTGCCCTCTGATCCTGTTACTGCGTTTGAAGATCAAATCTCCATTGTCCCAAAGGGTGGAGGCAAAGGGGCAAGAGTCCAGCAAGTGGCCGGTGGATTCTTCTGAATTGAGACAAAGGATGCAATGAGAGGGTCCCAAGATCCCTCATTTCCTCAAGTTCTGACTAGTGAAAATTCTGTGCCACGCTATGAGCCAACAAAGATAGCATTTTGGGCCATTTTTTCATCCCCCAGATTTCCCCCCAGACACTATCCGCATCCTCTTCCGGTGTAGAACACAGAGCATAAGCTTCCTTAATGTTGAAGATGCCTTGCTAGGAAAATCCCCACCACAGTTTGTCAGGGATAATGCTATGCCTAATGAGTCTCTCCTTAAGGATTGAGGAGAAGGATAGAAGGATCTCATCCAGAATGAACTCTCCCAATCCCCTGAGATCAAGCCCCTGCCGAGTGCCATCCAGATCTGGCTGGTCCCAATACTGGTGCACTTTAGTTTTTCCTTCAGCCAATCCAAGGTCCTTGATGGGCTGCCATCGAAGATCATCATTGAGCTTAGGGAACTTGTTCCATGAGTCTTCCCAAAAATTAGCCAAATTCCCATCGTGAATCTCCCAAAAGCAATAATTTTGGACAAGTTTGCACCCCGCGAAATCCTTGGCCCAGATATGAGAGCCGATATGTTCCTCATTAAATTTGATCAGGCTTCCTTGCGGTCTGCCCCTGGCATACTTGATCTGCCATAAACAGGCCCAAGGTTCACATATGTGATTGCACCATCTCCACCATATTTTAGATCCATACACCTCACTAAGGGTCTCGGGATCCCTCACCCCCAAACCCCCATGATTCTTGGGTTTGCATAAGTGATCCCAGCCAACCAATGCAAACTTGACCTTAACCTCTCTACCTCCCCATAGGAAGTTACGCTGAATGCCTCGAATTTCTCTGAGAACGGATTTTGGGGCAAAGAGCATGGAGAAAAGATAGACATGCATTTACTGGAGCACCGTTTTGGCTAACACCAATCTACTGGGGAGATTTAGTGGACGGAGAGTCCAACTGGCCAGTTTACGTCTCATTCTATCCAATAAATCTTGCCAAGAAATCCTACGAATCTTTCCCTCCTCCAGTGGAGCTCCCAAATACTTAGGGTAGCGTCCCCCGAGAAAAACCAAGAATTCTGATAATGTTGCGCTGGGTGAGGCTAGGAGTATTAAAGAAGAATACCTGTAATTTTCCAGGATTGACTTCCAGCCGAGAGGCTCTTGCAAACTGATCAAGACTCTTTTTGAAAACACGGGCCTCTTGGACAGAAGGGTGCCGCATAAGCATAGTATCATCCACAAATTGTTGATGCGTATGCTTTTCCACGCCCTCATGGAGTTTGAGCCCTCTGAGCTCTCCCGAATCGGCCTTAGACTACAGAAGCCGACCAAGACCCTCCGCCATAAGAATGAACAGAAAGGGGGAGAGGGGGTCTCCTTGGCGAATACCCCGGGACGCTTGCAAAAGCTTGGTGGGTGAACCATTCAAGAGGATGGAATAGAAGGGGGAGGAGACCAGATTCATGATCCATGCAATCCATTCTCTGTTAAACCCAAAAGCCTTCAATATGCTTCTCATGTACTGCCAACTCAGTTTATCATAGGCCTTAGCAATATCTAATTTAACAAGCATTCCATGTTTTTTAGTGATCTTAAGGGAATGCATGGTCTCATGAACTAGGATAATGCCATCAACAATCTGTCTACCTTCCACAAAACCAGATTGCTCAGGACTGATGAGGATAGGAAGAAGGGGCTTCATCCTATTGGCTATAACTTTGGAGATAATTTTATAGATCATGTTGCACAGAGATATCGGTCTGAACTTTCCTGGAGTGTCCGCACCCTCTTCTTTCGGGATGAGAGATAAGAAGGTAGCATTGAAAGCTTTTAAAACCCCACCAATACTACGTGATTCTTCAACAATCTGATGAACCTCGCCTTTGATTAGATCCCAAAAGTGATGGAAAAAATCAGTAGTGAAGCCATCCGGTCCGGGGGCTTTTCCCAAAGCCATCTGGTTCATAGCCTCCCCTACCTCCATCATAGAAACGGGCTTGCATAACTGCTCATTGTGGTCTCTGGTCACCAAGTTGGGAATGAGTCTGGTTATTTTGGTAATGTCCTGGCAGCGATCAATCTAATCCTCCTTGAGAACAGATTCAAAGTGGTGGACCAACTCCTCTTCAATATCGCCTCTGGTGAGTGCTTGAACCCCATCGCTTTTTCGAATCTTGAGGATTTTAGACCTATGGCGCTTTTGAATGACAGAATTATGGAAAAAGTTTGTGTTCCTTTCCCCTTCTTGAAGCCACTGGTTCTATGACTTTTGTTTCCAATATATCTCTTCTTGTCTCTCACGTGCCTCAAGACGCTCCAAAAGATAATGTTCATGTTCACGGAGTTGCTCATTCCATCCTGAATGCATGCCTTTCCTATAAATGAGTTCAAGGTCCTCATTTAGTTTCTTCTTGTCTTGAAATATGTTACCAAAATCCTCCTTGTTCCAGGTGCGGATCCTGTATTTAAGGGCCTTTGATTTTTGTTGAAATTGGTACATGCCAGACCCCTCCGGGGGAACCAACTTCTGCCACCATTGCCCCACCAAATCCTTGAAGTCTTTATGGTCCAACGAAAACTGTTCAAAACGAAAAGGTCTGAACATGAAGGATTTCGAGGGATCCCGGTTCAGACTTACTGGCCAATGATTTGAGCTTGCAGACGGAAGGACAATGGTATGAACATCGCCCATTCCCCATGCAATATCCTTAGTCGTCAGAAAGCTGTCAAGTCTAGAGGCAAACAGGTGTTCCCCACCTCGTTTATTGTTCCAAGTGAACCATCCATTTCCAGTTTCCACATCAACAAAAGGACTAAGGCCAAGAAAATCCCTAAATTTTTCTTGGAATCTATCCAGAATCCTGCGACCTCCCTTTTTCTCATTGAGGGAAGAGATGAGGTTAAAATCCCCACCAACAATCCATGACCCTTCCTCATCCTGCGTGGAGAGCCTTGCCAAGAATAAAATGAAAGCATCCTTGTGGAGGGCGACACTCGGGCCATAGACATTCACCAAAGATCCAGAGATCCTCGAATTATGCATAGCAAAATCAGCTGTCAGGGAGAAACAAGTGCCCCTCCAGTTAGAAAGAGTGATCTGGTTTGGTCGCCAGATAACGGCCAAACCTCCAAACATACCAATGGCATCAAGGGCCATGACCTCCAATCCCTTCCAAATTTTTTTTGCCACTTTTTCCATAGTAGAAGATGATCATTTGGTTTCCTACAAAAAAAGAACATCAGGTCTTTCCTGTTTTATCTTGCGAGCCAGTGTTTTTATTTTACGGGGATGATTGCACCCCCTGATATTCCAAGTTGTGATCCTCACTGGGTAACTTGATTTACTTCAGAGAAGGCTTCCCGTATCGTTGGGTACTGTCCAAAATCGATTAGTTTAACTCCTATTTCAGCAATTCACTGTTTATTGGATTTCCTTCCACGTTTCAGGTCCTTTGCATGTGATTTTCGTTTAAACCCCAAGGAAGGGTATGCTTTAATACCCAGTGCCTTATGAGCTTTAGATTTGATGATGGAGTCCTTGAGGAGATCCAATTGGTGCCTTGATACATAACCTTTCCCACGCTTTTTGCATTCTTTCTCGATGGAATCCAAATCTAGATCCCCTAGATCGACTTCCTCTTTGACATCCTCCTCCATATCTGTTGAGGTCTCGGTAGAGTCCTGCTCCTGGATCAAAGTCTCAGTATTTTCAGTTTCCATCGTCATCGCCACATCTTTATCCTCCTTTGGTTCTTGATTCTCTTCAGTAATATTTTCCAGGATTTGAAACTGGTTTTTACTGGTCGGTCCACAGTCAACTTTCTCCTTGCCTTTCCGAGTTTGATCGCCAATTTTTCTCCTCCTCCGATTACGGATCTGAGTAAACCCATCGTGGTCCTTCTTGCCATCAGTAGCAGAGTTCATAGCACGGTTGCTCCTTTTGGATTGAAGGCAATTCCTGCCAAAGTGACCATATTCATGGCAGAGTCTACATCTGAAAGGGAGCTGCTCATAATCAAGTGGTTGGATCCACTCTTCATCTTCCTAGTTGAGACTAATAGCTGTTGGGAGATCTTTGGAGAGGTACATGTAGATACAGATCCGAGCATAAGCAATATACCGCTGCTCTTTTGTCTTCTCCGCTACTTTTACAAATTCCCCGAGTGTATTTCCAATGTCTTGTAGGATTTCTAGATCTCAGAATTCACAGGGAAGATAAAAGAGTCTGATCCATACCGGGGCTACTTTCAGGTCCTCCGTTTCCGGATTAAAACGTTCTTTCCAAGGTCGGAGATAGAGCCCTGCGGCAAGAAAAAAGTAAGGGCCTCCTTCCAAAACTCTGTATCTATCTTCTACATTGAAAAAAATAATAGTAAAGAAGCCCTTGGCTCCTAGATGCAGATCGTAATGCCCTTTTGGATTCTAGGTGCTTTTGATCCACCTGACAAGATCCTTTTCCTTGGGCCAAATCTCGATAAATTTACCCGTTAGGGCCTTTTCCTTCCACAGTTTAGTTTTCCCCAGGACTTTCTCCCCCCTGATATGGATAGCCAGAATAGTGGTGGTTTCCAGGAGGCAACCTCTCGGCCCTAAGCGGCGTGGGGCAACTTTCTTCGGAGCTCCATCCTCCCCTGTCTTGATGTCACCTCCCGCAGCATTGGACGTCGCACTTGCAGACATCATGGCAGGATCTCGATCATGGGTGCCACAGGGGATGTGGCCTCGAAGGCAGCAAACTCTGACAGCCGTAGGTCCCGATCACTGCACATAACCCCTAACGTTCTTCATCATCACCGCTCCAACCTCGGCCAAAATCCTTTGGAGACTCAAATTTGATAATTAGTCAAGTGAGAGAAAAGTAAGAGCATAATTGAAATTGACATGTAAAAGGATTTTTTAGTTTACTACCTTATTTAAAAACAAAGTTTAAATAAACAATAGACATTTGACGCACATCAATATCACAAGATTAGTGAATAATCCTATAAATATTATTCACACATCAAGTTTGTAGTCACTTCAAATAATCGTTGATCTTCAAAAGAGCAAAACATCTCTTATCATATTCAACTATATTAGAAAAATAAAATATTACAAATCACGATCGAGTACAAGGGTGATTGCAAATAGCAGAGATCTCTGGTTCCGATTATGCCTAACTAGAAACAATGCAAGAGTTGATTCGGTATCCAAAAACACTAGCAGAGAGGATTGTTGATTCTTCCTCTGAATACAAAGATCACAAAGAACAAGACTCTACAACCTTTCAAGTAACAGCTCTCTCGAACTGCAGAGCTCCCCCCATAGTTTAGCATTGACAAACTTTAAATAGAAAAAACCAATGACCATGATGTCCCTCATCTCATGGGTAATTTAATGGAAGAGAGATATACGGTCGCTTGGATTATCCTTGTAACAGAGTGCTAAAATTCCTCTGAAATCCCCTGACAGGTACAACCTTTGACGATATCTTTTGACCAAAATTTGAGGAAGCAAAATAGTGATCCGGTTGTTCCATCTATTTGAGACAATGGACTGCAACACAAGTTCTAGGAAATTTAGTTTTAGGGAACCACGATTTTCTCCCAGACTATTCAGTATTTTGCAAATTCGACTCGCAATGACCTAAGTGGCGACATTCTGCACAAAACCCCTCTTCCGGAATTTTGAAATTTAACTCTATTTGTCCAAAAATCAAGCCCAAAGTTGATTTCCTGTTAGAGTGACAGAAATATTGACAGAAACTTGAATTACAAGCTGCTCTCTGATTTATTGCATCTTCTGATCCATCGTACTACCTTATCTTCACCATTTGATTTCAACGCTGTATTATACGCAGTCATCGCCATTGCCCAACAATTGAGAAAAAATTGATATCTCCTCCGAAAATAAGTATTTTTTTTTTTTTTCGTATTCTCAAGAAGGAAAATGTAACATTATTAGTTAATTCCTCTAGTTTATCTCTTACAATAATCATGGTATCATTGGCGTTTAGTACACTTGGCAATTTTTCCCGTTTTGATAACGGGAACGTGACACACCTAGGACGTTGTTTAGAATTGAGTGATCTTCGAGGCAGATGTATGGTGTAACAGACTTTGTGACAATCCGGCTAAGTTGCAGCAGGTTAAGATTTTAAGTGATCTTATCAATTTAATCTAGTGGTGTGAATAGTGCAAGATTTCGGTAGCTTGTATGCATGCTTATGGTGGCACGTTCTTAATGGCTGCATTAACAAATTTGGAAAGCGGTGAAACAAACTGAACGATCTGCATTTATTTCTTCACAATCTGGTAACTTGGTGTTTTGGTAAGCTTGAAATTCATGGAATCTATTAACTTCTAGAGAGCTTATCACCTCGAATTATAATGGCAGTTTATAAATAACAAACTACTCAGCGATTTCAGAAACAAGAGAACACATAATTCTCTTCTTAAATGCGGTATTCCTTTTGCTTTAATTAGTAACTGCACAGTTTAACAATGCGACATTGTTCCCTTGAAACCCTGCATAATCTCGGTAGTCTTCTACCATTCGTACACCTCCATGGGCTCCACCATGAAGCCTTGCATTGAAAAAATAGCTACATTGAAAACAATAGCCCATTCCCAATGTCAATCTCCATGTTCTGCAAAACTATATGCACTGGACAAAGACATACTGGTCACATAATTGCCACAGGTCCTTCTTTGTCGAGGTTGCTTCATCGTTAGGTGCTTTGACATTTGGATGCTCAAATTTGGCACTTAGACGCTAGGCACTTTTATTTTCCTGTACATAGGAGTTTATCCACATGCACACGATAATGTGTTTATATTCAGGTGTCTGGAATGCCATGTAACACGTAGCCCAACCTTTATATCCCTCATGGGCTCTCTTCCGTACATTGAGACTTCACTTGGACTCGTGATGGTTGAGTGAAGTTGGGTTAGAACTTGTATACTCTTTATTGTTGGAATATTTTATATTCTCTTGAAGGTAATAATGCCTTTGTATTATGTTGGAATTTATCCACAATCTTATGTAAAAGAGTAATACATTACATCTCATATTCATTATGGTAAAGTATATTCTTGATATCCATCATTATATAAAGAGATGTTATTATGGAGAATTATATTATCCCACATGCAATATGTGAGAGTAATTCCTCTACATATGGGGTGGCAGGTGCGGGTGGGGTCTTATTTGATCCCGGAGGAAATAAAATTGAAACTTTCTCGTGGGGATTAGGAATCAGGACAAACAATGAAGCTGAATGGCTAGCTCTCGTCTTCTCTTTCAATCTGATCTCCTCCCTCAGCATTGACAATCTCAGAGTTTATGGGGATTCCAGACATGTCATTCAAACAATGAGAAGGGGTGCCGCCCCACAAGGATCTAGAGCTTACAGGTACATGCAAAGAATAAAATCTAATCCTCATTTTTCTCAGTCTTCTTTCTTCCACATCTGTCGAGCGAACAACAAGTTAGCAGATGAAGCGGCCAACAAAGGAACGTTGCTAGATATCGGGCACATGGAGGGTCTTAATGGTGCCCTGGGGTTTCAATTTATACCATAATCTAATTGTTTAATGGTAAAAAATGTTATTGTTATGGGTTTGAAGGGGCATAGTGGCTTGAGGGTCCCCCTCCCCCCGTCCCCGTCCTCCTCCGTAGGCGAAGTTTCGCGTGCCCCTGCCACACGCCCTCCTCTCCACCGCGCATGGCACATGGGCCCTCGTGGTGCTGTCAGCTCCCACGAGCAGTTATTAACTCGGCCATCTGCCTCTCCCTCGCAGTATCAAGATATGGCTCGTCCCCTCTCCAGTGCGATGAACCGGCTCTCCCTCGGCGACTTGGGCTCTCCATCCTCCCGTCCCGGACTGTTAATCCACCTCAGGGCGGGCACTATGTAGAACATTATGGCGGCCATAGCCGCGTTGAGTTGCACCATGGTTGATATTAAGCTCTCTGTGCGAAACACCTACAATGAAGTATGCACCAGTGTAAATCAAAATGAGGAAATGGCTAAGGATCTAAGCTACACCGTGAACCAGCTTGCATGCTAGGACTCCAGAATTGATGACCTGGAGAGAAATCTGTTCGAATTGATGGGCAAGGTGGATAATATGCAGGAAGACATTGCAGTCATCACGGGAAATCGCAGGGAAGCTGCGTCCATGGCAGCCTGACGGTTAATCAGGAGATAAAGCAGGAAAGGCAGGATGCGGCATCTGTCTACCTTAAAAAATATGGATAGTTAGCAGTCTCAGTTCAGGTTCCACTTTTTTGATGTTTAAGACTCTATGTTTTTTTGTATATTCCTAAACCAGCAGTTTGTCAGGGTTTATTCCTGCTCTACTTTGAACAGTTTTAGTAAGGTTTGGTTTAGAACTCTTACAGGCAGACAGATAGAATCTCTAGCTATAAATTCTCAGACACTTGCTACTCTGTCAAATTTTTGTGAAAACTTGTAATGAATGGCTGCGCACAGCCTTTATAAATATATCTAATTCCCCTGTTCTTGTTAAAAAAGAGAGAGTAATTCCTCTACATCTTTTGATATATAATAGGGTCAAGGGAGTCACATCATATACAACAAGTGCTAAAGTGGCATATGCTTATAGATAGTATTTGACACATGGTATTGTGATCTCATGCTTTACCATATTGTATTGGAGTTATTTATAGTTTTTCTCTTGTAAGAATGAAGGAGATTTCTGGAGATAATAAGAAGACAACCTTTCCGTGGACATAGCCCAATTGGGTAAACCACGTATATCTGGTGTATTATTTTCCTTGTTCTCGTTCTGTTCTTATTTACTTTGATATCTTCTTGATTGCTAAGATTGGTAAGCTAGTTTAGCTAGATCTAAAGTTCTGACATGGTATCAAAGCTAGTTGCTATGATCTAGCACCTTCCATAGCTTTCAATCAATAACTATTATCATCTGGGCATTGTTTATCTTGTAGATTTGCTTTCTATTTGTTAGCCATTAGGCTTCTCTTCATATCTGGGCATATTTTTGCAGTTTTTTTCTCTAACCCTAACCTTGTTGTGTAGATTTTTGCAGAAATTTTCAAGGGTTTCTTGATGTTGTTTTTGTAGATCTATATGATTTTTCGATTCTCCTCAAGGAGATCTATCTTCTGTTTTTCATATCATTTTTCGTCCAAGTTTGGTAGAATTTGTGCAGGTTTCTGTGTTCGGCTTATTCGACATTGTTTTCGGCCTTAAACTGGACACTCACGAATTTTTCTTCGTAGAACCGGCGGTTAACCGCGACTTTCCCTACTGCGAACCCGCGAGTATACTACAGACCTGCAACTTTCAATGTACAGACCCACATGTGCTACGACATACTCGCATCTTCTCCACTATTGAACTCACGCTTTCTGCAGTGTACTCGCTACCTTATTGTGTAGAGACCCGCGAGTGCTTCGACATAACCGCAACTTTACTGCACAGAGACCCGCGAGTAGCCACAACTTCAGTATATAGCAACCCACGAGTAACCGCAACTACACCGTACAGAACCCGTAAGTATCACTGTTTACCCACGAGTTTACTGTTGGCAGATCCGTAAGTGAATTTTCTTGGCACTTTTCAAAAGGGATGTAAGTAAAAGTTTTTTTCCTTTACTGTTTTCTAACTATGTTTCTGCAGATCAGTATGGTAAAGTGTATTAGTTTTCTGTTATTTACTTTTTTCTCTTGTCATTTCTAGCATTTGGGTTTCTTGTCATTATTTCGATCATTATGACTTCAGAAGTAGCTTCTGTTCCTGAACTTGTTGGTCCTAACTATCTTGCATGGGAAAGAAAAATGATTGATGTTTTCAAGAGTAAGAATCTATGGAGGATTGTTAATGGTGAACACCAAAAACCTGCTGATGCTAAAAATGTGGCTATATGGGAAGATAAATATGATCAAGCAAGAGGGATCATTGGTCAAACGATTTCAGATAGTCTTCAGGTAAGTATTGAGGCAGAAGACAGCCCGGTTGAGGTATGGAAAATTATTGCTTCTTCATTTGATAAATCTGATGATGTTTCTGCTTATTACCTTGAAAAGAAGATTTTTGACCTAGATCCTACTAACTTTGAAAGAGTAGAATTATATCTTGCTGAAGTGAAAAATTGAATAATTGTGGTAAAGATTACAAGTAAACATACACTGCTCTTATAATTCTTGTAGAACAAAAATTGTCATCTTGTTTTGATATGTTCATTCAAATTGTCTTCAAATACCACGAAACCTACTTTTGATGATTTTTGTAAAGGCTTGATTAGTGAGCAAGAAAATTTGATTGTTTCAGGACAAGTCTCACCTAATAAGGCTCTTATGGCACATAATAAGAATCCTAAGAGAATTTTTAATAATGTTAAAGGTTCTAGTTCACACACTTCAAATCATACTAATAAATCTGGTCATGCTTCTAATGCACATCATGAAAATAGTAAGAAGAAGAAAGTGTATGATCCTTGTAAGCATTGTGGTAAAACTAATCATCTTGAAAAGAATTGCTTTTAAGCGAAGCATTTAATGGCTAAGGCTAACAAGAAAGGTTATGATGAATCACAAGTAGCTTTATGTGCATATGTTGTTTCATCTAGTAGTTCTTCTTCTAATGTGGAATGGATAATGGATTCCAGTGCTTCTAAACATATGATTGGTAATGCTTATTTATTTACATCTTATGACAATACACTACTACATATGGACGGATTGTTCCACGAAATGTTTCCACGTTTTCAGCATTCGTGGGTTAAAAAAATGATTTTTTAAATATTTTTTTTTTCAGGGCGGAAAAACCGTGGCAATATCCACAATTTTTAAAGTTCCACGAATATTCGTCCCTATATCGATGAAATGTCTAGGTTTCACTTTTCGTGGCAACAAGGATGAATGTCGAGCTATATAAACTACACACTCTCACCATAATTTTCACATTTTTTTTTTTTGCGACACATTAAGCACGGATTTTGGACTTGCGGGGTGATTGTATATTGAGCTTGGATATTCTGCATAGCTCCTTGCAAGGTTAGTAATGTGTAATTATATTTTTATTTTTCTTGTTCAAATACTACATCTCCAGGTTAGGCCACTGAACCCATTCTCTTACCAATTCGCTTTGTCATCCTAAGTTATGAAACACTATAAGTGACATAATCTCTTCTCCTAGTTCTAATGCGTACCACATTGATGTGTCGTACTAAGCTAGGGCTTATAACTTATTTTGTCAATCTTTACAACAAATATAAATATTAACCCTACATTCTTCCCTTAGTTTGTATTCAATATCTTTAGTCTCTCACTCATCACCACATGACATCAATATTTGCTTCTTCGAAAATGTTTTCTCTTGCAATTGGTACTATCTCTAGTGTGTTTGCGGTCCTATATAACATTTGACATACATAATGCTTGATATCTATTACAATCCTTTCTTCTTTTTGCTTTGCATATTCAATGTCTATATGGATCCAATTTTTTTATGGCTTGACCTCATCAAAATTTGCTACTTACCTAATTACTAGTCTTCAAATATTGCAATGGATCGACTAAATAGAGGATTTTTGCTATGAATATTATATGTATGTTAATTAAAAGTTATTAGTTATTAAGTGAAAGGGTGTAACCCTTCACTATACACGCTCAAACCTATAAAAGCGAGCCTCATTTTAATTATTAATCATCCATTATCAATTATATATTATTATTTTATCAAATGGAGTTATTTTCCATTGGAGGATTATTCGCTTGAATAATCACTGACTATATCCGGACACGGATATAGCATTGGTATCAGAGCCAGCCATTCTCGGGCCTTGCTGATTCTGGCTTTTAGCCATCCATCTTGGAGCTTCTCCAAATTTGGCTTTTAGCCATAATTGTCAGAGTTTCTTTGAATCGGGTTTTTAACCTCACTTTGGCTTATAGCCAACAACTTTAGGGTTTCCCTGAATTCCCGCTGCTACTCCATTCTCCTCCACCTCCACCCATTCACCTCCCTTTCGCCATTCTTCTTGCTCCGTCGCGCCTCCCTTCCATCCCCACCCTCCTCTTGCGCAGCCCCACACCTCCCATGACCAACTCTCTCGCAGACCTGCTCATCCATCCTCTCTCCATCTGTATTGCGCACCTACTCATACATCTTCACCTGCACTCTTCCACAGCGCTCTGCGCAGCCCATCCAACTCCACCAGCACCACTTCATATTCACGTCCTCCTTCTATCCATCGCCACCGTCCATCTGCGACCTCCTTTCGATCTTTCTCTAACATCCTTCACGCTCCCCCTTCTCTTCACTCCACGCCACTTCTCCTCACCCGTCCTTCTATTCACGTGGCCTCCCTGCTGCACATTTCCCCACCTCCCAATTCACAGCTCTTTCTCCTATCTGCCATCTCCCTCCACGCATTCCCTTCAAGCTTCCATTGCCATTCCCTCCTGCGTGCTTCCTCACCGTGCCTTCCACCTGTGTGTCCACCCTCCTTTGTAGCTGTCGCACAACTCTCCACCACCAGCCGCCAGATCTCATCCACCGTCCTCCACCCACACCAGCGTGCCCTCACACCAACGCTTCCCTCCACAATCTACCTCCCGCTCCACTTCCGCCACACCCTGCGCCTGCTCCTCTACCCCCACGCAGCTACACCCCCACGCAACTCCGCGCTGCTCCCACTCCACATCCATCCCCTCCTCTCTCTGCGCCTCCCTCCCCACTTCGGTTGCTCCTCCAAGCCGCCATTCCGCTCCACGTGCCCTACAAAACAAAATATATAATAATAATATTATCTATTATTATATTCCTAATAATCCCAATTTCAAAACAAAATAATATTATTATTATTGTTTATGTAATAATACATATTATTATTACAATTATTTAAAATAAAAAGGCTAATATTTTGGGAAAAAAAATACAATAATAATTGTTATTACATTTCCAAAAATTTCAAAAAAAAAAAAAAATATAATATTGTATAATATTATTATTAATTTTTAATAATACTTATTATCAATATTTTTGATAGAAAAAAAAAGCCAAAAAAAAAGGGGCAAAGAGGAAGAAAGAAAGAAAAAAAGAAAAAGAAAAAAAAAGGGTTATTTAACCTAATAAAGAAGATCAGCATTTCCTCAAATTAAAAAAAAAAAGAAGTCAAAGTCAAAGTCAAAGGAATCAAAAGAATTTGAGACTATCTATTGTAGAAGTCAAGACGATCTATCACCGAATAATCAAAGAAGATCATTCCACCGTCAAAGAAATCAGAAACCATGGCAGCCGATTTGCGAGAAAAATTAGAAGCCAAGTTAAAACGCTATCAAAAAGACAATGAAGAATTACGAGACATTAATAGACAATCAGAAATAAAGATTGAACTACATAAGATACAAGAACGATTCAATGAACAAATAATGTCCAACCAGAAAAATCACTTAGAAAAATTATGTGCGCAAATCAAGGAATTAAAAGATGAAAGTGATTTCAATCAGAGATTGAAAAATCAAGATATAAAGAAGGAAATAAATAATTACGAAGCAGAAATAATACGCTTGAACAAAATCGTTAGCGACAAAGATGAAGAACTAATGCAGTTACGACATAAATTAGAAAGTCAAGAATCAGAGGTCGGCCAGTGTCGACAACAGATAAAAGTTCTTCAACAACAAAATGACGACTCTAAAAAGACACATAAGTCAGAGATCGCGAAGAGTAATAAAGCATTATCTAACAATGCTGAAGAAATTTTTAGACTAAGAAATCATAACAAGATACTAGTCACAAAAATTAAGAAGTTGAAAAATAGCCGAAAGATAGAACAATCTATGGACGACATTGAAGGGAAACTTCTAGACAAACAGGAAGAAAATAGTTGTATCAGAAGTCATAATGAAGATCTTAAGGAACAACTTAAGACATCTGAAGATGACAGAAAATCGCAAGTCGAATTGATTAAGAAGTTTCAAAATGATAATAGGCAGTTAGAAAACAAGTTGGAAAAGATATAGAACAAAAACTTAAATCCTCAAGAGATGAAAATACAACTTCCAACTCAGATCAATGCTCTAAAGGCTACATTCATAAACGAAAATGACATCGTGAAAGTCCCTTATCGACACCCCAACCATAAAAACCGATATTTGAAAAAGTGGGAAAAGACGAAAGATAATGGTACTAATGTGATCAAATCTCCTGACGACACATCAGTAGGAAATCCCATCAGTCCAAAACAAGTCAATTTGGGATGGATTGATCCGTCAATGTATCGGAAGTTATGCTCTACACTTAGCAGTTCGTATCGACATGTTTCATCAGCCATGGCATCGCAAAGAACAGTGCAACAAAATTATAAGGCTTTGAGGACAAAGCCTTTCTAAGAGAGTGGCAATGCTATGAATATTATATGTATGTTAATTAAAAGTTATTAGTTATTAAGTGAAAGGGTGTAACCCTTCACTATACACGCTCAAACCTATAAAAGCGAGCCTCATTGTAATTATTAATCATCCATTATCAATTATATATTATTATTATCAAATGGAGTTATTTTCCATTGGAGGATTATTCCCTTGAATAATCACTGAGTATATCCGGACACGGATATAGCATTGGTATCAGAGCCATCCATTCTCGGGCCTTGCTGATTCTGGCTTTTAGCCATCCATCTTGGAGCTTCTCCAAATTTGGCTAACATACATATAATATTCATAGCAATTTTCAATAGTTGACCTTTAACCAACTCATTTCTTAGCTCTTGTGTGCACTTCTTAACATCATTTATTTTCTCTATCGTACCTCGAACCATTATTACCTCGAACCTATAAAGTATGATTATGGACTCACACCCTTCACTACCTAATGGATACTTCACAATATTTGTCAATAAACTAGTTAATGTTTACAACCAAATTTGAGCTTCCCAAGGTGATATCCCATGTCATGTGGGTGAAATACATCTACAATATTGGTTAAGAGCCTACCCTCTTTGGTGTTCAAACTATATGAGGTCTTCAAACTATACAAGTAGTTATCAATTTTCCAATATTTTTGGTTCCTTAACATTTGACATTTACCATTTTTTTTGTAACCAACCAGAACCACTGCTAATTTCAGTGCTCTTGATACAATGCATTCCTAAAAATATGGAAAGAATATTTATTTAAAATTCCAACCACTACATGGGTACAATCTCCCTCCAAGTGTTCACATTAAACGTTAGATTATACCATAAAATCCAAACTACAAATTCTTAATTCACAAAGTCTCATTTTATATGGAAACCAACAATTAAAGTACTTATATTCATTTGTACTCTTTTATGTCTCCCAACTTTTCACAACACTTGATTTTTGTTCACAATATGTAAGTCAACATTAGTCACAAGTAGGTGTTAATATATACAAAAGTCAAACAAAAAAGGTTAACCATAATTATAAACTTCTTGTTATCACTACTAACTAGTTTTTTGTCGATCTTCCATCATCTATATCACCATTGTCACCAATTTGATAGTATAAGTGTGCTCACAACAATAACAATGTGGACCATAATTCCACTATTCCTAAATGCAAACAATAGGTAGGTCCATTATATAGTTTCAACAACACAAACGTTGTCATATTTGTCTTTGATATCCTAAAACCTTTGCAATCACGAAGAAAAGATTCATGGAGCATCAATCCAACCATAGAATTCATCACCCTATCGACGATTATTTGACCTTAAAATAAGGCCAGCTATAATTTTGTGAATTAGATGTACACAACCAATGTAATGAGTCTATATGCAACATCATTCTACTACTTACCATCTTTCCATTCTCAATTCACTTTCTCACAACCAACTTACCATCTTTCCATTCATATTAAATTTAGTCTTCATGTTTTTCTTTATAAATATAGAAAATATTGGATTATAATATACTATATTCAGAAATGTACTTATAATATCTAATGTAATTGACAAGTTATTGTTTTGTATGGTGTAGGTAAGACAATTACTTGTACCACTACAAGGATTTGTCACTATGAATGGAAATGCAAGGAAGCTTGCTCAGTTTAGAGCTGCATTAGAGGCGAGAGGAGATGGAAAATGTTATTGTCCTTGCTTTGATTGAAGGGGCTTGCAAAAAAGAAGACTTTTAATAGAAACAACTGAAAGACATTGTAGGGAGAAGGGGCACGCCGAAGGGGGTTATGAATATCGTCCCCTGGTAAGACTATTTTTGGGGTTCAATTTTTAATATATTCACTGTAATATTCATCATGTCATGAATTTCAGTAAAATGTCTTATTTTTTTACTAAATGTTCTATACAGACTAATTTTTCTATGTTGTTTGTAAATTTATAGACAATGCCCCCAAAATGTCGCACTCCAGAGAGTTATTTGCCAAGTACTAGCAAAAATACTCATTCACAGCCCGACGAACTTCTACATCAGAATATTGAAGATGATCAAGTAGTTATTTATGATGATATAATGGATGTAGATAACATTAGTGATACAAATAAGGAAGATGAGATACATAGATTGATCCAAGACACATTTTCTCTAATGGATGAGGACAACCAGGATGATAGTGATGATGTTGATCCTCTACTTAAGAAGTCACGTCAACCTCTTTATGAAGGATCAAAAACAAATCTTCTATCTGCTATATTGTTGTTAGTGAATCTGAAGGTTTTGAATGGTTTATCAAACACCTGTCTGACACAGATACTAAGGTATGTAATTTGTTTATTTTTTATTTTTGTCTGCATGTTCACAATATCTATAGAAAGGGTTGAGTTTTTTCCTATATTGTTGCTATTGTTATCTAATTTGTAAATTTTGGATGCGATATTGATGATTAATATTGTTTTCATTGATTTATTCTTTTGAATTTTATAGATTGTTAGGTGAATTTCTATTACCAACTTCAAATATTTTACCACGCACATATCGAGAGATATATGTCATTATGAAAGCATTTGGTATGGAGTATCAAGCTATTGATGCATGTCCTAATGATCATATCATATACTATGGACAATATGCATTAGAAAATGAATGCCCACAATGTCAAACAAGTAGGTATCGAACCGATAAAGTGACAAAAAAGGTGCCTCAAAAAGTTCTTCGTTATATTCTGATAATTCCACGTCTCCAGCGGTTATTCAGGTGTCAAAGTATAGCACAGTTTATGGATTTCCATGTAAAGAACATAAGTCGCGATGATATTCTTTGAATGCCTGCAGATGGTTCTGCATTGAGTTACATCGAAGAAAAGTGGCCAATTTTTAAAGAAGATCCTCGTAATGGTAAACTTTCTTTGGCAGCTGATGGTGTCAATCCATTTGGAGAGCTTCGTTCTACCTACTCAGTGTGGCCTATTTTTGTTATAAACAATAACCTTCCTCCTTGGATGTCGATCAAGAGAGAGCACACAATGTTGGCAATGATTGTTCCAGGTATTTAATTAATAGGTATTTTTTTAATTGAAATTCTGATCAGTAAAGATTTCATTGATTTGTTTCGTGCATGATAATTATGTTTTTTATATATAACAACATATAGGCGCTAAATATAATTAATCATGTATGTTTGACCAATTAGGCAAGTACCAGGTTAAAGATATGAATGCATATCTTGAGCCTCTTATCAATGAGTTGTTGAAGTTATGGGCTGGCGTCACTATGTATGATATTTCTAGACCAATAGGGCAAAGACGATTTCAATTCCATGGAATACTTGCATTTACAATTCATGATGCTCCCGAGTTAACACATTTTTGTGGTATGTTGTTACTTTCTTTTGTTCCTTAATATTTTATATATCTGTTGATAATATCATGCATTATTTTAAATTGTAATTCTAATTTGCTACACCAATTCATATATCTTGTAGGTCTTCAAACCAAGGGTAAATTTGCATGTCCATTTTGCGGTCCCAAGATAAAATCTCGTCATTTAAGGAGTTTAGCAAAGGAAGTGTTCGATGAGTATAGGCACTTTCTGCCAAAGAACCATAGTTATTGAACAACAGACAAAGAAAAATTTAATGGTAAAGAAGAGAATGGAAAAAAACCACGAAGAATGACACCTCACCTATGGAAGGTGGAATATAATAGAAACCGTCAAGGTATGCCAATTTGTTTTTTGTATTGAATTATGTTCAATGCGATATGTTATACCATTATTGATTAATTAGTTTTAATTTGATTTTGTTGATGTTTTATGAATGTCATTAAGGTACACGATGAATCAAAATTTACCCTATTCAATTCGGTAGGTTTCCATACTACGAGCACTTGCAAATAGTTCATTTGTTTGACACAATGCATATCGGGAAGAACATAACAGAAATGTTATGGCGAATATTAGATGGAAGGACTGACAAAGAAAAAATCGGAACGATTTGTAGTGACATCCAAGATGCTAATCACGCATTGCAAAGTGTGATTGTTAATTCTAATGGCGATGGCCGTCAACAGAATATTAGTCTTCCTTGGTGCTTGGCGGAGCAACAGAGCAATATTGTAAAAGAGGTCATAAAAAATATCAGGTTTTTGATGGGTTTTTCGTCAAACATAAAGAATATCTTGACGAAAAAAGGTGATTTTGCAGGGGTTAAAACACATGATTGGTATACATTCATTAAGGTAATTATGAGTCTACAATATATTTCATTATTAGTATGCAATATTTTATTAATTTTATTCTGTTATTTTGAAATAAATATTAATAACTATGTGTTTTTTGATACAATATGTTCTACCTTTATCTCTCCCAAATGACTTTGACAACAACATAAAACATATTATTTATGTTCTTGGAAAATACATGAGGTAAGTAATGTTTTACTTGGAAAATGTACTTGGTTTGTGGTTTGTAGCGGAACTTATTGACATATTATGTTTTTCCCGCAAATATTATCTATGACTTGATATATTGTTTTATTGCATCATTTGTAGGTGGCTCTCATCAAAATAAATCCATAAAGAAGATATAAGGCATTGGAAGAGATAAATTCCCCGACTAATGTGTGAAATGCAACAATATCTACCTCCATCATTTTTCAATGCACAAGAACACTACCTCATACACAAAGTCGAGGAGATTGAATTATGTGGACCAATACACACAAGGTCGATGTGGATGGTGGAGAGGCAGTTGAAGTCATTGAAGGATTTTGTTAGATAAAGAGTGCGTCCCGAGGGTTCTATGGTTGAAGGATACATGGTATATCAATGCATGGTGTACATTAGTGAATATCTACCTAAATTAGCAGAAAATATGAATGTGCCTCGCATTTGGCATCTCGACTCCATCAACAGATTTGAAGGGGAGGTCCTATTGGGGAGAGGTACATTGACGACTGTGAAAGGTAATTATTATTATACGTTGTTGAATTAATATGTTACACATTTGTTTTTTCGACTTTTATATTATCATATTGTTTTTTAACTCTTTTTAATAATTATGCATTTTCAACTATATTAAACTTTTTTTTTTTTTTTCATAAGAAAAAAAGCATAATTCCATTCATCCAAAGAGATCAGAATTACATTCAGTATTCACTGTAACAGTGAATTGACCATATCCAAAAGTATGGTTCACTTGATGAGACTGTTACGTCTTCTTTCAAAATGCAAAAATTGTTGCTTCCCTGTTTTCCAAAAAAAAAAAAAATATGGTTCTGTCCCAACGGATTGACTTGCTATTACAACTTCAAAAGTTTTTTAAATAACAACCATTCATGCTGATTATATAAAGGAGTGCTTAAAACAGAATTTAAACATAACTTTAACAGCATCATAAATTGTTTTAAGCAATGTAAGGTCTGAGAAAGAACTCAGTTCTCTGTCCATCCTGTTCTTCGACTACTTTCCAAGTGCCGAGATCCATGTTCTGCCCTTCTTTGGATGCCTGGTCCGCTTTTTGGTTATTTTCCCTGTAAACATGCCGGCATATGAAATTGTCAAAGGTTTGTTTGAGCAACTGAATAGCGTGAAGAACATTAGCAAGTCTAAGAACTCTGCATGCTTGAGTTTTGTTGGTCCAATTTATAGCATTCATAGAATCTCCATAAACCGCCAGCCTAGTAATGCCCCGCTCAGCTGCAAAGATGAGTAATAATTTCAAACTCATAACTTCAACATAGTTGTTTGATCCCATTCCAAGTCCCATAGTGATAGTAAAATAGTGAGAATCGGATAAATAAAGAACAGCTCCCCCACCGCATATCTCATTGCTAGCAGCTCCGTCAAAGAACCACCACGGGTATGTTCTGTCAATCTCCACTTCCAGGTTACGTCTCTGCTGTGCATCCCTTACATGTTCGGGGTATGCCATGTAAAGACCCACCGCCATAGTACAAATAATTTCTGGTGTGCAAGATTTATCCTGAAAAATAACCCCATTTCTTGCCAACCATATCCCCCAAATGATCAGCAGTGGTAGAATCTTCTGTTTTTTAGTGTTCGCCCATCTCCACCAGCGCTCCCATGCAGCACCAACAGAGGTTCCATCCCATCTACAGTCAAAACCGACCAATTTTGTACATTCTTTCCAAATAGCAGTCGTGAACGGGCACGTGATGAAGAGGTGTGTTATGGTTTCCAAATCCATCTTACACAAAGCACACCATCCCGGGCCCTGGAAATTTCTTTTCTGCAAAATATCCCAGGTCGGCACCCGATTTTCTAAAGCACACCACATAAAGAGTCTGTTTTTTGATGGGCATTTTAGTTTCCACAGTGATCTCCACCACCAGACCTCATCCCGAATAGCTGCTCCAGCACTAAGTACATGATAGCCCATCTTTGGAGTATAGTTCCCTGTTGGATCAAGTTCCCAAGTCATTACATCCTCCATATCCGAGATATGTATGCCAGCCCGATTCAACCCATTGATGTAATTACCCAGAAAAACAGCCTCCGGATCCCCCAAGCCCAACATATCCGCTGTTTTCCAATGTTGTATCCACGGTGCATCCGGTCGCTGAACCGCCAGTTGATTAAGAGTGTAAATACCCCGATTTTCCAACGAATGAATAACATGATCGGGCAGCATATGAGATTGTTCACACCCGATCCATGGGTCTCTGCCAACTCTCACCTGTTCTCCATTACCCACATCCCAAGCCAGATTATTCTCCACCAGTGAGAAGGATTTAACCACTGCCTTCCATATCACGGATCCCCCAGTATGTGACTTCCGAGGGCTCCTTATCCATTCCTCCAGACTAGTGTCTGAAAGATACTTCCTTATAATAACCCTAGTCCATAGACTGTTAGTCTTGATAAGTCGCCAACCTCCCTTAGCTGCCAGCGCCTGAGCAAACAGAAATATATTTTTTAATCCCCAGCCCCCAAGACCCTTAGGGACAGCAATCCTCTTCCAATTGACCCAAGGGGTAACCTGACCTTCCTTCTTACCACTCCACAGGAATCGAAAGCATAACCGCCTGATCTGTTCAAGGATTCCTTTGGGTATCCAAGACAAGGACATCCAATATACAGGGATGGATTCTAAGACGGCCTTAACCAGAACTAGCCTGCCAGCATGAGACATCCACTTGTGACTCCAAACATTCAATCTTTTCTCCACCTTGCCAGTTAACCATCTCCAATCCTTCTTAAGATATATATTTGCTTTAAGAGAGAAACCCAGGTATTTCAAACCCTCATCAAGAGTAGATACTTTAAAAGGGAAGTTTTCAACAAGTGCCCGTTCCTCCTCCAGTCGAAGCAAATGGGTAGTAAGAGTGGACTTATCAGCATTAATATCCATCCCCGTCGCTTTAGAGAACAGTTCCAGGATCTCCTTCAAAGATCGAGTATCCCTGCGTTCTCCTGAACAGAAGATGATGATGTCGTCCACAAATAAAAGATGAGTAACAAATAAACGATCCCCAATGTTAATGCCTTTAAACCGCCCCTGTAGTTTAGCATCCATAATTGCCCTGCTCAAACCTTCAGCCGCCAGCAGAAAGAGTAGTGGGGAAAGTGGACAGCCTTGCCTAAGGCCTCTTTTCGCATGAAAAAAAGGGGTGGCAGCTCCATTCAATAACACAGAGAATGATACAGTAGTTATACATGACATGATCCATCTAATAAAATTTAAACCGAAACCCAAATGAGTTAGGAGAAGTCGGATATAAATCCAACTCACCTTGTCGTATGCTTCGGACATATCAATTTTAAGAATAGCTCCTTTGATGTGCCGAGTCTTCATGCTGTGTAGTCCTTCCTGTGCCACCCCTATAGCCTCATGAATCTGACGTCCCTCAAGAAAGCCAAACTGTTCAGCTGTAATATGTTCAGAAAGTGTTACCTTGAGTCTCCGAGCAATGACCTTCGACACAATCTTGTAAATACAATTGCACAGAGAAATAGGTCTGAACTCAGAGAGAGTAACCGGATTATCAGTCTTTGGTATGAGGGCTATAAAGGTAGAATTGAAACAGGCAGGAAGCCTCCCATTCAACCGAGTATCCTCAACCACCTATAGGAGATCCAGTCCCACAATCTCATACAGTTCTAAAAAAAATTCCACAGTCCATCCATCCGGCCCGGGGCTCTTGTCTTTCTGAAAGCTACCAAGGACCTCCTTCAGCTCCTCCTCAGTAACAACCCTCATCAGTCTCCTATTATCCTCCTCCTCAGCAAACCGTGGAAATAATTGAGCAATCCTAATAACTTCAGCAATGGAGGCCTGTACAGGAGCCTTAAATAATTGCTGGAAATGACCCACCCCGCATCTAGCTTTGCCTTCAAAGTTGAAATGTTCAGTACCAGCTTCATCTTTCAAGCTCCAAATAGTATTGACCGCCTTCCTCCCCCTGGCATAGGCATGAAAAAATTTAGTATTCTCATCTCCACTTTCCAGCCAGACCGCCCTGCTCTTGAGTCTCCAGGTTTCCTCCTTTTCCAACAAGAGTTTATTTCTAATGCCTTCCATCCTGGCCATTTCAGCCTTGGATTCCAAAGTCAGGAGACCCCCTCCATTCCCCTCATATATCAATAGTAGTTCATCCTCAATCTGCTTCAAAGCAGCATCATCCCGAATTTTCTTTTCAAAGGCCCACTTTTTAACAGCTCCTTTTAACCGTTGAATGTTCTCAGCGAACTGAAATGCCCCAGTACGAGCATGATCCACATCATACGACCTCCAAAGGTCCAGAAAGAGCTCTTTAAAAGAATCATCACTAAGCCAATTCTTGTTAAACTTAAGTGAGCTTGGTGGATTATCAGGTCCTCGCCTGATCTCAATAAAGATAGGGAAATGATCTGAATCCCCACCGCTCCCTACCCACTGTCTGATCTGTAGAAATCTGTCCACCATCTGTTCAGCCACCAGGAACTGATCCAGTCTTTTTGCCACCCGAGCCTCTCCACTCCTGTTGTTCCTCCAAGTGGGTTTCAGCTTGATAGGTTCAATATCCAGCAAATTCTTATGAACCAACTTCTGTTGAAAGTACCCTGCCAAAGGATCCACATGTGCCAGTGGTCCCCAAACTTCTGAATTCCCTAAGGTGAAGTTTAAATCACCCCCCACCACAACCGATTCACCATCAAATAGCGGATCCTGCAATAGTGATTCCCAGAAAGGCGCCCTATTAACATAAGGCCCGTATACATTAACCACAGTGAAGCAAGTGCCCAAATCAACAGAGAGGAATTCAGCTCCCAGCACAGAAGCCATTCCCCAAGCATTAATCAGTTTAATCGCACAATTTTTCCATCCCACAGCCAACCCCCCAGAGCGACCCCTCACATCCAGGGTCATAAAAGTCCATCCCGCCAACCAATGTTCCAATTTCTCCTTGATGATAGTACCTAAACCTAAAGTCTCTTGTAGCAGAATCACATCAGGGTGTTCAAGAGTAAGCACCCTCATGAAGGCTGATTTCTTTTTTGGCCCAGCCAGACCCCGACAATTGAAGGACATGATCTTCATCTCCGCACATTCGTCCGGGCATTCACTGCTCTAAGTGCCCTCTCAATAGAAACTTGTTTCCCATCCCGAAGATCCAGACGGGCTCTGCTCTGTGCCTTAGATAAGTGAGACCTACGTCCACTGCCCCTCCAGGCCGGCACCTTCGTCTTTCCCAAACCCCCCCCAGAAATTTTAGTGCAGGAGCGAAGATTATACCCAGATGCAGATGATTCGGGTGAAGAAGGCTCAGAGGACCTATCCACCTTCCCAGGATCCGGTTCTATAGAAATCAGTTTGTCCTCCAGAAGAATAGGTGGCAAATCAGGAAAGTGTGCAATAGGTTCATCCACCGGGTAAGTACAGCACCCACATGAGGGCGAAACAATAGTAAGAGGAGTAGTCTCAGAAAAACCCGACAAAGATAAATTCTTCAGTCCCTCAACCCAATCAAAACCAACCACAGAGCACCGATTGATAAAAAGATGTACAGAGGGTGTAAAAGAAAAAGAAGGAATACCCGGCATGGAAGGTCCCGGCACTCCAGCCACAGCCAACGAATTGGAACCAGGATAGTCCTCGGATGTATCAAGAAAGTTTCCATCAAGATTGTCCCGTACCGCTTCAGAATCCTGGCCAGCAAGTTCCATCACATCGACATTTCGGTCCCCACCCAAGTCCACCCGCTCAGTCACCGTCTCATTGATCAACAAATCCGGGGGTTCTTCCATAGTATCCATACCCGAAGGGTTTTGCATCCCCCCATTCAGTGGACGGGCCGTTATCTGACAATCAGACTCCGGGTGACCATAGACATGGCACCACCGACATCTGAAGGGTACATTCTCATAGTCCAGCAGCTGAGAAATACTTACAGGCCGCCATTCCAGATTTATATGCTCCGGCAGACCTTCACGAACGTTTAAATTTACCAAAATTCGAGCAACCTACTTGTAATGCGTCTTCAAAAAGGAGAGATCAGCTTCCAGGAAATTTCCCAGAATATCCCCAATCTGACGAAAATGACGAATATCCCAGAATTGCAGAGGAAGTCCCGGTAATCTTACCCACACCGGGGACAAATCAATTCTCTCCCGACTCGCATCAAATAGAGGATGCCAGGGCTTCAACAGTACCGGCTTCTGTTTCAAATGCCAATTCCTGTTCAGAATTTTGGACACATCTTCCTCAGAACGAAGTACCACCGCAAACCACCCACGGAGCAGCATGTCCACCTCAGGAGTGTATCCCAAAACCTCGCGCCACTGTGAATCCACCCAAGCCATCACCGTGGGCCGAGCAAAAATTCTGCCCATAACCCTACCAACCAGTGTCAAACAAGACATCTCAAGGACTCGTTCCCAGGCAATGTCCTCGCCTACAACATAGCTACCCACAATGCGGGTTTTAATCCAGCTTCTCTTCCTATGCCTGCTAGGTCCTTTGCGAGCAGCCCCGGCCCCCAAATCAGTCCCAACGCGAGCCTGCTGAGACCCACCATCCGTCGCAGGGCTTCCAAACCCCCGATGTTCATTTAAAGCCAGAGGCACGCGCAAATCCCCTCCATTTTCACCTCCAACCGTCCCAACCAGCTGCTGAACCTGACGAGCCACACCTTCATCTGCAATCTTTTCAAAACCTACCACAGCTTCAAAGCCATTCTGTAACCCTGACCCCGGAAAGCCCAGGTTCCGTGCAAAGAAATCATCAGCCTCTCTCCAATCCGGACTACCCAAGATATCCACAGACAAACCATCGTTTTCCAGATTTCCCGGCAAACAAGGGGAGCATGTCGAATATTCCGAGGTCAATACTCCATTTTTCGGCCTCACCTGCCCCATCCCGGTTGTTACAGGACCACCAGGCCCCATCAGTGAGAAACCATCCAGGCCCCCCATTTGCCCTCCACCTGGCGTCCCCCAGATATCAAAAGCCTCCAACTGTACACCAGCAAATGCTGCCATGTCCATACCCGCACCGTAACAATAAACCCAAAACTCCAACAATAAACCCTTCAAAACCCCTCTGCTCCGACACGAGCACCAGACCCCTGACGACGCACAGAAAACGTCCAGCGGCAGATTAAAAAATTATACCCTTCCCCGAGTAAAAACAACCTCCATCGTTTTCTGTAAACCACGGTAAGGTGACAGGGAGAGGGTTGGCATCGACCTCTCCCCTACCGCGACCGGTAGCTCCCAGCTACCATCCACCCACGTGAAACCCTACCTCCATCGCTGCATCTCCTCATCATTCCTCCCCCACTTGCTTGATCGTTTCTCGAGCCCCATGCTGTGGAAAAAGAACTATAACTATATTAAACTTATATGTTCCTTTAATGATCTAATTAATGATATTGAATTGTTATTTTATCCTATAGTTGGTCGAGTGTGGAATGCTTTACATTTATACATTGCAAACAACCTTGATTGGATGAGGCATTGGATAAAAGATTGTGAAGAATTCTTCGGTAGGTTATCATGGGAAGGGGTCAATAACATCATTAAAACAGCTCATCATCTTCGACATCAAATTCATGGCCTTACGTCTCAAAGTGAAGTTGATTTAGCCTATGGTTTAAAAGATAAAAAGGCAAGTAAATTTTTTACCCACATTATTTCTAGTTACTTCGATCCATTTTTCCAATTACATTTTGTTTGTTTCAGTTTTCAATTATATTTACTAACTCCTATATGACTTTTATTAATTGTCAATGTATTTTTAACATGTTGCCAATGTTGCAGTTGAAACATCACAAGGCTATGTGGTGTAATGGTCGTAAATTTTGTATAAAAAAGTTGGATGATAACAGGAAAACCTCGGATTGTGGGATAAATGCATTGTTTAAGGTCACCAATGTTTCCTCTAGAAGTGATAGACATCCAGAAGAAACCGAGAATAGGTACTATGGGCATTTGGAGGACATTATTGAGTGTGATTTTAATTCGTTTAAAATAGTTTTGTTTGAGGTGAAGTGGTACAGGCTACGGATGCATGAACGTGATCCTGAAAGAACTGTTATTGAGCATGCTAATGGATTTACCATGGTTAATACAAGGGCATTTGAACCGGGTACAGAGCCTTATGTTCTTCCAAGTCAATGTGAGCAAGTATACTACTCCGAGGTACCAGGTAAAGCAAGTTGGTCATATGTTGTTCGATACGATCCAAGAGGAAGACCAGTAAAGTATAATCATGTACTAGATAATGAAGATAATCACGAAGAAGAAGACGATGATGATGATTCAGATCAGGTTGCAGTCGATGTGTTAGATGAAGAAGTTGAAGAGGTTGACCATGCAAATGTAGTAGACGATGATCTCATTGACAATATGGATGACTATATTAGCGAAGATGACTTTGATGCTGATGACGATGTGAATGATCATTTCATCAATATCTATTCAGAACCAGATCCTGATACATAAGTTGAGTTGGATGAAGATGAAGATGAATGACATTTAATTGTTGAAAAGTAGAGGTACGCAATGTTTTTAGGTTAAATTAAATGCACTCACGATATGTTTATTTTGTTGATTAACTTGGTTATATTTGAAAATTAGTTTTCTAATCTAATTATGTTCTACATGTGCAGTAGCGTGGTTGTTCCTGGATGTTGTAGTGTTAATGGTTTGAATCGAACATGTGTCGATTGAGCAAGATACAAAATGAAGTTATAAGATTTATGTGTTAATTCTTGGGTTATTTCATATTAGAACAATTATCATAAGTTTTATAAAAATGGATTGGTAACTTAAATTGTCAATATAATATTTTGAACAATATTGTCATCAATGTTCCTATTTTTAATGCAATGATAGATTAACTAGTAATAGCGTTAGTGATATTTACCTCAAAATTGGACAACCTTGGCATGGCTACTGATTGGTCTTTGAGGAAGTTTCTGCTGCACTAACCTTGTAAAGTTATATTGTGAAAAATATATGTGCTTATAGGCTTATTTGATGGTGGTAATTAATTGTGGAAAATACAAAATTACTTCCAAATGAAATTATGAAAACTTAAATAGATGACAAACAATGGGATCTTATGTCGCTAATCGAAATGCATGCCAATGTGATGTTAACTGTAAACCTATGAAATGAATAGAGCCTTACAAATACACAAGGCATTGTTTGTCGTTTATCTAAATCAAGGTTATAATGGACATTGTTGTTAATTTAAATGATCATTATCTTGTGATTTTAGGCATACTTCATAACTATGTGAATGTTATAAGCATGTTGGTTCTTCTTCATAAATATAAATGCATTATTTGTGGTGAAGAGTATTTTTATAAGTGTGTGGGTTAAATTTGAAAAAATATGCGAGTGTTGTTGGTGTTAAAGATTTTTTTAAGTGTGTCAAATGTTTTGTTGGGATTAGTGATACAAACAATCCAAGTTTGGTAAGATATATAGCTTTTATGTATGAAGAAATGTGTTTGATATTTTATAATTCATTTATGTAAGTTATATAAAAAATATTTAACACGTGTTTAATTTTATTTAAATAATGGTTAATAAAACATGTTAGTTTTTATTTTTAAACTCTTTATATAATGTGTCATTTCAATAAACTCTTTATCTAATATCTTATTTTAATAAAGATGAATGGATTTATTGACTTCAGTTATCTATTATATTATTTTAAAAAATATATTACATTTAGATTAATTAGGTATATCCTAGGGAAGGCAAGCACGAGTGGGCCATTCTTAACCTCGAAGGAAATCAAGAAACTTCATATGCATGGGAATAAGGAGAGACAACAAATAACCGGGTGGAAGTTGTAGCACTAAGGCAAGAAGTGATGACTGTGAAGTAATTGGGATTAAAAACCATAACGGTCCTATGAGACTCTCTGATCATTCTTCTTCATATAGTCTTTATCATTCTTCATCATGACCCCAACTTGAAAATGAATCTCCTCGGAGTGTAAGAGTTGATAAAATATTTTCAATTGGTTGATTTCTTGCACATCCTCAAATGACTAAATTATCTATTTTATTATTTATCAAATTAAGCTTGCAATATGCCAATAGGCGTGGTATAAAAAATAGATGGGTGGATGCAATGTCACCTCCCCTAAAATTTAAACCCATACAAATACTCCATGAAGCATCCATCCAACCAAGGCAAGCGTCAATAGACAAAGTACATGCACCATCGAATTAATGGGAGAGAGATCCATCATGTTCCATACCACATATCCTATTGCAATTTCCATTTGAACGGTGGAAGGATGGGATGACCCTATGTGCGTGTGTGTTAATTTGCATGAGGATTGTCACGTGGCCTTCATTCGATAGTCAAAGGTGGCCCAATGTTGGCAAGGGATTTTTGGAATTTTCTTAATTTCATGGGTGGTTACTCCATTGGCCATTGAGGTACGGGGATCTGAGTCTACTCTCTCCCAAATTTCTCTACAACTTCTTAGGAATACAACATTAGTTAATGAGTTACCTCCCAGAATCATCGTGAATCATCATGGCCACCCTAACTATTGTGCCTTTTGTGAGAATTCATACCTTCAATAGTATATTTTCCATTGTGAATTATTAATAATACAATATAATTATATTAATAATACAATACAATTATTAATAATAATACAATACAATTACTAATATATAATACAATACAATAATTAATACAAAGTACATGCACCATCGAATTAATGGGAGAGAGATCCATTGTGTTCCATACCATGGCTCTGCGGTCATGGTGGCCTTGGCCGCAACGCCAAGGCCACCATGGCCGTGCTCAACCATAAATAAATGGTAACCTAAAAAAAACTTTCTATGGTTTTTTTTGTTTATAATTTAAATTTTTTTAATCGATTTATATCTATATATATCTATATATATATATTTTATATAATGCCCATATCAATATATAATACAGATAGTTTCTCTCTTTTTTTATATAGTTTTTTTTGTTTAAATTTATATATATATTTTTGTTTATTTATTTCATAAATAAATAAATAAATTTTTTTTTTTTGCTATATATATATATATATATATATATAACAAAACATTTATATATGTAAAAAAAACAATTTGATATAAACTCAGTTTTTTTTTACGATTAATATATATATATATATATATATATATATATATATATATATATATATATATATATCTTGTTTAGATGCACAACTACAATTCAAAACCAAGAGAACCTATGAGGTCCACTTAGGTATCATATTCCTACCATACAAAAGTTACTCCATATATAAATCATGTAGATAGGAAGTTTTCTAGTTGGGTTTTACATATTCTAATATCTAAACAAGGGGGGGCATTGTTGACCCACAAGCCATAGTTTATGGGCATATTTTGAGGATTGGTCATATAGAGCATGTCTAAGGTGAGATGCAACCCCAACTCAGGGATGAGTTGGAAGGTATGGTTCAGGAGTTGTAGTGGCTCAGTTTTGACTAAGTGTTGGCATAGAGAAGAGTTCAATAGAAGATGAATCCATAGAAGTAATTTAATTGTAAAATCCCGAGTATGCAATTCCATAGAAGCCTAAGTATGTGGGGTTGAGGAATCATCTTGTATATAATATCTACCTAGATTTAAAAATACTTTGTCACGTATCTAAAGGCACAGACTCTTTTGTACTATGTTTGTATGAGACCTTATTGTTGGTAGATTCCCTACTTTATTCTATAATACTATATAACCAATCCAATTACCTATATATATGATGCATGTAATGTAATTAGAGAGGTTCAGGATTAGAGAGAAGTTGTTAGAAGTATTCTTGCTATTGTAAATTCTTGGATATTTCTTTGAGTCAAATTTTGGTAATATCATGCATGTTATTAATATAATGGATTATGGTTATGCATATGTGTTTGTGTTTGTGTTTGAATTATATTTGGATGTCACATCTATATTTTTGTTATTAATCTAAATGTTGTTATTTAAAATGGTTTCAATGAATGCAATTAAGCTCATAAGGAATGTGATCCCCACAAAATTGCTAATACATTGCACCTTAATCACATTGCAACCATCATATCTACCTTGGGTGAGACCTCCTTCCTCCCATAAGGTTGAAATTGCCAACACACTATACTTCATCAAGCCATTGTTGCACACCTTTCATGGACCTCAAGTCTATCATAGAGCCAACATACAACTTATTAATTCATTACATACAATTGGTTGATTTGGAAAAGGTCCATGGGATTTTGTGGTGAAATACCTTTGTTTGCGTATATGCTTAATGAGTAATGTGTTGGCAATAGGATTGTTGATGAATCATGAATGCTATATTTTTCTTGCTATGGAATTTTATAACTTCTAGAGAATGAATATTTATTTATTTCATTAGCGTAGATAAATTTATGATGAATGCTTATGTGCATTACTAAATCAATTGAGAAATTAGGATGCAGATTCTCCTCAACTCTACAACTTCTTGTACACTCACATGATACATCGAAGTCCATAAGCCACATGCTATCCATTCAACAATAAATTGGGCATACATATTTGACCCATTACCTCATCCCAATCAAGAAGGGAAAGAGGCATGAGGATTTTCCTCTCCAATAGTTTTTTATCATGATCAATATGTAAGATGGCCTTGTAAACCAACTTTTTTCATAAACCCATTAGTTTTGTCAATAAATAAGGGTAATGTCCCCAAGAAGTCAATTCTTTAGCAACTTGCCAATACTCCAATTAACTGTTGTCGTGAAACAAATGATTCTTGGGTGAAAATCATAGGAGGAATATCTTGGAACTCCCTAGAATCCACCTTGAGGGATCCAAGAACCCCCCCAGTATAAATGTATTCATTTGCAGCTCGACTTTGGTTATATTCTACATCCTCCACAACTAGGGTTAAAATTGCAAACACCTATTTGAGTGTAATATTGAAGACATTTATGTTAATGAAATAAAATTTCTAATCCAAAGTTGAGTTAAAGTTCATTCCATGGACTTATCAGTTCTCTTCAAGTTAGGTCCCACTTGAAGAAGTTTGTTGGTGAATTCACCTCTTTGTGTATGTTTTGTATCTGGATTTACATTTATTAGTAACGTGCTTATATTTTTTATACCAATGTCTTCAATCTTTGTGGGTGGCTAAGGAATCATTGTATGTTAGTTTCAATAATGACTTTTTGATTGTGTTTTAAGATGAACTTCTTTCATAAGCATACCCTCGCCATTTGGTTGGTAGAAAAGTGTTATGCCATTAAGAGTCTTGTGGAATTATTTCATGCTTTCTATATCACTTATATTTATTTCCTATAGGATCTTTACTTCAAGCAATATATTTTGATTTTTGGAGTGTGAGGGGTTTCTAAAGCATTAATACCAGAGACCCAAGGGGCACCTTGTGTCTTGGACAACTTATGTTGTACAATATTTGAACCTTTCAAAAAACAAGCTAATTATGGTAGTTAGATGCATTCAACAACTTTCACTTCAACATCATTTATAATTAGTAATGAGAATTAATTCAGTATCATTTGAAGCCTCCAAAGTTGAATAAAAAATGCACATCACTTTTAAAAAGTCATGCACTTTTGTTGATAATGTAGATACATCTTAGGGATTCAACAACTTATAATTGTTGTAATTATTTTGTTCACCACTTTTCAATGTCATTGCTAGGGAAGTGCTATAAATTCTAGGTAGAGAAAACCTCTAAATTGGAATTTGAATGTGACAGATCAACGAACTTGAGTTCCCAAGTGTTTACCTCTGCATTGGATTTTGTTTATGCATCTAGTATATTGCTTTGCAGTAGAATGCATATATCATTGTAGAGAAAATTAAGGAAGTTTTATACCAAAATTTGATAACTATTCCATGGGATAGTAGAGAATAGTAGACAAGAACGAGAGGGAACTCTTGAGTTTTAAAAGATGAAAACAATGAGGTGAAGAGTGAAGGATTTCTTGAAATTTTTTTTAGATGGATCATTGTAGGAAGTCCAAGTGAAGCTTCCAAAGTATTATAAGTGAGTTCTAAGAAGCATGAGATTAATCAATCAAGATCATTTATTAATCCATAAAAGATGGACTTATATCCCACTTGCTTTACCAACAAGGATTCTCTACATAACTAATTTTTTCTTCTCTGCATGGCTACAAGGCTTATGTTCTTTGTGAAATTATGAGTACAAACTACTCTCCAACACTAATTGGGATCAATTAGATGGCATGTTCTTGGGTGTAGCTTGTATACAATAGCAATTGTAGGTACAAAGTCTTACATCCATTTTGTTATGACCCTAGGGAAGAATATATGGGGTTAACTGTATATGTAATAGTGGTCGTCCTAATGAAAGGCCCACATGTGAAATGAGTGAATAGGTATATGTATATAGGTCATTTAGCCATTATTGACGCAAACATGTAAATTGGTTATACAAATGTATTGGGATTTTTGGAGGAGGTTCTCATATTCTTTAAGGAGTTATTGTATAACTCATATCTCTTATGTATCTTGGAGTTTTTCTCCACATATACAATTCTTGTACATGGTGTGTACTCTGATTTATTATGATATATTAAATATTTTCTATATAACACATTTACTTGTGGAGTGTGGATTTGGCTACTATATCTAGTTTGGGATATAGATTTGGATCAGGTTCTTGGCTCTCTTGTTCCTACAAGGTAGAAATTTTCTCTCTAACTCTTAGATTTGAGCAATTTTCACCTCTTAACTAATCATAATTAATTCTGATCTTTAGTGTGTGAATCTCTTTCATTATCATACATAGAGATGGTCCATCTTGCAAGTTAGTGAAAGGCAAGCCAAAATCTAGTCTACTTGTTTAGTGATTTATAGGCATATATTTCGTCACTTAGAAACCCCATGAAAGGTGGTGTGGTATTCCTTCTTCTACTAGGAATAATTGCTTCCTAGCATGGAATAAAATTTTTTTTGCTACATATTTTTGTAAATCACTCCATCTCTACAACAGTGTCAATCAAATGATAGTCTTTTGTGTACAACAAAATCCTCATGAATGATTCAACATCCATTTTCCACCCATATGCTCTAATTGTTTTCTCATGGGTAAGATGGTCCACTATCCAGTGATACATTCTTTATCCCAGTTATGATGAAATAAAAAATCTCCCCATGTTTGATATCCTTCTCTTCTCTCTCTTGCTTCCAACAAGCAAATGCTTGCTTTATTAGTGAGGTTGACCTATTGTGCTACTGCAAATTTGTAGACACTTTATTATCCTTGGGATACCAAGGTAGGGAGATCTTCATCTCCTATAGAATTCACTCTCCAACCCATTCTCTTGGTTGTATAATTGATAGGATGAAGCTCTAGATGAAGTCTCCAATACTTTGCTTCCCAATGCCCACCCAAATTACAGCAGAAAAATTATTGGCACTGTTGCATGGACTACTTGACATACTACTTTCTTCCCTGTGCCTTTGAATTCACTATTGGTTTGGGAAAGTATTATTGAAATTCCTTTTCTAAAAATAATTTTAGAAGTGGAATGTGGCTTGCTTCTCCCATCAGGATGCCACATGATGGCCTTTTTTCCCAAAGAATGAGCGTACCTATGAGTACCAACAACAATTCGTGTTATGGATTTTCCTCTTGTAGTAATGAAAAATGAGGGATTCCATTCCTAATGCATACATATTCATCAAGATTAACTTCTTGTTTCTTATTTTAAGTCTTTGCACTTTCCTCATTTCTACCCTTCTACAATCTTCTGTAAGAATGGTGGAGTTGAAGTGGGATTCCCTCCTTTGTTGTTTCTCTTTCTTATGATGAATTGGACAATTTTTCAATATCTTTCACTTTCGTAAATACAATCTTGTTTTTTATGCATTTTTCTTTTCTTCCATTGGAACGTAGGTATTCATGCTTGAATCTCAATTTGTAATGTACCCACCTGCTGACCCAATAAGAGAGGGAAGATGATAGCAATATGTGGGGCTTTCACATTCTATCATCCCATTCATTAGAATGATATGAGTAAATCATTTGTGTGCAGATGTAAAACTAATCAAGTATGTACAACGGAATTAAACTTATCCACACACATTACTCATGCATACGGCATATCAACAGTCATCAAATTAATACATTGCAGAAGTAAATACATAGACAGAAAAACACTTATCTCCATTTTGCAATTGTCCCAAACAACTAGCTATGTTGCTGCAACGTTCCACCCAACCATAGGCCAGTTGTGTTCATCAATCTCTCAACACAATTTCCACCCCCGAGCTGGGCATGATTCCTACAAGGAAAAGGGGACATTCACTCTCTCACAGCCAATTAATCATTTCATTTGAGCCAAGCCAGTACACAGTTGGGTTTATCAGGCTACATTTGAACCCTGGATGCTTGCACTCAAGCTCAAGCCAAAGCAACAAATACCCATTACCCATACCCCAACATACTCTTTCTACACACAACAAAAACGACCATTGGGCAAAGATACACATTTACAACAAGGGTATTTTACAAAACAGGCTCCATGGGTTTTTTCCCAAATCGGGGCTTACTAAAACGGACTGTGGGAAGGGAAATTCGTCCTCCAAGAGAAACCTGATTTCTCCCACATGTTATGAGCGTTTCAATTGGCCAAAACATCCCCATTGAAACCCCAAATCCCTCTTTTCTCTTCCCCATGGGAAACCAAAACAAAAACGCCCTTCCCAGCTGGAAAGATGAAGGAAAACACAGGAAATCCATGGGGAAAAACACCCAGGTAGCTCCCAACTCGTGAGGGAGTCAAACTGGTTGATGGATAATGGCTTGGGGAGCAATTCATGGCTCTTTTCTTTCCCAAGAAGCAAAACATGATTTTCCATGCAGGGTGGCTTGCCCATACCCGAATTTGGACAGCCATACCTCCCATTCCCCAAGGCATTAACTACCTCAACCAAATCTTGGGAGAAATCAATGATTGGGTACAAAAGTCAACATGGGTAGTTGAGGGTTTGATAGGTTCTCTCATTGACACTTGGCTTGACTTGAGTGGCTCAAGGGTTTGAATGTTTTCCCTCCCAATTCCTTGTACAATCATGCCCCCATCTCTTGTTGCATTGCATAGCTAGTTGTGGGTATTTATTAAAATGCATATTTACAATTTCAATGTGCCTGGCTAGCACGTAAACCATATGCATCACTAAATCGATGGCGGGGCCTTGGCCTTGAGCTCCTCACCACGATTTTATAACAATATTACATCATTTACAATTTAATGCCATGGGGTCAAACTGGGGACATTACATTCCCCTCCCCTTGGAATAACACCGTCCTCGGTGTTCCAACACTTAGGTATAAATACCCACTTTACACATGCCTCAGAATTCACAAATGGTGGAAGGTCTGTCCTGCGTTTCATCCCTTTACTTTGAGATTTCAGGACCAAGTCCTTTGGCTTCCACAAGCTGCTCTTGTTGGCTTGATCTTCCAGTTCTGCAGGTGGGCATCACTCCACAACAATCCCTTCCATTTGTTTATCTTCTAGCTGATCTACAAGTCTGGAATTTCATGGATTTCATCTTCCTTGTTGTCCTGGTAACTAATTGAGAAAGATTTCCAGCCAAAACAAATAGCTTTCAATGTCTCTCCTGTGAGACTCATCATGGCAATTCCTGTTAGGACAAGCATAACACAATATTAAAATTAGTCAATTATTTTTCCAATTGACTTGGAATGTCCATGCTTTACTCATGAGACTTCCACATATTTCATGCTTTCCTAACATACACATGAACTCACTCATGTTCATCCTTCCACAGGAATATAACTATTTCAACATTCACAATTTATTTCAAGCAATAAACACAATCAACTTCATCTATGACATGCACTCAACAATATTTTGTTTCTAAGATGCATCGGTCATAAGGAAAGAGAAGAGTAAGAGTTTCCCCCTCTCAGTTTTGTTCCAATCCGGAGCCACACCATCACTTGTGGTTCTATGCTCCTTAGCCTCTTTCACTTCAATGTGAATGCTTGACTTACCCTTTCTTGGCTATAACACTTAGTGTCTAAGGTCTATCTAATGCTTTTTAGCTAGGGTACCCTTCCCCGTTGCTACTTACATAACCTTTGGCTGCTAGGACCCACACATGTCCACTAGCACCATCTTTCATTACTTCTCATACTGAGCTCTCTTTAGGACGGTCACATGTCCACATGCATCCTCCAGATGCTTTCATAGTTCTTGCTTCCAGCAGTACCTACACTCAAGCATTGAATCAGTTCACATGCTTAGTGTATTTTTGTAAGGTTTATCTCTAAACAAGAGTTTAAGAAATCATAATTAAATCATATACACACGTATATTCATAAGCAAGAGTTGCAAGATAACCAAATACTTATCTTTATTGGATGTCTTCACTTTATCCCACAGGATCCTTCTTTGCTTTCCAAGCATTGGATTTCTCGCGGATACAATAATGAATGTTGGGCCAGCACGTAGGCTACACCACAACCATTCGAATAGGCAATGCCAGGCCAGTACGCTGACTGGGTTTATCAATTATTTAAGGAATGTTTGACCAGCATGCCGGCTGCTCCACAACATCAAGTGGCCAATGTTTCCACCAACTATTCTCTAAATTTATCAATCATCAGTTACTCTCTGGATTTACCAATAATTTTATAGCGCCCGACCAGTTACTCTCTGGTTCTACCAAGAAATTTATAGTGCCCAACCAGTTACTCTCTGGTTTTACCAAGCATTTGTGGCTCTTTCAGGGTCCTTACTTCCTGCAACGGCCAAGGTTTCCAACAAAGAAACAACAGTGTATTAGCTTGGTTGTCATAAGACTTGTACCTGAAATCTTCATTATTCCAAACAAGAAATAAATGAAAATGAATACTTATCTATATTGTGCATTTCTCCTCGCTACTCCATAGGTTTCCTTCTCTGCTTTATAAGCCTTGGATCACTTGTGGGGTGGATGCTTGGCTAGCACACATGCTGCTCCACAACATCATCCGAATAGGCAATGCCAAGCCAGTACGTCGACTGGGTTTATCAGGCATCCCAAAAATCAATATGCTAAGCTAGTACGCCGAATGGGTTTATCAAGCATTTCAAAAATCAGTATGCTAAGCCAGTACGCCTACTGGGTTTATCAAGCATACGACAACCATTTCCAAGCCAGTTCTCCGACTGGGTTTGTCAGGAAATAACACCCTTCACCAATACCCCCACAACATCCAAATAACCAATGCCAAGCCAGTACACCGACTGGGTTTATACACAGGGTACTACCAAAGGACCGAACACCAAGAGAAACCACTTCACACAAACAGATCACAGATCAACACGTCGATGTTTTGACGTGGTTTAAACCATCTTGAGGGAAACACTCCACGGCCCCAGCCAAATAGCTTCTACGGGACAATTTATTATGCAAAGAAAGAAAGTTACAAATGAGTTTCTCATAATCGATCAACTAAACAATGACCCTCCATGCTCTTTAAATAGAGATCATGGACCAATCGAGTGTTAAGCCACGGATCAAGGTTAGGTTTGATCTAAGAGAAGTTGAGCCGTCAGATCACTCTATGTCGGGAACATATCGTGACCGTCGGATTAAGTATTTACAAATGCATACTAATGCATACTAAAGAAACACACTATCCCTAAAGGATATATTACACAAGTTGATCTTAACTAACTCCTAAGTGTCTAAATATCCTAACATCCCCCCTTAAGAACAACTTGGGATAGGATTGAAGGATTTACAAAGGTGACACTATTAGGAGAAGGAAGGAGGCATTAGAGCCTATCCCCCCTTAATGAGAAGTTCCTGAACTCCTAACATAGATCGAAGTTTAGAAAAATTTGCTTTTGTAAGAGACTTGGTGAAGATGTTTGCAACTTGATCATCTATAGGGAAAAAGAGCACTTCAAGAACACGATCATGAACAAGATTTCTGATGAAGTGCATATGTAGCTCAATGTGTTTGCTGCGTTGATGTAGAACTGGATCTTTGGCAAGCTTGATGGCACTTTGATTGTCGCACCAAAGTGGAGTAGGCTGCTGCTGCTCGAATCCAAACTCTAAAAGGATCTGTCGAAGCCATAAAGCTTCCTGACTGGCATTAACTGCTGCTCAATATTCTGTCTCTGCTGAAGAAAGAGCAAGAGCTTGTTATTTCTTACAAGCCCAAGTAATAGGTCCAGATCCCAGACTGAAAACATAACCTGCAGTAGACTTTCGATCATCAGGATCGTCGGCCCAATCTGAATCAGTGAAACCAACCAACAAAGGTTTCCCCCCTGTACTGTAATGAATCCCAAACTGAACTGTACCTCAAATATATCGAAGTATTATTTTAGTTGCTTTCCAGTGACTTTCATGAGGTGTCTGCATAGAACGGGCAACACGACCAACGAAAAAGGAAAGGTCGGGACGGGAATGAGTCAAGTATAAGAGACTACCAACAAGCTGACGATACAAAGTGGCATCGACTTCAGGTGAAGTACAAGTGGCAGAAAGTTTGACTCCAGACTAGAAGGGAGAAGGGGCTGGTGTATAATATTCCATGTGAAAGCGACGAAGAAGGTCACAAGCATACTTAGACTAAGAAAGAAAGATTCCTTCTTTTCTTTGCAGGACTTGGAGACCAAGAAAATAATGCAAATGTCCTAAGTCTGACATTTCAAAAGTTTGTTTAAGACTGGATTTCACATGGGTTATAAGCTTAGGGTCACTACCAGTAAGAATAAGGTCATCAACATATAGAACAAGTATGATGAGATGGTTTCCTACTTTCTTGGTATAGACATTGGGGTCAGAATGGCATCTAGAAAAACCAGTGTCAAGGAGAAAGTTATCCATTTTGGCATACCAAGCTCTAGGAGCTTGCTTAAGGCCATATAAGAATTTCTTAAGGTGACAGACAAGGCTAGAGTTATTCTGAACATAGCCAGGAGGTTGTTCCATGTAAATTTCCTCCTGTAAATCACCATGTAAGAAGGCAGACTTGACATCCATTTGATGGACTTCCCAGTTGTGTAAGGCTGCAAAGGAAAGAACAAGGCGGATGGAGTTCATTTTTGCGACGGGAGCAAAGGTTTCATTGTAGTCAATCCCTTCAACTTGGAAAAAACCTTTGGCAACTAACCTTGTCTTAAGTCTTTCAACACTTCCATCTGATGCATACTTAGTTCTTTAGACCCATTTACATCTAACAAGTTTTCTTCCTTTTGGAAGAGGTACAAGATCCCAAGTATCATTCGCCATTAAGGAACGATATTCTTCATCCATGACTGCATCCCAGTCTGGATTCTCTGAAGCTTCTGCAAAAGTTTATGGATCATGATTCTCGAAAACTTGAGCCAAAAGAGAAGAGGCTCGCTGAAACTAAGAACGTGTTCGACGTTGATCTCTAGGATCACCGACAAGATCACTAGCTGCTTCACATGTTGAACGGACCCATCGAGGAAGCACTTGTGCTGGTGCAATTAGAGGAACATGAGCAGGCAGAGGTGGATTTTCATCCTCACTGTCATCATCAGAAACTGGAGTTGGAAACTTGTCAAGGAAGTTGGAAGAAGAAGAAGAAGAAGGCACAAACGCCGAATCAGGCTCACATGCCAAAGATGGCACAATCGCCGAGTTAGGCTCACAGGCCAAGAGATTTTCATCAAATTTAACATCTCTTCGAATGATTATATCATGAGAATGTGGTTGAACAAGTCTATAACCTTTTACATCTTCAGAATATCCAACAAATATGCACTTTTCACTTTTAGGCTGCAATGCTTTTCGTTTTTCATCCGGAATGTGAGCCCATGCTTCACTACCAAACACACGGAAGTGACTTACATCAGGTTTAGTTTTACTCCATGCTTCTTCCGGTGTTATACCTTGTAATGCTTTAGTGGGGGTGCGATTAACTATGTAATTTGCACAATTAATGGCTTCAGCCCAAAATTGAAGACTTAGTCCCTTAGATTGGATCATACAATTAGCCATTTCTTTTAAAGTGCGGTTCTTCCGCTCAGCTACACCATTTTGTTGTGGTGTATATGAAACAGTGTGCTGTTGTTGGATGCTTTGTTCAATGCAGAAAGTAGTGAACTTATTGTTAACATATTCTCCTCCATTGTCAGATCTTAACCTAATAATTTGATGACCAGATTGTTTTTCCACAAGGGCCTTGTTGGCTAAGAACATGTTAAATACTTCGCTCTTAAGTTTTAGGAAATAAACCCAAGTGCATCTGGTGTAATCATCAATGAAAGTTAAGAAATATTTGAAACCAGAAAAGGAAGCAGATGGAAGAGGACCACACAAGTCACTATGCATAAGCTCCAAGGGAACCGAGGTGTGCCAAGAGGCACGTTTGTCAAAACTGTCCCGATGATATTTTCCGAGTACACAACCGGAGCAAACACCATCCCTGCAAGATACCATCGGAAGACCTGTCACCATATTTTCTTTACATAGTTGTTGTAATGAGCGATAATTTAAGTGACCAAATCGCTCATGCCAAAGTTTGCTCAAGTTATCACTATGAGCAACAAAAACTGAAGGGAAAGGTGATGACCCAAATTTGTTAAACGTGTACAACCTGGTAATATCATCAACAATTCCGGTAGCTAGGACCTGTTGAGGATCTTTAAAATCCTTGATTACAACTTGGTGAGGTGTAAAGGTCACAGTTTTACCTTCACCAGAATGAGTGATCTGATAGACTGATAACAAATTGCAGGAAATTCTTGGAACACATAGTACATCACTAAAATGACCATTATCTACTGGAATTGTTCCAGCTCCTACAACACTTAGATATATATCATCACCAACAAATATTTATTTGGTGTTACATTCATGCATAGTAGAAAAGATGGCTTGATCCTTAGCCATATGATAAGATGCTCCAGAATCAATGAGCCATTCATTTGAAGTAGAAGAAGAAGATGCATTATAAGAATAACCAAAAGCATAAAGTGCATGTCCATGAGAGGCAGATTCTGAAGACGAATCTAGGCTGATGTGGTGCTTCTTCATTGCTGCTCCCAAGGCTGCCATCTTCTTGAAACACTTAGATTCATCATGATTATCTTTCCCGCAATAGTTGCAATGACGCTTAGTCTTCTTGCCTTTTGGCTTGGATCCTTTGTCATTTTTTAAAGAAGGAGCTGACTGAGAGGGTTTGGGACCCTTGTTTGACTTATTATTGCGAAAATTTTGTTTCTTGGGAGGCTTGGACTTTTCTTTCTGTTGGGACAATAAGGCTTTCCCAGATGTATCTGCATTGTTGATTATTCCAAGATGAATGAGTTTATCTTGTTCTCTAATCAAGGAATCACAAAAGGATTCAAGACTAGGCTCTTGATAGCTAGCTGCATTCAAGGATGCTTTCATGGAGTAAAATGTAGATACAAAAACATAATATGCAGGTCCAAGTTTGGAAAGAATATTATAAATGCATTGTTTGTCTTCCCTCTCAATCTTACATTCTGCACATAAGAGTTTAAGAGTTTTGTACTTAGATAAATAATTTTGAATGCATGAAAAGTCACTTGGATTTAAAGAAATCAACTCATTTTCGAGTTAGTGACCTCGAATTTCATTGTGTTTACCAAACACAGATTCCAACTTGTCCCAAGCAGCATTAGGTTCATCAATTCCAGATATGTGGAATCGCAAATCAATAGAGATTGACATCTCAATCAATCCACGAGCTTCATCACATCTATTTGCCCATTTTATTTTCTTTTCATCATCAATGGGTTCTTTTTCTTTCCCTGTTGTAATTCTGAAAAGTCCCCTACTTCGTAGAACATCCTCCATACGAGATTTCCATGAGAAATAGTTGGAACTGTTAAGTAGAATATCACAAAGGGCAGCCATATTTGTAAATTAATGGCTGTAAAGGTAGAAACCAATAGTCTGTATGTGAATAGATCGAAAAAATAGGCGGTTTAAAAAAAAATGGCACTCAAAACGGACTCTGTATGATGAATTTATGCTTGAACAAAGAAACTGTTGAAGATGTCCCCAATAGTGACGTGGCAGCTAGAGAATGTCCAGCAAAAAAAAGAACCCCCCTCTTCCCAAGATGAACCTTTTGACAATCACTTTACAAGAAAGTTCTTTAAGTGAACCACTTTTGTAAAATAAGTGATTTCACTTTTACAATGATATTACTTTTAAACAGTGCAACAATAAAAAAAACTTAAGTGACTCACTTGTATTTTTATTTTTTATTATTTAAGTGAGATGCACTTTTACAATAAAGTAACTTGAAAATAGAAATTGCATGCACTTTTTCTTTTAAAAGTAACTTCCTAAGACTTGAACTCAAGACCTATTAAGAAATAAAACAACTTTGAACCAAGTGAGCTAGATTAAAAGGTATGTAAAATATGGGAATGAGGAAGGGGGCTTTTTTTTTTTACTCTTCTTGCTCGGTTTGCGTGCTTGCATTTTTTCCTTCAAAACACACCACAAATCGAAACAAAAAGAACTTTTCCACACTTGTGGAGTTAGATCTCGTTAGCTTGCCCGGAAAGTCTACATTTTCTCTCTGTTTTTTATTTGCCGAGATCGCGCAAGGTGCACGGCAAAGAGCATATGCAGCCGAAAAAAACCCTTTCCCTTTCTGTTTCTGATTTGCCGAGATCGCTCAAGGTGCACGGCAAAGAGCATACGCAGACGGGAAAACAACAATCTGAACCTAAAAAAAATCTAACAGTAAAAAATGATAAAATATGAGATTTTTTTCTTTTAAAAACAGAAAAGAAAAATAAATAAATAAAAAAAATACGTCACTGTAACATTATACCTTCAGATCTGATGAAATACGCATTTCTAGAGCAACCGAGAACCGTTTTCGATCAAACAAAAACTATTTCCCAATGGAAAAGATGCTCTGGACACAATGGAATACCTCCCACAGCCCAGAAATGCACAGAAATACCAGAACTAGAAACCCTTTCGAGTTTCGGCAACAACAGTTCAAGATCTAGATCATAACCGAAAGCGGCACTTCATAAAAGATCTGATATCATGTTCGGGTACACAGGGTACTACCAAAGGACCGAACACCAAGAGCAACCACTTCACACAAACAGATCACAGATCAACACACCGATGTTTTGACGTGGTTTAAACCTTCTTGAGGGAAACACTCCACGGCCCCGGCCAAATAGCTTCTACGGGTCAATTTATTATGTAAAGAAAGAAAGTTACAAATGAGCTTCTCATAATCGATCAACTAAAAAATGACCCTCCATGCTCTTTAAATAGAGATCATGGACCAATCGGGTGTTAAGCCACGGATCAAGGTTAGGTTTGATCTAAGAGAAGTTGAGCCGTCGGATCACTCTATGTCGGGAACATATCGTGACCGTCGGATTAAGTATTTACAAATGCATACTAATGCATATTAAAGAAAAACACTATCCTTAACGGATATATTACACAAGTTGATCTTAACTAACTCCTAAGTGTCTAAATATCCTAACACCGTGGGGTGGATGCTTGGCTAGTACACATGCTGCTCCACAACATCATCCGAATAGGCAATGCCAAGCCAGTACGTCGACTGGGTTTATCAGGCATCCCAAAAATCAATATGCTAAGCCAGTACGCCGACTGGGTTTATCAAGCATTTCAAAAATCAGTATGTTAAGCCAGTACGCCGACTGGGTTTATCAAGCATATGACAACCATTTCCAAGCCAGTTCTCCGACTGGGTTTGTCAGGAAATAACACCCTTCACCAATACCCCCACAACATCCAAATAACCAATATCAAGCCAGTACACCGACTGGGTTTATCAGGCAATATGAACAACATAACATGATTACATGGCTCCTTCTCTTATGCAACCAGTGGTTCCCTCTAGGAACTCCATAGGTGACTCACTTAACTGCAGGCTAGCATGGCCCCACAATACCCACTCACGCTACACAATGATGATACCCCCTTTTCTGCAACACAGCTCCTCGGGCCTATCCATCTCTTCTAGTGTCCTTTAGTGTGAGCGTAGAAAGGTTACCACTGCCCATACAGTCCTCTTGAGCACCCTTTCTTCATTTTGCCTCTTACGTGCAACACCAAATTACATCTGTGTAAGCTGATAGCATAAGAAGGATAAGCAGACTCATCAGTATTGTTGCTCTAAAATTGTAACCATATTTCATAACATTCACTATCAAGTATTGAAACACCAGGAATGCGTCCATTCCCTTAGGGTGTAGTCAATATTGACAACCCTAACATAACCCAACATCTGAAAGGTATGCATCCCTTTCCGATGTGAGCCATGTAGGACCTAATCATACTCAAGCAATCTGGAATAATAATGAAATAATGAAACATGATCTGCATATCAAATCTAATAACCAGACAGGTATATTCTTAGTTAGGGTTACCGAATACTCATTCTTTTTACAGATGTATCTTTCTTTAATGGTGAAGAATGGGGGCTCCCTTCTCTGAGTCAACAGTCTTTCGGTTTGCCACCCCAATCCTTTCATGTTCCTTAACCCACACATGCCTTCTTGGCATAATTTTACTGTCTCACTCACATGCTTTACCGACATGTAGTTCGGCTGAGACATTATCAATATTTACAATGGTGTTTCACCCGAAACCCATTTCCATAGCATGGGATCCTTCCCATCTAGTTTGGTTTCTGCAGGCCATCACACATGGTCTTCCTGCAATGTGTCATCCTGGCACACTTATCAAATAGCCAAACAGTTAGCAACATTTAGCAATAAGCTTCAAATCTGATTGTTTCATAACTAATCAATGTCATTAATAATTAAATTCAATATGAATTTACAATTATGTCTCCCACATAAATTAATTTGCTTAGCAATGAGGCTATCATCATATTGTTTGGCTCTCGTAAGTGGTATCACTCTGTCCATTATGGTTTCACCCTTGCTACCATACATGAACATCCACCTACAACATGTCCTCCTGACACAATTCTATATAAGCCAAACAATCATTAGCAATTATAAGCAAATTCTCAAATTTGAAATTTGTAAATCTGCTTTCCTACAGAAATTAGAATTGCAACTATGAGACTGTTCTCATAAACTTAAACCAGACAATTTTCAGATTTGTTTCATGCATAAATTACAACCATGAGAACCTTCTCATAACCTTTGGCTTCTGCACATGGTAGATCTCAGTCTTTACTATGGACTTATCCTCATTGCCATACGCAAGACTTTTCTACCTGAAAACTGAAACTTCAATCAGCCAAACACGTTGTGAGTATCTATGCACATAATCATTCATTGCCATAACAGTCACTGAAGTGATCTCAGAATTATAATACTCAATAATTCAAACTCCTTCAACTGTTTAACATTTGAAATGCAATGAAATATATACATTTCTATATATGCATCATTATCACAATAAAATTGCAAAACATAGTCACACTATCCATGCAATTTAAATAACTGTAAATACTCGTTACTTCATATTCCATGCAGCTCTGTCCTTCCAACAGAGTGCTCTGGTAGCCCAGCACATGTCTACCTTCTTCATGCAGTCCTTCTCCTGCATTCATAGCGGCTTGTGAAATGGTCTCAGGATTAGCAATAGTCCACCATTTTATCTATTATCTAACTGCATTGAAACATATATATATCACACCCATGCATTCACACAATGCATTTAAACATGTGCACCTACACGTGCATGCATATTTACAACATTTACCGAATATTTTAATGCACATCTCTTCAATGCCATCTTGCATGATTTCATGAATACTATGCATTCAAACATACTATGGCTTAACCATGATTACTACATACAGCATGCACTACCATGATAGGTCCATAAGTCCTCAGTTGCTTTGGTTGTTAAAATCACAACCAATATTCACAAATGGCATGATATGAATTCATATGAATGCATTGGGGTTTCTAGAAACTATAGGGTGTAAGGCTCCCTGCCTTCTCCTACCCGCACCTCACCATACTTGGTGGGTTGGCATTCACATTCAGGAACTCAATGCAAACCAAATCACCTTAGTTTAAGCTTAGTTTAAGAGACTCACCAAATCCTCTTTCAACATTCCTGCAATTAAGCACAGTTAACCCTTACCTGCATGGCTGTTATTAATATCGCTTGATGTTACCTAATCAGTCGGCCTCTTACCGAGGCTACTCAGTCCTTTTGCCAACATCATGATCATGGATTTGTTGCACCATCCTCTCTTCATGAGGTTGGATGCAACAATCATCATCCACATCCTTAGCCATGCTTCGGTTGTTTTTGGTCCTCCAACCAATGTGAACACAACTTATTATTAGCAACCACAATCATTATCTTAAGTGGCTCATTGCATATGTAAAACCTCACTATTTTACCAATATGCAATATCATATACACGCAAAAACATTTTCACATGCACTGTGCAATATGCCATCTAGTACATATTCACTTCATCTATCTATCCTCTTGCATTTCCAGCATCCCTATGCCATAATTTTTCAGAATATAAATACAATAGCAAGAGAGGAGTTAAGGAATTATTCCCAATTCCTCATTCTATCATGGAGTTCCTCATCCACATCATAGCTAATCCTTTTCTTGGCTTCCCTACCAAGCATACAAGCAATCATTAGCTATGATATTATCATGAATTAGCAATTCAACATATACATATGTGCAATCATTCATTCTTGTTATTTTCCAAACATGTAATTCTTATGCTATAAACAGAAATAGTTTAAGGTGAGGCATTTTCCCTTTCATCTTCCATAATGGATATCACAACCAATTTCTCTTGCTAAGAATTCCATCCTTTATGCAATCTGTGCTCCTCATCCCAAGAGTGCATTTCACACTTTCAATGACTATCTCCGAGGGACACGGGGGTCAAGGGGGTTTGCCCCCTTGTGGCTTTCCTGAGCCACTACAGGGCAGGTCGAGGGTAGCGCCCTCGTTTTTTTTTTTTTTTTTTGGTAAATCCTTCAATTTCGCGCAATCTGGCACACAAGTTCCATGGCATTTTTCAACTTTCGGCGCCTGAAAAATCTATCTAAAAAATGGCTGAAATTCCTTGTTTCGGAGCAACTCAGCGAGTTCTTCCGACCTATTTCGGGCCAACTCGCCGAGTTCTTTTGGTCAAAGACTCAATTTTTCCTTCTGATCCGTTGCGGACCAACTTTCCAAGTCCTTCCGCCGTTGCGGGGTGACTTGCCGAGTTCTTCCGAAATTTTCTCTTGGACGCCAAAAAATACTTAGAAAAACCTTCCGTCGTTTCGGAGCAACTCACCAAGTTATCCCGCTATTTCGGAGCAACTCGCCAAGTTCTTCCGAAATGTCTTCCTTGACGCCGAAGACACTTAGAAAGTTTTTCAGACCAACTCGTCGAGTCCTTCCGTCGTTGCGGGGCGACTTGTCGAGTTCTTCGGATCGAACTCAACTTTTCCTTCCGAAATTTTTCCATCTTTCCGCCGAACTTATTGATTTGTTTTTCCGCATTGCGGAACAACTTGCCGAGTCCTTCCGCAGTTTCGGGCCAACTCGCCGAGTCTGGCCACCGAAAACACTTAGAATTTTTTTTGAAATTTTTCTTCCTTTCCCCGGGCACTTCCACAACTTCGGGCCAAATTGCCAAGTTCTTCCGCCATTGCGGAACAACTCGCTAAGTTCTTCCGCAGTTTTGGTGAACTTATTGATTTCCTGCCGCGTTGCGAAACAACTTGCCGAGTCCTTCCGCCATTGCGGACGAACTCACCTAGTTTTTCCACAGGCTCAGTTTTTTTGGCAGAAAACTCATAAATACATAGAAATTTTTTTTTGATAAATTTTGAAAATTTGAAAATTTTCTTAACAGTCTATGCTGAGAAGGAAGCATACTTACCTCTGCAAGTTGTGACAGGTATCCCATGAAGGTCCAATGCTGCAACCAACAACTCTGATACCAAAATGTAATGTACCCACCTGCTGACCCAATAAGAGAGGGGAGATGATAACAATATGTGGGGCTTTCACATTCTATCAGCCCATTCATTAGAATGATATGAGTAAATCATTTGTGTGCAGATGTAAAACTAATCAAGTATGCACAACGGAATTAAACTTATCCACACACATTACTCATGCATACAGCATATCAACAGTCATCAAATTAATACATTGCAGAAGTAAATACATAGACAGAAAAACACTTATCTCCATTTTGCAATTGTCCCAAACAACTAGCTATGTTGCTGCAACGTTCCACCCAACCATAGGCCAGTTGTATTCATCAATATCTCAACACAACTGCCACCCCCGAGCTAGGCATGATTCCTACAAGGAAAAGGGGACATTCACTCTCTCACAACCAATTAATCATTTCATCTGAGCCAAGCCAGTCCACAGCTGGGTTTATCAGGCTACATTTGAACCTTGGATGCTTGCACTCAAGCTCAAGCCAAAGCAACAGATACCCATTACCCATACCCCAACATACTCTTTCTACACACAGCAAAAACGACCATTGGGCAGGGATACACATTTACAACAAGGGTATTTTACAAAACAGGCTCCATGGGTTTTTTCCCAAATCGTGGCTTACTAAAATGGACTGTGGGAAGGGAAATTCATCCTCCAAGAGCAACCCGATTTCTACCACATGTTATGAGCGTTTCAATTGGCCAAAACATCCCCATTGAAACCCCAAATCCCTCTTTTCTCTTCCCCATGGGAAACCAAAACAAAAACGCCCTTCCCAGCTGGAAAGATGAAGGAAAACACAGGAAATCCATGGGGAAAAATGCCCAGGTAGCTCCCAACTCGTGAGGGAGTCAAACTGGTTGATGGATAATGGCTTGGAGAGCAATTCATGTCTCTTTTCTTGCCCAAGAATCAAAACGTGATTTTTCATGCAGGGTGGCTTGACCATACCCGAATTTGGACAACCATACCTCACATTCCCCAAGGCATTAACTACCTCAACCAACTCTTGGGAGAAATCAATGATTGGGTACAAAAGTCAACATGGGTAGTTGAGGGTTTGATGGGTTCTCTCATTGACACTTGGCTTGACTTGAGTGGCTCAAGGGTTTGAATGTTTTCCCTCCCAATTCCTTGTAAAATCATGCCCCCATCTCTTGTTGCATTGCATAGCTAGTTGTGGGTATTTATTAAAATGCATATTTACAATTTCAATGTGCCTGGCTAGCACGTAAACCATATGCATCACTAAATCGATGGCGGGGCCTTGGCCTTGAGCTCCTCACCACGATTTTATAACAATATTACATCATTTACAATTTAATGCCATGGGGTCAAACTGGGGACATTACACAATTCAACTACAATGGGGCTTAGGATGCCTTGACTTCTCTTTCCTAGACCTTGTCCATCATAGCCTATCTTCCTTAATTATTTTGAACCAATTTTTTTGGTATGCTTTTCAAATTCACCAAATATATCTTGGGAAATGTCTAAGGAAGATGATATTACCAAAGTAGTCTTAGTCATGGTGTTGGCTTTGGCAATGTTAATGGAATATTGATTTGTTTCCTTTGTCTCCTCGACAACTATTTGTACCTTTTTCAATGATTCCTTGTTCTTTGTCAACACTTGTTATATCTCAATCATCATATTAGTGAGCTTGTCCTCCTACTAGCTATCCATCTGAATGACCTTCTTTCCTAGTGAAACAAGTTGAACTCTACTCTTGTCCAATCTGCCATAACTGCAATGAGGGACTCTTGGCATTCATTAAATTGATATTTTAGTAATGGAAACAATCTTGCTGAGGTCTCAAGGTTATTCTCCATCTTTTCCATCCTCTGATCAAATATTTGGACCTTCTCTTTCAAGTACAAGTTTTCTTATTAAAGTTGAATATCGATGACCCATAGGTCTTCCAACCTTTCTCTTTTGCTATACCCATGCTAAGTTTGTGTTCTCTTCAAAGTTATAGTAGTTTTTTCATGGTCAAGAAATAAAATTCTTTGTTACCTTATGATCTGCAAGCTAGGGACTTATATCCCAATTGTAACAACCCAACATTAGATATTAGTGTATGGTACATATGGTAATGGTAAAAATTTCAAGAAATATATAAACAAATTAAAAAGAAAAATGTGCATTATAACTTAATTTAGGCGCATGAGTGACAAGTGTGTCACGCATGCATAAACTAAGAAATTGAATAAAATATGGAAATTAAGAAATATAAAAGGGGCAAAACCAAGAGGAGGGGGCTCTAGTCTCGTGGAAGGATTTTGGGGGTCCTTTCTTGTTGTGTTATTTTTGGCTTGTGTGTGTGTCTCCCTTAAGAGAGAGTATAAGGAGGAGGAGAGGGTGGAACTTAGATTGATAGAGAAATAGAGAAAAGAGTTAAGAGATTACCTAATTTGGCATGAGTTTAATTGTTGAGGGATCGGGGCCTCATCCTTTGGTTGGGGGTTGGTTGGGTGGAGAGTTGTCCCCCCAAAAGTTGCGGATAGTGGAGCTGGTCACTGGTTGAGGATAAGGTATACATGCCAATATTAGTTAAGCTGGTCATCGGTCAGGTAAGTGGAGATTCTTCTTGGTGGCTTACAGTTCTAATTTTATGATGTTATCTATTATAATTTTCTTTTTTTTATGGATATAGACTTGATAGAATAGTTTTCTCTGAAATTTTGTGCAAGAAATCTATCTTTTATTATGGTTTTCAATCATTATAAAAAATTAGGGTCCTTACATTTGTATTAGAGCCTCAAGTTCAAATACTTAGAGGCCATAAGGGCCAACCACCTAATAGATATGATTTATTATACAAATAAAATATTAGCAGTGTTGGGATTCTAACCCCGATCTCTTGTTGTTGAGCAAGTGCCTTTCCGAGCTACACCCTTATTTTATGTAGGACAAGGTTTTGAATATTGAACTTAACCAATAAAAAATATTCCACTCTGTAAGTTATTAAAATAAATGTGCTCTTCTTATGAAATAATTATCCCTCTAAATAATTTATGAGTCTACAAACATCAATGAATTGTTTTTAGAGGACATTGTATCATGATTATGTAATAGTTGTATATGATTCTATGGGTTGATTTCATAAGGGTGGAAACAAAATCTTACAATGAAGCTATAGCACACTATTTCCCTTAACCAAAGTTGCCACCACCATTTCCCTAGAACCATAGATAACATTACTTTCTCTTTGTGTGCACAAAATATATGCTCTTCATTGAGTAGAATATATAACATATATTCTGTGCACATTAAAAGAAAGTAATGATTGCATTTCGAAGAAAAATAAGAAAATAAATTTTACTCAACCATTAAGAAGGTTGTTTAGATATCCCCTGCACATGCAATATGTTAAATTCATTTACATAGTGGAATGCATTTGTTGTTTAGCTTGACTAGTTCTTTTTGTGGACTTGGTTTTTTGTTGTGTGCATGCAATGCATTTCAATATATTTTGGATTTATCTTGAGAGGATGGTATCAATCAAAACTCATTGCAGTGGGTTTTTGTTAAACTATATGATTGATAATGTTGTTATGCTAATTCTAATCTTACAAATAATATTCCATTATGAATGCATGGTGATATGTTTTGTTAGCTATTCCATTTTGTTGTATTTATCTAAATGGAAAAGGATTTAGGTTAGACACAGAAATTTCCACATTACAAAGGCTCATTTCCATCCATTGTCTTGAGCTTCTTAAATGAACTATCAGATTTACAAAGCATGGATTCAATTATTCCTTCGTTATTCTATCCATAGCTAGAACTTCAACCTATGTATTTTTCTCAGTTATGCCAAAATTATTTGTTGAAACTCGTTAACCTGTGCAAATTTCCTTTACATTTACCTTTGTGATTTATGTGATCTACATCTCCTTCAAAAAAGTTGCAACAACCCTTCAACTTTTTCATTCCAAGCTGTGCAATTAGTATTCCTTGCACAAACTGCAATTTCCTTCAACCATAAGACTGGAATCTAACTTCATGCCAATCTCTTTAAATTATCTTTCATGTAAATATTTGATAAGCATCATCTCCTTTTGTATGTGTGATTAAGCACTCATGGCCAAATCCAAGTCATAGTCCAATCTAGTTAATTGATTTTCATGCAAGTATTTGATAAGATCCAACAATATGCATAGACTTGATGAAAACTTGTTCACAATCTATAAATGGACCTACACTTTGTATTACTGCAAGCTTGATTTGTAATTGTGGGTCAACTTTAGTCTGCAATCTTCATTTACAATAAATGTAAGTTTTTGTTATGGTGTCTTCCATGATCATAGCAATAATCCCATGATTCAGATACACAAGTTACAAACCTAACTGTATTTGTCCAACTTGTCGTAATGTAAAGAATGTAAAAATAACATGGAAGATGAACCATTGCAACAAAATAATAACCATTATGTAACCAAAATGTCAATCATTGTGATTGGTAGATAGGAATTCATCTAAGGATTCATAAATTCCTAGCTGCATTAAGATAAATCATCAAGCAAACTACAACCTAGGAAAAAGAAAAAGTGGTTTTCTTGAGCGATCTAATTGAGACTTGGCCAGCACAATGCTTATTAGGACTCAACCCATAACATCTTTGCTTGTAAAATTTGATATCATGCTTTTGTATCATGGATGGTCATTTAATATATGTTTGATCTTAATTGACGTTTTAAAACATTCATACTCATCATCGGAATACCCCATAATCCTACGTCTCTTCCCAATCAAACACTTGGGTGCATACATAAACATTGCTTTTTATCTTTGGTGAATATCTATTGTCATTCATCACCCAGCCTCCACTTCTCGTATGTCCCAACTTGGTTGGATTCCTGTGACTCGAAAATAAACGAGTAACATATTTGGTGAGTGCGTTAATAGAACGTTGTCATGTATCATTACATAATTATGCATGCTCCCAGCTACCATGGCCATTATGTAACATAATAACAATGTAACAGCCTGTAATAATGATCAACACCACCACTTTTGCATGGACAAACACTTGATGAGAATCTCCTTAGTAGTAAAATAATCTAACTGAGAGAGAAGTTACATGAAAGGAATGTGTAACAAACACTCATGTGAGGGTATAAATATGCGAGAGTGTGATGTGTGGGATTGGGTAGGGTTTGTGATTTTGTAGCGGTACATGATTTATTTTCATTTTTAACACAATCTTACCCCTCTCCAATCTCTTCCTAGCCCTTGTTGTGCCAATGTTGTGCATATATATTTTTTATTACTCACATATTTATATAGTTGTGTACTATTGCTCTCTCCTTGTGTGTTGGTGTGTAATATTTCAGAATGTATTTGATCATTATTATTTTCCTACATACTATTAGGGCTTTGTTTTTGACGTTTTTATCATAACTTTAATATTAACATAATTTTGGAGTAGTTTGAGTCAGTGAATTTTTGTATGAATATTTTTCAGTGTGCTCTACCTCGATGGATTCATATGGTAACAATGTCCCGAGAGGCTAGAGGAAAATTTGTCCATGATTAAGAACCAAAGGTGACAATAAATGACAACAACTAGGTTTTTATCACGTTGTTGCAGGTGCTTGAGAGTTTTGGTTAGTTTTTGGCAACCTAACTGTAGGTTGTTATATTAGCACTCCATATTTATATTATCCTACTATGTGTTGATGCCTAGAAATGTCCTTGAGTCGACAGTAGGGGTTCTCCCTAATATAAATCCCCAATTAGACCTTAAACCGTTTGGAATAGGGAACTCGCTTGGATTTTGGCCTAGATACCGTTCACTAGTTTTGGGTTTCCAACGGTTCCAACCTAGTCCAATGTTTAGGTTTTTTTAAGGGGATGAAATGCAATATGAACTAATCAACAATACATGCATACACTATACTAACCTGTCCTATCTAGGAGCAATATTAAAGGGCATGATCAATGAAGAGCATTGATATACACATTCAGAAAACATATAGATGTATATTAGACATGTATAACATCTACATAATAACACATTCACATTAGAATAGTCACAATAGCATAACAATTATGCATTCACTATTCATAGAAAGCAAAGACAACATATAAGTACTTATACAATAAAAATAGAATATTGTAGGAATGATCCACCAGAAATTAAGAACAATCTTATTGCATATAGGAGAAAAGTAAAGAGAGAAATAGTTCTGCAAAATTCATCCAAGCCAGAGCCATGATTCCATGCCAAAAATTTAGTTCAATAGATTTTCTATTCATCCACGTAAATAGTTTTTACAGAAATTAGCAGTACAAGCTAAAACCAAAATTCCCCTTTCTCTCCCACTCCCCTTTCTTTTATAACTTTGACTAAAGTAACTCCATTTAGATTCCCATAGTTAGTTATGAATCTTGGGTTCTTCAGGCACTTCTAACTTAGATTTTTTATTCTCTCAAAAAAAGAAAATAACCTAATTTTAAATTACATAATTTTAAGAGGGAGCATTCCCTTGGGATTTAATAAATTGATCAAACAATTCACAATCATATGAAATAATGTTCAAATGTCGGGGCTTGACCAAACACAATGAGACTTCATGTGACATTGCTTCTTAGGTCAATGTGATTAGTCCCTTCATGGCAAAAGTGTGGCACATTGTCATGAAATGGACTTTGCGTGTGGGTACCCCAACTAGATCTTGCAGTGCATGTGTGATCACTTGTAATGTGGTTCATATGGATTCAATTCCTTCATATTTGATTTTCCTAAGCTCTTCTAGTCACTTCTCCTTTGGAGTGGGTTCTTCAAAGGTCCCTGGGGTGGTAGCTAGCATCTTTTGAACACTTTCTCCATACCTATGTGTATATTCTAGAATTTACTTAGTGAAGCAATAACATCCTTTTACAAATTTAACTCAATTTCCTGCAAGTTATCCATGGTGGTGTAATCTACCTGTATTTCCTCCATAGTCCTCTTTGGAAAATGGGGGGAACCTCAACAGTCTGTTACTTCCAGGCTTCCACACCCTTCAGTTTTCCCTTAACTTTCTTGATGTTGAGATCATGTTCTTTGGCGCTTTCAATTACAACCTTAAGCATTGCCACAACCTTTTGTACTTCATGGAGCTTCTATGTGACCGATTCCTGTGCATGGAAGTACTCATGTTGTAATGCGATAGCGCAAGCATGAAATTCTGCTAAGCTCTACTTTTCCCCTCTCAATTCCTTTGATTCTCTTTTTAGTGCATCTTTTTCATTATGTAGGATTTTAGTATTTGTTATCATGGCCTCTTTTCAACTTCGAGACCCTCGACTCGAGCAACTAATGCATCCTTATTTATTAGTAAATACTCCGCTAATATATCCAAAGTTCTTTTTTCTTCCTGGAGGGAATCATAATTGTGTTTTAACTCAACTCCCTCTCTTATGGTTTCCAGGAGATGGTCCTCTAAAAGGACAATCTTCTTTATGGCCTGGTTTATCTCTTTGGATAGATTTTATGTGTTGTCTTCATTCTCCAAAGCGGTGGCCACATTTGTTGAGTCCATAAATTTGGGTGCTTTATTGGTGTGCTTGAATACAGGAGTCTCCAGTGTAATGTTCATCTTAGGTTGCATGGGAAGCCTGAGTTTCTAATGTTCCTTTGCATGATTTGTTTCTTTTGTCGGATAAAGACAAAGGAACTACAATATCCCAAGTTTGTACCCTAGTTATAAAGTCCTTAAGACATTTTGATTTGATGTTGAGTCAAGAGACTCTGGAGGCCCTAGAATAATTAGATTTAAATACATTTTGATTTGATGTTGAATCAAGAGACTCTGGAGCATCTAGAATAATTATATTTAAATACATTTTGATTTGATTTTGAATCAAGAGACTCTGGAGCATCAAGAGTAATTAGACTTAAATACATTTTGATTTGAAATTGAGTCAAGAGGCTCCGGAGCATCAAGAGTAATTAGACTCAAAAACATTTTTGATTTGATGTTGAGTCATGATACTTTGGAGCATCAAGAGTAATGAGACTTAAATAATTTTTGGTTTGATGTTGAGTCATGAGACTCTAGAGCATCAAGGATACTTAAATTCACATAATTTTGGATTGATTTTGAGTTAAGAAAACTATAGAACATCAAGATTATTAAATGAAATGATCATTTATGTTTATCTATTTTAATGTTTCTAACTGTTGGGAAACAACCCAGTTAAAAGAGGGACCAAGCACACTAGGACAGGGGGATAATTTCTTAAATTAATATATAAGAGAGTTAATGAAGAGTTAATACAATGTGAGGATAAATATTATTAATTAAATTAAAAATAAAATAAATGGTGAGATTTGAAACCTAACTACTCCTTGAATAGGAAAGAAAATAAAAGAAGACAAAGAGAGGTAAAATATATACACTTTTTCCCTAACATTAATAAATATTATTATTATTTATTAATAATATTCATTAATAATATATATATATATATATATATATATATATATATATATATATATATATATATAAAGTATTTTATGGTGTTAATTTATAAGTTGAAAATAAAATGTTTCTCTTATGAGAATTTTAAACAATATTAAACATGTATAAGTCAAAATTTGACTAAACAACTTAGTGATACTTCAAGACCCCGGAACAAATAATGAGTCTACCTTTAACGAACAAGTTAGACCAATGATGAAGTCTGGTTTGAGGCTAAAACTATAATAACCTATCCACTATGTTGTAACCATATCTAATAACTATGTATTTGTCGTTTAATGACGATTAACAAAAAAATTAAGTATGGATTTTTGGAGTTGTTACAATTGGTATCAGAGCCAAGTTTCAAACACTTTGTGGCCTTTGGGCTTGTCCGTAGACCCATTGTGGATGAATAAAACTAATAAAATCATTTTTTTTCTTCTACACATCAGAATTTTAGAGTTCAAAGGATAAATGACAATACAACAACAAACGCAACCAAATCTGCTCAACGAATTTAGAAACCAAAATTATGTTTCTTCACAACTTTTAAACTTGACATTAAGTACAACTAGAAATAGAGTTGAGCTTGGGAGGACCTGGGAAGACTTTGCTCAGTAGGAGGAACTCATAGACCATATCCAGAATACAAGACAACAAAATTATAACTTACAGAAAACATGATTGTTGAAAGGGATTCTAGTCAGTACATGAATCTTGAATCACCACCTCATGAGGAGGCAATGCATGTCAAGTTAAATGACTGCTACACATTCAGAATTAATGAAAAGTGTGCAAATTTGAAAGTAAAATTCCAAATATTTAAAGATGATAATATTGGAGCAAGAAAGGGCAGGAAGATGTCAACACATTTTTACTAAAAGCATTAACATAAATCAAGAACAACCAACAGCTTGCTCACACATCTAGTAATGTAGTCAAAGGGCCTATCTATGAGAAAAGGGCTAGAAGCAAATAATTTGATGACATACTAAATCTATGCCTAATTCAAGTTCAAACTTAGAAAATAAACAATACTACAGTAGCAACTCTTCAGACTCATCCTTATCCTCTCCCTATAAAAAGAAACATAAGCCTTCTAGTAGTGGAGGACTGCAAGGAGAATTTAAGAAGATCAAATCCCCAATCTTTAATGGATATTTAGACATAAGTGAGAAAGCCGAGGAATGTCTAAATATTTTAAAGTTTATAATTATCCAAGTAATTTGAAAGCTCGCCTGGCCATCTATAACTTAAACCGAAAGGCTTCCTAGTGGTGGTGAGATATGAAACTAACCAAGAATTTGAAAGAAATAAATGTTAAGTGGAATAATTTTAAAAGAATGTTCCAAGATAAGTATATGTCAGAACAATTATCTGACAAGAAGATTAAGAAGTTCCATGACTTAAAGATGGATTCTATGGCCATGGATAGTTTGATTAACATATGTTTAGAACTGCTCCATTATGTACCCTATATCAGAGATGAAAAAGTTATGATTCAATAGTTTTTAGGTTTCCTTCCACCCTAATTCAAGGAAAAGATAGAGTTTGACGCTCCTAATAATTTAGATGAGGTGCTATACAAAGCGAGGATTTGTTATGAGCACAATCAACATGAAAATGAAAGCATAAATAAGAGCAGATAAAAACTTAAAATTCTTTTCAGATAATAGAAGGAAGGTTTTTAAACCAACTCCTTATCGCAAGGGAAATAAAAGCTTTCCTACTAACAATCTACCATGGTGGATATTGAAGGTAAAATTCCATCTAAACCCATTTTTATTTTTATTGACCTAGGAGCATGTCGTTGTTACATATCTCCTAAGGTTGTTGATGCTTGCAACTTAAATAAATCAAAACAAAACAAACCATGGCTAGTGTAGCTTGCTACAGGAACTAAGATAAATATTTCTTATTTAGTTAAAGGTTTCAATTTGGACATGAATGGTCTGAAAACAACTGCATATTTAAAAAATTTACCATTGGGTTCTTACGATATTTTGATAGGCATGGATTGGATGGAACAACATCATGTAATACTCAATTGCTTAAACAAAACTTTCACCTATGTGGATGAACATGGAAACCAACAAACTGCTTGTGGAATAACCAAACAAATTTTAGTAAGACAAATTTCATCCTTACAAGTTAATAAATGTGTTAGAAAAGGCTGCAAGATTTACGCTATTAATATTCAGAATTTCAGCAAAGAGAACAAACAACAAATAGAATATTTTCCGGTTTAAGTGAATTTAAAGATGTGTTTCCCGAGGAAATACCAGGGCTTCCTCCTAAGAGGTACTTGGACTTTTCCATAGAGCTAGTTCCCATAGTATTACCAGTTTTGAAAGCTTCATACAACATGAGTACACCTGAGCTGGTTGAGCTGAAAATGAAACTCCAAGAGTTGATTGAGAAGTGGTATATAAGACCCAGTGTGTCTCCATGGGGATCACTAATCCTTTTTGTAAAGAAAAAGAATGGTACAATGCGAATGTGCATTGATTACCGATAGTTGAACAAGTTCACGATTAAAAAAATATATCCACTTCCAAGAATATATGATTTATTTGATCAAGTTGGGGGATCCAAGATATTTTCTAAGATTGACCTACGATGTGGTTATCACTAACTAAGAATTAAAGATGATGACATAAATAAAAATCCTTTAGAACCAGATATGGCCACTATGAATTCGTAGTGATGCCATTTGGATTGACTAATGCACCTGCTACTTTTATGTGCATGATGAATAACATATACAATGAATATCTAGATAAGTTTGTACTAGTCTTTATTGACGACATACTGATTTACTCTAAGAATGAGGAAGAGCACGAAGAACATTTGAGAATTGTGCTACGGAAGAACCAATTATATGCTAAGTTTAGTAAGTGTGACTTTTATAAGAAACAAATTCACTATTTAGGACTAGTGATGCCATTTGTCTTGATTAATGCACCTGCTACTTTCATGTGCATGATGAATATCATATACAACGAGTATATAGATAAGTTTTCACTAGACTTTATTGACGACATACTCATTTACTCTAAGAATGAGGAAGAACACGAAGAACATTTGAAAATTGTATTGCAAGTGCCACAGAAGAACCAATTATATGTTAAGTTCAGTAAGTGTGAATTTTATAAGAAACAAATTCAGTATTTAGGAAACATAATTTCAGAGGAAGGTATTGTTGTAGATCCTAAAAAGATAAAAGCAATCACAAAGTGGCCTACTCCTACCAATGTGTCTGAAATTCGGTCGTTTATGGGACTAGCAGAGTACTATAGGAAGTTCATAGAGAACTTTTCTTGGATTGAGTATCCCATTACTTCCTTACAGAAAAATGAGTCGAAGTTTGTATGGTCAAAAAAATGTGAAAAGAGTTTCTAGCAACTGAAACATCTATTAACAACTGCTCCTATCCTAAAGATAGTTGATCTAGATGGGGATTTCGTTGTTTGCATGGATGCATACAATGAAGGACTAGGTGGAGACCTCATGCATAATGACTATGTTATTTCTTGTCAGTCACGAAAGTTGAAAGAACATGAAATAAATTATGCGACGCATGATCTAAAGTTGGCTTCCATCATCCACGCTTTGAAAATGTGAAGGCACTATCTAATGGGAAAATGATTTCTCCTCAAAATAGATAACATGGGCTTGAAGTACATCTTTGAGCAGCAAAATTTGAATGCTAGACAAGCTAGGTGGTTATCTTTTCGAAGCGAATACAACTTTGAAGTCAAACACATTAAAGGTAAGGAAAATAAAGTGGTTGATGCCTTAAGTTGGAGAGGGAATTTAATTTATGAAGTAATAGTCAACCAAACTAATTCTGTTTTGTATGAAAAAATTAGGACAACGACTAAAAATGATAACTTTTACATTGAAATAATAAGAAAAGTTTAGGAAAACAAGTTGAGATAGCTACATAAAGATTATAGAATTGACAAAATAGGTTTATTATGGTCTAAGGAAAGGTTGTACGTACTAGAATTGACAAATATCAGGTTGGATATTTTAAATGAATTTCATAAACAACCCTATTCTGGGCATCATGGTTACCAAAAGATTATTTATGTTGCAATAAATATTATTTATGGCCTAAACTGAAAGTTGATGTATCTCTTTATATAGCTAAGCGTCAAGAGTGCCAAATAGTCAAGACTAAACACTAGCACCCAACTAGATTTGTCCATTTTGGAATGGAAATGGGAAGGGAAAAGTATTGATTTTATCACTAGTTTTCTGAAAGGAAAGAAATAAAATGAATCCATCATGGTAGTAGTGGACAAACTCTCTAAGGTGTACATTTCATTCCTATAAATTCAACTTATAAAGCAGTACACATTGCAAATATTTTCTTGAAGGAAACTTTCAGATTACATGGTGTCCCAGAAACAATTATATCTGACAAAGACACGAAGTTTATGGGTAACTTTTGAAAGGAATTATTTTTTGGGCTAGACACATAGCTGAATTTCAGCACTGCCTATCACCTACAAACGAATGGAAAAATGGAACGCACTAACCAAATATTAGAGAATATGCTTCGTATGTATGTTATGCACAACCCATCCCATTGGAAAGACTACATAAATCTTGCATAGTTTGTATATAATAACGGTTATCAAACATCCACTAAAATGAGTATGTTTGAAGTGTTATATGGCAGAAAACGTAGAACTCCTGTGACTTGGGATAGTCTGGTGGATAGGTTGATGTTAGGACCAGATCTGCTAAAAGAATTAGAGAAGTTGGTAAACAAGGTACAACAAAAATTAAAAGAGGAACATGATTGGAAAAAGGTTATGTCGACAGAAGCATAAGAGATAAAGAGTATCAAGTTGGGGAACATGTGTATCTAAAAATCAAAGTGAAAATAAGTTCATTGAACTTGGGAAAATGTAGAAAGTTAGCTCCTAGACATGTGGACCGTTTGAAGTATTGGCTAAGAAAGGCCCGATGTTCTATGAAATTGCATTGCCTGCTCATGGTAATGTTCACAATGTTTTTCATGTATCCTTGCTTAAAAAGTATGTTTATGACTCTAAACACATGATCGATTGGGATTTGTTGCAGGTAGAACCAGAAGGGGAGTTTATTCCAATCCACTTTGCATTCTGGACAAGAGAGATATGAAGCCGCCAGAAGCAGGTTATTGTCTAGTTGAAAGTGCAATGGAAGCACTTCGGTCCTGAAGAGGCCGTGTGGGAAAAGGAGGATGCCATGAAAGAGGCATACCCTTTTCTATTTCAAAGTACAAGTTAAAAACATGTTAACATCAGGACTATGTTGTTTTAAGAGGGGTGGGATCTAATACCCCAAGTTTGTACCCTAGTTATATAGTCCTAAAGACATTTTGATTTGATGTTGAGTTAGGCGACTTTGGAGCATCTAGAATAATTATATTTAAAAACATTTTGATTTGATGTCGAGTGAGGAGACTTCACAGAGACTTTGGAGCATCTTGAATAATTAGATTTAAAGACATTTTGATTTGATGTCAAGAGACAAGAGAATCTAGAGCATCAAGAGTAATTAGACTTAAATACATTTTTGATTTGATGTTGAGTCAGGAGACTCTCAAGCATAAAGAGTAATGAGACTTAAATACATTTTTGTGTTGATGTTGAGTCAGGAGACTCTGGAGCATCAAGGATACTTGAACTCAATTTTTTTTGGATTGATGCTGAGTTGAAAAAACGCTAGAACATCGAGATTATTAAATGAAATGATAATTTATGTTTATCTATTTTAATGTTTCTAACTGTTGGGGAACAACCAAGTTAAAAGAGGGACCAAGCACACTAGGAGGGGGGGAATAACTTCTTAAATTAATACATAAGAGATTTAATGAAGAGTTAAGACAATGTGAGGATAAACATTATTAAACAAATTAAAAATATAAGAAATGGAGAGAACTAAAACCTAACTACTTCTTGAATAGGAAAGAAAATAAAAGAAGACAAAGAGAGGTAAAAGATATAGACTTTTTCCCTAACAAAGAGAGAGCATCTTGAATAAAAGAAAAGAGCCTTCTTCTAAAATGAACAGTTGCAGAGAAAGGATATTACAGGGGTAATGGTTCTAATTTCACTAGAGGGTTCAGTTGTATTTACTAGAGCGTTCAAGTAACCATGAGCAGTATATGGTTTGTCTAGGAGGGATAGTGTTAGGGGGATGATATTACAGGATTTACAAAAAGTTGGCAAAACACCTTGTGGCTACCTTGCAATAGTAAGAAAGATAGAGAATAGCCCTATGTTATCTACCTCTCAGTGTGCTTGGTTTGTCTCGGGGATGACTTATGGAATGAGAAGTTGATCTATTCAAGGTCTATGGATGGGAGGAACTTAGAATTTCCCCAAAGAGTTGGAAGCGTTAAAGTCTGATAAGTTCCTCTAACTTTGTTATTATTCCTATTGTGTAATTATCTAAACATTATTGTTTATTTAAATTGGATAATGAGAAAGGTTTTTGTTAGATCTTTTAGTAGTTTACTAATAGTTGTTCATACCTATTGTATATACCTGTTAGCAGTAGATTACTTATATTCTCGTTCTGTTTATAAATTCACGTTATTCACATTCTACTTGTTATTGTCTAAATTCATTTGGGAAAATTACTAATATTCTGGATGATTGGTTTAAACACTGAGAGCGTTGGGAATCACCCCTCTCGTTTTACAAAATGATAAAAGAACAATTTATATAAGCTACGTAAACATGTGCGAATAGGCGATAAGGGATTCACCATATATTTCATAAACAAATACATGAATAAGTTTACTCAAGCCGAGTTAAACGACATTAACATTAACAGTTAAAAACACCAAACATAGAGCCAAGAATTTGGGTTCAAGCCCCAGGAAACTTACACCAACAAACATCCAGTAATAACACTGTTTAAAATCAATAGCAAAGACCCTTTATTATTTACAACGATAACACCATTACAAAGCACAGATGTTTGCATTGTCAAGGGCATCGGTCGAAGTTGATCTCACATACAAAAACTCAGGTGAATGAGAATAAAACTAGAGATTGCAACTCGGAGGATGTTGGAGCCACAAATGGCTGTGAGCTTACAGGAGCATTACGCTCTCCCTGTGTAAGTCTCATGTGATGAGTGACGACCATATAACCCTCATGCCATACCTACAAACCAATGGTAAAAATGGGTTAATACATATATACAATGTGTATGTAGACAAAATGAATATGTATGTAAACAAGTTTAAATATCAAAACCTGGATGATAAGTTTACTCTAGTTGAGATATGAGAAGGCCAATGCATTGACATGAAAACTTTCATAAAAACCATAGTAGTATAAGTCGAGTACGAATACGGATATGATTTGATACGGAAAAAATACGTAATAAAAAAATCCAGATAAAATACGGAAGTAGAATTCTTATATATAATACTTTTAATCAAATATATAAACCAAATTAGCATAAATGTACATTAAAAACCATTCATTTTGATAAGAAAGTAATAAATTGAATATTGTTTGTATTTTATAGTTATTAAATAATTAAAATTTGGTTTTTTAAAATTTACTTTTTCATTAGTAACAATCTATATTCGTATCATATATATACCGGACGAATTCTAATTGCTCCTAATTTCTGCACGTTCACACGAGGGGGGCTTCACTCAATAAACCGCTATCATAGCACGTTCGTTGGTGGCATATGAAACAATACCCCTAATTTCACTAAATATTGGAAAATACCTTCCAAAATCGTTTTTTTTAACCCCCTCCCAATATGCCTTCCCGATTTCAAAAAATCCCCTATTTTCACTAGATATTGTACCCATTTTATACCCCTTTATATTTCTACCTAGTATATTGATATGACACCCCTCTTATGACCCCACATGCATTCTACAATGCACCTTGCTTCTTTCGATATATATTGTGGATGCACATTACTTCACCCACAATGCAATTACTCAACCACATATAATTATGATTTGCAACATCTAATGGTCTAATGAAGAGATAGGAGATCACGTCTTGTATGTCACTAGAGCCAATGCATATAGTACAACATTTAGATTGCATGTTGCAGTTCCCCAATCGCTGACTAAGCCTATCGTGGGCTAGGAATCCAAGCCCCCAGGGCTTGTAACAAGCTCTAGGAGGCTCACTAAACCTCCCAAGGCCTGTAACAGGCACGAGTGGTTGGGTATTCAAGCCCCCAAGTCCTATCGAGGGCCTATAACAGGCCTTGGAGGCTTAGATCCTCCCAAGGCTATTGGTAACAACTAGCTGAGTGCTATTGGTAACAATTGGCTGGCAATGACCACTGTCTCTCAACTATGATTGACTGGAAACCCACTTCACCACGAAATCCCTGGCCTCAAGCATGCCTCAAGACGCGATTTCCCTGCATATTGGTAAGCTCGAGCCTTGCCTCAACCTGACTTCTCATCCAGTCGTGATCCCACCATCTCCATTTGGCGGATATTTTTCAGACCGCCCATTTAAAAAAGACCCCAAAGTATTTTTGTATTGTTGCATTAAATAAAAAAACCCCCTTGCCCCTTAATATATAAGCAATATAATTTTTAGGTTTTCATGAATATTTAATACCGCAATATGAATGAACGTGATATTATATTGCCTTCTAGTGAAGCCCTCGTGGTTCACACCAACACTTGCTTCTATCATAGATTGACGGACTGGGAAGTCAAACTTGTAACTTTGATAGAGGTTTGGAATGAGCTAAGCTCCAGGGCAACCATGGAGAAGGCAGAGCCTCTCCACCACTCAAATAAATGCAAATGAAATGAGAAACTACATGAATAAACCCACCTTTCCCAAGAAACCAAGAATGTGTGCAAGGATTTTAATGAAGAGCTATACAAAGATAGGTGGAGGTGAGATACTCTACATTCCCCACCTGTGGACCAGTTTGATAGATAGTCTCTCATTTTCATCATAAATGTTGAGAACTATGTGACTGGCGGGAGGTGAAAGACTCACAATGTTGAGAGCTATGTGACTAGCGGGAGGTGGAAGACTCACAGTGCTTTAGTTTAATATATGCATCAATCAAAATGAAAAGTGTTGACCTTGATGGTAGAGATATAGGATGTAATTTATGATTCCCTCCAATGCTACATCCATCATACCCTTCAGAATTTTAAACGAGATGTTAGCTAGGAGGTACCTAAGCCATGACATCGAGTCGTAGGAAAAACTCGTGCCGAGCAAACAAGTATGTATATACATATAAAACCTTATGTTAACCATTGTGCAATGTCTATCCACGACCTAGTAAGTCGAGGAGCTAAGATGTATGCACAGTATTAACCGTATGCACGTTTAAATGTTTATGCCTAGCCATGAACGGTCATGGTCGAATGGCCAAGGAATTTTTATGGCTTAAAACTATAAATATAGTTATAATGTGTTATAATTATTGGACTTGATATTATATATTTCACGTAAGGAAAATTTATTAGTATGTATAAATATGATTATTATTTATTAATAATATTCATTAATAATATTTTAAATATGTGTGTGTTATAAAGTCTTTTATGGGGTTAATTTATAAGTTGAAAATAAAAGGTTTCTCTTATGAGAAGTTTAAACAATGTTAAATTTGTATAAGTCAGAATTTGACTAAACAACTTAGTGAGATTTCAAGACCTTGAAACAAATAATGAATCTACCTTTAACGAATAGGTTAGACCAAGGATGAAGTATGGTTTGAAGCTAAACTATAATAGCCTATCCACTATGCTATAACCATATCTAATAACTAAGTAGGTATTTGTCGTTTAATGACAATTCAAAAAAAAAAAATTAAGTATGGATTCTTCGAGTTGTTACAATCATCTTGGCCACTGAATATATTTTGGATGGTGTGAATGAAATAATAACAAGATATTTTAGTGGGAAGTGTCCCATGGTGAGAAGGAGGGTAGAACTGGTGGTAGGTACTTTTATATCCATGTCTTACGGTCCGTTGTCTTGTACTTATTCTTTTTGTCTTTGTTCTTCCTTTTCTTTTTTTTTGATTTTCCTCATTGTTGAGATATTGTAATTTCTAAGAATATTATATTTGTACTTTATTATTCCAGAGATGTTTCATTCCTCCGTGAAGATCTTATTGTATATCCGGAGATGTTTATTCCTCCGTCGGATTGTGGTAACTTGGGTTATTAGACTTTCCTAGTGGGGGTTGGCCCTGTATGTGTTATGTGGTTCAAAGGGTTATTAGACCACCCTAGAGGGGTCGGCCGAGTTAGTTGTAGTGGGGTGTTTAACCCAGTAATTAAGTTGGGGCCGACTTAGCTTGTGTAAAAGTTAGTCGGGGAACAAGTATAAGTAGAGGAGGATGTTCCTCACTTATCTCACTCATTCATTCACTTGTGAGTGGCGCACTTGTGTGAGAGAGGTCTGCTATGGAGGAGGAGGAGCTCATGTCTTTGGTTTACATCTTTGTATTTGCTGATCATCTATATTGAGGATGCTTTGCTGGGTTTTCTATCCCATGAGGGTTTCCCAGGATAAATCTGTGTCTCTTGTGTTTATGCTGTGCTTGTTGTTTCTTCAGTGATCCTGTATATGCTATTGTTGTGAAATGAAATGCAATGCTGATATTTTTTGTCTTAGCATATTGAATCTTAACACTCGTGTGCCTTGAGGTTTTCCTCTTTCCTTTGAATCCCTTCTTTCTATTGTTTCTATTCAAATTTCTTATGAGCTTCATCTTGCTCCTTTAGCTCTTTGGATTTCTATTGCAATTCTGCTTGCCTATCCTTTTCCTCTTTATCTTTCATCATTAGAGCTTCTTCTTTTGGTTTTGGATCTTGATTATCTTCCTGATGTAGCCAACCCCTATTGTTGAGGGGTTCGAGGGCCACTACCCCCGACGCAAATTTTAATATTCCTTGTAAAATGTTGTAATTTCATAGTCATTTGGATCATTCTTGACTTGGTCAATAATGGGTTTAGCTAGTGTTTTACGGGCCCATGGTTTTGCGTATCTTGTGGTATGTTCCCATGTTATTATCAGGTCACATATATGATGATATAAGTTATGATAGGGTTTTTCTCCCTAGAAGGAAATCCTCTTTTATGTATGAAGGAATTATATTGCGATTGTGTATTGTGAAAGATCAGTGTGACTGAGTGAGAGAGGCTATGAGAGAGTGAAGAGGAAGTTGTAGTGGATGTGTTGTGGGTTGTATCCCTTCATTTACTAGATGGGAGTGACTAAAAAGGATTGGTTGTTTCTTTGTGGACGTATCCCATATGGGTTGAACCACATATATTGGTGTCTCTCTTGTATTGTGTTCTTATGTGTTTTATTTCTGCATTTTATTTTATGTTATTGCTCCACGATCCTATTTTTCTACCATATTCCTCGACTCTCTTTCATAATTCTACCTAGTTATCCTCTTGTCTTTTCTGTGCAAGGGATTCTTCTACTTCCCATCATGCATTTTATTAGGCTAGATATGTTTACTTTCTAGTAGTGTCCCTAGTTGTACTTTTACCTTTCTTCATTCTTTTGGCCAAGTCTTTCATACTTTGAGACTCCTTGTAGATTTCTTCTTCTATGAAGAATTGATTTGCATATGGCCAAGTGATTTTTATAGTCGCACAATGGTTTCCCCCTTTCCCATGGATTTCATTTATTCAGTGTTTCTCTTCGCCAAAGTGGAAAGCATTCGAGTCCTTTATCAACTCCTCAACTTATTTTACTTTAGTGATTTTATATGCCCCAATGACTATTGGTAGGGGTGGCCACAATGCTTTCTTAGCTTTGGGAAGACTAGCTGCAATCATGTTGATGAACATCTTCCTTACAATATCCCGTAGGACCATGTGATCTATGATGTATTTAGTTAGAATGTAGGCTGGTTGTGACACTCCATAGATCCTCATGTACATTCTTCCTTCAGTCAGTAACTAGTCTCCTATATTGGTTACTTCATCAATGGCATGATATGACATGCACTTGGCTAGTTTCCCATGTATGACTGTATAGAGAGGCATGAAGAAATATTCATAGATCTGTTTATAATAACTCGCTTGCTTCTGCACCCATAGAGATTGACAATAAATGTGTATAGGGGGTCTGAAGGATTCCAACTCCATCCCATACTAGGAAATTGTTTAGAGTGCATACTATGTCCAATGGGTATGAGGGCATATGGAAGTTGGACTATTGCATGAGAAGGCCTTACTGCGCACTTAGAACTTTGTCCTTCATATTGGACAAGAGGATAGTTTCCCAGTTGAACCTGGCACCGAGCACAATGAACATGATAAAATAGGGGAATCCATTCTAACTTGAAGTGTATCATGTTTGGTTCCCCATACAATCTGCACAAGAGGGATACATCCATTCGATAAGGTTTCTTCAGCCATTTGGTTTCATATATACCAATTTATTTTCCGCGGAACTATTTACTTGGGCCCCATGCTTTCTTGATGAGTGTTGTGTAATTGATCTTAAGTGACATATCCCAATCAAGCATAATATTGATATTTGTTTTCGGGAACTTGTAATATTTGTCCATGGTAGATGACTGAAAAGAAGTGATGCCTTCGCCTACGACACTTTTGAGGATACACCTTCTAGCATCTATGTGAGAAAGCAACCATCCTATCACTTTCATGCATGGAAAAACTTTTGATCATTCTACTGCCTTGTGCAGTCCTGACCATTTGATGTTATGGTATATCATAATCTCTTCTACACTAGACATGCATTATTCCTTCACTTTGAAGAACTAGTACATCTCCCCCCAACGATACGTAGGACCTGACTCTGAGGTGCTATTGGTGCCATCATATTGAATTATGAGAGCTAAGGTTCATGTCTCCTTAGGTATTTCCTCACCAGATGACACTTCTTGAATAGTCTTGGACTTTTCTTGTTTCTCCGGTGAGACATAGAGTAGTCCCGAGAGTCAATAGAGACAACATCATTTTCCATGGGATATGGACTACAATACTAAGAAATTAAAACAAAAAAGCATTCAGGCTCAAAACATGGCCCATATTTTTGATGATGGTTATCCTAAGGGATACATGCTAAAATTAGACTCTGTCGATGGTGCAGTTTTGTTAAGAGCTGTTACAAATTCAAAAAATTTGTTTTATGATTCGACTTAAAGCTCAATGTTTCAGTTATTTTGATAGGGAGAAATATGCATACATAAAAAATATTTAAATTACAAATCATGCTTCACTGTTGGTGCAGATCTACTTCAACTAGGGCTCACTCAACTAAACACCAACAAACCCCAAGACACTGACCCTTTCGGAATCACCTGCAAATAAGGTGAAGTCTCACTCGAGGTATCTATGGGAACCGCAGGAACCATATTTCTGCAGCGGCGAAGGGGTGCGACAAGAATCTACCAAACATATTATTCCAACCCTCAACATGGTACAATGCTTAAGCAATTTTCAAGATGGCATACATATAATTTAACTAACTGAGATAAATGTTCATTAACTAGATAACATCCACATCATTCATACATCCACATTGAGCAACATATATTCCTCAATATTCAAAATATAACAAAATACATAACACATCATCACATCATTCATACACATTAAACACCAGATGTAACGTGGAAACCCAAATGGGAAAAAACCACAGAATCACTTTATTTATTCATGAGTCGCAGTAAACTAAGCACTACATGTTTGCAATAATAACTTACATATTTTCCTTCTCTTACAATGGATCTACGCACACAGCCTACAGATCATGCGACTCTTCTCTCATGGCATACAATATCTTTGACATACTGACCAAAAACAAGGCTAACTAATATACTAGGTACTGATTAACCAATGAACTAACATCCCCAAAAATCCCAACCCATTACATTTTTATAGGGTGCACACAGCCTGCCTTGCTCCCACTACCCCACTACTCAACTACTCCACTCATAAATGTATGTGGACAAAATATCCTAACTAAATTACTCAATTTCTCCCTAGACATATTCAAAATGCCCAGCTTCCTTGATTCTTGGCCACTAGGTTAGAGTTGACCCTTCTTCATTGCACCACTTTTCCTTAACCTTGCTCACACCAAAATTGCACAAAACTTTACCCAACCCAACAAGCCCCCAACACTCACATGTGTCTAGTGTTGAACCAAAAACTCTACATACTTCTATCTCAGCTCCTCAACAGTCTACTGAATCTGGTCTCTATGATGGCATATTTGTGCCAACTCTCATGTTAGATGTGCTTGCGCCTGCTGCTCACTCCATTCTATGGAATTTTGAACTTCAATGGTTGCACCACTTGTAATTTGCAGTACATGATCTGCTTCACCCTGAATCTCTTCGACCATCTCAGTTCGCCTCCACTACTCAATTCTCAGTTGATTAACTTCCTATTGCAGTTGTTTGTTCACAAAAACTTTTACCATCTTTCCAGTCGACGACAGAGTCTTTAGCTGACTCTTTAGATTTGTCATTTTGTTCCGTGTCTCCTCCATCTTGGAATTTATATTCTGCAGCTCCACATCAGATAGCAATGCATCCCATTCTTTTGTAGCATCTTCAAATAATTTTCCACATTTTCCTTTGCATCTCTTTATAGCTCCGATTGCTTCGGTGATGTCCTCACTTCGTTGTGCTGTCACTTATGGTGGTGTACTTGGCACCAACTTCGCTTCCAATTCTCCAATCTTTTTTGGGAACCCTGAAATGGCTTCGTCCAATCTCATTATCTTTTCCTCGGTATCCATTTCTTCAGCTAACTCAGCTTCAGGTACTACGCGACATGCTACCGCGAAATCATTATGAAGTTGTTCCTTCTCTTTAACAATTTCTTCACGTTCCTTCTGCAGCTTCTCGTACTCTTCCTGCAATGTGCTATGTTGTGCACATAACTTTATCATTTATTCTTATGTATTTTTCTCATGCACTCTTATTTCCTCTGCGACATGCTGCTGGATGTTTTGCAGCATGAACATGGGTAGCACAGATACATTCAAATCAACGTAGCTCAGTTGATGAGCCCGCTCCTGTATTAATCCTGGTTCGTCAAAACTTAATGCTCTAGGCAATACTTGAACTTTTATTCTCATCATATTTGTGGATGCTTGAGGCATCACTTCCTCATATGTTCTTCCTTGTGTCTACTTCACAACTCTCGACTAGGCTAGAGTTATATGGAGTCCCTGGATAGCTCGTCATAGACCATCGAGTTGATCTACCACTCCTCCAAATAACTTCAAGGTTTTCTCTTCAGCTATCTTCGATGTTTCTTCAGACACCTTTGTCATACGGTCATACATGATGTTAATATCATCCTCAATTAAGGTCATGACATCCTGTTGATTCTCCACTTTTGACATCTTCATTTGTCCATGTGGCGCACTTGATCCCTTTCTCTTATCACTGGGCTCGGTATTTGTCTCTGTCGCGCTCGAATGTTGACCTTATTCCTACGACTTTTCCTGATTTTGATTGTCCCCCCCAGTATTCCCTGCAAGATGGGAATCTCTATCATCACCATGGGCTCCATTCTACGTGTAAGTACCACCCCGTTCCTGATCTTGCTATGACACATTTTAGAGATCTGCTCAGCCTCAATGGGTGCTTTCCACTCTAACTTCCATTCATCAGTAATGGCAAGGATATCTTGCTCTAACAGTTTGTAGTTAGTCACCAACCATTTCTTATCCAGATCATGTCTCACCTGGACATACATATGGTGAGGGCCTACTTTAAATTTTATAACTCCTATGAATTTGGACACCATTGATGCTTATATGCGCGGGATCATTAGGACATGATGTCGGAGTGCTTCCTTGTGCATGTAGAATTGCACATTGTTTTCAATTTTCCTCTTTGTCTCATCACTAAACCACAGTTTAGCATATCACATGGCCAATTGTTTCCCATCCAATGCATCTTGGCAGTCGTTGACTGAATTCAATGCATCTTAGCAGTCGTTGACTGAATTCATTCAACATGAAGGTGTCCTAGTTCATTTTCATCTCTTATATGCACTACTCCATTACTGCAATTACTATCGCGAGTACATGGTTCGGCTAACAATTCCTGAGTACTTTGCTTACTAGCGCCATTGCTGTGAAGCGCACTCGTTGTTCATTGGTTGAGGTTATTTTGTAGTCCCTCTTATATTTTGTCATATCGTACTTTCCCTTCATAGAGTTTGCAAGCTCCCTATCTTTCTCTTTGCCTACAAAAAATGTAGCATGGTCGAGATCCACCTTCGATAAACCCGTGATTTGTGCAATTAGGTACGAATCTGTCACATCCCCTTCCATCAATACGACATAAGGGAGGGGACGTGAAATAAATCCAAGCTTCTAAATTTCACCCCATATTCATTTTACGAATTCATAACAATGAAACATGTGTGCATATGTATAATTCAGATAAACATAGTGGAAATACAATCTACTACACACATCTAGCATGTAATTACCAGCATAATTGTAACATGCATCAATTAAAAACATTGCATAATGAAATACAAGAGAATAATCATCTTGAAATGAAGTTGTCATGAGCAACTGGCTATGAAATTGCAATGTTCCACCAAACCATAGGCCAGCTGTGCTCGTCAATATCTCAACACAACTGCCACCCCCGATTTGGGCATGATTTCCACAAGGAAAAGGGAACAACACCTCACACATAGCCAAGGATATACCACATATCATCCAAGCCAGTCCACAACTGGGTTTATCAGGCTGTCAAGGTAGTAGAAAGGAAAGAATTGCTACTATAGTGAGCTCAACCACAGATCTATCAGTACCTATACGATATTTAACTAACTTGGCATCCACAATATCTACACACCCAACAAAAGGAAGTATCCCCTTCACTACTCCACAGTCCCTCGAGCAATACCTTCCCTTCTAGTGCTCTTTAGGGTGTGCATTGAAAAGTATCCAAAGCCCTATCATCTTCGGTGAGGTTACACCTTTCACTAGGTTTATCAAGCCAATTACAACTACCTGTCTAATCCTAGTTGCTTATACACAAGTTCAAGCCAAAACAAGGGATACATATACCCAAATTATAGAAAATATCCCACACACAGCAATGCACAATTGTTGGGCATAGAAAAAATGAAATTTGAGAGGGGAAATAAACCATCAGGGAACAAAATGGTTTTCCAATAGGCATACCAACATTAATATGGCAAAAACGACCTCTTTGAATCCCCAATTCGAAATCCCTTTCCTCTCGGTCATTCTGCAACCAGAAAATGACTTTCCTAGCTAGAGAAGGAAGGAAAACACAGTAAGAATGATGAGAAAAACACCCAGCAAGCCAGAACTGCGTGATAGATCAAAACTCATGAATGGATGATGGATTGGGGAGCAAATTCGTGGGTCTTTTCTTGCCCAGGAAGCCAAACACTTTTTTCCAAAATGATGGCTTTCCCATACACAAAATTTTGACAGCGATACTCTCCATTTCCCAAAACAATAACTACCTCAACCACCTCTTGGAAGAGTCAAATGATTGGGTACGTAAGTCAACATGGGTAGTTAATCGTTTATGGGTTCTGTCATTGACACTTGGCTTGACATTATTGGTTTCAAGGGTTTGAATATTTTCCTCCCTACTCCTTGTAAAAATCATGTCCCCGTACTCTTGTTTCTTCCATAGCTAGTTGTGGGTACTTTTATTAAAATACATATTTACATCATATTTATAATTTCCATCGTGCCATGCTAGCACACAATCCACATGCATCAACTTTTAATTTCCGATTCACAAATGATAAATTGATGGTGGGGCCTTTTCCTTGAGCTCCTCACCCTGATTTTATATCAATATTACATCATTTACATGTTTAATGCAACGGGGTCAAAATCAGGGTGTTACAGAATCAATAGAAATATTCTTGGCAAGCCACAAGAATCCTCCATGTACACAAAGAAAAAAATGCTTGACACATGCATTAGCTTCCATAGATGTCCCAAACTGCGGTATGGGCCCATGGCATAGGTTCCAAAAAAGTAGTTTGAGTTCCTGCCTCTAAAATTGGTTGCATATACCTCGTAGGGGAGAACTCTGGGAACTTCCGGAAGTCATGATCTACATAAGACAGCTTGGAAATATTTCCCATCATATCTCCTTGAGTGATAACTCCTTTTGGTATCGCGTAAAGTACCATTAAGTACTTAGCATTCCTCCCAATATTCATAGGTTTCATGTTTGGCTTCCTTGGCGGCACATACTACAAAAGCAGTGATGCAGAGCCGGTTCCAGACCCTAAGGCTTCCTGGTCATTCCTCCTCTTCGAACTTGTTTCAACAGTTGCCTACCATGCTGATGAATTCTTCTTTTTCAGTGGATCGAACGGGATGTGTGTCGACATAATTTTTGGACATTCGTGCTCAACTGGAATGGTTTCCCAGAAATCAACTTCTACAACAGAAATATTCTCAACACTTACATCGAACATCATTGCCTCCATTTTTACAGACATGGAATTCAATTTATTCAGCACTCTAATGCTCTGGGCTCTCTTCACTCGCAATGCATTTAATCGCTTAGGAAACAATGGACCAAATCATCATCCTGATAAGATTTTAAATCCTTCCTGCAATCTATCTTGTGAATGATTTTTCCAATATTTAGTGAATCAGACCAAATCGTTCGCAATGATGACCCTTTCTGGTGGCAATTTTGTTCACATAAGTGTGTCTATTCGTCATTTAATGCGAGATGCTACACTAACACCTCCACTTTACATGCCATAAATATAGAAATTAATAAACATTCGGGCGACTTCGACACAACCCCCACTTCGACAGGACTTTAACCTATGTACAAATACCTACTAAGACAGAATAAAATGCGACATATGCTAGACTTGGATATGGGATTACTTCGACACTAACTAAAATTCGACACAAAAATAACTTGTGGTTTCCAATTTTTAATTATTTTTAAATAGTACTTAAAATCATGCTAAGTGTAGGAAGGTAGTGGTGTCCTTATAAGGTTTCAACCGTCTTCCATTTACCAAACCCTTTAGGATCTCTCCATCCAATTTCTGCAATTGTACAATGCCTCCTTCTGTCACATAGTTAATCACATAGGGTACCAACCAGTTCATTCTTAGCTTACCTAGATTTTTAAATAAATTACTGTCATATAGGAGTACTATATCTCCTCTCTGAAACTGCTTCATTGTAATGTTGTGATCATGCCATGCCTTCTCTCTATCCTTTTGGACTAGATGTTGAAATCTTGCTATGAATCTATACTCCTCCAATTATAGTAGTTGCAACAACCTTTCCTCGACAACACTAGTATCTGACATGCCTATGAATGCAACAACCCTCAAACTTGGCACAATGTACTCTATTGGCATGACAACTTCTTGAACATATACCAACTTGAAGGGTGTCTGGCTCGTTAACTTCTTGCAAGTTATCCTATATTCCCATAAGGCAGTAGAGATCCTCATGTCCCAATCGTCACGGTTCACATTACAAAAAAATTTCAAAGCATGTTCCAGTATTTTGTTGAAGGCTTCGAAAGTCCCTTTAGCTTGTGGATGATATGGAGTGCTCTTTCGATGATAAATTTTGAATTCTTGAGTGAGTGTTTCAATAGTATTATTAACAAAGTGAGATCCTTGATCGCTCAACAAAACTCACGGGCAAAAAATCGAGTAACTACATTTTGAAACAAGAACTTCGCAGCAGTTGTATCACTATAGTCCTTCACTAGTTCAGCTTCAACCCACCTAGTCAAGTAGTCTATCATAGTAATAATATAACGTTCTCCTGACCTCTTCGCAGGTGGATTGATCGGTCCCACAAAGTCGACAACCGATTTCTCAAAATATTGCAAATTTATTTGTGGTACTAATGACATTTCATCCCTGTTCTCTAACAGACATCACAAGATAAAAAATATTCCTTATCATCTTTATGGAGTGTAGGCCACTATAGTCCTACTCACAATATATTTTCAGTTGTATCCTTTCCTGCATAGTGGCCTCCTGTAACACCTTCATGAGGTTCAACCAAAATCATTGGTCACTCATGATTCATAACACAACATCTTAATACTTCATCTAGTCCTAGCTTATATAGTTGTCCTGCTATCAGTTGATAATCTATGGCTTTGAAAACCAAGTGTTTCTTTTGATTGACAGACAACTCTATGGGTGTCATTCATGTCGCTAAAAAGGTTACAATTTCTTCAAAATATTCATCCACCATGCTGTCTGAAAACAAATGTGCATCTGTAAGGTTATCATCCAAGTTAACCTGTTCTTCCCCTGTTTCTAACCTCGACATATGGTCAGGTCCCACATTTATCCTTCCAGGTTTAACTATAATTTCAAAATCATATTTTTGAAACACTAAGGGCCATCTGCAGATTCTCCCCCCCAACACTGATTTATTAATTAGGTATCTCAAATTAGAATGGTCTGTAAACATTTTAAAGTGACCCCCTAATAGATAATTCATGGAATTCTGTAGTGTATAAACCATAGCTAACCCTTCTCTTTATGTCGTAGTGTAGTTTCGTTTTGCAATGTATAATTTCCTGCTAGAAAATGTGATGGGATGATCAATAGATACCTCTCCTGGTTGAGCCAAAACTGCACCCGTTGCAATAGATGAAGCATCAACATGAACATGAAATTCTTTTCGCTAGTCAGGAAACACTAAAATAATCGCAGTTAACATCTTTTCTTTCAATGTGTTGAGGCTCCATTGGTATTCCTCATTCCACCAAAACTTAGTGTCCTTCTTTAATAGCTTCTCCATTGATGCTATGATATGCACATATCCTTTAATAAACTTTCTATAGTACCCTGTATGGACCAAATTTGTTCTCAATTTTCAAGCTGATGTTGGTGGTGACAAATATACTATAATAGCAATCTTTACAAGATCCACCAGCAGACCTTGTTTACAAATCACATGACCCAACAATATACCAAATGGAGCATAAAAAATACACTTCTTCAAATTTAATGATATCTGATACTTTCTACAGTGATCCAACATTAGCCTAAGGTTCTCAATATGGTTCTTCAGTAGCTCGTAGACTATCTAGTCGTCGAAGTATACCTCTAGAAATTTATGTATGAACTCCTTAAAGGATGCAACCATGCCCAGGAAAAAATAGCTGGTGCATTATTTAGACCGAAGGGCATCACTGTATATTGATAACAACCCCATCCAGTCGCAAACATAGCCTTATGTCAATCCTCCTTAGTGACTTTAATTTGATGATACCCAAAAAATCCATCCATGAATGAGTAAGATTCTTGGCCACCCACATTATCTAATACTTCATCTGTAAAATGTGTTGGGAACAGATCATGCAGACAAGCATCATTCAGATTCCTGAGATCTACACAAATTCATATTTCACTAGTCTTTTTATCTTGGAACACTATCGAACTAATCCATTCAGATTCTTCGATAGGTTCAATAATTCCTACATCTAGTATTTTGTCAAGCTCCGCCCTTACCTTTTCCTTATATTTTGGGTTAAATCTATATGGTCGTTGTTTGATAGGTTTCACATCAGGTTTTAGTGGGATTCTCATCTCTCCTAGATCACCATTAATGCCTTTCATTTATGAAAACTTATTAGGGAATAAATCTTGATATTCACGCAATATGTCAGTAAGCTTACCTACAGTCTCATCATCCCAATAATCCCCAATGTTAGCAAATTTAGGATTTTCACTTGAACCAATATTTACCTTCTTTGTCTTCAATGTCTAGAAAAAATTATTATATGTGACTTCGGGACCCTCCAGATCGCGGGTTCCTTCTATTTTTGGAATATGAAAATCTCTTGGATCATCATCCGGGTCGCCAGTAATATTGTAACATTCCATTGCTTGCACAAGTGTCACAATCCACTGCAATAGATTAGATAGTTGCACGCATTCTTCTTCATAAATTGTGTCCTTTATTATCTGTAAAGATGCATCTACTAACAGGTTCTCATCTTCATAACTGAATGTTCTCTTGAAATTGATGGCCATGTCATCCCATTTTGTTGTGCCTTGTCGTAGTTCCAAAACTGTATACCAGATCCACGGTATAGTATCCAAGGTATGGTTGAACATATGAACCCACTCCTGTTTAGGTACATGTTTCCATTCTTTTGTACATGATGCTAAGTGATCTATTGGACTGGTTAACCCATTATATTTGACCCGGTTATAATATATTTCTTCTTCAAATCTGACTTCTAGCAACTTTTTGCACTGCAACCAACCTTGTATCTTTTCCTTATGGGTAGCCCACCACCTTGTTGGAGTAGCTTTGAATGCTGCATCTAAAGCTAATATTCTTTGTTGTTCGGGTACCTTTATTTCAAAATCAGAAATGAAAATTTCTAAATTAGGCAACCCTTCATAAGTAGGTAGATCACATACCTCTTTGACAACCCAATGCAACAATTTTGTAACACTAGCACATCCCCTTGTAGATACTTCATGTAGCCTATTCTTCCAATTCTCTAGTGCTTCCCCTGAGTCTGAAGAACTTGAGCTAACACTTCTCCAACTCATGATACCATCTACTGTTGGATTGACATAACCATCCATTCTTGAAGTGAATTTATAGATATTATCTAAGTCTTCAACACTGTATTCCTCTCAGACAAGTTTGACATACCTCGGGCCCTCCAAAGGATCCAAAGGTGCAACAAATCTGATATACCCTCCTAATGTCATCAAACTTTTCTTCTTGATTATAATAGTCTATTTTTCAATCCCCCAATTGATACCAAGTAATGTTGGATATGAATTGGTGTCATCTACTATTTCTATAACTTTGAAATCAGCATAGCTTCGCAGTCCATCTATCTCGATAGGGACACCCACAATTCTTCGAAATGGTATTACTTTATGTTGATTATCTAATATAAACTGGACTAGTGACCACACCAAATTAGGTTTTCCCATAGCTTCCCATGTCTGCTTAGTGATAAAATTCACATTTGAACCCATATCTAGAATAATAAAATCCATGTCAAAGTCCCTAATCTGTGCACTAAGTCATAGTTTCCTTCATGTTATTACCTTCTTTTGCAAATTATTTAGAGCCTTTTCGCGAGGAATTTCTTTTTCTAATTCATCAATTAAACTCTGCAACTCCCTTAAAATAGTTTCATCTTTTACTAAGTCTAGACAAATTTTTAGAAAGTTCCTCAGTGTACTTACCTTTCATGAGCTTTGCTTTGGGGCTGATTGGTCGAAGCAAACTAGCATATCATAAACATGAACTTCATTGAAGACCGAGGTTGTAGATGTCGAAGGTCCCCTCTGAGTTGTAGTAAATTCCTTCCTTGCATCCACAAATGTATTTTTTTCCTTTTGCACATCAAATGGGATTGTTCCTTGCGCGACTGGCCGCTTGACTTTAGGGGCATGCAGATCAACACATATTTATCTATCATCTCCTATCGCAACACCTCTTCTTGTAACAACAACGACATTTGGCTGCTCTTGTCTCGGTTTTGCTGAGATCTTTTGGACATTCTGGTTCTGATTTTGATTTTGATTTCCCTTAGCTTGTCACTTGTTGTGAGTTGTGGACAATCTTCAATAGTGTGGTCTAATTCCCTATAGTATGTCCGCATCGAACATGGGTTTGGGAAGTCCCTGGAAAAATGTCTTGGATAACCACACTTATAATATATTATCTGACCTCTACCTCGACCAAGTCCTCATCGACCTTGTCCTCTAAAACCACCTCTCTATTGATTAAACTGTGCACTACTCCATTCACCTTGCTCCACACCATTCATTCGATAAGCGTCTGTTGTTTGCTCTGTGAGAAACAAATATGCTCGACAGTCCTTCTTATCATGGCCAACTGATCTACAAAATTTACAAAACAAATTTTGTGGGGTACTTACAATTTTTTGCAATAGGTAGCAGTCTTCCAGTCGATGTCCCATAGTCTTACAAATCCTACACTAGACTCCAGATCCATGATTCAGTGGGTTAGGATATTTGACAACTATATTGTCCTGAAAGGTTGTACATTGATGCTTAGAGTGACCCTCTTATTCACACCTGGTACACCAAACTTCCTCTCTTTTTTCTTTTCCTTTCTTGATGTCTTGAATTTTCAATGATAGATTTTCCAGCTACGACTAGATTTGAGCCATACTTGCCTCAGTTTCTCCAACAGCTGATGCTTCTAATTTCATATCCAGTTCAAGGGCCTCAGTTTGCAATGCAATATTTTGTTGCATCAAATGAACTCGAATGCGTGGTAATAAAGAAGCTATAAACCATTCTTTATGATGTACATCAGTCATCTAAAAGATTACACAGGCCATTAGTGTCTTGAACCTCTGGTCGAAATCCCGGACAAATTTATTTGCCAATTTCTTGATCTCTTTAAGTTCGGTAATACACCATGATTCTGATTTTGGATTGCTAAACTCATCTTTTAATGCATCTCTAATTTCTGCCAGAGTCTTTCGTGGTTGTCTAGTAGGACCTTTGCAAACTTCATGAACCAATCCAAAGCGCGACCTCTAAAATTCATAATTAGTTGCACTCTTTTTACATTGTCATCCTACACTTGCTTGACAGTCCAAACTACATCACATAAAAACCAATGTTGTTCTGGGTTCTCTGACCCATTCCCATGAAAAATTGGCAATTTCATATCATCTCTAGCCATTCTGTTTCTTGGGGGTACTATCTTATTTTGTATTGGACAACCACTCATAGTGGAGTTATTCGTTGAAGTACTATTTTGACTACCGCTACTATTACTTGCATGTATAAAGTGTGAAAATGCTCACAGTAGATCCAAGAGATGATGTAAACCTCACAATGAAAGAATTTAGGAATAATAGAAGAAGAATAGAGTAGTAGAACATAGATCCAAAGGAGCTCAGATAGAGGCAAATAATTACACATGTTACATTAATCTGAATAGTAAAACAGTAATTATACAATGCTCGGGATTGGAATACACTAGGTGTGATTCGAATTAGCCTGCATGGATAGATCCAAAATCAATGGAGTGTCATCAAAGCACAACTAGCATTCTATCTCATCATCGGTGGAGTCATCAATGCACAAGTAACTGTCAACCATCAGTAAAACTGAGTCTAACTAAGTGTGGTAGGTGTAACTGGCACATGGAGGCACTAACTGAATGAAGGAGGCTCAGTGGAGGGTGCATGAGGAGCTATCTGGAGTCAGAATGGGAAATCTAGTCTCATCAAAGGTCCATCGGAGTGATACAGTCAGTTGAGAGTCAGTCTATCCTTAAATCAAGGAGAGAACTAAGGATAACTCAACTAACTGAAGTGCAACTGGAGTGGTAGGTGAGAAAAGGCGCCCTTCCCAAGTGGTGGGTGAGAAGTGGGCGCCTCCCTATCTAGGAGGGCTAAAATTGATCTGAGAGAAGCTCCCGGGGCTAGCTAACTGAGGGCTAGGTGCTAGGATTGATGAATGGGATGCATGCAGAACTGCATACAAGAATGATAATGAAAATAACTGAAATGATGGTAGGACTAGGATGGAGTATAGGAATATCCTAACACCCCTCCTTAATCCATCCTGGGCCTTGGTAACTAAGACCAAAGGTCACCCATACAATCAAAATAAATGATAGAAAAATAAAGAACTGTCCATAAACCGAGGAAATGGGGAAAACCTCATGGGAAAAATACCCCCCCTCAAAAGAACAGTAAAATAACTCAAAGAACCATCATACTAAGCAGAAAAGAAAGAAGCTTTCATCAGTGAAAACTTTTGCAAAAAAATTGGTAAGTTGTTCCTCTGTAGGATGCCAAAGGAGGTGCTAGATCTAGATCTGGTCTTCTGATGTGCCTCCCACTGTGTAGAGGATGTATTGGACAAAGCAAGTCTTCCAAGAATTCTTTCTGTAACTGGAACGAATGGATCATGATGAGTCTTTCCAAGGGATGGAAGAGTGAACCCCACCGTCATGCTACATCTATCATGGAGAGGTAGATGGCATAATGCAAGGTTGGCATGGTGCTGAAATCTGGTAGTTCTGTGAGCAGATGGATCCTCAACTGTGTTCTCAATAGCTGCAAGGACTGTATGAACCCATGCTGGCCTTGTCTCTGGATTGAGAACATGTGTTGGTTCTGGATCTGAATCTGAATGTTCTTGAACTTTGATCTCAACATCAAGATCTTCATCTTCATCAGAAGAAGAGTCACTTGAATCTTCATCAGATTTTGAAGGAGTAGGAAGAGAGAAGGGAAGAAAATGAGAGAACTCATATGCTGGAGGCATGATTTGCAAACCCTTTCGATATAGTCTTCCCAGTAGATATTTCTGTGATCTCAACTGTGTCAGGACCAAAATCTACCTTCTTAGGTGATCCAGTGTGAGTCATCTAATATACAAACAAGAAATTTGATGTCAAGGCGGGAACGAATAGAACATTCTTGAACTTGCGATGCTCCATATGTATTGTACCCGATCATTTGGCAGAGATCTGAGAGTTGTCTCCCATTTGAATAGTAGGCCCATATTTGAGATCTAAAGAAGAAAATGATTCTTCAGAGGAAACCATGTGGTTGTAGGCTCCAGAATCTATGAGGAGGGCCTTTGATTTTGAAAAACCAGCCATCAATGCATGGCAATCCTCATGACCATCAGATCCACTTCCAAAATCAGACATCTTTGCATCTTTTGGAATAGCAATTTTGTTCTGTTCAAGAAGCTTGGTTAGTAGGTCTATTTTCTTGTGCATGCAAGCTTTCTCAGGATGGTTTCCTCTCTTGCAGTAGGGACATGTAGATATCTTATGTTTGTCCTTCTTGGAGCTGGAGTCTCCTTTTGATGCACTTGACTTACCATTCAACTTGGATTTAGATGGCTTCTTATCCTTGTCTTTTTTCCTCCCTTTTACATTCGTCCCACTTGCTTCTCCAGCTAGAAGAGCTAGATCTTTGGAGGCCTTGATGGCACCCATTTGAATCAATTTGTCCTCTTCTTGAATGAGAGCTTTAGTGAAGACATCTAAGGTTGGAAACTTCCATCCAGGGATTGGCATTCGTCCAGAATGGAAGGTAGATACAAAGACTGAAAACTGAGATCCTAGTTTTCTAAGAATGGAGAGCACTAATTGTTCATCAGTTTTAGTGATGCCACAATGCTTGCATTGCAAAACCAAGTTCTTAAATTTTGAGAAGAATTCTTGAATGCTCTCAAAATTGCTAGGTTGTAGGGCAACCAATTCATTTTCGAGAATGTGGCCTCTTAGCCCATCTTGTTTGCCAAAACGACTCTCCAATTTTGTCCATAACTCATTTGGAGACTTCAATCCTTCCACATGAAACACTAGATCTTTATACATATGAAGGCATATGAATCCAAAGGATTCATCCATTTTATTTAGATGCTTGGTTTTCTCCACAGCTGCATGTGGTATGGGATCTTTTTCAAATACCAATCTGGATAGCTGTCTGGTACACAAGTGCAATTTCATCTCAAGCTTCCATTCAAAGTAATTGAAGGGAGTGAGGATCATAGGATAGGAAGGAGCATTCGAATTGCTCATCTTGACTGTTGGAACGAGTGCAAAGGTGAAACTGCTGATACTACTGCTGCAACTGCTAGAACTTCGAAATACCTGCAAAAAACTCTCAAGAATGGAGGTAGAATATACTCTCAAATGGCTCTGATACCATGTGAAAATGATCACAGTAGATCCAAGAGATGATGTAAACCTCAAAATGAAAGAATTTAGGAATAATAGAAGAAGAATAGAGCAGTAGAACATAGACCCAAAGGAGCTCAGATAGTGGCAGAATAATTACACATGTTACATTAATATGAATAGTAAAACAGTAATTATACAATGCTCAGGATTCGAATACACTAGGTGTGATTCGAATTAGCCTGCATGGATAGATCCAAAATCAGTGGAGTGTCATCAAAGGACAACTAGAAGTATATCTCATCATCGGTGGAGTCATCAATGCACAAGTAACTGTCAACCATAAGTAAAACTAAGTCTAATTGAGTTTGGTAGGTGTAACTGGCACATGGAGGCACTAACTAAATGAAGGAGTCTCAGTGGAGGGTGCATGAGGAGCTATCTGGAGTCAAAATGGGTAGTCTAGTCTCATCGGAGGTCCATCGGAGTGATACAATTAGTCGAGAGTCAGTCTATCCTTAAATCAAGGAGATAACTAAGGATAACTCAATTAACTAATCAAGTGCAACTGGAGTGGTAGGTGAGAAAAGGCACCCTTCTCAAGTGGTGGGTGAGAAGTGGGCGCCTCCCTGTCTAGGAGGGATAAAATTGATCTGAGAGAAGCTCCTGGGGCTAGCTAACTGAGGGCTAGGTGTTGGGACTGATGACTAGGATGCATGAAATTGCATGCATGCATGCAAGACTGATAATGAAAATAACTGAAATGCTGGTAGGACTAGGATGGAGTATAGGAATATCCTAACATAAAGTACGATGGACTAGTATTTATTACCTCAGTTTCTAGAGATGCATGCATGTTTGCAAGTATGTCACAGTGTCTGGCATTAGCTGGTTCAATAAGATCATCCTCAGAAGCAGGATGGTATCCTTCTTCTTCATCCTCATCTCTATCCTAAGATTCTTCTTCAACCTGTGGTATTGGCCCGTAGTTCCTTCCTTTAGTCACAATGCCAACCTTTTCTTTGGTCGTAGTTCTCCTTCTCTTATTTGACCGAAATATTATCCCACTTCACAGTAGGCCACACTCTTCATCTATTTTTCTATCTCCTTCCCTTTCCATGTCAGCTCACTTTTTACAACATAGTCCCAAACCATCCCTTATCGACATCCCGAACCTCCACACACAAATTTCTTACTCATCGGATTCCATCCTCATAACCCCTTTTTCACAAAGTAGCATTTTGATCCATAGTTTTAAGGATTGTAGGTAATTACCTCACGGTCCTTGAAAGAAATCTCGTTCAACAACAGTTTCAGATTTTATGGTATCTATAGAAAACTTTGTAATATATCCTTCCAATATACTATATAATCAGTAATCAACAACATGAGATATCTTATTATTAACACTTTTAAGGCTCCAAACTAACTGATGTGTACAAACCGTAGGCTCACCCCCTTGGAAGCACCTATTTTCCAAGGTTAACCTCACCAACCATTCAATCAATATAATAGGAAGTTCTCCAAAGAACACTTCATGAATGTCTAAGAAAACATACTTACTGTCACATACCCCAATTTTGTAAAAATTATGTAATTGTCTTATTATATTCCTGAGACATTATGTTAAATTTAATGCTAAGTAGGAATTGATGACTCAGCAGAGTCACTAGAAATGGAATGTAATTCAGAATATTTTATTATTAATAAATAAATTGTGGAGACAACAGCATGGGAGAGCTGTTAAAAAGAGGTTACTGGTCAAACTAGTGGATGGAACTAGGTGGAAAGGCAAAAGACAAGTGGCAGCATCCTCAAACACTTCCTAAGTTGCAAGTGGCAACTTCCCTATATTTGGGGTCATGATTCCCCAAGAAAGTGGAATCAGAGAAGGTGGCTCATTAATGACAGATAACCCAACAAAGACCTAGGCAATCTTTTAAATAGTACTCAATGAACAGAGCTAGAGGTTCGAATTAGTTATGGAGGGAGAATTCATTCAGGTGAATGTTATTCAGGAATCCCATTGAGGAAGAGGGAATCTACAGTAAGGAAGTTGTTTGAGAGGAATGCTGCAGTAACTTGGTTCCATTGTAGCTGTTTGGGCTGAGAGAATTCACTTGCTGCACCTAGTTCCAGCCAGGGAGACCAGAGCAAGCTCGGGGGTCCTGAGAAGTTGCTGTCTGGGCACTCTCCAGGAGTTGGTAGGGAGGAACAGCCTCCCATTGTTGTTGTTGTCCACAGTTTAAACAGGTTTTGCCATCTATTTCTGTCTGTTTATTAAATATGAATGAATGTATGTTGTGTTTATCTTCTATATGTCTGAAGAGTAATTAGTTAGAGTAATTAGTTAGTTAAGTGAGTATTTTAGAATGGCAGTAGTTAATTCTGGTTGAGTTACTGTGTTATTCAGCATCCCTAGTAAGAAGTAATATTAGTATTACATTACTAACAAGGTATTTTAAGGCTTTCAATATAATAGTAATACTCTATGGGAACCATTAGTAAAACTGTAACAATAAAAAGTACAGTAATTATATCATTATAGATAACATTGCAGAAGAGTTGTAGCTATAATTAGAATAGCTGTATCAGGGTACAAACCCTAGTCAAAGTTAACCTATCATAACCTATTAATTAAGTCATTACACAAACTCTAATTAGAAATTTAACCAGATATTTCATAGCAACTAAATCATTGTGCAAAACCCTAATAGAAAAATTATCACAAAGAATTTTAACATTGTTAAATAATCTAGTTATTGTTTAAAAAAAAAACAAAAGAAATAGCAGAACCCTGTTTAACTCAATATCGAGCTTAAACATTATCGTAATATCTTTCACATGACTCTCAAGTAACGACAGAGTCATAATCGTAAAACCTAGTTATTGTTTTAAAACCAAAGAAAATAGCAGAACAGTATTTTTTAGCTCATTTATCGAGCTCAAACAGCATAGTAATATCATTTTTCCCCTTTACCCTCAAATTACCAACAGAGTTATAATCATAATAATAGAATAAGCATTTTAACCCAAATCTCAACTGTAAGATTAGGACTGAACCCTATCATTCCATATTTTACAAGCAGAATCAATACTACGAAGTAAGACATTTATTGTCTCCTATGGCCGCAGCTCGAGTTCACATTATAAGCGATTATAAAAACCTAGAATTAAAAATACACGCCATGAACAAGCTCAAATATACAGGAGAACCTATAATAAGTTATATTATCAAAACCCTGGGTGAAAAACCTGTATATTTTAAGAGTACAGTAATAAACAAATTAATGAGGCCGTAACCTCATCTATTTACAGGCTCACGACCTTGTTTTCATTTCTTTTTTTATATACAATAATCCTTCTGCAGAAAAACTCTAAATACCAAAAGAAGGTGAATGATGACAACATTAACCGAAGCCAAAACATCATTCACAACGTAGGATTTAAACCTGTTAAGAGTTCACTTAACATACAACTGAAAGACTGTTTAAATCTGGAGTGATCTCAGAGCCGCAAAACTCAAAGGCAAAAACCCTAACCATCCTAAAACAACCAACAAGGAGGAAACGCCATGGTGAAAAACCAGGCTTACCAGGTAGAACAACCAACTGCCAAAGCTTGTGCCATCCATGCTGTGAGTGGAGCCGATGCCTGCAACAAAAGAGCAATATCAGTAACCCTTCAATGTTTTCGTTTGGAGTTAAGCAAATTCTTTTAACTAGAAACAATGAGTAATAAATCCTGTAGCTTACCGGTGAATCGAAAGCAGATGCAAACATAGTAGACAGTTCGATAACCACGAGCCAAGTAAGTATAAACCCCACCTTCGTTACCAAAAGAACAAGCTGGCTGAAGCAAAGGTTACCTTCCACGAAGGAAGTCTTGACAGAACTAAGCCGAGAGATGCAGTCATGCCGTGACAGGGTTAGAACTGGTAGCAAAGGGGTAAACCCTAGGTTTTTAAAACAAACCAATAGCTTCTAACAGCAAATTACATTGATCCCCAAACGATACATTGGACAAACACGAAGGCCTGGAGCAGCATAGAAGCTGCTAGCACATAGTGAACAGCAGAGACTGGACCAGGAGGGTTCACCGAGCGACCGAGCCCGAAGGCAAAGAAGAAATGGCCAAGTAGGGTTAATCAACTGTTTTATATCATCAAACGCGTGGCTCAGGAGTGACCACGTATCACTTTAAATATTTCCCATGTAGTGGGTCGACGTTCTATAGTTCTACAACGAGATTCCCATCATTTGTTTGCCAAATAAAAATGATAACATGGATATTCCTTTAGGGTCATGACACCATAGTTAAACCTGCCATATATATATTCCATATTCAAACAATGCTTTCGAACTTTGCAAAGTGAACATTAATACTTTGCCCTACAACCAATAAAACCTTGCAATTGTCAATAAGGTACAAGATCGAGTCTTGAAATCTAGTTATACTTAGAGAACTTGATAATGATTATAAAAAAATTATAATGAGGTAGTTTTCAAGTGAGTTTTATGCTGATGGTAAAACCTATCACTATTTTTTCCATTCACCCTATTTACATGTAACAAGACATAGATCATTACTTTCAAATCTGTAAGATAATAGAGTGAAGTCAGGAATAGTTATATACAATTCTACTAACTAGAGAGCCATTAGCTAGAGCCTGCACCGATGTTATTGGACTTGTCATTCTTCTTACGTGTTTTTAACTTGTAGAACTAAAGTTATATAACTCACAATTTTGGATTAGGATTACTCCAGTCCATTCCACTTGATGTTACAACATAATAACAATCTCTTCTTTGTTCCAGATTCTTTTTATAACAAGTAGACTTTTGATGTTCTTTAGACTCAATGAGTTAAATCACGATAGCTTATAGTCTCTATTCCATTGTCAATCATGGAATAGGAGTAGTCTCCAATCCAAGCAAACCCTTAAAAATGTCACAAGAAGACATGTAACTGGCAGAATATCTTGCAATACTAGAAATAAGCAAATTATACATTGATAATTCCAGATCCTTTATAATTGAAATTGTAAATGATACAGTAACAACAGATGAGTAAAAACTGACATGTGGTATTGGTCAACCAGTTGTAATCTACAGTGCTAGCTATGAAGTATATTTTCATTTTAGTAATATCATCAAAGAACAATTACTCCATAGAATTAGTTAATTCATTTGTTCCAAAGAAACATAGCTACCATATTTTCTAGTAATTTCTAATTCTCTAACAGTAAGATCTTGAGGAGGTCATAGGAAGAATGCTACCTTTAAACACTTGAAACCTGGCTAGCATGCTTAGACTTTTTACTGAATGTGTTGGTACGGCTAATTGACTTATAATACTTTAAAGATTATTTGCAGCGACCCGAACATTACCTGTATATCTGTAAGAGAAAGAAAATCTGTTGCATTAGCTCGGAAGCTAAGTAAGCCCAGTCTGTCATGGCAATTCCCCCTTGTGGTTGCAAAACAGAAAAAAAAAACAATCAGTGACTGTAAAGAAACTCATATTAAAATTTAGTTATAACAAAAGATCATTTAGACATAATTATGATCACCTAAGCTAATCAAACAGTTAAATGACCGCAATTAATAATATTACTTGCTATTTTAAAAATTTTAAATTTTTCGGAAAATTCTAGGTTTTGACACTTACCTAGCCACGTTTTTGCATCAATGCATGGATCTCAGTTCTGGTGTCATGTCCCTAGTTTGACCAACGGGGGGTTCACTAGCGAAGCAATATCATATCACGTCCATTCATATTAGGGGTTTGAATACTCTTAAAAACCTCAAAAATATATTGCCTCGTATTAAGGGGTCAAGAGGGGTTTTTAATTTGGCATAATGATATAAATATTGGGGATTATTTGAATTGGGTGGGTTTAGGAATAACCTCCAAATTGTAGGATGGATTCATACCTCCAAATCATGGGCTCAATTCATATCCACCTAAAACTTAAGGACCCTCCATTTTTATTTGATATTGCTTATGATCCTAAGTTTTGCATAAATATGATAATAGTGTACCAATGATAATATCAATGGAAGCCTCTTTGGATTACTAGCCTTGAGAAATCCTTATTTAATAGCTCATTTAGGCTTGGTTTGAATTCATGTTATATTGTTTTCATCTATAAGTTAAGAGATGTACCTAATTGGGAGTTCTAGAGTTGAACAATTGTATTGTGTTTTTTGTAGGCATTCAATCAAAAGATCTAACTCTTCATTTTTTAGGTTTGGGTTTAGGTGGGTATTGAGATTCAATCAAACCTTGCTCCATGACAACCAAGAAAAGTGAGATCAATATTTCTTGGCTCACTGGAACCAAGAAAAGTGAGATTAATATTTCTTGGCTCACTGGAACCAAGAAAAGTTAGATTAATCTTTCTTGACTAATTATTTCTTTCAACTTTTGTATTCTTCTTTAAAATTTTCACATTGCCAGTTAGGAATGGTTGTTAGATTGAGTTATATTTGGCACATTCATTATTGTAATTTCAATTATTATATGCAATGCATCGTCATACTATTATGTTGGAATTGACATGAACATAGGTGAAAATCTAAATCCTTATTTACATACCCTATGTGTTATCGTTACCATGAAATGGTATCGTATAAGTTTCACCATCTATGTATCTTTATAACTATTGCATGCTTGAAACCGAACAATTGATATTTTCCCCTCTCCCATAAAGATAAAAAAAATAGATATAACCCAAGAAAGGTAACTAAATGTTGTTAAAGTGGAGGAAATTCATTGCATCTTGTGAATGACCCAAATCCATGATATGAACATGATCATATGGTGTTATTGGAAAGTAAGAGAAATTTTTCTTTGTTTATTTGGGTTCAAACATCAATGATGTTTTTTTTGATAGGAAGGTATGGGAGTCCATCCACGAAAGGGTTTCAATTTTGCATTTTTATAGAGTTTAATTTATTAAGCTTATAGAAAACATTAGCTCTCTATGGCTATATTTATATTTACATGATATAAAATTGGTAGATTGGCAAGCTATGGTGTGAAACATCTGCAATTCTCATATTTTCTAATCATTGCACTAACTATTGGACTATCACCCTTTTAAATTCTTTGTTATGTTGATCTCTTGACTGAGTTTCCTTTTATGCATTTTTCCTTCCCCGGTACTATTTCGTTGGGTCTTCCACTATCTAATGCTACAAATTGATCAATCACCCCTGCAATCATGGTGGGATCATTATTAGCATTATACTATTATTTTATTTAGGATCGTGTTTGCTTCATGGGGGCTTCACTAGAATGCAATATAATATCACGTTCATTCATATTGCCGTATTAAATATTCATGAAAACCTAAAAATTATATTGCTTATATATTAAGGGGAAAGGGTTTTTTTATTTAATGTAACAATACAAAAATACTTTGGGGTCTTTTATGTATGGGCGGGCTGACAAATATCCGCCAAATGGAGATGGCGGGATCACGGCTGGATGAGAAATCAGGTTGAGGCAAAGCTTGGGCTTACCAATTCGAAGGGAAATCATGGCTTGAGGCATGCTTAAGGCCATGGGTTTTGTGGTGAAGTGGGTTTCCAGTGGATCATAGTTGAGAGACAGTGGTCATTGGAAACCAATTGTTACCAATAGCACTCAGCCAATTGTTACCAATAGCCTTGGGAGGCTGTAAGCCTCCAGGGCTTGTTATAGGCCCTCGATAGGCCTTGGGGGCTTGAATACCCAACCACTTATGCCTATTACAAGCCTTGGGAGGTTTAGTCAGCCTCCTAGATCTTATTACAGGCCCTGGGGGCTTGGGTACCTAGCCCACAACAGGCTTAGTCAGCGATTGGGGAACTGCAACATGTAATCTAAATTTTGTACTATGTGCATTGGCTCTGGTGACATACAAGAAGTGATCTCCTATCTCTTCATTAGACCATTAGATGTTTCAAATCATAATGATATGTGGTTGAGTAATTGCATTGTGGGTGAAGTAATGTGCATCCACAAAATACATCGAAAGAAGCAAGGTGCATTGTAGAATGCATGTGGGGTCATAAGAGGGGTATCATATCAATATACTAGGTAGAATAAGGGGTATAAAAAATGTAAATGAAAAAATTGATACATACAATATCTAGTGAAAATAGGGGTTTTTTTAAATTGGGAAGGCATATTGGGAGGGAGTTAAAAAAATGATTTTGGAAGGTATTTTCCAATATTTAGTGAAATTAGGGGTATTGTTTCATGGGTCACGAATGAACGTGCTATGATAGCAGTTTATTGAGTGAATCCCCTGTGGTTTTCTTATACTAATATGTGTTAGGGATCATATTTGTTACAACTTGATAATATGGTATAAAGGGGGTATTAAAAATGGGTTGATAAAAATGGATACATATAATATCTGGTGAAACTAGGGGTTTTATTAATTGGGAAGGCATATTGGGAGGGGGTTCAACAATACAATTTTAGGAGGAATTTTCCAATATTTAGTGAAATTAGGGATATTGTTTAATATCATGTGAACGATCGTGCTATGTAACAAGTTCATTGAGTGAACCCCCTGTGGTTTGACCCCATTGCATTAAAATGTAAATGATGTAATGTTGTTATAAAATCATGGTGAGGAGCTCAAGGCCAAGGCCCTACCATCAATTTAGTGATGCATATGGTTTACGTGCTAGCCAGGCATATTGGAATTTCAAATATCATGTAAATATGCATTTTAATAAAATACCCACAACTAGCTATGCAATGCAATAAGAGATGGGGGCATGATTTTACAAGGAATTGGGAGGGTTTTCAAATCCTTGAACCAATCAAGTCAAGCCAAGTTTCAATGAGACAACCCATAAAACCCTCAACTACCCATGTTGACTTTTGTACCCAATCATTCATTTCTCACAAGAGTTGGTTGAGGTAGTTAATGCCTTGGGGAATGGGAGGTATGGATATCCAAATTCAAGTATGGGAAAGCCACCCTGCATAGAAAATTGTTTTTTGCTTCTTGGGCAAGAAACGAGCCATGAATTGCTCCCCAAACCATTACCCATGAACTAGTTTTGCCTCTCACGTTTTTGGAGCTGCCTGGGTGTTTTCCCTCCATGTTTTTCCCGTGTTTCCTTGTTTTTAGCTGGGAAGAGGGTGTTTTTGGTGTTGCAGAACTGTTGGGAAGAAGGGAGCTCAAATTGGGGTTTCATGGGGGCTATTTGGGCCATTTGAAATGCTCATAACCTGTGGGAGAAATCGGTTTTGCTCCCTGTGGTCGAATTCCCCTTTCCACAATCCGTTTTGGTGTGCCTACGATTTGGGGAAAACCCATGGCCATTCTGTTTGTAAATCCGATTGTTGGAAATGTGTATCCATGCCCAGTTTTTGAGTTTACTGCATGTAAGAGAATGTTGGGGTTGAGATGGGTATCCGTTGCTTTGGCTTGAGCTTGAGTGCAAGCATCCATAAATGAAGAGGGTTCAGATTTAGCCTGATAAACACAGCAGTGGACTGGCTTGGATTAGATGCAGTGATTATTTGGCTGTGTATGAATATGAATGTCCCCTTTTCCTTGTAGAAATCATGCCTAGCTCGGGGGTGGTCTCTGAGTGCTGAAAGAATACATGCTAGGCAGAGACCTATGGTTGGATGGAACGTTGCAGCGACATAACTAGTTGCTTGGGACCATTTCACCATAAAGATAAGTGTTTTTCTGTCTATGTGTTTACTTTCGAAATGTTATAATTTGATGGTTGTTTCTAATATGCTGAATGCATATGAAATGTTTGTGGATGATGTTTTTATTTCACTGTGCATGTTTCATTGATTTGCATTTTCCCACATCTGTTTTATTGCATGAATCAAATGAATCGGGCTGAGTTTATGTAAAAGCCCCACATATTGGTATCATGTTCCCTTCCAGGAATTGGGTCCGTAGGAGGGGACGTGACATCTGGCTCTCAAGAAACTCTCTCAGCATCTTGTTGATCCAATCCTAAATTTCAGGCTTAGTCAGATGCCACATACCCCCTCGACATAGATCCCGGTCCTGGAAACCAAACCATTTGTTGGCTCATATCTACTTTGACCAAGGTTCACTGAACTAAACACCAACAAACCTGTTGATGCCTCGGAAATCGTAGCATCAATAAGAAAGGGATTCTCCCCGGTAAGCAAGCCCAATTAGATCGCTCACCGTTTGATGTGGGGAATCCGTCCGGTTAACGGTTCCGGCTACCGTAAGATTTAAATATTCTTGTTCTTTACATTGGTTGCGGCCCGATCCTCCGTTTATGTGTTTTATTTTAAAAATGATATGCAAGTGCTCTAAACTAAATGTAGCTAAATAAGCAGAATTAATCTAAACTAATGTAAACAAAACTAATCTATCCTTGCAAGGAGCAACTTTAAAGATGAGTAATAAGCTGAAAGAAACATCTAAAGATCAGACAAATAGCTATTTAATCATAAAGATGCATCTACAGTAGAACATAAAAGATATTAAAGATAGCTTTAATTCAGTTAATACATTCCATTACTCATTTGAGACAGACATCTTTGCACATACAATAGGAGAATCATTCATTACACATAAATAATTCATGACAGTAAGGAAAGATCTCACAGTAGTGTATAGATGACATAGGAATAATCCAGCAAGCATTTAACACATCTCTCAATCAAAAATGTAGTCTCCCCGGCTTTCATTAGGCAAATTCGAATTTCATATACATGCAGTAAAATAGTTCACGCACAAGACAAAAAGTGTCTTTCACCTGCAAAAAGTCCTTGTACTATTCTCTAAACAGCTATATATAGCTTTACAAAATGCTTCTAGGGCTGCCACGTGTCTCCAACCTAAAACTTCTAATTTTCTTTCTTTAAAAAATCTTTTACCAAATAGAGTAATTCGTGGCCCCTTTTATACAAAAGACAAAAAGGACAGCTGTCCCAAATACTTCATGACTTAGAAATAGAAAGGAAAAACTCCGTGTATTATGGCTACCATGTCAGATCTGGGGTGGTGCCTCTGCTTTAGATGGGGCTTCAAACGCAGGGGGCGCTTCTGTCTCAGCTTGTGTCTTTTCTCCAGATGGTGTGCCTTTGTCAATTGATTCCATTGCTGCTACTTTCTTATCTTCTTCTGCAATATAGCTGAACCAAACACCAGTGTCTCTTATAACGACATTGGCAGGTGAAGGGAGCATGATTTTCTTAGAAGTTACATGTTTGTCAAGCTCTTCCTCAATGTCTTCCATTTCTGTTACTGCTGTTTGGCGGATTTCGTGAAACATCTGAGCGTGTATTGAAGGAAGCATGATGCATTGATGGAGATCATCTGTGGTTAACACATCAATTCTCCTCACATATTCCATTTGAACGCTCAATTCATCTTTTAAATCGGACAAGCGCTGCTCTTTACTTGGAAACTCATCAAGAGTCTGGGGAAATGCAACCTTGCACCTTTCATGAACTTCTTGAATCTTTTGATAGAGGCCAGTGCATTTTCCCATTGTTACCTAGATCACAACGATCAATTTTGCACCGCATTTCCTACAAAATTCCATGAAAGCTACGTCTTCCTTAAAATCAGCTACAGATTTGAATGGGAGGTGCTTGGGGAAATCCACTTTCCCTTCTCTCCACTCCATTTGTCTTAAAATATCCGCTTTTACCCGTGTGTACTTATTTCTTAGCCTAACAACTTCAGAGTTGATCTCCTTCATTCTGTCCAACATGGCCTTTAGCTTGCAAATCTCTTCAGTAAGCAGTTCTTGCTTCTCATGCATTTGGTTAAGCACATCACAGGATTGCTCATGGAAAGGAGTCATATCCATTGCTCTGTTGTTTGCTTGTTCTAGCTACTCAACCATCAACTGCTTATCCTCTTCTAATTGAAAAAATTTAGCCTCAGAATCATTCTTTTCTGCTTCAAGTACCATCATTTGGACTACCAGGTGTTCCTTTTCTTCCTCCAGGTGTTGATATTTATCTGAAAATTCCTTATGATCGGATAAAAGGCGATCGTATTTCTTTACCATGAGTTCCCTGTAGGCTTGCACATTGGCCACGGTGTGTTGCAGCATGCGAGCCCTTTTATTGGTTGACTCAAATTCCTTAACCATTTCGATTACATTGTCCTCACTTTCTTTTGTTGTTGCTACAGTAGCAGATGCCATAGCTAAAATAGCCTTCTTTGTGTTTTGCATACCAGTAGTTTCCCATCGGGTAATGATGTTCGGCTAAAAAGGTCTCTTTAACCTTGTCTCTGACTTTAGTACAATAGACTTCCTATTCTTGTTGTACACAAATCTATCCCACTTGGACACAATATGATCCTTTGATGGGGTGAAAGGGATCGGTGGAATATTTTCTATGGGGATATTCTCTTCCACGGGTGGGGTCTGGACCACTTGGGATGATTCTACATCCATATCCTGCATGTTAGAACCACCAGCTTGTGTGTCTTCATTAGCCTTATTTTCTTCCTCGGCTTTAAGCCGTATTTCTTCTTCTGCGGCCCTTAGCTGGTTCGCAACCGCCTCCCTTTCTTCCTACTCTTTAGCAACTTGTTGTAATCTTGTCTCCTCTAATTCTTGATCTTGGAGCCTCTGGGCTTCTTCTTCTTGCAACCTAAGAGTTTCTGCTTGCTGAAGCATAAGAGCCTCTTCCCGCTGAAGCTTAATAGCTTCCTCTTGCTCATTTCTCATCTTATCAGCATCTTCTTTCTGGAACCTCTCTGTTTCCTCCTTTAGCCTTTGCTCTTCATTGGTTAGAGCTTTGGCTGCTTCCTTCTCTTTCTGTAGTTTGTCTTCTTCGGTATCTTGGACATCGATAGAGCTAGAACTAGCTCCACCCTTATGATGACAGATTTGTAACTCAGTCATGTTGTTGATTCGCCTATATACCTCCTCATCTTCATCGTGGTAATGAACATAATCAAAGCTAGCATGGATTTTCCTGCAATGTTCTGCAGCCTTGTTCCATTGATCATTTCTATGGAAGGACATTTCTCCAAAGTGAAAACCTTTTAACTCCTGGATAAATTCCTCGGCCGATGCGATCTTTGAGAACTTCTAGGCACCAACACAGAAAGTCATAGGAGGAAAAGAATCTTTCTTTGCTCTATTCAAAGATCCACCAACTCCATCAAGGAAGAATTGCCTAACTGCTTCATTTGGGACTATGTAATCAGTAGCATATTTGGGTAATAGATAGGGGGGACTTGGAGCCTCCATACATTCTGATATAAGTACCATTCTCTGAAAAGTAGAAATCACCGTAGTTTTCCATGACTTCCATGGCATTTTATGATAAGCAATTTGGTTATTCGTTAAACATTAGCTCATACAACGGTATGATGAATTCTTCATAGATGAGTTTGTAGTTCATCCTGTAGTTCTGGGCCCAAAGCAATTTATAGGTAGTGTATACTGGGGTGTTGGCCTGATCCCAAATGCAACCTAAATTTGGGAAAGGAAGCTTTGACAGAATACAGTCTATGAGATATGAGGCCATATAAAATTCTGACTTCTTCAGGGCCAGTCCTTCCTTGGCAGTGGCTATGGCAGACGCAAGACTGTCCGAGAGGATAGTTGCCCAATCAAAGACCGTCCCCTTGAATGCCACATAATGAATTATAGGAGCCCATTGTATCTTGTAAACGGTTCTGTCAGCCATGCCAAAAATTCTTCTTAACATAAGGGAAATCATCTGGAAGGGAGGTCTCAGGTTCTGGACTTCATACTCATCGTTGTCCCTTTTCCTTAGTTGTTTTCCTGTGATTAACAGCTTCTTGGCCATTTTGAAATCGTCCATCTTAAGCTTTCCTAACCATTGGTCGTTCAGTGGCTACTGAGAGTGCGGTAATTTGTAAGCAGCTGCTATGTAGGCTGGATGAAATGAGGCAAAGGTCTCTCCGTTGCTGTCTGACAAAACTCTCATTTCAGGGTTTGTATGCTCCAGGATCCAACCGATCACTTCTGAGCAAGGAAAGAGCTTAGGGCGTGTGGAAGCTTTCGATATACCAGAGCTTCTGATGTTTTGGTAGATATGCTCTTCCTCCAAGAGTGCTCGAGGGATATCTTGGTCTCTTATCATGCGATAGACATCTCCCCACTTGACTTTAAGAGGAACGCCTGTGACAGACTTGGTGTCCTCGAAAAAAGTTTCAATTCTTGGTTCCTCATATTCTGGCTCAGCCATCTTAGCTTTCTTTCTGCTGCCCTTCGGCATGGTGGCTTAATCCTGCCCAGCAAACGCATATAAGTAGACATACAATATAGCGAAAAGAAATAGCTGAAATATTGGATTATCATAACAACAAAGCTGAAATATATGACAAATGTCAAATAACAATGTATTGTGAAATTAAAAGCAAGAATTAGGAATTTTGCTAACATAGAACCATATTCCTCCTAGGTTGATAAGCGGTTTCGGGAAGACACGAAATGGGCTTTAAAGGAGACCGGGTTCAATATGAAAGCACGGGTGAGGTGGTAGGTAGGTGCTGCCCAGGAAGGCTGATTTTGCAGGTTCAAGGGTCTAGGATAACTTCGTAAGGGCTTACAACCATAAGTTTTACGTTTGGAAATGGCCAAATAGCAACAAAAACAAAGACTTTCACAGGCCATGCAGCTGGTGCGACGATATTGATACCGAGATTGGCTTAACAGTAAAAAAGTGAAACAACAAGAAAGTTAGAACCACCTACCTGGCAAGAGAAGGTTGGTTTGATGGCGGTCGACTAGGCTTCAAACGGGCTGAGCTGGAGCAGCTTGACAGTGTTCAACAGGGTTCCCACAGCATAAAACTCTACCAATGACAACACTAAAACCGCCCAAACCCCATATATAAAGTTTGGCACGTGGGGGAATTTAATTGAGTTGGTGGAGTTTTAAAACGAGTACGGAAATGTCACTTCGGCACACTTGGCGTTAAATGTGACTGCCGAAAACGGAAGGAAAAGGCGAGTTTGCTTGACAGCTCGCAGCGACAACTCGCGAGTTTCAAGCGACGTTGCGGATGAAAAGAATGAGTCTGGCCTCCCATTGCGGCGAGACTTCCCAATTTGATCTGACGGTTTATAGCTTTGGGACTTAGTAAAAGGATCCGCCCGTCGCGACAAGGATTTATGAGTTGATCCGACGGTGCGGCGGAACTTGGTGAGTTTGCCCGACATTGCTGCAGCACTTGTTGAGTTCGTCTGAAAAGTGGCTTCGTGCCTTGGTAATAAATTGAAACCTTCCGCCTGTTGCAACAAAAACTTTTGAGTCTTCTGCCGTTGCGGCGAGACTCGCCGAGTTCGCCTGTCCTTTTGGGTTGACTTGGTGAGTTTGCCCGAAAAAGTCACAAGGTGAAAAGAATTGATAAAAAGAGGCACCCGTTGCGGTAGAACGTCGTGAGTTCTTCCGCCATTGTGGGCGAAAAGGCTGAGTTTGGCCGTACTTTCGGATGAAAAAGTCGAGTTTTGACTTAGAAGAAAAAGACCAACAGACTCAAAGAATAACTTCTCTAGAAAACTAAGTATAAAAGACTTTTTAGGGAGAGATTTAGCTCCTAAAGAAAAAATAATAAGGAGGGGACCCAATATTTACAAAATTTTTGGGGGGATGTTGCAACAACAACAATTGGCGATTCTCTGGCGAATATAGATCTCTGAACAAGAACTCTCCTTAGGGGTAGAAGACTTACAAATTGATGATTTGTATGGGCGGAAACATGTCTTCATAGTTCAACTTCCGTGAATATAGTGATCACTCTCATCATCATGGTCATTTTGGGAAAGGGTAACTTGGAATCACACTTCTTAACTCTCTCAGGGCCTAAGCATGGAGTTCATTTTGAAATTCTACCTCTTAGAGATCAACTTAAAAAGACTCCACAGGATCATAACAGTATCTCACATTTATATTCGTTTGTTCCTCATTCCCATGCTATTTGCATCCTTTTGGATATTTCTTGATGAATTTTGTCATTTGAGTCTTCCAGAAATGAATTTTTTCAACTTGCATATTTACTTTGGTTCTTCAATCCATAATGTCCTTTTGTGTGAGTGATAAGTTTGTTTTATTATCATGCTTCACGGACGGAGAAGAACCTTTTTAGGATGATTATTTGGACAGCTTTCTTGATTGAATGTGCTTTGCATTTCTCTGTCGTGCTTTGATTGAGGCAAGAATTTCTGGAAATCAAACTCTTAAGTACAATCCCTTTTGTCTTTCATTTGTAGCATGGGATCATTTTAAATGCCATATATCTGTGAGACATGCTTCCTTTCCATGGGTCTAATTACAGTGAACTCTTCGAGACAGCTATTTATGTTAAAGTGAATGGAGCCCCAAGATAGTAGGAAAGAACTGCTGAATCTCAGTTATTAAAATAGGGCTATTTCGACCAATCAGAGAAAGGAGCTATTTCGACCAATCAGAGAAAGGGTCTTTAAATTCCTGAAAATTCAACATTGAAAACAAAATCACCAAAACTTTTCTTTGTAAGTAGGTTTCAACCTTTCAAGCTTTTGATTTTTGTTCGAAGATCTATCTTATACCCTTACCAAAAGCTGAGCTGGGTTTTGCCAAAGGACAAAGAAAAAGTGAACATAAAGAAAGGTAAAAAAACAAAACAAGCTAACTGAGGAAAAGATAAAAGACCAAACCAAACAAGCAAGCAATCAGAAACAAAAGAGTTTATTTATGTACAAAAGGAATCCTTAAAGGACTAAGAGAAGCACTGCTTCAAAGCGAGGCCATTGAGATGTAGGGTTACTTCCTCTCCTTGTAAATCCTTTAGCTTGTAGGTAGTAGGGCCGAGCTTTTCAGAAATTTGGTAAGGGCCTACCCATAAGTATTGAAATTTTGTATGCATTCCCTTACCTTCGGGTGGATGGTCCCATTTCAAAACTAAGTCCCCTACTTCAAAACTTCTTTTACCAAACTTCCTTTTATCGAACCACCTTTTGACTATGTCTTGGTTTTGGTGGAATCGGTCTTTGGCTTTCTGCCGGGATTCTTCAAGTTTCAGCAGGGTGTCAATTCTAGATTGTAAAACCTGACTACTGGAACCTCGGGAGGCTTGGGCCAATTACAGAGATGGGAGTAAGATGTTCGGAGGGAGGATGACTTCCTTACCATAAACAAGGGTATACGGAGAGACCCCTAAAGCATTCCTTGGAGTAACCCTATCTGCCCATAAGGCATTGGGAAGAGCTATGTGCCAGCTTCTCTGATTTTCAATTACAGTTTTCTTGAGAATTCGGATGAGATTTTTGTTTGAAGATTCTGCTAATCCATTTCCTTGGGGATAGTAATTGGCTGAATAATGTAATTTAATTCATCTTTCATAAACAAATTCATTTATCTTAAAGGACGAAAAATAAGTTGCATTATCAAAGACCAGGGAAATTGGAACCCCAAACCTGGTTATGATGTTCTCTTTTAAGAAGCTGATAACTGCATCCTCGTTAATTTTGCGCAATGGAACAGCCTCTGTCCATCTCATAAAATAGTTTGTGGTTGTTAGGATATACTGGTGCTGTAAAGAAGAATTTGGTTTTATTTCTCCAATAACATCTATGCCCCATTGTTCGAAAGGTTCTAAAATAATGACTGGCTACAACGGTCCTGCTGCTTTTGGTAATTTCCCAGCACTCCTTTGGCATACGTCACAGTTCCTAACATAGGCGTGAGCATCTCTGAACAAAGTGGGGCAATAATATCCAGCTCGCAATATTTTGTGAGCTGTTGTATCTCCGAAATAATGTCCCCCAACAAGGCCATCATGTAATTCTTTGACTACTTTACATGCATCATCTTTCTCTAAACATCTAAGAAAGATGCCATCATAATTTTTTCTGAAGAGTACTCCCTCAATGATTTGATAAGCTGCTGATTTCAAACGAAGTGCCCTTCTCTGCTTAGAAATCCAATGCTCTGGTAAGTATCCTTGATGTAAGTAATGCACTAATTCTATATACCAGGATTCAGGAGCTGTAAAAATAGGGCATACCTCAACTGTGTACAGCTCAGCTTCATTTTCCCAATCTTTCTCTTCATCTAATGGATGTTCAATGAGCAATTTACATAGGCTTTGACCTTTAATGATAGTAGCGGGTTTAAATTCTAAATCATATTCTTGAAGAGTTGTGACCCAATTTCCTCTTCTTTCTCCCAATTCCTTTTGAACGAAAAGAGATCTAACAGCTGGATGAGGGACTATAACTTTAGTTTTGTTCTTAAGAATATACGGCCTGAACTGCTTTACCTCTTTGAATACGGCATATGCTTGTTTGTCAACAACAGGATAGCTCAGTTCATCGCCTTGCAAACCAGTGCTCATGAAGGAAATTGGGTATTCATCTCCTGATTCTACCTTTTGTGTAAGCACAGCTGCGAGAGAGTCGTTTGAAGCAAATGTATACAAAATAAAATCTTTGTCAAAATCTGGACTTCTCAGAGAATGAGCATTAGCTATGGCCGCTTTGATATCCTTAAATGACTCCTTTTCCAAGTCTGTCCATTTGAACTGTACGCTTTGCTTGACCATTTGTTGCAAAGGTTTATCGGTTTGTGCAAAATCGGGGACAAACCTTCGAACAAAATTAATAGTACCCATAAATGATTGCATATATTTTTTATTGTGAGGCATGGGAATTTTGTTGATGACTTGCACTCTTTCTTGATCTATCGAAATTCCTTTCTTTGAAATAATGTTACCCAAGAGTTTACCCTCAAGAACGGCAAAAACACTTTTCTTAGGGTTTAAAGAGATACCATACTTTCGACAGCGATAAAAAATCTGTTTTAAATTGAAAACATGGTCTTCTCTCTTCTTTGAGAAAACTGTCACATCATCTAGATATACTACAACGCAATGGCCGCCCAATCCTCGGAAGGCAATGTCCATTGCTCTTTGGAAATTAGCTCCTGCGTTTAACAAGCCGAAAGGCATTCTTCGGCATGCGAATGTTCCCCATTTGTGCGGAAAGTAGTCTTAAGACGGTCCTCTTCAACTACTAATACTTGATTGTAACCAGAGAAGCCATCTAGGAGAGAGAAAAGCTCTGATCCGGATACCATCTGCAGAATTTGTTCCATTCATGGAACATGATAGTTATCTTTATCGGAGGCTCTATTCAAGTTTCTGAAATCAACACATGGCCTTATTTCTCCCGACTTCTTTCTTATGGGAACTAGAATAGCAACCCATTCTGAATGCCGGACTTTAAAAATGATCTTAGCATCTAGTAATTTCTTCAACTCCTTTTGAATTAGGGGTTCGAGAGTAGGATGCATTCTTCTTAATTGCTGTTGATATGGTTTGGCGCCTACTTTCATTGGTATGACATGATGAATGATACGAGTATCATATGTTTTCAGATCTTCATAAGTCCAAGCAAACATATCTTTATATTGTCGAAAGAGCTTAATGAACTTATCTCTTTCACTCAGCGAACAACATTTACCAAGGTTAATATACTTAGGTTCAGCTTCTGTGCCCAGATTTATCAATTCATGCTGCATAGAAGAGCTATGATTTTTAGTATTTGCTGGCTTCTTGAACTTTCTCTATAGATCGAACAGACTTTCAAGTGATCTCACTCCTTTGGGCATGAAATTCCCTTTGCCTGCGTTCTTGTTTTGCAAATCAGTCATGCTTTTCTTCATCTATAACAGCCTCTTGAAACATGTTTTCATTTGTGAGAAAATTAATGATCTAATCATCATCATCATCGAAAACTCTGAGATTTGTGATATTGTCTGGAACAGAAGGCCTGAAAACCAATTCAATTGAACATTTATTATTAGTAGGCACTAATCTAGAAGCGGAAGTAGCCAATAGATCAGATGCAGCGTTTTGCAATCTAGGAACAGATTTTATATTAAAAGCATCAAAGTGCGCAATTAAATCCCATACCTCAGATTGATAACCTTTTAGATGTGGTGAAAGACAATGAATCGTATCTCTTACCTGTCTGACGACAATTTCTGAGTCACCAAAGACTTTGAGGTATTTAACATTCAAACCGATGGATTTCTTTAAACCGTGGACTAAAGCTTCATATTCAGTAGTATTGTTAGTACAATCGAACTCAAATCTACAAGACAAGAAATATTTGTTGTTTTCAGGGTCAACTAGAACACAACCAACTCTGGATCCTTCTTGAGTTTTGGAACCGTCAAAGTATAGAATCCAAAAGACATTCTTTGATTTAATTAAGTTAGTATCTTCACTATCTAGGTCAGTAACCAAACTAACTATGTTACAGTCAATATCATCAGTTCGAGAAAATTGAAGGAGATTGGACTGTTCATCTGATTCATGGCTGACATTTTCTGATTGATAATTACCCGGCTCAATTTCTAAGAAACAATTCCCTAAAACAGAAGATGAGAAAGCTACTGCTTCATTCTTTTCCTCTAATTGAGTTACATTTTGTTTCATGTGCGGTTCTCTCAGTACTTTAATCTGATTTTGCCTACTCTGATATGGTAACCATAAATGGGACTAGCCAGTTGCGAAATAACCATTCAGTTTTGTAGACCAGTCTCTGCTCAAGATGAAACCATAAGCTTCAGGAATGTAACATCCCTCAAAATTTGACCATTTATTATTATTACTTTGTAAATATAATTGTAAATTACATAAATGGCCCTGGTGAGGAGCTCAAGGCCAAGGCCCCACTAGTGGACCAAGAGCTAGTGTTATGTTTATAAGCATTAGATTTAGTCTAAAAGTCTGATAATACAACTAACCAATAAGTAACCCAACACACAAGATAATGTGTTGGTTAACCATCTCATTACTTATCATATTGAATTACGATAGGTGGGGATATGTTCGTCCTAGTAGGACTAATATTCACCTTAAATATTTAAACAAGATACTATGGTTTAAGATTTTCTAAACCAATTATAATTAAGCCATAATGATAGATTTTGTACATATTTTTATAAATATAGATACATAGTGGTGGATATTATATATATCTATATATCCTAAGGTCACTATTAAAATTGATATGATATATATTTAATTGTGTCTCTCTTATAGATGGTTGAGATAACTATCCTGTATATATATATATATATATATGTTTAACTAATGTAACTTGTAGAAAGATATTATGTACAATTAATTTTAAGATTTAACTAATAGTTGTAATAACTATTAGATAAAGATTAACATGTATTTATATATGTCTTGATTGTAAATAAAAAGGGTTAATAAATGTGATAAATAGTAAAGTTACCTAGTATCTACATTACAAGCTTTTATTGATAAAAGTAAATAGTCAAAAATAATAAATATAATAACATGAGCACATTCATTTTGGAAGTGAGTTGTGGAAAAGACCATGTAAAAATAGTTGTGTAACTACCTACCTAAAAGATTGGGTCATTAAAAATAGTTAACTTACATCAGAATTATAGTGGAAAAAAATATATCAACTAAATCGCATTCCATAATGACATTACGTAGTGGGTATAAATTAAAGAGTTGGTAGTTGAGAGTTTTATCGGGAGGATGTCTCCATGATCAGTCGAAGTTTCCACTTGTCATCACGCCATTTTTGAAGGCTACCACATGTCGAGTTGTAAGTATGAAAACTCTCTTTATTAAGGAAGTTACGGGAGCTTGTCTCCTTATACGAGAATCCTAATCCATGAGGTGAGGTGCCATTTGGCCGTTACTTCACTATGATTTTATAAGTTCGAACCACACTCGGCAATGGTATCTTTGCCTCAACTAGACGGACACTCCATAGTGGAGGCAAGCGCTTTGAATATCGTAGCATGGGGTCATAGTGGATGTAACTGCGATCGCCGAGTGAGAGTTATGACGTCCCGGTGTAGGGTTTGAAGGGAAAAGGAGAGGATAGAGTGGTATCTCTGCGCATAAGTAGAGGAACACCTCTACAGGAGAGGGGATCATCTCGGCGAGAGGGGGAACAAGTTGTCTCTGCGTTTGGGCAGAGCTCGGCGAGAGGAGATGACAGAGAGGGAGGAAACATCTCGGCGGGAGAGATCTCAGTTTTGTTTTCGTATCTTCAAGCCCAACGAGTGGAGTTTAGGAGAGGAGACAGTGATTGAATGCCAGAGATTGGGAAAGCTCCGGGAGGGAAAGCACCCGAAACTCAAACTCTGTCCTGTCTTCTCATAGTTCTGCGATGGAGGATAAAGCTCGCGTTTGGGGAAGGAAATGGAGTGTTACAGTATTAAAGCGTTGCATTGTGTTTTGCTTGATCTATCGCATGCTACAGATTTATCGAGATCGTAGAGTATGAACCAGAAGCAATGGGAATGGGAGATGACGGGGAAGGAACGCAGAAGATGAACTCCGCATCCATAGTACTCCGCATAAATAGTACGTATTTATTTATACCTCTGCATAATTTTAGAATTAACGCACAACGTTTTTGGTTATAGAGTCACCTTAACATGTTTATATCATTGCGTTGATGAGAAATCTCTTCCTAAAAACTAGAGATAGTGCACAGTGTGCGTTGATGTGGAATCCCCGATAGCACTCAAAACTATCGTAATCTCTGTTGAGTATAGAGTTCCCCCACTATGTTTATTACCTTTGAATATGAATATGGTTTAAATGATTTAGATACCTACCTATCTAGGAAAATCAACCCAATAACAATATTAAATTCGAGCATGTTTTATAGTTTTAAATTTATACTTTAAAACAAATCTAATATATGACAAATGTATGTTACCTTAGTTAAAATACCGAATGCATGAAATTATATGTTATATAATCATTCCATATACGAAACGAATCCATTATATGCTAATGTAGATATAGGGTGATTACCCTTTATTATTTGGTAAAAGTATGACTTATATGACTTATATATTGTTGAGAAACTTTATGTCTTTGATAGATTTACATATTTATACATGTATCGGTATGAAGGAATGAAAGTTATTAAGTATGGTAATGCTTAGAAGAAGTCGAACTATGGTAGGAAGTTATTTTAGTTAGCAAGGAGGTTTTCTTAAATTAAAGAAGAATAAGTGTTAAGTCACCTAACTTAGTCCCTAGTTTGGGAAAAGCTAAAGGGAAAAGTTAAAGTACTAGATAATATAATATTAGATTTAAAACATTTATATATGTTTATATAAAGTTAAGAAGGACTTAGTCCCTAGTTTGGGAAAAGTTAAAAGTGTTAGATAAAGTATTTGTAGGTTTAAACATTTATATATCATTATATATATGTGTTAACTTTAAAAATTTCATTATAATTCGTAAATTCTTCACCACTAAAAGGATTTAAGTAAAGACCTCAGAGGGAACATTTATACATAATGTATTAAACTCTTAGATAAGAGGATATGTAGAGGCTATAACTCTTAGGAGAAGTTGGGATCTAGAAAGGTTTTTATGTTAATAAAATACTTAAACCTTTAGAATATGGAAGTATTGTATGAGAGGTTTCACTAAAAGGTAAATGTATTTTTTTTTATACTCTTTGTGATAGAGGCTGAGAAAGTAGAAAGATATTGGTTGCAACAACCATGTTACTTGATGTAATCTCCTTCCTTGATTAATAAATGATGCACACACATTTGTGGACTAGCCCGTGAACGGGTGAACCACGTTATCTTTGGTCTCCTATGTTTGCCTATGGTGTTCCTCAATGTGTCTTTATGTATGAGTACTTGCTTCTTTCTTAAAATGTTTATGATTACTTTGAAGTATATGATTCAGTTAGAAAGTTGGTTGTTTATATGATGTGAAATGCCAGTATGTTCCCCTTATGATTATGAATAAGTTGTTACCTTTTAGGTTGTTGTATTGGTACAATTAACTGATAAAAGATGTACATGCTTCTTGAAAATGAATTAACATCTTAAAGTGCATTTTATTAATTTGACGAATAACCGAATTATGGGGCTTAAATATAGTTGTCTATGGTCTTTTGGTCTATGGTTTTAAGGTTGTATCTGGTGCACACATATGAAGAGTTAGTTGGTTCAAAAGAAGAAAACCATGCGTTGAATTTAGAAGAGTTATGTATTCGAAGAGTTATAATTATTTGTAAGTAATATTTAAAGAAAGTAAACCCACACTTTATGGTTCCGCATATATTTTAGTGGCATTTTAGGCACTTAGAAATTTTTTAAATTTTTACGAAATTTTAGGTATGTGACAAGGAATGTCAACTACCATTATATCAATAAACTGACACAATCTAGGATCTACTGACAACCTAATGAGTACATCTTTCATTTCCCCGATGAATCTAATAACAGTCCTATCTAATTGGATAATCTGAGCTGGGGATGGAATTGGTTGTCCATTAATCCTTTGATAGATTGAAAGTGGTATGACATTCGAGGAAGCTCTGGAATCTACCAAACAGTTATGCACTTTGTGATTGAAAATTTCAAAAGTTAAAAGGAAAGGCAGTGTTTGAGATTTGGATTTCCCGCCAATAATAGCTTCATTTATTTCAGGATCTTCCTGATTATTTGCTAACATAGAGCTAGATTGGGGTTCGAGAGCTTGTAACAGCTTCTTTCGTTGCTGTGGAAAACTACACATGTCAAATATAGAAACATTTGGTTTTACTTTCTTTGTGTCTTCAATTATATCATATCCCATGTCACATTCCTTTACAACCTTGGGTTGATTGTCTGTTCTGTTTTAAGTTACTTTTGGTTGCTATGTTGTTTCTACGTTTAGTTGTTTGGTAGGTATCTAGTTAGCTTTGGGCTGTGGCGGGATAACCGTGATGTGTCTTTTAGGTATTTCTTTGGAGACTTTAGGCTTGGGCGTAGTCGAGCTTTGAATTGGATTAGCGATTAGACCTTTACTACGAGTATTGATGTTTACAGCTGAGACTTGGCTCTCCTTGGGATCATCTTCAGTCAATTCAATTAAAGGAACCCAGTCCCACAGCACCATAGTGGTGTCTGGAGCGGGTTCTTCTAATTCGAGAGTCTGTTCTTCTGGAGGATTGTCTTGATCTGGAATTTGTGAGTCCACCATTTGATTCATTACCAAGCTCATAGAATTTACCCATTGCGGACAACTCTTTTCAGAGTTTGGTTCTTGATGAAAGGTATAGAAATGTTCCATTCCTACTTCATTTAAATTTAAAACAGGAGATTTATTCGTAGGCGGATGAGGATGATCATTTTCTTCTCTTTTCTTGTAGAAAGGTTTAAAAGGCTTCCTAGATGTGTTGGCTGCCTTATCCTTTTCAAGATCTACAATTTTATTGGACAACTTTTGCATCATTTTGACTACGTTTTCCATATCCGCTGACGACTCTTCTTTATTCCTAGTAAGCAGCAAGGTTTTCTTAGTATTTGCTGGTTTTGCTTCCACGTCTACATAATGTTTAGCGATGTTGTCCGCTTCTTCTTCTACCTTCCTAGCTTCTTCGAAATTCTCTATTAAGGTAGTTTTCTTGGTTCTTTTGACAAACATCGCTATTGGAGGATCAAGTGCTGTAGTGTAGTACTCAACTAAGGATTCTTCGGCTGGTCTAGCTGCTGCACTAAAGTTATTTAATAAAGTGGTGAATCTTTGGTTGAATTCTTGAACCTTTTCTTTCTTTTCCATTCTCATGGACAACAACTCTTTCATGAGTGTAGCTACAGTTTTCCGATTTCCATATTTTTTTAAAAAACATTTTTCAAATTCTTCCCAATTTGATATTGAGCTAGCCTATAAACTAAAATACCAGGAAGAAACTTTAGGTTCGAAAGTGTATGGAAAAATCCTACAGACTACATCCTCGTGTTGCACATTTTAAAGGCTTGGAGCTAAATAACATCTCTTAAGGTTATCTTCAGCGGAGATACCTTTCCCAGGATCATACTTAGGCAAAACTTTCTCAGGATTCTTTGGCAGATTGTGAAAAGGTCCAACCAAATTCAAAGCTCCTCTTGCTCTCCATGCAGGTACAACCATGGTTCCTCGTGGAATCGTGTGGAGTGTGAGGTGGAGAATTCTTTGGAGTGCACAGTTCTTCAAGATCTAGAGGATCTTCAAGTTCTATCTCTCCAAGAGGTTCTGTGATTTCTTCTAAAGATAAATCCACTAATTCTTCAAAGCTTTGAACCAAAATTGAATCACGAGTATATTGTCTTTCCCTTCTTGGATCTCTTCTTCTAGGGAGAAAAGGAATCGCGTTTAAACCGCCAAGCTGTTTAACATAAGAACGGGTATGTCTTCTCAAATTTGCTACTTCAGCAAAAGGTATAGCATATAGCATTTCTTGATGTTCAAATTCAGAGTTAGGATTTTCTTGATTTGTTACTTCAAGATCTGAATTATCGAGGAATGTTGTTTCAAGCGGGTTTCCAGTTGGATCTCCTCTTAAAGAAGAGTCTCCTTTATCAGCCATGCACTAGTGGCCCTCCTTCTAGCCCCCAAAACTGTTGATGCCCTCCTTCTAGCGCCAAAAACTGTTGATGCCTCGAAAATCGTAGCATCAATCAGAAAGGGATTCTCCCCGGTAAGCAAGCCCAATTAGATCGATCACCGTTTGGTGTGGGGAATCCATCCGGTTAATGGTTTTGGCTACCGTAAGATTTAAAGATTCTTGTTCTTTACACCAGTTGCAGCTCGATCCACCGTTTATGTGTTTTATTTTAAAGATGATATGCAAGTGTTCTAAACTAAATGCAGCTAACTAAGGAGAATTAATCTAAACTAATGTAAACAAAACTAATCTATCCTTGCAAGGAGCAAACTTTAAATATGAGTAATAAGATGAAAGAAACATCTAAAGATCAAATAGATAGCTATTTAATCATAAAGATGCATCTACAGCATAACATAAAAGATATTAAAGATAGCTTTAATTCAGTTAATACATTCCATTACTCATTTGAGACAGACATCTTTGCACAAAAAATAGGAGAATCATTCATTACACAGAAATAATTCATGACAGTAAGGAAAGATCTCATAGTAGTGTATAGATGACACAGGAATAATCCAGCAAGCATTTAACACATCTCTCAAGCAAAAATGTAGTCTCCTCGGCTTTCATTAGGCAAATTCAAATTTCATATACATGCGGTAAAATAGTTCACGCACAGGACAAAAAGTGTCTTTCACCTGCAAAAAGTCCTTGTACTGTTCTCTAAAAAGCTATATATAGATTTACAAAATGCCTCTAGGGATTCCACGTGTCTCCAACCTAAGACTTCTAATTTTCTTTCTTTAAAAAATATTTTACCAAATAGAGTAATTCGTGGCCCCTTCTATACAAAAGGCAAAAAGGACAGTTGTCCCAAATACTTCACGACTTAGAAATAGAAAGGAAAAAATCAGTGTATTATGGCTGCCACGTCAAATCTAGGGTGGTGGCTCTGCTTCAGATGGGGTGACCAACGCAGGGGGCACTTCTGTCTCAGCTTGTGCCTTTGTCGATTGATGCCATTGCTGCTACTTTCTTATCTTCTTCTGCAATATAGCTGAACCAAACACCAGTGTATCTTATAACAACATTGGTAGGTGAAGGGAGCAGGATTTTCTTAGAAGTTACATGTTTGTCAAGCTCTGCCTCAATGTCTTGCATTTCTGTTACTGCTGTCTGGTGGATTTTGTGAAACATCTGAGCGTGTATTGAAGGCAACACGATGAATTGATGGAGATCATCTGTGGTTAACACATCAATTCTCCTCACATATTCCATTTGAATGCTCAGTTCAACTTTTAAATTGGACAAGCACTGCTCTTTACCCGAAAACTCATCAAGAGTCTGGGGAAATGCAAACTTGCACCTTTCATGAACTTCTTGAATCTTTTGATAGAGGCCATTGCATTTTCCCATCGTTACCTGGATCACAGCGATCAATTTTGCACCACGGTTCCTACAAAATTCCATGAAGGTTATGTCTTCCTTAAAATAACCTACAGATTTGAATGGGAGGTGCTTGGGGAAATCCACTTTCCCTTCTCTCCACTCCATTTGTCTTAAAATATCCGCTTTTACCCGTGTGTACTTATTTCTTAGCTTAACAGCTTCAGAGTTGATCTCCTTCATTCTGTCCAGCATGGCCTTTAGCTTGCAAATCTCTTTAGTAAGCAGTTCTTGCTTCTCATGCATTTGCTTAAACACATCACAGGATTGCTCGTGGAAAGGAGTCACATCCATTACTCTGTTGTTTTCTTGTTCTAGCTGCTCAACCATCAACTGCTTATCCTCTTCTAATTGAAAAAATTTAGCCTTGGAATCATTCTTTTCTGCTTCAAGTACCATCATCTGGACTGCCAGGTGTTCCTTTTCTTCCTCCAGGTGTTGATATTTATCTGACAACTCCTTATGATAGGATAAAAGGCGATCGTATTTCTTTACCACGAGTTCCCTGTAGGCCTGCTCATTAGCCATGGTGTGTTGTAGCATGCGAGCCCTTTTCTTGGTTGACTCAAATTCCTTAACCATTTAGATTACATTGTCCTCGCTTGCGTTTGTTTCCGCTACAGTAGTAGATTCCATAGCTATAGGAGCCTTCTTTGTGTTTTGCATAACAGTATTTTCCCGTTGGGTAACGATGTCTGGATCAAAAGGTCTCTTTAACCTTGTCTCTGACATTAGTACAATAGACTTCCTATTCTTGTTGTATACAAATCTATCCCACTTGAACATAGTATGATCCTTTGATGGGGTGAAAGGGATCAGTGGAAGATTTTCTATGGGGATATTCTCTTCCGCGGGTGGGGTCTAGACCACTTGGGATGAGTCTACATCCATATACTGCATGTTAGAACCACAAGCTTGCATGTCTTCATTAGCCTTATTTTCTTCCTTGGATTTAAGCCGTCTTTCTTCTTCTTCGGCCCTTAGCTGGTTCGAAACTGCCTCCCATTCTTCCTACTCTTTAGCAGATTGTTGTAATCTTGTCTCCTCTAATTCTTGATCTCGAAGCCTCTGGGCTTCTTCTTCTTGCAACCTAAGAGTTTCTTCCTACTGAAGCTTAAGAGCCTCTTCCCGCTGAAGCTTAATAGCTTCCTCTTGTTGAAGCTTGTCCTCTTGCTCCTTTCTCATCTTATCGGCAACTTCTTTTTGGAACCTCTCCACTACCTCCTTTAGCCTTTGCTCTTCATTGGTTAGAGCTTCGGCTGCTTCCTTCTCTTTCTGTAGTTTGGATTCTTCAGTATCTTGGACAGTGGTAGAGCTAGAACTAGCTCCACGCTTATGACGGCAGATTATCATGTATCATGTAGTTGATAACTCCTTGCTCCTGCAGATGTTATTATAATATCCTTCTCGTTAAGGGGGAGTGTTGAGATATTATAACTTCTAAGAATATTATATTTGTACTTATTATTCCGGAGATGTTTCATTCCTCCGTAGAGATCTTATTGTATATCCGAAGATGTTTACTCCTCCGTCGGAATGTGGTAACTTGGGTTATTAGACTTCCCTAGTGGGGTCGGCCCAGAGTCAGTTGTATGGGGTGTTTAAGTCCCCTCGTGGGGTTGACCTAGTCAGCATTATGTTGAGTGGTTAAGTTGGGGCCGACCTAGTTAAGGTTAAAAGACAAGTGAAGTAGTGTATAAATAGAGGAGGTGTGTTCCTCATTTAACACACACACACACTCACTTGTGAAACTCATGTAGGAGAAGGAGAGATATGCAAAGGAGGAGAAGGAGCTCATGTTTGGGGATTACATCTTTGTATTTGTTGGTCATCTATATTGAGGAAGCTTTGATGGGTTTTCTACCCCATGAGGGTTTCCAAGGATAAATTGTGTCTCTTGTGTTTATGCTGTGCTTGTTGTTCTTTCAGTGATCCTGTATATGATATTGTTGTGAAATGGAATGTAATACTGATTTTTATCTGTCTTAGCATATTGAATTTTAACAATTATAACATTCAATAACTCAAGCACTTCAACTGTTAGCATTTCAATGTCTCAGAAAAACACATTTGCTTCATGTGAACCATTATCATAATAAAATTGCTAGGTACAGTCACATCATTGATACACTTTAAATGAAAAATTAAATGCTCATCACTTCCCAGCCATTTGTTTTATGAAACTCTGTCCTTCCACAGAGCATTCTAGAAACCCAACAAACATGAATGTCTTCTTCATGCACTCACTCTCTTGCATTTATAACAGCTCATGAAATGATTCTAAAGTTATCATTAATTCATCATTTCATCCACTATTTAATTGCAATGGACATACACCACAACCATGTAGACATGCAATGCATCACAACATGTGCACCCACATATATGCATGCACATTCACAACACCTACACAAACTTTTCATGGGTATTCACTCAATGCATAACCACAAGATTGGAAAAATCTTTTCAATGTACATCCACTAAATGTCGACTGGCATTGATTCATGAATTCCATACCATTATGTCATGCATTCCATCATTCCAAACTCATTATGTCCTAACTAGGGATATCTCATATAGTCATGCATTTCTATAGCACTACTATAACATGACTATAAGTCCTTACTTGCCCTGGTCATTAATCTCAACTCATAACAAATATACACATGTCATGATATATTTTATATGAATGCATTATAAATTCTAAAATAGTTACATGGTATGAGGCTCCTTGCTTCTATTACCCATTCCTCACCATACCATCGTGGTATGGCATTCACACTCATGCATTCAACAATACACGCATATAATTCTAGGATTACAAAATATGGTTCAAGGGATTCTTACCCAATCCCATTTCCACCCTTGTACAATTAGCACAAATAAAACATATATGATTGGCCCCCATTGGCATCCTAGATGTTACCTGATTAGCTTGGCTTCTTATCAAGGACTACACAGTCCTTCCACCAATCCTCATGATCATAGGTCTGCTGCACCAACCTTTCTCCATAAGGTTGTTGGTCACATCCAACAGTATCATCAACATTTTCCACCATGCTTCAACCACAATATTTGTCATTAGTGGCTCATTACATATTTAAACTTCACTAGCTTTACCAAAATGAAACTTCATGTACATGCACTATTCAATAGCTAGCAGTATGTCTACTAGTACCTATTTACTTCATGCATCTAATCTCTTGCACTCTCAGCGTTCCTATGCTATAATTTTCTGTATATGAAACTCAGAAATTATAATTATATCAACAAGAGAAGAGTTTAAGGGTTCTTCCTTTCAATTCCTCATCATGGCATGGAATTCTTCTTCCATGTCATAGTTGGTCCAATTGTATATCTTTGCCAACCTTCTGTAGCTTCTCTTGATCACTGCAATAGCTCTTACTGAATCAGGTTCTTATACATGTAAACTCATGATTTCACCCCAAAACGGCCCCAATGTTGTAACCGAAGCTTTGATGCCACTTTTTCATTTTCCCCGACCTCCCTGGTGGCCTTCAGAGGTCATGGGAGACCCTTTGGTACTTTTTTTTTCAATTCCTTCCAATTTCACACACAGCCACAATGGCCTCCCATCCGCAATTCCATCCAATCCGCAATCTGCAGTCGGATTGACAAAATATCCTTCCGTGGAAATCCCTTTTCCGACTTCTGCAATTCGCATTTCTGCAATACGCATTGCGGAATTCAAAAAGGTGGAGTCCCAATTACTCCACTCCGACAAAAGCTTCTTCCCGATTTCCGCAATCCACATTCCGCATTGTGGAACTCAGAAATCAGAACTCCAATTCGCCTACCTAGGAGAAACCATCCTCCAAAATCCACAATCTGCATTCCGCATTGCATATGCGGAAATGCGGAAATCCAAAATATCTCTTCTGGGAAATATTTCCTCCCGCATCTGCATTCTTGTTGGCACGGGATTAGTCCGCATAAAGTGTGGAAGTCGATAGCTGCAAAAGGGATAATCCATGAAAGAACGGTCATTCGCGGAGAACGACGAAGCGCAAGATTAATTTAAATTGTTAGAATTGGTCATGTGGACCGTTTTGTAACCACTTAGTGTCATATAAATAGGATCATGATTGTAAGCCTAAGGGTATCCAACTATCAATAGAGAGATTGATCCAGGTTTTGATATTTGATCCATTTTGTATCCGCAATATGATGTATTGACTGTTTCTGCGAAGGTTATTCCGTAGGTTTTAATGAATGCATGAAGATGTTCGATTATGGTTCTATGTTTGTCTTTGTTTTTGTTAGATGATGAATACAAATGTTTGCAAAATGTTTAATACTCTGTGGGTTTGGTAATTGTTGTTCATGCAAATGAGTAGTTAGATCATGTTGATGCGAATGTCTATTATGTGTTGACTCTGCGATTGATGAATATGTGAATGATGAATGGTTAGCATAATGTGAAAGATATAATATTTGGTTTCTGCAGTTGTAATGTGTGTTTGATGCATGCCCTCAACTCCAATGTGGAAACTTTGTTCCTATATCCCCCTTATCTAGCTCGGGTGAGACTTCACTCGCTCCGCGAGTGTTGCTGGAAAGGGTTAAACCTTTCTAGGCTAGTGTTTAAGGGACTTTGGGTTGGTTTTTGTTGACGACAGTGCGAAGTGAACCCCTGTCGACAAACACTGTGTCAACAAATGGTTCCGTTGTTGGGAACCTTGAAGAGGAAAAGAAGAGGATATGCTGTGGCACCCGACGGAACCAGAGATTCTAGAGTCGTTTGATAAGAAGACAGAGGAATTCGCAAAAGGAGAAAACTAGAACCTTGGACAGACAGTGAGCAGTTGGTTGTAGAAGTATATTTATTCGTATATCCATGAAGTGTTCTTCTGTGAATTCTCGATGTTGTTGCACGAGTGGCTAACACAGTTGATGTTTCAGAAGAATCATTGCCAAAAGAATGAACCTGACCATTGGACTCCATAACTAATTCGATAGCTGCAACATGTCAACAATAAAGTATCAAGGGCTGTCGATTCCTGGGTGGATAGTATCCTAGAGGGATATATTACTAAGTTCGCAGTAGACACAATCAAATCGTACAACGACGCAGAAAGGAACTTCTTCAAGGGACCGAGGGGAAGGTTCTTACTGTTGCTAAAACTGTGGATTAAGATACTTGTCTGCGAAAAGGGCATATTGAGGATGACTTCCAACGAGTAGAAAGATCAGTGTCCGGAGGTTGTGGGTATCGCGTGAATTCGGATCCGATAGAAAGATGTGGGGTAGATGGACATGAGCGACGACGAGTTTATAAGGGAAGCTGACGAAGAGTGTGGTACCTTGGGGATTCAGGTGATATTCCAGTGTCCTGAGAAGAAGAGGAGGACTAAGAGAGAGTCTCCCGAGAGGATCGGAATGGAAGACTGTGAAATGGGACCACAAGGGAAGAAGCGAACTTACTGCGATGAAGACGATGACCAGGCTACCCCAGAAGCAGAAGAAGGACAGATCGTAAGTTACAACATACCTACAACCCCGCGCACTACTCAAAATTTCACAGGAAGAAACCCAAGCTATTTGCAGAGTTTCCCTACGTGCAATGGTAGAAGCAGTGCATCAGTAAACAATAACAGTAAGAATTTTATAATGGCAGACGACACAAAAATGCCCACTTTCCAGGGGAACAGGACTGAGGATCCTGAGCAGTATTGGCTCTTGTGCAAAGCAGTATGGACTGTGAAGTAGGTCCAGGATGAAGATATTAAAAAGGGACAGCTAGCGATGACCCTTAGGGGCCATGATCTAGATTGGTTTATGAAGTTTACAAGGGTTCCAGCGGGAACACCAGCCAAGTCATTGGCACAGATCAAAGAAGGAATGGTCGATGAATTTAGAAATTCAAAGTCGGAGTTGTAGTATGTCACCGAGGGTGCACGCCAGAAGCAAAAGGTCAATCACATACACAAGAGGAAGACGGGGAGAGAGATGCAAATGTCGGCACAAATTGGAGCATTTGATGTCAACTCAATCATTTTGGACCTGGGATCGGACGTCAACATTTTGACCAAGAAGACATGGGAAATAATGGGAAAACCACAGTTGGCCTGGTCACCAGTACAATTGCGATTAACAAAACAGAGTAAGGTTACTCCACTTGGTCGGGTGTGCCAGCTTCCAGTTGAGATTGAGGGCCTCAAGACTTATGCAGATTTTGATGTAATTGAAATTGTGGACAATACCAGCCCCTACCCAGCGCTGCTAGGGATAGACTGGGTGATGTATAATCTAGATATTATCAACTTCAAGAAGCAGACTATGTTGTTTGAGAATCGCGAGATGAGGGTCGTTGCACCTCTTGATCCTGTGGAAGGGCAGCGATACGTTGAACCATCAAGAGATGAATTCACAAAGGGATATGATAGTGTATACAATATATCTGAGGATTACATTAATACTACCACAGACAGAGAATTGGGATGGTGCAGTGTCAGTTCGACATCGTCAGATTCAGGCGAGGAACTCGAGAATCAATAGAACCGACTACACGAAGTGTCATTCAGGAGGTGTGCTTGGATCACATAGTCACTGTGATGGGTAGCCACAGAGGAGTGCGCGCTACCAACATATGAGGGATTTCCCAATTTGATCACCTTCCTCACTGAATTTGAGGAAAAGGTGGCAGAACCGCAACATCTATTGGACTTGGAGGAAGCCTTAAAGGCTAATCCCGTGCGCTGGTGGGCGGCGCACAAGTCTAATATCACAAACTGGACATTATGTCGACACCTCATGGAGGTTAGGTTTGGCAATGCATCAGGATACGACGGAAGGAAATATGACTGGAAAGGAGATTCGAAGGAACATCTGAATGCATGTCAACACCAATGGGACTCATGAACGAAGCAAGAGTGGGTACATGCATTTGTTCACACACTAGATGAAGTTCCGCGGAGTTGGTATGTCGCAACAAAACTGAGACGCGGGACGACCTCTTGGGAACAACTCACCATTGGCTTTTGCCAATCGTTTTTTTCTCAGATGAAAACCCCTTCATCCATAGTGTGCTACAGGTGATCCGCGAGAAGATATTTGAAGCCATACCGACAAAGAAATCGTTGGAACTTCAGTGTATTGCGACACTAGAAATGCTAATGGGGTGCTATAATATCACAGGAGAGCCGGACGATGAGGATGATCCGAGGGCTATATATGTGCCGAAATTAGAATGTAGTCGCAGTGTTGATGCACTAGGAATACCTTCTGACAGGTTTTAGCAACCATTAAAAATCAAGAAGGTGAACATTGGGTTGGAGGAGAATCTGAAGTTTGCTAGTATTGGAGACTACTAGGATGAATCCACTATTGCGAAGATGACTGATCTGTTGCATGAGTTTCAGGATCCGTTCCCAATGAAATTCTCAGAGATGAAAGGAATTTATGGGGACTTAGGAGAAGTGAAGATCCCCCTGAAACCTGATTTGAAGCCAGTCAAGCAACGACCCTATCAGTTGAATCCAAGGTACAAGGAACAGGTGCAAGCTGAGATCGAACGAATGCTGGAAGTAGGCATTATACAACCAGTGGAAGAATCATAGTGGATCAGCCCGATGGTGGTCCAGGATAAGAAAACCGGTGAAGTGAGGATCTGTGTCGATTTACGAAAGTTGAATGACTCCTGCCTACACGATCCATTCCCGATACCCTTCACGGACGAGGTGCTTGAAGGAGTAGGAGGCCAGGAAGTATACTCATTTACGGATGGGTTTTCGGGCTATCAGCAGATCAAAATCGCGGAGCAAGATCTGCATAAGACTACATTCATCACAGAATGGGGTTGCTTTCAGTATACAATGATGCCATTCGAACTGAAGAATGATCCAACAATTTTTTCAATATTAGTAGTTTCGGCATTCAAAGAATACATTCATAAATTTATTGCCGTCTATATGGACGATTGGACAATGTATGGGTTGTTCAAATATCATGTCGCAAACCTGAGGCTAATGCTAGAACAATGTCGACATCACTAGATTTCATTGAACCTGAAAAAGTGCATCTTCTGTGCTCCATTCGATATTTTGTTGAGGCACATTGTCTGCAGGGAAGGAATGCTAGTAGACCCGGAGAAGATTGCAATTATTGTCGAACTCCCACCGCTGACAACAGTCAAACAATTGAAAGCGACATTGGGACACACGGGCTACTACTGGAAGTTTATTATAGGATATGCAACAATCACGGCACCAATGGATAATTTGTTGAAGAAAGAAGCCAAGTTTGAATGGAATGAAGAGTTCTAGAAGATTCTGGACATATTAAAAGCAAAGACGGTCGCCGCACCTATACTAGCATTTCCATATTGGACGAAGGAATTCCACATTCACGTCAATGCATCATTAGTTGCATTAGGAGTCATCTTGGACCAACCAAGAACAAGTGACATCGACCACCTGATAGCCTTCGCAAGTAGGAAGCTGTCTACTGCAGAGAAGAATTATACGACCACAGAACGGGAAGGGTTAGTGATGGTCTATGCCTTACATAAATTATGACACTATCTCTTAGGCGGGCATTTCAAAATGTTCATTGATCATTCAACACTAAAATACCTGGTGAACAAGCCTATGTTGGGGAGGAAGATCTGTCGATGGCTGTTACTCTTCCGATAATTTGATTTTGAGATAGTTGTATAGCCAGGACGAATGAATGTAGGACCAAACCACCTGTCATGGATAGAGTCTGGGGAAGAACCAAGGATCATTGACGAAGGATTGTTGGATGCTCAGTTGTTCAGGTTCGGAATGGTTGATGACCATTATGAACAAATCATTTAGTTTTTAGCGACAAGGGAGGCGCCAAAAGGTCTCACTACCAACTAGAAGAAGCATCTAGTCATCAGAGATGCAGATTTTCAATTGATTGTAGGGCACTTGTATAAGATGGGGCCAGATGAGATACTTCTACGACATGTCCTTACGCATGAACAAGAAAGGATTTTAGCGGAGGCTCATGATGGGATCGCTAGAGGACACTACGGAGGACGTGCAACTGCTCAGAAGATCCTTCGAGCAGGATTATGGTGGTCGACGATGCATGGAGATGCTGCGAACTACGCCAAGAGCTGCGACGTATGTCAATGGATAGGGAAGCCGTCACAAAGGAATGAAATGCCGCTAGTACCCCAATTGACACTGCAGGATTTCAACAAGTGGGAAGTTGTCTTCGTGGGACCTATCAACCCCCCATGAAAAAGAACAGGCTCGCGCTACATAATCACTGTGACAAACTACTTGACGCGATGGGCGGAAGCTGCACCAGTGAGAGATTTCTCAGCTGCGACCGCAGCAAGATTCCTGTTTGACAATGTGGTCACAAGGTATGGGTGGCCAAAAATACTGCTGAGTGACCAAGGGAATCATTTTGTTAATCAGACAATCGCAGTGATGACGACATAATTTCAGATTTAGCAAAAGAAGAGTACCCTTATCACCCTCAAGCAAATGGGATAGTTGAGGCGTTCAATAATATATTGGAGCACGCAGTCACCAAGGTGTGTAACGCAGACCGAGATGATTGGGACTTGAATATTCTCGCAATCCTTTGGGCATATCGCACAACATGTAAATGACTGACGGGCCAGACCCCTTTCAAGCTCATTTACGGACATGAAGTAGTCATGCCGATGGAGTATATTGTACCAAGTTTGTGCATCGCAGAAGCCATAGGAATGAGCGATGATGGAGCACTAAGGAACGGTTGGCACAACTGGTACAGCTCGATGAGGATCGATTCATCGCAGGGTTTCATCAGAAAGTAGAAAAGGACTGACAGAAGGCTTGGCATGATCGCCATGTTACACAAAAGCACTTTCAGTGTGGAGACACAGTTGTGTTATATGACAGTAAGTTTGCTAAGCACCCAGGTAAGTTACAAATGCATTGGTTAGGTCCTTACATCATAAATTTTGTCACTGACGGAGGTGCAGTGCAGCTACAAAGTTTAGATGGGGTATTGTTTCCTAAGCTGGTAAATGGGAATCGGTTGAAACCCTATCACCATGATACGATGCATAGCAGTTGAGAACCAAAAAAAAATGCAATGATGACAAAAAGTGGAAGCATGGCCAGCCAGATCGATTGTCGATGCTTCACACGATTAGCACATGGGAGTCAAATCCGAGCATGATTACTGCAGATCAGCATCACCAGAAGACAACAGAGAAGTATGATGACATAATCGGATGGCTATGGGAAATATTTCATAAATGATTCAAGAACCAGGCGTCAAGGACACGAGGAGCATGCATAAATACAGGCGCAGAAGATCAGTTGAGCAAGGAAGTATCCATAAGTCGGAAGAGGAGTTTAGTAAAATCCATGCTGCAAATTGGTATGGCAATAAGTTGAGTGATAAATTCCAAGAAAGTTGTGGAAATGATCCATTTAATTTCATGCGGCGGCACCCCAGGTGCGCTAAGGTCCAAAACGACAAGTGTGCATGAACAACCAACGAAGGAAGCAACGAAGACACTTGGGAGAAATAGAGATGAGGTCTCACCCAAGATGTCTAAGAACATGGTAATAATTAGAAGACCCGTGGTCCCTACGACCACTAGAACACCAGGTTCGGAGGCCCGTTGGCTCCAGCAACAGACATCCCAAGGTGTGAAACAGATGTGCAAGAGTCGTTGGCCTGTTTCACATCTTGGTGAAGTAGATGAACTTGTCCCCCGACCGCAGCAAGCCTGAAGCGCAAGAGAAAGCACATAAGGGGTAGCTGATCAAGGTTTCCAGAGACTGGAGGATGAGTTCGAGGTAGATGATCAAGGTTTCCACAAGCTGGAGGATGAGTTTGAGAAGTACACAACAGTGAACCATAGATTCGAGGAGGCATTCGAGAAGTACATGAAAGCGAGCTTCAGATGACAAGAATAGCTTCAGAAGTTAGCATAGCCAAGAATGAGAACAATACCAGAGGTGTCCAACTGAGGTGGCTTGAGGGCGAGCCACAAGTTTGTGTTGGGGGCCTGTTAGCACAGGATTAGTCCACATAAAGTGTAGAAGCTGACAACTGTGAAAGGGATAATTTGTGAAAGAAGGGTCATTTGCAGAGAACAAGAAAGCACAAGATTAGTTTAAATTGTTAGAATTGGTCATGTGGACCGTTTTGTTACCACTTAGTGTCAAAAAAATAGGAGCATGATTGTAAGCCTAAGGGAATCCAACTATCAATAGAGCGATTGATCCAGTTTTTTTAAATTTTTGATCCATTTTGTATCTGCAATATGATATATTGACTATTTCTGCGAAGGTCATTTCGTATGTTTTAATGAATACATGAAGATGTTCGATTATGGTTCTATCTTTGTCTTTTTTTCTGTTAGATGATGAATACGAATGTTTGCGAAATTTTTAATACTTTGTGGGTTTGGTAATTGTTGTTCATGCGAATGAGTAGTTAGATCATGTTGATGCAAATGTCTATGATGTGTTGACTCTGCGATTGATGAATATGTGAATGATGAATGGTTAGCATAATGTGAAAGATATAATCTCTGGTTTCTACTGTTGTAATGTGTGTTTGATGCATGTCCTAAACTCCACTACGGAAACTTGGTTCCTGCAACCCCCTTATCCATATTCAGTGAGACTTCACTCACTCTGCGAGTGTTGCCGGAAAGGGTTAAGCCTTTCTGCGCCGATTTTTAAGGGGGTTTGGGTAGGTGTTTGTTGATGAGAGTGCGAAGTGAACCCCTATCGATAAACACTGTGTCAACAATTCCGCATTCCGCATTGCGGATGCGGAACTATGGAAATCCAAATCTCCATTCCGGGAAATATTGCCTCCCACAATCCGCATTCCACATTGCGTATGTGGAAGGGTCCTTGTGGATGCGGAAATATCATTACCACAGACCCCTGCACCAACAAGCTTGTAAGGAAACTTCATAGGGTGATAACTCCCTCATCTTTGGTCCAAATTGGACAAGTCCAATACTGTTGGAAAGATCTGGGAGAGATCTATCCAATGGTGCAAACCCCACCCCATCCTAGCACTCCAACCTTGCCCTTTTTCCCACTGAAACTCTGGCCATAATCTTCCCTATATGCCTTTTCCCTTTTTCCATAAGCTCTAATCCACTTCTGTCAAGTCTTCCCTCCTTCATCTGATCCACAGGGGTGCCTATTCTTCTCCAAGTCTAGGCTGGAATTTCTTAAACATTTACCATGCTTAGCATAATTCCTCAAAGGACAATTCAAAATTAATATCAAGGGTTTGCTAATAGGAATAAGCATGCTCCATGAACACAACGAATGAAACATGATTCACACAAATAGAATGGAATACATGCACATATTCTCTCCTAGGCAGAGTGAGGAAAGCATGCAGGGATTAGTTCTATTCCTCAAACATAATCACATCTAAGTACCAATATCAGGATAGAATGTAAGGTGCAAGACACATGTAAATATCACACACAACAATAGAAGTTAGCCCTATTAACACACACACATCTTCCAACCATAACAATCATTACTAGTTAAATAGTACATAAGTGAGATAGCAACATACATTGAAACTTAACACCATGCATAGATAGGCATACAGTCGTATTCATCCATGGTCCATTCCCATAAACAAATAGATGCATGCATTACTAGACACATACTATGAAACTAAAGCTATTCAATGCATCTATAACTTGCAAGATTAGTCATACATATTAACTCAAGCAATGATGAAGCATTCAAACATGCATTCAACCTCATACTCAGGCTCAAACCTAGCTCCCTAATGATTAATTTCATACAATCATTATATCAAAAACTTGAACATAAGAAGCATAACATAAATCATGAAATAACACCATTTAAACACCACAAGGGTACTTATATTTTGCATCGAACCTCCAAGCGAACTGGCTATGGACTGCAACTTTCCAACCCAACCATATATCTCTTCCTATCCTATATTATTTAAGCAATCGGAGATCACCCCCAAGTTGGGGCTATGTATCCACTAAGGAGTATCACTCAGGCTCACTCACAACATTGGTTCACAGTCAATTAGGGCATCCAACCAACTGTTAGCTTGTCAAGCAAATGGGGAAGGAAGGTAAGGTTTTCTATCTTAATAAGATTCTCCATAGAGCTATGGGAATATCCCAATGATATCAAACTGGTTCAAGCACCCCCATCACCCCACTCCCATCCTAGGCAAGGTTCCCTCCACTGCTGCACAGTCCCTAGGGAACCCTTTTTCCTAGCACTGACCTGGGTGAGTGTGATGGGTCTAGACTGCTGAATCAAAGACAATAAACTCTCTCAAGCTTTAACATGCAACCTAAAACCTCTTGGTTCCTTCCCACTTAGTTTTTCTTCTCCATTTCTCTGGTTGAATAGTGTTATCCCGTAGCTGGGTTCTCGACCACTACATAGGGTTCTTCCTCGCGGTTTTTTTAGCATCTCACGCTCTGCAATTCAGCCACAGAGTCATATCCAAGGATAACCCCCTTGTTCAGCTTCCCACACAGTGTTTTCTAAGTGTATTCGGCTCTGTAAACTGGCTTACACAAACCCACGATTTTCTCCTCTTTCTCTCCACGGCTAGCTCTGCTCTCTCCGTGAATGCATAAGGGTTATCTCGAGGTCTTTGTCTCCTCCCCTTCCTAATCCATTCCCATGTGATCCATAATGTCCTCGGGATGGAGGAACACGTCTCCCCACGAAGTGAAGTGGCTTATGGGGTAAGCCATCGACGCCCATACCCTGCCATCTCAAGATTCAGGTTGCCCCTTACTCCATTGGTCTCATGCACAATCTTCCTACAGTACTTACCTTGCAACAACAATTAATGGCAGTTAGGACAGTCTAAGGGTTCTCAGGGTGACAAATGGAAACCTAGGGTTCCATCCCACACCCCCTCACCACCCTAGTGGATACATAGTTCCCCCTTATTTTGTTGCAACCATATCCATTCCTTGGTATTTCATTACATAGTATTATTTACAATTTATATCATGGCTTAACAACACATGGATTGTCAAACTGCCAAATACTTGCCTATGCAATTAAACCTAATCATCCACTAGTGGGGCCTTGTCCTTGAGCTACACACTAGGGAAAACACACATTGCATTTATACATTATTTACATGACAACCAAAATAGCCTAAGGTCAGAATGAGGTATATTACAGTCTTTCAGTTTGAATAATACTCTTTTATTGATTCCAAGCCCAATGGTTTTCTCCTTAAAGCTTATATTGTTGCTACATGTTTAGGAGATCATTTTCAGATATTGCAGATTTGAGAACTTTGTTTCCTTTTATATGTTATTCATCTTACTCAACAAAGCCTAAAAAACATCAAACGTAATTCTCAGATGTTGATAAAGTGAGTTAAGTCCTTCAATTTTTTTTTCATTGAAACTAAAAGCAAGGATGTAGTAACTTCCAAGGTGTTCTGCTTGTATTTGGTTGAATACTATCCCTCTCATCCTCATCAATAGCATGCCCATATCTAAAAGGGTTGTTCCTGAAATTCTACAAAAAAAAAATTGGTCACCTATGTAAGAAAGAGAATTATTCATATAGCAACATCAATCATGCTGAAAATAAAGAAAATTAAAAAAAAATCATATTGTTCTTATGCAGCTGAAATGAACATTTTATTTGACATTAAAATAAAGGTACACAAGTCACGTCCTGTACATACTGATCCCATTGGTCAATAATCTTACTAACTGGACATGTCAAAACCATAGTGGAAGGGTCACTACAAGATTTCATGAGGACACTGAGGAACAACCAAAGAAGAGGAAAATAGGACCATTTCGAAGCATCTATAAAACATAGACATCTAAAAGAAAATAAAAGAAGATATTGTTTAGTGATATTTGGTAGTATGCCTCTGGGAGGTTAAGCAGGGTGACGAATCTAGATTAACTACCCGTGGTAAATAGATATCTCGTGATCGACTAATTTTTCTGCAATAAATGTGCAATAATATTAGTACATAAAATAGACAAGTACAATTGTTAAAATGAAAAAACCAACATGTTATAATCAATGAAACAATAATAAGATATCTAGTTGAGAAATATTTCATTGGATAACATATATATATGCATTAGAGAATGATACCATTTGTCATTAGTTTCCTTTCCATTGTGAATACCTTTGCATAAAACATAACAGAATAATACGTTTATATGACTGGATGAAAAGTAGGTAAATAAACAGGCATATCAACATGTATGAGACTCTAAATAGAGTAAAGGGGAATACCTGAGTGAGATTCTGTTGGTTTCAAGAATAAATTATTCTCTACTAAACAGGGTCAACCACATGAAGGTCGAAGCTCATATGCCCCCCCTCACAACACTCTCAATTCCTCTCACCAAATATATATACTAGAAAGTAAATGCAAATGCAAGTTAAAATTATATGCATCAAAGGTAAATGCAAGCTAAAATTATATGCATTAAAGGTAAATGAAAGAAGATATGAATTTTCATAGATTCAAATTTAAAAAGAACATATAAATAAATCATGAATGGTACTTATTTTTCAACGTCCACCCATGCACCTTCACAATCTTGTCGAACATAATCCATGCCACGGTCACCTATAGCTTCACCATCTTTTCATTTTGTCACTTCGAAGGCTACAATGATTGATAGATCTACACACTCCACTTGATATCTGTTACTATTTCTTGGTCCCTTTGGAGGGCATGCCAAAACTACATACCAATCATTCTCTACAGGATCTTGTACATAAAATACTTTTTTTTGCTTGAGATGCTAAAATAAATGGATCATCTTCGCTATGTCCTTACTTAAGCATCTCTTCAAATCCGCCATGGTGAAACAAATTTCATCAACTTTCATTCCATTCTTCTTGTGTACATCTATCCAATGGATACTTCACACAATAGTAGTCCAAGATTATTATTTCTTGGATCAATCCATAATATGTTTCTGTTTGATGTATAGGATTTTTGTCCTTTGCACTTGATCTCATTAATGTTTGTGCATCTATGCACACACCACTATTTTGGGTGGCCCTAACATTCTCTAAGATTTTAGTATGAACATAAGGCATTTGAGAAGGCAGAAAAATTTAACAAGACATTTCTCCCCATTTTCTCTCAATTCATTCATCAACTACAACCTTCAGATGCTCACAAAACAATTGTAGGCAAAGGATATGGATCCACTTTTATTGGATAAAACTTATCTAGTCTCTAATTAGATCTTGGATGATGAATCTCTTCCAGATGATTTGAATTGTCTTGATGAAGACATTGAGGATATCTCTAGTAAACCATTTTCTCAATGGAACACCAAATACACTTGCATCACAATTGCTCTTTCGGTCGAGCAATGTTGGAACTAGCTCTTCTAGTGCTTATTCTAGGAATTCCCATAGCGATGAATGAGACTTGAGATTGGGCTTGGAGACACTGTATATTTCGATTTTGTAATTATGTTATCAGACTCTTAATTTATATAATTGAACTTGGTACTATTTTTTAATTTGTTCAAGAAATTATCTTTCGGTTCACTATTTTGCATACAAATATGGAATGCCAAATGTTGTATTGCTATTTTTTATGAGACGATCTTATGAATTTCTACCTAGAGTTTCGTTTTATAACTTATATGGATTATAAATGTCATTAGTATATATTTTTTGCACAATATTTACTATAGTTTGAGTTTTTATTCTATTTTCCAAGTCTTTGCCAAGTCACAGGCCAAAATAGTCTTTGTTGAGCCCAAGTCTTACAACCTACTTGGATTTCTGGGATTTTATTTCTTGTGATAACCTACTTGTATGCCTATGCTAATGACATCCATTTTCATGTTGTGCTTAAACTGATTTTCCATTTCATTTCATTTTAGGATTCTTCTTCCAACTCTCTTTTGCTAGGCTATTATTGTTGATTGTATTCACTAGTCCCTTTGGTCTATTTTGGTATTTAATGCACCAATTGTTAAAGGGTTCTAGATCAATGGAAGAGTGCCTTCCTTATAGGCAGGAGTTTGGGGGTTCGATTCCTCCATGTCCAAATGATATTGCAAAATTAGTATTCTAATAAAATATTTTTTATGATGATTTATATTAATGGCTTCCAGGGGGGTTTATAACTGCCCCTGTAGGAGTCTATGAGGGGGATTTTCAACTGAACCCATAGGATTCTATGAGGTGGGTTCACAACTTCCCTCGTAGGATTCCACGAGGTGGGTTCACAACCTCCCCTGTATCATGTACGGGAGGGGTTGGAACCGCCTCCATAGGTTTGTAAGTGGGAGTTTAAGAGGGGGGTTGTGAACCGCCCTCGTAGATTTATTAGGAGTTTTAGGGGGGGTTTCAAACTGCAATTGTAGGTGTCTATAGGGGGGTTTTAAACTGCCCCAAAGGTTAGAAAGAGGGATTTTTAGGGGGGGTTATGAATTTCCCCCATATGTATCTAAGGGGGGGGTTAGAACCGCCCCTGTTGGTGTCTACTGGGGGGGTTTAGAATCACCCCCAAAGGTTTGTAAAGGTAGGTTTAGGGGGGGTTTTGAACCACCCTCGTACGTATCTATGGGGTTTTTTTTAGAAGCGCCATTGTTGGTGTCTACCGGGGCATTTTAAAAATGCCCCCAAAGGTTTTTAGGGGGTGTTCTGCACCACCCCTGTATGTGTCTACAAGGGGGGTTTGGAATCGTCCTCAACGATTTGTTAAATGGAATTTTAGGGGGGGGTTTTCAACTGCCCCCAAAAGTGACGTTTGGGGGTGGTTTAGTCTCTTGAAAAACCGCCCCTAAAGGCTTAGAAATTTAGTTTCGGTGCCTTTGGGGGAGGTTTTCCCAAGACTTCCCCTAAAGCCAGAACTGCCCCCAAAAGTCATTATTGGGGGTGGAATACAACCACCCCCAAAGGGGTTAATTGTTGTAGTGTTATTAACACATTCTTCAATTCATCAATCACTTTAATGTCCGACCTATCAAGTTGTATGATACTAGAATGGCATGGGCTTGGTTGGCCATTGATCTTTTGCATACCAAATAAGGCATTACATTAGTAGAGACTCCAAAGTCAACCAGACAGTTATGGACATTTTAATTATAGATTTCTAATGTTAACAAAAAAGGCGGCATCTAGGATTTGGATTACCTCCTATGCTAGTTTCATTTATTTCTTTGTCTTGCACATCATTAGGTTGTTTCCCTTCTTTTTCTTTAGTTGGGACATGTTGCGATTCAACAGTCAGACCAAAGGCTTCCATTAGTAGTTTTGTTTACTGCAACATATTACACATTTCCAATAGGGATATATTGGCCTTGTTTTTCTTGATATATTCCACAACATTATATTATGTGTTATGGACACTGTCTTTGGTCCCTGATGTTGTGGAATTTCCTTCAGAATTAGTTGTAGACTTGGTGTTAATAGGTGGGACTATTTTTTGTGGCTCGGCTGAATTATTGGTCTTCTGGGTTGTAATCGTCTTCAATTCTTTCTAAGGCTATGCATTATTGGTGTCTTCCTTAGTGAGGATTGTCTTGTTTCGCACCTTTTCAATGGGATTGCTTTTCTTATTATTGTCAATTGTGTTTAGGGGGGGTATTGACAAGTCCCTTACTTCTTAGGGCATAATTTGTTGGGGTTTTCTATAATTTTGAATCTCAGCTATGTCAATATTTCCATCACAGTCATCTTCTAAATTGGGGGACCATTCCCATAATAGCAAGGTTGTTTCCTTAGAGTCTTCTTTAGTCTTAGTGGAATTTTGTTATTCACCCTCTTCCTCCTCATCCAAATATTGCTTATCCAATAGTTGATTGATCACCAAGGTCATGGAATTTATCCACTGGGGACATGTTTTCTTTGACTGATTCTCTTGGTGGTATGTGAAGAAATGATCCATCCTCACATCATTCAGGTTGAAAGCAGTTGCCTCATTCTCTAGGGGTTTTGGAGAGTTGTCGTTATTTTGAAAGAAAGATTTAAAAGGTTTCTTACTAGAAGAACTCTCGCCAATATTCTTTTTTAGATCCATTATTCCATTGGACAACTTTTGAACCAATTTGAACACACCTCCTAAATCTGAATCTTTCTCTTCAGTGGCTTTGGTCAAAAGCAAAGGATTCTTATATTTTGTGACCTTAGGCTCAGGTTCCACTAATTGTTTAACAATACTGTACATATCCAACTCAACCTTTCTAGCCTCTTCGAATTTTTCCACTAATGTGGCCTTACTAGCTCTTTTGACAAACATGGCCACAAAATGATGTCAAGTTGTGGTATAATATTCAATAGTAACTTCTTGTGTAGGCCACGTGTTCACAAAAAACTTGTTTAGAACTATTATGAAATGTTGATTAAAATCCTTAATCTTTTATTTCTTGTCCATTTTCAAAGATAACATCTCTCCCATCAAAGAGGAAAGGGTTCTATCTTCTCCAAATTTAATTAGAAATGATTTTTCAAAGTCATTCTATCTGGTGATTGACTATGGCGTGAGGCTAAAATACCAAGAAGAAGCCTTGTTCTCAAAACTGTACATGAACAACCTATAGACCACATATTCATGGTCTACATTCAAGAGTATGAGGGCGATATAAATTCTCTTAAGGTGGTCTTTAGGGATGATGCCCTTATTTGTGTCAAACTTGGGTAAAATACATTTAGTGTGCTTAGGAAAATCATGGATTTCTCTAGCTAAGTTTAGAGCACCTTGTGACCTACAAGATGGTACTTGATTGACATTATAAGTCATGTTGTTGATACTTGGAGGTGATTCCAGGGGAGAAATAGTATAATGAGAACTAGGAAACTTAGGAGACAATGGTATAATTTGATCAATAGGCTCAAGAATCTCTTGCAACGTCAAATCTACCAACCCTTCAAGTGAATCAACTAACATTGAATCTTTGGTTTAAATGACCTTCCTGCGAGAAGTATGTCATCTAGCTGGTAATGAGGGTGCTAAAAATAATTGTCCAATCTATTTTACGTCTGACCTAGTAAATCGTCGAAAAGTGACAACTGACTTCTACAATTAAATGTCCATGAGTAGATTTAGTCTATTTCAACTTAGGGTTAATGTCCTCAAAGTTATCATTATTGTGTCCAGTTTCTACCCCTTGGGTAATTAAACTTTCAGGATGAATACTTTTGGGTGGGTATCCAGAGAAAAATATGCATGAGAGGGGAATTCCTCTGCAAGCCATGCATTGGATGCCCTCCTTCTAAGGGAAAATTTGTTGATGCCCAGAAATGTCCTTGCATTGATAGTAGGGGTTCTCCTTGGTATAAATTCCCAATCATGCCTTAAACCATTGTTGACACAAACCCAATCGACAGGGGTTCCTCACACTGTCGAAACCCAAACCCCCACGATCTCCCTGAGCACCGACCTAGACAGGTTTTACCTTGTCTAGCAACACCTACGGAGCAGATGAAGTCTCACCTGAGATGTTCAAGGGAGAGCTGATGGAACCACGTTTCCTCCGAATGAAGGAGGACCTTGTGCATCAACTCATCAACTTATCGCAGCATCGCATAATAGATCTAACCATTCAACTTAGGCATTAAACATAATTGCAGCATCATTCAATAGATCTCATCATTGACAGAACCACTAATCCGCAATAGATATGATAGTAAAACATTAATTGCAGCAAGAAAACATCACATCATTCACATATTCATATTGCATAATGCATTAATCACAAGAAAATAGGACAGACACAATGATTATGCTCAAAACTCTGTCATATAATATTCATCTTCGCAACAACCCATAGATACAACAATATAGTTCTTCTGTCACATACCCAGATTAAGAGACAATAACAAGCAAAATCATCTGTGATCAACTGTCTCTTTAATTGATCAATTCATGGATTTCCAATTGGTATCTCAACACTTACAATGCTATGTCTATTTATAGGCCTGTGCCTTTACATTTGCAATCCACTTAGGCAACCGCCTAACTACTTATTAACAAAATTTACAAAAAGGATGACCCAAAACCCACATAATGCGGTCCATATAACCCAAAAATACATAAACTTATCGACTTGTGCGTTGTTTTCCTTCTTGCGGGGCATCTTTGACCCTTCGCAGCATCCGCGATGCTGCGCAGCTGACTCATCCAAACTGCCTGCCAACAGGCCCCCAACATAATATTGTGGCTCGCCCTCGAGCCACATCATCTGGACATGGTGTACTCGTTGATCTTCATCGTGAAGTCCTCGTACTACTAATCGATATCCCGGACTTGCTCCTTAGCTGTTGCAGTGATCTCCTAAATCTCGGTCAAATCCTGCGCTGAGGGGTGCTCAATCAACTTCTCAGCAACTTTCCGCTAACCTTCCTGCACATCCTGTAGTGCGGAACTTGGCTTGAGTGAAAAATGTGCTCCAACCTCTTGGAACTCATCCAGCTGTGTGTTGCGCTTCTTCTAACACTCTTCTTTCTTTGTGACCCGCTGTTGCAACTCTTTCAGTTTCGCTTATTTGGTGACCTGAACAACTGGTGGCAGCATTCTCATCGACATCTTCAGTGTTTCCAGCTTCCCTTCCGCCTCTTGCCACAGCTTGGTCAGCCGTTCTAATTGCTCATCCTGAACTATGATACCCCAAAACTGTGCAGTCTCTGCCATGATTTTTGTCACTGCATGCTCCATCTCTCCCAACTGGGCCGCCAACTCCTCGATGACGCGTTTTTGTTCATCTACTTTCTCTTGCGGTGTGCCTAGGTTTAGTAGAGCTATTAAGTCGGCATTGTCGCGTTGTAACTGAGCAATGAAATCCCCAATCCATTGTGCGCGGTCGACCGGATCCAACTGCACGGTGGGCTCCAGTACGTACTGACATGCTTCAGATATTGCCTCCTCCAACCGCACACTGCTGTCCCAAATGTGGGCTTTCTTCACTGTCAAGTGGTCCTACTCCTTCTTCAATTCTTCAATTGCTTGATCCTTCTTAGCAATCAGCTGCTCGAGCTTGTCCTCCAGTTCGTCAACCACCTCCCTCGTCATGACTCCTTTTCCCTTTAATTCATCTACTTCTTTTCGAGTCACTGCTTCGTTCTCCTGTGATCACAACAATTGACCGCTGATGTCTTGTTCCCTATTGGTCGGCTCCTGGATAGCAACCGCCTACATCTGCACTAACGTCTGTGAGGGAAGTGCATTGATATCGATTAACAGATCTTGTAACTACTGCAACAAGGCCTAGAGAGCCTCATTATCGATCGCAATCGCAATCGAGGGGATTTGCACATTCTGAACCCACGGCGTAGTGCTGATTGCACCAACTACCTGTACAGGTGCTGCCTCTGGTGCCTTCTTCGAAGCAATATTAACTAATGAATCAAGGCGATATTTTACCTCATTGAAGCCTGTTGCTGCTTGTTTTGTCATTGCATTAGCTATCACATTCGTTGCATATGTCAAGGCTGCAATAAGCCAATCCAACTGTGCGTCCATTACTGGGGTAGTACCATTGGGCATACCTTGCTTATATCATGCCTTCGTTCTACGCTCCTCAAGCAAGTGGTCTATCTCATCGTTCGTGGGCTTCTGCGATGAATCTTGATATGAATTAGGGTGATTCTGTTGTTCCGTGCTTGGTACATCCAGCGGTAGCCCCGTCAATTCTTCTTTGTGACTAACTAGCTCTCGCCATTCAACGGGTTGTTTGTCGATGATCGCATCTAACTCCTCATCGAACAATTTGTATGAGGTCTACAACCAATGATTCCCTGTATCATGCTGCGCTTGCACATGAATGTTGTGCGGGTCGATCACAAACTTGGAAATCCCTTTATATTTCATGATGGCAGATTGAGACAACCGCGGAACACGCTCGGTTGCCGCCTATAGTGTTTCCCATTAGATCTAGAACTGCATTGCGCAATCCTTCAGTCACTCCAGTTCCTGCACCAACCACAAATTCTAATAGAGCGCACCCTTACGGTCTATAGTGACATCAACTTCCATCCCTTGGTATTCGTCAGGATCCATCCACGGCACAAGTGCAATCAAAATCAAAATCCAGCTATATGTGAATGCCCCTTTTCCTCCCTCGACAGTTACCGCATCCTCGTTTAACTGGTTCAAGAAGAAGAGTCACCAGTTCATCTATACGCCTTCCTCGCACTGCTCTGCACATGCAACGAGCCTCGAATTGCACTGGTTGGGGCGGTTTTCCGTACAACTTTGCAACATAGAATCCTTGCCCTGATGCGGACCACTCGATCATTAATACTATTAGTGCGGTAGGCTCAGTCATCGCGTTCCAAGATGTAAAGTTGTACCAACCTCGCTGCCTGCTTCCTGTCATTCTTCTTCCCCCGAAAATATTGTGAAAGGTCCAGTCCATCCTTCGGCAATCCCGTGATCTCAGAAATTAGGTCAACTTTAACGGTGACTGGTTTATCCAACCACAAATTTAAACCATGAAAGCAGGCCAAAAGCTGCTTAACGCAGGCATTTTCCTCTGTCAACCGCCCAAAGTGCGGCATGTTGATCAAGCCCAACAACCTGTCTTTGTCCAATCCGCGCACCCAATCACGTGGAATGCGTGGCGTCGGGCTGACTTCTCCTACTACTCTCGATAGAAAAGGTTCTGTCATAACGTCTTGTAGCACTAGCAAATCATGGTCGTCATACTTCAACTGCATTAGTGTAGGGACGATATCGGCAATGCAGACCATGCCTGGTGGGATCGTCGTCATCCTGACTTGGTATCGCTGTTTCTTGGTTGGATTCCGGGGTTGGGCACTAGGTCGACAGGGGGGTATATAATCGAGGATATCCACAGCGGATACCCCGGCTCGAGATACAGACTCCACAATGCCTGAGCTCGATGGAATCGCTTGTGCAGGTACCCCCTCCGCTAGCTGTGCCGATGCTCTGGTCTTCCACTTCTCTGGTGGTGGGGAACTAGGCCGTGTCCCCCCCCTCTTCTTCCGCGTTATTGACGATGACCCAACCGGCATACTAGCAACTTCCTCTTCAATAGTTACATGAATGACAGGTGACTCTACTTCGCTCGAAATATCAACCATATCCGTTTCACCCGGCATTCCACACACAACTACCACAACGCCAAAGTATGGCTCAACCTCACCCGACTTGGAAACTTGCTCTACACTATGCAATTCCACTCTGCAACACAACTTGTAATGTCCCTAGTTTGACCCCATGACATTAACATTATAAATGATGTAATATTGTTATGAAATCATGGTGAGGAGCTCAAGGCCAAGGCCCCGCCATCGATTTAGTGATGCATAAGGTTTACATGTTAGCCAGGCCCATTGAAATTGTAAATATGCATTTTAATAAATACCCACAACTAGCTATGCAATGCAACAAGAGATGGGGGCATGATTTTACAAGGAATTGGGAGGGAAAACATTCAAACCCTTGAGCCACTCAAGTCAAGCCAAGTGTCAATGAGAGAACCCATCAAACCCTCAACTACCCATGTTGACTTTTGTACCCAATCATTGTTTTCTCCCAAGAATTGGTTGAGGTAGTTAATGCCTTGGGGAATGGGAGGTATGGCTGTCCAAATTTGGGTATGGGCAAGCCACCCTACATGGGAAATTGTGTTTTTTTGCTTCTTGGGCAAGAAAGAGCCATGAATTGATCCCCAAGCCATGATCCATCAACTAGTCTTCCTCCCTCACGAGTTTGGAACCACCTGGGTGTTTTCCTCCATGGTTTTTCTGTGATTACTTCTTTCTCAGTTGAGAGAAGGGTGTTTTTGTGTTTTATACCAGTTGGGAAGAAAGAGGAAATTGATTTGGGAGTGTATAGAGGCTCTTTGGCCCACTGAATGCTGTTATATCTGTGGGAGAAATCCTTTTCTCCCCTATGGTGGAACTCCCTTCTCCCAATCCATTTTTGGGGTGCTGACGATTTGGGGAAAACCCATGGACATATTATTGCAAATCCCATTGTTTAAAATGTGTATCCCTGCCCCATGTCTGTGCTTGCTGTGTGAGAGAAGAGTATGTTGGGTATGGGTTATGGGTATCGATGGCTTTGGCTTGAGCTTGAGTTTAAGCCTCCAGGGTTCAATTGTAGCCTGATAAACCCAGCTATGGACTGGCTTGGCTCAGATGAAATGGTTAATGGGTTCTGTGTGAGTTGGAATGTTCCCTTTCCTTGTGAGAATCATGCCCAGCTCGGGGGTGGCCTTCGAACGGACTCAGTATAAGCTGTCGAAGAGCCTATGGTTGGGTGGAACGTTGCAGCGACATAGCTAGTTGCTTGGGGCAGTTGCAAAATGAAGATAAGTGTTTTTATGTCTATGTATTCACTTCTGCAATGTTTAATTAATGATTTTTTTGATATGCTGGATGGGCATGAATTGTGTGTGTGGATTAAATTTAAATTCTGCTGTGCATATTGCCTAATTGTATCTGCACACCAATGTTTAAATTCTTACGATTCTAATTAGTGGGCTGAGTTTTATGAAATGCCCAAATTTTAGTGCCATGTTCCCTTCCTTGCATTGGGTCAGCAGGTGGGTACATCACACAACTTAACCTTGCACAATTCAGCTCAACACTGCCTATCTCAATGCACTCTTTGCAAAATAATGGCTTCCGACTAGCCTTGGCTCGTTCTGATAACGCCAAATCGATCCCTTCGTCATTATGACCAAATCAAGCCGATGATTATGACCTAATCACGCATTAATTAGCCAAATCTGCCACTGATCCTACCAATCGAACGGTCAGATATGTAATAAATACGTGTCCCTTCACTGAGCATCGGTAATTAACTGCATTTAACTGTCTGCAATTATTGCTGATCTGACTGTGTCATGACCCTGCAGTTGTCGTGGCATGGTTCTCGAACTGTGATACCTTTGCTCCTACTTGCACATCCTATCCCTGCTGATGCGCCATCCTGCCACCTAGCATCTTGCACTTCTTTTTTTTCACAATGTTGTTCAAGCATCGCGCTGATCCGAGCCCGTCCTGTAGGGCTTCAACCTGCTATCATTTACTAGCTTTGGTAGCATCACTCCGTCTAACTATTGAAGTTGTACTACACATCCTGAAGTTATGCAATTGATGTGGTATGGACCGAGCCAATGCATCTGTAACTTCCTTGGATGCTTCATGAACTTGCTGTCATACAGCAGCACCATGTCCCCATGCTAAAGCTATTTGTTCTTGATATGGCAATCATGCCAATATTTTTTTCGATCCTTCTCTACACACTGGTGAAAACCTATAATAAAGCAGTCTTCCTCAAGTTGTACCAGCTACTCCAGTCATTCTGCCAACGCGGCTTCACAATTCATGCCAGTCATCGCTGCTATGCACAGACTCAGAACAATGCACTCCATAGGCATAACAGCCTATTCCCCATACACAAATTTGAACGGTGTCTATCCCGTCATCCTTTTACAAGTGGTGCGATATACCCACAATACTATTGGAATCTTCAAATCCCAGTCATCGTGGTTCGCATTACAAACCTTGGTAAGCGCATTATCCAATACTTTGTTGAAGGACTCCACCATGCCATTTGCCTGTGGATGATATGGTGTACTCTTCTTATGCTGTATCTGAAGCTCCGTCGTCAATGCGCTAACTGTGCGATTGATGAAATGACTCCCCTGATCGCTCAACAATATCTTCGGGCATCCAAACCGAGTAACAATATGGTTGAACAAGAAACGTGTTGTTGTCGCAGTCGTGCAATCTAAAACTGGTGTAGCCTCCACCCATCTTGTCAAATAATCTGCCATTGTGATTATGTACCATGCACCAGTGTGCTTCCCAGGTGGGTTGATAGGTCCCACGAAATCCACGGCACATTTATTGAATGGTTGCAGTGTCACTTGAGGTATTAGTGGCATCTCATCCCTCCTGCAGGGTTTTCCAGTCTGTTGACAAACATCGCAATCCCACGCATAATCCGTCGCATCATTGTGAAGAGTGGGCCACCAAAGCCCTATATGAAGAACCTTCCTGGAAGTTGCACGACCGCCATAGTGTCCACTAGCCACTCCTGCATGTGCTTTTGACAATATCTACCCTTGCTCGTGAGGTAGGACACAACACCTCAAGATCTCGTCTGGTCCTAGCTTATACAGTTGTCCGGCAATCAACTGAAAATCTGCAGCCTTAACCACCAGTTGCTTCTTCTGACTTGTGGTGAACCCCTCTGGTGTTGTTCTTGTCACCAGAAACTGAATGATTTCTTCGTAGTAGTCATCAGCTACTTCAACCCTAAATAGTTGCGCATCTAGAAACCCATTGTCACCTACCCAAATTTTGAGAATAATTACTTTATATTATTATCTTTTGCAAAATACTTTGTGTTAAATTATAATTACAAGTTTTGTAATTAATGACCAATTTGGTCAAAGATGACTGTAATGACTCATTATTATTATTTAATAAATAAAAATGGGATACAAACACTCAAGAAAGTTGTTACAAAAGTGTTCACTGGCCCACTAGGAGGAATGGAAGCTGCAAGAAGGCATGGGATAGATGGCAGCATTTGCACTCTACCATTAGCTGTTGGTTATGGGACAACTACCCCTAAAATTGTGGCATTTCCTCTCCAGGTGGAGGGAGGTGAGCAGGTAGCTCACTAATGACCAATTAATTACAAAAAGACCTAGGCAACCTATAAAAGGAAATTCGAATTGATAATGGAGCTCTTAGAATGTTTTCTGCAAAAAAATTTCCTCATGTGCATCAGGTGATGATTGAGAGATTCGAATAGGGAGGCTATGGGGAGTGCAAGTATAAGTATGCAAATATTATGAGAAAGACAAACCAGAGGTGTTGGTTAAGGTCCCATTGACTGCTAAGCTTGTAAGACTGGATAAATTCCTTGCTGCTACAAGTGAAGGTCCTAAGCTTCTGAAGTTTCTTCCTCCTAGTGGATCAGGGAACAGGCTCAGGGGTCCTAAGGCAAGCATCTTGTTTGCTTGGGAGCAGGTTGGGTGGAACAGGATTCTTGGGTGATTTGTTTCTCCTACCATTCCTAGGTTCTACATTTTTCTATGTTTTCCGATTTCATGATTTCTTTCAGTAATTGCCTTATAAATATTATTAATGATCAGTAGCAGTAAAATGTTTAAATTTTTGATTTAATTTTAATTGCTTAACTGATAAAATGACTTCTCTGCATTTTCCCCATGCTTGAGGCTGCATCGTACTCTAGTACAGAAAGGTAGCATTAAATCTATTCATTTAGGTGAAGCATAATACTTATCTATTCTTAACCCTGAAAGACATACATGCACAGATCTATATTCTCAAGCATTTCATTTTCTAGATATTTTAGCTGCTGCAAATTAAATATTTGCACATAACTATTCACATATTACTTCATTATGGAAAACAAAATATTTCATTTTTCTGTATGAAATATTTCTGATCACATTTCTTCCCTCATCAAGTATCCATGAATTTATTTAACAGTCGTAAGAAAGTCCATTTGGCATCATACAGTGTTATTTCCTCTCCCCTATAAGTTTCCTTTTAACAAGCTGTAAGGACTAGTACACATTACAAATAAAATACTGTGATTCACAGCATCCACACACAGACACACCATAATCATTTTCTTCCTTAGTTATATTCTGATTTTTATACATTCGTTCCCTATCTCTATTTTTTTCTTTTCAGAAGCAAAGTATGATTTCAAGCACGGTTTGAGCGTTCATAAAATTCCACGACCAAACCCTAGGAAGTGCGGTATCCCTAACTCTGTCATATTTTCCAGCTAAACATTAAAAATCACACACTATGCATCAATCTGAGAATACAAACAGATGCCTTAGATATCAAGAAGTTTCATCTAGCTAACAACTCGATGTTACATCTAATGCCCACACAAAAAAAAGGAACTTTCAACCCTAGAAATAAAAACAATCAAAATAGTTATATGCAAGTCGAGATCCAGACTCCGGTTCGTTTTCCAATACTAGCATGGTCGCATCAAAATTACACAGTAGGGTTTCATTCTCAAACAAAGCAAAAGCTGTGGCTTAGCCACCGCCCACATTACGAATTCTAGAATTCCATTATCAATTCACAGACATGCAAACCCAAAAGCAAATGACTGTTACATATAGAGCACGGTGGTTTCGCTTTCCAACATCAAACAAAATATTCCGTAGTCGTCATTCCAAACCTAACAGCAATGACGAGCGTCCAAGGAAGTTACCCCAGACCACCACCGAGGCTCAACTATTTGTTCAAACAATTTCCAAAATACACGACAACCAAAAATGGTAGTTTTGCATCCATGACGCAAAGGAGCGATCCAAAAACTCAACTCTCAGGGTTTGGCACCACCATAAAAGTATGAAACAGAGTCATATTATAGTGCAAACAGTCCATAGGGTCTAACCCTAAATATAAAAAATAAACAACATTAAATGGAACTGTGGAGTAACGACTCCGACAACCCAAGACTACCCTATATAACATTCCGAGTCGAAGGTTCCAAACTTGAACACCCAGCCATTGCCGATAAAGCCAATAGTTCCCAACCCAAGATAATGAACAATCACCAACAATCATGCAAAGGGAACCTACGAGGTGCAAGGACCATCAGAACTTACTAGGTTTTGGATGCATCCTCTCCCTAACCCTACCATCATCTCCCGTGAAGCTATATCTACCAAACATAGCAGGAAGGGTTACCAATTGAAGAAACAAAAGTAGAAAAACATATAAACACAACAAGACTTTCATTAGTGCATGCTTACCGTTAGACCTGGGTTCGATGGAGTTGGATGGATTCGACAGTCGTCCCCAAACTTGACACCGAGAACTCCTTTGCATTAGGGTTGAACCATAAACTTCCACACAGATAGGAGTTAACCACTTACAAATGCCATTGCTGAACCAGAGTGCTATGGCACTAAACTTGCAAATTGTAACACCCTTGCGTAGAGGTCTAAGGTTCAAGACCGAGGAAGAAGTCCTCACAACACCTTTTCGAAAACCCCAAAATCGCCAAACAGCCTGTTGGCTCTACAAACGCAAACACGAATCACTGAAATACCAACTTTCCCACTTTACCAACGCAAGGTTCGGGTATCACTTTCGGCCACATATCTCACAGAGATCGACGGTGGATAGCTCCCCTCTAGGGCACGTCGATATTTGTAACCGACTGCATTCAATGCCTCATTAAATTGTCACTCTTGCCAAAGTTGCTAGTCGGCTTACGTGAGATCCGAAGCATAGCATAGCTCGGATCATGGTAATACTACCAATGATTGCAAGCACGTGACACCAACCAACTCGGCCTCCACTTCACTTCACACATGCCTCGTATACCAAGACTTAAATTTGACAGTTGGAAGCCTTTACAACCACCACTCGGTTGCGATCAAACCCTTAGCATTTCATTTCCATAGTTGCATTACGTTAGTAGATGCAAAGTTGATGGTCAAACAATGGAATTAAACCTGTAATAAACTCCAAATATCATACAAATGCATAATCTTTTGGATGCTTTTGTTACACCTCAATATTGAAACTTATGGAAATAATTTAGACTATAAACATCGTTGCAATTGTATAAGACAAAGTGCCATGTACATTGTAGATTTCACACGTAGGCTATGATCCTCAAATCCATAATAAGAGAAGGAATTTATAAGTATAGTTAATTAATACAACGTTAGCATGCTAGCCATGCATTACAAATCCATTTGACAGATAAATACCTCAGATATGATTTGAATAGACGACATTATGCACTATAATGTCAAGTTCATAACAAGAGACTTCAGAACACACATATATTATCCTTGCATAATTAATCAAATCATGAATTCAGACTTAGAATAGTCTAAACAAAATCAAGACAGAATGATAAGCTCTATGGTATAAGCACTAGATTTACAACTTTCGCATAGCCTCAACAATAGAGTTTGGTATCATTAAATTGATGATAACGCCTTTTAGACATATGATAATAATTACAAGCATTTTAACAAATACCTGGACGACGCAAAGCTATACCACTGGAGAGTTTTGTTTTACATCATACAAACTAGATGAAGAACCAGGTATCCAAACCTCCAGTAACTGTTTCGCAATGAAGTAATTAACATACAAAGTTTACACTAACGATGAATGGATAAACACCCATACTCTTATCTTACCTACGGTCTGCACATGGAAAACAGGATGCAAATGCCTTAGCCAAACGTAGCTAAGTAAGCTCCAGGGAACCCCGTAGGACCACCCTTTCATCATCATCAAAAGCAGCTATTAGAACTTGTTAATTAAAAAAAATTCTATCGCAAATATTGGATTACAGTTAATACAAAAGAAGACGTCGTAAACTGAAAAGTGCCATAACACATTGAGTACATTAATTTCTTGAGTGGAATTAAATAAAAATTACTTCCGCAATTATGACTCATTAATGTCATCCTTGCAGCATTTATTATTTCCGTAATTACAACTATTAACATCATTTGCGGAGATATAAATTTTTTAAATTTTTATGAAATTATCGGGGTGTTACATGTGGTATCAGAGCTCATGTTCGAACTCTAGGCCTAAAAAGGTCCAAGAAAACACGCAACCGAAATTTTATGATTGAAAAATCCTTCGCTAACTCAAGTTTAATTTATTTTGCTGTATACAAAAAATTGTTTTTAATTTACAGGTATGGAAGGATCGGCTGAACATATGGAGGACAGATTTCCGCCAAACAGCCATAGCACGGAATGGCAACTCCGTGGCAAACTAGACAACAGTGCATCAGAATTATTACATGCTTTTCAAGAATTAAAAGCAAAGATAAGATCAGCAAAGCAGGACAATGAAAGAATCCTGAGGACACAAGAGGAGTTGAAGCAAGCACTGTTCGACCAATAACCAAAATATGAACAGGAAATTGAACATACTACCGAGACTAAAGACTTACCTTATGAAGGCAGGAATAAGCAAGCAAAAACAGCCGATGAAAACAATGACTCAACAGGAACTACCAAGCATCCACGCAAAAAGAAGCATAACTATTCTAGTGACAGCAGTGAAGGAGATTTCAAGCCAGAGAGGAAAAGAAATAAACAGTATGAACAGATATATGGTGAATTCAAGAAAATCAAACCTCCAACTTTCAATGACGAAACGGAGAAAGGAGAGGCAGCTGAGGCGTGGCTGTCCGGCATGAAAAAGTATTTTCAGATTTACGATTATTCAGAATCCTTAAAAGCAAACATGACAATTTACAATCTAACCGGGAAGGCAGATATTTGGTGGCAAGACCTTAAAAGGGTAAAAGGCATAAAGGACCGAGATGTGAATTGGAGTACTTTTAAAAGATAATTCAAGAAGAAATTCTTATATGAGCAGTATTATGAAGAAAAATCCAAAGAATTCTATGATCTAAAACTGGGAACGATGAACATGAAAGAACTGAACAGCAAGTTTTTAAGTTTGCTAAGGTATGTGTCGTACATGGTGGAAGAGAAACCGAAGGTCCAGAGGTACCTAAGTTGCCTACCCTTCAACATCAAGGACGTAATAGAGTACGATAACCCTAAGACATTGGAGGAAGCCATGAGGAAAGCAACTTTTTGCTTTGACCAAAATAAGAAAAGAGAAGGGGTACCTAGCTGGAAAAACCCAAAACCTAGTAATTTTGAACAGAAAAAGAAAAATTTCAGATATGGTGGAAATTCCAGTTTCCATAGGAAAAATTTTCAGAATCGAAATTTTCCAGGGAACAGTTTCAGAAATAATCAGCAGTAGAAATTTACAGCACCCAGAAATGTTTCCAGTGTTGCCAGGACCAATGAGCAGAAGCCACCTATAAAATGATTTGAGTGCCAAGGACCTCATTATGCCTTAGATTGTCCCCTTAAGAAGCGGACAACCAACCATATTCACTCCATACAGTCTGAAGCTACTATAGGAGATGTGGCAACGGAAGTACCCAGAATTAGTGCAGCATTAGACAACCGGCAAGCAGAACACCAAGTCTCAATGGTAAAGGTTGAAGGTATGCTACAAAACCACCCAATTTCTATTTTGATTGACCCTGGTGCTAGTCTAAGCTATATATCACCAGTCATTGTAGAAAGTCTCAAGTTGAAAACAGAAAAATTCAATAAATCCTAGTTAGTTAGATTAGCGACAGAGACAAAAAGAAAGGTTTCTGATTTTGTGAAAAATTGTGCTCTATCTATGAATAAAATAACAACGTAGGTTAAGTTAAATATTTTGACATTAGGATCATATGATATCCTAATCAGCATGGACTTGTTAGAAACCCATCGTGTCATTCTGAATTGTTATGAGAAAAGTTTCATTTGCCTGGATGATGAAGGAAGGACAGCAGAGGTAAAAGGCATCCCTAGGAAAACATCCGTTAGGCAAATTTCAGCCATGCAAGTAAAGAGGGTAGTCATAAAAGGATGTCAGATGTTTGCAGTAAATGCGGTGCATGATGAGTTAAGTGCTAAGGAGGACAAACTGAAAATAGAAGACATACCTGTCTTAAATGATTTCCAAGATGTATTTCTTGAAGTGATCCCAGAATTACCCCCCAAAAGAGACCTGGATTTTACTATTGAATTAATACCAGGTGCAGTACCAAGTTCTAAAGCTCCATACCGAATGAATATACTAGAGCTGAATGAGTTAAAATCTCAGTTGAAGGAGATGATCGATAAAAAATACATAAGACCCAGCGTGTCTCCTTGGGGAGCACCGATCATTTTTGTTAAGAAAAAGGATGATACCCTAAGACTTTGCATAGATTATCGTCAACTGAATAAAATGATTATCAAGAATAGGTACCTGCTGCCCCGCATTGACGATCTATTTGACCAGCTATGCGGAGCAACGGTATTCTCGAAGATTGATTTACGGTCAGGGTATCATCAGGTTCGTGTGAAGGATGAAGACATTTTCAAAATAGCCTTTAGAACTCGTTATGGACACTATGAGTTCGTTGTCATGCCGTTTGGATTGACTAATGCCCTTGCTGTATTTATGTGTTTGATGAACAAAATTATGCACAAATACTTAGATAAGTTCGCAGTTGTGTTTATCGATGACATTTTAGTATATTCTAAAAACAAGGAGGAGCATGATGAACATCTACGCATCATTTTGCAAGTTCCGAGGGAGCACTAGTTATATGCTAAGTTCAGTAAGTGTGATTTCTACAAAGACAAAATTCAGTACTTAGGACACATAATCTCTCAAGAAGGGATTTCAGTTGACCCCGCCAAGATAAAGGCCATTAATGAATGGCCAGTTCCTCTAAATATGTGACAGATGTACGATCATTTATGGGTATTACTGGTTATTACAGAAAATTCATTGAAGGGTTTTCAAGGATTGCAAACCCCATAACGTTTTTGTAGAAAAAAGGAAAGAAGTTTGTCTGGGATAAAAAATGTGCGAACAGTTTTAAAAGGTTAAAGTAATTACTGACTACAACACCTATTTTGAGGATTGCAGATCCTAATAAAGATTTCTTAGTGTGCATAGACGCATGTAATGACAAACTTGGAGGAGTCCTAACATAAGAGGGACATGCTGTAGCCTATGAATCGAGAAAGCTGAAAGTACATGAGAAGAACTATTCTACTTACGGTCTAGAATTGTTAGCAGTAATTCGTGCCTTGAAAATGTGGCGTCACCACCTTATTGGCAGAAACTTTACCTTAATGACAGATAACATGGGACTGAAATATTTATTAGATCAGACAAATTTGAATGCTAGGCAAGTTAGATGGCTAACTTTTCTGAGTGAGTATGATTTTGAAATTTAGCACATTAAGGGGAAGGAGAATAAAGTTGCTGATGCATTAAGTTGTAATGCAAGGATACATTTTATTTCAGCCATCAGCACGTATGCAACAAATTTAGAAAAAACAGATTTTTGAAGGAATTAAAGAGGATGAAGAATACATAAAATTACAGGAAAGGACAACAGAAAACAATTCTGAAAATTCTATAACAGATTTCAGTTTGAAGGAAAACGGCTTACTGCTGTACAAAAATAGATTGTATGTAACAAACGTACCAGCAATAAAAATTCTGATTTTGGATGAGATGCACAAAAGCCACTACTCTTGCCATCTAGGTTATCAAAAAACCATCACAATGCTACGAAAAGAGTACTATTGGCCCAGAATGAAGGATGAAGTAGCATAATATATAGCTAAGTGTTTTGACTGTCAAAAAGTAAAGGTGGAACATCAACATCCTACTGGATTGCTACAGCCCTTGCCTATACCCAGCTGGAAATGGGAAATCATAAGTATATATTTCATCACTGGGTTACCAAAGAATCAAAAACAGCACGACTCCATCATGGTGGTAGTAGACAAACTTAGCAAGGCAACCCATTTTATCCCTGTCAAAACTACCCATAAAGCTCCTGACATTGCAGAAATTTTTATGAAGCAGATTTTTTGATTGCATGGGATACCCAAGGTAATAGTTTTGGACTGAGATTCAAAGTTCACAGAAAATTTTTGGAGATCTTTGTTCAAGAGGTTAAATACCACCTTAAATTTCAGTACCGCATTTCATCCGCAAACAGATGGACAGACTGAAAGGGTGAACCAGATATTGGAAGACATGCTCAAAATGTATGTAAAGGATCAGCCTGGTAAGTGGGAAGACTACTTGCATCTAGCAGAGTTTGCGTATAACAATCACTACCATGCTTAAGCCAAGCTTAGCCCGTTTGAAATTCTTTACGGTAGGAAATGTAACACACTTGTTTCGTGGAGTGATCCAGTTAGTAGAGTCACTTTAGGGCCTAAATTGTTGTAGGAGTTAGAACTAATCGTAAAGCAGGTACAAGGAAATCTCAAAGCTACCCAGGATAGACAGAAAAGTCAAGCAGACCTTAAAAGAACTCATAAAGAGTTCCAGGTTGCTGAGCACGTTTTTCTTAAGGTAAGGCTGAAAAAGAGTTGACTAAAGTTGGGAAGCTATGCCAAACTGGCACCCGGGTATTGTGGTCCTTTCGAAATCTTGACAAGAGTTGGACCTGTGGCATATCAATTAGCCTTACCCTCAAACCTCAAAATCCATAATGTTTTTCACATTTCATTTTTAAAGAAATATGTGTATGATCCTACTCATGTTGTAAATTGGAATAATGTTCAGGTGGAACAAGGCGGCGATTTTTCGGTGGAACCGGACTGTATTCTCACAAGGAAAGAAACTCTACTCCAGAACCGCACCATTGGACAAGTAAAAGTGCAATGGAAGCACTATAGCCCAGCAGAGGCCACCTAGGAGTTGGAGAGTAGTATGCGGGCAGCATACCCAACTCTGTTCCAGGAACACTCAAGGAGTGAATAAAGCAACATCGAGGATGATGTTGAGGCTTAAGGGGGGGTGTATGTCACCTACCCAAATTTTGAGAATACTTACTTTATATTATTATCTTTTGCAAAATACTTTGTGTTAAATTATAATTACAAGTTTTGTAATTAATGACCAATTTGGTCAAAGATGACTGTAATGACTCATTATTATTATTTAATAAATAAAAATGGGAGACAAACACTCAAGAAAGTTGTTACAAGAGTGTTCACTGGCCCACTAGGAGGAATGGAAGCTGCAAGAAGGCATGGGACAGATGGCAGCATTTGCACTCTACCATTAGCTGTTGGTTATGGGACAACTACCCCTAAAATTGTGGCATTTCCTCTCCAGGTGGAGGGAGGTGAGCAGGTAGCTCACTAATGACCAATTAATTAAAAAAAGACCCAGGCAGCCTATAAAAGGCAATTCGAATTGAGCATGGAGCTCTTAGAATGTTTTCTGCATAAATTTTTTCTCATGTGCATCAGGTGATGACTGAGAGATTCGAATAGGGAGGCTGTGGGAAGTCCAAGTATAAGTCTGCAAATATTTTGAGAAAGACAAACCAGAGGTGTTGGTGTAGGTCCCATTGACTGCTAAGCCTGTAAGACTGGATAAATTCCTTGTTGCTGCAAGTGAAGGTCCTAAGCTTCTGAAGTTTCTTCCTCCTAGTGGATTAGGGAACAGGCTCAGGGGTCCTAAGGCAGGCATCTTGGCTGCTTGGGAGTAGGTTGGGTGGAACAGGCTTCTTGGGTGATTTGTTTCTCCTACCATTCTCAGGTTCTACATTTTTCTGTGTTTTTCGGTTTCATGATTTCTTTTAGTAATTGCCTTAGAAATATTATTAATGATCAGTAGCAGTAAAATGTTTAAAGTTTTGATTTAATTTTAATTGCTTAACTGATAAAATGACTTCTTTTCATTTTTCCCCATGCTTGAGGCTGCATTGTACTCTAGTACAGAAAGGTAGCATTAAATCTGTTCATTTAGGTGAAGCATAATACTTATCTATTCTTAACCTCGAAAGACATACATGCACAGATCTATATTCTCAAGCATTTCATTTTCTAGATATTTTAGCTGCTGCAAATTAAATCTTTGCACATAACTATTCACATATTACTTCATTATGGAAAACAAAATATTTCATTTTTCTGTATGAAAGATTTCTGATCACATTTCTTCCCTCATCAAGTATCCATGAATTTATTTAATAGTCGTAAGAAAGTCCATTTGGCATCATACAATGTTATTTCCTCTCCCCTATAAGTTTCCTTTTAACAAGCTGTAAGGACCAATACGCATTACAAATAAAATACTATGATTCGTAGCATCCACACACAGACACACCATAATCATTTTCTTCCTTAGTTATATTCCGTTTTTTATACATTCGTTCCCTATCTCTATTTTTTTTTCTTTCCGGAAGCAAAGTATGATTTCAAGCACGGTTTGAGCGTTCATAAAATTCCACGACCAAACCCTAGGAAGTGCGGTATCCCTAACTCTGTCATATTTTCCAGCTAAACATTAAAAATCACACACTATGCATCGATCTGAGAATACAAACAGAGGCCTTAGCTATCAAGAAGTTTCATCTAGCCGACTGCTCGATGTTACATTGAATGCCCACACACAAAAAAAGGAACTTTCAACCCTAGAAATAAAAACAATCAAAATAGTTATATGCAAGTCGAGATCTAGACTCCAGTTCGTTTTCCAATACTAGCATTGTCGCATCAAAATTACACAGTAGGGTTTCATTCTAAAACAAAGCAAAATCTATGGCTTAGCCACCGTCCACATTACGAATTCTAGAATTCCATTATCAATTCACAGACATGCAAACCCAAAAGCAAATGACGGTTACATATAGAGCACGGTGGTTTCGCTTTCCAACATCAAACAAAATATTTCGTAGTCGTCATTCCAAACCTAACAGCAATGACGAGCATCCAAGGAATTTACCCCAGACCATCGTTGGGGCTCAACTATTTGTTCAAACAATTTCCAAAATACACGACAACCAAAAATGGTAGTTCTGCATCCACGACGCAAAGGAGCGAGCCAAAAACTCAACTCTCAGGGTTTGGCACCACCATAAAAGTACGAAACAGAGTCATATTATAGTGCAAACAGTCCATAGGGTCTAACCCTAAATATAAAAAATAAACAACATTAAATGGAACTGTGGAGTAACGACTCCGACAACCCAAGACTACCCTATATAACATTCCGAGTCCAAGGTTCCAAACTTGAACACCCAGTCATCACCGGTCAAGCCAAGAGTTCCCAACCCACGATAATGAACAATCACCAACAATAATGCAAAGGGAACCTACGGGGTGCAAGGACCATCGGAACTTACCAGGTTTCGGATGCATCCTCTCCCTAACCCTGCTATCATTTCCTGTGAAGCTATACCTTCCAAACATAGAAGGAAGGGTTACCAACTAAAGAAACGAAAGTAGAAAAACGTATAAACACAACAAGACTTTCATTAGTGCATGCTTACCGTTAGACCTGTTCAATGGAGTTGGATGGCTTCGACAGTCGTCCCCAAACTTGACACCAAGAACTCCTTTGCATTAGGGTTGAACCATGAACTTCCACACAGATAGGAGTTAACCACTTACAAATGCCATTGCCGAACCAGAGTGTTATGGCACTAAGTTTGCAAATTGTAACACCCTTGCGTAGAGGTCTAAGGTTCAAGACCGAGGAAGGAGTTCTCACAACACCTTTTCGAAAACCCCAAAATCACCAAACAACCTGTCGTCTCTACAAACGCAAACACAAATGACTGAAACAACAACTTTCCCACTTTACCAACGCAAGGTTTGGGTATCACTTTCGGCCATAGATCTCACAGAGATCGACGGTGGATAGCTACCCTCCAGGGCATGTCGATATTTGCACCCGACTGCATTCAATGCCTCATTAAATTGTCACTCTTACCAAAGTTTCCAGTTGACTTACGTGAGAGCCGAAGCATAGCACAGCTCGGATCATGGTAATACTACCAACGATTGCAAGCATGTGACACCAGCCAGCTCGGCCTCCACTTTACTTCACACATGCCTCGTATACCAAAACTTAAATTCAACAGTTGGAAGCCTTTACAACCACCACTCGGTTGCGATCAAAGCCTTAGCAGTTCATTTCCATAGTTGCATTATGTTGGTAGATGCAAAGTTGATGGTCAAACAATGGAATTAAACATGTAATAAACTCCAAATATCATACAAATGCATAATCTTTTGGATGCTTTTGTTACACCTCAATATTGAAACTTATGGAAATAATTTAGATTATAAACATCATTGCAATTGTATAAGACAAAGTGCCATGTACATTGTAGATTTCACACGTAGGCTATGACCCTCAAATCCATAATAAGAGCAGGAATTTATAAGTATAGTTAATTAATACAACGTTAGCATTGTAGCCATGCATTACAAATCCATTTGATAGATAAATACCTCAGATATGATTTGAATGGACGACATTATGCACTATAATGTCAAGTTCATAACATGAGACTTCAGACCACACATATATTATCCTTGCATAAATAATCAAATCATGAATTCATACTTAGAATAGTCTAAACAAAATCAAGACAGAATGATAAGCTCTATGGTATAAGCACTAGATTTACAACTTCCGCATAGCCTCAGCAATAGAGTTTGGTATCATTAAATTGATGATAACGCCATTTAGACATACGATAATAATTACAAGCATTTTAACAAATACCTGGACGAAGCGAAGTTATACCACTGGAGAATTTTGTTTTACAACATACAAACTAGATGAAGAACCAGGTATCCAAACCTCCAGTAACTGTTTCGCAATGAAGTAATTAACATACAAAGTTTACACTAATGATGAATGGATAAACACCCGTACTCTTATCTTACCTGCGGTTAGCACATGGAAAAAAATATGTAAATGCCTTAGCGAAACATATCTAAGTAAGCTCCAGGGAACCTTGTAGGACCACCCTTTCATCATCATCAAAAGCAGCTGTTAGAACTTGTTAATTAAAGAAAAATTCTATCGCAAATATTGGATTACATTTAATACAAAAGAAGACGTCGTAAACTGAAAAGTGCCATAACACATTGAGTACATTGATTTCTTGAGTGGAATTAAATAAAAATTACTTCCGCAATTATGACTCATTAATGTCGTCCTTGTAGCATTTATTATTTCCTTAATTACAATTATTAACATCATTTGTGGAGATATAAATTTTTAAATTTTTATGAAATTATCGGGGTGTTACACCCATCTTCAATGTTGGTTGGTTCCTCCCCTGTCTCAATCTGCGATAAGAGACCTGGCTTCACAATGAACTCAAAATCAAACTCCTGATAGAGAAGTATCCAGCGACATATCTTCCCCCCCAACACAGGCTTATTGACCAGATACTTCAAATCAGAATAGTATGTGAACATCGTGAAATGACCCCCCAACAGGTAATGCCTAAACTTCTGTAGTGCATATACCATCTCCAAGCCTTCCCTCTCTGTAGTGGTATAATTTCTCTCCGCAGACGACAGCTTCTGACTCGCAAAAGCAATTGGGTGATCCATATCTCCTTCCCATGGTTGCGCGAGCACTACTCTCAGTGCAATCGATGATGGATCCACATGGACATGGAATTCCTTGCTCTAGTCAGGAAATACCAATATCGGAGCAGAATCCATCTTAGCCTTCAGCGTCTCGAAATTGACTTGACATTTTGGACTCTAAACAAATGCTACATCCTTCTTGAGCAACTTTTCCATAGGAGTCATGATTGCTGCATAACCACAGATAAACTTGCGATAGTACCCTGTGTGCCCCAATGTCGCTCTCAACTGCTTGACATTGGTAGGCGGTGTTAAGATTAGAATGAGTGCAATATTTGTTGGGTCAACCAACAATTCCTGCTTGCAAACAATGTGACCCAACAATATCCCAAATGGTGCACAGAAAATGCACTTCTTCAAGTTCAGCGATATCTGATACTGTCGACAGCGCTCTAACATTAGTCGCAGGTTTTCCAGATGATCGCTGACCAATCCATAAACTATCCAGTCATCCATATAAACTTGCATAAACTTCTGAATAAAATCCCTGAAGGCAGCAACAACAACCCGAGGGAATATCGCAGGTGCATTCTTTAGCCCAAACGGCATGATAGTGTAATGGAAACAACCCCATTCAGTCACAAACGTTGTCTTGTGGCACTCCTCTTTCGCAATCCTGATCTGGTGATAACTCAAAAATCCATTAGTGAAAGAATACATCTCTTGGCCACCCACACCCTCCAGTACTTCATCAGTGAATGGCGTCGAAAATGTATCATGCATACATGCTTCAGTTAGCTTCCTCAGGTCGAAAAATCCATACCTCACTTGTCTTCTTGTCTTGCACCACCATGGGACTAATCCATTCCGATTCTTCGACTGGTTCAATGATGCCAGCATCCAACATGCGGTCCAGTTCAACTTTGACCCTTTCCTTATGTCATAGATTCAGGCGATAGGGTCGCTGCCTTATCGGTTTCGCGTCTGGATTCAACGAAATCTTCATCTCCCCCAGATCCCCCAAGATTCCCTTCATCTCAAAAAACTTCGTAGGGAACAAATCTTGGAATTCATGCAATAGGTCTGTGACCTTCGCCATCATCTCTTCATCCCAATAGTCACCAACATTCGCAAACTTCGGGCTCTCCTCTATCCCAATGTTGACCTTCCTGAGCTTTAGCAGCTGACTGATCAGATCTGTCGGTGCATCAGGAGTTACAACATTGCAACTTCCTTTTGATTCCAAAATATTGACATTCCGCGGGTCATCACCATCCTCTGGTCCGCTAGTGATATTATAACATTCCATCATCGATTGCATCTTACAATGCATATGCGGATCCACAGGATATGCCACTGGAACTACCTTCAGAACAACATCGCAAATGAGCCGCAAGGCATTGTGAACATCTGGATTGGTATCCGTGAAGCTGAAGGTATGAGTAAAGCAACCTGTCAACTATAACCAAGTGGTGATCTCCCCGTGCAACTCAGCTGAGGCATACCATGATCGCGACATTTGATCCAAAGTATGGATAAAAGCATGGACCCATTCATACCTTGGTCGCGAGGCCCACAGAGTTTGACATTCCATCAGATGACTGCCAGGGTCATTCCGCCCATTGTACCTTCCGGTGTGGTATATTTCCGTGTCTCCAAATCGAACCGTCATCAGCCTTTGACATTGCGACCATCCAATAATCGACATCTTATGGGTCTCCCACCATCGTGCTGGAGTAGCCTTCAACGATTCCTCCAATTCCAGTAAACGTTGTGGTTATAACACCTTAGCTTCAAATGCGACTAGAAATTCAGACAATCCGGGCAGTCCTTTGTATACCAACAACTCAACAGTCTCACTCGTGACACGAAACAACGACTGTGTGATCAACCCACACTTTCTGAATGACACCTCATGTAGGCGATTCTGCCAGTTTTCTAAAGCATCATCTGAGTCAAAAGACACAGAGCTGGAGTTGCATCAACCAAGTTCTCCACCATCAGTCAGATGGATGTAGTCTTTTGAAATGTTATATGCATAATCCCATCCTCTTCCAACTTCATCCTTGACAGGTTCAACATATCGTCGCCCTTCATCCAGATCCAACGGAGCGATGACGCAGAGATCTTGATTTTCAAAGGTCATCACCCACTTCTTGAAATTGATCACTGCCATACTGTCATTAGCCCATACAATCCCCAACAACGAGGGATAGGAGGTTCCACCTTCGAAAACCTCAATGAAATCAAAATCCACATAGGTTTTCATTCCCTCGATATCCACAACAAGGCGCGGAACTCTCCCAATTGGTGTGACTTTGGCCTGATTAGCCAATCGCAGTTGTACAAGAGACCAGCTCAGCGTTGGGCTACCCATATTTTTCCATGCTTGCTTCGTCAATATGTTAACATCGGACCCTACATCCAGAATAACTGAATCGACCTCATAGTCCCCAATCTGGACATTCATGCACATTTCTTTTCCCATTTTATTCGTTTGTAAGGAATTCATCGCGGACTCCCTCCGTCCCTGAGTCGGTCGACGCAACCGATTCTCAAGTTTGGCAAGAGCATTGGGATCTCTTGCCAGTGATAAGAAACTTTCCAAGAAGTGTTGCAAGGCACCATACTGACACGATGGTCCTGCTTCCGAATTTGAGTAAAAAATCGGGGGCATGTCATAAACAATTGACTTACCACGATATTTTTCCATTGCATTACGCGCTTGAAAGAATGCGTCACACTCAGCATCAATATCAAACTGTGCCTTCTTCTTCCCAGCTATCCATATCAGATGATGCAGACCATCTTTTCTTGTCGTCGCACCTCCGCGAGTGATAACAACAACAACATCATCTTGCGTCCTCGGCTCTGCTGAAATTGTTGCAACAATTGATCCCTGATTCTGGTTCGGCGGTGGGTTCGTAGGTTGATTCACATTCTGGTTGGCGTTCTGATTCAGACGTTGGTTCTGGTTCTGCGGCGGATTCTGATTTGGTAACTGGTTCTGATTCTGTAATTGCGGTATATTTCCTTCCTGCCATCGCGCAATCAACTGTGAGCAGTTTTTGACGGTGTGATCAGCAACAAAACAATATGTACACTGTGTCTGCAACTACGGGAAATCTAATTGATAGTGTCCCAACACTCTACAATTATAACATTGGACAGGTCCATGATCTCGTTCTCCTCCGCGACCAAAGCCTCCACCGCGTCCTCCCCGGAATCCCCCTTGCTGTTGATATTGTGGTTGATTAAACTGTTGCTGCATGGGATGCGGTTGCAGCTAAACACACTGCCCTGGCTGAACACATGGTGCTAGATGAACGTACTGTGGCTGTTGTGGAGCCATCTACATCTAAGTATACTATGGCATAAACTGTTATTGTGGTTGCATCTACAGTACAAACTGCTTCTGCGGTTGAGGTAGCAGTTGGGCCACTTGTGGCTGTGGTTGTGGTTGTTTTACTTCATGTTGGTCATCCTTCACATAGAATGCATCGTATGTTCTTTCTTGAAGTAAGCCATATGCGCGGAAATCCTTATCTTCATGTCCCACAAACTTGCAGAATGTACAATACAAATTCATCGGCTTTATGACCATATTCTGCATGTATTGACACTCCTCATGTCAATGCCCATATACCTGACAGATGTGGCACCATGGCATACCTCTGCCACTTAATGGGTTCGGCACTCCTAATACCAGGTAGTTGCGAAAATCTGGACAGTTATCCCTTATGTGTCCTTCTGCGCGACATCGAGTACACCAAACCTCCTCGCGGTGCTCTTTTCCCTCCTTAAGATCTTGCAGCTGAATTGTTAGGTTGGCCAGCTGTGTCTGAATATGTGACATTCCGGCTGAATTCTCATCAACTGGCGAGGTTTCTAACCGCATCGCTATCTCCAGAGCTTCAATCGGTGTTGTAATGTTCTGTTGCATCAACGGTAGTCAAATATGAGGTAGCAACGCCATGATGAACCATTATTTATGTTGAACATCGCTCATCTCAAAGGTGACCCTCACCATCAGCATTTTGAACCTTTGATCAAAGTCCCACATAGTTTCATTTGGATACTGCTTAATCTCTTTTAGTTCCGTAATGTATTGCACTTCGGATTTCGGTTTTCTGAACTCTGCAATCAATCCTTTTCTAACCTCATCCAACATCTTCTCTGGAGTGCCTGTAGGAACTTGTAAAAACTTCATAAACCAGTCAAATGCCCGACCTTGAAAAGTCATCGCCAATTGACCTTTCTTGGCATCATCATTCGTAATTTGCTTGGCAGTCCATAGTGCTTCACATAAGAACCAGTATTGCTCGGGATTTTTTGTTCCATTTCCATGGAACAATGACAACTTTGCATCTTCACCCACCATCCTGAGCTTCCTTCCTGCAGTTGCTGAGATGCTAGCAATCAAGTTTTGTTGACATGATGAACACGACGGTGTCAAAGTTGCATTTCTTCTTGGTTGAGAGATAGTGAACGGAGGTGTGGGTACGTTGTTGCTGGGGGTTGGTCCTGCCTCTATCCTGGGCATATCCTGGTTGTCCTTGTCCTCACTGTGAGGTTGCTTCGTCTTGTGTGGTCTTCCTTCACGGTTTTGCATTCCAATCGCAACAGGACCTTCTCCTATCCTCTACCTCTTTTCTTGTCGAAACCTTCCTCCTCCCCTCATAAAACCACTCTCTTCCTTGGCTTCCTTCACAGTCTCGTCGTAACTTGCACCATATACCCCGTATCATTACATTCACCTCCCCCCTTATGCTACGGTATCCACAGCCTCTGCCCACTAGGGTTCTACTGATCAAGGTGCATCTTCAGTATGCCCTTTTCACAGATGAGCATCCTAATGGACAATTGTAGAGACAACAGGAACCTGCCTCTCGGCCTGTTGAAAAATTGCCTTTCCGCTTTGCTATAAGACTTTGTCGTATCAACCGCAAACTCGGTGATATAGCCTTCCAATATACTGTCGATCTAGACTTCAATAGCCGGAGATGCTTTGTTGTCTACCTCTTGCAGCTCCTGGATCATTTATGGGGTCCAAGATGTCGGCTCGCCACCTTGGAATTTTCGCTTCTGAAAGGTCAATTTCGCTAACCATTCATACAGGATGATTGGGAACTCGCAAAAAAAATATTCATGTGGACTGTCCTGTACGTACTTTTCCAACCACCGATCCGTTGACAACCCAGGCTTTTGATTTTCTCTTTCAGTGAAATCTCGCAACTTTAGGTCGAACCAATCTTGAATTTCCGGTCTAGTCGGATGCCACAACATGTCCTCCCTCCACTTCGCTCTAGGGACCCGGCAATGGAACCATTTGTTGACACAAACCCCGTCGACAGGGGTTCCTCACACAGTCGACACCCAAACCACCATGATCTCCCTGAGCACTGGCCTAGACAGGTTTTACCCTGTCCAGCAACACCTGCGGAGCAGATGAAGTCACACCTAAGATGTTCAAGGGAGAGCTGATGGAATCACGTTTCTGCCGAATGAAGGAGGACCTTGTGCGTCAACTCATCAATTTATTGCAACATCTCATAACAGATCTAACCATTTAACTTAGGCATTAAACATAATTGCAGCATCATTCAACATATCTCATCATTGACAGAACCACTAATGAGCAATCGATATGACAATAAAACATTAATTGCAGCAAGAAACATCGCATCATTCACAGATTCATATCGCATAATGCATTCATCAAAAGAAAATAGGAAAGACACAATGATTCTGCTCAAAACTCTGTCATATCATATTCATCTTTGCAACAACCCATAGATACAGCAAAATAGTTCTCTTGTCACATACCGGGATTAACAGAAAATAACAACCAAAATCATCCTAGCTCAATTGTCTCTTCAATTGATCAATTCATGGATTGCCAATTGGTATCTCAACACTTACAATGTTATGTCTATTTATAGGCTTGTGCCTTTACATTTGCAGTCCACTTAGGAAACCGCCTAACTACTTCTTAATAAACTTTACAAAAAGGATGACCTAAAACCCACATAATGCGGTCCAAATGACCCAAAACCCACAAAATGCGGTCCAAATGACCCAAAACTACATAAACTTATCGACTTGCACGATGTTTTCCTTCTTGCGCGGCATCTTTGACCCTTCACAACATCCGCAATGCTGCGAACTTGACTCATCCAAACCGCCTGCCAACAACCATTCAGAATAGGTCACTTGTCTGGATTCTATCCTAGCTACTATTCACTGGTTTTGGGTTTCCACCAGTTGCGGTCTGGTCCACCTTTTAGGGTTTTTTTTTAAGGAGATGAAATATGAACTAATCGTGACAATGCAGTCCTACACAATACTAACCTATCCTAGCTAGGATCAAGATTAAAGGGAATGAGCAATCAAGAGCATTGATATACATATTTTGAAAATAGATAGATGTATATTAGACATGTATAACAACTACTGAATAACATATGCACATTAAAATAGTCACAATAACATAACAACTCTGCATTCACAAGTCAGAAAGAAAATACAATATAGAAATATGTATACAACAGAAATAAAAGACTGTAGGAATAATCCACCAGAAATCAAGACCAATCTTACTGCATATAGGTGAAAAATAAATAGAGAAATAGTTATACAACATTCATCCATGCCACAACCATAATTCCATGCCAAAATTTATGTCCAACATCTTTTATATTCATCCACATAAATAGTTCTTACATAAATGAGCAGTACAAGCTACAACCAAAAGTCCCCTTTCTCTCCCCATCCCATTTCTTTTATAACTTTTACAAAAGTAACTCCAAAAGTGATCCTTTAGATTCACACAGTTAATTATGAATCTTGGGTTCTTTGGGCATTTGTCACTTGGAATTCTGATTCTCTCAAAAGAAATAAAAAAAACTGATTTTAAATTGCATAGTTTTAAGGGGGAGCATTCTCTTAGGATTTCATAAATTGATCCCATAGCTCACAATCATATGAAATAATGTTCAAATGTTGGGGCTTAAGAAAACACTAGGAGACTTCGTGTGACACTTCTTCTTTGGTCAATGTGATCAGTCCCTTCGTGGCATAAGTGTGGCACATTGTCATGAAATGGACTTTTCGTGTGGGTAACCAGATCTAGCAATGCTTGTACATTCACTTGTAATCTGCTTATGATGGCTTAAATTCCTTCATATATGATTTTCCTCAACTCTTCTAGTTGTTTCTCCTTTGGAGTGGGTTCTTCAAAGGTCCTTGTGGGTGGCAGCTAGCATCTTTCGAACACTTTTTCCATACATATATGTATATTATGGCATTTACTTAGTGAAGCAGCAACATCTTTTTGCAAATTTAACCCAACTTTCTGGCAATTATCCATGGTGGTGTAATCTACCTATATTTCCTCCAGAGTCCTATTTGGAAAATTGGGGGAAACCTCAACACTTTGTCATTTCCAAGCTTCCACACACTTCAATTTTACCTTAAATTCTTGGATGCCATGATCATGTTCTTTGGAACTTTTCATTATAGAATTAATCCTGGCCACGACGTTTTTTACTTCGTGCAATTGCTTTGTGACTAGTTCTTGTTCATTGAAGTACTCATGATGTAATGCGATATTGCAAGTGTGAAATTCCGCTAAGCTTTGCTTTTCTTCTCTCAATGCCTCTACTTCTATTTCTAGTGCATATTTTTCATTTTGCAAGCTTTCAAGTTGTGTTTTCATGGCCTCCTCTCATCTTTGAGACCCTCGAACCGAGCAACTAATGCATCCATATCCATCTATAAATCCTGCACTAATATCTCTAGAGTTATTTTTTCTTCTTGGAGGGAATCACAATCATGCTTTAACTCAAATCCCTCTTTTTTGGCTTCCAAGAGACGGTCCTCTAAAAGTCCTATCTTCTTTTTGGCCAGGTTTAGCTCTCTGGATAGCTTTTGTATGTTTTCTTCATTTGTCAAAGAGGTGGCAACATTTGTTGAGACCATAAATTCAGGTCACTTTATCTGTATGCTTGAATACATGAGTCTCCATAGTAATGTCCATCTCAGGTTGCGTGGGAAGCTTGAGTTTCTTATGTGTCCTCTATACAATTTGTTTCTTTTGCCGGTAAAAGACAAAGGAACTCATCTTGGACACTGAATCTTCTTTGGATGATGTGCATAAACTAATATGAAGCTCTTTTAGTGGGGAGTGTCCCTCGGTGAGAGGGAGAATAGAACTAGTGGCAGGTACTTCTATATCCATGTCCTGCAATCCACTGTATTGTACTTCCTCTTCTTTCATTTGTTCTTCCTTTTCCTTCTTCTAAGCTTCCTCCTGTGCCTTGAGCTCTTTCTCTTTCCTTTGAATCTCCTCATGTTGTTGTTGCTCTTAAACTTTCTTATGAGCTTCCTATTGCTCCTTTATCTCTTTGGATTTGTATTTCAATTATGCTTGCATATCCTTTCCTCTTGCTCTTTCTTCTCTAGAGCTTCTTCCTCAACTCTCTTTCGTAATTCTTCCCGTTTATCCACTTGTATTTTCTATGCACGGGCTTCCTCTACTTCCCATCATGCCATTTCTTGGGCTAGATCTGTTGCTTTGCTAGTAGTGGCCCTAGTTGTGCTTTTACCTTTCTTCATTCTTTTGTCCAAGTCTTCAAGACTTTGAGCCCTCCTGTAGATTTCTTCTTCTATGAAGAATTGATCTACATATGTGCAAGTGAGTTTTACAGTTCCACAATGGTTTTCCACTTTCCCATGGTTGTCATTTCTTCAATATTTTTCTTCGTCAAAGTGGAAAGTATTCAATTCCTTTATCATCTCCTCGGCTTCTTTTACTTTAGTCATTTTATATGCTCCAATGACTATTGGTAGGGGTGGCCACTATGCTTTCTTAGCTTTGGCAAGAGTGGCTGCAATCCCATTGATGGGAACCTGCCTTACAATCTCCTATAGGACCATATGATTTGTGATGTATTTAGGTATAATGTCGGGTGGTTGTGACCCTCCATAGATCCTCAAGCGTGTCCCTCCTTCAGTTAGGAACTAGCCTCCTAGCTTGGTTACTTCATCAATGGCGTGCTCTGACATGCGCTTAGTGGTTTCCCATATATGACTATATAGGGAGGCATGAGGGACTCTTTACCGATCTATTTATAATAACTCGCATGCTTATGTGCCCACAAATATTGACAATAAACATGTATAGGGGGGTCTAAATGATTCCAGCTCCATTCCATGCTAGGGAAATTGTTTGGAGTGCAAACTGCATCCAACAAGTATTAGGGCATATGGAACCTAGATTACATTCAATGAGAAGGCCTTCTTGTGAACTTAGAACCGCGTCCTCCATATTTCCCAAGAGGATAGCTTCCTAGTTGAACCTGGCGTCGAGCACAATGACATGATAAAATAGTGGAGTTCATTCTAACTTGAAGTGTAGCACATATGGTACCCCATACAGTTATCACAAGAGGGATACGACCATTCGATAAGGTTGCTTCAACCATTTGGTTTCATATATACCGCTCTCTTTGCTACAAAATTGTTTACTTGGGCCTCGGCATGCTTGCTTGATGAATTCTATGCAATCAATCTTAAGCGACTTAACCCAATTAGTCATCATGTTGATCTCTGTTGTCGGTAACTTGTAATATTTGTCCAGGGTAAACGGTTGAAAAGAAGTGATGGCTTCACCTGTGGCAATTTTGAGGATATGCCTTTTAGCATCTATGTGAGGAAGCATCCATCCTATCACTTCCACACATGGAAAAACTTATGATTGTGTTGTCGTCATGTGCAGGCTTGACCATTTGATGTTCTGCTATATCATGATCTCTTCTACATTGGACATGCAATATTTCCTCGCTTTGAAGAATTGGTACATATCCCCCCAACGATACTCAGGCTATGACATCGAGGTGCTCTTGGTGTCATTATATTGAAGTATGAGAGTTGGGGTTCTTGTCTCCTCAAACATTTCGTCACCAGATGACACTTCTTGAATAGTATTCCAGACTACTATCTAGTTCTCTGGTGAGACATAGAGTATTCCTGAGAGTCAATAGAGATAGTATCATTTTCCATGGGAGATGGACTATAATACTAAGAAACAAAAACAAAAAAGCCTTCAGGCTCAAAACTTGGCCCATATTTTTGATGATGATTATCTTAAGGGATCTAGGCTAAAATTAGACTCGGTTGATGGTGCAAGTGTGCTCAGAGCTATTACAAATTCAAAAATGTTGTTTCATGATTCGATTTAAAGCTCAATGTTCCAGTTATTTTGATAGGGATCAATATGCATACATGAGAAATATTTCAATTACAAATCATTCTTCACTATTCTCTTATCAAATATGCATACAAATTTATATAAGCAAAAGAGATTCATTTAATTAAATCTAAAACTTAATGGAGGTAAGATATTGGTGGAGTGACCCTTGTTTGAATGGTCAATTTTATGAAGTTGTTGCTGAATGACACATGTTGCTTGTGATTTTTACTCAGTGCCCAATGCCCAGGTTGTTTAATATGGAGTTCCCATAAGCAAAATTGAACAATTGAATCATACCACTGCACAATTAGACATGACAATTTTACTTAATTATAGCCAGGGCTAATTATTGGGGGGAATTTTGGACAAGGTGCCTCACGCTCAGTAGTTAATTTTGCATGCTTCGTACAGGGCTTGGGATGTTGTGGGGATAGCAGCTTAGGTGCTTGGTTCTGTATAGGGAAAAAACTAGGGCATCAAGAAACCATATGGAACTTTGCGATATTAACGAGTCACTCGGGTTAATAGGGTCACTAGCTTTCAACATCTTAGACAAAAGCGATACTTAATCAATATGAGCAAAATTTACAAATTAAATGGGGCAATCCAATGTTTATGATCCAACGACCCAGGGTCAACCTGAGAGCGAGTACGGTTGGGGATTTTCCCTAAATAGATCATGCGGTCACATAAGATTCTGACTCTTATTTGATCCAGGAGGATCTTCTCGATTGATCAAAATGAAAGTCTTCAAATCCCGAGTAGAACCACACTGTTGTGTAGGGTTTGTTGAGACTTTTCCGGTGACATTCGTTTTGTTCAAGATGTGAAATATATCGTATTCTAAATTTTCGGCAAGAAAAATAAAATTGGAAAATGGGGTGCCACGTGGCACCATTGGAATGGTGCCACGTGGCATGTATGGCGCTGACATGGCACACCCATAGAGCACCACGTGGAAGTTTGCAGATGCAGGGGTTGAGTTGGTAGTTCAAGTTGGAATCCTAATGGCAATGATGTGGTCCAATCATTATTTGACATGTGGTAGGTTTGTTGCATAGTAGGCAGCCAAGTGGACCAACCAGAGGCTGCCATGTGATAGTCTAGTTGGCCACCTTATGGTTTAGTTTACAGTACAAGAGATTGAACCCGAAACCTATCGGCTACGATCTCCACATCTCACCACCAGACCACGGGTAGTTCTTATTATGTATTGTAACAAACTTCTATTTAAAGTTTCATAACGAACCCATGGGTAGTTCTTATCATGTATTGTATCAAACTTCTATTTAAAGTTTCATAAAGGTTTATTTGGCAGAAAAATAGGGACCGAGGGCTAAGCCCTCGACCCCCATATCATATGTGTACTATTTCAAATTATATGTCACCAAAATTTCAACAGAGGAGAGGTCTGTGGGTTTGAACTCATGACCTCCTCATTCATATGCCAACTCTTTCACCAACGCGCCACAAGCAGCTCTTGTTAAGGGCTATGGAGTATACTTCATTTAAATTGGATTATGAGCCAGATATAATCCCAACAAAAGGGCACATATCCATTGGATCTAGGAAACAGGTTACCATATCTAATATATGGTTTTTATTTTCCCATACATGCATGTATTTTGGGTTGATTTAGCATATATTTATTTCTAAAAACATATTATATGGTAATATTTTATCCATATTAATTTGGATCAAATAATTCCAAATCCCATGGTATTTAGAGATGGGTTATGAACCCTTCAGTATTTAAATCAAAGTTTTTTCTCAAGTGAGAACAAGTTTTGATGAGAGAATTAATATAATGCCATTATGCCTTTGTAAAGGCTTATAAGCTTGCTCATTTTTGTAAAGAGGCTTTTAGCCAGTCTTGAGAGGTTGAGAGCGAGAGGCATCATGATCGGAAGCCTAAGTCTCTTTTTCAGCAACTTGAAGGCAATTGTACTTTTTGAAGACTAATAAGATCGGTCCTCAGTGGAGGTGGACCCGAAGACATAGTCCATATTGGAGGAACTCCATTATCATATGGTGTCTACATTTTTATGGTTTGCATCATTTGTTTTCTTCATATTTTCAGTTATTTTAAGCCTTTTTGTAAGTTTGATCATTAAAATATTTTTACATGTTAATTATTTAAGAATTTATTTGCAATTAAAGGTTAGTAGATCCCATCATTTTCGGATCATTATCCTAAGAAGGTCAAAAGATCCTTCTATAGTTTGCTTACATTCATGTGCAGGGAAGGAAAAATTTTGTTTAAGAAATTTGTAATAGCAAGACCTAAATTCATGAAGAAGGGACCTACCTCGAAGGGGTTGGTTGGATGCGAGATTTCGATGCGTGGCCTCTATTTTTTCCCTTTCCTTGGTTGTTGGCTTTGCTCCGTCGCTATCGCATCCCTTGCCAAGTGTAAAAAGTGAATGGATTTTAACTCGTTGGTGAGATTCCACGTTAACGTCGATCCCTTTCGGTAAAAGGTCAAATATTTCACCGCAATAGTTGAGATCCTTTAGATCTTTCTCGCTGGAAAATATTTCATGGAGTGGTCTGTGGACATTCTCATTGCAACTGTCGGCTTTTCTTTATCCTTTACCTTTTCATTCTATTTCTACAGTTTTTCCAAAAACAATATAGTTTTTGCGGTATTTACCAATCCTTTGGTACATAACTGCCACAGTTGAAACATGAGGATAAATAATATGACGCTTATGCATTTTTACTTAACCATTCTACAATTCCAAGTTTTACTTTTAGTGTTATATAATCTATCCAATAATTCAATTGTTGTGATAATATTGACATATGTATACATATAAATAGAATTGGTTTCATGCTTACTTCGCAGGAATATTTACAGGAGCCTAGTTTTCCGCAAGTCATGTTGGAATATAAATTTGTGTTATTACTTTGGCATAGAATCCTGTAAATGAATGGCTTCGCTTTAATATGATAGAGTGATATTTATTGATTGTTTTTTAGGTTATTTGGTGTTGTAAGTAGTTGTGGAACTCTTCATAGCCTCTTCGTCTTATAGCCATCTTTTTTAACTTTTCGACTAAAATTGATTGGATCCATCTTGGTCGTGTAACAACATTTCATAAACTATGTGCCATCAAGTCATCAAATATCACGGTAAGGTAATAAAGTTTCATATCAAATATCAATATGAAATAATGACATATCATAAACTACACATCATCTATCACTAAATAAAAAAACCCGAAGTGCCTAAATGCCTTCTTGAAATACAATGACTTCAAAAAACCATAGCCTCTTTTTCAATAAGGAGTTGAATGGATAGGATGTGATTAATAGTCTAATAATCTTGTTTGAAGCACCACTTTTACCACTTTCCAAATACTAAAAAAGTTATCAACTAACACGAAAATTAAAAATAATAGGATGAATATATTTTGATATATCTCAAGAATATCATTGAAGAAATTGACAATAGGAAAAGCAATAAAAAGAAACACAAACTAAAACCCCTCGCCATTTACAACTTATTAGAACTTGGCACTTGATTTTGTAATTCCAAACATAACAATTTAATAAAATATATGCATATTTATACATCTATTAAATAAATAAAAATATTATTTACATTGTATATAAAATAAAATAAAAAACCAATTATTTACATTTTATATAAAATAAAATAAATCTAGAAAAAAAATCTTGCTTTTTACAAACTTTCTTCAAGCATTTATTTGTACAATTTATTCAATCCATAGTCATCCTAAAAAATACTACCCACTTTTTAAATATTATACTAGCTACTAACAGAAAATCATCCTAAAATAAGAATTCAACCAAATATAAGCTCAATCCATGGTCATCCTAGCAAAATACTTACCCACTTTTTTAATATTATACTAACTACTAATTCAAAATAATCCATAAAAATGACTTCAACTAAATATAACCGTAAATTGATTTCAACTTATCTTATTATTTTGAATTAAAACAAATACAAAAATTTGTAAAAATAATTTAGCATGGTAAAATCTGATAACTTTATTTATTATAACATTGTATTTCTTTATTATAATATTGTATTTCTTTATTATATATTAATTACATAAAATTCAATTTTTTAAATATTGAACTTAACTAATAAAAATATATTTCATTATGAAGTTATTAAAATAAATGTACCCTTCTTATGAAATAAGTATCTTCTAAATAATCTATGAGTCTACAAACGTCAATAAATTGATTTTAGAGGACATTGTATCATAATTAGGTAATGAAAGTATAATAGTTCTATATGATTTTATGGGTTGATTTCATAAGGATGATAACTAACTCTTATAATGAGGCCATGGCATACTATTGCCCTTCACCAAAGTTGCCATCACCATTGCCTTAGAACAGTAGATAACAATATGCTTATTAAGATAACACCTAGTTATTAAGATGTGGTTTCGATTCACATATAATGATATAATATGGTTTTTATTGCATAATGATTCCATGGTACGATTTCATGACTAGCAATATTTAGCAATATTATTTCATGAGGATGGCATGCAATATTTAGTATTTGATTCTTAATTTTTCCATGATAATATGATCTATGATTCTAGTTTATGATGTCTATTTATTTTAAGTTGGTATTTCATGTGAATAACAAGTGATACACAATTGATACTTACCAAATTTCTTGTTGATACACAATATGGTACTTCATCGCTCATCATGGCATTGGTGATAGATGACATGTAGCTTGTGATATCCCATTGTTCAAGTTAATATTCAATATGGTACTTTATTGCGTAATATGTTTAATTCATGATGGATTTTCATGACATAATTGTTCAGTAATATGTTTAATGATTTCATGATGGTATATGTGAAATTCAAGCACAGCAGATCTATGGAACAAGAGAAACTACTACAAGAGATGCATAAAGAATAATATGTGAAACTGTGCAAAAGATTTGCAGCAGTGCGCTATTGATTTACTCAGAAGTAGAATACAATACAATAATGTCACAATGACTAAATAATTCAAATTAACCAAGGAGGTCATTCGAATAGCCTGCATGGTGTAGTTGGTCTGCACTAGGAGTCCTCATCATCAGATTAGTGGTAGTGTCATCAATGCACAAGTAACGGTCAACCAGGTGTCAAACTGAGTCTAACTGAATGTAGGTAGGTGTAACTGATGCATGGAGCACTAATGTAGTGAAGGATAATCCAAGGAGGGCGCATGAGGAGCTATTAGTAGTCAGAATTTAGTCAAACTAGTCTCTCTGGATGTCCATCGAAGTGTTTCAGTCAGTTAACTAGTCAATTTGTCCTCAAATCAAGGAAAAGATCCAAAAATCATGCAACTAACTGAGTGTGTCACTTGTGGTAGGTAAGAGAGCGTGCAATTTTTCATAGGAGATGAAAACAAGGCGCATCATGGACTAGGAGGGTTGGAACTGAGCAGAAACAAGCTCTTGGGGCTAGTAAACTAGGGACTAGGTGCTGGGAGACTACTATACTAATGACTAGATGCATGCAAACATAAAGATGATGGTGAGAATATCCTAACACCCCCCCCACAAGCTATACTATGAGGTAAAAAATAAAAGATAGGGCCCTGGTTACTGAGACCAAAGGTCACCCCAATATAGAAACTAATCCAAAAATGCTAGAAAAAATCTAAGTAAGGAAAGAGGGAAAACCCAGTGGGAAGAAAGCCCCCCCTCAAGCTGAACAATGAAGGATCTAAACTGTCTACACCATAGTAGAACTCACCCCCAACAATGAATGGAGATAAGAGAACTTCTTCTCAGTGAATCTCTTGGTGAGGATGTCTGTAATTTGCTCATTCTGTAGGGCAATATTGCAGTACAATGGTTCTGTCATGCACAAGCTCTCAGATGTAGTGCATGTGGATCTCGATATGCTTGGTCCTCTGTCTCTGAACTGGATCTGTCGAGATCTTGATAGCACTCTGATTGTCACAAAAAATGACGGTAGAAGTGGTGCTACCAATATCAAACTCTGCTAGAATACCCTGCCACCAAAGTGCATGAATGCAAGCATTGACTACTCCTTGATACTCTGCCTCTACTGAAGATAAGGAAATGGAAACCTGCTTTTTGCTTTACCAACAAATAGGTCCTGTGCTAATCATGAAAACATATCTAGAAGTGGAATTCCGATCAATGCTATCACCCGCCCAATCTGAATCAGTGAATCCCACTAAATCTAGCTCGAAATCTCCAGCATAGTGTATGCCAAAGTGTCTAGTACCCTACACATAGTACAAGATTCTCTTGTCTGCCCTCCAATGAAGCTCATGGGGCTGCTGCATATATCTTGGCACGGCACTCACGACATAAGAAATATCAGGCCTAGAATGTGTCAAGTATAGAAGACTTCCAATCAACTGTCGATAAAGTGTTGAATCCACCAATGGTGTGGAATCACCATCCTCAAGTCTTATTCCCGAGAGGAATGGGAATGGTGTTGCCTTACAATCCGACATATTAAACTTGTTTAGCAGGTCTGAAGCATAATTTTGTTGAGATATGGTGATCCCATCAAAATTTTGAGCAATCTCTAACTGAAGGAATTGCTTCAACAAGCCCAAATCACTCACGTCAAAAGCTAGATTTAAAGCAGTTTTTGTGTTGCCGATCGAAGCAAGATTGCTTCCAGTTATTAAAAGGTCATCAACATAAAGGACAATGATCAACAAATTACCTTCATGCTACTGTAGGTACACATTTAGATCTGATTTGCACCTTGCAAAATTCTGTGACAGAAGGAAGGAATCCATCTTTGCATACAAAGCTCTTGGGGCCTGTTTTAAAACATACAATGATTTCTTCAGTCCGCATACTAATGTCAGATCTGATATATAAAATTCAAGCTGCTTCATGTAAATCTCTTCTTTCAAATATCCATGGAGGAATGCACTCTTCACATCCATATGGTGCACTTCCCAGTGCTTAGATGCGAAAATTGCTAAAACTAGGCAGATAGAATCCATCTTTGCAACCGGTGCAAAGGTCTCGGTGTAGTCCACTCCTTGGACTTGGGAGAAGCCTTTTTCAACCAACCTAGATTTGTATTTGCAGGTTGAGCCATCTGCAACAACTTTTGTTCGGTAGACCCATTTCCATTGGACTAATTTCCTCCCTGGTGTAAGAGAAACTAGCTCCCATGTAGCATTTTTCTGAAGAGAACTATACTCTTCATCCATGGCAGTTTTCCATCTCAGATCTCGGTGGTCACGATAGTATGATTCAGGATCTAAAACTATCATCAATTTTTTTTTTCCAGACAGTGAAGGATCAAAATATGAAAGAGCCATACCCTCTCTTTGAAAGTCTGCTCTAGTTCTTCTTGGATCGACAGGATTTCCAATGTTTGAACCAACAGATTGGAGAGTATTTTGGGCCCACTTTGGAAACTGTTGGGGCTCATCTAGATCTACATCTGAACCTGATATTTCATGTTCATCGAAATCTGATAAAATATCAGAAATATCAGAACACAAACTATCATCATCTTCTTTCGAATCTTCTTCTTGTGGAGGAGGCAAATCGACAGATTCTTCCTCGACTAGCTTTAGATCTTGAAGCAGTTCTTCAAATCTTACACTTCATTCGATGATCATATTTTTGTATCTGATATCTATGAGTTTGTATCCTTTAGATTCTTCAGCACATCCAATGATTATGCACTCAGTACTTTTCGGATCCAAATATTTTCTCTTCTCAGTCGAAATTCAGCCCATGCATTTGAGCCAAAAACCCTAAGATTGGACACATCAGGCTTGTGACCAATATAGGCTTCGAAAGGAGTAGTACCTTTCACAGATGAGTGTGGAACTCTGTTTTGAATGTATGCAGCAACATTCATGGCCTCATCCCAAATATTTGTAGCCAAACCCTTTGACTCAAGCATACAAATTTCCATTTCTTTCAGTGATCGGTTCTTCCTTTCCGCTACACCATTCTGCTGAGGTGTGTAGGGAACAATGTGATGGTTCTGAATTCCATTTTCCGCACAAAGTTGTAGCAGATATGATTTGATATATTCACCTCCATTATCATATCTAAGAGATTTGATCTTGCTCTCGGTGGCAGTCTCAACGGAAGCCTTGAAAATCTTGAATTTTTCTAGCAATTCCGACTTGTTTTTGAGAAAGTAGACCCATGTGAATCTGGATAAGTCATCAATAAATGTCAGAACATACCTTGATCCATTCATGGAGGTATTTGGAAATGGACCGCTGATATTAGAATGGATCAGCCCTAAAATGCAAGTAGCTCTGCTAGCTTTTCCTCTATCAAACTTGTGCTCGGGGTGCTTCCCAATTTTGCAATCCTTCCATATCCCTTTCGAGGATTTGATTTTTGGAAGGCCATCAACCATGTATTTGTTTTGAAAAAGATGCAAATACTTATAATTTAGGTGACCAAATCTCTCATTCCAAAGCCGACTAGCCTCATTTCCATGAGTGAGAAGGGCACTTGGCTTTTCATGTGGCAAGAAGTGAGAAAACTCATATGCTTTTGCAGCATGATTGGCTTTTACTACCGCAATGAGTTTTCCCTTGAAATATCAGAAATTTCAACTTTGTTAGGACTGAATACAAATTTCTTTGGTGAACCATTGTGTGTCATTTGATACACCGAAAGTAGATTCGAAGGAGGGAACATAGAGAACATTCTGAAAACTGCCATGCTCTAAATGAATAGTACCTTTTCCCTTTGAAGAAATTTGAGAGTCATCTCCCATGTGGATGGAGATGCAGCTATCGGAATCCAATGATGAGAAGGAGTCTTTTGTAGAAACCATGTGGTTCAAGGCTCCCGAATCTATGAGAAGAGTTGCAGAGTTCGAAACACTAGCTATGAGAGCATGACCTATTTTTGTATGATCATTGTTATCCTTCTTCCTTGCACCATCAGGAAGAGTAATGTTGTTTTTCTCTAAGAGAAAGGTCATCTAATATATGGTATTCTTCATGCATGAGCTTTCAACATGAAAGCCCCTGCTGCAATAAGAACATTTAGTCTTCTCTTTGCCCTTTTGTTTGTCTTTTCTTGAATCGGATGGCTCATCTAACTGCTTGTTCTTCTCCTTTTGCTTTGGATGATCAAACTTTTCCTTCTCTTTCTTTTGCTTTTCTTTACCATTCGTAGCTTTGGATCCTCCAGCAAAAAGGGCTTGATCTTTGGATTGAATGGACCCCATTTGAACAAGCTTATCATGCTCTTTTGTTAAGGACTCAACGAAGGCATTCAAGGTAGGCATCTTCCAATTCAAAATGGCGAGTTTTCCCGAATTGAAAGTAGAAACAAAAACTGAATAATCTCTTCCAAGATTCGTGAGAATAGAAAGAATCAACTATTTATCTTCCTTCTCAACACCACATTGCTTCAATAGTAGTACCAAATGCTTAAACTTAGTGAAAAACTCATTTATGGTTTCGAAATTTTCAGGATTTAGGGCAATCAACTCATTCTCTAGCTGATAGGCCCTCATCTCATCTTTCTTTCCAAAGAGCTTGGCAAGTTATTCCCACACTTCTTTCAGAGTATTCAATCCACTAAGATGGAAAAGAAGATCCTTCGAAATATTGAGACAAAGAAAACCATAAGCTTCATCAAGCTTGTTGAAGTATTTGTACTTCTCTACTGTAGAATTTGGCTCCGGTTCTAGGCCCATGGTGACTCTGTAGAATCCCTTTGAGCGCATGAAAATCTCAATGTCACTCTTCCACTAATGATAGTTGAAAGGAGTGAGAATATTTTGAGAATAGGAGTCCATTCTTACAATAGCGAATGCAAAACCTGCAATCACAAACAATTACTATTTAGGTCGACAACCTACACTTTTCAAGTTGCATCACACCCGACATAGACTATCAAGCAAGCTTGAAGAGTCAATATTCAATATCCAGGAATTATGTGGAAACTCTTGGCTTCTGGTGCAGAATTGGAAAATAGCTGCAAGTGTAGAATATGCATGCAGTGCAGAATCACTAATGCAGAATCACCAGTGCAGAATCACAAGTGCAAAATCACCAGTGCAGAATATGTATGCAGTGCATAATAGTTGGCTTGCAGAATCACTAGTGCAGAATATGCATGCAGTGCATAATAGTTGGCTTGTCCCTGCCATGGCTCTGATACCATGTGAAATTCGAGTGCAACAGATCTATGGAACAAGAGAAACTATTACAAGAGATGCATAAAGAATAATATGTGAAACTGTGCAAAAGACTTGCAGCAGTGCTCTATTGATTTACTCAGAAGTAGAATACAATACAATAATGTCACAACGATTGAATAATTCGAATTAACCAAGGAGGTCAGTCGAATATCTTGCATGGTGTAGCTGGTCTGCACTAGGAGTCCTCATCATCATATCAGTGGTAGTGTCATCAATGCACAAGTAACGGTCAACCAGGTGTCAAACTGAGTCTAATTGAATGTAGGTAGGTGTAACTAATGCATGGAGCACTAATGTAGTGAAGGAGAATCCAAGGAGGGTGCATGAGGAGTTGTCAGTAGTCAGAATAGTCAAACTAGTCTCTCTGGATGTCCATCGGAGTGTTTTAGTCAGTTAACTAGTCAATTTGTCCTCAAATCAAGGAAAAGATCCACAAATCATGCAACTAATTGAGTGCGTCACTCGTGGTAGGTAAGAGAGGGCACACTTTTTCATAGGAGATGAAAACAAGGCGCGTCATGGACTAGGAGGGTTGGAACTGAGCAGAAACAAGCTCCTGGGGCTAGTAAACTAGGGACTAGGTGCTGGGAGACTACCATACTGATGATTGGATGCATGCAAACATAAATATGATGGTGAGAATATCCTAACAGTATCATGGTTTCTTATTATGGTATCATAATAGCATATGGGATTAAGTAAAATGTTTAATTAGAACTTGGTTACGAAGCATATTTTACCAGGATGATGGCTTATGATGCATTATATTGCAAATATTAACTTGTGTCAAAGCATTCTTTGTGAGAACATATGATTCATAATTGATTTCATGATATCTCATTATCTTGAGGGAATATGTACTAATCATTGTTCACTTGTGGCGAGTGGAAGTGTGTTTTAGGTGATCCAATCAAAGACCTTAGAGAGGCTAATCATTTTAGGATTTTGTGGGGGGCCATAACCACGAATGAGAATGGCCACTACAAACACCTTATCGTTTGGGGGACAAATTAAATGATTAACTATATGCAGTGAATCTTAACTCTTCTACCGAAATTCCATGTCTCTAGGTATCATCACCTGGAGGGAAGCATATGGAGAAGGACTTTTGATGCCTGTGGTTGCTTCCTTAAGGGTGCATACAGAGGGAGTATAGGCCATCCTTTCAAAAATTGAGATCCCCAGGGTATAGTGATCCTAATATTAAGATTGGGGTACTAGTAACTAGATGTCGATTAATACTGATGAGGCCCAGACTCTGGTTAAATTCCGATGAGGCATCACATTTAGTGGAAGTTGGGTGGGTGGTTATGCCGCGATAACTTCCCAAGGAGCTTCTGATGCCTACTGTATGATCTATGGACATGTTATATTAGAGGTCCCATGCCATGGTGAGTGTTAACACAAGAAAATTTACCACACACCAAATGACATGTTGTGGATCCCTATTTCTAAAGAATAAACCCATTTGTTCATAGAAAACCCAAAAAACCCATTTGTCCTTAGTTCTAAAGCCCCTTTGGACAACCTCCACTAAAATAGGGGATCTTCCCTAAAAGGAGGTGTCCACCAAAATGTTGAGATATTGTAACTTCTAAGAATATTATATTTGTACTTTATTATTCCGGAGATGTTTCATTCCTCCGTAGAGATCTTATTGTATATCTGGAGATGTTTATTCCTCCGACGAAATGTGGTAACTTGGGTTATTAGACTTCCCTAGTGGGGTCGGCCCAGAGTTAGTTGTATGGGGTGTTTAAGTCCCCTAGTGGGGTCGGCCTAGTCAGCATTATGTTGAGTGGTTAAGTTGGGGCCGACCTACTTAAGGTTAAAAGACAAGTGAAGTAGTGTATAAATAGAGGAGGTGTGTTCCTCATTTAACATACACTCACTTGTGAAAATCGCATAGGAGAAGGAGAGATCTGCAAAGGAGGAGAATGAGCTCATGTTTGGAGATTACATCTTTGTATTTGCTGGTCATCTATATTGAGGAAGATTTGCTAGGTTTTCTACCCCATGAGGGTTTCCCAGGATAAATTGTGTCTCTTGTGTTTATGATGTACTTGTTGTTCTTTTAGTGATCATGTATATGCTATTGTTGTGAAATTGAATGTAATACTGATGTTATCTATCTTGGCATATTGAATCTTAACACAAAATAGGGGGGGTTGTCTCAACAAATGCAAATTCCCACCTCAATTCAAATTTTACTGGCAATAAAATTAAAAAAAAAGTGGTTTTAGGCATCTAAAACCCTAAACCACATGGTATAAGTCATGTTTTTTCCCTATTTTTCATAACAATTCGAAACCTATTGTTCGGAGCTCCCTCACCTTTGGTGCCATCTTTCACCATACCCTTTGTACTGCATTCACACAGACCTCCACAATCCATATCCCACTCTGCAAATTCCCTTGGCTGGTTGAGCCACCTTTGGCTCCCCGCTACTATTTGGGTTGATACTTTGCACCTGATTAATACGGTGTCCATTTAGAGGATGGATTCATCAACAGAGGACTGCTAGCTTCTCGGTCGCAAGGGACCATATGCCGAGAGAGGTAACTCTATTCATCTAAATCCAATTCTTTATGAATAATAGAAAAATTCTTTCATATATTTCGTGAGTGCATACAAAATAGATGGGTTGTAAATGCATGTGTTTTTACTGAGGTAATTCCTAGTAAATAGGTAGTTTCCATATTTTACTCCTTGTCACCACACACAATCCATAGAGTTATTTTGATTTATGTTCCTTATTTATATAGTTTTGTGTATATTTTACTTATTTTTGCTCTTTACCACACTTGTTTCACACACTAGCACCGTAAGAATCATCTTCTTATGCGTTCTCTACCTCGGCTTCTTCAAACCGATAAAATCTTCTTTTTTTCCTATTGGAGTGTGAAAGTACTACCAACAGAACTGCCCACTCCACTGGGTCGATCCTAAGTGATCCCGGCTGGTTTGCCCCTTTGTTTGTTCTTATTTACTTAGGTTAGTGAATTTTTTTTGTTTTCTTGTTCTGAGTGTGTTGCAGCTCCGTTAACCCCCTGGATGGATTTTGGTCTGCAAAACCGGCCTGATCCAACACTTAGACCCCCTAATCAACCTTTTTTCTGAGTTGTTTTTAAAATTTTTATTCACCTAGTCCTAGAGCGCACCTTTTTGTTGATTAAGTGCACCCTAGAACACCCAATTTTCCCAATTAAGGGCACCCCAGAGTGCCTATTCCCCCCCGAAAGGTGTGCCCTAGCCTAAAAGTTGTTTTTGCTTTGTTGCATCTATTTTTGGCAGGGTGAGGCCCATAACGCTTCTATTCCTCAGAGAGAAATGACCTGAGACTGACCTAAACCTCTCTGAACCCTCTGTCCAACCCCCTTCCTACTATAGATTGATTGTTTCGTTTCCAGATTCGATTGCTTGTCATATCGTTTTTACTATTTACATCTAGTCTACTTGTTGTTATATCATGTTTGGTCTATTTAATTGTTGCATATAGTAGACTCTTTTGCAGATCCGATTGCTCTTTGTTTCAAAGTAGGTTTTCTAGAAATTAGTTCATCTTTCAGTTTCAGATATTAGTGCTATTATTAACATAGTTACACATGCCACTGATGCACCAACTCACCCCCTAAAATCCAAGTGAGACTAAAACTTGTTTAATTGAACATACATTTAACCCCATTTGGGGACCAGAAACAACTTGTTAGTTAAGTAGGACTCTGGGTTTACATATCCAAACAACACCCCTTTGTCATATACATTCGAAACATAGTTGTTGTCCTTTAGGGAGCCAAAATCCCCTAGTAGTTATTGGCACAATTAAACACCAAATTGTCAGAGGGCCTCTCCCTTAGGAAGGAAAGTGGCAAGATTGGTTCTAGAAGTCTGAGTCGAATTCCACTCTCCACTCTACACCGAAGGACACCAACTCGTTTCTCTCGTCGTGCATGTTGGCCACCATACTGGGTGTGTGATGACCAAAGAACTGAAGTTGTGAGACACCTTTCTGGATGTGCCATGAATGGGGTATCCTAGTAGCCATTCTTCTAGGGATCTTTTACCTGGGATCCCTCTCGGTAGGGGGATATCCCTTAGCCAATTTGGTTCTCCATTTCGTAGTTAGGCGTTTGCATGCTCCTATACCCCACAGGTTAGTGAGTCTTTTTATTTTTTAGGAGTGCTACTTGTTGGTATTCTAACCATATTATTGTCACTCCCATGTTGTAGCACGCTGTTGCAACAAGTGTTTTGAGCTTCTTGTTGGCTTGAGCGCCATTTTTATTGAGAGCTCTCCTTTTGCACACATGGTTGCATTAGGATTTTTTAGCATGTTTTCAAACCATGGCCATTCCTCTTACACATTGTCATCATTGATCCCCCCAGATACTCATGTAGACTATGGGGGCAGTCCCCACAACATGGTCCATTGGACCCTGCTCATCACGCACTCCTGAGGCGCACAACTTCGTCTCCAACACTTTTTCCTAAGGCCCCTTATTTCACATTCGACTCCTCCTTGTTAGATTCACCCATACATTTTCCCCCACTTATCCCCATGGATAGCATGAATCCTAACCCGTTTTAAGGAGGGATTGTCGGCAGTGGGCATGCTAGTGTCCATGTTTCCACTTTAGCCTCCATTCCGGCCATGGGATCCATGAAACCCACAATCCCTGCTGCCACTGGAACTAACCTGACCACTATAGTGCATCCAACCACTAGGTCCATACCCACAGGTATCGGGCCCATTCTGAAAACCACAGTCCCTCTAGTTGTTGGATGTATCCATGGGGGAACAGGTCCCTCTGCCCCTTGTAGTTGTTTCCATGGTCCCCCTATGAGGACCACTACCTCTCCACTATTCGGTGGAGGTGGCCCCATGATCGCTGCCATGGCCAACACTACCAAGTCACATCCTCCTGCAAGTTTGTCATTCATGGCTAGTCTTAACCTACCCAACTTGGCTAGATTGACCAAGGAACTGATCTGACATGATCCTACATGGCCTCCCATTCCCACCAAACTCCCTTCGGACATCCCTAAGTTTGAGGGGAAAGGTGGTGAATACCCCCAGAACCATATCATGGCCTTCCACTTGTGGTTTTCCTCTAACTCCATAGTGGTCGAGTCCATTCGACTATGCTTATTACAATGAACCTTCATTGGTGCTGCTGCCAAGTGGTATATTGATCAACCCCATGGGACGCATTCCACCTTTGCATCCCTCGCCTCCACTTTTCTGTAGTTCTTCCAGCTACTATTTCATTAGGACGTTGGTGTTGAGATTCTCCTCTCTTGTAGAGATACTACGACCACCCATATCACAGACCATATCCATGAGTGGCGTAGATGCCGAAGTTTATGCAAGATTAAACTGGACGACCACATATTTTTAGATTGGTTCCTGAAATCTCTTATACCAACCATTACTAAGGATGTGGAATCTGAATGTCCCCAGATAGAAGAAGAGGCCATTTTAAAATCCCAGCAGTTTTACCTCATTTATGCCCAATTCAGCTACCTCTAAACAATCTTACCTGACAACCCTCGCGGTGATTATTATCGGAAGGATGCGCCAGGGGAATCTCATGCTGCCGACGACGTCATCGGTCACATTGCGTTCATTGGTAGGCCCTATGCACCCATGCCACCTGCACCAACTCTCGTATATAACCTCATATACCTATCCCTACATAGGATACTATGAGTTGTGGCCCCAATATTTCACGTTCTATGACTCACTCCGGAGCAATACCCTCATACGTTCTAACTCCTCACACCCATGGGTCCCACTATGCGACACCAAGTTTTGGTAATAATTCTCAAGGGTATGTCCCCCCTCTAGCACCTCCTGCTTACTACCCGTGCCTTGGTCCACCGCCAGTTGCACCCATGCCGACCCAACCTCAAGATCCTCTCATTGCACAAGGGAAGGTTTATACCCAACAAAATGAGGGTTAGAACCAACCAACCCCACAGAACCAACAAGGCCAAACTAATAGAAGACGAGGTAGGAACCGTGGTAACAACCAACAACCAGGAAATGGTGGACAACCTCCTAATCCTCTGGATAATAATGGTACTGCGTCAGGTAATCAGAACCCCACTCAACAACCAAGGAAAAGGAAGAACCCTTAGTTACGCACAAACCACCCATGTTCTTTTTGTGGGGTTTATGTCCTTTACATGCACCATTTCCCCCACTTGGATAGATCCAAACAACTTTGGAATGAAGATAACCAACTCCAAGGGTTCGTTGCATCCCTGGCACCACCAAACCCAGTGCATCCCAACGCACAACCCATGGTGTTACAAAACCCCTTACCCATGCAAGGGGTTGTCACTACACAACCCATGGTATTAGGAAACTCTTTACCCATGCAAGGGGTCGTCACCACACAACCATCAGTCACCTACGTTGCTTCGTCAAGTCAATTCTTCGAGTCGGGGTTCACCACCTCCTAATGATGTATTCTTCTGATGTCAACCTCCAGACTCGCCGTAATAAATATGGTTCGGATATCGAAACCATACTGACAGATAAGGCGACTACGTCCACCCCTGTTAACCAGTCTTTACGCCTCCCACCACTGCCGAACGAAGGGGCCCCTAAAGCCCCTAAATTTCCATTGCGACGCACCACTAATAACCCCAATGTTCATGCTACCCCTAATTACAACATCATGGATGACTTGGCCCAATCCCCCAATGTTCTTTGGAAGTTCTAAAGAATTTCCCAATGCAACACAAAGCACTATTGTATGCTATAGGCGCAATCAACCCTTCTGATTCACGATTAATGGAATTAAACTTAGATCAGTTTGAACCTCGCATACCTTCGTTCATCATGTTTCAGATCTCAGTTTTGATCTGAAACCTAATCATACATCGATGCATAGTCGATGAGGGTGCCTCTACATGCGTCATTTCCACATTCGTGTGCCAGAAACTCGGATACCCTCTGTTGGAACCATCCATGATGGCCCTACGGGCTTATGATGGTCGTGCAGCTCAACCACAAGGTCTTGTCGCGAATGTCCCTATCTAGTTAGCTAGCAAAACTGTCCTAATCGACAATGAAGTCGTTAATACCCAACTCGAATACAACCTTCTTTTAGGATGCAGCTACATGTATACAATGAAGGTCGTTTCCTCATCCGTGTTCTGATTTATGATGTTTCCCCATGAGGGACGAGTCGTCAAACTCGATCAACTCACTTATTACAACCCCAACGCACCTGCTAACCAAGAGAATGTCCTCCCCCTGGTTGAAAAAATTGCGCTTGGGGTGTCTACCCCTTTGATTTCCACTGTGGGACTGGGTCTTTATTCTAAGGCCCCAAGACCTCCATGTTTGCAGCCTTACCCCCACCTCCTTCCGCCATCAAAATATCAGACTTGTGCACTATCTCATTAAGAAAATCAGTCCTTGAATCACAACCCACCACTCAATCGACACCTCAATCGCAACCTCAGCGGCCACCCCAACCTAAACCACCATCGGTACCTAGCCACATGGGAGCCACCCCTATCCACACGATCCCCTTTTTGTTCCCACCGTCAGGAGTGGTCAACATGCCCATAGAGGCAACATAGAACCTCTTGGGACTTGCACTGGGAATTCCCATATGGTACTTACCTACACCAAATCCCACATCGATCCCTCAGGTCATGCTCCAACCCATATAACCAATCACCACCACCAATCATCCGCCTCCTAGTGTGTCGGTGGAAACTCAAATGGGAAAACTAGCTTCAAACAATTGCTCAATTCTCATTTTGGCAATTTGTAGTTATGATGCAACTCATGTCTTTGTATGCATTCTCACATCCTTGGCTTACAAGAAGAAAAATCCCTTTGGGAGTAAGTTACAAAAAAGATATAGAAGAGATGGGGTAATGGGAAGGCCAAAAGACTAGCTTATCATTTTTCATTCCTCTCTCTTTTCCTCTCCTATTTTCATTTAATTCTTTTATTTTTCCTCCTTTTTTCTTTTCATTTCATGTGGTTTTTTATTGCTTGCATTGTCTTCTATGTTTTATCTAATCTTAATTAATTGTCCAACTACACTTATAAGTACTCGATCTTATATCCATTTTGAATCTAGTTTCCCATTTGAGAAACAAAAAACAAAAATGAAGAACATTAACCTAATTGTTCGTCATCGTTTCCATGGGATGTCTCACACGACCCTTTCATTATGCAACTTGCAAATAACCTCTTCTTTGCTTATCACACCTGTTGCCAATTTGCTTAATATTTATAAGCCACATACCCCATTTACATTGAAGATATATGATGAAAGCCTTGAGAAAACCATAGCTATTTACATTGAACTCTAGATTGATCTTTTTCAACACAATAGTTTCAAATTTGATATAGATCTACCTCGAATATTAAGATAGAGGGGAGACATCTATCCAATGTCTAGTATCCCATCTCACCCAAGAAAACATCTTTCCATACCAAAATAATATATTTTATAAAAAGCTACGCTAAAGCCAATAATAAGATAGATAGGTTTACACTAGCATGCCACGTTAACATAGATGTTTTTCACATAGATAGATTTACATTGGCATGCCACATTGACTTCATTATAATAAAATAATTTTCAGCCTCCATAAATAACAAGTGAACCCTTGGACATATCGGCAAATGATACGAGTACATGGAAACATACTAATGGTAATGTGGCTACCGACTTAACGATTGCCTCTAGGGTTCTATACTTAAGGACAAATATTTTGGAAAGCTCTCCATAGTTAACTGGATTCGACGAGGAAACAAATCAAAGAAGAGGGTTTTCAATATGTGGTCAAGGTTTCTTGATGCATTTCCTATTATAGTTGATTGGCTCGCTTGGAAGCCTGGGGATGGCCGAAACATAATCATTGGGGTCGACCCCATAATAGCCGGCCCCAAAAACTTTAAATTGTCACAGGTTTTGCTGCATCATGTAAACAGCCGTGGATATTACAACTTATATCACATATTGTTAATGGACAGTGCCTCCTCTTCTTTTAACAAATGGATTGGCTCGGATCAGTTGGGACTCTCCAGCGATTTGGCATTAGAGTGGGAAGCATACATTTGCGATCTTTACCTATCGAATACTAGGCTAAATCAGGAAACGGATCAGCTCTTATTGTCGTGGAATTCTGAGAATGGATCTGTATCTGCAAAATTGGTATATTTGGCTCTCTACACTCATATGTCTGATGTTGCTCGTTGGTGGCATATACAGGTATGGAGATGGGACATTTCTCCTCGGATCAGAATTTTTATTAATGGAGGAGAAAATTTTGATATGGAGTAATCTCCAGAAACGAGGTATATAAGGCTCGGTGGTATGCCCTCTGTGTTACAATGCTCCAGAATCTCTTCTACATCTTTTTGTTATATGCCCTTTCACCCTTCAGGTATGCAATTTAATGGATTATCCATTTCAAAAAATCAATTTTGAAAATGACTTGACCATTCAGAATTGGTTCCATAGTATATATACCCAAAACAAGCAATTAATCCTGAAAGCATGCATATTAGCTTCGATCATATGGAAATCGAGGAACCTTTGTATTTTTGAAAATATATTTCTGGTGGTTAGTAAGGTGGCATGTGAGGTTCAGAAACTTTTCATAGAATATGGATGCACTTCGATTGTTTCCCTGGTGATTAAGGATCGTTTACATAGACCATCAAATCTCCTTGGATGGGGCAATAGGGCCTGTTTTGATGGGTCGCTATGCACTTGACTGGTCTTTGTGGGGCTGGAGTATCAATTGTGCTCTATAATGGGGATGTGATCAACCTATGGATGCATGATGGTGATGGGACAAACACGAAGGGAGAACTGTTGGCTTTATGGCTTGCTCTACATTTTTATGTTTTGGCCAAAATACATCTTGATCAAATTGCTGGTGATTCATTGCTCATTGTTGATTGGGCAAACTCAAATGTGCCTATCAATGCTCTTGGCCTTTCTTCATGGCTGGATCAAACACGGTTACTTCTACAGAACTTCCCGTCGATTCCTATTGTCCATATTTTCAGGGAACATAACACGATGGCCGATCATTTGTCTCGTCTTGGACTGGATGCGTTGGCTGGTAGGATCTACTATGAAATCTTTGAGGGTTCCCACAATCCCTCGAAGGGCTTTTGGAAACTTTTTTGATGTTATTTTTGAGTATTTTAGTTAGTCTCTTACCGGCTGTATTTTTATTTTTCTTATATACTTTCTACTATGGATCTCTTTGGACCGATGGGTTTGTTCTTATACTTTCTTGAAGGATGGTCATATCCTGATTTACCTTTGATTAGGCCACTGTAGTTGGAATCTTGGAATAGATTCAAGTATGGATAATTTTACTAATGTATATATTGTTGGACATATGCACTTTCTGTACATCTTATACTTTTAATAAAGTATAATCTTTTTCTTGTGAAAAATGTGGCTACCGACTTCCTCTCGGTCAATAAGAACGACAAAATTAGCTGATGAAACTTATACCAAACGTTTTTTTTTTTTTTAAACTGATACCAAACATATACGAGCAACGGTCTTATTGGTTCCCTAGACTTATTTAATAAAAACATCACTACCATGGAAATAGTTTAATTTGAACATAGTTTTCAGAAATTCAAATTGGTTTGTGCTAATAAAGTCGGCACTCAATGCTGACGTGGTGTCGGGACAGTATCCACCAAATTGGTGATTCAATCCGTGGAAACAAATATATTTGCCACAACGTGGCTCATGTTCTTATAATTTCCAGTTTTTTTAATTTAGGAGCTACAGGTTTTCAGAGTCTGTATTTTCGTCTGTATTTGGAAAAAAATAAAATTACAAAATTCAGTTAGATGGGCAATGGGTAATTTAAAAGTAGGGTAAAAGATACAACAAATTTAAAAGTGTATTTTTCAACGGAAAATTTAAAAGTGTTTATCTTTTATATTGGAAAAAAAATATAAAATAAAATTCTTAAAAATGGGTAAAAAAATATAAAATAAAATTCTTAAATTCATTGGCTATGGGTAATTTAAAAGTAGGAGAAAAGAAATAAAGTTGTTTTCTCTTAAATTGTAAAAAATTATAAAATAAAATTCTTACATTCACTAAGATGGGCTATGGGTCATTTAAAAGTAGGATAAAAGAAATAAAAGTGGTTGTCTTTTACATTGGAAAAAAATATAAAATAAAATTCTTACATTCACTCAAATGGGATATTGGTAATTTAAAAGTAGGATAAAAGAAAAGTAGCTTGCACAAATTTTTATTTTATTTATTAATTTAGATTTTAATTAAAATAATTTTCTAAGGTTTTTAGAAAAGGCATTGAATGAGTAAATATATCAAATTTTTAGAGTTTGAAGGTGGACATTGTGGTAGAGAGTGATCACATATATTGTGAATTTGAGTGAAGAAAAGAGAATGAACCAATATGCTTTGCTCCCTTGTTTTTCCTCGCTAATATATTTTCTCTCTTTACTTCATTACCCACGTTGAGGGTGGGGAGGGGGAAGGTAGAGAGAGTGAAAAAATATAATGGTGAGAGGGGAGAGAGTAAGAATTATTTTCTCACTTTTTTCTCCTTACCATTATATTTGCTCACTCTTTCCACCCACACCAATATATTTTCTCACTTTCTCTACCCTTACTAATATATTTTCTCACTCTCTCCCCTAGGGGTGGGGGTGAGGGAAAGAGTGATAAAATATAGGGGAGAAGAGTGATAAAATATACAACGCTATATTTGCTAGCTCTCTCTCCCTAGGATGGGGTGAGGATAGAGAGTGATCAAACATAGTGAGGAGGGAGAGAGTGAAAAACTATTTTTCTTACTCTCCCCTCTCACTATGTTTGCTCACTTTCTCCCCTCTCACCTCCAATGAGGGTGGCCGAAGAGAGTGCACAAATATATTGGTGAGGGTGGGTGTGATTGAGAGTGATCAAACTCACCCACAATGTGGGTGTTGGTAGTGGGAGAGATTTAACAAATTTATTAGTGAGGGTGGGTGAGAGGGGAGAGAGATAAAATATCACACTTGTTGAGGGTAGGGGTAGGGGAATAGAGTGAGAAAATATATTGAGGGTGGGCACAAGGGGAGATAGTGAGCAAATGGGAGAGGGGGGACATGACGATAATTTTTTTTGGGGGTGGGGCTGAGGGGAGAGACTAAGTAAATATATTCTAATCGGAGGAATTCTAGTAAACAATCGATGAATATTGCCTATGGGGGTAGAGAAATTGGTAATGAGTAATTGAGATGAGAAGTTGTAACTGGAATGTCACAAGTTCAAATCCCCGTGGGTACTTACAAGAAAAACATTAGACGAATCCTTCCTCCCATATTATTGTTGGAATATTCTAACCATATCATCTTGGTTTTGCATGCATGCATGTATTCCATGTAGCACTCCATGCATCCATGCATTGGTAGTTGAGTCTCCTAGCATCTAGTCCTTAAATTAGGCCCTCTAGAGCTTAGTTTTGGTCATCATTATCCCTCTTATTCACTCAGAGTGCCTTGGTTACATCACTGAAGTCCAAAGGCGCCCTCATGCATGATTTTAGGAGTTAGCACAATTAGTTCCATGATTTAGGGTGCCTTGTCCCCTTGATTGACTAGTTAACTAACTGCTACACCTAGTTTTACTGCCACTGAGTGTAGGAGCGCCTATTTTGACCACTACAAGTCAATATTTCGCCCTCTTGGAGCCTCATCCCCTAATTTCTAGCCCCAATGACTCAGTCATGCGCCAATCCACCTTAGTTGACTAGCCATTCATCATCAGTGGCCATTGGACCTTATCGGGAGATGGTTCCAATGCAAACTAAGCCCGCCACTTGAGTGGATTCCAACTGCCTATTTAGGCTCACGAATTTCTCCTTTTGAGATGTATTATTTATGTACACATTTTACTGAATAATAATGTAATGGAATTTTTTCCAATTGTTCTTCATTCTCTTGTGTTGTAACACAATTTTTTCTTCTCTATTTTTCCTGCTCAATTATTTTGATCTCTATTAGACTTGGTGTGAATTTTATCTTTGTCTCTAGATCTATGTGAGAATCTCATAAAATCTCACATGGTATCAGAGCTTTGCTGATAAAAGTAATCTTCTGGAAGAGTTTTTCAGATCTTTTTTGTGCAGGTATTCTACAACAACTTCCATGAATTCGAAAGCAATTCCTCCTCTCTTTCCATTCAACTATGATGAGTGGAAACCAAATATGATATCATATATGAAGAGACATGGTATTTTTTTATATGTGTATTCATTTTATGAGAGATTTTGATTCCTATGAAGAAGAGAATGATTGGCTATATAAATGTGACAGATCCTTTGGAGCAATGTGTATTGCTATGTCTCTTAGTATGCGCTACCTCATGGAAACTATTGAAAATTCAAGTGATCTATGGGCCCAACTTGACAAATCCTTTTGCAAGTGGAATGAAGAGATTGGTGCAAATCATTTGGAGAACAAGCCCAATGATACCTCCTCAAGTGTTCTTGTTATACCTCCATATTCCACAGTGTCGCATCTCCACCACAAAAAGAGTTAACGACAATTCCCCTACTGCTCAAAACACCCAGAAGAGAAAAATGATGAGTGATCCTTGAAGGTAAACCTACCCTGACAAGAATCAACCTAGCTGAGACTTCATTTACCCTAACTACCGCGCCTTGCTCAGTTTTAAGTGCGTTGTAGTCCGTACTACCGCGTTATGCTCCTTCTTTGCCACACGGTACTACCGCGTTATGCTATTTGCTGGAGGCGCGGTACAATTTTTTTAGCCTTTTTTCCATGGCTTATGGGATTTTGATTTTCGATAGATTTTGGAGGATTGAGGTCCCTGATTCAATCCTAACTCACTTTCTGTGATTAGTAGGCCTGATCCACTAAAATCTCCCTAGATCCACTCTTCTCTCTTGTTGGTTAACCCTACCACACACTATAAGAGAGAGGCATTCCATGAGAAAAGGGGAGGACTTTTGGAGATATCAAACTTATGATCTTGCAGCTTTGTGGAGATAGCTAGAGGAGGAAGCACTTGGAGTTGGAAGATTGGCTTGGACATCAAGCAACTTTTGTAAGTAACTTCAAGTTGATAATAAAAATAACTTGTCTTGTTTTTCCCATTTCATGTGTATGGTATAAGTTTTTGACATGGAATGTATCTAGTCTAGACTTGAATTTAATCTTTGCTTCAAGGTATTTGGAAGCTTGTATGCTTGTTCTTTGTTTGATTTCAACAGGTTCTGCATTGGAGCTTTGGGATCAAGAGTTAGAAGCGGGACAAACGTCGGATTGGAAGGTGAGTTATATCTTTCATCTCTTCCGAATGCATGTGATCTTGTTGTGAAAATTAGTTCAGGAAATTCAAGGTAGCATTTGTTTAGTTTTGTCTTATCTTAGAGTCAGTTAAAAATCTGCTTTAATTTAAGAGATTTTTTACTTATCCGTAGGGAAAAATTCTACCAACAGTTCTCTCTAATTATGTCTTGGCCTCAAGCATCTCTCATTATGAAGTTGTTCAAGATGAAGAAGAAGCTGCAGATTCAACACATAAAGTTCATGTTGAAGACATTCCTTCCTCTCTTTCTCTAGAAGTTGAAGACAATTTCGAATTGTCCCCTTCCCATGTAGCTGATGCAGATGAAAGTTATACAACTAATGAAGTTACTTCTTTTGTAGATATTATCCATTCCTCACTCATGTTCTCAATATATTATATTCTAAATTCAGAGAAAGACAAGCCAATTCATGCTCTAGAATCTAAAGAGGTTCTTAATTTCTCTCTTTCACATGAGTATGTTGGTGTGCAGAATGATGATTTATTGAATGTTTTGGAGGTTAAATCCGAGTTTGGAGGTGATGGATTCCCCCTCCTTGATCACATGCTTCCTATGTACTTCTATTCTATCATTAGCACATGTTCTCAGAGTTTCAATGAAGATGGAGGACATTACCATTCGCTTGGGTCAAGTCTCAGGCATATTTTGGTGATTTTGGTTTTGATCTCACCTACATTGGTTCAAAGGAGATATCAAAGAACCATATACACATTCCTGGAGTTGATCCTACCTCAACTGGTTCAAATTTCAAGTTCTAGGATGATTTTCATATTTTTGGATTTGTTCTCACCATGTTTGGTCTGAAGGACAAGTTCAAAGAGCTTCCAAATTTGCTTGCTTCCATTGGTGGAGAATACAAGCACATGCCTTGGGAGCATGATCCTCTTCTATCAAGGAGGAAGATACCTCCAGACATTTTTATCAATGGAGAGCATCATTAAAATTTTGGGTAGGCTTCATGTCCATCTTGAGGGGGGGTTTTGTTCCCACGGGGTTTTCCCTCTTTCCTCACTTAAATGGACTAATAAATTTGTAAAGGGTGACATTTGGTCTCAGTTACTAAGGCCCTATTTCTGATTTTTTCTCACATAGTCAGGATTAAGGGGGGGGTGTTGGAATATTCTAACCATATCATCTTGGTTTTGCATGCATGCATGCATTCTATGCAACACTCCATGCATCCATGCATTGGTAGTTGAGTCTCCTAGCACCTAGTCCTTAATTTAGGCCCCCTAGATCTTAATTTTGGTCATCATTAGCCCTCTTATCCACTCATAGGGCCTTGGTTACATCATTGAATTCCAAAGGCTCCCTCATGCATGATTTTAGGAGTTAGCGTAGTCAGTTCCATGATTTATGGTGCCTTGTCCCCTTGATTGACTAGTTAACTGACTGCTACACCTAGTTTCACTGCCACTGAGTGTAGGAGCGCCTATTTTGAACACTACAAGTCATTATTCCCCCCCTTGGAGTCTCATCCCCTAATTTATATCCCTAATGACTCAGTCATGCTCCACTCCACCTCAGTTGAATAGCCATTCATCATCGGTGGCCATTGGACCTTATCAGGTGATGGTTCCAATGCAAACTAAGCTTGCCACTTGTGTGGATTCCAACTTCCTCTTTAGGCTCATGAATTTATCCTTTGGATATGTATTATTTATGTACACATTTTACTGAATAATAATGTAATGGAATTTTTTCCAATTGTTCTTCATTCTCTTGTGTTGTAACACAATTTTTTCTTCTCTATTTTTCCTGCTCAATTCTTTTGATCTCTGTTAGACTTAGTGTGAATTTTATCTTTGTCTCTAGATCTCTGTGAGAATCTCACAAAATCTCACAATTATATTATATTTGGTGTGAACCTAGTGAAATTTCATCTCACCCTTTCTCTATTATAGTCACTAATTTTGTAGAGGGATACCAGGAAATCGTTAGTCGACTCTTTCTCTATCATGGCATTTTTATATATAGGGATATGAGGAAATCATCATCCAACACTTTTCTTATACTCCAGGTTGATCACTCATATGTGTATACTACACTAGTATTCATAATACTTATATATATATTTCCTTTCAAGTGGTTATGTAGAGTTGTTACTTTCTCAGAATGCTTGTACTCATCATCAACATGTGCTGGAGGTGTTTTTCTCATTGTCATTAAGTTATAACATGTGGAGCAATCTTAAACCATCACGCGTGCAAAGTTATTCCCAAAAATTCATTATGAGCAATGGGTGTTATTATAGAGTAGTTATTGCACATCTTCGTCACCCATTTAGAAGATAGATTTATTGTCATTATCACTTTTCACAAATGTATATATTTATTTAGTTTAATGGTGTTAGGAAATGAAGCCAATATCCAAATCTCCAACATTCTTCATGTAGAGTTCATGACTAGGGAAACATGTGATTCATATGCATTGGGAATGCAAAAAGGTTAGAGTAGGGGCTGCTAAGGTCTCCTCTACGGGTGTGGGAATGGATCCCTTTGCCTTGAGGTGAAAATTTTTAGGCCCTTATAATGTATTTTGGTTCCTTTTGGAACCCTCATATGTATTGTATAAAAGGGGAGTGACCCTAGGCATTGTATGCTAAGAAAATAAAACATTGTAAGTTTTTTTTTGGGTAATAATAAAATATCAAAGTTTCCATTGCCCCATTGTTTTACTTGTGCACAGTAGGATTTCCACATAAATATCATATTCTATTTTTATTATTGTTTGCTTCTGTTTTTATATATTTTTCTAACATTTGGTATCAGAACTTCGAAAACTCGTAGGAATAGGGTTTTCTTAGAAGAATTTATCTTGCTCAATGTTGTTGAAGAAAATATCGTGGAATCCCCTTGGGAGAAACTTGGGAAGTTGTATGAGATTAAATATGCAACAAATAAGGTTTTCATGAAAAAAAATGTATCATTTGAGGATGAAGGAGGGTTCAACTATGGCATATCATCTGAATATTTTTAATACCCTAATCAACAAACTTCTCTCAGTTAGTGTAAAGGTGGAGGATGAGGACAAAGATATCATTTTACTTTGTTCCCTCTTGGATACTTGGGATCATATGGTGGTGACCATCACCAAATCACCATTGATAACTCTAAAATTTGATGATGTGGTAGCTTCTTTGTTGGGAGAATATTTGACGCAAAAATAATCTCTTGATCCCTCTATCGGTGAATCCCTATCTGTGAGAGGTTGATCTAGCAAAAAGGGTCAAGACGGGAGATCAACATCTAGATCCAAGTCCAAAGGACGCAAGATGAAAGGGAAGTGTTGGAATTGTGGGAAGCTAGGGCACTTGAGGAAGGATTTTCACATTTGAAGAAGGAAAATAAGGACGAAAAGCTAGATCAACCATAATTTGAAGTTGGTACAACAGATTCAAAAGAGATGACAACATGTGAGTATTTTTGTCTTAGTAACATCATATCTCTTTTATATTCTTGGGTTTTGGATTCAAGTGCATTTTTCCACGTGTCTCCACATAGAGACCGGTTTGTCAAATATCAACCATATAGTGGTGGGATGGTCTATTTGGGTGATGATCATCCTTTAGAAATTATGGGAAGAGGGGACATTAATATTAATATGGATAATGACAAAGAAAGGAACTTGTGTGATGTATGATATGTACCAAATCTATGGAATACTTTTCTCTAAATCAAGATGATGGATAAGCTATGAAATTCTACTACCTTTGGTGACAATCGTTTCAAAATTACCAAAGGATCCCTCATGGTAGAAAAAGGAGAATCTTATATGACCCTGTATGATTTGAGTGGTGATACATTGATAAATCATGGAGCACCAACAACAGACTCAGTGAATGTTCTAGATGTAGTGATGTTGTGGCATCAATGACTTTGACATGTGAGTGATTTTTTCTTGAAAAATATACATGATCGAGCTATTCTTTCTGAAATTAAGTCTTGTGATTTAGACTTGTGTCAGCACTATATTTTTGGTAAATAGAAGAGAGTTCAGTTTATTGCAAGCTATGGTAAAATTCTGATCTTTTTCAACTTATTCATTCTTTATTTGGACCAGTCTAGGATTTGTCTATAAATGGTGTTAGATATTTTTTTACTGTTATAGATGATTATATTGGAAGAGTGTGGGTGTATTTTCTGAAAAATAATTCATAATATTTAATAAATTTAAAGAGATCAAGGCACGAGTAGAGAAAAGTTTGGGAAATTCTATTTTATGTATTAGAAATGATAATGGAGGATAATATTTCTCCAAGAAATTTGATAAATTTTATACTAGGAATGAGGGATTAAGCACCAAGATACTGTCCCATATATGCCACAACAAAATGGCATGGTCGAGCGGATGAATAATATACTCATAGATCATGCAAGAAGTATGCTCAACACATATGGGTTGGATAATGAATTATGGGAAGAGGTTGTTAATACAATTACATATCTAATTAATAGATCACATATGGCTGTGTTGTATGGAAAAATTTCATAGGAGGTTTGGGGTGGTAATCTAGTTGATTATTCTCATTTGGGTGTCTTTGGCTATGATGCATTTGCACATGCGCCTAAAGAGAAAATGTCCAAGCTTGACCCAAAGTCAAGAAATTGTTTTTTTCTTAGCTATGATAATATAATAAAGGGGTATATATTGTAGAATCTTGCTGACCACAAGGTAATTGTTAGATAAGATGTCATTGTTAATGAAAAATCCATGCAAAAGAAGGATGCATAATAGACATGTCCAAGATTGCATCAGTTTGTAATGTACCCAAGAGTTTGTAATGTACCCAAGACCCAGATTACTATTTTTGGGAAATGAGGTATAATTTTTTTTTCCTTTTACACCTTTACACAAATGCATTATACTCCCTCCTTATGGACCAGACCCCCCTCCTTCGATATAAGAAAATATATAAATAATTAAGAAGGATAAAAAAAGGCTTCACTAACAAAAATAATCAACAAGGTTTCTATAACGAATTGTTTTTTAGAGCTTTTAGCACTTTAAAGCTTTTGGGACATTAAAGCACATCCTATTTTTAGGATTTTAAGGTATATAAGTTTTTTTTAAGAGAATGATAATCCTTCATTCTTTTTGTAGATTTATGATTTTTCTCTAATTATCATTAAAAGACAATCTTCTTGCAAACTATTTGCATTGCTAATGATTTCTCTTTAATTTATAGTTTTCCTTTTAAGTCTCTTTATATTTTCATGAGACCATTAAATAATTATTTATAAATACTCACTATACCAAATATTTTTATTGATATAATAAGTTGAAAGGTAATTTTTTATATCTTTTTTCCTATTTTATAATTAGGTAAACCTTAAGTCTTTCTATTCAGAAGCTTATATTTCTTGGCATCCTTTGTTGGGACTAAGATATCAATGATATCTAGAATGATCACTTAATTTTAGTTAATATCACTTAAGAATAATTAGCCTTATGCTAATAGATATATCATAAGAGGTTACTATTTTCTTGTGGAAAATAAACACTCTAATTCATGACTGACCGTTAACTTAGGATTAACATAACTTAAAATGACACTTTTAAACTTAAGGTCATCAAGTTAACATCATAGTTCACTTTTCTTCAAGTTCCCATGGCACCAAGATGACACTCGTCATCAAACTCATGGCTTCCCAGCCATGCAACCTCTGCCCCTAGTGGATTATGTTGCCCCCATCATTTAGTTGTGTCAATCCCTTCAGTCTCCTAAGTCTACAAATTCACATTACAACTTAGGAAACCACAACAATACTTATAGTGATTTACTGGCGGGGGCCTTGGCCTTGAAATCCTTGTTAGGAACTTGTACATTGTACACTTACATTTGAATTTTTGTTACAGAGAGATCAGGTAGCAGAGGGATATTACATAATTGAAGTAGAAATGAGTGAAGATGAAAATAACGCTTATGATAAACATGAAGAACATAAAGTTTAGTAGCCACAACTCAGAATATATACACATCTTAAGAGATGTTTAGAAAGGTATCCTCTTGATTTTCAGTCTTCTTTTGGTTTATTAATTGATTATGGTGAACCTAGTTCAATTTAGGAAGCTAGAAAATCTAAGAATTCAGATAAACGGAGGAAATCCATTGATGAATAAATGAAAGCATTACACAATAATGAAACATGAGAACTTCTAGATTTCCCACCAGGGAGAAAGGTTGTTGGACATAAGTGGGTGTATAAAGTAAAAAAGAACAATGATGGGATGTTGGAACATTGTAATGCTCATTTGGTGAAAAACAATTATGTGCAAAAGATAGGTATAGATTTTAATGAAATATTCTCTCAAGTTGTGAAGATTACTACTGTAATGGTTTTACTTGCACTTGTAGCAACAAAATATTTAGAGTTGGAACAACTGGATTAAAAAATTTCTTTATTTTTTCAATGTGGTTCACAACCTCAGAGAGGAGTTGTTACATCCATGGGAATAATTCACAAGGGGGGCACCCAAAGGGGACTCACCTCGCCGGCTCTGATTACGGAGCCTAACCCGATGGGGACATCAAGTGAGTCCCTTATATATCAATGCATAACCACCCGTGGATTTGACCCAGAGACCTTCTGCTTACAACTCATAGCTCTCAACCACTTGAGCTAACCCATTGGGCTGTAAAAAATTCTTTCTTTCATGGTGATATTGATGAACAAATTTATAAGGTTCGACCAAAGGGCTATAAAGAAATAGGAAAAGAGCATTTGGTTTTCAAACATAAGAATTCTTTTCATGGTTTAATTTGACACCTTCATGAAGAGCCAAGGTTTTAGTAGAAGTGAAGTTGGCCATTGTGCATATTATAAAATGTTTGATGATAGAAGTTTTATTATCTTGTTATTACATATTGATGATATGCTAGTTGCAGGTACTAGCATGAAGAAAATCATTGATATTAAGGCTTAGTTGGATAGGACATTTGAAATAAAGGATTTAGGAGAATCAAATAAATTTTTAGGGATGAATATACACAAGGACAAAATAATTAGGAATATATGGATGAAATTATATGATAGTATATGCTTTCATTCTTGTTGGTGGAGCTATAAGTTGGAGTACATCTAATTTTCATCTAGTGGGGGCCTTATCAACCATTGAAGCAGAATATGTGGTAGCAACTGAAAGCTAGTAAAGAGGCAATATGACTAGAGTGAATGATGGATGAATTCAATATGATGTAGGGGAAGATCACTTTGCATTGGGATAATAAAAGTGTTATTCACTTATTAGAGGAATTTGTTGATCTCTAAACCAATCAACATCGACATGATTGTGAAATTTCACAACATAACTATTTAAAAAACCCACGCAATTCCCCATTAGTCAACCCATTACGTAGATTACAATGTTCATCATCTTTATACCTCTTCTACCTCTTAAACCATTCTAGGTCTACCTCTTAAACCATTTTAGGACCACTTTAGCTAAATGGAGTCTTTTTTATTTGGATTCAAGAGTTCTTTTCCATTAATTTCATCCACAATTATAATAACCAAAGACACCTCCATCATTTGTACTTTTCCTTTTCCGATTCCGACTCCTTTTGTTTATAGTATCTTCATCATCCTAATCATCAACAAGTACTACTAGTACATGATGGAGATTGCAAGAAAATATTAAAATGCTTGTCAATTGATTTTCATGTTCCTTTCATCAAATATGATAAAGTGTTGAGGAAAGTTTTTAAAGTTGAAAAATCTAATCTCATCACAATAATGTTATGCCACCAAAGATGCATTTAAAATCAACTAAACATTGATTTCATTTTTGGTACATGGCAATACAGTCCAAATATTAAATTTAAAGGAGCATTCCAGATTTTTCCTTCCTCCTCTACCTTGGGATCGAGTAATTCTTCTTTTGAATGCAACGTTGATCCTTATGAATGGTAGTATCTTGAGATAGTTGTCGCTTTGCATGGAACACCTTTTTTGAATGAGGGAAGTGGCCTGAGGTCGTGGAAACTTTCAATGTAGAGTCACCCGGTCGTGGCTTCCTTCGTATCCATCAATCAGTCTCAGGTTACAGTTTTTGAGCCATATTCTACAGTAACCAATATGTTCACTCTTTAAGGGATGGACCCTCAACATGTGTCACACAAAAAAATCGATTCAAGTAGATCAACAAAATCCCAGATACCCATATAACGAAAACGCAATGAAGGCTATATGAACATGAGATTGGGACTATTTAAATCGACGAATGAAATCCAAAACATGAAGAAGACTATTATAGATCAAATGAATATACACATTTCTTATGTGATAGACACAACCACTACATATGGTGGACTGGACTTATCCTTTCTATCTCATTGCTTTTCATTTGTGTGGACCTTAAAGGAAAAGAGAATCGAGATACACCAACAATGGCAGCATCAAGTTATGTAAGAGGAAGTCATCGATTTTCCTCTATCTAACTCTAACCTAATTGCCATTCGGTATAACTATTGTTATGTTTCTTCTCATCTGGACATTAATCCTTTTTTTTTTTCTCATGTTGGGTGACGTAGCTGGTAAAAACAGCAAGGCAGTGTTTCAAGCTCCACGTCTTACCATAAAGTATCCCTGGGAGATTCCACCTTTACCATGGTATAGAAGGATTGTTCCTCAAATGGCGATGAGGACCATGAGCGGTGGTGGAGGTCTGTTTTATGTGGAGTATCAACTGGTTTGTTTGTGTTTGGATACTACTTTGCACTATCGGATATGAATGGCATCATGCAAGTGTTATCGTTTTTTCGTAATGCTCGAAACAGTTGGATTTCAGTCTTCTTTACTGTTTGTTCGCCATATATACCATTTCATTAAGCGGTGAGTAAAATTCCTGCATAACATACAGATTTTGGTCTATCATTTATGCTTACCAAAAATGGAGCTGGCCAGTCTCAAATGTATGAAGTTTAAGCTGAATAATAGAGAGAATAACCTTAAAATCTGCTCAAGCAAGGATCCAGTGCAAAGGATTAAAGACATGCCGGCATCATTATTCGGACAGGGTGGACTCTAGAAAACAGTCACTCAGGGTGGAAAATGAGGACCTCCCATCATCATATCAATGGACAGTAGCAAGTTGGTAGAGACCCTATGATGATCATTTCTACCGATGCACAAATATTATATTAGACACAGGGGTGAGTGCACAAAGTTGAGGGACCTTTTAGATGCAATGGTAGATTCAATAAACCCATTCAAGTTCCATAAATTATAATTGATCCCAAGCACTCCCAACCCTTCCAAACCTAGTCCCAAGCCTTTCACGTTGAAGGCCAAGTATGATAGTTAAACAGAATGCATACGCGTTATATAGTCCTAAAACACGTATGCATTATGAGCTACTAAACGCGTACACATTTTTCAAAACATGTTTTATGCCCGAAACGGGCCATGCCCGTCATTTCCTCCATGACAACGATAGAGCAGGGACGACGACGAAACAAGTACTGGTGAACACGTTTTGAGGTATAGAGCCCAAATCTTTCACCTTGACAACCAATTTCTTCAACCTTATGTATTTAAATCAAATTCCACCCTTTTAATTTCTATATTTTTTGTTTTTTATGCTCTAAAATCAATTGAATCCATAAATTTTTAAATTTGTATGCTAAAAGAAATTTAGACCATAAGTCCAAACATTTTTATGCTCGAAACAAATTAAAACCGCAATTTACTCGTAAAAATCAAATCAATCTCACTAGATGCATATATATATATGAGCATCCTTATGAATCCAAACCAATATTCACAAATATCCAAAGTTTCTCATGTATATAGCAAGGTTGCTTACAACTAAAAAAAATTCAAGTACAATTCATATCTTCCCCAAAATACATAAACAAAGATGCTAAATGGCCTATAGAGTCCAAAAAACTTCATGCCACAACAAATGATAACATATCAAAATCCTTGCCAATATTGAGATTTTATTCATCAATAGCAACATTTACCCTTCTAGGCTCTAACCCTTGCCTCTACTCGGAATATCGAAGTTGGTCCTCCAAGGATATTAGTGAACACCTTATAGTTTTGATGAAACTTCCTAATCCAAGTTTTAAGATAGGTTAGAGAAGCTTCCCATGCTTAATAAATGTTTTCACTTGAGTGAAGGGTGCATTTTGGTTAAGGTCAAGGCAGAGGAGTTCAACAATAGGCTCTATCAACATCAAGCACTATAGGGAGGTTGATGTGTTTGATTACATGTCAATCACATACTATCAGACATGATAGAATCTAGTGGAAACCTTGCAATCCTAAAAGATCGAAAACTGCTAATTCTGATGAATTCTTGATCCCAAACCACTATAAACAAATATGCAAAGTTTCTCATGTGTATATAGAAAGAGTGCATAGAACTAAAATAACATCAAGTGAAATCCATATATGCCCCAAATTACCTATAAACAAAGATGCTTAATGGTCTATAGAGTCCAAAAAACTTCATGCCACAACAAATAATTGTATATATCAAAATCCTTTCCTATATTGGGATTTTATTCATCAATAGCACCTTGTGCCCCCTGATCTAGGCTAGATAGTCCTTTCCTCTACCCGGAATCTTGGAGCTGGTCCTCCAAGGGAATTAGTCAACACCCTACAGTTTTGATGAAACTTTATAATCCAAGCCTAAAAATAAGGTAGAGAAGATTCTCAATCAACATATACACTTAGGACATTTAATGTATGTATATGGAAATTGAAATTGAAATAAGGTAGAGAAGATTCTCAATCAACATATACACTTAGGACATTTAGTCTTTAGTGTATAATTTGTTCAATTTTAAATTTCAAATTATTAACAGTTCATGTTGTTATTTGTTATACACTAGTTTTACATTTTCCATTGCTTAGAGATGTCATTATACCATGTGTATTTTTATAATGATATTTTTTTTTGTATTTATGATTGCAATGGCTATTATGGATCAGAATGCAAATATATTGAGAGAGATCGCTCATTTGAGAGATATTGGTATGGTTTGGAGGGGTGGAGATGAACTCCGCCGCTCATTGGAAGCATCACTAGATGCTATTGTGGATACTATCAGTCGCTCAAATGATGCATTGTACAACATAGCATCATCCATAGAAAGAAACAAGAATACGCTGATGGATTGAGTTAGAATGAGGTGAAGAAATTAAAAATAACTAAAGAGCAAATAAATTCACTTTTTAGAGTGCCTAGGACAAATGCCTTTCTAGATACTACTAGAGCACATATTTCAATTGAGTGGTGTGTTTTTCCACCAATCATAGATCAGTGGATGGATCAATGGTATATGGTATTTACATTCCCCCCCACAACAACAGGGAAGTACCGCTATACTTCCTTTGAAAACTTTATGCTGAGTTTGTGATGGGAAAACATGTCACCTATTTCGATATGTTGGGGTTCCAGGGTGCTAGTATGGGGATGCCCCAAAACCGTCCCAATGCTAGGCATAGCGATGCCAATTGACTAATACCTCCACCTTGTAGCCAGCTACTGAGACCAAATGTTCCTTCTGCACATATGATGATTCCCCAGACACAAGAGTCATTTTTTACGCTAGCTCAAGTCATTGTACGCCACAGTACAACTATTAACTAGGCAAGGACCTCTTCCTCTGGTGGGGTATAATCATTAGCTTCCGATGGCAGAGGACCATCTACTAGTGGGGATAGACTGACATCCCATGAGCCACATATTGAGCCACACATGTGCACAATGTGTGGTCAAACCTGCTATGGTCATGGACCAACACATGCCACCTCTACAATGACTTCTAGTTAGGTAAGGACATAGTTAAAACATCAATTTGTTGTTGAAATTATTTTTTTCCATATTGTACACATTAAAAGATTGTTAATATATACATTTTTTAATTTTGTAGGAGCTTGATTCCTCTACAGCGGGTGGTAGTGTACCTAGTGTTGTCGTATTTGATGCGACAACAACAAACACCGAGGTCATATTTTCAACATGTCATTTTGTTAATACATGTCAATTCATTAATACATGTTAGTTCATTAATTTCTTAGATGGTATAATATCTACAATTTTTGAAGTTGCAGGTGTTGGCTTGGTTTTGCAACCAAGCTTAGTGCAATGGGCACCTGCTAACTAGTAGCAGCAATCTCAATAGAAATAAATAATAAACTACTTTAAACTATATTAATCATGGATCTATGTGAAATAGATAAGCAAATAATGGAAATATTATGAAAAGCAAAACAATTGACAATATGTAAAAAACGATTTTGTATTAAGAATAGGGGAAAGCAAGTGCTTGCAATAGTGATACCTCCAAGTAGTGAAGATTGTTGAGCAACTTCCAAGGTGAGTAGCTCCAAGCTCCAAAGGTCTCTTCTCCAAGATAGCTACAATGGTCAAAATCTCATGGGAGATTTTGACAGCATGAGGATAGGAAGATGGATGGATCGAAAGTGAGGAGCCCCTACCACCTTTTTATAGTTTTTGGTGGTGGGGAATACCATTATGGTTTTAAGGAAATCAATGGTATTGATCAACATGGTTTAGGTACCTTTTCCCTCCTTTTTCCTTTTTTTAATATTTTTAATATTTTTATTCCCTTTTTAATATTTTTGGGAATTCTGGACCCTTTTTAAGGGTTTTTTTTATGCTTTTTGAGGAAAAAATATTCATTTTGAGTGGAAAAAGGGGTGTATTAAGGTCTTTTGGTGACCTTTTGATGGCTTTAGAGGCTCAAATGGTGAAAAAGTGGACAAATGGGTCATGTGAATAAGGAAGTGAGCTAGTGAGCACTTTTTGGGTGTTAACAGATTGCCCCCTGATGTGTGAAGGCATGAGCTCATCGTATGGCCGATAGACATCATAGTTCTTTTGTCGTTTTTCTGGGGTTTGGGGAAGAGAAGAGACCGATTGGAGACTGGATCCACGGCCCTTGGAAGCTGCAAAGTAAACAATATTACATGGCCTCAATATGAATGAGGAATAATCTCTGATAAGGGACGAGGCGGGCATACCCATGCTCGTATCAAGACATATACATAACAATTAGTCCCAAGAAGGGGGACGTGAAAAATACATAAAAAATCTGCTGGTACATCGTAATGGTCTAAAGGGGACACTATTTTGGGATGTATTCATGATCGTAACATGGCTGATCTCAATAACTGGTACACTGGAATAAAGCGTCAACCATTCTGAATGAGGTCTTAGAAGGGTTGATGAAATGTTGAAACTGAAGGTGTCCAACATATGTAGGGACTCAATGACTGTGAGCCATCTCTGGGAAGTATATGTAACTGTATACTCGAGGGAGTATAAAATGGAGGTACATTTGAATACTGTCACCATGCGCAACCCGGATATCTATAGAAAAAATGTAACTGGTTGTTTTCATAAGTAGACTCTCAAATGTGGAAGAATCAGGTGGTATCCGGGGTCTTGAACAAATAACTGAAAGGACCAATACCTTGTGTGGGTCTCAACGATGCGATCAAGGTGTTGAAGTCGAGCATGTGAGAAACAACCATTTGGAGAGGCACTGAGGACTCTTCTCGAAATGATTCGTAGGCACTCATCATAAATGGTGATGAGTCCAAGACACAGGGACCTCTAGGTCTATCCTCTGGAATAAATTTGGTTGTCGTCGACAGAGGGAGACCAACAACTAACAAGGCAATGATGTTTCCTTGATAGGATCGCGAGGTGTAGAACTGAAGTGTGGTAGTATTGATGGTAGGACTGACATACTTGTGGGGATGGGAAGTAACTGGGGTCATATAGTGGGTAGACTCAAACCTCCTTTGTTCAGAGCATGATGACATGGTTGACCTGGCAGCGTAGGGAACTGACTTGTAGATGTGGGGATCATAGCTTTGAAGGACTGAAGGGTATGTATTAACTCTGGGGGGTCAAGCTGATGGGTGCTGTCGAAGGATTCTTAGGGTGACATACTGCAGAATAATCTGAACAAAGGTGACCAAAATGGGGAAGCTGCCATATGAGTAGACAGGATCTGTTGTGGCGCCAAGAAGCACCATTGGGTCCTTCTTCGTAGTTTTAATGAGCTTCAAGAAGGGATAAAAGTGTGCTCTGAAATGGTACTGTCCTGTTGATTTTGTGAGCCCAGGACTGTTTGTGCTCATGGGTGCTTTCATTTTTAAGGAGTCTGAAAGCGATAAGAAGACTCTGCAGTGGTTGTGAGTACCATCCTGTGGGTTTTTACGAGCCCAGGATGGTGATTGCTCGTGGTCGCTTTCATGTTTAGAGAGTCTGAAAGCGGTAAGGGGACTCCATTGTTGTTCTTTTTCGTAAGTTAGTCTCCAAGGCCCGAAAAAGCATAAAATGATGCAAATGGAGAACTCTTCTGGCCGATGTGACTAGAGTATTCCTTTTTTGTAATTAGTCTACAAGGTCCGGAAAAGGGGTAAACTTATACCAGGTAGACGCCCTTTCAGATACGTTTAGCGAGCATGAAAGGAAGCAAGGTTGCTCGGCAATCTTTTCATTGTTTTAGGAGTCAGAAAAGAGCTTAACAGAAACTCCCTAAGTGCCTTTTTCGCAAAAGGGTTTGCTCGGCCCGAAAAAGGGATAAAATTATACCGAACAAAAAGGGATTGATGAGAGCGAGAAAAGGTCTCAAGCATCATCATGAGTGCGGAAAACTAAATCCGATGACATAACGATTGTTAAAAAGGGGCAACGGCCAATGTGGCATGCAAACCGAGGTGATGGGTGGCATTTTGAAACAATACCCAAAAAATTATGGGGTGAGAGTGAGAAATGATCTCAAGCATCATCACGAGCGCGGAAAACTGAATCCGGCAATATAAGATTGATCAAGAATGGAGAACGGTCGATGTGGCGCGTAAACTGAGGCGACAAGGGGGCATGGAAAAAAATGCCCGAAAAATCTAGGCGTGAGGGTGAGAAATGGTCTCAAGCGTCATCACGAGTGTGGAAAATTGAATCCGGAGATATAAGACTCATAAAAAATGGACGATGGCCGATGTGGCACACAAACCGAGGCGACGAGGGGGCATGGGAAAAATGCCCGAAAAATCTAGAGGTGAGAGCGAGAAATGGTCTCAAGCGTCATCACGAGCGTGGAAAACTGAATCCGGCGATATAAGACTCATAAAAAATGGACGACGGCCGATGTGGCACGCAAACCGAGGCGACGAGGGGGCATGGGAAAAATGCCCGAAAAATTTGGAGGTGAGAGCGAGAAATGATCTCAAGCATCATCACGAGCAGGGAAAACTGAATCCGGCGATATAACACTCGTAAAAAATGGACGACGACCGATGTGGCACGGAAACCGAGGCGATGAGGGTGTCCAAAAAAAATGGTCAAAAAATGGACCTGATGAAAACAGGAAAAGGAAAGAACTGTCATGAATTTCTCGCTGTGCTGATTCCAATGGTACCAACGGTTTGAGGAACGAAGTCCGTATGAGACCGGAATGGTTGTTTGAAAAATGGTGGAATTTCTATAAATAGGGCGTGGGGCCCATATGACGTGTCATTGTTACATGTGAGTTTGGTAGAGCAATCAGAGCTCTTTCTTGATTTCCAGGAGATTTGACCGTTGGTTTTCGATTCCGCGAGTTTCAGGTAACCCTATTCACCTTAGCCTTTTCAATTATGTCTTTTTTGGTTAGCGGCGAGCCCCCGAAGCCGCGAAATTCCATGTTGGCCTTCCAACGTGGAATATCACGGGTTTCGTCCTTTTTGTCGCGATGTACATCGCGGGTTTGAGGCTGACAGTCGCGATGTTCATCGTGACTGTCGGGTTGAAAGTCGCGATGTTCATCGCGAGTATGGGGGAGACAGTCGCGATGTTCATCGCGACTGTCTGGCCAATACCCGCGATGTTCATCGCGGGTTCTTGTCTGGAAGCCGCGATGGTAATTTTTGAAATTTTTTTTTTTTCTGGTTTTAAAAGTTTCTTTGTTTTTTGGCAGGATGTTGAGGAGGCCATTGGTGTCATGGCGAGAGCGAGAGATGGAGGAGGATTTGATGGTTCGGATTTGGACTGATCAGGGGGTTCGGCAGGTTCTGGCGGTGAGTGGACTGCTGAAGTTCGCTCAGATTCCACCAATGCATTCAGTAAGACCGCTACTGAACAAATTGGTGAGTTGGTGGGTTCCTGCAGAGGGTGCCTTTATTGTTGGGGGTGAGAGTTTGGAGATCACCCTTACTGATGTATATTTTCTTACCGGGTTACCTCGCTTAGGGGAGGTGGGGGATCTTCTGCCGAGGATCCCGACAGGTGTGGACATGGAGGATCTCCTAGAGACCTTCTATGTTGCTGGGGCGATTGTGCAGAACAGCGCTATGAATTTGAGATCTTTGCGGGAGTGGGACATGCAGGCTGTCGGGGCTTGTGTTCTGCGGGTGTTGGGTGCTGCGGCGCCACATCGTTTGTGGGGGGGACAAACGATGATAATGGATTCTGTGCTGAGGGGGACCTACTATGCATGGGGTCAGATGTTTTTAGCTGGTGTCCGGAGAGATCTGGACAAGGTCAGTCGGGAGGGGGGAGAGTTCTTCTATGCCTTCTTTTTGTGTTGTTTTTTCCTTGAGCGGGTACCGACTTTGCGGCCACGGGTGCCGGTTCGGGATGGTTTGGTGAGCGAGCCGCGCATGGTGCGGTGGGGGCAGATGATGCCTCGCGGTGGTGGTGGTATCCGCGGGTTCTTTTCGCAGGAGATGTATGAGCAGTGGGAGCAGATCCCCCTACTGATTGAGGACTATCCATATGCTGGTATGGATTATCGAGGAGATCCGGAGATGCCTCGAGCCCAGGGACAGGCCTGGGGTTTAGATGGTATGTTTTGTGTTTTGTTCTCTACTATATCATGTGTTTTTAGATTTATCTGTTATGATTATAGTTAGATATGTATATGATGGTTTACTTGCGTGATTGTGTAGATGTTGGTCCTATACCACCGGCCGACTTGTTCGGATATCCACATCATCTTTTTCAGGATCTTGCATGCAAATTAGGGTTTGCATGCAGAATCTAGGGTTGGCATGCACTGGCATGCATCCCAGTCACCAGTTTGATGCCTCCACCACCTTATCCACTTCATTCTAGCACCCGGGAGCCACTTACCACAGAGTTTTAGCCCTCCTAAGCTGAAAGGAGCCCACTTCTCACCTACTGCCAGAGAAGGGCGCACTTGTTCACCTACCACTGCAGTTCCACTTCAGTTACATTCAGTTAGCTCCGATTCTCCCTGATTTGAGGCTAGTTTCACTCCCGACTGACTGTATCACTTCCGTTTGACCTCCAGTTTGATTAGGTGACTTGTTCTGACTTCAGTTAGCCTCCCATGCGCCCCCACTGAGCCTCCAGATCCTAAATCAGTGCTACACACTTCAGTTACACTTATTACACTTAGTTAGACTCAGATTGACACCTGGATGACTGGTTGTTGTGATTGATGAGCACCACCGATGATTGATGAGGACTCCTAGATAGAGTCAAGCTACTCCATTCAGTGATTCGAATGACCTCCTTAGGTAATTCGAATTGCTCAGTCATTGAGACAGTTTGTATTGTAATTCATTCACCCTTACTGGGATAGAGAGCACTGCTGCATGTTTTGCACAGTTTTGCACCATATTTTCTATGTTCATCTGTTGTGATTGATTTACTTGTTCATTAGATCTGCTGTGACTAATTTTACATGGTATCAGAGCCATTGCAGGGACAAGATCTCTTTTCTACAGGTGTTTATACAAGAAGATTTGACTGAATTGCTAAAAATTGCAAAAAGTTTGGCATGAGATATCTTAAGGGCATTCGCTCCTGTGCATGCAAAGCTTGAAAAATATTCCAATACCACTCCAGAAGCTTGAGTTACCACATAATTCCCGGATCTGATACATTGGACCTATTCAACATTGCTTGAAATCCAATCCCAGGTGTGATGCAACTCTCAAAGGGTGTATTGTTCGACCTTATTGTGGTTGTTTTTATGTGATTTGCAGGTTTATTGTCTCCTTCAATTGCACTCGCTATCTTTTGCATGCAAGCTTCCCTACAGTAATTGCATTCGCTATAGTCTGCATGCAAGCTTCCTCTTCATCAGTTGACTCAATCCTTGCAATGGAATACTCTTCTTCAAAGCCTATCCTCACCCCATTCAATTATTTTGATTGGAAAGATGATATGGAGATCATATTACGTTCAAAAGGTTACTACCGAGTCACTATTGGTCTTGAATTGGAGCCAAACAATGTGTCAGATCGAACCAAACACTACAACAAGCTTGATGAAGCTTATGGTCTTCTTTGTCTCTCCATCTCCAAAGATCTTCACTTCCATCTCAGCGGATTGAAGACTCCAAAAGCCATATGGGAGCAACTTGAAACACTATTCGGCAAGCAGGATGAGCTTAGGGATTTTCAATTAGAGAATGAATTGATTGGCCTTAATCCTGAGAATTTCGAGACCATCAATGAATTCTTCACAAAATTCAAGAACTTGAACTTGCAATTGAAGAACAGTGGTGTTATCAAAGAGGATAAACAGTTGATCCTCTCCATTCTAAGCAAGCTTGGGAAAGATTATTCGGTATTTGTCTCTACTTTCAATTCCGGTCGGCTAACTACCCCGAATTGGAAGATGCCTACCTTGAATGCCTTCATTGAGTCCGTTACAAAAGAGCATGACAAGTTGATTCAAATGGGGTCCATAAGCTCCAAAGATTCAGCCCTATTTGTTCAAGGACCCAAGATCTCGAATGGTAAAGGAAAGCTAAAGAAGGAGAAGCCCAAATTCGAGCCTCACAAGCAAAAAGACAAAGGCAAGCAAACGGATGCACCATCCAGTTCGAAATCCAAGCAAAAGGGAAAAGAAGGTAACCAAAAATCTAAATGTACTTATTGTAACCATGGCTTTCATCCCGAAAGTTCATGTATGAAGAAGACTATAGATCAAATGGCCCTCCTTTTGGAAAAGAACAACATAACCCTTCCTGACTGTGCAAGGAAGAAGGATCGGAATGATGATCATGAAAGAGGACAAGCACTCATGGCAACGGTTTCGAAGCCCACTACTCTCTTGATAGATTCGGGTGCATCAAATCATATGGCTGCAAATATTGATTCTTTTTCCTCATTCGATCCAAACAGCTCCATCCCCATCCATTTGGGAGATGACTCAAAAATTTCTTCAAAGGGCAAAGGTACGATTCATGTAGAACATGGATGCTTTCAGAATGTTCTCTATGTGCCTTCCTTAGCTTCGAATCTCCTTTCTGTGTATAAAATGACACATACTAGTGAACCAAAGCAAGTCACATTCAGCCCTAATACAGTTGAAATTTCTGATATCAAAAGTGGAAGACTAGTTGCGGTTGGAAAGGCAAACCACACTGCAAAATGTTATGAGTTTTCGCACTTTATTCCGCTTGCAAAGCCCACTGCTCTTTGCACACATGGTAATGAGGTTAGTAGGCTTTGGCATGAAAGATTTGGACATCTAAATTATAAGTATTTTCTGCTGCTATCAAATAAATCCATGGTAGATGGGCTTCCACAACTCCGTTCCTCGAAGGGAATATGCACCGGTTGCATTATTGGGAAGCACCCCGAGCACAGATTCGACCGCGGCAAGGCTAGCAGAGCCTCTACTATTTTGGGATTGATCCATTCTGATATCAGTGGTCCGCTGCCCCATATGTCATTAAATGGTTCAAGGTATGTTTTGACATTTATTGACGATTTTTCCCGCTTTACATGGGTATTCTTTCTCAAAAACAAGTCAGAAGTGCTTGGAAAATTCAAGGATTTTAAGGCTTCTGTTGAGACCACCACTGAGAGCAAGATCAAAGCTCTTAGATCTGATAATGGTGGGGAATATATCAAGTCCGAGTTGCTGCAACTTTGTTCCCAAAGCGGAATCAAGATCCAACATACAGTTCCCTACACACCCCAGCAGAACGGTGTAGCGGAAAGGAAAAACCGGTCACTGAAAGAGATGGCTACATGCATGATTGAATCAAAAGGTTTGGATGCAAATCTTTGGGCTGAAGCAATCAATGTTGCTGCATATATACAGAACCGTGTTCCACATTCATCCGTGAAAGGTATGACTCCTTTCGAAGCATTCTTTGGTCACAAACCGGATGTGTCAAATTTGAGAGTTTTTGGCTCTACTGCATGGGCTAGAATTCCTTCTGAGAAGAGACGAGCTTTGGATCCACAAAGTATCGAGTGCATATTGATAGGATATGGGGAAGAATCAAAAGCATATAAACTCATGGATATCAGATCTAAAAAGATATTCATAGAGCGCAGTGTGCAGTTTGAAGAACCGCTTCAAGAATTGCAACTAGTCGAGGAAAAGACTGCCGATCCACCGCCTTCACCAGAAGAAGATCCGAGCAGCGATAATGAAGGTATGAGTTCTGATATTTCTGATATTGTAGCAGCATATGATGATCATGACATATCAGGTTCGGAATCCGATCATTATGATCCTCCTCAGTTACCAAAGTGGGCCCAAAACACTCTACAATCTGCTGGTTCTAGTCTTGGAAATCCTGCTGATCCGAGACGAACAAGAGGAGACTTTCAAAGAGAAGGTATGGCTCTTTCTATTGCTGATCCATTTCTTCCTGAGATTTGTTATTTGATGGCTGGTTCAGATCCTACATCATACTACTCAGCCCATTGAGATCCGAGATGGAAAAGTGCCATGGATGAAGAGTACAGTTCTCTTCAAAAGAACAATACATGGGAGCTAGTTTCTCTTCCACCTGGAAGAAAATTAGTGAAGTGTAAATGGGTCTACCGTACTAAAGTTGCTGCTGATGGCACTATCAACAAATATAAAGCAAGGTTGGTGGCAAAAGGTTTTTCCCAAGTCCAAGGAGTGGACTACACAGAGACCTTTGCACCGGTTGCAAAGATGGATTCCATCCGCCTTGTTTTAGCTATTGCCGCATCCAAGCACTGGGAAGTGCACCATATGGATGTGAAGAGTGCATTTTTACATGGAGACCTTGCTGAAGAGGTCTATATGCAGCATCCAGAGGGCTATACATCAGATCCATCATTGGTTTGTAGATTGAAGAAGTCTTTGTACGGGTTAAAACAGGCCCCAAGAGCCTGGTACGCAAAGATGGACTCCTTCCTTCTTTCTCAGAATTTCCAAAGATGCAAATCTGATCCGAATGTGTATCTTCAGCGAGTTAAAGGTAATTTTTTGGTTATTGTACTTTATGTTGATGATCTGCTTATTACTGGTAGCACACTTACTTCAATAAACAAGCTAAAATCTGCCTTAAATCTAGCTTTTGACATGAGCGATTTGGGCTTGCTGAGTCACTTTTTTGGCTTGGAGATAGCTCAAAATTTTGATGGGATCACTATATCTCAGCAAAAATATGCTTCCGACCTGTTATTGAAGTTTAATATGGCTGAATGTAAGGCAGCCCCGTTCCCATTCCTCTCAGGAATCAGTCTTGAGGAGGGAGATTCCACACCGCTTGCAGATTGCAGTATGTATCGACAGTTGATTGGTTCACTACTTTATCTGACACATTCACGGCCTGATATCTCATATGCCGTGAGTGCCGTGTCAAGATATATGCAGTAGACACATGAGCTTCATTGGTGAGCAGCCAAGCGGATCTTGCAGTATGTGCAAGGTACGAGACAGTTTGGCATACACTATGCTGCAGATTCTGAGCTAGATTTCATTGGTTTTACTGATTCAGATTGGGCAGGTGATAGCATTGATCGGAAGTCCACTTCCGGTTATGTTTTCATGATTGGTCATGGTGCTATTTGCTGGTCCAGCAAAAAGCAAGCAGCCATTGCACTTTCTTCAGCAGAGGCAGAGTATCGAGGGGCAGTCAATGCCTGCATTCAGGCAGTTTGGTTGCAGGGTATTCTTTCCGAGTTTGGTTTTGGTGGCACTACTTCGACTGTCCTCTTTTGTGACAATCAAAGTGCTATCAAGATCTCCACAGATCCAGTTCAGCGGCAGAGGACCAAACACATTGAGATTCATATGCATTACATTCGACAGTTGGTGCATGACCGCACCATCATTCTGCAATATTGCCCTACTGATGAGCAAATTGCAGACATCTTCACCAAGAGCTTCACTGAGAAGAAGTTCTCTTACCTCCGTTCACTGTTGGGGGTGAGTTCCATCATGGTGGAGACAGATTGATTCATTATTATGCTTTAGCTTGAGGGGGGGCTTTCTTCCCACTGGGTTTTCCCTCTTTCCTCACTTAGTTTATTTTCAGCATTTTTTGGATTATTGTATTGGGGTGACCTTTGGTCTTAGTTACCAGGGCCCCACATTATTTTGTTGGCACATCATAGTCTAGCTTGAGGGGGGGTGTTCGGATATCCACATCATCTTTTTCAGGATCTTGCATGCAAATTAGGGTTTGCATGCAGAATCTAGGGTTGGCATGCACAGGCATGCACTGGCATGCATCCCAGTCACCAGTTTGATGCCTCCAGCACCTTATCCACTTCATTCTAGCACCCGGGAGCCACTTACCACAGAGTTTTAGCCCTCCTAAGCTGAAAGGCGCCCACTTCTCACCTACTGCCAGAGAAGGGCGCACTTGTTCACCTACCACTGCAGTTCCACTTCAGTTACATTCAGTTAGCTCCGATTCTCCCTGATTTGAGGCTAGTTTCACTCCCGACTGACTGTATCACTTCCGTTTGACCTCCAGTTTGATTAGGTGACTTGTTCTGACTTCAGTTAGCCTCCCATGCGCCCCCACTGAGCCTCCAGATCCTAAATCAGTGCTACACACTTCAGTTACACTTATTACACTCAGTTAGACTCAGATTGACACCTGGATGACTGGTTGTTGTGATTGATGAGCACCACCGATGATTGATGAGGACTCCTAGATAGAGTCAAGCTACTCCATTCAGTGATTCGAATGACCTCCTTAGGTAATTCGAATTGCTCAGTCATTGAGACAGTTTGTATTGTAATTCATTCACCCTTACTGGGATAGAGAGCACTGCTGCATGTTTTGCACAGTTTTGCACCATATTTTCTATGTTCATCTGTTGTGATTGATTTACTTGTTCATTAGATCTGCTGTGACTAATTTTACATGACTATGTGGCTCGTAGGGGACGAGCGATGGTGGTTGCTCCACCTCCTGCAGCGGTACCGCCCCCGCATGGTCGAGGATTTGGGGCTCGCGGTCAAGGAGCTGGTCCTCGAGACGATGCTTTGGAGGGTGTCAGAGAGACACTGGATATGATTCTGGAGGGATTCCCAGAGGACGGGTGGAGAGATTTAGATCGGGATATCATCGAGCGATGTTTCGATGCGCCGCGTGAGTGGCGCTCGATCCTGCTGAGGGCAGCGTTGCTGGCGGCCAAGTGGAGAGATGGTGGTCGGGATGATCCGGAAGGGCCGGCGGAGAGGAGGATTCGTTTACGGGATGATCCAGCGGGGCCGACAGAGAGGAGAGTTCGGGCTCAGCATGATCCGGTGGGGCCAGCGGAGGAGGCGCCAGAGGATCCTAGGGACCGTGATGACTAGATGATATTGTATCTTCCCCCAAATGTTGATGAGCATATGGGGAATCACTTTTTTGTACGGCTGATGTATTTTTGTATATTGGGTGCTGAGGGAACCTATGACATGTTTTGATATATATATATATATATGATGTTGGTAAATAGTTGTGTATGCACATGGATGCATTCATTGTCTTTTTGTTCGCTTGTGGAGGCATGTTTGATTTTCTGTATGCCCGTGGAGGCACATGTTATGCACGTGGATGCATTATTTGTTTATGATATAATGTGATTAGTGTGCCAGTCCAGAATGTTGTTGGCCATATGGTCTACTACACTATTGAGGTTTCTTGGGACATGTGTAAATGAAATGGATTCAAACTGTTGAACCATTTGTTTAGTGCGCAATTTTTTTTTGAAAAGATAGGGATCGCGTACCTGGTAATCATTGTTGAGCTGGGAAACAAGGAGTTGTGAGTCCAAGAAAACGTTAAGGTGACGTATGCTCATTTGGAGAGCTGCGTCCAGGAGACCGGTCACGACATCGTATTCAACTTGGTTGTTGGTGGCAACACCTAAACACACTCCGTCGATGTGGATCAACTCATGTGAAGGGGAGTATATTACCCAAGTTGCTGAGGCCAGATTAGGGGACCAATGGCTTGCACCATCAGCGAAACCGACGTGGCAGAGTGGAAAAGGATCCATCTGTGGTCATGCAGAGAAAACAAATATTTTAGGTTTTTTGAATTTTTTTGTGGAAAAGAGAAAATAATACTGTACAATAATGGACGGTGGTGTCCATCAGATTTACTATGGGTAAAATCGCTTGAGGTACAACCCGTTGCGTGGGTTGCGTAGGGGGTTTCCTTCTGAATTGGTCAGAATGTATGCCCCCTGTCCGAGGAAAGTGTGAATAATATATGGGCCTTGCCACATGGACACAAACTTTCCTTTCCTGGTTTTGTCATGAGCCTGATCGTAGGCGAGGACAAGGTCCCCTTCAGTAAAAGTTCTTGGGTGGACATGTTTATCATAGTTCAATTTGGATCGGTTCTTGGCTTCTTCCATGGTTTGGAGGGCTGTGCACCGATCTTCATCAGCCTGCTCCAGGAGTAGTAAGCGTTGCTCAATTGGGGCAGTGTCCGGTAGGAGTTCAACGACCATATGTAGGGTTGGAATATGGCACTCTATGGGGAGGATAGACTCGACACCATGAACTAAGTGGAAAGGGGTAAAACCGGTGGCGGTTTTGGTTGACGTGCGGTATGCCCATAGTGCCGGGAAGAGTATGTGGTGCCAATTTGACTTGTGTTTGTCTACAGTGCACTGGAGGATTGTTTTCAAAATTTTGTTGATTGCTTCGACTTGGCCGTTTCCTTGGGGGTAGTAGGCGGAGGAGAAATGGTGTTCAAATTTCAGTAAGGTTGATAGTTCTCTCCAGACAGCGTCTTCGAAGTGAGATCCGTGGTCTGAGACGAGTTGCTTTGGTACTCCAAAACGAGCGATAACATGGTTGAGAAAAAACCGTGCTGCGGTGTCAGCCTTGCAATTGTAAGTTGGCATGGCCTCCACCCACTTGGTGAAATAATCTACAGCCACAATGATGTGTTTGTGACTGCCGACTGACGTGGGATTACAATCGAGGAAGTTGATGGCCCATTTGCAGAATGGTCCGGCAATGACGACTGGATGAAGGGGGGCGGGTGGGGTTCTTGCTTTTGGGGCAAAAAGTTGGCAGTTTTGACAATGTTTGACTGCGGTGATGCAATCAGTAAATAATGAAGGCCAAAAGTAACTTGCGCAGCTGATCTTTTGGGCAGTGGCCATGCCGGAGAAGTGGCCTCCGCAGGAACCGCTATGGCAATCATTAAGGACTTGTTCTGCCTCATTATGAGATAGGCAGCGTCGTAAGATGGTATCGATGCCGCGTCGATAAAGTACATCGCCTAACAAGAGGTATCGGGGGGCGTGGTGTCGGATACGACGGCGTCCGTCACGATTGATGTGGGGTCTGAACTTCCGTGTACGAAGGTATAACAAAATATCACCGTACCATGGGTCATCAGACAAGATGATGAAAATGTGGTCGTCAGTGAGATCCGTTTGGATAGCGGGTGATGACGAAGAGGATGGGAGATCTGTGATGAGTTGAGCTAGTGCTAGGGCCTTGGTGCTCCTTGGGGTCTTGAAAGTAAGGTCGTACTCTTGTAGGATAATCACCCATTTAGCTACGTGGCCTTGAAGAAGGCGACGCGTCAAGAGGTAAACCATAGGATTGGAATTAGCTACGACTGTGGTGTGGCTTAAGAGAATATAATGTCTCAGCTTTTGTACTGAAAAAACGATGGCGAGGGCCATCTTTTCTTCATGTGGGTATCGGAGGGGTGGTCCGGACAAGGTCTGGCTCACATAGTAGATTACATGCTCTTGGCGAGAAGCATCTTCTTGTACAAGAACTCCAGATACGGCATGCTCGGATGTTGAAACATAGAGGGTGAAATCTTTGGTGAAATCTGGAGGAGAAATCAACGGGGCGTTTGTGAGTGCTTTCTTTAAATCGGTGAAGGCTGTCTCTGCTTGTTGGTCCCATATGAAACGGGTATGCAGACGTAGTAATCATAGGAAACCATGGACTGTTGTGGCATAGTCCGGGACAAAGCGGCGGAGGAAGTTGGACCTCCCTTGTAGGCTTTGTAGTTGTCTTAATGTGCGGGGTGACGGTAGCTCTATAATGGCTTGGACTTTTAAGGGGTCTATAGTGATGCATTTTTCTGAGATAACAAACCCCAGTAGGCGACCTGACGTAACGCAAAAGACACACTTGAGGGGGTTCAAGCGGATGTTGTATGTCCGACAATGCATGAAAACTTGTCGAAGGTCGTCTAAATGGTCAGATCGCTTTTTGGATCGAGCTGTGAGGTAGTCCAGGTAAACTTTTATGATTTTGTGGAGATCGTGGAAGCAATAAGTCATGGCGCGTTGGAAGGTGGCTCCAGCATTCTTGAGGCCAAAAGGCATGACGCGATAGGCGAAGGTGCCCCATGGGGTGGTGAAAGCCGTCTTATATTGATCTTCTTTACGGATTTTTATTTGGTTGTATCCGGATAAACCATACATAAAATAAAGGACCTCATGTCCCGCACATTCATCAATTAGTTGGTCAATGAAAGGTGTGGGGAAGTTGTCTTTGGGACAAGCGAGATTGAGGTCTCAGAAATCAGTACAAACGCGTATAGTGCCCACTTTTTTGTTTACTGGTACTGGGTTTGAAACCCAAGTGGTGTAGGCAATAGGATATATGAATCCTGCTTTTTGGAGTTTTTCAATCTCAGCTTTAACAACTGGGAGCTTGGACGGGTGAATGGGTCATTGTTTTTTTTGGACAGGAGTCACATTGGGCCAAGTGTCGATGTGATGTTCCACAATTTTGGGATTGAGGCCAGGCATCTCGGTGTAAGACTAGGCGAAGACATCACGAAACTCTTGGAAGAGTTTCTTATATGCCCGAGTTTCCGCTTGAGTGCAAGATGCACCTAGCGAGATGAGCTCAGGTTTTCCAGGTGTGGTGGAAATGTCGATTTGGATAATAGGGGAAATTTTTGACATGTTCCCTTCCTCAAAGGCATCAAGGGCAGGAATAGGATCCTTAAACCAGTCGACTTTGGTGGGGAGGAAATCTTTGGACTCGACCGCGAACTGGGTAGCTGTGGTGGAGGAGGACTCTTCTGGGAGGAAGTATGAACGATGGTGCATGTCTTCCCAGGGGTAATCAGGGGCAGTAAGAGCCTCTAAAATTTGCTCATCACTATGGAAGTAATCAGACCATAAATCGACGGGTTCTGGTTTGTATGTTGTCGAAATCATATAGATGGTGTTAATCTCTCCGGATGGGGATGCTACGGGAGGGTAGATCTCCTCAATTGTGGGGGGTGCCGTCTCAAGGTCAAAATTATTCATCTCGTAGAGAGCTGCTTTGTATTCTGGGAGATCAGGACAGTGATGTGAGTAGTGGCCGTAAATACCGCATATGGCACAAGGGTGGTTGGTACGCAGTGATTTATCACGAGGCTTAGGGCTTGGATCTAGTTCGACAACCGGGATGTTGGGGTTGTCGTCAAGCATTTGCATGTGTTCCTGTAATGCAGGTAATTGTGGACATTGGTGAGTCGGATGGCCTAACTCATCACACAACGAGCATTTAGGAGGAGCACGAAACATGGGGGGAGGTTTAACTGCTTTGGGAGGAGGTACCACAGTGTATGGTTGTGGGCCTCTGCCCCCAGTGGGCTTGATAAGCGGAGGGGGATTCGTAGAATATGAAGGGGTAGTGACACCGGGAGGTGGTTGAGTAGTAGTGACAATGGGTTGCACCGGTTGCAGGATGACATTCAGTGTCAGCGGGGGAACGGGAGGCAAAATATACCACACGGGTAATCCCAAGGTTAACCTGGGGAGACTAAGGGTAGCCATAACCGGAGCGCTTACTACGCCCGAGGAAGGGAATAGAAAGGGGATTGTGTGGATGGGTGTAACACCAATGTGACTAGGGACCAATGGTGGTTTAGGTAAGAAGGGCGGTTGATTGTTGAGTGGTTGTGTATTATGGGACAGGGTACATAAGTCAGATACTTTGGGCGCTGGTGACGGGGGTGGAATGGATTGGAATGTAGAAGTCATCGGCGTGTCGGAGTAAAGTCCGGGTCCCACGGAGGAAACAAACGAGGTAGTTGTGCCACAAATAGGTTGTTCAACCATGGGGAGAACATTTTCGGGTGCAGCGGGGGCCTTGGGATCATAATAGGTGAGTTGGTCAACCTTGACCACGCATCCGTCATGGGGGAACATCATGGTACGAAAAATGGACGAGGCAACCGCCCGCATGGCATACATGTAGCTGCGACCAAGTAAGAGGTTATAATCAAGTTGGGCATTGATGACCTCTATGTCAATGAGCACGATTTTACCAACCAGCTGGATGGGGACATTAGTTAATAGACCTTGGGGTTGAGCCGAATGACCGTCGTAGGCTCGCAACGCAGTGGTGGATTGCTGGAGAGTAGGGGATCCCAACTTCTGCCAAATGAATGTGGACATAACGCATGTAGAGGCACCTTCATCGATAATGCACCTATGGATGACAAGATTCCGAACGGAAACAGAAACTTGGAATGCTAAAGTGGAAGGTAGGTGTGGTTCGGACTGATCCGAATCGAATGCCATCAGTTGTGAATCATTGGGGTCAATAGCACCAATGGCAGAGAGTAAAGTTTTGCGCTGTGAAGGGCAGTTTTTTAAGACCTCTAAAGCAGACATGGCTACAGGAGACTGGGATAAGTCGTCTACAATGCTGTAATTCGACGCAGCGCGAGCGTTGGGGTTATTGTTGATGCGACGGAGTGGGAAGCGAGGTGCTTTAGAGGCACCATCGAGTGGAACTGGAGGTATACGTAACGTCTGATCAGTGGGATGAGTGTTAGTGTTTTTGTCGGCGGGAGGGTCTTCAGGGGTGGATCCATATTGGTTTCGACGTGTTTGGAGGTTGACATCAGCGGATGACATCATTAACAAGTGGTGGGTACCTGAATCGAACATGGGTTGATCAGGAGCGGCATAAGTGATTTGTTGTTGTGGTGGCGCATTGCCTTGGGGGGGAGCCAACGGCTGAGTGTTCACTACACCTTGGGTTGCTAGGGGGTTTTGCAGCACCAAAGGTTGTTTTTGAGGGGGTGGGGGGTTCGGTGGCATCTGAGGAGTCGAGTGCCCTTGACGATGGGCATCATCAGTCCAGAGTTTTCGAGCTCGCTCTAAATGTGGGCAAGCATGCGTGTAGTATCCATAGACCCCGCAAATAGAACAAGGATGGTTTGTTCTGAGGTTATTATTTTTGGGTTGCTTGGGGTGGCGATCTGGATTCTGGTTGGGAGGAGCAGCGTTGTTATTATGCGGAGGATTGGGAGGTGGTGGACCTTGCTGATGTTGTTGGTTGTTGCCGTGGTTACGTCCTCTTCCACGGTTTTGTTGTCCACCCTGGTTGCGCTGGCTGTTTTGATGTTGGGGCTGATTGTGTTGTGTGTACACTTGCCCTTGAGCAGTGGGAGGTTTTTGGTTTGCCGCAGGTGTAGGAGCAGGCTGCGGCGGATAATAAGGTTGTGGGGTTGGAGGTGGTCCAGTTACCTGCTGGGGTTGTTGATAACCCTAAGCTATTGGAGGTGTTGGGTTAGCTGTTGTAACTTGTTGTGGGTAATACATCGGTTGTGGCAAGAACTGAGTTGGGTTCTGGGTAGCTGGTTGGTTATAGTATGTGGGTGGGACATATGCCAATGGTGCTTGCCCATAGCAATGTTGTGGACAAGAGGGTCCATGAGTGTGGTGAGTCTGACTCATTGGAGTGTAGGAAGTTGTCGCTCCAGAATTAGATGTAGCCCTAGAGAGGTTTGGGGCATTTATGGTGCTCACCATGATGAAAGGTTTAATTTGTGGTGTGACTTGGCCAATAATACCATCGGCGGCATGTGATGCCCCCAGCGCGTCACCGCGTGAAGAATCGCCTCGTGGGGCGTCTGGTATGATGGTGTAGAGATAGCCTGATTGAGCATAAATTAGTTCGAATTGCTGAGCTTTTAGGATAGCTTCTTCCTCTGACTGGGGTCGTTCGGAAGCGACGTCTTTTGCTATGAGGGGTAGGAGTGATTTAAGAAACCAGTCCAAAAATATGCGGTCATCCAGTTTAATCTTACAGAGGCTACGGCGCTTGCGCCACTCATGGATGTGGTCCGTGATGTGGGTAGCTGTGTTTTGTCTGCAAGACAACAGTATTTCAACTCCTGCATCGTAATGTACAGGTAGCTGAAAAAACTGGAGGAAAGTGGAGGCGAGAGACGTAAAAGTATGGTGGGTCCCATGTGGTTGTTCGATGTACCACTTGGCTGCAGAGCCAGTGAACGTTCGTTGCAATATCTTAGACGAATGGATTCATCCACTATGGAGTTAGATGAACACCATAGGTGAAAAGACATTATGTGGTTTTGAGGGTCCTCCCCAGGTTTTCCTTCAAACTTGGGTATGTCCGAAGGGAGCTTCGTAGGCATGGGTGGCCATGTAGGGTTGTGCCTGATAGGATCGTTGGTTAGCCTGGCTAAGTCTGGTAAGTTCATACTAGCCATGTAAGGTAAACTAGCAGATGGGTGTGGCATAGTGACTGGGACATAACTATTCATGGTGGCATTATGTAGTGCTCCAGTAGCCTCTAAGGGTATGCTAGGTATTGAAGGTATGTGTCCTCCAACTGCTGTGGTTTGGTATGGGCCAGCGTTTCCAATTGCAACATGGTTTACACTAGGGTTAGGAATAGTGCCAGGAATTCTTGGGATCTGGGTTGTGGTAATGAGAGGGGGTGTGACCCCTATGTTTGGCATACCCATAATAGGAGGTAGTCCTGTGTTGGGCATTCCTAAAGGTGGAGTGTCCCCTACATTAGGCATGCCTAGAGGGTTTGTTGTTACCATGGATGGCACAGTAGTGGAAGGGTTTGTGGATGTATCTCCAATAGTACTTGTAAAAAGTGGGTCGTATTGTGTTCCAACCATGAGGTTGGTTGGTAATAATTCAGTAGGGTTTTCGGATTCAACCTCAGAATCAGATGTGAAGCGAGGCGTGTCAGAATCGGATGACTGTATGTTTGGCCGATGACGTGTTGAGTCAAGGGATAAGGCTCAACGTCGGTGACGTGGAGAGCCAAGTAGACTGAACTCTGGGGGTTCACCCTGAAGACGACGAGATCGTCTAAAATTCTCAATGGTGAGAAATATGTTTTTTGTTTTAAAAATTTTCAGTGTAAGGTGGTGATGTAAAAAATTTGAAACCCTAATGCAACAATGAGTGCAAAAAGGGGAGTGAAAATAAAGGCTCTCAGGCCAAAAATCAACCTCAAAAAGCACTTATTATAGCAGCTGTGCTATAATAAGTGGAGGGATGCAACAAAATTGGTCAGAATACCAACAGTCAAACAATTTCTAGAAGAAAAAGAGGTGCTACTAGACCAAAGGTGGGTAATGTATCATGCAAACACCTAACTAGAAGTATTGTGAGTCGACAAACGATATCCTCTGCAAGGTGATGAAATCCAAGTCAGACGATATAGAGTGTTGAATCAACGGCTAGATCTGGGAGGGAAACCGGGTAGACAATCCTAAAGAGTGGCAACTAGGATACCCTGTTCATGACATGTCCAAAAAAGGTGAATCTGCCATTTGGTCCTTTTACCGCAGTATCCCCATACAGGGATACCCCGAGAACTGCGAGAGGTAGCCTTCGGTTACTGAATGGATTGCGGTATTCCACTCAGGCCTCCGGAACAACTCTGGCGACTTCAACCCTCCTAGGGGAGAGGCCTTCCGATAAACTGGTTGTGACCGTGCCAAAAAATACTGGGGGATTTTGGTTCCCTAATGGACAACAGCTATGTCTCAAATGTAATAACTGAGGGGTGTTATTGGAACACCTATCCCCTCAATTCTACCTAACTACAAAATTCTTTTAAGTGCTCCCCAAGTGGGGTTAAAAGTTGGTTGAGTTTAAGGTAAATTTTAAGGTTTAGTTTAAACTAGTGGCAGCGTGGGTGCAAGTGTGGTATTTAAACTGAAATTGATTTGCCTCGCTTGGTCGATTTTACAAATGAAAGAAAATACGCTTCCAGTTTTGCAAAAAATAAAGGCGTATTTCAAATGTAAATGCTTGAAAAAACTATTCAAAAATATTGGATCTTTGAAATAATTTAAAGGGAAGCAAATAACATAAATATTTCAAGAAATAAATGGATCTCTTAAAAATTGCTTGGGCAAAGTATCGAGCAAATAAATAGTAAAACCTTGATCTAGCTAGAATGCAGAAAAATCTCTCTTTCAATTTCTGAAAATTTTGTAAAAAGACTTTTTTTTTAAAGGAGCATTCTAAATAGTAAACGATTTATATGGCTGTAAAAAATGCTGGAAATTTAATACTGTAAAATATTCTAAATGGGCAGAAAATACAGCGAAAAATAATTTTCAAACGATTGGCCGAATTGAAAAAATTGGCATTGCAGGTTTCGGGAAAACAGCCGCGATGTGTAGCGCGGGTTTCGGCCGTGAAGCCGCGATGTGCAGCGCGGATTCCTGTCACATAGTCGCGATGGGCAGCGCGGGTTTTCGGCACACAGTCGCGATGTGCAGCGCGGAAAATGGCCGCGAAGCCGCGATGTGCAGCACGTAAATTGGCCGTGAAGCCGCGCGGAAAAAAACCAAAAAGTCGCGATGAGCCGCGCGACTGTCAGGCAAAAAACCGCGAGGCAAAAGCCGAAAACGGACTCCGAAAAATGAACCCGAAAATGGAAATTTCGGGCTGTTAATGGAAAAAGAAGGGGCCAAGATCTAGAACAGCAATGGATCTGCTGTCTAGGATAGTAGATCTATGAATTAAACTGGATAAAACTAATAAAAACTAAGATCTAAAGCAAATAAATTGAGATCTAAGAATTTGAAGCCAGCGGAGTCGCCAAAAACTGTTGGCTTGGTTTTGCAACCAAGCTTAGTGCAATGGGCACCTCCTAACTAGTAGCAGCAGTCTCAATAGAAATAAACAATAAACTACTTTAAACTATATTAATCATGGATCTATGTGAAATAGATAAGCAAATAATGGAAATATTATGAAAAGCAAAACAATTGACAATATGTAAAAAACGATTTTGTATTAAGAATAGGGGCAAACAAGTGCTTGCAATAGTGATACCTCCAAGTGGTGAAGATTGTTGAGCAACTTCCAAGGTGAGTAGCTCCAAGCTCCAAAGGTCTCTTCTCTAAGATAGATACAATGGTCAAAAGCTCATGGGAGATTTTGACAGCATGAGGATAGGAAGATGGATGGATCGAAAGTGAGGAGCCCCTACCACCTTTTTATAGTCTTTGGTGGTGGGGAATACCATTATGGTTTTAAGGAAACCAATGGTATTGACCGACATGGTTTAGGTACCTTTTCCCTCCTTTTTCCTTTTTTGAATATTTTGAATATTTTTATTCCCTTTTTAATATTTTTGGGAATTCTGGACCCTTTTTGAGGAAAAAATATTCATTTTGAGTGGAAAAAGGGGTGTATTAAGGTCTTTTGGTGACCTTTTGATGGCTTTAGAGGCTCAAATGGTGAAAAAGTGGACAAATGGGTCATGTGAATAAGGAAATGAGCTAGTGAGCACTTTTTGGGTGTTAACAGCAGGCACCACATTCTCAATAGCAGGAAAAATTTTAGGGTCGAATTATAGTCCATGGGCGAAATTATAGGGGTCACCAAGAAACCCTGGGCGAATTTTTAATATGAAACAGGTTTTTTGAAATTTAACAAATTAGCCCACATTTTATGAATCCCAACATAGTAAAAAATCGGATAGCCCACCCCACGAGAGAGGGAAAACGTAATTTAGCCCTGTGAAAGAGGGAAGAAATTGTGGGTTCACCCCCGTCATTCCCGTAATGGAGTTCAGAGGCAGTTGGTTCGCCCGTGAATTTTCATTCATGGAGGCGTGAGCAGTTTGTTCGCCCATGGTTTTCATTCACAGAGGGTATTGCTAGTTTGTTCACCCCGATTTATGGTCCATATGGCATTTTTGCTGGTTATTTAGCCTTGGATTCGAGGTTTTCGGTTGAATTCGCTCCCTATTTTCTAATTATTGGGCCAAATATTCCGTGGAATTTTACCAATGGAGGTATCAATGTTGTTTTTGAGTATTCGACCTCCCCATTTGGTGGTTAATGAAAAAATCGAGGGTTTTAGCTCCTAGATGGAGTATCGATGATGTTTTCGACCTCCCCATTTTGCAGTTAATGAGAAAATCAGAGGTTTTAGATCCCAAATTGCACTCCCGTATTGGGGAAAACGTTTTTAATGAGAAAATGAGAGGTTTTAGATCCCAAATTGCACTCCCATATTGGGGAAAAAGTGGTTAATGAGAAAAGCAAAGATTTTAGATCCCAAATTGAACTCCCATATTGGGGAAAACGTGCAACAGTCCAGTGATTCAGTGAAATGGGGACGTTTTTTCCCCTATATTCATGGCATGAGAACTGTTTTTTTGCTTTGCAGAACTCAACAACCGACTGACCTCAAGAAAATAGATTCCCATGTCCACCAGTTCAAGGGTAGCAGTTCCAGGTGATTTTCCTTAACATGTTGGGTGTGTTGGCAGTAGCAATTTTTGTGTTGAAATTTGAGTTCCAAGAGAATAGAAGTTAATGAGGCAGATTATTGGCTTTTTACATGGTTGCTTATGGTATATTGATTCACTGTAATATTGCATTAGATGAGATATACGGGGCATTTGTACTCAGATTTTATTCTACTCATCATAGTTCTTCTTGACCAATTTTTGCTCCAAGATTCAATCTGGATTTATCTCCTTCAACATCAAAATCTTAATGAAAATATGGAATTCGGATGTGCTTCAGAGAAATCTGTCATGAAATTCCCAATATCTTTCCAGATTATCCCTGAAATCTGCCTGGAACATCTTGGGTATGGCCATCAAGTCCCTGATGAAGTCCTTGGCAGTTTGGAACCTTTCCTAAGGGTCCTCAAGTTTTTGAAACACTAGAATGACATGTATGGGTTTTTTTGAAGGGGGATGGGTACCCATGCAACATAGATTTTTTTTCCATTAAGAGTTCTTATTTACTTTCATGATTCACCAATATGGCATAGGTGTTGTATTCTCACTAAAATTTTGAATGAACTTCCAATAAAATTCACTGAGTCGATGAAACCATCATGCATTAGTGCAGGCATTGTTTGGAGTTGACCCTCATAATTGCCTTCATTGAATTTATTCCAATTCCAGTCCATAATTTGGAAATCACATGCCTAAGTTATGTCCACACGGGTTGGAAAATCCACTTTTCCAATTTTTTTTATATATATTTTGCTCACAATCTGTCAAAAAATGTTCATAAATGCATGAATTGTTTTTTCCAGTCCATATTTTAGAAATCGCATGCCTAAGTTATGTCCACTGGGGTTGGAAAAATCCACTTTTCCAATTTTTTTTATATAGTTTGCTTACAATCTGTCAAAAAATGTTCATAAATGCATGAATTCAAATTGTTTTCTCCTATTCTCCCTGGAACATCTTGGGTATGGCCATCAAGTCCCTAATGAAGTCCTTGGAAGTTTGGGAACCTTTCCTAAGGGTCCCCAAGTTCCTGAAACACTGGAATGGTGCGTATGGGTTTTTTTGAAAGGGGATGGGTCCCCACGCAACACATATTTTTTTCCATTAAGAGTTCTTATTTACTTTCATGATTCATCAATATGGTATAGGTTTTGTATTCTCACTAAAATTCTAAATGATCTTCCAATAAAATTCACTGAGTTGATGAAACCATCACACATCACTGGCATTGTTTGGAGTTGACCCTCATAATTTCCTTCATTTGACTTTATTCCAATTCCAGAGCATATTTTGGAAATCACATGCCTAAGTTATGTTCAGTGGGGTTGGAAAAATCCACTTTTCCCAATTTTGTTTATATATGTAGCTCACAATCTGTCAAAAATGTTCATAAATACGTGGATTGTTTTCTCAATCCATATTTTGGAAATCACATTCCTAAGTTATGTCCATTGGGGTTGGAAAAATCCACTTTTCCAATTTTTTTTTATATATTTTGCTTACAATCTGTCAAAAAATGTTCATAAATGCATGAATTCAAATTTTTTTCTCCTATTCTTCCTGGAACATCTTGGGTATGGCCATCAAGTCCCTAATGAAGTCCTTCGCAGTTTTGGAACCTTTCCTAAGGGTCATCAAGTTCCTGAAACACTGGAATGGCGCGTAATACTCAAAGTTAACCATTGGCCTAAAGTATAACAAAGCTCTCTAATTGCAACAACTAGCTACATACCTCACAATCCAAGGTGATTGCATGGGTTCCCAATAAGCACTAAGTTATATTTGACCCTTGAACCTAATGAAAATCCAAACACATAGAAAGAGACTGTAATGAAATAGGAATCCAAGCACAGTGATGATTAATGGAAATTTGAATCCAAAATACAACTATTACGAAGGATGAACAAAAACAGAGGGGTGGACTACAAACCTTCATAGCCATGAAAACATCAGCACTCTCCACGTTCACCATTACAAATTCCATGGCCACTACAACCATCCTTGCAATTCTTTCCATTGATAGTCTACCCACATGAAGATGAAAACACAATGAACGACCTTTTATAAAAAAGAGTAAGGATAACCTCAAAAATAGAGATAAAAAGAGAAATTAGATCCCAACGTCATTGATGTAAATCGGTGCTACAATATCATGGAATCTATATATTCACTTCCCAATATAAACCTTCCATGGTGCATCTCTATATAGGATTGGCCCATATGAATAATAAATTTGTGAGTATTGATCTTGATTCTTGTTCAATATTCTTATCACCTGTGGAGGACCCGTTCTTTTATTGATGATGCATCAATAGAGATTTTGGTTTGTTGAGATCTAGTGAAATCCAGAGAACTTGGTTTGAGAGTCACAAAGAAAATATGGATGATGGAGATAATGGAAACAAGGATCATAATCACAATGGTAAGATGATGCAGGAGCATCTTGTTCATCAAACTATGAATGACCTTCATAGGTTAATAATTGGAAAACAACAAATTTTGTATGTGGAAGTTGGATTCCTCATATTCTCTTTGTAATATTTAGTATTATTAGTTTTCAATTAGTTTAGAGATTCAAGAGATTTGATTAGGGAATAATTCCTTAAAGAATAAATCATAAGAATTTGGGGATTTGATTGACCAAGAGTAAGGGATTTGATCCACTTTTTGTGGATCTGGCTAGAGGTAGTTTGATTAGCTAAAATTAATCAATCAAATTCGATAATCTAGGAGAGAACATTTCTTAGGTTGGGGGAAATGAAAATAGAAATTTACTGTCTAAATCATATTCCAAGGGGAAATCATGGATGTAGTAGGGAAAAGAGATTTCAGTTACATAGATTGATGATCTTTATTGATGAAATACAAATACTCTATTTTTTTGGCTGAGTACTGGAATGCATGACATATAAATTGATTGGTGATTGTTGTTGTCCTACATACATAATCTCCATGCATATCAACCTCGGTTTCTAGATCCAAGTGGATTGCATATTGAGTAATTCAACTACTTAATATATGCATATAGGGTATGAGTGTTGGAGGGGAGTTGCATCCAATTGTAAAATGCCCAGAATATATACATAAAAGTAGGGTGCAAATTGTAGCTGAGGAAGGATATCCATCAATTGTTGTTTCAAATATTCAAATGGTGAAACCTTATTGTTTCCAACGCTGAGCTTGATATACAATTGTTGAATAATCTTGAACATTGACATATAAACTTGCTGCCAGTGCCAAACATCCAACGTTGTTCATTGAATAAGTTTCCAACATTGATTATTTGAAGAAGCATTGATCATCCATATGAGAATAGTGCATGGTCTTGATCATTGGAAAAGTATTGGTAATTTCCTTGGTGAAAGGAATATGCTTTGCGTTAATTGAGTTCATAAGAAATCAAAGACAAAGCTGAGAATCAAAGACTATATGAATGATAAATTGTTTCTCTTGTTGGCACCATAAGCTTCCATTAATACTTGAAGTTTTGCAAGGAAGACATAAAAACATATGCAAACATGCATATCAGAGTCACCAAAAACATGGTTTCATGAGTGGATGTGGAAGGAAATCAGGTGTTGGACCCTTCTGAGATAAATTTTCAAATCTTAAAAATTTGGGGATTTATCAATTTATGGTTTTCAACAACGATGGTATCTTCAACCATGTCAATTATTTTATATTTTGATCCAGGTTTATCATCATTGTAGACACTATCATTAGCATCCATAGTATCATCAAAATTGTAGAAGTGTTCATCAACTACCAGATTAGAATCCAATTTGCAGACACTCTTATCAATTACAATGGTAGGAGAAACAACCTTGCAGAAGATTTCATCAACTCACAATGTAATATTTCCACCCAAGTTAGTATTAGTCATTTCAAAAAAACAATGATCCCTCACAAGGGATGAAACACCAATGTTTGGTTCATTGTTGGTACTGTCACAACCTGGGTCAGTACGATTGTCACCATTTTGAACCTCAGGATTGTCATGGAATTCAATCTCATGTTTCGCGTGCTCAGGAGAAGTAAACTCTTTCTTATATCCATTGGGACTTTCTTTCGTATAAGTTTCATTCGATACTTATATAGTATCCCTTACAACATCTATCCCATGCTCTGCTTTACAAGATGCATAAATCTTTGGAATTAAGGTAATGTGTGTGCGGGGTGGTACTTGAATATGCTTCTTTGGAATTTGACTCACATTTTTTGCTTCTTGTCTGCCAATTTCACTTCTAGTATAAACATATTTAGCAGAGTAAAAAATTTCTTGTTATAGAGAAATGGATAGGTTGAAACTATTTCCACTGCTAGAGCCATCTAATGTAGAAACACACATTGGCAATGAATCACAGTTAGCCAACACTTCTTCATGAATAAACTAATGGTTAAAAGTAGTATCAATATGAAAATTGAGAGAAATATTAGAATATTAAGTGTGCCTCTCATATAATAAGAGTTGTTCCAAACTCTTCAGCTGGTGTACATTCATGACAGCTTCAAAACCCTTCCGGAGCATATCTTGTTCTAAGCTTCTTGCACCACCCTTCCATTCTACAACTAAATAATTCTATTGAAACTGTGCAAATCCAGAGTGATAGTGCAAATCCAGAGTGATAGAAAGCAATTGGAACCTAGCTATTTGTGGCTACAATTGCCCTGCACTTTATGGATAGTGAGCATGTCAATGATGGTTCGTGCTAAGGTCCTATTTCCTTGGTCAAATGCCTGCAAAGTCATATTCCGTAATAGAATTGTCGTTGTTGAAGAGGCTATTAGAAAATGTCTAAACTTCAATTGGCTTTTGCATCTGCAGTCACAATTGCAAAATTATATTGTAACTAGTGTCTCCATAGATTAATTCTAGTTAGCAATGTTTGTGTGCCTTGGACTAAGTACTTCTATAGGTTTTCATTTTTGGTCTATTTTCCAGACACCTTGCAATTAGTGGCAATAGCTTTAGGAGGATATCCAGTGAACAAATTTTTTGTAGTTATCCAAATTTGAATTAGGTTTCATAAATGTGTTTAGAATTGGAAAATTGTGAAATAGCTCATTTCTTTATCCATTGATTCTATTTGCCAGCCATTGTATATGTTGGCCTAGACACTGCTATGTGTTATTCACTAATGTTCAGACTTGTATCGTGTAATGGATGTTTCCCTTGAACTCTGAATTTTGTAATCATCAACATAGATTCCTTATAATTTTAATCATTCATTTGGGTGGGTTTCTATTGCCCAAAATATCTTTAGGGGCATGTAACAATTGACCAATGCGTTGGAACATTGATATGTGCTTCACCATCGTCTTAAAAACCAGAAAACATGTGTTCATTGTTTTCCTACCCGGGTTAGGAACAATTATGAACTTTTTTGCCCCCATGTATTTCATGGCTATAGAACCTGTATATCTTATGTCATTGGCTTCAGTTGCTAGAATTCAATATTTACTATATTCTATGCTCATGTTGCATAAAGTCCATAACTATGCATCATGTTGCCTCTTCCAATGTTCTGGAATCTTTTTTTCCATTCTTTTAGACAATTGACTCAAAAAATATCTAGTTGAGTTGATTGGCTTGTGTAACCTAGAGATGCTTCGGTTGCTGCCAAGGCTAGCTTCATAGAATCTTTTTCTATTGTTTTGAACAAAATATACTTCTGTTCATATTGGGGGAGAAAATAGTGACAACAGACTCTTACCATCTGAAAATAGTTGCAAGTTTTCTTTGTTTTTTTTCCTTTTCCTTTGAATCATGTAAGTTGATCATATAATTTAGTGCAATGTTGGTAAATGTTGAAATACATTGAAAATTAACAATTTTGGTTGGTCCTACATAAAGGTTGAGATAGCTTGGCAATAGGTTGCATGCTATGAGGTCTACAGGGCTAGGAATTAGAGCAATGTTTTCCAGGTAAATCCCAGGTCTATTTCATTATTGTTGGTGTTAAGATTTTCTAGGTAAATCCCATGTCTCAAGTAATGAAAACCATGGATGTGATTTCTTCAAAATGCGAAGTATTTTGAGCATTCGATATGGAATATCTGGTGATTGGGCTGTTGGAACACATACTCCCATTCAGGTCATCTAGGAAATGTAAAATGGTGGGTTTCAGAGTGATGGTAACTTGTTTTACAGAAGTGCTCTTGTTTTACAAATGCATGTCCTTGATCCATTGCTAGCAGTGGGTGCACTCTCATTATCATCAAATTGCTTAAAAGTGGGGCAATTGGTTAACATGAGATGGTGGATAGAAAGGTTGAAGTGTTGTCAAGACAATGCATCAGCTAAGAAGGTGTTGTAGAAAATGTTTCACTGCAATTTATGGTTTATTTATGTCAGCTTGTCAATTGATGCAAATATTTTCCTTGTTAATTGCATATGCTTTTATTTTGTAACAGGAGGAAGTTGAAGCTCATTATGAGGTTGAAGTGAATCCAGAGAATCGGATGATGGCAGGGAGAAAAAGGGGTCATGAGGCTTTTGAAAGTGAATCAATTTGCAATGCCTTGTTGCATAGGATTTAAAAAGGGTCTCAGTGTTTTCTATCCATCAAATGCCTTGTGACAAAGCTAGAGGGAATTCTTGATATCAAAATGGAAACCCCATTGTTTATACTAAAATGGCCAAGAAACAATGTAATAAGCCTCATCATTGCAAGATTCGATTCAATCAGTGAACCTCAAGCATTGCAAGGTGATACAATATTACAACCTGGGCATTTTTATTACTATGTTAGTTCTCCAAGTGAATGGGACAAATTGTTGTGATGGTTTGCATGTTATTTTTGGGCATTGATTAATGATTGCAAATATTTGTTGGATGTTGGAAGCCTACATCCAACCCTAATAATGTTTATTAGGTTGATTGTTATCACTTATGATAATAAAAGGGATTTATAATATTGCAAAGCTTCAAGAACTGAACATCGGGTATTGTAAAGAAGTTGAGGACAAGTCTTGAAAGGCTGGTATCTTTGGAGAAGTTGGAGTTTGATTGATGTGGGAACTTAAAAAAGAATCCATGGGTTGGAGAAACTATAAAGCCTCAAATTCTAAGTGGCTCCCTGTATGATAGATGGCGTTCCATATTATCACAAACTGGCAAATATCTCATAATCGTCCACACTAAAATACATTTTGTTACATTAAAATTATAAGAACAATGATAGACATTCACTGCCTCATTTAGGAATGCAAGCTATGATAGAAGAAGCCTCACTCATGTACCATAGACCTTGTTATCCTAAACCTCTTAGGGGTAGATAGGGAAATGTTACATCTTGTGGTAGTCATCAAATTGTGAAACATATATGGGGTTTGAGAGGAATAAATATGGTCCTTTGATTTTGTTGTTGCTACATTTTTGTTTTTAATGTGATCAAGGTTTTTATGAAACTATGGACTTCAGGCTTCAGGCACTCTTTCAGTTCAGACCATCAATTGTAGTTGGCGGTCCAATAATAAACCACCATGAAGCCTTGATTTTTTTTATTGGCACAACATGATAGGAAGGGCTAGCTTGAGAGAGCATTAGAACAATGACTACTCAGCAAGAAAAGAGGCCTATGTTACACATCACAGAATTTGGTCCCAATGATCTTCAAACCTGTTGAAGTAGCTTTAAGGATAAGATTAATTGTTCTGTGGATAATCTTATCATGTTTTCTTTTCCCTCTGATTATACTGATAGTCTATTAGCTTTACTTGTGGAGGAATCATCACAAACAGAGAAGTCTGGACAACCTCTTCCTTTGTTCATTATTTTTGTTGAACGAAAGGTATTTATTACTTTTTTTTTAGTGCATGTACATACTACATATAACATTACTTTTCAAAACCAATATCTTGTTCCAATATGATATGCTACAGAAAATGCTACTACAATAATTTGTATGGTAATTCCTTTCACGGTTTTATCTTTTCCCACCATATTTGTCCACCCACAACATAGTTCCCTTTTTAATGTAGGTCCATAAAATCAATTTTGCAAGGTGCAAATTGTTAAGACTCTCTGGTTAAAAATGGAAGGCTTCTGATGATCATCTTGCCACAACGTGCACATTAGTGATTCCATCTGAGCAGAGTCACCCATAAAGGATTTTTCCATAAAGTTCTAGAAATATCCTAAGGAACAAACACTATATGATGTTGAATTAATGTAACTTGGAAGAATATTCTTTGTGTACTTTATTATTGTAACTCCGTCGGAGATGTTTTACCTCTATTCGCATAGGAGAGAGAGAAGTTTGCACAAGTGAAGGAGAGGAGTTGATTTTGTCTTGGGGTTTTATCTTGTACTTGTGAATTCTATATTGAGAAAGTTTTGACTGGGTTTTCTCCCTTGTGCTTTCCTCGAGAGAAATATTGTGTTCTTTGTGTTTGGTGTGCTTGTATTTCTTTCAGTGATTAGTTTGTTTAATGTTATTATGCTAAACAAGTGAAAAACGCTAGTGGCCATTCAAAGAAATGCTAATTTGAAAGGAATACCCCTACCAACTCAAATGTTCTAGATGGTTTCGTAGGGTTTCCAAATGCTTTGTGAGCCACAAAGATGCCTTGAAGTGTATGGGCGTTTTTATTATCGTTGGGAGAATTGTGAAGTGGTTGAGGCAAGTATTGAAGTGCATGGGGCGTTTCTATCATCATTGGGCAATTTAGAATTGCATGGGGCAAGTATTGAAGTGCATGGGGGGGATTTTGAAGTGTTTGGGGAAAATATTGAAGTTCATGGGGAGTTTTATCATCCTTGGGAGAATTTAGAAGTGCCTCGGAAAATATTGAAGTGCTTAGGGAATTTTTATCATCTTTCAGAGAGTTTTGAAGTGCTCAGGGAAAGTATTGAAGTGCCTGGGGTGTTTTTCTTGTCAATGGGTGAATTTTGAAGTGCATGGGGTGTTTTCTTGTCAATGGGTGAATTTTGAAGTGCATGGGGCGTTTTTCTTGTCAATGGGTGAATTTTGAAGTGCATGGGGCATTTTTCTCATCACTAGGTGAATTTAGAAGTGCATGGGGTTGTTGTTTATCAATGTAAAGATACTTTTATAGTGTTGGCACGTTTTAAAACAGTGATGGCCAAAGTTAACACATGTCGAGGCAAATTTGTGTGGATTGGGGCATTTTTGTGATTTCGGGTGATTATATCATTGTCGGGTGTTTTTCTCCCTTGCCTAGGGCAAGTATTGAATTGCTTAGGGCATCTTTATCATCATTGGACGAATTTTGAAGTGTCTAGAGAAAGTAATGAAGTGCCTGGGAAAATATGGAAGTGGACGAGGGTGTTTTTATCTTCGCTACGAAAATTTTGAAGTTCCTGGGGCAAATATTGAAGTGTCTGGGCGTATTTATCATCGTTGGGAGAATTTTGATGTGACCAAGGAAAGTATTGAAGTTCATGGGGCGTTTCTATCATCATTGGGTCAATTTAGAAGTGCATGGGACAAGTATTGAAGTGCCTGGGTGCAATTTTGAAGTGCATGGGGAAAATATTGAAGTGTATGGGCATTTTTATCATCGATGGGAGAATTTTGAATTGGTTGAGGCAAGTATTGAAGTGCATGGGGCATTTCTATCATCATTGGGTCAATTTAGAAGTGCATGGGGTAAGCATTGAAGTGCCTCGAGGGAATTTTGAAGTGATTGGGGAAAATATTGAAGTGCATGGGGAGTTTTTATCATCCTTGGGAGAATTTAGAAGTTCCTAGGAAAATATTGAAGTTCTTAGGGCAATTTTATCATCTTTCAGAAAATTTTAACGTGCCTGGGGCAAGTATTGAAGTGCTTGGGGAATTTTTCTTGTCATTGGGTGAATTTAGAAGTGCATGGGGCATTTTTCTCATCAACGAGTTAATTTAGAAGTTCATGGGTCATTTTTCTCCTCACTATGTGAATTTAGAAGTGCTTGGGGTTGTTATTGATCAATGTATAAATGCTTTTATAGCATTGGGACGTTTTAAAAGAATGATGGGAAAATTTATCACTTGCCAGGGAAAATTTGTGTGGATTGAGGCATTTTTGTGATTGTCTAGGTGATTATATCATTGTTAGGTGTTTTTCTCCATTTCCTAGGGGAACTATTGAAGTGCATAGGGAATCTTTATCATTATTGGACGAATTTTGAAGTGTCTAGGGAAAGTAATGAAGTGCTTGGGAAATCATGGAAGTGGATGGGGCCGTTTTTATCTTTGTTGGGAGAATTTTGAGGTGCCTAGGGAAAATATTGAAGTGTTTGGGTTTTTTATCATCGTTGGGAGAATTTTGAAGTGGCTGAGGCAAGTATTGAAGTGCATGGTGTGTTTCTATCATCATTAGGTCAATTTAGAAGTGAATGGGGTAAGTATTGGAGTGCCTCAAGGGAATTTTGACGTGCTTGGGGAAAATATTCAAGTGCATGGGGATTTTTTATCATCCTTGGGAGAATTTAGAAGTGCCTGGGAAAATATTGAAGTGCTTAGGGAATTTTTATCATCTTTGGGAGAATTTTGAATTCATGACCTCACATGTCCATTGGACCATTAAGCGACGAGATAACAAGTAGAGTCCCTACTTGCCCTAAATTAAGTTAGTGCAGTTGTGTTTCCTCAACACCTTCTAGTTGTGAGTGATCAAATACTGCTTGTGAAATGTATAAATAAATCCATCCTTTCCTCGTCCATACACTTGTTCATTCGAGAGTCTAGGAGTCGAGAGATTCTAGAGTTGAGCTCTAGTGTATGTTCTTTTGTTGCACCACCTTAGTAATCCACATAATCAAAAGCTTGAGTCTTATTGGCAAAAGATTCACCAAATTTTTACTATATTTTATAAATCAGTGAAAGATTCGCCAAGTTTTTACAATTTTTTATAATTAAGTGAAATATTCACCAAGATTTTACAATATCTTATAATTTAGTGAAAGATTCGCCAAGATTTTACAGCATTATATAATGAAATGAAAGATTCTCCAAAACATTATATATACATATAATATTATTGATAAAATCGCCTTCAAGTTTTCCTATATATCAGGGAGATTCGCCCATTTTTTATACATATAAATTTTGGGGGGGTTCTTAAAATCATCCCTGCTCAATAGGATGTGGGAGACATCAATTTGAGTGAATTCTCCACAACGAGAATCTATGATTTTTTCAGGAATGTAAGTACATGGTTAATGACTTAATTGTGTTCAAATTATTTTTTTCTTAGTGTACTCCTTTATAGATTGCCAACATTTATAATCTTTAAACTTGCAGGTATTATCTGGCTCTGCAGAGGGGCAATAATTTGTTAGTAGTGATCCCTCCCATAGGGGAGATATGTTCCAATTAGAGGTAAGTATTACGACATGTTAGTTTTTCAATACATCTTATTTCATCTATTCATGTCCATGTCTAACTATGACAACACTTTGTGATTGCATGCATCAATGCAACTCAATCCACCACCGCTTTGGTTTGGCTCTCCTCGTAGTCCAAACGTAGAGAAGGGTCTTGTCTACACCAAACAACCCTCTTCCGTAAAAAGTGCGGGTGGACCTACTGATTCCACGGTAATGTACATAGCCTTCGATGATATTTGTTGGTTATATTTCAAATCACTCTACAACTTATTTTTATTAATGTTTTTTTTCGCATGTTTGCAGCATCAGGCTGGAGGGTCCTCCATGCCATACATTAGCGGGGTTGTTGATGTTGTCATTCAGGTTGCATGTACAATGGGAACAAGTCACGCATAGGTATCTACTTGACTATTTGTACATGTACAGTTCATTCGTATTGTGTATGCACATGCATGGTGTCTAACTATTTTAGCATTTGGTGAATATATCCCCAGCCTAGTCCAATAGAGCATGTGACCGAGGTTCATGTTCAACCTATGACTCTGCTCGCTACAGATGAAATTCAGTCTCCTATCCTAGAGCATATTTTTTCGGTGAGACATGTTCATCAATTATAAAATTGGTTAGTACTTTATCACACATACATGTTGATAATTGTTGAGTTAATTGACATAGGATATTTTATTCGTAGAGCACCATTACAGAGAGTATTTCGACTAGGCCGAGGACACCACAGGCCTCTATTCCTTGGATGGATTCAGTGAGTGTTTGTTACAAGCAATTGAGTCATATTTTAATTTTTTTAAGCTTGTTAGTGATTCAGTATTAGTTCAGTTACCTGACCAAGAAATATGATCTTTGACTTGCAGCCGCCAGAGATGCACAACGATCATAGACATAGGCAAGATGCATCACAGTCTAGAAAGAACAAGAGGACGTTATAGTTTTTGTGTGTAGTCTAGGACAAATATACTTTTGTTTACAAGAGGAAGTTAGAGTTTTGATGTGTGATCGTGGACATATGCACTTTTGTTTACATGTACATCATTGACCTTTTTGATACATATACATTGACATGCCATTTAAGGTACTTCTATTTTTGTATTATATGACTTCCATGATATATTATATATTTCAGATTGTCCCTTGACATCTTCATAGTTCAGTCCTATGTGTGATCATATATGTGTGGCCAATAATGTTTATATGCATAATGTTCCCAATTTTTATAGCTTGGACGATTGCATGGACATATCTATTATAATGTTGAGAAAAATGCACAATTACAACAATGCATATTTACAATGTTCTTGACAATGATCCAATTGCATATACAATGTTAAATTGTATCCACAACAATGCACATTTACAGCATGTTCTTGACCACAATCGAATTATATGAAATTGCATGTGAAATGATGTGCGTGACACACCTAATCCACACAATGTACTAACACACTTAACCTACAAAATAAGAAATTAATACAACTAAGTGATGTACATAAACTCCTAACCCACATAAAAACTTAACAAGTGGGACAAACACACATAGGCTATGCATCTAGACTTTCACACACATGTGATGCACTTATGCAACCCATATAAGCAGGTTAAATTTTATTGTGATGACACTCATATAACAAAATGAACATGGGCATACACATAAGTTAAATGTGACACTATCCTATTAACATTACCCTTGACCCCTAAATCAATAATCCATTTATCATAAGCCCCACTCACAACTCACCAACTACACTCAAATCCTTTTTTATTTTAACCCACTAACACTATTAATAGTAACCACCTAATACATCTCATGTTTCACCTCAGTCACATAAGCACCCAATGTACTCAAGTGACACACATAAGGAACAAACCAATCTAACTCAAGAACATGAATACCTAACCTACATAAGCACTTATTGGACATATTAAAGGATGCACATAGATGACAAACCTATGAAACACACTTATTTATCCTACATAGGTGATAATTATCTTTTACCTTGACCCACACAACCCCTATAACACTAATCCATATACCACAATACTAGTTATGGATAACTCACTACCCCCCAAACCCCCAGCATGCAACCTACTAATGATCCTAACCCTAACTACCTAATTCACTTTGCAACAAACCTAACACACATAAGCACCCAACACACCCAAGCAAATGACCCAACCAAGTGGAACACATAAGAATCTTACCCACATAAGAACCTGACAAACATAAAGGATGCACATAGTTGGAACACCTAAGTGATGCACCTATGTGTCCCACATAAATCAATAACTGTATACCCCACAAAAATTTAAAATGACTTGAATACTTGTCCAATTAAAATGAAAGAGATTAGAAATCCCAACAAAATATTTTTTGCAAGTGGCTCCTAAGAAACCACAAGAACAAGTCAAGGAAAGTGACAAATCTAGAAAGGATCAGAGAGGTTTCATTGATGAAACACCACCTCCCTTTTTTATTTGGAACTTTGAATTCTTAAAAACAACATTAATTGCTCAAAATGCAAATATAGTCGAACACCAAGGAAATGTCAAATGGCATGGCACACTAAGGACATAAAATATATTAAGAGTGTAATGTGGTGGGTTTGAGTGGCACTCTTTGAATGTCTAGTTATACAATCAAAATCAAAATATTGCAAAGTTGACCCATTTGTACAAAAAATGCATAGGCACTTAGTGAGCGAAACCCTAGTTTGAAAAATCGTCCTATAAGGAAATCTACAGGCCTTGGACCCAAAGTATAGGGATAACCCTAGCATCAACTTGATGTCCTAAATCCAATGGAGTCAACGTTTCATCGATCAGAGTCACTGTCTCTATTCTATGGCCCGTTACAACTCGCACCCTAAAGGGTTCCAAGGATACCTGTTGAATCCCTACCGCGGCATAGAATTCAAACCATGCAACAAAAATGGTTTATGGGAGGTCCTGCAAGTGTGTCTAGGAAGGTTCCATGTGGGAATGCTAGCCACAAGTTCCTGGTCAAGGAATTTGCAAAGTTGACCCCTATGTGCAATAATTCCAAAGTCCCTTATTGAGTAAAACCCTAGTTTATAAAATCAACCTAGAAGATGATCTATGTTCCATGGACACGAAAGAGAGAGGAACCCTGGCACTATCCCAATGTCTTGAATCCAATGTAGTTGATGGTTCTTCGATTCGAGCCACGGTCACCATTCTATGGCCCTTACAACTTGCACCCTAAAGGATTTGAGGGACACCTATTGAATCCCTACCAGGAGCATAGAATTCCAACTATGCAACAAAACTAGGTTATGGGAGGTCCTGCAAGTGTTTCTAGGAAGGTTCCATGTGGGAACGCTAGCCACAAGTTCATGGTTGAGGAATTTTCAAAGTTGACCCCTATGTGTAATAATTGCAAAGTCCCTTACTGAGTGAAACCCTATTTTCCAAAATTGGCCTAGAAGATTATCTCTGTGCCATGGACCTAGAAGAGAGTGGCACCCTTGGCACTATCCCAATGTCCTTAATCTGACGGATTCAACGGTTCGTCGATCCGAGCCACGGTCACCATTCTATGGTCTATTAGAACTCGCACCCTAAAGGATTTCAGGGACACCTATTGAATCCCTACCGGGGGCATAGAATTCCAACTGTGCAACAAAATTGGGTTCCGGGAGGTCCTGCAAGTGTTTCCAAGAAGGTTCCATGTGGAAACACTAGCCACAAGTTCCCAATTGAGAAATTTGAAAAGTTGACCCCTATGTGCAATAATTGCAAAGTCCCTTACTGAACGAAACCCTAGTTTCCAAAATTAGCCTAGACGATGATCTCTGTACCATGGACCCAGAAGAGAGGGGTACCCTTGGCACTATCCCGATGTCCTAAATCCAACGGAGTTGATGGTTCATTGATCCGAGCCATGGTCACCATTATATGGCTCATTACAACTCTCACCCTAAAGGATTTCATGGACACTTGTTGAATCCCTACCCGGGGCATAGAATTCCAACCGTGCAAAAAAACTGGGTTCTGGGAGGTCCTACAAGTGTGGCTAGGAAGGTTCCATGTGGGAACTCTTGCCACAAGTTCTCGATCGAGGAATTTGCAAAGTTGACCCCTATGTGCAATAATTGCAACGTCCCTTACTGAGCGAAACCCTAGTTTCTAAAATCGACCTAGAAGATGATCTATGTGCCATGGACTTGTAAGAGAGGGGCACCCCTGGCACTATCCCGATGTCTTGAATCCAACGGATTCGATGGTTCGTCGATCTTATCCATGGTCACCATTGTATTTAAATTGAATCTTTACGGTCAACTCAACCAATCATGAGTCAAATATGAGATCTCTTCCCCAAAAATTGGGGAGGTCATGGGTTCAACTTTATTGATCCCCTCATCAAGGTTCTGTGGTTTACTCCATTTACCATCCATGAAAATACTTGAAATTTTTTCCATACAATTATTCCTTGAAAAAAAATTAAATTGAAAAAAATCCAACAAAATAATAAAGATGACTATACTCATATTTTGAAAGGGTAATTTTTACCATCCCTTCAACTTATTAATGAATTGAATTGAGACTTTGCATATGTATGCTCCAAACACATTAAACGGAAAAAAAAAGTGTGATCATTGACTCATTGGCCAATAATGAAGTTGATCTAGTGATCTAGAGTGGGGTTCAAGGAAAACTTGGTGTTTTGAAGATATCCAAGTTTGGTAGATCCCATTGAGTTGCATGAGATAATCAAATTGATGTTCAACATTTGAGGAACACCAAACTTATATGTTTCCATTTCCCTTAGGTTTTTTAATAATAATAGAAAGAATCTAATTCAAGGTTATATTCTAGGTAGTTGTCAAATACATATGTTTGAGATTTAACTATAGATGTTTGAGATTCAAATATAGATGTTTAGGCTACAAACTAGGTTTTATAGGCTAGGATTTCTAGGATAGGGGTTTAGAGTACAAACTAGTGTTTATTGGACTCTTGTACATGTTTGTAGCACAATGGTTTAGATACAAATGGATGCACATGAATATAGGAATATTTTTGGCATGCATATATAGTTGCAACATGAATTTTTTTAGACTCTTGTGCATACTTGTGCACAATGGTTTGGATTCTTATGGATGCACATGAATGCACAAATTAGGGTCTTTTGGACTCTTGTGCATATTTGTAGCATAATGGTTTGGATTCAAATGGATGCACATGAATATACAAAGATTTTTTTGCGTGCATACATAGTTGCATCATGATGTTTTTTGGACCTTTGTGCATAATTGTGCACAATGGTGTGGATTCAAATGGGTGCACATGAATATACGAATATTTTTTGGAATGCATATATTGTTGCATCATGATGTTTTTTGGACTCTTGTGCATAATTGTGCACAATGGTGTGGATTCAAATGGATGCACATGAATGCACACAGTAGATTTTTTTGGACTCTTGTGCATCTTTTTAGCACAATGGTATAGATTCAAATGGATGCACATGAATATAGCAAGATTTTTTGGCATGCATCTATAATTGCATCATGAAGTTTTTTTACTCTTGTGCATAATTGTGCACAATGGTGTGGATTCAAATGGATGCACATGAATGCACAAACTACGGTTTTTTGGACTCTTGTGCATCTTTGTAGCAAAATGGTATGGATTGAAATGGATGCACATGAATATAACAAGATTTTTTGGCATGCATGTATAGTTGCATCATGAATAGTTTTTTACTCTTGTGCATAATTGTGCACAATGGTGTGGATTCAAATGGATGCACATGAATGCACAAACTAGGGTTTGTTGGACTCTTGTGCATATTTATAGCATAATGGTATGAATTCAAAAGGTGATGGAAGTTTCTCAAGATTTTGAACACAAACTAGGCTCTAGGGTACAAACTAGGGTTTATAGGGATTATAATTCAAACTAGGGTTTAGGCTACAAACTATGGTTTCTAGGGATTAGAATTCAAATTAGGGTTTAGTCTACAAACTATGGTTTATAGGCTTTGCTCTACGGTTTATAGGCTAGGATTTCTAAGATAGGGGTTTAGAGTACAAACTAGGGTTTTTTGGATTCTTGTACATGTTTGTAGCACAATGGTGTGGATTCAAATGGATGCACGTGAATATAACAAGATTTTTTGGCATGCATGTATAGTTGCATCATGAATATTTTTTGACTCTTGTACACAATTGTGCACAATGGTGTGGATTCAAATGGATGCACATGAATGCACAAACTAGGGTTTTTTGGACTCTTGTGCATATTTTTAGCACAACGGTTTGAATTCAAATGGTGATGGAGGTTTCTAAGGATTTTGAACATAAACTAGTCTCTAGGCCACAAACTAGGGTTATTAAGGATTAGAATTCAAAATAGATTCTATAGGCTAGGATTTATAGGCCAGGGTTTATAGGCTAGGGGTTTAAAATACAAACTAGGGTTTAGGGGTTTAAAATACAAACCAGGGTTTGTAGGCTAGGATTTCTATGCTAGGGGTTGAGAATACAAACTAGGGTTTCTTGAAATCTTGTGCGTGTTTGTAGCACATTAATATATGAAGATTTTTGGCAAGCATATATAGTTGCAACATGAAGTTTGGATTCAAATGTATGCACATGAATGCAAAAAATAGGGTTTTTTTGGACTCTTGTGCATATTTGTAGCATAATGGTTTGGATTCAAATGGTGATGGAGGTTTCAAGGGAGAGATTAGGTTTAGATTCATATAGATTAGGTTGCTATGGTTATATTTTTGTTTCTAGGGTAGATTACATTTCTAAGGATAGATTAGGTTTCTACATTCGTGATTTGGTTTCTACGTTTCTAAATTAGGTATCTAACCATTATATTTGTGTGGATGATGGATGTGAATCTTATGGTGAAGAAGGGGATGGTGATGGTGACAACATGGGCATGAGGAGGGTGGTGGTGATGTCCATGGTGGAAATAAGCATGGTGGTGGTGACAATGGGCACGAGGATGCATATCTTATGGTGTACTTAGGATCCATGACAAAGCTTGTGCAATTTATCAATTTAGGATCCATGACGAAGCTTATGCAATTTATCAATCAATCAAGCTATTAATATCCAATTGAAATAGTCAAAATATTAATGTCAATAATCAACGAGACCATGAAACAAAATCATAACATACATGGAAAACATAAAAAAACAATATAACATGAAAACCACATACCAGATTACCTACCTATGGTCATTCGAGTATACCATCAGGATCATCTCTAATGCCAATGGTCTCCTTTAACCTCTTGTGCTCGGAGTCAGGCAATAAGTGTCGTGCTTTTGATGATTTATTCCTTGGCCTTGTTTGCAGTTGGAGGTTTGTACCAATAACTAAGTGTGTATAATGGTATTCAATCTAACCCAGCCTATAATATTCAAATACATACCCTTTTTAGCATCTGAGTGGGAAACCTGGTTCAAATAATCTCCTTTGATAACCATTGAACCAATCAGAAAATCATTGTCCTCGCAGTCCCTTAATGAGACATTGAGGGTCTGCTTCCCCTCCAAGAAATATTCCAACCAATAATCAGTGGGACATGCATTATGTCTTAGGGAAACCACTGCGTATATGTGCCCTGCATAAAATATAGTGCCAACATTTTAGTCAATTAACTAGACATGACAAGTTGTCAAATTATCAAAATTATCAAAATATTAATCGAACCTAGTTGTATGAGATATGATCTATGGTCATAGTATGATGAAATGCTTGATTGGTACTCCTCCACTGCTGGGATAATTATGTATGTATACGTCGACCAATTGGGAGTGATACATGGTCCTAACTATCAACCCAATCTGTGAAGTCACATGAGTCCCATTCACTACCACTGCATGAAGAACAAAAGAAAGATAGTTTCCTTGTCCACATTTCAAGTATAGCATTGTAAGATGTTCTAACTGAATGAAATGCACAAGTTCCTTGGACATTCTTGCACTCATATAACTGCAATCGATCTGCATCCACCACCTCCCAAAAATATCTATGTACATGTGCTTTCTAGGTTGAATGAACTTCATGCCTTCTTGATCCCTCCCCCATGACTGAAGAACACCATTCAACAATGGTATTTGCATCTCGGATGAGAGATTCAATTGTGAACTTCATTTCTTTCCTACGTAATGTAGTCTTGATGCACACACCTGATCCACTATGTTCACCTTTTTAGTGTCCGATCTCAAAATAGTTCCAAATATGTGGCACCTTGTGACTTTTTTGGAGCATACACAACCATTGGAAGACACAGGCATTTTTTAATTTCCCTGCACAACCGTCAGACCAAACCCAATTATGTTGTTCCATCTATATATTGTTATCCTTCAAGTGATTGTAGAACATTTGAAAGCTGTGTTGTACAAAATCCAAGTCATGAAACCTGTCATCACTTATGTAGAAGTGATACTCCTTCAATATAACCATGTTGTCTTCAATACTATCTGCCCCATGTCTATAGGTGAAATGGACCATTATCCTGACCTGGTCTGAGTGATAGTATTGACTTTGAATCTTGTTTTGTGGTTGAATGGTGTAGTTTTCTGCAAAATCAACCAATGATAAGATAGTCCCAACTGGCAATGTATCCCTTCATGTTCTAAACTAATCATATTGCCAACAAGCCACATGTACATGCTTTACATATTGTTTTCTCTTTTCAAAGAATCCTTCCACGAAGTTGCAAACCCGTACCTAGTAGATCAACAATAAAGACATATATCAATAGATTGTTACATATGAAATTGCAATCTGAAAAAAAAAAATAGTATTCGTGAACTCATTACTAACCTGAGAAGTGACAAACTGTATTTTTTTTCTTTCATTCCCTCCGTCAATATCATACATGAAATATTTGAATGACTGCAAGTTCACCTCCTACCTCCCAAGTTCATGCTCATCGGTCACATGTATGCATTTTTCCAATAATGTCATTCCACCACACACTTGGCATGTCCCATCTATACAATATTTTTTATAAAACGTGCAACCTTCTAGCCTACTGCAAAATATGCTATGAAAAAAGACACTAGATGACATTGGTGGCAAGGTACTTGATCATTTATGCATAAGTGTTATGCAAAACATGCAGTATATATATGTGTGTCATAATAATAACCTTACTCAATGTGACATCGAAAAAAACATGTGTTAGAGTTGTGTTTATTTTAACATACCATGGTTTGCATTTCTCGAAGGATCTTTGGCCCAAGACAAGTTCATTATGTTCATGCCTAAATATATCATATAGTTTTGTTTGTGTAGCTATACGTCAACCAATTGGGAGTGATACATGGTCCCAAATATCAACCCAATCTGTGAATTCACATGAGTCCCATTCACCACTACTGGATGAAGAAAAAAAGCAGGAGAGTTTCCTTGTCCATATTTCAAGTATAGCATTGTCCGACGTTCTAACTGAATGAAATGCACGAGTTCACTAGATGTTCTTGCACTCATATAACTGTGATCGATTTACATCCACCACCTCCCAAAAATATCTGTGTACATGTGATTTCTTGGTTGAATGAACTTCATGCCTTCTTGATCTCTCCCCCATGATTGAAGAACACCATTCAAAAATGGTCTTTGCATCTCGGTTGAGAGATTCAATTATGAACATTTATTTCCTACGTAATGTAGTCTTGATACACGCACCTTCTCCATTATGTTCACCTTTTTTGTGTTTGATCTCAAAATAGTTCCAAATAAGTGTCACCTTGTGCCTTTTGTGGAGTGTACACAACCATTGGAAGACACAGGCATTTTTAAATTTCCCTGCACAACCGTCATAACAAACCCAATGTTGTTCCATCTGTATACTGTTATCCTTCAAGTGATTGTAGAACATTTGAAAGTTGTGTTGTACAAAATCCAAATCATGACACCTGTCATCACTTATGTAGAAGTGATACTCCTTCAATATAACCCTATTGTCTTTAGTACTATCTACCCCATGTCTATAGGTGATATGGACCATTATGTTGACCTGGTCTCAGTGATAGTATTGACTTTGAATCTTGTTTTGCGATTGAAGGGTGTAGTTTTCCGCAAAATTAACCACTGATAAGATAATCCCATTGGGAAATGTATCCGTGCATGTTCCAAACTACTCGTATTGACAACAAGCCACATGTACATGCTTTACATACTGTTGTGTCTTTTCAAATAACCCCTCCATGAAGTTGCAAACCCGTACCTGGTAGATCAACAATAAGGACATATATCAGTATATTGTTACATATGAAATTGCAATCTGAAGAAAAAAATAGTATTCATGAACTCATTACTAACCTTAGAAGTGACAAACTGTATTTTTTTTCTTTCATTCCCTCCGCCAATATCATACGTGACATATTTGAATGATTGCAAGTTCATGCTCATGGCATGTCCCATCTACACAAGATTTTTTATAAAAAATTTAAACCTTCTAGCCTATTGCACAATATGCTATGAATAAAGTCTCTAGATGACATTAGCAGCAAGGTACCTAAGCATTTCTGCATAAGAGTGTTATGCAATACATGCAATATATGTGTGTGTGTGTGTGTGTGTGTGTCATAATAATAATCGTACGCAATGTGGTATCAAAAACAACATGTGTTAGAGTTGTGTTTATTTTAACATACCATGGTTTGCATTTCTTGAAGGATCTTTGGCCCAAGACAAGTTCATTATGTTCATGCCTAAATATCTCATATAGTTTTGTTTGTCAAGAAAATGTTTAATGTGGGGTTCATGATCCCTTGAACCCCTTCTCAATTTTAGTACATATTTTTGGTTGGAAGAAGTTCTAGTGTTTTCATGCAAAAAATATTGTACTAGTCCCTTTACCATGTCAATGAGATTCATATCAGAGCATGGCAACCTGGAAATGAAGGCCCAGACATCTATTTGTTCAGTTTCAAGTTGCTCCCTTCTAACACAATACCTAGGGAGTGTTTTAAAATTCAAATTAATAAGTTTGGATGTAGGCTTAAGAATATGAAGGGCCCTAGTTCTTTTGTTCACGATTGATTGTGATAACACACGGCGAGATGCATTGCGATCCTGTGAACGAGATTTCTTCCAATTCTACCAAATGCATCTACTAAAATTTTAACAATATGAGAACTTGGTTCATAACCATTACCATATTTACATTTAAGTTTCTCCTAACAACAGTCACACTCCTAGATTTTAATAATGATAAAAATAATTTACATTTATCTCCATCACATTAGAATCAAAATAATTAACAAGTATTTTTTGAGTTTGATATGCAATACTGCGTTTAGATAGCATTCCTTCAAGCGAAGCAATGAGACTTTCATCAATTTGTATGCGCTTTGGAGTTCTTTTTATTGAACTTGCTAATGGAGGTAAGGAGGTTGGAGCTTCATCACTTGGTCAGTTTGGCATTTCAATAGTAGCTTCATGTCCTTCTTTCTCTTGTTGAAAGCTGGATGATGGAAATAGGACATCCTCTTGGATGGTCTCATTGATATTGTCTTCTTCGAGCATATATTCTCCATGCAACGCCTCTTTAAATTTGTCACTTGTATAAACACAACCTACCAAATCATCCATTGTTTCAGGTGGCATTGTTGTGCACATACGTTTTACTCCTTCATCAGGGCCATGGGGTGCTTGTTCTTCAACTCTTGTGGAAATCGAAGGCCCCTCAAGTGAATTCCCTAGTCGTCTTACTTTTTGTGGATTGGTTGGAAGAATCATGACATCCTATGCACCCAGAATTGGTTGAGTTTCCATAGAATGTCTTCAATTGGTCATGTCATTTCTTCTCTTTTCTCTAATATCTTCAATGATCTCTTCTAGTAGCTTCTTCCTTGCGGATTTTATTTTTTGATTGCATATATTCCCCATGACCACAATGATCAATAATATATGGTGCTTTTCAATTGGAGATTCTCCAATATTAGTTTTTGTCTTTGTGGAGATGGTCTATAGTGCTTCTCCATTGGATATTCTTCAATATAGGTGTTTTTACTTCTCAATAGTTTCTACACTCCACCACAATTATCAATGATATGATTCCTTTGATGCTCCTCAATTGTAAGACCATCAATGGTGGGGATGGTTTATGGTGCTTCTGAATATGACATTCTCCAACCTTGGTGTTTTTGTTGCTCAATTGAATCTATTCTCCACCACAATTGTCAATGAAATATTGCATTTGATGTTCATAAATTGTAAGAAATTTAATGGTTGAGAATTGGAGATGGTTCTTCTATTGAACTCTTGAATCTTGTCCAATGTCTTTTTCCCCTCCAAGCAATCCTTGTAGCACTTGTGATGGAGATGGTCTCAATGAAATACTCAATTTGTGTTCAAAATTTCTTGCAATGAAATAGTGTACGCTATGTATGCAATCAGAAATTATGCGCGTTGTCTTGTTTCTTTGTGAGCTTGTTAGAGTGTCTGTCGGATAGCGACGCGCGCTATCTATACAGGTGCAAAACGCGTATGCATTTTTCTTGTGAAAAACACGTGCACGTTTTGTAGTTATATAACACGTATGCATTTTGATCTACTAACTATCAACAACATTTAAGAAGGTAGTTCCATGGATAACATATCATTGAATGTTTCCCGCGCCCCCTATGTATTAACCCCATAACACCCCTAACAACCCCCCCTTAACTCTTAAATTAGTCCCCCCCTCTCTCACTTTACATTCAACATATTTGCTTATTAATAACAATAATTATATTTTTACTTAGAACATCAAACCAAATTGAACAATATACTTGTAGGTAGAGAGAAACACACAACCTTCTCATTTTTTTTTTAATAATCCAAGTTACCCTAACAAATTAAAAAGATTCTCTTATGCACCAAATAAAGGATTCAATACACAAATCTCAAAAGCTGCAAAGGAAAAATTATAGTAAAAAAGATAAAACAAATAACATGGCAATCGAGATAATGAACCAACGTAAAACTGAAACATGAAAAAACAACTTTTGTAGATTTCAAGGGTGAATCAAAAGACCCATGAACTTAAGGAGGAATAATTCCATTATACAATATCACAAAATAGGTTGACCAGATGCTATATTTGCAAATTTGGATTTGCAGTTTCTCAAAATATCATTTTACCTCTTCCTAACACCCACCCCTCTACACACACACACACACACACACATAGAGACACATCCCTGTGCATACCCATACCACTAACACCCCCCCTCCTCTCTCCCCCTCATGCCCCCCATATTCCCCCTAACTCTTACTAATCCCCTCTCCCACTCCCATACTCCTCCACCTACACCTAACCCTGAACCCTCCTGTCTCTCTCCCCTCCACTCCCTAAACCTTACTAACACATTCTCTATCTTACTTTCTCCTCTGCAGGCTTACCCCCTCCTCTCCCTACAGGGGAGAATGAGAGTGAGAGAAGGGATTAGTAAGGGTTAGGGAGATAGGGGATAGAGAGAGAGAGGGGAGGTTGGGGTTAGGTGTAGGTGGATGAGTAGGGGAGTGAGAGAGAGTGGGAGATGGGGTTAGTATGAGTTAGGGGGAATATGGGGGGGGGTGAGAGAGAGAGAGGAGGAACATGGGTGCTAGTGGTATGGGGATACATAGGGATGTGTCACTGTGTGTTTGAGAGAGAGAGGTAGATAGCGAGAGCCAATAGGGCGATGGTGTGTTAGGTGATTGGGGAAGAGATATGGGGTGGGGTTAAGGGTAGGTGGGGGAGCATGAGCATTTGGGTTAGAGAGAGAGAGAGGTAAAGGGAGAGACTTTAGGGGGTGGTAAGGGGTTAGAGGTAGATATAGAGGGGGGTTATTAAGGGGTTATAGGTAGAGACAAAGGGGGGTGTTAGGATATTGGGGGTAAGTAAGAGTTAGGGGAAGAGAGAGATATAGGGGGTTAGTAAGAGTTAGAGAGAGAGAGAGAGATAGAGAGATAGAGAGAGAGATATTGGGGGGTGGAAAGGGGTAGAGAGAGAGGGAGAGAGGGAGAGAGAGAGAGGGGGGGGTTGAGGATGAGAAGGGTGATTAGGGAGAAAGGGGGGTATAGGTGAAGAGCATGAGTGTTTTTGTTAGAGAGAGAGAGAGGTAAAGGGAGATACTTTAGGGCATGGTAAGGGGTTAGAGGTAGAGATGGAGGGGGATTGTTAAGGGGTTAGAGGTAGAGATAGAGCGAGGTGTTAGGATATTGGGGGTAAGTAAGAGTTAGGGGGAGAGAGATATATAAGGGGTTAGTAAGAGTTAGGGAGAGACAGAGAGAGAGAGAGGTAAAGGGTGAGAATTTAGGGGGTGGTAAGGGGTTATATGTAGAGACAGAGGGGGGTTTTTAAGGGGTTATAGGTAGAGACAAAGGGGGGTGTTAGGAGATTGGGGGTCAGTAAGAGTTAGGGGGAGAGAGAGAGATAGGGGGTTAGTAATATTTAGAGAGAGAGAGAGAGAGCGATTGGGGGTGGCAAGGGGTAGAGAGAGAGAGAGAGAGAGAGTTAGGGGTTTGGGTATGAGAAGGGTGATTAGGGAGAAATGGGGGTGTAGGTGAGGAGCATGAGTATTTGGGTTAGAGAGTGAGAGATAGAGGTAAAGGGAGATACTTTAGGGGGTCGTAAGGGGTTATATCTGGAGATGGAGGGGTGTTACCCCCTCCTCTCCATATAGGGGAGAAATAGTGTGAGAGAAGGGGTTAGGAATGGTTAGGGAAATGAGGGGAGAGAGAGAGATAGGGGGGTCAGGGGATCGTTAAGGGGTTAGAGGTAGTGACAGAGGGGGATTGTTAAGGGGTTAGAGGTAGAGACAGAGGGGTGTGTTAGGATATTGGGGGTAAGTAAGAGTTAGGGGGAGAGAGATATATAGGGGGTTAGTAAGAGTTACGGAGAGAGAGATAGAGAGAGAGATAGATTGGGGGTGGTAAAGGGGGGAGAGAGAGAGAGAGAGAGAGAGGTTTGGGGATGAGAAGATTGATTAGGGAGAAAGGGGTATAGGTGAGGAGCATGAGTTTTTTGGTTAGAGAGAGAGAGAGGTAAATGGAGAGACTTTATGTGGTGGTAAGGAGTTAGAGGTAGAGACGGAGGGGGATTGTTAAGGGTTTAGAGGTATACACAGAGGGTGGTGTTAGGAGATTGGGGGTAAGTAAGAGTTAGGGGGAGAGAGATATATAGGGGGTTAGTAAGAGAGAGAGAGAGAGAGAGAGAGAGAGAGAGAGGTTTGGGGATGAGAAGGGTGATTAGGGAGAAAGGGGTGTATAGGTGAGGAGCATGAATGTTTGGGTTAAAGAGAGAGAGAGAGAGAGAGAATTTAGGGGGTGGTAAGGGGCTAGATGTAGAGACAGAGGGGGCTTACCCCCTCCTCTCCCTACAAGGGAGAAAGAGTGTGAGAGAATTGGTTAGTAAGGGTTATGGAAAGGAGGGGAGAGAGGGAGATAGGGGCGTCAGGGGATCGTTAAGGGGTTATAGGTAGTGACTGAGGGGGATTGTTAAGGGGTTTATAGGTAGAGACTGAGGGGGGTGTTAGGATACTGGGGGTTAGTGGAGAAAGGGAGAAAGAGTGAGAGGAGGATTTAGTAAGGTTTAGGGAGAGAGAGAGAGAGAGGAGGATCAGTGGTAGGGGGAGTAATATGGATGCATGTGTGTGTGTGAGAGAGAGAGAGAGATAAGGAGGTGCTAGTGGGTTGGGGGGGTATTCTATATTAATGTGGGGGTCTTTGGGAGTTCTATGGGGGTGTATTAGAGGGTTTGGGGGGTTAGGAGTATAGGTAAACATAACACGCAAGCGTTTATTTTAACACAAACACATACGAATTTTTGCTGAATCGAACGCACACATGTTTTATGTTCAATAAAATGTGCATGCTATATGAAAAATCACAATTCTACCGCGATATTTAACATTACAATTTTTCCGTGATATTTAACATTACACTTTTATCACTATATTTAAACTTACAACTATATTGTTTGGTTTGGTGAAAAACATATTCAAAGGAATTGGGGGGTGGTACGCACTTACTAGGTAGAACGAGAGGGGGGGTGTTAAAGGGTTAGAGGTAGAGACATAAGGGGTTAGTAAGAGTTAGAGAGAGGGGTTAGTAAGGGTTATAGAGAGGAGGGGGAGAGAGATATGGGGGGTGGGGGTTAGGTCGTATTTTAAAAAAAAATTCCCACCCTTATCCCGTTTTGTGGATTTTTTTTGACGACATTGTTTGGAGGGAGTTATCTCGCCCTTCAAGTGATAAATTCTTCAGCCATTTTATGTTGGATTGTGTGCATCAAATTAGAAAAATTACAGTCTTTCAAAGCATGGGAAAGAACATTGGATTTTGGGGGAAATAACTCTGGAATATCTACTAACTCAAGGTGTATTCAAAAGAATGGAACCAAATCATTAACTGAATACATCAAATCTCCTGCACAAGGTTGTAATCTAAGGTAATCTTCAAAAAGAGTTGAAAATCCCATAGTAGTCCAGGGATTCATTTCCATTAACTTGGATTAGTTACTTGTGGATGCAGGAAGAAAAAAATTTAGAGAGCCTCATTCCCTACTAATATTCCCACATTCAGTTACGAAGAGAATAAATTCCGGTGTATATGGAATCATCTAATACACCTGCCAAATAGGTGTTGTTGCAAGAACTTAATGATACTTCAACAAAGGAGCATTTTGCAGGTGACTTGAAAGTCCCTTTCAATTTTCAGCAAAGAAATAAAAATATTCAGTGTATAGATTTTTAGGCAAGCCTTTCAACCAACCAGATGACCGAATACAGTGAGAATACCATTTATGTGGGAAGAAAATCATAGATTGCTATCAACCACCATATTTCCTCCTGTAAGTCGTCCGTCCAATGGAAAAGATAATGCAATAGGCCATTTTTCAACATCTTTCCTCTGCTCAACCCTACACTCATCTTCCATAGGAAAACACTTCCTCGACATGTAATAACTGAATTGTGTCATCGTAAATTTATCTTCTTGTGCTAACAAATGAAAAATGAAGGATTAATTGTAATTGCACTGCAAAGTTCTAAGGTCGGTTTCTCGTAAAACAAAGATTGTATAAATCCTGTTAAGATCCATATGTTCCAGCTCACGAACTGAGAGATTCTTTATCTTAGACAAAAACAAAAGAACTTCAAGATGAATACTAGAGATCTATTTCTTCAGAGCTTCAACCTTCTCAGGTAGTAGGGGTAGAAATATAACAGTATTGGGAAGCTGACATACATAAATTTCTATTGATTCATGAATAATATATCAAATCTTAACATCGATGGGGGTTCATTGAATCTTATCCTATATCCGTTTCTGAAAATGAAAGGCTAGCTTGCAACTAAGAAAACACTCTTAAATCCAATACCTACAATGAAAACAATAATTTTACATTCAAAACAGGAAAGAAAATCAAAGGGTTATATATTTGCACTAATATCTAATTTAAGAAAAAGGCCGACACACATTGTTATGTTTGTATTTTTAAATTTGTTTCCCACCCTTATTGTTGAATATTATAACTTCAAAGAATATTATATTTGTACTTTATTATTCTGGAGATGTTTCATTCCTCCGTGAAGATCTTATTGTATATCCAGAGATGTTTATTCCTCTATCGAAATGTGGTAACTAGGGTTGTTAGACCACCCTAGTGGGGTCGACCCAGTCAGTTGTAATGGGGTGTTTAACCCAGTGGTAAAGTTGGGGCCGACCTAGTTAATATAAAGTGCAAGTCGAAGATGTGTATATATAGAGGAGGTGTGTTCCTCATTTGACACACTTCTTCACTCACTTGAAATGTAGCACACTTATGAGAGAGAGGTCTGCTATGGAGGAGGAGGAGATCATGTCTTTGGTTTGCATCTTTGTATATTGCTGGTCATCTATATTGAGGAAGCTTTGCTGGGTTTTCTACCCCATGAGGGTTTCCCAGGATAAATCTGTGTCTCTTGTGTTTATGATGTGCTTGTTGTTTCTTCAGTGATCCTGTATATGCTATTATTGTGAAATGGAATGTAATGCTGATATTTTCTATCTTAGCATATTGAATCTTAACATGGTATCAGAGCTAACCTGAAGGAAGGCAATGTATGGCGCTTACGACACTTGCTTCACTTGCGACAATTTGAAGTTTTGGGTTTTATATAGAAAAAACCCATCATCGTGGAAATTTCGCTATAAATCCATTTCTGCGAAGGTTCAGAATATAAAAAGTTTACAGGTCGTAGAAAACATCCCCATGTACGTTGTGTCCAAATGGAATCCTCATATTCGTTGTACTTTGTGAGTTATGATCAGTACAAGTTAGGGTTTATGCCTCTTCCATATCTCAGTCATAATCAGGTGACCTAGGAAAAAAGGTCATAACTTGGGCTAGGAAGCTCCAATTGAAATTTCATAAAAATTGACACATAGTACACAGACTGTACTATCTAAGGAAATGTTTTCAGAGACCGTAGTTGAACCAGTGACACGTGGAACGCCGTACAAGTTCGCTCTCCTGTTTTATCCCATAAACAGGTCACGTTGCGACACTTGGCATAAATCTCTCTCAGAAAATCCAATTGAGGTCATACCTGTTAGGATGGAAAGATGATCGGTCAGGATACCACAAAAAAAAATTTCAGAGCCTGTGGATCGAAACGTTCGGAGTTACAGCAGAAACAATCAGGTACATATTTATGTCAAAACATAATTATTTTTGGAGCACCTTCATTCATGGCTTCCAGAGTTTAGGGTTTCGGAGAAAGTTGGAATTTTTGGAATCGGAGTCCACGGCTGAATGCTACTCAGGAAAATCGAAATTTAGAGACCAAGATCAAATTTTTGGTTGGGTAGAAGACCGGGCTTGATCAAACCCCAGTTCGGGATTTTGATCAGAAAGATGGAAAATTAGGGCTTCAACAAAAGTTGGAATTTTTTGAATTCTGTGACCACGGCTGGAAGCTCCTAAGAAAAATAAGAGTTTAGAGCCTTGCATCGAACCTTCTGATTAGGTAGAAGGGTGGGCTCCATTAAACCCTAGTTTTGAATCCTGTCCAGAAGACCCAGATGTTTCAAAGGCAATTTTTGAGCGGTCAAATCTTTGGAGATTTCAAAATTGAAGTATGCAAGTTTGATCAGCTCAGCAAGATCCAGTTTCAGGGGGAGTTGAGGCTAAGGCCTTACATAAGAAGACTATAAGAAATATCGACAGGTATGACTTAAGGAGATACAGGTATGTCTTGAAATCTGATTCTTGATTAAGTTCATAATATGTTTGTCTTCATATTATTCAGGTTAGTACAATATCGATTAATGTTAGAATTGTCTTATCACCCTAATAAAAGTATGAAGGCATGTGAATGATAGAAGACATTCATTGATTAGGGTTATATGATTGTACTAATGCACTGTGGTGTTGTATGAGGTTGATGTTGACTGCTAACACGATACAGGTACATCACGAAAGACAAATCAAGCTCCATGACCATGACAACATGAATACAAAGACTCATCCATAATCTTTGATCACATAGAAGTTCTACTTACGAGGTATGTATGACTTTGTTCTATTATGCTTAACCTATGAGATATGCAGGTTCTAGCACAGGATCTCTAAATCATTGAAGAGAACAAAGAAGATATTGTTTAGGTATGTTAGACATAACTAAGAAGGTATACTAATCCAGGTATGTTTTCCTATGTCAAGTTAGAATCCTACTTTGTGCTAGGATCTTAGTATACCCATGTATTGAATGATCATGACCATACATATTCAATATTATTTAGAATTATAATGTTTTGATAATATTGAGATTATACTAATGAATGTATGTTTGTGAGGATGACACTAGTGCACACTTGAGCATGCACAGTGGTACAGAATGAATAGAAGTTCAAAAGACATATAGAAGATCAAGCGGGAGGCAACCACACAAACATAAAAGATAAGTAATTGAATTGTTATTTGAATTACTGAATAGTCTATGATATTGCTCGTAATAATTGTATGCATATTTGTATTCCTAGAATATATCATGCTGAGTGTAAACATTCATATAGCATTGAATAGTATACTACTAATATGCTATGATTGGTAAGTTGGACAAACATTCCATTGTTGCTTATCTAGAATGAAACCTCTTTGATGACATGCTGAGAGCTATGCACACTCTCGATAGTATGTTCTGGTAGAGATGGAAGGCATCTAGATAGCCATTGTGTGCATACAGGATATGGAAAAGTGTTGTGCCAAAGTATTGGTCAAGACAGTAGCATAACTATGTAAATGATATATGTATGCATTATAGGTTATCATGTCAACATGATTTCATGATTATGAAGTATTACTAATCATGTACTTAATTTTGATTTGTAGGAAAGATCATGAAGAATGATGAACACCGAACAAGTGATGGATGTTCAACAAGAAGATTTACAAATCAAACAAAATATAGAAGGCTCGTGGCTAGAAGATTCTCTTAGAAAGAGGAAGAGAATCATGATGAGATGTTTGCTCCAAGTGGCTAGATAAGACCATTCTCTTAATGGTGTAATTAAAGAAGAAGTGTGAATCAGGTTCTGTATGGGTACTCGGGATCGATAGTCATTTGATGAGCTTAATGATCACCATGGGTAATGTGGATCTCAACCTTTGCTACAAGGTTGAATATGGTTTCTATACACAGATGACATAGATGCAAGAAGGAACTCACCACCGAGTTCGAATGATATTGAGGCTCATATCAGTAGATCCATCTGAAGAGAGATGGCACAGATAGATGGTTGCAGAAATGAAAAATGAAAGATCTCAGATTGATGCATTACTTACTAGGTCTGGAAGTATGGCAAGGCTCAGAAGGAATCTTTCTCATCCCGGGAAAGTATGCTGGAATGTACAACCATGGCCACTCTCATGGGTTCCGACTTGAAGCTGTTAGCTGATGACTCAGAGTTAGTGGATGTGACTCTATATAGACAAATTATTGGGTCATTGATGTATCTAACAACTACTAGGTCAGATATATGCTTTGCTGTGAACACCTTGAGTCAGTATCTAGTGGAAACTAGATGTGTTCACTTGATAGTTGCAAAGCATGTGATGAGGTACCTAAAGGATACTATAAACTTTGATCTATGCTATCTTGGAGATCATGACTTCAGATGGCTACATAGATGTTGATTGAGCAGAAAGTGTATCAGATAGGAAGAGCACATCGAGATGATGTTATTGTCTGGGATCAACCATAATCTTGTGGTTTAGCAGGAAGCAGTCTAGTGTGGCTCTCAGCACAAGCGGAATATATGGTTGCTTGCTCTGCTAGTTGTGAAGCGGTATGGCTTCAGGATTGTTTGACTTAGAAGTGAACCCAACTGTGATCCTATGTGACAAACAGATTTGTATCAAGATGGCAGAGAATCTAGTGTTCCATGATAAGTCAAAGCACATAGAGATCTGACATTTCTATATACAAGATATGGTGCAGAAAAAGAACTATAAAGTTTGAATTTGTAACAAGTTTTCGATGTACTAACCAAACCTCTACCTCAAGTAAAGTTTGAGTATTTTCTGAGACAAGCTTGGTAGGACCCTCCTCGAAATGGGGAGTGATGTGGTCACTTATGATGAGATTTCCTGCATCGACAGTGAGGTCGATGATGTGGATACCTATATTGGTGATGCCGACAGAGAGGTTGGTGGATAGTCCTTAGACAGGGTTTAAGTTGACGAAGGGATTGCATCATAATAAAACACATGTTCTAAAAGGATCCATAGACATATGTCTCCGAGAAAGAAGAGGGATTGCATCATCCTTGAACATATGTTCTAAATTGATCCGTAGACAGTTGTCTTTGAGAATGAAGTCCTTAGTGGACAGGTGGGGATTGTATCATCCCCGGACTTCAGTCCCTTGAATTAATCTGTAGACCTATGTCTTCGAGAATGAAGTCCTTAGTGGACAGGTTGGGATTGGATCAGCCCTGGACTTCAGTCCTAAAGTGAGTTGTAGACATATGTCTCCGAGAATGAAGTCCTTAGTGGACATGTGGGGATTGGATCATCCCTGGACTTCAGTCCTAAAGTGAGCCGTAGACATATGTATCCGAGAATGAACTACCTAGTGGACATGATAGGACTACATCGTCCCTGAGCGCTTAGTTCAAAATGTATGTGTGTGGATTAAATCATCCTTGGACATAGTCCTAAATGAATGGTGTGGATTAATTCATCCTTGGACATAGTCCTAAATGAATGGTGTGGATTAAATCATCCTTGGACATAGTCCTAAATGAATGGTATGGATTAATCATCCTTAGACCGTAAATCCCGTAATTCTAAAAGGAAGGATTGTATTAAAAGAGATTGAGTATGGATTAATCATCCTTAGACCGTAAATCCCGTAATTCCGAAAGGAAGGATTGTCTTAAAAGAGATTGAGTATGGATTAATCATCCTTAGACCGTAAATCCCGTAATTTCGAAAGGAAGGATTGTCTTAAAAGAGATTGAGTATGGATTAATCGTCCTTAGACTGTAAATCCGGTAATTCCGAAAGGAAGGATTGTCTTAAAAGAGATTGAGTATGGATTAATCATCCTTAGACCATAAATCCCATAATTCCGAAAGGAATGATTATCTTAAAAGAGATTGAGTATGGATTAATCATCCTTAGACCGTAAATCCCGTAATTCTGAATGGAAGGATTGTCTTAAGAGATTGAGTATGGATTAATCATCCTTAGACTGTAAATACCGTAATTCTGAAAGGAAGGATAGTCTTAAACATGATTGTGATGAGATTGATCCCGTAATTCCGAAAGGAAGGATCATGTGTATTGCAGAGTATGCTGCTATTGTGTATACTTGACTGATGAGGATACTTGTATTGATATTGATGATATGTATTGATGAGGATATGTATTGATGAGGATACTTTTATGTATACCTGTATTGATGAGGATACTTGTATTGATGAGGATACTTGTATTGATGATATGTATACTTGTATTGATGAGGATACTTGTATTGATGATGTGTATACTTGTATTGGTGTGGATACTAATCGTGATGATCTAGATGATGATGCTGCTGATCGTGATGATCTAGATGACGATGCTACTGATCGTGATGGTCTAGATGACGATGCTGATCATCGTGTGATGACGATGCTGATGATCGTGTGATGACGATACTGCTGATCATGATGGTCTAGATGACGATGCTGATGATCGTGTGATGACGATGTTGCTGATCGTGATGGTCTAGATGATGATGCTGATGATCATGTGATGACGATGCTGATGATCATGTGATGACGATGCTGATGATCATGTGATGACGATGCTGCTGATCGTGATGGTCTAGATGATGATGTTGATGATCGTGTGATGACGATGCTGTTGATCGTGATGGTCTAGATGACGATGCTGATGATTGTGTGATGACGATGCTGATGATCCTGTGATGAAGATGCTGATGATCGTGAGGATCCAGATGTTGATGTTGCTGTAGCTGTTCGAGTGCTGCAGAAGATAAAGACTCAGTACTGAAGATGTTGATGTTCCAGTATTGAAGATGTTCCACTAACTGCTTGAGTTACTGATGATGTTGAGAAAGCTTCCAATGATTTATAGATGTATCATGTATGATGTTGATGACTCCTTGCTCGTGCAGATGTTGTTATAATATCCTTCTCGTTAAGGGGGAGTGTTGAATATTGTAACTTCAAAGAATATTATATTTGTACTTTATTATTTCGGAGATGTTTCATTCCTCCGTGAAGATCTTATTGTATATCCCGAGATGTTTATTCCTCCGTCGGAATGTGGTAACTAGGGTTGTTAGACCACCCTAGTGGGGTTGGCCCAGTCAGTTGTAATGGGGTGTTTAACCCATTGGTAAAGTTGGGGTCGACCTAGTTAATATAAAGTGCAAGTCGGAGATGTGTATATATAGAGGAGGTGTGTTCCTCATTTGACACACTTCTTCACTCACTTGAAATGTAGCGCACTTGTGAGAGAGAGGTCTGCTATGGAGGAGGAGGAGATCATGTCTTTGGTTTGCATCCTTGTATATTGCTGGTCATCTATATTGAGGAAGCTTTGCTGGGTTTTCTACCCCATGAGGGTTTCCCAGGATAAATCTGTGTCTCTTGTGTTTATGTTGTGCTTGTTGTTTCTTCAGTGATCCTGTATATGCTATTATTGTGAAATGGAATGTAATGCTGATATTTTCTATCTTAGCATATTGAATCTTAACACTTATCCCATTTCATGGATTTGTTCTGACGACACTGTTTGGAGGGAATTATCCCACCCCGTTGGTGATAAATTCTGCAACCATTTTCCGTTGGATGGTGTCCATCAAATTAGAAAAAATACAACATTTATAGCCCTATTATTATCCCCTTGAAGGCCTATATTGGTGACATTTGATGCCCTAGTTTGGTTATATTTGGAATCTATGGAACACCCCCATCTCACTTTACCTATAACCCCTTACCACCCCACAATGTCTCTCCCTTCACCTCTCTCTCTCTCTCTCTCTCTCTCTCTCTCTCTCTCTATTTCTCTCTAACCCATTAACACAACCTCCCCCTTTTTTTCTACCTCTAACCCCTTACCACCCCCCATCCCCCTTTCTCTACCTCTAACCCCTTACCACCTCCCAGCCCCCTTTTTCTACCTCTAACCCATTACCACCAAGAATTAATTTTAATGTTATAATCGACGCAAAATAAAATTATACCCCCACCCCCCCTTCGGAAAAAAAGTTATATTGTTACAAAACGTGCACTCATTATGTAACTATAAAATGTGCACACGTTCTGTAAATATAAAACACATGTGCGTTGTGTTTTGGCGGGATTTAAAATTTAAATTTAAACAAAACTTGTGCACGTTACTTAGCACTATGCCCGAACCTCCACACTAGCTAGCATGACATTCCTATGCCTATGTGTCTGCTTGATACTTTGCTTTAGATTTACCATGTCCTTGCCTTGGAATATGATATACCATGGATAATTGAGCATTGTATCCAATTTTTTAAGTGTGCCTGTGTTTAGCTGTTGGTTATAGTGTGCTAGACACCATCATTTTTTATGAAATTTTAGACGCAGATAGTATTTTTTTGCAGATTCCAAATATGTATTTCTAAAAAATAATATATATATATTTTATATATTTTTCTTAATTTTCTTGTGTCATGACTCCTTAACTCAAAAAATACATTGTTAGTGTTTCGTCCATAACTCTTATGTTTCTCAACCATCTTGGACAAAAATTGTATGGTGTACTAAAGGACATCGACCTCTACATGATATAGAAAAACGGTTTCAAAATAGATGCATTAAGACCTTCAAAGGCTGCACCCAAAATTGGCATACTGTTTTCGAGGTTCAATCACTTAGATAATTAAAGAAAAAATTAATTTTTTTTTTTTGGGGGGGGAAATAGCAGTGCACTAGTACTACTTGTTCTCTATATGTATGCCAGTTTTCATAAGTTGATTCAATCGTTTAGGGACTCAAAGGATGCACCCACAAAAACATATACCTTATAATATGTCCAAAAAATAAAAAGTTCTTGTTACAAATGATCAAACTTCGGATAGTTAAGAACATTTTAAATAAAAAAAATTGCATATTCAGAAACGTAATTTAATTTCCTACGTTTCATCTTTTTTACTCATCGCAAGATTCATTGTGTATGTGTTTCAAAAAATCCATTTAAGTTGATGGATGTCTGTTTTTTCAGTTTTCTATTGTATCTAACATGTCAAAAGAGACCCTCATTAGCTTGCACAAACCCACAGTGGCACCACATGAAGAGTAATGGGAAGATGACATAGTCTCATTTCAATTACAAGAAATATGGGCGCACAACCGCCAATGCATATCGGTTGGTCAACAAACACAACAATAGTGATTGCTTACACCGTCTGAAATGTAGAATGGAAGAAACACATATCTTAGAGGTAAACAATCAACAATATTACATAGTCTCATCATCGGGGACATTACTACATAGTCTAGTCAACAAAAATATTACATAGTCTATAGGTTTGCATAGAAGTAAAGAGGAGAGAGAAAAAACAACATAATTGAAGATGAAGAAGAGTGAGGACAACATTAAGAAGTAAAGAGGAGAGAGAAAAAACAACATAATTGAAGATGAAGAAGAGTGAGGACAACATTAAGAAGTAAAGTGGAGAGATAAAAATAAGCATAATTGAAGATGAAGAAGAGTGAGGACATCATTAAGTATATTATGAAGGTTAACATATTTATTTATGGCCTGGAATAAGTTCTTCGGATCTCACACAAACACTGAAGATTTTTCTTTTCAAATCATAATATCATTCAATAGAAATCTAGAGCTATTGTCATGATTGGTCACAATTGCATAGTCATTTGCCATTATTTTGTTCAAGCATTATAAATCTCAAATTCTGTGGACATTTTTATTATTACTAAGTGTGAAAATTGATGATAAACTCACAATGGGGCAATGTCAATTGAATGTCCTATAATTGGAGGGAGAGGAGCTTCACAAATCTTCTCTTTGAAATGTCCACACCTTAGCCACATTAATGTATATGACTAAATATTTTAAAAAATTATTCGAACTGACTATAACTCAACTTTAAAGAATATGTCTATCCAAATACTAATTTTCTCTTCCTTCAACATCATTCAAAATAAACAAATTCCTTTTACATTTTACATGAAGAAAAAGTTAATTTATCTTTACATGAAAAAATTGGATTAGAAAAATTAAGCACTAGAAACATAAGAGACAATTATTGAAGATATAAATACATATTTACATGATAATGTTGATGAAATGGAAATTGAAAATAGAGTACAAGAAGAACAAATTGAAGTTGAAGAGACCATTGTTGAAGATGTAAATAGTGATTTACATGCTAATGTTGATGAAGTCAATATTGAAGATCAAGTTCAAGATCCAGAAATTGGATCTGGTATGTATATATCATGTATTTTCCAAATTCATTTTTTTATAATGAATTGTATTTTTGGATATATGTTAAATTAAATTTAACTTGATGTATAGGTACTTTCACCATTGATGATGAAATGTTAGAAGACATTGATTGCGACAAATATGGAGAAAAAATAGCTATACATGTTGCACGATATCGTGCTACGCAAATTTATGATGATATTCTCAAAGAATATTCAATAGCAGGACAAGCGCAAATTTTGAGATGTTTATTAGTGTCCAAGAAGTTAAAAGGTGTTACGACATTATTGGGTATTCACAAGGCGACAAAAGAGTCGAAATTGAAACATAATGTGATAGAAAATATAAGTGATGCAATAAAAAAATTTGGAAAATCCAAGAAGAAAGATACCAAAGTTGCATGTAGAGCAATTCAAACAACAATTATTTCAGCTAGTACTAGACAAAATCGTTTGACAACACAACTAGCAAAAACAATAGGAATGTTGATGTATATGTAACTTCGGAATGTATTTCATATATGTATGTTGTATGTACTCCTATAGAGAGGGTATTATTCCTCTATACGGAAGTGTCGTCATTTATATTGTAAGTGTCGTAACTTATACTTGATGGGTTATTAGACCACCTTGTTGGGGTCGGCCCTGTATAAGTCATGTGGGTTGAAGGGTTATTAGACCACCCTATTGGGGGTTGGCCATGTGGGTCGAAGGGTTATTAGACCACCCTATTGGGGGTCGGCCCAGTCAACACTATGTTATGTGGTTAAGTTCGAGCCTACATGATTTATGTAAAAGGAAGTCAAGTCAAGTATAAATAGAGTGCGGGAGGCACTCTATTTCATCACTCACTTCTCACTCATGCACTCAAGGAGGAGTGGCACACTTATGGAGGAGGAGGATATGCTACTAGGATATGTCTATCTCTTATGTTTGGGTTGTATCATTGCTCTATCTATCTCTGAGGAAGTTATTGGGGTTTTTCACCTTTATGGTTTTCCCCAAGTAAATCTTGTGTCTCTTGTGTGCTTGCATTATTGTCTCCATGATTGACATGCTGTAGATATGTTGTACATGTTGTTCTCTTAGTTAAGATCCTAGATCAGATTGAATTAAATTATGAAAATTTAACATGGTATCAGAGCTAGCCTGAAAGAAGGCATGATATGGCATGTATGACACTTGTTGCACTTACGATGCTAGGGCTTGATATAGCAAAAACCAGTCATCGTAGAAATTTTGCTATAAATCCATTTTGGAGACGTTTTCGGATCTGAACTCTTTACCGGTCGAAGATTAAATCCCCATGTACCTTGTGTCCAAAGGAAAACCTCTAATTCATTGTACTTTGTGATTTATGATCTGTACAATAAAGGGTTTCTGCCTCTTCCAGATCTGAGTCAAAAGCAGGTGACCTTGGGAAAAAGGTCATAACTTAGGCTAGGAAGATCCAAATGAAATTTTGTAAAAAGTGACAAGTAGTACACAGACTGTACTATCTCACAAAAAGTTTTCAAAGGCCGAAGTTGAACCAGTGACATGTGGCACGCCGTATAAATTCGCTCTCTTGTATTATCCCATAAACAGGTCACGTTGTGACACTTGGCATAACTCTCTCTCAGAGAATCCAATTGAGGTCAGACCTATAAAGATGGAAAGATAACAGGGCGGGATATCTCATAAATATTTTTCAGAGGCCGAAATTGAAACAGTGACATGTGGCACGCCGTACACATTAGCTCTCTTGTATTATCCCATAAACAGGTCACGTTGCGACACTTGGCATAACTCTCTCTTAGGGAATCCAATTGAGGTCAGACCTATCAGGATGGAAATATAACAGGTCGGGCTATCTCAGGAAACGTTTTCAGACCCTGTGGATCGAAAAGTTCAGAGGTACACCAGAAACAATCAGGTACATATTTCTGTCAAAAATAGAATTATTTTTTAGTACCTTCATTCATGGCTTCCGGAATTTAGGGCTTCAGAGAAAGTTGGAATTTTTGTAATAAGAGACCACGGTTGGATGCTACTCATCAAAATCGAAATTTAGAGACCAAGATCAGAATTTTTGGTTGGGAAAAAGGCCGGGCTTGATTAGACCCTAGTTCGGGACTTTGATCAGAAAAGTGGAAAATTAGGGCTTCTGTAAAAATGGGAATTTTTGAAATCTGGGACCACGGCTGGAAGCTCCTCAGAAAAATAGAAGCTTAGAGGTTTGGATCAAACCTTTTGATTGGGCAGAAGAGTGGTCTTTATCAAACCCCAGTTCAGGGTCACGTCCAGTGAATCTTGAAGTTTCAAAGGCAAAATTGAGGAGTGAAACTTTGCAGTTTTCAAATTCTGAATATACCAGCTTGATCAGCTCATCAAGGCGCATATTTCTATCCTTTCTGAAGTTTGAAATTCAAAGTTTGAATTTTTGGGGTTTTTATGACAAACCCATATCCAGCTCCAGGTCTAGTTCTTGCAAATCAAGTGGATTGGGTTAATCCTAGAAGAAGATGAATTGATCATCTGCATAAGTGAAGAAGTTCCTATTTCAAAGGGAGATGAGGCTAAGGCCTTACATAAGAATATTTCAAGCGATCTCGACAGGTATGACTCATCGAGGTATGTTTCGATATTTGTTCATGATTAAGTTTATGGTATGTTTGTCTTCATGTTATTACAGTTAGTACAATCTTGATTTTAGATTTGTCGTATCACCTTAACAAAATTATGAATGCATGATAGAAGATATTCATTGGTTAGGGTGTTGACACTTATGATTGTACTAATGCATTATGGTGTTGTATGAGGTTTATGTTGTCTGCTAACATAAAAGGTACACCAATAAAGACAAATCATGTTCTACTTCAAGAACATATGATCATGGTGACATGAAGAAAAGGATTCATCCATTGTCATAGATCACATAGAAGATATGCTTTCGAGGTATGTATAACTTGTTTCTACAATGGTTAACTTATGAGACATGCAGGTTACTAGCACAAGTCACTGAAGAGAACCAGAAGACATTATGCGGGTATATTAGACATAACTAGCTAGCATGCTAATCCAGGTATGTTTTTCCTATATCAAGCCAGAATCCTACCTTGTGTTAGGATCTTATACTATTGTGTTGTTGATAATGATTATTCATGAAGTCATAGGTTGAATAATCATGGTGGTATGCATATTATGTTTCGTACCATAATTGATGATATGACTAACCAGAAGAATCATGAAGGTATAGTTTTGAATAATCATGGGTTTTATGCATATTATATCTCTTCTCTTGATTGATGATTTAACTAACTAGAAGAGTCCTATGATTAAATAAGAATATGTATGAATAAAAGAAGACTTCCTTGAAACCTTGAATACTAATGTTTATTATCTGTGTTTGAATTGATCCTGACTATACATGCTTGAGATTATTGTGTTTTGATAAATTATACTAATTAATTATGTATGAGACCTAGAGGATAACACAATGATGATACTAACAAGCATGCATATGGATCGAGAATGTATATAAGTTCAAGGACAGGTAATCCAGGAAGCAAAGATCAAGAGGGAGCACACTGCAATAGTTTCTACAAGGATGCAGATATTCAGAGGGAGTTGACCACTTCTCACAATCCACATCAGAATGGAGTTGCAAAGATTCAGAGGGAGTCCACCCAAAAAACAAACAAAGATAAGTATTTGAATTGTCATTACTTGCATATTTTATTGTTTAAATAATATTGTTCAATAATGTATATACTGATGTTCCTAGAATTAGGTTGTGTATTATGCATATTAGAATAGTTGCATTGATGAACAGTTGTTAACACCTAAAAAGTGCTCATTAGCTCATTTCCTTATTCACATGACCCATTTGTCCACTTTTTCCACCATCTGAGCCTCTAAAGCCAACAAAAGGTCACCAAAATACCTTAATACACCCCTTTTCCCCCTCAAAAAGATTATTTTTCCTAAAAAAACATAAAAAAACCCTCAAAAGGGTCTAAAATTCCCAAAAATATTAAAAAGGGAATAAAAATATTAATTTTATTCAAAAAAGGAAAAAGGAGGAAAAAGTACCTAAACCATGTTGGTCAATACCATTGGTTTCCACAAAACCACAATGGTATTCCCCACCATCAAAACCTATAAAAAGGTGGTAGGGGCTCCTCATTTCACATCCATCCATATTCCTATCCTCATGCTGCCAAAATCTCCCTTGAGCTTTTGGCCATTGTAGCAACCTTGGAGAAAGGACCCTTTGGAGTTTGGAGCTTCTCACCCTTGGAGCTTCTCAACTATCTTCATCACTTGGAGGTATTGTTATTGCAAGCACTTGCTTGCCCCCATTTTCAATACAAAATTATTTCTTATATTTCTTGTTCTTGTTTTTTAATTCAAAAATGCACATGCTAGTTTAGTTTAGATTTAGATTTAGTTTATTGTTTTTGCTTAATATTGAAACTGTTGCCACTAGTTAGCAGGTGCCCATTGCACTAAGCTTGGTTGCAAAACCAAGCCAACAGTTTTTGGCAACTCCGCTTCTTTCGAATTTTTAGATCTCACTTTTGCTTTAGATCTTAGTTTTTGATAGTATTAGTTAGCTTAATTCATAGATCTGCCACCCTAGACAGCAGATCCATTGTTGTTCTAGATCTTGGCCCATTTTATTGCCATTAACAGCCCGAAATTTTCAATTTTCGGTTTCGTTTTTCGGCGTCCGCGTACGGCTCTCGCCTCGCGGCTTTTTTCCCAACAGTCGCGCAGCTCATCGCAACTGCGCGGCCCTTTTCCGCGCAGTTCACCGCGGCTTCGCGGTCAATTAGAGCGCTGCACATCGCGGCTTCGCGGACATTTTCCGCGCTGCACATCGCGACTGTGTGACGAAATCCCGCGCGGTCCATTGCGGCTTCGCGGTTGAAACCCGCACTGCCCATCGCGACTGTGCGACAGAAACCCGTGTGGTCCATCGTGGCTATTCTTTCAAAACCCACGATGCCATTTTTTCCATTCGGCCAATCCGTTTAAAAAATTAATTTTTTACTGTATTTTCTGCCCACATAGCACATTTTATAGTACTAAAATTCCAACATTGTTTACAGCCATAGGAAAATTTTACTATTTAGAATGCACCTTTGAAAAAGTCTTTTTAAAAATTTTCAGAAATTGAAAGAAGTATTTATTTTGCATTTTATGTAGATAAAAAATTTTGCTGTTTACTTCCTTGATATTTTGCCCATAGCAATTTTTGAAAAAGAAATCCATTTATTTCTTTAAGAAGTCATATTATTTGCTTTCCTATTTCAAAAGATCGTTTGTTTTTTGAATAGTTTTTAAAAGCATTTAATTTCCATTTATTGAAGAAGTCATATTATTTGCTTTTCTATTTCAAAAGATCTTTTGTTTTTTGAATATTTTCTGCAAAGCATTTAATTTCTCAAATTCAGTTTAAAATACCACACATGCACCCACTCAAACACATAATTTAAACTGAGCCTTAAAATTTACCCTAACTTCAACCCACTTTTAACCCCACTTGGGGAACACTTAAAAGAACTTTGTAGCTAGGTAGTATTGAGGGGATAGGTGTTCCAATAACACCCCTCAGTTATTACATTTGAGACATAGCTGTTGTCCATTAGGGAACCAAAATCTCCTAGTATTTGTTGGCACGGTCATAACCAGTTTATCGGAAGGCCTCTCCCCTAGGAGGGTTGAAGTCGCGAGGATGGTTCCGGAAGTCTGAGTGGAATACCAAAATCCATTCAGTAACCGAAGGCTACCATTCGCAGTTCTCGGGATATCCCTGTATGGGGGTATTGCGGTAAAAGGACCAAACGACAGATTTACCTTTTCTGGACGTGTCATGAACGACGTATCCTAGTTTCCATTCTTTAGGATTGATTACCCGGTGTCCCTCCCAGCAGGGGGATATCTAGCCGTTGATTCAACACTCAATATTGTCTGACTTGGATTTCATCACCTTGCAGAGAATATCGTTTGTTGATTCACAATACGTTTAGTTAGGTGTTTGCATGATACAATCCACCTTTGGTCTAGTAGCACCTCTTTTTTCTAGAAGCTGTTTGCATGTTGGTACTTTGACCATTTTTTGCATCCATCCACTTATTATAGCACAGCTGCTATAATAAGTGCATTTTTGAGGTTGATTTTTTGGCCTGAGAGCCTTCATTTTCACTCCCCTTGTTAGCACTCGGATTTTCCTTGGGCTGTATCAAAGAAACCCGAGGTAACCTATTTCAAACCAATCTTTAGACTGAAAGTTGGCCTCCTTCAGCCAGAGAGGGCTCTCTCGGCAAATCTGCCATCCAATGTCACCACGACAGCAGTTTGACAATGAAACTCAAGGGCCAATTTGTAAAATAATAATAAAAACTTAAGGATTTTTAATGAGGTGGCTAGATCAACATGAATAAGATACCATTGGGAAATGGAGTCGAGAAACAGAAAAATATGGACCAGCAGTTAAACAAATATTTTCATACAAAGGCAAGATAGCTGTCTTATTACAGTCAATAAGATTTTTGCAGGTGATAGGGAAAGAAATAAAGACAGTCCATTAACAGCAGGCATCAATTTTCAGATGAATCTACCGTTAATTTTAGAGAAATAAATGGATGCTCAGAAGCGAATAAATTGAGGCATATAAACATGAATCTCAATCTATATAAACGTTCATCTAAGCATAGAAGAAAATGACATAATGAAAGGCATAACGCAGAAAGTAAACTTGCATGATTAGAGAAAGGGAAAGGCACAGACTGCAATTTTTAAACAACACATGAATCTTTTATGAAAAATCTGCTCATTTCTGAGATCTGTATTAATTTCTGAAAACCCTGCAAAACACCCAAAATGGGTCTCTCCTTACAGAAAATCCAACCCCTTTTACATTGCCAAAATGCAAAATTTATACAAAATTCTTCCCTATGAGCAAACCCTAACTGTATTTTTTCTAAAAATAAACTACCGATACTAAAATAATAATTAAATAACTAATCACTACTTTACAAAATTAGTTTTTAAACAGTAAATGATGGAAAATCTGGAGTATTGTTCACTTCGAGCTGCCAGCTGCCTCTATTTTTTCACTTCTTCCACCGGTATTTAATATTCTGCCACTTGTTGATATTCTGCCTGGAATTTCTGGGCTTTCGAGGTATTCTATTCCTTTACTCCCTTACTCTCGTCCACTTCATCTTTGACCATTAGATGATAAAAAATGGCAAACACAACAATTTCTTCCACATAAGTACTAAGAAGCACCGAATCCAATAAACAAATGGATCCCAAATCATCACACTCAAGATCATTTTCTGCAAGAATCTCTGATATATGGTTCCTATTGTCCTAAAACTGGATAACTTTCAAATCTTTTTCAAACTAACTCTTCCAGCTGACAAGGTGTGCATCGTCTTCTCGGGGTTTACATGTTCTTTTGATTTTGTTTCAACACTGCTGTTCTGTTGCAATATCCAAGCTCATGTAAATAAACACAAATGTTTCTGCCAAAGATGAAATTAATTCAAAAAATCCAGCTGTAAAAGTCTGAGAATTTTCTGGCAAATTTGAGAAAGTGTAATGTTTCATCACAATACCACAGAACAGTATCGAAACAATCCCAGAGAGACCAAGGCTTTCAGCTAACATGTATGATAAATAAGGAAAGAGCACAAATAAGCAGCACTCCAGATTCTGAAGATTGTCAATCCCAAGTCCCGTATACTTGAAGAGTAAAGCAGAACTCAACGCCACTGCAGCTCCTGTGGACATGGAACCAAAGAAAGTTTCAATAAACCTCCACAATGCAATAAAAAAGCTCTGATTGGTTGCTGGATGCTGACGGACTGATAACATTGTCCTAAATCTGGATGGAGCGAGTCCCCTCAGTCCGCATTCGAGAGGGATTTCACCCAAATGGCAATATTCCACGTGCTGTGTCGAGACCTCTCAATAAAGCCCCGCTTTTACAACTTCTTAAAGAACATAATCCAGAAAGCCTGCGTCGTCAAAACTTTTAACGGGCTTGGGAATGTCTCGACCATCAACGGTAATTTCACGTCTGTGACGATATTCCCTGACCTCATCTTCAGTCATGGAAGCGATGCCCGGTGTCTCCACATAGAAATTCTTCTCAAAGGGTGTCAGGTTCTGGAAATCTTGCTTCGGCAGAGAGATACCTAAAATGGGTGCCATGGAAAAATACCCCAATGTTGGGAACAATCACTGAATGTAACGTTTGAATACAGGCTATATGGCCATCATATCGTGGGAAAAGAAACCATCTCGTCGATCCTCTGCTACAGAGAATAGCAACAACATCAGCCCTGGATGCCAATCTCGTCGAAGCCTCCATGAAGAGTTTGACTGCTGTATGGCCATTTGGCATGCGTGAATTTGCATTCCGTGTTCTCCAACCTCCATCAAATATCTCCCACACCATAACCAAAACTTTTTCTCATCTCATTCAACGTTAGGGTTTGGTGCTCCGTTTCAAGTGATAAGACGCCAAAAGAAGAGACTACCTACCCTTTTATACTCCCGCCAATGGTTGGTATCCGCGCGGGGGTTGAGTGGTTTTCGATACCACGTTTCACAAATGCGGACGTATAAAAAATTGACACGTTGGAGAGTGGTTTTCTCACCGCGCCAGCTTCATTTCTTATCCACCGAGCATGTTGCAAATGCGGAGTCACGTGGATCGTTGATCTATATTGAAACTTTTACATCTGATCTCGCTACGTGTCAGCATGGGAATCAAGTTTCTGAAAAATGAGCTCTCGGTGTTGGGTGTGCATACATTTTGCTTCAATCTTTTATTTTGCACCCAAACTATAACATTAAAAAGAAATCCATGTCGTCTTTAAAAATCGAAACCTAGGGTTCATGAAGATCGAAGGCCTTATCCATAAGGTTTTTTATAAGCTATCTTATAAAAATAAAAATCCTTTTTAAAGTTTCAAATTTTGACTTTTTGTAGAAAACTTTAAAAGACTTAAAATTTCTTCATAATTTCTTTTTTTTTTAAAACCATACAACCCATAGAGCTGACCATAAGTCTATTAAGAACTCTGTTCCTTTTGCACCTTTGGAGTATACATTCGAGGAGGAAATGTTTCTTTTGACCAAGTTTGAAAAACTCCACCATAAAAATGTTCTATTTAGCACCGCCAGAGTTGCCGGAAGATGATTAACGTCGTCAGAAGACATTTAAGCACGAAATTTTATGTAGTGCCAACACCCCTTCTTGCACCCTTGGTTGCATTAGGGTTTTTGAGTTTTTTATACATTACCATTTTACACAGAAGATTTTTTTCATAAAAAACTTTTTTCTCACCATTGAGAATTTTAGACGCTCTCGTCGTCTTCAGGGCGAACTCCCAGAGTTCAGTCTACTTGGCTCTCCACGTCACCGACGCCGAGCCTTATCCCTTGACTCGACACATCGTCGGTTGAACAGACAGTCATCCGATTCTGACGCGCCTCACTTCACATTAGATTTTGAGGCAGAATCCGAAAACCTTACCGAGTTATTACCAACCAACCTCATGGTTGGGACACAATTCGACCCACTTTTTACCAGCACCATAGGTGATACATCCACAGACCCTTCTACTACGGTGCCATCCATGGCAACAACCACCCCCCTGGGTATGCCTAATATGGGGGACACTCCATTTTTAGGGATGCCCAACACAGGACCACCTCCTATTACGGGTACGTCGAACATAGGGGTCACACCCCCTCTCATTTCCACAACCCATATCCCAGGAATCCTTACTACTATTCCTAACCCGGGTGTAACCCATGTTGCACTTGAAGGTGTTGGCCCATACCAGACCATATCTATTGGAGGACACATACCTTCAATACCTAGCATACCTTTAGGCGCTACTGGACCCCTACATCATACCACCATGACTAGTCATGTCCCAGTCACTACGCCACATTCATCTGCTAGCTTACCATACATGGCGAGTCTGAACTTACCAGACTTAGCCAGGTTAACCAATGATCCTATCCGACATGACCCTGCGTGGCCTCACATGCCCACCAAACTCCCCTCCGACATCCCTAAGTTTGAGGGCAAGGCAGGTGAGGACCCCCAGAACCATATCATGTCCTTCCATCTATGGTGTTCCTCCAACTCCATAGTGGACGACTCTGTCCGCCTCCGCCTGTTACAGCGCACCTTCACTGGCTCTGCAGCCAAGTGGTATATCGAGCAGCCCCATGGGACCCATGCCACCTTTACCTCCCTTGCCTTGACCTTCCTGCAGTTCTTCCAGTTACCCGTCCGCTATGACGCGGGAGTTGAGATCCTACTGTCTTGCAGACAGAACACGGCCACCCACATTACTGACCACATTCATGAGTGGCGTCGACGCCGAAGCCTCTGCAAAATCAAGTTAGACGACCGCATCTTCTTAGATTGGTTCCTAAAGTCCCTTCTCCCTCTCATTGCCAAGGATGTGGCATCCGAACGACCCCAGTCTGAAGAAGAGGCCATCCTCAAAGCCCAACAGTTTGACCTCATTTACGCCCAGTCGGATTATTTGTATACCATTATACCAGACGCCCCTCGGGGCGAGTCATCCCAACACGATGCACCGGGGGCATCCCATGCCGCTGATGGCATCATTGGTCGTATGACCTCGCATCCCCAACCCTTTTCCATTGCACATCCTAGCCATGGTCCTGACCTTTCGCGGGCTACATCTCAATCTGGAGCAACCATTTCATATGCTCCCATGGCACATCACCACCATACCCATGGACCCTCATGTCCACCTCAGTGCTTTGGTCATGCACCACCTACATACCCCCCCCCCAGCCGCACCTCAACCAATGTATTACCCGCAGCAAGCTGCGACAGCTAGCCCAACACCTCCAATAGCTTAGGGTTACCAACAACCCCAGCAGGTAACTGGACCACCTCCAGCCCCACCGGCTTATTATCCACCACAGGGCCTACTCCCGCACTTGCGGTGAACCAAAATCCTCCCACTGCTCAAGGGCAAGTGTACACACAACACAACCAGCCCCAGCACCAAAACAACCAGCGCAACTAGGGCGGGCAACAAAACCGTGGAAGAGGACGTAACTGCGGAAACAACCAACAACAACATCAAGGTCCTCCACCTCCCAATCCTCCGCAAAATAACAACGCTGCTCCTCCCAACCAGAATCCGGATCGTAATCCCAGGAATCCCAAAAACAATAACATCAGAACAAACCATCCTTGTTCTATTTGCGGGGTCTATGGACATTACACACATGCTTTCCCACATCTGGAGCGAGCTCGGCAACTCTGGACTGACGATGCCCATTGTCAAGGACAAGCGGCTCCTCAACCCCCACCCAACCCTCCACCACCTCAACATCAACCTTTGGTGCTGCAAAACCCCTTTCCAACCCAAGGCGTAGTGAACACTCAGCCGTTAGCTCCCCCTCAGGGCAATGCGCCACCACAACAAATCACTTATGCCGCTCCTGATCAACCCATGTTCGATTCAGATACTCACCACTTGTTGATGATGTCATCCGCAGATGCCAACCTCCAAACCCGACGGAACCAATATGGCTCCACCCCTGAAGCCCCTCCCACCAAGGAAACTAACGTTCATCCCACAGATCAGACGTTACGTATACCTCCGGCTCCACTCGAGGGCGCTTCTAAAGTACCTCGCTTCCCACTTCATCGCATCAACAATAATCCCAATGCTCGTGCTGCGTCGAATTACAACATTGTAGATGACTTAGCCCAGTCCCCTGCAGCCATGTCTGCTTTAGAAGTCTTAAAAAACTGTCCCTCACAGCGCAAGACTTTTCTCTCTGCCATTGGCACTATTGACCCCAATGATTCACAACTGATGGCATTCGATTCGGACCAATCCGAACCACGCTTGCCTTCCACTTTAGCATTCCAAGTTTCCGTTTCCGTTCGGAATCTTGTCATCCATCGGTGCATTATCGATGAAGGGGCCTCTACATGCGTTATGTCCACATTCATTTGGCAGAAGTTGGGATCCCCTACTCTCCAGCAGTCCACCACTGCATTGCGAGCCTACGACGGTCGTTCGGCTCAACCCCAAGGTCTATTAGCTAATGTACCCATCCAACTGGCTGGTAAAACCGTGCTCATTGACATTGAGGTCATCAATGCCCAACTCGATTATAACCTCTTACTGGGTCACAACTACATGTATGCCATGCGTGCGGTTGCCTCATCCGTTTTTCGTACTATGATGTTCCCCCATGAGGGACGCGTGGTTAAGGTCGACCAACTTACCTATTACGATCCCAAGGCCCCCGCCGCACCTGAAAATGTTCTCCCCATGGTTGAACAACCTGTTTGTGGTGCAACTACCTCGTTTGTTTCCTCCTTGGGACTCGAACTTTACTCCGACGAGCCGATGACTTCTACATTCCAATCTATTCCACCACTGTCACCGGAGACCCACATCGCTAACCTCTGTACTCTTTCCCACAATACACAAACGCCCAACAATCAACCACCCTTGTTCCCTAAACCACCATTGATCCCTAGTCACATCGGTGTTACACCCATCCACACCATCCCCTTTCTATTTCCTCCCTCAGGTGTAGTAAGCGCTCCGGTTATGGCTACCCTTAGTCTCCCCGGGTTAACATTGGGATTACCCGTGTGGTATATTTCTCCTCCCATTCCCCCGCCAACACCAAATGTCATCCTGCAACCGGTGCAACCCATTGTGACTTCTACCCAACCACCTCCCGGTATCACTACTCCTTCATCATCTATGAATCCCCCTCCTCTCATCAGGCCCACTGGGGGCAGAGGCCCACAACCATACACTGCGGTACCCCCACCCAAGGCAGTTAAACCTCCCCCCATATTCCATGCTCCTCCAAAATGCTCGTTGTGTGATGAATTAGGCCATCCAACCCATCAGTGTTCGCAGTTACCTGCATTACAGGAACACATGCAAATGCTTGACGACGACCCCAACATCCCGGTTGTCAAAATCGACTCAAACCCCATGCCTCATGACAAATCACTGCGTACCAACCACCCTTGTGCGATATGCGTTATTTACGGCCACTACTCACATCACTGCCCCGATCTCCCAGATTAAAGAGAAGCCTTGTACGAGATGAATAACGTCGACCTCGAGATATCCCCTCTTCTCATTGAGGAAATTCACCCCCCACCATCTTCCTCCTCGAAAGAAATTAACACCATTTACACGATTTCCACTGGATACCCCTCTGTCCGATCGGCCCCTTCCATTGATCCCTTTGACACACATGTTCAACCCTTTCAAATCGATGGGGAAACCACATGTCCACAACATGGGGGCAGGCCCAAAAACTTGCCTACTCATCATCATCGTGATTCTCGTCAGAGATACTGGGGGCATCCACCCCACAAAGGGAATCCCCCATCATCATATCATCACTTCAGTATGCCACCACAGCCCACAACCTCATGGTATAACACCCCGCAAGCAGTTGCTCAATGCCCTATTGATCTCTCTCTGAGACAACATCTGCACCACATTGACACCTCTGAGTTAGGGGGCATAATAGATTACCTCGACCCCGAGATAGGGGGCATGATCAATCATTTTGAACCTTCCCCATCATCTCTATCTCGACACCTCAATGAGCCCATCGTTCAAACCAACACATATGTGATCCACAATCACAAACCCCATGCACATAGCATGGGGGCAGGTCATTAACCCTGCTGAATTTTTCACATGCGTGATCTCAACCATTTTTTGAGGTCACATATCATTTGTATATTTGATTTGATTTGATACACCTAGTATTCTCCCCCCGCGGGTCATCATTTCTCCCCACCACTGCATCCTTGGCTTGGTGGGCTCACCTTTATTTGTAGCCATTTTTTTAACCTAGTTATTTCCTTTGACCATTCCGGAGTCCTTATGACCTCCGTTTTTCGCACCATTTGCACCACAGGATTCATATTTCCATGCTCGTGATGACGCTCGAGATCATTTCTCACTCTCACACCCATATTTTTTAGGCATTTTTTCCATGCCCCCTCGTCGCCTTGGTTTGCATGCCACATCGGCCGTCGTCCATTTTTTACGAGTCTTATATCGACGGATTCAGTTTTCCGCGCTCGTGATGATGCTTGAGATCATTTCTTGCTCTCACACCCAGATTTTTAGGGCATTTTTCCATGCCCCCTTGTCGCCTCGGTTTGCGTGCCACATTGGCTGTCATCCATTTTTTACGAACCTTATATCGCCGGATTCAGTTTTCCACGCTCGTGATGATGCTGGAGATCATTTCTCGCTCTCACGCCCAGATTTTTAGGGCATTTTTCCATGCCCCCTTGTCGCCTCGGTTTGCGTGCCACATCGGCCGTCGTCCATTTTTTACGAACCTTATATCGCCGGATTCAGTTTTCCGCGCTCTTGATGATGCTTGAGATCATTTCTCGCTCTCACGCCCAGATTTTTAGGGCATTTTTCCATGCCCCCTTGTCGCCTCGGTTTGCATGCCACATCGGCCGTCGTCCATTTTTTACGAACCTTATATCGCCGGATTCAGTTTTCCGCGCTCGTGATGATGCTTGAGATCATTTCTCGCTCTCACGCCCATATTTTTAGGGCATTTTCCATGCCCCCTTGTCGCCTCGGTTTGCGTGCCACATTGACCGTCGTCCGTTTTTGACATGCCTTATATCGTCGGATTCAGTTTTCCGTGCTCGTGATGACGCTTGAGATCATTTCTCGCTCTCACCTTCATATTTTTCAGGCATTTTTTAATGTCACTCGTCACCTCGGTTTGCGTGCCACATTGGTTGTTGCCCCTTTTTGACAATCTTTATGTCACCAGATTCAGTTTTCCGCACTCATGATGACGCTTGAGACCTTTCCTCGCTCTCATCAGCCCCTCTTTGTTCGGTATAATTTTACCCCTTTTTCGGGCCGAGCAATCCCTTTTACGAAAAAGGCACTTAGGGAGTTTCTGTTAAGCTATTTTCTGACTCCTAAAACAATGAAAAGATCGCCGAGCAACCTTGCTTCCTTTCATGCTCGCTAAACGTATCTGAAAGGGCGTCTACCTGGTATAAGTTTACCCCTTTTCTAGACCTTGTAGACTAATTACGAAAAATGTATACTCTAGTCACATCGGCTAGAAGAGTTCTCCATTTTGCATCATTTTATGCTTTTTTAGGCCTTGGAGACTAACTTACGAAAAAGAACACCAATGGAGTCCACTTACCGCTTTCAGACTCTCTAAACATGAAAGCGACCACGAGCAATCACCATCCTGGGCTCGTAAAACCAACAGGACAGTACTCACAACCACTGCAGAGTCTTCTTATCGTTTTCAGACTCCTTAAAAATGAAAGCACCAATGAGCACGAACAGTCCTGGGCTCACAAAATCCACAGGACAGTACCATTTCAGAGCACACTTTTATCCCTTCTTGGAGCTCATTAAAACTACGAAGAAGGACCCAATGGTGCTTCTCGGCGCCACAACAGATCACGTCTACTCATATAGCAGCTTTCCCATTTTGGTCACCTTTGTTCAGAGTATTCTGCAGTATGTCACCCTGAGAATCCCTCGACAACACCCATCAGCTCGTCCCCTCAGTAAATACATACCCTTCAGTCCTTAAACGCTATGATCCCCACACCTACAAGTCAGTTCCCTATGATGCCAGGTCAACCATGTCATCATGCTCTGAACAAAGGAAGTTTGATTCTACCCACTATATGACCCCAGTTACTTCCCGTTCCCACAAGTATGTCAGTCCTACCATCAGTACTACACCACTTCAGTTCTACACCTCGCGCTCCTATCAGGGAAACATCATTGCCTTGTTAGTTGCTAGTCTCCCTCTGTCGACGACAACCAAATTTATTCCAGAGGATAGACCTAGAGGTCCCTGTGTCTTGGACTCATCACCATTTACGATGAGTGCCTACGAATCATTTCGAGAAGAGTCCTCAGTGCCTCTCCAAATGGTTGTTTCTCACATGCTCGACTTCAACACCTTGATCGCATCGTTGAGACTCGCACAAGGTATTGGTCCGTTCAGTTATTTGTTCAAGACCCCGGATACCTCCTAACTCTTCCACATGTGAGAGTCTACTTATGGAAACAACCAGTTACATTTTTTCTATAGATATCCGGGTTGCGCATGGCGATAGTATTCAGATGTACCTCAGTTTTATACTCCCTCGAAGTATACAGTTACATATACTTCCCGGAGATGGCTCACACTCATTGAGTCCTTACAGATGTTGGACACCTTCAGTTTCAGCAGTTCATCAACCCTTCTGAGACCTTCGTCAGAACGGTTGTTGCTCTTTTCCAGTGTATCAGTTATTCAGATCAGCCATGTTATGATCATGAGTACATCCCAAAATGATGTCCCCTCTGGACCATTATGATGTACCAGCAGATTTTTTATGTATTTTCTTAGGTCCCCCTTCTTGGGACTAATTGTCCATATATGTCTTGATACGAGCATGGGTATGCCCGCCTCGTCCATTATCAGGATTATTCCTCATTCATATTGAGGCCATGTAATATTGTTTGTTTTTTGCAGCTTCCAAGGGCCGCGGATCCAGTCTCCAATCGGTCTCTTAGCCTCCCCAAAACCCCAGGAAAAAGACAAAAGAACTATGATGTCTATCGGCCATACGATGAGCTCCTTCCCTCACACATCAGGGGGCAATCTGTTAACACCTAAAAAGTGCTCATTAGCTCATTTCCTTATTCACATGACCCATTTGTCCACTTTTGCCACTGTCTGAGCCTCTAAAGCCAACAAAAGGTCACCAAAAGACCTTAATACACCCCTTTTCCCACTCAAAAAGATTATTTTTCCTAAAAAAGCATAAAAAACCCTCAAAAAGGGTCCAAAATTCCCAAAAATATTAAAAAGGGAATAAAAATATTAATTTTATTCAAAAAAGGAAAAAGGAGGGAAAAGTACTTAAACCATGTTTGTCAATACCATTGGTTTCCACAAAACCACAATGGTATTCCCCACCACCAAAACCTATAAAAAGGTGGTAGGGGCTCCTCATTTCACATCCATCCATATTCCTATCCTCATGCTGCCAAAATCTCCCTTGAGATTTTGGCCATTGTAGCAACCTTCGAGAAAGGACCCTTTGGAGTTTGGAGCTGCTCAGGAGATTCTCAACTATCTTCATCACTTGGAGGTATTGTTATTGCAAGCACTTGCTTGCCCCCATTTTTCAATACAAAATTATTTCTTATATTTCTTGTTCTTGTTTTTTAATTCAAAAATGCCCATGCTAGTTTAGTTTAGATTTAGATTTAGTTTATTGTTTTTGCTTAATATTGAAACTGTTGCTACTAGTTAGCAGGTGCCCATTGCACTAAGCTTGGTTGCAAAACCAAGCCAACAACAGTATACTACTAATATGCATGGGTAAGTAGCCTATGGAACTGTACAACATTCCATTGCTACTTATCTAGAATGAAACCTCTTTGCTGACATGTTGGGAGTTGTGCACACTCTTAACAATGTTCTGGTAGAGATTGGAAGGCATCTAGAAAGTTACGGGATATGGATAAATGTTGTATTGAAGCATTGACTAAGTTAATTGCATGACTGTATGACATATTTCTTTATGTGTAAGAATTTGTTCTGAAAACTATGAGATGTTTTCTAATCATGAAATTTAACTTGTTGTGTAGGAAAGATCGTATGCCATCAACTACAAAAGAAGAACTACAACATTTGTTCAGCAACAAAATTATCTATTGAATATATTGAAGTTCCCAGGATGTGGGAATAATTCCATGATCCGTCGATCATGAAGAACGATGTTTGGGATGCGATCCCAAGAGCTGAAGGGAAGTCTGTTGTGACTTCCAAATGGAACTATCAGATCAAGCATGCTGCAGATGGCAGCATAGAGAAATATAAAGGTGATGAGATAGAAGATACACTAGATGGATTTCAAGACAGCTTTCTTGAATGGTGTAGTTAAAGAAGAAGTGTATGTGGTGCAACCACTTGGTTCTGAGACACATGACAGGGAGTCATATATGTGCAGAACTTGGTATGGTAGGATAGACAACTTTCTATCCAGTTTAGGGCTTTACCAAGAGTAAAGCGGATTCCAACCTTTACTACAAGGTTGAGGAAGGCAATCCAGTGATACTACTTTTGTATGCGGATAACCTGTTTGTTACAGGTGAAGATAGATTGATTGCCGACACGCAGCGGAAGCTTACTGTCGAGTTCGAGATGAAGAACTTGGGGATGATGCACTATTTGTTTTTGGCATGGAGGTGTGGCAAAGTGCAGATGGAATCTTCCTTGGACAAGGGAATTATGCAGTAGAGATCCTGAAGAGGTTCGGGATGATGGATTGCAAGGCCATGGCCACACCTATGGCATCGAATCTGAAGCTTCTTTGTGATGCTTCATCTGAGCCAGTTGATGTCTCTATGCATCGTCAGATGATTGGGTCCTTGATGTACCTGACGAACACGAGACCAGATATTTGCTTTACCGTGAACACATTGAGCCAGTTCCTGACAGATCCGAGGAGTGTTCACCTGGTTGCTGTAAAGCATGTTCTGAGGTACCTGAAGGGTACAGTGGATTATGGGCTCAAGTATGAAGTGAATCAAAAGTTTAACCTGCAGGGTTATGTTGATTTAGATTGGGCTGGCAGTGCTACAGATAGGAAGAGCACATCTGGATGCTCCTTCAATATGGGATCAGGTGTGATCTCTTGGTTTAGAAGGAAGCAGTCCTGCGTAGCACTGAGTACAGCTGAGGCAGAGTATGTTTCAACCTATTCAGCTAGTTGTGAGGTAGTATAGCTATGGAAGCTACTGTCTGAGTTATTTGATCTCCCGTTGGATGCTACTGGTATCTTTTGTGATAACCAGAGTTGTGTGAAGCTGTCCAAGAACCCAGTGTTTCATGACAGGTCGAAACACATAGAGATCAAATATCACTATATCGGGGATATGGTGCAGAGAGGAGCTATGAAGCTCTTGTATGTTGCGACGGACGAGCAGATTGCAAATGTGCTGACGAAGTCACTAGCCAGGGTGAAGTTCGAGTACTTCAGAGAGAGGCTTGGCATTCTTCAGATCGAGGACACTTCGAGGAAGAAGTGATGGACACATTTGTTGAATCCATTCCAAGCATGTTGGAAGAAGGATCCTTCACATGGCTATGGATGTAAGCGCTGGATGATGAGCATCAGGATGATGTTCTGGTTTCTGCTTGGATATGATCAGTTGGATCATTTTTATATGTATGTATGCATCATGTTGGATGCTGGATATGATCAGTTGGATCATTTTTATGTATGTATATATGCATCATGTTGGATGCTGGATATGATCAGTTGGATCATTTATATGTATGTACGCATCATGTTGGATGTTGGATATGATCGGTTGGATCATGTGTATGTATTTTTGTATATGCATCATGTTGGATGCTTGGACCATGTATCTGTATATCTTTCAGGTGGATACATTGTATGATCAGGTGGATCATGTATGGTGATATGTATCATGTATTTGTATTTGTATCAGGTGGATACATTGTATGATCAGGTGGATCATGTATGATGATATGTATCAGGTAGATGCATTATATGATCAGGATGGTCGTGGATGACGAGCTTCAGGATGTTGCTCCAGATGACATGCAGCAGGATGTTGCAGTGATGATGATCAGGATGATCATGTGTACATCAGGATGATGTATGGTGAGTATCAGGTTGATACTCTATGGCTGTGGATTAGGTTGTGCAGATGAGCATATAACTTGGCCTTGGGAGATTTGCAGATAGTCTTTCGAGGTTTTTCCTATGGCATGTAATTTGTTGCCCTGGGATATCTGGCAAATGCTCTTTCGAGGTGTTGCCCTGGGAGGACATATAATTTTGCCCTGGGAGATCTGCAGATAGTCTTTCGAGGTTTTTCCTATGGCATGTAATTCGTTGCCCTGGGATATTTGGCAGATGCTCTTTCGAGGTTTTGTCCTATGGCATATAATCTATCCCTGGGAGATCCGATAGGTTGGGCTGTGTGCCCGTAATCAGTCCTGGGATTCTCTTGCGAGGTTTTGCCATGACCACATGTAATTCGTGCCCTGGGAGATCCTATAGGTAGAGCTGTGTGCTCGTAACAGCCTGGGATCTTGCGAGGTTTTGTGGTGAACACATATAATCTTTCCCTGGGAGATCCTATAGGTAGAGCTGCGTGCTCGTAACAGCCTGGGATGATCTTGCGAGGTTTTTTGGTGAGGTCACATATAATATGGCCCTGGGAAATCCTATAGGTAGAGCCGTGTGCTCGTAACAGCCTGGGATGCTCTTTCGAGGTTTTGTGGCGCACGTAATAAGTCCTGAGGATTCCACAATATGGCCAGTGATGACGAAGACCTGTAGGTGGTGGGCCTACATCCAGTGTGAAAAAGGACTGGCTTTGTAGAACTTCCTATGACGAGTAGATTCAGAGATTGATTGAGATAGCAGCAATAGTGACGATGATGATGACTCGATGACGATTATCCAGTGACGATGATCCAGAGAAGAAGATTTGTGCTAGAAGACCTGTGCTGAGAAATACCTTCCTATTTAAGAGGGAGTGTTGATGTATATGTAACTTCGGAATGTATTTCATATATGTATGTTGTATGTACTCCTATAGAGATAGTATTATTCCTCTATACGGAAGTGTCGTAATTTATATTGTAAGTGTCGTAACTTATACTTGATGGGTTGGTAGACCACCTTGTTGGGGTCGGCCCTGTATAAGTCATGTGGGTCGAAGGGTTATTAGACCACCCTAATGGGGGTCGGACATGTGGGTCGAAGGGTTATTAGACCACCCTATTGGGGGTCAGCCTAGTCAGCATTATTTTATGTGGTTAAGTTTGAGCCTACATGATTTATGTAAAAGGCAAGTCAAGTCAAGTATAAATAGAGTGCGGGAGGCACTCTATTTCATCACTCACTTCTCACTCATGCACTCAAGGAGGAGTGGTGCACTTATGGATGAGGAGGATCTGCTGCTAGGATATGTCTATCTCTTATGTTTGGGTTGTATCATTGCTCTATCTATCTCTAAGGAAGTTATTGGGGTTTTTAACCTTTATGGTTTTCCCCAAGTAAATCTTGTGTCTCTTGTGTGCTTGCATTATTGTCTCCATGATTGACATGCTGTAGATATGCTGTACATGTTGTTCTCTCAGTTAATATCCTAGATCAGATTGAAGTAAATTCTGAAAATTTAACAAGGAACCTCAAGAAAGACATTATACAAACCTAACAAATTTAGAATGCAAATAGATGAAAATGATGAACTTGCTTGCTGGGCAATTATTTGTAGACAACCTTACAAAGATAGAATGGGAGAAGGTGTTAAAGATATTGTACATAAAAATTGGTTGACACATGCTCGAGTTTCACAAAATTCAAGGGATGTGATACGACAAAGAGTATCACGAAATATATATGAAAGCGATCCAAAACATATAATGGAAATGACATAAGTAAAATTGTTCAATAAATTCAAGGAGAATCATCGTGGAATTAATATGTCAATCACTACATTTGCGCAACAAAAACCATGGTATGTTAGACCTATTACTATACATGACACATGTTGTTGCCGTTATCATGTGCAATTTGAATTATATTATGACATGTTTCTTGAATTTGGTAAAATGTTTTGGACAAATTCACCACCTTCGCCCACAATACGTGAATTCATATCTCAAATTCTATGTGAGAGAGATCACGATGAAGTATTTTATAATAAAAAATGTGTCAATGGAAAACATTGTCATCGTTGTGGAAATCTGGTTTTATTCTGCAATAAATATCCTATCGATAATGATCAGTTGATGTCAAATGTAACCGTTAATTGGGGAAGATATGAATACAACAATCATGCTACAAGTTCTAGTGATGCACATTCCAAACGAATTGATTTGCGAGAAGATAAAATATGTGTGACATATTTTCTGAAGAAATTTCAAAGTGAAATTTATAAATACACCAAGCATTCACATATAGCACGATGGCAAGACCTTCAATTCAAGCAGTCTCGTGAAATTTTTCCACCCAGAACAATTTTGTCTATGGTTGATTTTGAAGAAAACTACACATTTGTTGCACAAAAAGAGATACAAAGTGGATACTATCATTCTGTGATAATCTGCAAGGGATCTAGTAACTGTAACAAAATTACAATCAAACTCTCAAGAATGTTGCAAAGAAGAAGAGAAGAATGCACTCAATAATCACTCATAAACATAGAATAATAGACAATATCAGTATCATACATGGAATAATGAATGTAAAGAATGTGTTACAATAAACTGTGATGTAGCATCATATAGGATTTGAATTAGCCAAGTGGGGAATTCAAATATGAGCTCAAAGTCTAGCTTGGATAACAATGGAGACATCATCCAGTCATTAGTATCAGTCATAAATGGTAAGAGTCAGTCAAGTGTGTCCAACTGAGTCTAACAGATCCATCCAGGCATAAATTAGGGAATGGAGACTCCAAGGGGGGCACATGAGGCTGTCATAGGGTCAAGTGGCACTCCAAAACTAGCTAACTAGGAGCTACAGGTAGTTAGGATGAGCAATCAGTGGAAGAACTACTCAATCTATGCACTAACTGAGTGATAACTCCTGGTAGGTGAGAAAAGGTGCCCTAACTAAGTGATAACTGGTGGTAGGTGAGCAAAGGCTCTCGAACTGACTGTGGTAGGTGAGCAAAGGTGCACTTGGCATGCAGAAACTCAAAGAAGGCGCATTATATAGGTGGGAGGCCAATTGGGGGCTATAGACAGGCTCTGGAGAGCTAGGAACAAGCTCTAGGTGCTGGGAGGACCATCAAGGTGATGACTGGATGCATGCAATTTCATGCAGATGACTGGATGCATGCAAAATGCATGCAGACATGGAAAACTGAAAAAATGATGGGGAGAATATTCCAACACCCTCTCTCAAGCTATACTATGAGGAAATAACTGAAAACAGTAAAATAGGGCCCTAGTGACTAAGACCAAAGGTAACCCCGTACAATCAATCTAAATAAACTAAGTGAAGAAAGAGGGAAAGACCCAATGGGAAGAAATCCCTCCCTCAAAATAGACTGAAGGATGCTAATGAAGCATATCATCTCTCACCCCAAGAAGTGATCTAAGGTAAGTGAACGTCTTCACCATGAAGGTCTTGGTGAATATATCTACAATCTGCTCTTTCGTCGAAAGGTAGAGCAGTGAAACGATATGATCATGCACTAATCCTCTAATGTAATGCATGCGTATCTCAATGTGTTTGGTTCTCTATCTCAGAACCGGATCTGTGAAGATCCTGATGGCACTCTGATTGTCACAATAGATGATAGGTGGAGTACTGAATATAATCCCAGACTCTGATAAGATACCTCTTAGAAATATGCACTGTGTGGCTGCATTTACTGCACCTATGTACTCGGCCTCTGCTGAAGAAAGAGCTAAATAAGTCTTCTTTTTGCTCGACCAACATATAGGTCCAGATCCAATCATGAAGACAAAAACAGATGTAGACTTCTGATCTGAGCTATCTCCAGCCCAATCAGAAGCAATATATCCAACTAGGTTCAAAGGACACCCAACTGAGTAGTGAAGGCCATGAGTCTTGGTACCTTGCACATAGTGAAAAATCCTCTTTGCTACCTTCCAATGAAGCTCATGAGGCTCCTGCATGTATCTGGAGAGAGCACTAACTGCATAGGATAGATCAGGTCGAGTGTGTGTAAGAAACAAAAGGATACCAATCAAGTGTCGATACAAAGTACAATCTACCAAAGGTGTAGAAGATCCATCCTCAAGGCTGATCCCCAAAATAAAGGGGAATGCAACTGGTTTGCATTCTCTCACGTGGAACCTATCAAGCAGATCCGAAGCATACTTGGATTGAGCAACTTTTATTCTTGAATCACTCTGAGTGACTTCAAGACCAAGAAATTGCTTCAACAATCCCAGATCTGACATGGATAAGGAGTTATGCAAAGCAGATTTTATAGATCTAATACATGAAAAACTACTCCCTATAATCAACAAATCATCAACATAAAATACAATGAGAAGTAAGGAGTTACCATCATGTCTCATGTAGACATTCGAATATGATTTGCACCTCTGAAAGTCTTCCGAAAGCAAGAAGGAATCTATCTTGGCATACCAAGCTCGGGGAGCTTGCTTAAGCCCATACAAGGACTTCTTCAATCTGCAAACAAGTGAAGAATCATCAATATAACCCTCAGGTTGATTCATGTAGATCTCCTCCGCTAGATATCCATGAAGGAAAGCACTCTTGACATCCATATGATGCACTTCCTAGTGCTTGGATGCAGTAAGAGAAAGAACAAGACAAATGGAATCCATCTTAGCAACATGAGCGAATGTCTCAGAATAGTCAATCCCATGAACTTGGGAAAAACCTCTTGCAACCAATATAGTCGTGTACTTGTGGGAGGCTCCATCTGAATCCATCTTATTTCCGTAGATCCACTTGCATTGAACAATTTTCCTTCTAGGTGGGAGAGAAACAAGCTCCCAAGTCTCATTTCTTTGAAGAGATTGGTACTCTTCTTCCATAGCAGCTGCCCATATTGGATCTTGGGAGGATTCAAAGTATTTTTTTGGATCAGATCCTATCATAAGAAAACATCTATTAGCTAGAAATGGATATGAGGGAGAGAGTGCAGTTCTTGTATCATGAAGATCAGATCTATCTTTGACAAGATCAATGGTGGAGATAGGAGTTGTGGTGGCCCATGTAGCAATAGGAGATGAACCTTTAGGTGCTAGATCTTCAGGTTCTTGTGGATTTGGATCTAGCATTCACACTTCTTCAAGAGTCTTCTTTTTCTTCATCTTCTTTTTTGGATCTTTTCCCTTTAAGCAACCTTTGCAGGTACCATGAGCAAACTTATCATCTGGAAGGCCTTCAACCCCATCTTGAGCCTGAATGTCCTGCAAATGCTTGTAGTTGAGATGTCCAAATCTCTCATGCCACAATCTGCTTTCTTCATTGGCATGAGTATGGAGAGCAGATGGCTTGGAGAGTGGTAAGAAGTGTGAAAACTCATAGAGTCTTGAAGTATGATTTGCAACTCCTTTTGCAATGATTTCCCCTGAAACCATGTGTTGTATCTTGACTTCATTTGGAGAAAATATCACTCTTTTGGGCTCTCCAATATGAGTCATTTGATACACTGAAATTAAATTTGCTGCAAGAGAAGGAACATAAAGCACATCAAAAAAGTAACCATAGTCAAAATTGATTCTTCCAATCCCCTGAGAGGAGACTTTTGAATCATTTCCCAATCTGATGGAAGGGCCAATTGAGCTTTCGAAACTAGAGAAGAGATCTTTGGAGGAAGACACGTGTCTTGATGCTCCTGAATCTATGATGAAGGAAGAATATGTTGATGCACTTTCCATGAGGGCATGCCATATTTCTTTGTCTTCGGATCTAGAAGGTTTAGTATTAGGATCTTTCTTCCTTGCACATGCAGGTACATGAAGATTGTTCTTCGCAAGTAACTGAGCCATCAAATCTATAGTATTCTTCATGCAAGTACTCTTAGGATGGAAAAATCTAAGACAATATGTGCACTTGGATATTTTCTTCTAAGAATGCTTGGTCTTCCTTGAGTTCAAAGCCCCATCTGAATGATATGGAGTATCTATAGGCCTTATATCATTCGATCTCTTATCAGAAATATTTTGATTGTCTTTACCATTCTCCCTTTTGGCCTCAGCAGTTGTAAGGGCCGAATCCAATTTGGGTTTGATCATTCCCATGGATATTAACTTCTCTTCCTCTTGAGTAAGAGATTGGATGAAGTCATCAAGTGAGGGAAACTTCCATTTTGGAATGGACATCTTAGTTGACTGGAAAGTAGAGACAAAAACTGAGAAGTTTGGCCCCAACTTTGAGAGAATGGAAATAATAAGCTGCTTGTCTTCTTTCACTATCTCATATCTTTTCAACTATGATATCAAGCTTTTGAACTTGGTGAGGAAGCAATTGATTGATTCAAAGCTGTCAAGACTCAAAGAGATGAGTTCATTCTCCAATTTCTGTCCTTTCATATCATCTTTCTATCCAAAAAGGGATTCGAGCTTGTCCCAAACCTATTTAGAAGATGTAATATCAATGACATGGAAGTGAATATCTTCAAAAATTGAGAGAAGGAGGAGGACAAACTACTTCATCAAGCTTATCCAAGTACTTGTACTTTTCAACTGCACTGAGAGGTTTTACCATCGTTCCATTGAGTATTCTGGTAAAGATCTTGGATCTCATGAAGAGAGCCATCTTGGATTTCCACTCAACATAGTTGGAAGATGTTAGCTTGGATCCATTTGAACATAGAAGGTCGAATTGTTGAAGAATAATTCAAATGGGTGAATAAACCTGCAAAACAAGAAGAGTTTTTGCTAATGGAGAATGCTACACTTCGACTGAACACTACCCTTTGAACACTGAGCACATAGACTAAGTACTTCACACCTGGCTAGACCTCACTGGATTTCTCCAATGAATTCAAGTAATAGCACCAGGATTTGTTGTGGAAAATCAGAGGCTTTTGGTGCTCAAGTGAAAGATAGTTGCTCAAAGAAATGTTGCAACTGCTATTGCTGCAACTATTGCAATGGCTTCAATTCGAATAGTTGCTTCCTGCTATAATACTATGTGATAATCTACAAGGTATCTAGCAACTGTAACAAACTCACATTCAAACTCTCAAGAATGTTGCAAAGAAGAAGAGAAGAATGCACTCAATAATCACTCATAAACACATAATAATAGACAATATCAGTATCATACATAGAATAATGAATGTAAAGAATGTGTTACAATAAATTGTGATGTAGCATCATATAGGATTTGAATTAGCCAAGTAGGGCATTCGAATATGAGTTCAAAGTCTAGCTTGGATAACAATGGAGACATCATCCAGTCAGTAGTATCAGTCATAAATGGTAAGAGTCAGTCAAGTGTGTCCAACTGAGTCTAACAGAACCATCTAGGCATAAATTAGGGAATGGAGACTCCAAGGGGGGCACATGAGGCTGTCATAGGGTCAAGTGGCACTCCAAAACTAGCTAACTAGGAGCTACAGGTAGTTAGGATGAGCAATCAGTGGAAGAACTACTCAATCCATAGACTAACTGAGTGATAAATCTTGGTAGGTGAGAAAAGGCGCCCTAACTGAGTGATAACTGGTGGTAGGTGAGAAAAGGCGCTCTAACTAACTATGGTAGGTGAGCAAAGCCACACTTGGCGTGCATAAACTCAAAGAATATGCATTAGGTAGGTGGGAGGCCAACTGGGGGCTGTAGACATGATCTGGAGAGATAGGAACAAGCTCTAGGTGCTGGGAGGACCATCAAGGTGATGACTGGATGCATGAAATTGCATGCAGATGACTGGATGCATGAAAAATGCATGCAAACATGCAAAACTGAAAAATGATGGGGAGAATATTCCAACACATTCTGACCAAGTTTCAATATTTGTCCATGTTCTATATAGACATTCTCAACAGGATGTTGATGGGATTGAAAGCAAGTGTGACAATCGAGATGTGATTAAAGAATATCACTTTTATATCAGCGATGATCGTACACACGATACACATTTTCTTCAGCATTGTATTGAAAATATTTTCTATGATTCACTAAAAAGATGTGAAGTTAAATTCAATGAACATTGGATATGGTCGGATGGATGTGCGGGACAATTTAAATCTTCACAATCATTTCTTTGGTTATGTCGACTTCATAAAAGCATCGAACATTAAACATCGCTGGAATTTCTTTGAAAATAGACATGAAAAAGGTGAACATGATGGTGCAGGAGCATGCGTAAAAAGAGCACTTCGAAGATGGCAAATGAACCATTATTCTGCACAATTTCATTCAGCTGTAGAGGTTGTCCAATGGTGTAAATTACATCTAAGCCATGATTATAATCAACAATCAAAAGATGTGCGCAGGTATGTACACGGTTTTTTTAATTTATATTAATTGTCAATTTAAAAAATGTTATTTGCAAGTCTATCATTTAAGTATATGTACATTAACATTAAAAGTTGTCATTCATGATTTATCATATAATGTGTAGGTTCTTTTGGCTTATTGGAATCCAAGATATAGATAGATCAATCCCATACGAGGCTAGCACCATACATGGGACTAGAGATTTACACTCTATTCAAACAAAATCCTTCCAAAACATGTTTGCATTTGACAGTAGAAAGCAATCATGCTTTTGTCATATTTGCACTGAAAATGTTGAATCTACAGAAGTTTGTGAAAACATAATGAACAACTACGTAAAACATTAGAAACACACAGAGATTAATCCAAAGGGAAAAATGGCACTAGCAAGCTTAGAAGAATTAGAATCAGAAGAAATAGCAATATCATCTGATGTCGATAGAATTTCAGTTCTTGTTAGAGAAGGTAATGAACTTACAACTTCTTTGTTGATTGCTGATTGTTGTCCATAACCTTATGTGTATAGTCAATTTAATTGATTTAAAAACCTTGACGTCAATTGTAATTTGCACAGGAGATGTTTTCGTCGTGATTGCACCTTTAGACAACAAAGAAAAGGTGAAATATTATTTGATGCGATGCACTGAAGGAAAGATGAAATTATTGGAGGACTATGATGACAAAGGATTTACATATGAGAGAGGATCCATCATTTTAAAATGTTTTTTTTTCTTTTCAGCAGACCCATATGAATGAAAATTATGTCTATTTTCAGGATTATGAAGCTGATATTATATGTTATCAATATAGTCATTTAGTATGTGCATCTCGAATCAAATTGGTACAAGTTCCATAAAAAAAAAATTAAAAACTAGAAAATGGAAATTGTCCAAATATGACCATGAACAGATAATTGAGGACGGCATTCCATTGCGATGTTTTTAACTATATAAAAAATGAATTGATCGATGTTTTTATGCATGTCAAATGTTGTGTACAATATATTTTTATATTGAGAACTATGACTATGATCTTGAGTGGGAACTAGAATAAGAGTTTAAATGATTGTATTTTAGCATGTTGAAATCAATTTGATAATTATTTGGTAATCAGAACTTTAATAAAAGTTGAAAAATGTTATATTTCAACTATATGGATTGTTGAATGCAAATGTAATTTTACAAGTATTAGATTAAGTTAATTGAATCCATTATATTGAGGGATCTATGGTATTTAAGTATGTGAAGAAAATCCTAAATTGGAATCCTTATCAATTTTGATATGTAGTTTTATAGTTAAAACCATTTGACCTTGATTGAATTTGAAGGATTTTAGGTTAATATGTGTGGTATTTAATGTGTAATTTCATGAAAAGATTTAGATTGTGATAAATCCATTTCATGCTTCTCTAATGTATTTAATAATGGAAAATTATTATTTTTTATCCATTAGTGGCTTTGTGGTGGGCTAAACAACTCATATAAATATGATCCATGAATTTTTTAGAACTTTGCTAACCTATGGTTTTTAAATAAATGATACAAGCACAAGGATAATATCATAAATGATACAAGCACAAGGATAATATCATTTGTGTAAATAAAATTTAGTTCCATTAGATCTAGATTATATGAAGATCTGATTTTATACGATGGTGAAATTGAAGATCTGATTTTATATAATGATGAAATTGAACATAACTAGTTAAGTTCGCATAATTGAAATTATGGCAAATGGATATAACGATCATTTGATGTTTAATCACAAACAAGGATTCCAGGATTGTGAATCTTATGCTAAATTAGAGCAATGGTTATTTACAACAAACCGATAAAAATTCATCAAATTGTTGTCTAAAATCATTGCTCTAATTTAGCATAAGCTTCACAATCCTGGAATCCTTGCTTATGATTAAAAAACAAAAAATCATTAAATCCCCATTTGCCATGATTTCAACATCTATAGTTCACCAACTAACAAAAGTGTGGTACCTGAATTTTGAACATATGAATCATTAGTTAAAAATTGAAAGTATGAATCATTTATATAAGATTCAAGTTATCATTTATATGAAATTCAAGTTTATTGTTGAAACCGAGATCATATATTATCAGACAACCAAGAGGATTGAAACCTTCACTAAATTTTATTTACATCTCTACACTGAAAATATTTTACATCTGCACTCATATATTTTTATATCTGCACTCAAAAATTGTCATTACTACAACCAATCTGCTCTCAAAGATTAAATCCTGCAGGTCTTAAAATTTATAACTTTAGATTGCACCTATCAAAACTTAAGGCTAGCATATACTGAAATTCAATTAAAAACGCTTCAGGAGTGCAAACTATATCAAGTTTCTCTAAAAAATATATTTTAAAACTATTTCAAGATTGAACATAGATTGAAGATATGAATCACTAGTTAAAAATTGAAAGCATGAATCATTTATATAAGATTCAAGTTATCATTTATATGAAATTCAAATTTTTTGTTGAATCAAAGATCATATATTAAAAGACAACCAAGAGGGTTGAAACTTTCACTAAATTTTATTTATATCTCTACACTGAAAATATTTTACATTTGTACTCAAAAATTCAAATATATGCACTCAAAAATTCAAATATATTATTCATAAAATAAAGTAGTTTAAACATTAAAACATGTGTACTAATATATTTTAAAACCATTTCAAGATTCAACATACATTCATGAACATCATGCAAAATCATATTCTAAGCATTTACCACACAAAGTATGCTATCTAATTAGCCCCCAAAAAAGGTTAAATCATTCAAAGCAAGTACAGAATATATGCCAAGATCAATGTACATGTATATAATCCAAAAAAAGTTCCTGAACATGTGAATTCAATGTACATATATAATCCAAAAATAAATTTCCTAGATGTCCAAAATAGCTACATCATATGTATCAACATGAAGATGTATGCACAATGGTAGTATGGAAAAACAAACAAAGACCAATATAAATCATTCTCTGAATGAAAGTCCACCACTATCATCCACTGGGGTCTTCCCTTTGCCTCGAAGAGACCCAACTTGCAACATGTATAAAAGAAAATTATGAATCTCATAAATTATTCAAACAATTAGGAACTAAATTAAAAAAAAAATATTAAACTTATAAAAAATTGAAAAGAATAGTTCAGTTATTAACAAAATGACCTCAGTGCCAATATCCACGTCCATCAAAGAACCTATATCCTCACCACCAATTTCCATATGTTCTCGTGTTCCCTAAATTTAAATTTTGTTAATAAATAAAACATTGTGCAAGCAAAATAAACTAAAATTAAACAATTCACTTAAAAATCGAAACAAAAAAAATAAAATCATGAGCTCACAAGAGATGGAAAACCATAAAAAAAGTTGGAATCTAAATGAACCTGCATGGATAAGTCACATTAACAATAAGATACATAGATAAATTAAAATTCAAAAAAAAGGATAAAATATCTTTCAAACATAAATATAAATATGTAAATAATAAATATACCTCTCCAAGATGCTCTTCTACATTTTCTACATTTTCACTAGTGGAGAGTCGAAAAATTATGTTCATTCAACATTCTAGAAAGTTGCAAGCAATAAACATTTACGTAATGTATTTATTACTATACATCAAAAAAGACATAATGTCATAAATATAATGTAACAAAAAGTTCAATTCAAAATGAATAAAAAAATTAAATAGATTGTAAGTACATAAACAACAAACCTCTCCTATACTCGATGTGTCATTGGATAGGACATCTGAAGCTATATCGCGACAAACCTTAGCATAAGTCTTGAGATATTCAATGCTCATTCCATCTACCTCATCATTCGTTTTGTAAACAAATTTTTGACGAATAGTGGCTCGAGCCCTCTCTCGAACCAATCCCACATCAACTCCTACAAATGCCGACGTTAAACCTTTAGCAACAGAATGCCTTGCAGTTGTCCAAAGTTGTGATGTGGGCTCCATCTCCGATTTTAAAGTCACAAGCCTGGGTGGGCAAGATATATGAGGTGGAGATCGAAGAGTAGTGGGATCTCTAATAGCACCTTTTCGATTGTATATTCACCCCTTTCCAACTCCATAAAAGCTAGAATGAATATCGGTATAGTCTGGCTTCATATTTAAAAAAAAATCGACATAAAAAAATTTGGAAAAATAATTAGGAACCTCATCGTTCCATGGAAACCGACCATAGGCTGCAAGGAACCAATCATATAATAGATGTGCAAGTTTAGGGTGCTTAAAATATTGCACTTTCAACATTTTTCTCTTTAGGCCCTCTTTGAAGTTAAACATTGAGTTGGCATGTTCTTTGGTCACTCTCTCCTTCACAACAACCCACTTGTCCAGACCCATCACTTGGGCCTTTCTCCTCCACATCAAGTCAACAAAACCATTCGTTGTTGTTATGAAATCCTCATATTCCTCAATGAATTTTTGTAATGATCGCAAAACAATCTCTAAACTTTGTTTTCTCTCTGGAGGGAGATCCAAACTAGAAAGTTCATGTTGCAGCTTGCCATAGTGAGATCTACAGCTTTCAAGGGTCATTTGTTGAACACCACTTTCCCATGGAAGCTCCTCAGGTAAATCAGATGGATAAGTCGTTATGGGTGTACAACCCTCAGCTAGTTCAACATATGTCGTCCTGGCTCGACCTTCGTCACTCTGTGTAGAATTACGAGCCTCTTCAGAACCTTGCTATGCACCCACATCTGTTTCAACGTCTATCCCCCTTGTTCGATCTTCCTCCCTCTCTGTAGAATTATGAACCTCTTCCGAACTTTGCTCTGCTTCAAATACAAACAGAGTTGTGTGTAAACATGTACAAACTTTTTGAACACACAAAAATACAATTGATACATGCATTAAAACATTAATGTTCATACCGACAGAAGGTCGAGATCGATGTTCTCCCACAGAAGATAGAGGGGAATCATCTGTACCCCTTTTGCCTCACCGATGATCAGATGAATGTGAACTGTACAATAAGCTTGAATCCCGAGGTGAATTTGAAAACCTTCAATTATCAATTGGGACACCAACTCCCGATGAACATGATGACCCCCTACGCTTTTTCCTTGAAGACTCGTCTCTTTCCATTTGATATGATATCTACATTTACACAACTATCAACTCATAACATATTCAAATTCTACGTGTTTCATTGAAGTACCATTAGCTTAGGCCCTTAACAATTGTTCTAAGACCTAGCTTCTAAAGAAACTAAGTTCTTAAATAAGGACCTATATACCTAATAGCATCTAATAGTTCTTAAAATGAGTAGAGCTAATATTGTTGGATGTATGAGGAATTAATGTGACAATCTTTTAAGTGTTTTTGATGTCTTAAATAAATGGAACCAATATGGTGAAATGTTAAGTGAAAGGTTACACTTCTTTATGTCAAGGAATATAGTTTAATTGTTATATTGACTACCATAAAGAGAACTAGATATTATTTCAATATAATAAGGAGTTTAAATCTGGTATCTCTTAAATGTTAATCTAAACATGGTCATATTGTACTAACTTTGAAACATATAAAAACAAATTCTATAGAGACAACCTAGCCATAATAACTCGTAAATTCAACCTCTAATAGAGACTTATATACATGTTGGCACCAAATTAATATTGTAATTTGTGAATATATACAAGATATAATCAACTCAGTTGGATAGAATTTTTCTAAAATTGGACATTGAAAACAAGGCAAGAATCAATAGACTAGTTACCGAAAATTCAGCCATGAACAATGGAAACATGAGCATTATATTACAAGCCAATTTTTCCACCTATTAAATATGAAGAGTTCACCTATTAATATATGTTTCTTAAAGATAACAACATGATCATATAGGTGGAATAATACTATGATGACAACAGAGATTAAGAATTACCATAATATATGATAGTTCAGAGCTTACTCATATCTATGGGATACTATAGCTATAACGTAACACACTAAACAATGGTGATCATACTAACCATGATGATGTGACTAAACAGGTAAAGCTACTGTAATTTAGCTCAATAAGCTAGTACCATTAGTTAGGGTTAAATGATGGATATGTAAGCAGTTCATTACCTCATGAGCTTTGGATAACTAGTGTAATCAGTAACCAATGACAACACTAATATGATTTCCATATTAGAGCTTATGCATATTATAATTGAGCTTAAGCCTCTATTAAAGCCCAATGATTACGATAGCTTACTTATATCGATATATTCAATCACAACCAGTACTTACCTAGTCTGGATCCCATTAAAGCAGAGTACATTACAAGCTGTAGAAGCTGTTATAGTGAACGAGCTGTGGATTACGAGTAGAAGTGAATCATTGATTACAATTATATAAAATAAGATTATTTCCATTGCTATTACAGTCCTAACAAGAGCTAAGAGCTTACTTGGAATTGAACCACTAGTGCTTTGATATCATGATTCGAACAAGGTTACTGCTACTAATCAGAATACATATGATATGTTAATATTGATCATACCTAAGCTTTTAATAGTGTTAATTAAATACCCTACTAGTTCTATCCAATACTGGTAATAAAAGCAAATCAATAGTTATAAGTATTAGATGTATACTAGTCTCTATGTAGGTGTAAGCCGTAATAAACCTAATAGAGTAAGTAACTTATATGACATTGTTGTTACTATCCCAATCAAACAATGGTATTACTTGATCACACTTATTGTATCTATGAGGTTATTGGAATTACAGATAACATGATGTTCATTACTGATAACCTAGTTGATGCCGAAGCTCTAAGTTGGATTGCTAGTTACTGTGAGCTTAAGCTGTAAGGGTATATCTCTTATTCAGTATGATTACCATTGAATCTAAACACTTCACGATTTGTTTTACTTGGAACATGTAGAATGAACTCCATTGGTTCTACTTAATAGAGGTGATTTATTAGAGTAATATAAGGGATATCATCATGGTGTTTATTAGAGTTCACCTCATTGCTTAACTAACTACAATGCATCTCTATTGTTTACAAGCTTATACATAGTTAAGGTGATTGAATATGCCTAAAATCTCTTATAATACATACTCTTATTACCATCATTTTTGAAGTTTATGCTTGGTTCCCTATTTGTTCGAGTTCCATTAGGTGAATAGTGTAATTAAGTAATACAGATTATGGGTTGTATGTGTAAATCATAACCTACTATGATTACATAATAGCAACTATAGTTACATGGGCTTTAGTTATAGCTATGATCTCCATTGTTATAGGTATAGTTAGAACATCTTGATTGATTACATGATGCTTAGTGATTTTTATTGCCATATCGTTCTTTTCTATCATCTTCATCTTTTTTATACCTATATCATTCTTATTATTAAAGCTTACTTACCTAGTTGTATCTCATCATAGAGTATAAAATACATGGATAGGGTAAACACAATGGGATTTTTTTTAATATAAGTACATATGCTACTAGTGTAATATGAATTATGCTACAAGGAGTGAGTACATATGCTACAAGCAGTGAGTATATAGGACGAGTAGGAGATGAATAGAGAACTCTGTTCATAAACAGAGAACTCTGTTAACATCTCAATTGTTCATAATTTTGATTAGTAATTTCTAAAAAGTTCATTTTGTTACATGTCTAATGTTCTTCCATGAAATTCACACTTTTCCAAAAGCATTCTAATCTTCTAGTCTTGCAATTGATCACTTTCTCTTGAGATATAAAAATAATCTCATAACTATTAGCTAAAGGGTTGATCCATGAAGCTGGTTCACGATTTTTGGCGAGCGAAGTGCCAAACATTTGTGTTACGAATCCTCGATCGAGGTCTTTTAAAGCCCTCGATCGAGGTATTAAAACCTCGATCGAGGGTTTTAAAATACCTCAATTGAGGGATTTAAAAGACCTCGATCGAGCTATTAAAACATTGATCGAGGGTTGAAACAAAAGCTTGATCTAGCTTTTGAAAAAATAAAAAAAGGCCCACAACTTGCTTTTTAGGCCCTCAATCGAGCAATTTGCTCGATAGAGGGCTTGAACATACCTCGATCGAGCAATTTGGTCGATCGAGGGCTTGAACATACCTCAATCGAGGTCTATGTAAAAACCTCGATCGAGGTCATATTTAACTATCAATCGCGGTATTTTAAATACCTCAATCGAGGGCCCAAAAAACAGGCCGAGAGCCCTTTTCATTGCAAAAAGAAAGTTTTGTCTTCCTTTCAAAGGCTTAAACTATGTCATTAAATGCACATTAATGGGAGGACTTGATACCATTGGATTCGTCAATGAATCCTCTATCCATATACATAAAATTTATGACTTTTTATCTTTGTATGTCTTTTGTTTCTAAATTTCTACTAAAACTTGCCCTACAATACCCTGTTGACAAATTCGATTGAGCTCAAAAATAAATCAACAACATTCAAAATACACATCCAAAACATTTGAAAAAATACACAAGCACTAGATAAGTGCGTCCTCTTCAAAAAGGTATTTTTAGTTTTGCAAATTATGTAAACAATCAAAAGATTGGGTGCACACACACACATGTGTGCAAAATGCGGCTGAAATATTCATTGGTGAGATTCGAAAAATAATAATAAATATAATTTTTCGAGAAAAATTAAAAGAAAAATATGTAAGCACTAGTGCATTATGTCTAGATCATGTTCACATATTTCATTTTTTAAAATTATTACTTTAACATTAAATTATTGTGCACACACACAAACTACTTGTTAATTGCTCTTCAAATTTATAAGTAAAAATGTTTCATTAAATGAAAATTTGACACGATAAATGACATTGGTATATTTCGAAAAAAATATCATTGGAAAGCCAACATAATTCTCTACATTTTGTTTTTTAACCGCATGTCAAAATTCATGTGGAAAATATGAGTTTTGAGGGATTCAATTTAATAAATGGGTAAAATTTCCGTTTTTCAACGTCATATTTGGCCAAAAATAGTTACCCATCTTCATGGAATCACCCTAAGGTCTATGTTGTCGAAGTCTATTTTGGGCATTCCACCGATGTCAAGTCTTCATTGCAAACGTATCTTTTCCAACATGACATCGACGTTAAGTCTACTTTTCAAACGTCTCTTTTCATAGGTATGGTGGATGTTACTTCCACATTGAGTGACATTGCATTTTGGACATGCATCCAGCTTTATACAACATCTCTTTTCAAACGTTCAACAAACATTTGGTCCACGTTTTTAACTATATAATTCTTGGAAAAAAGTAATCCTTATTTGTCTCTTAAGTGATGCAATATGATGTCGCTTAAGAGATGTATTGTTATAGACATTCCACTGATGTTTGTACCCACGACCATTCGATGCTAAAAATCATCGAATGAGACACTTAAATCCAGTAGTGTAGTAGTCTAAAAGGTCAAGTAGGGGTGGGACTAACTTGTTTCCTATTTTCTCTACACCGTCCTTTTTCGGTGGTATCAAAACTTTTTTGCTTCTTGTTCAACTGCTTTTACTGGGTGACCAAAGGCTCTGGGCATCACTGAGATCACTTGAACAACCATTCTCATATTTGGCAATATTGCAGTGACCATAAAAACTACCATAAGGGTGAAAACGCGAAGTTGGGTAACACTTTCGTGAGAATCGGGTGCCCGAGAAACATAGCGGAAGCTATTCGGCCGAATAAATATAAATATGGTTATTCGGTTGAATAAGCGATACTTTATTTGGCCAAATAATGTTTAACGGTGAACAGTTTAAAATAACAAAGACCTCAAAATGCGTGCGACGCATAGCCAGCTGGTAAATTTGACTGGCGGTTTTATGTTTATTCGGCCGAATAATTATTGGGCCGAATAATTAGTCGGTCGAATAATTATTTTGCATAAAAGCTCAGCTGTGACCCACATGTTTCATTTTTTGCTCTGTAGTTGGATGGTCCTCGCATGTTTCCCCGCCAGCAGCTACCGGACCTCGCCTGTCTCCCCACCGATTGTCCCCGCCAGTTGCTTGACGTGGAGATCTGCTGCTGCCTTCGGCGTGGAGATCCGCCACCCTCTCGACATGGAGATCCGCCACCCTCTCGATGTGGAGATCCGCCACCCTCTCGACGTGGTTCCGTCACCCCTTTCGCCACCCTCTTGACGTGGATCACGAATTTGACAGCGTTGGCGTTCAGTGTGGAGTTGGACATCGTTCGATTTGCAGGTAAGCGTTCGGTGTGGAGTTGGATTTTGTTTTTTTTGTTATTTTTTATATGTTAATAAGTTGTTTTTTAATGTGTGCAGGTTTTGGTTTTGGTGAATTGGTGTTCGGTTTGGTTGGTTGTGTTCGGCTTTGTCGTTGGGATTCTATAAACAAGTATGTAAACTAATTCTCATTGAAATTCGTAATTTTAATTTAATTTAAGTTAGTTTACAATTTTAGATTACTTATATAGAGTTCATCTTTGTTCATGAACAAAGACGATCTATGTTCATGAACAGAGAACTCTGTTCATGAACACAGTTCTTTGTTCATGAACAAAGATGGTGAAACTTATAATGAATTTGTAACATATGCAAAGTAGTTTTAGTTATTTTCTTTGTAGTTGATTATGTTTTATGGTTATGGTTATTTTTTTCATAGAAATCTATGTTTTTAAAAATCAAAATCAAAATCAAATGAAAAATAACATATTATGCAAAGTAATTTTAGTCATTGTCTTTATAGTTGATTATGTTTTATGGTTAGGGTTATTTTTTTCATAGAAACCTATGTTTTTAAAAATCAAAATCAAAATTAAATGAAAAATAACATATTAATTTGATTTTTTTAGATTTTTTTTTAAATGGAAAGTTTTACTTTTATATCAACTTTAGCTTGATGATTTAACGTTGGCGAAACGTCCAAAAATAGACTTTGATAACACAGGCTTGACATTGGTGGAACATCTAAAAAGAGACGTGGGCAATGCAGACCTAATGTCCGAAAATAAACGTTGGCAAGGTAGACCTAACGTCGGTCTTAAGTTTGGAATTAAGAGAGTTTCGAAACTATGCCTAACATTGATCTGAATTCCAAAAAGAGACATGCACAACATAGACCTAACGTCGATGTAATGTCCTAAAAGAGACGTTTGCAACATGGATCTAATGCCCAAAAAGAGATGTTTCTAACATGGAACTAACATCCATCTAGGGATAATTTGAAGGACCCATACTTATTTAAAAGTGTATAAACCTTGGCGAATCTTACCAATTCTTAAAATGTCAACTATAAAATATTTGGCGATATTTTTCTAAAATTATTTCAATTTCTAAGGAATATAGTTTATATAATAATTTGGCGATTTTTAGAGTGAAAAAAGTTTACCCCATCAAAATTGGGCGAAATGGGGCTTTAAAAAATTCAAATTGGCGAATCTTTTTTTGGAAAAAAACATGGAAAAATAGCCCATGGGTTAAATTTCGCCCCTAAAATTACCCTTGCATCCATCGCTTGATATGAAGTCACATGTTGTAAACAGAGGTCACGAGTTCAAATCACACCCAGGCTTAGCCGTGTCCCATGCTTGTGGGCAGTTGTAGGGCACCTAGGGGTATAGTGGTAGCTAGATTGGATCCCTAGACCCCGTGTCATGCGAGTACCAGCCCAGTCTCCAGTTACCGATTCCCCTAGTTACAAAAATAAAAATAAAAATAAAAAACATCAAACTAACATCTGATAAGCCACATCTACAATTGCCTTGAACAAAAAAAAACATAGATAATTCATCGAACTAGTGTCGAGTATTGTCTGGATAGTTGGTGTTAGAGTTATGCTATTGACGTTAAACCCACACCGCTTGTACGTTGGACGAATGCCGGTTAAACATCCGATAAGCCACGTTTATTAATGGCTTCCACAAAAAAAATGTGGATGGCCTGTTTGGATTCTTCTCCATGGATGTAGCCTAAAACAAATATATTAGCAAATGTCTTAAGCAACTGTTGAAAAACTATATATTTCCAAAATATTTTTAATTGATGCCTTTCTAGAGGTTCTTTAAGTCCAACTGATGTTAACTTCTCTTGTAAATGTCTGTTAGAATTCCTTTTTTCCTTGATGGAAAATGGAGGGGCTTGGTGGGCAGGGCATGGGGGGCGGGTAGGGGGACCGAGGGAAGGGGGGATAGGAGAGAGAGGGGAGGGGGAAGGGGGAGGAGAGAGGGGGGAGGAGAGAGGATAGGGAGGTAGGGGAGGGGGGCAAGAGGGGGGGAAGGAGAGGGGAGGGGAGGGGAGAGGGGGGGGTGGAAGAGGGGGATGGGGGTTTTATTTTAAAATTTGATATAGTTTTGAATTTTTTTATTTTTATTTTTTAAATTTAGTTTTTCAAGTTTTAGATTTTGTTTTTTAGTTTTGTTTTTCAATTTTTTATTAAATTTTCTTCTAAATTTTTAAAATAATTTTGTTTATTTTGGAATAATTTTAGAAAAAAAGCTTTTTTTGAATTGATTTTTATTTTTTTATTTTTTATTCAAATATCTTCAAAGATTTTTAAATTTTTTTAAATGTTAATTTTTGTTATTAAATTTGTGTTTTATTTTGATTTTTTTTTCTACATTTTTTTAATTTATTTTTTTTAATTTTTCGTTTAAATATTTTTTGAATTTGGTTTTTGAATTTTTTTAATGTGGTGAAATAATTTCTTGAATAATTTGTGTTTGATTTATATAGTGTTACTAAGAGATTTAATAAATACAATCTTAAATTATGATACAATGATATAATAATTCCAATTTTTAGCACCACTTTTTGATTAGCCATTTTTTTGGGTATTTTTTAATGCAAAAATATGATTTTTTATGTAGTTTTGAGTATAAAGTTATCAAGTCATATAACTTGTTTATAACTTGTTTGTAATTAAACTTTAATTACTTTAAATTTTGATTTACCAACTTAAAATACATTAAAATTTATTATAATGAATAAAATATGATTAAATTCTCAAGTGACTTTAAGATCACTTTGTGTGTAACACATAAATTGAATCACTAGGCAAACCTCACTTTCCTCTAGAAACCAAAGAGATGTACTACCGCAAGTTAAATTCTTATCAAGATGAATGTTTGGTGTTAGAGATAATGCTTCCATTAATGCATAGTGCTAAGTTTGGAATTGGTTTGAGATTTTATAGGAGATTGTTGAGATATTCGTTTGGGATTGGTTGGATTGACTCCAACTATATATCTATGTATGCATTGTATACGGTATGTGCCATGTTAAATAAAAATATTGTTTTTTTTGTAATGGCTGCTCTTATAATTTGTGAGTTTAGGTGAGTGACAATGACATTCATTTGGATATTTGATCATTAAGTTATAAGTAAGTGACTTTGATATGTGGTGATTTAGTTTATATTTGGTTACATCTTTTAATATTATAATTTTTTAGATTGTAGTATATAATATAAGTAAATAAAAATAGATAATGTTATATTAAATTTATATATAGTTTTATGAAATTGAGATATTTATAGATATTTTTATAGATAATGTTATCTGGTATAATTTATTTTTTAAGTAAATTTAAAGTAAATATAAATTTTATAATAGTAACTTTAGCATATACTAATTTAATATGTATATAAAAATAACATTAAATCTCTACTGCAAGTTGTAATGAGTTGTAATGCCATTAATTACAAGAGCCAAGTGGAGCATGATAGAGATGGAACCTTTAATCTCCCTTGTGATGTTTGTACCCATATTCCCTTTCATAGATCAGAGATCAGTTTTTACAGATGCCTCGATGGGATTGCAAGCGAGATGTGAGCTTTATTTCTTTACAGGCTTGAATTTATTTATTTAGAGACTTGGGCTTTATTCTATGTATGGAAAACAACAGATTTATTTCTTTACAGGCTTCGGCTTTATTCTATGTATGGGAAATTAAGTGTGCTTTATGTGAAACCTTGGAGCTGAGTAGGGTTATAGAGATACACTACTGACACCAAAAGATGGCTGGAATTAACTCGCAATTAGAAGCGTTGAAGAACAAACAATTTTGAAATCTTGGGAAGAAATACTAACCCAACTTTGAGGGAATTGATATGATTTTCAAATCATCTCAGAATCCTCTTACAAGAATGACAGATAATTTAACAGTGAGATTTCATGAGACGAATCAGTTCAAAGTTAGTTTTGTTTAAGTCAAGTCTTACTCAAATCATTTCAAAAGCTTTGTAACAAAGTTTTTATATCATTTCAAAGGCGTAGTAACAGAGTTTTTAATGTGTAAAGTTTCTCCATAAAACAGATAACAAAATATATAATAACTATGGAGCTAAAATGAAACTGGGACCAGAGATTAAATAACATTTATTTCTTTTTTATATCAGGAATCCTTTCACGCTTTAGGATGGGTATATAACTTCAGTAGAGATCAGCTTTAGTGTTGATTGGAAAACTATTTGCTGGCATTTTCAACCTCTAATCCACAATATTTAAACTAGTAATCTATAAAAACTTAATCACCACTTTTCACCAATCCACCTACAACTACATACTAAAAATTAAAAAATACTTACTATAAGAGTCCAGTGCGAATACATCCACCAACTACATTAGAGCAAAATGTTAAATACCAAACGAATACGAGCAACAATCCTACTAAACGTCTAACCTTATCCAACTACAGCATTACAGCTCGCAAATATTTCAATTTTAGTAAAAAGGTCGTTTGTGCGGTATAGAAATGGACACGCAAACTAAACAGGTGTCGGTACAGTTCCAATCAACAGCGAGGTTCCTTTCCCTATAAAGTCTTCTAATAAATCTGAACAGTATTGTGTGCTACCCAAGTTATAAATCCTGTGGATTCGGCTTTCTCGTTATTGGCAATATATAGACACGAGTCACGATCTGTAGAACTCTTGAGTTTAAGTTGCTTGGTTTCTACGTTATCTCTCTGGAATCAGCTTCCAAGTGGCAATATAGACACGAGTCACAATCTATATGACTTTAGGTTGCTTGGTCTCTACGTTTTCTAGGAGATAGAAATCCCCTGACACGGCCTGATCGGATAGAATCTGTCATGTCAGTTTATAAATCTATGCTTATATCAGAACTCGAATCTTTCGTACTGAATTGAACGAATCTGTGCTCTCATTATCTTGCAGATTCTTGATCTATACCTAGGTATATTAGAACGCCTATAAGAACTCGAAGCATTCGTACTGAATTGAATCACTCTGGAGTCGTTGCAATAAAAGATCGAAGAAGAATATAGACAATCGAGTTGATATTGAAGAAGATGATGGGAGGAGGATTGCCATTTTGTATTCAGTGCGGAACCCACGACAATCCCTGCAGATGCAAGTTTGTCGGTCCAACGTTAGGGTTTCTTGCATTCGTGGTGGCTGCGGTGGTAGAATGGCCGGTGGGTGCTGTTGTCTGGTGTTTTCGCCATGCTAAGGGAAGGAGGATCATGGGCCACCCAGTCACCCACGTCTTTCCATGTGTTTCCAATGCCATTCCTTTCTGATCATCATCAGCATTGATCAGATTAGAAGTTTGTACTCTTTGAATAAAGGGATTACATAAAAATGTCTCTTAAAATGAAAAAGATCCCAAGAAGCTGCCACATCCTTTTCCCCATTGTTACAATATGTAAATTTGAATTTTATTTTCGAACGAGTGCCATGTTCGGTAGCTTTGATTTAGGGTAGTAATAGTAAGTTACCTGCCGCCTCTGTTCATTCGCTAGGGTTTCAGGTTTGTGCCGTCCACCAGGCTAGACTTTAGAGTGTGTTGTATGAGCAAATATTATTTGCATAACAATATTTTTTTATCAGATCCTGGTTCTGAGTTGCAGCATCTTAATAGATTCATGGTTGGTTTTGTTGCGGTTGGTTGGGCTATATGGTGCAGTGGTGTATCGATATGACATCACTAAAATTTCTATCGTGGGGAGTTTGGGGTTTGATCAATAATTCGTCACTAGATGTCGGTGGGAGTTTTCTACAACTTGTGCCTCGTCTGTATACACTGCAATATGAATGGCGATAATAATGGAATTTCAGATATTTTGTTGGTTTTTGTTAGCATTGCACTTGCAGTTTCTCTTGTGGCTTGTTATTCAGAGACTGTGAATGGCACTAATAATGAAATTCAAGATATCTTGCCCTGCACAAAATTAATAATGAGAACAAAATCCATACAATTGCACTTGCAGTTTCGTATTTATTTTAAATTGCGTATCTACAGTTCCTTTATTTTAATAATTTTGGCATCAGTTTTATGGAGTTGTATAAGGGCTAACTAAAACGCCCCAGACTCGCAGGAACAGTTCCTTTATTTTAATCATTTTGGCAAAACGCCCCAGACTCGCAGGAACAGTTCCTTTATTTTAATCATTTTGGCATCAGTTTTATGGAGTTGTATAAGGGCTAACTAAAACGTCCCAGACTCGCAGTAATCAGGGTGAGTAATTTTTGTCAAAATCATCGGAGAGTAATTCTTGCCAAAATCTCAAATTTGGAGTTTTGGTTAGGTTATCTAGGTAGTTTAAAAATTAGATAATTCTAATATAATATAACACTGTTTAACAAATTATGTTTAACAAAAATTAGATAATTCTAATATAATATAACACTGTTTAACATGTTTAACAAATTATGTTTAACAAAGTATAGATATAGGCAATTCTAGAAACTGCATTCTGCATTCAATAGAGCAAATTAATGATAATTCTAGAAACTGCATTAAATAAAAAAATGGAGCGAATGAAGCAATCTTTCCCTATAAACTGCATTAAATGGTGCCAACCTTTCCCTAGAAACTACATTAAATGGGTGCCAATGGAGCATGGTATGTAATATATGGGCATTCACATTTTTAAAAGCCCACGATCTGTGGACTGTTTTGTAATGACCAAAACCTCATGACAAAATTTCATGCTGAGTTGTCTTATAATGGCAAAACCTCAAGAAAAATTTAATGACAATGAGTAACCGGTAATTTTCTTAGAAAATCCGACAAAATTTCATGGTTGGTTGTCTTGTAATGGGCACAAAACCTCATTGAAAAAATTTCATGGTTAAAGTCCCAAACAATGGGTAACTTGAAAAGGGCGATACCAATGGGTAACTTAAAAAGGGTAATACCACAATGCTACAGCCCTTACTCTACACTTTTCAAGGCAGATAACAGATCCAACTGTTGTATTTATCTACAGAATGTGTTAAATCACTTCAGCTATTTTGACAAAATTTCAATAACATATGAGCAAATTTGAAAGGTAAAGTCCCAAATAATGAGTAACCTAAAATGGGTAACTTTCTTTTTAGAAAATCCCACTATCTGGGTTGTCTTGAAATAGGCAAACAAATTATAACAAAATTCCATGGTTGGAGTCCCAAACAATGGGAGACTTGAAAAGGGTAATTTTTGAAGTCCCAAACAATGGGAGACTTGAAAAGGGTAAATTCTTGAGGAATAAGAGAAAGATATGATTGCCGCTTAGCCCAGCGTTTATTGTGATATGTTCTACATCTTTGAAGATGTAAAGTCAGTCGCAGTCGAAGTGTGTAGCTTTGTACAGCCATAAAGCAGCGTCCATGCCAAACGAAAGGGTGTTCAGATCATGCAAATATCCTAATGGATCTGCACATATCGAATGGAAGAAACCGCCATTTGGAAATAAGTAGTATTGAGTGAGTGATACATTGTGTCATGGATATGCTTCATATCTGCACATATCTAAGGGAAGAAACCGCTGGGTCTGTATCAGATCTGAGCATATCGAGGGGAAGAAACCGCCATATGGAAAGAAGTGGTATTGAATGAGCGACACATTGTGCTCAACTTCGTGTAAGACTACAAGAATACAAGGCCTGCAGAACTGTGCAAGACGCCATGTTGAAGATCTGTCAGAGATTCACATGTGAAGATTACTCGCAACTAGAGACTGTGAATAGTGAAGAACAGCCGTGGCAGCATTCCGGCAGGGAGATAATCCATGACAATGATAGCCCACTGTTGAAGAGATCAAACCGTCATCAAGTGCTGCCAGGGTTTGATTCTTGTAATGGGAGCGATTTGGTGATTTGGTCCGCTGGTTTTGAAATTGAGCTGGCAGCTCACATGCAAGAGAGGCGCAGTGTTTGACCTCAAAGCCATAGCATGTTATATCGCTTCAGGACAGTGCTCAAATGGATAAGTATATCGCCATTCCTTTATGGCTGTTTGTAAGACTAGATCTCCAAACCCTGTAGAGAAGCGTCTGTATGGAAGACCGCTGGTTGAGGACTGCAGTAACGAAATATGGTGGGAGGCAGTAAATGAAATGGACGCAGGGGTAAGGCTACCACGGATGGTCCTTCGAGGAGGAGGGCCCCGCTCAATGACTGCCGGGTACAAAAAGAAAAGGAATATGAATTTTAAGAAACATTTCCTTATAATGGTTTTCCACGTTTAAGATATATGGGTATTATTTAGAGGCTCTGGTCGTTTGGCCAACGATTTGGCCCTTTTCTGCCTTTATTTGACTACCAGTCCACCGACGGCAACTCGAAAAAACTATAGGAGCTGTTCTTTCGTTCGCCCCGTGGACGACTGCCCTCTTGGGAGAGTCACATCACACCTCATCACAGCGGCAGCTTTCTTGCAATTGTACGCAATGCATACGCTTCTTCTCCTTCAATTAATGACACGTGAGAATAGCCATGGTAGTTGGGGAGTTTGATGGTTTATGGCAACAACAACGATGGGCAGTAATAGCGACCGGATTCAAGGTTCTGAGGGCAGTAACAACGACAGGATTCATGACAGCTAAGGAAATAGTAACAGCGTCGAGGGTAGCAACAGCGACAGGATTCAGGGCAGTAACAGCGTAACAGGAAGCAGTAACAGCGTCGAGGGCAACAGGTGTATCTCCCCTTACAGACAGGTCAGGGAGGTAGTGCTTTGCCACTTTGTGAATTGCATCGATAGCCACGTTTAAGTCAGGTATTTAGTCCTGTCCCATAGTTTGTGTCTTTTTCCTATGACAATGGAAACACATTCGGCAACAAACATAAAAAATGAACAAGGAATACCTGCCTCTATTGAAACAAATCATTTAGGCCAAGTGAAAATTGCAGCGTCAAGCAAAACAGGGAAATGGGTTTGAGTTAATGCTAAACAGTTTCGGGTATTTTAAAACGTAGAGCAGCTCGTTTACAATGGGAGTAGACAAGAAAGAAAAAGTCTCAACGAGAAAACACATTGGCTCTGAGTAAGAAACAACCGCCTCCCTTTCAAAAAGATGGAGCTAACAGAACCAAAGGCAGCAAGGATTATACCTTATACAACCCCACATCTATACCTCTTACCTGGTCATCTGATCTATATGTATGAGAGTTACTAAATGCTAAGAGGAGATTGGAGGATCTGGAGGTCAAAGAGCAGGAGAGAGACCTTAGAATTCAAATATTAACAACAGAAAATCAGGGTTTAGCAGAAAGCAACAAGGTTTTAAAAGACCAACTGTCTCGGTTGCAAGAAACTCTTTCTGTAGGAAAGGTGGAATGGCAAAGGATGAAAGATGCTTGGAAAAGCATGAAGGAGGAAGCAGAGGAAATCAGGGGTGGGGTGAACTCTAAAACATCGAATGAGGAGGGGAAAGTAGCTGAACAAACAAACAATCAGGGAGTGAAAGGAAGGAAAGAGAAAGGAGGTTCCACGAAAAAAACGTGGGCACAAGTTGTTAGCAAATTTGCCAATAACTCAGGAGAGGCAAACACCCAGGGGAACACCATACAGGATAGGGAAATCAGAGAAAGACAAGTTAGAGCAGCAAACATAATTATTAAAGATGTGAGAAATTATGGGGAAAATGAAGATACGCTTTATCTTGCAAAAGGCTTTTTGAGAGACAAGATGCTTTGGCAAGGCCGAATTTGCTAAGCGTGGAGGGTGGGCAAGCCCAGTGGCGAAAGAGCTAGACCCATAAAAGTCACCATGTCAAATACACATGACAAGCAAATCCTGTTAAGCAAGAAGCAACTCTTGAGAGGATCTCGCTTCTCTCTAGAAGAAGATTTAACCGTTAGGCAACAAGAGGAAAGAAGGGAAGAGATGTCAAAGGTTAGTGCAGCAAGAGATGAGGGCAAAAGAGCATGGTTGTACAAAGCTAAGGCGTTTATTGCCTTTTTTGGCCCCCCAAAAACAAAACAGCAAAGCAGTAATCAAGAAAGGTCAACAAATTCCTTAGCAGAAAAATATGAAACAAAGACAGTATGGGCAAATAGGGGTGAGGACTCGACTTTGAGTCTTGTATGCCAAAACAAATGGCAGTCAAGGTCTACTCAGGGTTCCCTAAGCTTAGTTTGTTGGAACTATAGAGGCCACCCTTGGAGGCAGGGACCTGGGTTAGGGCCTATTGCGGAAGATAGAGACATAATTTGTCTAGTGGAAACGCATGAACAGGAAGGATGTAAGACACCTTTGTTTGAAGGGTACTTGAAGATGGCAGCGTCGAATAAGGCAGCATAGAATGGCAAGGGACATGGGGGTATCATGGTCTTAGTAAGGGAAAAAAAAGGACGTCTCATTCAACTAGAAAAAGAAGACTCAAATAGACAATTCATTTGGTTTAAAATATAAAAAAATGGAAATATCATCATAATTGCAGCATGTTATTTTGCCCCGCAAATTTCAAAAACTTACAAAAGCGGGGGGCTTAACCACAGAGATCCCTTTGCAACCTTAAAAAACGACATTGCAGCGTATTCCCAATTAAGTGAAGTCCTTCTAGTGGGTGACTTCAATGCTAGGACTGCAAATGAACAAACTAGTATCCTCCGCTGTAAAGAAGACTGCAATCCTATTTGGCTCACAGAAGAAAGTAATCATCAGTGGATGAGATTTTCAGAGGACAACAAAAGTTGCAATTTTTTGGGGGAGCAACTGCTTACTCTATGTGGAACTTTTGACTTGGTCATCTGCAATGGTTTGGATAGATGGGCGAATTCGGGAAATTTCACTTGTAACACTTACAATGGTGCATGTGAAGTGGACTATGTAATTTGCTCACATGGCATGTGTGAGAGAATGGAGGAAGTTCGGATCGGGGATCAGATCTGGGATTTGAAATCTGATCACAAACCAATATATCTAAGATTCTCTTGGACTAAAAAGCAACGGGATGAAATAAAAACTCAGTGCATTAAGCAATCACCCCCAAAGGGAAGGATTCTTTTGACACAACAAAACTGTAATACCTTCAAGATAGCATTAGAGAGGCTTTTCAAAGAGGTGAAAATTCAATCTCAGGGCCTTCATAGCCACGAGCTAACATGTCTAATCCAAAGAGCACTTTCAGAATGCAAAAGAGCAAGAAATAAGAAATCTGAAACAAATTGCTTCCCGGTTAATACTTAGTTTGACGAGGAATGCAAAAAAGCAAGGAGAACTTTGAAAGAGTCAAATCAAAAAGAAATAAGCCTAAAACTTTACAAGCAGATTTTAAGGAAGAAAAAAGTTGATTTCATGATTTCACGTAGGGAAAAGCTAATCTTCCTTGGGAAAAACAACCCCAAGTTATTTTGGAAGGAACTGCAAACCAGAAAGAAGCAAACTGAAAACAATATCACAGCCTATCAATGGCTTGAATATGCTAAACAACTCTATGAGCAAGATCCTAAAGCTGACCCCCCCCCCCCTGGGTCAACATTTCTACTGAGCTTTTCACCATACAAGAGGTCGAGGTGGGTATTAAGAAGTTGGGTGTTGGAAAGGAAAAGGATTTAGTTGAGCTCCAAGCAAAGTATCTAAAGTGGGGTTCGAAAACTCTTGCGCCTCACATCACGAGGATTTTCAACAACATCATTCAGCAGGGATTCCCTACAGATTGGACAACTAGCCTAGCAATACCTCTTTTCAAGAGTGGTGATGGCAATAATCCCTCCAATTACAGGACCATAATGATAAATCCCCTATTTGCAAAGCTATTCGGAAGTATGCTAGAAAACAGAATTAGCAAGTGGGCGGAAGAAAGAGGTAAGCGTGCTAAAGGACAAGTAGGTTTCAGACCCAAACACTCCATGGTTGATCACGGTATAACATTAAGACACATCATTGAAAAAGTGTGGGAGAATAAAGAGGAAGCCTTTTGTTGCTTTGTCGATTTCAAAAAAGCTTTTGACACGGTCCCTAGGGATAAGCTCTGGCATAGAATGGAAGAACTTGGGGTTCCTATGCATCTTAGAGCAGCGGTTCATAGATTATACGAGGAGGTTAAAGTCAAAATCAGAACATCAGCTAAGATCTCCGAAAGTTTCAGGAACGATATTGGGGTCAAGTAGGGGTGCCCATTGTCCCCTACTCTGTTTGGGTTATATATTGACAAACTTGAAGAGTGGCTAAACCTTCAGGACGGGGAAGGTGCTCTTCTGGGTGAGTTTGTGATAAGGATCCTTTTGTATGCAGATGACCTTATTTTGATCGCTAAATATGCTCTTGGCTTGCAAGAGCACTTACTTTCCCTTGAGCACTTCTGTAGAGCAGTGGGGATGCAAGTTAACACTAGCAAGACAAAAGTGGTAGTTTTCTCTAGCAAGAGAAACCATAATCAACACAAGTTCTACTTTGAAGGCAACACTCTTGAAGAAGTGGTAGATTACAAATATCTTGGGATTGACTTTAACAAAAATTTAAGATGGGAAGGGTGCAGAAAAAAAAGAACTTTGGGAGGCTAGAAATCATTTTACGCCTTTCAAAACAGATGCAGAGAAGCAGAGTTATGGGATTGGAAGACTACGCAAACTCTTTTTGGGTTATTAGTGATCCCGGTTGTTCTATACGGGTGTGAAGTGTGGGCCAGCAGTAGCTCTGACCTATAGTGGCAGCAAATTGAGAAGATTCAAAAACGATTGATTACCAACAAGTTTAAAATTAAAAGCTCAATCCCCTATGATATCATGCTTAGTGAAGTGGGGGCAGCCCCCATTGAAGCAATTGCTATGGTGCGGCTCATAAGATATCTAAAAAATATCGAGCAAATGGAAGACGACATATGGCCTAAGGTGGCCTTTAATGACACATTATGCAAAAGAAAGAAGACTTGGATGCGGAAAAACATTAAATGGCTTAGTAAATGGGATATTTACCTGAATGCATGCCCTACAAATAAGAAAGATATAAAGGCCTTTTTTATCGACAAGTTCCATAAGCAAGTTTGGGGCACAAGGCTAGGGAGAAAGAAAAAATACTATATTGAGGAGTTCAATCCCATTTACAACCATCATCAAAAAGATTATATAGAGGCTAATATTTCGTGGAGGGCCAAAATGCTTATTGCTCAATTAAGAACCAATTCCCACCAACTTCGGTGTGAGACGGGGCGCTGGAAAAGACCAAAGGAAGCTTGGAAAGAGCGAATATGTACTTTTTGCACCTCAGGAGAAGTAGAAACAGAAAAACATTTCATTTTAGAGTGTGAGGCCTTCAAAGACAGCAGAGACAACTATGTGAATATCTTGGTAGGTAGTTCTTGGGATAATTTATTCAATGAAGGGACTGTGGTGAAACTGGGGGAACTCATCATCAAGCTTGACAAGAAAATGGTGGAAATGCAAAAGTCAGTGGGCAAGATAGTCTGTCCCATAGGTTATCTTTAGCCTCGCGGACGTTAAAATCTCTTTCTTTCTTTCTTTCAATACCTCGCGTGTCCTAAATTGCATTTTGAATACAATCGGGTGGCTAGTTGGTAATCTATGGAGTGTTGTTAGATTCTAAAAAAGTTTAGGTAAGTTGGGTAACCATTAAACTATATTTAAAAATGTGGTTGTTGCTCGTAGACAGCTGATCAGCAAAATTAAAATTTTAATAAAAATATTATTTGGAAAGAAAAATGAAAATAGATCCATTAAACTATATTTAAACTATATTCTAAAAATATTTAGGTAAATTGGGTAACCATTAAACTATATTTAAAAATGTGGTTGTTGCTAGTAGACAGCTGGTTAACAAAATTAAAATTTTAATAAAAATATTATTTGGATATTAAGTTAAAAAAAAGTATTAAAACATATTAAAATAAACTAAATTAAATTAAATAAAAAAGAAATAAAGTAATATTAAAATAAATTGAATTAAAAAAATAAAATAAAAAATAAAGAAATAGAAAAGAAGTAAAGTAAAGTAAACATTAATTAAAAGTAAAGTAGATAAACTAAAATAAATAAAATAAAATAAAAAAATAAAAATAAAGTAAATAAAACACAATAAAGTAAAATAAATAAATTAAACATAATAAAAAAAAAAAAAATTCAATTCAATACAAATAAAGATAAAGTAAATTAAATTAAATTAAATAATACTAAAATATATTAAATAAAAATAAAACAAATAAATTAAATAAATGTAAAAAAATTAAAGATAAGTAAAATAATTGATATTAAAGATAAATTCATAATAAAATGATTAATTGATATTAAAGAAAAGTAAAATAATTGTTATTGAAAATAGAAAAGTAAAATAATAAATATTAAATTAATTGATATTAAATGTAAATTAAAAATAAAATAAATGATATTAAAATTAATTGAAATAGTTTATATTAAATATAAATCATGAAGAAAATATTTGATATTAAAAAAAATTAAATTAATGTAAGTAAATAAAAATGTAATCTACATTAAATTATATTAAATAATAATTACAATAAATTTAATAATTCTTATTAAATGTAATTTAATGTAACTTAAAAAAATATTAAAAAAAATAATATTATATTAATATTAGTAATTAAATTTACTTATTATTTTTTTTAAAAATAAAATAAAATAAAATTTATATTAAAAAAATTAAATCAAATTAAATTTATATTAAAAAAAATTAAATCAAATTAAATTTATATTAAAAAAATTTAAATAAAATAAAATTTAATTTATATTTCAAATTTACTTATTAGAAAAAATAAAATAAATGTATATTAAATTAATCGTGAAAAAGAAAATAATTATAATTATGAAATAATTAATAATAAAAAACAGTAATATTTATGGAAAACAATATATGTGAATAACTTTGATTTGGAAGGAAATGTAGAATGCAAAAACATTATTAAACACTGCAGGGAATTTTTTTTTGCTGGGGCGACTCAACGCTTGGCTGGGAAACGTGTCTCGTTCTTTGCTCCAACAGAAGAATATGACCGAGAACGGGGAGGATAATGCCAGCGAACGGGCTCTCTGAGCTGATAAGGTTTTTGTTTCGGCTATTGGAGCTCTGGTACACTGCTCTCTTGCTTGCACAGACCTACTTATAATATGTATATAAATATGTAAATACGATAAAGAAACACTTCGTCAAGTATAAGAAAGGGCCATTCAAATACTTTTACTTAATATCGGGTGGGTGGAGCAGCAAACCAAGTGGATACATCTTTACTATACCTATTTTGGGAGAGATCAAATCGAGAGCTATACATGCCAAATTGCAAATTTTTTTATCTTTACCATCCATAGGTAGGAGTAAGCAATCCTCAATCAACAGGCAGTACGTGTGTGGAACAGCTGCTTATTGACGACGCTTACATACAATACATAGGCTAGATATGTCTGGGCCAACTGATACTTCAAATCTTAGTATGCTGAACCGAGTCAATCAATAACCAAGTCCTCTGTTAGGGCAGTTCAGAGTGAGCATGAAAAAGCCAGATCATGGACACTATATTTGATAGACCGCTCGTTGAGCAGTAATCCGGACATGTTTTCCTCGCGGGATGTGTGCCCAACATGGATGGAGGAAAGGCGTTAGCCTTTTGTTTCCTGGTCAATCGAAAGAATATGCGGCAAGCCTAGATAGGAATGAAACAGCTGGATCCTCATATCGGTGTCTGTACCCAACGCGTATCATTAAACGAAAGTTTTTGCATGTTAAGCAAATGACTCGGGACATGGCACTTCGCTAGCTATCTAAGTAGGGCAATCTAAGCCGGTCAACTCCAACCCCAATGAAATTATTTTTACATGAAGAACAAGTTAAAGCTCAAAGACATCATCAATTGAATCCATATTAGAATAAATGGGAAGAGCAAAATAAGAGTCGTACTCAAATCATAGAAGGAAAAGTCAACTCGATTGTATTTGCACATAAGCAAGTACTTATGAATGGGCATGTGCAAGCTAATGAGGGTCAATTTTGGCGCGTTAGATGCAATAGAAAACTGAAAAATCAGGCATCCCTCAACTTACTTGGTTTTTTTGAGATACTTACATAAGATATCTTGCATCGAGTAAAAAAGATGCAACGTAGGAAATTGAGTCACGTTTCCGACTATATAAGTTTTAAGTATTGAAAATTTACATAACTATGTCAAATTTCATTTTGTCTAGTCCAACACTATTTTTCCAAAATTAAATGATTAATTTTCAATTTTTATTTTAATTATGTATGTGATCAAACCTCGAGAATGGTACATCAAATGTGGGTGCAACATTTGAAGGTCTTAATGCAGTTATTTCAACTTTGATTTTTGATAGCATGTAGAGGCCGATCTCTACTAGTGCAACATACAAGTTTTTTAAAAATGGTTGTGAAACGAAAAGGTTACAGAATAAACACTAACAACATGTTTTTTGACTTAAGGAGTGATGACAAAAGAAAATTAAGAAACAAATAGAAAATCTCAATATTTAAAAAAAAAAATTACATATTTGGAATCTGCATAAAAAATGCTATCTATGCCTAAAATTTCGTCAATAATGGTCATGCTGTAGAAAGCGGTGAAAAACAGGCATATTGAGAAAAATGATGAAAATGCCTAATTAGCTATGGTTGAGTAAATTCCATAGCAGAGGTTTGGTAAGTCTGAACCAACCACATAGGACTGTAGCTGAGACGCGGGCACGGTAAGAGGAAGTGATTATGTGCTCCAGAATATGCATGCGTTTTTATTTAAATTCAAATATTTATATTGGTGCTCGTTTTTGTATATGCAAAATGAGTGCGTGTTGTGTACATTCAAAACACGTGCGCGTTATGTACATACAAAACGAACGAGTGTTTTGTATGTATAGAACGTGCGCGCTCTTAAATTCACAAATTTATGTTTTTAAATGTTGAATAAATTTATATACCCACCACTCCCTAACCCCTCCTCTCCCTCTCCCTAATCCCCACCACTCTTAAACTCCCCTCCCTTTATCTCTCTCATAATCCTATCACAGCTAACCTTTGCTCACTCTCTCCCCTCCTACACCTAACCCTTACTAATCCCCTCTCTCTCTCTCTCTTCTGTACTCCTCCACCAACCCATATCCCCCTCCCTTCTCTCTCTTCTAACCCCTTGACACCCTCCTCCCTCTCTACCTCTCTATAACCCCTTAACCCACCCCACCCCACTCCACCCCACCTCCCATCTCTTATTGTCTCTCCTACTCCCCATACCCCTAACCCCCCTCTCTCTATACCCTCCTCCTCGTAACCCTTACAAACCCCCTCTCTCATTCTCTCTTCCCTACTTCTACACCTCTCTCTCTCTCTAAACTCCCTCTCCCTCTCCCTATCCCTCTCCCCCATCCCTAACCATCATACTATTTCTATCTCTCTGCTACTCCCCCTAGCCCAAAAACCCCTCCTATTTATCTCTCTCCCCTCCTCTCCCTAGCCCTTACTAACCTGAGCTCTCTCACTGTCTCTCTCTCTTCCCTACACCTCCACCTACCTCTAACCACAACTCCCATCTCTCTTTCTCACTCCCTATAACTAACACCCTCTCCTCTCTCTCTCTCTCTCTCTCCCTCCTCTCTCCCCCTAACCATTATTAAACCCCTCTCTCAGTCTCTCTCTCTCTCTCTCCCCCTCGCTAACCCCCCTCCTAGCCCCTTACCCCTAACTCAACCCCCCTCTCTCAATCTCTCTTCCTTGGTTCTACACCTCTCTCTCTCTCTCCTCCCCTCGCTAAACCCCCTCCTAACCCCGCATTCCTAACTAACCCCCCCTCTCTCACTCTCTCTTCCTTGGTTCTCTCTCTCTCTCTCTCTCTCTAAACCCCCTCTCCCTCTCCCCCATCCCTAACCGTCCTACTTTTTCTATCTCTCTGCTACTCACCCTAACCCAAAACCCCCTCCTCTCTATCTCTCTCCCCTCCTCTCCCTATTCCTTACTAACCTGGGCTTGCTCAGTCTCTCTCTCTTCCCTACACCTCCACCTACCTCTAACCACACCTCACATCTCTCTTTCTCACTCCCTACAACTAACACCCTCTCCTCTCTCTCTCTCTCCCTCCCCCCCCCAACCATTACTAACCCACTCTCTCAGTCTCTCTCTCTCTCTACCTCTCGCTAACCCCCCTCCTAGCCCCTTACCCCTAACTAACCTCCCCTCTCTCTCTCTCTTCCCTGGTTATACACCTCCCTCTCTCTCTCTCTAAACCCCCTCTCCCTCTCGCTAATCTCTCCCCCATCCATAAACATCCTACTCTTTCTATCTCTTTGCTACTCCCCCTAGCCATTACTAACCCAGGCTCTCTCAGTCTCTCTCTCTTCCCTACACCTCCACCTACCTCTAACCACACCTCCCATCTCTCTTTCTCACTCCCTACAACTAACACCCTCTCCTCTCTCTCTCTCTCTAACCATTACTAACCCCCTCTCTTAGTCTCTCTCTCTCCCCCTCGCTAACCCCCCTCCTAGCCCCTTGCCCCTAACTAACCCCCCCTCTCTCACTCTCTCTTCCTGTCACGTCCCCTCCCATCATACCAGCTAGATGGAGAGGAGCGTGATGTTAAACCGGGCATCTAACCCCATGAACTATTATGTAAGCATTCATATAATATAAAAGACATATGAAGATGCAAAAATGATTTTAAAACACAGCGGAAGTAATTTCAATACACATCCATCATACATTCCAGATTTTTATGCCATTCATCAATTTAAGCAATATCAAATTTGCAAATGAGAATACTTATCTTAAACCAAGTAATCTCTGAGCAACCAGTTACGCTTCTGCAACGTTCCACCCAACCGTAGGCCAGTGTGCTCCTTAATCTCTCAGCACCACTGCCACCTCCGAGCTGGGCATGATCTCCACAAGGAAAAGGGAAAAACAGGCTCATCACATAGCCAAAGATACGCCAGAATCATCCAAGCCAACCAGCAGTTGGGTTCTCAGGCTGCTAAGAGATGGGCAGAGGTGAATTACTAGGATAGTGGCTCAACCCTGGAGCTATGGATACTTCATTGGGATCATCAAGCCAAAGATGTCCTCTTCCCCTCTTGAAGCTCCTGCTCACAGGTTCAAATCCAAAACGGGATGCACTTAACAACAAAACCACAATTGCTGGGCATGAGGAAAACGTTTTCCACAGTGGGATGCATGAGATGGGGTTTCGACTAACTCAGAAAAACGTGGGAACAGACAAAAACGAAATTGGAAGATGGGGAACAACCCTGGGAAGCCATATCCGTTTTTAGAAACACATCCTTGGACATTCGGGGGCAAAAACGACCTCCATATAGTCCCCAAATCGTGGCCCTTCTCTCCCAAGCTACTGTATATGCAAAAACGAACTCCCAGGCATGGAAAAATGCAGGATTTGGATGAAAAACGTGTAGGGGAAAGACCCAGCTAGCTCCAACTGCGTGAGTGGATGAATGCCATGGGTGAAGAGTGGCTTTGGGCATAATTTCGTGGGGGTTTTCTTGCCCAACAAGCCACAACTCGATTTCCCAGGTTGCTGTCTTGCCCATACATGAAAATTGACAGTCATTCCTCTCTCATCCCAAGGCATTAATTGTCTCAACCAATTCTTGGAAGAATTAAATGATTGGGTGCATGGAACCAAATGGGTAGTTGAGAGTTCATGGGTTTCGTCAATGAAATGGCTTAACACCATGGCTCAAGGGTTTGGTTATTTTCCCTCCCTATTCCTGGTAAAGATCATGCCCCCATCTCTTTGTTGCATTGCATAGCTAGTTGTGGGTTTTTCATTAGAAATTGCATATTTACATGATGTCCGATTTTACATTGTGCACAGCTAGCACAAGAACCACATGCATCTATTCTAATTGCTGATACATAAAACAATAAATCAATGGCGAGGCCTTGGCCTTGAGCTCCTCACCATGACTAAATAACAATATTTACATCATTTACAATATTAATGCAATAGGGTCAAAATGGGGACATTACATTCCCCTCCCCTTGGAATAACACCGTCCTCGGTGTTCCAACACTTCGGAAATAAATACCCACTTTACATATGTCCCAAAATTCACAAAATGTGGTAGGTTTGTCCTGCATTTCACCTTTTTACTTGGGTTTTTCACGACCAAGTCCTTTGGTCTTTACAACCTGCTCTTGTTGGCTGGGACCTTCTAGCTCTGCATGAGAACATCGTTCCAAAACAATTCCTTCCTTTTCTTTTCCTTCCAACTGGTCCACGAACCTGGGGAATTTACGGTTGCTACCCCCTTGATATTCTCTTGTTGGGAAGTCACGGAGGCAATGATTTCCTCCACATCCCCAACATTTCATTGGCGGCTTTACCTTTTCCAGGTCCATTTCCTTTGAGTCTTCCCACCTGGGACGTTTCTTAATCGGATGATTGGATGAATGCTTCTTCATTGACCCACTTTCTTTTCCCTTGCTGATTTCTCCCAGAATGCTTTTTACCTCTTTTTGTAGACGAATAGAGTCCTGCAAAGCCTCATGGTTTATCTCATTTTGTTGCCTCTGTAGCTTGAGCATCTCCCCAATATTTTCTTGGGTCCTGGCAATTGTTTGAAGAAGACTTTCAGCCAACTCTAATAGCCCTTGGTTTGCTGCCATGGTCAATGGGCACAATTGAACACACTTTGCTTACTAGAAACACTTTCTTGTGCTGGTGGCAGCCAATTGTTTCACTTTCTTACCTGTGAAATTCATAATGGGAATTCTTTGTTAGGACAAACATAATATAAACATTAAGATTAGTCAATTATTTTCCCAATTGACATGGAATGTCCATGCTTTATTCATGGGACTTCCATACTTTCATGCTTTCCCAACATACACATGAACTCATTTATGTTCATCCTTTCACAGGAAATTTACTATTTCAGCATTCACAATTCGTCTCAAGCAATTAAACACAATCTATTTTCAGCCATGATATGCACTCAACAATATTTTGTTTTATAAATGCATCAATCAAAAAGGAAAGAGAAAAGTAGGGGTTTCTCCCTCTTAGTCTTGTTCTATTATGGAGCTACACCATCGTTGTGGTTTCATGCTCCTTAGTCTCTTTCACTTCAATGTGAATGCTTTGACTTTCCTTTCTTGGCTATGACACTTAGTGTCTAAGGTCTGCATATGGATTTTCAGCTAGGGCACCCTTCCCATTATTGCCTACAGAACCTTGGGTTGCTAGGATCCACTTGTATCCACTAGCACCATCTTTCATTGCTGCTCATACTGAGCTCTTTAGGACGGTCACATGTCCACCTGCATCTTTAAGATGCCTTCATATTCCTTGCTTCCAGCAATACCTACACTCAAACATTGAATCAATTCACATGTTTAGTTCATTTTTATAGGGTTTTTCTCTAAACAAGAGTTTAGGAAATCATAACCAATTCATATACACATGTATATTCATAAGCAAGAAGTTGCAAGGTAACGAAATACTTATATGTATTGGATGTCTTCACTTTATTCCACGGGATCCTTCTCTGCTTTAAGAGCCTTGGATTTCTCGTGAACACAATAACGAATGTTGGGCCAGCACATAGGCTACTCCACAATCATTCGAATAGGCAATGTCAGGCCAGTATGCTGACTGGTTTTATCAATTGTTCAAGGGAATGTTTGGCCAGCACGCCGGCTGCTCCACAACATCAAGTGGTTAATGTTCCCACCAACTATTCTCTGAATTTACCAAGAATTTTATAGCACCCAACCAGTTACTCTCTGGATTTACCAAGAATTTTATAGCGTTCAACCAGCTACTTCCTGGATTTCTTAATAATTTATATCGCCCACTCATTTACTCTCTGGATTTACCAGCAATTTATAGTCTTTCAGGGTCTTGCCTTCCTGCAATGACCAAGGTTTCCAACAAAGAAACAATAGTGTATCAGCTTAGCTGTTAGAAGACTTATAGCTGAAATCTTCATTATTCCAAACAAGACATAAATGAAAACGAATACTTATCTGTATTGTGCGTTTCCCCTCTGGTCCATAGGATCCTGCTTCACTTTGCAAGCCTTGGAATCGCCTATGGACTTGGATATAGTTAATGCTTAACCACTACACCTCCCCATCGGCTGGATTTACCAAACATTTGGTGGTGCCCAACCAGTCCCATACCTGGTTGGCCCTCTCCAGTGCCGAGCTAGCACATTCGTCTGGGTCATAGACCAATGGAAGGAAACTGCGCCACCTGACCAGTATAGGTCAAGGCTCTACTATGGAGCCATAGGTATCTTAGGGTTTTCAGTCAGTCTTCGGAGCCCGCCCTCCCACTGCTATCCCAATAGAGATCTCAGGGTTTTCAGTCAGTCCCGGCGCCTGCCCTCCCACTGCTGACCCAATAGGCATCTCAGGGTTTTCAGTTAGTCCTCGACGCCCGCCCTCCCACTGCTGACCCAATAGATATTTCAGGGCTTTACCAATGTCACCACACCTTCTTGTATCATCTGACCATTATAGGTCAAGGCTCTACTATGGAGCCATAGGCATCTCAGGGTTTTCAGTCAGTCCTCGGCGCCCGCCCTCCCACTGCTGTCCCAATAGAGATTTTACGCCTTTACCAATGTCACCACACCTTCTTGCACTGTAACCCTTCACACACATCAACTCTTGGTTTATACAAGGACGCCACTCCTTCTCTTGTGCAAATCGGTGGTTCCTTTTAGGAAATTCATAGGTGACTTTCTTGACTGCAGGTTAACATGACCCCTACTCACACAAGGATGATACCTTCTCTTATTACACAGCTCTTCAGGCCTTTCCATCCCTCCTGGTAATATTTCACGTGAGCATAGAAAGGTTTCCAATTCCCATACAGTCTCCTTGCGTACCCTTATTCACTTTTCCCTTTAATGTGCAGTATCAATCTGCATCTGTATAGGCTGACAACACAAGAAGGATAAGCAAGCTCATCAGTATTGCTGTCTTAACCATATTCCATATCATTCACTACCAAGTATTGAAACACCAGGAATGCGTCCATTCCCTTAGGGTGTAGTCAATATTGAAAACCCTATCATGACCCAGCACCAGAAAAGGTGTGCACCCCCTTTCCGATGTGCGCCATGTAGGCCCTAATCATACTCAAGCAGTCTGCAATGATATAAATAAGATAGAGCATGCTCTTCATATTAACCCTAATAATTTAGACATGAATGTTCTTGTCTAGGGTCACAGAATACTCATTCATTTTGCAGATGTGTCTCACATGCCTTCTGGACATAGCTTTACCATCTCACTTGCATGGTTTACCGACATGCGGTTTGGCTGAGACATTATCAATGGCATTTCACCCAAAACCCATTTCCAAAGCATGGGATCCTTCCCATCTAGTTTGGCTTCTGCAAGCCATCACACATGGTCTTCCTGCAATGTGTCATCCTGGCACACTTCATCAAATAGCCAAACAGTCAGCAACATTTAACAATAAGCTTCAAATATGATTGTTTCATAACCAATCAATAACATTAATAATTAAATTCAACATGAATTTTACAATTCTACCTCCTACAGAAATTGATTTGTTTAGCAATGAGGCTATCCTCATATTGTTCTGCTCTTGTTCACGGTAGATTCCAATCTTCATCATGGAATTATCCATATTTTCCATTCCCAAAGCAATCTGCCTGAAATCTGAAACTTCAATCAACCAAATGCTTTGTAAGTTTTTATGCATATAATAATTTCATTGCTGCCACAGTCACGGAAGCATTTTAATATCACCAAAACCATATACTTCCCGTGAATTATTACCATACTGGAGTTGCATGGTTTGATTTCATCATTTTATGCAATTATTCCCTTGATCTTAAGATTGATAACAACTCACCATTCCATCTATTATCTAATTGCAATGAAACATACATCACACTCATGCATCCTCACAATGCATCTCATCATGTGCACCTATATCTATGCATGCACATTTACATCACTCACATAATCTTTTAATGTGTATTCCCTCAATGCATAACCACAAGATTGTGCATAATATCTTAATGCACATTTCCTCAATGCTACCTTGCTTTAAGTCATGAGTACTATGCTTTCAACATAATTCAAACATAGTGGAAGGAATCTTATCAAATCCTCTTTCCTTATTCATGCAATTTATGCACCAATAATCATTACCTGTATGGTTACCATTAACATCGCCTGATGTTACCTGATCAGTTGGCCTCTTACCAAGGCTGCTCAGTCCCTTTTCCAACCTTATGATCATAGATTTATTGCACCATCCTTTCCGCATAGGGTTTTTGACTTCATGTAACAACATCCTCAGCACATTTAGCCATGCTCTTTGTTATCTTTGGTCCTACAACCAATACCAACATCAATAGTGATTATCAACCACAATATTCTCCATTAGTGGTTCATTGCATATGCAAACTTCATTATTCTACCAATATGCAATATCTCATTTATGCACAAGCATTTCCATATGCACTATGCAATGTTTGTTAAGATGCCATCTAGTGCATATACATCTATGTAATCCCTTACATTTTTTTTTTTAACAGTTTTATGCCATATGACAATTTCGTAATTATAAGTATGATAACAAAATAGGGGTTTAAAGAATTCTTCCCTTTTCAATCCCTCATTGTAACATGGAATTCCTCTTCCATATCATGCAATTGTAGAAATTGCCCATATTGACAACAAAATTTGCTTGTCAAAACAACCGCTGGCACTCTTCTGCAATAAATATCTATGATAGATGTAGACCTCATTCAAACTCTGGTCATGTATCATTGTTCCTTGCTAGACAAGCTTTCCAATGCCTGTGTTCATGCTTCATTCCGACATTAGGTGCGGAAACTGCATCCCTTCAAAAATGACAACTTTCACTCCAATTCTGCACATTTTACACAGTTGCATTTTGGTCCAGAGTGCCAACTTTAGCCACCTGTGGAAGAAAATCTATGAGGAATCACAAATTTTTTTATATCGGGCGAAGTTAGTCCATATAACAAGGAACACTCAGGAAATCACGGATTTTAATTCTGGTGCACCATTCATCTTCTATGAATTTCTGGGTTTGACTACTTCTCACTTTTCACATTTTTCCAAAATTCCAAATTTTGTGCCAAAAATGGCTATCTCCCAAACGGTGCATTTCTGGGAAATCTTCGTCTAACGAAAACTGTCCGTCTTAATGAGAATATGAAATGTCTAGTTCAGTAAAATTTTTGATTCCGACATCTAGGGTCACTTTTACTGTACATCAGCTTTTCAAAATCCTAAAAAAGTGGCCCAGAACAGTGCTTTTTGGCCTTCTTGCTCACCCCGACTTCACATCCCTTAGAGTTTGGCTCCAAGATTCTGAAATTAACATCGTTCCTGCTTCATGGCCGCGCCTGATCAATTTCAGCTCAAACCGACCTTCCGTCAAGCCTCGGGCTCCGTCCTTCAAAAGTCACTATTATCCATTTTCTGTCAAATCGGTTTGTACTGGGCTCGGGGTCTTCACTGGTTCTTTCATGGCCTTCGTCAATGGCCTCCGAACCCCATAGAAATCATTCCATTCTGAGCCCGGATGCTCCTTCTATCCAAAAATAAAGTTTTGGTCACTATACCTTTTTTTTTTCCTATTCTGCCGCCGTTGCGGGACGGTTCACCGAACGCTCCCGCAATTGCGGAGCCATTCAGCGAAGGCTCCCGCAGTTGCGGAGCCATTCGACGAATGCTCCCGTAATTGCGGAGCCATTCGGTGAATTCTCTTGCAACTGCGGAGCCATTTGGCGAATGCTCCCGTTGCAGAGCGATTTGCCGAACGCTCCTGCAATTGCGGAGCAATTCATTGAAGCCTTCCGCAATTTCGGAACGACTCGCTGAAGTCTTCCGCAACTTTAGAACGACTCGCTGAAGTCTTCCACAATTTCGGAACGAATCGCCGAAGTCTTCCGCAACTTTGGAACGACTCGCCGAAGTCTTCCGAAATTTCGGAACGACTCGCCGAAGTCTTCCGCAATTTCGGAACGACTCGCCGAAGTCTTCCGCAACTTCAGAACGACTCGCCGAAGTATTCCGCAACTTCGGAATGACTCGCCGAAGTCTTCCGCAACTTCGGAACGACTCGCCGAAGTCTTCCCCAATTTCGGAATGACTCGCCGAAGTCTTCCGCAACTTCGGAACGATTTCCCGAATTCTTCCCGAAACAGACTTAAACAAGATTTTTCAAAAACTCTTGAAACAATTTCCGAATTCTTCTTTCCTTATGACTGCAATTGGATTTGGCCCATAGAGGCCCAATGCTGCAACCAACAGCTCTGATACCATTCTGTCACGTCCCCTCCCATCATACCAGCTAGATGGAGAGGAGCGTGATGTTAAACCGGGCATATAGCCCCATGAACTATTATGTAAGCATTCATATAATATAAAAGACATATGAAGATGCAAAAATGATTTTAAAACACAACGGAAGTAATTTCAATACACATCCATCATACATTCCAGATTTTTATGCCATTCATCAATTTAAGCAATATCAAATTTGCAAATGAGAATACTTATCTTAAACCAAGTAATCCCTGAGCAACCAGTTACGCTTCTGTAACGTTCCACCCAACCGTAGGCCAGTGTGCTCCTTAATCTCTCGGCACCACTGCCACCTCCGAGCTGGGCATGATCTCCACAAGGAAAAGGGAAAAACAGGCTCATCACATAGCCAAAGATACGCCAGAATCAGCCAAGCCAACCAGCAGTTGGGTTCTCAGGCTGCTAAGAGATTGGCAGAGGTGAATTACTAGGATAGTGGCTCAACCCTGGAGCTATGGATACTTCATTGGGCTCATCAAGCCAAAGATGTCCTCTTCCCCTCTTGAAGCTCCTGCTCACAGGTTCAAATCCAAAACGGGATGCACTTAACAACAAAACCACAATTGCTGGGCATGAGGAAAACGTTTTCCATAGTGGGATGCATGAGATGGGGTTTCGACTAACTCAGAAAAACGTGGGAACAGACAAAAACGAAATTGGAAGATGGGGAACAACCCTGGGAAGCCATATCCGTTTTTAGAAACACGTCCTTGGACATTCGGGGGCAAAAACGATCTCCATACAGTCCCCAAATCGTGGCCCTTCTCTCCCAAGCTACTGTATATGCAAAAATGAACTCCCAGGCATGGAAAAATGCAGGATTTGGATGAAAAACGTGTAGGGGAAAGACCCAGCTAGCTCCAACTGCGTGAGTGGATGAATGCCATGGGTGAAGAGTGGCTTTGGGCATAATTTAGTGGGGGTTTTCTTGCCCAGCAAGCCAAAACTCGATTTCCCATGTTGCTGTCTTGCCCATACACAAAAATTGACAGCCATTCCTCTCTCATCCCAAGGCATTAATTGTCTCAACCAATTCTTGGAAGAATTAAATGATTGGGTGCATGGAACCAAATGGGTAGTTGAGATTTCATGGGTTTCGTCAATGAAATGGCTTAACACCATGGCTCAAGGGTTTGTTTATTTTCCCTCCCTATTCCTGGTAAAGATCATGCCCCCATCTCTTTGTTGCATTGCATAGCTGGTTGTGGGTTTTTCATTAGAAATTGCATATTTACATGATGTCCGATTTTACATTGTGCACAGCTAGCACAAAAACCATATGCATCTATTCTAATTGCTGATACATAAAACGATAAATCAATGGCGGGGCCTTGGCCTTGAGCTCCTCACCATGACTAAATAACAATATTTACATCATTTACAATATTAATGCAATAGGGTCAAGATGGGGACATTACACTTCCTTGGTTCTACACCTCTCTCTCTCTCTCTAAATCTCCTCTCCCTCTCCCTAACCTCTCCCCCATCCATAACCATCCTACTCTTTCTATCTCTTTGCTACTCCCCCTAGCCCAAAAACCCCTACTCTCTATCTCTCTCCCCTCCTCTCCCTAGCCCTTAATAACTCGGGATCTCTCAGTCTCTCTCTCTTCCCTACACCTCCACCTACCTCTAACCACACCTCCCATCTCTCTTTCTCACTCCCTACAACTAACACCCTCTCATATCTCTCTCTCCCTCTCTCCCTCCTCTCTCCCTCCTAACCATTACTAACCCCCTCTCTCAGTCTCTCTCTCTCTCTCCCCCTCGCTAACCCCCATCCTAGCCCCTTACCCGTAACTAACCCCCCCTCTCTCACTCTCTCTTCCCTACTTCTACACCTATCTCTCTCTCTCCCTCTCCCTCTCCCTCTCTCTCTCTCTCCCCCCTCTCCCTCTCTCCTAATCCCCCTTCCCCTACCACTAACCACCCCCCATCTCTAACCCTTAAGCCCCTAACACCAAATCCCTATTTAACCTCATAACCCATAGAAACTATTAAATAAACTATTGAATAAGGTTTTGATGATTGCAATAACACTAGCGCGTTTTTGCATGAAGAAACGCTGGCGCGTTTTGTGCAACTAGGCATTATTTATCCATGCACCAAACATATTAAATGCCTAGGATTTTTATAACATTCTAGAAACGCGCACGCGATTGAAATTTAGTAGAATACTCTGCCTATTTCATACCCGAAATTTTCGTTTTGTCTCCTTGTCTGCCATACAGCACTGCAAAAAAACCTTCAAATTCTATGTTCACAATCAACATTCAAGGCAATTGAGGAAGCTCAAGACACTCTATGTTCATAATCAACAAGCTTGAAGAGGATTCTACAGCTAGCATTTGGAATTGAGGATTCCATATTCACAATTAGCAATCTTCAAGAGGATTCTACATTAACAATTTCAAGCTTCAAGATGATTCTACATTCACAATTTCAAGCTTCAAGAGAGTTCTACATTCACAATGTCAAGCAAGCTTGATGAATATATATGAACAAAATTGAAGAAGAATCTACATTCACTATTGAGCAAGCTTGAAGAATCTATATTCACAAATGGAGAATTTTCTATATTCACAAGTGATGTAGAAGTTACTTTCACATTTGATTAAGATTGAGGAATCTTTATTCACAATTCAGGAAGTATCTATATTGACAATTGAGCAAGCTTGAAGAACTTATATTCACAATTGAGAAAGAATTTGGATATTTGAATAGTTGAGCACACCTCTAGAATCTATTTGCTTAGTATTGCTCATTGTGGTCATGGGGAATTCACGCAATCGATAAAGGAAATCGGCAAGGAAAGAGAAGCCTCAAGAAACCATGGAAGAAGTTAGAGAAAAGAAAAGATTGGACATGTGGAATCGAAGGCATTCCATGGAAACTCATCCAATTCCAACCGTAGATGATGCCATGGTCATTCCTACCTATCCACCTCAAGAAAAACAGAGAAATTCACTAGAGGGGCCCTCAATTTCAACAACATTTGATGAACAAGCACCCCATGGCACTAGTCAAGAAGTAAGACGTAGGTGCTCATTTGGGGATGTTTCAATTCCCAAATCAAGTCAACCTCAAAATGTGGTAGCGAATGACTTGTTGGGTAGTGGTTATACAAACGACGAAGTTAGAGAGGCATTGAATGAAGGATTTACAATGGAAGAAGCAAATTTTATGGAGACCATCCAAGAGAAAGTCCAATTTCCCACATCCAACTACCAACAAGAGAATGAAAGACAATAAGCTCATATTTAAACGCCAGAGCATCCTGGTGATGTTGTACATGCTCCAGTTCCAACACCCTTACCTCCATTAACAATTGCATGCCGAAGAACTCCGAAACGTATACAGTTTGATGAAACTCTCATTAGTTCACTTGAAGGTACATTGTCTAAATGTGCTATTGCTTATCAAACTCGACAAATACTTGATGAATTTTTTTATTCTAAATGTGATGGGGACAAGTGCAAATTATTTTTATCATTGTTAAAATCTAGGTCTATGGTTGTGGTTAGAAGAACATTAAGGATAAAGATGACCAAAAAGTTAGAACCAAGTTCTCATATTGTTAAAATTTTAGTAGATGCATTTAGTACAATTGGAAATAAATCTCGCTCAAAGGATCACAATGCGGCTCGTTGTGTGTTGACACAATCAATCGTGAACAAAAACACTAGGGCACTTCGTTTTCTTAAATCTACCTCCAAAATTATTAATTTGAATGTGAAGACGCTTCGTAGGTATTGTGTTAGAAGAGAACAACTTGAAACTGGTCAAGCAAATGTTTGGGCCTTCATTGGCAAGTTTCCACGCTCTGATATGAAGCTCATTGATGTGGTAAAGGGATTAGTGCAAGCTTTTTGGCATGACAGCAGTAGATCTTCTTCCAACCAAAAAGATGTATTAAAATTGAGAAGGGGTTCAAAGGATCGTGAACCACACATTAAACATTTTCTTGATATGACACAAACAAAATTATATGAGAGATTTAGGAATGAACATAATGAACTTGACTTGGGCCAAAGATCATTTGAAAAATGCAAACCATGGTATGTTAAAATAAATACAATTCGTAACACATGTTGTTGTCGTACCACATTGAGTATGGTTACTATAATGACACATATACATATATTTTTCGTGTATTGCATAACACTCTTGTGCAGGAATGCTTAGCTACATTACCATCGATGTCATCTAGAGACTTTATTCATAACATTTTGTGTAGCAGGCCAAATGATTACACATTTTATCAAAAAACTTGTATAGATGGGACATGCTCAGGGTGTGGTGGATTGGCATTATTGGAAAAATGCATACATGTGACCGATGAGAATGAACTTGGGAGGCAGGAGGTGAACTTGCAGTCATTCAAATATGTCACGTATGATATTGATGGAGGGAACGAAAGAAAAAAAAATACAATTGGCCACTTCTCAGGTTGGTAATGAGTTATTGGATACTATTTTTTCTTTAGATTGCAATTTCATATGTAACAATATATTGATATACGTCTTTATTGTTGATCTACCAAGTACGGGCTTGCGACTTCATGGAGGAATTCTTTGAAAAGACACAACAGTATGTAAAGCATGTACATGTGGCTCGTTGGAAAGATGAGCAGTTTAGAACGTGCAGGGATACATTTCCTATTGGGACTATCCTATCAGTGGTCGATTTTTCGGAAAACTACACTCTTCAACCACAAAATGAGATTCAGAGTCAATACTATCACTCATACCAGTTCAACATAATGGTCCATATCACCTATAGACATGGGGCAGATAGTATTGAAGACAACAAGGTTATATTGAAGGAGTATCACTTCTACATAAGTGATGACAGGTGTCACGACTTGGCTTTTGTACAACACAACTTTCAAATGTTTTACAATCACTTGAAGGATAATAGTATACGGATGGAACAACATTGGATTTGGTCTGACGGTTGTGCAGGGAAATTCAAAAATGCCTGTGTCTTCCAATGGTTGTGTATGCTCCACAAAAGGCACAAGGTGCCACATATTTGGAACTATTTTGAGACCGAACATGGAAAAGGTGAACATGATGGAGCAGGTTCATGCATCAAGACTGCATTACACAGACAAGAAATGAAGTTAAAAAATGTATCACTCATCCGAGATGCAAAAACCATCGTTGAATAGTGTGCTTCAGTCATGGGGGAGGGAGCAAGAAGGCAGGAAGATCACTCAGCCAGGAAAGCACATGTATATAGATATTTTTGGGAGGTGGTGGATGTAGATCGATCAAATTTATATGAGTGCAATACCATCCAAGGAACTTGTGCATTTAATTCAGTTAGAACTTCGGAGAATGCTATACTTGAAATGTGGACAAGGAAACTCTCACGTTTTTGTTCTCCATGCAGCAGTGGTGAATGGGATGAATGTGAATCCATGGATTGGGTTGATAGCTGGGACCGTGTATCACTCCCCATTGGTCGACAGGTAGCTACAAAATTATCCCAGTTGGAGGAGGACCAATCAAGTATTTCACCAGACTATGACCACATATCAAATCTCGTACAACCATGTTCGATTAATATTTTTATATTTTTGATACTTTTGACAACTAGTTGTGTCTAATTAGCTATGTATATTTTTGATATTTTTGACAACTAGTTTTGTCTAATTAGTTGACTGAAAGGTTGGAACTATATTTTCTCTAGGGCACATATACGCAGTGGTTTCCCTGAGACGCAATGCATGGCGCACCAACGATTGGATGACACATTTCTTAGAGGGGAAGCAAACCCTAAATGTCCCATTACGGGACTCTGATGCCAATGATTTTCCGATTGGGTTGATGGTTATAAAGGGAGAATATTTGAACTAGGTTTCCCACTCGGCATATAGAAAAGGGTATACATATGAAGATTATAGACCAGGTGAGATTGTATACCATTATACAAACTTAGTTATTGGCACAAACCTCCAGCTACAAACAATGCCAAGGAAGAACTCATCAAAGGCATGATACTTATTGCCTTACTCCAAGCACGAGAAGTTAAAGGAAACCCTTGGTATTCGAGGTGATCCCGATGGTCTAGTTGAATGACCATAGGTAGGTAATATGGTATGTGGTTTGCATGTTTTATTGTGTACTATGTTATAGGTATGTGGTGTACATGTATGCTATGATTTTGTTTCGTGGTCTCATTGAGTATTGACATTAATATTTTGACTATTTTGCCAGACATTGATAGCTTGATAGATTGATAAATTGCATAGACTTGGTACGACTTGATAAATTGCACAAGTTTCGTCATGGATTTGTTTTCTTTGTTTTTTTCTCCCATTTAAGTAAACCATAATATCTGCATCATCATGCCCATTTTCATGCTCACTAGCACCATCACCATCTCCATGCTCATTATCACTATCCCTATGGTCATTGTCGCCATCACCATGCCACCATGAACATCACCACCGTGCTTTTTCTATCCATGTTGTCACCATCACCATCCCATTTTTCACCATAAGATTCTCATTCATCATCCACACAAATATAACCGTTGGATACCTAATTTAGAAACCCAGAAACCTAGAAATCTAGATGCCCAAGACTTGATCATGGTGTCCATATTCAACTTGAATTCCAAATACTCCTATGAGAGGGATTCTGTCATGGTGTTTGAGCTCAATAATGTGAAGTTTGGAATTAAATCCATTGTCCCCCCAACCATGTTTATTCCTCAACACTTGTTTATAGTGCACAAAACCTACTAATGAAACTTGTATCCCAGTTAGATGTTAAATACCCCCTACAAAGTTCTCATTTTCTATTTAAAGGACTTTGCCAATGCCCTTAAGCTTTAGAAAATTTAATATGATCATAAATCACTTATTTCATCACTTGATGATGGCTAAGGCCCCACAATGCATTCATTGTCCTATGTGGAGGTCCAATGACACATTCATGAAGGTTGTTGGTTCCCTCCTATGAGAAACAACAAAATATCTAGGGTAGTTCATATTGATGGCCGAGCTCAACCCAGATAAAAAATTCCATCGCAAACCGTTTTCCATGTTGTAAAGAGTTGGTTGACAAATTACTTGGCACCGGTGGAGTAGTTGCATAGGTAGTATCTTCTATTAACCATACTATAGTCGAGCCTTGATTCATGAAACAAAGCAGTTGATTGGAATGAATTGGTAAGCAAATAGACAATGTAGCAGGTGATTGTTGAATAAAATCAAAGTCCCATTTGTTGTTGGCAACATCTATCCAATATATCTTGTGTGAACATATGCGGCCGACTAAAGAAACAACATGACTATGCACCCAATACATTTTTCCATTATACATGATGGCAATTTTTGGAGGCAAAACAACGCCGTATCGAGGAAATGTTAGTCTCTAATGCATGTGGAGACTGCTGAAAATGAAATATTTTGATTGAAATGTGCTATAAATATGTTTGAGAACCATGGTCAACCATAGTTTACCATGGACGACCATGGTTAACCACTTTTAAATGTGTGACCATGGTTGATATACGTCGATCGACGAATATCAACCACGTTTAAAAATGTGGTTGTTGCTAGTTCACGGTTGGCGTGCGGGGAAGGATTATTGAGTTATTATTATTATAATAATTGTTTTATAAAAAATTATAATAATTGTAAATAAACAAAATATTAAATATAATTAAATAATAATAAATGCAATGGTAGATAATTTAATAATAATAATTAAAAATATAATAAAAATATAATAATTAAATATAATGGTTAACCATGGTCGTTCATGGTAAACTATGGTTGACCATGGCTGACAATGGTTGGATTTGGTTGACCATGGTTGATTATAGTTGAACATGGTTGACTTTGCTTAACCATGGTTGACTATGATTGCCTTTGGTTGACTAATTGACTATGGTTGACTATTATTGACTATGGATGACTTTGTTTGGTTGTAATTGACTATAGTTGACTTTGTTTTACTATAGTTAAATTTGGTTGGATAATTGACTATGATTGACATTGTTGACCTAGTTAACCATGGTTGACTATGGTTGACTTCGGTTTACTTAGGTTGACTTTCGTAGACCATGGTTCACTATGTTGACTTTGGTTGGATTTGGTTGACTTTGGTTGATTATAATTCCATTATTATTTTACTGTTATTGAATTTGGTTGAATGTGGTTGACTTTGATGGACTATGGCTAACTTTAGTTGAACATAGTTAACGATGGTTGTTTACTAGTTGACTTTGGTTGACAATTGTTGATCATCGTTGACTATAAATGACCATAATTAACCATGGTTGAATTTGGTAAACCATGATTGAATTCATTAAATTTGGTTTACCATGGTTGACTTTTGCTTGAACATGGTAGACCTTGGTTGACCATGGTTGAATTTGGTTGGCTTTTGGTCGATCAGAGTTGAATTTGGTTTGATTTTGGTTGACATTGGTTTACTTTGGTTGACTATGGTTGACCATTGTTGACTTTTAGTTGACGTTGGTTGACCATAGTTGATGTTGGTTGACCATGGTTAGCTATGGTTGACTTTGATTACCCATGATTTACTTTGGTTGACCATGTCTTTCCATGGTCGATTTTGGTCGACTTTGGTTTACCATGGTTTACGTTGGTTGACTATGGTTGACATTAGTTGACTTTGGTTGACTATGGTTGACATTAGTTGACTTTGGTTGACCATGGTTTACTATGGTTGGGTTTTGGTTTCTTTATGGTTAACCATGGTTGACTTTGGTTACTTTTGGTTGACCTTGGTTAATTATGGATGACCATGGTTGACTTTATTTGTCCATAGTTTACCATGGTTGATTTTTTGTTGAATTTTGATGACCACGGTTGACTTTGGTTGATTATGGTTAACCATGGTCGACCATGGTTAGATGTGGTTGACTTTGGTTGGCCACAATTAACTTTGGTTGACCATGGTTAACCTTGTTTTTCCATAATTGATGATTGGTTGACCTTGTTTGAATTTTCCATATGGTTGACAATGGTTGACCAAGGTTGGCTACAGTTATTTGTGGTTGACCATGGTTGACTATGGTTGACCATGTTCAACTATGGTTGACTTTGGTTGGTCATAATTGACTTTGGTTTATGTTGGTTGAACATGGTTGACAATGTTCAACTATGGTTGATTTTAGTTGGCCATAGTTGACTTTGGTTTATTATGGTTGAGCATGATTCACTATGGTTAATTTTGTTTGACTATGGTTGACTTTGGTTTACTAATTGAATATGGTTGACTATTGTTGACTATGGTTGACTTTGTTTTGCTGTAATTGACAATAGATAACTTTGTTTGACTATGGTTGAGTTTGGTTGGCTAATTGACTATGATTAACTATTGTTTACCATGGTTGACTTTGGTTGACTGTGGTTGACCATGGTTGACTTTCGTAGAGCATGGTTCACTATGTTGACTTTCATTAAGTATGGTTGACTTTGGTTGATCATGATAGAGTATGGGTAACCACGATTGTATGCAGTTGACTTAGTTAAATTTGGTTGACTTTGGTTGGCCATAATTAACTTTGGTTTACCACGGTTAACTGTGGTTGACCTTGTTTAACTCTTCCCTATGGTTGACAATGGTTGACCAAGGTTGGCTATAGTTATTTATGGTTGTCCATGATTGAACATGTTCAACTATGGTTGACAATGTTCAATTATGGTTGATTGTGGCTTGCCATAATTGAATTTGGTTTACATTGGTTGACCATGGTTGACCATGTTCGACTATGGTTGACTTTAGTTGGCCATAATTGAATTTGGTTTACTATGGTTGAGCATCATTCACTATGGTTAACTTTGTTTGACAATGGTTGAATTTTGTTGGCTAATTGACTATGATTGACTATTATTGACCATGGTTGAGTAGGGTTGACCATAGATGACCATGGTTAACCATGACCGACCATAGTTAGCTAGGGTTGACTTTGGGTGGATTTGGTAGCCTTTAGTTGACATTAGTTGAATTTGGTTGGCCATAATTGACTTTGGTTTACCACTGCTAACTATGGTTGAATATTGGTTGACCATGATTGATTATGGTTAACTATTGTTCACCTTGTTTGACATTTTCCTATGGTTGAACAAGGTTAGATATAGTTATTTGTGGTTGTCCATGGCTGACATTATTAAACTATGGTCGACCATAGTTTACCATGTCCAATTATGGTTGACTATGTATAGAAATAATCGACTTTGGTTTACATTGGTTAACATGGCTGACCATGTTCAACTATGGTTGACTTTAGTTGGGCATAATTGGCTTTGGTTTACTGTGGTTGAGCATGATTCACTATGGTTAACTTTGTTTGACAATGGTTGACTTTGAATGTGGTTGTTGATTATGATTGTCTATTATTGACCATTGTTGACCTACTTAACCATGATTGACTACGTTTAACCATGATTGAATTTTGTTTACTAAGGTTGACTTTCATAGAACACGGTTCACAATTTTGACTTTTGTTGTCTAAGGTTGAATTTGGTTTATCATGGTTACGTATGGATAACCATAGTTCACTATGGTTGACTATGGTTAACTCTTCTCTTCCATAATTGACTATTGGTTAACCTTGTTTGACTATGGTTGTCTTTAGTTGACCATGGTTGACTTTGGTTAACGCTAATTGAATTTGGTTTACTATGGTTGACTTTTTTTCCCATAATTAACTATTGGTTGACCTTGTTTGAATTTTGAAAATAGTTGACTATGGTTAGTTTTTGTTGACCATGGTCAACCATGGTTGACAATGGTTTACCATGGTTCACTACAGTTGACCATGTTTGACTATGGTTGCGTGTGGCTGGGCATAAATGACTTTGGTTTACATTGGTTGACCATGGTTGACGATATTCGACTATGGTTGACTTTGGTTGGATATAATTGACTTTGGTTTACTATGATTGACCATGATTAACTATGGTTAACTTTGTTTGACTATGGTTGAGCATGGTTGACTTTGTTTGGATGCAATTGACTTTTCATCGATCGTGGTTGACTTTTCATGATTCACTATGGTTCAGTGTGGTTGAGCATGGTTGACATTAATATCATATGGTTGACTATATTTGACTTGTATTGATTATGGGTGGCACCAATATGACTTTAAAATCATATGGTTGATTATAATTTCCTTATTTTTTTTTACTATACTTGACTTTGACTATAATCCCTATTCTTTAACTATAAAATAAATATTAACTTTGTCAAACACATCTTATCTATTTTATAAAATAAACGTTTAAAAATATTAAAAACTTTTGAAAATTCATATACATAATAGAATTGTTATCAAAATAAATTTGTGATAAAATATAATAATTATTTACACATGACTATATGACATATAATATTGAAATATAGTTTGAGTTTTTTTAATAATTCAAAAATTACTTTAATTTAAAACAAATTAATTCTTACTTAAAATATGTCAAATTAAGTTTTGCTTAAAATATCTATTACATTTGGATTTCAAATATATTCATTATTTATGTTAATAAGATTAATGTTAATGTTAATATTATTAATATCACTATTATAAAGTATGTTATTATTAATACTAATAATATTAATACCATGGTTATAAAGTATGTATATTCATGATTGTGAACTCTTATAACATAATATAGCATAAAGTTAATCATTAATGTCATTATTAATATTAATTTGATATCATATCATATTTTATAATAACATTTAAACATTAATATAAAACATTGCACTTTAACACTTTTAATATTATTTATAAATGTAAAATTTATATTTTAAGAATAATTTTATAAAGTTATAATATGTTTTAAAGTTGATATTATTATTTCATAATAATAATGTTAACACTGTATAATAACATTATTAATATTAATATTTTTGTTTTTTTAATCTCATTCTTAATAATAATAATAATGTTATTATTATTATTATGATAATAATAATGTTATAAAAATTACGGACAACAGCTTTATCAGAGGTCTATAAAACAATAATGAGGAATGCAAAAATAGAGAGGAATGTGGTTCCTGGGCTCTGGGCTCGCACTCTACACGGAAAATCATCCATCCATTTCTCCACAAGTTATGGATGGTGACGATTCAATACGTCTTTTAGACTCTCTGTCATGTTTACCCATTCCAGGCCTTTTTCTGTATATACTTCCTTGTTAAAATCACTGGTGAAAAACTGATCTACCTCCAATCGACTGCAACTGAAATATTCAACACATTCATAATTAGAAACTGCAAATATACATATAGTGAGGTTTTTGTGTATGGATTGAATATAACCAAAGAGTATTACCCACCGTGATTCCATGAGCAAAAAGATAAACAAAGTTGTCTCGCTGATTGCATAACCTTTGATCTTCTTTTCTGCCATCAAGCCAACTAACAAATCCAAATTTTCAACGTAATTTCCATAAACCTCTTGCAGGGTTTTGATAGCCTCCTTATCGTCTATAAGGTCTTCCCACTTAGCAAATACTCTGTGAAGTTTATATGTCAAATGGAATCAGTTTGGGCACTGTCATGGTGCCAGAGTCTAATAAAATGAACTTAATTTGCGGTTTTCTGATATTCCTAATGATTTTTCAACTTTCTCAAGGTGCCAATCTCATCATCTATCTTTAGTCTTTAATTATAATTGATTTGGAGTCTATTAAACCCTATGATGTTTTTCTCTCAAAGTCTATGCTAAAATCTTTGTGGTATTTAAATAAAATTGTTTTTGGGCTATGATATGAACATACATTTCAAAATTCTCAAAGTGGAAATCTCAATATCTATGTATTAGTCTTTTCAATTTTGACTCTATAAATTTGAGAGATGAAACCGTTACAGAACATGAAAACATAGTAGAGTAGAAATATGTTTCAAAATTTATTATAACTATAAAAACCTTCTTAAAATTCACATAGATGTGTAATTTCCAAAGTTCATAAGTTCTATGGCAAACTTGTTGATGGTCATGTAAATTTGAAAACATAATAGAATATGATGCAAAATTCCATAACATCTTCTTTCTCAAACTTATGCGAAGGACCTAATCTTTAAAAAAAATATCGATAGCACTATCGACGTTTTCCCAAAAGATATCATCGCATTTCAATAAAAAACTTCATCGACATTCCCCATAAATGTGTTTTTCGAAGTTGTTAAAAGGCATTGATAAGACTATAAATGGTTTACTAGAATATTTACTCCAATGTTTTAAATCTTGTTGATAACACTTTCGACATCCTTTTAAAATATTGACTTACAAGTTCCGAAATAGTCCTAATACACTGTCAACAACTTTCTCAAAGATTTTAAAATCCCAATATTATTAACTATGCTGATACACTATCGACATTTGTGGAAACATATTTGGAATTAAACTTGTGTAACTTTATCGATAGCACAATTGATGCATCCTTGAAAGATTGCACTTTGAGTTCTACAATGATGGCGATACATTATAAACCAAACTTTCAAAGATTGTCCTCTACAAGTTCCACGATGATGTCGATAACGCTATTGGCAATTTTCCAAAACTATACATTGTCAAGTTTTTCAAACACACCGATTACTCTTTGGTAGAACTAAAAAAGATTAACTTGGTGAACTTGAAAAATTCGATAGATAGTTTTATCGAGGAATCGAGACTCTAAAGATTGATAACAAAGTTTTGTATCACCACTGATATTAGTTTTGCACTAAAATTTTATGATTTTCTAAATCTAAGTTTTTAAATCACGTCAATAAACTATCAACAATGTTTGTAAAGGTTCAAGATAACACATAAATCCCATGATTGTGGGCCCTTTTCAAAGCATCCCAATGAACTACCAATATATTTCACAGTTCATACTTCATGTGGGTTAGAGTTTCCATGGGTCAAATATACTGAATTCATAGTTCCCGCGATCATAGCTCTAGTAGCAAATTATGAAGTAGAAACTAGGAAGCACATGATTATTATCAAATTATGAAGTAGAAACCCACTCAAAATCTAATATGCCATGTTTTATCTGAAACACGTCACATGATATTCTACTAGCCTTTCCATCTTCAGTTATTTGAGAGTCAATTGACCACTTGGGATGTTCTGAATCATTCCAATAGAGAATATCCTTAGATTGATTAGTGGCCAAGAAATGGTAAAACAACTGATAATCAATATTTTGATAGTCGTTTCTTTTCCTACATCTATCCCTTGTCCTCTGTCAGGGGAAAACAAGATCCCGAGGTTGATTTTCCTTACTTTTGTAGGGAATATAAAATGTTGTTTCATTTTGCACTCATTTAGCATAACTTGTCAATTGCAATTCGATGTATGGACAAGTTAGAGTAAACTACTAGTTTATGAAGCTCATTTGTTTGTGATACCTATTCACAAAAGGATTAATTACATAATGGATTATTTTTAACCATTCACAATTGCAGTTGAGATTGTTTTCAAACCTAGTTGTTTTTTTGGAATTGATTTCACATTGTTAATACCACCTACCTCTTGTTAAAAACAATCAATATGTCATTGAACAATTTTATTAATTGGATGCCACATTTTCTGTAGGTATCCATACAAAATGGGTAAGTGAAACAAATAGAAGATTACAATGGACCTTGAGGTCCAAGACCCAAAGGACATGTTGACCTTTTCAAGAAAAAGTTTAGCTTGGAGTGAAGTATATAGACTGGACATCTCTCTATTTGATCATGTTGCAAAAATTCCTTCAAATAAAGTTATTGATTTTATTAAAGAGGAGGAAGCCAATGCTGATGCTCCATGTACTTACTTACGCACAGTGAATAAACCCCTACATAAAGGGATACTTCTCACTTGTGATACAAGCTATAAGTATTTCATAGTCACATGGCTCTTGCATTTATAATTTTTTTTTGTTTTAGGTGGTGCATGCATTTTCTGACTTGGAATATATGATCACAATTAATGGTTACTCCCAAGTGTACATATATGATTATGGAGTGATTATTGCATGTACTAAGGTGTTGTAATTTTTGGTACAGGTACTCATGTTTATATTGCCTAGAAGATAAAAGAGCAGAGCATCCAAATAAATGTAGGGGTTCATTCGCGAAGAAGAGGGGATGCTAATGTCACTTCAGTGTAAATGTTTTGAATAAGAACTCTGATATAACAATATCGGAATATACAATACATATGATCACGAGGATGGATGGCCTTGTCATGGTCAACACAATAATTCCGGTCGGGCTAGGTCCTTGCATAAACCTAAGCTTTCGAAAGGCATTGTCTCTTATGTAGAAAGTTGTTTCTTTATGGACGTGCCAATTGATGTTGTATATAACAAGCACATTGAGTGACATATTGACATGGATGTGGGAAATCGTGGTAGAGAATTCTCATTGACTAGGAAAGATGTTGCAAACATTTATCATCACCTAATGAAACACAAGTATCAACTTCATAACAAAGATGAAATGAGTGTTAATCTTTGGTATCGGAAACAACTAGATGAATTTTTCATTTTTCAGAATCCCAATGGTCAAAATGTCCCATTTATTATTGGTATTGAAAATAAAATGGATGTTGGAGATGATGGTCAAACTATCTCACAATAGTATAATATGAATGGATTCAACATTCAACATCAATAAGTATAGGCTAAGTACAAGGTAAGTATAGGGTAAGTAAGTATATCTAGTCAAGCGAGGTACCCATTGTGTGAGTTGTGGAATCATGGAATACATCATTGGATATTGCAATGTGGTTGGAGATACTTGTAAACAAGTGTTACCAACTTTGCTCCAATTGGAAAGTCACTGCATTCATGGTTGATGATGCATTGGTTGAAATCAATGCTTTGAGGTAACTTTCATTTGGTCAATTTGTGACTCCCATTTATAGTATGAATATACCACATATAAAGACATTGAATCCTATAGGATGCACACAAGATGTCAAGTGATATTGTGTGTTGGAGCGGGTTTTTGGACCAGTTTTGGGAGTTGTGCATCATAAGTGGACCACATGACCAGTCATTTAAAGAAACAATGCGCAAAAAAGGAAGACGTTAGTTAGAAGTAGTTGGGCACTTGTGTCCACATTGTAATGGGATAAACCCATTTTGAAATTTATAAATATGTAAGGTATGCTGTAATGTCCCTAAAAATAGTAGAATAAACAAATATTTTTGTATTACCGTTATAGACTTGATAAGAAATGTTGAAAGTGAATTGACTTCAGCACTGCTAAGAATGTGCTACAACGATGCTTCTTTTATGACCTTTAATAGAATCTCAGTTTCCTAATTGTCATGGCTTTATCGGTTGTGAATTCTACAGTTTTGCGGAGGCATTTGTAATGGATAGGAGTGTAAAACTATCACAAGGATATAAATATTTAGAGGATAATAATGCGATATATTTCTTATAGCTTTAAGATTTTGTGTGCATGTTTATTAAAGTCTCACTTATAATTCAGGTGTGATGGACCTTTATTGGTGGTGGTTGAGGCCCATGGTGTGATTCTTGGTCTTTTTCAAAGGGAAAGGTACCCTGGCAGGGCTGCCGAGAGGTAGGGGTAAGAGAATGGAGACTCTTGACTTACTTAGCGATTTCCCTAATGCATCCACTTCTTTTCCTGGTTTGTAGGTCTACTTACGAAGGTGCCTACCTATGGTGTTCATTTCGCAAGTCCTGCACTTAATTAATACTAATGTTTATAACATTTGGAGGTTATCACCTTGAAATGATTTGTTGGAAGTTAAAGTCCTTATTGAGCTTTCACAACATATTGACCTTGCCATTACTTATTGGCTTTACACCCTACTTGGGGTCTTTGTAACACACCTTGCGTTTTCAATTACTTCATTGATCATGAATGCCCTCACCACTATAGAGATCACGACTTGTGTCGAATATTTGGGGTTGGTGGTGGCATTTAAAGAAATTCTACGATAACACATGGATATCACATGGCCAACATTTTCAAACTAAGATAGGGGTTTGTTCTTGGTTTCTATACCATCGAGGGTTTCAATTGCATAGTTCATTTTCCTCTGTCTGTATGTTGGATGCGTTTGGGGGTTTCGTGTTCTGACCTGATCTTGGCTCATGGTCAGCCCACCACGAAGGTTTAGTATGCAGAAATGGTGATAGATGAAGGTAATATCATCCTCGTTTTTCTTACTAATTTTAAATTGATAGAAACGATAATGAACTCGATTCTGACTGGTATGTTTACTTGCTTGACAGGTAAGTTGTTTTGCCTTCTTTGTCTACGTGGTTACTGGTTGATGATCAATACTTAGACTTGGAGGTGTTTGCAATTGGTAAGTTCAGAGTCCACAATTACTTATCTCCTCCTCTCTCCTCCGTGGAGTGTTTGCGTTTCCTATGGGGAACCTTGCGAGATCGATTGGGTTTACTATGACAAGTTTTGAGTTCCTGGAAGTCGCCGTTGGCTGGACTGTTGTAAAGAGATGTATCTATTTGACTTTTACAGTCCCTAGAGGGTCCTAGTGGGAGGTTTTGGCCATCCAGATCTATGTTTGAATTTTGTTGAATTCTTGATGATAACAATAATGCCCAAAATGAAATGGGGTTTACATTAGAGACCTATGTCTGCGAAATTAATTTGGATGGGCCTTGGAATGTCCTTCTGTGTAAATTTATAAGGGTTTGGCACCCTATTTAATCTCTGCGTTTTCTTTAATATGAATGATGTCTGTATCTAAGGTTTTTCGAAAGTCATTGGTTGCTATTATGAATTTTTGATGGAACGAATCGTAACCTTGAGGCTAAATTAATAAGCATGTCATGTTCTAAGATTTGGATCTTTACTGCTGTGTTTCTGGTGGTTTATAGTAGGTAGAAAGCTAAAAGGGTCTCAAATGAAATGGTAGAGGGAATCAATCCCTGTCCCTTTGTTTATGAATAACACTTATCTGTATGTTATTGTGTAATGTTTGGTTGAAGAATGCTGTGTAACCCTTCTATGTTTTAGTTAGAAGTCGTAGCCCTAGCTACTATTTCATTTGGCTTCTGAGAGAGCATGGGTTGCGATATTAATGCTATACTATGGCGTCTATTAGGATAGCAGTGTCAATGGTACAACCTTGGGTGGGGTTTTATCTCTTGACCCGCAGGTTGATATGTTAAAGATTTTGTATGCTGTTGACTATTGATTTTTGAAATGATAATCGTTGAGTTTATTTTCAAAAGTTTAGGTTACAAGACTGAAAATGCCTGAGACTAAGTTTGTAAATCGTAATTCCTGGAATATGCCTAATGCGTTAATTCTTTGTGATGAGTTGACTGTTGGTGATAATCGTGTCGCTATTAATAATGTGGAAGATTGTACTTATTTTTGAAGAATAGAAGAAATAGTAAAAGCTGATGTGATCTCTTCCATCATTCGATGCGTAGGGTGACTAGGATATCTGGTGTTGACATTGCTAGTGTTTATTATTTCTATTTAATGATTCCTAGCATAAAAAGAATGACAATAAACGATTAAAAAGAAAAGAGAACATATGATATCCCCGCATTATGAAATGGTAAGACGAATTTATAAAAAACATAAGTATTTTAGATGATGCTATAACCTTGACTTGGGAGTTAATATGGGAAAACTAAGGAAAGTCTCCCGAAATGCAGAGTAGGGTTCCTAAGTTTGTTATGGGGTGTTTGTCTAGCACAGGCTAGCTTTGCTAGACCTGCTAGACCATCCATAGATTTATGGGCAGTACATCTGGCTGCTGGTAATATTGTGATGAGAACAATGCTGACGTATTGATTCTAATGTAAACGCCTAGGTTTATAATAACTGAAAAGAAAATGGAAACAATTACTACTGCATACCTAGCTGCTTGGGCACGCGATCCTTTCCTGTAGAAGCGTGACTGCTTGGTCCTTGATCCCTTCTTATAGGAACCTGGACATTCAACGATAATTAATGCAAAACCTATTGTATTTAGCTAACCCGTTAGGATGATTTCCCTAGCTGGATAAATTTGGGGCCATCGTGTTCCTCCCAACCATGATCCTACAACCGTTCCTGGTTCTGTATGGATCCCCCGAGCTGGATACCAACATGCAAAATAGATAGATGACCTAGGGTTACTGCTGGTTCAGTTTCTTGGAGCAGAAGTCCTTTCCTTTAATTACCATCAGAGAATGATAATGAAAAGATAGATACCCTCAAACTTGGGATCTGCCCTCTTTATGTAGGGGAGTCTTTTAATTAGGACTGTTGAAATAATTAGTTTCTTGAAATCAATTAATTAATATTTAAAATATATTATTTAATTAAATATCTAGTCCTTTTGAACTAGGACTTTTTCCAACTGTTTAACTATAAGTGATTTGATTTCAGCTCAAAATAATAATTATATTAGCAATAATTATAATAATAATAATATTTTACTTTACCTATTAATACCTCATTAATAATATTTAGATAATGCATAAGCCATAAATATATTTCATAATTTTAGAAAATGACACATTATTAGTAAATCTTGCAATAATAACATTAGCCTTGAGGCTTTTGTGCATGTTAGTCATAAAATACTTATGGTAATTATCTTTTATTAAATTATGTAACTTCACATTATACTTCTTTTAACTTTTAAGGACAAGGTCCAATTCTTTGGATGGTCTCGGTAAGCTTGGTTAGGTACCTCTAGTCTCTCTCTCTCTTTGCATGTTGGTTTCCCTCGTTTAACACGGTAGTTCCCGCAGTACTTGATGATAGATAAAAGATGAATCATTCAATCAAAATAAAATAAGTGTGATGAAAGTAAAAGTGCTATTCAGAGTCCTTCCGATTCAACACTTTGAGATCCAGTAACCCCGAGTGCTCTTCAGAGCCTTTTAACGCAACACTCTCACATGGGCGTTATGCTAGTGCAATTCCAGAGCCTCTGTGTTGTAGAAATTTCTCCCTACGGATAGGTAGAAACTCTCTTAGGATAAAGCAGGATGCATTGACTCTATGCTAAGACAAAAAGGAAACAAATGCTACCTTGAGTTCCTGAACTAATCTTCACAACAAGATTAAATGCATTCAGAAGAGATGAAAGATGTAACTCACCTTCCAATTCGACGTTTGTCTCGCTTCTAGCTCTTGATCCCGAAGCTCCAATGTAGAACCTATTAAAATCAAACAAAGGACAATCATGCAAGCTTCCAAATACCTTGAAGAAAAGATTAAGTTCAAATCTAAATTAGATACATTTCATATCAAAGATCCATACAATACACATGAAATGGGAAAACCAAGACAAGTTATCTTATATTACAAACTTGAAGCGTGCTTACAAAGGTTGCTTGATATCCAAGCCAATCCTCCAGCTCCAAGTGCTTCCTCTAGCTATCTCTGCAGAAGTCTGAAGATCATAGGTTTGATGCCCCAAAAGTCCTCCATTTGGCCCATGGAAAGCTTCTCTCTTATAGCACATGGAAAGGTTATCCAACAAGAGAGAAGTGTGGATCATTGGAGGGTTTAGTGGATCAGGGTAGCTAAACAGAGAGGGGAGTTGAGATCGAATCAGAGGTGGCAATCCCAATGATATCTCTCGAAAGTCAAGATCCCAAAATCCAAGGCAAAAGGTTAATTTTGGACTACCGCGCCCCTACCACTGAGCATAACGTGGTAGTACCATGCCCCAGAGAAGGAGCAATGCGCGGTAGTGCTGACTACTGTGCCCCTAGATATGTGAAAGGAGCGGTAATGCTCACAAACAGGGCTAAGTTGGGTTGGAAGATGGTAGAAAAAGGTTTTTCTTTCAGTATTCGGTCAATGGTTTTCACTCTGGATGTTCAGATGATCTTTAAGGGAAACTGTCGTTTAGGTCGCTAATGCAAGGATGCAACACTAATACATAATGTGTAATATTGAGGTATAACAGATGCCCCCTAAAGTGTGAGGTCAGAAGAGACTGATGGCCGAAAGACTTTAATGATTCCCACATCATTGACACGAAATCGGATCGAAAGATAGTATGGACCGATAAAACAATAGAATATGTACTGACACAAAGGGAAGGTTTGACATGAAGTGGAGGTGGACTCAAGGTAATAACCCTTTGAACATATAACGACATGAAACAAAGCTTGGCAGCAGGGACTACTTGAACAGACAGAAACACATGAAGTGTGAACTCATAGCAATAATGAGGACGCATGATCATAATGATGACACTATCAACAAGACTTACTACCCAAAACAGACAAGGTGAGGATGCATGCCATGTTCAAAGGTGACGACTGACAAGCTGCGAACAAGGTAAACTTGACTCATTTTCTCATTTTCCCCCGACATGATGGACGAGTACCTCTTTGTTTTTTTACGAGCTTGAGGAGGATAATAGATGCTCGGTATAGCTCATCTCATAGATGAGTCCAATCTCACATGTTTTTCGAACTTGAGAAAGGAGGGGTTCAAGGATGAGACACTAATACATAATGTGTAATATTGAGGTATAACAGATGTCCCCTAAAGTGTGAGGTCAGAAGAGACCGATGGCCGAAAGAATTTATAAATATGGTGCGGAGATAGCATCGAGGGGAGCAATAAGGAGCTGAAACAAAAACAAAATGTTAGATATACTACTGAGGCGGGCATTCCCATGCTCGAAAACAATTGACTCAAAGCATGGCTTCCGACCAATACATTGCAGATCCATGAGTACTGAGATGATATAGACTGTAGACAAATCATGGCTACTATGAATAAGCGTAGATCCATGAGACAGTGATGAAACAACCACGACCAATACATAAGTGGATCTGTGTGACAATACAGAAAAATCTCCATTACAACCTGGACGTAATCAAAATACAAAAGGGTGTCCAGGGTCTTCTACCCGATCGCAAATGATATGAATCTAGCCATGTGATTACAAGGTGTTGAAGTCGAACATGGTAGAAACCATTTGATTACCGGTCAATGATGTGAACCGTTAACAAATGCGAGGGAAATCACCAATGATGACAATGATCCCCAAGGTATCTATAGTACATCTCAATGAAATGTGAATAAACGAGTTGATGTCGAGCATTCGAGAGATCATTTGATCAGAGGTCAGTGATGTAAACCTACTATCGAACACAAGGAAACCTGCCATTGAGGCATGCAGGTACCAAGGTACTAGTGGTTGATTCCTAAGTCTGATTCGTAGATAGTGATTTGGTGTCGACAGGAATAGACTCGTCGAAGGTGGGCCATAATGATTCCCACATCATCGACACGAAATTGGAATGAAAGATAGTATGGACCGATGGAACAATAGAATATGTACTGACACAAAGGGAAGGTTTGACATGAAGTGGAGGTGGACTCAAGGTAATAACCCTTTGAACATATAACGGCATGAAACAAAGCTTGGCAACAGGGACTACTTGAACAGACAGAAACACATGAAGTGTGAACTCATATCAATAATGAGGGCGCATGATCATAATGATGACACTATTAGCAAGACTGACTACCCAAAAAATACAAGGTGAGGATGCATGCCATGTTCAAAGGTGATGACTGACAAGCTACCAACAAGGTAAACTTGACTCATTTTCCCATTTTCCCCCGACATGATGGACGAGTACCTCTTTGTTTTTTTACGAGCTTGAGGAGGATAACAGATGCTTGGTATAGCTCATCTCATAGATGAATTCAATCTCACATGTTTTTCGAACTTGAGAAAGGGAGGGGTTCGTCCCAAAGTGGGCCTTTCGATGTTGAATTTTAACTAGTCCAAGGAAGGAAAACTCGGTCGTCATTTCATGTTTAGAGAGTCTGAAAAGAACTAAAGAAGACTCCAACGGTCCTTTTTCGTAAAGTTAGCCTCATCGCCCGAAAAAGGGTAAAACAACGTGGGAGATGACTCTTCCAGTCATGATTGGCTGGAGTATTCCTTTTTCGTAAGTAGTGCCCCCTAGTCTGAAAAAGGGGTAAACTATCACTAGGGAGACGATCATTCAAATCCTTTTACAAGCGTGAACGAATCAATTTCACTTGGCCATCTTTTCCTATTTTAGGAGTCTGAAAAGAGCTTAAAGAGGTCTCCATGTACAACTTTGTCATGGTTGATGACCGAGTACGACAAAGGAAAAGTAAACTCGACAGAGTTCCTTTTTCGTAAATAGTCTAGCGAGGCCGGATAAAGTGATAAACCTATACTTGTTAGACACACCTTTTTACTCCAATTGTTTAACGAGCACGATAATGGTATCAAAAGCACTCGGAATCTTTTTCATGTTTGGATCCAGAACACGAAAAAGGAAAAAGTAAGTTCAAACCACTTTTCATGTTTTTAACCAGAGCATGAAAAAGTGAAAAGTAAGCTCAAACACCATATTACTGTTTTTAACGAGCTAGAAGATAGGTTGGAAGAATGCTCATAATGTCCACTTCATTTTTTAACGAGCTTGTAACAGAAAATGAACTATGCTTAGGATAATTTTCATGGTTTAATGAGCTCGAAACCTAAAAAGGAAAGTATGCTCGAAAATGTTCCCAATGGTGAACTTCTTCCCATCATGAAATCCAAAGGTTGGTACATGCCCCTAGCATGATTGCTAGAAGTAAGTGACTTAGCTCCAATGTGGTGTGGAGAGGCGATCGAGTTGACTTCAACATAACTTCTAGAGGTTGAAGACATGCCCCCAAGCTTCATTTCATTCGCCTAAGGTATAGGCGAGTGAAAAGAAGGTTCAGGTACTAAGTCTACGAGGAGACTCGACTCAAAGGGAAATGATATGTTTCATTTTTTAACGAGATTGACACAGGAGTAGAACTTTGCTCAGACTACTGGTTTCATTTTTTAATGAGCTTGAAGCCAAAGGTAAACTCTGCTCACGGTTAAGACCCATTGATGGGTTCCCTCCCAACATGATGACCAGAGGTTGGTAAATGCCCCTAACATGATTGCTAACAGCTAAACATGCCCCCCAAGCTTCGTTTCGTCTGACTACTCCTCTTCCTTACCCAAAAAATCTTGGCTACTAATCCAAATGTGTTCACTAGGGGGGGTAGGGAGAACCAGGACCAAGTGACCTAGGCAGATGAAATGAAGGTTCAAATCCTAACTCTACCGAGAGACTCGAACAAATGGAAGGGAGATCTATTTCATTTTTACACAAGCTTTAAATAGATAATAACAATGCTTGAAAGGGTCCTTTTTATTTTTTAATGATCTTAAAACAGAAAGAAATTATGCTCGAAGGTAGTTTCATTTTTACGCAAGCTTGAAACCGAACGTAAACTATGCTTGGGATTGGTTTCATTTTTACACAAGCTTAAAACCAAAAGTAAACTATGCTTGGGATGATGGTTGGTTTCATTTTTACACAAGCTTAAAACCAAAAGTAAATTATGCTTGAAATGATGGTTGGTTTCATTTTTACACAAGCTTAAAACCAAAAGTAAACTATGCTTGAGAAAATGGTTTCATTTTTTAACGAGCTTGACACTGGATTAGAACTTTGCTCCAACATCCCTCCCTTAGGAGAAAAAACCACTAAAACATGTGGAACATTTAGGGAAGTCTGGTGACTAGGAGTCATGTGATGAGTGGGCGTCACAAAGGAAAGTTGATCGATGGTCACAACATTCCCATGATGGGGAAAATACATCACTCGAAAGAGTGAGGACACTACAGCCTTCATTGCATAGACGTAATCACGTCCAAGGAGTAGATTAAAATCTAAGGGACTTTGGACGACCATGAAATCAATACAGACAGTTTTCCCTCTCAAAGTAATAGGTAACTAAGGAAGGGACCCTAAAGGTCCAGTAGGCCTTCTATTGAAAGCCAGTATGTGGTCAGTGATGAGCACAAGCCGAGGAGAACCTAAGGCTTGCCAAGCAGTTGAGGATAGAATACTAACAGAATCTCCTTCATCAACTATCATATGAAAAATTTCTTTATCAGAAACTCCTATAGATATTTGAAAAGGAACATTCGAAGGAAGACGAGATTTTGTTAGACCATTCCAATCAAAGGAAATGACCTCAGTACTTGGAGGGGGTCTCACAGAAACGGAAAGGGTTTCCCCTTGCCGAGGACATTCTCAACCGATAAGGAAAACATCAATGGTTTTCAATTCACTCTCGCTTGGAAGATAAGAATGAGATGAAGATTGTGTCAAGATGACTGCTTCAGTCTGGACTTTCTTCAATGAAAGAGCGGGATCGAGTGGAGATGACAGCGACTCGATCACTTCACTCTCGGAAGGGAGAGTGGGATCAATTGTAGATGAAACTGAATTAATCACTTGGTCAACCAGCAGGGGGTCGAGGGACAACTTACTATCGTTTGTTGGAAGCACCATTTGAGAACTAGTAATATCTTCCAACCACCGCGAAGCTTCATCCATGCTCGGACAAAGGAAAGTGCGGTGCATACCCTTGCATATCAAATAGGGATATAGGACTTTACCCATCCGACCCTTCACCAAGGGGTCACTGGTTGAGGGAGTTTCATCAACATGATGGTCAGAGGTTGATGATACAAGTGGTTTGGGAGTTTTAGACCACACTTCTGATACACGGGAAAGACTGGGGAAATCCTTGAGAAGGTGATCACCCTTGCAAAGTTTGCAAGGGAACTTGGGCTTGCGAGGTATTTTCATAGAATGAGTGCCATTAGAGGCAACTAGTTTACGCTTGGTCTCTTTCTTATCCTTCTTCTTCTTAACTTTCCTTTTCTTCTTCTTCTTATCCTCTCGATTACTAACACTATTGCTTTGATCAGGCGAGGAAGAAGGAACGGAAGAAGATTCATCCGACGAAGAAGGGTAAGGATTAGTTTGGGATTGACTCTCTCGTGGTGGAGAATTAACATTCAAAACATTGGGTGCAATCGAAATTACCGGATTGAATAACCACATCGGTAATCGTATGGTTAATCCAGGAAGATTTAACGTGGCAATAAAGGGAGGACCAATATCTCCAACTGGAGGAAAAGTAAAATGTACCCCTTGAAAAGGGGTCTCCAGATTGGTAGTCCCAAAAGGAGCATGGGTGCATGGAGGTAGATTCTCCATGGAACAAAACTAAGTGATGTGGACGAAGTCTTGTTAAAAAGAACTCAAAAACCCTGAGGCAACCGAGCGTGAAAAAAGGGAGCTAGGAAAAGACAAGGCTCACAGGCCAAAAGAGAAAGCTAAAAAAACTATACTGAGGCCGCTGCCATAGTAAGCGAGCTGTACAACAAAACGGCTAGAATGCCAACAAGAAGCCCTACAAAGAAAAAGACCCTCTACAAGATAGCAAGAAAAACCTCCTAACTAAGAGTTGGAGACCTCAACAAATTGTATCCTTCGCAAGGTGATTAAATCCAAGTTGAAAAATACAAAATGAGAGACCAATAATGGAAGGATATCCCTCTACCGAAAGGGATCCTGGGTAAAGAGCCCTAGAAGAAAAGTCACTAAGCTACCTCGTTCATGACACGTTGGAAAAGGTTTTCGGCGCTTATGCCTTATCACCCTTGCATTACTATGAATACAAGGAAGACAATGATCGATGTTGCCTTAGGGCTAAGTGGAGTGCGGCATTCCACAGAGTCCGTCCGGTTCTCAATCTCGCGGCGGTTTAACCCCTGAAAGTGTGAAATAGTCAGAAGGCCCCTCCACAAACTGGTGTATGACCGTGTCAACAAATACTAAAGGATTTTAGTTCCCTAAAGACAACGACTATATCTCAGATGAAAACATGACAAGGGGGAATTATTTTGATGCCTATCGCCGATGTCCTACTTAACTACCAAATTCTTTTGATTTCCTCAAGTGAGGTTAATGTTGGTTTAGTTAGGGAGATTAATTTTAGAGGCTGTCTTACTCAATCAGGTAAATGGACGTGAAACTTGGTGGTGTTGTGACGACCCAAACCATGCAAATGAGAATGAATCGAAATGAGCCTTTCTATTCGATGAACAGTAGCTAAAGTAAGGAAGAATTCTTTCCATTCCCAATATGCACAACCCAATGCACATGCAATTTTATTCCTTTTCAAAATGATAGAAAGAAGTAAAATATGTACCCAAAACTAACCCAAAGCAATGAAAAAGTTCTTCATATGAACACCAAACGTAACGATTCTAATCCATTTCTTATCTTTTCACACTTGAAAAAGGCACATCCAAGCTATAGAAAGAAAGATTCTACAAACGTTCCAATTAGATGGAAGACAAAGAAAAGCACTCAACAATTCTATCTTTAACTCGAATGTACACGAATCTGAAACAAGCCTTTCTTCTCCTTATGAGTTTGAGACCAAGAATTGCAAATGATCAAATTAAAGCAAGAAGAACATATATTTTTTCCATTTTCGTGAATATAGCAAAAGAGTGACAAAACAAAGCTTCTCTTTGGACTAAAGTGGAGACAAGGAATCAATCTTTCCCAACAATCATTAGATAGGATGTAAAGGAAATAAGATGCCAAGCAATCCAAACACACCAAACCAAAAATGATCTAAAAAACTTAATATGGGTCAAAACGACTGTAGGATGCACGATTCATGCCCCCCCCATTTTTTTTTAAAAATGGAACCCATTTCGCTTAAAAATGCAAGCAAAACACTAGTGTTTACTCAAAGGGCCAACATGGATTCAAATCTCAAAAAGACCCAAAAAATAACCAAACAAACCACGAAAAAACACTTTTCAGGAACTACTATGGGCCTTCAGGCAACCAAAGAGCGGTACTGATAGACTATTGCGCTCTAAACAGTGGTTAAGGCATGGTACTGCTAGACTACCATGCTCTAGACAGCGGTTAAGGCTTGGTACTACTGCTCTGTAGGTAGTTACAGGGGCACGGTAGTGTGTGAATAGGGGGAAAGAGGCAGAATTTTGAGAAAAGATTTTGACTTTTCAAGGGTTTCCAACCCAGAGGACTTATGGAACTGTAACAGAAGTCTAATGCAGAGAACAGGGAAGTGAATGAGGGTGAAAGAACCCAATTCTTACAATCAATGAGTGAAAGCAAACTTCACAAGCAAAGAAAATGGATTCAATCTCCCCAGCGGAGTCACCAGTTTTTGTTGTAGAAATTTCTCCCTACGGATAGGTAGAAACTCTCTTAGGATAAAGCAGGATGCACTGACTCTATGCTAAGACAAAAAGGAAACAAATGCTACCTTGAGTTCCTGAACTAATCTTCACAACAAGATTAAATGCATTCAGAAGAGATGAAAGACGTAACTCACCTTCCAATTCGACGTTTGTCTTGCTTCTAGCTCTTGATCCCGAAGCTTCAATGTAGAACCTGTTGAAATCAAACAAAGGACAAGCATGCAAGCTTCCAAATACCTTGAAGCAAAGATTAAGTTCAAATCTAAACTAGATACATTTCATATCAAAGATCTATACAATACACATGAAATGGGAAAAACAAGACAAGTTATCTTATATTACAAACTTGAAGAGTGCTTACAAAGGTTGCTTGATATCCAAGCCAGTCCTCCAGCTCCAAGTGCTTCCTCTAGCTATCTCGGCAGAAGTCTGAAGATCATAGGTTTGATGCCCCAAAAGTCCTCCCTTTGGCCCATGGAAATATTCTCTCTTATAGCACATGGGAAGGTTAACCAACAAGAGAGAAGTGTGGATCTATGGAGGGTTTAGTGGATTAGGGTAGCTAAATAGAGAGGGGAGTTGAGATCGAACCAGAGGTGGCAATCCCAATGATATCTCTCGAAAGTCAAGATCCCAAAATCCAAGGAAAAAGGTTAATTTTGGACTACCGCGCCCATACCACTGAGCATAACGTGGTAGTACCACGCCCTAGAGAAGGAGCAACGCACGGTAGTGCTGACTACCGCACCCCTGGAGATGTGCAGGGAGCTGTAGTGCTCACAAACAGGGCTAAGTTGGGTTGGAAGATGGCACAAAAAGGTTTTTCTTTTAGTATTCAGTCAATGGTTTTCACTCTGGATGTTTAGATGATCTTTAAGGGAAACTGTCGTTTAGGTCGCTAATGCAAGGATGCGACACTAATACATAATGTGTAATATTGAGGTATAACACTCTGCTCAAGACTAGTGCTAGAATGTGGTTGTAAGGCACATCTAGAATATTTACTTTGCCTCGAATCTGGTATTCGTTTATCAAGCTTGGAGTGCTCCAGGGCTTAGGGCCAACAATCAATGTACCTCAGGGCTTACTCCCAGTACATAAACATTCTTCTAGGTACATCGGGGCTTATGCCCAGTACGTAGGTTACATGTGTGTTTTTGAGTCCACGCTCAACACACTCATAAGTCAAATCATGTAAAATCATAGCTCTGCACAGTAAGTAACAAAATATCATCTCAGTATATTAGGGTTTGTACCCTTATCAAAGCTGAAGAACATCATTAAAACATTGGGGCCTTCTCGCCCATTATATACTCAAATAAAGAAGTCAGGCAGGGTCCATGCCAGGTATGTCGATATATATATAAAAGAATAAATCATAGGTGCTAGGGCTCATGCCCAATACTCAAAATAAAACATAAGTGCTGGGGCCATGGCCCAATATAACAACAAAATAGTTAGTCCAAAATTCGGGATATTACATCCCTCCCCACTTAGAACAACACCGTCCCGGTGTTTCTCGGGACTAGGAATGAAGTCATGAAACAAACCGGGGTATGCCTATTTCATGGTGGACTCATTCTCCCAAGTAGCCTCATCTGGTCCAAAGTGCCTCCATTGCACTTTCAGCTGAGTAATGGTCCTCCTCCTAAGTTGGACCTCTCTCTTGTCCAGTATGTGGAGTGGTTCTGGCGTGAACTATCCTTCAGGCTCCACCTGTAATAAGGACCGATCAATAATATGTTTAGTATCGTATACATATTTATTTAATAGTGAAGCATGAAAAAAATTATGAACTTTTATATGAGCTGGTAAGGCCAACTCATAAGCCAATGGGCCCTTATTGGCCAGTATTTCAAAAGGTCCGCAAAACCTTGGGGCTAGTTTCCCGCAACGTCCCAAGCTCAACGATTTTCGTTTTTCCTTTATTTTTAGAAACACATGTTCACCAACTTGGTTGTCTTTATATTTTCTTTTCTTGTCCGCATAACTCTTTTGGCGGTCTTGTGCTTCTTTTAAGTTTAGCTGTACCTTGGAGACTAGCTGTTCCAAGTCCTTTAGTAGGTTGGGTCCTAACATAAGTCTGTCTACTGGACTGTCCCAAGTCACGAGGGTCCGACATTTCCTGCCGTAGTGTACCTCGAAAGGACTCATTTTGGCCGAGGTTTGATAACTGTTGTTGTATGCAAACTCCGCGAGGTGCAAATAATATTCCCACTTGGTGGGGTTGTTCATGACATACATCCTCAACATGTCCTCAAGGATTTGGTTTACTCGTTCTGTTTGTCTGTCGGTTTGGGGATGGTACACAGTACTGAATTGTAATCAGGTTTCCAAACTGGAGAACAATGCTCTCCAGAAGTTACTGGTGAACTTCGTGTCTCGATCGGAAATGATTGCCTTGGGTATCTCATGCAATCGAAATATCTCTTTTAAGAATATTTCCGCGGTGTGAACTGCTTTGTAGGTAGATTTCACCGATACAAAGTGGGTTGCTTTAGACAACTTGTCTACCACTACAAAGATGGAGTCGTTTAGTTTCTTACTCTTGAGTAAGCCTGTAATGAAGTCCATACTTATTACCTCCCATTTCCATTCCGGAATGGGTAAAGGTTGAAGTAATCCGGAGGGGTGTTGGTGTTCTGCTTTGACCAATTGGCACTCTTAACATTTCGCGATGAACATTGCGATGTCAGCTTTCAGCTTAGGCCAAAAGTAATGTTTCTTTATAGCTGATATCATCTTTTGATATCCGGGGTGCCCTAAATAGGGTTTCTGGTGAAATTCAGTGAGAATGCTTGATCTAATTTCTCCACTCTCTGGGACATAAAGTCGGTCTTTCGACCACAATAGTCCTGATTTGTCTATCTTATATTCTTTCTACTGTTGGAAAAGTCTATCTTCCTTGATCTTTGCGAGGATTTCCGTGTAATAATGCTCACTCTTACACGTCGTTCGAATTCTGTGGTGTAAGTTTGAGTCGGTTTGGCTCACTGTGACCTTGTAAAGCATATTTGCTCGACGGCTCAAGGCATCCGGAATATTGTTTTCCTTGCCTTTTATATGCTTTAGTTTGAAATGGTATTCACTAAGGAAGGCTAACCACCTGGCCTGCCTGGCATTTAAGTCGGGTTGGTCGAAAAGGTATTTCAAGCTCATGTTATCAGTCATTAATAGGAATTTCTTTCCCATGAGAGAATGTCGCCACATCTTCAGGGCATGGATGATGGCGGCTAGTTAGAGGTCATGAGTAGGGTAGTTTTGCTCATGTTCTTTTAGTTTCCTTGATTCGTAGCATATGGAAAAATTGTCTTGCATAAGGACTCCCCCGAGTCCTTCCTTTCTTGCATCCGTGCAAACGACGAAGTCCCCATTGGGATCTGCAATATGCAGAATCGATGCACTAATCAGTAGTTGCTTAAGCTTTTGAAAGATTTCTTCGCAATTATCCGTCCAGGTAAACTTGTTTGCCTTTTTCTGCAAGGCAGTCATGGGACAGGAAATCCGTGAAAAGTTCTTAACGAACATTCGGTAGTAGTCGGGTAATCCTAAGAATGATCTTATATCAAATACGCATGTAGGCGTGGGCCATTCTTCGATAGCTTTGACCTTTTCGGGGTCGATGGCTATTCACTTCTCGGAGATGATATGTCCTAAGTATTGAATTTGGGGTTTGTAGAAATCGTACTTACTAAACTTGGCGTAAAGCTGGTGTTCCCTTAGTATCTGTAAGACAATTCGGAGGTGCTCCTCATGTTCTATTTTGTTCTTGGATTAGATCAAAATTTCATCGATAAAGACTAGAATGAATTTATCGAGGTATTTACTAAAGATGTTGTTCATCATGGACATGAAGTTGGCCGGTGCATTTATCAACCCAAAGGGCATCACTATGAACTCGTAGTGGCCGTAACAGGTTCGAAATGCGGTTTTATTGATATCCTCATCACGGATCCTCACCTGATGGTATCTGGATCATAATTCAATCTTTGAGAAGATCTTTGCCCCTCCGACTTGGTCAAACAAGTCGTCAATCCTAGGGAGTGGGTAGAAGTTCTTAATGGTCATCTTGTTGAGTTGACAGTAATCGATGCACATCCGCATCATTCCATCTTTCTTCTTGACAAAGAATATCGGTGCGCCCCAAGGGGACACACTTCGTCGAATGTACCCTTTGTCTATTAACTCTTGTAATTGAAGCTTGAGCTCCACCAATTCTAGTGTGCTCATGCAGTACGGGGCTTTAGAAGCTGGTACTGACCCGGATGTTAGCTCGATGGAAAAGTCTAAGTCTTGTTTGGGTGGTAATATCGGTATTTCTGCGGGAAATACATCCTTGAATTCCATGAGGACTGGGAAGTATTCGATATTTTGTTCCCTATCAGTTTCTATGTTTTGGATATTGACGGAAAAGAGTTTGCAACCATTTTCGATACATTTCTTTGCTTGTAAGGCGGAGATCTATCGTACCGACACTTTCTTAGGGATACCCTGAATTATCTTCTGATTCCCTTGGCCATCCATGTAGAGTAAGGATTTGTTTAAGCAGTCTAGTAGGACATGGTGTTCTTCTAACCAATCCATGCCGATGAGTGCATCGTATGACCCTAGTGGTAGAATGTTTAAATCTATCCTAGTTTGGAACCTGTTTAAGTCTATCTCACAAGTTTTAACTAACTCGGAGACCTTTCATTTGGTACCGGTGGCTTGTTGTACCAGCCACGGTTTCTCATGAGGTTCTCGGTTCAATTTACAAGTGTCCACTAACTTAGGGGAGATATAACTTCGGCAAGCACCGAAATCTATTAAAACTGAAATTGCAGTGTTAGAGATCTTACCCTCTATTTCCACCATGGTGGCTTGGTGATATGCTTGTCAACCATCCAAAGCGGCATCAATCCTCAGTGTCTTTGCCATGTATCCTATGGTGGGTTCTGCTTGGACGTTGTGTAAAACTCCATCTGTTTTGCTGGGGCAATCTCGGTAGTAGTGTGGCCCTTAGCATTTCCAACAAGAAACAGTTGGTGGGACAGCTTTTGCCCCTTTGTTGAAATCTGGCCTGTTGACATGCTGTGGGGGTGCATTTGGCTGTGCTTGAGGACGGTTGAAGCCTCTATTGGGTGGAAAATTGTTGTTTTGTTTTTGGTAAGTGTAATGTCCCTTGTTAGGAATTTTATTAAAATTGCAATTTTACACTTTTTTCCTTGGTTCGACCTTTGACTAGTTTCGATCTCTAGGTCCCAAATTTGCCCCAAATGATCCCAATTCTTCTGAGAAGGTATATGAATGATATTAGAACATAAATATGTGTTTCATGGATGCCTTTGTACCTTTAAAACACTTTTGCAAATACTCTTTCAATTCTGGTCAATGTAGGTAACTTTACTAGTGATTTCCCTTTGACTAGTATTGGTCTCTAGGTCTCAAATTGACTCCAAATGCCTTCAAATATTCAATGAAGGTTTATGAATGATATTAGGAATTGAATATGATTTTTAGGGATAAAATATGGCCACCAAAATACCTCTGCAAACTCTCTTAAGATTCTGGACCAAGTATGCAATTTTACTAGTAATTTGGGGTTCAAATCCCCCTAAGGTAAGTACTGAAAATGGCTTCCCAAATGCATCCAAACCCACTCAAATTTATGAACAGAGGTATGTAATGTGTTACGTATATTATTAAGGTCTCATATGCACCATTAATGGTTTATTACAACGGTTCTCACCCTCTCCCATTCAACTGCAAAAATCCCCAATTCGACCCTTGGGGAAATGGCACTATTTCTTCTCCCAATGCAATTAAACTGAGTAAAAATGCTTCAAATTCTCAAGTACAGTACATGAAACTTGTATAAGACATCCATGGCAGTATATTTATCACAAATATATCATAGAATCATCCATTCATTCGAAATCATCATCAATACATTGGCTCACAACAAGGTAGTGGGGAAATGGCATTGTTCTTCCATTAAAAATGAGATTTATACATTTCTACTTGGAATTTCGACCTGAAACTTTTTGGAGATGAAGAAAATAGTATTTAATTGATATTACAAAATACATTGGGCATTATAAGCTCCCCCAAAGAGTACAATAGCTCACCAAAAACGCCCTCCCTCAAGGATCAAGAATATGCCATCAAAACTGGAAATGGTTGAAGGAGTGAGCTGCAATAGAAGAAACCATGAGCTGCCATGTAGCTTACACCTACAAATAAAGACTCCATTAAAGCTCCAAATGAAAGGTCTGAATGGCCTTTCCAATTTCCAACTTGGATGGGAATCTTTCACCCTCGAAATTGGCTAAGGCAAGAAACTAGTCATCCACTAGCTCTCCCTCTTCACAAATGCAATTGCAAATCCTACAAATGATCAAAAGATGGTTTCATTCTTTGTTATTGACATTTATAAACTTCTAATGTCCTGCATGGGTCGAATTCCTTCCAAGAGACTCATGCCAACTCAAGTTGGGAAGAGATTCCAAAGAACACCACTTGTACAACAATTCCTAGTCTCCCACTTCCACCAAATCACATGTGGAAGCATCTTAGCTGCCCTAACACCCTTGAGCACCCTCTTGGAGTCTAGTTTTAGCCCTGACATGTCATATATGTCATATTTCAGCCTTCAGGTCTTATTTGTGTCATAGGTGTCATAGCATCTTCATCATTGTTGTCATAGAGCTAGGGAATCTAGCCCAAGTGTCTCACTAGCTCCAAATTGCCTCTTCCTCTTCCATGGGATTTACTCTTCCTCTATATTTCGACCTTGGATTAGTCATGCAATGAATAATACCTTTTGGACTCCCCCAAGTATGTTACCATTCACCTTGAATTCGAATTGGTGAGAGAATGATGCCAAGTGTAGTGGGGAAATCTAGCCATATGTGGGTCCCACTTCCTCCATGTGTCTTCATGATCAAATGCCACTTTGATTTTCACTTGTATATATTTATTTAGCTCCTTTATTAAATATTTATTCCATTCTAATTTTCAAACATCATTTATTATCCCCATTATTCCAAATCCCAAAGCTTCCACCCCAAACCTAGGAAACTAGTAATTTTCCTCCTTGGCAATTATTTGACCTTTAGCATCAATTTGACAAACTCTAATGAATAGAGCTAATGTGATTAGGCCATTGTGACCCAATACCAAATTTTGGACATGACAAATCCTCCCTTCCCAATATTGCTTGTCCTCAAGCAATTTTAAATGTGGGTGTTGAAGAACCTGCTTTCTGTATAATTCTTTGAAGTTGCCATTGAATTGCCCAACCTTGAGTCTTTGAGTTTCCATGAATATTTTAGAGAGGAACCACCATGATTGCTGCTGCACTACTCTGATTAAAATCACTTTATTAAGTGGGGAATCCATCTCCCATACTGCTTGCTTCCACAAAAAATATGAAACCAATGAGATAAAAATTATTCCAGGGTCCCATTGCTTGTATTGCACCCCAACAATTAAAAGTGCTCTCCAACCCATACCATCAGATAAGAGGATTCCTGGATCCCATTTTCTTGTATGCATTCTTCCAAACATCATGAGTACAAAATATATATCATCAAAGTACATAACAACATAATGAAAATGTACATAAAGGAGATGCTTCATCAAAGAGCCATGAAAGTGCTTATACCTCCAAGCATGTAGACCACCATTTTCCAAGTGCATACAATCTTCAAGTGACCCATCAAATCTGCTCCAATGACATAGGTGAGGATCCCATGTCCAATAGTGCTGCTCGAAGAGAATGTGATATGCATCAAAATATTCAGCCATGCATTCTTTCATGCAAGAAGTGAATGAAGAATCTCCACTAAAATCTGAACCAAATAATGAGCAGGAAAAACAAGGAGAATTCAAAGGACTCAAAGAAGTCTCATCCATACATCCATGAGGATATGTATCATCATAAGGTAAAGCAATATGCTGCTGAAATTCTAAATAATGAGGTGCTCTATTCATGTCATCATCAAAAGGAGAGGTAGGAGTTTCATACCCCTCATGTGGCACCACTAGGAAAAAACCTTTCACCCAATTTTCATCCCAAAGTGATGTGGCTGGAAAAGAAGTGTGGGGTGAGGAATTATGAACCAACTTTAATTCTTTACAACTCTTACCCATTGAAATATTTAATTCATCTTCTCCATAATTGGCTGGTCCAACTATTGTGAGATCATGTACCTCTTCCAAGGCTTTGCAACTCTCTCCATGAGGCAACTCATAATCCCTTTGAACAAGGACAAGTGCTTGTCCTTCTTCTTGTTTTAGTGTAGTATCTTCAAGAACCTGCATATCAACATGTACCTCATGTTCCACAATTACATTAGGTTCCTCTTTTGTGGCATAAATTGTTTCATCCTTTTCCTTGAAAAGAGAACCATTGCTCATTACTTTTTCCGAGTTGCTTCCAATTTCACTAAGCAACAATCTGAACTCTTGAAAGTATTGTCTCCACTTGTCTTCAAAGGATGGTTCAAGTAATTTCCTAAACTCCTCATTCTCCTTTAAGGTTCCTTTCTCATCCTTACTCATGGTGACCAATGAATGCACTTCTTCTCTTACTTCTTCCCTTTCACCAAAGTACATCTAGTTTCAGTTTCTAAGGGTGGTGGCTTATTTCTTTGACTCCTGGTATTCATTAATGTTCTACCACATTAGGTGCCAAGACCATGCTCTGATACCACTGTAATGTCCCTTGTTAGGAATTTTATTAAAATTGCAATTTTCCACTTTTTTCCTTGGTTCGACCTTTGACTAGTTTCGATCTCTAGGTCCCAAATTTGCCCCAAATGATCCCAATTCTTCTGAGAAGGTATATGAATGATATTAGAACATAAATATGTGTTTCATGGATTCCTTTGTACCTTTAAAACACTTCTGCAAATACTCTTTCAATTCTGGTCAATGTAGGTAACTTTACTAGTGATTTCCCTTTGACTAGTATTGGTCTCTAGGTATCAAATTGACTCCAAATGCCTTCAAATATTCAATGAAGGTTTATGAATGATATTAGGAATTGAATATGATGTTCAGGGATAACATATTGCCACCAAAATACCTCTGCAAACTCTCTTAAGATTCTGGACCAAGTATGCAATTTTACTAGTAATTTGGGGTTCAAATCCCCCTAAGGTAAGTACTGAAAATGGCTTCCCAAATGCCTCCAAACCCACTCAAATTTATGAACAGAGGTATGTAATGTGTTAAGTATATTATTAAGGTCTCATATGCACCATTAATGGTTTATTACAACTGTTCTCACCCTCTCCCATTCAACTGCAAAAATCCCCAATTCGACCCTTGGGGAAATGGCACTATTTCTTCTCCCAATGCAATTAAACTGAGTAAAAATGCTTCAAATGCTCAAGTACAGTACATGAAACTTGTATAAGACATCCATGGCAGTATATTTATCACAAATATATCAGAGAATCATCCATTCATTCGAAATCATCATCAATACATTGGCTCACAACAAGGTAGTGGGGAAATGGCATTGTTCTTCCATTAAAAATGAGATTTATACATTTCTACTTGGAATTTCGACCTGAAATTTTTTGGAGATGAAGAAAAGAGTATTTACTTCATATTACAAAAGAAATGGGGCATTATAAGCTCCCCCAAAGAGTACAATAGCTCACCAAAAATTCCCTCCCTCAAGGATCAAGAATATGCCATCAAAACTGGAAATGGTTGAAGGAGTGAGCTGCAATAGAAGAAACCATGAGCTGCCCTGTAGCTTACACCTGAAAATAAAGACTCCATTAAAGCTCCAAATGAAAGGTCTGGATGGCCTTTCCAATTGCCAACTTGGATGGGAATCTTTCACCCTCGAAATTGGCTAAGGCAAGAAACTAGTCATCCACTAGCTCTCCCTCTTCACAAATGCAATTGCAAATTCTAAAAATGATCAAAAGATGGTTTCATTATTTTTTATTGACATTTATAAACTTCTAATGTCCTCCATGGGTCGAATTCCTTCCAAGAGACTCATGCCAACTCAAGTTGGGAAGAGATTCCAAAGAACACCACTTGTACAACAATTCCTAGTCTCCCACTTCCACCAAATCACATGTGTAAGCATCTTAGCTTCCCTAACACCCTTGAGCGCCCTCTTGGAGTCTATTTTTATCCCTGACATGTCATATATGTCATATGTCAGCCTTCAGGTCTGATTTGTGTCATAGGTGTCATAGCATCTTCATCATTGTTGTCATAGAGCTAGGGAATCTAGCCCAAGTGTCTCACTAGCTCCAAATTGCCTCTTCCTCTTCCATGGGAGTTACTCTTCCTCTATATTTCGACCTTGGATGAGTCATGCAATGAATAATACCTTTTGGACTCCCCCAAGTATGTTACCATTCACCTTGAATTCGAATTGGTGAGAGAATGATGCCAAGTGTAGTGGGGAAATCTAGCCATATGTGGGTCCCACTTCCTCCATGTGTCTTCATGATCAAATGCCACTTTGATTTTCACTTGTATATATTTATTTAGCTCCTTTATTAAATATTTATTCCATTCTAATGTTCAAACATCATTTATTATCCCCATTATTCCAAATCCCAAAGCTTCCACCCCAAACCTAGGAAACTAGTAATTTTCCTCCTTGGCAATTATTTGACCTTTAGCATCAATTTGACAAACTCTAATGAATAGAGATAATGTGATTAGGCCATTGTGACCCAATACCAAATTTGGGACATGACAAATCCTCCCTTCCCAATATTGCTTGTCCTCAAGCAATTTTAAATGTGGGTGTTGAAGAACCTGCTTTCTGTATAATTCTTTGAAGTTGCCATTGAATTGCCCAACCTTGAGTCTTTGAGTTTCCATGAAGATTTTAGAGAGGAACCACCATGATTGCTGCTGCACTACTCTGATTAAAATCACTTTATTAAGTGGGGAATCCATCTCCCATACTGCTTGCTTCCCCAAAAAATATGAAACCAATGAGATAAAAATTATTCCAGGGTCCCATTGCTTGTATTGCACCCCAACAATTAAAAGTGCTCTCCAACCCATACCATCAGATAAGAGGATTCCTGGATCCCATTTTCTTGTATGCATTCTTCCAAACATCATGAGTACAAAATATATATCATCAAAGTACATAACAACATAATGAAAATGTACATAAAGGAGATGCTTCATCAAAGAGCCATGAAAGTGCTTATACCTCCAAGCATGTAGACCACCATTTTCCAAGTGCATACAATCTTCAAGTGACCCATCAAATCTGCTCCAATGACATAGGTGAGGATCCCATGTCCAATAGTGCTTCTCCAAGAGAATGTGATATGCATCAAAATATTCAGCCATGCATTCTTTCATGCAAGAAGTGAATGAAGAATCTCCACTAAAATCTGAACCAAATAATGAGTAGGAAAAACAAGGAGAATTCAAAGGACTCAAAGAAGTCTCATCCATACATCCATGAGGATATGTATCATCATAAGGTAAAGCAATATGCTGCTGCAATTCTAAATAATGAGGTGCTCTATTCATGTCATCATCAAAAGGAGAGGTAGGAGTTTCATACCCCTCATGTGGCACCACTAGGAAAAAACCTTTCACCCAATTTTCATCCCAAAGTGATGTGGCTGGAAAAGAAGTGTGGGGTGAGGAATTATGAACCAACTTTAATTCTTTACAACTCTTACCCATTGAAATATTTAATTCATCTTCTCCATAATTGGCTGGTCCAACTATTGTGAGATCATGTACCTCTTCCAAGGCTTTGCAACTCTCTCCATGAGGCAACTCATAATCCCTTTGAACAAGGACAAGTGCTTGTCCTTCTTCTTGTTTTAGTGTAGTATCTTCAAGAACCTGCATATCAACATGTACCTCATGTTCTACAATTACATTAGTTTCCTCTTTTGTGGCATAAATTGTTTCATCCTTTTCCTTGAAAAGAGAACCATTGCTCATTACTTTTTCCGAGTTGCTTCCAATTTCACTAAGCAACAATCTGAACTCTTGAAAGTATTGTCTCCACTTGTCTTCAAAGGATGGTTCAAGTAATTTCCTAAACTCCTCATTCTCCTTTAAGGTTCCTTTCTCATCCTTACTCATGGTGACCAATGAATGCACTTCTTCTCTTACTTCTTCCCTTTCACCAAAGTACATCCAGTTTCAGTTTCTAAGGGTGGTGGCTTATTTCTTTGACTCCTGGTATTCATTAATGTTCTACCACATTAGGTGTCAAGACCATGCTCTGATACCACTGTAATGTCCCTTGTTAGGAATTTTATTAAAATTGCAATTTTCCACTTTTTTCCTTGGTTCGACCTTTGACTAGTTTCGATCTCTAGGTCCCAAATTTGCCCCAAATGATCCCAATTCTTCTGAGAAGGTATATGAATGATATTAGAACATAAATATGTGTTTCATGGATTCCTTTGTACCTTTAAAACACTTCTGCAAATACTCTTTCAATTCTGGTCAATGTAGGTAACTTTACTAGTGATTTCCCTTTGACTAGTATTGGTCTCTAGGTATCAAATTGACTCCAAATGCCTTCAAATCTTCAATGAAGGTTTATGAATGATATTAGGAATTGAATATGATGTTCAGGGATAACATATTGCCACCAAAATACCTCTGCAAACTCTCTTAAGATTCTGGACCAAGTATGCAATTTTACTAGTAATTTGGGGTTCAAATCCCCCTAAGGTAAGTACTGAAAATGGCTTCCCAAATGCCTCCAAACCCACTCAAATTTATGAACAGAGGTATGTAATGTGTTAAGTATATTATTAAGGTCTCATATGCACCCTTAATGGTTTATTACAACTGTTCTCACCCTCTCCCATTCAACTGCAAAAATCCCCAATTCGACCCTTGGGGAAATGGCACTATTTCTTCTCCCAATGCAATTAAACTGAGTAAAAATGCTTCTTTTATGACATTTAATAGAATCTCAGTTTCCTAATTGTCATGGCTTTATTGGTTGTGAATTCTACAGTGTAACATACCCTTTTTGTTGAAAGACATTTTATGTTGAAAACATTATGTTAACTTTTATTGTAAAGTTTTTATGTTGGACAAGTGTCAAAGGATGACTATAATTTGCACAACATTTTATTATTTAATAAATTAAATAGGAGACAAACACCTAAGGAGACTGTTGAAAGAGTGTTTACTGACCCACTAGGTGGAATGGAATCTGGGGTAGAAGGAAATGGACAAATGGTAGCATCATGATTCAACTAACTAGCTGTTGGTATGGGACAACTCCCTTGAAATGTGGTCATAGTGCCCTGGAAGGTGGGACTGGAGCTTGAGGCTCATTTATTCTGAAACTGACCACCCAAGACCTAGGGAATCTATAAAAGAGCCATTGAATTGTGAACTGAGGTTCATCACTTTTCTTGACGAGGAAATTTACCTTGGGGTTTTGCTGTGATTTCACCCAAGAGATTCAATGAGGGGATATGCTGAGTTTTTGATCATGGAGTAATTCTGCCTCTGATACTGCTGAGTGCAGAGTTATACTAATTGATTGCTGAAGCTATAGTATTGAGTGTTGAAGATATTCTACCGAGTGCTGAAGTTGAATGCCTTGCTTCTACTTAGAATCTTCTACCTAGTGGTTTAGTGAATAGGCTCGGGGGTCCAAAGGAAGTAAGTAGATTGGCTGCTTCTTCTGGAGAAGGTTGGGAGGAACATGCCTCCTTGGGTGTTTGTCGGCCGTATCTTCATTTACAGGTTGTACTGTCTTTTTCTAATTCTAAGTAGTTAAAGTTCTATCTGCAATTATTGATTTACTGTTTTCAAAGACATTATTAAACAAATGCATTTATTTTAGTTTCTGAGTCAATTAGGATTCTATATAGTACTGATTATGAATGATGAATTGAATAAAATATTCTCTGCATTTTTCCCCAAGCTAATGGATCTGCATCGTACTCTAGTACAGAGAAGAAATTAAGGTAGATAAATTGATAGGCAGATTTCCAAGTGAATGAGAAGATCAACCCTGTTATATTTTGTTAGTTTTTCCTACCATTAATATTCTGTATCAAATAACACGATTCTATGTCTTTCTCTTATCATTCTTTTCATTAGTAAATGTTTCAGGTTCACTATATTTCTTTCATCGGGATGTATTGAATTTAATAGCTGCAAAAGCATTTATTTCCTAAGTACACAGTATTTTTATCCCTCATTGCTAAGAAGTATATTTATCATAAGACCAAACAGTTTATCATATCCAAGTATTAGAAATTTTCTTTCTGCTACACAATATTTAAGAAATTATAACAACTGTAATTATATAACATAATCAAACAGTTTAGCTCTTTTATTTTTTGACAGTAATCGATTAGTCTAGGGTTTATGCTATTTTTTTATATAGTCCTTCTAACTTCTGCAACAGTTTCTATTTTCATTCCTATTTAAATATCTTATGCAAAATATCTGTAGTATCTAGCATTTTAGTTGGGGAACAATAGACGACCAAACTCTTAACATAGTATCATAAATTGATAAAAATAAATCATATTCAGTTTTGCCAAAAGATTCCAAACCCTCGACTGAAAACCCTAACACTTTCTTATTTCTTTTCACAAACAATTTTATACGACAGAGCTAGTTTTTACCTTTTTTAAAACAGTATTAAATATTTGATATTACATATACTTTTATGGTCAAAATTGACCTAGGGTTAATACCCTCTTGGCGAAAACCATTCGCATGCATTCAATTAAAATCGATGCATAAATTAAAATTTTCCATTAAAGTTAGAACCACAGATCAGTACATCATTACAGCCTATTGGATTTCGACATATCTACACATTTAAATGCTGTAATTATTTAGTTGAGCATCACATTATTTTCAAACACAAAGCTACAACATTGTTGCTTCCAAATCGTAACTGTAAATTTTATTTATATACAAGAGGGTTTCATCCCCTACTTCGACACAACTTTGCAAATGTCAAAACAACACACGGCTGGGCCGGTTATGAAATTATGACAAGGGGTCACCCTCTGTCCATTAAAACATTACATTGAAACTTTTACGTTTATGTCCAAAATGATGCCAGGAACCAGGATCGAGTCTGACGAGCAATGTCATCGACAATCTACGCCAGAAGAACCTACGAGGAGTTATACCAACAAGGCTTACCGGGTGGAGCAAGCTTGGACCCTTCCACAGAGCTTTTATCATTGCAATCCTCCAAGATGATGTTAATACCTGCCATAGAAACCATCACGAGGTTAAAACCCATTTTTAAAACCAAGAAGATGCACGAAGTTGAAACTTTATACATTGCAAACAATGCTCATAGAGTCGAAAACATTACCTCAGTTGCAGGAGAACGAAGCTTAAATGCCGATAGAAAAGAGATCATAATCCATCTAACAGACGTAACAGAGAAGGTTTTGGACGCCATGACTTCACCTTCACTCTCAGTCAAGATCACTGGTTCCAAAACTAAACCCTGGGAATCCTCTATCAAAGTACACAATGAAAGCCATAGGCAAATCGACACTCAAAGCTCCATTAACAACCTGAAAATATCACCATTTTTTAACTAAAGGTCTCACCATCGAAATCAAGGAAGGAGTCCTCAGGCGTTCATCCTTCAAACCCTACAACTATGCGGCCTGTCGACCTCTCTCCAAGCCCAGTTTCTCCAAATGAATGCAAGGGAGTAATTACAAGTGAAGATGTAGTATGAGCAGTTAGGTCAAGACCCAAACTCGAGGACAATCCAGATCAACAGAGGTGATTGAGCCAGTTGGACATCATAGATTTCAAAACATTGGTACATTTGAGGTTTCATTAATAACTCAACCAACACAGAATCCAGTTCGGAGGCAATTCAGCAAATTACTATCGCACAGCTCGAACAACCGTCAACGTTTCGCACAAGACTTCACGTGGAATCCACCACATGGATAGCCAATGAGACATTCCACTGATGGAGTATATGAAAGCATTAAAGTTCAAATCAGACACGTTAACAACAACCCTCGAAGGACTGCAGAGCAGTAAAGGACCTGTCAATTCCCATTAACACTGCATTGGCGCAAACTACATAACATTAATAATTCGTGTTTTCAAAGTTATCGCAACTATTGCATAGAAATACATCTAGGGTTGCATTACATTATTTCATAACGTCTCCAATGTATAGTTCACAATCATATAGTTAATTTATAGGATGCATAGGTCGCAATTTCATGTGTAATATATGGTATTTACATTTTATGTAATATATGGTAGTTGCACTATAGGTAACATATGGTATTGGCATTAGAAATAGAACTCAATGTATGAGCATCGCATCATTTGATATTTCTAACCTTAACTATATCAATATACTATTATATTGCACATAGTAATGTTATAGGATTACATTATTACAATAAAATCTTAAGTAGTAAGAATGTAAATCAAAGGATCATTCTGGTTTCTATGATTTCACCTTTATGTATCAGTAACCTCATTTCTATAATGGATGCAATATGACAAACTTTGTTGTGATAGTAAGAAAATCACTATATATTGACGCTTGGAATATAAAAGTTATCTAACCCTTGCAGGTATTAGAATTAGAATGTAACTCATGTTCCCATAACATGAATCAACATAAAAATCGGAACACCCACAATGTTAAGTACCCTTGATATGTTATTATTGCATTCGAACATAATAATAGGATCCACATAACGTTTATACATTTCTAATCTAGCACGAAGTTAAGAGCCTGGAGAGTATGTACTTTCTTTTCAATACATTCATTAACAGTCTAGTGCAGATAATAATAACAACTATTTCCGTGAATGGTATGAATAACTAGGCTAGCACTTGTTAAACTGAAAAAGAACTGAAGATCCATACCATCAATAACTTTCATGCACAGAAGTAGTCATAACTATCTTAATGCATTGACGGAAAGCTGAAACATAATTCGAATTGCTTGAAGTACTTGAAATTGTCGTAATACGATACTTGTAATTCTGCAAAAAGGAATAGGTTCAATGCTTTAGCTATAAAAGCTAAGTAAACCTCAGGGCACCCTGTAGGAATCCCCTTCATCAACATTCAAACAGAATAGTCAGTATTTATCGCAAAAACTGTATCGCATAAGAAGTTAAAACTGTTTGTAGAATTATATTTTATAACAAATGAACTATTGATTTATTATGTTTAAGAATTACGAAGTGTCACTTTGTTAAACTGCTATTAGTTAAATGGTTAATATTTCCACAGTCAGTATTTTTAGTAATTAATGCTACCTTAAAAATTTTAAATTTTTAGTGGATTTTCGGGATGTTACATACAGTTTTGTGGAAGCAGTTGTAATGGTTAGGAGCGTAAAACTATCACAAGGATATAAATATTTAGAGGATAATAATGCCATCTATTTATTATAGCTTTAAGAGTTTGTGTGCATGTTTATTAAAGTCTCACTTATAATTCAGGTGTGATGGGCCTTTATTGGTGGCAGTTGAGGCCCATGGTGTGATTCTTGGTCTTTTTCAAAGGGAAAGGTACCCTGGCAGGGCTGCCGAGAGGTAGGGGTAAGAGAATGGAGACTCTTGACTTACTTAGCGATTTCCCTAATGCATCCACTTCTTTTCCTGGTTTGTAGGTCTACTTACGAAGGTGCCTACCTATGGTGTTCATTTCGCAAGTCCTGCACTTAATTAATACTAATGTTTATAACATTTGGAGGTTATCACCTTGAAATGATTTGTTGGAAGTTAAAGTCCTTATTGAGCTTTCACAACATATTGACCTTGCCATTACTTATTGGCTTTACACCCTACTTGGGGTCTTTGTAACACACCTTGCGTTTTCAATTACTTCATTGATCATGAATGCCCTCACCACTATAGAGATCACGACTTGTGTCGAATATTTGGGGTTGGTGGTGGCATTTAAAGAAATTCTACGATAACACATGGATATCACATGGCCAACATTTTCAAACTAAGATAGGGGTTTGTTCTTGGTTTCTATACCATCGAGGGTTTCAATTGCATAGTTCGTTTTCCTCTGTCTGTATGTTGGATGCGTCTGGGGGTTTCGTGTTCTGACCTGATCTTGGCTCATGGTCAGCCCACCACGAAGGTTTAGTATGCAGAAATGGTGATAGATGAAGGTAATATCATCCTCGTTTTTCTTACTAATTTTAAATTGATAGAAACGATAATGAACTCGATTCTGACTGGTATGTTTACTTGCTTGACAGGTAAGTTGTTTTGCCTTCTTTGTCTACGTGGTTACTGGTTGATGATCAATACTTAGACTTGGAGGTGTTTGCAATTGGTAAGTTCAGAGTCCACAATTACTTATCTCCTCCTCTCTCCTCCGTGGAGTGTTTGCGTTTCCTATGGGGAACCTTGCGAGATCGATTGGGTTTACTATGACAAGTTTTGAGTTCCTGGAAGTCGCCGTTGGCTGGACTGTTGTAAAGAGATGTATCTATTTGACTTTTACAGTCCCTAGAGGGTCCTAGTGGGAGGTTTTGGCCATCCAGATCTATGTTTGAATTTTGTTGAATTCTTGATGATAACAATAATGCCCAAAATGAAATGGGGTTTACATTAGAGACCTATGTCTGCGAAATTAATTTGGATGGGCCTTGGAATGTCCTTCTGTGTAAATTTATAAGGGTTTGGCACCCTATTTAATCTCTGCGTTTTCTTTAATATGAATGATGTCTGTATCTAAGGTTTTTCGAAAGTCATTGGTTGCTATTATGAATTTTTGATGGAACGAATCGTAACCTTGAGGCTAAATTAATAAGCATGTCATGTTCTAAGATTTGGATCTTTACTGCTGTGTTTCTAGTGGTTTATAGTAGGTAGAAAGCTAAAAGGGTCTCAAATGAAATGGTAGAGGGAATCCATCCCTGTCCCTTTGTTTATGAATAACGCTTATCTGTATGTTATGTTAAGTTTATCCTAATTTCACAAGCAAGATCACTGAAAGAAACACAATCACAAGATGGACAAAGATTTACCCTGGGAAACCATCATGGGGTAGAAAACCCAGCAAAGCTTTCCTAAATATAGATAATCAACCAATACAAATATGTAGTCCAAGACTAGAGCTCCTTCTCCTCCTATGTAGACCTCTCTCTCTCCTATGCGCCAATCACAAGTGAGTGAATGAATGAGATAAGTGAGGAACATACCTCCTCTACTTATACTTGTTTCCCGATTGAATTTTTACCCTAATGGGGCCGATCTCTCCTAAGAGAGTCTAATAACCCCTAAATAAATAAATTAGCGCCGACCTCACATGGGAGATCTAATAATCCTAGTTACCACAATCTCTCGGAGGAATAAACATCTCCGGATACATAACAAAGTCCCATCGGAGGAATGAAACATCTTCAGAATAATAAATATAATATTCTTAGAAGTTACAATATTTCAACACTCCCCCTTAATCAGAAGGATATTATAACAATGTCTGCAGGAGCAAGGAGTGATCAACTACATAATACATGATACATCTATAAATCATTGGAAGCTTTCTTCTGTAACTCAACCAGTTACAGGAATATCTTCAAGATCTTCAATACTGGAACATCAATATCTTCAGTATCGAGTCTTCATCTTTTGTAGCACTCGAACAGCTACAGTAACATCATCATCTGGATCCTCTTGATCAATAGCATCGTCATCACACGATCATCAGCATCGTCATCACACGATCATCATCATTGTCATCACACGATCATCAACATCGTCATTACACGATCATCAGCATTGTCATCATCGTCATCTAGATCATCACGATCAACATCATCGTCATCTAGATCATCATGATCAACATCATTGTCATCTAGACCATCATGATCAACATCATCGTCATCTAGACCATCACGATCGACAGTATCATAGAAGCATACCCTGCAATACACATGATCCATTTAAGACACCATAACATGTCTAGGGATGATGTAGTCCACTCGTCAACTTAGATAGAGTCTAAGGACCTCTTTTTTGGAGACATATGTCTACAGATCAATTCAGGGACTGAAGTTCGGGGATGATACAATCCCCATCATGTACATTTTGAACTAGTGGCTTCGGGATGATGCAATCCCCATCACGTACATTTTGAACTAGTGGTTCTGGGATGATGCAATCCCCATCACATACATTTTGAACTAGTGGTTCCGGGATGATGCAATCCCCATCACGTACATTTTGAACTAGTGGTTTTGGGATGATGCAATCCCCATCACGTACATTTTGAACTGGTGGTTCTGGGATGATGCAATCCCCATCACGTACATTTTGAATTGGTGGTTATGCGATGATGCAATCCCCATCATGTACATTTTGAACTGGTGGTTTCGGGATGATGCAATCCCCTCATCCACTGGGGACCACTTCTCGAAGACAATAGTCTATAGACCTATTCAGGGACCAACCGTCCAGGGATGATACAATCCCTCCTCTTCCACTAAGGACTATTTCTCGAAGACAACAGTCTACAGATCTATTCAGGGACTGACCATCCAGGGATGATACAATCCCTCCTCATCCACTAAGGACCTCATCATCAACCTTACCGTCGAAACAGGTAACCTCATCATCAATACATATATCATTGTCATCGATACAAGTATCCACATCATCAATACAAGTATCCTCCTCATCGATACAAGTATCCATATCATCGATATAGTATCATCAATAATACAGGTATCCTCATTATCGACCTTATCATTGATATAGGAAATCTCATCATCGATACAGGTATCCATATCAATACCAGTATCCAAATATCATTATCGACCATATCACTCCCCCTTTCGAGGAGGGTCTTTCTAAACTACACCAAGATTGTCTCGGAAATACTCAAACTTTACTTGAGACAGAGGTTTGGTCAACACATCAACAACTTGTTCGTTAGTGCTCACATACTCGAGCTTGATAGCTCCTTTCTACACCATATCCCTGTTGATGCCTCGGTTGTGCAGGTTAGCTGCAAAAGGTGCTGGAATGTTCCAAGGCACTCAACAGAGGAAGAAAACCCAAGTTCAAAGTCTTCGAAAGACCCTATGCAAGGGAAGTTCTATCCCCAACCTGTTTGGTGTGGTGATCCCCCACGAATATTAGGCCTCCGATGGCACTCTAAGAGTAGATGAGTTGACCTATAATATCATTTTTCCAATCAAGGAAAACCAAGGTGTGGATATAGTAATACAAAGCGAACCTAACTTATTTTAGAAAAGGGAAACTAGTCTAAGTCAGTCCTATTCTAAAATGAAAGCTTGTTTATGTGCAGATTGGTCTTGAGATGTGATTAAATGAGTAATTGAACAACTTAAATAGAAATGTCTTTAGGTGTGTTACTTGTTAACTTAAATTATTATCAGTTAATGAAATCAAATGACAATCTTTCAAGTATTTAGGCTCATTCAAGATCCAGTCTGTAATCACTTTGCTAATTTAAAAATTAACAATGATTATATAAATTCATATGCACCGAATCATTTGCAGAAATAAAATATGAAAGTACTTACATTGAAAAAACTCAATAAAGCACTTTGGAACATAAACTAGTCATATACAGAAATCAATACAACAGATTTGTGAATTAAAAGATGTTAAGCAAAAGATCAGATACATAACATATGACAATTTGAAGCATAAATCAGAAACTCTCAAAGAAATTTGAGGAATAATAGAAGATAGATTAAAAGATAACTTTACTGTATAAAGAGGTCTTGTACATAAATTACAAAAATCTCTGCTTAACAGAGTATCTACAGTCCAATCTTCTGCTGACTTACAACTCCAAAATTACCAACCCCCTAACTACGAGAGGTATCCTTCTTTAAATAATTACAACAGAGTAAAAAATGAAGATCCCTAGAAAACACAGATTGCAAAATCGAATAAAAAATACAGATCCAACAAATCTTGCCATTCCTCAGCCTACATGATTTCTTCCACCTTTCAAAATAGATTATTAAAGATACATTCTTTAATCAAAAAGATCCTCATAGCACAACAAGAATTCCGCCCCAACCTTCTCATTATTAGCAACAGACGATTCGGCTTGTAGAAAATTTTCTGCAAGAACTTTTGGATCAGAGACTATATTCTCAAAAATAGAAAAATCCATTAAAGGATCTATTTCAGAAGAAGTTGGCGGGACATCTGGTTCTTGATTGATTATATAATCTCGTATAACATCGTCGTCATGGTCAGCTAGTTCCTTGGAAACTTTCTTCTCTTTCTTATCAGGGAATTGCATGCAAATAGACAGAGCATCAGAATCTTCTTCACCACTATCGCTACTTAAATCAGGAAAACCTGCATCAAAAGGTGGTGACATAGGTTCTTGATATAGTAAGGGATAGATTTCTTCATCTTTGAAACAAGCATTGGGAGATTCATGACCTATCTGCATATTGCTTCTATTAGATACGTTTAGACGGAAGCTTACAAGATTATCACATAGAATTTTTCCCCTTAAAGAACGCAAAGGACGAACTAAAGGTTTCATGTTTGTTGCCAATTTAAGGCAAACCAATAAGATAATAAACATTGAACAGGACAAATGGTAATAATTCAAATTATGTGATCAATTCATTGCAATTATCCAAACTGTGATGAAAACGAGCAAGGACATGCGTTAGTTGGATAAAACTTGTGTGAAAGTACAAAATCAATAAAAATTCGCACGTGTTAAACTGGTTCCAAAAGCTGATTATTTCGAGTATTCTCACATCAGCAATCATGGCTTCACATTTGTGACCAAAATGAAAATTATGGCTTGAAAACCGTCTGCGAAGTGACTGAAACAGAATCTTAATTACGCAGACCAACAATTCTTGCATACCTATCGAACCAGATTCAGGTGACCAGATTTAACAAAAATAACTGGAAGGATCTTTTAGACCGAAATAGGCATAATAGCGTAAAACCTCGAGAAGTAGAAACAAATAACGAAGAGGTGTCAAAACAAAACGAGACTGTCAAACACCGAGTGTAGCAAAGGAAGTAATCCAGCCGGAGGTAACTGAATATCAGTTAAAACGTCCCTTGGTAAGGATTCGACAGTAAAATATTCAGTGCGACGGGATAATTTTCGAGCAGTAAAATGACAAAATAAAACGGAAAAGCCCTATTTATTGAATTTACCAGATTAAAAGATGACCGTAGGATGAAAACAAATGTACGGCCGAGATTAACCGAAGCGGGATGCGGCGTCGCGCGAAAGTCTTATTCACAAATTTTATTAAGAGAACCCGGAAGCCGCAACCCGACAATTGCGGGTTGCGAGGTTGAGCAAATGACAAAGGCGGAAAAGAATTCCCAAAAGCCGAAAGTTGCAATTGCGGGTTTTGGGTTTTTGGGAATGACCACAATCGAAAAATGAGAAACATGTTCCTGAAAGTCGCAACCCGACACTTGCGGGTTGCGGGTTTCAGGAATGACACACTTGTGAAGAGAAAACAACTTTTCGAAAGCCGCAACCCGACAGTTGCAGGTTGCGGGTTTCAGGAATACGCAACAAAATAAATAAAAAGGAAGATCTCGAAAGCCGAAAGCTGCAATTGCAGGTTTTCGAGATAAAAATTTTCCGAGATTATTTACAAAGGAAAAAATCGAAGCCCGCAATTGTTGGGTTGTGGGTTTCGGGTTGATGAAAACCAAAAGCTTGAAAAGTGAAATCCCACAACCCGCAACCTACAACCGTTGGGTTGCGGGTTCCAGGTTTCCTAAACTCAAAAATCAGAACAAACAAATCCCGAAACCCGCAATTGTCGGGTTGTGGGTTTTGGGAACGTTAATTCAAAAACTGCAAAACAAAGACTCCGCAACCCGAAATCGCCGAGTTGCGGGTTTTGGGTCTCCTAGCTGTCGGGTTTCGGGTTGATTAAAACAAAAGGGTAAAACACTCAAAATTTGAGGATTTTGGAAAACCAGACAGTTAGAGATCATCTGGAAAGAGGGAAACAGGCAGGACAAAAGTATGGGTGAGAGATCTAAACAAGTGAAAATCCAAATTCTCATGTTAACAGAGTATACTCACCAAAATACCTTTGCGTTTTATTCAAAATGGGGTTCCCGTGCTTCGGCTAAGCATGGGAACTGTTGTGGCCACAAAAAATGGCAACTGGCTGGGAAGAACCAGTTATCTCTGTAATGAAATTCAGCTAAATGGAACATGTTAGCCATATCACTTTTTCAACCTGAATTTTCCCAAAAAATGATCACAAGAGAGACAGTTAACGAGCATGGAACATGAAATTAATAAATCCCCATATATGATCATGTTAAGAATAATGCAAATCTGATAAGGGGGTTGAAGAAACAACTAAGATCCTTCACCTTTATGTAATCATGGAGAAGCATCTTGTGTTGAACCTAGGCACATATTTGAAAATGCTCTTGGATATCCTAACTACACATCACCTTGATTTATTGAGATTTTATTTACATGCAACATTTCATGAGATTCTCTTTTTTTTTTTTTTGAAAGAAGAGACTGTGTATATAAGACCACTGCCCTGACTTGGTGATGATATAAGAGCAGTGCCATTCACAAGCATAATTCAGAAACTGATCAAGCCAGCTCGATAACGAGACTCATTGTCTTCCAGTTGCAGTACTGAAAGCAACTACCATGGTTTGGTGACCATATTATGATAGCTTCAGTCTAAATTAAACCCATGATCATGGCAAGGATGGATTGCGATAAGACCTCCCTATCCCTGTATGCACAAGCATCTTTAAAAATGAGCAAACCAAATTTTATTAGGTTGAAAATTACAAGGCACTACCATGGCTTGGTGACCATATATCGATAGTGTTACTCACAAATGCTTTGTTGATCATGAATGGACCGACCTGTGATAGGATCTTCCAACTCCCAATAAACTGAAAGTCATCTTCCAAGTGTGGTAGCTTGATGTGAAGATGTCATTCTGCTTAGCACCTATGAACCTAATGGGTTGGCTTGATAGCAAGACCTCCCACCTTGTAATATACATTTATTAAGAGATTTATTACCAAGGTGATTGTAAAAGGATCCAGAGCAGAACAAGCTGGGAAGGTTATTATAATATGTAGCTTGAACCATGGAACATGAGACAAATGGAGACCCTGCTATTCTCTAGACCCCAATTAAACAAATAAGACATGTGTAAGATAATGACCATTGTGGAGAGATATCAATTCAGGGTCCTGCAATCATTAGCTGTATGCCCTTTGTTGAACAACCTCTGATACAGGATGAAAATATGGCTGGAAGACAGTTATATAACCCAAGATGAAATCATCACCAAGAGAAAAATGGATCAATGAGTAACACCAAATGTGTGGAGTCTAAAGAAAACAAATGAAAACAAAGTAGACAATCCAATTAAGAAAAGAAATGGCAAAACAAACCTATGTACAAGTACATCATCCTGATCAAACAAAATACTTTTTGAGGAGTGAAACATTCACTGGATAAGTGTCCACAACTCCTTCCAGTGTCTGTAATCGAACAGTACCAGGACCCATCTTTTCTGTAACAATGAAAGGTCCCATCCAGAGGCGTTGAAACTTGGTATACTAGTTCTTATCTTTATGTTGTTTGTCCCATCTTAAAACCAAGTCTACAACAAAAAATTCCCTGTCAGATGAAGATTTTTCATCAAACCATATTTTCACCGTTTGCTGATGATGATACAACTTGTTTCTAGCCACTTCCCTATCCTCCTCCAGTTTAGGTAGTGTATCAATTCTCTCCTGGAGGGGAGAAGAATCATCTCCTTGGAAATACTGGGCTAACTGTAGAGAAGAGATGGTAAGATTGGTAGGAAGAATGGCTTCTTTTCCATACACGAGACAATAAGGAGAATTTCCAATTGCTGCCTTTGGAGTAATCCAATCAGCCCAAAGAGAATTATTGAGCCGTGTATGCCAATCTCTATGGTGAGAGGCCACAGTCTTCTTCAGAATGTTGATCAAATTTTTGTTCGAAGACTCAGCCAACCCATTACCCTGTGGGTAGTAATTGGTAGAAAATTTGAGTTTCATCCCCTTTTCAAAAGCATATTCAGTTATGTCAATCGAGGAAAAATAGGATGCATTATCAAAAACTAGGAATTATGGAGTACCAAATCGTGAGAGTATATGACTGTCTAGGAAAGAAATGACTTGGCTAGCATTACATTGCTTAAGAGGGACTTCCTCCACCCATCTGGTGAAGTAGTCAATTGCTGTGACAATGTATTTGTGTTGGAGGGATGAGGTAGGATTTATGGGCCTGACAAAATCCAGCCCCCATTGATGGAATGGAAACTGAACAGTGACTGGTTGCAAAGGGAAAGTAGGTTTCTTGAACTTCTCTGTGCATTTTTGGCATGGTTCACACCTCCTTACATAGGCATAAGCATCTTTAAACAACGTAGGCCAGTAATACCCAACTCTGAGAATCTTATGAGCTGTTGTCTCGCCTGAAAAATGACCTCTAGCTGGTCCTGCATGAAATTGGAATAAGATGTCATCAGTTTCATGTTTTTTTAAACACCTAAGAAAAACCCCATCATAGTTTTTCCTAAACATAACTTCATTAATAAACTGATAAGGTGTAGCCTTTAATATCAAGGCCCTTCATTTCTTAAAGTCCAAGGTTTCAGGAGTAAACACATTATTTAGGAAAAAATTGATATGATCATACCACTCTGATGTCGAGGTATCAATAGCATTGTCAGAACTTCATTAATAAACTGATAAGGTGCAGCCTTTAATCTCAAGGCCCTTCGTTTCTTAAAGTCCAAGGTTTCAGGAGTAAACACATTATTCAGGAAAAAATTGATATGATCATACCACTCTGATGTCGAGGTATCAATAGCATTGTCAGAACTTCATTAATAAACTGATAAGGTGTAGCCTTTAATCTCAAGGCCCTTCATTTCTTAAAGTCCAAGGTTTCAGAAGTAAACACATTATTCAGGAAAAAATTGATATGATCATACCACTCTGATGTCGAGGTATCAATAGCATTGACATAACTTGTAGGAATGTCTTCTTCATGTTCCCATTCAATTTGCTGCTGCAGGGGATCATTAGATTGAGTGGTAAGAAGGAAAAGGCCTTGTCCTTTGACAATTTTGGCTGGACTTATTTCCAAATCATACTCTTGCAGATCAGTCATCCAGTGGGCTCTTTTTTCGCCCAGCTCCTAGATCAACACATTTCTAATAGCAGAATACAGGACAATGACCTTTGTTCGAGATTTTAACAAATAAGGCTTGTAAAGTTTGACAGACTTGTAAACTGTGCAGGCTTGTTTGTCAATTTGTGAATAGTTGAGCTCTGCACCCTTGAAGGTTGAACTCATGAAAGAGATGGGGATCTCTGTATCGCTGTCCTGTTTCTGTGTCAAAACAACCGCATAGGAGAAATCAATGGCGAAAGTATAGAGAATAAAATCTTTATCAAAATCCAAGGACATGAGAGCAGGAGCTTCAGCAATAGCCTTACGAATTTCCACAAATGCATCTTTTTGTTCTTGTGACCATGTGAAATGTACATATTTCTTAACTAAATGCTGTAAAGGTTTAACTATCTGAGAAAAATTAGGTACAAATCTGCGTACAAAGTTGATCTTACCCAAGAAAGACTGCATTGCTTTACGTGAACCTAGTAAGCCGATTTTTGAAATCGCGTTTGTGTGTTCGGGGTCGATGATCATACCGTCTTTTGAAATGATGAAGCCTAACAGCTTCCCTTTTGTGACTGTGAAAATGTATTTCTTGGGGTTCAAGGAAATCCCAAATTTCCTGCATAGTTCGAAAACCTACTTAAGAGCAAATAAGTGTTCATGTCGTTTTTTTGAAAATATGGTAATATCATCTAAATAAACCACGGTAGAATTATGTGTTAAACCTCAGAAAGCTATATCCATAGCTCTTTGAAAAGTGGCTCCCGCATTAATCAAACCGAAAGGCATTCGCCTGTAGGCGAAGGTGCCCCAAGGGGTTCTGAAAGCTATCTTTAATTGGTCATCTCGGGAAACCATAACCTGATTGTACCCTGAAAAGCCATCTAGGAGAGAAAACATTTCTGACCTTGCTACCTTTTGGAGAATCTATTCCATGGGTGGAATAGGGTAGTTATCCTTTTCTAAGGCCCAGTTCAAATTCTTGAAATCGACACACAATTGGATTTCACCACTTTTCTTGCGTACAGGCACCAAACTGGCTATCCACTGTGTATGCCTCATTGGAAAAATAATTCGGGCTGTGAGTAGCTTTTCTAGTTATTTTTTCACAGAAGGCTCTCAACTAGGATGCATTTTCCGCAGTTTCTGTTGATATGGTTTAACTTCCGGCTTCATAGGTATGTTATGGTAGATGATGCTAGTGTCAAACATTTTCAGTTCTTCATAGGTCCAGGGGAATACATCTTTATATTATTTACACAATTTAATGATAGATCGCCTTTCTTCTGAGGTGCAATCAATTCCTAAATTGATGAAACGGGGTTCTTGCTCGATCCCTAAATTGACTTGCTCGTAATTAAGTGAAGAGCTCCATGTTTTAAAATTGGTTTTGTGTCTGAACTTGTCTTGCAAATCGTAAAACATCTCCAAATTAATCACAGACTTTGGGATGACATTCGAGGCATCAGAGAGAGACTTTTCATGTTCATCCTCGTCTATAGCCATATCCTGGAATGTGTCCTAGTTTGTCAAAAAATCAAGTATCTGTTGATCATCATCGAATACCTTCCAATTTGTCACGTTATCTGGTATGGAAGGACTATACATCAGTTCTATTGAGAATGTTTGAGGAGATAGGCCCTCTGGTGGAATCAATCTAGAAGCTATATTTGCCAACAAGTTAGCATCAAAGTTCTAAGACCTAGGAACTGAATTAATATTGAATGTAATAAAAGAGCCGGTAAGATCTCTTACCAATTTCTGATAATTCAACAGGCGGGGGGGAAGCAGTGTATCTTATTCCTCACCTATTTCACAATAATTTTTGAATCTCCAAAACAATGAATGATCTGTACTTTCAAGTCAATAGCCTTTTTGAGTCCCTGTATCAGGGCCTCATACTCAGCCACATTGTTAGTGCAATCAAACTCTAATCTGCATGCTATCATAGTTTTTGTTCCTTTTGGATCTATGAGAACACATCCTGCACCAGCTCCATCCTTAGATTTAGAGCCATCAAAAAACAATGTCCAAGCAATGGGATCTAATATAAAATTTGTATTTACATTAAAAACATTATGTACAATTTCTCCTAAGAATGGTACAGAAGTGAGATGAGTTACCTGAGATTCGTTCTATGCATTCTCCTATGGTGAAACATCAGTTGATAAATTCCCGAAAAAGGTATCAAAGGTAAAGTGTTCAATGTGTGTGTTGAAATAACCCACAGGATCACTTGAGTCATTCAAGTCTGTGACTATATGTTTCATAAAAGGCTCCCTGCTTATCTTGATCTTGTTTGGCCGACCATTGTAGGGTAACTGCAAATGGGACCAATCAGTAGCAAAATAACCTTTTAGCTTTTCTGACCAGTCTCTACTAAGCCACATACCATATGCTTCTGGAATATCAGCAATGACTATATCAATCGTTTGATGGATCCGAGGATCAGTTAATAATGTAATTAAGACATTTGTGAGCCTTCCTACTACTCTGAATTTTGATCTCTCAAGTTGTACTATCTAAGTAGGGCAAGGTTCCCATGTGGCATTCAAATTTTTGCAGACAGAAAGAGGCATCACATTTGATGAGGCACCAGAGTCTATCATGCAGTTATGCACGTTTCGGTTGAAAATCTCAAATGTAAGCAGAAAAGGAGGTGTCCTTTCGCTACCATACTTTTGATCCTCTGGTTTAGTGAAAGAGTCAAGGTTATTATTTTGCAATTCTCTTGGCTGTTTGACCACCATGATTTTGGGCAAAGTATCCCTCATCGAAGGGATTTTCAATCATTCAAACAAAGAGATGTTTTCCTTCACTCTTTCAAGATCCTCAACTAAATTGTACTCCATCTCAGGGGTGACTATATCCTTGTGAGGGACAGTCTTGCCTTTATTAGGAACTAGTGTGGAGGATGAAGGTTCTTGAGGGGGTTGAGGTTTAGACCTTGTGTTATAAGGATGTTGGACATTAAACATAGTCTCAGGTTCTTCTTCTTCTTCACACATAGGAAGCTTTGAAAAGTAATTTACAGTGTTGATTTATGGGTCCTCATGCTCATCTTCTTCTTCCTCAGGTGGTTTTGGATCTGGAGTAGTTTGATCATTAGGGACTTCAGGGTGTTATGAGATTTTGCTTCTAAGGCTCTAAAGATAGAATAAATTTCTTCATTTGTGAGGCCTTCTGTTGGATTAGGAGGTGGTGGATTCGGTGGAGGTTGATAAGGTCTCCTAAAAGGCGGCCTCACAAAACCTCTATTCTGGTTTTGATTTTCATTATTAGTTCTTTTCAAATATACCATCTCGTTTGACATTTTCTGGATGAGCTTTTTCAAGTCAGTTATGAAAAATGGATCCTTGATTTGTGCAGTGGATTTAGGAACACTATCATTCCTTTTCTTGGAAGTTGAAGGCTGTTCTTCTAAGATTTCCGGATTGTCCTTGAGACGAAAAATTTCCTTCTCAACTTGTATTGCTTCAGCAAACACTTCCAGCAAAGTTCCCTTTTGTGCTCATTTCACCCACATTGAAATCGAAGCTGGTAGGCCCTTTTCATAGTAGGATATCAACAATTCTTCAGCAGGAAGAAGGTTGATAGGAATTTTGTTCTTTAAGTATGAGAATATTTGGTTCAAATCTTTAACCCTTTCTTTCCCTTTCATTTTCATGGAGGATAATTCCAAAACAAGATCCTGTGGTGTTTTATCATCTCGAAACTTTTGGATGAATAATTTCTTAAACTCATCCCAAGAAACAATAGACCTTGGTAGCAAGGAAAAATACCATGTAGCTGCCTTTCCTTCAAAAGTATAAGGAAAGAGTCTGATTTGTCATCTGGGTTAAACTTGGGTAACCAATTCTCAGGGTTTTTGGGTAGTCTATGTTGGTCTCCAAGCACCCATACTGCATCTTGGTCGAGCCAAGGTCTATTTTGGCCTTCTGTAGCCATCGGTGGTTCTTCTTCTTCTTCTAATGATGAAGAGCTTGAAGAATGTTCACTGTCCGAGGAAGAGGATGAAGGAGGAGATGGTGGTGGTCCACTAGTATCAAGTTTTGGCTGATTTTGTATCTCCTGAAAAAGTTGACTAAGGTTGTATCCAGGGGAACCTGATTGACCAACCAGTTCTTGATTTTCAGGTTGCAGATTAATTGTTTGCTGATGTTCAATATTTTGATCAATTGTTTGTTGGATAATTGGATCACTGATCTGTGAAACTGTCTTGCTGAGGTTCTTGATTATTGGCCTACAAATTTTTTTCTAAATTGATCGCTGCAAAACCACGTCCTCATTGATCAGCACGTCTTTGTTCTGCCCTAGTGACCCTATCAGCTGATGTTTTCAATATCTACTCTAGTGAGAGGGTTCCTCTGGTAGGTGATACAATAAAGATATTCCCTGTGTTTTCCTGTTGTGCTGCAGGTACAACAGGTGCAACAATTTGTTGAGCAGGTGTAACAGGGAAAACCGTTGGTTGTTCAGATGTTGAATCCCTTGATTGGCTTCGAGTTTGAACCGTTGAAGTATTTGCTGGAGGAGGTTTCTTACTGGCTTGTTTACGCATGTTGCACTATTGGCCCTCCTTCTAGAGCCATTTGTTGATGCCTCGATTGTGCAAGTTAGATGAAAAAGGTGATGGAATGTTCCAAGAAACTCAACAAAGGAAGAAAACCCAAGTTGAAAGGCTTTGAAAGACCCTGCGCAAGTGCAGTTCTATCCCCAACATGTTTGGTGTGGTGATCCCCCACAGATATTAGGCCTCCGCTGGCACTCTAAGAGTATATGAGTTGACCTATAAGATCATTTTTCCAATCAAGGAAAGCCAAGGTGTGGATATAGTAATACAATGCTAACCTAACCTATTTAGAAAAGGGAAACTAGTCTAAGTCAGTCCTATTCTAAAATGAAAGCTTGTTTATGTGCAGATTGGTCTTGAGATGTGATTAAACAAGTAATTGAACATCTTAAACATAAATGTCTTTAGTTGTGTTACTTGTTAACTTAAATTATTATTAGTTAATGAAAATCAAATGACAATCTTTCAAGTATTCAGGCTCATTCAAGATCCAGTTTGTAATCACTCTGCTAATTTAAAAATTAACAATGATTATATAAATTCATATGCACTGAATCATTTGCAGAAATAAAATATGAAAGTACTTACATTGAAAAAAAACTCAATAAAGCACTTTGGAACATAAACCAGTCATATAGAGAAATCAATACAATAGATTTGTGAATTAAAAGATGTTTAGTAAAATATCAAATACATAACAGATGACAATTTGAAGCATAAATCAGAAACTCTCAAAGAAATTTGAGGAATAACAGAAGATAGATTAAAAGATAACTTTACTGTATGAAGAGGTCTTGTACATAAATTACAAAAAGCTCTGCTTAATAGAGTATCTCCAATCTAGTCTTCTGCTGACTTACAACTCCAAAATTACCAACCCCCTAACTACGAGAGGTATCCTCCTTTAAATAATTACAACAGAGTAAAAAATGAAGATCCCTAGAAAACAGAGATTACAAAATTGGATCAAAACTACAGATCCAAGAAATCTTGCCATTCCTTGGCCTACATGATTTCTTCCACCTTTCAAAATAGATTATTAAAGATACATTCTTTAATAAAAAAGATCCTCATAGCACAACAAGAATTCCGCCCCAACCTACTCATTATCAGCAACAGATGATTTGGCTTGTAGAGAATTTGCCGCGAGAACTTTTGGATCAGAGACTATATTCTCAAAAATAGAAAAATCCATTAAAGGATCTCTTTCAGAAGAAGTCGATGGGACGTCAGATTCTTGATTGATTATATAATCTCGTATAACATCATCGTCACGGTCAGCCAGTTCCTTGGAAACTTTCTTCTCTTTCTTATCAGGGAATTGCATGCAAATAGACAGAGCGTCAGAATCTTCTTCACCACTATTGCTACTTAAATCAGGAACACCTGCATCAAAAGGTGGTGACATAGGTTCTTGATATAATAAAGGATAGAGTTCTTCATCTTTGAAACAGGCATTGGTAGATTCATGACCTGTCTGCATAAGGAAGCTTACAAGATTATCACACAGAAATTTTCCCCTTAAAGAACACAAAGGACGAACTAAAGGTTTCATGTTTGTTGCCAATTTAAGGCCAATTGATAAGATAACAGACATTGAACATGACAAATGGTAAGAATTCAAATTATGCAATCAATTCATTGCAATTATCCAAACTGTGATGAAAACGAGCAAGGACATGCGTTAGTTGGATAAAACCTGTGTGAAAGTACAAAATCAGTCAAAACTCGCACGTCTTAAACTGGTTCCAAAAGATGATTATTTCGAGTATTCTCACATCAGAAATCATGGCTTCACATTCGTGACCAAAATGAAAATTATGGCTTGAAAACCGATTGCGAAGTGACTGAAATAGAATCTTGATTACGCAGACCAGCAATTCTTGCATACCTATCGAACCGGATTCAGGTGACTAGATTTAACAAAAATAGCTGGAAGGATCTTTCAGACCGAAATCGGCATAATGGCGTAAAACCTCGAGGAGTAGAAACAAATAACGAAGAGGTGTAAAAACAAAACGAGACTGTCAAACACCGAGTGTAGAAAAGGAAGTAATTTAGCAAGAGGTAACTGAATATCAGTTAAAACGTCCCCTGGTAAGGATTCGACAGTAAAATATTTAGTGCGACGGGATACTATTCAAGCAGTAAAATGACAAAATAAAACGGAAAATCCCTATTTATTGAATTTATCATATTAAAAGATGACCGTAGGATGAAAACAAATGGATGGCCGAGATTAACCGAAGCGGGATGCGGGGTCCCACGAAAGTCTTATTCACAAATTTTATTAAGGGATCCTGAAAAATGAAACCTGACAATTGCAGGTTGTAGGTTGCGGGGTCGAGCAAACGACAAAGGTGGAAAAGAATTCCCGAAAGCTGAAAGCCGCAATTGCAGGTTTCGGGAATGACCACAATCGAAAAATGAGAAACGTGTTCCCAAAAGCCACAACCCGACACTTGCGGGTTGCTGGTTTCGGGAATGACACACTCGTGAACTGAAAAAAACTTTCTGAAAGCTGCAACCTGACAGTTGTGGGTTGCAGGTTTCAGGAATACGCAACAAAATAAATAAAAGGAAGAGCCTGAAAGCCGAAAGCCGCAATTGCGGGTTTTTGGGTTTTAGGTTTCAGGATGAAAATTTCCTGAGATTATTTACAAAGGAAAAACCCGAAGCCCGCAACTGTCGGGTTGCGAGTTTCAGGTTGATGAAAACCAAAAGCTTGAAAAGTGAAATCCCGCAACCCACAACCATCGGGTTGTGGGTTTCGGGTTTCCTAAACTCAAAAATCAGAACAAACAAATCCTGCAACCTGCAACTGTCGGGTTGTGGGTTTCGGGAATGTAACTTCAAATACTGCAAAAAAAAGACCCCGCAACCCAAAATCGTTGGGTTGTGGGTTTTGGGTCTCCTAGCTGTCGAGTTTCGGGTTGATTGAAACAAAAGGGTAAAACACTCAAAATTTGAGGATTTTGGCAAACCGCACAGTTAGAGATCCTCTGGAAAGAGGGAAACACGTAGGACAAAAGTATGGGTGAGATATCTAAACAAGTGAAAGTCCAAATTCTCATGTTAACAGAGTATACTCACCAAAATACCTTTGTGTTTTATTCAAAATGGGGTTCTTGTGCTTTGGCTAAGCATGGGATTTTTTGTGGCCACAACATGGGGGGGTCAGTTGGAAAGGAATATCATATCACGTCCATTCATATTGGGGAATAAACTATGATACAGAAATGAGAAAATATATTGCCCTGTATTAAGGGGCCAAGGGGGCTTAATTATTTTATATGGCAATACAAATATTTAGGGTATATTTTATTACATTTCATGAAGAAGTGGTGGATGAGAGGCAACAATCAGAGGATAAGGGCATAAGGTATTGAGTTTGATTGTAACACCTCTTTCATACTTTTTTTTAATTAAAATATCTAGAACAAATATATCTAATAATTTTTTTTTTAAATTAAAATATCTAGAACAAATATATCTAATAGCAATCTGCCTAAAATAAATGGAACCATGCACGTTTATTTAGAATTCAGTACACAAATTTTAATGTTCAACATCTTTGATCATGGTTGTGGCTATGTTAAGGGGATTTTTGGTGATTATTTGCTTGCTATGTTTATGCTTGGCATAACTAAGGAGGGACTATCATGAACATGTTTAAGTCTTCAAGGTTAGATTAATAAACAAGTATTTACATACATATTCCTTGCTTAAGCATTCTCTTTTGATGTTTTCATTTTCTATTATCATTTATGGATAAGCCTTTATGATGTGAAAAGGTTCATACCCCGTTGTAACTTATTATTTCTATGCTATTGAATTCCAAGTATTAAATAAAAATAGAATAGTGGAGCATTTATTGCCCACCTCCATCATGCATAAGATAAATAGAGAGTTTCGAGGGGGTCATTGAAGATGTCTTGTTTTGGTATTGTTACAAAAACTCTGTTACACATTGAAGAGTTTCAGTGCACTATAAAACTAAGAGAGAGAAAGAGGATCCTGTAATTAGTGTTTTTATCCATAAAAATCATATCTAAGGTACTTTACTATGGTTTAATGGTTTTATGTAGTGTAATGGGAAAATATTTTCCCTAGTTGCATATATCAACAACTAAAATAATAAAACTAGATTGAATTGTAAAGGATCACCCACTCTAAATTATAAAAATTGAGAGAATTATATAATAAATAGAGTATTGGTGTAAGAGTGCAAGAGAATTATATAATAAATAGAGTATTGGTGTAATTTGTGGCTGTCCCCACCCGGGATCGACCCCGATCCCTGTGGCATTGAGGTGCCTTCTCCCAGAAGTGCGACCCAGTTTCTCTACCTAGGTGGAAAAAAAAGAGTATTGGTGTAAGAGTGTATTATGATATTCAATAATAACCATTGCATCCCTTGGTTTACTTTTCGATGGGTGTGACCCTAGAGGTCCCCCATCCCTTTGTAGGTCTCTCAAGAGGTACAAGTTCACTTGACACTAGGAGTAAATAGGTGTTGACCCCGGAGTGTTGATATCTTGCTCACTGATGGACGTTATGAACTATAGAAATGAGAAAGAAAACTTATTTAACCATACGACTGGGTACCATGATCAGGATTTAATGCATGAGCTGACCTTAGGATTCGTGTCTTCCCATCAAAATCCACATGGCCACTTGTACAGCAAGAAATCATGTTTCGTACTCACTCCAGCTGGTTACTTAGATAGTTTCTGGTTTGGCGACAGTTCTAGAGAGCTCCTTCAGTCATTTGGCTTTTGCGATTTTGGTTTGAGCCCGGGAAAAAGGGATTAGCCCCTCTCAGCTCTATGCTTCGAACAAGGGTTGTTCTCAATCCAGATTATAGGTAACTTATTTGTGTTATTTCTGAAATTACCTGCTTTGTCTTCGTCCAAAAATTAAAAGGGTATCCTAAGGAAAAATTTGATGGAGAGTTTTCAATACAGATTTACTCCGACACCTGGTAACTCTGTGTAAACTTGGAGAAGAAAGTTGCTTGTTTTCACATCACTACCATGTAATACCACTTTTTTTTGGTGAACTTTCATATAATATTTCCTTTGACCTACAGTTCTTCGGGTGACCCAATATAATTATGGTTTCTGTGTTGTGCAGTTGGCCTCCTCTAACAACTTACTTAGGATGGCTTTCCTGAGTATGTTTTCTAGATGGAATCCATAGCAGTGGGTTGGAGACTCACAAAGGAATGGTTTTCCACACTTCATATCGATGGAAATTTCCCTAATTTCTTAGCACAATCGGCTTGATGAAAGAACAGTAAGTTCGACAACTTCTTCTAGAGTAAGGCTGGTCCCCAGGTCTGTTGTCATTATAAGATGTTAGAATTCCATAATACTGAATTTTATTTTAACTAAACCCCATGACGTTTGTTACATTTCACCCAAGGTCAATATAAACTTGGGGTTACAATTTTTTACACAGGCCCTCTTCCAACTTTTGACAGTGCCACTTGTAACATCCCAATAATTCCATACAAATTTAAAATTTTTAAAACAACATTAAATGTTTAAAAACTATATCCGCGGAAATAATAAATGCTTAAATAAAGAAGCACTAAAACTGAAGTCACAAATACCGAAAATAAATTAATCACTGAGTTTTCTTAACTAAAACATTTTAATGACAGCGACACATCATACTTCCTTTAAAATGATTACGACACATGTTTTGTTTGAAAAAGTTGTAACTTGAAATATCTTGCGATTAAGTGTTCTTGACAAGGTACTGAAAGTTGTTTTGGATGATGATGAAAGGGGTCCTACGGAGTACCGTGAGGCTTACTTAACTGTGTTAGCTAAAGCATTTGTACCTGTCCCTCTTGAACAGATTCGCAAGTAAGAGTAACATGGCAAGTTCAAGTGTTAAGAGTAACCAAGTTTTTCAGTTAGTTGTCAAGGTTTGGTGAATATTTTAGCATAGTGCTTCCTTGCTTCAGGTATGGGTCTTTGTCTAACCTAGATACGTTATTTTGATCATAAATACAAGTTGCAGAAAATGCGACAAATAAAATATAAACCATACTCATTAGTGCATTCGTCAAAAAGAGATACTTATGCTTATGATATTTCTGGGAAATGCACTAGATATCTAGAAGGTAAAATGACACTATTAATATCTTTCCCTTTCGTAAGAAATATTATTTCTACAAGTATTGGTGCGCATCGTCTTGAATTTGGGTAGAGCTTTAGACCTTTGCAAAATGTGAAAACAATTAGTGTACTGGAAAAACATGAATGAATCAAAAGCTATTATAATTGCAATTGTAATATTTATGCTTTTCTAAATGCATGAACAAACATACTAATGGTGTAATATTAATAATATCCTACCTTTATATTTATAAAGATTCCACTATAGACTTGCAAAAACTATAGAGATTTGACACTTTAAATTTTATTAGTCCCATAATGTAGTGAGGTATGCTATATGAACAAATTAATACAATGTAAAAACAACATGTATAGACTTCCAACTAAAGATACGATATGTATCAACTTATGAATTATATATATAATATATATGAATTCATTTGAGAAACTATACGAATGTATTTATGTTGCATATTATGAAAATAATGGAAATGCAGTACAATAATCCAAAGTCGACTTTGCACAAACCAATGTCACCAATCATACATTAATTTAACAATATAAAGGAATGAAATGAAATACATTTAAACTTTATAACCCTTGACTTGGCAGGTGATACGATGGGTGATGAATGTTGAGTACAAAAAGGATTTGGCACATCACCTATTCTGGTCTTAGCATTTAAGTCATCTGGCAGTTATAATTAGTGGAAAAAGGAGTGTATGCTACCATGGCTAAGAGCACGTGAAAGAGTTGATAAACTTGTAATATGACCTAGAGCTGTAACAAGCTTTCCCTTTGGTCTTGTTTGAGTTGGCATCGACATGGATGGAGTAATAAGTGAAGAATTTAATCTAGTGGTGCCCGTCTTCCAACGTAGATGGTTGACAAAAACTCCATCGTTGATCTCAACAGATCTTAGCCATTGGATAGGAACCCTAGTCCTTCGTTGTAAACAGTGTTGGAGTGTCTTTCGGACTTCATTTCACCTGTTAGCTTCAAGGTGACGAGGCCGAAAGGATGCTACTTTGTAGGGTTTGGGAGAGTGCAGTTCGGAGGGTTCTCTCCATGGTTTCAAACTTAAAACCTGTGGAAAGAACCTGCTAGTTCTTCGGGTTAAGTAACTTGCAGTGTCGAGCTGCCATGAAAGTTTGATGAGGTTTTAAGAGTGTATTTCTTGTCTGGAGATGAATTTTTTCTCCTACTTTGATGCATGTACAAAATGGTGCCAACACCAAAATGTCACTGGCGTCTCTCTCCTGGAGTTACAGAATACTGGTAAAGTTTCAACCCGTAGTCATGACTTATTCTCTTTATGTTTTCAGTTAACTTGGAGTTTTCAATCTCGTTTTAACTTCCGTGTTAATGTTGTGACAGGTAAAGAATTCGTCGAAGTTTTTGCAGGGTTTTTAGGCTTAGAGGAAACGATGATGCTCGGTCACAGGGTAAGCCTCGAAGGTTCACTTCCTCGTAGATACCTGGGCTCGGTGGGGCTGTTGTTTTTATGTTTGACTACAGTCTGCTGCTTAGGTTTTTGGCAAGGGTTTTCCTAGTGTCTGTAACTTTTGGAAACAATGACCAGTATCTAAGGTCTCGACTTGTTTAAAAACTCTATTCGGCAACATTTTAGCTGTAGAATCTGGTTGAAATGTAACTTTGTTTTGGAAGTGTAAAAAGGATTGACCCTCATTGTAAATGAATGGAACACAATAATAAAAATCAAAAGGATTTTGAGCAATGAATAAATTTTTGCTTTGTCAATGTTATGTGAAACGTATAGTGTTTTTTTTTCTAAATGTTTAAAGCCATTTGGCTGTCTCGCTTCTATGAAGACGGAAGTTCTGAGCTGAAATGCTTATGTTTTTGTTTAAGTTGTAAAATGGGACTAAACTGGTATTTTAACCAGAGTTAAAATAGTTTGAAAAGTTTCTTGTAAAGAATACAGTTGATAAGTGGTTTGGTTTTGATTTTTGGCCGAGAGCCATGAACTTGTTTTTAAAAAGGATTAACCCTATGTTATGAATCGTTTCGATTTCCAGTTTTTGGATAGTGAAGAAAAAAAACTTATCAGTCGTTTGAGAACTAATACTTAAGAAATTATTACAGTTAGGTTTAAATGTTTAAACTACTATCACATGAATAAGGGTTTCGTTTCTTTCGTTTGGAGTACTGTATTTGATAAGATGAATTGAAAACGATACTTGAATGCTGAAATGAATGATACAACAAAAATGATGATTATCATTTCTAATCTATGAATCATCTATCTTATGATTTATGTATAACTATTATGTATAAAGAATTTATCGCAGTTGTTAAATTTTTCGATAATAAATAAAGCCTGAAACATTGGATTTATAACAATCTTCTTTTGAAATAGAATGCATTATGTTATCTGTCAACAATATTTAGTAATTATAGAAAACCTATTTTTAAGTAGAGATAACATATCTTTCCTGTGTGACTAGATGTAGGAAAAGTTTAAACATTTGCTCTATAATGTGATGATCTATTTTTTGTGATTAACCATACTTAAATTATACTTCATAAATTTAAGTAAATGATACAGTAATTATCTAATCATTCAAATGGCATTCTGCCCATTAATTCATCCAATTTAATTCTACCTCTCTGTACTAGAGTACGATGCAGAAACCAACATGGGGAAAAATGCAGAGAAGTCATTTTATCAATCATTTCATCTATTAAATAATTTTCATTTATAAAATATACTTAGGTTAGAAAACCAAAAACAATTCCTTCTATATTCTTTCAACTGTACTACTTACTATTAAATGCAGAATTTAATTGACTGAAAATATCAACAGAACTGTAGAACCTGATAATTTGTAGGAGAAACAAACCACTCAAGGAGCCTGTTCCACCCAACCTACTCCAGAAGGCATCCAAATCACTTGCCTTAGGACCCCCGAGCCTGTTCACTGAACCACTACGAAGAAGAGGTTGTAGAAGATTTAGGTCCTCAAATTTCAGTAGCAATGTAGATTATCCAGTCATAAAGACTCAACCGTCAAAGAGACTTGCACCAGCACCTCTGGTTTCCTCATTAGAATAACTAGCAGACTCACAATGCACTACCACTAGCCTCCCTATTCGAATCTCTCAGTGATCACCTGATACACTTGAGGAAATATTTCTCCAGAAAATATTCTAGAGCTGCCTGCTCAATTTGAATTGCCTTATCTAGGCTGCCTAGGCCTTTTAGTGGTTAACCTGGTCATTAATGAGCTAACAGCTCTCTTCCACCCACCTGGGGGATAATGCCACAAATTTAGGGGTAGTTGTCCCATAACCAACAACTAGTGGTGGAGTGCAAATGCTGCCATCTGTCCCATGCCTTCTAACAACTTCTATTCCTCCTAGTGGGTCAGTGAACACTCATTTAACAATTCCCTTGAGTGTTTGTCTCCTATTTTAATTTATTAAATAATAATAATCAGTAATTACAATCAACCTTGACCAAACTTGGTCATAATTACAAAACTTTGTAATTAAAATTTAACATAATGTATTTTGCAATAAAAATAAATATTCTCAAAATTTGGGTAGGTGAGACCACTCTCGCACGCGCGCGCGCACACAGATATATATATTTTAAGAAAACTCATGATGTTTTGAATGTTTCATGTAGAGTTTCAAATTATTGACATTATATATATATATATATATATATATATGTATATTTGTAGAGTCTGAGCTTTTATGCTCTGTAATACAAATATTGTCCTTATTACAACCGTTTGAGTTTTGGTTACAAATTTATGGTAAAAAAACCCTAGCAATTCGTCCAGTATATTCTTCTCTGCGAATATATAAACTGGATTTCTAAATTTTGTCCCTAATCAACACGTTTACTATTAAGTTATGAATTTTGTTTTGTTATTGAAGAAGGTTTGCGAGATTCACTATCGAAATTGTACAGTTGGATTTCTCAACATGTAAACTTCTTTTACGTTTTGCAATTGAATATATATGTGTTTAAAATATCTATAATACGAGCATGTATGTAAATATATACCTCATAGTTGATTGTCCTTGGTCGAACCTTGGTCAAACCAACCCCAACTCCATTATTCGTTTATAGTTAGATTATAGATCTCTTTTTTTAATGACTAAAGGGTATCGGGTGTATAGCCATACTTACTCTATTTAACTTCCGATCTAAACTATGATTTACCCCTTTGTTTTGGTTCTAGGGGTCGACTGATTCAATCATTGGTTAAGTTCTATTAACTTTGCTTTTCAATTGCCTCTTGAATCTTGTAAAATCCAACTACTCCATTCTCTATGAATAAATTTGTCTCCAAATGAGCTTATGATAATATGGAATTCAATCGCTAAGTCAGAAAAATCAATATTTCACTTGGTGATGTAAAATTAGTCACAGCAGATCTAATGAACAAGTAAATCAATCACAACAGATGAACATAGAAAATATGGTGCAAAACTGTGCAAAACATGCAGCAGTGCTCAATATCCCAATAAGGGTGAATAATTACAATACAATCTGACAATGTGAGTGAGCAATTCGAATTGACTAAGTAGGCCATTCGAATCATTGAATGGAGTAGCTTGACTCCAACTAGGAGTCCTCATCATCAATCGGTGGTGCTCATCAATGCACAAGAACCAGTCATCCAGGTGTCAATCTGAGTCTAACTGAGTGTAACAAGTGTAACTGAAGTGTGTAGCACCGATTAAGGGAAGAAGGCTCAGTGGGGGGCGCATGGGAGGCTAACTAAAGTCAGAACAAGTCATCTAGTCAATCTGGAGGTCCAACGGAAGTGAAACAGTCAGTCGGGAGTGAAACTAGCCTCAAATCAGGGAGAATCGGAGCTAACTGAATGTAACTGAAGTGGAACTGCAGTGGTAGGTGAGAAAGTGCGCCCTTCTCTGGCAGTAGGTGAGAAGTGGGCGCCTTTCAAACTAGGAGAGCTAAAGAACTGAAGTAAGTGGCTCCCGGGTGCTAGAAAGAGGTGGCTAAGGTGATGGAGGCATCAACCTGGTGACTGGGATGCATGCAAAGTGCATGCAAACCCTAGAATTTTCATGCAAACCCTAATTGCATGCAAGATCCTGAAAAAGATGATGTGGATATCCGAACACCCCCCCCTCAAGCTAGACTATGATGTGCAAAAAATAATGTGGGGCCCTGGTAACTAAGACCAAAGGTCACCCCAATACAATAATCCAAAACTAATAATAGTCAATAAACCGAGGAAATGGGGAAAACCTCATGGGAAAAATACCCCCCCTCAAAATAAACTGTAGTACACCAAAAGATTTAATTGCTTCAAAATCAAGTAGATATGTCTGGAGGTATCTTACTCTTGGGAGTAAATGGATCATGCTCCAAAAACATGTGCTTGAATTCTCCATCAGTGGATGCAAGCGAATGTGGAGACTTTAAGAACTTGCTCTTCATACCGAAAAAGGTGAGAACAAATATGAAAATATGAGGATGATCCTGGAACCTGTGATTCGAACCAAGTGAGGTAGGAATAGCTCCAATCGGATCAAATAGATCTTGAAACTTGAACTTCTTATCAATAGAAGTTAAATCAGCTCCAAAAATAGATGAATGGTTTCTTGAGATCTCCTTTGAACCAACAAGGGTGAGATCAAAACCAAAATCAGCAAAAAGTGCATGAGATTTGAACTCAAGCGAATGGTAGTGCTCTTCATCTTCATTAAAAAATATGAGAAACTTTTCAAATGATAGAACATAAGTCTATAGGAGGCATGCAATCAAGGAGGGTGAATGCTTCACCTCCAAAATCAGATTTTACCTCCAAAACTTCAAGTAGATCATTATTTTGCATGCCGACAAACTCATGTGAAAGAGAGGATTCAAGAACCTCTTCGGAATCTAGAGTATGAGCTGGTTTATCTTGCTTAGAATTCGAAATATAAGATATTGAGAGAATGAGTGTTGAATCTACAGTTTCTTCTTCATCTTGAACAATTGTTGAGGCCAACACATGATCGGAAAGAACACATAAGGAGATCTCATTGGGCTTGTCCTCCAAAAGGCTAGCATGATCCTCTTCTTCCTGCTTTCCAAATTCTCTGTCAAGTTGGACCCATAGATCACTTGGATTTTCAGCAGTCTTACTGAGGTAGCGCATACAAGGAGACATAGCAAGACATATTGCTCCAAAATCTCTATCACAATCATTGAGCCAATCATTCTCCTCTTCATCGGAATAAAAAACTCTTGTATTACCAATGCACATATCAAAAAGACATTGTCTCTTCAAGAATGCAATCATCTTTGGTTTCCATTCATCATAGTTGAATGGAGTAAGAATATTTTGTGAAGAAGAAGTCTCCATCTTTGCATTAGCGAATGCACATGGATAAGTAAGAAACCTGCAAATTACACACAAACAAACACTATGTTTTCAGCCTTGCATGCACATGAGCAAATGCACATGAGATTTTGCATGCCGCTGCTGAAATATATCAGTGAGCAAAGATTGCTCTATCTTCATGTAGAACACCTGTAGAAAAGAAATCTTGTCCCTGTCATGGCTCTGATACCATGTAAATTTAGTCACAGCAGATCTAATGAACAAGTAAATCGATCACAACAGATGAACATAGAAAATATGGTGCAAAACTGTGCAAAACATGCAGCAGTGCTCAATATCCCAATAAGGGTGAATAATTACAATACAATTTGACAATGTGAGTGAGAAATTCGAATTGACTAAGTAGGCCATTCGAATCATTGAATGGAGTAGCTTGACTCCAACTAGGAGTCTTCATCATCAATCGGTGGTGCTCATCAATGCACAAGAACCAGTCATCCAGGTGTCAATCTGAGTCTAACTGAGTGTAACAAGTGTAACTGAAGTGTGTAGCACCGATTAAGGGAAGGAGGCTCAGTGGGGGGTGCATGGGAGGCTAACTGAAGTCAGAACAAGTCATCTAGTCAATCTGGAGGTCCAACGGAAGTGAAACAGTCAGTCGGGAGTGAAACTAGCCTCAAATCAGGGAGAATCGGAGCTAACTGAATGTAACTGAAGTGGAACTGCAGTGGTAGGTGAGAAAGTGCGCCCTTCTCTGGTAGTAGGTGAGAAGTGGGCGCCTTTCAGACTAGGAGGGATGAATAACTGAAGTAAGTGGCTCCCGGGTGCTAGAAAGAGGTGGCTAAGGTGCTGGAGGCATCAACCTGGTGACTGGGATGCATGCAAAGTGCATGCAAACCCTAGAATTTGCATGCAAACCCTAATTGCATGCAAGATCCTGAAAAAGATGATGTGGATATCTGAACAGGTGAATGATCAATGGTGGCATCCACACAGGCATAGTCGCTAATTGATGGTACTAACTTATTCCTCTCAATCATTATCTCTTTTATTTCTTTCAAGAAAACTATAGAAATGATTGTTTGAATTCATTCACAGAATTCTCAACGGAACTTTAATATGATTGTAATATCCATGTTTCTTTAAGGAAACTCATCCATGCATTCACTACAAAGGTTTATGTACTTTGTGTAGCAACAAATCTTACCAATGAAATTCTTAACACACTAACCATCAAAATCCACTGGGCATTTCAGGTCATCAATAGACAATTATTGATTTGATATGCATTTTACAATGTTCTAGAAGTTTATTATGTTAATATATTTTGCTCATATTTTCAACAAATAGAAATATCTCGTGGCTTCCATTGTATTTTAAAGTGTTCTGAGGGATCAACCTATAGACTTTTGTTCTTCACTTATAGGTTACTCTTTAGTCCTCTGTTTCTTACCTTTCAGAAAAGAAGCTTATGCATTTTTATTAGACCCTTGGATCAATTTTATTAGTATATATCATATAAACAATTATAACAAAGTCTTCTTCAATCACAATATAAAATCTTATTTCTATCAGTATTGAAAAAGAAGAGGAAGCTGCTCTTCTATTCAGTTAGATTCCATAAACTCCTTGAGGAAAAGAAATTAGGTCATCACTACTATATGTTGTCAAAGAAAATACATGTGGCTCCACCTATTTAGTAATTAGCCTCTTCCATCAATTCGGTACATAACCATTTTGAGCTATACATTTCAAGTCATGAATTTGGGAAATATACCCTAAAACTCTAATGGCCAAATGCTTAAGAATTTGGGGTGTCATATGCCACATTTCAAAGCAATAGTGAAACAGAAGGACTAGTGACATTCAAACATGATACATCCTCATCCATAATCCTCTATAGGACAAAAAAAAGAACATCATCCATATTACATAGATAGTAAATAGAACTTCCAACAATTCCGACAAGTTAGGGCATCAACATCAATACAAGAATCAAAACTAGAGCCCTAAAGCGAATAGCACTTCCAACAATAAGAGTAATGGCACTTCCTTTGATTGCAAGAATAAATGTACAGGAAGAGGAGGCAATTCATTGCATCTGTAAATGACCCAAATCCAAGCTATGCACATGATCATATGGTGTTATTGGAAAGTAAGAGGAATTTTTCTATGTTCATTTGGTTTCAAACATCAACGATGTTTGTTTTAATAGGAGGGTAGAAAAGTCCATGGAAGTGAGAGTAACTTTTCTATGTTCATTTGAGTTTAAACATCAATGATGTTTGTTTTGATAGGAGGTTAGGGAAGTCCATCCACGAAAGGGTTTCAATTTTGAATTTTTATGGATTTTAATATATTAAGCTTATAGAAAACATGAGATCTCTATGGTTATACTTGTATTTACATGATATAAAATTGGTAGATTGGCATTTTGTGGTGTGAAACATATGCGATTCCCATCTTCTCTAAGCATTGTATTGACTATTGGACTATCAGTCTTTTACATTCTTGGTTACATTGATCTCTTGACTAGGTTTCCTTTTACGCATTTTGCTTTTCCCATTATTATTTCGTTGAGTCTTCCACTATCCAACTATACAAATTGATCAGTCACCCCTACAATCCTGGTGGGATCATTCTTAGCATTATACTATTATTTTATTTAACATTATGTTTGCTTATACTAAGATGCGCTAGGGCTCATATTGTTACAACTTGATAATATGATATAAAGGGGGTATTAAAAATGGGTTGATAAAAATGGATACCTACAATATCTGGTGAAACTAGGGGTTTTCTTAATTGGAAAGGTATATTGTGAGGGGGGTTCAATAATACAATTTTAGGAGGCATTTTCCAATATTTAGTGAAATTAAGGATATTCGTTAATATCCTGAGAACGATCGTGCTATGTAACAATTTCACTGAGTGAACCCCCTATGGGCCACAACAATCTCGTATATAGAAATATCGGATCTCTATGTGCTTTGACTTATCATGGAACAATGGATTCTTTGTCATCTTGATACAACTATGGTTGTCACACGGGATCACAGTGGGGTCCATCTCTAAGTCAAACAATCCTGATAACAACTTCTGAATCCATACCGCTTCACAACTAGCAGAGCAAGCAACTATATATTCCGCTTCAGCAGTACTGAGAGCCACACTAGACTGCTTCCTGCTAAACCACGAGATCATGGCAGATCCAAGACAATAACATCCACCCGATGTACTCTTCCTGTCTGATACACTTCCTGCACAATCAACATCTATGTAGCCATACAATCTGAAGTCATGATCTCCACGATAACATAGACCAAAATCTATCATACCCTTTAGGTACCTCATCACATGCTTTGCAGCTATCAGGTGAACATGCCTAGGTTCCACTAGATAGTGACTCAAGGTGTTCACAGCAAAGCATATATCTGGCCTGGTATTTGTCAGATACAGTAATGACCCAATAATCTGTATGTACAGAGTCACATCCACTAATGTTGAGGAGTCACCAGCTAACAACTTCAAGTTGGAATCCATGGGAGTGGCCATGGACTTACCTTCCAACATATCAAATATTTTTAAGATTTCCACAACATACTTTCCCTGGTTGAGAAAGATTCCTTCTGGGCCTTGCCATACTTCCATACCTAGGAAGTAGTGCATCAATCCAAGATCTTTCATCTCAAACTCTAAAGAGAGTTTCTTCTTGCACTTGACAATCTGTTTCTCATTTCCGGTCATAAATAGATCATCCACATATAGCAATAATATGACAGGTTCATCATCCATAACCTTGAGATAAAGATTAGGATCATCTTTACTTTTGGTAAAGCCCAAGCTTGTCAAGAAACTGTCAATTCTTCTATACCAAGCTCTGGGAGCTTGCTTCAACCCATACAAAGCCTTCTTTAGTTTGCACACATGGGTTCTTCTATCTTCCACTTCAAATCCTTGTGGTTGTTCTATGTACACCTCTTCCTCAATCACACCATTCAGGAAGGCTATCGTTACATCCATCTAGTGTAATTCCCACTTCATCATGGATGCAAGTGCCATGATGGTTCTAATGGAAGTGTACCTTGCAACTGGTGCAAATGTCTCTTCATAGTCAATTCCCTCTTTCTGAGAGAACCCTCGAGCCACAAATCTTGCCTTATATTTTTCAATATTGCCATCCACAGCATGCTTTATCTTGTATATCCATTTGCAGGATACCACACTTTTGTATTTTGGCTTGGGAACTATATCCCAAACATCATTCTTCATTATTGACTGGTACTCCTCAGTCATTGTCTCTACCCACTCTTTCTTATGAACTGCTTCTTCATAACTAGTAGGTTCTTGGTCTACAAGATCACACATCAAAGCCACATAGTTGTTGAATGGCTTTGGTTTCTTGCTCACTCTGGTGGAGCCTTCAGGAGCTCCATACTTTTTTGTTCCTAGTATAATGTCTCTTTCCCATGCTGGCTTTCTCTTTCTTGAAATGTTTGTGATGGTGGGTTCTTGTGGTTTTATCATTTCATGGTCTTCAGGTGTTACCTCTTCAGGGGTAGGTACAGTCTCTGCAATTCTAGGAGGTGCATCTTCTTCATATACTTCTTCAAACTGTCACTTCCTAGATTTCTTGAGAGCTACCTCTTCATCAAATGTCACATCCCTACTAATTTCCATATGGTGGAATCCTGGGATGTATATTCTGAATTCTTTGGATGCTTCACAATATCCACCAAATATTCCCTTCTTCCCAGAAGGATCTAGCTTGGTTCTCTTTTATTTTGGAACATGAATATATACCGGGCATCCAAATATCTTGAGATGACTTACCTCGGGCTTCTTTCCTGTAAACACTTCTTCTGGGGTCTTGAATTCAAGAGCACTATGAGATAGTCTATTCTGCACATAGATTGTTTTCCTAGCTGCTTCAACCCATAGATACATAGGTAGGTCTTGATCATGTATCATTGTCTTTAATGCTTCCATAATGGTTTTGTTCTTTCTTTTCGCAACACCATTTTGTTGAGGATTGTAGGGAGTGGTTAGTTCCCTCTTGATTCCATCTTCTTTACAAAAGAATTCAAAATCCTTTGAAGTATATTCTCCGCCATTATCTATCCTGAGTATTTTGATCTTCTTTTTTGGATGATTTTCTATCAAGGCCTTGAACTCCTTGAATTTTCCAAAGACTTCATTCTTTCCTTTTAGAAAGTATATCCAAGTCTTTCTGGAGTAGTCATCAATAAATGTGAGGTAGTATGCATATCCACTCAAGGATGTGGAGGGCATTGGTCCACATACATCTGAATGAATCAATTCCAAAATACTCTTAGTCTTTGTTTCACTGTTTGGAAATGGGTTCTTGATATTCTTCCCTTTTGCACATCCTTTCCATGTGCCATCATGATCAATCTTCAAATCTGGTAGTCCTATGACTACTTTACTCACATGAGGTAGTGCTTGTTAAATTTTGAGCATTAATTCATTATACTCTAGGATCTTTGCTGAGAGAATAACATCTACAGTATATCAATGCATGACAATCATAATATGACAAGCATCACAAGCATCACAAGAATCAAAAGCATAGAGACAAGAGACACAGAGTTTCCGTGGGGAAAACCCTAAGGTAAAAAACCCCACAACTTCCTCAGAGATAGAGAGAGCAATGGCTCAACCAAAATACAACCAAATAACATTGAGATAGTCTCCTAGCAGATGATCCTCCTCCTCCTCACTAGTGCGCCACTTTCCAGAGAGAGAGTGAGTTACTTTTCCGAGTGAGTAAAATAGAGATCTCCTATCTCTATTTATACTCACCTTTTTTTTCCCAGTGACCTACTGGGGCTGACTTGTCTACTTAGATACATCCACATTATATTATATATTAATTAGGGCCGACCCCATATGGTGGTCTAATAACCCATCGGCAAGTACACACACTTGCGACACTTGTCAATCCACATGACGACACTTCCTTATAGAGGAATAACACATCTCTTATAAGGGTACAATGAATATATATATAATACACAGATGAAATACATTCCGAAGTTACATATACATCAACACTCCCTCTTAACTAGGAAGGTATTTCTCGACACAGATTTGCTAGAGAAGTCTTCTTCTCTGGATCATCGTCATCATCATCGTCACTGCTGCTGCTATCTCAACCAATCTCTGACTCTACTCGTCATAGGAAGTTCTACAGAGCCAGTCCTTTTTCATACTGGATGTAGGCCCACCACCTGCAGGTCTTCAACATCACTAGCCATACTGTGGAATCCTCAGGACTTATTACGTGCGTCACAAAACCTCGAAAGAGCATCCCAGGATGTTACGGGTACACAACTCCAACCTGTAGGATCTCCCAGGGCGCTATTACATGTTACCCCACTACAAAACCTTGAAAGAGCATCCCAGGATGTTACGGGTACACAAATCCGACCTGTAGGATCTCCCAGGGCGCTATTATATGTGGTCATGGCAAAACCTCGCAAGAGCATCCTAGGACTGATTACGGGCACACAGCCCAACCTATCGGATCTCCCAGGGCGCTATTACTTGCCATAGGACAAAACCTCGCAAGAGCATCTGCCAGATATCCCAGGGCTCTATTACATGCCATAGGCCAAACCTCGAAATACTATCTGCAGATCTCCCAGGGCACCGAATTACATGTCCTCCCAGAGTAAAACCTCGAAAGAGCATTTGCTAGATGTCCTAGGGCACCGATATTACATGCCATAGGCAAAACCTTGAAAGACCATCTGCAAATCTCCCAGGGCACCAGATTACATGCTCATCTGCACAACCTGATCCACGGACATAGAGTATCAACCTGATACTCACCATACATCATCCTGATGTATCCATGATCATCCTGATCATCATCACTGCAACGTCCTGCTGCATGTCATCTAGAGCAACATCCTGAAGCTCGTCATCCATGATCATCCTGATCATCACTGCAACGTCCTGCTGCATGTCATCTAGAGCAACATCCTGAAGCTCGTCATCCATGATCATCCTGATCATCACTGCAACGTCCTGCTGCATGTCATCTAGAGCAACATCCTGAAGCTCGTCATCCATGATCATTTTGATCATCAATGCATCTACCTGATGCATACCAAGTATCTACCTGATACATATCATCATACATGATCCTCCTGATCATACAATGTATCCACCTGATACAAATACAAATACATGATACATATCACCATACATGATCCACCTGATCATACAATGTATCCACCTGATACATATACAGATACATGATCCAAGCATCCAACATGATGCATATACAAAATACATACACATGATCCAACTGATCATATCCAGCATCAACATGATGCATACATACATACATAAAAATGATCTATCTGATCATATCCAACATCCAACATGATGCGTACATATATACAAAAAAAATGATCCATCTGATCATATCCAACATCCAGCATGATGCATACATACATACATAAAATGATCCAACTGATCATATCCAAGCAGAAACCAGAACATCATCCTGATGCTCATCATCCAGCGCTTACATCCACAGCCATGTGAAGGACCCCCCTTCCAACATGCTTGGAATGGCTTCAGCAAATGTGTCCATCACTTCTTCCTCGAAGTATCCTCGATCTGAAGCACGCCAAGCCTCTCTCTGAAGTACTCGAACTTCACCCTGGCTAGTGGCTTCGTCAACACATCTGCAATCTGCTCGTCCGTCGCAACATATAGGAGCTTCACAACTCCTCTCTGCACCATATCCCTGATATAGTGATATTTGATCTCTATGTGTTTCGACCTGTCATGAAACACTGGGTTCTCGGACAGCTTCACACAACTCTGGTTATCACAGAAGATACCAGTAGTATCCAACGGGAGATCAAATAACTCAGACAGTAGCTTCTGCAGCCATACTGCCTTACAACTGGCTGAACAGGCTGCAACATACTCCGCCTCAGCTGTACTCAGTACTACATAGGACTGCTTCCTGCTAAAACAAGAGATCACACCTGATCCCATATTGAAGCAGCACCCAGATGTGATCTTCCTATCTGCAACACTTCCAGCCCAATCTGAATCAACATAACCCTGTATGTTAAACTTTTGATTCGCTTCATACTTGAGCCCATAATCCACTGTACCCTTCAGGTACCCCAGAACATGCTTTACAGCAACCAGGTGAACACTCCTCGGATCCGTCAGGAACTGGCTCAATGTGTTCACAGCAAAGCAAATGTCTGGTCTCGTGTTCGTCAGGTACATCAAGGACCCAATCATCTGACGATACATAGAGACATCAATCGGCTCAGATGAAGCATCACATAGAAGCTTCAGATTCGATGCCATAGGTGTGGCCATGGCCTTGCAATCCATCATTCCAAATCTCTTCAGGATATCTACTGTGTACTTCCCTTGACCAAGGAAGATCCCACCTGCATTCTGCCACACCTCCATACCTAGGAAATAGTGCATCATTCCCAAATCTTTCATATCGAATTCAGCTGCAAGCTTCCTTTTAGTATCTGTAATCAGTCTGTCATCTCCTGTCACAAATAGGTCATCCACATACAATAGTAGAATCACAGGATTCCCTTCCTCAACCTTGTAGTAAAGGTTGGAATCCACTTTACTCTTGGTAAAGCCCAAACTAGATAGGAAACTGTCCATCCTGCCATACCAGGTTCTGGGAGCTTGCTTCAAGCCATATAAGGCTTTCTTCAATCTGCATACATATGATTCCCTGTCATGTATTTCAAAACCGAGTGGCTGTTCCACATATACTTCCTCTTCTACTACACCATTCAGGAAAGCAGTCTTGACATCCATCTGGTGTATTTTCCATTTCATTGCTGCAGCCAGGGCAAGCACTGTTTTGATGGAAGTGTACCTGGCTACAGGTGCAAAGGTTTCTTCATAATCTATTCCTTCTTTCTGAGAGAAACCACGAGCTACGAATCTTGCTTTGTATTTTTCTACACTGCCATCTGCAGCATGCTCAATTTTGTAAATCCACTTGGAAGTCACAACAGACTTCTCTTTAGGTCTTGGGACAACATCCCAAACATCATTCTTCATTATTGATTGGTATTCTTCAACCATAGCATCCTTCCATTCTTTCTTTTCTGCTGCATGTTCATAACTGGAAGGCTCTTTGTTCATAATGTCACAGAGCAAAGCAACATAACTGGTGTGTGATCTGGTTCTCTTCTTTGCTCTGTGTTCTTCTTCTAGAATGCCAAATCTTTCTGCATCATGAATGAGCTCTCTAGCCCATATAGGTTTTCTATTGTGAGAGTTATCCTCACGGGGTGGATCTATAGGTTCTTGTGGATCTTCAAACTCACGAATAGTTTCTGGAACTGCTTCAGTCATGGTAGTGTCCTGAAATTTTGTTTCCTTAGGTTCTTCTTAAACTTCGGTAGGTGCCTTTCTTGATTTGATGAATGCTGAGTTTTCATCAAATGTTACATCCCTACTAACATCAATTTTCTTGAACCCTGGAAAGTATATTCTGTAATCCTTTGAGCTTTCACTATAACCCACAAAGATGCCCTTCTTTCCTGAAGGATCTAGTTTAGTCCTATTTTCTTTTGGGACATGAGTATATACTGGACAACCAAATATTCTGAGATGGCTGACTTCAGGTTTCTTACCAGAAAAGACCTCTTTTGGTGTCTTGTTGTCCAATATCTTGTGGGGTGTTCTGTTCTGCACATATACAGCTGTTCTAGCTGCTTCTGCCCATAGATGCATAGGAAGATCCTGGTCATGCAACATTGCCCTTGCTGCTTCCATGATAGTTCTATTCTTCCTTTCTGCAACTCCATTCTGTTGAGGATTATAAGGAGCAGTCAACTCCCTCTTAATCCCTGAATCACTGCAAATCTTCTTGAAGTCACTTGAGGTGAATTCTCCACCATTGTCAGATCTGAATGTCTTGATTTTCTTGTCAGTTTGATTCTCCATCAAGGTTTTGAATTCCTTGAATTTATCAAGCACCTCATCTTTTCCCTTCAAGAAGTATACCCAAGTCTTCCTGGAGAATTCATTGATAAATGATACATAGTAAACATACCCACTCAGGGAACTAGATGACATAGGGCCACATACATCTGAGTGGATGATTTCCAGAATGTCTTTTGCCTTGCTTTCACTGCTTGGGAAATTCTTCTTAATGTTCTTACCTTTTGTACATCCTTTGCAAACACCTTCATGTTTGGTCTTGATTTTAGGAAGACCCTCTACTGCCTGGCTTGCAATTGGAAGTGCCCTATAGTGCATATGAGCAAGTCTTCTATGCCAAAGTTCACTTGGCTCCATGGATTCATGCACCATGACATGTTCAGGTTGTCCCTTCAATTTATACAGTCCTCCCTCTTGCTCTCCAATCACTACTGCATCATCTATTGTCTTTCCCTTTGGCCACATTAGGACTTGGCCATCTACAAATGCAACCCTCATACCTTTTACATCTAATGCAGAGATGGAGATTAAGTTCTTCTTGAGCCCAGGTACATAGAGGACTTCCTTCATCTTCAGAGATTTTCCAGAATCTAGGTTGTAGGAGGCTTCACCACTTCCTTTGATTGGGTATTGATAATCATCCCCAAGTTTCACCTTATGGGGTGATTCATGTTCAGATAGGTTCACAAAAGATTCTTTGAATCCAGTCATGTGTTTGGATGCCCCACTATCAATTAACCAATCATTACAACCATGGGAGATTGTACCTGTGAGAGCAGAGATCAGAACATACTCTTGTTCACTTGATGAGACATCATCACTATCACTTTCTGCCCTAGCCTTCTTCTTTGGGGGTTCATCATCTTCGGCAGCATGAGCATGAAATCTTCTTTTGTTTCCCTTCTTCTTCTTACTGAAGTTGTTGTTATTATCCCTTTTGTTCTTGGGACAATCTGAAGCATAGTGACCATTCTCATTGCATGTAAAGCATCTTAGGTCCTTCTTACTCTTTTGATGAGATCTTTTGTGGTGAGAGTGATCCTTCTTGGTTTTGCTTCTTTTGGTGTGAGCTGCAAGAGCTTGATCTTCTCCTCCCATCTTTTCCTCACGAGCTATAAGCCTAGCTTCTTCTTGAGAGCATTCTTCCCTCAGTCTGTTGAAGGAGAACAACTTCTTCCTTGCACAAATTCCTTGAATAAAAGAATCCCATGAACTGGGTAGGCCATTTAGAGTGGTCATCACCACTTCACCATTCTCCACCATTTCATCCACTGCTTCTAGTTGTTCCTTGATCTGGGAGATCCTTGAAAAATAAGATTGAATGGTTTCTCCATTCTGAAACTTTACTGCTTTCAATTGGTTCCGCAAGGTCATCTTCCGATTTATGTTCTTTCCTTCAAATAGCTTGGTCAAGGATTCAAACGTCTCCTTGGGTGTCTTGAGAGAAGACACATGGGGTATGAGATGGTCTTTGATAGAATCAACAATGATTCTCTTTGCCTTGACCAAGTTCTTCTTGTGCAATGCCTTGGCCTCTTCATCCTCTAGGATAGGGATGTCTTCTTTCACATATGAGTCCAACTCATTCTCTTCCAGGATTAGCCCAATCCTATACTTCCAGGCTCGGAAGTTATCAGCCCCTTCAAGCTTATCCTCAAGATTGGTGTGAAGAAACATCTTTAAGAGTACTTCAAATGGAAATAGAAAAGGTTTAGGACTTACCACTTGAAGTGCTGAAAACTGGATCTGGTCCCAGATTAGGGTTTGTCAGAGAAACCCTAAAAATTCAAAATGTGAATTTCAAAATTCTAAAAGGATAGAAAGATGCGCCTTGGAGAGCTGATCAGCCTAGCACATTAGAATTTGAGATCAGCAAGGTCTTGCCCTTCAAAATTGCCTTTTTGTCCTCCCGGGTTCACTAGGGAGAGCCCTGAATTAGGGTTTGAGTTTCCTAGAGATCTATCCAGCCAAAAATCTCGATCCAAAGCTCTAACCTTCGATGTTTGCAAGGAGCTTCCAGCTGTACCTTCAGTTTCCAGAAATTCCTATTTTTGTGGAAACCCTAATTTTTAGGGCCAAATCTAAAAATGCTCGAAACTGAATTCTGATTGGACAGATAGATGCGCCTTGATGAGTAGATCCAATCTACTCTACTGAATTTCAAAAATCTGTGGAGAGAAACCCAATAAACAAGGAATACAAGCTTCCGTCACTGCAAAATGTCTTCTTCTCAATTAAGCTCTGATACCATGTTAAATTTTGAGAATTAATTCATTATACTCTAGGATCTTTGCTGAGAGAATAACATCTACAGTATATCAATGCATGACAATCATAATATGACAAGCATCACAAGCATCACAAGAATCAAAAGCATAGAGACAAGAGACACAGAGTTTCCGTGGGGAAAACCCTAAGGTAAAAAACCCCACAACTTCCTCAGAGATAGAGAGAGCAATGGCTCAACCAAAATACAACCAAATAACATTGAGATAGTCTCCTAGCAGATGATCCTCCTCCTCCTCACTAGTGCGCCACTTTCCAGAGAGAGAGTGAGTTACTTTTTCGAGTGAGTAAAATAGAGATCTCCTATCTCTATTTATACTCACCTTTTTTTTCCCAGTGACCTACTGGGGCCGACTTGTCTACTTAGATACATCCACATTATATTATATATTAAATAGGGCCGACCCCATATGGTGGTCTAATAATCCATCGACAAGTACACACACTTGCGACACTTGTCAATCCACATGAAGACACTTCCTTATAGAGGAATAACACATCTCTTATAAGGGTACAATGAATATATATATAATACACAGATGAAATACATTCCAAAGTTACATATACATCAACAGTGCTTTGTAGTTAATGTGAGCAAGCCTCCTATGCCATAACTCACTAGGGCTAGTGGCTTCATGAACAAGGGCAGTTTCTGGATGACCCTTGAGTTTGTATAGTCCTCCTTCCTCTTCACCAATAAAAATTGCATCCTCAATTGATTTTCCTTTGTACCACATGAGTACTTGTCCATCTATGAATGCAACCCTATAAACTTTCTTATCTAGAACTGAGATAGAAAGTAAGTTCTTCTTCAAACCTGGTACATATAATATCTCCTTCATCTTCAATGGAGTTCCAGAATCAAGCTTGTAGCGTGCTTCACCAATTACCTTGATGGGATATTGATAGTCACCTCCTAAAGATACTTTCTGTGGAGAGGTCTTATCTTCAAGTTTTGCAAGAGTTTTCTTTTGACCTGTCATGTGCTTTGAAGCACCACTATCAATAAGCCAGGTATCTTCTATGGGTGTTACAGCCCCAGAGAGTGCAGAGAATAGAACATATTCTTCTGCATCTTTTTATTCTATTCTAGCTCTTTTCTTCTAAGGCCTTTCCTCCTCTTCTTCTTCTTCTTCACTATCATCTTCTGCTAAATGTGCTTGATGTCTTCATTGATGGAAACCCTTATTCTTATTCTTTGAAGGACAATCTCTAGGAAGGTGTCCTATTTTATGACAATTGAAACATTGGAATGAGGAGTAATCTCTTCCTTGAGTAGTTCCTCTTTTCTTTTGAAATCTTTGTGGAGGTTGAGACTCATTGTAACTATCCTTCTTGAAGTAGGATTTATTCCTTCTTCTCTTGGTGTGGGTGGCCAAGGCTTGGTCACCTTCTGTTAGGAACCCGTGTCAACCCTTCTCTTTACTATGTTAGTATATTGTTGTTGGACACATATGCTTTGTAAGTCATCTCATAGTATTTGTTGATCCATAGTTTATATTAGTCCATAGTATTGACCCACAGTATTGGACGCATATGCTTTGTATGTTGTCCTGTAGTATTATATGTCCCATGGTTTTGACTCATAGTATTGGGCATAGAATTAGTATATAAGTGTGTGTTGAGGTCATTGAAGGCACCGTGAAGTTAATTGTATTGAGCTTGTTCAATGGAGGTTTCCCCCTCGAAGTGGCCTGTGATCAATAGAAAAGTAATTCTGAGTTCTTTTATTTCTGATATCTTGCGTATTTGCATTAATTAATTATTGCAGGTTCTTCACATTTGGTATCAGAGCACTTTCTTGGGCTCGTTGGGTGGAATTTCTGCCAAATTTTTTTTTCGCATCTGTTGCAAGTTCGGATCTGGGAATAATCCTTATCTGCTTAACTGTGGGGAGTACTTGGGCATAAGCCGTAAAAATCATTGTGAGGAGTACCACAGGAACCCCAAAGTAGCTGTCCCATTGAGAGGACCTGCCAGGGAAAAGGGCAACGACCCCTACTTGATTGACTAGTTCCCACCCATGAGGTAAACCAAGAGCTTTCGTTTGTGGCAAAGCGGTTATCAGTTTTACCTGAGCCGTGGAGTGAGGGGTACTACCCCAATACACAAGCCATCAGATAGCATTGGTGGCCGAGTGAATCCCATGAACCGATAGGAAGCCGCACATACTTGGGGTCCATATCTATTTTCAGCTGAACTATTGCCAATCACTTCCGCTCCAGATCCAACCATTTCAAATCTATTTTGAAAGTCGTTCCAGATCCATTCGCTGTTTCAGATCGAACCGTTTTCGATCCCTTCTGCGCCGTTGCAGATCCATCTGTTGTGGATCCCTTCCACACTGCTGTTGAGGATCCATTTCTGAAAAAAAAAAAAAAATCCCAGGCAATCCCATTCTGCATATTTCATTCCTGAAGAACCTATCCCAAATTCCACTTCCTAAGACCAGAAATCCCACATTTGTCTATTTTTAGGGTTTTCCATAACTCCTTCAATATTCACCCAAACGCCTTCAAATTTTGCCACCGTGTTCCTTTCCTAATTCTGCTTCTTTGTCCCTCTCCACCAAATTTTCTCATTCTTTCACCCCTCTTCTGAAATCCCCATTTTTTGCTTCCCTGTCCATCAGAAAGTGTCCAAAACCTAGTCAAACCCCAATTACCCATCCGAGTTTTTTCCAAATCCAAATCTTCCTTTACCAAATAAGCTTTTGTTTGTGTTTTTCTATCCATTCCCCCCCAAAAAAAAAACTCTTGGTTGTGGTTGTCACCCGCGCAAGAGCAAAAACCATGGAGGAAGCACCTGCAACCATCGAAACCAAACTCCAATATCCGGATGAAAAATTTCTTAGCCTCTATCTTTAGCATTCAGCCATGAACAATAACCGACAGGCAGAATCATTTGTAGCCACCGGGTTCTCTTCTTCGAGCAATTTTCGTGGGCCGAAGCTTGATTTTCCTCGCTTCAATGCTACTGATCTGACTAGATGGATATACCACGCAGAACAATATTTCAGTTTGCATAATACTTTTGATGTCCAGAAAGTTCCACTTGCATCCTTTCATTTGGAATAGGAATCCCTTCAATGGTACCGTTGGTACATCAAATCTCATCTCGAGCCAAACTGGACAGATTTTTGCCAACTCCTTTTGCCACAATTTGGTCCTAGTGCTTTTGACGACTTCATAGGAGCACTCACTAAACTTCACCAAACTGGCATAGTGAGAGAGTATCAGACAGAATTTGAGAAACTCGCCAATCACACAGAAGGATTGTCTGATGAATTTTACAGGAGTTGTTTTATCAGTGGTCTTAAGGATGAAATCCGGTCAGAGGTTAAAATGTTATGTCCCAACACAATGATGGAAGTCCTAGGTTTGGCTAAGTTGGCAGAAGACAATCTTGCAGCCCAATAGCGCTCCAAACCCACTTTTGTTCCCTTCCAAAATATGGGTTCTCAACGACCTCCCATCCTGCTAGCTCCTCGACCAACTCCTATGAAGCATTTGTCTGAAACCAAGATGCAGGCACGGCGAGAAAAAGGGCTTTGTTATAATTGTGATGAGAAATTCACTCAGAGACATAGATGTGTTCAACAAAAGCTCTATCTCTTGGCTTTGGATTCTCTGCCTGCCTCTGAACTTGGTGAAGAAGCTCCAGATACAGTAGATGATCAGGTCGACATTCAGCACCCGCTTGTTGACACCCCATCTCAGGACAACCCACCCGTGATCTCTCTCCATGCTGTAACCAGTGTCACAACCCCACAAATAATGCAGGTTAGGGGATACTTCAAGAAGTTCCCTCCTACCATACTCATTGATTCTGGTAGCACTCATAACTTCATTGACCCTCGAATTGCCAAACAGGCTGATTGTTTTGTCCATCCTTGCTCCAACTTTTAAGTCATGGTTGCCAATGGGGGCACCTTACCTTGAAAGGGGAAGTGTCACAATGTGCGTATCTCTATGGAATATTATAACCTGTGCTTTGACATATTTTCCTTGTCCTTAGGTAGATGTGATGTGGTTTTGAGCATTCAATGGTTATGCACACTTGGCCCCATCTTATGGCATTTTGCTGAACTTTGGATGTAGTTTTCAGTCAATGGGGCACAACACAAATTAATGGGCTTACAACCAGGGTCTCTCTGCCTCATTAGTTCACATCGCATGGAAAAAATCCTTAAGAAGAATTCGCATGGTGTCATCGCTAAGCTCCATTCCATTCAGATGCACCAATCAACGGTCTCCACTACTTCCTTGGATAGATATGTAGGTGTCTTTGCTGAACCAATGAGCTTGCCGCCTTCAAGAGACCTTTCCGGTAAGAATTTAGTCGCATCTACCTCTCAATAGGAAATGATGCCTATTTTGCATGCAGTACAGAAGTGGCATCCATACCTATTAGGGAATTATTTCTGCATCAAGATTGATCTCCAGAGTCTGGAAAATTTTCTAGAACAATGGATTTCCACCCCAACACACCTAAAATGGCTTATCCAACTCATGGCTTATCCCTATGTGATCACTTACAAGAAGGATAAGGACAATATGGTGGTAGATGCTCCTTCTTGCACAATTGATAACCCAGTTTCTCTTACAGCTCTTTCTCTGCTTGTTCCAAATTGGTTGCAATATGTTCAACATGGCTATCTCTTCTATGAAATCCATGCTTCTTCATCAGCAGGGCAGTCTGGGTTCTTCAAAATGTATGACTGGGAACAATGTAACTTCTTTTGGTAGGGATTGAAAATGAAAATTCAACAGATGGTGGCTGACTGTGATACTTTCCAGGTCAACAAGGGTGAAACGACACTCCTTTCGAGATTTCTCAAACCCTTATCCATCCCTACATAGCTTTGGCCAACTATTTCTATGGATTTTCTAGAATCGCTTTGGTGGTACAATACCACATCTCAAAGGACACCATATGAAGTAATCTATGGACAGACACTGCCATTTCTTCTTCCATACACCCTTAGCAGCTCCCCAGTTCAGGAAATTGACTCAGTTCTTCGAATCCACGATCAAATTCTTCTCATTCTGTCGAACAATCTTCACATGGCCAGAATTTGACTGAAACAACAAGCCGATTAACACCATTCTGAGCGCACTTTCCATGCAGCTGATAGGGTTCTTCTTCGTCTATAGCCTTCCAAGCAATCCTTCCTGACACTCCAAAGGAGTCAGTGGCCCGAAATGCAACTCGAGGATGCTACCGGGGAACCACTCCTTTAGATTCTGCAGCAATTTCCCCAACCAAAGCTTTGAGGACAAAGCTTTTTCTAAGGGAGGGGATGTTAGGAACCTATGTCAACCCTTCTATTTACTTTGTTAGTATATTGTTGTTGGATGCATATGCTTTGTAAGTCGTCCCGTAGTATTTGTTGATCCATAGTTTATATTAACCCATAGTATTGACCCATAGTATTGGACACATATGCTTTGTAAGTCGTCCCGTAGTATTATATGTCCCATGGTTTTGACTCATAGTATTGGGCATATACTTAGTATATAAGTGTGTGTTGAGGTCATTGAAGGCACCGTGAAGTTAATTGTATTGAGCTTTCTCAAAGGAGGTTGCCCCCTCGAAGTGGCATGTGATCAATATAAAAGTGATTCTGAGTTCTGTTATTTCTGATATCTCGTGTATTTGCATTAATTAATTATTGCAGGTTCTTCACACCTTCTTTGAGCAAGGCTTCTCTGTTGGAAACCCTAGTTTCTTCTTGAATGGAATCTTCCCATACCACATCAAACTTCATGCTCTCTTTTTTGGCACACATGGTTTGGATGAATGACTCCCAAGGTCTAGTGAGACCATTTAGAGCAGTCATGACTAGTTCATCTTCATCAAGGGTATCTCTAATGGCATCTAGTTGTTCCTTGAACTGGGAAACCCTTGAGAAATAGTCTTGAATAGATTCTCCTTGATTCATCTTGGTGCTCTTCAATTGAGCTCTCAGGTTCATCTTCCTATTGATGTTCTTCCCTTCATACATTCTGGAAAGGGAATCATACATTTCCTTTGGGGTCTTCTTGGATGCCACTTGGGGAATCAAGTGGTCTTTAATAGAATCAACAATGATTCTCTTTGCCCTAATCAAGTCCTTCCTATACTTCTCTTTGGCTTCATCTTCTTCAGGTTCTGCAATCTCATCTTTGATATATTGGGCAAGCTCATTCTCTTCAAGAATAAGACCAATCCTATATTTCCATGCCCGAAAATTCTCTATACCCTCTAGCTTGTCTTCAAGCTTAGTGTTGGGATCCATCTTAATCATGGGGTCACAAAGATTGAAGTTTCTCAAGAGATAGAATAACACTTACCAAGAGATATGCTTGATTGAGTTGAGAGATCTGGTGTGTTCTGCTTCTGAAAACTTCAACTTTTCACCTTCTGGATTTGCAATAGAATTTCTGGTTTTCTGGTGCATAGGTTCGCAGCTTTTCTGGTTCATTGGTGCACAGGTGCGCAACTTTTTTGGTTTTCGGGTTTTCTGGACTTTTCGTCAAACTAGGGTTTGACTTTCCAGGAGTTCTACCCAACCAAAAATATCGATCCATGGCTCAAAACTTCGATTTTGAGGAGGGCTATCTAGCCATGCAATCAGAATCCAAAAATTCCAATTCAGGCTAGCTCTATTCATCGGAGGAGGAGAGAGAGGTATTTTCACCTTGTGAAAGATGTCCTATTCAGGCTAGCTCTGATACCATGTTACGTTTAGCCTAATTTCACAAGCAAGATCACTGAAAGAAACACAATCACAAGATAGGCAAAGATTTATCCTGGGAAACCCTCATGGGGTAGAAAACCCAACAAAGCTTTCCTCAATATAGATAATCAACCAATACAAAGATGTAGTCCAAGACTAGAGCTCCTTCTCCTCCTATGTAAACCTCTCTCTCTCCTATACACCAATCACAAGTGAGTGAATGAATGAGATAAGTGAGGAACATAACTCCTCTACTTATACTTGTTTCCCAACTGACTTTTTACCCTAATTGGTCCGACCTCTCCTAAGAGAGTCTAATAACCCCTCCTAAGAGAGTCTAATAACCCCTAAATAACTAACTCAGGGACGACCTCACATGGGAGATATAATAACCCTAGTTACCACAATCTCTCGGAGGAATAAACATCTCCGGATACATAACAAAGTCCCATCGAAGGAATGAAACATCTCTGGAATAATAAATATATTATTCTTAGAAGTTACAATATTTCAACATGTTATTGTGTAATGTTTGGTTGAAGAATGTTGTGTAACCCTTCTACGTTTTAGTTAGAAGTCGTAGCCCTAGCTACTGTTTCATTTGGCTTCTGAGCGAGCATGGGTTGCGATATTAATGCTATACTGTGGCGTCTTTTAGGATAGTAGAGTCAATGGTACAGCCTTGGGTGGGGTTTGATCTCTTGACCCGTAGGTTGATATGTTAAATATTTTGTATGCTGTGGACTGTTTATTTTTGAAATGATAATCGTTGAGTTTATTTTCAAAAGTTTAGGTTGCAAGAATGAAAATGCCTGAGACTAAGTTTGTAAATAGTAATTCCTCGAATATTCCTGATGCATTAATTCTTTGTGATGAGTTGACTGTTGGTGATAATCGTGTCACTGTTAATAATGTGGAAGATTGTACTTAGTTTTTGAAGAACAAAAGAAATAGTAAAAGATTATGTGATCTCTTCCATCATTCGATGTGTAGGGTGACTAGGATATCTGGTGTTGACATTGCTACTATTTATTATTTCTATTTAATGATTCCTAGCATAAAAAGAATGACAATAAACAATTAAAAAGAAAAGAGAACATATGATATCCCTGCATTATGAAATGGTAAGACGAATCTATAGAAAACATAAGTATTTTAGATGATGCTATAACCCTGACCTGGGAGTTAATATGGGAAAACTAAGGAAAGTCTCCCAAAATGCATAGTAGGGTTCCTAAGTTTTCTATGGGGTGTTTGTCTAGCACAGGCTAGCTTTGCTAGACCTGCTAGACCATCCACAAATTTCTGGGCAGTACATCTAGCTGCTGGTAATATTGTGATGAGAACAATGTTGACATATCGATTCTAATGTAAAATCCTAGATTTATAATAACTGAAAAGAAAATTGAAACAATTACTACTGCATACCTGGCTGCTTGGGCACTTGATCCTTTTCTGTAGAAGCGTGACTACTTGGTCCTTGATCCCTTCCTGTAGGAACCTGCACATTCAACGATAATTAATGCAGAACCTGTTGTATTTAGCTAACCTGTTAGGATGATTTCCCTAGCTGGATAACTTTGGGGCCACCGTGTTCCTCCCAACCATGATCCTACAACTGTTCCTGGTTCTGTATGGATCCCCCCGAGCTAGATACCAACATGAAAAAGAGATAGATGACCTAGGGTTACTGCTAGCTCAGTTTCTTGGAGCAGAAGTCCTTTCCTTTAATTACCATCAGAGAATGATAATGAAAAGATAGATACCCTCAAACTTGGGATCTTCCCTCTTTATGTAGGGGAGTCTTTTAATTAGGACTATTGAAATAATTAGTTTCTTGAAATCAATTAATTAATATTTAAAAGATGTTATTTAATTAAATATCTAGTCCTTTTGAACTAGGACTTTTTCCAACTGTTTAACTATAAGTGATTTGATTTCATCTCCCAATAATAATTATATTAGCAATAATTATAATAATAATTATATTTTACTGTAACTATTAATACCTCATTAATAATATTTAGATAATGCATAAGCCATAAATATATTTCATAATTTTAGAAAATGACACATTATTAGTAAATCTTGCAATAATAACATTAGCCTTGAGGCTTTTGTGCATGTTAGTCGTAAAAGACTATTAGAAATGATCTTTTATTAAATTATGTAACTTCACATTATACTCCTTTTAACTTTTAAGGACAAGGTCCAATTATTTGGATGGTCTCGGTAAGCTTGGTTAGGTACCTTTAGTCTCTCTCTCTTTGCATGTTGGTTTCCCTCGTTTAACACGGTAGTTCCCGCAGTACTTGATGATAGATAAAAGATGAATCATTTAATCAAAATGAAATAAGTGTGATGAAAGTAAAAGTGCTATTCAGAGTCCTTCCGACTCAACACTTTGAGATCCAGTAACCCTGAGTGCTCTTCAGATCCTTTTAACTCAACACTCTCACATGGGCGTTATGCTAGTGCAATTCCAGAGCCTCTGCTCAACACTAGTGCTAGAATGTGGTTGTGAGGCACATTTAGAATATTTAAGTTGCCTCGGATCCGGTATTCATTTATCAAGCTTGGAGTGCTCCAGTTCTTAGGCCCAACACTCAATGTACCTCAGGGATTACTCTCAGTACATAAACATTCTTCTAGGTACATTGGGGCTTATGCCCAGTACATAGGTTACATGTGTGTTTCCGAGTCCACGCTCAACACACTCATAAGTCAAATAATGTAAAATCATAGCTCTGCACAATAAGTAACAAAAGATCATCTCAGTATATTAGGGTTTGTACCCTTATCAAAGCTGAAGAACATCATTAAAACATTGGGGCCTTCTCGCCCAGTATATACTCAAATAAATAAGTCAGTCAGGGTCCATGCCTGATATGTCGATATATATATGAAAGAATAAATCATATGCGCTAGGGTTCATGCCCAATACTCAAAATAAAACATAGGTGTTGGGGTCGTGGCCCAATATAACAACAAAATAGTTAGTCCAAAATTCAGGATATTACATACGCTTGGGGTTAGGGGTGTCTTTGGTGCATTACTTCCATGGTAGATTCTTGAGTAGTTGCTCTTATGCTGTGTAATGTTGTGGTATTGTGACAGATATCCGATGTGGAGTGTGTAGGTTTTGTAAGACTATTCTTGATAATAATATTGAAGTAAATAAGTTTTGTAGAAAATATTTTATGTGTTTGATGTGATGGATGTTCTATTTATTGAGGGTATGTATGCTTTGTTTATGTTATTAATTTGAATGTGTTATAAGTTATTATGAATAAGTTGTCTATTTCTGCACATAAAGTGAATGTATGGTAGATAAGTTAAATGAATGCCTGATGTCCCTTCACCACTGTGGAAGCTTGGTTCCTATAGTTCCCATATATACCTCATGCGAGAATTCATCTGATTTCAAATGATGCCAAAAGGACTGATATCTAGGGTTTTGTTGGTGAATTTACATTATAACTCGGGTCTTCCCACTTTCCAACAACAAATGGTTCCATTGTCGAGACTAGGATTTTTTATTGAAGGGAAGGTGGAGGCTGGATAATGGTTCCGTGGAGGTCGACCAAGGAAGAGATAAAAGAGTGGTTACAAGTAAAGGATTATGAATTTTCCAAATATCAAAACAATAACCCTCAAATCAGCACAAAATGATGGTCATAGAAGTACATATACATAGATATACATGTGATTTTCTTTGTTGAGTTCCCTATAATACTTGATGGGTTGTTAAGGTTAACCGAACAGAACCCAACATTCTGCATTGTGACACTGAGGAGTTGGACCCCTGAATTGATCTAGCGTGTCAATATTGTAAGTAACCCAATCTAACACACAATATATTTATGGTTGGATAGTGTATTGGGGGGTTATGTTACATAGTTTGTTATAGATTGTACCCAATCATATAGCACTGATGAGCTTTAAGGGTCCACGCAAAAGATATCTAAAGTCATTATATATTTGGGTCAAGATGTTGTTGTGCAACAAAAGGACTATGACATTGGAATGAGATCACCCTAGTAGCTAAAATTCTCCATGCTCATAGGGGAGATGGGGGTTTAGTAGAGGATGCTTTGAGTAAAAGAATGAAAGAATGAAAAGTGAATGAGATGAAAATTATGAGAAAAGAAGAATATGTGACAATAGAAGAGTTTGGATTACAACACACAGGAAAAATATTTCAGAAATATAGTAGGAACATGACTATGGATGAGATAGAGGAGCAATGTAGTGAGTTTGAAGAAAGAGACATCTGCAAAATATTCTGGATTGAGGAACTATCACACATAGAAAATGGAAATTAGCGTTAGCTCAGTCTTGTAGGAAAATGTATCCTTGCTCAAGCTAGGATCTATGTTGAACCCACGACCTCGTGCACATTTCCAAGATTTGAGGTAAGAATTGAAAATTTGTCACTTGTAGTAAGTAATAGTAGTAATGGTATCCATAGTTGTCAAAGTACTACGAGAAGTCAGAGTAAGTCAGTAGTACCAAATAAAAATACCACATAGAACACAATGGAACGGGTAGACCCCACCTTGTAGATTCCTATCTTCCATGGAGCGGGGACATGTCTTCCATGGAGTGGGGACAAACAATCCAAACCAGTATTTGCTTGTTTGTGAGGCAATATGGCAAGTGAAGCAAGTCTAGGATGAGGATACAAATATAGCACAGCTACTAACAACATTCAGATATCACACGTTGACCTAGTACATGAATGATCAAACCACTACACAAGCTAGAACATTGGACAACATCAAACAAGCCTTGTTAAAGTAATTCAAGAAACCAAAATCCGAGTCACAATGCATTACATAATTAAAATATATTAGACAATTGTTGAATAAAACAGTTTGGGACTTTGACTAAAGAATCAAAGTGCTGATGGACAAGTTAACATTCCAGATCTAGACGAATAGAATAAAGAGTGGTTCATTGTAGGACTGTTACGACATATATGCTTCCCCTTGGCGCAGTAGAAAATTACATCACAGTTAGATGTGCTAGATATTTCCATGAAGTTGTAGGAGATAAAAATGTAGGGATGGATCAATTTCAGTCACAACTAGCAATGACGATGACTCAATTGCAATATTTTTCTAAAGGGAAGGAAAAGCACAAAGAGGTATGGTGTACAACCTGCAGAAAGGAAGGCCATCATAAGAATGAGTTTCCATCCTATACAGAGTATTTGGATACAGGAGTTCCAAATCCATTTCCCTCAGGATGAGGTTTATGGTGTGAGATATGTGGAGGGAATCATCTCCCCATTATTTTTCCCTTGCTACAGAAGTATGTGAGCACTCCCAAAATTTTGTTTTGCAATTGTTGTAAATCTGTAGGACAGGATGAGAAGGATTTTCACGCATTAGATCTCATGAGAGAGCGCACTTTAGACACATACAGAGTCCAAGGGGAAGTTGGACTAGAAGGAATGACAAAACAAAATAACACTCCAAGGGAATACAATCAAGGAGGATGAGTAGTATTCTTAGGTCGAGGAAGAGGAGGATTTGGTACAAGGGAAATTTTAAATACATACTTATTTAAAAGTGTATAAACCTTGGTGAATCTTACCAACTCTTAAAATGTCAACCATAAAATATTTGACGATATTTTTCTAAAATTATTTCAATTTCTAAGGATTTTATATAGTTTATATAATAATTTGGTGATTTTTAGAGTGAAAAATGTTTACCGCATCAAAATTAGGTGAAACAGGGCTTCAAAAAATGCAAATTGGTGAATTGTTTTTTGGAAAAAAAATGGAAAAAATAGCCCATGGGCTAAATTTCGCCGCTAAAAGTTTCCTTGATTTGTTAGGGGTATAGGACACATTATCTACTACAAATGTGGCTAACAAATAAATTTTGTGCAAGATTTTTAGAACCCGTGTATGACATCCATATACTGCAGATAGTTGTACCATGCGACGAAAGATTGTCCACTGGTGGTTATGAAATGGAAGGAGAAAACGAATCAGAATAACTAGAATGTGAAGAGTATTGTAGAAGAAGAGGGCGATGTCCAACCCGGGTCTAGAACAAGATCCAATGCAACAAATCCAAGAATTCAGACTAAACAATTGGTTAGAGAATCCACAAATCCCAACCCGACGTTTGATCCCTGAAGAGAGAAGGACACATACCAACAAGCAAGGAAGGAGGTAATAGGATGTAGAGTATCGATGTCGTGGCCTATGCATGAGATACCACCTGTGTATGACATGCCTTTGGTCTATGATTATTCAATTCCATAAAGGCTAGTTGAGAAGAAAGATATGTTGAAAAGCTTCTTAAACAATTTTTTGGAACTTAGAAAAGATGAGACTGCATTGAATATGTTCCATAGGATAATCAATTAGTTTGTGCAAGATAAATATATCCATTTCATACAACGAGTAGTCAATAAGTTGTAGTACAATATGAGGATGAATAGGGAATTCTGGCTTAGTGCGTAGATCGGGGACTATGACATGGACTTCATCATTTTAGATTTGGGATTTGATGTGAATGTTATTTTGAAACAGACATGGGAATTGATGGGTAAAACCAACTTAATATGGTCACCTATTCAATTGAGACTCGCAAATCAACACAAATTGTTCCAATCAGAAGGTTGATAAGAGTGCAGGTTGATATTGATGGAGTGCGCATCACAACAAACTTCAAAGTTATTGAGATAATGGATGATAGTAAGCCATATCCAGCACTGCTCGGCATCCATTGGGAATTATCCAACCAAGCTATGATTGATATAAAAAAGACTCAGATTGTCTTTTAAGGAGAACACTTAGGAGTTATTGCACCATTGGATTCTACAGAAGGAAGACAATATATGGAACCAGTTAGAAACATGAATTGGAGAGCTTCTATAATGTGACTCCATGGATGGATGACTATGTAAATCCTACTACCGATGGTGTACTTAGCTGGCGTAGTATCATTTCTTGTGTGTCATATTTAGAAGAATCCCTAGAAGATTAGCAGTAGAGGATGCATGAAGTATCTACAAGGAGATGTGCTCACATCACTCGTGTGTTGAACTAGATCGGAATCTAGGTATGTGATATCCCAAGGTATGATGGACTTACTAAGGTAGATACTTTTGTAAAATCATTTTAATTGGAAATACCAAAGAAACAAATATAATTAGCACTATATGTTGTTCTAAAGGGGACACCTACAAGATAATGGGATGCACATAAAGATAAAATAGATGAGCGGCAGCAATGCAAAAGAGTGTTGTAGGTCAGATTTGGAATAGAAAATACTACGCAGAGGCATACGGGGTTGATTTTTCCGTTATATAATATTGCACAGTGCATCGCGATGTGGAGTGCAGTTCCAAACAAGGAGTGGGAAAATGCACTTATTTGTACACACATTGGACACAATTCTAAAGAATTGGTATGTAGAGATGGAAATGTGCATATCCACATTAGACTGGGAGTAGATGATGCATAATTTCAAGGTAACCTTCAATTTTAGGATGAGGTCCCTTCAGTGGATGTAGTGTTGTAGACTATCAAGGGAAATATTTTTGCACCAGAAGACTCGATAGAATCTATACCCATATGCTGTGCTCATAAATCATATATGACTGTTGAGGATCTTTTGAAATGCTATAAAGTCACTAAAGAAGACCAGGAGGGTGACAACCCAAGAAATGTGTGAATATGAAATACCGAGGGAGAGTGCACATTAGAAGGGATAAAGCTTGGAACTATTGATTATGCAATGCCATTGAATATGCGCAAAGTGAATATTGGCACAGAGGAGAATCTCAATTTTGCAAAAATTGGTGATTATTGGAATGAAGAAAATGTAGAAAAGATTGTTGATTTACTGCATGAATATCAGGATTTATTTCCCACTAAATTTTCAAAGATGAAGGGGATTGCTGGTGAGTTAGGAGAGATGAGGATACTTTTGAATCCCAATGCTAAACTAGTGAAGAAAATACCATGCCTCCTGAACCCAATATACAAGGATAAAGTAAAGGCTAAGATAGAAAGGATGTTGGAAGCTAGGATTATAGAACATGTTGAAGAATCATAATGGACCAGTCCAATGGTGGTCCAAGATAAGAAGAAATGAGGAATATGGATTTGTGTGGATATGTGCAAGTTAAATGATTCCTATCTACATGATCCATTCCCTACTCCATTCCCAGATGAAGTGTTGGAGAATGTAGGAGGACAAGGAGCTTATTCATTTACTGAGGGGGTTTTTTGGGTACTGCCAGATAAATATTGCAAAGGAAGATAGGCATAAGACAATATTTGCGGAACAGTGGGGATGTTTCCAGTATATCGTGATGTTGTTTGGTTTGAAGAATACGCTAGCAATATTTTCTCAAGTGGTTGTTGCAACATTTATGGAGTTCATTCACAAATTTTTAGATGATTGGACAATATTAAGTCTATTGACGAACCATATTGAATTTATACACTTGATGTTGGATAGGTGCAGATAGTTACATATCTCCTTTAATTCGAAGAAGTGCATATTCTACACGTCATCTGGTATTCTGTTGGGACATGTAGTTTGTAGGAAAGGATTTTTAGTGGATCATGTGAAGATTGCTACAATTGTTAATTTACCACCACCTACTTTAGTGCAACAGTTACGTGCTACACTAGGGATAACATGATACTACAAGAATTTTATCAACGGGTATGCACTAATCACAGTACCACTGGAAAAGTTGTTGAAGAAGGATGTCAAGCTTCAATGGAGCATAGAGTGTCAACATAGCTTGGATGTTTTGAAGCAGAAACTAGTCACTACGCCCATTCTCGTATTTCCAGACTGGAAGAAAGAATTACATGTTCATGTGGATGCATGATCTATGGTGTTAGGTGAAATTCTATCTCAAACAAGAGGAGACTTGTATCATGCTATTGCATTTCCTAGGAGGAAGTTTCCAACTAGTGAGCAGAATTACCCCACGATAGAGCATGAAGGATTGGAAATGGTGTATGCATTGTAGAAATTTAGGCATTATCTATTGGGATCTCGTTTCATGATGTATATTGATCACTCTAAGTTGTGATAACTAGTAAAAAACTTAGTGTGGGGGGGAGATATGTAGATGGTTGTTGTTATTTCAAGAATATGAATTTGAAGTAACGGTTAAAACGGGGAAATTGAAATCAGGACCTGGCCACTTGTTGCACATAGAATTAGGAGAAGATACATGTAATATAGATGACATTCTACCAAGATGAATGGGACTTGAGGATTCTTGTAGTATTATGGGCATATTGAATGACATGAAAAAGGATGACATGACATACACCATTTAGGATAGTGTATGGGAAAGAGGAATTCATTCCTATGGAGTTCATTGTGTCGAGTCTATGTGTTGATGTGTTGACAAAGATTACAGAATGTGGTGTAGTAGAAAGAATATTATTAGAAATAATGGAATTGGATTAATACTGGTTCATTGTAGGCTTTCATCAATAGGTTCAGAAAGAGCGCTAAAAGGCCTGGCATGAAAGACATATCAAGCAGAAGCAGTTCAAGACTAGAGATATGGTTTTGTTGTACGACAACAAGTTTCTAAAACACCCATGTAAGTTTATAATGCATTGGTTGTATCCTTGTGTAATAAAATTTGTCACAAAGGAAAGGGTCCTTCAATTGGACAAACTAAATGGGGAACCCCTAGATGGATTTATAAATTGAAGTCTGTTGAAATTGTATAGGGACAACCATCCTTCTGTGTAGTATCTAGAATAAGTTTGTGAAAAAAAAGATGATTCCAAAGAAAGAACCAAAACATAAGAAGAAGAGTTAGTGCAAGTAGATGTTGTACAGAAAGGAGAACCAAATGATGCATGAGCAATGCTAGGATGATGATCCATGTAGAAGGAAAACAAGAGCATTAAAAGTGGATGTGATGGTGAGATAGTGGGGATATGGAATAATAAATGTAAAATATCTCCAGTGGGATTTGGGCAGACAGACAAATCTAGAGTAAATCTAGAAAAAATGTAGGTTAAGGTACACGGATCTAGGAAAACATTGAATGCATAATTGGACATGAAGATAGACACAATAGCTAATAGAGGTCTATAAAACCAAAGGTTAGAAAATGAGATAAGGGCATAATGCCTTAAGCAATTAGAGTTAAGTTGATTTTAGCAGAGCCTAAGGGAGAAGAAAAAAAGTTGCAGAGTCGAGTGAAGAGAGAAGTTGCAGAAGTTGAGTACAGATGAATGGCTCGACCAAAGGTATCAACCTCCATTATGAGAAAAGTGTGCACCAAGTAGTCATCCATTGGGATAGATGAAGAAGGATCAGGAGCATCGGGATCAGGAGTAGGATCATGAGCATTAGGACCAGAAGTGGGAGTAGGAGGATCATACTCCAGACAAGCAAGGTTTCCAAGGACATATGCACCTCCAAGAAAAATAAATGCAAAGTTAATATGCCAAAGGCACTGAAGTATACTCTAGAGACACCTATGCTTCCGAAGGAGGTAATAGTGGGGGGAGCTGTGGGGAGATGTGAAGAGTCTAAATTATGCAGGACACAACATTATAGATGCAAACAACTTACTAGATCTCATCCGAGAAAATTATTTAACCACAAAAGGAACCCTAGATTCACAAATCATTACAGTAGAGCCTCAACAAGGGGCGATGGGGTTGCAACGTGTAGGCATATTGAATTTGACAGAAATCCTAGACTTTGGTAGAATCCCATAGATTAATACCTATGTAAAACTGTTTCTAACATGCATACACAAAAGATTCATGTGGTTGGACATGTCAGTGTCCATCAACAACAATATTATTGTGTAGATAACAGTGTTGTTGATAGTAGGGGAGGACCGACATTATTGTTCAAAAATAAGAAGCATGATAAAGCACTAGCCAAGAAGATGAAGGATAAATTTGGGACACACAGATCACAACATGGAATAGATGTGGAAATCATCAATGATGACACAATTAAGTTTGCGACACAAGTATTTCCTTGCAATTTATTAAGAAAAAATTTCAAGGATCACGTAGTAGCAGGGATTATAGGAGCAACAAAAAAGTGTGCAGCAGGTGTACAACTAAATTGGGAAACATTTTTAGTGAATGAATTCTTGGAGGACTGCAGAGATGCATAAGAAAAAGGTACACCATTTCATTATGCTTCCATGTTTATTTTACTTAGATTGGTTTCGTGGAGGGATCCATAAGATACACAGTTCATGGACGATGCATAGAAACCATGTCTACCATCTAGATATGATAGCTTGTGGAATATCGCCAAGAAAAGGAGGAATATTGATAACAACATCATATTATGTGTATATAATGAAGCTATCTAGGATATCATTAAGACAACACCATGCATCGAACCATAGGTGATTAAAATGTACAAGGGAATTGCGTGCTTTAAAGTTGGGATGCACCATATGTATATTCAAACAAGAAGGGATATGGATGCACAGTGGTTCCCAACACATTTTAGACTGATGGAGCAAGATGTCAGCCATATTGTGAATGATTGGGACACATCGTGGAGATTTTCGGTCCTAGAAGAGGAACAAGAACATAAACCATAATAAGAATGGTAGGACAATGAGTAGGAAGAAGAGAAAGATGAAGAAGAGGAACAGAGGAATGGTGTAGGGTACATGACACAGGAGTCCACACTAGGAGTAGGTGAAAAGAGGAAGGAGCGGATCGAGGTAGGCTCTTCAAAGAAAAAAAATAAGAGGAAAATGAAAAAAGAGAAAGTTGTGTATTCATTGACAGAAGATGATTTAAACAACATTGATGAACAAGTCAAGGAAGTAGCAGAGGAAGCATTGGAGAAAGTGGCGCAAAAACAAAAGGAATTGTAGATGAGCATGCAAGAGCATTTAGTTGCATAGCATAGAGTTTTGTAAGAAACAAAAATAACACCAAGTAGATCCGAGGAAGTTCATAGAGAGAGTATGGGGCCAAGGAAGATGGTCTCTTATCCATCAGAGACATCAATCACGCACAAAAGTTTGAGGATAGCACCGACATATTTAGAGTTCCCTATAATAGAAATGTAAAAGCATGCATTGGTGGTAAGTTCAATTGAGTTAGTCTTATCGCAGATACTGATAGATATGTTGCATACATTGAAGATGGGTGTGGTGCATAAAATCCAAATGCATGTATTAATAACATCAGTAGAGTGGACCAAAGAAACTACAGCTAAGGAATCACTGCAAGAAGAAAATAATAAGATATGTAAGGAGAAAGAGGAGGCTACATAGAAGATTGAAATATTGAAGAAGGAATTAGAATAAGTCTACAAAAATATATCGAAAGTGCCTATAGAAGTGGACATTCCAATGGAGGAAAAGGTGATGAAGATAAGTGAATCCATTCAAGGCTTATGTGCAAAGAATGTGGCGTTCGAAGCACGAATGGCTCCAATTATCCCACCTAAGGAGAGAAAACGAAGGGAGAAAAAAACCAGTGCAACAATAGGAAATATAAAAAATCTAGAAGAAAAGTGCATGTAGATGTATGAGGAAAGTACCCTAATATGGACACAGCTCATTGAGGATGCTGAGTTGAATGACATAGAGCATAAATTGGAGGCTACACAGGTGAAGGTGCAAAAGATGAAGGAAACAATGAGTACTCTACCGCCTATGCAATGGATGAAAACGATGACAGAGAATCACTAGCACAATTGGATATTAATCAATTAATATTTAGCCATTGGTAGAGCGTTTTTCATAAGTTAGAGCCACTACAATAGGAAGCATACATAGTGACATAGGAACTTGCTGTAGTGAAAACAGTCGTAAAGAAAATAAAACAAGAGACTGACGAGAAATTGCAAGAAACCCTCACACCGCAGATAACAGAAGGACTTACAGAACATGAATCCAACACAAAGGAATAGGTTGTGACTTCAAAGGAAACACTTCAGAAGCTACTAGAGACAATAAAGACAATGCACCAAAAGGGTTGAAGTGACTCGAGACAAAGAACACGTGTGGCTATAATTGGGAAAATAGGAAGTGATTATTTCAACATGATGGAAAATTCGAATCAAATATCGACCAAGTATAGGTGGAAAAGGTACATCATAATGAAGAGGATTGAGGTACTCAATAATTGGTTATAAAAGAATAAGTAGACTGAAGATTGGAGCAGTTAGGTTGTTGGGTATATCCTACATAGATGCAAATCCGAAGGGAAAACCAGTGGTGTAGAGTGAGGATGCAAGAAAGATGCTACAGAAAGCAGAGTCACGAAAAGATAAAATTTGAGGAATCCACAACATAGAGAGCAATGGTGCCACCAAAAGAAGGAATATCAATATAGAAAGAAACTTAAGGAGCAAAGATAAGTGATGGTTGGAAATTTTCTAAAATCAATGATCGAGATTCCAATCGCAGAGGGAGGGGAATATGGTTTGAAAGGTGTTATACAATAGTTGGAATACTCCTAAAGCAAAGGATATTGGTAAAAAAAAGTGTAGTTGCAAACTGAAGGTGCTTGGGACGAGCAACAAGTGAGCATTGGGGGCCTGTTGAAGTGGGTTTTCAGACCAGTTTTGGGAGTTGCGCATCAAAAGTGGATTGTGCAACTAGTTAGCCAAAGAACCAATGTGTTCAAAAGGTGGAAGTTAGTTAGAAGTAGTTGGGAACTTATGTCCACATTATAACGTGATTAGCCCATTTTTAAATCTATAATTATGTAAGGGATATTTTGAGTTAGAGGTGTTTTTGGTAAATTAGTTCCATGGCTGATTCCTAAGTAGTTTTTCTTATGTTCTGTAATGCTAGGGTATTGTGACAGAGATCTGATGCGGAGTGCACATTTTTTGTAAGACTGTTCCAAATACTAATATTGAATTAAATATGTTTTGGAGAAAATCTCTTATGTGTTTGATGTGATGGATGTTCTGTTTATTGTGTGCATGTATGATCTGTTTCTGTTATTACTTTGAATGTGTTATCAGTTATTATGAATAATTTTTCTATTTCTACTCATAAAGTGAATGTATGGTACTAGATAAGTTGAATGAATGCCTTATATCCCAACACCATGGAAGCTTGGTTCCTACAGTTCCCATAGATGCTTCGGGTGAGACTTCATATGCTTGTAGGTGATGCCTAAAGGGCCAATATCTAAGGTTTTGTTGGTGAATTTACATTGTAACCTGGGTCTTCCCACTGTGCACCAACATTGTGTATTTGGCACATATGGAGGGCATGGAAAAAATACATATACATGATAGCCTCTACTCCAAATTAGGAAAATTATATGTGTAGTTGGTTATGTTATATCATGAATTATTGTCCCAATGCCGGATCAGTGGATGAGCATGTGGATAAATTTTTCGTTGATTTTACAGGCAAGGAAAAATTCTTGGATTATTTTCACAACACTTGGATTGCGGGTGATAAGCTCTAAAATTTCACATACTCTATTATTATTTTTTGTTGTATTCCATGTAGAGTCTCCCTGCACTAACTCAATTTTGTCAAGTAGGGATGTGGTTGAAATTTGGTTGTGATTTCCCTCATGCAAATCAAGAGACCAATAATTATGTGGAATCCCACCATAGCTTATTGGTGTTAAAATTTTTAAATGACTAAAGGAAGAAATGTGGCCATATAATGGATTGGTTTTTATACATGTTCTTGTAATTTGTAGAACTGTATTATAGATTCAAAGAAATTTTGAAAAGAATATTTTGAATACTTACAAGAAGGAGAAACAATTTGAATCTTCATTGTAGAAATCTAGAGGAATTCCATGTGGTTATTGTTGGTTACATAATACCATATCCCATGCTTATTAGGTGAGGAGTCAAACTAATCATGACCAAAAATACCCTGTGGCCCGGTATGAAATGAATTTTATGGTATGCAAATTCCCATGGTCTATCCATGGCAACACTTTCAAACATGAAATAAAGGTGGATTGCTTGTACTTCTTGTTAGGTGGTTAGATGTCATTAATCAATCATATTGTAGAGCTTGATACATTTGATGATGCAACACCCAATACATTCAATGTTCCTCCTAATATAATTATGGATACAAAAAACATTCATATAAATGTTAACACCACACATGTGGCCACTAGAAGTGTTGATGAAGATGCTAAGGCACTTAAATTGGTTAGGTAGTATTTGTTCTATTACCTAGATGTGCTCCAAAATAGTCCTCCTGCTACTTTAAGGAACACTTGAGAGATAGTGAGCCTAATTAGAAGTATGTTCAATGAGGACAATAATATACAAATCATGGATTTTAAATTCATGCTTAGGTTGAGTTCTTTCAAGTCATCTTTGAAGCGAAGGAATAGTTTTATTAGCCCTACAAATAAAAGGAGAGGAAGAAAATGAGATAGATGTTTAGAAATTGATTTAAATCTCCATCTACGTGAAGATGAATAATTCGCATTTGTATCTCTCAATAGGAGGGGATGTCCTCACTCAAACAATGCATCCTCTATTGTCCCTAGTGGTGCAAAAATAAATAAGACTAGGGTTCTTGCATAGGTGCCAACAAAGGGGCCCTCTATAGTCTAGTGTGATGGCATATGCAATCCCTAGAAGGAAAAGGTCTCACCTGACGCACTTCATAGACTTGTTTATGATGAGGAGATTTAACTACAAAGATAGACAAGAAGATAACTTATTCATTACACAATTCCATGACATGCATTCATCTTATATTCATAAAGATTTATGCAAAGTTACACAAACGATATAAAGAAAAGAATAGAGACATAAGGTAACATTAAAGGTAACATCAATAGTATTCATGATTAGCATATAAAATAATTAGAGAAAAATTGAGGTCTAAAACGGGTCTCCTAAGGAAAATAATAAAATAATAAAATAATATTGATGAATTTTGGAGGAAAATAGAAAAAAACTACCTTGTTTCTTTGTATTTTCATCATATCTCCCTATTGTTTTACTCAAATTTCAAGAAGGAGCACTCGTTGGATGTAGAATAAAATTATGCATCCAACAATTACCCACTTTGCATACGTTTTAGGTACACCACCGCACAAAAAATGAGAAATACATAAAAAAAAATTGGGGTACCTCAAAAGTAAGATGTTTTTTGATCTATTTCTCATTTTTTGTGTGGCGGGGTACCTCAAAATTTTGTAGCATGGGTACTCATTGGATGTAGAATCTAATTATGCATCCAATCAATGCTCCCGCTCAAAATTTGAGTACAACAACAGGGAGATATGTTGAAAATACAAATTAAAAAAGTAGTTTTTTTAATGTCAAATCCATGTCAACCATTATGGTTGACTCTTTTCTTGAAATTTTATATGTTCTTGAATTCAATGTCTCCCTTTCTTATGAGGTGGATCGTTTTCTTACGAGGTGGATTGTATTATTATGAGGACCATTTTAGACCCCGAATTTTCTCTAATGGGGCCCAAAAAATCTTCATCTTTATTAATTCAATGATCTTCATTACAATTCATACAATCAGCTTTACATCTATCCTCTTCAATATGCAAAATGTGTTGATGTATATGTAACTTCGGAATGTATTTCACCCATGTATTTCATATATGTATTTTGTACTCCTATAGAGATGGTATTATTCCTCTATACGGAAGTGTTTGTATTCCTATAGAGATGTTATTATTCCTCTATACGGAAGTGTCGTCATTTATATTGTAAGTATTGTAACTTATACTTGATGGGTTATTAGACCACCTTGTTGGGGTCAGCCCTGTATAAGTCATGTGGGTCAAAGGGTTATTAGACCACCCTATTGGGGGTTGGCCATGTGGGTCAAAGGGTTATTAGACCACCAAGTGTGGGGTCGGCCCGGATTAAGTTAACCATGGGTTAAGCTAGACATGTAGGCCCCATTAGTTTATTAGGCAGGACAGGACAAGTATAAATAGAGATCGGGAGATCTCTATTTGATCACTCATTACACACACTTCTCTCATTCCGAAAGTGGAGCACTTCTAAGGAGGAGGTTCTGCTGCTAGGAGATGACTATCTCTTGTACTCTGGTTGTATCATTGCTCTATCTATCTTTGAGGAAGTTATTGGGGTTTTTCACCTTTATGGTTTTCCCCAAGTAAACTCTGTGTCTCTTGTGTGCTTGCATTATTGTGTCCTTGATTGATATGCTGTAGTTATGCTGTACATGTTGTTCTCTCAGTTAAGATCCTAGATCAGATTGAAGTAAATTCTAAAAATTTAATATGGTATCAGAGCTAGCCTGAAATAAGGCATGATATGGCATGTATGACACTTGTTGCACTTACGATGCTAGGGCTTGACATAGCAAAAACCCGTCATCATAGAACTTTCGCTGTAAATCCATTTTGGCGAAGTTTGGACATCTGAAATTGTTACAAGTCAAAGCTAAGATCCCCATGTACCTTGTGTCCAAAGGAAAACCTCTAATTTGTTGTACTTTGTGATTTATGATTTGTACAATATAGGGTTTTTGCTTCTTCCAAATCTCAGTCATAAATAGGGGACCTTGGAAAAAAGGTCATAACTTGGGCTAGGAAGCTCCAACTGAAATTTAGTAAAAAGTGATAGGTAGTAAATAGACTTTAATATATCAGGAAACGTTTTCAGAGGCCGAAGTTGAACCAGTGACACGTGGCACGCTGTACAAGTTTGCTCTCCTGTTTTATCCCATAAACAGGGCACGTTGCGACACTTAGCATAACTCTTTCTCAAAGAATCCAATTGAGGTTAGACCTGTCGGGATGGAAATATGACAGGTCAGGCTAGCACAGAAAAAGGTTTCAGACCCCGTGGATCGAAAACCGCGGAGTTACACCAGAAACAATTAGGTACATATTTTTGTCAAAATAGATTTTTTTTGAGCACCGTCATTCATGGCTTCCAAAATTTAGGGTTTCGAAGAAAGTTGGAATTTTTGTAATCGGAGACTACGACTAAATGATACTCATAAAAATAGAAATTTAGAGACCAAGATCAAAATTTTTGGTTGGGAAGAAGACCGGGCTTGATCACACCCTAGTTCGGGACCTTGATTGGAAAAGTGGAAAATTAGGGCTTCTGCAAAAAAATGGGAATTTTTGAAATCTGTGACCACGGCTGGAAGATCCTCAGAAAAATAGAATCTTAGAGCTTTGGATCAAACCTTTTGATTGGGAAGATGAGTGGGCTTCATCAAACCCTAGTTTGGGGTCACGTCCAGTGAATCCGGAAGTTTCAAAGGGAAAATTGAGGAGTTAAACTTTGCAGTTTTCAAATTCTGAATATACCAGCTTGATCAGCTCATCAAGGTCCAGTTCTTGCAAATCAAGTGGATTGGGTTAAGCCTAGAAGAAGATGGATTGGTCACCTGCATAAGTGAAGAAGTTCTTGTCTCAGAGGGAGATGAGGCTAAGGCCTTCCATAAGAAAGTTACAAGCAATCTTGACAGGTATGGCTTATAGGTATGTTTCGATGTTAGGAACCCATGTCTTTACTTTGTTAGTATGTTGCTGTTGGACGCATATGCTTTGTAAGTCATCCCGTAGTATTTGTTGATCAATAGTTTGTGTTATTGTTGTTGGCGCATATGCTTTGTAAGTTTCCCGTAGTATTTTTGATCCATAGTTTGTAACAGCCCATGGTTTTGATCCATAGTATTGGCGCCTAGAATTAGTATATAAGTGTGTGTTGAAACCTATGAAGGCACCGTGAAGTTATTTGTATTGAGCTTGCTCATAGGAGGTTGCCCCCTCGAAGTGGCCTGTGATCAATATAAAAGTGATTCTGAGTTCTGTCATTTCTGCTATTTCGCATATTTTTATTAAGTAATTGTTGCAGGTGCATCACATCTGGTATCAGAGCACTTTCTTGGGCTCCCTGGGTGAAATTTCTTCCAAAATTTTTTTTCGCATCTGTTGTAGGTTCGGATTTGGGAATAATCCCTATCCGCTTAACTGTGGGAAGTACTTGGGAATAAGCCCTAAAACTCATTGTGAGGAGTACCACAGGAACCCCGAAGTAGCTGGCCCAATGAGAGGACCTGCCAGCGAAAAGGGCAACGACCCCTACCTGATTGACTAGTTCCCACCCGTGAGGTAAACCAAGAGCTGTCGTTTGTGGCAAAGCGGTTATCAGTTTTACCTGAGCCATGGAGTGAGGGGTACTGCCCCAATACGCAAGCCGTTAGACAGCATTGGTGGCCGAGTGAAAACCCTGAACTGTTAGGAAGCCGCACATACCTGGGGTCCATATCTACTTTCAGTTGAACTATTGTCGATCACTGCTGCGCTGTTTCAGATCCATTTTGCAAGCCGTTCCATATCCAGCCATTCGGAGTTGTTCTAGATTCCTTCTGAGCCGTAGCCGCTCCAGTCTGTAAAAAAAAAAAAAAAAAAATCCGAGTCGTAGCCGCTCCAGACCAAAAAAAAAATAAAAAAAATACTGGTTATGGTTGTCACCCGTGCAGGAGCAAAAACCATGGAGGAAGCACTTGCAGCCATCCAAGCCAAACTCCAGGATCTGGATGAAAAATTTCTCAGTCTCCATCTTGAGCATTCAGCTATGAACAACAAACGGCAGTCCGAGTCTTCAATAGACAATGGGTTCTCTTCTTCCAGCAATTTCTGTGGTCCGAAGCTTGATTTTCCTCGCTTCAATGGTACCAATCCAACTGGATGGATCTATCGTGTAGAACAGTATTTCAGTCTGCATAATACTTTTGATGTCAACAAAGTTCTGTTGGCATCCTTTCATTTGGAACAAGAAGCTCTTCAATGGTACCGTTGGTACATCAAGGCTCATCCAGAGCCCAACTGGCCATACTTTTGCCAACTCCTTTTGCAACGATTTGGTCCTAGTGCTTTTGATGACTTCACAGGAGCCCTCACTAAACTTCGCCAAACTGGCACTGTGAGAGAGTATCAAACCGAATTTTTGAATCTATCCAACCACACCGAAGGATTGTCTGATGAATTTTACCGGAGTTGTTTTATCAGTGGTCTAAAGGATGCCATCCGCTCTGAGGTCAAAATGTTTTGTCCCAACACAATGATGGAAGCACTAGGGTTGGCTAAGTTGGCAGAAGACAAGATTGTAGCCCAACAAAGCTCCAAGCCCACTTTTGTTCCCTTCTGAAATATGAGTTCTCAGCGACCACCTATACCGCAGGCTCCTCGACCGACTCCTATCAAGTGTTTGTCTGAAACAGAGATGCAATCACGCAGAGAAAAGGGGCTTTGCTATAATTGTGATGAGAAATTCACTCGGGGACATAGATGTGTTCAGCAAAAGCTCTATCTCTTGGATGTGGAGTCTCTGCCTGCCTCTAAAATGGGTGACGAAGATCCAGAAACACTAGATGCTCCGGTCGACATTAAGGAACCACCTATTGACCCTCTGTCTCAGGATGACTAGCCAGAGATATCTCTCCATGCTTTAGCTGGAATCACCACCCCCCAAATAATGCGGGTCAGGGGTTACTTCAAGAAGCTTCCTCTTACAATCCTCATTGATTCTGGTAGCACTCATAATTTCATTGACCCTCGGATCGCCAAACAAGCTGATTGTTTTATCCATCCTTGCTCCAACTTTGAAGTCATGGTTGCCAATGGGGGCACCTTACCTTGCAAAGGGAAGTGTCGAAATGTGCGTATCTCTATGGGAGATTATACCTTGCGCTCTGACATGTTTTCCTTTCCCTTAGGTGGATGTGATGTGGTTTTGGGTGCTCAATGGCTATGCACACTCGGCCCTATCTTATGGGATTTTGCCGAACTTTGGATGTAGTTTTCCCTCAATGGACACAAACACACATTGACAGGATTACAATCAGGTTCTCTCAGCATCATCAGTTCACATCGCATGGAAAAATGCCTCAAGAAGAATTCACATGGTGTCATCGCTCAGATCCATTCCATCCAGATGCAACCATCAGCGGTCTCCACTACTCCTTTGGATCTACAACAAATTATGGATCGATATACAGGTGTCTTTGTTGAACCAGTGGGATTGCCACCTTCCAGGCCAGAAGACCATCGTATTCAGCTCCTTCCTGGCAGCGTTCCTCCCAACATCAGTCCCTATCGCTACCCATTTCACCAAAAAATGGAGATTGAAATGCTTGTTCGGGACTTATTGAAGCAAGGTATTATTCGCCCAAGCACTAGTTCCTTTTCTTCTCCAGTTATTCTTGTCCGCAAAAAAGATGGGAAATGGCGCATCTGCATTGACTTCCGAGTACTTAATCACCTCACCATCAAGGATAAGTTTCCAATTCCTGTTGTTGATGAGCTTCTTGGTGAGCTTCATGGGGCTCACTTTTTCTCCAAGTTGGATCTTCGTTCTGGGTATCATCAAATTCGGGTTCATGAGGATGATATCCCTAAAACAGCTTTCCGCACACATGATGGCCATTATGAGTTTTTGGTCATGCCCTTTGGACTCACTAATGCTCCTTCCACATTCCAGGCCTTAATGAATAAAATATTTCGACCCTACTTGCGGAAATTCATTCTAGTATTCTTTGATGATATCCTCATCTACAGTAAAACATGGGATGAACATCTCCAGCATTTGGATCTTGTCATGCAACTTTTCTCTGACCATCATCTCCATGCCAAGCAGTCTAAATGTGTTTTTGGACAGAAGGAAGTTGAGTATCTAGGGCACATTATCTCAGCACAAGGGGTTCACGTGGATCCTGCCAAAATCGATGCCATGAACAATTGGCCACATCCTCAGACACTCAAGAGCCTTCGTGGTTTTTTGGGGTTGAATGGCTACTACCGCAAGTTTGTCAAGGATTATGCGAAGATTGCAGCTCCATTAACTGCTCTATTAAAAAAGGATGCCTGCACATGGACACCTGCTGCTCAGTGTGCATTTGACAAACTAAAACAAGCTATGTGTAATACACCAGTCCTAGCTATGCCCGATTTTTCCAAGCCCTTCACTATTAAGAGTGATGCTTGCGGAAATGGACTTGGTGCTGTTCTTCTTCAAGATGAACACCCCATTGCGTTCACCAGCAAATCCCTTTCAGGTAAGAATTTAGCTGCCTCTACCTATGAGAAGGAAATGATGGCTATTTTGCATGCAGTACAGAAGTGGCGCCCATACCTATTAGGAAATCATTTCTGCATCAAGACTGATCACCAAAGTCTGAAATATTTCTTGGACCAACGTGTCTCCTCCCCAGCACAACAGAAATGGGTTAGCAAACTCATGGGTTATGACTATGAGATCACTTAAAAGAAGGGTAAAGACAATATTGTGGCAGATGCTCTTTCTCGCACATTTGATACCCAAGGTTCTCTTTCAGCTATTTCCATGCCTGTTCCAAATTGGTTGCAATCTGTTCAACAGGGTTATGTCAATGACTCCTCCTTATCTCAAATCATCCAACGCTTGACCAACAACCCATCTGCTGTACCACATTACTCTTGGGATGGTGCTTCTCTGCGATACAAGGGTCATCTGGTGCTTCCCCAAAGCACAGACTTCAACAGGCTGTCTTCTATGAACTCCATGCTTCTCCATTGGCAGGGCACTCTGGATTCCTCAAAACGTATGAACGAGCACGGCGTAACTTATTTTGGCAGGGCATGAAAAGGACAATTCAACAGATGGTTGCCGAATGTGATACCTGCCAGTGCAATAAGCGTGAAACAACACTCCTTCCAGGATTGCTTGAACCCTTTCCCATACCTACACGGATTTGGACAGATATTTCTATGGATTTCATTGAAGGGCTCCCTAAATCTGGCGGGAAGACAGTGATTCTCGTTGTGGTTGATCGCCTCTCCAAATATAGTCATTTTTGTGCTCTCAGCCATCCCTATACAGCCTCCTCCGTCGCTCAAATTTTTCTGGACCAGATCTTTCGTCTTCATGGCATCCCTTCTTCCATTGTCTCGGATCGTGATGCGACTTTCACCAGTCATTTTTGGACAGAACTGTTTTGCCACACTGGCACCAAACTGAAGATGAGTTCAGGATATCACCCACAAACAGATGGTCGGATTGAAATTGTCAATAAATGCTTGAAAACTTATCTTTGTTGCTTCACCTCTGAACAATAACATCAGTGGGAAAAATGGCTCCCTCTCGCTGAATAGTGGTACAATACCTCTTACCACATTACGTCTAAAATGACCCCATATGAAGCAGTCTATGGTCAGGCACCTCCATCTCTTCTTCCATACACCCCCACCAGTTCACCAGTTCAGGAAGTTGACACGGTCCTTCGAAACCGCAATCAGATTCTGCGCATTTTGCGGGACAATCTTCACATGGCAAGAAATCACAAGAAGCAACAAGCTGATCAACACCGTTCTGAGCGCACTTTTCAAGTCGGAGATATGGTTTTTCTTCGTCTCCAGCCATACAAACAATCATCCTTGAAACTCAAAGGGCGTCATAAGCTCGCTCCAAAGTTCTATGGGCCATATCGGATTCTTCAAAAGATTGGGTCCGTTGCTTATAAATTGGAACGTCCTCCTTCTTCCCGCATTCATCCAGTCTTTCATGTCTCTTGTTTGAAGAAAGTTCTTAGCACCAACATCAGTGGACAAATGATTTTACCCAAACTGGATAATGAAGGATCCATCCTTTTGGAGCCAGAGGCCATCCTCAATCGGCGCACGCGTCAGCTTCGCTCTCACTCTATCACAAAGGTCTTAATTCAGTGGCACGGCATGCAACCAGAGGATGCTACATGGGAACCACTCCTTTAGATTCAACAACAATTTCCACATCTAAAGCTTTGAGGACAAAGCTTTTTTTAAGGGGGAGGGGATGTTAGGAACCCATGTATTTACTTTGTTAGTATGTTGTTGTTGGACGCATATGCTTTGTAAGTCGTCCTATAGTATTTGTAGATCAATAGTTTGTGTTATTGTTGTTGGCGCATATGCTTTGTAAGTCGCCCGTAGTATTGTTGATCCATAGTTTGTAACGGCCCATGGTTTTGATCCATAGTATTGGCACCTAGAATTAGTATATAAGTGTGTGTTGAAACCTATGAAGGCACCGTGAAGTTATTTGTATTGAGCTTGCTCATAGGAGGTTGCCCCCTCGAAGTGGCCTGTGATCAATATAAAAGTGATTCCGAGTTCTGTCATTTCTGCTATTTCGCATATTTTTATTAAGTAATTGTTGCAGGTGCATCACATTCGAATTTTGTTCATGGTTAAGTTTATGATATGTTTGTCTTCATATCATTATAGTACAATCTTGATTAATTACTAGAATTGTCGTATCACCTTAATAGAAGATATGCATTGATTAAGGTTTTGACACTTATGATTGTACTAATGCATTATGATGTTGTATGAGGTTTATGTTGTTTGCTAACATAAAAGGTACACCAAGAAAGACAAATCATGTTCTACTCCAAGAACATATGATCATGGTGACATGAAGACAAAGATTCATCCATTGTCATGGATCACTTAGAAGATCTACTTACGAGGTATGTATAACTTGGTTCTACAATGGTTAACTTATGAGACATGCAGGTTACTAGCACAAGTCGCTGAAGAGAACCATAAGACATTATGCGGGTATGTTAGACATAACTAGCTAGCATGCTAATCCAAGTATGTTTTTCCTATATCAAGCTAGAATCCTACCTTGTGTTAGGATCTTATACTGTTGTGTTGTTGATAGTGATTATTCATGAAGTCATAGGTTTGAATAGTCATGGTTGTATGCATATAATGTTTCTTACCATAATTGATGATATGACTAACCAGAAGAATCATGAAGGTATAGGTTTGAGTAATCACGGGTTTATGCATTGATGATTTAACTAATAAGAAGAGTCCTATGATCAAATAAGAATATGAATGAGTAAAAGAAGACTTCCCTGAAACCTTGAATACTAATGTTTATTATCTGTGAATGATCATGACTATACATGTTTAAGATTATTGTGTTTTGATAGTATTAAGATTATACTAATAAATGTGTGATTATGTATGAGACCTCAAGGATAACACAATGATGATACTAATAAGCATGCATAGTGATTAAGGATGGATATAATTTCAAGAACAAGTAATCCAGGAAGCAAAGATAAAGAGGGAGCACACTCCAGTTGTTCCTGCAAGAAAGCAAAGGAGCACACTTCAGTAGTTTTTGCAAGGATGCAGATATTCAGAGGGAGTTGACCACTTCTCACAATCCACATTAGAATGGAGTCACAAAGATTTAGAGGGAGTCCACCCAGCAACCAAACAAAGATAAGTATTTGAATTTTCATTTCTTACATAATGTTATTCAATGATGTATATGCTTATGTTCCTAGAATTAGGTTGTGTATTATGCATATTAGAATAGTTGCATTGACGAACAGTATACTACTAATATACATAGGTAAGTGGCCTATGGCATTGTACAACATTCCATTTCTACTTATCTAGAATGAAACCTCTTTGCTGACATGTTAGGAGTTGTGCACACTCTTAACAATGTTCTGGTAGAGATTGGAAGGCATCTAGAAAGTTACGGAATATAGATAAATGTTGTATTGAAGCATTGGTTAAGATAATTGCATGACTGTATGACATATTTCTCTATGTGTAAGAATTTGTTCTGAAAACTATGAGATGTTTTCTAATCATGCAACCTAACTTGTTGTGTAGGAAAGATCTTATACCATCACCTACAAAAGAAGGACTACAACATTTGTTTAGCAATAAAGTTATCTATTGAAAATATTGAAGATATTGAAGTTCACAGGATCTGGGAAGAATACCATGATCGAGGAGTATCAGTCGATCATGAAGATGTTTGGGATGCAGTCCCAAAGGGTAGTCTGTAGTGACTTCCAAGAGGATCTACAAGATCAAGCATGCTGCAGGTGGTAGCATAGAGACTTTTGCTCCTGTAGCTGGATACACTTCCATTAGATCCGTACTTGCTCTGGCTGCAGTGATGAAGTGGAAGATACACCAGATGGATTTCAAGACATCCTTCTTGAATGGTGTAGTTGAAGAAGAAGTGTATGTGGAGAAGCCACTTGGTTCTGAGACACATGACAGGGAGTCATATATGTGCAGAACTTGGTATGGTAGGATAGACAGTTTCCTATCTAGTTTGGGCTTTACCAAGAGTAAAGCATATTCCAACCTTTACTACAAGGTTGAGGAAGGGAATCTTGTGATTCTACTCCTGTATGTGGATGACCTATTTGTATCAAGAGATGACAGATTGATTGCAAATACAAAGAGGAAGCTTGCTTCTGAATTCGATATGAAGGACTTGGGATGATGCACTATTTCCTAGGTATGGAGGTGTGGTAGAGTACAGATGGGATCTTCCTTGGACAAGGGAAGTATACTATAGATATCCTGAAGAGGTTCGGGATGATGGATTGCAAGGCCATGGCCACACCTATGGCATCGAATCTGAAGCTTCTATGTGATGCTTCATCTGAGCCGGTTGATGTCTCTATGTATTGTCAGATGATTGGGTCCTTGATGTACCTGACGAACACGAGACCAGATATTTGCTTTGTGGTGAACACATTGAGCCAGTTCTTGATGGATCCGAGGAGTGTTCACCTAGTTGCTGTAAATCATATTATGAGGTACCTGAAGGGTACAGTTAATTATGGGCTCAAGTATGAAGCGAATCAAAAGTTTAACCTCCAAGTTTATGTTGATTCAGATTGGGCAGGCAGTGCTACAGATAGGAAGAGCGCATCTGGGTGTTGCTTCAGTATGGGATTAGGTGTGATATCTTGGTTTAGCAGGAAGCAGTCCTGCATAGCACTAAGTACGGCCGAGGCAGAGTATGTTGCAGCCTGTTCGGCTAGTTGTGAGGCAGTATGGCTTCGGAAGCTACTATCTGAGTTATTTGATCTCCCATTGGATACTACTAGTATCTTCTGTGATAACCAGAGTTGTGTGAAGCTGTCTGAGAACCCAGTGTTTCACAATAGGTTGAAACACATAGAGATCAAATATCACTATATCATGGATATGGTGCAGAGAGGAGCAGTGAAGATCCTGTATGTTGCGATGGACGAGCAGATTGCAGATGTACTAACGAAGCCACTAGCCAGAGTGAAGTTCGAGTACTTCAAGAAGAGGCTTGGTGTTCTTCAGATCGACGACATTTCGAGGAAGAAGTGATGGACACATTTGCTGAAGCCATTCCAAGCATGTTGGAAGGAGGATCCTTCACATGGCTGAGGATGTAAGCGCTGGATGATGAGCATCAGGACGATGCTCCAGTTACTGCTCTGTATGTGCATCAGGATGATGTTGGATATGATCAGTTGGATCATTTATATGTATATGTATGTACGCATAATGTTGGATGCTGGATATGATCGCTTGGATCATTTGTATGTATTTTGTATATGCATCATGTTGGATGCTTGGACCATGCATTTGTATATGTATCAGGTGGATACTGTGTATGATCAGGTAGATCATGTATGTTGATATATATCAGCTAGATACATTGTGTGGATCATGTATCTATGTATGTATCAGGTGGATACATTGTATGATCAGGTGGATCATGTATGATGATATGTATCAGGTAGATACTTGGTATGCATCAGCTGGATGCATTGTATGATCATGATGACGAGCTTCAGGATGTTGCTCCAGATGATATGTACCAGGACGGTACAGTGATGATGATCAGTATTGTAACGTCCCCTTCCATTAATCCAGTGCAAGGAAGGAAACGTTAACCAAACTACCGAGCTTATTGGAAAAACTTAGACCCAGTCAATTTCATTAGAAATGCATGGTTAAATAAAACTTGCACATACCTATTAATACTGAACAAGCATAGTGGAATTAAACACTATGTATGCACATAGTTTCATCATGCAATCAGTATGTAAACATCAGTCATCAATTAAGACATTGCAGAACATGGACTTAACACATCTCATTCAATAAACACAGTGGAATATCCATAATAACATACAAGCAGAAGGAGATGCATCATCTTATTTCCTTAAAGCAGAATAGTGAAACAACCACATAATAATCAATCCCATTCTCATGCTATGCACAGGTATCACACCAACTAACTTAAGATAATCATTTCATCCAAGTAACATGAATAAATTAATATATAGGGAAAACCACAAAATGAACATCATTCAAACCACAGAGAACACTTATTTTTGAGAGGAAGCTATCCAACAACTGGCTATGTGAGAGAAACGTTCCACCCAACCATAGATTTCTGTCCAGCCTCTATTCTTTCAATTGAGAGATCACCCCCGAGCTGGGCTGTGCATCCACTAAGGAGGAACTAGACAGGTTCACTCACAGCCATGGTTTCACTTAACAGCTATGCTAAGCCAACACCCAGTTGGGTTTATCAAGAAAACAAGAAGATAGAGGAGGGTAATGCTAAGCCAGTGAACTCAACAACAGAGCTACAGGCATCCCAAATGAACTCAACAGTCAGGCTCCCACATTACCTACCACATCCAACACAAGGAAGGTCCCTTTCTCTGCTACAAAGTTCCTCAGGCAACTCTTCCCTCCAGTGCTCTTCAGGATGGGCATAAAAAGGTCCAGCTGCTAGCTTCCTGAGATTTCAGCCTTCACTAGGTTTATCAAGCAAACCCAACCTCTGCTTAATCATTCACACTTGAATTTCTCATAATTCTGTCACAAAATAACCCAAATCCGTCATTGGTTTTCTGGGCTGCAAAAAATGGGTTTTCCTATGGATTTCAGGGTAGATAATGTTCCCAAATTCGCCCCAAGGTTCATACCTATGGATCCCCCATTGGATTTCACTGTCAAATACCAAATCTGAGCATTTTTAGCTCTTCAAAATGTTGGTTCTTGCACAGTTGCGATTTCTGGTTTTTCACACTGCTGGGAATTCGTTTTGGATGGAAAATGATGCTGGTGACTTCCACACTGGAATGGGGATGAGCAAGAAGAAATCCCCATGAGGTAGAGTGACTTGTGGTACAAGAAAATAGAGCCCATAATCTGCCATACGAATTTCTGGGCTGCCCATGCTTCATTAAAGCCATGGACTATTTTCTTCAACCACTTCCTTACAACAGAATTAAATGTCAGCAAGGAAAGCCAAATGGGTTCTCAAGGTGACATATGGAAGCTTATGGTTCAATCCCACAACCCCCTCACCACTCCCTAGTGGATACACATGGCCCCTTCTCATTCGTTACCTCCATAGCCAGTTTTGGTATTTTATTGCTTGATGTTTATTTACATCATTTTTACAATGTTCCATGGCTAAATAACACATGGGTAACATAATGTCCAATGCTTTTCCATTTTAAATAAAATAAAAACCTACACTAGCGGGACCTTGGCCTTGAACTCCACGCTAGGTAAACATACATCACATGTATACAATATTTACATTAAAAACTAATATATCATAAGGGTCAAAATGGAGTATTACAAGTATGATCATGAGCATCAGGATGATGCTTCGTGCGATGATGATCCGTTGGATCATGAGTATCAGGTTGATACTTGGAGGTCAGAGATGATATGTGGCAAGTTGTGCAAATAGCATGTAATCAGTCCTCAGATATCCTATAGGTTGAGCTGTGTGCTCGTAATTAATTCTGGGATCAAGTATTGCTATGTAGTATGTAATCAGTCCTCAGATATCTGAAAGGTTGAGCTATGTGCTCGTAATCAGTCATGGGATGAGGTATTACTACGGATACATGTAATTAGTCCTAGAGATCCGATAGGTTGAGCCGTGTGCTCGTAATAAGTCCTAGGATTCTCTTTAGAGATCTTGCCAGTCGTGTTGCGGCACATAAATGTTCCTGGGATGCTCTTTAAAGGTATTGTCTATTCACGTGTAATCAGTCCTGGAGATCTGAGAGGTTGAGCTATGTGCTCGTAATAAGTCCTAGGATTCTCTTTAGAGATCTTGTTGGTCGAGCTGCGGCACATAAATGTTCTTGGGATGCTATTTAAAGGTATTGTGAAGGAGATGCATGTAATCAGTCCTGGGAGATCTTGTCGGTCGTGCTTAGGCACATAAATGTTCCTAGGATGCTCTCTCCGATATTGCATCCGCACATAAAATTAGTCCTGAAAGACCACCTCTTTCAGACTGTTCGCACAGATGATGAAGACCTGCAGGTGGTGGGCCTACATCCAGTATGAAAAAGGACTAGCTTTGTAGAACTTCCTATGATGAGTAGATTCAGAAATTGGTTGAGATAGCAGCAGCCGTGACGATGCATCGATGATGATGATCTAGAGAAGAATACTTGTGCTAGCAGATATGTGTCGAGAAATACCTTCCTAGTTAAGAGGGAGTGTTGATGTATATGTAACTTCGGAATGTATTTCACCCATGTATTTCATATATGTATTTTGTACTCCTATAGAGATGGTATTATTCCTCTATACGGAAGTGTTTGTATTCCTATAGAGATGTTATTATTCCTCTATACGGAAGTGTCGTCATTTATATTGTAAGTATCATAACTTATACTTGATGGGTTATTAGACCACCTTGTTGGGGTTGGCCCTGTATAAGTCATGTGGGTCAAAGGGTTATTAGACCACCCTATTGGGGGTCGGCCATGTGTGTCAAAGGGTTATTAGACCACCAAGTGTGGGGTCGTCCCGGATTAAGTTAACCATGGGTTAAGTTAGACATGTAGGCCCCATTAGTTTAATGGGCAGGACAAGACAAGTATAAATAGAGATCGGGAGATCTTTATTTGATCATTCATTACACACACTTCTCTCATTCGGAAAGTGGCGCACTTGTGAGGAGGAGGTTCTGCTGCTAGGAGATGACTATCTCTTGTATTCTGGTTGTGTCATTTCTCTATCTATCTCTGAGGAAGTTATTGGGGTTTTTCACCTTTATGGTTTTCCCCAAGTAAACTCCGTGTCTCTTGTGTGCTTGCATTATTGTGTCCTTGATTTATATGCTGTAGACATGCTATACAAGTTGTTCTCTCAGTTAAGATCCTAGATCAGATTGGAGTAAATTCTAAAAATTTAACAAAATGACCCATTGTAGAACTTAATACATTGGTAAAACCCCACAATTTCATGATCGAGATACAAAACCAAAAACCCAGAATGCACTATCTTTGACTTTTTGCTTGGTTGATGTTGGTGCCTAATTTTTGAGGCAAGTAATCAGGTGCCAAAGAATATAACTAGTAAAAAGGATCATGCGAAGGATACTAGTGCATGGGAATCTCACAACATATGTTAGTATTAATCCACATGTGTCATTTTGCATGCTAACAATGCCACGTGTGGACTAGCGACCATGAAGGGAACATGAGCCTATGTATAGGAAATATTTTGTAATGGGTTGGGTTTAGTTGTATTGGGTTTTTTTCTATCATTTATTATTTGGGATAGATGTTCATGGATTGAGGTTTTGATGTATTCATGAGAACCACCTAAGTTGTTGAGTTGAATATGATTTTTTCCTTGATTTTCAGCTGAGCTTGTGGAATGTATCTAGATCTATTGTAATGAGTAATAGAAATCTCATTACTTTCCATTATATGCAGTCTATTTGTGGTTATGCATTGCGATGAACGTATGATCTATGTTAAGAGGTGAATGTTAAGCTAGCTAGTTACTATCTTGAATGCACAAGTAAGTAGATAAATGATTAGGTAAATGGATATTAATTCCCCATCCTTCCCTGCACAACCCATGTGATGGTACTTATGATTCTTACATCCGTCTAGGGTGATACCTTATCGTCTTTTCAGGATATTGAATATGCAGGAAATTGCAGGTTACTTATTCGTGAAGCCACTCGAATCCTAGGTCTGACTAACCATAGCCAAATGTTGATTCTCTCATCATTTGATTCATCACCCAATTTCTTGAGGCCTTCATGCCTTGTGATTTTATAGTAGCATAAGTTGACTTAATATGGTTTCAATATTCAATGGCTTCTACAACTTTCGCCTTGTTCTCCATTTAATATTTTGTGATTATGCTTTGTCAAAAAATGAAGGAGCTAATAGGCCTAAACCAAAATCATTGAATTTCCCTTGATTCAAATTTGTTGCATGCCTATTCCTTATGCATCTTCAGGTCATAATACTTCAGATGGAGGAAAATATAGTACTTTTGTGATGGTGTGGCTCTTAAAGGCTTCAAATTATTCAACCTTGGTCTTCCATTTACCCATCAATATGTTAGCACTAGCTAGGAAAGCATGGGTCTTCTCACTATTTGGCGTAGTGGATTTCTATTGCTCCAACTGTGTCCACTAAGCATCCACAAACAGGTTCAATTGTCATAGTTGAAGTTATGATGTTTGTGCTTCTTGATTTAACTAGCGTAGAGTCTTCTCAGTGCAAACTAGTTTGTTGTGCAGTTGATCAAGCTCTTCATCAACCTGTTGTGCCTCTTCATACATCCACTGATATTCTATAGGATTAGTGATATGCTTGGATTCATCGTTGATATGGATGATTTTCTCATGGAATACATCTGTTGGCCTTTGTTTCTTCACTAGCATGACAACCCAATCATTTAATGTAGAGAATATTTCTTGATTGTGTTGGGTTCTTAGTTGTAGGAGGTTGCGAGTGCTGGAGACTTCCTGGATAAATGAAGGTACTTGTTCCATCAATTTTTTTTGTTGTGTGTCTCCCTGGCTTCTTACTGTCACCACCTCCTTCTGCAATTCTTTGTTTTATACTTCTAAATGTTTCTAAGACTCGCATAGGAGTTGAAGGCTTTTTTAGAGGGTGATAAGTGATATCTCTTCAGGTGCAACAAGGACATGTTGGTAGAATCTCAGCCACATTTGATTCATACCATCATACGCAACACATAGTATACCATAGCTACATAGGCCTAATGTTTTTGGTTCCTCTCCTCTATAGAATTGTTGTAGGCACAACATATCCCATTTTTAGCTCATAAAAATGGGATCCCCAGCTAAAACTAATAATGGTAATATAAAAATTTGCCTATCTTTCTTATGGGGTCCTACGATTAGTTTTCCTTCATATTTAGTTCTGTTTGCTTTGAATCCAATAAAAATTTCAAATTTCACTTGTTTTCATGCATATTTGTGAGTTGCGAAAAAGCATGTTTTTCTTAAAAATACAATGTTTCTGCAACCCGCAATGCAGAAATGACTACAGATCTTGGGTTTTTACCAAAAAAATTAGCTCGATTCATTTCGATTCATACAAATAAAACAAATGTGTGCAGATGCAAATCAACATACACATGCACAACGGAATTAAACTATCCACACACATATTTTCATGCATTAATCATCAGAAACAGAATAGTCCATAATTAATTAAAATAGTGCAGAAGTAAAACACATAGAGAGAATACTTATCTCAATGTAGTGTTGTCCCAAGCAACTAGCTATGTCGCTACAACGTTCCACCCAACCATAAGCCCGTTGTGTTCATCAATCTCTCAACACAAATGCCACCCCTGAGCTGGGCATGATTTCTACAAGAAAAAGGGAACTCTCAAGCTCAACACATCCCAAGCAAACATCACATCTAAGCCAAGCCAGTCCATAGTTGGGTTTTATTAGGCTCAATCTGAACCCTCTTCATTTCTAGATACTTGCACTCAAGCTCAATACAAAAAAATGGATACCCATAATCCATACCCCAACATACTCTTTCTACGCACAACAAACACAATCATTGGGCATGGATTCACATTTTTAACAATGGGATTTAGAAACAAGATTGCCATGGGTTTTCCCCCAAATCGTGGGCACACCAAAAGCGAACTATGGAAAGAGAAAACGTCCATAGGGAACAAACACGATTTTTCCCACAGGTTATGATCATTTCAAATGTACAAAACAACCTCAATAAAACCCCAAATCGATCTCCCTTCCTTCGAGCAGCTCTGCAACACCAAAAATTCCCTCTTCCCAGCTAGAAAACAAGGAAACACAAGAAAAATCTAGAGGGAAAACGACCAAGAAGGTGAGACTGCGTGAGAGAGCAAAGGCAAGGGTGGATACTGTCTTGGGGAGTAATTTTGTGGCTCTCTTCTTTCCCAAGAATTCAAACACGAATTTCCATGAAGGGTGCCTTGCCCATACTCGAATTTGGACAGCCATACCTCCCCATTCCCCAAGGAATTAACTACCTAAACCAACTCTTGGAAGAAATGAATGATTGGGCACAAAAGTAAATATGGGTAGTTGAGGGTTCATGTGTTCTCTCATTGACACTTGGCTTGACTTGATTGGTTCAAGGGTTTGAATATTTCCCTCCCAATTTCTTGTAAAAACCATGCCCCCATCTCTTGTTGCATTTCATAGCTAGTTGTGGGTATTTTATTAAAATGCATATTTACATTATATTTGCAATTCCATTGTGCCTGGCTACCACATAAACCATATGCATCACTAAATAAATGGCGAGGCCTTGGCCTTGAGCTCCTCACCATGATTTTATAACAATATTACATCATTTACATTTTAATGCAATGGGGTCAAAATCGGGATATTACATATTGCATGAGGACACTTATGTTAAACTAAAAGATGACACTTATGTCAAACTAAAAGATGACACTTGAGTTACGACACTTAATTTATCCACCTAACTAAGTGGGAAAGCTTTCATTTAAGGTACGAGTTCACCCCAAGAGACAATTCAGTGAGTTAATGCATTGCATGAGAAGTGGGACGCACTTCTTCATGCAAGATTGATGTATCCATATGGACGGTGAGTTCATCCTGAATTCATAAGATAAAAATAGAATACGATGCATGAGAAGAATGTATAAATATGTTATACATGATTGATGACTTCAATGTGAAGCGAATTCTCTTCTCCCTTGAAGGCAATGTGCTTTCCTTTGTGCAGGATATTATTCTGAGTCTCTCTTCTTTATCTTTCTCTTGCTTTGTAATTGCACCAAGGTTGTTTGATGTAAAATACATTCTCTTCTATCTATTGATATAATAAGGAAGGTTTTGGTAGGGTTTTCTCCCTCAAGTCATAAAGGTTTCCCCAAGGTAAATTCATGTATCGAATGTGATTGCTTATGTGTATGATTGCTATTTTATTTCAAGTATTATTGAAGATCCAAATTAAAGATAAAAATTTAACAATTACCACCATTACCATATATTGGAATCTAAATATAAAACCCCAATTTTCAACTTCTATAGGTCATCCTTAATGCCATGGAGAGAAAAATAGAGTTCCATTTGGGTAACCCAACCCAAGGAAACAGAACCATCGAATTTTCACATCTCAATCTTTAGAAAGTAGTTCCATGAATTTTTATCCTCAAAAGAGTGAGGCTCTATTTCTAGGAAAAGAGTGTGAGAATCGTGCTCTTTAGTTCCAAATCCTTCATGGTTGGGATCCTAGTGTTTCATAGAAAATCCAACATGTTGATATATAACATTAGTCATTATCTTTTCATTCACCCTATCACTTTTGATCTGGTCCACTAACTATTGCAATGACCTAAGTATGGAGTGGATGACACCCATACTAGCTTGGATGTTTTGGGGCTAATTTTGGTTTATTGCATCCATGTCACCCTGGTTTCTTTTGTTTCTTTAGTTTCCCTAGTTTCTTTGGTTGTGGGTGTGTACCATTAGAGATGAAAGGTACAAGTGTTAGGTTACACAAAAAGGGTTGTCATAGATGTATATCAAAATGATCAACACAATCAAATAATTGTTTTAGGGTGGGTCACAAATAAGGGTTTCTGGGACCACCAGGAAAGGGTTGTTAGAGATACATTTCAAAACGATCAACATGATGCAAGGATTTGTTTGAGATGGGTCTCAAATAAGGTTTTTTGGAACTTTTTCACTTTTTATTTTTACTGTTATTACTGTAGTTGGACTATTGCCCCTGGTTGAATATTACTACATTTACAGATTCCTAGATTCCTTATCTATGCAAATATGTAGGACTTTCACTAGTGGCCCCACAAAGAATCTGGTTACTGCACTAACTTATTTGGTAGAATGTCTCAATTCCACTTGAATGCAAAGAGGTATAGATGGCACTCATGGGTTGCAGATATGAGAGTTTCTAGGGCATCGAGATTCAAGATAAGGGGTTGTCAGGTGCTATAGCTCTCTAATATACTTGTGGGTTCCAACAATAGTACTCATCTCAATCTCTTTGGGATATATCTAAGGAGGATCAACCATGCCCTTATTCATATTACCTGACTACCTAAGTGTGCGAGAGCATCTTCACAAGTGTTGTGCTCGATGCCACTAGAAAAAAGATGACCAATTGGATGATCTACAACTAGTTTTATGTGACCTAGGGGACTTTCAATATACCCTAGGGTATGTGGAATTGAGATTCCATGTGTAGGCTTTATCTAATGCGATATTACTAGAAGGGCTACCAATGTAGGTTACAATAGTGTCCAACAATTGTACCAATCGAGGGTACAACACAACTAAGTATAAGTGTTTCTTTATGGGTATGCTTCCCTAATCATAGTTTAACTTGTTGAATGACATACTTCACTAGTATAAAAAGTGAGATAAATGACTGAAAAAACTACTAAAATTTGCATATAAATGACTAAATTTAGTCACGTGACTTATAGTCATTTATTGCCAATCACTTATAATGCGACTAAATACGTGACTAAATTTTTTTATTCATTTATTGGTTGTCCTAATTGATCAATTTGGTCATATATTTAGTCATTGATTGTTGTTAACTAGTCATTTATTTAGTCATTGATTGTTGTTAATTGGTCATTTATTTAGTCATTGATTATTGTTAATTGGTCATGTATTTAGTCATTGATTGTTGTTAACTAGTCATTTAATTAGTTGTTGATTGTGATTAACTAGTCATTTAGTTAGTCATTAAGTGCAGTTAATTGGTCATTTATTTAGTCATTGATTGTTTTTAACTGGTCATTTATGTAGGCATTGACTGTTGTTATCTAGTCATTGATTATTGTTAACTGGTCATTTAATTAGTTAATGATTTTTGTATATAGGGAACAGAGGAATCAAACCACCAACCTCCTTCCTACAAGGAAAACGCTCTTCCATTGAGCTAGAACCCTTAAATAGAATCAAATTTCACACTCAAACAAATTTCAAACTAAAAAACAAATAATTACATATATAAATCACATTAGTAAACTGCATTTATATGCAAATGTTAGAAAATGTAACAGGATCATCACCGTTCAAAGGTGTTAAGGAAATTATATTTTTGTTTTGTTTGAGCTCAGGAATTTTAGCATTCAAACATAACTTCTTGGTTGTTAGGAATCCATATTCTCACAGTGCCTTCGAAATCAATTCTAGCTCAACTCCAATATAGTATTAACCCGTTCTACTAGCATTGGGAGCTTCATGACATTGACAAGTTTCATGGTAATATCCTTTCCATCTCGTTTCCTTAGACAATTTGTATCCTAAGCAATAAAGGTTACATTTTTTCCAATTAAGTCAAAAAATGCACAAAAAGTATAATAAAAAAATCTTGAAATGCTATATGGTATCAAATGGTAAGTCAACCTTGCAACAATTTGCTATAATATGTATAGATGCCAATAATTTTTGGAGGCAAGAAATGTGGAGTGGTTTTACTGGATGAGATGCCTTCCTTTGGTGACATGCCAATACGTTTTGGAGGAAAGGTATCCCTATGAGATCATTGGTTATCCATACCACTTTCCATCAAGCATACTTATATGACAACCTGTGATTCTTTATTCTAGTGAGCATACTTATATGATGAATGAATCACACTCCCTACATTCCATAAATAGGACTTGGAGCTTCCAACTTTTCATCTTCCAATCTTGGTATAAAATTATCATTAAAATTTCATCCAATTTATGGCATTAATTAGATTCAACATAAAATCCCCCAATATAAACAACTTATTTGTTATTTAGACTTTTGCGTTTTGTTAATATCTACACCCAAGACATAAGTTCTACTTCATTATTAGTTTCCCGACCAACTGCTAAAGCTTATGTGAGAATCAAAACCTTCTAATCCTCAATGATCCATTAAAAAATATCTAAAGGGAAGATCTACACCTCAAATGCATATACAGGAGATCAAGTATCTATTATTTAATGATATGTCATTGCATTCATTGGATATAAAAATTCCCTACATAGCACAGTATGGATTCTTTCTCTCCCCACGCATTGATAAAATGAAGTTATTTATTGTTTTCTACAAAATAAAATGAAAATTGTTCAAGTTCATCAAACACCAACTTTCATGTGCATTATTGGGTTGCATAGAAGAAGAAAAATCATTCAGTTTAAGTCCAATATTTATTTCATCAAGCTAATCCAAGTATGATGCATAGACCATCCAAAATAATATTCAAAATAGTTACATTTATTTTGCATCATTCACTTCACATCTAAATCAAAGAAACATACAGAATGCAACTCAACTCCTATTGTACTGGGAACACAATGTGTCTACTACTATAGCAGAAAAGCATTGCCACAAAACAAAAAAATTAAACTTTGTTTAATTTTGCTAACAGTATTATCAATACAAACATCCACATAAGCAGAATTATTGTAGATAGATAAGAGAGAAATTCAGTACTATTATTAATGTGTAAAAGTCAATACATAATGTTGTATCATAAGAGAGACTTAAGGTAGAAAACCTCCATGAGATGACATGATACTTAATTAACACTCAAGTCACTTCACTGTATTAACTATGCATAACTAAAAACTCCTAATCTATGTAGTGACACATCATATGAAAATTATATAAATATTAACTCTATCAACCTCCCTTAAATGGTCATATACAAAACATACACTTGTTCCTAAACATTAGAAATTTATCTGGACGAAGCATGTTGTAGAAGATTCATGTAGTCCACCTCTAAATAGTGTAGTTTATCAACACCTAATATGATGATGGAAGCATTCAACCTACCAAAAATCCAAAATAGCACATCCTGATGTCTTCTCTTCTCCTTGCACCATGTACCTCTCTTAATTGTACACCAAAAATTAGTTTTGTATGCTTCCACAAATTGAGAGATAAAGATCAAACTTTGATGCTACCACATACTAACATAAATATCAGTATTCAACATGGTTAACCCATAGAATATCAAGTCACCCACCACTTCACCATCCACTAACTCACTATTCAAACTAGAGTCAATGTTGGCTGAAAATTTCAAGTTGCATACCTGATGAGACTTAGTCTAGTGAACAAGTCTAAACATGTATTACAGTTGTACTTTATCTATTTTTGTACATCAATACACTTTTTGTAATTTATCTTTTGTCTATTTGGGTGACTTGGTCCAAATCCAATTTGATCACTTGTCCACTGTATTGGATTTTATTGGATCTTTTATCAAACTTGATCACTTCCACAATATTTTTTACTCCTATATATAGATAATACAAATGGGTGTACAACACATGTGCAATTCTAGAAATTATTTTATTGTGCTTGCATACATGTATCCCACCCTGATCACTTGTATGTGAGTTCCTTTTGCATTGCTATTGTTGTGCATAAATCAATTTGTATTAAAGACTTAAGCTTATCTCTTTTCAAACCTTTGCAATTTCAACGTTCTTTGGGATGTTGTTATCTCACTGAATCTTCCCTAGCTCTCTCCAAGAGGTGTAAGAAAATTGTAGGATTGCCAACATCACCAACACATATTTCCAAGCTATCTACACACATGTAATGTATTTTTTCTCGGCTACCCTTTCCATTGTTTCATTTCCATATTTTATTTCCACTAAACCCTCCAATGGTCATGGAATCTGTTCGCAACTAGCAAAGCCATTGGTTCCTTACAAGTGTTTTGTTGATGTATATGTAACTTCGGAATGTATTTCACATATATATGTATATTGTATTCCTATAGAGATGTTATTATTCCTCTATACGGAAGTGTCGTCATTTATATTGTAAGTGTCGTAACTTATACTTGATGGGTTATTAGACCACCTTGTTTGGGGTCGGCCCTGTATAAGTCATGTGGGTCAAAGGGTTATTAGACCACCCTATTGGGGGTCGGCCATGTGGGTCAAAGGGTTATTAGACCACCCTATTGGGGGTCGGCCCAGTCAGCATTATATTATGTGGTTAAGTTCGAGCCTACATGAGTTAGGTAAAAAGGCAAGTCAAGTCAAGTATAAATAGAGTGCGGGAGGCACTCTATTTGCTCACTCACTTCTCACACATGCTCTCAAGGAGGAGAGGCGCACTTATGGAGGAGGAGGATTGCTTCTAGGTTATGGCTATCTCTCTTGGTTGGTTGTATCATTTCTCTATCTATCTCTGAGGAATTTATTGGGGTTTTTCACCTTTATGGTTTTCCCCAAGTAAATCTTTGTGTCTCTTGTGTGCTTGCATTATTGTCTCCATGATTGATATGCAGTAGATATGCTGTACATGTTGTTCTCTCAGTTAAGATCCTAGATCATATTGAAGTAAATTCAGAAAATTTAACATGGTATCAGAGCTAGCCTGAAAGAAGGCATGATATGGCATGTATGACACTTGTTGCACTTACGATGCTAGGGCTTGATATAGCAAAAACCAGTCATCGTAGCACTTTCGCTATAAATCCGTTTTGGCGAAGTTTTCGGATCTGAAATTGTTACAGGCCGAAGCTAAGATCTCCAGGTATCTTGTGTCCAAAGGAAAACCTCTAATTCGTTGTACTTTGTGATTTATGATCTGTACAATATAGGGTTTCTGCCTCTTCCAGATCTGAGTCAAAATTAGGTGACCTTGGGAAAAAGGTCATATCTTGGGCTAGGAAGCTCCAAATGAAATTTCGTAAAAAGTGACAGGTAGTACACAGTCTTTAATATCTCAGAAAACTTTTTCAGAGGCCGAAGTTGAACCAGTGACACGTGGCACGCCGTACAATTTCGCTCTCCTGTATTATCCCATAAACAGGTCACGTTGCGACATTTGGCATAACTCTCTCTCAGAGAGTCCAATTGAGGTCAGACCTGTCAGGATGGAAAGGTAACAGGTCAGGTTATCTCAAGAAACTTTTTCAGACCCTGTGGATCAAAAATTTCGGAGTTACACCAGAAACAATCAGGTACATATTTCTGTCAAAATAGAATTATTTTTTGGTACCTTCATTCATGGCTTCCGGAATTTAGGGCTTTGGAGAAAGTTGGAATTTTTGTAATCGGAGACCACGGCTGGATGCTACTCATCAAAATAGAAATTTAGAGACCAAGATCAGAATTTTTGGTTGGGCAGAAGGCCGGGCTTGATTAGACCCTAGTTCGGGACTTTGATCAGAAAAGTGGAAAATTAGGGCTTCTGTAAAAATGGGAATTTTTTGAAATCTGTGACCACGGCTGGAAGCTCCTCAGAAAAATAGAAGCTTAGAGCTTTGGATCAAACATTTTGATGGGGAAAAAGAGTGGGCTTCATCAAACCCCAGTTCAGGATCACGTCCAGTGAATCCGGGAGTTTCAAAGGCAAAATTGAGGAGTGAAACTTTGCAGTTTTCAAATTCTGAATATACCAGTTTGATCAGCTCATCAAGGCGCATATTTCTATCCTTTCGAAAGTTTGAAATTCAAAGTTTGAATTTTTGGGGTTTCTCTGACAAACCCATATCCAGCTCCAGGTCCAGTTCTTGCAAATCAAGTGGATTGGGTTAATCCTAGAAGAAGATGGATTGATCATCTGCATGAGTAAAGAAGCTCCTGTTTCAGAGGGAGATGAGGCTAAGGCCTTACATAAGAAGATTACAAGCGATCTCAACAGGTATGATTCATCGAGGTATGTTTCGATATTTGTCCATGATTAAGTTTATGGTATGTTTGTCTTCATGTTATTACGGTTAGTACAATTTTGATTTTAGATTTGTCGTATCACCTTAACAAAATTATGAATGCATGATAGAAGATATTCATTGGTTAGGGTGTTGACACTTATGATTGTACTAATGCATTATGGTGTTGTATGAGGTTTATGTTGTCTACTAACATGAAAGGTACACCAAGAAAGACAAATCATGTTCTGGTCCAAGAACATATGATCATGATAACATGAGGACAAAGACTCATCCATTGTCATGGATCTCATAGAAGATCCATTTACGAGGTATGTATAACTTGGTTTTGTAATAGTTAACCTATGAGATATACAGGTTACTAGCACAAGTCATTGAAGAAGAACAAGAAGACATCATGTGAGTATGTTAGACATAAATAGCTAGCATGCTAATCCAGGTATGTTTTTCCTATATCAAGATAGAATCCTACCTTGTGTTAGGATCTTATACTGTTGTTGATAATGATTATTCATTAATAGTCATAGGTTTGAATAATCATGATTGTATGCATTTTATGTTTCTTACCATAATTGATGATATGACTAACCAGAAGAATCATGATGGTATAGGTTTGAATAATCACAGGTTTTATGCATTTTATATCTCTTATCTTGATTAATGATTCAACTAACCTAAATAGTCATAGGTTTGAGTAATTACAGGTTTAGACATGTTATGTTTCTTATGATTTGACTAACCATAAGAATCCTACATAAACCTTGAATGCTAATGCTTATTATTTCTGTTTGAAATGATCATGACTATACATGCTTGAGATTATTGTGTTTTAATAGTATACTAATGAATATATGATTTTATACGAGATCACAAGGATAACACATTCATGAATAAGCATGCATAGGGACCTAGGATGAATATGAGATTCAAGAACAGGTAATCCAGGAAGAAAAGATCAAGAGGGAGTACACTCTAGTGGTTTATGCAAGGATGCAGATATTCAGAGGGAGTTGACCATCTCTCTACATCCCACAACAGAAAGGTGTAGAAGAAGCTACTTCAGATTCGGACTCCAGCAGCTCCTGCAAGGAAGCGAAGACTCAGAGGGAGTCCACCCAACGAACAAACAAAGATAAGTATTTGAATTGTCATTTCTTAAATAATACTGTTCAATAATGTATATACTGATATTCCTAGAATTAGGTTGTGTATTATGCATATTAGAATAATTGCATTGATGAACAGTATACTACTAATACACATGGGTAAGTGGCCTATGGCACTGTACAACACTCCATTGCTACTTATCTAGAATGAAACCTCTTTGCTGACATGTTGGGAGTTGTGCACACTCTTAACAATGTTCTGGTAGAGATTGGAAGGCATCTAGAAAGTTACGGGATATGGATAAATGTTGTATTGAAGCATTGGCTAAGATAATTGCATGACTGTATGGCATATTTCTTTATGTGTAAGAATTTCTTCTGAAAACTATGAGATGTTTTCTAATCATGCAATTTAACTTGTTGTGTAGGAAAGATCGTATGCCATCTCCTACAAAAGAAGAACTACAACATTTGTTCAGCAACAAATTATCTATTGAAGATATTGAAGTTCCCAGGATACGGGAAGAATGCCATGATCCGTCGATCATGAAGAACGATGTTTGGGATGCGGTCCCAAGATGTGAAGGGAAGTTTGTTATGACTTCCAAATGGAACTATCAGATCAAGCATGTTGCAGATGGCAGCATTAAGAAATATAAAAGTGATGAAATAGAAGATGCACCAGATGGATTTCAAGACAGCATGGTGCAGTCTTATATGTGTGCAGAACTTGGTGAAGATAGATTGATTTCCAACACGCAGCGGAAGCTTGCTGCCAAGTTCGAGATGAAAGATTTGGGAATGATGCACTATTTCCTAGGTATGGAGGTGTGGCAGAGTGCAGGTGGGATCTTCCTTGGTCAAGGGAAGTACACTGTAGATATCCTGAAGAGATTTGGGATGATGGATTGCAAGGCCATGGCCACACCGATGGTATCGAATCTGAAGCTTCTTTGTGATGCTTCATCTGATCCAGTTGATATCACTATGTATCGTCAGATGATTGGTGTTAACACCTAAAAAGTGCTCACTAGCTCATTCCCTTACTCACATGACCCATTTGTCCACTTTTCCACCATCTGAGCCTCTGAAACCAACAAAAGGTCACCAAAAGACCTTAGTACACCCCTTTTTCCATTAAAAAAGATTATTTTTCCAAGAAAATCATAAAAAACCCTCAAAAAGGGTCCAAATTCCCAAAAATATTAAAAAGGGAATTAAAATATTATTTTTATTCAAAAAAGGAAAAAGGAGGGAAAATTACCTAAACCATGTTGGTCAATACCATTGGTTTCCACAAAACCACAAATGGTATTCCTCACCACCAAAACCTATAAAAAGGTGGTAGGGGCTCCTCATTTCACATCCTTCCATTATCTCATCCTTATGCTGCTGAAATCTCCCCTGAGCACTTTTAGCCATTGAAGCAACCTTGGAGAAAGAGACCTATTGGAGTTTGGAGCTACTCATCTTGGGAGTTGCTCAACATCAACCTTCACCATTGAAGGTAATATCGCAAGCACTTGCTTGCCCCCCACTTTTCAATACAAAAAATTATTTCTTATGTTTCTTGTTCTTGATTTTTGAAATATTTAAATTATTTGATTAGATTCTTGCTTAGATCCATGAAAAGTATTGTTTATTTAGTTTATTGTTTTTATTTCTATTGAAACTGCTGCTACTAGTTAGCAGGTGCCCATAGCACTAAGCTTGGTTGCAAAACCGAGCCAACAGTGCCCCTGATGTGTGAGGGCAGGAGCTCATCGTATGGCCGATAGACATCAATTGGGTCCTTGATGTACCTGACGAACATGAGACCAGACATTTGCTTTGCTGTGAACACATTGAGCCAGTTCCTGACGGATCCGAGGAGTGTTCACCTTGTTGCTGTAAAGCATGTTCTGAGGTACCTGAAGGGTACAGTGGATTATGGGCTCAGATATGAGGTGAATCAAAAGTTTAACCTGCAGGGTTATGTTGATTCAGATTGGGCTGGTAGTGCTGCAGATAGGAAGAGCACATCTGGGTGTTGCTTCAGTATGGGATCAGGTGTGATCTCTTGGTTTAGCAGGAAGCAGTCCTGCGTAGCACTGAGTACAGCTGAGGCAGAGTATGTGGCAGCCTGTTCAGCTAGTTGTGAGGCAGTATGGCTACGGAAGCTACTGTCTGAGTTATTTGATCTTCCGTTGGAGGCTACTGGTATCTTCTGTGATAACCAGAGTTGTGTGAAGCTGTTCGAGAACCCGGTGTTTCATGACAGGTCAAAACACATAGAGATCAAATACCACTATATCAGGGATATGGTGCAGAGAGGAGCTGTGAAGCTCCTGTATGTTGCGACGGACGAGCAGATTGCAGATGTGCTGACGAAGCCACTAGCCAGGGTGAAGTTTGAGTACTTCAGAGAGAGGCTTGGCGTTCTTCAGATCGAGGACACTTCGAGGAAGAAGTGATGGACACATTTGCTGAAGCCATTCCAAGCATGTTGGAAGGAGGATTCTTCACATGGCTGTGGATGTAAGCACTGGATGATGAGCATCAGGATGATGTTCTAGTTTCTGCTGGATATGATCAGTTGGATCATTTTATGTATGTATGTATGCATCATGTTGGATGCTGGATATGATCAGTTGGATCATTTTATGTATGTATGTACGCATCATGTTGGATGCTGGATATGATCAGTTGGATCATTTTATGTATGTATGTACGCATCATGTTGGATGCTGGATATGATCAGTTGGATCATGTGTATGTATTTTATATATGCATCATGTTGGATGCTTGGACCATGTATCTGTATATGTATCAGGTGGATACATTGTATGATCAGGAGGATCATATATGATGATATGTATCAGGTAGATACTTGGTATGCAGCAGGATGTTGCATTGATGATCAGGAGGATCATATATGATGATATGTATCAGGTAGATACTTGGTATGCAGCAGGATGTTGCATTGATGATCAGGAGGATCATGTATGATGATATGTATCAGGTAGATACTTGGTATGCAGCAGGATGTTGCATTGATGATCAGGAGGATCATGTATGATGATATGTATCAGGTAGATACTTGGCATGCAGCAGGATGTTGCAGTGATGATCAGGATGATCATGGATACATCAGGATGATGTATGGTGAGTATCAGGTTGATACTCTGTGGCCGTGGATCAGGTTGTGCAGATGAGCATGTAATTCGTTGCCCTGGGAGATTTGCAGATAGTCTTGCGAGGTTTTGCCTATGGCATGTAATTCGTTGCCCTGGGATATCTGGCAGATGCTCTTGCGAGGTTTTGTCCTATGGCATGTAATCCGTTTCCCTGGGAGATCCTATAGGTAGAGCAGTATGCTCGTAACAGCCTGGGATGCTCTTGCGAGGTTTTGCCATGACCACATGTAATTTGTTGCCCTGGGAGATCCTATAGGTAGAGCAGTATGCTCGTAACAGCCTGGGATGCTCTTGCGAGGTTTTGTGGTGAGGTCACATATAATTTGTGCCCTGGGAGATTTGCAGATGGTCTTTCGAGGTTTTGCCTATGGCATGTAATCTGTGCCCTGGGACATCTGGCAAATGCTCTTTCTAGGTTTTGTGACGCACGTAAAAGTCCTGAGGATTCCACAGTATGGCCAGTGATGACGAAGACCTGCAGGTGGTGGGCCTACATCCAGTATGAAAAAGGACTGGCTCTGTAGAACTTCCTATGACGAGTAGATTCAGAGATTGATTGAGATAGCAGCAGCAGTGACGATGATGATGACTCGATGACGATTATCTAGTGACGATGATCCAGAGAAGATGACTTGTGCTAGAAGAACTGTGCTGAGAAATACCTTCCTAGTTAAGAGGGAGTGTTGATGTATATGTAACTTCGGAATGTATTTCACATATATATGTATATTGTATTCCTATAGAGATGTTATTATTCCTCTATACGGAAGTGTCGTCATTTATATTGTAAGTGTCGTAACTTATACTTGATGGGTTATTAGACCACCTTGTTTGGGGTCGGCCCTGTATAAGTCATGTGGGTCAAAGGGTTATTAGACCACCCTATTGGGGGTCGGCCATGTGGGTCAAAGGGTTATTAGACCACCCTATTGGGGGTCGGCCCAGTCAGCATTATATTATGTGGTTAAGTTCGAGCCTACATGAGTTAGGTAAAAAGGCAAGTCAAGTCAAGTATAAATAGAGTGCGGGAGGCACTCTATTTGCTCACTCACTTCTCACACATGCTCTCAAGGAGGAGAGGCGCACTTATGGAGGAGGAGGATTGCTGCTAGGTTATGTCTATCTCTCTTGGTTGGTTGTATCATTGCTCTATCTATCTCTGAGGAAGTTATTGGGGTTTTTCACCTTTATGGTTTTCCCCAAGTAAATCTTTGTGTCTCTTGTGTGCTTGCATTATTGTCTCCATGATTGATATGCAGTAGATATGCTGTACATGTTGTTCTCTCAGTTAAGATCCTAGATCATATTGAAGTAAATTCAGAAAATTTAACATGTTTCATTGATTTTCATCATGTTCAGTTGGTAACACTAGCTCTTACACTATCATTGATCAAATCCAAAAAAAGATGAAACCAAAACCAATGGAACAAACAAGGACTCACCATTATTTACAATGGGGACCATTATTCCTCCATAACCCATAGAACACTGTATTTTCCTTCGGATCACCTCCTATTGTCATTTTATGATACTATATGGATGCCTGAAATGATTCCAGAGACTCTGTGTAGTGGAAACTCTCAAAACTTGTGTCCTACTCATCTTCATTGAGAAGATGCAAGAGAAGCAACACCTATTATTGGAAAAAAGAAATCAAGACAATGCCAACAAAATAAATACTTTCAAACCTAAATAATGCAAATTATGATGACCAGGGTCCTACTCATTTTCCTTGAGAAGATGCAAGAGAAGCAACAACTATTGTTAGAACAACAACCAAGACAATTCCAACAGCATAAATACTTTCGAACCTAAATGATGCAAGTTATGATGAAGAAGTCCCAATAACCCATCACTATAAAAAAGTAGACCCTGCAGCCACAACCCAATATTACCAATGGCATTCCCATTATTCGACAAACTTTCAAGGTGGAAACTAGATTGTCCATGCCTAAGTTTCATGGATACAAAGTCTAGAATCTTATATTAAGAAATTTATTTGTTGAATTTCATATGGAGGACGAAGCCCTGAAATTGTAGCAAACCCACACCCTATTATATTTCTGTCTTACTCCAAAAGTATTTACACCATGTTTGGGGGTGCTTCATTATATTTGGGGCACATTGTGTATGTTCAACCCCTGGATGATCCGAAATGAATAGTGGCATGAGACATGCTTGATGGTGGATATGCACACTTGAGATAGATTTCTCAATGAATGCTTGACCTTAGTTGATTGTTGTCTTAATGTTCTTCCCTTGAGCATTGGATATCTCTTTCCTAGATGGTGGACACACTTCATGATGGCCACATGGAGAATTCACTTTATAGGAGAATGCCTTGTATGGGATATGGAGTATTTTCATCATGAAGGAAAGCTCGAGGACCTAGATGGCATGTGGAAGATTGGATTCTTGTTAAGGGGATTATAATTTGATTCCACATTGAGTCCATTTGATCCAAATATAACACTAAAATAAATAACATTAATTGGTACAATAAATAACTTACATCTGGCATGAGGCCCATGGATTTCATACCATCCATGAAGTAAAGAGCATCTTGGATTCTAGCTCCTTTCATTGCACCAACAATAAAAGTGTGAAAAGTTTCCTGAATTGGTTGGACTGCATGTTAACACCAACAACATCCTCGGTAAATATCATGAGCCGTATATACAAAAATCCCACATAATCATCATAGTGGGGGCAGCCCTGTCAACTGCCTAGTCAGACTCCTTCCGATAGTCCTCCTCATCATCATCCCCCGCTGACCCCCCTACCTCTGCGGCACTGACCGCAGCTGTAATATCCTATGGACAATTTACCAAGAATATTAACTCAATTCCAAGTCTTTAAACTCCACTTAGTCAAATTTCTGCTAAACTCTTTGAACCGTGCAAGGAGTAAGTGAGGTGTACTAGGCTAAAGACTGAGGATGGTGGGATGAAAGTTCAATTCCGGACTTTATATTGGATTATGTGCAGCAGCAGGTCAGAGTGCAGATCGGAAGTGTCCTATGCACCATGTACCAGTACCTTTCACTTTTCAGCAATAGAGCTAGTCTATTGCCTACTTCGAGGCTTCCTGGGTAGATGGCATATGCATATTAGACAGGATGAGTTCTTAAGGGTCCAAGGCTGAGTTATGACAATCATATAAGTTCAATGGATATATTGGATAGCATTCAAAAGGATTTGGAAAGAGTAGGGGTGGTTTGGTAGTTTTAGGCCCTGTCGGGATGATAGAGCTAGTCAATTTTCAATCTTTACAAACAGGGGGTTAAATCATTCCAAATTCTTCAAGTAAGGTCTGATATGGCTGATATGAAGTATTATTGACCTCCTACAACTTACAGAAAGTAAATCTGCCATTTAGAACAATTTTGGCACTCATTCTTGTAAAACTAGTCAATAAATAGTACTCAATGAGCTAGTCTTCCAATCAGAATTAATAAATGGCTTCATTAAATGTAATACTCTATTCTGAGATGTTATATGACTTTGATATACTATATTCAACAGCAGAAAGTTGAAATATAATTCATTGGATCAAGCTAGTACTCATTTTATTGCTTCTCAATAGTACAATGTCATATAGACTAGAAAATAATTACATGGAGCCATAGAAGAGTTGCAAGAAGAGGTAGAATGATTACATCTCTGATATGAAAGTGTACTGAGGTCTTAAACAGGTCTGAAACAGAGTATGAAGTGGTCACTGAGCTTCTATGGAGAACTGGGGCGCATTACACAATTCTTCTCGTTCTTACTGAGAGAGCTCCTCCAAATCTAGAAGTGGTTGAGAGAGTGAGTAAGAAGAGAGGTATGGATCTGATATGAAGCTGGTTACTGATATTGAAAACCTTTGATGTCTGCATTAATGGCTGTACCAACTCTCATTCAGCCCCTAGGCGCACTCCCAAGATCTATCTTCTTCAATGGATGAATCTTCACTAAAACTAGTTGTAGAATCACTGTTGGAGGAACTTGTTCTCCCGAATGACTATAGATATTCAATGGAGGATGGAAGCATATGCTAATGGATTCAATATCTTGATATGGACCTGTACAACACTCACTGGAAACTATGGGCCTTGGGGCACATCACCCAAGAAGCACAGCTAAGGCACATCACTCAACCAGAGAAGCATCAGAGCTCTCATGAGAAAACATAAATGATCAAAAGTTCTGAGATGAAGTTGGAAACATCAATAAATAGCTGAAGTAGCTTGTTACCCAAGACATACACACGTGTGGATGAGGAAGGGCGCCCTCCTTGTGGAAAATAGAAACTTCTGACTAGAAAAACTTGCCATTTTTTTGTCTTTCCTCACTCAAATTAGCAAGTGCGCCCTTAGGAATATTTATGGATGTTGCTAAATATTTTCTTACAGCTTTTCTTGTTTTCTTTCTCCTTTATTGCTTTCCTCTTTTTTTCTTTTGTCTGAATTGCCATCTTTTTGTAAGTTTCCTTCTTGGATCAACTTGCCAACTTGTCTCCATGAGATTCCTTAGCTTTTCTGAGAATCCATCACTTGGGCAAGTTTAGCTCACTTACCAATTCGAAATTACTAGGAATATCATCACCACTTGATAATATTTATTAACAACATTTATTATTTAAAATATTATAATTATCATAATTAATTCAGACTTCAGAATTTAATTAATTAATTCAGAATTAATTAACCACTATAGTAATTGCCTCAAAACATCCCCATTAATTAAATTCTCATTTAATTAATCACTTAGACTTATTCATGGGGTTAATAACTACATGGGGGGCCCACCTTGTCCATTTAATTCCCAAATATAACCTTAGGCATCTTCCATAAGGTAGTTTCCATACTTGCTCATTAATTAAACAATTATTGCCTAGGTGACTTAGGCCAAAAATTACCCCATGGACCAAAGCAAAATATGGGGACATGATAGTCCTCCCTTCCTAAGATTGTTTGTCCTCAAGCAATGTCAGGATTCCACCAAGCTTCTGTTGCACCACTCTGATTATGATTGTCTTCATCCACTGAACAGTCTAGTTAAAATAACTTGAGTAGAATTCCTGGATCCCACTATTTCTCCTGTAAGGACCAAAATTTTTCTGCCACCTTTGGCAATCTGTCACTCCAATGAATGTCAGGATCCCAAAGCATCAACTCCAAGCATGTGGAATCCCTCCACATAGGCCAACTTCTATCAGTAAAATGTTCCATTAATGTATCTTGGCTACTTTCCTACTTAGCTGCCTTCCCTTTCCCATAAGCAGGAACATTTTTGCAAGGAGATTTCATGTCTATAAGGTAATCTTTCACCCAATCCATATGTGGATGAGTGACATCAGATGGCTGCAAATTATGCCTTTTCTGCTGCTTGCAAATCATATAAAAATCAGCAATGTTGAAAACAATTTTCTTGCAATAAAACATATGATTCTTACCTTCTAGGTTTTCCCTTTCAGTGATGCCTCTATCCATCCAACCAATGGCTAGAAAAACACCTTTATTTGCTGAATCATATGGAATGTGATCAGCCATATGTCTGTCCTCTTTAGATAAAAAGAACTCATCATTTCTACGGAACTCCACAGGTGTTCCCCTCTTCATCCAATGGCTCAACTCTCTGCCATTGATCCAAGGGTGGCAAACTCCATCACATGACCCACATGTTGAAAGTAAGTGTGGATCTGATGCCTCCTTAGCAAAAGTGGCTGCACACACATGCATGGGATGCCTCCACTGATGCAGGTTAAGGAGCATGTCATCTACCTCAAATTTAGGATCTTTCTGCTCATCATGTGACACAAAAAAATAGAATCCTTTTACCCAATTTTCATTCCCAAAGTTTGTGGCTGAATGTGAAGTGGGGAATAAGGGATGGTGAGCCTTGCTTCTGAACATTTCATCCACTGAAGTTGGAGATGTATCCTCTCCATTGATGGCTGATCCATCTATAGTGTGCTCATTTGACTCTTCCTTGGAAGAGTGACTTTCTTCAATGAACCTCTGAAGTTCATTTTGGAAAAGGTCACGTGCTTGTTTTTTATCAACTCTGTCTACATCTTCCTTATGCACATACCAAACAGACTGTTCCTCATGATCCACCAACTCATGAGGTTCCTCCCTTGGAATAGGAAATAATTCCTCCATGTTATTGTGACTTTGTGAAAGATAGGAGGTAAAAATTGATTCTGGCAACTTTTCATTAAGTTGCTCAATCTGATTCTCAGATTCTTGACAAGCACCATGAGTACCAATCAGAGAATCTTGGGTGGTTTCCAACATATGAGTGAGATTTCTGATCTCCTTGTCATTCCTTATTGTATCATTATAGTACACATTCACAAGCTCCAGCAAGTGATCTCTATCAAAAAGCAACTGAGAAAATTTTCCTTTTAGGCTTCCTACCGCTTCCCATATGTGCACAAAATTTTCAACAGAGGGTTGCTCCTCCATTGATGCAGTTCTCCAACAGCAGTAAGAGATCAAAGCATTAAGTTCATGGAGGTTTTTTAGTGCCTCTTTTATTTTTCTCTCACTCATTTTCAATGGTCCAACCAGGGAAAGAAGTTCCAACTGGTGAACCTCCTCTTCTGCTTCTTGCAATTCAACCTTCTCCCAATTCTGAATTCTAACACTAGAAGGATTTTCTAATCCATCATTTTCACTGGAAGTGGCTGCCATATTGGGCTGCAACAAAGGCATGAAAAAATCAGAATTGCAGCCATACCTTTGTGCCCAAATTTCCACCTCATGTGGTGTTTTAATGACAGCATGCTTCTTTCCCAAATTCCTAGGTTCACACCTAGCTGATTCGAGCTTGTCTTCCACCTCAACCTGAAGTTCCAATGATGATTTCAGATCTAATTGATGTTCTTCTTTTGGATAGGATACAAAATATTTCCTACCATCATCAATCTTCACCATCTCTTCTGCACTGATCTTGAAATCACCCAAGAAGAAATTGGGAGTGATTTCACCTTCCACATTGCCAACAATCGAATGCTTGACTGCTGGACCTTCAGTTGTGCTTTGACCTTCTTCATTAACTTCTTGGAGTAATGGGGCAGCAGAAAGGTCTTATTGGTAATTTATTTCCAAGAAACTGGATGTCTCTCCACATTGTGTGGTGCTCAGATCACAACCTATGGACTTCCTCCTTGAAGGAAAACCAAACAGTCTCGCAATGCTTGGCCCTGCCAATGGCCTTGATGAAACTTCCTTCTTGATTCTTTTTTTCTGAGATTGGGATGGATCCATATGTAGGGCTGCAACTTCATTTTTATTTTTTCCTACTTATTCTCCACCCGGAGAACTAGGTGGCTCTTGGTTTCCTCCCTTGGTTTTTCTTGGCTGTGAGGACACAACTTTATCCCTCCTATCCATCTTATCTCCTAGGGGTAAAAATCTTGGTTCGATTTCCTTGCACACACCGTCAACCATGTGTGCAATCCTTCTTTTGCTATCACTATTGTAGGGGTCTTTGAATAAACTTCGAATCTTTAAATCACAATAGTCTCTAAAGGTCAGGGACTTCTGAACCTCCTTCTTCAAGGCAGAGTACTCCATGAAGTACTCATAGGATTTCTTAGCGTTCCCTCCTTTGAGTATTCCTTCATAATCCCAGTTAGCCATAGGTAGGTTTTTTCCTATGCCATCTTCAAACATATGTTCAACAAGGGAATCATATTCAAATTTCTGCAAATAGAAATTTCCAACAGGGTCGACTCCTCTTCATATGGTTCAACATTTTCATCATCATATTGCTAGTAAAAAACATCATCTGAGTAAGAGTCTTCTTCACTGAATATTGACATGACTGCAAATTCATTAAATTAAGAGTCTTCTTTCCACAGGAGTAGAGGAAAGCGCTTTGATACCATTGTAATATACTATGGACAATTTACCAAGAATATTAACTCAATTCCAAGTCTTTAAACTCCACTTAGTCAAATTTCTGCTAAACTCTTCTAACCATGCAAGGAGTAAGTGAGGTGTATTGGGCTAAAGACTGAGGATGGTGGGTTGAAAGTTCAATTCTGGAATTTATATGGGATTATGTGTAGCAGCAGGTTAGAGTGCAGATAGAAAGTGTCCTATGCACCATGTACCAGTACCTTTCACTTTTCAGCAATAGAGCTAGTCTATTGCCTACTTCGAGGCTTCCTGGGTAGTTGGCACATGCATACTAGATAGGATGGGTTCTTAAGGGTCCAAGGCTGAGTTATGACATTCATATAATTTCAATGGATGTATTGGACAGCATTCAAAAGGATGTGGAAAGATTAGGAGTGGTTTGGTAGTTTTAGGCCCTACCAGGATGATAGAGCTAGTCAATTTTCAATATTTACAAATGGGGTTTAAATCATTCCAAATTCTTCAAGTAAGGTCTGATATGGATGATATGAAGTATTATTGACCTCCTATAACTTACAGAAATTAAATCTAACATTTAGAACAATTTTGGCACTCATTCGTGCAAAACTAGTCAATAAATAGTGCTCAATGAGCTAGTCTTCCAATCATAATTAATAGATGGCTTCATTAAATGTAATACTCTGTTATGCGATGTTATATGACTCTGATATACTATATTCAACAGCATCAATTCGAAATATAATTCATTGGATCAATCTGGTACTCATTTTATTGCTTCTCAACAGTACAATGTCATATAGACTAGAAAATCATTACATGGAGCCATAGAAGAGCTGTAAGAAGAGGTAGAATTATTACATCCCTGATATGAAAGTGTACTGAGGTATGAAACAGGTCTGAAACAGAGTATTAAGTGGTCACTGAGCTTCTGTGGAGAACTGGGGCGCAATACACAATTCTTCTCCTTCTTACTAAGAGATCTCCTCCAAATCTAGCAGTGGTTGAGAGAGTGAGTAAGAAGAGAGGTATGGATCTGATATGAATCTGGTTACTGATATTGAAAACCTCCTATGTCTGCAATAATGGATGTACCAAATCTCATTCAGCCCCTGGGTGCACTCCCAAGATCTATCTTCTTTAATGGATGAATCTTCACTAAAACTAGCTGTAGAATCACTGTTGGAGGAACCTGTTCTCCCGAATGACTGTAGATATTCAATGGAGGCTGGAATCATATGTTAATGGATGCAATATATTTATATGGACTTGCACAACACTCACTGGAAACTATGGGCCTTGGGGCACATCACCCAAGAAGCACAACTGAGGCACATCACTCAACTAGAGAAGCATCAGAGCTCTCATGAGAAAACATAAATGATCAAAAGTTCTGAGATGAAGTTGGAAACATCAATAAATAGCTGAAGTAGCTTTTTACCCAAGCCATCCACACGTGTGGATGAGGAAGGGTGCCCTCCTTGTGGAAAATATAAACTTATGACTAGAAAAACTTGCCATTTTTTTTCTTTCCTCACTCAAATTAGCAAGTGCGCCCTTAGGAATATTTATGGATGTTGCTAAATATTTTCTTACAGCTTTTGTTGCTTTCTTTCTCCTTTATTACTTTCCTCTTTTTTTCTTTTGTCTGAATTGCCATCTTTTTGTAAGTTTCCTTCTTGGATCAACTTGTCTCCATGAGATTCCTTAGCTTTTCTAAGACTCCATCACTTGGGCAAGTTTAGCTCACTTACCAATTCGAAATTACTAGGAATATCATCACCACTTGATAATATTTATTAGCAACATTTATTTGTTTAAAATATTATAATTCTCAGAATTAATTCAGACTTCAGAATTCGATTAATTAATTCAGAATTAATTAACCACTATAATAATTGCCTCAAAACCTCCCCATTAATTAAATTCTCATTTAATTAATCACTTAGACTTAGTCATGGGGTTAATAACTACATGGGGGGCCCACCTTGTCCATTTAATTCCCAAATAAAACCTTAGGCATCTTCCATAAGGTAGTTTCCATACTTGCTCATTAATTAAACAATTATTCCCTAGGCGACTTAGGCCAAAAATTACCCCATGGACCAAAGCAAAATATGGGGACATGACAGCCGCTTCCTATGCTGCCTCCTCATCCTCTCCCAAATCCTCCTCAGGAAGCTCCTCCTTAAGATCCTCCTCCTCGGGCTCCTCATCCTCCTCATCCTCCCCAAGATAAGGTACATCCCCTCGAGCAAACGCTCTCACTGTCTGTGCGGCCATCGCAATGTGCCGCATAATAGGCCTCCACTCTTGTGGAGCATCATAACAAATATCGATCAACTCCTGATCCAAATGATGCTAGCCATCGCTTGTGATACCCTCCAGGAGCCGATCAATCCCCTGCCTCAAAACATCCAGAGTAACTGCAGCACTCCGGCGATGACCCTGTCAATGCCCGACTAGGTCCACTCCCTCCACATGCCCTCGCAGTAGCCTATGAACCGATGGTGGTAATGGTCCCACATCTGCCAAACAAAAACACCAAAATGTCAAATACAGGTCCAACAAATACAAAAATGATATTGTATACGAAACCTGTCAAACTGAAATAAAACAAACATATCGTATGGGCCCCAAGCCTGGCCAAGAGGTCTCGGCATCTCTGGATCTCCACGAAAGTCCATCCCAGTGTATGGATAATCCTCGATGGATATCGGTATCTACATCCACTGTAAGAACAACTCCTTAGTGAAAAAACGGCCCACCAACCCTCCACCCCAACGAGTCATCATCTCGCCCCATCACCGCATCCACGGCTCAGTCGGGGGCGCCACTCACACGACTATGTGAGGCCATAGCGTCTAGACCCGCTGAAAGAAAAAGGAACACAGAAAAGACGGGAAACAAAACTCCTTCCCAGGTGACGGACCTTGCTCAGCTCTCGCCGACAACGGTCAAATACATTTGTCCCCATGCATAGTACATCCTGTTAAGGACGCTCTCGATCAATAACATCTTCCCTCCCGTGATCTGGTTAGGGCCATGGGAACCCAAAAACCGTACCACTTCCGCTGCAATAGCTTGAATAACCGGGCTCTCTATGTCACATAACATGAGTGAAGACCCACTCGACACTGCCACAGGAAAACAATGTCTCTCCAGTAAAGTCTCCATCGAGAAATTCTGTGGCCTCCTCGGCTGAGTCTCAGCAACCTACCTAACCGAGGCAACCCAGTCAGGAAGTATACATCAGCTAGGGTCAGAAATAGCCGCTCGCATTGGATCATGAAAGCCTCGATGTCAGAATCCCAGAACTCAACTAACTTGTTCAGCAATAGAGGTGCTGAACGCATATATGGGATCTGTGCAAACTTTAGGAGCCCACTATCAGCTAATGCCTCCCCAACCCCTCGATCTGTCCGGATGTTCCTACGGATGTTGGGAGGAATCTCCCGCCCTCGCCATCCAACCTCTGGCATCCTGCCAATGACAACAATAAAGCTCATTAGATCCCCATCTAAAAAAAAAAAAAAAACAACCCTTTGGAACGCGCTTTCTCCTTTGAAACACGCATTCCAGAATGCATACATCACCCATTTCCCTATGCTTTACATCGCGCTTTCCTCCCAAAAAGCCACGGTCCACACCGTAGACCGAACCACCCCCTGGTTGCACCCTGAAGTGCATTTTCCCCTTGGAAAGCCATGCTTCAGAGCGCAACCAGCATGGGTTTACCCGCTGGGCACACCACAGTTTCCTGAATACCCCAGCGCGTCCTAAACCGCACCTTTGGCGAAGAAAACTGTGCTTTGCAGTGCAGCTAGCTCCCCCATTGCCACAGTCCAAACCACACCAAACCTTTTGGAACCCGCGCTATGCCACATAGGTTCCCATTTATGGCCGGTACAACCCCCTAGAGACCTGAAAAAATACAAAAACTCTTAAATGACAAAGCTAAGGAGATGGGCTCTTACCTGCAACTCCCAGAATACAAATCTACTGGTGAAATCTCCCACAAAATCAACTTTTACCTCTGACCTCTTCTATTGCTCTGTCAAACTCACCATACACAAATGACACCTATTATGGGGACCACTTACTATTTATAGTCATTGGCCTTATTTTCCTTTTGCCATTACAGGATCATCCAAGGCCCGTTTCTCAAACCATTGATACCAATGTAATCAGTGTAGCTAGAACTTCACGGTGGTTCGGTCAGTTTACATTTTTCACTGGCACCTTGTTCGGGCATATTTTCATATCCCCCATCACCTCGGTTTGCGTGCCACTTTGGATGTGATCCATTTTTTACGTTCTTTATATCGCCGGATTCAATTTTCCGCGCTCGTGATGATGCTCGAGATCATTTCTCTCTCTCACCTCAAAATCTCCCGGGCACTTTTCACATGTCCCTCATCACCTCGGTTCGCATGCCACTTCGGCCATGGTCCGTTTCTGACGTTCTTTATATTGTCGGATTCAGTTTTCCGTGCTCGTGATGATGCTCGAGATCATTTCTTGTTCTCACCTCAAAATATTCTAGGCACTTTTAACATGTCCCTCGTCACCTCGGTTTGCATGCCACTTCGGCCGTGGTCCATTTCTGACGTTATTTATATCGCCGGATTCAAATTTTCATGCTCGTGATGATGCTCGAGATCATTTCTTGCTCTCAACTCAAAATATTCTGGGCACTTTTCACATGTTCCTCATCACCTTGATTTGCCTGCCACATCGGCCATTACCGAATCTTTACAAGTTCGCGCATCACAACCTATCCATGATCCATCCACTCCAACCATACTGCAATTATAGCGTTATTTAGCTACCATTCATCAAACCCGCAAGGAGACCCCATCAGTGTTCCCCCCCATACCACTGCTCTTGATTCCTATACTTATCCCTTGATTGAACACTTTATCCTTGCCTCACTATTACTTTTGTTCGGTATAAGTTTACCCCTTTTTCGAGCCGAGCAATTCCTTTACGAAAAAGGCACTTAGGGAGTTTCTGTTAAGCTCTTTTCTGACTCCTAAAACAATGAAAAGATCGCCGAGCAATCTTGCTTCCTTCCATGCTCACTAAAATTATTTGAAAGGGCATCTACCTGGTATAAGTTTACATCTTTTCCTGACCTTTACACTAATTACGAAAAAAGGATACTCTGGCCACTCCGACTAGAAGAGTTCTTCATTGCATCCTTTTACGCTCTTTCGGGCTTTGGAGACTAACACACGAAAAAGAACCCCCTTGGAGTCCTCTTAATGCTTTCAAACTCTCTAAAAGTGAAAGCACCGATGAGCAATCACTGTCTTGGGCTCGTACAAATCCACAGGACAGTACATTTTCACCATTTCAAAGTCTCCTTATCGCTTTCAAACTCCTTAAAATTGAAAGCACTTACGAGCATTAACTATCCTAAACTCGCACAAATCCACACGATAGTACCATTTTGAGCACACTTGTATCCCTTCTTCGAGATCCTTACACCTCGAAGAAGGCCACAACAGTACCTCGTGGTGCCACACCAAAGCATATATAATCACACTGTTACGGCAGACTCCCCAGCTTGGTTGCCTTTGTTCAAAGCACTCTGCAGAATGTCTCCTTGAGAGTCTACGGATATGATCCATAACTATGTCCCCCTGAGTCTTTCCTGCTGTAGTATTTACCCCTAATCCCTTCAGCTATGATTAAAAGTTAGTTTCATAAGCTTCCAGGTCATCCATGTCATCATGCTCTGGATAAAGGAAGTTTGAGTCCTCCCACTCCATGACCCCAGTTATTCCCCATTCCCATAGTCCGTCAGTCCCTCCATTAGTACTATCACATCTCGGTTTTACACCTCATGCTCATATCAAGGAAACATTATTGCCTTGGTAGTTACAAGGTCTCCCTCTGTCGATGCCAACTAATATATTCGAGAGGATAGACCTAGAGGTCCCTGTGCCTTGGACTCATCGCCATCAGCGGTGAGTTCCTACAGATCATTTTGAAAGGATTCCTTTATGCCTCTCCAGATGATTGTTTCTCACATGCTCCACGTCAACACCTTGATCTCATCGTCAATATTCGTACAGGGTATCGGTCCTTTCAGTTATTAGTAGAAGACCCCGGATGTCACTTGACTCTAGCACATTTGTGAGTCTGCTTGAGGAAACAACCAGTCACATGTTCCTGTCGATATCCGGGCTACGCATGGCAACCGTTTTATGGAAGTACCCCAGTGACATGCTTCTTTCGTTTACATTCATTGGACACCTTCAGATCCAACATTTTTATCAGTCATTCCGGCACCACAATTAGAGTGACGAATGTTTTCCAGTGTATTAGTTTTTCACATCAACCATGTTTAGACCATGGGTATGTCCCAGATTTGCATCCCCTCTGGACCAATATGATGTACACAACAGTTTTCTCATGTATTGTTCTGGTTCCCCTTCATGGACCCCATTATTATATTTTGACAACGAGCATGGGTATGCCCGCCTCGTCCATATGTTGAAATACTCCTCAGTAAGACATGTATTTTTAGTTCTTGGCAGTCAGTATAGACCCCGTGTTCTAGTCTCCAACAGGTTTGTGCTCTCCTCCATCCCAATGCTTATCACCCAGGAAAACCACAGTACTTATGATGTCCATCGGCCATACGATGAGCTCCTGCCCTCACACATCAGGGGGCAATCTGTTAACACCAAGAAAGTTCTCACTAGCTCATCCCTTTGGACATGCACCTCTATTGACCAAATTTCCTACCAAACCTCACCTCCAAAACTCCATAAAACCCAAATGGGTATTAAAAAACCCAAAAAATTCCCTCAAAAACATACCAAAACCCCAAAAGTGGGTCAAAACCAAAATAATAGGGAATAAAACCCAAAAGAAAAAGAAAAAAAGAGAAAATAGGGCAAAAACCCTAAAAATCCCTAAAACCCTAATCCAAGTTTATAAAAGGGGTGGAGGCCCCTCATTTCCAGATCCCTCACTCACTCTACCCTCATGCTACTAAATTTTTTCCAAATCCTTAAGCCATCCATATTTGTGCCTTTTGACCTCCCCTTGAGATAAAATTTTTAGCCACCATCGAAGCATTGGAGAGAAGAGTACCAAACCAAGGAGCTCTGGAGCACACTACCAGAACTTTACCAGCCTCATCTTTGAGGTAAATGTATTGTTGCAAACCCTTTGCTTGCCCATAATATAAAAAAAAAAAAAAAAAAAAATTCTACAGTTTTTTAAAGTATACCGTTCATTATTACAAGTCATATTTTATTTCGTGCACATGTTTAAGCTTAGATTTGATGTTTTATGGTATTTAATTTAATTGTTTGTATTTAGTTTATTGTTAATTACTTCCACACTATTGTTAAGGATTCCATAATCCTTAATAGGTGCTCATTTGCACAAGCTGGGGTTAAAAACCCCAGCTACACTCCATCAAATAACATGTCACCATATTCCCATAGTAAGACTATTGACACAAACCCAGTCGATAGGGGTTCCTAGCATTGTCGACACCCAAAACACCGTGATCTCCCTGAGCACCGGCCCAGACAGGTTTCACCCCATCTAGCAACACCTGCAGAGCATATGAGGTCTCACCTGATATGTTCAAGGGAGAGTTGACGGAACCTTGTTTTCGTTGAATGAAAGAGGATGTTGTGGATCAACTACTAACTTATTGCAACATTCCAGAAGTAAATCGCAGCATTTCACACAGATATTTAATCATAATTGCGACATCATTCAACAAATCATAATTGCAACGATATAACAGTAATGCATTAGTAATAGCAATGAAACATCGCATCATTCAGATAGTCATACTACAAAATGCATTACCACAGATAGATAGTAAAACCATAGGGATTTTGCTCAAAAGTTCTATCGCATCATATTAACTTCGGAAAAACCCAGCAAAATACTTAGTCTCATTTCCGGATTAAGATATCTCAGATGACAATCATACTCTCCAAAAAGATAACCCAAAGATAGATCGATCAAAAAGATATATCAACACTTACAAACCTACATCTATTTATAGTCTTGTGCCTTCCATTGCTTGTCCACTTACTAACTACTTCCTAACCTACACTTCAAAGCAAATGACCTGAAATATATCTATTATGGTCCAAATGACCCAAAAACCTGCATACTGCGGTTCAACTGACCCAAAATTACATAAAATATTAACATTCATGCTCAGCTTTCCGCATTCGGTGGTATCTTTGCCCTATATAGCATCCGCGATGCTACGATGCTGACTTGTCCAAACCACCTTCCAACAGGCCCCAAACAAAATCTTGTGGCTCGCCCTCGAGCCACATCAGCAGGACATGGTGTACTCACTTGTCTTCACCCGAAAGTCTTCGTACTGCTGGCGGATTTCGCTAACCTATTGCATGACAGTTGCGGCGACTTCCTAGCTCTCAGTTAATTCCTGTGCTAAAGGGTGGTGAACTAGGTGTGAATCAACCTTCTGCTTTCCCTCCTGTATCACCTGTAGTGCAGAGCTAGCTGCAGCGTTAAATTGGGCTCCGAGGTCTTGAAACTCATCCAACTACGCATCCTGCTTCTTCTGTCGTTCTTCGGATTTGGTAACTCGTTGCTGCATCTCCTTGAGTTCTGCCAATTTGGATACCAATGTTGTCGGTGGTAGTGTGCGCATGGATATTTTCAGCATTTCTAGTTGCTCTTTTTCCTCGCATCGTGTCCTGGTCAGCGTCTCTAGTTGCTCATCTTGAAGAATACTGCCCCAAAATAGTGCGGTCTCAGCAGTGATCCCGATCGCCTCCTGTTCCAAATTGCCTAGTTGGATCGCCAACTCTTCAATGATGCCTTTCCGCATTGTGACAACTTCCAGTGGTGTGGACGGATTGAGTGCATGGGTGAAAATAGCATTTTCCTCCTGCAATGCGGAAACGATAGTCCCCAACTTGTTTGCTCGCTCGACCGGATCCAATGCTGTTGTCGGTTGCAGTACATATTGACAGGCTTCAGCAATGGCCTCCTCCAGCTGCACCGCACTGTTCCACAGGGTGGTTTTCTCCACTGTCAACAAATCCTGTTCCTTCTCTAACTCTGTAAATTCATTAGCCTTGTCAACCCGAAGCTGGTCCAACGTATCCTTAAGTACAATGACCTCTTCCTGTTGCTGCGACTTCGTTCCCTTTGAGCTCTGCCACTGCCTTGCAGACTGCCACTTCCCCTTCTTGCAATCGCAGTAGCTGACTCTTGACATACGCTTCTCTATGCTCCAGTTCCTGACTGGAAACCGTCTGTAGCTGCACCAACATTTGTGAGGACGACGCATTGATGTTAATAGACAATACCTCCAACTGTTGCAATGAAGCCTTTAGAGCCTCATCATCAGTCACAATCGTAGTTGGGGGAATTTGTACATTCTAGACCCGCGGCTCAGTGCCAATTGCGCCAACTGCCTTCACAATTGCTCCCTCTGGTACCTTCTTCAAAACAATGTCGCACAAGGGCCGAGCTGCCTGTCTGTCGACAGTGGGATCCCATTGATTGTACCATGCTCATAACGTGATTTCATTTTTCCCTCTTCAATCTCACTCTCTTCATCAGTCGATGTCTGCGATGAATCCTGGTCTGACTCATGATGACGCAGTGGTTCCAACATAGGCGCATCTGCTGGTATCCCTGTAGACTACTCCATCTAAGTAACTGGTTCGCGCCATTTTACTAACCAATCATCAATGATCGCATCTAAGTCTTCATCTGATAAATTATAGGTGGTCTGCAACCACTGCTTATCCTTATCCTTATCTCGTCATGCTTGCACATGAATACCGTGTGGCCCAAGAACGTACTGCACGATCCCCTTATGCCTTTCAACAACGTTTTGGGTCAGCCATAGAATCCGCTCGACAGCCACCTGCAACGATTCCCAATAGAACCAGAATTGCGTTACACAATCCTTGATGTGCTCTGGCTCCTATACCCACCATACGTTTTAGTAGCGTGCCCCCTTTTGAACTTGCATTGCGTCCACCTTCATTCCTTGGTAATCGTCAGGCTTCATCCAGGCGACAAGCACAACTAAAATTAGTAACCAGCTGTATGCAAATGATGTTGTCTCACCTAGGCTGCCAACGCGTCCTCCATCAACTGGTTGAGTAGAAAAAGTGACCAATTCATTTGCACTCCTTCGGCACAGAGCTCCGCGCATGTGATAACACCCGAGTTTCCTTGGTTGGGGAAGTTGTTACAAACAATCTTGGTAGCCAGGATCCACACCTCAATTTTAACTATGGGCTCGTTGGTGTTGTCTAGGCGGTAGGCCCATCCATCTTTCTGCATTTTATATTGCTTTCTCAGCCTTGCTGTGAGCTTTTTGTCATTGTTCTTCCCTTGAAAATATTGTGACAGGTCTACTCCATCCTTGGGAAACCCCGTGATTTCTGAAATCAGGTCCACTGTGATAATAACCTGCCGGTCCAACCATAAAATGCTGCCATGAAAACATGCCAACAGCTGTCTCACACACGCATTCACTTCCGTCAACTGCCCGAAGTGAGGCATGTTGATCAAACCTAATAGCCCAACCTTCTCCAAACACCGCGCCCAATATCATGCAATGTGAGGCATCGGTCCACTCGTCCCCTCTTCATGCGGCTGAAATGGCTCCGTCAAGACATCTTCCGGTGCCAGCAAATCGTGATCGTCGTACCACAGCTGCATCAACGCAGGCACAATGTCTATGGTGTTGCTCATGCCGGGTGGAATGGTCGACATCTTTATTTGATACGTTTAGTTCTTAGTGGGCTTCAGTGGCTGTATACTTAGTCAACATGGAGGTTGATAGCCCAGGATATCCATAGCATAAACACCTGCCTGGACGACAGATTCCACAACACCAGAGCTCGATGGGCTCGCCTCAGGGACTCCTTCTGGCACTTGGGCATTGGAATGGGTTCGCCGCTTCTCTAGTTGTGGGGAGCTAGGCTGCATCCCCCCCCTCTTCTGGCGCACAACTGAGGATGATCCCATCGGCATGTTAGAAACCTCTTTCTCAAGATTGACCTCTTCATCGACACTGATCGGGATGATGGGTGAATCAGCTTCACTTGAAATCTCCACCATATCAGGCTCACCCGGCATACCGTGCTCAATTCCCTCAATGCCAACAGATGGATCGATCTTCCCCAACCCCAAAAATTGCTCAACACTTCACAACTGCGCTCTGCAATTCAACCCAACTTTGCACAATTCAACAAATGGGAGTTGAACTCACTCATTACGAACAGGTGCCTTCCAACCAGCCTCGGCCTATTCTTATAGTGCCCAACTCGATCCCTCCTAATCATGACTAAATCATGCATTAATTCGGACCAAATCCTGTCTTAATGACCAAAATCCACCGTCGCTCTTGTCATCCGATCGGCCAGATCAGCCATTAATGCTCATCATGCGAACAAGCGCCATTAATTAACTGTCTAAAACTTTCAGCATTTATTACTGATTTGACCCAGTCGCGACCCTGAATGTTGTCATGGACCTACTCCCAAAGTGCGATGAAAGCACTTCGACCTGCACATTCTGTTCGTGTTGATGCACCATCCTGCCACTGATCCTTCCTGCATTTTTTTTTAATCATCGATGCAACTCAGGCATCACCCTACTCCAAGCTCGACCTACAGGGATTCAACCTGCTACCATTGATCAACTTGGGGAGCATCCCTCCCTCTAACTGCTACAACTGGTCTGCCCCTCTTGAAGTTATGCTACTGAAGCGATATGGGCCAAGCCAATGCATCTGCAACTTTCCTAGATGCTTCATAAACTTGTCATATAGCAACACCAAGTCACCTTGTTGAAACTGTTTGTTTTTTATATGGCGATCATGTCAGGCCTTCTGTCGATCCTTTTCCACGCTCTGATGAAATCCATCGATAAAGCGATCTTCCTCAAGCTGTACTAGCTGCGTCAGATGTTCTCCCAATGCCGCTGCATCTTCCATACATGTGGTCTCCGCTATGCGCAGACTCGGAACAATGTACTCCATAGGCATATTTGCCTCTTATCCATATACCAACTTAAATGGTGTCTGTCTCGTCAACCGTTTGCAAGTGGTGCGATATGCCCACAAAATTGCTGGAGTCTTCAAATCCCTGTTGTCACGGTTTGTATTGCAAACCTTTGTCAGCGCATGCTCCAAGATCTTGTTGAAATATTCCACTGTGTCATTGGCTTGCGGATGATATGGAATTCTCTTCTTGTGTTGTATCTGTAATTCCGCGGTCAATAAGCTAATGGTGCAATTGAGAAAATGGATGCCCTGATCACTCATCAATATCTTGGGGTAGCCGAAATGAGTGACGATGTTGTCAAACAAGAACTGTGTGGTAGTTGCCGCCGAACAGTCAACGACTGGTGCAGCCTCCTCCTATATTGTCAAATAATTTGTCTCCGTGATGATGTATCTTGCACCAGTGCGCTTCCCAGGTGGGTTGATAGGGCCCATGAAATCCATTTCCAATTTGTCGAATGGCTACAGTGTGACTTGAGGTTTTAATGGCATCTCATCCCTCCTCGAAAGTTTCCCTGTTAGTTAATAGACACACAACTCCGTGCATAATATACCACATCATTGTGAACCGTTGGCCACCAAAGTCCTGCATGGAGCACCTTCCTAGTAGTCGCACAATCACCATAGTTCCCCCAACTACTCGTGAATGTGCTTATGATACGATCTGCCCTTGCTCATGAGGCAGAACAAAGCACCGCAAGATCTCGTCTGGCCCCAATTTGTATAACTCACCTACAATCAACTGGAAATCAGCAGCCTTGACCACCAACTATTTCTTCTGATTGGTTGTAAACCCCTCTGGTGAGGTGCCTTTCACCAAGAACTGAATGATATATTCATAATAGTCGTCAGCTACTTCAACCTTAAATAGTTGCGCATCGGGAAACCCATCTTCAGTGTTGGCTAGTTCTTCTCTTGTCTCAATCTGTGACAGATTATCTGGCCCTACGTTGAGACATCCTGGCTTCACAATGAATTCAAAATCAAAATCCTGAAAAAGAAGTAGCCAATGACATATCTTCCCCCCTAACACAGGCTTATTGACTAGATATTTTAAGGCGGAATGATCTATGAACATCTTAAATTGTCCTCCCAATAAGTAGTGTTGAAACTTCTGCAGCGCGTATACCATCGCCAAACCTTCCCTTTGGTGGTGGTGTAGTTCCTTTCGGCCGACGACAACTTTCGACTTGCGAAAGCAATAGGATGATCCAAATCCCCCTCCCCAGGTTGTGAGAGCACTACTCCTAGCACGATCAATTATGCATCATCATGGACATGGAATTCCTTGCTCCAGTCCGAAAATACTAGTATTGGCTCTTAGGCCATCTTGGCTTTTAGTGTGTCAAAACTAACTTGGCATTCAGAGCTCCATTTAAATACCGCATCTTTCTTCAGTAGATTCTCCATAGGGGTCATGATCGCTGCATAACCCCAGATGAACCTGCGATAGTACCTTGTGTGTCCCAATGTCACTCTTAACTACTTGACATTGGTCGGCGGTGTTAGGATCAGAATGAGTGCAATGTTTGCGGGTCGACTAACAATCTCTTCTTGCAGACAATGTGACCCAGCAATATTCCAAATGGTGCACATAAAATGCACTTTTTCAAATTCAGCGATATCTGATGCTATCGACAACACTCCAACATCAATTGCAGATTGGATAGATGATCGCAGATCAAGCCGTAGATGGTCCAGTCATCCATGTACGCTTGCAAGAACTTTTGAATGAAATCCATAAAGGCATCCACAACCACCCGAGAGAATATCGTGGGTGCATTCTTCAGTCCAAATGGCATTACTATGTACTGAAAACAACCCCACTCTATGACGAATGTCATCTTGTGATGGTCTTCTTTCACAATTCTGATTTGGTGATAACCAAAGAACCCATTCGTGAATGAGTACATTTCTTGGCCGCCCACACCTTCTAGCACCTCATCAGTAAACGGAGTCGGAAATGGATCATGCAAACAAGCATCACTTAACTTCCGCAAGTCGACACAAATGCGCACTTCACCCGTCTTCTTGTCCTGCACTACCATGGGACTAATCCAATATGACTCCTCAACTGGTTCAATGATGCCAACATCCAACATATGGTCAAGTTCCACTTTGACCCGCTCCTTATGGCATGGATTCAGTCAATAGGGGTGCTTCCTAATTGGTTTTGCGTCTCGTTTTAGTGGAATCCTCATCTCCCCCAAATTGCCCAATATTCCTTTCATTTCATAAAAATTCATGGGGAACAAATCTTGGAACTCATGGAATAAATCTATGACCTTCCCCATTATCTCGTCATTCCAATAGTGCCCTACATTTGCGAACTTTGGGTTGTCCTCCATCCCAATGTTGACCTTGTGGAGCTTCAGTGGCTGACTGATCGGATCAATCGATGCATCCGGTGCTACTACATCATAAATTCCTTCAGATTCTAGAATGTTGATATTCCATAGATCGTCACCATCTTCGGGCCCACCAGTGATATTGCAACATGCCATCATGGACTGCATCTTAGTGTGCATATGCGGATCCACAAGATATGCCACCGGAACAACCTTCTGAACCACGTTGCGTATGATCTATAAAGCATTATGAACATCTGGGTTGGCATCTGCGAAGTTGAAGGTATGAGTAAAACATATTGTTAATTCTAACCAAGTGGAAATTCCCCCCCTCAATTCTGCTGCAGTATACCATGATCGCGGAATCTCGTCCAGAGTATGGATAACGCATGGACCCACTCATCCTTCAGTTGCGATACCCACAACATCTGACACTTCTTCAAATGACTACCAGGGTCATTCCGTCCATCATATTTCCATGTATGCTAAGTTTTGGTGTCTCCGAAACTAACCATCATCAGTCTGCGACATTGCTCCCATCGCGCAATTGACTTCTTATGTGCCGCCCATCAACGTGCTGGATCAGCCTTCAGTGCTTCCTCTAATGCCAACAATTGTTGTGGTTCTGAAACCTTTTCCTCGAATGCCACAAGAAAATCAGACAAACCGGGAAACCCTTCATATATTGGTAGTGCAACAATCTCAATTGCATCATGGGATAATGACTGTGTGACTAACCCACACTTGCGGACTGACAACTCATGCAAGTGGTTCTGCCAATTTTCTAAAGTGTCATCTAAATCAGAGGACACAGAGCTGAAGCTGCGCCACTCGAGCTCACCATTGGCAGTCGGGTGAATGTAATCTTTAAAAATATTGTATGACTGGTCCCACCCACTAGGATCGTCATATTTTACTGGTTCAATATACTTGTGTCATTCAGCCGGATCCAACGGAGCTACGACTCGAAGATCGTGGTTTTCAAAAGTCATCATCCGCTTCTTAAAGTTGATGATCGCTGCATTGTCTTTAGCCAATCTAATCTTGAGCAATGCGGGATAGGAGCTTCCTCCTTCAACTACTTCGATCACGTCAAAATATGCATATGTATTCATTCCCTTAATGTCCACTACCAAGCGGGGAACTCTCCCAATCGGTGTCACCTTGGCTTGATTAGCCAGACGGAGCTATACGGGATACCAGCTCAACGTGGGACTCCCCATTTTCTGCCAGGCCTGCTTGATTAAGATGTTGACATCTAAACCAAAATCCAGAGTAACTGAGTCAACTTCATAGTCTTTGATTTGAATTTTTATGCTCATCTCCTTACCATTCTTCCACCTCTGTAAGGAGTTCACCACGGACTCTTGTCATCCCATGGCTAATCACTGCAATAGTCCCTCAATTTCAGCAAGGGCACTAGAATTCTTTGCTAGTGCTAAGCAACTTTCAAAAAAAATTTGCAAGGTACCAGACCATCACGATGGACTTTCCTCTGAAGTGGCATAAAAAACAGGAGGTATGTCGCAAATAATAGCCTTACAGTGGTCTTTTTCCAACACGATGCATGCTTCAAAAAATGCATCACGTTCAGCACCAATATCAAACTATGCTTTCTTCATCTTAGCCGGTTGTATCAGAGGAGGTGAACCATCTGCACTTGTCGTCGTACCTCCTCTAGTAATAACAAAAATAGTAGCATCTTGCGCCCTTGGCTCCACGGAAATGGTTGCGATGGGTGCACCCTGATTCTAATTCAGTAGCAGATTCCCAGGTTGATTTACATTCTGGTTTTGATTTGGGCGCTGGTTCTGGTTCTGCGTCGGTTGTTGCACTTGATTCTGCACTGGTTGTTGTACTTGATTCTGGTTCAGCAATTGCGGAACATTCCCTAGTTTCCATCATGCAATCAGCTGTGGTCAGTTTTCTATAGTGTGATCATGAAAAAAACAAAACGTACAGTGCATATGGAATTGTGGGAAATCTCGCTAGTAGTTCCCTAGCACTCCGCAATTATAACATTGGACTGGTCGGTGGCCTCGTCCTCCTCCATGACCTCCATACCCTCCAAAACCACCGCTTCCACCTTGAAATCCTTCGCGGAATCCCCCTTGTTGTGGATATTGTTGCTGCATGGGATTGGGTTGTAACTTCCCTTTCTAAGCATACTGCGGCTGTTGACCATATTGGGGCTGCTGTACGTACTACAGTTGCTGAACGTATTGTTGTTGTTGAACGTACTGCTGCTGTGGCTGTGGTGCGAATTGCATCGGTGGCTATGGACCACCCGCTGTTGTGGTTGTGGTACTGCACACTGATCCTCCTTCACATAGTAGGCATTGTACGTTCTTTCATGAAGTAAGCCATATGCATGACATTCCTTATCGTCATGTCCCACAAACTTGCAGAACATGCAATATAAATTCATTGGCTTCGTAACCATCTTCTGCATGTATGGACACTCTTCATGGTAATGCCCATATACTTGGAAGACACGACACCACGGCATGCCTGCGCCACTCAAGGGGTTTGGTGCCTCGGATACCAAATAATTGCGAAAATCTGGGCAACTATCCTTAGTATGCCCCTCTCCGCGACATCACGTACACCATACTTCTTCTTGCTTTTCCTTGCCCTTCTTAAGATCTTGCAGTTGTATTGTCAAGTTAGCCAACTGTGTCTGAATCTACGACATACCTGCCGCGTTGTCGCCAATTAGCGAAGCTTCTAATCGCATTGCCATTTCTAAGGCCTCACTTGGTGTGGTAATATTTTGTTGCATCAGTGGTATCTGAATGTGAGGTAGCAATGCTGTGATGAACCATTATTTGTGTTGGACCTCGCTAATGTCAAAACTGACCCTTACCATCAACGTTTTGAATCGTTGGTCAAAATCCCACACCATTTCATTGGGATACTGCTTAATTTCTTTCAGTTCTGTAATATACTGTGCTTCTGACTTGGGCTTCTGGAATTCTACAATTAATCCTTTTCTGATTTCATCCGGCATCTTTTCAGGATTGCCGACTAGAACTTGAACAAAATTCATAAACCAGTCCAATGCGCGACCTCGAAGAGTTGTCACCAATTGTCCTTTCTTAGCATCATCATCAGTAATCTGCTTAACGGTCCATACTGCTTCACATAAAAACAAGTATTGCTTTGGTTTATCTGTTCCACTTCCTTGGAACAACGACATCTTTGCATCATCGCTCGCCATCTTTGACTTTCTTCCTACTTTCGCTGACCCGCTAGTAAGTAAATGTTGTTGACCCGATGAACACAGTGGTGTCGAAGTGGTATTTCTTACTAGTTGTACGATAGTGAGCGGAGGTGTGGGTATGCTACTACTACTAGGGTTGGGTCCTGCCTCGATCTTATGTGTAGCTTCGTTGTCCCTGTCGGCACTATGAGGTCACTTCATCCTGCGTGGTCTTCCTTCACGGTCTTATGTTTCGATTGCAACAAGCCCTTCTCCTGTCCTCTGCCTCTTTTCCTGTCGAAACCTTTCTCCTCCCCTCGTAAGACCACTCTCTTCCTTGGCTTCGTCTAGAGTCTCGTCACAACTTCCAACCATCTACCCCGTATCATGCCATTCACCGCCCCCCCTCAGCTGTGATACCCACGGTCTCTACCCACCAAGGTTTTTACTGATCAAGATGCATCTTCAATATGCCCTTTTCGTAAATGAGCATCTTTATGGACAGCTGTAGTGACAACAGAAACCGCCCTCATGGTCTACAGAAGAAATATCTTTCGGCTTCACTATATGACTTGTTCATATCAACCGCAAATTCAGTGATATAGCCTTCCAATATGCTATCTAGCCAAACTTCGACGGCCCGCGATTCTTTGTTGTCGACTTCTTGAAGTTCCTGGATCATTTCTGAGGTCCAAGATGTCGGCTCACCGCCTTGAAAGTTCCTCTTCTGAAAGATCAATTTTTCCAACCACTCAAACAAGATGACTAGGAATTCACAGAAAAAATATTTGTGCGAACTTTCATGAATGTACCTTTCCACCCATTGATCTACCGTCAACCGAGGGCTCTGGTTTTCTTTTTCAACAAATTCTTGCAAATTTTGATCAAACCAAGCTTGTATTTCTGGTTTCGTCGGATGCCACAACATATCCTCTTTCCCTTCGATCTACGGTCCCAGCAATGGAACCATTTGTTGAGACAAACCCAGTTGACAAGGGTTCCCAGCACTATCAACACCCAAACCACCGTGATCTCCCTGAGCACTGGCCTAGACAGGTTTCACCCTGTTCGGAAACACCTGTAGAGTAGATGAGGTCTCACCCGAGATTTTCAAGGGAGAGTTGACAAAACCATGTTTCCACCGAATGAAAGAGGACATTGTGGATCAACTACTAAATTATTGCAACATTATAGAAGTAAATCGCAGCATTTCACATAGATATTTAATCATAATTGCGACATCATTCAACAAATCATAATTTCAAAAGATATAATAGTAACGCATTAATATCATAGCAAGGAAACATCGTATCATTCACATATTCATACTGCAAAATGCATTACCAAAAATAGACAGTAAAACCACAGGGATTCTGCTCAAAAGATCTATCGCATCATATTAACTTCACAAAAACCTAGCAAAATACTTAGTCTCAGTTCCAGATCAAGATCTCTCAAATGACAATCATACTCTCCAAAAAGATAACCCAAAGATAGATCGATCAAAAAGATATATCAACACTTACAAACCAACATATATTTATAGGCTTACGCCTTACATTGCTTGTCCACTTACTAACTAATTCCTAATCGACACTTCAAAGCAAATGACCCAAAATCTATCTATTATGGTCCAAATGACCCAAAAACCCGCATACTATGGTTCAATTGACCCAAAATTACATAAAATATTAACATTCGCGTTCAGCTTTCCGCATTTTGTGGTATCTTCGCCCTGCGCAGCATCCGCGATGCTAACTTGTCCAAACTGCCTTCCAACAAAGACATGTCTGAACCATTTCCACACCCAATTAAGAAACTATTAGAAATATTCATCTAACATATTATAAATAAATAACAAAAAGAAAGATCCATCCTAACAACCTAATTTGCATTGTAATAAATCCATTGCTAAAACTTAATGCAACTTATACCTTCTCTATGTAGTAAGAGATCCAAGAACTATGTTGTATTCTGAAATATTGTTAGCATAGTTTCTCTTTGGATATTCCTCAGGTGCAACATCTGAGAAGGTAGTTGTAATCATCGCCATTTCCCCTTTACATGGAAAAGGAAATGAACCATGTTGAGGCAAAATTGATGCTTCTACCAAACTTGTACCAAAAAAAAAAAAAACACAAAGTTGTTTCATATTTATATAATAGCTAACTTTAAATTTTGCAATAATCGAACAAACTGTAGATATCAGTATGTTAAATTGCTCTTTTCCTGAGAAATTGAAGCAACAACCAATCTTCTTGCATGTTTTATCCCGAAGCTTATCAAAGGGTAGATTGAATGCAAGGAGAAAACAATAGAAAACAAAGGCTTTTCTAACTAACAAGACATTTCTTATTGTTGGAATCGATTTAATACAGAGAGGGGGGGTGCATCAGTATTAGTGCAGTTATTAGAAATTTGTACCTTCTTTAACAGATTAGCCTTTACTTAATATTTATCTTCTGTTATGCATAATAAAATAAACATCCACATATATATGCACCACGTAAAAAACACATAACACACGTGATTTTTACGTGGAAACCCAAACAAGAGAAAACCATAGAATGTTTTTTTATAATGAGAAAGAATACATTCAAGGAAGCACCGAATTCCTGCATTTTCCAGCACCAACTGGAAGGAGGCACCAACCTCCTGGTTTTACAGGCACCAACTTGAAGGAATCTTCTGATCCCTATGTTTTCTCTAGCACCAACTAGAAGGAGGCACTGACCCCCTGTCTGCTTTATTTTATACGAACCAACCTGAAGGAAGCTGCGACTCCCTGTCTCCTTGCCCCGTCTGACCACCCTTATGTCCAATATATCTTATTGTCTCACTGATCTTCAACTCTGCACACTTATTCATATCTTCTTATGATAATTATGTTGTGTGCACCTTTGTATACATATTGTACTCTGTCACTACGCTACATACATCACTTGACTTCTCAAACTTCCCAACTCACACTTCTACTGATGAATTACTTCATGTAATGTGTGCTCTGTTGATTCTGCAATCTACGTTTTCAGTTCAATGATTTTCTCTTCGTGATTGCAATGATCAACTAATACTGTGATTTTAATTGATAGTTTGATGTTCAGAAATGAAGCACTAGTAATAGAAGGAATTGCACACTTTTTAATGTGTTTGTTCTATTTAAGTGCTGCAGTCTCTCAGATAATGTGCGATGTCCTATACATCAAATAATTGTTCCATTTAGTTTAACTCATTGGTCTCAGATCATATGCATCATGATTCACTTATCAAATCATGTTGTTGTTATGTCGTTGCGCATCAGATGGAATTCTCAACATTGCACACTTCCATTTATGCTCATATGCATCAACTAGACATCTACGCAATATCTGATAAACTTTGGTTATGTCTTTGGGCTTTTGTCTCTACAACATCTGTGACTATTTGCATGTTGATTGTAATGCTATCCTTCGAAACATCAAGCACTTACGCATACTTCAATATTTCTCCTTCCAGTATTTGTGCAATCATCACAGATCTACATCATCATTCTATGCACCATTAAAACTTCATTCTGTTGCATGTGTGAATTTATCTCTTCACTAGATCATTTGTTCGGTCCACAAGCCCCTTGATTCCCGAGAAAACAAACTGAAAAATTGCACTCAAAGATCTTATTCTCTCGCTATCAATATTAATTTCAATCTCCAACTTGCATCTCTATTTATACATGTCCTGCATGGATTTTATGTTCACAATTTGGTCGTGACATCTTCTTCCATAATTCACAGATTATGCATATGCCACGTGTCATCATCTATGTAATACCCCTAATTTTGACTTGGAATGTATTTATCCAATATTATGTAAATGATGTAAATATGCTAGTGTAAATTCCTAGCGTGGAGCTCAAGGCCAAGGCTCGACTAGTGAATGGATAGGCATGTATGATGTTATATTTTATTTGGACTATTTGGTTGGCTTTTATGCCTAATTTGAAATGTATGTAAATATTATGCTGAAAATTAATAAAATGGTCCAACAATGGTTGTGTAAAGAGCACCAAAGGGGCTATGATTCCATCAGAGGGGAAGAGGAAGGGGGCTTATGGGAAACCCAATCCTATGCTGCCATGTGTCAACCTTAGAACTCACCCAAAATTCTGTCATGTGATGGGAATAAGCCAATTATCTCATTTTGACTATTTTCCAATCATTGATTGCACATGAGGGGTTGGTGGGAAAAGTCGCTTCTTGTAGTTATTGAAGCATCAGAGTTGTGACAATTATGCCAGTTGTTAGCAGTGCTATTTCTTCTATGGTCAGAAGCCATGTCAATTTTCTTTTCACCCTCACTTCATATCCTTGGAGTCAACACTCTCTTGATCATTATTCCATTCTCATTCTCTCATGCAAGTTGCTACACTACATAGAGTTACCATGGTTTTTCATGTCCATTACTAGATTGTATGCTAAACCCAGAAATTCGAATTAGAAGACAGAGCTACATTTTGGAAGGGAAAATCATTGGTCGTACGTGAGCATAGAGGTTGGGCAAGCTAGGAACCTTACCCATGGATTTTTGTTGCTTGTAGGTGCTTGCGAGGTCACAAATCAAGGTTACAGGTGGTTCTATAGAAGCCATATTAGATTGGAATTCTTCTCTGCATGAACTAGAAGCACCCAGCAAGATGGATCACCCAAGAGAACCGTGGATTAGTGAAGAGGATTCCTGAGGTAGTAGGGTGTTGTATGGGGTAGCTATTGTGGAATCCAAGGCTGTGAGGGCTGAGTGAGACCCCTGTAGAGCTCTGTATGAGCATTTGACTAAGCACAGAGAGAATAATGGGTTGTGGGATGAGAGATAGAAGCTTATAGGTGTTTCCTTCGCCCTGGTGGCCTCATAGCCCAGCTTGGGGGTGGCCTTAGCAACATAAATAATAAATGTTGTACTGAGTGCCTATGGTTGGGTGGAAAAACACTCTTACACAGCCAGTTGCTCGGATCTGCATTTCTCAAAGATACGTAATCTTATTCATTTGAATCTGAATTGTTTATTTGATGCCTGTAATGTTTATGCTAGTAATTGCCTGCTAGATGTGTGTGGTTAGATTATTATTTTCATTGTGCATGTTTATTAAGTTTTCTCCACACACTGTTTATTATCAAAACTCGTATTATGCATTGGGGAAAATTGTTAGAGCCTAGGAATTGCCAATGTCCCCTCCCGATGGGAGGATTGAGTGAGGGGGATGCTATTGATGCGTCATCTCTGATGTATCAAGTGCCCTCAAGGTCCAAAATTTAGTGGGAATTCACACCTTGGTGGTGTATCATTGCGCTCTTGATGTACCATTTCCTTACTATATGTGCGCAATCTTCTACTTCATCTTGGTGTATCCATGATTTGTGTTGTACCAACCCTGATGGGTAATGCATCCTTGATGTCAATACTTTGCGGGATATGCACATACTCCAACTTATTCTAAGTGGGTCTTTTACCTTTGCCACTTTATCACTTGTGAGTAATGCGCACTTGGTATATTGATGCTTAACGAATTTTTTGCATACACCAACTTCTATTTGGTGTGTCTTTGACTTCTGCTTCGTCATCACTTGTGGGACTTGCACACCTACTGTACAATCAACTTTGGAATTTTCTCATAGATGGCATTCAACCATTGTACCTTTCTAGAAACTTGTGCATGTTCCACTTACTAAAAGCATATTCTGATTGGTTATGCTTGTACGCTTTCAGGATTGTCCAACTAATAACTGCTTGCGCACTTCCAACCATTAATCAAGCAATGATTAGACTTTCCTGCACACTCGTACCATTTTTTCAACCATATCCTTGGTTGTCTGAGCATATGTACCATTTCCCAACCAACTCCTTTCCTGCTACCATGTGAATGTATGACTTGGTGGAATTGATTTCTGTGCAATGACCACATGATGTAGGATACATTAATTTTGTTCTTTCTTGAACTGGATTTGCATGATGTATCCTTGACACACATCTTTAGCCTGAATTCACTTCTAGATATAATCCAAAGTTGCACTTATGTTTTTCACTTTCACCACTTGCGCATATACTTCTGGTGTTCAGGTTTTTCCTCATCTTGCACATGTACTACTTCAAAGTGGCTTCCATATACTTCTTCATACTTCTGCAGGAATGTTGTATCCAATTTGACTCCAAATGATATCAATGAATCAATTGACATCCTCTTTGACATTAGTTTACATTCAAACACTTGAAATCATCTTTCGTTGACATCAATGACAACCAATGCTCAACACTTATGATTATCCTTGTACAAAAGATTCAAATTCCAAAACTTAGCAAGCCATACATGCCAAACATTCATCTGGGCATGCCTCATATTTAATCTAATGAAAGGATTCAAAGATAAAATATGGATCCTTGTACCATTAAGAATGAATGGATAGAATAACATAGCAAGTTGGAAGAATATGTCATAACTATGTAAGTATGACATGGAAACAAGGTACAGTGGATATAGGGAATAACTTAGTAGAAGAGATATTTTTATTAATGTATAATAGGCTATGTATATTTCCTTTTCTTTGGATAATCATTTGCATACATTCGTCTGGATTTTACTATTATATTATTCATTTTCTTTTGTGTATGACTTCCTTAACCATTCTCTTAAATTGAGGAATCCACCTTCCTATTGGGTATTCAAATAACAATAGTTAGCAAGTAAGATTTCAATTCAATTCCTTGAATTTACAACTATTACAAAACAAATACAAAGAGAACTAATGAAACTGAGGATACTTTGTCCAAAACATATCAATTCAATATTTGAGCACCTTTACAAATCTTGGAATATGATGTTGAATACTCAACATCATTATTTGTTGGAAGGTGAGAAGCTTCACTAAGGGTCAAACAAAGCAAGGTTTTAGATATGGAAATATCCTAGCAAGGAAGATGATGACTTCCAAGGAAATATTTCGTCAGATGGAATCAAATATTAAATCACCGCAAAGATGATATCAAGTCTGACGACCACCAAGTTAGAGCAGTATAATGGTGGGAATGAGAAGGGGGAATTGAATAAACCTAAAATAGTTATGAAAGGTTCCTCTAAAATAAATAAAGTTGGCACATACCCGAGACTATTTAGAGTGGAGGAAAAGCTCGATATTCAACCATATTTTAAAAGATTAGCATACTGGGCATGAGTATCGCCCGCAAAACGATATACAAATATGAAATTGTTAAAACTCATGACATAAAATTCAAGGAAAAAAATAGTAAAACCATTGTGACACAGTTCAAGTATCAAGCGCATAAAATCACTTTTATATGTAACAATTTGATAGCAGTTTCAATTTTAATGAGCTAAATACATTTTAACTATGTTACACTAGCTTTTCTAGTTATCTAAAATGGCTATATTCATTCCCTGCACAAATACCACTTCATGCCAGTAGACCACTTCCTTATTTTTACTTATGTTTGGTTAGATTTTGGTATGCCCCTTAGCATTTGTCTCAAATTTTAAGTATAATTTTATTAGCAATTTTTTTAAAATTGTGTGGAAATTGTTAAGCTGTCAACTTCATTTTTCCACTGCATTTCACATAGGTTTCATTTTTAACTTCCATTTGTCAGAAAACATAAATTTACTTTGCCAAGCATACTAGCTATTCAATTCTTTCAAACGAATATATTGCTCAAATAAGGGTGCACTTATGCTATCTAACTTTTCATGTTCACCCGAAACCCAAGCAAAGTCAAAGCTTCGAAGGATATGCTTATAAAAAAGTAGGTTCAAAGAAGAACAAGTATCAGACATTCATTAAAGTAAACAAGTGTAACCTCCATTCATTCAACACACTCAACATTGATTGTCCGATGACTAATATCAACCAATATCAACCATTAACCCAATAATTCTTTAGAAATAATTACCCTCATATAGATCAACTATTGCTAAGGGAGTTTTGACATATCACAACAAGATATATTGATTCAACAATCATAATAATTGGGAAATTGAGAAAGATTCCAACCTGGTCGAGTTTGGGTAACTAACATTTTTTTCTTCAAGTAGGGTATGCTTGGCTTGGTGGTGCAATGGAGTGGTGGTGCAGTGGAGGGATTATAAGAGTATTCAAAGTATTGATCAAGTGAAGAACAACCTGATTTGAATGTTTATCTCCTCCCATGTTCCACTCACATTAGCAGCGATAAATAGGTTGTGTTCCCACTCTCTACCATATTGTGCAGTCAGTCTGTAACTCACAATATACAAAATAGATGGCCATCAGTTCAAGCATCTGGGATTCATGAGTTATGTCACCAACCATGAAGGAAAGCATTCATTTAGTTCATTCTCCTCTAAATGAAAATACAGAATAGGAATATCTAAGTTCAAGCATTCGACATCCTTTACTGGAGTGAAAGAATTGGTTGGATGGCCTTAGCATGAAAAAAACAACTCATAAATGCACCATATACCGCCAGTTGCATTAATAGTGACTTGACAGACCCTTAGCTGAAAATTCCCCCAAGTGTAGTATTCAAATGCAGATACTTCCCTCCCATATAGACCTGATACCTGACCCTATGCAGACTCTCTCCCTCTTTACAATTAGTAATATCCATTGTTCATTGGCATTCTCATATGATTATTATACATATATATTCTATGATGTCATCCCCTTCCTCCGTCTATATCACTGGTAAATTCTCCAGCATAGAAGACTAGTGCCATTGTTTGGTATTGACCACATCAATTTGGGATGGGAGAATGCCCCGAGAGAGGGAAGTCCTTGAATATGCCTATCCATGCCAAAAAGTCATTGTTTCGTCGATATCTGGAAAAGAACAAGTAACTTCCAGACCTTTGCTTCCTGCCCTAATTTTCTGAATGCTATCACAAGAATTCATTGCAAGTTGATACAACTAGCGTCCCAGATGCTGCCTCATGAATCCGGAAAGTGGCTATAATATTGACATTTAAGAACCTATCCTTATATATAATATAGTAGCTTAATTTCAATATGTAAAATATTAGGCCTTAGTTCAGGAAGCTTTGATTCCGATCAAACATTGGGTCCATATTATTCGGTTGGATTAGCTCTGAACACCTAGTATCAAATCCCCCCACTATGCCTATCATATGGTGGTGTGGATCATCCTATGCCTTTACTATTGTCAGTGCAACACTATCAACAAAGATGACTCCAATCTCCATGCCAATAAATCCAATGAATGAAGATGAAACTTAGGCCCAATCATTGCATTGGGGCTTGTACGTATCCGAATGCTGAATAAAACTGTAATAAGCAATAATAGTAAAGAAAGGGATCAGATGTATGGTTACGGAACATGAAGAAAATGGGACCTCTCCTTTCTTTATTTTGCAACATCACATGGAAAAACATGTGATCCAAATAACAACCTCCCCCTTACCTCATTGCCTTTGTTCATAGATGGATTGTTGTGGTTAGATGCGATTCTCATGAGGAGGATTAAACTCTATTGGAGGATTGAATTCCTCTTCCTCTTGGTCTATGGGGAATTCCTTTTATTATCTCTCTTTGAATGGCTCCAGGAGATGCAATTTTGACTACAGGAGGAGCAGATATATGTTCAGAGGATGCACTATCATTGTCTAATTCAAGATTGATAGAAAAATCATAATCTATAATCCACTTACCAATTGTAAATCAAGAGGAGGGAGGTTCATTGGGGTTGATTCTCCAGTGTATTGACCCTCTCTCTTTGTCCTATAAAACAAATGATTATTAACCTTACCTGCAAATTTCATAATAAAAGCTATAAAAAAAGAATAGAAAATAAAAGTGTTTTTCCTTTGCCATACTTACAATATATGAAAGACTCGACCTCGGTTCCATCTGAAACATCAGATCTGAACAAGGAGAAGAAAAATACCCAATTGAAACCCTCTGAAATCACAGATCTTAAAAGAGAAAGAAAATCCCCAATTAAAACCCTTTCCACCAAAGTTTATTATTTTTTTCATTGTGTTTTTTTTATTGCTTTCTTTTTTCTTTTTTTTATTATTTATTATATTCTTTTTAAATATTATAAATATTACATATAATATATGACTCCACTGTAAATAAGAGGAATGACTATGCTTGTGGTATTGGAAGAAACATGAACAATAGGGCGAGATGGCTAGCCCTAACTAAAGGTCCGGAGATTGCAAGGGAAGATGGAATCACTGATCTTGCGGTTTGCGGCGACTCAATGTTAGTAATCAGGGAGGCAAGCAATCTGAGTATGAACAAAAAAATCCCCACCTCCAAAATTCATAGCCTTCTCAAGTATCTCGTCGGTGAATTTGAATCTACCAGTTTCTATCATGTTTTGAGATCGAATAATCAAGCCGCAAACAGGAAGGAAACTGAGGGTGCTACTTTAGACAGGGGTGTCCTTGTAAGCAATCGCTCTTTTAGAAACAATATTGGGATTCCTTGACACATTAAAACCTCCACACTCTCTATGATTCTAATCATTGGGAATTTGCCAAGGTTTCACCCCCTTGCTGATTTTGTTCTTCAGCAATTTTTAGGCTATGGTTCTAAACCCAACTGGGTTTTTCGAGGAAAGGACGCTGGCATGAAAGTATCACGTGGTTTCCACACGGGGTGAATCAATATTCCTCTTCAAAAGGTTGTTGAAGTCTCAGTTATAAGGTGGGCGATAGGAAGTCATCAATTTGTCTACAACTCCCCTCATAGCAGTTCCGCAAGTATGGAAAACTCAGGGTTTCCTCTCCGCATGAGTACCATCTCTATTCCTGACAATAATTATCTGGAATTTCGAAATAAATCCCCCTCTTGGACAGGGTATCTAGAAGGCCTTCAATAAAGGAAGCAATATCAAGGAACTGTGAAGGAAGGTGGTGCAGAAGATTACAAGAAGAGAAAATTTTCCTCATTTGTAGAATTTGAAGGTATGAATTATGGTTTGAGCATGGAACGGTCTCAAGGTTATGGGGCATTTGAAATGCAGGGTTAGACATCCTCCATAAGCATCATGGAAGATCGATTGGAAATCTTAGAAGCACAGGTACATGTCCTAATAATTGATGTAGCGGAATTGATGCAAATGGTGCTTCGCATGTCCAATTCAGAACTGGCAGCAAAGCTGGAGGTCTGTATGTTGAAGGAGAAATTAGAGGCCCTGGAGGTGGACATGGAGAAAGGTGACATTCAGGATATGGCACAGCTCAAGGAGATTCGAGGCATTACAAACAAGGTAGAAGAAAATATCAAAGGAATTTGTGAAGAGAGTGCAGAATTGAAGAAACCTCTGTTGAACAAGTATGGCAAGAATGGAAAGTTCTGATGTGAACTTAAACTTTCGGTATTTTTTTGTTTTTTGTATGTAGGGCTTACAAAGACTTATGTCTGTTTATTTCGTTATTTCAGTACCAATGTGTAGTATCATAGGTCTTAGTACTTCTGCTATTTGTCTTTAAGTTTGTTAGTATGCAAGCCTGCTAGTCTGTGAGAAACCGAGGCTATAGTCCTGCAAGTCTGTACGTCTGTCAGTTGGCTATATGTAAGTTTTTGGACAAAGATGTTGGTAGAGAAGTGGCCACCCATCGATGATGGAGAGCTACCTGCTCTTACACTATGTACTTTGGTTTTTCATCCTTATATATATATATATATATATATAAATTCTCACCCGTTTTTGTGAAATTTTTTTTTACATATAACATAATATTTAATTATAATATATTTATATATATTAACAATATTTACCTTGGGGTAGGCAGACGGGAGAGATAGGGTTTAAGAGATAACTTGGAAGGCATAATTGGCAGGCGGGACAAGGGACACCCCCACTACGGGAATTGGGTAGGAGACCCCAGACATCTTGTCTGCGGGTATGCCGTCGGCGGGGATTACCAGCGATTCTGGCCTACTCGGAAATGGAATGAAGGAAAGCGGCATGCAATGGAGGCTGGGGTGAGGGGATGCCTCCCGAAATCTTCTGTGATCCTATCCCTACAGATCCGAGCAGAAAAAGTGAGGGAAAAGGTGGAATTCTTGACAGAGAAGGAATTGATTGGTAAGTTCATTGGCCTTTGGCCCAAGGAAAAAGACCTAGTAAGGTGGATCAAAAGCACCTGGAACCCTATAGGAAACTATGACCTACACTTAGGAGACAAGGGTTTTTTTACCATAATTTTCTTTAATGTAGAGGATAGAGATAGGGTGCTTGAGGGGGGACCCTGCTTATTTTTCTTAGCAGGGTTGTATCTCAGACCATGGAAGGAACGTTTCAACCCAGAAACAGAGGACATGAAGGTTGCCCCAATATGGATACGGCTATTCTCGCCGCCATGTGAATTCCGGGATCTAGAAATACTAAGGGACATACGTAATACCCTAGGAGAGTTCATAAAAGTGGAGGAAAAGACTAAACAACAGAGGTATACAGCCTGCGCAAGAATCTGTGTATATATGGATCTGTCGAAGGAGCTTCCAGAAGACATAAGCTTGAATTGGGACGATAAAGAATGGACACAACCCTTGGACTACGAACATCTACCCTTCCGTTGCAGAACATGTCACAAATATGGTCATTTTCGGAGGAACTGTCCTCAGAATATCCAGATAAAGCCCTTTGCCCAATCTGATAGGGAAGGAAAAAAGGACAAAGAAGGGTTTACTCAGATCTGCAATAGAAGGAAAACCCGTTCTGGGGATAACCAAAGGAAAGGAAGGGAGAAGATCAATAATGGGGCAATTAGAAAAAACCCCTTCAAGATCTTGGAACAGGTTGGTGAGGAAGGTGAAATTCTAAAGGAAGGTAAGGACAAAGAGGAAGTGGAGACAGGAGGAGCTATGGAAACACTGAACCCTAATGAGGCACAGGAAGATTTGATAGCGGCAATGGAGGAAGATGGGAAAGAGGAAGTAGATCTAGGAGAATTAGATCTGGATGAGTTGGAAAGAGAGTGTGACAAAAAGAAGGGTGAAGGGTATGTGTCCAGAAGACAACTGGAACTCCTCCAGGAAGCAATCATCAGGACCAAAGCTAGTCAGAAGCTGGGCATACAGGCAGAAACCCAAACTGGGAATAAGCGAAAGTCACTGGAAGGAGACCAGAAGAATGGTAGAAAACCTAACAAGCAGAGAATAGCAGAGATTGGTGTGAAACTTATCGAATCAGGGAAGTATCCATCCATTAAGGCTGCCTTTACTGCTGTAAACCAAGTTTCCCAATGAAAATTGTTTCCTGGAATATAAGGGGTTGCAATCACCCCCGAAAATCCAAAACGATAGCAAGGAAAGTGAAAACAGAGAAGCCCGATGTTTTTTTTTACAAGAGACGAAATGCTCTTCTGTCACTCTTGATATGATAAGTCAAAGGATTTGGAAAGGATGCTTGGTTATGGTGGTTGATTTCACAGGTTCAGCAGGAGGCTTAGCTATTCTCTGGCGAACCAATGCTGTCACATTGAATAAATGGAGAGCCAATCGGTTCTCCCTAACCTACGATTTTCAGATGAATAATTCTAATTCTTCTGGCACTTTGGTCTATCTATATGGCCCAAGTGCTGCCCCTTTAAAAAATCAATTCCTTCACTTCCTTGAGTGGATTTTTCTACAGGCCCAGGAAGGATTGTGGATTGTTGGAGGGGACTTTAATCTGATCACCTCTTTGGAGGAGAAGAAAGGTGGACAAAGGAGTCTGGATAGGTTTCAGGAGACGTTCAGGGAAATTCTTGGCTGTGGTCTATTGATTGATGTAAAAATGGGAAATGGCTGGTTCACATGGAATAATAAGAGAGGATGCAATCACTTAGTAGCATCCAGGTTGGATAGATTCCTTGCATAAGAGGATATTGCTCGTGGTATCAGTGAAGTCAACGCTAGTGTCCTCCCTACTGCAGGATCTGATCATTGGTCGGTCTGTCTGGTCTGGGACATGTCCAGTACCAAATTCTTTCGACCTTTTCAATTTGAGAAATTATGGTTGGACCATAAGGATTTCAAGGATCTGGTGGGCCAGTGGTGTCAAGAACTGGTCCCCCCAGCAGGATCTAGAATGTACCAATTCCAACAGAAATTGAAGGCTCTAAAAGCCAGAATCCATACTTGGAATAAGGAGGATTTTGGAAACATCTTTCAAGACAAAAGAAGCTGATGGGGGAGCTAGAACTTCTGTAGAAGAAAGGAATGGATAATGGATGGACCGATGACCTAAGAGAGAAGGAACAAGTCATGGTGGAATGATTGGAAGCCAGACAGAGGCAAGAGGAATCCTACCGGAAGCAAAAGTCTCGAGTCCAATGGATCCAGGAAGGTGAAAGAAACACAAAATTCTTTCATAAAACAGTCATTCAAAATAGGCATAGATCTAAAATCCTTAAACTAATAAAGGCTAATGGGGAAATGGTGGACAATAGAGAAGGCATAGAAGAAGAACTAGTCCACCACTTTGAAAATATTCTCAAAGAAGACAGGTTGGATCGAAGTCATGACATATCCAAGATAACATGCCTAATACCACGACTGGTTAGTCAGGAGCAGAACAAAATAATAAATAAGCCTATATCCTTGCAGGAGGTTGAGGAGGCAATGAGTCAAATGGCTTTAGGGAAGACACCAGGACCGAACGGATTCACTTCAAATTTCTTCCATTCTTTCTGGTATTTAATCAAATCAGAGGTCCACCAAATTGTGGAAGAATCAAGGTGAAGTGGGGGGGTGCTGAAAGCTTTCAATGCCACTTTCTTCTCTTTGATCCCCAAAGATGGGGTTGATTCCCCAGGCAAGTTTAGACCAATTTCTCTTTGTAATGTGATCTACAAGATCATTACCAAGGTGATAGCCAATAGGCTCAAACCCCTTCTTCCCATCCTAATCAGTCAAGAACAATTTGGCTTTGTAGAAGGGAGACAAATTGTAGATGGCATTATTCTTGTCCAAGAAACTATGCATTCTCTCCGAATCACCAAGAAACTAGGTATGCTTATTAAGCTTGACATAGACAAGGCTTATGATAAAATCAGTTGGCAGTATATGTGATGCATCCTGGAGGCGTTTGGTTTCAGTAGGGACTGGGTGGCATGGATCATGAATTTGGTTTCTACCCCTTTTTTATCCATTCTCCTTAATGGTTCCCTGACTAGATTCCTTCAAGCCTCCAGGGGGATCAGGAAAGGGGATCCCCTCTCCCCCTTCCTTTTCATCCTCATGGCCGAAGGACTCAGTAAACTTCTACAATCCCAAGTTGCTAGTGGAGGGATACGAGGTCTTCAGCTGCATACTGGAATGGAGAAACAAACTCACCAGCAGTTCGTGGATGACACCATGCTCATGGGGAACCCTTCAGTCCAAGAGGCCAGGATTTTCAAAAAATGATTAGGGAAGTTTGCGAAGGCCTCTGGCCTAGAAGTCAATCCTGATAAATCTCAGGTCTTTTTTCTCAACACTCCCGGACCTACTCAGTGTAACATTTTGAGGATTCTCGGTTTTAACCGAGGATCTTTTCCCACCAAGTACCTTGGAACCCCCTTAACGGAGGGTATGATTCGACAGGTGTCTTGGCAGGATCTATTAGACAGGATGAAAAGAAAACTAAATAGTTGGACCCTTCATCCACTGAACCTTCCTAGTCGACTGGTTCTAGTCAAAGCAGTTCTCCAAGCCATGCCAATGGATATGTTCTCGATGCTATCGGCCCCCAAGTTGGTTCTAAAGGAGATTCGTTGTATACAGAGATCCTTTTTGTGGGGGGGGATGGATGAGAAATCAAAATTTGATTTGGTAAGCTGGGATAACATTTGTCAATCCAAACTCAGGGGTGGTCTTGGTCTGTGGGATCCAGCTACCCTAAGTGCAATATACGGAGCCAAAATTTGGTGGAGATGGTGCACTCATGAAAGTGAACCATGGGAAATATTATGGCATATCAAGTATGCTAGAGATAGAGAGTGAAGCTAGTTAATCAGATTTAATGAAGAAAAGCAGGGATCTCACATATGGCATAAAGCTTACTCTGAGAGGAAGTTGGTTCAGGATAACAGTGTTTGGGAAATCCATAATGGTGAGGAGGCCAACTTCTGGGATGATTCGTGGAATCAGATGCCCAGACTAGGGGATGATCTTAGATGGAAAGCCATACGGGCTCAGGGATTGGCAGCAGGAAAGACAAAGGTAGGACATTATTGGGATCATAATGTTCAGGCTAGACACCAGACATGGCAGGGTGCGGAACAATGGGATACAACTTCGTCAGAAGATCTCATATTGTCCTTTAACCGTGTGCTTCAGGAAAGAGTGATTAGGCGGAACATGGGTATTGATAAAATCCGGTGGGGTTACTCACATAAGGGTTCTTTTAGCATCAAAGAGGCCTATGATATCTACTCTCAAGTCAATGAGGAGGTGGATAACATTTGGGGAAAAATCTGGAGCATGAATGTTTGGCCTAAAATCTCGGTGTTCTATTGGCTAGTAATGTGGGGAAGGATCTTGACCAGTGAGAACCTAAGAAAATAGGGGATAATGGGACCTTCTCCATGCACTATTTGCCTTAATCATGAAGAAACCATAGGCCATCTTCTTGATTCCTGTTCTTTTTCGGCCTCGATCTGGGATAGAGGAGATTCTATTTTCAGACGGAGCAATAGAATCTGGGGCCATCCAGATCAGACTCTCAAGTCATGGGATTTGAAAGCTTATTCCAATCCAATAATAGAAACTCTATGGAATCACTTCCCAGGAATGGAAATTTGGGATCTCTGGAAAGAACAGAATGACCGCATCTTTAGGGATAATCATCATAGGGAGGAGGACGTTTGGAAGTGTTTGGTTAGAAACATGAAAGAAACAATCAAAAGTCAATAGTGGGTTGACAAAGACAAAGAGCTCAATCTGCAGGAACTTCGTATCATAGAAGGATGGGGTCTGACCCAGGCGGACCTAGAAGGTCTTCGATGGAAATTGGTTGTTTATCGACCAGTTATGCCAACTAGCTAGTCACCTCCCATTTAGTCTGGTTACAAGCTCAACTTCTTCGAGGCTTCGCGAGGAAACCCGGGTCCAGTAGGTTTTGGAGGGGTATGCTGAAACAGTGATGGGATCATCCTAAAGATATTCTTCAAGTACATTGGTCATGACTCTAACAATTTAGTAGAACTTAAAGGCATCGTTTAGGGTCTCAATGTGATCCATGCAGAGGCTTGGTATCCTACGATCATTGAAGGAGACTCTCAAATCCTGATACAGATGGACAAGAAACTCCACCAAGGACAAACCCCTGAAAAAGTCTCATCTAGCTAGCGTCTGCTTACTCGGTTGGAAGGCCTAAAGGCATCGCTATCCAATTAGAATGCCATTACCTTTTCCCATGTGAAACGGGATGCCAACAAAGTGGCGTACCTTCCAGCAAATCACAGGGTTGATGCTGACATCCATTTGGCATCTGGATCCGTGGTGGATTTCCCCGAGGATGAATGGAAAAGAACCTGTTGCCACCTTGCAGAGATAGATGTGATAGGATACAGACAGCATATGACACAGCTGGCCACCACATTGGAAAATGATAGGAGCATTGAAAGCACAGTGAGTAGGGGGTATCATGCCCAGACTTATTACTGCCCTGAATGACGTCTGTAGTACAAGCAGTCAAGTCAGAGTTCAAGGATAAAGGCATACATGGGTGAGGTAACATGATTGAGAAAGGTGGATGGAGATCACAGTGTACTACATTCAACTCTACACTCATCTGGGAAATAGGTTTATTGATTTCACTGCAGGTTATCCTGTACTTCCTGCAGTTAGGCTCTCAAGAAGCTGTAGGCTCAATGATTTTGTTAAAGGTTTTTATAAGGTGGCAGTTCATCAACTTATGTAGCCTTTTCTCTCTCGATCAGCCTACACTTTGGTGTAGTAAGAGAATCACAAGTTTCTGTGAGTGGGAACAAGGGTGGTTCACTATCATGGCACCAACTCGTCATAGCAAACCTCAATCTCCTTCAGGCATGGGGGGTATTAGTAGTTAGGGTGTTGGGGAATCCTCTACGTAGGGTAGTATTGAAGGAGGCATAGTTACGCGGGCATCAACAAGAGCTCATCTTTGGGCTTCAACATCCTTTTTTGTGGATGCATCCCCCAGTCTATCCAAGAGGAGGTTGAGGGAACCGAGCTGGCTCTTTGGAATGAGTTTCAGAACTTTCTGATAGAAGATCTCCGCCAGGAGATGACTAAGTGGGTAATGGACCCTGGCCATATAGCTGGTTGTGCCTCTCTCGATGAGAGGACCTTGATGACTTACTGGGTTACAAAGAACCTTCTGGAAAATGTCTTAATGGAAGCATACAACAAGAATCAGGGTGACGCTGAGCCGCTTCGGTCATGGAAGATACACAACCAAGACAACCGCATAATGCATGCCAAGATTGATGCTATTGCCAAGAAAATGGGCATGGTGTTCGAAGTAAAGCAGAAAGGGGATGAGGAACCAGGGAGTGTGGTCGGTGGCAGATCCAGGATTCCTCCAGCAGCTGAAGGCTCAATGGCTAATACCTTGAACTAGACCAATGCACACAGACAGGAGACGGATACATCGAGTAGGGGCTTTCCCATAGTCACAATTGATTAAGAAGTGTTTTATGGCTCTAGTCTGGTTGTAAGGAATTTTGTTTCATAGGCCAACTGTTTTAAGTATTTTAGATAGGCTAGTTAAAATAGGAATTGAACACCCCTATTTATCTCAATTCCTATTTGACAAAGTTTATGCCAGGAATAGTCCAGTTTTGTGTTGAAACATCTTGTTTAATGGGTTCCTGTTTGGCTGCTTGCAGCCAGGAATGACCTAAGACTGTATGAGACCAGTGGTCAAGCTCTGTATTTTGATTACAAGCAGTAATATATAATCCTGTTTATTTACAAAAAAAAGGGAAAACATTATTTACCTTAAAGTTAAAATTAACAGTTTAATATAATGTTTTAAATTGAAAAATTACAAGTTTAAAACATTAAAGTAATATTAATTAAAAAGATTAAGATAAAAAGATTAAAGATTGGAATAAATATGACTTAGCAAAGGTCGTGATGTTTTTAATTCCATAATAAGGCTTACGCACTCCTCCCTTGGAATAAATTTTGATGTAGTGTTAAAATTTACTAGATCATAAAATTTCATTATCAAAAATTGCAATTTTCCATTTTCATATTGATTTTGTAGTTGTTATCTGGTTGTATTTCTTATCCCTCGACTAAATTAGTCATTGTTTTAGTCATTTTTATTTGTGTGACTAATTGTTGAATTGTATTTTTTATGTGATGACTAAAATAGCCATGTTATTTAGACATTTTTAGTTCTGTTGATCAAATTTAGTCATTTTTAACTTAAAAAAAATCTCATGACTAACTTTTTTGGTCATGTAGACATTTATGTCACTTTTTGTACTAGTGTCTCTACGGTTATTTAAAGACATTGGAACACATCTCCACCCTAAAAAATAATTCTTTGAAAATATTGGCGGCATGTTGGCTCATGAAAGTGGTTGTGATACCACTTGTGGTGTTGTTTAGCCCGTAAAATTAAAACAATGCAAGATATATAGAGATTGAAAATTTAGTAAACCATCTGGACTGGCAGGAGCAGGAGGAGTATTCTATGACTCCAAGGGAAACGAAAAGAAAGAATATGCTTGGGGCATAGGAAAAAATACCAACAATGGAGCTGAGTGGCTAGCTCTCATTAAAGGACTCGAGCTTTCCAGAAAGGAGGGAATTGAGAAACTAACTATCTTCGGCGATTCGATTATGGTCATAGGGGAAGCAAGGAGCCTTGCAAAAGACATAAAGAAACCTACCAACAAATTTCAGCATATCCTAAAGTACATTGCTCGAGAATTCAAGGAAATCAACTTCCTCCACATTCTTAGATCTAACAACAACTACACGGACAAGATGGAAAACTCTGGAGTTAATTTGGCATCTGGTGTTTTATTTAGCAATGATCAAGATATAGGAATTGCATGGGTCCCCTAATCCTTATTCGAATTTTGGTCTCTTTTATGGTAAAAATACGGTATTTGTTTGGCCCCTTTGAAATCCTCGATTGGCACCTTATTAGTAGGTTCAACACATCAATCAAGGACAAAAGGAGGATACAGGATCCTCCCACACGAGCATCCCACATGGCCTCCATGCAGGGCTTAATGACGGTCATTCCTAGAGGTTATTTTGGGTTTAAACTTGGAAGAGACGCCACCTACAATTATGCATCGAAATGATCCTATTCAGTTTATCCTCCTTCTAATTCCGAATACCCTGTCTCATACTATGATCCTGTTCCAAGCCCCCTAGCAAGGCGTCATTGCATTTACAGGATGGCAGAGAATTTGTCCTTCCATGGTGGGAAGCAAGTGATATCTCACGGGACCTCTCTATGCGAATCTGGCACAGAAGGAACCATTGGTATCAAGTGCAGGTGCTGGCATCAAGAGTGCACATCCATCATTGAAAACTCATGGGAAAGCGACCTACCTGTGTCATGGGCTCCATTCAACAAAGGACAGGCTAGGGTTCGATAATTTGTCAATAGCTTTCCAGACATACTTGTGTGATTTAGAGGCTCAGATTTGAACTGTCAGCAATGAGAGTTATGAACTTAAGAAGGATTTCACTCATCTATTTGCACTGGTGAATGAAACGGACATCAAGGTGCGCAGGCTCAATGCCAAAGTTCCAGACCAGGTAGCCTCATTGGTGGAGGCCAAACTTGACAACTTGGATGCCAGAATGCTCATAATTCATGGCACTGCAATGGTGGTTGTAGAAAATTTGAATGAGATGCGTAAGGACATCAGTGAGATAGCCGAGGAGGCCAATGGAAAGAAAAAATGCATTCCTGAGTAATGTTGTGAGCTATGTCCGATTGATAATTTTTTTGGTGTGTAGTTTTCTAGCGAAAGCCATGAATCTTTTTTGTAAATTCATTCCTAGTTTACAAGCTCAAAACTTTGTATTCTATGTCTTTCAAGTATGTTTTATTACTCAGGAATTTTGTAAGAAGATATAAGCTTTCTAGAATAGGGATTAATTTTGAACAAATTAGGATAGCAGATTCAAAGTTTGCAGGCATGGCTCTGCTTCTTCTCAAAGAGTTGCCTTATTGTAAGTCCTTTTTTGTACGCTCTATTTCATTTTTAATATAAAGTTGATTAAACATTTCTGTAAAAAACAAATGCAATAAACCATAATTTATGGTGCATAGTAAGAAACATTAGACAGTAGAAAGATAAATATTATTGGGAATAAGTATTTTATTATGAGAATAGATTATTTTAACAATGTTCACGCATCTCTTACAGTTGGGAAACCTTTCACTTGAGAAAAAATTTGATACAATAGTTCTTGACAAACCCCTTCATGGCCTTATATCTCTCTAAATAGGTTTCCCATATACAAAACTCTAACTACTTGACATGATCAAAAAATTTAAAGTACCAACTTTCTAGTGGGTTTTAATTAAAAGAGATACTCCCTTTTACATTGATTGTTGACTACTAAATACTTGGTCTAATTCCAAATAGATGGTCGTATACAATGCATGACTAAATCCTAAAGTAAGGTAGGTTAGGGTAGGAACCTAACAACAAAGCTATGCCTCCACTAGAGATAAACAAACCTTGAAGTTGGTCTCTTTCTATGAATGTTTGCTGCCCAATATGCATCAAAATAACTTCTAAGATGCAAATATTTTTTTGAACTCCAATTGAATGTAATTTTGTGCTTAGTTGTTCCTTGAAGATATATGAAAATTCTTTTGACTATTGCCCAATGTTGTGGTCTAGAATTGCTGGAAAATTTGTTCATAATTTTCTTACAACATGTGCGATATCAGGTTTTTTATAAACCAGCGGATACATTAGGCTTCCAAAAATGTTGTGATATGGAACCATGCTCATATAATTTTCTTCACCATGTGCTTCGGGACATATTCCTAGCAAATTCTTATTTCCTATTTCCATTGGAGTGCTTATTGGTTTGAAATTTTCCATCCCAAATTTCTTGAGAATTTTCCTAATGTAACTCTCTTGACTAAGATGAATTTTCCTCTTCACTTTGTCTGTTAAAACTTGAATGCCGAGGAAATAGTGGATCTCACCATGATTGGTCATCTCAAATTTTGGAGCTAATTGAGACTCAAACAAGTCTAAGATCTTAAGATCATTACTCATAATGATGGTATCATCAACATACAAGGCTAAAATGACCGTCGAGTCACCAATCTGCTTGATGTAGACATTCAAATCAACATTGTAACTCATGTATCCTTTCTTTTGGACAAACCCAAAAATATATTGTTTCAATCCATATACCATTTTCTGAAGCTTGCATATTATATTCTCCTTTCCTTCTAGTATCCTTCTAGTTTTTCTATATAAATTTCTTCTCTTAAAATCCATTTAAAAACATTGTTTTTATATCTAGTTGATATACATGAATATCTAAGGCTATTGCAATTGCTAACATAACTTTCATAGATGTTACCTTGACTATAGGTAAGAAAGTGTTATGGTAATCCAAATGTATGATTTCAGTGTAATACGTTTCCACCAAATAAGCCTTGAAATAGTCTATCAATCTATTTCACTTATACTTTGGTTTGAATAACCAGTTACCCTCAACTACTCACCTTTTCAGTGGAAGAAATGTGAGTTTCCAAGTATTACTTTTATGATCGATTCATATTCAACATCCAATGCTTTCCTCCAATTTGCTTCATAAACACTTTCAAGTGCTTCTTGAAAAATGTGTGGTTCATTAACCTCTAGATTAAGTGCATCTGATTCCAATGCATTTTGAGTAGGTTTTCAAGGTCTTGTTAATCTATGAAGATGCAACCCTCCTTGTACATTTCTTGTGTGCTATGTGGCTATGTATTAGTTTTTCTATAGTACAATACTCATAGTAAGATTCTTCTTTATATTTGAGATCATAACACCTTATATGAATCCTTAAAACTTCTCAAATATGCTAATTTGTGCATAACTATTTTTTTGTCAAAAATGATATCACTTTTTACGGGAATCTCATGTGTTATGGGATCATAAGGTAGGTTAGGGTAGGAACCTAACAACAAAGCTATGCCTCCACTAGGGATAAAAAAACCTTGAAGTTGGTCTCTTTCTATGAATGTTTGCTTCACAATATGCATCAAAATAACTTGTAAGATGCAAATATTTTTTTGAACTCCAATTGAATGTAATTTTGTGCTTAGTTGTTCCTTGAAGATATATGAAAATTCTTTTGACTATTTCCCAATGTTGTGGTCTAGAATTGCTGGAAACTTTGTTCATAATTTCCTTACAACATGTGCGAAATCAGGTTTTTTATAAACCATTGGATACATTAGGCTTCCAAAAATGTTGTGATATGGAACCATGCTCATATAATTTTCTTCATCATGTGCTTCAGGACATGTTTCTAGCAAATTATTATTTCCTACTTCCATTGGAGTGCTTATTGGTTTGAAATTTTCCATCCCAAATTTCTTGAGAATTTTCCTAATGTAAGTCTCTTGACTAAGATGAATTTTCCTCTTCACTCCGTCTGTTAAAACTTGAATGTTGAGGCAATAGTGGATCTCACCATGATTGGTCATCTCAAATTTTGCATCTAATTGAGACTCAAACAATTCTAAGATCTTAAGATCATTACTCATAATGATGGTATCATCAACATACAAGGCTAAAATGACCGTCGACTCACCAATATGCTTGATGTAGACATTCAAATCAACATTGTAACTCATGTATCCTTTATTTTGGATAAACCTAACAATATATTGTTTCAATCCATATACCATTTTCTGAAGCTTGCATATTATATTCTCCTTTCCTTCTAGTATCCTTCTAGTTTTTCTATATAAATTTATTCTCTTAAAATCCATTTAAAAACATTGTTTGTATATCTAGTTGATGTTAGAAAAATAGGATCGCAGAGCAATAACAATAAACATAAATGCAAATATAAACACACATACACATTACAAGAGAGACACAGATATATTGTAACTTCTAAGAATATTATATTGTGTAGTTTATTATTCCGGAGATGTTTCATTCCTCCGACGGGACTTTGTTGTATATCCGGAGATGTTTATTCCTCCATGGATAATGTGGTAACTTGGGTTATTAGACTTCCCTAGTGGGGGTTGGCCCTGTATGTGTTATGTGGGTTAAAGGGTTCTTAGACCACCCTAGTGGGGTAATCCATATCACATTATGTAAAGTGGTTAAGTTGGGCCGACCTAGCTTGTGTAAAAGACAAGTCGGAGTTGTGTATAAATAGAGGAGGTGTGTTCCCTATTTAACACACACTACACTCACTTGTGATTGGAGCATAGGTGAGGGAGATATCGGATATGGAGGAGAAGGAGATCATTTCTATGGTTTACATCTTTGTATTTGTTGTTCATCTATATTAAGGAAGATTTGCTGGGTTTTCTACCCCATGAGGGTTTCCCAGGATAAATCTGTGTCTCTTGTGTTTATGATGTGCTTGTTGTTCTTTTAGTGATCTTGTATATGCTATTGTTGTGAAATGGAATGTAATGTTGATATTTTTTGTCTTAGCATATTGAATCTTAACATGGTATCAGAGCTAACCTGAAGGAAGGCAATGTATGGCACTTACAACACTTGCTTCACTTGTGACAATTTGAAGGTTAGGGTTTTATATATCAAAAACTAGTCATCGTGGAACTTTCCCTATAAATCCATTTGGGAGAAGGTTCAGGATTTGAAACCTTTAAAAGTCATATATAACATACCCATGTACCTTGTGTCCAAAGGAAAACCTCAGATTCATTGTACTTTGTGATTTATGATCAGTACAAGTTAGGGTTTCTGCCTCCTCCAGATCTCGGTCATAAAAGTTGACCTAGGAAAAAAGGTCACAACTTGGGCTAGGAAGCTCCAAATGAAATTTCGTAAAAAGGGATAGGTAGAGCACATACTGTAGTGTCTTAGGTAACATTTTTAGAGGACGAAATTGAACTAGTGACATGTGGCACGCCATACAAGTTCACTCTCCTAGTTTATCCCATAAACAGGTCACGTTGCGACACTTGGTATAAATCTCTCTCAGAGAATCTAATGGAGGTCAGACCTATGGAGTTGGAAAGAAGATAGGTCGGGCTACCACAGGAAGAATTTTCAGAACCTGTGGATTCATAATTTCAGAGTTACACTAGAAACAATCAGGTGCATAGTTCTGTCAAAACAGATTTGGATTTTGAGCACCTTCATTCTTGAATCGTCACTGCTATGGGAAATTAGGGTTTCAGAGAAAGTTGAAATTATTGGAATCGGAGACCACGGTTGAATGCTCCTCAGAAAAATAAAAATTTAGAGACCAAGATCAAAATTTTTGGTTGGTCATAAGGTCGGGCTTGATCAAACCCTAGTTTGGGATTTTGATCGGAAAGGTGGAAAATTAGGGCTTCTGCAAAAGTTGGAATTTTTTAAGTCTGTGACGACGGCTGGAAGCTCCTTAGAAAAATCAAAGTTTAGAGTTTTGGTTCGAACCTTTTGATTGGGAAGAAGGGTGGGCTTTATCAAACCCTAGTTCGGGGTCCTGTCGAGTGAATCCAAAAGTTTCAAAGGCAATTTTGAGCGGTCAAATTTTGCAGTTTTCAAAATTGAAGTATACCATCTTGATCAGCTCAGCAAGCCACATCTTTCCATCCATTCAAAAGTTTGAAATTCAAAGTTTTAATTTTTAGGGTTTCTCTGACAAACCCTAATCTAGCTCCAAATCCAGTTTCAGCAAATCAAAGTGGATTGGGTTAAAAGCAATCCTGACAGGTATGACTTCATGAAATACAGGTACATCAAGAAAGACAAATCAAGTTCTATGACCATGATGACATGAAGACAAAGACTCATCCATAATCTTTGATCACATAGAAGCTCTACTTACGAGGTATGTATGACTTTGTTCTACTATGCTTAACCTGTGAGATATGCAGGTTCTAGCACAAGGTGTCTAAATCATTGAAGAGAACAAAGAAGATATTGTTTGGGTATGTTAAGACATAACCAAGCTTAATAATCTAGGTATGTTTTCCTATATCACATTAGAATCCTACTTTGTTAGGATCTTAGCTAAGTATACCTGTGTATGAAATAATCATGACCATACATACTTAAAATTATAATGTTTTGATAATATTGAGATTATACTAATGAATGTATGTTTGTGTATGAGATCATGAGGATGACACTAGTGCACACGTAATCATGCATAGTGGTACAGAATGAATAGAAGTTCATAATACATATAGAGATAAAGCGGGAGGCAACCACACAAACATAAAAGATAAGTATTTGAGTTGTTATTTGAATCTCTGAAATAGTAATGATATTGCTTGTAATAGTTGTATGCATATTCGTATTCCTAGAATATATCATGCATAGTGTAAGCATTCATATAACATTGAATAGTATACTACTAATTTGCATATAATTGGTAAGTTGGACGAACATTCCATTGTTTCTTGTCTAGAATGAAACCTCTTTGCTGACATGCTGAGAGCTGTGCATGCTCTTGATAGTATGTTCTGGTAGAGATGGAAGGCATCTAGATAGCCACTGTTTGCATATGGGATATGGAAAAGTGTTGTGCCAAAGTATTGGTCAAGATAGTTGCATAACTATGTGAATCATATCTGTATGCATAATAGGTTATCATGTCAACATGATTTGATGATTATGAAGTATTACTAATCATGTAATTAACTTTGATTTGTAGGAAAGATCATGAAGAACGATGAACACCGAACAAGTGATGGATGTTCAACAAGAAGATTTACAAATCAAAACATACTATAGAAGGCTCGTGGCTAGAAGATTCTCTTAGAAAGAGGAAGAGGATCATGACGAGATGTTTTCTCCAAGTGGCTAGATAAGACTATTCTCTTAATGGTGTAATTGAAGAAGAAGTGTGAATTGAGCTCTGTATGGGTACCTAGGATCGATAGTCATTTGATGAGCTTAATGATCACCATGGGTGATGCGGATTTCAACCTTTGATACAAGGTTGAAGATGGTGTATATATTCAAATGAAATTCTTCTCTTAGATAAATGAAAGAAGGAACTCACCACAGAGTTCGAATGATCTTGAGGCTCATATCAGTAGACCCATCTGACGGGAGATGGCACAAATAGATATGCAGAAGATCACTCAGAGTAGGAATGATGTTTAGTCACAGAGGAAGATTTGATAGTTTCTTGACAAACTTGGGATCTACTAGAAGTAAAGTTGATCCTAACCTTTGCCTTAAGGTTATGGATGATACTATTATTGTATGAGGATGATCTCTTTCTGACAGGGAATGAGAAATAGATCATGGAAAGCAAGAATAAGCTTGCTACAGAATTTGAGATGAAAAATCTCGGATTGATGCATTACTTCAGAAGGAATCTTTCTCAACCAGGGAAAAGTATGTTGTGGAAATATTGATAAGATTTGATATGTTGGAATGTACAACCATGGCCACTCTCATGGGTTCCAACTTGAAGCTGTTAGCTGATGAATCATCAGAGTTAGTGGATGTGACTCTGTGCAGACAAATTATTGGGTCATTGATGTATCTGACGAATACAAGGCCAGATATATGCTTTGTTGTGAACACCTTGAGTCAGTATCTAGTGGAACCTAGGTGTGTTCACTTGATAGCTACAAATCATGTGATGAGGTACGTAAAGGGTACGATAGACTTTGGTCTATGTTATCTTGGAGATCATGACTTCAGATTGTATGGCTACACAGATGTTGATTGGGCAGGAAGTGTACATAGGGCGGATGTTATTGTCTGGGATCTGACATGATCTCGTGAATTAGCAAGAAGTAGTATAGTGTGGCTCTTAGTACAATTGAAGCAGAATATATATATCTTCTTTCTCTGCTAGTTGTGAAGTGATATGGCTTCGGAAATTGTTATCAAGATTGTTTGACTTAGAGATGGACTCCACTGTGATCCCGTGTGACAACTAGAGTTGTCTCAAGATGACAGAGAATCCAGTATTCCATGATAAGTCAAAGCACATAGAGATCTAATATTTCTATATACGGGATATCATGTAGAAAGGAGCTATCAAGCTCGAGTATGTTAGCACTGAGGAACAAGTTGCTGATGTATTGACCAAACCTCTGTCTCGAGTAAAGTTTGAGTATTTCTGAGACAAGCTTGGTGTTGTTTAGAAGGATCCTCGTTGAAAGGGGGAGTGATATGGTCGATGATGATATTTGGATATTGGTATCGATGAGGATACTGTATCGATGACGAGGATACTTGTATCGATGACGAGGATACTTGTATTGATGATATGGATACTTGTATCGATGATGAGGATACATGTATTGATGATGAGGTTACTTGTTCCAATGTGAGGTCGATGATGAGGTTGTTGGTTACGATGATGAGGTCGATGCATGGTCCTTAGAATTTGTATATGAGGACGAGAAGGGATTGTATCATCCCTAGACATAGGTCCCTGAACATATTTGTAGACTCTTGTCTTCGAGAAAGATGTTGGTGAATGATGTAATGTGCGCTCCTAGACTGCTCAGCATAAGAGTAGGGGATCATTCACAAAAACTGTAATGATGTAATGTTTGCTCCTGGATTAGCAGGTGATCATTCACAGGTTGTAAATCCTAGATATGATCTAGGTCACACCCCGGTGGAAATAGTACTGGCTCTGTGGTTGACTGGAATGATGTAATGTTCGCTCCTATACTGCTCAGTGTAGCAGTAGGTGATCATTCACAGGTCCTGAAATGATGTAATGTTTGCTCCTGGACTACTCAGTGCAGCAGCAGGTGATCACTCACAGGTGATAAGATCCTAGATTTAATCTAGATCACATCCAGTATGAAAAAGGACTGGCGCTGTGGTCGGGATTGCATCATCCCTGAATGCTTGGTTCAAAATGTACGTGATGGGGATTGCATCATACCAAAACCACTAGTTCAAAATGTATGTGATGGGGATTTCATCATCCCGGAACCACTAGTAAATGTACGTGATGGGGATTGCATCATCTCAGAACCACTAGTTCAAAATGTACATGATGGGGATTGCATCATCCATGAACCACTAGTTCGAAACGTACGTGATGGGGATTGTATCATCCCCGGACTTCGGTCCCTGAATTTATCCGTACTAGACAGATGTCTCCGATAAGTGGTCCCTAGTGGATGAGAGGGGATTGTATCATCCCCGGACTTCGGTCCCTGAATTGATCTATAGACAGATGTCTCTGAGAAGTGGTCCCTAGTGGACGAGAGGGGATTGTATCATCCCCAGACTTTGGTCCCTGAATTGATCTGTAGACAGATGTCTCTAGGAAGTGGTCCCTAGTGGATGAGAGGGGATTGTATCATCCCTGGACTTTGGTCCCTGAATTGATTCGTAGACATATGTCTTCGAAAAAGAGGTCCTTAGACTCTATCTAAGTTGACGAGTGGACTGCATCGTCCCTAGACATGTTATGTTGTCTTAAATGGATCATGTGTATTGCAGGGTATGCTGCTATGATACTGTTGATCATGATGGTCTAGATGACAATGCTGTTGATCGTGATGATCTAGATGATGATGGTATTGATCGTGATGATCTAGATGATGATGATGTTGATCATGATGAACTAGATGACGATGCTACTGATCGTGATGATCTAGATGACGATGTTGTCGATCGTGATGATCTAGATGAAGATGATGTTGATCATGATGATATAGATGATGATGATGTTGATCATGATGATTTGGATGACGATGATGTTGATCATGATGATCTAGATTACGATGATGCTGATCGTGATGATCTAGATGATGATGTTGTTGATCGTGTGATGACGATGATGATGATCGTGTGATGATGATGCTGATGATCGTGTGATGACGATGCTATTGATCATGAGGATCTAGATGATGATGTTGATCGGGAGATCCAGACGATGAGGCTGTTGATCGAGGGATCCAGATGATGATGTTGATCGAGAGATCCACACGATGAGGTTGTTGATCGAGAGATCCAATGATGATGTTACTGTAGTTGTTCGAGTGTTGTAGAAGATGAAGACTCGGTACTAAAGATGTTGATGTTGCAGTATTGAAGATCTTGAAGATGTTCCAGTAACTGTTTGAGTTACTGATGATGTATAAAGAAAGCTTCCAATGATTTATAGATGCATCATGTATGATTTTGATGACTCCTTTCTCCTGCAGATGTTGTTATAATATCCTTCTCATTAAGGGGGAGTGTTGAAATATTGTAACTTCTAAGAATATTATATTGTGTACTTTATTATTCCGTAGATGTTTCATTCCTTCGACGGGACTTTGTTGTATATCCAGAGATGTTTATTCCTCCGTGGATAATGTGGTAACTTGGGTTATTAGATTTCCCTAGTGGGGGTTGGCCCTTTATGTGTTATGTGGGTTAAAGGGTTATTAGACCACCCTAGTGGGGTCGGCCCTGTCACATTATGTAAAGTGGTTAAGTTGGGGCCGACCTAGCTTGTGTAAAATAAAAGTAGGAGTTGTGTATACATAGAGGAGGTGTGTTCCTCATTTAACACACACTACACTCACTTGTGATTGGAACATAGGTGAGTGAGAGATATGCTATGGAGGAGAACGAGCTCATTTCTATGGTTTACATATTTGTATTTTTTGGTCATCTATATTGAGGAAGCTTTGCTGGGTTTTCTACCCCATGAGGGTTTCCCAGGATAAATATGTGTCTCTTGTGTTTATGATGTGCTTGTTGTTCTTTCAGTGATCCTGTATATGCTATTGTTGTGAAATGGAATGTAATGCTGATATTTTATGTCTTAGCATATTGAATCTTAACATATATCATGGTTCACCCAACTTGGGCTACGTCCACACTGAAGTTTCCAGTCCTATTATTATACCATCCAACAAAGTGAAGGGATACAACCTGCAACACAACCATTGCACTTCGTCTTCACTGTCTCACAGTCTCTCTTCTTGATCTCAGAGATCTTTACAATGCATAAAACCTAATACATCAACCCTATCCATATTACAATGTCTTTCTTTTATAAGGGAGATACAATGGGAAAATACCATGGGTTACCCAAAACCATGGGCCCAAAAATTGTTGGTGAAAACAACCCCAAATATGTTTCTCTGGGGCGTTTCCCCCGAACCCCCATTTCTCAGTGACGCTGCCCCCGAACCCCCATTCACGGGGGCTCCGCCCCTACACCCCTGAACCCCAAGGTAAGGGAATTAGTGTACAGTACTCTAAGGTGCATGGCTGAGACAATATCATCTATGAGACTGGAATATCTGGCTCCACCACCAACAATTGATAAACATGAATATCTAAGGTTATTGCAATTGCTAACATAACTTTCATGGATGTTATCTTGACTATATGTAAGAAAGTGTTATGGTAATCCAAATGTATGATTTGAGTGTAATACATTTCCACCAAATAAGCCTTGAAATAGTTTATCAATCAATCTCACTTATACTTTGGTTTGAATAACCAGTTACCCTCAACTACTCACCTTTTCAGTGGAATAAATGTGAGTTTCCAAGTATGACTTTTATGATCGATTCATATTCAACATCCAGTGCTTTCCTCCAATTTGCTTCATAAACACTTTCAAGTGATTCTTGAAAAATGTGTGGTTCATTAACCTCTAGATGAAGTGCATATGATTCCAATGCATTTTGAGTAGGTTTTCAAGGTCTTGTTGATCTACGAAGATGCAACCCTCCTTGTACATTTATTGTGTGCTATGTGGCTATGTATTAGTTTTTCTATAGTAAAATACTCATAGTAAGATTCTTCTTTAGATTTGAGATCATAACACCTTATATGAATCCTTAAAACTTCTCAAATATGCTAATTTGTGCATAACTATTTTTTTGTCAAAAATGATGTCACTTTTTACTAGAATCTCATGTGTTATGGGATCATAAATTTGATATCCCTTTGAGTCTAGGTTGTATCCAACCATTACACATTTATTTCTCTTGTCATATAGATTCCTCTATTCTTCTTTCGATGCGTGTGCATGTTATAGCATGGTTTGCCACATCTCTGCAACATGCATTGCAGACTCCCTTACCCTGTAATGGTTAAAACTACATTATCCCTTCTCATTCAAACCTTCAAAAATACTAATTTAATACATGGAAATGACTTGTGTGTGGCTAGCTCGCATCCATGCGACCTTGTAGAGTTTATCCCATGTCCATGTTGTTCTAAAGGTAAAAAATAAAATAAGCTTAAGGAAACATAAAAAAAGCATATTCACGGTTATTCAGCTGTCCTTTTCCAATAAATAACTAATAGAACTTCCCTAATTGCCTCCCCAAAAATATAAAAGAGGCAAGAGGAATCAAGAGAAAGAAGAGAGAAAATATGAAAGCACCCTTATGTTTCTCTTTTGCATATTGAAACCATAAACCCTATTCCTAGGTCTGTAATTAAAACCCCCATATCTAGAAATATGCATTTCCAGCATTGTCCATTTCTTTCTTTCCAAGAAACTATCATATTGTTTTATTTGGGCATGCCTTTGGAATATTGAAGAGGTGTGTATGTGTCTGGATCGGGATGGAGGAACCCAATATCCAGTTTCAGAATAGTGTCATAGCCAAGAACAGGTGAAATCTATCTTGTATCTTGTTGTTATTTTGTATAAAGAATTATTTTTCCTATCGAGTGATGTGTTGATATCTTTTTATTTATTATCTTGCAAATTCAACATATTTATATGTGATTAAATCATTATATTTTCTGCAGTCTACTTGTATCTTTGTTGCTATTTGTGATTGAAGATTGTTAAAGACACATTTGGAGCAAAGATGAAGAGAAGGATCTTCTACAAACATTGGAGCTGAGGTAGGAAAGATTTCCTTGGTTTTCCAATTGTATCTTGAAACTGTAAATTGATTTATATTGCATTTACTGGTAGGATTGTTGTGAATTGTTTATGGGAGCCACTTTGTAGAACTTGTCCCAAAAGGTTACTAGGGACTAATTCCCTGAAACATAATTGGTAGATTCACTCAGAAGTTGTCTCTATTTTGGGTTGTTAGGGTCTTGAGTTTTGTGCTTTTTTTTGTTTGAATCAATATGTTTTTTGAAGATATCCCATGTTAAACTAGTAACTACACATTTTAGAACCCTTATAGAAAGGAATTTTGAATGTCTCGGCTTTGGTTTTTCAATTTTTTCATTTTTCCTGTGCATGTATGCGGGTTGTTGTGAACACAGGTGCGTTTTAGGCCTGGGATGTTTCTGTTTTTGAAAAAAAAAATCCCAGGAATGCGACCTAAACACTAGATAGTTGTGTCCATAATGATCTGCCATTACATAGACCGCATCTGTCAAATTTTCCTTTTTCCTTCAGTTTTCTATTTTTCAAAGCTTGGAATGTGGGTTGCTCTTTTATCTAAATTGACTATGAGAGGTTAAGTATCAGTTGGTTAATCCAAAAATTGATTTATTCCCAAGAACAATTTTTTTTTTTTAATACCAAGTTGATTTTTTTGTGGAGTTTTTTTTGTCTTTTTCCATCCACTCTTTCCGGTTCTTTTTCAATTTTTGTACATTGTTTAGATCCAAGGTTATAAAAAAATTAGAATATGCTCTTTATACATCTTTCAAAATAAAACAACAAAAAAAAAATCTTTAGAAGTTCGTAAAAATAATTTTTATTTTGTTCTTGTGTGTGCATTGAAAAAGTAAAAGAAAAACTTTGCTTTTAAGTCATTTTCTTCCTTCGATTTTTGTTTACAAAACTAAAAGAAAATTTTGCATAATCCTTTCTTTGCATATAGTTAAAAAAAAAAAAAAAAAATAACTTATTAGTAGGATTCAAATTCCTTTCTTTTTCATTTAGTTTCCGGGAAAAGAAATGTCGTGCTTTTATTTTGTTATTACAAAAGAAAAGGGGAAAATAAGTGACATAATAGGAGTGTTGCATTTCTTTGTTTTTCATTTAAATATTACAAGCACTCCTTTTCTTTCTACAAGTGTTATTTGATCTTAAAAGTTTATTTCCTGCAAAGAGTCAAAACATCATAAGTTGCATATCTGCACCCCTTGACTAAGAAATCCATCTAAAATGAACGCTTTAATTAAAACCAACTAGAAAATTTTCTTTTTAGGGCACTCACCAATAGCTTAAGTTAGTGATTTGAAAGAGGACGGTTGTAAACTTTCCAAAGCACATAAACTTTGAAACAATAGTGGTGTTTCTTTAGGATAGGACAAATCCAATTTGTGAGTGTGTTCTGGAAGCTTTACTCACACTAGAGTTAAGAACGAGGTTGTGTGAGTTTATATTTAAGAGAGATGCCTCCAATTCCCAATCAAGCATCTACTAGGGGTTTTACGTATACAAGGACTCTCTTCAATACAGAAGTACTATTGAAATTTTGGGCTTAGTTACTCTTCCCATACATATGATTCCAACCTGCGACTGTTCCCCTGAAAACTATGAACTAATTGGTATCCATAGTATCTTGTCCCAGGATCATACACAGGTGTTAGTAAGGGAATTTCTGTGAACAACTTGGGTGGGATTTCCACACAGAGCATTAATACCATTGGAGGGTGTTTTTCTATATTTATCTAGAAAAACACTTCACCAAGAAGAGAAACATGCCCCTCTTGAGCAAATTTTTTCAACCTTTGTTTTTTTAGTGGCAAGACTTAATAAACCCACACTAAAAGTTTGGAAGGCTTATCTATTTGCTTTCCTTGATTCCCTTAAGAAAATTTTAGTGGTATGTTATTTTCTCTCTGTGTGTTTAGATGTCCTTAGGATTTCTTGATTCTAAAAATTTTAAAGGGTGGAATATCAACCACTTTGTCGATCACAGAGTATTCAAAATCTTCCTCTGGTTACAATGGATCCTCCACTGCCTCCTTAGAGGCACAGCATAAACATAAGTGGATCATTTATGTTGACCTCACATAGTAGGGGGCATCTGTCATAGCATGATTTGTCACATCTCTGCAACATTCTTTCTTTATCTGATTCACATCATTGCAGACTCCCTTGCCTTGTTATGGTTCAAACCCCATTATAAATTCATTCTTATTCAAACCTTAAAAAATCCTAATTTTATACATGGATGTGACCTGTGTGTGGCTAGCCTGTGTCCACACAACCTTGTAGTGTCTAGCCCGCGTCCCTACTGTTTTGAAAGTAGAAAATAAAATAAGTTTTGGGAAAGGTAAAAGAAAAGATTCACGGTTATTTAACAAACCATCATTTTCCCATAAATAACTAATGTAAATACACTAACTAACTACCCAAAAGTATAAAAGAGGAAAGAGAAAGTATGCGAAAGAAGAGAAAAAAGAAGAAAGCAACATTATGCTTCTCTTTTGCATATTGAAACCATGAACCATATTCCTAGGTCTGCAATTAAAACCCTCATATTTGGAAATATGCATTTCTAGCATTGTCCATTTCTTTCTTTCTAAGCAACTATCATATTTTTTCTTTGGGCATGCCTTTGGAGTATTGAAGAGGTGTCTATGTGTGTTTCCATGGATGGAGGAACTCAATAGCTAATTTCATAACAGTGTTGCAGCCGAGAATGGGTCTTGTTATTTCTTATCCAGTAATGTCTTGATATCTTGTTATTTATTATCTTGCAAATTCAACTTATTTATTTGTGATTAAATCATTATATTTGCAATAGTTTACTTGTATATTTGTTCTTGTTTGTGATTGCAGATTGGTTAAAGACATATTTGGATCAAAGTTAAAGACAAGGATCTTCTACAAATGTTGGACCTGAGGTAGGAAACCTTTCCTTGGTTTTCCAATTATATCTTGTAACTATAAATTGATTTATATTTCATTTACTTGTAGTATTGTTGTGAATTGTTTATGGGAATTACTCTGTAGTAACTTAGCCCAAAAGGTTACTAGGGACTAATCACCTAAAACAATGCATATGCTAGGTAGCACTTAAAATTCAAAGTTAAAGACAAGGATCTTCTACAAATGTTGGACCTGAGGTAGGAAACCTTTCCTTGGTTTTCCAATTGTATCTTGTAACTATAAATTGATTTATATTTCATTTACTTGTAGTATTGTTGTGAATTGTTTATGGGAATTACTCTGCAGTAACTTAGCCCAAAAGGTTACTAGGGACTAATCACCTAAAACAATGCATATGCTAGGTAGCCAATAAAATTCAAATCATTGGCACTTGAATTACTTCCCTGACATGCTTCATACGATTTCTTCTTAGGCGATGTAGTAATTTGAAACCTATTCCATAAATGAAACAATAGAAACTACTTCATCCTAAACTACATTATATAACCCGCTACTCGTAATCACGCATTTGGAACTTTCAATAAGAGTCTTATTCGTTCTTTCTGAAACAATGATATATTGTGGTGAATAAGGAACAATCTATTCATGTTTGAGCCCTTCTCTTGCATTTTTTTTTAAAGCATTTGAGGTATATTTTCCTCCATTATTATAACTAATCCATTTCGAAGATTTTCTTGATTGCTTTATATAGTGCATGCGATTTATTTTTGATAAAATGAACAACGATCATTCTTAATAAAATGCATTTCCCCTGTGTATGCCATTGTTTGAATTGGACCACAATTATCTGAATGTATGAGATCCATTTTCTCCTTATCTATTGTCACTCATTTTTTTGAGAAAGTGAATCTCTATTGCTTTCCCAAACAATAGCCTTAACAAACTCCCGACTCAACTAGCAGATGCAAATCCAAATATTCTACAAGTTATCCCCTTTTTAATACCTTATGCAAATTTGTATTGGCCTCTCCAAAATTGTGATGCCAAATCACTAAATCTTATATTTCATTATTTGTTTTTGTCAACACCACTTTAGGTATTTTTTGACATATCACGTACACATTTAATCTCTAATTCCCTTAGCAATGGTCTTTCCTTTCACATCCTACATGCCACAAAAATTGATGTCAAATTGTACAAGTATTCTAGCATTATTAATCTTGCTCAGTAACAAAAGATTTTTTTCTAGAGTAGGGAAATACCATACATCTTGGATTTGTTTGTGTGCACCATCCAACATCCTTAATGAGACATTTCCAACTCCCATCATCTTACACTCCCACTCTTGTTGTCATATCCCTTTGGGTACTTCTTTATATGACATAAACAAACCCCTCTCATGTGCCATATGCTAAGTTTTCCTTGAATGTAAGAGCCAACAATTCAAAACATCAAGATTTGGGGATAAAGTGATACAAAAAAATGTTCTTGGTCATTGTTTGAGGTCATGTTAGCTTCAAATACCTTCTTCTTCTTTACCTCTTCTACCCAGACTAGCCACTTTCTATATTGTTTCTTTAAATGTCTAGGAGCCCCACATTGAAAATAGTTTCCCTTTCTTTTCTCCTCCATTGTGAATTTACCATTCTTTGAGACATTGGACTTGGAGGGATGAAATTTTCTTTCACCGTGGTTCTTTTTTTTCCCTTGTATATTGTTGAAAAAAATGTTGTAGGATTATCATCATTTAATCCCACATCCTTCCTTTTAATTTATTCTTAAAGTATTGTTTCTATTACTATAGGTAAATCCATGTTAGCTTGAGTGCTCAATGCTATTACCAATCTAGAAGAGGATTTTCACAAACTCTCAAGAAGTAGCATAACAACATATTCCTCTTTAATCTCTACCCACACATTGTCAATTGGATTTTGAGAAACCTAATTGGTTTGTGTAGCTCAATATCTTTTTTATTTCCTTCATCTTTAGCTGGAACAATCTTATTCTGAGAATAATCTCATACTAACATATTTTGGTTCATATATTTTAATTAACTAATCCCAGGGTGAATCCATGAATGTGGTTCACCATTTTTGGCGGATCGAATGGGAAAATTTTCTTTTTTGGACCCTCGATCGAGGTATTTTAAAGCCCTTGATCGAGGTTTTAAATGCTTGATCGAGGTTTTAAATGCTTGATCGAGGGTTTTAAAACACCTCATTGAGGGCTGCAATGGACCTCGATCGAGGGTATGCGACAAGAAAAAAAAAAAAAAACAGGGCCCCGGCCGGGTCGGCTGGCCCTGTTTCTGTAGGTAATCGACAGTGACGGCTACAGCGACACATCCGGACTCCCTCGACCAATCTCACGCCCATGCCACCTCACCACAGCAACGCCAACTCACCACAGGGCCTCCACCATGTCTTCTATTCCACCAGGTGGGTAGAATTCATCAAATGTTTTGTTGTTTAAAAAAAATTATATTTTGTTTGTGTTGTATAAAATTGGGTTTTTGATCAAATCTAGTTTCTATTTGGTTTTTATGAATTGGTTAGGATGTAGCCATTGAAACTAAACCAGGATTGAAACCGAAAATCACCATTGAAACCAAACTAATTGAAAAGAAAACCATTTGAAACTAAAACAAAAACCCCTTTCAAACCAAAATAGCTCAATCGAGGGTTTGGTTAGGCCCTCGATTGAGGGTATGCGACAAGAAAAAAAAACAAAACAGGGCCCAGCTGGGCCGACCGGCCCTGTTTCTGTAGGTAATCAACAATGACGGCTACAGCGACACATCTGGACTCCCTCGACCAAGCTCACGCCAATGCCACATCACCACAGTGACGCCACCTCACCACAGGGCCTCCACCATGTCTTCTATTCCACCAGGTGGGTAGAATTCATCCAATGTTTTGTTCTTTAAAAAAAAATTATATTTTGTTTGTGTTGTATAAAATTGGGTTTTTGATAAAATCTAGTTTCTATTTGGTTTTTAAGAATTGGTTAGGATATAGCCATTGAAACTAAACCAGGATTGAAACCGAAAACCACCATTGAAACCAAACTAATTGAAAAAAAAACCATTTGAAACTAAAACAAAAACCCCTTTCAAACCAAAACAAAAACCAAAACCATTTGAAATTTGAAATAGATTTGGGGTTTTAAATTTATTTTGCAGTTATTTGTTTAAATTATTTGATTTATTTTTGTTTATATCAACCGGTAGCATTGAACCGCACAAATGCTACCGGTTTTATTTTAAAATGTGTTCTTACAAGCAGAAATGTTGCCCATTTTTTTCAATCCTCCGAGAACTCCAAGAGGATTGAAAAAAAAAAACCATTTGAGCCTATAACAAAAAACAATTTCAAAACAAAACCCAAAACCATTTGAAATTTGAAATAGGTTTAGGATTTTAAATTTATTTTTCATTTATTTGTTTAAAAATTATTTGGTATATAAATTTGCTTATATCAACCGGTAGCATTTCACCGCATAAATGCTATTGGCTTTATTTTAAAATGTTTTTTTACAAGCAGAAATGCTGCCCATTTTTTTTCAATCCTCTGAGAACGCCAAGAGGGTTCAAAAAAAAATTCATATATTACATTACTTAACCTATAACTCTAAACCTACCAATATAACATCACAAAAAATTAATATTAATAATATAATATAAAAAATTAAAAAATGAATTTTAATAATATATATAATCGTATATTATTTATTAATTTTTACTTAATTTATTTTTAAAAAAAAATTTAATATTAATAATATAATATAAAAAATTAAAAAATTAATATTAATAATATATAATCATATATTATTAATCATAACCATAACCTAACAACTTGCCACCATAACCAGTTCATGTAGCATCATCCAACCACCTAATATTGTAACCAGTTCAGATTTTGCAAAATAAAAAATGTCGGATTCGAGTGAAAATCCCTTGTCCAAGCCAAATCGTCGAGTTTTTAGACAACTCCTTATCAAAGTGTCATTCCTAATCAATGTGAGGAAAAAATGGAAGTTGCATCTTATTACATTGATTTCATGGCATAGTTAACATTTTTCAATAATCATCAAATATGATTATTAGTAATTGATTATTTTTATTAAAATATAAAATTGTAAAATAGTTAAAAGGTTTAAAAGTATAATACTTATTTTATTATGTATAATACTTGGGAGTGAGGATCCCCAAGGGAACAAGATCCATTGATTGCTAAATAAAGTCCAGGAGATGGGGCATCATGTCACCTAGATGTAAGGGTGTTATCTCATAGCAATTACACACACCAAATACAAACACAGTTACAAATACTTTAAATTCATGTATACTAAATATCAAATGCAACAATAAATATATAAGCAAAGAAAGTATAAAAATTATGGCATACTAACCTCATCCAAGAAATTGTCCTAATAGGATCCTCTCTTAGGCCATGAAAAGTATGTCCACAATGTGAGCATCAATGAAGATAAATTGGCCTGGAACCATAATGGATAGCTTTGAAAAATTCCCAACATCAGGTGGCCTAACATCATTAGATGATGTCTCTAAATGATAAATCACTACAAATGCATTTTGCTAGACTAGACTACATGTGTTTGGATTAGATTTTTCCACCATCTTTGTGGAATACAAACTACAATTCAACAATAAAAACACCTTTTTAAAAATATGGACATTTCTAAAATGTAAAAATTATAAAAGTGGATAGACAAATAAAACTTACGGAAATGCTCCTTGGAAATTGGTAATGGATGACTATAGGTCCTCCTAGAACAAGCTCATATTACCTCCTTATACAAAATTTGTTGTTGGTATGGGAGGGTCAAATAAAAAATAGTAATCAACCTTATTTTGTTTGTTTGTATATACACAAAGTAACATGCATGTGTTCCTACTATTTGTATGCTTAGAATCATGTAGCACTTTCAAGAATGCACATGTGTTCCTAATGCATGCATGCTCTTTTAATTATAAAATATGATGTGGAATTTATATTGAATGTGACATATGGTTGCATGCATAAGTTTGTATTTATATTTATGGGTTCATAAATGGAGTGCATTGTTAAATTAACTTTGCATAATATCCATTAACGTAAATATGTATTTTGTAATTAGTTTATTATAAGAATGTTGAGGTTACATAATGGTACCATAGTGAAGAAATTCAATGTGGTGATGGTGGATTATGGAGTGCCCCATGGAATCAATAGTGAAAAGAGGCTACTAGGTATGTTACACAAAGTAAGAATCCATAGCTAATGTGAGAAGCCAAAATACATAGATAGAAATAGACCCCTTCCAAGTTCTTGAAGTCACTAATGGTTTGAGGACCAAAAACCATCCCAATGGAGATGTGGAAAAGGGAAAGAAAGGATTAGGTTGACACCAGTGCCATGTAACCCTAACTTCACAAGAACTAATTGATTGAAAATTTGGAAAGAAATTATTGGATATAAATTGAATATTTAAAGGATTCAATAAGATTTGAGGAAGACAAAGCTCGATTACTAGAAACATAATAAGGGTTCACATTTTGCTGAGGAGACAACATAAAAGTGAGGATAGGATGAACAACCTCATTTTTGTGCCCATTCTTATTTGTAGAGTTAGGAAATGGTTTCTTGAGAAAAAAATTGCTTCTTAGACCTATTTCTTCTTTAAATCCTTTACTTTATAAGCCCTCTCTAAGCCACTGATGCAGTAGCAATTTTTTTGCAAACATTGGTGATTGTAAGATGCCTCCATAAACCTCCATTTCTAGATTTGCAGTGGAGAAAATCATGATAGAATAGAAGAAATACCTATTCCATAGTTACCAAGTTTATCCAAATCACGGCAAAATATTTGAAAATTTGACAATGGTTTGATGTGAATTGATCTAGCCAAACAACACCTCAATTTTGTTTAATCAAATAGCATCTCAAGTTATTTTATTCAAACAACTTTTAAAGCCACCAAATGACCCCAATTTTCTTCTTCTTAGTTCTTTCCCAATCCCAGTGGGACTCATGCTTGTGCATGAAGAGTCGAGACTTTGATTGAAATTTCTACTCAATGTATTCTATGTAGTAATGTTTATTTGATACTTTCACAAATCCAAAACATAACATTGAACTCCTTTGATACTTTTGCAAATAAAAGACATAATCTATAAACATAGATGCAAATGATTCCAAACACCAACACACAAGACTAAACTAAGAAGTAAATAACTAATTATTTAGTGAACTAGAAAATAATTAGATATTTCTTTTTTTACAAGTATATGAGTTCATCGCCATTCTATTATGTTTTAAAGATTATTTAAAAAAACCACAATTGATATATGCCTATGATCCCTGAGAAATAATGATAAACTAAGAAACATTGTCATAATCTAAAACAATGATTGTAGGAACCTTCCTCTCACTCGATGGTTGAGGATCAATAGGAGAAAACTCTAGTCCAATGGTGGCCTTGAATTTGAATTGGAATTGAATTTGAAATTGAAATTGAATTTGGAATTGAATTTGAAATTTAAATTTGAAATTTGAAATTGAAATCGAAATTTGAATTTGAATTGAATTTCAATTTGAAATGTGAAATTTGAAATTTGAATTGAATTTGAATTTGAAATGTGAAATTTGGAATAGAATTTGAAATTTGAATTTTAAATGTGAAATTTGAAAGAAAATTAGAATTAGAAATTGAAATGTGATGCAGATAGTCCTGAAGAGAGAGATTCATTGCTTCATGCTCCCCGAAGCACAAGAGCATATGACGTCGCCCAACAGGGCGGCCATCAGCAGCGCTCCCGTTCACCGAGGAGTGATTCCAGGCCGGGGTCGGCTGCCACTGGTGGTGGCAGCAGGAGAGGTAGTGTATCGGTTCATTCCGACGACATACATGTGGATCCCGCGACGGAGGATGTGCAACAAGACACGAGTGTATCAGGTGCGTATTTTTTGTTAGCACATTTTCAGTAAATGTTTAGTATATAATGCATTGAATTTCAGTTGCATGTCATAATATATATTTTTAGTAACATTTGTGTTTTGGTTTGGATCGCAGGTGCCCCATCGAGGGGATCGTAAGACGATGATGTCGCACGGATCACTCTCGTTGATATCACTTCCCAGCGAGAGTGGGTGACCTCATGTATCTGCACATTGAGGGAGGATTCTCCAACACGAAGATCTTTGTCCATGATGTTATCGGCAGTTGATGAGATGTTGGCCCTCTACAGGAGGGTAGGACCTCTTAGTGACATTTGGCGTCATGCATGCCAGAGGAGGATACAGGATGTCATTGGTATCTAAAAATGGGATGATGTCAAATTCACCATAAGAGGGCATGACATCATGGGTGCTTTGTTCGACATCCCACCTGACTGCGCTGCCAGTCAACCGCTTCGATTCAGGGAGTTTAAGTTGGAGGTCGCTGCACCACATCTATATGATAGATTCATCTGAGCATGGGGCATGTTCCCCCACCATGACTAGGTCCCATTGTACTTTGCAAAACATGTTTATGCAGAGTTTGTTTTGGACATGCACCTAGATTACAACATCACAGGGTCCCCATTCTATGGGGCTGGTAGGGGACACTCCTACCAATGTCCTGGAGCTCGAAGAGACCCTTCCTTCATGCCACCTGCTTCGGGGTTGGTACCGTTTCTAGACATGACAGTTATCAGGTCGAGGGATGTGGCACAATCATCCCAACTTGCTGTAGAGTCTAAACAGGACCTTGCAGAGTCGTTGTTCACTACCATGGGCAGTGCTATTGTTGCTGCGCATGGAGAGGCATCTAGACAACCCCCTCCACCTGTAGAGCCAAAGACAGAGTATGTACCTAGTGACACGCTCAGGAGTTTTGATGGCGAGGACCTACTGAGGTATGCTGAGTTAGCCCGAGATGCATGCTTTTAGTTCTATCGTAGATGCGTCGCTACAGGACATGTATACTTTTGTACAATTATGTATATATGTTCTTCATGTTACATCATATTAATGTCACAAATTGAATGGTCAATGATACTTAAGGGAGTTGTATTCTATTGATCCATGCAGGGGACCCCATTCATGGATCAAGTCTTTGCTAGAGAGCCATCAGTTGGTCCATCCGCTTGTCCCCACCCGCAGACGCCAGTAATCGAGGTAAGTTATAATTTATGTTCCAATTTAATTTGTGTTTGAATATTATTTCTCAGTTTAAATAATTTGTGTTTTATTTCTTAATTTTCGAGATTTTATGTTTTAGATATTAACTTCAAATGAATTTCAAATTGTATAGGGAAAAGGAAAGGGGGTAGATCCTGATTATGGACATTAAGACTGCGAAGGTCCTGACGAGCCGGGTTCAGACACATATGTGAGTTTTAATTTATGTTCCAATTCATGTTATTTAGTCACATTTAGTAATTGATTTTTGTACTTTATGTTTCATTTTTTTACGGATAACTTTTAAATTATGTTAAATAGTTTTAATTTTTAATAAATCTAACTTATTACATGTAATGGCATATTACACAGGCATCACTACGAGTGGGTTTCAATGCTGCAATGGATTTCACATATGGTTGGGATGCAGCTCGAGTACATGGTCTTGATGAAGGGCCATCTACCCGCATTCCTACCCAGATCCCAGATATCACCTTTGACATGATGGATATGGAGGAATTCCTTGAGGTTTTAGCATCTCAGAGACAGCAACGGGCTGGTACACATGAGGGCAGTCGAGGGGACGATCACGAGCCTCGTGGGGGTAGTGGCCAATGAGTTGATGATCTATATATTTCCATGTTTTGGATATTTTCATATTTTATATATTTTCATGTGTTTGGATGATCTATGTAGACGTTTTCATGTTTTGGATATGGATTTCTATCATTTATACATGGACTTTTATCATATATGGACTTTTGGATATTTTGTATATTTTATCATATTGATGTCTTCATGTGTATTTTGTATCTGATTTGAAATCGATTGTTTTTTATATTAAATCTGGATATAGTTATTATAGTTACAAATTTATGTTTTGTCATTTCAAATGCAAATTTAATGTGTAGTTACAATTAAGTTCAATTTAAAATGCAAATTTTGACTACATTACAGAACATCTTCCAAAATTTAGAATTGAATACATACATTACGTTTTAGGATTGAAATTACAATTCCAATTCAATTACAATGTAAAATTTCAAATTAAATGTGTAATTTCAATTCCAAATCAATTACAATTTAGAAGCTCATTTTCAACTACATTACAATTGCATAAATGAAATCAAAATGTAAAATTAGAATACATTTGAAATTAAAAATTGAAATTGCAATTATATTATGTTGTCTACACATTACAATTCAATTACAATTTACACATTCCAATTCAATTACAATTTAAAATTAAAATCTCAAAATAAATGTATACTTCACATCTTTATATTGTTTTAATGTTCTTTAAATTAAATGTAAAATGATATATTTTAATGTGTGGTTGCATCTTTTCATAATAATAATGTGTGGTTGAAATATGTAATAAAAGATGTAGTTTATATTTCTACAAGTTTAATTTTTTTTGCCACTCAAAATTAATTCATTGGATTGAGTGCTAACAAAAATATTGCCAAATATTTTATGCTTGGAAATTTAACAATTAGTAATATTTCTACACTTAAACAAAAATGGATCCATACAATTTTCACTCCTAATATTTTTATGTTAACAAATATGATAATTGTCTTCCTTGAATGTTTGTTCATAACTATTACTGATACATATACTATATTCATGATATGCACAATAACCTCAAAACATACAAAGATTTGTCTTCAAATCAAATTATTTAATAGATTTGTTGATTAATCTATGTTGCTTCCATGTTTACATAAATATTCCAATGAATATTTATCCATAACTATAAAACCACACAAAGTTTTATATGATCGTTAAAATCAATCAGTAATTAGATTTATTGACTAGGTCACAACTCTTTTAATGATTGTGTTGGCGATCCATACTAGGTCACAACTCTTTTAATGATTGTGTTGGCGATCCATGTTGCCTCCCATGTCTACAAACTTGGTAAGATGGAAATAGAGAAGCACCATCCTAATATGCAATGCTATTTGATGAGTTCACAAAACTAGTTAAACTAAAAAAGGCCTTGAAGATATTTTGTAGAATTAAATGGCAGTAGCATTTAAGTCAAATGTTGGTGTTTACAATAAATGGTTTAGGGTTTTATTGAATCAAGAAAAATCAGACGAAGCTTAGAATCTCTTCCAAGGCATGGTGGATGGAGGCCAAAATATTGATGATGTGGCATACAATGTACTATACACGCTTTTGAGGCCAAGGTCATTGTAGTAGTGTATATTAGTCCTATACATTTTGAGATATGATTGCAATGAGAACCTAATGTGACCACTAGTGATTATGACCCAAAAAATGGAAAGAACTGACATGCCTTGGATTTAGCATATTTTTACCACCATTTCACCCTATTTATAATTCTTTTTGCCTATCCATATTCATGCATTAATCCTTTCTTACGCTCATATCCAGGTTCTTATACTCAAGTAATTTTTTCATTACATGTCTTAGTATTTCATTTGATTTTTTACTAACATTGAGAGAAATAGTGTACTATGTATTTGCTTTGAATATTGAATCAATTGTTGGAAGCAGCTACAACATATTTGAGGGAGTTCTGTAGCAGTGCAGAACATTTCTTGCGGAACTACGAAAACTCTACAGGCATTTTGCAACATTACGGAAACTCTATCTGCAACATTACATAAACTCTATCTGCAGCATTACAGAAACTCTACAGGTATCTGCAACATTACAAAAACTCTATCTGCAGCATTACGGAAACTCTACAGGTATCTGTAGCATTACAGAAACTCTACAGGTATCTGTAGCATTACGGAAACTCTACAGGTATCTGCAGCATTACAGAAACTCTATTTGCATCATTACAGAAAGTCAATAATTCAAATTTTACCTTCAACCACCAACTTTAGAGAAAGATATTCATTAGGAGTAATGGATTTTTATAAATCCATTATTTCTATTATTTTTATATGTCTCAAATCATGATGTTAAATTAAAGTTGGTAAATGGAGGTGGATATGAGTGCATATTTGGCTTATTTACAAAGATTTGAAGATCTCTATCAAATATATGATGGACCTAAGAAGTCAAAAGTTGTTAAGAGACATTTGGGATGAGTTTTGACTATTTTATTATAGCCTCTATCCCTAAATTCGAATTTGACTTCAAAGGTATTTTAAATAGCATATAGTTAGTAAGGATCTTGGATTAGTTTTGAGATCCAAACTTTTAGGAATTTGTTGAGGATATTTTGGATCCTCATTTATTATTTGTTTTGGAGAAATCATGTATAAATAAGAGTTCATTCTCCATTCTATGGGAGGACTCTTAGAGCAATAGTCCAATTGATGATGGAATAAAGTCATACTTTCATTTTGATCCAATTAGATCTTAGTTTTATAATTTCTTTTGCAATATGATTTTATTTATTTTATGTTGATGTAGTTGTACTTCATTGCTTAGTTGTGATTTCTTACGAAGTGTGAATTTTATTTCTGCAATTTGATTTCAATGCATAGATAGAGATTTAAATGTTTATTTTACAATCATTGAGTTTAATGCAATAATGTTATTTACTCCATTGGATCATAAACAATGACTTGTATTTGGCAAGGATAGCTTTTAGATTTTATTTCTGCAATTTACCTTTCTGTCTTGTGAACTTAGATTTAGAATTTACTTTCTTGCACAATGTAAACGTAGTATTAGAAATTACTTTTCCCACAAAGTGTGACATAGTTCTAGGATCTACTTTTCTGCAGAGTGTGAATGTAGTTTTAGAATTTACTTTCAAGTGTGAATTTAGTTTTAGCATTTACTTTCCTGTCATGTGATTTACTTTTTGACCAATTTAGTTTCAATAGTTGTTTAGATGGCTAAGTTTCTTGCCAAAACAATGTAACTGCTCATACCATTGTTTGTAAGTAAGGTTATTGAACTACAACTTCAAGTAGATAAACCAATGTAAGAGGAGATTGTGGTTTGCACATACAGTGGACGGTAACTTGCAAGTTCTCAACGAACCCCGGGTTGACAATTAATGTACACTTCTTGTTTTCTAAGTAATTAGAAGGCAATTAAAAATCCCGTCATTTTGGCGCCGTTGCCGGGGAGTTACCACAACCACTGTCTGTTTTGCTTGAACAAATTTTCTTTTGGTAGCGAGCTATTTGTTTTTTTATTATACATGCATATGTTTTTGTTTGAAGGATGGAGGTGCAAAGACAAGTAAGATGCAAAGACGACCTCACTATAGCATTGCTATAGTGTAATAGCCAACCGCAAGTCTCTGCAAATATGAACCATGTTAATAATTTATGCAATAGCAGTAGATTTGTTTATGCCTTCTATTTTCATGAATAAAATCAAAGATTCAAGATGATGATTATGTGGTGCAGTAAGAGCCACACATGTTACTAATTTGTCTTTTGCAAAAAGCTTGGAAAGAGGAATGAGGCTTGGCGAATGAAGATTTTATTGAAGGATTCAAAAGGATTCGAGGGGAAACCATTGAAGAAAGAATACAAAAGACTCAAAAATTTCAAAAGGGGTATGTAATATGTTATTCAATTCGTAAAAAATACATCATTTAGCACTAAAATACAATTTTTAAGTTTGAATATAATCATTTATTCATATCTGGCAATTTTTTCAATTTTTTAGGATCCCTAGCTCAATTGCGGAACCTTCAAAAAGCATATGGATTGTTGATTTTATTTTTTATTTGATATATTACATTGAAATGATATCCATAAAAACATTCACTTCCATCTAAATCGTCATTTTAGTGAAAAATTGGTTAGTTCAGCATTTTGGCTTGTTGGGCTTACTGAAAACCCAGTCAGAACAGTCAAGTTTTGAGAGACCATATGGACACATTTTTAAAACCTATTTCTATCCAAAATATCCCTTGGAATCTAGTTTCTAACGCAATTTAAATTTTTCCATTTGGATATCAAACGAAAACATTATGGTCAAAATATTGACTGGGTATAGGGTATGGTCAAAATATTGACTGGGTATAGGGTAGATAACTCAAGAACATGGTTGGGACAGTCAATTTTTGGGTGCCTAAATGGATGAATTTTTTAAACCTATTTATAATGCATATTCTCGAATCTAGTTTACACCGCAATTTGAATCACTCAAATCCGATATCATACGAGGATGTTATGCCCAAAATACTAACTGCGTATCCTAAATCAGCACTCCCGGAACTCTATCTCATTGGTTGTACTTAGGCATATTCGACCCATCAATGTTTATTTAATTAAAAACCTGTTTATATTGGAAGTACATATGGGAATCTAATTTAAACTCCAAGTTTAATCGATTCAATCCGTCAACAAACGAAAAAGTAATGCTCAAATCCCTGATTGTTGGTTTAGGTTGGAAATTGCAACCAGTCTGTCTTACATGATGTTCTTTAGCAGATTTGGAGTACCATATTAATGAATTTTCAAAACCTGTTTCTACTGGAATTATCCCCCTGAATCCACTTTAATTTTGATTTGGAATCACTCAAATCGGTTGTGAAATGAAGAAGTTATTAACAAAATACCGTTGGGTTGTCTAAGGTGGCCACCACTCTCCAACAGGTAAAAAAAGTGAATTGTTGTTTTTCTTGGATTTGTTTTATAAGAATTTGTTGTATTTATCTTGCATATGTTTGGGATTAAGAGATACTGATCAACTCTCTTCTTCCATGAGCTCACATTTTATTGCAGGTAAGTGCCAAGTCTTTTGCAGGTCCTTGGAAGATTAAAGAAGGCTAATCTATGCATGAAGTGATTTGTGAAGACCAAATTTAATGCTGATGGGAATTCTCTCCATAAATCCAACAATGACGATTCATTAGCATGATATGTGCTACTTTTGAAGCTCAAGTTCCTAGAAGCCTGATCCAGCAGTTTCTCACCAAAAGACAACAACCAAAAGACTTTTTATCAAAGATGGCAGATGGATCCAGAATGAGGCATATGAAGAATTGATATGAAGAAGCTGAAGACCAATGTTCTAGAGGTCAAGTGCCATTCCCACATTCCCATTGCCACATCCTTTATTTCAGTAAAGAATCCTTTTAGAAGACCTAAGATTCATCATGCTCATTCACTAGCACCATGGTATGCTTATGTAATTCATTTTCCCATTTTGATATGCATGCCTGCTGAAGTTAATACATATTTCATTTCCTTATGTGGTTGATAATATTTTCTCATGAACATCATCTATATCACCACTATCATCAGATTGACTTCATCCCCCACCATTCCATTTCTCCCATGACTTTCTGCTCCATCTATCCCTGACCCACACAATAAAGCAGCTTGGCTCACTTACAATGTCAAGCCCCCTCGCCTCCCTACCCCCTTTCCAAATAAAATTTGATGGTGAAAACCTGTTTCAGGCGCCATCCGACCTTGGAAATGCTTGAAAACCAGCTTGTTGGTGGGCATCCCTCGGGAATAAAAAGTTTCTGATTGTGAAAACCCTGTGGGCGCAGTCAGACAGATCTTGTCTGAAAACTAGCTTGCTGGTGGACAAGGTTTGCAAATAAGTGAGAAATAAAGTATTCCATCATGATCTTCAAATAAAGTTCCAAGATTTGCTACTACATCAGAAGATCATTTTTCATCTCCAAATCCAAGCTCCGGATTCCGCATTGCTCTTTCTTGTCAGTTTCTACACCATTGTGGACCACATCAGATCTCATGCTTCTCGGATGCTGCTGCACATTTCACGATATTCATAGGTAGGTGCAGGTATGCTTATTTTCTTTATTGTTTATCAAGCTCATTGAATGATATAGATTTGTATTTGGAAAATCGCTTGAGCCTTTATCACTACTTCCTCCTATATTTCTAAGGATAGTAGAAGCTTTCAGTTTGGGGGAAGGGGCACACCATTACCTACCATGACTACACCATTACCTACCGTGAACACATCATTACCCTTACATTACTCACCATCATTCATTTCCATCCTCTACCATCATTTCTCAACCCAAACCTTCACCCATCCATTTAAAAATTACCTCATCTTTACTTCCCTAGCTAAGTCCACTCCGACATCTCCTAGCATCCACGCATAAAATGATGTTGCCACATAAGCCCTATTGTTGTCACACAAGAACCATCAATAGGAAGTATTGCTGCTGCCACACAAGAACCAGCAGTGAGAAGAAAATAACATCTGGTGCACAAGCCAAATAAGCTGATTGAAGAAGAAACTTATTGTTGTCACACAAGAACCAACAGTAGGTAAAAGGGAAAAGCTCATCTTCAAGCCAAGAACACTACAAGAAGAAGGGAATAGGCTAGCCACAAGAACCTACAACAGAATAAGTTGTTGTAGAAGCCATTCCTACATAAAAATCTATTGTCATACAAGAGGGTGGAAAACAGAAGGGGTTTAACACGGGATAGTCAGATTGAGCACCTTGAGATAGAGCCACTCCTGCCAACAAAGGATCATTGGAACAGATTGCTGCAGATTGTTCAAAACTTGAAGATGAGTCCAGACTTAAGAGACCACAGCCCATGGGAAGAAGTAAGGTCAGTTGTGCTTTTATTGACACTGGTTTTGTTTATGGGAAATGAATATTGCTAATGTTCCGAAGTCTACAATTTATAGAGAATATCATGGCTTCAGTTCATGGCATAATTCTGAAAAGTAATGGGGTTATTTTCTAAAACATAATAAGCATCATTGAGTGTTTGGATGCTAGATCACAGCGTCTACAATCTCTGAAAAAGTCATAGGAATACATGCTACATATCATCTACAAGTTGCTACAGAATATTTGCAAGCTACTATAAGGGATATGGTTGATGGTTGTTGAATGCCATATGTTTTGCTACTGGGATGTTGGGTTGGTGAGAAAAATATTGAAGATGGATCCATTGTTAGTATTTGGAGAAGGCAAATATGGAGTTTTGGACAGGTTATATATAGCTGCCACAAGAATATATTCTAAATGAAGAAAAATGCTCAAAATATAGATGGCTGTTGCATTTTTGGTTCAATGGAAAGGGGCAGATCTCACTTTCATTATTATTTTTCCTTTCAAATTTGCAAATAACATTAATAGTGATACCTGTAGCAGAATTAGCATTTTACAATCTATCATAGTTATTTGCTGGCCTTCTTTCAAGACACTTCTAATGCCAATACTAGCCATATTTCTTCACTCCAAATTTTTGCCACACAGTGGATGCACTATCCTTTCGATGAGGAATACATTGTTGCATGAGGACATGCAGATTATTTAGTTTGGGGGAGAAAATTCTTATCAAATGTGATGAATGGAGACATCCCATAGTTCCTACAGGTAACTGATTTCCTTTAAAGGGATCCCTCAAATAATAAATGGTATGTAATTATCAAGATTCGCACTCATTTCTGCCCAACTTATCGAAGGAAAATCAATGTATACAAATCATTATTGCACTCTTTAAAATAGTAAGGGTTCTAGTTGTCTGAAAGGACTAATAATGCCAAAGCATTGCAGATCCTAAGAACAAATGGCAGCGTGGATAATTAGCAATGTTATGTTTTCTGTATTTGATGCATTCTTTGTTATAGTCATGCGCTACATTTAAGGAGTTTTTTATTTCAGGATCTTTAGCGCACCTTTGAAGAGGATTCATTTGGTGAGAATAAAAAGTTTTTACTATCTGAAAAAAGAAAAAATACAGAAAAATAATTTTGTTTGAAGAATTTAATAATTCTTAGCAATTAATTGGGCATGCATGAGCTAATTCGATGATTGCTCCAACCAACTGGTAATTTCATCTCAAGTTCTATTTATAAGTGCTTATCTCTCGGTGATCAAATTACCTTGTTGTTTATTGATTGATTTCCCAAAAATAATCAAAACATATGCCACTACAGCCATATATAATTATGCTATGAATATGTCTGATATGAATAAGAGTCCTTTTGTGTAATGGAGAGAATTGAGTGATTGCAATCTCTATAAGTAGCAGCAAAGGCATATGAAACAGAGCAATTGCATACTCCACTTGACAGATTGGGATTTGCACAAGAACAAATATTTTTACTGCAAAAACATGATAACTGTTTCGATTTTTATTTTATTTTAAGCCTTCATGCAGTTCACTTGGCAAATGCAAGCACAACAATGGAGCATTTTATGGCATAAAAAATTGCACAAATTGAAGTGGAGATATCTCCCAAACGGTGAAATGGGTTTTCACGAAACTTGGTGGAGATAAGCATCAAGGTAAGAAGAATAAACACACCAAGTTTCAGCTCAATCCGATGCATGGTTTTCGAGAAATCAAGAATAGTCACCTACAGCCATTTTCTCATTTTCTCGAAAACCATGATGTGGGTTTCTCCTATTTTTGGCTAGGAGAAGCATAATGGCATTCCTTACACCCCTGCAAAGTTTGGTGAAAACCCAGTTGATATTTTTCGAGAAATCAAGCATAATCACCTACAACCATTTTCTCATTTTCTCGAAAATCGTGATGTGGGTTTCTCCAATGTTTGGCTGGGAGAAGCATAATGGCATTCCTAACACCCCTACAAAGTTTGGTAAAAACCCAGTTTATATTTTTGGAAAAATGACATTTTTTGTGAAAGCTACAAATTGCCAATCCATTGGCTACAAAATATATTTTTTCTTGCATTTTTGCAATAAAAATGTTAAGATGGCATGGAGGATTGTTCATGATGAAATTTCATACCTCTTGATGTTCAGATACATTGGTGGTGGCTTGTTGATGATGCATTTTGAATCATGCATAAAAAGAAACATCATTCAACTTGGTTGACATAGGGTTGCATGCGGACAAGCAACATTTTTCAGTTTGGGGGAGATGACGGGCCTTGGATTTAGCATATCTTTACCACCATTTCAGCCTATTTATAATTCATTTTGCCTATCCATATTCATGCATTAATCCTTTCTTACTCTCATATCCGGGTTTTTATGCTCACGTAATTTTTCTATTACATATCTTAGTATTTCATATGATTTTTGACTAACATTGAGGGAATTAGTCTACTATTTATTTGCTTTGAATGTTGAATCAATTGTTGGAAACAGCTACAACATATTTGAGGGAGTTTTGTAACAGTGTAGAACATTTGTTGCGGAACTACGGAAACTCAACAGGCTGTCATGTCCCAAATTTGTAATTGGGTCACAATGGCCTAATCACATTAGCCATATTCATTAGAGTTTGTAAAATTGATGTTAAGGGTCAAATAATTGCCAAGGAGGAAAATTACTAGTTTCCTAGGTTTGGGGTGGAAGCTTTGGGATTTGGAATAAGGGGGATAATAAATGATGTTTAGACATTGGAAGGGTTCAAGTATTTAATAAATAGAGTGAATAAAGAAATTCAAGAGAAATCCTATGTGACAAATGGTTTTGGAGACATATGGAGGATGTGGGACCCACACTAGCTTGATTTTTCATAATACATGGTATATCTCTTTTGCAAATTCGAATTAATGGGAATGTGAACACTCTTGGGTGAGTTGGTAAGTCATAACACATGTCATTGAGCATCTTAGGTCGAATTGGGAAGGATTGGTAACCTCCATGGAAGATAAAGAGTCAAAGTGGAAGTTTGTGGACACTTGGGCTAGATTCCCTAGCCCCTATGACACCAATGATGGAGCATCTATGACAACTATGACAAATTGCAGACCTGACCTCTGACATCTGACCACTATGACATGTCAGCCCCAAAAATAGGCTCAAGGAAGTCGAATTTGGGAGTTGGAGAAGCCAAAGAGACCCAAAATCAAATTTGGGAGAAGATGGAAGGTTGGAACTAGGAGACAAGTGGCAAATGTGGAATATTTCCTAAATGGAAATCTATTGAATCTATTGAGAGGATTTCGACCCTTAGAAGGATAATGTTGGTTATAAAATGTAGAAATGAAGTATGAGAAGAGCTTTTGTATCATTTGTAGAATTTGCAATTGCATTTGTGAAGAGGGAGAGCTAGTGGATGACTAGTTTCTTGCCTTAGCCAATTTCGAGGGTGAAAGATTCCCATCCAAGTTGGTAATTGGAAAGGCCATTCAGACCTTTCATTTGGAGCTTTAATGGAGTCTTTATTTTCAGGTGTAAGCTACAGGGCATCTCATAGTTTCTTCTATTGCAGCTCACTCCTTCAACCATTTCCAGTTTTGATGGCATATTCTTGATCCTTGAGGGAGGGCGTTTTTGGTGAGCTATTGTACTCTTTGGGGAAGCTTTTAATGCCCCATTTCTTTTGTAATATGAAGTAAATACTTTGTTCTTCATCTCCAAAAATTTTCAGGTCGAAATTCCAAGTAGAAATGTATAAATCTCATTTTTAATGGAAGAACAATGCCATTTCCCCACTACCTTGTTGTGAGCCAATGTATTGATGATGATTTCGAATAAATGGATGATTCTATGATATATTTGTGGTCAATATAATTCCATGGATGTATTCTATAAGTTTCATGTACTGTACTTGAGCATTTGAAGCATTTTTACTCAGTTTAGTTGTATTGGGAGGTGAAATAGTGCCATTTCTCCAAGGGTCGAATTGGGGATTTTTGCAGTTGAATGGGAGAGGGTGAGAACAGTTGTAATAAACCATTAATGGTGCATATGAGACCTTAATAACATACTTAACACATTACATACCTCTGTTCATAAATTTGAGGGGGTTTGGAGGCATTTGGGAAGCCATTTTCAGTACTTACCTCAGGGGGATTTGAACCCCAAATTACTAGTAAAATTGCATACTTGGTCCAGAATCTTAAGAGAGTTTTCAGAGGTCTTTTGGTGGCCATATATCATCCCTGAACATCATATTCAAGTCCTAATATCATTAATACACCTTCCTTGAATATTTGAAGGCATTTCGAGTCAATTTGAGACCTAGAGACCAATACTAGTCAAAGGGAAATCACTAGTAAAGTTACCTACATTGACCAGAATTGAAAGAGGATTTGCAGAAGTATTTTAAAGGTCCAAAGGCATCCCTGAAATAAATATTTATGTTCTAATATCATTCATATACCTTCTCAGAAGATTTGGGATCATTTGGGGTAAATTTGGGACCTAGAGATCAAAACTAGTCAAAGGTCGAACTAGGGAAAAAAAAGTGGAAAATTGCCATTTTAATAAAATTCCTAACAAGGGACATTACAGTGGTATCAGAGCATGGTCCTTGCACCTGTGTATTAGGTACATACATTCAAGAATAATTGGCAGCCATGTCTTACTATTATGATGAATCCTATGAGTACAATTCTTATGAGGAATATGCAGATGCTTATGAGCAATATGAAGCAGAATGTGAATGGTATGAGGAAGAGGTGCCATCATGCAACACTTCTTACAATTTCAAGAGAAATGAAGATTATTCTTATGAATTTAAATCTGATGAATATGAGTGTGTCACACCAACCAAGGATAATTCTATGAGTGAGTTCCAAAGATGGAGAGTAAAATATAAAACCTTGCCCCAACAATATCAAAAATATCAAGAATATCTTGCTTTTAGCAAAAATACACAAAATGCCATGTCTTTTGAGTACTATGCTGAACATGTTTTTGAAAATAGGCCCAAAAATGAAGATGTGGAGTTAGTAAAGAAAGGTTTATGCCCTTCTTGTAAAAACCCTTGGAGCGAGTATCATATATGTGTGCATGAAATGATGTCCTCCTTGAGGAGAGCTTTTGAGATTTATTCAAGAAGAGATTCCAAATATATTGATCCTAAGGAAAACAAGGGGCAAAATGCATCAGCTTGCTTTAAGGAGCAAAAGGAAGAGACATCACAAGAGCATGAAGAAGATTCTATTGAAAATATGGAAGATCATTTCGAGACACCTTCTAGCTTAGACATGAACCAAAGAGCATCTACTGATGGATGCTTAAACTATGAAGGAGTACCTACTGATGGGTGCTCACACCTCTATGTTGGTGACATAGAGATCACTTTTGAAAGTGTTTCTACAAGTACAAGTTTCATTAAGCATGATAATGAAGACTTTGTAGCGGTTGAAGAAGAACCAAGATCAACTTCCCCATCACCACTTGAGCTTCATGAAGTTGGTCCAAGCAAAATTGAAGAAGATGAGGAGGTTCATTTGCAAGAGCCTCATTTTCTTGAAGGGTCCTTAAAGATGAATGAAAATAATATCCAAGAGTCCCTCAGCATTCTCCATGACACTCAAGCATTGGTGTCAAATTCTTGTTGGAGAGCTACTTCATTGGAGGAAACATCCTTACTTGAAGACATGGAGAAGATTCAAAGAGCAATGTGCCACATCAAAGGTAATTTCATGTCTTTGCTTTTTGATAGAAACCATTTGTTTGAGCTTAATGAATTGTTACATGATGCATACTTGAAGAATAATGAGGATATTCATAAGCTCACAATTCAAAATGAGCAACTTCTTGAAAAGTTGCAAGATACTTGTTTTTCCTCCTATGTTTCAGATTGTCAAATGGTAGATTGTTTGGAGGATTCTCATGACATGGTGGATCATAAGAAATGTGAAAAATTGAATGTTCTTGATGTGTTTGGAGATGAACTTGAAGAGATCCAAACACTTGATGTGGTGGAAGAAGAATTTGAATTGCCTCTTGATGAAGGTTGTGCAATTTTTAAAGAAGAGCATGATTCATCTACATTGGAACCAAACTATGACAAAGAGTTCACACTTTTGAAGGAGCTGCATGATACTACCCATATGGATCCTCCCCATGATGAAACTTCTGTACTTTTTGATCATTTGGGTGATTTGGTTCATTCTCCTACATCCTACAATTCCATGTTTTGCAACATTAGTCTCAATGAAGTATGGGTGAAAGGGTTCTTTTTGATGGTGCCACATGAGGAGTATGATATGGTTGGAGCACATTCTTATTCACATTTGCAGCAGCATACTTTATTACTTTATGATGATGCACATCTACATGGATGCACCTATGATATGCATTTGAGTCACTTGAAGACTCATGGTTTTTCTTGCTCAACACTTGATTCATTTGATGTTGGAGGAACTTCATCCAACACTTGGGTGAATAGATTTATGATTGGAGAACATTTTTGTTGGAAGCCACATACTTTGTTATATCTTTATGATAATCACATTCAGGGATGTATGGGTGAGACTTCTTTGAGTCATTTGAAGTCTCCTTGTTTTTTCTGCTCATTATTTGGTTCAGATTTTAGTGGAGATTCTTCATTCACTTCTTGGATGAAAGAATACATGGGTAAATATTTTGATGCATATCACATCCTTTTGGAGCAGCTTTATAGGACATGGGATCCTCACCTATGTCATTGGAGCAGATTTGATTGGTCACTTGAAGCTTGTATGCACTTGGAAAATGGTGGTCTACTTGCTTGGAGGTATAAGCACTTTCATGATTCTTTGATGAAGCACCTCCTTGATATTAATTTTCATTATGTAGTTATGTACTTTGATGATATATATTTTGTACTCATGCTGTTTGGAAGAATGCATACAAGAAAATGGGATCCAGGAATCCTCTTATCTAATGGTGTAGGTTGGAGAGCACTCTTAATTGTTGGGGTGCAATACAAGCAATGGGACCCTGGAATAATTTTTGTCTCATTGGTTTCATTTTTTGGGGGGGAAGCAAGCAGTATGGGAGATGGATTCCCCACTTAATAAAGTGATTTTAATCAGAGTAGTGCAGCAGCAAGCATGGTGGTTCCTCTCTAAAATATTCATGGAAACTCAAAGACTCAATGTTTGGCAATTCAATGGCAACTTCAAAGAATTATACATAAAGCAGGTTCTTCAACACCCATGTTTGAAATTGCTTGAGGAAAAGCAATATTGGGAAGGGAGGATTTGTCATGTCCCAAATTTGTAATTGGGTCACAATGGCCTAATCACATTAGCCATATTCATTAGAGTTTGTAAAATTGATGTTAAGGGTCAAATAATTGCCAAGGAGGAAAATTACTAGTTTCCTAGGTTTGGGGTGGAAGCTTTGGGATTTGAAATAAGGGGGATAATAAATGATGTTTAGACATTGGAAGGGTTCAAGTATTTAATAAATAGAGTGAATAAATAAATTCAAGAGAAATCCTAGGTGACAAATGGTTTTGGAGACATATGGAGGATGTGGGACCCACACTAGCTTGATTTTTCATAATACATGGTATATCTCTTTTGCAAATTCGAATTAATGGGAATGTGAACACTCTTGGGTGAGTTGGTAAGTCATAACACATGTCATTGAGCATCTTAGGTCGAATTGGGAAGGATTGGTAACCTCCATGGAAGATAAAGAGTCAAAGTGGAAGTTTGTGGACACTTGGGCTAGATTCCCTAGCCCCTATGACACCAATGATGGAGCATCTATGACAACTATGACAAATTGCAGACCTGACCTCTGACATCTGACCACTATGACATGTCAGCCCCAAAAATAGGCTCAAGGAAGTCGAATTTGGGAGTTGGATAAGCCAAAGAGACCCAAAATCAAATTTGGGAGAAGATGGAAGGTTGGAACTAGGAGACAAGTGGCAAATGTGGAATATTTCCTAAATGGAAATCTATTGAATCTATTGAGAGGATTTCGACCCTTAGAAGGATAATGTTGGTTATAAAATGTAGAAATGAAGTATGAGAAGAGCTTTTGTATCATTTGTAGAATTTGCAATTGCATTTGTGAAGAGGGAGAGCTAGTGGATGACTAGTTTCTTGCCTTAGCCAATTTCGAGGGTGAAAGATTCCCATCCAAGTTGGTAATTGGAAAGGCCATTCAGACCTTTCATTTGGAGCTTTAATGGAGTCTTTATTTGCAGGTGTAAGCTACAGGGCATCTCATAGTTTCTTCTATTGCAGCTCACTCCTTCAACCATTTCCAGTTTTGATGGCATATTCTTGATCCTTGAGGGAGGGCGTTTTTGGTGAGCTATTGTACTCTTTGGGGAAGCTTTTAATGCCCCATTTCTTTTTTAATATGAAGTGAATACTTTGTTCTTCATCTCCAAAAAGTTTCAGGTCGAAATTCCAAGTAGAAATGTATAAATCTCATTTTTAATGGAAGAACAATGCCATTTCCCCACTACCTTGTTGTGAGCCAATGTATTGATGATGATTTAGAATGAATGGATGATTCTCTGATATATTTGTGGTCAATATAATTCCATGGATGTATTCTATAAGTTTCATGTACTGTACTTGAGCATTTGAAGCATTTTTACTCAGTTTAGTTGTATTGGGAGGTGAAATAGTGTCATTTCCCCAAGGGTCGAATTGGGGATTTTTGCAGTTGAATGGGAGAGGGTGAGAACAGTTGTAATAAACCATTAATGGTGCATATGAGACCTTAATAACATACTTAACACATTACATACCTCTGTTCATAAATTTGAGGGGGTTTGGAGGCATTTGGGAAGCCATTTTCAGTACTTACCTTAGGGGGATTTGAACCCCAAATTACTAGTAAAATTGCATACTTGGTCCAGAATCTTAAGAGAGTTTTCAGAGGTCTTTTGGTGGCCATATATCATCCCTGAACATCATATTCAAGTCCTAATATCATTAATACACCTTCCTTGAATATTTGAAGGCATTTCGAGTCAATTTGAGACCTAGAGACCAATACTAGTCAAAGGGAAATCACTAGTAAAGTTACCTACATTGACCAGAATTGAAAGAGGATTTGCAGAAGTATTTTAAAGGTCCAAAGGCATCCCTGAAACAAATATTTATGTTCTAATATCATTCATATACCTTCTCAGAAGATTTGGGATCATTTGGGGTAAATTTGGGACCTAGAGATCAAAACTAGTCAAAGGTCGAACTAGGGAAAAAAAGTGGAAAATTGCCATTTTAATAAAATTCCTAACAAGGGACATTACACAGGCATTCTGCAACATTACGGAAACTCTATCTGCAACATTATAGAAACTCTATCTGCAGCATTACAGAAACTCTACAGGTATCTGCAACATTACAAAAACTCTATTTGCAGCATTACGGAAACTCTACAGGTATCTGCAGCATTACGTAAACTCTATTTGCAGCATTACGGAAAGTCAATAATTCAAATTTTACCTTCAACCACCAACTTTGGAGAAAGATATTCATTAGGAGTAATGGATTTTTATAAATCCATTTTTCTATTATTCTTATATGTCTCAAATCATGATGTTAAATTAAAGTTGGTAAATGGAGGTGGATATGAGTGCATATTTGGCTTATTTACAAAGATTTGAAGATCTCTATCAAATATATGATGGACCTAAGAAGTCAAAATTTGTTAAGAGACATTTGGGATGAGTTTTGACTATTTTATTATAGCCTCTATCCCTAAATTCAAATTTGACTTCAAAGGTATTCTAAATAGCATGTAGTTAGTAAGGATCTTGGATTAGTTTTGAGATCCAAACTTTTAGGAATTTGTTGAGGATATTTTGGATCCTCATTTATTATTTGTTATGGAGAAATCATGTATAAATAAGAGTTAATTCTCCATTCTATGGGAGGACTCTTAGAGCAATAGTCCAATTGATGATGGAATAAAGCCATACTTTCATTTTGATCCAATTAGATCTTAATTTTATAAAATTTTTTGCAATATGATTTTATTTATTTTATGTTGATGTAGTTGTACTTCATTGCTTAGTTGTGATTTCTTATGAAGTGTGAATTTTATTTCTGCAATATTATTTCAATGTATAGATAGAGATTTAAATGTTTATTTTACAATCATTGAGCTTAGTGCAATAATGTTATTTACTCCATTTGATCATAAACAGTGACTTGTATTTGGCAAGGATAGCTTTTAGATTTTATTTCTGCAATTTACCTTTCTGTCAAGTGTGTTGTGAACTTAGATTTAGAATTTACTTTCTTGCACAATGTGAACGTAGTATTGGAAATTACTTTTCCCGCAAAGTGTGACATAGTTCTAGTATCTACTTTTCTGCAGAGCGTGAATATAGTTTTAGAATTTAATTTCAAGTGTGAATTTAGTTTTAGCATTTACTTTCCTGTCGTGCGATTTACTTTTTTTTTAATTTAGTTTCAATAGTTGTTTAGATGGTTAAGTTTCTTGCCAAGACAATGTAACTGCTCGTACCATTGTTTGTAAGTAAGGTTATTGAACTACAACTTCAAGTAGATAAACCAATGTAAGAGGAGATTGTGGTTTGCACATACAGTGCACAGTAACTTGCAAGTTCTCAACGAACCCCTGGTTGACAATTAATGTACACTTCTTAGTTGTTTTCTAAGTAATTAGAAGGCAATTAAAAATCTCGTCAAGAACTATGTCATGTCCATGGATTGATGTGGAGGGGACTGCCACCAACACCCATGCTTCTTGTATTTTTGTTTGAATACCTACATACATTAGAGTCAATTTACAAATAAATCCAATAATGCAATCTCCATGTTAGATCACTAGCCACAAAACCCATGATAAAACTATTGGAACACGCAATGTTCAAGACAAATACACCACAAATAAGATGAACATGAGATGTTTTTCATTATGGATATGTACATATTTTCCATGTATTATTACGTTTACATTTCAACTTTCATTATTATGTACAATCCATGTCTATCAAAAACAAAGGCATGTACAAGTTGTGTTTTGGTTTGATAATTGAGGTTTTTTTACGCAAGCAAGGCCAAATAATACTAACTAATTTCTCTCAAAGAGGTTCCATGCCTATGCATGCAAAACTGCATGATAAAGATGGTTTTTGATGCATGTAATCCAAAAATTGAGAAGGTTTGATGGTTAGAAATTATAGTGAATGTTTGTGAGTTGTGCCAACAATGGGTATTGTTTGCATGAAAATATATTCAAAGATTATGTGTAAGTGCCCTTTAGTTGAATTGTACCCTCTATTGCCTATGTTATATTCCATGTAGCACCAAGTGCCAATATTTTTATTAAATGGAATGAGGAGAGGCAAAAGAAATTGGTCTTAACTTTGATATCTTCTTGATAACAAAACTAATTGATTATTGTTGAATGAAACATTTTTTCAATACATTGGTATTTGATAATATTTTTATATAATTGATAATGAAATACAATTTAATTGATGAGGAAATACAATGAATGGATTATAATGTATAAAATTTTGCAAATTTGAAATCAAAATTTAAAATTAGAATACATTGTACAATTCAAAATTTAAATTTTACAATTCCACATTGTATAGATGTATTTTAAATTCTCAATTACATTACAATTGTATTTGAAATCAAAATTTAAAATTAGAACATGTGCATTCAAGTGTATTCACATTGGAGCACCATGACCCAAATTTCACAAAAGCCTCCCATCTAGTATTTGTATTCTTGACATTAAAGCATCTACAAAAATACATTTATAAAACAACCTCCACAAAAATCTCCAAAAAAATATTACACAAGACAACATGAAAACTATGCCAATGATGCAAGTGGCATACATGTAACTCATTCATCTGGCCAATGTGTTATAGGAATGCAAGTCTCCATAATACGATCATGGTTAGCTTCTGTCATCTTCCATCTCTTTGGCTCACCTCTCTTCACCTTGATTTCTGTTAGAGGTATCCGAGCTGCCACCACCAAATGACTGTATTGACATGATATATATTTAGGCATAGAATCTTTGTAAATAATATGAGCACCCTGTTTTTTCACTTTTTCAAAAAATGTCCCATTAGAACCATGTCTCCAGTTTGGTATGTGAAGTCCCCATCTTGGTTGGGTCGCACCAACCTACTCTTTATTTGTGTGCACCGCATCAAATAGTATGCCACATTTTCTTGGTTGTGGAGGGGTGCAATGACAATGAATACATCACTTGCAAGATACATTACAAATATTATTCAAATGTCCTACGTGCAAATTTCTACAACATTTGTATATGTGTAATATATAATGAACTAATTAATTTAATGAAGACTCTTGTACCTTCCCTAACCATATCAGAAACTCGATCATGATCTAATGAGACCATTTCCTCTTCAGTGTGCATCTCTTGCCATGTTGGAATTGGATGTGGGCCCTTTGGATTAAGAGAGACATATTTCCATGGTTTGACATATACATCATTTTCACAGTGAGCAAGCCCGCATGCATTTGCATCAATGCAAAAATCGCAAAAACATGCATACTTCATCGTTTCAATGGAAAATATGTCACCCATGTTTTTACTTCGAACATAATGCAATTCCCTCGTACCAGGGATGGTCTCACAATACCATGGCATGGATATATTAACATCTCCAAGGTAAACATACTAAAAGAACCTGCATGGGATTTAGTTTGTCATATGTAAATTCCTATCGAGTACGTGTTCTTTTGGAAACGATGATATTGAATGTTATTAGCTTATTAATTGAGTTTGGAGTTTATTACCTGCACACCGGCATTGCTTGTTCGCGACCTTGATGTCCCAAATGACGTGTGCACCAATCAACTACTTCAATGGAGCATTTGAGTTGGGTTGCACCATGACTCATCTGGTACCTCCGAAGTGCTCGTTTCACACATGCACCTGCGCCATCATGTTCACCCTTTCCATACCCTGTCTCAAAAAAGCTCTAGGTGTGTCGGATTCCTGTATGTTTGTGAAGGTGACTCAACCAATAAAATGAGCGTGTCGATTTGAATTTCCCTGCACACCCATTTGACCAAATCCAGTGTTCAGTAAATGATACGTCTCTCTGCCTGAATGAATCATAAATCAACCCAAAGCAGTATTGAACAAACAATGTGTCATGCTCACGATCATCACTAACATAAAAATGGTACTCCTTGATCACTTCACGTGACTGAGGAGTGCTATCCCTACCATCGATGCTTTCCTGAGCATGTCTGTACAATACATGTACAAAGATAGACACTTGGTTGGAGTGATAGTACTCGCTCTGTATCTCTCTTTGAGAAGCAAAGGTGTAGTTCTCCGCAAAGTCTACCATTGATAAGATTGTGCCCAACTCAAATATGTCATGAGAATGTTTGAATTCTGAAGCTTGCCACCTGAACCTATGGGAGTGCTTTACGTATTTATAAATCTGACTTTGAAACTTCTCCATGAATTCTAAAACATGAATCTCATCATCAAGCAAGTCGATCCTCTTGGATTTCACAGATGAAGAAGATATTGGATTCATGGTGACGTACTCATACCTCTTCTACCTAACGGTGATATCTGACAATCCATGGTGTGTTGGATCGATATGAAAGTTCCTATGGAACAATGTCAAATCACCGCATTCATGGCATTTTCTCCCACCTACACACCTCTTATTAAAAAACATGTGTTCAGGATTCCTATTGCATATTATCATACAAATAAAATCTCGCACTGTGTGAAGAGCTAGTACACCGTTCCAGTGCCTTTTGCAAAAATCCAGAAATGTGTCATAGTATAGTTGAAATTCAACGTGGTACTGGCAGCAACAAGTGTCGCGAATTGTATTCAGCCTAATATACCATGGTTTCAATTTGTTGAACATGCTAAATGATATTTGAACACCGGGATTGGTTTCTTGGAATTTCTCGTAAAGTGCAACTCCCGTCATCTCCATCACATGCTTATAGTGCTCCTGATAAATGCCTCTAGATAAACGTTGTCGCAGGACATGCTTTCACCCTGGAATAGCACAAGAATGGCTATCCCAAAACTCTATCACCTTCTCTCTAATGCCTACTGCCATCCTGCCTTGATAGGGTTCCCTACAAATAAGATCCCAACATGCAGCTTCATCATTTTCATTTGTCCAGATCCTGAATTTAGTATATTTGAGCAATGTTCTTTTTGAAACATTGAGCAATGATGCCATTGTTGATACTATTCGATTTCTTGAGGTGTTTTGTGCCACAACAGCTGTTGTAATTTCCCTATGAGCAACTTGGGTATCATTGTTTCTTGATTTTCCAAACGAAGATAATACAGTTCTTACATTTTCTATTGCATTCTCACATGTCTTTTTTGTTTTAACATCTTGAAAACCCAACAACTTTGTGGCACATTTCAATTTTTTGTGTTTTATCAACCCATGTAGGATTTGATCTTGTGCCATTGTTGAATGTTGTTCAAAATATGACTTGATTATGTTATTGACATGCTCTGTAACTCTCCAACCAGGGATCGAGTTCCCAATCTCTTCTTGTGCATAAACAACTGCACAATCCTCTAGAAAATTTTCACCCCTTCCAACCCCACTACAACTCCCAATTATATTTTCAATGTGAGAGGGAAAGACGTCATGTTATGGCTAATCAGGATCATGAGGGGGCACAGGGTCATGTGATTTTTTATCACCATGATGTGATGTCTGACCATAATCTCTTCCTACATAACATGTAAATTAACAAATTGAAAATTGGTTACTTGATAGTTGTGCATTGAACTTTAAAATTGCTAGTAACTTGAAATTTGATGTGGAAATTAAAAAATTGAAAAATTAAAAATTGCATGTGAATTGAATTTTCCAACTAATACATTTAGCTTGAGAATTGTTCTAAGTAAAAATTGAAATTGCTAGTAACTTGAAATTTGAAATTGTTCAAGTAACTTGAAATTTGAAATTGCTCAAGTAACTTGAAATTGCTAGTAACTTGAAATTTGAAATTGCTCAAGTAACTTGAAATTGCTAACTTAATTAAACTTGAGAATTTTTCTAAAAGTAAAGTTTGAAATTTCTAGTAAAATTTGAAATTGCTTGTAACTTGAAATTGGTAGTAACTTGTACATTTAACTTTAAAATTGCTAGTAACTTGAAAATCAACTATATATAAGTCAAGATAATTATTAATAACTTGATAAAAATTATTGTGAGCATACAAATTAATATCATTTATAATCATCACATTATATAATTGTGGGCAAATTTTCTTTATGCAATTTATGTCCATTTTAATTTTACATTACAAGAAAAATGTTCTTTTAACTTTATGGTATAAAATAAATAAATAAATATTTAAAATACAATTTGCAAATCACCACAAAGAATAAATTATTACAACACTTCTACCCTAGAATTTCAAGGACAACATCATGCATCCCATGTTATATATCCGCGAAATAAAAATTTAAGATTGGTTTTTTACCCATGATAACATACCTATTATACTTTAAATGTGGGGAAAAAAACATTGAGTTAGAGATGATTACAATATTTAATTAAAAACATTGTAGTGATATGATTGAGGAGAAATTCATAATTTTTAATGCAAAATAACATTTTCATTAGTTGATGATTTTGCAATTTCAACAATAGACAATTATGGAAATTGTAATTTTTATTATAAATTACAATTTAAGGATTTTTTTTATCAATAATGCTTCATATATCAATGCAAGGTTGCAAACATTGCAAATAATTATTTTTAATTTGTCCTAACAAAATATATGATTATAATCATTAATCTTATCATGGTGATATGTCATGTTATGTAAATAAAAGTACATGTGATAGATGAAATGTTTTTAAAGTAAACATTATAATTAAATAGCTCTTTGAACATTAAATTTGTATTCAAATATTCATTACTATGAAAATATTGCCAACCACCATAACCATGAAAATATTCTTTCATTTGTTTTCAAATTGAATAAATTCTAACTAATACATAACTATCCCAACATGTTCATTTCAAAATATTCATTCATTTGTTTTGAAATTGAATTTTCTAACAAAACAAGAATTGAAATTACATTTAACTCGAAATTGTTAGTAACTTACAAAATTGCAATTAATTAAATATGTACAATTTAACTTGAAAATAGTGTCCAAGTGTACATTTAATTTAAAAATTATTCTAATAACATTGAAAATTGAGCAATCTTCTTTATCGTTTTTTCCTCATTTACATAAAAATGCACATCATCAATCAAACTTAAAAATATACAAAGTGAGTCCTACCTTCCTTTGCCTCCGACTGATTGATTAATTCTATATCCTACATAAACTTAGTATCATCCCCTTAAACTATATTGAGTAAGTCCTTATTCAACCACAACATCTTTAATATAAGCTTCCAAAAATTAAATCCAACACCATGAAATATTTCTACTATCCTTTTGAGGATCTCTTGCAACGAATATGGCCATATCTCTATCTCAAACATTTTGATAATTCTCTTTATAGCTTCAGACTCCACACCTTCATGAACCCTACCAACACTTTAATAATACTATCCAACGTGGCTTAGATACCATGGAATTGAATACTTATAACTATTTAATAAATTGAGAAATAAAGCTAAAATGAACTATAAATCTCACTTTTTAGTCATCATGCTATAGCTAAAAAGAATTAATTTACATAACTAAAACAAAGATATTTCACATTGAAAAAAAACACAGAAACCGAAGTCCTTCTAAACCTAGATAACATAAACTAGTCTACATTTACTCAATAGCCTATAGCCGTAATACTATACTTTAAGAACACGTATACATGTGCATTGCATTCATTCGATGTACTATCTATTATGCAAATAAAAAACCCCAAATTGCTAACTAAAATCCCCAAATATTCAATTACATTTTGCTATCATACTACATTGAAAGTGCCTTACAATATAATATATGAGGTAAATGTGCTTAGATGTAACAAGAAGAAGTGTTGTAAATAATTATAACCTTCAAGTAAAGTTTACAGAGCACTCTAATCTTTTATATATATATATATATATATAAAGATTTCATTTCAATTCAACAAACAAAATTCATCAAACATAGCAAAATTCATAGCAAGTGTAGCTTAGTTTAATTACTTAGTAATATTTATATTTAACTTTATTTTAAATATAATTATAATCGAATATTGTTGAGTTCAATCAAGATAATTGAAAAAAAGTGGACATGGAAGTTTTTTTTAGTAAACAATATTATATCATGTAAATTTATATGGAAGATTTAATATTCTAAAAAATGGAAGTCATATATTGCTTGGTATATAAGAATCAAAGAATATTTTTTATATATTAAAAACATATAGACATTAGAGAGATTTATAGTTATGTATATAGGGGTTTGAATAGGTTATTGGGAGAAATGAATACTTTATTTTTGAAGTTGTTTTGAATCCTAGTGCGTGTGAAGTCATATTAGTGTTTGAATAAGTATGACCTATTAATGTGAAGGTGGTATGATTTGTGATTTAAATATGCTCTATGTGTGAATCCAATTATGATATAGGGGGTTGAATAGGGTATTAGGAGGTTTGAATAGGTACTCTATGTTTGAAGATGGTGGGAGTTTGATGTGTGTGAAGTCATATTAGTGTTCAAACAAGTATGATATATTTTTAAAGGCGATATGAATCCAATTGTAATGTTTAATATGTATAATTTGTGACTAAAGGTGACGTGAATTTGATTGGAACAATGTGTTATGAAGTCATTTTGTTAAAGAGATTATTCCTAAAATAATATCTACTCTAATTAAGATTTCATATTTCACTTTGCAAGATTTAGAGGGGTCGTAAAGTTGTTTCATATCACCATACTAAGAGTAAAAATAAAAAGGGTACTAAAAATGTCATGGAAAAAATGGATGCCTAAGTTATCTCATAAAATTAGAGGATTTTAATTGGAAAGGTGTATTGGGAATGGGTTTCAAAAAAATGGTCTTTGGAGGCATTCCTTAATATTTAGTAAAATTAGTCCCGGGTGTGGGTGATTTTCACAATATCTCGGCACGTGAGGAGGTGACCGTGGAGCTCACCACCTCCAACCACATGGAGGACTCTCGACATGCTCGCCATGCACATTAAATGGACCTTACAAATGATTCCTACGGTCTTAATGAGGATGGTCCTTCAAGCTCTTAGCAGAGTTGTTCACAGTACCATGGTAATTATTCCTTTTCCTAGTGATTTTATGGCCTTCTGGGATGCTGATCAAATGATTTTTGATGGGGATTGTTTCCAAATTCTAGTGTTACAAGGTTGGAATCCTGGCAGTATTTCCTCTCTGCATTTTGGTGGTCACCTTCTTCTGGCATGGCACAAGTTCCTTAACTACGGTATTTGTCTCTTTTATGATTTTCTCACATACTGGTTCAGTTTTGCTCCTCTTTGGTTCCATCTCACAAACAACAGAGGTTCCATACTCCATTTTTTGGTTGAAATTATGTCTAGGAGGCTCCACACCACCCTTCGTTGTGGTAGCAGAGGTCGTTGAATCTTTGGCAGTCAGGGACGCAGAGGCTCCACCAATAGTGGTTATGACCAATCCATCCCTAGTCATTTGATAACTATGATGGATGACCAGGAAGAGGAAATGGTGGTGTAGTAGTTGGTTAGTCAGCGAGCACGGGTTAGATGTAAACACTACTGGTCGGTAAAGAACATGCTAGCTTAGGTCCTCATGCACTCATAGGAATTCTCCCAGGAAAACAATCCACCTCCATCCCCATCCCTTTCTCTAGCTCTTCACTCCTCTTCTCCGGGTCCTTCTCATGTCTCCAAGCTAACGGAGCACCAAGGCACTCAATTAGGCAAGGAACCTTCGTTGGTTGGTGACAAAACCAACATTGCTTCCACAAGTGGGCACAAAAGGAAGCATGTGGAGCGAAAAATCCCTATGAATCTCTCCACCTTTAGGAAGACGGAGGGATTGCCTTCAAAAGTAGCTCATGACAACACTTCCATCTTAGAGGACTACTGGTGCCCAATTATGGAGGAGAATCCCGAAGATGTAGATACAATTTGCACCCCCAAGTAATGAAGTGGTTTTTTTACTTTCACATTTTGCTATTGTTAGCTACTTGGAACTCTATCTATGGGATTGTTAGTTGTTTTTATTTTGGCTCAAATGTACTCAGTAGATGCCACTTGAGGCCCTGTATCTTTTTTATGTTCTCAGGCATTGACCTCTTTAGCAGGTTCTTTGGACTCCCATGCATGGGCAGTCCTCTCTTGCAAGCCTATTTTCTTATCCCATGCATGGCTAGGTTGTTAATGATTATTAGTTTAATGTTTTGGTTCTATGGGAAGCCATAATGGGATCTCATATATCATGACTTTCTTGTGCCTATACTATTTTTTTTGTATTTTAATATAATTTCTCATGGAGATTACAAAAAAATATATTTAGTAAAATTAGGAGTAATGTTTAATATCCCACTAAAAGTAAGTGCTATGAACTTCTAGAAGTATAAATATCTACTTGCTTAAAAAGTGTTGTCACTAGTTAATTACATCTATCTACTTAAAAGGTATTGTCACTAGTTAATTACAAATGAGTTGGTTTTAAGGTTTCATGGTTTAAGTCCAAAACTAACGGTGTCTAATGTCTTAACAAACAATCGTGTTAAATTCGGAAGTGTAGAATGCATCTAAATTTTGTTTCAATAACATGCATAAACGTACATGTTGTCTAAGAACCCTGGGCAGGGATAAAAATTGAGCACGTCATAGCACGTCGAAGGGATACGAAGTTGCCTCCAATTTATTGGCTTTCAATAGATACGCCAATGTCTTTCATTAATTATGCTATGGAACTCATTTGCGAGACATGGGTCTTCAACATTGTATATTTGAAGCAATGGTCTCTACATTCAGCGCATGTCTCTCCCTTGTCCATTCAACATAGTTGAATTATAAGAGAACATAGTTGTGTTAGCATAGATCCATCTTAAACCTAGATCTATCAAGCACTGAGAGGGATCAAATTTCTTGATATGTAATTTTTTATATCTTTCACTACTCTCAGTGCAATTAGTGTTTTTCCTCTACTTATGTCATATTAATAATCATATCAAACACCCTAATTGATATAACCATATCAAATTATTTCACATGATAAAAAAAAATTTAATGGACATGAAATCCCAAAGATTTAAACTATTACAATCAAAATGTTAATTTTGTAGATGAAAAAATCTTGGTTTTCCTGCTTCTATGACTCATCTTCCCTAGATCCTCAATCCCACTGCCAGGCCCAGTTTACCTAATTCCCATTCCCCATTCTTAATTTTCCACTTCCCACTGTGTCTTTCGACTTTCTGTTGTTTGTAGTGGTATGTTCTAGCTTTGGAGTGTTTGGATGGTTTGTGTTTAATGGACTCCATCCCCTCTTTGCTTCTCTTTTGATTTTTTTGAACATTATGGTGTGGCTGATTTCTTTCCTAAACATAAATTTGATTGAAAATATAGTATTTTATTTAACACATTCTTTTATGAAATATATAATTAATTTATTATTGTCAATTGAAATGCATTTTGTTTTAAAACTTTTTATCATAGAAAATAGAAAGATTGCATGCATATATACCTTTCTTATTGAAATTAAAACCAACCCTTCAAATTTGATCATTGAGGTCCCGTGTTCAGGCCACAACTAAGCATTTAGCTACAGAGCACTAAATATGGCAGCTCAGTGCTTAGAGTCCCTGGGCTCAATGCAAGGGCCACAACCGCTGAAGCTAAGCATTGAACTGCAAAGCATTAAATGCTACAGCTCAGTGGTTAGAGTCCAACTCTAACGACTGAGCTGTCACATGTAATGCTCTGCAGCTCAATGCTTAGCTTTTGCCCACCACAACTTGCAAATAGTTGGATCTGAATCCGATTTTCGGGAGAAGAAACCGGCTTGTCTCGTAGACGAGTTCCACGCAATGCTGTCGCTTGAGCTGGGACAATGGTAAGCCAGATGGCGGTTCAATCGTTCGTGAACTAACATTTTGCCGAAACGTGGCCGATTTCTTCAGTCTTAACTTTTAGTTTTTTTATTCATGTCCACTATTCTGCACTAGCCAAGTTGCAAAAGCCTTTTTTTTCTCTCCGCTGTGTATTCGCCTTTCTCGTCATAAGAAATCCTGACACGAGTCGCAATTACGTGTAGAGAGGGGATACAATTCCGGTGCCACCTAATCGAATCTGTTGTGTTTATACTCCGCCAGTGCAAATTCTGTATCCATATTGGACCTGAATCTCTCCAAGTGAATTTGATCAATCGTGAAGTCATTGTGAGCAGAGGCCTGGAAGAAATCAAAGGAAATAGAGGATTGGATTGATACTAAAGATGACAATAGGTGTAGGAGTTCCACTTTGTATTCAGTGCGGAACGACCGATAATCCGTGCAGATGCAAAATAGTCGGTCCAACGTTAGGGTTTCTTGCATTCTTGGTGGCTGCTCTGGTGGAATGGCCAGTGGGTGCCATTCTCTATTGCTTTCGCCATGCTAAGGGCAGGAGGATCATGGGCCATCCAGCCACAGTTGTATATCCATCTGTTTCCAGCGCCATTCCTTTCTGATCATTATGTTCATCAGCTTTGAAGTTTATACTGTTTCAATAAAAGTTCAACAGAAGTCTCTTAAAAGGAGAAGATGACATACTGCTGCAGTTTGGAGCTCGTTGTGGAATAATGCTTTTGACACTATAGAAAATGTAGAAGAGTTAAAATTGTTACAGTATGTCAAACTGAGTTTCATCCCACTTTTATATTTGTTGTAGCTGTGTGTGATTTAGAGTTGTAACAGTAAGTCATTGGCCGTGATTTAGGGTTGTAACAGTAAGTCGTTGTGGAATCATGCTTTTGCCAGTAGAGAAACTGTAGAAGAGTTGAAATTGTTACAGTGTGTCAATCTGAGTTTCATTCCACTTTCATATTGTATTAGTGACATGTTTGTTGTATCTGTGTGTGATTTAGGGTTGTAAGAGTCAGTCATTGGCCGTGATTTAGGGTTGTAGCAGGTAGTCAGGATCGAGTGTTTTGTGTGGGAGCGATATTTGCGTACTCATTTCTTCTTTGGATATGAGTTGAGTTGAAGCCCATGCTGTTGTTACTATGGTACAGTGCTAGATAGCTGAGAGTTCGCTCCAACTAGTCCTGTGTTTGTATGAGTTTGATGGTTATACCATTTCCTTTTAAATGGTACCAATAATAAAACTCAAGCTATCTTGCCTTGAGCAAAATTTATAGTATTGTACTCTGCAGTTTCATATTTTTTGTTTGTGTTAATTTCTGTGGGGAAATTCCCTTTTAAATGGTACCAATTTAATGAAACTCAAGCTATCTTGCCATGAGCAAAATTGATAGTATTGTACTCTGCAGTTTCATTTTTTATTTATTTTTTGTTTGTGAATTTTATAGAACAGAATTTGGATATCCACGGGACTCTGGAATCCTATGAATAGTTAAAATATATTTCAATCAATCAACCTGCATTGGCATTCTCAAATATACAACTTGAAATCAATGAAATCATCGACCTGCAATGGCATTCTCAAATATACAACTTGAAAACATCAATCTTGTTCTCAAATATACAAGCTGAAAACATCAATGGTGTTCTCATGGTGTTCTCAAATATACAACCTGAAAACATCAATGGTGTTCTCAGATACCTCTTCAATGGTTCTGTCATATATCCTTAACTTGTTCTCAACGGCATTCTCAAATATACAACTTAAAATCAATGAAATCAATCAACCTGCAATGGCATTCTCAAATATACAACTTGAAAACTTCAAACTTGTTCTCAAATATACAAGCTGAAAACATCAATGGTGTTCTCAGATATCCCATCAAGATGTACACGGGCTACAACCGTTACAAGCTCTGCTGAAAACCCTAGTCAAGGCGGTCCCTGAGATACCCTACAACCTTACAGTTCTCTCTCGCACTGAATCTGTGCTTTGAACCTGGGTTTTCTAGAGTTAAACTGACAATGGGTCGTCAGCCTAGTACCAACCAGACTAAAGTGGGATTAAACTATTCTGGGTTCTCAGCACAGTTTGAGGGCGTTGACTTTGGTTTTTTCGTTATCTTCGTTTTTACCTGACGGGGAGGATATTTTACCATATGGACAGTTCAGCTGTGGTGAAATGCCCCCGGTGGTCTGGAGGTTTTAATATATAAAGCCTTCCAAAATGGAAATCCTCCACTGGATTCAGACCAAATGGAACCCCTTTATCACAAATATTCCACAAGTCCTAATGCTCGTCAATGGGTATATGGTGTTCCAATTTCTCTCTGAAAAGGATAGGAAATCAGTGGAAGACCGGTAATGGGCTCTGGGGATAGGTTCACTAGTCCTTACACAATTGTTGAAACCTAAACGGTTTCATGGTGGTGGCGAATTCTTTTAACCGGTTCATATTGATAGAAGAAGAACATTTGTATGGTGCTGACGGCAAGGCCCCCAGAGTTTTGGTTGATCTAGACACGTCAGAGAGCTTGTTGAAAGAGATTGAGGTAGTTTGGGAATAATTGATGCTGTGCAAAATTTGACAGTGTCTATTTTAGGTTACAGGTGTTTATTAAATAAATTTGCAGCAAACTTCATTGCATGCTAATGCATGTGAAGAATTAAATAATTTGCAGAATTATACAGCAACCTACAGTTGATTTTATGGCATGTAAATAATGTCTTTATTTCTATGCAATGTAATCTATATAAGTATGTAGCTGTGAAGTCTAAAGATCAATGGGAAATAAACAATTAGGTTTTCTTTTCCTGTGTTTGATTAAAAGCTTCTCTCTTGTTTTCTGTGTTGTTTCATTTCATTGTGCTATTTTAAACTAGGCTCTTTTATAATCTTCATTTGGTGTCAGAGCAGGTATTTTGTTTAAAGTTCATAATGTCAAATTCCAACTCTTTGCCAATTCCAGAATTTGATGGAAGTGATTATGATTATTGGTGCATCAAGATGATGACCTTTTTGATAGGAAAAGATTTGTGGGAGATTGTAGAATCAGGTTATGAAGAGCCAGCTGATTGGAACACATTTACAGCCAATGATAAAACAACTAAGAGAGAAGCCAAAAAGAAGAATGCCCAAGCTTTATTTTATATTCAAATAGCTCTAGATAAGAGCTTATTTCCAAGAATTGCAGGAGCAAAGTCAACTCAGAATGCCTGGAAGACTCTACATGAAGCTTACCAAGGCAGTGGTCAAGTTACAGACACTGAGGACAGAATTTGAGAATTTGAAGATGCAAGAAGGTGAGAAGGTGAGTGATTATTGTGTAAGAGTAAATGATGTTGTCAATAAATTGGCTACTCTAGGAGAAACTATTGATAAAGAAGTTGTGATTAAAAAGGTGTTGAGGTCTCTAACACCAAGATGGAACTATGTTGCTATAGTCATTGAAGAAAGCAAGGATTTGACTAACCTTCACTTTGATCACCTAGTTGGATCTCTTATTTCTCATGAAGACAGAGTGAGAGATTCATTTGGAGAAAGTGATAAGAAAGCTTTTTCCACAAAGCTACAGATTACAAAGAATGTAGATGCTAGTTCTAGCTCCAGAAGAAACCAAGCCCAAGGTAAAGGTCAGTATCAATTTTTTCCAAGAGGAGATAGAGGAAGAAGAGGTGGTTTCAGAGGAAGAGGTAGAGGCAGATTTGATAAGAGAAACATCCAGTGTTATCATTGTCAAAGGTATGGTCATTTTGAAAGGGATTGCAGATTAAAAGAAAACAAAAGTGTTAATTATGCTCAAGAGGGTGATGATGCTTCTCCAAACAATTTGTTTTTATCTTATGGAAAAACTGAAAATACAGTTAAAGATGTTTGGTATTTAGATTCAGGTTGTTCTAACCACATGACAGGAAATTGCATGTTTTTCTCTACAATGGATGAAAGTTTCAAATCTAATATCAAACTTGGTGATGAAAAAACCTTAGAAGTTTCTACAAAAGGAGATATGGCAGTCCATACAAAAGAAGATATGAAAAGTGTTAAAGATGTTTATTACACTCCACAGTTAAATCATAATTTATTAAGTGTTGGGCAGCTGTGTGAAAAGAATTACAAAGTTGTGTTTGGTGATAGACAATGCACAATTTATGATAAGAATCAAAGCAATAGGGTGGTTACAGTTGTGCCTATGTCAAAGAATAGGATGTTCCCATTGAAGTTTGGAGAAACTAGCATCAACCTTGCTAATATGGCATATGAGGACAAAGGTTGGTTGTGGCATCTCAGGTATGGTCATTTGAATTTTCAGAGTTTGAAGTTTCTAACATCAAAAGAATTAGTTTATGGTTTTCCTAAGGTTGAAGAGCACAAAGAGGTTTGTGAAGGATGTGCTAAAGGAAAACATGCAAGAGAGAAATTTCTTAGAGGCAAGGCATGGAGGGCCCATTATCCACTTCAGCTAGTTCATTCTGATATTTGTGGTCCTATGCAGATAGAAAGTTTGGGTAAGTCATCATATTTCATTACTTTTATTGATGATTACTCAAGAATGTGTTGGGTTTATATTTTGAAGAGCAAGGGTGAAGCATTTGATACATTCAATAGGTTTAAAGCCCTTGTAGAAAATGATAATGGTTACAAAATAAAATGCTTAAGCACTGATCGTGGAGGAGAATTTTGTTCAAGAGGTTTTCAGAATTTTTGTGATATGAATGGCATTAGAAGACAACTCACCACTGCTTACACACCTCAACAAAATGGGGTAGCTGAAAGAAAGAACCATACATTGGTGGAAATGGCAAGGAGTATGTTACATACCAAAGGACTAAGCAATTCCTTTTGGGGTGATGCAGTTGCTACAACAGTGTATATTCTCAATAGAAGTCCCACTAGTGCACTTCACATGATGACTCCTTATGAAGCCTGGTATGAGAAAAAGCCTAATGTTAATCATTTCAAAGTCTTTGGTTGTTTAGCCTTTGTTCATGTAGCTGATCAAAAGAGACAAAAGTTAGATCCAAAAAGTGAAGCATACATTTTTGTTGGATATAGTGAGCAAAGTAAGGCTTACAGGTTGTATAATCCTCTCACTGATCGCATTGTTGTGTCAAGAGATGTAATTTTTTATGAAGGGGGAGTTTATGGTCATCAAAAAGACCATGTTGAGAAATCAAAATCTGGTTTGGATGGTGATATTATTGATGATATTAATAATGAGAATCCCACTAATGTTTCAGTTCCAAATGCTACAAATCCACCAAGTAGCCCCTCATCTAGTTCTCCATATTCAAGTCCAAGTACTACAAGGAAGGTGAGAAGCTTGAATGAAATTTATCAGAGAAGTACAAGTCTGGCACATGAAGAAAATCCAAGAGGTGAGACTATAAATTTTGCTTTATTTTCACAAGTTGATTTTGAGCCATCAAGTTTTGAAGAAGCTTCTACTAATGAGGTTTGGGTGCAAGCTATGCAAGAAGAGATAGATTCAATTCATAGGAATGATACTTGGGAGCTTACAGATCTTCCGCATGATAAGAAAAAAATTGGTACTAAATGGGTCTACAAGACAAAGTATAACAGTGATGGGACTGTTGAAAGACACAAAGCAAGGTTAGTTGCTAAGGGATTCAGACAAAAGTATGGCATTGATTATGAAGAAACCTTTGCACCTGTAGCAAGGCAAGAGACTATCAGAATGTTGATTTCACTGGCAACACAAAAGAAATGGAGCATTCATCACATGGATGTGAAAAGTGCCTTCTTGAATGGGTACTTAGAAGAGGAAGTCTATGTGGAACAGCCATAGGGTTTTGAAGCGCAACGAAAAGAACATCAAGTCTACAAGTTGAAGAAGGCTTTGTATGGCCTAAAGCAAGCACCAAGAGCCTAGCATGCCAAGATTGATGGATATTTTCAAGAGAATGGGTTCAAAAGAAGTAAGAGTGAACCTACCCTTTACTATAAACAAGAAGGTAATGATATTCTTATTGTCAGTTTATATGTTGATGATTTGTTGTATATGGGTAGTAGTTCTAAGATGAAGGATGAATTCAAATTTGCTATGATGCGTGAGTTTGAGATGAAAGATTTCAACCTCATGCAATATTTTCTTGGAATGGAAGTTTATCAAAGTGAAGATGAAATTTTTATTTGTCAGACAAAGTATGCAAAGGATATGTTGAAGAAATTTGATATGGCTGATTGCAAACCATCTCCTACTCCAAATGCTCATGGAGTTGTGTTGTGTAAATATGATGGTGCTGAAATGGCTGATGAGACAGTTTACAGAAGTATTGTTGGAAGCTTAATGTTTCTAACACACACAAGGCCTGATATTGCTTATTCAGTTTCACTTGTTTCTAGGTATATGACAAAGCCATCTAAAATGCATATGAATGCAGCGAAAAGGATTATGAGGTATGTGAAAGGAACTCTAAATTTGGCATTCATTACTATACTTCTAAGAGTTTTGAATTGGTTGGCTTCAGTGATTTTGATTGGGGAGGTAGTTTGGATGATAGAAAGCGTACATCTGGGAACTGTTTTTCTTTTGGTTCTGGTTTGATCACTTGGAGATCAAAGAAGCAAAGTATAGTTTCTCTTTCTTCTACAGAAGCAGAATATGTTGCAGTCACCTCAGCAGGCACACAAGATTTATGGCTTAGAAAAGTTCTTGAAGAAATTGAAGAAAAACAAATTCAACCTACAGTAATTTTTTGTGATAATATGAATGCCATCAAATTGGCCAAGAATCCAGTACATCATAGCAGGACAAAACATTTTGACTTGAAGTATCATTTTATTCGAGATTTGGTCCAAAAGAAGCAAGTTGAATTGAAATACATCAACACTCAAAAACAACTAGCAGACATCTTCACTAAGGCAGTCTCAAAGGCCCAGTTTTTTATTCTCAGAGATCTTATTGTGAGCCCTCTCAGCATCAAGGGGGAGTATGTTGATAATTGATGCTGTGCAAAATTTGATAGTGTCTATTTTAGGTTGCAGGTGTTTATTAAATAAATTTGCAGCAAATTTCATTGCATGCTAATGCATGTGAAGAATTAAATAATTTGCAGAATTATACAGCAACCCAGCCGATTTTACGGCATGTAAATAATGTCTTTATTTCTATGCAATGTAATCTATATAAGTATGTAGCTGTGAAGTCTAAGGATCAATGGGAAATAAACAATTAGGTTTTCTTTTCCTATGTTTGATTAAAAGCTTCTCTCTTGTTTTATGTGTTGTTTCATTTCATTGTGCTATTTTAAACTAGGCTCTTTTATAATCTTCATGGACTACTGGAAAGTCTGCTTTCGTTGTCGTCTTTGTCATGCAACTAGCCATTCGAAGGCGCAGTGTAAAAATCCTCTGCAGTTAAGCTCCTAGCAGCTGACTCTCTTAAAAATTGACCTCGGGACGAGTCGGGGGACGGTTTGGCGTTCCCTCTTCCATTGGATCGTGATTCAGCCTCGGCTTTCATTGTTAAGTTCTCTCAAACTATCCTTGTTTTACTCTAATTCCTATCTTCTGAGGAGATCTTTAAGTCTTTGTCGTTAGAAGAGTCATGTGCAGTGGACGGTATCAGGGATTCTTCTTTTCCTTTTTCCTGGGTTTTAAGCCTTCCCTCTCTTTGCCCTCCCAACGAACCTGCACCTACAGGGGAAGATTTGTCTGAGCATTTTCCTTCACTTCCTAGGTAGTCCTCGGACCTAGGGGGTGGAAACTGACTACCTCCATCGTTCCTCTGATTTCCCACTCCTCTCGGAGCAGCCTATTAACTCTCCAGGTATTAACCTTTCTCCTTCTCTTCGAGACTCTCTTTTACCATCCAGAGATTCCTCCTTACCTAATAGATCCCTGCCCACTACTTTTTTGACCGGTGCCCAGGATGACTCTCGTATCTTCCCATCTCTTCCATCTTCAATGGTAACGTTAGCATTAGGAAACCCAATAAGCCTAAAAAGGGTAAAGGGGTGGCCACATCCTTTTCGAATCAGAGCAAGGAAGCCACTTCTTTTCAAAACCCTAGTGTGCCAGCCTTATTCGATAAGGGTTTGCCTAGATCTTTTTCGTCCTTTCAGAGACTACTGGGGCTCTTAGAGAGAACGCATCCCCGAATGAGGCTACCCAATAAATATTGCTTCATTTAACATGTGAGGGCTTGGCAGTGGCCCAAAACGAGCTGTTCTTAAGGGTTTTGTTGAGGTGGTTCATCCATGTGTGGTTTTATTACAATAGACCATGGCCTCAGCGGTGGTAGCTTGTGACTATTTTTTGAAAATCAAACCTAATTGGAGGGTTTGTGTGGTGAATGCTTCAAGCTTATCGGGGGGGATCCGGTCTTAGATATGGGGCTATTGGAGGATGACTCCCCCACTCTAACAGGAGATTTAAATTTCAGTTGGGCCTCAAAGGAAACTTGGGGAGCGGGTAATATCATTGATGCTCTAGCTAAATACTTCATATCTCTTTTTGAACAAGTGTCTCTTGTGGATATTGCTCCTAACGTATTAGTCCCCACCTGGACTAACGGTCAATGCGGAGGAGTGGGAATAGCTAAGAGGTTGGATCACTATCTCATGTTTGAGTCTTTATGTGACTCATTGGGATGTTATCGATCTTGGTCTTACTCGCTTGGCATCTTATACCATAAGGAAATCATTCTCCAATTGGATTTTGAACAAGGTTTTTCGCTATATCCCTTCAAGATTAATCCAATCTAGTTAGAAGATTCTTCGTTTTGTGATCTGGTCTGAACAACATGGGGCTCCCTCTCTGGGGTTTCACAAAATTCTGGGCTTCTTAACCTGTTAAATACATTATCAAAGCTGAGGAAGGAGGTCCAAACTTGGGAAAGGAATAAAAAGGCTGAAAATAATAGACTCTTGGGGGCTATCGAAGAAGAGATACATCACCTTTCACAGTGTGTCGACGGTGACCTCTTCTCGGTGGAGCGAGAAAAAGTTGTTATCCTTGGAATTAAAAAAATAGTCCATCCTTCGCCAAATTGAGGAGACCTGGAGGCAGAAGAGACGTGTTATTTGGCTTCGTTCAGGTGACAACAATACTAAATAATTTCACATATTCGTAAATCAGAGATGCCTTGTGAATTTCATCTAGGACATTAAAATTGAGGAAGGTGATATCATTTCTGATCATGCTTCCTTAAAAGTTGCAACAATTTGCCACTTTAAAGAGTCAACTAAACATGATCAAACAATTTCCTCGTTACTTTGAGGAGGAGGACTATCTCGAGATTGGTCGGGTTATCAATGAAGAGGAACAACTAAGGATGCTAAAAAAACTGGCAAAAGGAAAAATCCTCTGCTCAGATGGGTGGACTGTAGAGTTTTACCTCCATTTCTTTGATTTGTTGGTTCATGAGCTTACAGATGCCATTGATGAGTCAAAGCACAAGGAGTGGGTGCCATATACCCTTAACTCCACATACATTATGCTCATTCCCAAAAAAGACAAGCCCTCTGATTATAATGATTTTAGGCCCATCTAACTATGTAACCTCCTCTACAAAATTATCATGAAGATTATTTCAAAAAGATTGAAACCCGTTTTGGGAAGTTTATCTCACACACAATTTTAGAGGACCAGTTTGGCTTCCTTCAAGGGAAAAGGGGACACGCAGTCAATTAAAAATTTACTATGCGGGTGTGTGCAAGAAGATGAGGGTCACTTTAGATGCAATGCTACTTTTTCAAAACTCGTTCCTGATACATAAAAACATAATGCGTTTCTGATATTTAGCACCTGCCATAGTAAGACCCGAGCCTGACATGTCACTAGACATGTAGGATAGGTAACCATAATGCGTATGCGTTATAGAACTACAAAACGCGTATGCATTATGTAGTTACAAAACGCGTACGCGTTATTGAAATCTAAAATCAATTTAAATACACAGTCCCGACCACCCCCGACCACCCGCGGCGCTCTTCACGCATCAGAAACATGAAATAGACCCTAGACGAGGACAGTTTGTGTGCCCTGAAGTATCGGTGGAGCTCGATATAGCTGGAGGGGAGGCAAATTCACCGGTGTATTGTCATCTAATCAGGTAATTCATTCACCCATACCATTTTTTTGTCATTTCTTAACCTAAATTACTATTTTTTTATTGTTTAAAACAACCTAGTTTTGTAATATTGATAAAATTGGGAATAACCCAATCTCTAATTAAATTCACATCTCCCTCAACCAAGATGAGTGAATAATTAAAATGAATCCCTTTTCAAAAACTCAAAAATTCCTAATCCAACCAAAAATTGAAAAAAATAGAACTCCCCCCTTTCTACAATGTATCCATCTAAGTCACCTGACACGAGGACACGGGACACGTGTCCCCACGAGACACGGTGACCCCCGGAATTAGGACACGTTTTATATACATATATATATATTTTTAAAATATATTAAAATTTAAAAATATAGACATATAGATCCAATAAAATTTAACATTTACAATTACAAATATTCAATAGAAATTACATTTACAATTACAAATATGAAATATTCAATAGAAATTAGATCATTCACAAATCACAACACATTTGTCATTCACAATCACAAATCACAACGAGACATTGAGACACATAGATGCATGTCAGAGACTCGGAACCATATTTCTCATTAAGTCATCAAAATCAAAATGTATTACATAGATGTCGGAATGCCACTGGGCACTGGAAAATGCCAAATAGACTAATAGACTAATAGACTAATAGTCTAATAGTCTAATAGTAAATACAAAAAAGGAGTGGACCAAGATGGAATAATCCCATCTGTCAATGACTCAATAGTCCTCCTCCATGCCTGAATCAACAAACTCATCACTTCCCTGATCCTCCTCCTCCTCCTCCTCCTCCTCTCTGCCAATCTGACTAACTGCATCTGCTGGTGTGGAAGATGACCCCTCCATACGATCCCCCTCATCAAAAGTGATCGGATCTAGCACTGGATCATTAAGAGCCATGTTGGCTAATGCCAAATCAGTACTGCTGTCCAAACCCATCTCATCAGGAAGGACATCCCACATCCGTGTCTTTCCCTTCTCCCACTCCTCCCTCTTCCTGTAAATAAGACGAAGGTTGGAGTGCACATACACTATCGTCTCTACCCTGCACTGCTCAAACCTGCTCTTCTTCACACTATACAAGTTCCCATATGTGCTCCAATTACTCTCACAACAAGAGGATGAAGTAACTTGAGAGAGGACCCTCAAGGCTATCTTTTGTAGAAGAGGGCATGTTGCCCCATGAGTTGTCCACCAAACAAGGGGTTTCTTAACTCCCATGTCTCTAACCACCTCATATCCTCCAAATCTCCTAGTGCCACTAGAAAACTCATAAAATTCCTCCTCCACCACCTCCAGGTGGTCTCTATCCCGAAGTAGTCGTCTAAATGCTATCTTCCTCCCCTCTTAGATCTCTCCATCCATGTGAGGAGGGACTCTGGATGAGGGCCTCGACCCACCACTGAGCCAATCCTAAGCATAGAACCTGGGGTTCAATGAGTGGACCAAGCAATGCAAAGGTGTGCAATTCTTATCCCACCTGGAGATAAGAATGCCCTGTATGATGGACCATAAGTTCTCTGCCGATGTCTCATACTCAACACACTCATTCTCCATAACAATGGTCCTCATGGACTCAATCATGGAATCCCACCCCTCATAAACATCTCCTAGGATGGGTTGGTCCATGTTTGCAAACCGCAACAAAGAAATGATTGGCTCCATGATCTTGATGCTAAGGACTACCCTATCCCACCAACCATCATCTAAAACCGTGTCCCACACGACACGGGGACCCTGTTGGACGTGTCCTGTTACTTAGCTATCCATCCACATGAAACCCAAATTTCCAACCCTCAAAGGCCATTTCCCATGATACTAATTAAATAATTTTCCTTGGTAATGGCCATAACAAGATAAAATGCATGCACAAGCGTGAATAAAAAAATGCAAAAAAAATTAGTAACTTGGTTTCTCAAAATTTCATCACAATCATTTGTCCATGAACATAATCAAAATTTCATCAAAAGTGTAGGTAGCTATACATTGCCTCTTAGTCAAGCACCCTTGACTAAATGCCAAAACACATTAACAAAGTGTCTCTCGGGCCTACCCTATCCACACCCTCGATCAATCTGCTCAACGCTCAGGGATCGTCGATTCAACTGAAGGACGTCATATAGAAAATCACTATGTTTTTTATTTAATTTTCTGAACTTGCCATACAATGTAGAGATCGATTTTGTAGAGAGAAATTGTCTCTGTTTTGAGAAGTTGACATTGTTGTTATTGTCATTCTAGTCACAATCTCTAGTTGATTATTCAACATCTTAATCATTGATAGTCATCTCAAGTACATATGTAATCATATTGGCAAGACAAAATCATACATATCCATTTCATTCCATGCCACTTTGTCGTCCCCTCCAACCACAAGGCGTAATATAATGAAATCAATAAATTTAATGTTAGCTTATGAAGTTGATAGAAATATTGTTTTCTGCAATGGACATAAAGGCCAAAACATGTCAAAATAACACTCCTAAATTCTAAGAAGTTTAAACCCAAGTTTGCATGGAAAAGTCACCAATGAGGGTTAAGAAGTGCCTTAACTTACTAGAAAGAAGTTGAACGAAACTTACTTTTTAATTGTTAAATGTTTAATTTTAAGTTTTAAATGTATGTAAGTGAATGCCATTAAATTGCTTACTTGAGTTTGATTTAATACATTTTCAATTTTGAAGAGACGTCATTATATACCATGTATATGTTTCTAATGATTTTCGTATTGATGTCTTTATTGCAGTTGCGGCTATGGACACCAATGCCGAGATACTGATTGAGCTTTCCCACTTGAGGGGCATTAGTGCAACTTTTAGTGGTGGTGACAGGATTCGCCGCTCGCTTGCATCAACCTTGGATGCAATTGTTGACACCATTTCACAGTCTACCAATGTACTATATGATATTACATCATATAGAGAAAGAAAAAGACAACAATATGCTGATGGGCTAGACTACAATGCAATAAAAAAGTTGAAAATATCCAAAGAGCTCATATTTGCATTGTTTAGGGACCCTCGGACGGGGGAAATCCCAAATGCAAACAGGCCGCATATCTCCATTGAGTGGTGCACGTTTCAACCATTTGTTGATAACTGGATGGATAGATGGTACATGATTTTTGATATGCCACCACACAACAACAGGGAAATTCCCTTGTATTTCCTTCGAAAGATGTACACAGAGTTCGTGTTGCATAAACACGTTAACTATTTTGACATATTGCAGTTTCAGGGATCGGTGGCGGGATGCCCCAAAACCAACCTAATGTGAGGCTTCGAGACCAGGATCGCCCTATCCCTACGCCTCGCAGGCAGTTGTCTAAGCCAGATGTCCCACCTGCACATCGTATTATTCCATAGACATGGGATGCATTTTTGAGTTTGGCATGGGCGGTTGTTCGCCATGGCACTATGGTTCAACATATGGGTGAGGAAGGGACATCTGTCCCTGGTGTGGTACATACACCAGATCGTCACCATGCAGGACCATCAACTAGTGCAGGACCATCAGGACCATCCACTAGTGCAATACCATCGACACATCCCCATCCTAGTACTAATCCTCACGAGTGCACATCATGTGGTCGTCCCTGCTATGGTATTGCCTTAGATGTTTCATTTAGTGGGTTTTTGAGAGAGGTATGTTGATGGCTAATTGTAATAAATTCTTCATTTATTTCGTCTTTGTACACATATATATAGTTTGAGCTAATATATTAATTTTGTGAACTTGCAGTTGATGCTTTATGCCGGCAGTGACGACCCAGAGCCGGGTGTTCCAGACTCTACAGGGGGCATGATGCTACCCATTTGGTAGGCCCATCTTATATAGCACCTATTGCCATATCTCACACCGAGGTAAACATTTTAAAATTTCAGTTTTTTAATACTTGTTAATTTGTTAATTTCCACATACTTTACATTTTAGTTCACTAATGCTATCTACGGTCTAATATTTACAATTATTAAACTTGTAGATGGCAGATCCTTCACTAGGGCAAGGTAATGTGGAGGTAGCACCCATGGTCATACCGTCCCATGAAACATCTAGGATCCAGGTAAACAATTAAAAATGACATTTTTTAAATACATGTTTGTTTGTTGAATCATGCATGTCTAACTACATGAACACTTGCTGACTGTAGGCACCATCTGAGACATCTGGACCATTGCCTAGATTTGTATCTCCTTCCAGGCCATTCATGAACAAGGGTCGTGTGTATGTGAGGTGTTCTACTCCTAGAAAGACTCCAGCTGCCCACGACCATGGGCTTACTCACACCATGGTAATGTATATCCTTCGATGATATTTGTTGTTTAACTTGAAATCCAGTGCATAAATCATTTTTGTTAATGTTTGAATTGCATGTTTACTGCATCAGGAACCTGAGTTGTCTACTGAAAACCTCGCATCGATGGTTGATGTAGTAGTCAATGCCGCATCTGCAATGGCAACTAATCACACACAGGTATGTAACTATTTCAACATTATCTTTACATAGTTTATTATTGTTGTCTATTGTTTATTCATGCATTTCTAACTATTTCAACATTTTTCCATTGTAGCCACCACCAGCAGGAACAGTTCTTGGCCCCCCTGGTTCGACCGATGTTCAACCAACGGCTCCATCTGCTACACAAGCAACGCAATCTCCTTTGTCAGTTGAGGTGAGATGTCCTTCAGTGACCAAGTGTTTCATGCACTTTCCATGCACTAGTTGATAATTGTTGAGCTAATGTATTAGTGTACATAGTTAGTTGAATTTAACAATTGATATTTAATTTGCAGGATCCAGAGATGCACACTGATCCTAGAGATTTGCCTAGAGGATCAACGTCGGGAAAGAACAAGAGGAAGCTTGAGTTTTGATGTGTCTTATGGGATATATGTACATTTGGATACATGTACATGTGGCTTTGATAGTTTTGGACACATGTGCTTTTGGATACTTTTGTATATATATGTACTTTTCGATACATTCACTTTTGGAGACATGTACATTGACTTTATTGTGCATGTACTTTTGGAGACATGTACATTGACTTCATTGGATACATGTACTTTTGGATACTTTTGGATATACATGTACTTTTGGAGACATGCACTTTTGGATACTTTTGGATATATATGTACTTTTGGAGACATGCACATTGACATTTCACTTATAAATTAATGATACATTTCACTTTGTATTTGTTCTTCGGTTTCCACGTGTTCTTGTGTCAATCCAATGTGTTGATTTGTGTGGATTATCTATTACTCATGAATGCGCTATGTCAAAAGAACAAACTATTATATTTAAAGGTTTCAACGAACTCACTATATGCGTGCACTAATTGGTATCTAATTAAAATTTATGATTTTGGATGATCATTACAAGTTATGTCAAAGTTCTTGCTTGTGTAATTTAATCAAACTAAATGCAATACAATGTTTTTCAAGGTTTCAACGAACTCACTCATGCACACCCAATGCACATTCTAGGGAAATTGCTAGTTAATATGTCGTTGTTGTATGTGGAAGAGAGCATACCACCTGCTTATAAAGTATTTTGAGTCTCGAGAGAACATGGGTGATTCAGAGGATAGTAGAGTTTGTAATATAAAGTAGACTTTGCTAAAAAGGGAATGGGAGCTCTTTTTTATTTCTTGTATCGTATTTAAAAATTGTGTTTTATATTATTTTATTATAATATAATTATTAAAAAAGAAATAGTTGGTGGACGCTACTAAAACAAAAGGTGCTTTTCATGATTTGAATGTAACTCATTTTCACTAAAAGTCAAAGGCAATGGTATGCAAATTTATTGTGGCATATTCTTCAACAATTCTTCTCCGAAATAACCATAAAAAGAAGTTTTTCATTTTTCAAAATATTAACCACTTGAAATATTCTACTCTTTCAAAAATAATATGGAAGTTCAAATATTTAAAAGTGGCTTAAATTATAAAATGGATTACATTTCAATAAATCTTCTTGGTGGACATCTTCCTAAATCTCAAGAAGAATGTTATAATTTATATATCTAGAAGTGATTTCAAATTAGATTGAGTTTAAGATTTGGAAGTTGCATATATTTAGGTTATCATTAGATTTATTTTGTTTTGATATATGTATGTATGTAAGGTGTTTCTAAGTTTTTTCGTTTAGAAGAAAAAACATTTTTTGGTAAAGCTTTTTTTGAACTTTTCTAAAAAAACCTCAATTTCCTTCAATGCAATCTCGTATTGGTGGGTCAACTCTGCAAAAACCTCCCCCGAGCCAGTGTTGGTAGTGTTCTCACATCGGCATTTCCCAGACACACTTACAGGAGCCAACGGCACGCAATCTTCCTGCTCCGTTTTCTTTTTGGCTCCCGAGCGGAAATTCACCAAGTGTCCCTGAATGGCATTTTCATGCGACTTGCAACTCGACATAACTCGGAAACCGGACATTGGACCGACAAACCATCGACTCCGTTGGTCTCCTAGCTTGCGATTACCTCTAGGGGGCCCTCTCCCTCGTCTCCCCATGGCCCAGTGGCTTCATTGTGCATTCATTTCGTAAACTAGGGTTTCGCTCAGTTTAATTGCATGCAATCTCGCATTGGTGGGTCAACTCTGCAAAAAAATCCCCCGAGCCAGTGTTGGCAGTGTTCCCACATCGGAATCGCCCACACACACTTGCAAGAGCCAACGGCATGCAATCTTCCTACTCCGTTTGCTTTTTGGCTCCCGGGCGAAAATTCACCAAGTGTCTCTGAACGACATTTTCATGTGACTTGCAACTCGACATAACTTGGAAACTGGACGTCGGATCGACGAATCGTCGACTCCGTTGGTCTCCTGGCGTGCGATTACCTCTAGGGGGCCCTCTCCCTCGTCTCCCCATGGCCCTGTGGCTTCATTGCGCATTCATTTCGCAAACTAGGGTTTTGCTCAGTTTAATTGCATGCAATCTCGCATTGGTGGGTCAACTCTGCAAAAACCTCCCCCGAGCCAGTGTTGGCAGTGTTCCCACGTCGGCATTTCCCACACACACTTGCAGGAGCCAATGACATGCAATCTTCCTACTCCGTTTGCTTTTTGGTTCCCAGACGGAAATTCACCAAGTGTCCCTGAACGACATTTTCATGCGACTTGCAACTCGACATAACTCGAAAATCGAATGTCGAAACGACGAACAGCTGACTCCATTGGTCTCCTGGCATGCGATTACCTCTAGGGGGCCCTCTCGCTCGTCTCCCCATGGCCTAGTGGCTTCATTTTACATACATTTCGTAAACTAGGGTTTTGCTCAGTTTAATTGCATGCAATCTCGCATTAGTGAGTCAACTCTGCAAAAACCTCCCCCGAGCCAGTGTTGGCAGTGTTCCCCGCGTTGGCATTTCCCACACACACTTGCAGGAGCCAACGGCACGCAATCTTCCCGCTCCGTTTTATTTTTGGCTCCCGGACGGAAATTCACTAAGTGTCCCTGAACAACATTTTCATGCGACTTGAAACTTGACATAACTCAGAAACCGGACATCGGACCAACGAACCGTTGACTCCGTTGGTCTCCTGGAGTGCGATTACCTCTAGGGGGCCCTCTCCCTCGTCTCCCCATGGACCAGTGGCTTCATTTTACATTCATTTCGTAAACTAGGGTTTTGCTCAGTTTAATTGCATGCAATCTCGCATTGGTGGGTCAACTTTGCAAAAACCTCCCCCGAGCCAGTGTTGGTAGTGTTTCCACGTCGGCATTTCCCACACAAACTTGCAAGATCCAACGACACAATATTTCTGCTCTGTTTGCTTTTTGGCTCCCGGATGGAAATTCACCAAGTGTCCTTGAACGACATTTTCATGCAACTTGCAACTCGACATAACTCGGAAACCGGACGTCGGATCGATGAACCGTTGACTCCGTTGGTCTCTTAGCGTGCGATTACCTCTAGGGGGCCCTCTCCCTCGTCTCCCCATATCCCAGTGGCTTCATTGTGCATTCATTTCGTAAACTAGGGTTTTGCACAGTGTGGGAGTGTGCAATTTTTGCACATGGGGGTCAACTTTTAAAAATCATCCACCGGGCAAGTATGGCTAGTGTTCCTAGCCCGAACTTGCCTAGACACACTTGCAGGACTCCCCAGAACCCAGTTTTGTTGCACGGTTGGAGTTCTATGCCCCCGGTAGGTATCTAGCAGGTGTCCCTAAAGGCCTTCTGGCAACGAGACGGGATGAGTCATAGAATGAAGACCGTGGCTCAGATCGACGAACCGTCAACTCCGTTGGATTCAACACACCGAGATAGTGCCAGGGGTGCCCCTCCCCTCCTGCCCGGTGGCTCATGTGTCACCTTGCAGGTCCATCTTGGAAACTAGGGTTTTGCTCATTGTGGGAGTGTGCAATTTTTGCACACGGGGGTCAACTTTGGAAAATCATCCACCGGGCGGGTATGGCTAGTGTTCCCAGCCCGAACTTGCCTAGACACTTTGGAAACTAGGGTTTTTGCAGGTCCATGATGATGATGATGGTGATGATGATGGTGATGATGATGAAGATGTTGATGATGATGGCTTGGTCTAAGGTGGTGCTCTCAAATTTAATATAAGTGTATTGTTTAATATAGTGAGCATGAATTGAATTAATTTAATATAAGTGTATTGTTTAATATAGTGAGCATGAATTGAATTAATTTTGTTGGGTGAACCCAATAACTAACATGATGAACATAATATAATTTTAGGGTTTACTGATCATATGTAAAAAATGGCATATTCATAAACTTGACATACAAGAGAACTTTTGGCATATTTATAAACAATGTAAACGTAAATTTGGCATATCAAGAACACAAAATTGACATATTCATATGAAACATACATATGAAAATTGAGCATATATCAATATTCAATTACAAATAATATAAATAGTATAGTATTAAAAGTATGTAACGTACCTCATCATGCTAGATCCCACCTATTATCATACAACCAAGCCCTCCGGATCATCTCTTATACTGATGGTCTCCATTAGTCTCTCGTGCTCTGTATCCGGTAAGAAGTAGCGTACCTTCGATGTATTTCAACCAGGCATTGTTTGTACCTGAAGGTTTGTGCCAATGATTAAGTTGGTAAAGTGATACACACTTGCACCTGGTTTGTAATCCCTATAAACATATCCACCCTTCTTTCATCCATTGCTGTCCCGTGTCAAGTATTCACCTTTAACAACCATAGACCCAGTTGGAAAGTGGTTGTTTTCATCGTCAGTCATGGACATAATGAGGGTTTGCTTTCCATCTATACACCGTGCCAACTAGTATTCATCACCCCATTCAGTATCTTTTGAGGCAACCACTGCGTATATGTGCCCTGTATTATATGATTGTAGGTATATGATCAAAATATTTTTCGTGCGATACAAGGCCATTAATGTGCATTTGAAGACTATGTAAACAAACAAAAATGTTAAGGAAATGCATCATACCGGGTTGTACAAGGTCTGAGACATGATCAAAATCTGCAGAAATAGATGATTGGTCTTCTTCCAACGGAGTTAACTCAACAATTGCATGTTGATCAAGTGGAAGTGATATGCGATCCCATCCATCAACCCAATCCAATGATTCACACCCATCCCAGTCACCATCACAACAAGGCAGGCAAAAACAAGCAAGTTTTTTGGTCCAAATTTCAAATACTAGGTTATCAGAGCTTCGAACCCAATGAAAGCCATGAGTCCCAGGCACAGTATTGCATTCCCATGCATGTGAACGATCTATGTCTACCACCTCCCAAAAAAATCTCTCCACATGTCTCTTTCTTGTGGATTCTACTCGCATAGTTGATTCCTCTCCCATTACTGACGTGCACCACCTGACTATAGATTGAGCATTTAGAATAGTAGATTCTATAGATACTTTCAATTCCTTTCTTCGTAGGGCTGTTTTGACACATGCTCCGGCTCCATCATGCTCTCCTTTACCATGCCCAGTCTCAAAATAGTTCCACATATGTGGCACTTTGTAGTTTTTATGCAATGAAAACAACCACTGAAATATGCGTGCATTTTTTAACTGACTAGCACAGCCATCAGACCAAATCCAGTGTCGATCCATCTGTATGTTCCTTCCCTTCAAGTGATCATAGAACATGATGAAGCAATGACGTACATAGTGGAAGTCGTGGCACCTATCATCACTTATGTAGAAGTGATATTCCTTCTGAATTTCTCTTTGCTCTTCAGTGCTATTTGGGCCATGCCTATATGTGATATGAACTATCAAGGAAACCTGCTCAGAGGGATAATACTAACTTTGGATCTCATTTTGAGGTTGCAGGGTGTAGTTCTCGGAAAAATCAACAACTGAAAGTATAGTACCAAGGGGAAATGTATCTCTGCATATTCTAAACTTCTCATCTTGCCATCGTGCCACATGGACATGCTGAACATATTGATGTGTCTTTTCAATAAATTCCTTGATGAAGTCACTAACTTGTACCTGGTGACACAAAATGATCTCAATGTCAGTTTTTTGTTGTAAGTAAGGATTGAAATGTAACCGTTACAACATAATTTTATAGATATAAATGCATACCTGAGATGTCACCAATTGTATTTTTTTTCTTTCTTTCCCTGGGACTATTTCATAGTTGATATATTTGAAACTTTTCATGTCTGTAACCATTTTCCCAAATTCACTGTCTCCATTCTCGTGCATACATTGGCTCAATAATGCCATTCCAGCACAGTTGGAGCATGTTCCATCCAAACAAGATTTTGCATAGTATGTTTGCCCCTCGGGCCTATTGCACATGATGCTATGAATGAATTCTCTTGATGAAGTCGGTGGTATTGTCATGGAGCAATCCTGCACAATGTTAGTATGCAACACACGACGAATGTACAAAAATGGTTCATAGTAATATTCATATTCTACATGGTATCTACAACAACAAGTGTTACGAAGAGTATTTATTCTAACATACCATGGCTTACATTTCTCAAAAGATCTTTGCCCCAAGTTCAATTGTCTATGCTCAATCCTAAATTTATCGTAAAGTTCTATCTGTGTTATATCAAGAAGATGCTTAGTATGTGGTTCACGATCCTTTGAACCCCTTCTTAGTTTTAGTACATCCTTTCGGTTTGAAGAAGGCCTTGTGTGATCATGCCAAAAACTGTGCATTAGTCCCTTTACTGCATCAACTAGCTTCATGTCACGACGTGGCATCCGACAAACAAAGGCCCAAAAATCTATCTGATCGGTTGTGTCAAGATGTTCTCTTCTAATAGCATACCTATGGAGGGTTTTTACATTCAAATTAACTAGTTCAGATGTAGGCCTGAGAATACGAAGGGCCCTAGTGTTCTTATTTGCAATTGCTTGTGACAACACACAACGAGCAGCATTGTGGTCCTTTGAACATGTGTTCTTACCAATTTTACCAAATGCATCTACTAGGCTTTTAACTATATGAGAACTTGGTTCATAATTCTTTATCATCTTTATCCCTAACTTTTTCCTAAAAACATTCATGCTCCTAGATTTTAACAATGATAAAAATAATCTACATTTATCTCCATCACATTTATAAACAAAATATTTATCAAGTATTTGTTGAGTTTGATAAGCAACACTACGTTTAGATAGCGTACCTTCAATGGAATTCATAAGACTTTCATCAGCTTGTATACACTTCGGAGTTCTTCGACATGTGCTTGCTAATGGAGGTAAGGGGGTTGGAATTGTACCATGTAGCGCATCACCAAGACGCTCTGGCGTTTTAGTAGTAGCTTGGTGTCCTTCATTCTCTTCCTGGTAGTTGGATGGTGGAAGTCCAACATCCTCATCGATGGTCTATGGAAGTCCAACATCCCCTTGTGGAAGTCCAACATCCTCATCGATGGTGTGGATAACATTCTCTTCTTCAACAGTAGGAAAAATGTCCAACGCCTCTCTGACTTCATCGCTTGTATAACCACATCCAGATAGCAAATTGGGTGTTTCTTCATGAGCTTCATCTTGAGATGGTAACTTATCACTTTGACTTGAAGTGGGAATTGAAACATCCCCTAATGAGCACCTACGTTTTGCTTCTTGATTAATTCCATGGGGTGCTTGTTCAACAACTATTGTGGAAATTGAAGGTCCCTCTTGTCATGGATTAATAGGATGAACCGTGGTATCCTCTACAATTGGATTTGGATTAGTTTCCAAAGAAAGCCTCCGATTCATCATGTATATTCTTTTCTTTTCTTTCTCTTCTTCAATGACTTCTTGAGGTCTCTTCTTCCTTGTTGATTTAAGTTTACTCGGTTACGTGCATTCCCCATCACCACAATGATCAATTCAATATAGTTTGTTTTTGTTGCTCCTCAATTACAAGATCTTCAATAATAAGAAAATGGAAGTTCTTCCTTGTTGGTCTTGAAGCTTGATATCTTATCTTGTGTGCTTCTCAAATATAGGCAAAATGAATCTTTCAAAGGCCTTATCTTTGGTGTTATTCAATTGGATATTGTTCAAGCTTGCTGATTATTTTCTTCAAATATGGCCATATGACCCAACACCACACTGAGCAACCATGAAAGATGTCCTCAATGCTGCACCTGCATAAAAAAAATAATGATGGAGTTGGTGTAGAGTGTGAGAATTTCCAATGGTGGGCTCGTGCTGTTCGAAAAATCGCGGGAGTGTTGTTTTGGTTCGGACAGAGTGAAGTTTCTCTCGGACAGGAACAATCCACTATTTATGGAGTTACAAAACATGCACGCGTTATATAAAGAAAAAATGCATGTGTGATATGCAGTGAAAAAACACGTACGTGATATAGTCAAGCACAATAAATAGGTTAGGTACACAGCTAGGGCAACGAACAAAATCAAAAGAAAACCAATAATTTATATGGTTACATACAAAACAAATGTTTTTAGTGTGGGGACAAATGTTTTGTATGGTTTAATACCCTCTAGCTCTCTCCCAATAATCCCTGGATACCCCCTATCTCTTTCTAAATATCTGTCCCTCATTCTCCCTACATCCCTCTCTACATGTTTCTTTCATGTTTCTTTCTCTCCTTTACTCCAGCCATGTCTCTACCACCCCACTCTCCATCTCTCCACCTTCTCTTTATCTTCGTCATTATCCCTCCCTATAGCACTCTCTCCCTTCTTCTCCCTTAATCACTAACTCTCTACGCCTTTATCCCTCCCCCCTGCCCTCTCTATCTTACCTTGTTCCTAGAGCCCCTCCCCCATAAAGGCCTTTAGATCCTCTTCTAAACATTAATCCCTAAGTGCATAAGTGCACAAGATGATGAGGAGGAGGAGGGTGATGACAATGAAGATGATCATGATGTAGATGAAGATGATAAAGATGATGATGAGGAGGAGGGTAATGACAATGAAGATGATCATGATGCAGATGAAGATGATAAATATGATGATGTTGATGAAGATGATGGTGATGATGATGAAGATGTTGATGATGATGGTGATGGTGATGTTTGGATGATGATGAAGATGATGGTGACATGATGGAGATGTTGATCTGATGAGGAAGATGATGATGATGGTGGTGATGATGATGAAGATGTTGATGATGATGATGATGGTGATGAAGATGATGATGATGAAGAAGATGATGATGATGGAGATGTTGTGTTGATGGGGAACCTAGAGATGACAATGATGATGAAGATGGTGATGGTGATGGTGATGGTGATGGTGATGACGATGAAGATTTTGATGATGATGCTGATGGTGATGATGATGAAGATGTTGACGATGATGGTGATGGTGATGTTTAGATGATGATCATGATGATGTTCAGAAGATCATGATGGTGATGATGGTGATGATGATGGAGAAGATGACGATGATGGATATGTTGATGAGGAACCTGTAGATGCCAATGATGATGATGATGATAGTGATGAAGATGAAGATGATGGAGATGTTGATGAGGAACCTACAGATGTCAATGATGATGGTGATGATGATGAAGATGTTGATGATGATGGTGCTGGTAATGATGATGAAGATGTTGATGGTGATGGTGATGGTGATGTTCGGATGATGATGACGATGATGATGAAGATGATGGTGACATGATGGATATGTTGATTTGATGAGGAAGATGATGATGATGATGGTGATGATGATGAAGATGTTGATAATGCTAATGATGGTGATGAAGATGATGATGATGAAGAAGATGATGATGATGGAGATGTTGTGTTGATGGGGAACCTAGAGATAACAATGATGATGAAGATGGTGATGGTGATGGTGATGACGATGAAGATTTTGATGATGATGCTGGTGGTGATGATGATGAAGATGTTGACGATGATGGTGATGGTGATGTTTAGATGATGATCATGATGATGTTCAGAAGATCATGATGGTGATGATGATGGAGAAGATGACGATGATGGATATGTTGATGAGGAACCTACAGATGCCAATGATAATGATGATGATGGTGATGAAGATGATGATGATGGAGATGTTGATGAGGAACCTACAGATTCCAATGATGATGGTGATGACGATGAAGATGTTGATGATGATGGTGCTGGTAATGATAATGATGATGATGATGATGGTGACATGATGGAGATGTTGACATGATGAGGAAGATGATGATGATGATGGTGATGATGATGAAGATGTTGATGATGATGATGATGGTGATGAAGATGATGATGATGAAGAAGATGATGATGATGGAGATGTGTTGATGGGGAACCTAGAGATGACAATGATGATGAAGATGGTGATGGTGATGACGATGAAGATTTTGATGATGATGCTGATGGTGATGATGATGATGGTGTTGTTAATGGTGATGATGATGAAGATGTTGACGATGATGGCAATGATGATGTTCAGATGGTGATGATGATGATGGTGATGATGGAGATGTTGATGAGGAAGGGGGAGATGACAATGATGATGAAGATGTTTATGGTCATGAAGATGATGATGATGGTGATGGTGATGATGATGGAGATGTTGAAGATGATGGAGATGGCGATGAAGATGATGATGATGATGATGATGATGATGGTGAAGATGATGAAGAAGATGATGATGATGGAGATGTTGATCTGATGACGATGAAGATGATGATTATGGTGATGATGATGAAGATGTTGATGCTGATGATGATGGTGATGAAGATGATGATGATGGAGAAGATGATGATGATGGAGATGTTGATGAGGAACCTACAAATTCCAATGATGATGATGATGATGGTGATGATGATGAATATGTTGATGATGATGGTGATGGCAATGATGATGAAGATGTTGATGATGATGGTGATGGTGATGGTGATGTTCAGATGATGATGATGATGATGATGAAGATGATGGTGACATGATGGAGATGTTGATATGATTTAAGGAAGATGATGATGATGATGGTGATGATGATGAAGATGTTGATGATGATGATGATGGTGTTGAAGATGATGATGATGAAGAAGATGATGATGATGGAGATGTTGATGTTGATGGGGAACCTAGAGATGGCAATGATGATGAATATGGTGATGGTGATGGTGATGGTGATGGTGATGGTGATGACGATGAAGATTTTGATGATGATGGTGATGGTGATGGTGATGATGATGAAGATGTTTAGATGATGATCATAATGATGTTCAGAAGATGATGATGATGATGATGGAGATGTTGATTTGATGAGGAATATGATGATGATGATGGTGATGATGATGAAGATGTTGATGATGACGATGATGGTCATGAAGATGATGATGATGAAGAATATGATGCTGATGGAGAATATGATGCTCACAACTCCCTCTAGTCTCTCTCTCCCCAATCATCAATCTCTCTCTCTCTCTCTCAAACACACACACATACACACACATTATGTCACTTTCCATTCTCAAACCCATCCCCCCTCCATCCATATCTATCTCCACCTTTCTCCCTCCATCCCTCACCCTACCTTCTCTCCCTCCCTCTCTCATCGCCTGTCTCTCTCTCAGCTTCTATCCCTCCCTCATGTTATCTTTCCCTCAACCTATCCCAATCTCTCCATCACTCCCTCTCTCTCACACACTTTATGTCCCTTCCCCCTCCTCTCATATTCTCTCTCTCTCTCTCTCTCTCTCTCTCCATCGCCACCACTCCCTGCATGTCTCCCACCAACACTTTATGTCCCTCCCTTCCTATCTCTTTATTTCGTTCTATCCCCATCTATCTCTCACTCCTTCCAAATCCATTCCTCCCCATTGTCCCTCTTCCTTCCTTGCTCTATGTCTCCCCCCCCCTTGTATTTTTTATTTCTCTCTCACATCCCCCTTGCCTCTATCCATTCACCCTTATCACTCAAGTCTTACTTTCAACTTCTAACCCTATACCTCTTCAAAACCTATTCTACTCCTAATAGTGCTCTCAAGCTCCACTTCCCTTCACCCCCTGTAACACATCATGTTCTCATTCCCTTCATCTCTCCCCACTCAAGATTCCAACATCCTTCTAAGCCCTTGACCCTTTCCCACCCCTATTAAATATTAACCATAGATTTCCTTGACCCTTACCCACCCCTATTAAATATTAACCATAGATTCCCTTGACCCTTCCCCACCCCTTCTCAAATAGTAAACAAAAATTTCCTTGAGTCTTCCACACCCCCTCTTTCTCAAGTATTAAACATGTGTTTTATGATTTGCATAACGCGAGCGCATTTTTTAACTATATAACGCATACGTGTTATGTAACTACATAACACATACGCATTATGTAACTACATAACACATACGCGTTATGTACATCTAAAAGCACGACAATATTTTTGAATTTAAACAGGCCGAGTCACATGCTCACATGTCAACAATAATCCTATGTGTATGCTTTGGAGTTTGCTTCGGTAATTCCAAACCTGTGCTATGTTAATGAAAAACCAAAGCTAATTAGGTATTTCTTCCAGTTTCTGGAGAAGCCTGTGCTTAGCCACTCGTTACAATATGCTACACAGAGTCATTTTTGACGAAATCTTAGACACAAATAGCATTTTTTCTGCAGATTCCAAATATGTAACTTTTATTCTGAAATATTAATTTTTCCTAGTTTCTTTCAATTTCTTTTCTGTTCTACCTCTTTAACTCGTGAAACACACTGTTAGTGTTTCTTCCATAACTTTTTCAATGCTCAATTATTTCAAAAAAAAAATTGTATAGTGCACAAGAGGACACTAACCTCCACGTTCTATGAAAAACCCATTTCATGATTTTTGCATTAAGACCTTCAAAGGCTCTACCCACAAAAGAGGTACTATTTTCGAGGTTTGATCACTTAGACAATTATAAAAAAATAATAAAATTACTAATTTAATTTTTGAAAAATAATGGCGCACAAGTGCTATGTGTTCTCTACATGCATGCTGATTTTTGTAGCTTGATTCCATCATTTAGGCCCTCAAAGGCTCTACCCAAAAAAACATATACCTTATCATTTGCCTGAAAAATAAAAAGTGTATGTTAGGAAAAATGAAACTTGACATAGCTATGCAAATTTTCAATACATAAAAGTTATATATTCGGAAAAGTGATTCAATTTCCTACATTTCATCTTTTTTACTCAATGCAATATATTTTGCGTAAGTAGCTCAAAAAATCCAAGTAAGTTGAGGGATGCCTGCTTTTTCAGTTTTCTATTGCATCTAACGCGCCAAAAGTGACCCTCATTAGCTTGCACTGACCCATGCATTACATGAATATTTTCTTTTCTTTTGCTAAGGACATGCGCTAGACCTAGCAAATACTTTGATTTAATTTTCTTCCATTTTTTATAAAACACTTTGAATGCACAATTCACCTTTTAACTGGCAGAGATTTATTTTGCTCAAATGTGCAAATCTTAACTTGGGAATACTTTACTTTGTATAGATTGTGCACTTTATACAAATTACTTTTGCACACTATTTTAACTTTTACAAAGATTAACTGCGGTTAACTTTGTATACTTCTCTAACTGCGCATAACCTGGACTTAAACAAACTTTGTATAAAGATATTTCATGCTAAAACATAAGCTTAAACTAGGGCATTCACCACTGTGAAATACTAAGGAATCTTGATTTCTTTTATAGACCGTAAATATAAACAACAACATTTATACAGGTCAATATGAAATAGATGGGTAGCATGTATAAACAAACATTCTTGAGAATGAATTCACAAAACTAAGAACTTATATATTGGTGCACTTACAGAGAGATGATTACTTCAATCTTTTACATTCACACAGAGCTTGGGCTCTTGAAATACTTCATGGGATTTACTTCTCCTCTTCTTCACTTATCTCTATCTCTTCATCTCTTATAGAGCTTGGGCTCCTTACACATCTCTTGCTAATATTCTGTGAGTGATTTACATTTATAGAGTTTCATTTCACTGATTCAAGATGGCTTCGCTTGGAAGCTACAGGGTTTCATTAAACACTGTAATAAATTCTACCTAAGAAATTATGAGCCTGCTAAATACAAACGCGACTACTTAAATACTAATATGACGTGTCTGACTGTCTGACATTGCAGACTAACAAACTGGCTGACTTGGAGTCTGACAGAGCTGATGTAGATAGATACACTAATAGCTCATTAATTATGATATTTCCAACATTCCTATCAAACAGACAAATTTTTGATGCGGTTGGTATAGTAGAAGAATCCTTACACTCTATTAACGAAAAACATTTAAAGGCCTTCATTATGAATATAGATATAGAGAAAGTGTACGATCATGTGGATTGGATGTCTCTGAGATATATCATTATTCAAATCGGCCGGCCTGTAGGTGGAAATAGCTAATTGGATTATGGCATGTATCTGTTCGTCCAATTTCAGTGTCCTTGTTAATGGGTCCCTTCCTCTTTCTTCAAAGGAAAGAGGGGACTTCATCAAGGATGTCCCCTCTCACCTTATTTGTTCATTTTGGAAATCAAGGGTCTTAGCTTGCTCATAAAGGACTCCAAGGCACAAAAGAAGATCTTAGGTATCAAGGTGGGTGCTACTATTTACATTACACACTTATTGTTCATAGATGATGTTTTATTATTTGGTGATGGAAGCCTTAATGAAGGGAGACATATCCTTTCAATCATTGATACCTTCTGTGATGCCTTTGGAATGGCAATTAGTGCCCACAAATCTTTTTTCATTCACAATTGTAATGAAAGAAATATCGTGGATTCTATTAGTAATCTGTTTCCATACAAGTATCTGGGTTTCTTCCTGAAACCAAGCGGATATTGTTGCTCAAATTGGCATTGGTTAATAAATAAATTTCAGGGAAGGATTAACACATAGTTTTGAAGGTGGTTGACACTCGGAGGGGGACTCGTGCTAATTACCTTGGTATTACAGAGTGTACCAGTTTATTGGTTTTCCCTTCTTGCCATTCCAGAATCTATGATTGCTTCTTTACAAGGACTCATCTTCTGTTTCCTGTGGGCGGGCAACTTAAATGTCTCCTGGGAGATCCTCTCAAAACTGAAGTTATTGGGAGGGTGGGGTATTAAACATCTTGATCGCTTCAATCGGGCGTTGTGCACAAAAAATCTGAGACGTTGTATTTTGAATATTGGTCTCCGCGGGAAAGTGGTAAAAGCCAAACATCTCAAGAGACTGCCTCCAGTGTATTGGTTTCTCCTTCTTCTTCATATATATGGCGTAGTTTATTAAAAGTGTTTCCTATCATCAACGAAGCCATCTGTTGGAAGGTAGGCAGAGGAAGACAAGTCTACACACGGGTGGATATGGTGGTAGGCCTTACCGACTGCTATCATTTGTCTAGTAGCGATATTGACGAGTTACACTCTAAGAATATTTATTTTCTTAAACACGTTGCATCGACCTCACCTTTGGGTGAGTTTAGTTGGCTCTCATCTTCTTTTTTAGCTCTTTAGATGGAAAATGCAGCTGAATGGGAGGATTATGTCAAGAGTTTATACACTGCAGGTATTTTTTTGAGTTTCAAAGAGGACAATCTTGTCTGGGCTTATTATAAGTGAGATGGTTCTATTCCAGCCCGTTTAGCTTATCAGATATCGTCGGTTGCAAAGGGAGATATTCTGGTGGATTGGTGGAATAAAGTGGTTTGGGGAGCGAGGATTCCTCTGAATCTAAAATGTTTTATGTGGATGGTTTTAAAAAAATATCTTGACTTGGAAAAAATTGCAAAAACGAGGATTTATTTGTTCGGGTATGTGTTCTCTGTGCTAGTAGGACATAGAATCGGTGGACCATCTTTTTGGCTACTGTCTTTTCTTTCAGACTATCTGGGACGAGTTTCGTTCTTCCTTCCATATCTCATTCCTTTGGGACGAAGGCTCTTTTTAAGAGAATTTGAAAAATTGGTTAACATCCCTCCATAAGCTTAAATATTTGGTTTTCTACATTCTGTTGGAAGTATGGAGGGCTCGAAATGCTATTACCTTTAGAGATGTCAAGCCTGTCATTGCTCTGATTATTACCAAGGCAATTACACAATACCGGGGCATGCATAAGGAATTCCCACAAAAGTCTCCGAGATGTATTTCTTTACCTGAACCAACTCTCTCTTTCCCATCTGGCTACTTCGACGGGGCCGAGCAGGGGGCTCTTGTGGTGTTGGGATGGTCTTAAAGCTCACAGGCTCACACCTTTACTTCCTTTCCTTTCTTTCAGGGAAGGCAAAGGCACTAATACAAAAGGGGAACTCTTAGCTTTCTTAGCTCTTTGTGGACTATTATGGTTTAAAAAAAGGCTTGGTCTTTCCTCCTTTCAAGTGTATAGAGACTCTCTTTGTGTTATCAACTGGGATTTGGGTCACTCTTCATTGCAAGGTCTCACCTTGTCTCCATGGATTTATTGAACAAAAATCCTGTTTGATTCCTTTGATCACATCAATTTCCAGCACATTTATCGGGAGAGAAATGCCATTGCGGACCGGCTCTCCAATGCAACGATTGGAGACATGGATGGCAAGCTATCTTTTTAGCAACAAAAGGACGTGCGTCTTGTTGCTTCATGCATTATTGGTTTCCTCCGAGATTTGATCTATTGGTTTCCTCCGAGATCTGATCGAGTCTCTTTTTACAAGAGAACTCCTTTTTGGCTAGATAGTAGTTTTTCTACTTCTTTTGTCTATTCTTTGATTACAGAGTCTAAGGAACATTATGTCTAGTATAAAACTGGATGTCTGCGATTATGTTTCTTTATGGGAAGTTTTCCTTTGTTGTATTAGTTTGGGATTTGCAGGCATATGAACATTCTGGATTGTGTGTTGATGTGGTAAGTGATATAGAGAATATCGCACTTCTCTATAGTTTAAAGATGTACTTTTGACACAACTTTTATCTAATGAAAAGTTGTTGTTATTGTTGTTTTTTTGTGTGAAAAAAAGATATCCCATCAATGGTTTTCTCCTATATCCTTACATTGTTCTCAAATATACAATCAATGGTCTTCTCATATACCTCTTCAAAGGTGTTGTCATATATCCTTACCTTGTTCTCAAATACAACATAAAAACACCAATGGTGTTATCAGATTACGTTGTTCTCGTATAATCACATTATTAATTGAAAACATTGTTCTAATATATCCTTAATTTGTTCTACCACAATCACATTATTAATTGAAAACATCAATGGTGATCAACACAACCATGGTTGATATGATTGATGTTCTCACATCCATGGTATTCTCATATATCTTACCTTGTTTTATCCTTATCTTATTCTAGCACAATCACGTTATTAAAATAACAGCACAATCACATTATTAAAATAACATCACAATCACATAATATTAAAAAGTTGTCTATAAAATCACATTATTAAAAGCACAATAAAAATAATGAATATGGTTAATAAATATGATAGGTGTTCCCATATATCTCATCAATAGAACAACCACATTATTAAAAGCGATCAATAAATCACATTATTAAAAACATAATAAAAATTATAAAAATGGTTGATATACTATTCATGTTTTCATGTATCTCATTAATTGTGTTCTCATGTATCCTTACTTTGTTGGGCAGAAGAGGTATTTTACCAAGAGGCATTCTAGAGCCTACTACTATTTAAAACTCTTCCTCACTATTTGTACTCTAAAAAGAGGTTTGCACCCGGAAAGATTTGATCCTATGCTAATTATAGTACAATCACGAGGTGCTCTAGAGCCGAGTATGGGAGAGATGTTGTAACGTTTGCCATGTAACAAAATAATTAAAAAAATTCATGTCCCCTCATAAAATAAAATATTATGAAAAATAATTAAAAAATAGATGTTCGTTCATAAAATAAAAACTTAAAATTTAAACCTCGATCTTTCAATCAAGAGAGATCAGATTTCTTGACTTTAAATTTAAAAAAGAAATATACCTCAAGAAATTGAGTGTTTGATAGATATATGTTTAAAATAGATCTATGCTGATTAAAAACACAACTACAACCACATTATTAAAAGTGATAAAAAACACAATCATAATCCTAAAATGATTGATATACACTATTCAATAAATTTTAATTAGAAACCCTTTCTTTTTCTTTAGTTGCATTATATTGAGTTGCAATCTTGAAAAGAGCAAAGTAATTTGTTGGTTTCCGTATATTTTATTGTGATTATAGAGTTATACTAACCCATTTGAGATCATAATGCAATCTAGCTGGTTAGAACAAGAATTATATAGAGATTATGATATATAAATATAATTAATTATATTGTAATTATGATATAAAATTTCAAAATGAATTTACTCTTTAAAAATCATTATTTAAATATTTTAAAATAAAAATCATTATTTAAATATTTTAGAATAGTGAAAATCACGCGGCATTTAGGTTTTTCAATGGTGTCCAAACAGAGAGCTGTAGGTTCAAAATTAAATCAAGACAGTCATCGCCTTAGATTATGGGAATGCCATGATATCATATAAACGAATGCAGGAAGTTTCAGATGAAAGACAGCCGCACCATCCTTATTACCGAGTCCTGAGCATTTATTTGGAGTCACGGGCGAACTGCAGGGATTCAGCGGGCAAAGAGCAGAGGGTAGGATTGGCCCCTTTTTCACCCACACAGATCACAGATCAAAAGATCTTCATGAGATATTTGAGATCTTAAACTTTTAAACTTAGTCGGCCACCATCATAGCACTTTTCTTTTCCTTGATTTTTTTGTGTTGTTATTCTCATCATTGTGTCGAAGAGGCACATTCTACAGCTTAGTAAGCCAATTTGTAGCTTTTGCCTTGCTTATCTTGGAGTTGACATCTCTAATTAAAAAGCAATAATATAAAAAATAATATGTCTTGTCAAAATGGATTTAAAACGTTTGCAAAGAAATATATATAAAACTACAAATAAATTAAAAAGCTTGGTCAACATTTACACTGTAAAAAATATTTATAACTCTAAATATTTGTTCCCTTTCAAAACTTGATAGATCCTCTTTTAAGATAAATCTAAACTAATATAATACAATGCTCTCCCACATAATAACAGAATCCCCAACAAAATAAAACTCCAAACACTCCATGTACAGAATCTGTCATGATATTGAACATCCACAACAATGTACACAATCTGTGTCATGATATTGAACATCCACAACAGCCAGAAGACAATTTGCAAATTCGATGAGTACCGAGTCCTGAGCATTTCTTTGAAGTCACGGGCGAACTACAGGGATTCATCGGGCAAAGAGGAGAGGGTAGGATTAGCCACTTTTTCAGCCACACAGATCACAAGATCCTAATGAGTTATTTCAGATCTTAAAATTTTAACCTTAGTGTAGTGTTTTTCTTTTTCTTAATTTTCATTGTAAGGAAGAGGTCCATTCTACAGCTCAGTATGAAGATTTGTAGTTCCTTCCTTGCTTATCCTGAAGTTGACATATATAATTAAAAAAAAACTATTATAAAAAATAATATGTCCAATCAAATTGGATTTAAAACATTTGCAAAAGAATATATATAAAACTACAAATAAATTAAGAAGCTTGGTCAATATTTACACTCTAAAAAATATTTATAAAAAAGAATATATATAAAACTACAAATAAATTAAGAAGCTTGGTCAATATTTACACTCTAAAAAATATTTATAACTCCAGATATTTGATCTGTCTAAAAACTTGGTAGCTCTAAAAGTTTGGTAGATCCATTTTTAAGATAGATCTATGATGGTATCTAAAATATGTTTATAACTCCAGATATTTGATCCGTCTAAAAATTTGGTAGATCCCTTTAAAAATTTGGTAGATCCCTTTTTAAGATAGATCTATGCTGATATAATACAATACTCTCCCACATAATAGCAAAATCTCCAACAAAATAAAACTCCAAACACTCCATGTACACAATATGCAAAATGGAGAAAATATTGAATCTTCACAACAACCCGAAGATAATTTGCAAATTCGATGAGTACGGAGACATGGTAAAAATAAGAGCAGGCAGACAGCAACGAACTCTACAGAATCATCCTGGATGCATAGCAGATGGCAACGAACTCTTGCGTTTGTATAGGAACAACTACTACGTTAATCCGCATAACTAATTATAAGAAACGGCTTGATTAAAATGCAAGGACGTTAAGTCATTCAATTTCAGTCTTCATTTATAGTTAAATATAATACCTTTCCTTCATTGTAATGAAATGAATATGTGTGTGTGTCAATTGAGTGTAGATCGAGTGGTTGAGGAGAATGTTGTTATACTCTTCACTTGGGTTCAGGTCTCACTATGTGACATATTATGTAATTGATATGTAACGGAGGATTCCTTGACAATCTTAGATCACTATAGTTATGATGAGTTAAAATTATGTTAGTAAGGTTATTAAGATAAGAAATTCTTTCATTCCATGATGCTTTATGAATTGAGAAAGATTCCTTTGTGCTTCTACATTAGAGTTGATCACCTCTTTATTATATCTTAATTTTCTCCTATCAGCTAATTCTTTATCCCACCATAACTCTTCCTTAGATTTAGATGTAATAATAGTTTTAATATTGTCACTGTTTTCACTTCGAGAGAGTGAGTATTCCTCTACTCTTCAATGATTTAGGTAAGACATGACATCTTTATGCCAACCTTGCTTTAAGTTGTACGTTTTTTTGAATATAGTATGAAGCAATCTTAGGAAACCTATTGTCTGCCATGCTTTTTCTCTTGTTCTTGTACATGAGGTACCTAGTCATAGCCATGCTTTCAATGGGGCAGAGACTTGCTTCTAATTGAAGGATAGGATATGCTGTATTTCCTTTAATTCTTTTATTATATTTTATAAAGCAGATTTGGATTTTCTCTATCCTCCACAATTCTCTAAATATGTTTCAACCTAAACTTTACATCTACATAAGATAACAAAATGACAATATTTTCACAGAAAAAATTATTCTTATCCCAAAGCCACACATCTACTCATTTACAATTATTTTCATATGACACAACAAAAAACACAACATAATTTTTTTTTTATGTATCATTTGATCTCACAAGACATATCATCACAATACTCATAGACTAAAACCCTCTAATGCTTGCCAAGTAAAACATTCACTAAATTTTTCGAAGGGATGGTTGATACGTCTAATGAATATATTTATAGCCATGGTATATATATATTTTATAAGTAATATTCAAATGTTTTAAAATAAACATTGACCACATGTTCATTAAATTATAGACCAGCCTTAAATTTTTTTTAAAGCAATATAATTTAAATATTCTTAATCTATCTCTTGAAACAATAAATATGATATTGCACTCAAAGAGCTTTTCGAAGAAAAGTAAAATATTTATTACTTTTCACTTTTTATTACCTCTCTCATATTATTACTTTATACATTTTATTACATTTTATTAATGGTTGACAATGATATTAACAAATTTTACAAGTAATGCTACAAGATCTCTCTCATATTATTACTTTTTACTTTTTATTATTTTATTAATAGGGGACAATATTGACAAACAAACCTTACTCCAGAAACGTTACAAGATCTCCCTCATACTGAACTGTAAAGCAACTATAAATACAATCTATCCAATTATTTAAAACGTGCAAAATATATTAATCTTCAACCAAAGAAGCTCGTTACTCTGGGTTATATGACAATTGACTACCCTTCGAACTCAAAGGGTAATTACATCTTTTATTTATTTTTAAGAAACGACGAATGACTCCATTGGCATTGAACCATACGCTACGCAAAGGTTTGTATTCAGAGACACATATATAGATGTTAGAATTTAAGTGGCAATTACCATTCGACTATCACATTGTTTGGGCTCTTTTGGAGCTGGGTTGTTCAAATGTAGAGCTCGACTATCAGCTAAATGGTACTGTGAAACAACCTATCGATCGCATCCCTGGATCAGTAACAGTATGAAGCTAGAATGGATCTCTAAAGATCGATTTACAGATCTTAGATATTTATAATTAATGCAAACCTCTATATATAAATGCAGATTTTAATATTAAAAATTCGAGACTTACTTTTCTGGTAACGAGACCATCTCACATAATACACAAGCAAATTAACAAAAGGGTTTACCGGCCATCCCACTAGTTCACGACTATAATTCATAAATTGGTGAGGCTTGGCGCTTCTATGGTATGACCGTCCCACCCATTAACAATGATCAAAGGATAAGGTTAATTAACTCGGCTCTATTTATTGCAAGATCTCTCTATTAACTAAAACCTCAATGTATGGCAAAGAAAGCAATAACCAGATATGCGTGGAATCAGGAGTAGATCGAACAGAACTCTTAACAAGTACTTCCATTACGGAATTAGAAGAGCAGAAGAAGGGAACCTCCATGTATGCAAAAAACGATTGGTTAAGAGGTTTGACCAGGTTTGTTTAAACTGCCATACTCGGCATAAAAAAAAACTACACCACTTCTCACAAACAGACTGATCCCGTTTATTTATATGAACCCTATGTAGGTTTTAGTACTTAACAAACTTAAAACAACATCATGTATTCTTTCTATAATTATCACAATAAAATCGCAGAGGTGGAACGTTTAACATCTTGAAGCTTAGATCTGAGTTAGCCAATTATATCAACAGAAATCATGCTACTTTACTATTGGCTTAATCTATAAACAGAGTTTCCAATGTTTTTCGTTCAGTAATATTCAACAATTTCAAAGATTACCAGGGATAAACAATAAATGTGATTAGAGAGCGACTTTCTGTAAAAATATTTGGTTTATAATGTTTTAAACAAACAACAGAGGGCAGAGGTTTCGATACAATATTACTGAACCTATGATTGTTGGATATTTACATAGTTCAGAACCGAAATCCAAATTGATAGTTTTTTAAGTCATTAATGTGCAACGATTTTTTATCTATAGGATTCGTGCATACGCTTGAGATTTTGTTTTCTATATAACTGGAAAAGATAACACGACTGTCACAGATCTTATGCATTAATCTATAGCTCGTTTTCTATGGAAAACGAAGGTCATTCACTCAACCAACTCAATGCTTAATCTTCAGAGAAGCAAAGTTGAGTTATCATCGTGAGAGAAGCCAAGGGAGACGATAATAGTTTTAAAGGAAACAAGTTTTAATACTCTGAATTCCAAATAAACCAGCCTAGATCCAAATCCTAGGTTCTATCAAGCACGAGGGATCAAATCTCCCGAGGTGCAAACCTCTCCTTGAGTGCAATACCTGAGCTGAGGTTTGAACCTCGGGAGATTTGATCCCTCTCGGCGCTTGATAGAGCCTAGGATTTGAATCTAGGCTGGTTTCAGTCTTGGGGGTGACACAAAAGTGGAGTTTGATCAACATTGTAAGGAACACATTAAGTTGAAAACTCAGATAGACTACTGAGGATTATCATAATGTAAGTAATAAGTATGAGTAATTGGACTGAGGATTATCATAATGTATGTAATAAGTATGAGTAATTGGAACTACTTGAAATTGGACCATGTCATCAACACGTAGATCTCTCAACGTTACACTTTGAGCATCTCCGAGAGTTGGTTCTACTCGTATATGGGTTGAATATTTGCCTTGTAGTTCTACATTTTGATTTATTTGTTCTTCCAATTGCTTCAACTTTCTCTCTTGATATGCTCTTTGTCGTTCAATGTTTCGTTTTCTTTGTTCTTTTAGTTCTTCTGTTGTCAATCCGTCTAACTTTCTGTTTCGATATTATTTTTGTTGAAATCCACACTAAAATCTATGCAAGTATAAAAAACCATACACTGAAATCTATGCAAGTATATTATTCTATATATTTTCAAATTTCAATATATTTTGAAAAAAATAAGGTAGAGAGAATAGAACCTTGGACCTCACACCCATTATCCCAACACCCTTACCACTATACCACATGTAGTTCTTATTATATATAGTAAAGAACATATATATTAGCCTGAACCATTTTGCATTTGGCGAAAAAGGGGAAGGATGAATCCACGGGATTTGACCCCGTGACCTACTTATGACCACCACAATGTGGTACCAATGGGATACACCCAATTGTTTGGGAGTTAAACGATATAATATATTTATATATTTGAATCTTGAGTTAAATTTATATTTACAGTTAAATAATTTTTTTTATATATTTAAATTAAATATAAATACGAAACTATATTAAAATTTATATTTAATTATAAATTTGATTTATGTTTTAAATTTAATTTTAAATATAAAGTTAAATTAGGTTTTAAATATAAATTTATTTTAATTTAAGTTTTAAATATTAAATTAAAATTAAATTTTAAATATAAATATAAATTTATATTATATTTTAATTGAAATATAAATTTATATTTATGTTTAAAAAAAAATTTAAATTTCATATTTAAATTTAAATTTGTTAATTGAAATATAAATTTATATTTATATTTAAAATTAAATTTTAATTTAATATTTGTATTTAAATTTGTTTAAATTTTGCATGGTGCAGGTGGCTGGAGGGTGTAGGCGGCGACGGAGGAGGGTGCAGGCTGGAGGGGATGAGGGGTGCAGGTGATGGTGGAGTAGGGTGCAGGCGGAGGAGGGGTGCAGGCGGTGAGAGGGGAGGAGGAGGGTGCAGGCGAGGGGGAGGGGAGGAGGAGAGTGCAGGTGGGAGGTCACAGGAGGTGATGAGGATGGGGGAGATAGGAGGACGGTGGCGGGGGTAGGAGGGAGGATGGTGGAGGAGGGGTGCGACATGGATACGGGGGAGGACGGTGGCTGGGTAGCGGGGGAGGAGGGGGAGGACGGTGGAGGAGGAGGGGTGCTTACGGTGGAGGGGAGGACGTTGGATGGGAGGAGGACGTGGTGGAGGGGGAGAAGGGGAGGGTTGCGTAGGGGGGAGGACGCGGTGGAGGAGCGGTGTAGTGTGGGAGGAGCAGGACATGGTGGAGGCGAAGAGGGGAGGGTTGCGAAGGTGTGTGCAGTGGGAGGAGGAGGGGAGGACGGTGGAGGGGAGGAGGATGCGGTGGAGGAGGAGAGATGGAGCAGTGGGAGGACGCGATGCAGTGGGAGGAGTGATGTGAGTGGAGCTGGAGCTGGAGCTGCAGAGGGGAGGCGAATTTGGATTTGGATCTAAGGAGGTCTGTAGAGCTCCTACATTTAAAAAAATTAGTCTTGAATTGGAATAATTTTTTTTTTCTATAATATTTTTGTTGTTTTGGTGTATTATATAGCCAATGCATTTCAAACGAAATGTTACAACCTTACATTATTAGGCCGACATAATATTTACTACTTTTTACTTTAATTGTTACTTCAATATTACAAACGCTACAAATGTTACATCACGTTACAAGATCTCTCCAATAATATCCACTATTCATTATCAGTTACTAACCTTACATCACGTTACAAGATATCTCCTCCCATAATATTCACTATCACTATTATCTTTTGCCGACATATTACTAACGTTACATCACGTTACAAGATCTCTCCCATAATATTCACTATCACTATTTCTTTTTGCTGACATGTTACCAACGTTATAACGTTACTAACGTTATATCAAGTTACAAGATCTGTCGGGTGATTCCACGAAGGTGGTTCACCATTTTTGGCAGATGGAATGGAAAAAAATTGTTTTTCGGACCCTCGATCGAGGTATTTTAGAGCCCTCGGTCGAGGTTTTAAAAGCTCGATCAAGGGCTCTAAAATACCTCGATTGAGAGTTTTAAAAAAACCCGATCAAGGGTTGAAACAAGACCTAGATCTAGCTTTTCAAAAGCTCGATCTAGCTTTTCAAAAGCTAGATCGAGCTTTTCAAAAACATAAAAAGGCTTGTTTTAGGCCCTAGATCGAGCAAATACCTCGATCGAGATGTTGTTAAACCCTTTATCAAGATGTTGTTAAACCCTCAATCGAGGTATGTTAAAACCCTCGATCAAGGTATTTTAAAACCCTCGATTGAGGTATTTTAAAACCCTTGATTGAGCAAATAGCTTGATCGAGGTCTTAAAAAACAGGTCGACAACCCTTTTCACTGCAGAATGAAAGTTTTGTCTGTCTTCCACATAGATAAACCATGTCATTAAATGCTCATTAATGAGCGGACTTGATACCATTGGATTCGTCAACGAACCCTCTATCTAGATATATAAAATTTACAAATTTTTATTTTCATATGTCTTTTGTTTTTAAATTTCTACTAAAACTTGCCCTAAAAAACCCTGCCGACAACTTCGATTGAGCTCAAAGATAAATACACATCCAAAAAATTTGAAAAAATACACAAGCCCCAGATAAACGCGTCCTCTTTAAAATGGTATTTTTAGTTTTGCAAATTATGTAAAAAATCAAAATATTTCGTGCATGCACACACATGCGTGCAAAATGCGACTTAAATATTCATTGGTAAGTTTTGAAAAATAATAATAAATATAATTTTTCGAGAAAAATTAAAAGAAAAATATATAAGCCCCAATGCACTCTATCTAGATCATGTTCAGATATTTCATTTTTTAAAATTATTACTTTAACATTAATTTATTGTGCACGCACACAAACTACTTTTTAATTGCTCTTCAAATTTTTAAGTACACATGTTTCATTAAATGAAAATTCGACACAATATATGGCATTGGTATATTTCGAAAAAAGTATCATTGGAAAGCCAACATAATTATCTACATTTCGTTTTTCAACCGCATGTCAAAATTCATGTGGAAAGTATGAGTTTCAAGGGCTTCAATTTAATACATGGGTAAAATTTCCGTTTTTCAACGTCATATTTGGCCAAAAATAGTTACCCATCTTCATGGAATCACCCTGTCCCATAATATTCACACTATTATTTTTTTCTGACATGTTACCAACTTTATAACGTTACTAACATTATATCACGTTACAAGATCTCCCCCATACTGGGCTGCAGAACGCCTCTTGATGCAAAAATCTAAGCATTAACCATTTTTCTTATGTAGGTCAATTATACAATAGTCCGATTCTTAAATAAAAAATCATATGGTTGTCCTCCAACGATCTAACGTACTAGATCTTTCTATGCATCCATAAGATCAATGTAAAAATTTAACATTCATGTTATAATTTCTTTTGGAGAATCAATTCCTCCCAACCATAGAAGAGATCAGCACCACTTCTAGCTCCACTCCAACCCCAAGCTATATCACCACCATGCATACTATAACATCAAGCAACACTTCCACTCGACACTCCCTCTCACATCAGGAAACACTTCCAGGCGGCACTCCCTCTCAAAGTCCATAACAAGCTCAGTGATGGACTTATGAAATAGAGAAACACTCAACACATGCACTCACAACGTAATTCTCCATGTAGAACATAACTTCCTATGCTATCTCATTGCATCAATATATAGCTTTTGCCTAGGTCTGGTGCCATCCCAATTAAATCTCAATCAATCCTTCAATCCCTATGATTTAGGATCTTGTGTAGTAGTTGAGCTTTTAGATTGGATTTTATTGGTAAAATATCCCTTGCATGCTTTACATAGGTACTATGTCTTATGGTGGTGTCCCCTAATTTAAGCGAATTCTCCAAGTGTCTTTTTATTTTATTAATAATAAAATAATAGTTTGTTGTTCAAAGTGCCACTCACAATTCTAGTTAGTATTTTTGAGTTTTTAAATAAATCTTACAAAAATAAATGTTTTTGAAATATTTTCACAAAAAAAAATAAAAAAATGTCTTGGGGGTATCACATTTCAAGTCCATAATAATATTCCACCCTCCATTAGTCTTTTTCTCAATGCTATAGTTCAAGTTAAGCTTGTGATGAAGATCCATTATGAGATATTTGTATGAAGTCACTTTGTCAAGTTGTTGTCATACATAAAATTAGCATAAGTGAAGTTTTAAAATTTGGTATTGGTTCTTTGCATACATAAAATTATCCCTTCATTCTCTACATTTTGGTCTTGAATTAATGTTGTCCCCTTTTTGTGTGATTGTGCTCATTTTTTGAATTATCAATGGAGGGAAATCATAGTAATTTAGGTTATCATATGTTCAGTGGAACAACATAGAATCCTTTTATGGGATGTCTCCTTTATGTAATGGACCAATTATCCCAGGGAAATATTGAGTAAAGGAAACCAATGCCTTTTCTAGTGGGCCATAGAGCTAAAATTGTTTATGAGGTTTCCTTGCAAAATGTCAATTTTGGTCTTAAGGAAAGGTGCTCAACTAAGAAAAACACAGAATGGTATGCATTGCCATTAATTTAAAATTAAAGATGTACTATATGAGATGAAAGGCTTGAGGCACTTTCCATTGATAGGATAATCAAGATTTTTCCCTTCCAGGTTTTATAGGTGGAAAACATTTGATAACATTCCACATTTTTGTATGATGATAAAGTGATCACCCATAGATGATCAAACTTCCCATATTTTCCATAGTATTCATGTCTTTTGTCCCATAATAACACTATGTCCTCCTATTCTGCAAATTCCTTGAACCTATCTTTCTTATGAAACAAGGCCTTCATCTTGTTCTAATATTGTTTGAACCCCCCATAGACTTGATTTCAATGGACTTCCATTAACTGGTTTATCCTTCTTTTCACTTTATCTTACTTTGCCACTAGTTCTTGGAGTTTCTTGAGAATCTTTATCGCTAACAATTCCAAGTGAATTGATATCAAGACTAGTTCGAGACCATATAGTATCTCGAAAAGTGATTTGCTTACATGTATTCTGGCGGAAATCCTATCTACTCATAAATCATATATGAGCTATGAGTACAAAGCTCTCTTATTTTTTACTAGGGTCTTGTTTATGATATTCATGAGGTTCTTATTTCAATATTCAACTTGGCCATTTCGTAATTGGAAGAATGGTTGAGGATGATATTATGTTCTTGGAAAAAAGATATTATCTTGATGGAGATAAAGGATTTGGCATTATCAATCACTATCTACTTAGGGTATCCAAACTTAGACATGATTTTTTCTTCTAGGAACGTAATGACTACGAGGTGTGTGGCTTGCTTGGTAGGAACATCTTCTACCCATTTAGTAAAGTAATTTGTTGCAATAAGGATCCACTTATGTTGGCTGATGGAAGAGGGGTGTATTTATCCCATAAAACTATACCTCATTATTGGAAGGGGAATTCAACCCTGACAGAGTTTAAGGGCATGTCTGGAATTTTCTGCTTCCCAACAAAGGTTGAAGACATAATGGACCAGTGATATACAAACCCAAGGATCTTATGAGTTGTAGTTATGGTAGTGAAATGACGTCCACAACTCCCTTGATGCATGTCTTTGATTATAATTTTAGCCTCATTTTCTACTATGCATTTGATTAAGATACCTTCATGATATCTATAATGTAGTTCCATCAGCATACCATAGTATTTAATATGCTTGAGTTTTAAGGATATCCTTCAGGACTTATCTAACCCTTGGGGACATTTCCAGTCACTAATAGGTATATAATGTCATGAAACCAGTTAGGTTGGTGATAGAAGGCCTTGACATCCTTGAGTTTTAAGGATATCCTTCGTGACTTATCGAACCCTTGGGGAAAATTTACAGTTGCTAAAAGGTATACCATTTCATGACACCAGTTGGGTTGGTGATAATAGACCTTGACATAATCTTCCCTTCACTTTTTCATTCATCCTTCCCCTCAATCTGCATTCAATTGATACCTACCACTTATAAATTGATTTCATCCATCATTTGGATAATAATCCCTACAATCAGTTTGGTAGGATTTATGACCATTCCAAATTCTTGTATTTTAACAATCAGCTTGCCCCATTTTCCATCTTCATGTGGTTGACACAACATCTCTTTGATTGAAACATGGGGAACAAAATCAACAATTTGATCCTGCAGTACACCTAAAGCACTTGACTGGTGCATAATCTCATTTTTCCATAATGTTATACTTAATCTCTCCATGGCTAAGGGAATTCCTGAACAAGGAAACATACCCATCTTCATTCTTTTGTAACAAAACAACAACTCTTGTATGCTTAGAGGAAAATGAAAAAATCATGAAATCCATGCCATACTAAGCTTAAGGATTAAGATAGAGGCTTTCACTAATGCCCTTTTATTGTGGTGAATGAAACATTGGCTTCATCATCCGAAAAAATATCAACACCATTTCTTAACATCTTTGTCATGTTCTTGGTTACTTTAGTAAAATTAGGAATGAACCTTCTTAAGAAGTTAATTTTCTAAAAGAAAGACTGTAGAGCATTCTTATACCTATGGAAATGGATTGTGTTGATAGCATTAACTCTTTCAAGGTCTATCTTCACCCCTCAAGCTGAAAAAATATGGCCTAAAATCTTGCTTCTTCCATCCCAAAGAAGGATTCTCAGGATTGAGGTATCACAAATTTCATACAGCTTTCAAAAAACTTCCTTAGGTGTTGTACATGATCTTCGATTAGAGTATACAATTAGATCATTCAAGTATATGACAATGAAAACATCTTTGATGTATGCAAATGAAAAATTATAAAAAAATGGACCAAATGAATATGTCTTTGTAAGGTGGTCCAAGGATTAATCAGACCAAGCATAGTCTGATTTCTCCATTATTTTTCTTGACTAGAACCAAGTTCACCTCCCATTCCAAGTATGTAATAGTTATGATGATTTTGCATGGTACAACATTTTCACTTCCTTTTCTATTAAGGGGTGTAGAACAAGGTTTACTTGTCTCTAATTTTTCCTATATGTCATGTCATTTTCCTTAAGAGGAAACTAATGTTGGAAGATGTTTGGGTCATAAGTTTTCAAATATTAATATTTCAAACAAAAATATCCTCAAGCTCTTTAATTTTTTTTTTTATGTTTGCGACAACAATTTCTTCTACAGATAGAATAAACTCTTCTTGGACATAAAAAAGTTCCCTAGTAACAAGATCCAAGGCATAAAACTAATAAATTGATTCTGACATTCTCAAAATATCTATGAATATGTTATCAATTCGAAGAAACAAACATAAAAGGTAGATGTATTACCTTCTCTTGAAGTTTGTCTTGCTACTCCAACCTCCAAGCTTCATGTCCAAACTCTAAAGGTTGAAGATAAACTACTGATACTAACACAAATTCCTCTCCAAAATATATCAAATCTAAAATAGATCTATCTAACTCAACATTTCACAAAGTTATCATGGAGGTAAAAATACATTCATGAGAGAAACATGGGAATTTTGTATTAATGAAGAGCATGAAGAAGCTACTACAATGAGATACCTTGAGTGTAGATCAACAACAGCTTCTTCTAGGATCTCCTTCAATATCCTCCAAAAGGCATGGGATCATAAGTTTCACCCTTCAAGTCTTCCTCCCCTTGGGCCAAGGTGAGAGGTTATATTTATAGGATTGGGAGGGCTAAACGAATTAGAGAAAGATTTGGATCTCATGAGAAGAAGGTGGATCAAACCTCCATGGATGGAATGGAAGCAAGATTTGAAGGATAAGCTAATCCCATGACAATATCTTCTATGGATAAGATCCGAAATCCAAGGAAACAACTCCCATACAACTTTTTCGCGCCTCCAGAAGAGTGTAAACAAAGAGACATTTTCGCACTTTGATAAGTATGCAAGGCATGAAAATTAAGGAATTTTCTCTTTATGTTGTGTTGTTAGGGTGCAATAATTGCTCCTTGACTTACTAGCAGGTCGCGAAAAAGTGTCTTCAAGGCTTAAGGAGATGGGTTGTGAGTTGGATTTCAGAGTTTAGTTGACATGAAGGATTCTTAGGGTAGCATGGAGGCTGAGAATCCACAATACACAGTGTCTTAACCTGATTAGGGAGAAAGGTCTTCATGATAATGGGACATAAGGAATACAAGTGACAAAATGAGGTGTAACAAGTGCCCCCTAAAGTGTGAGGTCAGAAATGGAATTGATGGCCGAAACACTTTACCAACCCATGAATGAATGATAACTGAAAGAGAATCGTAGAAGAGCATGAAAACAATCTACTAACAAATTTCAACCCCGAGGATGGCATCCCCATGCTCAAAATGAATTGAATTAAAACATGGTTGCAGACAAATACATTGCAGATCCATGATAGTATTGACCAAGGATATGGCCACCGGGATACATTGTGGATCCATACCTGACAATGACTGAAGACAAATCATGGCTACTAGAACACAAGCATAGATCCATGATAATATAGTAACACAACCGCAACCAATACAAGAGTGGATCTATGTGACAGTACATCAATAAGGTCACCAACATGATTTCCATATGGGAACCTACTAAAAAAAATCTATGTTGTAGCCTTGGTATGTTAGGTAACCGTCATAATAACCTAGGGTCTTCTACCTGATCCTGAATCGATTCGAATCTAACCATGTGAATATAAGGTACTAAATTGGAACATGGTAGAAGCCACTTGATTACCAGTCAATGGTATAAACCATTAACAAGTGCGAGGAAAATCACCATTGATGAGGATGATCCCCAAGGTATCACTAGTACATTCCAATGAATGCGAATGGATGAGCTGATGTTGAACATTCATGGAATCATTCGATCAGAGGCCAATGATGAAAGCCTACTATCAAACGCAAGGAAACCTACCATTAAGGCATGCAGGTACCAAGGTACTAATGTGGTTCCTAAGTCTAATTCCTAGATGATGCACCGATGTCGACAAGAATAGATTCGTCGAAGGAGTTCCATGATGAATACCACATCATCGACACTAAACCGACAAGATAATGATATAATATGGTGGATCAAAATGAGCATGGACTAACACAAGGATTTAATGGGTGACAATATTGTAGCTCAACTAACTCAAGTAAATACTTCCCTTGAAAATTGGATGACATGACAATAGCTGACTTGGAATAATTGACTCAACAAGGCAGAGACCAAGACATATTGCAACAATAATTGAGTCTTTCTTAATATGACTTGAAGGAGTGGGACAACTCATGAATTTGTGTGAATCAGAGGCAAAGCATATTTCCCAATTGTATGATGAGACATAAACAAGTGCCATGTTCAAGGGTGACACAAGCTTCCATAAATCTCTTCATAGATAGACTTGGCTTATTTCTCCCTAATCCCCATCATGATGGATGATTACCCATTTTTCTTAGTGAGCTTGAGGAGGATAATATATTCTTGGTATATCCCATCTTCCGATGAGTCCAATCTGACATATTTTACGAACTTGATAAAGGAGGGGTTTCGTCTTATATGGGTCTTTCGATGTTAATTTTACGAGCCCAAAGAAAGTAAACTCAACGATATTTAGAGAGTTTGAAACAGTCAAAAGAAGACTTTGAAGTGTATTTTTCGTAAAATTAGTCCCCTAAGCCTGAAAAAGCGTATAACAATGTGAAGGAGAACTCTTCTAGTCAATGGTTGACTAGAGTATACCTTTTTCATAATTAATTCTACTCAGTCTAAAAAAGGGGTAAACTAAAACTAGATAGATTTCCTTTCATATCCTTTTATGAGCGTGAAAGGAAACAAGCTCTCTCGACAATCTTTTCACATTTAGGGAGTTTGAAAAGAGCATAAAGGAAACTCCAATGAGTTTCTTTTTCGTATAGTAATCATTATGAGGCCGAAAAAGTAATAATGTTTTTTCACAATGATGACAATTTCATGGTTAGAACGTGCTTGAAATAGTCAAATCATGCACTCACACCCAAAGTTATAATGGTCCTATACCAAGTATCGAAACTCTTCACAAAAAAGTGTTAGATCTCCAAGCAAAACCTAATAGAAATGAATACAATTATCCAAAAATGGGTTCTAAATGTGAACACAAACCAAATAACTAGTTCCAAGAGAGTTAACAGTAAAAATAGATATAAAGAAATTACAGTTTACCTCTCATTTACCTCTTGGAGTGATGTTTGCCCTATTTGGAAGCATATTTTCAACTAGTGATTTCGGGAGATATGGAGCACGATTTCATGAGCTGTTCAAACTAGGTAATAAATTAGGACATCCTCTCTCTATTCATGGTCATTTTTTGGCATTTCATGATTTATTTATTTATTTATTTATTTTTTTTATTTATTTTTTTTCTGGTTTTTGAGGCTTGAGGGGTACCCTTTTTTGCCTCTTGATATTATCGCACCCTCCCTATGTTGAGAGGTGCTAAAATATCTTGTTTTTTCACTCTTCATTGAGCTACCAGGGCACAGAAATTTGAGATTTTCTCTCTGTTCAACACTGTAGGGGCACGAGAATGCGTAGTCATGGAAAATTTTCAAGTTTGTATATTAGGCTAGAGGCAAGGGTTGGATTCCAAAATTTGAATGAATGTTTCTCTTTCCCATTGCAGGTGTTTGCAACCTTCAGAAAGAAAAATGATCCATTGGAAAGAAAGAGAGAATGAAGATGATGACAAAATGGCCCTTCATGACCCAAACACATTGGATGCACTACAAAACTATGGGTTATTGAGATTCTTCAAGACCAAAGGAATGATAAAACAAGGGATGCTACTAAATCAAGTCATAGATATGTGGGATGTAAACAATCAAGTTTTCAATGTAGGCCCACATGTCCTAGAAATTAAAATTTAGTCAGAGATTAGTGAAAACCTCTATTTATTCTTGTATACTTTGTCTATAATCCTATCACAAATGGAACCACCTATTTATTGAGTTTGATTCATAACCTAGACGATAAAAATTGTCTTTTCAAAGCCTAACACAATGCATCCCATGTAATGTGTCATGGTGAAGATAACTAGTGGATTATTCCTCATTGAATTTGTTGTAGATATTTTTAGTGTGGGACTGGCATAGGCTTGGACAAGTCCTTCTAAGTGGTTATCTATAGGAATGTTTTAAAATAAATTGTTAAGATACATATCTAAGATTCTAGAAGATCTCTATGAATTTGTCCACCAAATTTGGTCAAGGAGATTCTGGTATCTAGTTAGAATATATTAGTGGAAAACATAGGTTGATGACACGATGCTTTGATAAGGGCAAAAAACCCAAATTATAGCTAGATTTGGGTGAGCATTAAGCATGGGGAACCAAATCTATGAATATGTGTATTGTTAAATATAATTTTGTTGGGTGAAGCCAATAACCAACATAATCAACATAATATAAGAGTTTTTTGGGTTGGGGATATACCTCAAGGAACCCAAAGCATGAAAAAAATTTGGGTGGGCAGAAAACCAAGAGAACAAAAAATGTTGAAGAGGACATGTGGGGTAGGAGGTCGACCTCCAAAAACTCAAGCAATGACATGAGTGAGGTAGGTCTAAAGCAACTTCTATCATACCAAATGCGAGAAGTGGTACAGAGGTCTCTAGTTATCTAAAGCAACTTATCTCATGCCAAATGAGCTAGGTCTAAAGCAACTTATTTTGTGGAGTGGTGTTGCATTTTCAATTTCCCTTGGTCATTGTGTTCTAGTTGTATTGCTGGTTTTAGCTATTTGTTCCCAATGTTAGGATTTTTTCTTGTTTTTTCTTTAATTTGTGTGTAGATCTCTAGGCATCAATGGTTGCTAGGTGTATCCCTAGTGGTTCTATTCACATTGCCTTCCAAATTGCTTGTGTTATGGGTGGTTGTGAAACATGCAGGTAAGGGAGTCAATATAGAGTGTTTAGTGCTTCTTTTTTATCTCAAGGATCCTTGTTATGTAAGGATTAATAAACCAATTTATACTATAATTTATCTAAATTGATTTTCTTTATAATTATTGGACACCAAAATGACCATTAAATGAAGGCATGCAAGGATCACGAGATCAAAGCATGCATCACTCATCCACAACATTCCCATGGATTGTTGAGATCCATAATTTAGTATTTACATGGTTTTCTATGTGTTTAACTCCAACACCCCAAAATTTATATGTTTTCCTCTTAAGATAATTTGTTGTGAACATTGTGTTGTGGGTAGCTATAGAGTGAAAAACACTAGAGTGCATTGATTACACATCCAAAGTTGAAGCGTCTTGATTCAATGTTTCCATCGTCAAAGACTCAATGGCATTAGGTAACCTTTTTCAATGCTCATGAAAATGAATCCAATGGACTTGCCTAAGGGATAATTGAGTAGAGAAAGAGCATATATTCATTGTGTTAAGTAGAGCAGTGGAAGAGAGTGCTATCATTTTTTAGGGTTGGATGAGTTTCCTAGAGTACTATGTAGTCAGAATATTAACTTAGTTGTGAGAGAACATGTCTTGGATTCAAGTGAAATTGATCTCCAAATAAAAAATGGTCCTCCCAAACTTTCCTTCATTTTTATTCGGGGTTAAAATTACATCTTGTTTGAAATATTGGCCTTAATAATTGTTGTCGTTGTAATAAAAACCCTAAAATGGTGCTCTAGGTTTCATCCAAAATCACCATGACATACATTTGAATCCAAATCATTATACGCATATATAGAACAAAACTCGAACAAAAATATATATAAATCCATGAGATAAAACCATAGTGGAACAAAACTCAAACAAATATATAAATTTTCAGGCAAATAGTGGAACATGGTTCCCAATGTACATACGATGGCAACTCATGCCCTATACAAAATATGATAACTCGTGTCGTAGGTCCAAAATACATGGCAACTAGTGCCCTATAAAAAATACGACAACTTGTGCCGTAGATCCAAAATACATGGCACTTGTGCCATAGATACAAAGTACACGGAAACTGGTTCCCAAAAGTGCCACATCGTGGCTAATGTAGATAACATGGCATGTCAAGCATTGTTACCAACCCGGTCACTCCCTGGTGCATCTCCAAAATCTAACTTTATCTTCTTGGAGATACTGCTACCTCGGGTCTTCTTCCATCTAGGAGTAGACTGTCTCTCCATGCTTTGAAACAAATGATATAAGGTACCATTAGTTTCAAGCATTTGTAACATTTACCACATTTATAAAATGAATGTACAATTCAAATCTTAAATAACTCACCTCTGATGCGAGTGAGACACGAGAAGCAGGTGTCCTGGATCTATCGAGCCTCTCAGCAATTCCACCGTACAACATTTACGACAATCATTTCATTGAAAAATAATAATTGCTTAAATTAATTTTGGTTAATGCATCAAAACATTTTCATAAATTAACTTGATTCTCAACGTGAACACCTCCGACAATGGACATGGTTGGGCTTCTGGGTTAGTGGGTGGAGCAGTTGGCTAAACAACCTACTCCAATGAAGTCATGGGGGGGGGGGGCACAAATGTAGATGGAGGAACTATGGGTGCGACCACATAGACACATGGGAAGATGATGGAATAGTAGTTTCCACAATAGTGGTGGGAACTGGAGATGATGTGGTGGAGGAGGACATGGTGGTGTGGGGTGGACAAGGACATCGTGGTCGATAAATCCCTACACGCTGGACAATAGTGGGTATCGACCCAAAAGGGCTAGGGGGGATGTTGATGTATGGTGAATGGGAGGTCAGTGCTGGATAGAGGGAGGAGGATGGATATAAGGGAGCTTGTGGACAAAGGGGAGAAGCTGGATGGAAGGGAGGGCGTGGACAAATGGGGGAGGATGGATAAATGGGTGGGCGTGGATGAATTGGGGAGTATGTATAGATGGGGGGGTGTGGACAAATGGGGGAGGATGGATGGAGGGGGGAGTATGGACGAAGAGGGGAGGGTGGATGGAAGGGAGGGGGTGGACGGAGGGAAGGGTCTGGATTGAGGTGAGGGGGGAAACTCATGGGAGAGGGTGGAAACATGGGACAAAAGAGGCCTGTAGTTGTTGGCGGCCCCTGCATACAAATTTATAATATCATAGTTTAGTAGACAAAAAACAAATTAAACCATAGTATGTCGTAACATTTCAAATTAAAATCATGCTTTTAACTACACATTGTACTTGTGTATACGGTGATCTTCCGAATCCTAGCGGAGATGGCTGGTCATTGTACTGCATGCATACCTCCGGACACCAAAACGCATGCACATTATAAACATATTAAACCAATAATTTTTCAGTCAATCAAAATATTAAAAAATATTGTATGAACTATCATCATGTATGTCATAAATATAAATACATAAAAATAGAAATGCCATAAGTAATAACAATATTGTGTGGGGTACTGAAAATACCTCTGTGTGAGGTGCCGCATATCAATTGCAGCTTCCATTGCCGCATCTAGGTTGGGAGATGCTACGTTCTCCCATGATGGCATGTCAACTCTAAATAGTTGTACATTGAAATAATAGTTTAATTCAAGCACACATACTTTAAAATTACTTTACAAATTATCAAGTGATGATTGAAAACACATTAAAAAAAGTGCTAACCTTCTACATATAGCAACCCTTGATCGGGCCAGGGCAAGTGTGCCCGCAATGGGGACAAAGATATGGAATTGTCCCCGTGGAACTAGAAGGACCAACATGGCTACCACCGGTGACAGGTCTATCCTGACTCTATCCTAAAGGCCTTGCAACTACGTCTCTATAAGGGTCATCCCGTCTCTCTACTATAGTAGCTTCTACAAAGGCAGTGTGTCTAAGAAGTCCTTGTGCAACACTTCTGATCGCGTCCTCGATCTGATCAAGTCTGTGGGGTAACTGAGGCGGATGGGGAGAGGGGTTGGGATTTCACCTAGGAGTTGGTGGCCCTCTTATTGGGTTCCTCCTAGAAGCAGGTCGATATTGGGAAGAGCCACGCCCAACAACCTGGAACTCGATTATGTCAAAATAGTTGACATGCAAACCAAGGTAAAACTCATCCCACAGTTGCCGAAGGTGTTATACCTCAATATTACACACTAAACCCTAGTGTCGCATCCTTACACCAAGTGAACTAAATGACACTTCCCCTTAATGACCATCTGGGCACCTAGGAGTGAAGTCTACTGCCTGAACACCGAAGACAACATCTTGTCAGCCACATGTCACCCAAATTGACCCAATATGCAAGAATTATCACGCTTTGCACATGTGTTGGGGTGCGATAATTAGGGTTACCGCGCTATGCTTCTACCCTAGGGTGCAATAATACCGTGTTATGCTTAGACCCGGGGGCGCGATAAACTTGTTTTTGCCTTTTTTCCATGGATCTTGGGATCTTACCTTTCGAGATATCTTCTTGGGATTACCAGCTCTGATTCGATCCCAACCCCTCTCTCTATTTAGTAGGCCCGATCCACTAAATACTCTTTAGATCCATTTTACTCTTATTTTGGTTAACCCTTCCAAACACTATAAAGGAGAGGCCTTCCATGGACCAAGGGGAGGACCTTTGAGGCATCCAACCTATGATCATAAGCCTTTTGCAGAGATAGCTAGAGGAAGGACTTGGAGATGGAGTTGGCTTGGACATCAAGCAACCTTTGTAAGAATCTTCAAGTTGTAATAAAGTTAACTTGCCTTGTTTCCGAACTCACGTGTGTTGATCGTATTTCAATTTCATGATTTGTATGTATATGGATTTGGATTCTAACTTGTGATTCAAAAATATTGGAGAATTGTATATGCTTGTGTATTGTTTGATCTCAACAGGTTCATCGCAAGGACTTCAGGATCAGAATGATAAGTGGGATAAAACATCAAGAGTGAAGGTGAGTTACTTTCTCTCATTCTCTTCAATAAAAGAACTCTGAAATACTTGTTTAATCTAGGGAACAATATCACATTTGTTTCATTTTTGTCTTAGTATCGAGTTAGTCTTTCTTCCTTTATCCTAAGAGGGCTTCTTCTTATCCACAGGAAGAAATCTCTACAACAGAAGGAAGTACTTTGGAACCTCCCTATTATTGCAGGGAGGTTTATCATAAACCATGAACCACCTATGCATCAAATTGTCCCTCCATGGTTAGAAATGACACCAATCCATGCAAACATATGGATGTTTAATGTTTGGTGGTTGTTGTGTTCTTGGATCGGTGAACATACTGTACAATTGGGCCTTTGTAATATTCAATATTTTATTTGCTCCTTGGAAATGGCTGTGGAATAATACTCCCACATCCTAGCTCTATATTCAGTCATGTCAGTCAATTGGCGATGTGCATGGATGATGGATTCAATTGAGCTCTCAATTGAGGTGGCAAGGGACACTCGAGATGGTACCCCTGTGTTTCTTAGTTCTCGAGTTTGCACTCTCATCTCATTTAGAGAATGGTTGATGTCATCTTGGTCAAAATTTTGTTCGGGGTTTTGATTTTCTTGGGCATTTGGATTTGGTTGAGGGTTTTCATTGGTTCCATCAGACTCCATGTTACCCTTTTGTTCATTCATTGTGTGGGTTTACACTCTGCAATTGAAAAATTCTTTATTCTTTTAATAATTTGGGGATTATTACAAATTTAATAAACAAACAAAAATGAATAAAATGACAAAAACAATGAATAAAATGACAAAAACAATGAATTAAATGAAAAAAACAATGGCATTTACCTATCCAATGCAATTGGTGGATGGCTGAATGTGGTTTGTTGAGTGGAAATGGTGCACTTGGGTTGTTGTAGCTCCGCGCACGCGCTGGTTCATCAATGATAAGCCAGAATGGTAAGAATGAAAATAAATTAGGGTTTTTTTTTTTGAAAACCTTAACAGGGGTGTGTGTGCATGTTTGTCCGCGCACATGCTAGGAATGCACACGCACCAGCAACGTGCACATGCCCCGGTTCGGAACCGAACCTAATGGCGTGTGCGTGTGTGTTCCTATTTTTTCCCCACTAGCGTAGCCTCGTTGCAACAGTTTTGGGGAGTATCTTTGTGTGCCAACCCACTAGCAAACCTAACTCTTTGGGGATCTCTAATATGTTCAAAATCAAAGAATTTTTCCATTTCCCCTATCCAATCTATTAATTATTCATGATTTAAACCACTAGAATAAACATGAGTATCTAGTTTAGGCTTACCTCCAATACTGCTAATAGCTTTGATCATTCTTTCTTCCATTGTCATTCATTCTTCCTATTCTTATTTGATGGTCTCTAATTCTTCTTCATTGTCGTTTTCATCCATTATCATCTCTGTAATACCTCTTCTTTGGGTTTCATCAATGGAATCTAATCTGGCCATCATTGTCCTCATCATTGTTGTAAGATCATTCACTTCTTCAACATTTTATATACTACGACCTCTTCCCATATGGGCCATTGCTATTACTCTTCTTTGTGATATCTTCTTCCGAGCTCTCCACTTCATCAGAATTCAAAAATTTGTCAATCTACTACCGATCCCTCTAATCCTTCACATGCAGGCTCAAATAGATTTGATACCACTTGATGCATCTAGTGACTACAATTCAGAATGCACAACAGAAAACCAACCACATAGAGAATAATAGATGGAAAACAAGCAAATAACCACAATTTCATTACACATTCATCAACTGGAATTAACACAATAATTGTATTCATGCATGGGAATATTTATTACAGACTTCATCATCTACAACAATTTTCTTTGAGTCTTAGCAACATTTTGTAAATCACTCTCACACGCACAACGTACACCCTTCCAGGTTGTTGCAGCTCTCCTTTGTTGCAACTCTTTTTCTGGACTAGCATTCCCATACTTCCTCCTCTCTTCTGGGAATTCTTATGTTCCAATTCCAGGTTGAGTATTCATGCTTCTACCTCCATGCTTGTACATGAACTCTTCTCTTTTCCTCTACACAGTCCATGTAAAATCTAATCCCAACAGATCTATGAATCAAAGACAACAGTTACAAGAGATGCATGTGACAAATAATATGTCAAAACACTGATGCAAAAGGTTTACGACAGTTCATGCATTATCATAAACTCAGAGGAGGATTAAAATGTGGAAAAATGGATACAATAAGCAAAGCAATTCGCATTCCAAAGATGTCATTCGAATTGAATGCACGAGAGTGACCCACTTGGTAGTTAACACCACTTGACATATCAGTTAACCACTTAACTACCATGTAACTAAATCTAACAGACTCTGAAACTATCTCACTGATTCTAACTGAATCCATAACTCAATTGAATGCCCAAAATTAAGGGAGGGTGCCTTTTTGTCTATAGTTAACTGAATATAATAGCACCAGATGAAGTCAACAATGTAGTAGGGTTCCTTTCTATCTCCAGTTGGCTGAATATAATAATCAAAGCTACCAGTTAGACTGAGTAGGGCGCTTTAGTCATGAAAATCACCTCAGTTGGATCCCTGGTTGATGGAGGAGGCCCAGTTAACTAATATTAATAACCCACTTGACTCCCCGAATGTAGGAGGAGGCCCAGTTCACTGAAACTGATGATCTATTGATGATGTAAGCACATAATTGATTCAAAATACTCAGGATAAGTGTAAAATTAAGCTGTGAAGCTCAAATAAATTATGTGTGGTTGGAAAATTCTCCAACACACCCCCTTAAGCTAATCTAATGTGAAGGAGTAAAAAATAATAATAAAAGGGCCCCAACAACAAAGGCCATAGGTCACCCAATACATAAATAATCCTAAAAATGATCAAAACATGTGAGGAAAGAGGGAAAAACCCAGTGGGAAAGCAAACCCTATTGGGCGAGGCCCAAGTTGGTGCAGTTTTGTTGAAGCAAAGTTCACGCGCAGCAGTTTTGAGGCAGAAGTACGAATTTAACGAGGCCAAGTACCGCCCTATTTTTTTGGAGAAGCGACTCCATGATTCTCGGGAACAGGTTATGGAGCGACACAAAGATGGCGGAAAGGGGCCTGCTTTCTTAGTAAAGGTAGAAGTGAAAAGGATGACTAGGGTAGTTGGATCAGTTAAGGAAGACGCGACGAATTGACAGCTAGAGGAACAACGTTGATGAGGCGAGAAGTGCAAAGGATGCACCAGGGTACAGTCAGCGTCGTGCAGTCAAAGAAAGTAGCTATCAGAAGGACTTTAGAGCCTAGGAAGCGACTCAGAGGATGACCAAGGAAAAGCGAAGTAGCTGAGAAGTTATGGAAAAGCATGGTTAGCGGAGTAACCTCTCCATTTTGGGGGGTTAAGGGTACTATGGGGTTTCGACCCATAGTTATTTTAAAGATGTGACCTTCAGGAAAAATCTATAAAACAGGAAAGTTTGCATAGGGAAGGGTTAGATCTTGTTAGGAGAGAATAGATATTAAAGAACTCATTGTAAGATCTGTGCTAATAGATCTCTAAGAGGAAAAAGGATCTGTAGCTTTGTGCGCAGAGACATATTTTAGAGAAGAGTCTGCAGCTATGTGCATAGAATGGAACTGTTAACCCTTCCCATTGAAATAAACAATAGATCGCATGGACGTAGATCCCATCTAGGGGGTGAACCACGTAAATACTTGTGTTGTGTCACTACATCTCTGAGATTGTTTCATGCTTATGTATGTTCATTCTTTTATATGTATTTTCATATGTATGTTGATGCGAATAATATGTTAAGTGTTGGACAAATATGATTAAATATGATAAGTGTTAATTAATGAGGATGGAAATTATATGTTAAGTATAGGGAAATGCATGCATGAACTGTGTGAAATTGCAAGGGATGAAATGAATGAGTAATTGCCTAGATAACAAGTTAAAGAACAAGATTAATTCAGAAGAGTCTGTACTATTCGAACTGTAAAGGGCGCAGTCATATAGTTGCATAGATAATACTCAGTTAACGCAGCCTGTAGAGTGTGCAAATTCCTGGAAGCGCAGCCCAACTACATTGTTGTGTAGTGCAGTGTGGGTAAATATCACTAGTGCGTAGTTCCAGAGTGTGCTGTGGTATTAGAAGTGGATGCAGAGTAAGTGTGACTTCTCTTAGTAGACTTGTTCTCTAGCTGTACATCACCGAGTTACAGAAACTTGCTTCTTTAGCCACCCCATAACTTTGCCTCAGGTGAGACCTCAGTCTGTTCGCAAGATGTTTCTGAAAGGGCCGGTGAAAAGGGGGTTTGTTGGGTCTCTGAGCTATGCAGAACCCAGGTCATTCATAAAAAAAATAAGAGTGATCCAAAAATTGGTTAGTATCTTATTTTCATCTCACAAAATTTTGCGACAGAAGAAAGGAATCCATCTTTGTATACTAATCTCTTGGTTCCTGGTTTAAACCATACAAGGATTTCCTTAATATGAAAACAAGTGTTGGATCTGATATGTAAACTTCAAGATGCTTCATTTAAATCTATTCCTGAATATCCCCATGAATAAATTCACTCTTCACATCCATGTGGTGCACCTCCTAGTGCTTAGATGTGGAAATTGCCAAAACTAGGTGGATTGAATCCATTTTTGCAACCGGTGATTTTCTGTGTAGTCTACACCATGAACTTGTGAGAAACCTTTTTCCACCAACCTAGCTTTTTATTTTCAGGTTGAACCATAAGCATAAACCTTGTTTCGGTAGACCCATTTTCATTGAACCAATTTCCTCCTAGGTGGAAGAGAAACTAGCTCCCATGTTGCATTTTTCTGAAGAGAATTGCACTCTTCATCCATGGCATTATTCCATCTTGGATCTCGGTGGGAATGGTATTATGATTTAGGATATGAACCAATCATCAAAAAAAAAATTCAGACAAAAAAATATCATAATATGAAAGATCCATACTTGCTCTTTCAAAGTCTGCTTGGGTTCTTCTTGGATCGACAGGATTTCTAATGTTAGAACCAATAGATGTGAGAGTCTTTTCTTCCCACTTTGGAAACTGAGGGGGATCATCTGTATTTGAATCTGAACCTGATATTTTATCTTCATTAATATCATACATAATATCATAAATACCATAACAGAAAATTTCATTATCTTCATCCAAATCTTCTTCTGGAAGAGGAAGCAATTTGGCAGTTTCTTCTTCCACTAGTTGTAGATCATGAAGCAGTTCTTCAAATTGGACACTTCGCTCAATGAATATATTTTTGGATATGATATCCATGAGTTTGTATCCTTTGGTTTATTCATCATATCCAATGAGGATGCACTCAGTACTTTGTGGTTCCAAATGTCTTCTCTTCTTAATCGAAATTCTAGCCCATGCAATGGAACCAAAAACCCTGAGATGTGACACATCAAGCTTGGGACCAGTGTAGGATTCGAAAGGAGTTGTACCTTTTACGGATGATTGTGGAACTCTGTTATGAATGTATGCAGAAACATTCATCGCCTCAGCCCAAATATTTGAAGCCAAACCTTTCGAGTCAAGCATACAAGTAGCCATCTCTTTCAATGCTTGGTTTTTCCTCTCCGCTACACCATTCTGTTGAGGTGTGTAGGGGAATGTGTGATGGATTTGGATTCCATTTTTCGCAAAAATTTGCAGCATCTATTATTTTATATATTATTCACCATTATTGTATCTAAGAGATTTGACTTGCCTCCCAGTGGCAGTCTCAACAGAATCCATGAAGTTATTGAACCTTTCAAGCACTTCCGATTTGTTCTTGAGAAAGTAGGCCCATGTAAATCTGGAGAAGTCATCAATGAATTTCAGAACATACCTTCATCCATTAATGGAGGTATTTGGAAGAGGACCACTGATATCACTGTGAATTATCCCCAAAATAAAAGAAACTCTACTAGCGTTTCCTCGATCGAACTTGTGCTCAGGATGCTTGCTAATGATGCAACCCTTGCATATCCCTTTTCAGGATTTGATGTTCGGAAGGCCTTCAAACATGGAATTATTTTGTATCAGCTGCAAATATTTATAATTTTGGTGTCCAAACCTCTCATTCCATAGCCGGATAACCTCATTTCCATGATTCAGAAAGGAACTTGGCTTTGGATGTGGAAAAAAGTGGGAAAACTCATATGTTTTTGTGGCATGATTTTCCTTGCCTACTGCAATGATATTTTCGGTCGTAATATCATAAATTTAAACATCATTAGGGCTGAATACAACCTTCTTGGGAAAACCAGTGTGTGTCATCCGATACACAAAAAGTAGGTTCGAAGCTAGAGAAGGAGCATAGAGAACATTTTGAAAACTGCCATGTTCTAAATGAATAGTATCTTTTCCTTTCAAAGAAATTTGTGAATAATCTCCCATGTGGATGGAGATGAAGCTTTCAAATTCTAATGATTATAATAAGTCTTTTCTTGCAACCATGTGATTCGAAGCTCCTAAATCTATGAGAAGAGCTATATAATTCAAAACACTTTCTATGAGTGCATGCCCTCTTTTTGCAGGATCATTATTATCCTTCTTCCTTATTCCATATGGAAGAGTAATGTTGTTTTCCTCCAAGAGAAGGGCCATCTAATAAATAGTTTTCTTCATGCATGAGATTTCAGGCTGAAATCCCCTACCACACTAAGAACACTTTGTCTTCTCCTTTCCCTTTTGTTTTTCTTTTCTTGAACCCGAGGGATAATCTGACTGCAAGTGGTATTCTCCTTTTTCTTGGAATGATCAAACTTGGTATTCTCTTTCTTTTGATTTCCTTTACCATTCGTATCTTTGGGTCCTCCAGCAAATAGGCATTGATCTTTAGAGGTTTTTATGGACCCATATGAACAAGCTTGTCATGCTCTTTTGTTAAGGACTCAATGAATGCATTCAAGGTAGGCATCTTCCAATTCAGAATGGTGAGTTTTACCGAATGAAAAGTAGAGATAAACACTGAATAATATTATCCTAGATTCGTAAGAATTGAAAGAATCAACTAGTCATCTTTCTTCTCAACACAACATTGTTTCAATTGAACCACCAAATGCTTGAACTTGGTGAAGAACTCATTGATGGTCTCGAAATTCTCAGGATTTAGGGAAATGATTAAATTCTCCAACTGATAAGCCCTCATCTCATCCTATTTGCCGAAGAGTTTGGTAAGTTGTTCCCATACTTCTTTCAGAGTCTTCAATCTGCTGATATGGAAAAGAATATCTTTCAAAATATTGAGACATAAGAAACCATAAGCTTCATCAAGCTTATTGAAGAATTTGGACTTCTCTATGGAAGAATTAGGCTCTAGTTATTTTCCCATAGTAACTGTGAAGAGTCCCTTGGAGCGTAATACAATATCTATGTCATCCTTCCACTGATGATAGTTGAAAGGGGTAAGGATATATTTAAAAGAAGATTCGATCTTTGCTATAGTGAATGCAATAGGATACCATGAGAAACCTGCAATCACAAACAAACAAAAACATTTTAGGTCGACAACCTGCACTTTTCATGTTGCATCACACCTGGACTAGCCTATCAAGCAAGCTTGATAAGTCAAAAGCACATTATCTAGGATTTATGTGGAAAAATTTCAAATTCTAGTGTAGTGTTGGAATAATTTTGAGAAAACTTGCTCAATATTCATATGAAGAAATCTGAAGAAGAGTTGCCTTCTCCTTCCATGGCTCTGATACCATGTAAAATCTAAGCACAACAGATCTATGAAAAAATGACAACAATTACTATAGATGCATGCAACAAATAATATGTCAAAACACCAATGCAGAAGGTTTGAGCAGTTCATGTATTATCATAAACTCAGAAGAGGTTTACAATGTGTAACGATGGCTATAATAATCCAAGAAATCCGAATCCCAGAGAGTTCATTCGAGTTGAATGCATGAGAGTGGCTTAATTGACAATTAACACCACTTGACACATCATTTAACCACTTAAATACCATGTAACTGACTATAACAGACTTTGAAACTATCCAACTGAGTCTAACTGAATACAGAACTCAACTGAATGCCCAAAATGAGGGGAGGGCACCTTTTTGTCTACAGTTAACTGAATATTAGGTGAAAATAACACCAAATGAATTCAACTAGTGTAGTAGGGCGCCTTTCTATCTCCCGTTGGCTGAATATAATAATAAAAGCCGTCAGTTATACTGAGTAGGGCACTTTAGTCATGCAAATCACCTCATTTGGATCCCTGAATGATGGAGGAGGCTCAGTTAAATGATATTAATGGCCTAGATGACTCCCTGAATATAGGAGGAGGCCCAGTTCTCTGAAACTGATGATTCAGGCACGTAATTGAGTCAAAATACTTAGAATAAGTGGCAAATTAAGCTTTGAAGTTAAAATAAATGATGTGTGGTTGGAAAATGCTCCCAGCAATCCATTTCCATTTATATAAGCAAGATTGGAAAAAGTAGAGTTCAATCATTGAATTCCCAATGGGCCATTTTGTACTTGGAAACGATTTGATTCTGTTATATGTGGATGAGAGGAGTTTTATTCCAAGCTATAATAAACCATAAAACTTAAACCTAAATCCAATTTATTAATAACATAAACCATAATAACATCATGTCATTTATTAGCGCATTATTAATTAATGGAAACTCGATTGCTAACTACTTTATTATTAGATATTTGTTGCTACTACAGGTTCAATAGTTTTACTATGGACGTAATTTCCACTTGTAGATATAATGCACCAAACCTCCATCTTCTTTCGGTCTTCACACAAGTATCATTATTGTCCTTCTTCCTTGTTCCATATGGAAGAGTAATGTTGTTTTCCTCCAAGAGAAGGGCCATCTACTAAATAGTTTTCTTCATGCATGATCTTTCAAGATGAAATCCCCTGCCACAGTAAGAACACTTTGTATTCTCCTTTCCCTTTTTCTTTTATTTTCTTGAACCCGATGGATAATCTAACTGCAAGTGGTATTCTCCTTTTTATTGGAATAATCAAACTTGGTATTCTCTTTCTTTTGATTTCCTTTACCATTCGTATCCTTGGGTCCTCAAGGAAATCGGGATTGAACTTTAGAGGTTTTTATGGACCCATATGAACAAGCTTGTCATGCTCTTTTGTTAAGGACTCAATGAATGCATTCAAGGTAGGCATCTTCCAATTCATAATGGTGAGTTTTCTCGAATGATAAGTAGAGACAAACACTAAATAATATTCTCCTAGATTCATAAGGATTGAAAGAATCAACTTCTCATCTTTCTTCTCAACACAACATTGCTTCAACTGAAGCACCAAATGCTTGTACTTGGTGAAGAACTCATTGATGGTCTCGAAATTCTCAGGATTTAGGGAAATGAGTTCATTCTCCAATTGATAATCCCTCATGTCATCCTGTTTGCTGAAGTGTTTGGTAATTTGTTCCCATACTTCTTTCAGAGTCTTCAATTCGTTGATATGGAAACAAATATCTTTGGAAATATTGAGACATAAGAAACCATAAGCTTCATAAAGCTTATTGAAGAATTTGGACTTCTCTATGGAAGCATTAGGCTCTAGTTCTTTTCCCATAATAACCGTGAAGAGTCCCTTGGAGCGTAATACAATATCTATGTCATCCTTCCACTGATGATTGTTGAAAGGGGTAATGATATATTTAGAAGAAGAGTCCATCTCTGCTATAGCGAATGCAATAGGATACTGTTAGAAACTTGCAATCACAAACAAACAAAAACATTTTAGGTAGACAACCTGCACTTTTCAAGTTGCATCACACCTAGAATAGCCTATCAAGCAAGCTTGATAAGTCAAATGCACATTATCTAGGATTTTTGTCGAAAACTTTCAACTTCTAGTGCAGTGTTGGAATATTTTTGAGAAAACTTGCTCAATATTCATATGAAGAACTCTGAAGAAGAGTTGCCTTGTCCTTCCATGGCTTTGATACCATGTAAAATCTAAGAACAACAGATCTATGAAAGAAAGACAAGAGTTAGTAGAGATGCATGCAACAAATAATATGTCAAAACACTAAAGCAGAAGGTTTGAGCAGTTCATGTATTATCGTAAACTCAGACGAGGTTTACAATGTGTAACGATGGCTATAATAATCCAAGAAATTCGAATTCCAAAGAGGTCATTCGAATTGAATGCATGAGAGTGGCTTACTTGGTAGTTAACACCACTCAGCACATCATTTAACCACTTAAATACCATGTAACTAACTCTAACAGACTTTGAAACTATCTAACTGAGTCTAATTGAATACAGAACTCAAATGAATGCCCAAAATTAAGGGAGGGCGCCTTTCCGTCTACAGTTAATTGAATATTAAGTGAAAATAACACTAGATGAATTCAACCAGTGTAGTAGGGTGCCTTTCTGTCTCCAGTTGGCTGAATATAATAATAAAATCCGTCAATTATACTGAGTAGGGCGCTTTAGTCATGCAAATCACCTCATTTGGATCCCTGAATGATGGAGGAGGCCCAGTTAACTAATATTAATGGCCCAGATGACTCCACAAATGTAGGAGGAGGCCCAGTTCATTGAAACTGATGATTTAAGCACATAATTGAGTCAAAATACTTAGAACAAGTGGAAAATTAAGCTTTGAAGTTAAAATAAATTATGTGTGTTTGGAAAATGCTCCAGCGGTCCATTCCCATTGGTATAATCAAGATTGGAAAAAGTAGAGTTCAATCATTGAATTCCCAATGGGCCATTTTGTACTTGGAAACGATTTGATTCCGTTATCAGCAGATGAGAGACGTTTTATTCTAAGCTATAATAAACCATAAAAATTAAACCTAAATCCAAGTTATTAATAACATAAACCATAGTAGCATCGTGTCATTTATTAGCACATTATTAATAAATGGAAACTCAATTGCTAACTACATGTATATAGTTTTACAAGTCCTTCTAAGTGGTTATCTATATGAATGTTTTAAAAGAAATTGTTAGGATACATATCTAAGATTCTAGAAGATCTGTATGCATTTGTCCACCAAATTTGGTCATGGAGATTCTGGTATCTAGTTAGAATATATTATTGGAAACTCTAGGTTGATGACACGATGCTTTGATAAGGGAAAAAACCCAAAATCTAGCTAGATTTGGGTGAGCATTAAGCATGGGGAACCAAATCTATGAATATGTTTATTGTTAAATATAATTTTGTTGGGTGAAGCCAATAACCAACATAATGAACATAATATAAGAGTTTTTTGGGTTGGAGATATACCTCAAGGCACCCAAAGCATGAAAAAAGTTTGGGTGGGCACAAAACCAAGAGAACAAAAAATGTTGAAGAGGACATGTCGGGTGGGAGGTCGACCTCCAAAAACTCAAGCATTGACATGAGTGAGGTAGGTCTAAAGCAACTTATCTCATACCAAATGCGAGAAGTGGTAGGTAGGTCTCTAGGTCTCTAAAGCAACTTATCTCCTACCAAATGAGGTAGGTCTAAAGCAACTTCTTTTGTGGAGTGGTGTTGCATTTTGAAGTTCCCTTGGTCATTGTGTTCTAGTTGCATTGTTGGTTTTGGCTATTTGTTCCCAATGTGAGGAGTTTTTCTTGTTTTTTCTTTAACTTGTGTGTAGATCTATAGGAATCAATGGTTGCTGGGTGTATCCCTAGTGGTTCTATTCACATTGCCTTCCAAAGTGCTTGTGTTATGGGTGGTTGTGAAACATGCAGGTAAGGGAGTCAATATAGAGTGTTTAGTGCTTCTTTTTTATCTCAAGGTTCCTTGTTATGTAAGGATTAATAAACCAATTTATACTATAATTTATCTAAATTGAATTTCTTTAGAATTATTGGACACCAAAATGACCATTAAATGAAGGCATGCAAGGATCACAAGATCAAAGCATGCATCACTCATCCACAACATTCCCATGGATTGTTGAGATCCATAATTTAGTATTTACATGGTTTTCTATTTGTTTAACTCCAACACCCCAAAATTTATATGTTTTCCTCTTAAGATAATTTGTTGTGAACATTGTGTTGTGGGTAGTTATAGAGTGAAAAACACTAGAGTGCATTGATTACACATCCAAAGTAGAGTATTGGAAGAGAGTGCTATCATTTTTTAGGGTTGGATGAGTTTCCTAGAGTACTATGTAGTCAGAATATTAACTTAGTTGTGAGAGAACATGTCTTGGATTCAAGTGAACTTGATCTCCGAATAAAAAATAGTCCTCCCAAAATCACCTTCATTTTTATTCGGGGTTAAAATTACATCTTATTTGAAATATTGGCCTTAATAATTGTTGTCGTTGTAATAAAAACCCTAAAATGGTGCTCTAGGTTTCATCCAAAATCGCCATGACATACATTTGAATCCAAATCATTATACGCATATATAGAACAAAATTCGAACAAAACTATATATAAATCCATGAGATAAAACCATAGCGGAACCAAACTCGAACAAATATATAAATTTTCAGGAAAATAGTGGAACATGGCTCCCAATGTACATACGATGGCAACTCGTGCCCTATACAAAATCCGACAACTCGTGTCGTAGGTCCAAAATACATGGCAACTAGTGCCCTATAAAAAATACGACAACTCGTGTCCTAGATCCAAAATACATGGCAACCTGTGCCGTAGATACAAGGTACACAGAAATTGGTTCCCAAAGGTGCCACATCATGGCTAATGTAGATAGCATGGCGTGTCAAGCATTGTTACCAACCCGGTCACTCCCTGGTGCATCTCCAAAATTGATCTTTCTCTTCTTGGAGCTACTGCTACCTCGGGTCTTCTTCCATCTAGGAGTAGACTATGTCTCCATGCTCTGAAACAAATGATATAAGGTACCATTAGTTTCAATCATTTGTAATATTTACCACATTTATAAAATGAATGTACAATTCAAATCTTAAATAACTCACCGCTGATGCGAGTGGGAGATGAGAAGCGAGTGTCGTGGATCTATTGAGCCTCTTAGCAATTCCACCCTACAACATTTACGACAATCATTTCATTGAAAAATAATAATTGCTTAAATTAATTTTGGTTAATGCATCAAAACATTTTCATAAATTAACTTGATTCTCAACGTGAACACCTCCGACAATGGACATGGCTAGGCTTCTGGGCTAGCAGGTGGAGCAGTTCGTTGAACAACCTACTCCGATGAAGTCATGGGGGGGGGGCACTAATTTAGATGGAGGAACTATGGGTGCGACCACATAGACAATGGGAAGATGATGGAATAGTAGTTTCCACAATAGTGGTGGGAACTGGAGATGATGTGGTGGACGAGGACATGGTGGTGTGGGGTGGACAAGGACATCATGGACGATAAAGCCCTACCGGCTGGACAATAGTGGGTATCGACCCAAAAGGTATAGGGGGGATGTTGGTGTATGGGGAATGGGAGGTCGGTGCTGGATAGAGGGAGGAGGATGGATATAAGGGACCTTGTGGACGAAGGAGAGAAGTTGGACGGAAGGGGGGGCATGGAAAAATGCGGGAGGATGAATAAACGGGTGGGCGTTGATGAATGGAGGAGGACGTATAGATGGGGGCGCGTGGACAAATGGGGGAGGATGGATGGAGGGGGGAGGATGGATGGAGGGGGGAGTATGGACGGAGAGGGGAGAGTGGATGGAAGGGAGGGGGTGGACGGAGGGAGGGGTCTGGATTGAGGTGAGGGGGGCGACTCATGGGAGACGGTGGAAACATGGGACAAAAAAGGCCTGCAGCTATTGGTGGCCTCTGCATACAAATTTATAATATCATAGTTTAGTAAACAAAAAACAAATTAAACCATAGTATGTCGTAACATTTCAAATTAAAATCATGCTTTTAACTACACATTGTACCTATGTATACGGTGATCTTCCGACCCTTAGCGGAGATGGCTGATCATCATATGCATGCATACCACTGGACACCAAAACGCATGCACATTATAAACATATTAAACCAGTAATTTTTCAGTCAATCAAAATATTAAAAAATATTGTACGAACTATCATCATGTATGTCATAAATATAAATACATAAAAATAGAAATGCCATAAGTAATAACAATATTGTGTAGGGTACTAAAAATACCTCTGTGTGAGGCGCCGCATATCAGTTGCAGCTTCCATTGCTGCATCCAAGTTGGGAGATGCTGCGTTCTCCCATGACAGCGTGTCAACTCTAAATAGTTGTACATTGAAATAATAGTTTAAGTCAAGCACACATACTTTAAAATTACTTTACAAATTATCAAGTGATGATTGAAAACACATTAAAAAAAGTGCTAACCTTCTCCATATAGCAACCCTTGATCGGGACAAGGTAAGTGTGCCCGCAATGGGACAAAGATGTGGCATTGTCCTTGTGGAACTAGAAGGACCAACATGGATACCACCGGTGACAAGTCTATCATTACTCTATCTTTAAGGCCCTGCACCTGCGTCTCTATCAGGGTCATCCCGTCTCTCTACTGTAGTAGCTTCTACAAAGGCAGTGTGTCTAAGAAGTCCCCATGCAACACTTCTCATCGTGTTCTCGATATGATCAAGTTTGTGGGGTAACTGAGGTGGATGGGGAGAGGGGTTGGGCTCGCACATAGTAGCTAGTGGCCCTCTTATTGGGTTCCTCCTAGCAACAAGTCGATCTTGGGAAGGGCCACGCCCGACATCCTAGAACTCGATTATGTCAAAATAGTTGACATGTAAACTGAGGTAAAACTCATCCCACAGTTGTCGAAGGTGTTATACCTCAATATTACACACTAAACCCTAGTGTCGCATCCTTACACCAAGTGACCTAAATGACACTTTCCCTTAATGACCATCTGGGCACCCAAGAGTGAAGTCTACTGCCTGAACACTGAAGACAACATCTTGCCGGCCACATGCCACCCAAATTGACCCAATCTGTAGGAATTTGCGCTTTGCACATGTGTTGGGGTGCGATAATTAGGGTTACCGCGCTATGCTCCTACCCTAGGGAATGATAATACCGCGTTATGCTTAGACCCGGGGTCGCGATAATCCTGTTTTAGCCATTTTTCCATTGATCTTGGGATCTTACCTTTTGAGAGATCTTCTTGGGATTACCAGCTCTGATTCGATTCCAACCCCTCTCTCTATTTAGTAGGCCCGATCCACTAAACACTCTTTAGATCCATTTTACTCTCCTTTTGGTTAACCCTTCCAAACACTATAAAGGAGAGGCCTTCCATGGGCCAAGGGGAGGACCTTTGAGGCATCCAAGCTATGATCATAAGCCTTTTTCAAAGATAGCTAGAGGAAGGACTTGGAGCTGGAGTTGGCTTGGACATCAAGCAACCTTTGTAAGAATCTTCAAGTTGTAATAAAGTTAACTTGCCTTGTTTCCCAACTCATGTGTGTTGATCGTATTTCAATTTCATGATTTGTATCTATATGGATTTGAATTCTAACTTGTGATTCAGAAATATTGGAGAATTGTATGTGCTTGTGTATTGTTTGATTTCAACAGGTTCATAGCAAGGACTTCGGGATCGGAACAATAAGAGGGATAAAACATCAAGAGTGAAGGTGAGTTACTTTCTCTCAGTCTCTTCAATACAAGAAATCTGAAATACTTGTTTAATCTAGGGAACAAGATCACATTTGTTTCATTTTTGTCTTAGTATAGAGTTAGTCTTTCTTGCTTTATCCTAAGAGGGCTTCTTCTTATCCATAGGAAGAAATATCTACAACAGAAGGAAGTACTAGGGAACCTCCCTATTATTGCAGGGAGGTTTATCATAAACCATGAACCACCTATGCATCCAATTGTCCCTCCATGGTTGGAAATGACACCAATCCATGCAAACAGATGGATGTTTAATGTCTGGTGGTTGTTTTGTTCTTGGATTGGTGAACATACTGTACAATTGGGCCTTTGTAATATTCGATATTTTATTTGCTCCTTGGAAATGCCCGTGGAATAATAATCCCGCATCCTAGCTCTATATTCAGTCATGTCAGTCAATTGGCGATGTGCATGGATGATGGAGTCAATTGAGCTCTCAATTGAGGTGGCAAGGGACACTCAAGATGGTTCCCCTGTGTTTCTTAGTTCTCGAGTTTTCTCTCTCATCTCATTTAGAGAATGGTTGAAGTCATCTTGGTCAAAATTTTGTTGGGGGTTTTTATTTTCTTGGGCATTTGGATTTGGTTGAGGGTTTTCATTGGTTCCATCAAACTCCATGTAAGCCTTTTTTTCATTCATTGTGTGGGTTTACACTCTACAATTGAAAAATTCTTTATTCTTTTAATAATTTGTGGATTATTACAAATTTAATAAACAAAAAAAATGAATAAAATGACAAAAACAATGAATAAAATGACAAAAACAATGAATTAAATGAAAAAAACAATGGCATTTACCTATCCAATGGAATTGGGGGATGGATGAAGGTGGTTTTTTGAGTGGAAATGGTGCACTTGGGTTGCTGTAGCTCCGCGCACGCACTGCTTCATCAACGTTCAGCTGGAATGGTAAGAATGAAAAGAAATCAGGTTTTCTTTTTTTTGAAAACCTTAATAGGGGCATGTGCGCATGCTTGTCCACATATGTGCTAGGAACGCGCATGCGCCAGCAATGCGCATGTGCCCCATTTCGGTACCAGACCTAATGGTGCGTGTGCACAACCTTAGGTGCGTACGTGTTCTTGTTTTTTCCCCGCTAGTGCGGCCTCGTTGCAACAGTTTTGGGGAGCATCTTTGTGCACCCACCCACTAGCAATCCTAACTCTTTGGGGATCTCTAATATGTTCAAAATCAAAGAATTTTTTCCTTTCCCCTATCCAATCTATTACTTCTTCATGATTTAAACCACCATAATAAACATGAGTATCTAGTTTAGGCTTACCTCCAAAACTGCTAATATCTTTGATCATTCTTTCTTCCATTGTCATTTGTTCTTCCTATTCTTATTTGATGGTCTCTAATTCTTCTTCATTGTCGTTGTCATCCATTATCACCTCTGTAATACCTCTTCGTTGGGTTTCCTCAATGGAATCTAATCTGGCCATCATTGTCCTCATCATTGTTGTAAGATCATTCACTTCTTCAACATTTTTTCTACTGCGACCTCTTCCCATATGGGCCATCACTATTACTCTTCTTTGTGATATCTTTGTGCGAGCTCTCCACTTCATCAGCATTCAAAAATCTGTCAATTTGCTACCGATTCCTCTAATCCTTCACATGCAGGCTCAAATAGATTTGATACCAGTTGATGCAGCTAGTGACTACAATTCAGAATGCATAGCAGACAACCAACCACATAAAGAATAATAGATGGAAAACAAGCAAATAACCATAATTTCATTACACATTCATCAATTGGAATTAAGACAATAATTTTATTCATGCATGGGAATATTTATTACAGACTTCATCATCTACAACAATTTGCTTTGAGTCTTAGCAACATTTTGTAAATCACTCTCACACCCACAACATACACGCTTCCAGGCTGTTGCAGCTCTCCTTTGCTGCAAGTCTTTTTCTGGACTAGCATTCCCATACTTCCTCCTCTCTTCTGGGAATTCTTATGTTCCACTTCCAGGTTGAGTATTCATGATTCTACCTCCATGCTTCTACATGAACTCTTCTCTTTTCCTCTACACAACCGATGTAAAATCTAATCCCAACAGATCTATGAAACAAAGACAACAGTTACTAGAGATGCATGCGACAAATAATATGTCAAAACACTGATGCAAAAGGTTTACTACAGTCCATGCATTATCATAAACTCAGAGGAGGATTAAAATGTGTAAAAATGGATACAATAAGCCAATCAATTCGAATTCCAAAGATGTCATTTGGATTGAATGCACGAGAGTGGCCCACGTGGCAGTTAACACCACTCGGCACATCAGTTAACCACTTAACTACCATGCAACTAAATCTAACATACTCTGAAACTATCTAACTGAGTCTAACTGAATCCATAACTCAATTGAATGCCCAAAATTAGGGGAGGGAGCCTTTTTGTCTACAGTTAACTCAATACTAGGTGAAAATAGCACCAGATGAAGTCAACCAATGTAGTAGGGTGCCTTTCTATCTCCAGTTGGATGAATATAATAATCAAAGATGTCAGGTAGACCGAGTAGGGTGCTTTAGTCATGAAAATCACCTCAGTTGACTCCCTAAATGATGGAGGAGGCCCAGTTAACTGATATTAATGACCCACTTGACTCCCCGAATGTAGGAGGAGGCCCAGTTCACTGAAACTAATGATCTACTGATGATGCAAGAACATAATTGATTCAAAATGCTTAGGATAAGTGGAAAATTAAGTTGTGAAGCTCAAATAAATTATGTGTGGTTGGAAAATTCTCCAACAAACCCCCTTAAGCTAATCTAATGTGAAGGAGTAAAAAAAAATAATAAAAGGGCCCTGACAACAAAGGCCATAGGTCATCCAATACATAAATAATCCTAAAAATGCTCAAAACATATCAGGAAAGAGGGAAAAACCCAGTGGGAAAGACAACCCTATTGGGCGAGCCCCAAGTTGGTGCAATTTTGTTGAAGTGAAGTTCATGCGCAGCAGTTTTGAGGCAGAAGTACAAATTTTACGAGGCCTAGTACTGCCCTATTTTTTTGGAGAAGAGACTCCATGATTCCTGGGAACAGAGTATGGAGTGACACAAAGATGGCGGAAAGGGGCCTACTTTCTTAGTAAAGGTAGAAGTGCAAAGGATGACCAGGGTAGTTGGATCAGTTAAGGAAGAATCGATGACTTGAAAGCAAGATGAACAACGTTGATGAGGCGAGAAGTGAAAAGGATGCACCAGGGTACAGTCAGTGTTGCGCAGTCAGAGAAAGCGGCTGTCACAAGGATGTCAGAGCCTAGGAAGTGACGCAGAGGACGACCAAGGAAAAGTGAAGTAGCTGAGAAGTTATGGAAAAGCATAGTTAGCAGAGTAACCTCGTTGTTTTGGGGGGTTAAGGGTACAATGGGGTTTCGACCCATAGTTATTTTAAAGATGTGACCTTCATGAACAATCTATAAAAGGGGAAATTTTGCATAGGGAAGGTTTAGATCTTGTTAGGAGAGAATAGATATTGAAGAACCAATTGTAAGATCTGTGCTAATAGATCTCTAAGAGGAAAAATGATCTGTAGTTGTGTGCGCAGAGACATATTTTAGAGAAGAGTCTGCAGCTATGTGTGCAGGTTGGAACTGTTAACCCTTCCCATTGAAATAAACAACAATTTCCATGGACGTAGCTCCCATCCGGGGGGTGAACCACATAAATAATTGTGTTGTGTCATTGCATCTCTAAGAATGTTTCATGCTTATGTATGTTCATGCTTTTATATGTATTTTCATATGTATGTTGATGAGAATAATATGTTAATTGTTGGACAAATATGCTTAAATATGATAAGTGTTAATGAATGAGGATGAAAATTATATGTTAAGTATAGGGAAATGCATGCATGAACTCTGTGAAATTGCAATGGATCTAATGAATGAGTACTTGCCTAGATAACAAATTAAGAAACAACAGTAATTCAGCAGAGTCTGTACTAGTCGAACTGTAAAGGGCGCAATCATATAGTTGCATAGATAATACTAAGTTAATGCAGCCTGTAGCGTGTGCGAATTCCTGGAAGCGCAGCCCCAATTGCACTGTTGTGTAGTGCAGTGTGGGTAACTATCACTAGTGCCCAGTTCCAGAGTGTGCTGTGGTATTAGAAGTGGATGCAGAGTAAGTGTGACTTCGCTCAGTGGACTTGTTCTCTAGTTGCACATCACTGAGTTACATAAACTTTCTTCTTTAGCCACCCCATAACTTTGCCTCAAGTGAGACCTTAGTCTGTTCGCGGGATGTTTTTAAAAGGGCCGGTGAAAAGGGGGTTTGTTGGGTATCTGAACTATGCAGAACCCAGGTTAGTCATAAAAAAAATAAGAGTGAACCAAAAAATGGTTAGTATCTTATTTTCATCTCACAAAATTTTGCAACAGAAGAAAGGAATCCATCTTTGCATACTAAGCTCTTGGTGCCTGTTTTAAACCATACAAGGATTTCCTTAATATGAAAAAAAGTGTTGAATCTGATATGTAAACTTCAATATGCTTCATTTAAATCTATTCCTAAATATTCCCATGAGTAAATTCACTCTTCACATCCATGTGGTGCACCTCCCAGTGCTTAGATGTGGAAATTGCCAAAACTAGACGGATTGAATCCATTTTTGCAATCGGTGATTTTCTGTGTAGTCCACACCATGAACTTGTGAGAAACCTTTTTCCACCAACCTAGCTTTGTATTTTCAAGTTGAACCATAAGCGTAAACCTTGTTTCGGTAGACCCATTTTCGTTGAACCAATTTCCTCCCAGGTGGAAGAGAAATTAGCTCCCATGTTGCATTTTTATGAAGAGAATTGTACTCTTCATCCATGGCGTTTTTCCATCTCGGATCTCAGTGGGAATGGTAGTCTGATTTAGGATATGAACCAATCATAAAAATAAAATTCAGACAACAACAGATCATAATATGAAAGATCCATACTTTCTCTTTCAAATTTTGCTCGGGTTCTTCTTGGATCGACAGGATTTCCAATGTTAGAACCAACAGATGTGAGAGTCTTTTCTTCCCACTTTGGAAACTGAGGGGGATCATCTAGATTTGAATCTGAACCTGATATTTTATGTTCAGTAATATCATACATAATATCAGAAATATCATAACACAAAATTTCATTATCTTCATCCGAATCTTCTTCTGGAAGAGGAAGCAATTTGGCAGTTTCTTCCTCCACTAGTTGTAGATCATGAAGCAGTTCTTCAAATTGGACACTTCGCTCGATGAATATATTTTTTGATATGATATCCATGAGTTTGTATCCTTTGTATTCTTCAAAATATCCAATGAGGATGCACTCAGTACTTTGTGGTTCCAAATGTATTCTCTTCTCAATCGGAATTCTAGCCCATGCAATGGAACCAAAAACCCTGAGATTTGACACATCAAGCTTGGGACCAGTGTAGGATTCGAAAGGAGTTGTGCATTTTAAGGATGAGTGTGAAACTCTGTTCTGAATGTATGTAGCAACATTCATGGCTTCAGTCCAAATATTTGAAGTCAAACCTTTCGAGTCAAGCATACAAGTAGCCATCTCTTTTAATGCTTGGTTTTTTCTCTCCGCTACACCATTATGCTGAGGTGTGTGGGGGAATGTGTGATGGATTTGGATTCCATTTTTCACAAAAATTTGCAGCATATATGATTTTATATATTATTTATCATTATTGTATCTAAGATCTTTCACTTGTCTCCCAGTGGTAGTCTCAACAGAAGCCTTGAAATTATTGAACCTTTCAAGCACTTCTGATTTGTTCTTGAGAAAGTAGGCCCATGTAAATCTGGAGAAGTCATCAATGAATTTCATAACATACCTTCATCCATTAATGGAGGTATTTGGAAGAGGACCACTGATATCAATGTGAATCATCCCCAAAATAAAAGAAACTCTGCTAGCTTTTCCTCGATCAAACTTGTGCTCAGGATGCTGGCTAATGATGCAACCCTTGCATATCCCTTTTGAGGATTTGATGTTCGGAATGCCTTCAACCATGGAATTATTTTGTATCAGCTGAAAATATTTATAATTTAGGTGTCCAAACCTCTCATTCCATAGCCGGATAACCTCATTTCAATGATTCATAAAGGAAGTTGGCTTTGAATGTGGCAAAAAGTGGGAAAACTCATATGTTTTTGCAGCATGATTTTCCTTGCCTATTGCAATGAGATTTCCGGTCGTAATATCATAAATTTCAACATCATTAGGGCTGAATACAATGTTCTTGGGAAAACCCGTGTGTGTCATCCGATACACAGAAAGTAGGTTCGAAGCTAGAGAAGGAACATAGAGAACATTTTGAAAACTTCCATGTTCTAAATGAATAGTACCTTTTCCTTTCAAAGAAATTTGTGAATAATCTCCCATGTGGATGGAGATGCAGCTTTAAAATTCTAATGATTATAATAAGTCTTTGCTTGCAACGATGTCATTCGAAGCTCCTAAATCTATGAGAAGAGATATATAATTCAAAACACTTTCCATGAGTGCATGCCCCCTTTTTGCAGGATCATTATTATCCTTCTTCCTTGTTCCATATGGAAGAGTAATGTTGTTTTCCTCCAAGAGAAGGGCCATCTAATAAATAGTTTTCTTCATGCATGAGCTTTCAGGATGAAATCCCCTGCCATAGTAAGAACACTTTGTCTTCTCCTTTCCCTTTTGCTTTTCTTTTCTTGAACCTGAGGGATAATATGACCGCAAGTGGTATTCTCCTTTTTCTTGGAATGATCAAACTTGGTATTCTCTTTCTTTTGATTTCCTTTACCATTCGTATCTTTGGGTCCTCCAACAAATAGGGATTGATCTTTAGAGGTTTTTATGGATCCATATGAACAAGCTTGTCATGCTCTTTTGTTAAGGACTCAATGAATGCATTCAAGGTAGGCATCTTCCAATTCAGAATGGTGATTTTTCCTGAATGAAAAGTAGAGACAAACACTGAATAATATTCTCCTAGATTGGTAAGGATTGAAAGAATCAACTGGTCATGTTCCTTTTCAACACAACATTGTTTCAACTGAAGCACCAAATGCTTGAACTTGGTGAAAAACTCATTGATGGTCTTGAAATTCTCACGATTTAGGGAAATGAGTACATTCTCCAATTGATATGTCCTCATCTCATCCTGTTTGACAAAGAGTTTGGTAAGTTGTTCCCATACTTATTTCAGAGTCTTCAATCTGCTGATATGGAAAAGAATATCTTTCAAAATATTGAGACATAAGAAACCATAAGCTTTATCAAGCTTATTGAAGAATTTGGACTTCTCTATGGAAGCATTAGGTTCTAGTTCTTTTCCCATAGTAACAGTGAAGAGTCCCTTGGAGTGTAATACAGTATCTATGTCATCCTTCCATTGATGATAGTTAAAAGGGGTAAGGATATATTTAAAAGAAGAGTCCATCTCTGCTATAGCGAATGCAATAGGATAGCATGAGAAACCTGCAATCACAAGCAAGCAAAAATATTTTAGGTCGACAACCTGCACTTTTCAAGTTGCATCACACCTGGAATAGCCTATCAAGCAAGCTTGATAAGTCAGATGCACATTAGCTAGGATTTATGTGGAAAACTTTCAACGTCTGGTGCAGTGTTGGAATACTTTTGAGAAAACTTGCTCAATATTCATGTAGTGCTCAGGTTTTTCAGCAGAGCACTATGTAAAATTTCAGGGTTAATTTTCTACGTTTTAAACTTTATCAGTTTATGGAAGTAAATTTCTAAGAATTACTATGTGCCTAAATAATTTTTAGTGTACTGTCGTGTTTTCACTAACCTTACATTCGTAATTTAAAATAGACAAACATATCAATATTTCCTTTTCAACAATCATGTTCTATCATAAGAATATGTTTCACAACTCAGTAAACCAGTAAATAGCAGTAAATCAGTAACTAGCGAGTTATGCATGTTTACAGTAAGTTTTAGCATAATAGAAAATAACGGAAATTACCTGATGCTGATGCTAACCGTAAGTTGTAGCAGGTTGTATAACCCCTTAGACAGCCAAACTGAAGTGTCCACCCTACCGACCAGCTACTATCTTGCTGGCCCTTGGAAATCAAAGGATTTCCAAGCCCCCGAGCCCACAATCTGATAATCCCGAGAGCAGTCTTTCCTTCTGTTCTCAAAATCCTTCTGTTCTCCAATCAAACTTTCTGTCCTCCCAACTTCTGTTCTCAAAACTTCTTTTCTTCCCCCAATCAAAGAGACTCCCTTTCTCCAAGCTCTCCCCCTCTATATAACTTCCCTTCCTCGAGAATATCTTGGGCTTACTCCACCGCCCCAAAATCCCCCTCTCGAGCCCCTCAACATTTACCCCTCTCCCTAGTTCATTCATCCACGTCTCATTATAAAAATGTATAATTAATTACTCTTATGGAAAATTCATTTGGTTTTGGATTGACGGTCGTAATTATTTATTACGGTGGGAATTATCACCCCAAGGTTATCCATTCGAGACAAGTTTCATTAAATACAAGTCTATCCGCCATTCTTGATATTTTAATGTTATTAATGTAATTAATAAAATATTATATAGTTAGTTGCCCCTTGTCAACTTGGACATGATGTGTCTTAATTATCCACCTTATCCGTCGAGACTACTTAGCTTGAGGTTTAAATTCCAAGATTAACATTGAATAATTAAATATCCATTTTCCATCACATCACGTTTATTCCAAAAATGATTATCTTATTATGGCTAACTTGAAATGGAATTAATCACACAATATTAATTTATAAATCAATATTTTAAATCTTACTTATATTGCATTGGTTACGATAGGGATATAAATGTTGCTGGAATATCATTTATTAATTAATAATAATAATTGAATCACCCTTTGACAATAATAAAAGGTGAATCAATCATAGTATTCGTAATTATTTGTTTATCACATGGGTACCCTATCATCAACACAGCATCCTTGTTCTTATAAACAAAGCACTTGTGAGGGCTTAAACAATTTTACTAATTACTTAGACACTATCATTACCCTATTCACAACAGTTCTTCTATGACAATGTTAACTGACGATACTTGTCTTAGTTTATTATTACAATGTTTTCATATAATTACTAATTCACTTATTTACACATTGACAACCTAACCATTCATTACCTAACTTGATTGATGTATCCTTAACTGAGTTATCTATGACATTTATACTACTATTCAAGCATGACAAGTATGTTATACACCAGTAATATTGTACACGTACAAGGTGTGCATGCATGGCCAGTGTATGCACATGTCGGACATGTACTATAAACAAACCCCATTCCGCCTATGCATACTTGCTAACTAACAATAGTATCTACCCCCATGCAGAAGAGCAAGCATAATCTATAGTATAATTACTTTAACATCCTCGGTTATTTAACAGTTAACCCTTTACGATTTAACATCATTGTCTTTATGTTTACATTAGTTTAATCAATCAAGTACAGGAAGGGTGCCTACTTCCACTAACTCGGAATCAAGGAATACTAAACCCCCAACAGTACTAACTAACACATCCTCCCATCATAACCTACGTCCAGCATCCTCCCTATCCTTCCTCTGCTAGTACAACAGTGGATGTCGGACCCACCGATCTGACCACATAGAACTTGAGAGCGATAGCGTCGGCTGAACAGCGGACCTATCCTCCCCTAGCAGGCATCCGACCATCGTCATCACAACAACATGGGGAGCGTGTCTCAGCACGGCCCTCCCACGACCTCGGGTCTCATGGAAACATAGGGTGGGAAACACATCCATCCCTCTCAACATACTGGGCCTACGCCCTTATCAACTCATACTTGCTGCTATCGGGATTATCAGTTTGTGTTATCGTATCCTCATTTTGGCTGCTAAGGTTTGCTGTAAGAACATGTTTTTCCTTTCCAATATATATCAGATCAAGTAACTGGCTATCCCATAGCCCCTGTGTCATGTAGGTTAGTGTTTTGCAAAATACAATTTATAGAAAGCATTTTCCATTGATCGCCAATTGATCCATGTTATCATTTCATTTCATGTAACCTTTTAGCTCATCATAGATACATATAACATTTCAATCAATTTCATCATAGGATGACATCCACATATAACATCATATATTTCACATTCCATTAATGAAAACGTTAAAACATATATATCGTCATTATAAAAGAAATGAATCTCATGACAACCATAACCTATTAGCTGCATGAACATAGTAAGATCATAATATCATAACATCATATTCATAGTGACAACATAACATAGTAACGACATACACATGGTAGCAACATATAATCGGGTGTATCGTGTCATAAGTATAGTTTACCCAGTCTAGTTAAGTCCAACAGATAATAAGAAAATAAAGTTCAATATGTGTCACGGATAAACCTGTCTAGTCGAAATATGGGGCGTTACATACACCCACCCTTTAGGAAACTTCGTCCCGAAGTTATGGTCATAATAATGCAGGGAAAATATTTACGCATAATCTCTCCATTCTTGCAAGTAGCAGACGCTGGACAAACTTTTCCTACTTAGCTTTGGCTTGACCGAATATGTCGATATTATCTTATGGTTTTACTTCTTTTATCCGTTGATATGTATTCTAATAATTAAAGAAACATTTATATTAATCCTTCTATCGAATCTTAATATTATATCTAGAATGCTTAAGGTTATAATCAAGTGTTATCCCCCTTAGTATCCTACTTCTTACCATTTAACAATATCCTTTAAGTTATAACATCAGAGAGGTTTACTCATCACAAAGATTAAATTGATCCAACTTAGCACGAAATAATCAACAATTTAACATGGAGGTCTTTAGAACTCATAATTTGTATTCACTCAACACGCAACTACCAAGGACCCTTAAGATTGGCATACCTCTCTTAGGGGAGAAGGTTCATGTCCTTTAAATCCTAAGGTCCTACATTATTATTCCCTTATTGATAATAAGCAATAACAAAAGTATTGTAACATTCACTAAACTAGGAGAACTATTATTGTTACAAGGCTTTTGGGACTATACTATATTAGAATGCAAATGTTATCAATTCTAACCATTGATCTCTCCTTTTCCATGTGATATAATTAGAAGGGGAACCATTACTTCTAATACATTTATAGCTAATTTGTTCTCGTAATCTAAGATTCCTATACATACGCTTATTAATCTACATGGATCTTATTGATACTTACACACATTATGCATTATGACTACTTCATATGATACTAATGTGAATCCAACCTATTTATGTGGCATCAAGTTTTGTTCCGATTTTGCGAGATGGCATCAAGTTAACTTCACTTTGGCTTACACCAATTACTATTCAATGAATTACATATTCCCGACGATTCTGAGGAGATCTTGACTCACGAGTCTCACGATATGCTTATCCATAGATATGGTTTTTTTTTTTTTTTTTTTTAAAATTTGACACAAATTTTCACCCTATGTGGAATGCAACCAACTTATGCCCACCATGAAATTCAACCTACCAAGCCTATACACATACCTTGTAGGATTTGTACTATCTTGCAAGCCTAAGGTATTGTTAATCATTATCTAGCCTATCCTTACAAGGTGAAAACATGGCTTACTAGTATCAATCGTATAATTCTCACTTAACTGAAATCTCTAGAAATTCGTTATGCGTACTTATCCTACTCCTTTCACTGATTTTGTAAAGACACCCATACTCTCTCGTGATTATTTCCATCGTAAATTCTCTTGGGAAGTATGTTATTTCACCTAGGACGCAATCCTATTATATATAGTGTTCGTTAGAGATGCTCAAATATGCCTACTAGCAAGGGTAATATAAGATGCCCCAAATGTTTTTTTTTTTTTAATTTTTACTTCCTACAAGGGCCATCATTACAATCTATAATACTACCATGCAATTCTTACTCTTATAACTATAATTGTTCTTATATTATTTTCTCAATTTATACCTGGCAATATTAATAGTTATACACCATGCCTTCACTGATATTATCCATGGTGATTTCTAACCACTCCAACATATCTCTAGCTCCCTCACGGCTTTCCTCTTTTCTAAGCCATCTTAGAAGTTCAATAATGGATCAACTTACCCCATGCTCACCATATCATTTGTTATAACAAGATTGAAATGTCATTTATCCATTCAACATACTTCTACACTAGTTCTTTTTATTGGGCTTGAAAGACCTCTTCATTTGTGCACTACTCCTTCTATCACTAACACTGGCTCTTATGGTAATTGAGTGTTATTTAAACCTATTTCCTTTTGCATATTTTACTTATGCTCTATTTACTCAAGTCACATATATTTACTTATTGATATCTTTATCATTTTCAAAACTCTCAGTCCCTTCGAAGTTACATGCCTAGGCATTAGATTGCACCATTTCTCTTTAATGTTCTTCAAAATGCATCTATAGTACCTTTAATGTTTTCATTAGTCGCATATTATCTCACACAGAATAACGAAACATATGGCCTCTCTCTCATCCTATGGAACTTGGGATTTTAGGGACATGACCTAGCCTCGTCTTACAGTATCATAGGAAAACCAACATATAGAGCCTCGTACCCAACCTAAATTCAATCTAGTCAAAGTCGTCACCTAACCCTATATCTAATTCAAATTACTTTGCAATTTAACCCTACAATGTCATAAGGTTATTTAACTAATTGCTTAGACTTATTGCTAACCCTAGGTTTAAACCTAAATTTAAATTAATCTTAGCACATAAGTAAGGAATATAGAATTTGAAAATAAATTATACCTTTTAATTTTATAATTCTTTATTTACATTTGAGAATTTGACTTTAAATGTACTCCAAATAATCAAAATTCAAACTATATGGACCAATTTAAATAAATAATTTAATTTATATATTAATAATAATTTAAAAAAATAAAATAAAATAAATGGTGATTTAAATAACCATTTTCATAATGCCTAGAACAATTTACAATATATAAATATGTTAAAAACAATTTCACATAATCAAATTTAAAAAACATTTTTAATAATTTCGAATAATTAGAACATATTCGGATAAGCAGTCTCTTGGGACAAGGAGTCACTCTACCTGAAGGCCACGCGGCCAACATGCAAATAACAATAATTATACGACAAAGACCTAAAAAGGGTAAACTTTTCCGAGGCTCTCATTTTCCTCACTGTATTTTCCCCACGCGGGCTCTGCAACTCCAAGCAGCTGCTCGGCTAAATTTTCAGGCCTTCGCCATAGCCTCCCTCTTTGTTGATTCACCATTAATGTTTTCTTTTACAGCTTCACGGCGCTAAGGGTATTGGCAACGCCTCAATGCTGGGAGGGAGAAGTTTGATAGGGTTCATAATGGGGATACTCGAGGGCCCCCGGTTTGCTTTACAACTCAACTCTGCAACTCAACCTGTTGGTAAGGTTTCTCCCTAGGGTTTTCAAATTTTAGTGGGTATATTTTATTTAGTGATTAATTTATTGTTAAATACTCTCTGAGAATTTTTTTGTTAAATACTCTCTGTCATTTCTTAGCCTGCAAGATAAATTTATTTGTCAATCTCTTGGTTGCTATCGCCATATTCTCATAAACAAGCAAATTGGGTTTGGCCCAGAAGATAACATGCCGAGAAACAGTAATAGCTTTCTGGGGTGATAGCCTGACTGCTCTGTTCTTGAAATGTTGTCTGCACAATGATATTTCCCGGGGATTCAGTTGATAAAAGATCCCCAGTTTGCTATTTGATGTTAACGTGATATACTCGCCTAATATACCTCTTCTAAAAGCTGAGATAGTGAATCTTATTTCAGAGTACTACATATCAGGGTAATCCAGAGCACTATGTCTCAGAGATGATCGTAAATTACTGTCTCTTTGTGAGTCTCTGGTTTCAACCGGTAGTTGTGTTTCTGTCTTCAAGGGCACGGGCGTTCTGTCTTCTGGATTGGTTAGTTGCAAAATGGGGGAGCTGATGAATTGTTCGACCGTCGGCAATGAACTTCCTAATGATTTAAAAGAAGAAATATTGGCCTGGATGCCACTCAGATCTCTGTGTAGATTTCGTACTATCTCCAAGCAATGGAACGCTTTGCTTTCATCAACAAGATTCATAACAACGAAATGGGCCGAGGCTCCTCCCAACCGGAAGCCCTGGCTACTTATGTACGATTTCTAATCCCCAAAACCTATACTGGCGTACTGTTTCTATACGCAATTTTGGCAGAAAACCTCCTGCATCTCCATTTCCTTTATGCGACATAAATACGCTGTGTCTGGTAGAGTGCACCATTATTCCTTCCAAGGATCCGCTGCAGGTCTGTTCTTGCTAGCACTCCTTCAAGTCAGTTCAATCGGTCCAACCAGTTCCAACGGTTTAATCGGTTCTGAAGTCTGTACTGTCTGCAATCCGCTCACAAGAACTTTCATCGAACTTCCGCCCAAATTATCCGTAAGGCGCACCCTCCCCTCCTTTAACCATCAGCCTCTGGCTAATTACATCGACTGGGGTCCAAACAAGTTGTGCAGCCATGGCTGCACTCAGGCCAGCAGAAGCATTTGCAACAGCTGCTGCTGCAGGTTCTGAGAATCCCAACTGAACAGCTGTGGTGCCGACATAGCTCTTGGTGATCTCAAGCGCACTCATGTAGAGTGCCCTTAGCTGGTATTGTCCCCATTAATGATGTTCCAAAACCTCTATACACACCCTTAAAACCTTCATGGCGTAAGATGTTTGTTCCAACACTCATACAAGACATATGTTTCTGTGAAACCTGTTGCCTGGTTTTAAGAACAACAACTGGATATAGAGTTGCCGATACTCCTGAAAAGAGAGCTGCTCCAAGGATAAAGAACTTGGATTTGTCAAGCATTTGCCAATCTATGTCTGCCGCAGGCTGTTGAGAAGTTCTGAGGCTCATCTTTGCAACAAGGAAAATCCAAGAGAACTGTCCTGCTAGTTTTGGTGTCGATCTATTAGTGATGGTAGTGTATCTACATTAAAATTGAAAACCCAACGAACAGTTCCCCACCGACCAACAAAGCCAACAAACAGCTTCCCACCAACCAGCAAACCCAACGGATAACAAGATAAGGTGACTCTAGCAGGTCCTAGGCACCCAATTCTTCTTCTCACAAACGAACCCACAACACTTATACACAGAAGTTACCAGACTATCAAATTTACAATAAACTGAAGTCTTCTAAGGCTGTGAAAATTATTGCCTAATAGCGTTGACAGAGCTTTGTAGCACGGTCAATCAACCCAATGGATGAAAAGCCAAGACCTCCATGAGATCAATCACAAAATCCTCTGGCTGGCCCAGCAATCTCATAAGAAATTCCAACCCCTTCTGAGAACACGAGTATGTACAAGATGCCTAAAAAAATATGCAATACATGTGTATCCCAAACCCATAATATACAACATATTTTACAGTAGTAGATCTGGTTATGGTTATGTAATACAATGGTCGGTCGTGGCTCTGATGTGACCTCTAGAGAACATACATACCTGGGTCTGGCCTAGGCCTAGGTCTGATTAACACCTGATCTAAGAGTAGGTGCCACCGAGCCAAACCCGGACTGAAAACCACCCACAACTTCCAACAGTTTGAGAGAAAAACCCTGGTAATAAAACAAAGAGCCCATTCATATCCCTCTGCTGACTTTGAGGCCAGGGGGAAGAGAAACATAGTGGAAATCTATGATTTTTCTGAAAAGTCTTGGAGCATAGCAGGACACCTGCTACAAGATGTGCTCATAAAGAAGATGGTGGTTTTCTGCGATGGTTTCTTCTACTGTAATGTGTCCCGTTTGGGAGATATGGGAATTACTGCTTTCAGTCTCAGAGAGGTAAGAAATTTAAAAGAGATCCCTAGTAATATTTAATTGACAGATTTCTTGTGATGAAAGTTACCCATGCCAAAATCCTTTCGTTTTTTTTTTTTTTTTAGTCTGTCATTACTCCCTTCAAACCCTGTTAGATTTTGTATCTGAAAAGCATAGATACTAAATTATATTTTATTTTCTTTGATTTATTTATGAATGTGTAAATGAGATTGCAGATCTCTCGGCGTTCTTTCTCCTTAAGAAACCATTAAGAATTTTACCTGCGTTTCCCAAGAGTGACGCTGTAGAAACAAAAATCGGGGTTTCAATATTATATCCTGGTTTAAAATAGAGACATTAGTGCATTTAGTCTGCTAAGTGGCCGACTACCATTTTGCCAACCCTAAATTTGTTTTTGAGTCTTTAAATTTGGATGATTACAATTTTATTATAATACTTTATTTATTTATTTTATATATATATATGTATATATATATATATATATTTTTCTTTTTTTATATATATATATATATATATTTTTTTACACCATCTCGAGGTTGCATAAAGGTAATAAACTAGGAGACTATATTTAAGGTCGAAAGGCCAAGAAGTAAAAGAAATATATTTGCAACTAAACTATAAAAGGAAAGAACAGATATTTATACTAACAGAAGCATAAAGATCAAGAGATCTCAACAAGATGACCAAGAAACTCAAGATTTTTATTTCATACATAAAGATCCTTCAAATTACAATCTGAGATAAAGATGCTAGTAGTTTCTGCGAGGTGTTGATGACCGAGACTTCATTTAAAATCCCATAATTTTATTTACTGTCAGAAATAAATGACAATGATTTCCTCATTTCCTCCAACAGATTTGCATTTGTTTTTCAATATAACCCTCTGATTTTTTTTTTTTAAATTTAGCGAATTTGCTCAAAATAGCTCAATATTTTGTCGGCAACAACTATTAATTTCTATATAAGCTCTTTTGTTTTTGTTGTAATTTCAATTTAATTTTCTTCTCTTATTTTTGTTCATGGATTCAACAGTAGTAGGAAATAGAACAGAAGGGGATAAATTGCTGGAAGCCCTAATTAATTTGCATTTGTTTAGTGGTAGATTAACTATATAAAGAATGAAAATATAAATATATATATATATATTTTTAATGTAATTGTTGTTATAGTTGTGCAGGTACCTTGAAAGATGACTATGGCTGGAGGTCAAGTAGGTAAATTATCAAGTAAATTTTCTAGGTGAAGCATGAATAGGCCCGTAGGTTCAAGAGTCTGAACAAAGGCTCTGATACCATCTGTAGTGCTCAGGTTTTTCAGCAGAGCACTATGTAAAATTTCAGGGTTAATTTTCTACATTTTAAACTTTATCAGTTTATGGAAGTAAATTTCTAAGAATTACTATGTGCCTAAATAATTTTTAGTGTACTGTCGTGTTTTCACTAACCTTACATTCGTAATTTAAAATAGACAAACATATCAATATTTCCTTTTCAACAATCATGTTCTATCATAAGAATATGTTTCACAACTCAGTAAACCAGTAAATAGCAGTAAATCAGTAACTAGCGAGTTATGCATGTTTACAGTAAGTTTTAGCATAATAGAAAATAACGGAAATTACCTGATGCTGATGCTAACCGTAAGTTGTAGCAGGTTGTATAACCCCTTAGACAGCCAAACTGAAGTGTCCACCCTACCGACCAGCTACTATCTTGCTGGCCCTTGGAAATCAAAGGATTTCCAAGCCCCCGAGCCCACAATCTGATAATCCCGAGAGCAGTCTTTCCTTCTGTTCTCAAAATCCTTCTGTTCTCCAATCAAACTTTCTGTCCTCCCAACTTCTGTTCTCAAAACTTCTTTTCTTCCCCCAATCAAAGAGACTCCCTTTCTCCAAGCTCTCCCCCTCTATATAACTTCCCTTCCTCGAGAATATCTTGGGCTTACTCCACCGCCCCAAAATCCCCCTCTCGAGCCCCTCAACATTTACCCCTCTCCCTAGTTCATTCATCCACGTCTCATTATAAAAATGTATAATTAATTACTCTTATGGAAAATTCATTTGGTTTTGGATTGACGGTCGTAATTATTTATTACGGTGGGAATTATCACCCCAAGGTTATCCATTCGAGACAAGTTTCATTAAATACAAGTCTATCCGCCATTCTTGATATTTTAATGTTATTAATGTAATTAATAAAATATTATATAGTTAGTTGCCCCTTGTCAACTTGGACATGATGTGTCTTAATTATCCACCTTATCCGTCGAGACTACTTAGCTTGAGGTTTAAATTCCAAGATTAACATTGAATAATTAAATATCCATTTTCCATCACATCACGTTTATTCCAAAAATGATTATCTTATTATGGCTAACTTGAAATGGAATTAATCACACAATATTAATTTATAAATCAATATTTTAAATCTTACTTATATTGCATTGGTTACGATAGGGATATAAATGTTGCTGGAATATCATTTATTAATTAATAATAATAATTGAATCACCCTTTGACAATAATAAAAGGTGAATCAATCATAGTATTCGTAATTATTTGTTTATCACATGGGTACCCTATCATCAACACAGCATCCTTGTTCTTATAAACAAAGCACTTGTGAGGGCTTAAACAATTTTACTAATTACTTAGACACTATCATTACCCTATTCACAACAGTTCTTCTATGACAATGTTAACTGACGATACTTGTCTTAGTTTATTATTACAATGTTTTCATATAATTACTAATTCACTTATTTACACATTGACAACCTAACCATTCATTACCTAACTTGATTGATGTATCCTTAACTGAGTTATCTATGACATTTATACTACTATTCAAGCATGACAAGTATGTTATACACCAGTAATATTGTACACGTACAAGGTGTGCATGCATGGCCAGTGTATGCACATGTCGGACATGTACTATAAACAAACCCCATTCCGCCTATGCATACTTGCTAACTAACAATAGTATCTACCCCCATGCAGAAGAGCAAGCATAATCTATAGTATAATTACTTTAACATCCTCGGTTATTTAACAGTTAACCCTTTACGATTTAACATCATTGTCTTTATGTTTACATTAGTTTAATCAATCAAGTACAGGAAGGGTGCCTACTTCCACTAACTCGGAATCAAGGAATACTAAACCCCCAACAGTACTAACTAACACATCCTCCCATCATAACCTACGTCCAGCATCCTCCCTATCCTTCCTCTGCTAGTACAACAGTGGATGTCGGACCCACCGATCTGACCACATAGAACTTGAGAGCGATAGCGTCGGCTGAACAGCGGACCTATCCTCCCCTAGCAGGCATCCGACCATCGTCATCACAACAACATGGGGAGCGTGTCTCAGCACGGCCCTCCCACGACCTCGGGTCTCATGGAAACATAGGGTGGGAAACACATCCATCCCTCTCAACATACTGGGCCTACGCCCTTATCAACTCATACTTGCTGCTATCGGGATTATCAGTTTGTGTTATCGTATCCTCATTTTGGCTGCTAAGGTTTGCTGTAAGAACATGTTTTTCCTTTCCAATATATATCAGATCAAGTAACTGGCTATCCCATAGCCCCTGTGTCATGTAGGTTAGTGTTTTGCAAAATACAATTTATAGAAAGCATTTTCCATTGATCGCCAATTGATCCATGTTATCATTTCATTTCATGTAACCTTTTAGCTCATCATAGATACATATAACATTTCAATCAATTTCATCATAGGATGACATCCACATATAACATCATATATTTCACATTCCATTAATGAAAACGTTAAAACATATATATCGTCATTATAAAAGAAATGAATCTCATGACAACCATAACCTATTAGCTGCATGAACATAGTAAGATCATAATATCATAACATCATATTCATAGTGACAACATAACATAGTAACGACATACACGTGGTAGCAACATATAATCGGGTGTATCGTGTCATAAGTATAGTTTACCCAGTCTAGTTAAGTCCAACAGATAATAAGAAAATAAAGTTCAATATGTGTCACGGATAAACCTGTCTAGTCGAAATATGGGGCGTTACAATTCATATGAAGAAATCCAAAGAAGAGTTGCCTTCTCCTTCCATGGCTCTGATACCATGTAAAATCTAAGCACAACAGATCTATGAAACAATGACAACAATTACTAGAGATGCATGCAACAAATAATATGTCAAAACACCAATGCAGAAGGTTTGAGCACTTCATGTATTATCATAAACTCAGATGAGGTTTACAATGTGTAATGATGGCTATAATAATCCAATAATATCGAATTCCAGAGAGTTCATTCGAATTGAATGCATGAGAGTGGCTTAATTGGCAGTTAACACCACTAGACACATCATTTAACCACATAAATACCATGTAACTGACTCTAACAGACTCTGAAACTATCTAACTGAGCCTAACTGAATGCAGAACTCAACTGAATGCCCAAAATTAGGGGAGGGCGCCTTTCTGTCTATAGTTAACTGAACATTAGGTGAAAATAATACCAGATGAATTCAACTAGTGTAGTAGGGCGCATTTATGTCTCCAGTTGGCTGAATATAATAATAAAAGCCATCATTTATACTGAGTAGGGCGCTTTAGTCATGCAAATCACCTCATTTGGATCCCTGAATGATGGAGGAGGCTCAGTTAACTGATATTAATGGCCCAGATGACTCCCTGAATCTAGGAGGAGGCCTGGTACACTGAAACTGATGATCTACTGATGATTTAAGCACGTAATTGAGTAAAAATACTTAGAATAAGTGGAAAATTAAGCTTCAAAGTTAAAATAAATGATGCTTGGTTGGGAAATGCTCCAGCAGTCCATTCCCATTGATATAAGCAAGATTGGAAAAGGTAGATTTCAATCATTGAATTCCCAATGGGCCATTTTGTACTTGGAAATGATTTGATTCTGTTATCAGTGGATGAGAGAGGTTTTATTCCAAGCTATAATAAACCATAAAAATTAAACCTAAATCCAATTTATTAATAACATAAACCATAATAACATTGTGTCATTTATTAGCGCATTATTAAATAATGCAAACTCGATTGCTAACTACTTTAGTATTAGCTATTTGGTGTTACTACAGGTTCAATAGTTTTAATATGGACATAATTGCCACTTGTAGATATAATGCACCAAGCCTCCATCTTCTTTCTTTCTTCGCACACGTATCATTATTGTCCTTCTTCCTTGTTCCATATGGAAGAGTAATGTTGTTTTCCTCCAAGAGAAGGGCCATCTAATAAATAATTTTCTTCTTGAATGAGCTTTCAAGATGAAATCCCCTGCCACAGTAAGAACACTTTATCTTCTCCTTGCCCTTTTGCTTTTCTTTTCTTGAACCCGAGGGATAATCTGACTGCAAGTGGTATTCGCCTTTTTATTGGAATGATCAAACTTGGTATTCTCTTTCTTTTGATTTACTTTACCATTCATATCTTTGGGTCCTCCATGAAATAGGGATTGATCCTTAGAGGTTTTTATGGACCCATATGAACAAGCTTGTTATGCTCTTTTGTTAAGGACTCAATGAATGCATTCAAGGTAGGCATCTTCCAATTCAGAATGGTGAGTTTTCTCGAATGAAAAGTAGAGACAAACACTGAATAATATTCTCCTAGATTCGTAAGGATTGAAAGAAACAACTGCTCATCTTTCTTCTCAAAACAACATTGCTTCAACTGAAGCACCAAATGCTTGTACTTGGTGAAGAACTCATTGATGGTCTCGAAATTCTCAAGATTTAGGGAAATGAGTTCATTCTCCAACTAATAAGCCCTCATCTCATTTTGTTTGCCGAAGAGTTTGGTGAGTTGTTCCCATACTTCTTTTAGAGTCTTCAATCCGCTGATATTGAAAATAATATCTTTGGAAATATTGAGACATAAGAAACCATAAGCTTCATCAAGCTTATTGAAGAATTTGGACTTCTCTATGGAAGCATTATGCTCTAGTTCTTTTCCCATAGTAACTGTGAAGAGTCCCTTGGAGCGTAATACAATATCTATTGCATCCTTCCACTGATGATAGTTGAAAGGGGTAATGATATATTTAGAAGAAGAGTCCATCTCTGCTATAGCGGATGCAATAGGATACTGTGAGAAACCTGCAATCACAAACAAACAAAAACATTTTAGGTTGACAACCTGCACTTTTCAAGTTGCATCACGCCTGGAATAGCCTATCAAGCAAGCTTTATAAGTCAGATGCACATTATCTAGGATTTATGTCAAAAACTTTCAACTTCTGGTGCAGTGTTGGAATAGTTTTTAGAAAACTTGCTCAATATTCATGTGAAGAACTCTGAAGAAGAGTTGCCTTGTCCTTCCATGGCTCTGATACCATGTAAAATCTAAGCACAACAGATCTATGAAACAAGGACAACAATTACTAGAGATGCATGCAACAAATAATATGTCAAAAGACTAAAGCAGAAGGTTTGAGCAGTTCATGTATTATTGTAGACTCAAACGAGGTTTACAATGTGTAACGATGGCTATAATAATCCAAGAAATTCGAATTCTAGAGAGGTTATTCGAATTGAATGCTTGAGTGTGGCTTACTTGGCAGTTAACACCACTCGACACATCATTTAACCAATTAAATACCATGTAACTAACTCTAACAGGCTCTGAAATGATCTAACTGAGTCTAACTGAATACAGAACTCAACTGAATGCCCAAAATTAGGGAAGGGCACCTTTCTGTCTACAGTTAACTGAATATTAGGTGAAAATAACAGCAGATGAATTCAACCATTGTAGTAGGGTACCTTTCTGTCTCCAATTGGATGAATATAATAATAAAAGCTGTCAGTTATACTGAGTAGGGTGCTTTAGTCATGAAAATCACCTGATTTGGATCCGTGAATGATGGAGGAGGCCCAGTTAACTGATATTAATGGCCCAGATGACTCCCCAAATGTAGGAGGAGGCCCAGTTTACTGAAACTGATGATTTAAGCACATAATTGAGTCAAAATACTTAGAATAAGTGGAAAATTAAGCTTTGAAGTTCAAATAAATGATGTGTGTTTGGAAATGCTCCAGCAGTCCATTCCCATTGGTATAAGCAAGATTGGAAAAAGAAGAGTTTAATCATTGAATTCCCAATGGGCCATTTTGTACTTGGAAATGATTTGATTCTGTTATCAGTGGATGAGAGATGTTTTATTCTAAGCTATAATAAACCACAAAGCTTAAACCTAAATCCAATTTATTAATAACATAAACAAAAGTAACATCGTGTCATTTATTAGCAAATTATTAATTAATGGAAACTTGATTTATAACTACTTTATTATTAGCTATTTTTTATTTCTATAGGTTCAATAGTTTTACTATGGACATAATTGCCACTTGTATATATAATGCATCAAGCCTCCATCTTCTTTCTATCTTCGCACAAGTATCATTATTGTCCTTATTCCTTGTTCCATATGGAAGAGTAATGTTGTTTTCCTCCAAGAGAAGGGCCATCTAATAAATAGTTTTCTTCATGCATGAGATTTTAGGATGAAATCCCCTGCCATAGTAAGAACACTTTGTCTTCTCCTTGCCCTTTTGCTTTTCTTTTCTTGAACCCGAGGGATAATCTGACTACAAGTTGTATTATCCTTTTTCTTGTAATGATCAAACTTGGTATTCTCTTTCTTTTGATTTCCTTCACCATTCGTATCTTTGGGTCCTCCGACAAATAGGGATTGATCTTCAGAGGTTTTTATGGACCCATATGAACACGCTTGTCATGCTTTTTTGTTAAGGACTCAATGAATGCATTCAAGGTAGGCATCTTCCAATTCGGAATGGTGAGTTTTTCCGAATGAAAAGTAGAGACAAACACTGAATAATATTCTCCTAGATTTGTAAGGATTGAAAGAAACAACTGCTCATCTTTCTTCTCAACACAACATTGCTTCAACTGAAGCACCAAATGCTTGAACTTGGTGAAGAACTCATTGATGGTATCGAAACTCTCAGGATTTAGGGAAATTAGTTCATTCTCCAACTGATAAGCCCTCATCTCATCCTGTTTGCCGAAGAGTTTGGTAAGTTGTTCCCATACTTCTTTCAGAGTCTTCAATCCATTGATATGGAAACGAATATCTTTCGAAATATTGAGACATAAGAAACCATAAGCTTCATCAAGCTTATTGAAGAATTTGGACTTCTCTATGGAAGCGTTAGGCTCTAGTTCTTTTCCCATAGTAACTGTGAAGAGTCCCTTGGAGCGTAATACAATATCTTTGTCATCCTTCCACTGATGATAGTTGAAAGGGGTAAGGATATATTTAGAATAAGAGTCCATCTCTGCTATAGCGAATGCAATAGGATACTGCGAGAAACCTGCAATCACAAACAAACAAAAACATTTTAGGTCGACAACCTGCACTTTTCAAGTTGCATCACACCTGGAATAGCCTATAAAGCAAGCTTGGTAAGTCAAATGCACATTATCTAGGATTTATTTGGAAAACTTTCAACTTCTGGTGCACTGTTGGAATAGTTTTGAGAAAACTTGCTCAATATCCATATGAAGAACTTTGAAGAAGAGTTGCGTTGTCCTTCCATGGCTATGATATCATGTAAAATCTAAGCACAATAGATCTATGGAATAAAGACAATAGTTACTAGAGACACATGCATTAAATAATATGTCAAAACACTAAAGTAGAAGGTTTGAGCAGTTCATGTATTATCATAAACTCAAACGAGGTTTACAATTTGTAACTATGGCTATAATAATCAAATAAATTCGAATTCCAGAGAGGTCATTTGAATTTAATGCATGAGAGTGGCTTACTTGGTAGTTAACACCAGTCGGCACATAATTTAACCACTTAAATACCATGTAACTAACTCTAACAGAATCTGAAACTATCTAACTGAGTGTAATTGAATACAGAACTCAACTGAATGCCAAAAATTAGGGGAGGGCACCTTTTTGTCTACAGTTAACTAAATATTAGGTGAAAATAACACCAAATGAATTCAACTAGTGTAGTAGGGCGCCTTTCTGTCTCCAGTTGGTCGAATATAATAATAAAATCCATTAGTTATACTAAGTAGGGCGCTTTAATCATGCAAATCACCTCATTTGGATCCCTGAATGATGGAGGAGGCCCAGTTAACTGATATTAATGGCCCAGATGACTCCTGGAATGTAGGAGGAGGCCCAATTCACTGAAACTGATGATCTACTGATGATTTAAGCACGTAATTGAGTGAAACTACTTAGAATAAGTGGAAAATTAAGCTTCAAAAGTTAAAATAAATGATGTGTGGTTGGAAAATGCTCCAGCGGTCCATTCCCATTGATATAAGCAAGATTGGAAAAAGTAGAGTTCAATCATTGAATTCGCAATGGGCCATTTTTTACTTGGAAACGATTTGATTCGGTTATTAGTGGATGAGAGACATTTTATTCCAAGCTATAATAAACCATAAAACTTAAACCTAAATCCAATTTATTAATAACATAAACCATAGTAACATCTTGTCATTTATTAGCGCATTATTAGTTAATGGAAACTCGATTGCTAACTACTTTATTATTAGCTATTTGTTGTTACTACAGGTTCAATAGTTTTACTATGGACATAATTGCCACTTGTAGATATAATGCACCAAGCCTCCATCTTCTTTCTTCCTTCGCACAAGTATCATTATTGTCCTTCTTCCTTTTTCCGTATGGAAGAGTAATGTTGTTTTCCTCCAAGAGAAGGGCCATCTAATAAATAGTTTTCTTCATGCATGAGCTTTCAGGATGAAATCCCCTGCCACAGTAAGAACACTTTGTATTATCCTTGCCCTTTTTCTTTTCTTTTCTTGAACCTGAGGGATAATCTGACTGCAAGTGGTATTCTCCTTTTCATTGGAATGATCAAACTTGGTATTCTCTTTCTTTTGATTTCCTTTACCATTCGTATCTTTGGGTCCTCCAGGAAATAGGGATTGATATTTAGAGGTTTTTATGGACCCATATGAACAAGCTTGTCATGCTCTTTTTTTAAGGACTCAATGAATGCATTAAAGGTAGGCATCTTCCAATTCATAATGGTGATTTTTCCTGATTGAAAAGTAGAGGAAAACACTGAATAATATTCTCCTAGATTCGTAAGGATTGAAAGAATCAACTGCTCATCTTTCTTCTCAAAACGACATTGCTTCAACTGAAGCACCAAATGCTTGTACTTGGTGAAGAACTCATTGATGGTTTCTAAATTCTCAGGATTTAGGGAAATGAGTTCATTCTCCAACTGATAAGCCCTCATCTCATCTTGTTTGCCGAAGAGTTTGGTAAGTTGTTCCCATATTTGTTTCAGAGTCTTCAATCCGTTGATATGGAAAAGAATATCTTTCGAAATGTTGAGACATAAGAAACCATAATCTTCATCAAGCTTATTGAAGAATTTGGACTTCTCTATAGAAGCATTAGGCTCTAGTTCTTTTCCCACAGTAACTTTGAAGAATCCCTTGGAGCGTAATAGAATATCTATGTCATCCTTCCACTGATGATAGTTGAAAGGGGTAAGGATATATTTAGAAGAAGAGTCCTATTACAATGTAATTTTCCACCTTGTGAGCATTAGCACTCTTTGGCCTGCAGGATCCATTTCACTGACTCAGATCCACTTTATATCCTTCAGACACTATTTTTCCCTATTTTCTCCCTCATACGCTAGATGCATCATTACAGAGGGTGTACCCGCGAGTTGTATCGCTATAGCCCGCAGGTAGCATGTGAAATTGTAAAAATCACTAGTTTATTAGTTTTTACTCCCAAAAAGCGGTCATAGGGTGACCTTTGGCCCTCCATTTTCCCCAAAATGTCTCGATGTTTCCTTTCACTTACCTTTGGGAGGACTATATATTGAGCACATATGGATTATGGACGGAGAGGAGAAAGAAGAGCAAGAGAACTCTAGTGGATTTTTGCCCTATCTTGAGTCTACACTCATTGATCCTTGTAGTTGTGAAACCCTTATGTTCACATTCCAAACTCCTATCATAGTTTGAGTTTTCCATTCCATGGAGGATTGAAGTGGTGGAGGTGCAAGTGGATTGACCCAGATCTTGGTTCAGATTGGTTGCCGGAAAGAGGTCATATCATATTGTACTTCTTCTTGTTTATTAATAGAAATACTCATATTCTCGTCCATTAATGTTGTGAATGTTGTTTATGCTACATTGGGTTGCATTTACTTATGATATCGTGGACCATTGCTATTGATGATGTTAATGTCGTTTATATATTATATATACTTGTTATGTATTGGTTGTCAAGACTAATTTGTACATTCAAGTGCACGGATTGAAAGCTCCAATGGGGATCTACATCAAATGTTTGGATCGAGGTTGGTTGTATTCTTCATTATCTTAGCATTATCATTTATATAGCATAGTACTGAGAATTGAGTTAATTTTTGGTAGTCACCTATCTGTTGTGGTCTACCCCAAGCCATAGTGAGCTTTCTCCAACACAGAAATGGTGACTCCGCTGGGGAAAACATCCATTTTTGGGGAATTTTTGAGCATTAGTCCTTAATTAGAGTTGTTGTTTGTCGAATCTCTGTGTCACTGATTGGCCGTTGAGATACACTTTAGAAAACTGGTTTTTTCTGAGCCATTGGACTCTTTGCTTTCCCATTTTCCTTTCCTTACCCGAGGGTGAGACTAGCTCTGCTCGCATACACCTCCCTCTATTTACACTACTGCTCACGGGTACCCGCAGGTATTCCTTCGACAGTAGCATCCAACTCCGACTTTGGTTGATTTATGAATTTTGGTTGTTGTTGGGTTGGATTTGGATGATCCTAAGTCTTTGATGGCTTGATTCTTGACTATTCCATGCCTTGGTTGTGACCAAAACTCTTCTTTTCTCTTGGTTGAGCCTTGTTGGTTTTTTACCCATCTTTGGATTTAGCCTTGTTGGTTTTTTTTCCTTTTGAGCTCATTCCATTGGCCAAGTCTTACTGTTTGGTGTCTGCTGGGTTGTCTTAGTGATCTCCTTGGCATATCAGTGTCTAGATAGTAGGATTTTGCTTGCATTTTTCATTTCCTTATATTGAAAAATACAACAAAAAAATATTTATATATAGTTTTGCATTTTCCTTTTTTTTATAAGAGAAAATACAAAAAACAATTTGCTTTTATGTACTGCATCTTGCATTGAGTGCTTGTTGCTTTCACTTAGGTTCTGCTTGTGCATTGAAAATATAAAAGAGTTTCATTTTTATTTCGAAAGCATTGGATTGATTTTGCATGCTAGTGGCATTGTTTTTATTGGATAGATGAGTCTAGGATATGACGATTTTACATACTATTGATTCATATACATCACTAGTTTCACGACCATATCCCTTGAGTAACCACAACCATTAAAATTAATGCTTAATCTTAAAACTGATTAGACCGATTTTATTTATAGGGTACACCAACTAGCATAGGTTTAGAGTCTTGGAATAGATCATTGTGAGTTAACAATCCAAGACTACTAGACGAAACATTAGGTGTTTGACCAGGGAGTGGAGGAATCCATGGTATACATCAGTGCTCTCAGGAAGCTCTACTCAAACCGGAGTTAAGCACGAGGTCACGGGAGGTTGGTTGAGGAGATATCCCTCTGATACCGGCTGAACGTGGTAGATATTTCTAGGACTCTTGGGGTATTTGACCCTCATTGAGTTTCAGGCTCAGCTACCCTACCCATACAACGGATCCCACCTGCGACTGTCCCCCTGAGCATTGGTTAGATTGTGGTCACCATAGTTGGCTTACCTAGGTATCGCATAGGGTACCCTTAGTGGTTATGTTGTTTGTGTCCTAAGTCAGATAAGGATTGGACAACACAGCTATTTGTTGCCGAGGGTTACGGCCTTTTGCACGCAGTGAAGCCTGGGTGTCTCTATAACTGATTCTGTTACCTCCGGCTATAGTTTGGGAGTCTCAAGCCTCTCCTGGGAGAGACATACCGACTTTAGTGTTGGGAACTCATTTAGCCACTCTGTTTGTCTGCTCTTGGCTGTAGTTTCTCTAGGTGTGTGCTTTTGATTTACTGTTTTTTATCGATAGTTGGCCTTTAGGGGACGTTTTTATTTTATAGTCTCTCCGGAGATATCATGGCATGGAGTCCTGATCCCCGTTGATCTCGTCATTTGGATGGTTTACCAGCTGCCAAGATTTCACACCGTGTCAAGAAGGGACGCCATTGGGCTCCCTTTGAATCTTTGGATTCTTAGGAGACATACGTTATTGATGCCATGACTGCACAGTCTGGCATGGGAGAAATCCCAACCAGTCCTTCGGTTAGAGTTGAGCACACTTCTGACACCCCTACTCCTCGTGAGGTGTGGGGGGGTGATCCACCTGAGACCCAACCTAGTTTGTTTGGTCTGGATCCACCCAAGACCTGACCTAGTTTGTTTGGTCCTGATCCACCCGAGGATGACCTGTTCGATCCTTCATATCCACATAATTACCTATACGTGATACCGGAGTTACATGATGACATAGGCCCTACGGTCAACCCTACCGCATTCTCATGTGGTATGTCGAATTACACCACAGTTGATCCTTCCACTGCTTTTGGTAGTCATGTTGGCGCCATTCATGGTCTTAGCAACACTGCACCCACAAGGGGAAATACCCTCGCCGGGGGCACCACGTTGTCCACTCACACACATAGTATGGGGACTGGTCACATTCCTCCTAACAATGCTAATGTTGGACGACGACCTCCTCCTAGGGATACCCAACCTAATAGGAACACTATTCACAACACGAATCGCCATCCACCACCTAATACACATGCTGCTACCCGTCAACCTAGGACCACTTTCGTGAGTGTTAACGCTCCTCCTAACCACGGGTGTGGACATATACCGCATACTTTTGCGTCCGCTGCCACTACTAGTAATGCTAATGTTGGAGGTGGAAATTTATCTTATCCTCATGGTCATAACGCCACCATTCCTACTACTAGTAACAGCAATGTTGGGGTTGGGAATACATCTTATGCTTATGTTCACCACACGATTGCTCACGCTAATCCTAATGCTAGGGGTGGGAACATACCTCACCATTATGGTCATTACAACACGGTTCCCTCTACGAATAGTACGTATATGCCCAATACTTATGGTGGCAACCCTTACTACAACACAGTTGGTGCCGACCACTAGTACAACCCACATCAGTATGGTGCCCAAAACACTTATATACCTGCTTACTCTCATACGAGTCAGGTCGGAGGAGGTTATCATCCTTATGGCCATGGTCAAGCTTATGGTCTGTCAGGTCCTCATTATCAATAGTTTAATGCTCATAGTCAAGATTTTGGTCCACCTTATAATTCGGTTCCGTTCAACCAACCCTATATGGGGGCTTATAATCAAGCTTTCCAGCTGCAACTCCCATTCCTTGCACATTTGAATCTTCCAGATCTTTCAAAGCTCACGAATGATCTGATGTGTCATGACCCTAATTGGCCTTCGATCCATACCAAGCTCCCTTCGGACATTCCTAAGTTTGAATGGAAAGGTGGTGAGGATCCGGGTGATCATGTCACAGCGTTTCACCTTTGGTGCTCCTCCAACTCGTTGAATCACAATTCCATTAGATTACGACTATTTCAACGCACCCTCATGGGGGCAGCCACGAAGTGGTATGTTGAGTTTCCTGGGAACACTTATAGGGGATTCAGTGAGATTGCTTTGGTTTTCTTGGACCATTTCTAGTTGCCGATTCGCTATGATATTGGTACTAAACTTTTTTCTACCTTCCGTCAGAACAAGGCCACACATATTTCTGACCACGTTCAAGAGTGGCATCGATGGAAGAGGTTAGTGAAAGCCAACATTCCTCTAGAGTTTATGTTGCAATGGTTCCTCAAGTCTCTAATCCCATATATTTATAAGGATGTTTCGATGTCTAACATTGTGACTGAGGAACAAGCCATCTTGAATGTCTAGCAGTTAGATTTACTATACTCTTAGTCTGGCATTTTGTATGACATTATTCCTGATGCACCGTGAACACGCCATGAGCCCAAGTCAATTCCTGGACTGCATCCCGATGGCATTGTGGGATCCGCAAGCACTCGCCCTGTAGATTTGGTGGCTAATCAAATGCAAAATTTGTCACTAAACCAATCTACTCCCAAACAGGTTCACACCTTGTCCACTTCCACCCCATCGTCCGATGTACACAGTGTGCAATCGATGAACCCATCAGGTAACCAACAACCTAGTGGTAAGAAAAAGGGGAGAAACAACCATAATGGTAGAAACAATGGGAACAATAATAGCAATCGCAATACCCCTTGTACGAAGAATGCCAACCCTCCTCAGGAACACGGAAATGCTGGTGAGGACCATAAACCTAGGCATAAGGTGAATTTTCCTTGTAAGTTTTGTGGGGAAGATCATCTTACTCACTTATGTCCTCGAATCGAAGAAGCATCGAAGCATTTGTCACAGAGCCCAGCTATGTTGAAGGATCCCCTTCCTCATCACCAAAACATGGCTTCGCATGCTCCCGCCACTGGTTATGGACCTAATGAGACCACAACGTCTTCTTCCAATACCAATGGTTATGGATGCGTGAATATGGTTCAATCGAAGGTTAGTGTTGCTACTCGTCAATGCGATTATGGTTGTTCACACCCAAAAAGTGTTCACTACCTCATCTCCCTCATTACATGACTCATTTGTCCATATTTCCTACCATATTTGCCTCCAAAACCTTAAAAAACCATTAAAAAGCCTCCAAAGGGCCCCAAACCCCCCTTTTCCCCCAAAATAATGCAAATTTCCTCCAAAAATAGCAAAAACCCTCTAAAAAGGGAATACAAAATATAAAAAAGATGAAAAAGAGGGAAAAAAGAAGCAAAAACCATATACAATTGATCTAAACCATATGGTGCCATAAAACCATGGGTCAACACTCCACCACTAAAAACCTATAAATAGGTGATGGAGGCTCCCCATTTCATATCCACAATCTTCCATATCCTCATTCTACCAAAATCACTCCTGAAACCCTAGCTCACCACTTTGAGCTATTTTTACATTTGAGTGCCCCTTTGGCCCATATCCAAAACACTTTGGAGAAGGAGAAGGAACCCATTGGAGCTTGGAAGCATCCCTCCTAGACTACTACAAGAGCTTCACCAACCTCAACACTTGAGGTAAAGTTAATACAAAAGAAAATTATTATCATATTACTGTCTTTTTATTTCTTGTTGATGCACATGCTAGTTTAAATTTACTTTGCTTTACTGTCATATTTTACTGTTTTATTGAACTGCTACTAAGGAGTCCCTTCTCCTTAGTAGGTGCTCATTTGCACAAGCTAGGGTGAAAACCCTAGCTATAGTTTTGGCGACTCCACTGTTGTTCCTTTGAATTTTTGGTTAAAAAATTTTAGAAGTTTTATTTTCTGCAAATATTTTTTTGTTTTTCCCTTTCGGCTGTCTCTTTCGGCAGTTGGGTTTGCTGCCGGAAATCACATATTTTTTCACCACAGCTACGATCCGACCGTGGCTTTCAACATGTTTCCCACGATCTTCCCACAGCTTTCAGCCTGTTTCCTGCGATCCAACCGCGGCTTTCAGCATGTTTCCTGCGATCTCCCTGCAGCTTTCATCCTGTTTCCTATGATCTCCCCGCAGCTTTCAGCCTATTTCATGCAATCTCCCTGCGAATTTTAGCCTGTTTCCCGTGATCCAGCCGTGCAATTTCGCCACAGACCCGCGATCTTGTTTCTGCACTCTTTTACCCTGTTTGAACCCAGAACTTTGCTACAATATTTTCTGCACTTGCACAACCACCTGTTCTATCTGCAGCCATACTTACCTACAACCTTTTTCTGCAGTTTGCTTTCTGTTCCATTTACAGAGTTTTTTTTAAGTTTCAGCATTTCAATTAAAAAAAAGAAAATTTTTCATTACAAGTTTAATTTCTGCATTGTTATTATTAGTTAGAAATGTTCCCACCCTGTGGCACTTTTGATTGGGTTAATTACCTCACATGCACACACTCTGTCACCTAATTTAAGTGAGACTTAAAATGCTACTTAACACAACCAACATTCTAACCCCACTTGGGGAACACATAAGAATATTGTAGTTTGGTAGGATAGGGGGGATAGGCATCCAAATAACACCCCTCGGTCACTTACACTTGAGACATAGTTGTTGTCCATTAGGGAACCAAAATCCCCTAGTATTTTTTGGCACGGTCACAACCAGTTTATCAGAGGGCCTCTCCCTTAAGAGGGTTGAAGTAGCCAGACTGGTTCTGGAGGCATGAGTGGAATACTACAATCCATTCAGTACCCGAAGGTTACCTACTCGTTGGTCTACATGTGGTGATTCCTTTTAGGCCCACACGGTGATAGGACCGAAGCTACAGATTCACCTTTCTGGATGTGTCATGAACGGGGTATCTTAGTTGCCTTTATTCTAGGAATGTCTTACGCGGTGTCCCTCCTGGTAGGGGGATATCTTTAGTCACTTGGCTCTACTATCCATATTGTCTGACTTGGATTTCATCACCTTGCAGAGGATCTGTCTGGTTGAGTCAGAATATTATCTAGATAGGTGTTTGCATGCTCCCTTACCTCCCTTTGGTCTACGAGTCCACTATTTTTATTTTTTTAGGAAACTTGCTACTTGTTGGTATTCTGACCATTGTTGTTGACACTCCACTTATTGTAGCACAACTATTACAGTAGGTGTTTTGAGCCGGTTTTTGGCCCGAGTGCCGTATTTTTTGTGCTCTCCTTCTGCACACTCAGTTGCATTAGGGTTTTTGAGTTGTTTTTTCACTCAACACAACCCCCAGATACTTGACACTATCTGTCACCATTGAGTCCCTAAGACATTCTCGGCGCTGCGGGGTGAGCCTCCGCAGCATAGTTTACTTGACATCACCCTTCATAGACATAAAGCTTCATCACTCGACTCCACTCGTCGATGACACAGAGCTCCGTCCCCCGGCCCTAACGACCCTTATTTTACATCTGATTCTGAGAAAGAGTCCGAGATCCCCACTTATACTGCACCAACCAGCCCCATGGCTGGCACGACATCCAACCCTTTCTTTGTAGGGACCATTGGTGGAGCATCCACCACCACCCCAACTACCACACCCACTTTGGGTATGCCCTCGATGGGGCCCACACCCACCATTCCGATCACTGTTCCCATTCCAGTGGCTAGCATACCCAATCCAACTCCACTAGTGACTCACACGACCCTTGGCGGCGTAGTACCATCCCATACCACATTCGTTCCTCCCCCTGTGGGAAACATCCCCAACCTGAACCCAGCCCCTCCACTTGGGGGCATTGGCCCCAACGTGGCCATGACCACCAGTATGTCACATACTTCTACTAGTTTTCCATTCATGGTTAGTCTCAACCTTCCTGACCTGGCCAGACTGACCAACGATCCCATCAAACACGACCCTGCATGGCCTCACATTCCCACCAAGCTCCCATCAGACATCCCTAAGTTTGAGGGCAAGGCAGGTGAAGACCCCTAGAACCACATTATGTCCTTCCATCTGTGGTGTTCCTCCAACTCAAAGGTGGATGAATCTGTCCACCTTCATATGTTACAACGCACTCTCACTGGCTCTGCAGCCAAATGGTACATCGAGCAACCCCATGGCATGCCACCTTTACCTCCCTCGCCTCGACCTTCCTGCAATTCTTTCAGTTACCTGTACGCTATGACGCGGGAGTTGAGATCCTATTGTCTTACAGACAGAATACGGCCACCCACATCACTGACCACATTCATGAGTGGCAGCGATGCCGAAGCCTGTGCAAAATCAATTTAGATGACCGTATATTCTTAGATTGGTTTCTAAAATCTCTCCTTCCTGTCATTGCCAAGGATGTGGCATCTGAACGACCTCGGTCCGAAGAAGAGGCCATCCTCAAAGCCCAACAATTTGACCTTATTTACGCCCATTTTGGTTACCTCTATACCATCATACCTGATGCCCCCTGGGGTGATTCCTCCCGAAACGATGCACCTGGGGAATCCCATGCCGCGGATGGCATCATTGGCCGTATTGCCTCGCATAAACAACCCTTTTCCATAGCATGTACTGGCACTGGCCCCGACCGTTCGCGGGGTACATCCCACTCTGGAGCAACCAATTCGTATGCTCCCATGGCCCATAATCACCATTCCCATGGACCCTCATGTACACCTCAGTGTTTCGGCCATACATCCCCCGCTTACACCCCCCCGGTCGCACCTCAGCCATATTACCACCCCCAGGTCGCGCAATCTCCTGTATCCTCTCAAGCCCTCCATGCTTATTATCCGCCACAGGAAGCACCTGCGGCAAACCCACAACCCGTCACACAGATGTATCAGCAACCCCCACAAGGTTCAGCACTGACACCGCCTCCACCCATTTATTATCCACCGCAGCCTGCTCCCGCACCTGCACAACCTTAGAACCCACCTACTACCTAAGGGAAAGTGTATGCACAACAAAATCGGTAGCAGAACCAAAATAACCAACGCCAACAAGGCTAGCAAAACCGCGGCAAAGGACATAACCGCAAGAACAACCCCCCTCTAGACCAAGGCGGCCAACCCCCTAATCCCCTGAACAATAATAACGTGGCACTTGCCAACCAAAACCCTGATAGGCCGCCCAAGCAAGCCAAACATTCTAATTTGTGAACAAACCATCCTTGTTCTATTTGGAGGGTCTATGGCCATTACACACACACTTTCCCACATTTGGAGCGGGCTCGCCAACTCTAGACTGATGATTCCCACTGCCAAGGGCACGCGGTCCCTCAAGCGCTGCCGAACCCCCCACCACCTCAGACTCAACTCTTGGTGTTACAAAACCCTTTACCTACCAAAGGCATAGTGAACACTCAACCGTTGGCTCCCCCTCAAGGGAATGCACCCCCACAACAGCAAATCACTTATGCCGCTCCTAATCAACCCATGATAGACTCAGGTACCCATCACTTGTTAATGATGTCATCCACCGATGTCAACCGTCAAACCCATCAGAACCAATATGGCTCCACCCCTAAATCCCCTCCCGCCAAAAAAAACACCAACACTCTTCCCACCGATTAGTCATTACGAATACCGCCAGCTCCACTAGACAGTGCCTCCAAAGCCCCTCGCTTCCCACTTCGTCGCATCAACAATAACCCCAATGCTCGTGCTGCATCTAATTACAACATTGTGGACGACTTAGCTCAGTCCCTCATAGCCATGTCTATGTTAGAGGTCTTAAAAACTATCCTACACAACACAAGACTTTTCTCTCAGCCATTGGTGCTATTGACCCAACCGATTCATGAATGATGGCCTTTGATTTGGACCAATCCGAACCACGCCTTCCTTCCACATTAGCATTCCAAGTTTTTGTATCCATTCGGAATCTTGTCATCCTTCAATGCATCATCGATGAGGGTGCCTCTACATGCATTACGTCCACATTCATTTGGCAGAAGTTGGGATCCCCTACTCTCCAACAATCCACCACTACATTGCGAGCCTACGACGGCCATTCGGCTCAACCCCAAGGTCTCTTAGCCAATGTCCTCATCCAGTTGGCTGGTAAAACAGTGCTTATTGACATAGAGGTCATTAATGCCCAACTTGATTATAACCTCTTACTTGGCCGCAGTTATATGTACACCATGCGGGTGGTTGCCATATCCGTTTTTTGTACCATGATGTTCCCCCATGACGGACGCGTGGTCAAGGTTGATCAACTCACCTATTATGATCTCAATGCCCCCGCTGCACCTGAAAACGTTCTTCCCATGGTTGAACAACCTATTTGCAGTGCATCTACCTCGTTGGTTTCCTCAGTGGGACCCAGAGTTTACTCAAATACGCCAATGACCTCAACATTCCAGTCCATTCCACCCCCGTCACCAGCGACCGAAACATCTGACTTATGTACCCTTTCCCACAATACACCAACACCCAACCATCAACCGCCCTTGCTACCCCAACCACCATTGGTACCTAGTCATGTTGGTGTTACACCCATCCATACAATCCCCTTCCTATTTCCCCCTTCGGGAGTAGTAAGCACCCCGGTTATGGCTACTCTCAGCCTTCCCGGTTTAACTTTAGGATTACCTGTATGGTACATCACGCCTCCCATGTCCCCTTCGATACCAAATGTCATCCTACAACCGGTGCAACCCATCACCACTACAATTCAACCACCTCCCAGTGTTACTACTCCTTCCTCATCGACTAGTCCCACCCCTCTTATCAAGCACACTAGGGGCAGAGGCCCACAACCATACACTGCTCTACCCCTACCCAAACCAGTTAAGAATCCCCTCGTGTTCCGTGCTCCTCCCAAATGTTCTTTGTGTGATGAGTTGGGAAATGCTACCCATAAATGTCCACAATTACCCGCATTACAAGAGCAGATGCAAATGCTTGATGATGACCCCAACATCCCGGTTGTCCAACTCGACCCTACCCCTAAGCCTCATGATAAATCACTGTGGACCAATCACCCTTGTGCGATATGCGGTATTTACGGCCATTACTCACATCACTATCCTGATCTCCTAGATTACAGAGCCACTCGCTACAAGATGAATAACTTGGACCTCGAGACGACTCCCACCACCATTGAAGAGATCCACCCCCTAGCATCCCCGCCAACCAGAGAGATTAATACTATTTATATGATCTCTTCTACTAGCACTACCTTGTCAACCGATTTGACAACCCAAAGTTTCCATAATGATGAGGAGATTCTTGAGGCTCTTACTGCACCTGATTACCCCTGGGAAGATATGCATCATCATTCCTATTTCCTCCCGGCAGAGTCCTCCCCCACCACAGCCACCCAATTTTTGGTTGAGTCCAAACATTTTCTCCCCACCAAAGTCGACTAGTTTAAAGAGCCCATTCCCGCTCCCGATGCCTTCGAGGAAGGTAACATGGTCAATATCTCATCCACAATCCACATTGATATCTCTGCCCCAGCTGGTGCTCCTGAACTTATTACGTTAGGATCCTCATGCAATGAGTACGAGATCGGAGAGTACAAAAAACTTTTCCAAGAGTTCTGCGATGTCTTTGCCTGGTCCTATACCGAAATGCCTGGTCTTGACCATGCTATCATAGAGCACCATATTGACACATGGCCAGATGTACCCCGTTCACCAGATCAACACCCCATTCATCCATCAAAGCTCCCCTCCATTAAAGCAGAGATTGAGAAACTTCGAATAGCAGGATTTATTTATCCTATTGCATACACCACTTGGGTTTCTAACCCCGTCCCTGTTAACAAGAAATAAGGCACCATCAGAGTATGTACTGACTTCTGCGATTTAAACCGAGCATGTCCCAAAGACAACTTTCCCAAGCCATTTATTGACCAACTCATCGATGCGTGTGCGGGGCATGAAGTCCTATCCTTCATGGACGGTTTCTCTGGATACAACCAGATTCAGATCCGCAAGGAAGATCAATACAAGACTGCCTTTACCACCCTATGGGGCACCTTTTCCTATCATGTCATGCCTTTCGACCTTAAAAATGTTGGTGCCTGTTAGGAACCCATGTCTTTACTTTGTTAGTATGTTGTTGTTGGACGCATATGCTTTGTAAGTTGTCCCGTAGTATTTGTTGATCAATAGTTTATGTTATTGTTGTTGGTGCATATGCTTTGTAAGTCGCCCGTAGTATTGTTGATCCATAGGTTGTAACAGCCCATGGTTTTGACCCATAGTATTAGCGCCTAGAATTAGTATATAAGTGTGTTTTGAGACCTATGAAGGCACGATGAAGTTAATTGTATTGAGCTTGCTCAAAGGAGGTTGCCCCCTCGAAGTGGCCTGTGATCAATATAAAAGTGATTCTGAGTTCTGTCATTTCTGATATTTCGCATATTCTTGTTAATTCATTGTTGCAGGTGCATCACATCTGGTATCAGAGCACTTTCTTGGGCTCACTGGGTGAAATTTCTGCCAAATTTTTTTTCGCATTTGTTGCAGGTTCGGATTTGGGAATAATCCCTATCCGCTTAACTGTGGGAAGTACTTGGGCATAAGCCCTAAAACTCATTGTGAGGAGTACCACAGGAACCCCGAAGTAGCTGGCCCATTGAGAGGACCTGCTAGCGAAAAGGGCAACGACCCCTACCTGATTGACTAGTTCCCACCCGTGAGGTAAACCAAGAGCTGTCGTTTGTGGCAAAGCAGTTATCAGTTTTACTTGAGCCGTGGAGTGAGGGGTACTTCCCCAATACGCAAGCCGTCAGACAGCATTGGTGGCCGAGTGAAACCCTTGAACTGTTAGGAAGCCGCACATACATGGGGTCCATATCTACTTTCAGTTGAACTATTGTCGATCACTGCTGCGCCGTTTCAGATCCATTTTGCAAGCCGTTCCAAATTCAGTCGTTTTCAATCCATTCGGCGCTGTTCCAGATCCCTTTCGAGCCGTAGTTGCTCTAGTCTGAATATATATATATATATATATATATATATATATATATATATATATATAATATAAAATAAAATAAAAAATAAAAAATAAAAATAAAAATATCTCCATATCTCCCTTATTTTCACTCTGTTTCCCTTGAAATTTTCAGGGAACCCCTGTCATCCCATTCTGCATATTTCAGTCCTGAGGACCCTATCCCCAATTCCCCTTCCCAAAGCCCAAAATCCCACATTTGTCTATTTTTATGGTTTGCCATAACTTCCTCAGATTTCACCCAATCACCTTCAAATTTTACCACAGAGTTCCTTTCTGAATTCTGCTTCTTTGTTCCCCTCTGCCAAATTTTCCCATTCTTTCACCCCGCTTCTGAAATCCTCATTTTTGCTTCCCTGTCTATCCAACAATGTCCAGAACCTAGTTAAACCTCAATTACCCTTCTGATTTTTTCCCAAGTCTAGATTTTCCTTTACTGAAGTAGTTTCTGTTTTTGTTTTCCTACTCAGTCAACCGAAAAAAAAAAAAAAAAAAAAAAAAAAAAAAAAAAAAAAAAAAAAAAAAAAAATCCATGGAAGACGCACTTACAGCCATCCAAGCCAAACTCCAGGATTTGGATGAAAAATTTCTCGGTCTCCATCTTGAACATTCAGCTATGAAAAACAAACGGCAGTCCGAGTCGTCAGTAGACAATGGGTTCTCTTCTTCCAGCAATTTCCGTGGTCTGAAGCTTGATTTTCCTCGCTTCAATGGTACCGATCCAACTGGATGGATCTATCATGCATAACAGTATTTCAGTCTGCATAATACTTTTGATGTCAACAAAGTTCCGTTGGCATCCTCTCATTTGGAACAGGAAGCTCTTCAATGGTACCGTTGGTACATCAAGGCTCATCCAGAGCCCAAATGGCCAGACTTTTGCCAGCTCCTTTTGCAATGATTTGGTCCTAGTGCTTTTGATGACTTCACAGGATCCCTCACTAAGCTTCGCCAAACTGGCACTGTGAGAGAGTATCAAACCGAATTTGAAAATCTAGCCAACCACACCGAAGGATTGTCTGATGACTTTTACCAGAGTTGTTTTATCAGTGATCTAAAGGATGCCATCCGCTCTGAGGTCAAAATGTTCTGTCCCAGCACAATGATGGAAGCACTAGGGTTGGCTAAGTTGGCAAAAGACAAGATTGCATCCCAACAACGCTCCAAGCCCACTTTTGTTCCCTTTCGAAATATGGGTTCTTAGCGACCACCTATACCGCAGGCTCCTCGACCGACTTCTATCAAGCGTTTGTCTGAAACAGAGATGCAAGGACGCAGAGAAAAGGGGCCTTGCTATAATTGTGATGAGAAATTCACTCGGGGACATAGATGTGTTCAACAAAATCTCTATCTCTTAGATGTGGAATCTCCACCTGCCTCTGAAATTGGTGACGAAGATCCAGAAACACTGGATGCTCCGGTCGACATTCAGGAACCGCCTATTGACCCTCCATCTCCGGATGACTAGCCAAAGATATCTCTCCATGCTTTAGCTGGAATCACCACCCCCCAAACAATGCGGGTCAGGGGTTACTTCAAGAAGCTTCCTCTCACAATACTCATTGATTCTGGTAGCACTCATAATTTCATTGACCCTCGGATCGCCAAACAAGCTGATTGTTTTATCCATCCTTGCTCCAAATTTGAAGTCATGGTTTCCAATGGGGGCACCTTACCTTGCAAAGGGAAGTGTTGAAATGTGCGTATCTCTATGGGAGATTATACCTTGCGCTCTGACATGTTTGCCTTGCCCTTAGGCGGATGTGATGTGGTTTTGGGCGCTCAATGGCTACGCACACTTGGCCCTATCTTATGGGATTTTGCTGAACTTTGGATGCAGTTTTCCCTCAATGGACACAAACACACATTGACAGGATTACAACCAGGTTCTCTCAGCATCATCAGTTCACATCGCATGGAAAACCTCCTCAAGAAGAATTCACATGGTGTCATCGCTCAGATCCATTCCATCCAGATGCAACCATCAGCAGTCTCCACTACTCCTTTGGATCTACAACAAATTCTGGATCGATATACAGGTGTCTTTGCTGAACCAGTGGGATTGCCACCTTCCAGGCTAGAAGACCATCGTATTCATCTCCTTCCTGGAAGCGTTCCTTCCAACATCAGGCCCTATCGCTACCCATTTCACCAAAAAACTGAGATTGAAATGCTCGTTCGGGACTTATTGAAGCAAGGTATTATTCGCCCAAGCACTAGTTCCTTTTCTTCTCCAATTATTCTTGTCTGCAAAAAAGATGGGTCATGGCGCCTCTGCATTGACTTCCGAGCACTTAATCACCTCACCATCAAGGATAAGTTTCCAATTCCTGTTGTTGATGAGATTCATGGGGCTCACTTTTTCTCCAAGTTGGATCTTTGTTCTGGGTATCATCAAATTCGGGTTCATGAGGATGATATCCCTAAAACAGCTTTCCGCACACATGATGGCCATTATGAGTTTTTGGTCATGCCCTTTGACCTCACTAATGCTCCTTCCACATTCCAAGCCTTAATGAATAAAATATTTCGACCCTACTTGCGGAAATTCATTCTGGTATTCTTTGATGATATCCTCATCTACAGTAAAACATGGGATGAACATCTACAACATTTGGATCTTGTCATGCAACTTTTCTCTGACCATCATCTCCATGCCAAGCAGTCTAAATGTGTTTTTGGACAGAAGGAAGTTGAGTATCTCGGGCACATTATCTCAGCACAAGGGGTTTGCATGGATCCTGCCAAAATCGATGCCATGAACAATTGGCCGCATCCTCAGACACTCAAGAGCCTTCGTGGTTTTTTGGGGTTGACTGGCTACTACCGCAAGTTTGTCAAGGATTATGGGAAGATTGCAGCTCCATTAACTGCTCTATTTAAAAAGGATGCCTTCACATGGACACCTGCTACTCAGTGTGCATTTGAAAAACTAAAACAAACTATGTGTACTACACCTGTGCTAGCTATGCCCGATTTTTCCAAGCCCTTCACTATTGAGAGTGATGCTTGCGGCAATGGACTTTGTGCTGTTCTCCTTCAAGATGAACACCCCATTGCGTTCACCAGCAAATCCCTTTTAGGTAAGAATCTAGCTGCCTCTACCTATGAGAAGGAAATGATGGCTATTTTGCATGCAGTACAGAAGTGGCGCCCATACCTATTAGGGAATCATTTCTGCATAAAGACTGATCACCAGAGTCTGAAATATTTCTTGGACCAACGTGTCTCCTCCCCGGCACAACAAAAATGGGTTAGCAAACTCATGGGTTATGACTATGAGATCACTTACAAGAAGGGTAAAGACAATATTGTGGCAGATGCTCTTTCTCGCACATTTGAGGCCCAAGGTTCTCTTTCAGCTATTTCTATGCCTGTTCCAAATTGGTTGCAATCTGTTCAACAGGGTTATGTCAATGACTCCTCCTTATCTCAAATCATCCAATGCTTGACCAACAACCCTTCTGTTGTACCACATTACTCTTGGGATGGTGCTTCTCTGCGATACAAGGGTCGTCTGGTGCTTCCCCGAAGCACAAATCTTCAACAAGCTGTCTTCTATGAACTCCATGCTTCTCCATCGGCAGGACACTCTGGGTTCCTCAAAACGTATGAACGAGCACGGCGTAACTTCTTTTGGCAGGGCATGAAAAGGACAATTCAACAGATGGTGGCCGAATGTGATACCTGCCAACGCAATAAGGGTGAAACAACACTCCTTCCAGGATTGCTTGAACCCTTGCCCATACCTACACGGATTTGGACAGATATTTCTATGGATTTCATTGAAGGGATCCCTAAATCTGGCAGGAAGACAATGATTCTCATTGTGGTTGATCGCCTCTCCAAATATAGTCATTTTTGTGCTCTCAGCCATCCCTATACAGCCTCCTCTGTCGCTCAAATTTTTCTAGACCAGATCTTTCATCTTCATGGCATCCCTTCTTCCATTGTCTCGGATCGTGATGCGACTTTCACCAGCCATTTTTGGACAGAACTGTTTCGCCAAACTGGCACCAAACTGAAGATGAGTTCAGGGTATCACCCACAAACAGATGGTCAGACTGAAATTGTCAATAAATGCTTGGAAACTTATCTTCGTTGCTCACCTCAGAACAACAACATCAGTGGGAAAAACGGCTCCCTCTCGCTGAATGGTGGTACAATACCTCTTACCACAATGCCTCTAAAATGACTCCATATGAAGCAGTCTATGGTCAGGCACCTCCAGCTCTTCTTCCATACACCCCCACCAGTTCACCAGTTCAGGAAGTTGACACGGTACTTCGAAACCACAATCAGATTCTTTGCATTTTGTGGGATAATCTTCACATGGCAAGAAATCGCATGAAGCAACAAGCTAATCAGCACCGTTCTGAGCGCACTTTTCAAGTTGGTGATATGGTTTTTCTTCGTCTCCAGCCGTACAAACAATCATCCTTGAAACTCAAAGGGCGTCATAAGCTCGCTCCAAAGTTCTATGGGCCATATCGGATTCTTCAGAGGATTGGGTCCATTGCTTATAAATTGGAACTTCCTTCTTCTTCCCGCATTCATCGAGTCTTTCATGTCTCTTGTCTGAAGAAAGTTCTTGGCACCAACATCAGTGGAAAAATGATTTTACCTGAACTGGATAATGAAGGATCCATCCTTTTGGAGCCAAAGGCCATCCTCAATCGGCGCACGCGTCAGCTTCGCTCTCGCTCTATCACAGAGGTCTTAATTCAGTGGCACGACATGCAACCAGAGGATGCTACATGGGAACCACTCCTTCAGATTCAACAACAATTTCCACATCTAAAGCTTTGAGGAAAAAGGTTTTTTTAAGGGGGAGGGGATGTTAGGAACCCATGTCTTTACTTTGTTAGTATGTTGTTGTTGGACGCATATGCTTTGTAAGTCGTCCCGTAGTATTTGTTGATCAATAGTTTATGTTATTGTTGTTGGCGCATATGCTTTGTAAGTCGCCCGTAGTATTGTTGATCCATAGTTTGTAATGGCCCATGGTTTTGACCCATAGTATTGGTGCCTAGAATTAGTATATAAGTGTGTGTTGAGACCTATGAAGGCACCGTGAAGTTAATTGTATTGAGCTTGCTCAAAGGACGTTGCCCCCTCGAAGTGGCCTATGATCAATATAAAAGTGATTCTGAGTTCTGTCATTTCTGCTATTTCGCATATTCTTGTTAATTAATTGTTGCAGGTGCATCACAGTGCCACCTTCCAATGGGCCATGACCTATGGTTTTCACGACTTGGTCCATATCCTACTAGTCTATCTTGACGATCTTACAGCTTGTTCCAAGAAACGATCTCACCACCTTATTGACCTCCGACAAGTCTTTCTGCATTGTCGTAAGTACCAGATCCACTTGAACTCACTCAAGTGTGTCTTTTGCACTCCGACAGGCCGGTTGTTTGGTTTCATTATTTCCCATAAAGGAATCATTGTTGATCCCCTCAAAGTCCAAGCCATCATAGACCTTCCCGCACCATGCACGCTCTGGCAACTCTAGAGTTTACAGGGCAAATCTCATTTCCTCCGCCGCTTCATTCCTGATTATGCCACCACAGTTTAGGGTTTCTTACGTCTGCTTTGTACTCACATACATAGTGAATTCTGCCTTGGACATGGGGCATATATTCTAACTGACTCAGAAGGCCACCCCTTGCGCAACCCCCGCAAAGGGTTGTATCTTAAACACTTTTATCCTTAACAATCTGGCGGAACCGCTGGTCCATATTGTACCGTTTGATTTCTTTTTGTTTTCCAATTTTTTCCATGCATGTCGCCATCTCGATTTGCGTGCCACATCGTCTATTTCCAGTTCTTAGCATTCCTTATACCATCGGATTCAGTTTTCCTAGCCTGTGATGATGCTTGAGATCATTTTTCGCTCTCACCCCCATATTTTTTGGGCATTTTTTACCAGCCCCTCGTCATCTTGGTTTGCATGCCATCTCGGCCGTTGTTCATTTTTGACACTGTTTATATCGCCAGATTCAGTTTTCCGAGCTCGTGATGACTCTTGAGATCATTTATCACTCTCACCAAGAACAGTTTCAACATTGTGTCCCGACACCTTGTTGCCTCAGTTTGCATGCCACATCGGCCGCTATCGAATTGTTACACATTTTTACATGAGCCATTCCCTCCATTCATACTACAATTATTTCGTTATTTTGCCACCATTCATCATCCCACAAGGAGGCCCACTAGTGGTCCCCCCCACCCTCGTTCTTGGTTCTCATCGATGTCCTGTTGTTGCAGCAACATCCCCCCCCCCCAAATTGTGTACATATTGGGGCCCCTCCTTTTTTAGAAAGGCTGCCTTAAGAGGCCATTTCCACTTTTTGCTTCGTTTCTCAATTGAAAATCTTGCTTTAAAGAATTTCCAAGTTTGCCTCCCAAAGATAGAATTCGTGAGGTTTTCCTGAAAATTGCGGAATCATTTGAGAAATCCCCGCAGTTGCGGAAGTATTCGACTTTCCCTCCTGAAACGACGGAATCCATTTGTATAAGCTTCTCGAAAAAGGACTTAGAAACTTTTTGAAAGTTTGCGGAATGTTTGAAGAAAGCCCCGCGGAACCATTCAACATTTTCTCCCGAAACAGCGAGAACCGTTTGCATAAGTCTCCCGAAAAGATTTAGAAATTATTGTTAAAAAAAAATAACAAAAATCTACGGAAGCTATTGATGAATTCCTTCCGAAACGGCGGAAGAATTCAAGAAAGCCGCCCGAAACTTGCGGGAGCCATTCTCCAACCTTCCCCGGAGCCGCCGAATGACTCAGTTTCTTTTTGAAAATTCTTAAGTCCCGAAGTTGCGGAAGCTTTTTGCCCAAGCCTTCCGCAACTGCGGAAGCCTTCGCGTTATCTTTCCGCAACCCTGGCGAGAAAAGTTTGCAGAACCGTTCAGTTTATCTTTCCAAAATTGAGGGAGTCTTTTATGGAAACCTTCACCATATTTTTTCGAAACCACGTTGAGACTTAGAAAATTTTCAAGTCGCGGGAGCCTTTTGCGAAAGCATTCGTGGAAGCCTTCCAAAACTGCGGGAAGCTATTTGCAAAATCCTTCCACAATTTCGGAATCTTTCACGTTATCATCCCGAAATCCCGCCAAAAGACGTAGACGTTCACATTGCGGAAGCCGTTCGCCAATACCTCCCGAAACGGCGGGGAACCTTCGCAGAATGGTCCCGCATTGGCGGAAGCGATCGACTTATCTTTTGTTAAAAAATTGCGGAAAGATTCATCAATCGCTCTCGAAATATCGAAGGAGTTCAGCATAACCTTCCGCAATGGCGGGTGAAATTCATGAGTCCTTCCCGTGGGTGGCAGTCGCACATGCATACCGAGACAACGATGTGACCACAACGTACAACTTTTAAAAAGCGTTTTAATGGCGCCACCCACCATATTAAACGCCGCACGTGCCCGACACGTCTAAATAAATGATTGGGGTTTAGGCCGAGCATTGTGATTTTTTGATTAACTGACGCCATTGGAGACCTCCCCGCAACTGCTCCAGCTCAGCCCACTCGTCCACGTCCACGTCCACCTCATTCAGCCGCGTTCGCGTTGCCAGGTAGGATTTCTAACCGTTAATTTTGTCTTACTTACACGTTAGATTACCTTTCCGTTTTCTGTTTCGTAGCTGATAGGCACTGGTTGCATATTTCGTTATTTCATCCTTAAAACCACCGAGGCCCCATGGGTTTCTCGTTCCACCAGCCGAAAACCAAAACTATAGCCACCAGAGCTTTTCATCAGCCATATTCCCGATGTCGTCACCCCTGTTCAAGTTTCAAGCCTACCGCAGAACACCTCGTTGAGTGCCATAAATAACCATAGCGGTCGAAGCCCTCGCCTGCTCATAAATATGAAAGCGCCCCCTTATTCGCCTGTTCATAAGTGGGAAAAGCGGCCCCTTATTTCGTCATAGGGTTGTTTCACCCCAAACTCACCCGCCACTAACCAGTAAAAAACACAATGATGAAGGATATCATCCCTCCTAGAGCTAGACCGAGAGAAGGTTGTTTCCGCAACATACTTGTCCTTTTGAGAGCATTCCAAACCCGTCCCTTTAAAAGAATCAATTCTATACAACTAAATCTCTCGTTTGGAATAGTGTATTTTGCTTCCCAACATGCAGCTTCACAATTTATTTACCTCATTAGCATGTTAAATTGGTGCTGCTCTTTGTTAAAACCTTTCAGCATGTTGCACATTTTTTTATGATGACTTGTATTTGATTGCCAGCAGGGATAAGTCAAAATGGCAAAAGGTGGTAGGAAGAAGGCTAAAATGACGGAACCACACCCAGCACCACTTAGTACTGAGACTACGTTCCACGATACTAGGTGCACCACCGGTATTCCTCCTGAAATCCGATGGGGTGACATCTATAGGATGATCCGAGACCAAGATATCCCGGATATGTTGCTAGAAGAAGAGCAGATTTATCTCGATATCAAGACTTCAGGCATAGCTAGGGCTTCTACCCGCCCTGAACTGTTCCCATGTTCTGAATTAATCGGGTGGATACTCCAACATACCGATACAGAAACAAGAGTAATTCATGACAGCGGGAAGATAACCATTGCCTCATTTCACAAAGCATACCTGGCCACGGCCTACAAATTTCCCCACACCCAGCAAGCTCTGACTGATGAATGGCTGGGCCAAATGAACAACATTGAAATGGCCAAAAAACTACTGGTTCCAGGCAAGCATTTAAGAAAGAAAGGTAATGACGAATATGGCGTCCAGAATTTAAGACCTCCTTTCAGGTTGATCACCTTGATGTTGTGCAGAATCTTCGGCATGCCCGATGGCACCGTGTACAAGATTCAGTGGGTTCCCATCATCCACTTCGTGGCATTTAAAGGAACTGTTTTTGACTGGGCCACTCTCCTGTCAAACAGTTTAGCATCAATGGCAGTTGCTGCAAGAGAAGGACTGGCCTTAAAGAAGGAAAAATTCTACATGTCCTCATATCTTATTGATTGTGTTTTGGCCAAGTTATCTTTTCCCAAATTAGGCTGCACACGGGATAAGGCCAACACCCCGGTTTATACTGCTTTTAGGATGTTGTGGGCTCAGAATTACAAACCCATCTATAAGATCATCTGTGAGGAGTTCATCATGCCCCTATATGAGCAGATATTCAAGGAGGATCCCAACTGCCTGTCGGGGAATGCTATGGAAGTCCTTGAAAATTACGGGGATTTTTATTTTTCAAAGCAAGGCACCTACCTCAGAATGTTTGGAGGGACTAAAGCTCCATATATTTTGCCGAGGTATGCCACTGACTATGTGGTCCTTAAAGAAGCAGTAAGAGAGATTTTCCTGGATGGGATTGGAGCAATACTTAACAAACAGCATAAGGCTTCTTTTCCCCCTCTACCTTTCTGCATAGGGGCTTACAAATTCTCAGGGGTTGCCTCAGCCGAGGAGTTTGTTCAGGAGCTGAAAGCCTTCCACTTCGGCGAGGTAATCTTCCATAGGAATGACAGGAAGGGAAAATTTGCTGAGCATTCTAAAGAAATTTATGCTCATTTTGAGTACGCTCACTATCATGATGCCGAGGAAGAGGCATTCATAGGCATCAGCAACATGGCTGAGCTATGGATCTATCGTTGAGGCAGTGGAGCAAGTTCTAGCTCTACCAAGGCCCAGAAAGGCAGCCAGCAGAAGGAGAAAGAAGCTGATGATGCCCGAGCAGGTGGATCCGGTGCCCAGGATATGGAGATAGATGCACCTCAAGCAAGTGTCTCCGGCACTCAAAATGTGGAGGCGGATTTAGCACAGGAAGGTGGCTCTGGTACCCAAAATGTGGGAACAGATCCAGCTCAGGTAGCCTAGACCCCACCAGCGGAAGTAGAAATAGACATTATAGATCTCCCAATCATCCCGTACACTCCATCAGGAGAACATACCGTGTCCAAATGGGATGAGTTTGTTTATGATAAGAAGAGGAAGGAAATGGTCCTTAAATCCGAAGAGAGGATCAAAATACTCTTCCAGAAGGATATCATTACCCACCGGGAGATCACTGTAATGCGGAATACAAATAAGGATCCCTTAGCTATGGCATCCGCCGCTGTAGAGACAGCAAAAGCATCACTGGACAATGTAGGTGATATAGTTAGAGAAAATGAATCGACAAAGAAGAGAGCTCGTATGCTACAACATACTGTGGCTAATGAGCAAGGCTACAGAGATCTCATGGTGAACAGGTATAATCGCCTGTCTACTGAGCATAAAGAGCTATCAAACAAGTATAACCAGCTAGAAGAAGAAAAGGAACAACTATCAGTCCTGATGATGATTGTGGAAGCAGAAAAGAATGATGCAGGAACCAGAGTGTCCCAGCTAGAAGTAGACAAGCTAGAATTAACTGAGCAATTAGAGTAGGCTGAGGGCAGAGCGATAGACATGTCTCCCTTCCATGAGCTGTCCTGCAGCATCCTGAAGCAAATGCATGACACTCAGGAGCTAATCACTAATGAAGTTTGCAAGCTCAAGGCCATGATGGTCAGATTAAAAGAAGTTAATGCAGAGGCCCATAGGCTTAAAGCTAAGCATACTCGGGAAAATATCCTGTGCCAGATAGAATGGAGAGAAGGAAAGGTGGATTTCCCCACGCATCTCCCATTCAAGTCTGTGGGGGGTTTTAATGAAGACATAGCCCTTTTGGAATTCTGCAGAAACTGTGGCAGTAAGCTAATGGCCAGTGTACAAGGGACAATGGATAGGATTAACGGTCTGTATCAAAGAATACAGGCAGTGAATGACAAGTGCAAATTGAGTTTCCCGCAGTCCCTCGTTGATTTCCCAGGTGAAGAACAACGTTTGTCTGAGCTGAAGGAAGAGCTGGGCATCCAAACTGAATATGTGAAGAAAATTGATGTCCTAGCTATTGATGACCTCCAACATTATATTGGAATGTCATCAATCCACAACCATTTGCTTAAAGAAGTGCATCAAGCTGCAGTGACAGAAATTCAAGGCATTGGAGCAGAGCTTAGAAAAAATGTGACTTCTCAGAAAATCTTGCTCCCTGCTTCCGCAAATGTAGTCATAAGGGACATGGGTATCTGGTATAGTTACATTGCAGAGGAGGAGAAGAAAGCAGCAGCAGTGGCAGGAGTAACAGCAAGCCCGATTTCTTCTTCCCCAGCAGTAGCAGAAATTCTAGCTGGCTCAATTCCTTCTTCCCAAGCAGCAGCTACAGCAGCAGGGGTTTCTAGTACCTCTCTTCAAGCAGCAGCAGAAACAACAGTTGGTTCGGGTGCCTCTCTTCCAACTGAAGCGCATGCCCAGGAATGAAAGCGTTGAGAGCATTAATTCTATTTTTGTATGATGGCTGTCATATGTATAAAACGTAAAGTTAGAGGACAGCTGTCCTTTTCCATTTTAAATAATTTTCTGTAAAGAGGGGAGGTCACATTTTTGTCTATTATTTGGGGAAAAGTCTATAGGTGACAAGTGTAGAGGGCCAGGTGACAACCCAAAGGGAATTTGGTAACATTATAAATAGAAGTTAGGAAGTAATGTACAGGACTTTTGGCAGGGAATTATTTTCAGACTTGTACGAGCTATCTTGTATATGTTCTAAGAAAATAAAATCTTCTAATAAAAGCTGGAGAGGACGCCCTTTTGCATTGAAATGAAGATTGGATGCACTGTGGATTATTCCTGTGTCTGCTATTCTTTGCTATGAGATCTTTATGACTATCTTGAATTATTTCATTTGTATTAAATGATCTTGCTTCTCTCTTTGCAAATGAATTCTCTCTTTCATGAGTAATGAAATGTGTTATGTTTAATTAGAAGCTATCTTTTGATATCCTTATCTTTGCTGTAGCTTTCTCTTTTAGATTTAATGGCTATCTGTTCTTTCTTTAAGATAACTCCTACAGCTCATTGCTCATGCTTTAAATTCGCTCCTTGCAGGGATAGTTAGATTTATTTCAGTCTTAAACTTAGATCTGTTTTCCAGTCTTGCATTTAGATTAAATTTAGACTAGGCACTTGCATATCATTATAAAACATAAAATTCAAAAGAACGGTGGATTGGGCCATAACCGGTATAATTGGAATAAAACTCCAAACCCACGGTTGCCGGAACCGCTAACCAGACGGATTCCCTATACCAAATGGTAGATAATCTAATTGGGATAATCTATCGAGGAGAATCCCTTTCTGATTGATGCTACGATATCCGAGGCATCAACAGTTTTTGGCGCTGGAAGGAGGTCCTGAAAGTGCATGGCTGATAGAGGAAAATCTCCCACTGTCATAAATGTCACTGAAAACCTGCTTAAAGAAAGCATTTCAAACAGCCCAGATCTTGAAATATTAAATCAAGAAATCCTAATTTCTGATCCTGAGCCTCGAGAAGCATTATACGCTGTACCTTTAGCAGAAATAGAGGATTTGAGGAGGCATACAAGATTCTACGTTAGACAACTAGGCGGTTTAAACACTGTGAATTTTCTCCCTAGAAAAGGCACCCCTAGAAAAGAGCCACAATACACCCGTGATTCGATTCTTGTGCAAAGTTTTGAGGAACTTGTGAATCTAACTTTAGAAGAAATTTCAGACCCTCTAAACAAGATAGATCTTGAAAAATCAGAAAACATCTCAGATCAGGAAAGCCTTGGGAAACTTAATAATCCACAGAATTCACCTTACAATTCTCCACCAGGATCTCCACATAGAAACATGGCTGTACCTGCTTGGAGAGCAAGGGGGGTGCTGAATCTAGCTAGGACATTCCATAATCTTCCAAAAAATCCAGAAAAGGTCTTACCTAAGTTTGACCCAGGGAAAGCCATTTCAGCAGAAGATCACCTCAAGAGTTTCTACTTAGCTCTGAATCTTTTGAACGTACAGCATGAAGATGTAGTCTGCAGGCTGTTTCCGTACACATTCGAGCCAAAAGTATCATCCTGGTACTTTAGCCTACAACCCAGCTCGATCTCTAGTTGGGATGAATTCGAAAACTGCTTTTTAAAGAAATACGGAAACCAAAAGACTGTGGCTACGCTTATGAAAGAACTCTTATCCATGAGAATGGAAAAGAAAGAAAAGGTTCAAGATTTTAATCAAAGATTCACAACCCTTTTAAATAATTTCAGTGAAGCTAATAAACCAGCGGAGGAATCTCTGATTGAATACTATACAACCGCTCTTGAAGGACCCATAGCAATGTTCGTAAAAAGGTCCAAGAAAACTACCCTGATAGAGAACTTCGAAGAAGCTAGAAAGGTAGAAGAAGAAGCTGATAGCATTGCTAAACATGCCTTAGATGCAGAACCAAAACCAGCAGCCAGTAAAAAGACCTTGATGCTCACTAGAGGTAAAGAAGAATCATCTACAGACATGGAAAATGTAGTCAAGATGATGCAGAAATTATCTAATAAAATTGTAGATCTCGAGAAAGATAAGGCCACTAGCACATCTAAGAAACCTTTCAAGCCATTTTATAAAAGGAGGGAAGACGGTGATCAAACCCATCCACCAATGAATACTTCCCCTATATTAAACTTGAATGAAATTGGGATGGAAAATTTCTGCACTTTTCATCAAGAACCGCATTCGAAAAAGAGTTGCCCGCAATGGATTAATTCCATGAGCTTAGTCATGAACCAAATGCTAGATTCACAGATCCCAGACCAAGATGATTCTCCAGAGGAATCAAGCCCAGAATTAGAGGAACCAACCCCAGACACTACTATGGTGCTATGGGATTGGGTACCTATGACTGAATTAGCAGCAGAGGATCCCGTAGAAAGCTCTCCCTCTACCGTGAATGTTGCTACTCGCAGCAAAGGCCCTATTACGGATCCTGTGCCAAGCTCGGCTCCTCCTAAGCCTAAAGTTTCAAAAGAACTTCCTATAAGGCATATAACAATTATTCCACCACAGCCTAAAGTTAACCAAATAGCGGCCAAACAGCTAGATGCTGACGCCATAGTTCAAACACCTAAGGTCACAATGAGCAAAACAGATCATCCATCCCGAATTGGGAACGAGTCTGACATAGGATATGACATTATTGAAGATATAAAGAAGGTCAAAGCAAATGTGTCGATATTTGATATGTGCAGCTTGCCCCATCAATGAGACAAGCTGTTGCACGTTCTGCAACCCCAAACCAGCACTCCATTAACGGAATCTCAAGAAAATCCCAAAATTAATGAAGCTAGCATCGGAGGGAAATCTAAATCTCAAACATTACCATTCCTATTGACCTTTGAAATTTGTAATCACAATGTTCACAACTGTTTGGTAGATTCTGGGGCATCTTCCAATGTCATGCCACTGTCCATTTGTAAAAAAATTAACGGGCAGCCTGTGCCATCTCTTGCCCAAATTATCCAATTAGATAGGACTGCTGTCAAAGTAATTGGGGAGATGAAAGATGTTCTCATTAGACTATCAGCCGACCCTAGAGTCTGTCAATTCATTGACATAATGGTGGTTGATATTCCTGAAGCCTATGGGCTGATTTTAAGTAGGGACTGGTCTACCAAGCTTAATGGCTACTTCGCCACTGATTGGTCTCATTTGTGGCTGCCTTATCAGAACAGGAAGAATCAGATTAAAGTCTTGAGAGAACCACATATGAAGCAAAACGTAACTCAGTTAGAAGAAAAAAATGAGGCTGTAGCTTTTTCATCCTCGGTTCTGGGGAATTATTTCTTAGAAATGGAACAGGGTAATTATCAGTCTGAAGCCATTAGCCATGAATCAGATAAACAGTCCGATCTCCTTCATTTCTCTCGGACTGATGATGTTGATTGTAACATAGTTAGTTTAGTTACTGATTTAGATCACAGAGAGACTAACTTAGTTGAATCTAAAGATATTTTCTGGACATTATACTTTGATGGTTCTAAAACTCTGGAAGGATTCGGAGCCGGTTGTGTTCTAATGGATCCAAAAAGAAACAAGTATTTTTTGTCCTGTAGATTAGAATTTGATTGTACTAATAACACCACTGAATATGAAGCTTTCGTACATGGATTAAAGAAGGCCATTAGCTTAAATGTTAAGTACCTGAAGGTTTTTGGTGACTCCGAGATAGTTGTAAGACAGGTAAGGGACACCATTCATTGTCTCTCACCTCATTTCAAGGGTTATCAGGATGAGGTATGGGATTTAACTATGCATTTTGACGCTTTCAATATAAAATCTATTCCTAGGTTGCAAAATTCTGCTGCTGATTTGTTAGCAACATCTGCTTCTAGATTGGTGTCGTCAAATAACAAATGCTCAATTGAATTGATTTTCAGGCCTTCCGTTCCCGATAACATCACAAACTTCAGAGTCTTCGATGATGATGAACAAATTATCAGCTTTCTAATGAATGAAGATAGCTTCCAAGGAGCTACGATAGATGAAGAGGAGCATGATGCTGATTTGATGAGGAAGGATGAGGAGAACGGAAATTTCATCCCCAAAGGGGTAAGGTCCCTCGAAATGTTGTTCGATCTTCAAAATAAGTTCAAAAGGCCGGCTAACACCAAAACTAACAGCTCATCAATGCAACATGAGTTAGTTAATTTGGGTACCGAGGCAGAACCAAAATTTGTCAACCTCGGCAAATGTTGTTCGCCAGGAGAAAGAGATAGGTTCATCAAACTGTTTAAGCAATATAAGGATGTCTTTGCATGGACCTATGAAGATCTGAAAACATATGATGTCCGCATTATCCAGCATGTTATACCAATGAAAGCGGGTGTCAAGCCATTTCAGCAGCAGTTAAGAAGGATGCATCCTACTCTAGAACCGCTGATTCAAAAGGAATTAAAGAAGCTCCTGGATGCTAAGATAATCTTTAAGGTTCGGCATTCTGAGTGGGTGGAGAACTTGGTTCCCGTAAGAAAGAAGTCAGGAGAGATAAGGCTATGTGTAGATTTCAGAAATTTAAACAGAGCTTCGGATAAAGACAACTACCCCGTCCCTTCAATGGAACAAATCCTCCAAATGGTGTCAGGATCTGAACTGTTTTCTCTTCTCGATGGTTTCTATGGCTACAATCAAGTATTAGTAGCTGAAGAAGATCCTCTTAAGACTACTTTCCGAACTAAGTGGGAAACTTTCTCCTACAAAAGGATGCCATTTGGTTTGATAAACGCGGGAGCTACATTCCAGAGGGCAATGGATATCGCCTTCCGAGAATTGGGTGGGCAATGTGTTGTTGTATACTTAGATGATGTGACAGTATTTTCAAAGAAAAGGGAATATCATGTTGTTCATCTGAAGCATATTTTTTATCGCTGTCGGAAATATGGTATTTCTTTGAATCCCAAGAAGAGTGTGTTTGCGGTTCCCGAAGGTAAACTCTTAGGTCATATTATTTCCAAAAGGGGAGTGTCAATAGATCAAGAAAGGGTCCAAGCTATTAATAAGATTCCAATGCCTTACAACAAGAAATCTATGCAGTCTTTTATGGGCACTATCAATTTTGTCCGCAGATTTATTCCAGATTTCGCACAAATTGTTAAACCATTGCAACAAATGGTTAAACAAAGCATACAATTCAAGTGAACAGATTTGGAAAAAGGACGCATTTAGAGATATCAAGGCAGCTATAGCTAAGGTCCCTTCCTTAAGAAGCTTGGATTTTGACAAGGATTTTATCCTATATACCTTTGCTTCGGATGATTCCCTTGCTGCGGTACTTACCCAAAAGGTGGAGTTAGGAGATGAATACCCAATTTCGTTCATGAGCACTGGTCTGCAGGGGGTCGAGCTGAACTATCCCATGGTTGAAAAACATGCATATGCGGTCTTCAAAGCAGTCAAGAAGTTTAGGCCATATATTCTTAAGAACAGGACTAAAGTTATAGTTCCCCACCCAGCTGTTAGATCCCTTTTCGTTCAAAAGGAACTAGGAGAAAGGAGGGGGAACTGGGTTACAACTCTTCAGGAATATGATTTGGAATTTAAACCAGCCACAATCATCAAAGGGAAAGGCCTGTGAAAATTACTTGCAGGAAACTCGACTGATGAAGAGCAACATTGGAAGAATGAAGCTGAACTCAACTCGGTTGAAGTATGCCCTATCTTCTCGACTCCTCAGTCATGGTATAGAGACCTGGTGCATTATTTACAGCAAGGGTACTTACCTGAGCACTAGAACTCTAAACAAAGAAGGGCACTCCATTTGAAATCAGCACCTTATCAAATCATCGATGGGATACTTTTCAGAAAGAATTATGATGGAGTTTTCCTTAGATGTCTAGAAAAGGAAGATGCAAGTAAAGTTGTTAAAGAATTGCATGATGGCCCCGCAGGTGGACATTATTCAGGAGAGACAACAACACACAAGATACTGAGAGCCGGATATTATTGGCCCACTCTGTTCCGAGATGCCCACACATATGCACGAAACTGTGATGTATGCCAAAGAAGTGCCGGGAAGTTACCTAAGGCAGCAGGACCCTTGCAGCCGGTTATTATCTCTGAGCCTTTTGAGCATTGGGGTATAGATGTTATCGGAGAGATAAATCCAAATTCTTCGTTGCAACATCGATACATCCTGACGGCCCCCGACTACTTCACTAGATGGATGGAAGCCATCCCGTTGCGCAAGATCAACGAAGACGCAGTCATCATCTTCTTGAAAGAGAACATCATAACCAGGTTTGGGGTTCCAATTTCTCTTGTTTTTGATAATGCTACTTATTTTTCGTCTTGCAAAATAAATGAATTTGTTTATGAATGGGGAATTAAGTTGCATTATTCAGCCAATTATTATCCTTAGGGAACGGATTAGCTGAATCCTCAAACAAGAATCTGATTCGGATTTTTAAGAAGATTGTGATAGAAAACCAGAGAAGTTGGGATGTAGCTCTCCCAAACGCCTTATGGGAAGACAGGGTGACTCCAAAGAACGCATTAGGGGTTTCCCCTTTCACTCTTTTCTATGGAAAGGAAGCCATCCTTCCCCCAAACATCTTGCTCCCATCCCTGCAGTTATCCCAAGCCTCTCGAGGGTCGGGTAACCAAGCCTTACAATCCAGGATCAATACCCTGCTTCAACTTGAAGAAGCCCGACTGAAAGCTAAAGATCGATTCCATCAACACCAAGACATAGTTAAGAGATGGTTCGACAAGAGGAAGTCCGGTAAAAGAAGTTTTGAATTTGGGGACTTTGTCCTGAAATGGGACCATAATCATGAAGGCAAAGGAATGCATACGAAATTCCAACATCTATGGCTAGGCCCGTACCAAATTTCGACAAAATTAGGCCCATCCACTTATAAATTGACAAATCTCGAGGGAGAAGAAGTAACCCTTCCTCTCAATGGCCTCGCTCTGAAACAATACTTTGCATAGTCTCGCTGAGACTCCCTGTACATAAATAAAGTTTTCTTTTATTGTTGCTTTAGCCTTTATTTTCTTTATTTTCGGCCATTTTGTTTCTTTTATTGTCATTTGAACCTTTGCAACAAGTTTGTTTTCTGAAAGCCCTTATGGTTGAGTTTCTCGTCAAGGATAGGTCTCTCAAAGAAATCTCACAACCCATGAGTCCGGAACTATGCTCGAATAAAGTCTCTCTGTGTATTGTGCTCTCGCTGAAGTTTTCAGAAGGAAGGAAGCCTACTCTGCTAATCACACTAATCCTGTTTAAATAGAAGAGACCCATGACCATCTTCATTACTATCTCTGGGCTCCACCCACTCTCACACTTAAAGGCATCTCAAGAAGGCTATCAAATTTTGACCCATGGAAAGTAGCACATCTCGAGGACATAGGGTATTGAAATGACACCATGCTACAAATCTAACAGTCAAAATGGCTTATATTGAAGGGTCCGTTTTCCAGAGATTCTCGCCTCAATTAAAGCATGGCTGAGACAAAAGAAAAAGACATGTAAAATCAAGAAGGTTGTCCAAAAGGCTCAGCCCAAAATGGGCTCCTCTCCGTCCGTGAGGCTTGATCAAATCAATAAAATATCTAACTCACACAAAACGACATTATGGATTGAGGAGCCTAAATCAAAGATCATGTCCAAAGAAAATATCTCTGGAAGGCTCAAACAGCTAAGCTGTCCAAAGTACAAACATCCAAAATGATGCAAGCGGCATGGGAATGAGGAACAAGAGCAATAATGTCCATGAGAAAGTGTTGCAAATACTATGGAGTCTGACAGCAGTAACCATCTGAAAGATGACCCCTCTAAAATGAATCTCATATGTTGGCCCTTTGAGAGTTTTAAAGATGTTTCTGTCAAAGCTCCCCTATCCCCAATGGCTAGCAGGTAAAGTGCCTTCTTCCCTCACTGAAATTTAAATGCTCAGCTGAATATTGAACATAAGATGGATGTCTTGGATAAGGTGTCGGACCATGCAAAGGAATTTTTCAGAGATCTATATTCGCCAGCGACTCGCCAATTGTTGTTGCAGCAACATCCCCCCCAAAAATTTTGTACATATTGGGGCCCCTCCTTTTTTAGAAAGGCTGCCTTAAGAGGCATTTCCACTTTTTGCTTCGTTTCTCAATTGAAAATCTTGCTTTAAAGAATTTCCAAGTTTGCTTCCCAAAGATAGAATTCGTGAGGTTTTCCTAAAAATTGCGGAATCATTTGAGAAAGCCCCGCAGTTGCGGAAGTATTCGACTTTCCCTCCCGAAACGGCGGAAGCCATTTGTATAAGCTTCTCGAAAAAGGACTTAGAAACTTTTTGAAAGTTTGCGGAAGATTTGAAGAAAGCCCCGCGGAACCATTCAAATTTTTCTCCCGAAACGGCGAGAACCGTTTGCATAAGTCTCCCGAAAAGATTTAGAAATTATAGTTAAAAAAAAAAAATCTACGGAAGCTATTGACGAATTCCTTCCGAAACGGCGGAAGAATTCAGGAAAGCCACCCAAAACTTGCGGGAGCCATTCGCCAACCTTCCCTGGAGCTGCTGAATGACTTAGTTTCTTTTTAAAAATTCTTAAGTCCCGAAGTTGCGGAATCTTTTCACCCAAGCCTTCCGCAACTGCGGAAGCCTTCGCGTTATCTTTCCGCAACCCTGGCGAGAAAAGTTTGCGGAACCGTTCAGTTTATCTTGCCGAAATTGCGGGAGTCTTTTGCGGAAACCTTCACCATTATTTTTCGAAACCACGCCGAGACTTAGAAAATTTTCAAGTCGCGGGAGCCTTTTGCGGAAGCATTCGCGGAAGCATTCCGAAACTGCGGAAGCTATTTGTGAAAGCCTTCCGCAATTTCGGAAGCTTTCACGTTATCATCCCGAAATCTCGCCAAAAGACGTAGACATTCACATTGCGGAAGCTGTTCGCCAATACCTCCCGAAACGGCGGGGAACCTTCGCGGAATGGTCCCACAATGGTGGCAGCGTTTGGCTTATCTTTTGTTAAAAAATTGTGGAAAGATTCATCAATCACTCCCGAAACGTCGAAGGAGTTCAGCATAACCTTCTGCAATGGCGGCTGAAATTCATGAGTCCTTCCCGCGGGTGGCGGTCGTGTATGCATACCGAGACAATGATGTGACAACAACGTACAACTTTTAAAAAGCGTTTTAATGGCGCCACCCACCATATTAAACGCTGCACATGCCCGACGCGTTTAAATAAACGATTGGGGTTTGGGACGAGCATTGTGATTTTTTGATTAACTAACGCCGTTGGAGACCTCGCCGCAACTGCTCCAGCTCAGCCCGCTCGTCCACGTCCGCGTACACCTCATTCAGTCGCCTTCGCGTTGCCAAGTAGGATTTCTAACCGTTAATTTTGTCTTATTTACACGTTAGATTACCTTTCTGTTTTCTGTTTCGTAGCCGATAGGCACCGGTTGCATATTTCGTTATTTCATCCTTAAAACCACTGAGGCCCCATGGGTTTCTCGTTCCACCAGCCGAAAACCAAAACCATAGCCACACAAGCTTTTCATCAGCCATATTCCCGGCATCGTCACCCCTGTTCAAGTTTCAAGCCTACCGTAGAACACCTCGTCGAGTGCCATAAATAACCATAGCGGTCGAAGCCCTTGCCTATTCATAAATATGAAAGCGGCCCCTTATTCGCCTGTTCATAAGTGGGGAAAGCGGCCTCTTATTTCGTCATAGGGTTGTTTCACCCCAAACTCACCTGCCACTAACCAGTAAAAAACACAATGACGAAGCATATCATCCCTCCTAGAGCTAGACTGAGAGAAGGTTGTTTCCGCAACATACTTGTCCTTTCGAGAGCATTCCAAACCCGTCCCTTTAAAAGAATCAAGTCTTTACAACTAAATCTCTCGTTTGGAATAGTGTATTTTGCTTCCCAACATGCAGCTTCATAATTTATTTACCTCATTAGCATGTTAAATTGGTGTTTCTCTTTGTTAAAACCTTTCAGCATGTTGCACATTTTTTATGATGACTTGTATTTGGTTGCCAGCAGGGATAAGTCAAAATGCCAAAAGGTGGTAGGAAGAAGGCTAAAATGACGGAACCAAACCCAGCACCACTTAGGACTGAGACTACGTTCCAGGATACTAGGTGTACCACAGGTATTCCTCCTGAAATCCGATGGGGTGACATCTATAGGATGATCCGAGACCAAGATATCCCGGATATGTTGCTAGAAGAAGAGTAGATTTATCTCAATATCAGGACTTCAGGCATAGCCAGGGCTTCTACCCGCCCTGAACTGTTCCCATGTTCTGAAGTAATTGGGTGGATACTCCAACATACCGATACGGAAACAAGAGTAATTCATGACAGCGGGAAGATAGCCATTGCCTCATTTCACCCAGCATACCTGGCCGCGGCCTACAAATTTCCCCGCACCCAGCAAGCTCTGACTGATGAATGGCTGGGCCAGATGAACAACATTGAAATGGCCAAAAAACTACTGGTCACAGGAAAGCATTTAAGAAAGAAAGGTAATGACGAATATGACGTCCAGAATTTAAGACCTCCTTTCAAGTTGATCGCCTTGATGTTGTGCAGAATCTTCGGCATGCCCAATGGCACCGTGTACAAGATTCAGTGGGTTCCCATCATCCACTTCGTGGCATTTAAAGGAACTGTGTTTGACTGGGCCACTCTCCTATCAGACAATTTAGCATCAATGGCAGTTGCTGCAAGAGAAGGACTGGCCTTAAAGAAGGCAGAATTCTACATGTCCTCATATCTTATTGATTGTGTTTTGGCCAAGTTATCTTTTCCCAAATTAGGCTGCACATGGGATAAGGCCAACACCCCAGTTTATATTGCTTTCAGGATGTTGTGGGCTTAGAATTACAAACCTAGCTATAAGCTCATCTGTGAGGGGTTCATCATGCCCCTATATGAGCAGATATTCAAGGAGGATCCCAACTGCCTGTCGGGGAATGCTATGGAAGTCCTTGGAAATTACGGGGATTTTTATTTTTTAGAGCAAGGCACCTACCTCAGAATGTTTGGAGGGACTAAAGCTCCATATATTTTGCCGAGGTATGCCACTGATTATGTGGTCCTTAAAGAAGCAGTAAGACAGATTTTATTGGATGGGATTGGAGCAATACTTAACAAACAGCATAAGGCTTCTTTTCCCCCTCTACCTTTCTGCATAGGGGCTTACAAATTCTCAGGGGTTGCCTCAGCCGAGGAGTTTGTTCAGGAGCGGAAAGCCTTCCACTTCAGCGAGGTAATCTTCCATAGGAATGACAGGAAGGGAAAAGTTGTTGAGCATTGTAAAGAAATTTATGCTCATTTTTAATACGCTCACTATCATGATGCCGAGGAAGAGGCATTCAGAGGCATCAACAACATGGCTGAGCTACGGATCTGTCGCCGAGGCAGTGGAGCAAGTTCTAGCTCTACCAAGGCTTAGAAAGGCAGCCAGCAGAAGGAGAAAGAAGATGATGATGCCCGAGCCCAAGAAGAACAAAGGTTAAGAGAGGAAACAAGGGCACAGCAAGAAGCTAAGGAAGCAAGGTTACTGCAAGAGGCTGAAGTTTCCAGATTGCAGCAAGAAGCAGAAAGTGAGAGGCTACAGAAAGAGGCTGAGGAAGCCCAGCAGCGGAAAGAGGCTAAAGATGAAAGACAACAGAAAGAGAATGAAGATCAGCTGCAAGCTGAAGGAGAAGAGAGAAGGCAGGAAGCTGAGGTAGGGCGGAAAGCGGAAGAAGAGCATAAAGCAGGTGAAGATGCCCAAGCAGGTGGATCCGGTGCCCAGGATATGGAGATAGACACACCTAAAGCAAGTGTCTCCGGAACTCAAAATGTGGAGGTGGATGCAGCACAGGTAGGTGGCTCTGGTACCCAAAATGTGGGAACAGATCCAGCTCAGGTAGCCCAGACCCCACCAGCGGAAGTAGAAATAGACATTATAGATCTCCCAATTGTCCCGTACACTCCATCAGGAGAACATACCGTGTCCAGATGGGATGAGTTTGTCTATGATAAGAAGAGGAAGGCAATGGTCCTTAAATCGGAAGAGAGGATCAAAAGACTCTTCGAGGAGGATATCATTACCCACCGAGAGATCACTGTAATGCGTAATACAAATAAGGATCCCTTAGCTATGGCATCCACCGCTGTAGAGACAGCAAAAGCATCACTGGACAATGTAGGTGATATAGTTAGAGAAAATGAATCGACAAAGAAGAGAGCTCGTATTCTATAGCATATTGTGGCTAATGAGCAAGCCTATAGGGATCTCGTGGTGAATAGGTATAATCTCCTGTCTGCTGAGCATAAAGAGCTATCAGACAAGTATAACCAGCTAGAAGAAGAAAATGAACAACTATCAGTCCTGATGATGATTGTGGAAGCAGAAAAGAATGATGCAGGAACCAGAGTATCCAGCTAGAAGTAGACAAGCTGGCATTAACTGAGCAATTAGAGCAGGCTGAGGGCAGAGCAATAGACATGTCTCCCTTCCATGAGCTGTCCTGCAGCATCCTGAAGCAAATGCATGACACTAAGGAGCTAATCACTAATGAAGTTTGCAAGATCAAGGCCATGATGGTCAGATTAAAAGAAGTTAATGCAGAGGCCCATAGGCTTAAAGCTAAGCATACTCGGGTTAAGGAAAATATCCTGAGCCAGATAGAATGGAGAGAAGGAAAGGTGGATTTCCCCACGCATCTCCCATTCAAGTCTATGGAGGGTTTTAATGAAGACATAGCCCTTTTGGAATTCTGCAGAAACTGTGGCAGTAAGCTAATGGCCAATGTATGAGGGACAATGGATAGGATTAACGGTCTGTATCAAAGAATCCAGGGAGTGCATGACAAGTGCAAAGTGAGTTTCCCGCGGTCCCTGGATGATTTCCCGGGTGAAGAACAACGTTTGTCTGAGCTGAAGGAAGAGCTAGGCATCCAAATTGAATATGTGAAGAAAAATTGATGTCCTAGCTATTGATGACCTCCAACATTATATTGGAATGTCATCAATCCACAGCCATTTGCTTAAAGAAGTGCATCAAGCTACAGTGACAGAAATTCAAGGCATTGGAGCAGAGCTTAGAAAAAATGTGACTTCTCAGAAAATCTTGCTCCCTGCTTCCGCAAATGTAGTCATAAGGGACACGGGTATATGGTATAGTTACATTGCAGAGGAGGAGAAGAAAGCAGCAGCAGTGGCAGGAGTAACAGCAAGCCCGATTTCTTCTTCCCCAGCAGTAGCAGAAATTCGAGCTGGTTCGATTCCTTCTTCCCAAGCAGCAGCTACAGCAGCAGGTGTTTCGAGTGCCTCTCTTCAAGTAGCAGCAGTTGGTTCGGGTGCCTCTCTTCCAACTGAAGCGCATGCCCAGGAATGAAAGCGCTGAGAGCATTAATTCTATTTTTGTATGATGGCTGTCATATGTATAAAACGTAAAGTTAGAGGACAGCTGTCCTTTTCCCTTTTAAATAATTTTCTTTAAAGAGGGGAGGTCACATTTTTGTCTATTATTTGGGGAAAAGTCTGTAGGTGACAAGTGTAGAGGGCCAGGTGGCATCCCAAAGGGCATTTGGTAACATTATAAATAGAAGTTAGGAAGTAATGAATAGGACTTTTGGCAGGGAATTATTTTCAGACTTGTACGAGCTATCTTGTATATGTTCTAAGAAAATAAAATCTTCTAATAAAAGCTGGAGAGGACACCCTTTTGCATTGAAATGAAGATTGGATGCACTGTGGATTATTCCTGTGTCTGCTATTCTTTGTTGTGAGATCTTTATGACTGTCTTGAATGATTTCATTTGTATTAAATGATCTTGCTTCTCTCTTTGCAAATGAATTCTCTCTTTCATGAGTAATGAAATGTGTTATGTTTAATTAGAAGCTATCTTTTGATATCTTTATCTTTGCTGTAGCTTTCTCTTTCAGATTTAATGGTTATCTGTTCTTTCTTTAAGATAACTCCTACAGCTCATTGCTCATGCTTTAAATTCGCTCCTTGCAAGGATAGTTAGATTTATTTCAGTCTTACACTTAGATCTGTTTTCCAGTCTTGCATTTAGATTAAATTTAGACTAGGCACTTGCATATCATTATAAAACATAAAATTCAAAAGAACGGTGGATTGGTCCATAATCGGTATAATTGGAATAAAACTCCAAACCCACGGTTGTCGGAACCGCTAACCGGACGGATCCCTATACCAAACGGTAGATAATCTAATTGGGATAATCTATCGAGGAGAATCCCTTTCTGATTGATGCTACGATATCCGAGGCATCAACATGTCCCTTGATTGAACACTTTCTCCTTGCTTGGGCATTCCTTTGTTTTGGTATATTTTTATCCCTTTTTCAGGCCGGACAAGTCCTTTATGAAAAAGGCACTTAGGGAGTTTCTGTTAAGCTCTTTTTTGACTCGTAAAAGAATGAAAAGATCGCCGAGCAATCTTGCTTCCTTTCATGCTCGTTAAAGTACCTCAAAGGGCATCTATCTAGTATAAGTTTGACCCTTTTCCGGACCTGGTAGACTAATTATGAAAAAGGAATACTCTAGTCACACCAGCTAGAAGAGTTCTTCATTTCATCCTTTTATGCTTTTTCGGGCCTTGGAGATTAACACATGAAAAAGAACCCCCCTAGAGTCTTCTTATTGCTTTTAGACTCTCTAAAATTGAAAGAAACCACGAGCATGCACCGTCCTGGGCTCGTACAAATCCACACAAGGGTACCATTCCATTATTTCAAAGTCTTCTTATCGCTTTCAGACTCCTTCAAATTGAAAGCAATCACGAGCACAAACTGTCTTGGGCTCGTATAAATCCACACGATAGTACCATTTTGAGCACACTTCTTCTAGCTCCTTAAACCATAAAGAAGTCCCCCCCGAGTGCCTCTTGGCACTATGATCAATCATCTCGGCAACACCCCCAATAAGGTCGCCTTTGTTTAGAGTATTCTACAGTCTCCTTCCATCTTACACCAACTTGAGTATCACTCCTCCTGGTCTCCATCCCTGATCCATTAAAGCTATGATCCCCTTCCCACCAGTTAGTTTCATATACTACCGAATCACCCCCGCCATCATACTCTGAACAAAGGAAGTTTGAGTCCACCCACTCTCTTTGCCAAGTTATTCCACCCATCCCCAGTATGTTAGTCCTACCATCAATACTCTCACACTTCGGTTTTCCACCTCTTGCTCCTATCAAGGAAACATCATTGCCTTGCTAGTTGCAGGTCTCCCTCTATCGACGATAGCCCATCTATTCCAAAGGATATACCCAGAGGTCCATGTGCCTTGGACTCATCACCATCTGTGGTGAGTGCCTACGGACCATTTTGAGAGGATTCATTAGTGCCTCTCCAAGTGGTTGTTTCTCACATGCTCGACTTCAACACCTTGATTGCATCGTTGAGACTCGCACAGGGTATATATCCCTTCAGTTATTGGTCGAAGACCTTGGATTCCCCCAACTCTAGCACATTGGTGATTCACTTCAAAACACCCAGTTATATGTTCCTATGGATGTCCAGGTTGCATTGGCGATTGTATTTGGAAGCCATCCACTTATATGCTTCCTTGAGTACCCAGTTCAGTTCCAGTCCAGTGTACCATTGAGGGTATGACTCCCTATCACTATGATCCTCCAGTTCATTAGTTCCTCTGGTACCATACTCAGCAACACTATTTTTATTCCAATGTATTAGTTATTCAGCTCCGACATGGTCAGCCCAATAGTCTATCCCAGATTTGTGTCCCCTATGGGCACTTATGATGTACACAGTGGTTCTCCATGTATCTTTCAGGTCCCCATTTTTTGGATCTCATTGTTATTGTTATAGATCTTGATACGAGCATGGGTATGCCCGCCTCGTCCATATGTTGAGATTATACCTCATTCCTTATTGAGGTCATGTATTTTCAGTTTTTGCAGTTTGTTTGGGACCGTTGTTCCGGGCTCTAGTTCATTTCTTCTCCTCTCCACTTCCCAGGAAAACCATAAAAGAGCTATGATGTCTATCAGCCATACGATGAGCTCCTGCCCTCACACATTAAGGGGCAATCTGTTAACACCCAAAAAGTGCTCACTACCACATATCCCTCATTACATGACTCATTTGTCCATATTTCCTACAATATTTTCCTCCAAAACCTTAAAAAACCATTAAAAAGCCTCTAAAAGGCCAAAAACCCCATTTTTTCCCCAAAATAATGTAAATTTCCTCCAAAAATAGCAAAAACCCTCTAAAAAGGGAATATAAAATATAAAAAAGAAGCAAAAACCCTATACAATTGACTTAAACCATATGGTTCCATAAAACCATGCATCAACACTCCACCACTAAAAACCTATAAATAGGTAATGGAGGCTCCCCATTTCATATCCACAATCTTCCATATCCTCATTCTGCCAAAATCACTCATGAAACCCTAGCTCACCACATTGAGCTAATTTCACATTTGAGTGCCCCTTTGGCCCATATCCAAAACACTTTGGAGAAGGAGAAGGAACCCATTGAAGCTTGGAAGCAGCCCTCCTAGACTACTGCAAGAGATTCACCAACCTCAACAGTTGAGGTAAAGTTAATACAAAAGAAAATTCTTATCATATTACTGTCTTTCTATTTCTTGTTGATGCACATGCTAGTTTAAATTTACTTTTCTTTACTGTCATATTTTACTGTTTCATTGAACTGCTACTAAGGAGTCCCTTCTCCTTAGTAGGTTCTCATTTGTACAAGCTAGGGTGAAAACCCTGTCTACAATGGTGCACCACAACCTCATATGGGGAATGAGCCTCCCCCTCCTCCTGACAATTCCTTGCTTATCGAGAAGCCCTCTATTATGCCGCGGATACCGAAAGGTCTTCTTAAGCGCTCTACACATAATCTCAATGCCAAAGCCGCCCAGAACTACTCCATTGTAGAATATTTGGGCCAAACTCCATGTGTCATGTCGGCTCTTGAAGTTTTACAGGCGTGTCCTTCTCAAAGGCATGCCCTTTTGAGTGTGTTAGGAGCTCAGGATGGGGGAAATACCAACATTATCAAGTTCGACACTACTGATATTCAACCTCGCTTACCTTACCATGTGGCTTTTCAAATCCATGTGGAGTGCCTTAATAATTTTGTCAAAAGAACAGTGGTTGACGAAGGTGCTTATATGTCAGTGATGTCATTAGCTTGTTGGAAAGCTCTTGGCTCTCTTCCCCTACTCACGTCTAGAACCATGCTCACTGCATTTGACGGTTAGTCATTTAATCCACATGGGATTATCCCTTCCCTTGTTGTCCACATGGGGGGAAAGCCTGTGCCTATTGAAGTCAAAGTGGTTGATGCATCCATCGACTACAACCTTTTACTGGGTAGGAATTGGATGTACGCTATGAAAGATGTCGCGTCTACTGTATTCAGGATTATTTGCTTTCAACACGAAGGCAAGATAGTGACGATCAATCAGCTAGATTTCGTTAATCCTCCTCTGGAAGCATCCATGAGATCAGTAGTCCCGCAAATTACTGATTCTCATGCGGAAACTAGGAACATGGGTGTTGGCATGTACCCTTCATTGATAGGATCTTATGATTTTCCCACACTGATCCGGATTTATGTGGGAACGAAACAAAAGATAGTATATACAGATATATATTGCAAATAACACAGTGATACAGTAAACACATATTCTATTAAATAGCGGAAATAGAACAAACTGTAAAATACAATAGCTGGAATGGTGGTAGCTATCTCTGAGAAGAGATGTGGCCGCTATGCTCATTCGTGCCAAGATGAATACAAAGAGAGTCCGAAAGGGCCTATTTATAATAAGCATGAGGGAAAGAATCCCAAACATCCAAAAACCTAACCCTAGAAGATGAACCGTCGTAAAGTTTGCGGCCCCAAGGTGGTTAGTTGAACAGTCAACTTCCCGGGGTCATAACTTTTGCATACGATCTCCGTTTAGGGCACTCGGTAGCCCGTTGGAAAGGTCTAACCAAGATTTACAACTTTCGATTGGGCCCAAATGCATGCCGGAGGCAGCCATTTGGTCCCTCGAATCGCCAAAAAATGTCGTTTAGGGCCTCAAAATGGCTCTGAAAGTTCAGGACCCAAAAAACTGCTAAAAGTAGTAAATTACCAAAGTTGCCAGAAGACTGTTTTGAGCCAGTTGGAAGAGGGGGGCTGCCATCGATATCCACCTGGATCACACACCCATGAATTTTATTGGAACCATTTCCGACAATGCGTCTCCTCCTTCGCATAATGTACCATTCCGGACTTCATATTTCGACGATCCGTGGACTCTACCATCTATGAATTCTACGTCTAGAGACATTACGCATGTCATGATGTCTATGCCACTATATGTAGTTGAGCTTGCTTACCAAGATATTCAACAAGCCACTGCAGATATGGATCTCTCTTCTTCTCAGACAGATGAGGAAGATCCCGTTATGTTGCCAATTTGGGTAGCTGACTCCTCTTTTTTGAATGATTGCCTTGATGGTACTTTACCTTCGGATGAAGCTATTATCAAGGCCATGTGTGGTAGTGAGAGGCCTTGGGAGGATATGCACCATCGCTCTTATTTCCTTCCCAACCTCGATCTCATCAAGAAAAAAGAGTTTAGGATGACTCTTGCAGAGATTATTGGTCACCCTGTGGCTCTTTTGGGGTCACATGAGATTTTTGCGGAGGGGAACATGGCTAATATTTCCCCGACTGTATCGATAAACATCTCTTATACTCCTGGAAAGGTTGAAAATGTTTACATCGACGCTAATTGCTCTCCTGAGGAGGTTGCCATCCACACCGAATTGTTTATAGAACTTCAGGAAGCTTTCGCCTGGTCATACGAGGAGATGCCAAGAATAGACCCTAGTATTGTCGAGCATGAGATTAGAATGTATAATCATGCTAAGCCGGTTCGGCAATGTTTTCGAGCCGTTAACCCTAGGAAGGCATCTGTTATCAAGGCAAAGGTGGAGAAGCTACTCAAAGTTGGTTTCATCTACACCATACCCCTTACCGAATGGGTGTCAAATCCTATTCCTATGGATAAGAAGCAGGGAACGCTCCATGTATGCACTGATTTGAGGGACCTGAATCGTGCATGTCCGAAAGACAACTTCCCCATGCCATTGATCGATCAGATCCTGGATGCTTGTGTGGGAAGTGATATTTTTTCATTCATGGACGGATTTTCAGGTTATAACTAGATTCAGATCAAACCCGAGGACCAACATAAGACTGCTTTCATTTGTCCTTGGGGTACGTTTACATATAGGAAAATGCCCTTCGGCCTTAAAAACGTCGGAGCTACATTTCAAGGTGCCATAACGTATGCCTTTCATGACCTTAAAAGTATAATGGAGGTTTTCTTGGATGATATTGTAGGACATTCTCATAAGAGAATGGACCACCCCATGCACCTCCATTGGATTCTCGAATGGTGTATACGTTACAAGATTCAATTGAATCCCAACAAATGCATTTTTGTGGTGAGGTCTGGTCACCTTCTAGGATTTATAGTTTCGAAAGAGGGTATTAGAATCGATCCTCACAAAGTTGAGGCAATACTTCAGTTGTCTCCTCCGCGTAACTTGTTTCAGCTTCAAAGCCTCCAATGGACAGCTACTTTTCTACGTCGATTTGTAGTAAATTATGCTAATCTTACCAAAGGTTTCGCGCGTCTGTTGAAGAAAGACACACCATTTATTTGGGATGGGCGAGCCCAGCAGTCTTTTGATTCCCTTAAGAAAGCTTTGGTATCAGCCCCTGTGCTTAGTCCACTATACTTTGCATGAGATTTCATACTTTATGTGGCTGCGTCTCAAGAGATGGTTGGCATGGTCTTGGTTCAGGTTGATGATGCACTCGTCGAGCATGTCATTTATTACCTCAGTTGAAATCTAGTAGATGCTAAATTGAGATATACTCACGTGGAAAAGCTGGAACTTGCGATTGTCCATGCAGTCCAACGGTTACGACATTACATTTTGCTTAGAACAACCATAGTTGTAGCACATATCAATCCGTTTCAGTTAGGGCTATCACGACGCCTTATAGGGGGGAAGTAAAATAAATGGATTGTGATCCTTCAGGAGTTTGATCTCGATTTTGCTTCAACGAAGTCAGTGAAATCGTTGGTGTTTGATGAGCTTATGTTAGACCTTCCGAGACTTGATGAGGATGTCATTCATCAAGATTCTTTTGTGGATGAGCACTTATTTATTATCTCGTCCGAGGACCCTTGGTATGGGGATGTCATTGTATATCTCCAAACTTTGAAGTTTCCTCCACATTATTCATGAGATGAGAAATGGCGTGTAAAACAACACGCTAAAGATTATACTATCATCGGTGACACTTTGTATCGCCGAGGAAAGGATTCTATTCTCCATCGTTGCTTGACTCACGAAGAAGCGGAGCATGTGCTTAACGATTTCCATGCTGGGGTGTGTGGCGGTCACTTATCCGGGCTTGCTACAGCCCAATGTATTATGCGAGGTTGTTAATTTTGGACTTCAATATTTAAAGATTGTATTAACGCTGTGAAGAGATGTCACCCTTTCCAGGTGTTTTCTCGGAATATACACTCACATCTAGTGCCCCTTCATCCGATCATCACCGTCGGTCCCTTCACCAAGTGGGGGGTGGATTTCATGGATTGCAAACCAACTTCAACTGGGAGGCATCACCATATTATAGTGGCTGTGGACTACTTTTCCAAATGGGTTGAGGCCATGCCTACCATAAAAGTCGATGGTGCTACAGTAGCCCATTTCATGTTCAATCAGATTATTACTCAGTTCAGTATTCCGAAAGAGATTATCACTGACCATGGCAGTCACTTTCAGAAAAAAAATGATGGAGGATTTGTCACCCAAGCTTGGGTTCCATCAAGAACACTCATCTTCTTACTATCCCCAAGCGAATGGTCAGGTTGAAGCAGTCAATAAGTATTTAAAGACCATTCTCCAACGTACCATCCAACAAAGAAGAACCAATTGGCACATTATGTTATATCCTGCTTTATGGGCATATCGAACTGCAGTCAAGACTGCCACTGGGTTCTCACCGTTTTAGCTAGTATATGGTGTGGAGTCACTTTTACCGATTCAATGCGAAATCCCTTTGCTTAAACTGGCCATAGAACTCCTCCCTGATACGACGGGTCTTGAGCAACGTTTAATCCACCTTGAGCAGCTTGACGAGTAGCGTCAAGATGCCGTCGTGGCTATAGATGCCAATAAACATCGTGTTAAGGTTCATTATGATAGGTTTGTCCATCCCCGACAGTATGCTCAAGGTGACTTGGTCCTCTTATATGACCAAGCTAAAGAATCCCTAGGGGCAGGCAAGTTCAACCCCATGTGGCATGGTCCTTATATTGTGAGGCATGTCCTTGAAAAAGGAGCCTATGCATTAGAAGACTATGAGGGGAATGCCTTGAAGGAGCCTAGAAATGGGCTCTACCTCAAGCGGTATTATGCTTGAACTTCTAGTTCGAGCTAATGCCTTTGTATACTATTGTATAGTTCTTTTTGTACATAGTTTAGATTTATTTTGGTCTTCGGGTTTGTTGATTCGCTTTCGTTTGATTGACAGATGTCAGTGGAATCTCCTACGTTCTTAGGTTTCGTGGATGGTGCTATCCGTCATACGCAGCAGCTTGCTTCTGCTGCTTGGGTTATTTATTCGCCTAACCATCTAGTTGTGTCTTCAGGAGGTGCTTGGCTCGGTCCTACATCTAACAATGTGGCTGAGTATAGTGCCGTGGTTGAGCTACTTCGAGATGCTATTTCACATGTCATCCAGTCTTTAGAATTCCACTTGGATTCACAACTAGTTGTGTCTCAATTGAATGGGCAGTACTGTGTGCGAGATCCTACACTACTATGGAAATTCCTAAGGGTAAGACTCTTGGAACGACATTTCGTTTCAATTACGCACATTCATGTTCCAAGAAGTGTTAATCATATATCTGATGCATACGCTAACTATGTATTAGATTGGCATTTTTCACACTCACAATGAAGCACACAAATAAAAGAAGACATTCATACATTTGTACATACACACATATAGTAGAACCGGAGAACCAAAGTTTTTTATAAATAATGTGTCCAAAAATGGTAGTGTCATAATACAAAATTGAATCCCGTAGCCCTCAAAAATATACATATCGATACAAAATATGGGAACCCGAGATGCCTAATCACTATGAGGAGGCCTAGCTATCACCCTGTTCGGATATCCACATCATCTTTTTCAGGATCTTACATGCAATTAGGGTTCGCATGCACTTTGCATGCATCCCAGTCACCAGGTTGATGCCTCCAGTACCTTACCCACCTTATTCTAGCACCCAGGAGCCACTTACTTTAGATTTTTATCCCTCCTAGTCAGGAAGGCACCCACTTTTCACCTACTTCCAGAGAAGGGCGCACTTCTTCACCTACCACTGCAGTTCCACTTCAGTTACACTCAGTTAGCTCTGATTCTCCTTGATTTGAGGCTAGTTTCACTCCCGACTGACTGTTTCACTTCCGTTGGACCTCCAGATTGACTAGATGACTTGTTTTGACTTCAGTTAGCCTCCCATGCACCCTCCACTAAGCCCACTTCCCTATATCAGTGCTACACACTTCAGTTACACATGTTACACTCAGTTAGATTCAGATTGACACCTAGATGACTGGTTCTTGTGCATTGATGACCACCACTGATTGATGATGAGGACTCCTAGTTGGAGTCAATCTATTCCATTCAATGATTCGCATGACCTCCTTAGGAAATTCGAATTGCTTAGTCATTGTTACTATATTCTACTGTAATCATTCACCCTTATTGGGATATTGAGCACTGATGCATGTTTTGCACAGTTTTACACCATATTTTCTATGTTCATCTATTGTGATTGATTTACTTGTTCATTAGATATGCTGTGACTAATTTTACATGGTATCAGAGCCATTGCAGGGACAAGATCTCTTTTCTACAGGTGTTTCTACAAGAATATTTGAGTGAATTGCTCAAAAATTGCAAAACATTTTGGCATGAAAGATCTCAAGGGCATTTGCTCCTGTGCATGCAAAGCTTGAAAATACATCCAATACCACTCCAGAAGCTTGAGTTTCCACATAATTCCTGGAACTGATACATTGGACCCATTCAACATTGTTTGATCTCCAATCCCAGGTGTGATGCAACTATAAAAGGGTGGATTGTTCGACCTCATTGTTTTTGGTTTATTGTGATTTGCAGGTTATTGTCTCCATCATTTGCATTCGCTACTCTGCCCTTGCAAGCTTCTCTACATCAGTGTGCACTCACTCCTAGCAATGGAATACTCTTCTTCAAAGCCTATCCTCACCCCATTCAATTATTTTGATTGGAAAGATGATATGGAGATCATATTACATTCAAAAGGTTACTACCGAGTCACTCTTGGTCTTGAATTGGAGCCAAACAACTTGTCAGATAGAACCAAACACTACAACAAGCTTGATGAAGCTTATGGTCTTCTTTGTCTCTCCATCTCCAAAGATCTTCACTTCCATCTCAGCAGATTGAAGACTCCAAAAGCTATATGGGAGCAACTTGAAACACTATTTGGCAAGCAGGACGAGCTTAGGGATTTTCAATTAGAGAATGAATTGATTGCCCTTAGTCCTGAGAATTTCGAGACCATTAATGAATTCTTCACAAAATTCAAGAACTTGAACTTGCATTTGAAGAACAGTGGAGTTATCAAAGAGGATAAACAATTGATCCTCTCCATTCTAAGCAAGCTTGGTAAAGATTATTCGGTATTTGTCTCTACTTTCAATTCTGGTCGGCTAACTACCCCGAATTGGAAGATGCCTACCTTGAATGCCTTCATTGAGTCCGTCACAAAAGAGCATGACAAGTTGATTCAAATGGGGTCCATAAGCTCCAAAGATTCAGCTCTATATGTTCAAGGACCCAAGATCTCGAATTGTAAAGGAAAGAAAAAGAAGGAGAAGCCCAAATTCGAACCTCACAAGCAAAGAGAGAAAGGCAAACAGACGGATGCACCATCCAGTTCAAAGTTCAAGCAAAAGGCAAAGAAGGTAACCAAAAATCTAAATGTGCTTATTGCAACCGTGGCTTTCATCCCGAAATTTCATGTATGAAGAAGACTATAGATCAAATGGCCCTCCTTTTGGAAAAGAACAACATAACTCTTCCTGACGGTGCAAGGAAGAAGGATAGGAATGATGATCATGAAAGAGGACAAGCACTCATGGCAACTGTTTCGAAGCCCACTACTCTCTTGATAGATTTGGGTGCATCGAATCATATGGCTGTAAATATTGATTCTTTTTATTCATTCGATCCAAACAGCTCCATCCCCATCCATTTGGGAGATGACTCAAAAATTTCTTCAAAGGGCAAAGGTACGATTCATGTAGATCATGGAAGCTTTCAAAATGTTCTCTATGTGCCTTCCTTGGCTTCAAATCTTCTTTCTGTGTATCAAATGACACACACTGGTGAACTGAAGCAAGTCACATTCAGCCCTAATATAGTTGAAATTTCTGATATCAAAAGTGGAAGACTTGTTGCAGTTGGAAAGGCAAACCACACTGCAAAATGCTATGAGTTTTCACACTTTATTCCGCTTGCATAGCCCACTGCTCTTCACACACATGGTAATGAGGTTAGTAGGCTTTGGTATGAAATATTTTGACATTTTAATTATAATTATTTGCTACTGCTATCAAACAATTCCAAGGTAGATGGTCTTCCACAACTCCGTTCCTCGAAGGGAATATGCACTGGTTGCATCATTGGGAAGCACCCCGAGCACAGATTCGACCGCGGAAAAGCTAGCAGAGCTTCTACAGTTTTGGGGTTGATACATTCTAATATAAGTGGTCTGCTACCCCATACATCATTAAATGGTTCATGGTATGTTTTGACATTTATTGATTATTTTTCCCGCTTTACATGGGTTTTCTTTCTCAAAAACAAGTCAGAAGTGCTTGGAAAATTCAAGGATTTTAAGGCTTCTGTTGAGATCGCCACTGCGAGCAAGATCAAAGCTCTTAGATCTGATAATGGTGGAGAATATATCAAGGCCGATTTGTTGCAACTTAGTTCCCAAAGCGGAATTCAGATCCAACATACAGTTCCCTACACACCCCAGCAGAACGGTGTAGCGGAAAGGAAAAATCGGTCACTGAAAGAGATGGCTACATGCATGATTGAATCAAAAGGTTTGGATGCAAATATTTGGGCTGAAGCAATCAATGTTTCTGCATACATACAGAACCATGTTCCACATTCATCCATGAAAGGTATGACTCCTTTCGAAGCATTCTTTGGTCACAAACCGGATGTGTCAAATTTGAGAGTTTTTGGCTCTACTGCATGGGCTAGAATTCCTTCCAAGAAGAGACGAGCTTTGGATCCACAAAGTATTGAGTGCATACTGATAGGATATGGGGAAGAATCAAAATCATATAAACTCATGGATATCAGATCTAAAAATATATTCATAGAGCGCAGTGTGCAATTTGAAGAACCGCTTCAAGAATTGCAACTAGTCGAGGAAGAGACTGCCGATTCACTGCCTTCACCAGAAGAAGATCGGTGCAGCGATAATGAAGGTATGAGTTCTGATATTTCTGATATTTTAGAAGCACATGATGATCATGACATATCAGGTTCAGAATCCGACCATTATGATCCTCCTCAGTTACCAAAGTGGGCCCAAAACACTCTTCAATCTGCTGGTTCGAACCTTGGAAATCCTGCTGATCTGAGACGAACAAGAGCAAACTTTCAAAGAGAAGGTATGGATCTTTCTATTGCTGATCCATTAATTCTTGATATTTTTTATTTGATGGCTGGTTCAGATCCCACATCATACTATTCTTCTCATCGATATCTGAGATGGCAAAGTGCCATGGATGAAGAGTACAGTTCTCTTCAAAAGAACAACACATGGGAGCTAGTTTCTCTTCCACCTGGAAGAAAATTAGTGAATTGTAAATGGGTCTACCACATGAAAGTTGCTACTAGTGGATCTATCAGCAAATACAAAGCAAAGTTGGTGGAAAAAGGTTTCTCCCAAGTCCAAGGACTGGACTACATTGAGACCTTTGCACCGGTTGCAAAGATGGATTCTATCCGCCTTGTTTTGGCTAATTCCGCAACCAAGCACTGGGAAGTGCACCACATGGATGTGAAGAGTGCAATTCTACATGGAGACCTTGTTGAAGAGGTATATATGCAGCAGCCAGAGGGATACACATCAGATCCATCATTAGTTTGCAGATTGAAGAAATCTTTGTATGGGTTAAAACAGGCCCCAAGAGCTTGGTATGCAAAGATGGACTCCTTCCTTCTTTCTTAGAATTTCCAAAGATGCCTTATCTGATCCGAATGTGTATCTTAAGCGAGTTAAAGGTAATTTGTTGGTTATTGTACTTTATGTTGATGATCTTCTCAATACTGGTAGCACTCTTACTTCAATAAACAAGCTAAAAAATGCCTTAAATCTAGCTTTTGACATGAGCGATTTGGGCTTGCTGAGTCACTTTTTGGGCTTGGAGATAGCTCAAATTTTTTATAGGATCACTGTATCTCAGCAAAAATATGCTTCCGACCTGTTATTGAAGTTTAATATGGCTGAATGTAAGGCATCCCCATTCCCATTCCTCTCAGGAATCAGTCTTGAGGAGTGAGATTCTACACTGCTTGCAGATTGCAGTATGTATCGACAGTTGATTGGTTCACTACTTTATTTGACACACTCAAGGCCTGATATTTCATATGCCGTGAGTGCCATGTCAAGGTATATGCAGCAGCCACATGAGCTTCATTGGCGAGCAGCCAAGTGGATCTTGCAGTATGTGCAAGGTATGAGACAGTTTGGCATACATTATGCTGCAGATTCTGAGCTTGATTTCATTGGTTTTACTGATTCAGATTGGGCAGGTGATAGCATTGATCGGAAGTCCACTTCTGGTTATGTTTTCATGATTGGTCATGGTGTTATTTTCTGGTCCAGCAAAAAGCAGGTAGCCATTGCACTTTCTTCAGCAGAGGCATAGTATCGAGGGCCAGTCAATGCCTGCATTTAGGCAGTTTGGTTGCAGGGTATTCTTTCCGAGTTTGGTTTTGGTGGCACTACTTCGACTGTCCCATTTTGTGACAATCAAAGTGATATCAAGATCTCCACAGATCCAGTTCAGTGGTATAGGACCAAACACATTGAGATTCATATGCATTACATTCGACAGTTGGTGCATGATCGCACCATCATTCTGCAATATTGCCCTACTGATGAGCAAATTGCAGACATCTTCACCAAGAGCTTCACTGAGAAGAAGTTCTCTTACCTCCGTTCACTGTTGGGGGTGAGTTCCATCATGGTGGATACAGATTGATCCATTATTATGCTTTAGCTTGAGGGGGGGATTTCTTCCCACTGGGTTTTCCCTCTTTCCTCACTTAGTTTATTTTCAGCATTTTTTGGATTATTGTATTGAGGTGACCTTTGGTCTTAGTTACCAGGGCCCCACATTATTTTTTGCACATCATAGTATAGCTTGAGGGGAGGTGTTTGGATATCCACATTATCTTTTTCAGGATCTTGCATGCAATTAGGGTTTGCATGCACTTTGCATGCATCCTAGTCACCAGGTTGATGCCTCCAGCACCTTACCCACCTTATTCTAGCACCCGGGAGCCACTTACTTCAGATTTTTAGCCCTCCTAGTCAAGAAGGCACCCACTTATCACCTACTTCCAGAGAAGGGCACACTTCGTCACCTACCACTGCAGTTCCACTTCAGTTACACTCAGTTAGCTCCGATTCTCCCTGATTTGAGGCTATTTTCACTCCCGACTGATTGTTTCACTTCCGTTGGACCTCTAGATTGACTAGATGACTTGTTCTGACTTCAGTTAGCCTCCCATGCACCCTCCACTGAGCCCACTTCCCTATATCAGTGCTACACACTTCAGTTACACATGTTACACTCAGTTCGACTCAGATTGACACCTAGATGGCTAGTTCTTGTGCATTGATGACCACCACTGATTGATGATGAGGACTCCTAGTTGGAGTCAAGCTACTCCATTCAGTGATTCGCATGACCTCCTTAGGCAATTCGAATTTTTCAGTCATTGTTACTATACTCTATTGTAATCATTCATCCTTACTGGGATATTGAGCACCGATGCATGTTTTGCACAGTTTTCACCATATTTTCTATATTCATCTGTTGTGATTGATTAACTTGTTCATTAGATCTGCTGTGACTAATTTTACACACCCCGACAGGATGTGTTTAATAAAAATAATGCACTGCATTCGCGACACGCTGCAGTAGTCGCACCCAGTTGCTTGGCACCCCCACTACCTGGCGGTGCATATCCTCTAGTAGTTGTGCCACCTCTACCTGTGGTACCCTGGTAGTCATTCATGATAGGTTGGACCACAGAGTTTGTAGTGTCTGCTCTGTTGCAACACCTACCATCTCATCACCCCTGCCCCAACAATGATGTCTCAGAAAACCATCAGGTCTCACTGGGCCCTTGTCTGCGAGCAAACAGTCAAACATTAATATTTGATACTACCCCAAAATGATTTTTGCATTTACATCTATAATAAAAAATCCATGAAAATTTAATATACCAAAAACTAAAAAGAGTGCTCACCAAGGTCTACGAACGCTGCATTTAGTGGGAGCGGCATGTCTCGATCCTGCCGGAAGTCTATCCCTACATAGGGGTAGTCATCTATCACTATGACCTGTCGATCCCACCCGTGAAAGAACTCCTCTGTATATGGTGATTCCTGACGGCCACCACCTTGTCTCATCAAGACCTCAGCCCACTTGGTCATGGTTGGGTCGCGGAGACTATGAGAAGGGACCTCAACCCTCAGACTGAGCCCCAGAACCTGCTCGAAGAAGAAGCTGCACAAAATACTGCCATATCCAAATTTTTTTGCATCCCCCTTCTTGCACTATATCAGCTGGGTCTTCATGGACCCCAGTAGCGTAGTACACCATTCAAATATCATAGGATGCATACACTACGATGCATAGATAATAACTAGCCTGGATGCCTGGTGAAGAGCTTTCGAACTAGTAATCCGCACTAAAGTTGCCATGACAACTTTCATGCTCAGGTTGACTATGGCTCGGATGGGTACCTGACTCCCCACTGCCCGAGTATTTGGAACACAATACCTTTCTATATAGTCGGGGATGGTGATCCCACCACCCACAGTTTGAGACTGAAGGCTTGCCACCTCACCTCAGCGGGACAAACCTGTAATGAAGTAGATATCTTCCACTTCCATTGAAATTATTTTCCCATCTAGGTTGATGTTATGTGCATCGACATCCCAATAGTCTATCAAACGGCGGAGCAATAGGTTTTGGGCCCTCAAACCCCCTATGCTCCAAAATTTGTATAAACCACATGCTTGTAGCACTTGCTATGCATGCACATCGTTACGAATGTCCTCATCCACTGGGTCATGTTCTCTCTCTCTCCACTCTAGAACCATTTTAGAAAGAGAAAACCCCAAGGATTTAGTCAGTTTTGCTTAAAAAAATAGCTTCACGGCCGTACCCACAAGAAGTTGTGCTCATAGAGGTGTGTACACGCAGTCAACATGTGCGTTGAATGTGCGTACCCAACCCTACCTATGACCCGCATAGTTATAGCCCGCAGTTAGCAGCGTGACCATGTAGGGCAAGGCTAAACAAAAATTTTAACCAATGAAAACTGAAATAAAAACCTTGAAATGAAGGTGGGGATGAGATTCTCAACCTGCTCCTGACGGTTTGATCATCGGATGCCTGTAGCTCCTAGAATTAGTAGCTGAACTTTGAGGTGAAAACTAACCACAAAACTCCAAATGGGTGAATAGTAAAAATGAATTGTAAATTGTAAATTTTTGTTACTATTTATAATTTTCAAGACTCACTTGTCTATATTTTTCGCCATTATATGCTGTTTTGGACTAATATAACGTCTTGGAGTAGCATCTTTGGCCAGATCTCTTTAGCGGGAGTTGTTTCCGAGCATTTCACACCTACGACAGGTACATTTCACACCTGGCATATAGGTTAGATGTCATTTTCACATGCATTATGCATTTGACCTTTTGACCACTTTCATAAACCCTAGGTGCGACCCCGCTTCTTAACTGACATAGAACCTTCACACTGTCATAGAAGTGTCGTTATGTGGCGGTAGGGCCTTTTCGAACATGGGTACCTTAGTTAGAACCCCTTTGTGCATTCTGGTGCCCATGCCGTTGTCTGTCCTTAGGATTGGGAGTCCTTTGTAGTTACACCATGACATTGCGATAAAGACTCATACTCTACTTTGTCATATGCTGGACATCTCCCTTAAGGACTCCCCTTAGTTATATCAGGTTGTGATTGCATTGCATCATCGTGATTGCCGCTTGAGCCTTGTGCCAGCTCCCGCTTACTCAGTTGTTAGCCTGGTGCTTGAGCACTTTTCCCTGTCGAGCCTTGCAGAACTTCCATTTATCCTTCACAATTTGATGACCTTTTGACCCTGAGGGAACACCCCCCGAGTGTCCACATCCTGCACATACTTCCTTGCATTGATTATAGGTATGTTCCACTGCTTGGGACTAGTCTGCTCACTATTTGACACTCGTTCCCTCACTTGTACTATAAGCAATTTTATTCTTTTTCAAGCTTTCTCCAAATATGAAAAAGACCAAAAAAAAATAAAAAAATCAAATATTCCAAAAAGCCGAATAGGATTTTGGTTACTAATTCTAGTTGGGAGTTGTGTCGCCTTTGAACAGAGCATTCATTCCATTCCATACATTATGAGTGGGGACTATAGTTGGACCTTAGGAGCTGTACTTGTTTCTCAGTTTACTCCACCGATTGGTTAAGCTTCCAGTCATTATGGATCCCTTTGTGGTGCCTCTTGCATCACACAGTCTATATCGAGTCTATGCTGCCTAAGTCTATCCAGTTGCTCATGCTCTTGTTCAAAGGAAGTCCTAAAACTAGAGTCGGCCACTCCTCAGATCTCTTGACTATTGCATGTTGGCCATCCTTATTGAGTCAGTCCGTTTCACCTGAGATCTTCCAAATATTTTAGCGTAGCTGGTACCTCGTGCTGGTTGATGAGGGATTCCTTAATGCCCTCCTTCCAGTGAGTCTCATTCCATCAACTTCAACTCATTTATTCTGGAACTTGAGGCTTAGAGTTCGGTTGAGTACCTTGAGGCTTGCGGTCATTAGTGGCGGGTTCTCTCGCCATCGACAATTTTGGGAATAAATCAATGTCCCCTAATCGATGGATTCATCCTAGTGTTCGACTTCAACTCATCCATTCACACTCCGATGATTGTGCTCTGTGCCTTGATGCCCATTTTCATTATTGGTGGGTTATCTCACGTCTGTTAATGGTATACATCATTGACCGGTAATCAGACGATGTCACATCAGGTTCGACCTCAACTCCTTTATTCACTTGATGGGACTTGCACCGTCGAAGAATTGTGTAGAAGACCCCAGGAAATAGTGGCATTCAGTATGCTACTTATGATTATGACTTTACATCTGAGATATCACCTCTCAGATATCAGCAGTTTGTAGTTATACCATGACTTTACTGGGATTCCTTTGTAGTTATACCATGACTTTGTGATAAAGACTCATACTCAACTTTGTCTTATGCTGGCCATCTTCCATAAGGACTCCCCCCATTTATATCATGTTGTGATTGCATTGCATCATCCTACTTGCCGCTTGAGCCTTGTGTCAGCTCCCGCTCACTCAGTTGTTAGCCTGGTGCCTGAGCACTTTTCCCTATTGAGCCTTGCAGAGCTTCCATTTATCCTTCACAATTTGATGACCTTTTGACCCTGAGGGAACACCCCCCGAGTGTTCACATCCTGCACATACTTCCTTGCATTGATCATAGGTATGTTCCACTGCTTGGGAATAGTATGCTCGCTATTTGACACTCGTTCCCTCACTTGTTGTACTATAAGCAATTTTATTATTTTTCAAGCTTTCTCCAAATATGAAAAAAACCAAAAAAAATAACAAAAAATCAAATATTCCAAAAAGCCAAACATGATTATGGTTACTACTTCTAGTTGGGAGTTGTTGTGTCGCCTTTGAACAGAGCATTCATTCCACTCCATACATTATGAGTCAGGACTATAGTTGGACCTTAGGAGCTGTACTTGTTTCTCAGTTTACTCCACCGATTGGTTAAGCTTCCAGTCATTATGGATCCCTTTGTGGTTCCTCCTGCATCACACAGTCTATATCGAGTCTATGCTGCCTAAGTCTATCCAGCTGCTCATGCTCTTGTTCAAAGGAAGTCCTAAAACTAGAGTCGGCCACTCCTCAGATCTCTTGACTATTGCATGTTGGCCATCCTTATTGAGTCAGTCCGTTTCACCTGAGATCTTCCAAATATTTTAGTGTAGCTGGTACCTCGTGCTAGTTGATGAGGGATGCCTTAATGCCCTCCTTCCAGTGAGTCTCATTCCGTCGAATTCAACTCATTTATTCCGGAACTTAAGGCTTAGAGTTCGGTTGAGTACCTTGGCTTGCGGTCATTAGTGGTAGGTTCTCTTGCCATCAATAGTTTTGGAAATACATCAATGTCCCCTGATCGATGGATTCATCCTAGTGTTCGACTTCAACTCATCCATTCACACTCCGATGATTGTGCTCTGTGCCTTAATGCCCATTTTCATTATTGGTGGGTTATCTCGTGTCTGTTAATGGTATACATCATTGACCGGTAATCAGACGATGTCACATCAGGTTCGACCTCAACTCCTTTATTCACTTGATGGGACTTGCACCGTCGAAGATTTGTGTAGAAGACCCCAGGAAATAGTGGCATTCAGTATGCTACTTATGATTATGACTTTACATCTGAGATATCACCTCTCAGATATCAACAGTTTGTACCTCCAGTTTGCACCAGTTGTTTCCTTTTCAGCAAGAGAACATATCTTACTGTAGAGGGATCATGGCTATGATCACTTATGACAAGTATTCATTATGTACTGCTTATTCATGGCCATTGTATCATATTGCTATACTATACCGACATGCATTCATAGATTCTATTGTATTACGACGAGTGAGCTGCTCCTTCCACTTGTGTCTCCATCACTCCACTGCTGAGATTTATAATATGTTTCGGCCATCGTAGCATCAGTCTATAACCTCACACATTAGGGGACATCTGTTACAGCGAAATTTTTCACGTTGTGAGCATCAACACTCTTTGGCCTGCAGGATCCATTTCACTAACTCAGATCCACTTTATATCCTTCAGACACTATTTTTCCCTATTTTTTCCCTTGTACCCTAGCTGCATCATCACAGAGGGCATACCCGCGAGTTGCATCACAATAGCCCGCGGGTAGCATGTAAAATGGTAAAAATCACTAGTTTATTACTTTTTACTCCCAAAAGGTGGTCATAGGGTGACCTTTGGCCCTCCATTTGCCCCGTAACGTCTCGATGTGTCCTTTCACTTACCTTTGGGAGGACTATATATTGAGCACATATGGCTTATGGATAAAGAGGAGAAAGAAGAGCAAGAGAACTCTAGTGGATTTTTTCCCTATCTTGAGTCTACACTCATTAATCCTTGTAGTTGTGAACCCCTTATGTTCACCTTCCAAACTCCTATCATAGTTTGAGTTTTCCATTCCATGGAGGATTGAAGTGGTGGAGGTGCAAGTTGATTGACTCGGATCTTGGTTCAGATTGGTTGCCGGCAAGAGGTTGTATCATATTATGCTTCTTGTTGTTTATTAATAGAAATATTCATATTCTCGTCCATTAATGTTGTGAATGTTGTTTATGCTACATTGGGTTGCATTTACTTATAATATCATGGACCATTGCTATTGATGATGTTAATGTCATTTATATATTATATATACTTGTTATGTATTGGTTGTCAAGACTAATTTGCAGATTCAAGTGCACGGATTGAAAGCTCCAATGGGGATCTACACCAAACGTTTGGATCAAGGTTGGTTGTATTATTCATTATCTTAGCATTGTCATTTATATAGCATAGTACTGAGAATTGAGTTAATTTCTGGTAGTCAGCTGTCTGTTGTGGTCTACCCCAAGCCATAGTGAGTTTTCTCCAACACAAGTCCATCTCTGCTACAGGGAATGTAATAGGATACTATGAGAAACCTGCAATCACAAACAAACAAAAACATTTTAGGTCGACAACCTGCACTTTTCAAGTTGCATCACACCTGGAATAGCCTATCAAGCAAGCTTGATAAGTCAAATGCACATTATCTAGGATTTATGTGGAAAAATTTCAACTTCTAGTGCAGTGTTGGAATATTTTGTAGAAAACTTGCTCAATATTCATATAAAGAACTGTGATGAAGAATTTCCTTGTCCTTCCATGGCTCTGATACCATGTAAAATCTAAGAACAACAGATCTATGAAACAAAGACAACAGTTAATAGAGATGCATGCAACAAATAATATGTCAAAACACTAAAGCAGAAGGTTTGAGCAGTTCATGTATTATCATAAACTCAGACGAGGTTTACAATGTGTAATGATGGCTATAATAATCCAAGAAATTCGAATTCTAGAGAGGTCATTCGAATTGAATGCATGAGAGTGGCTTACTTAGCAGTTAACACCACTTGGCACATCCTTTAACCACTTAAATACCATGTAACTGACTCTAACTGACTCTGAAACTATCTAACTGAGTCTAATTGAATACATAACTCAACTGAATGCCCAAAATTAGGGGACGACGCCTTTTTGTCTACAGTTAACTAAATATTAGGTGAAAATAACACCATATGAAATCAACCAGTGTAGTAGGGAGACTTTCGGTCTTCAGTTGGCTAAATATAATAATAAAAGCCGTTAGTTATACTGAGTAGGGCACTTTAGTCATGCAAATCACCTCATTTGGATCCCTGAATGATGGAGGAGGCCTAGTTAACTGATATTAATGGCCCAGATGACTCCCCGAATGTAGGAGGAGGCCCATTTCACTGAAACTAATGATCTACTGATGATTTAAGCACGTAATTGAGTCAAAATACTTACAATAAGTGGCAAATTAAGCTTTGAAGTTAAAATATATGATGCATGGTTGGAAAATGCTCCAGCAGTCCATTCCCAATTGTATAAGCAAGATTGGAAAAAGTAGAGTTCAATCATCGAATTCCCAATGGGCCATTTTGTACATGGAAACGATTTGATTCCGTTATCAGTAGATGAGAGACGTTTTATTCCAAGATATAATAAACCATAAAACTTAAACCTAAATTAAATTGATTAATAACATAAACCATAGCAACATTGTGTCATTTATTAGCACATTATTAATTAATGGAAACTCGATTGCTAACTACTTTATTATTAGCTATTTGTTGTTACTACAGGTTCAATAGTTTTACTATGGACATAATTGCCACTTGTATATATAATGCACCAATCCTCCATCTTCTTTCTGTCTTGGCACAAGTATCATTATTGTCCTTCTTCCTTGTTCCATATGGAAGAGCAATGTTATTTTCCTCGAAGATAAGGGCCATCTAATAAATAGTTTTCTTCATGCATGATCTTTCAAGATGAAATCCCCTGCCATAGTAAGAACACTTTGTCTTCTCCTTGCCCTTTTTCTTTTCTTTTCTTGAACCCGATGGATAATCTGACTGCAATTGGTATTCTCCTTTTTCTTGGAATGATCAAACTTGGTATTCTCTTTCTTTTGATTTCATTTACCATTCGTATCTTTGGGTCCTCCAGCAAATAGGGATTGATCTTTAGAGGTTTTTATGGACCGATATGAACAATATTTTCATGCTCTTTTGTTAAGGACATAATGAATGCGTTCAAGGTAGGCATCTTCCAATTCGGAATGGTGAGTTTTCCCTAATGAAAAGTATAGGCAAACATTGAATAATATTCTCCTAGATTCGTAAGGATTGAAATAATCAACTCCTCATCTTTCTTCTCAACACAACATTGCTTCAACTGAAGCACCAAATGCTTGAACTTGGTGAAGAACTCATTGATGGTCTCAAAATTCTCAGGATTGAGGGAAATGAGTTCATTCTCCAACTAATAAGCCCTCATGTCATCCTATTTTCCGAAGAGTTTGGTAAGTTGTTCCCATACTTCTTTCAAAGTCTTCAATCCACTGATATGAAAAAGAATATCTTTTGAAATATTGAGACATAAGAAACCATAAGCTTCATCAAGCTTATTGAATAATTTGGACTTCTCTATGGAAGCATTAGGCTCTATTTCTTTTCCCATAGTAACTCTGAACAGTCCCTTGGAGCGTAATACAATATCTATGTCATCCTTCCAGTGATAATAGTTGAAAGGGGTAAGGATATATTTATAAGAAGAGTCCATCTCTGCTATAGTGAATGCAATAGGATACTTAGAGAAACCAGCAATCACAAACAAAAAAAAAAACATTTTGGGTTGACAACCTGCACTTTTCAAGTTGCATCACACCTAGAATAGCTTATCAAGCAAGCTTGATAAGTCATATGCACATTATCTAGGATTTATGTGGAAAAAGTTCAACATCTGGTGCAGTGTTGGAATATTTTCGAGAAAACTTGCTCAATATTCATCTGAAGAAGAGTTTCCTTATCCTTCCATGGCTGTGATACCATGTAAAATCTAAGCACAACAAATCTTTGAAACAAAGAGAACAATTACTAGGGATGCATGCAACAAATAATATGTCAAAACACTAAAGCAGAAGGTTTGAGCAGTCCATGTATTATCATAAACTCAGACGAGGTTTACAATGTGTAACGATGGCTATAATAATCCAAGAAATTCAAATTCCAGAGAGGTCATTCGAATTTAATGCATGAGAGTGGCTTACTCGGGAGTTAACACCACTCGACACATCATTTAACCACTTAAATACCATGTAACTGACTCTAACAGACTCTGAAACTATCTAAATGAGTCTAACTGAATACAAAACTCATTTGAATGCCCAAAATTAGGGGAGGGCGCCTTTCTGTCTACAGTTAACTGAATATTAGGTGAAAATAACACCAGATGAATTCAACCAGTGTAGTAGGGAACCTTTCTGTCTCTAGAGGGATGAATATAATAATAAAAGCCGTTAGTTATATTGAGTAGGGCACTTTAGTCATGCAAATCACCTCATTTGGATCCCTTAATGATGGAGGAGGCCCAATTAACAGATATCAATGGCCCAGATGACTCCCCGAATGTAGGAGGAGGCCCAGTTCACTGAAACTGATGAGTTAAGCACGTAATTGAGTCAAAATACTTAGAATAAGTGGCAAATAAAGATTTGAAGTTAAAATAAATGATGCGTGGTTGGAAAATGCTCCAGCGGTCCATTCCCATTGGTATAAGCAAGATGGGAAAAAGTAGATTTCAATCATTGAATTCCCAATGGGCCATTTTGTACTTGGAAACGATTTGATTCCATTATCAGTGGATGAGAGACATTTTATTCCAAGCTATAATAAACCATAAAACTTAAACCTAAATCCAATTTATTAATAACATAAACCATAATAACATCGTGTCATTTATTAGCACATTATTAATTAATGGAAACTCGATTGCTTACTACTTTATTACTAGCTATTTGTTGTTACTACAGGTTCAATAATTTTACTATGGACATAATTGCCACTTGTATATATAATGCACCAAGCATCCATCTTCTTTTTGTCTTCGCACAAGTACCATTATTGTCCTTTTTCCTTATTCCATATGGAAGAGTAATGTTGTTTTCCTCCAAGAGAAGGGCTATCTAATAAATAGTTTTCTTCATGCATGATCTTTCAAGATGAAATACCTTGCCATAGTAAGAACACTTTGTATTCTCCTTGCCCTTTTGCTTTTCTTTTCTTGAACCCGAGGGATAATCTGTCTGCAATTGGTATTCTCCTTTTTCTTGGAATGATCAAACTTGGTATTCTCTTTATTTTGATTTCCTTTACCATTCGTATCTTTGGGTCCTCCAACAAAAAGGGATTGATCTTTAGAGGTTTTTATGGACCGATATGAACAAGCTTTTCATACTCTTTTTTTAAGGACATAATGAATGTGTTCAAGGTAGGCATCTTCCAATTCGGAATGGTGAGTTTTCCCGAATGAAAAGTAGAGGCAAACACTGAATAATATTCTCCTAGATTCGTAAGGATTGAAAGAATCAACTCCTCATCTTTCTTCTCAACACAACATTGCTTCAACTGAAGCACCAAATGCTTGAACTTGGTGAAGAACTCATTGATGGTCTCGAAATTCTCAGGATTTAGGGAAATGAGTTCATTCTCCAACTAATAAGCCCTCATCTCATCCTGTTTTCCGAAGAGTTTGGTAAGTTGTTCCCATACTTCTTTCAGAGTCTTCAATCTGCTGATATGAAAAAGAATATCTTTTGAAATATTGAGACATAAGAAACCATAAGCTTCATCAAGCTTATTGAAGAATTTGGACTTCTCTATGGAAGCATTAGGTTCTAGTTCTTTTCCCATAGTAACTCTGAACAGTCCCTTGGAGTGTAATACAATATCTATGTCATCCTTCCACTGATCATAGTTGAAAGGGGTAAGGATATTTTTATAAGAAGAGTCCATCTCTGCTATAGCGAATGCAATAGGATACTGTGAGAAACCTGCAATCACAAACAAACAAAAAACATTTTAGGTCGACAACCTGTACTTTTCAAGTTGCATCACACCTGGAATAGCTTATCAAGCAAGCTTGATAAGTCATATGCACATTATCTAAGATTTATGTGGAAAACTTTCAACTTCTGGTGCAATGTTGGAATAGTTTTGAGAAAACTTGCTCAATATTCATTTGAAGAACTCTGAAGAAGAGTTGCCTTATCCTTCCATGGCTGTGATACCATGTAAAATTTAAGAACAACAAATCTATGAAACAAAGATAACAATTACTAGGGATGCATGCAACAAATAATATGTCAAAACACTAAAGCAGAAGGTTTGAGCAGTTCATGTATTATCATAAACTCAGACGAGGTTTACAATGTGTAACGATGGCTATAATAATCCAAGAAATTCAAATTCCAGAGAGGTCATTCGAATTGAATGCATGAGAGTTTCTTACTCGAGAGTTAACACCACTCGGCACATCATTTAACCACTTAAATACCATGTAACTTACTCTAACAGACTCTGAAACTATCTAAATGATTCTAACTGAATACAAAACTCATTTGAATTCCCAAAATTAGGGGAGGGCGGCTTTCTGTCTACAGTTAACTGAATATTAGGTGAAAATAACACTAGATGAATTCAACCAGTGTAGTAGGGCACCTTTCTGTCTCTAGTTGGCTGAATATAATAATAAAAGCCGTCAGTTATATTGAGTAGGGCTCTTTAGTCATGCAAATCACCTCATTTGGATCCCTGAATGATGGAGGAGGCCCAATTAACAGATATCAATGGCCCAGATGACTCCCCGAATGTAGGAGGAGGCCCAGTTCACTGAAACTGATGAGTTAAGCACATAATTGAGTCAAAATACTTAGAATAAGTGGAAAATTAAGCTTTGAAGTTAAAATAAATGATGCGTGGTTGAAAAATGCTCCAGAGGTCCATTCCCATTGGTATAAGCAAGATGGGAAAAAGTAGACTTCAATCATTGAATTCCCAATGGGCCATTTTGTACTTGGAAACGATTTTATTCCGTTATCAGTGGATGAGAGACATTTTATTCCAAGCTATAATAAACCATAAAACTTAGACCTAAATCCAATTTATTAATAACATAAACCATAATAACATCGTGTCATTTATTAGCACATTATTAATTAATGGAAACTCGATTGCTAAGTACTTTATTATTAGCTATTTGTTGTTACTACAGGTTCAATAGTTTTACTATGGACATAATTTCCACTTGTATATATAATGCACCAAGCATACATCTTCTTTCTGTCTTCGCACAAGTACCATTATTGTCCTTCTTCCTTGTTCCATATGGAAGAGTAATGTTGTTTTGCTCCAAGAGAAAGGCCATCTGATAAATAGTTTTCTTCATGCATGAGCTTTCAAGATGAAATCCCATGCTACAGTAAGAACACTTTGTCTTCTCCTTTCGCTTTTTCTTTTCTTTTCTTGAACCCGAGGGATAATCTGACTACAAGTGGTATTCTCCTTTTTCTTGGAATGATCAAACTTGGTATTCTCTTTATTTAGATTTCCTTTACCATTCGTCTCTTTGGGTCCTCCAGCAAATAGGGATTGATCATTAGAGGTTTTTATGGACCCATATGAACAAGCCTGTCATGCTCTTTTGTTAAGGATTCAATGAATGCATTCAAGGTAGGCATATTCCATTTCAGAATGGTGAGTTTTCCCGAATGAAAAGTAGAGAGAAACACTGAATAATATTCTCCTAGATTCGTAAGGATTGAAAGAAACAATTGCTCATCTTTTTTCTGAACACAACATTGCTTCAACTGAAGCACGAAATGCTTGAACTTGGTGAAGAACTCATTGATGGTTTGCAAATTCTCCGGATTTAGGGAAAGGAGTTCATTCTCCAACTGAAAAGCCCTCATCTCATCATGTTTGACGAAGAGTTTGGTAAGTTGTTCCCATACTTCTTTCAGAGTCTTCAATCCACTGATATGGAAAATAATATCTTTTGAAATACTTAGACATAAGAAACCATAAGCTTCATCAAGCTTATTGAAGAATTTGGACTTCTCTATGGAAGCATTAGGCTCTAGTTCTTTTCCCATAGTAACTGTGAAGAGTCCCTTGGAGCGTAATACAATATCTATGTCATCCTTCAACTGATGATAGTTGAAAGGGGTAAGGACATATTTAGAAGAAGAGTTCATTTATGCTATAGCAAATGAAATAGGATAATGTGAGAAACCTGCAATCACAAACAAACAAAAACGTTTTAGGTCGACAACCTGCACTTTTCAAGTTGCATCACACCTGGAATAGCATGTCAAGCAAGCTTGATAAGTCAGATCACATTATCTAGGATTTATGTGGAAAAATTTCAACTTCTGGTGTAGTGTTGGAATGTTTTTGAGAAAACATGCTCTCATATGAAGAACTTTGAAGAAGAGTTGCCTTGTCCTTCCATGGCTCTGATATTATGTAAAATATAAGCACAACAGATCTATGAAACAAAGACAACAAATACTAGAGATGCATGTAAGAAATAATATGTCAAAACACTAATGAAGAAGGTTTGAGCAGTTCATGTATTATCATAAACCCAGATGAGGTTTACAATGTGTAACGATGGCTATAATAATCCAAGAAATTCGAATTCCAGAGTGGTAATTCAAATTGAATGCATGAGAGTGGCTTACTTGACAGTTAACACCACTCGACACATCATTTAACCACTTAAATACCATGTATCTGACTCCAACAGACTCTGAAACTATCTAACTGAGTCTAACTGAATACAGAACTCAACTGAATGCCCAAAATTATGGGAGGGCACCTTTCTGTCTACAGTTAAGTGACTATTATGTGAAAATAACACCAGATGAATTCAACCAGTGTAGTAGGGTGCCTTTTTGTCTCCAATTGGCTGAATATAATAATAAAATCCATCAGTTATACTAAGTAGTGCGCTTTAGTCATGCAAATCACCTCATTTGGATCCCTGAATGATGGAGGAGAACTAGTTAACTGATATTAATCGCCCAAATGACTCCCCGAATGTATGAGGAGGACCAGTTCACTGAAACTGATGATCTTCTAATGATTTAACCACGTAATTGAGTCAAAATACTTAGAATAAGTGGCAAATTAAGCTTTGAAGTTAAAATAAATGATGAGTGGTTGGAAAATGCTTTAGCGGTCCATTCCCATTGATATAAGCAATATTGGAAAAAGTAGAGTTCAATCATTGAATTCCCAATGGGCCATTTTGTACTTGGAAATGATTTGATTCCGTTATCAGTGGATGAGAGACGTTTTATTCCAAGCTATAATAAACCATAAAAGTTAAACATAAATCCAATTTATTAATAACATAATAACATTGTGTCATTTATTAGCACATTATTAATTAATGGAAACTCGATTGCTAACTAAATTATTATTAGCTATTTGTTGTTACTACATGTTCAGTAGTTTTACTATGGATGTAATTGCAACTTGTAGATATAATGCACCAAGCCCCCATCTTCTTTCTATCTTCGCACACGTATCATTATTGTCCTTCTTCCTTGTTCCATATGGAAGAGTAATGTTGTTTTCCTCCAAGAGAAGGGCCATCTAATAAATAGTTTTCTTCATGCATGAGCTTTCAGGATGAAATCCCCTGCCACAGTAAGAACACTTTGTCTTCTCCTTTCCCTTTTGCTTTTATTTTCTTGAACCCGAGGGATAATATGACTGCAAGTGGTATTCTCCTTTTTCTTGGAATGATCAAACTTGGTATTCTCTTTCTTTTGATTTCCTTTACCATTCATATCTTTGGGTCCTCCAACAAATAGGGATTGATCTTTAGAGGTTTTTATGGACCCATATGAGCAAGATGGTCATGCTCTTTTGTTAAGGACTCAATGAATGCATTCAAGGTAGGCATCTTCCAATTCATAATGGTGAGTTTTCCTGAATAAAAAGTAGATACAAACACTGAATAATATTCTCTTAGATTCGTAAGGATTGAAAGAATCAACTGCTCATCTTTCTTCTCAACACAAAATTGCTTCAACTAAAGCACCAAATGCTTGAACTTGGTGAAGAACTCATTGATGGTCTCGAAATTCTCAGGATTTAGGGAAATGAGGTCATTCTCCAACTGATAAGTCCTCATCTCATCCTATTTTCTGAAGAGTTTGGTAAGTTGTTACCATACTTCTTTCATAGTCTTCAATCCGCTGATATGGAAAAGAATATCTTTCGAAATATTGAGACATAAGAAACCATAATCTTCATCAAGCTTGTTGAAGAACTTGGACTTCTCTATGGAAGCATTAGGCTCTAGTTCTTTTCCCATAGTAACTCTGAAGAGTCCCTTGGAGCGTAATACAATATCTATGTCATCCTTCCACTGATGATAGCTAAAAGGGGTAAGGATATATTTAGAAGAAGAGTCCATCTCTGCTATAGTGAATTCCATAGGATACTGTGAGAAACCTGCAATCACAAACAAACAAAAACATTTTAGGTCGACAAACTGTACTTTTCAAGTTGCATCACACCTGGAATAGCCTATCAAGCAAGCTTGATAAGTTAGATGCACATTATCTAGGATTTATGTGGAAAAATTTCAACTTCTGGTTCAATGTTGGAATATTTTTTAGAAAACTTGCTCAATATTCATATGAATAACTGTGAAGAAGAGTTGCCTTGTCCTTCCATGGCTGTGATACCATGTAAAATCTAAGCACAACATATCTATGAAACAAAGACAACAGTTACTAGATATGCGTGCAACAAATAATATGTCAAAACACTAAAGCATAAGGTTTGATAAGTTCGTGTATTATCATAAACTTAGACGAGGTTTACAATGTGTAACGATGGCTATAATAATCCAAGAAATTTGAATTCCATAGAGGTCATTCGAATTGAATGCATGAGAGTGGCTTACTTGGCAGTTAACACCACTCAACACATCATTTATCCACTTAAATACCATGTAACAGACTCTGAAACTATCTAACTGAGTCTAACTAAATACATAACTCAACTGAATGTCCAAAATTAGGGAAGGGCACCTTTCTATCCACAGTTAAATGAATATTAGGTGAAAATAACACCAAATGAATTCAACGAGTGTAGTAGGGCGCCTTTCTGTCTCCAGATGGCTGAATATAATAATAAAATCCGTTAGTTATACTGAGTAGGGTGCTTTAGTCATGCAAATCACCTAATTTGGATCCCTGAATGATGAAGGAGGCCTAGTTAACTGATATTAATGGCCTAGATGACTCCCCGAATGTAGGAATAGGCCCATTTAAGTGAAACTAATGATCTACTGATGATTTAAGCACATAATTGAGTCAAAATACTTACAATAAATGGAAATTAAGCTTTGAAGTTAAAATAAATGATGCATGGTTGGAAAATGCTCCAGCAGTCCATTCCCATTGGTATAAGCAAGATTGGAAAAAGTAGAGTTCAATCATTGAATTCCCAATGGGCCATTTTGTACTTGGAAACGATTTGATTATGTTATCAGTCGATGAGAGACATTTTATTCCAAGCTATAATAAACCATAAAACTTAAACCCAAATCCAATTTATTAATAACATAAACCATAGTAACATCATGTCATTTATTAGCACATTATTAATTAATGGAAACTCGATTGCTAACTACTTTATTATTAGCTATTTCTTGTTACTACAGATTAAATAGTTTTACTATGAACATAATTACCACTTGTATATATAATGAACCAAGCCTCCATCTTCTTTTTGTCTTCGCAGAAGTACCATTATTGTCCTTTTTCCTTATTCAATATGGAAGAGTAATGTTGTTTTCCTCCAATAGAAGGGCCATCTGATAGATAGTTCTCTTCACGCATGAGCTTTTAGGATGAAATCCCCTGCCACAGTAAGAACACTTTGTCTTCTCCTTTCCCTTTTGCTTTTCTTTTCTTGAACCCGAGAGATAATCTGACTGCAAGTGGTATTCTCCTTTTTCTTGGAATGATCAAACTTGGTATTCTATTTCTTTTGATTTCCTTTACCATTCGTATCTTTGGCTCCTCCAGCAAATAGCGATTGATCTTTAGAGGTTTTTATGGACCCATATGAACAAGCTTGTCATGCTCTTTTGTTAAGGACTCAATGAATGCATTCAAGGTAGGCATCTTCCAATTCAGAATGGTGAGTTTTCCCGAATGAAAAGTAGAGACAAACACTGAATAATATTCTCCTAGATTCGTAAGGATTGAAAGAATCAACTGCTCATCTTTCTTCTCAACACAACATTGCTTCAACTGAAGCACCAAATGTTTGAAGTTGGTGAAGAACTCATTGATGGTCTCGAAATTATCTAGATTTAGGGAAATGAGTTCATTCTCCAACTGATAATTCCTCATCTCATCTTGTTTACCAAAGAGTTGGTAAGTTGTTCCCGTACTTCTTTCAAAATCTTCAATCCACTGATATGGAAAAGAATATCTTTTGAAGTATTGAGACATAAGAAACCATAAGCTTCATCAAGCTTATTGAAGAATTCAGACTTCTCTATGGAAGCTTTAGGCTCTAGTTCTTTTCCCATAGTAACTATGAAGAGTCCCTTGGAGCGTAATACAATATCTATGTCATCCTTCGAGTGATGATAGTTGAAAGGGGTAAGGATATATTTAGAAGAAGAGTCCATCTCTGCTATAGCGAATGCAATAGGATACTGTGAGAAACCTGCAATCACAAACAAACAAAAACATTTTAGGTCGACAACCTGCACTTTTCAAGTTGCATCACACCTGGAATAGCCTATCAAGCAAGATTTATAAGTCAGATGCACATTATCTAGGATTTATGTGGAAAAATTTCAACTTCTAATGCAGTCTTGGAATATTTTTGAGAAAACTTGCTCAATATTCATATGAAGAACTCTTAAGAAGAGTTTCCTTGTCCTTCCATGGCTCTGATACCATGTAAAATCTAAGCACAACAGATCTATGGAACAAATACAATAGTTACTAGAGATTCATGCAACAAATAATATGTCAAAAGACTAAAGCAAAAGGTTTGAGTAGTTCATGTATTATCATAAACTCAGACGTGGTTTACAATGTGTAACAATGGCTATATCATTTGTGGAGTTAACCTGTGATACTTTTAAAAAAACATAAAACATTACGATGTTGGCCTTAATCTAAAGTTAAAAACATGCATAAATATGTTTTTAGTTTTATATTGAGACCAAAATTATTATATTTTATGATTTTTTCAAAGTGACTCATGTTAACTCCATGTAAAAACCATGCATAGATACATACATATTTTTTAATTTTATATTAAAACCAAAATTATTATATTTTATGATTTTTTCAAAATGATTCATGTTAATTCCATGTTGAGCATAAAAAGAATTACATAAAATAAATAAAAGGATATCCTATTTTGAATCCTTATCTTTTTTTTTTGGATTCTTATCCTTACTTGTAATCTAAGTTATTAAGAAGGGAAGGAATTTACATAATTTGAACATGGGAGAAATTAAGTAAGCTAGTAGCTACCATTTTAGACATTATTAGATTTACTCCACACTTTCAAGAATTACAAATCAAGTGTTGTCTTAAATTTTACCTCTATGCAATTTTTCTATATAAATAACTAATAATCTCATATTTTTTTACTCATTTAAGCATAGTAAGTCTTTGTTTTTCTTCATATAATTTTTTAGAATACCAAGGTGGGCCAACGTAGCCATTTTATGACTATTTTTGTTTGAGTGAAATTAATTAAATGGAATAAATGAGTGTTCACACCTTTTTTGGAGACTTCTTGTTATTTTCAAGTATGTATATAAATTTAAATTTGGATCTAACAAGTGTTGAGAGACATCAAATCCCTAATCACTTGAAAAAAATGAAAAACTTGAAGAAATGTTTTCACATTTAGGAATTTGATCCCTCTTTCTAGGCTTATGATGATAAAGGCTGGTTATGATCACATAGGGACGTATAAAAATTTTAGACGATGATCAATATGTATATGTGTATATTTTAGATGAGTTTGATCCTATGAAATTTATTAAGTATCATCTATCGTCTAGAGAGTATGATTAATAACAAAATTAAAAAGTTGAAGAATAGGGTGAATAGTAATAAATTAATAATATTCAATGATGAAGAAGCTCAATAGTAAGAGATTAATTGAATATATATAATACATAAGAGATAGATAGACATTAAATATCAATTTGCATTCTTCATCTTTTCTTTTATTCACAATTACTAGTTTCTTCATGTTTTCATATTCATTACACGAATTCAATTTTTTCAAAATATTTAAGTAAAGGCCATACCCTACCTCTTTTTCTTTATAATATGAAATTCCTCCAACCCCATATATTCTTCATACTGTTGTTTGATCTTTGTTTTAATGCCTTGTATATATCAATGAATTCTATATATCTCAAAATTATGATAAAAAAAAAACACAATTAATAATAACAATGGCTTTATTTTTAACATAGAAAAACACATTCAAGTAACATGGACATAGGCTTTTTCATAACATTATAATATGAATTTTGAATTTGTTTTACATTGTGTTATATTTAAAATCATTTGAATATATAATTTTGACTATTTTTCTATTGAAGTTGGTCTAATTTAAAATCTATGCATTAAATTATTTTTCATGGATATATTTTACACATATCATATAGTATCATGTCAAAATTAATGAACTATATTATAATTTTTTTTTATTAAAATATCATTTCTCTTTACTAATTTATAACTTCTTGGAAATAGAAGTATCATTACAAAGAATAATCTATGTTTCTATGCAATAGTTAGGAATTAAAATAAGTTTCAGTAAATTTAATATAGCCTACTAATTTATATCAAATAGGTTTGTTCTTTACATTGTGATTACCAATTTATATCAAATATGTTTGTTCTTTACATTCTGATTAATAAGGTATATTTATGAGTGAATTAAAATATTTAAAAAAAAGTAAATTAAAATATATATTTAATGTAATATAGTATAAGATGTAGTTTGAGTGAATTAAAATATCTTTAATATAAAGGTATAATTATTAACTTTTATATAGTTCATTATCATGCTTTGTGATTTTTCATTGTGTCATTATTGATTTATTGATTTTTATCATCAAAATTTCATAATTACATTTTCTAATGGAGTAATCGTCACAATTAAAAAGGTCTATATTTCATAATTACAATTTCTAAATAAAAAAAACCTTGAAGAATTACAATTCTCAACACAAGGTTAATAGATATATTATAATTTTAATCACTTTAACTTAACATAATAATTTATATGAATATACCAAGTAGGTTGCTTCTTTGATTACTATTGATAAAATGTGGTTATGAGTGAATTAAATATATCAAGAATGTTTTTTTCTTTAAATTATGATTGATAAGATGTGGTTATGGGTGAATTAATTTTTGTTTAATATAATGTTATAGTTATTCCCTTTTTTATAATCCATTATCATCGTTTGTGTTTTTTTTTCCCTTTTATAAAATGGTAACTATGACCTTGACCATGGAAAAATATAGTGGTTTCAATTATATAACATGGAATCAAATATTTTAGACATTTGCAATTTGGATTATAACATGGACTCAAATATTTTAGATGTTTGCAATGCATGTGGTTAGAATGAATAATTATCTCCATATATTTTACAAATCCCCCCAAAAATGAGGGTGGCCTAGTTAAACAAATATTTCAACTTTGGATTGGATTTAAATTTTGGAAAAGAGCAATACTCAACTAAATAGATTCTATGATGACTTTAATTACTTCTAAGGACAACTTTGTAGGCCTATCAGTTAATGTTGTAGTCAAAGGTTCACTTGATGTTGGATTTTCCTTTAGTGTTAGAGTTGAAAACATTAATAGATTTTAGCCTAGATATCTAATGAAATCACCATTACACCCAATGTGAGGGTAATATAAACGGTGAGACCATACTTCTCCTCTTCAAATATTCTTCATGTAAATAAAAGGAACCAATATTGTGGACAATCCATCTTCTTTTTTTCTAACTTCATTGTTCATTTCTATACATGATGATCATGTAATTCTTATGCTAGAAGAAACAATCCCATCCCTCCTAAATTTGTCTTTCCTCCAACACATTGATTTCCAACAACATAAATATGTTTTTCATTTACATTTGTGAATGTTTGAGCATGTTTCCATGAATTAGACTATCATTCATTGTAATAGAGAATATAATATTTATGATTTTGTAATTAATTTTTATAATAGACAAATTTGAGTTAATTAAATAACTTAATTTTAATTTCATTTAGCTTTTCAATTTGCTCCTCACTCAAATAGTTAGTTTGATGACTTGAACACTTAGATTTTTAATTCACTTATTTATTAAATAATTATTATTAATGTATTTTTAAACAAAATGTATGAAAAAATTGATAATTTCTTTAGATAATGAATACCATTGGAGTATTTTTTTAAAACTTTAAGTGGCACATGTGTCAACTCTCGTGCACTCTAGGTTATAAAAGTGTGTGTGTATATATCTATATCTATATATATATATATATATATATATATATATAACTTTTATTTGTCATTTTTATATTGAAGATGAAACTACATACCTCCTTTGTCTATTATATGCACTTGTTATATATAACTTTTATTTGTCACCTCTACATTGAAAATAAAACTACAAACCTCCTTTCTATACATTGAAGATGAAACTACACACCTCCTTTCTCTTTTATGGTATTGGATTGTTCAAAACCTCTATTTTAATATTATCAACATCTTCTACACACCTCCTTTCTCTTTTATGGTATTGGATTGTTCAAAACCTCTATTTTAATATTATGAGATCATTTTTTTTAAATAATAAATATTTACATCTTTAAAAACTATATTACTATATTATCATTATCATTAAAAATCCATAAATAACATCAAATTTTTATTATTATTTTCTTTTCAATGATTACTTGATAAAATTTCTTATGCTATTGACTTGTTATAACCTTCGTAGTGGGTTTATCCGTTGTGAATATAGTTTCATGTCTTTTTGATAGTTTCGATGTTTGAGATTGTGACACTACACCTAAAAACAATATTTTTTCACTTTGTATTGTCTTTGTAGTGGGCTTATGCAGTGTGGATATTTATTTGAGTAATATAATGTTGGTTTTGCTTTATTAAGAAAATATCAATTAATTTTATATTTAGTTTTTTCTCATAGGAAGCTCGTGAAGTGATTTGGAATTGGCCTTTAATAATTGTAAATGAAGATATAAATCAAATCGCCTTACTCTCACCATATCTTTGAAATATCTCCATTGCAATTGCATATTGATATAGACATCCTGCGTACTGAGGTTTCTGGAACATGCTGAAGTCCTTTTCGGGGCTCCATTTGATAGTATTGTGCTGAAGGACCACAGTCTACTGTGGATGGCCTTGCCTGCACTCACTCTTCGGAAAGGGAAATAATCATAATTAGCGTTGTGAACATCGATTATTTATCTCCCAATACATTGAACGAAAGGGCTGTGCAATGATTGATTGAAAGCAATTCCAAACCACTATGGATCCAAAGGGCCCATCTGATATATATTGCGCCTTTCTTCAATGGCCCTGTGTGCAAATTGTGGGCTTATATTCAAATATTGCTTTCTGTCATATCATCTTAGACTTGTTCAATCACTTTTCTTTTCTACTTCCATGATTGCACGTAGTCTACTGACTGGCTCACTAGGCATTTTACAGGTGTATTCCATGGTTGCATGAGCGTGCTTAAATACAAATGATGTACCTTATCTGTGATATAGTTTGCTTTTCCAGGAATCATACTGTCAGTGGTCATGAAACTTACGTGTTTATCCATCATTCTGCCTGTCCCAGTATACTGAAGATTTCAATCTCTTTTCACAAATGGTGTTTAGTCCTCGTTCAAATCATTAGCCTTGGCGTATGTATTGTCTTCCATCAAAATTCTCAAACATTTTTTCCTATATAATGCCTACCCAGTGGGACTAGATAATGCCTACCTAGTGGGGCTAGATAGTGGCCGAGGAGTTCGACTTGTAGCAGAAGCACTATATCGTCAAGATCATCGGTTCGTCCATGGTTGCCAGACAGTAGGAAGAGCAGTGAATGGCTATCCAAGTCTCCCTGCTATTCATACTGTCTGGCAAGCCTGGAATATCCGTGGAAGATAATCTCTATGAAAGCTCCAAAATCATGTTTGTGGGCTTTATTTTGGATCTCTCCTGAAGCCATTTCGTAGTATCTATTCTTCTAATCATCTCAGGTATACCTAGAACTTAGGTTTTTTTCACAGTTCATAATCAAGATAGGGTAACTAAGAAAAAAAGCACGTCACTGCTTTTTCCATTCGTTTAGTGTTACAGCTGGAACACAAGCAGCAAGATTTGTAATGTACCCTACCCAGGTTGTAGAACACGTTGCTTCTGTTGGGCGGAAGAAACTTATGCATGCACTGTTGTTAATGTTTTTGCTGCACATGATTTTCTTCCAAGCTTACTGGTTGCATGGTAATTAGTACAGCTATCCAAAGTTATAAGCTCAGTTCTATTATTAGCAGTTCTAACTAACATGTATAGGAAATATTTCACTTAAACTGTACAGAGTGTAGGTTTTGCATGTGGTATCTTACAAGCCCTCGGTTCAAGTGTAAGTATCAAGCATAATGGCGTTTCGCATTAATAAAAAGTATGGGCAATAAAAAGTATGACCAGCAGCTGGTTTAGCATTGAATTCATTCAATTATTTGGGTAACAGAAGCATTGAATTCATTCAATTATTTGGGTAACAGAAGCATTGAATTCATTCAATTGTTTGTTTGTGTAACAGAAGCATTGAATTCATTCAATTGTTTGTTTGTGTAACTCTGTTACATAAAATTCATCAAGCAAATTATGCCCTTGATAAAGCACTGTATAACTGTGAATTCATTCAATTATTTGTGTAACTCTCTTCCATATATAAAATTCATCAAGCAAATTATGCACTTGATAAAGTGCTATAGCTATATTGGCTACCATCCTTGCAAACGCAATTACCATCAATCAGTTTCGGTAGAACGTCGTTTTATTATATATCAGCTTTATGCTAACTTGTACACGAGACAATTTTGTTTATGGAGTGCATGTACAATTTATATAAGCACTGGAGTTGAAAAATTAAGCATACACAGGATTTGAAGGTGTGTATTTGAAGAACAGTGTTTATAATTTTATATGTATTGATTGCTATATTAGGGACCTGTACATTTATATTAAAGGATTAAATAAAATGTAATCATAAAGGAAGTAGAAAAAAAACGAACAGAAATTTGTCACAGACAGAACAGAGGCGCAACCAGTGTTGGAATTTGGTTTTTTATTTTATCTTTTAATTATTTTTTTTGATCTTTTAGGTTTTTATATTAACAGTCAGGAAAAGTTTTGTTTAAACTTCTCCTTTTTAAATCTTCCCCCAAAAATTACTCTTTAATAATTTAATTATGTTGATTTTTTTGAAATATTTTTTTTCTTGACTTTTTAATATTGAAATTAAAATAATCATTATTAATATGTATCACTATCCATTAACTTGATTCACATTCATTTTATTTATCATCTATGTACTAAATTAATATTATATAAAAATATAATTTAAAAAGAATAAATATGAATGCACTTCATAATAGGCAAAAATAAATAAATAATGAAGCGTAAATAAACAAAAAATGGTTTTATAATTTCACATTATGCATATAAAAACAAAATAAATATCACATAATTATTTTTGTTTGCAAAATTGTTGTTATAAAATGGAGGTAAGAGTTACATTATATTTGAATTGAATCAATACGCCCACTTGAAAGCTATATATCTATACACTAGTCATTATTGTTATAAAAAATGCTTGAGTCTTTGAAAATATATGGCATATGTAATCATAATCCATATTTTTAAATAGATGCAAGCCTCTTTAAATCGAATCTTTATAAATAATGAATGCAAGACTCTACAAAATATAGCTCTATATGTCTTTTTTTGTATGTATAGTTTATTTTACAAACTGCATAGGCAGTTTTCATTCCAAATGTTGCATAGAGATTTCATGTCTCTCAACCCCTTATTTAGTACTTGCCTTCATTTAAATTCTGCATCCCACTAAAATTGAACCATGAGAGAAATATAAGAGATGTTCATTTCAATTTCAATGGGAGTTGTTGCAGCATTCCAATATAGTCAATGATCATTGAACACTAAAATTTGTAGATTGTAGATGCACAAAAAATAAAAATAAAATATGAGTTTTCCTGTTTTTAGGAAAAATCAATGCAACTTGCAAATGGAAAAGCATGGAAATAATTATAATTTAATAGATGTTACTATTTTTTTAATAAATGTATTCTTTGGAAGTTGGAATTTAGAAAGTATAGATTAACAAATCAATGCAACTTGCACATGAAAATAATTTTAATTTAATAGATGTTTCTATTTATTTAATAAATGTATTCTTTCTAAGTTGGAATTTAGAAAGTAGAATTTATAACATAAATATATTAATACTACTATTAAATTAGTAATATAATAACATTTTAGGAGTTTTTTGTCCTTAAAAAATAGTAGTAATATAATGACAATTTAGAAATTTTATTGGGCTTCAAAAATACGTTTTAGAAATTTTATCACCCTTCACAAAAGATGGTTAGCTAAAATTTTAAACCGAGGAATTTATAGTTTATAGCATTTAACTTAAAACTGAGGAATTTTCACCTCTGTGGCATTTCCACAGTCAATATTCATTTCAATAACGTCAAATTTCTAAAATTCCTCTAACTTTAACTTATTCTTGGCATCTTTCAGAGTTATGACATCTTTACAATATTCTTTTCATCTTCAAATTTCCAAAATTATTTGGAATTTAACTTTTTTTCACCTCTTTATATCATTCATTTTAACCATTCTTTACATCATATATTTCACATTTCTACCGCTTCAAATTTCCAAAATTATTTTAACTTTCATTATTCTTGGTATCTTCACGTTATTCTTTGTTATTTTCGAGGCTTAGAAAAAAATACTTTTATTTATAATTGTTTAAAAAAATATATTTATTTCATATAATGACTAAATATAATTAAGTGTTAAAGAATAATTGAAAAGTTTTTTTAAATGAAGGATATCACTTTAAAAATGCTTTACATATCAACCATTTTTAAATTATTTTAAGCTTTTATCCATTTTAAGATTTTTTAATTAAATATATATTTTTAATTTTTTTTATAATTTTGATTTTAAAATAAATATTTACAATTTTTTTCCAAATTTTGAGAATAATATTCTGTATCATTTTTCAATTCCATTTTTCCAATATATTTTAATTAAATATATATTTTTAATTTGTTTTATTTAATACATGTTTTTTAATTAAATATTTCTTTTTCCTGGAAAAAAAGTGTAATTTCATTTCATCTTTAAGAGTATGAAATTAAATGGATCTTCATCACTCTTATAGAGTGTAATTTAGAGCTATTATGTCAAGCTTCATGCTTTTGTCTTAAAAAAAAATTTGATGTTCTCACCACGTGAGCATTAACATCGTATACATTGATATACTTAATCACGGTGTTCGAAACTTTTAAGACTTTACAAAAATAAAGTAATCTGATATCCATCCAACAGTTCTCATATTAGAACCATTAAGTAAAAACTTTTATGTTCATAATTCAATGAATGGCCTATGGAACAATTCCTTACCCACCCCATCTACATATTCAAAAAATTTCCATATACCGATCCCCAACAACAGTCCTTCTTTCGAGGCCTTGTCTGTCTCAGAGTTGTTTTCCAGAAAGATGTGCCTGCAATTAAAAGTTTCAAAAGTGTGAGGGACATTCTAAATTTGTTCCAAAACAACAACATTCCTCCATTTGTTGCACTGATAAGAGCCATTCACCCACTTGATCACATTCAATGAGTCCCATACACATTAATATTCCTGACTGTACGTTCCATAGCAAATGAGATAAGTAATTTTAGGCTGAGAATCTCAGCCCAGTTATTGGTTCCCCTCCCAAAACCAAACGACATCACAAAAAAATGAACTGGTGACAAGTAAAGAAGAGCCCCTCCCCCACATTTATCATTTTGACAAGCCCCATCAAAGAATCCCCACGGTTGAGATCAATCAATATCCACTGGTTGTATATTTATAGAAATAGAAGCTGGTCTGAGATGCTTGAGGGCTAAGAAAATCCCACAACTGTTGATAGCGGCAAGAGCCGGAAGACCCACAATGTCAGAGAATAGACATTTGTTCTGAGAGAGCCAAATCCCCTAGATTACAATAGGAGGAAGGGCTTTAAAGGAAGAAAAAGAAGGATTATGTGACCATCGTCTCCAAGCCTCATCTAGAGAGTTCCCATCCCACTGGAAATTTACTTTTAGAATTCTAGAAACAATACTCCAAACCTCTGTGGTAAAGCTACATTGAAGAAATAGATGTAAAACATTTTCCTCATTCTGATTACACAAGTAGCATCTGCTAGGACCCTTGAGACTTCTTCACTGCAAAAAATCCCACGTCGGGATCCTGTTGGCTAAGACACACCACATGAATAATCTAGCTTTGAGTGGGCACTGTAGTTTCCATAAATTTTTCCACCACCATACATGTTCTCTATTCTCATTGTTCTCATTGATCCACTGATATCCACCTTTTGGAGTATAATTTCCAGAAGGATCCCCGTCCCATACAAGAGTCTCATCATCTTCATTCAGGAAAATATGATCCCTGTTGAGAGACCTCAAGTACTATCTTAGTTCCTCCTCCAAAGCTGCTTCTAATCCAAAAGTTTCCGCCCTCCTCCAAACAGGACTACCCATCCAAATATTCTCCAAATCCGCCAATTGATTGAGGAAAAAAAAGATCTCTCTTTCGTAGCTCCTCAATCAACCCAACTGACAGTAAGTGTTGTGCATCACAACCCACCCATGGGTCGCAACCAATTCTCACCCTTTGTCCATTACCTATATCCCAAACTAGGTTTTGTTCAATAACATGAAAAGAGGATACCAAAGCTTTCCAAATACAAGAACCTCCTTTATGTGACTTGTGAGGAGACCTGATCCAAGATTCCACAAAATCGGGCTCTACATATTTATGTACCATGACCTGTGCCCAAAAACCCCCAGACTTTATTAACCGCCATCCACACTTCGTGGCCAAAGCTTTGGAAAAATGAAATATGTTTTTCAGTCCCCACCTACCCAAAGCTTTTGTTGCTGCAATTATGTCCCACTTGACCAAGGGAGTAACATGAGCATCCCCCTTGCCATTCCAAAGAAAACTGAAACAAATTTTCCTTGTTGCATCAAAAATTCCCTTAGGAATCCATGCTAGTGACATCCAATATATTGGAATAGCTTCCAGCATAGACTTTATCAGCACTAACCTTCCAGCTCTGGAGAGCCACCTGTAGCTCTAGCTTTTTAACCTTTTTTCCAATTTTTTCTAGAAGCCATACCCAATCCTATTTCAGGTAGTCATTAGGCTTCAAATTGAAACCCATATATCTTAACCCTTCTTAAAGGGTAAGAAGATTGTAGGGAAATAAATTAGTATAAGTATGTAATTCCTCCTCCCTCATGAGAGAAACTGTAAGAGAGGATTTCCCATCATTTATTTCCATCCCTGTGGCTATAGAGAAAAGTTTCAGGAGTTCTTTGAGTTTGATTGCATCCCTCCTTGAGCCCGAGCAAAAAATCAGAATGTCATCCACAAAAAGCAGATGTGTAAGTGTAATTCCCGGAGCCACCAAAATCCCTTCAAAATCACCTATTCTTTTAGCTTCCTTAATAGCCCGGCTCAAGCTTTCAGCCACCAACAAAAATAACAAAGGAGATAGTGGACACCCCTGACGCAGTCCACGTTCAGAATGGAAGAAAGGGGTCACCACTCCATTCATTAAGACAAAGAAAGAAACAAAAGAGATACAACTCATGATCCAGCGAATGAATCCTATCTCAAAACCCAATTGAGTAAGCATAAGTCAGATATATAGCCAACTAACCTTGTCATATGCTTTAGATAGATCAATTTTAATAACTGCTCCTTTCAACTTTCTAGTTTTGATACTGTGTAATCCTTCCTGAGCAATTCCAATCGCTTCATAAATCTGTCTTCCTTCAAGAAAACCAAACTGTTCCTCTGAGATATGTGTAGATAAGATAGGTTTGAGCCTATGAGCAATCACTTTAGTAACAATATTATACACACAATTGCATAAAGATATAGGCCGAAAGTCATTAAGATTAGAAGGAGTGTCCACTTTAGGAATTAGAGCAATGAAGGTGGAATTAATGCTAGCTGGAATCCTGCCCTCCTTTCTTGAATCTTCAACAAGCTATAAAAGATCTTCACCAATAATTTCATAAAGAGCGATAAAGAATTCAATTGTCCAACCATCAGGCCCTGGACTCTTATCTTTCTGCAAACTATTCAAAACTGCCTTCAATTCATTCCCCGATATGGTTTCCATCAACTTCCTGTTGTCTTCTTCTTCAACAAATCGAGGGAAAGCTGAGCTACCCTGATGACCTCTTCAATGTTCACTCTGTCACTGGCTTTGAAAAGATTTTGAAAATGATTAACCCCAACACCAGCCAACCCTTCAAATGTAGATTGCGAAATACCATCTAAGTCCTCAAGGATCTAAATAGTATTGGCTGATCTCCTTCCTTTTGCATAACCATGAAAAAATTTTGAATTTTCATCCCCACTATCCAACCAAATGGCGCTGCTTTTAAATCTCCATGTCTCTTCATTCTGCTGGAGGATCCTATTCCGGTGGTCCACCAAATGAGTAAGATGCTCCTTCGATGCCAGAGAGCAATATCCACCTCCTAGCCCTTCAGAGATAGAAGATATTTCATCTTCAATAGTCTTAAGAGCCCTATTGTCCCTACTCCTTTTTTCAACAGCCCACATTTTAATAGGTTTCTTGAGTGTTTTAATATTCTCAGCAAAGTGAAATGTTGTAGAGTGTACCAATCCTGGATGAAATGGGAGCCAATGCCTATGAAAAAGATCAACAAAGTAGGGTCCTCCAACCAAACCTTATTAAACTTTAGGGGAGCAGGAGGTTTTATAGGGCCTTCCTTCATCTCCAGGAAAATAGGTTCATGATCTGAGCATCCTCCAGACCCAATCCATTGTCTAACAAAAAAATATGACTCCACAATCTGCTCAGAAAGCAAGAAACCGTCCAACCGCTTCACCACACTATCTAAATCGATCCTCTTGTTCCTACACAATAGTTTCAAACAAACAAGATCCACATCAATCTAGTTTCCTTAAGAAAATTTCTGAATAAAAAATTTTGTAAGGGGATCCACATGAGCATGTGGCCCCCAAACCTCAGCTTGACCCAGAGAAAAGTTGAGATCCCCTCCCAGGATCACAGAATCCCCCTTGAGAAACTCTTTATCCAACAGAGAGTTCCAAAAAGGTTCCTATCACAATAAGGTCCATAAATGTTTTCTATAGTGAAATCTCTGTCAAAATCTAGAGATCTACAAGTCATACCTAACACTGAATTCATTCCCCAGAGAGAGGAAACACGGACCTTAGCTTCTTTCCAACCAATCACCAGTCCTCCAGAGCGACCCCTAGCATCTGAGGCCTCAAAACACCATCCCGGGAACCATGATTTTAACCTACCAATAGCTTCATCACCTTCGCACATAGTTTCTTGTAACAACAAAACATCAGGATGTTCAAGGTCCAACATCCGCCGCAGTGCTGGTCTTTTGGAGGGACCAGCAAGACCCTGACAATTATAGGACATAACTTTCATCGAAACCCTTCCTTATGGGCATTCACTGCTCTAAGTACCCTCTCAATAGATAGTTGTTTACCATTCCTAAGATCCGAGCAAGCTCGGGACTTAGCATGTGAAATGAAAGACTTCCGAACTCCTATCTTTGACAGTTTAGGCTTCTCTTTCCCTACCCCCCCCCCCCCCCCCCCCGCTGCAGGCTTGTTCATAGAGCATAGGTAATAACCAGACTCCGTGGAGCCAGAGGGGGAAGAAGGCTTAGGTATAACAGGATGAAGAACCAGGGAATCATTAGGAATTATAGTAGGGGAACATTCCAGTAAAAGAGTTTCAACAACAAATGATGAATCAACAAAACATGGAGGAACCGAGAGAGATGACAACAAATGTGAGGATATATGTAAATTCTTAAACCCATCCACCCAATCAAAACCCGGAAAAGATAAGTTCTTAATAAAAATAATAAAGGAAGGGTTTGTGAAGGGAACATAAGAAATACCAGTTGCCATGTTTGGTGACTGAAGAAGTGTATGCTGAGGACCCTCCGGAGCAGTAACCAATGGCTGTAAGGGTTCGTTCTCTGCTATGACCATGATAGCACCATCATCCGACACTGTTCCTTCCTCCCCCATGATTCCTGCATCCTCCACATTAACTTAAGGTACCTCCAAATCAAAACGTTCATTCTCAGGCTGACCCAAATCATCACATTCCAAGTCCACACAAGCCTCCTTCTCCACAATCCGACGTTTCAGAGAATTACCAAACTTCATACAAACTGACAAAGGGAATTCGATAGCCGGATGCCCATATTCATGACACCGTCTACAACGGAACGACACATTTATATAATTCATGGTTTGTTCAAAGGTATATGGCCCCCATTTCAAATCCATGCCATCAAACAACCCCTCCCTTACATTAATACTCACCAATATTCTCGCAACCTTCTGAATCGATGTTGCCACAAAAGAGAAGTCTGCATCCAGGTATGTTCCCAACAAGTTGCCAATCCTCCGAAAGTGTTCTTCGGCCCAATAGTGTAATGGCAGACCAGGAAGCCGCACCCAGAGCGGAATGGTCTCCATTCGTTCACAACTTGCATCAAATAATGGGTTCCATGGCTTAAGCAAGAGAGAAACCTTGAGAATAAACCATTTCATACTTAATGCCCACTGCGCATGAGCGTCCGAGGAGAAATGGAAGGTGAACCATCCCCCTGAAAGACCCACCACATGCAGAACATATCCACAAGGGCCAAACCAAGCCCCAGATGCCCACTGAATCACCATCTTCAGGCTCACCGATCTACCATAAACCCTACCCACCAACACCGATTTGACCATACTAACAATCTGCTGAAACCCAATATCTTCTTCTAGCGAGTAATTTGGAGCCTTACCAGAATTTTTAATCCATTTTCTTCTATTCTTCATGCGAGGAGCATTGGTCTTCAACCCCACAAAATCCTCTTCACAACCAAAATCCTTCTGCACCAAATCCCCCAATGGACTAGAAAAACCTCGCTGCTTGGCTGTGTCCAAATTAGCTGCTACAAATCCATCCTCCTTATCAACCCTAGCCACTGATTCATCACTGAAACCCTAAGCAAATGAATCAATAAGAGAACCATCCGTAGAATTGAGAAAATCCGGTAAATCCCCTAACCCTGCATTCAACGCGTCCAGTGATAAGGTGGTGCTAAAACCCTTGACGCCCCAAATGTTTTCACATCGGACCTCCGCCACAAAACCAATGTCAGAGCCATTCCAATGCAGAGAGTTTGATAGTAACGACGAGGTAGCAGCTTCTAGTGTAGTATTTGGTCCAAGGAAGGGAAAAACGATTGACGGCCAGCAACCTCCAATACTACTGACCCCATAGCTACCTTCTCCAGCATAATCCCAAAAAATGCTAGGTGGCAAACTCTAGATGTCCTGATGCCGCAAGGTGTCGCTCCCATAATCCACCTCATCTAGAGGATCCATACTAGGAAAATCGAAGGGCCTTCCCGTGGAAAAATTAGGGCAAAACAAAAAAAACAGTAAAACAAAATTAACCCACAGGTAAATGTTAAGCTAAAACAGTCTTCAAAAACTTCCTTGGGATCCGTGCAACTCTACTGACAAGACTGATGGCATTGCCGCCGCCTGCAGTGGGCTGCACAATAGCCTTCTCCCACCGTTCATGCCCTAACCTCCATCGCCTCCTTTCTCCATCAATCTAGAGTGCTCATCAGATCACATTACTTATCTTTAGTAAGAAGCCATTTTACACTTAATTAAATATATTTTTAATTAAATATATATTTTTAATTTGTTTTATTTAATACATTTTTTTAAATTACAATTTCATTTTAAAATTTTCATTTATAATTTTAAATCATTTTTTAAAATTTCTTTATTATTATTATCAAATCATTAATATAATTTTTGGATCTCTTGTTATTCCCACTTAACCATAATAATTCATATTTTATAGATAAAAATAATATATATAAAAAACATATATTCAATCATAATCATATTGACCAATTTTTTTTCAATAATAACTTTATGAATGTTTTTTTTTATAAGATTCAAATTCTATTAAATCAAAAGAGAGAGACTGTACAAAACCATGGTGTCCAAAATTCAAATGTCCAAAGTATCAAGTCTGACATATGGAACCAATGAATGGAGAATGAGACCATTGTACTAACCTAGGAAGAGACTAAACATACTCATATTTGAAAGGTTCCCTCATAGGCGGGGGGTTATGACCAGAAATATTCAAAAAACGAACATACTAAAACTGTTAAAATCAACCCATGGCCCTGTTCACCATTACATTGAAAAGAAAAGGAAGGGCTGACACTTGGTATAACGATATCCTTCTTGTTTCCATCTATGTCGGGGCATCGCCTGTAAACAAGTTGAGTGTCCTCGACGTGAGAAGTCGACGGCCTGGTGAAATTTTTTCCTATGATGGCATGGGCGAGAGTATCAATATTTGCATTGAGTCGACCCATTTCCTCCCTCTGAAATTCGAACTGAGTATAAAAAGTGGCATTCACGTTCGGAGCTAAGTAACCCCTGGACAAAGTCATCCGTGGCGAGAGAGAGAAGAGCCTTGGTGGTCCAGAGAACATTGAGCACCATTGTATGTCTAGTCTCCCTAGTTCTTGTCGATTCGTAGTTGTCCACCAGCCCTCCAACTCCATGGAGAGAGATATAGCATTGGGGTGGTCCTTTTTTTTCAAACAATTTTCCAAGCGCATAGTCCTTGTGCGAGCAGAATCAGGGATTTCGTTTTTGAAGAAACCATGGAATTTGCCCTATTCTCTCAGAGCTCACAACATGTGGGTACGTTGCTAATCATTCGTGGTCTGCGTGGAGTGACCATTCCTGGTCTTGCGAGGAGTGACTTTCATGCAAGACATGGCCTCCTTAAATCCACAAAAAAACCAGTATGGGAACTCAATCTAGGATGAGGAAAAATCACAAAAGAAACCACAGAGAGAGTACGGAAGGTGAGGAATGTTTCCAAAAGAGGGGCATGCATTAATCATGTGCTTTCTCGGCAAGCGATCCAACTCATGCAGGGTATGTGAAACACCAAATCTACCACCCTCCAACATAATTTCCATAATGAGACGATCAACCATGCTCAAAGATCTTTGTACGAAGCGATCTGAGATAGTTGAACAATAATGCTGGCCTTGTCCTTGACATGACATCCTTTTATGGATCAGCATGAAGATGGTCCTCCGAAGTCCATGCATCGAGCTACATGCTGGTATCCTGTGTTGGATGCGAAGGGTGGTCACGTGGAGTGCGAGGAGCCTCCCTTGTGCACCCGCCATGGGGAAACTTTATGATTTTTTTTTATTCTTATTCAACATAGGAACTTATGTAAACCATTCTTATCAATAAATTAGAACAACATGTTATGATTATTTTTTTAATATTTTATTACAAATTTGTAAACACAATATTTAACTTTGTATTTTTAAAAGTTCTAAAGTGAATAATTAATTTATGTTAAATTCTAAAAATTATACTAATGAATTATAATTAAAAATATTAAATTTTAAAATCAAAGTATGAAATTTTTTGGTTTCTAAAGTCAAATGCATATCTTCAAGAGGTACTCATTACATTCTACATGTTCACAAATTAAAATTTTCAAAGGTAGTTCATTTTTGTCAAACAAAGTATACAACAATGCAATTATTATCAATAATAGGTGTAAGTGATGGCCATGTTATGTGTGGAGTGATGGCAATATTATGTGTGGAATGATGGCCATGCTATGTGTGGAAATCAACAAGAAATCTATATAAATATCATGAGTCCAAGAGGGTTATGAAACCTTAAACCTAACCTTATCATAGCTTTCAAAATCCTAGTCAAAGGAGGTAGGGATATGGATTCATGTTGTTCAACCATCATTGTTACTCCATTGTATAAGCAAGCAAGAGTGTGGGAGAGATATCTAAGGGGTTCAATTACAGGTTCAATTACAATAGAAAATCATACATAGAGATTCTAAACAATCTATAAGAGATGGATATATAGAGAGTCTAAACAATGTATAAGGAATTGTAGTAGATCATAATGTTTGATAGATTCATACTAAGCTTGGAATAAGTTGTATTCTATGATGTAGTCTGGATAAGAGAGGAAACGTAAAATCTTGAATTTTTTATTGGTTACTTTATATTCAATTTTTGGAGGTAAAGTTTATGTTAGAGTGTGTCTTCTTTATTGAAGTTTTCTTTTATTTTTTTTCCATTATAAAAAAAAAAAAAAAATTCTATTCAATAATATGAATGGAAATTACATTTTTCAAATTACATAAATGTGTTTTAAAGAATTTAAAGAGAAACATTTAAAAAGTGTTTTAAAATGAGTCAAGATTTAAAGAAATATTTAATTTCATTTTTCTTCCCCTTTTTTTTCTTAACATTAGTCCATTCTTCTTTTGATGGATCTAAAATACAATATGTAAGTTATATTCCGAAAACCCATTATTCACCTTGAAGGAACCTTATCCTTAGATCTAAATCAAAATTATGAGATTCATGTGGTTATTCATTGCTTAGGACAAAGTATCCATAATTATCACAACCCATGGAGAAGAGAGATTCAATGTTTGTACACTCTTTTATTTATTTTACATAATCATTCTTTATTTTGAATTTTTATTTATTTGCTTTCTTGACATCATTACTCAGGAAATATTCCTTACTCTCATCTTTTCCCTCCATATGGATGTTCAATTTTAAATTAGAAAAACTACCCATTTTTATTTTTATGTAGGCTTCGTGGTTGTGGACAAGTTTCTCGAAGGTTACAGGTATTTGATGACATACACCTAAAGGATATATTTTCATAATCCAAATGTAAAAACCTGGTTTTCCAACCTATATGTGGCAAAGTATCGGAAACAATGAAACTATGTAATTGGTATTGTTGTATGTTTAATATGTTTATTGAACTATGCGAAATATCTACTTGAAATGTCAGGGCTAACCAATGAATGAGGAGTATTTGTATCCCTTGGAAAAATAATTAATATAAACAAAGAGAGTTAAAGAAGATAAATAGAAAGTTGAATTAAACTTAAAATTGTAAGAACAAAAATTAAATGAAGGAATGAGAAGAGAATAAACGATGGAAATTGTTGAACATTGGTGTTGTCATTGATGTCGAACATGAAGCATCATGACATCAAGCAAGAAGCATGAATCCTTGATGCCATTTTGAAGAAATATATACAAAACAATGCTACCTATCCACGCAATATGGATGGGTACATGCCGCACATATACTAGGCTTTTATTCAATAAGAAAGAATATCAAAGCATGCAAAAGAGACCTAGTCAACTCAAGTGCAATGTTTTGGGTAAACTTCTCTAGGAAGAAAGAAGTGACGAACATAAAGACGCCCCTACTTGTGGAAAATTGACTAGGAAGAAAGAATCAGCCGACATAAAGAAGACCCTACTTGTGGAAAGTTGACAAGGAAGAAAGAAGTAGCCAACATACAGAAGTCGAGCTACTTGTGGACAAATAAATCTAATTAAGGAAACAAGTTATGATATATAAATAAACCAAAAGATTGAAGTAAGGGGAGGTGTGTGCAATGTATATGTAAAAGTGTTATGTATTTTGGAAGCTTCTGTTTATTGGGGTATCAATGGATCGTTGATCTAGAAGAAAGAAATGGTAGATATCCGAGTGCGCATAACATAAAAGCAAAGCAATAGACAATGCACAGAACCATAGCAGTGTACAGAATGAAGAGGTGCGCAGACTTAGAGAAGTGAGATAGATCATAGCAGTAGCAAAGTATACAACAAGATAAAAAGTGTATAGAATTGAAGTAGATAATACAGTAAGTGGAGCAGCGTGTAGAACAAATAGACAAGCATATTAGTTGTGTAGAATTGAAGTGGAGAACACAAGTGCATGCAAAAGAAAGTGATACAGTGAAGAAGACAACTATGAATCTGTGTGCACAAATCAGAAGACATTGTGACAGAGGGACTTCTACTTCTATATATTAGGGTGGTAGGACGGGGCAAGGGAAGGATATTACAGTCTCCTTTAAATTTGGTTCATGAACACAGCAAATTGGTGCGTGTGTAGAGGATTGGTGTCCTCACAGGTTGGAACCTATATCAGCAAGTTGGTGCTTGCATAGAGGATTGGTGTCTTCATAGGTTGGTTCCTATAATCAACGAGTTATTGAAGTCAGAAAACCTTGAAATGAAAATGTTATGTGCGGGTGCAACACTTTAGGGGAAAAATTTAATGAAAGCATTGATTTCTATATATAAGAATGTAGATCTTAGTCTCCTCTAGTGCACCATAGTTTTCTTGGGAAATGGTGAAGGCAATCAAAAGTTATATAAAAACCAATCGATGTATGTATTTTCGAAAACTAATGTGTGTCATTTAGAAAATTAATAATAAATAAATAAAACATACATTTTTATGAAAAAATTACATATTCAGAATTGTTAGATCGTACTCTACAATATTCTATATTTTCATAAAAAAAAATTGAGCTTTTCATAGAAAAACACGCCATTGAAACTAAGCATATTGATAGAGTTCTAAAATACAGGCAATGGCCCTGGTTTTTTTGTTCTAGCCAATAGGTTCGGTAGTCCAAATCTATTTCCAAAATCATCCCAAGCCTTGTTCCCACCGAGTTTTTAAATTTTAAAACAATGCATATGCGTTATAACACATATGAGTTATAACGCATATGCGTTTTTTCCTTGTTCATATCGCATATGCGTTATAACGCATACGATTCTTATCACATATGCGATTCATTTCGCATATGCAATTCATATCGCATATGCGATATAACACATATGCATTTTATCTTTAGTAGATTGGTAGGAGAGTAAAAAATACTTTACCAAGTTAGTGGATAGGCTTTGGGAGAAACCCCATCTAAAAGAAAAATATCACCATCTCTCTTTATCTAACCATCGTTATTTTCCTCCTTCACCACCCCTCTACCTCTATAACCATCCCTCAACCCTCTCTCTCTCCCCCTTCCCTCTCTCTCCCTTCTCGCTTCTCCCCTCCCTCCCTCTCCTTCTACCTCCATGTGTTCCATCCTCTCACTCACTCAATACCTCACATTATCCCCCTACCTCCTCTCTCCACCATGTTGGGTCCTGGAAATGGCCCTTTTTTACAATACTTATTACATCATTTTGCCCTAATTACATCCCATTTTCACAATCCATATATATGCCTTTCTTCCAGATCAATCAATTATCTTGATAGGTATAACTCATTATTGCTTTATTTATTTTATGCCTAAGATTGTTAAAGTTCTGGATTCTAGCCTTTGATTTATGCTAACTTGTTTTGATTTCATTAAGTTAATATCAAAGCACAGGTGTATCAGTCGCCATGCCTTGGGAAAGAATCATACATGGGGTCAGCTGTTACTCTTCTAACTCAATTCCTCATATTTTCAAGGGACAACACATCTGTCCATGTGAAGTTGTAATAGGGCGCTGAAACAGAGCATAGCTGCAATAGAAAGGATGCCTCCCGATTGGTTGAACCGTTGATCCATTGACTTCCAGTGTAACAATATCCTTCATGATTAACGGCCTCATTCATTAAGGCTGTAACAGTTTATTTGTAACTCTACAACATGAAGATCATAGATCTTTATTGCTACATGAAATTAGTGGATCACGAACTGTATTCCTCATGTATAAATTCAGGAAGGTTTTCGAAGTCTGGGGTTGGATAATTATTATTTGGTATGGGCTGTAATAGAGAAATGAGACTATGAATTACCATCTTTAATCAAGAGCAGAGTTACTTCCATTTCTGTGTCTTAATTTGTTGTAGTTCACGGCGTCTTCATTAGAAGTCCAGGGCATGCCTTCTCACAGAGATTGCCAAGTTAAGTAGGTAGTTATATTTATTCATTTCATGTTGTGTGTTGTGGAATTGCATTAGGTGTATTTCTGATAGCTGCAACAGAGAGTTTATGATTGCATTCTTTATTGGTAGTTTATTCTTTGCATTACGAATAGATGCAACTGTGTGGTGTGACAGTCAACTGTGTAGGTTAGTTTGATTAATGCATGTGTGTTCAATAGCTATTACAGCCAAGCTCATCTTCCAATTCTTTTCAGTCATTTACGCTTTCTAGGATTTCTAATGGTTATCAATTTATAGTTCATATTTATTTCTTAATTCTGGTTGTTGTTGTATCTTTATTGAATTCATAGATTAGGCAGATCATGGTTGAGTAATAGTAGCTACTGGATGGATCATTTTGGTAAAGATTGAACACTGTAGCTTGATAATTATAGGATTTAACTTCTTGCAAAAGTAATCTAGTTCAATTTCATTCTTAGATCAGTAACTGCTAGGTTGATTTTTGTAGGAAGGTAGTTGCACTTTGAATTCCTAGATGTATGAGTTAGATTAGTTTTCTTTATGGAATGAGTTTGGCTGAGTAGATATGTAAGATTATCATCTTTATTTATTCAATCAACTGCTAGAGATGTTTATGAATAGATTGTACTTATTGCCATTGAAATAAAACACCTCCCTGGGTTTGACAATTTATATTGAGCATCATGTGTGTTAGTTGTAATTAATTGACATATAGGGTGACCAAAACACCCCCTTCTCTCTCCCCCCATAATTTCTTCTCTGTCTTCCTCTCTCCCCCTCTCTGTCTAAATCCCCCCTCTTTCCTTATCGAGCCACTCCCCCTCGAAAAAACTTACACACCTCTTGGTCTTGAAAAACCACACCCCCTCTCCCTGTATAACCAACTGTCACGTCCCCCATTTTGACCCTTATAATATTTTGGGCTATAATGTAAATAATGAATGCATGTTATGTATGATTCCTAGCGTGGAGCTCAAGGCCAAGGCCCAACTAGTGAACGATCGATCTAGAAGAGGAAAAGTATTTGATATTATGCTACCCATGTGCTAGTGAACCATGGGAATTGTAAAAATGAATTTTAATATAAATGCCCACAACTAGCTATGCAATGCAACAAGAGATGGGGGCATGATTTTTACAAGGAATTGGGAAGGAAATATTCAAAGCCTTGAGCCAATAAACTCAAACCAAGTGTCGATGAGAGAACCCATCAACTCTCAACCATCCATGCTGACTTTTGTACCCAATTATTTACTCTCCCAAGAGATGGTTGAGGTAGTTAATGCCTTGGGAAATGGAGAGGTGTGGTTGTCCAAATTCGAGTATGGGAAAGCCACCCTTCCTAGAGATTTGTGTTTGGATTCTTGGGATAGTAAAGGGCCACGAAATTGCTCCCTAAGCCATTTTCACCCATCATCTTTTCCCTCTCATGTGTTTGGAGCTACCTGGGCATTTTCCTCGGTGGTTTTGCTGTGTTTTCCTTCATCCTCCTAGCTGGGAAGGGCGTTTTTGTGTTGTATAACAGTGGGGAAGAAAGGGAAATCGATTTGGGGACCATAGAGGTTTTTTTGGCTCACTGATTGCTGGTATATATGTGGGAGAAATCGTTTTCTTCCCTATGGTCGATTTTCCCTCTCACAAATCCGTTTTTCGTGGGCCCACGTTTTGGGGAAAACCCATGTCCATCTAGTTCTATGTCCCATTGCTGAAAGTATGTTTCCAATCCCATATCTGAGTTTTGTGTTCAAGAGAATGCTAGGGTTGATGTGGGTATCCATTTATTTGGGCTATGAGAGTCCCCTTTTCCTTGTAGATATCATGCCCAGCTCGGGGGTGGTCTCTGAGTGCTGAAAGAATACATGCTGGGAAGAGACCTATGGTTGGGTGGAACGTTGCAGCGACATAGCTAGTTTCTTGGGACAACATTAAATCAAGATGAGTATTTTATTGTGTTTTACTTCTGCAATGTTTTAATTGATGGCTATTTTGATATGCTGGATGGTTATGAAATGTGTCTGGATGATGTTTTACTTTGCTGCGCATTTTCAATTGATTTGTATCTACATACAAATGTGTTTTATTGTAATGCCATACCTTTTATTCATGATGATTTTGACTAAGTTGTTATAAAATCCCAGACTTTAGTGCCATGTTCCCTTCTTTGCATTGTATAGAAGGGAGGGTATGTGATAGATGGTATCATATCGATGTTTGCAGCGTTGGGCCTAATGGGCCAAATCAGGCAACATGCAGAGGTAAGTATGCTTCCTGTTCCGCACAGACCATTAAGAAAATTTTCAAAAATTCAAAAAAAAATTCTAAGTATTTTGCCTAACTGTTTCAGCGAGTCTCATGGAGTTGAGCTGATGTGTTTTGGCGAATCTCGCTGAGTTGTGCCGAAATTTCCGGCAAAACTTGGCGAGTTGCTCTGCAACGATTCGGCAGAAAATCAATAAGTTCACCGAAAAAGGAAGGAAAATTTTGGCGGAAAGTTGGCGAGTTTTTGCCGAAACGGCGAAAAGAGTTGGCGAGTTTTTGCTGAAACGACGGAAAGAGTTGGCGAGTTTTTGCCGATATGATGGAAAGAGTTGGTGAGTTTTTGTCAAAACGGTGGAAAGAGTTGGAAATTTTTTGCCAAAACGGTGGAAAGAGTTGGCGAGTTTTTGCCGAAACGGATCAGAAGGAAAAGCTGAATTCGCGGATCGGAAGAACTCGGTGAGTTGTTCCGCAACGAGTCAGAAGAGATGGATGAGTTCGCCGACCGGAAAAACTCGGCGAGTCGCTCTGCAATAGGCTGGAAGAACTTGGTGAGTTTCTTTGAAACAGGTCGGAAGAAATCAGCGAGTTGCTTCGCAACAGGTCGGAAGAACTCGATGAGTTGGTCCGACATGGGCCAGAGGAGAAACGATAAGTCCTCCGAAACAGAGAATTTCAGTTATTTTCTAGGGTGAATTTCAGGCGCCAAAAGTTGAAAAATGCCATGGAACTTATGTTCTAGATTACGCGAAATCGAAGGAACTTAAGCCCCCTTGACCCTCGTCGTCCCCCGGAGACAATTGTCGAAAGTGTGAAATGCATTCTCTATGCTAGGAATGAGAACCAGGGATTGCATGGAAGGTTGTGGAGGCCTTATTAAAAGTAATTGGCTTCAATATGCATTGCAGAAAAGCAATGGGATCAGCAAGGCAATATTGATAAGAGGGAAGTCCCTCACCTTAAACTATTTCTGTTTATAACATAAGAATTGCATGTTTGAAAAATAGCAAGAATTAATGTTATACACGTATGTATATATTGAATTGCTACTTTGTGAGAAATGATAGCTAATGATTCCTTGTGTGCTTGGTAGGGAATCCAAGAAAAGAATCAGCTATGATGTGGAGGAGGGACTCCATGTCATGACTGGAAAGGGATAATTCCTTCACTCCTCTCTTGCTATTGTATTTAATTTTCCTGAATTTTATATACTGGAAATTATAGCATAGGGATGTTGGAAATGCGAGAAAGCAGTAGATTAAATGGATATGAATTAGCCAGCATGATTAAAGAGTCATTGCATGGTGCATGAGGATTGATTATGCATGAGCATAATGTTGCATATAAGCGAAAGTAGAAAAGTTACACATGCAATGGTATTGTCTATCGTTGATGACAGTTAATGTTGTTGATAATGGTTGTATGAATCAAACCATAGAAGCATGATTGGAAATGCAAGAAGATAAATAGATGAAGTGAATATGTACTAGTTGGAATACTAACAAATATTGCACAGTGCATGTAAAAATACTTGTGTATATATATGATATGGGATATTGGTAAAATAGTGAGGTTTTATATAAGCATTGAGCCACTTAAAATGATTATGGTGGTTGCTAATAATTAGACGTGTTCGTATTGGTTATAGGACCAAAGACAACCGAAGCGTGACTAAGGAGGTGGATGATGTTGTTGCATATGACCAACTACCTTATGAAGAAAGGATGGTGCAACAAATCTATGATCATAAGGTTGGAAAAAGGATTGTGAAGTCTTAGTAAGAGGCCAATTGATCAGGTAACATCGAGCGATGTTAATGAAATCCATGCATGTAATGGTTGTTTGTGCTTAAATGCATGAATGATTGAAAGAGGATTGGGTAAGATCCCTTCAACTATGTTTAAACTATGCCTGAATGTGAATGTTAATCTACCGAGTTGGCAAGATGTGGGTAAGTGAAGGCAAGGATCGTTACACCCTATAATTGCTTAGAAACCTTAATGCGTTCATATGAAATTATAACATACCATTTGTGTATGTTGGATTATAAGTTTAAATAGCCAAGGAAAGTGAGGACTTATGGCCCTGTCATGGTAGTGCATGCTATGTGTGGTAATCATGGTTAGGCCATAATATGTTGAATGCATAGTATTCATAAATTAATGCAGCGTTGCATTGAGGAGATGTGCATTAAAATATTATGTACAATCTTGTGGTTATGCATTGAGTGAATGGACATTAAAATATTATGAGAGTGATGTGAATGTGCATGCATAGGTATAAGCGCACATGCTGAGATGCATTGTGTGAATGCATGATTGTGTTAAAAGATGAAATGGTGAACTATTTTCAATCCTAAGATCATTTCATAAGCTACTGTGAATGCAAGAGAATGATTGCATGAAGAAGGTATACATGTTGATGGACTACCAAGAGTGCTCTGTTGAAAGGATAGAGTTGCATAAAATGATATGGTTGTGAAGTAATGATTGCATAAAATGATGTAGCTAAACCATGCAACACTAGTATAGTAATGATTCACATGAAGTAAACGATTTTTGGTGATATTAAGATGTTAACAACTGGAAATGTTCGAATTATGGAGTGTTATAATTTTGAGAATGCTTCAGTGACTGTGACAACAATGAAATATTATATGCATAGAGACTTACAAAGTGTTTGGCTACTAAAGTTTCAGGTTTCGGGTAGATTGTTTTTGGCATGTCAATGTGGGTAAGTCCATGATGAAGATTGGAATCTACCATGAGCAATAGCCAAACGATATGAGAATAGACTCATGGCTAAGAAAATCAATTTATGTAGAGGACATAATTGCAAATTCATACTTGAATTTAATTATTAATGCCATTAAATGATCAGGGAAATTAGATTTGAATTTTATTATTAAATGCTACTGACTGTTTGGCTATTTGATAAATGTGCCAAGAAGACACATTGTAGGAAGACCATGTGTGATGACCTGCATAAGCCAAACTCCATGGGAAGAATCCCATGCTTTGAAAATGGGTTTCGGATGAAACACCATTGCATATTTTAGGATGACATCTCAGCTAAGCTGTATGTTGGAAAACCATGAGAGTGAGATGGTAAAGCTATGACAAGAAGGCATGTGTGGATTATGGAACGTGGAAATATTGGGGTGGAAAACCGAAGAACTGTTGACTCAGAGAAGGGAGCCCCCATTCTTCACAAATGAAGAAAAGATACATCTACAAAATGAATGAGTATTCTGTGACCCTAGATAAGAACATGCATATCTAAATTATTAGGGTTAATATGCATAGCATGCTCTATTTTATTTATATCATTTCAGACTACTTGAGTATGATTAGGGCCCACATGGCTCACATTAGAAAGGGGGTGCACACCTTTATGGTGTTGGGTCATGATAGGGTTGTCAATATTGACTACACCCTAAGGGAATGGACGCATTCTTGGTGTTTTAATACTGTTAGGAACCTATGTAAACCCTTCTCTTTACTATGTTAGTATATTGTTATTGGACGCATATGCTTTGTAAGTCGTCCCATAGTATTTGTTGATCCGTAGTTTATATTAGCCCATAGTATTGACCCATAGTATTGGACGCATATGCTTTGTAAGTCGTCCCGTAGTATTATATGTCCCATGGTTTTGACTCATGGTATTGGGCATAGACTTAGTATATAAGTGTGTGTTGAGGTCATTGAAGGCACCGTGAAGTTAATTGTATTGAGCTTGCCCCCTCGAAGTGGCCCGTGATCAATATAAAAGTGATTCTGTTCTATTATTTCTGCTATATCGCATATTCTTATTAATTAATTGTTGCAGGTGCATCACATCTGGTATCAGAGCACTTTCCTTGGCACAAGTGGGAAATTTTTTTTTCTTTTTTTGGGCGGCGACTTTCAGTTCAATTTCTGAAACTTTCTGCACAAAACCAGAAGCAACCGATTGCATATCTGAATTACTCTTTCCAAAATACGCAGTTTCAAAAAAAAATTCATCTCATTTGGAGTTCTAAAAGTGGAGATATCGCGGATTTAAAATCAGCAATTTTTCAGAATTTCGGTGACGGCCGCAGAAATTGCGGCGAGAAAATCTTTTGACCGAGTGCCCAGATTTCTATTCTGCATTCATGGGTAGAAGCAGAGTGGTTGTTCCAGTTCCGGAAACATGTTATAATAGCGATTCTGAGCAATATAGATCCGGTTTTTGAACATTGGGTGGAATTTCTGCCCAAATTTTTTTCTGTTGCAGGTTCGGATCTGGGAATAATCCCTATCCGCTTAACTGTGGGAAGTACTTGGGCATAAGCCCTAAAAATCATTGTGAGGAGTACCACAGGAACCCCGAAGTAGTTGGTCATTGAGAGGACCTGCCAAGCGAAAAGGGCAACGACCCCTACCTGATTGACTAGTTCCCACCCGTGAGGTAAACCAAGAGCTGTCGTTTGTGGAAAAGCGGTTATCAGTTTTACCTGAGCCGTGGAGTGAGGGGTACTGCCCCAATACGCAAGCCTTCAGACAACATTGGTGGCCGAGTGAAACCCCTGAACTGTTAGGAAGCCGCACATACCTGGGGTCCATATTTACTTCAGCTGAACTATTGTTGATCACTGCTGCGCCGTTTCAGATCCATTTGCAAGCCGTTCCAGATTCAGCCGTTTTCAATCCATTCAGCGTTGTTCCAGATCCCTTTCGAGCCGTAGCCGCTCCAGTCTGAAAAAAAAAAAAATGGTTATGGTTGTCACCCGTGCAGGAGCAAACACCATGGAGGAAGCACTTGCAGCCATCCAAACCAAACTCCAAGATCTAGATGAAAAATTTCTCAGCCTCCATCTTCAGCATTCAGCCATGAACAATAACCGTCAGCCAGAATCTTTTGCAGCCGCCGGGTTCTCTTCTTCCAACAATTTTCGTGGGACAAAGCTTGATTTTCCTCGCTTCAATGGTACTGATCCGACTGGATGGATATACCGAGCAGTAACAATATTTCAATCTGCACAATACTTTTGATGTCCAGAAAGTTCCACTTGCATCCTTTCATTTGGAACAGGAAGCCCTTCAATGGTATCGTTGGTACATCAAAGCTCATCCCGAGCCAAACTGGACAAATTTTTGCCAACTCATTTTGCCACGATTTGGCCCTAGTGCTTTTGATGATTTCACAGGAGCACTCACTAAACTTCACCAAATTGGCACAGTGAGAGAGTATCAGACAGAATTTGAGAAATTGGCCAATCACACAGAAGGATTGTCTGATGAATTCTACAGGAGTTGTTTTATAAGTGGTCTCAAGGATGAAATTCGCTCAGAGGTCAAAATGTTTTGTCCCAACACAATGATGGAAGTCCTAGGGTTGGCTAAGCTGGCTGAGGACAAGATTGCAGCTCAACAACGCTCCAAACCCACCCTTGTTCCCTTCAGAAATATGGGTTCCCAATGACCTCCCATCACGCCTTCTCCTCAACCAACTCCTATCAAGCATTTATCTGAAATAGAAATGCAGGCATGCCGAGAAAAAGGGCTTTCCTATAATTGTGATGAGAAATTCACTCGGGGACATAGATGTGTTCAACAAAAGCTCTATCTCTTGGATGTGGATTCTCCACCTGCCTTAGAACTTGGTGAAGCAGCTACAGATACAGTGGATGATCAGATCGACATTCAACACCCGCCTGTTGACACCCCATTTTAGGACGACCCACCTGAGATCTCTCTCCATGCTGTAACCGGCGTCACCACCCCACAAACAATGCGGGTCAGGGGATACTTCAAGAAGCTCCCTCTTACCATACTCATTGATTCCGGTAGCACTCATAACTTCATTGTCCCTCGGATTGCCAAACAAGCTGATTGTTTTGTCCATTCTTGCTCCAGCTTTGAAGTCATGGTTGCCAATGGGGGCACCTTACCTTGCAAGGGGAAGTGTCACAATGTGCGTATCTCTATGGAAGATTATAACCTACGCTCTGACATGTTTGCCTTGCCCTTAGGCGGATGTGATGTGGTTTTGGGCGTTCAATGGTTATGCACACTTGGCCCCATCTTATGGGATTTTGCTGAACTTTGGATGCAGTTTAAAGTCAATGGGGCACAACACAAATTTATGGGCTTACAACCAGGGTCTCTCTGCATCATCAGTTCACATCGCCTGGAAAAACTCCTTAAGAAGAATTCACATGGTGTCATCGCTCAGCTCAATTCCATTCAGATGCACCCATCAACAGTCTCCACTACTTCCTTGGATAGATATGCAGGTATCTTTGCTGAACCAATGCGCTTGATACCTTCACGAGAACTTTCCGGTAAGAATTTAGCCACATCTACCTCTCAGCAGGAAATGATGGCTATTTTGCATGCAATACAGAAGTGGCAGCCATACCTATTAGGGAATTATTTCTGCATCAAGATTGATCTCCCGAGTCTGGAAAATTTTCTGGAACAATGGGTCTCCTCCCCAACACACCTGAAATGGGTTATCCACCTCATGGGTTATCCCTATGTGATCACTTACAAGAAGGGTAAGGACAATATGGTGGAAGATGCTCCTTCTTGCACAATTAATGACCCAGTTTCTCTTACAACTCTTTCTCTGCTTGTTCCAAATTGGGTGCAATATGTTCAACAGGGCTCTCTCTTCTATGAACTCCATGCTTCTTCATCAACAGGGCACTCTGGGTTCTACAACAGGTATGACCAAGAACAATGTAACTTCTTTTGGCAGGGACTAAAAATGACAAGTCAACAGATGGTGGCTAACGATGATACTTTCCAAGTCAACAAGGGTGAAATGACACTCCTTTCGGGATTACTCAAACCCTTGCCCATCCCTAAACAGCTTTGGCCAACTATTTCTATGGATTTCCTAGCAGCGCTCTGGTGGTACAATACCACATCTCACAGAACACCATATGAAGCGGTCTATGGACAAACACTGCCAGTTCTTCTTCCATACACCCTTAGCAGCTCCCCAGTTCAGGCAATTGACTCGGTTCTTCGAAACCACAATCAGATTCTTCTCATTCTGCAGGACAATCTTCACATTGCCAGAATTCGCCTGAATCAACAAGCCGATCAGCACCGTTCTGAGCGCATTTTCCATGCAGCTGATAGGGTTCTTCTTCATCTACAGCCTTCCAAGCAATCCTCCTTGACACTCCAAAGGCGTCAGTGGCCTGAAATGCAACCCGAGGATGCTACCGGGGAACCACTCCTTCAGCTTCTACAGCAATTTCTCCAACCAAAGCTTTGAGGACAAAGCCTTTTCTAAGGGAGAGGGGATGTTAGGAACCTATGTAAACCCTTCTCTTTACTATGTTAGTATATTGTTATTGGACACATATGCTTTGTAAGTCGTCCCGTAGTATTTGTTGATCCGTAGTTTATATTAGCCCATAGTATTGACCCATAGTATTGGACGCATATGCTTTGTAAGTCGTCCCGTAGTATTATATGTCCCATAGTTTTAACTCATGGTATTGGGCATAGACTTAGTATATAAGTGTGTGTTGAGGTCATTGAAGGCACCGTGAAGTTAATTGTATTGAGCTTGCTCAAAGGAGGTTGCCCCCTCGAAGTGGCCCGTGATCAATATAAAAGTGATTCTGTTCTATTATTTCTGCTATATCACATATTCTTATTAATTAATTGTTGTAGGTGCATCACAAATACTTGATAGTGAATGTTATGGAATGTGATTACGGTTTTGAGCAGCAATACTGATAAAGCCTGCTTATCTTTCTTGTGTTGTCAACCTACACATATGTCAATTGGTACTACACATTAAGAGGAAAAGTGAAGAAGGGTATGCAGAAGGACTGTATAGGAATTGGTAACCTTTCTATGCTCACACTAAATAATACTGGAAGGGATGGGCAAACCGAAGGAGCTATGTAGTAAAACAGGGTATCATCCTTGTGTGAGTGGGGCCATGATAACCTACAGTCAAGAAAGTCAGCTATAAAGTTCCTAAAAAGGAACCACTTATTTGCACAAGAAAAGGAGTGGCATCCTTGTATGAATGAAGAGTTGATGTGTGTGTGAAGGGTTGTGGTGCGAGAAGGTGTGGTGACATTGGTGAAGGCATAAAATCTCTATTGGGTCAGCAGTAAGAGGGGGTGCTGAGACTGATTGAAAACCATGCGATGCTTATGGCTCCATAGTAGAGCCTTGACCTATAATGGTCGATGGTGCAGTTTCCTTCCATTAGTCGATGACCCAGACGAATGTGTTGTCTCAGCACTGGAGAGGTCCAACCAGGTATGGGACTGATTGGGCACCACCAAATGCTTGGTAAATTCGGTCGGCATGAAGGTGTACTAGTTAAGCATTAACTACATACAAGTCCATAGGCGATTCCAAGGCTTGCAAAGCGAAGCAGGACCATGTGGACCAGAGGGGAAATGCACAATACAGATAAGTATTCGTTTTCATTTATGTCTTGTTTGGAATAATAAGGATTTCAGGTATAAGTCTTCTAACAACTAAGCTGATACACTATTGTTTCTCTATTGGAAACCTTGGTCATTGTAGGAAAGCAAGACCCTGAAAGAGCTATATAATTACTGGTAAAATCTAGAGAGTAAATGAGTGGGCGATATAAATTATTGAGAAGTCCAGAGGGTAAATACATCTACAATCACAAACATAAAAGAGAGAGAAGGGGAGGAAGGAATAGGGGAGGGGGAGAGAACGGGGGTTACTAGGAGAGGGGGGTGATTAGCGAAAGGGAGCGAGTGTTTGAAAGAGGATATTAAGGAGATATATAGAAATGATATCAGAGGGAGACATGTAAATAGAGAGGGGGGGAGGTTTAGGTAGAGGTGGAGAGAAGCGGGAGGGTGGGAGGGAGAGAGAGGAGGGAATAGAGTGAGGGGGGAGGGAGAAAGGGAGAGACAGGGTACAAGAAGGAGAGAGAGGGGGGAGAAAGGGAGAGACAGGGGGGTAAAGGGAGATAAAAGGGGGTTAGGGAAAGGGAGAGAGATATTGAAAAAGGGATGGGGAGAGGAAGAGAAAGATAGAAAGGGTGAGAGAGAGGAGGGGTTACAAAAAGGGAGGGGGATATAGGGAGAGACATAGGCGAAGAGAGAGAGGGGGGGATGGAGGAAGGAAGGGAGAGAGATAAAGAGAGGGGAGAGGGATCAAGAATTCCAGTTGCATGGATCAAGAAGAGAGAGATTGGATCAGTGATCTGTTAATTAAAGAGGAATAACCCCCTTCCCAATCGGATCATGAGCTACCATCCAAAGCATATATCTAGCTAGAAGATTCCATTTTAGGATAAAGAATTGATAAGTTCTATTCTTCGATGGTGCCATAGGAAACTACCATAGGCTACAAGGTAATGGATCCTCGCCACTTGTGGGATTTCCAAAAAAAAAAAGTGATCCTTGGTTCCCGTTGGCTTGCGATCTAGAGGAAATTGTTTCCCTAGTTCGAGTGCCTCGACTGTAGAACTCTAATGGGATATGGTGTTGAATTATGATATGCACCCTTCCTAATGCCACAGTAGCTCGTGTAGAATTAACTCTAATGTTTTGATGAGATGCATTTTCAAACCCATGAAACACACCAAACCAACGTACATAAATGACACACCTAACCAACACATAAATGATCCACCTAATACACACATGTAAATGATGCATTGATGGGTCTCAAGTACTTAACCATGGTTAGGGAGGAAAAACATGCTTTAATCCCTAAAGGACTCTTTGATGGCTTGAATATAATGAACAACACCATAAACCACCAAACTCGACCTCCCTTATGGATATTTGGTGTCAAAGTGGGGACACAAATTACACCATCAAGAGATTTTGAGCACAAAGCTTGGGACTAGAAACCTTGAACATGATGAGGGGAGGAAACCTCATCCTATTTCTATCTTTTGGAAAATTAACCACAAGGCACCATGAGATATCCCTCACCTAGCATAAGCACCTACCATTGCATTTCATACAACGACATCTTGTTGAGGCTTATAAAAAGTGATTGGCTGGTTATAAATTATTATGGATGCAATTTATATACAAAGGTTTTACACATGAAAGAAAGATAGTTTATAGTTGTAGCAAAAATTATTATAAGATGCCATAAAATGGTTGGTATTTTAACACACTCGCACCCACATGTTACATAGAAGAGAGAGGGTAAATCCAACAACATAAGGATAATCACCTCAAAGAGGATCAACTATTATGTTAGTTGGAGGTCCATTTCATATATGTACATCTATTTTGGCATAAGGATCAAGGTATATTAGCACTTATATATTACCACAAATTAGTTCTCACGACCAAGAAGGAATAGCACTAAAACTAATGCCAGAAAGAAAAAATACAAATCTATGCCACCTAAACCAGATGCCTAAAAATTTGAACCTAACCCATACACTTAGTGCACGAACCTATCCCACACACCTTACCCATTCATCGATCCCCTAACCCCTACCTATACCCTAGTGCAAAAACATTTTCAACTTTTTATGGCACTTATTAGTAACTATAAGTGAAACATCAAATCAACCACAACGTATCAATGACTTCTCCAAATCCAAAGATGATCTGTTGGGAATGACATCAAAATGGAAACTAACTAACCACTAATCATCTAAATTGGAATCCTCCCCTAACCCCAAATCCATTACCCATGGACCCCAAACCACCTACTTGTAAACACATTGACCGCTTAACCCGTAGTGCCCTAAATCCAACTTCTACATTTTTAAAATATTTTGGCATGGAGATCCATATCCCAAGAGAAATCATACCCTCAATATGTGAACTGTGGTTCCTTAAGGTGATGATCATGGCCTTGTATATGTAGGAATGTCCCTTAAAAACCAATTCTTGATTTTTGTCTACTAGCCATGTCTAGGGTGCTTACATCCATACATAATGCTGAAAAAGTCCTAATTGTTGGAATACTCTCCCCATCATTTTGTATTTTGCATGCTTGCATGCAGATCTGCATGTTGCATTGTTGTTCGGGAAATTCACCCTATAGCGAGGAAATAAACACTATCAACTTCTGGGGTGACAGGTAAACACATTGATCATATTACATAAGCATCTATAAAGGGAAAGAGATCAAGGATGTTGAAGACATACCTTATTAACGACATTTGATCCTAGGTTTGCTTGATCTTGCGCTCAATCTTCAACTTGATCTTTCGCTCAATAGAACTGCAACACAAAGATACCTTCCTCAGCGTATCTTGACTAATATAACAATGATGAAATTGAAATACAATTTAAACATTAAGAACAATCAAGCATTTAACCAAACAAACACACAATCCATTAGGCATTTGATTAGGACACGAAGGATATTTCAACCTTTATTGTCAAAAGCAAATAATCAGTGAAAATTATACTTGATCATGCAGCATGCTTGTGCAATCGGATTATGGGCTCCTGCTCTTCTCTAACTTTGGAATTCTTCCCGCATAACAACCCTTAATGCAAGTTTCACCTCTTGTGAATGAGAGTCTCCATATTTCTAACCCCTATCCTCAGTCCTCCTTGTATTTATAGGACAAGGTAGGTAGTTTAGATCGAGAGGTGGTTGAATGGGAAGTTGTGGAAGTTGCAGAACCAACTGCAACTAATCCCAATTTGTCAAATTAATATATTTTTGATCATATTTTAAGATGTGCGCAAGTTTTTCACAGTGGAGTAGTGCACAGTATGCAACTTTAGTGCTTAACAACTAGCGTTTGCAGACTTCCGGAAGGTGTGCGCTAGTATACTAAAGTGGAGTAGCGCATACTAGGACATGTGCACTACTATTGAGCCTTTGGAGTAGGGCATGAGACCTAGTATGCTGAAGTAGAGTAGCGCACAGGTTAAAACATGACATTTTTCAGGGTTTTGTAAGCTTGCAGAAGGGTAAGTCAGGTCAAAGTATCATCTAAGTGTTAAATTTTCAGAATTTACTTCAATATGATCTAGGATCTTAACTGAGAGAACAACATGTACAGCATATCTACAGCATATCAATCATGGAGACAATAATGCAAGCACACAAGAGACACAAAGATTTACTTGGGGAAAACCATAAAGGTGAAAAACCCCAATAACTTCCTCAGAGATAGATAGAGCAATGATACAACCAACCAATAGAGATAGCCATAACCTAGCAGCAATCCTCCTCCTCCATAAGTGCGCCTCTCCTCCTTGAGAGCATGTGTGAGAAGTGAGTGAGTAAATAGAGTGCCTCCCGCACTCTATTTATACTTGACTTGACTTGCCTTTTTACCTAACTCATGTCGGCTCGAACTTAACCACATAACATAATGTTGAGTGGGCCGACCCCCAATAGGGTGGTCTAATAACCCTTTGACCCACATGGCCGACCCCCAATAGGGTGGTCTAATAACCCTTTGACCCACATGACTTATACAGGGCCGACCCCAAACAAGGTGGTCTAATAACCCCTCAAGTATAAGTTACGACACTTACAATATAAATGACGACACTTCCTTATAGAGGAATAATACCATCTCTATAGGAATACAATATACATATATGTGAAATACATTCCGAAGTTACATATACATCAACACTCCCTCTTAACTAGGAAGGTATTTCTCAGCATAGTTCTTCTAGCACAAGTCATCTTCTCTGGATCATCGTCACTAGATAATCGTCATCGAGTCATCATCATCGTCACTGCTGCTGCTATCTCAATCAATCTCTGAATCTACTCGTCATAGGAAGTTCTACAGAGCCAGTCCTTTTTCATACTGGATGTAGGCCCACCACCTGCAGGTCTTCGTCATCACTGGCCATACTGTGGAATCCTCAGGACTTATTACGTGCGTCACAAAACCTCGAAAGAGCATCCCAGGATATTATGGGTACACAACTCCAACCTGGAGGATCTCCCAGGGCGCTATTACATGTGACCCCACCACAAAACCTCGAAAGAGCATCTTAGGATGTTACGGGTACACAACTCCGACCTAAGATCTCCCAGGGCACAAATTACATGTGGTCCACCACAAAACCTAGCAAGAGCATCTCAGGATGTTACGGGTACATAACTCCGACCTGAGATCTCCTAGGGCACAAATTACATGTGGTCATGGCAAAACCTCGCAAGAGCATCTCAGGATGTTACGGGTACACAACTCCGACCTGAAATCTCCCAGGGCCCAAATTACATGCCATAGGACAAAACCTCGCAAGAGCATCTCAGGATGTTACGGGTACACAACTCCGACCTGAAATCTCCCAGGGCACAAATTACATGTCCTCCCAGAGCAATGTATCGAAAGAGCATCCCAGGCTGTTACGGGTACACAACTCCGACCTATAGGATCTCCCAGACATGCTCATCTGCACAACCTGATCCACGGCCACAGAGTATCGACCTGATACTCACCATACATCATCCTGATGTACTTATGATCGTCCTGATCATAATCACTACAACGTCCTGCTGCAAGTCATCTGGAGCAACATCCTGAAGCTCGTCATCCATGATCGTCCTGATCGTCAATGCAACATCCTGCTGCAATTCATCTGGAGCAACATCCTGAAGCTCGTCATCCATGATCGTCCTGATCATCAATGCAACATCCTGCTGCATGTCGTCTGGAGCAACATCCTGAAGCTCGTCATCTATGATCATCCTGATCATCACTGCAACATCCTGCTGCATGATTTACCTGATCATCAATGCATCTTCCTGATGCATACCAAGTATCATACATGATCCTCCTGATCATCAATGTATCTACCTGATACAAATATATGATATATATCATCATACATGATCCTCCTGATCATCAATGCATCTACCTGATGCATACCAAGTATCATACATGATCCTCCTGATCATCAATGTATCCACCTGATACAAATATATGATACATATCATCATACATGATCCTCCTGACCATCAATGCATCTACCTGATGCATACCAAGTATCTACCTGATACATATCATCATACATGATCCTCCTGATCATCAATGTATCCACCTGATACAAATACAAATACATGATACATATCACCATACATGATCCACCTGATCATACAATGTATCCACCTGATACATATACAAATACATGATACATATCACCATACATGATCCACCCGATCATACAATGTATCCACCTGATACATATACAGATACATAGTACATATCACCATACATGATCCACCTGATCATACAATGTATCCACCTGATACATAAAATGATCCAACTGATCATATCAAGCAGAAACTAGAACATCATCCTGATGCTCATCATCCAGCGCTTACATCCACAGCCATGTGAAGGATCCTCCTTCCAACATGCTTGGAATGGCTTCAGCAAATGTGTCCGTCACTTCTTCCTCGAAGTGTCCTCGATCTGAATAACACCAAGCCTCTCTCTGAAGTACTCGAACTTCACCCTGGCTAGTGGCTTCGTCAGCACATCTGCAATCTGCTCGTCCATTGCAACATACAGGAGCTTCACAGCTCCTCTCTGCACCATATCCCTGATATAGTGATATTTGATCTCTATGTGTTTCGACCTGTCATGAAACACTGGGTTCTCGGACAGCTTCACACAACTCTGGTTATCACAGAAGATACCAGTAGCCTCCAACGGGAGATCAAATAACTCAGACAGTAGCTTCCGTAGCCATACTGCCTCACAACTAGCTGAATAGGCTGCAACATACTCTGCCTCAGCTATACTTAGTGCTACGCAGGACTGCTTCCTGCTAAACCAAGAGATCACACCTGATCCCATACTGAAGCAACACCCAGATGTGCTCTTCCTATCTGCAGCACTGCCAGCCCAATCTGAATCAACATAACCCTGCAGGTTAAACTTTTGATTCGCCTCATACCTGAGCCCAAAAACCACTGTACCCTTCAGGTACCTCAGAACATGCTTTACAGTAACCAGGTGAACACCCCTCGGATCCGTCAGGAACTGGCTCAATGTGTTCACAGCAAAGCAAATGTCTGGTCTCGTGATCGTCAAGTACATCAAGGACCCAATCATCTGACGATACGTAGAGACATCAACCAGCTCAGATGAAGCATCACATAGAAGCTTCATATTCGATGTCATAGGTGTGGCCATAGCCTTGCAGTCCATCATCCCGAACCTCTTCAGGATCTCTACTGCATACTTCCCTTGTCCAAGGAAGATTCCATCACTCTGCCACACCTCCATGCCAAAAACAAATAGTGCATCATTCCCAAGTTCTTCATCTCGAACTCGGTAGTAAGCTTTCGCTGCATGTCGGCAATCAATCTATCTTCACCTGTAACAAACAAGTTATCTGCATACAAAAGTAGTATCACTTTTATATTTCTCAATGCTGTCATCTGCAACATGCTTGATCTGATAGATCCATATGGAAGTCATAACAAACTTCCCTTCAGGTCTTGGGACTATATCCCAAACATCGTTCTTCATGATCTACGGATCATGGCATTCCATTTCTTCATCCCAGATCCTGGGAACTTCAATATCTTCAATAGATAATTTTGTTGTTGAACAAATGTTGTAGTTCTTCTTTTGTAGGTGAAGATATACGGTCTTTCCTACAAAACAGGTTAAATTGCATGATTAGAAACATCTCATAATTTTCAGAACAAATTCTTACACATAACGAAATATGTCATACAGTCATGCAATTATCTTAGCCAATGCTTCAATACAACATTTATCCATATTCCGTAGCTTTCTAGATGCCTTCCAATCTCTACCAGAACATTGTTAAGGGTGTGCACAACTCCCAACATGTCAGCAAAGAGGTTTCATTCTAGATAAGTAGCAATGGAATGTTGTACAGTGCCATAGGCCACTTACCCATGTATATTAGTAGTATACTGTTCATCAATGCAACTATTCTAATATGCATAATACATATCCTAAGTCTAGGAACATGAGCATATACATCATTTGAACAATTTTATTTAAACAAACACATATGTAAAAAATGATAATTAAAATACTTATCTTTGTTTGTTCATTGGGTGGACTCCCTCTGAGTCTTTGCTTCTTTGCGGGAGATACTAGAGTCATAATCTGAAGTAGCTTCTTCTACACCTTTCTATTGTGGAATGTAGGAAGATGTTCAACTCCCTCTAAATATCTGCATCCTTGCAGAAGCTACTGAAGTGTGCTCCTTTGCTTTCTTTGCAGGAACAACTGGAGTGTGCTCCCTCTTGATCTTTGCTTCCTGGATTACCTGTCCTTGAACTTACATTCATCCTTGGTCCCTATGCATCATGATTGTGTTATCCTTGTGATCTCATATAAAATCATACATTCATTAGTATACTATTAAAACACAATAATCTCAAGCATGTATAGTCATGATCATTTCAAACAGAAATAATAAGCATTAGCATTCAAGGTTTATGTAGGAATCTTATGGTTAGTCAAATCATAAGAAGCATAACATGTCTAAACCTATAATTACTCAAACCTATGACTCTTCGCGTTAGTTGAATCATCAATTAAGATAAGAGATATAATGTGCATAAAACCTGTGATTATTCAAACCTATACTTTCATGATTCTTCTGGTTAGTCATATCATCAATTATGGTAAGAAATATAATACGCATACAGCCATGACTTATTCAAACCTATGACTTCATGAATAATCATTATCAAACAACACAACAGTATAAGATCCTAACACAAGGTAGGATTCTATCTTGATATAGGAAAAACATACCTGGATTAGCATGCTAGCTATTTATACTCACATGATGTCTTCTTGTTGTTCTTCAATGACTTGTGCTAGTAACCTGTATATCTCATAGGTTAGCCATTATAAAACCAAGTTATACATACCTCGTAAATGGATCTTCTATGAGATCCATGACAATGGATGAGTCTTTATCCTCATGTCATCATGATCATATGTTCTTGAACTGGAACATGCTTTGTCTTTCTTGGTGTACCTTTCATGTTAGTAGACAACATAAACCTCATACAACACCATAATGCATTAGTACAATCATAAGTGTCAACACCCTAACCAATGAATATCTTCTATCATGCATTCATAATTTTGTTAAGGTGACACGACAAATCTAAAATCAAAATTGTACTAACCGTAATAACATGAAGACAAACATACCATAAACTTAATCATGGACAAATATCGAAACATACCTCGATGAGTCATACCTGTCGAGATCGCTTGAAAACTTCTTATGTAAGGCCTTAGCCTCATCTCCCTCTGAAACACGAACTTCTTCACTTATGCAGGTGACCAATCCATCTTCTTCTAGGATTAACCCAATCCACTTGATTTGCAAGAACTGGACCTAGAGCTGGATATGGTTTTGTCAGAAAAACCCCAAAAATTCAAACTTTGAATTTCAACCTTCCGATAGGATAGGAATATGCGCCTTGATGAACTGATCAAACTGGTATATTCAGGATTTGAAAACTGCAAAGTTTCACTCCTCAATTTTTCCTTTGAAACTTTTGGATTCACTGGACGTGACCCTAAACTGGGGTTTGATGAAGCCCACTCTTCTGCCCAATCAAAATGTTTGATCCAAAGCTCTAAGCTTCTATTTTTCCGAGGAGCTTCCAGCCGTGGTCACAGATTTCAAAAATTCCCATTTTTATAGAAGCCCTAATTTTCCACTTTTCTTATCAAAGTCCCGAACTAGGGTCTAATCAAGCCCGGCCTTCTACCCAGCCAAAAATTCTGATATTGGTCTCTAAATTTCTATTTTGATGAGTAGCATCCAGCCGTGGTCTCCGATTACAAAAATTCCAACTTTCTTCAAAGCCCTAAATTCCGGAAGCCATGAATGAAGGTACCAAAAAAATAATTCTGTTTTGACAGAAATATGTACCTGATTGTTTCTGGTGTAACTCTGAAATTTTTGATCCACAGGGTCTGAAAAAGTTTTCTGCGATAGCCTGACCTGTTAGCTTTCCATCCTCACAGGTCTGACCTCAATTGGATGTTCTGAGAGAGAGTTATGCCAAATGTCGCAACGTGACCTGTTTTGGGAAAATACAAGAGAGCGAACTTGTACGGCGTGCCACGTGTCACTGTTTGACCTTCGGCCTCTGAAAATTTTTTCTGAGATAGCTCGGCCTGTTATCTTTCCATCCTGATAGGTCTGACCTCAATTGGATTCTCTGAGAGAGAGATATGCCAAGTGTCGCAACGTGACCTGTTTATGGGATAATAGAGGACAGCGAACTTGTACGGTGTGCCACGTGTCACTGTTTGACCTTCGACCTCTGAAAAAATTTTCTGAGATAGCTCGGCCTGTGTACTACCTGTCACTTTTCACGAAATTTCATTTGGAGCTTCCTATCCCAAGTTATGACCTTTTTCCCAAGGTCACCTGATTTTGACTCAGATCTGGAAGAGGCAGAAACCCTATATTGTACAGATCATAAATCACAAAGTACAACGAATTAGAGGTTGTCCTTTGGACACAAGGTGCCTGGAGATTTTATCTTCGACCTGTAACAATTTCAGATCCGAAACCTTCGCCAAAACGGATTTATAGCGAAAGTGCTACGACGACTGGTTTTTACTATATCAAGCCCTAGCATCGTAAATGCAACAAGTGTCATACATGCCATATCATGCCTTCTTTCAGGCTAGCTCTGATACCATGTTAAATTTTCAGAATTTACTTCAATATGATCTAGGATCTTAACTGAGAGAACAACATGTACAGCACATCTACAGCATATCAATCATGGAGACAATAATGCAAGCACACAAGAGACACAAAGATTTACTTGGGGAAAACCATAAAGGTGAAAAACCCCAATAACTTCCTCAGAGATAGATAGAGCAATGATACAACCAACCAATAGAGATAGCCATAACCTAGCAGCAATCCTCCTCCTCCATAAGTGCGCCTCTCCTCCTTGAGAGCATGTGTGAGAAGTGAGTGAGTAAATAGAGTGCCTCCCGCACTCTATTTATACTTGACTTGACTTGCCTTTTTACCTAACTCATGTCGGCTCGAACTTAACCACATAACATAATGCTGAGTGGGCCGACCCCCAATAGGGTGGTCTAATAACCCTTTGACCCACATGGCCGACCCCCAATAGGGTGGTCTAATAACCCTTTGACCCACATGACTTATACAGGGCCGACCCCAAACAAGGTGGTCTAATAACCCCTCAAGTATAAGTTACGACACTTACAATATAAATGACGACACTTCCTTATAGAGGAATAATACCATCTCTATAGGAATACAATATACATATATGTGAAATACATTCCGAAGTTACATATACATCAACACTAAGTTCATCATGCTCTTCAATCCAAGTTGTCCTTTTGTGTGGTCGACAGCTAAAGGTGACCACGGATGGAGAAGTGCAGATTTGACCTATAACAGATTCCCCCTAATGTGTGAGGTCAGAGGGAAACGATGGCCGAAATAAATTATAATTCCAAGTCAGAGGAGGAGCAAGAAACTGCAGAACCAAGTCACAGAAACACCTGAAACACAGATCAAGGTCAGCGAGCAATTACAATATTGACATCATATAGATGTATAGTGTGATACAACATGATCTTCGATACATAACTAGGATATATATATATAGCATGGCCACTTGGAATACAAACGTGGATCCATGTCAAATGGAGAGATCATAGCCATAACAACAAACTGGATCTATGTCTCAGGGAGAACTGTAAATAACTGAGGCTCAGTCTTGCACAGCTTGGGTGATAACATAATGAAGTGATGTAACATCCCAAGGTATTCATCCAAAACAACCCAAGGTACAAACCCTAACCATGTAAATAAATGAGCTGAAAGTCGAACATGGGGGTATTGTTTGATTAACGGTCCTTGATGTATACCATTAAAAAACGTGAGGGATTCCACTGATAATGATAATGGGGCCCAAGGTACCTAGTATGATCCAACAAGTGTGAATAAGTGGACTTGAAGTCGAAAACTTGAGGGACCTGTCAAATAAGAGACATTGATGTATTCTCATGATTTAACGGCAAGGAAAATTGCCACTGGTGACTGCAATCTCCAAGGTACTAACCGAAACTCTAAACTTCATTCCCAGAGCAAGATGAGTTGATGTCGATGGGAAGAAATCTGTTGGAAGGGAGGCCTTAAGGAATCCTCCATCATCCAACACGAGGGACACTCAATTGGTATGAGCTGATATGGAGTAATACACGTAACAAGACTGACACTATGATGGCCGACACATGAGGTCAAGGTAAACTGCAGAATGGCCGACACGGGCTATATCCTTGAACAGTGAGCATGACATGAAATGAATTAGGAAATTTTCAACATAATGGGGAAATGATATAAGCCTGCAACGTAGGAGACATTAGCAGACCCTCCATATGGTTGGAAGAATAACCAACTGGGGGAGTAAACAACTCGGAGATCAGGTTCACCCTAAGGTCAAAAACTTAGCCCAACTGACATGATAGACTAAAGTAGGTGTTGTGTTGTTAGGAACCTATGTCAACCCTTCTCTTTACTATGTTAGTATATTGTTGTTGGACGCATATGCTTTGTAAGTCGTCCTGTAGTATTTGTTGATCCGTAGTTTATATTAGCCCATAGTATTGACCCATGGTATTGGACGCATATGATTTGTAAGCCGTCCCGTAGTATTATAGGTCCCATGGTTTTGACTCATAATATTGGGCATAGACTTAGTATATAAGTGTGTGTTGAGGTCATTGAAGGCACCGTGAAGTTAATTGTATTGAGCTTGCTCAAAGGAGGTTGCCCCCTCGAAGTGGCCTGTGATCAATATAAAAGTGATTCTGTTCTATTATTTCTGATATCTCGTGTATTTGCATTAATTAATTATTGCAGGTACATCACATCTGGTATCAAAGCACTTTCCTTGGCACAAGTGGGAAATTTTTTTTTCTTTTTTTGGGCGACAACTTTCAGATCAATTTCTAAAATTTTTTGCACAAAATCAGAAGAAACTGATTTCATATCTGAATTCCTCTTTCAAAAATACGCAGTTTCAAAAAAAAAATCATCTCATTTGGAGTTCTTAAAGTGGAGATATCATGGATTTAAAATCAACAATTTTTCAGAATTTCGGTGATGGCCGCGGAAATTGCGGCGAGAAAATATTTTGACCGAGTGCCCAGATTTCTATTCCGCTTTCATGGGTAGAAGCAGAGTGGTTGTTCCAGTTCCATAAACATGCTATAATAGCGATTCTGAGCAATATAGATCCGGTTTTTGAACATTGGGTGGAATTTCTGCCCAAATTTTTTCTGTTGCAGGTTCGGATCTGGGAATAATCCCTATCCGCTTAACTGTGGGAAGTACTTGGGAATAAGCCCTAAAACGCATTGTGAGGAGTACCACAGGAACCTCGAAGTAGCTGGCCATTGAGAGGACCTGCCAAGCGAAAAGGGAAACGACCCCTACCTGATTGACTAGTTCCCACCCGTGAGGTAAACCAAGAGCTGTCGTTTGTGGCCAAGCGGTTATCAGTTTTACCTGAGCCGTGGAGTGAGGGGTACTGCCCCAATACGCAAGCCGTCAGACAGCATTGGTGGCCAAGTGAAACACCTGAACTGTTAGGATGCCGTTCATACTTGGGGTCCATATCTATTTAACTGTTGCCGATCACTTCCGCTCCAGATCCAGCCGTTCAGATCTATTCTGAAAGTTGTTCCAGATCCAGTCACCGTTTCAGATCCAGCCGTCTTCGATCCCTTCCGTGTCGCTGCAGATCCATCTGTTGCGGATCCCTTCCGAGCCGTGTTGCCGATCCATTTCTGGAAAAAAAAAAAAAAAAAAAAAAAAAAAAAAAAAAAAAAAAAAAAAAAAAAAAAAACCTGGTTATGGTTGTAACCCTTGCAAGAGCACACACCATGGAAGAAGCACTTGCAGCCATCCAAACCAAACTCCAAGATCTGGATGAAAAATTTCTCAGCCTCCATCTTCAGCATTCAGCCATGAACAATACCAGACAGCCAGAATCTTTTGCAGCCACCGGGTTCTCTTCTTCCAGCAGTTTTCGTAGGCCGAAGCTTGATTTTCCTCGCTTCAATGGTACGGATCCGACTGGATGGATATACCAAGCAGAACAATATTTCAGTCTGCATAATACTTTTGATGTTCAGAAAGTTCCACTTGCATCCTTTCATTTGGAACAGGAAGCCCTTCAATGGTATCGTTGGTACATCAAAGCTCATCCCGAGCCACACTGGACAGATTTTTGCCAACTCCTTTTGTCACGATTTGGTCCTAGTTCTTTTGACGACTTCACAGGAGCACTCACTAAACTTCACCAAACTGGCACAGTGAGAGAGTATCAGACGGAATTTGAGCAACTAGCCAATCACACAGAAGGATTGTCTGATGAATTCTACAAGAGTTGTTTTATCAGTGGTCTCAAGGATGAAATTCGCTCAGAGGTCAAAATGTTTTGTCCCCACACAATGAAGGAAGTCCTAGGGTTGGCTAAGCTAGCTGAGGACAAGATCGCAGCTCAACAACGCTCCAAACCCACCTTTGTTCCCTTAAGAAATATGGGTTCCCAACGACCTCCCATCACGCCTTCTCCTCAACCAACTCCTATCAAGCATTTGTCTGAAATAGAAATGCAGGCACTCCGAGAAAAAGGGCTTTGCTATAATTGTGATGAGAAATTCACTCGGGGACATCGATGTGTTCAACAAAAGCTCTATCTCTTGGATGTGGATTCTTCGCCTGCCTTAGAACTTGGTGAAGGAGCTACAGATACAGTAGATGATCAGGTCGACATTCAACACCCACCTGTTGACACCCCATCTCAGGACGACCCACTCGAGATCTCTCTCCATGCTGTAATCGGCGCCACCACCCCCAAAAACAATGCGGGTCAGGGGATACTTCAAGAAGCTCCCTCTCACCATACTCATTGATTCTGGTAGCACTCATAACTTCATTGACCCTCGAATTGCCAAACAGGCTGATTGTTTTGTCCATCCTTGCTCCAACTTTGAAGTCATGGTTGCCAATGGGAGCACCTTACCTTGCAAGGGGAAGTTTCACAATGTACGTATCTCTATGGAAGATTATAACCTACACTCTGAGATGTTTGCCTTGTCCGTAGGCGGATGTGATGTGGTTTTGGGCGTTCAATGGTTACGCACACTTGGCCCCATCTTATGGGATTTTGCTGAACTTTGGATGTAGTTTAAAGTCAATGGGGCACAACACAAATTTATGGGCTTACAACCAGGGTCTCTCTGCATCATCAGTTCACATCGCCTGGAAAAAATCCTTAAGAAGAATTCAAATGGTGTCATCGCTCAGCTCAATTCCATTCAGCTGCACCCATCAATAGTCTCCACTACTTCCTTGGATAGATATGCAGGTATCTTTGTTGAACCAATGTGCTTGCTGCCTTCAAGAGACCTTTCCAGTAAGAATTTAGCCACATATACCTCTCAGCAGGAAATGATGGCTATTTTGCATGCTGTACAGAAGTGGCAGCCATACCTATTAGGGAATTATTTCTGCATCAAGACTGATCTCCAGAGTTTGGAAAATTTTCTGGAACAATGGGTCTCCTCCCAAACACACCTGAAATGGTTATCCAACTCATAGGTTATCCCTATGTGATCACTTACAAGAAGAGTAAGGACAATATAATGGAAGATGCTCCTTCTCGCACAATTGATGACCCAGTTTCTCTTACAGCTCTTTCTCTGCTTGTTCCAAATTGGTTGCAATATGTTCAACAAGGCTCTCTCTTCTATGAACTCCATGCTTCTTCATCAACAGGGCACTCTGGGTTCTACACAATGTCTGACTGGGAACAACATAACTTCTTTTGGTAGGAACTAAAAATGACAATTCAACAGATGGTGGCTGACGATGATACTTTCCAAGTCAACAAGGGTGAAACGACACTCCATTCGGGATTTCTCAAACCCTTTCCCATCCCTACACAGCTTTGGCCAACTCTTTCTATGGATTTCCTAGCAGCACTCTGGTGGTACAATACCACATCTCAAAGGACACCATATGAAGCAGTCTATGGAAAACCACCGCCAGTTCTTCTTCCATACACCCTTAGCAGCTCTCCAGTTCAGGAAATTGACTCGGTTCTTCGCACCCACGATCAGATTCTTCTCATTCTACAGGACAATCTTCACCTGGCCAGAATTCGCCTGGAACAACAAGCCAATCAGCACCGTTCTGAGTGCATTTTCCACGCAGCTGACAGGGGTCTTCTTCATCTACAGCCTTCCAAGCAATCCTCCTTGACACTCCAAAGGCGTCAGTGGCCCGAAATGCAACCTGAGGATGCTACCCGGGGAACCACTCCTTCCGATTCTGCAGCAATTTCTCCAACCAAAGCTTTGAGGACAAAGCTTTTTCTAAGGGAGAGGGGATGTTAGGAACCTATGTCAACCCTTCTCTTTACTATGTTAGTATATTGTTGTTGGACGCATATGCTTTGTAAGTCATCCTGTAGTATTTGTTGATACGTAGTTTATATTAGCCCATAGTATTGACCCATAGTATTGGACGCATATGCTTTGTAAGCCGTCCCGTAGTATTATAGGTCCCATGGTTTTGACTCATAATATTGGGCATAGACTTAGTATATAAGTGTGTGTTGAGGTCATTGAAGGCATCGTGAAGTTAATTGTATTGAGCTTGCTCAAAGGAGGTTGCCCCCTCGAAGTGGCCTGTGATCAATATAAAAGTGATTCTGTTCTATTATTTCTGATATCTCGTATATTTGCATTAATTAATTATTGCAGGTACATCACATCTGTTCAAGGATAGGACTGACTGAACTGCCTTTGAAGCTGTATATATGATACATCCTTCTTATCCCTTATTCTTTTTAGATAAAAGAATACCTTTCTTGTTATTTTAATGGGTCCAAGAAAGAATGAAAACTCAATAAGTCCAACCATGTGAAAAGTTTAACGAGCCCATGGGAGGAAGACTCGGGACCTTCTTCATTGTTTACAAAGTTCGAAGAAGAGATAGAAGATTACTCTATATTACTAATCTCTGGATTTTAGTATCGAGCTGATATCTGTTATTTCTCACCAGTGTTTTCAATTTTAAGGAGTCTGAAAAACTTAAACAATAACTCCATACACCTACTCGTGGATTTTAATATCAATCCCAAGTAGGTTAATGCTCGCTGGTGTTTTCCTGTTTATAGAGTCTGAAAAACTTAAACAATCCTCTATACACGTACTCGTGGATTTCACATCGAGCCCGAGTAGGTGAGTGCTCGCTTGGTGTTTTCATATTTAGAGAGCCTGAAAACCCTAAAGAATGGCTCCAAAAGGTTATTTTTCATAAAATTAGTCTCCTCCCCCTGTAAAAGTATAAAACGATGGAAAAGGAACTCTTCTAGCGCATACAAGAGTATACCTAAAGTATATCTTTTCCGTAAGTTATCCGCCAAGGCCCAAAAAAGGGGTAATTCTGTACCTAAGTGGATGAGCCTTTAGTTCCTTTAACAAGCTTGAAGAGGACAAGTTTGCTCAATGATCTTGTTTAGGTTTCAATAGTCCAAACAAGAGCTTAAAATGACTTAAATGATAGCTTCTAGGGTCACGACTCATGATCTGCCAAAAACTAGGATCTCAACAAACATGTCAGTAATCGCGACAAAAAATCTTTAATGATATGAAATTCTAACCATAAACTACTTAAAATGGTCTATCATCAAGAAATTAAGTCTTAATGGATTGATACTACAAAAATTTAGTGAAAATTTGAGGAATATTGGTTGAAATTGCTTTACTACCATTTATTGCTATTCAATGATTAAATATAACTTTTTGGTGGAATTTGAAACTATAGAGTTTTTACAAAAGTGGGTAAAAATTAAATTCCAATTCATATATATAATTTCAAATTAAAAAACTCAAATATCATTTTGGATTTGTAGGGCAAGATTTGGGAGCAAACCTTTGAATTTCAATCCTTCGCAGTGATCAACTCAAGCAACCAATCGATGTTTCTCCTCCACCAAGTAAGTTAAAATCAACCCAACTTGCATTTCAATACTTTATTTGTCAAATTCTATGCTCAAAATCCATTTTAAGGCCATGCTCAAAGCGTTAAATGCATGTGTGCTACTCTACAAGAGGAAAAGTAGGGCATACTGTAGGTATGCGCTACTATTGCTCATGCACAGTAGCACCTATGCGTGACTGTGTGGCTATAGAGTAGCACACACCCCTGAAGATGGGAAAAAAAGTGTCGAGACTCAAAATTTTGACCTTTCTCTGGTAGGATGGTGCTTGTTTAGAGAGAGAGAGAGAACATGAGGAGATGGATAGGGTGGCAATGCAAGACCCGACATCTCTCCATGCACTTCGAAGGTGTGGTTTGTTGAAGTTTTATCGAACCGTAAACATGAGGGCACTCAATCGGTTGCTTCAAAGACTCGTTCAATACTGGGATGTAGATGCCAATGCATTTGATATCCGGGGAGAAACCATGGACCTTACTATCGAAGACATATACTTCATTACCAGACTCTCTAGGAGGGGAGATGCGGTAAACTTGAAAGGATCTTCACGCAATATGGGTGCCATGTTGGTGCAAGAATATATATATGCATACTATGTGGCGGGAACCGAGAAATCAGGAAGTAAAATCCTAATTTCTAGTATTGATAGCCTCCCTTTGAAGGTTATTGTAAGTATGTTGAACTGTATGGGGGGAAGCGCCACACAACATTTATCCTCAAGGCATTCCATGCATATTGGTATCAGGTGTTTGCAAGGTCATGTGTACAATTGGTGCACTAGTTTATTGGCAAATATGAAGGTTCAACTCACGGGTTGTAAATCCGGGAGTATGAAGAAATTGGGATATGGAAACATCCTATGTACCTTCTTCTTTGAGAGGGTACCTTCTCTTAGCTTAGGCATGCCTCTACCTCTAGTCAATCCTCGTGACCCAAGATTGGGTCATTGGGGTGACATTTGTCTCCGCCAGGGTGGTGGTGAAAGCCACTTTTTCTATCATACTGATGATTTCTGGGGGCGGTGGGAGAGACAGTTGCCGGCATTCGAGCAGTTTCCGTATGCTATTTTAGATTTTCGTCATGATCCAGAGTTGGTACTTCCTCCAGGTGGTGCTTGGGGAGATATAGGTATGTTTTTGTTTTGAGAATTATTTAATTTTTTCAAATTTTCCAAATATCTGATTTTTATGATGAGTTTTGAAGTACTAAACAAGTGTCATATGCAGATATTGCACTGATTCGTCCCGAGGGACATCCTACTATTTTCGTGAGGCCAATAGATGTGGGTGCAGATGATGCTATGTTAGGGACTATAGAGAGGAAAGTGAGTCGATTGACTCATGATGTTCCTTCATGTCGGATTGATCAGATACCTATTGATATGCAGGAAGATGTAGTTGGTGTGCCCTCCGCATGGCTTAGGTTGCTGCAGAAAATAGCTAGGTTGGTCATATGTTATCGGGAGGCAGTTGATGCCGATGAGGCTCCTCCTTTATCCATAGGAGATGGCTATTTTATGTATATTTTTGAGGCCATGGAGCCCAGTTTTGTATCTTATGACATGACTTGTGGTAGACTTATGATCCAAAACCCATATTATATTTTTTGATACAGTATTGGATATATATATAGTATCAGTTATTTGCATGTGTGTGTGTTTAACTTTATGTGTGAAATGTTATTTATAGAAATGTATGATACAAATGCCAATCTAAAACATAATTTGAAAATGAATCAGCTAATGCATTTAAATTTCTTGGAATGTGTTGATATATATGGAATCGAACTGTCTTTCCAATAATCTAACTCACAAAAACTGTCGTAGCAAAACAGGATCTCTAATTTGGTAAAAACCTGTTAACTGAAATACAACTAGTTGTGAATCAATTCTTACCTCCAAATGTGAAATGCCATGAATAAGAGCATCTCAGAGAAGTTCTATAACCGCACTGTACTTAGCCACATTGTTTGTAGTGGGACCCAAACAAAGCCCCCTCGAAGAGAACAGTTGGCCAGCTAGTGAGTAACTGACCCAAGCTGCTGAATCCAACTGTCGGGTGTGGCAACTGGCGCCATCAGCAAATCCTAAGAAATGTTCATTCGACATCTAATACATGAAAGGAACACACACATAAGGTTAACTAACAAGCACAAGCAAAAACTAGCTCTACAAAATATACATCTATGTTACAAGAAAAATCACAAATGCGTAAGCGTAGTACTTCTTCAGGTAGAGCCCATTTATATGCTTAGGCAGCTTATTACCTTCGTAATATGTTAGCTCGTAAGCACCTTTCTTCAGTACCTTAGAAATTATGTAAGGACCGAGCCACATGGACTTTAACTTGCTAGGTCCTAAAGGTTCCTTGTCGAAAACCTAACATTGTGTACAAATCGGTCATCATGCTATTTTGAAAATGACTACCGTGATCAGTCACAATTTCTTTGGGTATGCCGAACCTTGCAATAATCTGATTGAATACAAACTAAGCGGCAGTTTCTCCATCTGCCTTGACAGTAGACATTGCCTCGTCCCACTTGGTGAAGTAGTCGACGACAACGATGATATAATGATGTCCTCCAGCCGAAACTGGATTGTAAGTCATATAATCAAACCCCCATTTTGTGAAGGGACCCGCTGTAATCACGGGATGAAGAGGAGATGGATGTGCTCTCATTTTCCTGGTGAAAAACTGACACAAACGACAGCATTTCAGAGCTTCCACACAACCTTTAAAGATTGTGGGCCAAAAATACCCGGCACGCGGTATTTTCTGGGCTGTTGCCAACCCAAAAAGATGACCCCCACTGGCTCCACTATGAGCATCATTTAATACTGATTCTGCTTCTTCTAAAGTCAAACAACGTCATAAGATGGAATCTATCCCATATCCCACGTCTATACAAAGTATCAGAAATTATGAGATAGTTTTTCGCATGACTTTTTCAGTTTGCGTCATTCTTCTCTAGAAAAAGTGGTAGGACACCTCAAAGTCTAGAGATATACTAAAATATCTCCATACCATGGGTCAGAGGAGGCAATAAGGAATATATGTTCATCCGGGAATGATGATTCTTCCTCGATATGCTCTAATTCACTCGAAACTCTGAGATTAACTCAGTGAACACTAGTGATTTCTTCGACTTAGCCGATTGAAAAAACAAATCGAATTCTTGTAAGATTACAATCCATTTATTGTACTTCCCACCGATGATGCATCGAGTGAGAACATATTGAAAAGGATTGACTTCTGCTATCACAGTAGTTGTTCGTAAAAGGATGTAGTGGCAAAGCCTCTGTACCGCATAGACTGCAGCTAGTGCTAACTTCTCAACATGCGAATATTTAATATCAGGAGCTATCAATGTGCGTGAGAGATAGTAAACAACATGCTCTTGGAGTGTGTCATCCTTCTGAACTAGTACTATGCCAATTGTGTAAACGAACGTTGCCAGATATAAAAGAAAATCTTTTGCATAATCAGGCAGGCTTAACAAGGGGGCTGAAAGTAGTTCCTTTTTTAAGGCCTCAAACGATGCTTGAGCAGCCTCATCCCACACGAAGTAGGTATCTTGTTTAAGAAGTCTCATAAAACCTTTTGTGATCTTAGCATGGTTTATGATAAAGCGTCTTAAGAAGTTAGACATGCCTTGCAGACTTTGAAGTTGTCACAAGGTTCGAGGAGGAGGAAGATTTACAATCGCCTCAACTTTTAACGGGTCGACCATTATGCCACGACTAGATACAATAAAACCCAGTAAACATCCCGATTCAACACAGAATACGCACTTATTAGGATTTAATCGAATCTTATATTGTCTGTATCGTTCAAACACAAGTCTCAAATGAGTTGGATGATCCCGTCTCTTTCGAGATCGCGTCGGGAGGTCGTCCAAGTAAGGTTCAACTATGTGCTTGATATCATGAAAAGCAAAATTCATTGCTCGCTGGAAAGTAGCTCCAACATTCTTTAAGCCAAATGGCATCTTCCGATAAGCAAAGGTTCCCCACGGGAAAATGAAAGTTGTTTTGTGTTGATCTTCGGGTTTGATTTGGATTTGATTATATCCCAAAAATCCTTCCATGAAAGAAAACATCTCGTGTCCCACACATGCATCTATGATCTGGTCGATAAATGGTCTGGGATAGTTATCTTTCGGACAAGGTTTGTTCAAGTCCTGGAATTCAGTATAGACTCGGATGGTACCTTGATTTTTATCAACCGGAACAGGGTTTGAAACCCATTCCGTCATGTCAATCGAGTAGATAAATCCAGCTCCTAGCAATTTTTCAACTTCCGCCTTAATGGAGGCCGCTTTTCGAGGATTCATAGGATGGAGCTTCTGTCTCATAGGTTTTGCATTAGGGTATGTAGTGATGACATGCTCAACGATGGCTAGATCGATGCCTGTCATCTCCTCATAAGACCACGAAAAATTGTCGCGGAATTCTTTAAAAAGCTTGGTATACAGAGTGATCTCTTCTGGAGAACAGTCTACTCCAATAAAAATGATTTCCAGGACACCGGGTTTGGTGGAAATGTTAATCGGGATTTTTCTCGATATATTAGCCATATTCCCTTCAGTGTAAACAACTCTTGAAGTAGAAGGAAAATATGTCAAATCAACAAATCCACCGGGTCTCATAGAGAATTCTCCTCTCTCTATCCTGTCTAGATTTGGAAGTAGGTAAGACCTGTGATGCATATGTTCCCATGGATGGTCCAAGCCCATCATGGCTTCCAAGATGGCTTCATCAGAAGGTAAAAATGTGTCTAAACAGTCAAAAGAGTGGATAGAATCCACTGACCATGCAGGAGCATAGTCCATATCCGACTCAGCAGAGACTGGTAGAGTCACGATATGATCCATTACAGTGTGTTGTGCTTCTATGTAAGCTACTTCTACAATGGTTAAAGGCACTGATGGTTCTGATATAGTAGGAAGGATCCACGGATCTGTCCTTAAACGAACCGTGAAAGTTTCAGTAGATGTACCTACATCAGAACGCATAAAAGGAACAAGAGAGGGTAGGTCAAAAGTGCCTATTAATGACCCATAAATCCCTGCTCCTAAACTCTCACTTACTGGGGCAAATTAATCAACTAAAGGAATAGTGGAATCCGATGAAGTCTGGTTGTTTTTCCGAGAGAACAAAAGTTGATCGACCATGATGATCTTGCCTTCGTGGGGGAACATAACAACTTGGAAAACTGCCGATGCAATGGCTCACATGGCATATGTCTAGCTCTTGCCTAATAACATATTGTAATGAAGCAGAGCATCCAGAACTTCAATCTCTATAGCAACTGTCTTATCGGCAAGTGTAATTTCAAATGATGGTAGAACTCCGTGTGGACGGAAAGTCCTGCCATTGAAGGCAAAAGCAATGTGTTAGAAGGGGCTAACTCGGGAGAGCCCAAATTTTTCCAGCAAGAAATGGACATCACGCACGTCGACGTGCCCTCATCTACAACATCCTATCTAATGATCATAGGACCATGAAACACTTCTATCTGTAGGGAAACATGGTATGGAAACCGATATTTGATATCAGACATATCAAAGTGCACAGTCATGTTGGATGATTCCATACTTCCAATTTCTGCCAGAAGTGCATTTCATTGTAATGAACAACTTTACAAAACTTCTAAGGTAGACATAACACAAGGAGTATGGGATAGATCTTCAACCAAATTGTAGTTGGAAGTAGCCCGAGCGTTGGGATTGTGCGAGGCCCGTTTCAAGAAACCTTTCGGGATCTTGGGCAATGAATCCATTGGAATGTGGAGAGGAATGGAATATTAAGGAATATCTTTATCCTTGTTCTGCACATCCAGGGTATAATTTATTGCTCGCGTTTGCAAAACTGCATTTGCGCTAACCATATTAATGAAAGTTTGATCAATTGAAGCATGAGTAGTGCCCCCAGCTTTGGAGGTGCCAGAAGTTGAACCTTGCCCCTTAGGAAATGGATCTTTAAGTACGGCAGGTTTCTTTTCTTGAAGCAGCTTCTGGGCTTCTTTGAGTAGAGGGCATTGGTGAGTGAGGTGATCCTACTTGCAAAGCTTACAAGGGAACTTAACCTTCTTCTTTTCTTTGTTACCTTCCTCGGCATTCTCTTTGTTCTTCGGCTTTTGCTGGTTCCCCTCTCCTTTCTTTCCCTTATTTTTGTTATTGGGCTACTGAGTACCCTTTTGATTGTTCTGAACCTGGTTTATAGATTGAGAAGTAGAAGGAGAGGTTGTGACGGAGGTCACTTCTGCAGTCGATTGTTTGACAGATAAGGCATGAACCTGCTTAGTCAATGCTTCGAAAGCTGCATAATCTACTGAACCCACTATGCCGTCAGCATGTGGTCCAGGTTTAGGTCTTCCAAGATCAGTGTTTGATCGCGTTGCGTTTGGTATAATCTCATAAAGTATCCCAGACTGTGCATAAACAAGGTCTAGCTGTTCGGTCTGTAAAATGGCTTCTTGCTCAGAGGACACTCCAGAAGTAGCTACTTCCTTAGAAATGTAAGGAAGGAGTGATTTCATATACCACTCGAGAAGAAATTTTGGAGGTATATTGGCTTTAATGAGCCTCTTCCGTCTTTGCCACTCCTGAATGTGATCAGATAAGTGAGTGGCCTTATTCTGTCTAAATGTAGACAAAAGATTTGTCCCAACATCATACCGAACAAGAAGCTGGAAGTGGTTCAGAAAAACTGTCACGAGATCTCAAAAATTAAAAAACGTAGCTGCAGGTAACTCAATGTACCATTTGGCCGCATCACCGGTTAAGGTTCTTTGGAAAAGTCTCAACCTAACGAAATCTTCGTTCAACGAGTTCGAAGAACACCATAAATGGAAATTGGTGACATGATAAGCAGGGTCCTCACTAGTTTTTCCTTTGAATTTTGGAATGTTCGAAGGTAACTTAGTAGGAACTAGTGGCCACGTCGCGTTATGGTACACCAGATCATTCGTTAACTTGGAAATATTTGGCAAATTCAGAGTTGCCAGAAATGGTAAACGAGGTCTATAAGATGGCATTTGATAAGATGGGGTCATAAAGGGGGAACCACCCATAGTATGACCCGTGAACTGTTGGTTGGGGTGGCCCCCAGCCATCTGCTGGTAGGGGTTTCCCCCAGCCATTTGTTGGTAGGGGTTGTCCCCTACCATCTGCAGGTAGGGGTTGCCCAAAGCAATCTGTTGTTGTGTGAAAGTGTTGTTGAAATTCCCCCATCCAAATGAAAGTGGGTTGTTACTCTGAATGTTCGTCCACTGAGGATGGGTGTTAGCCTTTCCATATTGTTGATTAAGGATGTTACCCCCTCCTCCCGAAAACAGAGAAAAAGGGGTGTTTCCTGCAGGTACATTATTTTGATTCATGTTGTAACCTGCAAAGGTGTTAAAACCAGGGGTAGTCGAGGTGGACGATGCAGTCATGGTACTCATGAAAGGCATAGTTGCAGAGGCATTTGGCCCTACATTGGGTGCGGAAATCCAAGTACTGGGTATATGGTATGACTGTTGAGTTGTAGGAGGTGGACTGATATTCATTGTATTACTGGGTACAAAGGTAAGGGTAGAGGTGGAAGTCAAAGCTATTGAGCTTGGCATGCCTAACGTACCAGCGTTAAAACTGAAGGACGAAGTTGAAACAACAATTGACTGAGTCGAACTCGGTATAATAGTGGAAGGCGGATTTAGAGTATTTGTATTCATGCCTATTGTGGGAGTCTGTGGAACTCCCTGTTCGCCTCCCGGGTTAGTCATAATATCCCCAAGTGTGAACAAATATGCACTATAATCAGGTTGCTGGAATCCAACAAGTACTAGAAGCGGATCGTTAAGTCCGATCAGAGGAGGATTAAAAGGAGTATTAAACTCACCAGAAGTGAGATCCTCAATCTCGACTGTATTAAAAACTTGTTGATTTAGAGTACTAGGTTTTGGTTCACCAAGAACCTCTATTTCACCAGTAGTTTCAAAAGGACCACTGGAGTCTGTCCTCTGTCATCTTGGTGGAAGTAGTGATTCCACTCTAAGTGGGAGAAGGTTTTGCAACCTTTGAGACCTGCGAATCTGTTGGTCTTCCACAATTATATATAAAAATAAAACTAAGTAAAAACCTAGTGGCCAATAATACTAAGGGGAAAACAACATTCCACTAAAAAATCCTCTCTATAGGGTGAATTTCCCAAACAACAGAATGACGACTCCATTGGGGAAAGCCTATCTACTTAGGGGTATCCAAGGTGATTTCTTCAGTTTTGTTTGAAGTTCTTTGTTCAATTTCTTGATTAGAATAAGTTATTAGGCTCTGTTTGACCCTCCTTGGCTTTTACAGACCCTTCCTAGCCCTTACAGACCCTTACCGGCTCAAGTGTGGGGGGTTTTACCTCTATTTTTTCAACTTTTCCACATTTGTGCTACTGTTGTGTAGCAAAGTATTGCATTCCCCTATTTTGGGCACTGGTATTCCTCATACACAGTAGCACACACATTCTAGGATTGAGTTTTTTGGGTTTTGACCTGTTTTGGGGGGCTGTCTGCATTTTTTGGGGTCCATAATGACCCTAGGTCTGAGTTAAAACACTGTAAGTGGTCTCCTATCCTTGTACTGATCCTATGTTCATGATTTGGACCTCTTTTGATCAATTTGGGCTTATTTGGAAAGTTTTGGGGCTTGTTGACCCAAGTTGGGGGGTTGTGGACCAGTTTGGTGTTTTGTACCCTGATTTGAGTCTGTCTGAATCTACTTGCTCCATTTCCACTAGATTTGAAACCTATTGAGTATACTTGACCCTGTTGGTATCTATTTGAGTGAAATTTTTCTTTAAATTGGTTTCTTATCCTCCCTTATGCTTTTAGTTTTCTTTTTGTAGTGAAAGCTCAAGTGTCTTTGCTGTTGTTCAGGACCTTGACTACACTGTTTATGTGCAGACCTGACTTTACCAAACCATATTTCTTTGTAGGTCATTTGATTTGTTTGGGTCTAAAAGTAGGTTTCGTACACTTTTCCCAATGGTTGGCATGCTTACATCAATAAGAATCTGAAAGTCATTTTGGTTGCTTTTACTGTTTCAATAAGGAAACTTGAAAGTTCTTTGCTTTTACTTTGATAGTAGGTTAGTTTCAATTTCAGTTTTGTTTCTTACCTTTGAAAAGCATAAAAAAAATTATTTATTTTTTGAGTAGAGTACCTTGCAAGTGGCTTAAAGGATTTAAGAGTGCTTTGCATCAAAAAGAAGAAGTTTTCTTTTGCATACTTATTTGTTTGAGTAGCTGCATTCTTAGGTTTTGAGTTTAATTTTGTACATTTAGACTTTATTTTTACCTTTTTGCATTTGAAAAGACTAAAAATTGCATTTACATATAGATCGTATCTTTAGGACTTACATTGAAAAGAAAAGATTTGTTTAGTGGTAAACATTTCATTTCAGTATTCTATCTCTGTTATAATCACTCTCACACACCCACTACCTTTTGAATAAGCAAGTAACCTTTAAAATGAACCCTAATAAAATGTACTAGTAACATTTTCTTTTATAGGTTACACTTTTCACCAACTAGTTTTGGTTAGGATCTTGGGTTTAAAACACCTTAAACCACCCAAGATCACACATTACGCAAAAATCGTAGTTCGACTATCAAAGGTAAACCCACCTCATTCAAAACTTTCCTGGGATCTATGTAGTAGGTCTTGTGAGATCAGATTGTTGGGAATAAACCTCTTACTTTCTGTTTCGAACATATACCAGGATCGGATCACGTTTGGAGACTCTTTTGATTTTTGGGCTCAGTTACCCTACCCACGCCTTCTGATTCAACCATAGACTGTTCCCCCAGGAGTTTTCGGTGTGGTGGTATCCTTAGTATCTGACCACAGGATCATACACAAGTGACGTCGGAGGGTTATATCTGCTGTACCTAGGACAGATGTGGGAGGAAATCCCTTGCAGGTATTTGGGAGGGCGGTTGGGTGATTCCAGCACTTGCACCCTTAGTCATTGTATTGTGGACCCCGGGTAACTGTCTTTCTTCCTTCGTTGATCTGTTATGGGCCCTCATCATCCCAGACTCTTCTCCAGAAGGCATCTGTTTGCCTGGTTTGATTTACTTAGGACCTTTTTTAGTGGTGTGCTCTTTGTGCTACTTGTTTTAGTTTTACTTAGAGAACTTCTTGTTCATTTGAGCAGGAAACTATGTTTAGCATTCCAGTGAACCCCAATCAAGGTACCCCTATTCCAGGAGATCCTTGTGTTGTTCCATTCATTGGAAACATTGGTACTCCCTTAATGGCTACTCTGAATCTTCTTGGATTCTTCACTATAGGGTTGCTGGTTTGGTTGTTTTCCACTCTAAATTCCTTGCATTCTCCTGACGCTTCTTTTGCAAGCACCGCAAATCAAGAGCATCAGAACCCTGTGCCTTCTTTTCCAGTAACATCTTCTCCTCCTCTTTCTACCTCATGTGGCGAAAGTAGCAATACTAGTAACCAAAAGTCTAAAAGGAATAAACAGAGTAAGAATAGGAAGAAGATGCCAAAACAAGGGGGCAACAACCTAGCCTCTGTAAGTTATGCTAGGGGCAAGCACCCTGCCTCTGCAAATCATGCAGGGGGCACCTACCCAGCCTCTGGAGATCATGCTGTGAGAAAAATTTTAGTCATTGAAAATCACACTAAAAGTTTGTCTTCAACCACTGTCAGTCATGTTGAGGACACATCATTGATCACTGCTAGTCATATTAATGACAAGTCACCAGTTCCTGTGAGTCATACTGGAGACACTAGATCAACCACTGCAAGTCATGCTGAGGGATTTGACATTGTTGGAAAACCCAATAAACAGAAGCATAAGTTCCCTTGCAAGTTTTGTGAGGGAGACCACCTTACTTATTTGTGCCCTGTACTTCCAGAAGTGCAAAAAGTGTGTTCCTTAGTTCAAAAGTCGTCTGCTTCTGAGCAACCATCCACTACAAGTCATGCTGGGGGAAAGTTGTTAGCCAATGCTAGTCATGCTGAGAGTACTAACGTTGTAAAGGAGTCTAAACCTATAGGATAGAAACCGAAGTTCCCTTGTAAACTTTGTAAGGGAGATCACCTTACTCACCAATGCCCTGCCACTCCAAAGGCACGAAGAGTGTGGTCCATGTCTAAAGTAAACTCTATTCCTGAGTTGTCTATAGATTCCCTACAATCAGATCAACCTTTGGTTGATAAAGTGGTTGAACCAATGCAATCTTTGGTCGACCCCACTCTTCCTTTGGAGAGTGAAGTGATCGAATCGATGCAATCTTCGACCGATCCCATCAGTCCTTTGGAGACTGATGCACCTGTCCCGGAAGTCTTCTGCATTACTAGTTTGGATGGTCCTGAAAAAGGGGGTACTTCATCTATGCCATGTGAACCCCTACCAAGCTCTAGGATCGTTTCCTTTGATTGGAATAGTCTAGCCAAGCCTTGTCTTCCTTCTTCGACACCTTTCCAGATAAAGATTGATATCGGGAACCATACGATTGATCGATGCATTGTTGATGAAGGAGCTTCTATTAGTATCTTATCCGCTTATGCTTGGAGAGATTTGGGTTTCCCTAATGTTATTCTAGCTGTTAATTGTCCGTTGACCTTCGATAAAAGAACTAGTGAACCGTTCAAATTCCTCTGTCAGGAACCTGTTACTTTGGGTGGAAAAACAGTCTTAGTTGATTTTATGGTTTTAAACGGGACCCTATGGACTTTGACATGATCCTCGGGCGTGATTACGTTTATTCTATGCATGCTGTGGTGTCTACGCTCTTTAGTGTGATGCATTTTCCTCATAACGAAAGCATCGTCACTATCGACCAGCTTGCATTCGTTGATCCTCCATATTACCCAACCGTAGACTAGTCAGATCCCTCGTCATTAGGCACTACTATGTCACATTGGACTTATGTGGCATATTATTCCTTGAGTTCAACAGCTACTGAGAAGAAGTCTCTGAGTTCATGCTTACCTTCTCGGGACTTAGTCCCAGCTTTGACCAAGTGACATCTCCCTCTGAATGTTTAGATATGTGTTCTATCTGGGATGATATACTTCCTTTTGATGAAGTTTTCCTAGAGTCCATAGTACAGTCTTTCATTCATTTGGATGTTGATCCAGTCGCAATCATGTCCAGCCCCGGTTTGACCTTAAAGTTTGATCTTACTACTGTTGAGTCTTTGGACTCTTTTATAGATCCACAAATTGGTGTTCCTGCTGAGTTTGATTCTACTTCTAGAATTTTCAACTCTCGTGATGATGAATTTGTTTCTACAGATTCCATCATGTCCTTCAACTTTGATCTTCATCCTGAAGTTGATCTTGTTGATTGTAAGTCCTTGGGCTTGGGTACCATAGAGTCTTCATTTGAAAATTCTGCCTTGTTTATGCCTACTGTTGATGATAGTGAAGTTGAAAGTATTTCTACCATAGTGACTTGTATCGGGTCTTTCTTTACATATGTTTTAGATATGATCTTGGTACAAATGTTTCTTGGAGACAGGATTCTTAGCTGGATTTATACTTGCTTACTGGTCCTTTTCGACACCTTATGCGACCATGTCAGGTATATTCGAAACCTTGCATATAGGTTTAGGATTCCCCACTGTTATGTTGCACTTGAACCTTTTTCCATCCGAATTCACCATAGGGTTGAACCTGTTGGATATTGGTATGTTAGCCATCTCTTTATGCATTGTGCACCAGTCCGACAGCAGAGCCTACCTAACATGGGTCACCCTAGTCAGCACCCTTATGCCATTTTGGTGCCCATGTTGAGTTTTTCTCATAGGATTGGGAGCCTTTTTAGATTTACCATGACTTTGAGAAGAAGTCTCATATCTTTCTTTCTCATATATTTCTAGCCATCCCTGATAAGGCTCCCATCTTTGTGTTCAAGTTGCATATGCATCTGTTGTGATTCCGCTTGCACTAATGAGCCTGATGCTAGCTTCCACACTTTTAGCTCGTTGTATAAGCCTCCATATCTAATCTCATTTCCGCTAATCCCTGTATCATTTTTCCTTCGTAATTTGACACCTTTTACCTAGAGGAGACACACCCTGAGTGTCCTTATCTTGCTCATGTTCCTTGCATTAGGCATAGCTTTGTTCCATGCGCTTAGAGCTAGTTTCACATGTCCTTGACACTTGTCTCCTCCCATTTCGAGCATTCTTCCACTTTTACTTCAAGCTCGTTAAAAAAATTAAGTAGGTTACGATAATTATTCTACCTTTACTTCGAGCTCGTTAAAAACAGTAATTAGGTTTCGAGCATTCTTCCACCTTTTCTTCGAGCTCATTAAAAACAGTAAGTAGGTTTTGAGCATTTCTTCCATCTTCACTTCGAGCTCATTAAAAAACAGTAAAGAAGTTATGAGCATTTTTCTATCTCCTTTGAGCTCATTAAAAACAGTAAGGAGGTCACGAGTTTACTTTTTTGGGCTCGTTAAACCTTTACGGAAAAGATCCCCAGTGGAGTCACCGGTCTGTTGTTCGGGAAATTCACCCTATAGCGAGGAAAGAGACACTATCAATTTCTGGGGTGACAGGTAAAAATATTGATCGTATTACATAAGAATCTATAAAGTAAAAGAGATCAAGGATCTTGAAGACATACCTTATTAACGACGTTTGATCCTAGGTTTGCTTGATCTTGCGCTCAATATTCAACTTGAATTTTTGCTCAATAGACCTGCAACACAAAGATAACTTCCTTAGTGTATCTTGATTGATATAATAATGATGAAATTGAAATACAATTTAAAAATCAAGAACAATCAAGCATTTAACCAAACAAACACACAATCCATTAGGCATTTGATTGGGACAGGAAGGATGTTTCAACCTTTATTTTCAAAAGAAAATAATCAGTACAAATTATACCTGATCATGCAGCATGCTTGTGAGACCGGATTCTGGGCTCCTGCTCTTCTCTAACTTTAGAATTCTTCCAGCATAACAACCCTTAATGCAAGTTTCTCCTCTTGTGAATGAGAGTTTCCATATGTCTAACCCCTCTCCTCAATCCTCCTTGTATTTATAGGACAAGGTAGGCAAATTAGATCGAGAGGTGGTTGAATGGGAAGTTGGGGAAGTTGCAGAACCAACTACAACTAATCCCAATTCATCAAATTAATATATTGTTGATCATATTTTAAGATGTGGGCGAGTTTTTCAAAGTGGAGTAGCGCACAATATGCAACTTCAGTGCTTAACAACTAGCATTTACAGACTTTCTGAAGGTGTGCGCTAGTATACTGAAGTGGAGTAGTGCATCCTAGGACATGTGAGCTACTATTAAGCCTGTGGAGTAGGGCATGAGCGCTAGTATGCTGAAGTAGAGTAGCGCACAGGTTAAAACATGAGATTTTTCAGGGTTTTGTCAGCTTGCATAAGGGTAAGTCAGGTCAAAGAATCATCTAAGGTCATCATGCTCTTCAATCCAAGTTGTCCTTTTGTGTGGTCGACAGCTAAAGGTGACCACGGACGGAGAAGTGCATATTTGACCTATAACATGCATGCACTTGCATGCAATTCCATGCATCCAGTCATCATCATGGTGGTCTCCCCAGTACCTAGAGATTGCTTCTAGATCTTCTTTACTTGCATGCTGCATGCATTTGCATGCCACTGCATGCATCAACGCATCATCATAGTGAACCTTCGAGCTCCTAAAGCTTGGTTCTAGCTCTCCACATCCTGTCTACAGCCCCCAGGGATCCTCCCAACTACCAAAGTCGTCCTTCTCCAGTCTTTTTCATGGCTCGTGCACCTTTCTCACCTACCACAGCCAGTTAGGTGCCTTTCTCACCTACCAGCCAGTTATCTCTCAGTTCTTCCTTGATTTGAGGCTAGATTGACTCCTCCACTGAATGTTTCACTCCGATAGACCTCCACTTAGATTAGTCTTCCCATTCTAACTCCAGTTATCTCCTCATTCACCCTCCACTAAGCCTCCTTCATTCAGTTCATGCCTACCTCACTCAATTAGAGTCCTCATGCGCCCTCCACTGAGCCTCTTTCATTCAGTTAGTGCCTACTTCACTCAGTTAGACTCAGTTGACTGACTGTTACCTCTGATGACTAATACATTGACTGGATGATGACTCCACTATCATTCAAGCCACACTCTAAGTTAGGAATTCGAATGCCCTACTTGGCCTATTCGAATCCTATATTATGCACTTATTGTTCTATTGTACTCATTCAATTACATTCTTATTCATTGTATAATACTGAGATGATGTTCTATTCTACTGTGTTTATGAGTGATCATTGAGTGTCTCCTTCTCTTCTTCTTTGCAATATATTTGTGAGTTTTATTGTGAGTTGCTACAGTTGTCAGATCATTGCATATTATTACACTAATGGCACACATTTACCAACTTAAAAATAAATATATCATAGGAGGTCATGAGTCATTAGTCAAGGTGTTTTTCTTAGCCTTTGATACCTAAAATATTACTTTACAGAATAAAAACCACATTTCCCCTCTTAAGAATGTCTAGTGACCTAAAGCCTATGCCTAAGGTTAAACCTCACAATGACAAAGATATCCCCATAGATTGTAGGATAGATACACTCTTTGGAAATCATGGTTAGCGGTTCAAGTTGTCATTTAGCCTTAGATTCCTAGGAGCTTATTTTAGTGGTCATGGATTTGGTTTCCATCCATGAACATGTCAGGGACCCAAGTTCCATACTAAATTATGTGAACCTTCTAAAGGAGGTAACATCCACACTTGGAGGGAAAGTATTCTGTTGGAGGTCAAGTGTGGTGCTTCAATGCATCTTGTAGGAATTGGATGGCTGAAAATGTCCTTTATGATATAAGACATGGGATTCATCGGTTGATAATCTCTAGGGCCCTAAGAATAATGCCTACTTTCAGTCCCTGGGCTTCTGCGAGCGATGATTTGTGTGAAGGAGTATTTTGGATTCATCATAGTAGAATTTTTGAATTTTTTATTCAAAAATTCTACTGCGATGGTTCCAGAAGACCCCTTCACACAAATTATACCTACTACTGAAAACCATCTAATGCCACACATATACCCACGCATAGGCCATGTGTTTTAGTTTGAAGTGTCCTTCTTTTCCCTAGATGCTTAGGATATTCATTTAGGGATTAAGGCCCAATTTTCCTACCCCAACCATGTCAAGGTACTTGATATCAATACCTAGAGCTCAAAAAGTTTTAATGCAATCCATATCACCACTCAAATGAAAGTGAATCCAATAAGAGGTCATGTGTGGTAGTTAAAGGCATTGTTATTGGATGTAGATGACAAGAAGATTCCTTTAGGGAATTATGATTTATTTTCTCAATGATGTCATGGGACTTGAGTCCCATTGTTATGGAGAAAACTTCCTATGGCTTGGGGAAGACCACAACAGACAGCTGACTACTAGAAAATGATTCAATTCCCAATGCAATGTTATAAAAATGGCAATGCTAAGATAATAGAGAATATAACCAACCTCAAACTGTACTTTCAATGTATATCCCCATTGGAGCTTTCAATCTATGCACTTGAACCTACAAATTAGTCTTGACAGCTAATACACGACAAGCGCATATAATATATGAAATACATTAACATCATCAATAGCAATGGTCCATGATATCATAAGTAAATGCAACCCAATGTAATATAAACAACATTCACAACATTAATGGACGAGAATATGATTATTTCTATTAATGAATAGCAAGAAGTACAATGTGATACGACGTTTTGCTGGCAACCAATTTGAACCAAGAACTGGGTCTCTCCACTTGTGCCTCCACTACTTCAATCCTCCATGTAATGGAAAACTCAAACTAGGTAGGAGTTTGGTAGGTGAACATAAGGAGTTCACAACAACAAGGATCAATGAGTGTAGACTCAAGTCACGGCAAAAATCCACTAGAGTTATCTTGCTCTCTCTTTCTCCTCCCTTCCATATGCCATAAGTGCTCAATATATAGCCTTCCAAAGGTAAGTGAAAGGAAACATCAAGACGTTTCGGGGCAAATGGAGGGCCAAAGGTCACCCTAAGACCGCTTTTTGGGAGTAAAAAGTAATTTTCTAGTAATTTTTACTATTTTACTTGTCACCTGCGGGCTATAGTGGAACAGCTACAGGTACGCTGGCTAAAGTGGAACAGCTAGCGTCCAGGAAGAAAAATAGGGAAAATGAGTATCTGGAGGACATAAAGTGTGTTGATGTATATGTAACTTCGGAATGTATTCCATCTGTGTATTGTATATATATTTATTGTACCCTTATAAGAGATGTGTTATTCCTCTATAAGGAAGTGTCGTCATGTGGATTGACAAGTGTCGCAAGTGTGTGTACTTGCCGATGGGTTATTAGACCGCCATGTGGGGTCGGCCCGGAATTATATATAATATAATGTGGATGTACCTAGCTAGACAAGTCGGCCCCATAAGGTTACTAGGAAAAAAGGTGAGTATAAATAGAGATAGGAGATCTCTATTTTACTCACTCAGAAAAGTAACTCACTCTCACTTGAAAAGTGGTGCACTAGTGAGGAGGAGGATCATCTGCTATCAGGAGACTATCTCAGTGTTATTTGGTTGTACTTTGGTTGAGCCATTGCTCTCTATCTCTGAGGAAGTTGTGGGGTTTTTCACCTTAGGGTTTTCCCCATGGAAACTTTGTGTCTCTTGTCTCTTATGCTTTTGATTCTTGTGATGCTTGTCATATTGTGATTGTCATGCATTGATATACTGTAGATGTTATTCTCTCGGCAAAGATCCTAGAGTATTGTGAATTAATGCTCAAAATTTAACATGGTATCAGAGCTAACCTGAGAAGAAGACATTTTGCAGTGATGGAAGCTTGAGTTCCTTGTTTATTGGGTTTCTCTCCATAGATTTTTGAATATCAGTATAGTAGATTGACTCTACTCATCGAGGCGCATCTATCTGTCCAATCAGAATTCAATTCCGAGCATTTTCAGATTTGGCCCTAAACATTAGGTTTTCCACAAAAATAGGAATTTCTGGAATCTGAAGACACATCTGGAAGCTCCTTGCAAAAATAGAAGGTTAGAGATTTGGATCGATATTTTTGGCTAGATAGATCTCCGGGAAACTCAAACCCTAATTCAGGGCTCTCCCAAGTGAACCCGGGAGGACAAAAAGGCAATTCTGAAGGGAAAGACTTTGCTGATCTCAAATTATGAATGCACCAGGCTGATCAGCTCATCAAGGCACATCTTTCTATCCTTTCAGAAATTTGAAATTCACATTCTGAATTTTTAGGGTTTCTCTGACAAACCCTAATCCGGGACCAGATCCAGTTTTCAGCACTTCAAGTGGTAAGATCTAAATCTTTTCTATTTCCATTTGAATTACTCTTTAAGATGTCTCTCCACACCAAGATTGAGGATAAGCTTGAAGGGGCTGATAAATTCCTAGCCTGGAAGTATAGAATTGGGTTAATCCTGGAAGAGAATGAGTTGGACTCATATGTGAAAGAAGACATCCCTATCCCAGAGGATGAAGAGGCCAAGGTATTGCATGAGAAGAACTTGGTCAAGGAAAAGAGAATCATTGCTGATTCTATCAGAGACCATCTCATACCCCATGTGTCTTCTCTAAAGAAACCCAAGGAGATGTTTGACTCTTTGACCAAGCTATTTGAAGGGAAGAACATAAATCGGAAGATGACCCCGTGGAACCAATTGAAAGGAGTAAAGTTTCAGAATGGAGAAACCATTCAATCTTACTTTTCAGGAGTCTCGCAGATCAAGGAACAACTAGAAGTAGTGGATGAAATGGTGGAGAATGGTGAAGTGGTGATGACCACTCTAAATGGCCTACCCAGGTCATGGGATTCCTTTATCCAAGGGATTTGTGCAAGAAAGAAGTTGATCTCCTTCAACAGATTGCGGGAAGAATGCTCTCAAGAAGAAGCTAGGCTTGTGGCCCAAGAAGAGAAGATGGGAAATGAAGATCAAGCTCTCATAGTACATATCAGGAAAGGCAAGTCCAAGAAGGAATCATCTCATAATAGAAGATCCTCTCACCACCATTATCATAAAGATAAGAAAGATCTCAGATGCTTCAATTGCAATGAGAAGGGGCACTTTGCTTCAGATTGTCCCAAGAAGAAGAAAGACAACAATAACAACTTCAACAACAACAAGAAGAATCACAAAAGAAGATATCATGCTCATGCTGCCGAAGATGATGAACCTCCAAAGAAGAAGGCTAAGGAAGAAAGTAGTAGTGATGATGACTCATCAAGTGAAGAAGAATATGTTCTAATTTCTGCTCTCACAGGTACCATCTCCCATGGTTGTAATGATTGGTTGATTGATAGTGGGGCTTCCAAACACATGACTGGGTTCAAGGAATCTTTTGTGGATCTTTCTGAACATGAATCACCCCATAAGGTGAAACTTGGGGATGATTATCAATACCCAATCAAAGGAAGTGGTGAAGCCTCCTACAACCTAGATTCTGGAAAATCTTTGAAGATGAAAGAAGTCCTTTATGTATCTGGGCTCAAGAAGAACTTACTCTCCATCTCTGCATTGGATGCAAAAGGTATTAGGGTTGCATTTGTGGATGGCCAAGTCCTAATGTGGCCAAAGGAAAAGAACATAGATGATGCAGTAGTGATTGGAGAGCAAGAGGGAGGTTTGTATAAATTGAAGGGACAACTTGAACATGCCATGGTACATGAATCCATGGATCCAAGTGAACTTTGGCATAGAAGACTTGCTCATATGCACTATAGAGCACTTCCAATTGAAAGCAAGGCAGTAGAGGGTCTTCCTGAAATCAAGACCAAACAAAAAGGTGTTTGCAAAGGATGTGCAAAGGGTAAGAACATTAAGAAGGCTTTCCCAAGCAGTGAAAGCAAGGCAAAAGACATCCTGGAAATCATCCACTCAGATGTATGTCGTCCTATGTCATCAAGTTCTCTAAGTGGGTATGTTTACTATGTCTCATTTATTGATGATTTCTCCAGGAAGACTTGGGTATACTTCTTGAAGAACAAAGATGAGGTGTTTGATAAGTTCAAGGAATTCAAAAGCTTGATGGAGAACCAAACTGACAAGAAGATCAAAACATTCAGATCTGACAATGGTGGAGAATTCACCTCAGGTTACTTCAAGAAGCTTTGTAGTGATTCAGGGATTAAGAGGGAGTTGACTGCTCCTTATAATCCTCAACAGAATGGAGTTGCAGAAAGGAAGAACAGAACTATCATGGAAGCAGCAAGGGCAATGCTACATGACCAGGATCTACCTATGCATCTATGGGCAGAAGCAGCTAGAATAGTTGTATATGTGCAAAACAGAACACCCCACAAGATATTGGACAACAAGACACCAGAAGAGGACTTTTCTGGTAAGAAACCTGAAGTCAACCATCTCAGAATATTTGGTTGTCCAATATACACTCATGTCCCAAAGGCAAAGAGGACTAAACTAGATCCTTCAGGAAAGAAGGGTATCTTTGTGGGTTACAGTGAAAGCTCGAAGGCCTACAGAATATACTTTCCAGGGTTCAAGAAAATTGATGTCAGCAGGGATGTAACTTTTGATGAAAACTCAGCATTCATCAAATCAAGGAAGGAACCTATCGAAGTTTATGAAGAACCTAAGGAAACTAGATTTCAAGACACTACCATGACTGAAGCAGTTCCATAAGTTGTTCGTGAGTTTGAATATCCGCAAGAAACTGTAGATCCACCCCGTGAGGATAACTCTCACAAGAGGAAACCTGTATGGGCTAGAGAGCTCATTCAAGATGTAGAAATATTTGGCATTCCAGAAGAAGAACACAGATCAAAGAAGAGAACCAGATCACATACCAGTTATGTTGCTTTACTTTGTGACATTATGAACAAAGAGCCTTCCAGTTATGAAGAAGCAGCGGAAAAGAAATAATGGAAGGATGCCATGGTTGAGGAATACCAATCAATAATGAAGAATGATGTTTGGGATGTTGTCCCAAGACCTAAAGAGAAGTCTATTGTGACTTCCAAATGGATCTTCAAAATCAAGCATGCTGCAGATGGCAGTGTGGAGAAATACAAAGCAAGATTCGTAGCTCATGGATTCTCTCAGAAAGAGGGAATAGATTATGAAGAAACTTTTGCACCTGTAGCTAGGTATACTTCCATCAGAACAGTACTTGCCCTGGCTGCAGCAATGAAATGGAAAATACACCAGATGGATGTCAAGACTGCTTTCTTGAATGGTATAGTTGAAGAGGAAGTATATGTGGAACAACCACTCGGTTTCGAAATACATGACAGGGAGTCATATGTGTGCAAATTGAAGAAAGCTTTGTATGGCTTGAAACAAGCTCCCAGAACCTGGTATGGTAGGATGGACAGTTTCCTATCTAGTTTGGGCTTTACCAAGAGTAAAGCGGATTCCAACCTTTACTGCAGGGTTGAGGAAGGGAATCCTGTGATTCTACTCCTGTATGTGGATGACTTATTTGTTACAGGAGATGAAAGACTGATTGCAGATACTAAGAGGAAGCTTGCTGCTGAATTCGATATGAAAGATTTGGGAATGATGCATTATTTCCTAGGTATGGAGGTGTGGCAGAGTGCAGGTGGGACCTTCCTTGGTCAAGGGAAGTACACAGTAGATATCCTGAATAGATTCGGGATGATGGATTGCAAGGCCATGGACATACCTATGGAATCGAATCTGAAGCTTCTATGCGATGCTTCATCTGAGCCAGTTGATATGTCTATGTATCGTCAGATGATTGGGTCCTTGATGTACCTGATGAAGACGAGACTACACATTTGCTTTGCTGTGAACACATTGAGCCAGTTCCTGACGGATCCGAGGAGTGTTCACCTGATTGCTGTAAAGCATGTTCTGAGGTACCTGAAGGGTACAGTGGATTATGGGCTCAAGTATGAAGCGAATCAAAAGTTTAACCTGCAGGGTTATGTTGATTCAGATTGGGTTGGCAGTGCTGCAGATAGGAAGAGCACATCTGGGTGCTGCTTCAGTATGGGATCAGGTGTGATCTCATGGTTTAGCAGGAAGCAGTCCTGCGTGGCACTGAGTACAGCTGAGGTAGAGTATGTTGCAGCCTGTTCAGCTAGTTGTGAGGCAATATGGCTACGGAAGCTACTGTCTGAGTTATTTGATCTCCCGTTGGATGCTACTAGTATCTTCTATGATAACCAGAGTTGTGTGAAGCTATCCGAGAATCCAGTGTTTCATGACAGATCGAAACACATAGAGATCAAATATCACTATATCAGGGATATGGTGCAGAGAGGAGCTGTGAAGCTCCTATATGTTGCGACGGACGAGCAAATTGCAGATGTGCTGACGAAGCCACTAGCCAGGGTGAAGTTCGAGTACTTCAGAGAGAGGCTTGGCATTCTTCAGATCGAGGACACTTCGAGGAAGAAGTGATGGACACATTTGCTGAAGCCATTCCAATCATGTTGGAAGGAGGATCCTTTACATGGCTATGGATGTAAGCGCTGGACGTTGATGAGCATCAGGATGATGTTCTAGTTTTTGCTTTGTATGATCAGTTGGATCATTTATATGTATATGTATGTACGCATCATGTTGGATACTGGATATGATTAGTTGGATCATTTATATGTATATGTATGTACGCATCATGTTGGATGCTGGATATGATCAGTTGGATCATTTATATGTATATGTATGTACGCATCATGTTGGATGCTGGATATGATCAGTTGGATCATTTATATGTATGTATGCATCATGTTGGATGCTAGAAATGATCAGTTGGATCATTCATATGTATGTATGCATCATGTTGGATGCTGGATATGATCGGATGGATCATTTGTATGTATTATGTATATGCATCATGTTGGATGCTTGGACCATGTATTTGCATATGTATCAGGTGGATACATTGTATGATCAGGTAGATCATGTATATTGATATGTATCAGGTATGATCAGGTAGATCATGTATGTTGATGGATACATTGTGTGGATCATGTATCTATGTATCAAGTGGATACACTGTGTATGATGATATGTATCAAGTAGATACTTGGTATGCATCAGATGGATGCATTGTATGATCAGGATGATCGTGGATGAAGAGCTTCTCCAGATGATATGTAGTAGGATGCTGCACTGATGATGATCAGGGTGATCATTTGTACATCAGGATGATGTATGGTGAGTATCAGGTTGATACTCTATGGCCGTGGAATAGGTTGTGCAGATAAGCATGTAATTTGTGCCCTGGGAGATTTACAGATGGTCTTTCGAGGTTTTGCCTATGGCATGTAATTCGGTGCCCTGGGACATCTGGAAAATGCTCTTTCGAGGTTTTGCTTGGGAGGACATATAATTTGCGCCCTGGGAGATCTGCAGATAGTCTTTCGAGGTTTTTCCTATGGCATGTAATTTGTGCCCTGGGATATCTGGCAGATGCTCTTTCGAGGTTTTGTCCTATGGCATGTAATTTGTGCGCTGGGAGATCCGATAGGTTGAGTTGTGTGCTTGTAATCAGTCCTGGGATGCTCTTTAGAGGTTTTGCCATGACCACATGTAATTTGTGCCCTGGGAGATCCGATAGGTTGATCCTGGTGCTCGTAATCATTCCTGGGATTCTCTTTCGAGGTTTTGTGGTGGGGTCACATGTAATAAGTCCTGGAGATATGGACAAGATGAAAAAGGCCTCAGATGCTCTTTAGGGTTCTTGCTAGTCAAGAGACTCTTTTAAGGTTTTGTGACGCACGTAATAAGTCCTGAGATTTCCACAGTATGGCCAGTGATGATGAAGACCTTCAGGTGGTGGGCCTAAATCCAGTATGAAAAAGGACTGGCTCTATAGAACTTCCTATGACGAGTAGAGTTAGAGATTGGTCGAGATAGCAGCAGCAGTGACGATGATGATGACGATGATCTAGAGAAGAAGACTTGTCTAGCAGATATGTGTCGAGAAATACCTTCCTAGTTAAGAGGGAGTGTTGATGTATATGTAACTTCGGAATGTATTTCATCTGTGTATTTTATATATATTTATTGTACCCTTATAAGAGATGTGTTATTCCTCTATAAGGAAGTGTCGTCATGTGGATTGACAAGTGTCGCAAGTGTGTGTACTTGCCAATGGTTTATTAGACCACCATGTGGGGTCGTCTCGGAATTATATATAATATAATGTGGATGTACCTAGCTTGATAAGTCGGCCCCATAAGGTCACTGGGAAAAAAGGTGAGTATAAATAGAGATAAGAGATCTCTATTTTACTCACTCAGAAAAGTAACTCAATCTCACTTGAAACGTGGCGCACTAGTGAGGAGGAGGATCACTTGCTATCAGGAGACTATCTCAGTGTTATTTGGTTGTACTTTGGTTGAGCCATTGCTCTCTCTATCTCTGAGGAAGCTGTGGGTTTTTTCACCTTAGGGTTTTCCCCACGGAAACTCTGTGTCTCTTGTCTCTTATGCTTTTGATTCTTGTGATGCTTGTCATATTGTGATTGTCATGCATTGATATACTGTAGATGTTATTCTCTCAGCAAAGATCCTAGAGTATTGTGAATTAATGCTCAAAATTTAACAAAGTGCATCTGAGTCAATGAAATGGATCCTTCAAGCCAAAGAGTGTCGATGATCACAAGGTGGAAAACTATGTTGTAACACCCATGATTAGTTTTTAAAAACCTATAATCGCATGAATATTCATACTTAAAATCCAATGGGGATTTAAGGCATTGTTCATGGCTATGGATGCCTCAATGGTTTCTTTAGGTCCAAACACATGGTATTCTTCTATGGAAAGTATTCTCAATTCCCTAGGACATGTACATATTTCTCAAAACCACATAATGGCACAAACATCATCAATCATAAGTCAATGATACCCCCAAAATGGCATCTTTTGTTGGTGTAGGAAACCTTCTTATCCCTACATGATTAGAATATTCATTTAGCACTTGAGTTGCAGGTCTCTTTCATTACAATGTCCAAGGCCCTAAGACCATAAGACCTAGATACATAGCACCATGGATACCCATGGAAATCCATGTGTGATTATTTGAGGAATTATGCATGGATCTAGATGCCCAAATTAATTCTTTAGAGCCAAAGGCATGGTATTCATCCCCATAATTCCATTCTGAAGGCCCTAGGACACCTTCATTATTCTCAAAACCACTTGATCGCACCAACATACTAAAACATAGGCTAGTGATACCCTCAATAGGCCATGTGCGGTTGGTGGAGGAAACATACTTAGTTTTATATGTTTAGAAGATTCCTTTAGAGTCTCGGGTTTAGGTTTCCTCCACTAACCATGTCCAAGACCCTAAGGCTACAAGACCCATATACATAGTTCCATATATACCACTCCAATGCCATGCATGGTGCTTTGAGGAAGTGTTCATGTATTTGAATGCCTCAACGATTTATTTAGGGCCAAAGGAATGCTCTTCTTCCCTAGAACACCATTCTCAAGGCCCTGAGACACCTACATATTTCTCAAAACAACTTAATGTCACTGACATCCTCAATCATAAGCTAATGATACACTCAAGAGGCAATGTGTGGTTGGTGGATACCACCTCGTTTTCCTTAGATGAATATAATATTCTTTTAGGGATTTAGGATCAAGTGTCCTCTACTGATAATGTCCAAGGCCTCAAGTCCAATAACATAGATGCATATTGTCGTGGACACCCCTACGAAGCCATGCATGATGCCTTGATGCATTTTTTACGGCTCTAAATTCCCCAGTAATTAATTTAGGGACAAACACATAGTCTTCTTCCGTATAATATCATTCCCAAGGCCTTGACACATAAATATATTACTCAAAACTATCTATTTGCACTAAAATCATCAATCATTGTTAGAAAAACAAGATCGTAGAGAAATAACAATAAGCAAGATGTAAATATAAAACAAATAAACAGAATAAACAAGAGACACCAATATTTGTGGTTCACCCAATCTTGGCTACATCCATAGAGCAATTTCTAGTCCTTTTATTATACCATCCAACAAAATGAAGGGATACAACCCGGAGCACTCCCGCTGCAATTTCCTCTTCACTCTCTCACAATATATCTTACACAATCACAGATATCTTTACAATACTACAATACACAGTCTTATTACAATGCCTTCCTTTTAAAGAGGGATTACCATGGGAAAATACCACAAGATACCCAATACCATGGGCCCATAAATCACCTAGTATTGACCAAGTCATGACTATGAAATTACAACATTTTATAAGGATTTTTTTCTAAAATTTTTGCTAGGAGGGTACTGCGACTATAGTGGGGGGGGAATCCCCCCCACCCATCATGGGAAGGGATCCAGATAGGGATAGGACACGAACTCTGAATCAGGAAGATCATGATCCACAACCAACAATAAGCCAATGCTACCTTCAGGAGGCCATGTGTGATTGGTTGAGGTCTCCTCCCTTGACCATGTCTAATGCCCCAAGTCCTAATAACTTGGATTCAAAGCACCGTGTATACTATGTGAAGCCATGTTTGGTGATTTGTGGCATTCTTAAGGATTTGGATCCCTAGATGGCTTCTTTGGGGTAAAAGGCATGGTCATATTCTATAGGATGTCATTCCTAAGGCCCTAAGAAACTTATGTGTACTTCTCAAAACCACCTAAATGAATCAAGATCCCCAATCATAGACCATTGATACCCTTAAGAAGCCATGTGTGGTTGGTGGAGGTAACCTTCTTAGCCATGGATGTCTAGAAGCTTCCTTTAGGACCCTATGTTGATTTCTCTTCCACTGACCATGTTAAGTCCCTAATTCCATAAGACCTAGATACATAGTGCCATGCATAGCCCTGCAAAGTCATGTGTGGTTCTTTGAGGAATTGTTCATATATTTGGATGCCTTAATGATTTATTTAGGACCAAAAGCATGGTCTTCCTCCCTAGAAATTCATTCCCAACACCCTGAGACATGTAGATAATTCTCAAAACCACCTAATGGCACTAACATTCTCAATCATAGGCCAATGATACCCTAAAAAGTCCATGTGTTGTTGGTGGAGACAACCTTCTTAGTCGTCAATTGCTAGAAGTTTCCTTTAAGGATTGAGCTTAATGCCTCCTCCCATGACCATGTCCAGTCCCCCAAGTCCCAAGTCTTGGATACACAGTGCCATGGATACCCTTGCAAAGTAACATATGGTGCTTTAAGGAATTGTTCATGATTTTGGATGCCTCAATGGTTTCTTTAGGGCTAACGACATGCTTTTTCCACTAGAATGTTATTCCCAAGGAATCGAGACACATACATATTTATCAAACCCACCTAATTGAATCATCATCTTAATCATAGGCCAATGATACCATGAGGAGGCCATGTGTGGTTGTTTGAGGAAAAATTGTTATCCTTGGATGGATAAAATATTTATTTATGGCCCAAGGTTAATGTCTCTTCCACTTACAATGTACAATTCCTCAAGACCCCAAGACCTAGATAAAAATATCAATGGATACCCATGCAAAGTCATGCATGGTCTTTGATACATTGTTCATGGCTCTAGATTCCTCAATGGTTTATTTAGGTAAAAAATCATGGCCTTATTCTCTAGAGCACCATTCCCAAGGCCCTAAGACACCTACATACTTTTTAAAATCACATAATGGTGTTAATATCCTCAATCATAGGCCAATGATAACCTGAAGAGGCCATGTGTGGTTAGTTGAGGTGATCTTCTTATCTTTGTATGGATATAAATTTCCTTTAGGGATATAGGTTCAAGTCTCCTCCCTTGTCCATGTCCAAGGCCCGAAGGCCCCATGACATGGATACGTAGTGGAAAGGATATCCATGCAAGGTGATGCATGGTGTGTCAAGCATTTTTCATCACTCTTGATGCCTCCATCATTTCTTTGGGGCCAAAGGCATGGTCATTTTCCCTGAAACATCATTCCCAAGTCCATGAGACATGTTAATAATACTCAAAACCACCTAATGGAAATGACATAATCAAACATAAGTCAATGATACCCTCAAGAGGCCACGTTTTTTTAGTGGAGGCAATCTTCTTATCCCTATATGGATAGAAGAATATTCTAGATCTCAAGATTTAGGTCTCCTCCACTGACCATGTCCAAGGCCCAAGGCAAAGGACCTAGATACATATTGCCATAGATACCCCTTTGAAGTAATAAATGGTTCTTTTAGGTAGTGTTCATGGCTCTATATGCCTCAACGATTTCTTTAGGTCCAAAGGAATGGTATTCTCCCCTGGAACATAATTCCCAAGGCCTTGAGATATGTGCATACTACTTAAAGCCACCTAACGGTAACAATATCATCAATCATATGCCAATTATAGAATTAGGAGATTGTTTGAGGAAAACTTATTAGCCTTGGATGGATAGAACATTTATTTAGAGCCCAAGGTTCATGTCTCTTCCACTTACCATGTCCAAGCCCTTAAGGCCCCAATACCTAGATAAAAATCTCAATGGATACCCATGCAAATTCATGTGTGGTGCTTTGATACATTGTTCATGGATCTAGCTTCCTCAATGGTTTATTTAGATCCAAATGCATGGCCTTCTTCTCTAGAGAATCATTACCAAGGCCCTAAGACACTTACGTACTTTTAAAAATCACATAATTTTGTTAATATCCTCAATCATAGGCTAATGATAACCTTAAGAGGCCATGTGTGGTTGTTTGAGGTGATCTTCTTATCCCTGGATGGATATAAATTTCATTTAGGGCTAGAGGTTCAAGTCTCCTCCCTTGACCATGTCCAAGGCCCGAAGGCCCCATGACATGGATACATAGTGGCATGGATATCCATGCAAGTTCATGCGTGGTGCGTCAGGAATTGTTCCTCACTCTTGATGCCTCCATCATTTCTTTAGGGCCAAAGGCATGGTCATTTTCCCTGAAACATCATTCCCAAGGACATGAAATAATCAATCATAGGTCAATGATACCCTCAAGAGGCCATGTGTTGTTAGTGGAGGAAATATTCTTATCCCTATATGGATAAAATAATATTCCAGAGCTCAAGATTCAGGTCTCCTCCACTGACCATGTGCAAGGCCCCAAGGCACAATACCTAGATACATAGTGCCATAGATACCCCTTTGAAGTAATAAATGGTGCTTTTAGGTAGTGTTCATGGCTCTATATTCCTCAACGATTTCTTTAGAGCCGAAGGCATGGTCGTCTCCCCTGGAAAATAATTCCCAAGGCCTTGAGATATGTGCATACTACTTAAAACCACCTAATGGTAACAAAATCATCAATCATATTCCAATTATACAATTAGGAGGTTGTGTGGAGATGGCAGAGGCAAACCTCTTACCCATGTATGTCTACAAGATTCCTTTAGGGGTGAAGGTTTACGTATCCTCCATTAACCATGTTGAAGGCCCCAAATCCACAATATTTAGATACATAGTACAATCGATACCCTTATGAAGTCATGCATGGTTCTTTGAGGCATTATAATTCAGGGATTTGAATGAGTTAACTATTTATTTAGGGATAAAGGCATGGTATTCTTCCCTATAACATCACTCTCGAGGCCCTGAGACATGTACATATTGCTCAAAACCATCTAATGACATCAACATATTCAATCATAGGATAATCATACTCTCAAGAGACCATGTCTTGTTTGTGGATGCAACATTCTTATCCCTAAATGGCTAGAAGATTCCTTTAGGGGTTGATATTGAGGTCTAATACATTAATCATGTCCAAGGTCATAAGGCCATAACACCTAGGTACATATTTCCTCAATGCATATGGATTCCTTAATGGATTCTTTATGGATACAATCATGGTCATATTCCCTATAATGTCACTACCAAGGCCTTTGGACACCTACATAAGGCTCTTGATTTCCTCATATGACTCCAGTCAAGGCCTTGAGATCCATCCTAATATGCAAAAACTCTTAATTGTGCCCATATCTGACTATTATTCCAAATATCGACTTTACAAGGTTTATGTTATGGTTAATGGACTTGATTATTTCCCATTACCTCAATAATATTCTATTAGGGTATGCTTCTTTCAATTCCTTCCCCAACAATTTCTAAGATGCATCCCTAGTGCAAAAAACCACATATTTCCACACATGTCCCACTTTAAGAATAATGATATCCTATACACACCATAATCTCCCATGTGATAGTTTGAGTCATTGATCTTAGCCCGATATGCCTAAAACCTTCCTTTAGGGCCTAATTCCCATGACTATGTTAGAGGTTCTCATATCTAGTGTCACTTTATGAACACTCATATGCCAAGGATAGTGTTGGGAGTTCATGGGTTTCTTTTCAAGCTTACCTTAGGGTTTAAGGCCCAAGTTTCCTCCTATGAGAATATACAAAATACTAATGCCCATATATTCTAGCAAAAACCTCATAATAGTGTTGATTTCCTCACTCAGTGGTAAGTAATATGCCCAATATGTCATTTGTAGTGGTTCAATCTATTGTACTTGGAATTGGATGCGCAAAACATTTTATTATGGACTAAGGCCTAGGTTTCCTCCCTCAAAGATGCTAAGGGCCTAACTTCCCATATATAGTGCTTAAAACCTTTTACTTGCATTAATACCCCAAATATTAGGCCAAGGAGACCCTTAGGAGGTCTTATGTGGTTGTTCAAGGTACACTTGTTAATATTATAATCCCAAATGTTTCCTCTAAGGTTCATGTCCCGATTTTCCTCCCTTAATCATGTCTATTCCCTTAAGACTTATAAATAGTTTTATTTCCTCCAATTCCCCCTGTTATCCCTATTATAAGGACACTAATATTCTCAAAAAGTCATTTTTGTTGCCACAACAATAATTATTATCCCTGTATTCCTAGAAGCTTTATTTAGGCTAAGGCCTAGGTTTATTCTCTTAACTAGGTTGAGGGCCTATAGACCTATAACTTGTGATCAAAACCTCATAATAGCATCAATTCCCACACATAAACATTAAGAACACTCTTAGGAACACATGTGTCTTAATCATATTTTTTAGTCCTATATTCCTAAAAGCTTTGTTTAAGGCCCAAGGGAGAGTTTTACTCCCTCGAACATGTCCAGGGATTTGATACCAATGCCTTGTACTCAAATCCTAATAATGATACTAATATCCATCTAGTAATTTAATAAGATCAATAAAAATATACCCCATTGAATAATCAAATTCCAATTCAAATCACTTTTATTAATATTCTTAATAGTAATAGATTAAAAATGGTCATCTTTAATTATTTGTCAATATTAAGAATCATACGTATTTATTTTCTTGAATATTATTAAAAATGAATAATTGAATTGAGCTATTTACAAAATATTCCGTGTGAACTTGTTGTGCATCTAGTGAAAAACCTCATAAATTAATTGTGTGAATTTTTTTTCACACAGAAAAAAAAATTGCAGCTTGTTATTCACTAGGAATCAAAGTTGCAAAAATATTTACATCTTTTATATGAAAGGACATATGGCCAGCATAACTCCCCATTCCACCATATTCAAAAGAAGATACATGTGCCTCCAACTATATTTTCCTCACAAACTCACAGACCATAGATACATAAGTTGCTACAAAATCTCTTCTTTCAAAATAGAAGAACCTGATCTCAAACCAAAAAACCACTAAACTAGTATGATAAATAAGCACAAATAAAATTGAACGAAATATCAAAAGACATTGTCAAAACTAGAATCCAATGCTATCCCATCTTTGGAGTCCTCATAAAATAAACGACCATCCATTCATCAATGGATTTTTTGGAGAAGCCATCTACCTCATCATTGAACACCCAATAAATATGGCGAAAAGATATCTGAGAAAAGTCTTGAATCAACATCATAACTCTATCCATCCAATGCTCCAACTATAGATTCTAAAGTGATAAAATTACATCATCCTAATCTATGACTTATTTTGAGTCACCGACAATTTGTATATCAAAGATGCCTCTCTTTTGGGAAAACCATAGCAAACCCCAAAGAGAAAGACGTTTTTCCTGAGTATTCGATCAACAACCAACCCCCATCCAAAGTTTGACTGAATGATTTCTTCTAATCTGTAGCATCATTCCTGCATCTAACAAGCCATTCTTCTCTGCCCCATCAAAATGTTAGCGTTTCATACATTTATAGCATAATAATTCAATTGCATAAAATCAATAGGTTCATTAGAAGAAAGACAAAGCACCGAAACAAGAACACGAGAACTTATCCTAGGAAACCCAATGAGGAGAAAAACCCAAAAAAATCGTATAGAGATAAATAATTCTAAGAAAAAAGTACAGAGATGAGAGAGAGAGAGAAAGTAGAAAGTCTCTATAAACAAAAACCCCAAAAATAAGCTTCTCCTAGCTGTAGGTGCGAGCTCCTCCCCTAGACGTAGACGCAGATCATCAAGAATTATTAGGACCTGTGGAAAATGAAAGTTCTCTAGAGAGAAAAACTCTCATTAGTGAAGAAGTAGGAACCAAAAGAAATGGACACAAAAATACCCTAACTGATCCTTGGGATCACTTGAGAAATCTAGTAACAAACTCTCAAATTTTGTTTTACAATTTCCATGGTATAGTCAAATGAATGGTAGTACGAATAGTTCTCCAAGAATCTCTTTAATAGGAGGAAGTAGTAGTAGTTCTCGACAAAATAGTAGGCACTATAGCGCAACCAAGACCCCGAGGGTTTGTACTGGTATGAACCCCAAATGCAATAATGGTGGGTGCATCAATAGGAACACCCTTGAAATTCTGAGAATTTTGGGCAAATGGCAGAGAAGTTGACGTAGCTCAATATTGGTGCCTTTCTGAAGCAATATGGAATGCCATACTGAGCCTGGTGGAATCCAAATTGATAGAGTTTCAAATGACCCTCCATGAAAGGGCTCTATAGTGGTACATCAGGATGTTCAAGAGACGAGGTAAAATAATTCTAGCTCCTACTTTGGTAGAAACAAAGTAATTGTTTTTGGATGAGTTTTCACAACCAAAATTTGAACAATAGGGTGTTGCAGAATAAAAGGAAATCTGACATATGAATGGATAATCAGACTGGGTGTACGCACAATGGTTCAGATATGTGCTAACCAAATTAAAATATACAATCCACAAATCCCATCATAAAGAATGGTTTATTCAAGGTTTGCTTCCATTAATGACTATACCCCTATCACAACAGGTAATAGACTCACCCAAAACTACTTTAGAGAAGTTGATGAATATTGAGGCTATGGAAAATTATCTAGAATCTATGAGAATTGGTGTGGTAACTTCATCCTATTCTAATGAATTGGCACAAGTGCATAATAAGATGGAAATAATAACTAAGAGTCTCCAAGATTTGAATGTACCAAAAGCCAAATGACCTCAAGTATGTCTTACGAGTTGCACAATAGAATTCCATTATGCTTTAGAGTGTCTGATACCACAAGGAGGACAAGTTCCACTAGGTGGAGAATTCAATGTAATACCAAGTGTGACAGTTGCACAATTTCTACACCAAATCCATTCCATTCCGCAGGATGATCGTCATATCCAGAGCCACCAAGTGCTTTCCCCAATGACTTCTGTGAGATATGAAAATCATTATGTCATCCACTATGACTTTTTCCATCCCTCCATAAGTACTCTTCGATACCCAATACAATGTACTGTGAATTCTATGGATCTACTATATGCAACAATGAAAAATGTAGATCCTTGGATGCCCTTACAAAGAGATTAGATCGATCTATATTTTGGGTAGATGATCAACCCCTAGGGACAAGAAGGTAACATCATGGAAACAGATTTGGAGTTGGAAGAGGAGTAGGTCATACAATACCAATACGATGCTACAACTGTAATGAAATTATACACCTTGCTCGTGGGTGTCCTCTACACAAAATACCATGGTGTACATATTTCCGCAATAATACTCATACCTTGGAGATATTCCGTGAGCTCATTTATAAATGGGAAGATCGCACAAGAATACCATCCAAATTTATAAACTGTGAACCCTGAGAAGAATGAACTGCAACAGGCTTTGTTGTCACTTGGTTAGGTGCGAAATCAGGAGCCCATCAATGATGACCAAATTCCCTGATAATTAGGAAGGGAGCACCAAAGAAGACTAAATACATTATAGTCCAACAGAAGGATATCTACTGTGAATCCATGGATATTTTTAGTCAAATACTAACTCCACCAGCTCGAGAGAGTATACGACAATATTAGCAACTTAGGCCGAATGATACAACACCTGAGGCTGAGGGACCAAGTACAAATAAAGAAAAGGACTATGTTTCCTTATGGTTTCACTTACTAGAGGATATCTTGGAAGATGAGAAATACACTCAGAATTTATGTGGTGTGCTTTGAAACTTATTTGATGTTGCATAAATTGATGGATGAATATGCAACCCACTGCTATAAAGAAACCTACAGTTTGTGTGACAAAGGTGAAGGAAGAGAACTGGCTGAGAATTCCACCTAGATGAACAAGTGCACAATTAAGATATTAAGAATGTGATGTTGGAATTATGCTATGATGTGAACATATTTTCAAAGAATTCATGGGAAGCAATGGGTTCCCCAACTCTTGTCTACTCTCCCATTCAATTTCGTATGGAAAATCAATACCATATTTGTTAATCCCTAAATATGGGCACAGTTCCCCCTATATTGTGGTTCATTACAGTAGTTTTGATTTCGTCTTTAGTACATTAGTGTTAATTTTCATTAGTGTGGTTATATTAGTCATGTCGTCTTGGGTCAGTTAGTTTGGATTGTACCCCTTAATCTCCTATATATAGGAAGGAGACCTTTCATTTGGAGTATCTTGTCGTGTCTTGTCTTGTGTACTTAGTACATTGTATAAGGATGTTTCCCATCGAAGAGGATTTTTATTCAACTATTTTCTTCTATCAAGTCATGGAGTACTCTTTCTGATCTATTTCTTTCTTTGTAATACTCTTTTTGTTGTTGCATAACATTTGGTATCAGCGCCCTTTCCTCGGGACTGATTTCTTCAAAATGAGTCATCTTGGAATGTTCACTATAAGATTTTTTATACAAGGTTTAAGAGAGTGATACTTAAAAACCATATAGAAAAAAGTCCGATATAAGTGTGGTCCAAGTTTAATATCCTAAAACATTACAGGTTCGAATATATTCACTCCGGAATCTAGGGATTCTGACTAGCCCAAAAACTAGTCTAAAACAGGTGTTATGATAAAAAAGGTCATATATTGGGAATGAAATATCCAAATTGAGTGATACAAGTTGAATATGAAATAAAACATACCAAATTATATGATGTAGGGTTTTCAAACTTAAATGCAAAATATTGGACACGTGGCATATCGTACAAGTTCGCTATTCTGGAAAAACAAAAATAAGAGGTGTTGGGAGATTCACAATAACTTCTTATTGGTAAATCCAAATTAGGTCAGACCTATGGAATTGGAAAGAGGAAACATAAGGATAAAAAACTATGAATTTTCATACCCAGGGGATCGAAAATTTAAAATATATGTCAGTTTCAAGTCGTCCTTAAAACAGTCTTCCAATCAGGGTTTGAAAAGGTACACCATTTTTAATTTTGATTAACTTTGAGTAGAAGGATCTCATTGTGGTGACACATAAGTTATGATATATATTTATCTTGTTCAAAATTCCACCAAAAGGATGTCTAAAGACTCACACTCCATACAAACCACCATAGGATCCATCCCGACGTATGATGAAAGGGAATACCTCTCTTTTCGAGTGTCCTGGTTGGAAGATATGATTAAAGGGTCTGTGAAAAAAGTTGATTAGGATAATTTAGACGAGAAGTTGAATAAAATGGAGGAAAACATGAAATGTTCGGTAAGAACAATTGATTTACTCAATCTAGAGGAGAATTTGATGGGGAATATGAAAAATATTTCTAATCTCATACGAAATTCAAGGGATACTCTTCCTACGGGTGATGATGTGTTCTAGGATACTCAGGAGGATAAATATAATTCTCATGTTGAGAAACCTTCCATGAATAAGAATAATCCAAGAGCAAATGATTCTGGTAATGGAAGTCAACGGGGATGGTCAACAAGGGGTACCCAACTTCCCAAGATTGACTTGATAAAGTTTGATGGCAATGATCCAATAACATGGATATTCCAAATGGAGCAATTCTTTGATCTACACAAGGTTCCATCTTTGCAAAAGTAACTATTGCATCATTATATTTAGATCCTGATCAATTTGTATGGTACCAATGGCTTTGTGACCATAAAAAGGACTCTATTATATCTTGGTCTATATTCACCAAAGAAATGATTGCAAATTTTGGGGATATACTAGCAATACCTTCTTTAGCCAGTTAATAAATCTCAAGCAAAAAGGTCCAGTTGTAGAGCACATCAAACAATTTCAGAAGCTAAGTCTTAGAGTGAAGAACATTTCAGAAGATAATCTGTTGGATATATTTATTGGCACCTTGAATGATAACATTCAACACGAGGTGCGTCTCTTTGAACCACCATCCTTGGAGATGGCGTTCATGATGGCCAGGAAGGTTGAAAGTAAAAATATGACAATGGCTACTAGAAAGAGCACCTCCAACACATACCGAGAGAATGTTGTTACTTCTTCTAACCCACCTCAAAGGTTGAAATCTAAAAAAATAGAGGAAATAAGATCAAAAGTCCTATGCTTTAATTGCAACAACAGGTATAGTAAGGGACATAAGTGTGGTGAGAAGAAATTATTTTACATAGATTGTGAAGAGGAAGAACCAAAATAACAAGAACCATCTCCAGATGAAGAAATAGAATATACTATTTCAAAAGAGATTACTCCCACCATATCATGTCATGCATTGGCTAGAATTATCACTCCTCAAACTCTCAAGATCGAGGATTTATCAAAAAGAAAAAGGTAACAATGTTGATTGATTCTCATAGTACTCATATTTTCATTCACTATAAATTAGAAAAAGATCTCAATTGCTTTGTATAGCCATCACCAGAGTTTCAAGTAATGATTCCAGATGGAAAAACTATCAGCTTCTCAGGGAAATTCCATAATATAACTCTTACTATGGGAGAATATGTATTGAATAGTCCAATGATTTCTATTACAATGGGTGGTGTTGATGTTGTCTTGGGAGTTCAATGGTTACAATCCTTGGGAACTATGGCTTTTAATTTTCAGAAGATTTTCATGAAATGTTTATGGGAAGGAAGGGAATATGAATTACAAGGTATCACAGGGAAACCAGGCAAGGTGATAATCTCTAATGGTATGGAAAAATTGATGAAAAAGGGACATCAAGGTGTAATTGCACAATTATGCTCATTAGATGTTCAAACATCTAAGCCTCCTATTTCCCCATATCTCCAAATGGTCATTAATAAGCATTCCAAGGTATTTGAAGATACTCTGAAAGGTCTTCCACCTGCCCGATATTTTGATCATGCTATTCACTTAATCCCAGGAAGTGTTCCTCCTAACATCAGACCTTATAGATACCCCTATGGACAGAAGATTGAAATTGAGCGTATGGTTGAATAAATGTTATAGGTTGGAATAATTAGGCAAAGCCAAATTTCTTACTCTGCACTGATGGTAATGGTACACAAGCCGGATGGATCATGGTGTATGTGTCCAGATTATAGAGAGCTAAACAAGATCACCATTAAAGATAAGTTTCCCATTCCTGTCATTGATGAATTACTAGATGAATTACATGGTGCAATTTTCTTCACAAAGTTGGATCTTCGTTTTGGGTAGGGTATTTTTTAAGGATTATAAAAGTATACTTAGGTATAGTATTCTAGGCGATTATTTTGGATTGAGAAAAACATATATATAGATTGGTAGGAAAATATTAAATATGAAACATACAATTTACTACCAAAGCTTGTAAATTTTGGTGAATATTATAATAAGAAAACATACTTTATGTAAATATAGGCGATATTAGAGACTAAAAATGACCAAATAACGAATTTATTTTTGAAAAAATGCCCAAAAGATAGCCAATTGGCGAAATTTCACCCTTAAAAATTTCCCTAGTTCTGGGTATCATCAAATTAGAATGAAAGATGAAGACATCCCAAAAACAACATTCAGAACTCATGAAGGTCATTATGAATTTCTAGTCATGCCATTTGGTTTCACGAATGCACCTTCCACATTTCAAGGTTTGATGAATTCCATTTTCAATTCTTTTATTAGAAAATTTGTGCTAGTATTCTTTGATGATAAACTAATCTATAGCAAGTCTTGGGAAGAACATGTTCAGCATGTTGACAGGGTACTACAACTACTACAAGAGCAAAAACTATATGCAAAACCTTCCAAATGTTTTTTTGGGGTGAAGGAGGTAGAGTATTTGTGTCATATTGTATCTCCTGAAGGTGACAAGGTAGACCCTAACAAAATTAAAGCCATGATAGACTGGTCGATTACCAAAAACCTGAAGAATCTTCGAGGATTATTAGGTCTGACAGGGTACTACTGCAAGTTTTTTCAAAATTATGGAAGAATAACAGTGCCTCTAACAACATTATTTAAGAAAGATGCATTTTCTTGGACTCCAGAAGCAACTCAATATTTTGAACAACTTAAATAGACAATGTGCACAGCTCCTGTATTGGCCACACTAGACTTTACAAAAACCTTTATTGAGGAATGTGATGCTTTAGGAAATGGCATTGGTGTTTTTCTAATGCAAGAAGGACACCCACTTTCTTTCACAAGTCATCCAATAAAAGGAAAGAACTTACAAAATCCCATTTATGAGAAGGAAATTTGGAAATACTACACGCTCTTAAGAAATGGAGTCCTTACCTAATAGGTAGGCACTTAAAGGTAAAAATAGATCAAGATAGTCTTAAATACTTCTTGGAATAGAGACCATCTTCAAAAGAGAAATGAAAGTGGGTAACTAAGATGTTGGGATATGACTTTGGAATCATCTATAGAAAGGGGAAACATAATGTGGTGGTATATGCACTCTCCAGAAAAGATGAAGATGTTGGAGCATTACTTTGTTCCATTTCCATTCTACAACCAGATTGGATAGTAGCAGTAAGGAGAGCATGGAAAAAATACCTATCCATGTGCACGCTCATTCAAAAGCTATAGAATGATCCTAGTGTATCAGATACTTTTATGAGAAAAAATGATTCACTATGGTATAAGGATCGCTTATATTTATTCAAAAACTCCCAACTCAAGCAGAATGTCCTTTTAGAATTATACGCCTCTCCTATAGGAGGGAACTTAGGATTCCTAAAAACTTACCACATGGTCAAGAAGGAAGTTTTTTGGGAAGGTCTTAAATTTGATGTTCAAAGGTTCATGGCTGAATTCTTGGTTTTCCAATAGAATAAGGGTGAAATAGTTAAGACTCCAGGACTTCTACAACCATTAGACATACCTTTGCAGCACTGGAAAGAAGTCTGCATGGATTTTATCATAGGTCTACCCAAGTCCAAAGGAAAGAATTTTATTATGGTGGTTGTTGATATACTCACGAAGTATGCACACTTTTGTGCACTCTCTCACTCTTTTAATGAAAGTACAGTAGTTGCATCCTTTATGGAAACTGTTCATAAGTTACATGGAAATATAAAGATTATTGTAGGTGAAAGAGATCCAATTTTAAGTGGAAAATTTTGGACTGGATTATTTTCTCGTTTGGGTACTCAATTGGCTCATAGTTCATCTTATCACCCTCAATCTGATGGGAAAATTGATATAGTGAACAAGTGTTTGGAAGGCTATCTTCATTTATTTGCATATGATAAACAAACATAGTGGGTGAAATAGTTGTCTTTAGCAGAATGGTGGTACAATACCTTCTTCCATACATCATAAAAAATGTCTCCATTTATGGAAGTTTATGGGTACCAGCCTCCACCTATCACATCTCCCTTAAAAGGAAAATCTAAAGTTCAATCCATGGAAGATCACATAGAGCACCAGCAAGACGTCTCCAGATACTTAAGGACAACCTGACTATGTCAAAAAATAGGAGGAAAAAACAAGTTGATCAACATCACATTGAAAGGAATTTTGAAGAAGGGGATTGGGTATTTCTCAGGCTACAACCTTACAAGCAGATTTATCTCAAGCAACTAAAGAAGGACAATAAATTGGAGCTCCCTTCATCTTCAAGAGTAGATCTAGTTTTCCATGTTTCTTGCTTAAAGAAGGTAATAGGAGACAAAATCCATTAGAGAAAATTTCAATATAAAATGGGCCTTCCAAAAATAATACAAATTCCATGTCATCATATATTAGCCAATCAAAATGCTTTAAAATTAAAAAAGGGAGCACCTAAAAAATTGGAGGGAAAAAATGAAAACTACTTTTTTGGATCGTATTTTCAACTTATCTCTTTGTAGGTTTACTCAAATTTCAAGAGGGAGGGCTCATTGGATGCATAATTAAATTATGCATCCAATGAGTACCTAAGTTGCATACTTTTAACAACATCCACACCATGAAAAATTGAAAATACATTAAAAAACGTGTTTTCTCTCACTAGAAACACATTTTTTAATGTATTTTCAATTTTTTATGGTGTGGATGTTGTTAAAAGTAGGCAACATGGGTACTCGTTGGATGCATAATTTAATTATGCATCCAACGAGTCCTCCCACTTGAAATTTGAGTAAACCTACAAGGAGATAAGTTGAAAATACGATCCAAAAAAGTAGTTTTTACTCTCTGTCTACTATTATTTTCTTATTTTCTTATTATTTTCCTTAGGAGGCCCATTTTTTACAAAAATTTCCTCTAATGCCAAATTCAAAAAATCTTGCCGGAGCTTGATGAAGAAGGAAAATTCATATTGGAACCTGAAAAAATCACTGAAAAAATGACTAAACAACTATGAAATCGGGCTATTACCGAGTACCTCATAAAGTGGAAAAACTTACCAGTTGAAGATTCGACATGGGAAGATGAGTCCTTCATACATAGGCATCCACAACTACTCAAGTGTTGAGGACAACACTTTTCTAAAGGGGAGGGGCATGTTAATCCTTAAATATGAGCACAATTCCCCCTATATTGTGGTTCATTACATTATTTTTTATGTCAGCTTTAGTCCATTAGTGTTAATTGTCATTAGTATGGTTATATTAGTCATGTCGGCTTGGGTTAGTTAGTTGGGATTATATCCCTTAGTCTCCTATATATAGGAAGGAGACATTTCATTTGGAGTATCTTGTCTTTTATTGCCTTGTGTAATTAGTACATTGTATAAGGAGGTTTCCTCCTCGAAGAGGCTTGTTATTCAACTATTTTCTTCTATAATATAAAGTCATGGAGTACTCTTTCTGATCTATTTCTGCTTTTTTCATACTCTTTTTGGAAATTTGTTTCATAACAGTATTTTCTCGATTGACCATCTAGAGAACGTTGAATTGGACTTATGGGGTACCAAAGCTACCACATATTTTGAAGTAATTGATATCATGGGTGAGACAAATCGTTACCCATCATTGATCGAAATTGAATGGGCCTATGATAACTACAACATAGTTGATCTAAAAAACAAAATGATGACCTTCAAGGCTGATTGAATGAATGTTACACAACCCTTAGATTTGCATCAAGTACCATGATACACAAAGCTAATCCGATTAAATATGGAAAGAGATGTTTTGGACGACATTTACTCTCTAATAGTAGGGAAGAGGTATGACTATGTGAATCCAACTATAGAGGGATCAATAAGTTGGACAAGTATTTAATTGTTTGATAGTGATTATGAAGAGGCCTGGGTCAATTTGAAAAATGGGAAGCATGAAATATCATCCAATTATTGCGCATTGGTGAAATCAATTAGATGGATTGGCATATAATCAAATCATACACCAAGATATGATAGGACCACTTCTTTGGATATATTCTTGTAGGAGATGGAATATTCAGTGGATGAAGAATATCGTATGGATGTATTAGTCATAGTGCTCAGAAGAACTCCCGTGAGATGGTGGTAAATGTGCAAAGATGATTTACCTAATTGGGACACAACTCAAATAAGTTTAATGATCAGGTTCAATCCATCTCTACATGCTAACTTGGTAGAAGAAGTCTACATGGGAGAGACCAATCCCCATCAACATATTGATTGGTGTGAGAATCAATGGGATTCGAGAGGATTACAACCACAATTTTGGGTCATCAATTCTTCCATGAACTATGTCCTATTCCAAAATATTGGTATCTACATGAAAAAACAATTCATACCGATTGCTAGAAAAAGCTACATGCCAATTTCTGTCAAGATTTTCCTTCTCTACAGCAAGTGACACAGTAATAGAAGCAGTAGTAGTTATCAATGGTGCATTATTTATTGACCAAATGTGGAAGTTGGGTCACTCATATATTTTCCCTACACATTAAGAATTGGAAAACTTTCACTTGGTCATCCCATAGATGAGGCAACCTCTCTGTTACATAAAGGTAGATAAGGACAATCCAAAACCAAATGAATTACAATTGTTGCGACACATGACCTTCCAGGAATAAAAACGCACCAAGGAAGTTAGAAACACTAAACCCGGAGATACCAAAGCAATTTATACACAAGATTTTTAGCTAAAGAAAATAAACATTGTCACTGAAGAAAAACCAAAGATGGCAGCTAAAGGGGACTACTAGGACGACCAAACAATATGTGAGGTTGCATCTATACTAAAAGAATATGAAGACTTGTTTCCACAAATATTCAGAGAGTTAAAAGGAATTCAGGGATATCTCAGGGAAATGAAGATTGCACTAAATCCATATGCAAATCCTGTAAGGCATGGACCATAACAGTTGAATCCTTGGATAAAACAAAAGGTGAAGAAGGAGATTGATCGCATGTTGAGTGCAAGACTAATTTTTATAGTTAATGATTCCAAATGGATCATTCCCATTGTGATCGAGAGAAACAAGGATATAGAGTACATATGATTTTGTGTTAATTATTGTAGTCTGAATGCTTCTATTGTGGAAAAAATTGCATAAGTGCACTCTTCCACTTTGTAAGGGGCTAGGCCTTGTAGGTTGCAGCAAGGCCTCAGTACTTGGAGCCCCTATGTGATTGAGGTTGGTATTCCTCCAAGTGATCCTAGAATATATTTTTAGTGTAATTCACATACAAACAAAGAAATATAGAAAAATACAAAACAAAAGAGATGTGGGAGAATACAAACTCCAATAACAATTCAAGATATGTCAAACCACTCTTGTATTTCCCAATGGTATATCTATACAATACTTAGGAAGTGTGAGCTTCAAGGGAATCCAACAATATCCCTTAGGGAGGCCTTTCTTTGTCCAAACTAAATGCTAAGTCAATTGTGAAACAATGGGGAGAAAATATTTCCCATTGATGAGAGGTGGCCAGGGAGCTTGGTAATGCTCACAATGGTAGGAAGTGGTGGGCTATGAGGAAGCTCCAACTCAAATACAACAACATAAAATTGCTCTTGATTTCTCTCTACAAAATGCATGCCAATGGATTCCTTTTATAGGCCAAGAGGTGGCCAACAAACAACTAGATCCAAATCTGAACTAATACTCTTCATGAACTAGTTCCAAGGTACACAAGGGGGGTTGGTTAATGCCACCAAGTGTGTGAGGAGCCGAATTCGGATCCTTGGAGAGGATTGATCCTTTAATGCATCGTTTATAATTAGTGGTCCCATCGTTTTGACAATAGAGCAACTATCAAAGGGATAGTCACGCAGGTGTAGCGCAGGCATTGTTCTGGTAACCTGTGCTATAGCGTGGGTTAATATTGTATTACCCACGCTATCCTTTCTTTTGATTGTTTTTTGGCACTTATGGACTCATGCTGTATTTTGGATATGTTGAGGATTCCTGTGGTGAGATGCATTATTTATGTTGATGACACGTTACTGGAAGAATCACGAAATGTTGCATGTGTTCAATTTTTAGGCATTAATAGATGCCCCCTGATGTATGAGGTTTGGAGGGTACTGTAGAGCCGATAATGCATCATGTTTTCTGTTGTTTCTCTCCTATTCTGTAGGACTAAGCATATGTGGACAAATAGGGTTCTCCCATGGGGGAATATTGTTGGTGACAATAGTTGGAGCTGTAGTAAAGAATAGTTTTTATATGAGTGAGGTGGGCATACCCATGCTCATGAAATGTTGTCAAAGTGATTACAAATAGACAGGACTAAGGGGTAAACTATACTATACTACTGGGACATTGGTGAAGTCAGATTCAATCCATGTTTGAGTGAATGACCCAAGAATTGTTGTGGATTTCTAAAGAAGTGAAATTGTTGGTGTCCATGATAAGCCCATGGAGGCGGGGCACCAAATATACTGCTACCATGATTTCCAAATGTGAACACTACTACCTTCAAAAGTATGTTTCCCCCTGATGTGATGATGTTTTGACATCGAGCATAAGGGAAACAAATTAGTTATGGAGCACTAATGACTCTCCCTACTAATTTTGAGGTGATCCCTTATAGTTATTGAAAGGGACCCCAAGGTACAACTGCAACTCTCGGAATGTAATGTCTTAATGTTGACGAGAGCTGAAGTACATGATAATACGAGAGTCTTATCCTAAGAAATGAGATCATATTGTAACCAAATGGTGGACAGATACACCTGACACAATACTATTTGATAAGCATGGGGCTCATAAATTCCTTTGATCGATGTAAACATGGGGCCCGTGGGGATGCCAACTTTCCTTTCGGAATGGCACAAATTGAAACGAACGGAGACAAACTACAAATGAAATGGATTTGATGGAAACACAAAACGAAGGGTAATGGTAACCATAAAAATGAATACTGTTGAGAATATGGAGACTCAAATACATCAATCAAAGGAGACCATGGATTGCTGCAAAAATAATATTGTGTTCCTGCAATGTAATGTGATGAGGGAACTAGTTTGTACATAAAGAATGTCGGTGGTGTCACGGAGAAAACTTCCTATGGCTTGGGGTAGACCACAACCGACAATTGACTACCAGAAATTAACTCAATTCTCAATGCTATGATATATAAATGACAATGCTAAGATAATGAAGAATATAACCAACCTCAATCCGGACGTTTGATGTAGATCCCCGTTGGAGCTTTCAACTCGTGCACTTGAACCCGCAAATTAGTCTTGACAGCCAATATACAACAAGTGCAAATAATATATGAAAGACATTAACATCATCAATAGCAATGGTCCATGATATTATAAGTAAATGCAACCCAATGTAATATAAACAACATTCACAACATTAATGGACGATAATATGAGTATTTCTATTAATAAATAAGAAGAAGTACAATGTGCTACGACCTCTTGTCGGCAACCAATCTGAACCGAGAACTAGGTCTCTCTACTCGTGCCTCGACCACTTCAATCCTCCATGGAATGGAAAACTGAAACTATGATAGGAGTTTGGAAGGTGAACATAAGAGGTTCACAACAACAAGGATCAATGAGTGTAAACTCAAGATGCGGCAAAAATACACTAGAGTTATCTTACTCTCTCTTTCTCCTCCCTTCCATATGCCATATGTGCTCAGTATATAGTCCTCCCAAAGGTAAGTGAAAGGACACATCGAGACGTTTTGGGGAAAATGGAGGGCCAAAGGTCACCCTAAGGTCACCTTTTGGGTGTCAAAAGTCATTTACTAGTGATTTTTACCATTTTACTTGTCACTCGCGGGCTATAGTGGTGCAGCTTGCAAGTATGCCGGCTAAAGTGGAACAACTAGTGTACAGGAAGAAAAAATAGGGAAATAGTGTAACTGAAGGATAGAAAGTGGATATGAGTTAGTAGAATGGATCCTAAATGCCAAAGAGTGCTGATGATCACAAGGTGGAAAATTACGTTGTAACAGATGCCCCCTAATGTGTGAGGTCATAGAATGGTGCTATGATGGCCAAAATACATTATAAATCTTAGAAGTGGAGTGATGGAGACACAAGTGGAAGGAGCAGCTCACTCGTCATAATACAATAGTATCTATGAATACATGTCGATATAGTCCAACAATCTGATATAATGGCCATGAACAGGCAGTACATAATGAATATCTGTCATAAGTGATCATAGCCATGATCCCTCTATAGTAATATATGGTCTCCTGCTGAAAAGGAAACAATTGGTGAAAACTGGAGGTACAAATTGTTGATATCTGATAGGTGATATCTCAGATGTAAAGTCATGATCATAAGTATCATGCTGAATGCCAGTATCGCCTGGGGTATTCTACACAAATCATCTATGGTGAAAGTCCCATCAAGTGAATAAAGGAATTGAGGTCGAACCTGATGTGACATCGTCTGATTACCAGTCAATGATGTATACCGTTAACAGATGTGAGATAACCCACCAATAATGAAAATGGGCATCAAGGCACAAAGTAAAATCATCAAAGTGGGAATAGATGTGTTGAAGTCGAACACTAAGATGAATCCATCGATCAAGGTACATTGATGTATTCCCAAAACTGTCAATGGCGAGAGAACCTACAACTAATGACTGCAAGCCTCAAGGTACTCAACCGAACTCTAAGCCTCAAGTTCTGGAATAAATGGGTTGAAGTCGACGGAAGGAGACTCGCTGGAAGGAGGGAATTAAGGAATCCACCATCGACCAACGCGAGGTACCAGCTATGTTGAAAGATTTGGAAGAACTCAGGTGAAACGGACAGACTCAATAAGGATGGCCGACATGCAATAGTCAAGAGATCTGAGGAGTGGACAACTCTAGTTTCAGGACTTCCTTTGAACAAGAGCATGAGCAGATGGATAGAATCAGGAAGCATAGACTCAATATAAACTGTGTGATGCAGGAAGCATCAACAAAGGGCTCCATAATGACTAGAAGCTTAACCAATCGATGGAGTAAACTGAGAAACAAGTACAGCTCCGAAGTTCCAACTATAGTCCCAACTCGTAATGTATGGAGTGGAATGAATGCTCTGTTCAAAGGCGACACAACAGCTGCCAACTAGAAGTAGTAACCATAATCCCATCCATCTTTTTGGAATATTTGTTTTTTTTTGGTCTTTTTAATATTTGGAAAAGCTTGAAAAAGAATAAAATTTCTTATAGTACAACAATGGAGGGAACGAGTGTCAAATAGCTAGCAGACTAGTCCCTGTTAAATTTTCAGAATTTACTTCAATCTGATCTAGGATCTTAACTGAGAGAACAACATGTAAAGCATATCTACAGCATATCAATCATGGAGACAATAATGCAAGCACACAAGAGACACAAAGATTTACTTGGGGAAAACCATAAAGGTGAAAAACCCCAATAACTTCCTCAGAGATAGATAGAGCAATGATACAACCAACCAAGAGAGATAGCCATAACCTAGCAGCAATCCTCCTCCTCCATAAGTGCGCCTCTCCTCCTTGAGAGCATGTGTGAGAAGTGAGTGAGTAAATAGAGTGCCTCCCGCACTCTATTTATACTTGACTTGACTTGCCTTTTTACCTAACTCATGTAGGCTCGAACTTAACCACATAACATAATGCTGACTAGGCCGACCCCCAATAGGGTGGTCTAATAACCCTTTGACCCACATGGCCGACCCCCAATAGGGTGGTCTAATAACCCTTTGACCCACATGACTTATACAGGGCCGACCCCAAACAAGGTGGTCTAATAACCCATCAAGTATAAGTTACGACACTTACAATATAAATGACGACACTTCCGTATAGAGGAATAATAACATCTCTATAGGAATACAATATACATATATGTGAAATACATTCCGAAGTTACATATACATCAACACTCCCTCTTAACTAGGAAGGTATTTCTCATCACAGTTCTTCTAGCACAAGTCATCTTCTCTGGATCATCGTCACTGGATAATCGTCATCGAGTCATCATCATCGTCACTGCTGCTGCTATCTCAATCAATCTCTGAATCTACTCGTCATAGGAAGTTCTACAGAGCCAGTCCTTTTTCATACTGGATGTAGGCCCACCACCTGCAGGTCTTCATCATCACTGGCCATACTGTGGAATCCTCAGGACTTATTACGTGCGTCACAAAACCTGGCTGCAGCATCCCAGGCTATTACGAGCACACAGCTCTACCTGTAGGATCTCCCAGGAGCACATTACATGTGACCCATCACAAAACCTGGCTGAAGCATCCCAGGCTGTTACGAGCACACGGCTCTACCTGTCGGATCTCCCAGGAGCACATTACATGTGATCTCACCACAACACCTGGCTGAAGCATCTGAGGCCTTTTTCATCCTATCCAGATCTCCTAGGAGCAAATTACATGTGGTCCACCACAAAACCTGGCTGAAGCATCTGAGGCCTTTTTCATCCTGTCCAGATCTCCCAGGAGCAAATTACATGTGGTCATGGCAAAACCTGGCTGAAGCATCTGAGGCCTTTTTCATCCTGTCCAGATCTCCCAGGAGCAAATTACATGCCATAGGACAAAACCTCGCAAGAGCATCTGCCAGATATCCCAGGGCACCGAATTACATGCCATAGGCAAAACCTCGAAAGACTATCTGTAGATCTCCCAGGGCACAAATTACATGTCCTCCCAAGCAAAACCTCGCAAGAGCATTTGCCAGATGTCCCAGGGCACCGAATTACATGCCATAGGAAAAACCTCGAAAGACCATCTGCAAATCTCCCAGGGCACAAATTACATGCTTTCCTGCACAACCTGATCCACGGCCAGAAAGTATCATCTGATACTCATCATCATCACTGCAACATCCTGCTGCATGTCATCTGGAGAAGCTCGTCATCCACGATCATCCTGATCATACAATGCATCCATCTGATGCACACATAGATACATGATCCACACAATGTATCCATCAATCATACATGATCTACCTGATCATACAAAGATACATGATCCACACAATGTATCCATCAGCATCCATGATCTACCTGATCATACAAAGATACATGATCCACACAATGTATCCAACAGCATCCATGATCTACCTGATCATACAAAGATACATGATCCACACAATGTATCCAACAGCATCCAACATGATGCATTCATACAAAATACATACACATGATCCAACCGATCATATCCAGCATCCAACATGATGCGTACATACATAAATGATCCAACTGATCATATCCAGCATCCAACATGATGCGTACATACATAAATGATCCAACTGATCATATCCAGCATCCAACATGATGCGTACATACATAAATGATCCAACTGATCATATCCAAGCAGAAACCAGAACATCATCCTGATGCCCATTATCCAGCGCTTACATCCACAGCCATGTGAAGGATCCTCCTTCCAACATGCTTGGAATGGCTTCAGCAAATGTGTCCATCACTTCTTCCTCGAAGTGTCCTCGATCTGAAGAACGCCAAGCCTCTCTCTGAAGTACTCGAACTTCACTCTGGCTAGCGGCTTCGTCAGCACATCTGCAATCTGCTCGTCCGTCGCAACATACAGGAGCTTCACAGCTCCTCTCTGCACCATATCCCTGATATAGTGATATTTGATCTCTATGTGTTTCGACCTGTCATGAAACACTGGGTTCTCGGACAGCTTCACACAACTCTGGTTATCACAGAAGATACCAGTAGCATCCAACGGGAGATCAAATAACTCAGACAGTAGCTTCCGTAGCCATACTGCCTCACAACTAGCTGAACAGGCTGCAACATACTCTGCCTTAGCTGTACTCAGTGCTACACAAGACTGCTTCCTGCTAAACCAAGAGATCACACCTGATCCCATACTGAAGCAACACCCAGATGTGCTCTTCCTGTCTGCAGCACTGCCAGCCCAATCTGAATCAACATAACCCTGCAGGTTAAACTTTTTGATTCGCTTCATACTTGAGCCCATAATCCACTGTACCCTTCAGGTACCTCAGAACATGCTTTACAGCAACCAGGTGAACACTCCTCGGATCTGTCAGGAACTGGCTCAATGTGTTCACAGCAAAGCAAATCTCTGGTCTCGTGTTCGTCACGTACATCAAGGACCCAATCATCTGCTGGTACATGGAGACATCAACCGGCTCAGATGAAGCATCACATAGAAGCTTCAGATTCGATGCCATAGGTGTGGCCATGGCCTTGCAATCCATCATCCTGAACCTCTTCAGGATCTCTTACTACATACTTCCCTTGTCCAAGGAAGATTCCATCTACACTCTGCCACACCTCCATGCCAAAGACAAATAGTGCATCATCCCCAAGTTCTTCATATCAAATTCAGCAGCAAGCTTCCGCTGTGTGTTGGCAATCAATCTATCCTCACCTGATACAAACAGGTCATCCACATAGTAGTATCACTGGATTGCCTTCCTCAACCTTGTAGTAAAGGTTGGAACCCGCTTTACTCTTGGTAAAGACCAAACTGGATAGAAGGTTGTCTATCCTACCATACCAAGTTCTGCACACATATATGACTACACCATGCTGTCTTGGTGCATCTTCTATTTCATCACTTTTATATTTCTTAATGCTGCCATCTGCAACATGCTTGATCTGATAGTTTCATTTGGAAGTCATAACAAACTTCCCTTCAGGTCTTGGGACCGCATCCCAAACATCGTTCTTCATGATCGACGAATCATGGCATTCTTCCCGTATCCTGGGAACTTCAATATCTTCAATAGATAATTTTGTTGCTGAACAAATGTTGTAGTTCTTCTTTTGTAGGTGATGGCATACGATCTTTCCTACACAACAAGTTAAATTGCATGATTAGAAAACATATCATAGTTTTCAGAACAAATTCTTACACATAAATAAATATGTCATACAGTCATGCAATTATCTTAGCCAATGCTTCAATACAACATTTATCCATATTCTGTAACTTTCTAGATGCCTTCCAATCTCTACCAGAACATTGTTAAGAGTGTGCACAACTCCCAACATGTCAGCAAAGAGGTTTCATTCTAGATAAGTAGCAATGGAATGTTGTACAGTGCCATAGGCCACTTACCCATGTATATTAGTAGTATACTGTTCATCAATGCAACTATTCTAATATGCACAATACATATCCTAAGTTTAGGAACATGAGCATATACATCATTGAACAATTTTATTTAAAATACTTATCTTTGTTTGTTCGTTGGGTGGACTCCCTCTGAGTCTTTGCTTCCTTGCAGGAGCTGCTGGAGTCCTAATCTGAAGTAGCTTCTTCTACACCTTTCTGTTGTGGAATGTAGAGAGAGATGGTCAACTCTCTCTGAATATCTGCATCTTTGCAGAAGCTACTGAAGTGTGCTCCTTTGCTTTCTTGCAGGAACAACTGGAGTGTGCTCCCTCTTGATCTTTGCTTCCTGGATTACCTGTCCTTGAACTTACATTCATCCTTGGTCCCTATGCATGCTTATTAGTATCATGATTTTGTTATCCTTGTGATCTCATATAAAATCATACATTCATTAGTATACTATTAAAACACAATAATCTCAAGCATGTATAGTCATGATCATTTCAAACAGAAATAATAAGCATTAGCATTCAAGGTTTATGTAGGAATCTTATGGTTAGCATAACATGTCTAAACCTTTAATTACTCAAACCTATGACTCTTCGGGTTAGTTGAGTCATCAATTAAGATAATAGATATAATATGCATAAAACCTGTGATTATTCAAACCTATAACTTCATGAATAATCATTATCAACAACACAACAGTATAAGATCCTAAACCAAGGTAGGATTCTAGCTTGATATAGGAAAAACATACCTGGATTAGCATGCTAGCTATTTTATGTTTAACATACCCGCATAATGTCTTTTGGTTCTCTTTAGTGACTTGTGCTAGTAACCTGCATGTCTCATAAGTTAACCATTATAAAACCAAGTTATACATACCTCGAGAATGGATCTTCTATGAGATCCATGGCAATGGATGAATCTTTGTCCTCATGTCATCATGATCATATGTTCTTGGACCAGAACATGATTTGTCTTTCTTGGTGTACCTTTCATTGTTAGTAGACAACATAAACCTCATACAACACCATAATGCATTAGTACAATCATAAGTGTCACCACCCTAACCAATGAATATCTTCTATCATGCATTCATAATTTTGTTAAGGTGATACGACAAATCTAAAATCAAAATTGTACTAACCGTAATAACATGAAGACAAACATACCATAAACTTAATCATGGACAAATATCGAAACATACCTCGATGAGTCATACCTGTCGAGATCGCTTGTAATCTTCTTATGTAAGGCCTTAGCCTCATCTCCCTCTGAAACAAGAACTTCTTCACTTATGCAAGTGACCAATCCATCTTCTTCTAGGATCAACCCAATCCACTTGATTTGCTAGAACTGGACCTGGAGCTGGATATGGGTTTGTCAGAGAAACCCCAAAAATTCAAACTTTGAATTTCAAACTTTCGAAAGGATAGGAATATGCGCCTTGATGAACTGATCAAACTGGTATATTCAGAATTTGAAAACTGCAAAGTTTCACTCCTCAATTTTGCCTTTGAAACTTCCAGATTCACTGGACGTGACCCTGAACTGGGGTTTGATGAAGCCCACTCTTCTGCCCAATCAAAATGTTTGATCCAAAGCTCTAAGCTTCTATTTTTCTAAGGAGCTTCCAGCCGTGGTCACAGAATTCAAAAATTCCCATTTTTACAGAAGCCCTAATTTTCCACTTTTCTGATCAAAGTCCCGAACTAGGGTTTGATCAAGCCCGGCCTTCTACCCAACCAAAAATTCTGATCTTGGTCTCTAAATTTTTATTTTGATGAGTAGCATTCAGCCGTGGTCTCCGATTACAAAAATTCCAACTTTCTCCAAAGCCCTAAATTTCGGAAGCCATGAATGAAGGTACTCAAAAATAATTCTGTTTTGACAGAAATATGTACCTGATTGTTTCTGATGTAACTCCGAACCTTTTGATCCACAGGGTCTGAAAAAGTTTCTTAAGATAGCCTGACCTGTTATCTTTCCATCCTGATAGGTATGACCTCAATTGGATTCTCTGAGAGAGAGTTATGCCAAATGTCGCAAAGTGACCTGTTTTGGGATAAAACAGGAGAGCGAACTTGTACGGCGTGCCACATGTCACTTCTTTAATTTCGGCCTCTGAAAAAGTTTCCTGAGATAGCTCGGCCTATTACCTTTCCAACCTAACAGGTCTGAACTCAATTGGACTCTCTGAGAGAGAGTTATGCCAAATGTCGCAACGTGACCTGTTTTGGGAAAATACAGGAGAACGAACTTGTACGGAGTTCCACGTGTCACTATTTGACCTTCGGCCTCTGAAAACGTTTTCTGAGATAGTACAGTCTGTGTACTACCTGTCAGTTTTCACGAAATTTCATTTGGAGCTTCCTAGCCCAAGTTATGACCTTTTTCCCAAGGTCACCTGATTTTGACTCAGATCTGGAAGAGGCAGAAACCCTATATTGTACAGATCATAAATCACAAAGTACAACGAATTAGAGGTTGTCCTTTGGACACAAGGTACCTGGAGATTTAATATTCGTCCTGTAATAATTTCAGATCCGAAAACTTCGCCAAAACGGATTTATAGCGAAAGTTCTACGATGACTGGTTTTTACTATATCAAGCCCTAGCATCGTAAGTGCAACAAGTGTCATACATGCCATATCATGCCTTCTTTCAGGCTAGCTCTGATACCATGTTAAATTTTCAGAATTTACTTCAATCTGATCTAGGATCTTAACTGAGAGAACAACATGTACAGCATATCTACAGCATATCAATCATGGAGACAATAATGCAAGCACACAAGAGACACAAAGATTTACTTGGGGAAAACCATAAAGGTGAAAAACCCCAATAACTTCCTCAGAGATAGATAGAGCAATGATACAACCAACCAAGAGAGATAGCCATAACCTAGCAGCAATCCTCCTCCTCCATAAGTGCGCCTCTCCTCCTTGAGAGCATGTGTGAGAAGTGAGTGAGTAAATAGAGTGCCTCCCGCACTCTATTTATACTTGACTTGACTTGCCTTTTTACCTAACTCATGTAGGCTCGAACTTAACCACATAACATAATGCTGACTGGGCCGACCCCCAATAGGGTGGTCTAATAACCCTTTGACCCACATGGCCGACCCCCAATAGGGTGGTCTAATAACCCTTTGACCCACATGACTTATACAGGGCCGACCCCAAACAAGGTGGTCTAATAACCCATCAAGTATAAGTTACGACACTTACAATATAAATGACGACACTTCCGTATAGAGGAATAATAACATCTCTATAGGAATACAATATACATATATGTGAAATACATTCTGAAGTTACATATACATCAACAGTCCCAAGTGGTGGAACATACCTATGATCAATACAAGGAAGCATGTGCAGGATTTGGACACTCGGGGGTTGTTCCCTCGGGTTCAAAAGGTCATCAAATTGCGAAGGGAAAATGGAAGCTCTGTAGGGCTCGACAGGAAAAAGTGCTTAGGCACCAGGCTAACAACTAAGTAAGCAGGAGCTGGCACAAGGTTCAAGTGGCAAGTAGGATGATGCAATGCAATCACAACTTGATATAACTGGGGGTGTCCTTATGGGAGATGGCCAACATAAGACAAAGCAGAGTATGAGTCTTTATCGCAAAGTCATGGTGTAACTACAAAGGAATCCCAATCTTAAGGACAAACAACGGCATGGGCACCAAAATGCACAAAGGGCTCTAACTAGGGTACTGATGTTCGGAAAGGCTCTACCGCCACATAATGACACTTCTATAACAGTGTGAAGGTTCCGTGTCGGTTAAGAAGCGGGGTCGCACCTAGGGTTTATGAAAATGGTCAAAAGGTCAAATGCATAATGCATGTGAAAATGACATCTACCCTGTATGCCAGGTGTGAAATATACCTGCCGTAAGCGCGAAACGATAAAAAACAACTCTCGCCAAAGAAATCTGATAAAAAATGCTACTCCAATACATTATATTAGTCCAAAACAACTTAAAATGGTGAAAACTATAGACAAGTGGGTTTTCAAATTTATAAATAGTAACAAAAAATTACAATTTACAATTCATTTTCACTATTCACCCAATTTGGAGTTTTGTGGTTAGTTTTCTCCTCAAAGTTCAACATTGATTCTAGGAGCTATGGGCATCCGTTGGTCGAGCCGTCTGGAGCAGGTTGAGTGTCTCATCCATAGCTTTCATTTGATTGTTTTTATTTGAATTTTTATTGGTTAAAAATTTTAAATAGCCAAGCACTAAATGGTCATAGCGGTACCCACGGGATACTAGCATACGGGTAGCAGCTAGGGCTAGGTGCGCGCAATCAACGTATGCGTTGACTGCGGGTACCCGCCTCTATGAGCAAATTAGCTCGTGGGTATGATTGTGGAGTTGGTTTTTTAAATGAAATTGACTAAACTCTTTGCTTTCTCTTCCTCCATGATGGTTCTAGAGTGGAGAGAGAGGGAACATGACCTTGTGGATGAGGCCATCCACAATGATTTTCCTGCAAAGAAAGCTTTACAAGCGTGTGTGATTTACAAATTTTGGAATATAGGGGGTTTGAGGGCCCAAAACCTATTGCTCCTCTATTTGATAGATTACTGGGACATAGATGCACACAACTTCAACTTGGATGGGCAAATACCATCCTTGGAGGTGGATGATATCTACTTCGTTACTAGTTTGTCCCACCGAGGTGAAGTGGAAAGCCTTTGATCTCATACTGTGGGTGGTGGGATCACCATTCCCGACTATATCGAGTGGTATTTTCTTCCCGATACTCGAACAGTGGGGAGTCAGGTTCCCATCAAAACCATAATTGACCTGAGCATGAAGATCATAGTGGCTACCATGGTGCGGATTTCTAGTTCAAAAGCTCTTCACTAAACATCCAAGCCGATGATGTTCTATGCCTCATAGTGTATGCGACCCATGGTTTATGACTAGTGCACAATGTTACTAGGGTCCATGAAGACTCAGTTAACGGAGTGCAAGCAAGGGGAGGAAAAAAAATTTGGATATGACAATATCTTATGCTCTAATTCTAGGATCTTATGAATTTCCATAGACGTTCCCCTCATAATCCTCTAATTCATAGGCTCCTTTTTCCAGGACATGCCTCACAATGTAAGGACTGCTCCACATGGCGTTAAACTTTCCTGCCCCCAGGGGTTTTTTAGCTTGGCCATATAAGAGGACCAAGTCACCATCAACATATTTCTAGGGACGGATAGACCTATCGTACTGAACCTTGACACGACATTTATTGGCATCTATAGACACAGTGGCATATCGACGTTGCTCGTTAAGCTGCTCAAGGTGGATTAAACGTTTCTCAATACCTGATGTATCAGGGAGGAGCTCTATGGCCGGTTTTAGCGAAGGGATTTCACATTCAATCGGTAAAATCGACTCCACACCGTGTACCAGCTGAAACGGTGAGAACTCGGTGGCAGTCTTGACTGCGGTTCGATATGCTCACAAAGTAGGATATAACATAATATGCCAATTGTTCTTGCTTTGTTGGATGGTATGTTGGAGAATGGTCTTTAAAGTCTTATTGACTGCTTCTACCTGACCATTCGCTTGGGCATAGTAAGAAGATGGGTGTTCTTGATGAAACCCAAGATTGAGTGACAAATCCTCCATCATTTTTTTCTAAAGTGATTGCCATCGTCAGTGACAATCTCTTTCAGAATACCGAACCGAGTAATAATATGATTGAACATGAAATGGGTTGTTGTAGCACCATTGGCTTTTACGGTAGGCATGGCCTCAGCCCATTTGGAAAAGTAGTCCATGGCCACTATGATATGGTGATGCCCCCCAGCCTAAGCTGGTTTGCAATCCATGAAATCCACCCCCCATTTGGTGAAGGGACCGATGGTGATGACCGGATGAAGGGGCACTGGATGCGAGTGTATATTCCGAGAAAACACCTAGCAAGGGTGACATCTCTTCACAATGTTTACATAATCTTTAAAGATCGAAGGCCAAAAGTAACCAGCTCGCATAATGCGTTGGGCTGTAGTAAGCCCAGATAAGTGATTGCCACATGCCCTAGCATGTGAATCATTAAGCACACGCTCTGCTTCTTCGTGATTCAAGAAATGACGGAGAATAGAATCATTTCCTTGACGATACAAAGTGTCGCCGACGATAGTATAATCTTTAGCGTGATGGTTCACATGCCGTCGCTCGTCTCGGGAATAATGCGAAGGCAACTTCAAAGTTTGGAGATATTGACGGGCCTTAGATTTAGCATATTTTTACCACCATTTCACCTTATTTATAATTCCTTTTTCCTATCCATATTCATGCATTATTCCTCTCTTACATTCATATTCGTGTTTTTATGCTCAAGTAATTTTTCCATTACATGTCTTAGCATTTCATTCAATTTTTTACTAACATTGAGGGAATTAGTGTACTATGTATTTTCTTTGAATATTGAATCAATTGTTGGAAGCAGCTACAACATATTTGAGGGAGTTCTGTAGCAGTGTAGAACATTTGTTGCAGCATTACGGAAACTCTATCTACAGCATTACATAAACTCCATCTGCAGCATTACGGAAACTCTATCTGCAGCATTACGGAAACTCTATAGGTATCTGCAGCATTACGGAAACTCTATCTGCAACATTACAGAAAGTCAATAATTCCAATTTTACCTTCAACCACCAACTTTGGAGAAAGATATTCATTAGGAGTAATGGATTTTTATAAATCCATTATTTCTATTATTTATAAATGTCTCAAATCATGATGTTAAATTAAAGTTGGTAAATGGAGGTGGATATGAGTGCATATTTGGCTTATTCACAAAGATTTGAAGATCTCTATCAAATATATGATGGACCTAAGAAGCCAAAAGTTGTTAAGAGAAATTTGGGATGAGTTTTGACTATTTTATTATAGCCTCTATCCCTAAATTCGAATTTGACTTCAAAGGTATTCTAAATATCATGTAGTTAGGAAGGATCTTGGATTAGTTTTGAGATTCGAACTTTTAGGAATTTGTTGAGGATATTTTGGTTCCTCATTTATTATTTGTTATGGAGAAATCATGTATAAATAAGAGTTTATTCTCCATTCTATGGGAGGACTCTTAGAGTAATAGTCCAATTGATGATGGAATAAAGTTATACTCTCATTTTGATTCAATTAGATCTTAGTTTCATCATTTCTTTTGCAATATGATTTTATTTATTATATGTTGTTGTAGTCGTACTTCATTGCTTAGTTTTGATTTCTTATGAAGTGTGAATTTTATTTCTACAATTCGATTTCAATGCATAGATAGAGATTTAATGTTCTATTTTACAATCATTGAGCTTAATGCAATAATGTTATTCACTCCATTGGATCATAAACAGTAACTTGTATTTGGAAAGGATAGCTTTTAGATTTTATTTCTGCAATTTACCTTTATATCAAGTGTGTTGTGAACTTAGATTTAGAATTTACTTTCTTGCATAGTGTGAACGTAGTATTAGAATTTACCTTTCCTGCAAAGTGTGACATAGTTCTAGAATTTACTTTTCCTCCATAGTGTGAATTAGCTTTAATATTTACTTTCCAGCAGCATTTGATTTAGTTTAGCATTTACTTTCAAGTGTGAATTTAATTTTAGCATTTACTTTCATGTCGTGAGTTTTACTTTCATGTCGTGTGATTTACGTTCATTGCAATTTAGCTTCAATAGTTGTTTAGATGGCTAGTTTTCTGCCAAGACATTGTAACTGCTTATACCATTATTTGTAAGTAAGGTTATTGAACTACAACTTCAAGTAGATAAACTAATGTAAGAGGAGATTGTGGTTTGCACATACAGTGCACGGTAACTCACAAGTTCTCAACGAACCCCAGGTTGACAATTAATGTACACTTCTTAGTTGTTTTCTAAGTAATTAGAAGCAAATTAAAAAGCCCGTCATTTTGGCGTTGTTGCCGGGGAGTTACCACAACCATTGTCTTTTTTTTGCTTGAGTAAATTTTCTTTTTGGTAGTGAGCTATTTGTTTTTTCATTATACATGCATATGTTTTTTTTAACGATGGAGGAACAGAAGACAAGTAAGACACAAAGACGACCTCAATGTAGCATTGCTATAGTGTAATAGCCAGTTGCAAGTCTCTGCAAATCTGAACCATGTTAATAATTTATGCAATAGCAGTAGATTTGTTTATGCCTTCTATTTTCATGAATAAAATCAAATATTCAAGATGATAATTATGTGGTGCAGTAAGAGCCACACATATTACTAATTTGTCTTTTGCAGAAAGCTTGGAAAGAGGAATGAGGCTTGGCAAATGAAGATTTTATTGAAGGATTCAAGAGGATTCGAGGGGAAGCCATTGAAGAAAGAGTACACAAGACTCAAAAATTTCAAAAAGGGTATGTAATATGTTATTCAATTCGTAAAAATACATCATTTAGCACTAAAATACAATTTTTTGAAGTTTGAATATAATCATTTATTCATATCTTGCAATTTTTTCAATTTTTGAGGATCCGTAGCTCAACTACGAAACCTTCAAAAAACATATGGATTGTTGATTTTATTTTTTATTTGATGTATTACATTGAAATTATATCCGTAAAAACATCCACTTCTATTTAAATCGTCATTTTAGTGAAAATTGGTTATTTGGGCATTTTGGCATGTTGGGCTTACTAAAAACGCAGTCAGGACAGTCGTGTTTTGAGAGACCATATGGACACATTTTTAAAACCTGTTTCTATTCAAAGTATCCCTTGGAATCTTGTTTCTAATGCAATTAAAATTTTTCAATTTGGATTTCAAATGAAAACGTTAAAGTCAAAATACTGACTGGGTGTGGGGTAGACAACTCAATAACACAGTTGGGATAGTCAATTTTCGGGTGCCTAAATGGATGATTTTTTTAAACCTGTTTCTAAGGAATATTCTTCTATGAATATAGTTTACAATGCAATTTGAATCACTCAAATCTGATATCATACGAGGAAGTTATGCCCAAAATACTAACTGCCTATCATAAATCAGCACTCCCGGAACTCTGCCTCATTCGCTGTACTTTGGCATATTCGACCCATCAATTCTTATTGAATTAAAAACCTGTTCTATTGGAGATATATATGGTAATCTACTCCTCCAAGTTGAATCGATTCAATCCGTCAACAAACAAAAAAGTTATGGTCAAATCACTGACTGTTGGTCTAGGCTGGAAATTGCAACCTGTCTGTCTTACCTGATGTTCTTTAGCAGATTTGGAGTACCATATTAATGCATTTTCAAAACCTATTTATACTGGAGTTACCCCTATTAATCCACTTCCATTCATCTTTGGAATCACTCAAATCGGTTGTGAAACGAAGAAGTTATTAGCAAAATACCGTTGGGTTGTCTAAGGTGGCCACCGCTCTCCAACTGGTAAAAAAAAGTGAATTTTTGTTTTTCTTGGATTTGTTTTATAAGAATGCATTGTATTTATCTTGCATATGTTTGGGATTAACAGATACTGATCAAATTTCTTCTTCCATGAGCTCACATTTTATTGCAGGTAAGTGCCAACTTTTTTGCAGGTCCTTGGAAGATTAAAAGAAGATTAATCTATGGATGAAGTGATTCGTGAAGACAAAATTTAATGCTGATGGGAATTCCCTCCAAACATCCAACAATGAAGATTCATTAGCATGATATGTGCTACTTTTGAAGCTCAAGTTCCTAGAAGCCTAATCTAGTAGTGTCTCACCGAAAGAGAACAACCAGAAGAGTTTTTATCAAAGATGGCAGATGGATCCAGAATGAGGCATATGAAGAATTGATTTGAAGAATTTGAAGACTATTGTTCCAAAGGTCAACTTCCACTACCATATTCCCATTTTCACAACCCCAATTTTTATAAAGAATCCTTTCAAAAGACCTAAGATTCATCATGCTCATTCACTAGCGCCATGGTATGCTCATGTATTTCATTTTTCCCATACATGCATGTTGAAGTTAATACATCTTTCATTTCCACATGTGGTTGATAATATTTTCTCATGAACATCATCTATATCACCACTATCATCAGATTGACTTCATACCCCCCACCATTCCATTTCTCCCATGACTTTCTGCTACATCCATCCCTAACCCACACAATAAAGCAGCTTGGATCACTTACAATGTCAAGCTCCCTCACCTCCCTATCCCCTTTCCAAATAAAATTTGATGGTGAAAACCTGTTTCAGGCGCCATCAGACCTTGGGATGCTTGAAAACCAGCTTGCTAGAGGGCATCTCTCGGGAATAAAAAGTTTCTGATTGTGAAAACCCTCTGGGCGCAGTCAGACATATCTTGTCTGAAAACTAGCTTGCTGGCGGACAAGGTTTTTAAATAAGTGAGAAATAAAGTATTCCATCATGCTCTTTAAATAAAGTTCTAAGATTTGCTATTACATCAGAAGACCATTTTTCATCTCCAAATCCAAGCTCTGGATTCTGTATTGCTCTTTCTTGTCAGTTTCTACACCATTGTGGACCACATCCGATCTCATGCTTCTCAAGATGTTGTTGCACATTTCACGATATTCATAGGTAGGTACAGGTATGCTTATTTTATTTATTGTTAGTCAAGTTCATCAAATGCTATAGATTTGTATTTGGAAAATCACTTGAGCCTTTATCACTACTTCCTCCTATATTTTTAAGGGTAGTAGAAGCTTTCAGTTTGGGGGAAGGGGCGCACCATTACCTACCATGACCATACCATTACCCTTACATTACTCGTCCTCATTCCTTTCCATCCTCTACCATCCTTTATCAACCCAAACCTTCACCCTTCTATTAAAAAAAATTTACGTCATCTTTACTTCCCTAGCTAAGTACACTCCAACATCTCCTAGCACCCAAGCATAAAATGATGTTGCCACATAAGCCCTATTGTTGTCACACAAGAACCAACAATAGGAAGTCTTGTTGCTACCACACAACAACCAGCAATGAGAAGAAAATAACATCTGGTGGACAAGCCAGATAAGCTGATTGAACTTACTGTTGACACACAAGAACCAACAGTAGGTAAAAGGGTAGAAGCTCATCTACAAGCCAAGAACACTACAGGAAGAAGGGAATAGGATGGCCACAAGAACCTATGGCAGAATAAGCTGTTGTAGAAGCAATTCCTACATAAAAATCTACTGCCATACAAGAGGGTGGAAAAACAGAAGGGGTTTAACACATGATAGTCAAATTGAGCACCTTGAGATAGAGCCACTCCTACCCACAAAGGATCATTGGAATAGATTGTTGCACATTGTTCAAACTTGAAGATGAGTCTAGAACTAAGAGACCAAGACCCATGGGAAGAAGTAAGGTCAGTTGTGCTTTTATTGACACTGGTTGTGTTTATGGGAAATGAATATTGCTAGTGTTCTGAAATCTGCAATTTATAGAGAATATCATGCCTTCAGTTCATGGCATAATTTTGAAGAGTAATGGGGACTGTTTTATGAGCATAGCAGGTATCATGGAATGTTTGGTTGCTAAGTGATTAAAATCTTTGAAAAGGGTACCAAACCATAAGCAAATCTTCCCTAAAGACTAGCACAGTCTTGCAGCATCTTGTAATACAACCTACCATAGAATAAATTGTTGTAGAATCCATCCCAACATATGTTATGCGGAGAAATACATTATTGCCTTGAATTCCATTATGAAATTTTATATCAATGCAAATAAGGATGACTGTGTGCTACCGGAGAAATCAATTAATGCATTTCGTGTTTTGATTTTATGTCACTGCCAAAGAGAAAATTTTGTAGCAAAATGAAATGCCAAAATCAGATACAATACTTTATGCCCTTGCATTTATTGTTCCAACTTCCAGTTCAACAAAATTAGAACAATTGGAGGTCTGTTCTAAGGCTGATCATTACTTCTTCTATGCATGGTGAACATATCGAACAAAACATTTACATTGGAGGGGAGGCAACTTCACTAATTTCCATAGGTGTTGCATTCATGTTCACTTCTTTTTCCTGTGGGTACAGAGTTTTTATGCACAATAGTTGCTTCATGTGGACAGCCCTGTAGCAGCAATCCAAGATCTGGTATGAAGTTTATTTCAGCAACAATGAGGCAGCATTAAGACAAGATTGTGGTTCCATTCTTAAGCATAACGGTTTCCTTTCGCTGGCTACAAAGACTACTCTTCAATGGTTGTAGATGCAACATGGAGACATGCCTACAGTTAACAGTGGAATTTTTAAGAAGTTTGAAACACAAGATATTTGTAATCTGCTTAAAAGGAATGCATGCAGCCTTATCCAAGGTATTGTGGATCCATGAAAAATGGGTAAACAACTAATGTTGTGTTTTGGCTGGCTTTGGGATATAAATATGTTATTTAAGCATTTCTACAGGAACATATTTTCAGTATTACATAATAGAGGTATCTCCTCAAGAGCATTGTCACCTCTACATTCTAATTGCAGCAACATCATCCATTTGTTTTTCAAGACAACATGAAGACATGCTGTGTTCTCAGTTTGGGGGAAGCATTCAACACAACAAGGCAACCTTGGAATACTCTATAAGAAATAAGCTACTTTCATAAATGCCCAGAAGCTGCGTAAAGATTGGCACACATGAGCTGATCAGTTTATAAAGTAAAATAATTGCAGAGCCATCTAATGAAGGTTGGGTGGAACCTTTCAAATAAATAAGAAACGCATGGTTGGTAAGTATGATCAAAATTGGTAAATACAAAACTTGGGGCTTATTTGTTTCCTTGTGTTCCCATTAGGCTGGTAACCATTTAAGACGTTATGATTTATCATTGAAATGGAAAAATAGATCAGACTGCACCTAAAATATGGGATGGAGAGTTCGAATCCAGTAAGCTTATTTTTAACACAGATTCAGGGTGTTTTGAAGACAGTTTTGCAATGATTCTTATTTGACAACCTGCAACAAATTAAGGGAAACCTCTTCTCAGTGCATTATTATATTTTAGCACATGTTGTAAGGTGTTTTTTTGCAGAGATATAACCAGCACTATGGGGATGAATTCATGAGCGGCCACATCAGTTAATCAAAGCACATAAATTTTGAAATTCCTGGCACTTTATTTTTATAAAAGAAAATTTTGTAGAAATTGAAATGGAGATATCTCCCAAACGGTGAAGTGGGTTTTCCTGAAATTTGGAGGCAATAAACACTATGGTAAGAAGAATAAATACACCACGTTTTAGCTCAATCCGATGCACGGTTTTCGAGAAATCAAGCATAGTCACCTACAACCATTTTCTCATTTTCTTGAAAACCGTGATGTGGGTTTCTCCGATTGTTTGCTAGGAGAAGCATAATGGCATTCCTTACACCCCTGCAAAGTTTGGCAAAAACATAGTTGATATTTTTTGAGAAATCAAACATAGTCACCTACAGTCAGTTTCTGATTTTCTCGAAAATCGTGATGTGGGTTTTTCCAATTTTTTACTAGGAGAAGAATAATGGCATCCCTAACACCCCTGCAAAGTTTGGTAAAAACCCAGTTCATATTTTTGAAAAAAACACATTTTTTGTGAAAGCTACAAATTGCCAGTCCATTGGCTACAAAATATATTTTTCTTGCATTTTTGCATTGAAAATGTTAAGTTGGCATGGAGGATTGTTCGGGATGAAATTTCATACCTCTTGATGATCAAATACATTGGTGGTGGCTTGTTGACAATGAATTTTGAGGCCTACATTAAAAATGAACATCATTCAGCTTGGTTGACACAGGGTTGCATGAGGACATGCAACATTTTCAGTTTCGGGGAGATGATGGGCCTTGGATTTAGCATATTTTTACCACCATTTCACCTTATTTATAATTCCTTTTGCCTATCCATATTCATGCATTATTCCTCTCTTACGCTCATATCCGGGTCTTTATGCTCAAGTAATTTTTCCATTACATGTCTTAGTATTTCATTTGATTTTTGACTAACATTGAGGGAATTAGTGTACTATGTATTTGCTTTGAATATTAAATCAATTGTTGGAAGCAGCTACAACATATTTGAGGGAGTTCTGTAGCAGTGCAAAACATTTGTTGCAGCATTATAGAAATTCTATCTGCAGCATTACGGAAACTCTATCTGCAGCATTACAGAAACTCTATCTGTAGCATTAGGGAAACTCTACAGGTATCTGCAGCATTACAGAAACTCTATCTGCAGCATTACAGAAACTCTATCTGTAGCATTATGGAAACTCTACAGGTATCTGCAGCATTACGGAAACTCTATTTGTAGCATTATAGAAAGTAAATAATTCCAATTTGACCTTCAACGACCAATTTTGGAGAAAGATATTCATTAGGAGTAATGGATTTTTATAAATCCATTATTTCTATTATTTTTAAATGTCTCAAATCATGATGTTAAATTGAAGTTGGTAAATGGAGGTGGATATGAGTGCATATTTGGCTTATTCACAAATATTTGAAGATCTTATCAAATATATGATGGACCTAAGAAGTCAAAAGCTGTTAAGAGACATTTGGGATGAGTTTTGACTATTTTATTATAGCCTCTATCCCTAAATTCGAATTTGACTTCAAAGGTATTCTAAATATCATGTAGTTAGGAAGGATCTTGGATTAGTTTTGAGATCTAAACTTTTAGGAATCCGTTGAGGATATTTTGGACCCTCATTTATTATTTGTTATGGAGAAATCATGTATAAATAAGAGTTCATTCTTCATTCTATGGGAGGACTCTTAGAGCAATAGTCCAATTGATGATGGAATAAAGCTATACTCTCATTTTGATTCAATTAGATCTTAGTTTCATAATTTCTTTGCAATATGATTTTATTTATTTTATGTTGATGTAGTTGTACTTCATTACTTAGTTGTGATTTCTTATGAAGTGTGAATTTTATTTCTGCAATTCGATTTCTATGCATAGATAGAGATTTAATGTTGTATTTTACAATCATTGAGCTTAATGCAATAATGTTATTCACTCTTTCAGATCATAAACATTAACTTGTATTTGGAAAGAATAACTTTTAGATTTTATTTCTGCAATTTACCTTTCTGTCAAGTGCGTTGTGAACTTAGATTTAGAATTTACTTTTTTGCATAGTGTGAACGTAGTATTAGAATTTACCTTTCCTGCAAAGTGTGGCGTAGTTCTAAAATTTACTTTTCCTGCATAGTGTGAATTAGCTTTAATATTTACTTTCCAGCAGCATTTGATTTAGTTTAGCATTTACTTTCAAGTGTGAATTTAATTTTAGCATTTACTTTCATGTCGTGTGATTTACTTTCATTGCAATTTAGCTTCAATAGTTGTTTACATGGCTAGTTCTTTGCCAAGACATTGTAACTGCTTATACCATTGTTTGTAAGTAAGGTTATTGAACTACAACTTCAAGTAGATAAACTAATGTAAGAGGAGATTGTGGTTTTCACATACAGTGCACGGTAAATCGCAAGTTCTCAACGAACCCCGGGTTGACAATTAATGTACACTTCTTATTTGTTTTCTAAGTAATTAGAAGGCAATTAAAAAGCCTGTCAGATATACAATAACATCCCCATACCAAGGGTCCTCTGAAGAGATAAGAAATAAGTGTTCATCCACAAAGGAATCTTCATGGACAACATTCTCATCAAGTCTCGGAAGGTCCGAAATAAGCTCAGCAAAAACCAAGGATTTCATTGACTTCTCCGAAGCAAAATCGAGATCAAACTCCTGAAGGATAAAAATCCATTTATTGTACTTCCCCCCTATGAGACGTCGTGATAGCACGACCTGAAATGGATTGATATGTGCTACAAACGTGGTATTTCTAAGCATGATATAGTGTCGTAACCATTGGACTGCATGAACAGTCGTAAGCACCAACTTTTCCATGTGAGTATATCTAAGTTCAGCGTCTACTAGATTTCAAATAAGGTAATAGATCACATGCTCAACGAGCACATCATCAACCTAAACTAATACCATGCCAATCGTCTCTTGAGACGCATCCACATAAAGTATAAAATCTCGTGCGAATTCGGGTGGACTAAGAACATGGGATGATACCAAAGCTTTCTTAAGGGCATCGAAAGACTGCTGGGCTCGCTCATCCTAGATAAACGGTGTGTCTTTCTTCAACAAGTGCGCGAAACCTTTGGTAAGACTAGCATAATTGACTACAAAGCGGCATAGAAAAGTAGCTCTCCCCTAGAGGCTCTGAAGTTGAAACAAGTTGCGTGGAGGAGACAACCGAAGTATTGCCTCAACTTTAAGAGGATCGACTCTAATACCCTCTTTCGAAACTATGAATCCTAGAAGATGACCTGTCCTCATAGCAAAGATGCATTTATTGGGATTCAATCGAATCTTGTAGCATATACATCATTCAAGAATCAAACGGATATGCTTGGGGTGGTCCACTCTCTTGCGAGAATGGTGAGCAAGATCATCCAAGAAAACCTCCATAATTTTTTTAAGGTCATGAAAGGCATAGGTCATGACATGTTGAAACGTAGCTTCGACATCTTTAAGGCCGAAGGGCATTTTTTGGTATGCAAAAGTACCCCAAGCACAAATGAAAGCAGTCTTATGTTGGTCCTCATGTTTGATTTGAATCTGGTTATACCCCGAAAAGCCGTCCATGAACAAAAAAATCTCACTTCCCACACATGCATCTAAGATTTGATCAATGAATGGAGTGGGGAAATTGTCTTTCGGACACGCACGATTTAGGTCTCTAAAATCAGTGCATATGCGGATCGTTCCCTTCTTCTTATCCACAAGAATGGGGTTTGACACCCATTTAGTAAAGGGAATGGGGTAGATGAAACCAACCTTGAGCAGTTTCTCCACCTCTGCCTTAATAGCATCTTCCTTCCTAGGGTTAACAACACGAATACTTTTTCGAACCGGTTTAGCATGAGGATACGTTCTAATCTCGTGTTCGACAATACTGGGGTCTATTCCTGGAATCTCCTCATATGACCAGGTGGAAGCTTCCCGAAGTTCTGTAAACAATTCAGTGTAAATGGAAACCTCTTCAGAAGAGCAATCATCACCGATGTAAACATTCTCAATCTTTCCGGGAGTGCGAGAGATGTTGATCGGTATAGTCAGGGAAATATTAGCCATGTTCCCCTCCACGTAAATCTCATGTGAACCCAAAAGAGCCACAGGATGACCAACCATCTCGGGAAGATTCGTCCTAAAATCTTCTTGCTCGACGAGATAGAGGTTGGGAAAGAAATAAGAGCAATGATGCATATCCTCCCAAGGTCTCTCACTACCACACATGGCCTCAATAATAGCTTCATCCAAAGGTAAAGTATCATCAAGGTAATCGTACGAACAAGATGAGTTGGCTGCCCAAACTAGCAGCATAACAAGATCTTCCTCCTCTGTCCGTGAAGAGGAGATATTCGGCTCTATAGTGGCTTGTTGAATATCTTGATAAGCAAGCTCAGCAGCAAACAGTGGCATAGACATCCTGATGTGCGCAATGTCTCTAGACGTAGAACTCGTGGATGGTAAGGTCCATGGATCATCAAAATATGAAGTCCAGAATGATAAATTATACAATGGAGGAGACGCATCGTCATAAACGGTTCCAATAAAATTAATGGGTGAAGGGAAATCATAAGATCCCATCAATGAAGGATAAAATCCGACACCCATGTTCCTAGTTGCCGGCTGAGAATTTGTAACTTGGGGGACTACTGATCCCATGGATGCTGTGGGAGAAGGATTAACGAAATCCAGCTAATCGATTGTCACAATCTTGCCTTCGTGTGGAAAGCAAATAAATCTGAATATAGTAGACGCGACAACTTTCACAGCGTACATCCACCCAGTAGAAGGTTGTAGTTGATGGGTGCATCAACCACCTCGACTTCAATAGGAACAGGTTTACCTCCCAAGCAGACAACAGGGGAAGGGATAATCCCATGTGGCTTAAATGACCGACCATCAAATGTAGTGAGCATGGTCCTAGACATGAGTAGAGGAGGAGAGCCAAGAGCTTTCCAACAAGTTAAAGACATCATCGATGCGGAAGCACCTTCGTCAACCACCGTTCTCTTGACGAAATTTTGAAGGCACTCCACATGGATTTGAAAATCCACGTGGTAAGGTAAGCGAGGTTGAACATCAGTAGTGTCAAAATTGAATATAAGGTTGGGACTCCCCTCATCCTAAACTCCTAAAGCACTCAAAAGGGCATGCCTTTGAGAAGGACATGCCTGTAAAACTTCAAGAGCTGACATGGAACACGGATTTTGGCCCAAATATTCTATAATGGAGTAGATCAGGGTGGCTCGAGCATTGGGATTATGCGTAGAGCACTTGAGAACACCTTTCGGTATCCATGGCATAATAGAGAGCTTCTTGATATGTAAGGAATTATCATGAGGAGGGGGAGGCTCATTCTCCATATTCGGTTGTGGTGCACCATAATCGCATTGACGAGTAACAACACTAACCTCTGATTGGACCATATTCACGCATCCATAGCCACTAGTATTGGAGGAAGACTTTGTGGTCTCATTAGGTCCATAAACAATAGAGGGAGCATGCGAAGCCATGTTTTGATGATGAGGAAGGGGATCCTTCAACACAACTGGGCTCTGTGTAATATGTTTCGATCCTTCTTCGATTCGAGGACACAGTGAGTAAGATGGTCTTCCCCACAAACATTGCAAGGGAATTTCACCTTACGCCTAGGTTTACGGTCCTCGTCAGCATTTCCGCCTTCCCGAGGAGGGTTGGCATTCTCCTTATGAGGGGTATTGCGATTAATATTATTATTCCCATTATTTCCACCCTTACAGTTGTTTCTCCCCTTCTTCTTACCACCAGGTTGTTGGCTATCCAATGGGTTCGTCGATTGCATAGTGTGTATATCGGATGATGGGGTGGAAGTGGACAAGGTGTGAACCTGTCCGGCAATAGACTGGTTAAGTGACAAATTTTGCATTTGATTAGCCACCAAATCTACGGGGCGAGTAGTTACGGATCCCACAATGCCATCGGCATGTAATCGGGGAACTGACTTGGGCTCATGTCGTGTTTGGGGTGCATCATGAATAATGTCGTACAAAATGCCAGACTGAGAATATAATAAATCTAACTGTTGGACTTTTAAGATGGCTTGTTCCTCAGTCATAATGCCAGACATCGAAACATCCTTCACAATATATGGAATTAAATACTTGAGGAACCATTCCAACAAAAACTCTGGAGGAATGTTGGCTTTCACTAATCTCTTCCGTCGACGCCATTCTTGAACGTGGTCAGAAATATGCGTGGCCTTATTCTGACGGAAGGTAGACAATAGCTCAGTACCAATATCGTAATGAACCAAAAACTGGAAATGGTCCAAGAAAACCAAAGAGATCTCATTGAAACCCCTATAAGTGCCCCCAGGCAATTCAACATACCATTTTGTAGCTGCCCCTGTGAGGGTGCGTTGAAATAGTCGCAATCGAACGGAGTCGTGATTCAACGAGTAGGATGAGCACCAAAGGTGAAAGGTAGTGACATGGTCATCCAGATCCTCACCACTCTTCCCCTCAAACTTGGGAATGTCCAGAGGGAGTTTGGTAGGGACCGGAGGCCAATTGGGATCGTGACACACCGGATCATTCGTGAGCTTCGAAAGATCTGGAAGATTCAGTCGTGCGATGAATGGGAGCTATGGCTAGAAAGCTTGATTATAAGCTCCCATAAAAGGTTGGTTGTACAGAATCGAAGCATAAGAAGGACCATAAGCTTGACCATGACCAGTAAAATGTTGATTATATGGGCCTGAATGACCATAAGCTTGACCATGGCCATAAGGTTGATAACCTCCTCCGACCTGACCTGTGGGAGGGTAACCAGGTATATATGTAATTTTAGCACCATATTGAGGTGGGTTGTACTGATGGCCAGCACCAACTGTATTCTAGTAAGGGTTGCCACCATAATTATGTGGCATATACGTACTATTCGTAGCAGGAACCGTGTTGTAATGACCATGACGATAAGGTATGTTCCCACCCCCTACATAAGCATTATTAGTAGCATGAGAAGTCGTGTGGTGACCATAAGCATGAGATGTATTCCCAACCCCAACATTGGCATTACTAGTAGCAGGAATGGTGGTGATGTATTCCCAACCCCAACATTGGCATTACTAGTATACCATGAGTATGAGGTATATTCCCACCTCCTACATTAGCGTTACTAGTAGCGGAAGCGGACATAAAAGTATATGGTATGTGTCCATCCCCGTGATTGGAAGGAATGTTAACATTCGCAAAAGTGGTCCTCGGTTGACGGGTAGAGGCATGTGTAGTGTGTTGTGGATGGCGAGTCGTGTTGCGAATAGTGTTCCTATTAGGTTGGGTAGTCCTAGGAGGCAGTCATCTTACAACATTTGCATTGTTAGGAGGAATGTGACCGGTCCCCATACTATGTGTGTGAGTGGAAAAAGTGGTGCCCCCGGCAAGGGTATTTCCCCCAGTGGGTGCAGTGTTGCTAACACCATGACTTGTCTGCATTGAAGAAGCAAAAGTCATAGCACTTGAAGATAACTACAATAGAAGAGGCATACGTGAAACAATTGAAATTGAAAAGCACCCTAGAAACTTCAATAGGGATGACGGTCTTAACCTATGTGATTTGTGGAAGCCAATCATTCACTCCCTTCAAAATAAAAACATAAATAAATAAAAATTTAAAATTTAAAATTTTTAAAATTATAAAAAAATTAAAGAATTATAGGAAAAAATGTTTAGAGAATTTTAAAGAATTATATAAAAACATAAATAAAATTTTTAAGGAATTATGAAAATAAAAATTTCTAATGTTAAATATAACATTAAGGAAAATAAATAACTTTATAAACTTAAAAATTAAAAAACTTTATAAACTAAATTTTTTTATAGGAATATATAAAAATATTTAAGGATTTAAATTAAAATTAAAATTAAATGTATTAATATTTTAGAACTTAATATATTTATAATGAAAATATAAAACTTCATAAACTTTAAAAGATAAAAAATTTCAAATAATAATAAAAACTAATGAAAAGTTTTAAGTTTTCAATAAGTTAAACAACTAAAATTATTATTTTAATAAAGTTAAAACAATTAAAATTATTATTTGTAAAGAATTGAGATCTAAACATTTATACATTTAAGTTTTAACTTAACAATATAAAGAATAATTTAGAAATATAATAAGAATATTTTAATAAGAAACATATATAAACATTAATATGTTAATAATAAATATGGATAAATTAAGTTTAGAAAATTGGAATATAATAATATAGCATTATTTAATATTGATTTGAAATTATTAATTAGGTCGGCTCTCTCATTAAATAACATTAAGAAACAAACTTATAATATAAAAATGTAGATTCGTGGGGGTTTTCATTTGAGATACCTTTTCTCCTGAAGATGGACTCAACTATAGAGTCTGAAACGCGTCGAGAGAAAAAACTCCACATAGGTCTCCAATTCCCTTTGAAAATAACTGCAACCTGTGAAAGCCTAAACGAAACCATGACTTGTGCTAGTATGACTACCAAAAGCAGTGGAAGGATCAACTGTGTTGTAATTAGGCATACCAAAAGAGAACGCGGTAGGGTTGGTCGTAGGACCTATGTCATCATGTAACTCTGGCATCCCATAATGGAAACCATGTGGATCTAAAGGATCGAACGGATCGTCCTTGGGTGGATCTAGACCAAACAAACTAGGTTGGGTCTCGGGTGGATCCGGACCAAACAGACTAGGTTGGGTCTCGGGTGGATCACCCCCCCACACTTCTTGAGGAGTAGGGGTGTCTGAAGTGTGTTTGACTCTACCCGATGGACTCATAGGGATTTCTCCCATTCTAGAATGTGCAGTCATGGCGTCGATGACGTATGTTTCGTAAGAATCTGAAGACTCGGAGGGAGCCCGCCGGCGTCCCCTCTCGACATGGTGTGAAAGATTGGCAGCTGGTAAACCAGCCAACCGACGAGATAGGTGGAGAGAAGGACTCCACGCCATGATATCTCCGGAGAGACTATAAAATGAAAACGTCTCCTAACGGCCAAACTATCGATCAAAAACATAAAATCAAGAGCACATACCTAGAGAAACTATAGCCAAGAGCAGACAAACAGAGTGGCTAAATGAGCTCCCGACACTAGAGCCGGTATGTCTAGCCTAGGAGAGGCTTGAGACTCCAAAATTGTAGTTGGAGGTAACAAAATCAGTTATAGAGGTTCCGAGGCTTCACTATGTGCAAAGGGCCATAACCCTCAGCAACAAATAACTGTGTTGTCCAACCCCTATCTGACTCAAAACACAAACATTATAACCACTGCAAGTACCCTATGCGATACCTAGGTAAGGAAACTATGGTCACCGCAGTATAACCAATGCTAAGGGGGACAATCACAGGTGGGATCCGTCATATGGGCAGGGTAGCTAAGCCCAAAACTCAATAAGGTCAAATCCCCCAAGAGTCCCCAGATACAAACAAACCCTGGAAATATCTCCCACATTCAGCCGGTATTGGAGGGCTATCTCCGCAACCAACCTCCTGTGACCTCGTGCTTAACTATGGTCTGAGTAGAGCTTCCTGAGAACACCGATGTATACCATGGATTTCACCACTCCCTGGTTAGACACATAATGTTTTGTCTAATAGTCTTGGATTGTTTACTCACAATGATCTATTCCAAGACTCTAAACCTATGCTAGTTGGTGTACCCTATAAATAAAATCGTTCTAATCAATTTTAATATTAAGCGTTAATTTTAATGGTTGTGGTTGCTCAAAGGATATGGTTGTGAAACTAATGATGTATATGACTCAATAGTATGCAAAATCATCAAACTCTAGACTCATCTATCCAATAAAAATAATGCCACTAGAATGAAAATCAATCCAATAGTTTCGAAATATAATGCAACTCTTTTATATTTTCAATGCACAAGCAAAACCTAAATGAAAGCACAAGCACTCAAATGCAAAATGCAATACATAAAAGTAATTTTTTTTTGTATTTTCACTGATAAGCAAACGGAAAATGCAAAACTATGTTTTTGTATTATTCAATATAATGAAATGAAAAATGCAAGCAAAATCCCACTATTCAGTTACAGAAATGAAAAGGAAATCACTCAGATAACTCAGCAGATCCCAAACCGCAAGACTCATCCTATGGAATGAGCTAAAAAAATTAAAAATGGGTAAAAACCAACAAGGCTCAAAACCAAGAGAAAAGAGGAGTTCTGGTCACGAACAAGGCTTGGAACAGTCAGAAACAAGGCCAAAAAAGACTCAGGAACACTCAAAACCAACCCAACAACAACCAAAGGCCATAAACCAATCACCCTTGAAGTTGCACGCTACTGTCGAAGGAATAACTGTGGGTACCCGTGGGCTATAGTGCAGATAGAGGCGGTTAGACGCGGAAAAAACTAGGCTCACCCGCATACATGGAAAAGCAAATGAGCAGAATAAGAGTCCAATCGCTCAAAAAAGGGGTGTTTTCTATAGTGTATCCTAACAGCCAATGAATGACACAGAGGCTCGACACACAACAACTCTAAATAAAGACTAAAGCCTAAAAATCCCCAAAAATGGATGTTGTCCCCAGTGGAGTCACCATTTCTGTTATGGAGAAAACTTCCTATGGATTGGGGTAGACCACAACAGACAGCTGACTACCAGAAATTAACTCAATTCTCAATGTTATGCTATATAAATGACAATGCTAAGATAATGAATAATATAAGCAACCTCGATCTAGACATTTGATGTAGATCCCCGTTGGAGCTTTCAACTCATGCACTTGAACCAACAAATTAGTCTTGACAGCCAATATACAACAAGCGCATATAATATATGAAAGACATTAACATCATCAATAGCAATGGTCCATGATATTATAAGTAAATGCAACCCAATGTAATATAAACAACATTCACAACATTAATGGACGAGAATATGATTATTTCTATTAATAAATAACAAGAAGTACAATGTGATACGACCTCTTGTCGGAAACCAATCTGAACCGAGAACTGGGTCTCTCCACTTGTGCCTCCACCACTTCAATCCTCCGTGGAATGGAAAACTGAAACTATGATAGGAGTTTGGAAGGTGAACATAAGAGGTTCACAACAACAAGGATCAATGAGTGTAGACTCAAGATGCGGCAAAAATCCACTAGAGTTATCTTGCTCTCTCTTTCTCCTCCCTTCCATATGCCATATGTGCTCATTATATAGTCCTCCCAAAGGTAAGTGAAAGGACACATCGAGGCATTTCGGGGAAAATGGCAGGCCAAAAGTCACCCTAAGGCCGCTTTTTGGGAGTAAAAAGTCATTTACTAGTGATTTTTACCATTTTACTTGTCACCCGCGGGCTATAGTGGTGCAGCTCGCGAGTATGCTAGCTAAAGTGGAACAACTAGCGTACAGGAAGAAAAAATAGGGAAATAGTGTATCTGAAGGATATAAAGTGGATCTGAGTTAGTAGAATGGATCCTAAAGGCCAAAGAGTGTTGATGCTCACAAGGTGGAAAAGTATGTTGTAATAGGTGGGTTCCACACAGTTTTGTGTGTTTCATGGGATCAATTTGATAATGGGTGGAGTCACCACGATTTTGAGTGGATCGAGGGACACTTTCCAAAAATGATGTGGATTTTATCTTGCAAACGCAAATACGGTTTCCCCATGAAACAATGCAATGTGTATGCCTGCAGGATAACTAAATAGAACTGGTTACTTCAGAGGGTGGGGACCCCATTGATGTCTTTGCAGGGGTGATTATACAAGGGATACTATTGAAGGTAAAGTGATCATGGAGGTATGAATGGGTTTTGTGAATTTGTCTCCTAACATGTGCCGAACAATCTGATGAGGTTTACTTGGTGGAGTGAATGCACAATTGTAAAATGATATGCTAAGGGGTGATTTTTTGAAACTGAATCAAATTCTTTGGACTTGTGGGGGGTCGAAATCATGGGAATCAATTTATGACTCGGTTGGAAATGGTGCACACACCCATGGGGGAAAATGCTATTCTCAGTAATGATGTTGATGGCACATTAAGACTGGAAATCGGGGCCCTATGGATATCAGTGGGGATACTGGTAGAGTGGTTGTTACCTCCTCAGTGGGTGACCCTTGTGTGGTTATATAGAGGTGTTGTACTTGACCTTATATTCTCATTTGTTCAATATGAGCTTCTCGTTCAGCGTGCGAAATGGGGCACTAAAATGAGAAGTGGATGGTCTCTCCACAAGATCAGGAAGGTCATGGTACGAGTGGATGCAAGTGTTCTTGTACTTCTTGGGTGTTTATTTGTTCCATAATGCAGGAAATGGCACTAGGAAGGAGAATCTGTGTGGAATTATCATAGGAAGAGCATTCATCGTGTAGTGGCATTGTAGTAAGATTAGGAGGGGACGGGTCTTGTGACGTTATAGGCTCTACCACGATTTCTGCGGTTGGTGCAACTTATGTGGGTGTGGCGACTGACAGTGTCTCTAATGTGGTAACAACATTAATAGATGTTGATTCCTGGGTTAAGGAGGAAGGTTCCTCAATCGTCACTTGAGTGAGACGAATGGTTTTTGTTAGTATTGGAATTGTACCCCTGTTTTTTTCTATTTCTGGTTTTCTTTTATTTTTTCACCCTTTCTTTTTTTGAGTTAGTCATACTATTTAGATTCTTTTGTTTTAACCAAGTTATTTCTTTATACTTTTTCACTTAATAAAATTAAACATTCGCTTATAATTATTAAATCTTCATTTTCAGTCTCCAAATGTATACTTTCATATCATCTTTGATTCATTTTATAAAGATTCATTCATGTTTTGTTGGTTAGTGTGATTTGATGCATTTCGACAATGTAAACAATAAAGCTTACACATACTGGTGCTATCGGAACGTTGAACCATTGAAATAAGTGGTCCTTGGCATGTCTAAAAATCATGTGTGGTTTTTAATGAAAGATTTCCCCGAGATTTGAGTCAAGAGCAATCAAACATTTGTCAAGCTCATAATTAACACCATATGCATCGAAATCAAAAGATCAAAGGCTTGCCCTAATTTCAAGATTTTGTTGGATCGAGACATATGTTTATCAATGTGGCATGATCTCATTTAAGAAGATTCAGACTTAGCAGGTGTACAGCAGCAAATAACATGAAGAAGAGTGGTAAGCTTTGCAGGTTCGAGCCGGTCAACACTGAATGGGAAAAAAATTTCCTGAATGCGCAGAGCTTTTCAAAGGCCTAGGCTGGTTTTATTTCTTTGAAAGAATTAAAGATTATAATACTTAAGTTACCCGACCATTTGCATAGAACTACTCAGATCCATTCATTCAATTCCAAACTCTAAAGTTTGAATTAACCGAGGGCTTAATGGCTGAAGCAACATGACTTTCTGTTGAAGGAGAGCGTTTGTTTAAAAAACATCCTTTGAAGTTGATTTGAGTTTATAATTGCTTCCTAGGTTTGAATCCTTAGACTAGAGCAAGGGTATACATTTGAATAATGTTAAGAAGGAGTGGAGAGAAGTTTTGGGTATAGTACAACATTATATTACTTGCGAGGGTAGATTTGCTACAGTATATATATACCATTTCAGATTCCTCTTGCATATAAATGGCTAGTCAAAACTGAATTTACCCTTCTACTTGCTAATGAGCCTCATCAAAATGGCTCGAGGGAAGTGGTGGTAGGATGGTTCGTACACAGGGGAGGGTCCTTTCCCCTCCTCCATGGAAGGAATAGGAAATGATGAAGGAAAGTAAGAAGGTGCAACTTGAGGAAAAAGGAATCGGAGGAGAGGGTGGAAGTCCGTAGATGGAGTTTTCGGCCTCAGATCCTGGAAATATGGGGCAGGGGACGTGTATTCCCAAGTTGCTGAGGATTCCTGCCATATCAATGAATCCAGCTCGAGTTAAGGAGAGAATTCAGCATATGACGGATCATGCATTAATTGGTAAATTTATGGGCATCTGGCCCTCTAAGAAAGCGCTAACCTGGTGGATTCATTCAACCTGGAAACCTAAAGGACACTTTGATCTCTTATTAGGCTCTAAGGGTTTCTTTTCTGTGGTTTTCCTAAACGTGGAAGATAAGGATAAGGTTTTTGAGGGAGGCCCATATTTTTTCTACTCGGCTATTTTTACGTATGTGGAAAGACCATTTCAACCTAGACAAAGAAGATCTATCCATAGCTCCAGTCTAGATCAGGCTCTACTCTTTACGAATTGAATACTGGGATCCTGACATATTGAAGGCTATTGGAGGTGCCCTAAGGAATTTTGTTAAAATCTATGATCAAACTAAGCAAGGAAGGTATGTATCTTATGCCCATATCTGTGTTTACATGAATATATCTAAAACTCTACCTGAGGGGATCACCTTAACATGGGAAGAATCTGAGTGGTTTCAAACCCTAGACTATGAACATGTTCCTTTCCTTCATCGATGATGCCATACCCATGGACATCTAGTTCCGGAATGTCATTTAAATCCCCCTGTAGAAATACCGGGTAACAAATCTCAGGAGCATCTTGATTCTGAGGGTTTTACCAAGATCCCTAATCGACGAAAAGCGAGAAGGAGGCATCATGGCTCGGATTCGAGGAATAAAAGACCTAGTACAAATAGCTTTGCTACACTGGATCATGATTTTACAGAGCCTCCTATTCCGATGGAAGTGCAATAATCTCCGCGTCCTTGTAATGTCCCTTATTAGGAATTTTATTAAAATTGCAATTTTCCTTGGTTTGACCTTTGACTGGTTTCGATCTCTAGGTCCCAAATTTGCCCCAAATGATCCCAAATATTTTGAGAAGGTATATGAATGATATTAGAACATAAATATGTGTTTTAGGGATTCCTTTGTACCTTTAAAACACTTCTGCAAATACTCTTTCAATTATGGTCAATGTAGGTAACTTTACTAGTGATTTCCCTTTGACTAGTATTGGTCTCTAAGTCTCAAATTGACTCCAAATGCCTTCAAATATTCAAGGAAGTTTTATGAATGATATTAGGAATTGACTATGATGTTCAGGGATAACATATGGCCACCAAAAGACCTCTACAAACTTCTCTTAAGATTCTGGACCAAGTATGCACTTTTACTAGTAATTTGGGGTTCAAATCCCCCTAAGGTAAGTACTGAAAATGGCTTCCCAAATGCCTTCAAACCCACTCAAATTTATGAAAAGAGGTATGTAATGTGTTAATTATGTTATTAAGGTCTCATATTCACCATTAATGGTTTATTACAACTGTTCTCACCCTCTTCCATTCAACTGCAAAAATCCCCAATTCGACCCTTGGGGAAATGGCACTATTTCTTCTCCCAATGCAATTAAACTGAGTAAAAATGCTTCAAGTGCTCAAGTACAGTAAATAAAACTTGTATAAGACATCCATGTAAATATATTTATCACAAATATATCATAGAATCATCCATTCATTCAAAATCATCATCAATACATTGGCTCACAACAAGGTAGTGGGGAAATGGCATTGTTCTTCCATTAAAAATGAGATTTATATATTTCTACTTGGAATTTCGACCTGAAACTTTTTGGAGATGAAGAACAGAGTATTTAATTCATATTACAAAATAAATGGGGCATTAGAATCTTCCCCAAAGAGTACAATAGCTCACCAAAAATTCCCTCCCTCAAGGATCAAGAATATGCCCTCAAAACTGGAAATGGTTGAAGGAGCGAGCTGCAATAGAAGAAACCATGAGCTGCCCTGTAGCTTACACCTACAAATAAAAACTCCATTAAAGCTCCAAATGAAAGGTCTGAATGGCCTTTCCAATTTCCAACTTGGATGGGAATCGTTCACCCTCGAAATTGGCTAAGGCAAGAAACTAGTCATCCACTAGCTCTCACTCTTCACAATTGCAATTGCAAATTCTACAAATGATCAAAATTCATTCTCATACTTCATTTCTACATTTTATAACCAACATTAGCCTTCTAAGGGTCGAAATCCTCTCAATAGATTCAATAGATTTCCATTTAGGAAATATTCCACATTTGTCACTTGTCTCCTAGTTCCAACCTTCCATCTTCTCCCAAATTCGATTTTGAGTCTCTTTGGCTTCTCCAACTCCCAAATTCACCTTCTTTGAGCCTATTTTTGGGGATGACATGTCATAGTGGTCATATGTCAAATTTTAGGTCTTCAATTTGTCATAGTTGTCATAGATGCTCCATCATTGGTGTCATAGGGGCTAGGGAATCTAGCCCAAGTGTCCACAAACTTCCACTTTGACTCTTTATCTTCCATGGAGGTTACCAATCCTTCCCAATTCGACCTAATATGATCAATGACATGTGTTATGACTTACCAACTCACCCAAGAGTGTTCACATTCCCATTAATTCGAATTTGCAAAAGAGAGATACCATGTATTATGAAAAATCAAGCTAGTGTGGGTCCCACATCCTCCATATGTCTCCAAAACCATTTGTCACTTAGGATTTCTCTTGAATTTATTTATTCACTCTATTTATTAAATACTTGAACCCTTCTAATTTCTAAACATCATTTATTATCCCCCTTATTCCAAATCCCAAAGCTTCCACCCCAAACCTAGGAAACTAGTAATTTTCCTCCTTGGCAATTATTTAACCCTTAACATCAATTTTACAAACTCTAATGAATATGGCTAATGTGCTTAGGCCATTGTGACCCAATTCCAAATTTGGGACATGACAAATCCTCCCTTCCCAATATTGCTTGTCCTCAAGCAATTTCAAACATGGGTGTTGAAGAACCTGCTTTCTGTATAATTCTTTGAAGTTGCCATTGAATTGCCAAACCTTGAGTCTTTGAGTTTCCATGAAGATTTTAGAGAGGAACCACCATGCTTGCTACTGCACTACTCTGATAAAAATCACTTTATTAAGTGGGAAATCCATCTCCCATACTTCTTGTTTCCCCCCAAAAATTGAAACCAATGAGATAAAAATTATTCCAGGGTCCCATTGCTTGTATTGCACCCCAACAATGAAGAGTGCTCTCCAACCCATACCATCAGATAAGATGATTCCTGGATCCCATTTTCTTGTATTCATTCTTCCAAACATCATGAGTACAAAATACATATCATCAAATTACATAACTACATAATGAAAATGTACATCAAGGAGGTGCTTCATCAAAGTATCATGAAAGTGCTTGTACCTCCAAGCAAGTAGACCACGATTTTCCAAGTGCATACAAGCTTCAAGTGACCAATCAAATATGCTCCAATGACATAGGTGAGGATCCCATGTCCTATAATGCTGCTCCAAAAGGATGTGATATGCATCAAAATATTCAACCATGTATTCTTTCATCCAAGAAGTGAATGAAGAATCTCCACTAAAATCTGAACCAAATAATGAGCAGAAAAAACAAGGAGACTTCAAATGACTCAAAGAAGTCTCACCCATACATCCATGAATGTGATAATCATAAAGATGTAACAAAGTATGTGGCTGCCAACAAAAATGTTCTCCCATCATAAATCTATCCATCCAAGTGTTGGATGAAGTTCCTCTAACATCAAATGAACCCAGTGTTGAGCAAGAAAAACCATGAGTCTTCAAGTGACTCAAATCCATATCATAGGTGCATCCATGTAGATGTGAATCATCATAAAGTGACAAATTATGCTGCTGCAAATGTGAATAAGAATGTGCTCCAACCATGTCATCATAAAAGTTAAATCTAGGAGTTCCATACTCCTCATGTGGCACCATCAAAAAGAACCCTTTCACCCATACTTCATTGAGACTAATACTGCAAAACATGGAATTGTAGGATGTAGGATAATGTACTAACTCACCCAAATGATCAAAAAGTTCAGGAGTTTCATCATGGGAAGGATCCATGTGGGTAGTATCATGCAGCTCCTTCAAAAGTGGGAAACCTTTGTCATAGATTGGTTCCAATGTAAAGGAAACATGCTCTTGTTTAAAAATTGCATAAGCTTCATCAAGAGACAATTAAAGTTCCTCTTCGACCACATCAAGTGTTTGGATCTCTTAAAGTTCATCTTCAAACACATTAAGCACATTCAAATTCCCACATTTCTCATGATCCACCATGTCATGAGAATTCTCCAAACAATCTACCATTTGACAATCTGAAACATAGGAGGAAAAACAAGTATCTTGCAACTTTTCAAGAAGTTGCTCATTTTGAATTGTGAGCTTATGAATATCCTCATTATTCTTCAAGTATGCATCATGTAACAATTCATTAAGCTCAAACAAATGGTTTCTATCAAAAAGCAAAGACATGAAATTACCTTTGATGTGGCACATTGCTCTTTGAATCTTCTCCATGTCTTCAAGGAAGGATGTTTCCTCCAATGAAGTAGCTCTCCAACAAGAATTTGACACCAATGCTTGAGTGTCATGGAGAATGCTGAGGGACTCTTGGATCTTATTTTCATTCATCTTTAAGGACCCTTCAAGAAAATGAGGCTCTTGCAAATGAACCTCCTCATCTTCTTCAATTTTGCTTGGACCAACTTCATGAAGCTCAAGTGGTGATGGGGAAGTTGATCTTGGTTCTTCTTCAACTGCTACAAGGTATTCATTATCATGCTTAATGAAACTTGTACTTGTAGAAACACTTTCAAAAGTGATCTCTATGTCACCAACATAGAGGTGTGAGCACCCATCAATAGGTACTCCTTCATAGTTTAAGCATCCATCAGTAGATGCTCTTTGGTTCATGTCTAAGCTAGAAGGTGTCTCGAAATGATCTTCCATATTTTCAATAGAATCTTCTTCATGCTCTTGTGATGTCTCTTCCTTTTTCTCCTTAAAGCAAGCTGATTCATTTTGCCCCTTGTTTTTCTTAGGATCAATATATTTGGAATCTCTTCTTGAATAAATCTCAAAAGCTCTCCTCAAGGAGGACATCATTTCATGCACACATATATGATACTCGCTCCAAGGGTTTTTACAAGAAGGGCATAAACCTTTCTTCACTAACTCCACATCTTCATTTTTGGGCCTATTTTCAAAAACATGTTCAGCATAGTACTCAAAAGACATGGCATTTTGTGTATTTTTGCTAAAAGCAAGATATTCTTGATATTTTTGATATTGTTGGGGCAAGGTTTTATATTTTGCTCTCCATCTTTGGAACTCACTGATAGAATTATCCTTGGTTAGTGTGACACACTCATATTCATCAGATTTAAAGTCATAAGAATAATCTTCATTTCTCTTGAAATTGTAAGAAGTGTTGCATTATGGCACCTCTTCCTCATACCATTCACATTCTGCTTCATATTGCTCATAAGCATCTGCATATTCCTTATAAGAATTGTACTCATAGGATTCATCATAATAGTAATACATGGCTGCCAATTATTCTTGAATGTATGTACCTAATACACAGGTGCAAGGACCATGCTCTGATACCACTGTAATGTCCCTTATTAGGAATTTTTATTAAAATTGCAATTTTCCACTTTTTTCCTTGGTTCGACCTTTGACTAGTTTCGATCTCTAGGTCCCAAATTTGCCCAAAATGATCCCAAATCTTCTGAGAAGGTATATGAATGATATTAGAACATAAATATGTGTTTTAGGGATGCCTTTGTACCTTTAAAAAACTTCTGCAAATACTCTTTCAATTCTGGTCAATGTAGGTAACTTTACTAGTGATTTCCCTTTGACTAGTATTGGTCTCTAAGTCTCAAATTGACTCCAAATGCCTTCAAATATTCAAGGAAGGTTTATGAATGATATTAGGAATTGAATATGATGTTCAGGGATAACATATGGCCACCAACATACCTCAACAAACTTCTCTTAAGATTCTGGACCAAGTATGCACTTTTACTAGTAATTTGGGGTTCAAATCCCCCTAAGGTAAGTACTGAAAATGGCTTCCCAAATGCCTCCAAACCCACTCAAATTTATGAAAATAGGTATGTAATGTGTTAATTATGTTATGAAGGTCTCATATGCACCATTAATGTTTTATTAAAACTGTTCTCACCCTCTTCCATTCAACTGCAAAAATCCCCAATTCGACCCTTGGGGAAATGGCACTATTTCTTCTCCCAATGCAATTAAACTGAGTAAAAATGCTTCAAGTGCTCAAGTACAGTAAATGAAACTTGTATAAGACATCCATGGAAATATATTTATCACAAATATATCAGAGAATCATCCATTCATTCGAAATCATCATTAATACATTGGCTCACAACAAGGTAGTGGGGAAATGACATTGTTCTTCCATTAAAAATGAGATTTATATATTTCTACTTGGAATTTCGACCTGAAACTTTTTGGAGATGAAGAACAGAGTATTTAATTCATATTACAAAATAAATGGGGCATTAGAAGCTCCCCCAAAGAGTACAATAGCTCACCAAAAACGCCCTCCCTCAAGGATCAAGAATATGCCCTCAAAACTGGAAATGGTTGAAGGAGCGAGCTGCAATAGAAGAAACCATGAGCTGCCCTATAGCTTACACCTGCAAATAAAGACTCCATTAAAGATCCAAATGAAAGGTCTGAATGGCCATTGCAAATTCACTAGCTCTCCCTCTTCACAATTGCAATTGCAAATTCTACAAATGATCAAAAGCCATTCTCATACTTCATTTCTACATTTTATAACCAACATTAGCCTTCTAAGGGTCGAAATCCTCCCAATAGATTCAATAGATTTCCATTTAGGAAATATTCCACATTTGCCACGTGTCTCCTAGTTCCAACCTTCCATTCTCTCCCAAATTCGATTTTGAGTCTCTTTGGCTTCTCCAACTCCCAAATACGCCTTCTTTGAGCCTATTTTTGGGGCTGACATGTCATAGTGGTAAGATGTCAGAGGTCAGGTCTGCAATTTGTCATAGTTGTCATAGATGCTCCATCATTGGTGTCATAGGAGCTAGGGAATCTAGCCCAAGTGTCCACAAACTTCCACTTCGACTCTTTATCTTCCATGGAGGTTACCAATCCTTCCCAATTCGACCTAAGATGATCAATGACATGTGTTATGACTTACCAACTCACCCAAGAGTGTTCACATTCCCATTAATTCGAATTTGCAAAAGAGAGATACCATGTATTATGAAAAATCAAGCTAGTGTGGGTCCCACATCCTCCATATGTCTCCAAAACCATTTGTCACTTAGGATTTCTCTTGAATTTATTTATTCACTCTATTTATTAAATACTTGAACCCTTCTAATGTCTAAACATTATTTATTATCCCCCTTATTCCAAATCCCAAATCTTCCACCCCAAACCTAGGAAACTAGTAATTTTTCTCCTTGGCAATTATTTGACCCTTAACATCAATTTTACAAACTCTAATGAATATGGCTAATGTGCTTAGGCCATTGTGACCCAATTCCAAATTTGGGACATGACAATCCTGAAGCTGATAGTCAAACAGTGACTCCTAAAATCAGTGAGAAAGGTAAATCTGTCCAGAAAAGTCCTAGGGAAACTGAGAATGTGGAGGAGGAACTGGAGGAGATGGAGCTTGGAGATCTGGATCTTGATAGCATTGAAGAGGCATGTAAAAATATTGAGGTCCACTCCATTCTGGATAATCAGCTTAAGCTTTTAAAGGATGGTATTCTAAAAATGAAACCTACACCATGTCTGGGGATTGGTCCCCTAAAATTGAAAGAGAGTAAAAAAAAGTTCAAAGAAGGAGGCTCGAAGAGAGGTATGAGATCCAACAAGGAATGAATAGGGTAAATTGGGGCTTGATTGGTGGACTTAGGTCAGTACCCTACGATCCAGGAAGCTTTTCTCTCTGTGAGATACAGTGCTTGATGAAAATAATTTCATGGAATATTAGAGGAACTAATGGTCCCGATAAAAGAAGAACTCTGAAAAGTAAGATTCTAAAGGAAAAACCTGCAGTTGTTATGTTACAAGAAACTAAGTGTTCAAGAGTATCTCTGGAGCTTCATGCCAATAGCATCTGGAAACAGTGTAAGTGCATGGAATTGGATGTTGATGGGAATTCTGGAGGACTAGCGATCCTATGGGACCCTCGGCTTGTGTCTCTTAATAACTTTCTCTCCACCAAGTTTAGCCTATTTGCTGCATTTCACCTTTTAGGATCTAATGCGAGAGGGAATATTACCAATGTTTATGGGCCTAGCAGTTATCCGGAGAAGTGGAATTTTATTACAAGTTTAACTAGGCTTAGGAGCTTGTTTGAAGAGACACATTGGATTGTTGGAGGATATTTTAACTTAATCAAGTCACTATCTGATAAAAAAGGGGGTGGACAAATCCTAACTCAGGAGAATACCTTGTTTGATGAATTCATTGAGAATAGCAAGCTGATTGATGTTGACATGGGGAGCAATGGTTTCACCTGGAATAACAGGCATGGAGGAGAACATTCAGTGGCTGCGTGGATGGATAGATTTCTCATTTTTGAAAGCATTATACTTTTAGGGGGGACTCTGTCATCCTGCCCAATTGCCTCTTCAGGCTCTGACCATTGGCCGGATTCCCTTATTTGGAGTAATATTGGGATGAGAATGACTAGGCCATTTAGGTTTGAGAGTTTTTGGCTGACCCGTAAAGACTTCCAAACCTGTGTGGAGGACTGGTGGAAGGTAATTATCCCCCCTCATGGAACCAAGATGTACTATTTGCAACAAAAAACTAAAATTGTTGAAACAAAAAATCAAACAATGGAATAAAGAGGTCTTCTGGGACATTTTAGGTGAGAAAGCTCAAATTGAAATACAGATGGAGTAGGTCCAGCAAAGCATCATGCGGAGGGGCTTGATAGATGAACTGGATATGGAGGAAAAAAATCTTTCTAAACAGTTACATCAAATACAGACTCAAGAAGAACTTCTATGGAAGTAGAAATCTCAGAATCAGTGGCTGAAGGATGGGGATAAGAACATGAAGTTCTTCCATAGAGCCACCATCCAACATAGACACCAGAATCAGATTTGCAATCTTTTTACCAATGAGGGTGTTTTAGTTGATTCTCATGAAGGCATCGAGCAGGAACTCATATCTCATTTTAAGGAAGTGACTACAGAACCTCAGGTGGATTGGTCTACAACTTGTAGGGAGATCAAGGCTGTTATTCTGAGGCTTATAACTAATGAGCAGAATGAAATTCTCATTCGCCCCATAGAATTCCAAGAGGTGTAGATTGCCATTAATTAAATGGAGGATGGTAAATCCTCGGGGCCTGATGGATTTATGGCCAATTTATTTCATCACTTCTGGGATTTGATTAAAAATGAAGTCTGGTAGGTGGTGGAAGAATCACGCAGCATGAAAGGGGTCCTCCTTACTTTAAACTCTACCTTTCTCACCTTGATTGCAAAAAATCCTTTGGCTGAGAGGTCGGATTTGTTTAGACCTATATCCTTGTGTAACATCATTTATAAACTCATAACGAAGGTCATGGCCAATAGACTCAAACCCCTTCTCCCCTCTTTGATTTATGTGGCACAAACGCGATTTATGGAAGGAAGACAAATTCTCGATGGTATTATCTTAGCACAGGAAATCTTGCACTCTCTTAAGACCACCAAGAAAGTTGGGATGTTACTAAAGTTAGACTTATCTAAAGCTTATGACAAATTAATTTGGACCTACATGAAAGAGATCATGATTTCCTTTGGTTTCAGCGAGGTCTGGATCAAGTGGATTGCAAATCTGACTTCCACTGTGTTCTTTTCAATCCTGATTAATGGGCATCCATCTGCTATCTTCAAGCCTACATGGGGCATTCGCTAAGGTGACCCTCTCTCACCCTTCCTATTTGTGATCATGACTAAAGCTCTTAGCATGCTTATTTCACATTTTTTTGAACAGGGGAAGATCAAAGGTCTCAAGTTCCCACCTTCTGACAAGGCTATAACACATCAGCGGTTTGTTGATGACACTCTTCTTATGGGACACTCCTCTGTTCAAGAAGCTCATCAAATTAAATAGGCTTTAAACCTATTTTTACGAGCCTCGGGGCTTACTCTTAATATGGATAAATCTCTAATTTTTTTCTTTAATACTCCGCCTGCTAGTCAAAGGAACATTATAAGGATTCTAGGGTTAAGGAAGAGCTCCCTTCCAACCAAATACTTGGGTTTCCCCCTTTCTGATAATGTTTTAAAGAAGGTTTCATGGGAGGAACTCTTAAATAAAATGCGTAAGAAACTCTCAAACTGGACGCTCTGTGCTTTAAACTTTCCGGGCAGAGTCGTCATGGCTAAAAATGTGCTACAAGCAATGCCTCTATATCTTTTCTCTATTTTATCAGCTCCCAAATCAATTCTGAAGGACATCAGAGATATCCAACGCTCTTTCCTTTGGGGAGGAACTACAGAACACAGAAAGTGGCCTCTGGTGGATTGGGATACTTTGTGTAAGTCTAAACCGAAAGGGGATCTTGGGCTCCGAGATCCAGAAAAGCTGATTACTGTCTGTGAAGCTAAGATTTGGTGGAGATGGCTTAATCATAATACCGAACAATGGGCCAGTTTTTGGGGTAAGAAGTATTCTCTGGAGTTTGACAATCAGGACTGGGTCAGGATGGATGGTTCAGAGCATGGGTCTCATATTTGGAATATGGCTAGGAAGGGGCGTGACTTGATTGGGAAACATAGCTTTTGGGAGGTTTGCCAAGGATCATCAACCAAGTTATGGTATGATGCATGGCAATAGGAACCGTCTCTTCTGAATCTGGTTAAGGATGTCTATCCTAAATCCCCTGCTTTTAACCATAACTGGAATACGATTGAACATTACTGGCAGGGGGAACTGAATGATAGAGGGTTTCGATTATGGAAACACTTGAATTAGTGGATAGGAACATTTGGGGAGGAGGGTGGCATGCACAATCATGAAATCTTGCAACAACGTCAGCTCAAATTTCAAATGGGGAAGGGCATTCTACGATGGGTATTTCAACCTAAAGGAATGTTTACTATGCAGGAGGCATACTACATCCCGAAAGGCCAGGATAAGACCATTATCGAAAGTAAATGGAAACGACTATGGGGAGCTAAACTTTGGCCTAAAATAACCCTCTTCCTCTAGTTGGTGTTGCATGGCATAATTATGACATGGGACAATATCATGAAGCGAGGATTTGAGGAGCCCTCTTACAGCATCCTCTGTGGGACTCAGGGGGAAACGATTGGCCATCTTCTTGATGAGTGTAGGTTCTGCTCGAGCTTATGGGATAAGGGAGCCATGCTTTTCCATTTTTCAGATAGAAGACGCACTGACCCCGTAGGAATGCTCAATTGTTGGAGGAAGGATCCGTTTCAAGGGAAAATTCTTAATCGAATTTGGGAACTCTTCCCTGGTTTTCTTATCCAGGAAGTATGGAAAGAACGGAATAAAAGAATTTTCATTGGAAAACATCAGACTAGCAAAGTTATATGGAGCCAGATTCAGCGTGGCATTATTGAGACTCTGCAATTAAATTATTGGACTGAGCAAGATATGAACTTATCGTCTAATGAAGTGAGTATTCTACATCAATGGGGAATCTGGGCACTACCTATCCATATCGGCAGCAGTTGCCTTCATCGAAAAGCTATGGACAGTCTAGTGGTCTGGTCTCCTCCCTTACCAAGTTGGCTTAAACTCAATTTCGATGGGGCGTCAAAGGGAAACCCGAGAAATGCTGGTTATGCCGGTGCAGTGCGGGATGCCAAAGGAAATGTCGTGTATTGTTATTATGGCCATCTAGGTATTGAGACTAACAATGTGGAAGAGTGCAAGGCGATGCTACAGGGCTTATGCATGGCAGCTAGATGTGGCATTAACTATCTCCATGTCGAGGGTGACTCTACACTGATGATTCAGATAGAAACTAGTTTGGATAATGGGACTCGGGCGGCCAAGCTGGCCCATTCGTGGCAGTTGGCGTGGCGAATAACATGTTTGGAAAATGTTATTTCATCGTTAAACACTGTCACCTTTCACCATGTCAGGCATAGTGCAAATGGATTGGTTGATGTGCTGGAAAACCAGGGAGCCAACTGCCATGATGAGGGATGGGATGGCGAGGGCCTCACCATGCCGGTAAGCACGTGTCGGGATAAATGTTTGCAAGTTGTTGAAATTGACATATGTGCGATGAATGATGTCGTTGGCCTGCATTCTAAATAATGTGAAGAGATGGTTCATAAAAGTTGGTGTACTAATGCTTACAGAAGTAACGGGAAGCCGACTGGTAATCACCTGGCTGAGTTAACCTCCCGTCCTTCTTTCATTTCATCTTCCTTGATTTCAATGATGATGAGTGATCTAAAGTGTGGGATGGAGGATGGTAATCGAGTCCCCATGATTCGAATGGGAGTTGATGATCGGGGTTTTGATCGCATGACATATTCCAAGGACACTGGACATTATTACAAGGCTCTTATCATTATGGAGAAGTTAATGGGTGCGAGTGGCATTTGGCCTTTAAATTCCCTGCTCAGGGTCAATTATTGTCATTTCTGCAGTCAGTATGAGAAGGCTTGTGTTTTGTTGAGATTTATTGTGTATTCTTGCTGGTTTGAGTGTGGTAATTATGTTGTTGTGAGGATGCCTCTGAGAGGTCGACCTGCCCATTGAGGCCGTCATCGTCATGGTGATTCTAGTAATATGCCAGGGTCATTGACGCCCAGACTGGGCCTAGCAGGGAGCATTGGCGAGCGGCATCAACTGTGGTGTTCTTCCATCGTCTCTTTCTTGAGACTTTACAAAGGGAATTAGAGGAGATGGAAGCTAATTTGTGGAGAATGGCGGGTGACTAGGAGTTGCCGCTGGAGGTGTTTTATAGCTGGAAATGACACCTCTCCGTCCGTGATGACACTTGCTTCCCTTGGTCGCATTACGACACTTCTTGAGATCAAGTTCAGTCACACAACATGACATTTGTGGATGGAGGAGTCATTTTGGACACTAAAAATGGTTGAAATTACCTCATTCTTGACCCATTTGATGTATATGACCCTTAGGAACATTTTTCCAAACCAAACCATCTCCTGAAAATGAGCAGAAAAGCCTGTTTTTGGCCATTTTTCAATATGAGCGCTGGTACACAGGCATGATAGTAGCGTGTATACCCTACTGAGCGCGACTTCACTGTTGAAATAGTAGTGTGTGTGCGTGACTTTGTCTACTGTAGAGTAGCGTACACCCCTGTTTTGGTCAAAATCTCAAAATTCGAGTAAGTTAAGTTGGTTGGGAAACCTCTTGAGCGGTTATAACTTCTTTTCCTCTTCCTCACTGACTATATAAGGAGGGTAGAAGGGCCATGTGAGAGGGAAATCCCAATTACAAAGTTATGCTGGAGGAATGGAGACCCTCATCCCCCTCTCTTGTGCTTCAGTTTTGGTAAACCCTAGCACAGTTGCTTAAAGGTTGGGATCCTTGGAGAACGGAAGCAGGAGACCTTGAATCTAGCTTTCATGAAGTGCCAAGCTTGAAGGGAGGTATAACTTTATGTACTTGCTTTCATTCATTAATAAAGATCAGACATTCTTCTCTTTCCAAATATGACCTATTAATGTGTCTTAGATTTGATTACTGTTTGATTATAGTTTGATGTCTCTTTATATTATAGATATCAGTCTTATATATGTAGTCAAATGTGTTTGAGAAAGGTATCAAGTTGTTTTGCAGGTCTGGGCATTGCGACACTGGATAAGCATTGAAGAGCGAGGGAGGCAAAGCTAGGATCAACCTTCTGAATGAGGTGCTTACATCTCTAAACCCTAATCTCTTCATTTATTTGTTGTACTTGCAGAATAGTTGTAAGTCTATCTTTATCACCGTAAGTTGGTAGTTTCTCCCATGAACTATAGGTGCATTTTCCCCAAAACAGAATGGCGACTCCACTGGGGAAAGCCTAACTGCTTAGGGGTATCCAAGGTCATTTATTCAGTCTTGTTTGATGGTATTTGTTCATTTTCTTGATTAGAATCAGTTATTAGGCTTTGTTTGACCCTCGTGGGCTTCTTACAGACCCTTCCCAGCCCTTGCAAACCCTTGTGGACCCGGGTGTGGAGGTTTTAACCCCATTTTTCCAACTTTTTCCACCTGTACACTACTGTTTGTACAACACAGTAGCGCCCATATGCTACTTTTCCTTTGCACAGTAGTGCCCATCCTGCTATGGGCGCTGGTATGCCTCATACACAGTAGCGCTCAAAATCTGGGTTTGAGTTTTTTGAGTTTTTGGGTTGTGGACCCAAATCTAGGGGCTGTGGCTGCATTTTTTGGGGTCCTTGATGACCCTAGGTCTGTGTTAAACCATTGAAAGTGGTCTTCCATCCTTGTACTGATCCTATATTCATGATTTGAACTTCTTTTGATCAATTTGGGCTTGTTTGGAAAGTTTTGGGGTTTGTTGACCCAAGTTGGGGGGTTGTGGACCTGTTTGGTGTTTTGTACCCTAATTTGAGTTTGACTGAACTTGCTTGCCCCATTTCCACTAGATTTGAAACCTATTGAGTCTTCTTGACCCTGTTTGTATCTATTTGAGTGAAATTTCTCTTTTAGGTTGGTTTCTTATCCTCCCTTATGCTTTTAGTTTTTCTTTTGTGGTGAAAGCTCAAGTGTTTTGGCTGTTGTTCAAGACCTTGTTTGCATTGTTTATGTGCAGACCTGACTTTACCAAACCATACTTCTTCATAGGTCATTTGCTTCGCTTGGGTCTAAAAGTAGTTTTTGTACTCTTTTCCCAATGTTTGGCATGCTTACATCAATAAGAATTTGAGAGTCATATTTGGTAGCTTTTAGTGTTTCATAAAGAGAACCTGAAAGTTTCTTTGCTTTGCTTTGATAGTAGGTTAGTTTTAGTTTTGTTTCTTACCTTTGAAAAGCATAAATAATTTTGATTCATTTTCTCAATAGAGTACCTTGCAAGTAGCTTAAAATATTTTAGAGTGCTTTGCATAAAAAAGAACAAGTTTTCTTTTCCATACCTATCTGTTTGAGTAGATGCATTCTTAGGTTTTGAGTTTAGACTTTATGTTTACCTTTTTTGCATTCGAAAGATTAAAAATTGCATTTGCATATGCATTCTAGATCAGAATTTTAAGACTTTCATTGAAAAGAAAAAGATTTGTGTGGTGGTAAATATTTCATTTTCAGTACTCTATCTCTATTATAACCACTCTCACACACCCACTACCTTTTTGAGTAAGCAAGTAACCTTTAAAATGAACTCTAATAAAATGTACTAGCAACATTTTATTTTCTAGGTTACACTACACCAACTAGTCTTGGTTAGGATCTTGTGTTTAAAACACCTTAAACCACCCAAGATCACATATTACGTAAAAATCGTAGTTTGACTATCATAGGTAAACCCACTTCATTCAAAGCTTGCCTGGGATCTATGCAGTAGGTCTTGTGAGATCAGATTGTTGGTAATACTCCTCCTACTTTTTGTTTCGAGCATATACCAGGATTGGCTCACGTTTGGGGGCTATTTTGAGTTTCCGGCTCAGTTACCCTGCCCACGCCTTCTGATTCGACCAGGGACTGTTCCCCCAGGAGTTTTCGGTGTTGTGGTATCCTTAGTATCTGACCATAGGTTCATACACAAGTGACAGTGGAGGGTATATCTGCTGTACCTAGGATAGACGTGGGAGGAAATCCCTTGCAGGTCTTTGGGAGGGCGGTTGGGTGATTCCAGCGCTTTCACCCTCAGTCATTGTATTGTGGACCCTGGGTAACTGTTCTTCATACTTCGTTGATCTGTTCTGGTCCCTCATCATCCTAGACTCTTCTCCGGAAGGCATCTGTTTGCCTGGTTTGATTTACCTAGGAACTTTTTAGTGGTGTGCTCTTTGTACTACTTGTTTTAGTTTTCCTTAGAGAACTTCTTGTTCATTTGAGCAGGAAACTATGTCTAGCATTCCAACGAGTTCCAATCAAGGTACCCCTGTTTCGGGGGATCCTTGTGCTGTTCCATTCATTGGAAACATTGGTACTCCCTTAATGGCTACTCTGAATCTTCCTGGATTCACGATTGGGCTGTCGGTTTGGTTGTTTTCCACTCCGAATGCCTTGCATGCTCCTGACGCTTCTTTTGTGAGCACCTCAAATCAAGAGAATCAGAACCCTGTGCCTCCTTTTCCAGTAACATCTTCTCCTCCTCCTTCTACCTCATGTGGCGAAAGTAGCAATACTAGTAGCCAGCAGTCTAAAAGGAGTAGACGGAGGAAGAATAGGAAGAAGATGCCAAAACAAGGGGGTAGCAACCCAGCCTCTGCAAGTCATGTTGGGGGCAAGCACCCTTCCTCTACAAGTCATGCAGGGGGCACCTACCCAGCCTCTGGAGGTCATGCTAGGAGAAAACTTTTAGTCACTGAAAATCATACTGAAAGTTTGTCTTCAACCACTGTCATTCATGTTGAGGACACGTCATTGATCACTGCTAGTCATATTAATGGCAAGTCACCAGTTCCTGTGAGTCATACTGGAGACACTAGATCAACCACTGCAAGCCATGCTGAGGGAGTTGACATTGTCGACAAACCAAACAAACAGAAGCTTAAGTTCCCTTATAAGTTTTGCGAGGGAGATCACCTTACTTACTTGTGCCCTGTACTTCCAGAAGTGCAAAAAGTGTGGTCCTTAGTTCAAAAGTCTAATGCTTCTGAGCAACCAGCCTCTGTGAGTCATGCTGGGGGCAAGCTGTCAGCCAATGCTAGTCATGCTGAGAGTACTGACGTTGTAAAGGAGTCTCGACCTATAGGACGGAAAACAAAGTTCCCTTGTAAACTTTGTAAGGGAGATCACCTTACTCACCGATGCCTTGCCATTCCAGAGGCACGAAGAGTGTGGTCCATGTTTGAAGGAACCTCTGTTCCTGAGTTGTCTATAGATTCCCTGCAGTCAGATCAACCTTTGGTTGATAAATTGGTTGAACCAATGCAATCTTTGGTCGACCCCACTCTTCCTTTGGAGAGTGAAGTGATCGAATCAATGCAATCTTCGACCGATCCCATCAGTCCTTCGGAGATTGATGCACCTACTGCTGAAGTCTTCTGCATTACCAGTTTGGATTTTCCTAAAAAAGGGGGCACTTCATCTGTGCCATGTGAACCCCTACCAAGCCCTAGGATTGTTTCCTTTGATTGGAATAGTCTAGCCGAGCCTCGTCTTCCTTCTTCGACACCTTTCCAAATAAAGGTTGATATCGGGAACCATACGGTTGATCGATGCATTGTTGATGAAGGTGCTTCTGTTAGTATCTTATCCGCTTATGCTTGGAGAGATTTGGGTTTCCCTAATGTCATTCCAGTTGTTAATTGGCCGTTGACCTTCAATAAAAGACATAGTGAACCGTTTGGATTCCTCCGTCAGGCAAATGTAACTTTGGGTGGAAAAACAGTCTTAGTTGATTTTATGGTTTTAAAGGACCCTATGGACTTTGATATGATCCTCGGGTGTGATTACGTTTATGATATGCATGCTGTGGTGTCTATGCTCTTTCGTGTGATGCATTTTCCTCATAACGAAAGCATTGTCACTATCGACCAGCTTGCATTCGTTAATCCTCCTTATTACCCAACTGTAGACCAGTCAAGTCCCTCGTCATTAGGCACTACTATGTCACATGGGAATTTTGTGGCATATTGTTCTTTGAGTTCAACTGCTATTGAGAAGGAGTCTCTGAGTTCATGCTTACCTTCTCGGGACTTGGTCCCAGCTTTTGAAAAAATGACACCTCCATCTGAATGTTTAGATATGTATTCTATCAGGGATGATATGCTTCCTTCCGATGAAGTTTTCCTAGAGTCTATAGTACAGTTTGCCATTCACTTGGATGTTGATCCAGTCGCAGTCATGTCCAGCCCCGGTTTGACCTTAAAGCCAGATCTTCCTACTGTTGAGTCTTTGAACTCTCCTATAGATCTGCAAATCAGTGTTCCTGCTGAGTTCGATTTTGCTTCTAGAATTTTCAACTCCCGTGATGATGAATTTGTTTCTGCAGATTCCATCATGTCCTTCAAGTTTGATCTTCATCCTGAAGTTGATCTTGTTGATTGCAAGTCCTCGGGCATGGGTACCATAGAGTCTTCATTTGAAAACTTTGCCTTGTTTATGCCTGTTGTTGATGATAGTGAAGTTGAAAGTATTTCTACCACAGTGACTTATATCGGGTCTTTCTTTACATATGTTTTAGATATGATCCTGGTACTAATGTTTCTTGGAGACAGGATTCTTAGCTGGATGTATACTTGCTTACTGGTCATTTTTGACACCTTGCGCGACCATGTCAGGTATATTCGGAACGTTGCATATAGGTTTAGGCTTCCCTTCTGTTATGTTGCATTTGAACCTTTTGCCATCCGAATTCGCCATAGGGTTGAACATGTTGGATATTGGTGTGTTAGCCATCTCTTTATGCATCGTGCACCAGTTCGACAGCAGAGCCTACCTAACATGGGTCACCCTAGTTAGCACCCTTATGCCATTCTGGTACCCTTGCTGAGTTTTTCTCAAAGGCTTGGGAGCCTTTTTAGATTTACCATGACTTTGAGAAGAAGCCTCATATATTTCTTCCTCATATATTTATGGCCATCCCTGATAAGGCTCCCATCTTTGTGTTCAAATTACATATGCATCTGTTATGATCCCGCTTGTGCTAATGAGCCTGAAGCCAGCTTCCATGCTTTTAGCCCATTGTATAAGCCTCTATCTCTGATCTCATTTCCGCTAAGCCCTGTATCATTTTTCCCTCACAATTTGACACCTTTTACCTAGAGGAGACACACCCTAAGTGTCCTTATCTTGCTCATGTTCCTTGCATTAGGCATAGCTTTGTTCCATGTGCTTGGAGATAGTTTTGCATGTCCCTGACACTCGTCTCCTCCCATTTTGAGCATTCTTCTTTTACTTCGACCTCGTTAAAAACAATAAGTAGGTTGCGAGCATTCTTCTTTTACTTCGAGCTCGTTAAAAATAGTAAGTAGGTTGCGAGCATTCTTCTTTTACTTCGAGCTCGTTAAAAACAGTAAGTAGGTTTTGAGCATTCTTCTTTTACTTCGAGCTCGTTAAAAACAGTAAGTAGATTGCGAGCATTCTTCTTTTACTTCGAGCTCGTTAAAAACAGTAAGTAGGTTTCGAGCATTCTTCTTTTACTTTGAGCTCGTTAAAAACAGTAAGTAGGTTACGAGCATTCTTCTGCCTTCACTTCGAGCTCATTAAAAACAGTAAGTAGGTTACGAGCATTTCTTCCACCTTTCCTTCAAGCTTGTTAAAAACAGTAAGGAGACTATGAGCATTTCTTTCATCTTCACTTCGAGCTCATTAAAAACAGTAAGGAATTTGTGAGCATTTTCTGTATCTCCTTTGAGTTTGTTAAAAACAGTAAGGAGGTCATGAGTTTACTTTTCCGGACTCGTTAAACCTTTACACAAAAGATCCCTATGGAGTTCTTTTAAGCCCTTTTCAAACTCTTTAAATATGAAAAGTTTTCCGAGCATAGTTGTCTTTTCGGGCTCGTTAAAATAACTAAACCGACATCCACTTAGGTATAGAAGTACCCCTTTTCCGGGCCTTGGTGGATAATTTACGGAAAAGGTATACTCTAGGTATACTCTTGTATTCCGTAGAAGAGTTCTTCTTCCATCATTTTACACTTTTTCGGGGAAGGAGACTAGCTTTACGAAAAAGGACCTTCGGAATCGTCTTTAGGGTTTTCAGACTCTTGAAATGAGAAAACACAAGCGAGCATTAATCTGCTTGGGCTCAATACTAAAATCCATGAGCAGATATATGGAGTTATTGTTTAAGTTTTTCAGACTCCTAAAAATTGAAAACACCGTCGAGCACATACCAATCCGGGCTCAATATAAAATCCACAGATAGGTGTATAGAGGACTGTTTAAGTTTTTCAACTCTATAAGCAAGAAAACACCACCGAGCACAGACCAATCCTGACTCGATATAAAATCCACGGATAGGTGTATGGAGTTTTCTTCTAGGTTTTTCAGACTCCTTAAATATGAAAATACCGTCGAGCATGCTTTAGTTCTTTGTCAAGCTCGTTAAAAAATGAAAAAGGAAAGGGAAGGGAAGAATGTTAAAATATATTTCAATATGATGGCAGCAAAGTCAACTATCTCCTTGAACAAAGCACCTGTTTTGAGTCTATCAAACAAGTTGGGTTCTAGTGTTTGCCTTAGTATAAACTGATCTCAGAGTTCTTACTCCTACGTTTGGTTAGTCTTCCAATCATATGGAGAATCTGTTAATGTCTCCTACATTGCAGATTTGCATCATGGTCTCTTTGTGTTCAAAGCTGCCTAAGTCACTCTTGTGTCGTGCTCATTGTTCAAGGATATAACCTGTGTCGGCCATTCTGGAGTTTCCTTGACCTCATGTGTCGGCCATTCCTTGGTGTCAGTATGTTTCATCATGTGTTCATTCCTACTCCAAATCAGCTCATACCTGTTGAGTGTCCCTCGTGTTGGATGATGGAGGATGCATTAAGGCCTCCCTTCCGATGGACTTCTTCCCATCGACTTCAACTCATTGTTCTCTGGGAATGAAGTATAGAGTTTCGGTTAGTACCTTGGGGATTGTAGTCATTAGTGGCAATTTCCCTCGCTATTGGATAGATGGGAATACATCAATGTCTCCTATCCGATGGATTCTTCAAGTGTTCGACGGCAAGACCATCTATTCACACTTGCTTGAATGTACTAGGTACCTTGGGTTCCATTTTCATTATTGGTGGACACCCTCGCGTTTGTTAACGGTATACATCAATGACCAGTAATCAAACGATACCTCCCATGTTCGACAACAACTCATTTATTCACATGGATAGGTTTTTACCTTGGGTTTTTTTTGGATGAAGACCTTGGGATCCTCGATAGCATCACCTCATTTATGTTATCGCCCAAGTTGCGCAAGACTGAGCCACACTCTTTTTGGGCTCTTGATGAGACATAGATCCAGCTTGTTTTCTATGGCTATGTTCTCCAGTTTTGACATAGATCCACCTTGTATTTATGTGGCTATGTTTACACTTATGTTCCTCATGGATCCACGCTTGTATTTTAGTGGCCATGATATATGCATCAGTATTTGGATCATTATTGTATCCTCTTGGAGGTCATGTTCCACCATTTGAACATGGACAGTTACCCCAAGGATGAGTTTGTCTGGCGTTGCCTTTGCTTTCAGGTACTTCATTTGAGCCTACGATTCTTGGTTTCTCTGTTCCTCCATGATTCAACTCTTTGTTATTTATAATGTATTTCGACCATCGTTTCCCGAAATCCCTCTGACCTCGTACATTAGGGGGCATCTGTTATAGCTTGAAATGACACCTCTCTGTCCGTGACAACACTTGCTTCCCTTGGTCGCATTACGACACTTCTTGAGATCAAGTTCAGTCACACAACATGACATTTGTGGATGGAGGAGTCATTTGGGACACTAAAAATGGTTGAAATTACCTCATTCTTGACCCATTTGATGTATATGACCCTTAGGAACATTTTTCCAGACCAAACCATCTCCTGAAAATGAGCAGAAAAGCCTGTTTTTGGCCATTTTTCAATATGAGCGCTGGTACACAGGCATGATAGTATCATGTATACCCTATTGAGCGCGACTTCACTGTTGAAATAGTAGCGTGTGTACGTGACTTTGTCTACTGTAGAGTAGCATACACCCCTGTTTTGGTCAAAATCTTGAAATTCGAGTAAGTTAAGTTGGCTGGGAAACCTCTTGAGTGGTTATAACTTCTTTTCCCCCTTCCTCACTGACTATATAAGGAGGGTAGAAGGGCCATGTGAGAGGGCAAGCCCAATTACAAAGTTATGCTGGAGGAATGGAGACCCTCATCCCCCTCTCTTGTGCTTCAATTTTGGTAAACCCTAGCACAGTTGCTTAGAGGCTGGGATCCTTGGAGAACGGAAGCATGAGACCTTGAATCTAGGTTTCGTGAAGTGCCAAGCTTGAAGGAAGGTATAACTTTATGTACTTGCTTTCATTCATTAATAAAGATCAGACATTCTTCTCTTTCCAAATATGACCTATTAATGTGTCTTAGATTTGATTACTGTTTGATTATAGTTTGATGTCTCTTTATATTATAGATATCAGTCTTATATATGTAGTCAAATGTGTTTGAGAAAGGTATCAAGTTGTTTTGCAGGTCTGGGCATTGCGACACTGGATAAGCATTGAAGAGCGAGGGAGGCAAAGCTAGGATCAACCTTCTGAATGAGGTGCTTACATCTCTAAACCCTAATCTCTTCATTTATTTGTTGTACTTGCAGAATGCTTGTAAGTCTATCTTTATCACCGTAAGTTGGTAGTTTCTCCCCTGAACTATAGGTTCATTTTCCCCACAACAAGTTGGTGGCGATGGCCTACTAGATTCATGATCCAGGGAACACTCGGGGTCGTATGGCTCTCTACAACAGAGCGGTGGTCACGCTTTGGGTTACTAAAACGCTCATTGTGTTGACATCCATTTTTTTCACCATTTTTATCATCAAATATACTTTGAGTGGCGTTATTTTTACTATTTTGATATAATAAAGCACTATTTCTGCCATTCAAACCATCAAAAAGACCAGGAATGCATATATTTACTTATCATATGAATTTTGGTCAAATATCACCATATTATGATTTATTAATGTTTAATTGACATTTTTGTGGCTTGTTTGGTATTTAGTTTTGATTATATAGGTTGTGGTTATCAAACGAACCTCCATTCAGACGTGGTCGTCGTTCAACCCTTCATTCAACCCGCGTATCCGTTGGTTAGCATATTTTGGAGTATTAAAGGCATAAAAAAATATGTGGATGTTGTTTCCCACCTGACACGCATGATCTAGAAGCTTCTACCTGTAAAAATTCACCTCATTCAGTATGGCCAGCAACCTAGCATTTATTTTGTCAAAGACGTGTTTTGAACAGGAAGCCAATTTTAGGCTTGATTCCTGGGCAAATGAAGGTGAAATCGTAAATTCTGGGACATGGTTTTTGTGCGCAATAGGCCCATATAGGTCACTAAGGGGAATTTCGCCAAAATTCCAAGCTGTTTGAGAGACATCCGTGGTTCCTTAAGCTAACTTGCCCAAAAAATGGAAACACGTGGCTGGCCATTGCGGATTATGTTCCTGTTGTAATGGGTTGTTTCTCCAGCTGTTTAAACCTGTTATTTTTAGAGGTTGACCACTGAAAGGGTCGACCTACTCTCTCTTTCTAAAATCTATATAAAGACCTCCAAGATTGAGAAAGAAGAAGTGAAAAACAGTGTGTAAACTCTGCCCCAGTTTAATAAAAATTTCTGTTTGCAGCTGTTGATGATCAGTTTCATTTTTTTGTTGATGGTTAATGACTGAGTAGCTTAGGAAACAAACTCCTATTGTTGGGAAGGTCCCCTCAACAATCAGAGGTTCATCTTGTACATTCAACAGTTTATTTCTTTGTATTTTCAACTAGTCATTTTGTTTTTTGCAAATAGATAGTTTATGTCTCAGTTATCTAATTATTTATGTTTTCATGCAGCTATCCTTCTCTCACTTTCCTGTAAACTCTATTCTGTTGCTAACTCAATCTATTCTTTAGAATTAGGAAGTGGTTGACCAAGTTTAATGTTTTTGTAGTTTTCTTTCAATTTTCTTCCATCATCTATAGCTAGATATTGCTTCCAACTCTTCCATCAATTTCTTCTTCCTCTCGCTGTAGGTTAATTCCCTCAATTAATCTGCCTCTTCCTGTAGCTGTAGGTTAACTCTCTTCTTCTCAACCTTCTTCTCACATCTCATAGGATATTTCATCTTCTTAGATAATGATTAGAGTAGATAATTTCTCATTAGTTTATCCTCTAACTAATCCATCTATTGCTTCCCTTGCACTGTAGGATCATATGCATCAGCCAGCTGGTAATTAAAGTCATCCAAAATTCTTCTTTTCCTTAGTTTAACTCGGTTACCTCCATTCAGACTGTCATTCGGACCGCCATTCATACAGGCATTCGGATCGTCATTCGGACCTTTACATGTTCTGCACTGTTTTAGGTATTTTTCAGAATCTGATTTCTTCTACCTTTCAACCATAATTCTTCTTGTTTCTAATTAAAAGTTTTTAATGTAATTAAGATCATGTGTTATGTTACATAGAGTTTTAATTAAGTTTTGTCCTTCTTCTTAGTTTCCTTACTATTTATTCTAATCTTCTTTTCAACTAATTTTCAGAATTATGTCTTTTATGTTGGATTTGCTAATAAGTTACTGTTTTAGAATGTATCAGTTTTATTTTTAAGTACAGTTTATTATAAGTTTTGAATATTCGCTTCAGATGAGATTTAATAATTCTATTTTCTAAGTTATTTTAGTTTTAATAGTTTCTTCATTAATCATAGGATTAGTTTCCCATTTCATGTAACTAATGAAGATGATCATAACATAAGATTTGGATCATAAATAAATAACCTTATCAAGTTTTCTACTTGTTTCTATATTAAACAAGTTTTCTACTTGCTTTCAAATCAATTCAGTTCAATTAAACATCTTTATTAAATTTCCTACTCGCGTCATTTGTTAATCAGTTTCCTATTTTCATAGATAGAATAAATTCTTGCATTTGAATTGTGAAATTCATGTAAGTAGTTTAAAATCATATAGTTGCATCTTTAGTCAGCTTAGGTTAGTTCAAGCCTTCGATCCTTCACATATAGTGATTGCATCTCATAAGCTTCCTTCCCGGGTTGACAGTTAAATGTTGAATTAGATAGCATATATTTTACCCAACACATTTCACAGACCCTGGAAGCCCAGGTCGACATTCTGGAGAATTCGCAACGTTTGAAGAAGCTCGAGGATAATTGCAAGGATCATGCAGAGGAAACTCACTGGATACATATGAATTGGATGCCATTGCAGCGGATTTGGGCATTTCATACTTAACTTTCCCTAAGAAAGTGGATCACCCAAAAGTTATTGATCTTCGAGGCAAGGCTGTTGGGATGGAATCTACTCTGGTTGTTAACCTTGATGATGAGATGGGGCTGATGGGTTGAATCTCTGCTCGTGACGGTGGGCTGGTGTGGTTTGATCTTGTTGTTTTACTTTGGGATCCTTTTTTCCGATTGGTGCCTCTCGAGGCTTTTGTTATGTAATGGGATGTTGAACTCTGTTGGTTTTGGTGACTGTGGGTAACATGGATCCTTTTTGTTGCTGTATCGGTTATGTTTAGATATGCTTGTTCTTCTCAAAAGTACTATGTTTTGAAACTCTGCTTCTTTTAATTACTGTATGGGGATAGGACTGTTGGTACTAATCATAGTTGTTATGTTTTGGACTTCGGGCACTCCTGGAGAGGGTTTCTATGTGGATAGTTATGGGATTTTGGGTCTGTGGGGTGGTTGCTTCAGCGCCTTATGTAATGTCAACTTTGTGAATGTAATCTTTACTTGGATGGAATAGAACGAAGTTCTCTTTTGCTTAAAAAAAAAAAACATAAGAATTTGATTTAAAAGATGAACCAGTCCGAGAGCATACACAGGAAGGAAATCCCCTTCTATCACGCAATGAAGAGGTTACATATGCTCCAGATACTCCAAATGTGACCAAGGAAAATGTAATGGAAGAATGTATGACTGAAAATCCTTCTTCTAACATTGAAGCTCTTGTTAACTCTTTCTCTAAACCTCAAATTTCTAAGTGGAGGCCTAAAACTAGAGCTAGAAATAGTTTAAGATTGAATATGAGAAGGATTCTTGATCCTAGGTTTGAAAGGAATGAGATAACTACAATTGAAGATTCTTCAAGTGAAGAAGACCCTAACATGAGAAAAGTGGAACAAAGTTTAGAAAAAACCTTTGAAGATATAGAGAAGAATAACAAAAAAATTCCAGAATTAATTGAGCAGAATTATGAGGTTCATGAAGAAGAAAGAATTCAGAATTTTGATATTGGGTCAAGCTCAAGAGTTTTCTAGATAGAAGCTCAAGCAAAAGAGGAAAATATTAAAAGGATAGAAGAATTATTTGAAACTCAGGAAGATTTTCTTATTGAAGAGAACATTTAAGTTTCTCTAGGTTTTAATGATGAAGAAGACCCTGAGCATCAGATGCCAATGAAAAAAAAGATCAAAGATCAAAGTTCTTAAGAAATATCTGCAACTTTATAAGACACAAAATGAGTACCTCAATGATTCAAACGATAAACTGATGAAATCTAATAGAAGGTTAAGGGAATAATTATAAGAAGTCAATGGTCACTATCAGGAATTGATAGTAGCTACAAAAGAAGTGTTAAAGAGAATGAAAACTGTGCAAAGGCAGGATGAAGAGTTAGCAAAGCAAAACACAGAATTACAAAACAAATTTCAGGTAATGGAAGAAGAACATGCTCAAGTTCTAAAAATATCCCATGCACTAGATGGACTTACAATGTTGGCAAAAGAAAATCATTGGATTTGAATCAATGATAATCATACACTTGTCGATCAAGTTTTGATGACACATCTAGATGTACTCGAAAGTCATATTTTCAAGGAGTCAGTTTTTGTTATTTATAGAAAGTTCTTTATTTTTTAAACCTCTTAACATATCTGAGTCCTTAAATAGTGGATATGTTAACTACTTTTTGAAGCCCTTATGTAATTATAAAAAGGAGAATGATAGTATTAGTATGGGGAGGTATTTTTTTTCCAGAACAGGGTTAGATGATATCAAGCTGCTGCTTCAGGACTTATGACTGATTCTATGTAAGAACATTGGAGACTGTAATTTTGGAATGACATATATAATATATAAGCCATGTTTGATCCATTATCTTAGTAAAATTTATTGATCAGTTTGATCACCTTTCTCATCATTTCATTTTCTGATAAAGTGTTTATCCTAAAGTGCTTTTGAGTTTGTGTACTTTTCTAAAGTTCATATTTAGAATGTTTTTCTATTTATGATCTCTCAAGCAGTAGATTCTCAAACTGGTTTATGCTTATATTTTGGACATGTTTCACCTGATCTCCAAACCTAGTTATTGATTTAATTATCATATATTATTGATTATTCTGTTATACCTCACTGCCCTATTATCGAATAATTCCTTCACATCTTATAAAAAATTCAACCTTTGGAATATTTTATTTTGGATGTTTTGGCTTTGCACTTCTGTAGTCTAAGTACAAATTCCAGTGCAAACAGTTTCCAACGCCTCCCGATATCAAGGGAGTTCAGGGCAATGGTGCGTATAGTGCCCATATTGAGCGCATATGGAACATGCATAATTTGTATGCAATGTTTTGGACTTAGATGTGGGCGAGGGAGCTATGCCCCCTTTTATCGTCGGTGGAGCATGAGTGATGCTAACGGGGGTTTTGAGAAAATTCCTTAGATCTGGAAAAGTAGGAAATAAGTTGGTTGCATGGCCTTGCTGGATGCAAAGAGAACACGACAATGTAACCCTTGATTGGAACTATTGATCATAACTAGGGATTTTAACTCTTGCTAGTTTATGCCCCCTAGTTTAGGCTTAGCGGTTTCCATTGAATTGGATGTAGATTTGGGTAATCGGGGACATTTCAACTTCGGTTGTTTGGTACCCCCATTGGGGGTCTTAGCAAAAAATAATTGTGGTTTAGTTGTAGATGTCATAAGTTGTCTTGTCGTAATTGAATGCGTTACAGGACTTGTGCTTTTAATAGCCAAAATAGGAACAAACTCATAATGAGCGACTGGTTTGGAAGCCATCTCTAGGTAGTGTGGTGTAATATATCATACCGGGATCCCCAAAGTGAGCCCAGGGAGAGTTAATTGAGCCATAATCGGTGTCCCTGATACACCCGTGGGAGGGTACAAGAATGGGATTTGAAAAATTGGTGGTACCAATGGAATCAATGTTCGTTCAATGCCATGACTTAGTGGTGGTGTTGATGATGGTGTTGAGGTGAAGGACAAGGCGCCATTTTCAGTAGTAAAAATTGTTCACAATAGGTGATCGGTTGCTATGGGGATCATTGGTGGTGGTCCCGAATATAATCCTAACAAATTGGATTCCTTGTACATGCCAGAGGAAATGTCAACATACAATTGATTATATCCTAGTACAGACGGTAGGAAATTGTCAGGATTGCTCGTGGTGTTGGGATCATAGTAGTTGAGTTGGTCAATGGTAACTACCTTCCTATTTAAGGGAAACACCATGATATGGAGGACTAAGGAGGCCACTGCCTTCATGGCTTACATATAACTATTCCCAAAGAGGATGTTGTAATCGAATTCAACGTCGACGAATTCGATATTGATCATGACCATCTCTCCCCCAGATCTATGGGGACATTTTGGTACAATCCTATTGGTTGGGATAGTATCCCATCATATGCACAAATATAGATAGACGAGGGGACCATCTCAAGAGACCCTAATCGTTTCTAGACTTTTCCAAACATAACACAAGTGGATGCTCCTTTTCCGATGATACATCGATGAATCATGACGTTATTCACAGTGACTGGAACTTGAAATGCAACTGACGACGGTAGTCACGGATCACCTTTGTCAAGATCAAAGCTCATGAGGTGCAAGTCAGAAGGATCAATGACACCTAGTGCATTAAGTAATGCGTTTCTCTGTGTTGGGAAATATTGTAACACTTCTAATGTAGAAATGGCTGCAGGGGATTGAGCCAAGTCATCCACAATACTATAATTGTGGGTGGTTTTCATGTGAGGGTTATTAGGGGTATGCTGAAGTGGAAATTTCAGAATCTGTGGGATTTGTTTGGTATTTGGTTGAGGTATTTGTTGAGGGCCCCCCCGAGGGAATAGAAACCTTTTCCACTTAGGAGGTGGAAGGCCCATCATAACCCTTGGCTCATGTCACATACCCCAATTTTGCAAAAATAATGTAATTATTTTATTAATATTCCTGAGACATTATGTTAAATTTAATGCTAAGTAGGAATTGATGACTCAGCAGAGTCACCAGAAATGGAATGTAAATTCTGAATATTTTATTATTAATAAATAAATTATGGACACAACAGCATGGGAGAGCTGTTAAAAGAGGTTACTGGTCTAATTGGTGGATGGAACTAGGTGGAAAGACAAAAGACCAGTGGCAGCATCCTCAAACACTTCCTGAGTTGCAGGTGGCAACCTCCCTATATTTTGGGGTCATGATTCCCCAAGAAAGTGGAATCTGAGCAGGTGGCTCATTAATGGCAGTTAACCGAACTAAGACCTAGGCAATCTTTTAAATAGTACTCAATGATTTGAGCTGGGGGTCAGCATTGTTCTAGAGGGAGAATACATTCAGATGAATGCTATTCAGGAGTCCCATTGAGGAAGTGGGAAAAACAGTAAGGAAGTGTTTTGAGTCAGGAAGTTGCAGTAACTTGGTTCCACTGTAGCTGCTTTGGCTGAGGGAATTGTTGGCTGTACCTAGTTCCAGCCAGTTAGACCAGAGCAAGCTCGGGGGTCTTGAGAAGTGCTGTCTGGGCACTCTCCAGGAATTTGGTAGGGAGGAACAGCCTCCCACTGCTGTTATTGTCTACCATTAACACAGGTTCTGCCACTTTTCCTGTTGTTTATAGATTTAGTTAACATGTAGAATGGACTATCTCATCTGTGTTTGAATAGTATTTATTTCAGCAAAGTTAGTCTCTCTGTATTGTCATTAGATAGAATTTGCAGAACTAATATGTCTTAGAATTTCCCTATTTATCACACAGATCGAGTAATTGTTTTATACAGAATATGTTTGTTATTATTACAGTAATAGAATATTATGGTAACTTTATCTAGGTTTATTATTAATAGTTAAATAATAAATATAGAGTATTTATACAGTAATTATTCCTGTAAATACACTTATTAAAAAAAAATTATAGGAACAGGCACATAGACAAATTTTAGAATTTCAGTGAAATATTCCCATAGAGAAATTAACAGGTATAAATTCTAGCTGAGCAAATATATCAGTTTATATCTGCCTCATGTTTTAGTTAAATCAGGATACAGGTTATTCTTTGTATCAAGATATAGGTGAACAAAATTTATATCAGTAAATTTATCTATATTCAGAACATAACTGACTGTTATCGATTCTCCATAAGTTGTGAATTGCAGTAAGATTACATTTTTTAAACTTTTCCATACAATCTTATTCGACAAAATCTTAGTCAATACAAACAATTAAACTGTAAATAACGAATCGTGGTGAAAGTTGTTGTATTCAAAACCTATCTCTATAGTTATTACAGCCAAGATGCTTACAACAGAGTTGACAGAGCTATTAATCATAGGGCAGAAGTAAGTTAAAAGACAAACATAATGACTAGCTCGAAGCCGAGTCTTCAACATAGAAATTTCATTTTTCCTTTGTCAAAATCTTTCCATTATCACAAGCATAGGTTTCTGCTCATTATCGAGCTTATTTTACATGCAATACACAGCATTGTTAGGGTGTTCCCATAACAATAGTCAAACATCATAATACACGCAGAGAGTTATCACCGAACTCAGCCATCGTTAGCTTTTTCAAACCCTACTATTAATTATTAACAAGGAGACAATTGTTACCGTATGTAAACATAAAACAAAAAAAATTCACAACTCGTTCCCAGCCACAACAAAACTTAAACACTTTTCATATTTTCTTATATATTTTAACCTGGGAAAGAACCCCAATTCGCCAGGGTTATCAATAATTTATTGGTCTATCACAGTAAGGGTTAGTGAACCCTATCCTTATCTTTTAACACACAAAACCAAAGAAAACGCAGAGAACTAAGACGTTGCTATCACCTACAGCCGAGATATTTTGTCTCTGAAGAAAGCCGAGAAACTTAAACATTCTTTCATTTGTACAGGGTGTTCATTAAGAGAAACGCAAACAGTATACATTCACTATTGCAGAACAACATTCATTCAACTTCCACAGAGTTGGGTGATAACCCTTTTTCCTTAAAAATACAATGATAAATGAAAACCCCAAGGTCGTCATGACAGACCGAGCTTTAGCTTGTTCCTCGAAATCATGACAGTGTTTACAAACCCTATCTACTGCTAGCAAACCCAAATATTACATATGACCACAATCATGTTCACTAACACGACAACAACCAGTTACAAAGGAGGTCTTTCCAGACACAACCCTAGCAAAACAAAACTATCAAAGGGAGAAACAGCCATGGTATAACCAGGCTTACCCGGGAGGAGCCAGCGCTAGAGAAGAAGCTTCGTACACCTTCAGGAGAGGTTAAAAGCCTGCACATTACAAGTTGACGGGTATTGTCAACATTTATTTTAAATATAAACATTCTTTTTAAACTGAAATCTACGAAACCATTGATAATTCTTACCAGCAACTGTCGGAGGAAGCAAACCCAGTAAACAACCTGGTAGCCACGAGTTGAGCCAGATAGAACAACCTCATCATAATCGTCAGAAGGATGAGCAAGAAAAAAATTCAAGTTTTCCTTCTCCTTTGATAGCCATGACAGGTAACATACTGTACAAACCCTTAAGCTGTGGATGAACCAGTTTGGGGAGCACGATTAAAAAAAAAAAACCATGACATGACCACCTCATGGATAAAGACAATAGGAAACCCTAACTCTAAATCACACAAGTAATAAGTGTAAGACTGTAAGTAGCATGCGACTTAAACTACAGTGACAGCAAACGATAACCAAGATGCCCCATGAATTATAAAAGACGCCTGTAGCAGAGTTTATAGACTTACAAACCATACGAGGATTAAACTCCAGGACTATAGCCTTAACAGAATTACAAGTTACAGTGCCATAAAGAACAAACTCAGACAATGAGGGTTTCTCTCATACAACTCGAGCCCGAAGGCAGAGAGAATGACCAGGTAGGGTTCGGACAGACTTATATATAACCAAATGCAAGGACGAGAGCCATCCACGTAGCCCTTTAGATTATCAACTTGCCATGGGTTGACTTCCTAAAGTCCAACTGCAGCTCAAATTATTTCTCATCAAATTTAAATCATTGCAAGGATGAAAGTCTTATTCATAGTATGAATATTTCACTATGATTGAGACACAAACATCGTATAGTGCATATCTTGAAACCGGGCCATCGTTAGTTCCTAAGGTACATAATATATCCCCTACAATCATTTAAAAAGTGATGTAGTCAATTTCAAACGAGAGTTCCTCATCATTAAAACATTGAAATATTACCTTTGCAAATATAATGGATACATCGTTTATCTATAAGATCTTATTACTATAATTTGCCCATCACCATTGTTAACAATAAGAACAATAACCTTTAGTCTTGTGAGATAGAGATATAAATCCATCTATAATTCCATACATGGACGTGGATTAAAAACAAGGAACAAAGATTCTAGGCATGAGTTAAACTTGGTGTGATCATACAAATTTTTAAGTTGACGATGGATCATCAATTGTAAATGAATATCACAGTACATCGCTATAGTTATCACAACTCCAAATTCATGCGAATAATAAGGGTCACAGCCATAGTCACAGCTAATATTTGACAGAACATCACACAATGCTAACATTACGTCATGCACACGAAGAAAATGCTACAAATAACATGATCCAGTGACAGTATACAGCCTTAACAAAGAGTCATTTTCACAATGCAATAATGATGACAAAGAGACTGTAAATCATCGAAGTGCCTGTCTAATATTATCCAGAATAATAGTAATCATGACACACAGATTATCAACTATCTATCAAGCATAAATTTCATGAAGATTATAGGAAAAGAACTCTACCATCTTACACATGACAACCGGTAAGAATATTTAAAATCTTCTCTGAGCTTTATAGTGCGGTGAAAAGAATTATGATGCTTATAAAAATTCATTTACAGTGATCCATACTTACCTGTGTACCTGTGAACAAAAGACGAATTATGCATTAGCTTGTAAGCTAAGTAAGCCAGTCAGCTATGGCTAGTTCTCCCTTTGAAGTTAAGAACAAAGACAACCAATAACTGAAATCAAAACTCACATTAGTGTTATAACAGAATAATTTAAACAAGATCATGATCAGTTAATTAAAACAAACAGGTCCAGGAATGCAAATTAAATAACATTTATTGTTATCTTAAAAATTTTAAATTTTTTGGAAAATTTCGGGATTTGACATGTGGTATCAGAGCGAGGTTCAGACACTAGGCTTGGATGTGACTCCACTAACTTCCGCAAAACAGTGACCATAAAAGAAAATTTATATATATATAAAGTACGAACTTATATTTCTGTTTCATGACACAGAGCAGAAAATTTCCTTTTCTGAATTTTACAGGCAGGTATGGAAAAACTAGGAGAATACGCTGAGCAAGAATCTCCAAACACTGTGACAAGACAGATGTCAAGAGAAACTGGGACAGAAGAGGTAATTGCTCACACCACTGAGATGATGCAGACCATAAAAGGTTTAAAAACAGAGATAGAAACAGTCAAGAAGGATAATGAAAGGATTCTAAAAACTCAAGAGCAGTTAAATCAGCTATTGATAGAAAAATTTCAGACAGAAGGAAGGAGCAAACGAGCTGACTCAGAAGAAGTTAGTCATCAAAGAGGGTCTAAAAGGACGAAACCAGCTAAATCTGACAGCCTTTCATCATCTGAAGAAAGAAAGGGACAACACAGTTATCACACTAGCAGTGGCAGCAGTGAAGCTGAGCTGCACAACAGAAGGAAAAAGTATAGGCCTTATGAAGAGATTTCCGGGGAGTTTAAGAAGATAAAACCCCCAACTTTCAATGGAGAATCTGAAAAAGGAGAAGAAGCAGAATCCTGGTTATCCGGGATGAGAAAATATTTCCAGATTTATAACTATTCGAATCAGCTGAAGGCACGAATGGCCATCTACAACCTTTCTGGAAAGGCAGACATATGGTGGCAAGATCTGAAAAGGGTCAAGGGGATTAAAGAGAAAGAAGTTAATTGGAGTACTTTTAAAAGATGCTTCAAGAAGAAATTTCTGTCTGAACAGTACTATGAGGAGAGGGCCAAGGAATTTTATGAACTGAAGCTAGGATCTATGACGATGAAGGACTTAAACAGTAAGTTCTTAAGTCTGTTACGGTATGTACCGTATTTTGTCGAAGAGAAACCAAAAATACAGCGGTTTCTTAGCTGTCTGCCATATCATATCAAGGACATAATTGAATATGACAACCCCAAAACACTGGAAGAAGCTATGCGAAAAGCTAATTTCTGTTATGAACAGAATAAAAAGAAAGAGGGGATAGCCAGCTGGAAAGCCAAAAAGAACAGCAATCAGATCGAGTACAAGAAAAAGGAGTTTGCCTCCCATAAAAGCTTCAAGAATAGCAAAAACGGGAACCACTTTAATGGTAAAATCTTCCAGGGAACCAAAAATGGAGCTGCCAGTCATTCCAACCATTTCAAAAGCAGCAAGGAGGCTCCTAACAATCATGGAAACTACACCAAAAATTTTGAGCGAAAGGAACCTGTCAAGTGCTAGGAGTGTAATGGCCCACATTATGCTTCAGTTTTCCCAAATAGAAAGAAACAAATCAGCAATATTCATACTGTTCAAGATGAAATGACTGTTGGAGACTTTCCAGGGACTATGCCCCGAATCAATGCAGCATTGGAAAACCGCCAGGCTGACTACCAAACTTCCATGGTGGAGGTAGGAGGTATGATTAACAAAACCCCTGTTACTATTTTAATAGATCCGGGTGCTAGTCTTAGTTATATTTCACCCCAGCTAGTAGAAAAATGTAATTTGACTGTTGAAAGATTTGATAATTCTTGGTCTGTACAACTAGCTACTGGGGCAAAAAGGAAAGTAAACTGTTATGTAAAAGAATGTATCTTAAATATGAATGATTTTAGAACTACAGTTAAATTAAATGTCTTGCCACTTGGCTCTTATGACATACTTATCGGAATGGACTGGTTGGAACAACATAGGGTAGTTTTAAACTGTTTTGACAAAACTTCTAGATGTGTAAACAGTAGTGGACAGCCTGTAACTGTCAGGGGTATCCCTAGGAAAACAGTAGTTAGGCAGATTTCTGCCTTACAACTTAAAAGGGCAGTCAGAAAAGGGTGCAAGACCTATGCTGTAACTATTACAGATGAGACAGATAAGTCTGAAAGCAACCAGAAAACAGTAGAGAACATCCCTGTAGTCAATGAATTTATCGATGTTTTTCTTGAGGAAATCCCAGAATTACCTCCCAAGAGGGAGCTAGAATTTACAATTGAGCTGGTACCAGGTGTTGTTCCCAGTTCAAAAGCCCCGTATCGCATGAATATTTTGGAGCTTAACGAATTAAAAACTCAGTTAAAGGAGTTAATAGACAAAAATTACATTCGACCCAGTGTATCCCCTTGGGGAGCACCAGTAATTTTTGTTAAAAAGAAGGACAGAACTATGCGACTTTGCATAGATTACCATCACCTGAACAAGATGACGATTAAAAACAGGTATCCATTACCTCGTATAGATGATCTGTTTGATCAGCTACGTGGAGCTACGGTGTTCTCTAAGATCGACCTGAGATCGGGTTATCATCAGGTGAGAATTAAAGAAGAGGACATTTTCAAAACCACTTTTAGAACAAGGTACGGACATTACGAATTTGTCGTAATGCCATTTGGGCTTACTAATGCCCCAGCTGTCTTTATGTGCTTAATGAACAACATAATGCATAAGTACTTAGATAAATTTGTTGTCGTATTCATCGATGACATTTTAGTTTATTCTAAGAATGAGGAGGAGCATAAAGAACACTTACGTATAGTCTTACAAGAACTGATAGAGCAACAGCTCTTTGCGAAATTCAGTAAGTGTGATTTCTTTAAAGACAAAATCCAGTACTTAGGACATGTAGTCACTAAGGAAGGGATTTCAGTTGATCCTGAAAAGATTCGGGCGATTGAAGAATGGCCAGTACCAAAAGATGTAACGGACGTTAGATCTTTCATGGGAATTACCGGTTACTACCGGAGATTTATCGAAGGCTTTTCAAAAATAGCCAACCCAATCACTTCTTTGCAAAAGAAAGGCAAGAAGTTTGATTGGAATGTGAAGTGTGAAGAAAGCTTCAAGAAACTTAAGACTTTATTGACAACTGCGCCTATTCTCAGAATAGCGGATCCAAATAAAGATTTCGTGGTTTGCACCGACGCTTGTAATGATGGTTTAGGCGGATTGCTGACTCAAGAGGGACATGTCATTGCTTACGAATCTAGGAAGCTAAAAATTCATGAAAAGAATTATGCCACCTATGACCTAGAATTAGCTGCTGTAATCCATGCTTTAAAGATGTGGCGACACCACTTAATAGGTAGAAAATTCACTTTACTGACTGATAATAAAGATCTGAAATACCTTTTAGATCAGCCTAATTTAAATGCAAGACAAGCCAGGTGGTTGGCATTCTTAAGTGAATACGATTTTGAAATTCAACACATAAAAGGGAAGGAAAATAAGGTGGCTGATGCCTTGAGAAGAAATGCAAAGCTAAATTTTGTATCAGCTAGCAGTACTTACATTTCTGATTTAAATGAACAGCTGGCTGAAGGGATAAAATCAGATGAAAATTATCAGCATTTACAAGCTGCAGCCAAAGAACAACCCACAGAAAGTGTGATAAAAGGGTATAGTTTAAATGAAGACGGATTTTTATTGTTTAAAGACAGGCTGTATGTTCCAAATGCACCTAAAGTTAAACTGTTAATTCTAGACGAAGCTCATAAAACCCCTTACTCCGGGCATCCAGGCTACCAAAAGACTATCACCATGTTGAGAAAAGAATATTTTTGGCCTAATATGAAATCTGAAACAACTGAGTATATAGCTAGATGTTTGGACTGCCAACAAGTGAAAACAGAACATCAACATCCAGCTGGATTGCTGCAACCTTTACCTATTCCTAGCTGGAAGTGGGAAATAATCAGCCTGGATTTCATTACGGGTTTACCTAAAAATCAACATCAGAATGATTCAATTATGGTAGTGGTAGATAAATTAAGTAAATCAGCACACTTTATTCCTGTTAAAACCACATATAAGGCTGCAAACATAGCAGATATCTTTCTAAAACAGATTTTTCGGTTACACGGTATTCCAAAAATTATTATATCAGACAGGGATCCTAAATTCACAGGAAATTTTTGGAGATCTTTGTTCAAAGGATTAAACACAACCCTGAATTTTAGCACCTCTTTCCATCCTCAGACGGACGGACAAACTGAAAGAGTTAATCAGGTATTAGAAGATCTGCTAAGGATGTATGTTAAAGATCAACCAGGTAAGTGGGAGGATTATTTACACTTAGCAGAATTTGCATACAATAACAGCTATCAATCGTCAGCTAAGTTTAGTCCTTTTGAAATTCTGTATGGACGAAAATGTAACACTCCTATCTCTTGGAGTAATCCAGTAGATAGATTAGTGTTAGGACCTGATTTATTGAAAGAAATGGAACAGATTGTGAAACAAGTGCAGGAAAATTTGAAGATTGCCCAGGATCGGCAAAAGAGTCAAGCAGATTTGAAAAGAACTCCTAAAGAGTTCCAGGTAGGTGAACATGTGTTCATCAAGGTAAGGCCAAAGAAGAGCTCCCTAAGATTAGGAAGTTGTGCAAAATTAGCACCACGTTACTGTGGTCCGTTTGAAATTTTATCTAGAATCGGTCAAGTTGCTTATCAGTTAGCATTACCACCAAATTTAAAAGTACACAATGTTTTTCATATCTCTGTTTTGAAAAAGTATGTTCATGATGCTACTCATGTTATTGACTGGAACCTTGTACAGGTAGAACCAGAAGGGGAAGTTCTGGTGGAACCGGATTGTATCCTCGAAAGGAGGGAAATTACTCTGCGGAACCGCATAATTGGACAGCTGAAGGTGCAATGGAAGCACCTTAGTCCTGAAGAAGCTACCTGGGAACTGGAAAGTAAGATGCGGGAAGCATACCCACATCTATTCCAGCAGGTGGCTGAAGATGAAGAATAAGTAACATCGAGGACGATGTTACATTTTAAGGGGGTGTGTATGTCACATACCCCAATTTTGCAAAAATAATGTAATTATTTTATTAATATTCCTGAGACATTATGTTAAATTTAATGCTAAGTAGGAATTGATGACTCAGCAGAGTCACCAGAAATGGAATGTAAATTCTGAATAGTTTATTATTAATAAATAAATTATGGAGACAACAGCATGGGAGAGCTGTTAAAAGAGGTTACTGGTCTAACTGGTGGATGGAACTAGGTGGAAAGACAAAAGACAAGTGGCAGCATCCTCAAACACTTCCTGAGTTGCAGGTGGCAACCTCCCTATATTTTGGGGTCATGATTCCCCAAGAAAGTGGAATCTGAGCAGGTGGCTCATTAATGGCAGTTAACCGAACTAAGACCTAGGCAATCTTTTAAATAGTACTCAATGAACTTAGCTGGGGGTCAGCCTTGTTCTAGAGGGAGAATACATTCAGATGAATGCTATTCAGGAGTCCCATTGAGGAAGTGGGAAAAACAGTAAGGAAGTGTTTTGAGTCAGGAAGTTGCAGTAACTTGGTTCCAGTGTAGCTGCTTTGGCTGAGAGAATTGTTGGCTATACCTAGTTCCATCCAGTTAGACCAGAGCAAGCTCGGGGGTCCTGAGAAGTGCTGTCTAGGCACTCTCCAGGAATTTGGTAGGGAGGAACAGCCTCCCACTGCTGTTATTGTCTACCATTAACACAGGTTCTGCCACTTTTCCTGCTGTTTATAGATTTAGTTTACATGTAGAATGGACTATCTCATCTGTGTTTGAATAGTATTTATTTCAGCAAAGTTAGTCTCTCTGTATTGTCATTAGATAGAATTTGCAGAACTAATATGTCTTAGAATTTCCCTATTTATCACACAGATCGAGTAATTGTTTTATACAGAATATGTTTGTTATTATTACAGTAATAGAATATTATGGTAACTTTATATAGGTTTATTATTAATAGTTAAATAATAAATATAGAGTATTTATACAGTAATTATTCCTGTAAATACACTTATTAAAAAACAATTATAGGAACAGGCACATAGACAAATTTTAGAATTTCAGTGAAATATTCCCATAGAGAAATTAACAGGTATAAATTCTAGCTGAGCAAATATATCAGTTTATATCTGCCTCATGTTTTAGTTAAATCAGGATACAGGTTATTCTCTGTATCAAGATATAGGTGAACAAAATTTATATCAGTAAATTTATCTATATTCAGAACATAACTGACTGTTATCGATTCTCCATAAGTTGCGAATTGCAGTAAGATTACATTTTTTAATTTTTTTCATACAATCTTATTCGACAAAATCTTAGTCAATACAAACAATTAAACTGTAAATAACGAATCGTGGCGAAAGTTGTTGTATTCAAAACCTATCTCTATAGTTATTACAGCCAAGATGCTTACAACAGAGTTGACAGAGCTATTAATCATAGGGCAGAAGTAGGTTAAAAGACAAACATAATGACTAGCTCGAAGCCGAGTCTTCAACATAGAAATTTCATTTTTCCTTTGTCAAAATCTTTCCATTATCACAAGCATAGGTTTCTGCTCATTATCGAGCTTATTTTACATGCAATACACAGCATTGTTAGGGTGTTCCCATAACAATAGTCAAACATCATAATACACGCAGAGAGTTATCATCGAACTCCGCCATCGTTAGCTTTTTCAAACCCTACTATTAATTATTAACAAGGAGACAATTGTTACCGTATGTAAACATAAAACAAAAAAAATTCACAACTCGTTCCCAGCCACAACAGAACTTAAACACTATTCATATTTTCTTATATATTTTAACCTGGGAAAGAACCCCAATTCGCCAAGGTTATCAATAATTTATTGGTCTATCACAGTAAGGGTTAGTGAACCCTATCCTTATCTTTTAACACACAAAACCAAAGAAAACGCAGAGAACTAAGACGTTGCTATCACCTACAGCCGAGATATTTTGTCTCTGAAGAAAGCCGAGAAACTTAAACATTCTTTCATTTGTACAGGGTGTTCATTAAGAGAAACGCAAACAGTATACATTCACTATTGCAGAACAACATTCATTTAACTTCCACAGAGTTGGGTGATAACCCTTTTTCCTTAAAAATACAATGATAAATGAAAACCCCAAGGCCGTCATGACAGACCGAGCTTTAGCTTGTTCCTCGAAATCATGACAGTGTTTACAAACCCTATCTACTGCTAGCAAACCCAAATATTACATATGACCACAATCATGTTCACTAACACGACAACAACCAGTTACAAAGGAGGTCTTTCCAGACACAACCCTAGCAAAACAAAACTATCAAAGGGAGAAACAGCCATGGTATAACCAGGCTTACCCGGGAGGAGCCAGCGCTAGAGAAGAAGCTTCGTACACCTTCAGGAGAGGTTAAAAGCCTGCACATTACAAGTTGACGGGTATTGTCAACATTTATTTTAAATATAAACATTCTTTTTAAACTGAAATCTACGAAACCATTGATAATTCTTACCAGCAACTGTCGGAGGAAGCAAACCCAGTAAACAACCTGGTAGCCACGAGTTGAGCCAAATAGAACAACCTCATCATAATCGTCAGAAGGATGAGCAAGAAAAAAATTCAAGTTTTCCTTCTCCTTTGATAGCCGTGACAGGTAACATACTGTACAAACCCTTAAGCTGTGGATGAACCAGTTTGGGGAGCACGATTAAAAAAAAAAACCATGACATGACCACCTCATGGATAAAGACAATAGGAAACCCTAACTCTAAATCACACAAGTAATAAGTGTAAGACTGTAAGTAGCATGCGACTTAAACTACAGTGACAGCAAACGATAACCAAGATGCCCCATGAATTATAAAAGACGCCTGTAGCAGAGTTTATAGACTTACAAACCATACGAGGATTAAACTCCAGGACTATAGCCTTAAGAGAATTACAAGTTACAGTGCCATAAAGAACAAACTCAGACAATGAGGGTTTCTCTCATACAACTCGAGCCCGAAGGTAGAGAGAATGACCAGGTAGGGTTCGGACAGACTTATATATCAACAAATGCAAGGACGAGAGCCATCCACGTAGCCCTTTAGATTATCAACTTGCCATGGGTCGACTTCCTAAAGTCCAACTGCAGCTCAAATTATTTCTCATCAAATTTAAATCATTGCAAGGATGAAAGTCTTATTCATAGTATGAATATTTCACTATGATTGAGACACAAACATCGTATAGTGCATATCTTGAAACCGGGTCATCGTTAGTTCCTAAGGTACATAATATATCCCCTACAATCATTTAAAAAGTGATGTAGTCAATTTCAAACGAGAGTTCCTCATCATTAAAACATTGAAATATTACCTTTGCAAATATAATGGATACATCGTTTATCTATAAGATCTTATTACTATAATTTGCCCATCACCATTGTTAACAATAAGAACAATAACCTTTAGTCTTGTGAGATAGAGATATAAATCCATCTATAATTCCATACATGGACGTGGATTAAAAACAAGGAACAAAGATTCTAGGCATGGGTTAAACTTGGTGTGATCATACAAATTTTTAAGTTGACGATGGATCATCAATTGTAAATGAATATCACAGTACATCGCTATAGTTATCACAACTCCAAATTCATGCGAATAATAAGGGTCACAGCCATAGTCACAGCTAATATTTGACAGAACATCACATAATGCTAACATTACGTCATGCACATGAAGAAAATGCTACAAATAACATGATCCAGTGACAGTATACAGCCTTAACAAAGAGTCATTTTCACAACGCAATAATGATGACAAAGAGACTGTAAATCATCGAAGTGCTTGTCTAATATTATCCAGAATAATAGTAATCATGACACGCAGATTATCAACTATCTATCAAGCATAAATTTCATGAAGATTATAGGAAAAGAACTCTACCATCTTACACGTGACAACCGGTAAGAATATTTAAAATCTTCTCTGAGCTTTATAGTGCAGTGAAAAGAATTATGATGCTTATAAAAATTCATTTACAGTGATCCATACTTACCTGTGTACCTGTGAACAAAAGACGAATTATGCATTAGCTTGTAAGCTAAGTAAGCCAGTCAGCTATGGCTAGTTCTCCCTTTGAAGTTAAGAACAAAGACAACCAATAACTGAAATCAAAACTCACATTAGTGTTATAACAGAATAATTTAAACAAGATCATGATCAGTTAATTAAAACAAACAGGTCCAGGAATGCAAATTAAATAGCATTTATTGTTATCTTAAAAATTTTAAATTTTTCGGAAAATTTCGGGATTTGACAGCTCATGCCTAAATATTTATATCCAATGCGTAGATATTTTAGAAAGAACCATCATCGGGTGGGAAAGGATCTTGTTGTTGTGTAACTACCACATGATTCATAGAGCGTTGATGTAATACGATGGTTTGTGGTTGGGGAGGGTTCACATCCTGAGGAGGGTTCGTCGCCCTTTTGGATTCCAGTAACTAGGATAAGAGGACAATGATGTGTGTAGTTACCATAATCGCCTCATATGGAGTAGCATTAATTGGTCATCAGGTTGGGATTCTTTCGTTGTTTGGGGGGATTGTTATTCCCTACATTCTGGTTACCTGTATTCTAGTTTTTTGGGGGAGGGGTATTTCCCCCTTGCCCTAGCTATTGATTCTATTTGTTCTTACATTTCTTCTCCCCCGGAATCTGTGGATTTTGGGGTTGGAAGTGTTCAATTGCTCAAATCGTTGAGTTTGTTGAATGTAAGAAGGTTGGACCAAGTTAACCCCCATATGGGGGGCAAGTTGCTAACTAGTTGGGCATGTGTAAGGATAATATGGGTTATACCCTGGGGGTGGTATAAATGTGCTTTGTGTTCCATAAGAGGTGGACGTAGGAACGACTTGCACCATTGGCTATGTAGGAACCGTCGTTGCTTGGATAACATTTGGGTAAGGAGGACTATACAATCCATACTACAATTGAACAACTAGTGGGGTTGGTACCAGTGTAGGGGGTACCAACACAGGTGGTATGGATGGGTATTGTGGATCCATGTTAAATGGCGCCAAATTAATGTGAGGAAAATTTCCTAGATGGAAAATGGACCCAATAAGCCCATCTGTCGAATTTGATGAGCCTGGAGGTGATCCAATGACCGATGCCTAGGGGCATCCGGGAGGATAGTGTAAAGATAGTCGGATTGTGCATAAATGAGATCGAAATGTTGGGCTTTCATAATATCCTCCTCCTCGCTTTGCGGCATGGAGTTGGCGACATATTTGGCTAGTTTGAAATGATTTTATGAACCAATCCAACAAAAAGGGTGGTTGTATATTGATATTGCATAATGTGGGATGCTTGAACCACTCATGGATGTGGTATGTGATGTGGATAGATGTGTTATTTCGAAACTTTGTGAGAATTTTGATGCCAAGTTCATGTCGAATTGGAAGATAGAAGTAAGTAACAAACACAGTGGCCAGTGTTGTGAATGTGGCATGGGTTGTGCTTGCTAGGTTGACATACCATTTGTCTGTCGTACCGGTGAGAGTACAATGAAATAGGCAAAGCCTCACAGGGTCATCCTATTGTTGGTCACCCTATATGCTAATTAATTACAACCAACACATAGGATGCTCAATATAAATTGTCAACCCAGGGAAGTCTTTTATTTCAATGGCAATACGCACAGTCTATGCATAAACAATTCAAGTAGCTGATTGAGTAAAATGGAGATAACTTATCCTACCTATCTGCTCAGCCAAACTCATTCCATAAATAAAACTAATCTAACTCATACATCGAGGAATTCAAAGTGCAATTATCTTCCTACAGAAATCAACCCAGCAGTTACTGATCCTAAGAATAGGAATGGACTAGATTACTTTTTTAAGAAGTTAAATCCTATAATTATCAAACTACCATATTCAATCTTTACCAAAATGATTCATCCAGTAGCTACTATAACTCAATCACAATCTGCCTAATCTAATGAATTCAATAAAGATACAACAACAACTAGAATTAGAAATATGCTTGAACTCTAAATTGATAAATATTAGAAATCCTAGAAAGCATAAAAGACTGAAAAGAATTGGAGCTGAGCTTGGCTATAACGGCTGATTCTAACACACCATGCATCAACTGTCACACCACACAGTTGCAACTATTTAGGATGCAATGATAAACTACCAGGAAAGAATGCAATTATAGATTCTCTGTTGCAACTAACAGTAATACGTCTAATGCGATTCCACACCACACAACATGAAAATAAATTAAACTACCTACTTAACTCGGCAATCTCTGTGAGAAGGCGGGCCCTGGCCTTCTAACAGAGACACCGTGAACTACCACAAATTAAGACATAGAAATATGAATAAATCTGCTCTTCATTAAAGATGGTAATCCATAGTCTCATCTCTCTGTTACAGCCTGTACAAAATGATAATTAACCAACCCCTAGACTTGGAAATCCTTCCCATATTTATACATGCCAAGTACAGTTCGTGATCCACTAATTTCACATAGTGACAAAGATCTCTGATCTTCATGCTATAGAGTTATAGCTAAAACTGTTACAGTCGTATTGAATGAGGCCGTTACACATGAAAGATATTGTTGCTCTGGCATTTAATGGATTGAACGGATTAACCAATTGGGAGGCGTCCTATCTGTTGCAGCAATGCTCTGTTTCAGCGAAGTCCTGTTATAGCTTCACATGGAAATATGCAATGTCCCTTTGAATATGAGGAATCAAATCTGAAGAGTAACAACTGGCACCATGTGTTATTCTTTTCCAAGGCATAGTGGCTGATACACCTATGCTTTGATCTTGACTTAATGAAATCAACACAAGTTAGCATAAATCAAAGGCTAGAATTCATAACCATAACAATCTTAGGCATTAAATAAATGAAGCAATAATGAATTATACCTTGTCTGGATTACTGAATGATCTGGAAGAAAGGCATGTATATGGTTTATGCAAGTAGGGTATAACAGGGCAAAATGATATAATAAGTGTGGTAAAAAAGGGGCATTTCCAGGGCCCGACATCTCCCCCCAACTATCCATTTCATGTTCTCATGCAACAACTTCCACTTGTCTGAATCTGAATCCAAACTGTACCTGTGAAGATTGGTAAGATTGTAGGCAAGTTCCGTTGGTTCCCCATGATGCACAAATCCATGACAGGCATCCCACTTCTCCTAGCACTGCTTTTCCTCCTTTTCAGTCAAAACATAGTTGTTTCTATAATAACTCACAAGAAACCATATGAGAGGAAATCTGAATCTTAGCCCAAGCCACCAAGCTCCACACTGTTTTATGCACTGCACATACCCAGGCACCCTTGTTAAAGCTTGCTTAAAATTATCAAAGCAATATGGGTCTGCTTCCTTCAAAGTTGGGGAAGAATATAACCATATGTACTCACTACCCTCCCAGGCATACTGCTGATTGTTAGAAATTATCTGGACACAGGTAGTGATGATTCTTTCTTGCATGTTTTCCAAGTGTTGAACAATCTCAGGAAACGTGAGAGACTTTGCATGCCTGGCTTTGAGTCAAATTGGAAGCCGAGGTTCATTTCTAATCCAGAGAGTGCAATTATCCTCATTCTTTGTGATAGTTTGGAAGGAATCTCTCCATTTTACATGGTTGATGAAAAAATAAGTAAATGCTCTCAGTTGAACATCCCCCAATGGGGCACATGATTGGAATGAGAGTCAGTATAGCAGGCTTTATCATGTAAATATAATTCACACAACAAATTTTGCTCCTCATCATCGCTTTCCAGGAAAGTTTCTAAAAATTGAGAGACCGTTGCTAGCTCAAATGGCCTTCCTTCCTTTAATGACTTCATCTTGAATAAAGTTGTCTGTTCATAAAGAATTAAGACAGGGTAGGAAGGGTATGGAGGCTTGCAACTCAGCAATTCCAGAGAAAGAATATACAATTGGTCCTTCTCTTGTTGCATGGATTTTAATTTCTTCAACTCTGCCAACTCGTTTTGAACGGCTTCTGTCACATACCCTCCCATCTATCCAAGTAAAGGAAGGGAACATGATGACATTCTCTGGGATTTTACATAATCTCAGCCCAATTCATTAGATTCATTCGAATTGAAAACCAACATGTGCAGATGAAATTCAACAAACATGCACAACGGAAATAAAACTACATCATCCACACACATTTCATATGCATCCAACTTATCAAAATAATCATCAAATTACACATTTGTTGAAGTAAAACACCTAGGCAGAGAAACACTTATCTTTATGGTGAAATGGTCCCAAGCAACTAGCTATGTCATTGCAACGTTCCACCCAACCATAGGCCAGTTGTGTTCATCAATCTCTCAACACAATTGCCCCCCCCGAGCTGGGCATGATTCTTACAAGGAAAAGGGGGCATTCAAGCTCATGCACAACCCAATTAATCATCTCATCTGAGCCAAGCTAGTCCACAGGTGGGTTTATCATGCTAAATCTAAACCCTGGATGCTTGCACTCAAGCTCTAGCCAAACCAGTAGATACCCATACCCATACCCCAACATACTCTTTACACACACAACAAAACACAGTCATTGGGCATGGATACACATGTTTTAACAATGGGATTTACAAACATAATGGCCATGGGCTTTCCCCAAATCGTTTCCAGCCAAAAATGGATTGTGGGATGGGGAAAAACATTCACAGGGAGGAAAATGAATTCTCTCCCAACCAACTAAGCATTCAACAGCCAAACGGTCTCTATGGAACCCAAATTCGATTCCCCTTCTTCCCCACTGGTATACCACACAAAAACGCCCTTCTCCCAATTGAGAATGAAGGAAAACACATAATTTTGATGGGGAAAAACGCCCATCCATCTCCCAACTCGTGAGAGAGCCAAACTGGTTGATGGATAATGGATTGGGGAGCAATTCATGGCTCTTTTCTTGCCAAGGAAGCCAAACACTATTTTCCATGTAGGGTAGCTTTCCCATACTTGAATTTGGATAGCCATACCTATCCATTCCCAAGGCATTAACTACCTCAACCAACTCTTGGGAGAATGAATGATTGGGTACAAAAGTCAATATGGGTAGTTGAGGGTTTGATGGGTTATCTCATTGACATTTGGATTGACCTGATTGGCTCCAAGGGTTTGAATATTTCCCTCCCAATTCCTTGTAAAAGTATGCCCCCATCTCTTGTTTCATTGCATAGCTAGTTGTGGGTATTTTATTAAAATGCATATTTACATGATGTTTGAAATTCCAATGTGCCTAGCTAGCACGCAAACCATATGCATCAATAAATCGATGGCGGGGCCTTGGCTTTGAGATCCTCACCATGATTTTTATAACAATATTAAATCATTTACATTTTAATGCAATAGGATCAAGAGATGGGGACGTGGCATTCCCCTCCCCTTGGAATAACACCATCCTTGGTGTTCCAATACTTCAGAATATATACCCACTTTACACATGCCTCAAAATTCACAACTGGTGGCAAGTCTGTCCTGCGTTTCATCTCTTGAATTTGAACTTTTAGGATCAAGTTCTTTGGCTTCCTCAAGCTGCTCCTACTAGCTTTGATCTTCCATATCTGCAAGTGGGCATTTCTCCACAACAATCCCTTCCTTTTATTCACCTTCCAGCTGATCTAAAAGTTTGGAATTTTCATGGATGCCATCTTTCTTGCTGTCCTGGCAACTATTTGAGGAATATTTTCAACCAAATCAAATAGCTTTTGGTCTTCTTCCATGATCATGGTGCACAACTGGCTCTCACTTTGCTCACTAGCAACACTTGGTTGGCAACAGCTGCAACCAATGGCTTTCAATTTCTCACCTGTGAGACTCATCATGACAATTCCTGTTAGGACAAGCATAACACAATATTAAGATTAGGAAATTATCTTCCCAATTGACATGGAAAGTCCATTCTTTACTCATGAGACTTCAACACTTTTCATGCTTTCCCAATGTACACATGAACTCCTTCATGTTCATCTTTTCACAGGAAAATAACTAGCTCAGCATTCACAATTCATTTTAATTAATTAAACACAATATATTTTCGGCTATGACATGCACTCAACAATCCTTTTTTTTAAAGATGCATCAGTCAAAAAGGAAAGAGAAGAGTAAGAGTTTCCCCCTCTTATTCTTGTTCCAATCCAGAGCCACACCATCACAGTGGTTTCATGCTCCTTAGACTCTTTCACTTCAATGCGAATGCTTGAATTGCCCTTCTTCGCTATAACACTTAGTGTCTAAGGTCTGTCTAAGGATTTTGAACTAGGGAATCCTTCCCCATTGTTGTCTACAAAACCTTTGGTTGCTAAGACCCACACATGTCCACTAGCACCATCTTTCATTGCTGCTCACACTGAGCTCTTTCGAACGATCACATGTCCACATGCATCCCTATGATTCCTTCATAGTCCTTGCTTCCAATAATACCTACACTCAAACATTGAATCAATTCACATGTTCAGTTTATTCTCATAGGGTTCATCTCTAAACAAGAGTTTGAGAAATCATAACCAAATCATATACACATGTATATTCATAAGCAAGAAACTGCAAGATAACCAAATACTTATCTGTATTGGATGCCTTCACTTTGTTCCATGGGCTCCTTCTTTGCTTTACAAGCATTGGATTTCCTGTGGATACAATAACGAATGTTGGGCTAGCACGCAGGCTATTCCACAATCATTGAAGTTCAATCCCAGGCCAGTACACCGAATGGGTTTTATCAATTAATTAAGGAGTGTTTCACCAACATGCTGGCTGCTCCACAACATCAAGTGGTTAATGCTCCCACCAACTATTCTCTGAATTTATCGAGCATCAGTTACTCTCTGGATTTACCAAGAATTTTAGCGCCTAACCAGTTACACTCTGGATTTACCAAGAATTTTATAGTTCTTTCAGGGTCCTTGCTTTCCTGCGATGACCAAGGTTTCCAACAAAGAAACAATAGTGTATCAGCTTAGCTGTTAGAAGACTTATACCTGAAATCTTCATTATTCCAAACAAGAAATAAATGAAAATGAATACTTACCTGTATTGTGCATTTCCCTTCTGGTCCATAGGATCCTGCTTCGCTTTGCAAGCCTTGGGATTGCCTATGGACTTTGATGTTTGTCCAACACGCATGTTGCTCCACAACATCAAATAGTTAATGCCCAAATAGTACACCTTCACGCCGACTGGATTTACCAAGCATTTGTGGTGCCCAACCAATCCCATACCTGGTTGGTCCTCTCCATTGCTGAGCCAACACATTCGTCTGGGTCATCGACCAATGGAAGAAAAATGCACCACCGACCATTATAGGTTAAGGCTCTACCACTCTTCCTTAGGCTTGCATCATCCTTTCACATGTGTCACAACCCTTCATGTGCATAACAATTCTTCATCCACACAAGGATGTCACTCCTTCTCCCAGGAAAACCAACAGTTCCCTTTAGGAACTCTATAGGTGACTTTCTTGACGACAGGCTATCATGGCCCCATGATACCCACTCACACTACACAAAGGTTACCACTGCTCATACAGTCCTCTTGAGTACCCTTTCTTCACTTTGCCTCTTATCGTGCAACACCAAATTGCATCTGTGTAAGCTGATAGCACAAGAAAGATAAGCAGACTCATCAGTATTGCTACTCTAAAATTGTAACCATATTTCATAAAATTCACTATAAAGTATTGAAACACCAGGAATGCATCCATTCCCTTAGGGTGTAGTCAATATTGACAACCCTATCATAACCCAGCACCAAAAAGGTGTGCACTCCCTTTCGGATGTGAGACATGTAGGCCCTAATCATACTCAAGCAGTTTGGAGTAATAATGGAATAATAAAACATGCTCTGCATATTAAATCTAATAACCAGACATGTATATTCTGAGTTAGGGTTACAAAATACTTATCCCTTTTCAGATGTATCTTTCCTTCATTTGCGAAGAATGGGGGCTCCCTTCTCTGAGTCAACAATACTTCGGTTTGCCACCCCAATCCTTTCAAGTTTCCATAACCCACACATGCCTTCTTGGTATAATTTTACTATCTCACTCACATGGTTTGCCGACATCCAGTTCGGATGAGACATTATCAACATTTACAATGGCATTTCACCCAAAACCCATTTCCAAAGCATGGGATCCTTCCCATCTAGTTTGGCTTCTGCAGGCCATCACACATGGTCTTCCTGCAATGTGTCATCCTAGCACACTTATCAAATATCCAAATAGTCAACAACATTTAACAATAACTTCAAATCTGATTGTTTCATAACCAATCAATGGCATTAATAATTAAATTCAATATGAATTTGGAGTTCTATCTACTACAGAAATTAATTTGCTTGGCAATGAGGCTATCCTCATATTGTTTGGCTCTCGTAAGTGGTATCACTCTGTCCATTATGGTTTCACCCTTGCTACCGTACATGAACATCCACCTACAACATGTCCTCCTGACACAATTCTACATAAGCCAAACAGTTATTAGTAATTATAAGCAAATTCTCAAATCTGAAATTTAAAAAAATGTTTTCCTACGGAAATTAGATTTGCAACCATGAGATTATTCTCATAACTTAAATCAGACAATTTTCAGATTTGTTTCATACATAAGTTACAACCATGAGAACCTTCTCATAACCTTTGGTTTTTGCACATGGTAGATCCCGGTATTTACTATGGACTTATCCTCATTGCAATACACAAGCCTTTTCTACCTGAAAACTAAAACTTCAATAAGCCAAACACGTTGTGAGCATCTATGCATATAATCCTTTCATCGCCACAACAGTCACCGAAGTAATCGTAGAATTATAACACTCCATAATTCAAAAACCTTCAGCTGTTAACATTTGCAATGCAATGAAATATATATACATTTCTATATATGCATCATTAGCACAATAAAATTGCAAGACACAGTCATACTATCCATGCAATTTAAATAAACTGTAATTACTCATTACTTCACATTCCATGCAACTCTGTCCTTCCAACAGAGTGCTCTGGTAGCCCATCACATGACTACCTTCTTTATGCAATCATTCTCCTGCATTCATTGCAGCTCATGAAACGATCTCAGAATTACCTCTAATTCGTCATTTCACCCATTATCTAATTACAATGAAACATACATAACACAATCGTGCATTCGCACAATGCATCACAACATGTGCACCCATACACATGCATGCACATATACAATGTTTACACAAAATTTTGATGTGCATTCACTCAATGCACAACCCCTCAATAAAACCTTGCATTAATCTATGAATATTATGCATTCCAGCATATTATGTCCTAACCATGGCTGTCTCAATGGCATGTACTACCACAACATGACTATATGTCCTTACTTTCTTTGGTTGTTAAACTCACAACCAATATACACAATGGCATGATATAATTTCATATGAATGCATTGAGGTTTCTGAGCAACTATAGGGTGTAAGGCTCCCTGCCTTCACTTACCCACACCTCACCATACTTGGTAGGTTGAAATTTACATTTAGGCACTCAATACCATATGCAAACCAATCATAGTTTAAACATAGTGGAAGGGATCTTACCAAATCTCCCTTCAACATTCATGCAATTAAGCATAAATAACCATTACCTGCATGGCTGTCATTAACATCGCTTGATGTTACCTGACCAGTTGGCCTCTCCTACAAAGGATCACACCATCCTTCCACCCACCACATGATCATGGATTTGTTTCCCCCCCAACCTTTCTTCATAAGGCTGTGGGTCACATGCAACTTCATCATGTACATCTTTAGCCATGCTTTGGTTGTCTTTGGTCCTACAACCAATGCAAACACAACTAATTATTATCAACCACAATAATTATCTTAAGTGGCTCATTGCATATGTAAAACCTCACTATTTTACCAATATGAAATATCATATATATATATATGCACAAACATTTTCACAAGCACTGTGCAATGTTTATTAATATGCCATCTAGTGCATAGTCATATCATCTATCTAATCTCTTGCATTTTCATTCATGCTTCTATGGTCTGATTCCTACGACCAATATCAACAATATTAAGTGTCCTCAACCATAGATAATACCATTAATGGCTATTGCATATGTAACTTTTATTACCTTTACCCCTATGCAACATCATGCTCATGCATAAGCAATTCACATGCACTATGCAATGACTCTTTAATCATTCCCACTAATTCATATGCATTACTCTCTTGCATTTCTAGCATCCCTATGACATAATTTTCAGTATATAAAACTTAGGAAATATAAATACAATAGCAAGAGAGGAGTTAAGGAATTCTCCCTTTCCAACTCCCTCTCATGACATGGAGTTCCTCCTCCACATCATAGTTGATCCTTTTCTTGGCTTCCCTACCAAGCATACAAGCAATCATTAGCTATGATCTTCTCATGAATTAGCAATTCAATATATATACATATGTGTATAACATTCATTCTTTCTATTTTCCAAACATTCAATTCTTATTCTATAAACATAAATAGTTTAAGGTGAGGAATCTCCCTCTTATAAACATTGCCTTGCTGCTCCCATTGCTCCTCCGCAATGCGCATTACAGCCAATTTCTCTTAATAAGGCCTCCAGAACCTTCTATGCAATTCTTGCTTCTCATCCCAAGCATAGAGAATGCATTTCACACTTTCAACGACTGTCTCCGAGGGACGACAGGGGTCAAGGGGGTGAGTTGGTCCTTCAATTTTGTGTAATCTGGTGCATAAGTTTCATGGCAATTTTTCACTTCTAGCACCTAAAAAATCTCCCTGGAAAATAGTTGAAATTCCCTATTTCAGACCAACTCACCGAGTTCTTTCGACCCATTGCGGATCAACTCACTGAGTTCTACTGGTCGGCGAACTCAACTATCTCTTCTGACCCATTTCGGACCAACTAGCCTAGTTCTACCGGTCGGAGGACTCATCTGTCTTTTTCGACCTGTTGCGGAGCAACTTGCCGAGTTCTGTCGATCGGTAACTCGTTGATCTCCTCCGACCCATTTCAAACCAACTCGTAGAGTTCTTCCGCCTTTGCGGACCAAATCGCCGAGTTTTGTCGCGGTTGTGGGCCAGCTTGCCGAGTTCTATCGCCGAAAAACACTTAGAAAAATTTTGAAATTTTTCTTCCTTTCCCTGGCCACTTCCGTAGCTTCGTCGGTGCAACTCAGCCAAATTCGCTGACGATTTTGTCTCCACTCAACGAGTTTCACTGAAACGTATCAGCTCAACTCCATGAGACTCGCCGAAATGCGTCGGCACAACCAATCAAAAACACTTAGAAAAATTTTCAAGAATACTTAGAAAAATTTTAAAATTCCGCAAACCTTATTGACGCAACTCAGCGAGTTTCATCGACTGTTTTGGTGCAACTCAACGAGTTTCACCGATCGTTTCAACGTAACTCAGCAAGATTCGCCGACACAGCCTTGGCGGAAAACTCAGAAACACCTAGAACGTTTTTTCAAAATTTGAAATTTTCTTAATAATCAGTGTTGAGCAGGAGGAATACTTACCTCTGCAACTGTGATAGGTATCCCATGAAGGCCCAATGCTGCAACCTTTTCTCTGATACCATTTTGTCATGTACCCTCCCATCTATCCAAGGCAAGGAAGGGAACATGATGGCATTCTTTGGGCTTTTACATAATCTCATCCCAATTCATTAGATTCATTCGAATTAAAAACCAATGTGTGTAGATGCAATTCAACAAACATGCACAGCGGAAATAAAACTACATCATCCACACACATTTCATATGCATCCAGCATATCAAAATAATCATCAAATTACACATTTGTAGAAGTAAAACACCTAGGCAGAGAAACACTTATCTTTATGGTGAAATGGTCCCAAGCAACTAGCTATGTCGTTGCAACGTTCCACCCAACCATAGGCCAGTTGTGTTCATCAATCTCTCAACACAACTTCCACCCCCGAGTTGGGCATGATTTTTACAAGGAAAAGGGGACATTCAAGCTCATGCACAGCCCAATTAATCATCTCACCTGAGCCAAGCCAGTCCACAGCTAGGTTTATCAGGCTAAATATGAACCCTGGATGCTTGCACTCAAGCTCTTACCAAACCAATGGATACCCATACCCATACCCCAACATACTCTTTACACACAAAAAAAAAAATAGTCATTGGGAATGGATACACATGTTTTAACAATGGGATTTACAAACAGGATGGTCATGGGATTTCCCCAAATCGTTTCTAGCCAAAAATGGATTTTGGGATGGGGAAAAACATTCATAGGGAGGAAAACGAATTCTCTCCCAACCAACTAAGCATTCAACAGCCAAACGGTCTCTATGGAATCCAAATTCGATTCCCCTTCTTCCCCACTAGTATACCACACAAAAACGCCCTTCTCCCAGCTGAGAATGAAGGAAAACACATAATTTTAATGGGAAAAAATGCCCAGCCAGCTCCCAACTCGTGAGAGAGCCAAACTGGTTGATGGATAATGGCTTGGGGAGCAATTCATGACTCTTTTCTTTCCAAGGAAGCCAAACACGATTTTCCATGCAGGGTGGCTTGCCCATACTCGAATTTGGACAGCCATACCTCTCCATTCCCAAGGCATTAACTACCTCAACCAACTCTTGGGAGAATGAATGATTGGGTACAAAAGCCAATATGGGTAGTTGAGGGTTTGATGGGTTATCTCATTAACATTTGGCTTGACCTAATTGTCTCCAAGGGTTTGAATATTTCTCTCCCAATTCCTTGTAAAAGCATGCCCCCATCTCTTATTGCATTGCATAGCTAGTTGTGGGTATTTTATTAAAATGCATATTTACATGATGTTTGAAATTCCAATGTGTCTGGCTAGCACGCAAACCATACGCATCAATAAATTGATGGCGGGGCCTTGGCCTTGAGCTCCTCACCATGATTTTTATAACAATATTATATCATTTACATTTTAATGCAATAGGGTCAAGATATGGGGACGTGACATCTTCCCACTTGATTTTCTGGAAGAACAATTCCTCAACCCATTTCTCTTTCAATTCCCGGACAATATTTCTATGTTCATGGAGGGGGACCATCCCTTCTCTGCACTGAGCAATATATTTCTTCCATTTATCTAGCTCAAGATTTAGTGAGAAAGGCATTTTCTCCAGTCGCTGAGTCCTTCTATCCTCCACATCTTTTTCATCATCGAAATCTAAATTAATGATGCATTGAGATAGTAGCATTCTTACCTTGTCACCATATGTTCCAGCTTTCCCATTGTGGATTAACAGTGTAGCAGCCTCATCTTCCATTGGTGTTGCAGTGACCTCTGCTTGTGTTGCAATCTCAATAGCTAGTTTTGGGGATGCCAGTTCTTGTGTGGCAGCATCCTGTCCCTTCAATTCTACCTCAACAACATCAATTTGAGTTGCAGTCTCAACAAATATTTTTAAGGAAACGAGTTCTTGTGTAACAGCATCTTCCCCTTGTTCCTCAATGTCAGCAATTGTTGTCTGAGTTGCAACTTCACTAAACAATTTCAGGGATGCTGGTTCTTATGTAACAACACCCTATTCGCTTATTTCTTCAAATTGCTGAGGTTGTTCTTGGGTTACCTCAATATCTTTTGAAAGATGAGACTCATCCTGGAATAGTTCAGTATTTCCTAATGGCTGGGATTGCATTGCTTCATCTTCTCCTAAATCCAAATCAAGGATTATGTCAACTTCTTTCTTGTTCGCCTCCATCAACTCCATTTCAGGTGCTCTTTCTCCTTCTTTCTCTATCTGTGCAGGAATTTTTGCTTCCCTTCCCAGCACTAAAACCTGTGCCCTACTGATACTCCATATTCTGGGCATATCGTTTCTCCTTGTTCCTCATTTCTCGAAGCAGGGGATGAATTTTCTAGCAAATTTGCAGCTTCTATTAACATATTCAAATTCTTTTATGCCTGTTTCCCAGTCACTTCCTTCCATTTCTCCAACTCATCCCGAAGCATTTGCACTTCCTCTTTTAACAACTCATTTTCATAAAGGATGTTTTCAACTTGGGGTTCGTCCACAGTAGGTTCTTGTGTGACAGCAGGTGTTTTGGGGTTTAAAATAGGGATTTCTATGTCTGTCCCAATTACACAAGCTGCTTTTGCTATGGGTAATTCAATATTTGCCCCAATTGCACATGCTGTCTATGTTGCTGCCATGGATCTAGTCCTTCTCCTCTTCACAACTTCCGATGGTTGGTTTTCACTACATGCTGCGGCTGCTGTAGCAACTCTGGTTCTTCTCTTCTTTGCTGGCGTAGCTATCTGACCCTTATTCCCTGACCTTTTTCTTTTCTTCTATGACATAGGGGTTTCCAAATTCTCAGAGAGAACAACGAATTACTCCTCTTCAACAATATTTCCTTTGATTTCCGGGGAGGATGCGATATATAACACCTCCATATTTCCTTCCTCTCCTGCCTCTGCCTGGTGCTCTCCTTCTCGCATTTCCCCTTCCTCAATTGCAGCTTCTACTGTCGTAGCTTCAACAGCTACTCCAACTTCAGCCTCCTGTGCTAATGACACCATTTCCACTACTTCAGCCGCCACCCTAACTGCAATTTCAATTGTATCTGTTTCTTCCCCTATAGCATATGTTGTTGTTGCAGCTTCTAATGTTACTACCTCATCTTCCATGGATTCCATCATCATTTCCCATGTAACGGGGTTCGCTACTGTCGCAGCTTCCCCGATATCTACTTCTTCTTCTCCTTCAATATGATTTCCTGTTGATACTCCATCCTCCCCCTAACTAAATTTGAGGGACTTCGATCCTCTTCTCCTTCTCTAATACCCCCCCAATTCTAATACAGGTTCTCTAATTTCCCCGGTCCTAGCAAGAAATTGTGCCTACGTCAAATTCTGGTGTGCAAGGGCTCTTAAAATTAACAATTTAACTAAACCATGGTTGGTGAGGGAAGAAACCGGGTGCTGGGTTGTTCATGCATATCCAGCCATGTTTTGTAGGGTCTTAAAAAGATAAAACGACATATTAACTAGGTTGCCATGGCGTAGATGAGATAATAAGGGGAATTCGAAGAAATAGACAGTTTGGTACCTACCTTCACAGGAGATATATTTCTTCAGAAAAATTGCCACTTGATCCCAAGGACAAGGTAACGATTCCAATGCAATTCCACGGCCTTTTGGACGAACATTCTCCCCAACTGCAAGAAATTCCCTTATTGCAGTAACATTTGGCACTTTTTGTCCAAACAATTTCTTCCCAACCTGGGGTAAGCCAGTAACCTCGGATATAATTGCCTCTGTAAGCTCAATGCGTACCCCCTTGACTTTAGAATGAGTATCAGTCAAGTTAAAAAAAAATATAATGCTGTTTCGATGTGGAAACCGCTTATACGTTGAAAATACTTGGTCCACCCAGCTGCTGCAAAAATGGCAAAAACTTCTCTGTTGGAACACAGAGCTTTCGTATTCTCAAGTTCATGCCTAACCGGGTTACCCATATCAACCTCCCTTCGTAATTCAGATAACGAATACAGCGATTATCAGTTCAAACGTGGAAGTCGTAGCTTATGGACATTCATGGAATAGCCGAAATTTGAAATTGTGTATTTTTGGAAAGATGGTGCAGTTTTCAATCTACAGTAAGATGATACAGTTAAGGAAAAAATGGCATAATTGGGGCATTTTGGTACGAATCGGGTAAGGTGATGGTCAGGTTGTTAACCCTGACACATTCTTTAATGGTTAAGTGTGTACAGCGTGCTGATGGGGACAAAAGACAAGGCATGCTCATCATTGCCACATTTAATTTGATGCTTAATCATGTAAAAGGTCAGAATTCGTACCTTCGTGTTATGAGCTTAGCCTTAAATTGCCACCATAACCCGTATTCGTCATTAATTCCATTAAGAGATCAGAAATGCGCAAGTGATGAGATGAGTTGGCCACCGCCAACTAGGATGATAAGCACATCCATGCTGATGGATACGCGAGACGACCCAATAGTTTTCTTCATTCTTGGAAGACTGAGATTGGAACTATGGAGTCATCATTTAAATTAGGGCTTGGTCAAATCATTACCAACGAGACTATTCTAAGAGGTAGACAATCTAGCGTAGTTGCAATTGATGAATAAGAGGAAATTGATGGGATTATAATTAGAAATGAAGACTTGGGCAGAGTTCAACAGAATGTGGCAGAGTCACAGCTGCAAAAATTGGCAAAATAGGGAAGAATAACGGAGTCACAGCTGCTGGCTAAAAGTGAATGAATGGAAATATCAGAGTCACTACTGTGAAACTTTGGTAGAATGGACAAAAAATAGCGGAGTCGCAGCTACTGGAAAAGGTGAAATGGATGAAAGTAACAGAATCAGAGCTATGAAACTTGGAAGAATGGATGAAAATAGCGGAGTTGCAACTACTGGAAAAGGTGAAATGGATGAAAGTAACGGAGTCATAGCTGCGAAACGTGGAAGAATGGGCAAAAGTAGCGGAGTCGCAGCTGCTGGAAAAGTAAAGTGGATGAAAATAGCGGAGTCACAGCTGCGAGACTTGGGAGAATAAACAAGGTCAGGAGTTGCAGCTGCACAGAGTGGAGTAACAAGAAAAATTTTCAGCTGGCTGCTGAAGGCTGATGAATCATCCATCTTCTTCAAAGAGATTTATTAGATCAGGAAAACAATCTAAGGTGTCTACAATCGCTTGGCCCAGTCATGACTGTTGCTTCTCAAATTAATTCCTGCACACAATTCTTCAAAACAAACCCGATCAAGTGTAAAGGAAAGAATAAATAAAATACAGAAAGAAAAACAAATTATTTATGTACAAATTATGTGTGGAAATTGCAGTTCTTAAAAATTCACAGGAGTTGAGAAAAATCCTTGCACTGGCATTAACTGATAATCTGGATCAGCTGCAACATGTGAAATGAAGGCATTCTTTGAGGTTGGTTTATGATACAGTGACAACCGATGACCATTTGCAAATACTGGTGTCTTGTTTTCATCAATGGTGATCAACCAGACTGTTCCATTGTCAAATACTCAATCTATCTGATAAGTCCCCAACCAACGAGTGCACCATTTTCCTTTGAAATCCCTCTTGAACCGTGAATCATATAACAGATCCCAGTCTCCTTCTCGGAAGACTTTCTTCTTTATAAATCTATCATTCCATTTATAGCGCTATTGTTGGATTAAAGCTATATAATGCACTGCGGCTGTGCGCTTCTCATCCAATTCATTGAGTTGATTCAGTCGATTCCTCTGTGCTTTTGATAAATCAAGTTTTGCTTCTACAACTGTCTTCAAAGTTCTGATTTCAAATTCAATTGAGAAAACAACATTCTTACCATACACCAATTCATATGGGGACAAACTAGTGGTGTTACGCCATGTAGTGCGATAGGCCCACAGTGCCTCTGGAAGTCTCTCAGCCCAATCTTTACAATGGATTTTCAATGTCTTTGTCAAAATAGCCTCGATGACCTTGTTTGTACTTTCCACTTGGCCATTGGCCTGTGGATGATATGGAGAGGTTTTTTTGTGCTGAATGTGAAACTTCTATAACAGGGCTTCCAATTTGTGAGACACGATCTGTGGTCCACCATCTGTAATGATCTCCTTAGGTACTCCAAACCAAGTAAAAATTTCTTCGTACAGGAAATCAATTACAACCTAATCATTAGCTTTGACCAAGGCTACAGCTTCCACCCATTTGGTCATGTAATTTGTGCAAACCAAGATGTGAACTTTCTGTTTTGAGGGAGGGTTAACAGGCCCTATGAAATCCAGAGCCCATCTATCAAATGGTTCAACCACGAGCTGTGGCTGAAGAGGAATTTCATCTAATCTGTTGGGATGGACCATCCTTTGGCAACTATCACAAGCCTGAACATAATTCTTTGCGTCCCTGAACAATGTGGGCCAGAAATAACCCATCCTTAAAACCTTATGACCTATCCTTTTTTCAGCAAAATGCCCCCCACAGGGCTCATCATGGCAAGCTTTAAGGATACTGAAAATTTCATCTTCTCTGACACATCTTCTGATTTCTAAGTCAAGCCCTATGTAGAAAAGATGTCCATCAATATAGCAATACCTAGCACTCTGTTGTATGATCTTTCTTTTTTCTCTCTTCGAAAGATGTGCTGGAAGCTAACCTGCAGCCAAAAAGTTAGCAATATCCGTATACCATGGGGAATGAGCTGATACTACAAACAAATGTTCATCAGGGAAATAATCTTTGACTGGTAAATTGTCATCACTGTTAGTAAGTCGAGATAAAAGGTCTGCAACAATGTTTTCCTTCCCTGGTCTATCAATAATTATGAAGTCAAATTCTTGTAACAGTAGCAGCCATCTAGTAACTCTAGCATTCATGATTGGTTTATTCATTAAATATTTTATGGCAAAATGATCAGTGTGCACAAAAGTGGAGTATCCAGTAATATAGTGTCTAAATTTGTTGATGGCATAAATTATGGCAAGGAATTCCTTCTCTATGACATTATAGTTTAGTTCAGCAGGGGATAAGTTCTTACTAATGTAATAAATTGCATATGGGGCATTAACTTCGTGTTGTCCTAAAACTGCTCCAATGGCAGTTTCTAAAGCATCTGAAGAGATATGAAAAGGCAGAGCCTAGTTGGGCCCTCGTAAGATGGGTATTGTAGACAACCTTTTCTTAAGTTCACTAAACGTTGTTTGACATGCATCATTCCAAACAAACTGTGCATCCTTCATCAACAAGGTGAACAAAGGAGAAGCTAGTTTGGAAAAGTTTTCTATGAATCTTTTGTAATAGCCAGCATGCCCTAAGAAGCTACACACATATTTTTGTGTCCCGAGAGTTGGTATATTTTCAATTACCTTAATATTCGATGGGTCTACCTGGATACCATCAGAAGAGATGAAGTTCCCCAGAACTATGCCCTCGCTCATCATCATATGGCACTTCTCAGTGCTTAAATATAGTTGGCTTTGTTCACAGCATTTCAAAACCTTTTCTAAAATTTTCAATGCTTCTTCATAACTACTACCGTATGGAGTGAAGTCATCCATAAAAATTTCCATGCAGTCGTTTACCATCTTTGAAAATATTCCAATCACTGCTTTTTGAAAGGTGGCGGGTGCATTACACAACCCAAAAGGAAGTACCCTATATGGAAAGGTGCCACAGGGACAGGTGAAAGTGGTTTTGTCTTGGTCTTCTGGAGCAATCTGGATTTGGTTATAGCCACTAAAGCCACCCAGAAAGGAAAAATACTTCTTCCCAGAAAGGGTATCAAGTACTTGATCAATAAAAGGTAAGCGAAAGTGGTCCTTTTGCGTTGCTTTGTTCAATTATCTGTAATCCACGCAGACCCTCCATTTCCCATTCTTCTTCGGCACAATCACGAGTGGAGAAACCCACTCACTGTCTGAAATTGGGTATATAAATCCTGCTTCCAGAAGTTTTTGGATCTCCTCTTTCACTACATCCCTTGGGTTCGGGTTCATCCCTCGTTGTGGTTGACACACTGGCCTAGAGTCGCTCTTAATATAAATGTGATGGGTACATAGGTTAGAAGGAATACCCTTCATGTCTATGTACTCCCAAGCGAAAGCTCCTTTATGTTGTTTTAGCAGAGTGATCAGTTGTTCCAGCTCACTGTGCGCAAGGTTTTGATTGATGTTCAATGTTTTCCCTGGCTCAATTTCTACTGGGACACTTTTCAAATTTTTAAGAACTGGAATTATACTGGCATCATTTACTAGAGTTTCTTCCGTAAGATTTTCTTGTTCTGTCTCATCTAATGTACTGTCAAGAATCTGGTAAACATATTATTGACAGACGTGGGATCACTGATGAAACTATTAATGGCAACATCCTCTATTTCATCTTTAAAATTTAAGGCTCTCCCTATCGTTAATAATGGCTGAACGCCTTCCTCCTCCTCCAAATCCACCCAAAGTGGAATTTCAGCTTCTGTGCTTGGTCGGGCTGGAGGGTATAAGGTCAATCTTTTGATCTCAGTCTTGTCTGAGATAGTCATGGATCCTAACCGACAGCTGATACAAGCATCTGTTGTGGCCAACCACGGTCTCCCCAAAATCAGCGGGTGTCCCCCCAACTAAGACTTCGGCTATAACACCAAGAAGTCCGCAGGGTATTCCCACGAGTCAAAAGAGATTACTAGGTCGTCCAGGATCCCCTTGGGCTTGATTGTTGATCTGTCAACAAGTTCTAAAATGGTAGGCGTTGGCCAAAGGTTAGTGAGTCCATGTTTCTTCACAGTTTCTATGGTCATAACATTAATAGACGTGCCTAATTCTACCAATACATTGGGGATTTGCGTGTTTCCTATGTGAACTGTAACAGTAGGATTTCCAAGGTCATCATATTTTGCCACAGGAGTCTTCCCCATTATTAATTCGGAAATTTTTCCCAATACATGGATAGTGGGAGGATCCCTATGCTTTATTCATGCTTTCTTGACACATAAATCTCTAACAGTCTTAGCATAAATGGGCATGTCATGGAGGGCTTGTAACAGTGGAATTTTGACATGCAAAATTCTTCAATTCTCCTAAGAGATTGAATTGAGTTTGTTCCACTGTTTTCTACAGGGCCAATCATTCAGGATATGGAAGTTATCTCATCAATTGTGTAGGTTGTGCTTCATCGCGTGTTACTTCCTGAGTTTCAACTACTATCTCGGTAGAAATGTTAGCATCCTCAATTATGAGGATTGTTGAGTTAACCATATTCTCAAAGTGATGATTCACTCCAGTTTCAGTCACTGGGGATGGAACATCCTCAGTGATGATGGGTTCCAATACCCTCATTGATTGTAATTGTATATCATTGCAGGGAATTTGGGAGATGGAATACATAGGCATGTTGGTAGTCTCAAACTAATGAACTGCTTTATTATTCGGGTTTGGGTTAGGTTGTGCAGGTAGTTGTGGTCGAAGTGGTGCATTCATAGGTTCGACATTGTTTTGGAATTGCAGTTGTGGCTGTTGATATTGTTGGTGAGGATATTGTTGAGGAGGGTACTATTGATATTGAGTTTGGTGATGGGGAAAGTTATTTCCTTGATAAGAAATTCACTAGTTAGAATTCCAGGGAGCTTGATTGTTTGACTGTTGTGACCATGGTGTCCAAGAGTTAGGATTTTGCATTGGGTTCTGAGATGGATGCGACTGGTTATTAGAATAATGTGAAGGGAATTTTGTATTCATATTGTTCACACCATTCATATTATTCAAGAAAATTGATGGATTTGAATTCATACCTTGATTATTAGGCTGCCAAGGTTTCTTCTGTGCAATAAAGTAAGCATGTTCCACATCTGAAGTGGATGCCTATAGGACTGCTTTGACTTTGGGTAATGAAGGGAATTCCTTGGTGTCATGCTCCAATTCACATATCCTACATATCTCCTCTTTGTCTAGCAGGCATTCTTTCAGTGGGTGTTTTTTCCTACATTTAGGATAGAATACACCGAGTGTAAGATCTTCTACTGCTTGTCTCTGTTTTGCTCTCAAAACATCTAACTCTGAGGAAATGGAACTCATCATATAAGTTTTAAAATTCTCCAGTAAGTTTCCTACTTCTGCTCAACTGGCTCCTCCACTAGCTGACTTGTGTGTCCTAGTGAAGACATCTTGATCTCGATCTTTGTCTCGTTTGTTAGTTCTAGAGGATCCCCTTGAGTACCTTCGGCATAATTCAATGATCTTCTCAAAGGGTTCCTTTGAGATGTCCCCTTTCCCCAACAAACTCAACATATCAAGGCAATCTTCTCTAATTCCTCATAGCAAGATAATCTTGAGTACATCCTTTCCAATCTCAGTGTGGCCAGACCTTTGTAAATTGTACAACAATATTTCCACAAAGTCTTCCAAGCTCTCCTCTTCCTTCTAAACCATTTTAAACAACTCTTCCTTTCTATCCATCGTTCTACAATATTCTTGATATTTAGAAAGAAAGGTTTGTTTCATTTGGTCCCAAGTAGTAATGGTCTCACGACCTAGACTCATGAACCAGTGAAGAGCATTTCCCTTTAAGGTGGTTGGGAATAGTTTCAGCTTCTGAGCACTAGAGGTATAGTCATAACTGCGATAGATGATATCAAACTCAAAACGAAATTCATTAGGATCTTCATAAGATTTACCATGGAAATTCGGGAGAAATGATGGTGAGATATTTTTCATAGGAGCTGCTCCAAGTGTCTGGAGGATAGGGAATTCAAGTGTGACCATAGTGTCACCAGGATGATTATCTTCCACTTCCTCTTCATGGTTCTCCTAGCGTTCATTCTCTCCTTCATGTTCTCGATTAGCCATGTTGTTCCAAAATTCAATGGATTTCTTTATTCATTCTTCCTCTGCTCTTCCTTCTTCTTCTTCCCTCCTTTCTCCCTCTCTCCTTCTCTCTTACTCTACTTCTTGGTGGGTCTCCAACCACAATTCTTTAGTAACTATGGTCCCGTTAATATGATAAATCTCCTCTCTATTCAGTGCACCCACAACACTTCCCTCGTCTTTAGGAGGTATCTTTTCTATGCTGGGAGTAGATGGTCCCATTTCGTTCTCCACCGTTGATGCTGAATTCTGGAGATTGGGAGGAACAAAATTTCCTCTTCCTGTAAATGTCCACGGTGGTCTGGTAGAAGAATCAGCTTTAGCAATTATATCATCAATAAATATTTGTCTTCCCATACCTGTGTTATGACCTCGACCTCTTCCACCTGCAGTGTTAGTGTTCAAATGGGGTTCCCGATTTGTTTTTCTTGTATTCATGCATGCTATAAATGATTAAACCAAAATGAAATTAAAGAAATCAACTACTATCTATGCCTATAAATTACCATCCCTGGCAACGGCACCAAAATGTTGGTCACCCTATATGCTAATTAATTACAACCAACACACAGGATGCTCAATATAAATTGTAAACCCAGGGAAGTCTTTTATTTCAATGGTAATACACACAGTCTATGCATAAACAATTCAAGTAGCTGATTGAGTAAAATGGAGATAACTTATCCTACCTATCTGCTCATCCAAACTCATTTAAAAGACAAAACTAATCTAACTCATGCATCTAGGAATTCAAAGTGCAATTATCTTCCAACAGAAATCAACCCAGCAGTTACTGATCTATGAATAGAAATGAACTAGATTACTTTTGCAAGAAGTTAAATCCTATAATGATCAAACTACAGTATTCCATCTTTACCAAAATGATTAATCTAGCAGCTATTTTAACTCAATCACAATCTGCCTAATCTAATGAATTCAATAAAGATACAACAGCAACCAGAATTAGCAATAAGATTGAACTCTAAATTGATAAATATTGGAAATCCTAGAAAACATAAATGACTGAAAGGAATTGGAGCTGAGCTTGGTTGTAGCACCTGATTCTAACACACCATGCATCAAGTAAACTAACCTACATAGTTGACTGTCACACCACATAGTTGCATCTATTCAGGATGCAATGATAAACTACTAGGAAAGAATGCAATTATAGATTATCTGTTGCAACTAACAGTAATACGCCTAATGCGATTCCACACCACACAACATGAAAATAAATTAAACTACCTACTTAACTCAGAAATATCTGTGAGAAGGAGGGCCCTGGCCTCCTAATAGAGACGCCGTGAACTACCACAAATTAAGACACATAAATATGAATAACTCTGCTCTTCATTAAAGATGGTAATCCACAGTCTCAGCTCTCTGTTACAGCCCGTACAAAATGATAATTAACCAACCCCCAGACTTGGAAAGCCTTCCCATATTTATACATGCCAAGTACAGTTCGTGATCCACTAATTTCACGCAGCAATGAAGATCTCTGATCTTCATGCTGCGGAGTTACAACTAAAACTGTTATAGCCATATTGAATAAGGCCATTAGACATGAAAGATATTGTTGCTCTGGAAGTCAATGGATTCAACAGATTAACCAATTGGGAGGCATCCTGTCTGTTGCAGTAATGCTCTGTTTCAGCGAAGTCCTGTTACAGCTTCACGTGGAAATATGCGTTGTCCCTTTGAATATGAGGAATCAAATCTGAAGAGTAATAGTTGGCACCACGTGTGATTCTTTCCCAAGCCATTGCAGCTGATACACCTATGCTTTGATCTTGACTTAATGAAATCAACACAAGTTAGCATAAATCAGAGGCTATAATTCATAACCATAACAATCTTAGGCATTAAATAAATGAAGCAATAATGAATTATACCTTGTATGGATTGCTGAATGATCTGGAAGAAAGGCATGTATATGGTTTATGAATGTAGGGTATAACAGGGCAACATGATATAATAAGTGTGGTACAAAAAGGGCATTTCCAGGGCTTAACAATTGTTAGACGAACACCATAAGTGGAAATACATGACATGGTTGGTGGGATCGTCCCCTTGATTTCATTCAAATTTAGGGATATCAGAGGGAATTTTATCGAGCATCACAAGCCATGCTGGATCATGAGTTGTTGGATCATTAATCAATTTTTTTTAAATCTGGTAGATTTAAAATAGCCATGCATGGTAAGGTAGGGGTGTTTGGTCTTGCCACTATGTCTGGGATGTGATTTCCACAAGGGGGAGACTTGGTGGTGTTGTAAACAATGGTTGACCTCCTACGAGAGAGGATGGGTCAAATGGGACCAAGTGATCTCCAAGGCGAGAAGCCAGCCGGGTGCCTCTTCTGATGGGGGAAGAAGTGGTGTAATTAATAGTTTCTTCGAGAGGATAAAATACACCTAGTAAGGCTTGGCCTAAACCAGATGATCATATCAATGTGGCTTGGGAATGACCCCATCTAGATTACCCTCCTTGTGAACCACAGGAAGAAGGTGTAAAAACACCCCTCGAGAGAGGGGATAGGCCTTGCAGTCTACGAGACTATATCAAGATATTTTTTTGTTCCTCAATGGTGAAGGATTTGTGTCGAATGAGAGTGATAGTGGAATTTAAACACAGTTGAACAAATGAAAAAATATGCCAACCACAACAGATGCAAATCTAGTGCAAGAAGTGAGTGATATGTGCAAAGTCAATTTTAGTGCATGAGTTCCTACATGTAGGTTCTTTTTACTTATGACTTTAGTGAAATTGTAGTTAAAAAGAAAATAAATGTAAATTTCCTATCAAGACCTAACATCCTTCCTCTCAAATATAACTAGTCCTCCCAAAAGCACAATTGATGGTGATAATGGTATCCACTCACTAAGCGACTAGTGGAGGTAACAAAGAGCTAGTTAGATCGGAAATGAGGTCAATGTTCCAATCAAGAAGACTTGGAAACACCTCCCAAAGGCAATAACTAACTTCAGAAATCAATTTCACTCACAATTGCTCCTTGGTGATATCCTAAGTTGGGCCACTAAGATACCTTGCGTCAAGTGTGGATCAATGGTTCAACCTGCACAATATAGTGTTGTCTCCCTACAACAAGCTAAGTGCATTGTAGGGGAGAGCAGAGTAGCTATAACTCATCTTTCACCTCTTTGTTCATGATGCTCTATTGATCTGGGTTTTATTTTAACACTTTCTTATAGTAGGATTTGTAAGTACCCTATGAGACAACAATGCTAAGTTTCAAAATACTGCTAATGAAACTAGATTGGTAGGCATTAGTGGATGCATAACCCAATTAATCCTACCTAACTAAAATTTTGTTTTGTGACCTCCTGTGGAGGATTTTAGTTAGTTTAGACAATTACAACGCTGATTTTAAGGGGTTTTATATTCACTTATGGAGTGTAATAGAGGTATTTAAAAATCTCTACCTTTCGCATTCACCAAGTTCACATGAAGTGCGAGGTGAAGAGCATACTAGGATTGGGACAGTCTTTAGGCATCTTAGTGTGTGCTACTGGTGCTAACACATGTGATGAAATCAAATCAATTGTCAACAAATTAACTAGAAGAGTATATCAAGTAATACATACTTTTAACTCTAAGAGATGCTCATGGCACTTTGCAATAAAAATGATAACTAATAGATAAGTGTGCAATGGAGGTATTTCACACTTCTCACCCTTCTCTGATTCACCAAGCTCACATGAAGTGCGAGGTCAAGAGCATACTTCGGGAGACAAGAGTCTTTAGGTCCTTGAATGTGTGAAAAAAGTGTATTCTACAATAGCATTGATACTAAAAACATGTCAATTATGTATAAACAAGAAATGGTCTTGACTACTAGTGACAACAATGAGGCTCGTTGAAAGCCTCAAGGTTGGTTAGGTAGGTAATTTTCAAGAGAGATGAAATCTTTACTTCCTAATCTTGGTCTAGGTGAAATAATTACTAAAAAATTAAGTAATTTATGCAAATTAGCCTTAATTTAAGTTCACTAGTAAGTAGTAATTGGAATTCGAAACTAAACTATGCAGATAAAAATAAAATAAACTAGGCTAGTGTGACTAAACCACACTCTAACGCACGGACCGTGCGGGTAAATTCAAAGCAGGTGCACTAAACAATGTGAGTGGTACACTAACCAACCGTGCTGTTCACCTTAACAGGGTAGCATAGGTCAAACAATGATTACCTGCGATGTCCATGAGATTGTCAGAGTCATTTCTTTGCTGGCAACACGGCTGAGATGTCGGGATCCATGCTACTATGTAAAAATAAATTGGCGGTGTCTCGACGACAAATATTGGAGCAAGAGGCCGGAATTCCTGATCTCCTACAAGTGACAAATACCTATAATTAATTACTTAGAATAAAACAACCTAGTTAAACGATAAATGAACAAAAATAAGTATGGGGAGAGACTGCAAACTCCAATAACAATCCAAGATATGCCAAACCACTCTTCTATTTCCCAATGGTATAATTGTACAAAACCTAGGAGGTGTGGGCTTCATGGGAAGCCAACAATATCCCTTCGGGATGCCTTTTTTGTCCAAACTAATTGCTAAGTTAATGGTGAAACAATGAAGAGAAACTATTTCCCCTTGATGGAAGGTGGCAAGGGAGCTTGGGAATGCTCACAATGGTAAGAAGTGGGGGGCTATGAGGAAGCTCCAACTCAAATATAGCATCATAACCTTTCTCTTTATTTATCCCTACAAAATGTATGCCAATGGATTCCTTTTATAGTCCAAGAGGTGGCCAACAAACAACTAGCTCCAAATGTGAACTCATCTTCTCCATGAACTAGTTCCAAAGTACACAAGAGGGGCTAGTTAATTCCATCAAGTGTGTGACGAGCCGAATTTGGATCCTTGGAGTGGATAGAGCCTTTAATGCACCACTGGGATTTAATTGTCCCACTGTTTTGATAGTAGCGTGACTATCGAAGGAATAGCCACGTAGGTGTAGCGCGGGCATTGTTAAGTTAACCTATGCTATAGCCCAGATTAACAATGTATCACCCGTGCTACCCTCTATTTTGACTTCTTTTTGGCACTTATGGACTCATGCTGTATTTTGGCTTTGTTGAGGATGCATGTGTTGAGACACATTCTTTATGTTGATGACGTGTTATTGGAATAATCGCCGAAATGTCGCATGTGTTCTTTTTAGGCGTTAATAGAATCCTATGTTCATGACCCATTTCTAACACCGTTCAGTGACGAAGTATTAGATCAAATCGTGGGGAATGAAGCATACTCCTTCACTAATGGATTCTTAGGTATCATCCGGTTAGAATCACTGAAGAAAATAAAGAGAAAACTGCATTTATTATTCAATTGGGATTGTTCACATACAATGTTATACCATTTGTACTTAAGAATGCACCAACTATCTTTTTGAGGATTGTGATCGCAAATTTCTATGAGTTCCTTCATAAATTATTAGAAGTGTATTTCTATGATAAGAAAGTCTACAGTTTGTTCAAAGACCAAGTTTCTCTCCTTTATCTTATGTTGGATTGTTTCATATCAATGGGGATCTCACTAAACCTATGGAAGTGTATCTTATGTCTAAATTTTGGTAACTTGTTGGGACATATTGTGTGTAAAGATGGAGTACTATTCGATCCTATGAAAATTGTGGCCATTGTAAATCTATAGGAACCTACGATAGTAAAATAGTTATGATCCACCTTGGGTCATGTTGCATCCCTAGACGCACCTTGGGTAACATCGTAGATTTTTTCAAGCCACTGGGTGCGTCCTTGGGGGAAAGTTTTGAGTTGAGATGCTATCACTCAGCACCCAAATCCTCTATATAGGCCAACTCCTAGAAAATCCAAGGGGGGTGGTCCCTAAGGAAAATAAACTAAGGTTTATTATGCTAAGTTATGAAAATGAGTCTAGGAGTTTGAAAAATAAATAAGAAAGAAACAACAATAAATTAAAGATAGAAGCATGCAAGATATTTAATAATGACACGTAATTGATTTAAGAAACATGATTTGTAATGGTAGACCAGTGCCAATAAATTTAAATAGTTGTTGCAAAAACATAAATGTTTTGTTGTGCATCTCGGTCAGTTTTAATTATTATTAATGAGTGGATTAATAATGGGTAAATTCAATAAGATTCTGGAGACTGTACTGATGAAATCCTATTTACTCAAACAATGATGATTGGGATGAGTAGATTCCATATGTACTATGGAATTATAGGACTACAACTAAGAAGCTTCACAAGAAGACTACACTTTAGTTGGTCTATGGTAGAGAACCGGTAGTTCCCGCCAAATTCATAGTTCCAAGTCTTTACATTGCACATACAACATTGATGATAGAAGAATATTTAGTTGAGGAACACCTTGTGGAACTCATGGAACTTGAAGAATCTCGTTTTATGGAAGAATATCATGCAGTAGTGGAAAATGGTGAAAAAAGGCATGAAACGATCGCCACATCAAGAAGAAACATATTTCCAAAGGTGACAAAATGCTATTGTATAAAATCAAGCATGTGAATCATCCAAGCAAAATACATATGATTTTGTTGGGACCATTCATTGTTGCATAAATAAAGGATTCATGTGCTGTGAAATTTGCACATCTTGATGGTATCTTGCATCTAGGATGGATGAATGGAACATGGTTGAAGCCCTATGTTTCTTATCAATAATTCCGCAATAGGACACTCATGCTCTCAGGAGTGAGTTAGTTAGGAGTTTGATTTTTTTTTCGTTTCAGTCCAGTGATTTTTATTTTAGTATTTAGTTTGTTTCAGTAGTTTAGTTCACTTTTCAGTTATTCCTCACCATTGTGGTTGGGAAGGGATCCACCATCTGCTCATCTACCATATACGCTTTGAAAAAATAGAGCTATTCTACTGTTATTTATGAGTTTTAATGAACAAATCCTTCAAATAGAAGCTTGATCATGTGGACACAACAGTCACTTCTGGAAATCATTTATGGAACCATTCCACTAAGCCTTGCCATTAATGTACTAGGTCTGCAATATTACCTATTAAAGGATGGAAATTCTCATTACATCGCACATTGTGAAAAAAAGTCAAACTGGTGCTCTCAGAAAATCATAATCTCGTAATATAGTTTGTCCACCAGTGTTGAGTAGTTGCAATGGGGAATTTTTCCACAATAAGATATGCATCTAGAAAATCCCAAGCCAAACACAAATAAGTATAAAAAGTAGAGCCTTTGGATCCAAGGATTGACGTCTTAGGTGACTTGCATAGGAAAGTAGAGACATAACGACTAGTAGAATTCAATTTCTCAAATGGAGATTAATATCATGATATGCAGCCCAAAGTCTACATGAACTTATTCCCAATGGAAAATTGGAAAGTCTAGAAAGAATGGAATTTTTATTTTGTCTCTTTACGAGATTCGACTCTCATGAACCCAAAAGACCTCCCAGCCTTAGGCAACACACCAGAAATCCATAAATGCATCGAGTTCTTAATCATCCATATCCACATGTATTCTCTATGGTTAGACTAGCAATATCATATCCACGTACATGGCATTCACATACTCATAGGGATCTCAATGGAAGGGGAGGATTTTGCCACCGATTTCTAGGGAATCCACAAGAGAGCAAAGAATCGAACATAGATGAACCTATATGACAAGTATGGAACCAAGAGAGGAGGTAAAGGTGCCATCATCACTGACATTAATGATACACCAACCAAGATGGCATGCCAGATTATTGCTAGTAATGTTCTGAGGAAATTCATGAAGGGAGAGTGCAATTTGAACACAATGTCAGTGGCAGAATTCTGCATTCAAGGAGTCCAACTCAAATGGTGTAAATTTTTAATGGATGAGTTGTTCCAGGCATGTACATATGTGCATAACTCTTGCATGTATTTTATATTTGGGTATCTACTTTTTGCGCTAGATATGTGGAAATGGCGGGCACCCTTACTCCACCAAAGTTCCCTCACACAGCCCATCCAAAATAAAATAACCCCTCCACCACAATCTCCACCATTACAACCCTTGGATACACCTCTTCCAGTACTGCACCCATAACCATCCCTCCTCTATCCACAACTCTTACATCTACCATTAGGCCCAACCCAATCTAGTCCTTATCCATTGACCTTAATGATCCCCTAGACCACATCAACCAGGTACCAGGAGTCCCCATTCACCAGGAAAATATGGAAGGGAAGGAGGCATCAAACTCAAAAGATAGCTGTTGATGTAATTGTAACTTCAGAATGTATTTTACCTATGTATATTGTACTCCTATAGAGATGTTATTATTCCTCTATACGGAAGTGTCGTCATTTGTATTGACAAGTGTCATAACTTGCATGTGATGGGTTATTAGAGCACCATGTGTGGGTTTGGCCCTGATTAGTATTACCATGGGTTATTAGACTGAGTTAGACAAGTCGACCCTGCTAGTTTATTAGGCAGGTCAGGTCATGTATAAATAGAGTGCGGGAGGCACTCTATTTGATCACTTCATTATTCACTTCTACACTCACTAGAAAGTGGCGCACAAGTGAGGAAAGAGGTGTAGCTGCTAGGAGGACTATCTCTTGTACTTTGGTTGTATCATTGCTCTTTCTATCTCTGAGGAAGTTGTGGGGTTTTTCACCTTTATGGTTTTCCCCAGTGAAACTTTGTGTGTCTATTGTCTCATGCGATTGCTTGTTATGATTGATATGATTGATATGCTATAAATGTTATTCTCTCAGTAAATATAGAGTATATTGAATTAAGGCTAAAAAATTAACATGGGATCAAAGCTAACCTGAGAAGAAGACACTATGCAGTTGCGGAAGCTAGGGATTCTTGTTTATTGTGTTTCTCTCCACAGATCTTGAAAGGAAGTAGGGTATTTTGACTCTCCTTAGCAAGGTGCATCTTTCTGTCCAATCAGAATTCAATTCTAGGCACTTTCATTTTTGGCCCTAAAAATGAGGGTTTCCACAAAAATAGGAATTTCTGAATTATGAGACCATAACTGGAAGCTCCTTGGAAAAACCGAATTTTAGAGCTTTGGATCGAACTTTTTGGTTGGGTGAAGCTCCGAGAAACTCATACCCTAATTCAGGGTCCTCCCTAGTGAATTTGGGAGATTGAAAAGCATTTCTGAAGCGTGAAACTTTGAAATTTTCAATTTCTAAGGATACCAGGCTGATCATCTCATCAAGGTGCATCTTTCCATCCTTTCAGATGTTTGAAATTCACATTTTGAATTTTTAGGGTTTCTCTAACAAACCCTAATCCAACACCAGATCCGGATTTCTACAAATTAAGTGGTAAGACCTAAATATTTTCTATTTCCATTTGAAGTACTCTTTAAGATGTCTCACCACACCAAGCTTGAGGATAAGCTTGAAGGGGATGATAACTTTCGAGCATGGAAGTATAGGATTGGGTTAATCCTGGAAGAAAATGAGTTGGACACTTACATAAGTGAAGAGGTCCCTATCCCAAAGGGAGAAGAGGCTAATGCCTTACATAAGAAAAACTTGGTCAAGGAAAAGAGGATCATTGCTAATTCTATCAAAGATCATCTCATACCACATGTGTCATCTCTGAAGACAGCCAAGGAGATATTCGATTCCCTAACCAAGCTCTTTGAAGGGAAGAACATAAATCGGAAGATGACTCTGCGGAACCAATTGAAAGGGGTAAAGCTTCAGAATGGAGAGACCATTCAATCCTATTTCTCTAAGGTCTCTCAGATCAAAGAGAAACTTGAAGCTGTGGATGAAGTAGTAGATAATGGTGAAGGTGTCATGACCACATTAAATGGCCTACCTAGGTCATGGGACTCCTTCATCCAAGGAATCTGTGTAAGAAGGAAGTTGATCTCATTCAGTAGACTATGGGAGGAATTCTCACAAGAAGAAGCAAGGCTTGTGGCTTGAGAAGAAAAGATGGGAAATGAAGATCAAGCTCTCACAACACACACCAAGAAAGGAAGGTCAAAGAGGGAGCATTCTCATGCCAAGAAATCTTCACACCACCATCAACATAAAGATAAGAAAGATCTCAGATGCTTCACATGTAATGAGAAGGGACACATTGCTTCAGATTGTCCTAAGAACAAAAAGAACAACAACAAAAAATTCAACAAAAGGAAGAAGAACAACAAGAAGAGATATCATGCTTATGCTACCGAGGATGATGAACCTCCCAAGAAGAAGGCTAAAGCAAAAAGTGATGACTCATCTAGTGAAGATGAATATGTTATAATCTCTGCTCTCACAGGTACTATCTCTCACAGAAGTAATGATTGGATTATTGATAGTGGGGCTTCCAAACATATGACTGGGTTTAAAGAATCTTTTGCAAATCTATCTGAACATGAGTCACCCCATAAGGTGAAACTTGGGGATGACTATGAATATCCTATCAAGGGAACAGGTGAAGCCTCCTACAACCTAGACTCTGGGAAGTCTTTGAAGATGAAAGATGTTCTATATGTACCTGGGCTCAAGAAGAACTTACTCTCCATATTTGCATTGGATGCAAAAGGCATGAGAGTTGCATTCGTAGATGGCCAAGTCCTAATGTGGCCAAAGGGTAAAACTATAGATGATGCAGTAGTGATTGGAGAGCAAGAGCAAGGATTGTACAAATTGAAGGGACAAGCTGAACATGCCATGGTACATGAATCCATGGAGCCAAGTGAACTTTGGCATAGAAGGCTTGCACATGTGCACTATAGAGCACTACCAATTGCAAGTAAAGATGTGGAGGGTCTTCCTGAAATCAAGACAAAGCATGAAGGGGTTTGCAAAGGATGTGCAAAAGAAAAGAACATTAAGAAGGCATTTCCAAGCATTGAAAGCAAAGCTAAAGGAATCTTGGAAATTATCCACTCCGATGTATGCGGTCCGATGTCATCCAGCTCTCTGAGTGGGTATGTATACTATGTCTCTTTCATTGATGATTTCTCTAGGAAGACTACAGTTTATTTCTTGAAGAACAAAGATGAATTGTTTGATAAGTTCAAGGAATTTAAATCCTTGATGAAAAATCAAACTAATAGGAAGATCAAGACATTCAGATCTAACAATGGTGGAGAATTCACTTCAGGTGATTTCAAGAAGCTATGCAGTGATTCAAGAATTAAGAGGGAGTTGAATGCTCCCTACAATCCACAACAAAATAAGGTTGTAGAAAAAAAGAATAGAACAATCATGGAAGTAGCACGGGAAATGCTGCATGACCAGGATCTTCCTATGCATGTATGGGAAGAAGCAGCCAAGACAGCTATATATGTGCAGAACAAAACACCTTACAAGATATTGGACAACAAGACACCAGAAGAGGTATTCTCTGGTAAGAAACCTAAAGTCAGCCATCTCAGAATATTTGGTTGTCCAGTATATACACATGTTCCAAAGGAAAAGAGAACAAAGCTAGATCCCTCAGGAAAGAAGGGCATCTTTGTGGGGTATAGTGAAAGCTCAAAAGCTTACAGAATATACTTTCCAAGGTTCAAGAAGATTGATGAAAACTAGATTCCTTCATCAAGGATGTAACATTTGATGAAAACTCATCCTTCATCAAGTCAAGGAAGACACCTGTTGAAGATCATGAAGAACCAAAGGAAACTAGATTCCAAGACACCACTATGACTAAAGCAATTCCAGATAGAGATCGTGAAATAGAAGATCCACAAGAACTTGTAGATCCACCCCGTGAGAAGAACTCTCACAAGAGGAAACCTGCATGGGCTAGAGAGCTCATTCAATATGCAGAAAGGTATGGCATTCCAGAAGAAGAACATAGAGAAATGAATAAGACTAGATCTCATAGCAGCTATGTTTCCCTACTCTATGATATTATGAACAAAGAACCATCAAGTTATGAAGAAGCAACAGAAAGGAAAGAATGGAAGGATGCCATGGTCAAGGAATACCAGTTGATCATGAAGAATGATGTTTGGGATGTAGTCCCAAGACCTGAAGGGAAGTTTGTTGTGACTTCCAAGTGGATCTACAAGATCAAGTATGCTGCAGATGGTAAAATAGAAAAGTACAAAGCAAGATTTGTAGCTTGTGGCTTCTCCCAGAAAGAGGGAATAGACTATGAAGAAACTTTTGCTACTGTAGCCAGGTACACTTCCATTAGATCAGTACTTTCCCTGGATGCAGTTATGAAATGGAAGATACACCATATGGATGTCAAGACAACCTTCTTGAATGGTGTAGTCGAGGAGGAATTTTATGTGGAGCAGACACTTGGTTTTGAGACACATGACAGGGAATCATATGTGTGCAGGTTGAAGAAATCCTTATATGGCTTGAAGCCAGCTCCTAGAACTTGGTATGGTAGGATAGACATCTTTCTATCTAGTTTGGGCTTTACCAAGAGTAAAGTAGATTCCAACCTTTACTACAAGGTGGAGGAAGGCAATCCTGTGATACTACTTTTGTATGTGGATGACCTGTTTGTTATAGGTGAGGATGGATTGATTGCCGATACCAAGAGGAAGCTTGCTGCCAATTTCGAGATGAAGGACTTGGGTATGATGCACTATTTTCTAGGTATGGAGGTGTGGCAGAGTGCAGATGGGATCTTCCTTGGACAAGGGAAGTATGTAGTAGAGATCCTGAAGAGGTTCGGGATGATGGACTACAAGGCCATGGCCACACCTATGGCATCAAACCTGAAGTTTCTGTGTGATGCTTCATCTGATCTGGTTAATGTCACTGTGTATTGTCAGATGATTGGGTCCTTGATGTACCTGACGAACAATAGACCAGATATTTGCTTTGCGGTGAACACATTGAGCCAGTTCCTAATGGATCCCAGAGGTGTTCACCTGGTTGCTGTAAAGCATATTCTGAGGTACCTGAAGGGTACAATTGATTATGGGCTCAAGTATGATGCGAATCAAAATTTTAACCTGCAGGGTTATGTTAATTCAGAATGGGCAGGCAGTGCTGTAGATAGGAAGAGCACATCTGGGTGCTGCTTTAGTATGGGATCGGGTGTGATCTCTTAGTTTAGCAGGAAGCAATACTGCATAGCACTGAGTAAAACTGAAGCAGAGTATGTTGCAGCTTGTTCGGCTAGTTGTGAGACAGTATGGCTTCGGAAGCTACTGTCTGAGTTATTTGATCTTCCACTGGAGGCTACTGGTATCTTTTGTGACAACCAGAGTTGTGTGAAGCTTTTTTAGAAACTGGTGTTCCACGACAGGTCGAAGCACATTGAGATCAAATATCACTATATCAGGGATATGGTGAAGAGAGGAGCAGTGAAGCTCCTGTATGTTGCGATGGATGAGTAGGTTACATATGTGTTGATGAAACCACTAGCCAGAGTGAATTTTGAGTACTTCAGAGAGTGGCTTGGTGTTCTTCAAATTGACAACACTTTGAGGAAGAAGTGATGGACACATTTGCAGGATCCATTCCAAGCATGGTGAGAGGAGGATCCTTTCCATGGTTGTGGATGTTAGCGCTGGATGATGAGCATGAGGATGATGCTCCAGTTACTGCTTTGTATATGCATCATGTTGGATGCTTGATATGATCAGGTGGATCATGTATTTATATGTATCAGGTGGATACATTGTATGATCAGTTGGATCATGTTTTCGTATATGTATCAGGTGGATGCATTGTATGTATAAGGTGGATACATTGTATGATCAGTTGGATCATGTTTTTGTATATGTATCAAGTGGATCATGTATTTGATATGTATCAGGTAGATACATGATATGCATCAGGTGGATGCATTGATGATCAGGATGATCATACTATGATGACATGCATCAGGAGGATGCTTTGACTTGATCAGGTGGATCATGAGTGACGAGTCCGAAGACACAGATGCACAGAGCCTTTTCGACATGGTGGTAGATGTGTTCTCCCATGTGCGTTGATGTAAGTGCATAGCCTTTCCGACATGGTGGTAGATGTGTTCTCCCATGTGTGTTGATGTAAGTGCAGATCCTTTCTGACATGGTGGTAGATGTGTTCTCCCATGTGCGTTGATGTAAGTGCAGAGCCTTTCTGACATGGTGGTAGATGTGTTCTCCCATGTGCGTTGATGTAAGTGCAGAGCCTTTCCTACATGGTGGTAGATGTGTTCTCCCATGTGCATTGATGTAAGTGCAGAGCCTTTTCGACATGGTGGTAGATGTGTTCTCCCATGTGCGTTGATGTGAGTGTTGAGCCCTTCACGGATGGTTGAAGTGTGTCTTCCCATGCCGGTGAGTGTAAGTGCTATATTGTGTGCATCGGGACTGTGCTTTGTAGATGATGAGATGATCAGTATGATCATGAGTATCAGGATGATACTCCGTGGCCGTGGATAGGCTATGCAGTTACATGTAAAAGATCCTAGGAGATCCGATAGGTTGAGCAGTATGCTCGTAATCAGTCCTGGGATGCTCTTTAGAGATTTTGCTTGATGCACGTAATTAGTCCTAGGATCCACAGTATGGCCAATGATGATGAAGACCTATAGGTGGTGGGCCTACATCCAGCATGAAAAAGGGTTGTATCTGTAGAACTTCCTATGACAAGTAGATTGGAGATTGATTGAGATAGCAGCAGCAGTGACGATGATGATGATTCGATGACGATGATCTAGTGACAATGATCCAGAGAAGAAGACTTGTGCTAGCAGATCTGTGTTGAGAAATACCTTCCTAGTTAAGAGGGAGTGTTGATGTAATTGTAACTTCGGAATGCATTTCACCTATGTATATTGTACTCCTATAGAGATGTTATTATTCCTCTATATGGAAGTGTCGTCATTTGTATTGAAAAGTGTCACAAGTGTCGCAACTTGCATGTGATGGGTTATTAGACCACTAAGTGTCGGGTCAACCCTGATTAGTATTACCATCGGTTATTAGACTGAGTTAGACAAGTCGGCTCTGCTAGTTCATTAGACAGGTCAAGTCATGTATAAATAGAGTGTGGGAGGAACTATATTTGATCACTTCATTATTCACTTCTAAACTCACTAGAAAGTGGCACACAAGTGAGGAAGGAGGTTCAGCTACTAGGAGGATTGTCTCTTGTACTTGGGTTGTATCATTGCTCTTTCTATCTCTGAGGAAGTTGTGGGGTTTTTTACCTTTATGGTTTTCCCCAGTGAAACTCTGTGTGTCTATTGTCTCATGTGATTGCTTGTTATGATTGATATGCTTGATATGTTGTACATGTTATTCTCTCAGTAAAGATCCTAGAGTATATTGAATTAATGCTAAAAAATTAACACTATCATAGATGGTCCCCTCTTACTCTAGAACAATCAACTCATGGAAGTCCATAGTGATTTTGAACTAGAGCCATCTATCCCATTGCAGTAGTATAATGTAGATGAGGGAAGTTCACAACAATATCAACAGATGGAAGAAACTGAGATAGGATACCCAGTAGAATCATATATCCATGATATTGAACCTATTTTATTTAGATCCCATCTTGAATATTGGGCACAAGGCCCAAGCAATTTCCATGTAATTCTTAATGTTTGCCAAGCACACCATGATATCACCCCTTTCCTCTCTGATGAATTCCAATAGAGAATCATCAACACCACAGTAGGACCTAAAGAAGCACACAACAACATGCATGATTAGTCAGCACAGTATATATCCATCAAGTTTCCCCTTCAGTCATTTCCCCATGGCACACCCATTTCATATTAATCCCCTTTTACTTCTAGTAGTTGTTAGAATAGACTGCATTGCTACATCAAAGGTAGAATGATGGTTAGCATTTGTTGAGATAGAGCACAACACAATCAAGCAATTGTATGATGAAACACACATACAATTAGTTGATTCTATAGCTTCCAAGGAAGCAACACATAAAGACAAAGCAATTGTGGAGGACACTATTTATTCCTTGTGCGATGACTTGCGCACAATGTGGCTTGAAGTCCAGGAACATGTACCTATAGTGCTAGAATATATCTCATATGTTGTATTACAAGACATCTTACATTACATATGTGTTTCTTGGAAACAACTTCAAGACGAATGCACATAATTCCAATAGCAACTCAACTAGACAAAATAAAAGTGAATAATAACACAAATAGTTAATGCCATGGCTTTTGCAGGTAAGCAATACTGTAACAACTATTTGCAACAAGCTCCATTAGACAACACAACAAATCCATGATCTATTTGGAGCATTAAATTATTGGGTCAGTATCCTTGAGAAGAAATAGAGACCCATAGAAACCTTGTGGGTAAAATTTAAACAGTTGAACCATGAATCTCAGACTACAACAGATCCATTGGAAAGAGAACACAAGTGTAAGGAATCCTAGGAGCTTAACAATGAGATGGATATTATTCTTAAAATAGCCTACAAATCCAAACAGATTGTGCAAGACTTGCAGTCTACATCAAAATATCATGAGTTACACCAGTTGTATCACCTTGTAGACACATATATATAACAATTAGAGCAACAAAACCCACCTTCCTAGATGTAGAGAAAGCTCAATAGTTCATAGATAGCACCAACATATTAGTTGGAAAATGACAGACAAAGCTAGATGAGTTTGCAGAAATTCAGCAGAAGGCTTATACACAAGTACCAAAGTTACTTCATTTGAAGGACTAGTAGTAGAAGATGCACAATGACCAGTAACGCAGTAGATTTGACTCAGGGCCAAGTCAAACTTCATGGTCGGGGCCTATTGGCTCCTTCATTTTGAATAGGATTTGAAAAGGTGGAAGAAGAGAAGACTAAGGAAAGAAGTGCGGAAAAGAAGTGGAAGTTATGGAAAAGATGTAATAGCCACAACAAATTTTGGACCAATTTTGGACATGCTTTGTGACTATAAAAGGTAGTGAAGGACAAGCAGAAGAAAAGAGAGAAGAGCACTTGCATATGTAGATATTTGAGTGTATCCAAGTTTCATAGGATTAGAGTCATCCAAAGATGGAGACGAATTCATATTTGTAGTAGAAGTTATGTAGTTGGGTCTTGGGTTTCACTTATATGAGGGTATATCCTACGAATAATAATTCTACGGTGAATATAAGGCCTTAGATCCATAATGTAAGTTCTTTTAATGAATATTATTGGTATAATGAAAAGGATTATTGGGCACCTTAAATTTATGTGTTGTGATTGTCTATGTTGTGTTTATTCCTATTTACTGTTATGATATATCTGAAAAATAATGTATATGATTAACTGATGTTGTGGTATACTTGGGTAAATGATGTTGCAATGCTTGTTATTGTAACTCCTCAATGGTAACCATACAGTTAACCAATCCCTATCTTATGTCGTTCTTGGTTGTACTTCGGGTGAGACCTCCCCTCTTAAGGGGATTGAAAATGATAGCGCACTGGACTACAATAGCACCTTTTTGTTGGCCCATTCACTAGAAACCTTGTCTCAATTTTGTGCCAATGGGTACATTAGTTTGGATCAATGTCTATTTTAGGTACCACAGGAAGGCCCCTGTAGTCACCTAGGAGATCCTAAGATAAGTAACTAAAGATACCAATGGATACGAACCGTTACACCAAAACCCCGAGGTGTTAGTGAAGGCCACCCACTAGGATCTTAACATCCCACTGTTAGTTTTTCAAAATTTACTTCAATCTGATCTAGGATCTTAACTGAGAGAATAACATGTACAGCATATCTACAGCATATCAATCATGGACACAATAATGCAAGCACACAAGAGACACAGAGTTTACTTGGGGAAAACCATAAAGGTGAAAAACCCCAATAACTTCCTCAGAGATAGATAGAGCAATGATACAACCCAAGGATAAGAGATAGACATCTCCTAGCAGCAGCTTCTCCTCCTCCACAAGTGCGCCACTCTCCAAAGAGTGTGTGAGAGAATAGAATGATCAAATAGAGTGCCTCCTGCACTCTATTTATACTTGACTTGACTTGCCTAATAACCTTTACTAGGTCGGCCTTAACTTAACCACATAACATAATGCTGACTGGGCCGACCCCCAATAGGGTGGTCTAATAACCCTTTGACCCACATGACTTATACAGGGTCGACCCCAACAAGGTGGTCTAATAACCCATCAAGTATAAGTTACGACACTTACAATATAAATGACGACACTGCCGTATAGAGGAATAATAACATCTCTATAGGAATACAATATACATATATGTGAAATACATTCCAAAGTTACATATACATCAACACTCCCTCTTAACTAGGAAGCTATTTCTCGACACAGGTCTTCTAGCTCAAGTTTTCTTCTCTGGATCATCGCCATTGATGCATCGTCCTTGAATCATCGTCATTGTCACTGCTACTAATATCTCAATCAATCTTTGAATCTACTCGTCATAGGAAGTTCTACAGAGCCAGTCCTTTTTCATATTGGATGTAGGACCACCACCTGAAGGTCTTCATAATCACTGGCCATACTATGGAATCCTCAAGACTTATTATGTGCGTCACAAAACCTTAAAAGAGTTTCTTGACTAGCAAGAACCCTAAAGAGCATCTGAGGCCTTTTTCATCATGTCCAGATCTCCAGGACTTATTACATGTGATTGTCACAAAACCTTAAAAGAGTCTCTTGACTAGCAAGAACCCTAAAGAGCATCTGAGGCCTTTTTCATCCTGTCCAAATCTCCAGGACTTATTACATGTGACCCCCCCACCACAAAACCTTAAAAGAGTGTCTTGCCAAGAAAGAACCCTAAAGAGCATCTGAGGCCTTTTTCATCTTATCCAGATCTCCAGGACTTATTACATGTGGTCACCACAAAACCTTAAAAGAGTGTCTTGCCAAGCAAGAACCCTAAAGAGCATCTGAGGCCTTTTTCATCCTGTCCCGATCTCAAGGACTTATTACATGTGGTCATGGAAATGCCTCGAAAGAGAATCTGAGGCCTTTTTCATCCTGTCCAGATCTCCCAGGTCTACTTACATGCCATCCCATAGTAATGCCTTGAAAGAGAATCTAAGGCCTTTTTCATCCTATCTAGATCTCCCAGGTCTACTTATATGCTCATCTGCACAACCTGTTCCACGGACACAAAGTATCAACCTAATACTCACCATACATCATCATGTTGTACACATGATCATCCTGATCATCAACACTGCATCGTCCGGATGCATGTCATCTGGAGCAACATCCTGAAGCTCGTCATCCATGATCATCCTGATCAAACAATGCATCTACCTGATGCATACCAAGTATCTACCTGATACATATCATCATACATGATCCACCTGATCATACAATGTATCCACCTAATACATACATAGATACATGATGCACCTGATCACACAATGTATCTACCTGATACATATCAACATACATGATCTACCTGATCATACAACATATCCACCTGATACATACACAGATACATCGTCCAAGCATCCAACATGATGCATATACAAATACATACAAATGATCCAACTGATCATATCCAACATCCAACATGATGCATACATACATAAATGATCCAACTGATTATATCCAGCATCCAACATGATGCATACATACATAAATGATCCAACTGATCATACAGAGCAGAAACTAGAACATCATCTTGATGCTCATCATCTAGTGCTTACATCCATAACCATGTGAAGGATCCTCTTCCCACCATGCTTGGAATGGCTTCAGCAAAATGTCTCCATCACTTCTTCCTCGAAGTGTCGTCAATCTGAAGAACACCAAGCCTCTCTTTGAAGTACTTGAACTTCACTCTGGCTAGTGGCTTCGTCAGGACTTCTAGAATCTGCTCATCCATCGCAACATATAGCAGCTTCACTGCTCCTCTATGCACCATATCCCTGATATAGTGATATTTGATCTCAATTTTTTTCGACCTATTGTGGAACATCGAATTCTAAAACAACTTCACACAACTCTGGTTGTCACAGAAGATACCAGTAGCCTCCAACGGTAGATCAAATATATTAGACAGTAGCTTCCTCAGCCATACTACCTCACAACTAGCCGAACAAGCTGCAACATACTCTACTTTGGCTATACTCAGTGCTACACAGGACTGCTTCTTGCTAAACCAAGAGATCGCACCTAATCCCATACTGAAATAGCACCCATAAGTGCTCTTACTATCTGCAGCACTACCTGCCCAATCTGAATCAACATAACCCTATAGGTTAAACTTTTGATTCACATCATACTTGAGCCCACAATCAACTGTACCCTTCAGGTACCTTAGAATATCATTTACAGCAACCAGGTGAACACTCCTCGGATCTGTCAGGAACTGGCTCAATGTGTTCACCGCAAAGCAAATATCTGGTCTCGTGTTCGTCAGGTACATCAAGGACCCAATCATCTTACGATACATAGTGACATCAACCGGCTCAGATGAAGCATCACACAGAAGCTTCAGGTTCGATGCCATAAGTGTGTCCAGGGCCTTGCAGTCCATCATCCCTAACCTCTTCAGGATCTCCACTGCATACTTCCCTTGTCCAAGGAAGATTCCATCTGAACTCTGCCACACCTCCATGCCTAGAAAATAGTGCATCATCCCCAAGTCCTTCATCTCGAACTCGGCATCAAGTTTCCACTGCATGTCGGAAATCAATCTATCCTCACCTGTAACAAACAGGTTATCCACATACAAAAGTAGTATCACTGGATTGCCTTCCTCAACCTTATAGTAAAGGTTGGAATATGCTTTACTCTTGGTAAATCCCAAACTGGATAGAAAGCCATCTTTCCTGCCATATCAAGTCCTGGCTGCCTGTTTCAAACCATACAGGGATTTCTTCAGTTTGCACACATGTGACTCTCGGTCATGTGTCTCAAACCCGAGTGGCTACTCCATATACACTTCCTCTTCAACTACACCATTCAAGAAAGCTGTCTTGACATCCATCTGGTGTATCTTTCATTTCATCACTGCAGCCAGAGCAAGTACTGTTCTGATGGAAGTGTACCTGGCTACAGGTGTAGAAGTCTCTTCATACTCAATACCTCCTTTTGGGAGAAGCCACGAGCTACAAACCTCGTTTTGTATTTCTCCATGCTACCATCTGCAGTATGCTTGATCTTATAGATCCATTTGGAAGTCACAGTAGACTTCCCTTTAGGTCTTAGGACTGCATCCCAAACATCATTCTTCATGATCGACTGATCATGGAATTCTTCCATTACTTCATCCCAGATCCTGGGAACTTCAATATCTTCAATAGATATCTTTGTTGCCGGAACAAATGTTGTAGTCCTTCTTTTGTAGGTGAAGGTATACGATCTTTCCTACAAAACAAGTTAAATTGCATGATTAGAAACATCTCATAGTTTTCAAGATAAATTCTGACACATAAAGAAATATGTCATACAGTCATGCAATTATTTTAGCCAATGCTTCAATACAACATTCATCCATATCTTGTATCTTTCTAGATGCCTTCCAATCTCTACCAGAACATTGTTAAGAGTTTGCACTACTCCCAACATGTCAGCAAAGAGTTTTCATTCTAGATAAGTAGCAATGGAATGTTGTACAGTGCCATAGGCCACTTACTCATCACATGCATATTAGTAGTATACTATTCATTGATGCAATTATTCTAATATGCATAATACACAACTTAAGTCTAGGAACATAAGCATGTACATCATTGAACAACATTATTTAAACAAAAAAATATGTAAGAAATGACAATTCAAATACTTATCTTTGTTTGGTTGTTGGGTGGACTCCCTCTGAATCTTTGCAACTCCATTCTGATGTGGATTGTGAGAAGTGGTTGACTCCCTCTGAATATCTGCATCCTTGCAGAAACTACTGGAGTGTGCTCCCTCTTGATCTTTGCTTCCTGGAGTACCTGTCCTTGAACTTATATCCATCCTCTATCACTATGCATGCTTACAAGTATCATTATTGTGATATCCTCGAGATCTCATACATAATCATACATTTATTAGTATATTCTCAATACTATCAAAACACAATAATCTTAAGCATGTATAGTCATGATCATTTCAAATAGAAATAATAAGAATTAGTATTCAAGGACTCTTATGGTTAGTCATATCATAAATTAAAGTAAGAAACATAATATGCCTAAACCTGTGATTACTCAAACCTCTACTTTCATGACTCTTCTGGTTAGTCATATCATCAATTAAGGTAAAAAACATAATATGTATACACCCATGTTTATTCAAACCTATGAATAATCATTATCAATCATGCCATGTATACTTATATAAGAGATCCTATCACAAGGTATGATTCTACCTTGATATAGGAAAAACATACCTGGATTAATATGTTAGCTAGTTATGTCTAACATACCCACATGATGTCTTCTTGTTCTCTTCAATGACTTGTGCTAGTAACCTACATATCTCATAAGTTAACCATTATAGAACCAAGTTATACATACCTCGTAAATAGATCGTGTATGTGATCCATGACAATGGATGAATCTTTGTCTTCATGTCACCATGATCATGTGTTCTTGAACTAGAACATGATTTGTCTTTCTTGGTGTAGCTTTCATGTTAGCGGACAACATGAACCTCATACAACACCATAATGCATTAGTACAATCATAAGTGTCAACACCCTAATCAATGAATATCTTCTATCATGCATTCATAATTTTATTAAGGTGATACGACAAGTCTAAATTTAATCAAGATTGTACTAACCGTAATAATATGAAGAAAAACATACCATAAACTTAATCATGAACAAATCTTGAAACATACCTAGATAAGTCATACCTGTCAAGATTGCTTGTAATCTTCTTATGTAAGGCCTTAGCCTCATCTCCCTCTAAAACAGAAACTTCTTCACTTATGCAGGTGACGAATCCATTCTCTTCTAGGATTAACCCAATCCACTTGATTTGCATGAACTGGATCTGGAGCTAGATTAGGGTTTGTCAGAGAAACCTGAAAAATTCAAACTTTTAATTTAAAACTTCTGAAAGAATAGAAATATGTGCCTTGATGAGCTGATCAACCTGGTATACTTAGAATTAGAAAACTGCAATGTTTCACCCCTCAACTTTGCCTTTGAAACTTTTGGATTCACTCGACATGACCTCGAACTAGGGTTTGATAAAGCCCACCCTTCTTCCCAATCAAAAGGTTCGATCCAAAGCTCTAAGCTTCTATTTTTCTGAGGAGCTTCCAGCCGTGGTCACAGATTTCAAAAATTCCCATTTTTGCAGAAGCCCTAATTTTCCACTTTTTCGATCAAAGTCCTGAACTAGGGTCTGATCAAGCTCGTCCTTTTCCCAACCAAAAAATATGATATTGGTTTCTAAATTTCGATTTTGATGAGTATCATTCATCCATGGTCTTCGGTTACAAAAATTCCAACTTTCTCCGAAACCCTAACTCCCGGAGCCATGAATGAAGGTGCTCAAAATCCAATTCTATTTTGACAGAAATATGCACCTCATTGTTTCTTGTGTAACTCCGGAATTACGAATCCCTAGGGTCTGAAACTTCTACCTATGTTATCCCGACCTGTCCTCTTTCCAACCCCATATGTCTGACCTCAATTGTATTCTGTGAGAGAGAGTTATGCCAAGTGTCACAACGTGACCTGTTTACGGTATAGACCAGGAGAGCGAACTTGTACGACGTTCCACGTGTCACTAGTTCGGTTTCAGCCTCTGAAAAAGTTATCTAAGAAATTACAGTCCATGCATTACCTATCACTTTTTACGAAATTTCATTTGGAGCTTCCTAGCCCAAGTTATGACCTTTTTTCCTAGGTCACCTGTTTATGACTCAGATCTGGAAGAGGCAGAAACCCTAGATTGTACAGATCATAAAACAAAAAGTACAACGCATTATAAGTTTTCCTTTGGACACAAGGTACATGGGGATCTTATCTTCGACCTGTAAAAGTTTCAGATCCAAAAAATTCACCAAAATGGATTTATAGAGAAAGTGCTATGATGACTGGTTTTTGTTATATCAAGCCCTATCATCGCAAGTGCAACAAGTGTCATAAATGCCATATCATGCCTTCTTTTAGGATAGCTCTAATACCATGTTAGTTTTTCAGAATTTACTTCAATCTGATCTAGGATCTTAACTGAGAGAACAACATGTACAGCTGTTAACACCCAAAAAGTGTTCACTACCTCATCTACCACATTATATGGCTCATTTGTCCATTTTCCTACCATATTTCCCTTAAAAACCCCAAAAATCCCATTAAAAAGCCTCCAAAAGGCCTAAAATGCCTCCAAAAGGCCACAAAACCATCAAAATAGCCTAAAAAAGGCTAAAAAACCCCCTTTTCCTCCAAAAATAGCAAAAATCCCCTAAAAAGGGAATAAAAAATATAAAATAATGAGGAAAAGGAGGAAAAAACCCTATACAGCTGCATAAAACCATGCGTTTCCCAAAACCATGGGTCAGCACTCCACCACCAAAAAACTATAAATAGGTGATGGAGATCCCTTATTCCATATCCACAATCACAAGCACCCTTACTCTGCCTAAATCTCTCTCGAAACCCTAGTTCACCTTTGAACTATTTTCACCTTGAGAGCCACCTTTGGCCCATCCCCAACATTGGAGAAGGAGAAAGGAGCATTCTGAAGCTTGGAGCATCCTCTTGGACACTGCAAAGGGCTTCATCAACCTTGACACTCAAGGTAACATTAATATAAAACCATTTTTTACATCTTTCATTTATGTCTCATGCAATGTTTAAAGTAGTTTGTTAATTGTTGTTTTAGCTTAATCATTTAATCATTATTGAACTGCTACTAAGGAGTCCATTCTCCTTAGTAGGTGCTCATTGGCACAAGCTAGGGGTAAAACCCTAGCTACAGTTTTGGCGACTCCCCTAGTTTTCGAATTTCTGGTTTTCATTTTTAATTTTTTCTTTTCGGCTGTCCCTTTCGGCCTCTGCATACCGCGTCTTTTCCCTCTGCAGTCGTGTCCCGACCGCGCCTTTCAGGCCTTTACCTGCGATCCGACCGCGGCTCTCAGACTGCTTCCGACGCCCTGCCGGCAGATTCAAGTCTGTTACCTGCGATCCGACCGTGGCTAATCAGCCTTTTTGCCGCGATCTGACTGCGCCTGTCGGCCATTTTCCCGCGTCCCGACTGCGGCTATCTGCCTCTTTCGGGCGTCCCGACTGCGTCTGTTGGCCCTTTTGCCGCGACCCGACTGCGTCTTTTTCCCTGTTTCCTGCGTCCCGACTGCCTCTGTTGGCCCGATAGCCGCGACCTGACCGCCGCTGTTTCCCTTAAACCCGCGGTCGGCCTGTTCCAATTCGCCACAGACCCGCGGTCTGATTTCTGCTCTTTTCCTGTTTTGAGCCCAGCCCCTTTTGCTGCAATATTTTCTGCATCTGAACAGCCTTCTGTCCCACCTGCAGCCTCACTACCTTACAGCCTTTCTGCAATATAATTTATGTTCCCTTTACAGAATTCTTTTAAAAATTTTAGTGTTTTTTAAATTCAGAAAATTTTGCAAGTTAAACTTTCAATTTCAGTATTGTTGATAGATTGGAAGTTGCCCCCCTTGTGGCACTTCTATTTTTTGGGATCATTACCTCACGAGCACACACTCTGTCACATAAAATCAAGTGAGCCTTAAAAAGTACCTAATTGAACCAACATTCTAACCCCACTTGGGGAACACAAAAGAATCATTGTAGTTAGGTAGGATCAGGGGGATAGGCTTCCAATAACACCCCTTGGTTATTTCACTTGAGACATAGTTGTTGTCCAAATAGGGAACCAAAATCCCCTAGTACTTTTTGGCACGGTCACGACCAGTTTATCAGAGGGCCTCTCCCTTAGGAGGGTTGAAGTCGGGAGACTGGTTCCGGAGGCCTGAGTGGAATACCGCACTCCATTCAGTAACCGAAGGGCTACCTTTCGCGGTTCGCGGGATATCCCTGTATAGGGGTATTGCGGTCAACGAGCTAAACGGCAGATTCACCTTTCTGGACGTGTCATGAACGGGGTATCTTAGTTGCCATTCTTCTAGGATTGACTACCCGGTATCCCTCCCGGTAGGGGGATATCATAGCCACTTGGCTTTCCTACTCATATTGTCTGACTTGGATTTCATCACCTTGCAGAGGATATGTTTAGTTGAGTCAGAATACTTTTAGTTAGGTGTTTGCATGCTCCTTTACTTCCCTTTGGTCTAGTGAGTCCACCATTTTTTCTTTTATAGGAAACCTGCTGCTTGTTGGTGTTCTGACCATCTTTGTTGTTACTCCACCTATTGTAGCACAGCTGTTGCAGTGGGTGTTTTGAGTTGGTTGTTGGCCTGAGTGCCTTGTTTTTTAGCTCTCCTTCTGCACACTCGGTTGCATTAGGATTTTTGAGCTGTTTTTATACTCACCTCAACCCACAGAGACTAGACACCATCTGTCACCATTGAGTCCCTGAGACATTCTCGGCGCCTCAGGGGCGAGCCCCCACAGCACGGTTCTCTTGACACCACACGTCGTAGATTCCGATCATTATCCGTTGATACCACTCATCACCGATCTAGAGCCTTGTCACTTGACTCCACTCGTCAGCGACGTAGGTCTCCGTCACCAGATAGTGACGCACCTTACTTTACCTCAGATTCTGACAAAGAGTCTGAGAACCCTATTTACACTGCCCCTACTAGCCCCATGGCTGGCACGACTTCCACTCCGTTTGTCATAGGGACCATTGGTGGCACATCCACCACTACACCAATTACTACACCTGTTTTGGGTATGCCCTCCATGGGGAACCCATCTACTGTACCCCTCACGGTACCTATTCCCACAGCGGGAATACCTATCCCCACTACACCAGTGGCTCACACTACCAATGGTGGTGCCGGACCATCCTTCACTACCTCAGTCCCCCCACTTGGGGGCACCACCCTAAATCTTGCCCCTCCACTTGGGGGCACTGGCCCCAACTTGGTCCATAGCACTACTGTGTCGCAGCCTTCTTCCAGTTTGCCATTCATGGCTAGCCTTAACCTACCTGACCTGGCCAGATTGACCAACGATCCTATTCGACACGACCCCACGTGGCCTCATATGCCTACCAAGCTCCCCTCGGACATCCCTAAGTTCGAGGGCAAGGCTGGTGAGGACCCACAAAACCATATCATGTCTTTCCACCTATGGTGTTCCTCTAACTCCATCGTGGATGACTCTGTTCGCCTCCGTCTCTTACAGCGCACCTTTACTGGCTCTGCAGCCAAGTGGTATATCGAGCAGCCTCATGGGACCCACGCCACCTTTGCTTCCCTGGCCTCGACCTTTCTGCAGTTCTTCCAGTTGCCTGTCCGCTATGACGTGGGTGTTGAGATCCTTTTATCTTGTAGACAAAACACGGCTACCCATATCACGGACCACATCCATGAGTGGCGTCGACGCCGTAGCTTATGCAAGATCAAACTAGACGACCGTATCTTCCTCGATTGGTTCCTCAAGTCCCTGCTTCCTGTTATTGCTAAGGATGTAGCTTCAGAAAGACCCCAGTCTGAAGAAGAGGCCATCCTTAAGGCACAGCAGTTCGACCTCATTTACGCCCAGTCGGGTTACCTTTATACCATTATACCTGACGCCCCTCGCGGCGAGTCCTCCCAGCATGATGCGCCGGGGGCATCCCACGCTGCAGATGGTATCATTGGCCGTGTTTCTTCGCATCCCCAACCATTTTCTATAGCACGTCCTACCCCCGGCCCCGATATGTCACGGGCTACTTCACAGTCGGGAGCAACCAACTCGTATGCTCCCATGACACATCACCATTCCCATGGACCCTCATGTCCACCTCAGTGCTTCGGGTATGCGACTCCTGCTTATGCTCCTCCAGTCGCCCCTCAGCCTTACTACCATCAGCAGGCTGCCTCAGCTCCTGCGCCTTCACAAGCCCCACCAGCTTATTATCCGCCACAGGCAGCCCCTGCGGCACATCCACAACCTGCTCCGCAGTCATATCAGCAACCTCCTCAAGTTGCTGCACCTGCTCAGCCTCAACCTACATATCATCCTCCGCAGCCTGCTCCAGCACCTGCGCAACCTCAAAATCCACCTGCTGCCCAAGGGCAAGTTTACGCCCAACAGAACCCGCAGCAAAACCAGAACAACCAACGTAACCAGGGCCAACAGAACCGCAGCAAGGGCCGTAATCGGGGAAACAACCAACCTGCAGACCAAGCTGGTCAACCGGCTAATCCCCCTGACAACAACAATGCGGCCCCCGCTAATCAAAACCCTGATCGCCCGCCCAAGCAGGCCAAAAACCCCAATATGCGAACAAACCACCCTTGTTCTATTTGCGGCGTCTATGGACATTATACCCACGCTTGCCCACACTTGGAGCGAGCTCGGCAGCTCTGGGTTGACGAGGCCCATCGCCAAGGGCATGCGGCTCCCCAAGCACCGCCCAACCCCCCCCAACCTCAGCAACCCCCTTTGGTGCTGCAAAACCCCTTACCAACCCAAGGCGTGGTGAACACTCAGCCGTTGGCCCCTCAAGCTAACGTGCAACCCCAACAACAACAGATCACCTACGCTGCTCCTGATCAACCCATGTTTGACTCAGGTACCCACCACTTACTGATGATGTCATCAGCTGACGTCAACCTCCAGACCCGTCGGAACCAATATGGCTCCACCTCTGAAGCCACTCCCACGGATAAACCTACTAACGCCCATCCCACCGATCAGGCGTTACGTATACCTCCACCTCCCATAGACGGTGCCGCGAAAGCACCTCGTTTCCCACTTCGCCGAATCAACAATAACCCTAACGCGTGCGCTGCGTCAAACTACAACATTGTAGACGACCTAGCCCAATCTCCCACAGCCATGTCTGCGTTAGAAGTCTTGAAGAACTGCCCTTCCCAGCGCAAGACTTTACTTTCCGCCATTGGGGGGATTGACCCAACTGATTCGCATTTGATGGCATTTGATTTAGACCAGTCTGAACCACGCCTACCTTCCAGCTTAGCCTTCCAAGTTACTGTCTCCGTTAGGAACCTTGTTATCCATCGGTGCATCATCGATGAGGGTGCCTCCACATGCGTTATGTCTACATTCGTATGGCAGAAGCTAGGATCCCCTCCTCTCCAGCAGTCCACCACTGCATTACGTGCCTACGACGGTCGTTCAGCCCAGCCCCAAGGCCTCCTGCCCAACGTTCCTGTCCAGTTAGGTGGTAAAACAGTCCTTATTGACATAGAGGTAATCAATGCCCAATTGGATTATAACCTTTTACTTGGCCGTAGCTACATGTATGCCATGTGGGCAGTTGCCTCTTCTGTCTTTCGCACCATGATGTTCCCCCACGAGGGACACGTGGTTAAGGTTGACCAGCTCACCTACTATGATCCCAGTGCTCCTGCGGCACCGGAAAATGTTCTCCCCATGGTTGAACAACCTGTTTCTCCTGCCAACACCTCGTTTGTTTCCTCTACGGGGCCTGGAGTCTACTCAGACGCGCCGATGACCTCCACCTTTCAATCCATTCCTCCGCCGTCATCTACGCCTGAAATGTCTGACTTATGTACCTTGTCCCACGACATCCTACCACCTAACAGTCAACCATCCTTGTTGCCTAAACCACCATTGGTACCTAGCCACATTGGTGTTACACCGATCCATACGATCCCCTTCCTAGTTCCTCCAGCAGGAGTAGTAAGCGCCCCGGTTATGGCTACCCTTAGCCTCCCGGGGTTAACCTTGGGATTACCTGTCTGGTATCTTTCGCCTCCCGTTCGCCCGCCGACACCAGATGTCGTCCTCCAACCAGTGCAACCCATGGCTACTACCTCTCAGCCACCTCCTGGTGTCTCTACCCCTTCGTCCTCCACGACTCCCCCTCCTACTCCCAAACCCACTGGGGGCAGAGGTCCCCAACCTTACACTGCTGTACCACCTCCAAAGACAGTCAAAAACCCTCCAGTATTTCGTGCTCCTCCCAAATGCTCGCTGTGCGATGAGTTAGGCCATGCCACTCACCAATGCCCACAGTTACCAGCATTACAGAAGCACATGCAGATGCTCGATGATGACCCCAACATCCCAACTGTCGAACTAAACCCCACTCCCAAACCTAAGGATAAGTCCCTACGTACCAACCACTCCTGCGCCATATGCGGTATTTACGGGCATTATTCACATCATTGTCCCGATCTCCCGGATTACAGAGCAGCTCTCTATGAGATGAACAATCTGGATCTTGAGACGGCACCACCTACCATTGAGGAGATCTACCCCCCAGACTCTTCACCTTCCGGAGAGGTTAATACCATCTATATGATCTCTTCCACCACTACCCCCTCGTCAACCGATTTGACGACGCAAACTTTCCGTAGCGATGAGGAGATTCTTGAGGCCCTTACTGCCTCGGATTATCCCTGGGATGATATGCATCATCGTTCCTACTTCATCCCAGAAGCGTCTTCCTCTAGCTCCGCTACCCAATACGCGGTTGAATCCAAAGACTTCCTCCCCACCAAGGTCGACTGGTTGAAGGACCCTATTCCTGCTCCTGATGCCTTCGAGGAAGGTAACATGGCCAACATCTCACCTGTCATCCAAGTTGATATCGCTGCCCCAGGACGTGCCCCTGAACTCATTACTTTAGGAGCATTCTGTAAAATTAGTCACAGCAGATCTAATGAACAAGTAAATCAATCACAACAGATGAACATAGAAAATATGGTGCAAAACTGTGCAAAACATGCAGCAGTGCTCTCTATCCCAGAAAGGGTGAATGAATTACAATAGATTACAATATTCGTCAATGAGCAATTCGAATTGACTAAGTAGGCCATTCGAATCACTGAATAGAGTAGCTTGACTCTATCTAGGAGTCCTCATCAATCATCGGTGGTGCTCATCAATCACAACAACCAGTCATCCAGGTGTCAAACTGAGTCTAACTGAGTGTAATAAATGTAACTGAAGTGTGTAGCATTGATATAGGATCTGGAGCCTCAGTTGGGGCGCATGGGAGGCTAACTGAAGTCAGAACAAGTCACCTAATCAAACTGGAGGTCAAACGGAAGTGATACAGTCAGTCAGGAGTGAAACTAGCCTCAAATCAGGGAGAATCGGAGCTAACTGAATGTAACTGAAGTGGAACTGCAGTGGTAGGTGAACAAGTGCGCCCTTCTCTGGCAGTAGGTGAGAAGTGGGCGCCTTTCAGCTTAGGAGGGCTAAAACTCTGTGGTAGGTGGCTCCCGGGTGCTAGAAGAAGGTGGATAAGTTGCTGGAGGCATCAAACTGGTGACTGGGATGCATGCCTGTGCATGCAGAATCCTGAAATAGATCATATCCTGAAATAGGAATCCTGAAATAGATAATATCCTGAAATAGATCATGCAAGATCCTGAAATAGATGATGTATCCCGAAATAGATGATGTGGATATCCGAACACCCCCCCTCAAGCTAGACTATGATGTGCCAACTAAAATAATGTGGGGCCCTGGTAACTAATACCAAAGGTCACCCCAATACAATAATAATCCAAACTAATAACAGTAAATAAACCAAGGAAATGGGGAAAACCTCATGGGAAAAATACCCCCCCTCAAAATGAACTGTAACACACCAAAAGTTTTAACTACTCCAAACTCAAATAGATATGTCTGGAGGTATCTTACTCTTGGGAGTAAATGGATTATGCTCCAAAAACATGTGCTTGAATTCTCCATCAGTGGATGCAAGCGAATGTGGAGACTTTATGAACTTGCTCTTCATACCGAAAATGGTGAGAACAAATCTGAAAATATGAGGATGATCCTGGAACCTGTGATTCGAACCAAGTGAGGTAGGAATAGCTCCAATCGGATCAAATAGATCTTGAAACTTGAACTTCTTATCATGTAAAATTAGTCACAGCAGATCTAATGAACAAGTAAATCAATCACAACAGATGAACATAGAAAATATGGTGCAAAACTGTGCAAAACATGCAGCAGTGCTCTCTATCCCAGAAAGGGTGAATGAATTACAATACATTACAATCCTCGTCAATGAGCAATTCGAATTGACTAAGTAGGCCATTCGAATCACTGAATAGAGTAGCTTGACTCTATCTAGGAGTCCTCATCAATCATCGGTGGTGCTCATCAATCACAACAACCAGTCATCCAGGTGTCAAACTGAGTCTAACTGAGTGTAATAAATGTAACTGAAGTGTGTAGCACTGATATAGGATCTGGAGGCTTAGTTGGGGCGCATGGGAGGCTAACTGAAGTCAGAACAAGTCACCTAATCAAACTGGAGGTCAAACGGAAGTGATACAGTCAGTCAGGAGTGAAACTAGCCTCAAATCAGGGAGAATCGGAGCTAACTGAATGTAACTGAAGTGGAACTGCAGTGGTAGGTGAACAAGTGCGCCCTTCTCTGGCAGTAGGTGAGAAGTGGGCGCCTTTCAGCTTAGGAGGGCTAAAACTCTGTGGTAGGTGGCTCCCGGGTGCTAGAAGAAGGTGGATAAGGTGCTGGAGGCATCAAACTGGTGACTGGGATGCATGCCTGTGCATGCAGAATCCTGAAATAGATCATATCCTGAAATAGGAATCCTGAAATAGATAATATCCTGAAATAGATCATGCAAGATCCTGAAATAGATGATGTATCCCGAAATAGATGATGTGGATATCCGAACACATTCTGCAGTCAACAAGAGATTGAGGACTACACAAACCTTTTCAAAGAATTCTGTGATGTCTTTGCCTGGTCCTATACCGAAATGCCTGGTCTTGACCCCGCCATTATAGAGCACCACCTTGACACCTCTGAGTCAAGGGGCATAATAGATTCCCTCGACCCTGGGATAGGGGGCACGATCAATCACTTTGAACATTCCCCATCACATCTATCTCAGCACGTCAATGAACCCATTGTTCAAACCCACACATATGTGATCCATAATCACAAACCCCATGCACATAGCATGGGGGCAAGTCATTAACCCTGCTCACTTTTTCACACTTGTGATCTCAACCATTTTGAGGTCACATGTCACTTGTATATCTGATTTGATTTGATACACCTAGTATTCTTCCCCCACGGGTCATCATTTCTCCCCACCACTGCATCCTTGCCTTGGTGGGCTCACCTTTGACTATTCCGGAGTCCTTATAACCTCCATTTTTCGCACCATTTGCACTGCCGGATTCATATTTCCGTGCCCGTGATGATGCTTGAGATCATTTCTCGCTCTCACCAGAACCTTTATTGACATCGTGACATGACACCTTGTCGCCTCGGTTTACGGGCCACATCGGCTGTTCTCCGTTTTTCACATATTTTATATCATCGGATTCATTTTTCCGAGCTGGTGATGATGCTTGCAATCATTTCTCGCTCTCACCCCCCGATCTTTCGAGTATTTTTTTCGAAATGCCCTCGTCACCTCGGTGTGCGTGCCACATCGACCGTTACCCGTTTTTGACATCCTTTATATCGTCGGATTCATTTTTTCGAGCTCGTGATGATGCTTGAGATCATTTCTCGCTCTCACTAGGTACAATTTCCACATTGTGTCCCGACACCTTGCTGCCTCGGTTTGCGTGCCACATCGGCTGCTATCGGATTGTTCCACTTTTTTACATGAGCCATTCACTCCTGTCATACTGCAAATGTTTCGTTATTTTGCCACCATCTCAACTACCCCGCAAGGAGGCCCATCAGTGTTCCCCAACACCCTCGTTCTTGGTCACCATTATTGATCCTTGATTGAACACTTCCTCCTTGCTTGGCCATTCCTTTTGTTCGGTATAATTTTATTCCTTTTTTGGGCCGGACAACTCCTTTACGAAAAAGGCACTTAGAGAGCTTCTGTTAAGCTCTTTTCTGACTCCTAAAAGAATGAAAAGATCGCCGAGCAATCTTGCTTCCTTTCATGCTCGTTAAAGTACCTGAAAGGGCGTCTATCTGGTATAAGTTTAACCCTTTTCCGGACCTGGTAGACTAATTACGAAAAAGGAATACTCTAGTCACACCGGCTAGAAGAGTTCTTCATTGCATCCTTTTATGCTTCTGTGGGCCTTGGAGACTAAATCTACGAAAAAGCAACCCCCTGGAGTCTTCTTACTTGCTCTCAGACTCTTTAAAATTGAAAGCAACCACGAGCATGCACTGTCTTGGGCTCGGAAAATCCACACGACAGTACCATTCCATCACTTCAGAGTCTTCTTATCGCTTTCAGACTCCTTAAAATTGAAAGCCACCACGAGCATGAACTGTCCTGGGCTCGTAAAATCCACACGACAGTATCATTTTTACACAAACTTCTTCTAGTTCCTTAACCCATGAAGAAGTACCCTCCTGTGCCTCCTGGCACTATGATCGATCATCTCGGCAGCACCCCCAATCAGGTCGCCTTTGTTCAGAGTATTCAGCAGTCTTCTGCCATTTTACACCAGCTTGAGTCTCCCTCAGCCAGTTATCCTCCCAGATTCATTACAGCTATGATCCCTTTCCCCTTAGTCAGTTTCATATGCTGCCAGATCATTCCCATTATCATATTCTGAACAAAGGAAGTTTGAGCCCATCCACTCTACTTGCCCAGTTGTCCCCCCACAGTTTATCAGTCCTGCCATCAGCACTATCACATTTCGGTCTTGTACCTCGCGCTTCTGTCAAGGAAACATCATTGCCTTGATAGTTGCAGGTCTCCCTCTGTCGACGACAGCTCCTCTATTCCAGAGGATAGGCCCAGAGGTCCCTACGCCTTGGACTTATCACCATCTGTGGTAAGTGCCTATGAATCATTCCGAGAGGAATCATCATTGCCTCTCTGAGTGGTTGTTCCTCACATGCTCGACTTCAGCACCTTGATCGCATCGTTGAGGATCGCGTAGGATTATATCCCATCAGTTTTTTGTCGAAGACCCCGGATTTCCCCTGACTCTAGCACATTGGTGAGTCACTTCGGAACGCCCAGTTATATGTTCCCGTGGATGTCCGGGCTGCGTTGGCGATTGTATCTGGAAGCCATCCAGTTATATGATTCCTGGAGTACCCATTTCAGTTCCAGTCCAGTGTACCACGGAGAGTATGACCCCAGTCACTATGATCCAGCAGCTCATCAGTTCCTTTGGTACCACACTCAGTAGCACTGTTGATTGTTCCAGTGCACCATTTCTTCAGTTCACACATGATCAGCTCAGCAGTATGTCCCAGATCTGTGTCCCCTCTGGACTCTTATGATGTACACAGTGGTCATGTATCTTACAGGTCCCCATTTTTGGGCCTCACAGTTATGTTTATGTATCTTGATACGAGCATGGGTATGCCCGCCTCGTCCATAGATTGAGATTATTCCTCATTCAGTATTTGAGGTCATGTATATTTCAGGTCCCCATTTTTTGGACCCCATTGTTATTATGTTATATCCTGATACGAGCATGGGTATGCCCGCCTCGTCCATATGATCAGATGATTCCTCATCCATTATTGAGGTTATGTACTTTTAGTTCTTGCAGTTGTTCGGGATCGTTGTTCCGGGCTTCAGTTTGTTTCTTCTCTTCTCTCCACATCCCAGGAAAACCATTCATGACTTATGATGTCCATCGGCCATACGATGAGCTCCTGACCTCGCACATCAGGGGGCAATCTGTTAACACCCAAAAAGTGTTCACTACCTCATCTACCACATTATATGGCTCATTTGTCCATTTTCCTACCATATTTCCCTTAAAAACCCCAAAAATCCCATTAAAAAGCCTCCAAAAGGCCTAAAATGCCTCCAAAAGGCCACAAAACCATCAAAATAGCCTAAAAAAGGCTAAAAAACCCCCTTTTCCTCCAAAAATAGCAAAAATCCCCTAAAAAGGGAATAAAAAATATAAAATAATGAGGAAAAGGAGGAAAAAACTCTATACAGCTGCATAAAACCATGCGTTTCCCAAAACCATGGGTCAGCACTCCACCACCAAAAAACTATAAATAGGTGATGGAGATCCCTTATTCCATATCCACAATCACAAGCACCCTTACTCTGCCTAAATCTCTCTCGAAACCCTAGTTCACCTTTGAACTATTTTCACCTTGAGAGCCACCTTTGGCCCATCCCCAACATTGGAGAAGGAGAAAGGAGCATTCTGAAGCTTGGAGCATCCTCTTGGACACTGCAAAGGGCTTCATCAACCTTGACACTCAAGGTAACATTAATATAAAACCATTTTTTACATCTTTCATTTATGTCTCATGCAATGTTTAAAGTAGTTTGTTAATTGTTGTTTTAGCTTAATCATTTAATCATTATTGAACTGCTACTAAGGAGTCCATTCTCCTTAGTAGGTGCTCATTGGCACAAGCTAGGGGTAAAACCCTAGCTACAACAGCATATCTACAACATATCAATCATGGACACAATAATGCAAGTACATAAGAGACACAGAGTTTACTTGGGGAAAACCATAAAGGTGAAAAACCCCAATAACTTCCTCAGAGAGAGATAGAGCAATGATACAACCCAAGCATAAGAGATAGACATCTCCTAGTAGCAGCTTCTCCTCCTCCACAAGTGCACCACTCTCCAAACAATATGTGAGAGAATAGAATGATCAAATAGAGTGTGGGAAATAGAGTGCCTCCCGCACTCTATTTATACTTGACTTAACTTGCCTAATAACCTTTACTAGGTCCACCTTAACTTAACCATATAACAGGTCGGCCTTAACTTAACCACATAACATAATGTTGACTAGGCCGACCCCCAATAGGGTGGTCTAATAACCCTTTGACCCACATGACTTATACAGGGCCGACCCCAACAAGGTGGTCTAATAACCCATCAAGTATAAGTTACGACACTTACAATATAAATGACGACACTTCCGTATAGAGGAATAATAACATCTCTATAGGAATACAATATACATATATGTGAAATACATTCCGAAGTTACATATACATCAACACCCACCACGCTCCGCAGTCCAGACTCTGGGCTGGATGTGCACCCGTATGGTGGTGTCCCCTTTAAGCCGTACGAGCCCCGGACAAACACTGCAATGCCAACATTGTCACCCGCTCTGTGACTCGAAACTAGGTGGAAGCTATGATACCAAATGATACGAACCGTTACACCAAAACCCTGAGGTGTTAGTGAAGGCCACCTACTAGGATCTTAACACCAACTTTCAGTCATCGCCCGAGAGGATAGTCGACGGTAAGGATCGTATGTATGGGTAAGGTAATTGAGTCTTAAATCTCAAAAGTACCGGCACTATAGGGGGGGGAACTTGGTACTAGTGAAATCCCCGTCCATGAAAAATCCCACAAATGCTTAGTTAGGTATGAGAGGAGTAATTCCTTCAACCTAAAATCACATGACCTCATGTTTAACTCCTTTTTGAGAGGAGCTTCCCGATCACTCTCTTACAATATTGGATTTTCATATCGTCGAGACAGACACCTAAGTTTCACATTTTAATAAACCTGGAGTTCTTTCTTCCACCCATCCCGAGGCTTTATCCCTAAGCTAGTTGATGAATCCTATACAATAAATGTCTAATAATTTTTAAATTTATGCACTTAATTCTATGGGTTTTTATTTATTCAAAGGGAAGAAGGAGTGCACGTAATGATGTGTAATTACTCTTACAAGAAATGAACACCATAAATATATGACTATGTATAAATCAAAGAAAGATATTTTATTGTTTTTTAATGATAAGCAACACTTCTTCAAGAAACAACTGTTTCCAAAATAAATTTTCACTTTATGTTTTAATAAAAAATTTCAAGCAAATAAAAACACAACTTTTTATCTTTCTTTCAAACCTCATAAACAACAAATTCCAAACACTCAAAACAACCCCAAAAAAAACAAATTTCTTTTTTTTTCAATATTAATGACTTTTTCTGTTGGTCTATTTTTTGGGGGATCAATATGTTTTAATGTGTATGTATTAGTTATATTTTGATATATATATATAGTGTGTGTATGTGGAATTATGTGATATAAAATTATTTTATGTAAGAATAAAATAAATGTGTGTTTTCTTGATGTAAATAAATTTGGTTTTTAACAAAACAAAAAAAAAGTGATAAAGATATTTTTTTAGGTTTAGTTTTTATCATTTCAAAAAAAATTAAAAATATTAGAATTTTATTTATTTTTTATAATTTTTATAATTAAAAATTTGCTTTATGTTCAATTTATTATTATTTTATTTCAATTTAATAAATTAATTTAAAGTTATATAAATTTAATAAAACTAATTAGTTTAAGTAAAACACTACTTCTCTTCTAACTCTAAATATAAACATGTCTATTCAAACACACAATATAAAAAATTAAAATTATACAGATTATTAAAACCCACCTTTTATATACATAAACAAGTAAGTTCCATGGCCACTCAGGCCTATTCGCGGAAAGGCAAACTATAGTACAAACAAGATATCGTTTGTATTTAAGCACGCCCATTAAACCATGGAATACTCCTGTCAAATGCCTGGTGATTCAGTGAGTACATTCCTTGCAATCATGGAAGTAGGAATTAGAACTGGTTTTATATATGAGAGGACAGAAAGCAAGTGATGGACCATGAGTTGATTTGCAGTTTGTATGGATGGGAATATGGAATATAAGCCTGTAATTTGTACTCAAGTTCTACGACGAAAAGGCAATACAGGACAAGGGGCCCTTGGATTCCATGCTGGTTTCGAAATGCATTACCTCAATCGTTGCACATCAGTCTCTTTCAATGTACCAGCACATATATATATATATCAGATATGGAAATGGATTATTGGTTTAAAAGAGTATATGCATCATTCAAAATAGTGTCGAGAACGCTATACATCATTCAAAATAGTATCTAGAAAGTTGTTATATATTCTTAATAAGTGAATATTATTTAGCCCGCTACAAGTCATTTAATGCCGTTTCTATAAACTTGTTAGTTAGATCTCAAGTACTGCTGTCACCTCATTAAATAACATCAGCATTAAATAACCTGCAACAAATTAAATAATATTGACCTTCTTAGTCTTGTTCAAATTTATTACCATCAAACTGTTTTGGATGGTCCTTATCCGGACCAAGAATCCGTGGTCAGAGAATTTGAAGGTGGAAGGACAAAACCATTATGCATGGCGTTAAAGCATTAGTGGCAGAGTGGCAACCCAACTAGCTATATATGTGCCAGACATTGAATTGAAGTGGTTTTATAAAGAATGCTCACCAAAGCCACGTTCTTGAAATGGTTTTATAAGGATGGATGACCAAAGCCACGTTCTTGTTTACACGCGTCCTTCCTTAAAACTAAGTTCGGCATGTTGCACAGTAGCCATGAAATATTGCCATGCAAATTCAAGAGGAGGTTTCAAAGATAGGATAAGGGAGTATAACATGGGTTACAACTATTAAATTTCACTTCTAATTCAAATTTCCATCCAATAGTCTCAGTCTTGTAACTGGAAAAGATAAAGAGAAAATTACTTTAGAAAAGTGACTTTATAGTATTAAAGCTGATAGAGCAATGATATCAGAAAGGTTGTGATCAAACCAATATCTGATAGTGTTTCTCATCAAAGAAATTACTGATATAATTAGTATTGCTTGAGTGCAAAATTTTGGAAGTTTTTATAATTTGGAGGGAAGTTCCAGAGAGATATCCTGACCACAAAGCGTGGAGAAAAGCCAAAAAAATCTCTCACATACTATTTTGAAAGCGGTTTCCCTCTTGCAAAAGTGTCATCCATTGCTAGGAGATGCTAATTAAAGATATTAAGGTGATCTTTTGGCTCTCCATGATCCATTATCGTGATCGGAAATAAGGTAGTTGTGGAAAGCCGTACGGACGAATCCATTTACTAGATTCACGTAAATTCCAGTAGGTAGATATCACTCAAAATTATTTACCGTCTTCAATGTGTTTTGGTAGCTTCCTTGAGAAGCCAATTATGGGTCTTTGTATTTAGCATTGAAAAATAGTCATTTTTGAAATGTAAGAAGAAGAGAGTTAGGAGTAAGTTTTGGAGTTCATACTAGAGTCTCCGAACTCAAGTTGTTGAAGCTTGAGATCACAAGCTCTGTGTAAACCTCTATGGAGGTCGTTGTTATTTTGTTCGATAATATATTTGTATATACTTTATTTATTCGGGAAAAGATATTTTCATGTTGTATATATTTACTAGAGGGTGAATGTCTAAATATTCTTCTTTTATAAAGAATGAAAACAAATATCCATTTTGTTAAGTTAAATTTTATTTGTCCATTGGTTGTAGCTTGGGTGGTTGGGAGGAATGATTGTTGCCCTCCCCACCCAAGTCCTAGAATAGTAGGTGTTGGCATTCTTTGCATATAGTAAGGTTGTAAATTGTGCACATGACACTCAATGTAAAAAACTGCAGAGTAATTATCAAGTTGCGCAGTAAACAATTAATAGTAAAAGCTAGTTTTTTCCTTGATCTGGTTTCAGAGCATGTTACCACAGCAATTTCAATTTCAGGAAGAGCACAAGCTATGCTTTTTTTAAAGAGGTGATCATGGAAAAATTAAAAAAATGGCTTCCACTTCTTGTGCACAAATGTAAGTCTGCAAACTCCTATTTTTACAAGAAATGATTATGGGCATTGGTCTCTCACTATGAAGGCTCTGTTCGGGGGTCAATATGTATGGGAGATAGTTGAAAATGGCTATGCATAATGAGTATACCAGGTAGCATATAATGCTCTCACATAAGCTGAGAATGATGCTTTGAAGGAAAATGATGAAAAATATGTGTTCTACATACATCAAGGAATGCATGAGACCATACTCCCAAGAGTAGCAACAACCAAGACAACTAAGGAAGCATGGGATACTCTACAAACTGCTTACCAAGGTTTGGACGAGGTAAAGACTGCTAAATTATATATTCTTAGAAGATAATTTGAAAATTTGTGAATGAAAGATACATATTCATTAAAATCATTTTATACCCAAGTTGTTGGTCTAATAAATAAAATGAAGTCTCATGGAGAAACCAAAAATGACAGAAAAATTGTTGAAAACGTTCTTAGAATTCTCCCTTTTAAATTTGATCATCTAGTTGTGGCTTTGGAAGAAACTAAAGACTTGAGTCAGTTTACATTTGATGAGCTACAAGCTTCACTCATAAATCAAGAGTACGGACTAAATAGATCAAATATGTCATTGGAAAATGCCTTTGCAACTCAGTCAACTGTAAACCGTGGAAGAGGAAGAGGAAGAACAAATACCAGAGGCAGAGGAAGGATTTTTTCTAGAGGATGACATAGTTCTATGCCTACAAATGTCGCTATTAGAGGACAAAATTGAAATTCTAGTCAGCAAAATGGTCAAAGATATGATAAATAAAAAATACAATGTCATTACTACAAAAAATTTGGGCATTTTGCATATGAATGCAAGAAGAAACAAAATTATCAGAATAAGGCAAGTCAAAATCAGTCAAGCAACACAAGCACCTCCACCAGCACAATGTTTATGGCATGTGCATCCCCAGTTGAATGTAATGTTTCTCAAGAAATTCTATGTGACATATGGTATTTAGATTTTGGATGTAGTAATCCGTATGACAAGAAATCCATATATGTTTTCTAGTTTAGATAAATCATTCCAAACGAATGTCACACTTGTAAACAATATTCAAGTTACAGTTTTGGGTAAAGGCAGTGTTGATATTGTAACCAAAAATGGGGAGAAAAAGGTTATGCCTTATGTCTATTATTAGATTTTGGATGTAGTAATCCGTATGACAAGAAATCCATATATGTTTTCTAGTTTAGATAAATCATTCCAAACAAATGTCACACTTGTAAACAATATTCAAGTTACAGTTTTGGGTAAAGGCAGTGTTGATATTGTAACCAAAAATGGGGAGAAAAAGGTTATGCCTTATGTCTATTATGTCGCAAGTCTAAAACACAATTTGATGAGTATTGGATAGCTAGTGCAAAAGGGTTACAGAGTATATATGAAGAACAATTTATATGTGATTTTAGAAAGGTACTCAAGTAAGCAGTTGATTGCCAAAGTTCAAATGATAAGAAATCATATGTTTCCATTAAGATTAAAGCCAACCATCAAGGGGAAGAAAAATGAAGTTGTTCAAGAAGCAGAGGATGAGCATTCAAGAGCAACATTCAAGGTAAAAAGTAAAAAATAAGAAAGAGATAGTGGTGCAGAAATACAAGTAGCATTTCAAACAGAAACAAATGATGAATCCTGGCTATGGCATTTTAGTTTTGGTCTCTTGAATTTTGGAGGAATGAAGCTGTTACACATGAAAAATATGGTGAAAGGATTTCCATTGTTTGAAAAAATAGAATGAGTCCGTGAAGGCTTGCATTTTTGGCAAGCAATATAGAGAGTCATTTCCTGCTTGCAAATCATATAGAGCACGCAAACCAATTGAAATTGTACATTCATATATTTGTGGGCCGATGCAAACACCATCCATAGGAGGCTGCACTTATTTTCTAACATTTATTGATGATTTCACGAGAAAAACTTGGATTTATTTCTTAAAACATAAATATGATGCATTCGGTTGCTTTCAATAGTTTAAGGCACTTGGGGAGAAGGAAAGAGGTCATTTAATCAAAGTCCTACAGATGGACAAAGGTGGTGAATATGTTACAAATGAATTTCTATTTTTTTGTAAATCTCATGGGATACACAAGCAATTCACTGCGTGATATACACCTCACCTTAGCAAAACGATGTCACGGATACCAGTGTTGAAAGCTTATCTGTAGTTATGCTCTAAATTCAGAACGGATAAAAAGAGTATAAACATAGTGGATTCCACAGAACTAATATTATACTAATTGTCATGGATAGTGTTATGTTTAAGTATCTTAGTTATAAGTACTCTATTTCTATTCTACCCATATGATTCAACACCATAGATGATACAGAGAACATAGGAAAAAGCTGACTACCATATATATTGTAATACTTAACTAATCTGCTATCATTTTTCAGAGAGATTATAGTAACATTTACATTTCGTACTCTAATTAATCTGCTATCATTTTTCAGAGCGATTATAGTAATATTTACATTTCCTGCTCAGATTACCCATATAAGGATCATAGTGTAATATGGACACAAAGTAAGCACTAATGTGAACAGCTTTTAGTACAACTATAACACCATATATTACATATACAACTGAACCTATGGGACTAGTAGTAAGATCAACATATAAGGATAATTAAGAGTTGACAGCTATATGATCAATAAGAGGATATAAGTCAATGAACATATACAAACTAAGAGCCTTAAATAACATTATAAGTAATTATACAAATACTGATGTTGTAAGGATTAGCATAGCTCAACTATGCTTGTTATTCGATATAAGCCCAATATGTGACATCAAGATCACTAGCTGGTACTACTGTAATTCATATAATAACTATATACGTAATTAGCTAAGTTCTATCATCCCGTGAATACAAGACTCATCTTAACTACCTATGTAAGCTCATATACTAATGGCCTTACTTCATATATATTTCATAAGCTGTGAGCTTTATTTTGACTCTATAATTCACAGCTCGTTAACTATAATAGCTTCTATAGCTTGCAATGTACTCTGCTTTAATGGGATCCAGATTAGTTAAGTCCTGGTTTTGATTGAATATGTTGATATAAGTAAGCTATCATAATCATTGGGATTTAATATGCATTATAACTCTAATATGGAAAGCATAGAAGTATTGTCATTGGTTACTAATTACACTAGTTATCCAAAGCTCATGAGGTAATGAACTGCTCACATCGAAAACACTTAAAAGATTGGCACATTAATTCCTCATACATCCAACAATATTAGCTATACTCATTTTAAGAACTATTAGATGATATTAGGTATATCTAGGTCCTTATTAAAGAACTCTTTCCACATGGGCATAGTTCATGAGCTCTTTCCATGTGGACAAAGTTCATGAACTTTGTCAATTTAAATTAAACAGATTTCTTTAACAAAATGTTGTGCAAAGAGAGATAACTTAGTTTGAAATTTATTGAGATTTATGGTGATATGTAATATGAACTTTTTCATCAGATTATGCTCAATAGTATGAATTTTAATGTTTGACCAGAAATTTTTATTAAAACTTTTCCGAAATGAGCACTCTTATGCATAGAAAGAGGGAAAATAATTGAATTTATAAAGCATTGAAAGTGATGCTAAGTTATTTGTAAATTAATCATAATAATGAGAATTTGAGAATAAACTCTATTTCTTTAAAAGTGTAGATTCTCATATTCTTACGTGACTATTGAGGTCCATGTCAAGAACAAATGGATGTCAAGAGCAATCTTGATATTGATAATATGTAGTTTATGGTTTTTTTAAGGCCTTTTCATACAATTTTTGAGAATGTCATGCTCTATGATTGTGGAATGGACTTAGTTTTCTAAATTATTTCAATGAGCCAAAAAAAACACAAAACAAAGTAGTGAGTGAAGAGTTCATGAACTCTGTCCATGGACAAAGTCCATGAACTCTATCCATATGTTCATGAACTCTGTCCATATGTCAATTTGCATAAATAATCTATGTGTATGTTTATTTATATGTTTACTTTCGATTGTTTCATAATGGGATTTAGAGGAAAGGAAATTGTCAAAAATGAATCTTTGTTTCGAAGTCAACCGTCACAAGTTTTTGGGGTTATAATTATCAAACTAGTTTATTTAGTCAAACTTATTACCTTACGAGAAAGATTATGAAAAATGAAATTGTAATATTTAAACAAGGTACAATTATCAAACTAGTTTATTTAGTCAAACTTATTACCTTTCTTCTTTGCATTGACTTAGCCACTCTCAATTCACTAACTGTAAAATAGCTAATAAGTGTTTGCCAGGATGAAACTGAAGACTGTTGGTTCAACACTCCTATTGAATTGAGAAACTAATTGAGGGAAAACGATGGTCTTGAGTTTTAGCCTGGAAACGGTGACGATTCATGGTATTATGTTTTCCTTAGGTTGCAACATGGCAAACTCGGGAAACATAATACCATGAATCGTCACCATTGCTAGGCTGAACACTTGTTATCTTCCGTAAGACCGAGTTCATGTGGACAGAATTCATGAAATCTGTCCTCATGAACAGTTTTGTTTGATGATGATATGTACAGATATGTAGAAAAAATTTAATATTTTGAAAAAATAGTTATTGCAAGTGGTTTACTTCATTCAATCACTTAATGAAAATATATTGTATAGTCCAAGCTCTCATTGTGTTTAGAGCTTTTTGCTTCCGTGTTCATGAAAAAATAGGACTTTTTTAAAGTAAAAAGGTACCAGTTTCAAATCGAGAACATTTTTTTGTGATTCTATGGAATAATGAAAATATTTGTAGATATAATTTATGTTTAAATTATTAAAATATCAAATAATTTATTAATTTAGGATTTAAATTAAGATTGAACATGTTCATGAACTGATTCCTTGACATAAAGAAATGTAACCTTCACTTAATATTTAACCATATTGGTTCCCTTCATTTAAAACATCAAAAACACTTAAAACATTGGCACATTAATTCCTCATATTTCCAACAATATTAGCTAGACTCATTTTAAAAACTATTCGATGATATTAGGTATATTTAGGTCCTTATTAAAGAACTTAGTTTCTTTAGCAGCTAGGTCTTAGATTTTGTAGAATTAACATGTAGAATTTGTATATGTTATGAGTTGATAGTTGTGTAAGTGTAGATATCATATCAAATCGAAAGAGAGGAGTATTCGAGGCAAAAGCGCAGGAGGTCATCACATTCTTCGGGAGTTGGTGTCCCAATTGATAATCGAAGGTTGTCGACTTCACCTTGGGATTCAATCTTATTGTACAACTCACATTCATCTGATCATCGGCGAGGCGATAGGAGTACAGATGGTTCCCCTTTATCTTTTGTGGGAGAACACCGATCTCGACCTTCTGTCGGTATGAACATCAATGTTTTAATACATGTATAAATTGTAATTTTGTGTGCACACATTTTGTACATGTTTACACATAACTTTTTTTGTATTTGAAGCAGAGAGGGAGGAAGATCGAGCAAGGGAGACAGACATGGGTGCAGAGCAAGGTCCCCAAGAGGCTCGTCATTCTACATAAGGTGACAAAGGTCGAGCCCGGATGCAATTTTTTGAACTAGCCGAGGGTTGTACACCCATAACAACTTATCCATCTGATTTACCTGTAGAGCTTCCATGGTAAAATGATCTTTCACAAATGACCCTTGAAAGTTGTATATCTCACTATGACAGGCTGCAACGTGATCTTTCTTGTTTGGATCTGCTTCCAAAGAACAAACAAAGTTTAGATATGGTTTTGGGATAATTACAAAAATTCATTGAAATATATGAGGATCTTGGACCAACAACAGATGGTTTTGTTGACTTGATGCAGAGAAGAAGGGCCAAAGTGATGGGTCCAAATAAGTGGGTTGTTGTGAAGGAGAGAGTGACCAAAGAACAGGCCATGGGAATGTTTAACTTCAAAGAGGTCCTAAAGCAAAAAGCATTGAAAGTGCAATATTTTAAGCACCCTCATCTTGCACATAATTTATATGATCGGTTCCTTGCAGCCTATGGTCAGTTTCCATGGAATGACAAAGTTTCTAATTATTTTTCCATATTTTTTTATGCCAATTTTTTTTTAAATATGAAGCCAAACTATACTGATATTCATTCCAACTTTTATGGAGTTGGAAAGGGGCGAATATACGATAGAAAATGTGCTTTTAGAGATCCCACTACTCTTCGACCTCCACCTCAGATATCTCTCCCACCTAGGATTGTGACTTACAAATCGGAGATGGAGCCCACATCAGAACTTGGGATAACTGCAAGGCATGCTATTGCTGAAGGTTTAACTTCGACATTTGTATGAGTTGATGTGGGATTGAGTCAAGAGAGGGCTTGAGCCACTATTCGACAAAATTTTGTTCACAAAACAAACGATGAGTTAGATGGAATGAGCATTAAAGATCTCAAGGCTTATGCTAAGATTTGTCGTGATATAGCTTCAGATGTCCTATCCAATGACACATCTAGTTTAGGAGAGGTTTGTGTACTTTCAATCTATTTACTTTTTTTATTCATTTTGAATTAAACTTTTTGTTACATTCTATCTATGTCTGATATTATGCATGTTTTGATGTATAGTAATAAATACATTACGTAAATGTTTATTGGTTGCAGTTTTCTAGAATGTTGAATGAACGTAATTTTTGAGTCTCCACTAGTGAAAATGTTGAAGATGTAGAAGAACATCTTGGAGAGGTATATTTATTATTTACATATTTATATTTATGTTTGAAAGATATTTTATCCTTTTATTTATTTTTAATTTAACTATGTATGGGTGAAAACATGAAGTTGGGAAACAATTTTTTTTTTTTTTTTTACAAACAAAACTGCTAAATTTTATGTTTTTCAACTTCGACCTCTTCAAACCCATATCTCCCTTAGGAATTTAAATGTGAAGTAAACACAAAGGTTTTAGAGAATTGAATTAGATTTCTACTTGCATTTTTTTTTTTTTTTATTATGGACAAATCGTGGGACAAATTTGTTGTCAACCAATGGCATATACTTGAAATGTTTAGGTATGGATAATGAGTGACTATGTTGACGTCGGTTTTTTGATAGATGGTTATTCATTTTAGGGAAAACAATTGTAGGCTCATAATCTACACACACTACACTGTGCATGGACTATATTTTGAGTTAATTAAGACTTGGGAACTATTTTTTACTATTTATCGAAACAACATATGTTCAGAAAATGGTGCATTATTGACACATGTTTTTGTCTTCACATTTTCTTTCAAATGTGACTCTTATTGGAAAAACTAAAAGTACCATTTTGAAGAGGACGAGCCAATTATGATCTCTGTGAAATTTCAAATTTTTTGGTGTTGCTTTTGCTATGATATTGAATTTTTATTTCGGGTGATTTTCAGAGTAATAAAATTCTTCAGGGATAAGGTTTAGAAAAAAAAATCAATAAATAGAAATTCAAATCGAAATGAAACAATTATTATATAATTGGAAACTAGATTTGGAGATGAATCTATTGCTACCAAATCTGACAAATAATATTTAGAATTTGTAGGGTTCGGGCTTGCCGAAGTTGTAGGTTCCAGAAATATGCCATATATTTTTGTTGGTTTGTTGACCATAAACTCTCAGCCGAAACAATATCTTCCAAACTCTAGGCTGAGAGTTTAGTTCAAACTCTCATCCGAGAGTTTTTTTTTAAATACCAGCGTGACGATTGGTTCAAACTCTCGGCCTAGAGTTTTATTAAACTCTCGACCGAGAGTTTGAACTCTCGCAAACTCTCGGCCTAGAGTTTGAGGTTGACTTTTTTTCACGTGATCATTTGCCCGTGCTAGTGTTTTTTTACTTCGTTTGTCATAAAATTGTTTCCCAGGTTCGTGTTTTCACCTGTATCTTATTGTTAATTTGACTTATCCATGCAGGTTACTTTAGATTCGAACTTTTTAGATAATTTTCCATCTCTTGTGAGCTAATGATTTTAATTTTTTTGTTTCGGTTTTAAGTTAATTACTTAATTTTAGTTTTTTTTGCTTGCACTATGTTTTATTTATTAACAAAATTTAAATTTTAGGGAAGAGAACATATGAAAATTAGCGGTGAAGATATAGGTTCCTTGATGGATGTGGATATTGGAATCGAGGTAATTTTGTTCATAATTGAACTGTTCTCTGATATATAAGTTTAATATTTTAATTTTTTGAATTTAGTTTAAAATAGTTTAAATAATTTATGAGATTCATAAATTGCTTTTATACATGTTGCAACTTGGGTCTCTTCGATCTCTTTGAGGCAAAGGGAAGACTCCAGTGGAGGGGTCTTTTCTATCTATTCGAGGCAAAGGGAAAACTCCAGTGGAGGATAGTGGTGGAGTTGCATTTAGAGAATTTGAGGTAATTTTGTTAATAATTGAATTGTTCTTTGATATAAGTTTAATATTTTAATATTTGAATTTAGTTTAAAATTGTTTAAATAATTTATGATATTCATAATCTGCTATTATACATGTTGCAGGTTGGGTCGAGTCCAAGGGAAGACCCTAGTGGAGGATAGTGGTGGACTTTCATTTAGATAATGATTTATATTGCTATTTTTTTGTTGATATATATATTGTAGTTTTGGACATTAATGAGCTTTATTTTTGGATTATACATATGTACATTGAACTCACATGTTCATGAATAGTTTTTTTTTTAATTATATACATATACATTGAACTTACATATTATGTATGGTAAATGTTTAGAATATGTTTTTGCATGTTTATGAAAGTATGTATTATTAAATTTATGTATGTATGTAGATGTAAAATATTTTCAGTGTTGAGATGTAAATAATGGTAAGAATGTTAGGAATGTTAGGAATGAATATTAAGAATTTTTGATAGGAATGTTCATCCCACCACAAAACTAGTAATGGATCAACCCATCTAATGGATCAAGAATAATAATTTCTCACTTATTAAGTACATTAGAGAAGCATGAATTGGATCAAATGAATACAAAATCTAGTAGGTTTCTCGGTGATTCCTCACTTACATCATTCAGTCAAAAGTAAAGATTCGGGGTGGAGTGTGGGGACAGCCACATCCATTATCTCATCCCTTAAGTGGTCTAATAGACATATGGGGACCCGAATAAAGTACTTTACACAGAATTTAAGACGAAATTACACATTAAAGACAACATTTCATATAGCTGAAATATAACATTTTTCAACTTCTTCCAACTTTTATTAAAGTTTTCATTACCAAATAATTTTTGAATTCATTTCAGCATGCTAAAATACAATCATTTAAACTCTTATTCTAGTTCCCATTCAAGATCATAGTCATAGTTCAAAGAAGAAATATATTGTACACAACATTTGACATGGACAAAAACATCGATCAATTCATTTTTGATATAGTTAAGAACATCACAATGGAATGCCGTCCTCAATTATCCGTTCATGGTCATATTTGGACAGTTTCCATTTTTTAGTTTTTAATTGTTTTTTCGATGGAACTTGTACCAATTTTATTCGAGATACACATACTAAATGACTATATTGACAACATATAACATCAGGTTCATGATCCTGAAAGTAGACATAATTTTCAGTCATATGGGTCTGCTAAAAAAAATAGCCTTTTAAAATGATGGATCCTCTCTCATATGTATATTTGTTGTCATTGTAGTCCTCCAATAGTTTCATCTTTCCTTCAGTTCATCGCATCAAATAATACTTCACATTTTCGTTGTTGTCTAAAGGTGCAATCACAACGAAAACATCCCCTATGCAAATTACAATTGGCATTAGGATTTGTAAATCAATTAAATTGACTATATACATAAGGTGATGGACAAGAATGAACAATCAACAAAAAATTTATAAGATCATTACCTTCTCTAACAAGATTTGAAATTCTATTGCCATCAGATGATATTGCTCTTTCTTCTGATTCTAATTCTTCTACGCTTGTTAGTGGCATTTTCCTCTTTGGATTAATCTTTGTGTGTTTCCAATGTTTTACGTAGTTGTTCGTTATGTTTTCACTAACTTCTGTAGATTCAACATTTTCAGTGCAAATATGACAAAAACATGATTTCTTTCTACTGTCAAATGAAAACACGTTTTCGAAGGATTTTGTTTGAATAGAGTGAAAATATCTAGTCCCATATATGGTGCTAACGTCATATGGTATTTATCTATTTATATCTTGGACCCCAACAAGCCAAAAAAACCTACACAATAAATGGTAAATCACAAATGACAACTTTTGATGTTAGTATACATATACTTAAATGTTAGTGTACATTTTTTTAGATTGACAATTAATATAAATTAAAAAATCATGTACATACCTGCGCACATCTTTTGATTGTTGATTATAATCATGGATTATATGTAATTTACACCATTGGACGACCTTTGCAGGTGAATGAAATCGTGCAAAAGAATGGTTCATTTGTCATCTTCAAATTGCTCTTTTTACGCATGCTCCTGCATCATCATGTTCACCTTTTCCATGTCCAGCTTCAAAGAAATTTCAGTGATGTTTAATGTTCAATGCTTTATGAAGTCGACATAACCAATAAAATGATTGTGAACATTTAAATTGTCCCACACATCCATTCGACCATATACAATGTTCATTGAATTTAACTTCACGTCTTTTTAGTGAATCATAGAAAATATTTTCAATACAATGCTGAACAAAATGTGTATCATGTGTACGATCATTGTTGATATAAAAGTGATATTCTTTAATCACATCTTGATTGTCACACGTGCTTTCAATGCCATCAACATCCTGTTGAGAATGTCTATATAGAACATGGACAAATATCAAAACTTAGTTAGAATGATAGTATTCACTTTGTATCTCTTTTTTGTAGCAAATGTGTAGTTTTCTGCAAAATCAACCACTGACAGAATTGTTCCTGGTGGAAAAATTTCACGAGACTATTTGAATTGAAGGTCTTGCCATTGTGCTCTATGTGAATGCTTGGTGTATTTATAAATTTCACTTTCAAATTTCTTGAGAAAATCTATCACACATATTGTATCTTCTTGCAAATAAATTATTTTGGAATGTGCATTACTAGAACTTGTAGCATAATTGAATTAAATTAAATTAAATTTAACATATATCCAAAAATGCAATTCATTATAAAAAATGAATTTGAAAAATACATGATATATACATACCAGGTCCAATTTCTAGCTTTTGAACTTCATCTTCAATATTGACTTTATCGACATTAGCATGTAAATCAATATTTACATCTTCAACAATGGTCTCTTCAACTTCAATTTGTTCTTCTTGTACTCTATTTTCAATTTCTATTTCATCAACATTATCATCTAAATCTGTATTTATATATTCAATAATTGTCTCTTGTATTTCTGCAAGCCTTGTTTTTTTGGCATGATATCTAAGTTTTTGTTTTTCTCTATTAGCATCATCATCACGTTTACGATCACCTTTCTTTTACGGTTTTTCTTACTGATCATGATTTTTTAATCTATAGATGATAAATTAAAGAATCACCTCTTTATAGTAAAAAAAAAAAAATTAAGATTTAAAAATAGTTACGAAATTTATAAACACATGAACTGAAATTTACTTCACCTTATCAAAATCTTGTAAGAGTCTTTTGAAGAAAAACTACTTGGAAAGAAATTTCCTTTGAAAAAACCCCTTGAAAAGAAATCTCCTTTGAAAAAAACCTTCTTGGAAAGAAATAAGAACTCCTTGACAATAAATCTCATTTGAAAAAACCCATTGGAAAATAATAAAGACACCTTATAAAGAAATCTTCTTTGTTAAAACCACTAGAAAAAAAACTTCTTTGAAAAAATACCTAGGAAAAAAACCTTCTTTGAAAAAACCACTTAGAAAAATACTTTGGAAAAACAAAACTTCTTTGCAAAAATATCTTCGAAAATTTTTTTTTTTTCTGAAAAAATCCTTACAAAGAAATAACTCTACAAAAATACCTTGGAAAAACAACTCTTTAAAAAAACCCATTTCAAATAAATAAGAAGGAAAAATACATCTCATTTGCAAAAATACTTTGAAATAAAAACTTATTTGCAAAAGTACCTTGGAAAAAACTCTTTAAATGCACCCCTTGAAAAGAAACCTTCTTTGAAAAAACCACTTGGAAAAATACTTTGTAAAAAAAAAAACTCCTTTGCAAAAATATCTAGGAAAAAAAATACATTGAGAAAACCCCTTGCAAAGAAATAACTTCTTTGCAAAAATACATTGAAAAGAAAAACTCTTTGAAAAAACCATTTGCAAAGAAATAAGAAGTGCAAAAATACCTTGGAAAAAAACTCTTTGAAAAAAGCCCTTGCAAAGAAATAACTCATTTGCAAAAATATCTTGGGAAAACAACTCTTTGAAAAAACCCTTTTCAAAGAAATAAAAAAGCAAAATACAACTCCTTTGCAAAAATACATTGTAATAAAAACTCTTTAAATGCACCCCTTCAAAAGAAACCTTCTATGAAAAAAACCCTTGGAAAAATACTTTGTAAAAACAAATCCTTTGCAAAAATATTTTGGAAAAAAAAATACTTTGAAAAAACCCATCGCAAAGATATAACTTCTTTGCAAAAATACATTGGAAAAAAAAACTCTTTGAAAAGACTCTTTGCAAAAAAATAAGAAGGAAAAATACCTTGGAAGAAAAACTCCTTTGCAAAAATGCCTTAGAAAAAAACTCTTTGAATGTACCCCTTGGAAAGAACTAAGAAAAAAAATACCTTGTAAAAAAAACTCCTTTTGCAAAAGAAATCTCCTTTGAAAACCCCTTCAAAAATATTTTGACAAAAAATATGCGAAAATAAAATGTGCGAAAATAATGAATCTATTTAGTTTTATTTATACAAGTATAGACAATGTATTTTTTTTTCCAGCCGATGAAAAAGTTTTTGTGTTTGGTTTTTCGGCCAAACAACCTTTGTTGTAAGTAACGGTTCCGTTACGAAAAAAGGTTATTCAGTCGAATAATTATTCGACCGAATAAACTCTGAGACCTGAAAACTTCACGGTTCTGCACATTTTTCAAGTTTCTCCATTTTCGGAAGGTAAAAACAATCTCTTGCACTACAAAGCGACTACCAGACTTGATACCATTAGTTTTATCATTGAATCTACTTTTCGTATGTATATATATTTGTTGTGTATAGGTGAGATCTAATATTTTTAATTTTTTTTTCTTAACATGTGTCGAGTTTGGTTTCATCTCTTTCAAAATGCGGTGAAATGAAAAATCCATAACTTTAAAAATACACAACCAAAAAACTTAAAACAAATATGGTGTAGTTAATTGGCGTGTCTACTTCAAAAGGATATTCGTATATTTTTTAGTTTTATAGTCAATTGAGAGAATAGTGTCGCAAAACAAAACATGTTGAAAACCGACAAGGTTTCCCCATTGATCGAATTCAAAAAAATATAATAATTAGTATATAAATCCATTGGTTACAAACTTATAGTCATGCAGTAGTATATTGTGTGCAGATTGTCGTAGCATATTTATTTTTTGCAAAAAATAAGTTTAACAATGATTTTACGTTCGCAACAAAACATGGCTATCTTGTAGTCCTTTCATTTTATAAGAACACATTGTCAAACATTTTCCAAATCGACATATTAAATCTCAATAAAAAATTTTGAAAAAATTATGAATAGAAATCAAACATAATTCTCTAAAAGTTTTATTTTTACTGAAAAGTGAAATTCTAAACAAAAATATCACTTTTATTCACCCAAAGTTGAAAAACATAAAAAAATCAGATTTATTTTCTCACAAGACCCCCCAAAATAAACACCCATCTTCATGGATTCACCCATATATTTTAATGAAACATTTCCACATGTTGTGCGCATGGATATAGTCAGAACAATTTTGGCCATAGTTGCGCACAACAAATGGTCTTCTTCTCAGATGGATGTTAGATCTGCATTCTTAAATGGTTATTTGGAAGAGGAAGTGTATGTGGAACAATCACAAGGATATGAAGTTCTAGGAAAAGAAGACAAAGTATACAGGATGAAAAAGGAAATTTATGGATTGAATCAAGCTCCTAGAGCTTGGTACAACCACATTGATTCCTACCTCATTCAAAATGGATTTCAGGAAAGTGAATGTGAACCAACATTGTACACCAAATTCAACAAACAAGGTAACATGTTAATTGTTTCTTTATATGTTGATGATTTAATATTTACTGGTGATTTTGGCATAAAATATTTTAAATGAGTCACGGAGAATTCAAATTTGAAATGACGGATTTGGGGCTTATGAGATTTTTTTAGACATTGAATTCATCAATCCAAAGATGGTATATTTATTTTTCAATTCAAATATGCAAATGAAGTCTTGGAAAGATTCAATATGGTAAATTGTAAATCTTCCCCAACACCAGTAATAACAGGTTTGAAATTAAGCAAGGAGGATGATGGATCAAATTTTGATCTCACACTATTCAAAAGGCTGGTTGGAAACCTTATGTATCTTATTGCGACAAGGATTGATATAATGTATGGAGTAAGTCTAATATCAAGGTTTATGGAGTCTCTAAAAGACTCACACTTGAGGGCAGATAAAATAATTCTGAGATATGTCAGTGGCACAAAATATAAATGGCATTCTATACTCAACTTCAGAAGATTTCAGACTTGTTGGATATAATGATAGTGATTGTGGAGGTAACATGGACGATAGAAAAATCACATCTCGGTATACATTTCATTTTGGTACAGGAGTAGTGTCATGGGAATCAAAGAAGCGGCCCATTGTAACTCTGTTATTAACAAAAGATGATTATATCGCAACTACAAGTGCTACATGTCAAGTTGTTTGAATGCGCAGAATGTTAAAGGATGTGTCGCAGTGTCAAGAAGAACCCACAACAATTTATTGCGACAACAATTCAGCCATTACACTGTCAAAGAACCATGTGTATCATAAAAGAACCAATCATATTGACACTAGGTAGCATTTCATCAGAGAATTGGTAAATAACAAATAAATTTTCTTTGAGTTTTGCATGTCTGAAGATCAGCTCGAAGACATATTTACAAAATCACTATCAAGGGACAATTTCCAGTATCTGCGCAGTTGTTTAGGAGCTGTTGAATTTGTAAGTAACTAAGTCCCCTGAGTCACTTCCATCTAAATCCCAATTTTGATGTAATTTTGTGATTTTAACTGCTCATAATTAAGGGGGAGTATTGGAAATATTAATTATGAGTAGTTGGATTTCTTGACTCTGCTAACTTAGTCAGATATTTGTCAGTTTATGTGTCTGCTCATGTACTGCTATGTATGGGTTTTCTTAAATTAGTCATGTAGTGTCTTTTAAGTAAATTCCAGTAGGTAGATATGAGTCAAAACTAATTACCATCTTTAATATGTTCTGGTAGCTTCCAAGAGAAGCCAATTATGGGTCTTTGTATTTAGCATTGAAAAACAGATTCATTTTTAAAATGTAAGAAGAAGAGAGAATTCAAAGTAAGTTTTGGAGTTCATAGCAGTAAAGTCTGGTAGCTCAAGCTCGTGAAAGTCAAGTTTTTGAAGCTTGGAAGCACAAGCTCTGTGTAAAACTTTACAGCCGTTGCTGTTATTTTTTTCGGTAATATATTTTCACATACTTTGTTTATTCCACAAAAGATATCTTCATGTCACATATATCTCCTGGAGCGTGAATGTCTAAATATTCTTTTTTTATAAAAAAATGAAAAAGAAAACCTTTTTGTTAAGTTAAATTTTACCACTACATGAAAAGTGAAGATTGCAAATCACCGTGCACAAATTTAAGTTCTTGTCCTAACATATTATGCACAAAGTTCTAAGTTTCTGGGTCTTAAAATTTTACATAGTAAAAAGGCATTTACTTTTGTATCTATGCGGTTAATATCTTTTAAGTTTCATAAAGGAAAATGATACTTCATAATAAAAGTATTAGAGTTTTGTGTTATTGCGCAAATAAAATCATTTGCACGAAGTAAAGCTATAAATTGTGCACAGGACAATGAATGTAAAAACCTGCCCAATAATTATCAAGCTACACCTTAAACTGTTTGTAGTAAAAACTGTGCAGTAAAAGTCTGTAGATGTGAAGTTTTTTCCTTGAAATTTGACACTATTTTTTTCAAAAGTTCAACACTTTTTATCCATATCTTCCATTTTCTCAAAAAAATTTTGCTAGGGAATAGCTCTAAATTTAGCGAGATCCACAATTTTACCACTGAAACCAGCCATGACTTTAGGATCTATGCGGTGCTTTCATTAAGGCACACAAATCCATATTTATGGTTGGGTGGCATCATTGTTACTTGTTGGCCAACATTTTCTATCATAATGTGCACTCTTAGTTTCAGATCTGTTACCTAGATCATGGCTTAGTTCATTGTGATGGATTCGTGTATGTTTGTAAGTTTTTTTGAGAGGTTTGGCTAGATGAGAATATCCGTTGCTATGGATTTCCCTAGGGGGGGTCTCTTCCTATTCTTCTGGTTCAGTTTTTCTAACAATTCCTTTTTTCCCATTGGCCTCAATGTAGGCATTGCGGCTGTTACTACCTAGTCTGCAACCCATTCTTATGCCCTGTATAAATTCGCAGGCAGGAGAGCGGGGTATTTTTCTATCATGGCCCTCAAGCCCGTTTGATGTCATATATTTCAGTGTTCTCCATGGGTTTTCCCTAGATGGATGCGATTGAGGAGGTTAGTGCAATGGCAATAGTTCATGTGGGGTTTCATCTTTTATGTTGTGGCAGTGCATAATGATTTTGCAAATCATGGTAGTTGTCTATTTGTCTCCATGAATTCCTTGGCTTCCTTCCAAAATCTTGTATCATGAAGGCCGATTGCAGTTTTGTGTTTGGCTACTCACCACTTCTCATTGCTAAAATATTTTTGTTTATTGGATGCGGCTAGGGAAGGTTGTGCTTGGTGGAGGAGATGGTGTATGGTTTGTTAGTGAAGATTAGGGATGTTGGTTTTCATTTCTCACAATTAAGACTTGGAGTTTTCTGGTTGGAGACTTTCTTGGCATACTTGATTTTTTCCCCATAATTTTCGTTGGTGTCTCTAGTTTCTCATTTTCTGTAAGGTGTTGCGAAGAGCATTTGACTTATGCGATGATTCCTCATTTGTACATGGGTATCTAAAATGGAAATATGTGATGATTCCTCCTCATTTGTACATGGATATCTAAGATTGTCTTGTTTGTGTGAAACCATATCGAGGATTGTTGTCTATGATGATTGTTTATGCTACCTCTTGTCCTACACCTTTGAGTAGTGGATTCCATGCCACTTGTGCAGATAGTCTTAAGAGGGTAATGAGGCATTTGTTTTGTAGTGTCTTGGATCTGTCCACTTTGGAGTGTTTCTTGCTTAGGTTGTTTTGCATATGTGACGCCTTTAGATCATACTTCATACTTTCTCCATTAGCCATGACAAACATTGCCATCATATTGTCCACTTCATCATTCGGGGTGGGAGGGGGGGGGGGTATACAATGCTTCCTCGGGTAATTTTTACTCACCATTTTCGATCAAGATCAAAGATCTTTAGAGTGAAGTTTGTACACAACACTGATTCCTATATTGAGTTGGTGGTTACAGTGGCTAGTGACCCATGCACTCTGGTGAGATGGATTAACATCCATAGGGACAAGTTTGATATATGATGTTTTCTCGATTATAAATGAGTACCTCTTCATGTATTTTATGCTGACATTCATTCTAGAGGATCAAATTATTTTAGGGTTACACATTTAGCTCTTGTTTCCTCATCAGTTTGCATGGTGTGCATTCAATACTTACTTCCTTAGGAGTAGGAATTTGCTACCTGGATTTCTACATGTATCTTTGATGGCATTGATAGCATGGAGTTTCTTGGCTCTCTTTAGAGCTTCAACCATACTTTTTGTTGGATCTTTTAGTGTCCATGGGCCTCATTGCTTCTTTGATGGTTGATGGTGTTCTCTCAAGTTTGAAGCCTTGTTCTAGTTCCTAACCAACACCTATTTCTTTGGAGCATTCATGTGGTGGTTGTCACTATTTTTCATTTTTGTGTCTGTGTATCCTATCCACTTTTTCAAAGTTCAACCATGTTCTTTGAGGTTATTCGGGTCAAGTCTTCTCTTTCCATTCATTGTATCATTGAGAGATCTTCATCAATTTCAACTCCAATGCATTTTTTCGGCAATGACATTTTTCTTTCTTTTAGAGAGTATTTTTTATCCTACAAGTTTTTCTTAGTTTCTTCGATTATAAGAGTTTGTACATGAATACCTTATCAAGCCTAGTTTACAATGGGTTTTTAAAAATAAAAAATAATTTTTTTTAAAATATATAATTATTAATTAATTTTACACATTGTTGATAATTATTAGTAGATAATATATATATATATATATATATATATATATATATATATATATATATATAATTTTATATTATCCATATTAATATTTGTGATTTTTTTATAAAATAATTTAAATTATATTTATTTGAAATATTAATTTTGGAAGAATTTTTTGTTGTTGTTCAAACTTAAAGTTTTTATTGTTAAAAATTAAAGCAAGCATTGAAATGTAACATAATAAAATATTATATGCATTTATAAGGGTTAAACCATATCATTTTGAGGAATAGTTCAACTAGAATGTGTATGTATGTGTATGTGTGGAGAGTTATTGGAAGATGAATCACATTTACAATACTATTAGTTTAATTTTTTATAATATTAAATTAATTATGTTTGAGAATATTGTATGATAACAATCATACTTTAAATATATTAAGTAGGTATCAATGTATATTTGATTATTGTACTTAAAGTAGCAATTAAAATTAATAAAGCTAAATCTATTAAGTATTAAGAGAGATCAAATTTCTTAAGGTATAAATTTATTTTTAAACATGTACAAATATTAAGATAAAAAAAAAATTACACCTAAATACCATAAAATTTTACATATTTATGTTTTAAATTAATTTTTGGTTTTTATAATTTCAAATAAAAAATTAAAAAGATTGGAATTTGTTTTTTTTAATTTTTAAAACCACAAATAATTTCTTGATTTTAAAATTTATAAATTTAATTAGTTTTTTAGGTTTAATAAATTCGAAAAAAAATAGTTTTCTTTTAATTATAAATAAAAATATATAAAGAAAATAAAATAAAATTATACATATTACTCTCACAAACCTTTTATATATATATATATATCGTTTTTAAATATATTGTTTATATGCTTAAATTTTTTATTTTATAGTTCACTATTTTATCAATCTAAACCTATCACAGTTAAAATTATATACATTATTGATACATATATTTTCTATAAATGTGAAATTGTTTATATGCTTAGCTTAATTTTTTTAGGTTTTATTATTAATTATGGACTTTATTTTTTATAGTTCACTTTTTCAGGAAATTGTGATTTTTTATTTATTTTAATTTTGTTAAATTATTAACCTTTTGAATAATTAGGGTTTATATTTTTTTACTTAGATATCTGTAAAAATTAAAAAGTAAGTTAAATAATAAATAATATCAATTATTTTGGTGTTATTTTTAGTTGGAATAATAAAGTTTGTTTTTCTTTCTTTTATTTTTTAAAAATGAACCAAAATATTGTATAATGTTAATTTCTATACTCTAAAAGTTTATAAAAACCTTATTAAATATGATTTGAAAAAATTCATTAAAAATTGAAGTTATGAGTGAATTTATGATTTTTTTTTACGTACTTTTCTTATTCATATAGAAAAGTGAGAATACATTCCGCCATTCCACAGGTACCATTGCACATTGCAAATTCATTGCTTTAATTCTGGTTGTTTTACAATTTTAAACTGTGACCAAGCCTATTCTAAATTAGCATATCACTAAGATATTTTAAGTTAACGATAAAGCTATTAAAGTAACACTTAAAGAGTAATTAAAACAACTCTTATATATATTTTCTATCTGCAATAGAAACCCTAAACGTTGGGCGTTAGCAAAATTGTTCCACATACAAGTTACGCTTCGTTATGCAAAATTGTTCAAGTTATGTATCAACCTTCTCTGCGATAAAACCAAGTTCCAAAGCACTCGGTATCTGAGAAATTGATTTTCAAGAATGGAAGCCAGTGCATCAAATAGCAGGAAACTTGAAACTGGATAAATGGCTGTAGAAATGACTGTACCATGAAACAAATCATGCCGCAGGTAAAGAGAACGATAACGATATGGATTACTGTACCATGAAACAAATCATGCCTGAGGTAAAGAGAAAGAGAACGATATGGATTAGGTAGATCTTGAGCTTTTTCTCTCAAAAATGATATACTCAAATTAAAAGAAATCGACAACAACCACATTTTTAAATATGATTGATACAGGGATATAGTGTTAACGCTCCTCTAGAAATTGCTAGATTAAATGCAAATCAGAGACCAGAAGAACCGCACCTAACTAATAGCTATCTCAGTTATAATAACGTCATCAATTGTATGTGAAATCTAGAAGTGTCCCACGAAACAAGCTTGAAAACATGGAATTTGTAGCTAGAGGTAGATCGAAACTCCCGGACAACTAGCTTTGGGGATCCAGCTTGGATCAAGTTCCCATATGAATGTATAAGAATGTTGATAAACCTAATTGCGTTTTAGTTAGTAAAACTATCCTTAGATCAAGTTCACACATGAATGTAGAAAAATGTCGATAAACCCTAATTGCATCATAATTAGTAAAACCCTATGATCTATGCTATAGTGATATATCTGAAAGGATCAAAATAATTAGAATTTAGAGTAGTAAATACTTCCAAGCGTCAAACTTGAAACTTATCTGAAATAAAACCCGTAGAACATAGAAACCCTTAACCTGATTAGAGCAATAAATACTTCGAAGCGTCAAAATTCTGCGAAGAATATGAAATAAAACCCGCAACATTGAAACCCTATACAAGAAAGTGATATACCTGAAGAATAATAAATACTTCAAGTGTCACACTTCTGCAAAGGATCTGAAATATTAAAGCACGCAAACATTTATTTTCGAGTCTTGTATAGATTTTCTTCCTGCACGTACGGATATTCCATGCTTGCCAGACAGTATGAATAGCAGGGTGACTGGCAGAACCATTTCCTGATATTCACAGTGTCTGGAAACCATTGAAGAGCCGACGATCTTCCCGTTATAGTGCAGCGCCTGCTACAAGTCTAGATCTTGCTCTAGCATTCAGCCTCCCTGGGTAGAGATTATATAGGAAATTACAATTGAGAATTTTGATGGAAAACAATCTGAGCCCACTAGGTGGGCCTTATTATATGGGCATGCATACTTATGCCCATACATGAATGAGAAATTTCATGGAAAACAGTCTGAAACAATCTCATGGGCCCAGATTGATCATTTGATCTAGGACTAGTGACCATTGTAAAGGAAGATCTAAATTATCTGAAGTGTTGGATGAACACGTAAGTTTCATGGCAAGTGGCCACTCACGGGCGTAAGATTTCGTTTGTCTTTAAGCTAAAAAATACACCTGTAGAATGCCTGGTCAATCAGTCAGTACACTGCGTGCAATCATGGAAGAACATGGAATAAGGAATCAGAACTTATTTTATATCTGAGATGACAGAAAGCAAATGAGAAAATCTACAGTTTGTACGAGGGGAATATAGGTCCGTAATTTGTTTACAGGATCCATGACGTAAAGCCTGGTACAGGACAATGGAATTCATTCACTCAGACCTCTCGTTCAATGTACCGGCAGAAAAATAACCAAAACTTGCATTATTGGCCTCAAATTTTTTAGTTTTGGTTGGAATCTGGATTTTATTAAGTTGTTTTTCTAAAATTATTACATAGTATTATCCAGTCTGCTGTAGGTCATTTAATGGGACTCGTGTGGTAGACCATTTAATGGGGCTGGATCCTGGATCTACTATCTAAACAAATTGAAATTCAACAACCAACAGGCCCTGTATCTGCTATCTAAACAAATTAAAATCCAACAACCAACCGACCTACTGCAGTCATTACCTACCACAAGCTAGATAATGCAGACTAGATAGTGCTTGACCTAATTTTTTACCCATACAATTAGGCTATATAAACTATACTGGCCGCCTAACAGATAAACCTTATCCTACGTCAAGAGATCCTGGGTAACAGAATTCAAAGGTGACGAAAGGACGAAATCATTTTTCACGATGATAATTTGGCTGTGGGAAGCGTGAGCTGCAAATCCGCATTCCAACGAGCCACTGACAGAGTGATTGAATTTAAGATGGTTTTAGTACAACACTATGACTATGTTAACCATATTATAAGGTGACAAAGTGAATTCAGCATGTTCCACACTCGCCATGAAAGATTGACAGACAGATTCAGGGGAAGATATTTCATAGATAGTATGAGGAAATAATGCTGTATTGACGTTCAGATTCAAGGGAAGAGATCTCAAAGATATGGTAAGTGAAAGTGGAGATTATTTTTCGTATTCGAATTTAATGTGCTTATGGGCAAACTAGTATATTTTATAAGTTGGTATTAAAGAAATTGTAAAATCTTTATTATATTTGTAATAGTGTTATAAGTTGGTTTTAAGAAATTGTAAAATCTTTTTATATTTGTAATGGTGGGATGAAGACATCTCTAGTCATGATACTATATTATATAACATAAAAAATGTAATAATAATAAATTTAATGTGAGTAATGATATGATTTTTTAAAGTAAATTTATAAAGTTTCTTTTTTTATGTTGTTTATTTTGTTTTGTTTTTTTATATTAAGTATCTAGTCATAGCCATGTTCTCATGTGGGAACAAATTGCTTTTAGAAGAATATAGGAGAGGGTTTATTGTCTTTAATTTTGTTTAATTTTGAAAGTATAAGTTATAAAATGCTTTTGGATTTTCTTTATTCTTTTCTACAATTCTTTACCATATAAAATAACATAAGTGATGATAGTCTCAAATAGTTTCTTCTTATCCCAAATCCAAATGTCCACTTGTTTACATCTATTTTCAAGTCTCAATAAGTTTTCCACCTTTCATTTATAATTTTCGCAATGCTATAATTCCACTCAATATTGTGATGAAGATTTATTGGGATATATAGATATGTGCTCACTTTCTCATGTTGTTAAACTTGTCCTACATGAAATTCCTTTGAGTGATTTTTTTTTGTTTTATGAGTGTTCTAAAACTCATACTAATACTAAAGAAAACATTATTTAAAATTGTTAATTTGTTATCTAAATGATAGAGACTCCACACTATAAGAAGAATATCATCAATATAAGGAAGAAGGATTATGTAACATACCAAAATTATCATTACCATTTTAAGGAAATGGGACCTATAATTTTTTTCCCTATACATCAAACAAATGTGTTAGTCTTATAAATACTAATCCTCATAGTTATACATTCTCATTAATTGCATATAGACCCATTTATCTTAAGATTCATCATGTAATTATTATTCTTACTAATTGAATCCTTAATCTTACCCTTATTAAAACATACGCAATATCATAAGATAATTTCAAGGATTTATGATCATCCAATGAGCCTTATAGGAGTATGATACTCCCATTCACGTAAACAAAGTTCACTAACATGATGTAAAAGAATAATCGCTATGCAATTTCAACTCTTTGGAGAACATAGAATAAACACGACCTACACATGTGACTTTTATTGGATATATAATTATTACCACAAGAAAATATGCAAACTCAACCATTATGACAATCTCATATTTTCAATTCATTCAAATCATACTCATGCTACAATCTAATCAATCAAATGAGAACTCATTCCCAATTTTACTTTAGTGAGCTACCCGAATGAGATTACTCTTTTTATAATTCTAACAACCAATCTTTACAAAGGATCACACTAATCATTCATATAAATCCCAATCATTGCTTATAGAAAACTAATCCAATTAATAATATTATTTCAATCACACTAACATCTTAACAAGGGAGATAGAAGCAAAGCTTCAAGTCCCTGCCAAAGCTAAAAGCAAAACACCGAAAGTTGTTATGCCATCGGGAGAATTGTATATGCATGTTCAATAGAGATCCTAGTTTCAATAGAGACTTGAATATTTTGGAGCATGCATGATGCATTAAATTAATAGTATTTCATTTGCAAGTATACAAGCGGGAGTTCAAAAATGGAATATTTTGTTGGGAAAATCGATGCCTAAAAACAATGTTAAAGATACGTGGATTACGAAAATACCAATCCCACTGACCAAAAAATAGGAAACAAATGTGAGGTTGCAGAAAATATTTCATTACAAAATGATACGTGGCTTACAAATATACCAATTCTTTCTTTAGTTATTAGATTTGTTACATGTCCTGAACATGCATTAATCTTTGAATTGCGTTAAAATATTGTTTCACACTTTAAAAAAAGTTTGTAAGCCACAGCATTCTGTTTATTCAAATTTTATATTATAATTATAATAAGGTAGGGACCAAGAAACTACAATCCTCAAGAAGACAAATATTGCTGCAACATATATAGGCAACTATATATGCAACATTGTTTTGGAGTCCTCATGACTGTGTTATAGAAATATGAGTTGCTGTAGATAGTACAAATTGCACTAAGATATTTTTCTCATAGTTTTCATTGTTTGCACTCAAAAACTATACCTCAGTTTGAGTGGAAGTTACAAATATGTTTAGAGTTTAATTCTATATGCATTAGTTAATTTTTCTCTACCTACAAGCAAGGACTGTGAGAAGTTGAGGACTCAAATCAAAGGTAAGATTTCTTTTTTCCTACCATGCACTTATGGAATAGTAAACCAGATTATCGCAAAACTGGTATATGAAAGAAAAGATTTCAAACCCGAGAATATACATAAAGAAATATGGATTGAATAAACTTCCCTGTTATTTTTTTTATAAACGATTTTTTGTCTCTGAAATTTCTCTACTCATAATGTTGGAGGTACATTCAAAAATTTGATAATTAAAACTATCAATAAGAAAGAATGTAGAATCCATTAACTATATAAGACACACCCAAGGATTGAATCCTGGGCATTTGCGCATGTTCATTACAACGCATCCCAATATTATCAACATAATATTACTTTCAAGCAAAGTTGGGCTTGTGCCCACCCACATCTTGTGCTTGAATTTTTACAAGCGAAGCACAAGCATAAAATTGTTGGCAAACATGCTGGACTACGCCCTATGTCCCAGCTCACGTTTTGAGCTTAGAGAATCAACATACAAACTTTCAATTATTTGTGGATCAAACATCATGGCTTCATCCTAGGCCATTATAAATATTGTGAAGGTTTGAGCCTTACGACCTGCAGGTTTTTAAAACCTCACAAAGAACAAAGACACCCATGGAAGAGTTTATGGCTCTTCTTCGAGCCCTAATTCGAGGTCAAACCTCATGGAATCCACATTAAACAATAATAACATAAATAAATTCCAATTAAGGAAGGTGCACACGACCATGTCCAAGGAACCATTCACAACAATTAACTGAGAAATTCTTAAATAAACATGGGAGAGCACACAAAGTTTCTTCCCAAAAGTGTTGCAACAAGACCGCGCTAGCAGGGAAACAAAAACCCACGCACGTACCTAAGGCAGCCTGCACGCAACATTAGGTTTGGTACCGAACTAGGGCGCGTGTGCGCTGTTGCATGTGCGTGTTCCTAGCGCATGCGCGCATAATAAAAAAGCCCAATTTTTTTTTCATTGTTTCCATTTCGGCCGAGTGTGAACCAACCACTGCGTGCGTGGAGCTACAACCAACCAAGTTCACCATTTCCACTCAAAAACCATCTTCATCCATCCACCAATTGCATTGGATAGGTAAATTCCATGTTGTTTGCCATTTTATTCATTGTTTTTTGTTTATTAAATTTGTAATAATTCGCAAATTATTAAAATAATAGAGAAAATTTCAATTGCAGAGTGTAAACACACACAATGAATGAACAAAATGTTAACATGGAGTCCAGTGGAACACAAGAAAACACTAATCTTGGAACAGATGAAAACCCTCAACAAAATCCAAATGCCCAAGAAAATCAAAACCCCCAACCAAATTTTGACCAAGATGACTTGAACCATTATGTTTAAATGAAATGAGAGTGCACACTCGAGATATAAGAAACACAGGGGAACCATCTCGAGTGTCCCTTGCCACCTCAATTGAGAGCTCAATTGACTCCCTCATCCATGCACATCGCCAATTGACTGACATGACTGAATATAGAGCTAGTATGTGGGAGTATTATTCCATGGGAATTTCCAAGGAGGAAATAAAATATTTGAATATTACAAATGCCCAACTATACATTATGTTCACTGATCCAAGAACACAACAACCACCGGAGATTAGAAAGCCACGTGTCTGCATGGATTGGTGTCATTTCCAACCATGGAGGGACAATTGGATGCATAGGTGGTTCATGGTTTACGATAAATCTCCCTGCAAAAATAGAGAGGTTCCACAGTACTTGCTTCGACAAATGTGGGATGAGTTTGTGCTCGGTTTACATGTCAACTATTTTGACATTACCGAGTTCTAGGGTGTTGGGCGTGGCTCTGTCCAAGATCGACCTGTTTCTAGGAGGAACCCACTAAGAGGGACACCAACTACTAGGAACGATCCCAACCCCTCTCCCCATCCACCTCAGTTACCCTGCAAACTTGATCCGATCGAGGGCGCAATGAGGAGTGTTGCATGGGGACTGCTTAGACACACTGACCCTGATAGAGACGCAGGTGCACGGCCTTCAGGACAGAGTCAGGATAGACCTGTCACTGGTGGTATCCATGTTGGGCCTTCTAGTTCGATGGGGACAATGCCACATCTTTGTCCCCATTGCGGACACACTTTCCCTGGCCCGATCGAGCGCTTCCATATGGAGCAGGCTAGCACTTTTTTTAATGTGTTTTCAATCATCACTTGATAATTTGTAAAGTAGTTTTAAAGTATTTGTTCTTGACTTAAACTATTATTTCAATGTAAAACTATTTAGAGCTGAGGCGCCATCATGGGAGAATGCAACATCTCCCAACCTGGATGCAGCAATGGCAGCTGCAACTGAAATTGTGGCACCTCACACAAAGGTATTTTCAATACCCCACACAATATTGTTATTACTTATGGAATTTTTTTATGTATTTATATTTATGACATACATGATGATAGTTCGTATAATATTTTTTAATATTTTGATTGACTGAATAATTACTTGTTTAATATGTTTATAACGTGCATGCGTTTTTGTGTCCACAGGCATGCACGGACTACGATGATCAACCATATCCGCCAGGGGTCAGAAAATATCACCATATACACAGGTACAATGTGTAGTTAAAAGCACGCTTTTAATTTGAAATGTTATGACATACTATGGTTTAATTTGATTTTTGTTTACTAAACTATGGTATTACAAATTTGTATGCAGGGGCCGCCAACAGCTGCGGTCCACTTTAGTCCCATTTTTCCACCCTCTCCCATGGGATGCCCCCCTTGCTTCCATCCAAACCTCTCTGTCCATCCACCCCCTATAATGTCCCTATTTTGACCCCATTACATTCAAATGTAAATGATGTAATCTTGTTATAAAATCATGGTGAGGAGATCAAGGCCAAGGCCCCGCCATCAAATTAGTGATGCATATGGTTTACGTGCTAGCGAGGCACATTGGAATTTCAAATATCATGTAAATATGCATTTTAATAAAATACCCACAACTAGCAATGCAATCCAACAAGAAATGGGGGCATGCTTTTACAAGGAATTGGGAGGGGAAACATTCAAACCTTGGAGCCAATCAAGTCAATCCAAATGTCAATGAGAGAACCCATGAACCCTCAACTACCCATGTTGACTTTTGTACCCAATCATTCATTTCTCCCAAGAGTTGGTTGAGCTAGTTATTACCTTGAGGAATGGGAGGTATGGCTGTCCAAAATCGAGTATGGGCAAGCCACTCTACATGGAAAATCGTGTTTGGCTTACTTGGAAAGAAAAGAGCCATGAATTGCTCCCCAAGCCATTATCCATCAACTAGTTTCTCTCCCTCATGAGTTTGGAGCTACTTGGGCGTTTTCCAGCCATGTTTTTATGGTTTCTCTTTGTTTCTCAGCTGGGAGAAGGGAATTTTTGTGTTCTATACCAGTGGGGAAGAAGGGAAATGGAATTGGGGTTCCATTGAGACCGTTTTGGCTGCTGAATGCTTATATATCTATGGGAGAAATCGATTTCTTCCCTGTGGTCGAATTTCCCTCTCCTAATCCATTGTTTTGGTTGAGCTTGAGTGCAAGCATCCAGGGTTCTAATTTAGACTGATAAACCCAGCTGTGGACTAGCTTGGCTTAGATTCCTTGATTACTTGACTGTGTAAGAACTGTAATGTCCCATATTCCTTGTAGAAATTATGCCTAGCTCGGGGGTGGTCTCTGAGTGCTGAAATAATACAGGCTAGGTAGAGACCTATGGTTGGGTGAAATGTTGCAGCAACATAGCTAGTTGCTTGGGACAATTGCACAATGAAGATAAGTGCTTCTCTGTCGATGTGTTTTACTTTTGCAATGTTATAATTTGATGTTTATTTCTAATATGTTGAACACATATGAAATATGTGTGGATGATTTGTTTATTTCCGCTGTGCATGTTTGTTGAATTGCATCTATACACATTTATTTTATTGCTATGAATCTAATGAATTGGGATGAGTTCATGTAAAATCCCCATATATTGGCATCATGTTCCCTTCCTCGAATTGGGTCCGTAGGAGGGGATGTTACACCCCCTCCCTTCCATCCACCCTCCCCTCTCCATCCATACTCCCCCCTCTATCCATCCTCCCCCATTCGTCCATGCCTCCCCATCTATACATCCTCCCCCATTCATCCACGCCCCATGTCTATCCATCCTCCCCCATTCATCCACGCCCCCCCTTCCATCCAGCTTCCCCCCTTCGTCTACAACCTCCCTTCTATCCATCCTCCTCCCTCTATCTAGGACCGCCCTCCCATTCACCATACCTCAACATCCCTCCTAGCCCTTTTGGGTCGATACTCCCTATTGTACAGACGGTAGGGGCTCATCATCCCTGACATCCTCCTCCACCCCATACGACCATGTCCTCTTCCACTATATCATCTCCAGTTCCCTCCACTATTGTGGCAAATACTATTCCATTATCTTCCCATGTATCGACAGTGTTTGCACCCATAATTTCTGCATCTACATCTGTGCCCCCCCCCCATGACTGCATCGGAGCAGGTCGTTTATCCAACTGCTCCATTTGCTAGCCCAGAAGCCCAGCCATGTACATTGTCGGATGTGTTCACGGTGAGAATCAAGTTAATTTATGAAATTTTTTTGATGCATTAACCAAAATTAGTTTAAGCAATTATTTTTTTCAATGAAATGATTGTCGTAAATGTTGTAGGGTGGAATTGCTAAGAGGCTCAGTAGATCCAGGACACTTGCCTGTTGTCTCCCACTCGCATCAGCGGTTAGTTATTTAATATTTGAATTGTACATTCATTTTATAAATGTGGTAAATGTTACAAATGCTTGAAAATGATGGTATCTTATATCATTTGTTTCGGAGTGTGGAGAGATGGTCTACTCCTAAACGGAAGAAGACCCTAGATACCAGTAGCTCCAAGAAGAGGAAGGTCGATTTTGGAGATGTGCCTGGGAGTGACCGGGGTGGTAACAATGCTTGACACACCATGTTATGTACATTAGCCATGATGTGGCACCTTTGGGCACCAGTTTCCATGTACTTTGTATCTACGGCACAGGTTTCCATGTATTTTGGATCTACGGCAGGAGTTGTCGGATTTTGTATAGGGCATGAGTTGCCATGTATTTCGGATCTACGACATGAGTTGTTGGATTTTCTATAGGGCACGAGTTGCCATCGTATGTACATTGGGAACCATGTTCCACTATTTGCCTGAAAATTTATATATTTGTTCGAGTTCTGTTCCACTATGGTTTTATCTCTATGATTTATATATATTTTTGTTTGAGTTTTTTTCTATATATGTGTATAATGATTTGGATTCAAATGTATGCACATTAATATATATGTACAATGAAAATGATTTACTTTTTATATGTATTATAATTTAAGCAAGGGATTAGGCTACATAATAGGGTTTCATTGTGATTAGAATACAAGGTAGGGTTTATGCTACCAAATAGGTTTTTAAGGATAGGCTCCAAGCTCTAGGGTTACCAGCTTAATGTTGAATTCCATTATCATGACAATATTGTCACCAACACCATGCCCACTACCACAATCACCATCAATCCTCGTCATCCTCTTGCTCGTGGTGCCACCATCCTCGTCCCCATCAATCATCCGTCATCCACCATCAACCTAATGCACTTTGTCTAATTGTCACCATCACCATATCTATACTCACACCCATTATCACCATTGTCATCATTGTACTCATTGTCACCATTGTCGCCATCATGCTCATTGGAGTCTAGGCCATTTGGCCTCTTTGTTTATGTATTTTGGGTCAGATATGGATTGCACTTGATTTGGTTTTAGTTGTATGCATCCTTGCTATATACATGTCAGAAACTTTGCATATAAGTGTATAATTATTTGGATTCAAAACTAGGGTTTTTAGGCTAGGCTATGGGTTTCTAGGGTTTTCCGATAGACACTTGATAAAGACACTTTCAACCAGGAGTGTCTCTATCAAGTGTCTATGGGAAAACCCTATAACGAACGTGGAGTTGGTAAAAAGGAGTCAATCTGGGTCGAGAACTTATGGAGTTCCCCTCTATGTGTAGACTCAATGAGACAACGTGGGGTTCTTTTTTGCATTTGAACTTGCCAAGATGGTAGGCATGGGGTAATCCCCATATATATATATATATATATATATATATATATATATATATATATATATATATATATATATATATATATATATATATATATAAGAAATAAAATATAAATAAAATAGATACTAATATCTAACTTTTATATATATATATATATATATAAGAAATAAAATATAAATAAAATAGATACTAATATCTAACTTTTGTTGAGATTTGTTCTTGTGAAGGCAAGGAAATAGACCAAGATTTCAAACCAAACTAGAATAGGGACAACGAATTTTGAACTTAGCCTCATTAAATAGAATTTTGAACTCAACATTAAAAGACTAATTGAAGATATAATTAAATTTTAATTCCACAATAAGAATCCATGTTGATGAAAGAGATGGGCCATAAGTTGATTGCTTATGGATCTATTATTGTCTTAAAAAGATGAAAGTTCTAAAGAAACCTCTCATTGCTTTTGGGCCCTCGCACAAAGTTGAGGGACCCTTTAGGTTCAATCATGCATTCGCAAAACACGCTAGAATTTAGAAAACTGAAAATGTGTGTGCGTTTCTTAGAACTAGGCAGGGGAGGACTCCTACCCTGCCATGTCAATTAACATGTAGGATAGGATTCCAAAACATGTTTGTGTTATAGTGATATATGTACATTGACATACATGTACTCATTGTTGTACTTAGGGATACATGTACATTGATAGGCAATTTGAGGGCCGACTACTTTGCCATATTTTGTATTACAAACATTCGGCTATCAATGCATGATACAATATATTCCATATTTTCTCTTGAGTTTCCACTTGTGCTTGTGATGATTTATCTCTTCCACAAATTGATAAATTATGCTATTGAAATTTATATAATTACATTTTAAGCAATATTTATTCTCTTGCATTCATTGCATTGATCAAGTAACATCTCACCATTGTGTTATGAAAACATTATCTTAATGGAAAAAACTAATAATATCTTTCAACAGTTCAATGAACTTAGCACATGCATGCTAATTTGATATCTAATTTAAAATTGTGTTTTTCGTCAACTCCAAGGGTTCATACCCATTGATCAGGATTATGGTTGCAAGGAAAATATGTTGCAAGGAAAAAACAAAAGTTAACAAAAGAAGTCAAAATATGTTTGAATAACCTCTTTCATAATAGTAACATGCTACGCATATCATCAATGTAAGCCTATGAAATTTTCACAAACTAAGAGGAAGTCTAATAGATGCTACACATTTCATCAATGCTACCGTATTTCATCAAACGATACGTACATGAACATCTATGAAGTTCGGTTGAAGTGTGCCTACTCTAGCATGCTAAAAACAATGGCAAAGTATCAAGTACAATGGAAAGGAATGCATAACTAAAGTGTAATAAAATTCATTGGGCCTTCATGTACATATGGTCAAATATATATAACAAATATACCCTAGTTTGTTCCAATATGCTAACCAATAGCTGGTCATGAATTCACTCTCATAAAATCGTTGAAGATATAAACCCTATCCTTACTAAACCCTAGTATGTAAGATCGTGGTTTATGCTTTACCTATTTCATATGTCCATTTTCCACTTGTCATAATGCAAAAGTAATCATACAAAATCCATGGAAAATGAAATACCTAACAAGTTTAATGATATTCCTCGATAATGTTGTTTTGATGGAGGAAAATAAGATGTTCATGGTCCTATGTTTGTAAAAAGGATGGATTATCCTCATATGCAAATGTATTTAAAATTGAATGTTCTTGATTAATAAAAACGATGATGTAATGGTTGTTCATTGTGATTTGGCAAGTATTCCCCCATAACTTGATGGAAAAGTTTCATGGTAACTTTGATCTAACAAAGCTAGCAAGGATCAGAGGGATATCATTGATGAAACATTGCCTCCATTTTTTATTTGGAACTTTGAATTCTTAAAAATGACATTAGTTACTCAAAATCCAAATATAGTGGAATACTAAGGAGTTGTTAAATGACATGGCACACTAAGGACATAGAAATGTACCAAGGGTACAGTGTGGTAGGTTTGATTTCCACTCTTTGAATGTCTAGTTCTAACCACATTGCCATCTCCAGAGCTTCACTTGGTGTTGTAATGTTTTGTTGCATAAGCAGTAGTTGAATGTGAGGTAGCAATGCTACGTTGAACCATTGTTTGTGTTGGACATCACTCATGTCAAAACTAACCCTTTCCATCAATGTTTTGAACCATTGGTCGAAATACCACACAGTTTCATTAGGATACTGCTTAATCTCTTTTAGTTCTGTAATATAATATGCTTCAGATTTGGGTTTTCTGAACTCTACAATCAATCCTTTTCTGACTTATTTTAGCGTCTTCTCTAGGGTGTATGCAGAACTTGAAAAAACTTCATAAACCAATCTAATGCACGACCTAGAAGAGTTGTCGCCAATTGTCCTTTCTTGGCCTCATCATCAATAATTTTCTTAAGAGTCCATACTGCTTCGCATAAGAACTAGTATTGATCGGGATTATCTGTTCCATTTCCGTGGAAAAACGACAACTTTGCATCTTCCCTGGCCATCTTGGGTTTCCTTCCTATAGTCACTAAGCTACTAGCAATCAATTTATGTTGACACGATGAACACGATGGTGTCAAAGTTGTATTTCTTCTTGGTTGAGAGATAGTGAGCGGAGGTGTGGGCACGTTACTGCTGGGGTTGGTCTTGCCTCTAGCTTGGGCATAGGATGGTTTTCCTTGTCGGCACTGTGAGGTCGCTTTGTCCCATGTGGTATTCCTTCGCGGCCTTGCATTTCGATCGCAGCAGGACCTTGGTGGCCCGGTTTCGCAACCAGGCTTAGTGCTATGGGCACCTGCTAACTAGTAGCAGCAGTTTCAATAGAATTAAACAAGAAACTAATCTAAATAAAACTAATCATGGATCTATGCAAGAATATAAGCAAATAGTGTAAACATTTAAAAAACAAGAACAAGAAAATATTAAAGAATGAATTTGTATTAAAAAATGGGGGGGCAAGCAAGTGCTTGCGATAATAACTTCAATGGTGAAGGTTGATGTTGAGCAACTCCCAAGATGAGTAGCTCCAAGCTCCAAGAGGTCTCCTTCTCCAAGGTTGCTTACAATGGCCAAAATGCTCAAGGGAGATTTTGGCAGCATGAGGATGAGATAATGGATGGATGTGAAATGAGGAGCCCCTACCACCTTTTTATAGGTTTTGGTGGTGGGGAATACCATTTGTGGTTTTGTGGAAACCAAATGGTATTGACCAACATGGTTTAGGTACTTTTCCCTCCTTTTTCCTTTTTTGAATAAAAATAATATTTTAATTCCCTTTTTAATATTTTTGGGAATTTGGACCCTTTTTGAGGGTTTTTTATGCTTTTCAGGAAAAATAATCTTTTTTTAATGGAAAAAGGGGTGTACTAAGGTCTTTTGGTGACCTTTTGTTGGTTTCAGAGGCTCAGATGGTCGAAAAGTGGACAAATGGGTCATGTGAATAAGGGAATGAGATAGTGAGCACTTTTTAGGTGTTAGCAGATTGCCCCCTGATGTGTGAGGGCAGGAGCTCATCGTATGGACGATAGACATCATAGTTCTTTTGTCTTTTTTCAGGGGTTTGGGAAGGAGAAGAGACCGATTGGAGACTGGAGCCACGACCCTTGGAAGCTGCAAGAAACAAAAAATATTACATGGCCTCAATATGAATGAGGTATAATCTTTGATAATGGACGAGGCGGGCATTCCCATGCTCGTGTCAAGACATATACATAACAATTAGTCCCAAGAAGGGGGATCTAATACATAAAGAATCTACTGGTACACCATAATGGTCCAGGGGGGACATTATTTTGGGATGTACTCCTGATCATAACGAATCTCAATAACTGATACACTGGAATAACTGAGGAACTGCTGAAACTGAAGGTGTCCAACATCTGTAGGGACTCAAAGAATATGAGTCATCTCTGAGAAATAATGTAATTGTATACTCAAGGGAGTATGAAACTGGGGTACATCTGAATACTGTCGCCATGCGCAACCCGGATATCTATAGAAAAAGTGTAACTGGTGTTATCCATAGGAAGACTCTCAAATGTGGAGGAGTCAAGCGGTATCCGGGGTCTTCAACTAATAAGTGAAACGGACGAATACCCTGTGCGAGTCTCAACGATGCGATGAAGGTGTTGAAGTCGAACATGTGAGAAACAACCATTTGGAGAGGCACTGAAGATTCCTCTCGAAATGATTCGTAGGCACTCATCATAAATGGTGATGAGTCCAAGACACAGGGACCTCTAGGTCTATCCTCTGGAATCAATGTGGTTGTCGTCGACTAACAAGGCAATGATGTTTCCTTGATAGGAGCACGAGGTGTAAAACTGAAGTGTTGTATTACTGATGGTAGGACTGACATACTTGTGGGAATGGGAAATAACTGGGTCAAAAAATGGGTAGACTAAAACTTCCTTTGTTCAGAGCATGATGACATGGTTGACCTGGCAGCGTGGGGAACTGAATTGTAGGTGTGGGGATCATTGCTTTGACTGAATGGTATATATTGACTCTGGGGGGGAGGACGAGTTGATAGGTGCCATCGAGGGATTATCAAGGTGACATACTGCAGAATACTCTGAACAAAGGCGACCAAAATGGGGAAGCTGCCTAATGAGTAGATGTGATCTGTCATGGCGCCAAGAGGCACCATTGATTCCTTCTTCGTAGTTTTAATGAGCTCCAAGAAGGGATAAAAGTGTGCTCTGAAATGGTACGGTCCTGTGGATTTTGTGAGCCCAGGACGGCTCATGCTCATGGTTGCTTTCATGTTTAGAGAGTCTGAAAACGGTAAGTGGACTCTATTGGTGTTTCTTTTTCATAAGTTTAGTCTCCAAGGCCCGAAAAAGCATAAAATGATGCGGATGGAGAACTCTTCTAGCCGATGTGACTAGAGTATACCTTTTTCGTAATTAGTCTACAAGGTCCGGAAAAGGGGTAAATTTATACCAGGTAGACGCCCTTTCAGATACGTTTAATGAGCATGAAAGGAAGCAAGGTTGCTCGGCAATCTTTTCATTTTTTTTAGGAGTCAGAAAAGAGCTTAACAGAAACTCCCTAAGTGCCTTTTTTGTAAAAGTGGTTGCTCGGCCCGAAAAAGGGATAAAATTATACCGAACAAAAAAGGGGTGTACTAATGCCCTGAAAATCGAGACGTGACAGCGAGAAATGATCTCAAGCATCATCACGAGCGCGAAAAACTGAATCCGGTGATATATGACACGTCCAAAATGGAGAACGGTCGATGTGGCACGCAAATCGAGGTGACGAGGGAGCATGGAAAAAATGCCCAAAAAATGTAAAGGTGAGAGTGAGAAATGATCTCAAGCATCATCACGAGCGCAAAAAACTGAATTCGGCGATATAAGGCATGTCGAAAATGGAGAACGGCCGATGTGGCACGCAAACCAAGGCCACGAGAAAGGCCAAAAAATGGTCAAAAAGTAGACCCCGCGAAAACGGGAAAAGGAAGGAACCTGCATGAATTTCTTGCTGTGCTGATTCCAACGGTACCAACGGTTTGAAAAATGGACTTCGTATGATCCCGCAACGGTTGTTTGAAAATTGGTGGAATTTTTATAAATAGGGCGTGGGGCCCAAATGACTTGTCATTGTTACGTGCGAGTTTGATAGAGCTGTCAGAGCTATTTCTTGATTCCCGGGAGATTTCACCGTTGGTTTTCGATTCTGCGAGTTTCAGGTAACTCTATTTGCCTTAGCCTTTTCAATTATGTCTTTTTGTTTGGCGGCGGGCCCCCGAAGGCCGCGAAATTCCATGTTGACCCTCCAACGTGGAATATCGCGGGTTTCGGGTCTGTTCCCGCGATGAACCGCGCGGGTTTCGGGTCTGTTCCCGCGATGAACCGCGCGGGTTTCAGGCTGACAGTCGCAATGTTCATCGCGACTGTGAGGTTGGAACCCACGATGTTCATCGCGATTTCATGGGAGATAGTCGCGATGTTCATCGCGACTGTCTGGCCAAAATCCGTGATGTTCATCGCGGGTTTTTGCACGGAGGCCGCGATGGTCATCGCGGCTTTTGGTGGAAATGCCGCGATGGGCATCGCAGCTTTTTGTGGAAAAGCCGCGATGGGATTTTTTCAAAATTTTTATGCTAGGGCTAAAAATTTCTTCTGTTTTCTGGCAGGATGTTGAGGAGACCATTGTCCTCGTGGCGGGAGCGGGAGATCGATGATGATCTTATGGCGAGGATTCAGACTGATCCGGGGGTGCGACAGACTTTGGCTATGAGCGGATTTTTGAAGTTCGCTCAGATTCCACCTATTTGTTCAGTGAGACGGCTCCTGAACAAGCTAGTGAGTTGGTGGGTGCCGGCGGAGGGTGCATTTATTATTGGGGGTGAGAGGTTGGAGATCACCCTCACGGATGTCTATTTCTTGACTGGGTTGCCTCGTTTGGGTGAGGTGGGTGATCTCTTGCCGAGGATCCCGCCTGGTGTAGATATGGAGGACTTGTTACAGACTTTCTGTGTTGATGATGTTGTTTTGCAGAACAGCTCTATTAGTCTGCGATCCCTACGTGAGTGGGATATGCAGGCTGTTGGTGCATGTGTTTTGCGGATATTGGGTGCTGCTGCGCCTCATCGTATGTCTGGGGGACAGACGATGATGGTGGAATCTGTTCTCCGGGGGACTTATTATGCCTGGGGGAAGATGTTTCTGGCTGGTGTCCGGAGAGATCTGGACAAGGCCATTCGAGAGAGAAGTGAGTTCTGTTATGCCTCCTTCCTATGCTGTTTTTTCTTTGAGCGCTTGCCGACCTTGCGGCCACGGGTACCCATTCGTGCTGGTCTGGTGAGTGAGCCTCGTATGATGCGGTGGGGGCAGATGATGCCTCGTGGCGGCGGTGGTGTCCTTGGTTTCTTCACAGAGGATTTTTATGAGAAGTGGGAGCAGATGCCCCTGGTGATTGAGGACTACCCCTACGCCGGCATGGACTATCGAGGTGACCCGGAGATGCCTCGTGCCCCAGGACAGGCCTGGAGTTTAGAGGGTATGTTTTGTGTTTTACTTTATACTATATCATGTGTTGTTGGATTTATCAGTCTTATGATTATAGTTGCATATGATGGTTGATTTTGCATTGTGCAGATGTTGGGCCTGTACCACCGGCCGGCTACGTGGCTCGTCAGGGGCGGGCGATGGTGGTCGCTCATCCACCTACCGCGGTACCACCTCCACGTGGTGGAGGTTTTGCGGCTCGTGGGAGAGGGGTTGGCCCTCGCGATGACGCCATAGAGGGTGTCAGACAGACCTTCGACCAGATCCTAGCTGGACTCCCCGAGGATGGTTGGAGAGACCTAGATCGGGATATTTTGGAGGGTTGCTTCGGTGCGCCGCCTGAGTGGCGATCGCTCTTGTTGAGGACAGCGGTGTTTGTGGCAGGGCACAGGGGTGGTGCTCGGGATGTCCCGACAGAGCCGGCTCAGATGAGGATCCGTCTACAGGATGACCCAGCGGGGCCAACGGAGGAGGCACCAGAGGAGCGCAGAGTTCGGGCTCACCATGACCCGCCGGGGCCAGCGGAGGAGGGGCCGAAGGAGTCTAGGGATCCTGATGAGTAGATGATATTGTATCTGCCCCCAAATGCTGATGAGCATATGGGGAAGCATTTTTGTACGATTGCTGTATTTTTTGTATATCGGGTGCTGAGGGAACCTATGACATGTTGACTATCATGGTTTATATATATATATGTGTATATATATTTGGATATATGGTCGTGTATGCACGTGGATGCACATTTGTTTTTTGTATATGCCCGTGGAGGCACATGTTATGCACGTGGATGCAGTATTTTGTTATTTGTGTATGCCCGTGGAGGCACATGTTATGCACGTGGATGCATTATTTTGTTTTGGTATATGCCCGTGGAGGCACATGTTATGCACGTGGATGCATTATGTTTATGGATATGCCCGTGGAGGCACATGTTATGCATGTAGATGCACATTTTGGTTATGACATGATGTGATTGGTGTGCCAGTCGAGGACATTGTTGGCCATATGGTCTGCTACACTGTTGAGGTGTCTTGGGACATGTGTGAATGAAATGGATTCAAACTGTCTAACCATTTGCTTAGTGCGCAGGAATTTTCTGAAAAGACAGGGATTGCGTACTTGGTAATCATTGTTGAGCTGGGAAACCAGGAGCTGTGAGTCCAAGAAAACGTTGAGGTGACGGATACTCATTTGGAGAGCTGCGGCCAGGAGACCGGTCACGGCATCATATTCAGCTTGGTTATTGGTGGCGGCACCTAAACATACTCCGTCAATGTGAATTAACTCATGTGAAGGGGAGTATATTACCCAGGCTACGGAGGCGAGATTTGGAGACCAACGGCTTGCACCATCAGCGAAACCGACATGGTAGAGTGGAAGAGGATCCATCTGTGGTCATGTAGAGAAAAACAAATATTTAGGTTTTTTGAATTTTTTGTGAACAAAGAAAGTATGCCTATACTAAAATGGACGGTGGTGTCCATCATATTTTCTATGGGTAAAATCGTTTAAGGTACAACCCGTTGCGTGGGTTGCGTAGGGGATTTCCTTCTGAATCGGTCAGAATGTATGCCCCCTGCCCGAGGCAACTGTGTATGATGTAGGGGCCTTGCCACATGGACACGAACTTTCCCTTTCCAGTTTTATCATGAGCTTGATCGTAAGCGAGGACAAGGTCTCCCTCAGAAAAGGTTCTCGGGTGGACGTGTTTGTCGTAACTTAGTTTTGATCGTTGTTTGGCTGCTTCCATGTTTTGAATGGTTGTGCGCCGATCTTCATCGGCCTGCTCTAGGAGTAGTAATCGTTGCTCAATCGGGGAAGTGTCCGGTAGGAGTTCAACGGCGATATGCAAGGCTGGAATCTGGCACTCAATAGGGAGGACGGATTCGACACCGTGAACTAAATGGAAAGGGGTAAAACCAGTGGCGGTTTTGGTTGAGGTGCGGTAAGCCCATAGTGCCGGGAAAAGCATGTGGTGCCAATTGGATTTGTGTTTGTCTATAGTACGTTGGAGGATGGTCTTCAAAATTTTATTGATCACTTCGACTTGGCCGTTTCCTTGGGTATAGTAGGCGGAAGAGAAATGGTGTTCAAATTTCAACATGGTTGATAGTTCTTTCCAGACGGCATCTTCGAAGTGAGAACCGTGGTCAGAGACTAGTTGCTTTGGCACTCCGAAACGAGTGATAACATGGTTGAAGAAAAACCGTGCGGCAGTGTCGGCCTTGCAATTGTAAGTCGGCATGGCTTCTTCCCACTTGGTGAAATAATATACGGCCACAAGGATGTGTTTGTGACCGCCGACTGACGTGGGGTTGCAGTCGAGGAAGTCGATGGCCCATTTGCAGAATGGTCCAACAGTGATGACTAGATGAAGGGGGGCGGGGGGGGTTCTTGCTTTGGGGGAAAAAAGTTGGCAGTTCTGGCAGTGCTTGACTGCGGTGATGCAATCAGTAAATAACGATGGCCAAAAATAACCTGCCCGAATGATCTTTTGGGTGGTGGCCATGCCAGATAAATGGCCTCCGTAGGCACTGCTATGACAATCATTGGGGACTTGTTCTGCCTCACTATGGGATAGGAAGCGGCGTAGGATGGTATCAACGCCACGTCGGTAAAGTACATCCCCTAACAAGAGGTATCTGGGGGCATGGTTTCGTATCCGACGGCGTCCGTCATGATCGATGTGTGGTCGAAATTTTTGCGTGCGGAGGTAAGTCAAAATGTCTCCGTACCAAGGGTCGTCAGATGAAATGATGAAAATTTGTTCATCAATTAGGTCCGTTTGGATAACGGGTGATGCCGAAGAGGATGGGAGGTCAGTGATGAGATGAGCAAGCGCTAGGGCTTTAGTGCTTTTGGGAGTTTTGAAAGTGAGGTCATATTCTTGGAGGATAATGACCCATTTAGCAACACGACCTTGTAAGATCCGCCGGGTTAGGAGATAGACCATAGGGTTGGAGTCGGCCACGACCGTGGTATGACTAAGTAGAATGTAGTGTCGCAATTTTTGTACGGAAAAGACTATAGTTAGGGATAATCTTTCCTCGTATGGATAACGAAAAGGTGGGCCAGACAAGGTCTGGCTGACATAATAAATCACATGCTCTTGGTGAGAGGCATCTTCTTGGACCAAGACTCCGGACACGGCATGCTCAGATGCCGAGACATAAAGGGTGAAGTCTTGAGAGAAATCTGGTGGGGATATCAAGGGGGTTTGTGTGAGAGCTTTCTTGAGGGCTTCGAATGCCGTGTTTGCTTGCTCATCCCAAACAAAGGGTATGTGGGTACGAAGTAAGCGTAAGAACCAGTGGAATTTGGTGGCGTAATCAGGAACGAAGCGCCTAAGGAAATTGGATCGCCCTTGTAGACTCTGGAGCTGCCGAAGCGTGCGAGGAGGTGGAAGTTCTAAGATGGCTTTGACTTTCAAGGGATCGACAATGATTCCGTCTTGGGAAACAATGAAACCCAACAACCGGCCTGCCGCGACGCAAAAGACACACTTGTGTGGGTTCAAGTGGATTTTATATTTGCGACAACGCAGGAAAACTTGCCGGAGGTCGTCAAGGTGGTCTGATCGTTTTCGGGAATGAGCTGTGAGGTCATCAAGGTAGACTCGCAGGATATGAACCAAGTCATGAAAGCAATAGGTCATGGCTTGCTGGAAAGTGGCACCATCATTTTTAAGGCCGAATGGCATGACGCGATAGGCAAAGGTGCCCCATGGGGTGGTGAAGGAAGTCTTGTACTGATCCTCTTTACGGATGTGAATCTGGTTGTATCCGGAAAACCCGTTCATGAAAGATAGGACCTCATGGTCCGCACACTCATCAATGAGTTGGTCAATGAATGGCGTGGGGAAATTGTCTTTTGGACAAGCGTGGTTTAAGTCACGGAAATCAGTGCATACTCTAAGGGTGCCTTGCTTTTTGTTGACGGGAACGGGGTTTGACACCCAGGTGGTGTACGGAATAGGATAAATGAATCCTGCTTTGCGAATTTTCTCGACCTCAGCTTTAACAGCGGGGAGCTTGGAAGGATGAATGGGTCACTGTTTCTGACGAACAGGGGGTACCTCCGGCCATGTATCAATGTGGTGTTCTCTGATGGCGGGGGTCGAGACCAGGCATCTCGATATAGGACCAGGCAAAGACATCACGGAACTCTTGAAAGAGCTTTTTGTACGCCTGAGTTTCTGCTTGAGTGCAAGATGCGCCCAGCGAGATGAGCTCAGGTTTCCCAGGTGTTGTGGAAAATATCTATCTGTATAGTGGGGGAAATGTTGGACATGTTCCCTTCTTCAAAGGCATCTGGTGCTGGGATGGGGTCCTTTAACCAATCGACCTTGGTGGGTATGAAATCTTTCGATTCGACTGATAGCTGGTTGGATGCGGTGGATGTAGATGTTTCCGGGAGGAAATATGAGCGATGATGCATATCATCCCAAGGGTAGTCGGGTGCAGTGAGTGTCTCCAAAATTTGCTCATCAGTATTGAAGTAGTCAGACCATAAATAAAGGGGTTCTGGTTTGAAAGTTGTTGAAATCATATATATTGTATTGACTTCTTCCGACGAGGATGATGGCGGGGGGTAGATCTCCTCGATGAGGGGAGGAGATATCTCCAAATCAACGTTGTTTAACTCATACAATGCTGCTCTATAGTCAGGGAGATCAGAACAATGGTGAGAGTAGTGGCCGTAAACACTACATATGGCACAAGGATGGTTGGTGCGCAGTGATCTGTCGCGAGGCTGAGGAGGTGGCTCAAGTCTAACGACTGGGATGCCGGTGTCATCGTCCAACATATTCATATGCTCTTGGAGTGCTGGTAACTGTGGGCATTGATGAGTCGGATGGCCTATCTCATCGCACAAAGAGCATTTAGGAGGAGCTCGAAATACTGGTGGGGGTTTGACTGCCTTAGGGGGTGGTATAGCAGTGTATGGTTGTGGACCTCTGCCCCCCAGTGGGGCTTGACAAGAGGAGGAGGATTCGTTGACGATGAAGGGATCATGAGACCAGGAGATGGTTTTGTCGACGACGAAGGGATTGTGACACCAGGAGGAGGTTGGTAGTGGTAACAATAGGTTGTACCGGTTGGAGGATGACATTTGGTGTTGGTGGTGGAACGGAGGCAAAATATACCACACGGGTAATCCCAATGTTAACCCGGGTAGACTAAGGGTAGCCATAACCGGGGCGCTTACTACACCCAAAGGAGGAAATAGAAAGGGGATGGTGTGGATGGGTGTAACACCGATGTGACTAGGGACCAATGGTGGTTGACTATCGGGTGCTTGTGTATTCTGTGAAAGAGTACAGAGGTTTGCGACGTGGGTCTCCGGTGATGGTGATGGAATGGCCTGGAATGTAGAGGTCATTGGTGTATCTGAGTAAAGTCCGGGCCCCACAGAAGAAACAAAGGAGGTAGTTGCACTAGAAGTGGGTTGTTCAACCATGGGGAGAACATTTTTGGGTGCTGCAGGGGCATTGGGATCATAGTAGGTGAGTTGGTCAATTTTGACCACGCGTCCCTCATGGGGGAACATCATGGTGCGAAAAACGGATGAGGCGACCGCTTTCATGGCGTACATGTAACTGCGGCCAAGTAAAAGGTTATAATCGAGCTGGGCATTAATGACCTCTATGTCGATGAGCACAGTTTTCCCACCTAATTGGACGGGGACCTTGGGTAGTAAACCTTGAGGCTGAGCTGACCGGCCGTCGTAGGCCCGCAATGCAGTGGTGGATTGTTGGAGAGTAGGGGATCCCAACTTCTACCAAACGAATGTGGACATGACACATGTAGAGGCACCCTCGTCAATGATACACCGATGGATGACAAGATTCCGAATAGAAACAGAAACTTGGACTGCTATGGTGGAAGGGAGATGTGGTTTGGACTGGTCCAAATCAAAGGTCATCAATTTCGAATCATTTGGGTCAATCGCCCCAATGGCGGAAATTAAAGTCTTGCGCTGCATAGGACAGTTTTTCAAGACTTCTAATGTAGACATGGCTGCGGGAGATTGAGCTAAGTCATCTATGATGTTGTAATTTGACGCAGCCCGTGCATTGGGGTTGTTGTTGATACGTCGGAGTGGGAAACGAGGTGCTTTAGAGGCGCCATCGAGTGGAAGCGGTGGTATACGTAACGTCTGATCAGTGGGATGAGCGTTAGTATCCTTATCGGCGGGGGGGCTTCGGAGGTAGGGCCATACTGGTTCCGACGTGACTGAATGTTGACATCGACAGTGGACATCATCAATAAGTGGTGAGTGCCTGAATCAAACATGGGTTGATCAGGAGCGACGTAAGTGATTTGTTGTGGTGGCACGTTGCCCTGTGGGGGAGCTAACGGCTGAGTGTTCACCACTCCTTGTGTTGGAAAATGGTTTTGTAGCACCAAAGGTTGTTGTTGAGGTGGTGGGGGGTTGGGTGGCGGCTGAGGAGCCGCCTGCCCTTGACGATGGGTGTCATCTGTCCATAGTTGTCGAGCTCACTCCAGATGTGGGCAAGTGTGGCTATAGTGGCCATAGACCCCGCAAATAGAACAAGGATGGTTTGTTCGTAAATTATCATTTTTGGCTTGCTTAGGTGGCCGATCAGGATTCTGATGAGTAGGCACCACGTTATTATTTTGCGGAGGATGGGGAGGGTGTGGAGCTTGGTTATGGTTTTGGTTGTTTCCACGGTTACGTCCTCTTCCACGGTTTGGTTGCCGACCCTGGTTGCGTTGGTTATTTTGGTATTGGGGCTGATGTTGTTGTGCATACACATGCCCTTGAGCATTGGGGGGATTGTGGGGAGCCGCAGGTGTGGGAGCAGGTTGCGGTGGGTAATATGCAGGTGGAGCTGGCGGTGGTCCAGTTGTTTGTTGGGGTTGTTGGTACCCCTCAGCTATTGGATGTGTTGGATTAGCTGGTGCAGATTGCTGTGGGTACTGCATTTGTTGTGGCGAGAACTGAATGGGGTTCTGTGTAGCAGGCTGGTTATAGTATGTAGGAGGTACGTATGCTGATGGCGCTTGTCCATAGCAATGTTGTGGACAAGAGGGTCCATGAATATGATGTGTCGGGTTTGTTGGAGCGTAAGAAGTTGTCACTCTGGAACTGTATGTAGCCCTAGAGAGGTCTGGGGCAGGCATGGTACTCACCATGCCATCGGTGGCATGAGATGCCCCCGGCGCGTCACTACGTGAAGAGTCGCATCGTGGGGCGTCTGGTATGATTGTGTATAGATAACCCGACTAGGCGTAAATGAGATCAAACTGTTGGGCTTTGAGGATAGCCTCTTCTTAAGATTGGGGTCTTTCAAATGCCACATCCTTCGCAATGAGAGGGAGGAGGGATTTTAGAAACCAATCTAAGAAGATACGGTCGTCTATCTTGATTTTGCAGAGGCTTCGGCGTCGACGCCACTCATTAATGTGGTCAGTGATGTGGGTGGCCGTGTTCTATCTGCAAGACAGTAGGATCTCGACACCCGCATCATAGCGGACAGGTAACTGAAAGAACTGCAGGAAGGTGGAGGCAAGGGAGGTAAAGGTGGCATGCGTCCCATGGGGCTGCTCAATATACCACTTGGCTGCAGAGCCAGTGAAAGTGCGCTGTAACAGATGGAGGCGGACAGAGTCGTCCACTATGGAGTTGGAGGAACACCATAGATGGAAGGACATGATATGGTTCTGGGGGTCTTCACCTGCCTTACCCTCAAACTTAGGGATGTCGGAGGGGAGTTTGGTGGGCATGTGAGGCCACGCATGATCATGTCTGATAGGGTCATTGGTGAGCCTAGCTAAATCTGGCAAGTTCAGACTTGCCATATATGGTAAGCTAGCAGATGTAGGGACTGGGACATGTCTATTCATGGTGGTATGGGGTCCAGCAGCACCTAAAGGTATGCTAGGTATTGAAGGTATATGTCCTCCAATAGGTGTGGTCTGGTAAGGGCCAGCGCTTCCTAGTGCAACATGGGTTACACTAGGGTTCGGAATAGTAGTGGTGATTCCTGGGATAGAGTTCGTGGAAACTAGATGCGGTGTGACCCCTATGTTGGGCATACCCATAACAGGTGGTGGCCCTGTGTTGGGAATTCCTATAACAGGAGGTGGCCCTGTGTTGGGCATTCCTAAATGTGGAGTGTTTCCCATATTGGGCATACCCAGGGGGGTGGTTGTTGCCATGGACGGCACTGCAGTAGAAGGGTCTGTAGATATCTCTCCTATGGTGCTGGTAAATAGTGGATCAAATGGTTTTCCAGACATCATGTTGGTTGGGAATAACACAGTGGGATTTTTGGATTCTGCCTCAGAATCAGAAGTGAAGTGAGGCGTGTCAGAATCGGATGACTGTCTAGTTGACCGACGTTGTGTCGAGTCAAGGGATAAGGCTCCACGTCGGTGACGTGGAGAGCCAAGTGGACTAAACTCTGGGAGTTCGCCCTGGAGACGACGAGAGCGTCTAAAATTCTCAATGGTGAGAATTAAGTTTTTGTGTAAAAAATCTGTTTTAAGTATCAGGTGGTGATATATATAAAAAAGCTCAAAACCCTAATGCAACCAAGGGTGCAAGAAGGGGAGTGAAAAAGAAGGCTCTCAGGCCAAAAAATCAACCTCAAAAAAAAAGGGCACTTATTCTAGCAGCTGTGCTACAATAAGTGGAGGAATGCAACAAATGGTCAGAGTACCAACATGCAAACGGCTTCTAGAAAAAATAGGTGTGACTAGACCAAGGGTGGGTTGAATCATGCAAACACCTAACTAAAAGTATTGTGACGCAATCAAACGATATCCTCTGCAAGGTGATGAAATCCAAGTTAGACAATATGAGTGTTGAGACAACGGCTAGATATCCCCCTACCGGGAGGGACACCGGGTAATCAATCCTAAAGAAAGGCTACTAGGATACTCCGTTCATGACGCGTCGAGAAAAGGTAAATCTGTCGTTTGGTCCTTTGATCGCAATATCCCAATACAAGGATATCCCGAGAACTGCGAATGGTAGCCCTTCGGTTACTGAATGGATTTCGGTATTCCACTCAGGCTTCCGGAACCATCCTCGCGACTTCAACCCTCCTAGGGGAGAGGCCTTCCCATAAACCGGTTGTGACCGCGCCAATAAATACTAAGAGGTTTTAGCTCCCTAAAGGACAACAACTATGTCTCAGATGTAATAACTGAGGGGTGTTATTGGAACACCTATCCCCCCAATACTACCTAGCTACAAAGTTCTTTTAGTGTTCCCCAAGTGGGGTTAAAAGTGTGTTGAAATTAGGGTAAGTTTTAAGGCTCAGTTCAATTAAGTGATCGAGTGGGTGCACATGTGGTATTGTAAACTGAACTTTGAAAGAAGTAAATGCTTTACTGAAAATTTCAAAAAATAAAGGATCTTTCGAAAATAAAAAAGAAAATTTATGACTTTTTTCAATAAATGGAAATTAAATGCTTTTCAATCATTTATTCAAAAAACAAAGGATTTCTTGAAATATAAAAGCAAATAATATTACTTCTAAAAGAAATAAATGGATTTCTTTTTCAAGGAAATTGCTAAGGGCAAGATTTTGAAGAAGTAAACAGGAAAAGATTTTTAACCTAGATAAACTGCAAACTAAGTCTTTCTTTCACTTTCTTGAAAATTTTTATAAAGACTTCTAAATGTGCATTTAAATAGTAAAAAAAAAAAAATTTCTATGGCTGTAAAATATGTGGACTTTAATACTGTAAAAATGTGCTATGTACCCAGAAAATACAGTAAAAATTAATTTTTTAAATCGTAATGGCCGAATGAAAAAATTAGCAGCGCGGGTTCTGACAGAAAAACCGCGATGGACCGCGCGGGTTTCTGTCGCACAGTCGTGGTGGACCGCGCGGGATTCCAGCAAACAGTCGCGATGTGCAGTGCGGAAAAAATCCGCGAAGCCGCGATGTGCAGCGCGCAAATAGGCCGCGAAGCCGCAAGGAACCGCGCAACCCACGCAACGGGTTGTACCTTAAATGATTTTACCCATAGAAAATCTGATGGACACCACCGTCCATTTTAGTATAGGCATACTTTCTTTGTTCACAAAAAATTCAAAAAACCTAAATATTTGTTTTTCTCTGCATGACCACAGATGGATCCTCTTCCACTCTTCCATGTCGATTTCCCTGATGGTGCAAGCCGTTGGTCTCCCCAGTGGAGTCGCCAAAAACTAGTGGCCCGGTTTCGCAACCAGGCTTAGTGCTATGGGCACCTGCTAACTAGTAGCAGCAGTTTCAATAGAATTAAACAAGAAACTAATCTAAATAAAACTAATCATGGATCTATGCAAGAATATAAGCAAATAGTGTAAACATTTAAAAAACAAGAACAAGAAAATATTAAAGAATGAATTTGTATTAAAAAATGGGGGGGCAAGCAAGTGCTTGCGATAATACCTTCAATGGTGAAGGTTGATGTTGAGCAACTCCCAAGATGAGTAGCTCCAAGCTCCAAGAGGTCTCCTTCTCCAAGGTTGCTTACAATGGCCAAAATGCTCAAGGGAGATTTCGGCAGCATGAGGATGAGATAATGGATGGATGTGAAATGAGGAGCCCCTACCACCTTTTTATAGGTTTTGGTGGTGGGGAATACCATTTGTGGTTTTGTGGAAACCAAATGGTATTGACCAACATGGTTTAGGTACTTTTCCCTCCTTTTTCCTTTTTTGAATAAAACTAATATTTTAATTCCCTTTTTAATATTTTTGGGAATTTGGACCCTTTTTTAGGGTTTTTTATGCTTTTCAGGAAAAATAATCTTTTTTTAATGGAAAAAGGGGTGTACTAAGGTCTTTTGGTGACCTTTTGTTGGTTTCAGAGGCTCAGATGGTGGAAAAGTGGACAAATGGGTCATGTGAATAAGGGAATGAGCTAGTGAGCACTTTTTAGGTGTTAACAGACCTTCTACTGTCCTTTTCCTCTTTTCCTGTCGAAACGTTGCTCCTCCCCTTGTAATACCACTCTCTTCCTCGACTTCCTTCACATTCTCGTCATAACTTGCACCCATCTACCCCGTATCATTCCATGTACCATCCCCCTACTGTTGCGGTATCTATAGCCTCCACCCACCAAGTTTCTACTAGTCTAGGTGCGTCTTCAGTATGCCCTTTTCGCAAATGAGCATCTTAATGGACACCTGCAATGACAACAGAAACCTACCTATTGGTCCATTGAAAAATTCCCTTTCTGCTTCACTGTAGGACTTTTTCGTATCAACCGCAAACGCAGTGATATAACCTTCCAGTATACCGTTGACCCAAACCTCAACAGCCCAGGATGCTTTGTTGTCAACTTCTTGCAGCTCCTGGATCAGTTCTGGGGTCCAAGCTATCGGCTCACCACCTTGGAAGTTCCTCTTCTGATAGGTCAATTTTGCTAACCACTCATATAGGATGATTGGAAACTCGTAGAAAAAATATTCGTGTGGATCGTTGTGTATGTAATTTTCCAACCACCAATCTGTTGACAACCGAGGGTTCTGATTTTCTTTTTCAGCCAACTCTCGCAACTTTAGGTCGACCCAATCTTGGCTCTTCGGTCTCGTCAAATGCCACAACATATCCTCCTTTCACTTCGCATTGCGGTCCTGGCAACAGAACCATTTGTTGAAACAAACCCAGTCGATAGGGGTTCCTCACACTGTCGACACCCAAACCACCACGATCTCCCTAAGAATCGGCCTAGACAAGTTTTAACCTATCTAGCCCAACAACACCTGCGGAAAAGATGAGGTCTCACCCGAGATGTTTAAGGGAGAGATGATGGAACCATGTTTCCGTCGAATGAAGGAGGATTTTGTGCATCAACTAATCAACTTCTTGCGACATTCAGAAATAGATCTTAAACATTCAATGTAGCATTAAGCATAATTGCAACATCATTCAACATATGTTATCATTGACAGAATCATACATGCGTAATAGATATAACAGTAAAGCATTAATCGCAACAAGAAAACCTCACATCATTCATAAATTCATATCGCATAATGCATTTACCACATGGAAACAAGAAAGACACAATGATTCTGCTAAAAAATGCTATCGCATCATATTCATCTTCGCAAAAAACCATATACAGCTAGATAATCCCTCATCATCTCAGATATCTCTCAATCGCTATCAGATATTCAATTCTCAACTATATCTTCATCTCCTTGATATCGCTTGATATGTCAACACTTACAATGCTAAGTCTATTTATAGGCTTACACCTTTACATTTGCGGTCCACTTAGGCAACCGTTTAACTACTTCCTAACAAACTCTACAAAAGGATGACCCAAAATCCACAAAATGCGGTCCAAATGACCCAAAATACACATGAAGTGGTCCAAATGACCCAAAACTACACATGACGGGGTCCAAATGACCCAAAACTACATAAACTACTGTCTCTTTGCGTGTTGCTTTCCTCCTTTCACGGTACCTTTGGCCTTGCGCAACATCCACGATGTTGACTCATCAAACTGCCTGCCAGCAGGCCCCCAACACAATCTTGTGGCTCACCCTCGAGCCACGTCAACTGGACATGGTGTACTCATTCTTGTCTGTTGCTGGACCATTCCTCTATCACTATTCTTGTTGTCTGGAGCACGTTGTTGCTACGGTGATCTCTGGCTTGCTGTCATGTACTTCTCAAACTCATAGGGTGATCGTCTGGCTTGTTGTCATGTACTTCTCAAAATCATCCTCCAGTCTCTGGAAACATGGTGCAAACGGAGGAAACGTTGATGAACAGCGTGGAGGTACGAAACAGGACAACCACTCTGGCACATCTATTTCGCACCGGGGATCACCTACTACCAGGACCAAGGGACGACCGCCCCTATCATTTTGGTGGTCATAGGGACCATGAAGCTTCGAACTATCACCACATACCTAGAAATCTCGGATGAGACTTCGTATCTTCTACATCCGAGTGTCCTCGTTGCTTTCTCCTCCAAGTGCTCATGCACACTCATCGTTCGGTCCCTCAACGCACCTAGTGTGCTACCGCACGAAATGAAATGGACCATTTCCACAGCCTCCTTGGAATTCCTAACATATTTAGTTTCCTTATCTACTCACAGCATGAATTTATTCCATCAGGTAGATACTTCTTTTCTCCATTCTCCTCTTTCACCTGTATTTATGCATTTCCATTGTCCTGGACACCTTCCTCGGAAATCATTCACAAATCCATTCACCTAAGGTGTTGATCCTGTCATCATACCCTCCCGCCGTTTCCGGGCAAGGTGATTCCGCAGCACGCGTGTTTAGACTGGACTTTTTATGTGTGACCATGGTGCCATTGGCTCCCATTCATGCTAAAAAGTGTTACCCATCAATCTTGAGGCCGTCGGCCATGCTGCCACCTTGTTCTACCCATGCCAAGTGGGATGAACTCCATCGTCAATCCTACCGGTCAGATTCACTGGTATTGTCGGTCACTTCTCCTAATACTATGGGTTAACTTTATTCAATTGTCTTCATTATTTGCTTATGGGACTATGTTGCGACCCTGTAGCTACTGCGACCCGGCTCCCAAACCGCGATACAAGTCCTGCGACTTGCGCATCCTGTTTTTGCTGGTGCGCCACCCTACCACCAAGCATTCTGCACATTTTTTTTCCCGATGCGACTCAGGCATCGTGCTGCTCCAAGCCTGTCTTGTAGGGATTCAACCTGCTACCATTCACTAACTTTGGGAGCATCACTCCATGTAACTATTTCAGTTGTACTACGCCTCTTGAAGTTATGCCACTTGTTGGTCACCCTATATGTCATTTAATTAAAGCTAACACACAAGATGGTCAATATAAATTGTCAAAACCAGGAAGGTCTTTTATTTCAAAGGCAATAAGCACAGTCTATGCATAAACAAATCAAGCAATTGATTTACTGAATGTAGATAATGACCCTACCTATATGCTCAGCCAACTCATTCCATAAGAAAGCTAATCTAATTCATACATCTAAGAATCCAAAGTGAAGCAACCTTCCTACAGAAATCAACCCAGGAAGTTAATGATCTAATAATGAAATATAACTAGATTACTTTTGCAAGAAGTTAAATCCTATAATTATCAAACTACAACATTCAATCTTTACCAAAATGATCTATCCTGTGGCTACTGTAACTCTACCATTATCTGTCTGATCTATGAATGCAATTGAAGATACAACAGCAACCAGAATTAAAATACAAGCTTGAACTCTGACTGATAATTACTGGAAATCCTAGAAAGCATAAACAACTAAAAGATATTTGGAATTGAGCTTGGATGTCACAGCTGATTAGAACACATATGCAATTAAATAAATTATCCTACACAGTTGATTGTCACACCACTCTGTTACAGCTATTCAAGATGCAATTATAAACTACCAGAAAGGAAAGCTAATCTTTGTTACAACTACCAGTAATATCTGCAATCATTCCACACCACACAACAGAAGTAAAAATAAACTACTCTACCTACTTAAACCGGCTATCTCTGTGAGAAGGCGGGCCCTAGCCTTCTAATAGAGACGCCGAGAGTCACAACAAATTAAAACGCAGAAATGAAGAACTCTGCTCTCATATTATTGATGGAAGATCGTGAGTCTCAGTGCTCTGTTACAGCTTACACAAAGTGGTAATTGTCCAACCCCATGCTACGAGAGCCTTCTAGAATTTATACAAGGAAAATACAGTTTCAGATCCACTATATTCGTGCAGCAATGAAGATCTATGATCTTCATGTTGCGGAGTTACAACTAACTGATACAACCGTATTAAACAAGACTGTTAATCATGAAGAATGCTATTGCTCTGATAATTAATGGATCAACTGACTTAGCAACTGGAATGCAACCTGTCTGTCATAGCTAGGCTCTATTTTAGTGGAATCTGTTACAGTGAGGATCTATTACAGCTTGTGTGGAGAGTGCGTTGTCCCTTGGAGTATGAGTAGCCGGTGCTTTGAAGAGTAGCAGTTGGCGCCACTTGGATGATACACCTGCACTTTATATTTTGACTAAATGAACTCACAAATGTTAGCATAAACCAAGGGTCAGGATCCGTAACCGTAACAATCTTAGGCATAGTTAAATGAAACAATAATGACTTATACCTTGTCAGGATTGATGATTGATTTGGAAAAAGGCATGTATATGGTTTACGAAAGTAAAGTATAATTTGGCAAAATAATGAAATAAGTATGGTTAAAAAGGGGCATTTCCAGGGCCCAACATCTCCCCCCAACTATCTGTTTACATGTCCTCATGCAATAGCTGATTAGTTTGATTATGAGGCTGACCCCTGTTCATATTATGCCAGTTGAGAAAATAAAATTTTCCAATCAGTTATTGTGAATGCTGGTTCTTGTGTGATAGCATCCTCCTGCCCTTAGCAGCTTCAATCTAAAGTAAACTTCCAAAAAAAATTTAAGGTGGTTGGTTCTTGTGTGACAACGCCCTTTTTACTGATAATTTTAGTCTTTTGGATCGTCTTGATGCCTTCAAAAAGATGAGGTTGAGCTCGAAAAGAACTTCTCTGATTACCTTGCTCTTGTAGATCCCTAAACTGCTAAGTATGCCTTTGTAACTTTAAGCCCCTCCAAATTAAAAATATCTCCACATTATGGACATATTATCTCTTGTTGTACTCCAACTCCTAGAGTAATCAGTAAATTCCTCAATTGATCTGCAGTTTCCACCCTTGCGTCCACATACTTCTTTGCCTGTTCCCTGCATGTCTCCTTCCATTTATCTAGTTCTTCCTGAAGATCTTGCACCTCCTTCCTTAGCAGCTCATTTTCAAACAGAAGGTTATCTAATTGAGGTTCTTCTATAGCAGGTTTGTTAGCTCTCCAGGAAACTCTTCTAGGTTGCAATTCAAAGATGCCTGGTAACTAAATATTTTCTCAAAAAATGGATATGAAGGTGGGTCGAAATGAATAACTAACTCACTGGATGCATGCTAAGAAATAGTCTTAAGCATATTCAAAAGATTCAAATCCTTCAAGAGTTATTATCATATAAGTAGTATATTAAAAGGGTAAGAATGGTAATCAAATAGCCAGAACATACATAACATATATATATATATATATATATATATATATATATATATGTGATGGGCCAACTAACCAGAAGTAAATGCTTATGATCCTCGTTTAACAATCGAAAGTAAGAAGACAGTTACCATAGGGTATTAAACAGAGATAAAGGAACAACTTCAACTCATAAACAGAGAATAGAGATAATATGAGGATTTGATAACAACAATGAAAGAAGCTTGGGGCTGAATATATTAAAAGAAAGTGTTTTCCTTACAAAATATAGTCAAGTGTAGTCTCCAAAATACGAACCCCTCTTGCTCTCAAGATATAGGATTTTATAGCCTTTACAACATTTCCCCCCAGCTCCTAAGAAGTTGGATTTGAAATCCCCCAGATAGAAGATGAAAACTGTTTTTTAACAAACCAGGAAAAATCAATTTTAACTTGGCCAAACTGCTGAAAAATAGGGCTCAGAGATGGATTCAATTCTCCCAATATGTGATACCTGTAGGAAAAATGAGATATTTTATTTTTCTCTGACGTGTTAGGAATAAAAACCTCCGAGCGTTTTGCATAATGATTCTCCAGTCGCTCAGAATCATCATTTGAAAATGATGACTCTGTACAGTAAAACGCCATTAATTTTTGAAACTGCTGAAAAATGGGGCTCATAGATGGGTTCATCTCTCCAAATATGTGACACCTGTGTATAAATAAAATAGGTTATTTTCCATTGACTCGTTGTGAGCAAAACCCTCCCTCAGATTATTGAAATTCATTTTCATTTACCCGAGACCTTCATTTCAAAAACATGTGTTAAACAAGCAAATTCTGGCATCCGAAAATTAGGGCTCAGTGACAGATTGGATTCTCTAAATATGAAACACCTATAGTAAAATCTTGAGATTTTATTGTTCTCTGACATGTCAAGAACAAAAACCTCCGATCGTTTTTCAAAATGATTCTCCAGTTGCTCAAAATCATCATTTGAAGATTATGACTTTTCACAGTAAAAACGCCGACTTTCGGTAGCTTCAAGCAATTTTTATTTTGACTTGTAAGCTGCCAAAACTTACCTTTCAGTGGCTAATGAACACCATAATATTCTCCCAAGCCACCGAAAATTGTCCCCTGACTCATGATGTATGTCCTTTCACTTTCGGTAGCTAGGAGAGCCTCGAAAATTTTGTTTAAGCTGCCGAAAGCAGGGCTTTCGGTAGCTTAGGGACCGTTTTAAATAAGCGCTTAGCTACAGAAACCTGTCTTTTGAAATTTTTGAAATGAAAACCCAATATAATGTTTTTCAAACTTTATTACATGCATAAAGATATAAAAAATGAGCCTTAAAAAATTTAGAAATGAATTTTCAAATGACCTCCCATCATCTAAAATTGATCAACTCGACAAAATTATTTGGGGAGATAAGGGGAGATAACATTTGGCTCCTACTCGGGGATGAAAGCCTCCCTGTGAGGATTCAAGAACCACAGATCTGATTCCTTTTCTGGATAAACAAAATACAGAACCTAGTCTAGTGCTCCATTGGTCATGGAGTCATTTAAACTGCCACCAAATCTCTGTAAGATGTCCTCAAATGTTCAACTGTAAACCTATTAGCAACGCCTTGCATCCATTGGGCTATGGAGTCTCAAATGCTGCTTTCAAAACCTGATCCAAATCCTACAACCATGGTCATCATTTGAAGCCAAACTACCCCTGTCAATAGTGTCTTATACCCATTGGGCATGGAGTCTTTATTTCAAAACTGAAACCTAATACTAAATGCAAGCCTCACGCATATGCAAACTTGAAATGCTCAACCATGAGCTTATTCATCTATGCTACCCTACTCTAGCTAACTGCATTGATTCGTATCAAGTGACATCATGCTTCCAATGAAGCCATGTCATAAAATGATTTGTGGAACCTGCTCTTGATTTTGACTCGAAAAATAATGGAATGCATAGCCAAAAGAAAAGTGCTTTGGACAGATGATAAAGCCAACTTTCATCTGGAAAAAACACTTTGACACAAATGCTATTCACAGATTCCAAGTAGCTTGCAACAAGGTCATTAAAATCATAAAGGAATACATCTTTAGAATGTTGTTCCAACTGACTGTAGTGCAGCTGCTGATTGCTTTCATTGATCTCAATGCTGAACAAAGACTGCTCAACCTTTGTTGGAGAAAAATGCAAGCTGAACCATTGATCTACAACTTTCTGCTCCCCTTCAACATATCTCTGTAATCTGAATTCATCATGATGATATGCTAACTTGTCACAACAAACAATTTCCTCTCCAACAATAATATCTTTGCAGGATATATCAAGACTAAAAAGATCTTCATTGGACTTTTGGACAACGGATTCATGACAAGCATCAATCACAATATGCACACATTTTTTATCACCTCTCTGCTGAAAAGAAGAACTAGATGAAATTTGAGTAAAAAATAAGTCTTCACAAACCTCAACATCTTCTTCCTCATAATTGTATGGGTCAAATGTAGGAGTATCAAGGTAAGATCCTAATGATAGAGAGGAAGCTTCTTGAATAGCAGGATTAGCAATAAAATCTTGAAACAGATCTGGAAAAATATCATCTTGTTCCTTATGGTTACGACAACTTCCCCTGATCTGCAAATCTAGAAGATGTGGGATGATTGGAATGCTAATCCCTTCCTTTTTGATGTCTTGTTTGCAAGTGATTTCAATTTTCTATTCACGAGGCGTTATAACCAGAAGAGAAGACCTGAAATGTTCAGCCAGATGAAACTCATCATATTTAATGTCTTCTGCAAACATGGAAGGGCTGATTACAACATGATGTTGTTCCTTTATGGGAAAAGAAAAAGGCTCATCGAAACCTGATTCATAAAGGTCATATATTGGCTGACTGCTACTCAAGTCTACATTATTTGATGTAGAAATCTGCTCTTCTCCATCTACATACTTATCAAAAGTAGGTGAACAGAAAACCTCTATATATTGCAAAGAAAGACAAGCAATCTTAAGATTCTTCTCTCCAATCACAGGTGAAAACATATCGTAGGAAACCTCTTGAAAAAATTCAGGAAAATTCTCTTCTCTAACTATTTCTTCATGCAAATCAAAGGCAGAAGGTGCAACATAGATAAGGTCTGTTTCATCTAGAACTATGTCATTTCCATTAAAATCATTTGTATAATGAAGATCTTCCTTGACAACATAATTTTCATCTTGACAATTAGAAGAAAAGAGTGCTTTCTGTTGAACATGCTTATCAAATTCATCATAGCAATCTTCAAAGAGGCTTTCAGCTGGAAATTCATATTTACAAAACAAATGGAAAGCATAGTGAAAACTTGTTAATGAGTGAATGCTTGAAGCTGGAAGAGATCTGCACCAATCAAGGACTACTCCCTTCAATGAATATTTGAAAATCTTGATCTTGACATCTTCATGCACAATTTGATGTTCATGAACAAACTTGTGAAAATCCAGCAGATGCTCAGCTAGAACCTCCCAATCTTTTCCTTTGAACATAGGAAGAATTCCTTCCCATTCACCTCTGCTAAGCATTTGGTTTGGAGAACCAGCTACATCTGAAAAATCACAAAAGGAAAACCTTCGAGCCAAAATGGCTTCCATACTTGGATCCCTAGTGGAGTCACCCTTCAATCTTTAGACAGTGGAGTCGCCATGGTGGTTGTAGGTGTGGAAACAATAGAAGAAAATGATATTGGGGTAGGTGGTAGCTGAGGAGGTACAGGTGGTGATGGAAGTGGTGGGTTTGACCCAATGGAGTTGCCAAGAGTTAAGGTGAAAAGATTTGTGGGCTGATTGGGAAAAGAGAAATCCTTATGAGGCAGTGCAAGTAACAAGGACAATCTTTCTTCACGCTGATCTAAAAGATTCTGCAAGATGCTTTCAATGGCAGGTACATTGGTATGAACAAAAGGATAGCTCTCTTCAAGATCAGTTGATAAGGGATTCAGGTAGGAAGAAGAGCCCTCTTCTTTGATGGATTCTAGGGTTTACTCTCTTAAACAAGCTTGGGTGACAGATTCAAGAATAGGATCTTCAACAACATAACTAGTCGATAATTCTTCAACTTCCAAATCTTCTGATTTACTTATAATTTTCTGTGAACTAGCTGCTTCAATAGGCGAAAATTAAAAGGGAGTTTCATTTGATAAAACAGAAGCAGTACCTCTAGAAGTTCTTGATGTGGTTCCCCTTGTAGATCTGGAAATCTGTCTTCATGAAGCTCTTCCTCTCCTTACAATCTGTTCGGGATTTGAAACAGGTGTCACTAGTGGCCTTTGAGGATTTGCTCTGGTACTTGGTCTTCTTGAAGCCACTTCGTTCCAATGGAGTCACCAGATAGATTATTACAACTAGAATATTGTCCACACTTTGTCTATCATCAAAGTAGGATCTTATGTCGTTCTCCCAGGGAAACTGGTTTCAACTTCCTCTCCCCGGCAATGGCTCCAATTTTTTAGCTCTCCAGGAAACTCTTCTAGGTTGCAATTCGAAGATGCCTGGTAACTAAATTTTTTCTCAAAAAATGGATATTAAGGTGGGTCGAAATGAATAACTAACTCACTGGATGCATGCTAAAAAACAGTCTTAAGCATATTCAAAAGATTCAAGGCCTTCAAGATCTATTATCAGATAAGTAGTAGATTAAAAGGGTAAGAATGGTAATCAAATAGCCATAACATACATAACATATATATATGATGGGACAACTAACCAACAGTAAATGCTTATGATCCTTGTTTAACAATCGAAAGTAAGAAGACAGTTACCATAGGGTATTAAACAGAGATAAAGGAACAACTTCAAATCATAAACACAAAACCGAGATAAGATGAGGATCTGATAACAACAATGAAAGAAGCTTGGGGCTGAATATATTAAAAGAAAGTGCTTTCCTTACAAAATACAGTCAAGTGTAGTCTCCAAAATCCGAACCCCTCTTGCTATCAAGATCTAGGATTTTATAGCCTTTACAACACCTTCCCCCAACTCCTAAGAATCTGGATTCGAAATCCCCCAGATAGAAGATGAAAACCGTTTTCTAACAAACCAGGAAAAATCAATTTTAACTTGGCCAAACTACTGAAACATGGGGCTCAGAGATGGATTCGATTCTCCCAATATGTGACACCTGTAGGAAAAATGAGAGAGGTTATTGTTCTATGACGTGTTAGTAAGAAACACCTCCAATCGTTTTTTATAATGATTCTCCATTCGCTCAGAATCATCATTTGCAAATGATGACTCTGCACAGTAAAACGCCATTAATTTCTGAAACTGCTGAAAAATGGGGCTCAGAGATGGGTTCAACTCTCCAAATATGTGACACCTATGTATAAAAAAAATAGTTTATTTTCCATTGAATCATTGTGAGAAAAAAACTCCCTCGGATTATTGAAATTCATTTTCATTTACCCAAGACCTTCATTTTAAAAACATGCGTTAAAGAGGCAAATTCTGGGATCCGAAAATTGGGGCTCAGTGACAGATTTGATTCTCTCAATCTGAAACACGTGTAGGAAAATGGAGAGAGGTTATTGTTCTCTGACATGTCGGGAACAAAAAAGTTTGAGCGTTTTTCAAAATGATTCTCTAGTTGCTTAGAATCATCATTTGAAGATGATGACTTTTCACAGTAAAAATGCCAGCTTTCGGTAGCTTTGAGCAATTTTGCTTTTGACTTGTAAGCTACAAAAACTTACCTTTTGGTGGCTAATGAACACCATCATATTCTCCCAATCCACCGAAAACTACCCCCTAACTCACGCTGTATGTCCTTTCACTTTCGGTAGCTAGGAGAGCCTCGAAAATTTTGTTTAAGCTGCCGAAAGGAGGGCTTTCGGTAGCTTAGGGACTGTTTTAAATAAGCGCTTAGCTACCGAAACCTGTCTTTTGAAATTTTTGGAATGAAAACCCAATCTAATGTTTTTCAAACTTTATTACATGCATAAAGATATCAAAAATGAGCCTTAAAAAATTTAGAAATGAATTTTCAAATGACCTCCCATCATCTAAAATTGATCAACTCGACAAAATTATTTAGGGAGATAAGGGGAGATAACAAGGTTCTTATGTGTCAGCAGGTGGTTGGGGTTTAAAAATCGGAGTCCCACTATCTACCCTAACCAGATGACTTGCTTCTACTGCAGTCACAATTCCCATTCTCCTCTTCTTCACTGAGCAAAATGACTGGCCCATGTTTATCGGCCCTCTCTTTCTCCGGGGCAAGGAAAATCCTATTGCCTTAGAAATAGAGCCAACTCCCTCCTTATGATTTAGAGTCGTTATGATTGTGGGAGAAGATTCTACGTTCGGGACTGCTTGTTCATTTTCTGATATTGCCTTTGCTTGAGGGTTTCCATTTCCATTTTTAGTTTTGGCTGCCCCTGTTTCATCCTCTTTTGTTTATATCTCTTTAGGTGTTCCATCTTCCCTCCCCCCAACTGAATTTGAGGAGCTCCAGTCCTCATGCAATATTTCTAAAGACAGTTCACAAGGGAGGTTTGGCTAGTCCAGAAATTGATGTAGGTGAAAGGGATGGCGGGATACATGGTGCCCGAGTGAATTTTTAAGCAAGGTATCACATCAAAGAGCGATGTCTTCAACTAGGGTATGGTTCTTTTGGAGATAATCAGTGGGTGAAGGAATGTGGATAACTCTCAAGATTCTGAAAATTGGTATTTTCCTTCTATTGCACGTAACAATGCGAGTCAAGGAGAAATGAAAGAATTGATAGAGAGTATATTGGAAATTAAAAAAATCGAGGGTGTGGAGGAAGAATATAGGTTGATAAATATGTCCTTACGGTGTATTCAAGGCAATTCAAACTAAAGGCTTTCAATGGGAACAATGGTGTGAATGGTAGAGGGGGACTTGAAAATAATGGATCCTCCTCTGGATGACACACTCCCTTTTTCCTCATATGTAGGTTCTGTGAATCCCAATAGTGATACCATCATATCCATTGCTGAGAAGATGGACATGACCATGTCCTCTAAATGTATCCAAGAGGTTTATGACGAAGAGGTTTCTCAACTTGGAATGGACTCCCTTATCTTGCTTTTCAACCTAGAAGGTCATTACCTTCTTTGTTAATGTGAGATAGCATGAGAGAACATTTTTTTATTGGAATAAGTTTAAAGTAGGTGTCTATTGTACGATTGTGAATGGTCTTTGCTATACATTAATAAAGTAAAATCATATTTATATTAATTCAATTTTTTAAGTATGTTCACTAAAAAATAATTTAAAAATGAATTTATATATTTTATTTATTATAATGTAATAATGAATTTATATGTTTTATTTATTTTTACTTTTATATTAATTTTCACTATTGTTTATTTAATTAAATTTCATGAATTTCATATAATATAGTAAAGTGTAGAGTAAGATTCATTCCAATATAATATAACAACCTAAGGTATTGTACTATTCTCCATCTTAAATACCTTGAACCTTCAAAGCATTTGGTGATTGCACCATTGATCCAATCACTACAGGAAACCCTATGATAATATTCTTTTTCACTTTCTTATTTTACCTCTACTTATATTTTTCTTAATTTTTTGAAAAAGTTAAGTCTAGTTCATGGGTCAATCCCATTTGTAAAGGGATAGACACATAGAAGGGCCAGGAAAAATTCAATTTTCATTAGTGCATAGGAGTCTAAAAAGTTGACGATTTTGACTTTTGGTGGTGATCGGACATTTATTCCTTCCAAGACCTCGGCCGTAATCATGAAGAATATATGAGAAGTCCTTTTATTGGATGTTGAACCACACCATAATTATCCGACCGTCTAAGAATTTCATCGGGTGACGTGACGTGGAAGAGTGGCATCTATACTCATCGTCCATATTATCCTTTATGAATCTTGATCAACCAATATTATAATTACGTCGAAGGTGTTCTTTAAGGGCGTGGTTCCTCTCAAGCCTTCGTCATCTGTCGACAACCAATGAGGAGCCGCCACCTATCATCTGTCCACAACATATCAACGTATGCCACTTGTCATCTGATTCAGTCATTGACATAGTCGAAGAGAGCCATTCTCGTGTTGGCGAAGATGAACATGTTCCCATCTACCACATGGTGAATGAAAGGATATAGATTGTTCTTTGTTGTGTCTCTTATCTCCTGTACGAAGGGAACTTTCCAGACTTGTGGACTTACTATGTGCATTTGTGAACACTGGTATAAAGACCAAACTGAAGTTGGGGAATCGTTCAAACTTCAAATTAGGATGAGTTTGTGGACTATGATGGATTTTTCCATTGAAGTAATAGCAAACTCGCTCTTTGAAGTGTCATCGTTAAGCGCATGGTATAAAATTTGGCAGAAAAATACCAATTATGCAAGCTATACAAATAATATTTATTGGATTCAATTAACCTGGAAAAGGGATTTGACTAAAGACTTTAGAAAAATGGAAAACCCAATTCATCAGAGAAACGAAAGCTGTAAGAAATGTGAGATATTTACTGTATGATGTCAAAGCACTCACGAACACATATTTTACAGGCACTTCAGAGACCTTTCAAAACCCTTACATCCTCTTAATTTCCACCACGTACCTCATCGAAAACATCATCATCATCATTAGCCTCACCTTCATTGGCTCTCTTGGGACTGAAATACTTCCCCTCCACCAAACGGTGCAAAAAATCAATCCATTCCATCCATGGATGCCATATTTCCACTTGGGTTGGCGAAGTCTGTTCTCCCCTTTCTTCTTCTTCATCATCACTGCTATTGGTGAGCTTAGCGGAATCGTTCCCCGCAACTTCGCTTGCCTCAAGCTCATTCTACTTTCACTCGATGTTTTGGAGCTTATTCACTATGGAAGTCAACATGGGGCCCGACCAATCGATTTGGTTGGATTTTTCATAGTGCTTGTTAGTCCCAGAGGTGTTCTAAGGTTGTTTTTAGAACTCTTCCTAGGAATTAATAAGTTTCACAGTTTAGCATTTCCAATATTTCAATTAAAAATCATACTCGTATTGTTAGAATACAATGATAATAATCAGGCTTAGTAAAATGTGGGCAGTACTTCTAATATACCAGCAAAAAATTGAATGAATTTGTGTTGGTTAGACATCATGAGAGAAGGCACTTCACTAAAATTAAATCTTTATCTCATGTATGCATAAAAAACGTACTGAGCTATAAGGAATTCAATAGTTTATACAAGATTACCACAAAGAAGAATTCAATCGTTATGAGGACAATGTAACTAGATGGTATACAATGAATAATTCACAACATAAATCATCTAGAAACAATATTTGAATCCATATCCATATTTGAATAAATACTAACTATGCAACTCATATAAAATATATGAAAGGAGAGATGATATCACAAAAGAAGAGAGTACTAACTGAACATATCAAATCTTTGAATCCACAGAAGAATGAGATAGAGCTTGAAGTTTCTTGCTTATATATTGATCAGAATTCAATTATCTAAATTTATACTTCTTACAAAAGAGGTCGACCTTGGGATAAAATTCCTTTTTTCTATATATATAGCCTCTATGGGCTTGGAAAATTCTACACATGGTTTGTTATAGCCCAACAACTTACAACTTTCTATTTGTATCTTAACAAAAATCATTTACAAAAAGGTTAGTCCGTTGGACTAATGTTGAATTGTCGGTTGTGGAGACCGTGGTCCACCCTGCTGAGGTGGAGGAATGTCCTGATGTGCTGCAAATGTCCCCACTGCTGGATGTGTTGAGGACGTTCCGATCGTTGATTGTGCCATTGTAGTTGTCTCTAATTGATGTATCTAAATAAATCTTGTGATACTTTTCCAATCCTTACCCATAGGATATTAGAAAACCCTTAGCTCTCTGAGGGACATATCCAGCTCAGAGTGGTGCTCAAAAGTGGGCTTTGGCAGAGCTCTAAAAATGGATTGAAGACGATTAACCATCTCAAAGTTAGTGTGCAGTTTTTCTACAAACATTTGGCCACTAAGCTCCGGAAGAGTGTCTTCCAAGTGAACTTTAGAGTTACTTGTGTCCAAAAGCATGGCATTGTAATGCTCCTTTGGGTATAAATATTCATGTCCATCCCAAAAGGATGGGAGGCCGAGGGGAAAAACTGTCTTGAATAATTCTTTAAATGAGTGAACATCATGTTTGAGTTGGGTTGCCATATCAACGACATTTTGAGCCATCATTCCCTTTGTAATAATTGTGTTGGCTTCCATGATTACGTTAGTTTTGTCTCAGATGGCGTATGTTTGGAGTTCGTCAAAGGTTTTCTCATTCAAAAATTCAATTGCCGCTTTGGCCAAATTTGTCCTTTTGCTTACACTATTTAGGATCAAATGAGCATCTTGGGTGGCGGATTCAACAATTTCACACTCTTCCTCTGACACGGCGAAATGGCTTCGATGTTTGGTTATCAAGGCTACTACATGTTTCCAGATTGCGAACTTGGCACTTTTAAGCAAAGACTTACCAACCAGTCTTATAGTCAAGTCTTAGACGTTTTTCTGGAGATCCTCTTTAGATTGATGTATCTTTGAGATGGCTTGATATCTTTTAGACAATTTTTCGCTCATGATGATAAGCTCATCACACTTGTATTTTAGTTGATCCTGCACTTGGTTCAACTAAGCATCTTTGAGACTCATTTCCACAATTTCCCGGGCCAGCTTGTCAGTATGATCCACAGAATATGACACAAATGACACTTGTAATGCGACGGCCTTTTGTCGAAGGATGTACTAATTCTACTTTCTTAGATCATCCAACCCATTTTCTAAGGTGACAATATTTTCTTTTAGTACCTAGCTATCATCCATGACTTTCTCTAGCTCACACTATATCGTCTATACTTTGGTAATTTGTGAATGCTCGACAGTGGGAATACTGAGCTTCTTATTTAAACCATAAATATCTGTCCTTTTCTTTTAGCATGGCATGTACTGGAGACATGTCGTTGGTATTTTGCACCATATTTACAACCTTCTTCTCTAGGTCATCTATCTTTAACTACTTCACCTTATTAGAATAATTCTCATTTTTCAACTGCTTCTCCAGACTCTGAACAACGACCTGTATCTTATTGGTGCTCATGGTGTATTTCATCACATCTCTATACACTCCTTCACTAGTTTTTCGGTAAAGTTACAAGATGTCTTTGGATGGGAATGCATCTAGATTCATAGTCACCAAGGTGGTTTTGAAATTCGAGTGCACTTTCTTCCTCCCAGGCACCAATGGTTCTAGAATTGCCATTTTTAAGGTTCCTTTCCTTAAATCCCCTGCAAACTACATCCTATACTTTTGCCCCGTTTCAAGGTCCTTCCTTGGGAACAAATTATTTTGAATATCAATATTCTCATCTTTGATTTGTGAATATAACCCAAAAAAACCTGCTTTAACCAACGATGTTGGTGCTAAATTCTCCAGGATGAAAGGTGCCAAAGAGGTGGGTGTTGGATTTACTTTTGATGTTGCACTGGATGTATTTTCAACCTTTGATATTTTCACTTTCTATCCAACGCTCTTTGATATCTCTTTGCCAACTTTGTAGATTGGCTCCGGCATGCTCCTTTTTACCAGTGTGTCCACTTCATGGGGTGTTGGGATGACCGGTGCCCCAGTGGCCTAGATAGGGTCCAATGCAAATTTTCACTTCTCCCAACTATATAAGTTGGATATCTTATTCAACAGAGGATGTGGATCGTGCAAGTAGGTTGCTTCCCTGGAAGCTTGTCTTTTCTGGGAGATGATCCCTCTAGGATCGTATCTGCACACTAAGCTTAATGGGAATTTAAAAGCCGCTAACATTTCTTCCACTACCTTCTGAGCAGCTCTGCTTTTAAGTTTGAATGGTCCAGGCTCATAAGGGACTTTGAAAGTCCCATCTCTATTTCCTTTCATGAAATGTACATCATCGCAATTGAATCTCTGGCGGATGTACTCTATGGTGAAAATCATGGGATTCAACACTAGGATTTTGTAAGGATCTAGATCTACTCCATACATGCGGATTTCAGTGTGAGTCTCAAAATAGAACCAATCTCAAACAAAGTCACTTGGGTTCAACTAAGGTATTTTTCTGTACTCTGGGAAAACTCTTGGGGGAGGGCAATCAAACAACAGTGCGGATACCTTATGCATGATAGTGTCTATAAACACCGGAAAACCTTCCTATGGAGGGACTGGAACGACTGAATTTTCAAGGTCACCTCGACTGAATAAATTCTTATTGTGATAGATAACCATATATAAGAGGAGAGAAATGTATATAAACATTTTCCTAGACAAGAAACTTTTAAATTGCAGGTGCATGGAATGGGCGAGGAAAGATGACAAATCTATCCTTACAAGAGTCTCTTGCTGAGATAAATTTATGAGGAAAAGAAAACCTAAATCTACATCGTCAATTACTAGGTCTTGGTTGTATTCTAGGACTTGGCATATCATAGACAGTACTGGTCTAGATGACTCTATGAATGCTTCAAGACTAAACATCGAATAGGTATTGGGAAGACTGGCTTCTGATGATATTATCATGGGGATGAAAGTATCCCTTCTTTCTGATGATAATTATCTTATCTTTCTTGCCAAGACTTCCTCATCGAACTGTATCCTGGTGGCGTCTTCCTCAATGTCGGTTAATTCCATAATGAGTTCCTTGGTGATTGGGAAAACAATTATTCCCAATATGTAGAGGACCTCCCTTCTCTCTAGTGCATACATCTCATTGCACCACTGTACCATTTCTCGGAAGGGCCCAGCGCATGGTAAAACCATCTTGGACAATCCCGACTTCCATAAGTTGAAAAGTTTGTTCCCACTCTTTTCCTGTTCTTCGGCTTCTATGGATAACTGATGAAGTTTTGGGAAGGAGGATACTGGATCGTGAACGTCGAAAATGTCATCTCCAAGGTGGTAATATTGATTGAGAACTACTGGTGCTGAGGGAGACACTTCAGGGGCAGAAACAAAGGCGATGGTGATGCTGGTATGGTAGGGAGAATGGTGGTAGATGCTCGGCTCTGGAAAATGAGAAGGTTGGCAAGGATGCTACTAGAAGAGTAGATCAGAGTGATGGAGAATGAGGTGCTCGGTAAACTATTCATGAGCATATTTATAGGAAGAAATTTGAATTTGGCGGGCTTTAATGTGAAGGAGACGTGGAAATCAAGGATTGGTTCCTCGTCCAAGAGGTGGTTGGATCTTAAATGTAGGGGAACATTTGTATCCTAAACGACGGCGGTAATGACCGTTAGGGGAGGCTTAGTGAAAATGTTGAGGAGGATAAAACGAAGAAACAAAAAACCATAAGGGGGTTCTAGGGCTTAGGATAAGCAGTTCAAGAAGACCTCTTTTCGAGCCCTGAATGAGCGTGAGGCTTCCACGTGGAGTTAGTGGTTTTCATTCAAGAGTGCATCTAGTGCGTTAACCTTCAAGCTCTGTGTGTATCCTGAAAATAGGGTAGACGTCGATCTCTCCCTTCATATTCTCAAGATTTGTGCAGTGCTGGTGCAACTTTATGAGCTGGGCCCCTCCATTTTACAGATCACTGGCTGGAAGCTCGTAGCTATAAAACCATGGTGGTGGCTTCTTTGTGGTTTCAGGGAGACCAATTTTTGGTCCCTGAATGATCCTTGAACCGACATGTGGCCTTGGAGGTTTTCGTTGAGGGATGCCCCGAGCTCAATAAACATCGTGCAACTTGGGTCCCTGAATGCAATATCACCCGTTAATTTAAATCAGGTCGCCATCTTGATTTTTTCCTTTATCTCTTCGATCGATCATTGTTTAAAGAGGAGGCGATCCTTATTTCCACCTTCTTGCACCATAACAATTCTGAATTATGGTTAGAGAGATACCTATGGCTCGTGATCTATGATTCTTACTCAGCCAACCGGGTCACAAAAATTAGTACTAACATTGGCTTCAGGGGGACATCCTTTTTATTTGGATGAGGTTGAGAAAAGTAGACCAGTGCCTTTAAGTCCATTGGGTTGCATGGGGGCTTCACTCAATAAACCCCTATCATAGCGCGTTCGTTTGTGGCATATGAAACAATACCCCTAATTTCACTAAATATTGGAAAATAACTTCCAAAATCGATTTTTTAACCCCCTCCCAATATGCCTTCCCAATTTAAAAAAAACCCTATTTTTACTAGATATTGTATCTATCATTTATTTCATTAACATTTTTTATAATCCTTTATATTTCTACCTAGTATACTGATATGATACCCCTCTTATGACCCCACATGCATTCTACAATGCACCTTGCTTCTTTCGATGTATATTGTGGATGCACATTACTTCACCCACGATGCAATTACTCAACCACATATCATTATGATTTGAAACATCTAATGGTCTAATGTTTAGAGATAGGATATCACTTCTTGTATGTCACTAGAGCCACTGCACATAGTACAACATTTAGATTGCATGTTGTAGTTCCTCGATTGCTGACTAAGCCTATTGTGGGCTAGGTATCCAAGCCCCCAGAGCCTGTAACAAGCTCTAGGAGGCTGACTAAACCTCCCAAGGCCTGTAATAGGCAGGATTGGTTGAGTATTAAAGCCCCCAAGGCCTATCGAGGGCCTATAATAGGCCCTAGAGGCTTAGAGCCTCCCAAGGCTATTGGTAACAACTGGTTGACTGCTATTGGTAACAATTCGCTGTCAATTACCATTGTCTCTCGACTATGATCGAGTGGAAACCCACTTCACCACGAAACCCCTGGCCTCAAGCATTGATCCGGATTTATGTGGGAATGAAACAAAAGATAGCATATACAGAATCATATACAGAGATATATTGCAAATAACACAGTGATACAGTAAACACATATTCTATTAAATAGCAGAAATAGAACAGACTGTAAAATACAATAGCTAGAATGGTGGTAGCTATCTCTGAGAAGAGATGTGGCCGCTATGCTCATTCGTGCCAAGATGAATACAAAGAGAGGCCGAAAGGGCCTATTTATCATAAGCACGAGGGAAAGAATCCCAAACATCCAAAAACCTAACCCTAGAAGATGAACTGTCATAACTTTTGCGGCCCCAAGGTGGTTAGTTGAACAGTCAACTTCCCGGGGTCATAACTTTTGCATACGATCTCCGTTTGGGGCGCTCGGTAGCCCATTGGAAAGGTCTATCCAAGATTTACAAATTTCCAATGGGACCAAATACATGCCATTGGAAACCATTTGGTCCCCCAAATCGCAAAAAAATGTCGTTTCGGGCCTCAAAATGGCTCCGGAAGTTCAAGACCCGAAAAACTACTAAAAATAGTAATTTACCAAAATTGCCAGAAGACTGTTTTGGGCCAGTTGGAAGAGGTGGGATGCCACTGATATCCACCTGGATCAATCCTCCCTCCTTAGGAAGCAATGGTCTCCATTGCGTTAAATCCCTTATCATATGCGAGCTGTGTGTCGATTTGATCTCTTGGTGCGACATTTGCTGAAGTGGAAAGGTTGCCTTACTTTGACATCTTCAAAGGGTTGTAATTGTTGTTGATGGATGTGCTGGAGCTGTTCAACAGTTTTGGTTGTTGTGGTATCCTTGGTATGCACCGGTGTGGATGGTTTCTTTTTGGAGGGGCCCCTTGAATGTGTGGCCTTGCACTGTAGAGGTACCCGAATAGGCGATGTTGCACTGACTTTGTGTTTTTCTTGTTTCTGCTGAGTAGAAGGATAATCTGCAGAGGCTGTGGATGTCTCCGCGATCTGATGTTCACCTTTGGTGGCAATTGCGAATAAGGAAAATTTCCCAGTGTGGGAGATTATCTTCCTTCCCTGCTCGTTTGGGGTAGGTGGAACTATCTCTGGTATCCGATAGAGTTGTCCTCCCAAAGTGACAATGACACTGCGAGGTGGTGATTCATATACAGCATGACGCTTCCACATATATGGTTATCCTCAAAGAACATCACATACTTCAAGTGGGGACACATCACACAATACCTCATCTTTGAAGGGCTTGATGCCATATGGTAGGCGACATTGGTGACTGACACAGATCCTTCGTCCTTGGCTTAGCCATCCAATGGTGTATGGTTGTGGGTGTGGAGTTATTGGTAGCTCCAATCTCTTGATGACTTCTTCTAAGATCAGGTTCTTCTGGCTGTCGCTGTCCACAACAAAGTGTAGGGGAATTCCCTTCACCCACATCTGTGAGTGGAAAAGGCGCTCCTCTGCCTCTGACTCTTCAAGCTCCTCTATATGAATCTATGTGGTGACAACAACGGCACTGGGTTCTGCATCAATGATCTGCTTCCCTTTTTGCACGGCTGTGAAATTAGGTTCCGAGTCAGAATCGAAACTGGGATCTGATTCTGAAGCTTTGATCTCAGCCACCAATGACTGTTTTGAGCGACAATCATCAGTGTTGTGTCAGGGGCTTTTGTGGAACTCGTACCACTTCCCGGTGTCCTTCTTTGTCTTTTCTTTACCCTTCTTCGCCTGTGGTCTGGACTGGTTGTCATTTTTTTGCCCCGTGCTCTGCAAGCCAGAGTTTCCCTTGCACTGCTTCTGCGTAGGTCCGAAGTCACGCTTGTTCTTTTGCTGAAATGTCTGCTCAATTTTGACAGCATATCGATAAGCAGATCCGAGTGAAGAGATTTCCAGGAAATCCATCTCTGTTCAGATGTATTAGTGTAGGCCACTGCGATATTTCAGTACTAGGTGCCCCTCAGAGTCCTTGATACCTAGCTTTGTGCGCAAGGTATGAAATTTGTTGGTGTACTCCAACACCGCTTGGTCCCTCTCTTGATGCAGAATGGTCCATTTTGTGTATTGGTCATCATAGTTTCCAACAAGGTAACATTGTTCCTTGACGGCATCTATAAAAGAGGCCCAAGTGGGATTAGAATATTCAAACAATCCAGACTCGTCTGATGAGATTTGCTCATAATAAGTTTCCCACCAATTTTTGACATGGGGGACGGCCTTAAGGAGCGCAAAGATGATCTTTTCCCTGTCAGAAAATTGGTGGACAGAGAAATACCCTTCTAGTAGATTCAACCATTTATCTAGGGCATCGGCATCGATTTGGCCTTCAAATAAAGGGATATCAAAATTAACTTGTACCTTGAAGGGAGTCGTATCTCCGAAATGGCTGCTCGTTGAGGGTGCATTTGCCGCTATTGGCATGCGTTGAAGGATCTGGGCAAAATTATCCATCATCTCGTTCCTCTGTCGCGCGAGGGCTTCCTCGAGCAACAACTTGATAGGATCTACTGCTCCGTCGTCTCTCTTTTCTTTCACCATGGGAGGCCGTTTGGGGCGGCGAGAGTGGTCTTCCCCAAGTGAAACTAGTTCGAGACCCAACTCTCTGTATCCTGACCTCGTCGAGGACATGCACCGAGAAACAATCAAAGAGAAGACCGCTCTGATACCACTGATCCGGATTTATGTGGGAACGAAACAAAAGCTAGCATATACAGAATCATATACAGAGATAAATTGCAAATAACACAATGATACAGTAAACACATATTCTATTAAATAGCGGAAATAGAACAGACTGTAAAATACAATAGCTAGAATGGTGGTAGCTATCTCTGAGAAGAGATGTGGCTGCTATGCTCATTCGTGCCAAGATGAATACAAAGAGAGGCCGAAAGGGCCTATTTATCATAAGCACGAGGGAAAGAATCCCAAACATCCAAAGACCTAACACTAGAAGATGAACCGTCATAAAGTTTGTGGCCCTAAGGTGGTTAGTTGAACAGTCAACTTCCCGGGGTCATAACGTTTGCATACGATCTCTGTTTGGGGCTCTCGGTAGCCCGTCGGAAAGGTCTATCCGAGATTTACAACTTTCAGTGGGCCCAAATGCATGTTGTTGGCAACCATTTGGTCCCCCAAATCGCCAAAAAATGTCGTTTAGGGCCTCAAAATGGCTCCGGAACTTCAGGACCCGAAAAACTACTAAAAATAGTAATTTACCAAAATTGCCAGAAGACTATTTTGGGCCAGTTGGAAGAGGTGGGACGCCACCGATATCCACCTGGATCAATCCTCCCTCCTTAGAAAGAAATGGTCTCCATTGCGTTAAATCCCTTATCATTTGTCGAGCTTTGTGTCGATTTGAGCTCTTGGTGCGACATTTGCTGAAGTGGAAAGGTTGCCTTACTTTGACATCTTCAGAGGGTTGTATATTTTGTTGATGGATGCGCTGGAGCTGTTCAACAGTTTTGGTTGTTGTGGTATCCTTGGTATGCACCAGTGTGGATGGTTTCTTTTTGGAGGGGCCCCTTGAATGCGTGGCCTTGCATTGTAGAGGTACCCGAATAGGCGATGCTGCACTAACTTTGTGTTTTTCTTGTTTCTGCTGAGTAGAAGGATAATCTGCATAGGCTGTGGATGTCTCCGCGATCTGATGTTCACCTTTGGTGGAAATTGCGAATAGGGAAAATTTCCCAGTGTGGGAGATTATCTTCCTTCCTTGCTCGTTTGGGGTAGGTGCAACTATCTCTAGTATCCGATAAAGTATACCTCCCAAAGTGACAATGCCACTGCGAGGTCGTAATTCATATACAGCATGACGCTTCCACATATATGGTTGTCCTAAAAGAACATCGCATACTTCAAGTGGGGCCACATCACACAATACCTCATCTTTTAAGGGCTTGATTCCATATGGTAGGCGACATTGGTGACTGACACGGATCCTTCGTCCTTGGCTTAGCCATCCAATGGTGTATGGTTGTGTGTGTGGCGTTATTGGTAGCTCCAATCTCTTGATGACTTCTTCTACGATCAGGTTCTTCTGGCTGCCGCTATCACAACAAAGTGTAGGGGAATTCCCTTCACCCACATCTGTGAGTGGAAAAGGCACTCCTCTGCCTCCGACTCTTCAGGCTCCTCTGGATGAATCTGTGTGGTGGCAACAACGGCACTGGGTTCTGCATCAATGATCTGCTTCCCTTTTTGTGCGGCTGTGAAATTAGCTTTCGAGTCAGAATCGAAACTGGGATCTGATTCTGAAGCTTTGATCTTAGCCACCAATGACTGTTTTGAGCGACAATCATCAGTGTTGTGCCAGGGGCTTTTGTGGAACTCGCACCACTTCCCGATGTCCTTCTTTGTCTTTTCTTTACCCTTCTTCGCCTGTGGTTGGGACTGGTTGTCCTTTTCTTGCCCCGTGCTCTGTGAGCCAGAGTTTCCCTTGCCCTGCTTCTGCGGAGGTCCGAAGTCACGCTTGTTCTTTTGCTGAAATTTCTGCTCAATTTTGACATCATATCAATAGGCGGATTTGAGTGAAGAGATTTCCAGGAGATCCATCTCTGTTCAGATGTATCGGTGTAGGCCACTACGATATTTCAGTACTAGGTGCCGCTCGGAGTCCTTGATACCTAGATTTGTGCGCAAGGTATGAAATTTGTTGGTGTACTCCAACACCACTTGGTCCCTCTCTTGATGCAGAATGGTCCATTTTGTGTATTGGTCATCATAGTTTCCAACAGGGTAACATTGTTCCTTGATGGAATCTATAAAAGAGGCCCAAGTGGGATTGGAATATTCAAACAATCCAGACTCGTCTGATGAGTTTTGCTCACAATAAGTTTCCCACCAATTTTTGACATGGGGGACGGCCTTAAGGAGCGCAAAGATGATCTTTTCCTTGTCAGAAAATTGGTGGACAGAGAAATACCCTTCTAGTAGATTCAACCATTTATCTAGGGCATCGGCATCGATTTGGCCTTCAAATAAAGGGATATCAAAATTAACTTGTACCTTGAAGGGAGTCGTATCTCCGAAATGGCTGCTCGTTGAGGGTGCATTTGCCGCTATTGGCATGCGTTGAAGGATCTGGGCGAAATTATCCATCATCTTGTTCCTTTGTCGTGCGAGGGATTCCTCGAGCAACAACTTGATAGGATCTACTACTCCTTCGTCTCTCTTTTCTTTCGCCATGGGAGGCCGTTTGGGGCGGCGAGAGTGGTCTTCACCAAGTGAAACTAGTTCGAGACCCAACTCTCTGTATCCTGACCTCGTCTGGGACATGCACCGAGAAAAAATCAAAGAGCAGACCGCTCTGATACCACTGATCCGGATTTATGTGGGAACGAAACAAAAGATAGCATATACAGAATCATATACAGAGATATATTGCAAATAACACAGTGATACAGTAAACACATATTCTATTAAATAGCGGAAATAGAACAGACTGTAAAATACAATAGCTATAATGGTGGTAGCTATCTCTGAGAAGAGAGGTGGCCGCTATGCTCATTCGTGCCAAGATGAATACAAAGAGAGGCCGAAAGGGCATATTTATCATAAGCACAAGGGAAAGAATCCCAAACATCCAAAAACCTAACCCTAGAAGATGAACCGTCATAAAGTTTGCGGCCCCAAGGTGGTTAGTTGAACAGTAAACTTCCCAGGGTCATAACTTTTGCATACGATCTCCGTTTGGGGAGCTCGGTAGCCCGTTGGGAACGTCTATCCGAGATTTACAACTTTCGAATGGGCCCAAATGCATGTCATTGGCAAGCTTTTGGTCCCCCAAATAACCAAAAAATGTCGTTTAGGGCCTCAAAATGGCTCCGAAAGTTCAGGACCCGAAAAACTGCTAAAAATAAAAATTGCCAGAAGACTGTTTTGGGCCAGTTGGAAGAGGTGGGATGCCACCGATATCCACCTGGATCAATTCTCCCTCCTTAGGAAGCAATGGTCTCCATTGCGTTAAATCCCTTATCATATGTCGAGCTGTGTGTCGATTTGAGCTCTTGGTGCGACATTTGCTGAAGTGGAAAGGTTGCCTTACTTTGACATCTTCAGAGGGTTGTAATTGTTGTTGATGACTGCGTTGGAGCTATTAAACAGTTTTGGTTGTTGTGGTATCCTTGGTATGCACCAGTGTGGATGGTTTCTTTTTGGAGGGGCCCCTTGAATGCGTGGCCTTGCACTGTAGAGGTACCCGAATAGGCGATGCTGCACTAACTTTGTGTTTTTCTTGTTTCTGCTGAGTAGAAGGATAATCTACAGAGGCTGTGGATGTCTCCGCGATCTGATGTTAACCTTTGGTGGCAATTGCGAATAGGGAAAATTTCCCAGTGTGGGATATTATCTTCCTTCCCTGCTCGTTTGGGGTAGGTGCAACTATCTCTTGTATCCGATAGAGTTTTCATCCCAAAGTGACAATGACACTGCGAGGTCGTGATTCATATACAGCATGACGCTTCCACATATATGGTTGTCCTAAAAGAACATCACATACTTCAAGTGGGGCCACATCACACAATACCTCATCTTTGAAGGGCTTGATGCCATATGGTAGGCGACATTGGTGACTGACACGGATCCTTCGTCCTTGGCTTAGCCATCCAATGGTGTATGGTTGTGGGTGTGGAGTTATTGGTAGCTCCAATCTCTTGATGACTTCTTCTGAGATCAGGTTCTTCTGGCTGCCGCTGTCCACAACAAAGTGTAGGGGAATTCCATTCACCCACATCTGTGAGTGGAAAAGGCGCTCCTCTGCCTCCGACTCTTCAGGCTCCTCTGGATGAATCTGTGTGGTGGAAACAACGGCACTGGGTTCTGCATCAAAGATCTGCTTCCCTTTTTGCGCGGCTGTGAAATTAGGTTCCAAGTCAGAATCGGAACTGGGATCTGATTCTGAAGCTTTGATCTCAGCCACCAATGACTGTTTTGAGCGACAATCATCAGTGTTGTGCCAGGGGATTTTTTGGAACTCGCACCACTTCACGATGTCCTTCTTTGTATTTTATTTACCCTTCTTCGCCTGTGGTTGGGACTGGTTGTCCTTCTCTTGCCCCGTGCTCTGCAAGCCAGAGTTTCCCTTGCCCTGCTTCTGCGGAGGTCCGAAGTCACGCTTGTTCTTTTGCTGATATTTCTGCTCAATTTTGACAGCATATCGATAGGCAAATCCGAGTGAAGAGATTTCCAGGAAATTCATCTCTGTTCAGATGTATCAGTGTAGGCCACTGCGATATTTCAGTACTAGGTGCCACTCGGAGTCCTTGATACCTAGCTTTGTGCGCAAGGTATGAAATTTGTTGGTGTACTCCGACACCGCTTGGTCCTTCTCTTGATGCAGAATGGTCCATTTTGTGTACTGGTCATCATAGTTTCCAACATGGTAATATTGTTCCTTGACAACATTTATAAAAGAGGCCCAAGTGGGATTGGAATATTCAAACAATCCAGACTCGTCTGATGAGTTTTGCTCACAATAAGTTTCCCACCAATTTTTGACATGGGGGACGGCCTTAAGGAGCGCAAAGATGATCTTTTCCTTGTCGGAAAATTGGTGGACAGAGAAATACCCTTCTAGTAGATTCAACCATTTCTCTAGGGCATCAGCATCGATTTGGCCTTCAAATAAAGGGATATCAAAATTAACTTGTACCTTGAAGGGAGTCGTATCTCCGAAATGGCTGCTCATTGAGGGTGCATTTGCCGCTATTGGCATGCGTTGAAGGATCTGGGCGAAATTATCCATCATCGCGTTCCTCTGTCACGCGAGGGCTTCCTCGAGCAACAACTTGATAGGATCTACTGCTCCGTCGTCTCTCTTTTCTTTCGTCATGGGAGGCCATTTGGGGCGGCGAGAGTGGTCTTCCCCAAGTGAAACTAGTTCGAGACCCAACTCTCTGTATCCTAACCTTGTCGGGGACATGCACCGAGAAACAATAAAAGAGAAGACCGCTCTGATACCACTGATCCGGATTTATGTGGGAACGAAACAAAAGATATCATATAGAGAATCATATACAGAGACATATTGCAAATAACACAGTGATACAGTAAACACATATTCTATTAAATAGCGGAAATAGAACAGACTGTAAAATACAATAGCTAGAATGGTGGTAGCTATCTCTGAGAAGAGATGTGGCCACTATGCTCATTCGTGCCAAGATGTTTACAAAGAGAGGCCGAAAGGGCCTATTTATCATAAGCATGAGGGAAAGAATCCCAAACATCCAAAAACCTAACCCTAGAAGATGAACTGTCATAAACTTTGCGGCCCCAAGGTGGTTAGTTGACAGTCAACTTCCCGGGGTCATAACTTTTGCATACGATCTCCGTTTGGGGCGCTCGGTAGCCCGTTGGGAAGGTCTATCCGAGATTTACAACTTCCGAATGGGCCCAAATGCATGCCGTAGGCATCCATTTGGCCCTCCAAATCGCCAAAAAATGTCGTTTAGGGCCTCAAAATGGCTCTGGAAGTTCAGGACCCGAAAAACTGCTAAAAATAATAATTTACCAAAATTGCCAGAAGACTGTTTTGGGCCAGTTGGAAGAGGTGGTACGCCACTGATATCCACCTGTCTCAATCCTCCCTCCTTAGGAAGCAATGGTATCCATTGCATTAAATCCCTTATCATATGTCGAGCTGTGTGTCGATTTGAGCTCTTGGTGCGACATTTGCTGAAGTGCAAAGGTTGCCTTACTTTGACATCTTCAGAGGGTTGTAATTGTTGTTGATGGATGCGCTAGAGCTGTTCAACAGTTTTGGTTGTTGTGGTATCCTTGGTATGCACCGGTGTGGATGGTTTCTTTTTGGAGGGGCCCCTTGAATGCGTGGCCTTGCACTGTAGAGGTACCCGAATAGGCGATGCTGCACTAACTTTGTGTTTTTCTTGTTTCTGCTGAGTAGAAGGATAATCTGCAGAGGCTGTGGATGTCTCCGCGATCTGATGTTCACCTTTGGTGGCAATTGCAAATAGGGAAAATTTCCCAGTGCGGGAGATTATCTTCCTTCCCTGCTCGTTTGGGGTAGGTGCAACTATCTCTGGTATCCGATAGAGTCGTCCTCCCAAAGTGACAATGACACTACGAGGTCGTGATTCATATACAGCATGACGCTTCCAAATATATGGTTGTCCTAAAAGAACATCACATACTTCAAGTGGGGCCACATCACACAATACCTCATCTTTGAAGGGCTTGATGCCATATGGTAGGCGACATTGGTGACTGACACGGATACTTCGTCCTTGGCTTAACCTTCCAATGGTGTATGGTTGTGGGTGTGGCGTTATTGGTAGCTCCAATCTCTTGATGACTTCTTCTGAGATCAGGTTCTTCAGGCTGCCGCTGTCCACAACAAAGTGTAGGGGAATTCCCTTCACCTACATCTGTGAGTGGAAAAGGCGCTCCTCTGCCTCCGACTCTTCAGGATCCTCTGGATGAAACTGTGTGGTGGCAATAGCGGCACTGGGTGCTGCATCAATGATCTGCTTCCCTTTTTGCGCGGCTGTGAAATTAGGTTCCGAGTCAGAATCGGAACTGGGATCTGATTCTGAAGCTTTGATCTCAGCCACCAATGACTGTTTTGAGCGATAATCATCAGTGTTGTGCCAGGGGCTTTTTTGGAACTCGCACCACTTTCCGGTGTCCTTCTTTGTCTTTTCTTTACCCTTCTTCGCCTGTGGTTGGTACTGGTTGTCCTTTTCTTGCCCCGTGCTCTGCGAGCCAGAGTTGACCTTGCCCTGCTTCTGCGCAGGTCCGAAGTCACGCTTATTCTTTTGCTAAAATTTCTGCTCAATTTTTACAGCATATCGATAGGCGGATCCGAGTGAAGAGATTTCCAGGAAATCCATCTCTGTTTGGATGTATCGGTGTATGCCACTGCGATATTTCAGTACTAGGTGCCGCTCGGAGTCCTTGATACCTAGCTTTGTGCGCAAGGTATGAAATTTGTTGGTGTACTCCGACACTGCTTGGTCCCTCTCTTGATGCAGAATGGTCCATTTTGTGTACTGGTCATCACAGTTTCCAACAGGGTAATATTGTTCCTTGATGGCATCAATAAAAGAGGCCCAAGTGGGATTGGAATATTCAAACAATCCAGACTCGTCTGATGAGTTTTGCTCACAATAAGTTTCCCACCAATTTTTGACATGGGGGATGGCCTTAAGGAGCGCAAAGATGATCTTTTCCCTGTCGGAAAATTGGTGGACAGAGAAATACCCTTCTAGTAGATTCAACCATTTATCTAGGGCATCGACATCGATTTGGACTTCAAATAAAGGGATATCAAAATTAACTTGTACCTTGAAGGGAGTCGTATCTTTGAAATGGCTGCTCGTTGAGGGTGCATTTGCCGCTATTAGCATGCGTTGAAGGATCTGGGAGAAATTATCCATCATCTAGTTCCTCTGTCGCACGAGGGCTTCCTCGAGCAACAACTTGATAGGATCTACTGCTCCATTGTCTCTCTTTTCTTTCGCCATGGGAGGCCGTTTGGGGCGGCGAGAGTGGTCTTCCCCAAGTGAAACTAGTTCGAGACCCAACTCTCTGTATCCTGACCTCGTCTGGGACATGCACCGAGAAACAATCAAAGAGTAGACCGCTCTGATACCACTGATCCGGATTTATGTGGGAACGAAACAAAAGATAGCATATACAGAATCATATACAGAGATATTATGCAAATAACACAGTATTACAGTAAACACATATTCTATTAAATAGCGGAAATAGAACAGACTGTAAAATACAATAGCTAGAATGGTGGTAGCTATCTCTGAGAAGAGATGTGGTCGCTATGCTCATTCGTGCCAAGATGAATACAAAGAGAGGCCGAAAGGGCCTATTTATCATAAGCACGAGGGAAAAAAATCCCAAACATCCAAAAACCTAACCCTAGAAGATGAACCGTCATAAATTTTTCGACCCCAAGGTGGTTAGTTGAATAGTCAACTTCCCGAGGTCATAACTTTTGCATACGATCTCCGTTTGGGGCACTCAGTAGCCCTTTGGGAAGGTCTATCCGATATTTACAACTTTCGACTGGGCCCAAATGAATATCGTTGGCAACCATTTGGTCCCCCAAATCGCCAAAAAATTTAATTTAAGGCCTCAAAATGGCTCCGGAAGTTCAGGACCCGAAAAACTGCTAAAAATAGTAATTTACCAAAATTGCTAGAAGATTGTTTTGGACTAGTTGGAAGAGGTGGGACGCCACCGATATCCACCTGGATCAAGCATTCCTTAAGACATGTTTTCCATGCGTACTGGTAAGCCCGAGCCTTGCCTCAACCCGATTTCTCATCAGGTTATGATCCCGCCATCTCCATTTGGAAGATATTTGTCAGCCCGCCCATATAAAAAAGACCCCAAATTATTTTTGTATTGTTACATTAAATAAAAAACAACCTTTTCCCCTTAATATATAAGCAATATAATTTTTAGGCTTCCATGAATATTTAATATCGCAATATGAATGAATGTGATATTATATTTCCTTCTAGTGAATCCCCCTATGTTGGGATGTGGAGTCATATCTGTCCTTAACTTTGAAAATCAAATAACAGAGAACGTGAGAGGAAAAATGAAAATGTAAGTGCAACATAACTTCTTGAAAAGGGAAAAGTCGTATATTACATAAATGATACAAAGGATGATTGGTAGAGAAGGATAGAGGTCAATACTGAAAAAATTGCTTCAGAAATTTCTCATTTATAGGATTTTCGAAGATTTCGTCATTGAGTTGTGTCAGTTCGTAAGTGTTGTTGTCATGAATTGCAACCACCTTGAATGGGCCTAGCCATAAGTTGTCAAATTTCCCATGCTTATATCTCTCTTCCCTTCTAGCATCCCATTTCAAAACAAGATCTCCATGTTGAAAATCCCAAGCAATGGCTTTGCGATCAAATGTTGCCTTAATCTTGCCTTGGTGTATCTTGGCTGTTTCGTCTAGCTACTCCCTAACTTGTTGAATTTCGATCAGTTGATGAATCCTTCTCTACATATCATTTGGTTCCTCATGCTCTGGATGTAATAGCTTCATCACTGGTAAACCTAGTTGAATAGGAAGGACTACTTCTTTGCCATAAACAAGTTGAAATGGCGAAGTGCCTATAGCACATTTGGCATTGACTCTATCTGCCCATGGTGCAAATTTTAGCTGAGAGTCCCAAGAACTTTTATTTGTATTCAACATCTTCTTAATGATAGTCACTAAAATTTTGTTATAAGATTCTTCTAAGTCGTTTCCCTAGGGGTAATATGCTTATGAATGAGTTAATTCATTGTTGTAGTTTTGACAGAAACTCATCATTTTGGAGGATTTAAAATCCTGAGCATTGTCTGTAGTGATCTTTCTTGGGAAACTGAATCTTGCTAAGATATTCTCTTCCAGGAAATTTATTATGACTGTATCATTAGCATTTCTTGTTGGAATTTCCTCCACCCATTTTGTGAAATTGTTAGTGGCTGTAAGAATCCATCTATGATGGAAATTGGAATGGGGGTTTATCTCTCCTATGAAATCAATGCCCCAATGTTGGAATGGTGCTTCCACTTTGATTGGTTTAAGGGGAAATTTTTTAAATTTTTACTTTCCAGCAAATTTTTGACATTCCCTGCATTATCTAACGATCTTATTAGCATTAGTGAACAATGTAGGCCAAAAATAACTAGCTCTTATAGGCAGTGGATCTCCATGCATGATATCCTCCACACATGCCTTTGTGAAACTCTACTATTATTCCTTCAGTTTCTTCTTCAAAAACACAGTTTAATAGAATCCAAAGACGATATTTCCAAAAGAGATATCCATCTAGAATGCAATACTTGACAGATTTGAGTTTGAGAGATATCATTTTGGATTTATTCAGATCATGAGGGAAATTCAAATGCCGTAGGTAATAAACAATGTCTTTGTACCATCCCAACCAAACAAATTTTTTAGAAACATTATCAAGGAGATTTTGTTGAATACCTTCTTCTTCCTAACTAGGAAATCGATCTATCAGATTTATCTCAAGAGCTTCATAGTTTGACTCAGTGTTGGCAGGCGATTTGGATGAGTCAGCATTGCAACATCATGGATGTTGCGCAAGGCCGAAGGTACCACAAAAGGAGGAAAGCAACGCACAAGGAGACAGTAGTTTATGTATTTTTGGGTCATTTGGACCACACTATGCGAGTTTTTGGGTCATTTGGACCGCGTTATGTGTATTTTGGGTCATTTGACCACATTACGTGGGATTTTGGGTTAGTCTTTTTGTAAAGTTTGTTGAGAAGTAGTTAGACGGTTTCCTAAGTGGACCGCAAATTTAAATGTGTGAGCCTATAAATAGACTTAGCATTGTAAGTGTTGAGACACTAAGTTGAACAAAGATATAGTTGATGATAGACCGATTTGGAGATACATAAGCTGATGAATCTTCCTATTATTGTCTGTTAATATGGGTATGCGATAGAAGGATTATGTTGTTGTATCAGAGTTTTTGCAAAGATGAATATGATATGACAGTGTTTTGAGCATAATCCTTATGTATTTCCTGTTTTCCATGTGATGATTGCATTATGTGATCTGAATCCATGAATGATGCGATGTTTCCTTGCTGCGATTAATGTTTTACTGTTATATATATTGTGCATTGATGGTTCTGTCAATGATGAGATATATTGAATGATGTTGCGTTTATGCTTATTGTCTAAGTTGAATGTTTAGATCTGTTTTGCAATGTTGCGATAATTTGATTAGTTAATGCCCAAATCCTCCTTCATTCGGTGGAAACATGGTTCCGTCAACTCTCCCTTGAACATCTTGGGTGAGACCTCATCTGCTCCGCAGGTGTTGCTGGATAGGGTAAAACCTGTCTGGGCCGATGCTCAGGGAGATCGCAGTGGTTTGGGTGTCAACAGCGTGAGGAACCCCTGTTGACTGGGTTTGTGTCAATAAATGGTTCTGTTTCTGGGACAATAGCGTGAAGTGAAAGGAGGATATGCTGTGGCATCCGACGAGACCAGAGATCCAATATTGGTTCGACCTAAAACGACGAGAGTTCGCTGAAAAAGAAAATCAGAACCCTGGGTTGTCGAGAGATTGGTGGTTGGAAAAGTACATACACGTCGGTCCACATGAACATTTTTTCTGTGAGTGCCCAATTATCCTGTATGAATGGTTAGAAAATTTGACCTATCAGAAGAGGAACTTCCAATGTGGTGAGCCGACAGCTTGGACCCTAGAATTGATCCAGGAGCTGCAAGAAGCCAACAACAAAGCATCACGGGCTGTTGAGGTTTGGGTCGATAGTATACTGGAAGGTTATATCACTGATTTTGCGGTTGATACGACAAAGTCTTATAGTGAAGCAGAAAGAGAATTCTTCAATGGACCGAGAGGTAGGTTTCTGTTGTCGCTACAGTTTTCCATCAAGATGCTCATTTGCGAAAAGGGCATACTGAAGATGCACCTAGACCAGTAGAAACCTGGTGGGAGGAGGTTGTGGATACTGCAATAGCAGGGGGGCAGTACATGGAATGATACGGGGTAGATGGGTGCAATTTATGATGAGACTGTGAAAGAAGCTGAGAAAGAGAGTGGTCTTGCAAGGGGAGGAGCAAGGTTTCGACAGGAAAAGAGGCAGAGGATAGGATAAGGTCCTACTGCGATAAAAATTCAAAACCACAAAGGAAGACCACACGGGATGAAGCGAACTCACAATGCCAACAAGGAAAACTATGCTATGCCCCGGATAGAGGCAAGACAAAACCCCAGTAGCAACGTGCCCACACCTCCTCTCACTATCTCTCAACTGGGGATAAATACAACTTTGACACCACCGTGTTCACCGTGTCAACAGAACTAATTGATTGCTAGTAGCTCAACAATTGTAGGAAGGAAGCCCAGGATGGCAGGCGAAGATGCAAAGTTGTCATTGTTCCATGGAAATGGAACAGATAATCTTGAGCAGTACTGGTTCTTATGTGAAGTAGTATGGACTGTCAAGCAAATTACTGATGATGAGGCCAAGAAAGGACAATTGGAGACAACTCTTCGAGGTCATGCATTGGACTATTTTTTGAAGTTTTTTCAAGTTTCCATAGGTGACCCAGAGAAGACACTGAAAGAAGTCAGAAAAGGATTGATTGCAGAGTTCAGAAAACCCAAATCTGAAGCGCAGTATATTACAGAACTAAAAGATATTAAGTAGTATCCCAATGAAACTGTGTGGGATTTTGACCAAGGGTTCAAAACTTTGATGGCAAGGGTCATCTTTGACATGAGCGATGTCAAACACAAAGAATGGTTCATTGCGACATTGCTCCCTCACATTCATCTGCCGCTAATGCAACAGAACATTACAACACCGAGTGAAGCTTTGGAGATTGCAATGCGGTTAGAATCTTCGATGATTGCTGAGAACGCAACGGGCATGTCACAGATTTAGACACAACTGGCCAACTTGACAATACAATTGCAATACCTTAAGAAGGGTAAGGAACATCTTGAAGAGGCTTGGTGTACGTGATGTTGTGCAGAAGGGCATACTAAGGATGCAGTTTCCCAGACTTCCGCAACTATCTGGTATCCAGAGCACCAAACCCATTGGGTGGTGGAGGTATGTCGTGGTGTCGCATCTGTCAGGTATATGGGAATCGACATGAGGAGTGTCAATATATGCATAAGATGGTCACAAAACCGATGAATTTGTATTGTACATTCTGCAAGTCCGTGGGACATGAAGACAAGGATTTTCATGCCTATGAATTTCTCCAGGAGAGAACATATGACGCATTCTATGTGAAGGACTATCAGCGTGTTGTATAACAACTACAACCGCAGCCACAGGTAGCCCAACCGCTACCTCAACCACCAATGTAGTTTGTACCACAGCCGCAACCACAACAATTTAAGCCACAATATACTCAGACATCGATGGCTGCGTAGCAGCCACAATACGTTCAGCAGCCACAGTACTTTCAGCCAGGACAAGGCGTTCAGTTGCAACCGAATCCCATGTAGCAATGGTTTCCTCAACCAAATTATCAGCAACAAGGGGGATTCCATGGAGGATTCTGGGGAGGACGCAGTGGAGGCTTTGGTCATGGAGGAGGACGAGGTTGCGGACCTATCCAATGTTACAATTGTGGAGTGTTGGGGAACTACTAGAGAGATTTCCCACAATTGCAGACACAGTGTACGTTTTTTTTTGTTACTGATCACATGGTTGAAAATTGTCCGCAGTTGATTGCACGGTGGAAGGCAGGAAATATACTGCAGTTGCAGAATCAAAACCAGTTTCCAAATCAGAATCAGCCGTAGAACCAGACACAGCATCCAAATTAGAACACCAACCAGAATGTGAATCAACCTGCGAACCCACCACCGAACCAGAATCAGGGGCCAACTGTTGTGACAATTTCAACAGGGTCGAGGACACAAAATGCTGATGTTGCTGTTATTACTTATAGAGGTGCGACAACAGGTGAAGATGGTCCATATCCTTTGATCCGACTAGCTGGGAAGAAAAAGGTGTAGTTTGACATTGATGCCGAGCGTGACGCATTCCTTCAAGCGCGCAATGCGATGGAAAAAGATCATGGTAAGTCAATTGTTTATGATATGCCCTCAGCTTTTGACTCGACTTTGGAAGCCGGAACATCACGTCAGTATGGTACTATACAACACTTCTTTGAAAGTTGTTTATTGCTAGCATGCGATCCTGATGCACTTGCTGAGCTTGAGAGTTTGTTGCATCGGTCGACTAAGGGACAGAGGGAGTCCACGGTGAACTCCTTATAGAGAAAGAAGACATGCAAAGAAATGCGCATGAATGTCCAAATCGGGGATTACGATGTCGATTCAGTTATTCTCGATCTAGGATCTAACGTTAACATATTGACAAAGCAAGCATGGAAAAATATGGGGAGTCCAACACTGAGCTAGTCTCCTGTATAGCTGCGATTGGCTAATCAAGCCAAGGTGACACCATGTTGGGTGTATTTACTGTCTTAAGGAATCACCAAATATTTAATTATCGACCAGGGTTGGTAATCTTAGAGTTGTGGCATAGTATATGCTGAGGTAGAATGGGACCTAAGGCTTTGGCTCGACAAACCTTGGAAATGTTTAATAATGAAAAGATCGAAAGATGTTTCAAAATGAAAAACTGAGTCAAACTTTAGAAATACAACTATTGAACTGATTAAACCTAACTAGACCAATAGATCATAATAGTATCAATCTATACTACTCTACTCTATGGACAATAACTGAAAAGATAGAAACAACAAATATTATTCTAGGAACAAAACTTGATCAAAAGAAAAACTACTTTAATGAAAAATGGAAAATACTGACTAATGATTGAAACTCTAGTCTAGGAATTAGAAAACAACTATAAATGAATTTAGAAACCTATCTATGAAATAATTCAATTGACAACTAACTATGGAAACAAGAAACTATATTAACTTAAAGCAAAACTACAAACTATTTAATGAATTCAAAAACTATTCATACATTCAACTCAAGATCAAACTAAACTACCTAATTCCATTCTCCTTGAGGATTTTGAGGAAATGTATCAAATGTAATAGGAATGGGAGAGAATGTATCAAAATGACTTTCGAATGTAACAAGAAAACAAAATGGAAGCAAATCTAGTTTAACTTCTACAAATAAATGAAAACTAAAGAGTGTCCAATTACAACTAACTTTAAATGTTGGAATCTATTTTCTATCCATAAGCAAATGACATGGGACAAATGTAATCTAGAAGCAAGTAGAAAACTTAATAAAGATATTTACTTGAAAATGAATTTGAATTAGAAGCAAGTAGAAAACTTGATAAAGATATCTTATTTCTTAACCAAATCCAATTCTATGAACATTTTTATTAACTATGTGAATGAGAGAAGCAAATCCTATGCTTGAACTAAGAAACTATAAAAACTAATATACTTTGGAAAATGAAATTACTAAGTTCAATCCGAAATCAATCTTAACATGAATGAAGTAAACTAAACTAGGAATGAGAATGATAAATTCTGGAACAATAAAATATTAATAAATCAAATATAAGAGAAACATAATATGAAAAGCAACTAAAGCAAAGTTAAGGAAAATGAAATGGAAACTAGGAATGAAATATAAAACTCAATTAAAAATCTATGTAGTGTAGAACAAGGTCCTAATTACATGGATAAATGCTAATCAATTACCAAAAATACTACAGTTTGAAAACCTAAGAAACTGGATTCTAAACAACCATAAAAACAATGCAGAAAATATTAAAGTCCGTATGACAATCCGGATGACAGTCCGAATGATAGTCCGGATGAAAGAAAACGATATAAACTAAGGAAAGAAGCAGACTGAATGATCTTAATGCCAACTGGTTAATGCATATGAACCTATAGTGCAAGCAAAATAGTAAATAGACTGTCTAAAAGCTGAAATATAAAAAATCCATCTATACTAATCATTATCGAAGGAAATGAACTATTTCGATGGCATAATAAAACAAGGCTGAAATGTAAATGGAACTAATCTACAGCTACAGGAAAAATTAGCAGAACTGTATCTAACTATGAATTAAACTTGAACTACTGAAACATTAACTAGTTGTCTTTATCTAATTGCAAATGACAAAACTGAAAGAAAACTAATAAGACTTAAGCATGATCGGTCACTTTAACTTTTTAAAAATGTAAATTAAACTAGCAGCAAGATATGAATCACAGGAAATAAAGAACTTTCATGTACAAGAAACCGAATTAAATACTGGAAATGAAAACTATTTACTTGCAGAAAAGAAATGCAGAATATATACAGTAAAACCTATGGTTGTTGAAGGGCCCTTCTCAACAATCAAGTATTGAAGCTTAACTCAAGTAATTCACCAACAATAGAACATCAATATCTAGAATCTGGAACATCCATTACTGATAAAAGTTACACAGCGTCTATATAAAAATTATTGTTATCGTCTATGTGCTATCATGCTGCGTTTCTTCACAGGAAATGTCTTTATATAAGTTTTACAACAAGAGAGAAGGTCGACGTAGTCAACCTCTCTAAAAATAGAGGTCTTAATGGATGTAGAACAGCTGCAGGGTGGTTTACGACAGTGCACAGGTCGTCTACCTGAGTCCACAGGCATTGATCTTCCTTGACGCGAGCAGCTATGTGTTAGTTATCCTTGACGTAGGCAGGTGATGCAGTGTCGAGCTAGGCGGGAAAGAGAGAGAATAGTCTAAAATGGAAGCCCATGAACCATTAGGGCCATGTCCTTAACAGAACCCACATCATCGTTTTTGTTTTTAATGCCCCGAAATATCTCAACCAACGATTCCGCGGGTGTGAATGGAGAGCTGGACGACGGTTTGAATGCAGCTAGGAGACTTTGGCGTGAACGTACGACTGAATGAAGGTCTGAATGACAACCACAACCTATAGACAAAAACTAAATGCCAAGCACGTCTAGGAATGTGAGATAATTGTCAATAAACCATAAAAATGACGATATTCAACCAAGATTCATGTGATATGCAAATACATCCATACCTGGGTCTAATTGATAGTCTAAATGGAAAGGAGAATGACTTATCATATCAAAGTAGTAAAAGTAACGCCAATCAGATCATGTTTATTGATCAAAATGGTGACAAAAATGGACACCAATGCAACCATTGGGAGGGTTTTGTGCCTTGTTGTGGATATTGAAGGGATGAAGACATATGCAGATTTTGATTTCATTGAGGTTGTCGAAGGTGGAATCTCCTATCGCACGTTGCTGGGGATTGGATGGGATAATGACAGTGAAGCAGTAATTAACTTTAAGAAGCATATGATGAATTTTAAAAACCGCGACCTTAGAGTGATAGCCCCATTGGATCCGGCTGAAGGACGCAGGTATGTTGAACTGGTAAAAGATGAAGTTTCCAGTGTATGGGACCATGTGTACAATATCTCAGAAGATTACATTCATCCGACTAATGACGGTGAGCTTGGGTGGTGCAACTCGAGTTCTGCATCTTCCGACTCTGATTATGCTTTAGAGAATTGGAAGAATCGCTTGCATGAGGTGTCACTTCGCAAGTGTGGGTTGATCACACAGTCAGTATGCCGTGTTGCAACTGAAACTATTGGACTACCAGTATATGAAGGGCTTCCCGGATTTTCTGAATTTCTCATGGAGTTTGAGGAAAAGGTCTCAGAACCACAGCGATTGTTGGAATTGGAGGAAGCGCTGAATGCTACTTCCGCACGGTGGTGGGAAACCCATAAGAATTTGGTTACCAATTGGTCGTATTGTCGCAGGTTGATGATGGTTCGCTTTGGCGACACAGAAATATACCAAACTAGCCGGTATGATGGGAAGAATGACCCTGGAAGTCATCTGATGGAATGTTAGACGTTGTGGGAATCACGACCAAGGGACGAATGGGTCTATGCTTTTATCCATACTTTGGATTAAATGTTGCGATCATGGTATGCCGCAGCTGAATTGCGGGGAGAGATTACCACTTGGTTAGAATTGACATTTTTCTTCACTCATACCTTCAGCTTCGCGGATGCCAGCTCATCCACGATGTTGTTCTTAAGGTAGTTCTAGTGGCATACCCTGCAGATCCGCATGTGCAGTGTTAGATGCAATTAATGCTGGAATGCTACAATATTACTGGAGGGCCAGAAGATGGTGATGATCAGTGGAATGTCAATATTCCAGAATCAGAAGGAAGTCGCGATGTCATAGAACCTGATGCACCACCCGATCCGATAGCGCATCCATTAAAGATTAGGAAGATCAACATTGGGATGGAGGAGAGCCCAAAGTTTGCAAATGTTGGTGACTACTAGGATGAAGACATGATGGCGAAGGTCACAGACTTGCTGCATGAGTTCCAAGATTTGTTCCCTACGAATTTTTCTGAGATGAAGGGAATCTTGGGGGATTTGGGAGAGATGAAGATCTCATTGAAACCAGATGCAAAACCAATCAGGAAGCGACCGTATCGACTGAATCCGTGCCATAAGAAAAGGTTCAAAGTTGAACTTGACCGCATGTTGGATGCTGGAATTATTGAACTAGTTGAGGAATCATACTGGATTAGTCCTATGGTGGTGCAAGACAAGAAGATAGGTGAAGTACGAATTTGTGTCGACTTGTGGAAGCTGAATGACGCATGTCTGCATGATCCATTTCCGACACCATTCACTGATGAGGTGTTGAAGGGCGTGGGTGGCCAAGATATGTATTCTTTGACGCATGGGTTCTCTGGCTATCACCATATCAGAATCGCGAAAGAGGACCACCACAAGACAACATTTGTGATAGAATGGGGTTGTTTTCAGTATACGGTGATGTTGTTTGGGATGAAGAATGCACCTGCGATATTCTCTTGGGTCGTTGTTGTTGATTTTAGGGATTTTATTCAGAATTGTTTGCAAGTGTACATGGATGACTAGACAGTCTATGGATTGATCAACGATCATCTGGAAAATATCTTACTGATGTTGGAGCACTGGAGACAACATCAGATATCACTAAACTTGAAGAAGTGCATCTTCTGTGCACCATTTGCGATATTACTGGGTCACATTGTTTGCAAGCAGGGATTGTTGGTCGACCCAGCAAATATTTCGCTCATTTTGAGCCTAACACCACCTACCAATGTCAAGTAGTTGAGAGTGACATTGGGACACACAAGGTATTATCATAAGTTCTTCTGGGTTTATGCTGTGATTACGACTCCTATGGATAAGTTGTTGAAAAAGGATGCAGTATTTCAATGGATCCCGGAATGTCAAGTCATTTTTGAGACACTGAAGGCTAAGATGGCTTCAGTGGCAATACTGGTATTTCGAGACTGGAGCAAGGAATTCCATGTCCATGTAGATGCATCATCAATTGCGCTGGGAGTAGTGCTCATGCAACCAAGGGAAGGGGAGCTGGATCACCCGATTGCTTTTGTGAGTCAGAAGTTGTCATCTGTAGAGAGGAACTATACCACTACAGAGAGGGAAGGCTTGGCGATGGTATATGCGCTATAGAATTTTAGGCATTACCTATTGGGAGGTCACTTTAAGATGTTCACGAACCATTTTGCATTGAAATATCTGGTCAATAAGCCTGTGTTGGGGGGCAAGCCTATGTCGTTGGCTACTTCTTTTTCAGGATTTTTGTTGGGTAAAATATATGCTATCTAATTCAACACTTAATTGTCAACCCGGGATGGTAGATTATGATATGCAAACACTATATGTGCAGGATTGAAGGCTCGAACTAATCTAAGCTAAAGGTGGAATCAACAAGTTCTAAGGAAATTAACAAGCTATAAAAACAAAGGTAAAGTATTGACTACAAATCCAAGTACAAGCTGAAAAACAAGAGACATAATTTGAGAAACAACTAAAGCAAAGTTAAGGAAATGGAATGAAAACTAAGAATGAATATGAAGCTTTAATTAAACTCTTTGTGGTGTAGAACAAGGTCCTAATTATATATATATGCTGATCAATCACAAGAAATATTACAGTTCGAAAACCTAAGCAAAATGGATTCTAAATAAGCATAAAAACAATGCAGAAAATATGAAGGTTCGTATGACGATTCGGATGACAGTCTGAAAGACGGTCCGAATGATAGTCCGGATGGAAGAAATCGATTTAAACTAAGGAAAGAAGTAGATTGGATGATCTTAAGGCCAACTGGTTGATGCATATGAACCTACAGTGCAAGGGTAGCAATGAATAGACTGTTTAGAAGCTAAGAGAACAATAAGGAACCTATATTAACCATTGTCTAAAGAAACAAACTATGTCTATTGCATGATAAGACAAGGCTGAAATGTAAATGGAACTAATCTACAACTACAGGAAAATAATTAACAGAACTAATTCTAACTATGAATTGAACTTGAAACATTAACTAGTTAACTTTATCTAGTTGCAGAAGAAAGACTGAAATCAAACTAAGAAGAGCTATGCATGACCGGTCGTTCTAGATTATGAAAAGGCAATATTATATGAAAACAAAAGAAAATTGTATTTTATAAACAAAAAAATAATTACAACTCAAAATCTATCTATTATATGATCTAAGTAAACCAAGGAGTTAACATTTTAAGAATTAAAATACAATGATGTTATACGAATTTAAATCGCAAACTAGTTTTGAGCAAAGCAAAGCTTGCTCTACTATGAAGATAAACTAATTAAGAATACTTGAAATGAAAATCTATTGTTGAATCAAACCCAATCGACAGGGGTTCCCATCAATGTCGACACCAACCCATCGCGAACTCCCTGAGCACCGGCCCAGACAGGTTTTACCCTTCCCAGCAACACCTGCAGAGAAGATGAGGTCTCACCCGAGGCAATCAAGGGAGAGTGGACGAAACCATGTTTCCGCCGAATGAAGGAGGATGTTGCGGAGTTAAATTACTTGACTTATTTATCGCAATATCCAAAACAAACCAATGTATTCAAGATTAACATCAATAGCATTTGTAACAGATTCATTCATTGCAACAAAATGAATATAACATTAAAAGGTCAACTGCAGCAAGAAATCACCACAATAGGCATTAATACGAAAGATACACAGGGAATTTCACCAAAATAGTTTCGTCATGTCATATTACTCCAGAAAAACCCTGATACAATATCTCGGCAAAACCAGATCTCATCGATATCTCTAGATCTCATAACATACGCAAAAACCACATCTCCAAGATCTATCTCTCTTTTCTTCTCTCCCTTCTTCTCTCTTTCTTCGACCTAAAACTTCTTGTTTATATATAGGATTCCACCTTTACAATTCTTGTCCACTTACTAACAGCTTCCTAACTGACTATAGGACAAAAGACCCAAAATCTAACTGACACGGTCCAAATGACCCAAAAATATGCCTACTATGGTACAATTTACTCAAATTTACATCTCATATGGTCCAATGACCCAAAAACCCACCTACTGCGGTACACATGACTCAAAAATACATAAAATAGTCTATTCTTCTTCCTTCTGCAACCTCTTTTGATGTGTCGCAGCATCGGCGATGCTATGATTCTTCCTTACCAAACCGCCTGCCAACAGGCACCCAACACAATCTTGTGGCTTGCCCTCGAGCCACGTCAACTGGATATGGTGAACTCTGTTGTCTTCACTTTGCTAGGGCGGAACTTGAGTTCTACAACTGTTCTTGCTGTCTGGATCTCACGGTGTTATTCTGCTCCTTCTGGTTCTGATCATCTACTCGCTGTCATGTACTTCTTACCCAAAAGTGCACTCTTCCTAGCTTACTATCGCAGGCTTTGCAAACTCATCCTCCAGTCTCGAGAGACCGATTGTAGATGAAGAGGAATTTTGCAAGCAACTCCAGGGTGTAAAACATGCCATGTTACAGGGACCTGGGGGCAATGACCCCCACCTTTTCTGTGGTCGTAGCGACCACGAGACTTTGAACCATCACCAACTTCCTAGACATCTTAGATGAGACTTCATGCTTGTGACATCGGAGTGTCTGATGCGCAGCTTGCTCCAACTGCTCATGGACACTCGTGGTTCGGGCCCTTAGTGCACCGGGTGTGATACCCCGTGAAATAAAATGGATCATTAATTTCCACAACCTCCTTGGAATTCCTAACTTAGCGAAATTCCAAAGCCTTCCGTAGCATAACCCCTCTTAATTGAAACAACCTTTGTGTTCTTAGTCTACTCAGGTCCTATATTTATACAGCGAACTTAGCCATTCATCTCCCTTGGCAATCTATTGCACCACCTGCTCACGCTCCAAGGTAATCATAATATTTCGCAGTTCCATGTGACGATTATCCTGACTGTGGAGGAATCGTACCTCCTCCTGGTTCCCTTCATGAAAAAACGTGTGAAGCATCTCTTTGGCCATGCCGCCATGGTGGATTCTTTGTGTCAACCATGCGAACCATCCTTGCAAGTGCCATCGACCATGCTGCCTTGGTGTATCCCTAATTCCAAATGTGTGTTCTTCTGACATAATCGAAATCGGCTAACGACCATATCCGTCAAAAAGGGAAAAGTCCCCTCTGCATAATGATTTCGGATGTGACCCAGTCACAATGCTACTATTTGTGGCAGACCACTCCGTACTTGCAGCAGAAGCTTCCCTACTTCTGCATTCCATCCTTGTTGGTGCGCCATCCTACCACCAATCAATCTACATTTTTTTTTTCCCGATGCGACTCAGGCATCGCGGTGTTCCAAGCCCGACTGATAGGGATTCAACCTGCTACCATTAATCAATTTGGGGAGCAACTCCCCATCCAGCTGCTACAACTGTACTGCCCCTCCTAAAGTAATGCAACTAATGCGATAAAGACCAAGCCAATGCATCTGCAATTTTCCTGGATGTTTCATAAACTTGTTTTCATAAAACAACACCAAATCACCCTGTTGAAATTATTTGTTCTTGATATGGCGATCATGCCAAGCTTTCTAGTGATCCTTCTCCACATCATGATGGAAACCGACGATGAAGCAATCTTCCTCCAGCTGTACTAACTGCACTAGATGTTCTTCTAATGTGGCTATATCATCCATGCCAGTTGTTGCCGCTATGCACAGAATTGGAATAATATATTCCATAGGCATAACCACCTCTTGTCCATACACCAGCTTAAATGGTGTCTGCCCTATCAGTCGTTTACATGTGGTGCGATAGGCCCACAATACTACTGGGATTTTTAGATCCCAGTCATCGCGGTTCACATTACACACCTTTGTCAGTGCATGCTCCAATATATTATTGAAAGCCTCCACCATGCCATTCTCCTGCAGATGATAGGGTGTACTCTTCTTATGCTGTATCTGCAATTCCTCCATCAATGCGTTGATGGTGCGATTAAGAAAGTGGTTGCCTTGATCGCTAAACAATATCTTGGGCCAGCCGAAGCGAGTAACAATGTGATCAAAGATAAACCGCACGGCTGTGGCCGTGGAGAAATCAATGACTGGTGTAGCTTCCGCCCATCGTGTTAGGTAATATGTCGTTGTTATGATATACCTAGCACTAGTGTGCTTACCCGAGCGATTGATGGGTCCCACAAAATATACTGCCCATTTGTCGAATAGCTGCAATGTTAACTGGGGCATCAACGACATCTCATCTCGTCTGGATGGATTCCAGGTTCTCTGAAAAACATCGCAGGATCGTGCATACTATGTTGCATCATTGTGCAGCGTAGGACACCAAAGCCCCAGTCGAAGCACCTTCCTTGTCATTACATGGCCACGATAGTGCCCTCCTGCAACACACGCATGTGCTTCAGAAAGGATTTTTTCTTGCTCATGTGTCAAGACACACTGCCGCAATATCTCATCGGCACCCATTTTGTATAGCACTCCTGCGATTAGCTGGAAGTCCGCAGCCTTGACTACCAACTACTTCTTCTGAGTAGTGGTGAATTCCTCTGGTGCGGTACCTGTCACCAGATATTGAATGATTTATTCAAAATATCCATCAGCAATTTCAGCTTTAAATAATTGTGCATCGGGCAACCCATCTTCGATATTAGTTGGTTCCTCCCCTGTGTCAATCCGGGAGAGATGATCCGAGACAGCATTTAACCGCCCTAGCTTCACAATTACTTCAAAATTGAACTCCTGAAAGAGAAGTAGCCATTGAAAGATCTTCCCCCCAACACAGGATTATTGACCAGGTAATTTAATGCAGAATGATCTGTGAACATCTTGAAATGGCCCCCCAATAAGTAATGGCGAAGCTTCTGTAATGCGTAAACCATGGCCAGAACTTCCCTCTCCATAGTGGTGTAGTTTCTTTCTACAGATGACAACTTATGGCTAGCAAAATAAATGGGGTGATCAAGATATACCTCTCCAGGTTGGGCCAATGCCACTCCCAGCGCGATTGATGAAGCATCAACATGAACATGGAATTCCTTACTCCAGTCCAGAAATACCAATATCGGCACTGAAGCCATCTTCGTTATAGTGTCTCAAAGCTATCCTAGCATTCCGAGCTCCACTGAAATGCCGCATCCTTCTTCAACAACTTCTCCATAGGGGCGGTAATCGCAGCATAACCCCTGATGAACTTGCGATAATACCCCATGTGTCCCAGTGTCGCCCATAATTTCTTAACAGTCATCGACGGTGTCAAACTCAGAATGAGCGCAATCTTTGCTGGGTCGACCAAAAATCCTTGCTTACACACAATATGACCCAACAGTACGCCAAATGGTGCATAGAAGATACACTTATTTAAGTTCAATGATAGCCGATGCTTCCAGCATCGCTCCAACATCAATTGCAGATTCACCAAATGATCATGGACCAAACCATAGACCGTCCAATCATCCATGTATACTTGTAAAACTTTCTGAATGAAGTCTTTGAATGCAGCAACAACAACCCGCGAAAATATCGCAGGTGTTTTCTTCAAACCAAACGGCATTACAGTGTATTGAAAGCAGCCCCATTCAGTAACGAAAGTCGTCTTACGGTGATCTTCTTTGGAAATGCGGATCTGGTGATATCTAGAGAACCCATCTGTGAAAGAGTACATCTCCTGGCCACACACACCTTCAAGCACTTCATCAGTAAACAGAGTGGGGAATGGATCATGCAAACATGCATCATTTAGCTTCCTGAGGTCAACGCAAATGTGCACTTCGCCAATCTTCTTATCCTGCACCACCATAGGACTAATCCATTCCGACTCCTCAACTAGTTCAATGATACCAGCGTCCAACATGCGATCCAGTTCAGCCTTGACCCTCTCCTTATGTCATGGATTTAATCGATAGGGTCGCTGCCGGATCGGCTTAGCATCTGCTTTTAGTGGAATCTTAATTTCTCCTAAGTCACCCAGAATCCCCTTCATGTCAGAAAACTTGGTAGGAAATATGTCTTGAAACTCATGGAGTAAATCAGTGACTTTGCTTATCATCTCATCATCTCAGTAATCCCTAACATTTGTGAACTTCGGAGTGTCCTCTATCCCAATGTTAATCTTGCGGATCTTCAATGGATGACTGATCGAGTTGCTTGGCGCATCAGGTGCTACCACAGCACAACTTCCTTCTAATTCCAGGATATTCACATTCCGTGGATTATCACCATCTTCTGGCCCACCACTGATATTGAAGCATTCCATGAGAGACTGCATCTGGCAGTGCATGTGCGGATCTATAGGATATGCTACCAGGACAACTTGTAGAATTACATCACGTATGAGCTATAATGCATTATTAACCTCTGGATTGGCATCTGCAAAACTGAATGTATGGGTAAAACACACTGTGAGCTCTAGCCAAGTAGAAATTTCCCCTCGCAACTCAACTGCAGTATACCATGAGCGTGGCATCTCATCCATAGTATGGATAAAAGCATGGACCCACTCATCTTTTGGTCGCGATACCCATAGCCGCTGATATTCCATCAAGTGACCACTGGGATCATTCCAACCATCATACTTTCCAGTGTGGTAAACCTCAGTATCACCAAAATGTACCATCATCAATCTTCGACATTTTGACCATCCATCAATTGATGCCTTGTGTGTCGCTCACCAGCGTGCTAGAGCAGCCTTCAATGCTTCGTTCAACGCCAACAATTGTTGGGGTTTGGAAACTCTTTCCTCGAACTCCGTCATAAAGTCGGATAAACCAAGTATTCCTTCATATATTGGTAGTGTAACCATTTCAGTTGCGAAATAGCATAATGACTATGTGACCGACCCACACTTACAGAGCAACACTTCGTGCAAGCGGTTCTGCCAATATTCCAGCGCATCATCAGAGTCAGAAGACGCAGAGCTGTCACTGCACCATCCCAGCTCACCGTTGGAAGTCGGATGGATATAATCTTCAGAAATATTGAATGCATGGTCCCATCCGCTGGGATCGTCATCCTTCATTGGCTCTATGTAGCGGCATCCTTCAGCCGGATCCAACAGGGCGATAACTCTGAGATCGCAATTTTCAAAAGTCATCATCCATCGCTTGAAGTTGATTACAATTCCACTATCATTAGCCCATCGAATCCCCAGTAGTGCTGGATAAGAGATTCCTACCTCAACTACTTCTATTACATCAAAGTCGGCATGTGTTTTCATTCCCTCAATGTCCACCACCATTCGTGGAACTCTCCCAATTGGTGTTACCTTAGCGTGATTAGCTAATCGGAGCTGTACAAGAGACCAGCTCAATGGGGGGCTCCCCATCTTCTGCCAAGCCTGCTTGTTCAAGATGTTAACATCCAAACCAAGATCCAGAATAACTGAATCAACATCATAGTCACCAATTTGAATATTCATCCGCATCTCCTTAACCATCTTCCGTCGTTGCAAGGAATTAACCACGATCTCTTGTCGATCTTGGGCCGGTCGTCACAACAAGGCTTCAATCGCAGCAAGAGCATCAGGATCTCTTGCCAGGGACAAACAATGTTCCAAAAATGCTTGAAGTGTGTTGGACCACCGCGACGGGCTAACCTTCGAAGTAGCATCAAAAGTAGAGGGCATGTCATACATGACAGCTTTACCTCGGTCGTTTTCTAATGCACGTCGTGCCTGAAGAAACGTCTCCCGTTCTGCATCAATGTCAAATGATACCTTCTTTTGTCCAACTAACCGGATCATTGAGTTGTCTTCTCCAGTTGTCTTTCCTCCTCGAGTGACCACAGGAAAAGAAGCATCTTGCAGTCCTAGCTCTGTAGAAATTGTTGCGATGTTTGCACCTTGGGCCTGGTTCAATGGTGGATTCCTGGGTAAGTTCACATTTTGATTATGATTCTGCCGCATATTCTGGTTCTGCACTGGCTGCTACACTTGGTTCTGGGAAGGCTGTTGTGCCTGGGGCTATTTCTGCAACTGGGGAGTGTTCCCTGCTTTCCATCGCGCAATCAATTGTGGACAATTCTCAACTATGTCATCGTTAACAAAATATAACGTACACTGGTTCCACAGTAGTGGGTAGTCCCGCTGGTAGTGTCCCCATACCGCACAGTGATAGCATTGAACAGGTCCGCGACCACCTCATCCTCATCCACGATTAGATCCTCCACCACGTCCTCCCCGGTATCCTCCCTAGAATCCTCCCTGCTGCTGGTACTGTGGTTGGTTAAATTATTTTTGAATTGGTGGTTGTTGCATCCCTTTCCCTTGTTGTGCATACTGCGGTTGCTGTACATATTGTGGTTGTTGTGGAGCCATCTACATTGGAGCATATTGCAGCATGAACTGCGGCAGTTGCTGCTACTGCAGTACAAACTGCATCTGCGGTTGAGGTAGCGGCTGGGCTACATGTGGCTGTGGTTGCGATTGTTGTACGACATGCTGGTCATCCTTGACATAGAATGCATCATACATTCTTTCTTGTACCAACCCATATGCACGGAAATCTTTGTCATCGTGACCCACTGACTTGCAAAATGTACAATAAATATTTCTCGGGGTTGTGACCATTTTCTGCATATATGGGCAATTGTCATAGCTGTTCCCATATACATGGCAGATGCGACACCACGTCATGTTTCCGCCATTCAATGGGTTTGGCACCCCTAACACCAAATAGTTGCGTAAATTCAGGCAATTGTCCTTTGTATGCCCTTCTCCTTGGCATCGCGTACACCATACTTCATCGCGTTGTTCCTTTCCTTTCTTCAAATCTTGCAGCTGTATAGTCAAGTTATCAAGCTGTGTTTGTATCTTCGACATCTCGGCTGCATTTTCTCCAATCAGCGATGCCTCCAATCACATTGCAATCTCTAGAGCTTCACTGGGCGTCAAGATGTTTTGTTGCATCAATGGTAGCAGAATGTGTGGTAGTAGTGCTGCAATGAACCACTCTTTATGTTGGACAACGCTCATATCAAAACTAACCTTTTCCATCAGCGTCTTGAATCGCTGGTTGAAATCCCACACTGTCTCATTGGGATACTGCTTAATTTCTTTCAATTCCATAATATACTGAGCCTTTGCTTGGGCTTCCTAAATTTTGCAATCATTCCATCCTGGATCTCGTCTAGTGACTTCTCTGATCTCCTAGTGACTTCTGCCTGATCTGGATTATCTCTAAGTGTTTGGTTTGAAGAAATGTTTAAATTTTGAGTATTTTAACTTTTTCTCTGCCAACCCGAAACCCGACACTTGGACAACCCGAAACCCGAAACCCGAAAGTTTCGGGTGCGGGAAATTGGTGTTCTCATTTTTTTTGGATTTTCGTCATCCCGAAACCCGCAACCCGAAAGTTGCGGGTGCATGATTTCATTTTTTTGAAGTTTGTTTTATATAAACCTGAAACCCGACAATGTCGCATTATGGGAATCCATATTTTTGTTTGTCAGTTTAATAAAACCGAAACCCGAAACCCGATATTGCCGCGGGATTCGGAAATTACCTTTTTAACTTTGTGTTTGATTACGTCCTGAAACCCGCAACCCGCAACTATTGGGTTGTGGCTTTCGGGAACCTAGTTTTGATTTGGTTATATTTTGAAACCCGAAACCTGAAACCTGCCAGTGTTGGTTTTCGGCTTTTAGGAATGGTAAATAAAAATGTTTTATTGTGTTTCTAAACCCAATCCCGCATCTCGCATCGGATGATCTCAGCCATTCATTATTCCCAATCCTACGGTCATGATTTAACTTGGGTAAATTGATAAATACAGGTTTTTATTTACTTTCATTATCATTTTTACTCGCCGAAAATTACTCCATCGTGCTAATTTTACCATGGATTTCTTACTTCATCTGATTGTCAGTTTTCAGTTATCACGGGTAGGATTGCTGTCATTTCATTTTCGGTTGGTCTCTTGGTTGTTTGTGATTGTTGTTTTTTTATTTTTGTTTTCTTTATTTCGTTAGAAATTACGAAATTTTCCACTATGTCAAGAAGTACCCTGTCCAGGGCTGTTCTCAGAGATACCCTAACTAAAGACCCCAACTTTGGTATCTTCTCACATACCAGCAAGAAGGTCACTGAGACTTATCAAATGGATTGGTCTCGGATTTATGCTATATTCGACAACCATGACCTTTCGTAGGTAGAAATTGATAGGCTTTCCTATGAGAATATTAGGGCTTTCCAGATTCATGTTATTGTTGCACGGCCCGTTATCTTACCTTATACGGATGCAGTGAAGTGGATAGTTGAGAACGCTAATGTCAAAGACTAGTCTTTCAATGATACTCTAGGGAATCAATTGACTCATTTCCGTCCTGAGGTTTTTACTAGAGCTTTTTCTCTCAGGACACATGAGTATACCTTATCTCCTGACTTCATCCAATCCTCCAAGTCCCGTTACAATTTTGCCGAAATGATGAAGTCCTGGATGATAAAACCTAATGCTTTCGTGCTTAAGCCTGATAACCTATATCCAATTGCCTGGTTCAAGGAACCTTATTCTCTGCTAGTAGCTATGTTTTGTCTCCTGTTCGAACTCCCCAACTGTTCTTTGTTTAAAGCTGAATGGGCGCATATAGCGAACCATGTCTTGACTATTGGCGAGTCCTTCCCATGGGCTTCCATCTTGTCCTCGAAACTAAAAAATGCTATCGAAGATTACCAGAAGTCTCCTGCCTTCAAAAAACCACATTTCTTTTTATCTGCCTATGTAATTGATGTTTTTTGCTCAGAATTTCAATACCCCAACTTGAACTGGAATTGGACTTCAGGAGACCCACCTGTGCACATCTATCATTCAATCTTATGGGAAGAAAACTTTGTCCCTCTACTGTATGATATATGTGGTCAATTCTTGGGCACTCTCTATTTCAAGATTTTTAAGCAAGAAGCACCAGTATTTTCGGATGATTCCAAGGCACTCATCAATACTATCGGTGACTGGTATGTGTGTGAGTATTTCTCATATATCAGGGTCTGGGGTAGTAATACTATACATCTGTTACCTAGAATTGTTCCTGACAGATTGGCTTTGTAGGAAGTTTCATTTCAAACTATGACTGATGATATGTATAAGAAGCTTACAGGTCATAGAAAGAAGGGATGGCCTAAATTCCCTTTGAACCTTGGGTCATTGATCATCCCAACCTCCAACTTGGAAATGATCCTGGGTGGCCAAATGGTTGATTTCAAATTGGGATTTGCCCCTAAAAGAAAGCATGACTCCAAGAAGTTATTGGATGCACACTTCAAGAAAGCCCATATTAAAATGGACTATGTACATGAAAACACCCCAGATGACTCTATCTATCATGGAGTCAATTCATTTTCTGAAGTTTTTGCTAGAGCAAAAGAACCAGAAGAGCAGCATAACATTCTGCAATATCAGAAGGAATTAAAGCTTAGGATGCTAAGCTATAGGAAATTGGATTTGGACTTGCTGGATAAAGTAAGAAGAGAAAGAGAAGAAAGAGAAGCTCGGGAATCTAATTATCTTCAAATGGTGGTTCATTCAGAACAAGGAAAAGGAAAAACCCCCATCAAGGATTCTCCCCCCAAGAAAACAACAAAACAAGTCAAGTCCCTGTTATATACTTCTCAGCAGTTTCAGAAAGATCTGGCACAATTGACATCAGTATTGAAGACTCATGTTGTTGAACCCCAGAAGGTTATTGTGGATTCTCAAATGTTGGAGCCTTCAAACTCTCCTGAAATCATCAATGCAACTATGCAAGAAAATGATGATTTGGTGGTTACCCATGCTAGCTCAGCAAAAAGGAAAAGGATCCATGCCAATCCTCTCCCCAATTTTCATATTATTGACTGTGATATTATTGAAGAGCCTGAACCGCCAGTTTCAGTAACTAAGCAGATTACAGAACAAATCAAGATGATCACAGACTTGTTAAATGTTATTGAGGTGGACTACTCTGCTCAGGAACAGTCATTTGAAGACACCTCTGTTCAGGATTCTCCGGTTTCAACATCTTAGTTAACATCAGTTCAACAAATTTCTGCTTCATTTTCAGAGCACCTACCTCCCTTTTCATTGTCTCAATTGTTCAACAGTATAACTTCTTCTTCCACTACACTTTCAGGTAGTCAAGAGTTTTTCTCTATTTCTAAGTCCATGGTGCTAGAATCTCAAACCACTACCATTCCTACACAGTCACCAAAACCCATTCTGCTAATACCTTCCATCGATCAATTCACCTCCATTCCTTTTCCCATTCCATCCTCTCTCACAATTCAGGATAAGATTTCTGCAATTCCTCAATCTATACCATTAGCTATCTATGTTGCACCTAGCATCGAGGAACCACCTATAGTTCCTTCCTTGTCATCAACTCCCAATGCTGAAGAATAGACTCTTCGGTCTGAAGTTTCCATTTTGGTCCCTTCACCTACACAAATCCAATCACTTGTCCAAGATGTTTCTGTCTCAGTGGCCATTCCCCAAGTTACTATGTCTATCCCTCACCCTAGTGGTATTATGACACCTTCAATAATTTCCACTGTTAATGTTATTCACATCACTACTGAGGTAGTTGATGAATATGTAGATGAAGATGTGGTTACTATTGGAAAATATTTCTATAACAAGGAAGAGAAGTAAAGATGAGTAGGCATTGGAATCACTTGCTCTGATTCAAGTCTTATGGGCTCAACAAACTGGTGATCCTCATGCCGAAGCCATTGAAGCAGCAATAGTTTTGGGATCTTTCACTAGTGTCAATATAGATTGAGTTCAGTTATTGAACAGAGAGGTTGATCTTAAAAAGAAAAGAATTAAGGAACTTGAAGATGAGTTGGCCAGGATTAAGGATGAACATAGCCTCCTTGTGGCTAATATCAGGAAGGAATGGATGGAATGCTTACATGCATCAGAACAGGAGAACATCTCCTTTCAGAATCAGCTTAACACAGAAAAAACTCAAAACTCCATCCATGCAGAAAAGATAGCAACCTTGGAGATCCAAGTTGGAATTGTAACTTCAAATGCAGCTTCAGCTAATTCTTCTAAGTTTACACCACGGGAGTTCAAGGATCTGGCCTTGGAGGTTAATCATGGACATTATCAATTGCTTGAAAAGTTGGACATTGCACAAGATGAAATTAGGGAGATGTTTATTATCTTTGACAAACTGTCTTCTGACCTTGAGGTACAGAAAATCAAGAGAATTCAAGCTTCCAAAGCTCAGGACAAGGTTAGTGAATGGAAAAGGTATATTAAAAACATCCCAGTGGACCTCCCAATTCTTAACAGTCTTCAGATGAAGAAGAACAAAGCCTCCCTGAATACCTGGATTGAATTCAATGACTCTGCTGAAGAGATCATCAGAAAATCCAAAGATCTTTGTACTCGACGCTAGTATGTAGCTAAAAACATCATGAAAGCTCTACATATCCCATACATGGATCTTATTTTGAAGGCCCTTCCACCTAAATGTAAGCTGGAAGAAGTGGAGCGTGAATGTGAATAAACTGCACAGAAGAACTGGGCTATTGAAGCAGTCAATATTGATCATGTGGATGAGTTGATCAAGAAACCGCTCTCCTTTGAGAGCAAGATCCATTTTTACCTTCGCACTTGGCATAAGATTGCCAAGCATGACATGGAGAACAACATATGTAATGCCCAAATAGGCTTAGAGTCTATCAACTATCCAAACATAGATGAATTGTTAGAGATATATGATAAGTTGCAGGATTTTCTGGCCCAATAAACTCATTCGTGATTTTGGGATCCCTATCTTTTGGGAATTTCTCATTGTACTCTGTTGTTATATTTTTATTTAAGGAGGAATACCTCTCTTAGAAATGGGTTGGAATTTTTGGAATTGTAATTCAGCAGAAGATAAGACTGGGGATACTCTGTGGCCAAAGTCATTGTAATTTTGGTACAAGACATCTTAATACAGTAATGTTATCTTTGGATCCATCTTCTAGTTGTTACTCAAATTTCTTTGAGAATTTCTGATTTTATATTCCAAATTATCATTCGCTATATATATGATCTCTTGTTAGATATCTAATGAATGCATAAATCTATTGCATTGATTTTTCTGTATAACTAATGTATGTATGAAAATATTTGATTGAATTTCTTTAATTAAATACTTTCTTTATCGATTTCTGCAATTGATCGGATATATACATTCAATAATTGTTGATTTTTTAATCAACAAAGAGATAACAGGTTATATCTTGATGGTCCTTAAGCTTGAATTATCATTGTTTGATTTTCATTAAGTAATCATAATTTAAGTTAGCAAATATCTCATCTAAAGGCATTTCTGTTAAGGGTGATAAACTTTACACCTCAAGGTTTATCTGCACAAACGACAAGCTTTTCATCTTAGAATAGGTTTGACTTAAGATTAGATCCTTATTTCCAAATAGGTTAAGTTAGAATTGTTTATTGTTTTTTCATATCTTTGTTTTCCTTAATTGGGAAACTGATCTAATAGATCAAACCACTTACTCATAGAGTGCCAGCGGAGGCCGAATATTCGTGGGTGATTACAACACCAAACAGCTCAAGGATAGAATTTCCCTTGCATAGGGTCTTTCGAAGCCTTTGGCTGGGTTTTCATCCCCTATTGTGTGCTTGGAACCCTTTCCAACACCTTGCAGTTACCTGCACACCGGAGGCATCAACAGGCCCCGCAATGGGTTGTACCTCAAACGGTTCTATGCTTATGGTTATCCTACGTGAAACACCTTGTACATTATGTACTTAGTCTATTTTTTCATTTTTTTGTGTGTGTATTGATTTGGTTTTGTTTACCTTTGTTTGACCTCGACTTGTGCTTCTATGCGCAGATGTCGTCTTACTACGGGTTCGTAGATGGTGCTATCTGACATACCCATAACTTTGCTTCCGTATCATGGGTACTCTATTCCCCTTCCGGTGAGTTGATATCCTCAAGTGGCATCTACATAGGCCCCACAAACAACAATGTTGCAAAGTACCATGCAATCATCGGACTCCTGAATGAAGTCACCTCTCTTGGGATCTGCACTTTTTCAGTCTACCTGGATTCCCAACTCATGGTATCCCATTTGAATCGTGTCTACACTGTCCGCGAACCTACATCACTTCGATTATTTAGAAGGGTATGCCTCTTGGAACGATCATTCAATTTCATTCAATATCAACATAGACCGAGAGAATTCAATATGATAGTTGATTCATTAGCTAATTATATATTGGATTGGCACGTTTCTCATACATAAAAACACATCACAACAAAACACACAAGTCGCTGTAAATAAGCAAACCATAGAAATAGATCCATATGTATAAATATCACATCCAACCATTTTTTTCTGAGTGCATATAATAAGATGCGTCCAAAAACAAAATTTGGGATCATGTCCCATACAAAATTTGGCTCCCAGTCCTACATATCGTGTACATGCCGCTAAAAACAAACACTGCTATCTAAAGAGCTAGTCATCATCCTCGCGCTGCTCATGGTAGCACACCACAGCTCTAGCCACCCAACGAAGTAGTCGGCTGATATGCCCTAGCACACCTACAGTATGCCTCTGGAGATGGAGTGGAATTTCATCCATCCTCATAGCAGGAACACCCATGGTCAAACCCTGAAGATTCCGCTCTACATCGCGGATCCCTCCTGCTTCTTCTTCCTCCTCCTCATCCTCATCAGCAGTGTGATGCTGAACACCTCCTCGGCATAGTGGTGAATATCCCACTGGGCTCCTTGTTCCGCAATCTGTGGCATGAACATGTACATAAGTTAAATGTTTCAACACATCGAAAAAATCACAAAAAATCATATATTATTAAAAATACCAAAAACACAACTGTGAAGGTCACATACCTGATCCATCCCAATCCTCGTCATCGGGAAGTGCCAAGTCGATATCCTCACAAAATTCTACCCCTTCATAGGGATAATCCTCGATCATGATGATATGCTCCTCAAGCCATGAGAAAAAGTCCTTGCCGAAATCTAAGACCTATGGCCCACCGAGCTATCCCGCATAGTCGCTCCACCTCCCCATCCAAGGCTCGGTTGCAGGATGGCTCGACATACTCACTTGAGGATGAAATAGGGGTACTCTCTCTAGAAAAAATGTAACCAAGATACTCCCATACCCAAACTGACGAGAGTCCCCATTTTTGTATTTGGTGACCTAATCCTTGAGGTTGACCAGGACCCCTTCACGCCAGTTGAATAGCATCGGTTCCATACACTCTATCGCAAGCGTCATATGTCCCCGTGTAGGATGGTGGGGACCCACAGTACCCTCTACGCATGCAATGGTATACAACACAATTCTTAGGGGGAGCTTTATCATCTATTTTATGGGCACTTTCCCAATTGTCTTACGGGAACCTGTCTGCAGTAGCGAGCAACATAATCATTTGTGCTCTCTTTTGAGGCCCTGTGTCCAGAAAGGATGACCCTTTCCCCTCTCTTAGAGAGGCCGCTCAAGAATTATATTTCCTCTAGTTCTATCTCAAGGGTATGTTCCCCAATACAGAAAGATTGAATATCGCTATCCCACAGTTGTATTATGTGATTCAAGATCTTTCCTTGCTTGCGAATCCCTCTTGTTTTGAAGAACTTCAGTAGACCACATTCCCGCAGCGCGGTTAATGTGACTTGATCATTTAAATACACCCTATCATCATGTATGTGCTCTCTCTCTTTCCACTCAACCATTTTCTCTCGAGTAAGCTGCAAACTCCTGCAAAATGCCAAACAAAACATCCATGAGAAGATGAAAGTCTGATTTTATGCCGAACTTGAGAAACCACTTTGAAAATTTTCCTATTTTGCATAATTTTCGTGCCTGGGCGTTAGTCGGCTAGGCGAAAACTGTGAATTTTCAGGCGCCTCTCAAACCCTGTTACGCAAAAAACGCAGAATTTTTTCACTTCTCGATTAAGGGAGGCCGCAAAAAATCCCGAGGGCGAAATTCATTCCCTAAGGGCCCTCAAAAAATCCAAAAGCTGGCATGAAATCAAGAAATAAAAACATGAAATGACAGAGGATCTCAAAAGCTTCTACCTGGCGCAAACGACGGTCGAAATGGTGCCCTAGATTGCCGGATATGGTCGCTTGAAGATTTTCCCTCCAATGGATGAAATTTCCTCTTTGGGTAAATATGGCCAAGCTAAATGAGTAATTTCTCCTTTTACCTTCTATTTATACAAGTTACATGACTATTTTTACTCATTATTTATTTTTTTTTAAAACCTTTTTAGGTCAAATTCTTCATATTACTAATATTCCTTTTCCAAGGTTTGTAAACCGCTTTTGACAGGATCTCCTATGCTGTTCACATTGGCATTATTACACTTTTTGACCTTCATTTCGAGCTTACTTTATCTTTTTTGTGCTCTGGACTTAAACCTGGAAAAGATTCCAAGTGCCTTTTCACACCCGTGTCGTGCTTGTTAAAATTAAGTAAACAGTGTCAAGCTTAGTCGACTTTAATCGTGCTCATAAAACAATGAGGAAAGTATTATTTTGGTATTATTTTATTCTTTTTTCGAACCAAAGTGATTAAAAATTATGAAAAAGACCATTGGATTTCTCTTTAAGCTCTTTTCGGACTCCCCCTTTACGAAAAGATCGCCAAGTTTACTTGTCTCTTTCACACTTTTAAAAGTATTTGAAAGGACGTCTATTCTATGATAGGTTACCCCTTTTTCGGCCCGTCTAGACTAGTTGCGAGAAAGGTATACCTTAGTCAACCTTTGATTGGGAGAGTTCTCTCAAGAATCGTTTTACACTTTTTCGGATCTGAGGGACTAACTTTACAAAAAAGTCCATTTTGGAGTCTTCTTTAAGTTATTTCAGACTCTCTAAACATGAAAAACTATCGAGTTTTCATTCTTTGAACTCGTTAAAATTCAACATAGAAGGGCCCACATTGCGACGAACCCCTCCTTTCTCTGGTTCGTAAAACATGCGATATCGGACTCATTCGTTAGATGAGCTATACCGAGCATCCATTATCCTCTTCAAGCTCGTAAAACAACAAAGTGGTATTCGTCATTTATGATGGGTGGAAATTGGGAAATGAGTCAGGTTTACCCTTTTGGTAGCCTAAAATTCATCACCTTTGAACATGGAATGCTTCCACACCTTGTCTTCTTTTGGGTATTCACTTTTTCGTGCTGAGTTATAATCATAGTCCTGAGTCACCTCTCTAGCCATGATTCCACTCTCCTTGTGGTTGTTCTTTGCTATTTAAAAAATCCCTGCTACCAAGCTCTACTTCATGTTGTTATATGTTCAAAGGGTCAGCGTTTCTCTGAGTCATACATTGTGTCAAACCTTGCATTGTGCCAGTACATGTTCTTTCAAAACCATTGCTTCACATCTCTCTCCTATCGATTTCATGTCGATGATGTGGGATTCATGATGGCCCACCTTCGACGAGTCTATTCCTGACGACACCAACTCACTATCCAGGAATTAGGCTTAGGGATCAACAATCAGTACCTTGGTACTTGCATGCCTCAATGGCAAGTTTCCTCCCATTCGACAATAGGTTTTCATCACTAACCTCTAATCGAATTATCTCATGCGTTTTCGATGTCAACTCATCTATTCGCATTTCGTTGAGATGTACTAGAGATACCTTGGGGATCATTGTCATCAGTGGTGATTTCCCTCATGCGTGTTAACAACTTTCATAATTGGTTGGTAATCAAGTAGCTTCTTCCATGTTCGACTTCAAGACATTGTAATCACTTGGCCAGATTCGTATCATTTGAGATTGGGTAGAAGACCCTAGACGTTCCAGATATTGTTTCCATGTCCAGGTTGTGATGGCGATTATTGAGTAGGTCTCCATATTGATGACCTCATTATTGTATTGTCACACAGATCCACTTGCTGGAATATTCACACCATCATGTAGTCATGCAGGCATGCAGTCATGCATTTGCATGCAATTGCATGCATCTAGTCATGCAATCATGCATGCAACATGCATCATGCAAAGGCATGACTGCATGACTAGATGCATGCAATTGCATGACTGCATGACTAGATTCATGCAATTGCATGCAAATGTATGACTACATGCTTGCATGACTGTAGGCATGCAATCATGCAGTCATGCATTTTTATGCAATTGCATGCATCTAGTCATCATGTGGATGGTACTCCCAGCACCTAGAGCTCACTTTCACCTCCCAAGAGCCTGTCTTCATCCCCCCAGTTGACCTCCCACCTACCTAAAGCGCCTTCTTTGATTTTCTACATGGAAAGTGCGCATTGGTTCACATACCACACTCAGTTAGTGCGCCTTTGCTCACCTACCTTCAGTTATCACTCAATTAGGGTGCATTATCTTACCTACCGGGAGTTATCACTTAGTTAGTGCATGGATTGAGTAGTTGTTCCACTGATTTCTCATGCTAACTACCTATAGCTCCTAGTTATCTATTTTTAGAGTGCCACTTGACCCTTTGACATCCTCATGCACCCCTTTTGGAGTCTCCATTCCCTGATTTATGCCTAGATGGTTATGTTAGACTCAGTTGGACACACTTGACTAACTCTTACCATTTATGACTAATACTATTGACTGGATGATGTCTCCATTATTATCCAAGGTAGACTTTGAGCTCTGATTCGAATTCCCTACTTGGCTAATTCAAATTCTATATGATGCTACATCACAGTTTATTTTATGACTCTTTACATTCATTATTCCATGTATGATACTAATATTGTCTATTATTCTATGTTTATGAGTGATTATTGATTGCATGTTTCTCTTTTTCTTTGAAACATTCTTGAGAGTTTGATTGTGATTTTGTTACAGTTGCTAGATCCCTTGCAGATTATCACATGGTATCAAATCAATCAATCAACTATTCAAATTGCAGCAGTTGTAGCAGTAGCAGTTGCAGCATTTCTTTGAGCAGCTATCTTTCACTTGAGCACCAAAAGCCTCTGAGTTTCCACAACAAATCCTAGTGCTATTACTTGAATTCATTGGAGAAATCCAGTGAGTTCTAGCCAAGTGTGAAGGACTTAGTCTATGTGCTCAGTGTTCAAAAGGTAGTGTTCAGTCGAAGTGTAGCATTCTCCATTAGCAAAAAATATTCTTGTTCTGCAGGTTTATTCACCCATTCGAATTATCCTTCAACAATTTGACCTTCTCTGTTCATATGGATCTAAAGCTCGCATCTTACAACTATGTTGAGTGGAAATCCAAGATGGATCTCTTCATGAGAACCAAAAGCTTCACCAGAATACTCAATGGAATGATGGTAGAGCCTCTCAATGCAGTTGAAAATTCCAAGTACTTGGATAGGCTTGATGAAGCAGTTGGTCTCCTCCTTCTCTCAATTTCTGAAGATCTTCACTTCCATGTCATCGATCTTACATCTCCTAAAGATGTTTGGGACAAGATCGAATATTTTTTTGGACAGAAAGATGATATGAAAGGACACAAATTGGAGAATGAACTCATCTCTTTGAGTCCCGACAGCTTCGAATCAATCAATGCCTTCCTCACCAAGTTCAAAAGCTTGATATCACAATTGAAAAGATATGAGATAGTGAAAGAAGACAAGCAGCTTATTCTTTCCATCCTCTCAAAGTTGGGGCCAAACTTCTCATTTTTTGTCTCTACTTTCCAGTCAGCTAAGATGTTCATTCCAAAATGGAAGTTTCCCTCACTTGATGACTTCATCCAATCTCTTACTCAAGAGGAAGAGAAGTTAATCTCCATGGGAATGATCAAACCCAAGTTGGATCCGGCCCTTACAGCTGCTGAGGCCAAAAGGGTGAATGGTAAAGGTAAGAAAAATATTTCTAATAAGAGATCGAATGATACAAAGGCTACAGATAGTCCATATCAGTTGGATGTGGCTTCGAACTCAAGGAAGACCAAGCATTATTAGAAGGAAAGATCCAAGTGCACATATTTTCATAGAGGTTTCCATCCTAAGAGTACTTGCATGAAGAATACTATAGATTTGATGGCTCATTTACTTGAGAAGAACAATCTTCCTGTACCTGCATGTGCAAGGAAGAAAGATACTGATACTGAACCTTCTAGATCCGAAGACAAAGAAAGATGTCATGCCCTCATGGAAAGTACATCAACAGATTCTTCTTTCATCATAGATTCAGGAGGTACATTTCATGTCCCAAATTGACATTGAGTCACAATGGCCTAAGCACATTGGACATATTCATTAGATTTTGTCAAATTGATGCTAAGGGTCAAATAATTGCCAAGGAGGAAAATTACTAGTTTCCTAGGTTTGGGGTAGAAACTTTGGGATTTGGGATAAGAGGAATAATAAATGATATTTGAACATTAGAATGGCATAAATATTTAATAAAGGAACTAAATAAATATATGCAAGTGAAAATCAAGTGGCATTTTATCATGAAGACACGTGGAGGAAGGGGGACCCACATATGGCTAGATTTCTCCACTACACTTGGCATCATTCTCTCACCAATTCGAATTCAAGTTGAATGGTAATATACTTGGGGGATTTCAAAAGGTATTATTCATTGCATGACTCATCCAAGATCGAAATGTAGAGGAAGAGTAACTCCCATGGAAGAGGAAGAGGCAATTTGGAGCTAGTGAGACACTTGGGCTAGATTCCCTAGCTCTATGACAACAATGATGAAGATGCTATGACACCTATGACACAAATCATACCTGAAGGCTGAAATATGACATATATGACATGTAATGGCTAAAACCATCCTCCAAGAGGGAACTCAAGGGAGTTAGGGCAGCTAAGATGCTTCCACATGTGATTTGGTGGAAGTGGGAGACTAGGAATTATTGTACAAGTGGCGTTCTTTGGAATCTCTTCCCAACTTGATTTGGCATGAGTCTCTTGGAAGGAATTCGACCCATGGAGGACATTATAAGTTTAGAAATTTCAATAACAAAGAATGAAACCAGCTTTTGATCATTTGAGAAATTTTCAATTGCATTTGTGAAGAGGGAGAGCTAATGGATGACTAGTTTCTTGCCTTAACCAATTTCGAGGGTGAAAGATTCCCATCCAAGTTGGTAATTGGAAAGGCCATTCAGAAATTTCATTTGGAGCTTTAATGGACTGTTTATTTACAGGTGTAAGCTACAGGGCAGCTCATGGTTTATTCTTGTGCAGCACACTCTCTCAACCATTTCTAGTTTTGATGGCATATTCTTGACCCTTGAGGGAGGGCGTTTTTGGTGATCTCTTTTACTCTTTGGGAGATCTTCTCATGATCTATTTATATTTTAATATAATTAATATACTATGTTCTTCATATCCAGAAAGTTTCAGGTTGAAATACTGCTGTGAATATTTAATTAATATTATTATTTATAACTAAATAGATTATTAGGTTAATAAGCAAAAGGGTGTAACCCTTCGCTATTCTTGCTAAAGCCCTATAAAGGCGAGTTTATTGTAACTTTATCATCAGCTATCAATATAATATTATATTTTTATCTCAAATATGGAAAATGGATTCGTTTCTTAACTTAGTGAACGGATACATTCACTGCATTTGGTATCAGAGCACGGATTCGGCTCCTTCGACCTGAGCTCGAATTTGGCTCAAACTCAGAGCGGACTCAATCCTCCTTAGGTGAGCTCGGAATCGGCTCATTCCTCCATTCCTCTACATTTAACTTACTTCGGCTCAATCCCTGCTCACTCCACACTACACCACTCCCAACCCCTTCCATCTGCAGCTCCCGCCACCTGCGCCTAGCTCCGCTCCTGCTCTTGCCTTCTCTCTTCTCATTACTCCTCCAATGCATTAAAACCTCACATCCTTATTTCCACGTGCACCTCTTAAAATCACACCCACAGCCTCCTTTGGGCTCTCCAATCCAATTCTACCGCTTCTACTCTCTACCAACCACTCTCCCCTCGCCATTTCCCATGCTCCCACAATCCATTTTTCCCTCCACGCACTTCCATCCCTGCCTACCCACTCTCCATTCGTCCCTCATACCTGCACGCTCATGTCCCCACGCATCTACTCCATGCAGCTCCTCCAACACACTGTGACCTCCAAGACATCTCCCTTATCCCCACTACTTTCTCATCACCCGCCCTGCCCTAGCTCGCTCCCACGCTGCTTCTACTCCTTCTGCGCACTCTCCCTTCGTACCCTTCTCCACATCTCCCCACGCCGCCTTCCCTGCACACATCGACTCATCCTCCCACCGCAGCTACCATCTCCCTACTTATCCACCATTTCAACCCCCTCTCTCCCTTCTACGACCCCCTCTCCCCACTATCCCCCACAGCCACCATCACCTGCAACCCATCTCTTCTCCACCATTTCGTCTCCCTGCTCGCCCTCCCTCTCCTTCATGCCCTGCGCACCCTCCTCTTGATGTGCCTTCCCTCAGAACCCTCCTCCTCACACCCTACACACCCCTTCTACTATTTCTCCTTGTCATTTCCCTTGTTAGGAATTTTATCAAAATGACAATTTTCACTTTTTTCCCTAGTTAGACCTTTGACTAGTTTTGATCTCTAGGTCCCAAATTTGCCCCAAATGATCCTAAATCTTCTGAGAATGTATATGAATTATATTAGAACATAAATATGTGTTTCAAGGATTCCTTTGTACCTTTAAAATACCTCTGCAAATCCTCTTTCAATTCTAGTCAATGTAGGTAACTTTACTAGTGATTTCCCTTTGACTAGCATTGGTCTATAGGTCTCAAATTGACTCCAAATGCCTTCAAATATTCAAGGAAGGTGTATGAATGATATTAGTACTTGAATATGATGTTCAGGAATTACATATGGCCACCAAAATACCTCTGCAAACTCTCTTAATATTTTGGACCAAATATGTAATTTTACTAGTAATTTGGGGTTCAAATCCCCCTGGGGTAAGTACTGAAAATGGCTTCCCAAATGCCTCCAAACCCACTCAAATTTATGAACAGAGGTATGGAATGTATTAATTATGTTATTAATGTCTCATGTGCACTATTAATTTATTATTATATATGTTCCAACCCTCTCCCATTCAACTGCAAAAATCACCAATTCGACCCTTGGGGAAATGGCACTATTTCTTCTCCCAATGCAATTAAACTGAGTAAAAATACTTCAAATGCTCAAGTACAGTACATGAAACTTGTAAAATACATCCATGTAAGTCCATTAATCAAAAATTCATCATAGAATCATCCATTCATTCTAATTCATCAGCATTACATTGATTCACAACAAGGTAGTGGGGAAATGGCATTGTTCTTTCACTAAAATTGAGATTTATACATTTCTACTTGGAATTTCGACCTAAAAATTTATTTATATGAAGAAAAGAGTATTTAATTCATATTAGAATAGAAATGGGGCATTATAATCTCCCCCAAAGAGTACAATAGCTCACCAAAAACGCCCTCCCTCAAGGATCAAGAATATGCCATCAAAACTGGAAATGGTTGAAGGAGTGAGCTGAAATAGAAGAAACCATGAGTTGCCCTGTATCTTACACATTCAAATAAAGACTTCATTAAATCTCCAAATGAAAGGTCTGAATTTCCTTTCCAATTACCAACTTGGATGGGAATCTTTCACCCTCGAAATTGGCTAAGGCAATAAACTAGTCATCCACTAGCTCTCCCTCTTCACAAATGCAATTGCAAATTCTACAAATGATCAAAAGCTGGTTTCATTCTTTGTTATTGACATTTATAAAGTTATAATTTCCTCCATGGTTCGAATTCCTTCCAAGAGACTCATGCCAACTCAAGTTGGGAAGAAATTCCAAAGAACGCCACTTGTACAACAATTCATAGTTTCCCACTTCCACCAAATCACATGTGGAAGCATTTTAGCTGCACTAACACCCTTGAGCGCCCTCGTGGAGTCTAGTTTTATCCCTGACATGTACTATATGTCATATGTCAGCCTTCAGGTCTCATTTGTGTCATAGGTGTCATATCATCTTCATCATTGTTGTCATAGAGCTAGGGAATCTAGCCCAAGTGTCTCACAAACTCCAAATTGCCTCTTCCTCTTACATGGGAGTTACTCTTCCTCAATATTTCGACCTTGAATGAGTCATGCCATGAATAATTTCTTTTGGACTCCCCCAAGTATGTTACCATTCACCTTGAATTCGAATTGGTGAGAGAATGATGCCAAGTGTAGTGGGGAAATCTAGCCATATGTGGGTCCCACTTCCTCCATGTGTCTTCATGATCAAATGCCACCTTGATTTTCACTTGTATATATTTATTTAGATCCTTTATTAAATATTTATGCCACTCTAATGTTCAAATATCATTTATTATCCCCATTATTCCAAATCCCAAAGCTTCCACCCCAAACCTAGGAAACTAGTAATTTTCCTCCTTAGCAATTATTTGACCTTTAACATCAATTTTACAAACTCTAATGAATATGGACAATGTGACCCAATTCCAAATTTGGGACATGAAAAATCCTCCCTTCCCAATATTGCTTTTCCTCAAGCAATTTCAAACATGGGTGTTGAAAAACCTGCTTCCTGTATAATTCTTTGAAGTTGCCATTGAATTGCCCAACCTTGAGTCTTTGAGTTTCCTTGAAGATTTTAGAGAGGAACCACCATGCTTGTTGCTTCACTACTCTGATAAAATTCACTTTATTAAGTGGTAAATCCATCTCCCATACTTCTTTTTTCCCCAAAAAAATTCAAACCAATGAGACAAAAATTATTCCAAGGTCCCATTGCTTGTATTGCACCCCAACAATTAAAAGTGCTCTCCAACCCATACCATCAGATAAGAGGATTCCTGGATCCCATTTTCTTGTATGCATTCTTCCAAACATCTTGAGTACAAAATATATATCATCAAAGTACATAACAACATAATGAAAATGTACATCAAGAAGATGCTTCATCAAAGAATCATGAAAGTGTTTATACCTCCAAGTAAGTAGACCACCATTTGCTAGGTGCATACAATCTTCAAGTGACCAATCAAATCTTCTCCAATGACATAGGTGAGGATCCCATGTCCGATAGTTCTACTCCAAAAGAACGTGATATGCATCAAAATATTCAACCATGCATTCTTTCATCCAAGAAATGAATGAAGAATCTCCACTAAAATCTGAACCAAATAATGAGCAGGAAAAACAAGGAGACTTCAGAGGACTCAAAGAAGTCTCATCCATACATCCATGAGGATATGTATCATCATAAGGTAAAGCAATATACTGCTGCAATTCTAAATAATGAGGTGCTCTATTCATGTCATCATCAAAAGGAGAGGTAGGAGTTTCATACCCCTCATGTGGCACCACTAGAAAAAAACCTTTCACCCAATTTTCATCCCAAAGTGATGTGGCTGGAAAAGAAGTGTGGGGTGAGGAATTATGAACCAACTTTAATTCTTTACAACTCTTACCCATTGAAATATTTAATTCATCTTCTCCATAATTGGTTGGTCCAACTATTGTGAGATCATGTACCTCTTCCAAGGCTTTGCAACTCTCTCCATGAGGCAACTCATAATCCCTTTGAACAAGGACAAGTGCTTGTCCTTCTTCTTGTTTTAGTGTAGCATCTTCAAGAACCTGCATATCAACATGTACCTCATGTTCCACAATTACATTAGGTTATTTTTTTGTGACATAAATTATTTTATCCTTTTCCTTGAAAAGAGAACCATTGCTCATTATTTTTTTCGAGTTGCTTCCAAGTTCACTAAGCAACAATTTGAACTCTTGAAAGTATTGCCTCCATTGGTATTCAAAGGATGGCTTAATTAATTTTCTAAACTCCTCATTCTCCTATAAGGTTCCTTTCTCATCCTTACTCATGGTGACCAATGAATGCACTTCTTCTCCTACTTCTTCCCTTTCACCAAAGTACATCCAGTTTCCGTTTCTAAGGGTGGTGGATTATTTCTTTGACTCCTAGTATTAATTAATGTTCTACCACATCAAATTCCAAGACCATGCTCTGATACCACTATAATGTCCCTTGTTAGGAATTTTATCAAAATGACAATTTTTCACCTTTTTCCCTAGTTAGACCTTTGACTAGTTTTGATCTCTAGGTCCCAAATTTGCCCCAAATGATCCCAAATATTCTGAGAAGGTATATGAATTATATTAGAACATAAATATGTGTTTCATGGATGCATTTGTACCTTTCAAATACCTCTGCAAATCCTCTTTCAATTCTGGTCGATGTAGGTAACTTTACTAGTGATTTCCCTTTGACTAGTATTGGTCTCTAGGTCTCAAATTGACTCCAAATGCCTTCAAATATTCAAGGAAGGTGTATTAATGATATTAGGACTTGAATATGATGTTCAGGGATGACATATTTCCACCAAAATACCTCTTCAAACTCTCTTAATATTTTGGACCAAGTATGCAATTTTACTAGTAATTTGGGGTTCAAATCCCCCTGGGGTAAGTACTAAAAATGGCTTCCCAAATTCCTCCAAACCCACTCAAATTTATGAAAATAGGTAGGTAATGTATTAAGGATGTTATTAAGGTCTCATGTGCACCATTAATGGATTATTATATCTGTTCCAACCCTCTCCCATTCAACTGCAAAAATCACCAATTCGACCCTTGGGGAAATGGCACTATTTCTTCTCCCAATGCAATTAAACTGAGTAAAAATACTTCAAATGCTCAAGTACAGTACATGAAACTTGTAAAATACATCCCTGGAAGTCCCTTAATCACAAATTCATCATAGAATCATCCATTCATTTGAATTCATCGGCATTACATTGATTCACAACAAGGTAGTGGGGAAATGGCACTGTTCTTTCATTAAAATTGAGATTTATACATTTCTACTTGGAATTTCGACCTGAAAATTTCTGGAGATGAAGAAAAGAGTATTTAATTCATATTAGAATATAAATCGTCCATTATAATCTCCCCAAAAGAGTACAATAGCTCACCAAAAACACCCTCCCTCAAGGATCAAGAATATGCCATCAAAACTGGAAATGGTTGAAGGAGTGAGCTGCAATAGTAGAAAACATGAGCTGCCCTGTAGATTACACCTGAAAATAAAGACTCCATTAAATATCCAAATGAAAGTTTTGAATGTCCTTTCCAATTACCAACTTGGATGGGAATCTTTCACCCTCGAAATTAGCTAAGGCAAGAAACTAGTCATCCACTAGCTCTCCCTCTTCACAAATGCAATTGAAAATTCTACAAATGATCAAAATCTGGTTTCATTCTTTGTTATTGACATTTATAAATCTCTAATTTCCTCCATGGGTCGAATTCCTTCCAAGAGACTCATGCCAACTCAAGTTGGGAAGAGATTCCAAAGAACGCCACTTGTACAACAATTCCTAGTTTCCCACTTCCACCAAATCACATGTGGAAGTATTTTAGCTGCCCTAACACCCTTGAGCTCCCTCTTGGAGTCTAGATTTAGCCCTGACATGTCCTATATGTCATATGTCATCCTTCAGGTCTGATTTGTGTCATAGGTGTCATAGCATCTTCATCATTGTTGTCATAGAGCTAGGGAATCTAGCCCAAGTGTCTCACTAACTCCAAATTTCCTCTTCCTCTTCCATGGGAGTTACTCTTCCTCTATATTTCGACCTTGGATGAGTCATGCCATGAATAATTTCTTTTTGACTCCCCCAAGTATGTTACCATTCAACTTGAATTCGAATTGGTGAGAGAATGATGCCAAGTGTAGTGGGGAAATCGAGCCATATGTGGGTCCTACTTCCTCCATGTGTCTTCATGATCAAATGCCACCTTGATTTTCACTTGTATATATTTATTTATATCCTTTATTAAATATTTATGCCACGCTAATGTTCAAACATCATTTATTATCCCCATTATTCCAAATCCCAAATCTTCCACCCCAAACCTAGGAAACTAGTAATTTTCCTCCTTAGTAATTATTTGACCTTTAACATCAATTTTACAAACTCTAATGAATATGACCAATGTGATTAGGCCATTGTGACCCAATTCCAAATTTGGGACATGACACTCCTCCTCTTCCAACCGCCTTCCTCCACTTACTCCCCGCCAATTCTCCCAACTCCTCCACGTAAAAACCCTACAAAAATAAAAATTCAAAAAAAAATAAAGTTAAATAAATATAATATTCACCTTTATTATATTTCCACTATATAATATATAATAATATTACTATTTTCAAACAATAATTATTATTATATTATTAATACTCATTTACTACAACTTGATTTTAGTAATAATTATTATTATTATTAATTAATTAAGTCCGGCAAATTGGACCCAAATATTCACCCCCGAGACCATCAACAACCATGGCGGAATTCAAGGCCCTTGTTGCCAACCAAGAAAAATTCGGAGAAGAAACAAAAAATAACAAGGCACTTAAGAAAGGAATTAAAGAAGATGTTATTCTAGTACTAGGAAGGAAACTTGATGACAAAGTAGACATTATGCACGAGAAACAAAAAGAGTTAGATAACAAGATGTGTGCGATGACATAGAACAAGCACCATGGCACAAAACTTGAGCATGATGACACAGAACCAAAATACCATAATGGAAATGTTACAAAAACTAAGGTCTAATACAAACCATATCAGTAACTCAGATATGTTGGGCCACTATGTCAACAAAAATGAGAGTAACAAAATTGATCAAGACAATAAACAAGACAAGGAGACTAAATATCGTAGGGATGACCAAAATACCAATAATATTTTTGATAAAGATGAGCTCAACCAAGATCATAATGAGAGTCAATCTAGTATCATTGACAATAAGGACAATCCATACAATGACAAAAGATGGATCCTACAAAATGCAAAGGAATCAGATATCGTAGATTCATCTTCTACCTTAACTCTTCTACCACCCTGGAGAAACCTAAATGTAACACTATCAGGTGACTTTGAGTGTGAGAAGCCTCACGAAATGCCACTTATTGAGATAACTCGTAAGGATAATCAAATGAAAACATTACGTGATGACATCCTAAATATCGTAGGACAAGCAACTTCTAAAACAAGGCTTGATATGGTCAATCACAAAAATACTCCTCGTATTCATGTACAAGGAAAATGGGATAACAATAATAAACATAATGGAGTACAAATTCAAGTTACAAATGAAAGCTAGATGACAAACTATTGCGTAAATACCAAGCACATACCTAATACCAGTTCTAAAAAAGACATAAAGGAAGTAATGACATTGTTTCAACACAAAATGAGAATGAAAATATGACAACAATAATCTAATCTTTGAGGACAAAGCTTTCCTAAGGGGAAGGCAATGCTGTAAATATTTAATTAATATTATTATTTATAACTAAATAGATTATTAGGTTGATAAACGAAAGGGTGTAACCCTTCGCTATTCTTGCTCAAGCCCTATAAAGGCAAGCTTATTGTAACTTTATCATCATCTATCAATATAATATTATATTTTTATCTCAAATATGGAAAACGGATTCATTTATTAACTTAGTGAATGGATACGTTCACTGCAAATACCAAGTTCTTATATGTAAAATGGATTATTAATGAGAAAACAGTGACCATTCTCCCACTAGATTGATGTATGCCAATGTAATGATGATGATTTCGAATGGAAGAATATTTATATGATATATTTATGATGTATGGACTTCCATTGATGATTATTACAATTTTCATGTTCATCACTTAAGCATTTGGAGCCATCTTGCTCAGTTTTATTTTATTTGAAGAAGATTTCATGTTATTTCCCCCAAGGTCAAACTAGTGATTTTTGCTGATGTTTGGGAGCAGTTTAGAACAGAAAAAATAATTGATTAATGGTGCACATGAGACCTAGATAATGTCCCTCAAGAATACCCTACCTCTATTCATAATTTCGAGTTATTTTGGATGCATTTGGAGAGTCATTTCCAGTACTTACCCTAGGGGGATTTGAACCCCAAATTGCTAGTTAAATTCCATACTTTGTTCAGAATCTTAAAAAAAAAATCAGAATTATTTTGATGGTAATAAATCATCCATGAACATCATAATAAATTACAAATATCATTCATACACCTTCACTAAATATTTAGAGGCATTTGGAGCCAATTGGAGACCTAGAGACCAATACTAGTCAAAGGAAAATTACTAGTAAAGTTCCCTAGATTGGCCAAAATTGAAAGAGGATTTGCAAAAGTATTTTAGAGATCTAAAAGAATCCATTAAACACATATTTATGTTCTAACATCATCCATATACTTTCTCAAAATATTTGGGAGCATTTGGGGCAAATTGGAGACCTAGGCATCAAAACTAGTCAAAGGTCGAATTTGGAGAAAAAGTGAAAAATTGGTCCTTTTAATAAAAAAAATTTAAAAAGGGTCATTACAGTGGTTTCATAGCATGATATTGGCACCTTATGTGTTCTGATATTTATGAGGACAAGAATTCAAGGACCGCCATTATATATTGAAACCAAAAGTGTTTTTGTTGAAGAGGAAAAAGTAAGGAAAATAAGCAAATGGGTGAGCGTATTTTCTCAAGCACATGACCCCATAATAGAGCAAATGAATTTCAAAGAACACCAGGGCCTACTGTACCAAAATTTATTGATTCCAAATATGTGGAATAAATTCATCTCGAATGGAAAAACTTGAGTGAAGGTTGCAGAAACATTATACCATTTTATCAATACCTCATTATCAAAAACAAGCTCAAGATGAAGGAAGGTAATAAGAATCCATTTCAAAATAGAGATTACAAAGATATTGATCCTAAGGAAAACAAGGGGAAAAATGCATCAGCTTGCTTGAAGGAGAAAAAGGAAGAGACATCATAAGAGCATGAAGAAGATTCTATTGAAAATATGGAAGATCATTTTGAGACACCTTCTACCTTAGACATGAACCAAAAAGCATCTACTGATGGATGCTTGAACTATGAAGAAGTACCTATTGATGGGTGCTCACACCTCTCCGTTGGTGACATAGAGATCACTTTTTAAAGTGTTTTTGCAAGCCAAACCTCCATTAAACATGAATGTGAAGACCTTGTAGCAGTTGAAGAAGTAACAATATCAACTTCCCCATCACCACTTGAGCTTCATGAAGTTGATCCAAGCAAGAAAGAAGAATATGAGGAGGTTCATTTGAAAGAGCCTCATTTTCTTGAAGGGTCCTTAAATATGAATGAAAAGAAGATCCAAGAATCCCTCGACATTCTCCATAACACTCAATCATTGGTGTCAAATTCTTGTTGGAGAGCTACTTCATTGGAGGAAACATCCTTCCTTGAAGACATGGAGAAGATTCAAAGAGAAATGTGCCACATCAAAGGTAATTTCATGTCTTTGCTTTTTTATAGAAACCATTTGTTTGAGCTTAATGAATTGTTACATGATGCATACTTGAAGAATAATGCGGATAATCATAAGCTCACAATTCAAAATGAGCAACTTCTTGGAAAGTTGCAAGATACTTGTTTATCCTCCTATGTTTCAGATTGTCAAATGGTAGATTGTTTGGAGGATTCTCATGACATGGGGGATCATGAGAAATGTGGAAATTTGAATGTTCTTGATGTGTTTGAAGATGAACTTGAAGAGATCCAAACACTTGATGTGGTGGAAGATGAACTTGAATTGTCTCTTGATGAAGGTTATGCAATTTTTAAAGAAGAGCATGATTCCTCTACATTGGAACCAATCTATGACAAATATTTCACACTTTTGAAGGACCTGCATGATAATACCCATATGGATACTTCCCATGATGAAAATTCTGCACTTTTCGATCATTTGGGTGAGTTAGTTCATTCTCCTACATCCTACAATTACATGTTTTGCAGCATTAGTCTCAATGAAGTATGGGTGAAAGGGTTCTTTTTTATGGTGCCATATAAGGAGTATGGAACTCCAAGATTTAATTTTTCTGATGACATGGTTGGAGCACATTCTTATTCAAATTTGCAGCAGCATCATTTGTTACTTTATGATGATGCACATCTACCCGGATGCACCTATGATATTCATTTGAGTCACTTGAAGACTCATGGTTTTTCTTCCTCAACACTTGATTCATTTGATGTTGGAGGAACTTCATCCAACACTTGGGTGAATAGATTTATGATTGGAGAAAAATTTTGTTGGTAGCCACATACTTTGTTATATATTTATGATTCTCACATTCAAGGATATATGGGTGAGACTTCTTTGAGTCATTTGAAGTCTCCTTGTTTTTTCTGCTCATTATTTGGTTCAGATTTTAGTGGAGATTCTTCATTCACTTCTTGGATGAAAGAATACATGGCTGAATATTTTGATGCATATCACATCCTTTTGGAGCAGAATTATAGGACATGGGATCCTCACCTATGTCATTGGAGAATATTTGATTGATCACTTGAAACTTGTATGCACTTGGAAAATGGTGGTCTACTTGCTTGGAGGTATAAGCACTTTCATGATTCTTTGATGAAGCACCTCCTTGATGTACATTTTCATTATGTTGTTATGTACTTTGATTATATATATTTTGTACTCATGATGTTTGGAATAATGCATACAAGAAAATGGGATCCAGGAATCCTCTTATTTGATGGTATGGGTTGGAAAGCACTCCTAATTGTTGGGGTGCAGTACAAGCAATGGGACCCTGGAATAATTTTTATCTCATTGGTTTTAAATTTTTTGGGGAAACAAGCAATATGGGAGATGGATTTACCACTTAATAAAGTGATTTTTATCAGAGTAGTACAACAGCAAGCATGGTGGTTCCTCTATAAAATCTTCATGGAATCTCAAAGACTCAAGGTTGGGAAATTCAATGGCAACTTCAAAGAATTATACAGAAAGCAGGTTCTTCAACACCCATGTTTGAAATTGCTTGAGGACAAGAAATATTGGGAAGGGAGGATTTTTCATGTCCCAAATTGGCATTGAGTCACAATTTCCTAATCACATTGTACATATTCATTAGATTTTGTCAAATTGATGCTAAGGGTCAAATAATTGCCAAGGAGGAAAATTACTAGTTTCCTAGGTTTGGGGTGGAAGCTTTGGGATTTGGAATAAGGGAAATAATAAATGATGTTTGAACATTAGAATAGAATAAATATTTAATAAAGGAGCTAAATAAATATATACAAGTGAAAATCAAGTGGCATTTGATCATGAAGACACATGGAGGAAGGGGGACCCACATATGGCTAGATTTCCCCACTACACTTGGAATCATTCTCTCACCAATTCGAATTCAAGGTGAATGGTAACATACTTGGGGGATTCCAAAAGGTATTATTCATTTCATGACTCATACAAGGTCTAAATGTAGAGGAAGAGTAACTCCCATAGAATAGGAAGAGGCATTTTGGAGCTAGTGAGACACTTGGGCTAGATTCCCTAGCTCCATGACAACAATCATGAAGACGCTATGACACCTATGACACAAATCAGACCTGAAGGATGACATATGACATTTCAGGGCTAAAAATATCCTCCAAGAGTGTGCTCAAGGGAGTTAGGGAAGCTAAGATGCTTCAATATGTGATTTGGTGGAAGTGGGAGACTAGGAATTGTTGTACAAGTGGCGTTCTTTGGAATCTCTTCCCAACTTGAGTTGGCATAAGTCTCTTGGAAGGAATTCGACCCATGGACGACATTAGAAGTTTATAAATGTCAATAACAAAGAATGAAACCATATTTTGATCATTTGAGAAATTTGCAATTGCATTTGTGAAGAGGGAGAGCTAGTGGATGACTAGTTTCTCGCCTTAGCCAATTTCAAGGGTCAATGATTTCCATCCAATTTGGTAATTGGAAAGGCCATTCAGACCTTTCATTTGGAGCTTTAATGGCATGTTTATTTTCATTTTTAATCTATATGGAAGCTCATGGTTTCTTCTTGTGCAGCACACTCTCTCAACCATTTCCAGCTTTGATGGCATATTCTTAACCCTTGAGGGAGGGCATTTTTGGTGAGCTCTTGTACTCTTTGGGAGAGATTATCATGATATATTTCTGTCGTAATACTATTATTATACTCTTTTATTCATGTCCATAAATTTTCAGGTCGAAATACCAAGTGGTTATATGTAAAATGGATTATTAATGCGAAAACAATGACCATTCCCCCACTAGATTGATGTATGCCAATGTATTGATGATGATTTCAAATGGAAGAATATTTATATGATATATTTATGATGTATGGACTGAAATTTATGATTATTACAATTTTCATTTTCATCACTTAAGCATTTGGAGCCATCTTGCTCAGTTTTATTTTATTTGAAGAAGATTTCATGTTATTTCTCCCAAGGTCGAACCACTGATTTTTGCTGCTATTTGGGAGAAGGTTAGAACAGACTTAATAATTGATTAATGGTGCACATGAGGCCTAAATAATGTCCCTCATACATCCCCTATCTATGTTCATAATTTTGAGTGATTTTGGAGGCATTTGGAGAGTCATTTTCAGTACTTACCCTGGGGGGATTTGAACCCCAAATTGCTAGTTAAATTCCATACTTTGTCCAGAATATTAAACAAGTTTCCAGAATTATTTTGATGGTAATAAATAATCCATTAACATAATAATAAAGTAAAAATATCATTCATACACCTTCATTGAATATTTAGAGGCATTTGGAGCCAATTGGAGACCTCGAGACCAATACTAGTCAAAGGGAAATTACTAGTAAAGTTCCCTACATTGGACAGAATTGAAAGAGGATTTGTGAAAGTATTTTATAGGTACAAAAGCATCCATGAAACACATATTTATGTTCTAAAATCATCCATATACCTTCTTAGAATATTTGGGAGCATTTGGGGCAAATTGGAGACCTAGGCATCAAAACTAGTCAAAGGTCGAATTTGGGGAAAAAGTGAAAAATTGGTCCTTTTAATAAAAATTTAAAAAGGGTCATTACACTACAAGACACATGTCTTCCTCCAAATATCTCTTCTCCATTTTTGAAAGCTCAGTTGGCCCTTCCATTATATTGGGCAATGATTCAGAAGTATCCTCTCAGGGGATTGCAAGAATCAATCTTGACCATGGTTACTTTTATGATGTGCTTTATGTTCCTTCTCTTAAAACAAATTTAATTTCAGTGTATCAAATGAATCATATTGGAGAGCCCAAAAGAGTGATATTTTCTCCAAATGAAGTTGAGGTACAACACATGGTTTCAGGGGAAATCATAGCAAAAGGAGTTGCAAATCATATGACAAAACTCTATGAGTTTTCACACTTCTTACCTCTCTCAGAGGAGTCTGCTCTTCACTCTCATGCACATGAAGAGAGTAGACTATCTCATCTCAAATACAAGCAATCTCAAAATGTAGTTGATGATATTCTAAGAGACGAGTTTTGTCATGGCACCTTCAAAAGTTGCTTAAAGGGCAAAGACACACCAAAGAAGATTGAGAAAAAGAGGACTCTTGAAGAAGTGTGAATGCTAGATCCAGGTCCACAAGAACCTGAATATGTAGAACCTATTTGTCCAACTCCTACTTCAAAATGGGCCACCACTATTGCATCATCCTTTGATCTTAATGAAGATCCATCATCATCTTGTTGTAGTCCTTTTGATAGTGATCACAGCTATGATGGTTCAATTGAGATATCAAAGGAATACATGCACATTCTGAAGCAGTTTCATGATATCCACATTTTTGGATATGTTCCTCCTTTGAGTGATGATGAGCAAGAGAACACAGCTTCTCCTCATGAAATTTCAGATTCAGAGTTTGGATGTGATGATGAGCCAATTCTATTTGCTTCTCCTCATGAGATTTCAGATTCAGAGTTTGGATGTGATGATGAGCCAGTTATACTTGTTTCTCCTCATGAGATTTCAGATTTAGAGTTTGGATGTGATGATGAGCCAGTCCTACTTGCTTCTCCTCATGAGATTTCAGATTTAGAGTTTGGATGTGATGATGAGCCAGTTTTACTTGCTTCTTCACATGATATTTCAGATTCAGAATCTGAAGATGGATATGATGATGAGGGAATGCTAGACCCAGATCCACAAGAACCTGAAGGTCTAGAAACTGATGATGAAGATGAGCGAATGGGAGATCCAAATCAAAAAGAACCTGAAGATCTCTCACCTATTTGTCCTCTTCTTCCTCGATGGGAAGCCACCGCTCCCCAATCTGCCAGATCATATTTTCAGCATGAAAGGTTTCATCCTTCTTACTTTACTAATCCTCTTCTTCGATGGGCATCCGCTGCTCCTCGATCTTCCAGATCATATTTTCAGCATGTAAGGGTTCATCCCTATGACATTCTTGATCCATTTTATATGTATCGATCCTTCTTCGAAAAAGAAGGACACTTACCTCCTTTAGGGGTGAGTGATGATATGATACATTAGCATCCTTCAGTCTATTTTCAGGGAGGGATTTCTTCCCACTAGGTTTTCCCTCTTTCCTCACTTAGTTTATTTTAGATTTATTGTACGGGGTGACCTTTGGTCTTAGTCACCGTGGCCTTATTTTCAAATTTCAGTTATTATCTCACAGTATATCTTGCGGGGGGTGTTGGAATATTCACACCATCATGAAGTCATGCAGGCATGCAGGGATGCAGTCATGTAGGCATGCAGGCACGCATGCATACATTCATGCATTTGCATGTAGTTGCATGCATCCAATCATCATATGGATGGTTCTCCTAGCACCTATAGCTCACTTTCAACTCCCTAGAGCCTGTCTTCAGCCCCCAGTTGGCCTCCCACCTACCTAAAGCACTTTCTTTGAGTTTTTTCATGGCAAGTGCACCTTTGTTCACCTACCACACTCAGTTAGTGCGCCTTTGCTCACCTACCTTCAGTTATCACTCAGTTAGGGAGCCTTATCTCACCTATCGAGAGTAATCACTCAGTTAGTGCATGGATTGAGTAGTTGTTCCACTGATTGCTCATCCTCACTACCTGTAGCTCCTAGTTATCTAGTTTTGGAGTGCCACTTGACCCTTTGACAGCCTCATGCGCCCCTCTTGGAATCTCCACTCTTTAATTTATGCCTAGATGGTTCTATTAGACTCAGTTAGACACACTTGACTAAGTCTTACCATTTATGATTGATACTACTAACTGGATGATTTCTCCATTGTTATCCAAGCTAGACTTTGAGCTCTGATTCAAATGCCCTACTTGGATAATTCGAATCCTATATGATGCTACATCACAGTTTATTGTATGACACTCTTTACATTCATTATTCCATGTATGATATTGATATTGTCTATTATTCTGTGTTTATGAGTAATTATTGAGTGCATGATTCTCTTCTTCTTTGTAACATTCTTGAGAGTTTGATTGTGAGTTTGTTACAGTTGCTAGATCCTCTGTAGATTATCACACCATTATTGTATTGGTCATGGTTGTGTTATTATCATCTCATGGATATACGATTGTTCATAGTAGCCATGATTTGTCCTCAGTCTATATCATCTTAGTTATCATGGATCGGCAATGTATTGGTCGGCAACCATGCTTTGAGTCAGTTGTTCCGATCATGGGAATTCCTGCCTCGGTGGTATTTGACATCTTGTTTCCTTGCAGCTCCTCTCCAACTCCCTCAATGTTATCTCGGCGCAATTTCTTTGTAAAGTATTTTGGCCATCAGTTCCTTCTAACCTCACACTTTAGGGTGCATCTTTTATACCTCAAAGTTACAATTTAAACCCTACTGTCGCATCTTAGTATCATGCGACCTAGCGATATTTCTCCCTAATTGATGTTATGTGTTTTCGGCACTCTCCTAGGTCTCATCTGGACACCTTGGAGATAAAGTAACCTCTTGATGACTGAAAAACAACTTACCCAGCCACATGTCACCTTCTAGACCCTTTTTTCCTCGATTTTCACGCCCTGCAGATCTATGAGACCACGAAAATATCCCTTTTTCGCACTCTGTATATCCTATACCCCGCAAAAATTTCGCGTTATGCTCAGTGAAAGGGGTGCGAAAATCCTTAATTATCCCTTTGCCTTGGATTTTGGATCTGTATCTCTCGAGATTTTACCTTGGGATTTCCACTCCTAATTCGATCCCAACCTCCTCTCTCTGTTTAGTTTGGTTGATCCAATAAACCCTCACTAGATCCACCTTCCTCTCCTTATGGTTGACTCCTCCAAGTGCTATAAGAGAGATGATTTCCATGAGCCAAGGGGGAATCACTTGAGGCATCCAACCTATGGTATTAGGAGATTTGCAGAGATAACGAGAGGAGAGAAGACTTGGAGTTGGAGTTGGCTTGGGCATCAAGCAACCTATGTATGTACTTTTCAAGCTTCTTAATAAGATAACTTGTCTTGTTTTCCCATTTCATGTGTACTGTCTGTGAATATTTCACATTAAATGTATCTAGTTTATATTTGAACTTAACCTTTACTTCAAGCTATTTAGAAGATCGTGTGCTTTTCCTTTGTTTGATCTTAACAGGTTCTATTTGGGAGCTTTGGGATCAAGAGCCAAGAGTGGGACAAATGCCGAATTGAAAGGTGAATTATATCTTTCATCTCCTCCAAATGCATTCAATCTTGCTGTAAAGCTTAGTTTAGGACTCAAGGTAGCATATTTTTCTCAGTTGTCCTAGATTAGAACTAGTTGCATCCTAGTCTAGCCTAAGAGAGTTTCTTCTTATCCGTAGGGAGAAATTTCTACAGCAAATACATAGGTTATATGTTAGTAACATAGTTATAACATATAACTATGTTGAATTATAATTAATTTGCATTAGCGTAAAAAATATATAGTTTTATATTTCATAATAACCATATATTAATAGTTTTAATATAATGGTGTATTGAAATATTAATGTCGTATATATTTTGGAAATGTCGCAAATGTTGTAGGGTAAGGTCATTATGCATTTTGGGTTGTATTGGAAGTTGTCCCTATATACTAACTTGATTATGTATAGGTACACCGTCATAGTTATAAGAGTTTTTCAAGTGCTGACACTTGCGTGAATAGCGATAAAAGTAATCGTGAAGCATAGTGCACACACAATCCAAATATTAATCAAGTAGGTTGTAGTGACAGCTAGTATTTATGTTTCCGCAATTGTTTATTTGTTAGGATCTTTGATCCAAAAACAAAATCGTGTAGAAGAGACGTGACAAATTGGTATCATATCTATGGTCACTACACTAGGACCTTTAGGCTCACTTGCATGAATGTTGTTTTATATAGAAATGAATAAATAAAATTTATGTAGCATACTATTTCTAATTTTTTTATGGATAGATGATTTGATGTTTATGACATCTAACAAACAGCTGTTGGCCACACTTAGACATAAAAGTGGCTGAAATGGTAAGTAGCTGAAATGGATTATGCAGAACAAGAAGGAATCTTGGCTGTAGAAACATCTAGTCAGCGAGGAGAAATTGCCAGTAGGCAGGAGAGAAATCTGAACTCTCCACAAGGAGCGACAACATCTAGTGAAATGTTGGAGACGGTCAAAATTATGAAGGATGAGCTGCTCAGCATTAAGGAGGAAAACATTACAAACTTTGAAGAATAGCGAGAAATAAATGCAATTCTATTGCAAAAGTTGAATGAAAAATTAAACAGTCACATCCCAACACCAGAAGAACAGCATGCAGAAAAATATGTGACGAAGATAAATTCCAAGTTTAAGGCTACACCTCCAAGAAATTATGTGAGCTATAATATGGATGTCAGCGAAGAAGAATCACGTGGCGAAGATTCCGAAAAGTATGTTCCTAAAAAGAAGAAGAAAACTGGAAAAGTAAATCAGCTACACTCAGAATTGAGAAATATCAAGCCTCCTACTTTTAATGGAGAAATTACAACCAGAGAAGAAGTTGAACTGTGGCTTAGGGACATGGAGAAATATTTGCACATGTTTTACTATTCTAGTCTCGTAAAGGCTAGGATTTCTATTTTCAATCTCCAAGGAAAAGCTTCAGCATGGCGGGATGACCTTAAACTGACTAAAGATATCAACGAGAAGAAGGTAAAGTGGAAAAATTTTGCAACATTCTTCAAACATAAATATTTGTCTGAAAGATACAATGACAGAAAAGTAAAAGAATTTTAGGATCTAAAGCTGGTACAACAAACCATGGAGGAACTAATCAGTAAATTTCTAGAATTACTCAAGTATGTTCCTTACATCCAGGATGAAAAATTCAAAATTCAGCGCTTCCTGAATTGTTTACCGTTTGGTTTCAAAGACCGGATAGAGTTTGACGATCCAAAGGCATTGGACGATGCTTTCAGAAAGGCTATATTATGTTTTGAACAAGTTCAAAATAAGGCTAAAGTATCTAAAAGGTGGAATGAAAAGAAGAAAACCAAATATGATAGTAGGAAGAAAGGTCACAAGCCCAACCATTTCAGAAACCAAGTTACGCGTGCACCTTTCAACAACAAGTTTGATGGAAGCAAGTCACACTCAAACTTTGTTCCACCAAGAAACAAGATGAACACTGAAGGCATAAGAAAACTAGAAGACATGTCACCTAATATACCACTCAAATGCTAGGGCTATGGATAAAATCATAGATGGTATGAATTTCCTCATTGGAAGGATAAAAAAAAAACTGTACATAGTATTCAAGAGGCTTCTACGGTTCAAGATATAGAAAGGCGTCCAAAAATCTATGTTGCATTAAACAACCGTCAAGCAGAACATCAAGCCTCTATAATCAAGGTTGAAGGTATGATTTCTAGGACACTTGTGCCTATCTTGATTGATTCTGGCACATGTAAAAGTTATATAGAACCAAAAATTTGTGAGACATGCAAACTGAGCAAAAACAAATACATGCAACCTTGGCTGCTTCAAATGGCCATAGGGGAAAAAGGAAAATTTTCTGAATTAGTGAATCAGTGTCCTTTGAAGTTGAATGAATCTTACACTAGTGCAGATTTAAATGTTTTGCCATTGGGATATTACGATTTACTCATCAGTGTGGATTGGCTAGAAAAACATAGGGTTGTCATAGACTACTATCAAAAATCTATTACCTTTATGAATGATGTTGGATAGTTTGAAAAGATTCAAGGGATAGTAAGAGAAATGAAATTAAGGGAAATTTCTACTCTTCAACTGAAAAGGAATGCGCGGAAAGGGTGTAAACTTTATGTTGTTCACGTAGCAGAAAATCAGAAAAGTAAAATTTCAGATTTAACGAAACACCCTGTTTTGGCTGAATTTGAGGATGTGTTTCCCGAAAAAATTCCTGAGTTACAACCTAAAAGAGAACTAGATTTTACAATAGACCTATCCCCAGCAATAGTACCTAATTCTAAGGCACCTTATCAGATGAGCACTCCTGAATTGATAGAGATGAAAGCACAATTGCAGGAGTTGTTAGAAAAGGGTTATATTCGTCCAAGTGTGTCCCTATGGGGAGCACCAGTGATCTTTGTACGGAAGAAAGATGGCACATTAAGACTGTACATAGATTATAGACAGCTGAATAAAGTAACTATCAAAAGTCGATATCCCTTGCCAAGGATTGATGATCTATTCGATCAAGTTGGGGGTGATACTATCTTCTCAAAAATAGATTTGAGGTCGGGTTATCATCAAATCAAAATTAAAGAAGAAGACATGCATAAGACATCTTTCCGTACTTGATATGGACATTATGAATTTGTGGTGATGCCATTCGGTTTAACGAATGCACCAGCCACGTTTATGTGCCTTATGAATAATGTTTCTGGTAAGTACTTGGATACATTTGTGGTAGTGTTTATTGATGACATACTCATTTATTCAAAGAATGAAAGTGAGAATGAAGAACATTTAAGCTTAGTGACGCAAGTCCTAAGGGAAAATAAACTGTATGTGAAGCTAACTAAATGTGATTTTTACAAGGAGCAAATACAATATTTGGGTCACATAATATCATCCCAAGGCATTGTGGTGGATCCGGATAAGATCAAGGCCATAATGAGCTGGCCTACTCCCCAAAATGTAAGCGATGTCCACTCTTCTATGGTATTATCCAGCTACTATCGGAAATTCATTGAAGATTTTCCAAAGTGCTCATCCTATCACATCGCTTCAGAGAAAGGAATTTGAGTTTATTTGGACAAGAAAATGTGAAGCTGAAATAGTTGCTTACTCCAATTCTGGTTCTAGAAGTGGTTGATCCTTATGGTGACTTTGTTGTATGCGCGGATGCGTGCAAGGAAGGATTGGGAGGTGTGTTAATGCAAGATGGTTCTGTAATCGGTTATGAATCTAGAAAGTTGAAGACACACGAAGTAAACTATGCGATGCATGATTTAGAACTAGCTTCCATAATTCATGCTTCAAAGATGTGGCGACATTACCTTCTTGGAAAAATGTTTGTTTTAAAACTGACCACATTGGGATGAAGTAAATTTTTGAACAACCAAATCTAAATGGAAGGCAAGCAAGGTGGATAGCTTTCTTAAGTGAATTCGATTTCAAAATTCAGCATATTAAAGGAAAAGAAAACAAAATAAATGACGCTCTTAGTAGGTGGATGCACATGTTAACGATGGCTTCCATTAACAGTTTTCAATATGATTTAGTGTCACAAATCCGGACAGCAACTAAAAAAGACCCAAAATATCTGAATTTAAGACAAAAGTGTCTTGCATAAAATTTAGAACAGCAAGAAACAGATTACAATATATCTAAAGATGGGTTGCTGCTATTTAAAAACAGATTATACATACCAGATCAAGTAGAATTAAAACAATTGATTCTGGATGAATTTCACAAAAGGTCATATTTTGGTCATCTAGGTTACATAAAATGATAAAAGTTGTTAAAAAACAACACTATTGGCCCAGATTGAAGTCTCAAATTGTTGAGTATATAGCAAATTTTTTAGACTGTCAAAGGGTGAAAATGGAACATCAACACCCAACAAGTTTGTTATAGCCTATACCCGCACTAGAATGGAAATGGGAGACCATTTCTATGGATTTTATCACTGGGTTGCCTAAAAATACCAAGCAACATGATGCCATCATGGTTGTAGTGGATAAGTTGACTAAGGAAGCTTATTTCATACTAGTCAAATACACATTCAAAGAAATACACTTGCAAAAATATTCATGAAAGAAGCCTTTTGACTTCACAGAATTCCAAAGGTGATTGTATCCGACAGGGATGCAAAGTTTACTTCACATTTTTTGAAAGAGTTGTTTACAAGTTTGGGGACTAAAATGAGTTTTAGTACATCCTACCATCCTCAAACAGATGGACAGGATGAGAGGGTACATCAAATCCTAGAGGACATGCTTCGCTTGTATGTCATGGATAACCCAAAACAATGGGAAAATTACCTACACTTGGCTGAATTTGCTTACAATAATGGGTACCAAAATTCTACAGGAATGACTCCATTCGAAGTTTTGTATGGCAGAAAATGTAAAACACCTATGACTTGGGATGATCTGGTGAATCGGATTGTGTTGGGTCCTGAAATGTTAACAGAACTAGAAAACATTGTGCAGAAAGTTCAAACAAACTTAAAAACTACTCAAGACAGGAAGAAAAGCTATGCAGATCAGCATAGAGAACATAAAGAATTTGAAATTGGGGATCATGTATTCCTATGAGTGAAAGCAAAGAAAATGTATTTGTGTTTGGGAAATGTTTCCAAACTTGCACCAAGATATTGTGGTCCTTTCCAAAGACTTGCTAGAGTAGGACCTGTTGCTTATTAGTTAACCCTACCAACAAATTTTAAAGTACATGATGTGTTTTATGTTTCATTGCTGAAGAAATATGTATATGATCCTAAGCATATTTTTAATTGGCATGTGATTCAGTTGGAATCAGAAGGAGACTTCCAGACATATCATGTATGCATACTCGATCGGAAAAAGGTGGTACTTCGAAATCAAACCATCATTCAGGTAAAAGTGCAATGGGAGCACTATAAGCCTGAGGAGGCTACCTGGGAAATGGAAAGGGAAATGCGAGCAACATACACTTTTCTGTTTGAAGAAGTACATGACACAAACTGATTTGGTTATTATGATATTTTGTTGTTTTGAAACTGTTTAACACTAAGGACGGTGAAAACTTAAGGGGAGGGGAAATGTAATACCCCAAATGATGGACTTTAACCCCTTTTATATTTTTCTAAGTATTATTTCATTTTACTTAGATGACATTAAAAATTTGAGAAATTGATTTCTAATGACCATGTGGACCAACACATTAATGAGATGGGAGTCGCAGTCCCCTATGGGTTGGAGGGAAAATGCCAATTAAAATAATAATGAGAAATTATTATTGGAGAAAATGGAAAACCCTAAAGAAAATATTAGAGAGAATAATGAAATAAAAGAAATAAGAAAATGAGAAAATTCACACCTAAGAGAATAAAAAGAGAAAAGAGGAACTCATTCACATTCTTAACATTCTCATGTTCATTATCACACAAGAGAAATGGGAGCTGGGAAGAACAAAAACCAAAGTAAATGAATATAAGTAAAGGGGGACAGTTCTAGAGCACAAAACTAGACCAAATTAAGAGAAATCGGAACAACTGGGTATAGCTTGGACACTTGGTTGTGTTCAGGTAGGAGAACTACCCCAAGCTTGTAGAAGAATTGCACAATACTCTGAATAGGTTGTGATTTAATGATTCTCTTAATAGATGAGGCTTAAAATCCCCTCGAGCTCAGGAGAACTGAGTTGGATGTTGGGTTGCATGCTGCCATAGAATTTTCCTAAATAAATTGGGGAACAAGTTAAGGGAAAATAAAATCTAAACTTTGACCCAGAGGGGATTGTGAACTCAACTCGGGGGTGACCTAAAAGCAAGGTGAACTTGTTGTTCAAAGGCTGGGAGGTTTGTACTAGGTTCCACTAGTCTTCAGAATACAGATAAGTCTATATGTTGTATTTATCTGATCATTTTTATGGAACAATTGCTAGGGTTTTATGATGTATAACTCTGATTTACTGTTGAATGGTTTGTTTATCAGATCTTAACATGACTATACTATTATACTGAACTTTGTTTATGGATCATAAATATAATTTTATGTCCCTGTAATATTGCGCAGAATTGTGATATGTTGGAGACACTTTCAGTTTTCATAGTTTATGTTTGATTGATACATTCTTCATGCAGTAGGCAGACATACATATAGTTTAACTAATGATTTATAATCCTGAGATAGGAAATATGAAATGATCATTGTTTATATTCTACCCTAAGGATATGCTAATTATATTTCTTTTACTCCTCATATCCCTATTTTACTAGCAGGGCATATGTTCTACCCTAAGGAAATGAACATGTTTCTTTTACTCCTCATATCCCTATTTTACTAGCAGGGCATATGTTCTCATTTTAAGGCTAAAAAGAGGCAGACATCTAAACCGTGAGGTTTACATGTCCAACCATTGTATTAATTAAGTTTTTATTCTATCATGGCATAGAAAAATAGAAATGTTGTGATTAAAAATATTTTTAAACCTACAGTGGGTAGTTTTTCATTTCATTGACAGAGATTATAAATTCATGATAAATTGGTATATAAATAGCATATTAAACTTCAATATGGATATCAATTTTGGTTACTATCAAAATCATAAACTATAGCAAATGAATCTCGGAATGCATTATTATTTTTCAGATGTGTTTTAACCTGAGAGTGCATGCTATGTTACCCCTGTATGGGACTCGTCCTTATACCAACTCTGTTCATCCATAACATTGAACATGGAATTTGATGTGGGTTCCATTACTTATGTAAACAATTAATTATTAATTTGAAAATGCGTTATTATATGGGTAAGTGCATGTTATGCTCTCAGTATACGATCTCGACCTATGGTCGAGCTATGACTCATAATTGTTAAACCAAGGTGTATATAGTGCATAAGATATAATGTGAAAGCACGTTATTGTATGTAACTAGCGTATTAATCTAGTTTTGATACAAGGGTTTATTACCCTGGGTCCTATGACCTATACACCGTGTGTATAGTCTCCAACATTATACACAGTAAGCAATTAAAACAAACATCGTTGAGTTTTATCTTATTTTTGCGACCCTAGCTAGGTCAGCTAGTGATCCGAATTTTATGAGAAGAACGAAATGAATACAGATTATTATCAGATGCTTAACACAAAATAATAGAGATACAGTAAAACTGGTTTTCTATTCAATAAAGAAATAAGCTAGAATTGTAAAATGCAGCGGAAAACAAGCTTGCTGGAATGGTGGCGGCTTATCTCTGAGAAGAGATGTGATGGCTGCACTCATTTCGCAAGAAGATGGTTACAATGAGGCTCTCAAGGCCTTTTACAATAAACAGGAATGTCAAAAACCCTAGACATCCAAAAACCTAACCCTAGGAGATGAAGCGCCAAAAGTCATGTGGGCCCCGTTTGGGTAAGTTAGTACATCAACTTCCCGGGGTCGTAAATTTTGCATACGATCTCCATTTGGGGCGCTCAGTAGCCCGTTGGAAAGTTCTATCCGATATTTACAACTTTCAACCATGTAGCCCACCAAATCGCCAAAAAAGGTCATTTAGGGCCTCAAAATGGCCCCGGAAGTTCAAGACCCGAAAAGATGCTAAAAATAGTACAATACCAAAATTGCCATAAAACTGTTTTGAGCCAGTTGGAAAGGTGTGTGGCAACCAATATGCACCTGGATCAGCTAGCTTTTAAGTATATGCTTAAACCTATGCTCGGGGGCCATTTCTGGAAACCGATTTTTCCAACGAACCACACACATCATGATTTATGTGTCGTTCTTTTCCATTTAAGTGTTTGAGCCTTAAGCTTTGGCATGGGAGCCGAGTGAGTTTTTGGTCGAAGCTTGACCATGAGTTCTTAGTGAAACTAAAAAGTATGCATTGGACGTAACATCAGTATCACGATTTCATTTATAAGTTTAAACACCCAGTAATTATTGTATGATCTACGTTTTCCAACTAGGGTTTTGTTTTTACCCATCTGATCACGTTACACAGTATTACAACTTTTAAACAGTGTGAAATCAGAAATGAATGCATTTATATATTATCATAACCCTGTTCATTTATTCAATGGAGAAATTAAAGACAGGAAGCAATCATGATTTTTAAACAATACTGTGTATACAACCAAGTTAGGGTTGAGAAGATTTCACATAATGTATTCATTATTTACAAAACAAAAGAATTAAAATCCAGAGCTATCATATTCCCTTTCCAAACAAGAATCCCTCCATGGGAGAAACACATTTGAAACAAAGGTTGAGAACCAACGACACACATTGCAGTCGAACCATCCACATAAACAATTAATAATGTATTGTTCACAACATACTTTCAACGTTTTAATATGTGCCACCACCTACAGTCCGAAGAGAGCCCTCAAACTAACTAAACACAGTCGTGGACATTGAGGGAAAGGTCGAGGGCCATCTCTATTTAATGATGCAGAAAGGAGTGGAACCAAGTCTTAAGTAACCCATCTCTAACCGTCGGGATGTTTAACCCCGAGGGACAAAGAGAGGACGGGTTACTTAGCCTCCATGGAGACCATTCTTCTCTCCTAAGTCGTGGTGCCAGCTGTGGTTTTCCTAGCACACCCTCGACGGTCTTTGCACCTGCATCACCAAACATTTAAACAAGAAGACAGTTTGAGCAGTAATAAGTTAAAGTGAAAAGATGGATAGTAAAAATGTTGTTTGTTGTAACTGCTTACCGTGGCATAGGGCAAGCCACGAGGACCCATTCGTGGTTTCTCCTTACCTGCACAAGGGCCACGACAGTGGTAGTTAGACGTCATCATTTTTACAACAGAAACTAACCAAACGAAACCTTATAAAAATGCATAAAAACATTCCTTCTTACCTTCTCTACGTGGATGCGTAGCTAGATGCCTCATTGTGTTCATAGTCATGCTGAGAGCACCATTTTTCTTCCTGCTTTGGGTGTGAGACCTCTTCTTAGAGAAGATGTGCTCTATGAAACCTGTCGCAGCATCAAATGAACAGTCCGTAGCCAAGTAAGGTTTTTTTATGGATACGATGGTACCAGCTCGAGGAGGAGGTTACCTCTGAGCCCGGTTACTCTATCCATTCAATGCTTGGTACATCATAGTTTTGAGCGCCAACAACTCTAATGAAATCAACAGCTCCAGTGCTATCACATCACCCAACCATTGTGACCCGGATCGTGATCGACGGTTGATACCACCGGTGCATTTATTTAACCAGCAGGGTATTAATGCATTGGACATTGGGTTGGCAACCTTGTGTGTTGGCTAGCTTGGGCTAGCTAGAACACAAGCAGGCATGTCATTGCTGAGTAGTGTCACCACGTCGCCAAGAGTGGATCCACCTGCCAATCCCACGGGGTTAAAACATTGTTTCACACGTTGAAGTCTATGTGGCAGAGTTTTAAGTCAACGCACAGTCACACAATAATAACGTTGTGCACATAATAAGCACCTTGCATAGTTACAAACCGTCACATTTATATGTTATAACACATGAATTATCATGATGCTACCGAGGGGTTTGGATTTGGTTGATATAGTTGTGGATAATGTATTATGGATTTACGTAAAACGAAGGTTCGACCCTAGGTCAACCCTTGAGCGCATAACCCACACATTTTATATTATATTGCAAAATATATATATATATCTTACGTTATATATATATATGTATTACATTGCACTCCTTTTTAATAATGTTGCTTTTTGTTTGGCTATTATATGGAGCTAGTAGGAGTGCATAAGGTATAAGATATAAGCCTAGGTCTTTACAAGGGTAAGCCTAGAGCATAACTTGATATTAATACATAGGTTATATGTTAGTAACATAGTTATAACATATAACTATGTTGAATTATAATTAATTTGTGTTAGCATAAAAAATATAGAGTTTTATATTTCATAATAACCATATATTAATAGTTTTAATATAATGGTGTATTGAAATATTAATGTTGTATTTATTTTTGAAGTGTCGCAAATGTTGTAGCGTAAGGTCATTATGCATTTTGGGTTGTATTGGAAGTTGTCCCTATATACTAACTTGTTTATGTATAGGTACACCGTCATAGTTATAATATTTTTTCAAGTGCCGACACTTGCGTGAATAGTGAAAAAAGTAATCGTGAAGCATAGTGCATACACAGTCATAATATTAATCAAGTAGGTTGTAGTGACAGCTAGTATTTATGCTTCCGCAATTGTTTAGTGGTTAGGATATTTGATATAAAAAAAATCGCATAGAAGAGACATGACACGTGACCCTTTGAAATGTTGCACCAACGTTAATAAGACCGAAGGGCATTTTATCATACATGAAAGTTCACCATGGTGTGGTAAAAGTTGTATTTTCCCTATCATCTAGGTGCATGGTGATTTGGTTATAGCCTGAAAATCCATCCATCATAGACACTCTAGTTGACCCAACCACTTTTTGAATAATGTGATCCATTTTGGGAAAAGGGTAATTGTCCTTTAAAGAGCATTTGTTTAGATTTCTGAAATCAACACACAAATGAATTTCTGCATTCTTCTTCCTAACTAGTACTAGGTTATCCACCCACTTTGAGTATCTGAGAGGAATGATGATTTTTGCATCCAACAACTTTCTCATTTCCTTTTCAATTGCAAGGAGTAAAATAGGTTAACTTGCGTCAACATTTTCTTTACTGGCTTGGCATCGGCTTTAGTGGGATCCTGTTTTGTATGATAGCTATATCATAAGTTTTCAAATATTCATACTTCTAAGAAAATATGTCTATGTATTCTTCAAACAGGTCCTTATACTTTTTCCTTTGCTTAATTGTCAGATACTTCGAAAGTTTTATGAATTTTGGTTCTTTAGGGGTACCAACATTCACTTCATGTACAGCTTCAGTGGTTGGCTGCACTGTTGGTTTCACCGGGATCTCATTATTGTCAAACAACTATTCTAAAGGAACTAATCCCTTAGGAATATAGTTATTCTTTAGTTGAAGAATCTTGTGGCCAACAATCTGTTGTGTTAGTCCAGGGGGTGTTCTATTTTCTTTCTATAGGATATTTTCTCTTTCCTCTTCTTCATCGTTGTCTATTTTAGTACCTGAAAAATAATCCATGAGATGCATAAAATGTTTGATCTGCTAGTCATCCTCAATAACTTGCCATTTTTTGATATTCTCGGGAATAGAGGGGCGATATTGCATTTCCACTTCATATTTCATATTCGGTCTTTTGGGAGGTTTGAAAGAACTAGCCGTTAGGGCTAATGAATCAGCTTGTTGGTTGCAATCCCTTGGGACAAAAGTTATATTGAATGCATCAAAGAAATTCTCAATTATATTGATAAACGCCTTTGATATGAATTACCACTAACTCAGAGTCCCCAAAGACTACCAGCTTAGTGATTCTCAAGTCTTTAGTAGCTCGGAGGCCTAGGATGAGAGCCTCATATTCAGCGACATTGTTAGTGGTATCGAAACCTAGCTTATAAGAAAAATTAATATCTTCCCCTGTTGGTGATAATAGTATTGCGCCAGCCCCGGATTCTTCTTTGGATAAGGCCCCGTCAAAATATAGTTTCCAAACTTGGTTTCGGCTATCCTCGGCAGTAGGCTTAATCACTTGAGTTTTCACAATTTATTCTCTAGAGGGATCACCTAGTGACAACATATAACAACCCATATCCTCATGAGTTGCATATATAGGATAATTCATAGGACTATCTTGCTCACTTATCACATAAGAAAACATAGCTTCTCTATAGAATCATCTAGTCTCCCCAACAAATACGGGTATTGTAGCATATTTCATATCCATTTGCATAGTACCTTCTAATTTTTTATCCCAACTTCTTGATAGAAGTATACCATATTTGGCTGGGACATATGCTACTACTACGTCCATCATTACACTCTTGGATGGTAATTGGGTGAAAGTGACTACCAAATCTTTTATCATACCTATAAACTTTACTTTTCTAGAGTCAAAACTATAGAGATCATGATACAGCCTGGTAATATCTATTCCCAATTGTTCCATGATAACTTTGGGCATCAAATTGTGAGATGCTCTAGGGTCCGGCATATAGTTGTGGAGGATTTTATCATCGACGTTTCATGTAACATAAAAAGGATCTGCGAGTTCTCCTTTATCATCGATGTGAGGGCCACATTGAAAAGATGGGGATTCGTCATTCAGATTTATAATATCTTGTTGGTCAATCATTTCAACTTTGTGCAACATCTTGTCGATATGTTTCGGGTACATAGGATTATTTATCAATTCATATAGGGGAACAACTATTTTCATTTTACTCAATTCATGCTCCAGATTGAAAGGTATAGGACATTCTCTGTGCTCTTTAGGATCTAGCTCTATTTTCTTATGGGGGTTGATTCCTAGCTTTGTTTGGTTTTCTAGAAATGAGGCTTTAGTAATTTTTTCCTTCGACGGGTCTTTGTTCTTTAAGAAGTATAATGCTTGCACGGACTTATATTGGGCCTAATTCTAGGGGGAATTTTTAGGAGGAGGATTGTGCTACCTATTTACTGAATTTGGTCTAGGCCTAAGATCATATCCCCCATGCAACTTGGCCTATAGAGTATTTGGGAGTAATATGTATTCATCAAAGCATGAATTTTTTACTTGGGGTTTATTTTGATATCCACCTATTTGGTTAGAGGGAAGTTGTAAGAAACGTAAAACTCATAAAACCCACTGAATAACAAAATAATATTAAATATGCATGCAGATCTCTGATCCAACACAAGAATCTGATAAAATGTTACATCTTATAAAATCTAGAAACAAACAAGAACAACATGCATAGAAGACCTGACAAAGAAATGGATCTAATCAATAATAACAAACAATATGCTATGAAAATCATACCTGGTTAGATGACCTAGGAGCTACCATTACCTTGACAGCTCCAATAGTGCAACTGAAGGTGGGGGGACGACTCTCCACCCAACCAACCCCCAGCCAAAGGCTGAGGCCCCCGAGCCCCCAACAATTAACCCTATGCCATTGCTATCTTGCGTTCCTCTCCTCAAGATATTCTCTTCCCAAATGACAAAAGACAAAAGATCCCCTCTCTTCACTTATTCTCCTCCTTTTATCTCCTCCTTCTCCCAATTTCTTAATTTCTTATTTAATACAATTTGTTTTTTATTATTTTCTTTCATATTCCCAATTATATTATTATATTACATTTTATTTATTATACTAAATATTCTCTATATTCGTATATGAGGGTTGTTACATACTCTCCCCCTTCAAGAAACTTCGTCCCGAATTTATAATATTCAAGCAATAAATACAATACTTATTCAATCAATCAATCAAGTAAATACTAGAATATATAGGTGGCTAGTACTATTGTGAAGCTAAGATATTTATATGTGTGGCCACCACATAGAAGTCTCCAAACCATACTAATACAATCAAACGCCCTAAGTTACAACATGCTCTTAAGTAATTCCCTATGAGTCTAGTATGCAACCATAACAACAATTATGCATCATATATACAAAAGCATTAGACAATTAATTAATAATTAATAGCTGTGTATTTTCTTACTTCCTCTTTGCTTACTCACCTTCTCCCTGATAATCATACCATCTGCCACCTCCATAAACCTCCCCTTCAACTTCGCATGGTCCCACTTGCCATGGCACGGGCCCTTTACTGTAACTTGTCCGCGGATCATACAGTAGGCATCAGAAGTTCCCCGGGAAGTTATCACAGCATTCCACCTTCCCAACTTTTGGTAATAATACGGCCTCATTGGATTCTAACCAGAATCATCATATAGTAGTCATCAGAAGTTATCTGGGAAGTTACCGCGACATTTTCCACCTTCCCAACTTCTGGTAATAGTATGGCCTCATCGGTATTAACCGACATCCGGTTCTCGGTACCTCGATCCTAGAACCTGTGGGTTATGGGCCCACCACGCTTACACTATGCATATCAAGATAATTATACCCCAAGCATCTTGGAAGGCTAGCCTAAACATCCTACACAACACCTTTAAGGCACTAACCCCAAGCATCAGAAGTCCTTCTCCATAAACCTCCCTCCCGGTGAGTATGTCTCCAACCGTGGACTCTGGTCACATCAGAAGTTCTCTAGGAAGTATCTGTGGCATTTCCACCTTCCCAACTTCTGGTACAAAAGTCAAGCGTTGTTGGCATGGAGCTAATTGTTGGGATTGTCCCCTAACCCATAATATATTTATAGTAGCCATTCTAATTCGTGGTTATGGGATCCCACGAAATCATAGAATACTTAGCCTCATCAGGATATTTGAGTACATCACCTAAAACAACTGGCACTTTCCATAATGAATAATCATTAGTAACCATTTCTCAATGTAATTTCATGGATCAACCTCATTTCATTACTTTCCATGTATCACGACTTGAGAACCTATTCCATTTTTATTTATTTATCTCTCTTTTTTTTTTCTTTTTTTTTTCTGTTTTTGGGGACACCAACTATTACATATTTTGGAGTCATGTTAATTACATGGGACCTAGAAAATATTACTTCACCTAGAATCTGGTTTATAATGGCTTGGATCTAGGAATGTCTCTTGCTCTTCTGGGATTCCTTGCCCTTTCTTGCCTGAAATTTTCCCCTCGTAACCCATTTTATGCATGAGTTTGGAACCAATTCCCTTAGTATGCTTCTCAAAGCAAGCAAGTTCAACATCTTCATTATCAAATTTATCTTCATAAATAGTAGTAGAGTCACCACTTTCAATATGGATTTCAATTTTTAGAAAACCACGATAATTTTGTTGAGTCTCATAACATGAGAGAGATACATATACATCCTTATCAATCAAATCACTTCTATTACACATATTATTAAACTTTGGAATCAAGTCATTTGTGTCACAAAATTACATCACACATCACTTTTTCTCGGTTCATTCTTCTTACACCATATTTTATTTTCTAATAAGTCTTGCTACAATAACTCTTATCATTTCTTCTCATGAAGTCTTAAAAGATCATTTACCTATTTATCCAATGATTCCAATTTGTCTTCTAGTTCACTTATACGGTGTTTAGTGTTATCAACAAATTCTTTAAAGAAAATTGCATAAGCTTAGTATACTTATCAAGAACACTTACTTATAACAATCAATATTATAACAAGAGGGCCCCTTTTAACAACAACCTCTTAGCATCTAATTACATCTTTCTAAGAACATACTATTGAGTTTAGCTTATACTTTTGTAGAACTTTGTGTGTTGAGGTTGTGTTAGAGAACCGTTGTGTGCGTTTCTGGAAGTGTATTCTAATATAATACCTTAGTCGCCTTTATGCATTCTATCCATGCTAATAGCCGTAGATTGTTATGGCTATCATAGGATTTTATTTTATGCTCATCCAACTGATTGCTCTTTTTGAAATTGGGATTGTTTTCTTGTTTACAGCTTAGGGGTATTCATTTCATGGCTTTTGCATTACACTTTATAGCGATGGGAAACATTAGTTTACTGCAATCACCTCACGATGAAGAAGATGCAGATCACCAATAATGGTGCACAAGGGAAGACATAGTTCTACCATACCACCGAGCTAGTCCTCCACCGAGTCAATAATGAACTAGCTCATCGAAGCACCACCAGATTACACAAGATTGCAGCTCTGGGTTGACTATGATTTAGTGTTATAAGTTTCCATCAATTTGTGTCTATCATATCATGAAAGTGCATTAAACAAGATATTGCCACAGCATCACCATTCTAGTTAGCACCGAGATCAAAGGATCAAAAATCCTCATTTCTACATTTTAAATAAGATGCTCTCCTCAACGACCTTCGAAGAGATCTTTGTTCTATGCGGAGGTTACCATATAATTACTTTGATTATCTAGAAGACTGCCTAAAGGACGCAAAGACAGACAGGCTAGCCTGGTTAGTGCATCCCTCGAATGCCATTTAATCTATATCAATAAACTGTACATGCGCTTGATCCCTAGCAAACTACCTTTTGGTTAGTTAGGCATCTAGGCTACCTTACTCGATTTACTGCTTTAGCATATAGGCAGGGCACTCTTCACTCCCTAGTTTATAGAACCTAGTCTACCATACCTAGTAATACCTTCTTCAGATAGACAAAGAAAGATTGAGAGATTGAGTGAGAGGCCATATGATTCGTGGGTACCTATTTTTATTGTTTACCAGTGCTATCTCTAGATCGTTTTTGTCTTAAATTATCTACTATGATTAGTGGGCACCTCTATATACCTTATTTCAGGTGCTATATGTCTTACTGTTTAACTTCTATTTAGTTGTGTTCTCACCATAATACATAGATATTCATACGTTACAGAATAGACAACTAATGTTGTGTAAGGTTGTGAGATCAGTTCGACCACGTGTTTGTTGTCTAGCAGTAAGTAATGGAGCGCTTACTGCAGCAAGACCTAAGTTTGTCACTCCTCTCCAGGACTACATTCCACCAGAGTCCCCAAACCAACACCAACCAGGGGCGTTATTGTCTGCATCTTTAAGCAATTATTAAAAAAAATGATGTCGTTGAGTATTAATGATCTGTTAAAGGAGGCTATCAAGCTATTTAAAATATTCTAAGCATCAATATGATTAAGAGTCCTACCATAAACATATATGGTACATACAAGCAAGAGTTGCGAAATAGAAGTTACTCCATTAAGTGCACCACTACAGTTTAAGACTGGTAATATGGATCAATCACTTGCAGTGAAAACAAGTACAGGGAATGGAAAAACGAACATGGAATGGGAGGCCCAACGTTTTTGGGAAACAAAGATGCGCTGAAATTTATCTTCCTAGTGAGTAGGAAACATATATTGGTAAACAAGGAAATGAATATATACTAGTCAAGCACCCTTTCAAACCAGTATGAAAATAAAAAATCTGACACATGATCAAATACTAACTTTAAATATTGAACATACAAGTAATACCAGACAACTACACATCACATCAGGTTTTCAAATGATGGTTGCATTGGATTGAATCACAGTTTGCAACAGAGATAAAATATAATAAAAAATTATAAAATAAAAACAAGTGGCCAGGTACAGGAGACACAGAAGAAATTAAGTTAGAGCCACTGTACCTGTTTGCACCTTAGAAACCAACTCTCTACCAGACTTATCCTTTTGGCCCAGAAGGTCACCACCACAGAGGCGTAACGTAACTCCAATAAAGGAGAGCTGCAATGACGGTAACTTAACACAATGAGTAAATCAGGAAATCAAGCAAAAAACGAGTAAAGGGCTCGGTTCTCTTCAAAAGAGACTGCCCATCCTCCAATAGAAAACCTGTCCAAATCCTTCTAAATGACCATGACAGAATGGAATTTATTATCGTTCTGAAAATCACGTTCTACACTCATCCATTAGATGCAATAAACCATCATCATTTTCGAGAAAATATTGAATATGTGAAGAACCTGCAACAATTAATTAATAAGAATATGTGAAATAGCAGAAATGACAGAACTCAGAATCACTTTTATATTGATCACAGGCCACTTCGAGCAGGAAACCTCCTTTGAGCAAGCTCAATACAAATAACTTCACGGTGCCTTCATAGGCCTCAACACACACTTATATACTAAGTCTAGGCACCAATACTATGGGTCAAAACCATGGGCCAATACAAACTATGGATCAACAATAATATGGGTGACTTACAAAGCATATGCGCCAAACAACAATAACACAACTATGGATCAACAAATAATACGGGACGACTTACAAAGCACATGTGTCCAACAACAATATACTAACAAAGTAAATAGAAGGGTTGACATGGGTTCCTAACATCCCCTCTCCCTTAGAAAAACCTTTGTCCTCAAAGATTTAGATGTGGAAATTGATGCAGAATTGGACGGAGTGGTTCCCCTGTAGCATCTTTGGGTTGCATTTTGGGCCACTGATGCCTTTTGAGGTTCAGAAGGATTGCTTGGAATGTTGAAGAAGAACCATATCAGCTGCATGAAAAGTGCACTCTAAATGGTGCTGAGCAGCTTGTTGTTTCAGTCAAATTCTTACCATGTGAATATTGTCCTACGGAAAGAGAAGAATCTGATCGCGGTTTCAAAGAACCTAGTCAATTTCCTGAACTGGGGAGTTGCTGAGGGTGTAGGGAAGAAGAACTGGCGGTGCCTATACATAGACTGCTTCATATGGTGTCCTTTTAGATGTGGTATTGTACCACTAGAGAGCTTCTAGGAAATCCATAGAAATAGTTGTCAAAATCTGTGTAGGGATGGGAAAGGGTTCAAGCAGTCTTGAAAGGAGTGTCATTTCACCCTTGTTGACCTAGAAAGTATCATAGTAAACCATTATCTGTTGAATTGGAAGTTTTAGTCCCTGCCAAAAGAAGTTACATTGTTCCCAGTCATACTTTTGGAGGAACCCAGAGTGCCCTACCGATAAAGAAGCATGGAGTTCATAGAAGAGATAGCCCTGTTGAACATATTGCAACCAATTTGGAACAAGCAGAGTAATAGTTGTAAGAGAAACTGGGTCATCAAATGTGCGAGAAGGAGCATCTGCCACCATATTTTCCTCACCCTTCTTGTAAGTGATCGCATAGTCATAACCCATGAGGTGGATAACACATTTCAGGTGTGTTGGGGAGGAGACCAATTGTTCCAGGAAATTTTTCGGACTCTGGAGATCAGTCTTGATGCAGAAATAATTCCCTAATAGGGATGGATGCCACGTCAGTACTGCATGCAAAATAGCCACCATTTCCTATTGAGATGTAGACACGGCTAAATGCTTACCGGAAAGGTCTCTTGAAGGCGGAAATCTCACTGGTGCAGCAAAGACATCTGCATATCTATCTAAGGAAGTAGTGGAGACCGTTGATGGGTGCATCTGAATGGAATGGAGCTGAGCGATGATACCATGTGAATTCTTCTTAAGGATCTTTTCCAGGTGATGTGAACTGATGATGCAGAGAGACCCTGGTTGTAAGCTTGTAAATTTGTGTTGTGTCCCATTGACTGAAAACTGCATCCAAATTTCAGCAAAATCCCATAAGATGGGGCCAAGTGTGCGTAACCATTGAACGCCCAAAACCACATCACATCCCCCTAAGGACAAGGAAAACATGTCAGAGTGCAGGTTATAATCTTCTAGAGAGATGCGCACATTGTGACACTTTCCCTTGCAAGGTAAGGTGCCTCCATTAGCAACCAGGACTTCAAAGTTGGAGCAAAGATGGACAAAACAATCAGCCTATTTGGCGATCCGGGGGTCAATGAAGTTATGGGTGCTACCAAAATCAATGAGTATTGTAAGAGGAAGATTCTTGAAATAAACCCTGACTCGCATTGTTTGAGGGGTGGTGACGTGGGATAAATCATGGAGAGATATCTCTGGTTGTTCATCCTGAGATGGGGGATCAATAGGAGGCTCCTGAATGTCGACCTGAGCATTCATTGGATATGTAAATTCTTCACCAATTTTAGAGGCAGGCGGAGAACCCATATCCAAGAGATAGAGCTTTTGTTTAACACTTCTATGTCCCTGAGTGAATTTCTCATCACAATTATAACAAAGCCATTTTTCTCTACGTGCCTGGATCTCTGTTTCAGACAAATGCTTGCTAGGATTTGGTCGAGTTGCTTGCGGAATGGGAGGTCATTGAGAACCCATATTTTGGAAGGGAACAAAAGTGGGTTTGGAGCGCTGTTGGGCTGCAATCTTGTCTTCTGCCAACTTAGCTAACCCTAGGACTTCCATCATTGTGTTGGGACAGAACATTTTAACCTCTGACCATATTTCATCCTTAAGACCACTGATAAAACAACTCCTGTAGAATTCATCAGACAAGCCTTCTGTGTGATTGACTAGTTTCTCAAATTCGGTCTGACACTCTCTCACAGTTCCACTTTGACAGAGTTTAGTGAGTGCTCCGGTGAAGTCATCAAAAGCACTAGGACCAAATCGTTGCAAAAAGAGTTGGAAAAAATCTGTCCATTTTGGCTCGTCATGAGCCTTGATGTACTAACGGTACCATTGAAGGGCTTCCTGTTCCAAATGAAAGGATGCAAGTGGAACTTTTTGGACGTCAAAAGTATTATGCAGACTAAAATACTGTTCTTCACTATAGACCCATCTAGTCGGATCAGTACCATTGAAGCGAGGAAATTCAAGCTTCGGACCATTGAAGATGAAGGCTGAGAAATTTTCCATCCAAATCTTGGAGTTTGGTTTGGATGGCTGCAAGTGCTTCCTCCATGGTTTTTGCTTCGGCGCGGGTGACAACCATAAACAGTTTTTTTTTTTTTTGGGGGGGGGGGGAGCGGGAATGGATAGAAAAACACAAACAAAAGCTTGTTTAGTAAAGGGAAATTTGGATTTGGGAAAAACTTGGAGGGGTAATTGGGGTTTGATTAGGTTTTGGACACTTTTTTATGGATAGGGAAGCAAAAAATGGGGATTTTAGAAGCGGGGTGAAAGAATGAGAAAATTTGGAAGAGAGTGACAAAGAAGCAGAATTAAGAAAGGAACTCGGTGGAAAAATTTGAAGGCGATTGGGTAAAATCCGAAGAAGTTATGGCAAACCCTAAAAATAGACAAATGTGGGATTTTGGGCTTTGGGAAGTGGAATTTGGGATAGGGTCCTTAGGAATGAAATATGCAGAATGGGATTGTAGGGGGTGTCAGTGAAGTTTCAGGGAAAAAGGAGTGAAAACAAGGGAGATATGGCCAAAAAAGCAGTTTTTTTTACTTTCTTTTTTTTCCAGGAATGGATCTACAACGGCGTGGAAGGGATCTCAAACAGATAGATCTGCAACGGCACGGAAGTGATCGGAAACAGAGGGATCTGAAACGGCGCTGACTCGATCAAAAATGATTGGATCTGAAATAGATATGAAACGGCTGGATATGGAACAACTTTCAGAATGGATCTGAAACGACGCGGCAACAGTTCAGCTGAAAATAGATATGGACCCTAGGTATGTGCAGCTTCCTAACAGTTCATGGGTTTCACTCGGCCACCAATGTTGTCTGACAGGTTGTGTATTGGGGCAGTACCCCTCACTCCACAGCTAAGGTAAAACTAATAACTGCTTTGCCACAAACGACAGCTCTTGGTTTACCTCACGGGTGGGAACTAGTCAATCGGGTAGGGGTTGTTTCCCTTTTCGCTGGCAGGTCCTCTCAATGGGCCAGCTACTTTGGGGTTCATGTGGTACTCCTCATAATGCGTTTTAGGGCTTATTCCCAAGTACTTCCCACAGTTAAGCGGATAGAGATTATTCCCAGATTCGAAGCTGCAACAGATGTGAAAAACAAAAATTGGCATAAATTTCACCCAACGAGCCCAAGAAAGTGCTCTGATACCAGATGTGAAGAACCTGCAACAATTAATTAATAAGAATATGCGAAATAGCAGAAATGACAGAACTCAGAATCACTTTTATATTGATCGCAGGCCACTTCGAGGGGGAAACCTCCTTTGAGCAAGCTCAATACAAATAACTTCACGGTGCCTTCATAGGCCTCAACACACACTTATATACTAAGTCTAGGCGCCAATACTATGGGTCAAAACCATGGGCCAATACAAACTATGGATCAACAATACTATGGGCGACTTACAAAGCATATGAGCCAAACAACAATAACACAAATATGGATCAACAAATACTACGGGACGACTTACAAAGCATATGCGTCCAACAACAATGTACTAACAAAGTACATAGAAGGGTTGACATGGGTTCCTAACAGAATAAGATCAATCCATGATAATGTGCCATAACGCCAAAACTGGCAATCAATTTTCAATATAGACCAGTATGTTCCATCACTTTCATATAATCTATGTCGAGGCCATTTCTATCTGACTGGAAAATAATTATAAGTTTATTGACTGAATAACTTGAATTGTTTCTGCTTTTCAATGATTTTTGTTGTCACTCCTATGTTTGACTATATGTAACCTATGTATTGGAAATATATATATATATATATATATATATATATATATATATATAACGTATGGACTTTTCTTTCTTGCAAATATAGTTGTGTTTCCCAACAAATCTCTAAATTCTTCACCTAACACGACGGAGTTGGCAGAGAGAGGTCGGAATGGAGGTGAGCAAGTAGAGAAGTTGAGGAGGCTAACTTTCAATAACCTAGAAGGAAATGCCTCAATCACTATAACTTATAAAAAGGAAGAAAACTAAAAATGGAAGAAAAACCTGCACATACTCCAATCTACCAATTATGTGGATTCAACATGAGAGTCATCTTCCGGTAATGTTGAAGGCGTAGAAAGGAGAAGAATTTTGAAGAAAAGAGTTGTTCCTCAACAAAATTTTCTTTTAATTAAAAGGGTCACCATTATCCCTCAGGGAGGTCATTGAAATCATGTATAGAGGGATGGCTAAGGGCCACGCCCCTCACTGCCAACATGAACATCAAAGACTCATTTACAGAGACACGGAAGAGAAATAACCTCTCTAGGAGGGTCGCCCTTCTATACTGCTCCATAATCAATAGATAATTCAAAATGACAATTATAAAATGGATTGCATATCCCTACATCCTTGCTAATGTTTCCTTGTGCAGGATGTAACCAATGCCAAATATTACATTCTATTTATTCATCTCATTACACTCACATCCTCTTTAAATTCCATCTCATATGCAGAGAAACTTATTGCAGTCCCACTTGTTTCTGTGGATAGGGACTGGAAAGAATTGGGTATTTATTTATTTTACTTTATTTTTTTTGTCAAAACCACTCTTATATAGTAGTGTGCATGAGTTCAGGGTTGCTGTCACAACATGGAGGATCGTTACATTGGTGACTGAGAGCGGAACCCGAACAAAGAGGGATGCAGAGAGAAAGGAACGGCATGATACAACAGGCAGGCGTTTTTTTTGTATTATTATTTTATTTTGGTACATTTAACTCTCCAAAACAGGTAACGCTCCATATCGGTAGTGTAGTATAATTAACGCTCCATGCAGAGGTAATGATGGCAGGAGAGTTAGAAAAGAGCCGTTATGGTAGAGGTAACGATGGAAGATCATCATCACAGGCCAGCCCAACCTCTCAGAATCACCGCAAAACCTTACCGGAGACCGAGTGGTTCCACAATCTCATTAAGTGACATATATATAAGATATATTAATCATCCATCACCGTACTTCAAAATAATTGTTAATTATATATTAATCGTTGTTTCTTTGTAATAATTATTTTCACAATTTCTTTTTCTCTGCAGGTTTAGCGCAAGTTCAATCTATCCTCTCAGTCGGAAAAATTAAATATTTGTACTAATAAATGAGCGCACATGTATTAATGAAAATACTTTGAAATACTAATTAATCTAAGATGTCAAGTGGAGATATCATTTCACTTTGTGAGGTAGATTGCAAATGATCTCAGAAAATTGAGGGATCACAGGCAATCAAATTTGAAATCGGAATGAATGCCAAGTATGAAGGATTTCACACAACCCACATGGAATTCTCACCCACGCATTCAACAGCAATAACATGCACATAAAAAGGGAACTCAACAAATACGAATCTAAGATACTAGGAATATTGACCTCAATAGTAGTCCAGTATTCACGAGATAAACCACCGGCACCAATATCTATAGGCAGTACAATAAACAAAACTCAATACTCATGTTTGAAATATCTTAAAGTGCAGGTCTGCAGGTATGAAGATGAAACATCTAACACAGAGAATATGTCATGAAGTAGGAAGAGGTGCATGATCGAGGAGTAGATGGCAGGCTGAATGAAATTCCTTGTCTTAGCAGGAAGGAGTGCAAATTATAATGGTAGACAAAAAGATAGGAATTATGGAAAATCCAAGCTCTGTGTAACAAAAATTGGTGAATTGGGAGCTCAATATCATAAGGGAGCCCTTACTGGAAGACACACTAAACTGTAGGCATGCAGGAGAGTATGGGTGGATCTGGTAATACAAACAATTCTGCAATATTTTAGTGATAGACAGATCTATCGTTTACAATCACAGAATCAGTAACATGCACCCATATAAAATAAGCATCTTAATAAATTTGAAAATAATTTAAGAGCCCTTAAGTACCAGTGTTTGATCCAATCTCTGATACCAAATGTAAGAACCGTAAAACTCATAAAACCCACTAAATAAAAAAATAATATTAAATATGCATGCAGATCTCTGATCCAACACAAGAATCTGATAAAATGTTACATCTTATACAATCCAAAAACAAACAAGAACAACATGCATAGAAGACCTCACAAAGAAATGGATCTAATCATTAATAACGGAAAATATGCTATGAAAATCATACCTGTTAAGATGACCTAGGAGCTACCATTACCTTGACAACTCCAATAGTGCAATTAAAGGTGGGGGGATGACTTTCCACCCAACCAACCCCCAGCCAAAGGCTGAGGCCCCCGAGCCCCCAACAATTAACCCTATGCTAGTGCTATCTTGCTTTCCTCTCCTCAAGAGCTTCTCTTCCCAAATGCCAAAAGACAAAAGATCCCCTCTCTTCACTTCTTCTCCTCCTTTTATCTCCTCCTTCTCCCAATTTCTTAATTTCTTATTTAATGCAATTTGTTTTGGTCTAGGCCTAAGATCATATCCCCCATACAACTCGGCCTGCAGAGTATTTGGGAGTAGTATGTATTCATCAGAGCATGAATTTTTTTCTTGGGGTTTATTTTGATATCCACCTATTTGGTTAGAGGGAAGTGAGTTTTCATAATCATCTTTAGTAAGATGCATGAGATGGGAATCTTCTTCCATCCAATTAAGTTGTTCTTCAACTTCCTCATAGATTTCTTCCTTCGGTATTTCAATCATATTATTATCATTTTCTCTGATAGGTGGTATCGATGGTTGTTCATCATATCTCCTCTCTCTGTATGTCATCTGAGGATTATAAGGCCTTCTGAACTGAGTGGGAGGATGAGAAGGGGATTTTCTGTTAGGATTACTACTTTCCAATTTCATTCGAGTAACCTTATTTGATAGGTTTTTGATAATGTGAGTCATTTCATCAATCTTTGCTTGCTTCTTGAGAGTCTTTAACTCCTAAGGAGATACTCTCTTCTTTGACCTTTTTTTTCTTTATGCTCAATATCATTGGTCAATTTGATTTTTCCTCCCGCCCTCATATTTCATTTAATGTCTATAGCATCATCTTTAATTACACTAAGGGAGGGTGATCTCCAATCCCTTAGCATGATTGAAAAATCAGAGGGGAAGGATATTGTATAGGTGGCTTGAGCCGTAGATTATGTAGGTCAACTATCTTCGAGGATTCTATAATAAAAAATTTTGAATCTTGTAGTGAAATATACCACATTTTCAGAAGTGCTCTTTCTTAGGGCAGATAATTATGTTAGATAGTACATATTATGATGCTTGACTCCCCACTTCTTGATGAATGTGACTTCCATATTTTCCATAATTGTGATGGAAGCGTTTGGTAGTGATCTAAACCATTTTCGAGCTTTTCCTTCAAGTGATTGGGAGAAAACCATCATGAACACATCATCGTGATCAATAAGAATGTTGTCATTGAAATCTTGAAAATGATCCACATGATCCTCTACGGATGTATCCTTGCTGCCATCATATTTGGGTAGTAACTTTAGATAGTGGGTGGGAATATCATTCAAGGGTGTAGTAAACTGTAGAGGCCCATATCGACTCACCACCCATCATGGTGTTCTGGGGGGTGGTGGTGGTTCTCCACCTCCTCCTCCTGACATTAGATGACTGGAAAATATTTTCTTGGATTGAGGAGTAATGAATGAATTTGGGAGTATTTTTATGGGCTGAGGGCTCTCTTCTTTTAGTGGGAAGAGCATGCGAGCTGGGTATACCAAAAGGAGTATTGGGATTTTGGGGAGAGCATTCTCTTTCAAGTGTTTGGAAAATAAATTCTAACTCAAGGAATTAAGGACCAAATAGAGGAGGGGAGAAACTTCATGGGTGACTCGGTGAAGTGGACTGATATTTAACACGTCTATGTCTCCAGGAGACTGAATCTTGTAGAGACACTTGTTAACACCTAAAAAGTGCTCACTAGCTCATTCCCTTATTCACATGACCCATTTGTCCACTTTTCCACCATCTGAGCCTCTGAAACCAACAAAAGGTCACCAAAAGACCTTAGTACACCCCTTTTTCCATTAAAAAAGATTATTTTTCCTGAAAAGCATAAAAAACCCTCAAAAAGGGTCCAAATTCCCAAAAATATTAAAAAGGGAATTAAAATATTATTTTTATTCAAAAAAGGAAAAAGGAGGGAAAAGTACCTAAACCAAGTTGGTCAATACCATTTGGTTTCCACAAAACCACAAATGGTATTCCCCACCACCAAAACCTATAAAAAGGTGGTAGGGGCTCCTTATTTCACATCCATCCATTATCTCATCCTCATGCTGCCGAAATCTTCCTTGAGCATTTTGGCCATTGTAAGCAACCTTGGAGAAGGAGACCTCTTGGAGCTTGGAGCTTGGAGCTACTCATCTTGGGATTTGCTCAACATCAACCTTCACCATTGAAGGTATTATCGCAAGCACTTGCTTGCCCCCCATTTTTTAATACAAATTCATTCTTTAAATATTTTCTTGTTCTTGTTTTTTAAATGTTTACACTATTTGCTTATATTCTTGCGTAGATCTATGATTAGTTTTGTTTAGATTAGTTTCTTGTTTAATTCTATTGAAACTGCTGCTACTAGTTAGCAGGTGCCCATAGCACTAAGCCTGGTTGCAAAACCGGGCCAACAGTTTTTGGCGACTCCGCTGGTGTTTGAACAATAGATCTCTAGTTTTGTTTTTTAATCTTAGTTTTTTATTAGTTTTAACCTTTAGATCCATAGATCTGCCATCTTAGACAGCAGATCCATTGCTGCTCTAAGTTTTGGCCCCATCTATTGCCATTAACAGCTCGGAATTCTCAATTTTCGGGTTCGTTTTTCAGCTTCCGTGCACGGCTTTCGCCTCGCGGTTTTTAGCCTGACAGTCGCGTGGTCCATCGCGACTTTTCGGCTTTTTTCCGCGCGGTCACCGCGACTTTTCGGATTTTTTCCGCGCGGCTTCGCGGCCTGTTTCCGCGCTGCACATCGCGGCTGCGCGGCCATTTTCCGCGTGGATCCCCGCGGCTTCGCGGACATTTTCCGCGCTACACATCGCAACAGTGCGCCTAAATCCCGGGCGGTCCATCGCGACTCTGCAACAGAAACCCGCGCGGTCCATCGCGGATTTTCTGTCAAAAGTCGCGCTGCTTATTTTTTCATTCGGCCATTCCGATTCAAAAAATTATTTTTTACTGTATTTTCTGCCCACATAGCACATTTTTACAGTATTAAATTCTGCATAATTTACAGCCATAGAAAATTTTTTTACTAATTAAATGCACATCTAGAAGTCTTTTTAAAAAATTTCAAGAAAGTGAAAGAAAGACTTATTTTGCATTTTATTTAGGTTAAAAAAATTTCCTATCTACTTCTTCAAAATCTTGCCCTTAGCAATTTCCTTGAAAAAGAAATCCATTTATTTCTTTTAGAAGTAATATTATTTGCTTTTATACTTCAAGAAATCCTTTGTTTTTTGAATAAAGTCATTGAAAAGCATTTAATTTCCATCTATTGAAAAAAGTCATAAATTTGCTTGTTTATTTTCGAAAGATCCTTTATTTTTTGAAATTTTCAGTAAAGCATTTACTTCTTTCAAGTTCAGTTTACAATACCACATGTGCACCCACTCGATCACTTAATTGAACTGAGCCTTAAAACTTACCCTAATTTCAACACACTTTTAATCCCACTTGGGGAACACTAAAAGAACTTTGTAGCTAGGTAGTATTGGGGGGATAGGTGTTCCAATAACACCCCTCAGTTATTACATCTGAGACATAGTTGTTGTCCTTTAGGGAGCTAAAACCTCTTAGAATTTATTGGCGCGGTCACAACCGGTTTGTGGGAAGGCCTCTACCCTATGAGGGTTGAAGTCGCGAGGATGGTTCTGGAAGCCTGAGTGGAATACCGAAATCCATTAAGTAACCGAAGGGCTACCATTCGTAGTTCTCGGGATATCCCTGTATTGGGATATTGCGATCAAAGGACCAAACGACAGATTTACCTTTTCTCGACGCGTCATGAACGGAGTATCCTAGTAGCCTTTCTTTAGGATTGATTACCCGGTGTCCCTCCTGGTAGGGGGATATCTAGCCGTTGTCTCAACACTCATATTATCTGACTTGGATTTCATCACCTTGCAGAGGATATAGTTTTTTTGAGTCACAATACTTTTAGTTAGGTGTTTGCATGATTCAACCCACCCTTGGTCTAGTTACACCTATTTTTTCTAGAAGCCGTTTGCATGTTGGTACTCTGACCATTTGTTGCATTCCTCCACTTATTGTAGAACAACTGCTAGAATAAGTGCCCTTTTTTGAGGTTGATTTTTTGGCCTGAGAGCCTTCTTTTTCACTTCCCTTCTTGCACCCTTGGTTGCATTAGGGTTTTGAGCTTTTTTATATATATCACCACCTGATACTTAAACATATTTTTTACACAAAAACTTAATTCTCACCATTGAGAATTTTAAATGCTCTCGTCGTCTCCAGGGCGAACTCCCAGAGTTTAGTCCACTTGGCTCTCCACGTCACCGACGCAGAGCCTTATCCCTTGACTCGACACATCGTTGGTCAACTAGACAGTCATCCGATTCTGACACGCCTCACTTCACTTCTGATTCTGAGGCAGAATCCGAAAATCCCACTGCGTTATTCCCAACCAACATTATGTCTGGAACACCATTTGATCCACTATTTACCAGCACCATAGGAGAGACGTCTACAGACCCTTCTACTACAGTGCCGTCCATGGAAACAACCACCCCCCTGGGTATTCCCAATATGGGAAACACTCCACACTTAGGAATGCCCAACACAGGGCCACCTCCTGTTATAGGAATTCCCAACACAGGGCCACCACCTGTTATGGGTATGCCCAACATAGGGGTCACACCCCATCTAGTTTCCACAAACCCTATCCCAGGAATCACCACTACTATTCCGAACCCTAGTGTAACCCATGTTTCACTAGGAAGCGTTGGCCCTTACCAGACCACACCTATTGGAGGACATATACCTTCAATACCTAGCATACCTTTAGGTGTTGCTAGACCCCATACCACCATGACTAGACATGTCCCAGTCCCCACATCTGCTAGCTTACCATATATGGCAAGTCTGAACTTGCCAGATTTAGCTAGTCTCACCAATGACCCTATCAGACATGATCCTGCGTGGCCTCACATGCCCACCAAACTCCCCTCCGACATCCCTAAGTTTGAGGGTAAGGCAGGTGAGGACCCCCAGAACCATATCATGTCCTTCCATCTATGGTGTTCCTCCAACTCCATAGTGGATGACTTTGTCCGCCTCCGTCTGTTACAGCGCACTTTCACTGGCTCTGCAGCCAAGTGGTATATCGAGCAGCCCCATGGGACGCATGCCACCTTTACCTCCCTTGCCTCCACCTTCCTGCAGTTCTTTCAGTTACCTGTCCGCTATGATGCGGGCGTCGAGATCCTACTGTCTTGCAGACAGAACACGACCACCCACATCACTGACCACATTCATGAGTGGCGTCGACGCCGAAGCCTCTGCAAAATCAAGTTAGATGACCGTATCTTCTTAGATTAGTTTCTAAAATCCCTCCTCCCTCTCATTGCGAAGGATGTGGCATCTGAAAGACCCCAGTCTGAAGAAGAGGCTATCCTCAAAGCCCAACAGTTTGATCTCATTTACACCCAGTCGGGTTATCTATACACAATCATACCAAACGCCCCACGATGCGACTCTTCACGCAGTGACACACCGGGGGCATCTCATGCCGCCGATGGCATTATTCGCCAAATCACACCCCAAGCTAAACCTTTCAGCATGGTGAGTACCATGCCTGCCCCAGACCTCTCTAGGGCTACATCCAGTTCCGGAGCGACAACTTCTTACACTCCAACAAACTAGACACATCATATTCATGGACCCTCTTGTCCACAACATTGCTATGGACAAACGCCATCAGCATACGTACCTCCTACATACTATAACTAGCCTGCTACACAGAACCCCATTCAGTTCTCACCACAACAAATGCACTACCCACAGCAAGCTGCACCAGCTAATCCAACACATCCAATAGCTCAGGGGTACCAACAACCCCAACAGGCAACTGGACCACCGCCAGCTCCACCTGCATATTACCCACCACAACCTGCTCCCGCAGCTGCGGTGAACCAAAATCCCCCCAATGCTCAAGGGCATGTGTACGCACAACAACATCAGCCCCAATACCAAAATAACCAACGCAACCAGGGTGGGCAACCAAACCGTGGAAGAAGACGTAACCGTGGAAACAACCAAAACCATAACCAAGCTCCACACCCTCCCCATCCTCTGCAAAATAATAACGCGACGCCTGCTCATCAGAATCCTGATCGACCACCTAAGCAAGCCAAAAATTCTAATTTACGAACAAACCATCCTTGTTCTATTTGCGGGGTCTATGGCCACTATACCCACACTTGCCCACATCTGGAGCGAGCTCGGCAGCTATAAACAGATGACGCCCATCGTCAAGGGCAGGCGGCTCCTCAGCCGCCACCCAACCCCCCACCACCTCAACAACAACCTTTGGTGCTACAAAACCCTTTTCCAACACAAGGAGTGGTGAACACTCAGCCGTTAGCTCCCCCACAGGGCAACGTGCCACCACAACAAATCACTTACGCCGCTCCTGATCAACCCATGTTTGATTCAGGCACTCACCACTTATTGATGATGTCCACTGCCGATGTCAACATTCAGACACGTCGGAACCAGTATGGCCCTACCTCTGAATCCCCCCCGCCGATAAGGATACTAACGCTCATCCCACTGATCATACGTTACGTATACCACCGCTTCCACTCGATGGCGCCTCTAAAGCACCTAGTTTCCCAATCCGTCGTATCAACAACAACCCCAATGCACGGGCTGCGTCAAATTACAACATCGTAGATGACTTAGCTCAATCTCCCGCAGCCATGTCTGCGTTCGAAGTCTTGAAAAACTGTCCTACGCAGCGCAAGACTTTACTTTCCGCCATTGGGGCGATTGACCCAAATGATTCCAAATTGATGACCTTTGATTTGGACCAGTCCGAACCACGTCTGCCTTCCACCATAGCAATCCAAGTTTCTGTTTCTATTCGGAATCTTGTCATCCATCGATGTATCATCGACGAGGGTGCCTCTACATGCGTCATGTCCACATTCGTTTGGCAGAAGTTGGGATCCCCTACTCTCCAACAATCCACCACTGCATTGCGGGCCTACGACGGGCCGGTCAACTCAACCTCAAGCTTTACTACCCAAGGTCCCCGTCCAATTAGGTGGGAAAATTGTGCTCATTGACATAGAGGTCATTAATGCCCAGCTCGATTATAACCTTTTACTTGGCCGCAGTTACATGTACGCCATGAAAGCGGTCGCCTCATCCGTTTTTCGCACCATGATGTTCCCCCACGAGGGACGCGTGGTCAAAATTGACCAACTCACCTACTGTGATCCCAATGCCCCTGCAGCACCCAAAAATGTTCTCCCCATGGTTGAACAACCCACTTCTAGTGCAACTACCTCCTTTGTTTCTTCTCTGGGGCCCGGACTTTACTCAGATACACCAATTACCTCTACATTCCAGGCCATTCCACCACCGTCACCGGAGACCCACGTCGCAAACCTCTGTACTCTTTCACAGAATAGACAAGCACCCAGTAGTCAGCCACCATTGGTCCCTAGTCACATCGGTGTTACACCCATCCACACCATCCCATTTCTATTTCCTCCTTCGGGTGTAGTAAGCGCCCCGGTTATGGCTACCCTTAGTCTACCCAGGTTAACATTGGCATTACCCGTGTGGTATATTTTTCCTCCCATTCCACCGCTGACACCAAATGTCATCCTCCAACCAGTACAACCTATTGTTACCACTACTCAACCTCCTCCTGGTGTCACAATCCCTTCGTCGTCGACGAAACCATCTCCTGGTCTCATGATCCCTTTGTCGTCAACGAATCCTCCTCCTCTTGTCAAGCCCACTGGGGGCAGAGGTCCACAACCATACACTGCTATACCACCCCCTAAGGCAGTCAAATCCCCACCAGTGTTTCGAGCTCCTCCTAAATGCTCTTTGTGCGATGAGATAGGCCATCCGACTCATCAATGCCCACAGTTACCAGCACTCCAAGAGCATATGAATATGTTGGACGATGACACCAGCATCCCAGTCGTTAGACTTGAGCCACCTCCTCAGCCTCGCGACAGATCACTGTGCACCAACCATCCTTGTGCCATATGCAGTGTTTACGGCCACTACTCTCACCATTGTCCTGATCTCCCTGACTATAGAGTAGCATTGTATGAGTTAAACAACGTTGATTTGGAGATATCTCCTCCCCTCATCGAGGAGATCTACCCCCCGCCATCATCCTCGTCGGAAGAAGTCAATACAATATATATGATTTCAAGGTACCCGTGGCCGCAAGGTCGGCAAACGCTCAAAGAAAAAATAGCATAGGAAGGAGGCATAACAGAACTCACCTCCCTCTCGAATGGCCTTGTCCAGATCTCTCCGGACACCAGCCAGAAACATCTGCCCCCAGGCATAATAAGTCCCCCGGAGAACAGATTCCACCATCATCGTCTATCCCCCAGACATATGATGAGGCGCAGCAGCACCCAATATCCACAAAACACATGCACCAACAGCCCGCATATCCCACTCACGTAGGGATCGCAGACTAATAGAGTTGTTCTGCAAAACAGCATCATCAACACAGAAAGTCTGTAACAAGTCCTCCATGTCTACACCCAGCGGGATCCTCGGCAAGAGATCACCCACCTCACCCAAACGAGGCAACCCATTCAAAAAATAGACATCCGTGAGGGTGATCTCCAGCCTCTCACCCCCAATAATAAATGCACCCTCCGCCGGCACCCACCAACTCACTAGCTTGTTCCGGAGCCGTCTCACTGAACGAATAGGTGGAATCTGAGCGAACTTCAAAAGTCCGCTCACAGCCAAAGTCTGTCGCACCCCCGGATCAGTCTGAATCCTCGCCATAATATCATCATCGATCTCCCGCTCCCGCCTCGAGGACAATGGTCTCCTCAACATCCTGCCAAAAAAAAAAAAAAAAAAAAAACAAAACAAAACAAAACAAAACAAAACAAAAAACAAAACAAAACAAAACAAAACAAAACAAAAAAACAAAACAAAACAAAACAAAACAAAACAAAACAAAAAAACAAAACAAAACAAAACAAAACAAAAAAACAAAACAAAAAAACAAAAAAACAAAAACAAAAAAACAAAAAACAAAAAAAACAAAAAAAACAAAAACAAAAACAAAAACAAAACAAAAACAAAAACAAAACAAAAAACAAAAACAAAAACAAAAACAAAAAAAACAAAAAAAACAAAAAAACAAAAAACAAATTTAGCCCCAGCACGAAATTTTTTGAAAAAATCCCATCGCGGCTTTTCCACCAAAAGCGCGATGACCATCGCGGCATTTCCACCAAAAGCCGCGATGACCATCGCGACCTCCATGCAAAAACCCGCGATGAACATCGCGGATTTTGGCCAGACAGTTGCGATGAACATCGCGACTATCTCCCATGAAATCGCGATGAACATCGCGGGTTCCAACCTCACAGTCCCGATGAACATCGCGACTGTCAGCCTGAAACGCGCGCGGTTCATCGCGGGAACAGACCCGAAACCCGCGATATTCCACGATGGAGGGTCAACATGGAATTTCGCGGCCTTCGGTGGCCCGCCGCCAAACAAAAAAGACATAATTGAAAAGGCTAAGGCAAATAGAGTTACCTGAAACTCGCAGAATCGAAAACCAACAGTGAAATCTCCCGCAAATCAAGAAATAGCTCTGACAACTCTATCAAACTCGCACGTAACAATGACAAGTCATTTGGGCCCCACGCCCTATTTATAGAAATTCCACCAATTTTCAAACAACCATTGCAGGATCATACGAAGTCCATTTTTCAAACCGTTGGTACCGTTGGAATCAGCACAGCGAAAACTTCATGCAGGTTCCTTCCTTTTCCCGTTTTCATGGGGTCTATTTTTTGACAATTTTTTGGCCTCTCTCGTGGCCTCGGTTTGCGTGCCACATCGATCGTTCTCCGTTTTCGACATGCCTTAGATAGCCGGATTCAGTTTTCCGTGCTCGTGATGATACTTGAGATCATTTCTCACTCTCACCTTTACATTTTTCGGGCATTTTTTCCATACCCCCTCGTCACCTCGGTTTGCGTGCCACATCGACCGTTCTCCATTTTGGACGTGTCATACATCTTCGGATTCAGTTTTCCGCGCTCGTGATGATGCTTGAGATCATTTCTTGCTATCACGTCCCGATTTTCTTGGCATTAGTACACCCCTTTTTTGTTCGGTATAATTTTATCCCTTTTTTCGGGCTGAGCAACCACTTTTACGAAAAAGGCACTTAGAAAGTTTCTGTTAAGCTCTTTTCTGACTCCTAAAAAAAATGAAAAGATTGTCGAGCAACCTTGCTTCCTTTCATGCTCGTTAAACGTATCTGAAAGGGCGTCTACCTGGTATAAGTTTACCCCTTTTCCGGACCTTGTAGACTAATTACGAAAAAGGTATACTCTAGTCACATCGGCTAGAAGAGTTCTCCATCCGCATCATTTTATGCTTTTTTGGGCCTTGGAGACTAAACTTACGAAAAAGAAACACCAATAGAGTCCACTTACTGTTTTCAGACTCTCTAAACATGAAAGCAACCATGAGCATGAGCCGTCCTGGGCTCACAAAATCCACAGGACCGTACCATTTCAGAGCACACTTTTATCCCTTCTTGGAGCTCATTAAAACTACGAAGAAGGAATCAATGGTGCCTCTTGGCACCACGACAGATCACATCTACTCATTAGGCAGCTTCCCCATTTTGGTCACCTTTGTTCAGAGTATTCTGCAGTATGTCACCTTGATAATCCCTCGACGGCACCTATCAGCTCGTCCTCCCCCCCAGAGTCAATATATACCATTCAGTCAAAGCAATGATCCCCACACCTACAAGTCAGTTACCCACGCTGCCAGGTCAATGCTCTGAACAAAGGAGGTTTGATTCTACCCACTATATGACCCCAGTTATTTCCCATTCCCACAACTATGTCAGTCCTACCATTAGTACTACAACACTTCAGTTTTACACCTCGTGCTCCTATCAAGGAAACATCATTGCCTTGTTAGTTGCTGCTCTCCCTCTGTCGACGACAACCACATTGATTCCAGAGGATAGACCTAGAGGCCCCTGTGTCTTGGACTCATCACCATTTATGATGAGTGCCTACGAATCACATCGAGAGGAATCTTCAGTGCCTCTCCAAATGGTTGTTTCTCACATGCTCGACTTCAACACCTTGATCGCATCGTTGAGACTCACACAGGGTATTCGTCCGTTTCACTTATTAGTCGAAGACCTCGGATACCTCCTGACTCCTCCACATTTGAGAGTCTTCCTATGGATAAATCCAGTTACACTTCTTCTATAGATATCCGGGTTGCGCATGGCGACAGTATTCAGATGTACCCCAGTTTCATACTCCCTTGAGTATACAGTTACATTATTTCTCAGAGATGACTCATAGTCTTTGAGTCCCTACAGATGTTGGACACCTTCAGTTTCAGCAGTTCCTCAGTTATTCCAGTGTATCAGTTATTGAGATCCGTTATGATCAGGAGTACATCCCAAAATAATGTCCCCTCTGGACCATTATGGTGTACCAGTAGATTCTTTATGTATTAGATCCCCCTTCTTGGGACTAATTGTTATGAATATGTCTTGATACGAGCATGGGAATGCCCGCCTCGTCCATTATCAGAGATTATACCTTATTCATATTGAGGCCATGTAATATTTTTTTTTTCTTGCAGCTTCTAAGGGCCTTGGCTCCAGTCTCCAATCGGTCTCTTCTCCTTCCCAAACCCCTGAAAAAAGACAAAAGAACTATGATGTCTATCGGCCATACGATGAGCTCCTGCCCTCACACATAAGGGGGCAATCTGTTAACACCTAAAAAGTGCTCACTAGCTCATTCCCTTATTCACATGACCCATTTGTCCACTTTTCCACCATCTGAGCCTCTGAAACCAACAAAAGGTCACCAAAAGACCTTAGTACACCCCTTTTTCCATTAAAAAAGATTATTTTTCCTGAAAAGCATAAAAAACCCTCAAAAAGGGTCCAAATTCCCAAAAATATTAAAAAGGGAATTAAAATATTATTTTTATTCAAAAAAGGAAAAAGGAGGGGAAAGTACCTAAACCAAGTTGGTCAATACCATTTGGTTTCCACAAAACCACAAATGGTATTCCCCACCACCAAAACCTATAAAAAGGTGGTAGGGGCTCCTCATTTCACATCCATCCATTATCTCATCCTCATGCTGCCGAAATCTTCCTTGAGCATTTTGGCCATTGTAAGCAACCTTGGAGAAGGAGACCTCTTGGAGCTTGGAGCTACTCATCTTGGGAGTTGCTCAACATCAACCTTCACCATTGAAGGTATTATCGCAAGCACTTGCTTTCCCCCCATTTTTTAATACAAATTCATTCTTTAAATATTTTCTTGTTCTTGTTTTTTAAATGTTTACACTATTTGCTTATATTCTTGCGTAGATCCATGATTAGTTTTGTTTAGATTAGTTTCTTGTTTAATTCTATTGAAACTGCTGCTACTAGTTAGCAGGTGCCCATAGCACTTAGCCTGGTTGCAAAACCGGGCCAACAACACTAATTCTTCATGGATAGGGTTCTAGCGATTATGTCTACGTCCAAATGCAAGGATTGCGTCGATTGAGTCGCCAAGTGGATTACAGCCTGCTTCTTGGTTTCGTCCAATATGAAATCAGGAGCGTATAATTCCTCGTTGTCCCCAGGGAATATTTATCTTCTTGCTTCTTTCCCCAGCAACAGTGCCAGAAATGATCTTAGTCCCATAGACGTTCTAAGGTTGTTTTTAGAACTGTTTGTGGGCATCAATAAGTTTCACCGTTTATCAATTTCAATATTTCAATCGAGAATCATACTCATACTGTTATAATACAATGATAATAATCAGGCTTAGTAAAATGTAGGCAGTACTTCTGATATGCCAGCAAAAACTTCAATGAATTTGTGTTGGTGAAATGTCATGAGAGAAGGTACTTCACTGAAAGTAAATATTTATCTCATGTGTACAGAAAAACGTACTGATCCAGAATGAATTGAATAGTTTATACAAGATTACCACAAAGCATAATTCAATGGTTATGAGGACAATGTAATCAAATGTTATATCATGAATAATGCACAACATAAATCATCTAGAAAAAAATATTTGAATCCATATCCATATTTGAGTCAATACTAACTTTGCAACTCATAGAAAATATATGAAAGGAGAGATGATATCACAAAATAAGAGAGTACTAACTGAACATATCAAATCTTTGAATCCATAGAAGACCAAGATAGAGCTTGAATTTTCTTGCTTATATATTGATCAGACTTCAATTGTATGAAGTTATACTTCTTACAAAAGAGGTCAACCTTGGGATAAAATGCCTTTTTCTATATATATAGCCTCTATGGGCTTGACAAATTCTACACATGGTTTGTTACATCCCAACAGCTTACAGGTTTATGTTTGTATCTTAACAAAAATCAGTTACAAAAAGGTTAATTCGTTGGAATAATGTTGACTTGTCAGCTGTGGAGACTGGGGTCCACCCTGTTGAGGTGGAGGAATGTCCTGTTGTGTTGAAGATGTCCCCATTGCTGGTTGCGCTGAGGACATTCCGACCGTTGATTGTGCCATTGTAGTCTTCTCTAATTGTTGTATCTGAATAACTCTTGTGATACTTTTCCAATCCTTACCCATATGATATTGGAAAACCCTTATCTCCCTGAGGGACATATATAGCTTGGAGTAGAGCTCAAAATTGGGCTTTGGCAGAGCTCTAAAAATGGATTGAAGACAATTAAGCATCTCAAATTTATTGTGTAGTTTTTCTGCAAACATTCGGCCACTAAGCTTCTGAAGAGTGTCTACCAAGTGAACTTTATAGTTCCTTGCGTCCAAAATCATGGCATTGTAATGCTCCTTTGGGTATAAATATCCATGTCCATCCCAAAAGGATGGGAAGCCGAGGGGAAAATTTTTCTTGAATAATTCTTTAAATGAGTGAACATCATGTTTCAGTTGGGCCTCCATATCAGGGACATTTTGATCCACCATTCCCTTTGTAATCATTTTGTTGGATTCCATGATTAATTTAGTTTTGTCTCAGATGGCGTATGTTTGGAGTTCATCGAAGGTTTTCTCATTCAAAAATTCAATTTCCTCTTTGGCCAAATATGTCTTTTTGCTTACGTTGTTTATGGCCGAACAAGCATCTTGGGTGGTGGCTTCAGCAATTTCACACTCTTCTTGAGACATGACAAAACGGCTCCATTATGTGGTTATCAAGGCTACTACTTGTTCCCATATTGTGAACTTGGCGCTTTTAAGTAGAGGCTTATCAGTCAATCTTCTAGTTAAGTCTTGGACGTCTTTCTGGAGATCATCTTTGTTGAGATATTGTAACTTCAAAGAATATTATATTTGTACTTTATTATTCTGGATATGTTTCATTCCTCCTTGAAGACCTTATTGTAAATCTGGAGATGTTTATTCCTCCGTCGGAATGTGGTAACTTGGGTTATTAGACTTCCCTAGTGGGGGTCGACCCTGTATGTGTTATGTGGGTCAAAAGGTTATTAGACCACCCTAGAGGGTTAGGCCTAGTCAGTTGTAGTGGGGTATTTAACCCATTGGTTAAATACGAGCCTACATGTTTTGTGTAAAAGATAAGTCGGAGTAGTATATAAATAGAGGAGGTGTATTCCTCATTTTATACACTCACTCACTTGAGAGTAGCGCTCTGGTGGAGGAGAGGTCTGCTATGATGGAGGAGGAGATCATGTCTTTGGTTTGCATCTTTGTATATTGCTGGTCATCTATATTGAGGAAGCTTTACTAGGTTTTCTACCCCATGAGGATTTCCCAGGATAAATCTGTGTGTCTTGTGTTTATGCTATGCTTGTTGTTTCTTCAGTGATCCTATATATGCTATTATTGTGAAATGGAATGTAATGATGCTATTTTCTGTCTTATCATATTAAATCTTAACATGGAATCAGAGCTACCCTGAAGGAAGGCAAGGTATGGCACTTACGACACTTGCTTTACTTACGACAATTTGAAGGTTAGGGTTTTATATAGAAAAAACAAGTCATCGTGGAACTTTCACCATAAATCCATTTTGGCAACATTTCAGGATCTGAAACCTTTACAAGTCGTAGATAATATCTCCAGGTATCTTGTGTCCAAAGGGAACCCTCAGATTCATTGTACTTTGTAAGTTATGATCAGTACAGGTTAGGCTTTCTGCCTCTTCCAGATCTCAGTCAAAATCAGGTGACCTAGGAAAAAAGGGCATAACTTGAGCTAGGAAACTCGAAATGCAATTTCGTAAAAAGTTACAGGTAGTACATAGACTGTACCATCTCAGGAAACCTTTTCAAAGGCCGAATTTAATCCAGTGACACGTGGCATGCCGTACAAGTTTGATCTCCTATTGTATCCCATAAAAAGGTCACGTTGCGACACTTGGCATAACTTGGGCTAGGAAAATTTTCAGAGTTACAGCAGAAACAATCAGGTACATATTTCTGTCAAAATAGAATTATTTTTGGAGCACCTGCATTCATGGCTTCCGGAATTTAGGGTTTCGGAGAAAGTTAGAATTTTTGGAATCGGAATCCACGGCTGAATGCTACTCAGGAAAATCGAAATTTAGAGACCAAGATCGAATTTTTTGGTTGGGTAGAAGACCGGGCTTGATCAAACCCCAGTTCAGGATTTTGATCGGAAAGATGGAAAATTAGGGCTTCAGCAAAAGTTGTAATTTTTTGAAGTCTGTAACCACGGCTGGAGGCTCCTCAGAAAAATAAGAGTTTAGAGCCTTGGATCGAACCTTTTGATTGGACAGAAGGGTGGGCTTCATCAAACCCAGTTTCGGTTCCTGTCTAAAAGATCCATAAGTTTCGAAGGCAATTTTGAGGGGTCAAATTTTGGAGATTTCAAAATTGAAGTATGCTAGCAAGACACATCCTTCCATCCATTCAGAAGTGTGAAAGTCAAAGATTGAATTTTTAGGGTTTCTCTAGCAAACCCTAATCAAGCTCCAGATCAAGTTTCAGGGGAAGTTGAGGCTAAGGCCTTACATAAGAAGACTACAAGAAGTCTCGACAGGTATGACTTAAGGAGGTTTAGGTATGTCTTGAAATCTAATTCTTGATATGTTTGTCTTCATATTATTTATTAGTACAATCTTTATTAATGTTAGAATTGTCTTATCACCCTAGTAACAGTATGAATGCATGTGAATGATAGAAGACATTCATTGATTAGGGCTATATGATTGTACTAATACATTATGGTGTTGTGTGAGGTTTATGTTGTCTGCTAACAAGATACAGGTACATCACAAAAGACAAATCAAGTTCCATGACCATGACAACATGAAGACAAAGACTCATCCATATTCTTTGTTCTACTTACGAGGTATGTATGACTTTGTTCTATTATGCTTAACCTATGAGATATGCAGGTTCCAGCATAGGATCTCTAAATCATTGAAGAGAACAAAGAAGATATTGATTAGGTATGTTAGACATAACTAAGCAGGTATACTAATCCAGGTATGTTTTCCTATGTCATGTTAGAATCTTACCTTGTGTTAGGATCCCTTATATAAGTATACTTGGTATGATTGGCTATGCTTATTCATAAAGTTAGTAGTCAAGGGTTTATGCATATTATGTCTCTTATCTTGGTTGATGATTTAACTAACTAGATCAAACTAGAATATGCATGAGTAAAAGAAGACTTCCCTGAAACCTTGAATATTATCTATAATCATGACTATACATTTTCAAGATTATTTAGAACTATAATGTTTTGATAACATACTAATGAATGTATGTTTGTGTATGAGATCATGAGGATGACACTTGAGCATGCACAGTGGTACAGAATGAATAGAAGTTCAAAAGACATACAGTAGATCAAGCGGGAGGCAACCACACAAACATAAAAGATAAGTATTTGAGTTGTTATTTGAAATAGTAAATGATATTGCCTGTAATAGGTTGTATGCATATTTGTATTCCTAGAATATATGATGCTGAGTGTAAACATTCATAGAGCATTGAACAGTATACTACTAATATGCATATGATTGGTAAGTTGGACAAACATTCCATTGTTGCTTTTCTAGAATGAAACCTATTTGCTGACATGCTGAGAGCTGTGCACACTCTCGATAGTATGTTCTGGTAGAGATGGAAGGCATCTAGATAGCCACTGTATGCATATAGGATATGGGAAAGTGTTGTGCCAAAGTATTGGTCAAGATAGTTGCATAACTATGTAAATGATATCTGTATGCATAATAGGTTATCATGTCAATATGATTTGATGATTATGAAGTATTACTAATCATGTACTTAACTTTGATTTGTAGGAAAGATCATGATGAATGATGAACAATGAACAAGCGATGGATGTTCAAAAAAAAGATTTACAAATCAAGCACACTATAGAAGGCTTGTGGCTAGAAGATTCTCTTAGAAAGAGGAAGAGAATCATGATGAGATGTTTGCTCCAAGTGGCTAGACCATTCTCTTAATGGTGTAATTAAAGAAGAAGTGTGAATCAGGTTCTGTATGGGTTCCAAGGATCGATAATCAATTGATGAGCTTAATGATCACCATGGGTGATGTGGATCTCAACCTTTGCTACAAGTTTGAATATGGTTTCTATACACAGATGACATGGATGCAAGAAGGAACTCACCACAGAGTTTGAATGATTTTGAGGCTCATATCAGTAGACCCATCTAATGAGAGATGGAACAGATAGATGGCTGCATTAATGAAAATGAAAGATCTCAGATTGATGCATTACTTCCTAGGTCTGGAAGTATAGCAAGGCTCAGAAGGAATCTTTCTCAACCAGGGAAAATATGTTGATAAATATTAAAAGGACTTGATGTGTTGGAATGGCCACTCTCATGGATTCCAACTTAAAGCTGTTAGCGGATGACTCTTCAGAGTTAGTAGATATAACTCTGTACACACAAATTATTGGGTCACTGATGTATCTAATAAATACTAGGTCAGATATATGCTTTGTTGTGAATACCTTGAGTCAGTATCTAGTGGAAACTAGATGTGTTCACCTGTTAGTTGCAAAGCATGTGATGAGGTACCTAAAGGATACGATAGACTTTGATCTATGCTATTTTGGAGATCATGACTTCAGATGGCTACACAGATGTTGATTGAGCAGAAAGTGTATCAGACAAGTAGAGCACATCGAGAGGATTTTATTGTCTGGGATCAGCCATGATCTTGTGGTTTAGCAGGAAGCAGTCCAGTATGGATCTTAGCACAAGCGGAATATATGGCTGCTTGCTCTGCTAGTTGTGAAGTAGTATGGCTACAGGATTGTTTGACTTAGAGATAGACCCAACTTTGATACTATGTGACAAACAGAGTTGTATCAAGATGGCAGAGAATCCAGTGTTCCATGATAAGTCAAAGCACATAGAGATCTAACATTTCTATATACAAGATATGGCGCAGAAAGGAACTATAAAGTTCTAATTTGTAACAAGTTACCGATGTACTAACCAAACCTCTATCGATCCGATGTACTAACCAAACCTCTACCGATTCGATGTACTAACCAAACCTCTACCTCAAGTAAAGTTTTCCGAGACAAACTTAATATAGTTCAGAAGGACCCTCCTCGAAAGGGGGAGTGATGTGATCACTCATGATGAGATTGCCTGCATCGACAGTGAGGTCGACGATGAGGATACCTATATTAGTGATGCCAATAGAGAGGTTGGTGGATGGTTCTTAGACAGGGTCTAAGTTGACAAGGGGATTGCATCATCCTTGAACATATGTTCTAAAAGGATCCGTAGACAGATGTCTCCGAGAAAGAAGAGGGATTGCATCATCCTTGAACATATGTTCTAAAAGGATCCGTAGATAGATGTCTCCGAGAAAGAAGAGGGATTGCATCATCCTTGAACATATGTTCTAAAAGGATCCGTAGACATATGTCTCTGAGAATGAAGTCCTTAGTGGACAAGTGGGGATTGGATCATCCCTAGACTTTGGTCCTAAAGTGAGCCGTAGACAAGATGTCTCCGAGAATAAAATCCTGAATGAACAGGTAAGGGGATTGGATCGTCCTCAGACTTTAGTCCTATGAATTGAGCCGTAGACAAGATGTCTCCGAGAATAAAATCCTGAATGAACAGGTAAGGGGATTGGATCGTCCTCGGACTTTAGTCCTGTGAATTGAGCCGTAGACAAGATGTCTCCGAGAATAAAATCCTAAATGAATAGGTAAGGGGATTGGATCGTCCTCGGAATTTAGTCCTGTGAATTGAGCCGTAGACAAGATGTCTCCGAGAATAAAATCCAGAATGAACAGGTAAGGGGATTGGATCGTCCTCAGACTTTAGTCCTGTGAATTGAGTCGTAGACAAGATGTCTCCGAGAATAAAATATTGAATGAACAGGTAAGGGGATTGGATCGTCCTCAGACTTTAGTCCTGTGAATTGAGCCGTAGACAAGATGTCTCCGAGAAAAAAATCCTGAATGAACAGGTAAGGGGATTGGATCATCCTCGGACTTTAGTCCTGTGAATTGAGCCATAGACAAGATGTCTCCGAGAATAAAATCTTGAATGAACAGGTAAGGGGATTGGATCGTCCTCGGACTTTGGTCCTGTGAATTGAGTCGTAGACATGAAGTCTCTGAGAATTGAATGATAGGACTGGATCGTCCCTGGACTTCGGTTCAAAAGGTACATGATAGGACTGGATCATCCTTGGACTTCGGTTCAAAAGGTACATGATAGGACTGGATTGTCCCTGGACTTTGGTTCAAAAGGTACATGATAGGATTGGATCGTCCCTGTACCTCGCTTCAAAAGGTACATGGTAGGACTGGATCGTCCTTGGACCTCGGTTCAAAAGGTACATGATAGGATCGCATCATCCATGGACCTATGTCCTAAAGAGAGCAGGATTGATCATCCTGTAATATGATCATGTGTGTTGCAGGGTATGTTGTTGATATGGATACTTGTATTGATGTGTATACTTGTATTGATGATGTGTATACTTGTATTGTGTGGATACTTGTATTGATGATGTGTATACTTGTATTCGTGTGAATACTTATATTGATGATGTGTATACTTGTATTGATGATGTGTATACTTGTATTGTGTGGATACTTGTATTGATGATGTGTATACTTGTATTGTGTGGATACTTGTATTGATGATGTGTATACTTGTATTGTGTGGATACTTGTATTGATGATGTGTATACTTGTATTGTGTGGATACTTGTATTGATGATGTGTATACTTGTATTGGTGTGGATACTAATACTGTTTATCTAGATGACGATGCTGCTGATCGTATTGATCTAGATGACGATGCTGCTGATCGTGTTGATCTAGATGACGATGCTGCTGATTGTGTTGATCTAGATGATGATGATCCAAATGTTGTAGATCGAGCTGATCCAGATGTTGTAGATCGTGATGATCCAAATGCTGTATATCGAGATGATCCAGATGTTGTAGATCGTGATGATCCAGATGTTGTAGATCGAGATGATCCCGATGTTGATGATCGTATGATCATGATGCTGATGATCGTGAGGATCCAGATGTTGATGTTGTTGTAGTTATTCGAGTGCTGCAGAAGATGAAGACTCAGTACTGAAGATGTTGATGTTCCAGTATTGAATATGTTCCAGTCAGGGTATTTTTTAAGGATTCTAATATTATACTTAAGTGTAGTATCCTAGGCGAATATTTTGGATTGAAAAAAAACATGTATATAGATGGGTAGGCGAATATTAAATATGAAACATACATTCTACTACTAAAATGTGTAAATTTTGGCGGATATTATGATAAAAAAACATATTTTATGTAAATATAGGCGATATTAGAGACTAAAAATGACCAAATAGCGAATTTATTTTTTGAAAAAAAGCCCAAAAAATAGCCAATTGGCGAAATTTCGCCCCTAAAAATTACCCTGGTTCCAGTAACTGCTTGAGTTACTGATGATGTTGAGAAAGCTTCCAATGATTTATAGATGTATCATGTATGATGTTGATGACTCCTTGCTCGTGCAGATGCTGTTATAATATACTTCTCGTTAAGTGGAAGTGTTGAGATATTGTAACTTCACAGAATATTATATTTGTACTTTATTATTCTGGAGATGTTTAATTCCTCCTTGAAGACCTTATTGTAAATCCGGAGATGTTTATTCCTCCGTCGGAATGTGGTAACTCGGGTTATTAGACTTCCCTAGTGGGGGTCGGCCCTGTATGTGTTATGTGTGTCAAAGGGTTATTAGACCACCCTAGAGGGGTCAACCCAGTCAGTTGTAGTGGGGTATTTATCCCATTGGTTAAATACGAGCCTACATGTTTTGTGTAAAAGATAAGTCAGAGTAGTGTATAAATAGAGGAGGTGTATTCCTCATTTTATACACTCACTCACTTGAGAGTAGTGCACTTGTGGAGGAGAGGTCTGCTATGATGGAGGAGGAGATCATGTCTTTGGTTTGCATCTTTGTATATTGTTGGTCATCTATATTGAGGAAGCTTTACTGGGTTTTCTACCCCATGAGGGTTTCCCAGGATAAATCTGTGTCTCTTGTGTTTATGCTATGCTTGTTGTTTCTTCAGTGATCCTATATATGCTATTATTGTGAAATGGAATGTAATGCTGCTATTTTCTGTCTTAGCATATTAAATCTTAACAATCTTTAGACTGATGTAGCTCCGAGATGGATTGATCTATTTTAGCCAATTTTTTGCTCATGTTGATAAGATCGTCACACTTGGATTTTAGTTGATCCTGCACCTGATTCAGCTGAGCATCTTTGAGATCATTTCCGCAATTTCCTGGGCCACCTTGTCAGTAGGATCTGCAAAAGATGAGACTTGTAATTCATTGGCCTTCTGTTGAAGGATTCCTTGATTCTACTTTCTTAGATAGTCCAACTCAATTTCTAAGGTGACAATCTTTTCTTTTAGTACCTGGATATCAACCATGACTTTCTCTAGCTCATATTGTATCGTCAATACTTCAGTAGTTTGTGAATGCTCGACAGTGGAAATATTGGGCTTCTTATTTAAACATGAAATATATTTGTCCTTTTCTTTTGGCATGGCTTGTACTGGAGCCATGTCGTTGAGATTTTGCACCATCTTTACAATCTTCTACTCTAGGTTAGCTATCTTTAACTGCTTCTCCTTATAAGAAGACTTCTCATTTTTCAGCTGCTTCTCCATCCTCTGAACAATTGCATGTAGATTATTGGTGCTCGTGGTGTATTTCATCACATCTATATACACTCCTTCACCAGTTTGTCGGTGAAGTTCCATGATGTATTTGGATTGGAATGCATATAGATTCACAGTCACCTGGGTGGTTTTGAAATTTGAGGGTACTTTCTTCCCCCCGGGAACCAATGCCTCTAGATTTGCCATTTTTAAGGTTCCTTTCCTTAAATCCAACGTAGAAAGCATCGTGGACTATTGCTTCATTTCAAGGTCCTTCCTTGGGAAAAAAGTCTTTGAATATCAATATTCTCATATTTTATTTGTGAATATAACCCGAACAAACCTGCTTTAACCAGTGAGGTGGTGACCAAAGCGCCTTGTGAGGAATGTGTCTCTGGATTTTGAGGCCACGCCGCTGATGCAAAATTCTTTAGGATGACAAGTTCCAAAGAGGTGGGAGTTGGATTTACTTTTGATGTTGAATTGGATTTATTTTCAACCTTTGATCTTTTCACTTTTGATCCAACGCTTTCTAATCTCTCTTTGTCAACTTCGGAGGTTGGCTCTGACATTCTCATTTTTCCATTGTGTCCACATTATGGGGTGTTAGGATGATCGGTGCCCCAGTGGCCTATATAGGATCTAATGTGGCTTCGTTATGCTCCCAACTGTCTCAGTTGGATATCTTGTACAACAGAGGATGTGGCTCATGCAGGTAGGATGTTTCCCTGGAAGATTGTCTTTTATGGGAGATGATCCCTCTAGGATTGTATCTGCACACTAAGCTTAATGGGAAGTTAAAATCCGCTAACATTTTTTCCACTACCTTCTAAGAAATTCTACTCCTAATCTTGTATGTTCCATCTTCATCAGGGACTTTGAAAGTCCTAGCATTATTTCCTTTCATGAAATTTATATCATTGCAATTGAATCTCTGGAAGATGTACTCCAGGGATAAAATTTTGGGAGTCAAGAACACTGGGAGCTTGTAAGGAGCTAGATCTACTCCATGCACACAAATTTCAGTGTGAATCTCAAAATAGAACCAATATCCGACAGAGTCACTTGGATTCAACTGGAGTAATTGTCTATAATCTCGGAAAACACTTGGGGGAGGGAAATCAAATAATAGTGTGTATACCTTAGCCATGGCAGTGTCTATAAACACCAAAAAACCTTCCCGTGGAGGGACTAGAACAACTGAATTTTCAAGGTCACCTCGACTGAATAAATTCTTATTGTGATAGATAATCATATATAACATGAGATAAATATATTTGAACATTTTCCTAGACGAGAAACTTTTAAATTGCAGGTGCATGGACTGGGAGAGGAAAGATGACAAATATAGCCTTACAGGAGCCTCTTGCTGAGATAAATTTATGAGGAAAATAAAACCTAAAGCTACATCTCCAACTACTAGGTCGTGGCTGTGTCCTAGGACTTGGCATATCATAGACAGTACTGGTCTAGCTGACTCTATGAATGCTTCAAGGCTAAACATCGAATGGGTACTGGGAAGATTGGCTTCTAGTGAGATTATCATGTGGGTGAAAGTATCCTTGCTTTCTGATAATAATTCTCTGATCTTTCTTTCCAATAATTCCTCATCGAGTTGTATCCTGGTGGCATATTCCTCAGTTTCGGTTAGTTCCATAATGAGTTCCTTGGTGATTGGGAAAATGATTGTTCCCAATCTACAGAGGACATCCCTTCTCTCTGGGGAAAACATCTCAGCGCACCACTATACCAGCTCTGGGAAGGTCCTGGATCATGGTAAAACCATCTTGGCCAATCCTGACTTCCATAAGTTGAAAAGTTCGTTCCCACTCTTTACATGTTCTTCGACTTCTCTAGATAATTGATGAAGGTTTGGGAAGGAGTATACTGGATCGTGAACATCGAAAATCATGTCTCCAAGGTGGTCATATTGACTAAGAACTGTTAGTGCTGAGGGAGACGCTTCGAGGGTAGAAACAGAGCCATGGCGATGTTGGTATGGTAGGGAGAATGGTAGTATATGCTCGGCTCTGGAAAACGAGCAGGTTGACGAGGAGGCTACTAGAAGAGTAGATTAGGGTGATGGAGAATGAGGTGCCCGATAAACTGCTCGCGGGCATATTTATAGGAATAAATTTGAATTTGATAGGATTTAATGCGAAGGAGACATGGAAATCAAGGATTGGTTCCTCGTTCGAGAGGTGATTGGATCTTAAATGTATGGGAATGTTTGTCTCCTAAATGGTAGCAGTAATGACTGTTAGGGGAGGCTTAGTGAAAATGATGGGGGGGATAAAACAGAGAAATGAAAACCATAAGGGGGTTTCAAGGCTCAGGATAAGTGGTTCGAGTGGACTGCTTTTTTATCTTTGAATGAGCGTGAGGCTTCCATGTGGAGTTATTAGTTTTCATTCAGGAGTGCATCTAGCACATTAACCTCTGAGCTCTTTCTGTATCCTGAAAATAGGGTAGAATTCGATCTCTTCCTTCATCTGCTTGATATTTGTGCAGGGATGGCACAACTTTATGGGCTAGGCCCTCCGTTTGGTAGATCACTAGTTGGCGGCTCGCGGCTATAAAACCACATTGGTGGCTTATTCGTGGTTTCAGGTCTCGAGAAAAGCGGTTCAGGGAGACCGCTTTTCGGTCCCTGACTAATCCTTGAACTGACGCGTGGCCGTGGCATTTTTCGTTCAGGGAATCCCCGAGCTCAATAAACATCGTGCAACTTGAGTCCCTAAATTCAATATCACCTGTTGATTTAAATCAGGCCGCCATCTCGATGGGAGTTTACCTTTAGCTCTTCGATCGATCATTTTTTAAAGAGATGGCGACCCTTATTTCCACCTTCTCGCATCGTAACAGCTTTGAATTATGGTTAGAGAGATACCTATGGCTCGTGATCTGTGATGCTACCTTAAGTCGGCCTGGTCTTGAACATTAGTACTAACAGTGCTTGTGAGGTTCCTGGGGAGGATTTTGTGAAGCCCTTGCGACGAACACCATGTGCATGTCTCAATTGTGAGCGAATGTACATTGAGGATCAATTTATCTTTATACTCCACCTATAATAATGACATATTCGATCCCATCACCATGTATAAAGCTATATTTCAGCATGAACGCAATTATTCTTGGCTTGTATTGATTTCAAAATCCATTGGGGATATTAACCAATACAAATTTTCCAATAATTATTTCAAGGAAAACAAGCAAAATTACCATGTCAACAAGACCCAGCATCATAAATTGTGCTCTGAAGCCGCCCCCCACTGGAGCACCCAAAAAATTCTTAGGAAAAACAAGCTTCATGGGAAGCTCCAGCTTCTTGGATATGGACTGCAAGCCTGGAAGATTCATAGAATGGGACATAGTATGAACCAAGTTCAAGGCCTTCTAAATTAAAATTGAAACCATAACATTGGACTCGAAAAAATGCTCCAAGAAGAAAAACCAAAAATATATCATACAAAAACAGGGAAACCAGTAACAGAGCACACATATTTATATTGAGAAGAAATCCCAAAAATATATCATACACAATATCGGGAAGAAATACACGGTTGACGAAGGAAATGCAAATTGAAATCCCTAATATAATGTTCAACAACCAGTGACCCAATACAAGCCATCCAATAACCAGATCATCCAAGCCCAGATTTTCCAAAAACCTGTGGTTTGTTTTCTGCATTTTTCCTTGTTTTGAACCCAGCACTTTGCTACACTATTTTCTGCACTAGCACAACCATCTGTCCTACCTACAGCCACACTTTCTTATAGCCCTTTTCTGCAGTTTTATTTCTATTCCATTTACATAATAGTTTTTAAAATTTTCAGCATTTTAAATTGAAAAGAGAAAATTTTGCATTTCAAAGTTTAATTTCTATCTTGTTATTGCTAGTTAGAAAGTTGCCCACCCTAGTGGCACTTTTTACTTGGGTTCATCATCATCTCACACGCACACACTCTGTCACCTAATTAAAGTGAGCCCTAAAAAGTACTTAACACAACCAACATTCTAACCCCACTTGGGGAACACATAAGAATTTTTTGTAGTTAGGTAGGATCGGGGGGATAGGCATCCAAATAACACCCCTCGGTTGCTTACACTTGAGACATAGTTGTTGTCCATTAGGGAACAAAAATCCCCTAGTATTTTTTGGGACAGTCACAACCAGTTTATCAAAGGGCCTCTCCCCTAGGAGGGTTGAAGTCGCCAGATTGGTTCCGGAGGCCTGAGTGGAATATCGCAATCCATTCAGTAACCAAAGGCTACCTTTCACAATTCTCGAGGTATCCCTGTATGGGGGTACTACGGTAAAAGGACCAAACGGCAGATTCACCTTTTCTAGACGTGTCATGAACGGGGTATCTTAGTTGCCTTTCTTCTAGGATTGACTACCCGGTGTCCCTCCCGGTAGGGGGATATCTTTAGCCACTTCGCTCTCCTATCCATATTGTCTGACTTGGATTTCATCACCTTGCAGAGGATATGTCTAGTTGAGTCATAATACTATTTAGCTAGGTGTTTGCATGCTCCCTTACCTCCTTTTGGTCTAGCGAGTCCACTATTTTTATTTTTTAGGAAACCTGCTGCTTGTTGGTATTTTGACCATTTATGTTGATACTCCACTTATTGTAGCACAGCTGTTACAGTAAATGTTTTGAGTTGGTTGTTGGCCTGAGTGCCATATTTTTTGAGCTCTTCTTCTGCACACTCGGTTGCATTAGGGTTTTTGAGCTGTTTTTCACTCAACACAACCCCCAGATATTTGACACCATTTGTCACCATTGAGTCCTCGAGACATTCTCGGCGCCTCCGGGGTGAGCCCCCGAAGCACAGTTCACTTGACACCACCCGTCATAGACATAGATATTCATCACTTGATACCACTCATCATAGATCTCGAGCTTTGTCACTTGACTCCACTCGTCAACGGCATAGAACTCCGTCACCTGATCTAGACACCCCCTATTTTATCTCTAATTCTGAGGCAGAGTTCGAGAACCCCATTTACACTGCACCAACCAGCCCCATGGCTGGCGTGACTTCCACCCCTTTCTTTGTAGGGACCATTGGTGGAGCATCCACCACCACACCAACTACCACACCTGCTTTGGGTATGCCCTCGATGGGGCCCACCTCTACCATTATGATCACTGCACCCATTCCAGTAGCTGGAATACCTATTTCCACTCCATCAGTGACCCACACTACTCTTGGCGGTGCAGGACCGTCCCATACCACGTATGTCCCTACACTTGGGGGCAACCTCCCAAACCTCGCCCCTACACTTGGGGGCATTGGCCCCAACATGGTCCAACACACTAGTATGTCACATCCTTCTACTAGTTTGCCATTCATGGCTAGCCTCAACCTTCCTGACCTAGCCAGACTGACTAACAATCCTATCAGACACGACCCTACGTGGCCTCACGTGCCCACCAAGCTTCCCTCCGACATCCCTAAGTTTGAGGGAAAGGCAGGTGAGGACCCCCAGAACCATATTATGTCCTTCCATCTATGGTGTTCCTCCAAATCCATAGTGGAAGACTCTGTCCGCCTCCGTCTGTTACAACGCACCTTCACTGGCTCTGCAGCTAAGTGGTACATTGAGCAGCCCCATGGGACCCACGCCACCTTTACCTCCCTTACCTCGACCTTCCTACAGTTCTTTCAGTTACCTGTCCGCTATGACGTGGGAGTTGAGATCCTACTGTCTTGCAAACAGAACACAGCTACCCACATCACTGACCACATTCATGAATGGCGCCGACGCTGTAACCTCTGCAAAATCAAGTTAGACGACCGTATCTTCTTAGATTAGTTTCTAAAATCTCTCCTTCCTGTCATTGCCAAGGATGTGGCATCCGAACGACCCCAGTCCGAAGAAGAGGCCATCCTCAAATCCCAGCAATTTGACCTCATTTACGCCCAGTCGGGTTATCTGTATACCATCATACCTGACGCCCCTCGGGCCAATTCCTCCCAACACGATGCGTCGGGGGCATCCCATGCCGCAGATGGAATCATTGGTCGTATTGCCTCGCATCCCCAACCCTTTTCCATAGCACATCCTAGCCGTGGCCCCAACCTTTCACGAGCTACATCTCAATCCGGAGCAACCAATTCGTATGATCCCATGGCACATCACCACCATACCCACGGACCCTCATGTCCACCTCAGTGCTTTGGTCATGTACCCCCTGCTTACTCCCCCCCAGTCACACCTCAGCCATATTACCACCCACAGGCTGCGTCAGCTCCTGCCTCCTCTCAAGCTCAGCATGCTTGTTACCCACCATAGGCATCCCCTGCAGCAAACCCACAACCTGCTCCGCAAACATATCAGCAACCCCCACAAGGCTCTGCACCTGCGCAGCCTCCCCCTATGTATTATCCACCGCAGCCTGCTCCCGCACCTGCACAACCCCAGAACCCACCTGCTTCCCAAGGGCAAGTATACGCCCAACAGAATCCGCAGCAGAACCAAAACAACCAGCGCCAACAGGGCTAGCAAAACCATGGAAAAGGTCGTAACCATGGGAACAACCAACCTCTAGGCCAAGGCGGTCAACCTCCAAATCCCCCAAACAACAATAACGCGGCCCCTTCCAACCAGAACCCTGATCGGCCGCCCAAGCAGGCCAAAAATCCTAATCTGCGAACAAACCATCCTTGTTCTATTTGTGGGGTCTATGGCCACTATACACACGCTTTCCCACATTTGGAGCGAGCTCAAAAACTCTGGACTGATGATGCCCATCGTCAAGGGCACGCAGCTCCTCAGGCACCACCCAACCCCCCACCACCTCAGCATCAACCTTCGGTGCTGCAAAACCCCTTACCAACCCAAGGCGTAGTGAACACTCATCCGTTGGCTCCCCCTCAAGGAAACGTGCCACCACAACAATAGATCACGTATGTCGCTCCCGATCAAACCATGTTCGATTCACGTGCCCACCACTTTTTGATGATGTCATCTGCTGATGTCAACCTCCAAACCTGTCGAAACCAATATGGCTCCAACCCTGAAGCCCCTCCCCCCGACAAAAACACTAATGCTCATCCCACTGATTAGACGTTACGTATACCTCCGACTCCCCTCGATGGCGCCTCCAAAGCACCTCGCTTTCCACTTCGTCGCCTTAACAATAACCCCAATGCTTGCGCTGCGTCAAATTACAACATTGTAGATGACTTAGCCCAATCTCTCGCATCCATGTCTGCGTTGGAAGTCTTAAAAAAATGTCCTTCACAGCGTAAGAATTTACGTTCCGCCATTGGTGCTATTGACCCAAATGATTCACAACTGATGGCATTCGATTTGGACCAGTCCGAACCATGCCTGCCTTCCACTTTAACATTCCAAGTTTTTGTTTCCATTCAGAATCTTGTCATCCATCGGTGCATTATCGATGAAGGTGCCTCTACATGCGTTATGTCCACATTCATTTGGAAGAAGTTGGGATCCCCTACTATTCAGTGCACTACTACGTTGCGAGCCTACGACGGTCGTTCGGCTCAACCCCAAGGCCTATTAGCTAACATACCCATCTAGCTGGCTGGTAAAACCATTCTCATTGACATAGAGGTCATCAATGCCCAACTTGATTATAACCTCTTACTTGGCCGCAGCTACATGTATGCCATGCGGGCGGTTGCCTCCTCCGTTTTTCGTAACATGATGTTCCCCCATGACAGACGCGTGGTCAAGGTCAACCAACTCACCTACTACGATCCAAATGCCCCTGCTGCACCCAAAAATGTTCTCCCCATGGTTGAACAACCTGTTAGTGGTGTCGCTACCTCGTTTGTTTCCTCCGTGGGACCTGGAGTTTACTCAGATCCGTCGATGACATCAACATTCCAATCTATTCCTCCCTCGTCATCTGCACCCGAAGTATCTGACCTGTGTACCCTTTCCCACAATACACAAACACCTAACAATCAACCACCCTTGTTTCCCAAACCACCATTGGTACCTAGTCACATTGGTGTTACACCCATCCACACAATCCCCTTCCTAGTCCCTCCCTTGGGAGTAGTAAGCGCCCCCGTTATGGCTACCCTTATCCTCCCTGGGTTAACCTTGGGATTACCCATGTGGTATCTTTCGCCTCCTATTCCCCCACCGACACCAAACGTCGTCCTACAACCGATGCAACCCATGGCTACTACTAGTCAACCACCTCCCAGTGTCACTACCCCTTCGTCCTCTACGAATCCCCCCCCCCGTGTTTCGTACTCCCCCCAAATGCTCGTTGTGTGATGAGTTAGGCCATCTGACTCATCAATGTCCACAATTACCTACATTACAAGAACACATGCAAATGCTTGACGATGACCCCAACATCCTGGTTGTCGAACTCGACCCAACCCCTAAGCCTCGTGATAAATCACTGCGTACCAACCACGCTTGTGCCATATGCAGTATTTACGGCCACTACTCACATCACTATCCTGATCTCCCATATTACAGAGCATCTCTCTACGAGATGAATAATTTGGACCTTGAGACGGCGCCCCCCACAATTGAGGAGATCCACCCACCGGTCTCCTCCCCATCCAGCAAGATTAACACCATTTATATGATCTCTTCCACTACCACTCCCTCGTCAACCGATTTGACAACTCAAATTTTCCGCACTGATGAGGAGATCCTGGAGGCTCTGACTGCCCCGGATTATCCCTGGGATGACATGCACCATCATTCGTATTTCCTCCCAGAAGACTCCTCCTCCACCACAGCTACCCAATTCTGAGTCCAAAGATTTCCTTTCCACCAAATTCGACTGGTTTAAGGATCCTATTCCTGCTCTTGACGCCTTTGAGGAAGGCAACATGGCCAATATCTCACCCGTCATCCACATAGATATCTCTAACCCATCTGGCGCTCTTGAAATCATTACATTAGGAGCCTCCTACAGTGAATCTGAGATTGGAGAGTACAAAAAACTTTTCCAAGAGTTCCATGATGTCTTTTCCTGGTCCTATACCGAAATGCCTGGTCTCGACCCCGCTATTATAGAGCACCACATTGACACATGGCCTGATGTACCCCCCGTTCGTTCGAAACAGCGCCCCATTCATCCTTCAAAGCTCCCAGCTGTTAAAGTAGAGGTCGAGAAACTTCGCAAGGCAGGATTCATTTATCCTATTGCATATACCACCTGGGTCTCAAACCCCATTCTAGTTAACAAAAAACAAGTCACCATTAGAGTATGTACTGACTTCCACGATTTAAACCGCGCCTGTCCCAAATGAAAACTTCCCCACGCCATTTATTGACCAACTCATCGATGCGTGTGCGGGACATGAAGTCCTATCTTTCATGGACGGTTTTTCCGGATACAACCAGATTCAGATCCGTAAGGAAGACCAGTACAAGACTGCCTTTACCACCCCATGGGGCACCTTTTCCTATCGCGTCATGCCTTTCGGCCTCAAAAATGCTGGTGCCACCTTCCAGTGGGCCATGACCTATTGTTTTCACGACTTGGTCCATATCCTGCTAGTCTATCTTGATGACCTTACATCTCGTTCCCGGAAACGATCAGACCACCTTAAAGACCTCCGACAAGTTTTCCTGCGTTGTTGCAAATATAAAATCCGCTTGAACCCACACAAGTGTGTCTTTTGCATTACGGTAGGCCGGTTGTTGGGTTTCATTGTTTCCTAGAAAGGAATTACTGTTGATCCCTTGAAAGTCCAAGCCATCTTAGACCTTCCCTCTCCTCGCACGCTTCGGCAACTCTAGAGTCTGCAGGGGCGGTCCAATTTCCTTCGTCGCTTTGTTCCTGATTACACCACCAAAGTTCATGGATTCTTACACCTGCTTTGTACCCACATACCCTTTGTTTGGGATGAGCAAGCAGAAGCGGCATTCGAAGCCCTCAAGAAAGCTCTCACACAAGCCCCCTTGATCTCCCCTTCGGATTTCTCTCAGGACTTCATCCTTTACGTCTCGGCATCTGAACATGCCATGTCCGAAGTCTTGGTTCAAGAAGACGCCTCTCACCAAGCGCATGTCATTTATTACGTCATCCAGACCTTGTCTGGACCACCCCTACGTTACCCATATGAGGAGAGACTAGCCCTAGCTGTGGTCTTTTCTGTCCAAAAATTGCGACACTACATTCTGCTCAGTCATACCACAGTTGTCGCCGACTCCAACCCTATGGTTTATCTCTTAAACTTGTGGCTCCTGCAAGGTCGCATTGCTAAATGGTTCATTATCCTCCAGGAATATGACCTCACTTTCAAAACCCCTAAGAGCACTAAAGCCCTTGCGCTAGCCCAGCTCATCACCGATCTCCCCTCCCTTCAGTCGTCCCCATAAATATCCGATGAGTTACCCGACAATCACTTGTTCACCATCTTGTCTGATGACCCATGGTATGGTGATATTTTGTTATACCTTCGCACGCAGAAGTTCAGACCCAACATCAATTGTGATGGATGCTATCGTATCTATCACCAGGCCTCTCGATATCTCCTCTTAGGCGATGTCCTTTACCGGCGAGGGGTTGACATGATTCTCCATCGTTGCCTTACGCACGAGGAAGCCGAACACGTCCTCAATGACTGTCATAGCGGTGCCTGCGGCGGCCATTTCTCTGGGATGGCTACCACCCAAAAGGTCGTCTGCGCCGGATACTTCTAGCCCACACTCTTTACCGACTGCATCACCGCGGTCAAACATTGCCACAATTGCCAACTTTTTGCCCCCAAGGCCCAGACACCACCTGCTCCGTTACATCCAGTCGTCACCATTGGTCCCTTTTGTAAGTGCGCCATTGACTTCATGGAATGTAAACCCGCATCCGCCAACGGCCATAAGTACATCATTGTCGCCATTGATTACTTCACCAAATGGGCGGAAGCCATGCCCACCTTCAATTGTACAGCTGACACCGCTGCCCGTTTCTTTTTCAACCACGTTATCACTAGATTCGGGGTCCCTAAACAGTTGGTCTCAGACCATGGTTCCCACTTTGAAGATTCCATTTGGCGCGAGTTATCCACCCTCCTTAAGTTTGAACATCAATATTCCTCTGCTTACTACCCCCAAGGGAACGGCCAAGTAGAGGCCATTAACAAAATATTAAAAACCATCCTCCAATGCACTGTTGACCGGCATAAGTCCAATTGGCACCACATGTTTTTCCCTGCCTTATGGGCTTACCGTATGTCCACCAAGACCGCCACCGATTTTACCCCATTTCATTTAGTTCACGGTGTAGAGTTTGTCCTCCCCATTGAGTGTCAGATACCTGCCTTACACATCGTCGTCGAGCTTCTCCCTGACACCTCCCCACTCGAGCAACGTCTACTATCACTAGAACAGGCTGATGAAGACCATCGTGCCACTCTCCAGACCATTGAAGCCGCCAAGAACCGCTCCAAAGCTGGGTACGACAAACATGTACACCCTCGAATTTTCCATGAAGGGGACCTCGTCTTCGCCTATGACCAGGCCCATGACAAAACTGGTAAAGGAAAGTTTGAATCCATGTGGCAAGGCCCTTACATCGTGTAGACGTGTCTCAGCAAGGGGGCATACATTTTAACTAACTCAGAAGGTCACCTTTTGCGCAACCCCCGTAATGGGTTGTATCTTAAGTGTTTCTATCCTTAGAATAACTTGCGGCCCCATTGGCCCGCATTGTACAGTTTGCTCTCTTTTTGTTTTTCACCTTTTTTACCGCGATATTACATTCATCATTTTTGCATGATCACAGATGGACCCTCTTCCACCTCATTACATTGGCTTCGCTGATGGAGCAAGGCACTGGTCTCCAAACCTGGCTTATGCAGCATTGGTCTTATATTCCCCTTCATATGACTTGATTCAACTTGACGGAATATGTATAGGCGCTGCTACCAATAACCAGGCGGAGTATGATGCTGTGATCGGTCTCCTGACTGCTGCCCTCCAGATGGGCATTTGTCACCTTCATATGTTCCTTGACTCCTAGTTACTTGTCTCCCAGCTCAACAACTGCTACCAGGTGCGTGATCCCTGTCTCTTTAGGAAATTCCTGCGCACAAAACAACTCAGCCGACAATTTGAATCCATAACATTCACCCATGTCCCAAGAGCTCAAAATAGTGTCGCAGATTACTAATAGAGAATGGTAGTCATAAGCTAAGAGGATCCTGCACTATTCCTATGGCGAGTCCATCTTCCGAATCGGAGAACACATAGGAGAAAGTCTGGCTCCCAGAAGGATACCTACCAGAATTCATCCAGATCCTAAGCTACCAAAAGTTACTTCAGACCCAGAGAAGGTCATCAAGAAATCCAAGAGAAGCCAGACAGGTATTTCTCTACTAACTAGGTCCTTTTCTTCACCTAAGAAAGAGGCATATGTTGCAAAAAACATCCCTCCAAGTTGAAGGACTGAGTCTTCCCCATTCAAATCTAGGTATGAGTCTGATCTAGAGGAAATCAATGTTTGACCAAAGAAAATTCTAGACCCATTGCCTAAGTGCCTTGTGGAAAAATTTACAAGCCTGGGAAAAAGCTAGTAGTCTGTCTCCCTTTTCTAAAGCTGCAGGCCAAAGTACCCAAGTCCTGAGTATCACCCCTGCTGCTCCTAAAACCCCCTCTGCTCCCAAACAAAACCTAAGAGCCATGGCTTCCAGATATGGTCCTTTCTCCCTCCCACCAAATCCTGATAACCTACCTATGGGCTATGCCCAGCGCCTCATGAGATTTGATGGGGAGGGAAGAGTCTCTGCACAGCAGCATGTAGACCAGTTCAATGACTTCACATAACTAGAAGAGGTGGATGAATATGATGTTAAGATGAGGTTTTTTTCCCAAATCCTAGCAGGGGAATTGAAGAAATGGTTTAAGGCCCTTCTGAATAGAGGAATAGCTACCTATGAAATATTTGAAGAAGATTTCATGGCCAGATGGCAGGATAAGAAAAACCCTATCCATATTCTCACTCAATATGAGCACACAAAGAAAACCAATGTGGATATTTTCCAAGAGTTCTCAGCCGGATTCATGAGAATATACAATTCTATCCCTGTGGACATAAAACCCCCTGTAGGGGAAACCAATATTCACTTTGTCAACAATTTTGACAATGACTTTACTCTCATGCTGAGAGAAAGGAGATCTCCCACTCTCCCTAATATGCTAAAAGATGCACTAGAAGTAGAATCCAACTTGATGGCATTAGGAAAAATGAAACACTTAACTGAAGCTGAGAAGAAGAGACTCAATGAAGCAGTACATCCTTCCACATCTCAGTCCATGGATGCAAAATTTGAGTAGATGATGAGAATTATGGAGAGACTGGTGGATAGGATATCCCTTGATAGCAGGCCTCCTGCTAGGGAAAACCCAAAGCCTCAAGCTCGAAATAACAATATCAGAAGACCCCCTGCCCCACAAGGAATACCTAGAGAACCAAGAAACCCTGACAATCAGCCAATCATACCACCTTTTGCTGATAATTTCATGGAATATGAAGAAGAAGAAGATAGACAAGTTGAATATCAAATCCATCTCTTTGATCAGATCCAACCCCAGTTGTATTTGACTAAAGATGAACATGACCAATCTTCCCTACAATCAGATGATGTCCTTGATGAATCAGAATATGACAATACCAAAGAGGGCTCCACAATGCCATCTATGAGTTTGAGAGGAAACATAATTTGAGAAGTAGAAAGTTAACAGTAGACCAAGGAAAGGATATTGCTGATCCATCCTCTTCTCAGCCACCAAGAAAGCAAATATCTGGGAGAAAATACCCAAAGGCTGTAATCTCTAAGGAGACTCTTGGGAAGGAGGCAAAACCTCCAAAGAAAAGTCCAGAAGGGAGAGGTGAAGGTGACACAAAGATAGCAGAAAATATCCATACTGCTTTTAGTTTGGAGAATGAAATATCTAAGATTAAGATCTCCATCCCCTTGAATGAATTGGTCAAAAACTCAGAGTATAAAGACCAAATCCTGAAGTTAGTGAATGGTGGAGAAGAAAACCAGCTTGATACTCTCAATTTGCAAGATGACAATCCCACCCTTCTATTTGGCCCCCATTTAGAAAATGCCTCTGAAATTGATGTCCCTCCTTTCTATATCAGTCTCAACATACATGACCATATCCTGCATAAGGCCATGTTTGATTCAGGAGCCTCTCATAGCCTCATTCCCAGTTCAGTGGTGGACAATCTTGGGTTAGAAATAACCAGACCCTATAAATATTTGTTCTCCTTTGATTCTAAAATAGTTCCATGTGTAGGAATGATTAAAGACATGGTGGTCTCACTGACTCAGATACCTCAAAAGAATATGAGCATGGATGTGGTAGTGGCTGATATTCCACCTAAGTTCAGGATGTTGTTGTCCAGGTCATGGACTGCAAAGTTGAAGGGAACCATGCAAATGGACATGTCTTATGCCACCATCCCCGTCTTTGGGGAAAGCAGAAGGCTATACAGGGAGTATAGGTTGTCATACGTGGTGAGAAACAAGGACAGGACTGATAACCACCCCATATTTTCCATAGACACAGATGTAGTTTCCTCTATTCTCTGCTATGATCCAGGTTCAAAAGGAGAAGAGGTGAAAGTTTCCAAGTTACCTGAACCAGATGGTGAAGCTAACGATGGAAATGGGGTACAATGCCTTGGCATCCTAGCTAACATAGAAAATGATGGGCGACAGATGGAAGAGGGCAGTAACGAGAAATCAAAACTGGAAACAGAGGTCATGGCCACCCTCCAAAAATAAGATCACTGGACTATAAGGTTCAATGGGGCTGTGAACAAAGAAGGAGCTGGATCAAGGGTATGGATCACCCCTCCAAACGAGAGAAATGCGTGCGCCAGGTTTCATACTTTCAAACTGATGTTTAACTATTCGAATAATGTGGCAGAGTATGAGGCTCTGTTATTAGGCTTGAACATACTCAAAGGCTTGAGGGATAAGAAGATCAAGGTCTATGGAGACGCAGAGCTAATAATCCAATAGGTGAAAGGAAACTATGAGGCTAAGCATCCCATGCTAAAATCTTACAGGAACATTGTGTGGGACATGTTTGATAACTTCTTCACAGAACACTATATCTGTTTCATCCCCCGAGAGATGAATACAGTGGCGGACACTCTAGCCATTTTTGCTAGCATATTTCAGCTCCCTGCTTACCATGCCAGAAATCACATTATTAATGTAAGGCATAGACCCTTTGTCGCAAACAATACTAAGCACTAGAAAATATTTGAAGATGACCAGCAGATAAATAAATTCCTGGAGATGACTGGGGAGTTTTCCAATATCCATATTGATCAAGAAGACTGTGAGGGGGGAGAATGGGAACCCGATCCACCAGACCTCGAAACCACTTTGGGAGGCAAAGAGATTTTGCAGTTGAAGAGAAATTACATACCCAAATGGTTGGTCCCATTGGAAAGATTGTTTGATGAAAATGATGTGGCCAAAGATCACAAGGTGGCTCCAAACCCGAAGGAAGTAGAAGACTATAGCATTGGGATCAATGAAGAACCCAAAATTGTCAAACTATCAAAGTCTTTGGCCCCAGGTATCAAAAAGGACTATATGGATTTGATTGGAAATTTTTATGATGTTTTTGCATGGTTCTATGAAGACCTAAAGGAATATGACATAGAAATCATCCAACATACCATACCAATCAAGACAGGGGAGAATCCATTCAGTCAGAAACTGAGACAGATGAATCCCATGTTGCTCCCATTGATAGAAAAGGAGGTAAAGAGGTTCTATGAAGCCAAAATCATAGTCTCTTTGAGGTTTTCACAGTGGGTGGCCAACATAGTCCCAGTGAGGAAAAAGAATGGCGAAATCAGACTATGTATTGACTTCAGAAATCTCAACAAAGTGTCCCTAAATGACAACTACCCCTTTCCCAAAATGGACCGCATTTTGCAGAAGGTTGTAGGGGCAGCAAGAATGTCCATGATGGATGGATTTTCTGGATACAATCAGATTAAGGTGCAGCCAGAAGACCAGAACAGGATAACCTTTACCACACCTTGGGGAACCTTCATGTATGCTAAGATTCCCTTGGATCTGTTAAATGTAGGAGTGTAATGTCCCTTGTTAGGAATTTTATTAAAATGGCAATTTTCCACTTTTTTTCCCTAATTCGACCTTTGACTAGTTTTGATCTCTAGGTCCCAAATTTGCCCCAAATGATCCCAAATATTCTGAGAAGGTATATTAATGATATTATAACATAAATATGTGTTTCATGGATTCCTTTAGACCTTTAAAATACTTCTGCAAATCATCTTTCAATTCTGATCAATATAGGTAACTTTACTAGTGATTTTCCTTTGACTAGTATTGGTCTCTAGGTCTCAAATTGACTCCAAATGCCTTCAAATATTCAAGGAAGGTGTATGAATGATATTATAACTTTAATATGATTTTTATATATGGCATACGTCCACCAAAAGAAATTTTCAAACTCTCTTAAGATTCTGGACCAATTATGCAATTTTACTAATAATTTGGGGTTCAAATCCCCCTGGGGTAAGTACTGAAAATGGCTTCCCAAATGCCTCCAAACCCACTCAAATTTATGAAAAGAGGTATGTAATGTGTTAAATATTTTATTAAAGTCTCATATGCACCATTAATGGATTATTAAAACTGTTCTCACCCTCTCCCATTCAACTGCAAAAATCCCCAATTCGGCCCTTGGGGAAATGGCACTATTTCACCTCCCAATACAACTAAACTGAGTAAAAATGATTCAAATGCTCAAGTACAGTACATGAAACTTGTAAAATACATCCATGGTAGTATATTGATCACAAATATATCAGATAATCATCCATTCATTCGAAATCATCGTCAATACATTGGCTCACAACAAGGTAGTGGGGAAATGGCATTGTTCTTCCATTAAAAATGAGATTTATACATTTATACTTGGAATTTCGACCTGAACCTTTTTTTAGATGAATAACATAGTATTTAATTCATATTAAAAAATAAATGGGGCATGAAAATCTTCCCCAAAGAGTACAATAGCACACCAAAAACACCCTCCCTCAAGGATCAAGAATATGCCATCAAAACTGGAAATGGTTGAAGGAGTGAGCTGCAATAGAAGAAACCATGAGCTGACCTGTAGCTTACACCTGCAAATAAAGACTCCATTAAAGCTCCAAATGAAATTTCTGAATGGCCTTTCCAATTACCAACTTGGATGGGAATCTTTTACCCTCTAAATTGGCTAAGGCAAGAAACTAGTCATCCACTAGCTCTCCCTCTTCACAAATGCAATTGCAAATTCTACAAATGATCAAAATATATTCTCATACTTCATTTCTACATTTTATAACCAACATTATCCTTATAAGGGTCGAAATCCTCTCAATAGATTCAATAGATTTCCATTTAGGAAATATTCCACATTTGCCACTTGTCTCCTAGTTCCAACCTTCCATCTTCTCCCAAATTCGATTTTGAGTCTCTTTGGCTTCTCCAACTCACAAATTCACCTTCTTTGAGCCTATGTTTGGGGCTGACATGTCATAGTGGTCATATGTCAGAGTTCAGGTCTTCAATTTTTCATAGTTGTCATAGATGCTCCATCATTGGTGTCATAAGGGCTAGGGAATCTAGCCCAAGTGTCCACAAACTTCCACTTTGACTCTTTATCTTCCATGGAGGTTACCAATCCTTTCCAATTCGACCTAAGATGCTCAATTACATTTTTTATGACTTACCAACTCACCCAAGAGTGTTCACATTCCCATTAATTCGAATTTGCAAAAGAGAGATACCATGTATTATGAAAAATCAAGCTAGTGTGGGTCCCACATCCTCCATATGTCTCCAAAACCATTTGTCACCTGGGATTTCTCTTGAATTTCTTTATTCACTCTATTTATTAAATACTTGAACCCTTCTAATTTCTAAACATCATTTATTATCCCCCTTATTCCAAATCCCAAAGCTTCCACCCCAAACCTAGGAAACTAGTAATTTTCCTCCTTGGCAATTATTTGACCCTTAACATCAATTTTACAAACTCTAATGAATATGCCTAATGTGATTAGGACAATGTGACCCAATTCCAATTTTGGGACATGACAAATCCCCCCTTCCCAATATTGCTTGTCCTCAAGCAATTTCAAACATGGGTGTTGAAGAACCTACTTTTTGTATAATTCTTTGAAGTTGCCATTGAATTGCCAAACCTTGAGTCTTTGAGTTTCCCATGAAGATTTTAGAGAGGAACCACCATGCTTGATGCTGCACTACTCTGATAAAGATCACTTTATTAAGTGTTAAATCCATCTCCCATACTTCTTGTTTCCCCAAAAAAATTGAAACCAATGAGATCAAAATTATTCCAGGGTCCCATTGCTTGTATTGCACCCCAACAATGAAGAGTGCTCTCCAACCCATACCATCAGATAAGATGATTCCTGGATCCCATTTTCTTGTATGCATTCTTCCAAACATCATGAGCACAAAATATATATCATCAAAGTACATAACTACATAATGAAAATGTACATCAAGGAGGTGCTTCATCAAAGAATCATGAAAGTGCTTGTACCTCCAAGCAAATAGACCACAATTTTCCAAGTGCATACAAGCTTCAAGTGACCAATCAAATCTGCTCCAATGACATAGGTGAGGATCCCATGTCCTATAGTGTTGCTCCCAAAGGATTTGATATGCATCAAAATATTCAACCATGTATTCTTTCATCCAAGAAGTGAATGAAGAATCTCCACTAAAATCTGAACCAAATAATGAGCAGAAAAAATAAGGAGACTTCAAATGACTCAAAGAAGTCTCACCCATACATCCATGAATGTGAGAATCATAAAGATGTAACAAAGTATGTGGATGCCAACAAAAATGTTCTCCCATCATAAATCTATTCACCCAAGTGTTGGATGAAGTTCCTCTAACATCAAATGAACCCAGTGTTGAGCAAGAAAAACCATGAGTCTTCAAGTGACTCAAATCCATATCATAGGTGCATCCATGTAGATGTGAATCATCATAAAGTGATAAATTATGATGCTGCAAATGTGAATAAAAATGTGCTCCAACCATGTCATCATAAAAGGTAAATCTAGGAGTTCCATACTCCTCATGTGGCACCATCAAAAAGAACCCTTTCACCCATACTTCATTGAGACTAATACTGCAAAACATGGAATTGTAGGATGTAGGAGAACGAACTAACTCACCCAAATTATAAAAAAGTGCAGAAGTTTCATCATGGGAAGGATCCATGTGGGTAGTATCATGCAGCTCCTTCAAAAGTGGGAAACCTTTGTCATAGATTGGTTCCAATGTAGAGGAATCATGCTCTTCTTTAAAAATTGCATAACCTTCATCAAGAGACAATTCAAGTTCCTCTTCCACCACATCAAGTGTTTGGATCTCTTCAAGTTCATATTCAAACACATTAAGCACATTCATATTCCCACATTTCTCATGATCCACCATGTCATGAGAATCCTCCAAACAATCTACCATTTGACAATCTGAAACATAGGAGGAAAAACAAGTATCTTGCAACTTTTCAAGAAGTTGCTCATTTTGAACTGTGAGCTTATGAATATCCTCATTATTCTTCAAGTATGCATCATGTAACAATTCATTAAGCTCAAACAAATGGTTTCTATCAAAAAGAAAAGACATGAAATTACCTTTGATGTGGCACATTGCTCTTTGAATCTTCTCCATGTCTTCAAGGAAGGGTGTTTCCTCCAATGAAGTAGCTCTCCAACAAGAATTTGACACCAATGCTTGAGTGTCATGGAGAATGCTTAGGGACTCTTGGATATTATTTTCATTCATCTTTAAGGACCCTTCAATAAAATGAGGCTCTTGCAAATGAACCTCCTCATCTTCTTCATTTTTTCTTGGACCAACTTCATGAATCTCAAGTGGTGATGGGGAAGTTGATCTTGGTTCTTCTTCAACTGCTACAAGGTCTTCATTATCATGCTTAATGGAACTTGGGCTTGTAGCAACACTTTAAAAAGTGATATCTATGTCACCAACATAGAGGTGTGAGCACCCATCATTAGGTACTCCTTCATAGTTTAAGCATCCATCAGTAGATGCTCTTTGGTTCATGTCTAAGCTAGAAGGTGTCTCGAAATGATCTTCCATATTTTCAATAGAATCTTCTTCATGCTCTTGTGATGTCTCTTCATTTTTATCCTTCAAGCAAGCTGATGCATTTTTCCCCTTGTTTTCCTTAGGATAAGTATATTTGGAATCTCTTCTTGAATAAATCTCAAAAGCTCTCCTCAAGGAGGACATCATTTCATGCACACATATATGATACTCACTCCAAGGTTCTTTACAAGAAGGGCATAAACCTTTCTTTACTAACTCCACATCTTCATGTTTGGGCCTATTTTCAAAAACATGTTCAGAAAAGTACTCAAAAGACATGGCATTTTGTGTATTTTTGCTAAAAGCAAGATATTCTTGATATTTTTATATTGTTGGGGAAAGGTTTTATATTTTGCTCTCCATCTTTGGAACTCACTCATAGAATTATCCTTGGTTGGTGTGACACACTCATATTCATAAGATTTAAAGTCATAAGAATAATCTTCATTTCTCTTGAAATTGTAAGAAGTGTTGCATGATGGCATCTCTTCCTCGTACCATTCACATTCTGCTTCATATTGCTCATAAGCATCTGCATATTCCTCATAAGAACTGTACTCATAGGATTCATCATAATAGTAATACATGGCTACTTATTATTCTTGAATCTATGTACATAATCCACAGGTGCAAGGACCATGCTCTGATACCACTGTAATGTCCCTTGTTAGGAATTTTATTAAAATGGCAATTTTCCACTTTTTTTCCCTAGTTCGACCTTTGACTAGTTTTGATCTCTAGGTCCCAAATTTGCCCCAAATGATCCCAAATCTTATGAGAAGGTATATTAATGATATTATAACATAAATATGTGTTTCAGGGATTCCTTTGGACCTTTAAAATACTTCTGCAAATCCTCTTTCAATTCTGATCAATGTAGGTAACTTTACTAGTGATTTTCCTTTGACTAGTATTGGTCTCTAGGTCTCAAATTGACTCCAAATGCCTTAAAATATTCAAGGAATGTGTATGACTAATATTATAACTTGAATATGATGTTTATGGATGACATATTTCCACCAAAAGACCTCTGCAAACTCTCTTAATATTTTGGACCAATTATGCAATTTTACTAGTAATTTGGGGTTCAAATCCCCCTGGGGTAAGTACTGAAAATGGCTTCCCAAATGCCTCCAAACCCACTCAAATTTATGAAAATAGGTATGTAATGTGTTAATTATTTTATTAAAGTATCATATGCACCATTAATGGATTATTAGAACTATTCTCACCCTCTCCCATTCAACTGCAAAAATCCCCAATTCGACCCTTGGGGAAATGGCACTATTTCACCTCCCAATACAACTAAACTGAGTAAAAATGATTCAAATGCTAAATTACAGTACATGAAACTTGTATAATACATACATGGAATTATATGGATCACAAATATATCAGAGAATCATCCATTCATTCGAAATCATCATCAATACATTGGCTCACAACAAGGTAGTGGGGAATGGCATTGTTCTTCCATTAAAAATGAGATTTATACATTTCTACTTGGAATTTCGACCTGAAACTTTTTGTATATGAATAAAAGAGTATTTAATTCATATTACAAAATAAATGGGGCATGAAACGCTTCCCCAAAGAGTACAATAGCTCACCAAAAACGCCCTCCCTCAAGGATCAAGAATATGCCATCAAAACTGGAAATGGTTGAAGGAGTGAGATGCAATAGAATAAACCATGAGATGCCCTGTAGATTAAACCTACAAATAAAAACTCCATTAAAGCTCCAAATGAAAGGTCTGAATGGCCTTTCCAATTACCAACTTGGATGGGAATCTTTCACCCTCGAAATTGGCTAAGGCAAGAAACTAGTCATCCACTAGCTCTCCCTCTTCACAAATGCAATTGCAAATTCTACAAATGATCAAAAGATATTCTCATACTTCATTTATACATTTTATAACCAACATTAGCCTTCTAAGGGTCGACATCCTCTCAATAGATTCAAAATATTTCCATTTAGGAAATATTCCACATTTGCCACTTGTCTCCTAGTTCCAACCTTCCATCTTCTCCCAAATTCGATTTTAAGTCTCTTTGGCTTCTCCAACTCTCAAATTCACCTTCTTTGAGCCTATTTTTGGGGTTGAATTGTCATAGTGGTCAGATGTCAGAGTTCAGGCCTGCAATTTGTCATAGTTTTCATAGATGCTCCATCATTGGTGTCATAGGGGCTAGGGAATTTAGCCCAAGTGTCCACAAACTTCCACTTTGACTCTTTATCTTCCATGGAGGTTACCAATCCTTCCAAATTCGACCTAAGATGATCAATGACATTTTTTATGACTTACCAACTCACACAAGAGTGTTCACATTCCCATTAATTCGAATTTGCAAAAGAGAGATACCATGTATTATGAAAAATCAAGTTAGTGTGGGTCCCACATCCTCCATATGTCTCCAAAACCATTTGTCACCTAGGATTTCTCTTGAATTTCTTAATTCACTCTATTTATTAAATACTTGAACCCTTCTAATGTCTAAACATCATTTATTATCCCCCTTATTCCAAATCCCAAAGCTTCCACCCCAAACCTAGGAAACTAGTAATTTTCCTCCTTGGCAATTATTTGACCCTTAACATCAATTTTACAAACTCTAATGAATATGGCTAATGTGATTAGGACATTGTGACCCAATTCCAATTTTGGGACATGACAAGGAGCCACCTTCCAAATTTCCATGGGCATAGCTTTTGCAGGAGGGAAAGACAAATTCGTGGTTGTCTACATGGATGACATCACTGTATACTCCAAGTCTGATGCAGAACACCTAAAACATTTGCACCAAGTGTTCACCAAGTGAAATAAATTTGGAATCTCCTTGAACCCTGAGAAATCTAATTTTTCCATGCAAGAGGGTAAGATGTTGTGCCACATAATATCTAAAGACGAGATCAAAATCGACCGAGATAGAATAGATGCAATATAGAAAATTGAACTCCCCAGAAGTAAAAAGGAAATTCAATCTTTTCTAGGCACAGTGAACTTCATAAGGAGATTTATCCCTAATTTTTCAATATCATGAGGTCGATCATCTGTATGCTTAAGAAAGACAATCAAGTCAAGTGGACTGCAGAAGCTAGGAAAGAATTTGGATATATAAAGAGAGCAATTGTTGAAGCACCTGTATTGATCAGCCCAGATTTTGACAAGGAGTTTCTTATGTTTTATTTTTCCTCTGAACATTCCATAGCATGTGTGGTTTTACAGAAAAATCAAGTAGGCGATGAGCAACCCATAGCTTTCTTGAGCAGGGCTCTTAGAGATTCTGATCTCAAGTACAACATTATGGAAAAGCAGGCCTATGCCATGATCAAAACTCTAAAGGATTTCAGGGTTTATGTCATACATTCCCATGTTGTAGCCTATGTTCCCAATGTTGTTGTGAAAGATATATTGACACAACCTAATCCATAAGGTATAAGAGAAAAGTGGATAGCTACGCTGCTAGAATATGACCTGGAGATCAAACCTACAAAGCTTATTAAAAGGCAAGGCCTGGCCAGACTCATGGCTGATTCAAATTGGGATTTAATAAGTATGAACCTATTGTCACACATACAGGGAGAAACTTCCCAATATCCACTACCTCGGGTATCAAACAAATTCCTGTCCTCTCCTTGGTATTCTGATGTTGTATGTGTTTTGCAAAACTTGCAAGCACCCCCTGAGATGGGAAAAAGAAAAGCTAGATCCACCAAGATGAAGGCTGCAAAGTATTGCATATTGTAGGGTTGTGTTTATTGGAAAGTGTTATCACTCCAGGAAGCTCTCCTAGGTTGTATTTCAAAGATGCCTGGTAACTTAAACTTGTTTTGAAAGAAGGGGTTTATTTTGGATTAAGTTGGATGATAGGAATCAAAATTTACACGCTCACAACATGCATGAGGACGCTCAGACAGACAAGGCTTTGACTATGGCTATTCAAGGGGTTGATTTAAAATAAATAGGGTGAATCCTTATTGCATTCAGCAGATTCATACACAGAAGAACGTATATCAATGCCTAAGCACAACAAAATAACATATATATTCAATCCTTTAAAACAGAGACATGATAATAGCTATCTAGCAATAAAAGTGAACATACAGGAAATAGATCATTCCCCATAAGCATAGAAACATGAGAAGAAGGAATCTGACAGCCAATAATAAAAGAAGCTTGTATTATCTAGAAGGTCACAGAAGTCTGAGAATACAAAAGTCGATTAGTCTCTCCAAATTCGAACCTCTATTCTACTTCAATCCTCGGCTTTATAGCCATTACAAAGTTTTTCAGATCCCAAAAAGATGGATCGAATATACTAAAAATAACAATTGAGAACGGTTAATGAAAGATGTGACAGTGTGTCATGATCAAAGTAACTGCTCCTTGCTGGTGAACCTATGCTTGACAGCTGAGATGAGCGTCGTGGAGCTGGGGGTGAGTGTGAAACTGTTATTCTGCAAAAACCTGTAGGAGTGCTTTCCAGAAATAGGCAGGAATATTTTACTGTCAAATCTGCCAGTGCTCTCAGTCTGTGACCAGAGGAGATTGTGGTGCACTTGAACGCTTGTCAATCCCCTGGAAAATGCCTTCAAGACGTTAGGAACAACACAAAAGAGGTTTGATGCCCAAAGACAGACCTGTGCGTTTCTTTTAGTTTTCGGCAGCTAACAAAATTGGGCTTGAAGGTGGTAAGCAACCGAAAGCCTAGCGTTCGGTGATTAATGAATCAGAGTAACGCTTCTCCTAAACCACCAAAACGCTTAAGAGTGATGGAAAACCTTATTACTTTTCAGTATCTGGGAGGGTGTCGCCTGCACGTAATCAACTACCAGAACGGGATTCGGCAGCTAATGAACAATTCCGGTGTTCGCCCAAGCTGCCGAAAACCATGCATGATCCATCCTGCAAAAAATCGCAAAACTGTGTTTCTATCCTCTTGCTACCTAGATTTTTCTTCCTCCTGGGCCGAGGTCGGAGGATTGGAAAAGTTGATTGCAACTACTGCCAGGTCTCCAGGTTCGAATGCACCATGGGCTGGGGACTCTAAGTTTCTCTCTTACCTTCCAAAACTTCGACCTTCCTCCTCAATATGATGTTTTCCCTAATAAGCCTAATGTTTATGCCCTTCATTTTGCCATGTTTCTTGGTCAATACATGAAAAGATACATAAATATTGTTATACCTCTCTGTCGGCATTTCATTCTTCTCTTTAATGACCCTCTAGAGTAACTCACGTTCATAAGCCTACTGGAGGAGTCGGTTGATTTTCTGTGAGGCAGAAATCTTTGCATTTTGGGTTGGTCCGTCGGCCACCTGCTGACTTTGTTCCTCCACAGGTGTAGGGGAGGGTAAATTTACACAGCCCAAACCTTGCTCTTCCACAGAGGAAAATGGAGGCAAATTGAAATAATCATCCTCCTGCTCCATCATGGCTGGGGCTGCGTCCTGTGGTTTCTATTCTGTTTTCTCCTCCTCAATTTCTGCTCTAGCTTCCTGCAACCCCTCCTCCTCAAAATCGGTGTATGGGAGGTTTAAAATATTTGTACTCCTTGAAGGGGTCTCTTCTGAAACAACCCCCTCATCCTCAACCTTGTCTTCAAATGCCAGCTTCCTTATGGATTTCTTCACCGGTGGGACTGAGGAAAGGGGTTTGATTGAATTTACCTCCTCCTTCGTTTTCCACTTCTGGGGGTGGAAGATTTATTTCCCTCCTCCGACTGTAATTATGTTTCGATCCCACTCCAGAAGAGAAAGAAGGTCCATTTCATGCCTTTCCTCTGCAATAACTCGGAGACCAAAATCTTAATCAGACCATGGTGGAACAACCTCCCTGCAATTTTGGTGGGTTGAGCCTTTACTTGATGCGCCATTTTGGTGAGGCTCTTGTGGAGGTAGAAAGGGAGGTTTAAAGGGATCTTACCCGTGAAATGATCCAGTAATCTAAAATGATAAATTAGGACCTTGTTATACTTTCCCTCACAGGTTATATAGACCAGGATGGACTTCAACAACAGCTGCCAATTATCCTCCAAAAATGACATAGGAATGTCTTTTTTCCAAACCTGGCTCCTATGTTCCGGTTTCAGGTATGATTGAAACTCAAAATCCTTCTTGACAGTGGTCTTGAACCAGCTCTCCCCGGTCGTTGGAAATTCTGTCACCTGGGCTATAAGGGCCTCATCCACCTGGAATTCCTCCTGGCCTATCACCGCCCTTTCTCCGTCATATGTGAGGGAAAATGCTTCGGCCACCTGTTGATGAGAAGCCTGTAACTTTTTGCATAAATTATAACAGCCCACATTCTTGAAAAATTGGCATACCTCGGTGTGAGCTTCTAGGTAGTAGATGTCGCTCAATTCCTTTCTCAGGACTGCTCCCCCTCCTTTCGGCATCGGTAACCTGCTCGCTGGTGCCTACTGCTCAAATCTGGACTGGGGAAGAGATGGGAAACACGGAGGAAACAAAAGAGCTCGGTCGATGTGGTGAGGGAGAAAACGAACAGATGGTGTGGCTTTTCAGGAGCTGACTCTGAGGGTATGAAAAGGTGGGAAATCATGAGGTTAGAATGATGATTACTGATACATGATTGTGCCAAAGGAACGGATTTTAAGAAAAGTTGTTATGTGGATGAAAATGAGGTCTATCTGGTCATATTTATGGCGGTGGCGTCCGGCCTTCCCTCGGGGTGAGTCCTATTTTCGCTAAATTGACCCTTTCAGTGTCTACACCATGATGAGTTCCCTGTATCATGACCCCAAACCCCCGATTTGATGTGGTCGTCGGTCGACATAACTCCCCCTTCGACAGCCAATAATCCACCTTTAAACCTAGTATGCTGCCGGAACACGTCTTTCGCCAATGACTTTTTGCTTTCGGCGGTTGTAGCTAACCCAGCCCATTGGATGGCAAGCTGCAAAAAGTGTGCCTGACTTTTGGTGGCTAATGAACACCGTCAGGTTCTCCCAAACCCCAGAAACGGCTTCATGAACTGCAGGAATAACTTTTCCTTTCGGTAGCTATGGAAAGTTTTGAACTTGCCCTCCCAACTGTGGAAAATGCCCAACTTTCGGTGGCTAATGAACACCGTTGTGTTTGCCTAAACCCCCGAAACGGCTTCACGAACTGCGAGCATAACTTCACCTTTCGGCAACTATGGAAAGTTCTGAACTTTCCCTACAAAATGTGGAAAGTGCCTAACTTTCGGTGGCTAATGAACGTCGTCATGTTCGCCCAAGCCACCGAAAAACCGTCCCTCCACTTCACGTGGTAATTTCACCCTTTCGGTGGTTGGACGTTCTGCTTATCACAGCGTAAGATACCGAAAACAGGGTTTTCGGTAGCTAATGAACCAACACCAGGCCCGCCTAAGCTACCGAAACCTGAAATTTTCCTTCGGAAGGAGAGCCAGCGTAAAAAATGTTAACTCAGACTTCGTTACATTCTTAAAACTGTCGGACTAGAACTCAGACACATACAAACAAAATCAAAAATTAAAAGACTTCCTATCACCTAGATGCCATGACTAATCTATGTTTATTGGGGAGATAACAGAAAGACCTTTGGGGTGTCCTCTTGAATTGCATAGTGGAGGATGAGGCCAAAGAAACATTGAAGGAGTTTCACAAAGGAGTCTATGGAGGGCATCATTACTGGAAGGCCACTATTAATAAAATTCTCAGAGTTGGGTTCTATTGGCCTACTATGATCAAGGATGCTTATAAGTAAATAGCCAGCTTCCATGAATGCCAAGTTTTTTAAGGAAAGAAGAAGATCTTGTCATTGCCTTTGAAACAAATATCTATGGAAGCCCATTTCCAGCAGTGGGGACTGGACTTCATTGGTGAAATTTTCCCCAACTCCTCCGAGAAGCATAGTTGGATACTGACTGGCACTGATTATTTCACCAAATGGATCGAGGCAATGCCTACCAAACAAGCCACATATATAGTCATCATCAAGTTTCTGGAGGAGAATACCATGTCCAGGTTTGGGTGTCTTGTTAAGATAATCACCAATAATGCAAAGGCCTTCAAATCCAAGAAGATTGTCAAATTCTGTGACAAGTTCCACATCAAATTGGGCCATTCTACTGCTTAATATCCCCAGGGAAATGGATTGGAAGAATCCTCCAACAAAATTCTAGTGAGGATAATTAAGAAGTTGTTGCAAGAAAATAAAAGGGCTTGGCACACCAAGCTGACCCTTTCCCTGTGGGCTGATAGGATCACCTCTAAAAGGTCCATTGGAACTTATCCTTTCAAATTAGTATATGGAATAGAGGTATTATTCCCTGATTCCCTCAGGGGGGGCGCAATGAGATTGCTTCATGAGCAAGAAGGAGAGACAAATCTCGAGCTGAAGAGATCTAATCAGCAAGTGGAAGTGCAAGAAGTTTGAGGAGGGGTGCAGGCTGAAGCCACGAAAGCTTGAGACCGGATCAAGAGAAATTTTGACAGAAAGACCAAGGCGGATGATTTCCAAGTGGGGGATATGGTATTACAATGGGATTCCATAAGAGAGGACCAAGTCGAAAATTTTGATAACCTTTGGCAGGGGCCCTATACAATCGCCGCTTATCATGGGAACAATGATTTCTTCCTGCAAGACAAATATGATGAACTAGTTGGAAAGGGAGCCGTCAATGGGCGGTTCTTGAAGCATTATTTCAAATAAAGAACAAGTCTATCGACCCACCCCCATTGTACATTGTCATTTTTCATTTTGCAATTAATTGTGTTCCAATTTTGTGATACGAAGGAGGAAGAAAGAGGAAGGGAATAAGGGCCACTAGTCTACATGTTATTGCTACCTCGCAGGAAGGATAGCATCCCCAGTTGGAGCTGTTGTTGACACTTATTATGGTTTCCACCATGGAAGGCAGAAGAAATATCCCACCCCAGGGCCTTGAGGTCATCCATCGGTCGGTTGCCTCAAGCAAAGCATTAGGAAGCCCATAAATGGCTAAGTGTCAAACAAATCCAAGTCAAATGACCGAGCCGCAGTAAGAAAAGGGGAAAATACAAGGCAGGAGGGCTCTTCCGTAGGAAAAACTAGCAGTAGGAGCTTCTTCCATAACCAAAGAAAATTAGATGGCTAAGATCAACGAGAAGATCAGATCAACAGTTAAAATGGCACTCCGCAGAGCCGGTTTTCCGCTCTCGCAATCTGCATTGCGGATTGCGGAGAAGAAATCTACCGAGGCGGCAAAGCATATGGTTTCCGCAGACCACAATCCATATTGTTGATTGTGGATTGCGGGAAGGAAACTTCCCAGAGCACTCAATGATAATTTTCCGCATTCGGAAACCGCATTGCAGATTGCGGGATGCGGAGAGATAGCATTTCAAATGGCCAAAATGTAAATCTCCACATTCTACATTCCACATTGCGGATTGTGGATTGCAAAAAGGTAATTCTCTAGAAAATCGTGAGGCCGGAAATCCAATCATTGCATGCCATGTGGCTAATCTATGGGTTGCAGAAAGGCCGTTGTGGAAAGGCTATTGTGGAAAGATTATTGCAGGAAGGAGATTGCGGAAGGGCGATTACGGATTGAGAAAATTTTTGCAGAGAGAATTGCAATCATGGAAAATGGATATTTTCACAGAGGAATGGAGCATCTGAGAACAATGAAGGGGTCTATTTCTGTTGCCTATCTTGATCAAACCTAAATGGCCAGATCCGATGGACCAGTAGGTGGCTTCCATGGCCCAATGGTGCACTTCCAGCACAAACGATTCTCCTCCTCCACGCATGACAAAATCAGAGGTTGTTGATTTGGGAGGCTCAACTCGAACGACCTCATCATTACCAGTCCGAGTTGTTTTGAAGCAGTTAAGATATTTTGTTGTTTTGTAAGCCTATAAAGGCAAGGTTTGAAGTAGACCAAAAGGTTGGACATTTTTGTTTCAGAGAGATTACTTCTCTGCGTTGTTAGACTCGTCCTCTTAATTCAATGAGGAGACCCGATTTTAGAGCTTGATATTCCTGTTATGTGTGTTGTGATGTCTGTTGTTTCCTCTGTATGTTTTTTTGCTTTGTATTTCCACTAATTGTTTACTTCTATAGTACCTAAAGATCAAGATTACATGGTCTAAAATTCATGCCCACATGCTCCAGATGCATATGACTAGGTATTCCACCCTTTTCCTCTCAGAGTTGCAGGTTAGAATTCATTATTAAATGTTCTAGCCTTGTGGCCGAACTTGTCTCCTTCCTCTACCTCCATCTATTGATTACTTCTACATGAAAGAACCACATCTACCTTGTCTCTTTCCCTTGCAATCGCAATCCCAATCTGCCATTGATAACAGTAACCCACCAAAATTGACTCCATGCCCAATTGTCCTCATGTTCTTAACTCCAACCAAACAAAAACCCCTTTTAATTCATTGTTTGAAGGTCTAGCCACCACTTCGACCGATATCCCAGCCCATTTTAAGCTGCATCCTATTGTTGGAAGCCCCAAAGGGAGATCCCTCCCTGTGGTTGGAAAGGCTAGTTCCCATCCACTAAATATTGGTTTGCAGCAGTTACCCCATGGTCTTTCCTACCATAACCCAAGAAAATCTTGGGTGATAACACATTATAACAATGGAAATTTAACATATGCATATATTACAATGCATAGGAAATTAAGCAGATAATGCACACATAAAAACCAAGCAATTCCATGCATTTAGAAATTCACAAAATAGTAAATAATCAATATGTAAACATAGATATGAATTCATAGCATTGTCATACATAGTAAGACAATTATTCTTTAATTGTCCAACTGGATGTAGGTGGAGAACGTTCCTCCCAATCATACGTTTTTTCAATCCATATCATTCTTTGACAGAGCCACCCACAAACTAGGGCTATCAATCCACATTTGACAGAGCCACCCACGAATTGGGGCTATCAATCCACAAGGTATAAGTGTTGTTTTCATCTATTCACAACTCAACTTTTGTACATCTCAACTCTCGTGCTACCCTCTAAGGTAGAACCCCTTCTAGAGATGTCCCAATCCTCCTTTATCCTTCCCCACCAACCTGCACAACGCTAAAAACAATCCCCCTTCTCTAAGCTAACAGTCCTCAAGAAACCTCCAGTTCCCTACTAGCACTCTAGCATAGGTTAGACATAAAGTATCTAAATTGGTACTCTAGGGCACGCAGCTACATGATGGGATCCTATCACACACTTGTTTCTCACAGGGTTAAGTCATGGACAATTTGCATATGGTACCTCTATCCTTCCAATACCACTCTCAGGTATCAATTTCCCACAATTCCTTAGTGTAGTACGAACCACTCTCAGTGGAAGGTGTGCACTCCTGAATGAAGCAGAAGAACCCCTCACCAAATAAGATCTCACTCTTTTATGTGCATGGATTTCAATTTCCATGTGGCTTGACCAAGGCATAACTCTTAATCAAGGTTTAGGAAATTGGATTAATAATTAAGGCTAAGGTTAAAGAAATAAAGCCACCATGGTCATATTTCCCCTTATATCCCTAGAATTTCCCCTCTTGTGGGATCATATCCCATCATCTCATCTCTATCCCTCTTCCTCTGCAGCCATCAAATATTTTATATTAATATTAAACATGTACATATTTACAGTGTTTTGGTCATCCTTACCTTTTAATCCTAGATTCTATCCATTGCATAAAAAATATACAAGTCTATATTACAGGTTCAAACTAGGGGTGTTACAAAACATGAGGCGTTTTAGCACACTAAGTTGAAGATAAAGAAAATTGGACCTTGTAGAATTCTTAAGAAGGTATCGGACGGCGCATACGTGTTGCAGTTTCTTGTTGAACTAGATATTTCACTTATATTCAATGTTGTTGATTTATATGAGTACCAATAAGGAATTTCATAGGAAAATGGTGAGTATATGGAATACTAAGAGGATAAAATGTCAGAGTGGAAAAAATCTGAAGTAGAAGAAATCTTGGGCGAAAGAACAATCGAACACACTAAGAGTCAAAAGACAAAAGAATTGTTAGTTCAGTGGAAAGACAAGTGAAAGGACACTACATGGGTATCTAAATCAAATTTGCAATGCGTCAAGTCATTGACCATTTGGTGATTAGGGTTTCAATTTTCTTAATTAGCCAAGGAGAACCGATGCAAGAGCATCGTCATCATCTGGTGTATTCACGAGAACCATTGCAGCTGTTAGATAAACTTGGGAGAGTTCACATGTCATAAACAACCTATTAGTACCATTCCATCGAATTATGCATTTTGGATAAGTCCTACAAAAGGTAGAGTTGCAGGGGTCGATAAGTCAAAATCCGATAATGCATCAATGTATCTGGATCAAAGACTGGAGATCGGAGATAGCGTGTCGAGGAAACACATCATATTCTTAGCATCAACAGTGCATCATAGATATCGTATCGTAGTTGTGTGAATGAGTCATGGGAGGAAATTTCAATAGTCTGAGGCCAATAACAAATCAGGACTATCTTATCAGAACAGGAGACTAGCATCAAGAGGATGGTACGACTGTGATGTTCGATATCACATCAAAATTATTGCATCATGGTTGTGCCAAGAGAGAGCGTGGAGAAATATAGATGGGGAGGAAGCGATACATCAGAGCTGAGGTATCGAGGGTTTCGAAGTGAGACGATCAGAAGGAAGTGTCGATAGTAAATTTGGAAGTTCCGATGGAACACAAGCGATAGACCGAAGCCAATGGGGCTTCGCAATGATGAACAAATGGAAAAATGTTGAGGATATTCATGAAGATTTAATGTAGGGTGTAAAGGATATAATTGTGGATATGAAAATCCCATCATGTCATAGTCCTGTGAATCATGGAGAAGCTTCTAGCATTGAGGCAATGAGGATTTTTCTAGAAGAAATTCTATCGAAGAAGAGAGGAAAAAAATAATGAAGAAGACACTTATGAAGGGAGCGATAGAGAAGAGAGAGGAAAAACAAAAGGAGAGCTTGATAATTTGTAATGAGAAAAAAAATTCAGTTGTAAGCCACTTGAGATTGAGAACAAGGGTAGTGTTTCCTAATTTATTTCTATAAAAATACTTCATTAATAAATCAATACAAAGGGTTGAGTGAATTCCTGAGTGGTGTCATGTCTTGTTATGTGTGTTGCATTCGGTGTGTGTGTGTGTGTCCATTATTGTTTCACCGTGTACTCTAACCAGAGGGCAGTAGGACGTCTGTACCAAAATTAAAGTATACTCGTGTATCTAGGTGTGTGATAACTGGCACTCAAATCGCCCCCTGCCGACAACGGAAATTTTTTTGGGGAGGCACAGTTCCACCCCTTCTTGTTATGTTTTTGGAATTTCGACCATTTGGGTCGTCTTAAAATGGGCCAAAACCCCTAGGGGCACAGTTCCATGGCATAGTTCCGCAGTAAATGGGGGTGGAACTACGATTCTGTCGGTTTTTATAACCGGATCTAGGGAACAGATTGCCGGAAAAGCGGGACGATTTGAGTGCCAGTTATCCCACGTCGTGTATCTATACCCATTACAAATAGGTTTTATAAATACTTTGATTTGATATCCCAAAACTAATAATGAACAGGCCTAAGAAGCACAATTTAACAGTATGTTTTTAGGATATGCAATAACTAAATGTGGAACAATGTTTTCACCTAGCATCCAAATAAAGTGATTCAAGTTTTGTTTTAAACTAGAATCCAAGGCCTATCTCCGTTATAAATAGGATTTGAATATGTAATGAGTTGATATGTGAAATATGCTATTGAACAATCGGGATGTGTAATTATATCAGTGCAAATCTCACGACAAGCAGTCACTAATTTGGGCATAACTTTTCATCTAACATCAAAATGAGGTTATTCAAGTTGGGTTGTGAGCTATATTCCAAGATATATCAACCTTAGAAACATGTTTTTAAAATGTTTTCATTTGACCCCTCAAACCTTGACTATCCCAACTCTATTTTTAGTAGGTTTACGAACTCAATTTCCTACAAGAGTTTGAAAATCATGTTATTTATCTTAAAATGTCATTTGAGTGCATAAAATTTTTGGTGGGTGTGTTTATGATGATCTAATGAGTCTATCCCAAAAAATATCTAATACCCATCGCGTAGCTTTTGTAATATGGATTTCAAAAAACTTACAACGGCTTGAGGAATTTATAGCAATTATTGAAATTCAAATTTGTAACTTGCATAGCTTACCTTGAGGTCCTTTTAGAAACATTATTATCCTTTATTTTTTTCCACCATCAAATGCATCCCTTCTCCTATATATCTACCTACCAATGGGTTAGTGGATAGAGTGGTTCTTACTGCACCATGAAATATTCTTGATGGAGTTATAATTTATCTCATACATCTATATGATCTAATTTAAATGCATAACACTACATATGGGTTCACAAAGAAGGTATTCAAAAATTCCCCTTTTCTTATCACTATACCATGTGTTCATCTAAAACTAATGCAAGAAGTACTATTGAACCCTTTGGCATCTCCCTAGCAAAAACACCAAAAAAAATCAATCAATTTATATGTCTAAGTCATGTTACATTTATCATCAATTCATAGTAAATAATCTTTTGAGATGTCAACATTGTATGTGCGGGCTAACAATTGCATGCCTTGCATTAGTTTATCTAGTATGATTCTAAGGAAAGGAAAGTACTAAATACACTCTCAAAGCAATACAAAAAATCATTCATCCATTATATTTTTATTAATTGAGATTGAAACATTCCAAATAACAGGTTACAATCATCGCTCAATTCCAAGATTAGAAGCCTGTGGGGGGTAGCTCAAGTGGTTCTGTTGAAGTTGTGAAATTGGTTGTGAATAGCAGGTCATGTGTTTGATTCCCCCCAACTTTCATTGTGCACCATGACTCGGGACTTGTGGTTGAACCTAGGGTTATAGTGGTAGTGATATTGGACTCCGTGTCATGCGAGTACCACCCCAAACTCCGTTGTTGATTCCCTTGGTCAAAAAAAAAAATCCAAGATTTGAACGTTCATGCAACGGTTCCATGAGCAATCAGTTTCAGTTACACTCAATGAGTGAATTCTCTCTATAGATTTTAAACACGCTTGCACAAATGAAACACACCACACTTGCATGAAAAACACTCTTGGAAATTACCATGTACTTGGGCATCGATCACACAACTGGTACCTTACTATTACCAAGTTATCTCTTCACATAATTTCAGAATTTCCCTCTTTCCATGAATCATAAAAAACTAAATAATGTTGCAGGAAAATAAACACACCACACTTACATCAATGTAAAAACTAACTATGAAATAAAATAAATAAAACATACACTGAAATAAAATACCACCATGTTCTCATGGAGCGAGCTCTTTCTCCTTATAAGAATTCATGACAGCAAATTAAACTATAGCATCATAAAATTAATCAAATCATAAAACTATAAAATCACAATCTATGAGAAACAAACTCTCAAGAAGTTTTATTTTATTCCATCATAAGTTACACATATGCTCCAAGAACCCCCCCCCATAGAATGGAGAAGGCACTCTCTTTTATACATGAACTTTCCTAAAAAGTGAAATAACAAATAATAAATTCAAATCCACAAATCTCTTATGTGGTTCAACAACTTGCTAACAATTAGCAACTAGAAATTAGCTCATAATATCTCCAAGAGCTTTGCTAACAAATCTTATCAAGAGTTCCAGTATTCTTACATATCCAAGAAATTTGAATGATGATCCCAAATCCATAGCAAATCTTCAACCGTTGAAGAGAAAATTCAAATTTGACCAATGGACTGGAAAAAAGTCAAAAATATGCATTGCTACAAGAACTATATGTTTATGTAATTACTAGCAAACTGGCCTAGTTTTCAAAGATATGTTAGAATATGTTCTTTTTCCAATATATTAATCATAAATTATCATAAAATACTAAAAGAAGTGCATTGGAAAAACCTTGATCCTAATCCCACATATAAGCATTAAAATGTAATAAAACAGGGTTATGGGTAAGTGAAAAAGGATTAAAAATAAGGGGGAAAGGGTCTTAAAAACATGGCAATTGTGTGCCTCAACAATTATGCAAAGTGCCTAAGATATATTATTCTTAACCATAATGTATATGCTTGTTTGATGGAGGAGGGTTTTTTCACACAATGGCTTTGAAAAAAATATAAAAGCACTTGTGATATGGCTTCTAGTGTCCTTCAAATGTAATTGGACATTTCAAAGTATGTCCTTAGATGGAGCCTGAATCCATCAAAGATGACAAGTGAAGGTATGAAAGAATCGATTGTAGTGAGGGAATTAGGGTTGGAACTAGTTACAATTCCCAACAACCAACACTATTATATTAGGTGCAAATGCAACTCACAAATGCCACCTAGGTAGAAATCCTAGTTTTTGGCCATTAGGTTATCTTTCGAAAGTGCGGACAAGGTACTCTTAGCCTCTAAAAATAAAGTATGGAAGTCAAAAGAGGGTTCAGTGGCTCAACGAGAATAACAAAAACCACTTGTCTTTAGTATATGACCCCATAAGGTACATATCTTTGTCTTGTTTTTTTTAACACTTGGAATGAAAGGATTTTAAGCTCCCTATCCTAACTTCGACTATAAATTGTTTTGTGAGCTCTTTGTGGAGGCCTTAAGTAAATTAAATAAACACGTTGCTTTTTTTTAAAGGGCATCATGAACTAATGTTTTTAAGTTAAATGGTGTGACAAAGGATGTATTTCGTACTCATCACTCTTTCTAATTCACAAAAATCACTCTATCGGTGTAAGGTGAAAATCATAATGGAATGAAAAGGATATTTATGTCCTTCATGTGTGTGCTTCAAGTGACCAAACCACAATGTGTGAAGTAAATTACTTGCAATCAAATTGCTTGAAATAAGAAATTAAAAGGACAAATGATGTGAACTTGGGGTTCTTACATTGTCTAATTAATTTTGTAAGTGTAATTCTTTTATGCAAAATAAACTACACTATATGAGAAAGTGACAAGGAAGGTATTTCACTCTATATTCCCTTCCTTATTTGTCAATATTGCTTGCAAGTGCAAAGAAAAAGCTCTTAGGCCCCTTGTTTTTGTGATGGTGATAAGATAAACAACTTTGTCAAACAAGTAAAATGCTAACCTTGATGTGGGAATTTAACTTTGCTCAAAAGAGTAGAAATGATTGTAGATGGTAAGTACTTATGAACTGCCTAGCTATTCCTTCAAAACAATTACAAGAAAAATAAAAAAGATTATATTGAAAAAAGAATCATAATATATGCATCCATTTGCAATGACAAGGAATAAACCATCTATATGGTGTAGTGTGAGAAATTTGGACTCTCCTTTTATCCCCTATGTGGTTAATTGCTAAGCATGTATAATGAAATGAAATGGGAATATGAGTAATAGAATATAGTCCTTGAATAACTAAAATTGCCCCCACAATTGAGTGAAATCACTAAAAATGGCTAGAATCAAGTTTATGGTCCTCTTGCATGAGTTTTTTCATGGATAGTCATGCAAAAACCATAGAGTAATTGAACAAACACCCATGGAACATAATTGCATATCTATCTAGTGAGACTTGGTGCAATTGCATTGGGGGTATTGAACCCATCCATGAGAAACTAGCATACAACTAACCAATGGGACTTGACCAGGGTATTTTTTAAGGATTATAAAAGTATACTTAAGTATAGTATTCTAGGCGATTATTTTGGATTCAAAAAAACATATATATAGATTGATAGGCGAATATTAAATATGAAACATACAATTTACTACCGAAATTTGTAAATTTTGGCGAATATTATGATAAAAAAACATATGTTATGTAAATATAGGCGATATTAGAGCCTAAAAATGACCAAATAGCGAATTTATTTTTTGAAAAAAAAAACCCAAAAAATAGCCAATTGGCGAAATTTCGCCCCTAAAAATTTACTTGGACTTTACTCAAATGCATGGGGGAGGGTATTGGACCCAACTATGAGAAAATTTCCAATGACTAACCGATGGAACTTTGTAGTATTCATGGGTATCGAAGGATAACCTGTAATATTTTGCATGAATCGGACAAAAAAGCATGCAAGACAATAAACTGACCAAAAATGGAATTTTTAGAAGCTCTGATCCTTTTGAGGACTATTGGGTGAAGGTACATATGGTTTCTGACCATGCAAGTCACTAGAGACCAGGGAAAATTTTAAGGATCCATAAATTTTGTAAAGTGTAGAAACCTTGGTGAATCTTACTAATCATTAAATTTCCAACCATGAAATCTTTGGTGATATTTTTTTAAAATATTCAAATTTCTAAGAATTTTATATAGTTCCTAGACAATTTGGCAATATTTAGAGTAAATAATTTTACACAATGGAATTTGGGAAATCAATTTAGAAAAAAATGGAAATGGGTGAATTTTTTTGGGGAAAAAACCGTAAAATTAGCCCATGGGCTAAATTTTGCCCCTAGCATTTTCTTTGCTAAATACTAGAAAGTATCTCAAAACAACTTGAAATGTAATATTTAAATTAATATAAACACAAGTGGAGTCACCAATCTATATATGGGATTTTGTTGCATTGGTGAGGGAAAATCCCTTTGTTCTAACTAGGTTGTGAGTTAGACAACAAAAAATGATTAGTAGTGAGTCTAGAACAAAGTATTATAAAATAACATGAGAAAATAGGAAGCATACAAGCAATTATTCTACAATATTAATCACAGGAAATTCATTTGAACAAAAGAAGCGGAGGAAAACAACAATACTCATATATTAGTCCAATGGAAAAGAAAGAAATATGTGATATCACCTCGTAAGAGTGGTTGGAATATAGTCGAATCCAACACTCTCGTTGGGATGGTTCATTTTCCTTATTAAAATCTCTCTCTAACAATGGTTAATGAAGAACACTTGTCTCCTTGAGGAAGGAGCTCAAATAAGCATGAGAGCAATGAATGGTAGATATGAACAATTAATATGTATGATCTCTAAGCTCATTACTCTAACATAACCTTGCAATTCTTGTTCTTCTTCTTCAAATTCTACCCCATGAATTTCATTTATAGGAAAATTCTAAGCTCCAACGAAGAACTAGTTACAATGTGAATGCTTATCATTTGAAAGTAGGATCCCAATGCTTAATGGGGACACTTGGGAAGCCAAGATACTCTACATTGATGATTTAAGGGCTTGTATTCATCTTTTACTCCCTCATAGAGTTGCTTTAACCATGCCTATGAGCCTTTAATGTGCCCAAGCAAGCCAAGTTTCACACGCTTATAGGAATTGCAAGAATATCAAAGGATAACGCATGCAATACTGCAGGTGCAACATGGTGATATTCACACAATTGAATTTAAAAAGGGTTTTATATTTCTTTCGTTGAATGAGGTTAATGAAATATTCATGAGGTACTAATTTTATATTTTTATACCAACCAATGATGCTTCTGCATAGTCTAGTGAAATGTCGCTTATGAGTGAAAATAAGGTGATAACAATGTATTTACAGGAAAAGTTGATGGTCCTAGTATTGAACAATACATAGAATTTTATAAGGAAAACGATTTATGTTGGAAATCCACTCTATACGTTAACCTAAGAGATGAAGCAAGAATACAGAAGCAGTTGCTTAAATTTAATAAGATGTTGGATCTCTTTTATGAAAGATATGAAAAAAGTATTTTTAAATAGGTGATTCCATGTTGTGAAGAATGATTGAAGATAGCATGAAGGGTTTATTTTCATGTGACAAATTAAGTCTATTGCATGTTAATGGATGTATTCAGCCAGAGAAGGAAATTGTTTGTTTAAACCCTAGTAGCAAGTATAATTTCATAAATTTTAATGTGGCTAAAAGATTACCAGTCCCCAAAAGCATATCCAAAGCACACGGGTTGAGGGTAAAAATGTTCAAATTTTAAAGATTTGAAGCTCAATATGGATAAATATGTTTTGCATTCAAATTTCCATGCTATACATATGGATAATGTGGGTATTGTTTTGGGATATCCTTGGATGGACTGAACTAGTACAGTTAATATTAATATTCAAAAGAAGTTTTTGAAGCTTTGGTACAAGAAAAAAAATTGCATTGTAGAATATTTCTATTGCTAAAGGGCCCGAGGTGGCACATGAAGAAGTTATTGCAGTACCTACTATTGCACTAGCTGATGAAGAGTCTGAGGTTGAATTAGAAAAAAAAAACCTACAAAAGCACATGAAGAAAAACCCCTAAATGGCATAAAAATGAAGAAGACTCTACAAAGTTGCATTCTTTAAAGAAACCACATGTTGAAGTGCCAATGACCAATGAACTAATAGTTAAGGGTGTTGTATATTGCCATCCACACCACCTAGAGAAAAGATAGTCATTAAGGCGGACCTGTGAACATCAACAAACTTACTATGGACAAACATTGAACTAGGGGAAATATTAAGGATCCATAATTTTCTTCAAGTGTAGAAACCTTGGCAAATCTTACTAATTATTAAATTTCCAACCATAAAATGTTTAGCAATATTTTTGTAAAAATATTCAAATTTCTAAGGATTAATTTATATAGTTTATAGACAATTTTGACAATTTTAAGAGTAAAATATTTTTATCCTGTGCAATTTTGGAAAAACATTTTTGAAAAAAATGAAAATTTGTGAATCTTCTTTCGGAAAAAAAATGTCAAAAATTATCCCATGGGCTAAATTCCCCCCCTAAAATTTCCCTTGCATGGAACCAAAAATTCAACCAATATGGAGGCACATGTAGAGCCAAAAACAATCCATGGAGATATTAGAGTAGTACATAGACAACATGAACCAAAGAAGCAACTAGAATCAAGATCAAGGTGCCACAAAAGCAGTTGGACTCCATGTGCACATTTCATTAGGATGGATGGATGCTTTTGCTTGATACCAATTGACTACATTGCTTAGTAGATTATATTGTATGGATTCCTCCCATGTTTCAAGAACAAAATGTATGAGCGGGGATAGAATGGAATGTACCTAAGAAGGATAATCTGCGGTACCTAGGGGGGTACCCGTGGGGATATTGTATGTAACATGGCCATAATCATGGAATAGGCCCACTTGGTGATTGGTGAGTAATAAATAGACCCGCTAGGTACTTAGAAGAAATAATATATTAAGAAGGGGTAGTTGGAATATAACTCTAATAATACACATGAGTATCATTATATTGGATCCCCAAGGGGTAGCTTAGTTGGTTGGAGCTTCTGAGTCCAAGACCAAATTAGTTAAGGTCGGAGGTTCAAATATCTAGGTCTTTCGAGCTCCTGAACTTGGAGCTGACAAGGTGAGGCCCCTTTGGTTGGGCCCTGTTGTGGCCAGAACAAATCCCATGCTTCAGCTAAGCACGGGAGCCCCAATTTAGAATAAACACAAAGGTATTTGGGTAGGTGTTCTCTTGAACATGAGGTTTTGAACTTAATTTCTATGATCTTGTACCTGTACCTTTGTTTGGCTTGATTATCATTTTTCTCTTGGAAATTTCTAAATGTTTTTGGTTTGCTGGAAGCCTTAATTTTTAAGCATTTTGTCATTTACTTCTGCCAACCCGAAACCTGATAATCCAACAACCCGAAACCCGCAACCCGACAAGTGCGGGTTGTGGAAATCCTTGCTAATAATTTTTGGGAATTTTTCATCCTGAAACCCGCAATCGCGGATTCCGGATTTAGCAAATGTGTATTACCTTTTAGTTGCGTTGTGTGTTCCTAAAACCCGCAACCCGAAATTTTGGGCTGGGAGATGTGGGAAAAACTTTTGCATTTTTTATGATTATTTCTATTTCCGAAACCCGCAACCTGCAAGTTTCGGGTTGCGGCTTTTGGAAACCCATTTAGACGTTTTTTTGGTTCAGTTTGGAATCCTGAAACCCGAAACCCGCAAGTTTTGGGTTGCGGCTTTTGGGAATCATGAATAAGTTTGTAAATAAGTACCTATGACCGAACCTGCATCCCGCATCGGCTAATTTCAGCCGTTCATGCCTTTTAATCGCATGGTCAAGATTTAATCTGACGAACCGATAAATAAGGGTTTTTTCTATTTTATTTTTACCATTTTCACTGCTGGAAATTACTCTGCTGCATCGATTTTTACTGCGAATTTCGTACCAGGGGTCATTTTTACCAGTTTTCAGTTATTCCCAGGTTGGTTTGCTGTCACTGTTGCATTTGCAATTGATAATTTCATTGTTTTGGTTTTATTTTTTCTTTTTCTTTCTTTTATTTATCAGAATTTCCAAGCTCTGCCACCATGTCGAAAAATACTCGGTCTAAGACAGCTCATAGAGATTCCCTTACCAAAGACCCCAATTTTGGTATTTTCTCAAATACTAGTGAAAGGGTCACGGAGACCTATTAGATGGATTGGTCCAAAATATATGCCATATTTTACAATGACGACCTTTCCCATATTGAAAATGATCGACCTGCGTATGATAAGATTAGGGCTTCTCAGGTACATGCTATCACTGCTCGCCCTGCCATTTTTCCTTACACTGATGCCGTCAAATGGATAATTGAGAACGCAAACCCCACGGACCGGTCATTCAACGATAGAACGGGGGCTCAATTGACTCATTTCCGCCCTGAGGATTTTATTTGAGCATTTGCTCTCAAACCGCACGCGCAGATCCTTAGCCCCAAGTTCATACAATCCTCAAAAACTCAGTATAACTTCAATGAGATGTTAAAATCATGCATGGTCAAGCCTAACGCCTTTGTGCCTAAAGCCGACAACCTATATCCTATTGCCTGGTTTAGGGAACCTTATTCCTTGCTAGCATCCATGCTTTGTAGGCTCTTTGGCCTTCCTAATTGTTCTGTCTTCAAAGCTGAATGGGCTCCCATAGCACACCATGTGTTAACTACCAACGATTCTTTCCTATGGGATTCTATCCTGTCAACGGAATTGAAGAACGCCATCCAAGAGTATCAGAAAGCAACTGCCCTAAAGAAACCCACATTTCTACCTCTCGGCATATGTAATTGATGTTTTCTGCTCAGAGTTCCAGTACCCAAACTTAATTTGGAATTGGACCCCCTCAGACCCACTTGTTCATATCTATCACTCAGTATTATGGGATGGGAATTTTATCCCTTTATTTAATGATATCTGTGATCATTTCATGGGCACTGTTTATTTCAATATTTTCAGGCAAGAAGCACCTTCATTTTCAACTGATGCTAAAGCCTTCATCAATACCATCGGTGATTGGTATGTTTGTGAATATTTCTCATATATCAGAGTTTGGGGAAGTGACACAGTCCACCTTCTACCCAGGATAGTTCCTGACATGCTGGTTATACAAGAAGTTTATTTTCAGACTGTAACAGATGGTATGTATAAGAAGCTTACAGGTCCTAGGAAGAAAGGATGGCCTCAGTTTGCTTTGAACCTTGGGCCAATGGTTATCCCAACCTCAAATTGGGCTGCAGTGCTTGGTGATCAGATAGATGCTCTAAAGTTAGGTCTTGCTCCCAAAAGGAAGCATGATCCTAAGAAAATTCTTGATGCACACTTCAAGCAGATTCATGTTAAGATGGACTATGTCCATGAGATAATTCCAGATGACTCTATTTACCAAGGAGTCAACACCTTTTCTGAAGTACTTGCTAAGGCCAAGAATGCAGAAGAGCAGCATAACATTTTGCAATATCAGAAAGACCTTAAAGCCAGGACCCTAAGCTACAGAACTATGCAGCTAAATCTAATGGAGCAGGTAAGAAGAGAAAGAGAAGATAAGGAGGCTCAGAAATCTAAAGCTCCTCTAACACTCACCTATCCAGAAGGAGAAAAAGGTAAATCTCCCATGGAGCCTCCTCCTCAGATAAAGATAGCTGAAGAGGTCAAGGTTTTTTTGCAGACAGCTCATCAGTTCAAACTGGGTTTAGCACAAATCACCTCAGCATTTGGTACTCAAGCAGTTGAACCTCCTAAGCTCACTGTAGATATCCAAGTGTCTACTGCAGCTGCACAGGAAGAAGATGATCTAATGATACTTAAGGCTAGCCCAACTAAGAGACAGAAGATCCTTGACCCTGCAGCACAAATTCCCCCTGAGGACATTATTGATTGTGACCTTGAGGTGAAACCTCATCCTCCAGTATTAGTAATAGAAGAGGTGACTGAAGATTCACAGACAGTTGCTGATTTGCTGAACTCCATTGAGATGGACCACTATTTTCCTGATCAACAGGAGTTACAGGTTACAACAGCTCTTGATATCACAACCAAAGTAATTTTGCTGCCAGCTATTCAAGAAATCTCTGCTTTGTCTTCAGGAATGACACCCTCATTTTCTTTATCACAGTTATTTCATACTCTCACCACTACCACTATTCCATTCCCATCCAACCTAGTCTCTTTTGACATTCCATCATCTATCATTGCAGAGGTTCAGTCTTTGACTACCCCTCTACACTCACTCACCTCCACTTCATTATCCTTCACCACTGGTGAAGTGCCTTTAGTTTCCCCTTCGTCTTCACTTGTCCATGTTGATAATCAAGTTTCACTTTCTAAAGCCTTTGTCTTAGTTCCTTCTCCAACTCAATTTTTATCAGTCACCCAAGCCATCTCTACACCTTTAACTACCCCTCAAGTCACTATGCCTATACTTAGTCCTGTTGTCACTCAAACACCCTCACTGATCTCAATAGTAAGCATCACTTCTACCTCCACAGCGTTGGTGGCTGAGTATGCAGATGATGATATAGTCCCTCTTGGGAGCTATTTTTACAACCAAGATGACAAAGCAGTAATGAAAAGAACCAGAAAGAGAGGTAAAGATCAACATGGGTTAGCTGCACCTATTCCAGACCAGGTTATATGGGCTTAGCGAACAAATAACCCTCGAATTGAAGCAATTGAAACAGTTGCAGCCTTAGGGGCCTTTGCAAAGTGCAAATTTGGATTCAGTTCATGTTCTGGATAGGGAAGTTGACCTGAAGGAAGAAGAGATCAAGAGGCTTGCAGAGGAACTAGCCCAGACCAAAGAGCAACATGCAGTTGATATTGCTAACATCGGGAAGACATGGGCAGACAGGTTAGAGGATTTGGAGAAGAAGAATTCTACTCTCCAAACTGAGCTTTGCATAGCACAAGCTCATAATGCTTCCAATGTTGAAAGAATAGCTATTCTGGAAAGGAAAGCTGAGGATGCAACTGCAAGTGCAACCTCCTCCAATTTTTCTAAGTTTACATCCCCTGAGTTCAAGAATTTGGCTCTCCAAGTTAATCAGGAACATCACAAGTTGCTTGAGAAGTTGTACACTGCCCTGGATGAAATCAGGGAAACCTATATCAATTTCTCTAAGATGTCTTCTACCCTTGAAGAACAGAAAGACAAGAGACTCCAAGCATCCAAGGCCGAGGATAATGTTTCTGAAAGGCAGGGATACATAAAAGATAGACCACAAGATATGCCAATTCTTAGCATCTTCCAGTTTAAAAAGATTAAATCCTCACTGAATACTTGGCTCAATTTAAATGAGACAACTGAGGAGATCATTAGGAAATCAAAGGATATCTGCACTAGGAATTGGTATGCAATAGACAACATCATGGAGGTCCTGCAGCTCCCGCTTATGGATCCTATTCTGGAGGCTTGCTTGTCTAAATTTCGACTTGAAGAGATTGAGCGCAGATGTGAAGACGCTAAACAAAAGATCCGAGCCCTTGATGAAGTCATCATTGATGATGTGTACATGTTGATTAGGAAACCGGTTGTTATGTAGGGAAAAATCCATATCTACCTTCGTACTTGGCATAAATTAACCAAGCATGAAATGGAAAACAACACATGTAACGCTCAGCTGGGCCTAGAATCTGTCAATTATCCAAGCAAAGATGAGTTGTTAGAAGTATGGGATAAGTGGAAGGATTTTCTGGATCGATAGCCTGATCCGAATTTTGTAATCCCTATCTTTTGGGAATTTCCATTTGTACTCTGTTGTAATTCTTATTTGAGGAATGCCTCTCGATGTTGGGGGTTGATCATTTTTGGGTTAGAAATCAGTAGGAGACGACTGGAGATACTCTGTCTTAGCAGAGCTTTGTAGTTTTGTTTACAGACTTCATTAATACAGTAAAGTAATCCCTTTGATTCATCTCTCGTTTATTGCTCAAATTTCTTTGACAGTATCCGATTTCTTACTTCGATTTATCATCTACATTGTGTGATCTTTTTGCATACATGAATTAATGCACATATCTGTAATATTGATTTCTCTTTATGACTGATCTATGTATGAAAATATTTTATTGAATTTATGTCAATTGAGATATTTTTCTTTATCGATTTCTGCAAATGATCAACACAGTAACTTTAATCATTGTTAATTTTTCAATTAACAAGGTGATTACAATTTAATCTTGAACAGGTTTAATTACTTAAATTGTTGTCCTTTAATTTTTATTAATCAATTATGATCTAAGTGAATAAGTAAATGCATCTTTTAACATTTCTGTTGAAGTTGACAAACATACTTATCCATTTCACATCAAGATTCATCTGCACAACAACAAGCTTTTCCCTAGAATAGATCTAACCTAGAGTGGATCCTTTTGTCTTAAATAGGTTAAGTTAGAATGTACTAAGTTCCATACTTTTTTTTCCTTAAGTGGAAAACCGATCTATTGATCAAAACACCAACTCATATAGTGCCAGCGGAGGCCGAATATATGTGGGAGATTTCCAGACCAAACAGGATGGGGATAGAACTGCCCTTGCGTAGGGTCTTTCGAAGCCTTTCAATCTGGGTTTTCACCCTCTGTTGGGAGCCTTGGAACCCATTCCACCACCTTGCAAATACCCTGCACCCTCGAGGCCCCAATAGGCCCCTTGAGAATTATTACCGTGTATGTAGCGATCCCTCCATATTCCGGGGATGTGAACCACATGAAAAAAAATCATTGTATTGGATATGTTGGATATTGGATATATTGTTTTGTTGCAAGCATGGCTTGTGGAGTGATTCATTCCATAAGGAGCACTTGATGGTATTACCCTACCTTAATAATTTATGTCTATATTCTTGTGTTGTCTATTGTTTGGATGTATTTTGGTTATTTATGAAGTTTCAGGGTTCTATATCATTTGTAATTCAAATTATGGGTTAACGATCAATACATTTTTATTCATTTCATTTGAAAACCTTAAATAGTGGATTGGGCCACTATCAATAAAACACAAAAAATTCCTATTGGGATAGAATCCAAATGGGTTTGCTTACACCAAGCAAGAAGGAATCTAATTAGGCCTCTCTTCTAAGGATAACCCTTGTTGTTGATGCCAAGAATTTTCCCCATCAATAAGTCCCAACCTTTGGTTCATTGTAGCTTATACAACATTGCATAAAATTATTAACGATGGTGCACTAGGGTAATATCTAGCTAGATCAACCTTACCCTTTCTTTTTGGAGTATGTTCAAGACCTCACAAAGATTTCCATGAATGGAAAAGATGTTAATACAACCTTTTAGCCACATAAGAGGGAAAATCAATACAAAGAATATGATTTGTAGATGCAACATAGATTCCATAAACGAATATAAGGGGAGAATATCATCTTCATAAAATTCATTCATGTTAAGATGGTATCCTAACAAATGATTAGATAAATGGAGACTAGCCTGCCATCCCCCTCTCCGCAACCTTATGATGTTATTTGTAATCCTTTTGTGTGTATCGAGTGAGACCTTATCTTGTTCGCAGGGTATTGAATATGTCGATTCTTCTAGGTTACTTATTGGCAAATCATGTTGAACCTTGGGTTTGATGGAATGCAACCAACAATTGGTTCAAATGTCGAGACCGTCATTGGGATTGTAGAGGAGGGATGACGAAATGACATGGAAACCTACCAAGGCCGAGATTAAGGAATGGTTGGAGATCAAAGAGGATGAGTTCACATAGAAAGAGACCAGAGGCATACCGATTAATCCAAAGTTATGGAAATAAAGGTACAAATACTCCAATATCCATGAAATTTTCTTTGGTGAATTTCCTTGTTTGTTACATGAGTGGATAAAAAGGAAAATTAAGATCAACAGTACCTGGAGAAATCCCGAGACAATAGTATGTACTCGAGAGGCAATAGAATAATTAAAGAACCTATACAATAAATGGTCTAGGGCAGTTGACTTCTGGTTTTATAGGGTGAAGGAAGTGTGCATGGTGGAGTTATCCATAGAGTGCAATGAATCATATAGTTGTGTGGAGTGCAAGTTTGAAAAGGATCCCAGAAAGAGGTTTTTGGAAGAAATACCCACGTGGATCAAGATGTTGTGTATTAAGAAGGGGTTGATGACCATGGCCCATGACACTATGGTAGTGTAAAACCCATGCTGAGGGGTGGGGTATGAATAATTGGGAGAGAAGGTAGCATAGAAATGGATCTCGAAGAACAAATAATCCATAGGGAGGAGAGGTATGAAAGAAGAGTTGAAATAAGGAAGTCTATTAGAAGAGAGAGACGAGGAAATCAACCAAAGGGGGGGAAGAGTCCACATAGAATAGGGAATAAGAATGCTAGAGAAGATCATGTGCCAAATGGGTGCATAGGAAGGTCATACACACCATAAGGGTGTGAAATCTTGTTCAGGAAGAGTTTCACCCTACCCTAGAACCTCAAGACCTAGGAAAAGATACTACCATCCCCACTGCACCAATTCCACCAACAATACCTAGGTCGCCAATACCTAACACAATGGTGACAACATCTGATTCTACTTTGAGACTGCATGTCTTTCATGGGACATGAAAAGATGATGTTGAGTAGCACTGGTCAACTTGTGAAACAATTTGATTAGTGAAAGAGATCATTGATGAATATACAAATATTATGCATCTAGAGACCACTTTCAAAGATCGATCTTTGACCTGGTATATGAAGTACAAGACCATGCTAGCACTGGGATGGAGAAGGATGCTAGAAACAATCAAGAAAGATCTTCTGAAGGAGTTTCATAAGCCCAAGTTTGAGTCTCAATGTTGATATCACTGAGATCAAGGAAATCAAACAGAGGGTTGGCGAGTTCATTTGGGACTATGACCAACGGTTCAAGATCCTCTTGGATCGCTTGAGTTTCTAGATTCAAGATGTACAACACTGTGATTGGTTCATTGTGTGCTTGATGTCACACTTCAGGGCCCCCCTTTCAAAATAGAAGGTGGGAATGTATTCATAATCCTTGGATATCTCAATGTGCTTAGAATCCACTCCAGGAGGGGATTCCACACCCAGGATGTCACAAGTGCAGTTGTAGCTTGCTGTAGTAATTGTACAATTACAATAGTTATCAACAAGAAAGGCAGTTCAGGAGAACGTGTGGTTAGCTTCTACAGAACAGAAGGCCACCACTAGAATGAGTGTCCAACATTGAATAATTACATGGAGACCAACACACCTAGGCCCATTTCCAAAAAGGACCAAGGTGGAAAGGTGTGAGATCTACAGGACATGGGGACACTCACCCCCAAAATTCCCGACCCTGCAGAAGTACAAGAATTTTGTGCATGCCCCATTCTGTGAATTTTGCAAGTCAATAGGGCGTGATGCTAACAACTATCCAGCACTACAACTAATGAAGTATCATACAACAAACACATTTCAAGTCCAAGGTGCAGAGGATAATAAGGGACCCGACCAAAGAGGAAACCAGGGAGCAACGCTTCGTGGATATCGAGGATGGGGAAGAGGCTATGGAGGAGGAGGAAGATAACCCATATGCTTCAACTGTGGAGAGCCAGCCCACCTGGAGATTTTTTGCAACAAGACATGTTCCCTTTGTAGGTAATGCCACAATACTGGATACTTAAGAGAGGATTTCCCCGACTTGGTGGCAAAATTGGAAGAAAATAAGGGTCAGTGCAATATGGTGACCATTGAACCCTGAGAATATTATGATGAAGGTGAACCTGCACATGTGAATATAGTGACTTGGGGGGGGTGCAAATACAATATAGGAAATCTTGGGATCATGTAGTATAGATAAACGATGCACATGATCTATTGAAATTCAATGTTTCGTATCAAAGACAGTTCCTGCACAATGTGATGAAGGCAGTCGAAGAAGCCACCCTGCAGGAAGAATATTTGTGCCAGGAATGACTACGTAGGGAGGAAATGTTGCACATTTTATAGGATGAGGAGGATCATCAAAAAATACTACAAGAGGAAGAGATGTTGGGTAGGTTGCGCGACGAGGAGCAATAGGAAGTGCACGATAAGAGGAAGAAGAACACAGAAGGGTGCATATTCATGGCTTTGAGGATTAAGTAAGTAAGTTTTTTCAAAGTTGTTAAAGATATAAATGACCCCCATAGTACCAATAAGTTGATCATCCTGTTGACAAAACTGGTGACACTAAAAAAAATGGAGGATCCCATTTTGGCACTGCTTCCCGAGCAGAATGTGTTATGGGTGGACAAGAAAAGGAGCACAGGAAAGGATTTCAAGTTAACACTTGAATTGGGAGGGTATGAAATGAAGGATGTGATGCAACCTAGGGTCGGATGTTAACATATTACCAAAGAAATCTTGGAAACGGATGGGGAAACCAAATTTGGTGCAGTCCCCCCTGCAACTCAGGTTGGAAAACCAATATAAGATTTATCCCATTGGTATATTGGTGAATGTAGAAGTGGATATTGATGGGGTAAAGATAGTCACACATTTTGAAGTCATATAAATATTGGAATACATTGATCCCTACCCGGCACTGCTAGGTATCGATTGGGCATTTGAAAACAATGTCATTTTGAACTTGAAACATAGGTGAATGTCGTTCGAGACTGAGGAGCTATGAGTGGTGGCTCCACTTGATGCTACGGAGGGAGATCGATATATAGATCCGGTGAAGGAAAACAAAAGTAGCATTGAGATTGAGAACATATACAATGTGACGGGAAGAAGAGAGGATTATAGGGAGGATGTGAACCCCACTACGGATGGAGAAGTAAGTTAGTGCAGTTTCTGCTCCTTCGATACCAATTCCCAGAATGCGATGAACTGATGGAAGAATCGATTATACAAAGTGTCCACATGGATATGTTCTCTCGTCACTAAGTAAGTGCACTAGATTGGATCAAAGTTGCACGATCCACTAGTATTCGATGGAATAGAAAGAATGGACACCTTTCTTGAACAAATGGAAGCATGAGTCTTGGAGGCAAAAAGAGTTAAGGAAATGGGCATAGTGGTTAAAGGGACACCTTGTGTTTGTGGGAAACGCATAAAGAGGACATGTGAAGCTAGGAGCAGGTCGATACATGCATATAATTAATATTCCATCATGCCACGTACTTGGAACTAATGAATAGGTTCAAAGGCTTGGAGAATCCACATGAGAATCTGTACTGTGATCATAGGTTGACAAGGAAAAGCATCATGTGCATTTAGTAAGTCCACATATTTATTCACACCCTGGACAACATACCACATAGTTAGTATGTCCAACAAGAATGAAGGAGACAGACCAGAACATGGGATAAGGTCAGTAAATAGTTTACTAGTACATTTAGATTTAGCATGGTAGATCATCGCTTGGATAATATCCTCCACCACATGAAGCACTTCATTTTTACTCAAATGAAAAAATATCTCAATGTATAGAAGCTAGTATGCATGTATCATAAAATTCTACAACAATCGAACCAACATGTGATCTACTGGAAAGTGGGAAGCACCGATATGGATGGGAAGGATGATCTGTGCAAACTGTAGATTACAAAAAATGAGGGGGAGCACATGGTACAAAACCAACCATCCACCAGCATTGCTCTTAAGTTCTTGGAGCCAATGAATACCAAGAAGTACAACCTTGGAACAGAGGAGGCACCAAAGATGGAAATCATAGGGTACTACTGGGACCAGGATACGATCACCCAGGTAGTCATTCTATTGAAGGAATATGAGGACCTATTCCCATGCAACTTCTCAAAAACGAAGGAGATAGTACGTTCATTAGGAGAGATGAAATTTAGCACAAGGAAGGAGCCAAGATGGTGAGTAAAAGACCATATAGGTTGAACCCTAGGTACAAAGAGAAAGTGTGCAAGGAGCTCACATGCATGCTGGATGCAGGAATCATTTTCCCAGTTGAGGAATCAGATTGGATCAACCCAATGGTGGTCCAAGAAAATAAAACTAGTGAGATACATATATGTTTATACCTGAGGAACCTGAATGCATCTTGTTTCCATGATCCCTTTCCTACCCCCTTCATAGATGAGGTGCTGGAGAATGTGGGTGGTAGGGAATCCTATTTATTCACTGATGGTTTATCTAGATACAATCAGGTGCACATCGCAAAAGAAGATTGAAAAAAGACCACTTTGCGATGGAATGGGGACCATTTGCCTACAATTTCATGCTAATTGGGTTAAAGAATGATCCATGAGTGTTCTTCATGATAGTGGTCGCTACATTTAAAGAGTTTATGCACAAATTTCTAGAAGTACACTTGTATGAATGGATGGTGTTCATTCTATTGAAGGATCATTTACAGGTGTTGAGTCTAATGTTGAAGAGATGTCAGCAGATGCATATATCCTTAAACTTGAAGAAATGCATCTTCTAAACCCCATTTGGAATCCTTTGTGGGCACATTGTATGTAAAGTACTATTAGTAGATCTAGACAAGATTGCAATCATAGTAAACTTGTTGGCCCCAATGTCTACAAAAGAGTTGCACGCAACTTTGGGACATACTAGTTACTAGAGGAAGTTCATTTGAAATTATGCCAGTATCACAACACCATTGGAGGAATTACTAAAGAGGAGATTAAGTACACATCGACGCAAGAGTGATAGTAAGAGTTGGGGATTTTAAAAGAAAAGTTGGTTACATTGCCTATTTTGATCTTCCCAGATTGGGAACACATGTTTCATGTGCACATTAATGCATCACCAGTCATGCTGGGAGCAGTGTTAGCTTAGCCAAGAGAGGGTAACATCGACCATCCCATCTCCTTTGGTAGTAGGAAATTGTCTCCCACATAGAGTAATTGTATGACGACAAAGCGTGAAGGATTGGATATGGTGTACGTTCTACAAAATTTCAGACACTACCTGCTAATAAGTTCCTTAAATTCTTCACCGACCACTTAGCATTGATATATCTAGTCAACAAGCTAGTGTTGGGAGGGACGATATGCAAATGGTTGTTGTTATTTCAAGAATTTTATTTTGAAGTAGTAGTGAATCTCGAGAAGCACAATGTTGGACCAGAACATCTGTCGCGAATTGAATTAGGAAAAGCAGGAGGGACTTAGATGATGACCTACCAGATGTGCAATTGTTCTGTATTGAAGAAGTACCAGATCAGTTCAATGAGATAGCAACTTTTTGGTGACAGACAGAGTGTTAGAAGACTACACAGTTGTGCAACACAGGCAGCTGGTAACAAGGAGTGCTAACTTTCAACTGATCATGGGACATCTGTACAAGTTAGGGGCCAATGGCATACTATGTAGATGTGTATTGGAGCATGAATGGTTGGCCATTAAATAGGAAGCACACAAGACTATTGTAGGAGGACACAATAGAGGAAAGGCGACTATGCATAAGGTGTTTCATGTAGGATTATTGTGGCCCTCCCTATTCTAGGAAGCTAAAGTGTACTACAAATAATGTGATGTTTGCTAGAGAGTGGGGAAGCCTTCAAGATGGGATGAAATGCATCTTTTCCCCATGACCACACTGGAACCATTTGATAAGTGGGCCATCAATTTTGTGGGCTCCATTAACCCACCTTCACAAAGAACTAGCACGTGGTATCTGATTACTGCGACAGAGTATTTGAAGCAATGGTCAGAAGCTATAGCAGTAAAGGGTTGTACCTCATACATGGCCATGCAATTTATCTTCAAGAACATAATCACAAGGTTTGGTTGCTCGAAGGTGCTAATGAGTGATCAGGGAACCCATTTACTGAATTCTACCATGTTTGCACTCACCTAAGAATTTATGATCCACCACCAGAAGAGTACACCCTACCATCCCCAAGCGAATGGTACAGTGGAGGCATTTAACAAGATTCTAGAGCATGCGCTTACAAAGGTATGTAATGTGCAATGAGATTAATGGGATTAGCACATTCCAGCATTATTGTGGGATTACAAGAGAACATGTAAGAGGATCACCAAGAATACCCCCTACAGACTAGTATATGGGAAGGAAGCAGTGATGCCACTTGAGTTCATAGTCTTGAGCCTGTGCATAGCCATAGCGATTGGGTGTTGCAGCTGCAACCCATTCCCCAATTTTGTGCAAAATTAGGGCCCCTCCCTATCTTTGAGCTCAACTTTTAACTTTATTTTGCTTCTGAGTTGCCTCTTTCACTAAGAAAATTCCTTGAAGTTTGGTTGTTTATAGAAAACTTGACACTTAGAAAATTTTCGATTTCTGACCATTTTTGCGACTTACCATAACTACAGCGAAACAATCAGATCAAAATTAAGTTCTGCACTGAAATGATCGGATCCAATTCTAGTTCTTCACCGAAACATCAGATCATAATCCAATTCCATAGCAAAATGGCCAGGTGCATTCTAGGTTTAACACCGAAACGACGGAGCAATTCCAGTTTTGTAGCGAAACGGTTGGAGTCGTTTTCTTTCGAGACTAGATAAGACTTGTTTAAACCCTAGATTTTTTCCTGTGACCTGTCAAAAAATACCTGGGAAGAAGCTCCTAAACCCTAAATATTCGATTGCATAATATTCGTCGAGGCCATAAGAACCCGCAGATTACCATTTTCGGCCAATCCAAATGTATTTTATTGAGAAGGTAGTGTAATACAAATCTAAATCCTTTCACTCGTTCTTCAAACGTTGTTTGATCGCTTAAACGAGTTTAAACCCTAGCCTGCATAATCTTCCTCAACATGATTCAACCATAGATTTTCAATAAGACCCTATCTAGACATCCTTTGCATTTGTAAACGATGGAAGTATGGTTGAAACCCTGACTTTGATAAGTCCACTTAATTTAAATGGTTGGATCTTGGTGCTTAACTTCCATTTGTAAGCAGGGGAGGCATCGTTTGACCTGGAATTTTATTAATTTATCTTCAATATGGTCATCTTCTCAACGGATTTTAAACCTAACTCATAGACTTGATTCCAAATACATGCATATTAGATAGGCCTTTAAGTTCTCATTTTCAGCTTTGTCTCAAAGGCGGTTTTGCAAAGAATAGTGTTATGGACTTGATGCTAGTATTAGTCTTATGTTCACAGTTTAGTACAATTGGTAGATCTGGTTGAAGAAGAATAAAATTGTACTATTAGAAAATAGCATGATCAGTTTATTCATTTCTTCATGTGATCATTCTTTTAGATATAAATCTGCTTAGTTGTGTTATCAATGGAGCCCATGCAACCCAATGATGTTTCTTTTATGTCACAAGATTCAGATATGTCTAAAAGGAGTTCCAAGCGTAATGCTAGGTTGGTGGAATCTGATTCTGATGTAGAGATGATCCCAAAGACAACCTTGGAGGTCCAGTTCGAGGATACCAAATCTACCACGAGGATAGCCCCAAAATTTAAGTGGGGTGAGCTCTACTACCTCATCGGAGATCAAAACATTCCTGATGCAACGATAGAGGAAATCCTGATGTACCAAAATATCAAGAAGTTTTCTCTTCATAAAGCTGTCACACACCTATAAATTTTTCCATGCTCAGAAGTGATTGGATGTATTTTTCCACATGTAGATGCGAAATCTAGGATCATTGCAAGCGCTAATGGAAATGGTTTTGCTTCATTTCAACCTACGCATATAATAAAAGCCTACAAACTCCCAGTGCATAAGGTCCTTTTAATAGACAATTAGGTAAAAAGCTTGAATATTGAACTCTTGGAATGTGCGAGGAAGATGTTAATCCCAAGTAAACAATTGTGGCAAAGGACTAGTGGGGAATATGAGACCAGGAACCTTAGAAATCCATTCAAGGTTGCTACTATTCTTTTATGCAGAATATATGGAAGAGCCAATGCAAGCATTTACAAGCTCAGTTGGATTCCACTATTGTATCATCTCACAATGCACAGCACCATATTTAAATGGGTTGATATTATTTCAGAAAATATGGTACAAGCCATAAAAGATGTTCGGGAGGGAATCAAGTAGAAGAAAACTGATTTTTACATGTCGTCTTACCTGATTGATTGCATTCTTGTCATGAACCCTTTTCCAAAGATGGGATGCAAGTGGAATTCAAGTGAAGCTCCAATATATGTTACCTATCAAATTATGTGGGCCCATAAGAATACAAGCTTCTACAAGCAAATTTGTGAAGAATTCCTTATGTCGTTATATAAATTGATTTTTAACAAAGAACCAAATTGCACGTACGATATTGAAGCACTTGTAGTGATCATTGAATATGGAGACTGCTACTTCATTCCTGAAGTCACATATCTACACATGTACAAGGGTACAAAAATCCCCTCAGTAATTCCCAAACATGTTACAAATCACATCATTTTGAAGGAAGTAGTGAAGCAGGTATTTGTCAACGGTGTCAGACACTTCATGAATGAACACAAGAAATCCTCATGGCCACCACTCCCACTTGTGGTTGGGTCATATAAATTTAACAAAGTCAAATGAGCAGAAGAATATGTGAAGAAAAATGGGTGCTTATCACTTTGGGGAAAAGAATTTTGTCATAAATGGTAGCCCGCAGAAGGTGGCTAAGCATTGATTGTCATGCAAGATTAATTTTGATTATACAAATAATTTTTTGAAGGATGAAGAGGTGTATATGAGAGTAAATAATCTCATATATTTAAACAAGATATTTGGTAAGAAATCAGAAGCAAGTTCCAGTAAAACAAAAGAAAACTTAGAAGAAGTAGCAAGAAAGAAAGCTAATGAAGAAGCTTTGGCAGCTGAAAATGCAAAGAAGATGCAAGAAGAGGAGCTAGCCAAGAATAAAGAAGAAGAGAGACAAAAGGAAGAAAGAGTTGAAGAGGCAAGAATAAAAGAAGAGCAGGAAAAAGAAGACAAATTGGTTGCAGAACAAGAGGAGAAGAGGTTACAAGAAGAAGCATTGAAGAAGAAAAATGAAGAACAACAGTAGATCAAGAAATTTGTGGAAACACAAAACTTGCAAGAAGAGAGTGGGCAGCAAGACATGGAAGTAGATAATCCTACTAATACTAATACTAAGGTACATCTTACAGGAGGTCATCTCCATTTGGCTGAGCTAGGGCTCACGCCATTTACACCATCGAAGCAACACTCAATTGCCAAACTTGAAAAAATAGTTTTTGATCCAAAAAGAAAAACCATCATGAAAAGAATGGAAAAGAGGTTGAAGATGGCTCAACAACCAGATATCATCAATGTACAATAAGTCACAGTATTGGAAGGAACAAACAAGGACCCTAAATTCAAAGCATCAGTGAATGTTGTTGCTACACAAGCTAATGCGGATAATATAAACAAACTAATTGAGGATGTGGAAAGAAGTAAATCTAAAGTGATTAAGTTAAAAGGAAATTTGGTGTAGGCCTGAAGTCAAGAAATTGAAATGAGAATACAACATGATACTTTAGAGTTGGAGAAAAAGGAAATCTTGCAAACTGTCCAAAATTTAGAGGATGAAAAATACTCTTTAAATGTGCAGGTAGTGATCATGGACGGAGAGAAATCGATCTTCAAGCTCAAATAAGAAAATTACAAGACAAAGAAACTCAGCCAGGCCAGCAGGTTGAATCTCTTACAATAGAGAAGGGAGTGTTACAAGTGCAAGTATCAAAGCTAATCAAATAAATTGAGACTCTAGTGGAACAACTGAACTCTGCTCAAGAACAAAAAAAAAATCTAACACCGTTCTATGAGTGTGCTTCTAAGTTGCAGCAACAGTTGTTTCACTCCCAAGAATTGCTCACTAACCAAACATACAAGTGGAAATGGATGGTAACTAGATTGAAGCAAATTTATGAAGAGGCTTCAACTACAAGGCAGAATTTAACATGAACTAATGATAAAATGAAGAAGTTAATTTCCTGGAAGAAGAAAGTTAAGGAAATTCCTCTGCATCTGCCAAAAAGGACTACTGCAAAACTCAAATTAGATATAACACTCTTGGATAGTTGTCAATAGGCAGATAAGAATCTACATCATGAGGAAAGAGATTCTATCACAAAGTGTGAATATATCCACCAAAACATTTATAGAGCATTTGAGAAGTGTCATCTACCGCCTCTCGATGCCATTGAAGAGATAGTACCAAAGGAGCAGCTTTGAGAAGAACTGACGACTAACATGAACAAAGATATTGCTGCCATTAAAAGCCTAGAAACACTCAATTCATAAGATCTCCAACAACGTATTGGACAAGCCACCATGTACGCCTTCACTTAGGAAATGGTCATAATGCGGAAACAAAAGAGTTGAATGCTATGGTTGAAGACTTACCTTTCCATGAGTGGCCTTGAAATTATTAGAGCCTAAGCAACTAAATGTAATATCTTATGAGAGTGGTCTTTGGAATTATTACATCCAAATTCAAGAAAACGTACCATCCAATTGATTAAATATTGTATTTTATTTTATTATTTTGGTTATTTATGTTGCATCCAAAAAAGGACAAAATTGTGGAAAACAAAAAGGACTTTAGGGAATATGAAGTGATAGATCACCTCAAGGCTGATTTTGTAAGGATAAATAGGAGAGGCTAGATGAGAAAGGGGCTTTTTGCTTGTGAAATGTTGGAATAAGTCTCATATTGTAAGAAATTATTTTTCTTCTAATGAGAAAAGACATTTTTGCTGGTGAAGGTGTACATGGAATGTTGCATGGAAATATGTGAATGAATGTGCAAAATTATTTCTTCCTTTTGTTCATCAATATGCCGTAATATCTTTCCTCTTATATTGGATTATTCTCATGGTTTGTGAATCATCTTATTGTTTATGAATACAAAGTGCAATTTTCTATGTATTTATGAGTAATGAATGAATGAATGCCAATATCAAAGCTATCTTTGAGTTAATCTTATTATGTGACTGCTAATTTATTTATTTCAGTGGATAACTTATGGAGTTGTACTAGGAAGTTATAGTCATTACTCTCTTTTCAATTTCGCTCCTTGCAAGGATAGATTAGGTTAGATAGATTAGATTATGCATTTCAATAGGACATTCTAGGTTGATTAGTAGTATAGGGGTGATAAGACGAGAGGTAAGAACCTGTGCATCACCTTGTGAGGCCTCTGTTTATTGGTCAAACAAGCTTAGGTAGAATCATGCATATTTTGAATTTGCATACATAATAATAAAAATGACCACAATAGCACATCCTACAGTAGTCGGACCGTAAACTGGACAGGTTCTCTATTTCAAACAATGAATAGTATAATTGGGACTTTTCATTGGGGATAACCCCTTAAGTCGACGCAAGTATTTTTCCAGTCATCGACACTGGGATGATAGAGGATGAATCACTCCAGCATAGGTTGGGATGAACTGATGAAATTGGAATAGGGGGTTTCATCCAGTTGATCAAAAATAGCAGCATGAAAACATGGCATGACCAGAACATCAAGAACAAAATTGGCCTGGAACCTAGCGCACTAATTCGCATGTATGATAGTAAGTTTTTGAAGAATCCAAGCAAGTTATGCATGAGATGGTTGGGGCCATTCTTTATAGTGTTCATCACAGAATCTACTGCGGAAAAGCTTTCCACTCTAGTAGGTCAACCAATGAAGCGACTCATCAATGGAAGTCAGCTTAGTCCTTATCATGGCCCACAAGGGTAGGAAATGTATAAGTCATATAAATTGTAATAGAAATAAAGTAGTGTAGATGTAGGAATAAATAAAGAATAAATATGTCCAAGTAAAACTAGAAAAAAATCCTAGGTGATCATTTATCTTTCCATGCAAGTGCTCTCAGTTAGATTGCTTTACAGTTAGAACTAAATATACCAAATTTAGAATATTAACGACAATAAAGAAGAAATAATGTGCCAACACTAAAATCTAATCGTCTGAAAAGGAGACATCCCAAAGGAAACGACATCGCAAGATTCTAGCAACACGTAATAGTTGGGCAGAAGTGATGTTTAGACGGCGGAAAAAAGTAGTAAAGGTGGATAGACTAACCACCATTGGCCACATGCTATAGAAGTTAAGATAGGGAAAGGGTGTTATTAATGGAAATAGGTAGCAGCCAAATAGTTGTCAAGGGTTAATATATAAGAAGGACAATAGAGCATAAAGCAGTTATCATTCACCTAATAGTTTCAGAAGCAGAGAGACAACAAGTTGGAGTATAAGTGAAACAGATTGAAGCTCGACACACATAGCAGAATATTAATAGTCGTGGCTACACCTCCATCTACACAGAATAACCGAACAAAAGTGATAGAAACCAAGGAGAACCAGATGTTGTAGGTTTCCATCCTGGTGAAATTCAAGGTTAAGGGGCCACTATAGGGACTCAGATTTTAATATCATCAACAAAGCATAGTTCCCTAAACTGGAAATCGACTGATACACTCAAGTAGTGATGGCAAAGAATGGGGAGGAATGTGTCATTTCGTAGACCTGGGCATGAAAGATACACGATTCAAGCATCATGTCCTTGCTCGATGTACCTCACTTCGGGTGTATCCCCTCCATCAACACAATCAACACATGCACCCAGTTCCTCCTCGGTCGCCTCCATGGAGGATACTTGTGGCTAAATCCTAAGTATGAAAAAATAGATGAGGTCATCCAGAAGGCCTTTTGATTCCCACAAAAAGGAAAGGATCCTGCAGAGGTCATTGAAAATGCCTATATAGTTGAGGTCTACAAAAATTTTCATACTCACCAAGGGACATGTGAATTCGTGATTTCCGCTATCACGGAGCACAAATTTCAGTTCACAACCTAGCTGCTTGCATGCAAGGTCATGTGTAAGTGTCATAAGGATGAATTCCCATCAGGGTTCATACTGGAAGCCAAGATATGTGCCACGGAGCATATGATGGCCTGGGTTTAGTACCTAAAGCACAAGTTCCTATAAGATTTCTAAGATACCCAAGACAAATGAAATGAGTTCCATTACAACTGGATCATGTTGCTTGTTGGAATGGTCATTTGGCAGCCACCACTGGGCTATACTTATGACCACCCTATGCCTGAAGGGTTCCTAGCAGTGAAGTTCATGGTACTCCACTATCAGCAAAACCATGAGTACCAAGTACACATCAACACCGCCTTCCAGCAGTGGTACAAAAATATGATCACAACCATGGCAGAAGCATTCAGAATTCCACAATCCATAGTGGACAGGTACAAGGACACAATAATTTTTTAAATTGACAGTCAAAATGTTCTGATAAAACCATGCTCAAAGCCATATTTATATGCATATGTGCTTCCATTATGCATCACATTAGATGATAGCAAGGCCACAATTGCAAAATGGCCCCATCACCTACAAGCTTTCACAAATTCGGAGCTAGAGATTATGGAGGAGTCCAACCTATGCAACAAGTCCAAGAATGGTAGCGCCATCTCCAATAGTCACAGAGCCTCATCTGGTTTTTAGAGAAGCGTAAACGAGATTCAACGTCCACTCAGCAGGAAAAAGACCATAAGAATAAACAGGGGAAGTCTCCATCCCCATACCTGGACCCACACACTGAAGAGAAGCGCAAACGCGATTCAACATCCACTCAGCAGGAATAGGACCGTAAGAAGAAACAGGGGAATTTCCCATCCCCATCCCCGGACCCAGACCCATACACTAAATAAAAAGTAGAAGAGAAAACCCCACCAACTAAGGGAACTCAGGATGGTCATGCGCATAGACCCCCCAACGCTAGTTGTGCATACATATGAAGAGGCAGGAACTAGCAGAGCACAGGAGCTGTAGTAGCAAATTAAAGAATCATTTTTGCATAGGACACTTCAGATGAATCCCTTGGCCATCACAGTGGTTCAACCTCTAGCGGTATCAGATACACAGCCTCTTCCCTACAATGGTTTGAACTTGGATCTAGTACCAACAAAGGACCTGCAATACTGTGTTACCCAGATCTTCACCAAATTGGGTGACTTCCACTCTTAGTTGAGCCACTCATATGCTAGGTTTAAGTAGATACATTTATAGGTGGTGAAAGAGCATGTTGAATCGGATTCAGTTGCAGATATGGCCTATTCCACGCTTCTCGTCGCAATTTCCTCGACTGACAACTAGTTTCTACGTGTGCAAAAAGTGTCCCAACTTAGGAACACCACCACCAGATGCAATAGGAAAAGGAGGATCGTAAGGATCATATCAAACCAAGTTCGACACCTAAGGAGCTCGAGCTAGCACACAAAATTGAAGAAGTTGCGCAGGTCCTCTAGAAAGTAAAGGAAGAAGTCATGACCTTAGCCAGGATCATCGACTATAGTTTCAACATCTATAACCATCTACAGGACGTACCCAAGTTGCAGGAGGTGGACAAGAAAATAGAGAGTGCAAGGCACAAGTAAGTGCGAAGAAGCAGATTTTGGTGCAGCTTGCACCTTCAGTATGGAAGGAGGCCATGACAGAGATATATGGCCTCACAAAGAAGATCACCTCCAATAGAATGGAGCCAAAAACCATTGCATCTACTATTTCAAAAGCCCAAGAAGAAGCACATAAACACTATGACAGTTTGATGTACCTCCAAACAAAAGCAACAGAAGTATTTTCCCTCACAAAAAAAGTAAACCTAAGATGGGAAAAAACACAGAGGACATGGACAGATACAACATCCAACTTAGTTGCATTGCGGGTGACTTTGAGGGCATCAAGACAAAGATCTAGAAGTTTGTCAATAGGTTGCAAATGCGACTACCTCAAGTGACATCCCTAGAACCCTGAGTTTTGTGGCTCTAGGAAATCCATATCATAGTGTTGGGGGTCTGTTGGCGCCCAAGTTTTGTAACAAGTGGTCATGCACTAACGAGTCTAGGTGGCAAGGAAAAGCGCACTCATGAGACAACATGAGGATGGTTTGCACCACATGTTAGCAACAACGAGCATGTGGCACTTTGCATTCCTATCAATTTGTGTGCAAGCTAACAGCCAAAAAGGAGAACATGAGCCTATTAAAAGGAATCTCTTGTAATGGGTTGGGCTTATGTTCTCTTGGGGCGCTTTTTGCGAGTGAAGGAAGTTTTTTGTTGATTGTTCCTTGTTTTTATGTATGAGAGCCACCTAAGATTTTGAGTTGAGTATGAAGCTCCTAAGAGTCTTAGCCATGGGTTGTCATATGTATGCAGCATTCTTTTGATGAGTAATAGAATATATAGTTCTCTACATTATGTGCAGTATGTTTCTTCTTATATGTTATGATTATATATATGAGTGAGAATCTATTAACCACCTAGAATGCAATCCTAAGTGCACGAAGCATTAGAGAAATGGAAAATAGCCTCCCATCCTCCTCTCTGCAACTCTTATGATGGTCTCTATAATTCATGGTTGCATCTCTTGTGAGACCTTATCCTTCTCGTAGGGTATTAAATATGCTGACGCTTATAGGTTACTTGTTGGAAAATCTTGTTGAACCATGGGTTTAATGGACCATATCCAACAGTGCCTCAATTGGTGTCAATTATTCCTTAAAAAAAATATTGAGTCACCATTGAAGACCACACAAAGACATTAACCTTCAAAAAAGGATGTTTTATATTATTCAGTACTATGTTCAACTAGAAAGCATTGCAAGGTTGACAACTCAATTAATAAAAAATGGGCCTAATTTGAACAACATTTGCATCATAGAGAGTCTAAAAGGAGATTTATCACATGGAATTCAACGACATCAAATTTCAATGCCAAGTACAAACAATGGTGGAGGTAACAAAAAATATACTATGGTTCTCCACAAAATTGATCAACCAATATAAAAATGGTTAAAGTTTGAATCCACCAAGGATAAAAACAACATAAATATTATCATGGAAGGAATAGAGAGGATTGGAGAAAACCTTGTCTCCTTCATATTCACGATAACTACTATCATAGAAGAAATAGAAAGATGGTTAGTCGTCACAACTAGCACAATCAATTAAGGAATCATCTTCCTCTTTTCGAAGAAGAATTTGAACGAATAATATGAGAAGATTGGTAGAGTATCTATCATGTACCATGACCCACTGCACATTTAGTTAAGACTAGCGCAATAGAGGAAAAGAAAAGAAGTAGAGATGGGGACATCATTGTGCCTAATCATAGAGGTGGGCCATATATTTTCAGCTACTATTACATTAATAAATCTACTCTTTCCAATGCAGCATTAGATCCCATCTCCCTTCCACCATGATTCTTAAATGAATCCATCTACCTCCTTTGAATTATTAAAACCAATCAGTGAATTCAAGTAAGACGTTGATGGGTTATGCCTTCTAAGGAAGTTATGGAAGCATGAGTTGAGTAAAATCATCATAAAGAAATGTAAGAGTCCTACATTTCTCTTGTCAAAGTTAATGTTAGAAATTATTTTCTCCCAATTTTATTATTGTCATTCACTCTAGCATTCATTTGATGATTCGTGTGTTCATGCTCTATGTTGCTCATGTTGTGTTTATTGTTGTTATCCATGGAAAATCTAAAAACCAATTGAAATCATCATTGTGAAGAGGAAAATTATAGACCTTGGATGAAAGATAGATGGTTCTAGGTGAGCATAGAGGTTGGAGAAGTTAGAAATCCATTACCCTCTATGATATTTTTTCTCTTTGGATGCTCAAGAGCCAAATATTGTCCTTGCAAGGAATTTTGAAAAGGTAGACGACATATTGGAATCTTCTGTACAAACAAATAACACTAGGAGGGAAGAGTACTATGAGGGGTTGTTGATTAGATAAAGGGTCTGTATTCCTCATATTGTGCAAGGAAACAAAAGAGAGTTCCATGGATAGTATGATCGCTAGAAGGGATACCTGAAGTGCTCTATAATGAGTAGATCGGTTGAGCATGAAAGCAAATGCATCGGGTAGAGGGAAATAGAAACCTACAACATGATTCCTTCACCCTAGTAACATTATAGCCCTATTGATTCTCGAAAAATCCTTGCATCGACAGCAAGGATTCTCCCCAATGAATAATCCCAATTAGATCACTCATTGTTTGGTATGGGAAATCTATCCGGTTAACGGTCTGGCTACCGTAGATGTGTATGTTTAAGCATGTATCGGTTGCGGCCCGGCCCACCATTTATATTTTATGTTTAAGAATGTGAATATGCAAGTGCTTCTAATCTAACTAATGCATTTAACCTATAATTGATAGGCAGAAACCACACAAGTGATGCGTAGGTTCTTACATCCTATCTTACCACTTCTACCTTGTCAATTAGCTAACTCTATTCTAAACTAACTAACCTATCCTTGCAAGGAGTGAATTTAAATAAGAGTAATAATCTGAAAATGCTCATACAAATCCAACAGATAGATAAAATATGCACATTCCCAGCAGAAAATTGCCAAAGATAGCTTTGATTTTAATTAACACAATTTATTACTCTGTTAACACATAGACATTTGCATAGATAAAGAAATCGTTCATCATCATTGAAATAGTTCAACAAAATCAGAAAGATCTCACAACATGAACATAAACGGGAGAAGAAATAGTTCTGCTCTATCAACCACAACTTTCCACGCAAAAATCAGTGCAAGCTTTTCCCAGTGAACAGGTCTTTCCTCATTAGAAGAAAAATTGTTCTCTTACACAATGTATCTAGTCTCTAATTCACTAGAAAAATTCCCCTCTCTCTAATACCCTTTCCCCATATTTATATTACAAGAGAATTTGTTTGAATGACTGATCATTTTGGATCCCTCTGTGTCCTTTGGCTTGCCAAATTTGGCTCTTGTGCCAATTGTTTCTTCTGCGCACACCCTTTCAGCTCCTTCTACATCCTTTGGCTTGCCAAATTTGGCTCTTGTGCCAATCATTTCCTATGTGCATATCATTTCAGCTTCCACCGTGTCATGACTGGTCACTTCGACTTCCTCTGCGTCTTTTGGATTGCCCGATCTGTCCTTTGTGCCAAATCCTATTGCAAAATTACCATGTTAGTTAATGAAACATTTCAAACCATATTCATAAATTCAATCTCAGAATGCCTTTCAAATGGTAAAATTTTGGAATTAACATTCACATTTATCAAGCAGTAAGAGATATCAACTGGATATCAGATTTGCTTTATGATTTATGTGCGATCAAAATTTTCAGCCGGTGATCTAAGGAATATCGGATTTCAAAAAACAATTCATGCATTTGTATTAACGGTGTCATGTTGTGATGAATATAAATTCTAATGAAATATCTTTGCGTTATCAACTCTTCAAGAATCTCCATGAAAGTATTTTGATTCTTCAATCGTTAACTAAAACGTTTAATGGTATCAACACTAATCATATCTTCCATTAGCTTCCTTCCTTTTTATTTCTGCTGTTAATTTTTATCTTGCATTCGAAATTAAAGAATGTATTTCCATAATTCTGCACACCTAGATTTTCTTTAGTTTGAATAGATTTTGAATGTGGCCTCTTTCATAAAACACATCTGTGTTCATACTCGTTTTCATGAAAACAATTAGATGTAACTAGTGAAGACATCACTTATGTATACTTTATGAATGTTTGGTTCAGTCCAACATATGCATCAAATAAGGGTATCATCTTCATTTCCAAATATACAAAGGGACAGAATGATAGTGAAGGGGAAAATATGATCTATCAAACAAACCTAACGAATAACTAGCAGCTAGTCTATACAAAGAAAACTATGTGAGTGCAAATCTTATTCTGCAAGTTTAGAAAAGAAAAGTTATGCTACTCCGACAGTTGAGTTGGGGTTTATTAAACAAAATCAAGCAAGTAAAGAAAAATCAACACAGCATGAGATACGGATGAAGCTAACTATCCTAAGATGAAAACCAATGAAATCAAACAAAAGGATAAAATCAACAAATTTATTTATGTACAAAAGGTTTCCCTAAATCTAAGAAAAGTAGTGTTTGAGTGCTAGGCCATTGACAGGGAGGTTTTCTTTCTCCCCTTGTAAATCTTGTAACTTATAAGTTGTAGGGACAAGCTTCTCCACAATATGATAAGGACCAAGCCACAGTTGTTGAAATTTTGTATGTTTCCCCTTTTCTTCATGAGGATAATGCCACTTTAGAATTAGGTCTCCTACCTCAAATTTTTTCTTGCCAGATTTCCATTTATCAAACCATTTTTTTAGCAATGTCTTGGTGACAGTTGAACCTATCTTTGGCCTTTTGTCGTGCTTCCTCAAGTTTCAACAGAGTATTAATTCATGACTGTAATATTTCGCTATTGGATCCTCGAGCTGCCTGAGCTGACTGTAGGTAAGGGAGTAATATGTTTGGGGGAAGAATAGACTCTTTCCCATAGACTAAGGTGTAAGGAGAAACCCCTAAAGAGTCTTTTGGAGTGACCATATCTACCCATAAAGCATTGGGAAGGGCTACATGCCATTTTCTTTGGTTTTCAATAACCATTTTCTTCAATATTCGTAAGAGATTTTTATTGGTGGATTCTGCCAACCCATTCCCTTGAGGATAATAGTTAGATGAATAATGCAATTTAATTCCCTTTTCCATAGAAAATGTACTTAACTTATCAGAATAAAAATAAGATGCATTATCAAAAACTAACAAAATTGGAACTCCAAACCTAGTTATGGTGTTTTCTTGCAAAAATCTGATGACTGCATCTTAATTTACTTTGTGCAAAGGATTTTCTTCAGTCCATCTTGTGAAATAATCAGTGGCGGTGAGAATGTACCAGTGTTGCAATGAAGAATTGGGATTAATTTCCTCGATGATATCCAAACCCCATTGATCGAATGGTTCTGAAATGATAACTGGTTTTAGTGGTTCTGCTGATTTTGGTAATTTGCCAGCACTTCTCTGACACACATCGCATCTCCTTGCATAAGCATGAGCATATTTAAAAATAGTGGGCTAATAGTATCCATCGGTCAATATTTTATGAGCAGTAGTGTCTCCGGAATAATTTCCCACTAGAGGGCCATCATGTAACTCCTTTACTACTTTCTCTGCATCATCCTTTTCAAGACATCTGAGAAAAAATCCACCGTAATTCTTTCTAAATAGTACTCCATTTATTATTTGGTATGATACTAATTTTAATTGGAGTACCCTTCTTTGCTTTGAATTCCAATGTTTCGGCAAACATCCATTCTGTACCAAGACTCTGGAGTGGTGAAAGTGGAACATACTTCAATTAGATTCATTTCTGATTCATTTTCCCAACCATGATATTTATCAATTGGATTTTCAGTAAGAAAATTACATAACCCTTGACCTTGGATAATATTAGCTGGTTTAAATTCTAGGTCATATTCTTGTAGTGAAGTCACCCAATTTCCTCTTCTTTCTCACAACTCCTTATGAATAAATAGAGATATGACAGCTGGGTGAGGTATTACAATTTCTATTTTTCATAATGTAAGGTCTAAACTGCTTCACTGCCTTAAAAAATGCATATGCTTGTTTGTCTACAGCTGGGTAATTCAGTTCATCTCCTTGCAACCCAGTGCTCATAAAATATATTGGGTATTCATCTCCTTGCTCTCCTTTCTGTGTGAGCACTGCTGCAAGAGAATAATCTGAAGCAAATGTGTATATGATAAAATACTTTTCAAAATCTAAACTTCTCAATGAAGGTGCATGTGAAGAACCTGCAACAATTAATTGGTGAAATACATGATATATCAGATCACAGAATATTTTCATTGATAGCGGGCCACTTTGAGGGGGCAACCTCCTTTGAGCAAGCTCAATACAAAATAAATTCATGGTGGCTTCATTGGCCTCAACACACACTTATATACTAAGTCTATGCCCAATACTATGGGTCAATACCATGGAACATATAATACTACAGGACGACTTACAAAGCATATGCGTCCAATACGATGGGTCAATACCATGGGCTAATACAAACTAGGGATCATCAAATACTACGGGATGACTTACAAAGCATATGCATCCAACAACAATATACTAACAAAGTAAAGAGAAGGGTTGACATGGGTTCCTAACATCCCCTCTCCCTTAGAAAAATCTTTGTCCTCAAAGGTTTAGATGTGGGAATTGATGCGGAATCTGAAGGAGTGGTTCTGTTGTAGCATCTTCGGGTTGCATTTCGTGCCACTGAATGAATCGCTCTTTGATAGATTGAGAGACAAGTTGATGCCATTTGAGCTTCAGAAAGGATTTCTTGGAAGGCTGTAGATGAAGAAGAACCATATCACCTGCTTGAAAAGTGCGCTCAGAACGGTGTTGATCAACTTGTTGTTTCATTCTAATTCTTTCCATGTGAAGATTGTCCTGCAAAATGGGAGGAATATGATCGCAATTTCAAACAACCGAGTCAATTTCCTGGACTAGGGAACTGTTGAGGGTGTATGGAAGAAGAAATGGTGGTGCCTGTCCATAGATTGCTTCATATGGTGTCATTTTAGATGTGGTATTGTACCACTAGAGCGCTTCAAGGAAATCCATAGAAATAGATGTCCAAATATGTGTATGGATGGGAAAGGGTTTGAGCTGTCCCAGAAGGAGTGTCGTTTCACCCTTGTTGACCTAGCGAGTGTCATAGGCAGCCATCATGTCTTGAATTGTCATTTTCATTCCCTTCCAAAAGAAGTTACACGGTTCCCTGTCATAGCTGTTGAGGAACCTAGAGTGCCCTGCCGATGGAGAAGCATGGAGTTCATAGAAGACATAGCCATGTTGAACAAATTGCAACCAATTTGGAACAAGCAGAGAAATAGCTGAAAAATAAATTGGGGCATCAAATGTGGGAGAAGGAGCATCTGCCACCAGATTGTCCTTACCCTTCTTGTAAGTGATTGCATAAGCATAACCCATGAGTTGGATAACCCATTTCAGGTGTGTTGGGGAGGAGACCCGTTGTTCCAGGAAATTTTTCAGACTTTGTTGATCAGTCTTGATGCCGAAATAATTCCCTAATAGGTATGGTTGCCACTTCTGTACTGCAGGAAAAATAGCCATCTTCTCAAATGTAGATGTGGCTAAATTTTTACCGGAAATGTCTCTTGAAGGCAGCAAGCTCACTGGCTCAGTAAAGACACCTTCATATCTATCCAAGGTAGTAGTGGAGACCATTGATGGGTGCATCTGAATGGAATGGAGTTGAGCGATGACACCATGTGAATTCTTCTTAAGGATCTTTTCTAGGCGATGTGAACTGATGATGCAGAGAGACCCTGGTTGTAACCCCGTAAATGTGTGTTGTTTCCCATTGACTGAAAACTGCATCCAAAGTTTAGCAAAATCCCATAAGATGGGGCCAAGTGTGCGTAACCATTGAGCGCCCAAAACCACATCACATCCACCTAAGGACAAGGAAAACATGTCAGATCGCAGGTTATAATATTCCATAGAGATACGCACATTGCGACACTTCCCTTTGCAAGGTAAGGTGACCCCATTGGCAACCATGACTTCAAAGTTGGAGAAAGAATGGACAAAACAATCATCTTGTTTGGCGATCCAAGGGTCAATGAAGTTATGAGTCCTACCAGAATAAATGAGTATTGTAAGAGGGATCTTTTTGAAGTAACCTTTGACCCGCATTGTTTGTGGGGTGGTGAATCCCGATAAATCATGGAGATATATCTCGGGGTGGTCGTTCGTAGATGGAGAGTCAACAGGAGGCTATTGAATGTCGACCTGATCAGCAAGTGTATCTAGAGCTTCTGCATCAAGTTCAAAGGAAGGCAGAGAATCCACATCTAAGAGATAGAGTTGTTGCTCAACACATCTATGTCCCTAAGTGAATTTCTCATCACAATTATAACAAAGCCCTTTTTCTCTACGTTCCCGCATCTCTGCTTCAGACAAATGCTTGATAGGATTTGTGCAAGGAGCTGACGGGATGGGAGGTCATTAGGAAACCATATTTCTGAATGGAACAAAATTGGATTAGGAGCGTTGTTGGGCTATGATCTTGTCCTCTGCAAACTTAGCCAACCCTAGGACTTCCATCATTGTGTTGGGACAAAACATTTTAATCTCTAAGCGGATTTCATCCTTAAGACCACTGATAAAACAACTTCGGTAGAATTCATCAGATAATCCTTCTGTGTGATTTGCTAGTTTCTCAAATTATGTTTGATACTCTCTCATAGTGCCAATTTGGCGAAGTTTAGTGAGTGATCCTGTGAAGTCATCAAAAGCACTAGGACCAAATCGTTGCAAAAGGAGTTGGCAAAAATATGTCCATTTTGGCTCATCATGAGCCTTGATGTACCAACGGTACCATTGAAGGGCTTCCTGTTCCAAATGAAAGGATCCAAGTGGAACTTTTTGGACATCAAAAGTATTATGCAGACTGAAATATTGTTCTACTCGGTATATCCATCCAGCTGGATCATTACTATTGAAGCGAGGAAATTCAAGCTTCGGCCCACGAAAATTGCTAGAAGAAGAGAACCCAGTGTTCATGGATGAACGCTGAAGATGGAGGCTAAAAAAATTTTCATCCAAATCTTGGAGTTTGGTTTTGAGGGATACAAGTTCTTCCTCCATGATTTGTGCTCCTACGCGGGTGACAAACATAACCAGGCGTTTTTTTTTTTTTGGTGAATGGGTAGAAAAACACAAATAGAAGCTTATTTAGTAAAGGAAAATTTGGATTTGGGAAAAACTATGATGGGCAATTGGGGTTTGACTAGGTTTTGGACACTTTTGAATGGATAGAGAAGTAGAAAATGAGGATTTCATAAGCGGGGTGAAATAATGAGAAAAATTGTCAGAGAGGGACAACGAAGCAGAAATAGGGAATGGACAGATGACAAAATTTGAAGGTGATTGGGTGAAAATTGAAGAAGTTATGGCAAACCCTAAAAATAGACAAATGTGAGATTTTTGGCTTTGGGAAGTGGAATTTGGGATAGGGTCCTCAGGAATGAAATATGCATAATTGGATTGCAGGGGTGTCAATGAAGTTTCAAGGGAAACAGAGTTAAAACAAATGAGATATGGCGAAAGAATGGATCTGAAACGGCTTTCAGAATGGATATAAAATGGCTTTCGGAATGGATCTGAAACGGCTCGGAATGGATTGAAAATGACTGGATCTGAAACGACTGGATCTGAAAGGGCTTGGAATGGATCTAAAATGGATGGATTTGAAATGGATTTCAGAATGGATTTGAAATGGTTGGATCTGAATGGCGCGGAATGGATCGGCAACAAATGGATCTACAATGACGCGGAAGTGATCGGCAACAGATGGATCTACAACTACGCGGAAGTGATCGGAAATAGTTCAGTTGAAAATAGATATGGACCCCAGGTATGCTCGGCTTCTTAACGGTTCAAGGGTTTGACTCGGCCACCAATGTCGTCTGACAGCTTGCGTATTGGGCCAGTACCCCTCACTCCATGTCTAAGGTAAAACTGATAATCGCTTTGCCACAAACGATAGCTCTTAGTTTATCTCACAGTTGAGAACTAGTCAATCAGGTAGGGGTCATTTCCCTTTTTGCTGGCAGGTCCTCTCAATGGGACAGCTACTTCATGTTTCATGTGGTACTCCTCACAATGAGTTTTAGGGCTTATGCCCAAGTACTTCCCACAATTAAGCGGATAGGGATTATTCCCAGACCCGAACCTGCAACATATACGAAAAAAAATTTGGCAGAAATCGTTAACACCTAAAAAGTGCTCATTACCTCATCTCCCTCACCACATGACTCATTTGTCTATTTTTCCTACCATCTTTGCCTCCCAAAACCTCAAAAAACCATTAAAAAGCCACCAAAAGGCCAAAAAACCCCTTTTTTCCCCAAAAATAATTTAAATTTCCTCAAAAGATAGCAAAAACCCTCTAAAAAGGGCCCTAAATTCCCAAAAATCAAATAAAAGGGAATAAAAAATATTAAAAAAAAAAGAAAAAGAGGGAAAAAAGAATCAAAAACCCTAAACCATTGACCTAAACCATATTGTACCAAAAACCATAGGTCAATACTCCACCACTAAAAACCTATAAATAGGTGATGGAGGCTCCCCATTTCATATCCACAATCTATCCTAGCCTCATTCTGCCAAAATCACTCTTGAAACCCTAGCTCACCATTTGAGCTAGCTTCCCATTTGAGTGCCCCTTTTGGCCCATTATCCAAACACCTTGGAGAAGGAGAAGGAACCCATTGGAGCATGGAAGAAGCCCTCCTGGACTACTACAAGAGCTCCACCAACCTCAACATTTGAGGTAAATGTAACTTTGTTCTCATTTTTAATACAAAAGAAAATTTCCCATTATATTATTGTCTTTTTATTTTCTGTTGATGCACATGTTAGCTTAGATTTTACCTTGTTTTACTGTCAAGTTTTATTGTTTTACTAAACTGCTACTAGGAAGGTCCTTCTCCTTAGTAGGTGCTCATTTGCACAAGCTAGGGTGAAAACCCTAGCTATAGTTTTGGCGACTCCACTACTGGCCTTTGAATTTCTGCTCAAAAATTTAAAAGTTTTTATTTTCTGCAAGTATTTTTCTACTTTCCCTGTTCGTCTATGGCTTCGGCTAGTTGGGTTTTCTGCCACAGATCGTGGTTCTGTTCCTCGCAGCCGCGGCCCAGATCGCAGCTTTTAGCCATTTTTCCGCGATCCAGATCGCAGCTTTCTGCCCCTTTGTCACGGTCCAGACAGCGCATTTTGGCCACAAACCCACGATCCGACCGCAGCTTTCTGCCTCTTTCCCGTAGCCCAGACCGCAGCTTTCTGCCCCTTTGTCGTGCTCCAGACCGCGCATTTTGGCCACAGACCTGTGATCCGAGCGCAGCTTTCTGCCCTTTTTCCGCACTCCGGACCGCGCATTTTGGCTACAGACCCGCGATCCGGCTACATACCCGTGATCCGACCGCAGGGTTCACCCCTACAGCCGCGCTCTAGGTTGCGCATTTCAGTCACAGACCCGCAATCTTTTTTCTGCATTTTTTCCCTTTTTTGAACCCATAATTTTTTCTGCAATATTTTATGCACCTGCATAGCCTCCTGTTCTGTCTATAGCCATAGTTACCTACAGCCTTTTTCTGCAATTTGCTTTCTGTTCCATTTACAGAATTTTTAAGTTTAAGCATTTACATTGAAAAAAAAAATTGCATTACAAGTTAAATTTATGCATTATTATTGGTTAAAAAAGTTGCCCACGCGTGGCACTTTTGATTGGGTTCATTACCTCACACGCACACACTCTGTCACCTAATTCAAGTGAGCCTTAAAACACTACTTAACAAAACCAACATTCTAACCCCACTTGGGGAACACATAAGAATATTGTAGTTAGGTAGGACAGGGGGGATAGGCATCCAAATAACACCCCTCGGTCGCTTACACTTGAGACATAGTGGTTGTCCTTTAGGGTACCAAAACCCCCTAGTATTTTTTGGCACGGTCACCACCAGTTTATCAGAGGGCCTCTCCCTTAGGAGGGTTGAAGTAGCCAGACTGGTTCCGGAGGCCTGAGTGGAATACCACAATCCACCCAGTAACCGAAGGCTACCTACTCGTTGTCCGTGTGTGGTGTTCCTTGTAGGCCCACACGGTGATAGGACAAGAGCTGCAGATTCACCTTTTCTGGATGTGTCATGAACGGGGTATCTTAGTTGCCTTTCTTCTAAGATTGTCTTACTCGGTGTCCCTCCCAGTAGGGGGATATCTTTAGCCACTTGGTTCTACTATCCATATTGTCTGACTTGGATTTCATCACCTTGTAGAGCATATGTCTGGTCGGATCAGAATACTATTTAGCTAGGTGTTTGCATGCTCCCTTACCTCCCTTTGGTTTAGTGAGTCCACCATTTTTATTTTTAGGCAACCGTTTGCTTATTGGTATTCTGACCATTTTTTCTAATACTCCGCTTATTGTAGCACAGTTGTTACAGCAAACAGTTTGAGTTGGTTGTTGGCCTGAGTGCCGTATTTTTTGCACTCTCCTTCTGCACACTCGGCTGCATTAGGGTTTTTGAGCCTTTTTTCACTCGACACAACCCCCATATACTTGACACCATCTGTCACTATTGAGTCCCCGAGACACTCTCGACGCCTCCAGGGCGAGCCCCCGCAGCGTGGTTCACTTGACATCACTCATCATAGACGTAGAGCTGCATCACTCGACACCACTCGTCATAGACCTAGAGCTTCGTCACTCGACTCCATTCGTCGACACCATATAGCTCCGTCCCCTGACTCTGACGCTCCTTATTTCACATCCAATTCTGAGGAAGAGTCAGAAAACCCTACCTACATAGCACCAACCAGCCCCATGGCTAGCATGACCTCTAACCCCTTCTTTGTAGGCACGATCGGTGGAACGCCCACAATGACCCTAGCGAGCACACTAGACACAACCACACCTACCTTGGGTATGCCCACGATGGGTCCCACACCTACCATTCATGTTACTATTCCCATTGCAGTGGCTACCATACCCAACCCAACCCCATCTGCAACTTACATTACACTTGGCAGCGCAGGACCCTCCCATACCACCTTCGTTCCTCCGTCTAGGGGTAACATCCCCAACATGAACCCAACTCTCACACTTGGGGGCAGGGGTCCCACCATGGCCGCCCCCACTAGTAGGTCACATCCTTCTACTAGTTTTCCATTCATGGCCAATATCAACCTTCCTGACCTAGCCAAATTGACCAACGATCCCATCAGACACGATCCCACGTGGCCTCACATGCCTACCAAACTCCCATTAGACATCCCCAAGTTTGAGGGCAAGGCAGGTGAAGACCCACAAAATCACATTATGTCCTTCCATCTATGGTGTTCCTCCAACTCCATAGTGGACGAATCTGTCCGACTCCATCTGTTACAACGAACTCTCACTGGCTCTGCAGCCAAGTGGTACATCGAGCAACCCCATGGGACCCATGCCACCTTTACTTCCCTCGCCTCAACCTTCCTGCAGTTCTTTCAGTTACCTGTCTGCTATGACGCAGAAGTTGAGATCCTATTGTCTTGCAGACAGAATACAGCCACCCACATCACTGACCACATTCATGAGTGGCGTCGACGCCGAAGCCTGTGCAAAATCAAGTTAGATGACCGTATCTTCCTAGATTGGTTTCTCAAATCTCTCCTTCCCGTCATTACCAACGATGTGGCATCCGAGCGACCCCAATCCGAGGAAGAAGCCATCTTAAAATCCCAGCAGTTTGACATTATCTATGCCCAGTCTGGTTACTTATATACCATTATACCCGATGCCCCCCACGACGATTCCTCCCGAAACAATGCACTGGGGGCATCTCATGCCGTCGATGGCATCATAGGCCATGTTGCATCGCATAACCAACCCTTTTCCATGACACGTACTAGTAATGGCCCCGATCTTTTGCAGGCTACATCCCACTCTGGAGCAACCAATTCATATGCTCCCATGGCACATAACCGCCATTCCCACAGACCCTCATGTCCACCTCAGTGCTTCGGCCACGCATCCCCCGCTTACATTCCCCCGGTGGCACCCCAACCATATTACCACCCGTAGGTCGCGCATGCTCTTGTATCCTCTCAAGCCCCCCCCACTTATTATCCGCCACAAGAAGCACCTGCGAAAAATCAACCACCCGTCACACAGACGTATCAACAACCCCCACAAGGTCCAGCACCTGCACCGCCTCCACCCCCACCCACTTATTAGCCGCCGCAGCCTAATCCTGCACCTGCACAACCCCAGCACCCACCTGCTGCCCAAGGGAAAGTGTACGCGCAACAAAATCCGCAGCATAACCAAAATACCCAACGCCAACAAGGCCAGCAAAACCGCGGAAAAGGACGTAACCGCGGGAACAACCCCCCTCCAGACCAGGGCATCCAACCACCTAATCCTCCAAACAATAATAACACGGCACCTACCAACCAAAACCCCGACAGGCCACCAAAGCAAGCTAAAAACCCTAACCTACGAACAAACCACCCTTGTTCTATTTGCGGGGTCTATGGCCATTACACACATGCTTTCCCACATTTGGAGCGGGCATGACAACTCTGGACCGATGATGCCCACCGCTAAGGGCATGCATCACCTCAGGCGCCACCTAACCCCCCACCACCTCAAACTCAACCCTTGGTGTTACAGAACCCTTTACCAACCCAAGGAGTGGTGAACACTCAACTGTTAGCTCCCCCTCAAAGAACCACGCCACCACAATAGCAAGTCACATACGATGTTCCTGCCCACCCCACTTTAGACTCAGGCACCCATCACTTGTTAATGATGTCATCCGCCAATGTCAACCTTCAAACCCGCCGGAACCAATATGGCTCCACCCCTGAAGCCCCTCCCACCGACAAAAACACCAACGCTCTTCCCACCGATCAGCCATTACGCATACCTCTGGCCCCATTAGATGGAGCCCCAAAATCCCCTCGCTTCCCACTTCACCACATCAACAATAACCCCAATGCTCACACTGTGTCTAATTACAACATTGTGCACGACTTAGCTCAGTCCCCCACAGCCATGTCTGCGTTAGATGTCTTAAAAAATTGTCCTACATAGCGCAAGAATCTGTTATCAGCCATTGGTGCTATCAACCCAACTGATTCACGAATGATGGCCTTTGATTTGGACCAATCTTAACCACGCCTTCCTTCCACATTAGCATTCCAAGTTTCTGTATCCATTCGGAATCTTGTAATCCATCGGTGCATCATCAATGAGGGTGCCTCTACATGCATTATGTCCACATTCATTTGGCAGAAGTTGGGATCCCCTACTCTCCAGCCATCCACCACTACGTTTTGAGCCTACGATGGCCATTCGGCTCAACCCCAAGGTCTCTTAGCTAATGTCCCCATCCAATTGGCTGGTAAAACAGTGCTTATTGACATAGAGGTCATCAACGCCCAACTTGATTATAACCTCTTACTTGGCCACAGTTACATGTACGCCATGCGGGCGGTTGCCTCATCCATTTTTCGTACCATGATGTTCCCCCATGAAGGACGAGTGGTCAATATTGATCAACTCACCTATTACAATCCCAATGCCCTCGCTGCACCTGAAAACATTCTTCCCATGGTTGAACAACCTGTTCGCGGTGCATCTACCTCATTGGTTTCCTCAGTTGGACCCAGATTCTACTCAGATATGCCGATGACTTCCACATTCCAATCCATTCCACCCCCGTCACCAGCGACCGAAATATCTAACTTATGTACCCTCTCCCACAATACACAAACACCCAACCATCAACCGCCCTTGCTACCCCAATCACCATTGGTACCCAGTCATGTCGGCACCACACCTATCCATACAATGCCCTTCCTATTTCCCCCTTCGGGAGTAGTAAGCGCTCCAGTGATGGCCACACTAAACCTCCCGAGGTTAACTTTAGGACTACCTGTATGGTACATCACACCTCCTGTTTCCCCTCCGACGCCCAATGTCATCTTACAGCCAGTGCAACCTATCACCACTGCTAGTCAGCCACCTCCCGGTGTCACCACTCCTTCCTCCTCTACCAACCCACCCCCTATTTCCAAATACACTAGAAGCAGAGGCCCACAACCTTGCACCGCTCCGCCCGTGCCTAAAGCCACTAAGAATCCTCCACCATTTCGTGCTCCTCCCAAATGCTCTTTGTGTGATGAGTTGGTCCATGCTACCCATCAATGTCCACAATTACCCGCATTACAAGAACACATGCAAATGCTTGACGATGACCCCAACATCCCGGTTGTCCAACTCGACCTTACCCCTAAGACTCGCGATAAATCACTGCGTACCAATCACCCTTGTGTAATATGCGGTATTTACGGCCATTACTCACATCACTGCCCTGATCTCCCAGATTACAGAGCCGCTCTCTACGAGATGAATAACTTGGACCTCGAGACGTCTCCTCCCACCATTGAAGAGATCCACCCCCCAAAATTTCCAACAACAGGAGAGATCAATACCATTTATATGATCTCTACTGCTAGCATCCCCTCGTCAACCGATTTGACTACAAAACATTTCCGCAATGATGAGGAAATTCTTGAGGCTCTTACCGCACCTGAGTACCCCTAGAAGGATATGCACCATTGTTCCAATTTTCTCCTGGAGGAGTCCTCCACCACCACAGCCACCCAATTTTTGGTTGAATCCAAATATTTCCTTCCCACCAAGGTCGACAAGTTTAAAGAGCCCATCCCCGCTCCCGATGCCTTCGAGGAAGGTAACATGGCCAATATCTCACCCACAATCCACATTGATATCTCTCCCCCAGGTGGTGCCCCTGAACTCATTACTTTGGGAGCCTCCTGCACCGAGTACGAGGTCGGAGAGTACAAAAAACTTTTTCAGGAGCTTCACAATGTCTTTGCCTAGTCCTACACTGAAATGACTGGTCTTGACCACGCTATCATAGAGCACCACATTGAGACTTGGCTCGACGTGCCTCTTATTCGCCAAAAACAACATCCCATTCACCCGTCAAAGCTCCCCGCTGTCAAGGCCAAAATTGAAAAAATTCGCACAGAAGGTTTTATTTATCCAATTGCATACACCACTTGGGTTTCTAACCCCATCCCTGTTAATAAAAAACAAGCCACCATCCGGGTATGTACGGACTTCCACGATTTAAACCAAGCATGTCCCAAAGACAACTTCTCCACGCCATTTATTGACCAACTCATCGATGCGTGTGCGGGGCATGAAGTCCTATCCTTCATGGACGGTTTCTCTAGGTATAACCAGATTCATATCTGCAATGAAGATCAATACAAGACCGCCTTCACCACCCCATGGGGCACCTTTGCCTATCGTGTCATGCCTTTCGGCCTTAAAAATGCTGGTGCCACCTTCCAGTGAGCCATGACCTATTGTTTTCACAACTTGGTTCATATCCCATTAGTCTATCTTGATGATCTCACATCAGGTTCCAAGAAACGATCTGACCACCTTAACGACCTCCGGCAAGTTTTTTTTGCGTTGTCGCAAGTATCAGATCCGCTCGAACCCACTCAAGTGTGTCTTTTGCATTCCGGCAGGCCGGTTGTTAGGTTTCATTATTTCCCACAAAGGAATCATTATCAACCCTCTCAAAGTTCAAGCCATATTAGACCTTCCCGCACCACGCATGCTCCGGTAGCTACAGAGCTTACAGGGGAAATCTAATTTCTTCCGCTGCTTCGTTCCTGATTATGCCACCACAGTTCATGGTTTCTTACGTCTGCTTCGTACTCACATACCCTTTGTTTGGGACGACCATTTGCAAGCTGCATTCGAAGCACTTAAAAAATCTCTCACGCAAGCCCCTTTGATCTCCCCTCCGGATTTCTCTCAAGACTTCATCCTTTACGTCTTGGCATCCGACCTCGCCGTTTCAAGGGTCCTTGTTCAAGAAGATGCTTCTCACCAAGAGCATGTCATTTATTACGTCAGCCAAACTTTGTTTGGACCACCCATATGTTACTTATATGAGGAAAGGATAGCCCTTCCCGTCGTCTTTTCCGTACATAAATTGCGACACTACATCCTCGTAATTCATACTACCGTTGTCACCGACTCCAACCCCATGATCTACCTCTTGAACCGTCGCCTTCTACAAGGCCGCATCGCTAAATGGGTAATTATCCTACAAGAGTACGACCTGACTTTCACAACTCTGAAAAGTACTAAATCCCTTGCGCTTGCCCAGCTCATAACTGACCTCCCATCCCTTTTGTCGTCCCCACTCATCCCCAATGAGTTACCGAACAATCATTTGTTCATCATCTCATCGGATGACCCATGGTATGGTGACATTCTGATATACCTTCGTCCGCAGAAGTTTCTCCTCGATATAGATCGTGATGGACGTCGCCGTATCCGTCACCACGCCTCTCGGTACCTCCTTCTCGACGATTTCCTCTACCGATGCGGTGCCGACACTATCCTCCGCCATTGTCTCACACGAGAGGAGGCTGAGCAAGTCCTTAACGACTGTCATAGTGGCGCCTATGGTGTACATTTTTCTCAGATGGACACAGCCTAGAAGGTAATTCGCGCCGGATATTTCTGGCCCACGTTGTTCACTGACTGCATCACTACGGTCAAGCATTGCCATAATTGCCAACTCTTTGCCCCGAAGGCACAGACACCACCCGCCCCGCTCCATTCGGTCGTTACCATTGGTCCCTTTTGTAAATGGGCCATCGACTTTATGGAGTGTAAACCCTCATCCACCAATGGCCATAAATACATCATCGTCGCCATCGACTACTTCACCAAATGGGCTGAAGCCATGCCTACCTTTAAATGTAAAGCCGACACTACTGCCCATTTCTTTTTTAACCATGTCATTACATGATTCGGGGTCCCAAAACAGCTTGTCTTGGACCATGGTTCACATTTTGAAGATGCCATTTGGCGTGAGTTGTCAACTATCCTTAAGTTCAAACATCAGTATGCCTCTGCTTACTACCCCTAAGGGAACGGCCAAGTTGAGTCCATTAACAAAATTTTGAAAACAATCCTCCAACGCACTGTTGACCGACATAAGTCCAATTGGAATCACATGATTTTCCCCGCATTATGGGCTTACCGTACATCAACTAAGACCGCCACCGGTTTCACCCCTTTTCACTTAGTTCACGGTGTCAAATATGTCCTCCCCATCGAGTGTCAGATCCCCGCCCTACACATCGCTATTGAACTTCTCCCCGACACCTCCCCACTTGAACAACGTCTACTGTTATTAGAACAAGCTGATGAAGACCGTCACGCATCCCTCCAAACAATTGAGGCCGCCAAGAACCGCTCCAAAGCTGGTTACAACAAACATGTACACCCACGAGCTTTCCGTGAAGGAGATCTAGTCCTCGTTTACGACCAAGCCTACGACAAGACAGGTAAAGGGAAGTTCAAATTCATGTGGCAAGGCCCTTACATAGTGCATACCTGCCTTGGACATGGGGCATATATTCTAACTGACTCAGAAGGCCACCCCTTGCGCAACCCCCGTAATGGGTTGTATCTTAAACGCTTTTATCCTTAACAATCCGACTGACCCACTGGTACGTATTGTACAGTTTGATTTATTTTGTTTTCCAATATTTTCCTGCAACCTTACATTCGTCATTTTCCTACATAATCATAGATGGACCATCTTCCACCTTATTACATTGGCTTCGCCGATGGAGCAAGCCGCTAGTCTCCAAACCTGGCCTCTGCAGCTTGGGTCTTATATTCCCCTTCACATGAGTTGATTCACCTTGACATAATGTGCATAGGCGCTACTACCAATAACCAGGCTGAGTACGATGTTGTGACCGGTCTCCTGACTGCTACCCTTCAGATAGGTATACATCACCTTCATGTGTTCCTTGACTCCCAGCTGCTTGTCTCCCAGCTCAACAACTGCTACCAGGTGCGTGATCCTTGCCTCTTTAGAAATTTCCTGTGCACAAAACAGCTAAACCGACAGTTTGAATCCATAACATTCACTCATGTCCCAAGAGCTCAAAATTGTGCCGCAGATCAAATGGCTAACAACATCCTCAACTGGCATATCAATCACACCATGTAAATCATCCATCATGCATAATCATCACATATCAACACATAAAAAACATAAAAATCCCCAAAAGACTACATCTACAACAAAGGGCATCCACGTGCCTATCATTGCGCCGAGAGGCGCTCTACAACCCAGTATGAGGGAGATCGTGTAACGTGTATATGTCCCATTACATGTAGCCTTACACCTAATAAAACATAAAAAGTAAAAAATGATAATATGAGGGAGATCTTGTAACGTGTATGTGTCCTGTTACATGTAGCCTTACACCTAATAAAACATAAAAAGTAAAAAATTATAATATGAGGGAGATCTTGTAACGTGTATGTGTCTCATTACATGTGTCCCGTTACATGTAGCCTTACACCTAATAAAACATAAAAAGTGATAGTAATAAGTGAAGTACCATATTATGTCGGCCATTAATAAATTCATGTCGGTTCATAAAATAAAAAATTATGGAAATTGTTTAAAAAAAACCATGTTGGCTCATAAAATAAAATATTATGAAAAGTAATTAAAATATCGATGTTCGTTTATAAAATAAAAACTTAAAACTTAAAACCAGATCTATCAATCAAGAGATATCAAATTTCTTGAGTTTAAATTTTAAAAAAAAAACACCTCAATAAATTGGATCCCTCTCGGTGCTTGATAGATACGGGTTTAAGATGGATCTATGCTGGTAACAAATCATTTGCATCCACGTGCAATAAACAACACAAAACAATACAGGCGCATCCACATGCGTACAAAAATGATCACCGCAAAAATGCATCCATGTGCATATCTATATAAATATATCATCGTCATATAAGTGTCATGAGTGTCCCAACACTCAGATATACAAAAAAATATACATCGAGGAGCCTCAACAACATCCATGTCATAAAATACATGTTGTATATACAAAAAATCTCGAATTCCCATATGCATCGAGGGGAGTCCCCAGCACTCCCTCATGAGATTCATATCCCCCATCCGAACCATCATCACTCTCCGTCGCAGCCGCCTCTGCTACGGACTCATTCTCTTCTCGATCCTCCTCCGGATTCAGTTTTCCGAGCCCGTGATGATGCTTGAGATCATTTCTCGCTCTCACCCCCAGATTTTTTGGGCATTTTTCACCAGCCCCTAGTCATCTCGGTTTGCGTGCCACCTCGGTCGTTATCCATTTTTGTCATTTTTTATATCACTGGATTCAGTTTTTCGCACTCGTGATGATGCTTGAGATCATTTCCCGCTGTCATAGTCACCCCTTTTTTTGACATTTTTTCTGTCCACCGCGCAACCGCGGTCTGCGAGCCACATTGACCGCCATCACTTTACACTTGCTTTGACACTGCAAGCATATCCATGAACTCTCCATTCCCTTCATATTGCAACTATTTCATTATTTTTCCACCATTCACCATCCCACAAGGAGGCACCACCAGTGTTCCCCCCCCAACCCTCGTTCTTGGTTCTCATCGATGTCCCTTGATTGAACACTCTCTCCTTGCTTGTCCATTCATTTTGTTTGGTATAATTTTATCCCTTTTTCGGGACGGACAAGTCCATTACGAAAAAGGCACTTAGGGAGTTTCTCTTAAGATATTTTCTGACTCCTAAAAGAATGAAAAGATCACCAAGCAATCTTGCTTCCTTTCATGCTCGTTAAAGTACCTGAAAGGGCATCTATCTGGTATAAGTTTACCCATTTTCCGGACCTGGTAGACTAATTACGAAAAAGGAATACTCTAGTCACACCGGCTAGAAGAGTTCTCTATTGCATCCTTTTATGCTTTTTCGGGCCTTGGAGACCAACACACGAAAAAGAAACCCCCTAGAGTCTTCTTATTGTTTTCAGACTCTCTAAAATTGAAAGCAACCACGAGCATGCACTGTCCTGGGCTCGTATAAATCCACATGACGGTACCATTCCATTATTTCAGAGTCTTCCTATCGCTTTCAGACTCCTTAAAATTGAAAGCAATCATGAGCATGAACTATCCTATGCTCGTATAGATCCACATGATAGTACCATTTTATACCTCCTTTGAGCTCCTTAAAACACAAAGAAGGACCCAACAGTGCCTCCTGGCGCCATGACAGATCATATCTCGTCCCCACATTATGGTAGCAACCCCAATACGGTCGCCTTTGTTCAGAGTATTCTGTGACATGCCACCCTTGAGAGTTTTCGGATCTCATATATCAGTTTGACCCCCCGAGCCTCTCCCATTACAGTCATATCCCCTGATCCCTTAAGATATGATCCCTTTCCCTCAAAATTCAGTTTCATATGCTACCAGGCCAACCACGTCATCATACTCTGAATGAAGGAAGTTTGAGTCCCCCTCCCACTCTGCGATCCCGATTATTCCCCATCCCCAAAATATGTCAGTCCCACTATCAGAACTATCACCTTCTGGTTGTTCACCTCATGCTCCTATCGAGGAAACATCATTGCATTGATAGTTGCAAGGTCTCCTCTATCGATGCCAACTAATCTATTCCAGAGGATAGACCTAGAGGTCCATGTGCCTTGGACTCATCACCATCAGTGGTGAGTTCCTACGGATCATTTCGAAAGGAGTCTTTAGTGTATCTCTAAATGATTGTTTCTCACATGCTCGACGTCAACACCTTGATCGCATCATTGAGACTCGTACAGGGTATTAGTCCTTTCAGCTATTTGTCGAAGACCCCGGACTTCCCCCGACTCTAGCACATTGGTGAGTCACTTTGGAACACCCAAGTATATGTTTCCAGGGATATCCGGGTTGCATTGGCGATAGTATTCGGAGGCCACCCACTCAGATGCTTCCTTGAGTACCCAATATAGCTATAGTCCAGTGTACCATTGAGGGTATGACTCCTCATCATTATGACCCAACAGCTCATCAGTTCCTCTAGTACCACACTCAGCAACACTATTATTATTCCAATGTATCAGTTCTTCAGCTCAGACATGGTCAGACGGGCAGTATGTCCCAGATTTGTGTCCCCTCTGGACCCTTATGATGTACACAGTAGTTCTCCATGTTTCTTTCAAGTCCCCTTTATTGGGCCTCAGTGTTATTTTATATATCTTGATACAAGCATGGGTATGCCCGCCTCGTCCATATATTGAGATTATGCCTCATTCATTGTTGAGGTCATGTATTTTCAGTTTTTGCAGTTGCTTCGAGACCACTGTTCCGATCTCTAGTCAGTTTCTTCTCTTCTCCACACCCCAAGAAAACCATAAAAGACCTATAAATAGGTGATGGAGGCTCCCCATTTCATACCCACAATCTATCCTAGCCTCACTCTACCAAAATCACTCTTGAAACCCTAGCTCACCATTTGAGCTAGCTTCCCATTTGAATGCCCCTTTTGGCCCATTATCCAAACACCTTGGAGAAGGAGAAGCAACCCATTGGAGCACGGAAGCAGCCCTCCTGGACTACTACAAGAGCTCCACCAACCTCAACATTTGAGGTAAATATAACTTTGTTCTCATTTTTAATTCAAAAGAAAAATTTCCATTATATTATTGTCTTTCTATTTTCTGTTGATGCACATGTTAGCTTAGATTTTACCTTGTTTTACTGTCAAGTTTTACTACTTTACTGAACTGCTACTAAGGAGGCCCTTCTCCTTAGTAAGTGCTCATTTGCACAAGCTAAGGTGAAAACCCTAGCTACAGAAATTCCACCCAAGAGCCTAAGAAAGTGCTCTAATGCCATATGTGAAGAACCTGCAACAATTACTAGATGAAATACACAATATATCAGATCACAGAATATTTGTATTGATCACAGGCCACTTCGAGGGGGCAACCTCCTTTGAGCAAGATCAATACAAAATAACTTCACGGTGGCCTCATTGGCCTCAACACACACTTATATACTAAGTCTATGCCCAATACTATGGGTCAATACCATGGAACATATAATACTACAGGACAACGTACAAAGCATATGCATCCAATACTATGGGTCAATACCATGGGCTACTACAAACTATGGATCATCAAATACTACGGGACGACTTACAAAGCATATGCGTCCAACAACAATATACTAACAAAGTAAAGAAAATGGTTGACACGGGTTCCTAACAGTGCATGAGCAATGGCATTTTTTATATCCTTAAATGTTTACCTCTCGATATTAGTCCATTTGAACGGCACACTTTGCTTCACCATATGTTGCAAAGGTTTTATTATTTGTGCAAAATCTGATACAAACCTTCGCACAAAGTTTATTGTGCCCATAAATGATTGCATAGTTTTCTTATTATGGGGCATGGGAATCTGATTTATAGCTTGAATTCTTTATGGGTCTATAGAGATTCCCTTTTTAGAGATGATGTGCCCTAACAATTTCCCTTTGAGAACAACAAAAATGCTTTTCTTAGGATTCAAAGATATACCATACTTCCTACAACGTTCAAAAATCTATTTTAAATGGAAAGTGTGATCTTATCTTTTCTTAGAAAAAACTGTCACATCATCTAAATAAATGACAACACAGTGGCCTACCAAATCTCGAAATGCAAGTCCATGGCCCTTTGAAATGTGGCTCCAATATTCATAAGGCCAAAAGGCATTCTTCTATAAGTGAATGTTCCCCATTTTGTGCTAAAGGTAGTCTTGAGTCGATCCTTGTCGGCCACAAATACTTGATTATAACTTGAATATCCATCCAATAGGGAGAACATTTCTTATCTTGATACCATTTGTAAAATTTGTTCCCTGGGTGGGACCGGATAGTTGTCTTTATCTGATGCCCTGTTCAAATTTTGAAAATCAACACACAGTCTGATTTAACCTGATTTTTTTCTTACAGGAACCAAGTTTTCCACCCGTTCGGAATGTCTGACCTTGAAAATAATCTTATCATCCAACAGCTTCTTTAATTCTTTATGTATTAATGGTTCAAGCGTAGGATGCATCTTTCGAAGTTGCTGCTGAAATGGTTTGGTTCCTTGTTTTATGGGTATCACATGCTAGATGATGGGTGTATCATAAGTCTTTAAATATTCATATGTCCACGCAAAAATTTCCTTGTACTGCTGAAATAGTTTAATAAATTTGCATCTTTAACCAGGTGGGCAACATTTTCCCAAATTAACAAATTTAGGTTCCTTTTTTGTCCCTAAGTTTACCAACTCATATTACAACGAGGAGTTGTTTGTCTTGACATTTGCAGGTTTTCTGAACTTGTGTTGTAAGTCAAATAATCCTTCAAGAGTTCTTACTCCTTTTGGCATAAAGTTTTCTTTGTTGGTACCTTCATTTTGCAATTCTGACTGGTGCTCATCTTCTTCAATAATGGATTCTTTGAAGGTATCCTCATTTGTAAGAAAACTGATAATCTTCTCATCATCGCCGAACACTCTCATATTTGTAATGTTGTCAGGTACAGATGGCCTAAAAATCAATTCAATAGAACATTTGTTATTGGTTGGTACTAACCGTGAAGTAGAAACAGCTAGTAAATCAGCAATAGCGTTCTGTAATCTAGGAATGGCATTTATGTTAAAAGCATTAAAATTCTATATTAACTTCCATACTTCATACTAATACCCTTTCAAGTGTGTAGATACATAATGAATGGTGTTTCTTATTTGCCTCACAACTATTTCCAAGTCACCAAAAAATTTTAAATTTTTAACATTCAAATCAATGGATTTTTTCAATCCTTGCACTAAAGCTTCATATTCAGCAGTATTATTCGTGCATTCAAATTATAATCTACAAGAGAGAAATTGTATGTTTCCTTGAGAATCAACAAGAACACAACCAGATCCTGCTCCCTCTTGTGTTTTGGAGCCATCAAAGTATAAAATCCAAAATTTATCATCTAACTCAACTATGTTAGTTGGACTATCTGAGTCAGTAACTAATTCTACTATGTTACAGTCAATATCATTAGACCATGCAAATTGAAGGAGATCGGACTGGTTGTTTGAATCATGGCTAGCATTTTCTCCCTGATAATTCCCTGACTCAATTTCTAAAAAATAATTTCCCAAAACTAAAGATGAAAAATTCACTGGCTCGTTTTTTTCTTCTAACTAAGTCACATTATGTTTCATATGAGGTTCCCTTAATACTTTAATTTGCTTTTGCTTATTCTGATTAGGCAGCCACAAATGAGACCAATCAATTGCAAAATAACCATTTAATTTATTTGACCAGTCTCTACTCAGAATTAACCAATGAGATTCTGGTATGTCTACTACCATAATATCAATAAATTGACACACTCTTGGGTCTGCAGCTAATCTGATCAAGACTTTTTTCATTTCCCCAATAAATTTAACATCAGATCTATCTAGTTGTATAATCCGAGAAGGGGATGAAGTGGGTTGTCCATTTATCTTTTTGCAAATAGATAGTGGAGAGATGTTAGATGAAGCCCGAGAGTCTACCAAGCAGTTATGCAGATTATAATTGAAGATTTCAAAAATCAAAAGGAAATGAATAGCTTGAGATTTTGATTTTCCACCAATACTTGCTTCGTTAATTTCGGTATCAGACTCAACCCTTTCTGACTCTTTATTTATTGTACTGCTTGATTTTACATCAAAAGCTTCTAATAATTTTCTCCTTTGTTGTGGCAGGTTATACAATTCAAACAGAGATATATTTGCTTTAGTTTTCTTGATATCTTCTACAATGTCATACCCCATATTATGATTTTCTCCAACCTTTTTACCACTATCAGATTTGCTAATTACAGGGTTTACTTGTTTATTGCTTAATGAGTTTGTTTCCTTGATCCCATAATTTTCTTTCGGTTGTGATTGATTTAAACTGTTATTCTTCTTTATGTTTTCTTTGGATGTATTCATTTTGGGAAGTACCATACTTTGTTCTTCTATTGGTCCCTTACTTCTGGTGGCATAATTCACAGACGATATTTGTATTTCTTCTACCTTTTCTTCTTCATCTAAACCCAAAGTTGGTGCCCAATCCCATAATACCAAGGTAGTTTCTTCATTTTGATCTTCTGGTTCATTAGATTGGTCTTCTTCCTGATCTTCCCGGTCTATTAGTTGTGTATCTAATAATTGATTCATTACCAAGGTCATTGAATTAATCTATTGTGGGCAACTTTTCTCGGAATGATTCTCTTGATGAAATGTGCAAAAGTGGTCCATGCCAACTTATTTCAAATTGAAAACAGGAGAATTATTTAATGGTGGTTGTGATTGTGTGCTTTCTTCCTTTTTCTTATAAAAAGCTTAAACGGTTTTCTTCCTGAAGAACTAGCACCCTTTTCCTTTTCCAAATCTACTATTTTATTGGACAACTTTTGAACCATCTTGACCACATTTCTAACTCATTTGCAGATTCTTCTTTAGGTCTGGTCAATATTAAAGGTTTATTAATTACTGTAGGTTTTACTTCCAAATCCAAAGAATGTTTGATGATACTGTCTATGTCTACCTCTACTTTCTTTGCCTCTTCGTAATTTTTTGCTAGAGTAGTTTTAACAGGCCTTTTGACAAACATGGCTATGGATGGGAGAAGCGTTGCAGTATAATATTCTACTAATGATTCTTCAACAGGTTTAGTTGCAAAGCTAAAAATATTCAAAATCATAGTAAATCTCTGATTGAACTCTTGAACTTTCTCCTTCTTTTCCATTCGCATAGACAATAATTATTTCATAAGTGAAGCCACAGCCTTTTGGGTACCAAACTTATTTAGAAAAACCTTTTCAAAACTATCCCAATCTTCTATGGAATTAGCCTATAAGCTAAAATACCAGGATGATGCTCTTGGTTCAAAAGTGTAAGGGAACAATCTGCACACTACATCCTCATGTTCCACATTTAATAGGTTCACTGCCAAGTAAAATCTCTTTAGGTGATCTGCAGCAGAGATCCATTTTCCATGTTAAAACTTAGGTAGCACACGCTCCGGATGCTTAGGAAAATCATGCAAAGGAGCATCCAGGTTGAGTGGACCTCTGGCTCTCCATGCAGGTGGTTGATTGACATTGTGAGCCATGTTAGCAATACGCCTAGGAGAATTTGGGGGTGTATGGGGTGGTGTATGAGGTGGTCTATAAGCCTGTTGTAATACCCCAATTTTGACCCTTAGGAAATATTGGCTCTAATGTAAATATTGTAAACACATGATGTATGTTTCCCTAGCGTGGAGCTCAAGGCCAAGGCCCCGCTAGTTTATGCTCGGATTTTATTTAAATTAAACACGCTTGATATTTTGTTACCCACGTGCTATTAAGCCATGGGATATTGTAAATTGATGTAAATATTTAACATTGAAATAAAATACCAAAAACTGGCTATGGGGGCAACGAATGAGAAGGGGCCACGTGTATCCACTAGGGAGTGGTGAGGGGGCTATGGGATTAAACCCTAGGCTGCCATTTGTCATTATGAGAACCCATTGACTTCCCTAGGTGACATTAATGCCTGCTGTAAGAAGGTGGTTGAGATTTCAACCCATGGCTTCAATGGAGCATGGCCAGCCCTGAAATTCGTATGGGTGGGCATGGGCTCTGATTGCTTGGGCAAGAAGTCACTCAACCTCATGGGAGGTTGCTTCATTCTCACCCCAGTCCATTGTGAAACTATCTAGCATCATTCCCATCCAAAAACGAGTGCCAGCAGTGAGGAAAAACCAGAAATCGCGACCTTGAGAGAACCCAGTTTTTAAAAGACCAAAAACGTCCAGATTTGGCATGGGACAGGGAAATCCAATGGGGGATCCAATAGCATGAACCTTGGGGCGAATTTGGGAGCATTAGCTACCCCGAAATCAATGGAAAAACCCAGTTTTTGCAGCTCAGAAAACGAGTGACGGATTTGAGTATTTGGTGAGCAGAACAGAGAGAAATCAAGTTGGGATTGACTATGCAGAGGTTGGGTGTGCTTGATAAACCCAGTGAAGGCTAGGATCTCAAGGATCAGCAGCTGGACCTTTCTATGCCCATCCTGAAGAGCACTGGAGGGAAGAGTTGCCTGAGGGACTTTGTAACAGAGAAGGGGATCTTCCTTGTGTTGGATGTGGTAGGTAATGTGGGTGCCTGACTGTTGAGCTCACTTGAGAAGCCTGTAGCTCTGTGGTTGAGCTCACTGGCTTAGCATTACCCTCCTCTATCTGCTTGGATGCTTGACTGAAGCCATGGCTATGAGTGAACCCAGCTAGTCCTCCTTAGTGGATACACAGCCCAGCTCGGGGGTGACCTCTCAGCTAAAAGAACGCAAGCTGGACAAAGGTCTATGGTTGGGAGGAACGTTGCTCTTCCATAGCCAGTTGTTTGGACCGTTACAATTCAAGATGAGTAATCTGTGATTTAATTTATATACAGTATGTGTTTTGCAATGCATTCATGATTAATGGAATGAAACGCATCATGTTTTATGAAGTATGATAAATTGTCCATGCATTAATGAAATTAATGACTGCTACATGTATGGTTGATATGTGTATGCTGAACGCATGAAGAAGTCGTATGCACATGTAATGATTAATTTCCGCTGTGTTTAAATTGAGATGAATCTGTGTTTGGAAGTTTTAAATTCTTAGGAATTTATGGGCAAGAATTATTTAGGCTAAGTCTATCTAAAAGCCTGTGTGTTGATTAACGTTTCCCCTCCTTGCATTTGATGATGGAAGGGGGTGTGACACCTGTGTGTGTGGAGTAGTGTTTGTTTCCAAAGAATTAGGCCTCAATTGATTAATGGGATCTGGTATATATTCTAATGATAAATCAACTAATTCTTCCAAAGATTCCACAAGCACAGAATCCCTAGTTTGCACAACTTGGCTTCTAGGAGCTTTCCTTCTAGGTAGTAAAGGAACCATTGATAATCCACCAAGTTTCCTCACATATGATCTAGTATGTCTCCTTAAATTGTCTACTTTTGTGTGAGGAACAACATATAAACGTTTGGTATGATCAGTTTCAAAATCAAACTTTTCTTGATAATCAGTTTCAGAAATTAATTCTTCTAGTTTGTTTGTTTCCAATGAAGACCCAGAGAAATTTCTTCTTGAAAATGGATTTCCTATTCCATCCATGCACTGGCACCCTCCTTCTAGCACCAAAACTGTTGATGCCTAGAAAATCCTAGCATCAACAGTAAGGATTCTCCCCAATGAATAATTCCAATTAGATCACTCACTGTTTGATATGGGTAATCTGTATGGTTAACGGTCCGACTACCGTAGGTGTGTATGTTTAATTATGTATCAGTTGTGGCCCGGCCCACCGTTTATATTTTATGTTTAAGAGTATGAATATGCAAGTGATTCTAATCTAACTAATGTATTTAACTTATAATTGACAGGCAGAAACCACACAAGTGATGAATAGGTTCTTACCTCCCGTCTTACCGCTTCTACCTTGTCAATTAGTTAACTCTATTCTAAACTAACTAACCTATCCTTGCAAGGAGTGAATTTAAATAAGAGTAATAATTTGAAAATGCTCATACAAATCCCACAGATAGCTATTAAGATAAAATATGCACATTCCTAACAGAAAATTACCAAAGATAGTTTTGATTTTAATTAACACAATTTATTACTCTGTTAACACATAGACATTTGCATAGATAAAGAAATCATTCACCAACTTTGAAATAGTTCAACAAAATCAGAAAGATCTCACAGCATGAACATAAACAGGAGAAGAAATAGTTCTTCTCTATTAGCCACAAATTTCCACGCAAAAATCAGTGCAAGATTTTCCCAACGAACAGGTATTTCCTCATTAGCAGAAAAATAGTTCTCTTACACAATGTATCCAGTCTCTAATTCACTAGCAAAAGTCCCCTCTCTCTGATATTGTTACCCCATATTTATATTACAAGATAATTTGTTTGAATGACTTATCATTTTGGCTCCCTTTACGTCCTTTGGCTTTCCAAATTTGGCTCTTGTGCCAACCGTTTCTTCGGCGCACACCCTTTCATCTCCTTCTGCGTCCTTTGGCTTGCCAAATTTGGCTCTTGTGCCAATTGTTTCCTCTACGCATAGTGTTTCAGCTTCCACCGCGTCATGACTGGTCACTTCGGCTTCCTCTACGTCTTTTGGATTTCCCGATCTATCCTTTGTGCCTGCGCTTCTTCTTCCCGTTGCCTTCCAGCTTCCACGCGTCCTGAGGAAACAACAAAAAACAATGTATAAGAATAACTCATTTTCCACATAATAATTCCAAACGAAGTGATAACGAGCATAACATGAATTGCAGAGATATGAGTGTCAATATTGTTTACAAATCAGAAGATTGAATATTCCATGATCTAGTTTTAGTGTAAAAATGATAACTAACACAAAGGTGGAAGGCAGAAAAAAACCCTAAAAATGGCCAAAAAATCATCCTTCCGCAGTCGGAAAATTCCTAAAAAATGGTCCAAAAATCATCCTCCCACAATCAGAAAAGGCTTAAAAAATGACCCAAAATTCATCCTCCCGTACTCCGCAATCCGCAATGCAGGATGCAGAGCTGCAGGATTGCGGGAGTGCGGAAGACAAATATAGAAAGTCCAAAATGCAACCCGCAATCCGCAATCCGCAATCGGGACTACGGAAGTGCTAGACTATGAGATGTAGGAACGTGGAAATGTGGACATGCGGAATGCGGAAATGCGGAATGCAATTCCAAAGTCTGAAATGCAGTCCGCAATTCACAATTGGAAATGTGGGAACGTCGAGGTGCGGGGCTGCGGAATGCAGAAAAGCGACACGCAGGATTGCGGGCATGCGGAATTGTGAGCATGCGGAATTGCGGGATTGCGGGAGACTATTCAACAATCGGAAAATCAATCTGCAATCCGCAATCGGAACTGCGGAAAAGCGGGATTTTGGCATTGCAGAAGTGCAGCATTGTGGCATTGCGGAAGTGCGGAAAGTAGGGATTGAGGAATTGCAGAAATGTCTTTTTTTTTTTTTTTTTAAAGAAAAACTGAGTGTCAGGAGTAAGATAAAACAAACTCTGAGTAAGATCAAAGGAGGGGCCCTACAATTTTACAAAAAAATTGGGGATCAGGTTGCAGCTGCAACAAGCCCATCTTGGGGGTGGTATCTCCACTAGATACCTATGGCTGGGTAGAAAATTGATTGTACACGACCGATTTCTTGGACCAACAGTTTCTATTATAATATGAGTGCCTTATCAATGTTTATGAATATGCACAATTTATGTTTATTTTTCTTCTGAAGATTTATATATCTAGCATGGAGTGTGTGGTTATGCATAAAAATTTTCATGGGAAATTTGTTGCCATGAATCTCTATGAATCCATGCTTCTTTAATTCTGTTCCATTTTAAATTATCGCACCTATGCATGCATTTTATATAATTTTGGTCCTTCCTAGGAGGCTTACCTAGTTGATTTTCTAGGGATATGGCCTCTAAGGTCCTTAATTATAACATCTTGTATCATGGCTATGGGTTCCATGGTTGGGATGTTAATTGGGGGTGACTTGGTGGCTCAACAATCTACAAGTTTTCATCACTACAATGACTCCAAATGAAGGACCATCTTCAATTGAAATACATGGTAACCCAAGGCCTTGAACGTCTAAGACCGAGGGGTTGTTCCCGGATTATACAACTAGGGTAGGGGAAACCATATGCCATTTGGAGTAAACATAGGCAATGCACGTGGCATTTTATGGACGAACAAGAACCCAAACAAAGGACACAATGAACAATAGACGAGCAAGTAAGTGGGCATTCAAAGGCATTGATAAATTAATACATAAAACAAAGAACACAAGCAACAAGGAAGGATGAATGCATATTGAAAGTAGAATGAACCAATTCTAAGTATCCATTGCAAATGGGTATCAAAGCCCATCGAAAATGAAAAAGAAATGAAGGGATGTGAGAAAATACACTAAAGAGGCATCAAAACCCATGCCAATCAATGGGAAGTGACTATCTCAACAACACCCATCTACATAGGTTTCAAACAATGACATTTCCGAATTGATGCCATAGCATCTACATAGTCCATTAGAACCCATTTCTACAAATGGGCTACTAGTATCCCTCCCCTATCTATTAAAGGGATTGGCAACGTTGATTATGAACCTTTTATTACATGGTCCATTAAAACCCATTTCTACAAGTGGAATACTAGCCTCTCTCCCCTATCCCGTGTATGTGAAAAAGATTGGTGAAGTTCATTGTGAACTTTTTACTGCTTCCCTTTTAAAGTATCACATATCCATGTGTGAAAAGTGCTTTTCGGCAATGTCTCCGTGGCGCCTTAAAATCTTCATATTAAAATCTTGATATCTAACATGAAGCAATGACGACAAAACCAATGATAGTGAACATTTATTGTCCTGTAGAAACAATCCAGTATCTGGTCGGAGTGCTCGCAAATTGTTGTAAGCTTCGCCCAACAGCTATAAGGCACAGCCCAACCGACGAAAAGCTAATACACAATAAGGGGCCATGTGTAACAGGTTATACACACCTGTCAAAGTGCTATTTTTCATACTTATCCGAATGCTCATCATTCTCACCGTCACACAGCTACTTGCCCAGTTGCGCTGAAAGCTGCAAGCCATCGAATATCTGTCGCCCCCTTCCAATTGCGCATAATATCCAATTTCATGAATATTCAATTCCAAGCTACCCACCACCATGTGAATCTGATTTGGTTACCCGAGGAAATCTGATTGGAATGTCCGTAACTACATAAGAGGCCAATATTCATACACAAATCACCCCAGCATTTGCAGTTGGCTAAGCCAATACATTTCTTCTGGTATTGGGTCTTTGGAAATGAAGAAAGAAGTAGATCGGCCCATTGCGGTGAGGAGATCCAGAGAAGCAGAGGCAGAGGAGGTGGGGAGTAGGAGATTTCGAGGCGTGAGGAGGAGATCGTGGGGGAAATGGGTGGCGGAGATCAGGATGCTCCGATGTCGATCCCGGGTATGGTTGGGATCCTACCACACTGCAGAACAGGCAGCTCGTGCCTATGATGCTGCATCTTTCTGCCTGCGAGGTCCTTCTGCTTTCCTCAACTTTCCTGATAATCCACCTGCCCAGTTTCTCCCATATCCCCTCCGCCCTCTTCATGATATTCATCTCTCCCCGCAACAGATTCGAACCATTGCAGCTAATTACGCCACAATGACTCCATCTTCCACTTCAATTTCAACTTCGACATCAGGGCTTCCGCCTCAACAATCCAAGAAGCTGATCGACAACAGCACATTAGAAGAAGCTGGAGGAGAAGGGTCAGCTTCTGTGACTACCCATGTGGATTCCGTTGAAATTGCTCAGCGCAGCATGATATTTCCCAACCTGAACGACACCTTGGATGAGGATTTCGGAGATTTCTTCGAACGCTGAATTTCAATGTAATGCTTGAGAAAGAAGCCCAGTTGCAGATTTGCAATAGAAAACAAAATCCCATATCATATTACTACGCTGATTATTTGTTTCACGCATTGCAATTATCCATGCAAAGCATGTAAATAGGATAATTGTTTGCTGCAGGTTTGTAAATGGGATAATTGTTTGCTGCAGCTTTCGAGTCCCAGTCCATCGGTATATGGTTTACCGAGAACTTGGGGTGTAGCAGCAAGTTGGCATGTTCTTCTTCTGTGGGGTTTGCATCCAATTATTGATTGTAGCTAATGATGAAACCTCCTGGCAATTATTATAATTCCTAGCTACCCATTCTTTCTTCGCTGAAGTGCGAGAGAATTTATAATACATAAAATGGGGGCTTCCCATTTTAAATGTAAAAGGTTTCAGTTCCATTTTCCTCTCCATTTCTATACCTTTGCAATTTTATGCTTTAGCAAGTATATTATGCAAGATATCAGAAGGAAAGCTTATTTGATCTTCGATCTTTTGATTGAGATTTCTTGTCCATATGCAAGAGGTTTCCAATTCTGCATATAAATATTTCTCAACTGGTTCTTCTAATAATTTAGCATTTATACAGCCTACCTATCACTTGTTTCCAACGAATAGTGTAAAAAGATGCTACTCAGCACATCGGGTCATGACCCGCTGGATGTTTTAAAGCAGAGAAGGGGTATTACACATATATAAATGCTCTCTGTGTGGGGAAGGGACCAGGGTGGGACATTGTTTATTTTGGGTTCGCTTTGTGGGGTTTGGGTTTATCGTCTTGAGAAAGGCTGGCTTGAGAGGTTTCAAGTTTCATTGGTGTTTCTGTCTTTAACAAGTTTATTATGCAAAATATCAACATGATGCTGTAAAATATCATAATGATGACGAGCAACAAGAATCAGGCCCTTGTCAAGTCTCCCAGAGTGGGTGCCTTTCCAAAAGCCCCATTTACTCGTTTGATTGAGGGTCCATATGCTTGTGCAATGGTTCTTCTAATAACTTATCATTTATACAGGTTACCTGTAACTTTTTTCCAGGGGATATTGTAAGGATGATATTCACCACATCCGGTCAGGGTAGGAATTTCAAACCAATGTCATCCGTTTGACATTTTCAACCAGATTATCACTCGTTTGACAGTTTCAACCAGATTATTGAACGTGTAACACCTTTCAAAGCTATTGGATGATGGTTTTGCAGTTTCAACCAGATTATTGAAAGTTTTATATCTTTCAAAGCTATTTAATGAAGGTGGTTTTGCTGGAGTGTTAGCTATATTTAACAACTAAATTGCCTCGTGACAAACAATTTACCCACCAAATTCCTGCATCCGGTCATGACCTGCTTGTGATGTTTTAAAGCAGAAAAAATTCCATCCCTGCATCCTGTCATGACCTGCTGGTGATGTTTTAAAACAAACAAGAGGTATCTGGTCATGACCTGCTGGTGAAGTTTTAACGCAGACAAAAGGTATATGGATGTTTATTTTTGGGTTTATCGTCCTTGAAAAGACAGCTTCCCATATAAAATGTAAAGCGGTTTCGAGTTCTATGGATGTTTCTATATCAGAGTAAGTCTATTATGCAAGATATTCGAAACTAGTTGAATGGCTTAAGAACAATTAAGAAGAGAACTGCCATCAATTCTGACTAAAGCGCACAAAAAAGAGAGTATCAATTGAATTATGCAAATGCAATCTGGGACATTGTATGGAGATTGCATTGTTGACGGTGTCTGTTTCTGAAATTTGCCAAATAAGATTGAACTCATTCACCCATGGTGTCCCTGGAATGTCTACTCAAGTGGGGGGATGGTGTCCCTGGAATGTCTACTCAAGTGAGGGGGAGAATGTTAGACCTGCAATGGTCATTATACTCTCAGATAACCTTATATGGTCATTATACTCTCAGATAACCTTATATGCCACAAAACATTATGTATCTAATAAGATACAGAACTTTAATCAGAGAGGAGAAAAGTAGGTAGAAAGAACCATTGTAAATTATTGCAGCTAGGGGCATTAAAATATTTTGAAAAATGCTTTGTTAATTATTGCAGCAAGTGGCATTAAAATATATTGAAAAATGCCTTGTTAATGTCATGAAGAAAGTTAAATCCTATACAATTTGGAGTTTTTTAATTTGCCATTATTATTTTATTAGGTGTCATCGTTTTCATCTTCCTAAAATTGCAATTTTGGATTATTAGTTTGTCATCATCTTTGCAAAATTGTAAGGTTCCATGGTGCAGAAATAGATCCTACACGATATCTTTATCACCCTTGGATATCTCTGTCTAACGAGATTACGTAATGAGATTGTGCAATGTTAACCTAGGAATCAAGCAATTCTACCAAATTCAAAAGGATTATCAATTCAAAATAATTCTTATTAGATTTCAAAGCAAAAATACAGTTTCCCTTCTGATTATTTTAAATCAATGAAAATACTAATTCATGTTTTAAACTACAATGAAAATACTAATTCATAAAACATTTAAACTACAATACAATGCACGTAGTACATATTCATAAAACATTTAAACTACAATATACTAATTCATAAAACATTTAAACTACAATACAATGCACGTAGTACATATTCATAAAACATTTAAACTACAATGCAAGTAGTACATATTTATAAAACATTTAAACTACAATGCAAGTAGTACATGTTACATCTCAGGTTTCCACATGATATGTTGCAAGGGTAAGAGGCTGAGTTAATGCATTATGAGTAGTAAAACTGTTTTCCATTTATTAACTATAGTGTTATAGCTACAAATAGATTAAGCAGTAGTTTAAACATGTTATGATTTGATTTTGTTAATTAATTTTATCTAAAATCCAATGAAAAATGTAGAGGTGTTGAAATTGTAAAAAATGTAGAGGCGTTGAAATTGTATATATCAGTTGTTGAGATTTCACAATGTTGAGATTTCACAATTCAGCTGTAATAAAAGTATTTGAGGGATCTGAATTCAACCAAATACAAAATTATCATTTAACAAAAAAAACTGTGATAATAACCAGAAAAAATCCACCGTATAGATTAATGCCAAACATTGAATGTATGTAGATTGAGTCAACTTTAACAAGTAGCTGAACGGCTAGCAAATATCCTCTAATTAAAATGACAAATTAAGGTGATGTTGTTATTTAATTTGCAAATTTTTGAGCAATCTGGTCTGGTTCACAGAACCACGTCGCTTCATCTTCAAAGGAAAGAGAAAGGTTAGAAACTCCATTGAATGATGTGACCCTGGAGTTTGTATGTGCTTCTAAGCAATGCATGACTGATGAAGTTGTTTATTCAGGTTTTTTGGAATGTGCATCTAAGCAATGCATGACTGATGAAGTTGTTTATTCAAGTTTTTTGGAATGAATTGTGGTGGAGTTTTGAATCTCAATGTTTTGAGTGGACACTTCTCTAATGATGGATAGATAAAATGTCCAAATTCAAAACTCCAATATAGTTCATTTCCAGAAAAACTGAATATATGGCAAACTGTGGAAATCAGAAAAACTGAATATATGGTAAACTGTGGAAATCTATTAGAGTTGTTCTGAAAGTGGTTGGAATACTTCAGCAGGTTTGTTCCAGACATGATATCACAAACATATAGGCATGGTCTCATATTGGATGGCCATAGTCGCCATATGTCATTGGAAACCACCAAAGCAACACAAGATTTGGGTATTCATTATGTCAGTGGAAACCATCAAGGCAACACAAGATTTGGGTATTCATTTGATAACTCCTTGATCCCAAAGCTAATTTGTAGGAACTGGACGTCTTATGGTCGATTGAAGAGCTTCAGATCCGAAAAGGTTATTTGAATGATTGAGAACTAAGGGATGGAGGTCAATAGGAACAAGAGCAATGGCTTCAGGATGATCCTGATAAAATATGACACTGGAATGAGATAGCAATGGCTTCAGGATGATGGTCCTGATAAAATCTAACACTGGAATGAGATACGTGTGCAAACAAGAGGAAAGAACTTTGGAATGTGAATTATTGCAGCAAGAGGCAATAGAAATGTTTCAAAAAATTCCCAGAAAGATAGACTTGTTCACCATACTATATTCTATGAACACAAACGGTTGTTGCATCCAAGTTCCTATATATTCAAAGGGAAGAGAAGGCTAGGAACTTCCTTGAAGGGTATGACTCTGGATCTAACTGTATATTTATCCAGGGCAACGACTGGATGGAGTTGTTCTGGAGGAGGTTGGCACACACCAGCAAGTCAGTTAGAGGCGGGGAATCACAAAGAAATCGTAACGGATGATCTTGGTAGCCATATGTTCTTTAAGAGCATCGAGGCAGCCTAAGACTTGGGCTTCAGTTTGATTCCTCTGTGGTCCCATACTGCACATTGCCTGTAACCAGTAGACGTTATGTTCTAGGTCTATTCCAGAAATACTCTAGATCTAAAAGGGTTCTTTGGATGAGGAAGAACCTAGGGATGGAGGTTAGTGGGATTGACTTGACAGTTATTTCATGAGAGCAATGATTTCAGCATACCCTGTTTGTAATATTTTAGTTTTGACCTATAGATTATATAGGTCAATGATGCCTTATAAGGATAGCTTGGGTGGAGAGCTAATGAAATGTTGGTTTTATTTTAGAATGATTAGGAGACTTGTAATACCCCATTTTTCCCTTGATGTTTATTGGCTTCAATGTAAACACTGTGTATATGCGGTGTGTGTGTATTCGCCCTAGTGTAGAGCTTAAGGCCAAGGCCCCACTAGTGGATGTTTAAGTTTATTGTATAGGAAAGTATTCGACAGCTTGATTATTCATGGGATGTTAAGCCATGAAGGAATGTAAATGATGTAATGATTATTATTAATGGATAAATAACCAATAAGCTGGCTAAGGAGGCAACTAAAGAGAAGGGGCCACGTGTATCCACTAGGGAGAGGTGAGGGGGTTATGGGATTGGTTGCCCATGTTGCCACATGTCCGACTGTGAACCCGTTTGAACTCCCTGCTGACATTTAATTCAGCTACAGAGCGTGGTTGAGAGCCATGTTGTTGAAGTCGATGGAGTATGGAGCATGCCTTCAATTTCGTATGGCAGGGCATGGCTCTGATTGCTTGTCCTAGAAGACACTCAATCGTCGAGAAACTCGCAGAACCGGTTCTGAATACCCATGGTGGAGAAGAACGGGGGGGGATTCAGACATTCATTCTGCATCCATTCACGCACTTTCCATTCACGATCCATCGCCCCACAGAGATATAGCTTGCTCATACGTTCCTGCATACGCAGAGTCAACAGAGTGGTATAACCTGAAGATAATCATGTTTTCCTGGGTAATAGAAAATACTAGGGATTTGATAGCCATAGAAACTGTGTATGCGGGAACCCAGTCTACCGGTGACATAGTGCTCCATGACAGAGTGGTAAGAACCCGTGAGGAAACTGCAAGCCTGGACAATGCAGAGAAACCGTGAGAGCCTGAGCTTGGATCGCAGAGGATAGATTGTGGAACAGAGCCCTGTCTGCAAGTCTGGAAGGAGTCAGCTGTTGAATTGTGGAAGTGTTAAGATTCAATATGCTAAGACAGAAAATATCAACATTATATTCCATTTCACAATAATAGCATATACAGGATCACTGAAAGAACAACAAGCACAGCATAAACACAAGAGACAAATTTATCCTGGGAAACCCTCATAGGGAAGAAAACCCAGTAAAGCTTCCTCAATATAGATGACCAGCAAATACAAAGATGTAATCCACAACCATGAGCACCTTCTCCTCCACAATAGATCTCTCTCTCACTTATGCGCTATTCACAAGTGAGTGCAATGTGTGTTAAATGAGGAACACACCTCCTCTATTTATACACATCTCCGACTTGTCTTTTACATTAACTAGGTCGGCCCCAACTTAACCACTGGGTTAAACACCCCATTACAACTGACTAGACCGACCCCTCTAGGGTGGTCTAATAACCCTTTGACCCACATAACACATACAGGGCCGACCCCCACTAGGGAAGTCTAATAACCCAAGTTACCACATTCCGATGGAGGAATAAACATCTCCGGATATACAATAAGGTCTTCACGGAGGAATGAAACATCTTTGGAATAATAAAGTACAAATATAATATTCTTAGAAGTTACAATATTTCAACACTCCCCCTTAACGAGAAGGATATTATAACAACATTTGCAGGAGCAAGGAGTCATCAATATCATACATGATACATCTATAAATCATTGGAAGCTTTCTCAACATCATCAGTAACTCAAGCAGTTACTGGAACATCTTCAATACTGGAACATCAACATCTTCAGTACCAAGTCTTCATCTTCTACAGCACTCGAACATCTACAACATCATCATTATCGGATCCTCAGCATCATCTGGATCTCTCGATCACGATAAGCAACATCGTCATCACACGATCATCAACATCGTCATCATACGATCAGCATCTGGATCATCTCGATCTACAGCATCATCATAGTAGCATACTCTGCAATACACACAATCCAATTACATGAGATCAATCCCACTCTCTTTAGGACATAGGTCCATGGATGATACAATCCAGGTCAAGTTCCAGGATGATCAATCCTTATCATTTTAAGACAAGTCTCATGTCTATGGACAATGCAATCCAGATCAACTTCCAGGAGGATCATTCCTTATCACTTTAAAACAAGTCTCATGTCTATGGACGATGCAATCCAGATCAACTTCCAGAAGGATCATTCCTTATCACTTTAAGACAAGTCTCATGTTTATGGACGATGCAATCCAGATCAACTTCCAGGAGGATCATTCCTTATCACTTTAAGACAAGTCTCATGTCTAGGGACGATGCAATCCCATCACGTACATTTTGAACCAAGGGTCTAGGGACGATGCAGTCCTATCACGTACCTTTTGAACCAAATGTTCGAGGACGATGCAGTCCTCTCACGTACTTTTTGAACCAAAGGTCCAGGGACGATGCAGTCCTATCACGTACATTTTGAACCAAGGGTCAAGGGACGATGCAGCCCTATCACGTACCTTTTGAACCAAATGTTCAGGGACGATGCAGTCCTCTCACGTACCTTTTGAACCAAAGGTCCAGGGACGATGCAGTCCTATCACGTACATTTTGAACCAAGGGTCCAGGGACGATGCAGTCCTATCACGTACCTTTTGAACCAAATGTTCAGGGACGATGCAGTCCTATCACGTACATTTTGAACCAAGGGGTTTCGGGATGATGCAATCCCCACCTGTCCAATAAGGACTTCATTCTCGGAGACATCTGTCTACGGATCAATTCCGGGACCGAAGTCCGGGGAAGATGCAATCCCCACCTATCCACTAAGGACTTCATTCTCGGAGACATCTGTCTATGGATCAATTCTGGGACAGAAGTTCGGGGAAGATACAATCCCCTCTCGTCTACTAGGGACCACATTCTCGGAGACATATGTCTACGGATCCTTTTAGAACATGTGTTCAAGGATGATGCAATCCCCTCGTCAACTTAGACCCTGTCTAAGGACCATTCACCAACCTCACTGTCAGCATCACCAACATAGGTATCCACATCATCAACCTCACTATCGATGCAGGCAATCTCATCATCAGCGACCATATCACTCCCCCTTTCGAGGAGGGTCCTTTTGAACTACACCAAGCTTGTCTTGGAAATACTCAAACTTTACTCGAGACAGAGGTTTGGTCAATATATCAGCAACTTGTTCGTCAGTGCTTACACAATCAACCTTGATAGCTCCTTTCTGCACCATAACCCGTATATAGAAATACCGGATCTCTATGTGCTTTGACTTATCATGGAACACTGGATTTTCTGTCATCTTGATACAACTCTAGTTGTCACACAAGATCTCAGTGGGTTCCATCTCTAAGTCAAATAAACCAGATAATAACTTCTGAAGCCATATCGCTTCGCAATTAGCAGAGCAAGCAACTATATATTCCGCTTCGGTTGTGCTGAGAGCCACACTAGACTACTTCCTGCTAAACCACGAGATCATGGCAGATCCAAGACAATAACATCCACCTGAAGTACTCTTCCTGTCTGAGACACTTCCTGCCCAATCAGCATCTGAGTAGCCTTGTAATCTGAAGTCATGATCTCCAAGATAATATAGACCAAAATCTATCGTACCCTTTAGATACCTCATCACATACTTTGCAACTATCAGGTCAACACATCTAGTTTCCACTAGATATTGACTCAAGGTGTTCACAGCAAAGCATATATCTGGCCTGGTATTCGTCAGATACGTCAGTGACCCAATAATCTGTTTGTATAGAGTCACATCCACTAACTCTGATGATTCATTAGCTAACAACTTCAAGTTGGAACCCATGAGAGTGGCCATGGTTGTACATTCCAACATATCAAATCTTCTCAAGATTTCCACAGCATACCTTCCCAGGTTGAGAAAGATTCCTTCTGGGCCTTGCCATACTTCCAGACCTAGGAAGTAATGCATCAATCTAAGATCTTTCATCTCAAATTCTGTAGCCATATTCTTCTTGCTTTCCATGATCTTTTTCTCATTCCCTATCAGAAAGAGATCATCCTCATACAATAATACTATGACAGGTTCATCATCCATAACCTTAAGGTAAAGGTTAGGATCAGCTTTACTTCTGGTAAAGCCCAAGCTTTGTCAAGAAGTTGTCAATTCTCCCTCTATTACTGAACATCATTCACACTCTACATTGAGTGATCTTCTGCATATCTATCCGAGCCATCTCTTGTCAAATGGGTCTATTGATATGAGCCTCAATATCATTCGAACTCTGTGGTGAGTTCCTTCTTGCATCCATGTCATCTGTATATAGAAACCATCTTCAACCTTGTAGCAAAGGTTGAGATCCACATTACCCATGATGGTAATTAAGCTCATCAAATGACTATCGATCCTGAGTACCCATACAGATCCTGATTCACACTTCTTCTTCAATTACACCATTAAGAGAATGGTCTTATCTAGCCACTTGGAGCAAACATCTCGTCATGATCATCTTCCTCTTTCTAAGAGAATCTTCTAGCCACGAGCTTGCTATAGTATGTTTGATTTGTAAGTCTTCTTGTTGAACATCCATCACTTGTTCAATGTTCATCATTCTTCATGATCTTTCCTACAAATCAAAATTAAGTACATGATTAGTAATACTTCATAATCATCGAATCATTTTGACATGATAACCTATAATGCATACAAATATGATTTTCATAGTTATGCAACAATCTTGACCAATACTTTGGCACAACACATTTTCATATCCTATATGCATACAGTGGCTATCTAGATGCCTTCCATCTCTACCAGAACATACTATCTGAGCATGTCAGCAAAGGGGTTTCATTCTAGACAATCAACAATGGAATGTTTGTCCAACTTATCAATCATATGCATATTAGTAGTATATTGTTCAATGCTATATGAGTGTTTACACTCAGCATGATATATTCTAGAAATACAAATATGCATACAACTATTACAAGCAATATCATTTACTATTTCAGAGATTCAAATAACAACTCAAATACTTATCTTTTATGTTTGTGTGGTTGCCTCCCGCTTGATCTTCTATATGTCTTTTGAACTTCTATTCATTCTGTACCATTGTGCATGCTCAAGTGTGCACTAGTGTCATCCTCATGATCTCATACACAAACATACATTCATTAGTATAATCTCAATATTATCAAAACATTATAATTCTAAATAATCTTAAATATCTATGGTCGTGATCATTCAATACATGGGTATCTAAGATCCTAGCACAAAGTAGGATTCTAACATAGGAAGACATACCTGGATTAGATACATGCTTATTTATTTCTAACATACCCAAACAATATCTTCAGTCTCTTCAATGATTTAGAGACCTTGTGATAGTAACCTGCATACCTCATGAGTTAAGCATAGTAGAAATAAATCATACATACCTCATAAGTAGAGCTTCTAAAGACTATGGATAAGTCTTTGTCTTTATGTCATCATGGTCATAGAACTTGATTTGTCTTTCTTGATGTACCTATCTTTTGTTAGCAGACAACACCATCCTCATACAACACCATAGGTGCATTAGTACAATCATATAACCTTGATCAAAGAATGTCTTCTATCATTCTCATGGATTCATACTTTTACATTAATCAAGATTGTACTAACCTAAATAATATGAAGACAACCATATTATGAACTTAATCACGAATCAGATTTCAAAACATACATGTATCTTCTTAAGTCATACCTGTCGAGAATTCTTGTAGCCTTCTTATGTAAGGCCTTAGCCTCATCTCCCCCTGAAACTGGATCTGGAGCTCGATTAGGGTTTGTCAGAGAAACCCTAAAAATTCAAACTTTGACTTTCACACTTCTGAATGGATGGAAAGATGTGCCTTGCTGATCTGATCAAACTAGCATACTTCAATTTTGAAATCTCCAAAATTTGACCCCTCAAAATTGCCTTGGAAACTTCTGGATCTTCTGAACAGGATCCCGAGCTAGGGTTTGATGAAGCCCACCCTTCTTCCCAATCAAAAGGTTCGATCCAAAGCTCTAAACTCTTATTTTTCTAAGGAGCTTCTAGCCATGGTCACAGACTTCAAAAATTACAACTTTTGCAGAAGCCCTAATTTTCCACCTTTCCAATCAAAATCCCGAACTGGGGTTTGATCAAGCCCGGTCTTCTACCCAACCAAAAAATTTGATCTTGGTCTCTAAATTTCGATTTTGATGAGTAGCATTCAGCTGTAGACTCCGCTTCCAAAAATTCCAACTTTCTCCAAAACCCTAATTTTCCACAACAGTGACGATTCAAGAATGAAGGTGCTCAAAATCCAAATCTGTTTTGACAGGAATATGCACCTGATTGTTTCTAGTGTGACTCCTAAATTACGAATCCACAGGATCGAAAACTTATTCTTACGGTAGCCCGACCTGTCTTCTTTCCAACCCCATAGGTCTGACCTCAATTGGATTCTTTGAGAGAGAGAGTTATGCCAAGTGTCGCAACGTGACCTGTTTATGGGATAAAACAGGAGAGAGAAATTGTATAGCGTGCCACGTGTCACTGGTTCACCTTCGGCCTTTGAAAACGTTACCTGTGATAGTATAGTCCGTGCACTACCTGTCACTTTTTACGAAATTTCATTTGGAGCTTCCTAGCCCAAGTTATGACCTTTTTTCCTAGGTCACCTGATTATGACTGAGATCTAGAAGAGGTAGAAGCCCTAATTTGTATTGATCACAACTCACAAAGTACAACGAATATGAGGGTTCCCTTTGGACACAAAGTACATGGGGATGTTATATACGACCTGTAAAGGTTTCAGATCCTGAAAATTCGCCAAAATGGATTTATATCGAAAGTGCCACGATGACTAGTTTTTGCTATACAAAACCCTAACCTTCAAATTGTCGCAAGTGAAGCAAATGTCGTAAGTTCCATACATTGCCTTCCTTCAGATTAGCTCTGATACCATGTTAAGATTCAATATGATAAGACAGAAAATATCAGCATTATATTCCATTTCACAATAATAGCATATACAGGATCACTGAAAGAAGATTTATCCTGAGAAACCCACATGGGGAAGAAAACCCAGCAAAGCTTCCTCAATATAGATGACCAGGAAATACAAAGATGTAATCCACAACCATGAGCTCCTTCTCCTCCACAGCAGATCTCTCTCTCACTTATGCGTTATGTAATGTCCCCATTTTGACCCCCTTTGCATTAAATCGTAAATGATGTAAATATTGTTATTTAATCATGGTGAGGAGCTCAAGGCCAAGGCCCCACCATTGATTTAGCGTTTTATGTATCGGCAATTAAAGAAATAGATGCCTATGGTTCTTGTGCTAGATAGGCACAATGTAAATAAGACATCATGTAAATACAAATTTTAATGAAAATACCCACAACTAGCTATGCAATGCAACAAAGAGATGGGGGCATGATTCTACAAGGAATAGGGAGGGAAATTATTCAAACCCTTGCGCCAATGGTGTTAATCCATGTGTCAATGAGAAAACCCATAAACCACCAACTACCCATTTTGGGTTATGCACCCAATCATTTAATTCTTCTAAGAGTTGGTTGAGGCAGTTAATGCCTTGGGAATGGAGAGGTATGGAAGCCAATTTCGTGCATGGGAAAGCCATCAACCTGGGAATTTGTATTTTTGCTTATTGGACAAGAAAACACCCACAAAATGGTGCCCAAAGCCATTCCTCACCCAGGGCTTTCATCCTCTCACGCAAATTGAGACTGCTGGAAGTTACATTCACGTTTTTCAGCAAAAACGCAGGGTTTTCCTTGCCCAAAAACTCGTTTTTGGTTTTGGACGGTAGCTGGGAAGAAGGGGCTGCGATTTGGAACCGTATAGAGGTCGTTTTGTCCCAGAATTGCCATGGGCATTTTTCCTAAAAACGATTTCTGCTTCCTGGGGTTTTCCCAAAAACCTCCATTGTTCATTTTTAGCCTTCCCACGTTTTTCTGAAGCTCAGGGAATCATTTTCATGCTTATCACTGTACAAACGTTTTTGTCCTGTCCAGCCATTGTAGTTAGCTGATTATCTGCATCCCTGTTTGATTTGGAGACTGTAATCAAGAGATTGGAGTGGTAGTGGATAGAGAGGGCTTGATAAACCTAGTGGGGGAGACAACCTCTCAAGAATATCAAGAGGGCTTTGGCTACTCTTCTATGCACACCCTGAGAGCACTAGATGGGGAAGGTATGGCTTGAGGGACTGTACAGCAGTGAGAAGAATACTTCCTTGTGCTGGGTGTGTAGGTATTATGGGTGCCAAGCTAGATAGATCTTGTAAGGTTATCCCTGGCTCTGTGCTTGAGCTCACTAGCTTAGCAACTCTTCCTTTCCATTTCCTAGCAGCCTGATAAACCCAATTGTAGATTGGCTTGACTCATCTTGGTGTATGCTTGGCTATGTGTGAGTCTGTTGTTCCCTGGTTCCTTGTAGAAATCATGCCCAGCTCGGGGGTGGTAGTTGTATCAAGAGGTTGATAAGCACAACTGGCCTATGGTTGGGTGGAACGTTGCAGATGCATAGCAGGTTGTTTGGGACTACTTTGTTAAGATAAGTATTCTCTTTTATAAATTCTGCAATGTCTTTATTTAATGGTTGTCACAGACATGTTGAATGTATGTTAGATATTAAACATGATTTTTAATTCCGTTGTGTTTCTATAACATGCACATGTATATGTCTTTTTATTAATGAGTTTTTACTTAATGGATATAGGGCTAGATGCCCGGATTTAGTGTCACGTCCTCTCTATCATGCTGGTATGATGGGAGGGGACATTACACGTTATTCACAAGTGAGTGCAATGTGTGTTAAATGAGGAACACACCTCCTCTATTTATACACATCTCCGACTTGTCTTTTACATTAACTAGGTCGGCCCCAACTTAACCACTGGGTTAAACACCCCATTACAACTGATTGGGCTGACCCCTATAGGGTGGTCTAATAACCCTTTGACCCACATAACACATACAGGGTCGACCATCACTAGGGAAGTCTAATAACCCAAGTTACCACATTCCAACGAAGGAATAAACATCTCCGGATATACAATAAGGTCTTCACGGAGGAATGAAACATCTCCGGAATAATAAAGTACAAATATAATATTCTTAGAAATTACAATATTTCAACAGGAAGAAAGTTGGGTTACTTGATAAACCCAGTGAAGGTTGTAATCTCATAGAACTAGCAACTGGACCTTTCTATTCCCATCCTGGAATAGCACTGGAAGGGAAGAGGCCTTGAGGGACTGTGTACCAGAGAAGAGGGTCTTCCTTGTGTTGGATGTGGTAGGTAATGTGGGTGCTAGGTCGGCTGAGTGTTGAGATGTATGCAGCTCTGTGGTTGATCTCACTGGCTTAGCAACGCCTCCCTTGCTGTCCCTGTTCACCTGATAAACCCACTGTCGGTTGGCTTAGCATGATAAGATCGTCTGATATGCTTGATAAACCCAACGACATGCTGGCTTGGCATGATTGTATTGCTTGGTATGCCTGATAAACCCACTGCAGGTTGGCTTAGCATGACCAGCTAGCCTGTTATGCTTGATAAACCCAACTATATGTTGGATTGGCATGACCCGGTTGTTGGTATGCTTGATAAACCCAACTGGAAGTTGGCTTAGCATGACCAATATGTCCTTGAATGTTTGATAAATCCACTGTAGGTTGGCTTTGCATGGGTAGGTGCTCTGGAATGCTTGATAAACCCAACTACATATTGGCTTAGAATTGGGATGGAACCTTGACTGTGAGAGAACCTGATAGCCCTCCTTAGTGGATACACATCCCAGCTCAAGGGTGATCTCTCAGTTGAAAGAGTACAGGCTGGACAGAGATCTAAGGTTGGGTGGAACATTGCTCTCACTTAGCCAGTTGCTTCGGAAATTGAAAGATAAGTATTTCTTGTTATGTTAAATAATGGTGTTTCGTTGTTATGAAATGGTTGCTTATGTTCAATTGTGGAATTGTGGAATGCATGTTTATATGAATTTGATAGACAAAGGGCCATGTGCAGGCTTGAGTAAAGGGTTAAGATCATTGTTATATGTATATCATGGTATGGCATGAATTTAATATATTATAATTCTTTCATATGATAAACGTAATTGTTAGATCTAATTTAATGCATTTTACATGTTATGATATGTATGATTAACCCTGTGAATGAGTTGTATGCTTACATCTGATCCTTGGAAAGGAGGGGAATGCCCTGGAAGTGTTTCAGAACCCCTATGTGGATTGGGTGGAAGGGAAGATCATGGCAGGAAGAAGGTGAAATATTTAAGTGGAGTTATGGATAGATCTTCAGTGGGAAATTTGAAAGGGTAAGAGTGCTTAGATGGGGCAGGGATTTCACCATTGGGTAGAGCTCTCCAAGAGCTTTCCAACGGTACCAACCTTGTCTCATTTAGACCAACGATGGAGAAGTTATGCGCTTCAAAATATTGTGTGGAGAGTTGCCATGACAGAGGGTATGGTTCTGCATGCCCGCATCCGCAATGTGGATTGTGGAAGCATGGAAGTCGAAGTTGCATTTGGACTTCCACACTTCCGCATCCGCAATTGCGGAGTGTGGAAGTGACCGTTGTCGGAAGTTGAGATTTGACCTTCCGCACCCGCAGTTGCGGATTGCGGATCCGACGTTGCGGATTGTGGAAAGGTAAGTTTCCGGTTGTGGAGTTTTGGACTTCTGCATCCACAGTTGCGGATTGCGGATCTGACGTTGCAGATTGCTGATTGCAGAAATTTAAGTTTCCGGTAGAGAAGTTCGCACTTCCGCATCCGCAATTGCGGATTCGTAGTTACGGATTGTGGATTCGCAGTTGCGGATTGCGGACCTGATCTAAATCAACTGTGTGTGTGTGTGTGTGTGTTCAGTCGGATTTGGAGAAAAAAAATGTATCAGGGTCTCTTGTGGCCATGGTGGTCAATGGGGACGTGACAAGACTCTAGCTACTTATTATGCAGATAAAACATTGTTACAGTGTGTTTTTACTTTGAAGTTGGTAAATTATTACCAGCATAGATCCATCTTAAAAGGGGATCTATCAAGCACCTAGAGGGATCAAATCTCTAAGGTACAATCTTCTTTTTAGAGTGCAAATGTTGAGGAAGCATTTTAATTTGTGTAGTTTTATATACATGATGTTTTAAATAGACGACATGTTATTTTTTTATAATATTTTATTATTTTTTTAAAATGACTCATGATAGGATGAGCATGGAAAGAGTTACACATCCATGTAAGGGTTTAAAAATTAAAATAATAATATTTTATTGTTATTCGTATTTTTTTCAAAGCTTTCCAACCTTTCCCATGTTTATTAAATGTTAACCAACAATGAGACTTAGTGTTCCAAATGAAGAATATGTGGTTTTCTTCTGAAAGCACATGGTCTCATTTGAATTGGAGATGTTTAGCCATGTTTTCAATTATGCAATTTTCTTCCCCATTCATTATTCTAGGGGTTCCTTCTATTTTTAGGCTTCCATCCATGAAACTACCCTAACTACAATTAACCATGGATGTCTAAGAAAAAACCAATGTGAATGGTAAGTACAAAGATGTGAATAGTTGTAAATAACAAAAGAGGCTCGTTAAAATTAATAGCCGATAACCTTGTGTTTGTTCTAGAGATAGCCACCAAAGTTAAGACTATCTTTCTCAAAAATCTAAAGAAAATAGCAAAAGAGATTCCCTTCCTTATATTAGAGCATTGAAGGGGATGGGAATTGCCCATACAGAAGGGGATTCCTTTCTTGGTGTTGTGGGGGTCTAAGAGGAAGAGTATCAATGATTGATGGTGGATTGTTGTTCTTGGAGCAACTACAATGGGTGGAATTGAGATAGATCATGCAAGAGTACCCCCTTGCAACATTGGGAGTGTCATCATCACCATCATCATTGGATCTTGGCTGTCAAACCAACCACCGTTAAAAAATGTGGAGGGTGGAGTGTACGAAAGGGAGTTGACCATTTTGCCTCCTCAATTCACCTTTGTCATCGATATAGACCCCACGATCAGACAATTGCCATTAATTGCGGACTTAGTTTTTCCTTGGGTGGGGTATGTAATTTTTCTTCGTTGGATTGTTTTTCCCTCATCCAATGGCCCACTTCTCCTAGGGTTTTGTGCACATATTGGATTGGCCATGTTCCACCATCATTAGCTCCAAAGCCCAAAAAAATAAATGATGTATATATTAAATAAATGAAAATAAGATGTGATGTACATAGGTAGGCAGATAATGAAGGGTGTGTGGTATCATTTCTCAAAGAGCACATGCTAATGTTAGTATCCATTCAAACATAAAAGGAGCAATCGGGTTTAATTAATAAACATTATAGTTTTTGATAAAAAAATTATGGAGGAGCCAAACTCATTTTTAATGGGGGAGCCATCTTATTTTGGGGAGATTTTCTGTGGTTGCATAAAAGGACAAAGCGTGAAGAAAGGAGAGGAGAGCCCCCCATGCAAAGATAGAATAGAGGATAGGAGAAGAAAATAGTGCACGAAGGTAGTACAGAAGAAGAGGAGGTGCATAGGGAAAATGAGGAAAGAAGAAGAAGAAGGGTTGAAGGCCATAGCAGAGAAGAACGAGGACAAAGGAAGATCATAGGATAAAAAATAAAGAAGGATAAAAAGAAGAAATTGCAGTAGGTATAGGTAAAGATTTTGTTTTTAGAAATTGTGAAGGGAAATTTTGTAAAATCCTGGCTAAGATTGAGGCCAATAGGCTAAGAATTTGATAATCAGAGGAATGGTAGGGACTTTGAGCCCACTTGTAAATTCTTGAAGAAGAAAACCCTTTGAGACCTATAATGTAATTTGTAAATATTAATTTTGTTTAAGTTTAAAGGAAAGGCATGTTGGGCCTAGCTTGGTGAAGAACATCTTGTTATATATGAGTGTTTAATTTGTGCCTGGACCTTTGAACCCACTTGTAAATTATTGAAGAAGAAAACCCTTTGAGCCCTATAATGTAATTTGTAAATATTATTTTTTTTAACTTAAGGGAAAGGCATGTTGAGCCTAATTTGATGAAGAATATATTGTTATATATGTGTGTTTAATTTGTGCCTTTAGATATTTTGCCTCTATTAATTTTAGAACTTGTTGTGCTCCACTACAAGGAAAAGAAATTGTAGCAAATATTATAGCGGAGGTTTTTAGTGTTACAAGATTGACAAAATTTGTCAAAAAAACCTCTGCTACAACCTTCATTTTTTGTAGCGTAGGTAATGGCAAATGTTATAACAAATATTCACTACAAGTAAAAATTATGGGCGGTCGGAGGTTGTAGCAGATGTTCTTTTACCAATGCTCTTTAATTATATATTACACACCGATGCATACCATCAACATAAATGGACCGGTGTGTATATTTTAAAGTAGACACATCGGTGCTAATATAATATTCTAACAACACTAGTGTGGTGTGTTGTGTATACACACACCGATGCCTACATTCATTGTCAATGCATTGCGACATAAATTTTAATGTTGAGATAATGGTGCATAGTTCACGTTGTGACAGCAACGGTGCGTTTAGTTTGCATACGCCCGAGTGTGTTCCAGCATTTTAAAAGCACTAGTGCATATATTTTATCTAAACATACTCATGTTTATATTATATTGTACCATAGTCGGAGCGGTTAACATTCACAACCGCACTAGTGCCTCATATATTTTTCAGTGAAAAAAAGCATACTTTTGCTATTTAGATAACTAAATCAAAAAGTGCATATCTGATCAGTACACAGTCTCAAAATGAATACCAAAATATAAATATTTATGCTAATGTTCTATGTTGTCCATCAAAATATTTAGTAAAAAAAAAGAATCTGCATCAGATAGCAGATAATACATGTTATCATTAGATATAACAGTTCCCAAATATTAAAAATATGTTGTTCAAAAATATCAAAAGTGCCCTAGTCAGAAAGTGGGTCCCTGAAACTCCCAACATATAATTCCTTCATCACCTTCCAATGCTTGCTTGGACAGCTTGTCTGCTATCAAATTGTGATATGTGTATATGTGTTCAAAATTGATAGTTGTAAAAAATATGATCACTGCTTTGATCTTGGAACACCAGTGGATTAATGTGGTTACATTTAGTTGAATTTCTCCTTTTCCCATTTAATGGTTACCCTCGAATCCCCAAAAAATTTAAGAGCATCTATACCAAAGATTTTTGCAGCTTTAAGAATGCACCAAAGTGCTAATAGCTCTTGCCTCATATATTATATAAATGCATCAGTATGTTTTTATGTTTAAATGCATTGGTGCACTTTTATATTTAAACCCACCGATGTTTATGTTGTATTATATATTCACTATTGTGTTTTTTAATTAAAATATAGCAGGTGTGTATACGCTATCAATATGCACAGAGGTGCATATATTATCCCAATGAGCACTGATGCATGTAGTTTGGAATACAAGAATTGGTGCTTATATTGAAAACACAACATTGATGCCTATGATATTTACAGAGCACTGATGGCTAAAATTTGAGTAGGCATTGATTCATGAAAATGAATAAAAGGTACTAGTTAGTGTGGATATGCAAATATAGTGTTTTATTTTTATTTTTTAAAAAAATCAATTAATCATTCAATAATCAAATATTTTTTATAATAATTTTTTTTATTTATTGTGTTTGGATATTTAGCTTATTACACATATGGTCATTGTAACTAAGTAAATCATTCATATATTTAGCATTTGAATTAATCATCAAAAAAACAATTTTTTTAATAATATTATTTTTTATATTTTAAGTATTGTGTTTCGATAAGCGTGTTGACTACACATTTATTTATAGTCACAATGTAAATCATTCATATATATAATCAATAATGTAACATCATTGAGACATTAGACAATCCAGAACAAGAAGAAACACATCTTATTATATACGAATAAAAACACAAAATATGGAATAACATAAAGGTCCTCGATAATCAAAATATCATTTTGACATTGTTACAATTATTGATTACTTATCCTCATCCAATTGGGATGATATCTCCACAATAAACATAATGTGTGTTTTTCATAGATAAAAAAATTCAAAATATACATTTGCAGTAACAACATTCAAATATTGATCATCATACATCGCTCAAATTGTTGTAGTCGCTCGAGCTGCGTCCATGCCCCATCTCTTCATCACCTTTAGGGGATACTATTTTCTGAGTTATTTGAAATGTTTTCTTGATTGACTTCATTTCATTCCATATTTTCATGTTCCATCTACATGCATAAAAATCAAATATGATGAGTATATCTACATTTATTGATAATATAATATACATAATTGTGTAAATGAAAAAGTGTACCAATTCATGAGTGAATCATAAACTTCACACACATTTTTAAAACCACTTCCCATGTTGTATATCAATAAATATTTTGTTGACTCCACTCCATACTTTGTTTCATGTAAGTTTCAAATGCCATGACAAAGCACATATATAATTAATGTTTTCTTATTGTTCCATTAATTATAAAATAAGGGACATAAAACAATATAACTACTTATAAATTGTTCACTTGACCAACCTACGTCTCCTTGTAATGAGTAGACTGATATTTCTAGTTCTAGTGAGACAACAAATGAAATCAATACTACCCAAAACATCTCTACAAGGAGATCCAAAAAGATGTATGAGCTAAGAGCAAAAATGTCCAAGTACAAACAAAGGTTGGTTCATTTACTCGAAGGTAGCAATGACTTCTCTCTTTCCATCCATATACAAAGTAAATACCAAACTAGTTACAATCATGCTTTGTATGGTGCTTGGTTTTCTTCCCTACTCATTCCCAATGTTAGGACTGAATTCTCCTATGGTGACAATTACATGATCGCGGTCTAAAATAGATGTTGCAAATATTAGGTTGTTTGTCCTTTCACATGTGTTTGCTCCTCCCAAATAGTCAGTAGAACTTATGCCATATTTTGGTCCTATTTATAGTCAATCCAATTACTTGACTATTTTTAAATACAAATGTAATATCCCTTCAAAGGAAAGTCCTTGGATTCACCTTGTTTTGACTCTAGGGTTTTTTTACAACTGGTTCCAAACACCTCCAAATGATTTCGAATTTGGGGAGTAATGTCTTGATGGGGCATAGAACATATTAACACACCTATCATACATCCAAACAACGGATATACCCATCCATGGTGTTGGGCAGGGCCCAATTGGGTTGGAAAAATATACAAGTGTGGAAAATCGCGCGTTGTGCGCTATGGCAGAAAGAAAAGGCAATCTTGATAATTGCGCATTGCGCGCTGCGGCAGGAAGAGGAAGCAGTTTTGTTAAGTGCGCATTGCACGCAGCGATAGGCGACAGACACTTTCGAGAAATTGTGCATGTCGCACGACGGAAATGGCCAAGGCATAGTCGCGCTGTAGGACGACGAGCACAGTAGCACATGAGCTATTTTTGGTTGATAACATGGGTAAAGGTCAGACGAGGATATGACCTATTTTGGGTAAGGAACAAGTGGATGGCAGATGAAAGCGACCTGTTCGAACGTGTGGCAACAAGCAATTGAGAAGCTAGGTCACGATGCCAATGGCGACAAGCAGGCGAAGGAGTGGAAAGGGACAGGCCATGATGCAGCTGTAACCATTTTTAGGATTGCGATTGTCAGAGGAGCGTGTGAGCCACGAGTGGCCCAGCTGGAGTAGGCGGAGCAGGCTGTCGATGGCGACAGCTAGGGTGGCAGTTAGCCACGCCAGTTTTGGAAACCTTAGGGTTTCGGCCTAATGATTATAAAGACATGACCTACGGGCATGATCTATAAATTCGGCACAATTTTGTAAGGGAAGGGTTACTCTTCATTTTTGGTTAAGTATTTGAGTATTGTAGAATCTTAAGCTTAGAAAAGCCATTGTAAAGGCTCTGCAGCTGAGTGCGCAGAGAACTATCTGAGAGAGAAGAGAGTCTACAGCTGAGTGCACAGACTAAGAACGGTTGTACCCTTCCCATAAAGAGCAATATTAACAACCGTTCTTGTGGACGTAGCCTCCATACAGGGGGCGAACCACGTTAAATTTTGTGGTATGTGACTATTGTGTGTGTATGATTGTTCATTTGCTTGGTATGAATGTTTAATGCTGAAGTCTTCTGTTATGTGATTGCTTTTATATGTATTCGCCGCAGAGAATGGGAATAATATGTTAAATAATATATGCATGGAGGAATGTTAAGTATTCAACACTTACAAGTCTAGGAATGTATGAATCTGCCAATTAGTCACATAGTTGAACATTGAGTTTTAGCGTAACATTGGAGCGCACAGTAATTATATGTTTATTCAATCACCTGCAACTTAATGATAAGAACCTGAATGGGTTGAAGGGATAAAGGATGCTAAGTAGGATTGGTTAGAATTAATCTTCCTGGCAGGGACGCGTGGTCTAGTTGACATTCCGAGTCATTGAGATTTGCTACGAGGTAAGTTGTTGATAGCTTACTATCGTAACACAAACGCATCCTGTATCGCACAGTCATTAGAGGCCCAAGTGCGCAAGCACAATTGCGCGCCGAAGTACCCGACGAGGAACAAAAGGTTCGCGCGGTTGGTTGTCTGCAGCAGTCCGTAAGGTATTGCACTACTTATCATCCTCTCCCCCATCGCATCACTTGGTTGTGGAAACTTGATTATGCAACCACCCCCCTCAGCTTCGCCTCGAGTGAGACCTCAGGCTACGCGCAGTCTGTTGTCGAAAGGGCCAGTGAATAAGGGTTTTGTTGGTTCCTTGAACCGCAAAGCACCTGGGTCTATGTTGAAAACCCCTGGAAGGTTATTTACAGCCAACGCATGGTCTGCAAATTGCATGGGAAGAAGTTTCGGAACAAGACTAGTTAATTTGAGAAATGGAGATCCCCCCTAGGTCTGAAATTATATGATCTTACAAACACTGTACGACCTTCACTAATTCTTGGTTTGAGACTTGGATCTATTATAGTACATTAGGAACATTATATGTGCAGCATTAGATTTTTTTTTAGGGTCAAATAGGCATCCTAATGAACAGCAGCTTCTAGAGTCTAGTTTTTCAGGTGAAATTGGTGGGAAAGGAGTCTCAAATTTCTTCATAAACCATAGTTAAACTTCAGAGGTATGCACACATAATTTTTTCCATCAAATTAAATCCATATTCATCTCATAACATGATAAATAAATCAAAAAACTCTGATATAAAACAGGTACATTATCATTCAAAAATCACTATGCAAATGCTATGGGGAAAATGGCTTGAATCTCTTTCTTTAACGTAAATATCACTTGAAATACATAATGTTTTGAGTTGTGGAACTTATGATATGATGATTACATATATATATAGAAGATAACATTTCCATGAAGTCTAAATAATATTCCTTCACTAACTATATGCAACAACAAGTGCGCCCTTGCACATTTACATAACATTGAGAGAAAGATAGTAGAATAGGCATAAAGAAGAATGAGATAAGATGAACTCAAACTTAGCTGGGGTTTGAACCTGCATAAAAAAATCTCCATGAAGCTCTCTTTAGAGGTCTGAATGGTCTCTCCATCAGCCAACTAGGATGGGAATATTTTACCAAATGATAAATGATCAAAAGATGGTATCCTTTTTTTCTTCTTGTCTTTTATTAACCTCCCAAGGCCTCCATGGCTCTAATTCCCTCCAAGATCTTCATCCCAACTCGAATTAGGGAGATATTCCCATGAGTGCCACTTGTCCAACATTTCCTAGCCTTCCTCTTCCATCATTTCGAATGGGGGGAATCTTGGCTTCCATAATTTCCTTGTGTGCCCTCTTGGGGGATATTTTATCCCTGACATGGCATATAGATCATATGTCAGCAATCAAGTCTGATCCTTGTCATAAGTGTCATAGAATATCCATCATTGTTGTCATAGAAGCTAGGGAACCTAGCCCAAGTGTCACAATACCTCTAAGATACCTCTTCCTCTTCCATGGGAGTTACTCTTCCACTCAAATTAGACCCTCGTTGATTCATGCCAAGTATAATCCCTCTCCAACTCACCCAAGAACATTAGTATCCACCTTGGATTCGAATGGTGAGAATAGGATTCCATGTGGCATGGAGAATCTTTCCTTGTCTAGGTCCGACACCACTTATGCACCTGCATGACCAAGTGCCACCTTATTTTCTTATTATTAATATTTATTTATCCCCTTTTAATATCTGTTGTTCAATCTAATGTCCATTTGGGGTCTTATAGCTCCCTTATTCCAAGTCTAAATGTGTCCACCCCAACCTAGGGAACTAGTAGATTGGTGGAATTTTCCTTTCATGTGATTTATTTGGATGGGGACATTACAGTCCTCCCCACCCAAGATTGCTTTCCCTCAAGAAACTCCAAATTGGGATGCTGCAAAAATTTTTCCTCTTTCCATGTGGCATCCTCACTTGGAAAATCTTTCCATTGTATCAAATATTCTTCTATGGTTATGCTCGTCAATTTTCTTTCTCTTGTCTTCAAAAACATTTATGGAATAAGTATGAATTGTCCTTCATCATCTAATGGAGGGATTGTTTCTGAAATAGAAATTTGTTGACCAAGAGCCTTCTTAAGGCATGAAACATGAAATACATTGTGTATTTTTCTACCTTCTGGAAGTTCTATTTCATAAGCTACCTCCCCAACCTTTCGACCGATCTTGTATAGACCATAAAACCTTGGTTTAAGCTTTTCTGATCCTTTCCATTTTAAGGTGTTTTGCCTATTTGGCTGCAGCCTCAAATAAACCAAATCATTCACCTGAAAATTTATTTCCTTCCTATGTTGATCCACATATTGTTTTTGTTGATTTTGGGAAACCTACAAATTGTCTTTTAAAATCTTCAAAATCTCTTGACTTTCCTCAAACCAATATTTATCTTTTGGAGCTCTACTATCACCAAAAATGTCATCCACAAAATTTAGTGTTTCATAACCATAAAGTGATTTGAAAGGAGAAATTCCAATGGACATATGGAAATTAGTATTGTAGCAAAACTCACCCAAATGTAGCCATTTAACCCATGCTTTCTGTTTCTCACCAACATAGTTTCTCAAGTACCCCTCCAACCATTGGTTCACCCTTTCTGTTTGGCCATCAGTTTGAGGATGATAGGTTGTGCTAGGAGTCAATTTAGTTCCCACCAACTTGAATAGTTCTTGCCAAAAAGCACTCATAAATCTGTTATCCTTGTCACTCACAATGTTTTTGGTAAGTCCATGCAATCTAAAAAAATCTCAAAAGAATAGCTCAGCTACTTGTGCAACAGTAAATTATGATGTAATAGAAAAGAAATGAGCAAATTTGGTGATTCTATCCACCACAACATAAATACAATCCTTACCAAAATCCTTGGGAAAACCTGTGATGAAATCCATTAGGATGCTTTCCCATTTTTGTTTTGGAATGGGAAATGGTTGTAAGAGACGGGAAAGAGGGGTGTGCTCAACTTTGTTTTGCTAACATATCTTGAATTCATTCACATACTTTAAAACATATTCCTTCAACCCTTTCCAAGAGAACCTTTGCCTTAATTGCCTATATGTTTTAAAGAAACCAGGATGGCGTGCTAAAGGAGAATCATGATTTTCCTTCAAGATCTTGTGCTTTAAGTTCGAACCATGAACTAAGTATATTCGGTATTTATAGTAGATTAGGCCATTCAATATCTTGTATCTATCATCTCCTTTGACCCCATCTAACAAATCACAAGCAAATCTATCTTTGCATACTCTACTATTAGCACATACTTCCATTCTTTTGAAATGTCCATAAGGGAAAATGAAGGACTCCTAGACAATGCATCTCCTACAATATTATTCTTCCCTTTTACATATTCAATGTCAAAATCAAAATATTGGACCTTACTTACCCATTTTTGTTTCCTGTCATTGAGATCTTTTTGTGTAAGGAAATGCTTTAAACTGTTATGAACAGTTTTGACCACAAACTTGTTCCCCACCAGATATTTTTTAAAATTGGCCAAGGCATGCATGATGGAATTGTATGCTCTCAAAATATATGGGGTGTTTTTTTTTTCTTTAGGACCCACCTATGCCTTCCCCCGATGCATCACATTCCAAAACAAATGGTTTAGAAAATTGGTTAATGCAAGTACTGGAAAACTACTCATTACCTCTTTCATTCTTTGGAAATCCTTTTTAGCCTCTTCATCCCATTTGAAAGCATCCTTATTTTTCAAATCAATAAGGGGAGCAGTTAGTTTGGAAAACCCCTTCACAAACTTCCTATAGTAAGTGCATATCCCAATAAATCCTCTCAATTTAGTGATGTTCTTGGGTGATGGCCATTCAAGAATAGTCTTTATTTTCTCCAAATTCACATTTACCCCATCATTCCCAATGATGTTCCCAAGATACAAAATTTCTTTCAACCCAAACTCACACTTGGATAGCTTAGAAAACAAATATTGTTGATGCAAGATTTTCAATACAACTTCTAAATGGTGCAAATGTTCCTCCCATGTCTTACTGTAAATCAAAATATCATCAAAGAAAACCAAAACAAACTTACGGTGCTGCTTGCAAAAGATTTTTATCATGCATGATTGGAAGTTTGTTGGAGCATTGGTCAAACCAAAAGGCATGACAAGAAATTCGAAATGACCATAGTGACATTTGAAAGCAGTTTTTTGCACATCCTCCTCCTTCATTCGAATCTGATGGTAACCAGATCTAAGATCAATTTTGGGAAATAAATTTGCTCCAAATAGCTCATCTATCTGAGGGATGGGATATCTATTATTTATTGTCTTCTTATTTAAAGCTCTAAAATCAATGCACATCCTTAAGGTTCCATCATTTTTCTTCACCAATAAAACTAAAGAAGCATAGGGACTTGAGCTTGGTCTAATGAGCCCCAATTCCAAGAGTTCTTAAATAGCCTTCTCAATCTCATCTCGGAACATTTTTGGGTGTCTCTATGGGGGTATTTGGATAGGTGAAGTACCCACCTTCAAAACAATGGTATGCTCAACTACTATGTTAGGTGGCCTTCCAGGGGGAAGGTCTCCAAAAACCCTTTCATACTTGTGTAGTAGATTCCTTATCTCCCTTGGGTGTTTTGAAATATTTATGTTTGGTTTGGGGGAAGTGATGAAACATTTTGCAGGCCATTAAATGTCCCCATGTCTCAATATGGACCTAATACTGTGGGAAGACACCACTTGGTTTGGATAGGTGTGCATTCCTCTCACTACCCTTTGTTTTCCTTCCGAACCATTGATTTTCATTTCAAGTATTTGGTAGTTCATTGTATGTTCTCCTATAGATACAACCATTGTACTCCCAAAACCACATTTGTATCAGCAACATCCACCACATAGAAGCTATCAGAAAATGTGTAATTTCCTATCGTAAGTTTTAGCTTTTGAATCCATGTGTTGCATTCCATAGAATTGTTACCTGGATTGATGACTTTGAACCCTTCGAATGATTCAGTGGGTAACTTTCTCCTTTCCACCAAGGCTTCACCAATGAAGTTATGAGTTTCTCCTCCATCTACCAATATCAAAACTCTATGCCCTTGTACCACTCCCTTGCATCGGATGGTGTGAAAACAAGGCACTCCTGAAAGCACTGCCATTCTCCCTTTTTCGGGCGATGGATGATCTTCTTCTGCTGTGTCATATCCCTCTTCTTGGGCTGAAATTTTTTCTTCTTCCTCCATGTCCCCTTCATCATCAAAAAATACTTCAATGAATTATTCTTTCCCCTTAGCACATTTATGCCCTGGTACCCATGGTTGAAAACATGTGTAACATAGTTTCTTTCTTATGAGTTATTCCTTTCTTGGTCCCTCTTTATTTTCCTTTCCAAATGAATCTTTTTTTCATGGTCTCTTGTCAAATCTGAACTTGGAAGGAAAATTTGGCTTGGGAGGATACTTTTTCTTGGGTAGCACAGTTTGCAGATCTCTTGCCAAGTTCATGGCATCTTTTAATGAAGTGTGTTTGTGAGCCTTAACTAAACCTTTCAAAGGTTCATCCAATACTTCAGTGAAGAGCAATGCCAATCGAACCATAGATACAATAGCCACCATAAATGTTATTTTTTGGAATTCCAACATGTACTCCTCAGGGGTTCTAGTTTGCTTCAACTGTGTTAGTTCCTTGAAAGGCATTTCAGGGTCTTTTTTCTCAAATCTTTTCATCAACCTATTAAAAAAATATTCATATGATGTGACCTGATAATGTTCCAAGGTTTTAATCCCATGTAACTACCAATCATTTGCTTCTCCTTCAAGATGCAGAATAGCCATTTTTAAAGCATCATCTTCAACCATTGGATCCAGCTGAAAATATACATCTAACTTTTGTATCCAAGTATTTGTAGAAATTTGAGATGAGCCATCAAAGGTAGGAAGGGAAATTTTACCTATGGAATAATTCAATTATTTGTTTTGGAAAGGAGTTCGGTTTCCTCCCCTCATCTTGAGCTTGTTTGAGACAATGAAGAACTTATCAAATGGTAAGGTCCTCCTACAATCTTCACTCAACTGTTGCCATTGTGCTAGAACTTCTTGCATTGCATATTGGGTGTGAAGATACTATTTGGTCTCAAGAAACTTGGGTTTGGTGTCTCTTGTTGAGCTCTAGAATTCATTGGGTCAATTGTGAGGACCTGTCTTTGAGAAAATTCTTCCACCAAATGCCTTCTTTTCCTCGAAAGGGGAACTACTGTTGCCTCCTATTTCCAATTTGCTTCCAATTTGACTAGCCATCAATTCGAACCCTTGCATTATTTTCGTTTTCATGTCTTCAAAAAATGGATTCATTAATTTCCTAAACTCCTCTTTCTCCTCCATCTCTGATTTCCCTTTCTCATCCTTAGCCATAGTCTCAACAAAGTGAACCTCTTCTCCTACTTCTTCCTCTTCAGCAAAGGTACTTTCAGTTTCGGTTTCTAAGGGTGGGGTATAACTTCTTGACCTCATAAATGGTCACCCAAATCAGGTTCAAAGAACATTCTCTGATACCACTGTAATATCCCTTCAAAGGAAAGTCCTTGGATTCACCTTGTTTTGACTCTAGGGTTTTGTTTACAACTAGTTCCAAACACCTCCAAATGATTTCAAATTTGGGGAGGAAGGTATTTATGGGGAATAGTAAATATTAACACACTTATCATACATCCAAACAACTGATATACCCATCCATTGTATGAAAATTCCATGGGAATAAGTTTCATAACAAGACTAGTTAATTTGAGAAGTGGAGATCCCCCCTAGGTCTGACATTAGATTCTCTTCCAAAAACTGTATGTACTTCACTAATTCTTGGTATTATACTTGTATATATTATAGTACATTAGGAACATTATATTTTCATAATTATATTTTTTTTAGGGTCGAATAGGCATCCTAATGAACAACAACTTCTAGATTCTAGTTTTTGAGGTGAAATTGGTGGGAAAGGAGTCTCGAATTTATTCATAAACCATAGTAACACTTCAAAGGTATGAACACATAATTTGGGTCATAAATTTAACTCCATATCAATCTCATAATATGGTAAATAAATCATCAAACTCTGATATAAAACAGGTACAATATCATTCCAAAATCACTATGCAAATGCTATGGGGAAAATGGCTCGAATCACTTCCTTGAATGTAAATATCACTTAAAATACATAATTTTTTGAGCTGTGGATATGATGATATGACTATTACAGATATATAAATCAGCTAACATGTCCATGAATTCGAAATAATATTCCTTCACTAACTATATGCAACAAGTGTGCCCTTGCACATTTACATGACATTGAGAGAAAGATAGTAGAATGGGCATAAAGAAGAATGAGAGAAGATGAACTCTAACTCAGTTGAGGTTTGAAACTGCATCAAAAAATCTCCATGAAGCTCTGTTGAGAGGTATGAATGGAATCTCCATCAACCAACTAGTATGGGAATCTTTCACCCTTGAAATTGGTTCTAAGGAAAGAAGGATAAGCATCCACCTTGCAAGGACAAGCTAAGCTCTCCAATTTTTACCAAATGAGAAACGATCAAAATATGGTATCCTTATTTATTTTTGTCTTTTATTAACCTCCCAAGGCCTCCATGTCTCGAATTCCCTCCAATATCTTCATCCCAACTCGAATTAGGGAGAGATTCCCATGAGTGCCACTTGTCCAACATTTCCTAGCCTTCCTCTTCCATCAATTTGAATGGGGGGAATATTGGCTACCATAATTCCCTTGTGCGCCCTATTGGAGGATATTTTTAGCCTTGACATGTCATATAGGTCATATTCCAACTATCAGGTCTTATCCGTGTCATAAGTGTCATAGAATCTCCATCATTGTTGTCATAGAAGCTAGGGAATCTAGACCAAGTGTCACAATGCCTCTAAGATGCCTCTTCCTCTTCCCTGGGAGTTCCTCTTCCACTCAAATTAGACCCTCATTAAGTCATGCCAAGTATAATTCCTCTCCAACTCCCCCAAGAACGTTAGACTCCTCCTTGGATTCGAATGGGTGAGAATAGGATACCATGTGGCATGGAGAATCTTGCCTTGTGTGGATCCCACACCACCTATGCGCCCTCATGACCACGCGCCACCTTATTTTCTTATTATTAATATTTATTTATCCCCTTTTAATATATATTTGTCAATATAATGTCCATGTGGGATCTTATAGGTCCCTTATTCCAAGTCTAAATGTTTCCACCCCAACCTATGGAACTAGTAGATTGGTGGAATTTTCCTTTCATGTGATTTATTGGGATGGGGACATTACAACAAACATAGCATTTCCATGTATAGTATGTGCATGAATGGTTTTGATTTGGAAAATTTTTACAGGAATAACTTGTTATATATTGATGGTCTTCTACGCACTCATGGGAACATTGCAGGGTTCATAAATAGTTGTAGTTGATCATTGTTTAGTGCAAATTGTTCATTTGAGGAACACTCCAATGACGTCAAAGAGTTCTTTGTGAAAAAGAAGGAATCCATATTTGTTGTTGTGCATGCACTACATAGTTTGTCTCCTAGTGATGAGTTGTTAATAAATTATAAATTTTATAGACCACAAACTACTCGTCAAAAAATGTTTGCATTGGGCCTACCTCTAGAAATCTCCCTTGGGGCATAAGAAAAAGATCATTGAGTAATTGTATTTTTGGATTTTCAATAGAATTAATGTTAATGTATTTCTTAATTCCACATTTGTTTTATAAATTGGTCGATTGCATGTGTACTTTTGAAAAAAAAATCCATGCTTCTAATAAATGTTTGGTATAATTTTTCAACTTACTAAATGCATTGTATTTACTAATATTGCCAATGTATTGTACAATATTTTTGCAGCCAAGATTCCGACAAATATCAACCTATATACCATCTACCATTGTACCCTAGTACAATGTCAACTCGAGAGTTACACTAAACATGTAGAACTCAAAGAGGAAGCATACAAAGCATGGTTGAAGCAACCACCTATTCAATTCCCACTACATCTTGAGTCACCAATTTAGAAAATCTATAGTAACACTAATTATTCACAAGTTTTGGATGAAAACAATGATATAGAGGTTGGTATGGATGATTTATTATGGAATACCCATGCCATGGAAGTAATGTTATCAAATGCATTCCAATAATATGAGCTTGGAAACGATGCTAATATTGCGGATGCCTTCTTCAAAATCTTGAAGTCTGGTTCCACCACCCCTCTCTTTGGGCATGGATCAAGGTCTACCAAATTGGGGACAACAATGTTGTTGTATAACTTGAAAGCAATGTATGGCGTGTAGGATGTGTGCTTCTCAGCACTACTGAGGTAACAAACCATTAATTCCTTATTAAATCGGTGATTAAAAGATATTTGTTGCATGCTTAAGGACATTGTACATTTACATTTCCCACTAATTGCAGTTTACTCAAAGAAAAGGTGCTTCCAAGTGATAATGACCTCCCAGACAACTGCGAATAGGAAAAGCAACAAATTGAAAAAGTTGGGTGTTGAGTACATATCATATCACGCTTGTTTGAATGATGTATTTTATACATAGGTGAATACGTGAACAAAGATATATGTACTAAATGAAGGCATAAAATGTGCCATCTATGAAAAAAGGTTAAGGAACATGGCCCTCATAATATCTTGTGGCACATGCCTATAATCCCAAGGATTCAAACTCTTTTTCGTTGCAAAGAATTAGCCATGTTACAGGGGTGGCATGCCTCACATAGAAGTGAGCCAGGATTTATGTGGATTCCTGCATATTTAATATCCCTGAAGCATATAGAGAATACATGGCCTGTTAAATTCAAGGATGAAGGACAAATCCTTCAATTAAGCATATCCATGGATAGAGTTATCCCATATTCCCTCTAAAACACCAATTATTATGTTTGGAAAGTGGTAGTTATTTATAAAAATATCCCTCCATCGTTGTTCATGAATAACGAACATATTAAGTTGGCTCTGATAGTTCCTAGTTTTAATGGAGTCAACCCTCATAAACCAAAAAAAATGAACAAACTTGGTCCTATTTCGAAACTAGGCAAAACTAGTCGAATTTTGTCATAATAAGACATTGTTTCCAAATGGCTCCAAACACTACCAAATAAACTCAAATTCTCCAAAAAATGTTGTGCATTATTTATAGACATCCCAATTTATCCAAATTATCCACTAACTACTTCCAAACAAATTATTATGATAGTTAAACAGAAAGGAACTTTAGTTGCAAAAACTAGTTATTACACATTTCTTTGCATAGGGAACTAGTCATGAAATTTGGAACATTTCATGAGGGGAATATTGGAGTTTTTCATTAATTATTGGACATAATTTGAGGTTACATAAATGGCTGTTATGATAGCATAAAAATTAGAGAGATAACTTACTCAAATGGAGAATAAAAACTACCCAAATTTCAGCAATGAGAAAAGTGAAGAATGATGCTCCAAAAGTGAGATTTGCCTTCCCAAATGCGCCTCCCAAGACCAAATTTTTTCCCCAATATGAAGAAAATCCTCCAATGGTGCGCCCTCTATCCAAAATCTGATATATAATTCCTTCAGTACCATTCCCAATAGACATCCACTACTCTTGGTGTGCCCTCCTCAAGCAAGAACCTTCAACACAACTCCAACTTTTCGGAAACCACCATCAACTTTTGCTACTGCAACTTGGCCCTCCAAGGAATTGTAGATGAATTCAAACCCAATATTGATTATTCATATGATCTCCTCCATTGAATATCCATAGAGAAATCAGAGTGACTTCTCCTCTCATGGCTAGCTAGGGAGAAATCTTGCACCACCGAAACTAGCTTTAATTGCAATGGGCACATCTCCCAAGCATGAAAATCTCAAAAGCTCTCCAATTCGAATTGTAAAAATGATCAAAATCCATTCCCCTTGGTACCTGCACCTATTTTATAGAATCATTGAGGCCCTTTCCCCCTCATTCTCGAAATATCCCCCAATAATAATAATAAAATTTGGTTTAATGGAGAGAAGAATCATTCATGATATTTGTAATTCCATTCTAATGTTATTTGTCCACATGAGGACTTATCCAAACTTAGGAATTTGAATAGGTAGGGATTTAAATTCATTTTTTTGGCATATTCCACCTCAAGCGCCACCTCTTAGCTATATGTAGGCCCTGCCATTGTCATAGATGTCATAGAAGTTGTCATAGTGTCATAAATGCTATCATAGTCTCATAGATGCTTGTCATAGTGTCATATATTCCTTGGGCGTTACACTCCACTAATGTACCCTCTTGGTCTATTTTTATCCTAGATATGATTCATGAGATTCCTTAGGGGTTACACTTCCATTAATGCCCCCTCCTTGGTCTATTTTTAGCCTGGGATGTTACAATTCCAAAGATTCCTTCATGATTGGATTCCCTCCACCTTAGATGGGAGTTACTTCACAAGTGGATCCCAGTCACTCTCTATGCACCCTCTTAGGTTGATTGGACTAGTTCAATCTCATTAACAATTATTTGGCCATTATTATTTCAAAATTGTGTCCTACATCACCCTCCTTCTTGATTTAATTTTAATGTTCATAGTGACTATAGGAAAATTCATTCCCTAATTAATTTTATATCCACTCAAAGCCATGGGAATTGGATGGGTTAGTGGAATTACCATAATGGATCTATGTAGGGGACATTACAGTCCTCTCCACCCAATATTTCATATCCTCAAGCAATTGCAATTCCGGGTGCTACACTACTTGTTCATCCTCCCATGTAGCCTCCTCACTTGGTAAATGTTTCCATTGAACTATATACTCTCTATGGTTCTGCCCCTTAATATTATTTCCCTTGCCTGCAAGATCCTTTCCATAATCAATTCCAATTGTCCTTCGTCACCTAATGGCGGGAGTTCGGTGGTGACTTTAACCTTTTTTCTGACTACCTTTTTGAGACATGAAACATGGAATACATTATGTATCTTGCTCCCTTCTGGAAGCTCATACTCATATGCTACTTCCCCAACCTTTCTCACAATATTATAGGGTCCATACAACCTTGGTTTCAATTTTTAAACTCCCTTCTCCTTGAGTGATGACTTTTGTTATGGCTGCAACCTCAAATATAACAAATCATCCACTTTAAAACTGCGCTCGGTCCTCTTCTGGTTTGCATATAATTTCTGTCGATTTTGAGTGGATTGCAAGTTATCATTGAGTGTTTTCAGAATGTCTTGACTCTATTGAATCCAATATTTTACTTTTGGGGCTCTATCATCTCCAAAATTTTGATCTATGAAGGTAGGATCTTTATAACCATAGAGTGCTTTAAATGGTGATATTACAATGGACATATGGTAAGTTTTGTTGTAGAAGAACTCACCCAAATGCAACCATTTGATCCAAGTTTTTTGTTGATTTGTCACATAATTCCTCAAGTATCCTTCTATCCATTGGTTGACTCTCTCTTTTTTCCCATCAGTTAGGGGGTGGTAGCTAGTACTGAGATTCAAATATGTTCCTACCAACTTAAATAGTTCTTTCCAAAATGCTCTTGTAAACTTGCTATCCCTATCACTAATAAGAGTTCTTGGAAAACTGGATGCAATCTGAAAATTTCTCTAAACAACAATTCAGCCACTTGAATAGTAGTATAAGTAGATAGGACAGAAAATAAATGAGCAAATTTAGTGAGTCTATCCACTACCACATATATGCAATCTTTACCTTGTACCTTGGGTAATTCAGTGATACTTTCCCATATTTGATCCAAAATGGGTAGAGGTTGTAGTAGACCAGCGGAATGCGTATGCTCCACTTTATTTTGTTGACATGTGCTAAATTCCCTCACATACTTCAAGACATCATTTTTCATCCCCTTCCAAGTGAATCATTCTCTTATTTTCCTATATGTCTTCAAATACCATAGATGGCCAGTTAGTGGAGAGTTACGGGATGCCTACATAATCCTCTGTTTAAAGGATGATTTAGGCACTAAATAGAGTCTATATTTTTAGTAAATAACCTCATTAATGACTTTGTACTATTCATCATGTATCAAGCCATCCAATAGCTTGCAAGCAAATTTGTCTTTTGAGTACTCTACCAAGAGTTGAGCCTTCCAATCTACTGTCATTTCCATTAAGGAGAGAGATGGTTTTCGAGAGAGAGAATATACAACAATATTTTTTTTTCCTTTCATATATTCCATGTCAAAATCATAGGCTTCTACCTTGCTTACCCACTTTTGTTGTCTATCATTCAGTTCCTTTTGAGTTAGGAAATGCTTCAAACTGTTGTGATCTGTTTTGACCACAAATTTGCTTCCCACTAAATATTGTCGGAATTTTTCCAAGGAATACATAATGGCCAACATTTATTTTTCATAGATAGAATAGTGGCACTCATGGGGCTACAACTTCCTAATTTCAAAGGCAATAGGGTTATGATTTTGCATTAGGACAACTCCAATTCCTTCACTTGAAGCATCACATTCAAGCACAAATGGTTGAGTGAAATATGTTAAGGTAAGTACCGGACTGTTAATTTTTTAGAAAATATGATGAGATTTAAACTTTAAGTGAGGAAATATTGAATACTTGAATCAATGAACCATTCAATCACATGAAACATTCAACCACAACACAAGAGTATTGGGGAAAACCCTCAAAACAATGAGGATGAAAAACCCTAGCAAATATTCAGAGTAAAATTATGATAGATAGCAAAGAATGTCGTTTACATCAAGAACCCTCAGTGCAATTATAGATCAATACAAAGATAGAGAAGAGAGACTTGGAATAATATCTTGCACAAAGAGAAGAGACTTTCCTTCAAGGGAGAAGAGAATTCGCTTCACATTGAATTCATCAATCTTGTATAACATATTTATAAAGTATTCACATGAATTGGATTCTATTTTTATCTTCTGACTTCATGATGAACTCATCCTCCATATGGATGTATCAATCTTGCATGAATAAGAGCACCCACTACTCATGCGGTGCATTAACTCTCTGAACTGATTCTTAGGATGAAATCTCCCCTTAACTGAAAGCTTTCCCCACTTAGTTAGGTGGCTAACTTAAGTGTCGCCATGCAAGTGTCACAACTCAAGTGTCATATTTTAGTTTAACATAAGTGTCGTCGTGCAATAACACTTAGTTTACTAGATCTTCTTTCTTATCACTTAGTTAACTCTCTTTAATTGATTCTTTCTTATTAACATCACTGTAGTGATCAATTCGATTTCTCCTTTGATTTACTAAATTCTTCACTAGAGTTTAACAATTCGAATTCTCTCTTAATTAACTCTTTTATGTGCAATTCAAATTCTCTCATATCTGATCACATCCGATATTTATATCTTGTGTTATATGCATGGTCAATATGTGTTAAATTTAATTCTCTATCATATCATGAATTATACTCAAAAGATTTGCCAGATGTTGTGATAATATTATATTACTCTCAGACCAAATGATCATATGCTAAAGTAATTCACTCTAGAGGTGGCCAGTCTCTAAAGGAGACTTAATAGCAATCGGTGACCATGGTTAGTAATACAGATCACACAACATTAATGCTTCAACATGAAAAGAATCTACCTCTATAACTGGAGGTCCATCCCATGGGTACCTGTTATAACTGGAGGTCCACATGATAATATGACTTGGCACACAAGTATCAAGCCTTGTCCAACAAGAATTTACAACATAATCACTTTGATACATCAAATAATTAACCTCACCACACGAGGAATAACCTTTCACAACTGAAGGCTTAGTCATTCTTGAGTCCGACTCAAGAATCTGCTCCAAGTTCTTGATTCCAACTTAGGCTCCCCACCTCAACACATGAGGCCCAATCCTGGTTGCACAAGAATGGCTTGAAGAATGAATCATGATGTTGCACATCTAACACGAACAACTACTCATCACTTCCTTCATCTTGTTGAAGGCCCTTTCAGCCTCCTTGGACCAAACAAAGGATCCTTTATTGGTAAAATCAGTCAAAGGTGCTTCCAATTGTGAGAATCCCATGACAAATGTTTTGTAGTATGTGCAAATCCCAATGAACCCTCTCAAATCTGTTACATTTTGGGGGTTGGCCAATCAAGAATAGTTTGTATTTTCTCCATGTGGAATTTAATTCCATCGTGTCCAATAAAATGACCAAGATATACTCAGTCATTCCAAACTCAAATTTGGACAGCATTGCATACAAGGATTGTTCTTCCAAAATGGTTAGTACAACTTCCAAATTATGCACATGTTCTTCCCAAGTCTTTCTATAAATCAGAATATCATAAAAAAATACTAATACAAACTTATGGAGGTTCTTGTTGAAGATTTGATTCATGCAAGATTGGAATGTAGCGGGTGTATTAGTCAAGACAAAAGGCATGACTAGGAACTCAAAATGGCCAAAGTGACAGCGGAAGGTTGTATTTTGTACATATTTCTCTCTCATGCAGAATTTGATGATACCCAGAACGAAGATCAATATTGGAAAATAACTTGGATCCATGTATCTCATCCATCAATTCATCAATCCATGGAATGGGGTACCGGTTCTTAATAGTTTTCATGTCCAATGCCTAGTAGTCTATGTACATCCTCATTGTTCCGTCTTTCTTCTTTACCAAAACCACTGAATATTCAAATGGACTTGAACTTGGCCTTATGATACCCAACTCATGAAGCTCCTTGATGGCCTTTTCGATTTCATCCTTGAACTTATTGGGGTGCTCATATGGTCAGTTGATGATGGGTTGGGTTCCCACCTCCAACTCATTATCATGCTCCACTCTTCTATCGGATAGACTACCTGGAGGAAGGTCTCCAAAAACCTCCTCATGTCTCTGCAACAACTTCCTTAATTATTTTGGATACCGAGTGGTTCCTACTATAGGTTTCTTGTTGGTGATCAACATTCTGCTTCCCATTCTATGTCTCCATGCCTTAGGACAACCCTCATATTATGTGCAGAAACCAATTTATTGGGGTAATTTTTCATGCCTCTTATTTTTATTTGCTTCTCATCATCTCCATTAAATTTCATTTTAGGAACCCTATATTTCATGTAATGCTCACCAATGGAAAACAACCATTGCACCCCTAAAACTATGCTTGTATCAGCAACATTCACAATATAAAACTATCTGTTGCGGTGTAGTTTCCTATGGTGAGATGAAGTTTTGGAATCCACTTAAAACAGTCCATGGAATTGTTACCTGGGATAATCACAATGAATCCATCAAGTGTTTTAGTAGGAGGGTTCCTCCTTTCCACCAATGCAGAATCAATGAATTTGTGATCCCCTCCATCAACCAGCACTGTGACTCTTTGGCCTTGCACCACTCCCTTGAATATGAGAGTGTGGTATCGAGGGATTCCGGACAGAGCTGCAATAACTCCCTTCCCTAAATCAGGTTGGGGCTGATCCTCTTATGTTGTCTCATATCCATCTCCTTGCATTGGATCCTGCTCTCCAACATATTCCTCCTCCTCACTTTCAAAAAAAATTCTATGTAGTGAGCCTTCCATTTTGCACACTTATAACCTAGAACCCATGGTTCTTGACATGTGAAGCACAACATTTTCCTACTTATTTCATCTCGAAGGCTGCCATATTTCTTGGTTTTCTCGACCTAATTCCTTTGGAAAGGAATCGTGTATTTCAACTTTGTTGGGAATTTTATTTTTGGAGGAAATATTGTTCTCAGTAGTGCATCTTGAAGGTATCGATTTCTACTAATGGAATCCTTCACAGTTGCAGGTCTATAGGCCTTCACCAAGCTCTTTAATGGTTCTTCTAAACCTTCAGTGAACTGCCAATATTAAGTGACCTTCCGAGATTTATGTTACCATGACTGCAAGATTTTGAAATATATGAAATATAGGCCTCTGGTGTTCTTACTTTCTTCAGATGCGCCATCTCTCTCAAAGGAATTTCAGGGTCCTTTCTGTCAAATATATCAATGAGTATCCTTGTGAATTCTTCATAGGAAGTGATATTGGCATGACCCAATGTTCTCATGCTATGGTACCACCATTCATTTTCCTCTCCATATAGATGTAAGGTGGCCCTTTTAATGGCATAAATTTCTTCCATGGTATTCATTTGGAAGTATGTGTCAATTTTTTTCACCCATGACCTAGCAATACATTTGGAAGACCCATCAAAACTTGGAAGAGTAACTTTCCCAAGTGTGCGCTGCAACTCAAAATTTTGGACTTGCATCTTGTTGAATCCTTTTGGATTGCTCTGATATTTGAAATTGTAGCATTCAAATAAGAGAATGGAATCATTAAATTCTACACTCATATCCTTATACTCCTCAAAATAAACCTCCAAAGAAACATATATTTCTTTTTGGCATTGTTGCTCCCATGGATGGTGGTCCTAGGAATTTTGGCATTGTGGGTCTAGACGAATCCTATAACTCATGAAGGAGGTTATGTGGACCATTTCTTGAGAAAAAAAATTCCTCGTTAGGTTTCAAAGGTTTCTTATCTCCATCTCGGTATCCAGTACTGCTACCTTCACCAATTTTTGTCTTGAACGCATAGGTTGCCAATTTACCCATAAACTCCCTAGATTCCTCTTGGCTTTTCCTAGCACTTTATTGACCCTTGGCCACTCTATATAAGTTTTACAAAAGAATATTAATGATACTCTCCTCCTTATTCTCAAGTTCATTTTATCTGTTACATACTACATACTTTTCTTTGTCTTTGGTTCTTCTTGGATTAACCCTTGGGTCGAATATGTTACCAAAGCTTCAATATTCCTAGGGATTTTAAGAGGAATATTTGGGATATCCCAGTAACTCATTTAACCTATAAATTAACCACATATATCCAATACCATTATCTTATTCCACTTTATTGGACTCAACCCTAACAAACCAAAAAAATTGAACAAACTTTGTTTTAATTCTAAACTAGGAAAAACTAGTTGAACTCTGCCATAAAAAGTCATTGTTTCCAAATGGTTCCAAACACTACCAAATAAACTTGAATTATCCCAAAAATGGTGTGCAGGGTTTATAAAAATACCAATTAATACAAATTACCCACTAAACACTTCCAAACAATCGATTATGATATTTAAACAGAAAGGAACTTTAGCTGCAAAAACTAGTTATTACAAATTTCTTTGCATAGGAAACTAGTCATGAAATTCGGAACATTTCATGAGGGGAATATTGGAGTTTTTCATTAATTATTGGAAATAAATTTATTTTATATCAATGGATGTTATGAAACCATAAAAACAATAGATATAACTTCTTCAAATGGATAATAAAAACCACCCAAAGTTTAGCAATGAGAAAGGTGAAGAATGTTGCTCCAAAAGTGAGATTTTCCTTCCCAAATGCGCCTCCCAGGAGCCAAATTCGACCCCAATATGCAGCATAGGCTCCAATGGTTCGCCCTATATTCAAAATATGAGATATAATTCCTTCAGTACCCTTCCCAATAGATATCTACTACTCTTGGTGCGCCCTCCACAAGCAAGAACCTTCAACACAACTCCCGACTTTCCGGAAACCACCATCAACTTTTGTTGCTGCAACTTGGAAATACAAACACATGTAGATGAATTAAAACCATATACTGATTACGGAACTTATATACTCCATTTAATATCCGTAGAGAAATCAGAACGACTTCTCCTCTCATGGCTAGCTAGTGTGGAATATTGCACCACCGAAACTAGATACAATTTCAAGGGGCACATCTCCCAAGCATGAAAAGATCACAAGCTCTCTAATTCGAATTGTAAAAATTATCAAAATACATTCCCCTTGGAACCTGCACCTATTTTATTCATTGAGGCCCTTTCCCCCTCATTCTCAAAATTTCCCCTAATAATAATAATAAAATTTGGATTAGTGGAGAGAATAATCGTTCATGATGTTTTTAATTCCAATCTAAGGTTATTTGGCCACATCAGGACTTATCCAACCTTATGAATTCAAATAGGGAAGGAGTCATTCATTTTTAGGGCCTATTCCACCTCAAGTAGCACCCCTTAGATATTTTTAGGCCCTTCGATTTTCATATATGTCATAGAGGCTGTCATAATGTCATAAATGTTGTCATAATGTCATAGACGCTTGTCATAGTGTCATAGATTCCTTGGGAGTTACACTCCACTACTGTGCCCTCTTGGTATATGTTTAGCCTAGATATGATTAATTATATTCCTTTGTGGTTACACTTCCACTAATTCTCCCTCCTTTGTCTATTTTTAGCCTGAGATGTTACAATTCCAAAGATTCCTTCATGATTGGATTCCCTCCACCTTGGATGGGAGTTACTTCACAAGTGGAGGCCAATCACTCCCTATGTTCCCTCTTAGGCTGATTGGAATATTTCCATCTCAATTAAAATTATTTGGCCATTATTATTGCCAAATGTGCATAGTGACTATAGGAAAATTAATTCCCTGATTAATTTTATTTCCACTCAAACCCATGGGAATTGGATGGGTTAGTGGAATGACCATATTGGATCTATGGATTGGAAATTACACTAGTATAATACAAGTGAGGAATATGGATGTCTACCTCCAACCATTCATCAATGAATTCAATAAATTATGGGAAGGGATGCATGTATGCAATGTATCAAGACCCATTTCGGTGGAGAGGAATTTTACATTGTATGGCATATGTGCATACACCATGTATGATTATCTAAGGCTAGGAATTTAATATGGTAGGAATGTTGATTGATTTGCTTATATTCTTAATGTTATTTCACAAACTTAATTTGGTACAACAGCCTTCTTTGGAGCTAATGTCTTCCATATACAATAACATCGCAGGTCTCGTAGAAAAAAACTATTGTGGATGTAAATGTTGTGGACCTTCAATAAAGGCTAGGTGGTCCAACCACCGACGAAATCATGTGTATGATTACTCGAGGGTGTTCCTTCCAAAGGACCACCCTTATAGAAGAGTATTATCTTCTTTCAATTGTAAACCATAGGGAACCCAGAGGCCTAACATAATGACACTGACAGATTGTCTTAGGGAATATGTCACAGAGAAGAACAAGGAAATTGCAAAAAATTTCCATTCAAATGGGGAACCTATGTTCGATGATATTGAATGTTTTGACACCTATGTTGAGAAAACACCCATTGGGATGAAAAGGAAATCTATGTTTTATGAGATTCCATATTGGGAGCATCTTAAGATTTCATACTTACTGGATCCCATGCATATATTCAAAAATGTTTCATCTTCTTTCTGGAGGAACATATCATCGAAAAAAACGTGTTGGAATATATTCATTATATTCCTTGGAAGGTAATAATGTCTTTGTATTATGTCGGAATTTATCCACAATCTTATGTAAAAGAGTAATACATTATATCCCATAGTCATTATGGTAAAGTATACTCTTGATATCCATCATTATATAAAGAGATGTTATTATGGATAATTATATTATCCCACATGCAGTATGTGAGAGTAATTCCTCCAGATCTCTTGGTATATAATAGGGTCAAGGGAGTCACATTAGAACAACATGATGATATAGTGGTATACGCTCATAGATAGTATCAACACATGGTATTGTGATCACAAGCTCTGCTATATTGTATTGGGGTTATTTGTAGTCGCTCTCTTGTAAGATTGAAGGAGATTTCTGGAGATAATAAAATACAACCTTCTTGTGGGCATAGCCCAATTGGGTGAACTACGTATATCTGGTGTATTATTTTCCTTTTTCTCTTTATGTTCTTATTTACTTTGATATGTTACTGATTTCTAAGATAGTTAAGCTATTTTAGCTAGATCTATAGTTCTGACATGGTATCATAGCTAGTTGCTATGATCTAGCACCTTCTATAGCTTTCAATCAATAACTATTATCATATGGGCATTGCTTATTCTTGTAGATTTGCTTTCTATATGGTAGCCATTAGGATTCTCTTCAGATCTCGGCATGTTTCTGCAAATTTTTTTTCAACACTAACCTTATTGTGTAGTTTTTTACAGAAATTTTTCAAGGGGTTCTTGATTGTTTTTCTACAGATATTTATGATTTTTGGATTCTCCTCAAGGAGATCTATCTTTTGGTTTTCAGATCGGCATTTTTCATCCAAGTTTGGTAGAATTTGTGCAAGTTTCCATTAGCGGCTTAATCGGCACTGTTTTCAGCCTAAAACTGGACATTCACGACTTTTGCTTCATAGACAACGTGTGTAACCGCGATTTGCCTTACTGTAAACCCGCAAGTATACTGCAGACCCGCGAATTCCAATGTACAGACCCGCATGTGCTACAGCATACTCGCGCCTTCTCTACTGTGAACAAGCACTTACTTTAGTATACTCGCTACCCTCCTATGCAGAGATGCGCGAGTGCTTTGGAATAACCGTGACTTTACTGTATTGAAACCCGCGAATATTAGATCAGAACCGCGACATTTGATTTTACAGACACGCGCACCCGCAACTGGCTCTACTATAAAACAGCGAGTAATCATGACTATTGTTGTGAAGAACCCGTGAGTGTCAGTTTTATTTGCGAGTCTACTGTGGCAGACCCGCAAGTAATTTTTCTTGGCACCTTTTTTAAGGGGCCGTAAGTAAAAGTTTCTTTTTTTTTACTTAGTTTTTTCAGATTCGCACGGTAAAGTGTATCAGTCTTCTGTTATTCACTTTTTTCTCTTGTCATTTCTAGCATTTGGGTTTATTGTCAATATTTCTATCATTATGACTTCAGAAGTAGCTTATGTTCCTGAACTTGTTGGTCCTAACTATATTGCATGGAAAAGAAAAATGATTAATGTTCTCACGAGTAAGAATATATGGAGGATTGTTAATGGTGAACACCAAAAACCTGTTGATGCTAAAGATGTGGCTATATGGGAAGATAAATGTGATCAAACAAGAGGGCTCATTGGTCAAACGGTTTCATATATTCTTCAGGTAAGTATTGAGGCAGAAGACAACCCGGTTGAGGTATGGAAAATTATTGCTTCTTTATTTGATAAATATGATGATGTTTCTGCTTATTATCTTGAAAAGAAGGTTTTTGAGCTAGATCCTACTAACTTTGAAAGAGTAGAATTGTATCTTGCTTAAGTGAAAACTTTAAATGAAAAATTGAAAAATTGTGGTAAATATTACAAGAAGACAGGCACTTGTCTTATAATTCTTGTAGAACAAAAATTGCCATCTTGTTTTGATATTTTCATCCAAACTAGGAATAGGGCTCTTGAATTGTCTCAAAACACCATGAAACCTACTTTTGCTGATTTTTATAAAGGACTGATAAATGAGAAAGAACAGTTCATTGTTTCAGGACAAGTCTCACCTAATAAGGCTCTTATGGCACATAATAAGAATCCTAAGAAAAATTTTAATAATGTTAAAGGTTCTAGTTCACACACTTCAGATCATACTAATAAATTTGATCTAATGCACATCATGGAAATAGTAAGAAGAAGAATGTGTATGATCCTTGTAAGCATTGTGGTAAAACTAACCATCCTGAAAAGAATTGCTTTAAAGCAAAATGTTTAATGGCTAAGGCTAAAAAGAAAGGTTCTGATGAATCACAAGTAGCTTTATGTGCCTCTGTTATTTTTTCTAGTAGTTCTTCTTCTAATGTGGAATTGATAATAGATTCTGGTGCTTCTAAACATATGACCGGTGATTATTCTTTATTTACATCTTATGACAATAATAAAAACACATCTCAGAAAGTATCTATAGGTGATGGTAAACAACTTTCCGTAATTGGTTATGGTACTGTCAATGTTGCTAATGGTCAATTGGAAGATGTTTTTCATGTTGAACACATGCCCATCAAATTGATTTCTATTTATCATGCATGTCAAAAAGGATATAAATTTGAAGCTTGGCCTAATAAATATGTTCTTAAAGATATCAATAAAAAAATTTAAGTAGTTTCTTCTAGTCCTGTTGATCATATTGTTGGTTTATATAAATTTGTTGGTTTTAATTCAACTAAAAGACAACCCTTGTATTCCTCTGTTGCTCATGCTGATGAACTAAGTAAATTATGGTAGGAAAGATTGGGTCATTTTAATTATGGTAAAATGAAAATTTTAACTAAAATGGTACTTGGCTTTCCCAATATTTTGTATACTAATGGTGTTTGTGAAGGTTGTGTACGTTGTAAACATCATAGAGAAATGTTTGATAAAGGTAAAGCTCGACGTGCTAAAGAACCTTTGCAATTAATTCATAGTGAAATTTGTTGTCCTCTTGAAGTTCCTTCTATATCTCATGCAGTCTATTTTCTTACTTTTATTGATGAGTTTAGTAGAAAATCATGGGTTTATTTTTTGAAAAATAAAAGTGACTCTTTTTCTAAATTTCAAACTTTTAAATCCTTGGTTGAGAATGATTCTGGTAAAAGAATTAAGACTTTGAGAACTGATAATGGGGGGGGATTTGTTAAGAAATAATTTGAAGTATTTTTATCTAAACATGGAATTCAACATCAAACGACTGTTCCTTACACACCTCAACAAAATGACGTTGTTGAAAGGAAAAACAGAACTGTAGTTGAAATGGATAGATGTATGCTTTATTCTAAAGGATTACACACACAAAATTTGGGTCGAAGCCATAAGTTGTTCTAAATTCATTTTAAATAGAGTTCCTACAAAATTTGTTAAGCATGTTACCCCTGAGGAAAAATGGAATGGTAGAAAACCATATATTAGTAACTTTAAGGTGTTTGGTTGTGAATGTTGGGATCATAATCCTGATGAAAAACGGAAAAATTTAGAACCCATGTCTCACAAGTGTATTCATTGGTTATGTTGAGGATTCCAAGGCTTACAGGTTATTTGATCATTCTAATCAGAGTGTCATAATATGAATAGATGTTCAATTTACTGAAGTCTCTCCTCCCCCTGAGTCTATAGAACCTCATGTTACCCTGAATATTCCATTGTCTCCTATTACTCCTATATATGTTACTCCTTCCAGTATTGTTCCTGTTGTTGATCTTAGTTCACCCTCTTCTTCAAGTGTTCCACCTGAAAGTATTGAAGCTCCTGAAGTGACTTATGTTCCTTGTAACCTTCTTGTTTGGGCCCGGAAAACTCTTGAATCTACAGGTAGTGAGATCGGTAACCCTTCCGATACTCGTAGAACTAGATCTAACTTTGCTCTTATGACCAAAGTTTTGGCCACATACAATCCTACTTCTTATTCTCAAGCTAAGGTTAAGCCTCATTGGGAACAAGCTATGTTTGTTGAGTATGATTCTCTTATGAAGAACAAGACTTGGTCTCTTGTTCATCTTCCTTTGGGAAAGAATTTAGTTGGTTGTAAATGGATTTATAAAACTAAGTTTATTGTAGAAGGACGGATTGAAAAATATAAAGCTAGATTAGTTTATAAAGGTTTTAATCAACTTGAATACAATAATGAAACCTTTGCTCTTGTTGTTAAAATGAATACAATAAGAACCATCTTATCTCTTGTTGCATCTTATAAATGGGAAAATACACCAAATGGATGTTAAAAGTGCTTTTTTAAATGGTAATATTAATGAAGACATTTATATGTAACAACCTCCTGGTTTTATTAATGTTGAATCATCAAGTTTTGTATGCAAATTACACAAGTATTTATATGGTCTCAAACAAGCACCTAGGGCTTGGTATGAAAAAATTGATACATATTTCTTGAATAATGGTTTTAAGCATTGTATAATGGTTTTAAGAACTTTGGTGATCATATCCTCATTATTGTGTTATATGTGGATGACCTTTTTATCACTAGAAGCCAACTTGTTTTAATTCAAAGTATGAAAAGTGATCTTCAAAAGCAGTTTGAAATGACTGATCTCAGTATATTGCATTATTTCTTGGGTCTTCAAATCTGGCATAGGGTATTTTTCTCTCTCAGCCAAAGTATGTTATAGAATTATTGGCTCGTTTCCATATGAGTGATTGTAAACCTAATCCTACACCATTTCAGTCCGATGTAAAGTTAACTATTGAGTGTACTACTCCTCTTGTTGATGCTACTCTTTATCGTCGGCTCATGGGAAGTTTGATATATTTAACTCACAGTAGACCAGATCTCTCTTTTACCATCAGTATGGTTTCTCGGTTCATGCAACAGCCTCATGAAATTCATTGGAAGGAAGCCAAGAGAATTCTGAGATATTTACAGGGGACATTGCACTATGGTGTCTTTTATTCGAGCAGTGCTACAGTTTCACTTTTGGGATATACAGATTCTAACTAGGAAGGTGACAGTTATGATCGATGGTCAACTGCTAGTTATATATTTCAACTTGGTTCAGGTCTGATTTCTTGGTCCAGCAAGAAGGTGAAGACTCTTGTTTATCATCGTTTGAAGCAAAGTATAGAGCAGCCAAAGAAGCAGCCAAAGAAGCATTTTGGTTACGGCATGTTCTCACTGAGCTTGGTCTGGTTCCAAAATTGTCCACTCTGTTGAAATCTGATAATCATGGTGCAATTTAGCTTTCTTATAATCCGATATATCACTCCAAGACAAAGCATCTCGACCTCGATGCTCATTACATTCGAGGTCTCGTCGCAGATGGTATTCTTTCTCTTGAGTATTGTCCTACCAAGTAGCAGGAAGCCGATATCTTCACCAAATCCTTAACATTAGCGAAGTATGTGCATCTTCGTTCTTTACTTGGGATGAGGGAAGTTGTAATCAAGGGGGAGCAGTAATGACTCCTTCCTTCCTTAGTGTTAATGAGGGCTTTTCTCCCAGCCATTATTAAGGGGGGGTGTTGGAATATATTCATTATATTCCTTGGAAGGTAATAATGTCTTTATATTATGTCGAAATTTATCCACAATCTTATGTAAAAGAGTAATACATTATATCCCATATTCATTATGGTAAAGTATACTCTTGATATCCATCATTATATAAAGAGATGTTATTATGGAGAATTATATTATCCCACATGCAATATGTGAGAGTAATTCTTCCAGATCTCTTGGTATATAATAGGGTCAAGGGAGTCACATCAGAACAACATGATGATATAGTGGTATACGCTCATAGATAGTATCAACACATGGTATTGTGATCACAAGCTCTGTTATATTGTATTGGGGTTATTTGTAGTTGCTCTCTTGTAAGATTGAAGGATATTTCTGGAGATAATAGAAGACAACCTTCCCGTGGACGTAGCCCAATTGGGTGAACCACGTATATCTGGTGTATTATTTTCCTTGTTCTCTTTCTGTTCTTATTTACTTTGATATGTTACTGATTGCTAAGATAGGTAATCTATTTTAGCTAGATCTATAGTTCTGAAAAAACTAACACAATGGTTCTTAGGAGAGATCTTATTTCTTTGAATATTAAAAAGAAACATTGGCCAAGAAATGAAAGTAGAGGAGGAGATGGAACCTCTTGGTATTTTAGAGAAGTTGATGTCCCATAGATTTTGAAGAAAGATTATCTTTCTTTGGCGAGGGATGTTATATGAGTGTGAAGATGCCTTCAATGTATGGGTCAACTCTACGACGCTACTTCATAGTAAAATAAGATCGGGGTTGAAATCGCATGACCATATGAACATTCTAAAGGTATGCATGTCAATCGCATGCTTCTTTCTCTATAGTTTAGTTTAATATGCTATGCATTCATAGTTTTATGCTAATTAATTTATTATGTGTTTATTTTGTAGTTTCATTATCCTTTGTTCGTGCATGGTTGTGTGAACCATGACTTCCCCAAGGATATATGATGAGCCATATCTAAATTATCTACATTTGTAAGTTGGATTACATCAGAGGATATTCACATGGATAGCATTCCATGTTGGCATCGAGAGATCGTCAAGATTGTTTGCATGTTTGAGAATAAACTGCCCACAAGTTTCATGAACTTACAGGCCCATCATCTAATTCACCTACATGATGAGGTTGGATTAGTTGGGATGGTACCATGTCGTTGTATGTTTTTCTTGGAGAGGTACATGAAAAATTTGAAGGGTTTTGTTAGACAGAGGGAAAGACCCAAGGGGTCTATGGAATAGGGGTACAAACTTTATGAGTCATTATATTATGCTAGTGAATACATCAAAAAAATCTACAACACACTAGGTGGAGTGGTTTGGAACAACCAACGAGATGAGGACAAAAGGGAAGGGGAGCTACTACAAACAAATAGAAAGGCACCTGATACAGAGTAATCCACTTATATGTTTTCAATATTCTACAGAATAATTGTTTATAATGAAATTGAGAATATATATTTGATCTCATACTAATCATTTTCATTTCATGAATACATCAACGAATGCAAAAATTGATGCCATTAATAAATTTGTTCTTTACAATGTGAAGTCAACGCAACCATGGGTCATGTTAAATGAAGAGAAGAGAAGGAAATGGGATAGTGACGAGAAAGAATTTAGATGGTTGAACGATAGAATCATCCCTTATCTTGATTATTTAAAATAAAATATGCCAATGATATGTCCCAATAGTTGGGAGGCTATCCAGGAGATCAGAGAGAAATATGGTGTGCTCGGTCATTACCTGCGTGGTGAAGAGGATGCACTAAACATAGATATTGGGTGTAGAAACTCTATAATAATATATATATATATGTACATTGTTCATTTTATAATGCACATTTGAATTACAACATGTATTATGTTTTCATTAATGATCTGCATACTAAACATATGACAATGTCCATTCTTCACATTTTAGGTTCATTTGTTCTCATCTATGTGGGAATATGGAAATCAATTTTCACTTCGAGGATATTGATAATGGACATGTCACATTTGACTGTGGAGTGGAGGTAGAGTTCAACCAATATATTCATGTTAGTTGTTTCCGCTTGATACGCACCTTGGGTAACATGGAAGAAATATTCAATCCACTGGGTGCCATCGTGATCAAGACATAATAGAGGGGAAGCTAGGTTACTTTGGAAAGATACAAGAGATCATGCAAGTGGATTTTTCATATTTCCAATGTGTTATTTTTAGGTGCAAGTGGTTGGATACTTTCAAGTGGAACAATGTAAAAGAAGGTCATGATATTTGGCTAATATGTATCAACTCTAAAAAGATGTGGGATTAAAAGAATGAGTTGTATGTTTACCTAAAACACTATAACCAAGTGTTTTTTTACCCGAATGTGTTGGGAAAGGATTGGTGGTTCATACTAAAACACGATCCGAGATCAAAACATATTTTTGAAAACAACGATGTTATCATGCCAAGCAAGGAATATAATATGGTTGATGGCAATGAATAGGGATATGTACATGTTTTATTTTGACATTTATGTTATGATCGTGGCATTTTATTATAAGCATCTATAATTGATGAATTTTGTGTTTTCTTCATTTCATGATGTTGGATATGAAAAATTAACTATCATTTATTTGTGGTTGGATCAAATCTTGGGTGTTCACACATTTATTTTATGCATTGGATGTAAAATTATGATTAATGGTTTTTTATTGTGTAATGGAAGTAGATTGTATATTGAATGCACTTATTTTGTATTGAATGTAGAGCAACATATTTTTAATGTAAATAATAATGAGTATGAGTTACCTATCATGTTTTATAACATTACGATATTTATATATTATATGTTTCTACAGCACATAAGTTGTATTCATTTGAAATTCAAGGTCCATGTGGAGGTATATGTGGCAAATTTGAATTTTAAAAAACTTGTGATTAATAACACTTATCTCATCCACATTTCATGTGTTACATGTTATCTACCATTTTATGTGGCAATGCATAAACTATACCAAATTCAACTATCTTTTTATAATTAAATGATGCAATAAATTATACATATTCATAAGTAATGAAATTGTAAATTTAACACATGGAGACCTATTATACTACAAATATATTGTTTTAAAAAGAAATATTATTGATCTTTTTTTATGTACTTTCTTGTGACATTACTCATTAAGGTTGTTAATGTTGTTACTATAACTATTTCAATATTCCTCATCCATCTAAAATCAATTTTGTTACACTCATAGTAACAAGATCTTGCACACTAATATTTGACATAGTAGTGATATGGTAAAGTTAACTAAATGCTTAAATATATTTACAGTTTTAATTTTTTAAAGATTGACGAAATGTTATTAGATTTATTGAATATATTTAAATGTTTTAATTTTGTGTTATAGTTTCAATGTTATGCTAACCGTTTAAGAGTATTCATTGAAATTTAATTGTTAAAATAATGTGCTCCATCGACCTATGGAGTAGGAGATGGTGGTGGGTCAACTCAAAGAGAAGGAGAGTGTGGTTGATTGACCTTTGGAGTAGGAGATGGTGGTGGGTCGGCTTGGTGAGGAGGAGAGAGTGGTCAGATGATTGATGGGGAGGATATGGTGGTTGGTCGGATATTCTAGGAGGAGGATAAGACGAAGGAGGAGGAGGTGGTGGAGGTGTTTTGAATCTACTAGGAGTAGGAGGTGGTGGAGGTGTTTTGAATCTACTAGGAGTAGGAGGTGGTGGAAGTGTTTTGAATCTACTAGGAGGAGGAGGTGGTGGTGGAGACGGAGGAGGTGGAGTACCACCACCCTCAAAAAAGGAATGTGAAGAGATCTGAGTAGGCATCCACCTCTCTAATAGGTTGTCCACACCAACAATATGACACATCAATTACATCATATCATGTGTGAGGGTTCTCTGTATCTCTAAGAAGACTGGGTCCCCTAGGATCCAGTTGACCTGAACTATAACACCCCATATTTTTACTAAGCATGTTTATCAGTCAGACACCTTGCACTTTATTTTCTTATTATCTTATGGACTCAGCTAGACTGAGTGAACTATATTTTTGGCAGGTTAGACCTGATGATATGTTGCTACTATGTTTAGGATGTTACTATGCTCATGTTGATACTACGATTATGACATTATGATGTTACCAATCTCATGATGTTATTATGTTTATGTGGTTACTATGTTGTAGTTATCATGAGATTCTTTTATTTCATAATGACATTGTATGTTTAATAAATGTTCTTGATGAAATGTGATATATATGTGATGTGGTATGCATGATGTGATCGATTTAATGATTTTATGTGATGAAATAAATGATGTTGATAATATGGATAAGATGATGATCGAATGGAAATTTTGTTATAAATGTATGGTTGCAAAGTACTAATTTGCAGGACACAGGGGCTATGTAATAGCTGGATACTTGATATGAAGTATGGTGTAGTACCTATTTTGCAGAGAGCCTTGTTTACCAAAGTTGATGATGCGATGACATAGACCAATAATCTCGATAGCAGCACAGTACTGTTTGGATTGGGCGTAGAACCAAGATGTTGAAAGGAATGGATGGATGTTCCACCCTATATTCCTATAATACCCAAGGTCATGGGAGGGTCGTGTTGAGACACACTCCCCAAGTAGTTGTGATGACGATGGTTGGATTCTTGCTAAAAGAGGCTAGGTCCACTAGTTAGCCAATGCTACCGCTCTCAGGTTCTATGTGGCCAAGTCGGTATAGTTTACATCCACTTTTGTACTAGCAGAGGAAGGATAGGGAGGATGCGGATGTAGGTTAGGATGGGAGGAGATGTTAGTTAGTACTGTTGAGGGTTCGGTATCCCTTGATCTTAACTTAATAGTAGTAGGTGTCCCTTCCTTGAGAATAATTAAATTACTGATATTGTGAAATGAAAATATAATGATGATATAAGTCAATTGGTTAGATTAATGATTGATAATGTTGAAATGATTATGTGGTTGTATGTTGATATGGTCAGGTATTTGTGATTGTCATGTTTTGTATGCATGATTGCTTTGTCAATGCGAACCATTATTATTTTTCATTTAATATATATATATGAGAGATGATGTTTCTTATAGTACATGTACGATCTATTCATGCATTGTCCATGCATGCACACTTTGCATATGTACGATAGTACCAATATACAAATACTTAACATGTTGAATAATTGTAGAAGTTGTCATAGGTAAATATGTTAATTATGCATTAATCAAATTCAGATAATGGATGTTAGGTTATTGGATATTTGTGAAACGAGTCAATTAAGGTATTCAATAATGGTATGTGAAAACTATAACGAGTAATTGATCAAGTGTCGTCAATTATAATTGTTGTCAGGAAATTGTAGTAAGCAAAACATTATTCATATACATTAGCATAATTGTCATTGTTTTACTCAAGTTTTGAGTGGGAGCACTCATTGGATGCAGAATATCTCCCAACGAGTGCTCCCTCTCGAAATTTGAGTAAAACGACAGTGAGATATGTTGAAAATACGAAGAAAAAAGGTAGTTTTTTTCTCTTTTCCTCCAAAATTCATAAATATCATTTTATTATTTTATGTCAAATATGCCATGTCAACCATTATGGTTGAATCTTTTCTTGAAATTCTATTGGTTCTTGAATTCAATCGTTGTTTTTCTTATGAGGTGACTCGAATTCTTATAAGGCACATTTTAGATCGAAAATTTGCTCTAATGAATGTATTCTCCTCATAAAACTTGATGAGGCAAACAACCCATAAGAAGACATGCGTTTGTGGTGTAATAGGGAAAGGGATCAAATCCCTCTCCCTCTCCCAGGCCTCCCACTCTCGTACAACATTATACAAGTCAAAGTGGTGTTGCTGGTCTTGTCATTGCTCTCGGCGATATTGTCTCTAATTCACATAAGTTTCATTAGAAACATAGACACATATATATACATTTTTATTTATCAAAATCAAAAAATAATTTTTTATCTCATAACAAATCACAAGCATAACCGGTGCGCCTTAAAAACAGTAACCACCGTCACCGGAGACCCACGTCGCAAACCTCTGTACTCTTTCACAGAATACACAAACACCCGATAATCAACCACCCTTGTTCCCTAAACCACCATTGGTACCTAGTCACATTGGTGTTACACCTATCCACACAATCCCCTTCTTATTCCCTCCCTCGGGCATAGTAAGTTCACCGGTTATGGCTACCCTTAGTCTACCCGGTTTAACCTTGGGATTACCTGTGTGGTACATTCCCCCTCCCGTCCCCCCGCCGACACCAAATTTCATCCTCCAACCGGTACAACCTATTGTTACCACTACTCAACCTCCTCCTGGTGTCACAATCCCTTCGTCGTCAACGAAACCTCCTCCTAGTCTCAATATCCCTTCATCGTCAACGAATCCTCCTCCTCTTGTCAAGCCCACTGGGGGCAGAGGTCCACAACCATACACTGCTATACCACCCCCTAAGGCAGTTAAACCCCCACCAGTGTTTCGAGCTCCTCCTAAATGCTCGTTGTGCGATGAGATAGGCCATCCAACTCATCAATGCCCACAATTACCAGCACTCCAAGAGCATATGAATATGTTGGACGATGACACCGGAATCCCAGTCATTAGACTTGAGCCACCTCCTCAGCCTCGCGACAGATCACTGCGCACCAACCATCCTTGTGCTATATGCAGTGTTTACGGCCACTACTCTCACCATTGTCCTGATCTCCCGGACTATAGAGCAGCATTGTACGAGTTAAACAACGTCAATTTGGAGATATCTCCTCCCCTCATCGAGGAGATCTACCCACCGCCATCATCCTCGTCGGAAGAAGTCAATACAATCTATATGATTTCAACAACTTTCAAACCAGAACCCCTTGATTTATGGTCTGACTACTTCAATACTGATGAGCAAATTTTGGAGACACTCACTGCACCTGACTACCCTTGGGATGATATGCATCATTGCTCGTATTTCCTCCCGAAAACATCTACATCCACCGCATCCAACCAGCTATCAGTCGAATCGAAAGATTTCATACCCACTAAGGTCGATTGGTTAAAAGACCCCATCCCAGCACCGGATGCCTTTGAAGAAGGGAACATGTCCAACATTTCCCCCATTATACAAATCGATATTTCCACAACACCAGGCAAACCTGAGCTCATCTCGCTGGGCGCATCTTGCACTCAAGCAGAAACTCAGGCATATAAAAAGCTTTTTCAAGAATTCCGTGATGTTTTTGCCTGGTCCTATACCGAAATGCCTGGTCTCGACCCCGCCATTATAGAGCACCACATTGATACATGGCCTGAGGTACCCCCTGTTCGTCAGAAACAACAACCCATTCATCCTTCCAAACTCCCCACTGTTAAAGCTGAGGTCGAGAAAATTCGCAAAGAAGGATTCATTTATCCTATTCCGTACACCACCTGGGTTTCAAACCTGGTTCCTGTCAACAAAAAGCAAGGCACCCTTAGAGTATGCACTGACTTCCGTGATTTAAACCACGCTTGTCCAAAAGACAATTTCCCCATGCCATTCATTGACCAACTCATTGATGAGTGTGCGGGCCATGAAGTCATATCTTTCATGGACGGGTTTTCCGGATACAACCAGATTCACATCCGTAAGGAGGATCAGTACAAGACTGCCTTCACCACCCCATGGGGCACCTTTGCCTATCGCGTCATGCCATTCGGCCTTAAAAATACTGGTGCCACTTTCCAGCGAGCCATGACCTATTGCTTTCACGACTTGCTCCATATCCTGCGATTCTATCTTGATGACCTTACAGCCCGTTCCCGAAAATGATCAGACCACATTAACGACCTCCGGCAAGTTTTCCTGCGTTGTCGCAAATATAAAATCCGCTTGAACCCACACAAGTGTGTGTTTTGCGTTCCGGCAGGCCGGTTGTTGGGTTTCATTGTTTCCCAAGACGGAATTACTGTTGATCCCCTGAAAGTCAAAGCCATCTTAGAACTTCCTCCTCCTCGCACGCTTCGGCAGCTCTAGAGTCTACAAGGGTGGTCCAATTTCCTTAGGCGTTTCGTTCCTGATTACGCCACCAAAGTCCACGGATTCTTACGCTTACTTCGTACCCACATACCCTTTTTTTGGGATGAGAAAGCAGACACGGCATTCGAATCCCTCAAGAAAGCTCTCACACAAGCCCCCTTGATATCCCCACCGGATTTCTCTCAAGACTTCACCCTTTATGTCTCGGCATCTGAATATGCTGTGTCCGAAGTCTTGGTCCAAGAAGATGCCTCTCACCAAGAGCATGTAATTTACTACGCCAGCCAGACTTTGTCAGGCCCACCCCTACGTTACCCATACGAGGAAAGATTAGCCCTAGCTGTAGTCTTTTCCGTACAAAAATTGTGACACTACATTCTACTCAGTCATACCACGGTTGTGGCCGACTCCAACCCTATGGTCTATCTCCTAACCCGGCGGCTCCTACAAGGTCGTGTTGCTAAATGGGTCATTATCCTCCAGGAATATGACCTTACTTTCAGAACTCCTAAAAGCACCAAAGCCCTCGCGCTTTCTCACCTCATCACCGACCTCCCATCCTCTTCATCATCACCCGCTATCCAAACAGATCTGATTGACGAACAAATCTTCATCATTTCGTCTGACGACCCATGGTATGGAAAAATTTTGGTTTACCTCCACACGCAAAAATTTCGACCACACATCGATCGTGACGGACGCCATCGGATACGACACCATGCCCCCCGATACCTCTTGTTAGGAGACGTACTTTATCGACGCGGCATTGATACCATCCTACGCCGATGCCTATCCCATAGCGAGGCAGAACAAGTCCTCAATGATTGTCATAGCGGTGCTTGCGGAGGCCATTTCTCCGGCATGGCCACCGCCCAGAAAATCATTCGGGCAGGTTACTTTTGGCCATCATTGTTTACTGATTGCATCACCGCAGTCAAGCATTGCCAGAATTGCCAACTCTTTGCCCCCAAAGCAAGAACCCCCCCCGCCCCCCTACATCCAGTCATCACTGTCGGACCATTCTGCAAATGGGCCATCGACTTCCTCGACTGCAACCCCACGTCAGCCGGCGGTCACAAACACATCGTTGTGGCAGTAGATTATTTCACCAAGTGGGCAGAAGCCATGCCGACTTACAATTGCAAGGCCGACACTGCAGCACGGTTTTTCTTCAACCATGTTATCACTCGTTTCGGAGTGCCAAAGCAACTAGTCTCTGACCACGGCTCTCACTTCGAAGATGTCGTCTGGAAAGAATTATCAACCATGTTGAAATTTGAACACCACTTTTCTTCCGCCTACTATCCCCAAGGAAACAGCCAAGTCGAAGCGATCAATAAAATTTTGAAGACCATCCTCCAACGTACTGTAGACAAACACAAATCCAATTGGCACCACATGCTTTTCCCGGCACTATGGGCCTACCGCACGTCAACCAAAACCGCCACCGGTTTTACCCCTTTCCATTTAGTTCACGGTGTTGAATCCGTCCTCCCTATCGAGTGCCAGATCCCAGCCTTACATATCGTCGTTGAACTCCTACCGGACACTTCCCCGATAGAAAAACGTTTATTACTCCTAGAGCAGGCCGATGAAGATCGGCGCACAGCCATTCAAAACATGGAAGCAGCCAAACAACGATCAAAACTAAGTTACGACAAACACGTCCACCCAAGAACCTTTTCTGAGGGAGACCTTGTCCTCGCTTACGATCAAGCTCATGATAAAACCGGAAAGGGAAAGTTTGTATCTATGTGGCAAGGCCCTTACATCTTACACACTTGCCTCGGGCATGGGGCATACATTCTGACCGATTCAGAAGGCAATCCCCTACGCAACCCACGCAACGGGTTGTACCTTAAACGATTTTACCCATAGAAAATCTGATGGACACCACCATCCATTCTAGTATAGGCTTACTTTCTTTTTTCACAAAAATTCAAAAACCTAAATATTTTTTTTTCTCTGCATGACCACAGATGGATCCTCTTCCACTCTGCTATGTCGGTTTCGCTGATGGTGCAAGCCATTGGTCTCCCAATCTCGCCTCCGCGGCTTGGGTAATATACTCCCCTTCACATGAGTTAATTCACATTGACGGAGTATGTTTAGGTGCCGCCACCAATAACCAAGATGAATACGATGTCGTGACCGGTCTCCTGGCCGCAGCTCTCCAAATGAGCATCCGTCACCTCAACGTTTTCTTGGACTCACAGCTCCTAGTTTCCCAGCTCAACAATGATTACCAGGTACGCGATCCCTGTCTTTTCAGAAAATTCCTACGCACTAAACAAATGGTTAGACAGTTTGAATCCATTTCATTCACACATGTCCCAAGACACCTCCATAGTGTAGCAGACCATATGGCCAACAATGTCCTCGACTGGCACACCAATCACATCATGTCATAACCAAAATGTGCATCCACGTGCATAACATGTGCCTCCACGGGCATATCCATAAACAAAATGCATCCACGTGCATAACATGTGCCTCCACGGGCATAAACAAATAACAAAAAAATGCATCCACGTGCATAACATGTGCCTCCACGGGCATATACAAAAGACAAAATGTGCATCCATGTGCATACACGACAATATATCCAAATATATATACACATATATATATAAACCATGATAGTCAACATGTCATAGGTGCCCTCAGCACCCGATATACAAAAAATGCATCAATCGTACAAAAAATGCTTCCCCATATGCTCATCAGCATTTGGGAGCAGATACAATATCATCTACTCATCAGGATCCCTAGGCTCCTCCGGCTCCTCCTCCGCTGGCCCCGCCGGGTCATGACGAGCCCGAACTCTCCGCTCTGCCGGCCCCGCTGGATCATCCCGTACACATATCCTCCTCTCAGCTGGCCCTACCAGATCACCTCGTCCACCGTCCCTCTGCTCCGCCACAAACACCGCTGCCCTCAACAGGAGCGACCGCCACTCAGGCGGCGCACCAAAGCAACGCTCCACGACATCCCGGTCCAAGTCTCTCCAGCCATCCTCAGGGAGGCCAGCTAGGATCATGTCCAATGTCTGTCTGACACCCTCTATAGCATCATCTCGAGGGCCAACCCCTCTCCCACGAGCCGCAAATCCTCCACCACGTGGAGGTGGTACCGCTACAAGTGGTCGCGCAACCACCATCGCCCGCCCCTGACGAGCCACGTAGTCGGGCGCTGGTACAGGCCCAACATCTGCACAATGCAAATACACCATCATATACATATCTAACTATAATCATAGACAGATAAGTCAAACAACACATGATATAGTATAAATCAAAAAACACAAAACATACCGTCTAAACTCCAGGCCTGTCCTGGGGCACGAGGCATCTCTGGGTCACCTCGATAGTCCATGCCGGCATAGGGGTAGTCCTCAATCACCAGGGGCATCTGCTCCCACTGCTCATAAAAATCCTCCGTAAAGAAACCGCGGACACCGCCGCCGCCACGAGGCATCATCTGCCCCCACCGCATCATGTGAGGCTCACTCACCAGACCAGCATGAATGGGTACCCGTGGCCGCAAGGTCGGCAAGCGCTCGAAGAAAAAACAGCATAGAAAGGAGGCATAACAGAACTCTCCTCCCTCTCGACAAGGGAGTCCACCAACATCGTTTGTCCCCCAGACAAACGATGTGGCGCAGCAGCACCCAAGATCCATAGAACACATGCCCCAACAGCTCGCATATCCCACTCACGTAGGGATCGCAGACTAATAGAGCTGTTCTGCAAAACGGCATCACCAACACAGAAGGTCTGTAACAAATCCTCCATATCTACACTCGGCGGGATCCTCGGGAGCAAATCTCCCACCTCCCCTAACCGAGGAAACCCAGTCAGAAAATAGACATCCGTGAGGGTGATCTCCAACCTCTCTCCCCCAATAATAAATGCACCCTCTGCCGGCACCCACCAACTCACCAGCTTGTTCAGGAGCCATCTCACTGAACGAATAGGTGGGATCTGAGCGAACTTCAAAAGTCCGCTCACAGCCAGAGTCTGTCGCACCCCCGGATCAGTCTGAATCCTCTCCATCAGATCATCATCGATCTCCCGCTCTCGCCATGAGGACAATGGTCTCCTCAGCATCCTGCCAGAAAACAGAAGAAATTTTTAGCCCCAGCACAAAAATTTTTGAAAAAAAATCCCATCGCGGCTTTTCCACCAAAAGCCGCAATGACCATCGCGGCCTTTCCACCAAAAGCCGCGATGACCATCGCGGCCTCCATGAAAAAACCCGCGATGAACATCGCGGATATTGGCCAGACAGTCGCGATGAACATCGCGACTATCTCCCATGAACTCGCGATGAACATCGCGGGTTGAACATCGCAACTGTCGGCCTGAAACCCGCGCGGTTCATCGCGGGAATAGACCCAAAACCCGCGATATTCCACGTTGGAGGGTCAACATGGAATTTCGCGGCCTTCGGGGGCTCGCCGCCAAACAAAAAAGACATAATTGAAAAGGCTAAGGAAAATAGAGTTACCTGAAACTCGCAGAATCGAAAACCAATGGTGAAATCTCCCGGAAATCAAGAAATAGCTCTAACTGCTCTACCAAACTCGCACGTAACAATGACAAGTCATTTGGGCCCCACGCCCTATTTATAGAAATTCCACCAATTTTCAAACAACCATTGCGGTATCATACGAAGTCCATTTTTCAAACTGTTGGTACCGTTGGAATCATCACAGCGAGAACTTCATGCAGGTTCCTTCCTTTTTTCGTTTTCACGGGGTCTATTTTTTGACCATTTTTTGGCCTCTCTCGGGGCCTCGGTTTGCGTGCCACATCGGCCGTTCTCAGTTTTGGACGTGTCATATATCACCGGATTCAGTTTTTTGCGCTCGTGATGATGCTTGAGATCATTTCTCGCTGTTACGTCTCGATTTTCAGGGCATTTTTTCATGCCCTCATGTCGCCTCGGTTTGCGTGCCACATCGGCCGTTCTCCATTTTCGACATGCCTTATATCGCCGGATTCAGTTTTTCGCGCTCGTGATGATGCTTGAGATCATTTCTCGCTCTCACCTTTAGATTTTTCAGGCATTTTTCTCATGCCCCCTCGTCACCTCGGTTTGCGTGCCACATCGGCCGTTCTCTGTTTTCGACATGTCATATATCACCGGATTCCGTTTTCCACGCTCGTGATGATGCTTGAGATCATTTCTCGCTGTCAAGTCCCGATTTTCAGGGCATTTTTTCATGCCCCCCACGTCACCTCGGTTTGCGTGCCACATCGATCGTTCTACGTTTTGGACAAGTCTTATATCGCCGGATTCAGCTTTCCGTGCTCGTGATGATGCTTGAGATCATTTCTTGCTCTCACGCCCATCTTTTTCAGGCATTTTTTCAAAATGCCACTCATCACCTCGGTTTGCGTGCCATATTGGCTGTAGCCCCTTTTTCGACAATCTTTCTATCACCGGATCCAGTTTTCCGCACTGATGATGATGCTTGAGACCTCTTCTCACCCTCATCAATCCCTTTTTGTTCGGTATAATTTTATCCTTTTTTCGGGCCGAGCAACCCCTTTTACGAAAAAGGCACTTAGGGAGTTTCTGTTAAGCTCTTTTCTGACTCTTAAAACAATGAAAAGATTGCCGAGCAACCTTGCTTCCTTTCATGCTCGTTAAATGTATCTGAAAGGGCGTCTACCTGGTATAAGTTTACCCCTTTTCCGGACCTTGTAGACTAATTACGAAAAAGGAATACTCTAGTCACATCGGCTAGAAGAGTTCTCCATTTGCATCATTTTATGCTTTTTCGGGCCTTGGAGACTAAAGTACGAAAAAGAACACCAATAGAGTCCACTTACCGCTTTCAGACTCTCTAAACATGAAAGCAACCATGAGCACGAGCCGTCCTGGGCTCACAAAATCCACAGGAACGTACCATTTCAGAGCACACTTTTATCCCTTCTTGGAGCTCATTAAAACTACGAAGAAGGAATCAATGGTGCCCCTTGGCGCCACGACAGATCATATCTACTCATATGGCAGCTTCCCCATTTTTGGTCGCCTTTGTTCAGAGTATTCTGCAGTATGTCACCTTGAAAATCCCTCAACAGCACCTATTAGCTCATCCTCCCCCCCAGAGTCAATATATACCATTTAGTCCCTAAAAGTCATGATCCCCACACCTACAAGTCAATTCCCTACGCTGCCAGGTCAACCATTTCATCATACTCTGAACAAAGGAAGTTTGAGTCTACCCACTTTATGACCCAGTTATTTCCCATCCCCGTGAGTATGTCAGTCCTACCATCAGTACTACAACACTTCAGTTCTACACCTCGTGCTCCTATCAAGGAAACATCATTGCCTTGTTAGTTGCTGATCTCCCTCTGTCGACGACAACCACATTTATTCCAGAGAATAGACCTAGAGGTCCCTGTGTCTTGGACTCATCACCATTCATGATGAGTGCCTACGAATCATTTCGAGAAGACTCCTCAGTGCTTCTCTAAATGGTTGTTTCTCACATGCTCGACTTCAACACCTTGATCACATCGTTGAGACTCGCACAGGGCATTGATCCTTTCAAGTTTTTCTTCGAAGACCCCGGATACCTCCTGACTCTTCCACATTTGAGAGTCTACCTATGGAAACAACCAGTTACATTTTTTCTATAGATATTCGGGTTGCGCATGGTGATAGTATTCGGAAGCCATCCAGTTATATGCTTCCTCGAGTTTTAGTTCAGTATACCCTTGATCCAGCAGCTCATCAGTTCCTCTAAGTCCACACTCAGCAGCACATCAGTTATTCCAGTATATCAGTTATTGAGATCAGTTATGATCAGGAGTATATCCCAAAATAATGTCCCCCCTGGACCATTATGATGTACCAGTAGATTCTTTATGTATTAGATCCCCCTTCTTGGGACTAATTGTTATGTATATGTCTTGATACGAGCATGGGAATGCCCGCCTCGTCCATTATCAGAGATTATACCTCATTCATATTGAGGCCATGTAATATGTTTTGTTTTTGCAGCTTCCAAGGGCCATGGCTCCAGTCTCCAACCGGTCTCTTCTCTCCCCTAAAACCCCAGAAAAAGACAAATGGACTATGATGTCTATCGGCCATATGATGAGCTCCTGCCCTCACACATCAGGGGGCAATCTGTTAACACCCAAAAAGTGCTCACTAGCTCATTTCCCTATTCACATGACCCATTTGTCCACTTTTTCACCATCTGAGCCTCTGAAACCAACAAAAGGTCACCAAAAGACCTGAGTACACCCCTTTTTCCATCAAAAAATATTATTTTTCCTAAAAAAGCATAAAAAACCCTCAAAAAGGGTCCAAATTCCCAAAAATATTAAAAAGGGAATAAAAATATTAATTTTATTCAAAAAAGGAAAAAGGAGGGAAAAGTACCTAAACCATGTTGGTCAATACCATTTGGTTTCCACAAAACCACAAATGGTATTCCCCACCACCAAAACCTATAAAAAGGTGGTAGGGGCTCCTCATTTCACATCCATCCATTATCTCATCCTCATGCTGCCGAAATCTCCCTTGAGCATTTTAGCCATTGTAAGCAACCTTGGAGAAGGAGACCTCTTGGAGCTTGGAGCTACTTATCTTGGGAGTTGCTCTACATCAACCTTCACCATTGGAGGTATTACTATTGCAAGCATTAGCTTGCCCCATTTTTAAATACAAATTTATTCTTTCATATTTTCTTGTTCTTGTTTTTTAAAATATTTCCATTATTTGCTTAGATTCTTGCATAGATCCATGATTAGTTTTGTTTAGATTAGTTTCTTGTTTAATTCTATTGAAACTGCTGCTACTAGTTAGCAGGTGCCCATAGCACTAAGCTTGGTTGCAAAACCAAGCCAACACCTACGGTGCTCTAATATAAGTGCACCACTATCGGTGCTCTAGCATTAATATATATTTTTTGGATTTTTAGTGTTAGTGCGTTGTATATAACCATACAAACTGTCGCAGTGCGTCAAGATATATAGAGCACCGATATATTTGAACACTAAGTTCATTATTTTGTCAATGCGATGAATATATATAGACAAACTGATTGCGATTTTCCAGTATATATACAGAGCACGACAATGTTGAAAAAAATTTAAAAAATATATATATATATATATATATATATATATATATATATATTGTTCATTATACAGTGCTCTTTATATATACAGGTGCACCGGCTCTAGTGTGTAAATATATTTAAAGAGCATCGCTTTGTTAAAAAGAAAGTATGGTTTTTGTAGCGGTGTGTATAGTTAACAAAAATGCATCATGGACCTGAATTTTATGTTTTATATATGATGCTCTTTATATATACATGTGCATCTATATATTTAGAGAGAATCATGTTTAAAAAAAAAAGAGTTTAAGATTCATGGCGGTGTGTGTAGTTTACTAAAACGCATCGTGGGCCTTAATTTTTTTGTTTACTAAACGATGCTCTTTATACATCCTGACACACCATTAATGGTGCATCAATATATTTACAAAGCACTTCTTTGTTTAAAAAAAAAATTATGGCTTCAATGGCGATGCACTTAAATTTGTTGTTCCTTCTACGTTTTTTTATATATACCAATGCATTGATAGCGACGCATCAATATATTTACAAAGCACCGAGTTTTATTAAAAATTGTCTTGTGGTTGCAAGGTCGTGCATTTAGGACACTAAAACTCACTATTGCCCTAAAAAAAATTGTTAACTAAATGGTGCTCTTTATATATATCAACACATCGTTAGTGATGCATCAATATATTTATAGAGCATTGCATGTTTTAAAAAATGGTTTTTATGGTTTCAATGTCGATGTGTTACACAATAACCATGGTGTGTGAATGTTGTAATGTGGCCCCTATTACTGGTGCACTTTGTGTTTACACACAGTGCATCGATATTAATGATGCAAGCTTAACTTACGACACGCACCGCGCATATTTTTTAATATTTTTTAAATGGAAAATTTAAGTTAAATTTTAATTTTTAATCCACTAAAAAGATAAATGAGAAGGTTATAATAAAGACAATACCTAGATTATTTCCCACCTAGGAGGCATGGTTGCTACATACACAACAAATTATTTTTTCCACCAGTTTGGAAAAATTCCAACTCCACAAACGAACCAATCCACGTGAGAAATATGAGAAATAAGGAGCACCACGTGCAGGGGGTGTCAGCGAGAAAGTATGGCACTGGTGAGTAGGTGGGCCTAGGTGGTCTACAACACTAAAAAATGAGTCAAATGAGTTATTCAGTGTCATCTTTTATTTTTACCTTATTGGGATGCACTTGAGTTAGTGGAACACCTTTTGTATGAGGCACACCGATGCACTTCTCATTATAGAGAGCACACAGGTATTTCTATTTTACAAAATGAAAAGAGATTATGATTTTTATTATAATATGTTGAATTATATTACTTAGTGCACCAGTGCGTCTTAGAGGTTATAACGCATTGGGTTTTCCTATTAGAAAAATTAAAAATAATTATTTTTTTTGGTCGAGGACGGGATTTTTTGACATAAAGCAGTGCATTGCATTGTTAAACGCCCTGGTGCATTCCTTTTATTCCCATGCACCAAACAATTTTTCCAAGAAAAATGAAATAAACATATTTTTACAAATTGCATTGAGTTATTTTGACATCGGTTCTTTGTTTCATTAAGTGTATCAGTGCGTCATTGATGTTAGCACACCAACGTCGCTAGGTAGATTGGGAGAACTAGCTTTTTTCTTTTAAAAATAATTAGAATTTATGGTTTTATGTCATTTAAACGTTGTGTTTTACTCTGTCATGCACAGGTGCATTTTTTCCTTAAAACACACTATCGAGTTTTGTCGAGAGATTAAAGTTATATATTTTGTTGAAATGAAATCGAGTTATTTAACTTCGGTACATGTCCTAATTAGGTGCACTGGTTTGTTGGTGCTTTTACTTTTTTGGTGCACCAGTGCATCATGTTAATAAGCACACCGGTGTGTTTGATATGTTTATGTGCGCCGATTAAAAATCTTTATTCACCTGCCTCCACTATCAGCCTCTGCTATAAACGGATAAATGGGATCTTTCTTTTAAGATTTCACATAAAACTATGCTAGAAGGTATTTTCCTTGTAGTGCTCTCTTGTGTTCCATGTGCCTCATGGGATTTGAACTTCCACTAGTGCATATTGATCGTTGACCCTCGCCAAGAGATTGAGGTCCCCTAGTTTGTGCCATCAATAGATAATAAGAATTCCTCTCTAAACACATTATATAAGACTACTCCATGAAAGAATGTTTTCCATATTGATTGGTGTCATAGTCTCTTCCACTACGATTGCTTTTCCTTTATCTCTACTAACTATTGTTGGAGTAGAAGTACCTTGTACTGACTAATCTGCACTGTCGTTTATACCCATGCCACTATGATTATTTGTTTCTGAATATTTCTTAGTGTTTGATTTAGATCTATTTCCCATTTCTTTCTTTTTAGCTTTTTCTTCCGCTTGTATTTTATCTTCCTCGTGTCTTAACTTTTCATCTTTCAATTGATCTTCTTGTTTCTTTTGTTCTTCAACTCTCTTTTTTTCATTTTCTTTTCTTTGTTTTTCTTCTTCCTCTTTAATAGCTATTTACATTTCCTACTCTTGTTTCTCTCTCACTTCCTTCGGTCTCTCATGTTCCTCTTGTTCTTTGGATGCTTTAATTTTTTCATCTTCCTCTCATTCTTTGGATGCTTAAAGTCTGTCATATTCCTCTTTTAATTTATTTTCTTCCATGATCTTCAATTCTTATTCTTGTTTTTGTTTTAAAATTCCATTATTTATTCTTTCTTTATCTTGTTTCTCTTTTAATTTTCTTTCATCTTAAACCTTTTGATCTTGCTATTGTTGTTCCTTTCATCTTTTTTCTTCTTCAACTATCTTTATTTTTTCAATTGTAGTTTCATTGGCTTATTGATGAATATGATATTTTCTTCTATTTAACACAGTATACATCTTAACAAGATATGTATACTCAAAACGAGAACTCTTTCCATAAAAATGTATATTTTTTCATAAAAAACAACCCCCGAATCGAAGAGTGGTGTATCGATAGCACCTTTTTTTTTTTGGGGGGGGGGGGGGGGGGGTAAAATCACGATTGTTTTGAAACCCCTACAAGTGTCGATGCAATCAAAACCCTAAACCAACCCCCAAATTGAAAAGTGGTGCTACTGGTAGCACCCTTTTTTTCAGGGCTAAAATTACAACTATCTGAAAACCCCAGTCGATGTGAGTGCAATAAAAACTCAAAATCAACCCCTGAATCGAAAAGTGGTGCTACAAGTGGCACCCCTTTCTTCCATCGGGTTACACTTGCATTAATTTCAAAACCATGCATGGTGTAAAAAATGATTTTATTTTTTACTTTTAAATAACTTTAAAAAAAATAGATATGCCAATTTAAATTATAAAAGTATTTTTTTTCAAAAAAATAAAAATTCAATGAATGTGAAAAAAAATAACAAGAAAACATGCAAAAGACATATAAAATTTCAAAATATCCATTTTTTTTTAAATAATAAAAAATTTACATAAAATATAAAAAAAATAAAAACAAATATTAAAATAAAATTTACATAAATATATATATATAATAAAATGCAAAATAAAACAAAAAAAATTAACATAAAAAAAATTAAAATTAAAAAAAAAAACATTTTAAAAATAATAACAAAAAAATAAAAATGAAGAAAAAAAACATTTAAATAAATAAAATCAAAATAAATAAAAATTATAAAAAATTAAATAAAAAAACCATTAAAATTAAATTAAAAATTAAAAGCCCCCACGATGGGTGCCATCATACCAATGACACGTGCCAAGGTCATGCGAATTTGGACTAAGCATGAAAGTGGTGGGACATGCAGGATGGCAAGTGGTCTCTCCTGCTTCATGCTAGTCCACATTACTAATCCAATCATTATGAAGCATTTATGCAGATGGAATGCCCTCTGAATCGGTAATTGGTTGACAATACAGTTTTCTAAATTCTCCCCTATGTGAGCTTTCATGGATTTCAGTGGAAATTATTGTCATGATGAGAGGGATTTTATCAATGCCATGAAGTTTCTATGTGGGCGCTTCCATCATGGGGACTGTCTCCATACCTACGATGCCAGGCCTGGTGTTAACACCCAAAAAGTGCTCACTAGCTCATTTCCCTATTCACATGACCCATTTGTCCACTTTTTCACCATCTGAGCCTCTGAAACCAACAAAAGGTCACCAAAAGACCCGAGTACACCCCTTTTTCCATTAAAAAAGATTATTTTTCCTAAAAAAACATAAAAAACCCTCAAAAAGGGTCCAAATTCCCAAAAATATTAAAAAGGGAATAAAAATATTAATTTTATTCAAAAAAGGAAAAAGGAGGGAAAAGTACCTAAACCATGTTGGTCAATACCATTTGGTTTCCACAAAACCACAAATGGTATTCCCCACCACCAAAACCTATAAAAAGGTGGTAGGGGCTCCTCATTTCAGATCCATCCATTATCTCATCCTCATGCTGCCGAAATCTTCCTTGAGCATTTTGGCCATTGTAAGCAACCTTGGAGAATGAGACCTCTTGGAGCTTGGAGCTACTCATCTTGGGAGTTGCTCAACATCAACCTTCACCATTGAAGGTATTATCGCAAGCACTTGCTTGTCCCCCATTTTTCAATACAAATTCATTCTTTAATATTTTATTGTTCTTGTTTTTTAAATGTTTACACTATTTGCTTATATTCTTGCATAGATCCATGATTAGTTTTATTTAGATTAGTTTCTTGTTTAATTCTATTGAAACTGCTGCTACTAGTTAGCAGGTGCCCATAGCACTAAGCCTGGTTGCAAAACTGGGCCAACAGTTTTTGGCGACTCTGCTGGCTTTGAACAATAGATCTCAAATTTTTCTTTCAATTTTAGTTTTTTATTAGTTTTTAGCCTTTAGATCCATAGATCTGCCATCCTAGACAGCAGATGTATTGCTGCTCTAGGTTTTGGCCCCATCTATTGCCATTAACAGCCCGGAATTCTCAATTTTTGGGTTCGTTTTTCGGCTCCCGTGCACGGCTTTCACCTCGCGGTTTTTAGCCTAATAGTCGCGCGGCTCATCGCGGCTTTTCAGCTTTTTTCCGCGCGATTCCCCGCGGCTTCGCGGCCTATTTCCGCGCTGCACAGTGCGGCTTCGCGGTCATTTTCCGCGCGGCTCATCGCGACTGTGCGTCAGAAACCCGCGCGGTCCATCGCGACTTTTAGCCCAAAACTCGCGCGGTCCATCGCGACTTTTAGCCCGAAACCCGCGATGTGATTTTTTGGCCGCGCGGCTCAATTTTCAAACGACCATATCTCCCTCTCCCGAACTCCGTTTGAAACGATTTTTTTTTTCAAATTGGGTGTTTTCGATCAAGGAATACAAATATGCTATTAGATTTAAGAACTTTTTCATAGAAATTTATCTAATCTTTTATTTTAGTTTTATTTATCACTTCAGTTCACCCATTTTGGCCCATATTTTCCAATATTAAAATTCCAGCATTGTTTACAGCCATAGGAAAATTTTACTATTTAAAATGCACATTTGAATAAGTCTTTTTAAAAATTTTCAGAAATTGAAAGAAGGATTTGTTTGCATTTTATCTAGATTAAAAAAAAAAAATTACTGTTTACTTCCTTCATATTTTGCCCATAGCAATTTTTGAAAAAGAAATCCATTTATTTCTTAAAGAAGTTTATTATTTGCTTTCCTGTTCGAAAGATCCTTTGTTTTTTGAATAGTCCTTGAAAAGCATTTAATTTCCATTTATTGAAAACGTCATAATATTTGCTTTGTTCAAAAGATCCTTTGTTTTTTGAGTACTTAGCATTTACTTTTTCATTTTCAGTTTAAAATATCACACGTGCACCCAATCAAACACTAATTTTAAACTGAGCCTTAAAACTTACCCTAATTTCAACCCACTTTTAACCCCACTTGGGGAACACTAAAAGAACTTTGTAGCTAGGTAGTATTGAGGGGATAGGTGTTCCAATAACACCCCTCAGTTATTACATCTGAGACATAGTTGTTGTCCTTTAGGGAGCTAAAATCTCTTAGTATTTATTGGCACAGTCACAACCAGTTTATGGGAAGGCCTCTCCCCTAGGAGGGTTGAAGTCGCAAGGATGGTTCCGGAAGCCTGAGTGGAATACCGAAATCCATTCAGTAACCGAAGGGCTACCATTCGCAGTTCTCGGGATATCCCTGTATTGGGATATTGCGATCAAGGACCAAACGACAGATTTACCTTTTCTCGACGTGTCATGAACGGAGTATCCTAGTAGCCATTCTTTAGGATTGATTACCCGGTGTCCCTCCCGGTAGGGGGATATCTAGCCGTGGAATTAACACTCAATATTGTCTGACTTGGATTTCATCACCTTGCAGAGAATATAGTTTGTTGATTCACAATACTTTTAGTTATGTGTTTGCATGATTCAACCCACCTTTGGTCTAGTTACACCTATTTTTTCTAGAATCTGTTTGCATGTTGGTACTCTGACCATTTGTTGCATCCCTCCACTTATTGTAGCACAGCTGCTAGAATAAGTGCCCTTTTTTGAGGTTGATTTTTTGGCCTGAGAGCCTTCATTTTCACTCCCCTTCTTGCACCCTTGGTTGCATTAGGGTTTTGAGTTTTTTATACATTACCATTTTACACATCCAGATTTTTTACACAAAAACTTATTTTCTCACCATTGAGAATTTTAGACGCTCTCGTCGTCTACAGGGAGAACTCCCAGAGTTCAGTCTACTTGGCTCGCCACGTCACCGACGCCGAGCCTTATCCCTTGACTCGACACATCGTCGATCATCTAGACAGTCATCCGATTCTGACACGCCTCACTTCACTCCTGATTCTGAGGCAGAATCCGAAAACCCCACAGAGTTATTCCCAACCACCATTATGGCTGGAACACCATTTGACCCACTATTTACCAGCACCATAGGTGAGACATCCACAGACCCTTCTGCTGCGATGCCATCCATGGCAACAACCACCCCCCTGGGTATGCCCAATATGGGCAACACTCCACATTTAGGAATGCCCAACACAGGGCCACCTCCTGTTATAGGAATTCCCAACACAGGGCCACCACCTGTTATGGGTATGCCCAACATAGGGGTCACACCCCCTCTGGTTTCCACAAACCCTATCCCAGGAATCCATACTGCTATTCCTAACCCAAGTGTAACCCATGTTGCACTTGGAGGCGTCGGCCCATACCAGACCACACCTATTGGAGGGCACATACCCTCCATACCTAGCATACCTTTAGGCGCTACTGGACCCCTACATCATACCACAATGACTAGGCATGTCCCAGTCCCAGTCACTACATCTGCTAGCTTACCATACATGGCGAGTCTGAACCTACCAGACTTAGCCAGACTCACCAATGATCCTATCAGACACGATCCTGCGTGGCCTCAAATGCCCACCAAAATCCCCTCTGACATCCCTAAGTTTGAGGGTAATGCAAGTGAGGACCCCCAGAACCATATCATGTCCTTCCATTTATGGTGTTCCTCCAACTCCATATATGATGACTCTGTCCTCCTCCGGCTTTTACAGCGCACCTTCACTGGCTCTGCAGCTAAGTGGTATATCGAGCAGCCCCATGGGACGCATGCCACCTTTACCTCCCTTGCCTCGACCTTCCTGCAGTTTTTCCAGTTACCTGTCCGTTATGATGCAGGAGTCGAGATCCTACTGTCTTGCAGACAGAATACGGCCACCCACATCACCGACCACATTCATGAGTGGCGTCAACGCCGAAGCCTCTGTAAAATCAAGTTAGACGACCGTATCTTCTTAGATTGGTTTCTAAAATCCCTCCTCCCTCTCATTGCGAAGGATGTGGCATCCGAAAGACCCCAGTCTGAAGAAGAGGCCATCCTCAAAGCCCAACAGTTTGATCTCATTTACGCCCAATCGGGTTATTTGTATACCATTATTCCAGACGCCCCTCGGGGCGAGTCATCCCAACATGATGCACCGGGGGCATCCCATGCCGTTGATGGCATCATTGGTCGTATGGCCGCACATCCCCAACCCTTTTCCATTACACATCCTAGCCATGGTCCTGACCTTTCGTGGGCTACATCTCAGTCTGGAGCAACCAGTTCATATGCTCCCATGGCACATCACCACCATACCCATGGACCTTCATGTCCACCTCAGTGTTTTGGTCATGCACCACCTGCATACGCCCCCCCAGCTGCACCTCAACCATTGTACTATCTGTTTGTGTCAGAAATTGTTACTAAGGCTAGGGTAACAAGCCAACACAATCTCAAGGATAGAAATCAATTCAAACTAGGGTTTAGGGTTTTGTTTTATATGTTTTTGGTCATAAATTCAAGAGCATAAAGGGAATACATTCAGCAGATAAGTAAAAACTAAATCATACACATATATCGATGAAGATGCATATATATCACAGGGATCCAACAAAAAGACTGTAATGAAGTTCACACATAAAGGACAAGCACCACTAGAAATTACACATCAACCAGCAATGAATTTGTCATTCATGAAACTAAATAAGTTCAAAATGAAGCCAACACAAATCAAATGTAGGGTAAAGAGTCATATATTCATAGTTTCATCAATAAATGCATATAAGAGTTTACAGTACCTATCACTGAACAAGTCTGAAAGTACAAGCAGCTAGCAGACCTCCCAATGCTCTCCAAAATCAGAACCCTTACAATGTTTTTCTTCTCCTTCTAAATAGTTTCTCTTCCAAAAAGCAGTTAGGTTTTTCCTCCTAACTCTCCATCGAATTACTAGGTCAGATAAAATAAAATTTACATTTTTACAAAATTACAAGTCTGCTAAAAATAGCAAATTCTTTAACTAAACAAAAAGTTTGTCTAAAATAACTCCTAACTAGTAACTGCCTCATATCTCCTTCGCTGCCTCCACAAGAAGAGATATACCATCTGGACTTGAGGACCTTCTATTTATTCTTTTATGTTTCTTTTCCAGCTCAGCTATCTTTTTCTGAAGGTGTTCATTTTCCTGTTGTAGAGTTTCAACTGTCTTTTCCAGCTCTGAACAGTGCTTGTCAGAAGCCCTTTTTCTTCTGAGTGCTTCCTTTGCATCAACCATCAATTCCTGAAAATTATCATGAACATCCTGAAGATCCTCTCTTAATCTTCTATTTGCCATCATCAAGCCATCATTAACTTCCTGCATGTAATTCATTTGGTGCTTATATTGTTTGACAGTCTTCTGTAGATCTTCCCTGTCATAATTAACCATTTTCTTCATTGCAAAATCTTGCTCTTCATTAGGCTTCCAAGGGATATCAAATTTCTTAAAAATTTCTGCTTCTTCTGTCAACATTTTCTCAGGAGTGTTTTCAATGATGAGCTTTGGTTTTTCATCTTCTGCTAATTTCACTGAATTAATCTCCTCTTTTTTACATGGCTGCATTTTATCTATTTTTGCTTTGTCATCCTCCATGGCTTCTTCATCTATGATGGTCACTTTATCTGAGTTCAATTTAGGGTTTAATAATTTCTTCATGTTTAACCTCAGCTTATTTTTCGACCTAGTTTTAGGTCTCCAGAATGTAGCTGCCTCTCCCATCATCTTCAGTTTTCTGCCTTGGTACCTAACAGAAGCTAATTCCACCACTTCTAGCTTATTTATTTTCTTGTTAGGTTTCCTGGTTGTGCCATCTAAAACTTGAGCTTCTTCAAATTCAGTTTTGACCTTAATCTCAGAAACAGGCTGTTCCTCTTCTAACATGTATCCTTCATCATCCGAGAGGATTGTAATGGGGTTTCTTGGCCGAATAGGAATTTCTTCTTTAGCTACAGGAACTATTTTAATATCAACTTTCCTTTCATCCTGAGGATATGCTACAGGCAATGATTTCTTTTCAAGCAATTCCTTTTTGTCTTCAAATAGTGTGAACTGGTTTTTAGTGTGATCTGGAATTTCTTGAGGCTGACTGTCATCCTGTCCTTTTTATGCTACCTGTTTTGTCATCTTCTTAGCTTTAATGTCATGTTTGCTTGTAGGTTTGACTGAATGGCCTAACTTTTGCATCATTACCTTCCCCTTGTCAGTCTGTCTTTTTGGTTGTTGATCTTCTCTTTTAGGATGAACACCTGACCAGAATAAAAAGAAGTCCCAAGTCCTTCCCTCATGCTACAACACTGTAGTGATGATTAGTTTAATGAGACCATGATGAAAAAGTGACTGAGAAGTGTGGTCATCATGCTGTTTTATCTTGCTTGACATTTTCTGCAGGCTTTTAAAGAAAAAGAAGGGCAGATTCATCTTAGAGATTCCTGCCATATGTTGAAGGAACCTGAGATGATATTTGAATACCAATGAATATCTTCCTTCACAGGTCACATAACTTTGAAGTGTTCTTATGGGTTCAATCCACTCCTTTCTGAAGTTTTGAATGAAGATACCCTTATTCCAGTCAGGAGTCACATTAGGCAACAAATACCTTTGGGGTTCAAACTCAAAAGGTGATTTTTTGAACCAATGCTCACCCTCATTGCTAATCTCAGTAGCTTCTGCTATTAATTACACAGATAACTTGAATTTCAGAGCATCCATCATAATCATATCATTTTTAAGTGCTTTAGCAAACTTGCAGGTGACCTGTGTATCGAAGCCATCAATCTTTTTGAAAAACTTTAACCATCCTGCCTGCTGAAAAAGTTCTGCACAGTCAGGAAGCTTCTGAATCCAGGTTAAGTCTGTGGGTTCAGCCCTGTTGACCTTACCACTTTTGCCACTTTTCCCCATATTTTCTTTTCAGTAAACAGGCACAATCTGTCTTAGGTTTCAAGAAGTGTTTTGTAAACTGATTTCTTATGCTTTGGGCTATTTTGAAATTTTCTACAAACCCTTGAACAGACCTTCAAATTCAATGTTCTCTTCTCTCAAACATGCAGCTAAGTGGATATGTTCTCCAAGCAAGTGACTTCATGAAATTCTGATAACTTTCAACAATGTCTAAACCATTTTCATAAACCAACAACACCTCTACTGTGTAAGAATAAGCATAACAGATACGTCTACGAGTCCTCTCAATGTTCTTTCTGGAATTTTGAATGTATAGGAGAGCAAATGATGAAAATCTTCATTCAAACTGTCATTTGCATTTCCCAGGCTAAATATTTTAAATTTGAGACTATTCCGCTGCTCTGTTCATGCATATTGCTCATACTAGCTTCAGATAATTATTTCTGTGGTGAAATGCTCATTTTATGCTCTATTTTATCATTTCCAGCCACCAATTTTTCCAAATAATTGTGGAGCGAAAAAGACCCAAATTTTCCAGCTATAAGGGTTTATATCGGAATACCTGTCAGCTACTCATCTGTCGTGGCTTACAGCTTCGTTTTGGGGTATCAATGGTCTCCTCTTATGATCATAGGTGTCCTCATATCGTTTCTTTAACTGCTGGTGAATGAATTCGGAAGCCCTAATTTTCGCTGGCGATAAAACACACCTGTCTCCTCTCCACAGCAACACAATCCACCGTTTTAGCAGTGAGCTCTCCTTCACGAACACTCCTGTTCTATAATGATGCGTGTAACAAGAGAAATTTGACAGCTAGACCGGGATTTGCTGGTTTCTGGGCAACTGATCCCGCATACCATGCAATGATGAGCTTGTTTTACTTCGTGACTAGCAACCAACTAAAATCATGCTCAAACTGCTGCAAACACGTGTTAAAACACTCACACAAGGCGATTAGACACTCCCATTCTGCATCATGATTGAAATCAGTTCGAAAATTGAAAAAAAACACAGGCCACGATATTCCTGTAGCGCGCCCTTTGTTAAACTTTTGTATAGCGCTACAAGAATAACTTTTAGGCCAAAATTTAGCAGTTTTTTAACTTTTTGCTAATTTGTCGGAGCTTCTAGCAGTTATTTAGTTTAAGAAATAAGTTTAACTGTTCTCTAAGACATTAATGATTCTACTTTTGATAATATGACTCTCATTGACCCCCTTTACAATATAAAAAATCACCAAAATCAAATAAAATCTGAAAAGAATGGGTTCAAAACTTACTTAATCACCCATAAAGTTTCTAAGATGACTAAAACTGAAACTTAAAATCAAAAATTTAACTGAGGTAGATTCAAAAACAAACCAAAACTGGATAAAATAAATCAAAAATGAAGAAAAATTTACTGACTTAACACTATCCAATAGCTCAAGGTTACCAACAACCCCAGCAGGCAACTGGACCACCTCAGGCACCACAGGCTTATTATCCACCACAACCTGCTCCCGCACCTGCGGAGAACCAAAATCCTCCCACTGCTCAAGGGCAAGTGTATACACAGCACAACCAGCCCCAAAACCAAAACAACCAGCGCAACCAAGGTGCGGAACAGAACCGTGGTAGAGGTCGTAACCGCGGTAATAACCAACAACATCAGCAAGGTCCTCCACCTCCCAATCCTCCGCAGAATAACAATGCTGCTCCTCCCAACCGAAATCCGGATCGGAATCCTAAGCAGCCTAGAAATAATAACCTCAGAACAAACCACCCTTGTTCTATTTGCGGAGTCTATGGTCATTACACGCATTCTTGCCCACATTTGGAGCGAGCTCGGCAACTCTGGACCGACGATGCACATCGTCAAGGGCAAGCGGCTCCTCAGCCGCCACCCAACCCTCCACCACCTCAACATCAACCCTTGGTGCTGCAAAACCCCTTTCCAAACCAGGGTGTAGTGAACACTCAGCCGTTAGCCCCCCCTCAGGGCAACGTGCCACCACAGCAGATCACATATGTAGCCCCTGATCAACCCATGTTTGATTCAGGTACTCACCATTTGTTGATGATGTCAACTGCCGATGCCAACCTCCAAACTCGTCGGAACCAATATGGCTCCACTTCTGAAGCACCTCCCGCCGACAAGAATACTAATGTTAATCCCGCAGATCAAACGTTACGTATACCTCCGGCTCCACTTGATGGCGCTTCCAAATCACCTCGCTTCCCACTTCGTCGCATCAACAGTAATCGCAATGCTCGCGTTGCGTCGAATTATAACATTGTCGACGTTTTAGCCCAGTCTCCAGCAGCCATGTCTGCTTTAGAAGTTTTGAAAAACTGTCCTTCGCAGTGCAATACTTTGCTCTCTGCCATTGGCGCCATTGACCCCAACGATTCACAGCTGATCGCATTCGATCCAGACCAGTCTGAACCACGCCTGCCTTCCTCTTTAGCATTCCAAGTTTCCATTTATGTTCGGAATCTTGTCATCCATCGGTGCATCATCGATGAAGGGGCCTCCACATGCGTCATGTCCACATTCGTTCGGCAGAAGTTGGGATCCCCTACTCTCCAGCAGTCCACCACTGCATTACGAGCCTACGACGGTCGTTCGGCTCAACCCCAAGGTCTTTTAGCCAATGTCCCCGTCCAGCTGGCGGGTAAAACCATGCTCATTGACATTGAGGTCATCAATGCCCAACTAGACTATAACCTTTTACTTGGTCGCAGCTACATGTATGCCATGCGGGCTGTTTCCTCATCCGTATTTCGCACCATGCAGTTCCCCCATGAGGGACGCGTGGTCAAGGTTGACCAACTCACGTACTACGATCCCAAGGCCCCCACCACACCTGAAAATGTTCTCCCCATGGTTGAACAACCTGTTTGTGGTGCAACTACCTCTTTCATTTCCTCAGTAGGACCCGGACTTTACTCCGAGGCGCCAATGACCTCTACATTCCAGGCCATTCCACCACCGTCACCGGAGACCCACGTCGCTAAACTTTGCACTCTTTCACAAACACCTGGTAATCAACCCTCCTTGTTACCCAAACCACCATTAGTCCCTAGTCACATTGGGGTTACACCCATCCACACAATCCCCTTTCTATTCCCTCCTTCAGGCGTAGTAAGCACTCCGGTTATGGCTACCCTTAGTCTCCCCGGGTTAACATTGGGATTACCCGTGTGGTATATTACACCTCCCATTCCTCCGCCGACACCAAATGTCATCTTGCAACCGGTGCAACCCATTGTTACTTCTACCCAACCACCTCCTGGTATCATGACTCCTTCGTCGTCGACGAATCCCCCTCCACTCATCAGACCCACTGGGGGAAGAGGCCCGCAACCATACACTGCGGTACCCCCACCCAAGGCAGTTAAACCTCCCCCCGTGTTTCGTGCTCCTCCCAAATGCTCGTTGTGTGACAAGTTAGGCCATCCAACCCATCAGTGTCCACAGTTACCTGCATTACAGGAACACATGCAAATGCTTGACGACGACCCCAACATCCCGGTTTTCAAAATCGGCTCAAACCCCAAACCTCGTGATAAATCATTACGCACAAACCATCCTTGTGCAATATGCGGAATCTACAGCCATTATTCACATCACTGCTCTGATCTCCCAGATTACAGAGCAGCACTGTACGAGTTGAATAATGTCGACCTAGAGATATCCCCTCTTCTCATTGAGGAAATTCATCCCCCACCATCTTCCTCCTCGGAAGAAATTAACACCATTTACACGATTTCCACTGGATACCCCTCTATCCGGTCAGCCCCTTCCATTGATCCCTTTGTCACACAGGTTCAACCCTTTCAAATCGACCAGGAAACCACATGTCCACAACATGGGGGCAGGCCCAAAACCTTGCCTACTCATCATCATCGTGATCCTCGTCAGAGATACTGGGGGCATCCACCCCACAAAGGGAATCCCCCATCATCATATCATCACTTCAGTATGCCACCACAGCCCACAGCCTCATGGTATAACACCCCGCCAGCAGTTACTCAATGCCCTATTGATCTCTCTCTGAGACAACATGTGCACCACATTGACACCTCTGAGTTAGGGGGCATAATAGATTACCTCGACCCAGGGATAGGGGGCATGATCAATCATTTTGAACCTTCCCCATCATCTCTATCTCAACACCTCAATGAGCCCATCGTTCAATCCAACACATATGTGATCCACAATCACAAACCCCATGCACATAGCATGGGGGCAGGTCATTAACCCTGCTAACTTCTTCACATGCATGATCTCAACCATTTTTTGAGGTCACATATCACTTGTATATTCAATTTGATTTGATACACCTAGTATTCTCCCCTCGCGGGTCATCATTTCTCCCCACCACTACATCCTTGGCTTGGTGGGCTCACCTTTATTTGTAGCCATTTTTTAACCTAGTTATTTGCTTTGACCATTCCGAAGTCCTTATGACCTCCGTTTCTCGCACCATTTGTATCGCCGGATTCAGTTTTCTGCGCTCCTGATGACGCTTGAGATCATTTCTCGCTCTCACGCCCAGATTTTTTACGGGAATTTTTCCCATGCCCCCTCGTCACCTCGGTTTGCGTGCCACATCGTTCGTTCTCTGTTTTCGACATGTCATATATCACCGGATTTAGTTTTTCGTGCTCGTGATGATGCTTGAAATCATTTCTCCCTGTCATGTCCTGATTTTCAGGGCATTTTTTCATGCCCCCCACATCACCTCGGTTTGCGTGCCACATCGATCGTTCTCCGTTTTGGACAAGTATTATATCTCTGGATTCAGTTTTTCACGCTCGTGATGATGCTTGAGATAATTTCTCGCTCTCACGCCCATCTTTTTCGGCTATTTTTTCAAAATGCCCTATCATAGCCTCGGTTTACGTGCCACAACGGTCGCAGCCCCCCTTTGTGACAATCTTTATGTCACCGGATCTCGTATCCCACACACATGATGACGCTTGAGACCTTTTCTCGCTCCCATCTATCCATTTTTGTTCGGTATAATTTTATCCCTTTTTCGGGCCGAGCAATCCCTTTTACGAAAAAGGCACTTAGGGAGTTTCTGTTAAGCTCTTTTCTGACTCCTAAAACAATGAAAAGATCGCCGAGCAATCTTGCTTCCTTTCATGCTCGCTAAACGTATCTGAAAGGGCGTCTACCTGGTATAAGTTTACCCCTTTTCCGGACCTCGTAGACTAATTACGAAAAAGGTATACTCTAGTCACATCGGCTAGAAGAGTTTTCCATCCGCATCATTTTATGCTTTTTCGGGCCTTGGAGACTAAACTTACGAAAAAGAAACACCAATAGATTCCACTTACCGTTTTCAAACTCTCTAAACATGAAAGCAACCATGAGCATGAGCCGTCCTGGGCTCACAAAATCCACAGGACCGTACCATTTCAGAGCACACTTTTATCCCTTCTTGGAGCTCATTAAAACTACAAAGAAGGAATCAATGGTGCCTCTTGCCTCCACGACAGATCACATCTACTCATATGGCAGCTTCCCCATTTTGGTCGCCTTTGTTCAGAGTATTCTGCAGTATGTCACCTTGATAATCCCTCGACAGCACCTATCAGCTCGTCCTCCCCACCAGAGCCAATATATAACATTCAGTCCCTATAAGTCATGATCCCCACACCTACAAGTCAGTTCCCTACGCTGCCAGGTCAACCATGTCATCATGCTCTGAACAAAGGAAGTTTGAGTCTACCAACTTTTTGACCTAGTTATTTCCCATCCCCACAAGTATGCCAGTCCTACCATCAGTACTACAACACTTCAGTTCTACACCTCGTGCTCCTATCAAGAAAAAATCATTGCCTTGTTAGTTGTTGGTCTCCCTCTGTCGACGACAACCACATTTATTCCAGAGGATAGACCTAGAGGTCCCTGTGTCTTGGACTCATTACCATTTATGACGAGTGCCTACGAATCATTTCGAGAGGAATCCTCATTGCCTCTCCAAATGGTTGTTTCTCACATGCTCGACTTCAACGCCTTGATCGCATCGTTGAGACTCGTACAGGACATTGATCCTTTCAGTTATTAGTCGAAGACCCCGGATACCTCCTGACTCCTCCACATTTGAGAATCTTCCTATGGATACAACCAGTTACACTTTTTCTATAGATATCCGGGTTGCGCATGGCGACAGTATTCAGATGTACCCCAGTTTCATACTCCCTTGAGTACACAGTTACATTAATTCTCAGAGATGACTCATAATCTTTGAGTCCCTACAGATGTTGGACACCTTCAGTTTCAGCAGTTCACCAGTTATTCCAGTGTATCAGTTATTGAGATCAATTATGATCAAGAGTATATCCCAAAATAATGTCCCCCCTGGACCATTATGATGTACTAGTAGATTCTTTATGTATTAGATCCCCCTTCTTGGGACTAATTGTTATGTATATGTCTTGATACGAGCATGGGAATGCCTGCCTCGTCCATTATCAGAGATTATACCTCATTCATATTGAGGCCATGTAATATGTTTTGTTTTTGCAGCTTCCAAGGGCCGTGGCTCCAGTCTCCAACTGGTCTCTTCTCTCCACTAAAACCCCAGAAAAAGACAAATGAACTATGATGTCTATCGGCCATACGATGAGCTCCTGCCCTCACACATCAGGGGGCAATCTGTTAACACCCAAAAAGTGCTCACTAGCTCATTTCCCTATTCCCATGACCCATTTGTCCACTTTTTCACCATCTGAGCCTCTGAAACCAACAAAAGGTCACCAAAAGACCCGAGTACACCCCTTTTTCCATTAAAAAATATTATTTTTCCTCAAAAAGCATAAAAAACCCTCAAAAAGGGTCCAAATTCCCAAAAATATTAAAAAGGGAATAAAAATATTAATTTTATTCAAAAAAGGAAAAAGGAGGGAAAAGTACCTAAACCATGTTGGTCAATACCATTTGGTTTCCACAAAACCACAAATGGTATTCCCCACCACCAAAACCTATAAAAAGGTGGTAGGGGCTCCTCATTTCAGATCCATCCATTATCTCATCCTCATGCTGCCGAAATCTTCCTTGAGCATTTTGGCCATTGTAAGCAACCTTGGAGAAGGAGACCTCTTGGAGCTTGGAGCTACTCATCTTGGGAGTTGCTCAACATCAACCTTCACCATTGAAGGTATTATCGCAAGCACTTGCTTGTCCCCCATTTTTCAATACAAATTCATTCTTTAATGTTTTCTTGTTCTTGTTTTTTAAATGTTTACACTATTTGCTTATATTCTTGCATAGATCCATGATTAGTTTTGTTTAGATTAGTTTCTTGTTTAATTCTATTGAAACTGCTGCTACTAGTTAGCAAGTGCCCATAGCACTAAGCCTAGTTGAAAAATCGGGCCAACACCTGGAAGACTCTCCATTCCTTGAGTAGGAATCCCCCCTACGGAGCTGATCTCCTTTGTCCTTCTTTACAAGAAGTGGCCCTTGGCGTGGTTTTGGGGCACTGCGAGTTTCAGGATGGTCCGCACCAAGGTTACGAAGAGAAAAACCATCAATGGTCCCATGCATTCTCACATGCCACGGGATCTTAAAGAAATGGATAATTCCAAGCTCAGCTGACATGCTAATGCTCGCACTAAGTGCTTTTAGAGGTGTCAGTGCAATGAGAGGCAGTGCCTGGGAGCCCAGAAACTCATCACTGATTTCGGAGGACTGATGGAGGACTTCGATTCCAGTAGAAATCAGGGAGACAAGACACACAAATACCCTAGGTATGTTCTGGAGTATGGAGTCTCTACTCATTTTAGTCATGGAAGATTGTTTCAATGGTAATTATCAGGAGGCTCAGAAGGACCCCTAAGTGATGGTTCGTCTTGAAAGATCAGAGGAAAGTATGAGACAATTAGATCACAACCAGGTCGTGGAAGACACTCACATCAATGGGAAACTATATGCTTTGGCTCACGAACTCACATGAAGAGCTTCAGCAAGGCAACTCCTACTTGTTCCTCTACCCCACAATTGATATACCGCCACTTCCCATAATTTTTCAAGTGCATTTCCAACCTGGAGAAATCAGGTGCAGGTCTATCCTTAGTGGTTATTTATGATGATGATTAAATCCAGTTTTAGGTTGTTGAGTTTCATGGACAATGCAAAGGTGTTCTGCTCTTTCTTAATCTCATTTTTCTGTCATAACCCCTGGCATGTGGGGGATTCCTATTACAGCCTAAATATAAAACTCAGTTAGCCCCATTAGATATAGTCTTGACTTTTAGACTACTCTAGATGTGGAATCAATGTTCTTCCCTTGGAATTTGGATTATCTCTGCAGAAGGATGCTTTGATTTTGACATGTACAATTTTTATCTCTAGTTCAATATAAATCTAAACTTTACAACAACAAAAAAATTAAAAGAATTTTAAAAAAATCAAAATCTAACCCTACCCTTTCCCTCCCCCTCACCTCCCTTCTCATCCCTTCCCCCACTCATCCCTTCCCCCACGCCCATCCCTCCCATCCCATCCCTCCACACCCCCACTCGTCACTCCCTCCCACACCCCCTCCCCTCTCCCCACACACCACACCCCCACCCCCTCTTCTCTCCCCTCCCTACCCCACTCTCACATCCATACCCTCCCCCTCCACCTATACCACCTCCCCTATGCCCCCTCCTCCCTCTCACCCCCCCACACCAGCTCACACTCAATTTTGGAATCGCCCTCCCAAGCCGCCACACCGACTCACTCAATCCTGGAATCAAGTCTTAATTCCATAATCGAGTGTGAGCCAATGTGGGGGTATAGGAGGGAAACATGGGTGGAGAGGAGGTGGTAGAGGGAGGGGAGGGAGGGGAAGGGGGAGGGGACGGGCACGGGAGTGGGTGGGAGGGGACAGGAGAGGGGGTGGGGTGGGAGAGGTGTGGGAGAGGAGAGAGGAGAGGGAGCGTTGGGGGGGAGATACAGGAGGGAATGGATGGGCTTGGGGGGGGTGACGGGAGAGGAGGGGAAGTGAAGGGTAGGATAGGGTTAGATTTTGATTTTTTTTAATTTAAATTCTTTTAATTTTTTATATTTATTTTTTATTTAAATTTTATTTTTTTTATTTTTTTATTTATTCTTTTAATTTTATATTTTATTTAGTTTGGAATCCAGTACTAGATGTTATGCCACAATTCCACATCCTCTCCCGGGGCTGGATCCTTTTTAGAGTTAATTCGGTTGAATACAGTCAGTTATTGTTGGATAATTCATGGAGATGGGGTTCGTCTGGTCTTATATTAAAAAGGTGGCAAGTCGATTTTGAGGAATCCAGAGAACCTCATAATTTACAAAGAGTTTGGGCTATTCTACCTGGTCTACCCATGATGTTTTGGAAGAAAGAGATACTTGAGGCAATAGGAAGCAAAATTGGAAGGTTTATTTCCCTCGAATTCAATTGGGAAGGAAAAATTGATAGAAGGTGTGCAAAAATACTTATCGAGTTAGACATTAGAGACAGACTTTATGAGGAAATTCTTCTGAAATTGAATGGTAGTATTTGGAAACAACGTTTGGATTACTGGAAAATCCTATTTCGTTGCTTTTCCTGTCGTCAGGTTGGTCACGTTGTTAAGGATTGCACAAACATTTCTCCGGTTAAAAAAACAGTTCAGAAAAGGGCAGTTAGCGAGAACATAAAAAAAGATGGTGAATGCACAACATTTCTAGTGGACAACTCAGCACTTCTGGAAACGGGTAAGTCAACTTTTAAGCCTTCCCCGTCTGTTTTTATAGCTCCTATGCCAGTCGTTCCCTCATCTGTTGGCATTGAGTCCTTGGTCCCTTCTGACCCTGAGTGTTCTACCAAAAAAGTGGAGGTCGTCAATAATTTCCCGCTCCCTCCGAAGCTAGACTTTTCCTTTGACATCCCTCCTTCACCTCTCTCCTTAAAACCAGCTGTTACGGTACCTAATTGTTCAAGCCCTCTAACCACCCATCCTGACGTGGCTCCTCCAAAGGAGAAGGATAAGGACCCTCCCTCTTGGGTTAAACACAAAACCTACAATACAAGGTCAAAAAAAAAAATTAGGTGGAGACACTTTAGCCCCGAAAGGTGGTCTAGCTTTAGATCTTGTACCAAAAGTTACTTTAGGCATAAAGTCTCTAATCTCGAATGCTAAATCTCTAGATGAGATGGAGGTCAAATCCAGGAAACAGTCAACGATAGGAAGGGCCCTTGTTTTTGTCTTTCAACGCAAGGGGGTTGGGGAGCTCCCCTAAGAAAAAATCTCTCGAGAGTATGGTCTCACTTTTAAAGCCCTCTATCATTTGTTTACAAGAAACAATGCTAGAAGGAGTGAAAGCTAAAGAAGCTATTGCTCCTTGGCTAACTAATTGGTCGTTTTCTTAGTTAGACGTGGTCGGGCATTCTGCAGGTTTATTAACAGCGTGGAGTCCTGCTTTCAAAGAAAGGAAAGTTGAAAATTCAGAAAACATTTTGAAAACGATCCTAGAATTTGTGACACAGAGGAAATCTTCTCTTTTCTGAATGTGTATGGGCCTTTTTCAAAAAGAAAATATTTCTGGGAGTCTTTTTTCTCCTCTGGTCTTCTTGTTTCCAAGAATGTGGTTATGGGAGGAGACTTGAATCTTTCTCTCTTTGATAGAGAGGTTTGGGGATCTTCAGCCAGGAAGGACATTTTAAGTAATTTTTTCAAGTCCATCTTCGAAAACAACGGTTTGGTGGATGTCCAACCCTTAAAGCTAGAGCCTAGTTGGATAAATAATAGAGGTGGTGAACATGCTATTTCCAAACGTTTGGATAGGTTTTTGGTTTTAGAAGACGTCTACGATGGACCTCTATCTGTAAAATCTTGGGTTGAAGTTGGGGGCCTTTCTAATCATAGGCCAATCTTACTTTCCATTAAAAACGCAAGGGTCCAACCTCCTCCGCCTTTTAAGTTCAATCCTTCGTGACTCCTAGAGGAGGATTGCAAGATTCTAGTTGAAAAGAATTGGATCTCTTTAGAAGAAAGTTTTTCAATCTCCTTTATGAAACAATTCTCTAACAACATCATAAGAACCAAAAAAGAGTCCAAAATATGGGGAAAAGCTTATAATGCGAAACACCAGGCACAGCTTAAAGAACTAGAGGCAAAGTTAAAAGAAATCTACTCTCAAAATAGCACTGGTACATTTTCGGAAGTTGAATTGAAAGTGGTAAAGAATGTGAACTTCAAAGGGAAGAGTTGTTAGCAAGAGAAGAACAACTTTGAAGACTAAAAGGTAGAGAAATATGGATTAAGGAAGGTTATAATAACACAAAAAAATTTCACAGGTTTGCATCCCACAGGAAGAATTTAAACACGATCCTATACTTTAAGGATGAAGATGGTAATATTATAGGATCATTCATGGAAAAGGAAGAAGCTGGAAAATATTTTTTCAAAAACCTTTTCTCATAACCTGAAGGTTGTCCTTATCAAGAGATTTTACAAGTTATTGGTTTTTTCCCTAATATGGTCATAGAAGCTATGAACAAAGACCTAGAAGAAGAGAGAAAAGAAGAAGAATTGGAAAAGGTAGTTTTCTCCTTCCATAAAGGTAAAAGCCCAGGCCCGGACGGTTTTACAATCAAATTTTATCAAGGTTTCTATGAGTTGATAAAATCTTATCTACTGAAGGCTGTAAAGGAATCTCAGAATTCAGGGAAGGTTCTTGGAGCACTAAACTCAACCTTTCTGGCTCTTATTCCAAAAAACCAAAAAACTACTTCTTTTGAAGATTTCAGACCTATCTCGTGCTGCAATGTAGTCTATAAGATCATCGCCAAAATCATTGCTCAGCGGCTAAAACCAATTCTGAGCAATATTGTTTCTCAAGAACAATTTGGGTTTCTCTTCAACAGACAGATACATGATGCAGTATATTTAACTTAGGATGCTTTACACTCGATTCATAAGAACAAAAGACAAGCTCTTGTTCTTAAACTAGACCTTTCAAAAGCTTATGATAGGGTAAGTTGGACGTTTCTAAGGATACTTCTAGTCAAACTTGGTTTCGCAAGGGATTCAGTAAATTGGATTATGGGATGCATCCAATCAACATCCTTTGTTGTTCTCATCAACATCTCCCCTTCAAATTTCTTCAGACCTTCTAGAGGCTTAAGACAGGGCTGCCCTCTATCCCCCTTCCTTTTCCTTCTGGTAGCAGATTCCCTAAGCATATTGGTTCTTCAAGCTAAGAGATTAGGTTCCTACAAAGGAATCAAGGTTTCTGAGAGCGAAGTATTTTCCCACATTCTTTTTTTTTATGATGTTTTGATGATGGGGGAAGGCACTTTAGACAATTTCAATGAGATGAAAAAAGATTTAAATCTATATACGAAGGCCACAGGGATGCATATAAATGTGGAAAACTATGTATTATCATAAAACTCCCTCCCTACAGCAGTCAAAAGAAAACTAGAAGCCGAATTTCCTTATACCTTAAGTCCCTTATCAGAAGGGTTTAAGTATCTAGGCTTCTTCTTAAAACCTAACTCTTATTCCTTCAAAGACTGGCTCTGGCTATTCAAAAAAGTGGAAAGTAGAATTGGTGTGTGGACAAACAAATTCCTTTCAAGAGGAGGCAGATTGGTACTTCTAAAAGCGGTGATCCAAAGCATTCCTGTGTATTGGGATTCAATAGCGTACATTCCAAAAGGGATTCTTCACAAAATTCAGTAGAAGTTCTTCTCCTTTGTTTGGTCAACTAGCAAGCGGGATGAAGGTATTCCTCTTGTCAGTTGGAAAACTGTGGCTAATTTGAAATCTCTTGGAGATTGGGGTGTCAAAAACCCTTTCTTATTCTGTCAATCCCTGGCAGCCAAATCCGTGTGGAGGTTGATTAAAAACCCTTCTTCATTATGAAGAAGAGTAATGCAGTCTAAGTACTACCTGAATGCATCCATTTTAGACTAGATCAGGTCTCCAGAAAAATCCTTTAAAAATGGGTCCATTGGTTGGAAAGCCTTTGTTCTCTCCTTTCCCCTGATAGGAGATTGGTTATCATGGAGCATCGGGAATGGGAGGAAAGTTTGAATTGGAAGAGATCATTGGATCGAGGCAGGAAAATATTACAAGCTATCATTGGTTACCATAGATTATCTCTCCCTCCAAAGAGTTAATAGCTTATTTGATGCCCGGTCTCTATCTTCAGAAGGTGCATGTGTCTCTTGTTGGAAATCTACCTCAAACCTCAGTCTCGAAGGGATCGCAGCAACAGAATGGAACTCTTATATTTCGTTGTTAGATCCCTATTATATATGCCTAGATAAGGAAGCAGAGGACAGATTGGTCTGGTCGAAAAACACGATAACAGGAGACTTTAACGCTAAATTAGGCTATGAAACAGAGGCCATGGCCTCTTTCGTTGGCTCAAAAGAGTGGTGGTGGATTCTAGTTTGGAAGTCTGTTGGTTCCTTAAAATCCAAGCTTACCCTGTGGCTAGTGCTCAACAACAAACTTCTGACCTGGGATAATCTCTTAAAAAGAGGTTGGCAAGGCCCGAGCTAGTGTGTACTTTGCTATTCACAAGAAGAATCCCATTCTCATTTGTTTGTGTTTTGTCCATATGCAGCAGCTGTTTGGAAGGCCACCTTGGAACTAAAAGCCCTGGCTTCCCAAGACAATTCTTCACTAGAACATCAGTTTCATTAATGGTGGAATGAATGCTCACTACATCCCTACAACGCCCTTCCCTCCTCTTTAATTTATGGAGTATGGTGGGCTCGAAATCTTGCAATTTTCCAGAACCGCTCAATTCCAGATGAAGTAACTTCAGCCTTGGTTGTGCAGTGGACAAAAGAACACAAAGTTTTGGAAAAACCAAAAAAGTCTAGGTTACTTGTTCCCCCGTCAATTGATAAATTTATTACTTGGTATTTTTTCGACGGTGCAAGTCAAGGAGATCCTCCCTTGGGTGGTTCTGGAGGAGTTTTATATCTGGCAGATAATCACAAATTTCAGCTGAAACATGCACCAGGGCATTGTTCAAATAACAAAGCTGAGCTAGCAGCTTTACATTTGGTTTTGGAACTGGCCATCTCAAGGAAGGTGAACTGCTTACAAATTTTTGGTGTTGAATATTGTAACTTCTAAGAATATTATATTTGTACATTATTATTCCAGAGATGTTTCATCCCTCCAAGGTGATTCTATTATGAATCCGGAGATGTTTATTCCTCCGATGGTTTTTGGTAACTAGGGTTATTAGACCCACCATGTGGGGGTCGGCCCTGATTTTATATTTTAGGGGTTATTAGACTTCTCCAGGAGAGGTCGGCCCCATTAGGGATTTTGGTCAGTCGGGAACTAGTATAAATAGAGGAGGAGAGCTCCTCATTTGACACACTTCCACAACTCAGAAAGTAGCACACTTGTGTCTGGGAGGTCTGCATAGGAGGTAGAGAAGGAGGTCAAGTCTTGGAGCACATCTTGTATTTTGGTTGATCATCTTATTGAGGAAAGCTTTGCTGGGTTTTCTACCCCATGAGGGTTTCCCAGGGTAAATTCTGTGTCTATCTTGTGATTATGTTTCTTTCAGTGATCTTGCTAGTCTATTTGGTTTAAACTTAACATGGTATCAGAGCTAGCTTGAATAGAACATCTTTCACAAGGTGAAATTATATTTCTCTCTCTCCCAAAATTAGGGTTTCTGCAAAATTTAGTATTTTTGGATTCTGGTTGCATGGCTGATTAGCCCTTCTAAATATCTATCTTTTGAGCCTTGGATCGAGGTTTTTGGTTGGGTAGAACTCCGGGAAATTCAAACCCTAGTTTTACCAAAAGTGCGATAAACCAGAAATTCTGTTGCAATTCCGGAAAAGTTAAAAGTTAAAATTTCCGGGTAAGTACTACTCTATCTCTTATCTCTTGGACTCCCCCAAGAGAAGATGGCTCCAAGCACTAAGCTTGAAGACAAGCTAGAAGGTATAGAGAATTTTCGGGCATGGAAATACATAATTGGTCTCATTCTTGAAGAGAATGATCTTGCTCATTATATCAAGGATGAAGTTGCAGAACCTGAAGGAGATGAAGCCAAAGAGAAGCATAGGAAGGATTTGATTAGGGCAAAGAGAATTATAGTTGATTCTATTAAAGACCACTCGATTCCCCAAGTGGCTTCCAAGAAGACTCCAAAGGAAATGTATGATGCCCTAGCCGAAGAATGTATGAAGGAAAGAACATCAATAAGAAGATGAACCTAAGGACTCAGTTGAAGAGTACCAAGATGCACAAAGGAGAATCAATTCAAGACTACTTCTCAAGGGTCTCCCAAATCAAGGAGCAACTAGATTCCATTGGTGATACTCTTGATGAAGATGAACTTGTGATGACTGCTCTAAATGGTCTCACTAGACCTTGGGAATCATTCATACAAACTATGTGTGCCAGAAAAGAAAGTATGAAGTTTGATGTAGTATGGGAGGATTGTGTTCAAGAAGAGGCTAGGGTATCCAACAGAGAAGCCCTTCTCAAATAGGATGACCAAGCCTTGGCCACCCACACCAAAAGAGGAAGAAGGGGTCACTTCAAGAAAGTGAACCACAAAAAGTCTCAACCCTCTCATAGATTCAAAAGGAAAGGAGGAACAAACTCAGAAAGAGACCTCTCCACAGTCCAACGTTATAATTGTCTTAAACTAGTACACTATGCTAGAGACTGTACTTTACCAGAAAAGAAGAAGAAGAAGTTTGTTCACAAAATACATCATGCACATATGGCAGAAGATGATAGTGAAGAAGAAGTAGAAGAAGAAGAAGAAGAAGAAGAGGAAAGGCCTCGAAGGAAAAGATATAAAGTAAAGAAAGAAGATCCAGAAGAATATGTCCTATTTTCTGCACTCTCTGGATCTGTGTCTCCTGGAGAAGATACATGGCTCATTGATAGTGGTGCTTCAAAGCACATGACAGGTCAAAAGAAAACTCTCTCAAGACTTGAAGAAAAGTCTTCACCACAAAAGGTATCTCTAGGAGATGATTATCAATATCCCATCAAGGGAATTGGTGAAGCAAGCTACAAGCTTGATTCTGGAACACCCTTGAAAATGAAAGAAATTTTATATGTACCAGGTTTGAAGAAGAACCTATTCTCTATCGCAGCACTAGATAAGAAAGGTTTTAGAGTGGCTTTCATAGATGGACAAGTACTCATGTGGCCCAAAGGAAAATCAATTGAAGATGCATTTGTCATTGGTGAAGAAGAAGGAGGTCTCTATAAGCTCAAGGGTCATCCAGAAGTTGCCCTTGCTCATGAAACCTCTAGCCCCGGTGAGCTATGGCATAGAATATTAGCTCACATTAACTACAAAGCCTTACCCTATGTAAGCAAGGTGGTCATAGGATTACCAGATTTGAAGGTTGATCATAATGGCTCATGTGAAGGATGTGAGAAAGGGAAGAATGTCAAGAACCCTTTTCCAAAAAGTGAAACAAAGACTAAGAACATTTTGGAGCTAATACACTCAGATGTATGTGGACCAATGCCCACCACTTCCCTAAGTGGGTTTGAATACTATCTCTCATTCATTGATGACTATTCAAGGAAGACTTGGATATACTTTCTAAAAGGTAGGAATGAATTCTTTGGAAAATTCAAAGAGTTCAAGGCCCTAATAGAAAATCTCTCAGAAAAGAAAATCAAGATTCTCAGAATAGATAATGGCGGAGAATATACTTCAAAGGACTTTGAAGACTTTTGTAAAGAAGCCGGAATCAAGAGGGAACTAACCACTCCCTACAATCCACAACAAAATGGGGTTGCTGAAAGGAAGAATAGAACCATCATGGAAGATGTAAAGACTATGATACATGACCAAGATTTACCCATGTATCTATGGGCTGAAGCAGCTAGGACAGCAGTCTATGTGCAAAATAACTATCCCATAGTGCTCTTGAATTCAAAACTCCAAAAGAAGTGTTCACAGGAAAGAAGCCTGAGGTAAGTCATCTCAAAATATTTGGGTGTCCTGTGTACATTCACATTCCAAAAGAAAAGAGAACCAAGTTGGATCCTTCTGGTAAGAAGGGAATATTTGTTGGATATTGTGAATCATCCAAAGCCTTCAAAATTTACATACCAGGTTTTCATCATATGGAAATAAGTAGAGATGTAACATTTGATGAAGAAGCAGCTCTCAAGAAATCCAGGAAGTGCCAACTTGAAGAAATCTATGAAGAAGATACACCTCCTAGAATCACAGAGGTTGTGCCCATCCCTGAAGATGATTCACCAGAGGATCATGACATGTTGGAACCACAAGAACCCCCTATTACAGACTTATCTAGGAAAAGAAGGCCAGCATCGGCTAGAGATATTATTCAAGGAGCCGAAAGATATGGAGCTCCTGAAGGCTCCACTAGAGAAAGAAAGAAACCAAAGCTAGTGTCCAACTATATGGCCTTGATGTGTGAACCCCCTATTACAGACTTATCTAGGAAAAGAAGGCCAGCATGGGCTAGAGATATTATTCAAGGAGCCGAAAGATATGGAGCTCCTGAAGGCTCCACTAGAGAAAGAAAGAAACCAAAGCTAGTGTCCAACTATATGGCCTTGATGTGTGACCTTGTGGATCAACAACCTACTAGCTATGAAGAGGCAGCTCAGAAGAAAGAATGGGTAGAAGCAATGACAGAAGAATATCAGTCAATAATGAAAAATGATGTTTGGGATATAGTTCCCAAACCAAAAGATAAAAGTGTGGTTTCTTCTAAATGGATTTTCAAGATAAAACATGTTGCAGATGGTAGCATTGAAAAATACAAGGCAAGATTTGTAGCCAGAGGATTCTCTCAGAAAGAGAGAATTGACTATGAAGAAACATTTGCACCAGTCGCTAGGTATACTTCAATTAGAACTATCATGGCACTTGCATCTATGACGAAGTGGAAATTACACCAAATGGATGCTAAGACAGCTTTTCTGAATGGTGTAATTGAAGAAGAAGTGTACATAGAGCAACCACAAGGGTTTGAGGTTAAAGACGGGAGAACTCATGTATGCAAACTGAAAAAGGCATTATATGTATTGAAGCAAGCTCCCAGAGCTTGGTACGGAAGGATTGACAATTTCTTAACAAGCATGGGCTTTACCAAGAGTAAAGTTGACCCCAATCTTTATCTCAAAGTGATGGATGATGGACCAGTTATACTGTTGTTATATGTAGATGATCTATTTCTAACCGGAAATGAGAAACAAATTATTGAATGCAAGAAGAAGCTTTCTTCAGAATTCGAGATGAAAGATCTCGGATTAATGCACTACTTCTTAGGTCTAGAAGTATGGCAAGAACCAAAAGGAATCTTTCTAAATCAAGGTAAGTATGCTATGGAGATTCTAAAAAGATTTGATATGTTGGAGTGTAAAGCCATGGCCACTCCCATGGACTCCAACTTGAAATTATTAGTTAATGACTCATCGGAATTAGTGGACTTAACTCTATATAGACAAATCATTGGGTCATTGATGTATTTAACAAATACTAGGCCAGATATATGCTTTGCTGTAAATACCCTAAGTCAGTATCTAGTAGAACCTATAAAAGGTTCACTTAATAGCTGCAAAGCATGTAATGAGGTACCTAAAAGGTACATTAGATTTTGGTCTATATTATCTTGGAGATTATGAACTCAGATTCTGATTGCGCAAGAAGTGTCTCAGACAGAAAGAGTACATCAGGTGGATTTTATGGTCTTGGATCTGCCATGATCTCATGGTTCAGCAAGAAACAATCTAGTGTGGCTCTCAGTACTACTGAAGAAGAATATATAGCTGCCTGCTCTGCCAGCTGTGAAGCAGTATGGCTTCGAAAGCTATTATCTGGAGTTTTTGACTTAGAAATGGATCCCACTGTGATCATGTGTGACAATCAAAGCTGTATTAAGATGACAGAAAATCCTGTATTCCACGATAAGTCAAAACACATAGAGATCCGATACTTTTATATACGAGATATGGTGCAGAGAGGAGCTATCAAACTCGAGTATGTGAGCACTGAGGATCAAATTGCTGATATCTTGACCAAACCTCTGTCTCGAGTGAAATTTGAATACTTCTGAGACAAGCTTGGTGTAGTTCAAAAGGACCCTCCTCGAAAGGGGGAGTAGTATAGTCACTGATGATGAGATTGTCTCATCAACAGCAAGGTTGTAATGTCTTTATTGGCATTATAAATTTTAATGTAATTAAACATAGATTTTGTGACTAAACAACAAATAATTAAAGTGTAACCATAACAACATATAAGCAAAATATAAGCATTTTGCAATAGCATCAAATAACTTAGAATTTTTAAAACTTCATTGGTGATTCACACAACATAAATTAACATCATAAATCATGTAGCAATAGCATCATATGAGAAGTTTACAACAACATATAAACAATTTAAAATCACAAGAAAAATACCTCGTTATAAGAATGGTGACGGAGTCCAAACTGAAAAAGCTTCCCTCTTCTCCTCGAGTTGCTTCCATCTTCATTTCCCAAAGCGGGACCACGGTTTTACCTCCCAGCCAACTAGGGTCCTAGCCAGCTCCCTAGCCCCAGGAAAACCATTGAACGGTCCCATCCAAATGGCCTCCTGGCCCTCCATGCCCGAGACCCCCAAAGAGCGGAACAGTGATGCACTAGTAGGCTATGTATCAAATCTTCCAAGAGTTCTCAAACTCTTCCAACTCTTCCCAACTTCTCATACCCCAAATTATCCAAAATACCTCTTCCTATCAAAACTCTTACCAAAAAAAAAATCCTTCAAGAGAAAAGACTCCCTTCTTCTTATCTCAAATCTCCTATTTATATCAAAACTCCTCATCATCCTCCTCATCCATCAATAAATTCCAAAAATAATAGTCAACAATCAATAAATTCATTTTCTAGAAAAAAATATAGCAATTTGATTTAAATAATTAAAATATTAATAAACATGGTTGCAAAGTCTTACTTGTCATGCTCCCTTCTTAATGCAACTATGACAACTCTTTTCTAAAAATTTGTGCAAATCCTATCTACCCATTTTTTTATATTATCCTTTCATTCATAAGTGAGATAAGATATTTTCATATACTATATTATACTATGACATAATTTATATTATATGTATATAATTATATATGTAATTCAATAGTACAATCAATTTATGTAAATCTAAAACATATTTGACAAGGCAACAAACTCATACTTTCAACACATAAGTAATACTTTCAACAATTCATCAACCAATATACTATTAGCTAATATAACCATATTAATTTATTCATCGATCGACCAATCATAGTATTGTACTCACGAATTGGCGTATGCATGGCCAGTGCACACGTCTTAAGCATGGGTACTAATAATCACATTTAATGCTCCTAATAGATCATTATTACATGCTCTCAAACAACATATAGAAGTACAATTAAACCATGCATCATTCATCATTCATAGTCATTCATACATAATCAATAAGACAAATTTTACATAAACATAATGATGAAATCAAGCATATAATCACGATGGTTAATAACAATCAAGAACACCATCCAATCCATCATTGGTCCCATCCATCCCATCAGTACTCCAACCACCTAATCACCACTACTTCCAGCTCCTGACCTCACCATCCCATCCTCTACTGGAATATACCATGGAATCTCGACTACGCGTATGACCATGTATAGAACCCATAAGCGGAAGTATCGATCGACCACATCAACCAAGCTTCCCCAGCAGGCACCCACTAGTGGTCATCACACATCCACGGGAGCGTGCTCAGCATAGCCCTCCCACAACTCTGGGTTTCGGAGGTTCGATAGTGGGAAATGCCTCCACCCCTCCTGATAGTACTAGGGTCAATGCCCTACATCAACCATACTGTGCCATCACTGATCTAAGGGGTCCCGTCACTGAAAAACCACTTTGGGCAAGTCACAATGCCTGTCAAAACTCACACTCACCCACACGTCATAGAAATATTGGAATTCACAATTAAATAGCATGGAATTTGATATAACATCATTATACTCATGATGTTCAAGACATCTCGTGGCCTTTGGAAATATAGGAATCCACCTATCTCATAGCCAATCAACATGTGGAATAGTTCATCATTAACATGAAACAAATATATAGCCATACCCAACTCTTTCAAGTGCCCATCCATATCACTAATACGACATTTACAAATAATCATGTAAGTTCTTTTGCAACAACTAAATTAGCATTCTACACATGGATATTCTACATTAAATTTGCATGTTCAATATGAAGTAACATATTCATTTCCATTAATGAATTCAATAGTAAATTCCACTTACCATACACACCTCAAGGGAGTCCACATGTCCATATAACAATAGTCTTAATCAATCTATCCTAGTCAACATATAATAAGCAAATAAAATGGTAAGCTAAATCACATTAGAGTTTTTAATTAACGATTGTCAAGATATGGGGCGTTACATACACCCACCCTTTAAGAAACTTCGTCCCGAAGTTATGGTCATTCAGAATTTTAAGAAAAATCTCAATACCATATCTCTATTCCTTCTGATTAAAATACCTTAGCCATGCTAGTACCATGAGACCTTCACATGATCAACATGTTGTTATTATATAATGTTACCTCTTCCATCGCATAAGATGTGTTCTCAAGTTACGCTTTACATGTTATACACACAATTGATCTAACTTCATCAAGGTTTATCACTTCAGTTGGTCCTATTTAGTTAACATATAATCATAATTTGTTGTTGTTTTCTATATCATAGTTCATAAGAAGACCTTGTCTCCCATATAGCATTTCCATAGGTTCAAGGTGTATTGTTATGACTCATTTATTGATTCTTAGCTTCATTGAATATTTTCTAATAAACACCATTTACTCCCTCATTAGTAATTTAATTATATCTAAATTTCTACAGTATTTTAAATGAATTACTATATAATAACTTAGTAGTGCTATGTCTATCTACCAATTACACACTATTAGTGAACACATGTCAAATGAGAACTCCTTCACACAAGCCTCATGTTATACTAAAATAGTTACCATCGATCACTTCCATCCTGACTAAATTTGTCAATAGTGCAATCACTAATGCACATCATGAATCTTGTCCTACCACCTCTCTTACTCACTATTTACTTATTTTTTCCTAAATGCTCATTACAATTTTTTTTTGTAAACACTCCCATGACACTAAATAGTTATACTCATAGTGCTATATAATCATATTTCTATATAGTTTTAACCATAGTCAAACTTAGTACTATTATTCACATGCCTTTCCTTATTTGACTAAATTTCACTAAAATTACACATTTTTCATGTTTACATTTACATAATTTATGTACATACTTTATGGTATTTAATTTTTAACATTGCTTGTTTTATATAAAATATTTCCTACCTATTTAAGAATCTGAAATTTAATTGGCTAAATTATTAATCTTGTTTATATACCCATATATTATCATTTTCTTTTTCTTTTAATATACAAAATGCCAATAACCAAACATAAGCCTTACTTTCTTCAATTTTTTTTTTTTAAGGTGAAAAGTGTGTTTGGGTTGTTATAGTATCTTTTTTTTTCCACAGAAAATTCAACTTACTATTAATATGCGGAGTTGTTATAGTATCTATAATAGTATTGATCATTACTTGAATTTAGTTTATTACATTATTTTCTTTATGGATTTTCCATATAAACCATTTCAAATTTTACATTTTTTTATTCCTATATGTACAACCCCTTTTTTTTCCTATCTTCTACAATCTATAAATTGAATATATATATGATGTAATTGATTTAAAAAAATAAATTTGACCTACCTTTTAACAATCTCTTGACTTTAAATCTAACCGGGCCCAAGCCAAAATTTGTTTAAGTGGAAAGAAAGGTAAGCTTAGACCTCCATTTGTTGAGGTTGTTAGTGTTATCAAATCTTAATAAGATAAATTAAATTTGAACAAGTGTAAATTTTAAATCTACACAAATGGTACAATGTACAACATGGCAAAAATATTTGTGTGTCAATCCCTTATAATCATGTTTACCTCATAATTCACATTCTTCACATAACTTTATAATATTTTATACTGTTATATATTATTAATTGAAAAATATATATTATCCATATGATAAATTAACATATAATTATTCACTCTTAATATATAAACCAATGAAACATATATATATATATATATATATATATATATATATTACTACCATTAAATCTTCCAAATCTCATTGCATTGAAATTTTATAGTCTCATTTCCCACAAAATTTCGTTTCACATAAATAGATTTGCATCTAATTTTTACTATTTTTAGACAAGTTAAATGACCTTATCTAATGGATAAGAGAAAGATTATGTCCAACAAATTAATTGAAGTCCATGATTCTTTTTTTATATAAATAAATAAAATTCCATTCAACTCCTTCTTTGACTCTTTATCTCATGCAACCCATTATGTTACCATACATTTATGATAACATATATTTATAACATATGTTGAGTTGGACACTACTCATGTAAACCAATTACACATTCCTTTTATAAATGGATTAACCAAATTAAATGTATTTAATAGCTAAACCAACCAAAACCAACTAAAAATATAATATTCTCACTATTATCATTTATTACTCATTTTACAACATATTAAATATATATAACTATTCATTTACTACTCCTTTTACAATATATTAAACATATATACAATATTAAATATATATATAATAGTTATATATTGATTTTTTATTTATTTATTTATTTTATATATATATAACAAATAATAAAAATAAAAACATGTTTTTAAGCACAAAAGTTTAATCCAAAGAAGAAATTTCAAATTATAAATAAATAAATAAAATTATAATCAATTTTCACCGTCATAAATTGGTTCATATTATCATAACATAGATGTCGATCTTCCTCCTACCTAAACTGTAGGCTTGAAATTTTATTTTTTTATATATCATATTTCTGGGGAACAATCCCAGTAACAACCTCCGTCGTCCTATTCTTATTCCATGTTATTGAAATTTATGTAGTTTTGAAGTTCATTATTTTGGCAACCAAATATATATATTTTTTAAATGTTCACCCAAATTTTCAAAATTTAAAAGATTTATTTTTAAACTAACAAGGTATGCATTTCCTAAAATTAGCATACTATTATATATATATAAATTGTTCTCAAATTTTTCTTTTAATCTGCAATTTCATCGTTACAGGACAGGTTTCACATGCCATGAAAATCCACGCATTACATGTGCAATGGAATCAGCGCTTGTGGAAATTACTTAAGCTTTCATTATTAATCTATAACATGAATGGGCATACAACCGTGTCAGTGCTATGCTGATCATCAAACTACAGGTGTAGAAGATATTGTAGTTGAAGTTATGGATTTTAATTGGGAGTTTATATATTTTTTTTTTCAAAGACAATTTTATAATCTTTAACTCACACCCAGAAGTTGTTAATATTCAATATTTTTTTAAATATCCTGAAGATTATAATGTGATTTAAATCAATTATTCTCAAAGTTAAATCCCGAGTAAAATCATGATTTTTTTTGTGTGTTTTTGTTTTTAACAGATCCTCTACTATTCTAAGAGATATTTTCACCTTTAAGCCTTTAAAAATAAAACTCTTTATTGTATTAATATGCTCAAACTATATCAGTTTTAGAAAGACATTTAATTAAGTTAGCATTCTCGATTTTGCATTTAGCCTATCTGTGTAGTTTGTGAACAATGAGCAATTGCTTTGTTGAATGGTGCAGTAGATCATAATGCAAATTGTTCTTTTATTTGTATGCATTTCTCTTGTTTCATTTACAATTTTATTTTATTTTTAACGTAACTATTTCATACAATTAGATAAACATTGTTGTTAAATTTATTTACTTAACTCTTTTTATTTCTTTATTTATTTATGTATATATATATATATATATATATATTAGGCTGCAAATGATGTCCACGCCCTACATACGTAAGCTAGAAGGATACGTGCTAAAGATGACTATGTCTTACAAAATCTGAGCAAATGAAAATATCAAGATTTGATATTATTCTCTTCCCAAATACGGCACTGTCATAACCTTCAAAGGCTTTCAGTTTCTTTCGGGGCCCACATCTCACTACCCAATGTTTAGACTTTATGATGCATTTATAACCTAGGGCACAACCATTGAGGGAGTTATTACGGACAAGGATGGGCGTCGCCAAACCTTATACCTTATTTTAATATTTTATTATAAAAAAATACAGAGTTTTCTTTTGCACCATCATTGTTTGAATAGAAGATACCTCGTGTCGTGTATTTTAAGTAGACTTCTGGATGAAGGATTAATGGTGTTGATTGCAGTACAATCTGTAATCACATCAATTGTAGATCTCGAAATATCTCTTAGTTATTTTATTAACTTATTGCCAGCAATCCGTTTTCCTATATGCACAGGGAATTGGGAAGTGGAAACTTGGTTTTGAATTGTCAAATACTCAAGGTACTAAATTAAATGAGGTAAGGTAAGGATGAGAAATTTATCTGGTATATATATATAGTCCCATCCACCAATCGGTCACTTCAGCCACTGTTCAGCGAGTTACTTCATTCTCAGCTCACTGTTCCGCGAGTTACTTCATTCTCCCAAAACAGAATTCGAGGCAGGGATTTTGCCGACCGTATCAATGTCATAAATATTTTGATATCAATTTATGGTTCTGTTGCTATTGTGGTTTGCATATTGCATGTGGTCTGGTTGTTATTGCTCCCATTGACAATTTGGTTTTAAATTCTCTAAAAAATAACATCCATTTTCACATTAAAAGTAGGATGTCAAACTTTATTCCATCTTAACTGATGCAATTAATATTAAACCGATCTCTCTATTACCCCCCAAACTGTGAAGTGCACTTTTAACTGGATATTTCATATCCATAAAACGCAGGTATTTTTTTTATTATTATTATTAATTTTTTTAGGAAGGAATCGAGTACTCAACCCTAAACCAAATTGATTCTCTGGTGCCTCTACAATGAAAAGGGTTCTCGTTTTTTTTTTTTTTTTTTTTTTTTTTTTTTTTTTTTTTTTTTTTTTTTTAATTTTTCCGGAAGGAATGGCAGCAAGATCAGCTGGAGGAATTACGCCCAGCTCGATCTCACATGGACATGGTCGGCTTGGCTTGTACCCACGACATATTGAAGAGCTACCAAGTATGGAAACATTGATATCTTTAAAGAGGGACGTGCACACAACACACTCCAGGAGGCCGCCCAAGGCCGTGGCTTCTTGCAGCTACTCTGCCTGCCTCTCCAGAAAACCTGCACCCATAACCTAGTCTACAAGGCGACTGCAGAAATAGCTAGCCACCCGATATTAAGTAGATAGGTTTAAATGCTTCCAATTGTTGCCAGGTGTTCAGTAACCTGATGCATTCGATCCAGGGAGGGAGGAAAATGATGGAGGAAAATAAATAGATAGGTTTCAATGCCGGGAATCAACGCGGAAATGTCGCTGCTACTCACTCGATTCAGGTAGCCATCACTTTACTACCAGAGAGTTTAACTAATACTAATAAGGTTGCTTCATTTCCAGGTGTTCTGATCTCCTAGCTCGGATATTGTTATCATTCTTATTTTATCGCATAGATCTTATCTCATGTCATCGTTATTTCATCTCATCTTATTTCACTAGCTGGTTGGTGTTCCCTTGTCTTTCCAGATCGAGGTGAAAGCTAGCCCTTGATTTATAGGTTTCCTTTATAGGTTGGTTATATAGATAGCGAGGCATACAAATACATTCTCCAGGAGAACTACATGATTCACGTTCACCAGGTCCCCCTCAAGCAGCAAGTCAGGTTCGTCGCTATCAGAAGGTGAGCCGGATGCTAGCTTCTTGAGCTGCATCGAACCCCACTGTAGAGTGATTTCGACAAGTTTTCTGTACAAATTCTAGCCCTGCAGTTCTTTCCATTGAAATCCTAGAACCTGCTTCGTAAATAACTGGATCGTTTGGCCGGGCACAAATCAGAGGAAACACAAAAATAATAATTTCATTTTTTTTTCGGGACACAGTGGGGCATATCACGGGCCCCTTCAAAGCACCCAATGGCGATATTTTCGGGCTTCGATGTTTCTTTACAGGAATCAAATCCAAGATCCTTCAAAGATCAGAATTTTTTTTTTTTTTTGTGGCGTGTAGTTGCTTGTTGACAAGCCAAAGGGGCGCAGCCCTGGCTCTGACTGTATTTCTTATATATGTTTCTTGCTATAGCGAGTCTGCTACGAAGGGAGTAACCCTGGGGCATGACTGGGTTTTACTTGTGCAGTACTACTTTTAACATTTTGTGGTTTGCTGCAGTAAGGGCGATGCTTGTACTCTTTGTTTTAAGTGTACCCAATTTTGTAGGAAACATGTCCATATTTTAATTTCATGGTATTTTGCAGGTTCTCATAGGTTTTTTTTTTTTTAAGGTTTTGTTTTGTTCAAATAAATATCATTTTTTTTTATCGGCAATAGTGCGAGCAGGACTAAGCACAGTGCAGCAAACGCTAACCTAGGAGGCGACTGCCACGTTTGTTGGCAGCCCCTGCTAGCCATCTGCGCCAGGCTTGCTTGGCAACGATTTCAAGTTTAAGGGTTGGTGATGAAGCCACTGGCAATAGCAATGATGAGATTAGAAGACTCATAGAAATTCAAAACATTCATTCCATCTACTCTTACTGCAACAAAAAGTTTATTGGTATTAGAGAGCAATCATTGAAGACTATTGCAGAGCATGAGGTTCTGTTTTATTGAAGATTTCCACTACTTCACGTAGGAAACTCATGTTTATCAGTATTGAGAATCCTTAAATATGACACACATAAACCTTGTCAGTCTGATCCAACTCTGATTTCACCGTGAAGAATGTTGCTGTATATGTTGATGGGTATATTCAGACTTCACAAATACATATAACCGAAAGTTTAAGTACTTCGTCTACAGAACCTGGAAGGAGTTTTTCTGTGTCACCATATAAACAGAGGTTTTATAGGCTCATCGGTATCAATAACCCGTCAACATTTCAAACACAAGTAAACCTTGTTATTCCGTTCCATCTCTTACCTCATAATCGAGAATATACCAAACGGTTTTAGAGACTTAGTAGTGAGAATCCATAAATATTTATTCTCTATTTGCATAAAACTAAAAATTTTACAGTCTTAAGAGCACTTAGAACCGGTAAATATTAACATACCCAAAAACAATTTAAACCATGTGTATTTTATGTTGTATTTAAGTTTAAGTCTTCATTTACAATGGAAATTCAGATTTCACATTTATTCTTTTTCAGTTTATGCAAGCCCTTCAAGTTCCAGTTTTTGAACCAAGAGCTCTGATACCATATGTAATGCCTTTATTGGCATTATAAATTTTAATGTAATTAAACATATATTTTGTGACTAAACAACAAATAATTAAAGTGTAACCATAACAACATATAAGCAAAATATAAGCATTTTGCAATAGCATCAAATAACTTAGAATTTTTAAAACTTCATTGGTGATTCACACAACATAAATTAACATCATAAATCATGTAGAAATAGCATCATATGAGAAGTTTACAACAACATATAAACAATTTAAAATCACAAGAAAAATACCTCGTTATAAGAATGGTGACGGAGTCCAAACTGAAAAAGATTCCCTCTTCTCCTCGAGTTGCTTCCATCTTCATTTCCCAAAGCGGGACCACGGTTTTACCTCCCAGCCAACTAGAGTCCTAGCCGGCTCCCTAGCCCCAGGAAAACCATTGAACGGTCCCATCCAAATGGCCTCCTGGCCCTCCATGCCCGAGACCCCCAAAGAACGGAACAGTGATGCACTAGTAGGCTATGTATCAAATCTTCCAAGATTTCTCAAACTCTTCCAACTCTTCCCAACTTCTCATACCCCAAATTATCCAAAATACCTCTTCCTATCAAAACTCTTACCAAAAAAAATCCTTCAAGAGAAAAGACTCCCTTCTTCTTATCTAAAGTCTCCTATTTATATCAAAACTCCTCATCATCCTCCTCATCCATCAATAAATTCCAAAAATAATAGTCAACAATCAATAAATTCATTTTCTAGAAAAAAATATAGCAATTTGATTTAAATAATTAAAATATTAATAAACATGGTTGCAAAGTCTTACTTGTCATGCTCCCTTCTTAATGCAACTATGACAACTCTTTTCTAAAAATTTGTGCAAATCCTATCTACCCATTTTTTATATTATCCTTTCATTCATAAGTGAGATAAGATATTTTCATATACTATATTATACTATGACATAATTTATATTATATGTATATAATTATATATGTAATTCAATAATACAATCAATTTATGTAAATCTAAAACATATTTGACAAGTCAACAAACTCATACTTTAAACACATAAGTAATACTTTCAACAATTCATCAACCAATATATTATTAGCTAATATAACCATATTAATATATTCATCGATCGACCAATCATAGTATTGTACTCACGAATCACCGTATGCATGGCCAGTGCACACGTCTTAAACATGGGTACTAATAATCACATTTAATGCTCCTAATAGATCATTATTACATGCTCTCAAACAACATATAGAAGTACAATTAAACCATGCATCATTCATCATTCATAGTCATTCATACATAATCAATAAGACAAATTTTACATAAACATAATGATGAAATCAAGCATATAATCACGATGGTTAATAACAATCAAGAACACCATCCAATCCATCATTGGTCTCATCCATCCCATCAGTACTCCAACCACCTAATCACCACTACTTCCATCTCCTGACCTCACCATCCCATCCTCTGCTGGAATATATCATGGAATCGTGACTACGCGTATGACCATGTATAGAACCCGTAAGCGGAAGTGTCGATCGACCACATCAACCAAGCTTCCCCAGCAGGCACCCACTAGTCGTCATCACACATCCACGGGAGCATGCTCAGCACAGCCCTCCCACAACTCTGGGTTTCGGAGGTTCGATGGTGGGAAATGCCTCCACCCCTCTTGATAGTACTAGGGTTAACGCCCTACATCAACCACACTGTGCCATCACTGATCTAAGGGGTCCCGTCATTGAAAAACCACTTTGGGCAAGTCACAATGCCTGTCAAACTCACACTCACCCACACGTCATAGAAATATTGGAATTCACAATTAAATAGCATGGAATTTGATATAACATCATTATACTCATGATGTTCAAGACATCTCGTGTCCTTTGGAAATATAGGAATCCGCCTATCTCATAGCCAATCAACATGTGGAATAGTTCATCATTAACATGAAACATATATATAGCCATACCCAACTCTTTCAAGTGCCAATCCATATCACGAATATGACATTTACAAATAATCATGTAAGTTCTTTTGCAACAACTAAATTAGCATTCTACACATGGATATTCTATATTAAATTTGCATGTTCAATATGAAGTAACATATTCATTTCCATTAATGAATTCAATAGTAAATTGCACTTACCATACACACCTCAAGGGATTCCATATGTCCATATAACAATAGTCTTAATCAATCTATCCTAGTCAACATATAATAAGCAAATAAAATGGTAAGCTAAATCACATTAGAGTTTTTAATTAACGATTGTCAAGATATGGGGCGTTACAAAGGTACCTGTTTACTACACTTGGATACTTAGATTATTTAGATTTAGGACTCTTATACTTAGAATACTTATTTTTACTTGTTTTTACTTTTGATGATATATGTATTAGTAAGAATACATGCTTTTGATGATATATGTATTGGTGAGGATACATGTTTTGATGATATATGTATTGGTGAGAATACATGCTTTTGATGATATATGTATTGGTGAGGATAGATGTTTTGATGATATATGTATTGGTGAGAATACATGCTTTTGATGATATATGTATTGGTGAAGATACATACTTTTGATGATACATGTATTGATGAGAATACTCGTACTATTACATATTGATGTATTGATGAGAGTACTTGTATTGATGTATTGATGAGAATACATGAATTGATTAATGAGGATACGTGTACCTGTATTGATGAGGATACATGTGAGGATTGGATCATCCTTGGATTTCAGTCCTAAAGTGAGCCGTAGATAGATGTCTCCGAGAAAGAAGAGGGATTGCATCATCCTTGAACACGTGTTCTAAAGAGAGCCATAGACGTATGTCTTCGAGAATGAAGTCCTTGGTGGACATGTGAGGATTGCATCATCCTTGAAAACATGTTCTAAAGAGAGTCGTAGACGTATGTCTTCGAGAATGAAGTCCTTGGTGGACATGTGAGGATTGGATCATCCTTGGATTTCAGTCCTAAAGTGAGCCGTAGACAGATGTCTCCGAGAAAGAAGAGGGATTGCATCATCCTTGAACACATGTTCTAAAGAGAGCCGTAGACATGATGTCTCCGAGAATGAAGTCCTGAATGAACAGGTAGGGGATTGCATCTTCCCCGGACTTTGGTCCCAGAATTTATCCTTAGACATGATGACTCCGAGAATGAAGTCCTGAATGAACAGGTAGGGGGTTGCATCTTCCCCGGACCTCGGTCCCAGAATTGAGTCGTAGACTGATGTCTCCAAGAATTAAAGATAGGACTTCATTGTCCCTGGACCTCAGTTCAAAATGTACGTGAGGACTGCATCGTCCATGAACTGGGTTCAAAATGTACATGAGGACTGCATCGTCCATGAACTGGGTTCAAAATGTACGTGAGGACTGCATCGTCCATGAACTAGGTTCAAAATGTACGTGAGGACTGCATCGTCCATGAACTGGGTTCAAAATGTACGTGAAGGGATTGCATCATCCCTAGACATGAGACTTGTCTTAAAGGTACGTGTGAGGACTGCATCATCCATGAATTGGGTTCAAAATTTATGTGATGGGATTGCATCATCCCTAGACATGAGACTTGTCTTAAAGGTACGTGTGAGGACTGCATCGTCCATGAACTGGGTTCAAAATGTACGTGATGGGATTGCATCATCCCTAGACATGAGACTTGTCTTAAAGGTACGTGTGAGGACTGCATCGTCCATGATCTGGGTTCAAAATGTACGTGATGGGATTGCATCGTCCCTAGACATGAGACTTGTCTTAAAGGTACGTGTGAGGACTGCATCGTCCATGAACTGGGTTCAAAATGTACGTGATGGGATTGCATCGTCCCTAGACATGAGACTTGTCTTAAAGTGATAAGGACTGATCATCCTGGAACTTGATCTGGATTGTATCATCCATGGACCTATGTCCTAAAGAGAGCGGGATTGATCATCCTGTAATATGATCGTGTGTATTGCAGAGTATGTTGTAGATCTAGATGATCCAGATGCTGTAGATCAAGATGATCCAGATACTGTAGATTGAGATGATCCAGATAATCCAGATACTGTAGATCGAATGCTGATGATCGTGTGTGATGACGATGCTGATGATCGTGTGATGACGATAATGATGATCGTGTGATGACGATGCTGATGATCGTGTGATGACGATGTCGATGATCGTGTGATGACGATGCTGATGATCGTGTGATGACGATGCCGATGATCGTGTGATGACAATGCTAATGATCGTGTGATGACAATACTGATGATCATGCGATGACAATGATGTTGATGTTCCAGTAACTGGTTGGGTTACTGATGATGATATATTGAAGAAAGATTCCGATGATCTATAGATGTATCATGTATGATGTAGTCGATGACTCCTTTCTCCTGCAAATGTTGTTATAATATCCTTCTCGTTAAGGGGGAGTGTTGAATATTGTAACTTCTAAGAATATTATATTTGTACATTATTATTCCGGAGATGTTTCATCCCTCCAAGGTGATTCTATTATGAATCCGGAGATGTTTATTCCTCCGATGGTTTGTGGTAACTAGGGTTATTATACCCACCGTGTGGGGGTCGGCCCTAATTTTATATTTTAGGGGTTATTCGACTTCTCCAGGAGAGGTCGGCCCCATTAGGGATTTTGGTCAGTCGAGAACTAGTATAAATAGAGGAGGAGAGCTCCTCATTTGACACACTTCCACAACTCAGAAAGTAGCGCACTTATGTCTGGGAGGTCTGCATAGGAGGTAGAGAAGGAGGTCAAGTCTTGGAGCACATCTTGTATTTTGGTTAATCATCTTATTGAGGAAAGCTTTGCTGGGTTTTCTACCCCATGAGGGTTTCCCAGGGTAAATTATGTGTCTATCTTGTGATTATGTTTCTTTCAGTGATCTTGCTAGTCTATTTGGTTTAAACTTAACATTTGGAGACTCAAAAATGGTTATCGATTGGGCCAACAAAAAACTGCAGATCAGAACTCCTCATCTTCAACACCTTCTTTAGGCCATTCAAAGGCAAAGAGATTTTTTCTCTATTTTTTCTATCTCACATGTATATAGAGAGTTAAACACCGAAGTTGATATGTTATCAAAAAATGCATCACTTTTAGTTCTGGGCTAGACTTCGGTTGAAGAATTCCACGATGAATTGTAATTTGTGTAATGAAGAAATTTTGAAATGATGCAAAGGGAAGCATCATATATTTTGTAACTAATTATGAACCTCATGAGAATTTTGAATGTAAGTCCTGTAAGTCCTAGGAGGACAGTTCATGATCATTCTTTATTTAGAATGATTGATATTTTCCATATGGAAGATATATATTGTAAGTTTTGAGATTATATTAAACTAGAAAAAGAAAAAATGTACAAGTCAATAATAGAGCAACCAGCCTCACTATGTGTCCATATTGCATAGATGAGATAGTTGTCCCAAAACTGAAAATGCCTAAGGAGTACTACTAGCATGCTAAGTACTACCAATTTGAACAGTTTTTTCAAAAGAAGCCCCCACAAGCCAAGGGTTATGACCAGACTATCAAAAAAAGTAGAATTCAAACTAAAAACAAAGTTGATTTCCAAACTATAAGCAACAGTTCCAACTCTAATCATCATCTAAGACAATAATAAGAGGAGGACCGGAACCTGGATTTTCATTCTTGGTAGGATTGTGAGTAGCTTGAGCACCAACATGCAGGAAACGGTGATGAACCAATTGTGGGGCCAAGGGGGGAACTCAGCTAAAGGATTTCCCTATGAGTTCATTGGCCAAGTAATCAGTTTTGCATTAATGTTATCATCAGCAGCCACCTAATTATGGGAAATTTTGCGCATACCATCTTCCAAGCGCGCGAGTTTGAATGCCAAAGAGATCCCACAGTGATCCTCCTAGAACTTGCACTTAACAATATCATCCAGAGCCTTGCTAAATATAGCCTTCATGCTCCAAATCATGCCCAAAATTCATGTGTATTGAGTTTCCCAAGTTCTGGTGGATCCAATATTCTCTATTGCCGCCCCAAGTTCGTCCACAAGCTTCTTCCCTGCAGGGAAAGCCTTGCCATTCCTCACCTACATTTTTGGATATTTAGTGCGCTCGCATGCTAACCTTTTGACTTGATTTTCAAAGAAACACTTAGCATTTTCCATTTCCTTGGTTGCTCGCGGCCTATGGGTCCGACAGGGGCCATCCACCGTATCCCTCTGAGTGATCTTGTGAAGGACCATCGTGAAGCAGGGAGATTTAGAGAGTCGAGCTAGGATATGCTTTTCACGGAGGGGATGAAGATTCAGCAAAAGAGAAAGGGAGAATTCTAACCAGGATATAACGCCTAATGAAGAAATCGTCCACAATGAACCAAGGAAGATGCGTGTTCTAGCATCTCCATAATAGAAACCAACACACGGTACAATCATCCGCCCCATAGTGGCAAGGACAAACATGAGGAGCCATGAAATCTCGCACTAAAGATTGAACAAAGATGTAGACTCCAGACAGAGGAACTTCACCAGGATTGTACCGAGCTCATAAATGAGCCATGATGTCAGGGTATGTGCCATGGGATCAAGAGGTTTGTCCGAATATGTGCTGACATGCATGGTGCATCCCACCATCGCCTATGATGAGGACACATTATCATTCTGCGAGGCTAAAGGATGGCGGCACATGTCGTGGGGGTATTTTTTATTTTTATTTATTTTCATATTAAATTTAATTTTTTATTTAAATGTTTTTTTATTGTTTTTTAAATGTTTTTAATTTTTTTAATGTTGTTTTGGATTTTTTTATTTTTTTTAAATTGTGAATTTTGTGTGTATTTAATTTTATTTTAATATTTTTTATTTTAGTTTTTTTATTTCTTTTTAATTTTCTCTTTTAAATTTTTTTAATATTTGTGTTTTTTTTTCGTAAATTTCAAAGTTATTTAAAAAAAATTAGACATTTTAATTTGTTTAAATGTCTTTTTTTATTCATCGAATTTTTTTATTTTTTAAAGTAATTATAATTGAGATACTTTTTTTAAGTTATTTAAAAGAAAAAACATTAAATATTTTTTTACACCATGCATGGTTTCGAAATGAATGTGTAACCTGATGGAAGAAAGAGTTGCCACCAGTAGCACTAGTTTTCGATTCAGAGGTTGATTTTGAGTTTTGATTGCAATGACACCGATCGAGGCTTTTAAAAATTCATAATTTTAGCCACGAAAAAAAAATAGGTGTTATCGATAGCACCAGTTTTCGATTCGAGGGTTTATTTAGCATTTTGATTGCACCGACACTAGCCATGGTTTCCAAAAAGTTGTAATTTTAACCCTCCAAAAAATGGTGCTATTGATAGCGCCACTTTTCGATTCAGGGGTAAAAATAGTCACTAAATGGAACCTATAAAAAATGAGAACTCTCGAGATTTTTCGTCAAATTGTATAATATGTTATCCATTAGAGAATTTTTGAGGTCTAAAATGGGCCTCATAAGGAAAATTATAAAATAATAGTGGAAATAATAAAATAATATTAGCATACCTCATCAAATTTTGGAGGAAAAAGGAAGAAAACTACTTTTTCAACTTATCTCCATGTATATTCCCTCAAATGTCGAGCAGGATCCCTCATTGGATGGGGAATCCAATTCCACATCCAACGAGTACCCACTCACCATACTTTTGGTGGACCCCACTTCCCGGAAAACATGAAAAAACGTGATGATGACATCATCATCATGTTTTTTCATGTATTTCTTGTTTTTTGGGGAGTGAGGTCCGCCAAATATATGGCTGGTGGGTAATCGTTGGATGCATAATTGAGTTTCTCGTCCAACGAGTGCTCATGCTCGAAATTTGAGTGAATATACAAGGAGATAAGTTGAAAATACGAGTTGAAAAGGTATTTTTTCACCTTTTTACCCAAAAATGGTGATTCATCCCCCATGGTTGACATCATCAGCTTGAATCCTATTGGTGATTTTTGTTGCATAATATTAATGTTTTGAGGCCCATTTTTGCCCTCAAAATTTCTCTAATGATCCCAGGATTCTATATTTATAATTGTTTTTCATTATCCCATAATCCCTAAGTGTTAGCTCACTTAGCTCATTTGGCCAAACACTCCTATATGAAGTCCACAAGATCTCAAGATCCATTCTCATTGGGTCCTTTTAGGTTACTAATGGCTTCTATGAGTGGTAGTTGCTCTACCAATTATCTAGAAATTCGAGAAAGATGGGGTTGACTACAAAATTATTCTTTTGAAACATAAATAAATAAAAGGAGGATTTATATGGTTTCAAAAAGTTGCAATAAGGCTAATAAAAATCCATATACATGAATCTAAATATTTGTCACCACAACCACCATAGAGCATAGACATATAAGCATCGAGTATAACATAAGCATTCAGCGATTATAATTTCTTTAATTTGGAGATATGACACTTAAAAAGTATGTGGTTTGTAACATAAGCTCAATATTTCAATCACGAAAATCTCTGTTAACAAATTATCCAAATTATCAAAATAAGAAATTGAAAAAAAAAATATTTGTGAATGCCATGTTTATAAAAGGGTTTGTTGAATTAAAAGATTATATATGTATTCCATACAATAAATCATAGTTGTAACAAATTACAACTATCATACATCATAGGTATTCAATTAGATTCTCCATCAACCAACAATTTGACATCTTCAAAGCAAGGCAACCTAATTAGATTCTCCATCAACCAACAATTTGACATCTTCAAAGCAAAGCAACCTAAAAATTCATTACATTTTAGTACCAAAAGGAGTTGATGAATGACAAGTACCAAATGTAACAATGAATTTAAAATGTAAACTTTACACCAAAAATGACAAGAATACAAATATATTATAAATGAGGTTAAAATATCGAAGTTGATATAAATAAATATATGGTATAAAGCTAAACTATGCCATGAAGCGAAAAAATATCACATTTGGTAAAAATAATTTAAGTGGCATGAAACTAAAACATTTGCCATGATTTAAAATAGCTAAATGGCATGAAAGTAAAACATATGCCATGATTTAAAATAGCTAAATGACATAAAGCTAAATATATAGTCAAATGACATGAAACTAAAATATATGCAATGAAAATATTTCATGAAGCTAAAATAACTGCAAAAATAGTTAAAGTTAAAATAGGTGTCATCAAGAAAAATATCATAACTACAAAAAACGTTACATTTTGAAACAAACAACTCTACTTCCACTTTATAATGGCATGGAGCAAAACTCCAAACAATTTGAAATAAGTCATCGACCATATGGAGCAAATTAATCTTTGGAGCAAGACCTATTAAATTTGTTAGGCTTATCACCACTACCATTAGATCTAATAAGAACTAAATGAAGTAATACCTACTATAAGTTAAATGTTTACTATGGATTATTAAGAGACAAATATGTGAAAGTTTTTATGGAGCAAAAAATGAAACAATGCTATAAAATTCAAACAACCATGACTAGTTTACACAAGTATATGGAGAAAAAACTAATGTAAAGCATTTTCAATAACATTTATGGAGCAAAACGCAGAGTCTAACAACAATTCATCAACATATACAAAGAAAACTCCATTAAGGACTTGATGTTTGATATGGATAACTCAAAATGCCCCATTTCTTATTTGTCGAAATTGACAAAACACCATAGCCCATGTTTCAATTGATCCATTGATTTTTGGTTTTGGGTCAAATGAAAAGGGGCCAAAATCTAGGAACAAAAGTTCACCATGGAAGGAACATGGAACGCAAAGGAACTATGTTTCACGAAGAAACCAAACTCAAACCAATCAAATAATTGCAAACCAAAGCTTTACCAATTTCCACAATAAAACAATCAAAAAATGTCACAAATTCCATTGGGAGAATAAAAAACTGAAGTGACAAATCACCCATGAGAAAATTGCAAAAGATTTTGTTGAAAATCACTACCTTTCACAATGAATGCAATTATAGTTGTCCATGAACAACAACACATAGGGGACACAAATGAAAAACCTGTAGATTAGCATTGACATAGTTGACCTCTCACAATGGCCATGGTATCCATGATGTCAAGTCACATTGGAATGACAAAGGCTCTATTGAGAGTACAAATGAACCACAACAGACTTGAAATAGCAAAGAAATGTTCTAAAATAAGGCTCGCTATCACCACAAATAATGGGTTGACATGCTATAACTCTTCACCAAGGCTGCACCAATATCTTGGGGATTGTAAATGTTGTTCAATGAAACTACAAAAAATGCAACATTTACTGCTTTGAAGTGCAAGCTTTTTATAATACATGATAAGACTATGTTGCCAATACCACATGATTGACAAAAAATGATGAAGCTAGAATGAACCTCTAAAGTTAGAGTGGATCATTATTGAGGCCTTTGCCCTAATAAGAGTGCAACAACTTTATTATTCAAGTTACATATGAAATAGATGATGAGCATCCCCAAAGACGCATCTACATATGAGGAGAACTAATGAGCTTGTACAAGTTTTCCAACTACCTATTTAGAGGTGAATCAATGAATTTTTACCATTTAACACTATGTTCTCTAATATAATGTAAAGTCCTTAAAACCATTAAATGTTTAAACTAGAAATGTAATAATAAAAAATTCATAACTAGTGTATCACCATGAGTGCAAGATAACCATCACAAAGTTATGTTTGAGCTCGTAAAGCTCAAAATCAGAATCAAACATTACAATGTAATAATGACATTGCAATATATTGTCTTATTTTTCATTATTGTGGATTTGCAAACAAAAGTTTGACTCTTGTCCAAAGACATAATGGTTTTTTCTACCATGCAAGAGTGCTTAAACTATGCTTTGTAATTTGAGAAAATTACAATGTTTTTACAACACCCCACAAAGCTACTCTTTCAAATCATAACTTTTGAATATAATTAATGTAAGTTCATTTTAACTTTGAAGCACCAACAAGGATCAAATCGATCAAGGTGCAAACTTTTTTGAGATAGCAAATGGTTTGGTTAATTCTCAAACATATTGTTTTAAGGTGCTATTGGAAAATAATTGTGTGCATTTCATTGTTTTGAGAATGCAATCATATATTTAAAAACTATCATAAACTTTGATGTTACGCATGAAACTATTTAAACATTTCATGACAGTTCATTAAATTTAGACAATATGATCACAATAAAAAAAGAAAAACTTCATAATTGGTAATATTTGTAATCCTATTAATACTTCAGATATTGACTAAATATTTTAATTAAGACCAACATTGAAATTTTTTGTTATTATTATTTTCTTAATGCCACATGCCAACACCACATTGAACACAGAATTACACATCTTCCTACTAGGCTGTAAAATGCTCCTCTTGACACAACTAATGCATTCTTATTACTATTCATAAATAATCCTTATTAAATAGAGAGAGAATGGCGCAACATGTAAAACATGTACCCTACATCTATCCTCTACCATCTCTATATAACAATAGGATTTTTGTATGAGTATTGATTGAAAAATAGCCAACTAAAATAATAAAAACTGAAAATTACGATAAAATTTATACTCTAATTAAAGAACAACATAAATTCATTTTAATTTGAAAAACATGTATAACCCGCATCTATACTCTACCATCTCTATATAACAATTGAATTTTTGTCACATCTATACTCTACTATCTTTATATAACAATTGAATTTTTGTATAAGTATTATTAAACTATAATAGTAAAAAACTGAAAATTATCATAAAATTTATAAACTTGGATTAAAAAACAACATAATTTCATTTTAATCTCAAAACTGAAGTACCTTGGATTAAAAAACGACATGATTTCATTTTAATCTGAAAACTGAAGTACCTTGGATTAAAAAACAACATGATTTCATTTTAATCTGAAAACTGAAATACCAAAAATACTACTTTTCTATTTCTTTTAATCTTTTTTATATTTATTAGATTTGAAATTGATATAAATCATATTTTAATTTTTTTGATATTTATTAGATCTGAACTTGATATAAATATTATTATGATAATGTTTCAAACAACACAAGATCTCATGTTCTTGCTTTCCTAATCTACTATAACCTAGTATGATAAAATTGAAAAGATATAAATGAATAGAAAATTATATGTATTTGACAGTGTTAAGTAATTCATTTGTCGCTATAGGCAAATTCATAATCTCGTGTCCTACTTTCCTAACTTACTAAGATAACCTAATATGATCAAATTAATAAAAAATTATATGTATTTGATAGTGTTAAGTAATTCATTTGTCACTATAAACAAATTATAATCCAGATTTCTAGTCCATGTAAAAATGGATGAATAGATTTCTAACATATATTTTTCCTCGATAAATAGACTTGCATGGATGAAAATTGGAGCGTGATATTTCTTTGATTGTTTTCGATGGAAATTCTTTAGTTCGACATTGAAATAAAATAAGTTTTAAAAAGAATAACCTGAACCAACATGCTCTTTATAAAGTCTTATACTTCGAGATCAGCATAGAGCCTTGGTAGCAAAGGCCATTTGAATTGAAAATTGTTTAAAAATGTCCATTACTCCAGATCAAGGAATTGATTCAAGCATTTTAAAAAATAATGCAGCGACTATACCATTATGCAACATATAGAAGACAGATGGTGATAGCGAAAAGGAAAGGAAATTTATGTTAGCCGCGTATGTACTTTCAACATTACATGATCTGTAATGTTCTGAGGTCCAAGTCTCTCATCAATATTCAGGCCAGCAATGTCAGTTAGAGTAGTGGCATAACTGTTATAACTGTATATCACTAACCAATAGAGTCAAGTTGCCAACACAGACTGAAATAAAGTTCCTCCTGATAATATTCGCAGAATTTTGCACTTGTATCTATAATATTCTTCTACACCGATGTTATTGGACCAAGGCTATTTTTAGGGTATGTTATATAATGTTTGGCATTTTCACCTATATATATATGAACCACTTTCACTACTATTCTGCCTATTTATTTTTAAGTGCTTCACACATCAGGGAGAGCTCAATGATTTTCTCTGGCTCAACAAACTGATGGGAAAATTCAACTTCACCTATTATTTGCAAAATTATAAGAGATGACCTTTGCTTCAGATTTTGCCCTAGAAGAAAAACCTGCAAGATATTTATATGGGTCTACTCCCAATCAAGATCATGCATTGATTAGAGCCAAGCATCATTTTCAAACATCATTTTCACTCTTTTCCCAACAATGATTATATTCAAATTCAATTTTTGCATTATAGAGATGCTTGTTTTTCACAAACATAATTTATACTCGGAAAATACCCAAGAGGTTTTAGCAAAATATGCCACCTGCAGAAATTTCTTAATGCATGTCTACATTCCAAAATTCTCCATTCCAAAATTCTGCCACTTGATCAGAGATTCAGAACCATATATATACTTATCTATGCTTGACAAGTGACAACTTCCAAGTGAGTGATTTGAGAAGCATGCCAGATACCAATTAAATTGGAATTACTTGAACCATCCAAAATACAATATTTTACTTACATTGAATAGTGTCATTTGCAACCGCTGCATCGAACTGCGGCAAGACTAGCTCCATCACTACCTTCCCATCACAACTTTCACAATATGCTACAAAAAGAAGACCTTTGGGAAGGCTCTCATCTCACAGCAATCTTGCGGAGGATAGAATACACGGACACTTGCTAATTCAAGAGGTTGTAAACTCTGCCCTAATAATATACAATTTCAGAAGGGACACAAGTCTACAACTCAAGAATTGAGCAACTAGTAACGTTTTAGTACAACCTTCCCCGGCAATGTTTTGCCCCACAATGACACGGGCTTCCATTACCTGGGAGTAACTTGTAATGATAATCATATGCCAGCTCTTCCCCAGCAGCAATCTGATGACAAAGGAGCTAAATGTCAAGAGCAAATACATATCACTTCAGCACCAAAGAACTTTGCTAACAGACTGACATATAAAGATGATAACTGGACATGTTTATTGGTACAACCTTTTAAAGATATTCACACTAGATATCCAATCAATTCAAATGAAAATAAGAAAGAAACATACATCTCTGCTGGCATAAAGACCAATATGTGCAAGTTGGCAATCCATACTTTCAATCAGGACCTGATAATTGACTAGGTTCGGAGAACAGCTGGAAAGCAAACAAAAACAATACATTAGCCTCCAAGGACTGCAAAAGTAAAATAACACACACTTGCTCCCTTCTGTAAAATTTAACCTGCAAATGCACCATGCATGCTACCATGGCAGCTTCAACATTTTGAACAGTAAGCAAATTTTGTAAAATTATTCCAACTATCCAATACCTATGGTTTATGAAACGTGCAACATTTCCATATTTAGTCGCATCAATGACGTAAGGTTTCGTTTCCTCCATGAAATTGTTTGTATCAATATGGGGATCAATATCATATAGGTAACTACAACCGCCTTTGTCATATCTGAAATTTGAATAACATCAATAGAAAATCAGTGCAAGGTGATCCACACACTATCCAGCTATATTTATTCATCCAGATCATTCATTTTAAAAAGAAGATTGTTAACCAGCATAAATGTACCTCTCTCCTCGTTTGTTTGCTTCTAGGTCATTTAACAGTTCCCCAATATATTCACAAATAAACGTCCCACGTGATATCGATTCAGCAGCTCTGACAGCCCAGCCCTAAAATCAATTCAAACTAACAAGAATTAGTTTCAAATTTATTCCCAGTTTTTATTACCCAAAACATTTCCCAATGAAAACTTCTGCTCTAAAGCTCTTCACGTTTCAGACAAACAGGTTACATTTCAGCTTCATGTTCAGTACTCAGGGTAGTTTATATTGATGAAGAAAACAACAAAAACAGGTTAAATTACCTTGTGCCTTGTTTTAAAAACTTCAAGTTTAGCTCGTACTCCGTTCTGTAACACACGATTTTGACAGTCCTTTTGACAACAGCACATAGAGTTGCACTCATATACCAAAAAACCTTTCTGCACAAGTTTGGTAAAAACAGACCATAAATGAAGCTGATGCTTAAACAGAAGCACTTCTGCTTGACTGTAAGAAGAAGCATCATACTAGAAAAAGGACATGAAAGTACATAAGAAGATAACAGCCAGATATGGAAGAATGCTTTCAAAAGAAAAAGATTAAAAGAATACGATGAATCAAACTCTTCAGACTACCTCCAAAATAATTTGCCCCTTTTCATCATAAGGAAATCTACCATGTATTGATTTTCCATATATGTCTTCTGCATTTTCATTATCATTCTCAAAAAGATACACATGATCACATGCTCCAGCACTGCACTGTGGTTGGGCGCAAGCGCATCCTAGTTGAGAACTCTGCAAAAACATTCTATGAATAAGAAATCCAAAGCAGCTCTAGACAATTTGCAATCAACTACCAGAGTTAACTAATCATCTTTTCAATGACCTGTTTGGTCGTCTCATGTGTCTACTTACACAAATTAAATTCTCTAAATTTTTTAACAGACATTATATAAAACAGGCAAAAAAAAGTAGTAACATACAAATTGAGCGACACCTTTGTATCAAGACCCATTGAAGGGTCCAGCAGCCTTTCAGTGATGTAGGAAAAACTCTCCCAAGGCCTCATTGAGCTGCTATTTTGATCTTTACCATCTTTGCACCAATCACACAGACATGGACTCATTACATCTTCATCCACCACACAGGGTATTCGCACTGCTTCTTTGCCAAAGGTCAAGTCCTTAAGCAGTACGATGGTTTTTCTACGATGACTTTTTTCAACGTCAGATGAATTGAGCACCAAGTGGCTCTCTACTTTTTCCCATGTCTCCTTGATATCAGTTTCTTTTGCATCCCTCTCAAGATTATTAACCTGTACAGTAAGAGAATCGAAGCATACTTCAGGAAGAGGTGTCAGAAGAACAGAAGGTTTGGAATCAGCCTTGGGATTGCACCCTTTGGGACAAATATAACTTTCCCTGTGCCACTCCACTCTGATATTTTCCTCACTGCAAAGCTTCACAGCCTTTATGTAGAGCTTCTCTGGCAAGGAACCATACTTTTCTTCCAGAGTGGCATGCAAATTACTTCTACAGCAAGCTGTACGTGCAACATTAAGAATTTCCGAGTTATTGGGCCAAGATCTTACTTTTTGCCCTTCTGATTGTAACATATCTGCAACAGCTGTAAAGTAGGATTCAGTAAATCTGTCATGTATTCCAGTTTCTTCAGTTTGCAGGGATCTATTCTTGACCCGCATAGACGTTTTCAGATCAAACTTTTTTAATCGTTTCTTTCTGGCAATCACTGCTGCATGTTTGTATCCTGCTGCTTGAGACATTCTAAAGTTTGATTTGTTAGCCCTCCACTTTGCTTTGAAAAGCTCCTTCCCTCTATTGAGATGAGGCTTGAATGTAGATCCGGAATCCTTATGCTCAGCTTGATGATGACGTCCAAGATCTGGGAGAAGACTAAACTTCATCCCACAGAATCTACATGAAAATTTTTTTGTAGTCTCACGAACAAAAGTTCTCGCTTCAACTATACCTGTATCCTCACCACGAGTATACATACTAATGTGATCGTTTTCCATTTTATGCTTAGAATCTAACTCCCAACTTAATTCTTGCTTGGAACTACCTGACTTAGAAGGTTCATCTCGTTTGTCTTGCTCAGTCTCCAAAGGCATTGAAGATTCTCCATTGTTAACCTGCTCTTTAGCACCAATGGAATGGCTGAGTTGCTCCGGGTGAGTAAGTAACACATGCTGCAACAGCTGATCACAATTCATAATGCTAAAACGAATGCCACAGGATATACAAAAATACTCTGTGCATTGGTCAAGTGGAATTCCACTGTGGTGTATCTTCACATGCCTCTCAAGACCTTTTTTGTTAGTAAATGAACTACTACAATTTCGACAAGCATATCCTCTAAAATGCTGTTCGACTGCCTTCCTATGAATGGTGAGACAATGGTGACTGAAAGCTTGTAGATCAGAAAACTGCTCAGCACAACCTTTGCACTCTTGGCTTTGTGCTTCATTAGAAGAAGAAGAATGAACAACACCACAATCCTCCATCCCATCCAGAGGGCTCTGCTTAGCTGTGCCATTGTTCACTGCTACAGCAGAACCGAGATGCTCATGCACCTCATCAATCCATGGAGTGCATCCAGTAACATTCTTTTCTCTTTCTTGATAACTGAAATATGTTGCCATTTTCTCTTTTTCAGCTATAACCTCCATTAACAATGCTTCTGCATCTTTCATGTTTTTTGACACTTTGGCAACAATCCAATCCAAACCTCTGTTTTCAGAATCTGAATTATAGTTACCTCCTTCTGAGAGGCACGCATTCATGTATTCATGTAAAAGATCCTTAGGCTGGCATATTTCTTCAGAGCTTGTAGTTTTGAAAATTCCATTCAACATTGATGCAGTATATCTATGACGAAACCCCAGTGAATTTGGTAAATGCTTTTCGCAATAAGATGAGCCCTGTTTTGCCCTGTGGGTGCACTGGCCACCATGATTGCGGCAACTTCCAATACAACGCAGCCAATTTTCTCTCCTATATGAGACCTTAGAAGCAGCCCTTTCTGGTTGTGAAAAGTCATGCAATCGATTCCTTTCAACTGCACAACTATCATTATGCAATTTCTGAGACATGCTTCCTGAAACTCTTTCCAAGTCTGAAAAGGGCTGAAATGTTTGTTCATCTCGACTTTCTTTGTGGTGAAAGTCTGCAGAAGTTGCTTCCTTCTCTGATGGCTGTCCCTCAACAGACACCCTCACCCTCTTTGGGTTACTGCCTAAACTGCTGGAACTTGGGGTTCCATCACAGCTGTCCAAATTATGACCATCTCGAATCATATGTTTCAAACAAAAGGATGTCCCATTACGGGTTCGGTGGGTACACCTCCTTCCATATTTGGTCATTCCCTGACATATTGAAAATTGGGGATCTGTATGCATGTTTGCAGATGAAGACCCAACCTGATCAACTCTAGGAACATTATCTGGAGTATGAAAACCTAAATGCTTGCAGCAATAAAGTCCTCCATTGATTGCATACAGATTGCATTTTCTACCTTTCTTTTCTATAAAAGCTGAACATTGTTGATATCCACGATCACGATGCAATGCCTGTATCTTTGTAATTGAGTGATTCTCAATATCTGCCTCTTCTTCTTTTGTGGGCTTTGAATCAGGAGTGTAAGGAATAAGCTGACATCCACCAGAGTTAGGAACAAATGGTGAATAAAACACTTCACCGGGAGCACAAAACTGAGAGCCATTTGTATCTTTTGTTTCAGAAGAATTTCCACGACGTACTTCCAGTTTTTGTCGCTTCCTGCTGACTTCAACATTACCTGTGTCCAAAGGATCAGTTGTTCTCCCACTATCTTCCTTGCTCTCCTTGTCAATTTTTTTGTCAAATGCCAATATTGTGTAAGGGTTAGAGGTTGAAAACAATTTCATGACTTCCTTCTTCCATGTTTTCCACTCTTCACTTTGACCAGGTTGCACAGGATTATCCCACAGCTTATTAACATCATCCCACAAGATTGCATCCTGCAGCTCCTACATTATACAAAAGCATATTCCTATCTTATCATATGATACATAGGTAAGATTGCCAATAACATAAGGAAAGAGACATCCAGAAAAAGATATAGATAAACGAGAACAACCTTAAAGATACCTCTATAAGTTTCTCTATATATTCTGCAGTTTCTGCATTCTCACATTGATGCTTCCATAGATCAAATGTGTTCATCCAGGAAGGGCTAATATACATTTCCAATATCATCTGCAAAAGTCAACAGTTCACATATAATGGATAAAACAGAGCACAAAACAAAGGAGAAAACAAAGAAGGTAGGGCCATGAAAGCAGCACTGAAACATAAGTTCAATGCAAGTTATCACTACCCTAACTAAATAGAACTCAAAATATAGATGTTAAGAACTTACACTATGTAGCTTTAGTAACATTCTACCTAAATCAGAATAAGTTGTGCATTGAATAGCCTCCTTTGCAAATTCTTTCCAGGCATTTACATTACGGGCACTTTCTACCACAGCCTGAGCAACACATACAAAAGTTAGAATATGTTTGTAATGAATAAGGCATGCCCAAATTTATAGATAAATACATTGAGACATGAAAAACACAAGTGACCAGAATGAGCAATAAATGTCTAACCTCAACATGAAGTTGATCACCTGCATCTAACATAGAAACTGCAAGCCTCTGCATCATAAAACGACGTGGAGAACCCAGGTCCCTTACTAGTTCCTGCCCACTCTCATGTGTGCCAAAGGAAAGGGGCTCTGGTCTCTCAGTAATTGCACAAACAAGCTGTGAATCTGTCCAGCAATGAGTGCGGGAGTTTGGGAAGTAAACTACGATATATGTTTTCCTTCCATAAGTAGGCATTGCTTTCACAGTTACTGAAGGACAGTCATTGAGGGAGCAATGAATTCCGGCTTGCCACTTTCCTCTCCACTGCAACAGATGCCAACAATGCAGATTTCAGCCCGAATGAACTGTGACACACTGATATACTGTTTTAAAGCCTAAAATGACCTTCACCAATGCATAAATCAAAAACTACTCTTTAAGAACAAAGACTAAATAAATGAAGGAATTGCAATACAATCCTTGCTTATTCAATGCAGAGGCTTTGACTTAGTTATCAGCGCATTGCCAGTTGACCATATTATATCATAACCAGCTGATGGTGGACCTACCAAGCCACAGAGAGAACATGGGCTCATAAAAGTTTGAACACTGAGCTTTGCCAGCTAAAAATAAAAAATCAAACCAACCACTCTGGATTGATTTCTACTAAAATCCACAGCAGTCACCAGCTTAAAACAAAAAATAAACCAACAGCTTTGGATTGACTTCTACAAAGTTGAATGCACAACAGTCACTTTCTGATCCTTAAAATTAGGTTGTTGTTGTTGTTGTTACTATTACTATTACAATTACAGGAAGCTAAGTCACCTGGTTCACGTTCACGTTTAACAGTGACAATGAAGTCTGGAAAATATCCCTGTTTAAAAGGATATGATAAAATTCACCATAAGTTCAAGAAAATACAAAATTCAAAATTTCAAAATTATGTTTATAAATTAGTGTGTAAAGGTAGAATTTCAAAATAAAAGAATTATATTTATAAACTAGTGTATAAATTTAGGACAAAATTACAATTTATAATTATAATGCTTTTATTTTGTTCTGTAAGTCACTTTCACTTTATAACACAAATTTTATTCATAATAGATTTTATTAAACGAACATACTCACATTTGAATTTAATTGAAGTTAACATAATCGAATTTAGTTGTTGGATTCTGATATTTACCCGGTTTCAACTTATTCTCCTTAAAATTCAGCAAACACTATGACTAATATAATAAATTAACAACCATGTAGACCTACCTGGATTATAGGACCTCTTCTCTTATGATCAAAATTTAAATAGAGATTTGATAAAAGACGTTGGGTTTTTAACATTTTCTACATAGTAGATATTTTTATATATTAAAAAACACATGAAATGCCAAATCAATTGAAATAAATATGAAAACACACATATTTGTGCTACTTGCAATACTACACTATTATTGAGTGAGAAATGCCATCCATAGTTTGAATGATTAGAGCATCAACCATTTAGTACACTACAAATACCAACAACCATCTAACAATTTGCCAATTAAAAACATACCAAGTTTTAATGCATATAACAGGAAGTGTATGTAGGTGCTCCAACACCTCTTTGCAGAAGAAGTATTAACAACCTGTAAAGCACCCATGTTGCCAACCGTTTCAAATGTTGGGTAGAACTAGAAACCCCGTGATTAATCAACATTTTTAATTTAAGGCTATGGTCATGTTATTTATTATGTCCTTGGAACACCACTGTACCTATCCAACACTAGAAAGAAAAAAATCCTAGGCTCTTCTTAACACCATTTATTACCTAGTTTTATGAGTCACCTGCCAGAGGATCTTACTCCTGCTGGTCTAGACTCTATAACAAGAGAACAATAAATTTGCATTCCTGTTTTTGCCTCATGAGGGTACATTTGATAGATGTCAATTCTTCAAGGGGAACATATTTAGTCTACTTAAAACTATCTCTGTCAATGATTAATCTAAACACAATATGGAGATAGTGAGTTATAAATTTCTCTTTTCTTCTTTGAACCGTTGTTACAAACATGTAGAGCTCCACTGTTATCGGAACCAGAGCGGAACTGGCAAAACTGGCATGTCCAACTGGTTTTGGGCATTTTCCAATCCGGGTCAGTGTTTTATACTGGATATGGCCAGTTCCGTACTAAACTGGCCATAAATGCCCGAACCAGCTGGATTTGTACCTAAGTTGCATGAAATGTGGAAACATTTCCAAGTTTTGGAAGCGGGAACGTCTGGAAACGTGACCGCCCCAAAATGGGTACGTCAAGGGAAACATCGTATATAAAAAAATACACAATATATATATAGCACAATATCTTGCAAGAAAATAAGAATGATACACATAAATAACATTTTAAAAGGAAACGCATGTCTATATTAATTGTCGAAGATACAAAATCCTATAGCTTGGTGGTCTTAACTAATGCCAATCCTGTACCCTCATACATGATAGAGTCCAGTGGAAATGCTGCATTCCTAACAACCTTGAAATCCTGAAAACTGTTAAGTCTGTTGAATTCTGAATGGGATATGAAATTCTCATTTTTCCAAATGAAGTCCGATGAGGTTAGAACCACTCTCAAACATCCCGAAATAATTAATGGTAATGTTAAAAATTTAAGTAAAAGGATGGAAAGGTAAGATAAAGGAGAATATCACTTTTACTTAAGAATTTAACATTACCATTAATTACAAGGTGCATAGCCCTCACATTAGCATTTGTGACGCCATATCTCAGCTAAAACTCATTAGAAACGTGGCAAACTTCACCTGAAACAGTACGAAAATGCCACCAACCGTACCGTACAACATTTCCAAATCGAGAAACGCCGTACAGTATGGCCAGCGACATTTCCAAGCCCTTCTGTGCCAGTTTCCACGTGTTTCTAGCACTGGTACGGCCCTTTAGGTGGCATTTCCTGCAATAGAGATTTGTACAGAACTAGCTGGTTTTGTACAATTCCGTACACCATGGCTTTGGACACAAAATTTCTATAAAAAAGAAGGTAAACCATTAATTGTTTCAGGATGTTTGAGAGTGGTTCCAAGCTCATTGGACTTCATATGCAAAAAGTAGAATTTTAGATCCCATTCAGAATTCAATAGACTTAACAGTTTTCAGGATTTCAGGATTTCAGGATTGCAACGTTTCCACTAGATTCTATCATGTATGAGGGTATGGGATTGGCATTTAATCAAGCACATCAACCCATCTATGTACCTTGACATTGGTGGTGTTGATAGTTGAACTCCTATGTCATGACCTTTATAAAAATGTACCCTTCACTCAAGCAGGATCACTTATTAAGCATGGGAAGCTTTTTCTACCTTATTTTAATGCTTGGATTAGGAAGTTCCATCAAAATTGTAAGGTGTTGACATGTCCTTGGAGGATCCACTTCAAGATTCGAGGTAGAGGCAAGGGTCAGAGTCTAGAGGAGGGGGGCACAGGGTGTTATCGATGAATAGGATCCCTTTATAGGCAATGGTTTTGATGATATGTAGTTATTTGCTGTAGCATGAAGATTTTTGGACTCTAGAGGGGATTTAGAGCCTCTTTGTTCATGTATTTTGGGTCAGATATGGATTGCACTTGATGCTATTTTAATTATATGCACCCTGACTTGTTATATGCATGAGCAACTTTGTATATTTATGTATAATGGTTTCAATTCACATGGATGCAAAAAAATATACATGTTTTTTTTCAAAATTTGAATATTTATGTATTTTTTTGTCAACCGGTTTTTTGGTCCAATTTTTTTTCGATTCCGGTTCGGTTCAGATTTTTGGGCTTGACTAGTAGATGCCTAATCCAGTTCTAATAACTATGGTGGAAACCCATGGAATATGCCAAGGGTTAGTCCCTTCCAGACTTTCGTCGGATTGAAACATAGTCATACTAAGAGCAATAATCACTAATAACTGGGAGCTATGTAGCATGTCAAATCAACACGTCACGTTACCTTAAAGGTCAAGACACATCATATCACATTGTCTTTCTCACATTTGGTTATGTTTTAAAGGTATGCTTGCAAACAACCTTCTTTACTCAAAAATAAACTTTGTGTAGCATTGGCTAGTCCATCTTCTAGTTGTTTATCCTTTTTAGTGGAACATGTATGGCAAAAGCATCGAAGGAGCGACATGGGAATGTGCAAGGAGCACTACAAGAGCATCCTAGGAGCACCATGGGAGAAAAGTCAGAGTGCCAGAAAAGTCAGAGTGCCATCAAAGTGAAGTGTGATGTGAGAGTGCTACTTAAGACCAAGAAGCATTTTTGGGGGAGGGAAGAGAGCTCCCGAAAGTGGTTCATTTGGGAACATGCCCTTAGGAGTGCTCCCAAAAGTGTTTCACTTCAGTATCACACTCCACAACACCTCTACCTAAAGAGCGATATGGAATTGTGGGTGTGGAGGAGTAATTCTAGCATCACTAATTGGGAGTCCTCGAAGCTGACATTTATACATAAATCCTCCCCCTTACCCATGAAGCCAAAGAACTTAAACGCTCAATTAAAAATTGTGTAAACTTTCCTATTAAAATACCAAACACCATGAACCTCACCATCATCTAGGCAGGTAGGTTTGTGAGTGGAAGGTGTTACATCATGTTACTACATTGTGATTTTGGTCACATCACTTGTGAAATTTTTTTGTCAAGTTAGAAGGATTCCATAGCGAGACAATTGGATGGGCAAGTGGTACACTTGTTTCCTTGCTTGGAGATGGTGCTTCTTCATGGTTGAGTAGTGGCCATGGTGGTTGGCTAGGAAGTATGGGGGTGATGTGTTTTAATGATTTCATGTTATTAATTGGTGAGTATGGCATGCCTAACAAGTAAAATTGCCCATAAGATGATGCACTCCTACTTAATTGCTGATTAAAAGGATGAATGGCTAAGGTATAAAAGAAATTAATTAAAACTTAATTATTTAATGGAATGGGAACCCATCAACATAGGGTCTCCCTAAGTTTTGAAGTGTTAATAATTGCACTTTTGAAGTAATGAAACAATTAAAGTGTTTACCTTGTGGGCTTTCTAAGGTTTTGGTGTGATTAATTAAAGTCAATCAAAGAAAAAATTGATCACACTATTTAACCATAGTACCTATGGTTTGCACTTTAGATTAATTAAATAATCGCTTAAGAGGGGGACGCTAGGCACAATGGTCCCTTATTGACATTTAATTGATGATTATTGTTGGAGCGCCCTAAGGGACATGAAGACTTCTCCACCCATGGGACACTGAAATAATTAAAACCTTGTGGAGCGCTTGCCTAAGGAGGTCTTTAATGAAGATAATTTAATGGATAATTTGACTAGGGTCATGACAAAAAGAGGCTTATTGTTCAAACACCCTAACTCTTTTGACCTTGTTCACACTTGGAAGATGACAAATAAATGCCAAGCTCCTAGATTCCATGGAACACTCTCCCATAAATTGAAGAAAAACCCATTAAAAAGTCATTTTCCTAAGGGGGAACACTCTTTATTCAAGCATTTTATTGATAAAGATGCCACACATGTGGATTTAGTTGAGCTATGATGGAGATCATACTAATTTCAAGGATTTAGTAGATACGCACATGTGGAAACCTCTCTCTCAAGGGAGCACATCTATTTTTTGTCAAGATGGTTGACGAAGGAACTTGTCCTATAGAAAGACTATTTTATTCCTTGGTCCAAGTTTGAACTTGTCCTATAGAAAGACTATTTTATTCCTTGGTCCAAGTTTGAACTTGTCCTATAGAAAGACTATTTTATTCCTTGGTCCAAGTTTGTTACTCATTGCACATCTATCAAATTTTGTTAGACACCTTGATCCACTTACACGTGGAAAGTTTGTTATGCTCTCAGAGGGTGCATCACTTGAAGAAGGGATCTATTCACATGTTGTAGCTTTCTAGAGGATGAGGGTGATGTGTTTTAATGTCTTCATGGTATTAATTGGTGAATATGGCATGCCTAACAAGTAAAATTGCCCATAAGATGATGCACTCCTACTTAATTGATGATTAAAAGGATGAATGGCTAAGGTATAAAAGAAATTAATTTAAACTTAATTATTTAATGGAATGGGAACCCATCAACTTAGGGTCTCCCCAAGTTTTGAAGAGTTAATAATTGCACTTTTGAAGTAATAAATTAATTAAAGTGTTTACATTGTGGCTTTTTGTCATGTCCCCATATTTTTCCATGGTCCATGGGGTAATTTTGGCCTAAGTCACCTAGGCAATAATTATCTAATTAATGAGCAAGTATGGAAACTACCTTATGGAAGATGCCTAAGGTTGTATTTGGGAATTAAATGGACAAGGAGGGGCCCCCATGCAGTTATTAACCCCATGACTAAATCCAAGTGATTGACTAATTGAGAAATTAATTAATTGGGGAAATTTTGAGGCATTACACCATAACAATTAATTAATTACTGGATAATTAATTCATTGATAAGTTAAATTATTTCCGAGTTGTATTATTTTCATTTAAATGTTTATTGCTAATAAATGTGCCAAGTGGTTGATGACTTGGCTAGGAAATTTGAATTGGTAAGTGAGCCAAACTTTCCTAAGTGGTAATGTCTCAGAAAAGCTAAGGAATCTAGTGGAGACAAGTTGGCAAGATGAACCCAGAAAGGAAACTAACAAAAGCTGGCAAAATCAGACAAAAGCAGGAAAGAGGAAAGTAAAGAAAGTGGAAAGATTCAGAAAAGCTTTCTGAAAGAAAATAGCAACAACCAGAAAAGCTACCCAAAGCGCACTTGCCCAAATTCAGTGAAGGAGGTGAAGGAAAGAAAGTTTTGAAAGCTCAGAAGTTGCTATTCTCCTCAAGAAAGGCATCCTCATGGCTTTGGAGTAGAATGGGCAAGTGGGTAACCTACTCTCATAGGTCACCAAGCCAAGAACTTGCTCAGCAGGTCATCATGAAGTTTATAAAAGAATCCAACCAACTCCATTTGACAACTTTTGTCATTTGCAAATTTGGTTTGAGAGCTCTGAGCCTCTCTAGTTGAGTGTTGTGCCTCAATAAGTTTGCTTGGGTGATGTGCCCCAAGACTTTGTGAGATATCTAAGAGTGTTGTGCAGGTCCAGCAAGTTATATTACAGCCAGTTAGCTCCAGTACAGTTCAGCCATGGAGTCTTCATATCATACTGAGGAGGAGACCACTTTTGGAGAAGAACTGCAGCTAGTTTTGGAGGAGGATCATTAGCAGAAGAAGATAGTTGTAGAGGAGCATGCCCAGGACCTCCAGTGAGCTCTAGAAGTTGTTATCAGCATATATCATAGGCTGCCATGTCCAAAGGTCGAATTCAGACCTGATCTCCCATTCCTCTCATTGCTCCAGTTCGTCCAGCTAAATTTGGAGGCGTTTCCCCTGATGGAGACATCTATTTGAAGGAGGACGTACCAGTGAAGTCTATCAGCAGAAGGAGCAGCCAAATAATACCTATTATCCATATAGGTTCTAATCATTACATCAAGAACAGATCTACTGTAAAAATCCTTCTCTCTATTCATCTTCTCCACCAATGTAATGCAATTTATAGCCTGTGAGGCACTATGTTTTGAGAAAGGAGCCACTGAAATAAAAAGAAGAGTTATGTTATGTCTATTTCGATTCATTGTTGTTGTTAATATTATATCAGAGTTGCATAACCTTTCAGAACAGACAAATCAGTTAATGAAAGTCATTTGTCAAGTTAAATTCCAAGACTAGCTCATTGAGAGGTTTTTCTAGACTAGTTTCACTGTTTTCTTTATAAAATGCAATCTGTGCATCCATTCAACCTCCCGTTTGTTGTAGTAGGTTAATAACTCAATATATTAACCATATCAGCCCTTAAAACCAGAATCTGGAAGCTTCTGCCTTATGTTTGGGAAGCCAGCAAATAGCCTGACAATCCCCGCTAAGCACCTGTCACACAAATCTTTCCAAACTTTGTCCAACCTGCTCCAGAATCCTCCTGAACATATCCAGCCACCATTGGACTGATATATACACTGTTACTAACTCCCAAAACCCCTACCTGTCTAGTATGCGTATGCCAGCTACCCAGGAAGCCTCGAAGTAGGCAATGGATTAACTCCATTGCTGAAAAGTGAAAGGTACTGGTACATGGTGCATAGGACATCTTCGATCTGCACTTTGACCTACTGCTGCACCTAACCCCATATAAATTCCAGAATTGAACTTTCGTCCCACTATTCTCAGCCTTTAGCCCAGTACTCCTCACTTACTCCTTGCACGGTTTGAAGAGTTTAGCAGAAATTTGACTAGTGGAGTTTAAAGGAATTTGGAATTGAGTTAATATTCTTGGTAAATTGTTCCTAGGATATTACAATGGTATCAGAGCTCTTTCCTTGGCTCAGCCTGTGGAAATTAAATCTCAGTGGAAAGAAGACTCTTAATTTAATGAATTTGCAGTCATGTCAATGTTTAGTGAAGAAGACTCTTACTCTGGTGGTGATTTTTATGAGCAATATGATGATGCATATGTTGATCCATATGAAGAGGAGGAGATGACCTCTGATGGAAATTTTTATTTGCATAAAATTGAAGATGATTTCCTTGTTGAACCATTGTTTGAAGAGGACATAGGAACTGACATACCTATGACTAATTGGGATTATGAAGGAATACTCAAAAGAGACAACCCAAAGAAATCCTATGAGTACTTCATGGAGTACTCTACTTTGAAGAAGGAGGTTCAGAAGTCCCTGAACTTTAGAGATTATTGTGATTTGGAGATTCAGAGGTTGTTCAAAGGCCCCTACAATAGTGATAGCAAAATAAGGATTGCACATATGGTTGATGGTGTGTGCAAAGAAGTTGAGGCAAGATCTTTGACCCTAGGATCTAAGATGGAAAGGAGAGATAAAGATGTGTCCTCACAGCAAAGAAAAATCAAGGGAGAAAACCAAGGGCCACCTAGTTCTTCAAGTGGAGAAGAAGTAGGGAAAAATAAATATGAAGTTGCAGCCCTACATATGGATCCATCCCAATCTCAGGAGAAAGGAATCAAGAAGGAACTTTCATCAAGGCCAAGCATTGCAAGACTATTTGGTTTTCCTTCAAGAAGGAAGTCCAAAGGTTGTGATCTGAGCACCACACAATGTGGAGAGACATCAAGTTTCTTGGAAAGAAATGACCAAGAAGACCAAGAAGACCTTGCTGCTACCCCCGTTACTCCAAGAAGTGGATGAAGAAGGTCAATGCACAGTAGAAGATCCAGCACTCAAACATTTGATTGTTGGTGAGGAGGGAGGTAAAATCACTCTTAATCTTTTAATTGTTGATTTCAAAACAAGTGCAGAAGAAATGGGACAGATTGATGAAGGTGAGACATCTTTTGGATCTGATCCAAAGGAGGAACATAATTCAAATTTACACTCACCCTTGAGCCTCACCAGGAAGCAGAAATTGAGCACATCTCACTAGGGTGTGAAGCAGAGAAATGGATGGATGAACAAGCCATCAAAATTCCACCACCTAAGGAGGAGAACATGACACCTGGTAAATTAGTAATTTCTGATTTTTATGTGTCATTATGTCAATCTGATGTGGCAGCCACTTCCATTGAAAGGTTCAAAATGGTTGAGCCCCATAGTGATGAGATTCAGAATTCTGGTGTAAAAAATGAAAGAAGTATGAAGGCTGAAACCTTGAGAAAATATCTTTATGTTGCACCAAGGATGAATGAGCACTTATGTTGCAGCCCAAATTATGTTTTTGAGGACCTGAAAGATGAATATATTGCAGCAGCAACATATAGATCAGATTTCAAAACCTCAAGTGCACTGCATGAAATTGATCCAGTGATGGAAAATGAAGAGGAGGAACATCTGCAAGAACCTCATCCTCTTGCAGGATCTTTAAAAATGGATGAACATAAGATCCAAGAGGCCCTGAAAATTATCCATCAAACTCATGCTTCAGTGTCAAAGTTGTGTTGGAAAGTTGCTTTAAAGGAAGACCAATCTTCCTTTGAAGCCATGGAGAATATCCAGAAAGCAATGTCCACAATCAAAGGTAATTTCTCACAATTGCTTTCAGATAAAAATTACATGTGTGAGCTTGTTGATTTATTGCGGGCAGCAACACTAGATGATGAAGAGAGTATTAGCATATATGAAAAGGAGAACTACAAGCTCAAAGGTGAGTTGTTGGACACCCGAGATTCTTTGAGATACACTCAAAGTGCCCTCTTAGAATCACAAATGAAGATAGAACAATTCCAACAAGAGTGGCAAGGATTGACCGAATCCTCAATTTTTCCTGAGAGTCATCCCTTTTGGGTAAAGGACACAAAAATGTCTATGGAGGAACCTCATGAGTGGGTGGACCAGGAGGAGCACTCTGTTCAGTATGTGCTGGAAGAAAGTGCAGAAAAAGTTGATGAAATGTTCAGAAGCATGGCTCACCACCCTTCATTCCCCATTTCACATTCAGCCACATAATGTGGGAATGAAAATTGGGTAAAAGGATTCTTCCTCTTGGTGTCACATGATGAGTTGGAGGATCCTAAATTTGAGGCAGATGACATGTTCCTTAACCTGCAGCAGTGGAGGCAGCCCATGCATGTGTGTGCATCCACTTTTGACAAGGAGGCATCAGATCCACACTTACTTCCAACATGTGGGTCATGTGATGGAGTTTGGCACCCTTGGATCAATGGCAGAGAGTTGAGCAATTGGATGAAGAGGGGAACACCTATGGAGTTCCGTAGAAATCATGAGTTCTCTTTATCTGAAGAGGACATACATATGGCTGATCGCATTCCATATGATTCGGCAAATAAAGGTGTTTTTCCATCCATTGGTTGGATGGATAGAGGCATCACTGAAAGGGAAAACCTAGAAGGTAAGAATCTTATGTTTTGTTGCAAGAAAATTGTTTTCAATATTGCTGATTTTTATATGATTTGCAAGCAGCAGAAAAGGCAAAATTTGCAGCCATCTGATGTCACTCATCCATATATGGATGGGGTGAAAGATTGCCTGACAAACATGAAATCTCCTGGCAAAAATATTTCTGCTTATGGTCAAGGGAAGGCAGCTAAGCAGGAAAGTAGCCAAGATACATTAATGGAACATTTTACTGGCAGAAGTTGGCCTATGTGGAGGGAGTCCACATGCTTGGAGTTGATACTTTGGGATCCCGGCATTCATTGGAGTGACAGATTGCCAAAGGTGGCAGAAATATCTTGGTCCTTGCAGGAGAAATAGTGAGATCCAGGAATTCTACTCAAGTTATTTTAACTGGGTTGAAAATTTTGTTCAATGCTGGTTAATTGCAGATATAAATTACAGTGCAGTTTTTCTTCATTTTTTTGAAGGACCAAGTTTAATTTACAGACTGTACAGTGGATGGGGACAATTACAATCAGAGTGGTGCAGCAGAAGCCTGGTGGAATCCTGACATTGCTCGAGGACAAGCAATCTTAGGAAGGGAGGACTGTCATGTCCCCATATTTTTCCATGGTCCATGGGGTAATTTTGGCCTAAGTCACCTAGGCAATAATTATTTAATTAATGAGCAAGTATAGAAACTACCTTATGGAAGATGCCTAAGGTTGTATTTGGGAATTAAATGGACAAGGAGGGCCCCCCATGCAGTTATTAACCCCGTGACTAAGTCCAAGTGATTGACTAATTGAGAAATTAATTAATTGGGGAAATTTTGAGGCATTACACCATAACAATTCATTAATTACTGGATAATTAATTCATTGATAAGTTAAATTATTTCCAAGTTGTATTGTTTTCATTTAAATGTTTATTGCTAATAAATGTGCCAAGTGGTTGATGACTTGGCTAGGAAATTCGAATTGGTAAGTGAGCCAAACTTTCCTAAGTGGTAATGTCTCAGAAAAGCTAAGGAATCTAGTGGAGACAAGTTGGCAAGATGAACCCAGAAAGGAAACTGACAAAAGCTGGCAAAATCAGACAAAAGCAGGAAAGAGGAAAGTAAAGAAAGTGGAAAGATTCAAAAAAGCTTTCGGAAAGAAAATAGCAACAACCAGAAAAGCTACCTAAAGCGCACTTGCCCAAATTCAGTGAAGGAGGTGAAGGAAAGAAAGTTTTGAAAGCTCAGAAGTTGCTATTCTCCTCAAGAAAGGCGCCCTCATGGCTTTGGAGTAGAATGGGCAAGTGGGTAACCTACTCTCACAGGTCACCAAGCCAAGAACTTGCTCAGTAGGTCATCATGAAGTTTATAAAAGAATCCAACCAACTCCATTTGACAACTTTTGTCATTTGCAAATTTGGTTTGAGAGCTCTGAGCCTCTCTAGTTGAGTGTTGTGCCTCAACAAGTTTGCTTGGGTGATGTGCCCCAAGACTTTGTGAGATATCTAAGAGTGTTGTGCAGGTCTAGCAAGTTATATTACAGCCAGTAAGCTCCAATACAATTCAGCCATGGAGTCTTAATATCATACTGAGGAGGAGACCACTTTTGGAGAAGAACTGTAGCTAGTTTTGGAGGAGGATCATTAGCAGAAGAAGATAGTTGTAGAGGAGCATGCCTAGGACCTCCAGTAAACTCTAGAAGTTGTTATCAACATATATCATAGGCTGCCATGTCCAGAGGTCGAATTCAAACCTGATCTCCCATTCCTCTCATTGCTCCAATTCGTCCAGCTAAATTTGGAGACATTTCCCTTGATGGAGACATCTATTTGAAGGAGGACATACCAATGAAGTCTATCAACAGAAAAGCCAAATAATACCTATTATCCATATAGGTTCTAATCATTACATCAAGAACAGATCTATTGTAAAAATCCTTCTCTCTATTCATCTTCTCCACCAATGTAATGCAATTTATAGCCTGTGAGGCACTATGTTTTGAGAAAGGAGCCACTGAAATAAAAAGAAGAGTTATGTTATGTCCATTTCGATTCATTGCTGTTGTTAATATTATATCAGAGATGCATAACCTTTCAGAACAGAAAATTAGTTAATGGAAGTCATTTGTCAAGTTAAATTCCAAGACTAGCTCATTGAGAGGTTTTTCTACACTAGTTTCACTGTTTTCTTTATAAAATGCAATCTGTGCATCCATTCAACCTCCCGTTTGTTGCAGTAGGTTAATAACTCAATATATTAACCATATCAGCCCTTAAAACCAGAATCTGGAAGCTTCTACCTTATGTTTGGGAAGCCAGCAAAATTCCTAGCCCGACAATCCCCGCTAAGCACCTGTCACACAAATCTTTCCAAACTTTGTCCAACCTGCTCCAGAATCCTCCTGAACATATCCAGCCACCATTGGACTAATATATACACTGTTACTAACTCCCAGAACCCCTACCTGTCTAGTATGCATATGCCAGCTACCCAGGAAGCCTTGAAGTAGGCAATGGATTAACTCCATTGCTGAAAAGTGAAAGGTATTGGTACATGGTGCATAGGACATCTCTGATCTGCACTTTGACCTGCTGCTGCACCTAACCCCATATAAATTCCAGAATTGAACTTTCATCCCATTATTCTCAGCCTTTAGCCCAGTACACCTCACTTACTCCTTGCACGGTTTGAAGAGTTTAGCAGAAATTTGACTAGTGGAGTTTAAAGGAATTTGGAATTGAGTTAATATTCTTGGTAAATTGTTCCTAGGATATTACACTTTTCTTAGGTTTTAGTGTGATTAATTAAAGTCAATCAAAGCAAACAAAGATCACACTATTTAACCATAGTACCCATGGTTTCCACTTTAGATTAATTAAATAATCACTTAAGAGAGGTCCACTAGGCACAATGACCCCTTATTGACATTTAATTGATGATTATTGTTGGAGAGCCCTAAGGGACATGAAGACTTCTCACCCATGGGACACTATGATGAAATAATTAAAATATTGTGGAGCACTTGCTTAAGGAGGACTTTAATGAAGATAATTTGATGGATGATTTGACTAGGGTCATGACACAAAGAGGATTATTGTTCAAACACCCTAACTCCTTTGACTTTGTTCACACTTGGAAAATGACAAATAAATGCCAAGCTCCTAGATGCCATGGAACACTCTCCCATAAATTGAAGAAAAATCCATTAAAAAGTCATTTTCTTAAGGGGGCACACTCCTTATTCTAGCATTTTATTGATCATAGATGCCACACGTGTGGAGTTATTTGAGCTATGACGGAGATCATACTTGTGTCAAGGGGTTAGTTAGATGCACACATGGAAAACTCTCTCTCAAGGGCACACATCTATTTTTTGTCAAGGTGGTTGAGGAAGGAACTTGTCTTCTAAAAAGATTATTTTATTCCTTGGTCCAAGTTTGTTACTCATTGCACATCTATCAAAGTTTGTTAGACCCCTTGATCCACTCACACATGGAAATTTTGTTACACTCTCGGAGGGTGCATCACTTGAAGAAGGGATCTATTCACATGTTGTAGCTTTCTAGAGGGTGAGGGTGATGTGTTTTAATGTCTTCATGGTATTAATTGGTGAGTATGGCATGCCTAACAAGTAAAATTGCCCATAAAATGATGCACTCCTACTTAATTGATGATTAAAAGGATGAATGGCTAAGGTATAAAATAAATTAATTAAAACTTAATTATTTAATGGAATGGGAACCCATCAACGTAGGGTCTCCCTAAGTTTTGAAGTGTTAATAACAGTGTTCCATGGGGACGCGTCCCGCAGGGTCGGGGATGCGTTTCCAGCATTTCCTGCGTCCCGGGGACTTGGGGACTCATGGCGAAACGTTTCCCCTTCCCATGCCCTTGAGAATATATATATTTTTATATTTTCCCATTATTTTCACTTTTTACAATCCCTACTTGGTACTACTTAGAAAATAAATCAATATATTTTGTATTTACATTGCACAAACATGAATATACATCAAATGAATTATTATTTTTGGTATTTTATTTTATTTTTATAATTTTAGAGACGTCCCCCATCCCCCCGGAATTTCCATAAATTTTGGGGGTGGTCTCCACGCATCCCGAATGTGCGTTTCCACGCTCCTACGTCCCCCCGTCCCGGAAACTTGGGGGAACATTGGTTAATAATTGCACTTTTAAAGCAATGAATTAACTAAAGTGCTTACCTTGTGGGTTTTCTAAGGTTTTAGGGTGATTAATTAAAGTCAATCAAAAAAAGAAAAGATCACACTATTTAACCATAGTACCTCTGGTTTGCACTTTAGATTAATTAAATAATCACTTAAGAGGGGGGTGTTAGGCACAATGGTCCCTCATTGACGTTTAATTGATGATTATTGTTGGAGCGCCCTAAGGGAAATGAAGACTTCTCACCCATGAGATACTGTCATGATGAAATAATTAAAACCTTGTGGAGCACTTGCCTAAGGAGGACTTTAATGAAGATAATTTGATGGATGATTCGACTAGGGTCATGACACAAAGAGGCTTATTGTTCAAACACCCTAACTCTTTTGACCTCGTTCACACTTGGAAAAGGACAAATAAATGCCAAGCTCCTAGATGCTATGGAACACTCTCCCATAAATTGAAGAAAAATCCATTAAAAAGTCATTTTCTTAAGGGGGCACACTCCTTATTCAAGCATTTTATTGATCAAAGATGCCACAGGTGTGGAGTTAGTTGAGCTATGACGGAGATCATACTTGTGTCAAGGAGTTAGTTAGATGCACACATGGAAAACTCTCTCTCAAGGGCACACATCTATTTTTTGTCAAGGTGGTTGAGGAAGGAACTTGTCTTCTAGAAAGATTATTTTATTCCTTGGTCCAAGTTTGTTACTCATTGCACATCTATCAAAGTTTTTTAGACCCCTTGATCCACTCACACGTGGAAATTTTGTTACACTCTCACAGGGTGCATCACTTGAATAAGGGATCTATTCACATGGTGTAGCTTTCTAGAGGGTGAGGATGATGTGTTTTAATGTCTTCATGGTATTAATCGGTGAGTATGGCATGCCTAACAAGTAAAATTGCCCATAAAATGATGCACTCCTACTTAATTGATGATTAAAAGGATGAATGGCTAAGGTATAAAATAAATTAATTAAAACTTAATTATTTAATGGAATGGGAACCCATCAACTTAGGGTCTCCCTAAGTTTTGAAGTGTTAATAATTGCACTTTTAAAGCAATGAATTAACTAAAGTGCTTACCTTGTGGGTTTTCTAAGGTTTTAGGGTGATAAATTAAAGTCAATCAAAAAAAGAAAAGATCACACTATTTAACCATAGTACCTCTGGTTTGCACTTTAGATTAATTAAATAATCACTTAAGAGGGGGGTGCTAGGCACAATGGTCCCTCATTGACGTTTAATTGATGATTATTGTTGGAGCGCCCTAAGGGAAATGAAGAATTCTCACCCATGAGATACTGTCATGATGAAATAATTAAAACCTTGTGGAGCACTTGCCTAAGGAGGACTTTAATGAAGATAATTTGATGGATGATTCGACTAGGGTCACGACACAAAGAGGCTTATTGTTCAAACACCCTAACTCTTTTGACCTTGTTCACACTTGGAAAAGGACAAATAAATGCCAAGCTCCTAGATGCCATGGAACACTCTCCCATAAATTGAAGAAAAATCCATTAAAAAGTCATTTTCTTAAGGGGGCACACTCCTTATTCAAGCATTTTATTGATCGAAGATGCCACACGTGTGGAGTTAGTTGAGCTATGATGGAGATCATACTTGTTTCACAGAGTTAGTTGAGCTAAGATGCACACATGTGGAAACCTCTCTCTCAAGGGCACACAACTATTTTTTATCAAGGTAGTCAAGGAAGGAACTTGTCTTCTAAAAAGATTTTTTTATTCCTTGGTCCAAGTTTGTTACTCATTGCACATCTATCAAAGTTTGTTAGACCCCTTAATCCACTCTCACATGGAAAGTTTGTTACACTCTTGGAGGGTGCATCACTTGAAGAAGGGATCTATTCACATGTTGTAGCTTTCTAAAGGGTGAATGGTTAAGCACCCGTCCACTTAGGCAAGCACTCCACCTTCTTGGCCTTGGTGGTTCTCAGTCTAACCAACTCAAATTGTTTATTTAATATTATTGTCGAACTCCTCTCAAAGAGTTGTTTACATGAGATACATTATTGTATTATTTCCCTTGGAGAAATAAGTAGATCTAACCTGTAGTTTGCTATTGTAAGAAAAAATTGTTGACCAAATGGTGGATCTAGAAAGAAAAATTATTATTCTATTGTACAAGGAAGATGAGCTGAAACCTATATAAAGGTTTGTTCACTTCACTTGAGAGGAGGATGGTTTTGGGAGTGAAATTCTTTGTATATTGTAAATATTTTGGTGCTTGTGGAAAATAACAAAGATCTTTCTTGATGCATTGATGCTGGAGTAATTCTTTATAGAGCTCATTGTGATGGATACATTGCACGGAGTGTTTTTTTGTGGTAAATTGATTTTCACCCATTGAATTTGTTAAGTAGGGAATATTTTTCTTCTTACATTTCAATGTAATATTTCCTTGACGTTATCTTGAAACATTAAGATTATGTAAGGAACATTAAGATTATGTAAGGAAATCATTTCCATTTGCTATATAATCCTGGTTGCAAAAGGCGCGTTTTGCAACCACTTGATCTAGCCATTTAGAGTTTTTGGTAGGAGGATTGGACTATGTAATTGTATGTCCCTCTTCCATTTGCAAGTGCATCATCCATAATCTTTCATTCATGACCCCATGTGCCCAATGGCTTCTAGGCACTAGTTCTTTTCTTTACCATCACTCACATTTAATTCTTCATCCAATTGTAATTCATTTTGCTAAAGTATGTTTCTCCCTTGAGATTTCATTCTTAGCCTCAATCCTATTTGTAGGGAAGCCTCCCTTGTGCTAGAGAACTAGCACTAAATAGCAGAAGAGGGCGATGAGGTAACAGTGTCCCCCTCGTAGATTCAACTTGTATTTCACTTAGTGATTTAGGACTTTGTCACCTAGGGTGTGAGATAAGGTTGTAACAGAAGGAATGGAGGAAGAACTGGCCATGTGGCCAGCATGACGATGTCTAGCTCCTCAGCTTCCATTGGATGATCAAGTGCCATGTGTTCCACTAACCATTTCAGAGACAGACAAACAGCTTGGGGATGAAAATGATGGATAGGGGCCACTGATTATCGATGAACCACCACAGATGACTGGTGAGCTGGTGCACCACAAAGCAGGCATTAAATATTTTTAAGGTTATAAGTTACTCAACCTTGTGCCAACGATTTTTGTCAATCAGGATGGGGAATTTGTATATTTAATCCTCTGCACCTATGCCCCTTTATGACAGTAGGGTGGTGGCCTTTTGCTTTTGCCACTCTTTTATTTTTGGTAAATGTTAGATGTACATATTGACACCTTTTTATTTATGTAAAATATTCATTGTGCATTTTTTTATATTATATGGAATATAAGAAGCATTTAATGTTCCATGAGGCACCCAGTTCAAATTCCCTAGGTTAGGTTAGTTGCACTGGGCTACACCAAACCAAAAGGTTTACTAGGAATGCCATACACTAATGTTGGAAGCATCTTTTGTGTTTTTAGGCAAGATATTTCTTGGAAAAAAATAAACATTTAATAAAAAAAATAAAGATAAAGTTGACCAATTTGCAATTTGAGAACTATAACACAGTAATAAATCTGAAAATCGTAAACATTCACTGTGTCAACACACTCACCTTAACCCAAAGAGCCAATCCAGGTGATTGCTTTATATCCTGATCTCTGACTGCAAGGCCTCCCATGCGACGAGTACTTGATGACTGGTGCTCATTCGGGTCTTCCCGAGATTGATTAGGAGGAAGTGGAACTCCAACAGAAGGATTCTCCTGTCTTTCGCTGTTAAACACAGCCTCCATTTTCGCTGCAACAACATTATTGACAGGGCCATCCAAGCTTTTTTCTGATTCCATCCCACATTTACTCTGCTCTCCCTGATCCCCAATCAACAGTCACCCAAATAAAAATCACAAGCATTCATAATCCACTACCAATGACCTTGAGTTTGAAAAAAAATAGGAACCATAAAATCACACGCACATTCATCTACATGAGTGCCATAATTACCTAACATAATTAAACAGTCTTTGAAACTGAGATCAATTAATGCATATTCTAACTGGTTTTGACTGATTTTTTAAGTTTGCACATAATTTCATCATTTTTGTTGCAAAGTTTACATAATAAATCCTAAAATAGACACGGCACCGAATTTCACCATTAAATCGCCCAAAAGAAAAATATTCACAGCCCCACCACATTCCACCAGACCCACGAACTCAAATACCTTCCCTCCCTATCAATGATTTTGAAATACAAAGAATCCCACATGGACCTAGTCGCACTATATAATTATATACACGCAAACATATATATATAGAACTTGCAATAGATATTTAATAAAAGGGTTAGGGTATAACGAAGAAATGAAGAGCGACGATAGATTTAGTGCTTACCTGAACATTAGAAAGAGGATTTGCTGGTAATAGTAATGGAGGCGACATGGACATGGGCAAGGCAACACCATAACCAGCGTCCTCATTGGGCGTGGCCATAGCCATGGATTGAATGACATTGATATTGTGGTTAGTGTCATAGGAAATCAAAGGATTTCCGGATCCATTTTCTTCGTCTAACCCTTCCTCCCCCATGCTAACAATAACACCATATTCTCTACACCCTTCTCCCCTTATACCAAACCCCCTCAATTCTAATGAATTATTCGTTTGCGTCCACACCATTTACCATGATTACATTGAATAGAAGGGAATCCGTCGAAATTTGATCTTTATTAATATTTATTTATTTATTTATCATATTAATATTTGCTGCGCATCTATATTTGGCGGTTATGGTGCTATTCGACCTTTGTATTGGCGCTGGGCGTTGTACATCTATTTTATCTTATTTGACCAATTTAGGGACGTTCCCAAAAAAAGAGTAAGAATGGTGTTTTTGACAAGTTCACGGAAATAAAACTATTTGAAGTGATTAAAAAAAAATATTTATTTTTAATTTATAGAAACCTCTTAATTTTGGGCAATTACAAACCTTTAGGATATATGTTTTGATTTTTGGGTAAAGTCGAGGTACGATTTACATTTAAAAGTCAAACATGGGTTATTTAATTGTCAAACATGGTTTAGTTATGTATGTTCTCACCAACCCCCATACCACATTACAATTGTTTTTTTATAAGTTGTAAAAAGAATATACAAATTGTCCTTTGTTTGCAAGATGCATATATCGGGTCAAATCTCGCCAGCTCATTCTGTTAAGTTGTGGGTCTCGTCAGCAAGACGACCTGGGTTCAATTCCCCTTAGGGGTGAGCTAGTTGGGAGGAGACACCCAAAATCCAACTAATTGAGGGTTGGTGTGGCTCAGGCTGGGTGCAATCCAAGGGTGATTTTGTCGGCTTAGATGCCCCTAGGTCATGGTTTCTTAGACCAAAGGCCACTCCCGCAAGTCAAGGAGATTCTAGCAAACAAACAAAAAAGATGCATATATCGGTCATCACCCCTCGATGTTACAAGTATATGGCTACTTTAAGGTATTGAGTAGACTCATGGGATAGAACTTGGTCAATTGTGTCCACATATAGGAGAAGAATTGGGGCATGAGCTTGGATCTATCTATATGTGCATGTGGGATGTCCCATTGTACCATAAGTTCAACCCTTACCTCCAAGAGCCCCCATGCCTACCTCAAAGTGCCAAGGAAGTCTTGTGGGAATGGAACCTAATCAACGATATTCATCTTAAGGAAAATTGGGGAGTAAGATTAGGTCCATAATATGAATGCACAGGTCATCACCACTTAGTGCCATAAGTGCAACCCCTAGCTCCAAGTGCCTCCATGGCTACCTTAAGGTTTAGGGTGAATCCCATGAGATTGGAACCTTAACCAAGGGTGTGAAATGGAATAAGCTAATTGTTTAGCAAACGGAGGTTGTTTGCAAGTGCTTTATCCTTACAAATTTGATAGGATTTTGGCGAAAAAATTGGAATTATAAGTTTGGATTGTTGAAACTACAATATGGAGTTGCTCCATTGAAAATGAGGTCCTAGAAGTCCATCTATGGTGTTAGAATTTGAGAAATTGTAGAATTGCATTGTCCAAATCGTAAATTTTTCATTGTTGGAAATCCCTCAATTTGTTGAACAAATGGGGTTGTTTACTACACAATTAGATTCTCTGAGTGAAATTCCTTAGTCCCCAGTACTAGTCTCAAGCCTGTTGGCCCAAATTTTCGCAAGGCTTAAGGAGAACCTGGGGTTGGGTTGGCTTTGTAATATGCATATATGCACCTAGACTTCTTGTTTTCATAAGTTTAACCCTACCTCTGAGTGCCACAATGGCTACCTCAAGGTGTCATCATGGGCTCATGGGAATGGAACCTAATCAATGGGATCTGCGTTAAGGATAACAAAGGTGAGCTTGGATCTATAATATGTTCATGTGAGTCATGAACTCTTAGTGCCATACATTCCACCCCTACTTCTAGGTGCTCCTTATGGCTACATCAAGGTGTCATAATAGGCTCATGAGAGGGAAAATTTTAGGGGCGAAACTTAGCCAATGGGCTAATTTTTTATTTTTTTTCCAAAAAAAAACATCAAATTCCATTTTTTCTAAAATTATTTGCCCAAATTCTACAGGATAAAAATAGTTTGCTCTAAACATTGCCAACATTGTCTAGAAACTATATAAAATCCTTAGAAATTTTAATATTTTTACAAAACTATCATCAAACATTTTTATGGTTGGAAATTTAAGAATTAGTAAGATTCGCCAAGAATTCTACACTAAGAAAAGTATTGATACTTATATTTTTCCTTGCCCGTGAGATGGAAACTTGTGATCTAGAATAGATCATTATTTAATTTGTCATCATTTTTGGTACTTATTGTGTGGAAAAATTGGGGCTATTGGCTTGTAAAGCTCATTTTATGGGTAGGTTCCACTTTGGTCATTTGGGATCCAAAACCTTCCAAAGTCCATTTGAGGCCTTAAATAGTTGTTTTTTGGGTCGAAATTTTGCAAGCTTTGCTTGCAACCTCACAGTGTTGTTCTATACATCAAGAGCTTTCCAACAATGCAAAACTCACCTCAATTGGAGTTTTATGCCTCCAGCAAGATGACCTATCATGTTGACCACCATGGTATTGAGTGGATGCCATGTCAACTTCCATTACTCACACACAAAGCTAGTCATGTGTGGACTTTCATGAAGATTCTAGAGGATCCAAACCCTAACATTAATTTAGGGTTGCGACATGCAAAAACCCTAACCCTAGATGACTACTAAACTATGTTAAATGTTGGGCCACTAGGGAAGGAAGGCATTCCATTCTTATTGTATGGTTTATTGTTTCATAGTTGAGTTGATACTAAAGCATAACAAAGGAAGTAGAAGATCATGTGGCAACCATCTAGAGCACACCATCCATGGCAACTCCATAGTGATTGCACTTTCTTTGTGCTTGCATTTTATCACTGAGATGAAAAGAGCATGAGCATAGGCCTCACCTTCTAATTGAGCTTTTTCCATATTCGGTTTTCCCAAGGTACATATTGTGTTCATTGTGCGGATGGTTTGTTATTTGCTTGTTTGAACCATTTTAATTTATCCAATATTTCATGTATTGAGCTAGTAACAATTAAATCTCAAGATCTAAAGTAATACACTACATAATCAGGGATTTCCATAATATTATAAGATTTGTTGTGGTGGACTATTCCACGACAAATCTACAAGTTTGGCTTATAATATATATATATATATATATATATATATATCTTCCATATGGAAAATATCAATCATTCTAAATAAAGAATGATCATGAATTGTCCTCCAGGGACTTACATTCCAAAATACATAAATTTGTTCAAAATGTTACAAAAATACATGATGTGGACTCCTACACCATATATTACATTTCATCATGATTTTTTCAAAATTTTGTCCGACTTGGTTCATGATATGGACATCTACTTCCAAAAATTTACAATTCATCAAGGATTTCTTCAATCTCTGTCTGACCTGGTACTAAAAGCAAAGCATTTTTTGATAACAGGTTAGCTTCTGTGTTTAATTCTCTGTAAATATGAATTATAGTAAAACAGAGAAATAGTCTCTTAGCCTTTGGATGGCCTGAAGGATTGTGTTGTAGATGAGGAGCTCTAATCTGCATTTTAATGTTGGCCCAATCGACAACCATTTTTGAGTCTCCAAAGAGTTGAATGCGGTTCACATTCCTAGTAACGGCCAATTTCAACACAGAATGTAAAGCTGCAAGTTCAACTTTTTTGTTTGTACAGTGCCCTGGCGCAAATTTCAGCTGGAATTTATGATTATCAGTCATATATAAAACTCCAAAACCACCCAAAGGTGGGTCTCCCTGGCTCGCACCGTCAAAAAAGGCCCACATAATAGATTTGTCAATAGATGGGGGCACCAGCAACCTTGGCTTTTTTTTATTTTTCCAGAACTTTGTGTTCTTTAGTCCAGTGCACAACCAAGGTTGTTGTTACTTCTATTGGAATAGTGCGACTTTGGAAAATTGCTAAGTTACGAGCCCACCAAACTCCATAAATGAATGAGGAAGGGAGGGCGTTATAGGCTCGTACTGATCTATCAGACCACCAAGAATGAATATTTTGTTCTAAGGATGTAACTTCTTGAATTTCCTAAGAATTTAGTTTAGCAATGGAGGCCTTCCAGACAGTTGCTGCATAGGGACATAAAACAAATAAGTGAGGTCCAGATTCTCCATTAGAATAGCATAAAACGCACCAACTTGGACCTTGCCATCCTCTTCTTAAGAGATTATCCCACGTAAGAAGTTTATTGTTGAGAGCAAGCCACAAGGTTAGCTTTGCTTTTAAGGATCCAACGGACTTCTAGACAAGGATCCACCACCACTCTTTTGAACCAACGTATGAGTCCCTCGCCTTTGTTTCATAGCCAAGTTTCGCGTTGAAGTCCCCTGTGATAATGTTTTTCGACCATACCAATCTGTCCTCGACTTCCTCCTCTAAGAAGATATAATAGGAGTCCAGCAACGAGATAAAAGAATTCCATTATGAAGAAGCGTCCCCTTCTAGTGTGAGTTATGTTGCGGATTTCCAAATTGGAATGTTTATATCTTCTGAAGACCGAGAAATGGCATCACGTAAGCTGGTTATTCTTAGGAGCTTAAGTTTTTCAGTGGTATCAGGGGAGAGCTTGTAACCATTTCCAGCACTGATCCATGGATCTCTTCCAATCTGTACTTTTCTCCCATTTCCAATACTCCATGTTAACCAGTCTCCTATTAAGGGATAGGAGAGCACAAAAGTTTTCCATCCTATGGAACCATTTTTAAAAGATTTATCTGGATTCCTGATCCAATCTAGAATGGAAGCATTTGGACAATATTTAGATAGCATGACTCTTCCCCATAAGGAAGAAGGGGTTTTGATCAACCTCCAAAGAGACTTGGCTGCCAGGGATTGGCAAAATAAGAAGGGATTTTTTACACCCCAACCTCCTAGATCTTTCAGATTGGCCACAGTTTTCCAATTGAGAAGAGGAATACCTTCAGCCCGTTTGCTTGTAGATCACAGAAAAGAGAAAAACTTCTTTCGAATTTTGTGAAGAATCCCTTTGGGAATGTAAGCTATTGAAGCCCAATAGGCAGGGATGCTTTGAATAATCGCTTTCCGAGAAGAACCAATCTTCCTCCCCTGGAAAGGAATTTATTTGTCCAACCTCCAATTTGTCCCTCCACCTTCTTGGACAACCACAACCAATCTTTAAAGGAGTGGGAGTTAGGTTTTAAGAAGAAACCTAAGTATTTAAACCCTTATGATAATGGAATTAAAGTATAAGGAACTTCGGCCTCTAATCTGCTCTTAACTGCTGTCGAAAGAGATTTTTTTGATAAAACTATTTTTTCCACATTTATATGCATCCCTGTGGCCTTCATGTATAAATTTAAAATCTTTTTAATTTCAAGGAAATTGTCTAGTGTGCCCTCCCCCATCATAAGCACATCATCTACAAAAAAGATGTGGGTCAGTTCTTCAATCTCAGAGACCTTGATTCCTTTGTAAGATCCAGACCGCTTAGCTTGAAGAACCAAACTGCTTAGAGCGTTTGCTACCAAAAGGAATAAAAAGGGGGAGAGGGGGAAACCTTGTCTTAAGACCCTCATATGTCTGAAGAAGTTTGAGGGGGATCCATTGATGAGCACAGCAAAGGAGGCTAATTGAATGCATCCCATTATCCAATTTACTAAGTCCACCGCAAAACCGAGCTGAACTAAAATAAGTCTTAGAAAGGTCCAACTAACCCTATCATAGGCTTTAGACAGGTCTAATTTGAGAACAAGAGCTTGACTTTTGTTCTTATGAATTGAGTGTAAAGCCTCCTGAGCCAATGAGATTGCATCGTGTATCTGCCTGTTGAAAAGAAATCCAAACTGTTCCAGAGAAATGATTTTGCTCAGAATTGGTTTAAGCCGCTGTGCAATTATTTTGGCAATGATCTTATAAACTACATTACATCACGAGATAGGTCTAAAATCATGAAAGGATGACGTTTTTTGGTTTTTTGGAATTAGAGCCAAAAAGGTAGAATTTAGAGCACCTAAAACCTTCCTTGAGCTTTGAGATTCCCTAACAGCTTTCAATAAATCAGATTTTAACAGCTCGTAGAAGCCCTGATAAAATTCGATTGTGAAACCATCAGGACTAGGGATTTTACCTTTTCGGAAGGACAAAACTACCTTTGGGCCAGTTCTTCTGCTAAATCTTTGTTCATTTCATCTAAGACCTTGGTAGGAAACAAGCTTAGGACTTGTAAAATCTCTTGAATAGGAATTCCTTCAGGTTTTGAGAAAAGGTTTTACCTACATCTGCCTTTTCTTTGAATGACCTTAGAATATTACCATTTCCATCCTTAAAGTCTGGAATCGTGTTTACATTCTTTCTGTGGAAGGAAAACCTGTGAAAAAATTTGGTGTTGTTATCTCCTTTCGATATCCAAATTGCCCTGTTTTTTAGTCTCCACAGTTGTTCTTCTCTTGCTAACAACTCTTCCCTCCTAAGTTCACAATCTTTCACTTCTTTCAATTCTTCTTTTGAAAACATTACAGAGCTATTTAGACTGTAAATTTCTCTTAGCCTTGCCTCCACCACTTTAAGTTGTTCCTGTTGTTTTGCATTATAAGCCTTTTCCCAAATCTTAGATGCCTTTTTAGTTCTTATGATATTGTCAGAGAATTGCTTCATATAGGATACATAGGAACTTGCATGTAAAGGGATCCATGACTTTTCAACTAGAATTTTGTAATCCTCTTCTTTGAGCCACGAAGGATTGAACTTAAAAGGAGGAAGAGGTTTGATTTTAGCTTTTTCTAAAGACAAAATTATTGGCCTATGGTCAGACAAGCCCCCAACCTCAACCCAGGATTTAACTGAAAGAGGTCCATAGACCAAGTCTTCGAAACCAAAAATCTATCCAGATGTTTGGAAATAGCATGTTCCCCACATCTATTATTCCTCCAGGTCGGATCCAATTTTAAGGGCTGGGCATCCACCAACCCATTGGATTCAAAGATGGATCTGAAAAAATTACTTAAAATGTCCTTTCTTGCTGAGGATCCCCAAACCTCTCTATCTGATAAAGATAGATTCAAGTCTCCTCCCAAAACCACATTCCCGGAATCTAGAAATCTTGAGAAGAAGAAAGATTCCTAAAAGGATTTTATGTTCGAAAAAGGCCCATAAACGTTCAAAAAAGAGAAAATTTCCCCAGATTCCACCTCTTCCAGGACCATTTTTAAAATATTATCAAACTTTTAGACTTTCCTTTCTTTGAGAGTCGGACTCCATGCTGTTAATAATCCTCCCTAGTGACCAACAACATCTATGTGAGCAAATGACTAGTTATTAAGCCAAGAATCAACTGCTTCTTTAGCTTTTACTCCTTCCATCATTGGTTCTTGTAAAAATATAACCGAGGGTTTTTGGCTCATGATCATTCTTTTAAGAGATTTTTTCTTGGGGGAACTCCCTAAACCCCTTGAGTTAAAGGATAAGCATAACATCAACGCACCCCTGCCTAGGATTTCCCTGTTCTAAGGGCCTTCCTATCGTTCATTGTTTTCCATATTTGACCTCTAGCTCAGCTTGCGACTTAGCTTTCGAGATTTGAGATTTTCTTCCTAAAGTCACTTTTGGCAAAGGGTCTAAATCCAAGCCACCTTTCGAGGCAAGATCTTCTCCACCAAAAAACTCTTTTTTTGATCTCGTGTTGTAGGTTTTGTGTTTAACCCAGGAAGGAGGGTCCCTCTTCTCCTCCTTTGGCGAAGCTACGTCATGATGGGAAGTCATTGGGCTAGAACATTATTTTCCCATAACAATATGCTTTGCAGAGAGAGATGGTGGAAGGACGTCATTCAAAGTGTAAGGCTTCAAAGGGTTCGAAATATCCTCCAGGACAAAATCCTTAGAGGCAGAACAAAAATTGGGAGATGGAACAACTAGCAAAGGGATAGAAAAAAAAATGGGAGGAGTTTCAACAGTTGACTTACTAGTAACAAGATTTGTTGAGTCGTCCATTGCTTCTACCACGCTGACACCATCTTTTTTCCCGGCCTCACTGACCGTCGTTGTCTGTTCTGTTTTCTTTACCCATATTTTCTTATGTGACACATAGCCACGAGTATTATTTGGGAAATCCTTTACCACATGATCAACCTGACGACAAGCAAAACACCTGAAAGGGATTTTCCAGTAATCCAGACGTTGTTTCCAAATACTTCCATTCAATTCCAAAATAATTTTCTTCATAAAAGCCATCTCTAATGTCTAGATCGATGAGGATTTTTGCACATATTCTGTCAACTTTTTGCTCCCAATTGTCTTAAAGGAAAATAAATCTACCAATTTTTCTACCTATAGCTTCCAGGATCTCTTTCTGCCAAAACATCATGGGCAAACCGGGTAGAATGGCCCAAACCTATTGTAAATTGTGAGGTTCTCTTGCAGCTTCGAAATCAACCTACCACCTTTTTAAAATTAGTCCAGACAGTCCCCATATCTACGAACTGTCCATTAGTCTTTGCCTGTCTTCATCCGAGTTTACTCTGAAAAGGATCCACCCCCGAGAGAGAATATCGAACTGTGGCAATTCGCATAGAATTGGCTTCCAATTTTGATCCATCCAACACCTTAACGTTTCTTCGCCAACCGATTTTCCGCAGAAGCGTATGACCAGAGCTAGTCTGAGATAATCTGGAACTTCACTTAAACCGATTTCCTTTCCTATGGATAAAGAGACAACATCCTTGATCCGAATTTTAGGGGACATATGGTCTAAATTCAGATGTATAAGTCATAAAAGCATTAAATGGAGAGGTCACCCTCTCCCATTTAATCATAAAAGCATTAAATGGAGAGGCCACCCTCTCTCATCCATGGTATTTGGTAGCACATAGTTTTGGCCCATGGTATGGCCTCAAGACACACTATAATAATGCTATATAAAGGCCTAGCAAATATTCTCATAATAAAAAGTTACTCATTTGGTTTCTTTCCTATTTTATATTGTTCATTGTGAGACTAATTAGATCTGAGTGACTTATTAGTAATTAGTTTGAAAGGTGGGGCTCCTCTTTGAGCCTCACCTCCCATTCACTTCATATGTTTTTGTTCATGCTTATTCTCATGCAAGATTAGTGTTTGTCATGTGAATTTTATGACGGATTTGCATGCTTAATCTCCTCCTCTCTCGGCATTCAAGCCTTCCGGTTCTCAGCTCCCAAGATCCAGATCAGTGGTATCAGAGCAGGTACACTCTCCATCGGAACAAATGTTTCAAGCATTCTACAGGTTTCAAATATTTGCAGCAATCACCAACTTCCTTTTGGTACGATCGGAATCCATTTGTTGGGCCATACATGGATTTGGATTCACGACATCCATACATGGATCTAGATCTACTACATCCATACATGGATCTGGATCTGGATCTGCTACATCCATACATGGATCCACTATATCCATTGGTTTGCAACATTTTCAACAAACTTTAAAGAGACTTTCTGGACTCCACGGAATGTTTGAGAGGGTCTTTCATATCTCATTTCTAAGGATTTTCCGTCATCTCAAATAGGTATTTTACGGATTTCCATTTCGTTTCTTGGTTTGTGAGATATGCTTGTTTGAAGTAGCACATGTCTTTACACATTGCGGCCGCACGTACAGTCAACTTTGAACAAGTGCCACAAACTCTATAGGATGTTTTAGAAGGGCTACCATAGCTCATTGGAAAGCTCTTTCTGTCAGCTAAAATGGGTATTTTGCGGAATCTCATTTCGTTGTCCGGTTTATGAGATATCACTGTTTGAAACAGCACATGCCTGTAACCAGCGTGGCTGCACGTCCTTCAAATTCGACCTGCTTTTTCTCACTACATGAACCACCTCAGAACGTGTACCATATACCGACGGAAAGATCTATTCAGTAGCTCAAATGGGCCTTCAACAGAATTGGATTTCATCACCTGCAACAAAAGTTATGAATAAATTTGCAGAAGGATGTTCAAAACCCCAAAAGTCATGATTATTCCATTTTTTTTTTTATTTTTTTTTATTTTGGCTTTTCTTAAAAAAAGAAAAAAACTAATGTAAACAGTTATGGGTCAACCACACAAAACCCTCCTCTTCATTGGCAACTAGCACATTGTAATCATGGGTCTCTTTTTAACATGAAATGATGGGGACCATCATTTTTTAAGGGGGAATGAATGATCCGAATTTAAGGGGGCATATGGTCTAAATTCAAATGTATAAGTCATAAAAGCATTAAATGGAGAGGCCACCCTCTCCCATTTAATCATAAAAGCATTAAATGGAGAGGCCACCCTCTCCCATCCATGGTATTTGGTAGCACATAGTTTTGGCCCATGGTATGGCCTCAAGACACATTGTAATAATGTTATATACAAGCCTAGCAAGCCTTCTCATAATAAAATGTTACTCATTTGGTTTCTTTCATATTTTATATTGTTCATTGTGAGATTAATTAGATCTGAGTGACTTATTAGTAATTAGTTTGAGAAGTGGGGCTCCTCTTTGAGCCTCACCTCCCATTCACTTCATATGTTTTTGTTCATGCTTATTCTCATGCAAGATTAGTGTTTTTTATGTGAATTTTATGACAGATTTGCATGCTTAATCTCCTCCTCTCTCGGCATTCAAGCCTTCCGGTTCTCAGCTCCCAAGATCCGGATCAATCCTTTTTTTGCACAAGCTCCATTCTTACGTACTGGTTCGCAATTATTATCTGTCATGGGAAGGCCCGGGCTATTATTATCTCTAATGGGAGAATTTTGTGAACTGTGCAACTTCAGGATGATCATGGGAGGTGTCATGTCCATCTCTGTGTTGATGAAATCCTCGCCGGAGTTGTCATGAAGGAAAATGGGTACCCCTGGTGAAAGGGTATCATAATCCACCTCGTCGATGAACATTGTCGAGTCCTTTGATCACGAGGAATCAAAACCTTTAAAAACCTTTAAAAAATTAAACTTTAAAACATCTAAGATACCTTCGCCATCCCCAAATTGTTCTTCGCGAGCTTCGCATATTTCGGGTTCCTCTAGCCGTAGAGCTCCCCCCCCCATAATATATATATATATATATATATATATTAATTAATATTTAAGCCTGTCTTACAAAATGTGTGGCTCACACATTTATACAAAATGATGACATGGGACATGTCTATAGGGAGTCATCTCTTCAATATTAATTATATTATTATTTTACCTAAATCTATATTAACCCTAAATACTAATTATGTATTAATATAGGTGTATTACAAGGCATCCCTTCTCAAAATGCTTCGTCCTTGAAGCAAGTAAGATTTGAGCATGGTGAAACCATGTACAACATTTTCCGAGGAAGCAACAACTAAATTATGCACAAGGGAAACACAACAATGTTTCAGTCCAATTATTGCCCCTTGTAATCTTGATGTTAAAATCTCATTATCTTAATCGCGGTGTTGTTATTATCAGCACCATCAACTAAATTATTGACGAAACTTAGGTGGTCATTGGAAAAAGAACTCTATGGGAGCCTATAATTTCCATCTCCATTTCCACCATTCACTTTACTAATAATTATTTCGTTTGTCAGGCCACCATCTCCTTCTTTCTTTCCTCTGTCTATTCTTATCTTTTTGTATTATGCATACACTAGAGGAGACTCTGGAAGCCAATTCCAAGAGCCTTGGGCTACATTGCAAGTCACAAATTTTGTGCTCTCATGGGCACTAAAGCATGCCCTCAAACCTACTTCCTTCACTCTTGCCATATCTCTAAGCATGCCCTCAACCTTTTGAAGGGTAGTATCAACATCATCATCAATTATATTTTTGGAGTGGCTTTAAGAACATTATCACAAAATATGGCAAATAACTCTCTAGTTGTTTGTCCTATTTCCTTTCCATTTGCTTTCTAGTTCGCCTTTCCATCTGCTTTCTAGTTTGCAATGCCTTTAACATGTTTGACCATTATTGTTCCATTCCTTGTTAAATATTGTTCAAAATAATTGTCAATCAGCACAGGCAAGTCCTCAAAGATATAATCGTTAACTCCTTTGTACTTGTTGAAAACCCACCAACTATACATCAACATGTCCATGCAAATGGGAAGAAATTAGACAGTAAGTAATAAAATGCAATGCTCACCTATTTCCCAGAACTATGTGAGTTGGAATCCATCGTAATGTGAACCACACATTTGACTAAATCGAGTAGGTAGTGAAAAGGGATTGTGTTATCCATTGTGAACAATATTCCCAAGAGATACCTCAATCAATCTACTTCTCAAGTCATCCATAGCGCCAACATGAATGTTGTTGTAGTCAACATAAAGTTGGGCCTTTCCAAAAATGGCATAAAGAGCTCTAGACATGTTCCTCTCAAAGTCAAAGTGCATAAAAACAAGATGGAATGTGTTGAAATATAAGGGATTGCATGGGTGGGGAGTTGAGGAGCTCTGCAACTAGGGTTTGATAGTCGGCTTCCAAGATGATCTTGGCGGCCATGGATCCTTCCATGGCCACTTTCCTCCTCCTCCCTTGAGTTGTTTTCCGTCATAGGTCGACTGAGGGTGTTTACAGACGGTTTCACCCTATGCTTTGGAATGGTGGCGGTGCCTTTGCACGACGACCCATTGGGTAGCAGGCTCCTCCTACTTCCCAATGGTGGCGGCGGTGGTTTTTTGGGATGAGGGGAGCGGCACCAGGGCTGGGCGTCCTGACGACGACTGCAGCGGAGGACTATAGAGCACGCGGGCTCCAATTTTTTCCATTGGCGGCGGCGGAATCGCTTTCGAAGCCGCTCTATGGGGATTTCTGGCTCTAGATCGATGGTTGTTGCGAGCGACTACATGGGCTCCCATTTGGCGAGGTATCCTGTTACCCATTGATTGCGGCGGCTTACCGAGGTAGAAAACCCATGGCATACTGACGATGGGCTCCTGCTCTTCTGAGGTGGCGGCAGATGCTTCCATGCCGAGGAGCCTACATGTCGGCTGTCAAGGAGAGGCTTCCTTGCGGCGGAATGGGGTTTCATTGCAGATGCGGGTGGCTCTGCTAACATTTCTAGCGTTTTTTTGGGGAATTGTTTTTACCTGCCTTGGTCGGCATCTCATTTTGCTTCTTACTTAACTTTCATTACAGCACTTTCGTGCTGGTTTTTTCATTGTATTTGAGCCATTCATGGTTTCTCTAAATAGGGTTTTAGTTGTAGGTTTTGCGCCTTGGCACTTGCGATTTTTATATGAAGCTGAAGTAGACACTGGGTTGTTTTTTTTTGGTATTGCTTGACAACAATTACACTCTTAAAGAGTGATGACGATCAAATGTAATTTTGTACTCGTGAGATGAAATAAAATTACGCTTTTTTTTCAAGGAAAATAAATATAAGGGATTGCATGAGGTTACCAGGAGCACAACATATAGAAATATATATATCGAATGCTAGATCATACATACATAAGAGAGAAAGAAAGAGAGAAAGTAGTGGAGGTTGGAGCAACAAGTATCTTTATTAGAACATCATACCATTATGTACAATAAGAGAAAGCTAACCATCTCCTGTCTCACTAGCCTATTATATAAATCAGATAGTTAGTTATACAACTGTAACTACTTAAAAAAATCTGAAACCTATTTGAACATTTTGATCTGTGAAAAATAGCCACATTAAAATGAATTGATTTAGATGGATCAGAGGTGTCTGTGAATCAACAGTGGAAAATCAAATCCTCAAGGTTTGAATAAAGGTTTAAAATATTCTTATAGGTAACACTAATAATTCTTGAGGAAATCAAACTAACTCTCATGTAGTGGAGCAACGCTCACAGGGCTTCCCTTGTGTACATAATGGGATAATGACATGTCTGACTTGAGGTGTTTTCCAACCATTATCTGGAAGCCTTTATCTCTTCACATGCCTCTAGAGAAGGAGGAGGTGGAGTACTATCCAATACAATAGCTCCCGCTAAAATACCCATCCCTCCACAAATGAAGCCATGTACTTCCAAAAACCCAATCAATCTAGTCGACTTAACAATTGAGTCACTGCCCCCATCACCAACTAGAGTCAAAGAGGAAAGCCAACAAGAGGTAAATATCCCTAGTTTTGAACAAATTATACATTCACCTCAATTTAGTCAATACGTATCAGATTTTATACAACAACTCTCTTCAATCCCCCCTACTCAACTAATAACTACAGCTAAGAAAAAAGTGACCTTACCCCCTTTAAAATCCGTAATGCAGCCATATGCTTCATGACCAGCTATATCTACCCCTATGCACACAAGCATAGATGCAACCTTTCCATCGAATGCACCTCTACCTATACCTCCACTTCATCCAAATCCGCTAGTCGCAGTCGTATCTACACCAGCCTGAGTCAACTCAACTATCATCACTACTTCACCATCGCCTCTTCCAACCACCGACAATACTCCAGATTCACCTTCAAGTCTTGTTGCCATTGTACAAGACTTTAACGATTTTTTCAAGCAACCACCCTCACTACAATCTCTAGTCTCCTTATCTCCACACACAAATCACATACCTTCTCCTCAACCAAGCGTCGCTCCAACAACCCTGCTGACCTTGAATATCGATAGCTGAACACCATTGCCTCCTTTACCATCACACCCTCTACAATCAATACCTCTACCATCATCATCCACCATACCGTTGTGATCACCTTTACCATCCTCATCGCTTGTAACAGTGATGCTGCCATTACTGACACCTTCACAGCCTCCGTCATCGCTATTTACACCTTCGAATTCAACAATACCAACATCCGTCACTCCAACCACTTCTACTAATGGCTTGACTATTGAAGCACTAATAGCTCCTAGATCTACTAAAGATCCCACGAAATAAGAAAATAATGATAAGAAAAGTAAGAAGGATTCCAAGATCACTATCTCAATCAAACCAATTGAAGGGAAGGAAGCAAAAATAGTCGCTTTGTCACCATAATCAATCTAGGAAAAGGAACTTGATAATGTTATCAAAGTTGCCACTGCAGAATGAAACAAAATATGCAAAGATGACTCTAAAAAGCTAAAAGCAGTCAGAGAATAAGAAAAAGATACAGCGATCACCTGCGCCGAGAAAGTACAACAAAGTGTTGGAAACTTGCCATAACATTTACTAGAGAAGCCACTTGAGAAAATTGAATCCATATTTGAATTTTTCCTGGAGAAATATGACAACATTCAAGAACAACTAATCCAAAAACAATAAGTTGAAACATGATTCCTCCTCACAGACCAATTCAAAGCCTTTACAAAATGCAATGCCAAGTTAAAAGAATATGAACCACAGGCGACTAAAGCATCAGTTGTACTAAACAATTGGTACTCTTATTATGGCAAAGTTTGTCTAGTCATACAAAAGCAACAAGATACTATATTGGAATTATATAGACAGAAGTAATCGGCCACCCCCGACGCAGCTCAAGCGCTAGAAGTACAAATCCACATGGAAAAAAAACGACTAGAACAACTCCAATGAAACGAGTACCAATGGCTCCAGTAAGGAAAGCAAGCTCAACAAGAAGTTAGTCATCTCACCCCAAGGAGTTATCGCCTAATGAGGTTTGTCGAACTTCAAGCACATGCTTGCAGGCTTGACATCCATAAAATTCTAAGAGAACTAATGTAAATCAAGATCATTCAACCTTCAGAAATGACTAGCCTGACTGCAAACATTAAGACTATCCTATCATAATGAGACGACTTCCAAGATCGATTAACTCTATCTACTCCAACAATTGCCAAAGCTTGTGTTGATTGCACTCCTATGGGAAAAGAATCAATGTCGCAGACAAACTAGTAGCATTTAATTTTGTAAATTTTACATCCCCCTTGAGTCTCTTCGGAACAAAGAAATGTTTTAGGGTGGGGGAGATGTTGGAGGAGACTAGTCGGCCAACTGACTAGGTCCTCTCGAATGATTAAGCACATAGTTGGTTTAGTTATTCGTGTCGGTTATGATAACCGATTGAACAGTTATATAGCCATAAAAAAAATAACTATATGTATCAAATATATAATAGGCTGGTGAGCCAAGTAGAGAGAGATGCTTTTGCACATATCTGGTCTATCTATTAATACACGATACTTGTTCCTTGGGTCCCCATTACTCTATTCTCCACTCTCTCATGTATGTATGATTATGCGTGCAATGCATATTTATGCATATGATCGATGCACTACTTGTAACTCCATGTTATCCCTCAAATTACAATAGGTACATAGACAATGGTGCCTTTAGTCACATGACAGGGGTATGTGAGCACTTCATAGAGTTATCTTAGGGTAGTGTGGATGTGGATATTGAGTTGGGTGATGATTCCAAGGTCAGAGTTATTGGACTTGGAACAGTGTCATTTCAAAGGGAGTTCCAATATCCTTTGGTGGTGAGGGAGGTCTTATATGTTATGGGGTTGTCCAAGAACTTGATTTCAATGTCATCTATAAAGGATCAAGGATTTGCAATGATTTTCTAAGATGGACAGCTGCATATTCACCCTAAAGGGTCCAATTCAAGGACAACAAATGTGATTAGAATCAAGTGTGGGCAGCTTTATAGGCTTATGTTTCAGCCAATATAGACATTGATACACTATAGTGGTTGTGGTTTATGCAAGCTTTGGTACAAACAGATTGCACACTTGCATCATGGTTCTTGTTAACACTAAAAAATTCCTCATCCCTTAGCGTCATCACCACATTCCTTATTTTTCCCCATCAAAACCTTCACTAACTAACAAATCCTAAGTCAAAAACCCACAATTTGGCTCAAAATATTATTTCCCTCTCCAAAATAGGGAAAAAATGGCTTAATTCCCTCCAAAAAAGAGAAGGAATCCCCCAAAATAGGGGAAATTCCCCCCAAAGGAAAAAATTAAAAGAAAAAAGGAAAAAAGGAGAAAATATTCAAAAAAGTTAAAAAAGGAAGGAAAACCCTAAACTGCCGCCCAAAACCAAGAGCCGATACTATGGTTTTCCTAATACCACGGGCAAGAAACCTAGGGAAAATATTTCTATAAATAAAGGGTGAAGCCCCACATTATTCACAATTCACTTGTTACCTTATCGTCAATCTGCCAAAATTTCACCAAAAACTATTGAAGCCCCTATTTGATTTCTAGTTTCACCGACTTTGAGTTTTGGCTACCCATTAGTGACCTTTGTGTGGAGAACAACCTGAAGCTGCTTGGAGACCAAGGACTCACTACTTCAACGTTCTACAAGGGCCCTCTACTCACTCTATTTGAGGTAACCCCATTATTGTATTCTTTTTATTAATTCAATAAAATAAAAAACATTATTTCCCTATTCTCTCATATGTGTAAAAGAACCAAAAAATATTTAGTTTAATTTTGTGTTTTATACAATTTCTTCATACAAATCATATATTTTGATTTTTATTTACTATTGTTGATTGTTTTTTACTGCATGCGTGCACCACCATTTTCGAACTGTTACTAAGTTTTTCATAAGTCTTAGTAGGCGCATTTCTGCACTAGCTAGTGTGAATAACCTAGCTACAGTTTGGCGACTCTAACCGGGTCGATCTCCATCGATTTGTGGTTTGGTTAGGCTGGTAGATTTTCCAAGTTTTGCCATTTTGTTTTTTCAATTGCATGGCCATTTCCTTCTATTATTAAATCCGTCCAACCCTTTCTGTCAACTCTGGCGTAGGAAACCGATTGGTACTTGCAAGTTCGTCCCCTGCCAACGTAATACGTTTTCCAAAATATGTTTTTTCAGCCTGAGTCACGTCTGTAGGACCTTGTTTCGCACCTTAGAGCACATTTTTTCCTTCGAGAAGCAAGACTTGCCTCTTCCAAGCTAGGTCATGAATTTTCCTCAATTAGGCATGCCCTGGGCTGCAATTTTCTCCTTGAAAAGCGTTCCCCAAGTCATGCTTTTCCCCTGAAAAATGCACCCCAACTCTTGTTGAGTTATGCAGCCCACATCACGACTATTTTTCAGTCTACTACGCCCAAGGTCAAGACTGTACCCTTGACAAATGTGGCCTCCAACTATTTTTTGCCTTTTTAAGCTATTTTTCTACATCTGGAACCACTATTCAGTCTATGCCCATTGCAAGTTGCTCTTTGACATCCAAAACCGTGTTTGCAGGCCCCTTTGTCTTTCCATTTTCTTGCTATAGCATGTGTTTGGATCCTTCTTTCATGCCCACTTTGTAGCCCTTTGTTTTACTTTGGTTGTTGCATGTTGTGAATAGCCATATAGATCCTTTGCATTTGCATTTCTTCATTTTAGCAAGTTGTTTGGTTCAAATTGTGCTTGGATACATTAGAACTTAGATGCTTTATTTTCATTGAAAACCAAAAGAAAAAGTTTATTTATGTTATTCCATTTTTATTTTCAGCATATAGTTTCTTGTCACTCACCACATAAACACACAAGAGCACACTTTGAGTATCAACACTTGGTCCATAACCCCAAGCTAAGCCTAAAATTTACGTTAATTTAACACACATTGCACCTCACTTTAGGATTAAAAGAACTTGGTCACTAGGTAGGGCATTGGGGTTAAGCATTCAAACAACACCCCTTTGCCATCTTCATAAGAGACGTAGTTTTTTTCCTCTAGGGTACCAAAATCCTCTAGTATTTATTAGCATGGTTGAAACTGGTTTGTCAGTGGGCCTCTCCTTTAGGAGGGCAAGTGGCAATATTGGTTCTAGAAGTCTGGGTGGAATGACGCTGTCCACTATGCACTGAAGGACACCAAATCATTGTCCTCGTTGCACATGTTGGATACCATACCAAGTGTGCAATGACCTAAGGACTAAAGCTACGGGACACCTTTCCTGACATGCTTTGAAGGAGGTAGCTTATTTTCTAGTCTTTTCTAGGGCTCTTTTATCTGGGATTCCTCTCGATAGAGGGATATCCCTTAGCCAGTTTGGTCTTCCATTTTGTATCGTCTGACTGTGGATTTCATCACCCTACAGAGGATACGATTGGCGTAGGATTCCATCTATTAGTTAGGAGGCTGCTTGCACCCATACCCCATAGGTTAGTGGGTCATTTTCTTTTGATAGGTAGTGCTGCTTGTTGATTTTCTGGCCACTTTGTTGTTTCCCACTTGCTATAGAACGCAGTTGCAGTAGGTGTTTTTAGCTTCCTTTTGGCCTAACCGCCCATTCTTCTTGTGAGATCTCCCCTTGCACACACAATTTCATTGGTATTTTTGGGCATTTTTTGACCATCCATATTTAGCACTCATACACCTGTCACCATTGATCCCCCGAGATACTCCCATAGACTATGGGGGTAGTCACCATAGCACGGTCCACTGAACCCTACTAGTTGTGCACCCCTTAAGTGCACCTCATTGTCTTTAGAACTTTTTCCCGAGGCCCCTTATTTCACTTATGACTCCTCCCAGTCATATTCACCTATAAATTCACCCCCACATAGACCTATGTCTAGCATGAATCCCAACCCATTCTATGGAGGGATAGTTGGCAGTGGGCGTGGTAGTGGCCTTGTAGCCACTATGGCCCCATTTCGTTTGTTGGATCCACAGGAACCACTATTCCTGGAAACAATGGACCTAAAACCACCACTACAGTACATACAGTCATTGGGTCCATACCCATAGGTAGCAGGCCCACTCCCATGACCATAGTCCATACTGCTACTGGATCCATTCCTTTTGGTAGCGATTCCACCCCTATGACTATAGTTCCTCCAGTCACGGGATTTTTTCTCGGCGGCATTGGCCCCTTCTTCCAGGTTACATTGACCCCTACGATTGATTCCACGATCCTCCCCATGATGTCCACTACCTCTCCGCCCTTTGGTTGGGGTGGCCCCATGATCACTAATATGGAAAACACGCAGGTCAATTCCACCATGTCACATCCTCCTACTAGTTTTCCATTCACATCTAGTCTCAACCTTCCTGACATGGCTATATTGACTAACAAACCTATTCGACATGATCCTATGTGGCTTCCCATGCCCACAAAGCTCCCTTTGGACATCCCTAAGTTCGAGGGGAAGGTTGGAGAGGACTCTTAGAATCATATTATGTCCTTCCACTTGTGGTGTTCCTCTAACTCTATAGTGGATGAATCTATTCAACTACGCCTGTTACAACGAACCTTTAACAACACTGTAGCCAAATGGTATATCGATCAGCCCCATGGGGTGCATCCCACCTTAGCGTCCCTAGCCTCGATTTTCCAGCGGTTATTTGAGTTACCAATTCATTATGACGTTGGTGTTAAGATCCTCCTTTCTTGTAGACAGATTACATCCACCCATATCACAGACCATATCCATGAGTGGCGTAGATGCCGAAGTTTATGGAAGATAAAATTGGACGACCAAATATTTTTAGATTGGTTCCTGAACTCTCTCATCCCAGCCATTGCTAGGTATGTGGTATCAAAATGTCCCCAAACCGAAGAAGATGCCATCCTCAAAGCACAGTAGTTTGATCTTATCTACACTCAATCAGGATATCTATATACTATTTTTCCTGATGCCCCTCATGGCGATTCCTCTAAGAGAGATACGCCGGGGGCATCCCATGCCGCCAAAAACATCATCAGTCATGTCACATATATCGTTAGATCATATGTGCCTGTACCTCCTCCACTGACTCCCACATATAACTCCACCCATAGTCCTGCATAGTCAATGATGAGCTGTGGCCTTGATATTTCACGTGCAATGACTCACTTCGGAACAACACTCTCATATGTTCCTCCAGCCCCAAATCCCCATGTCCATAGACCCACTTATGTGACACCTATTTTGGGTAACAATGCGCAAGGCTATGCTACCCCTCCAATGCCTATCACTTACTACCCTTGCCCCAACCCACCGCTGGCAGCTCGTGCACCCACTCAACCGCAAGATCCTCACAAGGGAAAGCTTATACCCAGCAGAACTAGGCCTAGACCCAACCAACCCCCTAGAATCAACAAGGGAACCCCAATAAGAGATGATGTAAGAATCGTGATAACAATCAACACCAAGGAGGGGGTGGAAAACCTCCTAACCCTTCGAATCATAACGATGGAAATCCTACCAATCAAAACCCCAATCAACCACCCAAACAAGGAAAGAACCCACAGTTGCGCACAAACCACCCATGCTATTTCTGCAATGTCTATGGACACTATATGGATCATTGACTCATTTGAACAAATCCCGCTAGCTATGGAATGAGCCTAACCATCAGGAGGCCACTGCTGCTCCACACAATCCACCATAACTAGCCACATAGCCGATGGTGTTGCAAAAACCCCTACCCAAACAAGGGGTTGTCACCACACAACCACCAGTTAGGTACGTTGCATCCTTGAGTCAGTTACCCAAGTTAGGAGTCCACCACCTCTTAATGAAATCTTCTTCTGAAGTCAACCTATAGACTCGTCGTAATCAGTATGGTTCGGCTACCGAGACCAAACTCGTAGATAAGGCTGTTGCATCTACCCCCATAGACCAGTCTTTACGCCTCCCTCTACCACCAAATGACGAGACCCCCAAAGCCCCCAAATTTCATTTGTGTTGCATTACCAATAATCCCAATGCTCACGATACTCCAAACTATAGCATTCTGGATTATCTGGCCCAATCCCCCAATCCCCCATTGCCTAATAAATGATGTTTAGACATTAGAATGGAATAAATATTTAATAAATGAGCTAAATAAATAAATACAAGAGAAAATCAAAGTGGCAATTGATCATGGAGACACATGGAGGGTGTGAGACCCACACAAGCTAGAAATTATGTGCCACATGGCATCCTCCTCTTGTAATTTCGAATCCATGGGAAGCCTAAGGTTCTTGAGAGGAGTTGGAAGGCTCATACACTTGGAAATATGCATCATAGGTCGAATTGGGATGGAAGTGTAACTCCCATAGAAGAGGAAGAGTCAAATGAGGAGTTATTGGACACTTGGACTAGATTCCCTAACTCTATGACAACAATGATGAAGATGCTATGACACCTATGACACAAATCAGACCTGAAGGCTGACATCTGACATATATTACATGTCAGGGCTAAAAATAGCCTCCAAGAGGGCGCTCAAGTGAGTTAGGGCAGCCAAAGAAACACCAATTTGAATTTGGAGAAGGAGAGGGCTAGAATTGGAAGGACAAGTGGCATACTTGGGAATCTCTTCCCAAGTTGGGTTGGCATGAATATCTTGGGACGAATTCGACCCATGGAGGACCTTAGAATTTTATAAAATACAATAACAAATAAGGACGGTGGCTTTTGATCATTTTCAGAATTTGCATTTGTGAAGAGAACTAGTGGAGTGCTTCTCTACTTGCCTTAGCCAATTTCGAGGGTGAAAGATTCCCATCCTAGTTGGTATGAGGAAATTCCATTCAAAAATTTCATGGGAGCTTCAATGGAATCATAAGTTTCATATGTAAGCTACATGACAGCTCGTGGACACTTCTGCTTCAGATAATTCCTCCAACCATTTCCAGTTTTCTTGGCATATTCATGATCCTTGAGGGAAGGCGCACTTGGTGAGATATTGTACTCTTTGGGGGAGCTTCTAATGCTCCATTTGTTTTTTAATATGATGTAAATTCTATTTTCTTCACCTTCAGAGAGTTTCAGGTCTATATTCCAAGTGGAAATGTATAAATTTGATCATTAATGAGAAAATGGTGCCTTTTCCCCACTATGTTGATGTTTGCTAATGTTGTGATGATAATTTCGAATGAATAAGTGAACCACTGATGGAATAATGATATATGGACTGTTAATAATGTGTATTACAAGTTTCATGTTCAGTGCATAAGCTTTTGGAGTCATTTGGTTCAGTTTCATAGCATTTGGAGAAGTTTGCCTATCATTTCCCCCAAGGTTGAAACTAGGATTTTATACTTGATTTGAAGAGAGTTGTAATAGACTTAAGAACCTGAATAGTGATGCATATTAGACCTTAATAATGTCCCCCAAACATCCCTTACTCCTGTCCTGAAATTAGAGAGGATCCAACAGCACTTGGAGATCCATTTTCAGCATCTACCCAGGGGGGATTTGAACCCCAAATTGGTAGTCAAGTTCCCTACATTGGAAAGAATTAAAATAGGATTTTCAGAAGCATTTAAAAGGTCCAAAAGCATCCCCAAACTTCATATTTATGTTCTATCATCATCCATACACCTTCTCAGAATATTTGGGAGCAATTGGAGCAATTTGGAGACCAAGACATCAAAACTAGTCAAAGGTCGAACTAGGCAAAAAATTTGAAATTTTCACTATTTTTGTAAAAGTAAAAAAATGGACATTACAAGTGGTATCAAAGCATGGTCTTGGAACCTGATGTGGTTAAGCACTCATGAATACAAGGAGTCAAACAAATAAGCCACCACCCTTAGAACCTGAAATTGAAGGTGTTGTTGTTGAAGAGGAAGAAGTAGGAGAAGAAGAGTATTTTGTTGACACTATGACTAAGGGAACTTCAGATGATGGTGAGGAATATATTAAACTCATAAAACCCCTCTTTTAATACATGACCAAGAACATGACCCAACAACTTATAAAAGGATTCGAATTGATGGCTAGCCAACTTGGAAACAAAGGAGTAATAGGAGGCAGCAACAACTCTCATGGTGAGGGCCAATAGGTGAGCATATTTTCTCAAGCACAGGACCCCATAATAGATCTAAATAATTTCAGAGCACACCAAGGCCTACTACACCTAAATTTCTTGTGCCCAAAGAAGAACCTAACACCCTAATGGATATGGATACATTGGTGACATAATGGGAAAAAATGAGTGAAGATTGTAGAAGGACTCTACCATTTGAACAATACTTTACTGTTTCAAACAAACTCAAAAAGAAGGAAGATAATAGGGCTCTATTTCAGAACAAAGAATTAAATTGTGCTATTGGTAAAATGCCACTTCCCACTTTTGATGGTTCCTCTCAAAGTTCTGCTAACACTTGGGTGCATAAACTAGATTTGTATTTTCCGCTGAATCCAATGGTGGAAGATGTGCCTTAAAAATGGTTATTTTGCATCTAGAAGGAGATGCCAATGAATGGTGGTTCCATGGCCTGAAAACTTTGGGACATGATAAGGTTACTACCTATGTAGAATTTGTTGACAGGGTATTAGAGAGATTTGAGCAAAAAGACCTAGAATTACCTTTCAAAGAACTAGCCCAATTGAAGCAAGTGGGAACTCCTGCTGATTATATGTTGGAATTTAAAAAATTATCAGTCAAGGTGGATGATGTATCTATGGGAAGGTTAGTATTTCTGTTCACTTAAGGTTTGGCTGAACCCTTAAAAGTTTTAGTTAAATCCCACAAACCAACTACATTAAAGGATGCTATGAGCTTGACTAGAGATCTCCAAAATGTGCTTCCTAGAACAAGGTTTCCTCCCAAGCCTAACTTTATATTTGAAAAGAAGCCTAGGCAAAGAGATGCATTTGAAAAGAATAAGAAAGAGGGACTAAACAAGGAAGACCTTAGAAGAAAAAAATTGTGCTACACATGCATTTAAAAATGGACATCGGGGCATAAATGTACTAAGGGAAAAGCTCAATACATTGAAGTATTTTCTGATAATGATGAGTATGAAGGGGGTATGGAGGAAGATGGACATATTTCAGATCAAGAAGAGGAATATGATACAGCATAAGAAGGGAAACAAGAAGAAATTCACCCCTCACCTGACAAAGCAAGAATGACAGTACTTTCAACAGTGCCTCGTTATCACACTATTCGATGCAAGGGTGTGGTACTAGGACAAAGAGCTTCAATTTTGGTAGATGAAAGAGCCACAAATAACTTTATTGATGTAGACATGGTAGAGAGAAGAAATATACCAATCGAACCATTCGATGGCTTCACAGTCATCATTCCAGGCCACAACCTATGGAGTGCAAAATATGGGTTCCAAAGCTGCAAATCACCATAGGTAATTACACCTTTTTTGATAGCTTTTATGTGGTTGATGTTGTTGATACTAATGTGGTTTTGGGAGTGCAATGGTTGTACTCTATAGGGGAACATACAGTGAACTATCAGATTCCTGAAATGAAATTCCAAGATTCGAAAGGAATACAAACGGTTGTAAGAGGGAAACACACCTATCTGAATCAAGTGGTGGCTTCACATAGTACGAGGTCTATATTGAGGCATAAAGATATTGAATGAGTTGTTGAATGTTTCATCACTTCTCCCAAGCCAAACATAAAGGTTTTTGAACACCCAAAGGAGATAGAGCAACTCCTACAAAAATATGAAAAAGTTTTTAGAGATCTTCCACATGGTAGACCACCTGATAGGGGGGTTGATCACACCATTGTTTTGGAGGAGGGTACTTCACCCATCCAAATACCACCCTATAGACATCCAAAAAAATTCAGAGATGAAATTGAAAAGGCCATCCAAGAACTCCTAGAGTTGGGACTCATTAGACCAAGCTCTAGCCCTTATGCTTCTTCAGTAGTGTTGGTGAAGAAAAAAATGGAACCTTGAGGATGTGCATAGACTTTAGAGCCTTGAACAAGAATACAATCAAGAACATGTATCCTATTCCTAGAATTGATGAGCTCATGGATGACCTATTTGGGGAAAAATATTTCTCCAAAATTGATCTTATATCAAGTTACCATCAAATTAGAATGAAGGAAGAAGATGTGCAAAAGACTGCTTTTAGTTGCCACTATGGCCACTTTGAGTTTCTTGTTATGCCTTTTGGATTAACTAATGCTCCAGCCACATTCCAAGCATGCATGAATAGGATCTTTTGCAAGCAACTCAGAAAATTTGTTTTGGTTTTATTTGATGACATTCTCATTTACAACAAAACTTGGGAAGAGCATTTGCATCATTTAGAGGTTGTGCTGAAAATTTTGCATGAACAATCCTTGTTTGCTAAGTTGTCTAAATGTGAATTTGGGATGAAGGAACTTTTGTATCTTGGGTACATTATTGGACAAGAAGGAGTGAAAGTGCACATGGAAAAGATAAGGGCTATCCTTGAATGGCCATCACCAAAAGACATCACATAATTAAGAGGCTTCATTGGAATATGCACCTATTATAGAAAGTTTGTGAAAGGGTTCTCCAAATTGACCTCTCCACTCACTGATTTGACAAAGAAAGATGATTTCAAGTGGGATGAAGAGGCTGAAAAGGTCTTCCAAAAAAAAGAGGTAATGAGTAGTTGTCAAATACTTGTATTACCTAATTTTACTAAACCTTTTGTTTTGGAATGTGATGCTTCAGGTGAAGGGATATGGGCTGTCCTAAAGCAAGGCAAACACCCTATAGCCTTTGAGAGCAGAAAGTTGCAGCCACATGAAACGATTTACTCCATGTATGACAAAGAAATGTTGGCCATTATGCATGCATTGGCCAAGTTTATACAATACTTGGTGGGAAACAAGTTTGTGGTGAAAACTGATCACAACAGTCTAAGGCACTTCCTCACCCAAAAAGATCTTAATGAGAGGCAACAAAAGTGGGTAAGCAAGATCCAAGCTTTTGATTTTTATATTGAATATGTGAAATGAAAGAATAACATTGTAGCTGATGCATTATCTAGAAGACTTTCTTTTTCTCTCATGGACATTGCAAAATATTGGAAAAACATGCTAATGGTTGAATATGCAAAAGATAGTTTTGCTTGTGATGTGTTAGATGGTGTCAAAGGGGATGATAACTACAGGATTTTGAATGGGATGATATATTATAAGGGCATAATTTATTTGGTTCAAAATTCAAAACTCAAGTACAATATTTTGCAAGAAGCACATGATTCCCCACTAGCTGGTCATCCGGGGATCTTCAAAACTTATAGGCAATTAAGGAAAATGTTTTTTTGGAAAGGGCTGAAGGAAGATGTTCTCAAATATGTAAATTAGTGAAAGGTATGTCAGCAAAATAAATCTGAACTCACATTCCCATCTGGTTTGTTGCAACCATTTCCCATTCCAGAGCAAAAATGGGAGAGCGTCTCAATGGACTTCATCACAGGGTTGCCCAAATCATTGGGAAAGGATTACATATATGTGGTAGTGGATATGCTGACCAAATTTGCTCATTTATTTGCTATTACATCATATTTTAGTGCTGCACAAGTGGCTGATGTTTTTTTTAAAGAAATCTTCAGATTGCATGGGCTCCCCAAGAGCATTGTGAGTGATAGAGATAGTAGATTCATGGGTGCTTTTTGGCAAGAAATTTTCAGATTGGTAGGCACTCAATTGACTCCAAGTAGAAGTTATCATCCACAAAATGATGGCCAAACATAGAGAGTTAATCAATGGTTGGAGGGATACTTAAGGAACTATGTGGGAGAGCAGCAAAAAACATGGGTAAAATGGTTACACTTGGGTGGGTTTTGCTACAACACCACTTTTCATATGTCAATAGGAATGTCTCCTTTCAAAGCATTATATGGTTATGAAGCATTCACTTTTGTTGAGCATATCTTTGGTGATAGGAGGGTCCCAAAGGCTAAAGATTGGGTGGAAGAGAGCCAAGAAATTTTGAAGCTTTTGAAAGACAATTTGCAGGGTGCCCAAAATCAACAAAAATAATATGAATATCAACATAGGAAATAAAGGACCTTTCAGGTCAATGATTTGGTATATTTAAGGTTGCATCCATATAAACAAACATCCTTGCAAAATAAGGGAGAAGAAAAGCTAAAACCAAGATACTATGGCCCATACAAGGTAGTTGAGAAGGTTGGGGAGGTAGCATATGAGTTAGAACTTCCTGAAGGAAGTAAAATCCACAATGTATTTCATGTTTCATGTCTCAAGAAGTCTATTGGACATAAAATTGTCATTCAGAAAAACTCCCTCCCTTGGATGATGAAGGTCAGCTCACACTTGTTCCATAAAAATTTTTGAGACAAGGGAAAGAAGATTAAGGAGCAGAACTATCAAAGAGTAGTTGGTACAATGGAAGAATCTACCAAGTGAAGATGCCACATGGGAAGAAGAACAAATTTTGCAGCATCCAAATATGAAATTGCTTGAGGACAAGCAATCTTGGGTGGGGAGGACTGTAATGTCCCCATTCCAATAAATTCATGACAGGAAAATCCCATCAATCCTACTAGTTCCCTAGGTTGGATGGAGACATTGGGATTTGCAATAAGGGAGATAATAAATGATGTTTAGACATTAGAATGGAATAAATATTTAATAAAGGAGTTAAATAAATAAATACAAGAGAAAATCAAAGTGGCAATTGATCATGGAGACACATGGAGGGTGTGGGACCCTCACAAGCTAGAAATTTTGTGCCACATGGCATCCTCCTCTTGTAATTTCGAATCCATGGGAAGCCTAAGGTTCTTGGGAGGAGTTGGAAGGCTCATACACTTGGAAATATGCATCATAGGTCGAATTGGGATGGAAGTGTAACTCCCATAGAAGAGGAAGAGTCAAATGAGGAGTTATTGGACACTTGGACTAGATTCCCTAGCTCTATGACAACAATGATGAAGATGCTATGACACCTATGACACAAATCAGAATTGAAGTCTTACATCTGACATATATGACATGTCAGGGCTAAATATAGCCTCCAAGAGGGCGCTCAAGTGAGTTAGGGCAGCCAAAGGTACACCAATTCGAATTTGGAGAAGGAGAGGGCTAGAATTGGAAGGACAAGTGGCATACTTGGGAATCTCTTCCCAAGTTGAGTTGGCATGAAGATATTGGGAGGAATTCGACCCATGGAGGACCTTATAAGTTTATAAAAGACAATAACAAATAAGGACGGTGGATTTTGATCATTTTCAGAATTTGCATTTATGAAGAGAACTAGTGGAGTGCTTTTCTACTTGCCTTAGCCAATTTCGAGGGTGAAAGATTCCCATCCTAGTTTGTATGTGGAAAGGCCATTCAGACCTTTAATGGGAGATTAAATGGAGTCATAAGTTGCAGATGTAAGCTACAGGACAGCTCGTGGACATTTTTGGTTTAGATCATTCCTCCAACCATTTCCAGTTTGCTTGGCATATTCATGATCCTTGAGGGAAGGCGCACTTGGTGAGATATTGTACTCTTTGATGGAGCTTCTAATGCCCCATTTATTTTTTAATATGATTTAAATGATATTTTGTTCACCTTCAGAAAGTTTCAGGTCGAGATTACAAGTGGAAATGTATAAATCTGATCATTAATGAGAAAATGGTGCCTTTTCCCCACTATGTTGATGTTTTCCAATGTTGTGATGATAATTTCAAATGAATAAGTGAAACACTGATGGAATAATGATATATGGACTATTAATAATGTGTATTACAAGTTTCATGTTCAGTGCATAAGCTTTTGGAGTCATTTGGTTCAGTTTCATAGCATCTGGAGAAGTTTGCCTATCATTTCCCCCAAGGTCGAAACTAGGATTTTATACCTGATTTGAAGAGAGTTGTAACAGACTTAATAAACTGAATAGTGATGCATATGAGACCTTAATAATGTCCCCCAAACATCCCATGTTCCCGTCCTGAAATTCGAGAGGATCCAACAGCACTTGGAGAGCCATTTTCAGCATCTGCCCAGGGGGGATTTGAACCCCAAATTACTAGTCAAGTTCCCTACATTGGTCAGAATTAAAAGAGAATTTTCAGAAGTATTTAAAAGGTCCAAAAGCATCCATGAACTTCATATTTATGTTCTAACATCACCCATACACCTTCTCACAATATTTGGGAGCAATTGGAGCAATTTGGAGACCAAGACATCAAAACTAGTCAAAGGTCGAACTAGGAAATTTTTTTGAAATTTTCACTATTTTTGTAAAAATAAAAAAAGGGACATTACACCTACTATGACCCCAAAGTTCCATCTACTCTAGAAAATGTCCTCCCCATGGTCGACAACTATGCCCTTGGTGTGTCTGTTCCATCAATTTCCGCCACAGGGTCAAGTCTTTATTGTGAGGCTCCAATGACCACCATGTTTATAACCTTCCCCCCACCACCCTCAACTATTTAAATATCATACTTATGCAGCATTTATTCAAGCAAATAAGTCCTTGATTCAAATCTCGCTTCTCAACCGACACCCTAACTACAACCTTAGCGGCAATCCCAACCTCAACGACCATATGTACCCAGCCATGTGGGTGCCACCATGATACACACAATCCCCTTCTTGTTCCCACCATCAGGAGTCGTTAGCATGCCTATGATGGAAATGTTGAATCTCTCGAGATTGACATTAGGGATTCCTTTCTAGTACTTACCCACACCAAATCCCACCCCGACCCCTCAGGTTGTGCTCTAATCGGTCCAACCAATTGACACCGCCAATCATCCAACTCCTGGCGTGTCTGCAACAACATTCTGCAACCCCACCCTCGATCCTATCAAGAAGGCTAGGGAAAAACTACAAATACCATTTCCCTAGAAACTACGAACAAAGCCATGATTCCTCCTCCTCCTGCCTCAACTCGACCACCTTCACCTTGCGCTTTGTGCAATATCTTAGGTCATGCTACACAAAATTGTCCACAATTTCCCATACTCCGCACTCACATACAGATGTTGGATGATGGCGAGAACATCTTGGTAGTTCAACTTCTAGCCCCCCCCTCCGTCACATAGCAAATATTTATTCACAAATCATTCATGTGTGCTTTGTGGCTTCTACAACCATTACTCCAACCATTTCCTCGATTTACCAGAGTATTGTTCGGTGCTGGATGAGTTACGTAAGTTGCCCTTGGAGTCTCAGATCATCGTTGTTGAAGAAATCCATCCCCCCAGAATCCTCTTCAACCGAAATAAACACTATTTATGTTATTTCGACCATGAACCCAACAGGCACATTGTAAGCTCCAATTGATCCCTATGATCTCTCCACACAATGCTTTTAAAGTGACGAAGAAATACTCGAAGTTCTAACTGAGCCCAAAGTCCCTTGGGATGATATGCATCATCACACTTATTTTATTCATGAGGACCCTACCACATCTACGACTGATCAGTTCTCGGTTGAATCGAAATATTTTATTCATGGCAACATTGATTGGTTCAAGAATCCTATCTCGGCCCCGGATACCTTCGAGGAAGGTAACATGGCCAACATATCACCCACTATCCAAGTGGATATCTCTGTTAAACCCGGTGTCATGGAGAACATCGCGTTAGGCACTTCTTGCACCCCTGAAGAAGTCACTACCTATAAGAGACTCTTTCAAGAGTTTCATGATGTCTTCGCCTGGTCCTAAACTGAGATTCCCGACCTTGATCCTTTCATCGTTGAACATCACATTGACACTTGGATCGACGTTACAACTTTCCACCAAAATCAATGGCCCATCCACCCATCCAAAATACCAGTAGTAAAGGATGAAATCGAAAAATTGCGCCAAGCTGGGTTCATATACCCAATCACATATACCATGTGGGTGTCTAACCCTATGCTCATCAATTAAAAACAAGGAACCATTCGTGTATGCATGGACTTCTGAGATTTGATTATGGTGTGTCCCAAGGACAACTTTTCGACACCCTTTATTGATCAACGCATTGACACATGCATTGGAAACGAGGTTCTTTCCTTCATGGATGGTTTATCTGGTTACAATCAGATTCAGATCCGCAAGGAGGATTAGTAAAAGACCACATTTACTACCCCTCGGGGAACTTTTTCCTATTGCATTATTCCTTTTGGCGTTAAAAATGTCGAAGCCACTTTCTAGTAGACCATGATATTTTGTTTTCACAACTTGGTTCACATTATCCTGGTCTACTTGGACGATCTCACAACTCGATCCAAAAAGAGATCATAGCACATGGAATACCTCTGACAAGTCTTCTTGCGATGTCGTAAATACAATATTCGCATGGACCCACTCAAATGCGTGTTTTGCATCCCCGCCAGCCAATTGTTTGGATTCATTGTTTCCCAAAAACGTATCACAGTAGATCCTTTGAAGGTTCACGCCATCCTTCACCTTCCTTCCCCTCGCACCCTGCGCCAATTACAAAGCCTTCACGAAACTGCCAATTTTCTTCGACAGTTCATCCTAAACTATGCTATGAAAGTCCATTGTTTCTTGCGCAGCTTGCTTCAGACCAACATTCCTTTTGTAACAATTTATACAACTTGACAAGAACCCATCATTGTTCTCGTTTTTTGGGGGGTCAATTTTAGTAGCTGTTTTTACCTTCATTTCAGAAAGTCTGTATACTAGTATCACCATTTTTCATTTTGAGCCTTTTTTTGCGATTTTGAAACTTCTTGGTAAAAAAAAAATTGATTTTTATTTACAAATGCATTTTTTAACTTTTACAAAAAAATATACATTTAGTAGCTAGTTATAATGAAAAAATATATACATTTTAATTTTTTTTTAAATTTTAGAAGCTAGATAGATTGGAAAACACATATATTTTCGAAGTTTTTCTTTGAACTTTTATCTTCAATAAGTAATTTATATGGGCAAATTTTTAAAAAAAAGAAGAAAATAAAGACATTTTTAACCATTTTAATGTATTTTCAACTATTTTGATTATGTAATTTAAGATTTTAAAGATTAAAAAAACACAAAAAAAAACTTAAAAACAAAATAAATAACAAAATTTAAAAAAATAACAAAATTTTAATAAAATTTAAAATCCAAATTTAAAAAAAAATTAACATTTATAAAAAAAATAATTTTTTTTATAACAAATTAACATTTTGAATTAAAAAAACAATGAAATACAAATTTTTAAATTACAAACCAAACAAAATAAAAAAAATTGAAAAAAAAAAATTAAAAAAATGAAAAATAAAACAAAACCTAACCTCCCCTCCCCCTCCTTGGCCCCCTCTTCCCCCCTCCCCCTCCCCCTCCTCGCGCCCCGCCATCTGCCCACGCAACCACCTTCGTGGGCAGCGTGATTCTTAGAATCGCGCGGCCGCGCTCTCGCCCCTTCGTTGAGGTGCATTTTTTAGAATCGCGCAGCTTGCGAAGGTGGATGCGTGGGCAGCTAGCGGGGCACGAGGAGGGGGAGGGGAGGGAGGAGAGGGGGTATAGGGGGTATAGGGGGAGGGGAGGGGAGGGGCGGAGGGAGGTGGACATGGGGGGGAGGGGAGGTAGCGAAGGGGTGGGGAGGGGAGGCAGCAGAGGGGGGAAGATGGGACGAGCGCGAGGTAGGGGTTGAGGTTAGGTTAGGTTTTCCTTTTTTTGTTTTTAATTTTAATTAAAACATTTTATTTAAATTTTTTTTGTTGTTTTTTTTTTTTTTAATGAAACGTTTTAAATTTTTTTAAATTGTTTAAAAAAAATTAATTTCTTTTTTTAAGTTTGGTTTAAAATTTTAAAAATTGTATTTTTAGTTTTTATTTTCAATTTTTTTGTTAAATTTTCTTTATTTTTTTAAATAATTTTGTCCATTTCGATATATTTTTCCAATTTTTTTTAAATTGATTTTTTATTTTTATTTTTATTTTAAATTTGTTCAAAGTGTTTTTATTTTTTTAAATATTATTTGTTTTTGTTAAATTTGTATTTTTTTTTTAATTTTCTTTCATTTTAATTTTTTTTTTTTTTTACTTTTTTTGAGATTTTTTAATTTCTTGTTTATAATTTTTTTTTAAGTTGTAAATGATTTTTGAAATAATTTTTAATTTGGTTTTTATTTTTTAATAACTTTTGATTTTGTTTTATTTTCACTTTTTTAATTTTTTATTTAATTCTAGGAGGTCCAATTTTCAATCTGGGGGTTGACTTAAGGTTTTGATTGCAATGATACTACCAATGGCTCGTTCTAGTTTTTTTTTAGTGTTTTTTATGCAAAAATATGAATTTTTGTGGCTAAAGTTCTCGTTGTACCTATTTTTCCTTTTATAGTATAATGTGTTTCTTCCCTTGTGCACCCAAATATCATAACTTCTACCTTTTATGGTTTAATATAGGTTTTATTATGAATCATATCATAAATTTGTTTATTTTATATAGAAAGAGAGGTGATACAATTTCTTGAATAATTTGTGTTTAACTTGTTGCTAGTTTTATATAGTGTTACTATGAGAATTAATAAATACAATTTTAAATTATGATACAATCATATAATATTGCCATTTTCTGAAAAAGTGTGCTACCAGTAGCGTTAGATTTCAATTCAGGGCTTAATTTTACGGTTTTTGTAAACAACAATAACGATTGGTTTGGTCCATGTCTATATTTTTAACCACAAAAAAAGTGGTGCTACCAGTAGCACCACTTTTTGATTTGGGGTTGTTTTTTGGTGTTTTTTATGCAAAAATGTGAGTTTTTATGGCTAGAGTTCTTGTTTTGAGTATAAATTTCTCGTCAAGTTGTATAACATGTTTTGATTTGGATGAGCAGGCACAAGCTGCTTTTGATGCATTGAAACAAGCCTCGAATTCTGCTCCCTTGATCTCACCACCCTATTTCACAAATGATTTCATCCTTTACGTCTCGACATCTGATCATGCCATTGCATGAGTTCTAGTCCAGGAAGATAGTGCTTGCCAGGAGAATGTCATATATTACGTGAGTTAGACATTGTTCGGCCCACCACTGCCTTACCCCCATGAGGAGAAAATAGCCCTTGTTGTCATCTTCTTGGTTCATAAATTACGCCATTACATTCATAGGATCCTAACTACAGTAGTGGGAAACTCCAACCCAATGGCCTGTGAGTCTTGATTCGTCACCTCATTCAAGGTCGGGTGGCCAAATGGATCATTATCCTTTAAGAGTATGACCTTGAATTCGTCACACCCAAAAACACTAAGGCACTCGCCTTGGCACAACTCATGACCGACTTACCATCTTCGTATGCGTCATCTATGATCACGATCAATCTTCCCAATGAACACTTTTTTACCATTTCTTTGGATGACCCATGGTACAGAGACATCCTCGTCTATCTATGCACTCAAAAATTCAGATCTCACCTCAGTCACGATGATCGACGTCGCATTCGCCATCAAGCTTCTCAATATATTCTTATCGATGATGTCCTTTATCGACGTGGTGTCGACACCATTTTACGTCGATGCCTTACACATGACGAGGCTGAGCAGGTCTTGAATGACTACAATAGCAGAGCCTGTGGTGGACACCTCTCAGGTATGGCCATTGCCCAAAAATTTATTCATGCTGGTTATTTTTGGCCGTCTCTTTTTACCAATTGCATCATGGAAGTCAAGCACCACAATTGCCGACTCTTTGCCCCAAAAGCAAGGACCCCTCCTACTCCACTCCACCCTGTCGTCATTGTTGGTCCTTTCTGCAAATGGGCATTGATTTTATCGAGTGTAATTCGACCTTGCTCGATGTCCATAAATACATCATCATGGTCGTCGACTACTTCACCAAGTGGGCTAAGGCCATTCCCACATTCAACTACTAAGTTGATACTGCGACACGTTTCTTCTTTAACCACGTCATTACCCGTTTCAGGGTCCCTCGACAACTTGTCTCATACTGCGACAAAAATTTTGAGGACGTCGTCTGGAAGGAGTTATCCACCCTTCTGAAATTCGAGCATCAGTATGCCTCCTCATACTACCCGCAAAAGAACGACCAAGTCGAGGTTGTCAACAAGATCCTTAAAACCATGCTCCAACGCTCGGTGGATGAACATAAGTCCAATTGGCACCACATTCTTTTTCCAACATTATGGGCCTGCCGCACATCTACCAAAACCGCGACGGGTTTCACCCCATCCCACCTGGTGCACGACATGGAATCTGTTCTCCCCGTTGAGTGTCAAATCCCAGCCTTACACATCGTCATTGAACTCCTACCAGATACCTCTCCTTTAGAAAAATGTTTACTCGTGTTGGAACAAGCAGATGAGATCGTCAGGATGCCATCCAGATGATCAAGGCCACTAAGAATCGGTTGAAATAACACTACCATACCTAAGTCCATCCGCGCACCTTCAAGGAAGGATACCTTGTGCTTGTTTATGACCAAGCTCACGACAAGCACACGAAAGGAAAATTCAAATCTATGTGGTAGGGCCCATACATCATCAAAAACTGCCTCATCAAGGGGCATACGTCCTCACTGATTTTGAAGGACGCCTCTTGAACAACCCCCATAACGGGTTGTATATCAAGATATTCTACGCTTAACCCCTCCAAACCCATGGATTTGGTCTGTATAGTTTTCTTGTTTTTTGTTTTCCATATTTCTTGCTACTTGAGCCTTATAGTTTACTTCCGTGATTGTTACCAGATGGATCCCGCTCCCCTTGTTTACGTCGGTTTCATCGACGGCACGAGTAGATGGTCTCCTAACCTCACCTCGGTAGCTTTGGGTGTTATATTTCCCTTTACATGAGTAGATCCACCTTGACGAAGTGTGTATTGGCGACACCACCAATAACCAGGTTGATAACGATGCCATGACCAGTCTCTTAACCGCTGCCCTCCAGTTGGACATCCGTCACCTTCGTGTCTTTTTAGACTCCCAACACTTTGTTGCCCAGTTGAACAACTATTACCAGGTATGCGATCCTTTCCTTTTTAGAAAATTCCTGTGCACTAAACAATTGATTAAACATTTTTGAACATTACTTTCACACATGTCCAACATAATCAAAATAGTGTTGCAGACCAAATGGCTAATGACATTCTAGAATGGCATATCAATCACCGCATATAGGAAGTAAATCATTAACATGCATTATTATATTATTTTGCATCCACACATACATACACATCATATAGGCATCATCATCAAATGAAAGGCTCACAAACATAAAATACCATAGAAAGTGCATCCACATGCATATATATGTATATAAAATGTCATAATTTCTACAACATCACATAAACATGACTGCATGGTGGAGCCCCAATAGATTCCTCGCCATAAATAAAATCCAAGTACAACAATAAAAATTCCCCATGCCCATAACATTGGGGGGAAGTTCCATAAGCTTCCAACTACTCATCCAAGTCCTTTGCCTCGTCGTCCTTAGTATCCTCCTCAATATCCTCCTCTGTTTCCTCCTCCTCATCATAATCTAGAGGCACGTCACCCTAGGACATGGATCTCATTTTCTTGGCCACCATGACAATCCACCGCATGATAGACCTCCACTTCGGAGGGTGCTGGTAGCATATGGGGATCACGTCCTCGTCTAGACACTACCAAACATCATCCAAAAACCCCTCCAGTAGTTGTTCAATTCCCATCCGTAGTGACTCAAGAGTCGTTGAAGCACTCTGCTAATGCTAGTGCCCACGATCGGGAGGGTCTATACCCTCTACTCCGCCCTTGCGCCTCTAATATCCCGCTGGGGTAACTGGTCCAATATCCGCACACACATGCTCAAGTCATCAGTACCATCACTATATCAAAATCTCTAGCTACCATCTATACTAAGAAATATAACATATGGTATTGTAAAAGCAAATACATACATACTATTGGGTCCCCAGGTCTAACCGTGAGGACAAGGCAGCTTTAATCTCCCTTGAAATCCATGCCTGCATAGGGTAGTCCTCGATCACCAATGGAAACTGTCGCCACTGAGTAAACAAATTCCATGTAAATAACCTACCCATTATTCCGCCGCCATTGTGGGTCATCATCTCTCCCCACCGCTGCATCCTCAGCTCAGTGGGCCCACCGTTATGCACTGCCACATGTGGTTGTAGTGTTGGTACCCTCTCAAAGAAGAATGAGCACATAAAAGATGGGAAACATAAATCCCCTCCAAGAAAACTAACCTTGTTTAGCTTTCGCCAAACAGGCGTCAGATACATCTGAGCCCACCCAAAGTAAGTACCTTCCAGTACCCGCTCCATTAGCATGAACTACCTACCCAAAACCTTGTGCATCCCTTTCGACCCAAGTACCCACACTATTGCAGCTGCCATTGCCTGTACCTCTCGATATCACAGATGAGAATGTAGGTGTCATGCACCTTTGCCATTCCATAACAATGACATGTTAGCATGTCCAACATCGAGACGTCCGTTGGCTGCCTCAGCTGAGTGTTCGCAATCACACCTAATCTCGAGAGCCCTGTCATGAAGTATACATCCTCCAGTGTAATCTCTTTCCGCTTACCCTATATCACAAACACCCCAGCATCTCGATCCCAAAAATCAACCATCTTGTTCAACAAAAGCTTGGCTGCGTGCATAAGAGGAACCCTGACTAAATTCAATAATCCGCTCCGGGCCAAAGTATCTTGTACTTCCTAGTCGTCGTTGATGGCCCCAATCTCCCACTCACCAATTCACCTACGACATCCTACCAGCCCGCAAGAAACCACTCAGTATTGCACATGAAATAAACCTCCTTGGGAGTCAAGGCGCACCTGTTTGGCCAAAAAACACACCCTAGTTTGCGTTTGTTGCCTAGAAAGGTGCACCCACCTCTCAGATAGGTGCGACCCAGGGCATTCTTGTCCCACCTAAAGACGCACCCTAGGGCACGCTTCTCCCCTCGAAAATCACACCCAACCATGGAATCCCTAGTGAGCTCCATCGGGGTCCCCAAGAGGCCAAAAATCCCAAAATAAATCATTAAAATTGACAAGAATGGCACGAGGGAGGAGTTACTTGGAAGTCGTAGAGGTCAATTCCACCAATCCAATCAGGAGAAATCAATAGTCCTTGTACTGGTCCCCTCTACACAATGTCAACACTCAACAATGAAAATGACATGTGGAATATGGGCTCCCTCTAGTTTATAGCCCCTTTTTGGCCCTTTTTCTCCTTTTGACCATATCAGAGTCCTCCGACGTCCCTTTTTTCCATTGTTCACACCGACAAAATTGACATTTCGTTCCTTGGATGATTCTAGATACAATTTCTCGTTATCACCAAGCCTTTTTCGGGACATTTTTTTGTGGCCCCTCCTCGATTTGTGTGCCATCATGTAAGCCAACACCTGCTTGTACCTTTGTACAACTTTCTCTATCGCGGCCTATTCACAAGCCCTCCGCTCCCTCTATACTGTAGTTATTGCGTTATTTTACCCCCATCCATCTTCCCGCAAGGAGTCCCCATCAATGTTCTGCCCCACCCTCTCTTTGGTCCACTCCTACCCATTCTCTTAGTTGAACACTTCCTCCTTGCATTCCGTTTATGTCTTCCTGGTACATGTTTATCTCTTTTTCGGGCCGAGTAGACTACTTACGAAAAAGACACTAAGGGAGTTTCTGTTAAGCCATTTTCTAACTCCTTAAAGAATGAAAAGATCACCGAGCAATCTTGCTTCCTTTCATGCTCATTAAAGTATTTGAAAGGGAGTCCATTCACTATGCCTTTTACCCCATTTTCGGACCGGATAGACTAATTACGAAAAATGAATACTCTAGTCCCTTTGGCTGGAAGAGTTCTCCATTGCATACTTTTATGCTTTTTCGGGCTTTGGGGATTAATCTACGAAAAATAACACCCTCGGAGTCTTCTTCCTGTTATCAGACTCTCAAAAATTGAAATCACCAACAATCATATACCGTCTTGGGCTCGAAAAAATCCACAAGATAGTTGATGAACCCAAATTATAGGTATCCTATAGCCTTTTGCCCACAGTAAAGCACAAGATATGATGAAGGAAATACACCTGTTTTGTGGGAAAATGTATTTACTTTGATTATTTAATAATGATGTTTTAGAGATTATTCTTTTTATGTTAAAAGCGTTTTTCCATGTGCTAACCTTGGTAATGAGCAGGCATAAACAGGGCGTGAAGGTCTTGAGGTATCAACGAGAGTCAAAGCTCAAAACTGCAGATAACAAAGGGGCTCAACGCTCATATCTCCCCGAGTTCTAGAGAAGCCCTGATTAAGAGGATCGGCATTTATGATCATAGACTAGGTTAGAGTTAGAGACATATATATATGGACCTCTCGGTTAGCGAGGGGGTCCTATTGCTATTTTGTAGAATCAATCGTTTATGCATTTTTGTACTGTGAAGACAGTTTGTGTTAAAGAATTTCTTGAACCATGAAGTTACTCTTTTAATAAGAAGATTGATGTTACTTTCAAGCCTGCGTTTATAAGTTTTCCATACTCCTGAGTATGGGTTGGGGAGGGCCCCTCCAACACGTAAGTCAAGAGCTTTACTCTGTTTTCAGGTATTTTCCATATGTGCTATGTATTGATTTAATCCTTATCATATATGAAAGTATTTTGATGGCATTTGAATGACATGGTTTTATTTCAGTATTAAAGCGATCATTTTGATTCAGCACAATATCTGTAGTTGGTTACAACGCATTCCATAGTTTGGTAGAACTCTTTCCATAGTCCCGTAGCTATATTCCGCGCAAGTGTATTTCGACATCTGTTTTCATGCATTCTTATATTAGTTTTAAAACAATGATTCAGATCTAGGAGCTCGTGCATATTTACCTTATCAGAGTTAGATCATAGAGGTTAATCGCTTTCATTTCTTTAGTTTAATTAATGATCATCACTTTGAGTGTTTAATCTGAATAGATAGGATTGGTTACTTCTCAGCATTGTATATTTACGTTTTGATTTGGTTTTCAGTATTTAAGTTTTTAGATTAGACTTTCAATATTCAGCACTTGATTCTAAGTATTCAATTATTAGATTAAAATATCAGTTTTCAGCATTTTATTTCTAGACTAAGTTTATCCAACTTTCAGCATTTCAATTCTTAGTATAGATTTACAGTTTTCAGCATTTCAATTCTTAATATAGATTTATAGTTTTCATCATTTAACTTCTTAGCATAGGAATTTGTCATTCATAGATTCATAATCTTTTTAGCTCACTTCCTTCTTCGATTAGAGAAACCTTTAAGACATATACCAACACTCCAAACATGACGAAGACTATCCTATAGAGCACATACGGTGCTAGCACCTCTGAAGTTTGTACGTCCCCTGGTCGATAATTAAAGTATGCTCCTAGTCTAGCTGCCCTAATTAGACATCCATTCTTGGAGACCACCACTTTTTGGCAGCTCTGTTTTGTGAATCAAAGGAGGAATAATTTTCCTAAGCCTTACCAACCCAACAACCAAGCCTACTATAACCAGGGAAATAACTAGCAAAATTGGAATTCAGTGCCAACCCCATGGCCATCTCAACCAAGTCCAAACCAGTGGCAGCAAAGCCAACCATATCAACAAACCTATTACCCACAATCTTACTCTCCATAACCCCCACCTTTTGCTCAGCCAACTACGAATTATGGCAATCCATACCCTTATTCATCAAATTGGAGAGCTCCATTGCAGCAGCAACAACCACTCATCATGCTGCCACCACCAAATCAACCACCCCCCAGACCTCCACCAATTCCTGCCCTGCCAATTCCAAACCCTAACAACAACAGGCCACCACGACAACAAGCCTACAATACTGAAATGGTACAGTTTCCAACCTATGTTGTGGATACGCTAGAGATAAATGAAATTAATTTAAGGTCTGGGAAAACATTGCAGAATACACACACACAGAATAATCAAGAGGATGAGGCTCACGAACAAACAACACAACCTCATATTCAACATCCTGATGAACCAAACCCTCAGGAGGAAGAAATTCGACCACTCACACAAAATAGAAACCTTCCATTCCCTGAAAAACTTGTACGAAATACAAAAGAAGAAGAGGAAAATGCAATTCTGAACAAATTGAAACACTTGAATATCCAAATTCCAATTTTGCAGGCCATCAGAGATGTGCCCATCTGCAACAAATTCATTAAAGAGAATTGTTTGAAAAGACCTGGTAGAAGAAGACGTGACCCACCCACGATAAATGTAGTGGGCCAGTTAGCAGATCTAATGCCGAGTATCATTGTTAACCCCAAATACCTTGATCCAGGCAGCCCAGTAGTCAACGTGACCATCAATAACAGACAGATAGACAAAATCCTAATTGATGTAGGAGCTGCTATCAATGTGATGACCAAGGATACTATGATACACCTAGGACTCCAATCAATGGTCAGACCTACAACTACCGTGCTACAGTTAGCAGACACACCTACAGTAAGACCTGAAGGGATACTCGAAGACATAATTATCAATATAGAATCCTGGGAATACCCAGCTGATTTCATAGTCATCGAAGTAAAGAGTAAAATTAGTGGATACCCAATAATACTAGGGAGACCCTGGCTAGCAACTGTAGATGCTTACATAGGATGCAGATCGAGCAATATGACAATCACCAGTGGCCAAGCTAAGAAGAAAATCACAATCTATCCCCCCAGCAAGGAAGTCTTCAGACCTAGAATATAAGAACTAGATAGATGATTATGATGACACATCCAAACAAAACATACGACTTGTCCTTACAATTGAAGCTGCCCTATCACTAAAGGCCATCGACGAAGATAGTCATTTAGATAGGTTTATACAAAATGCTTCTTCTAATCAGAATATGTTTGAAGATTTTCTTGGCACAGGTCGACAACAAGGAGAGGAAACATTAAACCATGATCTTGTCAAAATGTGGGCAGAGGTACTCACACTTGAACAACATCCATTTTAGATAAAAACAGTTGAGATAATGCATGGCAGGACAATTAATATTAACTCCAATTTGGAGCCAGGACAAGAACAACAATTACTGAAGGTACTGTCAGACAACAACAAAGCCTTTGCATGGACATACACTGACATGAAGGGTATCCACCCAGACATCTGTAAGCACTATATCTATATAAAGGAAGGCGTTGTTCCTATTAGGAAACCACAGAGAAGAATGAACCCAACGTTAAAGGACATAGTCAAGTTGGAATTACAAAAGCTGTTAGATGCAGGTTCATATACACAATCTTAGATAGTGAGTGGGTATCACCACTGGTCATAGTTCCTAAAAAAGGAGGAAAGTGGAGGATTTATGTGGACTACAGAGAGCTCAATAAAGCAACCAAGAAAGATCACTTTCCTCTCCCATTCATCGATCAAGTACTGGACACATTAGCTGGGAAAAAATATTTCTCATTTTTGGATGGTTTCAGTGGGTACAACCAAATCCTCATTCACCCAGCTGATCAGGACAAAACAACGTTCACATGCCCATGGGGCACTTATGCATACAGAGTGCTTCCCTTTGGGCTCTGTAATGCCCCAACAATGTTTCAGAGGGCAATCCTAAGTATCTTCTCTAATTTTATTAATGAACAAATGGAGGTCTACATGGATGACTTCACACCCTATGGACATAATTTCGACCAAGCACTAAAACATCTACAACTGGTTTTGAAAAAATGTATTGAGATGAGCTTATGCCTCAGCAACGATAAATGCAGAATGCTCATGGAAGAAGGCATTGTGCTTGGCCACCATATTTCACAGAGAGGAATTGAGGTTGATCAGGCAAAAGTTACAATCATCAAAACATTGCCACCAACTGTGAAACAAAGAGATGTGAGAATTTTTCTTAGGAAAACAAGATACTATAGAAGATTCATTGAGAGTTATAGCAAAATTGTTGCACCAATGTTTTCTCTCCTCACAAAAGACACATAATTCATATGGTTAAAATATTGTATGATATCATTTGATAAACTAAAAGAGAAAAAAACAATTACAACTCCACTACTCCAAGGACCAGATTGGGCACTTCCATTCCACATCCACTCATATGCATCAGATAAGGCCATTGGATCTGTACTTGGACAAGAAAGAGAGAAGAAGCCCTATGCTATATATTATATCAGTAAAAATTTGGCAGGAGCATAATTAAATTATACTGTCACAGAGAAGGAGTTTTTGGCATTCATACATGCCATTAACAAATTTAGGCACTACATAACTAGATACCAAGTTTTTGTCCATACAGACCATTCAGCAATAAGGTATCTTATGAACAAACCTAATACAAGTGCTCAAATCATTAGATGGCTACTCCTCCTGCAAGAGTTTGACATCACAGTTTTGGATAACCTAGGCAAACACAATGTAGTGGCTGATTTTTTGTCTAGGCTCACCCATGGACAAGACAATGAAGTGGTAAATGACAGTTTTCCTGATGAGCATCTTTTTGCAATCTCCACAAGAAGCCCATGGTTTGCTGACATAGAAAACTATTTAGTGTCTGGGAAATTTCCAGTACATTACAGCTACAAAGAGAAGAATAAAGTCATAAGACAAAGTGCCACTTACACATGGATAGAGGGAATGCTCTTCAAAAAAGGACCAGATCAAATACTTAGAAGATGCATTAGATACGATGAAGTGCATGACATAATGCATGCCACTCACAATGAGCCATGTGGAGGACACTATGCTGCAAAAAGGATAGCCTATCAAATTTTGCAAACATGGTATTATTGGCCAACACTCCACAAGGATGCTTATGAATATGTTTCACACTGTGATGATTGCCAACGAATGGGGAATCCTACACAAAAATAAGAAATGCCTCTCCATCCACAAATCTCCTTAGAAGCATTCGAGAAATGGGGATTTGATTTCGTTGGTCCAATCAACCCACAATCAAATCAGAAAAGCTACATTCTAGTATGCACTTACTACCTTACAAAGTGGACTGAGGTAGCAGCACTTGCTGTAGCAAATGAAACCAATGTGGCAAAAATTTTCACTGAGCAAATCTTCCACAGGTTTGGAGTCCCAAGAGAACTAGTTTCTGATCAAGGCCCACAGTTTACATCAAATCTGATAGAAGACTTGCTTTGAAGAAACAATGTTAAGCACAGACAGTCCTCCTCCTATCACCCTCAAGCTAATGGTCAAGCTGAGGTAACCAATAGAGAGTTAGAAAGTATTTTGACAAAGACAATACAACTCCACAAAAGAGATTGGGCAGACAGATTAAGTGAAGCAGTTTGGGCTTATAATACCACATGGAAAACAACAACAGGCTTCACACCATATGAGCTAGTTTATGGAAAGAAAGTTATGCTGCCCATTGAATTTGAAATCAAGACATTGAGAATTGCAGCACAGTTAAATATGGAACTTTCAGACATCCAACACGAACGCATGCTACAATTAAATTAACTAGATGAGCAATGCCAACAAGCACTTCGCCATACTGAAATAATCCAACATCAAAGAAAGAAGTGGCATGACACACACATAAAGCAGAAAAAGTTCAAGGAAGGTGACTGGGCAGTACTCTATGACTCCAGGTTTCACACTTTCAAGGGAAAACTAACAACTAGATGGCTTGGACCCTACATCATTGAAAATATCTATGACAATGGAGCTATCAGAATTACAACAATAGATGAAGAAAAATTCCCCATGTTGGTGAATGGACACAGATTAAAAATCTTCAAGACATCACAGTCAAAAGAATAATTCACAAACATACTCTACCAACAAAGTCTAATGCTGATAGAAAGCATCGAATGTAACTGATCTGCAGTTACTAAAAAAAAATGAAAAAAAAATGAAAAAAGAGAAAAGAAAAAATGAAAAAAGAGAAAAGAAAAAAAGAAAAAGAAAAAGAAAAAGAAAAAAGAAAAACAAAAGGGAATGAAAAAGAGCAAAATGAATTGAAAATGAAAAATCGAAAAATGATTCACTTAAGGTTATCACAAGTGAATTGCAGAAAATCATACATCCCCATGAAGAACTAGCACGCATATTACAAGTAGATCAAATCAAGTGAGCCAGGTAGCAATATTCAAGCAAGCCAACCATCTCTTCAAGCGAGCCAGAAAATTATCAAGCACTACAAAAATCAAGCGAGCCAACTATCTGTTCAAGTGAGCCAGCCACGTATTCAAGCGACCCAGAAAAAAATCATGCACTACAGATATCAAATAAGCAAATGCAGGGAATATTTCGAACTCAGTACTAAGCATAAGAGAAAAGTCAATTCACAATTTGACACAAAAATCAAAGCATGCAGATACAACATTTTCAAAAGAACCGGCTGAAAGAAGGCAAACAAACGTAACTACTGACATGCCTAAAATAACTACAGACAAGGCGGAAATCTACTACAGATTACAGCGCCCATGAAATCAAGCCACGTCATGCACTCAGGTACGCTAAGCATAACCAGGTAATCCCTAAAACTCTTTGTTTTATTTTCAAGGTCAAATCATCATCCCACAAAACGGTTATTTCTGAAGCCGAGGACAACTTTCAAGTTAAATCGACGGCAAGGTTCAAATTACCTCACAAAATCATGATTACCCACCTTCAGCATGTTAGAATAACAATCTCCGCATCCAGCCACCATATTCCCCAATGATCAGAGCAGAAGTGCAATGCACAATTATGGAAAGAAATGCAGGGCTCAATAATGGAAAGGAATGTGTAAAGTGGCAAGTACAATTCGAAATTATCGGGAGAGGTGTGTGAGAACAGCTAAATAAGGCGGCATAGTGTACAAAAAAGACCCAGTTTTGCAATAAGAGCTCTCCAGAAGAAGGAAAAATGAAAGTTCTCTTTGTCACCCAGCCAGCAAGCTACCTTCGAACCTGTGAATCAACCTCGGTCAGTTGAGGTAAGTCAGCCACGCTCAAAGTTTTTCATTTTGATGATTATAGTAGAAAATTCAAGATGACAAAGGGGTTCAAAAAGAGTGAAACAGAGGATCACAAATCCATTTATGAAAACCCAAGGGTTCTATCAATCCTTTGTAATGCGGTCTGGATGCCCTTCATCTCAGGGCTGAGAGGGTCTAATACAGAGGTGGCTTTGGAATTCACAAGAAACTTGAAGCACATCAAAGAGGAGCAGTTCGTCACCCGGGTTAGAGGACTTCGTATCAGACTGGATGAGGAGGCCATTGCAAAATACACAGGGCTACCCATGGGTCTACACTGGGCTAAGGAAGACAGGGAAGCAAACCAGAGTGCAAAGGCGACTTTCTTCGGACCTGGAGAAGCTTATGAAGAAGACAAAAATGGATTCAAGAGGGTCACTATGCCAGCACCTTGGGGCGAAGTAGCTGCTGTCGTTCAGAAATATGTAACGTGTATAGGGAGGCTGAGCTACGTCCCTCTTTTCCACTTCCGAATTATGGATCTTCTGAGGCACAGGATCCACATCACGCCAAACAACAACATCAACATTCCTTATTATCTTCTCCTGTCTTTGGGAGAAATGAGCAAAAAAGTTGTTGAAGGAAAAGAGGATGCGCTAGCCCACCATGGGCTAATCAAGTTGATAATTCGTGAAGAGTTAACAGTACAGGTTCCAGAACTTTCATGGGAGGATTTTGTGGTAATCTCAGTAGATGATGTGCAGAGGATGAGGGGTACACCTAATGTATGCATACCCCTAGCCTTAGGGTCAAAGGAAAAATCCACTTCCATATCAAGGGCCAAGAGAAAAATCGACTTGGACAACGTGGCCGATACCCTAATGAAAATTAAGCATTCCAAAGATGGCTCCTGCCAAAAGGAATCAGGGGTTTCCACCAGTGAGCAAGGGCCAAAGCAGCGAAGCAAAAGGTTCACACAGCCACCCAAAATCAAGCATGAAAAGGAGGTAGAAAGGGAGCCCAACCCAATAATTCAGGACGTATCTGACGATGATGACGATTGGGTAGACCAGGATGACCCAACCACACCTGAAGAACAGGATGATGACCAATGGAACCCCGCTGGTCAGGATGTAAACCCTGCTGATCAAAACATAAACCCTGAAGCCACTGACCGGCTAGCTGAGGCACTGATAGAATTAGCGAAGGTCAGGGAAGATTTGGCAGCGTTAAAGGTTGAGGAAAGAATTTAGAGAAGCCAGCCAACTTCACCAGCACCTCCACTGTTCGTACAGGAGAAGACACATATATTGAAGATGCAGCATGTAGGAGATATGAAGCTAGCAGAACAACAAAATGCAGCACTGAGGGAGAAATTGGGCCAAGCTTAGATAGAATTGGCTCAGAAGGACCAGAAAATACAACAATTAGAGGACACATTGACTGCCACTACAAAAATCTATGATGAAATATTGCAACTCAGACCCCCGTCCAGAGTCTATATGCTCTACTTAAAGGAAAAGTGGGGAAGGTTCTAGCTGCAGAGGTTAAAACAAGGCCTGTCTCTGGAATTGAACACTACAAGAGAATTTGTGGACACTTCTCTGGACTGCACAGAGTTGGAAAAGGATAAATTGTGCGAATTCTTCTTGCACAACTTTGTGGTGCCAAGCACACCTAACTGGTCACCTAATCCATACGTAGGCGAATTCCAGCTGAGAGCATTATGCTCCTGGATGAACCATGAGGTGGAAAGGACACAAGATGATCATATATATCTTGCAGAGAAGTGGCAAAATCCATTATGGATTAGGGCCGAGGCATCTCACCCTAAGAAGTTAATGCAGGCCCACCAAACCATCACCACTGATGAAGAGTTAATTCCTATCTTGCTTGAAAAACAACAGGAGGCAGTCACGCATTTTGATCTCACCCTTCAATGCACATACAAATAGGTACAAGAGGCCATCAATGATAGGTGGTCAAGGATCGAAGATGATTTGAGGAAGAAGGAACCTCATTCCCCTCTCAGATTACAAGCTGCCCTCGTCAAAGCTAAGCTATACAGAGAATCCTTGATCAAGAATCAACTCATATGGATTTGCATGAAGCTAAATCCTCCATTTTCCTCCCTCCAATTATTAAAGAGTAGATTAATGAGGAAGAAGAGAAAAGAACATGGGCCAGGGAGCATGGGTTACTACAGGCAAGTAGGGACTCCTAGGATGGTCGCATGGGACATCAGAGAAGCTATCGAAGAGCCGAGTGTGTCACCCAAGGATGGGTGAATCCTTCAAGCATGGGGGAGATGATGAACCCAAATTATAGGTATCCTATGCCTTTTTTCCACAGTAAAGCACAAGATATGATGAAGGAAATACACCTGTTTTGTGGGAAAATGTATTTACTTTGATTATTTAATACGGATGTTTTAGAGATTATTCTTTTTATGTTAAAAGCGTTTTTCCATGTGCTAACCTTGGTAATGAGCAGGCATAAACAAGGCGTAACGGTCTTGAGGTATCAATGAGAGTCAATGCTCGAGACTGCAGATAACAAAGGGGCTCAGCACTCATATCTCCCTGAGTTCTAGAGAAGCCCTAATTAAGAGGACCGACATTTATGATCATAGACTAGGTTAGAGTTAGAGACATATATATATGGACCTCTCGGTTAGAGAGGGGGTCATGTTGCTATTTTGTAGAATCAATGGTTTATACATTTTTGTACTGCAAAGATAGTTTGTGTTAAAGACTTTCCTGAACCATGAAGTTACTATTTTAATAAGAAGACTGATGTTACTTTCAAGCCTGCGTTTATAAGTTTTCCATACTCCTAAGTACGGGTTGGGGAGGGCCCCTCCAACACGTAAGTCAGGAGCTTTACTCTGTTTTCAGGTATTTTCCATATGTGTTGTGTATTGATTTAATCCTTATCATATATGAAAGTATTTTGATGACATTTGAATGACATGGTTTTATTTCAATATTAAAGCGATCATTTTGATTAAGCACAATATTTGTAGTTGGTTACAGCGCATTCCGTAGTTTGGTAGAACTCTTTCCGTAGTCCTGTAGCTGCATTCTGCGCAAGTGTATTTCGACATTTGTTTTCATGCATTTTTATATTAGTTTTAAAACAATGATTTAGATCTAGGAGCTCATGCATATTTACCTTATCAGAGTTAGATCATAGAGGTTAATCGCTTTCAGTTCTTTAGTTTAATTAATGATCGTCACTTTGAGTGTTTAATCTGAATAGATAGGATTGGTTACTTCTCATCATTGGATATTTATGTTCTGATTTGGTCTTCAGTATTTAAGTTTTTAGATTAGACTTTCGATATTCAGCACTTGATTCTCAGTATTCACTTATTAGGTTAAAATCTCAGTTTTCAACATTTTATTTCTAGACTAAGTTTATCCAACTTTCAACATTTCAATTCTTAGTATAGATTTACAGTTTTCAACATTTCAATTCTTAATATAGATTTACAGTTTTCATCATTTAACTTCTTAGCATAGGAATTTGTCATTCATAGATTCATAATCTTTTTAGCTCACTTTCTTCTTCGATTAGAGAAACCTTTAAGACATATACCAACACCCCAAACGCGACGAAGACTATCCTACAGAGCACATACGGTGCTAGCACCTCTAAAGTTTGTACGTCCCCTGGTCGATAACTAAAGTATGCTCCTGGTCTAGCTACCCTAATTAGGCATCCATTCTTGGAGACCACCAATAGTACCATCTAAAAAACACTTCTATTTGGTCTTTGCACTCATTAAACCATGAAGAAGGCCCAAATGGTTCCTTTTGGCGCCCCTTGCAGATCACATATGGTCCCACATTATGGAAACATTCCCTAGTATGGTCTCCTTTGTTCAGAATATTCTGTGATGAGTCATCCTCGAAGTCCCTTGATATAATTTATCATTCCCCCCCCCTCTGAGTACCCCCCTTTGTAGTCATAGATCCTGATCCCCTAGATATGATCACCTTCCCCGAGATCAGTTTCATATGCTGCCAGGTCATCCCTGCTGTCATACTCTGAACAAAGGAAGTTTAAGTTCCATTACTCAATGTCCCTTGTTTCCCCTAACAGTGTCTCAGCCCCATGTCCAGTTCTATCACATCTTGGTTGTATCCCTCGCGCTCCTATCAAGGAAACCTCATTACCTTGGTAGTTACATGTATCCTTTTGTTGACGCCAACACATCTATTCCATGGGATAGACCTAGAGGTCCCTGTACCTTGGCCTCATCACCATTAGTGGTGAGTTCCTACAGACCATCTGAGGGGAGTCCTTAATGCCCCTTAACATGGTTGTTTGTCATGTGCTCGACTTCAGCTCCATAATCGCACCGTGAGATTTGTACAAGGTGTTGGTCCTTTCAATCATTGGTCAAAGACCCCAGCTGTCCCCCGACTCTAGCATATTGGTGTGTCTATTTGGAACCCTTCCACTAGTTTTTTCCCACGGATATCCGTGCTGCATTCACGATAGTGTTTGGAATCCCTTTAGTCATATGCTTCCTAGTGTATCCAATTCAGATGCAGTTCATTGTACCTACCTGATTTAGACTCTCAGTTGTTTGACTCCACACAAGTGTTGGACCCCTTCAGATCTAGCAGTGCATCAGTTGTTGTGATACTGCATTCAGGATGAATGCTAGTGTTCCTAGTTTCATTTCTTCAGATCAACCATGGTTGGACCATGATTACATTACCGATTTGAGTCCCCTTTGGACCATTATTATGTACACAACAATTATCTATGTATTTTTCAAGTCCCCTTTGGGCTTCATCATTATTTGAATATATTGAGACATTGATATGAGCATGGGTATGCCCGCCTCATCCATATATTTGAGATCATGTGTACCTCATCCATTTTGAGTTTTTTATCTATAGATTCAACCCTTGTAGTCCTAGTGAATCACTTGTTCTACCCTTCAATGCAACTACTGTTCTCCATACTACCGTCACACATATTATCCTGGAAAAGTAAGAACCTATGATGTCTATCGACGATATGATGAGCTCTTTCCCTCACGCATCAGGGGGAAATCTGTTAACATTAAAAAATTCCTCACCATGTTCACCCCCCAGGGACATCACCACATTCCTTATTTTTTCCCATCAAAACCTTCACTAACAAACAAAGCCTAAGTCAAAAACCCACAAATTGGCTCAAAATATTATTTCCCTCTCCAACATAGGGAAAAAATGGCTTAATTCCCTCCAAAAAGGAGAAGAAATCCCCCAAAATAGGGAAAATCCCCGCCAAAAAGGAAAAAAATAAAAGAAAAAAGGAAAAAAGGGGAAAATATTTAAAAAAAGTCAAAAAAGGAGGGAAAACCCTAAATTGCCTCCCAAAACCAAGAGGCAATACCATGGTTTTCCTAAGACCACGGGCAAGCAACCTAGGGAAAATATTTCTAGAAATAAATGGTGAAGGACCACATTATTCACAATTCACTTGTTACCTTACCATCACTTTGCCGAAATTTCACCAGAAACTATTGAAGTCCCCATTTGACTTCTAGTTTCACCCACTTTGAGTTTTGGCTACCCATTAGTGACCTTTGTGTGGAGAACAACCCGAAGCTTCTTAGATGCCAAGGAATCACTGCTTCAACCTTCTGCAAGGGCCCTCTACTCACTCTATTTGAGGTAACCCCATTATTGTATTCTTTTTATTAATGCAATAAGATAAAAAACATTCTTTCCCTATGCTCTCATATGTGTGAAAGAACCAAAAAATATTTTGTTTTGTTTTGTTTTTTATATGATTTCTTCATGCAAATCATATAGTTTAATTTTTATTTACTGTTGTTCATCGTTTTTTACTGCATGCATGCACCACCATTTCTGAACTGTTACTAAGATTTCCACAAGTCTTAGTAGGTGCATTTTTGTACCAGTTAGTGTGAATAACCTAGCTACAGTTCTCTTACCATATTGAGAGAGATTGTTACAGGACTGCCATACTTCAGAGTAGAGTAGCAGGATGTGTGAAAGGGGTGTGCACTTGGAAAATACTCCAAGATATCTTTTCCTAGTAGTGACAACAAGAGAGGAGAGATATTTGAGTTGATACACTTAGATGTTTGTGGGGCCATGCTAGTGGTGTCCTTGTGTGGATACGATTACTATGTCACTTTCATAGATGCTTTATCCAAGAAGACCTGGTTCTACTTCCTAAATACCAAGGATGGGGTCCTCAATAGATTTCAAGAGTTTAAAGCTCCGTGGAGAATCAAATGAGGAAGAATACCAAGGTGTTGAGATTAGGAAAAGAGGGTGAGTACTCCTCCAATGATTTCAAGAACTTCTGCGCATTGGTGGGAATAAAGAGAGAGTTAATTGTTCCTTACAACCCTTAGTAGAATGGGGTTGTGGAAAGGAGAAATAGGGCCATAGTTTTTCCTAGGAAATCCATGTTGCATGACCAAGTATACCATTGTTTCTTTGGGCAGAGGCATGCAACACTGTTGTATATTTGCAGAATAAAAGCCCACATCGAGTGTTAGGGAATAAGACTCCCAAGGAAGCTTTCACTGGCATAAATCCTAAGGTGGGGCACTTTCACATCTTTGGGTTCCTTACTTACTCACATGTCCCTTCAGAGAAGAGGAAAAATTTAGAGCCCATTGCAAAGAAGGGTATATTTTTTGGATATAGTGAGACTTTGAAGGCCTTTCAGATTTATATTCCTACACTGAGGAAAACAATGGTTGGGAAGGATGTGAGATTCAAGGAGGATAGGGCACTAAGTAGGTCATGTGACTCATCTTCTGCAGGGGGTCCGATGTGAGATTCAAGGAGGATAGGGCACTAAGTAGGTCATGTGACTCATCTTCTGCAGGGGGTCCGGAGCAACAGTTTCCTACAAGTATAGGTTTGTGGGTCCCACAGAGTTCACTAGTACCACATGTTATAGGGCCACAAGTCACAAGTTCACAAGTTTCAGGGGTTATAGGTTCCCATAGTACATGTACACAAGTCACGGGTGCTCAGAATTTAGGATCATAGTCTTCAGATGATAGGGATTAGTAGGAGATACTTGCACCATAGGAGGCCACTTCAAGGAAGAGGAAGCTAAGATGGATTCAATAGACTCTGAAGGATGAAAAAGATCATGTGGAGAGTCCTAATAGGACTATCAGGGGTAGCAGGACACTAGAGATATTCTGCATCTATGTGGCTTTGATGAGCAACACCAATGAGTAGGAACCTTCCACTTTTGAGGAGGCAATTGACTAGTAGGTATGGATATATGCCATGATGGAAGAGTATGCTTCCATAATGAATAATGATGTCTAGGAGGTTGTTCCAAGACCTAAGGGGAAGTCAATGGTGACTTCCAAGTGGCTCTACAATATCAAGCATGACGTGGATGGTAACATTGAGAAGTACAAAGCTTGATTTTTGGCTCGAGGGTTCTCAAAGATAGAGGGAGTAGACTATGAGGAGACCTTCACACCAATAGAGAGGTACAGTTTGATTAGGGCTATCATGTCCATTGCAACATAGATGACTTGGAGTCTTCATCAGATGTATGTGAAGACTAGATTTATGAATGGCATCATAAAAGAGGAAGTGTATATTGAGCATCCATAGGGATTTGAGGTGCATGGGAGAGAGTCTCATGTATGCCGATTGAAAAAGGATCTCTACTGCTAGGATTAACAATTACTTGTTACATTTGGGATTTATGAAGAGTGAGGTGGACCCGAATTTATACTACATCTAGGTTGGTGAGGATCCACTTATCCTTATCCTTCATGTGGATGACCTCTTTCTTATGGGGTCAGAAAATATCATTAGAGAATGCAAGAGGGATCTAGATACAAAGTTCGAGATGAAGGATATTGGTTTGATACATTACTTTTTGGGGTTGGAGGTGTGACATAGTCCAGGTCAATTTTTTCTTGGACAAGGGAAGTATGCACTTGAGATCTTGGAGAAATTCGAGATGGTAGATTACAGGCCTATGTCAACACCCAATACTAGGTGGTTGATCCCACCTAGTATTGTCAGTTGATTGGGTCCTTGATGTATTTGGTCAACACCAGACCAAATATTTGTTTTGCTATGAACACTCTCAGTTAGTTTATGGTTAGCTTAGAAGAGTGCATTGGATCACAACAAAACATGTTCTCTATTACTTGCGTGGCACTGCAGATTTTGGGTTGAGCTATGTCTAGGGGGATGGAGTCAGACCAATTGCTTTTAGTGACTCAGATTATGCAGGCAATGCGGTTGACGGGAAGAGCAATTTTGGGTGTTGCTTTAGCTTGGGCTCGATAGCAGTGTCGTAGTTCAAGAGGAAGAAAAAGTCGGTTGCAATGAGTTCTACCGAGGCAAAGTATATGGCTGCCAGTTTGGCAAGTTGTGAGGCCATATGGATTCACAAGCTATTTGTTGGGTTATTTGGTCAGGAGTTGCTTCCGACTGTGATTTATTGTGACAATCATAGTTGCATTAAACTCTCGGAGAATCTAGTGTTTCACGACCGAATGAAACACATTGAGATCACGTACCACTTCATCCAAGAATATGTTTAGAGAGGGTTAGTGCAGTTTCAGTACATTTCTACATATGAGAAGGTTGCATACAACCTCACGAAGGATTTGGCGAAAGGGAAAATTTTCAAATTTAGATATAAGCTGGGGGTGGTGCAGAACACCTTCCTCGCTAAGAGGGAGTATTGAGTTTTTATAACTCTGATGGTCTTCTACATAGGCCTGGTGTCTAAGCATGTAGAAAGTGACTAGAAGTGAATTTCCTAGACATTAATTTTATTCTTATAATGTTAAAGTGACTTTTGATTTATGGCGAGTCAAAATGACTTAAGTTGTGATAAAGTGAAAAAATATCACAACCATTGATCTTGAGACCCCAAGATTTAATCTTGACCATCCATCTTGGAAGATGAAGAGTTAGAGTCATTTCTCATTTATAAAGAGGCAAAAGGAGTTCTAGGAGAGAAATAGAAACAAAGTGAAGAGAGAGCAAGAGAGATGAAGAAGAGAGGAGAAGAAGAGCAAAGAGAGGGGGTGCTAATCCCAAGGAGGAAAGAGGGAAAGAATCCCAAGAATTCTATAGCCATTAAATACATAGAATTCTGGTACGAATAGTTGAGAAAGAGGCTTGAATTTAAAGGTCTGTACAATAGAGAAAGTGGCATGATTTTCAAGGGCTAGACAACATATTGGTGGCACAAAAACCAAGGTACTATACAACACGATATATGGGCACAAAGATCGAGGAATATTGCTATTGATAGTCCATACAAGAACATAAAACAAACCGGGAATGGATTTTGAGGAGCTGGGCACAATTTTCTAGGAAAGTACAACTGCATTTAATGTTGTTTATCTATTGCTGTAACAATTTGAAACTTTTTGTGAGCTCATTAATAAAAATTCTCTCTCTTGAACTGGTTTTCATTCCGGAGTTTTCCAGGGATAATTTGCCCAAAAATTCCCGTGTCAAATTTATGTGTGTGTGTTGTTCTATTTTACTGCAAGTAGTTGAATAAATTTCATGTGTTTCAGTTTACTAGTTTCATATCAGAATGCAAACGAATTTTGGGCATTAATTTGATGAGTAACTGAGAATTGAAACCAAGTTGAAATTTGAGCAAAAAAAACAGTTATCGTAATGTTTATTTGGTCACAAGAATCTAACAATATCTTTCAGATGAATATTGAGAAGGGATGTTGGAATGTAATGCTCTCTTGGTCAAATACATGATTGTTCCACCTTTACCTTTTTTGTTCTTAAGTTGTGCTACGAGGAATATCTTGGTGTTATGGTAGTTAAACTTGACATTATCATCTCATAATGGTAATTAAAGTCATTTATGACTCACCTATAATAAGAGGTTATGGCCCACATTGGTGGTTTGTAAGTGGGATTCGTGGTCCCATGTTTATGAGTTTGGGTAGCTAATATAAAACCTACTATATATTAAAAAGGTTTTTCCTCATTTGTAAACATCATGTGAACTATCTTTATGTAATTTATCTATGTTGATTATTGCATGGAAACCCTATTTTGAGTATGTCATTTCTTTCTAAGTTCAACAAGGATCCCATACATCTAATAAAATAATCAACATTCCACATAGAGAATATAAGATAACCATGAAGAGTCATTTGAAACATATGTCCTCTTAATTGCATCCTTTTTTAACCTGACAAAAACATTTATTTGTGGTCATTATTTGGATCATTTGCCCTCACTTCACAAGTTTATTGGCATATAAGTTTTTTCTTCAACCATAAGGAGTTAAGAGGAGTTAAGAGATTGAGGCCTTTTTGTCTTTCCCACATGCTCACCTTTCAAGGCATGATTCAAATGTTTGCATATGTCAAAAATGATGTATGGATTTTTCTTGACGTTGATTTTCAATATTAGTTTACTTTGTAACTAAGAAAAATATTCCCACAAGCAATTAATATAATCCATGAATAAATAATATTAATGAAACATTAGACATTAATGAAAAATCAAAATAGTTTGTTAGAATTCTAAATCAATATTGAACAAAAGTGTTGTTTTACCCATTCTATTATATGGGATGGCATGCACAATATCTTTATCCACATTCATTCGTAATAAATGATAACCTCTTGAAATCCTATCACAATATCCAACGAGAGAAACCCTTTACTCATTTAAAAAAGAAGTACTACAATAAAATATTTACTCATTTTCCTTTAAAACTCCAAAAGATTTAACAAAGAAAATCTTTTACCCATTTTACTTTGATATATTACACAAGTCTGCCAAATATTCTATCACCTATTGTAATTTTACTTTGATATATTACACAAGTCTACCAAATATTCTATCACTTATTCTAATTTAATTTTAGAATATTTAGGACATCAATTACTTCACATTTAGGACATCAATTACTTCATGAATCTCACTTCTCAATTCATTCTACTTTGATTATTTTGATTATGTTTTAGGCACATCATTTACTTTAAGAAGTTTGTGCGTGTTTTTGTTTGTTTTTTTTTTATAAATTTATGTATGTTTTTATTTGTAATTAATTTATCATATTCATTCTATTTTGATTATGTTTTAGGCATATCATTTATTTTTAAGAAGTTTGTGCATATTTTTGTTTATAAAATTTATGTATGTTTTTATCTATAATTAATTTATGAAGATCGACCAAATTTCTTCATTTTTTAAATATAATAATATGAGCAATTTATAGGAAAATAATGACTTTGACGAGGTTTTGTCTGTATTTTTATTTTCTTTTTCCTATCTAATTTTCAATTTTTGATAAAAAAATTTGACCAAATTTAATACTATTATGTTTATATTTGATATTACAAAAAAATATAAAATATGAGGCAATGATTGTGAAATTCCAACCATTTTATAACTACTTTATATTGTTTTATTATCAACTTTGTATGCCCCCTTATTTGTCCCCAATACCTTTTTCTTGTACCACAAGTATACTAATTTAGTGCTCGTGTGTTTTCAATCTAATGTTTAATTTCCGTGTAGCTGGCTATGTCCTTCCCAAACACTTTTTTCTGATATACAAAATAAAGCTATTTAGTGTTTATGTATTTTCAATTTAGTCCTTACTTTCCATCCAATTGGATGGATCACAAATTCATTATGGTATAAGTGTTATGTGTTATATCTAAGCACATCTAGAATTTTATTTGGGCTATACGAAATTTTCTATCTAGTATACCACTTGTGAAATACCCAAGCAAATATATTTTAATGGTAATGCTGACATCTTAAAGAGTTATGCACATCTTCTATCGAAATAGGTTGATAAAAAAATACTTTTAGTTTGTAAATGGGCTATGAGCTCTTAGAAATTTATACTGCTTCTTCAAACAAAAACTAAGGCTTTTAATCCAAATGGTATTCTTGAGAGCCAAAAATAATTTACTGTTTCCCACACAACAAGTACTCACCATTTTAATCCAAATGGTATTCACTAAGGCTTTTAATCCAAATGGTATTCTTGAGGGCCAAAAATAATTTATTGTTTCGCACACAACAAGTACTCACCAAAACAAAATTTTCAAGAGTTGACACATCAAGCAAATGTGAACAATCCGACATTCAATAACCATTAGTAAATGTTGTTGTTGTCATTTTAATGTGCTAAATTGATATTTTAAGAGTTTTTTGTCTTTGTTTTTCTCTTTATGCAAATACTTTCACAATCACTTTATATTCAGTAGATCCATATCCACATGTAAAAGGTATTAAAATATTTAGAGTATATACATGTAAAAGGTCTTAACATATTTAGAGTATAGTAACTAATATTCAGATGTAAAAGATCTTAAAATATTTAGAGAATAGTAACTAATATTCACATGTAAAAGGTCTTAAAATATATAGTGTATAGTAACTACATCCTATAATATATATTTGAAAAAATAAACCTTGTAACAACAATTATTTTCATCAAAGACATTGAAAATTAACTATAAAATGTAACATAAAACTTCTAAGATAAGTTGAAATTTGAATAAAATTAAAAGATAACAATAACATAGAATCAAGCACAGTTATAATAATAACTATTAATAAAATCTTTGCAACAAGGACCTTATTTCTTAAGCAATTTATTGCACTGATACCAAATCTGTAATGGCTATCTTGGTAAAACTACTTAATCCATCAACTAATCCTCTAATGTCACCACTAGAACCAAAAGTCGCAAAATCAAACCATGAGTATTTACATGTGAATTATAAGACTGAGAGTATTCTAAAGGGGAGAGAGATAGAGAAAACATACCTGGAAATGAAAACATGGAAAACTTGACTTACACGAGTATGTGTAGCAAGTCCGCACCAGCTACAATATCAACAACAAGCAGCTATAGGACCAACAATAGCCATATGGAAACAATGTGTGGGGGAGGAATCTCCACCCAACCTACCCCTCAGTCCAAGACTAAGAGCCCCCAATCCCTCAATTAGTAAAACTATGCTAGAACAATTTCCTCTCCAACACTTCTTCACCCCAGTAAGAAAATCCTCACACCCTTCTTCCCCCACTTCCAAATCTCATGCAACCCTCACTAGCCCACGCACCCCATTCCATGAAGAAGAGAAGAACCCCCCATGAAGTACTCCCCACCTTAGAAAGTCCATTTTCCTTATTAATAAAAATAAGGTTTATTTATATGGATGACTCCATGACACTTGTCATCCATGCACTAATCCCATTTTTAGCTGTTTAATAATCCCATTTTAATCCTAAATATGCATTTAATTATCTATCTATTTTATTTCTTTAGACTATCATGCACATTTAGTCATGCACCTATAGCTATAACTTATTTAACTAAGTGGGGCATTATATACACCCCCCCTTTAGTAAACTTCATCCCGAAGTTGCATCATCCCCATTTCTTATTCACAAGCAAGCCATGCATAGCATCACACAATATGTACAATCATCATACAATATGCACCTACATAACTAGTACTATTGTGTGGGGGCAATAATTACGTGTGTGTCCATCACAAGTAATTCTTGTATGTACACTATAAAAAATATAGCGCCCTATATAACTACATGATTGATTATTCTTGATGAATTCCTAGTATGCAAGCATGCCACACAATTATACATCCATCAAGTCACACCCCTATGCATCAATTCTATTTATACAAGCACACATAAAATCAAGCCATTCACATGGTTTACTTCCACCCTCATGCACCCTCACCCAACATTATATCATCCGATCAACCTTCGAACACTCCTAATACTCTGGATGGTCCCACTTTCCATGGCAAGGGCCCTTTGCTGTAACTAGTATAAGGGTCGCCAATCATGGTGTGGCCGCAACAAATATAAGAAGTCTCATCATAGTTCCAAGCAGGTGCGAGTATAACTGTCTATATATCCCCGACTTTTGGCATCAGGCTAAGGCTTAAGGAATTTCAACCTTAACTGTGCTCTATGGTCCCAAGGCCTCATTTGGAGGGTACCAAGCATCTAGTCTAGTGTGCTAAACCACACACACTATGCATCTTGTAAGGCTGGCCCAAAATTCCCTCCACAACTCCAATCGAGCAATTAACCCCAGGCATCGAATGTCCTTGTCCATATACCTCCTCTCTAGTGAAATACCTCAAGCCATAGACTTCTGGTAATTGTATAAAGAAAATGAATTGTTGTCATAGGTTTACTAATTGAATTTTTCCCCAACCCATTAGGTGTTGCATGTATAAATTATCCTTCATGGTCATGGGCTCCCATGATATCACTGAATGAATTGTCTCTCCAATCCCATTGGTGGATTTCCTGTCAAACTCCACCTCACATCATGCCAACAAAGCATTAGTTATAATCATAACATTTAGAGAACATATACGATCAACACGAATATTAAGGATCCACATGATACCACATGCCCTTATGATAACATAACATTATCATGAGTACCAAGGAACCACATGCTACCACATCCTATTATGAAACATAACATCACTAGGAGTATCATTGCATGCTATCACATGTCATCATGAAAACATAACATTATCATCATGAATATGAAGGAATCACATGCTACTACATTCCATCATGAAAACATAACATCATCACCATGGATATGAAGGCATTGCATGCTACTACCTGCCATCATGAAAACATAACATCATCACCATGGATATGAAGGAATTGTATGCTTTGACATGCCATCGTGATATTGTAAAATCATCAGAACATTAAACTATATAATCATCATGGATTATCATCATCATTATACTATTGTCATGAGTAACCTAGAACAACGTGACTATTATGGACCATAGGCTATCTAACCCATTTTGCATCATTGTACATCAACATCATATGTTGACCATAATAGCAATATCGGGAATACCAAGGAACTATACTAAGTTATCATGTGAAAGCACATCATCACAACATTATTATCAGTATATGAAGGTGTGTCCTGATACAGAACATAAAACCATGTGTCATTATCGCATGCTATGATATCCTATCACCATTATAAATAACAAAGAATAACATGATAATTACCACATGCTATTCATTGTTGTTAGGAGTTTACGCATGATAGCTAAATAATGACATTTTAATGTCCCAAGGACTAAACTAAATATGGATAGGAGATACTAACAAGTGTTAATACGAGGGACATTGATATTGGGAAAAGGAAATGCAAAATGGGTATAAGGGATGGCATATGTGCACCATCAAAAATAGAATATAGAAACCTCATAGAGAACATAGATCCACCCTAGTCTTAAATATATAGTCTCAAATCCTAAATTGGATTTATAAGAACATCAATTTATGCCCCATTAAACAAAAGGCGGGGTGGGGGTTGACATTCAAATAATATTTCTCCCTTCATAAGCATTTTAATGAGCTCTTGTTTTGCAGTGATATTGGCATATTCACAACCCCCCACAATGGTGAGATTTTTTAGTCTCAATGTAGATACTGTGTACATGCAAGGTGTGTTTTCCCTAGTGTGGAGCTCAAGGCCAAGGCCCCACTAGTGGTTGCTTAAGGTTTTTTTGCATAGGAAAGTATTTGAAATTTGAACTATTCATGTGCTACTAAGCCACGAGATATTGTAATTGATGTAAATGTTTAATATTGCAATGAAATACTAAGGAAATTGGCTAAGTGAGATAACTAATGAGAAGGGGATATGGTATCCACTAGGGAGAGGTGAGGGGGTTATGGGAGGGGAACCCATGTTGCCACTTGTCGATGAGAAACCAATTTGATTCCCCATTATGACTTGGAATTCGGTTACAGAAGGTGGGGAAAGGAAGGTTGGTGCAGAGATTCGATGGGGGATAAAAACGACCTTGAGATACGAAAGGGGGGTTCTTCTCATTCACCCTTGAAGCATTCAATCATCTAGGAAACCAAGAACCTTGTTTTGGCTATGCCATAGTGAACGAGAACCTCATATCCATCATGAAATGTTGAGCCAGTCGTGAAACAAAGAATGAAAATGTGATTTCTGTGTGAGCTGAAATTGTAGAGTCGAATGCCATAGAAACCCTACGTGAATGCATTCTCTGTTGATAGAACCTTTGAAAGAAAACCCTAAGGTGAATTACAGAGCATTAACAGCTCAAGGAAGCCGTGAGAAGATTGGAATCTGCGGGCAGAGAATCGAGTTGTTGGACAGAGCTTAGTCCGCAACCCTATGAAGAGCCCAACTTGTTTAACATAGGTAGAAGGTCATATCTAGGGTTGGAATGCTTGATAAACCCAATGAAGGCTGTAATCTCATAACACTAGCAGTAGGACCCTTCTGGGCCACCTTGAATAGCATTGGAAGGGAAGGAGCCTTGAGGGGCTGTGCAGCAGAGAAGCGGGCCTTCCTTGTGCTGGGTGAGATAGATAATGTGGGTTCCATGTCTGCAGAGTGTTGATATGCCTGTAGTTCTGTGGATGAGCTCACTGGCTTAACAATATCCTCCCCGTTTCCCGTGTGTGCTTGATAAACCCAACTGTAGGTTGGCTTAGCATTGGAGTGGACCTTGACCATTAGAGAGCCCAGTTATCCCTCCTTAGTGGATACACATCCCAAATCGGGGGTGTTCTCTCAGTTGAAAGAGTATAGGCTGGATAGAGACCTAAGGTTGGGTGGAACTTTGCTCTCACTTAGCCAGTTGCTTGGATAACTTCAAGATCCAAAGATAAGTGTTTCTGTGGAGTGAATGTTGATATTTCATGTGTTACATTATGCTTGTTTTTTTCAAGTTGTTGAATGAATTTTTATATGAATGTGAGCAATAGGTATACTATGTATAAATCTGAGTAGAAGGTTGAGTTCATGTTGGATGCGTCGTTCATTTGCATGAGTTGAATGCCTTTTAAATCTTGCATGTGGGAGATGTATTGGTTAGACCTAGTTTCATGCACCTTATGTGTGGTTATGCTTGTCATGCCCTAGTTTAATGAATGGATGAGTTCATGAACTTGAAAATTAGTAAGATAGGTATAAACCTGGGTATGAGGTTGAATGCAAGATTGAATAATTTATCATTTACAAGAATGAGATGTGTTACTAACCCTGCAGGTTGTGATGTGTAACTAGCTTAGTTTCATTATATATATGTTTCTTTATGCATTGTGTTCACCCTTCAAAGGGATGGATTGAATTCACTTATCCTTGGAGAAGGGAGGGGATAGTCCTTGATGTGTTTCAGACCCCCTTTGTGGGTCAAGTGAAGGGAGAAGTCATGGTGGGAAGGAGGCAGGAACCCTTGCAGAAGGATAAGTCACCGTGGTGGAGTTATGAACAGAAATTAAGTTGGAGAATTGACAAGGTTAGAGACCTAATTTGTCCATGGGATTGCACCATTGGATAGATCTCTCCAAGAGCTTTCAAACGGTACCAAACTTGTCCCATTTGGACCAAGGATGAGGGAGTTATGACCCTTAGAAGTTTGCAGGGATAGGGGTCTTTGATTGTGACCCTTCCGCATCCGCAAGGACCTTTCCGCATCCGCAATGCGGATTGCGGAGGTCGGGAATCAACCATTGGGGTGTATGGAAATCTGCATTTTCTCATCTGCAATGCGGAATGCAGGATGTAGATTGCGGAAGGTAAAATATTCTGGGAGTTGGAATGTGGATTTCCGCATTTCCGCACCCGTAATGCAGAATGTGGAATACAGATTGCGGAAGGTAAAATCTTCCAGGATTTGGAATGTGGAATTCTGCATTTCTGCACCCACAATGAGGAATGCAGAATACAGGTTGTGGGAAGAAACTATCGTCGGATTGGAGAAACCCAACTTTCGAGTTCCGCATGCAGATTGCGGAATTGCGGAAGTCGGAAGGACTGATTTACGAGGTTGGAAATGGCTTCCAACTTTCGACTTCCGAATTGCGGATTGCGGAAGTCAGAAGTGTGAATTAGATTTTGAATTGGTTTTGGAAATCCGATTTTCGAGTTCAGCATACAGAATGCAGAAAGGAGGATTGCGGATCGCAATGGGGATTGCGGACCCGAGCCCATTGCGGCTGTGTGTGGAAATTGGATGAATTTAAAGAAAACAACATATACAGAAGGGTCTCCCGTGGCCTCTGAAGGCCACAAGGGAGGTCAGGGTATGTTACAAAGTGATATCAGAGCTTCAGTTGCAACACTGGGGCTGTTAGGGCCAAACTGTGGAAGGAATTGCACGGAGAGAAGCACCCATGGTACTATTTTAACCTAACAAAATTCTTATTTATTAACTGTTTAGTGAATGATTTCTAGATTGTATGGATGTTTCAAGTTCTATGCTATCTAATAAGCATTTGTACCATGCACAGTGATTGTAGTAGGTTATAGTTGAATCGTACAGCAAGGCCGTGTGCACGAAAGCGAGAATGGTGACCGTTAATGATGCATAGGATCCCTACGAGCCTGAAGAAGACATGCGAGGGGAAAACGTGCAAGAAGAGCACGATGAAACAATGTCTAATGGAAGAAGGGAGCAGGTGACTCCCCAGAATGTGGTTGAGACAATGGTAAGTTTTAATGAGAGGCGAATAAAGTCTCAGGAAGAGCAGCACCAACTCAATGCAACCATTCTGCAGAGCCTTACTGATATGCATTAGAGAGTAAATCTGGGGTCCAATCCAAGTAATATGGGCAGAGAAGAAAGGAATGCAAATAGTCACTCTAGAGGTCGTTCTAGGAAGAGGAATCCAAGCCATAGAAGGGGTTCTGTGAGCAGAAGGCACATGACACCCTCTTCAAGATCTCTTTCCAGCAGGTCAGGACACTTCAGAGACTCTCAAAGGAGTCCAAAGCACACTTACAACAAGACTGAGAGAAGAAGGAAGTCCGGAAGGATTCCACAGGGAGAATTTAGGAAAGAAATACCACCTACCTTTGATGGAGAAAGCAGGATAGACCAAGAGGCAGAGGCATGGCTACTTGGAATGAAAAAGTACTTCAAAATGCATGATTATTCAGAAAGTGAGAAATTCAGGGTTGCCATTTACAATCTGAATGGCAAAGCTTCCATTTGGTGGGAACATCTCATGAAAGTGAAGAGAACCAGTGAAAGAAGGATCAGTTGGGAGCGGTTTAAAAGATACTTCAAGGAAAAATACCTATCAGCTAGGTATTATGACAACAAGAGAAAGGAGTTCAATGAACTCAAGTTGGGGCAGAATTCCATGGAGGAGCATGTTCATAAATTCTTGGAATTGTTGAGGTATGTAGACTAAATCAAGGATGAAAGAGTGAAGATTCAATGTTTCCTTGGAAGCCTACCACATAACTTCAGAGATAGGATTGAGTTTGTCCATCCACCATGTTTGGATGAAGCCATTAGAATGGCCATGCACTGTTATGAGCAGAATAAAGGAAAGTCAGAAACTCAGCCAGCATGGAGAGGAAGGCCCAAAGGAAAGTTTGAACCAAGGAAAAGTGGCTTCAAGCCACCATTCAGAAATTAGTCTATAACCTTCCCAAAAGGACATCAAGCAATAAGTGGATTCAAACCAGTTGTAGCAGTAGAGAAAACATCAAAAGGACCACTTCAGTGTTGGGGATGTGGAGACAACCACATGCTTAGAGATTGTCCAAATCGAAGGGAGAATCCCCGAAGCTTGCACAACGTAGGAGAAGCAACCACATTAGAAGATATGGCCAGAGCAACACCTTGAATATAGGCAGCACTGGATGATCACCAAGCAGACCACCAATCAACAGTGGTAGAAGTTGAAGGTAATATTGCTAAGCAATCTATTTATGTTTTAATTGACCTAGGATCTACTCATAGTTATGTGTCTCCTAAGGCGGTTGACTTTTTTTCTTCTTAGTAAAGTGAAGCATAGTAAGTCTTGGTTAGTCCAATTAGCCACTGGAACTAAGAGAAAGGTGAGTGAAGTAGTGGTGGAGTGCCCCATAGAGCTGAATGGACTTCCCACCAAGGTGAACTTGAATGTCCTACCATTAGGATCTTATGATGCCTTGATAGGTATGGAATGGTTGGAAATACATAGAACCGAGCTTGATTGCTATAAGAAGGTGCTTGAGTGCATTGATGATGAAGGAAGACCAAGGTTGGTGAAAGGAATCCCAAAACAAGTTTCAGTAAGGTAGATTTCAGCCTTACATCTGAGAAAATTCTATAAAAAGGGTTTCCAATTATATGCTATGCATATATCAGATTCATCAGAAGATAAAGGACCAAAGTTAGAATACTTTCAGCTGTTACAGGAGTTCTAGGATGTATTCCCAGATGAAGTGCTAGGATTTCCACCCAAGAGAGACATTGATTTCTCCATTAATCTTGTTCCAGGGGAAGCACCAAGTTCCAAAGCTCCTTATAGAATGAGCACACCCGAGCTGATAGAAATGAAGATGCAACTACAAGAATTAATTGACCAAGAATATATTAGACCTAGTGTATCTCCTTGGGGTGCACATGTGTTGTTTGTTAAGAAGAAGGATGGAACTTTGAGACTATGTATAGACTACAAACAACTAAACAAGGTAACAATCAAGAACAAGTATCCATTTCCAAGAATTGATGACTTGTTTGATTAGATGAAGGGAGCTAAGGTATTTTCCAAAATTGACTTGAGGTCTGGCTACCATCAAGTGAGGATAAAGGATGAAGACATTCACAAGACAACTTTCAGAACTAGATATGGACACTATGAGTTCACTGTGGTGCCATTTGTTCTTACCAATGCACCTACCACATTCATGTGTCTTATGAGTAGTGTCTTCAGCAAATATTTGGATAAGTTTGTGATTGTGTTCTTGGATGACATTATGGTGTATTCAAAGAATGAAGAAGAACATAATGAACATTTGAGAATGGTATTGCAATTCCTTAGAGAGCACCAGTTGTATGCAAATCTGAGTAAGTGTGACTTCCATCAGCAGACAGTATAGTAGTTGGTTCATATATATCAGCAGAAGGCATTGCAGTAGATCGAAAGAAGATTGAGGCCATAATGGATTGGCCTACTCCAAAGAATGTTGCAGATGTTAGATATTTTATGGGTCTTGCAAGTTACTACAGAAGGTTTATTGAAGGTTTCTCCAAGATAGCTCACCCAATTACATCATTGCAGAGGAAGGAAGTCAAATTTATATGGTCTAAAAAATGTGAAAGAAACTTTCAGTAGTTAAAAGAATTACTTACCAGTGCTCCTGTTTTAAAGATTGCAGATCCAAGTAAAGACACAGATGCTTGCATTGAATGGCTGGGTGGAGTACTTATGCAAGAAGGGTTTGTAATTGGATATGAGTCAAGGAAGCTGAAAAAACATGAAAGGAACTATGCCACACATGACTTAGAGATAACAACCATAGTGCATGCTCTCAAGAGATTGAGGCATTACCTTTTGGGGAGAAGATTTGAACTCAAGACTGATCACATGAGTTTAAAATATTTATTTGACCAACCAAATATGAATGCTAGACAAACTAGATGGATGGAGTTTCTTTGTGAGTTTGATTTGGAGATTAAGCATCTCAAAGTTAAAGAGAATAAGGTTGCTGATGCATTCAGCAAAAAATTTCATATTGCAACAATGCGTGTTTGTAAATCAGATTTGAAGGCAAGGATCCTTGAAGTTCAAGCTAATGATGAAGCTTACCTCCAAATCAAAGAGAAGTTGCAGCAAGGTAATGTGGATGACAAGTGGAAATGATATCAGATTGGAGAAGATAATGTTCTTATGTATCAAGATGCCAGACTGTACATTCCAAATTGTGCAGAATTGAAGGATCTTGTGTTGGCTGAGATACACCAAATGCCATATTCTAGCCACCCAGGATATTAGAAAACTATAACAGCAGCAAGGAAGTAGTACCTTTGGCATGGAATGAAGAAGGACATAGCAAAGTATATTGCTAGGTGTCAAAAGTGGCAACAAGTCAAGGAAGAGCACCAACATCCAACATGATTATTGCAGCCATTTCCCATTCCAGAGTGGAAGTGGGAAGTAATATTTATAGATTTTATAACAAGTCTTCCCATGACTGTAAAGAAGCATGATTCCATTATGATTGTAGTGGAAAAGCTATCAAAAGTAGCTCACTTTATCCCAGTTAAGTCTACTCACAAGACAAATGATATTGCAAATATCTTCATGAAAGAGATATTCAAGTTGCATGGATTTCCCAAGGCAATAATTTTAGGCCGGGATACAAAATTCACTTCCAACTTTTGGAAAGGATTGTTTCAAGAATTGGGAACTAGACTGAATTTCAGTATAGCCTATCATCCTCAAACAGATGGTTAGACTGAGAGAGTAAATTAGATTCTTGAATACATGTTAAGGATGTATGTGATGGATAAGCCATCCAAGTGGGAAGACTACCTACACTTGGTAGAATTTTCCTACAACAATAGATATCAAGCATCATTGAAAATGAGCCCTTTTGAAGTCTTGTATGGTAGAGGATGCAGAACTTCAGTGAATTGGGACAACGCAGTGAATAGGGTAGTACTTGGACCAGAAATGATTAAGGAGATGAAGCAAGAGATTTTTAAGATCAGACAGAATTTAAAGGCAGCAAAGGACATGCAGAAGATTTATGCAGATCTAAAAAGAATGCACAAGGAATTTCAGATTGGGGATCATGTCTACTTGAAGGTGGAACCAGAGGGAGAGTTCCAAGTGGAGCCTATATGCATCCTCGACAGGAAGGTTACATTACTACGAAAGCGAGCCATTGGGCAGGTAAAGGTGCAATGGAAGCACCTTAGTCCAGAGGAGGCTACATGGGAGCTAGAGGATGCCATGAGGGAGGCATTCCCATTTTTGTTCAGTTTTGAGAACACCAAGGATGGTGTTGTTCTAAGGGGGAGGGAGTCGTAATACCACTACCATGCCTTAATAATTATTGACCTCAATGTAGATATTGTGTACATGCAAGGTGTGTTTTCCCTAGTGTGGAGCTCAAGGCCAAGGCCCCACTAGTGGCTGCTTAAGGATTGTTTGTATAGGGAAGTATTTGACATTTGAACTATTCATGTTCTACTAAGCTACGATATATTGTAATTGATGTAAATGTTTAATATTGCAACGAAATACTAAGGAAACTGGCTAAGTGAGACAACTAATGAGAAGGGGCAATGGTATCCACTAGGGAGAGGTGAGGGGTTATGGGAGGGGAACCCATGCTGCCACTTGTCGATGAGACACCAATTTGGTTCCCCATTCTGACCAGGAGTTCAGTTACAAAAGGTGGGGAAAGGAAGGTCGGTGCAGAGATTCGACGGGGGATAAAAACGACCCTGAGATCTGAAAGGGGGGTTCTGCTCATTCGTCCTTGAAGCATTCGATCACAAAGAAGGATCCAACCGTGAAACAACGAAGGAAAACGTGATTTCTGTGTGAGCCGAAATTGCAGAGTCGAATTCCATAGAAACTCTCCGTGAATGCATTCTCTATTGACAAAACCTTTGAAAGAAAACCCTAAGGAGAATTACAGAGCGTTAGCAGCTCAAGGAAGCCGTGAGAAGATTGGAATCTGCAGGTAGAGAATCGAGTTGCAGGACAAAGATTATTCCGCAACCCTGTGAAGATCCCATCTTGTTTAATAGAGGTAGAAGGTTAGATATAGGGTTGGAATGCTTGATAAACCTAGTGAAGGCTGTAATCTCATAACACTAGCAGTTGGACCCTTCTAGGCCACCTTGAATAGCACTGGAAGGGAAGGAGCCTTGAGGTACTGTGTAGTAGAGAAGAGGGCCTTCCTTGTGCTGGGTGAGATAGATAATGTGGGTGCCATGTCTGTTGAGTGTTGATATGCCTCTAGTTCTGTGGATGAGATCACTGGCTTAACAATATCCTCCCTGTTGCCCTTGTATGCTTGATAAACCCAACTGTAGGTTTGCTTAGCATTGGAGTGGACCTTCACCATTAGAGAGCCTAGTTCGCCCTCCTTAGTGGATACACAACCCAGCTTGGAGGTGGTCTCTCAGCTGAAAGAGTATAGGCTGGATAGAGACCTAAGGTTGGGTGGAACGTTGCTCTCACTTAGCTAGTTGCTTGGATAACTTCAAGATCCAAAGATAAGTGTTTCTATGGAGTGAATGTTGATATTTCATGTGTTACATTATGCTTGTTTTGTTCAAGTTGTTGAATGAATGTTTATATGAATGTGAACAATAGGTATACTATGTATAAATCTGAGTAGAAGGTTGAGTTCATGTTGGATGCCTCATTCATTTGCATGAGTTTAATGCCTTATAAATCTTGCATGCGGGAGATGTATTGGTTAGACGTAGTTTCATGCACCTTATGTATGGTTATGCTTGTCATGCCCTAATTTAATGAATGGATGAGTTCATGAAATTGCAAATTAGGAAGATAGGTATAAACCTTGGTATGAGGTTGAATGCAATATTGAATACTTTATCATTTACAAGAATGATATGTGTTACTAACTCTGCAGGCCATGATGTGTAACTAGCTTAGTTTCATTATATATATGTTTGTTTATGCATTGTGTTCACCCTTCAAAGGGATATCTTGACTTCACTTAGCCTTGGAGGAGGGAGGTGATTGTCCCTGATGTGTTTCAGATGCCCTTAGTGGGTCAAGTGAAGGGAGAAGTCATGGTGGGAAGGAAACATGAACCCTTGCAGAAGGATAAGTCACTGTGGTGGAGTCATGAACAGAAATTCTGTTGGATAATTGACAAGGTTAGAGACCTCAATTGGGAAGGGGATTGCACCATTGGATAGAGCTCTCCAAGAGATTTCCAACGGTACCAACCTTGTCCCATTTGGACCAAGGATGAGGGAGTTATGACCCTTAGAAGTTTCCTCTGGAAGCTTGCTGGAATAGGGGTCTTTGATCCTGACCCTTCCACATCCGCAAGGACCTTTCCGCATCCACAATGCGGCTTGCGGATTGCGGAGGTCGGGAATCAACCATTTGGGCGTATGGAAATCTGCATTTCTGCATCCGCAATGCGGAATGCGGAATGTGGTTTGCGGAAGGTAAAATATTCCAGGAGTTGGAAAGTGGAATTCCGCATTTCCGCACTCGCAATGCGGAATGCGGATTGCGGAAGGTAAAATCTTCTGGGATTTGGAATGTGGAAATCCGCATTTTCGCACCTGCAATGCGAAATGCAGAATGCAGGTTACGGGAAGAAACTGTCATCGGATTGGAGAAACCTGACTTCCGAGTTCCGCATGCGGATTGCGGAAGTCAGAAGGACTGATTTACGAGGTCGGAAATGGCTTCCGACTTCCGACTTCCGCATTGCGGATTGCGGAAGTCGGAAGCGCGAATTCTATTTTGAATTGGTTTTGGCAATCCGATTTCCGAGTTCCGCATGGAGACTGCAGAATGTGGAAAGTAGGATTGTGGATCACAATGGGGATTGTGGATTGCGGACCCGAGCCCATTGCGGCTGTGTGTGGAAATTGGATGAATTTAGAGAAAAAAAATATACAGAAGGGTCTCCCGTGGCCTCTAAAGGTCACAAAGGAGGTCAGGGGACGTTACACAATTGCATATTATGGAAGTGGAAAGTGGTTTCATACCCTTTCCTATGAGAAGATAACTAGATGCCCACAATACTGTATTTACTATTCTTCATTCTAGGTGTTTATTCAACACTATATGATGTACTCATCAATCTAACTGCACTTGATATTTTTCCAGATTCCTATTAATGGTCTTAGTGTAAGAGGCTCAAAGATCTTAAGTTGGTCAGCCCGCGATAGTAGAAAACCTGCACTTGAGATTTTTCCAGATTCCTATTAATGGTCTTAGTGTAAGAGGCTCAAAGATCTTAAGTTAGTCAGCCTGTGATAGTAGAAAATCAAGACGTTCCAAAAATGCCAGGTTTGGATAGCTGTGATTATTGGTTTTTTAATTGACAGTAAAACATACACCTTCAGTACCTTGGATCTTATCATCAAAGTTATATTTAGGTGTTGGTTCATGTTTAGTTATGACATAATGCATATATAAATAGATATTCACAGTACGCTCCTTAAATTTTCAGTAGCTCTCCACATTTTCCAATAATGTGTACTTATGATTAGCTTTGCCAATAATGTGTACTTGTGATTAGCTTAGTGAACATTTTCAGATCCTTTCTATAGTGATTGATGGGTTCTGCATTCCATAGCTGAGTATGCCAAGCATATTATAAACCAAGAACTATGGATAAGCTTTCATTTGATATAATGGACATGGTGAGAAGAGACTTGTCATTGAGGAGTATGGGAGAATCACCTTCTCAAGATCAAACCCATCCAATGGTTACCTCAACCCCTTCTAAGCATGAGCCTAAATAGCTTAAGGGAGAAAACTCAAAATCCTCCAATAACAAGAAACTCATATGAAACTGATGTCATAAGGATGGTCATGGACTTGATACTCAACAATATGTGGTATTCTTGTCAAGGAGGAAGGAACTGAGCAAGCAGCAGGGGTCTCAGAATCAACTGCTGCCCATGGTTACTCTCCTGACCATCAAAACCCTGCTTGCCATTTTCAATGTGCACCGATCTTAAAACAAATATACTTAGGCACGCACCTTTGTCTACAACATCTCTTAACTAAGGACAGGATCCATCACCCTCATGCTATTCATACCAGCATTAATTCATTGATCACAGGGCATTACCAAGTACACTTGTACGAACACTTTGGCTTGCCAGGAATGATATTTTTCAAGGGAAGGATTTAATTCCAATAAAGGTAAGCTATCAGGTACATTATGCATATAAAGGAATTTGGAAGCCCAAAGAGGCTAAGCCTCCCACAATCTTAAAAGCTCCAGAAATTGACCATTCTAAAGCCTGGGGGTATTTGACAGACCATGCCAAGGCACACCTGGTCAATGTGGATCTGGTGGCATCCTATTTTTCAATGAAAATCATTTCATATCTTACAAAGCAACTTTTGGTCAAGGTTCAAACAACAACGCAGAGTTATGTGCTCTATGTGCTATGTGGGTGTTGTCAAAAATAGCAGCTGACGGAGATAAACTAATCTGCAATATCTGGATATTCAAAGCTGATAATAGATTGGGCAAAGGGCATCATTAAATTTGAGAATTTAATTCTTTCTTTCCCTGATTATGGAAAAAATTAAAGATCTAAGGAATAGGTTTGAAGAGGTTTTCTTTCAACACATATTCAGCAGGCCCAATGAGAAAACTAATAGGCTTTCAAAAGAAGCATTGGAAATGGATGAAGGCCTGTTGGTATTATCAGAACAAAATGAGAGGGACCCTCTACCTGAAGAGGTCATGCCATTTTATTGAGAAGCAACAGAATGAAAGGAGCCTGTAATGTCCTTTTCGCTTTTAGTAGAAATGATTATGTGCATCTCTTGTTATGCTATGTTTAATTTGGCTAATAAGTTCAGACATTTGAGGGAAAATATAATAACAGTGGACTGTTGTCATGTTTTTACTTAGTTTTCCTTATGCATGACATCTGTTGCGAAGATATGAGGTATGACTATCAACACTAGTTTTTTGGTTAAATAAATAGGTTCAGATTTTGCATGTGAAGCAGCAGAGTGATTTGATCCTTTGGAGTTCCAAGGCACAATGATATGTATATTTTGATTTCTTCTTGAAATATTAAATATAGAGTTTTTTTCCTTTAAAAACCAAAAAAACCTAATAAAAATAACAGAAAAATCTACTAAAGCTCCAATGCAAGATTTTGATAAATATGGGAGGGCCCACAGCAATTTTGCTAATTATTAGGTTTAGTTTCAAAGTTGAAGAATTGCCAACTGGGGATACTTACATAAACTCTGTTGCAGAGGAGAGGCTTCAGTCCCAGAGAAAGCTCTGATAATTATTGGGCTCAATCTCAAAGTTGATAAACGATCAATTGGGTCAAAATCTGTGAAAATTCTGTTACACAGTAGAGGTTCAAGGTCAAGAGAAAGTTCTGCTAATTATTGGATTTAACTCCAAAGCTGAAAATAAGCCAATTGGTTAAAATTAACAGAAAATTCTGTTGCAAGCTAGAGGCTCCAAATCCAGAGAAAATTTTGCTAATTAGTGAACTTAACTTCCAAAAACATTGAATTGGCTTTGCGCGGCATCCATTTTGATTAGTTGATTAGAAATTATAGCTATTGGAATTATGCTTGTCGAGGTTGTTGATACAGCCTTTTTCTGCATAAAATGCCCGTACCATACTTTGAATTTTAATAGAATCGAGAAGCATTTTATTCCAGAGAAATTCTACAAAACAATAACATCGAAAAACAACAAATTGGGTAGAAATTATAGAAATTCTGCTGCAAAGACACGGCTCAAGTCCCAGGTGTAATCTCGAAATTGAAATAAACCCCATTGAGTGAAAAATACATACAATGATGCTACTGCTCCAATGCAAGTTTCTGATTGATTAAGTATAGTTAATAATCAAATACATCAATCAAAACATCTGGGTTGAAGATCACAAGAACTTGGGCTAACTTCTAAGTTGAAAAACGACCAATTGAGTATAAGTGACAAATCATAGAAAATCCTGTTGCAGAGCTAATAAAGAAGAATGCTGCTTAATTCATTTCCTGGATTGAAGTCTGACGTGGGTGTCAAGCATATTTGGGAATGAAGCATACTTCTTGTTGTCTTGTAATCTAATTAAATGCAACTGCGTTATTGGTGGAGTTTATTCAGTCACATATTCTGGAATATCCTTCCACAAACCTTCTAAGGAAATTGGCAGGGCGCAGGTAAGTCCTTAGATTGGACAAATTATTTGCGGTGGATTTCTTTGTAACCAACTTATCTTATTTTCATATGAAGCCCATCAACTTTATAACTGGTAAAAAAAACGCTTTCACGAAAACAGGAACATTTATCCTAGCTCAGACATTTGCCTGCAACGTCCATTTTATAAGCTGATCTGGAAGTGGTTTTGGACAATGCACACTTTTCCTATAAGCTGATCTGGAGGTGGTTTTGGACAATGCACACTTTTCCCATATTCTTTGAATACGAGGATGCCACTCAAGCAGATTTTCCCATAAATCAATAATGATTTTAGAAGATTATTTTTCAATCTCATAGATACAACATCCATTCAATTTCAAGTGGAAGGATGGAAAGGAAGGCATAGGGTTTGGGTTTCTTTTTTATGTCTTGGTTCAGTGATCTTTCATAGATCACACTTACATAGATCACATTTATAGGGAAAACAATGATATTGTTGATGCCTTGTTCAAGGAGGCACTTGACAGAGTTGTTAGTGTTCTTTATTGGGAAGAATGGGTTGAAAAGCTAAATACTCATTCTGGTTCCATGCCTTTTTTTTTCTGAAGTTATTTAGACCTCAGTCTTTGTGGAGACTAGCTTATGTTTTGTTGTGATGAGACAAATATTTTTTGAGTAGATGTTGTATTTATGTTTTGGCACATGCATGATAAGCATGATCAGCAGATCCTACTTAGATAGGGTTAAACATTTTAGACTATTTTGTACTTTTGATTTCCTATGAAATAACAGAAAAATAACAAAAATATGGTTTTTTTTCTTTGAAAATAAAAAATAAAATTCAAGTGGAAGGGCATTGCCAGTTATCGGAGCCTTCGTATAAGGTTTGCTTACTCCTGAATGTGTTTTTAGTAGTTTCTCTTTCCGTCAATTCCTGGCGATGGCAAGATATTAGCTCTATGCAGCCAAAATTCTTACCCCAAAGTTGGATAGTTCTTACACCGAATCACAACAAATAAAAATCAGAAGGGAATACTTGTAAGAGTCTCTGCTTTTTGTTCTATGGAATCATATTTTATTATGTGTCCACTGTTGACTTATAACAGCTTATTAGTTAGTGTGTATAAAGCCTGATAACATAAGATCATACACTGACAGTAAGAAAGAGTTAAAAGAATGGAACGAGATTGCAGAATGGCATATAGACCCCTAGGGACTTTTGATAAACTAATTTTCTTGAATATCATGTCCGTATGGGACACACAAATAAGACTAGTAGTCCAGACAATGCTGTTTTCAGTTCCATAATGCTAGTTTCTTAACATATTTTTTTTTTCAAGATTGAAGGTGTACAAAGGCATCTAGGATTTCTTCCACCAAAAGTTCCACCATTAGAATTTACCCAAATATAATTATCTTATTTTGTCATGTAAGCTTAGAATTTGTTGCAGAGTTTGATATTTCAGGCAAACACATGATAAATTAATTATCTTATTTTGTCATATAAGCTCAGAATTTGTTGCAGAGTTTGACATTATTTCAGGTGAACTTATGAGGCAGAAAGAATTGAGGTAAATAGCAATAAATTGCAGAAAGAATTGACGACCTTATTTCTCAATGACTTCTCAATTTATTGCTTAGCATGAAAGTCATCAATGATTGCTTTTTGCATCACTTTACAGTGTGATGTTATTGTTCTCTAGAAACTCTGCCAACGAACTCTCTTGCCATATAATCTAGTAAATTGATTTAAAAAAGATCTTTCAGATTCCAGCAACTCTGCCAACAAACTATCTTGCCATAGAAACTGTAAAAGAGAGATTTAAATTGATCTAAAATAGTGATATTTCTCTTACAAAAATGATGAAACATGTTTGCTGTTCCTTAATTTTCTATTTAATCTTATAAAACCATATTGCATTCATTTAAAAAAACCTTATTTTAAAGCCATACTTCAAATTTATTTAACAAATTTAAGGCTGTCAGTATGGAGAAAACATGTAGGGACCCATTTATTGTGAGCCTTTTCTTGTATTACCCGTTTAACAAACTTTGACTGTATTTAGAATTTTAGAGTACAAAAGCATAAAATATTCAATTAGTAGACTGTCAATGTATATTGACATGATTACATTCATGAATTATTAATTAATGTCATAGTTGCAGTGTTAATAGTGCTGGAAAGAAAACTGTTGAAGTTCAAATTGTCCATTTCAGCACAGGAAAAATCATAATTTCCATGAGTACAATGTTCATAGATGGAAAAAAACATAAATTTATTCTATTTTAATTCAACACAAGTAGCCAACATATAGAAGATAAATTGGCTTTTCAGTTTTGGAACTTTGAGCATAGAGCTTTTGTCGGAGACAAAGAGAAGATAAATTGGCTTTTCAGTTTTGGAACTTTGAGTATAGAGATTTTGTTCTGAGATTTTAAAGACCTATGAAATGTAATTTATTTTGATTTAATTGACTTTTTTCCTAGAGATTTAATTGACTTATTATAATAAGTTATATTATATAATTAAAGTTTTATTAATAGATATATTTATATATATATTTTGACTTATTATAATAAGTTATATTATATAATTAAAGTTTTATTAATAGATATATTTATATATATATTTTTAATGAATATAAAAATACACTTAATCATAAATATAGATGTTTTTATAAATATTTAAAAAAAATGGAACATAAATAAGTAATAACAAAGAAAACCAGCAAAACCTTAGAGTTACAATTATATAAAAAAACACCACTGTAAAGTAAACTTCAAGAAAAGACACATACGGATGTCAGATATATTTCCACAAGTGCCTCAATGTCATTATGAGTATGGTTGACAATAGATATCATAGTCCAACTAATTATGAAATAGTTGACAACGAATTCAAAGTATATTTTTGGTTTGATACCAGCCAGAGGCTCCTAATCTGTGTAATTGGGATTAATGCAGAGTTGGGAATATTTTCCATGTAATTATTAACTTGTGGGATAAGATGTTGAGAAATTTTGATGTTTTATTTTTAATGTAATATATTTTAAAGAAAATCTTAATAATTTTTTTTGTTTTAAGGTAGTATCTTAGATTCTTTATGGTGTAAGGTTAAGTTAATAATTAGATTCAAAACCATTATAACAATATATTAGTTGAAAAAACTCGACATATCATTTATAAGAATTGAATCAGAGTGTAGAGGAAAACACTCATCTCAATCAACCAAACTACACATAATTAAAATAACCCAATTTACTTATAAACAAGAATTTAATTATTACTGCTAGTTCAACTTCTAAATTTACAATGTATAAATTCATGCAATCATAGACCCATAAAAAATGGTGTAAATAATAGGTGAATTTAAAGGATGAAGTATTTTTGTAAAGGATGGTACCCAAGGTAAACCTAAACTCAATATATTATTTATAAGAATAAAATCTTGATAGGGAGAATAACACTCCATTTTACAATCAATTAAACTAAATCCAATTAATACATTATAAAAAATGACATATAATAAAATATATGGCACAATAATTCTTTTTTATTTCAATTAAATAGTCCTTTCAACTACAGATAAAGGCATTAACACGAGTAAATCTCAATAAATCTCAACAACAGAGGATTCTCTTCGCTAGTTTATAACTTTATGTTATGTCCCCAATTTTGGCTAATTCAGTGACCATGGCAAAAATGGGACAAAATAACCCTTAGGTAAATAATTTAATTTCATTAGGTGTGCATAGGATTAAATTTAGCCTAAGTGAAATGGAGGAATTATTTTTATTAATCTTAATTAATTTTTGTAATTAATTTCATAAATAATGGATCAAGTGGGCCAAGAGGGCGCCCTCATGGAGATAAGGTTTCCAAATTGGATCTAGAGACAAGAAAATAGAAATATGGCTAAAGCAATTTGTGGATTTAGAAAAAGAACAAAAGAATGAAAGGTGTAAGAGTTGCTAAAAGCAAGAAAATGGAAACAACCAGAAAAAGCAGAAGGAGGGCGCAGTTTCCAAAAAGAGCAGCTTTTACAAAGCAAGAAACATATGGAGACAAAGGGGGGGCGCAGTTTCTAAAGGAGAAAAGCTTGTAAGGCAAAGGCAAGGAAAGTATGTTCACTCATGGGTGACCTATTCTCACAGGTCACCAAGCTCTTCAACTTGCTCAGCAGGTCACCCTCAATTCTATAAAAGAAGGATTCCAACTCCATTTCACAACTTTTGTCATTGTGAAGTTTGTATGAAAGCTTTGAAGCTCCTCTGGGTTTGATGATGCGCCCAAGCCACTCTATGGGTGAAGTGCCCCATTCTCTCATTCTCCCTCTTCTGCTATGATCCCCTTCTTCCCCTTTCAGCCACGAAGAATCTTCTTGCATGTATTGAAGACTATTGTGCAGCCCCTGAAGATCATCTTGTAGCCATCAAAGTCTAAACTTCATGCTTCTGTCAGCCCTCTACAAGGAAGAATTTGAGCTCCTCAATTCTGTGTTGAGATCTAGTCCAATTAGAGCCAAATTGTGAAAAGTTTTCTAGTGAAGAGAATGATATCAAAGGAGACACCTCTCATAGAAGAATATCAGAGATTTGTTGCTGTTCATGAGCTTCTCAAGGCTCATCCTCTCTCTGGTATTGAAGACATCCATCCATGAAGATCTAGTGCTTTTTGCGGAGAGAAGCGCCCAAGCTTGAAGTTGTGGAAGGGTTCATGTGAGATCCTAATTTCAAGTCAGAGGCTATTGTGTTATTGAAGGAGTTTTAAGAGATCAATCTGATGCATATGCATATTCTATGAGCCATTTCTCTCCTTCAATTCTAATTATAGTGAGCTACTATCTTCTTATGATCTTCTTGAAGAAATGGTTTAATGTATTGTAAGGATGCACATCAAATCATGAGTTCTTCTGTGCAAAACTAGACTTTTCATGTTAGTAGCTGTTATATATGTATTAATGAGGCTGCTGCTGTTATAATAGCCATTTATTAGTCTGCAAATAATGTAATGAAAGTCACAGAGGTTTCCATGTTTCTCCTCAAGCAATTACAAGCTAGTTTGCATAGGGATTTTCACTAGTTTAGTATGAAATTGTTGATGAAGATCCAATGGAGGGTTATATGTTGTCACATTATTTAATTCAGGTCTTCATAATGATATAAATCTCAAATCAAACATAAAAAAATTAGAAACTAAACCCTTTTTGGCTGATTGAAGACTATGTTCCAGAGGCTGCCTCTCCTTGCATAATTTCTAGACTAGTTTTACCATTTTTGTTAAAAATCAAGTTTTCAGAGTCAGATTTACATTCTGTTAGTTGCTACTGTTCACACATAGGCCCCTGAACCACATCCAACCTTCAAAAGTAGAATTTGGGAGGGTCGTACACCATTTGGGAAGCCAGGCCCAAAAATCAGCATAACAGTCCAACTCCTACCAACTCCTCGCCAACTCTCAAACCAATGCCAAATTGATGTTTTATAATGTCCATATGTCCCATTGAACCACATACATCAGCCTGATTCACCTCCCTCCCTACTCGATCTAGTTCATATATGCGGATGCACCCAGAAGCATTGTGGTAGGATTCAGCGGTAGCTGATGTCCGAAACATAAATGTTCACTGTGCTTGTATGAATGATCTCCTTTATTCCACTGCTGAAACCTGCTGCTGCACACCTCCCCATACAAATTCCAGAATCAAAAGTCATTCCCATCATCCTTATCAGTAAACCAATACTCAACACTTACACCTGACTCACCATAAAAAAATTGATAAAAAAATATTAGTTATAATTCTGATGAATTTGGAAGTTTGGAGTTAATATTCTGGCCTATTCTTGGCTGGGATATTACACTTTATACTTCCCAAAGGTCTCTAATGTCAAGACTCAAAATCCTACGGTTGTCAAACACCAAAATCAAGTTTATAACTTTATACGTCCCAGAGGTCTCTAATGTCAAGACTCAAAATCCTGCTGTTGTCAAACACCAAAATCATGCTGCTTTGAGACCACTTGTCAAATACCGAAGTCTCAAATTAGAAAATTGAGGTGATGAGGTGCCTTTTGTTAAAGATAAAGCTTACTTATTGTGATATAAGCGGAAGGTGTGAAACTGATGTTGGAGTTACATGCACTTGTCAAATAGCCAGCCCAAATCATGCAGAACGTTGACAATGTCATTGCCTCAACTATGTAAAATGGTAATTATTTTCCAATTATTTGCCAGATTCCATTGGAAAAAGGTCCCAAAAGGGGAGTCCTGGAAAGTCAAAACTGTTGCTATTTATCTTACTTTTTAAACCCACTGGCTTATTTTGTGATTCTCTTTCTCTTATCTTTACTGGTGCAACGAAGAGAGTGCACTTCACAAAATTCAAATTGCATTCCATCTTATAAAAGGCGCTGCAAATGGAGGATATATCTTGAAGTGAGTTAATGAATGGATTATGGAAAGATATAAAAAAAAAAAGTTTTGTTCTGATTTATTTATTTTTTCAAAATTTCTATTGATTCGATTCCAAAACTTTTTGCATATCTACCAGATTCCAGAACTTCCACCGGGCCCAACAGTTGTATAGTGTACTGACACATCTGCAATTGCAAGGAAAAACACAAAAGTGTTGTTAGGTAACGAAACTTGAACCCTGGAACATCCTCATGCAAAACACATAAATGTCATTGATGAGAGTTGAACTTTGGTGCACCCTGACAAGCCACACAGTTGTCGTTAAAAACATTTATCCACGCAAGAATCCTGCAAATTATGTTTAACTTGGTTTCACATGGCATCAGAACCGTCAGGGTTGTCTCTCACTGAATGTGCATTGCAGGTTTTACAGTCTATGCCTTTGTAGACGTCCGAATTGTGGTGGGGGTTGTTGGGGTCCAAGAGGACCGGCGATTTCCTGCAGGCAGTGATTGCAAAGGTGACACACTAACAGGCAACAGCAAGTGTTATTAGGTAACGAAACTTGAACCCTGTAAGTTGTAACATCCACATGGAAAAACACTCAAATGTCATTGATGAGAAACACAATGCACATAAATGTCATTGATGAGAGTTGAACTTTGGTGCACCCTGACAAGTCACAGAGTTGTCGTTTAAAACATTTATCCATGCAAGAATCAGAACCGTCAGGGTTGATCTCTCTGACAAGAGTGGTCAGTGAATGTGCATTGCAGGTTTTACAGTCCATGTCTTTGTGGTGGGGGTAGTTGGGGTCTAAGAAGACTGGCGATTTCCTGCAGGCAGTGATTGCAAAGGTAACAGGCAACAGCAGCGGGGAAGTCTATCGAACAACTCCACATGTGAAGGTGGGAGTTTTTCCGATCTGCGCAGAGATGGTGGAGTCATCGAGGTGGAGAATGGGCACATGGCGATGTGCCTCTGGCATCCTATGCCAGTACATTTCGGCGTTATTCCAACGGAAATCACAAGAACTCATGGATCCGCCAAAATTGAGGGATTTTCCTCGTCTCCAAATAAACAAAATTTTAAATTGCACCGGATCGATCGGAACATTGATTTTTTTGGGCCAAATTCCGGCAACAGCTGTTTTGTTTAGTGCTTACTAAGGTGTAAAGCCCTAGCCTTTAGAGGCTTTCGGCACCCTTTGATTGTCTTAGCTCGTCAAGGTAAACCATGGACATGTCGGGCACCCTTGCACGAAGGCAAGGCACACCGCAAACAATGGCAGCTCACATTGATGACAGACCAAGAAAAGCTTGGAGGGTAATTGCTGAAGCTGAGAAGGTTGCTGTGGGTAACCTCGTCCATAAGCATGCACTATGCTTGACGGACAAAGGTGACTTGGATAGATTCAGTTGGTAGCACATTGGCTGGGCAGTGGGCAGACAATTGGACGTACCTGGAGGCACCTAGGCAGAAGCACTTTCACATGCGATGGGCAAACCTGCTGGGCACACTTGGATGTGATGGATGCACCTGTTGGACACAGGTGTGATGGATGTGATGGCATTTAGGTATTGTAAAGACTTGCAATCGTGATCACGTGTCATAGTGGACATGACATCATTGTATATAGGCGTTGGCATACAAGTCACGTGGGCACAATTGAGTTGCATGTGGACGCATGGACTTGAAGGGACTTCCAAGAGTTTAGAAAGACTCAATTTTATAGTGGAGGTTTGAGTGACTAAGGAATTCATTAAAGGAGAAGTATCTTTTTATATATTCAAGTCCAAATTTTGCTTTGAAGTTGTGCTAAGTCATGGGGTTTGCATTATTGGTTGAATTTGTAATGGCAGGTGAAAAATGAAGAGGTGAACTGAATCTGTAGTAGGAAGGCCTGTAGTAGCTTTAGGAGTTGGTTTAATCATGATCACGTGGCATAGTGGACATTATAGCATTGGAGATTGACATCAACAAACAAATCATGTGGGTACAATTGAGTTGCACATGGATGCATGAACTTGGTGGGACTTGCAAGAATTTGGAAAGACTCATATATATAGTGGAGGCCTTAAAGTGACTAAACGTTCATTCAAGGAGAAGCATCTTTTTATACACACAGTTGCAAAGTGAGCTATGAAATTTTGCTAAGTCATAGGGTTTGCATAGTAAATCGAATTTGGACTAGTTGGGTGAAAATGAAGAGGTGAACAAAACCTGCAGGAGGAAGGCCTAAGATAGCTTCAGGGGTCGGTTTGTATAGGATTGTTGGGCATTGGTAAAAGGCTTATTTTCCTTAGAATCATTTTTCTTCTTTTCCAAAGAGTGGCATGTAGGTGCCATGCTCTTCCTTGTTGTATATTGTAAACATTTTTCTCATAAATAAAGTTTAAGGCATTTTCCAAGAGTGGCATATAGGTGCCATGCTCTCCCTTGTTGTTTATTGTAAACATTTTTCTCATAAATAAAGTTTAAGGCATTTTCCTTAGGTGCCGCTTGTACATGTGCATGTGTATTATGGCTTGTTTAATGGGATGGATGTTATTTTATTTCTTGCGAAGCTTTATGTTGGTTAACCCTTGACGTTGACTAAGTGAAAAATTAGATAAATGTTGAATATTGTTAAGCACAAGCATTGTTAAGATTTTTTATAGGTTGTGGTTGGACGCAACCTATGAAATTGTGCTAAGTCATAAGGTTTGCATAGTAGGTCGAATTTGGATTGGCTAGATGCAAACAAAGAGGTGAATAGAACCTGCAGGAGGACGGCCTACGATAGCTTCAGGGTTTGGTTTGTATAGGATTGTTGGGCATTGGTAGAAGGTTTATTTGGCTTAGAATCATGTACTTTTTGTGAAAGAGTTGCATGTAGGTGCCATGCTCTCCCTTGTTGTATACTGTAAACATTCTTCTCATAAATAAAGTTCAAGGCATTTTCCTTAGGTGCGGCTTGTACATGTGCATGTGTATTATGGCTTGTTTATTGGGATGAATGTTGTTCTCTTTCTTGCAATGCTTTATGTTGGTTAACGATTGACATTGACTAAGTGAAGAATTGGATAAGTGTTGACTATTGTTAAGTACAAGTATTGTTAAGATGTTTTATAGGTTGTGGTTGGACACAGGCCGAATTGTTGAATGAACTTGGTTAAGTAGGACTTAGTTGCCTTTAATGGTTTGTAGTCTAAGGTGAAGTTATGGGTAGACCTTAGGTGAAGAGGCATAGTTTTGTTGTAGTAGAAACATGTTGGTATAACCTTTATGGTTGAGGCAAGAAAGTGTCGCACGACCTTAGGTGCCAAAATGAAGTTGGGAAAATTCTTAAGTTCGAAGAAAGAAAAAATCAACCAAATTGCAGGTCCATGACACAAGGTCCCTCCAAAAAGGAGCGTGCAACTATTTTTCATTCATGAACCATGAGCTTCATGTGAACTTGTTATACTCATGATTATAGTAGTGATGGGTTTTATTTGAATTTAGAAAAGCTTGAAAAGTTCACTAGGATGAAACAAACATTGGAGTAACGTTAAATAATTTAATTTTTTTTTTAACATTTCTCCACTTTGGAAAGTCTCAAGTTGAAGTCCAATTGCTATTTATTCATTGACATGTATAGACCCCTAGTCCTTGTCGATTGGTTATTGATCGCATGCCAACAGATTGTAGACCAAACTAAATTATAAGGGGAGGTTGAACCTTTGACTGGTTAAAAAAAACATTGGAGTTAGCATCGGTTGTGGATGCTAGTGGCACTTGCTGATGTAGGTAGTGTTGATGGGAAAATATAAAGGGAGAACTTTAAGCAACAAATATAGTTGCATAAATGTAAATGGAACTTTGATGTTTTACAAGGTTTTAGGGAAAACACAAGCTATATCAAAGTTTCACGTCCCACATTTATGGTAATTTTCTTTGGTGCTTAAGGTTTGTCACTGGGAGGACCATGCATGCTTATCCCCTTTTAGGACCATCAATAACAAGAAAACACTTTGCACCATGCACTCTTCCAATGATTGGAAAAAAAAAATATGCACCATGCACTCTTCCAATGATTGGAACTTAAAACACTATGCACTATACACTCTTTAAATTATATTTATATACCAATCATTGAAAGAGTGCATTGTGCATATAATTTTCTTCCAATCATTGGAAGAGTGCATGGTGCATAGTGATTTCTTGTTGTTGATGATAATAAAAGGGGATAAGCATATGTATTTGAAAACAAATGGAAACTACATAAGAGGTAATTGGAAATGTGAACTAAGAGACAAATGACAATGGATGTGCCAATTTAATTCCACTCCTAAAGGTTCTACCCATGGTTGTATGAGAAAATAAACTTAAGAAATATGCTAATGAGATTTAAAAATGCTATTTTTTTTAATGATTATTTGATTCTTTTTTGAATTTTAATTATATTTTCTCTATAAATTTTCATACACAATCATATTTTAATCATGTTAATGGCATCACAAAGAGCATCCAAAGGGATTTATAGCGACTCACTGCAAGCTGTAGTTGTTGTAGTGGAAGGTAATTTGTGAGAAGGTTGACACAGGGTCACATATGAGGTGATTGTGCATGGTTGTGTGAAATATATTCATGTGTTCTTGTTTGTTGGTTTGTGATAGTGTTTCAAGTCATCGCTAAAACTTGAACTGACATGTAGAGACTTTGGAAATACATGATGGTGATGCTTTCAAGAAGGGGTTTATAGAAAGAGCTTAGATTGGTGTCATTGACCAAGGTGTTAGTTGCATTTGTATGATTACGTAATTATATATATCATTGTAAAAGGGTATACCACTATAAGCACCATAATGGAATGGGTAACCCTTGGTTTGGTCTTGTGTTAGGAGTGTTGATCCATAATGATAGGCTGATGGCCCATCTGTCTCAACAACACAGAGATTAAAATGCATAATTTAATTGATATATATCTGTTTATTATTTCATTGTAATAAAATTACTAAAATAAAACTTACAGTTTGGGTTTAAATCCAAAAAACAACTTTGAAGTAGACAATCATCCACACAACAATAACACATAAATACCTTGGAAACCCACTTTTGGGAAAACCAAAACATAATTGACTTCTTTCCTCTTTTAACAATGAGAGGAAATTACATGTAGCATAATAAAATAGTTGCACTTTGTCAATAAGAGATTTTGATGTGAACTTACTATTTCTTTACGATGTAGATTTTTTTACAAGCTTTGGTACACCATTGCAATGCCATGGACAAGTCCTTCCTGGGTATTAATTGTCCTCTTAGTCTTTGCAACAACTCCAACTAGAGTCTGGTTTACTTCCTCTTCTTCTACAAAAAATATACTTGATACTAGAAACAATGTTTGCTACCTCTTCCATGGACAAGGATCTCAATGTTTCACCCATTCAATCTCAGAACATCCTGTCACTCTTAGACACCTCTTCTATCTTCAAAACCAAATATTTTTGCTGTGTTCTACAACATTGGGTCATCTTCTTCTTTAGCAATGCTCTTGTTTAACTTCTACAATGATTTCTTCAACAACTTCCTCCCCTTTTGTGCTCTTTAATAAAACCTTATGTATGAAGGCCAAGGGACACGGGAAAAGTAAACAATGCCTTTGGAACCCCGCTATGCTCTACTGTAAGACAAACCAACTGCCTCAACCATGGATGGCAATCTCTAATCCATTTGATATCTAAGGAAGTTCTCTCTATTTGCTTGACTTTTACTTATTTAGAAATATTCTTTTAATCACAAAGTTTCTCCAATATCCGTTTCTTGTTATGCAGCCCTATGGTTTTAAATACCAGCTATCACACCCTTGGCAAAGTGCTACCTCAGGTGCCCCTCATGACCACTTTGAATCCCATTGTGAGATGGTATGGAGAATCGACAATGATGGCATAGGAAAACTTAATCAAAGATATATCGTTCCGTGTGAAGTGACTGTAGGCACACCAACACCATGGACGCATTATCAAGATGCTCTTGGGAGAGAAGTAGACCATTGGTTCGGTTGACAGAGACATCCGGTAAACGGTGATGTGCTCTATCCTTGGCAAGACGGCGGGTACTCGTGGCAAGGAAGGGTGTGCCTGAAAGTCTACACGAAGAGTAAGGTGCAAGGCATGCCCCGATAAGGAAGACGTGAACGGATAGAATCCCACCCAATGGGAGCATGGTGAGTGATATTCCTAGACAAGGAAGGTTCAGATCCCATAGCACGTGGAAGGCAATGTACCAGAACATGGAGCGTGGCAAAGAAATCACAGACTTACCCGACGGAAGAGCTACCAGGAGTTGGCCTGAAGTGTGGAAAGTTTACCCGATGGGATCAAAAGTTACTGAAATGTGATTCAACTCGAGAAATGAAGGGTTTCATGTGGAGGGGCATTGATAGGGTCTTGGAAACCACCTGAACGCATATATATACACCAAGCATGGAAAGCCAAGAGGAAGCAAGTCAGCTAAGCAAGTCAAGGAAGGTGAGCAAGGAAAGTGAAGCCAAGAAAGAAACACGCACGTAAGTGCAAGGAGAAATTTGGAAGACAATGGCCTCGGTGCAGTCTAGACACACAGAGAGATAGGTGTCATAGGAGGCGGACCCACATATATGACATGGAAGAGATTTGCTGAGATAGGGAATTTTCTTGGGGTTTCCTTGTAATAGGGGTTGGATCTGATTTGGGCACACCCCTAAGAAGTTTGTAGTTGTGCACCTCACGAATGTTGTAAATATCTGTTGTACTGAACTGATGCTTCTTAATAAAAACTCTTGGGAGCACCCCATTGGGGTGCCACAACTTGCAAGCATGTGTTGTTTTATGTGTATGCATTCTTGTGCAAATTTGTTATAACTTATCATTAATAAAGTTTACACATAAGAATAAGAGTTGGCGTAGTCTATCAAACTCGGTCCATGCCGACCTTGCCACTGAGAGTGGGGCTTGGGAAGTGTTGCACAGTCAAGAGAAGGGGTGAAAATTCGGTTTCAAGCTAGACTCCGTAGGTCCATGACATGTGGTATGTGAGTAGGTATACTTGGGGTGCTCTTCGCCACTTTTCTAAGGGAAAAGGTAGTATCAGAGTTGATTTGAAGAAGTTCTCTTCACCACTACTCCTATCGAAACAACTGATTTAAGAGAAGAAAGGTTTTTGGAAGTAAAGTTTTAGGAGAAGTGCACCCAAGATGTATCACATTGGGAGAGATGTGCCTAGGAAGAGGTGCACTCAAGATGTAGTATATTGGGAGAGGTGCACCCAAAATATAGTACACCAATAGAAGTGAACCATGTAACCTCATAACTGCATCAGTAGAACGCTGGGTGAAGAACTAGGTAGACTATTAGGAGTACCATCGAGAGCACATCGGTACGTTCAGGGTGGAATCAGTACATAATTTAAAGAAGACACTTTTGTAATAAGTTGGTATTACACAATTTGGGTGAACAAATGGGTGCAATAGGAAACCAAGCATCCCACCCATGGTAAGTAGGTAGGATGATTGCGAACCTTCTCTAGAAGATAGATGAGGCAATTTGGGGTGTTTCCAGTGCCTGTCGTGAAGGACATGGCATTTTCCTGACACTTGTGGACAAGAGAAGAAGTTGAAAACTTTTCCTGAACATAGGATGACTGATGGTTTGACAGATTAATGAAATCAAGAGAATGAAAGAAGGATTTGTTGAACCTAAGGCCCAAGCAAGAGTTGAACCGATGATGGTCGATCTGGATGTGACAAAGGTAGGTTTGGAAGAATGGGGGCATGAGATCCACAAGATTTTCCATGAAAGGGAATGTAAGTTGGAACAGATCAACTTGTGGAGGAAGGTGTGGAATGAGAAGTGTTTGTCCATTGCGAAGCAAGTGAAAGCTTGGAGTGTAGAGTCACTTAGAATAGGTGATAGTGAGGACAACACGATACCACAACTCACTGTACATGAAATTGTAGAAGTTGCATGCCCTCATCCCAAACCATGTCACCACAATGATGAGAGTACTTCTAAAGGGAAGTCGAGAGTACAGACAAGACAGTCTCTGGAAGCGCTAGAAGTGACCATGGAGCAACTCACCCTCAAGAGGATATTGAGAACCTTCATTGCAATTTCCGATGAACTATTAATTGGTGATCGAGGATCAGATGTGCAAAAAAAAGATCCACCCGGGATGAAGGTAACGACGCTTGTAGAGTACACCAATTCCACCCATAATGTTTTTGATGAAAATACTGCAACAACACTCCATAGTAAGTACGAGTGAAACAAGGCCATTGTTAAGGTGGTAAAATCAGTAGCCAAGAAAACAGTAGGAGTGGTGCGTGCCACCCCAATAAAAGTAGGAGACCAGTTTGGTTGATTGGATATAATTTTGACTCCAATGGATGACTACATAGTTGTGCTAGGGAAAGACATCTTTGAACTTGCCAAAGCAACATAGATACCCCACAAGAACTATTTGGTGTTCTTTGATGAAGTCAGAACCTGGGAAGTACTAATGATGGTGAGGAGTAAACTGGGAAGGATACCTTGGATGTCGACTATGAAGATAGTTGAGACCATCATAGAACCTTTTTTCAATAGCTACACTGTCATAGAGCAGTCAGGAGAAGTGACTTCTAGTAAGCAGACATTGAGTGTGACTGATGAGATGGGGAGCAGGTTAACAGCCTTGGAAACCCAAGTGAGGTTAGATGTAAAGATGACTGGGGGAAAAAACCCTTCAACAAATCAAGGAAGGAAAAATGGGGGTAAGGTGAAGCTTTCCTCAACCGAGATCAACAATGATCGAAATCCTAAAAACGAAAGGTGTGATGAGGCACTCGCTTAGCAGGACGTTCCGACACCATAAGATTCCTTGACTAAGGAAAAAGTAATGATTACATCGGACTGGAAGGATAAGACTTCTCGGTACATGATGCTACATATATTGTAAACTTTTGCATGTTATCTATTGTTATATCGGAGGCTCAACTAACACTCGAAGGATTGAGAACAATGGGTTGTTGACCGAGAGAAACTGAGGTAGTATTGAGATACTTACGAACTAAAAGGTTTGGAAAGTTAGACTTAGTTTTGGGAGCCATTCAACTTTGTGGAGATTAACAAAAAGTAAGGGTAGCTCATACAAGGATTCTAACGGGGCTCGACCATCCCATGAAGGCACAGGGAAATTGAAAGTTGAAATGGCAGTATTCTCAAGACATAAAGAATCATGAAGTACCCAAGAAGTGGTTGGGGAACTTGTAGAATCATGTAGACACATTCTAAATGTGTGGAATACAAAATCAGCCTCTTGGAGGAGGTCGGGTGTGAAGCATGGAAAATATATTTGGACTAATGAGCTTATTGGAGGTGGTAGCCTTGGAAGCTACCTGCCATCCTACTAGAACCAATAGGAAGTGATACAACTAACTAACATCGTCACAGGTAGTGATGCCGTAGGCATCTGACAAGGATGTGCTGAAAAATCATTGTCACAAGGACCATGTAAGCGATACCTTGTAAGAAAGAGTAAAGTAAGGAGTAGCTAACCTAGCCATATGAGAAGGCATGAGAAAACCTTGCCTTGATCCAAGAACATGCTAAGGAAACCTAAGCACAGAAGGAAAATGACCATTTTGGTATGGTGATTTACATTTCAAAGGATTGGGTGTGATAGTTGGATTAGCTACCCAACCAATTAAAGATTTGAAGGCCAACAATGTAATGAGACATGACAAAACAAGGAAGAATTATAGATACAACAATAGAAAGATATAAGCACAATGATTGGAATGAACAAGACCCAACGTAGCAATAATAGGATGTTGTTTTAACCCATGAAGTTACAACATGGGGATGACATGAAAATGGTAGTGATGGAAACTATTCTGAGTGGGGGAGGAAACTATTGGAAAAGTGCTACCTTGAGTGCCCCTCATGATCACTTGGAATCCCATCAGGATATGGCATGGAGAATCGACAACAATGGCATAGGAGAACTTACCCGAAGAGAAATCGGATCATGAGAAGTGACAATAGGAACACCGACACCGTGGATGCATTGACGAGATGCTCTTGGGAGAGAAGTGGACCAAAAGGGTATCGTTACATAATGGCTTATGCATGTGTTGAACCTAGAAGCGGGGTATTATTGTATGTCATTCTTTCTTGAGTACATTTATTTCATTTTCTTGGGAAATAGATTTTATTATATTTGGGGTTAATCAATTATGAATGGATGGAGCATCTACATCCCCAATAAGATGACAGATTTGAAGTCAATAGTGGTATCGCTCGTATAATCATAGTAGTTGTTTTTAGAGGGGTCGTATAATCATAGTAGTTGTTTTTAGAGGGGTTAACCCATAATAAGAAATGTTCATCCTTCTCAAATACATGATTAAGGTTCTACTTTTGTCTATAAGTTGTCTTTCTACCCAACTGAGATCTTTCAAAGCTACCAGGTTCATCGTTTCCCTTCATCACTATGATCAGGGAAGTAGTGGGCGATTAAAGAAAGAAGTCAATTTCGTGGATGTACTTCATATATCAACCTAGGATGCCTATTGGTTCCAATATGGTAAGTACTGTGAAAAGGATGGGTGGGGGGGCTATAGGAAGAAATTATACACATTGTTGACCTATAACATAAGACCATTGGAGAAAAGATCATTTTATACTTTTGTGATATAGGGATCAATAATGTGTCATTTGGGAATCACCTCGACAACAAGTTAACTAAATTCATGCTAACCAAACCCACCCTAACTGTCATGGACCGTTATGGATGGTGTTTGATATGGGGACAACCGTTTATTACACAAATAAATAATCTAGCTCCTAATCATATTTGTTTTCTTGTAATTTTCTGAAATGCTAGATATTAGGGATAAAATAGTAGATATGAGGGGAAGCACGCCAATTTGCATCTAATTATATAATTATAAAATTATGGGTAAGCATTCCAATTTGCATCCAATTTGGCCATTTGAATTAGCGCATGCAAAAATCAATGAAAATGTTTGAGGGAAATAATATTATATGATTCAATATTAACATGTATAATTTATGTGCATTTTTATGGTAATGTGTATAATTATGTTGGAAGGCATGTTTTATTATGAGCTATATGTGCTACTATGGGACGTATGGCTCCAATGCGCTGTCGATAGGCATTAGACAATGATTGGAACACCATGGACCATCCATCTTGCCACATATTTCCACCTACGCTTCCCCCTTTTCTGTTACCAGCTATAAGGAATAAGGAATTTCCATTAATCACATTTTATTTACTACTCCACACACGACCAACATGATCTAACCCACATTTATAGTTTTCGCACCTCGATCCAAAATAATCTAATCTAAAAATTCACATGTTTGTAGTTTATTTCTGGATTTGATCCAACCTCTTGTTGAAACATTTTCTGATACTTTTATAGGATGTCAATATTGCTTTTAACTAGATAGGACATGAAATATACTCCTAACTTCCAGACCACCTCCAATATTGAATAAAACGATACCCCAACCATATTAAGATACTCTCTTGCCACATTTGGCATTTTGGTTTTGTAATACCCCCAGTTTTGACTTGGAATGTAATTAATCAAAATTATATAAATGATGTAAATGTGCTAGTATGGATTCCTAGTGTAGAGCTCAAGGCCAAGGCTCGACTAGTGAATGGCTAGACATATATATATATATATATATATATATATATATATATATATATATCTATATCTATCTATATATATATATATATTCTTATTTGGACCGCATGGTTGGCTTATCAAGTCATCATGCCATTTTGAAATATATGTAAATATTATGTTGGAAATAATAAAATAGTCCAAGATGGATGTGTAAAGAGCACTAGAGGGGCTATGATTCCACCATAGGGGAAGAGGAAAGGGGTTCTATGGGAAACCAAATCCTTTGTTTCCAAGTGTCAACCTTAGAACTCATCAAAATTCTGCCATGTGCTTTAAATGAGCCAATTACCTTCTCTTGACTATTAAACCCAATCATTGAATGTGTATGTGAGGTTGCTGGGAAAAGTCACTTCATGCAGTTATTGAGGCATGGGCTTCGTGACAATTATGTCAGCTTCCAGGAGTCCTTTCTTTTATGGTCAGAAGCTTTGTTAGTTGTGTTTTCACCCTTACCTCACATCCCTTGGAGTTAACACTCTTTTGATCATTCTCTCATGAAGTTTTCTACACTACGTAGAGATTCCTATTGCCATTGATGACCATTACCAGACTGTGCATAACCCATAAATTCAAATTTGGATATAGAGCTGCATTTATGAAGGATAAATTAGATGGCTGTAGGTGAGAAAAGAGGTTGGGCAAGCTAGGAACCCTTACCCATTGAGTTTTGCTACTTTTGTATGTTTGAGAAGCCATGAATTAATGTTGCAGAAAGTTATCCAATTTCATACAATAGTTTGGACTCTTACTACACACATTGGTAAGCACTATAAGGGTTGGATTTCCTGAGGGAAATGTGAATTAGTGAAGGGAAATTCCTTCCTTGTGTTGTGTGGGGAAATTGGAAGGAGTGCCAAGGTTGTGATGGCTGAGTGAGATCCCTGTAGAGCTCTATAGGAGCATTTGGCTAAGCATAAAGAGCAGAATGAGTTTTGGGTTAAGAGGGAGAAGCATGCAGGTGTTTCCTTCACCTTGATGGCCTCATATCCCATATCGGGGGTGGCCTCTCAGTAGAAAGAGTATATGCTAGACAGAGTGCCTATGGTTGGGTGGAAAATCACTCTTACAAATCTAGTTGCTTGAATCTCATTTGTTAAAGATAAGTATTCTTTTGTATTGAATTTGAAATGTCTAATTGATGCCTATAATGATTAAGCTTGCATATGCATGCTAGATGTGTGTAGCTATTTAATTTCCACTGTTTATTTTTTATTATGCATCTGCATACATATTTTAATTATTATAAATTCATAAATGGATATGGGGTGAAATTGTAGAGATCCCAATTTAGTTAATGTCCCCTCCGCTGGTTGGATTGGGTGAAGGGGATGTTACAGGTTTCATCATGCTTGTGTCACAATTGAAACATGTTTTTCATGTGATAAGGTAGACATATTTATTTCTCATTTACTTGGCCAAGGTCAATTCTTATAATTTTACAATAGTTCCACATTAATCTAACTGTCAAACAATAGGCTAGTTTGCTAACAATATTCAATTATCGAAGTAGGTTTATGTTGTTTCAAGCATTAGGTAAATAGGAAGGATCACACTTAATCTAGGGGCAAGGTTAGGTATGTAAGCAATGCTTATATATGTATGCATTATTTTTAGTTACAAAACTTTACATTTTTTAAATATCATTTGCAAACCAAAAAATATTATTAAATGCTTGTGATTGGAAGCTCGACGCTCCTCTATGCTTGTCAACCATCCTCCATCTAAACATGTTAGTTAAGTTTTTTGTTAGATTTTTCTATTTGATATATGCTATTAACCTCAATATCATACATTCTTTTTAACTTAAAATTGGAAAGAAAAAAATCTCATGCATGGGACCAATTGTGCAAAGGACAATATAGTGATCTACCATGTCTTCCATCAAAACCAACATTGTGCCAACAATCTCCACAACATCAAATTATAACTAAGATGAGATGGTTAGATGCCTATCATTTTCCATTGGGATCTACATGGAACTATCAAGATGTGATACTATGGTACAATTATGCTTATATCACCCCCTTACAACCACTTAATTTACACCTTATATCAAAAGTCTCTAATAAAATACAAAACCTACTTCCAAAATTAGTCAAATTTACCTTTAAAAAGACCCATTTCCAAAATGATTCAAATTTAACTTCAATTGTAACAATGGTATGACCTCATTATCATATAGAGTTATCCTTAATTTTTTAAAATAACTTGCAAATAAGACACAATATCCTTTTCAAAGTAATCTTCAAATTATCATTCCTTACCCCCAAATTAATTCTATCAATTCAAATTGGTTATGTTATAGCTTGGATAGAATATCAAAAATTTGGATGAGAACAAGCTCCTAATTAAAATTGTATCCATCCACTATAAAGAAAACACCTTCTAGTAGAGGTTATAGTGAAGGCTTTTAGTGTTAAAAGATTGGAAAAAAATGTCCAAAAAACCTCTGCTACAACATCCATTTTTGGTAGCAGAGTTTTTTGCAGAGGTTATAAGGGATATTCACTACAACTAAAAAAATTGGGTAGCTGGAGGTTTTAAGGTTTTAGAGAATGTTTTATATTTAGTGCTTTGTACTTCTATAATGCACATTGATGTGCCTTTTATAAAAAAAACAGACTGGTGCGTACAAATAATGTAAACGCACTGATGCATATATTATAAATAAAACCCAATGGTGCTTATACATGATAGTGACAACACCGGTGTGTGCATTAATTTCAAATGCACCAGTCATTATATTTTAATTCACACATACCTGTGCATATAGTAAATTTTAATAGCACTAATGTGATTTCCAAAACACACTGGTGCTTCATACATTTTAATAAAGCATCAATGTGTTAGTATATGCAAACAAACTAGTGTAGATGTTGTATTGTGCACTATTGTAACTAGTGCATTTATTTAACCAATATGCGTCGGTGCATTTATTATAGAAATGGGAAACAATGCATATATTATAACAATGAGAACTGGTGTGTATAATATGTAAAGAGCACTGATACATTTATTATATGAAATAGAACCAACAACTAAAATTTGGATAGGTATAATGTCATGTCCCCAAATTTTGCATTGGGTCACAATGGCCTAAGCCCTTGGCCATATTCTTGATAGTTTGTCAAATTGATGTTAAGGGTCAAATAATTGCCAAGCATGATGACCAAGTTAGCAATAATGTAAAATTAGATCCAAATGGACAAGGTGGGCCACATTAAGAGGAAATTCCCAATTCAAAGTTTGTAATATTCCCATCCAAATGAACTATCATGGAGGAAAATTACTAGTTCCCTAGGTTGGGGGTGGAAGCATTAAAAGTTGGAGTAAAGGAGCTACAAGACCCAACATGACCTTATAATTACAAATTCACATTAAAGGGGGTCAATTAAATAATAATAATAAGAATAAAATAAGGTGGCCTTGGATCATGAGGGCACATAAGAGGTTGTGGGACCCACATCTTGCAAGATTCCCCACTACACTTGGCATGATTCTCTCACCAATTCAAGTTCAAGATGAAGGGCAACATACTTTGGGGAGTTTAAGAAGGGAATTTTTGGAAGCAAAGTTTTGGAAGGGAATTTTTGGAAGCAAAGTTTTGGAAAGAAAGTAGGTTCTTCCACATCTATGTTTGAAATTGCTTTAGGACAAGCAATATTGGGAGGGGAGGATTTTTCATGTCCCCAAATTTTGCATTGGGTCACAATGGCCTAATCCCTTGGCCATATTCATGATAGTTTGTCAAATTGATGCTAAGGGTCAAATAATTTCCAAGCATGATGTCCAAGTTAGTAATAGTGTAAAATTAGATCCAAATGGACAAGGTGGGCCGCATTAAGAGGAATTTCCCAATTCAAAGTTTGTAATATTCCCATCCAAATGAACTATCATGGAGGAAAATTACTAGTTCCCTAGGTTTGGGGTGGAAGCATTAAAAGTTGGAGTAAAGGATATACAAGACCCAACATTACCTTAGAATTACAAATTCACATTAAAGGGGGGTCAATTAAATAATAATAAAAATAAAATAAGGTGGCCTTTGATCATGAGGGCACATAAGAGGTTGTGGGACCCACATGTGGCAAGATTCCCCACTACACTTGGCATGATTCTCTCACCAATTCGAGTTCACGATGAAGGGTAACATACTTGGGGGAGTTTAAGAGGTATTATTCATGGCATGAATCATGTAAGGTCGAATTGGAGTGGAAGAGTAACTCCCATGGAAGAGGAAGAGGCATCTTAGAAGAATTGTGACACTTGGATCCAGATTCCCTAACTCCTATGACAACAATGATGAAGATTATATGACACTTATGACAAAGTTCAGACCTGATTGCTGACATATGACATATATGACATGTCAGGTCTAAAACTATCCTCCAAGAGGGTGCACAAGGGGATTTATGGCAACCAAGTTCCCCCATTCGAATTGATGGAAGTAGAGAGCTAGGAAAAGTTGGAGAAGTGGCATTCATGGGAATCTCTCCCTAATTCAAGTTGGGATGAGTCTCTTGGATGGAATTTGAGCTAAGGAGGCCTTGGGAGGTTAATAAAATACAAGAATAAAGAATGATACTAGCTTTTTATCATTTCTCATTTTGCAAATTGGAGAGCATAACTTGTCCATGCAAGCTGAATGTTTATTCTTCTTGCTCAAGTACCAATTTTGAGGGTGCAAGATTCCCATCCTAATTGGAAATTGGAGAGGCCATTAAGAACTTTAATTTGGAGCTGAAATGAATTCATTTGTTACAGGTTGAAGCTACAGGGCTGCTTGTGACCATGTCTTCTTCAACTTGTTCCCATATCTCTCTCACTTTTCTCTTCATATTCTTGCTCTTGGAGGAAGGGCACACATGGTGAGATGCTGATCTCTTTGGGGAAGTCCAAGGGGCCCCATTTATTTGTAATGTTATGTATACACTCTATATTTTATGCTCATATGAACCTCAGGTCGAATATCCAAGTGAAACTATGTGTAAATGCCAAACTATGTAAGAATGGTGCCATTTTCCCCATAGCTTTTGCATAGCGCACTTGTTGTTTCATATGGTTAGTGAAGGACTATTATTTCGACTTCATTGACATGATAGATGCTATATATCTCTGTAATAATCATATTATTAGAGCCACAACTCGAAACACTATGTATTTCAAGTGATATTTACATTCAAGGAAGAGATTCGAGCCATTTTCCCCATAGCATTTGCTTAGTGATTTTGGAATGGTATTGTACCTGTTTTATATCAGAGTTTTCTGAGTTATTTATAATGTTATGAGATGTATATGAATTTAATTTTATGGCCCAAATTATTTTTTCAGACCTCTGAAGTGTTACTATGGTTTATGAAGAAATTCGAGACTCCTTGCCCATCAATTTCACCTCAAAAACTAGACTCTAGAAGCTGTTGTTCATTAGGATGCCAATTCGACCCTAAAACCAAATCTAATTTTGCACATATATTGTTCCTAATGTCCTATAACAGATCCAAGTCTCATACCAATAATTAGTGAATGTCGTACAATGCTTGGAACATCATCTAATGGTAGACCTAGGGGGGATCTCCACTTCTCAAACTAGCTAGTCTTGTTCCAAAACTTGTTCCCATGCAATTTTCATACCATGGATGGGTATATCAGTTGTTTGGATGTCTGATATGTGTGTTAATATTTCCTATTCCCCATCAAGACCTTCCTCCCCAAATTTGAAATCATTTGGAGGTGTTTGGAACCAGTGGTAAACAAAACCCTAGAGTCAAAACAAGGTGAATCCAAGGGATTTCCTTGGAAGGGACACTACATATAAGTTCATGGAAATAGATAAAAAGAAAGGGTTAGTTTAAATAAATAGATTTTGTATGCTGTCATGGTGAATTTAAATAGATTTCGTATGTTGTCGTGGTGAATTTAAATAGATTTTGTATGCTGCCATGGTGAATTTCTCCATGATGTTGATATGTAAATATAGTTTTTTCTTTTTTCTTTTTACAAATTTTCAATTAAATATTCAAGAAACAAATATTTTTATAGTAATATTTATTTTAATATTTTAATCTTACTAAGAAACAAAAAGCAGAATGAAAAAAACGATAAATATTTATATGGAGACATGCATAGCAAAAATATTAAGAAAGTATGTTTTGGACTAGTATGCACATATTAAATAAAAACATTTTTACCAGTAATACCTTTTAAAATATTATTTTTTGTTGTTGTATGTGTTTTTCCATTGCAAGCCTCACTGGTCTCGGTGCCCATTGCTCTTGCTCCGGAAACGCTTCTTGTACTTTAAATATAGCTCGATTCTTCTTGGTTTTGAGAATAATTGGATTGATTTTTGTATTAGAATGCTTATAGACTTACCTTCATTTATTAATACTAAATTGCAACATGTTGGATACTTTCAGGTTGGTTATGGATTCACCTTCATTTTTTAGTATCACATGCTTCAAACCAAGGTGGTATTTTACCCATTATTTTGGTTTTAGATGATTGGTTTTATCTCTTTGCCATGTGTTTTTAGCTTGCTTTGGATAGCTAGAAATTTTTAGTTTTTATGAGGGTTTGAATTTTAGAAAGTTCAATAAACTGAAAATTATTATTGTTTCTTCATATGATTTATCACAAATGAATGATTTAGGGTCTTCTATGTTGGCCAACCTTGAACCTAATGTCAATCTTGTTGTAGACTTCATTTTATTTTTAGTGTCATTACGTTAGAACTACGACGAAATCCTCAACATTTTCACCAAACTTACAATAAAATGTTCATAATAACTATGAACATTTCATTGTAAATTCCACTTTTTTTTTGAGTGGCATGCATCGATAATACGAAATGTTCATCGTAATTATGAACATTTTATCATGCTTTCCATTTTATTTTTAGTTGCATTCCATCAGACATACGATGCAACCCTCAACATTTTCTCCAAATTTACGACAAAATGCTCGTCGTAACTATAAACATTTTGTCGTAGATTTCATTTAATTTTGAGTGCCATGCCATCAAGAATATGACACAACCCTCCATTTTTCAATGCACCTGCGATGAAATGTTTGTTGAAACTTCCAACTATTAGTCGAATTTGTTTTCCCTTTCTATCGTACGCGTGACACTAGTTCGTCGATTGTACGACGGGAAGTGAGACTTACTACACAGGCTATGTTGTAACCTTGACATCAAAAATATGACTTCTGCACATCGGTATTATAATGACCATTTGCTTCAATGAAACCTTCCATGTGGCAATTACTTTTTGTCGCACTAAATCACACATTTGTAGCAGAACTTCATCACAACATCTCCATAAAATGATACAACATGCAGTAGTGTACCATATGAAAATATACACAGAAACATACAACACACTTATGCATTTACATTACTTGTTAAACTATTTAAATACATAATGGAGACTTCTCTAGAATGACTTAACAACTCACTAACTCCATTTACATTACTTGTTAAACTATTTAAATACATAATGCAGACTTCTCTAGAATGAATTAACAACTCACTAACACTCGAGATTCAATGCAACAATTTTGACTGTGTCAATCTAGAGACTCACTAAGAGTAACTTAACTACTTCCTGACTTGTCAACCAACTAATTGGCATGAATAATTAACATATTTCAACATTCCCTTGGTGCTGATATTTTTCTAATGGCTACTAGCTTTCAGTGGGATATGGACGATGAAGTTGGGTGGAGAAACATCAATTTTTCACTTCTGGGTACCTCTAAGGGTGGGAGGATAACCTAGGATTAAGGATATACCAAATTGTCAACTAAACTTGAGTTTGCAGAAATAAATGGGGAAATCCAAAAGGGAAAAATCTGGCTTTGGGTATTTTTGTGTGAATACAATTACTTGATACAATTGTGATCGTCTTTGTGATGATCCAAATTGGTTGAAGGGATCTTCTCAAGAGAAGAGAGGCAAGGAGGGAGAGACAAAAATTGAGGCAAGAGTTCAGCCAAGCCCAATTAGATAAACTGACCAAAGGTATGAGTCCTTTCCCATGACCCGAAGATATTTTTTTCAAGGAAGATATATGGTGCTAGATGAAGACCACCAAAGGCAACTTAAGGATGAAAATATTCTTACAAGGTTTGGGTTTTATTAAAAATAATAAATAGTATCAATATCCCCTTTGGTTGTCCAAATTTTGGTCGATTGGTTTAATTCATATTAGTTGTTTTTCCAATGATCTCATGCTATAAAATATGAGATGGAGATATGGGTGTATAGTTCAAGTAGTTATGCTTATTCAATCTCATTACAACCTAAAGGTAATAATAAATTGAAAAGAAGAAGAGGGAAACAATATAAATGTTTGCAATAAGCATATGACATATTTCTATTAGCAGAATGCTATCTAAATATTTTACAAGGTGTGCTTTATGTTATCTTGTATAGATGCCTTTATGTTATCTTGTAGAGAATTAAACAAACCAAGTTCCCAAAAAAGATAATAATAATAATAAAAAAAGATGTTGCCACTCTTAGAACCTATATGGTGAATAGTAATAGGAGGTTCATTATAGACTTTGATTTATGTTGGTTTTCTCAATTAATGCTTTCTAGGATAATCTTGTGTATACTATGTGTGAATGTGCCATTGTTTATTTCTATTTTAATATTATGCAAGCATTATATTTCTTGAATAGATTATCAAACTCTTCATTTGGCATCAAGGTAGGGTTATTAGCTTCATAAGGATGCCTTTGTTGCTAGGATTTAGTTTTTTTATTGAATACCAAGGGTATGTTTTGACTATGATAAACCTATGGCCTTCCAAATACAATTGTTGTTTTTGCAAGGTTCTTTGTGCTTACACTTTAGTTCTTTCCATCCACATAGACTTACAGCTTTTCGATGGTTTCTTCCAAGCATCTTCAAGTGGTGATGATCCCATGCTTATATATATGTATAGCATGGATTACCTTCCATATGTTTATCAATGGGTCCTTCCATGCATTACACACCATGTTTCCTCTCAAGTGCTTAATTCATGATTTCTTCTAGGCTTATTTCTTATGGTTGTAGTCAAATAATATCCATGATCAATTTTGTACAATGGAGGGCCTTCCATTATGCTAGTTATGATAAAAATTGAGTTCCTTTTTTCACATGCCTCTATGCCTAAATTTATTATGAGATCATTCTAATACATCATATCAACTTCTCTCTGTCCTTCCTTCGATGGCTTCTTCCAATTCATTGTTTTCGATGGTGGTCCCATAGATTTTAGACACTCATTATCACTTTGAATGAAAGTTGCCTCGACAACAATTCACTTTTCTAGTTAGCACCCTAATGCTCTGTAACTCCACTCTTCTACTCATTACCATGGCTAATGTAATCTTGATTCTTGGCCTGACAATCCTATTCAATTATGAATTTGGTTAATGGCTCACTTTGGGGTTTCTAAAGGCTTGGGTTTGTATGCACATCTCAATTACTATAATCATTCATTTGTTGATTGATTAATCTTGGATTTGCATCTTAGGGTTATTCTTATTGCAAGTGCGATATCGACCACCCTTCCCATGTTGGGCCTATTGTTGGCACAGGGTTAGACTGCAGGAGATGCAGAGCCGACAACGACGAAGGGGTCATCAACAAAGGAAAAGGAGCATTCGCGAAGGATAATGAGCCGACATAAGCATAAGTTTTGTTCCAAATTAGTTAGGATGGGTCGTTTGACCATTTTGTAATGACCATAAGTGTCTATATATAGAGAATAGAAGATAGATCATATAACATCATAGTGTGATTAGTCGATCAAGTCTAATGTATTTTGTCTGCCTCTGGCAAGTTTTGCTCTGAGTATATGGATTTGTATTAAGTTGCTTGGAACTGTTTTCTACAAAGTTTATCCTGTAGTATTTGAGATGAGATAATGAATGAAGATGTTTGGCGATGTTTCAACTCTGTTCTTTCTATTTTGTCGATGTGTTGTGAATTATGAATGATATCTTGTAAGAATGATGATGATGTGATATTGCTGCTTTGTCGATTGATCATTATTGTTGGTTGATATGAGTAAGGGTTATGTATATTGCATATTTGAATTACTAGTGTAATGCGAATCTAAATCTCTAGTTTGTGTCGATTGAGAGTAGAATAGCGCATGTCTTCTCCCAACTGCGGAAACTTGGTTCATGCAAGCCCCCTTAGACATCTTGGGTGAGACCTCACTCGCTCTGTGGGTGTTGCTGGAAAGGGTAAAACCTTTCTCGGCCGATGCTTAAGGGTGTCTTGTCGAGGTCTGTTGAAAAAAGTGCGAAGTGAACCCCTGTCGACAGAACTGTGTCAACACCTATTCCCTTGAGTTGTTTTAATCATTCATCAAATATGTTCTTACCTCATGTTGGTTGAAGGGGTTCATCATTGAATTGTTTCCAATGAATTTATTCCTACTGATCATGGAACATTTTCTTTGGCAGTTTGATCTAGAGGCTTAGTGCCTTGGTTTCCACATTCCAAATTGGTGGATTTCCTTTCATTTGGATTTGGGTCATCATCATTGGTCCTTGATTAAATGGTTTATTTCAACATTTGACTTTAACTCACTTATTGGCATTGTAAGGATCATATTACTACTATGGTGCTCATTCTCAATATTGGTGAGTTATCTTGCATCTAGAAAAGATTCTCATAATTTATTTTTAACTTAATGGTTTCTCCCATGTTTGAATTCAACTCCTTATCTCATGAGGAGAATTGTACTTACTGGTGTTTTAATGGCGTTAGTGTTCTAGATTTATTCAAATACCATGGGCATGAATGGTTCATTTATGATAGTATGGAATCCTACATTTGGAGCTCTTTTTAGCAAGCCATTGAGTTGCTAACATGTATGAACCCCTTTCCAACTCCGTGGCATCATCTTCTTCAGTTTTGTTTCATCCAAATTTGGTGGCATTATATTATCAATGTAGAATATGTATGAATGAATTAATGAGATATTTATGTACTTTGGCATGTCCTTATCATTGATGAGTGATGGATCCATTTATATGGTGTACTTGACCTCATTTAGGCATGAGCATGGATATGCTCAACTTGTGAAATACATGATGATTTTCTTACATTATTGTTCTGTAGGCAGTTTCCTTGTCCTATGTCCATCAAGTGACCTCATCCTTATGATCTTGACAATCCATATTGATGAAGAAAATCATAATGCATTTTGACTGTACGTAGGGGCATTTATTATTATAAAACTATGGTTTTCATGAATTAAACAACTATATTCTTAAAATGCATTACCACATGGCCTATTGGGTATAAAGTAGAGGGTTATTGGAATAAGCTAGAACTTATTAATAATTTTAATTTTTTCTTGTTCATATAGAACAACACTCATATCTCCTAGAAATAAGTACTAACAACATTCATAAAAGGCCATTTCCAATGCTGCCCCTCTTGTTCAAACTTTATCACAAAGTGTTCCTAAGTTGATTTGGTCAAAGTTGATCACTTGTAGTGTGCTTAAAGTGCATATCTTTTGGAAATTTATAGAATTCAAAGCTTCTTCATGCAAAAGCCAATGAAGAAACCACACGCTTCACATGGGTTTGCTATCTTTCATTATGATTAAACCAAATATATTATAATGTGGATTTCAATAGGATTTCTTTTCTTATCATTCAAAAGAATGCCCAATTTTATCGAAAAAGATTGAGGAGAAGAAGATTTCGAGACTTGTTAAAGATCATTGGACTTAGAAAGATTGGAGAGGAATGAACCCAAGAAGAAGAGATTTTGAGGCATGTCATGCATATGCATGACATGATCTTATTAATGTAAGCTTTTCTTTTTTCAAGGAAAACCTAATAGTTTCTTATGTGATGCTTATCCACATTCATAGATAGCATTCTAATGTCCAATAACATTAATGACAACCAATCTCATGTATATACATGACATGATCTTATTAATATAAGTTCTTCTTTTTTCAAGGAAAACTGAATAATTTCCTATGTGATGCTTATCCACATTTATAGATAACATTCAAATACTCAATAACATTAATGACAACCAATTAAAGTAATTAAAATATCTTAATTAATTTATATTCATTACATTAAGTAGACTTAATAAAACACATAAATGTTTCTTCAACATTAACTCTTTATAAGCTCTCTTTGTTTTTATTACACTCTATGAAACTCGGATGGCTATACAAATGTTGGTCATAACTTGTACTGTGTTATGACCAAAATAACTTGGTTATAACTTGTACTTGTACTTGGCTATAAATATGATTAAAGTTTAAAATAAAAATTTGATTATGTTAAAAAATTTAAAGCTATTATAAATATGATTAAATTATAAAATAAAAATAAGATTATATAGTTACAACATTTACAGTTTTTCTTATAAATATGGTTAAATTATAGTAAGTATGATGCATCTAATGTAGTTTTTAAATAGAGGACTAAGATTTACATTACATTATCAAAGACGAGGAGGAAAATGAGGTAGAGACTTACGATTTGTAACAGTAACTACCTAATTTTTATTATTATTCATATGAGATACTCAAGCAGTTAAACATCAAAATGACTCTCTGCTTCTGAAATCTGCTTCCATTTCAGAAGCTTAAGTATGAAATGAATGCCTATGAATGCCTAGAATAAATCATAGCTGATTACACCCAAAAATTCCCTCTCATTATTCTTACGTTTCAAGATACATCAGGTTATAACTTGTGGGATATACGGACAGCGTTACCATCACGGTTCATAACGGTCTTGTGTCTTCTTCATCTAGACAGCAATGGCAGAGTCTGGCCTTCCCTACTATGAATCGATTGTTCAACCCCAATTTCCTCTAGTTCGCCACCATCTATCATTATCCAGTGATACTGTTTGAACACCTTGACCAAATTAAACAAACCCCCTATAACAAACAGGACGCTCGCTAGAATATCAAGCCATGCATTTTCCACCTGCAACAGATCACCAATGTGATAATTTCACTGAGGAAAAATAAAAATACAATACTAAAATTGGCAATTAATAATACTTAGCCTACTTTGGGTGAAGGCCTGTCGCTGTGAACAATGGTGCTGATGAGAAAGAGAATGCTGCCAATCAAGAAAGAGAGATACACTCCTTTCTGCATCACCTGTAGTTGAGCATAGGTGCCCACATTATATACCTGAAACGCATTATGGATCGATCCCAACACCCAGAAAGCCGGGCCTGCTATCAGAAGAATACCTATATATGATTTGTGGACTGACCCACTGTGATTAATCTGCATAACAGACATGGAGAGGAAAATAGTTAGGAAGCTTTAAATGAATAGTTCACAGGCTTTGCAAAATTCAAATGATGTAGTATGTGTTCTTTAACAACAACAACAAAATAAATAAACAAACAAACATTAGCGTTGGTGAATTGAAGATCCTTAAACTGATAATGCATGGGTTAGTTTTATTCCTGCAACCTGAAGAAGTATCAAGAGGAATCCAACGAAGGCCAGGACTGCTCCAATGGCGTAAAGTATTGGAACTGCGAGTTCAACGAGGGGAAGCTGCGAATCGAAGTGAGTTAGTAGTGAGAGCCTGAAATCAATCCCTGCAAGGTGTGCCCACAGGTCGTGCAGATTCACGGCTATGATAAGAAGCGTGGCCGCCATAAGGATGCCTAAACCTAGGCGAGGATTCATTAACCATGGCTTCTCCTGGAGCAACACAAAGCCCAAAAACATAAGCACTGCGGCCATCACATAGAGGCCTGCATTGATGAATTCGTAAATGTGATGGGAATGAATTGGGCCATAGAATCTCAATTCCCTAGCGGATGCTAACTTCACCATGATCAGACTACGCTTAAGCTATATCTACAATAGCAATAGCAAGAGTGAAGTAACGAAGGAAATTATGAAACAGGCACCTCAGAGAGTGAGTTAGTGATGAAGATGTGTGAGAGACAATGATGTGGCTATGTAAGGCTCGAAGCAGGAAGCCGAGGGGCCGGATGTGCGGATCGGCGGATCGTTTTGATGGATTTGAAACGCATGGCTACCACCTTATCATCATCACATCATCAACTAGTTTTTATGATTAATCTTCCTGGAGTTACGTTACAACATTCTTTCAAGCTGATACTTTATAAATCATATATTTTGGACGATCCCATCGACACTCACTTGTAACCATCAAAGTTCTATTTACACAACCCTCTCTAATAGTTATGCCAACATCTAAGTTATGTCATTAAGTTATGTGACAACATCTATGTTATGTGACAACATCTCCCCCATACTAAGTTGTAAAGCACCTTGCAACTCTCGGTGCAATAATGATCTAAGAATGCGTCTCTTAACGTTTTTTTAGAACAAAAATAAAATTCTGAAGAAAACCAAGTGATTCCTTAAATTTTTTAAAGTCTATAAACCAAGGTTGGTCTCACTGGAATTAATAAACATCATCATCAATTATCATGCCACACTACAATCAAGGTCACCCTTCATCTTGTTGAGAACTTTCGTAGAATAGTGAAAGTGGAGAGGGAAGTTGTGCAATGTGTGGTGAAGATATGCAAAGTGAGTTTGCACAACTTCAACCACCACCTCCATTCTAGAACTTAGTTTCCTTCCAAAACTTTACCCCCATTTTCATGCACATTTTCATGAAGGTGGCGTTGTGAGGGGTGAACTTGCATGAAGGTGGGGGTGCAACTTCATCCTCTATCCTTACCCTTAGTTGAATTTGTAGTGTCACCCTTAGTGAGGGGTGAAGTTCTACAAGTAAGTTGTGCAACTTCTGTCCCACTCACCTTGCCCTTAGTTGAAGTTACATCCTTACTCAGTAGGCATTGAAGTTGCCACCACCCTCACCTTCTCCTCGACCTCCATCTTCACCCTTTCCCTCAACCAATTTAGGGTGGGGGTCTTATTTAATGGTAGAGAAGGGATATGAATATGTGAAACTTACTTGCCCACCCTCACCTTCACCCTCAATCCCCATCCTTGCATTCACTCTCATTAAGTTATACAACTTTAACTCCCACCCTTGTTCTCATGGGTGGGGTTAGTGGAGGGGTCAAGTTTTACAACTTTCTTGCACAACTTCACCCTCACCCCCATATTGAAATTAAGCAATTTCATCACCTATGGGGAAGGAGAGGTGAAAGAATGAATCTTTTGCCCCTAATGGTGGCGGGGGTAAGACATGAAGTTGTGCAATTTCACCTGCTACCCCCATGCCTACCTTTCTTTGCGTAACTTCACCTAGCACCCTCACCTTGAGTGATCTATAATCACTTGGATTGTGGCTAAAGCAATTCAATAGTATGGACCTTAATTAATTTTGTGGAAATTAAATGTTGTCTAAGTTTGTTATTTCATTGGCGTACTATAATTTTAGTGAGGAAAAATCATGTTGAATGAATCAATTATATACACAAATATCACACATATATTACCTTGGAAACTCATTTGCGAAAATAAACAAGAAATGGAATTTGTTTTCCTCTCTTTATGCTTAAAAATGATTATAAATATGAGCCTTTTTTCCCAAGGAAAATCTCACAAGGAAACCTCCAAGCACTTCCTGGCATTTCGTAGATTGTATTTAAGGTAAACCCATTAGCATTGATTATGAAGCCTGAATCGAAAGGGAAATCATATCTAGTGTAAACCCATTAGCAATGATTATGAAGCCTGAATCGATAGGGAAATCAAGCGATGAATGAAATAAAGGGAGTGAGCTTGGAGGATTGACCCCTTAATAATAGGAGTTACAAAAAATATTTTTGGTACTATTACTCCTTGGATACTCTTTATAGATTGCATCTTGGCTCTAAGACAATCTTTGTTTCTTATGGACAAGCTCATACAATCCTCTTCATCATCTTGATCTAAGAACATACTTTATTAACGAGTCTTAAATTGTATACTTCTATGCCATTGAATTCCTAACCTACAAGTTCCAATGGCAACTTGTGATCCCCCTTGTCTTTTTCTTGTACCTTTAATAGCTCCCTTAATCAATCTCTTTCTCCTTAGAAGGCCAAGAGACTATCCCCAGGAATCCATTGCCAACATCTCTGCCTATATTCCCTCTTCTTTGCAAACTCCATAATGCCACCAATCAAGGAAAATTTTAAGGATCCATAATTTTCTTCAAGTGTATAAATTTTGGCAAATCTTACTATTCTTAAATTTCCAACTATAAAATGTTTGGTGATGTTTTTTGAAAAGATTCAAATTCCTAAGGATTTTATGTAGTTTATGGACAATTTTAGCTATTTTTAGAGTAAAAAAAATATCCGATAGAATTTGAGTGAATCAATTTAGAAAAAAATGGAATTTGGTGAATATTTTTTTGGAAAAAAGGTAAAGAATAACCCATGACTAAATTTCACCGATAAAATTTTCTCTGCCACCAATGAAACCCAGTTGGATAGTTTCATCCTCCATCTTCGACATCATCCCTCCCCTCACAGAGTAAGGGTGAGGGTGATTGATATATAAAATTTTATGCATATTCCACAAGGGAACTCATATGTTATTGCAACTACAATGAGATCATACTCTACATTAGAGTGAATACTTGTAATTAAGATGTAATACTAAAATAATATTACTCAAAATATTGAAATAAAACGAGATAAATAAGAGCAAAAGTATAATATTAAAAAAACAAAATTAACTTATTGAACATAAGATGTAATATGGATATACCTGGAATGATGAAAATCACACACAAAAAAGGATTGTGCTATTATGGATATACTTATAATGGATATACCTATAATGATGAAAACTAAAAAAAAACAGTGTGCCTTCCCTTTGATTTTTCAGATTTGCATTGCAGAATACAAAGAAAGATTGGTTCTCTATAGAATAAGTAGACATCATGTCTTATGATAAGTTGCTACAAGGTGGTCTTCTTCCTTTGATTTCCTCTTATGTGCCACTCCTTTGCCTTGCTCAACTATGGAACATAAAATCATTCAAATAGGAATATAACCCCCCTTTTCCCCTTAAAACTTATTGTTTAACGTGTCTTGATAGTTGTTAGGGTTAGGGATCTTCCATTCCCTAACTACTAATTAGGTTTTCCTAACTACTAATTAGGTTTGAGTTTTTCAATGTCTATACTCTTCTTAAAAGTACCCTGAAATTCCACACATGATTAACTTGATGTGAGATCCACTTGGTACTTGGTCAAGGCTTAGGCAAATCTCAATAGTCTATAATTTTATCATATATGCTTTAGTTTTTGTGTACAATGGCTCATTTATAATCTATTTATGTGTACTATCCCATGTGGCCATGAACTATGTTGATGGAGTGCTTTTTGACATCAAAAAGTGTAGTTTTTGGCCCCTTACAAATAGTTTTCAATTTTGGCTATGCCCAATAGATTTCAAGATTAGCCTTGAAAATGGCTTTTACAAGTCCACAACTCTAATTCTTCACTTCGAAAGTACCAAAAGGGATAACAATTAGTCTAATGGTCATTTCATATCATACCTCCCCATTTGAGAGGATTTTGGTCCCAAAACCTTTTACTGAAGGAGATGAGAAAACACTGCTCAAATTTCTCCCTAGAGTGCTACTTGGCCTTCCCTGCAAATTGTCGTTATAGGTGAACTTACTAGAGTTTTCACTGACCTTTTCTAACTTTTGTAGTCTTATTCCATAATATTGTATCTTCTAATAGCTTTGCATAAGGATCCAATGCGAATTCTTCTACTCAAGGTAAGACTTTCCCTTCATATTTTTCACTGAGCATTGATGACTCATAGCGTTTTAGACTATTGACATTAATTATTGAGTTAGTGCGGATGTATCGAGGCTGATTAGATCTATAAGAATTGTGGCATACCTATTCCAACACTTTGAGAGGACCATATCTCAGAGATTGGATTATCTTACCAAGTCCTTACAACCTTTTCTTGTTTAGGTTTATTAACTAAACTCAGTCTCCCACCTTAAATGTCTTCTCAATTTTGTGTTGATCATGCCAACCTTATACTTTTCTTATAATTTATTTAGTATCTCTTATAATTTAAAATGGATATGCCTAATACTATTAATGATTTTTTTATCCTTCAATTCATTCCCTAATATATGTTCCTAATCTCCCATGTTTTCCATCCAAACACTAGATTACCCTACGTTTTTTCCCTAAACAACTAGGGACTAATATCATGTATTGAGTTGTTTATAGACAATCTGTTAATGCAGACAAAAACTGATCTCTGTAGTCTAAATGATTTAGATCTAGAACAAAACGAGTACATAACATAACTATCTTTCCTAGTTAGATTAAATTGCAAGGTAGATCGGAAAGTGAGTTACCTCATAAACACAATTCCTTTCTTCTTGTTTGATCTATTTCCAGTTTCTCGATCTCCGACTGCAAAACAAGAAGGAGCAAGTGGAAACAAACGAACAATATGCAAGCATATGGTTATGAATCTAACTAGATCAACGGTCAAAGAATCCAATCCTAAACATCATTATAAAACATAACATGTTTATGGAAAGATGTTTATATTAAATGTAATTTGCAGCAAATACAAAGTAGAGAGTTAAAACCGATGCCTTGATGTTATGACTCCAACTCAAATGATCTAGCCTCAAAATATCAAAGCCTTCTAGCCTCCTATGGATGAAGAGGGTCTCCTGACCAAATTCCACCAGCATATGGGTACTTTATCCTTCCTCCCGTTAACAATGGAGAGGGGGTTCATATATATAGGGCTAAAGGGATAAGAGAGGTTGAGGATTTAGGGGAGAGGCTTAAGGGATCATCCCACTAGACAAGGGGATCAAATGCCACCTTTCCAGATAAGTAGGGATAGGTCTCCATGCCATCGAAGATTCAAGAAGTCACCTGAAGCTTCTCTTTATCCATTTTAACCAATAGCGACGCACCTTGCACAAGTTCAACATGCACCAATGGGAGATCAATGCACCTTGTACAAGAGCACAACGCATCACCGACGCACTCTTCTAAGGTGCAGAGTGTGTCACCTTGGACTTGACGCACCTTGCTAGAGAGTAGGGTGCGTCGGGGGACCACAAAAGGTTAAAAGGATGAACAACAACCTTTCTTCTGATGGTTTAACCGAGTTACTTTAGGGATCAAGGCATACAAAGGACACATAACTCATGATGACGAGATTTTGGTGTAACATGAGCCCACAACTGAGTTAGTCTTAGTATCATATTCATATTAGTATGATCCAACCATTTATTGACTCGATGTTGAAAGAGTGGCGTATACTATTTGATACCATATGGGAGTATGGTTTTGTTGATATTTCTATGTATATGCCTAATAACATGGTTCCTTTTCGACATTTTTCCATATGATGATTTATAGAGTATTGAGTGTTAGAATCATTTACATCATGCTTAATGATAATTTATGAGGACGCTTTTGCATTATGTTAACACATAAATTCATTTTTTTGTGTTCTAAATGGATATTGAAGTAATGCACATGAATGCATTATAGTGTTTAACAAATTATTATGATTTTGGTTGTCATGTATATATCACGATATTACACTCTTTGATCATGGACTAAGTTGCAAGATTTATAGTTGCAATATTTATAGGGAGCCCATAGGTTCCAACGCTATGTGAGATAGTAGAGAGGCTATTTGGTCTCCTTATGATTATGACCTTTCATTAATTATCTATGTTAGAGTTGAATAACTATGGGCTTGAGTATCATTGAGATATAGCAAGAGAACTATCAATCTTTGATTCTGATTTATGAGTATGATTATGGATGGTATTAAAAATGGCAAGCAAATGTGGTTTTGCAATGAGCAAGACTTTCCTATATTTGTTATCTTATGACATGGATTTAGAATAAGCAATTTCACAATATTCTCAAGGATCAATGTCAAGTTATTGGACCCTATTTCTCTTGAGAGGGTTGGCAGTGGTTCCCCATTGTTTCTCCTCTAAAACCTAGATTTGTGAGAAGCCAATGTTAGCGCACTCCCCTAGACGTATTACAAATTTTTTGGATGCCTACTAGGAGATCTAGGTTGATATAGTCGATACCCTCATTTATGGTTATCTATGGACTTAGGTCAATATAGTCAATTCTTTAACATATTGCAACAAAGAAGGAAACACAAGATGGAAGTAATTGTGGTTAGATGATAATAGGGAAGATAGCATTTGGTCAAGAACCCCAATAGAGAATTAGTTGTCCTTTGGTTATCCTAGGGTGAGAAACCTCTCTAGTATTCACATTCAAAGTGAGCCTATTTTCCTTGATGAGTGGACACACCTATACACACTTGTGTCGTGTTGGTCTTAATCACACATTTATTCTCTCTCTCTCTCTCTCTATATATATATCTCACACACACACACACACACACACACACACACAATCTATTTAATGTTGGAATTACATGAATATGTGGTTATGGATTCATAGTTGTGTACATGTGTGTGTGTGTGTGTGTGTGAGAGAGAGAGAGAGAGAGAGAGAGAGAGAGAGAGAGAGAGAGAGATTAAATGTGTGATTAATACCAACACACACATACACAGACAACATGAGAGAGGTATGGATGATTACCCTATAGACACAGTACTAAAGAGGGGCAAAAGTGAGAGTGAAGTTACCATTTAGTTTTAGGGTAAAATTTAGAAACCCTAAGTGAGCAAGAGAATATAAAAAAGAGATGTATTGATCACTATGTTAATATATGGTTATATAATATGAAGAGAGAGAGAGATTAAATGTGTGATTAATACCAACACACACACATACACAGACAACATGAGAGAGGTATGGATGATTACCCTATAGACACAGCACTAAAGAGGGGCAAAAGTGAGAGTGAAGTTACCATTCAATTTTAGGGTAAAATTTAGAAACCCTAAGTGAGCACGAGAATATAAAAAAGAGATGTATTGATCATTATGTTAACCTATGGTTGTATAATATGAAGGTATTTCACTTAGGTTTTAGATCAAGTTTTAGAAGTAAATTAGAAAAGGAAAGTAAACTAACAATGTGAGGTTAATTTATTGGATATTCTTTTAGTAAGTTAGAATTTATACTTGTGTTGAAAAAGATAGAGAAGTATGGAAGTGAATCACCTATAATTTCTTGTTGCAAGTTTTTAAGTTGAGTTGAGGAAGAGATTTGTGATAGGGATCAAAGAGTGATTCACATCCTGGATAATCCTACACATGCAATTGAACTTTCCTACAAAGTAATACTTCTAGTCAATTCCCAATACAAAGATGTGTGTGTGTGTGTATAACACTAGTATACCTACTATTACAAAATATAAATCATTGGTAGTGTTGAGTGGAGATACCCAAGTTCCCTCACGGGGGATGATACCTCCCTTTTGTCACGTCCCCACTGACCTACCTGGTTGACTGGAGACCGTGATCCATTTTTTTTCTCCAAAAACCATGACTGTGCACCCATACACACAGTTGGAAAAGAAACTCAAATCCGCAATCCGCATCCCGAAACCCGCAACCCGCAGTTGTGGATTCGGGATTACGGAAATCCCACTGCGAAATTGTATACCTGGCGATCCCGAAACCCGACACCCGAAACCCACGGTTCCGGGTTCGGAAATGCGGAAATCACAAAACTCCCAATGCGAATTTTGGCATGCCTACACCGCAACCCGCTATTCGTTGATCCCGCAACCCGCAAGTCGCCGACCCCGCAACCCGCAATTGTGGGTGCGGGGTTGCGGTATCCCTAGTATGAAAATGTGCGTTTGGCGATCCCGCAACCCGCAACCCGCAACCGTGGGTTCGGGTTTGCGGAAACCCAAACACGCACATTACAACTTAGCGATTCCCACAACCCGCAACCCGACACTGCGGATTCGGGAATTGCTGGATCCTGCTTCTGTGAGGGAAATCTCACCAATCTTCCAAGGGGCATAACTCCTCCCTCCAGTGTCCAAATGGGGCAAGGTCGGTACCATTGGAAAGCTCTTGGAGAGCTCTATTCAATGGTGACATCCTCTTGACTAGGTAAGGCATCCAACCCTCTCATTTCCGTCTTTGAAGTTCTGTTCCTACCCACACTTGAACATTCCAACCTTCAGCCTGCCAAGGTCCCTTCCTACTATCTGACCCACAGAGGTTCCTGAAACCACTTCCAGGGCTTCTCTAACTTCTCAAGGATCCAATATAAATATACCTTTCCTTCACAGGGTTATTACACATCACATTCATTACCAAAACAATGGAACTCTATCATACATCATCACATATAAAATGCATCCACAGACTTAACTCACACATCTATCATATGCAAGAATTACAAGCATTAGTTCTTGCAATACAAGATAAATACACATAGTGGATTTAGCCCATTACTCAGGCCTATACATAACTTCATGTCAATCATTCATATAACCATACATACAACAATTCCATGACTATTCAAGCATTCATCATAATAATGAAACCACATCATTTACCATAACAGAATACTTATCTTGAATTTCGAAGCAACTGGCTAAGTGAGAGCAACGTTCCACCCAACCTTAGATCTCTGTCCAGCCTATACTCTTTCGGCTGAGAGATCACCCCCGAGCTGGGCAGTGTATCCACTAAGGAGGGCTAATAGGTTCTCTCACAGTCAAGGCTCCATTCACATGCTAAACCGGTCTGTAGTTGGGTTTACCAAGCATTCCAGGGAACCTACCCATGCTAAGCCAACCTACAGGGGTTCTTCAGCACACAGGGATAACAAGGAGGCGTTTCTAAACTAGTGAGTTCAACCACAGAACTGCAGGCATCTCAGCACTTAGTTGACCTGGCACCCACAATACCTACCACATCCAACACAATGAAGACCTACTGCACAATCACACAGTTTCTCAAGGCAACTTGCCTTCCAGTGCTATTCCAGGATGGGCATAGAAAGGTCTAGTCGCTCACAGCCGACCTAGCACCCACAGTACCTACCACATCCAACACAAGGAAGATCCTATCACTGCTATACAGTCTCACAAGGTCCTTCCCTTCTAGTGCTATTCCAGGATGGGCATAGAAAGGTCCAGTCACTAGTTCATTGAGACTATAGCCTTCATTGAGTTCATCCAGCAAACCAACCCTTCTCTCACAGTTTACAACAAGACATATCCCGACTTGGGGTTTTCCCACGGTTGCTCTGCGCAAACCACTCTGCAACCTTCTCTATTGACTCTACATGTCGCTGTACCAGGGTTCTACACATCGGGTGTCACGGCTGCCCGTTCTTGGGTAGTTCTCACACACAAGGGATTGCTACTTACAGTAAAAAACGTAGGTGAATCCTCTGCGAGGGTCAATGGTCTCAACAATGGTAGCGCGAGCGTTCCAAACAAGAAATTGAGTGCGTGAGTCATGAATCGACCCCTTCTCTTGATAGAAGTTACATTTACTTAGCTTAGCATACAGCTGGTGCTCCCTACGTTACATTTACTTGTAACACCATCCTCAAATGCTCATCATGCTCTTCCTCATTCTTGGAATACACAAGAATGTCATCCAAGAAAACAATCACAAACCTATCCAAATACTTGCTGAAGACGTTATTCATGAGACACATGAATGTAGCAGGTGCATTGGTAAGACCAAACGGCACCACTGTAAATTCATAATGACCATACCTAGTCCTAAAGGCTGTCTTATGAATGTCTTCATCCTTTATCCTTACTTGATGGTACCCCGACCTCAAGCCAATATTGGATAATACTTTGAATTCCTTCATCTGCTCGAACAAGTCATCAATCCTTGGCAAGGGATACTTGTTCTTAACTGTCACCTTATTGAGCTGCTTGTAATCAATACACAACCTCAATGTTCCATCCTTCTTCTTAACAAACAATACTGATGCACCCCATGGGGATACACTCGGTCTGACATATTCTTTGTCTATCAATTCCTGCAGCTGCATCTTCAACTCTACCAACTCTGGTGTGCTCATTCTATAAGGGGCTTTGGAGATGGGTGCTGCTCCCAGAACAAGATTAATAGAAAAATCAATGTCCCTCTTAGGTGGAAATCCTGGAACCTCATCTGGGAACACATGCTGGAACTCCTTCAATATATGGAAGTATTTTATCCTAGGTCCCTTATCCTCTGCTGAGATTGATATATGTATAACATATAACTGGCAACACTTTTTATGAAATTTCCTCAATTGCAGAGTTGAAATCTGTCTTACTGAAACATGCTTTTGAATCCCTTTAACCAACCTTGGCTTGCCTTCATCATCAAGACATTCCAATGCTTTATCATAACAATCCACCTTGGTTCTATGCCTTTCCAACCAGTCCATGCCAATCAGGGCATCATATGACCCCAATGGCAAGACATTCAATTCTGCATGTGTGAGGAGTCCATTCAATTCTATAGGACATTCCTTCACCACTTCACTGACCTTTCTCTTGGTATCGGTGGCTAGATGAACTAACCAAGCATTGTCATGCTTCACTTTACCAAGGGAACAAATCTCAATTACCTTAGGAGATACATAACTGTGAGTAGACCCTGGATCAATTAAAACAGAAATAGGCTGCTCAACAATCTTACCTGCAACTTCTACTACTGCTGACTGATGGTCTACTTGGTGATCATCTAGTGCTGCATAAATCGTGGGTGTTGCTCTGGCCATATCCCCTACTGTAGCTTCTCTTCTAACATTGTACAATACCTTGGGGTTCTTCTTTGCAGTTGGGAAATATCTGAGCCTGTGGTTCTCCCCACAACCCTAACACTGAAGTGGCCCCATTGGTGTCCTACTCATTGCTGGCCTAAATTCTCTTCTTGCTTGCTAGCCCTGTGGAAATATCCTAGGATTATCCCTGAGTGGTGGTTTAGATTCACCTCTCTTCTGATCAAACCTTCCCTTGGGTTTACCTTTCCACAGTGGTTGTGCCTCTGCTTTACCTTTATTCTGCTCATAGCAATGCTCTGCCATCCTGATAGCTTCATCCAAGCTTGGTGGGTTTACAAACTCTATCCTGTCTCTGTAATTCTGTGGCAGATTACCAAGGAAGCATTGAATCTTCACTCTTTCATCCCTGATGTAGTCTACATAACTCAGTAACTCTAGAAACTTGTGAACATGCTCATCCATAGTGTGTTGTCCAAGTTTGAGTTCATTGAACTCTTTCCTCTTACTATCATAATATCTAGCTGATAGGTATTTCTCCTGAAAGTACCTTTGGAAACTACCCCAGCTGACTCTTCTTTCACGGATTCCCTTCAACTGCATGAGGTGATCCCACCAGATAGAATCTCTTCCACTAAGGTTGTAGATAGCGACCTTAGCCTTTTCATTCTCTGAATACTCATGCATTCTGAAGTACTTCTTCATCCCAAAAATCCATGCCTATGCTTCTTGACCTTCTTCACTTTCACCATCAAAAGTAGGAGGCCTAGCCTTCCTGAATTCACCCTGTGGAATACCTCTGTGCTTCTTCCTGCCTTTACTCTTACTGGCAGTGCATCCTGGGCTCTCTCGAGAACCCTCAGAATCCTCTAACCTGCTGGAAGAAATCTTAGGAGAGGGTGTCCTGTGCTTCCGGCCCATAGAACCCCTTCTAGGGCTTAGAGTTCTTTTCATGGAACGACTCCTAGACTAAGTTTTTGCATTTATTTCTTCTTGGCCTTCGTGGATCGGGTTAGAACCACCACTGATCCTTTGCTGCATGTCCGTGAGACTCTGCAAAATGGCTGCATTGAGATGATGCTACTCTTCTTGCGCTTTCATCATTGGCTCATTGAAGCTAACCATAGTTTCAACTAAGTTTGGGGGCGTCACTTGCTCCCTTCTTCCATCAGAATCGGCTTCTGTATGTGCTTCTTGCACATTCTCACCCAATACATCATCTTCCAGCCCAAATGGGTCTTGTGCATCATTCAAGGTAACCATTCTCACCTCGTACTGTGCGTTGCACCGTGATACAATTGTCTGACAGCTGCTGCTAATTCTGTGTATATCACATACATTCTATTAGATATCATAAACATGCAAATAAACTATATCATACCCATCCAAACCAGGAATTATTCATCTGAGCAATAAATCAAGCAATTAAGTTCATAGAAAAATCACGTCCTGGGCGTATTTCTTGACCAAAATTCATGCATCGTCCGGCCCAAACAGCTCCCAGTGCTGCAACTGAAGCTTTGATACCACTCTGTCACGTCCCCACTGACCCACCTGGCCGACTGGAGACCGTGATCCATTTTTTTTCTCCAAAAACCATGACTGTGCGCCCATACATACAATTGGAAAAGAAAACTCAAATCCGCAATCCGCATCCCAAAACCCGCAACCCGCAGTTGCGGATTCGGGATTACGGAAATCCCAATGCGAAATTGTATACCCGGCGATCCCGAAACCTGCGGTTTTGGGTTCGGAAATGCGGAAAGCCCAAAACTCCCAACGCGAATTTTGACATGCCCACAACTCGCAACCCACTATTCGCTGATCCTGCAACCCGCAAGTCGCCGACCCCGCAACCCACAAGTCGCCGACCCCGCAACCCGCAATTGCAGGTGTGGGGTTGCGGTATCCCTAGTATGAAAATGTGCGTTTGACGATCCCGCAACCCGCAACCCGCAACCGCGGGTTTAGGTTTGTGGAAACCCAAACACGCACATTACAACTTAGCGATTCCTGCAACCCGCAACCCGACACTGTGGATTCGGGAATTGCTGGATCCTGCTTTTGTGAAGGAAATCTCACTAATCTTCCAAGGGGCATAACTCCTCCCTCCAGTGTCCAAATGGGGCAAGGTCGGTACCATTGGAAAGCTCTTGGAGATCTCTATCCAATGGTGACATCCCCTTGACCAGGTAAGGCATCCAAACTTCTCATTTCCTTCTCTGAATCTATGTTCCTCCCCACACTTGAACATTCCAACCTTCATCCTGCCAAGGTTCCTTCCTGCTATTTGATCCACAGAGGTTCTTGAAACCACTTCCAGGGATTCTCTAACTTCTCAAGGATCCACTATAAATATACATTTCCTTCATAGGGTTAGTACACATCACATTCATTACCAAAACAATGGAACTCTATCATACATCATCACATATAAAATGCATCCACAGACTTAACTCACACATCTATCATATGCAAGAATTACAAGCATTAGTTCTTGCAATACAAGATAAATACACATAGTGGATTCAGCTCGTTACTCAGGCCTGTACATAACTTCATGTCAATCATTCATATAACCATACATACAAAAATTCCATGACTATACAAGCATTCATCATAATAATGAAACCACATCATTTACCATAACATAATACTTATCTTGAATTCCGAAGCAACTGGCTAAGTGAGAGCAACATTCCACCCAACCTTAGATCTCTGTCCAACCTATACTCTTTCGGCTGAGAGATCACCCCCGAGCTGGGCAGTGTATCCACTAAGGAGGGATAATAGGTTCCCTCATAGTCAAGGCTCCATTCACATGCTAAACCAGTCTATAGTTGGGTTTACCAAGCATTCCAGGGCACCTACCCATGCTAAGCCAACCTACAGGGGTTCTTCAGCACACAAGGATAACAAGGAGGTGTTACTAAACTAGTGAGTTCAACCACAGAACTGCAAGCATCTCAGCACTTAGTTGACCTGGCACCCACAATACCTACCACATCCAACACAAGGAAGACCTACTGCACAATCACATAGTCTCTCAAGGCATCTTCCCTTCCGGTGCTATTCCATGATGGGCATAGAAAGGTCTAGTTGCTCACAGCCGACCTAGCACCCACAATACCTACCACATCCAACACAAGGAAGGTCCTATCACTTCTATACAGTCTCACAAGTTCCTTCCCTTCCAGTGCTATTCCAGGATGGGCATAGAAAGGTCCAGTCACTAGTTCATTGAGACTATAGCCTTCACTGAGTTCCTCCAGGAAACCAACCCTTCTCCCACAGTTTACAACAAGACATATCCCGACTTGGGGTTTTCCCACGGTTGCTCTGCGCAAACCGCTCTGCAACCTTCTCTATTGACTCTACCCATCGCTGTACCAGGGTTCTACACACTGGGTGTCACGGCTGCCCGTTCTTGGGTAGTTCTCTCACACAAGGGATTGCTACTTACAGGAAAACACGTAGGTGAATCCTCTGCGAGGTTCAATGTTCTCAACAATGGTAGCACGAGCATTCCAAACAGGGAATCGAGTGCGTGAGTCATGAATCGACCCCTGTGTCTATCTCAATCCTTTCCCCCTCTTTCCTTCGCAACAGACTCTACGAGTTTTTCCAGGCAGTTCTATGCCTTCACGCACAAGTGATCAGAGCCATGCCCTGCCATACGAAATCGTAGGCATGCTCCATACTCCATCAGATTTAGCAGTTGGTTCTCAACCACTCTCTGAAATCACATTAATGTCAGCAGGGAGTTCAAAACGGGTTCTCAGTCAGACAAGTGGCAACAAGTTCAACCAATACCAAACCCCCTCACCTCTCCTTAGTGGATACACACGACCACCTTCTCGTTCGTTGCCTCCTTGTCTAGCTTCTTGGTTATTTTATTCATTCAGTAATAATTACATCATTTACATTCTTCATGGCTTAGCAACCCATGAATAATAAAACTGTATCAATACTTTCCTAAGCAATAAACCGAAACATCCACTAGTGGGGCCTTGGCCTTGAGTTCCACACTAGGGAATTTACACATACTGTACATAAGAAGTATTTACATCAAGGGAAAAATGGGGTATTACACCTTTCCTTAGATATGGTGGAACTTCCCTTTAGGTTGTAGGGTTGAATCATTCAAAGTATGAGTGGAACTATGGAAATTAAAATGCCCTAGGATGAATCAAAAGGCCTTTAAAGTTAGAGCCAAGATAATCATAACAGGTACGTGTACATGTTATGGAGATGACACATGTAAGTAGCCCAATATTATGGAAGAGGTGGAACATATCTTAGATCAAGATGTGTCACTAATTTGATTGTGTACTTGCAAGACAAGGCATCAAATATAGGTTATTCGAAGATACTTTAAAATATGGATTGAATGGAATAAATTAATCATTGGAGGGCCCAATTTGTACAACAAGATCATACTATACATGATGAATCAATACCATGCCACTTGATTATAGGCCCAAAAGACTCCTTTGTTTATTCTACTATTAAATAGGTTTGACTCATTTGGATTAATAAATAGCAACCCAAATTATATTTGGCCCATTGTGGACCTGTAATGAATTATCTTAAGTGATTATGGACCTAATCAAGGTCTTGCATCTCAAACTAAATCCATAAGGTTAGTAAATATACAAACGAGATCCCCATGGGTAAAAGTGAACCAAACTAGTAACCAGGGGTCAGATACCAAGAGAGAAAATGAAGACATAGATCCTATCAAAGAACTAGGCATCTCTAAGAGGTAATACATATAGAAAAAGGTAGGATGAACTCAAGGAATATGGTCAACCGCATAAGAATAGTTTAGAAAGATATATAGGTGGGTCATGCATGGAAAAAAATAAAAGTGGGTCACATTGCTACCTCTCTAGTGGGAAGACATATGTGATTCAAAAGTACTAAATCCATACATTACATGTTTCCATCTTTATAGGAGTTGCTACCCAAGACATGGGAATAGTATTGAGGAATAAATAAGGAGAGGGTGTCCAATGTGAGATAATTCCCAAACATGGTGAGGGAGTAGTCTCTAATGTTTGCTTTCACCTAAGTTCTTGAAATTTGCATATAGATCCCATGCCTAGTTAATTAGTGCAAATAATAAAGATATGACACACATACATAGGGAAGATGATCTCAAGCATATGTACAAAAAAGAAGAAATAAATATGAAGAAAAATGGGATACATTATAAGCATAAGTGTTTGGATAAGGGAGCAAGCAATCTTAACTACTATGCAAGTAAAATATGACAATTAAACTATAGAGTGCAAAAAAAGATTATATGATGAGAAATATATATAAATATCATGTAAGTATTAAATAGATAAATTATGACATTTGAGGTAAGAAATTCTGACTTCCATGTTAGTGAAATAGCATCTAAAACATTACATAAAGTGATAGTAACTATAATGACAATAATATAAGCTAAACTATGGAAATATGTGTAGTAGATTGAGCTTGTTAGAGTAAATAACCTTCCTAGAGCACGTGCTGGTGAATCTAATGGGCCATACCACACCTAAAACAACCTCCCGAGTCATACATGAAATGAAACCCTATTTTTGGGGGTGCCTTTCCTAGTTTGAGGGTGCATTCCTTGATTTAGGGGAGTTTTTACATGATTTAAGGAAGAACATGAGTTAGAGCTAAGTTTGCTCACTGATTTAGCCTAAAATTAACTCTAACTAACCCTTAACACTCATTAGCACCCCTATTAAGTCAATAGAACCCTTATTGAGAGATTTTAGGGACATGCATGTTTTCATTCAATTAATTGAGTGACCAGTGAGTCCTTTTATCAATTAACTCAATCTAGGAGTGCATGCATGACTTATTGGGTTTATTTGCTCTTAGTTAATCCTAACTAGCCCTCTCTGCATGGCATAGACTCTCTCTACATGGCATGGAAAATTCGAGTTTCTCTCTGACCTAATTCAAAATTGTTCACCTATATATTGTAACCTCCTTCATTCATTCATGTACTCTAATAATAAATCATTGTCTTTCTTCTCTTCAAAATTAATGTGTAATGATTCATATATATTATTGCACAACTGTTCATGCTTGATTTAATCATCATATCTTGTTAGCTTTTGCACCTAGATCTATGAATGCTCAAATATTATATGGTATTAGAGCTAGGGGGTTCTAAACTAGCTAGTATGCTAGTATTGTTTATCAAGTTTTTGTAGGCCGAGAAGGGCTTTCGCAGCCACCAAAGAAGGATTTTGCAACCACTACTTTTGCATATTAAAGAAGGATTTTTGCAAGCCACCAAAGAAGGATTATTGCAGTCATCAAAGAAGGATTTTTGCAGCCACCAAAGAAGGTTTTTTTTAGCCACCAAATAAGGCTTTTGCAGCCACAAAAGAATTTGTTTGCAGCCACCAAAGATCCCATTTCTAGTACTCATTTACAGTCGTCAAGAAGTGCAATTGCAACCATCGAATGAGTGTTCATTTACAACCATCAAAGAAGTGTACTTGAAGCCACCGAATACATCATTTGCATCCACCAAAGAGAGATTTAGTATCCATCAAAAAGTGTTTTCCAGTCATCAAAGAGAGATTTTGTATCCATGGATCTCCTATCTCCCCAACTCAGTTGCTACACAGTTGGTATGCTAGATCCAGTCTTGTTGAAGGAGGCCCCAGAAGCTTCACAACTCATGTCCTAAGAGGAGATATTCACTTACCTTCATAATATGAAAGATGCCATTGGAGAACTTGTCTCGAATCAGGTTCTTGTTGAAGAAGACCTCCAGGTTTTCTTTTCATTTTCTATATCTATAGCCTTCACTCCTATAGTTCACCTAGTTCCACACAAAATCTTGAAGGGATTTTCTCCATTCGAAGCAAGGAGTGGTCAAGAAACACCATTCAAGAAATCCAAAGTGTTTGGATCTTGTGAATGGGATCACATGCACTTCAAAAGAAGGAGGAGTTCAGAAAGGTTTGCATGGATCTTCACAATGCCCTTTACCGAGCAACAATTCACCCAATTGAGAGTTTCTTTGGGAGTAAAGGCCTTTTCTGAGGAGGCTCCTTACAGTCTTATTTTTACATTCTCTTTTATGGGGGGGGGGTTTCCACTGGGTTTTTTTCCCTCTTTCCCATCTTTTAGAGAATTTTTTCTTGTACATTGGTACCTATTATGGCTGAAAATTGTCGAGAGCCATTTTTTTTACTTGGCTATTTTTTCCTAGCCTAAGATTATGGGGGGTGTTAGAGTAAATAACCCTCCTAGAGAATGTGCTGGTGAATCTAATGGGCCAAACCACACCTAAAACAACCTCTCGAGTCATCCATGTGATTGAACCCTAGTTTTGGGGGTTCCTTTCCTAGTTTGAGGGTGTATTCCTTGATTTAGGGGATTTTTTACATGATTTAAGGAAGAATATGAGTTAGAGATAAATTTTCTCCACTGATTTAGCCTAAACTTAACTCTAATTGACCCTTAACACTCATTATCAACCTGGTTAATTCAATAGCACCCTTCTTGAGATATTTTGGGGACATGCATGTTTTCATTCAATTAACTAAGTGATCAATGAGTATGTTAGGAACCTATGTCAACCCTTCTCTTTACTATGTTAGTATATTGTTGTTGGACGCATATGCTTTGTAAGTCGTGCCGTAGTATTTGTTGATCCGTAGTTTATATTATCCCATAGTATTGACCCATAGCATTGGACGCATATGCTTTGTAAGTCGTCCTGTAGTATTATATGTCCCATGGTTTTGACTCATAGTATTGGGCATAGACTTAGTATATAAGTGTGTGTTGAGGTCATTGAAGGCACCGTGAAGTTAATTGTATTGAGCTTGCTCAAAGGAGGTTGCCCCTTCGAAGTGGCCCGTGATCAATATAAAAGTGATTCTGTTCTGTTATTTCTGATATCTTGTGTATTTGCATTAATTAATTATTGCAGGTTCATCACAGAGTCCCCTTATTAGTTAACTCAATCTAGGAGTGCATGATTGACATATTGGGGTTATTTTCTCTTAGTTAATCCTAACGCGCTCTATCTGAATGGTAGAGACTCTCTCTACATGGCATGGACAATTCTATTTGCTCTCTGACCTAATTCGAAATTGTTCACCCATATATTGTAACCTCTTTCATTCATTTATGTACTCTGATAATACAATCATTGTCTTTCTTCTCTTCAAAATTAATGTGTAATGATTCATATATATTATTGAACAATTGTTCATGCTTGATTTAATCATCATATCTTGTTATCTTTTGCACCTAGATCTATGAATGCTCAAATGTATAGAGCTATCATGAAAAGGTTGTGACAAATGGATTATGAATAAGACATTGATAAGGAAATATGAGAGTATGAGTAAAATAAAAATACCTCCACCTACATATGGGTGGAAGTCAATGCAATATAAATCATGTTAAATTGATCTAGGTACATACATCATAAGGAATAGAGGCTTGGATCAATCGGGGAAAGGATGGGAACAATAAATCCTAGGAAAGGATAGAAAATAGTCATAGATGAAGAAAACAAGAGGTAACAATGATAGGGTATACCTAGTAGAGGAAAAAGTATTAATAGGTGAGAGATGATGATGTTGAGGTTGAACTAGTAGAGGTGAAAAGAGGGAGACAAAAAAATGTATTCGGGGAAGCAATCTTATAGCTACAGTTTATGGGATGAAAAAACCACACTTGACACCTGATGAGAAAAATATGGTGGTGGATCCTTGCTAGGATGGGATCATATCAAATCAATATTTAATCAAGACATTGATCCAAAGGGACACCAAACATAATTCCAACAATTAGAGGAAGAGGGAATCCAAAAGGAGAGGCAATGAAAAAAGAGAGTTGAAACCACCTCAAGCAGATTTGAGCAGGAAAGGGGAAACATAGAGGAATAAAAGGAAGGAAGAGTATTTCCAAGGTAGGAGTCATCCAATGCTAATGGAATGAAACCCAATCTATCCCCACAAAGGTCTTGTCTAGGACATGGATTCATTCAACTTAGTTGTCCTTATTAAAATAAATAATCCTATTGAAGATAGCAAAGTTATCTCATGATACTAGGTAAAGGATGAGGATAGAAATGATACCTCCCCCAAGTGTATAGAGGCATTTGAAGGTACATTGAGTTTGAGTCACACTAGTATTCTAAACCTATGGAGATCTATGTCACCCAGGAAACAAACAAGAATGACAATGACAATAATCCATTCTATGTCCTACGCCTATGCCTTTTGATATTTGTCAAAATCGAATGACCTTTATTAGATAGATCACAAGTCTACATGTGATTAGTATTTCAAGTACACTTTCCTTAATTAATGTGAGGGTTATGACTAGAGGTAATTAGAATTTGTCTTCAATATTGTATAGTTATGTGAATATTGCTATTGGATCAAATCCAATGGCACAATAACCATGATTGCTAGCATTTGTGTGGGTCCAAATTTTCCAAACAAGAATGACAACACAAATAAATGAGTCTCCTCTTCATCTTCCTTTATTTCATGGTGGAAGTGACAAATATGTAAAGCAACATCATTTCCTCTACATCTAGAATGTGTGGAGGATCAATATAGTAATATGTTTGGTGGAGTTCCAAATTAAGTTGTAAATAAAAGCACTATAGTGGTATATCAAATGCAAGCATAGAACTCCCTCTCACTAGGGAGTGAATTTGGTGCAGTTGCAAGCATAATTTGCGAGGGAATATCAAAAGACATAATATGAACAAATCAAGTATCGCAAAATTGAAGTAAATTAAGAAAAAGGGTTAGGGAAATTGTTTGGGAGTGTGGGACAATGGTTCTGAGATTTTATGAGCCACCTTGGTAACATAATCTAGAACATGCAAAATAATGAGATTTTCATTGGGGGTTTGTTACCTTATTGACACCATTGTTATGATAGAGGTTGAGTACACAAAGGGAATATTTGGAGTTCATAATGAAACTGGAATCTGTTAGTGGACTATTAGAATATTCCATTATGGGGTTGGATCCAAGATTGACACAATACGAATATCAACCAACACTTTTATCTAAGAATCATCAACAATTGGAGAAATGGAAGTATAGTACAAGGAAAATAGTATGGCACATGATCTAGAAGATAGAATTCCACCTTTAGAATGATTGCCCCAAGGTCCAAATATTTATCACTGTTGTGGTTAACCCTTTGTGGAAAATATGTTGGGAAATGAAGATGGAAAGATCTATGAGAAATGATGAAATATAGGTCATGATCCTCGTCATTTCCCACCATTATAGTAATATAGTAGAAATGTGGTATTTGTGAATTGTGAATCATATTGGGTAATAATTTACTATATCTAGGATTATCATGCACCATCTATTCTCATTGAGAGGTTTGAGAAGAACATGCATGCAATAGAGTCTGTTGGGATTGGGGATATAGGACAAAATCATAACCTAGACAATGTAGCACCATGAAATGATGTGAACTATCCTCCACCATGGTGTTACAATTACAATGAAGTAGGGAACATTGGAGGAAATTGCTTGCAGCCTTGAAAACCTCATTGTGGTCACTGTTGGAAGACTAGGCATAATACAAATGACTATCTATATCTAATTAAGAAATATGAGGTATGGCATATAAACAAATTGTTTAAATGCTTAGGATATTTCCAATAGACTGAACACCTTTAGAAAACGCTCACAAAAAAATCACAAATCAACACATCGATCTTTTTACGTGGTTTAAAACCTCGAGAGGGAAATGCTCCATGGCCCCAAACGAATAGCTACTTGAGGAAATATTATTATGAAAAAAGAAATAATATTACAAATGGGATTCTTGTAATCGATCAACAAGCAAATGAACCTCCATGCTATTTAAATAGAGATCATGGACCAATAGGGTGTTAAGCCATTGATCAATGGCCATTAAGATTGAGGATAAGTTGAACCATCATATCACTCTTATTTCAAAATCATATCGTGAGCGTTAGAATACATATTTACAAATGCATAGTAATGCATACTAAAGAAAAACACTTTGCCTAACAAATATATTAGAACAAGTTGACCTTAACTAGCTCCTAAGTGTCTAAATATGCTAACATCCCCCTTTAAGAACAACTTGGGATAGGATTGAAAGATTTAGAAAAGTGATACATATAGGAGAACGAAGGAGGAACTGGAGCCTATCCACCCTTAATGACAAATTCTTGAACTCTTAACATAGATCAAAGTGTAGAAAACTTCGCTTCTGTAAGAGACTTTGTGAAGATGGTTGCAACTTGATCATCTGTAGGGAAAAAGAGCACTTCAAGATTGCGATAATGAATAAGATATTTGATGAAGTGCGTATGTATGTCAATGTGTTTTTTGCGCTAATGTTGAACTGGATCTTTGGTGAGCCTGATGGCACTTTGATTGTCATACCAAAGGGGAGTTGGATGTTGTTGCTTGAATCCAAAATCTGAAAGTATTTGTCAAAGCCACAAAGATTCTTCATAGGAATTAACTGTGGCTTGATACGCTGCTCTTGCTAAAGAATAAGCAATATATTGTTGTTTTTACAAACCCAAGTGATAGGTCTAGAACCAAGACTGAAAACATAACCTGCAGTAGAATTTGGATCATCAAGATCACCAACCCAATCTGAATCAATGAAACCAACCAACAAAGGATCCCCTCTTGAACTATAGGCTTAAATATTCCACACAGTTTTTCCAATTCTTCAAACATGAATAACTGTGAAAACCGCGTGAATGAAAGGATCCCCTCCTGAACTATAAGGAATCCCAAACTGAACCTTACCCCAAATATATTGAAGTATCATTTTTGTTGGTTTCTAATAGATTTCACGGGGTGATTGCATATAGCAGGAAACAAGACCAATGGAAAAGGAAATATCAGGACGAGTATGAGTCAAGTATAAGAGAATACCAAAAAACCGATGATACAAGGTGACATCTACTTTGGGTGAAGTGCAAGTGGCATAAAGTTTGACTCCAAGAAGGAAGGGAGATGGGGATGGTTTGTAATATTCCATGTGAAAGCGATGAAGAAGGCCACAAGCATACCTAGATTGAGAAATATCGGTTCCTTCTTTGGTTTGCAAGTCTTGGAGGCCAAGAAAATAATGCCAATGTCCTAAGTCAATCATTTCAAAATTCTAGTTAAGGCTAGATTTCACATGGGTAAACATTTTATGGTCACTACCAGTAAGAATAAGGTCATCAACATAAAGAACAAGGATGATGAGATGGTTTCCTACTTTCTTGGTATAGACATTGGGGTCAGAATGACATCTAGAAAAACCAATGTCAAGGAGAAAGCTATCTATTTTGGCATACTAGGATCGAGTAGCTTTCTTAAGGCCATATAAGGATTTCTTAAGGTGACAGAAAAGGCTAGAGTCATTCTGAACATAGGTAGAAGTTTGTTCCACATAAATTTCTTCTTGCAAATACCCATGTAGGAAGGAGGACTTAACATTTATTTGAAGGAGTTCCCATTTATGTAAGGCTACAAGGGAAAGAACAAGGTGGATGGAGTTCATTTTGGCGACAGGGGAAAATGTTTCATTGTAGGCCATTCCTTCAACTTGGGAAAATCCTTTGGAAACTAACCTTTCCTTCAATCTTTAAACACTTGCATCTGATGCATACTTAGTTCTATAGACCCATTTACATCTGTCAATTTTTCTTCCTTTTGGAGGAGGTACAAGATCGCAAGTGTTGTTCTCCATTAAGGAATGATATTCTTCATCCATAGCTGCATCCCAATATGGAGTCCCTGAAGCTTTGAAAATGTCTCTAGATCACGATTCTATGAAACTTGATCCATAATAGAAGTGTCTCATTGGAATTGCGAATGAGTTTGGCACTAATCTCTAAAATCGTTGGCAATATCACCAGTTGCTTCGCATGTTGAATGAGCCCATTAAGGAAGTGATTGTGTTGGTGCAACTAGAGGAAAATGAGTAGATGGAGGTGGAATTTAATCCTCATTGTTATCATCAGAAACTAGAGTAGGAATGTTGTCAAGGAAGTTGGGAGTAGAAGATGGCACAAGCACCAAATTAGGCTTGAGGCCATAGATGGCACAAACCTCGAACAAGGTTCATAGGACAAAATATTTTCATCAAATTTAACATCTCTGCTAATAATTATATCATGAGAATGTGGCTGAAAAAGTATATAATCTCTTACATCTTGAAAATATCCAAAACATATGCACTTTTCACTTTAAGGATACAATGATTTCCGTATTTCATCTAGAATATGAGCCCATGCTTCACTGCCAAACACGGAAAATTTTAAGGACCCATAATGTTTTTAAAGTGTAGAAAACTTGGTGAATCTTACTAATTCTTAAATTTCCTACCATAAAACGTTTGATGATACTTTTGTAAAATAATTAAATTTTCTATGGATTTTATATACTTTCTAGACAATTTTGGCGATATTTAGTGTAAAATATTTCTATCCCATGGAATTTTGGTGAATTAGTTTACAGAAAAATGGAAATTTGTGAAAACATTTTTGGAAAAAAGGTCACAATTTATCCCATGGGCTAAATTCCACCCCTAAAATTTTCTCTATTTCCAAACACAAGGAAGTGACTTACATTTGGTTTAGTTTTACTCCATGCTTCTTCTGGTGTGATACCTTGCAAAGCTTCAATAGTGGGGATGTGATTAACGACGTAATTTTAAAAATTTATGGCTTCAGCCCAAAATTGAAGACTTAGTCCCTTATCTTGGAGCATACAATTAGCCATTTATTTTTAGGTGTGATTATTCCTTTTAGCTACACCATTTTGTTGTGGTGTATATGGAATAGTGTTATGTTCTTGGATTCCCTGTTCAGTGTAGGAAGTAGTGAAATTATTTTTAACATATTATGTAATGTACCCAAACCCCTTAGGCACACCAAATCAAACTTTTGAAAACTCCAAACATACAAAATACGGGCTAGATACAAAAATTGATTAGTTTGGCTAGAAATCAAAGGATGAACCCCAAACACCTCTAGAACCTCCCAAATTTACCCAATATGGACTTAAATACATGATAGAGATCAAGGAAATTCTACATCATCATAAATAGACTCCCAAATTTGACATGTTACAACGTAATTTTCCACCTTGTGAGCATCAACACTCTTTGGCCTAGAGGATCCATTTTACTGACTCAGATCCACTTTATATCCTTCAGACACACTATTTTCCTTATTTTTTCCCCTGTACGCTAGCTGCATCATTATAGTGGGCGTACCCGCGAGTTGCATCACTATAGCCCACGGGTAGCATGTAAAATGGTAAAAATCACTAGTTAATTACTTTTTACTCCCAAAAAGCAGTCATAGGGTGACCTTTGGCCCTCCATTTTCCCCAGTAATGCCTCGATGTGTCCTTTCACCTACCTTTGAGAGCACTATATATTGAGCACATATGGCTTATGGACGGGAGGAGAAAGGAGAGCAAGAGAACTCTAGTGGATTTTTGCCCTATCTTGAGTCTACACTCATTGATCCTTGTAGTTGTGAACCCTTTATGTTCACCTTCCAAACTCCTACCATAGTTTGAGTTTTCCATTCCATGGAGGATTGAAGTGGTGGAGGCACAAGTGGATTGACCCGGATCTTGGTTCAGATTGGTTGCCGACAAGAGGTCGTATCACATTGTACTTCTTGTTATTTATTAATAGAAATACTCATATTCTCGTCCATTAATGTTGTGAATGTTGTTTATATTACATTGGGTTGTATTTACTTATAATATCATGGACCATTGCTATTGATGATGTTAATGTCATTTATATATTATATGCGCTTGTTGTATATTGGCTGTCAAGACTAATTTGCAGGTTCAAGTGCACGGATTGAAAGCTCCAACGGGGATCTACATCAAACATTAGGATCGAGGTTGGTTATCTTCTTCATTATCTTAGCATTGTCATTTATATAGCATAGCATTGAGAATTGAGTTAATTTTTGGTAGTCAACTGTCTGTTGTGGTCCACCCCAAGCCATAGGAAGTTTTCTCCAACACAGAAATGGCGACTCCGCTCGGGAGAACATCCATTTTTGGGGATTTTTTTTTTTGAGCATTAGTCCTTATTTAGAGTTGCTGTTTGTCGAAGATCTGTGTCATTAATTGGCCGTTAGGATACTCTATAGAAAACACCTTTTTCTGAGCCATTGGACTCTTTGGTTGCTCATTTTATTTTCCCTACCCGCGGGTGAGATTAGCTCTGCTCACGTCTACCTACTTTTGTCTGAACTATAGCCCGCGGGTACCCACAGGTTTTCCTTCGACAGTAGCGTACAACTCCGGATTTGGTTGTTTCATGACTTGTGGTTGTTACTGGGTTGATTCTGAGTGTTCCTGAGTCTTCTTTGGCCTTGTTCCTGACCGTTCCAAGCCTTGTTTGTGACCATAACTCCTCTTTTCTCTTGGTTTTGAGCCTCATTGGTTTTTACCCATTTTTAATTTGTAAGCTCATTCCATTGGCTGAGTCTTACTGTTTAGGATCTGCTAGGTTGTCTTAGTGATCTCCCTTGCATTTCTGTAACTGAATAGTAGGATTTTGCTTGCATTTTTCATTTCATTATATTGAAAAATATAAAAACATAGTCTTGCATTTTTCCTTTTGTTTATAAGTGAAAAAACAAAAAATTTACTTTCATGTACTGCATTTTGCATTGAGTGCTTGTTGCTTTCATTTAGGTTCTGCTTGTGCATTGAAAATATAAAAGAGTTGCATTTTTTATTTCGAAACTATTGGATTGATTTTGCATGTTAGTGGCATTGTTTTTATTGGATAGATGAGTCTAGAGTTTGACGATTTTGCATACTATTGAGTCATATACATCACTAGTTTCACAACCATATCCTTTGAGTAACCATTGCCATTAAAATTAACGCTTAATCTAAAATTGATTAGAACGATTTTATTTATAGGGTACACCAACTAGCATAGGTTTAGAGTCTTGGAATAGATCATTGTGAGTAAACAATCCAAGACTACTAGACGAAACATTATGTGTCTGAACAGGGAGTGGTGAAATCCATGGCATACATCGGTGTTCTCAGGAAGCTCTACTCAGACCAGAGTTAAGCACGAGGTCACGGGAGGTTGGTTGCAGAGATATCCCTCCAATACCGCTGAATGTGGGAGATATTTCTAGGGTTTGTTCATATCTGGGGATTCTTGGGGGATTTGACCCTCTTGAGTTTTGGGCTTAGCTACCCTTCCTATACGATGGATCCCACCTGCGACTGTCCCCCTGAGCATTGGTTATACTGCGGTGACCATAGTTTCCTTACCTAGGTATTGCATAGGGTACTTGCAGTGGTTATACTGTTTGTGTCCTGAGTCAGATAGAGGTTGGACAACACAGTTGTTTGTTGCCGAGGGTTACGACCCTTTGCACGCAGTAAAGCCTAGGTGCCTCTATAACGGATTATGTTACCTCCGGCTACAGTTTGGGAGTCTCAAGCCTCTCCTAAGAGAGACATACCGGATCTAGTGTCAGGAGCTCATTTAGCCACTCTGTTTTCCTGCTCTTGGCTGTAGTTTCTCTAGGTGTGTGCTTTTGATTTACTGTTTTTGATCGTTAGTTTGGCCATTAGGGGACACTGTGATTTTATATTCTCTCCGGGGATATCGTGGCGCGGAGTCTTACTCTCCGTCGATCCCGTCGGTTGGCTGGTTTACAACCGGCCGAGATTTTACGCCGTGTTGCTAGGGGACGCCGACGAGCTTCCTCTGGGTCTTCGAATTCTTACGAGACATACATCCTAGACGTCATGACTGCTGCACACTCTGATACTGAATAAATCCCCATGACTCCATTGGGTAGAGTCGAGCACACTTCAGACACCCCTACTCCTCGTGAGGTGTGTGGGGGTGATCCACTTGAGACCCATCCTATTTTTTTTGGTCTAGATCCACCCGAGACTCAACCTAGTTTGTTTGGTCCAAATCCACCCAAGGACGACCTGTTCGATCCTTCATTTCCGCATAATTATATATACGGGATGCCAGGGTTACATGACGACACAGGTCCTACGATCAACCCTACCGCTTTCTCTTTTGGTATGCCTAATTACAACACAGTTGATCCTTCTACTGCTTTTGGTAGTCATGCTAGCACTAGTCATGGTGTTAGTTACACTGCACCCATTGGGGGTAATACCCTTGTCGGGGGAACCACGTTGTCCACTCACACATATAGTATGGGGACCGGTCACGTTCCCTCTAACAATGCTAATGTTGGAAAACGGTCGCATTGTGAAGAACCCATGTCAACCATTCTATTTACTTTGTTAGTATATTGTTGTTGGACGCATATGCTTTGTAAGTCGTCCCGTAGTATTTGTTGATCCATAGTTTGTATTATTGTTGTTGGACGCATATGCTTTGTAAGTCACCCTGTAATAATTGTAGATCCATATTTTGTATTGGCCCATGGTTTGTATTGACACATGGTATTGACCCATGGTATTGGAGCCTAGACTTAGTATATAAGTTTGTGTTGAGACCAATGAAGGTACTGTGAAGTTATTTGTATTGAGCTTGCTCAAAGGAGGTTGCCCCTTCGAAGTGGCCTGCGATCAATATAAAAGTGATTCTGATTTTTGTTATTTCTGCTATATCATGTGTTTTCATTAATTAATTATTGCAGGTTCTTCACATTTGGTATCAGAGCACTTTCTTGGGTTCGTTGGGTGGAATTTATACCAAATTGTTTTTTTTGCATATGTTGCAAGTTCGGATCTGGGAATAATCCCTATCCGCTTAACTATGGGAAGTACTTGGGCATAAGCCCTAAAAATCATTGTGAGGAGTACCATAGGAACCCCAAAGTAGTTGGCCCATTGAGAGGACCTGCCAATGAAAAGGGCAACGACCCCTACCTGATTGACTAGTTCCCACCCGTGAGGTAAACCAAGAGCTGTCGTTTGTGGCAAAGCGGTTATTAGTTTTACCTAAGTCGTGGAGTGAGGGGTACTGCCCCAATATGCAAGCCATGAGACAACATTGGTGGCCGAGTGAAACCCTTGAACTGTTAGGAAGCTGCACATACCTGGGGTCCATATCTATTTTCAGCTGAACTGTTGCCGATCATTTCTGCATCGTTTCAGATCCATTCCGAGCCGTTTCAGATCCAGCCGTTTCAGATCCATTCCGAGTCGTTTCAGATCCATTCTGACAGTCATTCCAGATCCAGTCGTTTCAGATCTATTTTGAAAGCCGTTTCAGAATTTCGTTTTTTCGCCATATCTCCTTTGTTTTAACTCTGTTTCCCTTGAAACTTCTTGGACACCCCTGCAATCCCATTCTACATATTTAATTCCTAAGGACCCTATCCCAAATTCTACTTCCCAAAGCCAGAAATCTCACATTTGTCTATTTTTAGGGTTTTCCATAACTTCTTCAATTTTCACCCACTCGCCTCCAAATTTTGCCACCGTGTTCATTCCCTATTTCTACTTCTTTGTCCCTCTTTGACAACTTTTCTCATTCTTTCACCCCGCGTATGAAATCCCCATTTTTTGCTTCCATGCCCTTTAGAAAGTGTCCAAAACCTATTCAAACCCCAATTACCCATCCGAGTTTTTCCCAAATCCAAATTTCCCTTTACTAAATAAGCTTTTGTTTGTGTTTTTCTATCCATTCCCCCCCCCCCCCCAAAAAAAAAAACTCCTGGTTATGGTTGTCACCCGTGCAGGAGCAAAAACCATGGAGGAAGCACTTGCAGCCATCCAAACCAAACTCCAAGATATGGATGAAAAATTTCATAGCCTCCATCTTCAACATTCAACCATGAACAATAACCGACAGCAAGAATCTTCTGCAACCAATGGGTTCTCTTCTTCCAGCACTTTCTGTGGTCTGAAGCTTGAATTTCCTTGCTTCAATGGTACTGATCCGACTGGATGGATCTATCATGCAAAATAATATTTCAGTCTGCATAATACTTTTGATGTCCAAAAATTTCCACTTGCATGCTTTCATTTGGAATGGGAAGCCCTTCAATGGTACCGTTGGTACATCAAGGTTCATGACGAGCCAAAATGGACAGATTTTTGCCAACTCCTTTTGCAACGATTTGGTCCTAGTGCTTTTGATGACTTCACCGGAGCACTCACTAAACTTCGTCAAATTGGCACTGTGAGAGAGTATCAGACATAATTTGAGAAACTAGCCAACCACATAGAAGGATTGTCTGATGACTTCTACAGGAGTTGTTTGATCAGTGGTCTTAAGGATGAAATCCGCCCAGAGGTCAAAATGTTCTGTCCCAACACAATGATGGAAGCCCTGGGGTTGGCTAAGTTGACAGAAGACAAGATTTCCGCCCAACACCGCTCCAAACCCACTATTGTTCCCTTCCGAAATATGGGTTCTCAACGACCTCCCATCCCGCCAGCTCCTCGACCAACTCCTATCAAGCATTTGTCCAAAACAGATATGCATGCACGCATAGAAAAAGGGCTTTATTATAATTGTGATGAAAAATTCACTCGAGGACATCGATGTGTTCAACAAAAGCTCTATCTCTTGGATGTGGATTCTCCGCCCATGTCTGAAGATGGTGAAGAGGCTCCAGATACACCGGATTATCAGGTCGACATTCAGGAGCCGCCTATTGACCTTCCATCTCAGGAAGACCACCTAGAGATATCTCTCCATGCTTTATCTAGCGTCACCACCCCCCAAACAATGCGACTCAGGGGTTACTTCAAGAAGCTTCCTCTTACAATACTCATTGATTCTGGTAGCACTCATAACTTCATTGACCCTCGGATCGCCAAACATGTTGATTGTTTTGTCCATTCTTGCTCCAACTTTGAAGTCATGGTTGCCAATGGGGGCACCTTAGATTGCAAGGGAAAGTGTCACAATGTGCGTATCTCTCTGGAATATTATAACCTACGCTCTGACATGTTTGCCTTCTCCTTAGGCGGATGTGATGTGGTTTTGGGTGTTCAATGGTTACGCACACTTGGCCCCATCTTATGGGATTTTGCTGAACTTTGAATGCAGTTTTCAGTCAATGGGAAACAGCACAAATTTCAGGGATTACAACAACGGTCTCTCTGCATCATCAGTTCACATCGCCTGGAAAAGATCCTTAAGAAGAATTCACATGGTGTCATCTCTCAACTCCATTCCATTCAGATGCACCCATCAACAGTCTCCCCTACTTCCTTTTATAGAGATGCAGGTGTCCTTGCTGAACCAGTGGGCTTGTCGCCTTCAAGAGACCTTTCCGGTAAGAATTTAGCCGCATCTACATCTCAGCAGGAAATTCTGTCTATTTTGCATGCAGTACAGAAGTGGAAACCATACCTATTAGGGAATTATTTCTGCATCAAGACTGATCTCCAGAGTCTGGAAAATTTCCTGGAACAATGGGTCTCCTCCCCAGCACACTTGAAATGGGTTATCCAACTCATGGGTTATGCCTATGCGATCACTTACAAGAGGGGTAAGTACAATATGGTGGCAGATGCTCCTTCTCGCACATTTTATGACCTAGTTTCTCTTCCATCTATTTCTCTGCTTGTTCCCAATTGGTTGCAATCTGTTCAACAGGGCTATCTCTTCTATGCACTCCATGCTTCTTCATTAGCAGGGCACTCTGGGTTCCTCAAAATGTATGACCAGGAACAATGTAACTTCTTTTGGCAGGGACTGGAAATGAAAATTCAACAGATGGTGGCTAACTGTGATACTTTCTAGGACAACAAGGGTGAAACGACACTCCTTTTGGGACTGCTCGAACCCTTTCCCATCCCTACACAGATTTGGACAACTATTTCTATGGCTTTCCTAGAAGCACTCGAGTGGTACAATACCACATCTAAAAGGACATCATATGAAGCAGTCTATGGACAGGAACTGCCAATTCTTCTTCCATACACCCTCAGCAGCTCCCCAGTTCAGGCAATTGACTCGGTTGTTCGAAACCGCGATCAGGTTCTTCTCATTTTGCAGGACAATCTTCACATGGCAAGAATTCGACTGAAACAACAAACCAATCAGCACCGTTCTGAGCGCACTTTTCACGCAGCTGATATGGTTCTTCTTTGTCTATAGCCTTCCAAGCAACCCTCCCTAAAACTCACAAGGCATCAGTGGCCGGGAATGCAACCCGAGGATGCTACAGGGGAACCACTCCTTCCGATTCTGCATCAATTTCCACATCTAAAGCTTTGAGGACAAAGCTTTTTCTAAGGGAGAGGGGATGTGAAGAACCCATGCCAACCCTTCTATTTTTTTTGTTAGTATATTTTTGTTGGATGCATATGCTTTGTAAGTCGTCCCGTAGTATTTGTTGATCCATAGTTTGTATTATTGTTGTTGGACGCATAGGCTTTATAAGTCGTCCCGTAGTAATTGTTGATCCATATTTTGTATTGGACCATGGTTTGTATTGACACATGGTATTGACCCATGGTATTGGCGCCTAGACTTAGTATATAAGTTTGTGTTGAGACCAATGAAGGTACTGTGAAGTTATTTGTATTGAGCTTGCTCAAAGGAGGTTGCCCCCTCGAAGTGGCTTGCGAGTAATATAAAAGTGATTATGAGTTCTGTTATTTCTGCTATATCGTGTGTTTTCATTAATTAATTATTGCAGGTTCTTCGCATGCCTCCTAGGACTACCCAACCTAATAGGAACATTGTTCGCAACCTGACTCGCCATCTACCACCTAATACACATGTCACTACTCGTCAAACTATGACCACTTTCGCAAATATTAACACTCCTCCCAACCACGGTGGTGGACATATACCACATACTTTTACATCTGCTGCCGCTACTAGTAATGCTAATGTAGTAGGTGGGAATATACCTTATCCACATGGTCATAACGCCACCATTCCTGCTACTAGTAGCACCAATGTTGGGGCTGGGAATACATCTCATGCTTATGGTCGCCACACGACTGCTCATGCTAATCCTAACACTTACGCTGGGGGTGGGATCATACCCTATAATCCTAGCTATTACAACACGGTTCCCACTACGAATAGTACATATATGCCCCATACTTATGGAGGCAACCCTTACTACAATACAGTCGGTGCTGGCCATCAGTACAACCCACCTCAATATGGTGCGCAAAACACATATATACCTACTTACTCTCATACGTGTCAAGTCGGGGGAGGTTATCAACCTTACGGCCATGGTCACGCTTATGGTCCGTCAGGACCACATAATCAACAGTTTAATGCTCATGGTCAAACATTTGGTCCTTCCTATCCTTCAGGTTCTTATAATCAACCTTTTATGGGAGCTTATAATCAAGCTTTCCAGCCGTAGCTCCTGTTCCTTGCACGTTTGAATCTTCTGGATCTTTCGAAGCTCACGAATGATCCGGTGTGTCACGACCCTAGTTGGCCTTCGGTTCCTACCAAACTTCCTTCAGACATTCCTAAGTTCAAGGGGAAAGGTGGTGAGGATCCGGGTGATCATGTCACGACATTTCACCTTTGGTGCTCTTCCAACTCGTTGAATCACAATTCCATTAGATTACGACTATTTCAACGCACCCTCACGAGGGCAACTGCGAAGTGGTATGTTGAGTTTCCTGGGAACACTTATAGGGGATTCAATGAGATGGATTTGGTTTTCTTGGATCATTTCCAGTCGTCAGTTCGTTACGATAATGGTACTGAACTTTTGTCTACTTTTCGTCAGAATAAGGCCACGCATATTTCTGACCACGTTCAAGAGTGGCGTCGACGGAAGCGACTAGTGAAATCCAACATTCCTCCAGAGTTTCTATTGGAATGGTTCCTCAAGTCTCTACTCCCATATATTTCTAAGGATGTTTCGATGTCCGGTATTATGACTGAGGAACAAACCATCTTAAAAGTCCAGCAGTTAGATTTACTATACTCTCAGTCTGGCATTTTATATGACATCATCCCTGACGCACCGCAAACAAGACATGAGCCCGAGACAGTTCCTGGACCGCATGCCGATGGCATTGTGGGATACGTAAGTACTTGCCCTGTAGGTTTGGTGGCTAATCAAATGCAAAATTTGTCGCTAAACCAGTCTACTCCTGGACAGGTTCACACCTTGTCCACTTCTACCCCATCGTCCGATGTACACACTGTGCAAACGACTAAACCATTGGGTAACCAGCAGCCTGGTGGTAAGAAGAAGGGGAGAAATAACCATAAGGGTGGAAACAATGGGAACAATAATCGCAATCGCAATACCCCTCGTAAGGAGAATGACAACCCTCCTCGGGAAGGCGAAAATGCTGGTGAGGACCGTAAACCTAGGCGTAAGGTGAAATTTCCTTGTAAGCTTTGTGGGGAAGATCATCTTACTCACTTGTGTCCTCGAATCGAAGAAGTATTGAAGCATTTGGCACAGAACCCAGCTGTGTTGAAGGATCCCCTTCCTCATCATCATCGAAACATGGCTTCGCATGCTTCCGCTGCTGGTTATGGACCTAATGAGACTCCTACGTCTTCTTCCAATACTAGTGGTTATGGATGCGTGAATATGGTCCAATTGGAGGTTAGTGTTGCTACTCGTCAACGCGATTATGGTGCACCACAACCTAATATGGGGAATGAGCCTCCCCCTCTTCCTGATAATTCCTTGCATATCGAGAAGCCCTCTATGGGATTTCGGGATTTGGGAAGGGGAATTGGGGATAGGGTCCTCAGGAATGAATGATGCAGAATGGGATGACAGGGGTTCCCCAAAAATTTCAAGGGAAACAAAGTGAAAACAAGAGAGATATGGAGAAAAAACTGAATTTTATACTCGGTTTTTTTTTTTTTAAATTTCAAGGGAAACAGAGTGAAAACAAGGGAGATATGGAGAAAAAACTGAATTTTATACTCGTTTTTTTTTTTGTTTTTTTGTTTTGTTTTTTGTTTTTTGTTTTTTTGTTTTTTGTTTTTTTGTTTTTTTGTTTTTTTGTTTTGTTTTTTTGTTTTTTTGTTTTTTTGTTTTTTTTTTGTTTTTTGTTTTTTGTTTTTTTTGTTTTTTTTTGTTTTTTGTTTTTTTCCAGAAATGGATCGGCAACAACGACGCGGAAGGGATCTGCAACAGATGGATCTGCAACGGCGCTGAAGGGATCGAAAACGGCTGGATCTGAAACGACGACTAGATCTGGAACGACTTTCAGAGTAGATCTGAAACGGCTGGATCTGGAGCGGAAGTGATCGGCAACAGTTCAACTGAAAATAGATATGGACCCCAGGTATGTATGGCTTCCTAACAGTTCAGGTGTTTCACTTGGCCACCAATTCTCTCTGACAGCTTGCGTATTGGGGCAGTACCCCTCACTCCACGACTCAGGTAAAACTGATAACCGCTTTGCCACAAACGACAACTCTTGGTTTACCTCACGGGTGGGAACTAGTCAATTAGGTAGGGGTCGTTGCCCTTTTCGCTGGTAGGTCCTCTCAATGGGCCAGCTACTTTGGGGTTTCTGTGGTACTCCTCACAATGAGTTTTAGGGCTTATGCCCAAGTACTTGCCATAGTTAAGCGGATAGGGATTATTCCCAAATCCGAAGATGCAACAGATGCGAAAAAAAAAAAAAATTGGCAGAAATTCCACCCAACAAGCCCAAGAAAGTGCTCTGATACCAGATGTGATGAACCTGCAATAATTAATTAATGAAAATATATGAGATATCAGAAATAATAGAACTCAGAATCACTTTTATATTGATCACGGGCCACTTCGAGGGGGCAACCTCCTTTGAGCAAGCTCAATACAATTAACTTCACGGTGCCTTCAATGACCTCAACACACACTTATATACTAAATCTATGCCCAATACTATGAGTCAAAACCATGGGACATATAATACTACGGGACGACTTACAAAGCATATGCGTCCAATACTATGGGTCAATACTATGGGCTAATATAAACTACGGATCAACAAATACTACGGGACGACTTACAAAGCATATGCGTCCAACAACAATATACTAACATAGTAAAGAGAAGGGTTGCCATAGGTTCCTAACAGTCGAGGGTTCAACCCTCCCTACAACCATCATTCTGAGAAACATAACTAAGCTTCAATCCTAATCACCCATAAGTGTTATCAAAACATTTCTTTCCAAAGATAACAAAAGGCCGAGATTTAAACACTTCGAAATCTTTTTCCAAGATAAGTATTTTATCACTAAAAATTTACATAGTAAGCGTTGAGAAACCAACGTAGGGCAAGTCGACGGTTCAATCCTCCCTTAACCGAATTTTCCACACAACTTAAAAACATTACAACCACTGTAAAAACTAAAACATAAAAACGAAACCAAAGTCTCGGCTAATCAATGAAGACCGGCATTGTGCCAAAGATTCACCCCAAAAATATTCTGAGTACTATGGATGCCCACAAGGAAGTCACTAAGGCTTACCAGGGATTTTAAGATCTTATATTTTCCTGTCTGGCTGAACTTAAAACAATTGCCGAGGAAAGACCTGCCAGAAGAACAACGAATGAGTGGTTAAACCTTGGTTTAGACTAGTTCTTAAAACTTAAACATGGTTAGCTTAAAACACTTGACGAAATACACATTACCTGCAAAACTCTTGTAGCATGCATGAATTCTCCTGCGACATATCAATCTTTCAACATCAACACTATAGGTGCTTGGACTCACCATCGAATCTAGCAAGGTTAAATAGTATAGTAAAAGCTAGGCTCATATAACTGTTGGTGACAAAATTCAAGTTACAGGTCTCAGTATCAAACCCCGGGAGAGATGCTTGCAGACCACTATTACAAACCCTAAGAACCCGAGAGCCTGTCGGCCTCTCCACCCTCACACAATGCAAAAATGCATGCTCCAGGTTATGGCTCGACGAGTAGTTCAACGAGCAATTAGGGTTTAGCACTTCAACTAAGAAACGTCACGTGAAGCCTGGCCACGGGGGATGCTATTAGGATTTCCACCAAAACATAGTTAATGAACTTTAATTGCCATAGCTACCAATTCCAAGTGCTTTCCAACACATGATCCACGGAGACATTAGTTTTTGTCTTCATAAACTGTTTCGACATATAGTAGGATAGGCTTATAATCAAACTCATATTATATAGTTCTAATTAGAGTATTTCGAATAGCCCGATTCGTATGTTAGGAATTTAGTCAAGTCTTTAATTGTATAGTTTTGAATCATGGTAATTCGAAGATGCTATATTATGCATAAAGCATAAGGTTGTGCATATAGTTTATAAATATCGATGATAGTATAGATGCATAAGAATTACAACTACTAGCAATAGTATTTAATATTATAGTTATAAATAGGTCTAATATAGAGGTTAACACATGGTATAAAACCCTTAGTGTAGGGTTTGGTCATAATCGAAGTTTGATCACTTTACACCATGACTAGTTACAATTAAAATAATGATTTTTAAACATGATTTTTGTGTAGGAAGTTTAAATGCTATGTAAAGTTATAAGATGAAAATGACTTATGCATTTATCATACCCTTCCAACTATATAACAACTTTAGGCGACATTGTATTGAGTAAACCTACAAAACTGATGATCGAAGCTAACATAGATCTCACCCTTGGAAAAATCTAGTTCTTTATACTTATAAACATCGGAGGCTATTGAAAGTTTTAAACAAGTCCTTTTACATACATTGTAAATACTTCAGAAAAAATCGCGATCTTACCTGTGATCTACAACAGAAGATCAAGTGCGTTAAGCTATACAGCTAAGTAATCCTTGGGGTGCCCATAGGAACCCTTCTTTATCAAGAAAATCAAATAGTTAGTACTTATTATTAAAATAGTAATAAAGGTAATCGACATTACTTATGCATTTAAAGACACAACCATATTTAGTCAGAATACAAAGTGGTATTAAAACATCCAACAGTAATTAACAAACATGAATGCATACTTTTAATCAATACAACAAACGTAGCAAGAATTTTACGTAACATGCTTATAAAATTGATGACTAATTGAAGAAGTGTCGTCAATAGGATTTCGTCTAATTAAACAAATTAATCTTTATTATAATTCCGCATAGCGATAATAAGAATTTAATTCTACTTAGGAAAATTTTAATTTTTACTGAAATTTTTGGATGTTACAAATGATTACTGCTAGGATAGGGAACTCCTCCAACATAAGTATTTCCCCCAGGAAAATGGAATCCACCAGGAGCACTAGTGCCCTTAGTGGATGGGAAGTTATGAGAAACATTACTACTTGTTTGGTGTAAAATTAGTCACAGCAGATCTATTGAACAAGAATATCAATCACAAAGATGTAAAACAATTTGGAGTAAAAACTATGTAAGAGAGATGCATCAGTGCTCTATAATCTAGAATGATAGAATTACAATACAATACTGTCACAATGAGTGAGCAATTCGAATTATCTAAGGAGGTCATTCGAATATACTACATGGCATAGCTTGGCTCCAACTAGGATTCCTCATCATCAATCAGTGGTGGTCATCAATGCACAAGTAACTGTCAGACAGGTGTCAAACTGAGTCTAACTGAGTGTAATAAGTGTAACTGATGGTAACTGACACTAATCTAGGGATGGAAGCTTAGTGGAGGGTGCATGAGGAGTTAACTGGACTCAGAATAGGTAGTCATGTCTCATCAGAGGTCAATCAGAGTGATAACATCAGTGAGGAGTCAGTCTAGCCTCAAATCAAGGAAAGACTGGTGGCTAACTGAAGTGAACTGGACTGGTAGGTGAGAAAAGGTGCTCTTCTGCAGTGGAAGGTGATAAGTGGGCGCATGAATGGATAGGAGGACTAAATATGAGTGGAAAGTAGCTCCCGAGTGCAGGGAGACTAGGGACTAGGTGCTGGAGGTACCAAACTGATGATTGGGCAGCATGAGGATGCATGCATGCATGCAGAGTGCATGCAAAAGTACATACTGAATGATGAGATATCCTAAAACCCCCCCTCAAGCTATATTATGATGTAAAAAATAAAATACAGGGCCTTGGTTACTGAGACCAAAAGTCACCCCAATACAATAATCCAAAAAATGCTGAAAATAAGCAAGTGAGGAAAGAGGGAAAACCCAGTGGGAAGAAAGCCCCCCCTCAAGCTAAACATAATAATGGATCTAATCTATCTCCACCATGATGGAACTCACCCCCAACAGTGAACGGAGGTAAGATAACTTCTTCTCAGTGAAGCTCTTGGTGAAGATGTCTGCAATTTGCTCATCGGTAGGGAAATATTGCAGAATGATAGTGTGATCATGCACCAACTCTCGGATGTAGTGCATATGAATCTCAATGTGTTTGGTCCTCTTCCACTAAACTGGATCGATGGAGATCTTAATAGAACTTTGATTGTCACAAAATAGGATAGTCAAAGTAGTGCTACCAAAATCAAACTCGGAATGAATACCCTGCAACCAAACTGCCTGAATGCAGGCATTGACTGCCCCTCGATACTCTGCCTCTGCTGAAGAAAGTGCAATGGCTGCCTGCTTTTGTGAAGAACCTGCAATAATTAATTAATGAAAACACACAAAATAGTAGAAATAATAGAACTCGGAATCACTTTTATATTGATCGCAGGCCACTTCGAGGGGGTAACCTCCTTTGAGCAAGCTCAATACAAATAACTTCACAGTACCTTCATTAGTCTCAACACAAACTTATATACTAAGTCCAGGCACCAATACCATGTGTCAATACAAACCATGGGCCAATACAAAATATGGATCAACAATTACTACGGGACAACTTACAAAGCATATGCGTCCAACAACAATAATAAAAACTATGGATCAACAAATACTACGGGACGACTTACAAAGCATATGCGTCCAACAACAATATACTAACAAAGTAAATAGAAGGGTTGACATGGGTTCCTAACATCCCCTCTCCCTTAGAAAAATATTTGTCCTCAAAGCTTTAGATGTGGAAATTGATGCAGAATCTGAAGGAGTGGTTCCCCTGTAGCATCCTCGGGTTCATTCCGGTCCACTGATGCCTTTTGAGTTTCAGGGAGGATTGCTTGGAAGGATGTAGACGAAGAAGGACCATATCAGCTGCGTGAAAAGTGCGCTCAAAATGGTGTTGATTGGCTTGTTGTTTCAATCGAATTCTTGCCATGTGAATATTTTCCTACAGAATGAGAAGAATCTGATCGCGGTTTCGAAGAACCGAAGCAATTTCCTGAATTGGGGAGTTGCTGAGCGTGTATGGAAGAAGAACTGGCGGTGCCTGTCCATAAAATGATTCATATGGTGTCCTTTTAGATGTGGTATTGTACCACTGGAGCAGTCCCGAAAGGAGTGTCATTTCACCCTTGTTGCCCTGGAAAGTATCACACTCAACCACCATCTGGTGAATTTTCATTTTCAGTCCCTTCCAAAAGAAGTTACATTGTTCCCGGTCATAGGTTTTGAGGAACCCAGAGTGCCCTGCCAATGAAGAAGCATGGAGTTCATAGAAGAGATAGCCCTGTTCAACAGATTGCAACCAATTTGGAACAAGCAGAGAAATAGTTGTAAGAGAAACTGGGTCATCAAATTGGTGAGAAGGAGCATTTGCCACCATATTATCCTTACCCTTCTTGTAAGTGATCACATAGTCATAACCCATGAGTTGGATAACCCATTTCCAGTGTGCTGGTGAGGAGACCCGTTGTTCCAGAAAATGTTCCAGACTCTGGAGATCAGTCTTGATGCAGAAATAATTTCCTAGTAGGGATGGCTTCCACTTCTATACTGCAGGAAAAATAGCCATCATTTCCTGCTGAGATGTAGATGCGTATAAATGCTTACCGAAAAGGTCCCTTGAAGGCGCAAAGCCCGCTGGTGCAACAAAGACACTTGCAAATCTATCCAAGGAAGTAGTGGAGACCATTGGTGGGTGCATTTAGATGGAATGGAGCTGAGCGATGACACCATGTGAATTCTTCTTAAGGATCTTTTCCAGGCGATGTGAATTGATGATGCAGAGAGACCCTGGTTGTAAGCCCATAAATTTGTGTTGTGTCCCATTGACTGAAAACTGCATCCAAAGTTCAGCAAAATCCCATAAGATGGGGCCAAGTGTGCGTAACCATTGAACGCCCAAAACCACATCACATCTGCTTAAGGACAAGGCAAACATGTCAGAGCGCAGGTTATAATATTCCAGAGAGATATGCACATTGTGACACTTTCCCTTGCAAGGTAAGGTTCCCCCATTGGCAATCATGACTTCAAAGTTGGAGCAAGGATGGAAAAAACAATCAGCATGTTTGGCGATCCAAGGGTCAATGAAGTTATGAGTGCTACCAGAATCAATGAGTATTGTAAGAGGAAGATTCTTGAAGTAACCCCTGACCCACATTGTTTGGGGGGTGGTGACGTCGGATAAAGAATGGAGAGATATCTCTGGGAGGTCTTCCTGAGATGGGAAGTCAATAGGAGGCTCCTGAATGTTGACCTGATCATCCGGTGTATCTGGAGCTTCTTCACCAACTTCAGAGGCGGGCAGAGAATCCACATCCAAGAGATAGAGCTTTTGTTGAACACATCTATGTCCCCGAGTGAATTTTTCATCATAATTATAACAAAGACCTTTTTCTCTATGTGCCTGCATCTCTGTTTCGGACAAATGCTTGATAGGAGTTGGTCAAGGAGCTAGAGGGATGGGAGGTCGTTGAGAACCCATATTTTGGAAGGGAACAAAAGTGGGTTTGGAGCGCTGTTGGGCGGCAATCTTGTCTTCTGCCAACTTAGCCAACCCCAGGGCTTCCATCATTGTGTTGGGACATAATATTTTGACCTCTGGGCGGATTTCATCCTTAAGACCACTGATAAAATAACTCCTGTAGAAGTCATCAGACAATCCTTCTGTGTGGTTGGCTAGTTTTTCAAATTCTGTCTAATACTCTCTCACAGTGCCAATTTGACGAAGTTTAGTGAGTGCTCCGGTGAAGTCATCAAAAGCACTAGGACCAAATCGTTGCAAAAGGAGTTGGAAAAAATCTTTCCATTTTGGCTCGTCATGAGCCTTGATGTACCAACGGTACCATTGAAGGGATTCCTGTTCCAAATTAAAGGATGCAAGTGGAACTTTTTGGACATCAAAAGTATTATGCAGACTGAAATATTGTTCTGCACGATAGATCCATCCAGTCGGATTAGTACCATTGAAGCAAGGAAATTCAAGCTTCAGACCACAGAAAGTGATGGAAGAAGAGAACCCATTGGCTGCAGAAGATTCTTTCTATCGGTTATTGTTCATGGCTGAATGCTAAAGATGGAGGCTGAGAAATGTTTCATCTAGATCTTGGAGTTTGGTTTGGATGGCTACAAGTGCTTCCTCCATGGTTTTTGTTCCTACGCGGGTGACAACCATAACCAGGAGTTTTTTTTTTCTTTTTTTTGGGGGGGTGGATAGAAAAACACAAACAAAAGCTTATTTAGTAAAGGGAAATTTGGATTTGGGAAAACTTGGATGGGTAATTGGGGTTTGACTAGGTTTTGGACACTTTCTTATGGATAGGGAAGAGAAAAATGGGGATTTCAGAAGCGGGGTGAAAGAATGAGAAAATTTGTCAAAGAGGGACAAAGAGGCAGAAATAGGGAATGAACACGGTGGCAAAATTTGGAGGCGAGTGGGTGAAAATTGAAGAAGTTATGGAAAACCCTAAAAATAGAAAAATGTGAGATTTATGGCTTTGGGAATTAGAATTTGGGATAGGGTCTTCAGGAATGAAATATGTAGAATGGGATTGCAGGGGTGTCCGGGAAGTTTCAAGGGAAACGGAGTTAAAACAAGAGAGATATGGCGAAAAAACGGAATGGATCTGCAACGACGCGGAAGGGATCGGAAACAGATAGATCTGCAACGGCGCGGAAGGGATCAGAAACAGATAGATCTGCAATAGCGCGGAAGGGATCGGCAACAGATGGATCTGAAACAGCGTCGAATGGATAAAAATAGCTAGATATGAAACGGCTGGATCTGAAATGACTGTAAGAATGGATCTTAAACGACTCGGAATGGATCTGAAACGGCTGGATCTAAAATGACTTGGAATGGATCTGAAACGGCGCGGAAGTGATCGACAACAGTTCACTTGAAAATGGATATGGACCCTAGGTATTTGCGGCTTCCTATCAGTTCAGGGGATTCACTCGGCCACCAATGCTGTCTGACAGCTTGCGTATTGGGGCAGTACCCCTCACTCCACGATTCAGGTAAAACTGATAACAACTTTTCCACAAATGACAACTCTTGGTTTGCCTCACGGGTGGGAACTAGTCAATCAGGTAGGGGTCGTGGCCCTTTTCGCTGACAGGTCCTCTCAATGGGCCAGCTACTTCAGGGTTCCTGTGGTACTCCTCACAATGAGTTTTAGGGCTTATGCCCAAGTACTTCCCACAGTTAAGTAGATAGGGATTATTTCGAGATCCGAAGCTGTGACAGATGCGAAAAAAATGTTTGGCATAAATTTCACCCAGCGAGCCCAAGAAAGTGCTCTGATACCATATGTGAAGAACCTGCAATAATTAATTAATGAAAACACATGAAATAGCAGAAATAACAGAACTCGGAATCAATTTTATATTGATCGCAGGCAACTTCGAGGGGGCAACCTCCTTTTAGCAAGCTCAATACAAATAACTTCACAGTACCTTCATTGGTCTCAACACAAACATATATACCAAGTCCAAGCACCAATACCATGGGTCAATACCATGTGTCAATACAAACCATGGGCCAATACAAAATATGGATCAACAATTACTACGGGACGAATTACAAAACATATGCGTCCAACAACAATAATACAAACTATGGATCAACAAATACTACGGGACAACTTACAAAGCATATGCGTCCAACAACAATATACTAACAAAGTAAATAGAAGGGTTGACATGGGTTCCTAACATCTTTTTGGTTGACCAGAAAACAGGGCCATGGCCAATCATGAAAACATATCCGGAAATGGACTTCCGATCTATGCTATCACCTGCCTAATATGAATCAGTAAAACCAATGAACTCTAGCTCAGAATCTGCATCATAATGTATGCCAAAATGTCTCGTACCTTGCACATACTGCAAGATCCGCTTGGCTTCCCGCCAATGAAGCTCATGGGGATGATGCATATACCTTGATACATCACTCACAGCATATCAAATATCAGGCCTTGAGTGTGTCAAGTAAAGTAGTGAACCAATCAACTGTCGATACATAGTGCAATCTGCAAGCGGTGTGGAATTTCCCTCTTCAAGACTGATTCCTGAGAGGAATGGAAACGGAGCAGCCTTACATTTTTCCATATTAAACTTTAATAGCAGGTCTTTAACATACTTTTGCTGAGATAATGTGATCCCATCAAATTTTTGAGCTATCTCCAAGCCCAAAAATTGCTTAAGCAAGCCCAAATTGCTCATATCAAAAGCTAGATTTAAAGCGGTTTTCAGCTTGTTAATTGTAAGGAGAGTGCTACCAGTAATGAGAATATCATCAAAATATAAAACATCAATCATAAAATTACCTTTAACTTGTTGTAGGTACACATTCGGATCAGATTTTCATCTTTTGAAATTCTGAGAAAGAAGGAAGGAGTCCATCTTTGCGTACCAAGCTCTTGGGGCCTGTTTCAATCCATACAAAGATTTCTTCAACCTGCAAACTAATGATGGATCTGATATGTATCCTTCTGGATGATTCATATATACTTCTTCATCAAGGTATCCATGTAAAAAAGCACTCTTCACATCCATATGGTGCACTTCCCAGTGCTTGGATGCGGAAATGGCCAAAACTAGGCGGATGGAATCCATCTTTGCAACTGGTGCAAAGGTCTCAGTGTAGTCCACACCTTGGACTTGGGAGAAACCTTTTTCCACCAACCTAGATTTGTATTTGTTGATAGAGCCATCATCAACAACTTTCTTGCAGTAGATCCACTTGCATTGAACTAATTTTCTTCCAAGTGGAAGAGAAACTAGCTCCAATGTATTGTTCTTTTGAAGAGAACTGTACTCTTCATCCATGGCGGTTTGCCATCATGGATCTCGGTGGGAATGATAGTATGAATTGAGATTTGAACCAATCATCAAATAAAATTTCTCAGATAATAATGGATCAGAAAATGAAATATCCATACCTGTTCTTTGATAGTCTTCTCTTTTTCTCCTTGGATCAGCAGGATTTCCAATGTTTGGAGCAGCAGAATGTAGAGTGTTTTGGGCCCACTTTGGTAGCTGAGGAGGATCATTGTGGTCTGATTATGAACTTGATATGTCATGGCCATCAAAGTCTAATAAAATATCAGAGATATTAGATCCAATGCTTTCTTCATATTCTCTTTAATCTTCATCTTGTGGAGGCTACGGATCGGCAGTGTTTTCCTCAACTAGTTTCAGATCTAGCAGTAGTTCTTCAAACTTCACACTTCGCTCTATGAATATCTTTTTGGATCTGATATTCATGAGTTTATATGATTTTGATTCTTCCCCATATCCTATCAGGATACATTCAATACTTTGTGGATCTAAATCTGTTCTCTTATCAGAAGGAATTCTAGCCCATGTAGTGGAGCCAAAAACCCTCAAATTAGACACATTCGGTTTGCGACCAAAGAATGCTTCGAAAGGAGTTTTACCTTTCACAGATGAATGTGGAACTCGGTTCTGAATGTATTCAGAAACATTAATGGCTTCAGCCCAAACATTTGCAGCCAAACCTTTTGACTCAAGCATGCAGGTAGCCATCTCTTTCAGTGACCGATTCTTCCTTTCCGCTACACCGTTCTGTTGGGGTGTGTAGGGAATTGTATGATGGATATGAATTCCTCTTTCGGAACAAATTTGCAGCAACTCAGTCTTGATATATTCTCCGCCATTATCATATCTAAGATATTTTATCTTGCTCTCAGTGGCAGCCTCAACAGAAGCCTTAAAATCCTTGAATTTTCCAAGCACTTCTGACTGGTTTTTGAGAAAAAATACCCAAGTAAAGCGGGAGAAATCATCGATGAATGTCAAAACATACCTTGAACCATTCATGGACATATTTGGCAGTGGACCACTGATATCAGAATGTATGAGGCCCAAAATAGTAGAAGCTCTGCTAGCTTTGTCGCGGTCAAACTTGTGCTCAGGGTGCTTCCCAACAATGCAACCGGGGCAGATTCCCTTCAAGGAACGGAGTTGTGGAAGACCATCAACCATGGATTTATGTTGTAACAATAGAAAATACTTGTAATTAAGGTGTCCAAACCTTTCATTCCAATGCATACTAACCTCGTTTCCATGAGTGAGGAGAGCAGTGGGCTTTTCAAGTGGCACAAAGTGAAAAAACTCATAGTATTTTGCAGTGTGGTTTGCCTTTCCGACTGCAATAAGTATTCGACTTTATATATAAAAAAATTTCAACTTTGATTGGTGTTAACACCTAAAAAGTGCTCACTAGCTCATTCCCTTATTCACATGACCCATTTGTCCACTTTTCCACCATCTGAGCCTCTGAAACCAACAAAAGGTCACCAAAAGACCTTAGTACACCCCTTTTTCCATTAAAAAAGATTATTTTTCCTGAAAAACATAAAAAACCCTAAAAAAGGGTCGAAATTCCCAAAAATATTAAAAAGGGAATTAAAATATTATTTTTATTCAAAAAAGGAAAAAGGAGGGAAAAGTACCTAAACCATGTTGGTCAATACCATTTGGTTTCCACAAAACCACAAATGGTATTCCCCACCACCAAAACCTATAAAAAGGTGGTAGGGGCTCCTCATTTCACATCCATCCATTATCTCATCCTCATGCTGCCGAAATCTTCCTTGAGCATTTTGGCCATTGTAAGCAACCTTGGAGAAGGAGACCTCTTGGAGCTTGGAGCTACTCATCTTGGGAGTTGCTCAACATCAACCTTCACCATTGAAGGTATTATCGCAAGCACTTGCTTGCCCCCCACTTTTCAATACAAATTCATTCTTTAATATTTTCTTGTTCTTGTTTTTTAAATGTTTACACTATTTGCTTATATTCTTGCATAGATCCATGATTAGTTTAGTTTAGATTAGTTTCTTGTTTAATTCTATTGAAACTGCTGCTACTAGTTAGCAGGTGCCCATAGCACTAAGCCTGGTTGCAAAATCGGGCCAACAGTTTTTGGCGACTCCGCTGGTTTTTGAACAATAGATCTCTAGTTTTGCTTTCAATCTTAGTTTTTTATTAGTTTTTAGCCTTTAGATCCATAGATCTGCCATCCTAGATAGCAGATCCATTGCTGCTCTAGTTTTTGGCCCCATCTATTGCCATTAACAGCCCGGAATTATCAATTTTCGGGTTCGTTTTTCGGCTTCCGCGCACGGCTTTCACCTCGCGGTTTTCAGCCTGACAGTCGCGCGGCTCATCGCGACTTTTCAGCTTTTTTCCGCGCGGTTCCCCGCGGCTTCGCGGCCTATTTCCGCGCTACACAGCGCGGCTTCGCGGTCATTTTCCGCGCGGCTCATCGCTATTGTGCGCCGAAATTCCGCGCTGCACATCGCGGCTTCGCGGTCAAAACCCGCGCTGCCCATCGCGACTGTGCGACAGAAACCCGCGCGGTCCATCGCGACTTTTATCCCAAAACCCGCACGGTCCATCGCGACTTTTAGCCCAAAACCCGCGCGGTCCATCGCGACTTTTAGCCCGAAACCCGCGATGTGATTTTTTGGCCGCGCGGCTCAATTTTCAAACGACCATATCTCCCTCTCCCGAACTCCGTTTGAAACGATTTTTTTTTTCAAATTGGGTGTTTTCGATCAAGGAATCCAAATATTCTATTAGATTTAAGAAATTTTTCATATAAATTTATCTAATATTTTATTTTAGTTTTATTTATCACTTCAGTTCACCCATTTTGGCCCATATTTTCCAGTATTAAAATTCCAGCATTGTTTACAGCCATAGAATTTTTTTTTACTATTTAAATGCACATCTAGAAAGTCTTTTTAAAAATTTTCAAGAAAGTGAAAGAAAGACTTATTTTGCAGTTTATCTAGGTTAAAAAAATTTCCTGTTTACTTCTTTAAAAATCTTTCCCTTAGCAATTTCCTTGAAAAGAAATCCATTTATTTCTTTTAGAAGTAATATTATTTTCTTTTATATTTCAAGAAATCCTTTGTTTTTTGAATAAGTCATTGAAAAGCATTTAATTTCCATTTATTGAAAAAAGTCATAAATATTTGCTTTTTTATTTTTAAAAGATCCTTTATTTTTTGAAAATTTTCTATAAAGCATTTACTTCTTTCAAGTTCAGTTTACAATACCACACGTGCACCCACTCAAACACTTAATTGAACTGAGCTTTAAAACTTACCCTAATTTCAACACACTTTTAACCTCACTTGGGGAACACTAAAAGAACTTTGTAGCTAGGTAGTATTGGGGGGATAGGTGTTCCAATAACACCCCTCAGTTATTACATCTGAGACATAGAAGTTGTCCATTTAGGGAGCTAAAATCTCTTAGTATTTATTGGCGCGGTCACAACCGGTTTGTGGGAAGGCCTCTCCCCTAGGAGGGTTGAAGTCGCGAGGATGGTTCCGGAAGCCTGAGTGGAATACCGAAATCCATTCAGTAACCGAAGGGCTACCATTCGCAGTTCTCGGGATATCCCTGTATTGGGATATTGCGATCAAAGGACCAAACGGCAGATTTACCTTTTCTCGACGCGTCATGAACGGAGTATCCTAGTAGCCTTTCTTTAGGATTGATTACCCGGTGTCCCTCCCGGTAGGGGGATATCTAGCCGTTGTCTCAACACTCATATTGTCTGACTTGGATTTCATCACCTTGCAGAGGATATCGTTTGTTGAGTCACAATACTTTTAGTTAGGTGTTTGCATGATTCAACCCACCTTTGGTCTAGTTACACCTATTTTTTCTACAAGCTGTTTGCATGTTGGTACTCTGACCATTTGTTGCATCCCTCCACTTATTGTAGCACAGCTGCTAGAATAAGTGCCTTTTTTGAGGTTGATTTTTTGGCCTGAGAGCCTTCATTTTCACTCCCCTTCTTGCACCCTTGGTTGCATTAGGGTTTTGAGTTTTTTATACATTACCATTTTACACATACAGATTTTTCCACAAAAACTTATTTTCTCACCATTGAGAATTTTAGACGCTCTCGTCGTCTACAGGGTGAACTCCCAGAGTTCAGTCTACTTGGCTCGCCACGTCACCGACGCCAAGCCTTATCCCTTGACTCAACACATCGTCGGTCAACTAGACAGTCATCAGATTCTGACACGCCTCACTTCACTTCTGATTCTGAGGCAGAATCCGAAAACCCCACTGCGTTATTCCCAACCAACATTATGTCTGGAACACCATTTGATCCACTCTTTACCAGCACCATAGGTGAGACATCCACAGACCCTTCTGCTGCTGTGCCATCCATGGCAACGACCACCCCCCTGGGTATGCCCAACATGGGAAACACTCCACATTTAGGAATGCCCAACACAGGGCCACCTCCTGTTATAGGAATTCCCAACACAGGGCCACCACCTGTTATGGGTATGCCCAACATAGGGGTCACACCCCCTCTGGTTTCCAAAAACCCTATCCCAGGAATCCCCACTGCTATTCCTAACCCAAGTGTAACCCATGTTGCACTTGGAGGCGCTGGCCCATACCAGACCACACCTATCGGAGGGCACATACCCTCCATACCTAGCATACCTTTAGGCACTACTAGACCCCTACATCGTACCACAATGACTAGGCATGTCCAAGTTCCAGTCACTACATCTGCTAGCTTACCGTACATGGCAAGTCTGAACCTGCCAGACTTAGCTAGGCTCACCAATGACCCCATCAGACACGATCCTGTGTGGCCTCACATGCCCACCAAACTCCCCTCTGACATCCCTAAGTTTGAGGGTAAGACGGGTGAAGAACCCCAGAACCATATCATGTCCTTCCATCTATGGTGTTCCTCCAACTCCATAGTGGACGACTCTGTCCGCCTCCGGCTTTTACAACGCACCTTCACTGGCTCTGCAGCCAAGTGGTATATCGAACAGCCCCATGGGACGCATGCCACCTTTACCTCCCTTGCCTCGACCTTCCTGCAGTTCTTTCAGTTACCTGTCCACTATGATGTGGGCGTCGAGATCCTACTGTCTTGCAGACAGAACACGACCACCCACATCACTGACCACATTCATGAGTGGCGTCGACGTCGAAGCCTCTGCAAAATTAAGTTAGACGACCGTATATTCCTAGATTGGTTTCTAAAATCCCTTCTCCCTCTCATTGCGAAGGACGTGGCATCCGAAAGACCCCAGTCTGAAGAAGAGGCCATCCTCAAAGCCCAACAGTTTGATCTCATTTACGCCCAGTCGGGTTATCTGTATACCATTATACCGGACGCCCCTCGGGGTGAGTCATCCCAACATGATGTGCCGGGGGCATCCCATGCCGCTGATGGCATCATTGGTCGTATGGTATCGCATCCCCAACCCTTTTCCATTGCACATCCTAGCCATGGTCCCGACCTTTCGCGGGCTACATCTCAGTCTGGAGCAACCAGTTCATATGCTCCCATGGCACATCACCACCATACCCATGGACCTTCATGTCCACCTCAGTGTTTTGGTCATGCACCATCTGCATACGCCCCCCCAGCTGTACCTCAACCAGTATACTACCCACAGCAAGTTGTGGCAGCTAACCCAACACCTCCAATAGCTCAGGGTTACCAACAACCCCAGCAGGTCAATGGACCACCTCCAGCCCCACATGCTTATTATCCACCACAACCTGCTCCCGCACCTGCGACGAACCAAAATCCTCCCACTGCTCAAGGGCAAGTGTACACACAGCAAAACCAGCCCCAGAACCAAAACAACCAGCGCAACCAAGGTGCGCAACAGAACTGTGGTAGAGGTCGTAACCGCGGCAATAACCAACAACATCAGCAAGGTCCTCCACCTCCCAATCCTCTGCAGAATAACAATGCTACTCCTCCCAACCGCAATCCGGATTGGAATCCTAAGCAGCCTAGAAATAATAACCTCAGAACAAACCACCCTTTTTCTATCTGCGGGGTTTATGGTCATTACACGCATTCTTGCCCACATTTGGAGTGAGCTCGGCAACTCTGGACCGACGATGCCCATCGTCAAGGGCAAGCGGCTCCTCAGCCATCACCCAACCCTCCACCACCTCAACATCAACCCTTGGTGCTGCAAAACCCCTTTCCAAACCAGGGTGTATTGAACACTCAGCCGTTAGCCCCCCCTCATGGCAACGTGCCACCACAGCAGATCACTTATGCAGCCCCTGATCAACCCATGTTTTATTCAGGTACTCACCACTTGTTGATGATGTCAACCGCCGATGCCAACCTCCAAACCCGTCGGAACCAATATGGCTCCACTTCTGAAGCCCCTCCCACCGACAAGAACACTAACCTTAATCCCACAGATCAAACGTTACGTATACCTCCGGATCCACTTGATGGCGCTTCCAAAGCACCTTGCTTCCCACTTCGTCGCATCAACAGTAATCCCAATGCTCGCGCTGCGTCGAATTACAACATTGTCGACGACTTAGCCCAGTCTCCTGCAGCCATGTCTGCTTTAGAAGTTTTGAAAAACTGTCCTTCGCAACGCAAAATTTTTCTCTCTGCCATTGGCGCCATTGACCCCAATGATTCACAGCTGATCGCATTCGATTCAGACCAGTCTGAACCACGCCTGCCTTCCTCTTTAGCATTCCAAGTTTTCGTTTCTGTTCGGAATCTTGTTATCCATCGGTGCATTATCGATGAAGGGGCCTCTACATGCATCATGTCCACTTTCGTTTGACAGAAGTTGGGATCCCCTACTCTCCAGCAGTCCACCACTGCATTGCGAGCCTATGACGGCCGTTCGGCACAACCCCAAGGTGTATTAGCTAATGTCCCCGTCCAGCTGGCGGGTAAAACCGTCCTCATTGACATTGAGGTCATCAATGCCCAACTATACTATAACCTTTTACTTGGTCGCAGCTACATGTATGCCATGCAGGCTGTTGCCTCATCCGTATTTCGCACCATGCAGTTCCCCCATGAGGGACGCGTGGTCAAGGTCGACCAGCTCACCTATTACGATCCCAAGGCCCCCGCCACACCTGAAAATGTTCTCCCCATGGTTGAACAACCTGTATGTGGTGCAACTACCTCATTCATTTCCTCAGTAGGACCCAGACTTTACTCCGAGGCGCCGATGACCTCTACATTCCAAGCCATTCCACCACCGTCACCGGAGACCCACGTTGCGAACCTCTGTACTCTTTCACAGAATACACCAACACCCGGTAATCAACCACCTTTGTTACCCAAACCACCATTGGTCCCTAGTCACATTGGGGTTACACCCATCCACACAATCCCCTTTCTATTTCCTCCTTCGGGTGTAGTAAGCGCCCCGGTTATGGCTACCCTTAGCCTCCCCGGGTTAACATTGGGATTACCCGTGTGGTATATTTCGCCTCCCGTTCCCCCGCCGACACCAAATGTCATCCTGCAGCCGGTGCAACCCATCATCACTTCTACCCAACCACCTCCCGGTATCACTACTCCTTCGTCATCGACGAATCCACCTCCACTCATCAGGCCCACTGGGGGCAGAGGCCCACAACCATACACTGCGGTACCCCCACCCAAGGTGGTTAAACCTCCCCCCGTATTCCGTACTCCTCCAAAATGATCGCTGTGTGATGAGTTAGGCCATCCAACACATCAGTGTCCGCAGTTACCTGCATTGCAGGAACACATGCAAATGTTGGACGACGACCCCAACATCCCGGTGGTCAAACTAGATCCAAACCCCATGCGTCGTGATAAATCACTGCGTACCAACCACCCATGTGCGATATGCGGTATTTACGGCCACTACTCCCATAACTGTCCTGACATCCCAGATTACAGAGCAGCCCTCTACGAGATGAACAATTTGGACCTTGAGATGGCACCCCCTACTATCGAGGAGATCTACCCTCCCGCATCATCCTCATCCGGAGAGATTAACACCATTTACACAGTTTCCACTGGATACCCCTCTGTCCGGTCGGCCCCTTCAATTGATCCCTTAGACACACATGTTCAACCCTTTCAAATCGACGAGGAAACCACATGTCCACAACATGGGGGCAGGCCCAAAACCTTGCTTACTCATCATCATCGTGATTCTCGTCGAAGATACTGGAGGCATCCACCCCACAAAGGGAATCCCCCATCATCATATCATCACTTCAGTATGCCACCACAACCCACAGCCTCATGGTATAACACCCTGCTAGCAGTTGCTCAATGCCCTATTGATCTCTCTCTGAGACAACATCTGCACCACATTGACACCTCTGAGTTAGGGGGCATAATAGATTACCTTGACCCCGGGATAGGGGGCATGATCAATCGTTTTGAACCTTCCCCATCATCTCTATCTCAACACCTCAATGAGCCCATCGTTCAAACCAACACATATGTGATCCACAATCACAAACCCCATGCACATAGCATGGGGGCAGGTCATTAACCCTGCTCACTTTTTCATATTCGTGATCTCAACCATTTTTGAGTTCACGTGTCACTTGTATATTTGAGTTGATTTTATACACATGGTATTTCCCCCCGCGGGTCATCATTTATCCCCACCACTGCATCATTGGCTTGGTGTGTGTCATTTGATACACAGAAAGTAGATTTGAAGCCAAGGAAGGAACATAAAGAACATTATGAAAACTTCCATGCTCTAAATGGATGGTACCTTTACCCTTTGAAGAAATTTTTGAGTCATCTCCCAAATGGATGGGGAGGGAGCTGCTTGGATCAAATGAAGAGAAGGAGTCAATATTTTCAACCATATGATTATAGGCACTGGAATCTATCAGTAGAGTGGTGGGTTTCGAAACATTTGACATGAGTGCTTGACCTCTTTCATGATCATCATTTCTATCCTTCTTCCGTGCACTGTCAGGAAGACATATGTTGTTCTTTTCCAAAAGGAGGGACATTTGATCTATTGTTTTCTTCATGCATGAACTTTCAGGATGAAATCCATGGTTGCAATATGAACACTTAGATTTTTCTTTACCCTCTTTACCCTTTTTCTTGTTCCTTGAACCGGATGGTGCATCTGATTGCTTGCCTTTCTCTCTTTGCTTGTTTGGTTCGAATTTGGGCTTCTCTTTCTTTTTCTTTCCTTTGCCATTCGAATTCTTGGATCCATGAACAAATAGGGATGAATATTTGGAGCTTATGGACCCCATTTGAATCAACTTGTCATGCTCTTTCGTAATGGATTCAATGAAGGCATTCAAGGTAGGCATCTTCCAATTCGGGGTAGTTAGCCAACCGAAATTGAAAGTAGAGACAAATACCGAGAAATATTTACCAAGATTTGAAATAATGGAGAGGATCAATTGCTTATCCTCTTTCACAACACCATTGCTCTTCAACTGCAATGCCAAGTGTTTGAATCTTGTGAAAAACTCATTGATGGTCTCGAAATTCTCAGGACTAAATGCAATCAATTCATTTTCCAATTGAAAGGCTTTAAGCTCGTCCTGCTTGCCAAAACGTTTGTCAAGTTGCTCCCATATTGCTTTTGTAGACTTCAATACGCTGAGATGGAAATGAAGATCCTTGGAGATGGAGAGGCAAAGAAGACCATAAGCTTCATCAAGCTTATTGAAGTATTTTGATTGTTCAATGAGAGTGTTTGACTCCAATTCGAGGCCCATGGTGACTCTATAGAACCCTTTTGAGCGCAATATTATCTCCATGTCATATTTCCAATCAAAATAATTGAAAGGAATTAGCATAGGCTTTGAAGAAGTGGAATCCATCACTTAAAACGAGTGTAATTGATGAAGGAGAACCTACAAATCACAAGGTAGTGAATGCACTTGATGGAGAAGATTATCCTGCAAATCACAATCAAAACAAGAACAGTAAGGTTGAACAATCCACCCTTTTAGAGTTGCATCACACCTGGTATTGGAGATCAAGCAAGCTTGAATGGATCCAATGTATCAAATCCAAGAATTATGTGGAAAACTCAAGCTTTTGGAGTGGATTGGAGTGTATTTTATGCTTTGCATGCACATGAGCGAATGCACATGAGATCTTTCATGCCAAAAATTCAGTAATTTTGAGCAAATTCACTCAAATATTCATGTAGAACACCTATAGGAGAGAGATCTTGTCCCTGCAATGGCTCTGATACCATGTAAAATTAGTCACAACAGATCTATTGAATAAGAATATCAATCACAAAGATGTAAAACAATTTGGAGTAAAAACTGTGCAAGAGAGATGCATCAGTGCTCTATAATCCAGAATGATAGAATTACAATACAATACTGTCACAATGAGTGAGAAATTCAAATTAGCCAAGGAGGTCATTTGAATATACTGCATGGCATAGCTTGCCTCCAACTAGGAGTCCTCATCGTCAATCAGTGGTGGTCATCAATGCACATTTAACTGTCAGACAGGTTTCAGACTGAGTCTAACTGAGTGTAATAAGTGTAACTGATGGTAAGTGGCACTAATATAGGGATTGAGGCTTAGTGGAGGGCGCATGAGGATTTAAATGGACTCAGAATAGGTAGTCATGTCTCATCGGAGGTCAATCGGAGTGATAACAACAGTGAGGAGTCAGTCTAGCCTCAAATCAAGGAAAGACTGGTGGATAACTGAAGTGAACTGGACTGGTAGGTGAGAAAAGGCGCCCTTCTGCAGTGGAAGGTGAGAAGTGGGTGCATGACTGGCTAGGAGGGATAAATCTGAGTGGAAAGTAGCTCCTGAGTGCTGGGAGACTAGGGACTAGGTGCTGGAGGTACCAAACTGATGACTGGGAAGCATGCGGATGCATGCATGCAGAGTGCATGCAAAAGTACATAATGAATGATGAGATATCCTAACATTTGGAAGGGTAAAATTTCAGACATAGGTGTGCTTCCAGTAAAGGGAATATTACTAGGAACATTAGACCCTCCCATGGGTTGGGTACTTTCGAAATATTTCCCCCCTTGAGAGGGAGGCGGGTTGCTTGACCCTATAGATGGGTTCCACCCAAAAGGAAATCCAACATTTGGAATGATACTTCTTGTAGACATGCCAACGGTGGTTTGGGAACTACTGTCAGTAGTAACCGTAGGAAAGGACCTCCATCCAAAATTAAACGTTGAGGATACTTGAGGTGATGATCCACTAGATGGTGGAGTACTAGAATGACCAATGGGTGAAACAATAGGTATTGTTGGTGTCCCCCAAAGGGAAAAAATAGGTTTGTTGGGTGCAGTAGATGGAGAATTTACCTGACTGGTAGATGGTTGTCGATAATTAACCGAAGTTCCTCCTCCATTACCGAGTGAAGATGTGATGGGTTGTTCCATAGCTGAAGATAATGTGGTCCCAAAAATCATATGAATGAACAGTGAAAAGGGATCACCAGGTAAAGGTTGAACATGCTCAAGTTCGGGGATGAAAGGATGGGTCAAGGGTGATTTAAAGTGTGGAACAACACCCTCGTCCACAAATTCAATGTCAAAATGGGTGGTATGAACTGAATAAATTTCAGAATTTATAGTGTCTCTTACCCCTTATGGAGAGGTGACTCACCTTCGAATAGATGGATGTTCCTCCTTGACAAGAGAAAGGCCCCTAATACATCGATATTGAAGAATTGGTATATTGGCCATGGTGAATAATTGAAATTTACAAAACAAAATAACAATCCTAAGGCGAACTACTAAAGAACAAACAACATACCTATAGAAAAATATAGGCTATCAACAAGCAAACCAATTGGCCCAAAGAACTCTTCCAAAAGTCGGTCTCAATCCACCAGTAAAGAGGCAAGAAACAGTTACGATAAGCCCTCTCACTCCCTCAAATACAAGGTCCAAGTGCATGCAGGGCACCCCCAAAGGTAGAGAAAGAAGATGATTTATCGTTTGTCTTATCTACCACAAGAACTTCCCACTTGCAGTCACGTATGCAGATACCTTGGAAAGAGCACTAAGGATACCACTTCACAAAAAGGATTACCGAGCGGAATAGTCACAATTCAAGTTCATACGTGTGGGCAGGGAACATGTGGCATATGTCGAAGAGCTGAATCCTGGACAGGAGGTGTCACCCCGAATACTTCCAACTAACTAAGCCCTAATACACATAATAACCCACTAAGAACACCAAGAGGGGATATCTCTCAAATGCACCTAGGTTGACTGTTTGCTTGACTCATGTGTTATATGAGATTTCTCGGAAAACATCTCTTGTTATGAATGGATTTTCGCTCTTTAGTGACTCTAGTTGCTTTATATGGCCTTGAAGAGTATCCTATCCAATCCTATTCCAAGTCCCTACACCCTAAGATAATGTTGGTTTGCTAGACCAAAAATAAAATTTCTAATATATTTTAATTAAGTGTTTTCTTTTATGGTTATTGATTACTCGAGTAGGTATATTGAGTGAGATTTGGTGATGTGAAAGACTCTAGACCCAAAAGATAGAAAATATGCACGAATGATAATGCACTTCTTTTTCGTTCGATGAAGTTATATCTATGGGAGGGAAGATATTTCTTTTCCTTTTCAATCAATCCAAAAAAATAAATCCCAACAAGATTATGCAAACACTCCAATGCAAATCCAATCAGAAATTTCCATTCTTATGCAATCAAACCGAAAACAAGCACACTAAAGAAGAAGACGGGCACATGCAAATGTAAAATCCTTTTGTTTATAATTATGAAACAAAATAAAACAAGAATATGGATGCAACAAATAGCTTCATGTATTCAAACCAAGCAATACAAAACAATGATCAATAGGACAACTAGAGACCACTGAAACTCATTGCCACATCCCAATGTGTGACAAAGAATGACCAAAAAGATACCCCTGCTATAATACTGACTTAAATGGAGTTTTAGGAACAACAAAAAATGCTAAGATAGTCCTCCAACATCACCACCAAACCATAGGGATCGAATTAGAGACCCAATCACTAATTCAAGAGCTATCAAACACGCTTAAAGAGGAAGGATTGAACTAAATCAAAATCACTCAAACACTTCAAAAGGGGACTATCTAAGGGTTGCACAAAGGTTATGATACTCAATACATAGTTTTGAGAACCAACTAGATAGGGATCTGAGCAAGAACAAACCCAAACTCTTCAAGTTTCCAAAAAGTTGTAATTTATCTCTTGAAGAAAAAAAACTTTTCCAATTTAGGGGTTGATTTTAAAGTTTTTGTAAACAACAGTATGGGATGTTTAGGCCATGGTTCTATTTTTTACCCTGAAAAAAAATACGTGTATACTGGTATCAACACTTTTCTATTTGGGGGGTGTTTTTGGTGTTTTTTTACAAAATTCATTATTTTTATGCCTAGAGTTCTCGTTGATAGTATAAAGATCTCGTTTCATAGTATAAAAATTTGAGGTCTAAAATGGGCCTCCTAAGGAAAATAATAAAATAATATTTATTAATTTTGGAGGAAGAAAGGAAAAAACTACTTTTTTTGTTCGTATTTTCAACATATCTCCCTATGTTTTTACTCAAATTTCGAGCAGGAGCACTCATTGGATGCGAAATTAAATTATGCATCCAACGAATACCCACACAGAATACTTTTGATGAACCCCATCCCATATCTGGGGGGTGTCTTGTAGTTATTGACCCTAGAACATGCCTAGATGTGTATATGGGGCACTTTTTAAAGAAACCTATCCCCCTCTCCATTGCCATAGAAACCTAAAAACCTATCCCAAAACCCCCTCCTCTCTATCTCTCTCCCCTCCTCTCCCTATCCCTTACTAACTCGGGCTATCTTTGTCTCTGCCTCTCTTCCCTACACCTCCGCCTACCTCTAACCACACCTCCCATCTCTCTTTCTCACTCCATACAACTAACACCCTCTCCTCTATCTCTCTCTCTCCCTTCTCTCCCCCCCTAACAATTACTAACCCCCTCTCTCAATCTCCTTCTCTCTCTCTCCCTCGCTAACCCCCCTCCTAGCCCCTTACCCATAACTAACCCCCCCTCTCTCACTCTCTCTTCCCTAGTTCTACACCTCTCTCTCTCTCTCTGTAAACCCCCTATCCCTCTCCCTAACCTCACCCCTATCCCTTACCATCCTACTCTCTCTATCTCTCTACTACTCCCCCTATCCCAAAACCCCTCCTCTCCCTAGCCCTTACTAACTTGGGCTCTCTCAGTCTCTCTATCTCTTCCCTACACCTCCACCTACCTCTAACCACACCTCCCATCTCTCTTTCTCACTCCCTACAACTAACACCCTCTCCTCTATCTCTCTCTCTCTCTCCCTCCTCTCCCCCCCTAACCATTACTAAACCCCTCTCTCTGTCTCTGTCTCTCTCTCCCCCTCGATAGCCCCCCTCCTATCCCATTACCCCTAACTAACCCCCCCTCTCTCACTCTCTCTTCCCTGGTTCTACACCTTTCTCTCTCTCTAAACCCCCTCTCCCTCTCCCTAACCTCTCCCCCATCCCTAACCATGATGAGGATGATGAGGATGATGAAGATGACGATGACGATGATGAAGATGAAGATGATGGTGATGAAGATGATGATGATGATGATGATGATGATGATGATGATGATGATGATGATCATCACCATCATCATCCTCTTCTTTATCATCATCATCATCATCATCCTCATCTTCTTCACCATTGTTATCACTCGGATTTTCCTTGGGCTGTATCAAAGAAATCCCGAGGTAACCTGTTTCAAACCAATCTTTAGACTGAAAAGTTGGCCTCTTTCAGCCAGAGAGGGCTCTCTCAGCAAATCTGCTATCCAATGTCACCATGACAGCAGCTTGACAATAAATTCAATGGCCAAATTGTAAAATAACAATAAAAACATTGTAGGCTTTAAATAATGTCGTTAGATCAAAAGGAAAAGGATACCATTGGGAAATGGAGTCGAAAAATAGAAAAAATATAGATCAACAGATAAACAAACTTTTGTACAAAGGCAAGGTAATTGTTAGGTTACGGTCAAAGCTTTTTTTTGCAGGCAAAAAAGAAAGAATTAAAGACAATCCACCAATCAATGGGCATCAGACTAGGATGAATCCATTATTGATTTTACAGAAGCAAATGGATACTTAAACGCGATAAACTGAGGCATAACAATATGAATCCCAATTAATTTTAGACGCTCGTCTAAGTATAGAAGAAAAGACAAAATGAACAGTATAAATAGGAAGATAAACATGCACAATTGAGAAAAGAAAGGGTATAGAGTGTAAATACTAACAAGGCATGAATCTTTGATTAAATCAACTCAACTCTGAAATCTTTATTAATTTCTGGAATAAACCTCAAAAACCCAGAACGAGAATTCTTTCACTCTGAAAATCCCCTCCTTTTACATTGCAAAATGCCTCATTTATACAAAAATGCTCCCCGAGCAAACCCTAACTGTATTAATGTTAAAAATAATGACAACTGTTTTACAATTGACAATAATTATCTAGAAAAGTAATTTAGACACGTTTGGAAAATTAAAAATACAATGCCAGTTGCCCTTTAACTGCCTAGAATTTACTGAGTGTCGTGTATTTTTTCTAACTGACAATCAAATACTTGGAGAATTTGGTTAAATGTTGAATATCCACCCGGAAACGTTTCACCACCTGTCGACCATCCTGGAGATAAGTTCTAACTGCTCCTTTCTGAATACAAGTAAGTGGGAAATCACTTGTTTTCCAGCACCATCATCTTCATCATCCAAATCCACGCCCTTCCTCACATATGCTACTATTCTACCAAATGATATATCTTTACTCATTTGTTTTTTCGGCGTCCAGATAAGTTGTATTAATGTTTGTTTTGCTTGTCCAAACAAAACCCAAATATGAACTTATTCAAAGTCAAAATTGCAAATTTTGCCTGCTCTCCTGTAAAGCTCTCTTTCTGCCAATGCAATCATACAAAGACGCAAAGGATATGAATTTCCTGTCACATATTATTGGGAAAATGACAAAGCATTAAACATAAAACCTGAGCACAAAATTTGAAATGTGGCACCATCGTTTGCATTTTGACGATTCTTATTCTTTCTTTATTTGGTGTGAGAAGAAATTTGTTTCATGGGATTTTTGCATTCCATAAATTTTTCCAAAGAACCATTATTTGGTCTGCGTATTGCAGAAGAGCAAATTTCGTTGCATATTTGTTTGCCGAGCTTCTGTATAATCACCTGCAATACACCACATAATAATACCTGTAGATCACCTTGTTTCTGTTTACCATCTGAAAACACTATTTGCAATTCCATGGTCTGGCCCGACTTTGTCATTATCACGAGGAGAAGTTGCAATATAACATTTGCAGTATCCGAAATCGAGTATCTCACAATTTCATTAAGAATCTCATAAGCAGCATCTTTCCTATCTGCCGTTGAACGAAGATAACCAATTATATCTGGAAGGAAGGGCGATAGAAGACAAGAGGCGGCACTTACCTGCTCATATCCCTGGGCAAGAAAATATATAGCACCACAAACCTTGTCTGCTACATTTGGAACATCTTTAATGCTTTCCAACAATGCTGCAATTGGGGACTCACACAATGTTCTCATCGAGCCTCCTTAATTTATTTTTAAATGGATTGGCCATGAAGTTGGGGTTTGGGAGCTTGATGCTCAGGTTAAAGAAAAACAAGTTGTCAAGAATGAGGCAAGCTTTCCTTTTTATAGTCTTGTAAGCGGTTTTTGCTGCCCAAGGTGGTGTCGCATGGTCTATTGAGTGGTTTGTAATACACGTTTTTCATACGCGGATGTATAGGAAATGGACACGTGTGACAGTGGTTTCTTTTCCGTACCAACGTTATTTCTTATCCACCGAGCACTTTTGTAATGCAGAGTCAACGTGGACCTTGGATTGGTCTACCTATGCCCCGTTTTCGTTTCTGCATGTAATAATCCCTAACGATCATAACCAAATGATGTCCAACAGGATGGCTTCTTCGATGCAACAATAGATTGTTAAATTGACAACTCTCCTTTTATCATCACTCGCAGCAATAGAAATTAAAATGACGGAGATTGGGCATTACTCCAATGTCGAATAGTCAGACATCTCCACATTTTTCCCTGCAGATTAAATGGTGATCATCACCCATCTTCTAGCCATTGCAACTAATATACATCAAGTGACAAAGAGCTCGTGGACGATGGAGGATATGAGATCTATGAGACCCTCCTGGTTTGGCATTTGGTTCCATGATGAGCCCCTTGGTGTTGGGCGCAATGCACTTTTGTTTCTTTTTAATTCGAAATTTTTTGGTCCAATATACAATGATCCTTCGGCTATACAAAATTTAATTCAAAACTTTAGCCATACGTCGATACTTTTTCTTCATGAGTTTTGGCTTAGGTTCTTTCATGAAACCATAAAGTTTTTTCTTTTTCTCCCTTTTGAATTTGGTTCCAAAATCTTCTGGGTCTCTCATAAAGTTTTAGTTTTTAAACACATAGAACCAATCTTCCTCTTTTTACTACCTTGGTATCGTATGCCTGAGGTCAAAAATGTTTTTTCTTGACCAAGTTTGAAACCTCCATTATGCAAACTGATCTATTTTGCACCATCAATGTTACCGGAAGGGAATCAATCACGAAAAATTATTAAGTGCTAACAAATGGCTCTTACTGGGGATGATGTTCTCCCAACGAGGCAACAAAGAACGCGCCGTAGACCATGTGCCTGACCATTGGGTGGCTCCCAACCCTAACAACTGTAACCTATAACTGATCCTTCATCCAAAAACTGTAACTGAAAACCACTTAACTGTAGAAAACTGAAATCTCACATACTGAAACTGAACTAAAAACAACACTGTACATACTGACAAAAATGCTTGCCCGACAAACTTATTTAATCTGCCTACCTACTCTAGAACATCAAAGATTTTTTCCCAATCAAGTAATTCGGAAACACCAATAAAGCCAATCCATTAGATGTTCAAAGAATCTGACTCTTTCACTGTTGAAATAAGTCACTAATAGAAAATATGACAGCACCAGCAACCAATGATATTCTTTATTCTCATAGTAAAAATTTTGTTGCAAATTTAAACTGACAAAATCTTCCATATACTCAACTACAGGATCAAAAAAGATAAATTGTGTTTGATTTCCTTTGAAATTTCCTGCAATCTGATGGGAGAATTGAAATGTTCTTTCTTCCTTAACATTCTTTTCCAGAAATGAATGATTAACCTCATACTCTAAAACATCTTCAAATAGCAAACACTCTGCACGATCATTAAATATGACATCTCTATCTTGTTGATGAAAGAACAAGGTGTCTAAAAGCTGATTTTCTTGTGTAGAATCATCATCACAAATGGGTTCCTTCAAAAGATCCTCATGACTGCCATCTTTTAAATTCAGATTTACATGTCCAAAAATAGAATAAGTTTCACTTACATATCCTAGACTATGTGAACACTACAAATCTGTATAAGCAGGGGTTGTAGCATGAATATGCAGGAGCTGATCTATTTCTTCTTCCGTTAAAAGAGGAGGTGGTTTGTGCATTTTCTGAATCAAACAATTATTGTTTTCTTTCTCTTCCCCAGATTGATCACGATGCTGAATGTATTCTTCATTTGTATACAAAGGAATAGATGAATCATCATTTGTTTCTGAATAGAGCTCATGGGAATCTACTATCATTTCTTCATTGATTTTATCTACAGCTAGCTTCTCTCGATCATCATGACCATGGACTCTCACAGAAAAATGATAGAGTGCTTCAAACAGGTTTTCATCATTCATACTTTCTAGATCTTCATCAATACTTTCGAGATACTGTATGAAACCCTCACATTGATCACAACAATCTTCCACTAAAGACAAAGATGGGACATATACTTTATAATTCTCATAAAATGTCATGTGAAAATCTTTTAAAGAAAACAAGCTGCCAGGTCTCAAACCTTCATACCAATCCCTTGCTTTGCCTTCTAAAGAAGCCATGAACATCTTCATAAGACAATCTTCATGAAACCTAATTTTCAGCTTGTAAACATGTATATGAAATTTGATTAAATGTAAAGACTGCCAATCTATTTTAGGAATTTGATTCGGAAAACCGGGAATATGAGACCTGCTCATAGGAGCATACCTTCTTAATAACGAGACCATCTCGAAATACTGGAGCTGCAGATTCTGATTTGAAAAATTGAGGAGACTAGTCTGTGAACCAATGCAAAACTGGATTTCTTTAATGTGGAGTTGCCATGAAATTTCTGAAAACTGGATTCTTTGAAGATGGAGTCGCCAGGTGAAAGATGCACAGCCTGCTTAATATTTGACCATTGTTCACCATCAACCATCAGAGTTGGAAACTTTGTCGTTCATGCCCAGGGAAAATTTCACTTTCGTTCCCCGGCAACGGTGCCAGAATGTTATCACTCAGATTTTCCTTGGGCTGTATCAAAGAAATCCCGAGGTAACCTATTTGAAACCAATATTTAGACTGAAAAGTGGGCCTCTTTCAGCGAGAGAGGGCTCTCTCAGCAAATGTGCTATCCAATGTCACCACGACAGCAGCTCGACAATAAATTCAATGGCCAAATTGTAAAATAACAATAAAAACTTTGTAGGATTTAAATAATGTGGTTAGATCAAAAGGAAAAGGATACCATTGGGCAATGGAGTCAAAAAATAGAAAAAATATAGATCAACAGATAAACAGACTTTTGTACAAAGGCAAGGTAATCGTTAGGTTATGGTCAAAGCTTTTTTTTGCAGGCGAAAAGAAAGAATTAAATACAATCCACCAATCAATGGGCATCAAACTAGGATGAATCCATTATCGATTTTAGAGAAGCAAATGGATACTTAAACGTGATAAACTGAGGCATAACAATATGAATCCCAATTTATTTTAGACGTTCGTCTAAGTATAGAAGAAAACACAAAATGAACATTATAACTAGGAAGATAAACATGCACAATTGAGAAAAGAAAGGGTACAGACTGTAAATACTAACAACGCATGAATCTTTGATTAAATTTGCTCAACTCTGAAATCTTTATTAATTTCTGGAATAAACCTCAAAAACCCAGAACGGGAATTCTTTCACTCTGAAAATCCCCTCCTTTTACATTGCCAAATGCCCCATTTATACAAAAATGCTCCCCAAGTAAACCCTAACTATATCAATGTTAAAAATAATGACAACTGTTTTACAATTGACAATAATTATCTAGAAAAGTAATTTAGACACGTTTGGAAAATTAAAAATACAATGCCAGTTTCCCTTTAACTGCCTAGAATTTACTGAGTGTCGTGTATTTTTTCTAACTGACAATCAAATACTTGGAGAATTTGGTTAAATGCTGAATATCCACCCGGAAACATTTCGCCTCCTGTCGACCATCCTGGAGATAAGTTCCAACTGCTCCTTTCTGAATACAAGTAAGTGGGCAAATCACTTGTTTTCCAGCACCATCATCTTCATCATCCAAATCCATGCCCTTCCTCACATATGCTGCTATTCTGCCAAATGATATATCTTTACTCATTTGTTTTTTCGGCATCCAGAGAAGTTGTATTAATGTTTGTTTTGCTTGTCCAAACAAAACCCAAATATGAACTTATTCAAAGTCAAAATTGCAAATTTTTCCTGCTCTCCTGTAAAGCTCTCTTTCTGCCAATGCAATCATACAAAGATGCAAAGGATATGAATTTCCTATCACATATTATTGGGAAAATGACAAAGCATTAAACAGAAAACCTGAGCACACAATTTGAAATGTGGCACCATCCTTTGCATTTTGACGATTCTTATTCTTTCTTTATTTGGTGTGAGAAGAAATTTGTTTCACGGGCTTTTTGCATTCCATAAATTTTTCCAAAGAACCATTATTTGGTCTGCATATTGAAGAAGAGAAAATTTAGTTGCATCTTTGTTTGCCGAGCTTCTGTATAATCACCTATAATACACCACATAATAATACCTGTAGATCACCTTGTTTCTCTTTACCATCTGAAAACACTATTTGCAATTCCATGGTCTGGCCCGACTTTGTCATTATCACAGGGAGAAGTTGCAATATAACATTTGCAGGATCCGAAATCAAGTATCTCACAATTTCATTCAGAATCTCGTAAGCAGCATCTTTCCTATACGCCGTTGAAAGAAGAGAACCAATTATATCTGGAAGGAAGGGCGATAGAAGACGGGAGGCAGCACTTACCTGCTCATATCCCTGGGCAAGAAAATATATAGCACCACAAACCTTGTCTGCTACATTTGGAACATCTTTAATGCTTTCCAACAATGCTGCAATTGGGGACTCACACAGCGTTCTCATTGAGCCTCCTTAATGTATTTTTAAACGGATTGGCCATGAAGTTGGGGTTTGGGAGCTTGATGCTCAGGTTAAAGAAAAACAAGTTGTCAAGAATGAGGCAAGCTTTCCTTTTTATAGTCTTGTAAGTAGTTTTCGCTACCCAAGGTGGTGTCGCATGGTCTATTGAGTGGTTTGTAATACACTTTTTTCATATGCGGACATATAGGAAATGGACACATGTGACAGTGGTTTCTTTTCCGCACCGGCGTTATTTCTTATCCACCGAGCACTTTTGTAATGTAGAGTCAATGTGGACCTTGGATCGGTCTACCTATGCCCCGTTTTCGTTTCTGCATGTAATAATCCCTAACGATCATAGCCAAATGATGTCCAATAGGATGGCTTCTTCGATGCAACAATAGATTGTTATCTTGATAGCTCTCCTTTTATCATCACTCGTAGCAATAGAAATTAAAACGACGGAGATTTGGCATTACTCTAATGTCAAATAGTCAGACATCTCCACATTTTTCCCTGCAGATTAAATGGTGATCATCACCCATCTTCTCGCCATTGCAACTAATATACATCAAGTGACAAAGAGCTCATGGACGATGGAGGATATGAGATCTATGAGACCCTCCTAGTTTGGCATTTGGTTCCATGATGAGCCCCTCGGTGTTGGGCGCAATGCACTTTTGTTTCTTTTTAATTCAAATTTTTTTGGCCCAATATACAACGATCCTTCGGCTATAAAAACTTTAATTCAAAACTTTAGCCATACGTCAATACTTTTTCTTCATGATTTTTGGCTTAGGTTCTTTCATGAAACCATAAAGTTTTTTCTTTTTCTCCCTTTTGACTTTGGTTCCAAAATCTTCTGGGTCTCTCATAAAGTTTTCGTTTTTAAACACATAGAACCAATCTTCCTCTTTTTACTACCTTGGTATCGTATGCCTGAGGTCAAAAATGCTTTTTCTTGACCAAGTTTGAAACCTCCATTATACAAACTGATCTATTTTGCACCATCAATGTTACTGGAAGGGAATCAATCACGAAAAGTTATTAAGTGCTAACAACCATCATCTTCATCTTCATCATCATCATCGTCATCTTCATCATCATCTTCATCATCATCATCCTCATCACCATCTTCCTCATCATCATCGTCATCTCCATCTTCCTCCTCCTCCTCCTCATCATCATCTTCATCATCATCGGTGTGGTCGTCATCACCATCATCTTCATCGTCGTCATCATCATCATCATCTTCTTCATCATCATCGTCAACATATTTATCATCATCATCATCATCACCATCTTCATCATCATCAACATCATCAACATCATCATATTCATCATGATCTTCATCATCATCATTATCATCATCAACATCATCATCATCATCATCATCGTCATCACTATCTCTTCCCTGGTTCTACACCTCTCTCTCTCTCTCTCTCTCTCCCTCTCCCTAACCTCTCCCCCTTCCCTAACCATCATACTATTTCTATCTCTCTACTACTCCCCCTATCCCAAAATCCCCTCCTCTTTATCTCTCTCCCGTCCTCTCCCTATCGCTTACTAACCCGAGCTCTCTTAGTCTCTCTCTCTCTTCCCTACACCTCCACCTACCTCTAACCACACCTCCCATCTCTCTTTCTCGCTCCCTACAACTAACACACTCTCCTCTCTCTCTCTCTCTCTCTCTCTCTCTCTCTCTCCCTCCTTTCCCCCCTACCATTACTGACCCCCTCTCTCAGTCTCTCTCTCTCTCTCCCCCTCGTTAACCCCCCTCCTAGCCCCTTACCCCTAACTAACCTCCCCTCTCTCACTATCTCTTCCTTTCTTCTACACCTCCCTCTCTCTCTCCCTCTCTCTCTCTTCCTCTCTCTCTCTCTCCCCCCTCTTGCTCTCTCCTAATCCCCCTTCCCTTACCACTAACCACCCCCCCATCTCTAATCCCTAAACCCCTAACACCAAATCCATATTTAACCTCATAACCCATAGAAACTATTAAATACACTATTGAATAAGGTTTTGATGATTACAATAACGCTAGCGCGTTTTTGCATGAAGAAACGCTCTTGCGTTTTGTGCAAGTAGGTGTTATTTATCCGTGCACCAAACATATTAAATGCCTAGGATTTTTTTAACATTCCAGAAACGCGTGCACGTTTTTTGTGTCCATAACGCTAGTGCGTTTTGTCTGTGCACAAATTCAGCATAATAATTTTCCTATTTCATACCCGAAATTCTCATTTTGTCTCACCATCTCCCATACAACGATGCAAAAAAAAACTTCAAACTCTATGTTCACAATGAGCATTCAAGGCAATTGAGGAAGCTCAAGACACTCTATGTTCACAATCAAAAAGCTTGAAGAGGATTCTACAGTTAGCATATGGAATTGAGGATTCCACATTCATAATTTCAAGCTTCAAGAGGATTCTACATTCACAATTTCAAGCTTCAAGGGGATTCTACATTCACAATGTCAAGCAAGCTTGATGAATCTATATGAACACAATTGAAGAAGAATATACATTCACTATTGAGCAAGCTTGAAGAATCTATATTCACAAATGAAGAATTTTCTATATTCACAAGTGAGGTAGAAACTTTACTTTCACATTTGAGCAAGATTGAGGAATCTATATTCACAATTGAGGAAGTATCTATATTGACATTTGAGCAAGCTTGAAGAACCTATATTCACAATTGAGGAAGTATCTATATTGACATTTGAGCAAGCTTGAAGAACCTATATTCAAAATTGAGAAAGAATTTGGATATTTGAATAGTTGAGCACACTTCTAGAATCTATTTTCTTAGTATTGCTCATTGTGGTCATGGGGAATTCATGCAATTGAAAAAGGAAATCGGAAAGGAAAGAGAAGCCTCAAGAAACCATGGAAGAAGTTAGAGAAAAGAAAAGATTGGACATTTGGAATCGAAGTGTTGGCTGCTTATACTGTTCTTGAGGTTTCCTAGAAAGACCCAGGTTTTGCGCGGTTCGAGGAACCAACAAAACCCCCTTTTCACCGGTCCTTTCAGCAACAGTCTGCGAGCAGACTAAGGTCTCACTCGAGGCGAAGTTAATGGGGTGGTTTCGGAATCAGGTTTCCACAACCCGGAGATGAGCGCTTTAACAAACTGGAGAGCAGCGCGATACATGACTCGCGCTACTAACTGGGGACTGCGCGAAGTTCACCTTCTTCGCGGTTAACACTTATACAATGGCAAATCCAAAGGACTGCATGGCTCGGGAAGGTTCTTCGACAATAGGACAACGCCACAGAGACTGCGCTTCCTCCCAACACTTATGCAACTTCAATAGACTTTACTTAGTGTAACTGATGTATTTAAAAAGCACAATAGTTTGCGAACCTTCCAACTTAAACAATATGATGGATTGCAACGTAACTGCGCACTTCCGGTGCTACTCTCAGGACATCGCACTATATCGAATCCATGGGTTTAGTATTTATCCGATTGGCTTATGCATTCAACTGACTTAGAAATACTTATGCAATTAACATTCATTCACATATATGTTACTTAACATATTATCCCCATCTCTTATTCTTATGGAGAATACATATAAAAGCAAGCACACATGAACTCCTAACAGGATATTAACCATTCAACATAAGAAAATACTCTCATTGACAGGTCGCTTTCACCTGACTTCACACTGCTCCATACCCAAAATAGGTGGCTTTCGCAGCTCGACCTTTCATTACCTTCTTTACCCAAAATGGGTTCCCTCCTGGTACTACATGGTTCTACCACTTCACAGAGCTAGCACTCAGTTGTGCGGTTCTTACCCTACCGATATTATGCTGCGCTCAACTTTGCAGCTCCCCAAAACTATCTTACCAAAAATACCTTACTTGGGATAGGCCCAACAGTCCCCTAACACTTACATGTGGCTCGTCCCCGAGCAACTTTCCACTTCTGGTTCCATGAGTTGCTCTTCTTCTTGTGGAGCTATCTTAGCAGCGAACTCTTGATATATTGCACTCAACTTAGAAACCATATCCTTGGAATCCTATTCAATGACTTTGATGGATTCTAACGCATCTAGTGTTAAGTCGTCCTGAGTTTGATTTTGCAATGAATCCTGTGCGTTGCGGAGTTCCCTCAGTTTTTCTTCAATCTTCTGCGTTAGTTCATGGGATTCCTCCTGCAGGGGCTGTGACTTGTCTCCGTCTTCAGCCTCCTATTCTCTTAACACTTGAAGTTGTCTTTTTATTTCCTTGACTTATGGGAACCTGCGGAGTCTGTCTATTGGTAGCAGTGTCTTCATCTCCGCGTTCAGAGCATCTAATGCTGCCTTCTTTTCATGCAAACTAGTTTGAACCTGCAGCAGCTCAGGGTCCTCTTGCAACATAGTAAACATTCTCGTAGCTTCGTCAAGCAAGTGTTGACACTTATCCACTTCATTGGATATTCTTTTTGTGGCAGCTTTCGCTTCGGCTACTCTGAGCTCTACCTGATCTGGTGGTGTCTTCGGTTGATTCTATGCTTCCAAGGCGACGATATTTGCTTGATAATCAGTCTCCATGTCTTTCATTCCGATCTTAAGATCTCTGACTACCGATCCGCTCTTAAGGATAGTATCCGCGAGCTCTGGCTGCTCGTCACATTCTGCTATCTCCGCGCAGATTGAAGCGATAGTCAGCTCTATTCTTCTTCGTTGGTCCTGTTGACTTTCAAGTGCCTTGGCTCTCTTTAAACTTGCTTCCTGCAGCTTCTTATAATTTTCTTGCAATTGATGGTGTTGGTTCAGAGTGACCACATTTCTATCATTGATCTCTTCGACAACCTGCAAGTGCATATTGTGTAGGACCTCTAGTGGCAACATCGCGATGTGGATGTCCACATGCTCTATGATCTGCGCGCCCGAAGCTAACTGATCGTGCGGTAACATTACGCTTAGCGGGTCAATTTGGACTATGCGCGATTTTGGTGGCAAGGTCAGGGCTAGAGGAGTTTTCTTTGGCTGCGAAGTGTCCCTTGACCTTCCTTCCGATTCTGATTCTCGCGGCACGACCAAGTCACGCTGGACTTGCTCAAACTTTGTTGTTATGCCTAACAGCATGGTGAGATTATTCTGCAAACTTGCTTGGATATCCTCATCCTTACTGTCTTTGAGGTTCAACACATCTTCTAGATGCGTGGTGACCGTGGATGCGGTCATCTCATAATCGTCATTGTGCAGCTTCTCTTCCAACTGGCCCTTTGAAGCCTTCTGCTTCTTTTTCTGGACTTTATTTGGTACTGAGCTTTCGGGCTCCTTCCTTTTTCTTGATGGTGACTCTTTGAAAACTATTGTTGGAATTGGATTACTCTCTTTGGATTCATTATCGATGATCATAGGTCCTTCGACCTTCCATTCATCCACCCATTCCTTCATAATAAGGTCGATATCTGCTTCATCCATGTGATAGTTCCCTTGGAACCATTCTGGGTTCTTTTTCTGTGCCTTTGCTGAAATGTAGATGGAATGCATGTCAGCGTAAAAATTTAAAGTGCGAATATACTTAGCTATTATATCTTTGGATATGCACAGTGTGCGAACAATGACATCGCACAACTGCTCATAGTATGTATAGAAAACTTCATTTGACGCGCATTGTCTTTTTGGCATCATATTTTCCCAGATGTTTGCATATTTGGGTCCTAGACAGTCATTGCTGAGAGAAGCGAGTCCAAAATAGTGCCTTGGGTCCTTCCATCCTACAAAGCCAATCAGTATCATCAACTAGCTGTAATGGAAAACAGCGTCATGGACCTGAGTTTCATGGACATCCTCCAGAAACTCATTCAGTAAATATTGGCACCAGTTGAATCTTCTGCCCTGCGCTGCTTTCGCCCCAAGGAGCATTGCGCTGACTAGGACTTCTGAAGGTCTTGCCTTCCTCAATATTTTTCTTGCTAGTATATGTGTTACGAACCGCATATCATGATTAGCTATATCGTCCGTGATGAACCCTCTTTTTCCTTTTAGAATCTGATGTGCCTGCTTCATCTGCGCGACGACTTCCTTATCCCTGGATTTGCTGACAAAGAACTTTTTAGGGTCCTTTTCTCGCTTGCTTATACCTATGATCTGATGGATCAAGTCTATGTTTAGGTCGACGTTTCTATCCAACCAAAGATAGCCTTGGTGTGTGCGCGATATGAGTGTGCGCACCACCATGTTAAGTTCTGGGCTTCGGTCAAAGTGTGGGAGTCGCAATAGGTTCAACAACCCTGATTCGATGACTTTGAATAACCAATTATGCGCAACCAACAACTGGTTGCTCTTCAAATCCGTCTTCCAGCACATATATCTATATGGCTAAAATTGTGGGTACTTAGGCTCATCTGGGTCCTTCTGTAGTTGCAGCAAGTCGCAGTCTTCGAACTTATAGTCCGTGAGCTTACCCAGTAGATTTGATTCTAGTTTCACATGTTTATATATGGGAGGAAGCGGGATTTCGTACTTAGAATTCCTAGTGAGCTTCAGGGATGGTGCATCCTGTGCACGCGGAGAGATGTACTCCGGGGTCAAAGTTAACGGGATTTCTTTATCGTCGAGCAGGCCTTCTGGCAGGTTGGAGCTCATCATATTTGGCTTTGTCTTCTCGACTGCTGGTTCCTTTCCCTTGGCTTCCATAATTGTGGAATGTCGTGGTGAATGACGTGAACCTTGACCTTGTTCTATAACAACCTTCTTAGAAGGGGTTCTCATCAACCCTTCAAGCCCTGTTTTCTTAAACAACCTCACAACCTACTTGACTGTGAACTCTTGCTCAACTGTAGATTTGTCAAACATACATTGGACTTTCTTCTGCAAAGTCACGAGGTAACTTAACGCTCTTCGCAAACAGATTCAATATATGGCTCACAGAAAAATTTCAGAGTTTCGATAAAACCAGCGAGTCCAAATAAAACGGTATTTATAGGCACAGTTGGCCTTAGCCGCACCCATCAACGGCTAGAAAAGCATTAAATGGAATTTCCGTTGGCCAAATCCAACGAGGATTCGGGTCCTTTCCTTCATTAATTCCTTCAGAATGGTTATTTCCACGTTAAATGCTCAAGCGATCTTCGGCAAAATCACTGTATAACGGCTAGTTTGGCGCCCGATATTTTAACGGATAGTTTCTTGAAGCATTGCATCGAACTGCACGACGGGTTGTCACTATCCTGACATGGTTACTTCGCGATGTCGTTCTTCTTCTTCTGACTTGTCACCCTTCTTGTTCTATTTGATCTGCGCAACTACATTTTGAGTTTCGAACTGTACGCTTTTTCTTTTCTTTTCATTTTTTTTCATGTGCAGCTTCACTTCAGTGCTATGCAGTTGATGCATTCCTTTCATCAAACTTTGTGTATCGGACCAAAACTGTGTATAGACTCTTTTGACTTTCTAGTGCCCAATTTCAACTGTACTTGACACTTAGAAATTTCCTTCTCTTCTAATCATTGAGGGTTCTGCGAAGTAGGACAATCCCGATAGGGTTTTAGTCTACTTCCATTCACCAAACCTGGTAATTTATCTCCGGCTAACGTGGCTAACTGAACTGCGCCACCATTAGTAACATGCATAAAAATATATGGACCAAGACAATGCATTTTAAATTTCCAGGAAATTTCATAAACTTGCTATCGTACAGGAGGACAAGGGCACCTACCTGAAAGGACTTGTTTTGGATATGGTGATCATGCCATGCTTTTTCTCTGTCTTTCTGCGCTTGTTGGTGAAAGCCTGCAATGAAGCGATATTCCTCTAATCCAACCAAGTGTAGAATCCTTTCTTCTATTGTTTGTTCATCCTCCATGCTTATGAATGCAACAATCCTTAAGCTGGGTACAATATACTCCATAGGCATCACAACTTCTTGTCCATAGGACAATCTGAAAGGTGTATGGCCTGTCAACTTCTTGCAAGTGGTCCTATATGCCCATAACACAGCTGGAATGTGCAGATCCCAATCATCCCTATTTACATTGCATACCTTTGTCAGCGCATTCTCCAATACCTTGTTGAAAGCTTAAAAAATTCCATTGGCCTGAGGATGGTTCGGTGTAATCCTCTAATGATAAATGTGGAACTCTTCATTAAGGGCTTCAATAGTTCAGTTCAAAAAATGAGTCCCTTGATCACTTAATAAAATATTTGGGCATCCTAATCTAGTAAGGATGTTCTCGAAGATGAACTGCGCAACAGTAACTTCGCTACAGACCTTCACTGGTTTAGCTTCTTCCCATCTGGAGAGATAATCAGTTGTGGTAATAATGCATCTCGCACCAGTCCTCTTTCCCGGTGGGTTAATAGGTCCCACGAAATCAATAGCCCATTTGTCAAATGTTTATAGGGTCAATTGTGGATTCAACGGCATTTCGTCTCTGTGCGACGACTTTCCAGTCCTCTGACAGACATCACAAATCTGGCAATGCTCCTTTGAATCTTTATGAATTTTAGGACACCATAGCCCTCCTCTCAATATCTTATGCGCAATAGCTCTTCCTGCTTAGTGACCTCCCGATACACCTGAATGTGCATCAACCAATATGAATGGCTTCTCATGCTCCAACATGCATCTGGGAAGCACTTCATCTAGTCCCAACTTGTATAATTGTCTTGCAATTATAGTGAAGTCTGCTGCTCTGACTACCAATTGCTTCTTCTACTGCGTAGTGAACTCTGTGGGTGCCAATCTAGTCAAAAAGTATACAATATCTTTGTAATAATCATTAGCGACTTGTATGGCAAATAACTGTGCGTCAGGCAGATTGTCTTCAAGGTTGGTAGGTTCTTCGCCTAACTCGATCCTTGAGAGATGGTCAGGTACGAGGTTCAATATGTCTATCTTAACCACAATTTCAAAATCATACTCTTGGAAGAGTAATATCCATCTGCATATTCTCCCCCCTAACACTGGTTTATTGACTAGATACTTTAAAGCGGAATGGTCAGTAAACATTGAGAAGTGCGCACCGAGCAAATAGTGTCTGAATTTATGCAATGCATACAGCATAGCTAGACCTTCTCTTTTTTTGGTCATATAGTTCTTTTCAGCTGACGAGAGATTTCTGCTCGAGAATGAAATGGGATGGTCAATGCCTCCCTCTCCTGGCTGTGCTAGCACCACACCAAGTGCAAAGGACGAAGCATCAACGTGTACATGAAATTGCTTGTCCCAATCCAGAAAAACAAGAATAGGTGCAGTTACCATTTTTTCCTTTAGCGTGTCTAGGCCTTGCTCACATTCTGCGTTCCATATGAACCGTGTTTCTCTTTTCAACAAATTTTCCATCGGCGCGGTTATCTGTGCATAACCCTTGATGAATTTTTTATAGTATCCCGTATGTCCCAATGTGGTGCGAAGTTGTTTTACTAAATTCGGTGCTGGCAGGTTCACAATAACTGCAATCTTCGCAGGATGAACCATTAGGCCTTGTTTACAGGTAATCTGTCCCAACAGGATTAAATAGGGCACACAAAAGATACATTTCTTCAAATTCAAAGAAATCTGATGTTGTCTGCACTTAGCTAACATCATTCTAAGCTTCTCATAGTGGTTCTTCAGTAAACCAAAGACAGTCCAATCATTGAAATAAACTTCTAAGAACTTATGGATAAAGTCTTTGAATGCAGCCAAAACAACTCTGGAAAATACAACAGGTGCATTCTTCAACCCAAAAGGCATAACTATATACTGATATGTCCCCATTCAGTAGAAAATGTGGTCTTATGTCTGTCTGCTTCATCAATCTTGATCTGATGGTATCCAGAAAATCCATCAGTAAAAGAATAGGCTTAATTCCCTCGAACATTGTTCAATACTTCATCTGTAAATGGAGTGGGAAATGGGTCATGCAACGAAGCATTATTCACTTCCTCATATCTACGCAGATTCTGATCTCACCTTTAGTCTTTTTACCTTGGATAACCATCAGACTTATCCACTTGGACTCTTCGATGGGCTTGATGATCCCTGAATCAAGCATATTATCAATCTCTGCCTTAACTATTTCTTTATATCTGGGGTTTAGTCTATAAGGTCTTTGCTTTATGAGATTCACGCCTGGCTTCAGCGGTATCTTCATGAACCCCATTTCGCCCAAAATGCCTTTCATTTCGGCAAACATTGTTGGAAATAAATCTTGATATTCATGCAGAAGGTCTGCGATCTACGCGACCGTCTCATCATCCCAGTAATCTCCAATGGATGAGAACTTCGACTCTTCTCTTGTGCCAATGTTCACTTTTCTTAACTTAACAGGTCCACTCATGTCTGGAATTTCTAATGGAGGTCCCTCGACATCGCGCGCTCCCTCTGACTCTGGTATATTGATGTTGCAGGATCCTTCTCAGCGCTCTCCTTTGCATCTTCTTCATGTTCAGCGAGGTTATAAAATTCAAGGGCATGTTCTATTGTTCTTTCCCATTCTGGTTGTAGTTTCATAGGTACTTTGAAATCTTCAAATATCTTTTCTTTGATTTCCTCTAATGCCTCATTTATACTCGGGAATTCTTCTCTTAATATTTTTTCTTTGATAACTTGCAGAGCTTCGTTTATGCTTGGACTTTCATCTTCAAAGCTAAAAGTTCTCTGGAAGTTCGCAGTTAGGATAGACCAATCTGTTGTTCCTCTATGAAGTTCGGTGTTTGTGTACCAATATTTTGGAATCTGCGCTAATGTGTGCACAAACAAATGAACCCATTCTATCTGTGGTCTATTTTCCCATGCTTGTGAACAAGTTCCTATGTGATCCCTCGGATGCGTTTGTCCATTATACTTTTCAAATTTCAGCGCAACTTTCTCTGTGAATCTGATTTGCATCATGTGTCTGCACTGATCCCATGTGGTCAAAGCCTTCTTATGCGCATCCCACCATCTGGAAGGTGTAGCGTGCAGTGCCATGTCTAATGCTGGTATACGATGTTCAGTTGCAACTGATACAGTGTATTCTTGAATAAATGAATAAAGATTAGTTGAACCATCATAAGTGGGGATTGGACTTACCTATGTTCCAATCCAACGCACTGATTTGGTGATCTTCGCGCATCTTCTTGCAGATACCTCATGCATTTTGCTTTTCCAGTTTTACAGTCCTGCGTCAGATTCTCATACGCAAGAACTGTCACATCACTAACTAAGTGCTCCATCTGCCGTAGGATTAATGTAGTCAGCCTAATTCGCAGTCATCTTATAGATGTGATCAAGATCTTGTGCTCTGGATTCTTTGTGTATCGGCTCAGTGTATCTTTCTCCTTGTGAAGGGTCCAAGGGTACGATGACCCTAATATCCTTCCCTTCGAAGATCATCTTCTTGGTCTTCAAGTTTATGATTGCGAGGTTATTGTTAACACCCAAAAAGTGTTCACTACCTCATCTACCACATTATATGGCTCATTTGTCCATTTCCCTACCATATTTCCCTGAAAAACCCCAAAAATCCCATTAAAAAGCCTCCAAAAGGCCACAAAACCATCAAAATAGCCTAAAAAAGGCTAAAAAACCCCCTTTTTCCTCCAAAAATAGCAAAAATCCCCTAAAAAGGGAATAAAAATATAAAATAATGAGGAAAAGGAGGAAAAAACCCTATACAGCTGCCCAAAACTATGTGTTTCCTAAAACCATGGGTCAGCACTCCACCACCAAAAAATTATAAATAGGTGATGGAGATCCCTTATTCCATATCCACAATCACAAGCACCCTTACTCTGCCAAAATCTCTCTCGAAACCCTAGTTCACCTTTGAACTATTTTCACCTTGAGAGCCATCTTTGGCCCATCCCCAACATTGGAGAAGGAGAAGGAGCATTCAGAAGCTTGGAGCATCCTCTCGGACACTGCAAAGGGCTTCACCAACCTTGACACTCAAGGTAACATCAATACAAAGTCATTCTTTCATTTTGGTGTTTATGCTTCATGCTTGTCTTAGAAATAATTTAATTTTTTGTTTTTGCATAATTAGTTTAATATACTGAACTGCTACTAAGGAGTCCATTCTCCTTAGTAGGTGCTCATTGGCACAAGCTAGGGGTAAAACCCTAGCTACAGTTATCCATCATCCAATCTATCCCCAATAATGTTGGATATAGGTTACTGTCGTCAGTCATTTGGATAACCTTGAAGTCTGCAGAACTTCTGAGTCCATCGATGTCTACAAGTACATTGGCTAATCTCCCAAAAGGTATGAATTTGTGTTGATTTGCTAACCTCAACTGGATAGGTGACCATGCTAACCTTGGTTTCCCCATGTGTTTCCATGTTTGCTTGCTCAAGACATTTACCTCTGATCCTAGATCAAGGATTATCTCATCCATCTCATAATCTTCAATCTGCGCACTAAGCCTCATTTCTCGGCCTATTCTCTTGTGGCTCTTTATCTGATGAACTACGCTCTGGGAAGTATCCGTGGAACTGCGCAGTTCATATCGGTTTAACAACTTTTGTAATTCCACTACAACATCTGCGCTCTTCAATAATTTCATGCACCTCCGTAAGAACTGTGCAATAGAAGTGCATCTTTCTGCTGCGGTACTGGTTTGATCATACGTTGTTGGAATATCTTCCATATGCGTTGTTTGAATTCGCAATGGGATTTTTGGTGACATAGGTGCTGGATCTTTGAAGATATCCCTTTCTTCTTCAAAGGCTTCCTTGTTCTTCTCTAGATTGAAAACAGGTGTTTTCCCAGTAGATTTTCTGACCCAGACCGCTTCAACAGCGGTCTGCTTAGTTTGAAAGTCTCCAGAATTCGAAGCTTCTGGTTGTTTATCTTTGCTTGTGGCAACGCCGTGACTTCGCATCATAGCATTAATACTTGGATATGCAGTCCTTCTCTCTGTTGCGATTATCTGTATATTCGGATTAGGTACTTCTTGCTTTCTCTTCTGCATTTCTTTTGCTAACACTGGGCATGCCTCAATAACGTGATCAAAATATTTACAATAATTACAGGTAGTACACGCACTGGTGCAATATCTAGATAAGTGACCTAGCTGGCCACAATTATAACAGATCATTTGACCTCTTCCTCTTCCTTGTCCTGGGCCAATGTTTCTTCCTCTTTCGCGGAATCCACCACGGCCTCTGTATACGCCTTGATCATACTGCGCATTATCCTTGTTCTGCAGTGTTTCTTCTTGAACTCTATAAACTCCACCACGCATATGCTCTACATATTGATTCCTATCCATCATGAGCTCGTATGCCCTCCAGTTGGAATCATCATGTCCAACAGATTTACAGAATGTGCAATATAAATTATTAGGTGTTCGCACATATTTCTGTATTAAGTAACAATATTCTCGTCGGTGTCCTCTAGTTCTACAAATCTCACTCCATGGCCCTTGGTTCCGATTCGGTGGATTTGGTGCTCCAGTGTCTAGGTAATCCTGAAACAAAGGACAACATTCCTTCGGGTTTCTTCTCCCTTACATCTGGTACACCAGATTTCTTCTCTTTGTCTTGTTCCCTTCTTCATGTCCCGCAACTGTAATGTCAAGGTGGCTAGCTGATTCTGTATCTGGACCATTCCAGTGCTAGTCTCTCCTATGGGTGAAGCTTCTAATTTCATCGCGATCTCTAGGGATTCTGCCTGCGAAGCAACCTTCTGTTGGATCAACGGTAGTCTAATATGGGGCAACAGTGCAGCTGTGACCCACTCTTGGTGCTGTTGCGGTGCTATAACAAAATTGACCTGGTCTAACAATGTTTTAAACTTCTAGTCAAATTCCCAAACTATTTCATTCGGTTTTGCTTAATCTCCTTTAATTCTGTTATACATTGGGATTCTGACTTTGGTTTCTTGAACTCTCTTAATAGGGTAGCCTTAATCTCCACTAGAGTTCTATTCTATCCTATAGAATACTTCATGAACTAGTTCAAGGCTCTATCTCTAAATGTAGTGATGAGTTGCGCTTGCTTCACAACATTATCCCGAACTTGCTTGATGCTCCACACGGCTTCACATACAAACCAGTGTTGCTGAGGGTCTTCTAGACCCGTTCCTTTAAATATCGGTAGCTTAATATCGTCATTCATTCTCCTTCTAGGTGGTACAATATTTTGCGCAGTGGTATGAGTGGTGTTAGGGATGTTACTGCACGAAATGTTCTGAATTGCAATATTCTGAGTTGGAATGGTATGATTACTCACTCCCACGGTGTTAATGGTATTGACGCTCTGAGGATTGGGAATATTAACAACTGGAGGGTTTTGAACTGGCGGACTCTATGAAATAGGAGGCACGGTATTGTCAACTAGGGGGTTTTGCGGAGTCAGAGGCTGATAAGTAGCTGATGGAAGTGCAATTTGGATATAAGTATCAACTTCTAACTTAGTATCTATGCAGAGTCCAACCTTCTTGGTATTAAACTTATATCTTTTTCCACTTCTCAAATTGTGTGTATCTTCGTCAGAGTCACTATATATGCTTTTGACCATTACAGATTCAAAAAATTCTAGGAATCTTACTGCATTCTTAAAAATCCTTTCTCAGCTAAAATCATTTTAATATATAAACTCAAATTGTTCAGATACTTACCTTTGAATCCTTTGAAGAAATCTGCCTCTGCTGCACTGTAGGACTTCAGGGTGTCCATAGCGAACTCTGTCACGAATCCTCCTAGTATACTGTCAACCCAAAAGTCGACTGCTCACGAGAGTGGGCTATCTATTTCTTTAAGCCTCTGAATGAGCTCTGGAGTCCACTCGGTAGGTGCTCCTTCTTGGAAACAATTATTTCGCTCCGCAAGTCTTGAAAACCACTCGTGCAACTCGTTTCCAAAACTTGCCAAGAAAATTTTGTGAATATCCTTCCACAGGTATTTGTTTAACCACTCTAAGTTAGATAGACATGGATGTCTATTCTCTTTTCTGGAAAAATCTCTCCTTGTCTTGTCGACCCAGTTCCAGATTTATAGTTTTTCAGGATTCCAAGGTTCTGTACTCATCACTAGTACTTAGCGCGGCAACAGAACGATTTGTTGGTTTCTTATAATATTCTTGAGGTTTCCTAGAAAGACCCAGGTTCTGCACGGTTCGAGGAATCAACAAAACCCCCTTTTCACCGGCCCTTTCGGAAACAGTCTACGAGCAGAAGGAGGTCTCACCCGAGGCGAAGTTAATGGGGTGGTTGCGGAATTAGGTTTCCACAACCCGGAGATGAGCGCTTTAATAGACTGGAGAGCAGCGCACTACAGGACTCGCGCTGCTAACTGGGGACTACACGAAGTTCACCTTCTTTGCGGTTAACACCTATACAATGGAATATCCAAAGGACTGCATGGATCAGGAAGGTTCTTCGACAACGAGACATCACCATAGAGACTGTGCTTCCTCCCAACAGTTATGCAACTTCGATAGACTTTAATTAGTGTAACTAATGCATTTAACAAGCACAATAGTTTTCAAACCTTCCGACTTAAACAATATGATGGATTGCAACGTAACTGCGTAATTCTGGTGCCACACTCATGCCATCGCACTATACCGACTCCATGGGTTTAGTATTTATCTGATTGGCTTATGCATTCAACTAACTTAGAAATACTTATGCAATCAACATTCATTCACATATGTGTTACTTAACATATTATCCCCATCTCTTATTCTTATGGCGAATACATATAAAAGCAAGAAAAAATGAACTCCTAACAAGATCTTAACCATTCAACAGAAGCAAATACACAGATTCAAGCACATAAGCTATCACATAACACATAATTTAATGTGCTTCACCCCCAAGATGGGAGCTACGTCCATAGAACTATTGTTATATTATCTTTCAGAAGGGTACAATAGTTCCAGTCTGCGCACTCAGCTGCAGACTCTCTTCTCTCTTCAGTAGGTCTCTGCTCACGTAGCTTGTAGATCCTTTTTAAAATCGTCTCTCAATAGAGATATCTTCCTCTTACAATATTCAAAATGAAGACTAATGAAGATTAACCCAACACCCCTTTCCCTTACAAAATGTGCCATTTTATAGATCTTTCCCGTAGGTCACGTATTTACAATCAAGTGGGCCAAAAACCCTAAGGTTACCCAAAACTATCGCGGTTACCCGCCGACTCAGCCTGTCGCAATCGACAGCTTCTCCACACACTTCTGGCTGCTCTGCTGGACCACTCGCATCCCACACGCCCTTCTGACTGTCGCATCCTTCATGAAACGGTTACAATGCATTGTCGTGTGTCGCTTTCTGTCCTTCTATCCTGCTCGTCGCTGTTGACCCGATGGCTTAGGTTCTAACTGTTTTCTGCCTCTCATTGACAGGTCACTTTCACCTGACTTTACGCTAATCCATACCCAAAATAGGCCACTTTCACCTTCTTTACCCAAAATGGGTGCCCTGCTGGCACTACGCGGTGCTACCACTTCGCAGAGTTGGCACTCAGCTGCGCGGTTCTTACCCTGCCGATACTGCATTGCGCTCAACTTCTCAACTCCACAAAACTGTTGTGCAAAAAATGCCTTACTTGGGCTAGGCCCAATAGGCCCCTAACACTTACATGTGGCGCGTCTCCGAGCCACTTTCCACTTCTAGTTCCATGAGATGCTCTTCTTCTTGTGGAGCTATCTTAGCAACGAACTCTTGATACGTTGAAATCAACTTAGTAATCGTATCCTTGGCATCCTGTTCAATGACTTTGATGGTTTATAACACATCTAGTGTTAATTCGTCTTGAGTTTTCTCTTGCACTGAATCTTGTGCGTCGTGGATTTCTCTCAGTTTTTCTTCAATCTTCTACGTTAGTTCATGGGATTCCTCTTGCAGGGGTGGTGACTTGTCTCCAGCTTCAGCCTCCTGTTCTCTTAACACTTGAAGCTGTCTTTTTATTTCCTTGACTTCTGGGAATCTACGGAGTCTGTATATTGGTAGCAGTGCCTTCATCTCTGCGTTCAGAGTGTCTAACGATGCCATCTTTTCTTGCAAACTGGTTTGAACCTGCAGTAGATCAGGGTCCTCTTGCAACATAGTAAACATTGTCATAGCTTCGTCCAGCAAGTGTTGACACTTAGCCACTTCATTGGATATTCTTTTTGCGGTAGCTTTCGCTTCGGCTGCTCTGAGCTCTGCCTAATCTAGTGGTGTCTTTGGTTGATTCTATGCTTCCAAGGCGGCAATATTTGCTTGATAATCACTCATCCATGGCTTATACACTTGGTTGGATTGGAGGAAGATCGCTTCATTACAAGATTTCACGAACAAGTGCAGAAAGATAGAGAAAAAGCATGGCATGATCGTCATATAAAAAATAAGTCCTTTCAGGTAGGTGACCTTGTCCTCCTGTACGATAGAAAGTTTATGAAATTTCTTGGAAATTTAAAATGCATTGGCTTGGTCCATATACTGTTATGCATGTTACTAACGGTGGCGCAGTTCAGTTCGCCAAGTTAGCCGAAGATAACTTACCAGTTTTGGTGAATGGAAGTAGACTAAAAATACCATTGTATTTGGACTCGCGGGCGTTACTAAAACTTTGAAATTTTTCTGTGAGCCATAGATTGAATCTGTTTTCCGAGAGCATTAAGTTACCCCGTGACTCTGCAGAATAAAGTCCAATGTATGTCTGACAAATCTATAGTTGAGCAAGAATTGTCACCTTTGGAAGCATAGAATCAACCGAAGACACCACCAGATAACCGAAGAATTGTCGCCGTGATCGCGCATCTCCAAATATATAACAGCTAAGTATATTCGCACTTTAAATTTTTACGCTGACATGCATTCCATCTACATTTCAGCAAAGGCACAAAAAAAGAACCCAGAATGGTTCCAAGGGAACTATCACATGGATGAAGCAGATATCGACCTTATTATGAAGGAATGGGTGGATGAATGGAAGGTCGAAGGACCTATGATCATCGACAGTGACTCCAAAGAGAGTAATCCAATTCCAACAATAGTTTTCAAAGAGTCACCGTTAGGAAAAAGGAAGGAGCCCAGAATCTCAGTACCGGAGAAAGTCTAGAAAAAGAAGCAGAAGACTTCAAAGGGCCAGTCGGAAGCGAAGCTAGCGATGACGATTATGAGATGATCGCATCCACGGTCACCGCACATCTAGAATATTTGTTGAACCTCAAAGACAGTAAGGATGAGGAGATCTAAGAAAGTTTGCAGAAGAATCTCTCCACGCTGCAAGGAATAACAACAAAGTTTGAGCAATTCCAGCGTGACTTGGTCGTGCAGCGAGAATCAGAATCGGAATGAAGGTCAGGGGACACTTCGCAGCCAAAGAAAACACCTCTATCCCTGACCTTGCCACCAAAATCGCGCATAGTCCAAATTGACCCGCTAAGCGTAATGTTACCACGCAATCAGTTAGCTTCGTGCGCGTAGAGCATAGAGCATGTGGACATCAACATTGCGATGTTTCCACTAGAGGGCCTACACAATATACACTTGCAAGTTGTCAAAGAGATCCATGATAGAAATGTGGTCGCTCTGAACCAACACCATCAATTGCAAGAAAATTATAATCAGCTGTAGGAAGCAATTTTAAAGAGAGCCAAGCAACTTGAAAGTGAGCAGGACCAACGAAGAAGAATAGAGCAGACTGTCGCTTTAGTCTGCACAGAGATAGCAGAATGCGACGAACAGCCAGAGCTCGTGGATACTATCCTTAAGATCAGCTCAGTAGTCAGTGACCTTAAGACTGGAATGAAAGACATGGAGACTAATTATAATGGGTTCATCGTCCTGTTCTCCATAAAAATATTGATTCCTCTCCATCATGAGCTCGTATGCCCTCCAGTTGGAATCATCATGTCCAATGGATTTACAGAATGTGCAATATAAATTATTAGGTGTTTGCACATATTTCTGTATTAAGTAATAATCTTCTCGCCGGTGTCCTCTAGTTCTACAAATCTCACTCCATGGCCCTTGGTTCCGATTCAGTGGATTTGGTGCTCTAGTGTCTAGGTAATCCTAAAACAAAGGACAACGTTCCTTCGGGTTTCCTTCTCCCTTACATCTGGTACACTAGATTTCTTCTCTTTGTTATGTTCCCTTCTTCATGTCTCGCAACTGTAATGTTAGGGTGGCTAGCTGATTCTAAATCTGGACCATTCCAGTGCTAGTCTCTCCTATGGGTGAAGCTTCTAATTTCATCACGATCTCCAGGAATTCTTCCTGCGAAGAAGCCTTCTGTTGCATCAGTGGTAGTCTAATATGGGGCACCAGTGCAGCTGTGACCCACTCTTGGTGCTGTTGCGGTGCTATAACAAAATTGACCTGGTCTAACAATGTTTTAAACTTCTAGTCATATTCCCAAACTATTTCATTCGGTTTTTGCTTAATCTCCTTTAATTCTATTATACATTGGGATTATGACTTTGGTTTCTTGAACTCTCTTAATAGGGCATCCTTAATCTCCACTAGAGTTCTATTCTATCCTATAGAATAATTCATGAACCCGTTCAAGGCTCTATCTCTAAATGTAGTGATGAGTTGCGCTTGCTTCACAACATTATCCCGAACTTGCTTGATGCTCCACACGGATTCACATAGAAACCAGTGTTGCTGAGGGTCTTCTAGACTCGTTCCTTTAAATATCGGCAGCTTAATATCGTCAGTCATTCTCCTTCTAGGTGGTACAATATTTTGCGCAGTGGTCTGAGTGGTGTTAGGGATGTTACTGCACGGAATGTTCTGAATTGGAATATTCTGAGTTGGAATGGTATGATTACTCACTCCCGCGGTGTTACTGGTATTGACGCTCTGAGGATTGGGAATATTAACAACTGGAGGGTTTTGAACTGGCGGACTCTGTGAAATAGGAGGCACGGTATTGTAAACTAGGGGGTTTTGCGTAGTCAGAGGCTGATAGGTAGCTGATGGAAGTGCTGTCTGGATATCAGTATCAACTTCTAACTTAGTATCTACGAAGAGTCCAACCTTCTCGGTATTAAACTTATATCTTTTTCCACTTCTCAAATTGTGTGTATCTTCGTCAGAGTCACTATATATGCTATTGACCATTACAGATTCAAAAAATTCTAGGAATCTTACTGCATTCTTAAAAATCCTTTCTTAGCTAAAATAATTTTAATATATAAACTCAAATTGTTCAGATACTTACCTCTGAATCCTTTGAAGAAATTTGCCTCTGCTGCGCTGTAGGACTTCAGGGTGTCCACAGGGAACTCTGTCATGAATCCTCCTAGTATACTATCAACCCAAAAGTCGACTGCTCACGAGAGTGGGATATCTATTTCTTTAAGCGTCTGAATGAGCTCTGGAGTCCACTCGATAGGTGCTCCTTCTTGGAAACAATTATTTCGCTCTGCGAGTCTTGACAACCACTCGTGCAACTTGTTTCCAAAACTTGCCAAGAAAATTTAGTGAACATCCTTCCACAGGTATTTGTTTAACCACTCTAAGTCAGATAGATGCGGATGTCTATTCTCTTTTCTGGAAAAATCTCTCCTTGTCTTGTCGACCCAGTTCCAGATTTATACTTTCTCAGGATTCCAAGGTTCTGTACTCATCACCGGTACTTAGCGTGGCAACGGAACCATTTGTTGGTTTCTTATACTGTTCTTGAGGTTTGCTAGAAAGACCCAGGTTCTGCGCGGTTCGAGGAATCAACAAAACCCCCTTTTCACCGGCCCTTTCGGCAAAAGTCTACGAGTAGATGGAGGTCTCACCCGAGGTGAAGTTAATGGGGTGGTTGTGGAATCAAGTTTCCACAACCCCGAGATGGGCTCTTTAACACATTGAAGAGCAGTGCACTATAGGACTCACGCTGCTAACTGGGGACTACGCGAAGTTCACGTTCTTTGCGGTTAACACCTATACAATGGCACATCCAAAGGACTGCACGGATCGGGAAGGTTCTTCGACAACGGGACATCGCCACAGAGACTGTGCTTCCTCCCAACAGTTATGCAACTTCGATAGACTTTAATTAGTGTAACCAATGCATTTAACAAGCACAATAGTTTGCAAACCTTCCAAATTAAACAATATGATGGATTGCAATGTAACTGTGCAATTCTGGTGCTGCGCTCATGCCATCGCACTATACCGACTCCGCGGGTTTAGTATTATCTGATTGGCTTATGCATTCAACTAACTTAGAAATACTTATGCAATTAACATTCATTCACATATGTGTTACTTAACATATTATCCCCATCTCTTATTCTTATGGCGAATACATATAAAATCAAGAACAAATGAGCTCCTAACAAGATCTTAACCATTCAACATAAGCAAATACATAGATTCAAGCACATAAGCAATCACATAACACATAATTTAACGTGATTCACCCCCAAGTTGGGAGCTACGTCCACATAACTATTGTTCTATTATCTTTCAGAAGGGTACAATAGTTCCAGTCTGCGCACTCAGCTGCAGACTCTCTTCTCTCTTCAGTAGGTCTCTGCTCACGTAGCTTGCAGAGCCTTTTTAAAATCGCCTCTCAATAGAGATCTCTTCTTCTTACAATATTCAAAATGAAGACTAATGAAGATTAACCCAACACCCCTTTACCTTACAAAATGTGCCCTTTTATAGATCTTTCCCGTAGGTCACGTATTTACAATCAAGTGGGCCAAAAACCCTAAGGTTACCCACAACTATCGTGATTACCCGCCAACTCATCCTGTTGCAATCGACAGCTTCTCCACACAATTATGGCCGCTCTATTGGACCACTCGCATCCCACACGCCCTTCTAACTGTCACATCCTTCATGAAACGGTTACAATGCATTGTCGTGTGTCACTTTCTGTCCTTCTGGCCTGCCCGTCGCTGTTGACCCTGTGGCTTAGGTTCTAACTGTTTTCTGCCTCTCATTGACAGGTCGCTTTCACCTGACTTTAAACTGCTCCATACCCAAAATAGGTCACTTTCACCTTCTTTACCCAAAATGGGTGCCCTGCTGCCACTACGCGGTGCTACCACTTCGCAGAGTTGGCACTCAGCTACACGGTTCTTACCCTACCGATACTGCATTGCGCTCAACTTTGTAGCTCCCCAAAACTGTCTTGCAAAAAATGCCTTACTTGGGCTAGGCCCAACAGGCCCCTAACACTTACATGTGGCGCGTCTCCGAGCCACTTTCCACTTCTGGTTCCATGAGATGCTCTTCTTCTTGTGGAGCTATCTTAGCAGCGAACTCTTGATACGTTGAACTCAACTTAGCAACCGTATCCTTGGCATCCTATTCAATGACTTTGATGGTTTATAACACATCTGGTGTTAATTCGTCTTGAGTTTTCTCTTGCACTGAATCTTGTGCGTGGCAGATTTCTCTCAGTTTTTCTTCAATCTTCTGCGTTAGTTCATGGGATTCCTCCTGCAGGGGTGGTGACTTGTCTTCGGCTTCAGCCTCCTATTCTCTTAACACTTGAAGCTATCTTTTTATTTCCTTGACTTCTGCGAATCTGCGGAGTCTGTATATTGGAAGCAGTGCCTTCATCTCCGTGTTCAGAGCGTCTAACGATTTCATCTTTTCTTGCAAACTGGTTTGAACCTGCAACATCTCAGGGTTCTCTTGCAGCATAGTAAACATTCTCGTAGCTTCGTCCAACAAGTGTTGACACTTAGCCACTTCATTGGATATTATTTTTGCGGCAGCTTTCGCTTCGGCTGCTCTGAGATCTGCCTAATCTGGTGGTGTCTTTGGTTGATTCTATGCTTCCAAGGCGACAATATTTTCTTGATAAAGTGTGAACAATGACATCGCACAACTGCTCGTAGTATGTATAGAAAACTTCATTCGATGCACGCTGTCTTTCTGGAATCGTATTTTCCCAGAGGTTTTCATATCTGGGTCCTCAACATTCATTGTTGAGAGAAGCGAGGAAACCATAGTGCCTTGGGTCCTTCCAGCCTACAAAGCCAATCAGTACCATCAACCAACTATAATGGAAAACAACACCATGGACCTGAGTTTCACGAACATCCTCCAGAAACTCGTTCAGTAAATATTGGCACCAGTTGAATCTTCCGCTCTGCGCTGCTTTTTCCCCAATGAGCACTGCGCCGGATGGGACTTCTGAAGGTATTTCCTTCCTCAATGTTTGTCCTTCTAGCAGTTGTGTTATGAACTGTGTAGCATCATTGGCTATATCGTCCATGACGAACCCTCTTTTTCCTTTCAGAATCTGATGTGCCTGCTTCATCTGCGCGGCGACTTCCTTATCCCTAGATTTTCCGACAAAGAACTTTTTAGGGTCCTCCCCTCGCTTGCATAGACCTATGATCCAATGGATCAAGTATATGTTTAGGTCAACATTTCTATCCAACCAAAGGTAGCCTTGGTGTGTGCACGATATGAGTGTGCGCACCACCACGTTAATTAAGTTTTGGGCTCTGATCGAAGTGTGGGAGACGCAATAGGTTCAACAAACCTGATTCGATGAATTTGGATAACCAATTCTATGCAACCAACAACTGGTTGTTCTTCACATCCGTCTTCCAGCACATATATTTATCTGGCTGAAATTATGGGTACTTAGGCTCGTTCGGGTCCTTCTGTTGTTGCAACAAGACGTAGTCTTCGAACTTACAGTCCGCGAGCTTACCCAACAGATTTACTTCTAGTTTCACATGTTTAGATATGGGGAAAAGCGAGATTTCGTACTTAGCATTCCTGGTGAGCTTCAAGGACGGTTTATCCTATGCACGCGGAGAGATGTACTCCGGGGTCAAAGTTAATGGGATTTATTTATCGCCGAGCGGGCCTTCTGGCAGGTTGGATCTCATCATCTTTGGCTTTGTCTTCTCAATCGCTGGTTCCTTTCCCTTGGCTTGCATAACTGTGGAATGTCGTGGCGAACGACGTGAACCTTGACGTTGTTTTGTAACAACCTTCTTAGCAGGGCTACTCATCAATCCTTTAAGCCCTATTTTCTTAAACAAACTCATAACCTGCTCGAATGTGAAATCTTGCTCAACTATAGATTTGTCAGACATACACTGGAATTTATTTTGCAGAGTCATGGGGTAACTTAATGCTCTCGGCAAACAGATTCAATCTATGGCTCGCAAAAAAATTTCAAAGTTTCAGTAACGCCCGTGACTCCAAATACAACGGTATTTTTAGTCTACTTCCATTCACCAAAACTGGTAAGTTATCTTTGGCTAACTTGGCTAACTGAATTGCGCCACCGTTAGTAACATGCATAACAATATATGGACCAAGCCAATGCATTTTAAATTTCAAAGGAATTTCATAAAATTTCTATCGTACAGGAGGATAAGGTCACCTACCTAAAAAAACTTATTTTTGATATGACGATCATGCCATGCTTTTTCTCTATCTTTTTGCACTTGTTCATGAAATCCTGCAATGAAGCAATCTTCCTCCAATCCAACAAAGTGTAGAATCCTTTCTTCTATTGTTTGTTCATCCTCCACGATTGTGAATGCAACTATCCTTAAGCTGGGTACAATATACTCCATAGGCATCACAACTTGTTGTCATTAGGCCAATATGAAAGGTGTATGGCCTGTCAACTTCTTTCAAGTGGTCTTGTATGCCCATAACACAGCTGGAATGCACAGATACCAATCATCCCTGTTTACATTGCATAACTTTCTCAGCGCATTCTCCAATACCTTGTTGAAAGCTTCAACAGTTCCATTAGCCTGAGGATGGTATGGTGTACTCCTTTGATGATAAATGTGGAACTCTTCAGTTAGGGATTCAATAGTTCGATTCAAAAAATGAGTCCCTTGATCACTCATTAAAATATTTGGGCATCCTAATCTAGTAAGGATGTTCTCGAAGATGAACTACGCAGCAGTAACTATGCTACAGTCCTTCACTGGTTTAGCTTCTGCACATATGTTGAGATAATCAGTCACAGTGGTAATGTATCTCGCACCAGTCCTCTTTCCCGGTGGGTTAATAGATCCCATGAAATCAATAGCCTATTTGTCAAATGCTTGTAGGGTCAATTGTGGATTCAATGACATTTCATCTCTGCGCGACGGCTTGCCAGTCCTCTAACAGACATCACAAACTTGGCCACCATAGCCTTGCTCTCAATATCTTCTGCACAATAGCTCTTCCTGCTTAGTGACCTCCCGATACACCTGAATGTGCATCAGCGAATATGAATGGCTTCTCATGCTCCAACATGCTTCTGCATAGCACTTCATCTAGTCCCAACTTGTATAACTGTCCTGTAGTTATAGTGAAGTTTGCTTCTGTGACTACCAGCTGCTTCTTTTACTGTGTAGTGAACTCTGCGGGTTCCAATCTCGTAGTCAAAAAGTCTACAATATCTTTGTAAGAATCATCAGCGACTTGTATGGACAATAACTACGCGTCAGGCAGATTGTCTTCAAGGTTGGTAGGTTCTTCGCCTGACTCGATCCTTGAGAGATGGTCAGGTCCAAGTTTCAATCTGCCTGGCTTAACCACAATTTCAAAATCACACTCTTGGAAGAGTAATATCCATCTTCATATTCTCCCCCCTAACACTGGTTTATTGACCAGATACTTTAAAGCGGAATGGTAGTAAACATTGAGAAGTGCGCACCGAGCAAATAGTGACTGAATTTCTGCAGTGCAAACACCATAGCTAGACCTTCTCTTTCGGTGGTCGTATAGTTCTTTTCAGCTGACGAGAGCTTTATGCTCGAGAATGCAATGGGATGGTCAATGCCTCCCTCTCCTGGATGTGCTAGCACCACACCAAGTGCAATGGACGAAGCAGCAACGTGTACATGAAATTGCTTGTACCAATCTGGAAAAACAAGAATAGCTGCAGTTACCATTTTTCCCTTTAGCATGTCTAGGCATTGCTCACATTCTGCATTCCATATGAGTTGCGCTTCTTTTTTCAATAGCTTTTCCATCGGCGTGGTTATCTGCGCATAACCATTGATGAATTTTCTATAGTATCCCATATGTCCCAATGTGGTACGAAGTTGCTTTACTGAATTCGATGCTGGCAGGTTCACAATAACAACGATCTTCGCGGGATCAACCATCAAGCCTTGTTTACAGGCAATGTGTCCCAATGGGATTCCATAGGGAACACAAAAGATACATTTCTTCAAATTCAAAGAAATCTTATGTTGTATGCACTTAGCTAACATCATTCTAAGGTTCTCATAGTGGTTCTTCAGTAAACCAAAGACAGTCCAATCATCGAAATAAAATTCTAATAACTTATGGATAAAGTCTTTGAATGCAACCACGACAACTTTGGAAAATATAGTAGCTGCATTCTTCAAACCAAAAGGTATAACTGTATATTGATATGATCCCCATTCAGTAGAAAATGTGGTCTTATGTCCGTCTGCTTCATCAATCCTGATCTGATGGTATCCAAAAAATCTATCAGTAAAAGAATAGGCCTCATTCCCTCCAACATTTTCCAATACTCCATCTGTAAATGGAGTGGGAAATGGGTCATGCAGCAAAACATCATTCAGTTTCTTCAGATCTACACAGATTCTGATCTCACCTTTAGTCTTTTTATCTTGGATAACCATCATAATTATTCACTTGGACTCTTCGAGGGGCTCGATGATCCCTGCATCAAGCATCTTATCAATCTCTGCCTTAACTCTTTCTTTATATCTGGGGTTCAGTCTATAAGGTCTTTGCTTATGGGCTTCACGCCTGGCTTGAGCGGTATCTTCATGATCCCCAAGTTTCCCAAAATGATTTTCATTTCGGAAAATGTTGTTGGAAATAAATCTTGATATTCATGCAGAAGGTCTACGATCTACACGACCGTCTCATCATCCCAGTAATCTCCAATAGATGCGAACTTCGGCTCTTCGCTTGTGCCAATGTTCACTTTTCTTGTCTTAATAGGTCCACTCATGTCTAGAATTTCTAATGGAGGTCCCTCGACATCGCGCGCTCCCTCTGACTCAGGTATATTGATGTTGTGTGGATCCTCCTCATCGCTCTCCTTTGCATCTTCTTCATGTTCAACAAGGTTATAAAATTCAAGGGCATGTTCTATTGTTCTTACCCATTATGGTTGTAGTTTCACAGGTACTTTGACATCTTCAAATATATTTTCTTTTATTTCCTCTAATGCCTCATTTATACTCGAGCATTCTTTTCTGAATATTCTTTCTTTGATAACTTGCAGAGCTTCGTTTATGATTGGAATTTCATCTTCAAAGCTAAAATTTCTCTGGAAGTTCGCAATTAGGATAGACCAATCTGTTGTTCCTCTACGAAGTTCGGTGTCTATGTACCAATCTTCTGGAATCTGCTCTAATGTGTGCACAAATAGATGAACCCATTCTGTTTGTGGTCTATTTTCCCATGCTTGTGAACAAGTTCCTATGTGATTCCTCAGATCTGTTTGTCCATTATACTTTTCAAATGTTAGTGCAACTTTCTCTATGAATCTGATTTGCATCATGTATCTGCACTGATGCCATGTGGTCAAAGTCTGCTTATGCGCAGCCCACCATCTCGCAAGTGTAGCGCACAATGCCATGTCTAATGCCGGTATGCAATGTTCAGCTGCAACTGATATAGTGTATTCTTGAATAAATGAATAAACATTAGTTGAACCATGATAAGTGGGGATTAGACTTACCTCTGTTCCAATCCATCGCAGATTTGGTGATCTACGCGCATCTTCTTGCAGATACCGCATGCATTCTGCTTTTCCAGTCTTGCGTCAGAGTCTGATATGCAAGAACTGTCACATCACCAATTGTCACATCGCCAACTAAGTGCTCCATCCACCGTAGGATTAATGTATTCATCCTGATTCACAGTCATCTTATAGATGCGATCAAGATCCTATGCTCTGGATTCTTCGTGTATAGGATCATTGTATCTTTCTCCTTGCGAAGGGTCCAAGGGTGCGATGACCCTAATATCCTACCCTTTGAATATCATCTTCTTGGTCTTCAGGTTTTTTATTGCGAGGTTATCCATCGCTCATTCTATCCCCAATAATGCTGGATATGGGTTATTATCTTCAGTCATTTCGATAACCTCGAAGTCTGTGGAACTTCTGACTCCATCGATGTCTACAAGTACATTGGCTAATGTCCCAAAAGGTATGACTTTCTGCTGATTTGCTAACCTCAACTGGATAGGTGACCATGCTAACCTTGGTTTCCCCATCTGTTTCCATGTCTGCTTGCTCAAGACATTTACCTATGATCCTAGATCAAGGATTATCTCATCCATCTCATAATCTCCGATCTGCGCACTAAGCCTCATTTCTCGGCCTGTTCTCTTGTGTCTCTTTATCCGATGAACTGCGCTCTGGGAAGTATCCATGGAACTGCGCGGTTCATATTGGTTTAACAACTTCTATAATATCACTACAACATCTACGCTCTTCAATAATTTCATGAAGCTCCGTAGGAACTACGCAACAGAAGTGCATGTTTCTGCTGCAGTACTGGTTTGATCATACGCTGCTGGAATATCTTCCATATGCGTTGTTTCACTTCGCAACGGGATTCTTGGTGACATAGGTGATGGCTAATTAAATATATCCCTTGCTTCTTCAAAGGATTCCTTGTTCTTCTCTAGATTGAAAACATGTGTTTTCCCAGTAGCTTTTCTAATCCAGACCGCCTCAGCAGGGGTCTGCTTAGTTTGAAAGCCTCCAGAGGTCGAAGCTTCTAGCTTGTGGTAACGCCACTTCGTGTCACAACATTAATACTTGGATCTGTAGTCCTTCTCTCTGCTGCGATCATCTGTATATTCGGATTAGGTACTTCTTGCTTTCTCTTTTGCATTTCTGCTGCTAACACTGGGCATGCCTCAATAATGTGATCAAAAGATTTACAATAATTACAGGTAGTACACGCATTGGTGCAATCTCTAGCAAAGTGACCTAGATGGCCACAGTTATAACAGATCATCTGGCCTCTTCCCTTCCTTTTCCTGGGCCATTGTTTCTTCCTCTTCAGCGGAATCCACCACGGCCTTTGTATGCGCCTTAATCATACTGTGCATTATCCTTGTTCTATGGTGTTTCCTCTTGAACTCTGTAAACTCCACCTTGCATATACTCTACATATTGCTTCCTCTCCATCAGTATGCCCTATAGTTGGAATCATCATGTCCAACGGATTTACATAATGTGCAATATAAATTCTTAGGTGTTCGCACATATTTATGTATTAAGTAACAATCTTCTGGTTGGTGTCCTCTAGTCCTACAAATCTCGCACCCTGGCCCTTGGTTCTGGTTCAGTGGATTTGGTGCTCCACTATCTAGGTAATCCTGAAACAAAGGACAACGTTCCTTCGGGTTTCCTTCTCCCTTACATCTGGTACACTAGATTTATTCTCTTTGGTCTTTTCCCTTCTTCATGTCCTGCAACTGTAATGTCAAGGTGGCTATCTGATTCTGAATCTGGACCAATCCAGTGCTAGTCTCTCCTATGGGTGAAGCTTCTAATTTCATCGCGATCTCCAGGGATTCTTCCTGTGAAGCAACCTTCTGTTGCATCAGCGGTAGTCTAATATGGGGAAACAACACAGCTATGACCCACTCTTGGTACTGTTGCGGTGCTATAACAAAAATATCATGGTCTACAAATATTTTAAACTTCTGGTCAAATTCCCAGACTATTTCATTCGATTTTTGCTTAATATCCTTTAATTCTGTTATACATTGGGATTCCGACTTTGGTTTCTTGAACTCCCTTAATAGGGAAGCCTTAATCTCCACTAGATTTCTATTCTTTCCTATAGAATACTTCATGAACCAGTTCAAGGCTCTATCTCTGAATGTAGTGATGAGCTGTGCTTGCTTCACAACATCATCCTGAACTTGCTTGATGCTCCACATGGCTTCACATTGAAACCAATGTTGCTCAGGGTCTTCTAGACCTGTTCCTTTAAATATCGGCAGCTTAATATCACCAGTCATTCTCCTTCTAGGTGGTACAATATTTTGCGCAGTGGTCTGAGTGGTGTTAGGGATGCTACTGCGCGGAATGTTCTGAATCAGAATATTCTGAGTTGGAATGGTATGAGTACTCACTCCCGCGATGTTACTGGTATTGACGCTCTATGGATTGGGAATATTAACAACTGGAGGGTTCTAAACTGGCGGACTCAATGAAATATGAGGTGCATTATTTTAAACTCGGGGGTTCTTCCGAGTCAGAGACAGATAGGTAGCTTATGGAGGTGTTGTATGGATATTAGTCTCAACTTCTAACTTAGTATCTACGCGGAGTCCAACCTTCTCGGTATTAAACTTATATCTTTTTCCACTTCTCAGATTGTGTGTATCTTCGTCAGAGTGACTATATATGCTATTGACCATTACAGATTCAAAAACTTCTAGGAATCTTACTGCATTCTTAAAAATACTTTCTCATCTAAAATGATTTTAATATATAAACTCAGATTGTTCAGATACTTACCTCTGAATCCTTTGAAGAACTCTGCCTCTGCTACGTTGTAGGACTTCAGGGTGTCCACAACGAACTCTGTAATGAATCCTTCTAGTATACTATCAACCCAGAAGTCGACTTCTCACGAGAGTGGGCTATCTATTTCTTTAAGCATCTGAATGATGTCTGGAGTCCACTCGGTAGGTGCTCCTTCTTGGAAACAGTTCTTTCGCTCTGCGAGTCTTGACAACCACTCATGCAACTCGTTTTCAAAACTTGCCTAGACAATTTCATGAATGTCCTTCCACAGGTATTTGTTTAAACACTCTACATCAGATAGACGCGGATGTCTATTCTCTTTTTAGGAAAAATCTCTCTCTGTCTTGTTGACCCATTTCTAGATTTTTGTTTTCTCAGGATTCCAAGGTTCTGTACTCATCATCAGTTCTTAGCATGGAAACGGAACCATTTGTTGGATTCTTATACTGTTCTTGAGGTTGCCTAGAAATACCCAGGTTCTGCGCGGTTCAAGGATCCAAAAAGAACCCCTTTTCATCGGCCCTTTTGGCAACAGTCTACGATCAGACTGAGGTCTCACCCAAGGCGAAGTTAATGGCGTGGTTGCAGAATCAAGTTTCCACAACCCGGAGATGAGCGCTTTAACAGACTGGAGAGCAGTGCGCTATAGGACTCGTGCTGTAACTGGGGACTGCGCGAAGTTCACCTTCTTCGCAGTTAACACTTCTACAATGGCGCATCCAAAGGACTACGCGACTCAGGAAGGTTCTTCGACAACAAGACAGCGCCACAGAGACTGGGCTTCCTCCCAACACTTATGCAAATTCGATAGACTTTAATTAGTGTAGCTGATACATTTAACAAGAACAATTTTTTGTGAATCTTCCAAATTAAACAATATGATGGATTGCAACGTAACTGCGGACTTCCGGTGCTGTGCTCAGGCCATCGCACTATACCGACTCCACGGGTTTAGTATTTATCTGACTTGTTTATGCATTCAATTGACTTAGAAATGCTTATGCAATTAACATTCATTCACATATGTGTGACTTAACATATTATACCCATCTCTTAATCTTATGGCGAATACATATCAAAGAGAGAACACATGAACTCCTAACAGGATCTTAACCATTCAACATAAGAAAATACACAGATTCAAGCACATAAGCAATCACATAACACATAATTTAACGTGGTTCACCCCCAGGATGGGAGCTACGTCCACAAGAACTGTTGTTATATTATCTTTGGGAAGGGTACAATAGTTCCAATCTGCGTACTCAACTGCAGAATCTCTTCTCTCTTCAGTAGGTCTCTGCGCACGCAGCTTGCAGAGCCTTTTTACAATCATTTCTCAACATAGATATCTTCTTCTTACAACATTCAAATGAAGACTATTGAAGATTAACCCAACAACCCTTTCCCTTACAAAATATACCCTTTTATAGATCGTTCTCGTAGGTCACGTATTTACAATCAAGTGGGCCAAAAACCCTAAGGTAACCCAAAACTATCGCGGTTACCCGCCGACTCAGCCTGTCACAATCGAAAGCTTCTCCACATGCTTCTAGTCGCTCTGCTGGACCACTCGCATCCCACACAGCCTTATGACAGTCGCATCCTTCCTGAAACGGAAGCAATGCGTCGTGGCGTGTCACTTTCCGTCCTTCTGGCCTGCCCGTCGCTGTCGACTCGGTGGCTTAGGTTCTAACTGTTTTCTGCCTCTCATTGATAGTTCTCTTTCACCTAATGTCACGCTGCTCCATACCCAAAATAGGTCGCTTTCGTAGCTCGACCTTACCTTACCTTCCTTACCCAAAATGGGTGCCTTGCTGGCACTACGCGGTGCTACCACTTCGCGGAGCTAACACTCAGCTACGCGGTTCTTACCCTGTCGATACTGGACTGCACTCAACTTCGCAACTCCCCAAACCTGTCTTTCCAAAAATTCCTTACTTGGGCTAGGCCAAACATGCTCCTAACACTTACATGTGGCTCGTCCTTGAGCCACTTTCCACTTCTGGTTCCATGAGTTGCTCTTCTTCTTGTGGAGCTATCTTAGCACCGAACTCTTGATACGTTGCACTCAACTTAGCAACCGTATCCTTGGCATCATGTTCAATGACTTTGATGGTTTCTAACACATCTGGTGTTAAGTCGTTCTGAGTTTGCTCTTTCACTGAGTCCTATGCGTCGCGGAGTTTTCTCAGTTTTTCTTCAATATTCTGCGTTAGTTCATGGGCTTCCTCCTGTAGGGGCTGTGACTTGTCTCTGGCTTCAGCCTCTTGTTCTATTAACACTTGAAGTTGTCTTTTTATTTCCTTGACTTCTGGGGATCTGCGGAGTCTGTCTATTGGTAGCAGTGTCTTCATGTCTGCGTTCAACGTGTCTAACGCTGCCTTCTTTTCTTGCAAAATGGTTTGAAACTGCAGCAACTCGGGGTCCTCTTACACCGTAGTAAACATTATCATAGCTTCATCCAGCAAGTGTTGACACTTAGCCACTTCACTGGATATGCTTTATGCGGCAGCTTTTGATTCAGCTGCTCCGAGCTCTTCCTAATATGGTGGTGTCTTCAGCTGATTCTGTGCTTCCAAGGAGGCAATCTTTGCTTGATAATAAGTCTCCATGTCTTTCATTCCATTCATAAGATCATTGACTACTGATCCGATCTTAAGGATAGTATCCACAAGCTCTGGCTGTTCGTCGCATTCTTCTATCTCCGCGCAAACTGAAGCGACAGTATGCTCTATTCTTCTTCGTTGGTCCTGTTCACTTTCAAGTGCCTTGCCTCTCTTTAAACTTGCTTCCTGCAGCTTCTTATAATTTTCTTGCAATTGATGGTGTTGGTTCAGAGCGACCACATTTCTATCATGGATCTCTTCGACAACCTGCAAGTGCAGATTGTGTAGCTAGTGGCAACATTGCGATGTCGATGTCCACATGCTCTATGCTCTGCACGCCCGAAGCTAACTGATCTCGCTGTAACATTACGCTTAGTGGTTTAATTTGGACTATGCTCGATTTTGGTGGCAAGGTCAGGGATAGAGGTGTTTTATTTGGCTGCAAAGTGTGCGTTGACCTTCCTTTCGATTCAGATTCGTGCGTTGGACTTGCTCAAACTTCGTTGTTATTCCTTGCAGCGTGGTGAGATTCTTCTGCAAACTTGCTTGGATCTCGTCATCCTTACTGTCTTTGAGGTTCAACCCATCTTCTAGATGTGCTGTGACCGTGGATGCGATCATCATATAATCGTCATCGTGCAACTTCGCTTTCGACTTTCCCTTTGAAGCCTTCTGATTCTTTTTTTGGACTTCCTCTAGTACTGAACTTCCAGGCTCCTTCCTTTTTCCTGATGGTGACTCTTCGACAACTATTGTTGGAATTGGATTGCTCTCTTCGGAGTCACTGCCAATGATCATAGGTGCTTCGACCTTCCATTCATCCACCCATTCCTTCATAATAAGGTCGATATCTACTTCATCCATGTGATAGTTCCCTTGGAACCATTCTGGGTTCTTTTTATGTGTCTTTGCTGAAATGTAGATGGAATGCATGTCAGCATAAAAATTTAAAGTGCGAATATACTTAGCTATTATATATTTGGAGATGTGCATTGTGCAAACAATGACATCGTACAGATGCTCATAGTATGTATATAAAACTTCATTCGACGCGCGTTGTCTTTCTGGCATCAAATTTTCCCAAAGGTTTGCATATTTGGGTCCTCGACAGTCATTGCTGAGAGAAGTGAGGACAACATAGTTCCTTGGGTCCTTCCAGCCTATAAATCCAATCAGTACCATCAACCAGCTGTAATGGAAAACAATGCCATGGACCTGAGTTTCACGCACATCCTCAGAAACTTGTTCAGTAAATATTGGCACCAATTGAATCTTCCTCCCTACGCTGCTTTTGCCCCAAGGAGCACTGCGCCAGCTAGGACTTCTGAAGGTCTTTCCTTCCTCAATATTTTTCCTGCTAGCAGTTGTGTTACGAACCGCGTAGCATCATCGGTTATATCGTCCCTGATGAACCCTATTTTTCCTTTTGGAATCTGATGTGCCTGCTTCATCTACGCGGCGACTTCCTTATCCCTGGATTTGTCGACAAAAAACTTCTTAGGGTCCTCTCCTTGCTTGCTTAGACCTATGATCCTATGGATCAAGTCTATGTTTAGGTCGAAGTTTCTATCCAACCAAAGGTAGCCTTTGTGTGTGCGCGATATGAGTGTGCGCACCACCACATTAAGTTCTAGGCTCTGGTCGAAGTGTGGGAGCCACAATAGGTTCAACAACACTGATTTGATGACTTCAGATATCCAATTCTGTGCAACCAACAACTGGTTGTTCTTCACATCCGTCTTCCAGCACATATATCTATCTGGCTTAAATTGTGGGTACTTAGGCTCGTCTGGGTCCTTCTGATGTTGCAGCAAGTCATAGTCTTCGAACTTATAGTATGTGAGCTTACCCAACAGATTTGCTTCTAGTTTCACATGTTTAGATATGGCCGGATCGAGATTTCGTACTTAGAATTCCTGGTGAGCTTCAGGGATGGTGCATCCTGTGCACGCGAAGAGATGTACTCCAAGGTCAAAGTTAACGGGATTTATTTATCGCCGAGTGGGCCTTTTGGCAAGTTGGAGCTCATCATCTTTGGCTTTGTCTTCTCGACCGCTGGTTCCTTTCCCTTGGCTTGCATAAATGTGGAATGTCATGGCGAATGATGTGAACCTTGACCTTGTTCTGTAACAACCTTCTTAGCACGGGTTCTCATCAACCCTTCAAGCCTTGTTTTCTTAAACAACCTCACAACCTGCTCGACTATGAACTCTTGCTCAACTGTAGATTCATTAGACATACACTGGACTTTCTTCTGTAGATTCACGGGGTAAATTAATGCTCTCGGCAAATAGATTCAATCTATGGCTCGCAGAAAAATTTCAGAGTTTCGGTAATGCCCGCGAGTCCAAACACAACAGTGTTTATAGGCGCAGTTGGCCTTAGTCGTGCCCATCAACAGCTAGAATAGCATTAAATGGCATGTTCGTTGGCCAAATCTGGTGACGATTTGGGTCCTTTATTTCATTAATTCCTTCAGAACGGCTATTTCCGCGTTAAATGCTCAAGCGATCGTCGACAAAATCACTGTATAACGGCTAGTTTGGAGACCGACATTTTAACGGCTAGTTTCCTGAAGTGTTGCATCAAACTGCGCAGTGGGTTTTCACTATCCCGGCGCAATTACTTCACAGTGTCGTTCTTCTTCTTCTGACATGTCACCGTTTTTGTTCTATCTGGTCTGCGCAGCTACATTTTGAGCTTCAAACTGCATGCTTTTTCTTTTCTTTTCATTTTGTTTCTCATGCACAGCTTCACTTTAGTGTTGCGTGGTTGATGCATTCTGTTAAGTCATGAACTTGTTTCCTTCAATTTTATATTTCGATTGTGATCTTTATTCTAAGTTTTCTCCTTTGCTTAGTTTTTCCATTTGCTCCCTTTAGGAAATTTTTGATTTTAAAATGAAAATTTTAATTTTTGTTTGCCTTTAGATTTCTTATTATTTTTATTTTAGGATTTGAAGGGATCAATAGGATTTATATTAATTAAGGATGTCACAAATATACTCAAAGAGTGTGGTTTATCATTTAAATTGGAAAAATAGTTGAATTAGGGCCAAAATTTGAATGTAGATTATTCATGTAGCGCAATCATGAAAAGTTAATACAGTAGCGCTACAGGAATATCGCGCCAGCCGAAATCATCATTGTTTAAACTGAATTTTCGCATGGTTTCATTGCTAAGTGACTAATCGCATGATTGAAGGGAGTTGATACGTGTTGCTCCGGTAATCATCATGAAAGCAGGTGCGGCTGGATCATGGAAGAGATCGTGGAGGTCATCAGCTGGAACAATGCATATCATGACAGGAGGAGGTGTAAGATGAATTTGATGTGAAAGGAGTTATTTCACAGATGCATCACGAAACTGGAAAATAGGTGGAGAGAGGACATGTGCCTGAAAGCTGGAAGTTGCAGTTATAGAGAAATTAGGGCTTGCTCGTTCTGCCAGCTGGTAGCGAATTGAAGACCTGAAGACACTTGTACAGCGGAATTGAACAATCAGGTACCTCAAAAATTGATTTAAACATCTACAGCAAAACGGGAATCGGGTATTCCGCATTAAACCGATAGTGGCTGCTAAATTGGGGTTTTTTCTCAGAAAAGCTTGTTTTCTTAAAATTCATTAGGGAAAACATAAATGTATGTTCTAAACAAAGCTCCTGTCAAAGATAGATCAGTTTAAGAGTTCTTTGAGACGCTGTGACAAGTGGAAATTTGAAAATTAGCGATACATTAAAACCACTACTTCTTCAAAATCTGAAAGCAGCCTGTTAGGTCATCAATAGAACTCCAAAAGTACACAGACTTCAGTTATTGAAAGCAGATGGGTAAAAGTGGCAAAACAAATAGAACTGAACCCACTAAGCTAAAATGGATTGACAAATTTCCAGATTGTGCAAAGCTTTTTCAAAATGCTGGTTGGTTGGATTTCTTCAAGAAAATCGATGGTTATAACACTGAGGTTTCTTATAAATTTGCCCAAATATATAATGAGGACATGATAGTATTTGATACTTTAAAGTTTAAATTGACTGTGGAGTTAGTTGCTGAAGCTACAGGAGTCAAGAATGAAGGTGAAATGTGGTTCAAAAAATTGCCTTTCACTTTTGATGATCAAAGGTACCTTTTACCTGGTATTACTCCAGACTGGCGCAAAGGGGTATTAATCCAGGAGGTCAGGGATGAATGGGTGCATCCCATTAAAATTATACAAAGCTATATCACTTGGGAAGGCAGATATGCTTATGTTTTCAAATACCATTTTAGATTTCTACAACATTTGATTGGTGAATCCAAAATGAACCTTCCTTTCTTCTTATTCAAAAGTCTGCAAAAGATGTCAAGTAGAATTAAGGGGCATCATGATCATACTACACAATCCATATTCCATCATGGTCTGATCAAGCTTATTATCAGTACGGTTCTACAACGAGAAGGGAAGACATGGGAGCATTTCTTGTTTTGGTCTGGTTTTCAGACCAAGCAAAAAGAGCAGCAAACTAAAAAGCATGTAGACAAAGGTCAATCTCTAGTCAGAAAATTAGGTCAGGAGAGCAAGTCTGAAGAAAAAAAAGAGATTAAACTTGAAGAAGCACCAGAACCTTTGAAAGGTAAAAATGAACCTCAAAAGGTTGTAGCTGACAGCAAAGGTAAATATTCATTGTTTTCACAAAAAGAAGATCGGCATGAGAAACACATGGCGCCAACAGAAACTCTCAGTGAAGAGAAAATTGTTGTCACTGAAAAGGTTGCTTTAGAGAAAGAAGACATTCAGGTCCAACAAAGGAGCCCCATCACTGTCTTATCTGAAGATGAGGGATATTTATTAGAAGAGGATGAATTCACTCTCAAAACTGAAGCTCGTATGGAATACACAGAAAAGTACAGTAAAGAGGATAAAACAAATAAGTCAAAGAAAAAGAAAACCAAAATCGAAGGTATAGAGCTAGCCACAATTAAACATCAAGGAAAAACTTTGAAGATGGTGAAAGAACTTGCTTCAGAATGGAGACCAAAAACCAGATCTAAAAACAAGTTAAGGCTGAATATGAAAAAGCTGCTAAACCCTAGAATGAAGACAGAAGAGATAAGTGTACTTGATGATGAATCTTCAGATGAAGAACTCAAGATCAAGAAAGAAGCAGTTATAAACAGTCCAGTTTCTGAGCATACAAAAGGAAAAAAGTCATTGAGATTAGCAGAAGATTCCAGTCTCACTCAAACAAAACTATCTGCTGTGTTTCTGGAATTAAAAGATGAAATAATAAATGAACAACAAAAGAAGGAAATTGAGGTTTCTTATTCTAAAAATCAGTACTTGATAGATGAAACTACACCCATTGAAACAACAAGTCAGGAAAACCCTATTGTTCATGGTGTGTCTTCAGAGCTGTTACAGGAAGATGAAGATATTTTCAGAAGACTGAATGTCCCTTGGTTGCCCAGTGAGATGCAAAATACCACAACATGGAAGGTTTTTGACTCAGACATGGAGAACCTGCAAAGAACCATCAAACAATATAGGCATCAAATGGAATGCATGCAAGAGACTAATGATGCTCTCCTCTTAGCAAATAGAAGGCTAAGAGAAGATTTACAGGAAGTGAATGAAAATTATCAAGAGCTAATAACAGTTTCTAAAGAAGCTTTGAAGAGAAAGAGAAGCACAGATTTGCATTATGTAGAATTGAAGCAGACTATCAGAGACTTGCAGCAGAAGAATGAAAAGCTTACAAGGAAGTTAGCAGATACAGAATCTGAAGAGAAGAGAGCCAGAAAAAAGGCCCAAATCTCGGATGGAATAGCCTTACTAGTCGAAGCTGCCAAAGACCTTTGAGTTAGCAGTTAGTCAGTTACTTATGGAGCTTTTAATAGATACTTTAATTAGTTAGTTTTTAGTTATGTTGTAAAAGAAATAATTTATTTCACTTTAACTCATCGAGGATTTGGTTGAAAGCAGTTAGGGTTTAGACCCTAACTAGTTTTGTAAAAAATAATATTTAGAGTGAGAAGAAAGACAGAAACAGGGTTCGATTTTTGGGAGAACTTCAGGAGGTCTGCTAGACTTATTGATGAGATAAGTACATAACTCTTATATGTATTTGTTGACAAAATTATGAAATATATGATCCTTTTTACCCTGCAGATTGTGTGTTGGCTTCATTGTTTAACTTGTTTAGTTGCTTAACTGATAAATTCATTGCTGGTTTATGTCTGTATGCTGGTAATGCTTATCTTTTATGAATGAACTTCAATATTATGCTCTGTTGGATTTTGGTGAATATATTATGCATATTTGTCTTCTTTTCCTTATGATTTAGTTCCTATTTTGCTCATGAATGTATGCCCTGTTTGCTCCCAAACTTTATAACCAGAAAACCTATCAAAAAACCTTAAAACCTACTTTTACTTTATTGTATTTTTGAGATTGTGTTGGCTTGTTTCTTTGTGGCCTGGAAACAATTTCAGGCACAAACATCTTTGGCGCCATTGCCGGGGAACGAAGTTGAAGACATATTTTCCCTGGGATACTTATCAATTTTACTGGTTTTAAGAGGTGAACTTAAACTAGCACATTTTTAAGGCTACTTTTCACCAAGTTTGACATAGTGGCTACTAGAGGAGTTGGAACCAGGAATAGACCTATTTCACCATTGCAGTTGGGTGTGACAGACCCTGAACAGATTTTAAAGACAACAAGGAAAGTTAGAAGGTCTCAATCTTTACCAGCCCTGTGTGACCCTGATCAGTTGGGTGTTCCATCACATTCTGCTTTGTTAGGAAAAGAAGAAGAAAACTTACCTTGGTTAAGGCCTATTATCCTTGATAGCAGTTTCCAAGTTTTTACTAATCCTCAATCCTTCAAGAAAGCCAAAACTGTTTCTCCTGATAAGATACCTATTTTTCAGCTGAAACTAGGTAAAAAACCTTTTCAACCAGGTTCCAATCAAACTTCTTCATCATCAAAGTTAGTTACTCCAAAGATGGTAGCCCAAAATCAGCCCATAGACATGATGGACCGAATGGTTGCAGCCAGATATGCACCATTGGTTTTGCCTCAGCCTTTAAATGCACTACCTGGAGGTGACTATCAGAAATATCTTCCTAGGTTTAATGGACAGGGAGAGACCACAGCTGAAGAACACTGGGAAGCTTTTCTTAGTTATGCTGATAACCAAAACATTGAGGCTAAAGATGTATGGATGAGAATGTTTGTGCAGAGCCTTGATGGAGATGTAAGAAAATGGTTCAGAGAGTTTCCTGCTAATTCCATTACTATCATTGAAGAACTTCGTGATCTTTTCATGAGACAATGGGGTGACACTAAAGACCATACATATTACATAACTGAGTTTGGAGCTCTCAGTAGGAAAAAGGATGAAACTGTTGCAGATTTTTCAAAGAGGTTTAACAAGATGTACAGTAGAATTCCTGCAGAAATAAAGCCTACAGAAACATCAGCTAAACTTACCTATGCAAATGCCTTTGATCATGAGTTTTCTTTATTGTTGAGAGAGAGAAAACCTATGTCTTTACTGAATATGCAGGATGCAACATTGGAGGTAGAATCTAACATCTTGGCTTTTAATAGATTAAAGAAGGAAACATCTCAGCAACTTTATGATAGAAAAGGGAAAAAGGAGGCAGCCCCAGGAGGTTCTGCTTCTCATTCTGCAGAGGGAAAGATTGATGAAATGGCTAAATTGGTGAAGACTCTGACTGCAAAGTTGAACAAATTAGAGCTTGAGAAAAATTCCAGCAAGCCTGCTTCAGAGGGTGAACGGAATCCAAATAATCAGAATCACTTCAGAAGGAAATTTGTTCCCCGCTTCATGCCTAGAGAACGAAGGAATAATCATATCCAGCGAGAAAGGAGACAAAATGAGGACCAAAGAGTGCCACCACCTTTTCAAAACAATATGGTTGATGAAGAAGAAGTTGATGATGAGATGATTTTTCAAGAGAATGATCAAGATGTGAATCATTTTGGAGAGGGATTGTCTGAAGGTTTTGTCACTGAGGAAGAATTTCTAAATGCAGAATATTATGATGCTGACATGTTTGAAACCAAGGATGATTTAGGTTTGGATAAGACTACTGTAACTGCTGCTGTCCATCAAAATGAACTCAAGAAGACTATAAATCTGAGATCAGGTCCAAAACAGGTGGTACAAGCCTCAAAGAAGAAAGCAATTGGCCCTGCTAAGTAGCCATCTGAACCTGTAGCAGAGAAGAAGCAAGATTCAGAAAAACATAAGAAAAACACAGAGATTGAAGAGGTAAATAAAAATGTCCAGAATTTCAGTTTGGAGAATGAATTAGGAAAGTTAAAGATTCCTGTACCTTTAACTGAATTGATAAAAAATCCTTCATATAAAGAATCAGTCCTTAAAATGCTTAATCCAACAAGCAATCAGCCTGTTTCCGACATAGTTAATTTACAAGAAGAGAATCCTAAGATTTTCATTGGATCAGCCTTGGCTGAGAAGGTTGAGAACGAAGTAGGAGCTTCACCACCATTCTATATCACTCTGACTGTCCATGAACATATGATACACAATTGTTTGTTAGATTCGGGAGCATCCCACAATTTGATGCCAAAGGTTGTTATGGAAGATTTGGGGCTGAATATTACCAAACCCTATCATGATCTGTATGCTTTTGATTCCCGAGCTATGAAGTGTTTGGGAGTAATAAAAGATATGGTTGTTAGCCTGGCTCAGTTGCCCATGAAAAGTGTGATAATGGATGTTGTGGTAGCTGATATTACACCAAAGTTTGGATTACTTCTTTCTAGGTCTTGGGTAAAGAAGGTTGCAGGGACCTTACAAATGGATCTCTCCTATGCCACTATTCCTGTGTTTGGTGGAGAAAACAGAAGGCTATACATAGAGCTTCAATTTGCCTATATAGTGACAGATGACAAGAACCCCACAAATCATCCACTATATGCTGTTGACAAAGAATTAGGAACCTGCATATTACATTTCAGTGATGAAGACAGTACTGCTGGTTTGTTACAGGTGGAAAAAGAACAGCCAGTAAAACACAACAGAGAAGAAGAAGATGAACTGTGGCAATTATATTTTGATGGATCTTCTTGTAAAGAAGGTGCTGGAGCTGGATTTTTTCTAATATCTCCCAGAGGTGAAACAGTAAAGCTGATGTATAAGCTTGAGTTCATTACTACAAATAACACCGCTGAATATGAAGCTTTGCTGTTAGGATTAAAAGCTGCCAAAGATTTGGGTATTCAGCAAATTTCTGCATATGGCAACTCCGAATTAGTTGTTCAGCAAGTGAAGAACAAATATCAAGTGAAGCAGGGTTTGCTGAAAGTCTACCGTAATGAGGTATGGGATATGATTGAAAATTATTTTGTAGCTTTTAACATTACTCATATTCCAAGAGATCATAATCAGACTGCAGATTCATTAGCTTTAGCTACTACACACTTCAGAATTCCCAAAACTACCCAGTTAAGGTATCCGATAGATGTGAGGTACAGACCATGTGTACCTGATAATGTAAAGCAATGGAAAGTTTTCGAAGATGACATGGAAATTAAAAGATTTCTTGAGCTTACCCATGAGTTTTCAAATTCCCTGATTGATCAAGAGGAAGATGAAGGGAATGAACAGTTAGATGAGATTGCTGAAGATGAGATAGCAGGACATAAAATTATTGAGTTAAAGAGCAACTTCATTCCAAAAGGCTTGGTACCTATGGAACGAATATTTACAAAGTATGATACACTTTCAAAGCCTGTTGTTCAATCTTCAGAAGAAAATGTGATGGACTGCAATATTGGTTCAGCAGAACATCCTAGAATGGTCAAAATTTCTAAATCCTTGACAGCTGAACAAAGAAATAGATATATTAAATTGTTAAAAGAGCATGTGGATGTTTTTGCTTGGTCTTATCAGGAATTGAGGACTTATGACACAGGAATTATATAACATAAAGTCCCTCTAAAGCCAAATGTCAAACCTTTTCGTCAGAAATTAAGGAGGATTAATCCAGCCTTGTTTCCTGTTATTGAAAAAGAAATAAAGAAGCTATTGGATGCCAAGATCATAGTACCCCTCAGGTATTCTTCATGGGTTGCTAATCTTGTACCTATTAGGAAAAAGAATGGGGAAATCAGGTTATGTGTTGAATTCAGAAATCTGAATAGATCTTCACTGAAGGAAAATTATCCTTTGCCTAAAATTGAGCAAGTATTGCAGCAGGTAGTTGGATCACAGAGGATCTCTATGGTGGATGGTTTCTCAGGGTACAATCAGATTGCTATGCATCCTGATGATAAAGAGAAAACAACCTTTACAACTCCTTGGGGAACCTTCATGTATGATAAGATGCCTTTTGGATTGATGAATGCTGGAGCTACCTTCCAGAGAGCTATGGATATTGCTTTTGTCGGAGAAAAGGATAAGTTTGTAGTAATATAATTAGATGATATTATTGTTTTCTCACAGTCAGATGATGAACATTTGAAACATTTGAAGCAGACTTTCCTGAAGTGTAGAAAATTTGGCTTGTCCTTGAATCCAAAGAAATCACACTTTGCTGTACAGGAAGGTAAGTTGCTTGGTCATTTAGTGTCTGCTGATGGTATAAGGATTGATCCTGAAAGGGTAAAGGCTATATTGAAGATAAGTTTACCAAGGAGTAAAAAAGATGTCCAATCATTCATAGGTAAAATCAATTTTCTGCGTTGGTTTATACCCAATTTTGCTGAAACTATCAAACAGATCACAGTCATGCTGAAAAAAGATCAAGAAGTCAGGTGGACCACTGAGGCGAAGAGTGCATTTGAAAAAATTAAAGTGGCTCTTACTGAAGCTCCTGTATTAGCAAGCCCAGATTTTACAAAAGAATTTTTCACATTCTCATTTGCATCAGAGGATACAATTGCAGCTATTTTACTTCAGAAGAATAAGGAGGGATTGGAGCAGCCTATTGCATTTTTCAGCAAAACTCTCAGCGATTCTGAATTGAAATACAATATCTTAGAAAAGCAAGCCTATGCTCTGGTAAAAGCTTTAAAAGTTTTCAGAATCTGTGTGCTGCATTCTAAGGTTATTTCATTTGTACCTAATGCTGCTGTAAAAGATGTGTTAACACAGCCTGATAGTGAAGGGAAAAGAGGCAAGTGGATTGCTAAAATCATCGAATATGAGGTAGAGATCAGACCTACCAAACTTGTCAAGGGACAAGGTTTAGCCAAGCTGTTGGCTGAATCAAATTGTCAGGCTCTGGGATTGTATGTTATGACTGAAGAAATAGCTCAGGATGAAGATCAAGCATTATTGGAAAAAGAAAAGATCATGGATTATTATTCAGCATCTACGTGGTATGCAAACATAGTCTATTTTCTATTGTTTTTACAATGTCCTAAGCATTTAGATAGGAAGGCTGCCAGATCTTTAAAACTAAAAACTACTAAGTATTGTCTAGTGGAAGAGCAGTTGTTCTAGAAGGACCCAGGTGGTATTCTACTCAGATGTTTAGATAAACCTGAAATTGAAAGAGTAATTTCTGAATCTCATGAGGGTGCTTGTGGAGGGCATAAGTATTGGAAGACAACAACATACAGAATTTTAAGAGCAGGATATTATTGGCCTTCCTTGTTTGCAGATGTTTATCAGCAGGTAAGAGCCAGTATCCCTTGTCAGAAGTTTGCTGGAAAACAAAAGTTGATGTCGTTACCCCTGAAACCTATTGCAGTAAGTGCTCCTTTTCAGCAATGGGGTCTAGATTTTATTGGAGAAATAAATCCAGCCTCTTCAGGGAAACATCATTGGATTCTGAATGCAACAGACTTTTTTACTAAATGGGTGGAAGCTATCCCTACTAGGAATGCTACAGACAAAGTTATCATGGAATTTATTGAAGATAATATTCTTAGTAGATTTGGTTGCCCTCAGAAATTAGTAACAGACAATGCAAAGGCTTTCAAGTCTAAATCAATGGAATCTTTTTGTGAAAAAAATGGCATCCTACTGAAGCATTCAACTCCTTATTATCCTCAGGGTAATGGTTTGGCTGAATCCTCTAATAAAAACATCATTCAGAGTATCAAAACGTTGCTCAAGCATAACAAGAGATCATGGGATTCAATGCTGAAATATGCATTGTGGGCAGACAGGATAACAGTTAAACAAGCAATTGGAAATTCTCCCTACCAGCTAGTTTATGGTACAGATGCAGTTTTTCCTGTTCAATTGGGGATCCCAGTGATGAAGTTTCTTCAGAATTCTCAGGCAGAGCCGAATGATATACAAAGAAGGATTTATGAGATGATAGAGTTACAGAAGAACATAGAAAAGGTGGATGAAAAGGCACAGTTGTACAGATCAAAGATGAAAAGCAGATTTGACAGGAACATCAAAGAAAACACTTTCTTAGTTGGTGATATGGTTCTAAGGTGGGATGCAAGGAAAGAACAAAAAGGTAAACATGGTAAGTTTGATAACCTCTGGTTTGGCCCTTTCCTAGTGTCTAAAGTTTTGGAGAATAACACTTTTATCCTGTAGTCTTTGGAAGGCGAGGAGTTGTCCAGTTCAGTTAATGGACGGTTTCTCAAGCATTTTTACAGTCTGTAAGGATATTTTCACGTTTCATTGTACATACCGGTGTGAGTGAAGCATAATAAAGACTCCATAGCCCAATGGAATTTTGCATACAAGCAGGTAGCAGATATAAGGCACTGGTCTACAGGTTCTTGAAGCCTCACAGGGAGGACTTCATCCCGCAGCTGGAGCCAGATGTTAAGTCATGAACTTGTTTCCTTCAATTTTATATTTCGATTGTGATCTTTATTCTAAGTTTTCTCCTTTGATTAGTTTTTCCATTTGCTCCCTTTAGGAAATTTTTGATTTTAAAATGAAAATTTTAATTTTTGTTTGCCTTTAGATTTCTTATTATTTTTCTTTTAGGATTTGAAGGGATCAATAGGATTTATATTAATTAAGGATGTCACAAATATACTCAAAGAGTGTGGTTTATCATTTAAATTGGAAAAATAGTTGAATTAGGGCCAAAATTTGAATGCAGATTATTCTTGTAGCGCAATCATGAAAAGTTAATACAGTAGCGCTACAGGAATATCGCGCTAGCCGAAATCATCGTTTTTTAAACTGAATTTTCGCATGGTTTCATTGCTAAGTGACTAATCGCATGATTGAAGGGAGTTGATACGTGTTGCTCCAGTAATCATCATGAAAGCAGGTGCGGCTGGATCGTGGAGGTCATCAGTTGGAACAGTGCATATCATGACAAGAGGAGTTGTAAGATGAATTTGATGTGAAAGGAGTTATTTCACAGATGCATCACGAAACTGGAAAATAGGTGGAGAGGACATGTGCCTGAAAGCCGGAAGTTGCAGTTACAGAGAAATTAGGGCTTGCTCGTTCTGCCAGCTGGTAGCGAATTGAATACCTGAAGACACTTGTACAGCGGAATTGAACAATCAGGTACCTCAAAAATTGATTTAAACATCTACAACAAAACGGGAATCGGGTATTCCGCATTAAACCGATAATGGCTGCTAAATTGGGGTTTTTTCTCAGAAAATCTTGTTTTCTTAAAATTCATTAGGGAAAACATAAATGTATGTTCTAAACAAAGCTCCTGCCAAAGATAGATCAGTTTAAGAGTTCTTTGAGACGCTGTGACAAGTGGAAATTTGAAAATTAGCGATACATTAAAACCACTACATCTTCAAAATCTGAAAGCAGCCTGTTAGGTCATCAATAGAACTCCAAAAGTACACAGACTTCAGTTATTGAAAGCAGATGGGTAAAAGTGGCAAAACAAATAGAACTGAACCCACTGAGCTAAAATGGATTGACAAATTTCCAGATTGTGCAAAGCTTTTTCAAAATGCTGGTTGGTTGGATTTCTTCAAGAAAATCGATGGTTATAACATTGAGGTTTCTTATAAATTTTCCCAAATCTATAATGAGGACATGATAGTATTTGATACTTTAAAGTTTAAATTGACTGTGGAGTTAGTTGCTGAAGCTACAGGAGTCAAGAATGAAGGTGAAATTTGGTTCAAAAAATTGCCTTTCACTTTTGATGATCAAAGGTACCTTTTACCTGGTATTACTCCAGACTGGCGCAAAGGGGTATTAATCCAGGAGGTCAGGGATGAATGGGTGCAGCCCATTAAAATTATACAAAGCTATATCACTTGCGAAGGCAGATATGCTTATGTTTTCAAATACCATTTTAGATTTCTACAGCATTTGATTGGTGAATCCAAAATGAACCTTCCTTTCTTCTTATTCAAAAGTCTGCAAAAGATGTCAAGCAGAATTAAGGGGCATCATGATCATACTACACAATCCATCTTCCATCATGGTCTGATCAAGCTTATTATCAGTACAGTTCTACAACGAGAAGGGAAGACATGGGAGCATTTCTTGTTTTGGTCTGGTTTTCAGACCAAGCAAAAAGAGCAGCAAACTAAAAAGCATGTAGACAAAGGTCAATCTCTAGTCAGAAAATTAGGTCAGGAGAGCAAGTATGAAGACAAAAAAGAGATTAAACTTGAAGAAGCACCAGAACCTTTGAAAGGTAACAATGAACCTCAAAAGGTTGTAGCTGACAACAAAGGTAAATATTCATTGTTTTCACAAAAAGAAGATCAGCATGAGAAACACATGGCGCCAACAGAAACTCTCAGTGAAGAGAAAATTGTTGTCACTAAAAAGGTTGCTTTAGAGAAAGAAGACATTCAAGTCCAACAAAGGAGCCCCATCACTGTCTTATCTGAAGATGAGGGATATTTATTAGAAGAGGATGAATTCACTCTCAAAACTGAAGCTGGTATGGAATACACAGAAAAGTACAGTAAAGAGGATAAAACAAAGAAGTCAAAGAAAAAGAAAACCAAAATCGAAGGTATAGAGCTAGCCACAATTAAACATCAAGGAAAAACTTTGAAGATGGTGAAAGAACTTGCTTCAGAGTGGAGACCAAAAACCAGATCTAAAAACAAGTTAAGGCTGAATATGAAAAAGCTGCTAAACCCTAGAATGAAGACAAAAGAGATAAGTGTACTTGATGATGAATCTTCAGATGAAGAACTCAAGATCAAGAAAGAAGCAGTTATAAACAGTCCAGTTTCTGAGCATACAAAAGGAAAAAAGTCATTGAGGTCAGCAGAAGATTCTAGTCTCACTCAAACAAAACTATCTGCTGTATTTCTGGAATTAAAAGATGAAATGATAAAGGAACAACAAAAGAAGGAAATTGAGGTTTCTTATTCTGAAAATCAGTACTTGATAGATGAAACTACACCCATTGAAACAACAAGTCAGGAAAACCCTATTGTTCATGGTGTGTCTTCAGAGCTGTTATAGGAAGATGAAGATATTTTCAGAAGACTGAATGTCCCTTGGTTGCCCAGTGAGATGCAAAATACCACAACAGGGAAGGTTTTTGACTAAGACATGGAGAACCTGCAAAGAACCATTAAACAATATAGGCATCAAATGGAATGCATGCAAGAGACTAATGATGCTCTAGTCTTAGCAAATAGAAGGCTAAGAGAAGATTTACAGGAAGTGAATGAAAATTATCAAGAGCTAATAACAGTTTCTAAAGAAGCTTTGAAGAGAAAGAGAAGCACAGATTTGCATTATGTAGAATTGAAGCAGACTGTCAGAGACTTGCAGCAGAAGAATGAAAAGCTTACAAGGAAGTTAGCAGATACAGAAGCTGAAGAGAAGAGAGCCAGAAAAAAGGCCCAAATCTCGGATGGAATAGCCTTACTAGTCGAAGCTGCCAAAGACCTTTGAGTTGGCAGTTAGTCAGTTACTTATGGAGCTTTTAATAGATACTTTAATTAGTTAGTTTTTAGTTATGTTGTAAAAGAAATACTTTATTTCACTTTAACTCATCGAGGATTTGGTTGAAAGCAGTTAGGGTTTAGACCCTAACTAGTTTTGTAAAAAATAGTATTTAGAGTGAGAAGAAAGACAGAAACAGGGTTCGATTTTTGGGAGAACTTCAGGAGGTCTGCTATAATTATTGATGAGTGAAGTGCATAACTCTTATATGTATTTGTTGACAGAATTATGAAATATATGATCCTTTTTACCATTCAGATTGTGTGTTGGCTTCATTGTTTAACTTGTTTAGTTGCTTAACTGATAAATTCATTGCTGGTTTATATCTGTATGCTGGTAATGCTTATCTTTTATGAATGAACTTCAATATTATGCTCTGTTGGATTTTGGTGAATATACTATGCATCTTTGTCTTCTTTTCCTTATGATTCAGTTCCTATTTTGCTCATGAATGTATGCCCTGTTTGCTCCCAAACTTTATAACCAGAAAACCTATCAAAAAACCTTAAAACCTACTTTTGCTTTATTGTATTTTTGAGATTGTGTTGGCTTGTTTCTTTGTGGCCTGGAAACAATTTCTGGCACAAACACATTCCTTTCATCAAAATTTGCGCATCGTACCAAAACTATGTATAGACGCTTTTGACTTTCTAGTGCCCAATTTCAACTGTAATTGACACTTACAAATTTCCTTCTCTTCTAATCACTGAGGGTTCTGTGAAGTAGGAATATCCCAATAGGGTTTTTGTCTACTTCCATTCACCAAACCTGGTAAGTTATTTCCGGGTAATGTGGCTAATGGAACTGCGCTAGCGTTAGTAACATGCATAACAATATATGGACCAATACAATGCATTTTAAATTTTCCAGGAAATTTCATAAACTTGCTATCGTACAGGAGGACAAGGTCACCTACCTGAAAGGACTTGTTTTTGATATGGCAATCATGCCATGCTTTTTCTCTATCTTTCTGCACTTGTTCGTGAAATCCTGCAATGAAGCAATCTTCCTCCAATCCAACCAAGTGTAGAAGCCTTTCTTCTATTGTTTGTTCATCCTCAATGCTTGTGAATGCAGCTATCCTTAAGCTGGGTACAATATACTCCATATGCATCAGAGCTTTCTGTCCATAGGCCAATCTAAAAGGTGTATGGCCTGTAAAATTCTTGCAAGTGGTCCTGTATGCCCGTAACACAGCTGAAATGCATATATCCCAATCATCTCTATTTACATTGCATACCTTTGTTAGCACATTCTCCAATACCTTGTTGAAAGCTTCAATAGTTCCATTGGCCTGAGGATGGTACAGTGTACTCCTCTGATGATAAATGTGGACCTCTTCAGTAAGGGATTCAATAGTTCGGTTCAAAAAATGAGTCCCTTGATCACTCATTAAAATATTTGGGCATCTTAATCTAGTAAGTATGTTCTCGAAGATGAAATGCGCGGCAATAACTGCGCTACAGTCCTTCACTGGTTTAGCTTCTTCCCATCTGGTGAGATAATCAGTCGTGGTGATAATGTATCTCGCACCAGTCCTCTTTCCCGGTGGGTTAATAGGTCCCACAAAATCAATAGCCTATTTGTCAAATGATTGTAGGGTCAATTGTTGATTCAACGACATTTCATCTTTGTGCGACAGCTTGCCAGTCCTCTGACAGACATCGCAACTCTGGCAATGTTCCTTTCAATCTTTATGAATTGTAGGCCACAATATCCCTGTTCTCAATATCTTCTGCACAGTAGCTCTTCATGCGTAGTGACCTCCCGATACACCTGAATGTGCATCATCCAATATGAATGGCTTCTCATGCTCCAACACACATCTGCGCAACACTTCATCTGGTCCCAACTTGTATAATTGTCCTGCAATTATAGTGAAGTTTGCTGCTCTAACTATCAGCTGCTTCTTCTGTTGCGTAGTGAACTTTGTGGGTGCCAATCCCACAGTCAGAAAGTATACAATATCTTTGTAATAATAATCAGCGACTTGTATGGAAAAAAACTACGCGTCAGGTAGATTGTCTTCAAGGTTGGTAGCTTCTTCGCTTGACTCGATCCTTGAGAGATGGTCAGGTCAAGGTTCAATCTTCCTGGCTTAACCACAATTTCAAAATCATACTTTTGGAAGAGTAATAGCCATATGCATATTATCCCCCCTAACACTGGTTTATTGACCAGATACTTTAAAGCTTAATGGTCAGTAATCATTTAGAAGTGCACACCGAGCAAATAGTGTATGAATTTCTGCAGTGCATACACCATAGCTAGACATTCTCTTTATGTGGTCGTATAGTTCTTTTCAGCTGACGAGAGATTTCTGCTCGAGAATGCAATGGGATGGTCAATGCCTCCCTCTCCTGGTTGTGCTAGCACCACACCAAGTGCAATGGACGAAGCATCAATGTGTACATGAAATTGCTTGTCCCAATCCGAAAAAACAAGAATAGGTGCAGTTACCATTTTATCCTGTAGCATGTCTAGTCCTTGCTCACATTTTGCGTTCCATATGAACTACGCTTCTTTTATCAATAGATTTTCCATCGGCATGGTTATCTACGCATAACCCTTGATGAATTTTCTATAGTATCCCGTATGTCTTAACATGGTGCGAAGTTGTTTTACTGAGTTCAGTGCTGGCAGGTTCACAATAACTGTGATCTTTGCGGGATCAACCGTCAGGCCTTGTTTATAGATAATGTGTCCCAACAGGATTCCATATGGCACACAAAAGATACATTTCTTCAAATTCAAAGAAATTTGATGTTATCTGCACTTAGCTAACATCATTCTAAGGTTCTCATAGTGGTTCTTCAGTAAACCAAAGACAGTCCAATCATTGAAATAAAGTTCTAAGAACTTATGGATAAAGTCTTTGAATGCAGCCACAACAACTCTGGAAAATATAGCAGGTGCATTCTTCAACCCAAAAGGCATAACTGTATACTAATATGTGTTGATGTATATGTAACTTTGGAATGTATTTCATCTATGTATTTCATATATATTTATTGTACCCTTATTAGAGATGTGTTATTCCTCTATAAGGAAGTGTCGTCATGTGGATTGACAAGTGTCGCAAGTGTGTGTACTTACCGATGGGTTATTAGACCATCATGTGTGGGGTCGGCCTTGAAATATATATATTATAATGTGGATGTACCTAGCTAGACAAGTCGGCCCCATAAGGTCACTGGGCAAACAGATTAGTATAAATAGAGATCAGGTGATCTATATTTAGATCACTCGAAAAAGTATCTCACTCTCACTCAGAAAGTGGGGCACTAGTGAGGAGGAGGATCATTTGCTACTAGGAGACTATCTCAGTGCATTTTGGTTGTACTTTGGTTGAGCCATTGCTCTCTCTATCTCTGAGGAAGTTGTGGGGTTTTTCACCTTAGGGTTTTCCCCATGGAAACTCTGTGTCTCTTGTCTCTCATGCTTTTGATTATTGTGATGCTTGTCATGCTTATTGTGATTGTCATGCATTGATATACTGTATATGTTATTCTCTCAGTAAAGATCCTAGAGTATTGTGAATTAATGCTCAAAATTTAACAATATGATCCCCATTTAGTAGAAAATGTGGTCTTATGTCTGTCCACTTCATCAATCCTGATCTGATGGTATCCAAAAAATCCATCAGTAAAAGAATAGGCCTCATTCCCTCCAACATTGTCCAATACTTCATCTGTAAATGGAGTGGGAAATGGGTCATGCAGCGAAGCATAATTCAGCTTCCTCAAATCTACGCAGATTCTGATATCACCTTTATTCTTTTTATCTTGGATAACCATCGGACTTATCCACTTGGACTCTTCAAGGGATCGATGATCCCTACATCAAGCATCTGATCAATCTTTGCCTTAACTCTTTCTTTATATATGGGATTCAATCTATAAGGTATTTTCTTTATGGGCTTCAGGCCTAGCTTGAGCAGTATCTTCATGACCCCCAAGTCACCCAAAATGCCTTTGATTTCGGAAAACTTTGTTGGAAATAAATCTTGATATTCATGTAGAAGGTCTACGATCTACGCGACCATCTCATCATCCCAGTAATCTCTAATGGATGCAAACTTTGGCTCTTCGCTTGTGCCAATGTTCAATTTTCTTGTCTTAACAAGTGCACTCATGTCTGAAATTTCTAATGGAGGTCCCTCGACATCACACGCTCCCAATGAATTAGGTATATTGATGTTGCACGGATCCTCCTCATCACTCTCCTCTGCATCTTCTTCATGTTCAGCGAGGTTATAAAATTCAAGGGCATGTTCTATTGTTCTTTCCCATTCTGGTTGTAGTTTCATAGGTACTTTGACATCATCAAATATATTTTCTTTGCTTTCCTCTAATGCCTCATTTATACTCGAGCATTCTTCTCTGAATATTCTTTCTTTGATAACTTACAGAGCTTCATTTATGCTTGGAATTTCATCTTCAAAGCTAAAAGTTCTCTAGAAGTTCGCAGTTAGGATAGACCAATCTGTTGTTCCTCTGCGAAGTTCGATGTCTGTGTACCAATCTTCTGGAATCTGTGCTAATATGTGCACAAACAGATGAACCCATTCTGTTTTTGGTTTATTTTCCCATGCTTGTGAACAAGTTCCTATGTGATCCCTCGGATCCGTTTGTCGATTATACTTTTCAAATGTCAACGCAACTTTCTCTGTGAATTTGATTTTCATCATGTGTTTGCACTGATCCCATGTGGTCAAAGTCTGCTTATGCGCATCCCACCATCTGGAAGTTGTAGTGCACATCACCATGTCTAATGCTGGTATGCGATGTTCAGCTGCAACTGATACAGTGTATTCTTGAATAAATGAATAAACATTATGTTCTCTCTCCAGGAAACTCTTCTAGGTCGTAACTCAAATATTCCTGGTAACTTAAATTATTCTATCAATGATTTTTAAAATGGATCAAGTTGGATGACTTAATCGAAGCTCACTCACTCAAAACAGGCATAGACACACTCAGATAGACAAGGCTTTTAACCACTGCTGTTCAGAGAGTTTATAAAAGGTAGATGTATGTAGAATTCTTATTATGCTAGCAGACTCATACACAAAGCATCTATAAATGGCTAATCACAATAAATAAATGATACTTGATATCCAATTCCTCAATACAAAGATAGGATGACAGCTATCTGGCATAGACAAATGGAACAAACATGAAATAAACATTCCACTGCAAGTACAGAAAGGTAGAAAATGAAATTTGAACATAAATGGAAAAAGAAGCTTATATAACTAAGATGCAATGAGAATTATGAGAGTACAAGTATAGAAAAGTCTCCAAAATTGAACCCTTGTTCTACATAAGTCATAGGCTTTATAGCCTTTACAAAACCGCTCAAGATCCTGAAAAACTGGATCGAATCTGCTAAAAATAGCTAGTTAAAACAGATTTTTGAAAAGTATGAAAGAGTCCTACATTAAAAGGGTAACCGTCATCTTGCTAGTCCTCCTATCTTCGACAATTGTAACAAGCCTTCGAAGGCTGATGAGTAAGGTTGAAACTGTCGCCTGGAGGATTGACAGACCATCTTTTTCCCAATATAGACAAGAAGATTCCTCTTCTTACCTTGCTGGCATCTCCAAAACTGGCTCAACACATTGAAACAACTCCTATTTATTATCACCTTCAATTGGAAACCATCCTCGTGCCTTTTGGAATGGGAACTGTGAAAAAAGATGTCATTCTACCCTTTTCTGCGTTGTAGGTGGCTTAGAGACCAGAATTTATAGCGGGTAAGCCATCGAAAACCCTATTTTCGGTTGCTAAGAATGACTGTGCAAACCCAACTAAGCCACCAAAAATGCAATCTTTGATTGAATGATAATATTTGGGTTTTACCCAACACCTGTTCATTTCACCTACTCATGGTTCTTCCATCCGGTGTAATACCACCATACACTGTTACTTTTTTATATATTAATGATGCAGAATGACCATGTAGAAGCTCGACATCCTCAAAAGCAGATTTGGGGAGGTCATTTGTTGCTGATAATGATAAGAACCCCTTATTTAGGCCAAGAATTAATTTTAGACTTTGATAGCATGTTTCAAGGTTATTATTGACCAAATCATATTCAAATAACGATGAGTCTCTCTCAAGATCGAGTTTTTCCTTCAAACATTTTTTTGAATTTGATCCTCTTTTTGTGTTTCCCTTCCACGCAAGCGTTTCTCAATATCTTCAAATGATAGCGAACAGATAAAGATGAAAAGAGCATCTAATTTACTATTCTTGACAGATCTTGCCCCCTGAACATCAATATCCAAAATGCATCTCTTCTCTGCATCATTCAAGTTGAGAAAATGCTTTGTTAGCTGTAATATCTGTGGGTGCCTTTGTTTGACCATCAAATTTATTAGTCACAACCTTCTAAGATTTATCACGATTGCGCTTCTTAGACTTATCTGCAGGCTTTGCAACTGTGAACTGTAATTTGAACTTTGGGCCATTGTCTGGTCCTTTAATTATTTTTCCATCCATCTCCTTGATTGCCTTATTCAATTCAGAATGTGTTGTGTAGTGTACAAACCCAACCGACATATTACTCTTTCTAGATATTGCCATTGCTCGATGTGCTTTCATGATAAAGAGGCGCAGGTAGTCATGTGTTTTTTTTCATACCAGCAGATAACAAATTCTGAAACCTGGATACCACTCGTCTCTCTGTTCGGCGTTTGCATAGCTTTAATATATTAACACATGTCTTGACCTGTCGATTTGGCATACAAAACAAACTGAGAATTTACCCTTGGCTTTGATATGTTGCGTGGCATGTGGACATGAACTCAGGATTCGGTATCATGAATCTTGATTGTAATATGACTTGCTTAAGAATCACTTGAAGCACCCACCACTTCAACACAAATGCCTAAAATATAAAAGCTAATAAAGCTAGGATTTATAGACTAGGTAAGATTTATTTGCATTTTGTGTATTTCAGATAGAAAGGCAAAGGCCATAGGAGTTTTGGAGAAAAGATTTATGAATAAGACTCTTCGTGACTCATTGAGGAAATATGGAAGTTATGAACTGGGTCAAATGAAGCCAAAAGGGATTTCAAAATTTTAGCACAAGGATGCTAAAGACACTCAAAATTTTGATGAAAAATTGAGTGCTAACATCTGGCTCCAACTGGGATGGAGACCTCCCTGCGAGGCTCCAAGAACCTAGTAGTTCATGTTGCCTTCACCATTGGGCTATGGAGTTATTTATACTGCCATCCGATCTCTGCAATCTGTCCACAAATGTTCAATTGTAATCCTGCTAAATACGCCTTTCATCCATTGAGCATGGAGTCTTTATTTCAAAACCGAAACTACAATACTAAATGCAAACGTTATGCATTATGCCAACTTGAAATGCTCAGCCATGAGCTTATTCATCTACCTATCCCTACTGCTAACCAAATCTAAAATTTGGTCAGGTAAACGCAGACTTCCATAACAGCCATTTGAGCAACTTCAAAACCATGATGACTTTATCTCTATCACTGCTTAATAGAAAATAACTGAAACCTATCAGAAGTGATAAATAAGATTTCAGAAAGTCATACTCACCCGTGGATATTGATGAATGAATGAAATCCGAAACTTTCAGAGGATTCGAAATATATAACTCTATCAAATCGACCACCGGGTCTCTGAAATCAAGATCATAAGCATTCTGATTCACGAAAAATGACTTCCCTTCCATGAATGCCTCTCTGTTTGTAGATATATTTCTTCATTGATGTCCCAACTGAGAATTAAAATGTTGATGGCTGCCTTCAATTGTCTCAGTGTTGAATATAGGCTGCTCGATATCTGTTGGAGAAACATGCATGCTCGACTGTTGATATAAAATTTTATGCTCCCCTTCACCACATCCCTGTGATTTGAATTCATCATGATGATGTTGTTCCAACTGAAAGAAATGTTGCTGCTCTTTTTCTTCACGTATCTCAATGATGAATGCAGACTGCTTGATCTTCAAATCTGAAAACTGTGGGCTATCCTTACTAATTTCAACAAATATTTGACAAGCAGAAAGCTGACCATCTCCATGTGTAGCGAAAGAAACTAATTCTTCAGATTCATAAAAATCAGAAATAGAGGTAATAGGAAGGCCTTCAGCTTTTTCATTACTCCTTTCTGATTCATGTTTATGAGGAGGTACATCACAGTGAAGATCATTTGAAAGATGATGTAAAGCTCCTTCTCTATTTATATTTTCAACTTTAGAATGCACTTCATATTCCTCACAACAATTATCAAATAAGAACTCATCTGAAAAGTACCTTTTACAGTGCTCATTGAATGCTTTGTGAAAATCCTTCAATGATGAAATGCTAGAAGGAGATAAAGCAAAATACCACTGACGTGCATCACCATACAATGAATACATGAACATTTTCATACGGACATCTTCATGATGCTGATCTAGTAGATCCATGCATTCATGAAACTTGAGGAGGTGTTCTACAGGATTGTCTTCTTTCTCCTCTTTGAAGACAGGTAGAAAATATCCCCACTCGGACATATCAGGTACTGGATGTGGGAAACCAGGAACTGAAGAGAAGTCAAGAGGTGCAAACCTCCGAGCCAAAAGAGCAGAAAATGCTTTTGACATCTGAATATTGTGGAGTCACCACTGAATTTGTCCTTCATGGAGTCGCCAGATAGATGATTACAACCAGGATAATGTCCAAGCTTTGTCTATCATCAAAGCTAGATCTATGTCGTTCTCCCAGGGAAGCTGAGCTTCAATCTCCTTTCCCCAGGCAACGGTGCCAAAATGTTATCTCTCCAGGAAACTCTTCTAGGTCATAACTTGAAGATGCCTAGTAACTTAAATTATTCTATCAATGATTTGTAAAATGGATCAAGTTGGATGACTTAATCGAAGCTCACTCACTCAAAACATGCATAGACACACTCAGATAGACAAGGCTTTTAACCATTGTTGTTCAGAGAGTTTATAAAAGGTAGATGTATGTAGAATTCTTATTATGCTAGCAGACTCATACACAAAGCATATATAAATGGATAATCACAATAAATAAATGATACTTGATATCCAATTCCTCAATACAAAGATAGGATGACAGCTATCTGGCATAGACAAATGGAACAAACATGAAATAAACATTCCACTGCAAGTACAGAAAGGTAGAAAAGGAAATCTGAACATAAATGGAAAAAGAAGCTTATATAACTAAGATGCAACAAGAAGTCTGAGAGTACAAGTATAGAAAAGTCTCCAAAATTGAACCCTTGTTCTACATAAGTCATAGGCTTTATAGCCTTTACAAAATCGCTCAAGATCATGAAAACCTGGATCGAATCTGCTAAAAATAGCTAGTTAAAACAGATTTCTGAAAAGTATGAAAGAGTCCTACATTAAAAGGGTAACCGTCATCTTGCTAGTCCTCCTATCTTCGACAACTGTAACAAGCCTTCAAAGGCTGATGAGTAAGGTTGAAACTGCCGCCTGGAGGATTGACAGGCCATCTTTTTCCCAATATAGACAAGAAGATTCCTCTTCTTACCTTGCTGGCATCTCCAAAACTGGCTCAAAATATTGAAACAACTCCTATTTATTATCACCTTCAATTGGAAACCATCCTCGTGCCTTTTGGAATGGGAACTGTGCAAAAAGATGTCATTCTGCCCTTTTCTGTGTTTTAGGTGGCTTAGAGACCAGAATTTATAGCGGGTAAGCCATTGAAAACCCTATTTCGGTTGCTAAGAATGACTGTGCAAAACCAACTAAGCCACCAAAAATGCAGTCTTTGATTGAATGATAATCTTTGGGTTTTACCCAACACCTGTTCATTTCACCTGCTCATGGTTCTTCCATCCGGTGTAATACCACCATACACTGTTACTTTTTTATATATTAATGATGCAGAATGACCATGTAGAAGCACGACATCCTCAAAAGCATATTTGGAGAGGTCATTTGTTGCTGATAATGATAAGAACCCCTTATTTAGGCCAATAATTAATTTTAGACTTTGATAGCATGTTTCAAGGTTATTATTGACCAAATCATATTCAAATAACGATGAGTCTCTCTCAAGATCGAGTTTTTCCTTCAGACATTTTTTTGAATTTGATCCTCTTTTCGTGTTTCCCTTCCACGCAAGCGTTTCTCAATATCTTCAAATGATAGTGGACAGATAAAGATGAAAAGAGCATCTAATTTATTGTTCTTGACAGATCTTGCCCCCTGAACGTCAATATCCAAAATGCATCTCTTCTCTACATCATTCAAGTTGAGAAAATGCTTTGTTAGCTGTAATATATGTGGGTGCCTTTGTCTGACCATCAAATTTATTAGTCACAACCTTCTGAAATTTCTCACAATTGCGCTTCTTAGACTTATCTGCAGGCTTTGTAACTGTGACCTGTAATTTGAACTTTGGGCCATTGTCTGGTCCTTTAATTATTTTTCCATCCATCTCCTTGATTGCCTTATTCAGTTCAGAACGTGTTGTGTAGTGTACAAACCCAACCGACATATTACTCTTTCTAGATATTGCCATTGCTCGATGTGCTTTCATGATAAAGAGGCGCAGGTAATCATGTGTTTTCTTTTCATACCAGCAGATAACAAATTCTGAAACCTGGATACCACTCGTCTCTCTGTTCGGCGTTTGCATAGCTTTAATATATTAACACATGTCTTGACCTATCGATTTGGCATACAAAACAAACTAAGAATTTACCCTTGGCTTTGATATGTTGCGTGGCATGTGGACATGAACTCAGGATTCGGTATCATGAATCTTGATTGTAATATGACTTGCTTAAGAAGCACTTGAAGCACCCACCACTTCAACACAAATGCATAAAATATAAAAGCTAATAAAGCTAGGATTTATAGACTAGGTAAGATTTATTTGCATTTTGTGTATTTCAGATAGAAAGGCAAAGGCCATAGGAGTTTTGGAGAAAATATTTATGAATAAGACTCTTCCTGACTCATTGAGGAAATCTGGAAGTTATGAATTGGGTCAAATGAAGCCAAAAGGGATTTCAAAATTTTAGCACAAGGATGCTAAAGACACTCAAAATTTTGATGAAAAATTGAGTGCTAACTCATTAGTTGAACCATCATAAGTGGGGATTGGACTTACCTATGTTCCAATCTAGCGCAGTGATTTGGTGATCTGCGCGCATCTTCTTGCAAATACCTCATGCATTCTGCTTTGCCATTTTTCCAGTCCTGCGTCAGAGTCTGATACGCAAGAACTATCACATCGCCAACTATGTGCTCCATCCGCCAAAGGATTAATGTAGTCATCCTAATTCGCAATCATCTTATAGATGTGATAAAGATCATGTGCTCTAGATTCTTCATGTATCGGCTCAGTGTATCTTTCTCCTTGTGAAGGGTCCAAGGGTGAGATGACCCTAATATCCTGCTCTTCGAAGATCATCTTCTTGGTCTTCAGGTTTATGATTGCGAGGTTATCCATCGCTCATTCTATCCCCAATAATGTTGGATATGGGTTACTGTCGTCAGTCATTTCGATAACCTAGTCCGCAAAACTTTTGACTCCATGGATGTCTACAAGTACATTGGCTAATCTCCCAAAAGGTATGAATTTCTGTTGATTTGCTAACCTCAACTGGATAGGTGACCATGCTAACCTTGGTTTCCCCATCTGTTTCCATTTCTTCTTGCTCAAGACATTTACCTCTAATCCTAGATCAAGGATTATCTCATCCATCTCATAATCTTCGATCTACGCACTAAGCCTCATTTCTCGGCCTGTTCTCTTGTGGCTCTTTATCCGATGAACTGCACTCTGGGTAGTATCCGTGGAACTGCGCAGTTCATATTGGTTTAACAACTTATGTAATTCCACTACAGCATCTGCGCTCTTCAATAATTTCATGCAACTCCATAGGAACTGCGCAACAAAAGTGCCTATTTCTGTTGCGGTATTGGTTTGATCATATGTTGTTGGCATATCTTCCATATGCAATGTTTCACTTTGCAACGGGAATCTTGGTCACATAGGTGCTGGCTCTTTGAAGATATCCCGTGCTTCTTCAAAGGCTTCCTTTTTCTTCTCCAGATTGAAAACAAGTTTTTTCCTAGTAGCTTTTTTGATCCATACCACTTCAGCAGGGGTCTGCTTAGTTTGAGAGTCTCCAGAAGTCGAAGCTTTTGGTTGTTTATCTTTGCCTGTGAAAACTCCACTTCACGTCACAGCATTAATACTAGGATCTGCAGTCTTTCTCTCTGCTATGATCATATGTATATTCGGATTAGGTACTTCTTGCTTTTTCTTCTGCATTTCTGCAGCTAACATTGGGCATACCTCAATAACATGATCAAAATATTTACAATAATTACAGGTAGTACACGCATTGGTGCAATCTCTAGATAAGTGACCTGGATGGCCACAATTATAATAGATCATCTAGCCTCTTCATCTTCCTTTTCCTGGGTCAGTGTTTCTTCCTCTTCCGCGGATTCCACCACAGCCTCTTTATGCGCCTTGATCATACTATGCATTATCCTTGTTCTACGGTGTTTCTTCTTGAACTCTGTAAACTCCACCACGCATATGCTCTACATCTTGCTTCCTCTCCATCATGAGCTCGTATGCCCTACAATTGGAACCATCATGTCCAATAGATTTACAGAATGTGCAATATAAATTCTTAGGTGTTCTCACATATTTCTGGATTAAGTAACAATCTTCTGGCCGATGTCCTCTAGTTCTACAAATCTCGCACCATGGCCCTTGGTTCTGATTCAGTGGATTTGGTGCTCCACTGTCTAGGTAATACTGAAACAAAGGACAACGTTCCTTCGGGTGTCCCTCTCCCTTACATCTGGTACACCAAATTTCTTCTCTTTTTTCTTTTCCCTTCTTCATGTCCTACAACTGTAATGTCAGGGTGGCTAGCTGATTTTGAATCTGGACCATTCCAGTGCTAGTCTCTCCTATGGGTGAAGCTTGTAATTTTATCGCGATCTCCAGGGCTTCTTCCTGCGAAGTAACCTTCTGTTGCATCAACGGTATTCTAATATGGGGCAACAATGCAGCTATGACCCACTCTTGGTGTTGTTGCAATGCTATAACAAAACAGACCTGATCTAACAATGTTTTAAAATTTTGGTCAAATTCCCAGACTATTTCATTCGGTTTTGGTTTAATCTCCTTTAATTCTGTTATACATTGGGATTATCACTTTGGTTTCTTGAACTCTCTTAATAGGGAAGCCTTAATCTCCAATAGAGTTCTATTATGTCCTATAGAATACTTCATGAACTAGTTCAAGGCTCTATCTCTGAATGTAGTGATGAGTTGCGCTTGCTTCACAGCATCATCTTGAACTTGCTTGATGCTCCACACAGCTTCACGTAGAAACCAGTGTTTCTCAGGGTCTTCTAGACTTGTTCCTTTAAATATCGACAGCTTAATATCTTCATTCATTCTCCTTCTAGGTGGTACAATATTCTGCACAATGGTCCGATTGGTGTTAGGGATGTTACTATGCGGAATGTTCTGAATCGGAATATTCTGAGTTGGAATGGTCTTAGTACTCACTCCCACGGTGTTATTGATATTTGGCGCTCCGAATATTGGGAATATTAACAACTGGAGGGTTCTGAATTGGTAGACTCTGTGAAATAGGAGGCATGGTATTGTCAACTGGGGGGTTCTGCGAAGTCGGAGGCTGATAGGTAGCTGATGGAGGTATTGTTTGGCTATTAGTCTCAACTTCTAACTCAATATCTACGCATAGTCCAACTTTCTCGGTATTGTTGAGATATTGTAACTTCAAAGAATATTATATTTGTACTTTATTATTCCGGAGATGTTTCATTCCTCCGTGAAGATCTTATTGTATATCCGGAGATGTTTATTCCTCCGTCGGAATGTGGTAACTCGGGTTATTAGACTTCCCTAGTGGGGGTCGGCCCTGTATGTGTCATGTGGGTCAAAGGGTTATTATACCACCCTAGAGGGGTTGGCCCAGTCAGTTGTAGTGGGGTATTTAACCCATTGGTTAAATACGAGCCTACGTGTACTTGTGTAAAAGATATGTCAGAGTAGTGTATAAATAGAGGAGGTGTGTTCCTCATTTGACACACACACTCACTTGAGAGAGAGGCGCACTTGTGGAGGAGAGGTATGCTATGGTGGAGGAGGAGATCATGTCTTTGGTTTGCATCTTTGTATATTGCTGGTCATCTATATTGAGGAAGATTTACTGGGTTTTCTACCCCATGAGGGTTTCCCAGGATAAATCTGTGTCTCTTGTGTTTATGCTATGCTTGTTGTTTCTTCAGTGATCCTGTATATGCTATTATTGTGAAATGGAATGTAATGCTGCTATTTTATGTCTTAGCATATTAAATCTTAACATGGTATCAGAGCTAACCTGAAGGAAGGCAAGATATGGCACTTACGACACTTGCTTTACTTACGACAATTTGAAGGTTAGGGTTTTACATAGCAAAAACCATTCATCGTGGAACTTTCGCTATAAATCCATTTCTGAAACGTTTCAGGGTCTGAAAAGTTTACAGGTCGAAGATAACATCCCCAGGTACCTTGTGTCCAAAGGGAACCCTCATATTCGTTGTACTTTATGATTTATGATCAGTACAAGTTAGGGTTTCTGCCTCTTCCAGATCTCAGTCAAAATCAGGTAACCTTGGAAAAAAGGTCATAACTTGGGCTAGGAAGATCCAAATGAAATTTCGTAAAAAGTGACAGGTAGGACACAGACTGTACTATCTTAGGAAACGTTTTCAGAGGCCGAAGGTGAACCAGTGACACGTGGAACGCCGTACAAGTTTGATCTCCTGTTTTATCCCATAAACAGGTCACGTTGCGACACTTGGCATAACTCTCTCTCAGAGAGTCCAATTGAGGTCAGACCTGTCAGGATAGAAATATAATAGGGCAAGATATCTCAATAAAAGTTTTCAGAGGCCGAAGTTCAAACAAGGACACATGGCATGCCGTACAAGTTCGCTCTCCTGTTTTATCCCATAAACAGGTCACGTTGCGACACTTGGCATAACTCTCTCTTAGAAAATCCAATTGAGGTCAGACCTGTCAGGATGGAAAGATGACAGGTCAGGATACTGCAGAAGAAATTTTTCAGACCCTGTGGAGCAAAAATTTCAGAGTTATAGCATAAACTATCAGGTGCATATTTCTGTCAAAACAGAATTATTTTTGGAGCACCTTTATTCATGGCTTCCGGAATTTAGGGTTTCGGAGAAAGTTAGAATTTTTGGAATCGAAGTCCACGGCTGAATGCTACTCAGGAAAATCGAAATTTAGAGACCAAGATCGAATTTTTTGGTTGGGTAGAAGACCGGGCTTGATCAAACCCTAGTTCGGGATTTTGATCAGAAAGATGGAAAATTAGGGCTTCAGCAAAAGTTGAAATTTTTGAAGTCTGTAACCACGGCTGGAAGCTCCTCAGAAAAATAGGAGTTTAGAGCCTTGGATCGAACCTTTTGATTGGACAGAAGGGTGGGCTTCATCAAACCCTAGTTCGGGTTCCTGTCCAGAAGATCCAGAAGTTTCGAAGGCAATTTTGAGGGGTCAAATTTTGGAGATTTCAAAAGTGAAGTATGCTAGTTTGATCAGCTCAGCAAGACACATCCTTCCATCCATTCAGAAGCATGAAAGTCAAAGATTGAATTTTTAGGGTTTCTCTAGCAAGCCCTAATCAAGCTCCAAATCAAGTTTCAGGGGGAGTTGAGGCTAAGGCCTTACATAAGAAGACTACAAGAAGTCTCGACAGGTATGACTTAAGGAGGTTCAGGTATGTCTTGAAATATGATTCTTGATTAAGTTCATAATGTGTTTGTCTTCATAGTATTTATTAGTACAATCTTGATTATTGTTAGAATTGTCTTATCACCCTAGTAACAGTATGAATGCATGTGAATGATCGAAGACATTCATTGATTAGGGCTATATGATTGTACTAATGCATTATGGTGTTGTGTGAGGTTGATGTTGTCTGCTAACAAGATACAGGTACATCACAAAAGACAAATCAAGTTCCATGACCATGACAACATGAAGACAAAGACTCATCCATAATATTTTTTCTACTTACGAGGTATGTATGACTTTGTTATATTATGCTTAACCTATGAGACATGCAGGTTCTAGCTCAGGATCTCTAAATCATTGAAGAGATTGTTTAGGTATGTTGTACATAACTAACCCAGATATGTTTTCTTATGTCAAGTTAGAATCTTACCTTGTGTTAGGATCCCTTATATAAGTATACTTGGTATGATTGGTTATGCTTATTCATAAAGTTAGTAATCAAGGGTTTATGCATATTATGTCTCTTGTCTTGATGATTTAATTAAGAAGAGTACTATGATCAAACAAGAATATGCATGAGTAAAAGAAGACTTCCTTGAAACCCTGAATACTGATGATCATGACTATACATATTCAATATTATTTAGAATTAGAATGTTTGGAGAATATACTAATGAACGTATGTTTGTGTATGAGATCATGAGGATGACACTAGTGCACACTTGAGCATGCACAGTGGTACAGAATGAATACAAGTTCAAAAGACATATAGAAGATCAAGCGGGAGGCAACCACACAAACATAAAAGATAAGTATTTGAGTTGTTATTTGAAATAGTAAATGATATTGCTTGTATGCATATTTTTATTCCTAGAATATATCGTGCTGAGTGTAAACATTCATAGAGCATTGAACAGTATACTACTAATATGCATATGATTGGTAAGTTGGACAAACATTCCGTTGTTGCTTGTCTAGAATGAAACCTCTTTGCTGACATGCTGAGAGCTGTGCACACTCTCGATAGTATGTTCTGGTAGAGATGGAAGGCATCTAGATAGCCACTGTATGCATACAGGATATGGGAAAGTGTTGTGCCAAAGTATTGGTCAAAATAGTTGCATAACTATGTAAATGATATCTGTATGCATAATAGGTTATCATGTCAATATGATTTGATGATTATGAAGTATTACTAATCATGTACTTAATTTTGATTTGTAGGAAAGATCATGATGAATGATGAACACTGAACAAGCGATGGATGTTAAACAAAAAAAAAAGATTTTCAAATCAAACACACTATAGAAGGCTTGTGGCTAGAAGATTCTCTTAGAAAGAAGAAGAGAATCATGATGAGATGTTTGCTCCAAGTTGCTAGATAAGACCATTCTCTTAATGGTGTAATTAAAGAAGAAGTGTGAATCAGGTTCTGTATGGGTTCCCAGGATCGATAGTAATTGATGAGAATACATGTGAGGATTGCATCATCCTTGAACACAAGTTCTAAAGTGAGCCGTAGACAAGTGTCTCCGAGAAAGAAGAGGGATTGTATCATCCTTGAACACTTGTTCTAAAGAGATTCGTAGATGTATGTCTTTGAAAATGAAGTCCTTGGTGGACATGAGAGGATTGGATCATCCCTGGACTTCAGTCCGAAAGAAGAGCCGTAGACGTATGTCTTCAAGAATGAAGTTCTTGGTGAACATGTGAGGGGATTGGATCACCCCTGGACTTCAGTCCGAAAGAACAGTCGTAGACGTATGTCTTCGTGAATGAAGTTCTTGGTGAACATGTGAGGGGATTGGATCATCCCTGGACTTCAGTCCGAAAGAAGAGCCGTAGACGTATGTCTTCGAGAATGAAGTTCTTGGTGAACATGTGAGGGGATTGGATCACCCCTGGAATTCAGTCCGAAAGAAGAGTCGTAGACGTATGTCTTCGTGAATGAAGTTCTTGGTGAACATGTGAGGGGATTGGATCATCCCTGGACTTCAGTCCGAAAGAAGAGCCGTAGACGTATGTCTTCGTGAATGAAGTTCTTGGTGAACATGTGAGAGGATTGGATCATCCCTGGACTTCAGTCCGAAAGAAGAGCCGTAGACGTATGTCTTCGAGAATGAAGTCCTTGGTGGACGGTTGAGGATTAAGTCATCCTTGGACGTAGTCCTAAATGTACGGTTGAGGATTAAGTCATCCTTGGACGTAGTCCTAAATGTACGGTGGAGGATTAAGTCATCCTTGGACGTAGTCCTAAATGTACGGTGGAGGATTAAGTCATCCTTGGATGTGGTCCTAAATGTACGGTTGAGGATTAAGTCATCCTTGGACGTGGTCCTAAATGTACGGTTGAGGATTAAGTCATCCTTGGACGTGGTCCTAAATGTACGGTGGAGGATTAAGTCATCCTTGGACATGGTCCTAAATGTACGGTTGAGGATTAAGTCATCCTTGGACGTGGTCCTAAATGTACGGTTGAGGATTGAGTCATCCTTGGACGTGGTCCTAAATGTACGGTTGAGGATTGAGTCATCCTTGGACGTGGTCCTAAATGTACGGTTGAGGATTGAGTCATCCTTGGACGTGGTCCTAAATGTACGGTTGAGGATTGAGTCATCCTTGGACGTGGTCCTAAATGTACGGTTGTGGATTAAATCATCCTTGGACAGTAAATCCAGTAATTCCGAAAGGAAGGATAGTCCTAAATGAATTGAGTGGATTAAATCATCCTTGGACAGTAAATCCAGTAATTTCGAAAGGAAGGATAGTCCTAAATGAATTGAGTGGATTAAATCATCCTTGGACAGTAAATCCAGTAATTCCGAAAGGAAGGATAGTCCTAAATGAATTGAGTGGATTAAATCATCCTTGGACAGTAAATCCAGTAATTCCGAAAGGAAGGATAGTCCTAAATGAATTGAATGGATTAAATCATCCTTGGACAGTAAATCCAGTAATTTGAAAGGAAGGATAGTCCTAAATGAGATTGAGTGGACTAATCATCCTGTAAATAGATTGGTATTGCCTCGTCCCTAGACATGGTGAGATGTCTTAAAGTGATAAGGACTAATCATCCTGTAAATAGATTGGAATTGCCTCGTCCCTAGACATGGTGATATGTCTTAAAGTGATAAGGACTAATCATCCTGTAAATAGATTGGGATTGCCTCGTCCCTAGACATGGTGAGATGTCTTAAATTGATAAGGACTAATCATCCTGTAAATAGATTGGGATTGCCTCGTCCCTAGACATGGTGAGATGTCTTAAAGTGATAAGGACTAATCATGCTGTAAATAGATTGGGATTGCCTCGTCCCTAGACATGGTGAGATGTCTTAAAGTGATAAGGACTAATCATCCTGTAAATAGATTGGGATTGCCTCGTCCCTAGACATGGTGAGGTGTCTTAAAGTGATAAGGATTGATCATCCTGTAAGTTGATCTGGATTGCATCATCCATAGACATGAGAGTTGTCTTAAACCAAGAGGGACTGATCATCCTGTAAGCGGATCAGGATTGTATCATCCTTGGACCTATGTCCTAAAGTGAGAGGGATTGATCATCCCGTAATTGGATCTTGTGTGTTGCAGGGTATGCTGCTATTGTGTATACTTGTATTGATGAGGATACTTGTATTGATGATATGTATACTTGTATTGATGAGGATACTTGTATTGATGATATGTATACTTGTATTGATGAGGATACTTGTATTGATGATGTGTATACTTGTATTGATGAGGATACTTGTATTGATGATGTGTATACTTGTATTGATGAGGATACTTGTATTAATGATATTTATACTTGTATTGATGATGTTCTTGATCGTGATGATCTAGATGACGATGTTGTTGATCGTGATGATCTAGATGACGATGCTGTTGATCGTGATGATCTAGATGACGATGCTGCTGATCGTGATGATCTAGATGACGATGCTGCTGATCGTGATGATCTAGATGACGATGCTGCTGATCGTGTGATGACGATGCTGATGATCATGTGATGATGATGCTGATGATCGTGTGATGACGATGCTGATGATCATGTGATGACAATACTGATGATCGTGTGATGACGATGCTGATGATCGTGTGATGACGATGTTGATGATCGTGTGATGACGATGCTGATGATCGTGATGCTGATGATGATGCTAATGATCGTGTGATAACGATGCTGATGATCGTGAGATGATGATGCTGATGATCGTGAGGATCCAGATGTTGATGTTGCTGTAGTTGTTCGAGTGCTGCAGAAGATAAAGACTCAGTACTGAAGATGTTGATGTTCCAGTAACTGCTTGAGTTACTGATGATGTTGAGAAAGCTTCCAATGATTTATAGATGTATCATGTATGATGTTGATGACTCCTTGCTCGTGCAGATGCTGTTATAATATCCTTCTCGTTAAGGGGGAGTGTTGAGATATTGTAACTTCAAAGAATATTATATTTGTACTTTATTATTTCAGAGATGTTTCATTCCTCCATGAAGATCTTATTGTATATCCGGAGATGTTTATTCCTCCGTCGGAATGTGGTAACTCGGGTTATTAGACTTCCCTAGTGGGGGTCGGCCCTGTATGTGTCATGTGGGTCAAAGGGTTATTAGACCACCCTAGAGGGGTTGGCCCAGTCAGTTGTAGTGGGGTATTTAACCCATTGGTTAAATACGAGCCTACGTGTACTTGTGTAAAAGATATGTCAGAGTAGTGTATAAATAGAGGAGGTGTGTTCCTCATTTGACACACACACTCACTTGAGAGAGAGGCGCACTTGTGGAGGAGAGGTCTGCTATGGTGGAGGAGGAGATCATGTCTTTGGTTTGCATCTTTGTATATTTCTGGTCATCTATATTGAGGAAGCTTTACTGGGTTTTCTACCCCATGAGGGTTTCCCAGGATAAATCTGTGTCTCTTGTGTTTATGCTATGCTTGTTGTTTCTTCAGTGATCCTGTATATGCTATTATTGTGAAATGGAATGTAATGCTGCTATTTTCTGTCTTAGCATATTAAATCTTAACAGGTATTAAACTTATATATTTTTCCACTTCTCAAATTGTGTGTATCTTCGTCAGAGTCACTATATATGCTATTGACCATTACAGATTCAAGAACTTCTAGGAATATTACTAAATTCTTAAAACTCCTTTCTCGGTGAAAATCATTTTAATATATAAACTTAGATTGTTCAAATACTTACCTCTGAATCCTTTGAATAACTATGCCTCTGCTATGCTGTAGGACTTCAGGGTGTCCACATCGAACTATGTCACGAAGCCTTCTAGTATACTGTCAACCCAAAATTCGAATGCTCGAGAGAGTGGGCTATCTAATTCTTTAAGCTTATGAATGAGCTCTGGAGTCCACTCGGTAGGTGATCCTTCTTGGAAACAGTTCTTTCAATCTGCGAGTCTTTACAACCACTCATGCAAATCGTTTCCAAAACTTACCCATAAAATTTTGTGAATATCCTTCCACAGGTATTTGTTTAACCACTGTACATCAGATAGATGCGGATGTCTATTCTCTTTTCTAGAAAAATATCTCTCTATCTTGTCGACCTAGCTACAGATTTTTGTTTTCTCAGGATTCCAAGGTTCTGTACTCATCACCGGGTCTTAGCATGGAAACATAACCATTTGTTGGCTGCTTATATTGTTCTTGAGGTTTCCTAGAAATGCCAAGGTTCTGCACAGTTCGAGGAACCAACAAAACCCCCTTTTCACCGACCCTTTCGGTAATAGTTTGCGAGCAGACTGAGGTCTCACCCGAGGAGAAGTTAATGGGGTGGTTTCGGAATCAGGTTTCCACAACCCAGAGATGAGTTCTTTAACAGACTAGAGAGAAGCACGCTACAGGACTCGCGCTGCCAACTGGGGATTGCGCGAAGTTCACCTTCTTCGTGGTTAACACTTATACAATGGCGCATCCAAAGGACTGCGCGGCTCAGGAAGGTTCTTCGACAACAGGGAAGCGCCATAGAGACTGCACTTCCTCCCAACACTTATGCAACTTCAATATACTTTACTTAGTGTAACTCATGCATTTAACAAGCACAATAGTTTGTGGACCTTCCGACTTAAACATATGATGGATTGCAATGTAACTGCGCAATTCCGATGCTGCGCTCAAGACATCACACTATATCGACTCCGCGGGATTAGTATTTATCCGATTGGCTTATGCATTCAACTGACTTAGAAATACTTATGCAATTAACATTCATTCACGTATGTGTTACTTAACATATTATCCCCATCTCTTATTCTTATGGCGAATACATGTAAAATCAAGAACACATGAACTTGTAACAGGATCTTAACCATTCAACATAAGAAAATACACATATTCAAGCACATAATCAATCACATAACACAGAATTTAACATGGTTCACCCCCAGGATGGGAGCTACATCCACAAGAACTATTGTTATATTATCTTTTGGAAGGGTACAACAGTTCCAGTCTGCGCACTCAACTGCAGACTCTCTTCTCTCTTCAATAGGTCTCTGCGCACGCAGCTTGCAGATCCTTTTTACAATCGTCTCTCAACAGAGATCTCTTCTTCTTACAATATTCAAAATGAATACTAATGAAGATTAACCCAACAACCCTTTCCCTTACAAAATGTGTCCTTTTATAGATCGTGCCTGTAGGTCACGTCTTTACAATTAAGTGGGCCAAAAACCCTAAGCTTACCCAAAACTGTCACGGTTACCCACCGACATCCTGTTGCAGTCGACCGCTGCTCCACATGTTTTTGGCCGCTTTGCTGGACCACTCGCATCCCGCACGCTCTTCTGACAGCCACATACTTGCAATCTGTCATGGCGTGTCACTTTCCGTCCTTCTGGCCTACCCGTCGCTATCGACCCGGTGGCTTAGGTTCTAACTGTTTTCTGTCACTCTCATTGATAGGTCGCTTTCACCTGACTTCATGCTGCTCCATACTCAAAATAGGTCGCTTTCGCAACTTGACCTTTCCTTACCTTCTTTACCCAAAATGGGTGCCCTGTTAGAACTTCGCGGAGCTGGTACTCAGTTGCACAGTTCTTACCCTACCGATACTGCGCTGCGCTCAACTTCGCAGCTCCCCAAAACTGTCTTGCCAAAAATTCCTTACTTGGGCTAGGCACAACATGAAGGCATTCCATGGAAACTCATCCAATTCCAACCATAGATGATGCCACGGTCATTCTTACCCATCCACCTCAAGAAAAACGAAGAAATTCACTAGAGGGGGCCTCAATTTCAACAACATTTGATGAAAAAGCACCCTATGGAACTAGTCAAGAAGTAAGATGTAGGTTCTTATCGGGGGATGTTTCAATTCTCACATCAAGTCAACCTAAGAATATGGTAGTGAATGACTTGTTGGGTAGTGGTTATACAAGCGATGAAGTTAGAGAGGCATTGAATGAAGGATTTACAATGGAAGAAGCAAATGTTATGGAGACCATCCAAGAGAAAGTACAATTTCCCACATCCAACTACCAACAAGAAAATGAAAGACAAGATGCTCCTATTGAAATGACAGAGCGTCTTGGTGATGTTGTACATTCTCCAGTTCCAACACCCTTCCCTCCATTAGCAACTTCACACCGAAGAACTCCAAAATGTATACAGGTTGATGAAACTCTCATTAGTTCACTTGAAGGTATGTTGTCTAAACGTGGTATTGCTTATCAAACTCGACAAATACTTGATAAACTTTTTTATTCTAAATGTGATGGGGACAAGTGCAAATTATTTTTATCATTGTTAAAATCTAGGTCTATGGTTGTTGTTAGAAGAACATTAAGGATAAAGATGACCAAAAAGTTAGAACCAAGTTCTCATATTGTTAAAAGTTTAGTAGATGCATTTAGTACAATTGGAAAGAAATATCACTCAAAGGATCGCAATACGGCTCGTCATGTGTTGTCACAATCAATCGTGAACAAAAACACTAGCGCACTTCGTTTTCTTAAACCTACATCCAAAATTATTAATTTGGATGTGAAGACACTTTATAGGTATTGTGTTAGAAGAGAACAACTTGAAACCAGTCAAACATATGTTTGGGCCTTCATTGGCAGGTTGCCATGCTCTGATATGAAGCTCATTGATGCGGTAAAGGGATTAGTGCAAGCGTTTTGGCATGACAACACTAGACATTCTTCCAACCAAAAGATGTATTAAAATTGAGAAGGGGTTCAAAGGATCGTAGACCACACATTAAACATTTTCTTGATATGACACAAACATAATTATATGAGATATTTAGGAATGAACATAACGAACTTGACCTGGGCCAAAGATCCTTTGAAAAATACAAACCATGGTATGTTAAAATAAACACAATTTGTAACACATCTTGTTGTCGATACCACATTGAGTATGGTTACTATTATGACACATATACATATATTTTTCGTGTATTGCGATAACACTCTTGTGAAGGAATGCTCAACTACATTACCACTGATGCCATCTAGAGACTTTATTCATAGCATTTTGTGTAGCAGGCCAAACGATTGCACATTTTATCAAAAAACTTGCATAGATGGGACATGCCTAGGATGTGGTGGATTCGCATTATTGGAAAAATGCATACATGTGACCGATGAGCATGAACTTGGGAGGTAGGAGGTGAACTTGCAGTCATTCAAATATGTCACGTATGATATCGATGGAGGGAACAAAAGAAGAAAAATACAATTGATCACTTCTCAGGTTGGTAATGAGCTATTGGATACTATTTTTTCTTCGGATTGCAATTTCATATGTACAATCTATTGATATATGTCTTTATTGTTGATCTACCAGGTACGGGTTTGCGACTTCATGGAGGAATTCTTTGAAAAGACACAACAACATGTAAAGCAAGTGCATGTGGCTCGTTGGAAAGATGAACATTTTAGAACGTGCAAGGATACATTTCCTATTGGGAATATCTTGTCAGTGGTCAATTTTGTAGAAAACTACACTCTTCAACCACAAAATGAGATTCAGAGTCAATACTATCACTCAGACTAGGTCAACCTAATGGTCCATATCACCTATAGACACGGGGCAGATAGTACTGAATACAACGGGGTTATATTGAAGGAGTATCACTTCTACATAAATGATGACAGGTGTCACGACTTGGATTTGTACAACACAGCTTTCAAATGTTCTACAATCACTTGAAGGATAACGGTATACGGATGGAACAACATTGGATTTGGTCTAACGGTTGTGTAGGGCAATTCAAAAATTCTCGTGTCTTCCAATGGTTGTGTATGCTCTACAAAAGGCACAACGTGCCACATATTTGGAACTATTTTGAGACCGGACATGGAAAAGGTGAACATGATGGATCAGGTGCATGCATAAAGACTGCATTACGCAGGCAAGAAATGAAGTTCACAAATGGACCTATCATCCGAGATGAAAAAACCATCGTTGAATGGTGTGCTTCAGTCATGGGGGAGGGAGCAAGAAGGTAGGAAGATCACTCAACCAGGAAAGCTCATGTACATAGATATTTTTGGGAGGTGGTGGATGTAGATCGATCACAGTTATATGAGTGCAAGACCATCCAAGGAACTCATGCATTTCATTCAGTTAGAACGTCAGATAATACTATAATTGAAATGTGGACAAGGAAATTGTCATGTTTTTGTTCTCCATGTAGTAGTGGTGAATGGGACGAATGTGAATCCATGGATTGGGTTGATAGCTGGGACTATCTATCACTCCCCATTGATCGACAGATAGCTACAAAATTATCCCAGTTGGAGGAGGACCAATCAAGTATTTCACCAGACTATGACCACATATCAGATCTCGTACAACCAGGTTCGATTAATATTTTTATATTTTTGACAATTAGTTGTGTCTAATTAGTTGACTGAAACGTTGGAACTATATTTTCTCTAGGGTACATATACGCAGTGGTTTCCTCGAGACACAATGCATGGCGCACTGACTATTGGATGGAACGTTGCTTAGAGGGGAAGCAAACCCTAAATGTCTGATTACGGGACTCTAAGGCCAATGATTTTCCGATTGGGTCGATGGTTAGAAAGGGATAATATTTGAATCAGGTTTCACACTCAGGAAATAGAAAAGGGTATACATATAAAGATTATAGACTAGGTGAGATTGTATACCATTATACAAAGTTAGTTATTGGCACAAACCTCCAGCTGCAAACAATGCCAAGGAAGAACTCATCAAAGGAACAATACTTATTTCCTTATTCCGAGCACGATAGGTTAAAGGAAACCATTGGTATTCGAGGTGATCTTGATGTTCTAGTCGAATGACCATAGGTAGGTAATCTGGTATGTGGTTTGCATGTTTTATTGTGTACTATGTTATAGGTATGTGGTGTACATGTATGCTATGATTTTGTTTCGTGGTCTCATTGAGTATTGACATTAATATTTTGACTATTGCAGCCAGACATTGATAACTTGATAGATTGATAAATTTCATAGACTTGGTACAACTTGATAAATTGCACAAGTTTCGTCATGGATTTGTTTTCTTTGTTTTTTTCTCCCATCTAAGTAAACCATAATATTTGCATCATCATGCCCATTTTCATGCTCACTAGCACCATCAACATCTCCATGCTCATTATCACTATCCCCATGCTCATTGTCGCCATCACCATGCCACCATGAAAATCACCACCGTGCTCTTCCTACCAATGTTGTCACCATCACCATCCCATTTTTCACCGTAATATTCTCATCCATCATCCACACAAATATAACCATTAGATGCTTAATTTAGAAACCTAGATGCCCAAGAATTGATCATGGTGTCCATATTCAACTTGAATTCCAAATACTCCTATGAGAGGGATGAAGCAAATATCGACCTTATTATGAAGGAATGGGTGGACGAATGGAAGGTCGAAGGACCTATGATCATCCACAGTGACTCTGAAGAGAGTAATCTAATTCCAACAACAATTGTCGAAGAGTCACCATCGGGAAAAAGGAAGGAGCCCGGAAGCTCACTACCAGAGAAACTCCAAAAAAAGAAGCAGAAGGATTCAAAGGGCCAGTCGGACGCGAAGCTGCATGATGACGATTATGAGATGATCGCATCCACGGTCACCATGCATCTAGAAGATGTGCTGAACCTAAAAGACAGTAAGGATGAGGATATTCAAGCAAGTTTGCAGAAGAATCTCACCACGTTGCAAGGAATAACAGTGAATTTTGAGCAAGTCCAACGTGACTTGGTCGTGCCATGAGAATTAGAATTGGAAGGAAGGTTAGGGGACACTTCGCGGCCAAAGAAAATACCTCTATCCCTGACCTTGCCACCAAAATCGTGCATAATCCAAATTGACCCGCTAAGCGTAATGTTACCGCGTGATCAGTTAGCTTTGGGCGCACAAAGCATAGAGCATGTGGACATCGACATTGCAATGTTGCCACTAGAGGGCCTACACAATCTGCACTTGTAGGTTGTCAAAGAGATCCATGATAGAAATGTGGTCACTCTGAACCAACACCATCAATTGCAAGAAAATTATAAGCAGCTGTAGGAAGCAAGTTTAAAGAGAGCGAAGGCACTTGAAAGTGAACAAGACCAGCGAAGAAGAATAGAGCAGACTATCGCTTCAGTCTGCGTGGAGATACCAGAATCCGACGAGCACCCAGAGCTCGCGCATACTATGCTTAAGATCGGCTCGGTAGTCAACGATCTTAATACTGGAATGAAAGACATGGAGACTGATTATCAAGCAAATATTTATGCTTTGAAGCACAAAATCAGCCGAAGACACCACCAGATCAGGCAGAGCCCAGAGCAGCAGAAGCAAAAGCATCCGCAGATACCATATCCAGCGAAGTGGCTAAGTGTCAAAACTTGTTGGACGAAGCTACGAGAATGTTTACTACGCTGCAAGAGGACCCTAAGATACTGCAGGTACAAACCAGTTTGCAGGAAAAGTAGGCAGCGTTAGACGTTCTGAACGTGGAGATGAAGACCCTGCTACCAATAGACAGACTCCTCAGATTTCCAGAAGTAAAAGAAATAAAAAGACAACTTCAAGTGTTAAGAGAATAGGAGGCTGAAGCCGGAGACAATTCACAGCCCCTGCAGGAGGAAGCCCATGAACTAACATAGAATATTGAAGAAAAAATGAGAGAACTTCGCAACGCACAAGATTCATTGCAAGAGAAAACTCAGGACGACTTAACACCAGATGTGTTAGAAACAATCAAAGTCATTGAACAAGATGCCAAGGATATAGTTGCTAAGCTGAGCGCAACGTATCAATATTTCGTTGCTAAAATAGCTCCACAGGAGGAAGAGAAGCTCATGGAACAAGAAGTGGAAAGTGGCTCGGGGACGAGCCACATGTAAGTGTTAGGGGCCTATTGGGCCTGGCCCAAGTAAGGAATTTTTTGTGCAAGACAGTTTTGGTGCTGCGAAGTCACAGCACGCAGCTCAGATGAAGGCAGTTTTTGCAAGACATTTTTGGCAAGCTGCGAAGTTGAGCGTGACGCAGTATCGGCAGGGTAAGAACCGCACAACTAACTTCCAGCTCCCCGAAGTGGTAGCACCACGTAGCTCCAGCAGGGCACCTATTTTGTGTAAAGAATGTAAGGGAAGGTCGAGCGGATGAAAGCGACTTGTTTTTGGTATGAAGCAATGTGAAGTTAGGTGAAAGTGTCCTGTCAATGAGAGTGGTGAAATATAGTTAGAACCTAATCCACCGGGTCGACAACGACGGGAAGGCCAGAGGGACGAAAAGCGACATGCCACGATGCATTGTAATCATTTCAGGAAGGATGCGGTTATCAGAAGGGCGTGTGGGCTGCGAGTGGTCCAGAAGAACGACCAGAAGCATGTGGAGCAGCTGTCGACTGCGACATGCTGAGTCGGCGGGTAACTACGACAATTTTTGGGTAACCTTGGGGTTTTTGGCGCACTTGATTGTAAAGACGTGGCCTACGGGAACGATCTATAAAATGTCACATTTTGTAAGGGAATGGGTTAATACGGGAATGATCTATAAAACGGCACATTTTGTAAGGGATTGTTGAATCTTCGAGTAATACTTGTTTTTTTGTTACTGAATACTATTGTAAAAGGCTCTGCAAGATGCATACGCAGATACCTACTGAAGATAGAAGAGAGTTTGCAGCTGAGTGCGCAGACTGGAACTGTTGTACCCTTCCCAAAGATAATATAACAACAGTTCCTTTGGATGTAGCTCCCATCCTGAGGGTGAACCATGTAAAATTCAGTGTTATGTGTTTGCTTATGTGCTTGAATCTGTGTATTTGCTTATACTGAAGAGTTAATATCTTATTTATGAGCTCATGTGTTTTTCTTTTATATGTATTCTCCATAAGGATAACGGTGGGAATAATATGTTAAGTATCCACATATGTGAATGAATGTTAAATGCATAAGTATTTCTAATTCAGTGAATGCCTAAGTCAATCGGATAAACTCTAAACTCGCGAAGTCGGTATAGTACGATTCCCTGAGCGCAGCACCGGAAGTGCGCAGTTAGATTGTTGTTTGTTATAGTGCATAATTTCGCAAGGGTTACAGGCTATTTTGCTGTTGAATGCATCTTTTTACACTAAGTAAGATCTAGCAAGGTTACATAAGTGTTGGAGGGAAGCACATACCTCTATGGCATTGTCCTATTGTCGAAGAACCATTCCACATCGCGCAGTCCTTGGATGCGCGATAGTCTAAGTGTTAACCATGAAGAAGGTGAACTTCGTGTAGTCCCCAATTTGCAGCGCGAGTCCTGTAGCGCACTGCTCGCCAGCTTCATTGAAGTGCTCATCACCTGGCTATTGAAACCTAATTCCACAACCCTCGCATTTCTTCGCCTCGGGTGAGACCTTAGTCTGTTCGTAAGTTGTTGCCAAAAGGGCCAGTGAAAAGGGGTTTTGTTGTTTCCTCGAACCGTGCAGAACCTGACTCTTTCTAGAAAACCTCAAGAACAGTTATGAAGCCAACAAGAAGTACTTCTAGTTAAAAATATTAGAGGTCCTAGTAAGTTCAAAGGGAAACTGCCTTTGAAATGTTTTAACTATGGGGGAATTGGTCACTTTGCTAACAAATGTCCTTATCCCAAACAAGAAGAAGAAAGTGAGTGCCCTGATAACTTCAAGAAAAACTAAAAGGTTTTTAAGAAAAACAAAAAGAAGACCTTATATTCCATGGATGACAATGAGTCCAGTGAAGATGAAGAAGCATAATTTCTATTTATGGGAGTAGAACATAAAATCCTTGAAGAAGATGAAAAAGGTGTAGCAGACTTCAAAACAAAACTTAACAATGTTGTTGAAGAATTAGAAGGAATTGTTTTTAACTTAAAAATTCAGCTTCAGAAAACCTGTGAAGAAAAGGACGATCTAGAACAACAGCTCAAGGAACAAGAAGAAAAATTAGAAAAATTCGAAGCTGAATTAAGCATGTTTAGAAAAAATACCTATGAAGAGTCCCTTCAATCAAAATTTAAGAGAAACTCAAAAGCTCCAGATGACATTCTAAGCTGTCAAAGGTCATTCAACAATAAAACTGGACTAGGTTATGACAATGGAAAGAAGTCATAACAATCCTCCCAAATAAACAAAGAAGGAAATAAAATGAGTTATGCTGATGCACTTATGAAACCAGTTGTAAAGGATCACAGTCAAAAAGTTACTCACTTTCAAGACAGGACAGATAATGTCCCAAGTAAACATCAACAACGCTTTTGGGGAAATTGTTATGCCTGTAACAACTTTGGACATATAGCTAGAAATTGTAAGTTAAATACTCCTATTGGGAAAAGGCCTACATCTCATTCTTTATCGTATAAGAAGAATGGAACTAGAAGTAATCCAAAAGGAAGAAGCTACAACTCTTTTTCTCCCCTTCATAGTTATAGTATAGAATTCTACAAATGTGGTAACCTAGGACATATAGCTAAAACCTAGAAACTGGTGATACCTATGAAGAATGATAACGCAAAACCTCAAGGCAATGAAGAAAAGAAGGTTTGGAATAAGAAGGAAGATTTGAAAAGTTCAATAGCTCTATGTGTAACAAAAAAACAAAATATATGGCATGTAGATAGTGGATGTTCAAAACATATGACAGGAAACCCACATAAATTTATAAGTCTAAATAGAAATCAGAAAGGAAAAGTCACTTTTGGAGATAACCTATCCTCTAAAATAATTGGGAAAGGTACAGTGGCTCTTAGAGACAAGATGAAAGCTGAAAATGTTATACTAGTAAAATAATTGACACCAAATCTGTTAAGTGTAAGCCAAACATGTGATCAAGGACACATATGTATATTTGATTCCCAAAAATGTGAAATCAGAAATAAGGATTCAGGAAAAATTGTTGGGACTGCTGTGAGAACTTCAAGCAATGTGTATATCCTAGAAAATGAAGAAAAATGTTACATGAGTCAAATGGATGAAAGCTTGCTATGGTATAGAAGGATGGGACACTTGAACTTTGACAATCTTGTAAAAATTAGTAAAAAGGGTTCACTGTAAGAAATTTACCAAGGATCATAAAACCACCAAACCATGTTTGTAGACACTGTCTTCATGGGAAGCAAATAAGAACAAGCTTCACGGTCAAAGAGCATACAACTTATCAGCCATTAGAAATAATTCATACTGATATTTGTGGGCCTACAAGGACTAAAAGATTTCAAGGTGAGTTTTACGTCATGTAATTTATTGATGATTATACTAGGATGACTTGGGTTTCATTTCTTAAATAAAAATAAGAAGCTTTCATGAATTTCAAAGCCTTCAAAGCACTTATTGAAAATGAAGAAAATATCACTATCAAATGTCTAAGATCATATAATGGTGTTTAGTTCACCTCAAATGAATTCTATGAGTTTTGTGAAAATCATGGAATCAAAAGACAGTTTTCAGCTCCCAGAACTCCTCAACAAAATGGAGTGGCCGAGAGGAAAAACAGGACTGTTCAAGAAGAAGCCAGAACTATGCTAAATGAAGCAAAACTTCTCGATAGCTATTGGAGAGAAGCAATACATACAGATGCCTATGTACAAAACAGAGGGCAGCTCAGAGTAAATAGCGACAAAACTGCTTATGAGCTATGGTATGGAAGACCAGATACAGTAAAATACTTTAGACCTTTTGGAAGTAAGTGCTACATAAAAAGAGATGATGATAATCTAGGGAAGTTTGATTCTAGAACAGATGAAGGCATATTTCTTGGATATTCTTATACCAAAAGAGCTTACAGATGTTATAATCTAAGGTTGTAGAAGATCATAGAAAGTGCAAATGTAACTATAGATGACACTAAACCTAGAAAAATACAAATCCAAGAAAATGTGGACATTGAAGAAACTGATGATGAAATAGATGATGAAGAAAAATAATAAATTTCACAAGAAGAAGGTATTCTTGAAGAGGAAGAAGAAGAAAAAGAAGAGAATGAAGACTCACCCAGATCAGACACAAAAACACCATCCAGACAAGTTCAAAAGAATCATCCTGAAAGTCAAATTATTGGTGACAAAAATTTAGGAGTTCAAACAAGGAGAAGGTTGTTTTATGGTGAAGAACTACTTTCGATAGGAGAACCTAAATACTTTAAATAAGCTTGAAAAAGTGAGGATTGGATCAATGTTATGAATGAAGAACCTGATCAAATAGAAAAGAGCCAAACTTGGGAACTTGTCCCAAGACATAAGGACATGAATGTCATAGGGACCAAATGGATTTTTAAAAACAAGTTCAATGAGGATGGTCATGTAATAAGGAACAAGGCCATATTAGTATGCAAAGGATATCATGCTCAAGTGGAAGGTGTTGATTTTGAAGAAAAAATTTCACCCGTGGCAAGACTTGAAGCCATTAGAATGTTCTTAGTTGTTGCATTCTACAAAGACTTCAAAGTGTATCAAATGGATGTAAAATCTGCATTTCTTAATGGAGAAATTGAAGAAGAATTATATGTAGAGAAACCTGAAGGTTTTCTCTTATCATAAAATAAACATTATGTTTGCAAATTCAAGAAGGCACTCTATGGTCTTAAACAAGCCCCAAGATCATGACTTAGAAAAATATTTAAAACAAAAATGATATGAGAGAGGGGCTACTGATAGTAATTTGTACATAAAGTTTGAAAACAAAAATATGATCATCGTTGTGGTCTATGTAGATGATATCATAATTGGAAGTGATCTGCAAATTTTGACTGTAAAATTTGCTTCAGAAGTGAAGAAGGAATTTGAAATGTCAATGTTGGGGGAACTAAAATTCTTTCTAGGTTTACAAGTATATCAAAGAGATGTTGAAAAAATTCAAAATGGAAGAATCCAAACATTAGTACTCCTATGGTTACTGGTTGCAAATTAAGCAAAAATGATGAATCCTTAGAAGTAAACCATACCATTTACAAGTCAATGATTGGTAGCTTATTATATGTAACAGCTACAAGAACATATGTAATGCAAGCTATAGGTTTGGTTGCTATATTTCAGTCAGCCCCAAAATAAACACATGTGGCTGCAGTAAAAAGAATTCTCATATATCTAAAAGGTACTATGGATTATGGACTATGGTATCCAAAGAACAATGACTTCTCTCTAAAATCATTCACAAATGCATATTGGGTAGGAAGTATTGATGACATAAAAAGCACTAGTGGAGCAGCATTTAACTTAGGAAATTGCTTAGTATCATGGCTAAGAAAAAATTAGTCTTCCATTTCACTATCTACAGCAGAAGCTAAGTATTTTTCTGTTGCATCATGTTGTACACAAGTCATATGGATGAAACAAACATTGGAAGATCTACTTGTAAAATATGAAGATCCAATAGTTATATATTGTGACAATACAAGTGCCATTAACATATCCAAAAATCTTGTCATGCACTCCAAAACAAAAAATATTCCAATCAAATATCACTTCTTAAGAGAACAAGTGTCACAAAACACTGCCAAACGGGAGTATGTTGTCACAAAGGAACAAATAGCTCATATTTTTACTAAACCCCTACCTAGAGAGTCATTTCCATATCTCAGGCAAAAACTGGTAGTTATCTCTCTTCATTAAAATAAAATGAAGATTGTAACCCTGTCAAAAAGGGGACATAATTGACAAGGGGAGAACTAAGAATCTTTGTCATTAATTTCAAAAGGGGGAGAGAAAAAAAATGAAAAATATTATTTTTGTTGTTGTTGTCATCAATGACAAAGGGGGAGAATGTTGAGTATAATTGTCATTGATGACAAAAGTATTCATTAATGAAAAAGATATGATGACATGGCATGGTTGATGAGGATGCAAATCCACCTAATGGTGCTCTAGTACCTTCATGATGTCATTATTACAATCTGACCTAGTTATATAGAGAAATGTTAGTTTGGAGAAATTTTGAAAAATGGCTAAGTGTAGGAAAATTGGTCCAAGTGGCCTTGGGAAAATGCCCATTGTACCTCATACGAGAATGATAAAAATTCTCTGAAACTACCATGCTATAGCTTGTTGAAGAGGACATCTTACCATGGTCTTATTTCTCAAAGAGGGTGTTTGATGAAAAATTTAAAGGCCTTCCAAAACAGGGTTTCAAGTTGTTTGTGCACCAGTGGTAGTAAAACTGCCTAAGTGGCCTCAAGAAAATTCCCTCCATAAATCATAGGTTAAAGTAAATTCCCACACCATATGGTCAGGCTGTAGATTGTTAATTTTTCTACCTGACCATGATCTGAATTTGTCTTGAGAGTGTCTGAGGAGGAAGTTATGGGTCTTCCAAAACAGTGTTTCAAACAGATTGCTCCAGTCCAGGAAAATGCAAAAATTGTCTAAGTATAGAATTACTGGTAAAACTTCCTGAGTGACCTCAATAAAATGCCCACCATCTCCTGTGGTTGATGTCTTAAAATATTTTGAGGGTCTTGGTCTCTAGACTGTTGATTGTTGTATCCAACCATATGATTGGCTTGTCCAAAGAGACTCTGTAGTTGAAGATATAGATCTGCCAAAAGTGCCTCCCAGCTTGACTTACATTGCTCAAGAAAAATGCCCGTCGAGGAGAGAGAAAGAAGCTTCAGAGAATGAAATTGGTATGGATGGAATCAACTTGTTGGCCTCTATCCATTGGGTGTCTCACACTTCTAATTTGATGAAAATAAAAATCTCATGTTACCCTAGGGTTTGACAATTTTTGTCCAAGTTTGAATTAGTAGTTTAAAAGGCTAGTTTCAAATGCCCGCCAAATGATGTATGGGTATCAAAAAATTTAAAGGGTGACATGGATCTATTCCTTGTTGAAGTGGTTATCCATCCATGCTTTCATTTTTCCTTATGATGGTCACATGTGCCAGAAATAAATATGCCAAAGTAGAAAAAACTTGTTTTGCATATTAAGAACAAGGGAAATTTGGCTAAGTATTAAAATCACAAGGTTAAGGGGCCATTTGGAAATGCCCGCAAGGAAGTGTCCTTGTGCTGATAAAATTCATCAGTTGGCATGGTCTTGTTCTTTGATGAACTGGTCATCTAGTCATGGGCTCATATTTTCCTCTGGAGTTCACACGTGCGAAATACAAGCCTGCCAAAATGAGAAAAAGTTTATTTCGTTGTCCAAATGAAGGTTGAGAGGCATTTGGAAATGCACACCATAAATTGTCCTTGTGCTGATGAATTCTCCTGATGGCATGGGTATGTTCCATGATGAAATCACTATCCATCCATGGTGTCAAATTCCTCTTTGGTGCTCACACGTGTGAAAGATTGATCTGCCAAAATGAAGAAAAACCATATGATTCATTGTTTAATTAATAAACAGGAAATTAATCATTTTTGAAGAGGAACGATGATGAAAAGACACAAGCTCAGTTTGAAGATATGAAATGGTTAAAGGGTGAGTTGGATAATATATAAACATGCATTTGATATGGAAGGAAGGGGTCTCGGGTGTCCAGGTTGAAGGAGCGGCGAGAACAATCCAAGACCAATGAAGATCCAGAAATGAAGAAAAGAAGTTCTGGAAAAATGAAGAAGACAGAATAGGGTGGAAGGGTGGTGCTATGGAAGGTTGCATCCTACTAAGGGTGTTGTAGCATCCAGTTAGTTGTAGCTGAAAAAACAAGGTGTTGGTGCATCCTTCAGTTGCAGCTGAAAAATTGGGTGTTGGTGCATCCAAAAAGTTGGATCTTGCAAATTAATTGTAAATATAATTTTGCAGTAATAGAAAGTTTTGGTGGTTTTCCCAATTAGGGCTTCCACGATAAAATTGTGTCTTCTATCTTCTTTGTTGATTCAGTTTTTAATTGTGATAAAATTTAAAAATAGTGTAATACTGATTCACCCCCCCTCTTAGTATTGCTTGATATTCCAACACTAGGGGAATAGTTTCCACCACATACTCATTAATGCATTTCATTCATGGTTATGACATATTATTTTGGTCTAATGCACCTGATAATTATTCCATCCGGTTTCCTCAAACCAAGACCATATTATATGATCACATACTTAGTTTCCTTGAGTCAGAGGGTTCATCTTTGATGTTCAATCAAATGGTCGGGACAAGCCAATTTATTTATGTAAAGGATGATATCCCTATACCATTCATGGTCCTTGTAAATCATAAAAATGTTAGCAACATTGTTTCCCATTTCTTCCCCATGTCTTATAGCATTCTTGTTCCCCTCTATCAATAGATTAGCCAAGCCTTGCCCCTTTATAATCTTGATTGTATTTATATACAATTCATATTCTTGGATATTTGATATCCATTTCCCTCTAACCCCCAAACCATCATGCTAGGATAAGACATACTTGAAAGCTTGGTAAGGAATGTATGCTAGGGTCTTGGAATATCCTATGTAGGTTCAGAAGTGCTTCAAAAACTTCACCAGAGTGTAAGGTTGTTTTTAAGTTGTATTGTAATTCAATTCGATATCTCTCAAGCTTCAAAACATACACACAATGAGCTTCTCATGATTGTAAAAAAACCCTGCTATAGTATCTTTATAAGAAAAAGAAAAAATGATAAAATCCTTGGTATAGTCAAGGTTGACTAGGACTAGGAAAGAGGAGATAAACCTTTTTATATTTTGAAAGGCTTGCTAAAAAGCTGAGTTCCACACGTAATCAACATCCTTCCTTAAAATAGAATTCATTGGCTTCAATAATTCTACAAATTTAGGGATAAAGCTTCTAACAAAATTGATCTTTCCAAAGAATTATTTAAGCGATTTGAGATTATGTGGAGGGGGAATAATCTCTATGGCTTAAATCCTTTTAGGGTCAATATAGATACCATCCGTAGATACTATATGACCCAATAGTTTTTCTTCATCAATGCCAAATCTAATTTCTTTGGATTCAAAGAAATCCCAATTTGTGACATCTATCAAAGACCTTTCTCAAATGGATTACATGATCACTTCTTTCCTTTGAAAAGACAATCACGTCAACTTGATAAATAACAATGATTTTTCATATTAAATCAATGAATTCTTGATCCATGGATATTTGAAAGGTTGGGTCCAGCATTTAATAGTCCAAATGGATTCCTAACATATTCAAAATATCCCCAAGGAGTTGTGAATGTCATCTTGATTCGATCTTCCTTGTTAACCAACACTTGATTGTATCCTGAGAACCCGTTTAACATGGACAACATACGAGCTCTTGTTATTCTTTGCAATAATTTTTCCATATGAGGAAGAGCATAATTGTCTTTAAACAAAGCTTGATTTAAATTTTTGAAATCAACGCAGATCCTTATCTCCCTATTCTACTTTAGAACAATAATTGGATTTGAAATCCAAGTGGTATGTCTTGCAGGTTTGATAATTCGAACATCCAACATTTTTTCTTGATCCTTCTTAACTAAAGGGGAAAGATTTGGGTTAATGTTGCATAACTTCTTCCTATAGGGCTTGGCTCCTTACTTAAGGGGAATTATTTGTTGGATGACATATTCTCTATAAGTTTTGAGATCATTATATGTCCAGGAAAAAATGTCTTTATATTCTCAGATCAGATTTTCAATGGCTCTTCTTTCATCCTTGGAGGCATTTTTTTCAATCTTAACTGTCTTAGGACTAGAAGTTGAGCCAATACTTATTTCCAAAACTTCATCTACAACTCATCACATTTACCCTTGTATTCATCATGCCTATTAAAATTCCTTTCTGAAGGAACGACAACCTCAAAGATCTCAGTATCAAGATGTCTTAGTTCTCCATCTTATCTTTCCAATTGATAGTATTTCCTTCATACTCTCCCATGTTTTTTACGAAACGAATGATTTGAGCATCATTGTCAAACACTTGCCAATGCTCCAAGTCGTATGACACAAAAGGTTGAAATTTTACTTCCATCTTGCAATTCTCAAGGGAAAGGTTTTTGGGAACTTCAAATGTACTAGTTGCAATAGCTAGGGCATCGACAAGAGTTTTTTATCCCTAAGGACTACTTTTATAGAAAAATCATTAAACATTTCAACTCTGTCCCATACAACATTTCTATACACCCTTAATATGTCATTCATTGCCAAGAATATATTCTTAACTTGGCAGAAAATTATATATGAGTCCCCTATAACACTTAAACATTGATATTTATGTCATAGGAAATATCTAGGCCTGATAATAATGCTTCATACTCAGGAATATTGTTAGTACAACAAAACTCCAATAAAAAATAATAATAATAATAAAATTACTTCCCCTGATGGTGAAGTTAAAACAATTCCAACTATAATATCGTTCCTAGACCTAGCTCCATCAAAATTTATTTTCCAAGTGTGATTGTCCACAATATAATTCTATCTTTAGGTGTTCCCATGAAGATGGGTACAAATTTTGGTTAGTGGAGGGCACACGAATGTTTCAAAACGACCTCGATCGAGCTTTCTACAAGCCCTCGATCGAACTATAAAAATATTAATCAAGCGCTTAAATAAGCCCTCAATTGAGTTATTTTAAAACTCTCTATCAGGGGTTTTTAAAACCCTCAATCTAGCTTTATAGCTCGATTGAGGGCTGTTTTAACCCTCGATTGAGCTCTAAAATCTCGATCGATCATTTAGAGCAAGCTCGATCGAGCTTTTTTAAAAGCTCGGTTGAGTTCCTGCAACAATTATAACTGTAAAACAACGATAGACCCCAACTTATTTCACGATGTATGTTGCATAGAAGCTCGACCAAGGACTAGTACAAAGCAGTTATAGATAAAATAGTTGAATAATTGGTGTTTATTGATGTCATTGAAATCATGGAAAATATGGAGAAGGATATTTTGATTCATAATTCTTGCTTATGATTAAGAACCAAAAACCAAAACCCTTATTCCCATTCTTCATGATTTCAATCACATCAATAAATTCAATTACTCTGCAACCCATATCTACATGTATAAAATCTAGAGGAAGCAGCGGTCTTGTTGTCTTTACATGATTTTTCTCCAAGGTATTTACTAGAACTTACAAGTATCATTCTTCTTGTTGAAATAATGTTTTACTATATTTGATTATCTTATAATTATATGTTTAATTTTAATTTAATTGGACGATCTTGATCGTAAGTACTCAACACTAGGGCGGGGAGAACCCTCAGACCAATTAACGAGATGACACACTTTGCCCAATGAAGTTAGAGAAAGGGATGCGCTTGGGGTGGTTTTGGTTTTTTTAGTACTTACCTTCAAACACGAATTTACAAGGGCACTCACATGGTTAATAGTTGTAATATACACTCCATGGGACAAGCTAAGAATACCTACTTGATACAAGCTTTTAAAAACTTCGATTAAAATATTTTTTGGGTGTTCATGTTCGTGTGCCTCCAAACATGAACATGGGCATCGGAATTTTTTTTAATCGAAAATTTTAAAATCTCAATCAAGATCCTAGCTCAATCAAGCTTCTGTATAACCTCACATAAACCCTCGATTGAGGTATTTAAAAGCATGCATAAAAGGATGATCAAGGGTTTTTAAACCTTAATCGAGCTAATAGCTTGATCGAGGGCTTAAAAACAGACTTTTAGCCCCCATTTCTAAAAATTTAATTTTATGGCATCTTTGCAAGACCTAAACAATATCCTAGGATGTACCTTAGGTGGCGGACTTCATATTGATGGATTTGTCAATTAATCATCTATCAATTGGCATATAATTTACGGGTTTTTGAGTTCATATGATAAATTTTTTAATTTGTTTTTCAAACTTACACTTAAAAACTATGTCCATAACTTCGAATCAACAACATAAAAAGTATACAACAAAACAATTTCAAAAAATATAATGCCCCACATCAACAGATGTTTTCAAAAGAGTTTTTTTTTGTAACCAATAAAATAAAGTTTATGTGCACACACATGTACAAAATGTGATTAACATTTTCAATGGTCAACTTCGAAAATTAATCAAAAATATAATTTCCAAAATAAATTAAAAAATATGTTCCCCGTTGCATTTTGTGTAGATTATGTTCATATTTTTTTTCAAAAATTATACATTTATCACTAAATTAGTTTACATGCACACAAACCACTTGTTAACTTTTCCTGAAATTTACAAGAACAAACATATCATTAAATGCAATTTTGGCATATTAAATAATATTATTATTATTTTGAAAAATGTAGGTGGAAGGACAACATAATTCCCTACAATTTGTTTTTTTCTTGCATGTCCGAATTCACAAAGCATATATGAGTTTTGAGAGATTCAATTTAATAAATGAGTAAAAAACAAATTTTCACCATGACTTTTGACCAAAAAGTGTTACCCATCTTCATGGATTTCCCCCCTTTCTTCTATTTAGTAATTGGACAATACCTACTTCATCACTCAAGCATATGGCTTCATTAAATAAATCTTTAGGGTCTTCCAGATGATATTTCATAGTGAGCTCATTGTATAAAGTAATGTCATATCCCTTGTCTATAGGAATAGTGGAATAAGAGAGATCCATTTGAATACTCCCTCCTAGATTTGTTTCCACCCTCTTGATAACAACATGCCCCATGCATTGGGTACATCAATTACAACAACATCTATAGTCATACTAATATTCAAATGGGTTTCCATATTTACTTGAAAGTTTACAATAAGCCCAAAGACTTTAACAATTTTGGAATTCAAATCACATACATTCATATAAGGACGAGAGGAACTTAACTCTATTTGGTTCATGATTGTTAAGGGCATGAGATTAGTAGAGGCACCTGAGTCAAGCATACAATTGTGTAAGGTAAACCCATTTATTTGAAGTGCTATAAAGAAAGGTGGGAAACCATCCCGTTCCCCTTCCTCCATACTCTGAAGAGTGATCGGAGGATATCTTTCAAGCTCCCTTTTTGGGGGTTTTGGGGTTCGAATTTCTTGAGGATGAATTCCAAAAAATTTGGTAGTCTTCCTATGCATTGAAGGAACATTTATCGGTTCTCTAAGAGGAACAGAAACAAGTGCTTTGGCAAGGAATCATTCTATATTGATATTTGTATGATCAAAGTTTTCAATTGGGATTGCTTTAACATCATTTCCAAAATATTCCATGATTGATTTGTTTATTGACAGTATATTATTTAATTCACCAAGGGGAACTGGTATAATTGTTTTGGATAATTTTCCTAGGATGTCTATGTCAAATTCACGATTTTTCGTGAATTTAGGATGATTTTTTGGATAATGTTTATCTATGGGTTTTTCTTTAATTATTCATAGATGTACAACTTTGGGGGATTCCATTTTCTGGAATTTCCTAGACTCACTTTTATATTAGCGTAGAAAATTTTATCATCATAGCTAGGAATGACCTTAGGTTGTGGGGAATATTCACCATACCTTCAAATTATGCAAACTAAATCCTCTAGTACATGAGAATAAAGTTGGAAAAAATGTTCATGGTGTTTTGGAAGAGAAAATTCAATTTATAAAAGAACTCACCAAGTTATAGTTATGACAGGATCGGTCACCAATGGAGTCGCGTTGTGGATCCTCCAGGGGAAGGAATGAAAGACTTAACCAAAAATGTCATTAAATTTACCATCGAACTCCTTGCTTAAATTTTATAGGGAACTCCTTGTTTTTTCGCAACAATGCCAAAAATGTTGTTGCACAACCTAGCAACCTTAAGATTGCAAGGAGGAATCAGTTGCTAAATTGAAAAAACCTAAAGACAATACCACTAAGTGTCACATAGGTAAAGTCCTCTCTCTTTAGTTTTCCCAAGCCCATCAAAGCATACCTGGACTAACCATGGTAGGTGACCCTCATCAAGTTTTTCCAGGTACTTGTTGGTAGAGACTAGCTTTCCCACATTACTTACTCAATCAATTTCTACGAAACAATGTGCCTTAGGAATTAACAAAGGGATCAAAATGTGGCACACTATGGGGAATGTTAAGGGGTTTTAGGTTTATGAAACTGAGAATATTACCTAAGCAAAATATGGAAAGAGAGTAACCGGATGAAATTTGGAAATAATAGTGCAAGCTACTTTCGAAAAAGGATAATGATAGTATTTATGGCCCAAGTTAAAAATCAGATTTGGGATTTTGTTTTAATGTGATCAATTGTGCCTGGGTTATGGAGAATCCATGTCGCTGTTGAATTAAAAGTGTTGATTTTCAAATGTTTTGGAGAATCCATGTCACTGTTGAATTAAGAGTGTTGAGTTTCAAATGTTTTGGCATTCATTTATGGTTCAAATTTTGTTTATTATTAAGCTCTATGATTAAAATCCACAAGTTTTAAATGAGGAAAGGTGTTGGTTTAGGTTTTAAATGTCTCAACACTACATGATAGCTTCCATGTTTTCTAATATCAAATTTCAAATACATGTAACAACAAGCTTTTAAACTAACACTAGAGAAAAAACAACACTATCAAGCTATGAACCATGCAACTACGAAATTTTCCAGTTCCTTTCCTATGTTTCTAAACATGCATTATTTAAAATTTATTCATAGAAAATATTCCTTAGATTTGCATGGCTAAAATGCAAGATGATCTTAGATAAATGGATGCAAATTTTCTCTAGTGTGTAATAAATTCAAAAGAACAATTTCAACCTGTCCCCAGTTCCTTGGTGCTGGGATTGGAGTTGATTCACCCCTCTTGACACATTAGCATGCAATTGAGATCTATGACATGTAGAGACTATTATGCAACAACTTTCCAAAAAGAGTATAAAAGAGCAGAAATAGATCAGAAAGAGTACTCCACGACTTGATTGAAGATAATATCTGAATAACAAGCCTCTTCGAGGGGGCAACCTCCTTACACAATGTACTAAGTACACAAGACAAGACAAGACACTCCAAATGAAAGTTCTCCTTCCTATATATAGGAGACTAAGGGGTACAATCCCAACTAACTGACCCAAGCCGACATAACTAATATAACCATATTAATGACAATTACCACTAATGGACCAAAGTTGACATCAAAACTAATGTAATGAACCACAATATAGGGGGGAATGTGCCCATACTTAGGGCTTAACATGCCCCTACCCTTCAGACAAGTGTTGTCCTCAACGCTTGATTAGTTGCGGATGCTTTTGTATGAAGGACTCATCTTCCCATGTCGAATCTTCAACTGGTAAGTTCTGTCACTTTATGAGGTACTCAGTAATAGCCTGGTTTCGTAGTTGTTTAGTCCTTGTTTCAGTGATTTGTTCAGGTTCCAATATGACTTTTCCTTCTTCATCAAGCTCTGGAAAGATTGTTTGAATTGGGATCTTGTCTCCTATTTCCTTCTTTAAGCAAGAAACATGGAAAATTGGATGTACTCTTGAAGATGAAGGGAGCTCCAATTTGTAGGCCATACTACCAATCTTCTGCAGCACTTTATAAGGACCATAATACTTGGGTGTATTGGCAGGCGGTTTGGATGAGTCAGCATCGCGAATGTTGCGCAAGGCCGAAGATACCGCAAAGGGAGGAAAACAATGCATAAGGCGATAGTACTTTATGTATTTTGGGTCATTTGGACCGCAATATGTAGGATTTTGGGTCATTTGGACCGCGTTATGTGTATTTTGGGTCATTTGGATCGTACTATGTGGGTTTACGGTCATCTTTTTGTAGAGTTTGTTAAGAAGTAGTTAGGCGGTTTCCTAAGTGGACCGCAAATGTAAATGTGTAAGCCTATAAATAGACTTAGCATTGTAAGTGTTGAGATACCAAGATATAGTTGATAATTGAATATCTGGATATCGATTGGATACCGATTGAGAGATATATGAGCTGATGAAAGATTATCTTGTTGTATCTAGGTTTTTGCGAAGATGAATATGATGCGACAGAGTTTTTGAGCAAAATCATTTTGTCTTTCATGTTTCCTTGTGATGAATGCATTATGTGATATGAATTTGTGAATGATGTGATGTTTCCTTACTGCGATTAATGTTTTATTGTTATATCTGTTGCGCATTTACGATTATGTCAATGATGAGATATGTTAAATGATGTTGCGATTATGTTTAATGCCTAAGTTGAATGCTTAGATCTATTTCTGAATGTCGCAATAAGTTGATCAATTGATGCACAAAATCCTCCTTCATTCAGCGGAAACGTGGTTCTGTCAGCACTCCCTTGAACATCTCGGGTGAGACCTCATCTGCTCCGCAGGTGTTGCTGGATAGGGTAAAACCTATATGGGCCAGTGCTCAGGGATATCGTGGTGGTTTGGGTGTCGACAGTGTGAGGAACCCCTATCGACTGGGTTTGTGTCAACAAATGGTTCTGTTGCCGAGACCATAGCACGAAGTGAAAGGAGGATATGTTGAGGCATCCGACGAGACCGAAGATTCAGGTTTGGTTTGACCTAAAGTTGTGAGAGTTTGCTGAAAAAGAAAATCAGAACCCTGGGTTATCGACAGATTGGTGGTTGGAAAAGTACATACACGACATTCCACACGAATATTTTTTCTGCGAGTTCCCAATTATCCTGTATGAATGGTTAGCAAAATTGACTTATCAGAAGAGGAACTTCCAAGGAGGTGAGCCGACAGCTTGGACCCCAGAACTGATCCAGGAGCTGCAAGAAGTCGAAACCAAGGCATCGCGGGCTGTTGAGGTCTGGGTTGACAATATACTAGAAGTCTATATCACTGAGTTTGTGGTTGATACGACAAAGTCTTACAGTGAAGCAGAAAGGGAATTCTTTAACGGACCAAGAGGTAGGTTTCTGTTGTCGGTACAGTTGTCCATTAAGATGCTCATTTGCGAAAAGGGCATACTAAAGATGCACCTAGACCAGTAGAACCCTGGTGGGCAGAGGATGTGGATACCGCGACAGCAGGGGGGGAGGTACATGGAATGATACGGGGTAGATGGGTGCAAGTTATGACGATACTATGAAGGAAGCCGAGGAAGAGAGTGGTCTTACAAGGGGAGGAGAAATGTTTCAATAGGAAAAGAGGCAAAGGATAGGAGAAGGTCCTGTTGCGATCGAAACAAAAATCCGTGAAGGAACACCACACGGGACAAAGTGAACTCACATTGCCAACAAGGACAGCCAAGCTATGCCCAGGATAGAGGAAGGACCAAACCCCGGCAGCAATGTACCCACACCTCTGCTCACTATCTCTCATCCAGGAAGAAATACAACTTTGACACCACTGTGTTCATCATGTCAACAGAACTTGATTGCTAGTAGCTCAACGACTGTAGGAAGGAAGCCCAGGATGGTGGGCGAAGATGAAAAGTTTCCTTTGTTCCATGGAAATGGAACAGATAATCCCGAGTAATATTGGTTCTTATGTGAAGCAGTATGGACTGTCAAGAAAATTACTGATGATAAGACCAAGAAAGGACATCTAGCGACAACTCTTCGAGGTCGCGCATTGGACTGGTTTATGAATTTTGTTCAAGTTCCCGCAGGCACCCCAGAGAAGACGCTGGAAGAAGTCAAAAAAGGATTGATTGTAGAGTTCAGAAAACCTAAGTCTGAAGCGCAGTACATTACATAACTAAAAGAGATTAAGCAATATCCCAATGAAACTATGTGGGATTTTGACCAACGGTTCAAAACACTGATGGAAAGGGTCAGCTTTGACATGAGCGATGTCCAGCACAAAGAATGGTTCATCGCAACATTGCTACCTCACATTCGACTACCGCTGATGCAACAGAACATTACAACACCGAGTGAAGCCCTGGAAATTGCAATGCAGTTAGAAGCTTCACTGATTGGTGAGAACGCAGCAGGCATGTCGCAGATTCAGACACAGCTAGCCAACATGACAATACAGTTGAAAGACCTTAAGAAGGGTAAGGAACATCGTGAAGAGGCTTGGTGTACGCGATGTCATGCAGAAGGGAATACTAAGGATAGCTTCCCAGACTTCTGCAACTATCAGGTATCCGGAGCACCGAACCCATTGAGTGGCGGGGGTATTCCATGGTGTCGCATCTGTCAAGTATATGGGCGTCGACATGAGGAGTGTCAATACATGCAGAAGATGGTCACAAAGTCGATGAATTTTTATTGTACATTCTGCTAGTCCGTGGGACATGAAGACAAGGATTGTCGTGCCTATGGCTTGATTCAGGAGAGAACGTATGATGCATTCTATGTGAAGGACGACCAGCGTGATATACAACAACCGCAACCGCAACCACAGGTAACCCAGCCGCTACCTCAACTGCAGATGCAGTTTGTACCGCAGCCGCAACCACAACAGTTTATACCACAATATACTCAGATGCCGATGGCTCCGCAGCAGTCACAGTACGTTCAACAACCACAGTACTTTCATCCAGGACAAGGAGTTCAGTTGCAACCCAATCCCATGCAGTAGCAGTTTCCTCAACCACAGTATCAGCAGCAAGGGGGATTTCATGGAGGATGCAGTGGAGGATTGGGTTGCGGAGGAAGACGAGGTCGCGGACCTATCCAATGTTATAATTGTGGAGTGTTGGGGAACTACTAGAGAGATTCCCAACAATTGTAGACACAATGTACGTTTTGTTTTGTTACTGATCACATGGTTGAAAATTGTCTGCAGTTGATTGCACGATGGCAGGAAGGAAATATACCGCAGTTGCAGAATCAGAACCAGTTGCCAAATCAGAATCAGCTGCAGAACCAGAGCCAGTGTCTGAATCAAAACTCCAATCAGACCATGAATCAACCTATGAACCCACCATCGAACCAGAATCAGGGACCAACTCTTGCGACAATTTCAGCAGAGCCGAGGACATAAGATGTTGTTGTTGCTGTTATTACTCACGGAGGAGCGACAACAGGTGAAAATGGTTTTCATCCTCTGATCCGGCTGGCTGGGAATAAAAAGGTGCAGTTTGACATTGATGTCGAGCATGACGCATTCCTTCAAGCGCGTAATGCGATGGAAAAAGATTGCGGTAAGTTATTTGTTTATGATATGCCCTCATATTTTGACTCGACTTCGAAAGCAGGATTGTCGCGTCAGTACAACACCTTACAACACTTCTTTGAAATTTTCTAATCGCTGGAACGCGATCCTGATGCATTGGCTGAGATCGAGAGTTTGTTGTATCGACCGACTAAGGGATGGAGGGAGTCCGCGGTGAACTCCTTATAGAGAAAGAAGACAGGAAAATAAATGCGCATGAATGTCCATATTGGGGATTATGATGTCGATTCAGTTATTCTGGATCTAGGCTCTGATGTTAACATATTGACAAAGCAAGCATGGAAAAAGATGGGGAGTCCAACGCTGAGCTAGTCCCCTGTACAGCTGCGATTGGCCAATCAGTCCAAGGTGACACCAATTGGGAGAGTTTCACGCCTGGTTGTGGATATTGAGGGGATGAAGACATATGCGGATTTTGATGTCATTGAGGTTGTCGAAGGTGGAAGCTCCTATCCCGCATTGCTAGGGATTGGATGGGCTAATGACAGTGCAACAGTCATTAATTTTAAGAAGTGGATGATGACCTTTGAAAATCAGGATCTCTGCGTCATCGCTCCGTTTGGTCCGGTTGAAGGGAGACGATATGTTGAACCTGTCAAGGATGAGGTAGTAAGAGGATGGGATCATGCTATAACATTTCAGAAGACTATGTCCATCTGACTACTGGTGGAGAAATTGGTTGGCGCAGCTCCAACTTTGCGTCTTCCGATTCGGATGATGCTTTAGAGAATTGGCAGAATCACCTGCATGACGTATCATTCCGGAAGTGTTGGTTGATCACACAGTCGTTGTGGTGTGTTGCGAGTGGGACTATTGAGTTACCGTTGTATGAAGGACTTCCTGGATTGTCTGAATTTCTGGTCGCATTTGAAGCTAAGGTGTCAGAACCGCAGCGGTTGCTGGCGTTGGAGGAGGAGTTGAAGGCTACTCCAACACGGTGGTGGGCGACCCATTAGAAATCGATTACTGGTTGGTCGCAGTGTCGAAGCTTGATGACGGTTTTCTTTGGTGACACAGAAATATATCACATTGGAAGGTACGATGGGAAGAATGACCCTGACAATCATCTGATAGAATGTCAGACTCTGTGGGCTTCACGACCAAGGGATAAATGGGTACATGCTTTTATCCGTAATTTGGATGAAATGCTGCGATCATGGTATGCTTCAGCTGAATTGCAAGGGGAAATTACCACTTGGTTAGAGTTGACAGTTTTCTTTATGCATACTTTCAGCTTCGCAGATTCCAACCCCGATGTCCATAATGCTTTGCAGCTCATCTGTGATGTTGTTTTGAAGGTAGTTCCAGTGGCATATCCCGTGGATCCGCATACGCACTATAAGATGCAGTCAATGATGTAATGTTATAATATCACTGGCATTCCAGAGGATGGTGATGACCCACAGAATGTCAATATTCCGAAATCAAAAGGAAGTCGCAATGTTGTAGCTCTTGATGCACCGACTGATCAGATCAGTCAGCCGCTGAAGCTTCGAAAGGTCAACATTGGGACAGAAGAGAACCCAAATTTTGCGAATGTTGGTGACTACTGGGATGAAGACATGATGGCGAAGGTCACCGACCTGTTGCATGAGTTCCAATATATGTTCCCTACAAAGTTTTCGGAGATGAAGGGAATCTTGGGGGATCTAGGGGAGATGAAGATTCCGTTGAAACCTGATGCAAAACCAATTAGGCAGCGACATATCGCCTGAATCCGCGACATAAGGAATGGGTCAAAGTTGAACTTGATCGCATGCTAGATGTTGGCATCATTGAACCGGTCGAAGAATCAGAATGGATCAGTCCTATGGTGGTGCAGGATAAGAAGACATGTGAAGTCTATATTTTTGTCGACTTGTGGAAGTTGAATGATGCATGTATGCATGATCCATTTCCAACACCTTTCACCGATGAAGTACTGGAGAGCACGGGTGGCCAAGAGATGTAGTCCTTCACAGATGGATTTTCTGCTTATCATCAGATCAGGATTGCGAAAGAGGACCTCCACAAGACAACGTTTGTGACCGAGTGGGGTTGTTTCCAGTACACGGTGATGTCATTTGGGCTGAAGAACGCATCTGCGATATTCTCTCGAGTTGTTGTTGCTGCTTTCAGGGATTTTATTCAGAAGTTCTTGCAAGTCTATATGGATGACTGGACAGTTTATGGGTTGATCAGCGATCATCTGGATAACCTGTGACTTATGTTGGAGCGTTGTCAGCAGCATCAGATATCGCTGAACTTGAAGAAGTGCATTTTTTGTGCACCATTTGGGATATTGTTGGGTCACACTGTTTTCAAGAAAGGATTGTTGGTTGACCCAGTAAATATTGTGCTCATTCTGAGCTTAACACCGCCTACCAATGTCAAGTAGTTGAGAGCGACGTTGGGGCACATAGGGTATTATCGCAAGTTCATCCGGGGTTATGCTGCGATCACAGCTCCGATGGAAAATTTGTTGAAGAAGGGTGCGATATTTCAATGGAGCCTAGAATGTCAAGTCGGTTTTGAGACACCGAAGGCTAAGATGGCTTCAGTGCCGATATTGGTATTTCCAGACTGGAGCAAGGAATTCCATGTCCATGTAGATGCATCATCGATTGTGCTAGGAGTAGTGCTCGTGCAACCAGGGGAAGGAGACCTAGATCACCCAATTTCCTTTGCAAGTTGAAGGTTGTCGTTTGCAGAAAGAAATTATACCACTATAGAGAGGGAAGGTTTCGCGATGGTATATGCGCTGCAGAAATTTTGACACTACTTTTTAGGAGGTCACTTCAAGATGTTCACAGACCATTCTGCTTTGAAGTATCTAGTCAATAATCCTATGTTGGGGGGGAAGATATGTCGTTGGTTACTTCTCTTTCAGGAGTTTGATTTTGAGGTGATTGTGAAGCCAGGCCACTTGAATGCTGGGCCATATCATTTGTCGCGAATTGAGACAGGGGAGGAACCAACCAACATTGAAGATGGGTTGCCAGATGTGCAACTATTCAAGGTGGGAGTAGTTGATGACTACTATTAAGAAATAATTTAGTTTCTGGTGACAGGAACTACACCAGAAGGGTTTACCACCAGTCAGAAGAAGTAGTTGGTGGTTAAGGTTGTAGATTTCCAATTGATTGTTGGACAACTATATAAGCTAGGATCAGACGAGGTCTTGAGGTGTTGTGTCCTTCCTCATGAGCAAGGGCATATCTTCTCGGAAGCACACGCAGGAGTGGCTGGTGGGCACTATGGCGGTCGTGCGACTACTAGGAAGGTGCTTCACACAAGGCTTTGGTGGCCCACTCTTCACAATGATGCTACGGATTATGTGCGGACCTACGATGTCTGTCAAAGAATTGGAAAACCATCCAGGAGGGATGAGATGCCGCTAATACCTCAAGTGACACTACAACCATTTGATAAATGCGCAGTGGATTTCGAGGGACCTATCAACCCACCTAGGAAGCGCACTGGTGCACAATACATAATCACAGCAACAGATTATTTGACAAGATGGGCGGAGGCTGCACCAGTTGTCGATTGCACCGCTGCAACATCAACGCGGTTCTTGTTCGACCATATTGTCACTCGGTTTGGATGCCCGAAGGTATTGATGAGTGATTAGGCCAAGGTGAAATCGTGAACCTAGGAAACACTTTTGTGACAAACGGAGTGAAAAAAACGGAGTGCAGGCGAATGATCACATGAAAATAAGTCAACCTCAAACTCTAGGCCAAGAGTTTTGAGATTTCAAACTCTCGCCCGAGAGTTTAAAAAAACTCTAGGCCGAGAGTTTGAACCAATCGTCGCGCTGTATTTTTAAAAAAACTCTCGGATGAGAGTTTGAACTAAACTCTCAATTGAGAGTTTGGAAGATATTTTTTCACCCTAGAGTTTATGGTCAACAAACTAGCGAAAATATATGGCATCTTTCCGGAACCTGCAACTTCAGCAATCCCGAACCCCTGCAAATTCTAAATATTATTTGTCGGACTTGGTAGCAATGGATTCATCTCCGAATATAGTTTCCAATGATATAATAATTGTTTCATTTCGACTTGAATTTCTATTTATTAATATTTTTTTTCTAAACCTTATCCCTTAAGAATTTTATTACTTTGAAAATCACCCGAAATGAAAATTCAATATCATAACAAAGACAACACCAAAAAATTTGAAATTTCACAGCGATCATAATTGGCTCGTCCTCTTCAAAAGGGTACTTTTAGTTTTTCCAATAAGAGTCACATTTGAAATAAAATGTGAAGACAAAAACATGTGTCGATAATGCACCATTTTCTGAACATACGTTGTTTCGATAAATAATAAAAAATAGTTCCCAAGTCTTAAAAAACTCAAAATATAGTCCAGGATCCAGTGTAGTGTGTGTATATTATGAGCCTACAATTTTTTTCCCTAAAATGAATAACCATCTATCAAAAAACCGTCGTCAACACAGGTCACTCATTATCCATACCTAAATTTTTCAAGTATATGTCGTCTATTGACAACAAATTTGTCCGACGATATGTCCATAAAAAAAATTAAAAAAAATATGAGTAGAAAGCTAATTCAATTCTCTAAAACCTTTGTGTTTACTTCAAGTTGAAATTCCTAAGGGAAATATGGGTTTGAAGAGGTCGAAGTTGTAAAACATAAAATTTAGCAGTTTTCTTTGTCAAAAACAAGACAAAATTGTTTCCCAACTTCATGTTTTCACCCGGTAGTCACTTCATCAATCGCACAGTTAGCGCATTGACAGCAGATCTTCAGATACAACATAAGAAGAGTACGCCATATCATCCACAAGAAAATGGCACGGTGGAAGCTTTCAACTAAGTATTGGAGAATTCACTGACCAAGGTTTGTAATGCGACCCGCGATGACTGGGATTTGAAGATTCCAGCAGTCTTATGGGCATATGGCACCACTTGTAAAAGGTTGACAGGATAGACACCCTTTAAATTGGTGTATGGGAAAGAGACAGTTATGCCTATGGAGTACATTGTTCCAATTCTGCGCATAGCGGCAGCGACAGGCATGAATGATGAGGTAGCGTTGGCAGAGCAACTGGAGCAGCTAGTATAGCTTGAGGAAGACTGCTTTAACGATGGTTTTCACCAGCGCGTGGAAAAGGATCGGAAAAAAGCTTGGCATGATCGCCATATAAAAAATAAACAGTTTCAGCAAGGTGACTTGGTGTTGTTGTATGACAACAAGTTCATGAATCATCCATGGAAGTTACAGATGCATTGGCTCGGTCCATATCGCATCAGTGACATAAATTCAGGAGGTGCAGTACAACTGCAGCAGTTAGACGGAGTGATGCTCCCAAAGTTGGTAAATGGTAGCAGGTTGAAGTGTTAGGGACCTATGTCAACCCTTCTCTTTACTATGTTAGTATATTGTTGTTGGATGCATATGCTTTGTAAGTCGTCCCGTAGTATTTGTTGATCCGTAGTTTATATTAACCCATAGTATTGGACGCATATGCTTTATAAGTTGTCCCGTAGTATTATATGTCCCATGGTTTTGACTCGTAGTATTGGGCATATACTTAGTATATAAGTGTGTGTTGAGGTCATTGAAGGCACCGTGAAGTTAATTGTATTGAGCTTGCTCAAAGGAGTTTTCCCCCTCGAAGTGGCCCGTGATCAATATAAAAGTGATTCTGTTCTATTATTTCTGATATCTCATGTATTTGCATTAGTTAATTATTGTAGGTTCATCTCATCTGGTATCAGAGCACTTTCTTGGGCTCGTTGGGTGAAATTTCTGCCATTTTTTTTTTCGCATCTGTTGCAGGTTCGGATTTGGGAATAATCCCTATCTGCTTAACTGTGGTAAGTACTTGGGCATAAGCCCTAAAACTCATTGTGAGGAGTACCACAGGAACCCCGAAGTAGCTGTCCCATTGAGAGGACCTGCCAGTGAAAAGGGCAACGACCCCTACCTGATTGACTAGTTTCCACCCGTGAGGTAAACTAAGAGCTGTCGTTTGTGGCAAAGCGGTTATCATTTTTACCTGAGCCGTGGAGTGAGGGGTACTGCCCCAATACGCAAGCTGTCAGACAGCATTGGTGGCCGAGTGAAACCCCTGAACTGTTAGGAAGCCGTACATACCTGGGGTCCATATCTATTTTCAGTTGAACTGTTGCCGATCACTTCCACTCCAGATCCAGTCGTTTCAGATCTATTCTGAAAGTCGTCCCAGATCCAGTCGCCGTTTTAGATCTAACCATTTTCGATCCCTTCCGCGCCGTTGCAGATCCATCTATTGCGGATCCCTTCCGCGCCACTGTTGCCGATCCATTTCTGGAAGAAAAAGAAAAAGTTTTTTCTCCGTATCTCCCTTGTTTTCACTCTGTTTCCCTTGAAATTTTCGGGGAACCCCTGTCATTCCATTCTGCATCTTTCATTCCTGAGGACCCTATCCCCAATTCCCCTCCCAAAGCCCGAAATCTCACATTTGTCTATTTTTAGGGTTTGCCATAACTTGCTCAGATTTCACCCAATCACCTTCAAATTTTACCACATAATTCCTTTCTGAATTCTGCTTCTTTGTCCCTCTCTACCAAATTTTCTCATTCTATCACCCCGCTTCTGAAATCCCCCTTTTTGCTTTCTTGTCCTTTCGACAGTGTCCAAAATCTAGTCAAACCCCAATTACCCATCAGATTGTTTCCCCAATCCAAATTTCCTTTTACTAAATCAACTTCTGTTTGTGTTTTTCTACCCATTCCACCAAAAAAAAAAAAAAACACCTGGTTAAAAAATGTCTCAGCCTCCATCTTCAACATTCAGCCATGAACAATTACCAACAGCCAGAATCTTTTGCAGCCACCGGGTTCTCTTCTTCCAGCAATTTTCGTGGGCCGAAGCTTGATTTTCCTCGCTTCAATGGTACTGATCCGACTGGATGGATATACCGAGCAGAACAATATTTCAGTCTGCATAATACTTTTGATGTCAAGAAAGTTCCACTTGCATCCTTTCATTTGGAACAGGAAGCCCTTCAATGGTATCGTTGGTACTTTAAAGCTCATCCCGAGCCAAACTGGACAGATTTTTGCCAACTCATTTTGCCACGATTTGGTCCTAGTGCTTTTGATGATTTCACAGGAGCACTCACTAAACTTCACCAAATTGGCACAGTGAGAGAGTATCAGACAGAATTTGAGAAATTGGCCAATCACACAGAAGGATTGTCTGATGAATTCTACAGGAGTTGTTTTATCAGTGGTCTCAAGGATGAAATCCGCTCAGAGGTCAAAATGTGTTTTCCCAACACAATGATGGAAGTCCTAGGGTTGGCTAAGCTGGCCGAGGACAAGATTGCAGCTCAACAACGCTCCAAACCCACCTTTGTTCCCTTCAGAAATATGGGTTCCCAACGACCTCCCATCACGCCTTCTTTTCAACCAACTCCTATCCAGCATTTGTCTGAAATAGAAATGCAGGCACGCCGAGAAAAAGGGATTTGCTATAATTGTGATGAGAAATTCACTCGGGGACATAGATGTGTTCAACAAAAGCTCTATCTCTTAGATGTGGATTCTCCGCCTACCTTAGAACTTGGTGAAGAAGCTATAGATACAGTAGATAATCAGGTCGACATTCAACATCCACCTGTTGACACCCCATCTCAGGATGACCCACCTGAGATCTCTCTCCATGCTGTAACTGGCATCACCACCCCACAAACAATGCGGGTCAGGGGATACTTCAAAAATCTCCCTCTTACCATACTCATTAATCCTGGTAGCACTCATAACTTCATTGACCCTCGGATTGCCAAACAGGTTGATTGTTTTGTCCATCCTTTCTCCAACTTTGAAGTCATGGTTGCCAATGGGGGCACCTTACCTTGCAAGGGGAAGTGTCACAATGTGCGTATCTCTATGGAATATTATAACCTACGCTCTGACATGTTTTCCTTGTCCTTAGGCGGATGTGATGTGGTTTTGGGCGTTCAATGGTTACGCACACATGGCCCCGTTTATGGGATTTTGCTGAACTTTGGATGCAATTTAAAGTCAACGGGGCACAACACAAATTTATGGGCTTACAACCAGGGTCTCTCTGCATCATCAGTTCACATTGCCTGGAAAAAATCCTTAAGAAGAATTCACATGGTGTCATCGCTCAGCTCAATTCCATTCAGATGCACCCATCAACAGTCTCCACTAATTCCTTGGATAGATATGCTGGTATCTTTGTTGAACCAATGCGCTTGCTGCTTTCAAGAGACCTTTCCAGTAAGAATTTAGCCACATCTACCTCTCAGCAGGAAATGATGGCTATTTTGCATGCAATATAGAAGTGGCAGCCATACCTATTCGGGAATTATTTTTGCATCAAGACTGATCTCTCGAGTCTGGAACATTTTCTAGAACAATGGGTCTCCTCCCCAACACACCTGAAATGGGTTATCCAACTCATGGGTTATCCCTATGTGATCACTTACAAGAAGTGTAAGGACAATATGGTGGAAGATGCTCCTTCTTGCACAATTGATGACCCAGTTTCTCTTACAGCTCTTTCTCTGCTTGTTCCAAATTGGTTGCAATATGTTCAACGGGGCTCTCTCTTCTATGAACTCCATGCTTCTTCATCAACAGGGCACTCTGGGTTCTGCAAAATGTATGACCGGGAACAATGTAACTTCTTTTGGTAGGGACTAAAAATGACAATTCAACAGATGGTGGCTGACGATGATACTTTCCAAGTCAACAAGGGTGAAACGACACTCCTTTCGGGATTGCTCAAACCCTTGCCCATCCCTACACAGCTTTGGCCACCTATTTCTATGGATTTCCTAGCAGCGCTCTGGTGGTTCAATACCACATCTCAAAGGACACCATATGAAGTAGTCTATGGAAAAACACCGCCAGTTCTTCTTCCATACACCCTTAGCAGCTCCCCAGTTCAGGAAATTGACTCGGTTCTTTGAAACCGCGATCAGATTCTTCTCATTCTACAGGACAATATTCACATGGCCAGAATTCGCCTGAAACAACAAGCCGATCAGCACCGTTCTGAGTGCATTTTCCACGCAGCTGACAGGGTTCTTCTTCATCTACAGCCTTCCAAGCAATCCTCCTTGACACTCCAAAGGCGTTAGTGGCCTGAAATGCAACCCGAGGATGCTACTGGGGAACCACTCCTTCAGATTCTGCAGCAATTTCTCCAACCAAAGATTTGAGGACAAAGCTTTTTCTAAGGGAGAGGGGATGTTAGGAACCTATGTCAACCCTTCTCTTTACTATGTTAGTATATTGTTGTTGGACGCATATGCTTTGTAAGTCGTCCCGTAGTATTTGTTGATCCGTAGTTTATATTAGCCCATAGTACTGGACGCATCTGCTTTGTAAGTCGTCCCGTAGTATTATATGGTTTTGACTCATAGTATTGGGCATAGACTTAGTATATAAGTGTGTGTTGAGGTCATTGAAGGCACCGTGAAATTAATTGTATTGAGCTTGCTCAAAGGAGGTTTCCCCCTCGAAGTGGCCCGTGATCAATATAAAAGTGATTTTGTTCTATTATTTCTGATATCTCGTGTATTTGCATTAATTAATTATTGCAGGTTCATCTCATGAAGCCCTATAGGACGGGATCGGAACAGTGCGATGCCTGAGTCGCATCGGGAAAAAAAAAGGGAGCACAGGATGCTAGGTGGCAGGATGGTGCACCAGTAGGAACAGGATGCACAAGTCGGAGGACTTGTATCACGGTTTGGGAGCTGGGTCGCGAACAGTCCCATCAGCAAATAATGAAGACAGATGAATATAGTTAACCCACGGTGTTAGGAAAAGTGACCGGCAGTGCCAGTGAATCTGACCGTTAGGTTGACAGGATTGACGACGGAGTCCAACCCATTTGGCACGAGTAGAACAAGGTGGCAGCATGGCCGACGGCATCAAGGTTGATGGTTCGCACTCTTTGGCACGAATGACAGCCGGTGGAAGAATGGTCACACGTAAGAAGTCCAGTCTAAACATGCGTGTTGCGGATCCACCTCGCCCGGAAACGGCGGGATGATATGATGATAGGATCGGTGCCTTAGGTGAACGGATTTGTGAATGATTTCCGAGATAGGCATCTAGGACGATGGAAATGCATAAATACAGGAGATAGAGGAGATTGGAGCAAAGAGGTATCTACTAGACGAGAGAAATTCATGCTGCGAGTAGATCAGGAAACTATATAAGTTAGGAATTCCAAGGAGGCTGTGGAAATGATCCATTTCATTTCGTGCGGTAGCACACCAAGTGCGTTGAGGGCCCGAACGAAAAGTGTGCATGAGCACCTGGAGAAGGAAGCAACGAGGACACTCGGGTGTAGAAGAGACGCAGTCTCATCCGAGATGTCTAGGAATGTGGTGGTAGTTCGAAGCTTCGTGATCCCTGTGACCACCAGAACGACAGGGGCGGCAGTCCCCTGGTCCCGCTATTAGGGGATCCCCGGTGCAAAACAGATGTGCTAGAGTGGTTGGCCTGTTTCGTAACTCAGTGTTGTTCATCAATTTTTCCTCAAACTGCACCAAGTTTCCAGAGACTGGAGGATGAGTTTGATAATTACATGATAGCAAGCCAGAGATCACCCTAGAAACAACATGCTCCAGACAGCAAGAACAGTGATAGAGGAATGGTCCAGCGACAGACAAGAACGAGTGCACCATGTCCAGTTGACGTGGATCGAGGGCGAGCCACAAGATTGTGTTGGGGGCATGTTGGCAGGCGATTTGGATGAGTCAGCATCGCGGATTCTACACAAGGCTGAAGATACCGCGAAGGGAGGAAAGCAACGTGCAAGGCGATAGTACTTTATGTATTTTGGGTCATTTGGACTGCAATATGCAGGATTTTGGGTCATTTTGACCGCGTTATGTGTATTTTGGGTCATTTGGACCGCACTATGTGGGTTTTGGGTCATCTTTTTGTAGAGTTTGTTAAGAAGTAGTTAGGCGGTTTCCTAAGTGGACCGCAAATGTAAAGGCATAAGCCTATAAATAGACTTAGCATTGTAAGTGTTGAGACACCAAGATATAGCATACCAAGATATAGTTGATAATTGAATATCTGGATACCGATTGAGAGATATATGAGCTAATGAAAGATTATCTTGTTGTATCTGGGTTTTTGCGAAGATGAATATGATGCGACAGATTTTTTGAGCAGAATCATTGTGTGTTTCCTCTTTCCTTGTGATGAATGCATTATGTGATATGAATATGTGAATGATGCGATGTTTCCTTACTGCGATTAATGTTTTATTGTTATATCTGTTGCGCATTTACAATTCTGTCAATGATGAGATCTGTTAAATGATGTTGCGATTACGTTTAATGCCTAAGTTGAATACTTAGATCTATTTATGAATGTCACAATAAGTTGATCAGCTGATGCAAAAAATCCTCCTTCATTCAGCGGACACGTGGTTCCGTCAGCTCTCCCTTGAACATCTCGGGTGATACCTCATCTGCTCCGTAGGTGTTGCTGGATAGGGTAAAACCTGTCTGGGCCGGTGCTCAAGGAGATCATGGTGGTTTGGGTGTCGACAGTGTGAGGAACCCCTGTCGACTGTGTTTGTGTCAACAGGGTGCTAATTTATTGTCCTTCTTTAATAGCTTCAGAGACATCTTCTTGTAAGGTTGTAGCCTAAGAAATACCCAATCCCCTTCTTCAAAACTCCTTTCACTGCAATGTTGATCAACTTGTTGTTTCATCTTGTTTTGTGACATAGTCAGGTTGTCCTTAAGCATCTGCATAACTCATTGTTGGTGCTCTATGTGATCTTCCACGGCTTGAACTTTAGATTTCCTTTTAAGGGAGATGTGATAGATGGAGGCTAGTACCCATAAAGTGCCATAAATGGAGACATTTTTTATGATGTATGGAAGGAAGTATTGTACAACTATTCTGCCAAAGACAACTATTTCACCCACTGTGTTTGTTTATCAGATGAAAAGAACGCAGATAGCCTTCCAAACACTTGTTCACGATCTCAATTTTCCCATCAGATTAGGGTGATAAGATGAACTGTGAGACAATTGAGTACCCAAACAGGAAAATAATTCAGTCCAAAATTTTCCAGTGAAAATTGGATCTCTATCACTTACAATAATCTTCGGATTTCCATGTAACTTTTGAATAGTCTCCATAAAGGCTGCAGCTACTATGCTTGCATTAAAAGGGTGAGCGAGTGCACAAAAGTGTGCATACTTCGTGAGTCTATCAACAACCACCATAATAACATTCTTTCCTTCTGACTTGGGTAGACCTGTGATAAAATCCATGGAGAATTCCTCCCAGCTCTGACAAGGTATGTCTAATGGTTGTAGAAGTCCTGGGGTCTTAACTGTTTCACCCTTATTCTGTTGGAAAACCAAGCATTCAACTACAAACCTTTGAACATCAAATTTAAGACCTTCCCAAAAAAATTCCTTCTTGACCCTGTGGTAAGTTTTCAGGAATCCTGAGTGCCCACCTATAGGAGAGGCATGTAATTCAGAAAGGATCTTCTGCTTGAGTTGAGAGTTTTTGCATAAATATAAGCAATCCTTATACCATAGTGAATCATTTTTCCACACAAAAGTATCTGATACACTAGTATCATTCTGTAGCTTTTGAATGAGTGTCCACACAGATAGGTCTTTTTTCCATTCTTCCCTTGCTGCTACTATCCAATCTGGTTGTAGAATGGAAATGGAACAAAGTAATGCACCAACACCTTCATCTTTTCTCGAGAGTGCATCTGCCACCAAATTATGTTTCCCTTTTCTATAGATGATTTCAAAGTCATATCCCAACACCTTGGTTACACACTTTTGTTGTTCTTCTGAAGATAGTCTCTGTTCCAAGAAGTATTTAAGACTATCATGATCTGTTTTGACCTTGAAGTGCCTACCTATTAGATAAAGATGCCATTTCTTAAGAGCATGCAGTATTGCCAACATTTCCTTCTCATAAATGGGCTTTTGTAAGTTCTTTCCCTTGATTGGATGACTTGTGAAAGCAAGTGGGTGTCCTTCTTGCATTAAAACAGCGCCAATGCCATTTCCTGAAGCATCACATTCCACAATAAAGGTTTTTGTGAATTCTAGTGCGGCCAATACAGGAGTTGTGCACATTGCTTGTTTAAGTTGTTCAAAAGCTTGATTTGCCTATGGATTCCAAGAAAATGCATCTTTCTTCAATAATGTTGTAAGAGGTGCTGCTATTCTTCCATAATTTTGAACAAACTTGCGGTAGTACCCTGTAAGACCTAAGCATCCTTGAAGATTCTTCAGGTTTTTGGGAATCGGCCAGTCTATCATGGATTTAATTTTGTTAGGGTATACCTTGACACCTTCATGAGATACAATATGACCCAAATAATCTACCTCCTTCACCCCAAAGAAACGTTTGGAAGGTTTTGCATATAGTTGTTGCTCCTGTAGTAGTTGTAGTACCCTGTCAACATGTTGAACAGTTTCTTCCCAAGACTTTCTAAAGATTAGTATATCATCAAAGAATACTAGCAAAAATTTTCTAAGAAAAGGATTGAAAATGGAATTCATCAAACCTTGAAATGTGGAAGGTGCATTCGTGAGACCAAATGGCATGACTAGAAATTCATAATGACCTTCATGAGTTATGAATGTTTTTTTTTGGGATGTCTTCATCTTTCATTCTAATTTGATGATACCCATAACGAAGATCCAACTTTGTGAATACAATTGCTCCATGTAATTCATCTAGCAATTCATCAATTACATGAATTGGAAACTTATCTTTAATGGTTATCTTGTTGATCTCTCTATAATTTGGACACATACGCCATGATCCATCCGACTTATGTACCATTACCACTGGTGCAGAGTAATAACTTTGGCTAGGCCTAATTATGCCAGCCTCTTGCATTTCTTCAACCATACGCTCAATTTCACTCTTCTGTCCATAAGGGTATATGTAAGGTATGATGTTAGGAGGAACACTTCCTGGGATTAAGTAAATAGCATGATCGAAATCTCGGACAGGTGGAAGACCTTTTGGAATATCTTCAAATACCTTAGAATGATTATTAATGACCCTTTGGAGATCTGGGGAAATAAAAGGCTTAGATGTTTGAAAATCTAATGAGCATAATTGTGCAATTACACCTTGGTGTCCCTTTTTCATCAATTTTGTCATACCATTAGAGCTTATCACCTTGCTTGGTTTCCCTGTGATACCGTGTAAGTCATATTCCTTTCCTTCCCATAAAAATTTCATGAAAGGCTTCTGAAAGTTAAAAGCCATAGTTCCCAAAGATTGTAATCATTGAACTCCTAAGACAACTTCGGCACCACCCATTGGAATAGCAATCATTGGACTATTCAATACATATTCTCCCATAGTAAGATTTATATTATCTCATTTCCCTGAGCAGTTGATAGTTACTCCATTTGCAATCATTACTTGAAACTCTGATGCTGGATATACAAAGCAATTGAGAGATTTTGCTAATTTATAGTGAATGAAATTATGAGTACTACCAGAATCAATCAGCACTATTACCTTTTTCTTTTTGATAAATCCTTCGATCTTGAGAATTTGAGGAGTGCTAGTTCCATCCAATGCATGACATGATAATTTCATTCCATTATCATTCATGATCACTAAGAGAATAACATGTACAACATATCTACAGCATATCAATCATAAACACAATAATGCAAGCAAACAAGAGACACAGAGTTTCACCGGGTAAAACCAAGAAGGTGAAAAACCCCGCAAATTCCTCAGAGATAAGATAAGCCCCAATAAAATATCACAAGGATCAAACCCAATAATATGTCTCTAGCAGATGCTCCTCCTCCTCCACTAGTGCGCCACTTTCTCTCTTAGCTATGCGAGCTTGAGAAGTGAGTGAATGAATAGAATGAGAGACACAACCTCTCTATTTATACACTGACTTGACCTGCCAATAATTTACTGGGGACGACTTGCTAATCAAGTCCAATAACCCAACCACATGACCTAACCATGGCCGACCCCACACTGGTGGTCTAATAACCCATCAATACAAATGATGACACTTACAATGTAACTTGCAACACTTGCAAATACAAAAGACGACACTTCCAATCAGAGGAATAATACATCTCTGTGGGATATACAATAAAGTACAAATGTAATATACAAGTGAATATCTTCCGAAGTTACAAATACATCAACACTCCCTCTTAACTAGGAAGGTATTCTTTCGTCACATGTCATTAATACATATTGGCGCAAGTCTTCAATTTTGGAGCTGGATCATCATCACTGGATCACGGAACATCATCATCATCACTGCTGCTATACTCTACATCTCGAATACTGGGATATCTCTGAATTCTTCTCATCATAGGAATTTCTACAGAGCCATCCCTTTTTCATGCTATATGTAGGCCCACCACCTGCAGGTCTTCATCATCACTGGACATACTGTGGATCCCAGGACTAATTACGTGCGTCAACAAAACCTAGCTCAGACTGTGGTAGTACTCATAATTTCATTCACTATAAATTAGCAAAATCTTTTACATGTTGACTGTCACAAAACCTTAAAAGAGTGTCTTGCAACCTGCAAGAACTCTAAAGAGAATCCTATCTCAGACTATAGGATCTCCAGGACTGATTACATGTGACCCCCCACCACAAAACCTCAAAAGAGTATCCTAGCTTAGACTATAGGATCTCCCAGGATATTTTCTATTTGGTTCGGAAAAACCTTAAAAGAGTGTCTTGCAACCTGCAAGAACTCTAAAGAGAATCCTAGCTCAGACTATAGGATCTCCAGGACTTATTACATGCCTCTCTAGTAGCAAAACCTCGAAATAGTATCTTAGCTCAGACTATAGGATCTCCCAGTATCTTTTCTATGCTACATGCACAACCTGTCCACGGCCACGGAGTATCAACCTGATACTCATCATACATCATCCTGATCATCATCATAGTATCATCCTGATGCATATCATCTAGAGTATCATCCTGATACTCATCACGCATGATCATCATGATCATCGTCACTGCATCGTCCTGACGCATATCATCTAGAGTATCATCCTGATACTCATCACACATGATCATCCCGATCATCATCACTGCATCGTCCTAATGCATGTCATCTAGAGCATCGTCCTGATACTCATACATATACATGATCCAACTGATCATACAAAGCATCCAACTTATGCATATCAATATACATGATCCAACTGATCATAGAAATCATCCAACTGATGCATATCCAAAGCAGTAACTGGAGCATTGTCCTGATGCTCATCACACAATGCTTACATGCATAGCCATGAGAAGGATCCTCCTCTCACCATGCTTGGAATGGATCCTGCAAATGTGTCCCATCACTTCTTCCTCGAAGTATATTCAATCTGAAGAACACCAAGCCTCTCTCTAAAGTACTCAAACTTCACTTTGGATAGTGGTTTCATCAACACATCTGCAACCTGCTCATCTGTCACAACATACAGGAGCTTCACTGCTCCTCTCTGCACCATATCCCTGATATAGTGATATTTAATCTCAATGTGCTTCGACCTGTCATGGAACATCGGGTTCTCAGACAGCTTCACACAACTCTAGTTGTCACAAAAGATACCAGTAGCATCTAACGGGAGATCAAATAACTTAGACAGTAGCTTCCTCAACCATACTGCCTCACAACTTGCCGAACAAGCTGCAACATACTCTGCTTCGGCTGTACTCAGTGCTACGCAGGACTGATTCCTGCTAAACCAAGAGATCACACCTGATCCCATACTAAAGCAGCACCCATAAGTGCTCTTCCTATCTGCAACACTTCCTGCCCAATCTAAATCAACATAACCCTGCAGGTTAAACTTTTGATTCGCATCATACTTGAGCCCATAATCAACCGTACCCTTCAGGTACCTCATAATATGCTTTACAGCAACCAGGTGAACACTTCTAGGATCTGTCAGGAACTGGCTCAATGTGTTCACCGCAAAGCAAATATTTGGTCTCGTGTTTGTCAGGTACATCAAGGACCCAATCATCTGACGATACACAATGACATCAACCGGCTCAGATGAAGCATCACACATAAGCTTCAGGTTCGATGCCATAGGTGTGGCCATGGCCTTGCAGTCCATCATCCTGAACCTCTTCAGGATCTCTACTGCATACTTCCCTTGTCCAAGGAAGATTCCATCTGCACTATGCCACACCTCCATGCCTAGAAAGTAATGCATCATCCCCAAGTCCTTCATCTCAAACTCAGAAGCAAGCTTCCTCTTGGTATCGGCAATCAACCCATCCTCACCTGTAACGAACAGGTCATCTACATACAGTAGTAGTATCACAGGATTGCCTTATTCGACCTTGTATTAAAGGTTGGAATCCGCTTTACTCTTAGTAAAGCCCAAACTGGATAGGAAACTGTCCATCCTACCATACCAAGTCCTAGGAGCTTGCTTCAAGCCATACAAGGATTTCTTCAACCTGCACACATATGACTCCCTGTCATGTGTCTCAAAACCAAGTGGTTGCTCCACATACACTTCCTCTTCGACTACACCATTTAAGAAAGCTGTCTTGACATCCATATGGTGTATCTTCCACTTCATCACTACAGTCAGAGAAAGTAGTGTTCTGATGGAAGTGTATCTGGCTACAGGAGCAAACGTATCTTCATAATCTATTCCCTCTTTTTGGGAGAAGTCACGAGCTACAAACCTCGCTTTGTATTTCTCTATGCTACGATCTGCAACATGCTTGATCTTATAGATCCAATTGGAAGTCACAACAGACTTCCCTTCAGGTCTTGGGACTACATCCCAAACATCATTCTTCATGATCAATTGGTACTCCTCGACCATGGCATCCTTCCATTCTTTCTTCTTCGCTGCTTCTTCATAACTGGAAGTTTATTTGTTCATAATATCACAGAGTAAGGCAACATAACTGGTATGTGATCTAGTCCTCTTCCTTTCTCTGTGTTCTTCTTCTGGAATGCCATATCTTCCAGCATCTTGAATGAGCTCTCTAGCCCATGCAGGTTTCCTCTTGTGAGAGTTCTTCTCACGGGGTGGATCTATAGGTTCTTGTGGATCTTCAATTTCACGATCTTCTTTTGGAATTGCTTCATTCATAGTGGTGTCTTGAAATCTGGTTACCTTTGGTTCTTCATTGTCTTCAACATGTGTCTTTCTTGATTTGATGTATGTTGAGTCTTCATCAAATGTTACATCCTTGCTGATATCAATCTTCTTGAACCCTGGAAAGTATATTCTGTAAGCCTTCGAGTTTTCACTGTAACCCACAAAGATGCCCTTCTTTCTTGAAGGATCTAGCTTTGTCCTCTTTTCTTTTGGAATGTGTGTATATGCAGGACATCCAAATATCCTGAGATGGCTAACTTCAGGTTTCTTACCAGAGAAAACTTCTTCTAGTGTCTTGTTGTCAAGTATCTTGTGAGGTGTTTTGTTCTGTACATATATAGTTGTCCTAGCTGTTTCTGCCCATAGATGCATAGGAAGATCCTGGTCATGAAGCATTGCCCGTGCTGCTTCCATGATAGTTCTATTCTTCCTTTCTGTAACTCCATTTTGTTGTGGATTGTAAGGAGAAGTCAACTCCCTCTTAATCCCTGAATCACTGCATAGTTTCTTGAAATCACCTTAAGTGAATTCTCCGCCATTGTCGGATCTGAAGGTCTTGATTTTCTTATCAGTTTGATTTTCTATCAAGGCTTTGAATTCCTTGAACTTATCAAATGATTCATCTTTATTCTTCAAGAAGTAAACCCAAGTCTTCCTAGAGAAATCATCAATGAAATCAACATAGTATACATACCCACTCAGAGAACTGGATGACATCGGAGTGGATAATCTCCAAGATTCCTTTTGCTTTGCTTTCACTGCTTGGAAATGCCTTCTTTGTGCTCTTTCCTTTTGCACATCCTTTGCAAACACCTTCATGTTTAGACTGGATTTCAGGAAGACCTTCTACAACTTTGCTTGCACTTGGTAGTGCTCTATAGTGCACATGTGCAAGCCTTCTATGCCAAAGTTCACTTGGCTCCATGGATTCATGTACTATGGCATGTTTAGGTTGTCCCTTCAATTTGTACAATCCTCCCTCTTTCTCTCCAATCACTATTGCATCATCTATGGTCTTACCTTTTGGACACATGAGTACTTGGCCATCCACAAATGCAACTCTAATCCCTTTTGCATCCAAAAATTATATGGATAGGAGATTCTTCTTGAGCCTAAGTACATATAGAACATCTTTCATCTTCAAAGACTTCCCCGAGTCTAGTTTGTAGGAGGCTTCACCACTTCCTTTGATAGGATATTAATAGTCATCCCCAAGTTTCACTTTATGAGGTGACTCGTGTTCAGATAGATCTACAAAGGATTCCTTAAACCCAATCATTTGTTTGGAAACCCCACTATCAATAAGCCAATCATCACATCCATGAGCGATGGTACCTGTGAGATTAGAGATTAGAACATATTCATCTTCACTTGATGAGTCATCACTTTCTACTCTAGTCTTTTTCTTGGTAGGTTCATCATCTTCAGCATCATGAGCATGATATCTCTTCTTGTTGTTGTTGTTGCTGAAGTCTTTTCTTTTCTTGGGACATTCTGAAGCAAAGTGTCCTTTCTCATCACAATTGAAGCATCGAGCATGAGAGAGATCTTTCTTCTTTTGATGGAAGTGAGAGTGTTTCTTGTTGTGAGATTTCTCCCTCTTAAACTTACTTCCCTTAGTGTGTGTTGTGAGGGATTGATCTTCATTCCCCATCTTTTTTTCTCGGGCCACAAGCAAGCTTCTTCTTGTGAACATTCTTCCCATAGTCTACTGAAGGAGATCAATTCCCTTCTTGCACAAATTCCTTGGATGAAGGAGTCCCATGACCTAGGTAGGCCATTCAAGGTGGTCATGACAATTTCTCCATTCTCCACTACTTCATCCACGGCTTCAAGTTGTTCCTTGATTTGAGAGAACTTGGAGAAATAGGATTGGATGGTCTCTCCATTCTGGATTTTTACCCCTTTCAATTGGTTCCGTAGAGTCATCTTCCGATTTATGTTCTTTCCTTCAAATAACTTGGTCAAAGAGTCAAACATCTCCTTAGGTGTCTTTAGGGAAGACACATGGAGTATGAGATGGTATTTTATAGAATCAGCAATGATTCTCTTAGCCTTGACCAGGTCCTTCTTGTGTAAGGCCTTAGCCTCATCTCCCTCTGGAACTGGAACCTCTTCTTTTATGTAGGTGTCCAAATCATTTTCTTCTAGGATTAACCCAATCCTATACTTCCATGCTCAGAAGTTATCAGCTCCATCAAGCTTATCCTCAAGCTTGGTGTGGTGAGACATCTTAAAGAGTACTTCAAATGGAAATAGAAAGTTTTAGGTCTTACCACTTGATTTGTTGAAAACTGGATCTGGAGCTGGATTAGGGTTTGTCAGAGAAACCCTAAAAATTCAAAATTTGAATTTAAAACTTCTGAAAGGATAGAAAGATGCGCCTTGTTGAGCTGGTCAAGCTGGTATACTCAGAATTTGAAATATGTAAATTTTCACCCCTCAAAATTGTTTTTGAGATTTCTGGATTCACTAAACAGGACCCCAAACTAGGGTTTGATTTTTTCGGAGCTTCACCCAACCAAAAAGTTCGATCCAAAGCTCTAAACTTCAATTTTTTAGAGGAGCTTCCAGCTGTGATCTAACAGTTCAGAAATTCCAATTTTTGCAGAAACCCTAAGTTTTAGGTCAAAAACTAAAACAACTCAGAATTGAATTATGTCTCGACAGAAAGATGCGCCCTTCCTAGGAGAGTCAATCTAGCCTCCTGCCTTTGATGATTTGTGGAGAGAAACCCAAATATTAAGAATACCTAGCTTCAGCAGCTGCACAGTGCCTTCTTCTTAGGTCAGCTTTGATACCATGTTAATCTTTCGATAATTTCATTCCATTATCATTCAGGATCACTAATAGAATAACATGTACAACATATCTACAACATATCAATCATAAACACAATAATGCAAGCACACAAGAGACACAGAGTTTCACCGGGGAAAACCAAGAAGGTGAAAAACCCCGCAACTTCCTTAGAGATAAGATAAGCCCCAATACAAGATCACAAGGATCAAACCCAATAAGATGTCTCTAGCAGATGCTCCTCCCCCTCCACTAGTGCGCCACTTTCTCTCTTATCTATGCGAGCTTGAGAAGTGAGTGAATGAATAGAATCAGAGACACAACCTCTCTATTTATACACTGACTTGACCTGCCAATAATTTACTAGGGCCGACTTGCTAATCAAGTCTAATAACCCAACCACATGACCTAACCAGGGCCGACCCCACACTGGTGGTCTAATAACCCATCAATACAAATGACGACACTTACAATGTAACTTGCGACACTTTCAAATACAAAATATGACACTTCTAATCAGAGGAATAATACATCTCTATTGGATATACAATAAAGTACAAATGTAATATACAAGTGAATATCTTCCAAAGTTACAAATGCATCAACAACTTGCTATCACAATTAAAACATAGGCCTTTTTCTCTTCTTTCCTCTATTTGTTGAGGTGTCAACCTTTGAGGTGGGTTAGACGAAGTAACAGTATTCTCTCGATATGTGTTGAAGGTGCTCTTTCTAGTAGCCATCGTCATATTTTTACTTTCAACCTTCTTTGCCATCATGAAGGCATTCTCCAAGGATGGTGGTTCAAAGAGACGCACCTCATGTTGAATGTTATCCTTTAAGGTGCCAATGAAGAGATCCAACAGATTATCTTCTGAAATATTCTTCACTCAAAGACTTAGATTCTGAAATTGTTTGATGTGCTCTGTAACTGTACCTTTTTGCTTGAGACTTATTAACTGGCTGAAGAAGGTATTGCTATTAATATCCCCATAACGTGCAATCAATTATTCGGTGAATATAGACCAAGATATCTTAGAGTCTTTTTTACGGTCACAAAGCCACTGATACCATACAAATTGATCAGGCTCTAAATATAATGATGCAATAGTTACCTTTTGCAAAGTTGGGACCTGGTGTAGATCAAAGAATTGCTCCATTTGGAATATCCATGTTATTGGATCATTGCCATCAAACTTTCTCATGTCAATCTTGGGAAGTTGGGTACCCCTTGGTTACCACCCCTGATGACTTCCATTACCAAAATAATTTCCTCTTGGAATATTATTATTTATGGAAGGTTTTTCAACATGAGAATTATCTTTATCCTCCATAGTATCATGGAACACCACATCACTTGTAGGAAGAGTATCCCTTGAATTTTGAATGAGATTAGCAATAGTGTTCAACTTCTCCTCTAAATTGAGTAAGTCAATTGTCCTCACCGAACCCTTCATATTTTCCTCCAATTTATTCAACCTCTCCTCTAAATTATCCAAATCCACTTTTTTCACAGACCCTTTAATCATATCTTCCAACTGAGACACTCGGAAAGATGGTTCTTCCCTTTCATCATACGTCAAGGATGGATCCTCAGGTGGCTTGGTTGGAGTGTGAGACTTTATACTTCATTTTGGTGGCATTTTGAACAATATAAATAGATATCAAACCTTATGTGTGCCCACAAATAGATCCTTCTAATCAAAATTAAAAATGGCGTACCTTTTCAAACCCTGATTGGAAGATTGTTTTAGAGCCGACTTGCAACTGAGATAAAATTCAACTCTCGGCTCTTCTGGGTCTGAAACTTCGACATGTTGTAGTATTCTGTGTCCAATTTCTGATTCCATAGGTATGACCTAATTCGGATATACCAATAGAAATATATTGTGAATATCCCAACACCTCTTATTTTTGGTCCTTTCCAAATATCTTACTTGTACGGACTTCCACGTGTCCAATATTTTGGATCTGAGTCTGAAACTTCTACCACGAATACTTTGGTCCGTCCACTTTCTGATGCAACTGTTCTCACTCAATTTGGACCTCGCATTCTCTAGATATTACCTTTGTCCCTAGAACACCTATTTTAGACTAGTTTCTAGACTAGTAAAAAATACGAGATTCCGATGCCGATATATCTGAACCTGTGAAGTCTCAGGACCTGAATTTTGGACCACAGATATTTCGGCCTATTTCCGAGTGGTTTTTTAATCTCTCCCTTTGAATCCTTGTAGAAAATAAGTTATAGCGAAAATTTCAAGATGACTTGTTTTGAAGAACCCAGTGCCGAGGAAAGAGCTCTAATACCAAATGTTATGAAACAACTTTCCAAAAAGAGTATAAAAAGAGCAGAAATAGATAAAAAAGAGTACTCCACGACTTGATTGAAGATAATATCTAAATAACATTCCTCTTCGAGGGGGAAACCTCCTTACACAATGTACTAAGTACACAAAACAAGAAAAGACACTCCAAATGAAAGGTCTCCTTCCTATATATATGAGACTAAGGGGTACAATCCCGACTAACCGACCCAAGCCGACATAACTAATATAACCATATTAATGAAAATTACCACTGATGGACCAAAGCCAACATCAAAACTAATGTAATGAACCACAATATAGGGGGGAATGTGCCCATACGTAGGGCTTAACAGAGACACTAGAGCAATCAACAAGTCAATTTAGTTGAAGCGCTCCCTTTTAAACCCGCACTTCTCAAATTGCACATTGAGTAGATCCCTGTAAATTCAAATCAATTAAAAGTTCCAAATGCCTGAGAAAAATAAGCAAACGAGTTAGGAGATATGTTGTAAGAAGGGTAAGAAACAAAACCAATAAGTAGAAGCATAAATAGTAAATTACTGAAGTGAATTTCTTACCATAAAACCATAAGACCATACAATAGTTGTAATTTCCATCCTTATACAGTAAAAAACATAAAATATATTACCTCAAATTTGAACCAGGTCTAAAGTGCATGCAAATAGAGGAATAAAAGATCCAAAATCCAAACACAAGCAGACAATAGCACAAAATAAATTAAGAGAAATCAGAGTTTTTCTAATGATCTCAAAACTACCTCCTTTACAAATGAATACCTCAATATATTTTATAGACTAAGAGATAAAAATCCCTAGATCACAAAGAGATAGAGGGTTGGTATCTTAATTTGAGTCTCACCCTTTACATCAATGCCTAAGATTTAATATTTTTGTTGAGATATTACAAGTGGAGAAATCATCCCCTCTTGGTGTAGTGCACACTTGTCTGTGTGGGACCAAAATGCTAAGATAATGCTTCAAATTGTTGAGGTAGATGATGATGATAAAGGTTCCCTTGCTAAGTCATTCATTGATTTGGATGGTTGAGATGCAAAAGAATGAGCTAGAAAATAGAGAGCGCACCCCGTTGGAGAGAGAATACCCCCTTCTCCCCTCTTAATGACTTGACTAAATGGATCCCAACACATGTGGATTTTATTTTGTAGTTGTTGATTTGTCATCTCAATCACCTTTGAGAAGGAACTACTTCAATATTTTTCCAATTAAAATTTATCACTACCATTTAAATTATTCTCTGCCATACTTAGGTCATTTTTAAATCAAACTTTAGGAAGTCTGCTTAATAATTGTCCATTAGTTGAAATTTGATACAACCTTGAGAATTATGCTTGGAATTTTCCTTGGATGATGTCATTTATAAACACATATCAATCCATACCATGTTTAAATTTGATTATAAATTTTCAATTACATGTTCCAAATTATTAAAGTTGGACTTATGCATTTTTTGTTTTAGACTTATAAAAAAACATTTTTTTCTATTAATCCATATGAGCTGAAAATCATATTTGGAAGGATATAATTGACTTCCAAAGTCTTCAACATGCAGAATTATGATGAATATAAAGTACTTGATATTGATTGGTCCTATAGAAACAGTCAAACCCCTCTTACATATAATGGTTGTTCAAATGAAGCATTGCATAGCTTCAAACATATACCATGCTACATAAGGTTATATAAAGCATGAGGTTAGTATTTTATAAACATATCATCATCTATGCAACATCAAAACCATTACAATGACTATTTCTCCTTTGGGTGAAGAGGGTGGAAAATTCCAATAGGTAATCAAGTGAAAAATTGGTCAAAGGTAACTAATTGACTCAATATGAGGGATAAAGGAAAACTCTGTGATCTTCACTAATCAACAAAAAACTGGGAATGTATCTCACAAATAAGTGTTGTGTAATGAGGTACTACTCCTCTTGACCGTAGCAAGTTCCCCTTTTTCATTATTTTCTCTTTTTCTTTGGATCTTTTCTTTTTTTTCTTTTTATAGATGTTTATTTTCCTCTTTTATTTTATTCTCTTTTAGTTGGATAATGGCTTAAAGGTATTGGTTGTTATAACCAAATTTGGCAATTCTTTGCCTGTGATGACACTTGCATGTTTTAGTCGCATGATAACACTTAATGAGGTTATTTTGAGTCACACAAAAGGACATTAGGGATGTAAGAGCCATATTTGAGACCTCAGTAGGATGGCCTTACCTTATTCATGGTCCAATGAACAGTTAGGAAGCTTATGAACAAGTTTGGAGACTAAAACACCTCCTAAAACAACCTAGAAAATGCATTTTCCCTCATTTGTTCACCCACACGTAGGTGGCATATGGCTCACATGCGTGTTACATGCCCTTAATCCCGTGTTCACCAGCGTGTACCTTAGAAAATTACCCAAAACATAATAAATTTAAAAAAAGGGGTGGTTTTGGAACCATCTTCTCGATTGTAACTACTTCCTCCTCGACCTTATCTTCTTCATTTTCTATATAAGAGAGAGAGAGAGAGAGAGAGAGAGAGAGAGAGAGAGGACCATGAAGAGGGACTTATCCCATTGTAGTGTTATGCTAGAGAAATTTTGACTCTCATCCCCCTCACTTGTGCCCTAGTTTCCATCAAACCCTAATGCATTGCTTGGAGGTTGGGATTCTTGGAGGAGAGAAGCAAGAGATTCAAAATTGAAGGTTTCATGAAGTGCCTTGATTGAAGGAAAGTATAATTATGTACTTGTTGCATTCATTAATAAAGATTAGACATTCTTCCCTTTCCAAATCATTGTGTGCATATATATCTCAGTTTTGATTACTTATTGGTTTATTAGATCAACATTTCATGTTCTTTTGAATATCAATCTTATATTTGTGGTCAAATTGGTTTGGGGAAGGTCTTGAAGTGGTTTTGCAAGTTCATTGATTGGAGAGAAAGAGGAGGACTCAAGGAGAGGCTTGGATCAACCTTTTGTTGTAAGGTACACATCCTCTTAAACCCTAAACTTTTGATTAATTATTGCATTTGCAGAGTCTTAGATGTCTGTCTGTCAACCCTAGTACGTTGGTAGCCTCACCCTAGCCATATGAACACTTTCCCTAACAACATTGACCATGGATACCTTTTGGGTACCAATGATGACACAACCTTAGCTCTATTGACAACAATCATCGATAGGCCCAATGGAGTTGTCACAATAATGCTTGTTTCAAGCAAAGGGACATCATCTCTTAATTCAAGGTGTCTCTACTAATGAGCCCCAAATTAGGTACTTTATAAGCCTTTTGATGCCACACAAGCACAATAATGGATATGGAAAATGCTTTTGTTTGTGGGGTTTAATGATTTGTTTTGATTATTTGATAAAGTAGTTTAGAGGTTATTCTTTTATGCTTAAAAGCGTTTTCTATGAGCTAATCATATGGAAATAAGTGTGTATGAGCAGGCGCAGGTAATCCAAGAAACAACCATCAATTCCAGCGCAAGGACTGAAAGACCATAAGTGGCTCAGTGCCTGTTTCCTGATTTGTAGAAGAGAACTATTTTTCAACATAATCGGCATTTAAATCATAGAGTTAGGTTATGTTCCAAAAAAGATATATATATGGGCCTCTTGGTTAGCAAGAGGTTCCGGTTGGCATTTTTGTAGAACTTACATTTTAGTATATGTTATTCGAGACAATTCTGTGTTAAGACTTTTCTGAACATGAGATTACGATTTTAATGGAAGAAGTAATGTTGTTTCAAGCTTTGCGTTTATAAGACTTTTCCCACTCCCGAAATACGAGTTGGAGAGGGGCCCTCCAACACGTAGGCCAGGAGCTTTGTTTCCATTTCAGGTATTTTTCATATGTATTGTGAATTGATTTAAATCCTTATCGTATATGAAGTGCTTTGGTAATGTTTGAATGACATGGTTTTATTTCAGTTAAGCGATCCTTTCATTTCAACACTTTTTATCTGTAGTTCGCCAACATTGATTCTGTAGTTCTATAATATGCTTCCTGTAGTCCTGTACACGCATTCTGTGCAGGCGTAATTACCTCTATTTTCCAGCTCGCTATATTAATTTTAGACCATGATTTAGATCTGCCATACCATGAATATTTCTTTTATCAGAGTTCAGTTATATAGGAGTTATTCATTTTAGTTCTTTGGATTTGAATAGAATAGATGATTATTGCTTTCAGCATTGGATTTGAATGAGATCAAGTTTGATTAATTTTCAACATTGAATTTCTAGTTAAACTTCCATCTTTCAGCACTTTATTTCTAGATCAAGTTTCCCAATCTTTCGGCATTTGATTTCTTAGATTAGAGTTACAGTCTTTCAATATTTAATTCTTAGCGTAAAGATCTATCAGTTTCAGCATTTCTAGTTTATAAATTTACCATATTTTCATATTCCTTCATTCGTTGTTTAAGAGCAGATCACTTCCATTTCCTTTTCGAGAAACCTTCAAGACACACCCCATCATCCTAAAACGACGAAGACTATCCTATAGAGCACATAAAGTGCTTAGCACCTCTTAAGTTTGTACGCTCCCTGGTCAATAATTAAAGTATGCTTCCGGTTTAGCTACCCTAATTAGGTATCCATTCCTGGAGTCCACCATCTACCCTTCCAACCACTGGCCAATTTCAAAGATACATAGCATATGGAGACTTGTTTTAGGTCTAGGGAGAGCATTACTCAGTGACAAGTCTTTTCTTCTTGATAACCAGTTATCCCCAAGGGTCAATAAGTGAGCCACTTGAACCGTCACAAGATTCATCGCAACAAAATCATGCCCGAGACACCATGGAAAACAAGGGGCCTTCATGGTGAAGCGGTCACAAAGGGGAGGTCAAGAGTCATTATGTCAGTCTCTAACCAATGGGATTTAGAAACAAGGGAGAAGTGATATGGAGATGGATATAAAGTCATAGGTGAAGCCAAAGTAGATTTATAGTCCCTGTAAAGATCAAGAGTTGTTAGCCAATGACATGTGCATAAATCATAAATATCTTCTAAGCATTAGCTTATGGAACATCTCTACTAACCATGCTTATTAGAACAGACCATTGTAAGTAACATGAAGACATATAATACAAACATCAATCAAAGTCATCAATCCATAAAACATATCCTCAAGGCATAAAATGGAAATATATCACATATGGCATGGCATCATCACAAGGAAAAAACACGACAACCAATGATAGCAACTCAGTAGTAATCACATATGCACAAACTAAATCTCAACCTAATATGTGAAGCAAAAATACAAGCATAAATCTCCTTACACAAATTGGTGTAACAATCACATTTCGACATAAATTTTTAAATTGTATTTCCAATTTATCCCATAACGGGTCTAATAAAAATATGCAATGTGAATAGTCATTGAATGTAGAATTTAATAATGCACCTAACGGGTGGCTACACTTGAAATTTGAGCAAACCTATAAAGAGATAAGCTAAAAATACGAGAAAAATCGTTTTTTTTTTCTTTCTTTCCTTCCACAACTCTTAATTTATTACTTTCATGAGGACCATTTTAAACCTCAAATTTCCTCTAATGTTGACAACTTCTCAATAAGATTATGAACCGGATAAGGTAGAAGAGTTTATTCTACAGATTCACTAAGTCAACAAGTCGAAGGCATCCTCGCTAAATAATGATAGAAATGCAATAAGTGATAGAAATACAAATAGAGTATTATCTTGGTATACATAATGGCCTTGGAGTTTATTTAATGGAGTCAACAAGTCCACTAAGTCAACAAGTCGAAGGCATCCTCGCTAAATAATGATAAAAATGCAATAAGTGATGGAAATACAATAGAGTATTATCTTGGTATACATAATGGTCTTTGGAGTTTATTTAATGGAGTCAACAAGTCCACTGACGAATCCAAGATATCCTTGCTAAATTGTGATAGAAATATAGGCCATTGACAAGTCCAAGACATCCTTATTAAATGATAGAAATACAAATGGAGTAGTGTCATGACATACATATAGTGCCCCTCATTAATCCATGGCTAGAGATACGGTCTAATTGCATTTTAAGATTCTTAAGATTCTCCTTGAAATCTTAATGTTACACCGCTTCATTATTAAAGAAGATAGAAGCGCAAAAAGTATACAATCTTTCAAGAAGTACGTGGCAATACCTTTGATCTTCATGCATCACCAATCCTTGGTATGCATCCTATGTTTAATGCTAAGTTGCTTGAGCCTTGTGTACCTCTTTGCTAGAGTCTCTTACTATTTTCATTGGAAAAAAGAGTCTCTTACTATTTCTCTGCGTCTTATGTACCTCTTTGCTAGAGGTTCTTGCGATTTCTCAGTGGATCAACTTGGACTCTAAATCCCCATCACCTTCAGTCACCAACACTATCATGAGTAGATAGGTTAAGCATACTAAATAGTCTGGCATCGTTATAAAGCTGGACAATATCCACGTCAAAAGTAGATAGGTTAAGCATATTAGATAGTCTGGTATCGTTATAAAGCTGGACAATATCCACGTCATACAAAATGGTATTCTTTGAAGTTGGACCAAGAATTCATGGGCAAAGTAGTTCGTAAATAAACCACTACGATTAGATATTTTTTAGTAATCTCTTTAGCTTCAAATACAGGTTCCTAATAAACGCAAAATTACATCTTAGTCTTCAGATTTGTCATCTCAAAAATAAAAATATTTTAGAGATTTGTAGTGATCTCTTTAGCCACAATGGGAATGTGAGTTCCTAATAGGGACAAAATTACATTTTAACCTAAGCTTTGCCATCTCAAAATAAAAAGACACATAAAATAAACAAAAACAAAATGGGAATGTGAGTTCCTAGTAAGCACAAAATTACATTTTAACTTGAGGTTTGCCATAAAAAAAAAAAAATATCTTGGACACATAAAATAAACAAAAACAAAACAATTTTAGTAAATTTTGAACAATGATATATTGCTATGAGTTTACATCGAGTTCAACTTTGTGATAATGAGTTGTGCAGATACATCCAGACTTCTGTTTACAAAGCACCTATACTCCATATACAGTTCTATGTATCTGAATCTAACATATTCTGTATAATATGAGAGTAAGAAGTTAGAGATACTATAAACTAACATATTCTGTATAATCTAACATATTCTGTATAATAGTTCTATGTATCTGAATCTAACATATTCTGTATAATATGAGAGTAAGAAGTTAGAGATACTATAAACTAACATATTCTGTATAATCTAAAATATTCTGTATAATAGTTCTATGTATCTGAATCTAACATATTCTGTATAATATGAGAGTAAGAAGTTAGAGATACTATAAACTAACATATTCTGTATAATCTAACATATTCTGTATAATAGTTCTATGTATCTGAATCTAACATATTCTGTATAATATGAGAGTAAGAAGTTAGAGATACTATAAACTAACATATTCTGTATAATATGAGAGTAAGATGTTAGAGATACTATAAACTAACATATTCTGTATAATATGAGAGTCAGAAGTTAGAGATACTCTAAACTTGCTAGCTTACATGCCCACTTCACCATGCATATACATTGTTAAACTTTCACACCATGCATATACATTGTTAAACTTTCACATTACTAGACTGGAATCTCCAAGTTCTTTGGTGTCCTAAGTGTTCTGCTCAAGGTTGTTCTCCTACACTAAATACAATCATTGTATGTTTGATCAAAAGGTAGTAGAAGGAAAAATTAGAAAAATTGTTTGAAATAAAAAAATAACAGCAACCCCTTAGAGAAAAAGAATTTGAAATTTAAAAAAAAAAATTGAGAAAAAAGTATTTGAAATAAAAGTTTAGCAGCAACTCTTACTTTTAGGAAATCTAGAACTTATTGTGAAACAATTCGTGTTAAACTTATTAGGAAATCTAGAACTTATTGTGAAATAATTCGTGTTAAACTTATTGTGAAACAATTCATGTTAATGAGGGTGTGGCATAGAATCATCTATAGTTTTATAGGTTGACATTAAAATTCAAAATTGATATAAGCTATGAAAGAGAACCATCCAATAGGCTATAGGTTGACATTAAAATTCAAAATTGATATAAGCTTTAAAAGAGAACTGTTAGCACATCCATAGTAGCCGGGCTACCAGAACTGTTAGCACATCCATAGTAGCCGGGCTACCATGATTGCAGATCAGTTTCTTGTATATTTTTGAGCCAATCCTTTATGCATTTTTTATGAGATTAGCCTATGATGAGCATAATTTTGATGATCACTCACAGATATCAATGGATTTAGCGTTTGCACAGTTATAGTGTTATGCCATGACTGAGCCTCGTGACCTCAGATTTGATGACTGAGGTGACCATTTTCTTCCATACAGAGCAGTGTGATCATGCCCAGAGGGATACAGCAACAGTGTTCCAGTGACGGTTGATGGTCCAGATGATAGATACAAGTATATGACCGAACAAGTATATGGTTGTGCATTGGATATGTTTACTTTGCTCTTTTGCTTAACTTAGTAGCTTGACTAGGTATTTAGAGGTCATGATCTGACGATATATATATGGGTATGGTTATTGGTTGACTGTATGGAATTGAAGGGATCTAATTACTTTGAATAAAAATTTCTTGTTTATACTCGTTGGTCTTACCCTCTTAAGTAGTGTGGACGTGGTCATTCCCACCATTTATGGCTTGTTAATTATGGCATCACCTATCACTTTCCCCATCCATCCGTTCTCTTCCGTATTGGTTTTACCTTGACTTACATCATAGCATGTGATATGGAGGACCTCCCCACTTATGCCTCTAGGTTCATGAGCTTAGGTGATTTGGATTTGAAGCCTAGACCTCTCTGGTCGGTTTCTCCCGATGTTTGGTCCTGATTGTGGATGGTCCCCCTGGTCGCCTGAGTTGTGTCAGCTAGACTTGAAGCAAAATGTATTACCATCATTACATGCATATGTGACTCATTATTATATCTTATATGCAAGCCCATGGTTATAAATTAAAACTGTGCTTTTAAGCACAATGAAATAGGGCTAGGAAATGAAATCTAAAGCACCTTGGATAAAAGCTACAACTAGTTGTGCTTCTAAGAACATGCAAAATCCAAAGGGTCATAAGGCCTGAAAAGCAGTGGTTAAATGTATGCTAAATCTAAAGACTGTTGGCCATAATTAAAATGTAATGATTAATTCCTCACGGAGCCTACGGGTTGGGATGTGAGATGGAGTAAGGGACAACTAATTCTAAGTGTCATTTAGAACCTCAAGTTAAGGTTAGTTGTGCACTCAGTCATGGTGGTTCTAGAAAAGATCCTCACGGAGCTGGGTCAAGCTTGGATGTGGGTTGTAGACATTTGCTAAAAGTTGAATACTCACTCCTCAAATCAACTCATTCCATTTGTGAGACATCGCCATTCCTCGTGTGTTTGTTGTCCAACATATGCTTAGGTGATTTTCCCTTTTCCCCGTATCCAAAGTGTCATAGTGTTGAAGATTGTAAAGTTGTTCCCTTGTCCTAGCCTTGTCTTTTTAACCTTCACCCATTCCTAGCAAAATGGTCACGTCTATGAAATGAGTATACACTCGAGGGTTTTTCTCTTAGTAATTGATTGTTTTAATTTTGGACTTATATTTGATGTATTGATTGCTTAATCGTCAGTGAAATGCTACTTTATACTTTAGTATTGCTATTGAAATAATTAAAGGAGCATATATTATCCATTTGCACTTGCAGCATCGGTCAATTTGAGCATGGGTCAATATTTTGATCAGTTTTGACCTGGTCAATCCAGTTTGACCAAGTCAACCGCAGGATCCGTGATGAGTTGGACCAATGATGTCCAAGATTGATTATTTGTGGTCCTATTTTTCCCACTTGATGGTTCCATGCATCAGACACAAGTTTCATATGATGGTTTGATGGATTTATTTTATTATTATTATTATTTACAGACCATTATTTTTATTTGTCCGAGCATGGTTGAGCTTACAGATGATTATCCAGGTGATCACATGGTGTATGAATACTCATCTCTGCTACATTTGGTCCCTATGAGTCTATTGGCACACTCATATATCAGTTTCAGGCACTTTAAGATAATATTATAGTCAGATTATCACTTTATTGCATAGTTTCCATTATAAAATGGCTTGTCAGCACATTTTATGATCTATTTGGTTCTCCTAGGGCGCTACAGAGGGAGTATGGGGTCCAACCACTTGTTATTACCACATTACCATGCTCCCAAACATTTTGATGCAGTCATATTTGTGCCCCGGGGACCAAGCAGAGAGATAAAGGCATTTTATTATTTTACAAGTGGTTTTCCGAGGATAAAAAATGGAAGAAATGGTCACTAAGGAAATTGATTTGGGCAATTGAGGCAAGGAATTGGCATGAGCTTTGTTCAGAGTTTTTTTTTATGCATCCCACACCTTCAGGCACAGCTTGCAACATTCAGTGGGGTCCACACACACTCCAGGCTATTATTTGGACATTTTATTTTGTCATTGGGGGGGGGGGCACGATTTGGTCTTAAGGTCACTTTATGATGTTATATGGTCATATTATTTATTATTGTGCCATGGGGCCATGCTAGTGAAGGATATGATTACCTCCTAGCCCCACCATGTGCTTTTATCATGTGTTTTAGTCACTTGTCATGTGGTACGTCCCCCTAGGGCATCTTAGTGAGTGGGCCCCCTTCTATTTGTGAGTTGATCCATGTATTTTAATTCCGGCTCATCTTAGCTTTGATTGTTATTGTTATATCTTTTGATCTTCACCACTCATTCAAAAAGTGGTTAGGGTTTTGGTCTCTCGCTCCTACTTAAAGAAGAGACCCCCCTCATTGGAATGCCTCTCTCTTGGACATCTGAGTAGCTCTAGCATGATTTCATATCTTTTCTAGTGGAGGCCGAATTGATCTTTGCTGCAGGGGTGCGATTTGCTTGGGAGAGGATTGTGAGGGTTCCTCCATCCATTCGCTTGAGCAAATCTCTTGTCTTTTAGGGAGTAACCAATTGTGAATTGTTTCCATTGATGTTACTGTCTTTTAGATACTTTGCATGGTTCCTTTTTACTTGTGAAACAAATCTAACTTGTGTTGTCTGAATTTCACAGGTAGAGAGGGCGCACTTCATCCTTGGACCCACACGTACTTGCTTGAAATCAACTGGATCTTGCCCGAAATTGTAACCAATTGTTAGGATCATCAATGGACTTGGCGGTCGCAAGCATTTGAGGTAAGATATACAAGGTACGTATTGATTTTCATTCATTCTACCCAATTGTCATTCAAAATCCTCATTGTTAAAACCCTCATTTTATAGATCTGATAGATATGGCGATAATTTGGGAATAATAACTAAAACCCACTTTTAAAATAATTAATAAACCTTAGAGACCAAGTTTGGTGGAAATCTGACTCCATTTTCCCTCAGATCCAAGCAACGGCCATCTCTAGGGGAGGACGCACTTGTGGGTTTTTAGTCATCTTTCCTAATCTGTCGGTTGGGTGTTGCTAATTTGTCCTCTAAACTCCAGATCTATCATTTAACAACCTTTTTGGTGCCTATCCTATCTTAATTTCACTAAGTGGGCCCCAGCTAACTCTAATTTGACCAAATCATAAGTGGATCTCATTTGGTCTTTTAGATCGTTACTAGATCTATCTAGATCTACTTGTTTGACTTCATTAGTGGCACATTTATTCTTCAGTTGAGCATTTACCTCTTGCATAAGCCTCCTCAACCAAGCCCTAACTCCATTGGCCACTCATTTTTCTTAGATCTAGATCTACTTACTCTTGATCTCTCTCTCTCTCTCTCTCTCTCTCTCTCTCTCTCATTTCACATCATCATAGAGTGTCTAGAGTAGATTCGCTAGCCTTCAGTGGCTGGCTAGGATATCCCCCTTAATCATGCGTTAGCTTGATCTAAAGCAAAGAGTGCCTCGATTGGCATGACAATCTATCTTCCTTGGGAATCGAGGCCCTCTTGGGTCACCTCTTTAGTTGCATAGCACCTTTACCATCCTAGATAAGATCGCCTTTAGAGGAAACTACAAGTTGTGTGATAACAAGAACCATCCAATAGGCTATAAAAGAGAACCATCCAATACCAACTAGTGTAGATCCATCTTAACTTCGCATCTATCAACCACCAAATACATAGAGAGATCAAATAAATGTAGATTTTTTTATCATTAAAAATTAATTTAAATGTAAACATAGATAGAAAAACGATAACCATATTTTTGTGTAAATCTTAACTTTTTTTATCTTTTATCTTTCTATTTCTATGTCACACTGGGTTGTAGAACACCTCGCTAAGATTCGCTAAGATTCGTGACATAAATTAGTTGACCCATTTAGAGAATAGTAAATTCATTAACTATGATAGGAGAAACTTGTATCTTTTTTCTTAAAAGAATTGGTTTTATCAAAGCAATAGATCAGAGAAGTTAAATCTCTTCCCAAACAACCAACCTCCGTGTTTTGGGTCCATCTCTGCTTCGTGTCTCACTAGAGTCTTCAACAATAAGAGCTTTATCTTGTTGCAAAACTAGGGAAGAGAAAGGATACCATCATCTCTATATTGGTGCTTTCGACCCAAGTCCAACAAGGTCATTCCACTTTGGCTAATTACCATCAAAGTCATGATTCGATTGATATGCTCTAAAACTGCAATTTTACTTGAGCGTAAGATATATATTGGTGTTTTCGACCTAAGTCCAACTAGGTCATTTCACTTTGGCTAACCATCAAAATCATGATTTGATTGATATGCTCTAAAATTGCATTTTAACTTAAGCATACGATATATAGGCCGTGTGGAAATTCGCAAAATGAAGACCAATGCTCCCTTTCAAAGTTTTACATCATAATGACAACTTGATTTGATCACCAAAATAACATTTACATTCAGTTAAAGCCTTCAAATTGATCCATTCGCATGGATGAATTATAGCTAGAAGACTTAAAAACATGATACAGCTTCATAACTGATTAATTTCGTATATGATAAAGGTGAGTTTATTTTATTTTATCTTGAATTACTTAAGAATCAAGAAATCTAGTTAGACGAAGACGGACTTTACAAAGATTATGAGAAGGTGTTACAACAAATAGTTTTCAACGTTATTGGGTTTTCAAGGCCAGCCTATATGGCCAAACTAAATTCAATCTCCATAAGATATTGACTGATGAAAGTAGCCCAATAGATCAAGCATTGCTGATTCGCAATAAAAATGGTCTGTTTTAGTACCTTGGATTCTGATTCACTAAATATCCTATAAAAAGCCATTGTCTACTGTGTTTTGGATTTTTACCATCTCCAGTTTCCTAAAATTTTCAATCATTTTGACATGTACTAAGGATTGACTTATGCCATGAGCGAAGTTGCAAACAGATAGACTGTGATGATTGAACATTTCGAAGCAGCCATGGCCAGAACGTTGGTGCCCAATAAGCATGGCATTACATTTGATCCCTGATCCTTGCCAGCTCAAAATAAAAAAAATGTGATTGCCAGTTATGCAACAAAGATGTTAGCAGCTCTTTGAACTGTTAGATAAAAGCTAAACCATCCATTAGTCAGTAGATATTATGCTCAGCAATTAGGTAGACTGGTGGTCATGTTGACAGACAAAAGTTCCATTCCTAAAAATCTTCAGCTCTCAAAATTCATTATATAACACTGGGGGCATTTGTTTTTGCGGTCTTGATAGAACTACCAAGACCCCATAAATTGGGAGTTAAGAGGCAAAAAATGAAAACACAATATAGACCACAGAGCAGAAGAGTGTATATAAGCATGAAACTTTATTACAGAAGAAAATGCCCTGTTAAGGAATGATTCAAAACCACCCTTTCGAGAGTTTCTTGTCAACGCAGCCTTTGAGTTGCAATCTTATGCTGCATGAGATTAATTACTGGCTGCACTATGATTTCAGTATCAGATAAGAGTCCTCGCTTCCCGATGTCAAGCTTATGTGTGTGTGCTTCTTCGTTTTAATCCGTAGCATGGCGAGCCACAAATGCCTCCACCAATGGATTTACGAGATGAGGTGCTTCATCCTAGAGTGAAGATAAATGTTAGGTTAGGAAGATAAAGATTGGACAAATTCCAAATAGATTAAATACGAGAAAGTACTAACCTGTGGACAGTGACCAACATTTGGTAGAACTATAAAATCTTCCACATTTTTGAAGTTACCATATGCCCTTCCTAATTCGATAGGCTCCCATGGATCTTTATCTCCCCATACAACTAGCAAAGGGCACTGCATTCAAATAGGTAAATCATATCATATGAAATTCATGAAGTTGGGAACAACATATTACAGTTCCTCAAGACAAAAACAGGTGATAATTTACTGACCTCCACTTTTGGTATTAATTCTTCAGGAAGTGGACCCTCTGAATAGCAAATAAATGTGAGAAATACATCAACTGCACCAGGTTGAAGACCAGGTAACAATATCTTTTCGACCAATTCATCTGTTACCGCGCTGTCATTATAATAGCACTGCAAGAAGATGCTAAATATGCATATGAATTCAGTGCCCGGGATTATAGAACAGATTTTAGAAAGAACATAGCAAGCCAGATCATAATATACTTCTTAGCCACCTACTTTTGGCCAATCGTCTAAAAGGGTTAGTTATTATTGGCATTTGACATTTGATCTATTGTGTGTGCTTTGCTCAAAAACATTTTAATTTTTTCATATAGTATTGTCAATTTGGGGAAAAACCCACTGGTGGGTATAGATAAGGCCAGGTGCAAGTCCTTGGTGATGTTGATGGCATAGATTGCGGAAGCTTAGCCAAATGGACAGCTGGGTGTAAGTTTCTATAAGAAGTATTTCTTCCCCAGCAGCCAAAAAAAGGGACATTTTCCATAGATGAGTGGAAGGAAGGATACCCGATAATGCTTCACACTTATCCTGAATCTCAAGGCTCTCTGTAAAAAGTAACGATATTCCTGTAAAAAGCAACGATATTCTAGTAAACTTTCATTTACTCGCACTCTAAGATTCCCCACACTTATTGTTTTCCCTGTATCTTTGTCAGAGTGGCTCGAACTGCTCCACCAACACAAACGATTGGCACTTTGCAAATCCAGATTACCTTGCCTAAACACTGTAGACAGTAATTAAAATTCTATGCAATTTGAATGATATTTATAAGTATGTATATAAGAAAGATGAGAAGATTGGTGGAAACAGCATAGTGGAATCGATTCAACCTGAAAGTAGTGTTACCAACTGAGTTGCACTACAGTTGGACTTCAGTGAGCCGCCAGTATTGCACATTTACTTGTGCCTTTTTCAGAGTTCAGAAGTTCCAAGTTTGGCCTTTTCAGGGCCCATTTTTCAGTTTTTTGTAGTACATGACTGTGCCCCACGGGGTTTGTAATAAGCGTACTAGCATGGTGGTCTTTGAGTGACTCGGTTCCCTAGGACTTGACAACCAAAGAAGGTATTCCAAGGAGTTTTTTCCCTTGTCGATTATGCCTTGCCTTTAGCCGAGTATAATCGATGAGGTTTTCTCCTGCTCCTCCAAAGCTGGAATGCCCAAAGTGGGGGTTAGGCCTTAGGGGATTATTAGAGCCCATTTTGTAACATGTATAAACATGCTAGGCGCTAGAATTTTATCGTTTTGTCATGTACTAGGTTCCCCTGAAGTTTCAGCCAATTCCGACAAAAAATATTTTTCCGCATTTTTAAGCCATTTTTTTAATGGTTTAATTAAAAATTTTCAAATGGTGATAAAAGTCTTATCCGGAGTCGGAATTTGACGCAGGGATGCTCATTTTCAAGCTCAGAGCATCCTCTTTACCCCGGTACCCAGTTTTCCTACATTTCGGGTGACCGAGAACCCCCGTGGAGCAGTTTTGCCTATCAGAGCTTCAGATTGGCACTTTAATGCCAAAAATGCAACAAATTGCACCTTGGTCAAAAGTCAAATTTATTAAAAAATTGAAAAAAGGAATATGCCAAGTGACATGCCATGACATCATCTTAAGTGGGCGACTATGCTAAAGTTTAAAGCTTATGTAGTGAAGGTCGAATTAAAGGATTTGAGCATATGTTATTTAAAACCGTACGGCCTCCCCTCCTTCACGTGGGCCATCTTTCTTCACTCACGGCTGCTTCCTCAAATGACATGGCACAAGTTCGTTTTTGATAGGCTATGGCATTAAAGGTTTAAAGCATATGATATAATGTGCAAATTAAAAGATGAGAATTTGTATTATTTTAAAAACTGTACGACTCTTTCCTCACGTGGGCCATCCTTCACCCACGCATGAGCCATGTGACATGGCATATGATGTCATGGGGTTGATCGAATTGGAGATTAAAAACTTAAAGCACGTGTCTCATGTGAATTGGAAATCAAACTTTTAATTCACCAAAGAGAAGAGTCCGCCATCCACCTTCACGTGGGCCAGCCCCATCCTCACGGCTGTACGGATTTAGTTTTGGATAAGTTTTAAAGTATGGGTAGGTTACCTCTTATGAGGTGGCACAAAGCATATATGAGATACTAAAGAGAAAATACATCAGCCAACTCACCTCTCCAACGAATATGGAAACATCAATTTGCCTTCATTCTCCTCACGCGTGAGATGATTTCACAAGAGGGCAGCTTCCATTTTCATAAGCTTTTGTCCAAGTATGGTGGTGCATTGCCATTGGCCATTTGAGGTTGCTTGCTCTACAAACTAGGAGATTGTCTCCTTAGGGTTTTGCGCCCTAGCTAGGTTTCCATTTGCTATATATTGAGGAGCTTGGCTCCATTGTAAGGATCTGGAAGGTGGAACCTCTGCACATTTCTATTTGTAATATTTTTATTTTTGAGTTAATAAAGAGAAGGCTTTGGAGGCTAATCTGATTTGGTGATTGTCTTGGATTGGATCCACATGCATGAATGAGGTAAACTGTACTTATGTTCCATTGATTAATATTGTTGGGATTGCATTTCTTGGGTAAAGAAGTTATCTTCTTATAGATCTGTAAGTAACTCTTTATAGGCTGCTTACATATGTAAATGATATCATGATGCAAAGAATGATGGTGTTTCTTGCTTGAAATTCATTTTTCTATTGTTTTATGGTTTATTGTTATACAAATGCTCTTAATCCCCTTGTTAGTTCTTGGTAGCTATTTACAGGTAGCCCAAGTTGGAGAGCACAAAGAACTTGCTTGATCTTGTCTTCATTTCAACATTGTCGATCGAAGTGTAGATCTTATCGGTGCATCAAGGAGTTTGACTCCATAACCCTTCTCTTCAAAAGCACTCAAACCCCATGGGTTCATCTTTCTAGATCTCCCTTTTTTTTTAAATCTATCTCGGTTACTGTCCTATTTAAATCTAAATCTTGCTTCAAAGTTCATTTGATTAATAGATCTAAGCAAGTAGCAATCTAAAGAGTCTAATAGCTTCATTGTTATTTAGTTCTAGGTTGCTAGCGAAGTTAGAAATTTTTGCAATTTTTTGTAGCAACGTCAAAGACACTTTTTAAGTGTTTCTTGGCATTTTTAAGACTAATTCAGTTCGCTGGTTTTTTTTGTCTTTTAGCAGGTCCGAACCTTTTAAAGCTCAAACTCTGAGATTCGGAGGTGTTCGTAGCCATCCGGGGAGCTAGTTTTACCTCCCTTGCATCATTCTAACATTGTAAACTGACTTGTCCCTAATGATAAAGGGCAAGCAGTATTTCTCTTAAGTTTCCAAGTTGTAATCAAAAAAATAAAAAGAGCACAGCAGGCAATTCCAGCGCCTGAACCCAATCCCCCCAGGGGGGATTCGCACCCTTGTTCATTTTTTTTTATTTTTTCGTTTTAGATTAGTTTTCTTTCAAGCAGTAGTAATTAGATAACTCACTCAAGCACACAACGTCCTCCGAGGACCTGTTTATCTTTTTTATATGCTTTTGTGTTTATTTCGAATTATTATCCTGTGCTTAAAATTTAATCCTAAAATTAACCCCCCTTGCTTTACGCTTGGGGTTTAGTGTAGATTAATCATCCACTCATACCTATTTAATAAAACGAACAACGCCCCAAACTCGGAGTATGCTCTTGACCACTGCAGCTTAGTCGGAACAGTTGGCTCAATCAGAAACGGGTGCAAGGTAATTAGTGTTAATAGGACAATCCATCAGAATCCAATCCTAAGAACTCGGGAGGTTGCATGGACTGAATCCACAGAGTCAGCAGGTTCTTAAGCGGGTTCATCCTCACCTGGTTGGACACTTGGTAAGGTTGCTAGAGCACTCAGTTCGAAGTTTAGGTTTTCTTTTGGGCCAAACCAAGAATCAACCCACTCCTTAACTACTCATTTAATAACTATAAAATTTACCAACCGAGCCACTGCAATACTTTCATTGAGACTACACAAGCAACCCCACACAACAGTACTTACAAGCATTTTTACATTCTCGGCACTGGTCTTTATTTTTCTGTGTTTAAGTATCATCATAAATGTCGTGAATGCTTATTTATCTTATGTTGGGTTAGCTATTTGATTTAATTCACAAGCAGTGCTTTGTTGTTATATTTTATCATCTCATCATTTTTTCATTAACTCCTAGAATAGACTTTTATCTTTGTTGTAGATTAAAAGCCTTAGATTATTTTTCATAGGGACCACCCCCCTTGGCTTCGCTAGGAGTAAGCCTAGACGGAGGAGTCGAGTAATCAGGTGACAGCACTTGACTCTCACTTGCCCCCAAGGACACACCGAGCGGCTTGAAGGTTTCCTGCCGCGTCCCCCTCAGGTGTGTATTAGGCGGCAACATTTTGGCGCCGTTGCCGGGGATAAACCTTTCTATTCCCGGGTCACGACCTTTGTTTCTTTTTGCTTTTTTTACTTTGTTTGATGTATCCTGTGAATATTTAAATTTTTACTCGGTCCATCTGGCGACTCCACTTTTAAACAATTCAACGAAGTATTCAACAAGAAGAAATTCGGAAGGATTATTCAATTTTATTCCTGAACCTGAAAAGGTATATAGAAGAAGATTGAATAAACAAAACTCTCGGAGAATACTCGAAAATCTTAGACTTGAGTCAATCTTAGATATTCACCATCTGTTTGAAGAGTCTAATCCACCAGAAGACATGGGAGATTTTTTTAGCCCTCTAGACTTTACTGCAATCGTAGGGTACCCTCATGTCGTAACTGAGAAGGCAATTGAAAAGTTGCCTTCATTTCAGGGTAACAATGCCATAAGTGCTAAGGCACATTTAAAGTCTTTTTCACAATGTTATAATAAATGGTGTCTTAACGCTAAACATGAAGATGTGCAGATGAAGCTGTTTGCACTATCCTTAGAAGAAGATGCCTTTGATTGGTTCTCAGACCTAGATGCTGGCAGTTTCAAAACATTCAAAGAATTTGAGAAGGGTTTCCTAACCAAGTGGGGAGACAAGAAAGAAGATAGGTACCTGTTAGCATCCCTAAACAACATGAAGAAGAATGAGAATGAGACTATGGAAGAGTTCAACAAAAGATTCAACAATCTCATCTCAAGCTTGCATGCCGAGATTAAGCCTCCTGATGGCTCAATCCTCATACATTATATTGAATCTTTCAATGGAGAGATGAGATATCAACTTAGGGATAAAGAACCTGTTGATCTTAAGAAAGCCCAAGTTATAGCTGAAAAGATTGATAAGAACATGCAGTCATCCGGAAAGTCCAATCTTCCAGGTTTCACTAGAGGTACTACATCAAAACAATCAGACAACAAAGACAAGTCAGCATCAACAGATAGCAAGGACCTAGCAAAAGATCCTTTGAGAGAATTGACAGATGTAATCAAAGCTATGGAAGCCAATCATGCTGCACAAATGAATTCCATGCAAAACAGACTCATTGCTATGGAAAGAGAAAAATCTCACATGCCTTCCAATAGGTTTCCTCCTAGACAGAACAATGAATGGAAGCAAAAGTATCCATCCAACAATCAGAGGATCCCTAGTCAAATTGATTCAGCCAACATGGTTATGGAAGAGGTGCCCCCTTTCTGTAGGGCTTGTAACGAATTTCATGATGAGTCAACTTGTCCTAAGTTTAACTACATAAATGAACAAGGTCCTCCTGAAGTCAACAACTTTGTAGGGTATTCAAATCAACCTGAGTATATCAATCATGTTGGTAAAACTCACACTTTGCCAAAGGATGTTTGGAAACAAGCTAAGGAAATGGCACAAGAAAAGGACAATGTTACAAAAATTTATGGAGAGAAACCTACACCTGAAGAGATCAAAGAATTAGCAAAGTTCAAAGGCTTCACCTATCAGAGAAGGAAGACTGCCATCCCCATCAAATCAGATCTGCATATTCCTAAGGTAACTCATCTTCCTTCCCCAGAACTAAATGTTGATGTAGTTAGCTGGCTAGCTGGTGCTAAAATGCTTGTTCCTGTAACTGAAGTAATTAAAATGCCAGGTCAAAAGGATAGATTGATAAAGTCTTTAGAAGCTAGTGGAAATATTGATGAAGCACCTACGGAAGTTATCTATGAAAAACCTAAGGAAAAGGTCCTAGAAAAAACTAAGGATAAAGTTCAGGAAAAACCAAAAGAAGTAATTCCTGAAAAACCTAAACAAGTCATTCCTGATGTTCCTAAGAAAATCAATGAAGATCTTCCTATTATACTACATAGTATAGATCCTCGTAAGGAAGAGCATCCTCCTTTCTATGTATCCTTAGTCGTCAACAACATGTTGCTCCATAACTGCATGCTTGATTCAGGTGCCACATCCAACGTCATAACTAAAAAAGTCATGGAACAATTGAACCTGAAAGTCACAAGACCTTATCAGAATGTGTGTGCAATGGATTCTAGAGAAATTGACACCATAGGCATTATCATGAACTTACCTGTTAAGTTAGCTGCATATCCGGATGTGAATTTGACTATGGATGTAGTTGTGATCGATGTCCCTAACATTTGGGGCATGTTGCTATCTAGAAAATGGGCTGCTTCCCTTGGTGGTTGCATACAGATGGATTGGACCTATGCCATGATCCCAGCTAATGAAGATGCTCATGTTAGGTTATATAGGGAAAAGGAAAGAAAATTTCATGTTGAAGACCCTAATGTGCTAGATAATGAGTATGTTCACGAGTCAGATGGTTCTGGGAACTATTCCATTTTTGCAAACACATTAGCTCCTATTAAAGAAAAGATTAAAGATGATAGAGTAAATGGATTGTGGAGGATGAGTTTTGATGGTGCATTTTCCAGATCAGGAAAGGGTGCTGGAATTGTGATTACTTCTCCATCTCAACAGACTTTCAAGTTTGCTTTCAGACTGGAGTTTGATGCTTCAAACAATGTTGCAGAGTATGAAGCACTCTTGCAAGGCCTTGAAATAGCTAAAGATATGGGTATAAAAATTCTAAGTATAAAAGGAGATTCAGACTTAGTTATAAGTCAAATCAAGAATACCTTTGCATGTAAGAATCAAAGGTTAAGGAAGTATAGGAATGCTTGTTGGGATACAATGGAATTATTTGATGCCCTAAACATCACATCAGTACCTAGGGAAGAAAATCAGGAAGCAGACCAACTAGCAGTAGCAGCCTCAACCCTCCAACCGACTGAAGAGATAATCAATGGTGAAGGAAAATTTGAGATCAATTTCAGACCCTCCATCCCGGATAATGTAGATCATTGGCAGGTATTCAAAGATGACAAGCAAATCCTTAGATTTATACATAATGTCCAAGAGTTCACTGATTGTAAGATAGGCTATAAGGAAGAAAAGTATGACTACAAGGAAGATGAGGATCAACCTAGGAATGCCATACCTAAAAGTATAGTTGAATGGGAGCACATCTTTGACAGACAAGACAGGCATAAGCCAGAAAAGGAAATATTAAAGGCTGGAAATTACATAGAGATTAACATTGGGACTAAAACTGAACCTAAGCTAATCAAAATTGGTAAGGGTACAAGTGAAAAGGAAAGAAATGACCTTATAGCCCTAATTCGGGAATATCGGGATGTTTTTGCCTTTTCATATGATGAGCTCAAGTCATATCGGGAAGATGTTTTCCAACATACTATCCCTCTAAAAGGGGATGCCAAACCTTTTCGCCAGAAGTTGAGACAAATCAATCCCAAGGTGGCCCCCATAGTTTTGAAAGAGCTTCAGAAGATGCTAGCAGCTGGAATCATAGCCCCAACTAGACATTCCTCATGGTGTTCAAATCTGGTTGTTGTAAGAAAGAAAAATGGAAACCTAAGATTGTGCATTGACTTTAGAAACCTGAATTGGGCATGTTTAAAAGATAACTACCCTCTCCCCAATATGGAAACACTACTTCAAAGAGTAACTGGTTCTGGAATGATGTCAATGTTGGATGGTTTTTCGGGGTATAACCAAGTAGTGGTCAGCAAAGAAGACAGGCATAAGACAACTTTTACCACCCCATGGGGTACTTTCGAGTATCTTAGAATGCCTTTTGGATTGCTCAATGCTGGGGCAACTTTCCAGAGATCCATGGATTATGCTTTCAATGAGCTAATCGGTAAGATCATAGAAATATATCAGGATGATCTCACAGTTTTTTCTAAAGAAAGAAGTGATCATGTTGGCCACCTAAGACAAATCTTTGAACGATGTCGAAAATTCGGCATATCTTTAAACCCAGCTAAGTCTGTCTTAGGTGTTGATGAGGGGAAGTTACTTGGTCACATCATCTCCAAAGATGGGGTCAAAATTGACCCAGAGAGGGTAGAAGCCATAAAGAAAGTTCCTTTGCCTTGTAATAAAACAGCTTTACAGTCATTCAACGGGCAAATCAACTTTATCAGACGCTTTATTCCCAACCTAGCAGAGTTAATGAAACCCATGCAGAGATTGCTTAAAAAGGACGTTAAGTTTGAATGGAATAAAGAGGGTAAAGAAGCTTTTAGTGGAATAAAGGATGCTATCTGTAGATCACCTGTCTTGATCAGTCCTGATTATTCCAAAGATTTTCAAATCTTTTCATTTGCATCACCAGACACCATAGCCGGAGTTTTGTTGCAAAAGAATAAGGATGGCCAGGAGCAACCCATAGCTTTTATGAGTAGAGCCCTACAGAATTCTGAGCTTAAGTACACTATCATGGAAAAACAAGCATATGCCTTAGTTAAATCACTTAAGCATTTCAGAATGTATATCGGATACTCGAAAGTTATAGGGTATGTGCCTCATGCGGCAGTTAAGGACATTTTATCACAACAAGACTGTCTTGGTATAAGGGGTAAATGGGTCTCTAAGATCCAAGAATATGACTTAGAAATCAAACCCACCAAGTTAGTTAAAGGTCAGGGTTTAGCCCGCATGATGGCTGAAGGGAATGAGCAAGCCTTAGGGATGGTATGTCAGAACAGTGAGTCAGTACAGGTCAGATCAGAAGAGCTTCAACGTCTTGAACAGGTTCCTTGGTATTCAGACATCATATATTTTCTAACCAACCTCACATGCCCAGATCATCTTATCGGCCATAAAAGAAGGGCCTTGAGGTTAAAAGCCACAAAGTTTTGTATCACCCAGGATGGCCTGGGATGGAAAAATCCAGATGGTCTAATTCTTAGATGCATCGATGAGCCAGAATCCAAAAAACTGATGGCTGAGTTCCACTCTGGATTTTGTGGAGGACATTATGCAGCCAAGACAACAGCCCATAAAGTCCTTAGAGCAGGGTATTATTGGCCCACTTTGTTCTCAGATGTTCACAAGCATGTCAGAAGTTGCCAACAATGTCAACTCTTCACAGGAAAACAAAAGTTAGCATCCTTGCCTCTTAAACCTGTAGTTGTCCAAGCCCCTTTCCAGCAGTGGGGTCTTGATTTCATTGGTCAGTTTAAGGATAATTCTAGCAATGGTTATTCTTGGATCCTAACTGCCACGGATTATTTTACCAAGTGGGTGGAAGCAATCCCCACGAAAGCGGCAACCGAGAAAGTGATCATGGATTTTTTAGAAGATAAGATTATCACTAGATTCGGTGTGCCCGCTAGGATCACCACGGATAATGCTAAGGCATTCAGCTCAGCAGAAATGTCATCCTTTTGTTTCAAGTATGGTATCATCCTATCACATTCATCAAATTATTATCCCCAAGGTAATGGTCTAGCAGAATCAAGTAATAAAAACTTAATGACCATAGTCAAGAAAATTGTTGGAGATAATAAAAGAGCTTGGGATAGTAAGATCAGATTTGCACTATGGGCAGATAGGATTACTAAGAAAAGTTCAACTGGAAAATCTCCTTTTGAACTGGTTTATGGATTAGATGTTACTTTACCTGTGCACCTAAAGCTGCCAGTGTATCAGTTACTAGAAGAGTGTAACACAGATCTGGATGCATCTCAGTATAGAATGGATCAACTAGTTGAGTTGGATGAAATCAGACGAAAGGCGGTTGATCAAAGCATAAAGAATCAGGAGAAGGTTAAAAAGAATTTTGATAAGTCATCAAAGCCAAGGGTATTTCAGATTGGTGACACAGTACTACTTTGGGACAAAAGAAGGGAAAAACCTGGAAAACATGGAAAATTTGACAGTTTATGGGCAGGCCCTTATCTCATTCATGAAGTAGCAGGCACAAACGCTTTCTACCTAAGCAATATGGACGGCGAGAAGTGTACCCTCCCATTCAACGGAGGCCTTCTCAAACTATTCTACACTGAAAATATCTGATGCCCATGGGGGCATCTCTGTATCAAAATTTCTAAACCCTACTCCTGCATTTCATTTTCTAGTTAGATTTATTTTATGTATATTATTGTTTTGTACATTAGATTGAATTTTGGTTATGTACAATAGTTTCCTTGTATGAATAAATGTCGTAACTTAGATGTTTCATTTGGTTATTTTTCATATATATATGGGACTGATGCACTTACGTTTCCATGCAGGAAACTGAGAATCTGGAGTTCTCGAATGATCTCCTTTCCTAGGAAAGATTAATCACACGTCCCGCAGTTGGAGCCAGATGTTACCAACTGAGTTGCACTACAGTTGGACTTCAGTGAGCCGCCAGTATTGCACATTTACTTGTGCCTTTTTCAGAGTTCAGAAGTTCCAAGTTTGGCCTTTTCAGGGCCCATTTTTCAGTTTTTTGTAGTACATGACTGTGCCCCACGGGGTTTGTAATAAGCGTACTAGCATGGTGGTCTTTGAGTGACTCGGTTCCCTAGGACTTGACAACCAAAGAAGGTATTCCAAGGAGTTTTTTCCCTTGTCGATTATGCCTTGCCTTTAGCCGAGTATAATCGATGAGGTTTTCTCCTGCTCCTCCAAAGCTGGAATGCCCAAAGTGGGGGTTAGGCCTTAGGGGATTATTAGAGCCCATTTTGTAACATGTATAAACATGCTAGGCGCTAGAATTTTATCGTTTTGTCATGTACTAGGTTCCCCTGAAGTTTCAGCCAATTCCGACAAAAAATATTTTTCCGCATTTTTAAGCCATTTTTTTAATGGTTTAATTAAAAATTTTCAAATGGTGATAAAAGTCTTATCCGGAGTCGGAATTTGACGCAGGGATGCTCATTTTCAAGCTCAGAGCATCCTCTTTACCCCGGTACCCAGTTTTCCTACATTTCGGGTGACCGAGAACCCCCGTGGAGCAGTTTTGCCTATCAGAGCTTCAGATTGGCACTTTAATGCCAAAAATGCAACAAATTGCACCTTGGTCAAAAGTCAAATTTATTAAAAAATTGAAAAAAGGAATATGCCAAGTGACATGCCATGACATCATCTTAAGTGGGCGACTATGCTAAAGTTTAAAGCTTATGTAGTGAAGGTCGAATTAAAGGATTTGAGCATATGTTATTTAAAACCGTACGGCCTCCCCTCCTTCACGTGGGCCATCTTTCTTCACTCACGGCTGCTTCCTCAAATGACATGGCACAAGTTCGTTTTTGATAGGCTATGGCATTAAAGGTTTAAAGCATATGATATAATGTGCAAATTAAAAGATGAGAATTTGTATTATTTTAAAAACTGTACGACTCTTTCCTCACGTGGGCCATCCTTCACCCACGCATGAGCCATGTGACATGGCATATGATGTCATGGGGTTGATCGAATTGGAGATTAAAAACTTAAAGCACGTGTCTCATGTGAATTGGAAATCAAACTTTTAATTCACCAAAGAGAAGAGTCCGCCATCCACCTTCACGTGGGCCAGCCCCATCCTCACGGCTGTACGGATTTAGTTTTGGATAAGTTTTAAAGTATGGGTAGGTTACCTCTTATGAGGTGGCACAAAGCATATATGAGATACTAAAGAGAAAATACATCAGCCAACTCACCTCTCCAACGAATATGGAAACATCAATTTGCCTTCATTCTCCTCACGCGTGAGATGATTTCACAAGAGGGCAGCTTCCATTTTCATAAGCTTTTGTCCAAGTATGGTGGTGCATTGCCATTGGCCATTTGAGGTTGCTTGCTCTACAAACTAGGAGATTGTCTCCTTAGGGTTTTGCGCCCTAGCTAGGTTTCCATTTGCTATATATTGAGGAGCTTGGCTCCATTGTAAGGATCTGGAAGGTGGAACCTCTGCACATTTCTATTTGTAATATTTTTATTTTTGAGTTAATAAAGAGAAGGCTTTGGAGGCTAATCTGATTTGGTGATTGTCTTGGATTGGATCCACATGCATGAATGAGGTAAACTGTACTTATGTTCCATTGATTAATATTGTTGGGATTGCATTTCTTGGGTAAAGAAGTTATCTTCTTATAGATCTGTAAGTAACTCTTTATAGGCTGCTTACATATGTAAATGATATCATGATGCAAAGAATGATGGTGTTTCTTGCTTGAAATTCATTTTTCTATTGTTTTATGGTTTATTGTTATACAAATGCTCTTAATCCCCTTGTTAGTTCTTGGTAGCTATTTACAGGTAGCCCAAGTTGGAGAGCACAAAGAACTTGCTTGATCTTGTCTTCATTTCAACATTGTCGATCGAAGTGTAGATCTTATCAGTGCATCAAGGAGTTTGACTCCATAACCCTTCTCTTCAAAAGCACTCAAACCCCATGGGTTCATCTTTCTAGATCTCCCTTTTTTTTTAAATCTATCTCGGTTACTGTCCTATTTAAATCTAAATCTTGCTTCAAAGTTCATTTGATTAATAGATCTAAGCAAGTAGCAATCTAAAGAGTCTAATAGCTTCATTGTTATTTAGTTCTAGGTTGCTAGCGAAGTTAGAAATTTTTGCAATTTTTTGTAGCAACGTCAAAGACACTTTTTAAGTGTTTCTTGGCATTTTTAAGACTAATTCAGTTCGCTGGTTTTTTTTGTCTTTTAGCAGGTCCGAACCTTTTAAAGCTCAAACTCTGAGATTCGGAGGTGTTCGTAGCCATCCGGGGAGCTAGTTTTACCTCCCTTGCATCATTCTAACATTGTAAACTGACTTGTCCCTAATGATAAAGGGCAAGCAGTATTTCTCTTAAGTTTCCAAGTTGTAATCAAAAAAATAAAAAGAGCACAGCAGGCAATTCCAGCGCCTGAACCCAATCCCCCCAGGGGGGATTCGCACCCTTGTTCATTTTTTTTTATTTTTTCGTTTTAGATTAGTTTTCTTTCAAGCAGTAGTAATTAGATAACTCACTCAAGCACACAACGTCCTCCGAGGACCTGTTTATCTTTTTTATATGCTTTTGTGTTTATTTCGAATTATTATCCTGTGCTTAAAATTTAATCCTAAAATTAACCCCCCTTGCTTTACGCTTGGGGTTTAGTGTAGATTAATCATCCACTCATACCTATTTAATAAAACGAACAACGCCCCAAACTCGGAGTATGCTCTTGACCACTGCAGCTTAGTCGGAACAGTTGGCTCAATCAGAAACGGGTGCAAGGTAATTAGTGTTAATAGGACAATCCATCAGAATCCAATCCTAAGAACTCGGGAGGTTGCATGGACTGAATCCACAGAGTCAGCAGGTTCTTAAGCGGGTTCATCCTCACCTGGTTGGACACTTGGTAAGGTTGCTAGAGCACTCAGTTCGAAGTTTAGGTTTTCTTTTGGGCCAAACCAAGAATCAACCCACTCCTTAACTACTCATTTAATAACTATAAAATTTACCAACCGAGCCACTGCAATACTTTCATTGAGACTACACAAGCAACCCCACACAACAGTACTTACAAGCATTTTTACATTCTCGGCACTGGTCTTTATTTTTCTGTGTTTAAGTATCATCATAAATGTCGTGAATGCTTATTTATCTTATGTTGGGTTAGCTATTTGATTTAATTCACAAGCAGTGCTTTGTTGTTATATTTTATCATCTCATCATTTTTTCATTAACTCCTAGAATAGACTTTTATCTTTGTTGTAGATTAAAAGCCTTAGATTATTTTTCATAGGGACCACCCCCCTTGGCTTCGCTAGGAGTAAGCCTAGACGGAGGAGTCGAGTAATCAGGTGACAGCACTTGACTCTCACTTGCCCCCAAGGACACACCGAGCGGCTTGAAGGTTTCCTGCCGCGTCCCCCTCAGGTGTGTATTAGGCGGCAACAAGTAGTTTATCGGTACATGTAGATAAGATTAATGTCTATGCTTTTGCAAGACTTAATAAAGATGAAAATATGGACCAAAGATATTTCTACAACTTTTTGAGTCTCCAATTTATGGGCATGAATTGGGGGATCCCTTAAGAGAATATCATGATATGAACATGCATTCTTTTGATGTTGCTATAACAATTGCATAGTCTCGAGTTTCAACAGATAAAATTCATGATCTTCCTTGTAATCATTCCACTAGTTACACTTGAATTTCATCCAGCAAAAGCATTAGCACTTGTTTCTAACTTTCTAGATACCCAAAAGATGAACACAACCGAGAAAAGGATAATCACAGAGTTTAGAGCACAACGTATACCAACTCAATAAACTACAGAAGTAATGATCAAGTCATTTGTTTGAGAGAATTACATATCCAGCTCTAAAATCTCCCTTTGGAGACCCTACTCCACAAATCAGCACCATGTCTTCATCACTATCGTATTAGATATGCAAATATCTGAACAGGCCTTCACATTCCACCGTATAACAATAGACACCACACAACTGATTTTTTTCTCCCTTTGGAGACCCTACTCCACAAATCAGCACCATGTCTTCATCACTATCGTATTAGATATGTAAATATCTGAACAGGCATTCACATTCCACCGTATAACAATAGACACCACACAACTAATTTTTTTCGTGCCTTGAAGCCAATTACTAAAACTGAGATTCTACCAATCATAGCAATTGGAGAAATTAGCACTTTTGATAGCTGAAATGTTGATAATCTCCATGATTCCAGCATCGGGCAAACATTCTGCAGATCATTCTCTTGGATGGGTTCATGACTCATAGAGAATGGCCCAGTCGTAGCCCTTGACTGTGTGTCCTATGGCTCAGATGCTTAGCCTCGTCCAGTCATGTGTTGACTGGAGTGGTAGTAGGCTAGAGATCACATTGCGTACTCCAGGTGGGAGTGCTCCTTAGCCGGAGTGATCTATTCTTGTAGAGTGAGATGACTTGTCTATGTTATAAGGAGATCTTACCTCCTTGTATATTAGACAAAGTTTAATCTAATGTTGAATTTGACAATTGGCTCTAAGAAGTGTCCGGGACTTCTTAGAGTATGGTCCAACCAACATTAGAGACCTGCTGAAAGAATGTGACTGCAAGGGAGAACTTTTCTATCATGAAGAAATAATCCAAACCATTGAAGAAGTTCCAAGGAGCATTGAAGAAGCTCCAGAAGAAAATAAAGATAAGATGACAAGTCGGCTGGAAGGTAAGTAAAAGTGGAAAATCAAAACTAGCAAGTCAGCCCAGTAAAGGAAGACAAGTCAGCCCCATATGAGGAGACTTCTAGATAATGAAAGAATATAAATAGAGAGCTTCTCACCTCATTTGTACTCACTCATTCACACAACATCTTCTCTTCACTTGTGTGCATTTCCTTGGAAGGCCTACCAAAGGCAAGAAGCAAAATTTTGGGGTTCTCTTATTCTCTTGGAAGACTCCTACCTTTGCTAGGGTTTTGCATGAAAGAAAGTGAACCTCTCTTCATGTTTGGTACTGTTCTTGTATTGGATTGATTTCTACTGAGAAAAGTTTGCTAGGTTTTCTCCCTAATGGGTTTCCTAGGATAAACCTTTGCGTCTCTTGTGCATGGTTATCTTTCAGTGATTCTTGTTTATTTTCCGCTGCAAATGAATGATGCTATAATTGTGGGATGAAATAATTTATGAAATTGAAAGTTGAAAGGGATGAAAAATTATATTGCTAAGTTAAAATTCAACATGGTATTAAAACAATTAGGAATAGATGCCATTGCCAGAGACTACTTGTGCCCTAATCTGGAAACTAGGGCTTCCAAAAGTGAACACTTCCGACCTCAGTTTTGGTTCAATCTAGGTGCATTGAAACTCACCCTAAGAGGGCACATCTTTCTGTGGAGGAAAAATTCAATTTTGTCCTTATTTTTGTTGGAATCAAGAAATTAGGGTTTTCAGGTTATGGTCTTTCTGACCACACATTAACTTCGATCTCAACACTTTGGAACTCGCCTTGGAAAGGTGAACCTACCTATGGAGTCATTTTTCACAATTGACAAAGTTCAATTTTTACCTAGATCCTGCTAGGGTTTATGAATCAGATTATTTTCAGCATGGCCTCCAGTTCCAGCCTCAATGTGAAGAACAACTTACAAGATGGAGAAAGTCAAGCATCAAAGCTTCAAAAGGATCACTCTCTTATCTCAGCTCTCACAGGTACTATTACAAATAACAGTGATACTTGGTTGATAGACAGTGGTGCCTCTAGGCACATGACAGGTTACAAAGACTCTCTCACAAATTTGACAGAAAATAACTCATCATTGGAAGTAGAGCTTGGAGACAATTCAAAATATGCTATAAAAGGAGTTGGGACATCATCAATCCAACTAGATTCTGGAGATTCTCTACATATGAAGGATGTACTACTTGTACCAAGACTAAAGAAGAACCTTCTATCCATTTCAGCTTTGGAGGATAGAGGTTATAGAGTTGTATTTATAGATGGTCAATTTCTTGTATGGACAAAAGGTTTTGTTACCAACTGAATTGCACTTCAGTTGGACTTCTAGAGAGCTGCCAATGTGCACAAACATTTGTGCTTTTCAGGATTCAAAAGTTCGAAATCAGGTCTTTTCAGGGCCCCTTTTTAATTTTGTAATACATGTCCACACCCCACGGGGTTCGTAATAAAGTGTGCTAACATGGTGGTCTTTTGAGTGACTTGGTTCCCTAGGACTTAACAACCAATGAAGGTATTCCAGGAGTTTTTTCCGTTGTCAATTATGCTTTGCCTTTAGCCGAGTATAATTGATGAGTTTTTCTCCTACACCTCCAAAGCTGGAATGCCCAAAGTGGTGGTTAGGCCTTGGGGGGTTATTAAAGTCCATTTTTCAACATATATAAACATGCTAGAAACTAAACTAAAGTCACATGGTCATGTACTAGGTCCCTAGGTGCTTATTTTCAAGTTAAAAAAAAAAATCGCGGTATTGGACCATTTTTTCAAAAAATTATTTTTTTCATAAATTAAACCATTTTTCCTATGGTTTAATTGAAAAAATTCAAAATGTAATAATTAAGTGGTTTATGGGTGAGATTTGACAAGGGGATGCTCGTTTTCTAAGCCAGAGCACCTATTAGTATTTAACTCATAAACCCACTTTTCCAAAGTTTTGAGTAAGTATTTATCTCAAAAAAATGATATTTACTCAGAAAACTCAAAAAAGACAAAATAAATGTCAAAAAAGACATATTAAATAAAAAAGGACAAGCTCCTAAAATAGTGGGATTGGTCTGAAGTTGGTCTAGAGTTGAACTAAAGCCATTGTACATTCAAAGCAAAGTTAACTAAGCTCCGAAATAGACAGATTCAATCAAGCCAAGCAAGATTCAGTTAACTCCTCCTTGAGAAATGCGCACTTTTCCATGCATGGGTGACTTTGTAAGATGGAGGATCGTAATTTGTGGTAATTACTTCGAGGTTGAGGGTGCCTACCATATCCAGATGTGGCGCAATCTCATGGAATTGACTTTCAATCAACTTTCAATCTGTTGTCCGCCAATCTGCACACCAGCAGCAGAAATCTTTCGAAAGCTGTCTCTTTACTACAAGTGAGAGAAGTGTGGCCTTGGGGGCAAGCAATGAGCTAGGTACTGTCACCTAAATCCCAGCTCCTCCATTTGGGCTAACTCCTAACGAAGCTAAGGGGGGTAGTCCCTACAAAGAGTTCGCTATGGCTCAATGTTTTAAGTGTTTTGATTGTGTGGTGATGCGGATGGGTGTTGTTTGGGAGTTTTTTGATGATGAAAGACCCACAACTTATAGTAGACACAATATAAAATGCAATCCACGTTGCGAGATAAGATTTAGCAGTACACAAAGATTTATAAATTTAAGCATCCACAGATATATAACTTCCAATGAACAAATGGTTAAATTTAAAGCATATGAATATAAAAGACCAGTGCATTATCCATTGGGTGAAGGAGTAAAAAATGATTGAATGTAGTGCTGGGGGATGCTGAATATATAGTCTTAGTAACTGTTTGTGAGAACGTTGTGTAATTTATCTTGGTAAATTCAAAGTTTTAATGGTCTTGATTATTAGGCTAAGAACAACAAGGTAATCAAGAGACCGGAAAAGTACACCTTTAAGTGGCTCCCCTTTGATGGTATGTCAAGACCGTCCATATTTCGAAGGGATAGGTGTCCAATGATTTAAACCGCCCCTGATGTCTGACAACGGTATGTTTCTTGGCCCCACCAGGTTTAGGATCTTTTGCCTCCCACTTAAAAGTTTCTCGAAACAATGTCGGCACGTTGGTTGGGGTAAAGTTTTATTAAGTTATCACTTATGAGATTAACAAGTCCAACACCTTTCTGAGTACTAGCCAAACCCTTTCAGGTTGGCAGAGCATACAGGTGTTAGATGGAAACCAAAGTAAATTATTATGGGAGTGTGAGTTGGAGTATTTTAATATTATTAAAGCACACAATTCAACTCTCCGACAGAGAGCGCTCTTGACTTAGTCTTAAGACCAAAGTTCAAGAGACTTATTTGATTGAAATGCCTAATGCAAGGAAAATGTAGAATCTAGTATGCTCTCCGATAGAGAGTGCTCTTGACTTGGGTTATTTCAAGTTCAAGAGGCTTTGTTCATAATTAAGATAGAAACAACTTGTAAGCATGAACGCATGTGATAGCTCAATAAGATGGGAAAATAAGAGACAAAGATATCACTTGCAAAAGTAAACAACTAACATTCTATAGCAAAATGAAATCAAACTATTCGGCCAAGACTTGAACTAATCTAAGAAAATAAACAGGTGGGATCAACCTCCGAACAAGGTGACCACTAGAACCACCAGTCCTTGAGAAATTCCAGTTAGCTGAGTTTCGACAAGGAGTCTAATGGGGAAAGAAAAGTAACCACAAAACTATGTGGCCCTGCCCTCATCCCAAGGATACTATCTCAAGTCAAGACTTGGAAAATGACTAATCTAAGTACAAAAATGAAATTTAATCTATGAAATTGAAACAAAACTAAAACTAATAATACATCAAAACACTCTTCCCCAAATGGGGAAGAAAGAACCAAAGTGTGGGAGGCCTTATCCCACTTTGTCTTTTTATTAATCAGCTACAAGTGAGGGATTGAAACCCTTGAAATGAAAAGCAACTAAGAATTTAAAACTAAAACCCTTTTGGGGGTTTGTACAAAGGAGAATGACAGTATTCTTGTCTTCTTGGTTCAAATCTCCTTCTTCTTTGGGTAATCTCCAAGTGGTTTTAGTTCAAAATTTGCTCTTACTTCCCTTCTCAATAACTTGTTCTTTTCAAAAAACTTGTAACAAACAAAAGTAAAAAAACTCATGCACCCATTAGCATTAGTAAAAAAATAAAACCAACTTGAAAATGAACTTGATTTAAGCTTTGCAAATACAGAAACTAGATGCAACTAAAGTCTAAAGCTATATGTCAAAACTTTTTCCAATGCAAGCTTTAGAAATTCTTAAATGAGCTCTAGTAGAGCAAGCTAGAAACTTAACAACAAAATGCAAATCTAGTGTTTAAAGTGAGATCTGAAATGTAAGAGACTAACGATAAACAAAATATGAGTGCAAGACTAGAGATCTAAGATGCCCTAATGATACTTTTTAAAGCATGAAATAGAACTTACTTAACAAAAACTTGAGAGATCTAAGCTATTGCAAAATATAAGATCTAAACTATGAGATAGTTTTGACTTTGATGACAATACAAAACTTGAGATTTAACTACTTAAAAAAGAATCTAAAAATGAACAAACTCTACTACTAACCAAGCTTACACTTGTTTTTTATGTCTTTTTTGAAGGTGGACGAATGGGAGAAGGGATGAAGACGAGAGGAGAGGGTATGGGCAGCAGTAAAGAAGGGACAGTGGGCAGCAAACTAAGGTGGAAAGTGGCAGAAAATAGGAGCAGCAGAATGAGGTAGCAGCAGAATGAAGAGAGGTAAGGTTGGCAAGAGGAGGAAAAAGAGAGGACAAGTGCAAGAGGAATGGATAAGAAGAAGAGATGGGACGAGAGCTAGAAGAAGAGATGGAAAAAAATGAGGAAGGGCGAGAGCAAGATAGAGAGGAAGAGGAAAAACGAGAGGGAAAAAGGGTTAAGCAAGCCGAAAACCAAAGGCAAGCCAAACAACGATCTCAAACTTGAATAGGAATAGGGCTTTGGATTTCCACTATTTGGAGATTGGTAGATCAAGTAACCAAATGAGAAGTTTTGTTGAAGGGGTGATGGAAAAAGCAAGAACTCCTTGTTCTTTGTTTCTAAAGCTTGAAACTCTTTGGCCATATGCAAAGTGAAGATGTACCTACAAGAAACCCAATGCATTGGAAGATACCTGCAAAACAAATTATACTCAAGGGAAAAGAGATAGATTCATTGTTTACTTGTGCTAGATTGTTAGCCCTCTTGAAACAAAGATCTATAACTTAATAATCCTAAGCATAAAGCATTACACAATATCACCTTGTTTATTGGGTGAAGTATGGCCACCAAGAGCCTCCACAGTTTGACCTCCAAAGTCTCAACTTTATTAATAATCAAAACGAGTTACAAATCCTCCAGAGTTTCTTTGCTAAAAAGTCCATGAGGAATGAGGAAAGAAAGCCTCATTATATAGCAAAACAATAGCCTAGTCTACCCTAATTCGAATTGGCATGATGGAAGCCAATGCACCTAACACAAATCGAATTCCATGTCTAAATCCCAATCAACACTAAGCCAATCCAAGCTTTGGAGTCCATCTTCACCAAACAAGTCGAGTTTCATTGATTGAGATGAGGAGGTGGCCTCCACCTAGGCAAGGCGCCCCTCGCCTCTTCTTTGGAAGTATCACCATGCAATAAGTGAATGCCATGTGGTAGAACTCGAGCTCCAAGCCAAAATCACGTGGGCTACAATAGGTAATGCGTGAGTCTAGTGGGAGATCCACATCATACTTGATATAAATGCAAACTATCTTCAAAAGGAGCCAATCCTTGTGATTGCTCAATCTTAGGAGGGCGCCTACCATAGGCTTTAATACCAAACCACCAAACCATTTAATGATTGACATATCATCAAATCGAATTTTGCATGGAAGGAGGGCAAATTGCTTGGTGAAGACATGCTTGTGCTGACTGTTTACTCAACTGAATGATGACTGAGATGACTGGAATCTTCGTTAATGTCCAGTGCCATGTCAATTAGCCTTTTATTTTAATCCATTTGGATTATTTTGGAGAGATTTGGATTATCTCCAAAATAATAATTTTTAATACTTTAATTAACAATTTCTCTGTAACTGGGTTTTTTGAGAAATTATTAATTATGAGGCTGAATTGACATCCGAAACTTACGATAAACTGGTCCGGGGATCATGAATGATTTTTGGCTTAAGGTTCGAGCCTTCAATCACTGAATTCGGATCCCGGATGACTGACATATTACAAATTGAAATTTCTCCATTTAAACTATAGAGAAATTTATTTAAAATTTTAAAAAATAATTAAAATCAAAATCCGACGCCTCCGGTAAAAAAAATTCGAAATTTTTTCTGAGGGTCCTAGGGACCTAGGACATGACCAAAACCTATTCTAATAGTGTCTAGTAGGCTTATATACATCAGTTGGACTCTAATAACCCCCCATGGCTAAAATTTTCAAAATCGGGCATTCCAGCTTTGGATGAAGCGGGAGAAAACCTCATCGATTTTAGCTCGGCTATAGGCAAAGTATAATTGACAAGGGAAAAAACTCCCTGGAATAACTTAGTTGCTTAATCAAGTCATGGGGAATTCATGGGGAACCGAGACACTCAGAATCCTACTAGCACACTTTATTACAAACCCCATGGGGCCATGGTCATGTTGATTGAAAAACAAAACTGACTAGCCAAAATTGGCTAGGCACAAATGCTGGATCATCTGATACACTGGAGTACAAACATTCATCATGTTTGTCAAATGGCGGCTCTTCAGATAATCCAACTATGGTACAAAAAGTTGGTAACACAATCAACTTTCAATCAAGATCCAATCAATCCAGTTCAACTCCCTGTTGGTAGATGCGCCCCTCTCTTGGGATTTGTGCCCCCCTATGCATGATTTTTCTATTTAAAGGAGGCTTGGGCTCCATTGTTTCCATCTAAAGGTGGAAACTCTGCTCCTTTGTGTTGTAAATTTTTTTTTGTTCTTGATTTAATAAAGAGAAGGCTTTGGAGGCTACGTTGTGGGATCGTGTCAAATGTGTGGATGCTTGATGTTTCAAATCCCATGGAGGTAATCTGTGTCTTTTCATAAAATTTTGCTTATTGTTCGGATTTGCACTGACCTTGAAAGGAAATTTACTATTTCAGTAGGGTAAGGAATAAAATCTAAATTTTGTTTCTCATTATCAATCATATGAAATGCTTTGAACATTACGCATGTCTTGTTTGAATGTTTATGTTTATGGTCTTTTATATGATCCATATCAGTGCCATTTAATCCACTTGTGCAAGGTTTTGTTGTCAAGTGTTGTGGCAGGTAACTGGAGCTCATAGAGGAGGCATGCATGTTAGCTTTGTTGATTGTTTGAGTCACTTTAAAGGAAGCGTAGTCCCTCATGTTCCCACTCGCATGCGGTCTCCATTTGCTCAATCTTTCTCACTCAAAAACGAGTTTTCTCACCTTAGTTCAATCTCTCTCAAAATTTTCTTGGTTACTTGTTCCATGTTCTTCTAGATCTAAGCAAATTTTTGATATTTTAAAGAAGTAGATCTAGCTTTGTTTCATTAATGATATCACAGTATTAAATTTAAAATCTCATTGGTCATTAATGAAAAGTCTCTTCCTTAGTTTGCATCTAAAAATTGAAAGATCTTGTTAGTTAAGGAAGAGTGATTATATTGCAAGTGTGTGAAAGATACATCTAGCCTATTGGGACTTGCACGATTTGGTTTGCAACTTGAAAGAGGGCAGCCAAAGATCCTAACAAGACAAGCTTTCTAGCTTGTCTTACTAGTTCAAATTTTTATTTTTTTGTTTATCATTCAACTCATAATTTTTGCAATATTTTGTAGCAAGGCCAAAGACACTTTTAGAGTGTTTTTTGGCCATTTTTATACTAATAACACTCGCTGTTTTTCTAATATTTTAGCAAGTTTTAACATTTAAAGCCACCAAAAAGTTGGATTTGGAGGCTTCCGTGGCCATCCGGGGAGCTTGTGCTACCCCCTTTTGCTCTCTACAATTATTGTAAGTTGTATTAGTACCTAATGATAAAGGACCAGCAATAATTCTTCTTTTACTTTTGATGTAACAAAAAAATAAAGAAATCTCAGCAGGCTATCCCAGCACCTGCCCCCATCACCCTAGGGGGGATTCACACTTTTTTCCTCTTTTTACTTTTTCACATTTGTTTTAAATTAGTTTCTTTGTAGTTAATAGTAATTAAATCACAACACTAAGCACACAAACATCCCGAAAGGATTCTTTAGATTAAATTTACCTTTTTGTTGCATGCTTCTACAATTGTTCCAACAAACTTAATAAATTGTGCCCTTGCTTTCCTGAAGTACTACACCATTTTTTGGTGTGTGGAAAAGAAATTCTTGGGCTTTAGATTAGTTTACGTAACTCACATTTTAAATTTAAATAAAATTTACCAAGGCTTGAAACCCGAAGTATGCTCTTGACCGCTGCATCCTAGTCTGAACAGTTGGCTCAATCAGAAAAGGGTGTAGAGTGACTAGTTGTAATACGGAAATCCTACAAAGTCTCAATTCTGAGGATTTGGGAGGTCGAGTGAGGCTAACTATAGAGTCAACAGGCTGCCGTAAGAAGGTTCATCCTCGCCTGGTTGGACACTTGGTATAGCTGTCACAACGCCCATTCCAAAGGAGTGAGTCTAAGTTGGGCCAAACCAAAAATAAACCCATTCCTCTAATACGCATTAATAAATTAAAATTTACAACAAGCCTCTGCAATAATTTCACAACACAACACTGCAAGCATTCTCATTTATATTCTCAGCACTGGTCTTGATACTTTACAAAAATTTTATTCAATCATAAAATGTCGTGAGTTTATCTATATCATGTGTTGTGTTAATTAAATTTTAATTGCAAATTGTGCTTAGTTGTAATATTTTTGCGTATCCATCATTTAACTCCTAGAATAGCTTTTACTCTTTTTATATATATAATAGTTTAAAAGCTATAGTTTTTTTCATAGGGACCATCCCCCTTGGAATCGCTAGGAGTAGCCTAGACAGAGGAGTCAAGTAATCAGGTGATAGCACTTGACTCTGACTTGCCCCCAAGGACACACTGAGTGGGTTGAAGGTTTCTTGTCGCGTTCCTCCCAGGTGTGTATTAGGCGGCAACATTTTGGCGCCGTTGTCAGGGATAAATCTTTCTATTCTCGAGTCATGACCTTTGTTTCTTTTTGTTGTTTTTACTTTGTTTGATGCATCTTGTGAACCTTTAAAATTTACTCGGTCCATTTGGCGACTCCACTTTTAAACAATTCAACGAGGTATTCAACAAGAATAAATTCGAAAGGATTATTCAATTTCATCCCTGAACCTGTAAAGGTGTATAGGAGAAGATTGAATAAACAAAACTCTCGGAGAATCCTCGAAAATCTCAGACTTCACTCAATTTTAGATCTTCACCATCTATTTCAAGAATCTAATTTAGAAGAAGATATGGGTGATTTTTTCAGTCCATTAGATTTTACGGCAATCGTAGGTTACCCCCAAGTCGTAACTGAAAAGGAAATTGAAAAATTGCCTTCATTTCAGGGAAATAATGCAATAAGTGCCAAGGCACATCTAAAGATTTTTTCACAATGTTTTAATAAATGGTGCTTAAATGCTAAATTTGAGGATGTGCAGATGAAGTTGTTTGTGCTATCTTTAGAAGAAGACGCCTTTGACTGGTTCTCAGACTTAGATGCCACCAGCTACAAGACATTCAAAGAATTTGAAAAGGGTTTCTTAACCAAATGGGGAGATAAGAAAGAGGATAGATACATGTTAGCCTCACTTAACAACATGAAGAAGAATGAGAATGAGACCATGGAAGAGTTCAATAAAAGATTCAACAATCTCATCTCCAACCTCCATGCCGAGATTAAGCCTCCTGATGGCTCAATCCTCATACATTACATCGAATCTTTCAATGGAGAGATGAGATATCAACTTAGAGATAAGAACCTAGTGATCTAAAGAAAGCCCAAATCATAGCTGAAAAGATTGATAAAAACATGCAATCTTCAGGAAAGTCCAATATCCCAGGTTTCACCAGAGGTACTTCGTCAAGACAGTCAGACAGTAAAGATAAGACAGTAGCATCAGATAGTAAGGACCCAGTGTTACCAACTGAGCGGCCAAGGACTTTCGGTTGATTGAAAATTTTTGACTTCTCAAAAATTGTTGGGTATCTTCATCATATTCCTCAACAAGCCCGTGAAAGGTTGCCTAAATTCGATGGAAGTTATGAGATCTCTACTAAAAGGCACCTCGATGTCTTTAGGAAAATTTTTAATGAATTATCTATAACCCATGAGAATGTATGTATGAAACTATTGGCCTCATCTTTCCAAGGAAGAGCTAAGCTCTGGTTCTTGAATTTGCCAACCAATAACATTTCCGGATATGACATGTTTGAACATAAATTCTTAGAAGAATGGGGAAATGAATAGGATGATATATATTCTTCAAATCAAATCCATGATCAAAACCTTCCCCTTTCTGATCCTATGTTGAATCAATTAATAATCAATTATCAATTGAATTGTCAACATCCAAAGATGACCCCTACTGCCCAATTTCTTTTGATGATGAATCTCCTGCTTTTGAATCTATCAAAAATCAAATCCCTAATCATTGCATGAATGGCGAAATTTCAAATCAATTTTTAGGCAGCCCTAGTCTTGATCCTGAGAAAATTCCTGAGGTTGAGCTTTTAATCAGTGAGTCTATTGAGTTTCCTCCTGAAGAGAAACTCATTAGTCATTCTATCATTAGTGATCGTTCAATTTCTTATCACCTTATTGAAGAAGAAGAAAGTGGGGACATCGACCAAGATCCTTTTGTAGTGATTTCACGTGATCATTGTGCAAATAATCAGGATATAAATAAACTTGTTAATTTTCTCCCTGATCAATTAAATGAAAATGATCATTTACCCTCATATGAATTTAATGATAAATCAATGGAAGGTCAATCTCAAGATGAGGATGAGTTAGTAAATCACATTAGATGCTCTAATATTTGTTCTACTTCTTATAGTGACTTTAAGTTTTCCTTTTTCCATCCTTAATCAAGATAACTTTATCCATTTTTTGGAGTTAGATAGTTATGGTGAATCTTGTCCTCAGATAGTAAGTATTAGACTTGATCAAAAACTTGAAATCATTCCTAGAACAAAGAGTGTTACTTTGAAAGGTCTTTCCTTTTGTCATAGTCCAAGGTCAATTTTTTTTATCCATCTGGGAAAATGTACATATTTTCAATCCACCCTCCCGTCCCAACTTTCTCAATCTTCTTTGGGTTTGTGGTCTAGTCAATCTTTTGCTTTTGAAATTTTCAATAGGAAGTAGAATTGCCAAATAATTGGAGAAAAAGCACTTCATTTCCCTTTTCAGTCACTTTGGAACAATAATGCTTGTTGTCAATTTATCAATCATTCTTGGTGGCTAGAAAAGGTGTTTAAAGATCAGTTTCATCTTTTCTCTATTTTTGAGCATCAAGTGGGTTTGATTTTGATTTTTTGGCTTATAAGCTTTAATTTGTCTCCACTTGGTTTTTGTTTCATCATCAATCCCAACGAGAACCAAATTGAATATGTGAGAAAAGTGAATGAAGAAAGTAGTATAAGTCAAGGGAAGCCAAATTTTTCATCGCATATTTTCCCTCCATCCATCTCTAAGATTAACTTGCATAATTTTTATGATCCTATAAATTCTTTGATGGAGGATGTTTGCATCAGCCAGTCTTCTCTGTGGCATGATTTAATTTTGCACCATTCAAGCCCTTTTGAAAATTTTGAACAAATCAAGAAGATTGTGCTATCAAGTTCTTTAATTTTTAATCCAGCCCGACTTGTTTTATCAACGAAAATCAAAGAAGAATCATTAACCTGTTCGATGAATGGTTCAACTGGATTTATGATTTTACCTAGCACTTGTCGACCTGGTTAGAGTAGGGTAGGTAGGCTTTTGAATAAGCTCACTTGAGCAGTAGGATAATGTGAGTGCTTTTCTTTTTCTAAGTGTTGAGTGTCTTTCGAGTCTTTTGAGTTTCCTTGAGTGCTGAGTGTCTTCCTTTTTCTGAGTGCCGAGTTCTTTTATGCTGAGTGAGTTGAGTCTGCTCCTTTCCAAGCCTACTCATCTCCTGCATTAAAAATAATAAAATAAACATATTTAATTTTAGATTAGTATTTTATTTATGCATTTCAGTTTCTGCTCTAGATTAGATTTTCATTTTCAGCTTTTTTTATTTTTATTCCATACATGCATCACGTGGTAGGTTGCTTTCATGTGTGTAGGAATAGGTACACTTGAAAATAAAGCAAAACAAGTAGGTGTTGGATTGAAGATCGATGCAGTTTGTGTTGGGGACCAGAGATTCTGAGGTTCTCAATCACTCTCTCCCTTAGAGCACTTGTCCCAGCTGGAGCCAGATGTTATCACATCCATAGTAGCTGGGCTACCATGATTGCAGAGCAACCATCTGCATATTTTTGAGCTTTTCCATTACACAGTTTCAATGAGATTGACTATGATGAGCCATGTTATTTATGATCACTCACACATCAGAGCAACCCTATATCAGACATGCAGTAGACCTTGTGCCAAGGCTGAGCCTCTTGACCTCAGATTTGATGACTGAGATGACCTTTTATTCCATACAAATGCAATACAGTGTTTGCAGCTTCAGCAGCAGTGTTCTCAATGGTTACAGTTGGGTCCAGATAGCAGATACAAGTATATGGCTCAGGAGGTATACAATGTGCATTGGTTTTATTATCTTGCTCTTTTGGTCATTTTGATAACTTGACTTGGTATATAGTGATCATGATCTGGCAGTCTATCTATATAAAAATAAAAATGGTTGTCATTAATAATCTATATGGTTGTATTACTTGCACTTAGAAGCTCTTGCTTTATACTCGATGGTTTTACCCTCATAGGAGTGTTGACATGATCATTCCCACCTTTATGGCTTGCTAGCTTAGGCATCACCTTCACTTTCACCATCCATCTGTTGCCTTCCATTAGAGGAAATTTGGGGTCCAAAATGGGCCTTATAAAAAACTATGCCATGGATGAGTTCCATTTCTCAAACCAATAGAATTTCAATAACTTTGGTCAACCATTATGGTTGAGTTGGCCATATAGAAGTCAAAGACGCTTATGTGTCCTAATTTTATTTGACAATAACTAACTTCATATAACACTCACCTTGGTTAAGATTTTGAAAAGTTCATCTCGAAATATGATAAATATACTTGAAATAATAAATATAGAGTATTTTATATTATCACTACTTCTAATTTCTTTAAAATATAAATCTCACATTAGTTAAAATGATAGTGGAGTAATTTGAAATAATAAATATAAAGTATTTTATATCAATGTTGAAAAAGTTGGCATCAAGACTCTATCCAGGTAAGTATGCTAACACCTTCCTGCAATAGCATCAACCGCTTACCTACTATGTGGTGCAATGGTCAGGGAGACTCTATAGATGTGAATTTCCCACACACAAGACTGTCTGGAAAACCCGAGGAGATTAAATATTGACCATCCAAGCCTGCTAATCGGAGTGGATGTGTACGAGCCTCAGAAACCGGATTCGTTCCAAACCCTTGCCGTGTCCCGAATCGGTCGAATCGGACACGATTCGATATGAATTCATGTCCGATTCGACCTTGCATCGAATCCTAAATCGGGACACGCACTCAACAACGAATCGGACATGCATTTACAACGTGTCCCGACTGTCGGACATGTACCTGAAAAACAGGACACGTTTTTGGCGGAAAAGGGCGTCCGGGTTCACTTAAAAATAGAAATTTGCCTTTCTTTTTGTCATTTGCAAGGAAGCATTTGGTTGAGAGTGAGTTGTATGTGCAGGTGAAGGAGATTTGAAGGCTATCCATCGTTTCCAAGCGATTCCAAGTGCATTCCGGTGGATTTGTGGAGAGGATTGCAAGCTCAACCATCACAAAAGAAAAGGAATGTCTCAATCAACTAGGGCAGGAGGTAGGGGGCAAAGGAGAGGGAGAAATGCACCATCTAGGGCCTCCCCTCCTATTCCACCAAGCACAAGCGGTTCTCCTCCTCCGTCAAGTGCTCCATCGGCTGCTAGTGGAGCTCATTCTATGGCTCCACTTAACCCTGTTTTAGCAAGACAACAAGCCCAAGAAAAAAAATACCCTTTGTGGAAGTATGTGACAAGGAAAGATGGACCCGGGGCAAAGCTTGGTGGGGGAGGCAATGTGTCTTGGAGATGCAATTTTTGCAAGCATGAGTTCATGAGCACATATTTCCGGGTTAAGGGCCATTTGTTGGCCCTTCCTTCTTGTGGGATTTCTTCATGCAAAGCGGTGACTGTTCACCAAAGGAGGGATATGGAAAGAGAGGATCATGTTGGCTTAGGGAAGGTGGCAGCAGCAAGCAAGAAAAAAGAGGATGATCCTCTTCCATTCTTGAGGAAGTTCTCTAGCACCAAGCCTCCATTTCCACCTAGCATTCATGGGCGTGGGCGTGGGGATACTTATCAAACAAGAAAGAGGCAATCTATAGGTGGTCCAATGGATAGGATTTTCCAAAAAGAGGCGCGAGAAGAGGTAGACCTTACTATTGCATTTTTCTTCTACCTCAACTTCATTTCATTCAATGTTGCACGGTCACCATTGTATTTTGAGACGGTTAAAACTATCTTGGAACGAGCTCCAAATGGTTATGTGCCTCCTGGTTCAGAGAAGCTTAGAACCACATTGTTGGTTAAAGCAAAGAAGGAGGTAGATAAAATTCTTGAGCCAATTAGATCAACATGGCCCTCATCCGGTGTGAGTATTGTTTCTGATGGATGGACGGATCCCGCACGCCATCCACTCATCAATTTCATGGTATCTTCCCAAAATGGACCGGTGTTCTTGAAAGCGGTTGATGCTCTTGGCGAATACAAGGATGCACAATTTATGGGTGATTTATTCATCAAAAGCATTGAAAAAGTGGGTGTTGAGTCGTGTGTACAAATCATCACGGACAATGCACCTGTTTGCAAGGCTGCTGGCATGATTGTGGAAGCTAAATATCCACAGGTATGTTCATTTTGGACACCTTTCATTTCTAATTTGCTCATTGTTTGAATTTGGTCATTGCAATGTTAGTGTTGTAGAGTCATTGATACATGCTTTTATTGCTCTTACAGGTTTTTTGGACACCTTGCATTGTCCATTCCTTGAATTTAGCACTGAAAGCCATTGCTTCGGATGTGGCATGGATTGACAACCTTATTGAGGATGCACGCCATATCCGTAACTTTGTACAAAACCACACAAATGCCCTCACCATCTACAAACAGTACACACAGCTTTCATTGCTGAAGGTTGCAGATACTCGGTTTGCTTCCTCATTCATCATGCTCAAGAGGTTGAGGGAGGTCAAAACCGCTCTTGGGTCCATGGTGATTTCAGAGTTTTGAGCTTTTTGGAGAAAGACGGATCAGGCTGCTTCACAAAAGGTGAAGGACTTGGTGTTAAATGATGGTTGGTGCGACACGGTGGATCTTACTATTAAGATCATGGAGCCAATCATTTCTTTGTTGCGGTATGCAGACACGGACCAGCCCATCCTAGCAGAGGTTTATGAGGGGTGGGATTCCATGATTGAGTCCATGAGGTCCATTGTCATGGAGAATGAGTGTCCCGAGTATGGGACATCGGCAGAGAACTTATGGACCATTATTCGGGATATTCTTATCTCCAGGTGGGATAAGAATTGCACACCTTTGCATTGCTTGGCCCACTCCTTGAACCCCAAGTTCTACACTCAGGAGTGGCTCACTGGTGGATCGGGGGCCTCACACAGAGTCCCTCCTCACATGGATGCAGAGATTGCAAATGGGAGGAAGATAGCACTTAGACGGCTATTTCAGGATAGAGACATGCTTGAGGAGGTGGAGGATGGCTTTGTAGATTTTTCCACTGGCACTGGGAGATTTGGAGGCTATGATGTGCTTAGAGATAGGGAGGGTAAGACACCCTATCGTTGTTGGGCAACTCATGGGGCAACATCCCCTATTCTACAGAAGTTAGCCTTCAGGGTCATCTCTCAAGTTACATCATCCTCTTGTTGTGAGAGGAATTGGAGCACATATGGGAACTTGTACAGTGTGAAGAAGAGCAGGCTTGAGCAGTCCAGGGCAGAGTCGATGGTGTATGTGCACTCCAACCTTCGTCTTATTTACAGGAAGAGGGAGGAGTGGGTGAAGGGAAAGACAAAGATGTGGGATGTCTTTCCTGATGATATGGGTTTGGACAGCAGTACTAAGTTGGCATTAGCCAACATGGATCTTAATGATCCAGTGCTAGAGCCGGTCACTTTTGATGATAGTGATCATACAGAGGGGTCATCCTCCACAGCAGCAGATGCAGATCGTCAGATGGGCAGAGAGGAGGAGGAGGGGGAGGAGGATGAGGATCAGGGCAGTGGCAGTGGCAGTGATGAGTATGTTGATTCAGGCATGGAGGAGGACTACTGACATATGGGATTCTCCCATCTTGATCCACCCCTTTTTGTATTTACTATTAGTCTATTTGGCATTTTCCAGTGGCCCAGTGCCTAGTGGCATTCCGACATATATGTATACATTTTGATTTTGATGACTTAATGAGAAATATGGTTCCGACATGCATCTGTGTCTCATTGTGATTTGTGAATGACAAATGTGTTGTGAATCGTGATTTGTGAATGACAAATGTGTAATCATTAATGTGTTTTTATTCTAATTTCTATTGAATATTTGTAAATGTTGTAGTTTCTAAATATTTTTGGATCTATATGTCTATATTTTTAAATTTTAATATATTTAAAAAAATATATATATATGTATATAAAACGTATCCTACGTGTCCTGATTTCGGGGGTCACCGTGTCCGTGTCGGACTCTCGTATTTTCGTGTCCTACGTGTCCCGTGTCCCCGTGTCAGGTGACTTTGGTACGAGCTTTTTCCCTTATAGAGGCAGTAATACGATTAGCTGCAAATAATGCATCGAATCCATTATCCGTAATTATTACACAATAATCTGCATAGTTCAATGGAGCGTTATAATTATAAAGATTTAGAGAGGTAATGGACCTTATGACTAGGTCGATAGAAGTTTAAGGGAGCACTAGCTTTATAGTAAGCAAGTGGGGGTCTCTAGGTATGACATATATTTTTCCTTGGTAGTTTCATTTTCAATATTGGTAGAGAGTGGATGGTAAATATACTTGAAATAATAAATATAGAGTATTTTATATTATCACTACTTCTAATTTCTTTAAAATATAAATCTCACATTAGTTAAAATGATAGTGGAGTAATTTGAAATAATAAATATAAAGTATTTTATATCAATGTTGAAAAAGTCGGCATCGACAAAAAGTCGGCAAGGGTCCCAAATACAACTTCTCGGCAACATCGACGAAAAAATCAGGAAAAATCGACAAAAGTCGACAAACATTAAAAAATACAAAATACATTCAGTTTTTTCAGAATTTTAAACATATAATGCAACAATAACATCAGATAAACACATTGGAACATAAATATGGAGAAAGCGCTAATATATAGATGTAGTGGATGCAAAGAAATCGAAGCGGTTTGATTTCAAATTTCAAAGACTCAAACTGTTAAAAAATACATAAAAGTTTACAATTTTAATGAAAAAAATACATATTAAAGATTCCAAACCACTAGAGACAAAATTGAAAAAACATAATCATCAAAACCACTGTCTATGTTGAGATCATACTCATGAATAGCACCATGTTCCCCCATCTCTAGGCTCTAGACCTTGCCTCTACCTCCAATCTCGAAGTTGATCCTCCAAGGACATCAATTAACACCCTACAATTTTGATGAAACTTCTTAATCTAAGCATTAAAATAAGGTAGAAAGAGCTTCCCATGCTTAATAAGTGATTTTGCTAGACTGAAGGGTACATTTTTTATTAAGGTCACGACAGAGGAATTCAATCAACTTCAACAATCAGGCATTGACACCACCAATATCAAGGTACATAGAGAGTTTGATGTGCTTCATTAAATTCCAATCCCTTACCCACATACATGATAGAACCCACTGGAAACGTTGGAATCCTGAAATCCTGAAAACCATGAAGTCTGTTGAATTCTGAATGGGATCTAAAATTCTACTTTTTGTATATGAAGTCCGATGAGGTTGGAACCACTCTCAAACATCCTGAAACAATTAATGGTAATGTTAAAAATTTAAGTAAAAGGATGGAAAATGAAAGATAAAGAGAATGTCACTTTTACTATTGTTGACATCAATGTCGCTTGTACAAAACTCATCAAATTTAAAAAATAAAAACCGATTTTTTTAAACTGTGAAAAATCTTCAACGATTTTTTCCAAAAAGTCACGATTTTTTCAAAATTTTAAAAATCGCGATTTTTCCTAGCCGAAAAATCGGCGACTTTTTCAATGTTTTATATTATCACTACTTCTAAATTCTTTAAAATATAAATCTCACATTAATTAAGATGATAGTGGAGTAATTTTGAAATAATAAAAGCATTTATATAACTAATCTCTTAAAAATAAAAATAAATAAATTTAAAAAAGTGTCATAAATAAAAGAAAAATAGGAGAGAGATAAAATGATATTTCTCTATTTTTGCGATAACTTTATCCTCTCAACTCAGAATTTGACGTTTTTGGTACCATTGAAAAGGTCTCATCGATACCTTTCCAATGGTACCAAAAACGCCAAATTCCGAGTTCGGAGGAGAAAGTTAACGAAAAAATAGCGAAATATTATTTTATCTCTCTCCTATTTTTCTTTTATTTATGACACTTTTTTAAATTTATTTATTTTTATTTTTAAGAGATTAGTTATATAAATGATTTTATTATTTCAAGATTACTCCACTAGTATATTAATTAATTTGAGATTTGTATTTTAAAAGACTTCGAAGTAGTGATCATATAAAATAAAAATAGTGATTGTTTATTTTTAGTATTATTGTAATTATATTTTTTCATTATAATTTTAGTTTAAAATTTTATTCAATATATAAAAAGTAGTGGTAGATTTATTAAAAAATTAAATAAATTATAATATAAATCTAAAACATTTACCACTATATCATTTATTGTGTGTGCACACGAATCTAAACCTTTCATTATTATTTTCAACCATCGTCTCTTAACTCTACACAAACCCAGCATACTTGTCAACTACCATTAATGAGATATTATAGGTTGACCTTCACTAGATAACACCTTTAACTTAGTGTGACATGGCATATTTGTAGTGTGACGTGGATTTTTTTATTATTTTCCTTAGGAGGCCCATTTTAGACCCCAAATTTCCTCTAATGCCTATCTTTTTGTTTCTACCCTAACTTACATCTTAGCCTGTGATATGGAGGACCTCCCCATTTTTGTCTCTGTGTTGGATAGCATCCACGTTAGTTTCGTGTCTCGGCTCTGAGTTGGCAACAAAACTTGCCTTTGGTGAGTTGGATTTTATACCTTGATCACTCTAGTCGATTGCCCCGATGTGTGGTCTTGATTGTGGAAGTCCCCCTAGTTACTTGAGTTGTGTTGGCTAAAACCTGAAGCAAATTGTACTACATATGGAAATTATTGTTGTATCTTGTAAAGCCCAATGAAAAGGGCTGTGAAATGGAAATGAAATTTAATGAAATGAAATGTAAATGCACCCCAAATGAAAGCTGCAATTAGTTGTGCTTCTAAGCGCATGCAAAATCCCAGAGGGGTCCTAAAGGCATAAAAAACAATGGATAAATGTATGCTAAATCTAAAGATTGTTGGCCAATGAAATGAAAGGCCCAAATAAAGCAGTGGTTAAGTATTTGCCAAATCTAAAGACTGCTGGCCTTAAGTGAAATTTTCTTCATTGAGCCTACGGGTTATGATATGAGATGGAGCAAGGGACAACTAATTCTAAGTGTCCCTTAGAACCTCAAGTTACGGTTAGTCGGGCACCTAGTTCATGACGGTTCTAGTAGTATACATATTTCCAAGGTTGAATAAGCACTATTCTAAACAACTCACCCATTTGTGAGACACCATCATTTCTTGTGTATTCTTTGTCCCACACATGCTTAAGTGTGTAATACCTTTTCCTTTATCCAAAGTATCATAGTGTTGAGTTAATCACGTCATTCCCTTTTCCTAGCCTTGCATTCTTAGCCTTTACCCTCTGCTAGCAAATTGATCATGTCTACAAAGTGAGTATATTCTTGAGGTTCTCTTGTAAGTAAACTATTATTTAAATGGATGAATTATTATAATGAAATGTTAACTACCAGTGAAATGATGCTTAATGCTTTAAATTATTGCTATGAGAATGATTAAAGGAGCATGTCTTAACCATTTGCACTTGCAGCAGCAGGCTCTTCTAGCCTGGGTCATATTTTGATCAGTTTTGACCTGGTCAAACCTAGTTTGACCAAGTCAACCTTGGGATCCGTGATGAGTTGGACCAGTGATACTATATGATGATGATTTATGGTCCTTAATGCACCTTATTGTGGTTCCATACAATGGACACAGGTTTCAGATGATGGTTGATGTATTTTTTTATTGATTATTATTGTCTCCAAACCATTATATTATTATTGTCCGGGTATGGTTGAATCCGGATGCTACAGATGATTTTACAGGATGCCACAGGGTGTATGAGTAATCATCCTTAGTAGATTTGGGTCTTCTGGATCCATTGGGACACTATATTTACAGTTTCATACACTTTCAGGGATGATATGAGCATTTTTCCACCAGTTGACCAATTTGGCCATGCTGAGCTGGCCTGTCCAGCAAATGGTTGGAGGCAAGTCGTTTCCTAGGGCGCTACAGAGGAAAGGGGTGGCCCAGCCACTTGTTATTACCATATTAACCCCCTTCCGGACATGATGGTATAGTCATATTTTGTGCCCAGGCACATTAGAGGAAATTTGGGTAAAAAATGGGCCTCCTAAGGAAAATAATAAGAAAATAATAAAATAATAGTAGAGAGAGTAAAAAAACTACTTTTTTGGATCGTATTTTCAACTTATCTCCTTGTAGGTTTACTCAAATTTCAAGTGGGAGGACTCGTTGGATGCATAATTAAATTATGCATCCAACGAGTACCCATGTTGCATACTTTTAACAACATCCACACCATGAAAAATCGAAAATACATTAAAAAACGTGTTTCTAGTGAGAGAAAACACGTTTTTTAATGTATTTTCGATTTTTCATGGTGTGGATGTTGTTAAAAGTATGCAACATGGGTACTCGTTGGATGCATAATTTAATTATGCATCCAACGAGTCCTCCCGCTTGAAATTTGAGTAAACCTACAAGGAGATAAGTTGAAAATGCAATCCAAAAAAGTAGTTTTTATTTTTTCCCTCCAATTTTTTTAGGTGCTCCCTTTTTTAATTTTAAAGCATTTTGATTTGCTAATCCATGATGACATGGAATTTGTATTATTTTTGGAAGGCCCATTTTAAATTGAAATTTCCTCTAATGCCAGATAGTTGTTTTCAGGAAGTTTGATGGATTTTGAGGTGGGATAAAAATGGAATTAAAAGGTCATTAAAAAAATCGATTTGGGAAATTGAGGCAAGTTTTTGGCATGTGGTCTGCTCAGAGGTCATCTATGGTGTATCCCCCTCCTTCCAGATCAGTTCGCAGCATTCAGTGGGGTCCACACAGTTTCCAGGGTGTATTTTGATGTATTCTTCTCTCAACTGAGGGGGCTAGGATTTGATCATTTGTTCACTTGGACATGTCATTGAGTCATATGGTATATTATTTTCAAGGCTGCATGGGAACGCCCCTCACCCCCTCACTCCCGCTCCCGAAGCTCGCTTCCTTCGGAAGCTCACTCCCAAAATGCTCCCAGTTTTGGGAGCATTCTCCCAAGGCGCTCCCGAGGCGTTCCCCGCCTCTCCTATACTAACAGCTCCTATACTAGGTTGATCATTTGATCACAACGTTATAGTACCTCCCTTCATTGCCAAGCTCATATAAAAGTAGTTATGGTTGATCATTTGATGATAATGTTATAAGTTATAACTACTAGATGATTGATGTTATATGGTTTAATCCTAAGCAACTAGGAATCGCTCTACCCCCCCCCTCGATTCGCTCCCAATTCGCGATCCGGAAGGAATCGATCCCGTAATCGTGATTCCTCATCGATTCCTCCCAAAATCGATTTTGTAATTCGCGATTCCCTTGGCAAAAAACAATCCCTGGTTTTCCAGGGATCAATGAGGAATCGATCCGGAATCGACGATTCCGGATCGATTCCTCATCGATCCCTGAGTGATTCCGGGATAAAAAATCGCTCCCGAATTCGCTCCCACGGGATTGGCGGACTCAACCATAATTTTTTTATTTTTTGCATTTTTTTTTGTTTTTTTGGATGCGCTAGCGTTACTTTGGGCCTGTTATCACCTATTTTGCACCATAGTTGGATTATCTAAAGAGCCGCCATTTGACAAACATGATGATTGTTTGTACTCCAGTGTATCGGATGATCCAGCATTTGTGCCTAGCCAATCTTGGCTAGTCAGTTTTTGTTTTCAGTCGACATGACCATGGCCCCACGGGGTAAGTGTGCTAGTAGGATTTTGAGTGTCTCGGTTCCCCATGACTTGATTAAGCAACTAAGGTATTCCAGGGATTTTTTTCCCTTGTCAATTATACTTTGCCTGTAGCCGAGCTATAATCGATGAGGTTTTCTCTTGCTTCCTCCAAACCTGGAATGCTCGATTTTGAAAATTTTAGCCATGGGGGGTTATTAGAGTCCAACTGATGTATATAAGCCTACTAGACACTATTAGAATAGGTTTTGGTCATGTCCTAGGTCCCTAGAACCCTTAGAAAAATTTTCAAAATTTTTTTACCGGGTCCTCCGGTTTTGGGTTTTTAATTATTTTTTAAATTTTAATAAATTTCTCTATAGTTTAAATGGAGAAATTTCAATTTGTAATATATCAGTCATCCGGGATCCGAATTCAGTGATTGAAGGCTTGAACCTTAAGCCAAAAATCATTCATGATCCCCGGACCAGCTAACCCTAAGTTTCAGACAATTATTTGGCCTCATAATTAATATTTTCTCAAAAAATCAAAAAATGAGAAATATTAATTAAAATATTCAAAAAATAATAAATTGGAGATAATTTAAATCTCTCCAAAAAAAAGGCCAAATTGAATAAAGTAAAAGTCAAAATGACATGGCAAAAAGCATTTATGATGATTGGAATCTTCACCCACCTAATTCAGATCAGTTTCGGAGCACTGTGAGTGATCTACAGTTGAGAAATTCGCCCTCTCCTTTAGCTTGACGTTTTTGTGATGTGGAGGATTGCTATTTGATGGATGGAGTTTACAAGAAGGGATGGGGGGCGCCTTGCCTAGGTGGAGGCCACCTCCCCACCCTAATTCATTGCAAACTCGAGTTAGTTGGTATGTTATCACTCCAAGCCACATTTTGATTGGTTGGTGACTGGAATTTGGAGTTTTGTCAAGTATTATTGGCTCCCTTAGTGCCAAATTCGAATTAGGGTTTTAGCTTAGTTATTTTTCTATAAAGAGATGCCATTTTGGCCATTCTCTCATGGAGATTTTGAGCATGAGCACTTTGCCCAAAAATCATTGTAATATTTGTTTAAGTTTTGAATAAAATAGTGACTTTGGAGGTCCATACAAGAGCTTTTGGGGTTGTCTTTCACATTGCTTGGTGACATCTTTCTCACCTTACCTTTTACTTCAAGCTTTTCATTATTTAGTATATGTTCTATAATTGTTAGAAATGTACTATTCGGTTTGGCTTGTTTAATGTGTAAGGGTTTTGCAAGATTCACACAAGGTGGAGAATGACTTGGAGATCAAGTTACTCTTTGCCCATCAATGGCTATTAGCACCTAATCAAACTTTTTTGCAGGTTCCCAAAGGATCTTTTTATCTCAAGAGAAGAAACGAATAGGAGATTTTGGCCTCTTCCTCCATCAACAAGCATTTTCAAAACACGTTACCTTGGTTACCCTAGCTTCCATCTTCTAGCTGTCTAGTTTTCCCCATTGAATCTCCCTTTTTTGACTTGATTTGATAAGCCTCTCCCTTCATCCATTTGCTCCAACCTTGCTCTTCATCCATTCATCCAACCTCCTCTTGCCATCTCTTTTTTCTCCTTTTCAAAACCATCCTCCTTAGCTTTTATTTGGCCCTAGTTTTCCCTCTTTCATCCTCCCTTTTGTTTTTGTCTTCAAAGCCTTCCTCTTTCCCTCCTCTTTGCCCTCTCGTCTTGTATCCTTCCTCCTCTTCGTCTATCTTCAAGAGAGCCCTAAATTCACAAAAAAGCAACAAATAAAAACTTGTTAAGTGTTAATTAGTAGCTAGTTTGCATTCTTGTTAAAGAGTTAGTGGATAGATCTCACATTTTGCATTTTATTGTTAGTCACATTCTCTTTGAAAAGTTAGCATTTTGGCATTTTAGATCTCATAGCTTGCATTCATTTAGCTCATAGGGTAGTGAAAATTTTGCATTTAGCTTGCATTTGTTTGCATTTTCTTTCTCACTTAAAAGATAGATTTTATATACCAAAAATATTTCAAAATTTTTATGTTTTAGATCTCTTTCCATCATCTTTTAGGCATATGTTGTTTGCTGGTACGTTTTACATTTATGCATATTTCGAAATAAAATCTCATAAATCTAGTTTTTTCAAAGTCTTTTATAGATTTTAGTCTAAATAGTTTCATTGTTTCATCTTTTGTGTAGGTTATTTTGAAAGAAAAGAAGTGCTTTGGGAGAACAAGACTCAAGGAAGATCAAAGATCAAACCAAAGAGAAGACTTAAACCAAGAAGACAAACCATACGCACTATCCTTTATAAAATCCCTTAAGGGCTTCCAAGTTTGATCTTTTTTTAAATTTCAATTTCAAAGTCCCTACAAGGGTTTCACTCCCAAAAGCATTTGTACTCTCTTAATAAAAAGCTGAGTGGAGGAGTCCTCCACTTATTTGGGTCTTTCTTCCCCATTTGGGGAAGAGTGTTGTGCATGCTTAGTTTAGATCTCCTCTCTTCAAGTTCATAGATTAGTCTCTATTTTTGTACTTATATTATACTCCATTTCCAAGTTTTGACTAGAGTAAGCAAACTTTGGGATTGCATCCCAAAGGCCACATAGCTTTGTGGTAGCTTCTCGTTCCCCATTAGCCTCCTTGCCGAAGTTTCAACTAGCTGGAAAGTCTCAAGGACTAGTGGTTCTAGTGATTAACCTTGTTCGGAGGTAGATCCCACTTTTAGATTAGTACTATTTGATAGAATACTAAGTTTATTTTCAGTTTATTTCAAACATCTTGTTATAATCTTGCTATCATCTTTTTATTTTCAGTCATTTTAAAGCTTCATATTTGTTCTTAAAGTTACAACTGCTTCTTTTTCATAAAAAGAACTAAAGAACCTTGAATTTGGCCAAATCCAAGTCAAGAGCACTCTCTGTCGGAGAGCATTTAGTTGTTGCATTTTCCTTGCATTAGGCATTTAGATTAATTAAAGTCTCTTGAACTTTGGTCTTAAGACTAAGTCAAGAGCGCTCTCTATCAGAGAGTTGAACTGTGCTTTAATAATAAAACATTCCAACTCACACCCCTTCATAATTAATTTATCTTGGTCGATTATTCAACACCTGTATGCTCTGCCAACCTAAAAGGGTTGGGCTAGTACTCAGAAAGGTGTTGGATTTGCTAATCTCACAAGTGATGATTTAATAAAACTTTACCCCAACCAACGAACCGGCGTTGCTTTTCGAGATTTACTGAGGAAGTTTCCTGAAACAGGTGGTGCTGAAATCCCGCTGTCAGACTCAAGGGTGGTCAAGCCAACTGAACACTTACCCTTTTGCAATCTGGGTGGCTTCGACCTATCATCTAAGAGGTTACCAGTATTATTTCCGGACTTTTGATATCCTTGTTCTTAGCCTAATAATCAAGACCATTAAAACTTTAATTTATCAAGATAATTTGCACAACGATCTCACAAACAGTACCTTTCAAGACCCACACATTCAGCATCACATCTTTATTATTCTTTGACTCCATAAGGCACTGGTTATTCAAAATTCATATCTTGATCAGGACCATTTGTCCTTGTGGTTTTACTTTATCTTGTGGATGCATTTTTGAACTTCAAATCTTGAAACGTACTATCATTTTGATATCTTATTTAGCAACATGGATTGCATCTTATCTTGTTTATCACATTTATATTTTGGTCTCATCACAAAAAATCCTAAACAACACCCATCCGCATCATACCATACACTTAAAACATTAAAACACATTGAGCCACAGTCAACTCTTTGTAGGGACCAATGTTTTAATAACCGAAACCGGTAATGAACCGAAGCGGTTTGATTTCAATGAACCGGACTATTAAAAAATACAAAAAAAATTACAATTTTAATCATAAAAATTATATTTAACATTCCAAGCTATATTTCAAAGCATTAGACACATAATATGCATATTTGAAAGTGAAACCATTAGACTAGTAGACACATAATATGTAAAGTCTACTCATATATATAAATCGGAAATCCATAAACCATGTATGGGTCACAAAATGGCACCAAGTGCACTACATACTCATAGTAAAGTCTCATAGCATATATGCCATATATCTCAAATTCTGAAACAAAATACAATATAAATGAGGCTCTATATCCTCTAGAGTCTACAGTCCAAAATGAAAAAACATGATCAATGATGAGTCATGACTCATAACTAATCAATCATCAAACTCAGCACCACTGCTAGAAATGGAATGCTCAACATCAACATATGGCTCAGACTCCTCGGAGTCTGACTCCTCACGAACATCTACGACCCTAGCAGTAGCACTAGTAGAAGCACGGGCTGTATGGCTAGGTCGGCTACTGCCAGTGCCAATGCCACCATCATTGTCCGCCATGCCTGGATCCTGTTCTGCACCTGCATCTCCTACTCCCAATGGATCAACATCCAAAGCCAAGTCATCTGTGACTGCATCAATATCAAAATCGGGACCAAACTCTGGCTGTTGGGTCTCCTCTACCCATTCTGAGGTTGGATCAATATCATCCAACACAATGGGATCTGTATCAGGTCTTTTGTTTAGCAATTGGTTGCGCCTTAGTCGGAGGTTGTACTGCACGAAGACAAGATCATTCAACCGTTTTTGTTCCAAACGGTTTCTTTTCTTCGTGTGAATCCTCTTAAAGACGGACCAATTGCGCTCACACCCGGAAGCACTGCAAGTCTGACTAAGGATACGAATTGCAAACTTTTGTAATAGACCACAATGGCTGCCAAATGAATCCCACCAATTTGCTGCATGGACAAATTAAATTTAACAAATTAGATTGTGAATTGAACATAAACAACTTAAAGTTAAAAGTTAAAGCTTAAACAATTGAACTTAAAGTCTTAAGCAATAAAACTTGAAATTGTTTACTTGGTTGGTCGCAATCTCTCATCTTTATTGCTACGCTTTTTCCAAAAGCGCCCGTGGCTCTTTTGAAAGAGGTAAGTTGTCGATGTACTTCCATCTGGTCATTCTCATCAGGGATCATGCGCTCTATGCAATCATACAAACCATCTTTCACCTCCCCTGTTAGATCATCTCCTAGCCGAGTTCTATAATGATACTTTGGGTTCAAGAAAAACCCAGTTGCATGTATAGGGCGATGGAGTTGATTGTTCCATCTGTTATCAATGATCTCCCAAATAGGCCCATACTTGGCTACTCTATCTTTGTATGCTGCCCTTATCTGCTCCTTTGCCTGATCCATAGCCTCATAAATGTAACCCATTGCCAATTTTTCCCCATCCACCAACCGCAACACCTTAACAAGGGGCTCAGCAATTTTCACAACCTCTGCTACTTTTTTCCAAAATGCACTATCATTAACTCTTTTTTTGGTGTCTTTTGCATCTTGCTTACGGGCCCACTTAGATGAATTCCATTCATCACATGAAAACATCTTCTGCAAGTTTTGTTCTTGGGAAATGAGAGATTGCAATGTGAGGAAGTGTGTTGCAAATCTCGTGATGGCAGGCCTAACAAGTTCCCTGTTCCCAGTGCTTTTCCTCATTAGGTTCAAGACCCATGCATGGTTGTAGATGTATTTTGTAATGCTCTTTCCATGCTCTACAACATTCTTGACCCAATCCAGTTTGCCTATATCCTCAAGCATGAGGTCTATGCAGTGTGCAGCACATGGGGTCCAAAATATGGTTTTGTGTTTATTCTCTAACATCTTACCAGCAAGAACATAATTAGATGCATTATCTGTGATGATTTGAACAACATTTTCCACCCCCACCTCCATAACAACTTCATCCAAGAGTTGAAATAATAGGGTTGCATCTTTCACCCTATCAGATGCATCAACTGATTTCAAAAACATGGTTCCTTGTGGGCAAGAGACAAGGAAATTGATGATAGTACGGTTCCTTATATCAGTCCATCCATCTGACATGATGGTACATCCCGTAGTGGCCCATGACTCTTTAAAACCCTCCAAGTATTCATGTATGGACATAACTTCCTTATGCAAAAGTGATCCCCTCAACTCATGCATACTAGGGCCTTTGAAGCCCTTACTAGCTGGAAGAACAGAATCCCACATGGGTTGATAATAAGCTGAGCGAGAAGCATTGAAGGGAATATCTGAATCATACCACCATCTAGCTATGTACTCATGAGCAACTACTTTGCATTGCTTCTTCCAATGCTCATCTAAGGTGGGCTGAATGTGGGTTGGTTGAGATTGAGAAGCATTGCCACTTGGAAAGGAGGGGGAAGGTGAAGAATAATAATGCTGAAGGGTCTTCTTCTTTTTAGGCTGATTTTCTCCAATGTTTTGGGTCTTTTGACGAGAGGGAGGAACATACTGGAAGGGGTCCCTAGCAATGGTAGAAGGGGCAAAGGAAGATCCTTCAAAATCATGTAAACCAGATGCCCTCCTGGCAGCATTTGCAAGTTCCCTCTTCCTCCCAATTTCAGCTTCTATTTCTTTATGCCTAGCCTTCTCTTCTTGATATTTTTTAAGTTGATTTAATATCTCAACTCTAATCTCCCCAATCACATCATCCGGTGCATCACATGGGAGAACTTGGCCTCTTATCCCAGCCAAGTGTTGCTTCACCCTATGAATGCCCCCCCCACCCATGTCTTTGTGGCAATATTTGCAAAACATTTCCCCCTCAACACACTCAACATGGACCCATGCAGCATCTTTCACTCTAGGAGCCATTGGGAAATTTGAAAATAGATTCTGCAAGTACAAAATAATGGAAAAAAAATGAAAATGTGCAAAACAGATTTAAATTTTAAATTTAAAAAAAAAAAACAATTATGAGTTTGCAATGTGCATTTGCTTACAAATTTAAAAAAACAGTGCCATAAACAGGCTAACAGCAAGCATACTCAAACAGAAACTTGGAGTTTGGACTTTGGACAGCATACTCAACAATCAGCATACTCAAAATTAAAAAAAACAGTGACTGCCAACAACAATCAGCATACTCAAAATTCAAAAAAACAACAAGCATACCTTGAACTTTGAATTTGAAATCTGCAGCTGGATTGAAGGATTGAAGATGATTGAAATTTGATGTTGAGCGGCCTCCTCCACAGTCCACAGTCAGCTAGCTTCACACTTCACAGTTCACTCCTTGCCAAAACTTGAACACTCAAGTTCTCAACACACTCAAACTTGCTACTTGACTACAGCAATGAGAGTCGAGACAAATCACTCTTGGCGGCAGTAATGAGACAATGACCTCTTGAATCGTGAGTGAATGAGAAGGTGGGGGCTGGGAACTTATTTATTGTCTTTTGGAGGGCGAATTAGGGTTAGGTTGTATGTTTTTTTTATTAAAAAAAGCAAAAAAAAAATGAAAACCGTGATTTCTGGGCCCGCGGACATGGCTTCTTGCTGGCAGGCTGATTTATTACGGGACTGGACCGGTTAGTTCCGGCTAGGCCGGTTTGGTATTGAACCGGTCCGGTTAGGTCTGGTTAGGGCCGGTTCAATACCAAACCGGGCCCCCGGTCCAATTTAAACTCCGGTTTGGTGCTCCTCTTAAGCTAACCGGTCAAACCGGCCGATTCCGGTTCGGACCGGACCAGTTTTTAAAACTTTCGTAGGGACTACCCCCCTTGGCTTCGTTAGGAGTTAGCCTAAACGGAGGAGCTGGGATTTAGGTGACAGTACCTAGCTCATTGCTTGCCCCCAAAGCCACGCTTCTCCCCACTTCCAGTGAGGGAAACAACTTTCGAAAGATTTCCGCCGCTGGTGTGCAATCTGGCGGACTACAGGGCCAATAAAGGGTGTTGGAGTCCATTTGGACTCATTCCATTACTCATTTCATTGATTGGGAAGAGCTTTGAGCTTTGAGTGGGTTTGCTAGTTGTTTGAGAGCTTTGAGCTTTGAGTGGGAGATTGAAGGGGAGATTGAAGGCTTCTATTTGGGAGAACTTGCAAGGGAGATTGAAGCTTCCATAGAAACATTCAACCACCATTGAAGAGCTAAAAGGTAGGCTCTAAAAACTCAATCTTTGTTTGTTTTTGAAATTTTTTTTCACTATGTAAAAAATTTAAACCTTGCAATGTTCTCTTCTCCTACTCTTTCCAATATCTTCTTCTCCATCATTCTATTGTAGGCAACAAGTGACTCTCATTTTGAATCAAGAAACATGATGGGTATGTGGTTTTGTTTTTTCATTCCACTTCTTCTCATTATGATGGTGTTGGGAAGTAGATATGGTGGTGGTAGTGATGAGGGGGAAGAGGTAGAGAGTGACACATACCATGGAGAAGAGGAGGAAGGGGAAGAGGGTGATGATGATGAGAATGAGAGTGATGTGGGGCAAAAACAAAAAGACACAACACCTTTGTGGAAGTATGTGACAAGGCTTGGGGGAGGGAGAGGGGGTGGAACCACAAAGTTTATATGCCCCCATTGTAATAAAACTTACACGGGTTCATATACCCGGGTGAGAAAGCATTTGTGTGGGATTATGACATGCGATGAAGGTAAGTCTACTGGAGTCAAAACTTGTGACAAAGTGGCAACTAAAGAGAGAAGCAAATACAAGATGGAAGAAGAGGCCGCTCAAAACAACTCCAAGAGATCAAGGGTTGAATCTGAATTCCTATAGAGAATGTTTGGTAGTGGAGATGGATCATCATTGACTCGATCGGGACCCTCATCTCCCCATGGAATCTCGCCTATGCGAAGAACATTATTGGATTTCCTTGACCAAGGTTGTAGAGATGATGTGGATTCAAAATTTTATAGGTTTCTCTATGCATGTGGTGTGCCATTCAATGTTCTTTGCTCACCCTATTGGCATGAAATGGTACAATCCATCAATGGTGCCCCTCAAGGATACAGAATCCCTGGGTTCTAGGGACTTGACAAGGAAAGAGAAAAAATCAATGGTGCTCTTGGAAAGTTTACAAATGATTGGTCCAACTATGGGGTATCCATTGTATCTGATGGGTGGACAAATGTTAAAGGAAAGCCATTGATAAATATTCTTGGCGTTTCTACTAGCGGTGCGATCTTCCTTTCAGCCCATGACTACAAGACTGGTATTAATAGTGCACAACTTTTACTTAAAACCATTCAGGAGATTGGGCCATACAATGTCATTCAAGTCATCACTGATAATGCTGCTAATTGTAAGGCAGCAGGAGCAATCATTGAGGATAAGTATCCCAACATATTTTGGTCAGGTTGTTTGGTTCACAAATTGAACCTTTTGATGCATGATATTGTTAAGATGAAGGACCCTAATTACCGATGGATTGGTGCCTTGTACAAGAGAGGTAAGAAAATGATCAAATTTATTAACAATCATAGCATGGCCCACCACAGTTTTCACAATCACTCTAGGTTGGAGCTATTGAAGATTGCAAAGACTAGGTTTGCTAGCTACTACCGCACCTTTAGGAGGCTTTTGAAGGTAAAAGAGGCATTGGCTAGTATGGTCTCAAATGATCCATGGAAAGAATTAAAAGACAGTTGTGCAAGGGCAGCTGAAAGACATGACTTTCAGGAGGTGGAGGACACCGTTCTTGAAGGTCATTTCTGGTCACAGGTTAGGTATGTTCTGCAGTTCACCAAGCCAGTTTATAACATGATTCGTTTTGTAGATACAGATCAGCCGGTGATTGGGAAGGTATATGAGCAGATGGATAGCATGCTTGGTCAAATCAAAGACATTGTTGAGCAAAGAGATGCAATCTTGTATGACCATATTCATAAACATGTGGTCAAAAGGTGGGATAATCTAAATGTTCCACTCCATGCCCTTGCATATGTCCTTACCCCAAAACACTGTTCTCCAATTTGGTTGGCCCAACCTGCACCTGGGGGTGGAGTTAGGAAAAAACCCCACAGAGATCCAGAGGTGCAAAATGGGTATATGCTTGCATTAGACAAGTTGGTCCCTGATGAGGATGAGTGTGCTCAAGTACGGAGTGAATTGAGCGAATACATCAGTGAGCATGGAGCCTTTGGTACCCTGCATGCAACCAAAGATCGAGTCAGATTGGATCCTATCCGTTGGTGGAACATGTATGGCTCTGGAGCCACATATTTGCATAAATTGGCGATGAGGGTGCTATCACAGGTTGTTAATAGCTCTTCTGCAGAGAGGTGTTGGAGCACCTACAACTTCATCCACAGTGTAAAGAGAAATAGTCTGAATGTAGAACGCGCAGAAAGATTGGTTTATGTGCACTACAACTTGAGGTTGTTGTCCCATTATTGTGAGGCGGCCAAGAATGATAGAACATTTTTTACTTGGGACAACAGTCCAAAGGAGGCTAATGTGGAGGATGGAGCCATAGCATTAGAGCACTTGGAGGCTGAACTATTGGGTGATCATGACGATCCAATTCAAACTACAGGTACCTGTACAGAGATGCCACCCCCAAGCAGAAGCAACTTTCCGGATGCAGGAGTTTTGCCTTTAGCTTCACAACGTCCAAGTTCAGCCCGTGGGGGCCATTCATCTTCTTTTCATGTTCCACGATCACTTCCAGCAGCTCCTATTCCACCTAGACCACGAGAAAAGAAATTGGAAGTTTCTCGTGGCAAGCGGAAAGCTTAGTAGATAGTATCTTAGATTCATAGTACTTTGTATTTCATTTTCATGTTTATTTTGGCCTATTTTGTAAACATTATGGCCTAGTTTGATGGCAAATATTATATGTTGAAATTTTAAGGTTGATGTTGTTGATGATTGATGATTTGATGATGATCATTTAATGACAATGTTATAAGTTATAGCTCCTAGATGATTGATGTTATGTCAATGTGTACTAAATGGTTATATGAATATCTATGTTTTCATGTTTTCTATAGCTAATTTGGCATAATACATGTTTTTTTTTAATTTATATGCATCAAAATATATTAAAATATATATTATATAAAAACGTTCCCGAAACACTCCCAAAACGGAAGCTTTTGAAAATTTCGCTTTTCGCTCCCGCTCCCCGCTCCCAACAGCCTTGGTTTAATCTATGTTTTCTATATCTAATTCAACATCCTACATGTTTTTTAGATATAAATCCATCAAAATATATACTATAAAATAACGCTCCTGGAACGCTACCAAAACGAGAGCTTTTGAAAATTTCGTTTTTTGCTCTGCTCTCGCTCCCCAATCCCCGCTCCCGCTTCTCGCTCCCAACAGCATAAATTGTTGTGCCATGGGGACATGCTAGTGAAGGAAAGTAATGCCTCCTAGCCTCACCATGTGATCCTAGTCACTTGTCCTAGTCATATTATGTGACATACTTGTATTTTAGCCGCCTCTATGTAGTGCGCACCCCCTTTGAGTGAGTGATACATGTTATATTGTACCAGCTCATCTTAGCCGTTGATTGTATTATTTTATCTTTTGATCTCCACCACTAGTTTTGAAAAGTGGTTTAGGGTTTTAGTCTCTCTCATCCTATTTAAGGAAGAGACCCCCATCTTGTAAAGGCATCTAGAGATTTTTGGCTCTTGGCTATCGAAATAGAAGAAATATCTTTTGAGTGCATGCTTGGATCTTGATATGGGTGTTTGATTGTGATGGTTGTAAATGCTTTTTCCATTGCACTGAAGGAAGTTTGTAGTTATCTTGTATCTTTTTCCACTAATTTGATTTACAGGTGAAGAGGCCGATTTGGAGGAGTGCGCATTGGTGAGGAGGCTTTCCCTGCAACCTTCTGTCAAATCTTTCAAATAGGAAGTGATTTTGTCTTTGTACCAATCATTTTCTTTCTTTTGCCTCTTGCTTGTATCTACCCTTATTTTTGTTGTGCTAATTGAGCTTGTCTCCTTGGTTTTGCAGGAATAGAGGAGCACACGTGTGGACTACGACGAAACGCATAAGCAAGAGAAATTCATCTTCTTTCATTTGATCTGTGGGGAATTAATCCTCGTTATAATCGACATCCATCTCATTATCCAGGTACGCTTGAAAGGTACGTGTTTTACTTCCTTAGCTTACCCATTATTTCTAGATCTCAAAACTCTCAAAGTCAAAACCCTTGCATTTTTATTTTTCAGATCTACGGAGATATAGCAAGAATTTGGACTTAATAATTAAAACCCACCTTAATAATCATCTTAACATTCCCGATCTAAAATTTGGTGGGCATCCGACTCCATTTAGCCCCTGATCTAAGGCACTGGGCCACTACAAGGGAGGTCACACTTGTTGGGTAGGTGGCCATTTGCTAGATCCCAATTGTGGGTATTGCTCTTTTCTTCTCAGATCCATAGATCCATATCATAGCATACCCCCTAGTGCCAATTCATCTTAATTTTTACCTTGTGGGACCCATTCGGACCATTTTCCATATTTTAAGCGTGGGCCCCACTTGGGTACTTTTACTTGGCATTAGATCTATCTAGATCTACTACTCCTAACCTATAAGTGGCCTTATCTTTAGTTGGTTGAACAATTTTTCATGTCATAAGCCTCTTCAACCAAGCCCTAATTCCTTGGGTCCACTATTCCATTTTAGATCTAGATCTATTCACCCTTGATCTCTCCATATTCCATAGGAGGTCTTGAGTGGGTTCACTAGTCCTCATTGGCTAGCTAGGGTCTCCCCCTTGGTCTTGCTTAGGCTTGATCTAAAGCAAAGAGTGCCTTGGTTAGCGTGACACCAACTTGCGTTGGGAACCATGGCATCTCTTGCGTCACCTCTTTAGTTGTCCAATGACTCTACCATCCTGGATATGATAACTTTTAGGGACAACTACAAGTTGTGTGATAACAGTTTCTTAAGCTTATTTCTTAGATCTGATTGCTAATAAGTTTCTATCAAATTTTAGATCCGATTTATAAGTTTTACATGCTTAGATCTGTTATCACCTAAGCTGTAGTTACCCCTATGGATGTATCCACTCATGGATGGCAATAGGGAAGGGCAACTCAAAGGTGCAACCACGATCACCTTGACCTCCAATGGATTGGTCGTCACGCCAGTCGAGGCAACCTTCACTTTATGTTGTCTAGCCCAGACAACAAAGGGGGAGACCCGATCTACTCCCGACAGGAGAGATCAAAACCAAGACACCGAATCAAGTTAATTCTAAATGAAGTAAGGTGTATGGTTCATCCTAGACCTTAGGGTGAAGTCACAAGACAAGAGAGGGATTCAAAGAGTGTAGCTTTGGTTCATAGTTGATGTGGGAGTGACTTATAATATTTGAAATGAGATCTAGGATTAGAGTACTAGTTCAATATTGGAAAATCCGCTGCCTTGGGAACCGTGTCCAATGTAGGGTAGTTTAAGGGTTAAATTGGGGATAACTAGTACAAGTGACAAGCTTGACCATGATACATGATGGCATCAAGGGTTTAGTTCACCACACAAGGTCAAACCACAAGTTAATCCAACAATCTAGGAAAGTCGAATTGACTTGGAGAGAAACCAGTGGCTTGGGAATTGGGATAATGGAGTCAAAGTAGGGTTGACTTGTGGTTAAAGACTCCTATGGCATGAGACAAGTGGGCGATTGAGGTGTTGATGGATGAATAGGTCTAGATCTAGGTTTGACCAAAGTGGACCACAATCCCTTAAAATAAGGAATGCTATCCCCAAGGCAAGATTTGACAAGGTGACACACTAGACCTAGGTTTTGAATTATTCCCGTTCCAAATCCACAAGAATCTCAAGTACCCACGTCCTAGAAGTGAGTCAACTCACTTCTCCAAGGTGGTGCGACTTTACCCAAGGAGGCTAAAATGTGGGTTAGGTGGGTCAAGACAAGTCCGATGGCATCCAAACTTTAGATCCGGGTAGGTTAGTCAAGTAGGAGTGTGGATCTATAATTTCACGGCAATCCGACGGCTAGATCTTACTAGATCTGAGTTTGAATATACCAAGTGGTCCAAAATGAGGATTAAATCCCTTAAAATGTGGAATAGGGCCTGTTATCACACAACTTGTAGTTGCCCCTAGAGGTATCCCATCCGGGACGGTAGAGGAGTCGGGCAACTAAAGAGGTGACCCAAGAGATGCCACGGTTCCCAATGCAATGTGGGAGTCACGTCAACCGAGGCACTCTTCACTTTAGGTCAAGGTGTAACTAGACCAAGGGGGAGACCCTATACCCCAATCACAGTTGATTGGATCCAAACAAGGGTTTCTAAGGGTAGGTAAGTGATGAGTTACGGAAACCAATGCAAGGCTAAGTGGACCTAAGGGTTAAGGTATGGTTGAGGGAGTTGTAAGAGATTATTAATGTTTCAACCTATGTATGGTTTAGGCCACATGATGGGGTATGATGACGAAGTATAGTACCATGTGTTTACACAAGTGGGTCTAGTTTTCTTGGGAAGTGTGAAATGATTCTAGGTAGGCCCACAAGGTGAAGTTAGGTGTGAGGTAGATACTATAGGTTAGATGTAGGCTAGATCTATGAGTTCAAGTTGATTTTAAGGATACCCATGTGCTAGATCTAGGATTTGACACCAATCCCAAGGAGTGCGACTTGCTTGGTGATGGACTAGTGCCTTGTTAAGTGGGCTAATGGGGTCAAAAATGTATGTCAAATTGTAGATCGGGACACCTAGAAGCCAAGTAAAGTGGGTTGAAAGAGATCCAATGGTTGGATCTTATTAGATCTAGGTTTTTAAGTGATGACCAAAAGTGGACCACAATCCCTTAAAACAAGGAATGCAATCCCCAAGGCGGATCTTGGCGAAAGGACAGTATAGACCTAGGTTTCAAGGCATGGGCATTCCAAATCCACGAAAATCTCCAACACCCACTTCCTAGAAGTGGACCAACACAAAAAATCAAGGGGGTGCGATTTGCTCAAGGAGGGTCCAAAAATGGGTTTTGGTGGACCAAATCAAGCCCAATGGCCACCAAAATGTAGATCCGGGATGTTAGTACCCCGATCTATGTTCCTTCAAAGTTTCAAGTGAATCCAATGGCTAGATCTTAGTAGATCTAAGTTTTAAGATGCCAAGAAGGTCAAAAGGGGGTTTCAACCCCTTAAAACATGGAGAGATGTCCACAAGGTAGTTTTCACCAAAGTAAAGACATGGGTATAGGTTATCAAGTGTCTAGATGTCAAATCAAGTGGGATCTCACCTACCCATGTGCTAGATCTAACCCAACAAGCTTCTCTTAGGAAAATCGATTTAGGTTCAAGAGGGCTTTTTGCATTGAAAAGTGTGTCAATTTTTAGCCAATCACCACCAAACTATAGATCCAACTAGGGGTGGATCCTATAGAGGTGGGTTTTTAATATCTTTTCAATTACAAGGCTAGATCTAAGTAGATCTAAGAAATACCAAAATTGGGGTTTTGATTTAATTAGGGTTTTTATGACCAATGAAGATAGAATGGATGAAAGAGGCACATACCTTGTAGATCTTACCTCAATTGCTTATGGCCACCTTGCAAGTTGATAGCATTCTCCTATGTGTATATTCAAGAGTGAGATCCAAGTGCTCCAACCCAATCGCCCTTCTCCAAGATAGCCAAATCGTCCTCCTCCTACAAGACAAGATCAAAGAAACAAGTCAAGCAAGATGATTATGAAAATGGTAGAAAGATGTAATAGAAAGCATCAACTATGTCACGAAGATACAATAATGATACTCCCTGTCACAAGATCAACCCAAGAGAGAATATGTGGATCCCTCCAACAATAACCCTCATGAAGTCGCCCTCCTCTCTCCAATTCGACTTTCCTGTCAAAAGGTTAGCAAAAGCACCAAAATCCACAATGATACATAGAAGAGATACTGTATATTCAATATGCAAGAGAATCCATAATGCAAGAGAGATGTGCTCCACAAAAAATCTTCTATTCCAATATTCCAGAGCTCCAAAGGTGAGCTTTACAATGGGGGGTCTCCTCCTTATATAGGATAATAAAGACCAAAACCCTATACCACTCTACAATACTAAATCAAATGAGTGGTTGAGATTATAAGATCTCATCATACAATCAATGGCTAGGATGAATCCATAACATAATATCACATGGATCACTCAACATAACAATAGCGCCCTCACTAAATGGTACAATGAGGGTGACGTCATCCCATAAGAGGGGTATAAAGTACAATAATCCACCTCATGATGACTAGGACAAGATAAAATAAGCACATGGTGGGGCTAGGAGGTATAAATCCTTGCTAGCTCACCCCAAGGCACAATAAAATAATAAAATATGCCCAATATAATGATAATGACCAAAACTGTCCTCAGAATCCATGACAGTCAAGCAGTAAATGTCCTCCTGTGATCAATCTGGAGATACCCACATGGTGAAAACTGACTGGAAGATAGTGAGATCACCCTGGAAGACCTCTGTGAAAACCAAATGCCAAAACCTTGCCTCAATTGCCCAAATCGATTTCCTCAGTGACCACTTTATCCCATTTTTTAACTGCCTCGGGAACTGTGAAAGTGCCAAAACTGCCTCCTAGGGTGCTAGCGCTGTCAAACTGAGCCCACCAGGCTCTCCGGGAGGGGGGATAAATGGTAATAACAAGTGGCTGGACCACCTCCTCCATCATCAGCGCCCTAGGTGAACTGGCCTCTCGGGGCCCCTGCTGCTCAGGCTGGGAAATCAGCCCCAAATCTGGTCAACAAGTGTAAAACTGCATCAATCACTGTCAGAAGTGCCCGGATCTGAAAGATAAGTGTCTCAATGGATCCAGAAGACCCAAATCCACTAGGAATGAGTACTCATACACCCTGGGTTGCCCTAATGGGCCAGCTGTAGGGTCCACCATATATGGACAATGTATAATCTGCTGATCTGTAATGATAATAACCTGCTGAACTGGATCAAACATCATCTGTATCATATGTCCATCATATGATATCATCGTCAAACATGTGGGACCATAAATCATCATCAATAATCATCCATACATGGTCCACATCATCACGGATCCCAAGAATATATATAATCAAGGATAAATCACATCAGTAGACTAAGACAATGCTTTTTTAATCATTCCATAGCTAAGCTCAAAGTACAAATTCCATTCAGTGGCATTTATTATATTAACATATTCCGTTGTTATAATAAATCACTTGCACCATAGTTCAAATGACAAACTCACCCATTGGACATGGTCAAACTGCTAGTGAAGGATGAAGGCTAGGCAGCAAGGTTGGGCCAAGGGTGTGACTTGTCTAACTCAACTCAAAAATACTTTGGACTGGGAGAGGGGGAAGCTACAAACTCTGTGTTGGACAAAAGAACACGGGGAATGGCTGTGCCTCACAGATGGATAAGTTGTTTAGAGAGTGCTTATTCAACTTAGGCATCATGTCTACATCAAGTTGATCCAAGTTCATTAGGATCATTCAATTTATTTCCATGGCCTTTTTGGCCTACATAACCCTTCGGATTTCAGATGTGCTGAGAAGCACAACTAGTTGCAGCTTGCATCCAGGGCATGTTTTTCATATTTTCACAAGGTCAGCAATTGTTTAGATATAGCTTTTAAGAACTATTGCTTTTTGGACCTTTCTTATACTCTTCGAGGAGTATTTATAGCTTTTCATTGCTCTTGCCCTTTTTTGTTTCCATGGGCGAATTTATTTAGTTTCCACAGGTAGAACATGAGCTTTCAGTTTTAGCCAACAACATCTCAAGTGACTAGGGGGAGTTCGAGCCAAGGTCTACAATCCAACTCACCAAAGGCAAGTTCTGTCACCAACTCAGAGCCGAGACACTGAATAAACAGGGATGCGGTCCAAACACAGAGGTAGAAAAATGGGGAAGTCCTCAGCATCAGAAAGTCAAATAAGACAAGTCAGGGTTTAAAGTCAAACAGGAAGGTCATGTATGGATGGAGACAAGTGGATATGGAGCCTACACTAGCAGACAAAAGGTGTCGGGAAAGACCATGTCTATGTAAGGTGAAATACCAGTAAGTTTTGTTAGATGACCTAAGAGTGCAAGCAATTGTCCATTTTAAGGTTTACAGTTCATTTTAAATATTTTGCCACATCAGGAATAATATACCAAGCACATGCTATAATCATGACTAAATCAACAAGCTAATAATCCACAGTCAGTGAGAACAATATCCATAGATCATACAACATCATCATAATAGCAATCATCATGCATCATCTGAAACACTGCTGAAGTACATCTCTAGGCACTGAACTGAAACTGTAATGGGATAAGTGGTCACATCAGTCATCAAATCTGAACTCTCAAGGCTCAGCCTTGACACAAGGTCATATACAAATCTGAATAATATACTGCTCTGATCATGAGTGATCCATAATATATAGCCATGCTCTGGAATAATGTAAGCTCTGGAATGTGCAGATATCTGCTGTACAAGAATAGTAGCCCTGCTACTATGGTGTGATAACATCTGGCTCCAGCTGGGACAAGTGCTCTAAGGGAGAGAGCGCTTGAGAACCTCAGAATCTTTGGTCTCGAACTGCTCTGCATCAATCTTCAATCCAGCACTGCACCATCCTTGCTTTCAGCTTTTATCTTGCACCTGTTCCTGCTCTCACAAAAACTAGAATACCATCATGGAGCATGTATGGGATAAAAATAAAACAAAACTGAAAACTAATCTAAAGCATAAACTGAAAAATGCGTCAAAAAAAATATAAATTTAAACTAACATGGCATATATTATTATCATTTATTTACTGTGCAGGAGGACAAGAGTATTTCTTTAATCAGGCAATCTCAACTTGCACAGGCAGCCAACAACATAAATGCTAATTATAATTTCTTAAATGTATGCAGGAAGAGCAACAAGCTTAGGAAGGAGCAAGGCTCAACTCAAGCAGAAAAAAGAAAACGGGACAATACTCGGCACACAGAAAGAAAAATCACACAAATCCTACTGCTCAAGTGAGCTTATTCGGAACCTACCTAATCTAAACATGCAAGGCAAGGTAAGGAAGGTCAGGGATAATAATCCCTTAGCTCCCTTTGATTGATAGGGAGTAAGATGCGTTGACCAGTCCCAGTGGTGAGAAAACACATCTCATCAATGCAGCGCTCAACAGTAAGTGGTCCAACCCAAAAGTCACCTGATCCCTTGGATCGTATATAAAATAAATCATTAGGTATTACAACCCTATCACCAATTTTGAAATTTTGGTGATTTCCAGATTGAGGGATGACTTCAATAACACGTTCAGAAAAAGGTTGGATATCAGAGGTGCATTGAGGTTGAGGTGTAACTATATTTGAATTCCTATTAGGAGGAATTTCATCAAATCTGGGAAGTCCAACGTCTAACGGTACAACTACGCTACCAATCAAGACTTCTCCTATAGTTCTTCTAGGAGGACTTTCTTCTAGTGGGTGTATGATATTCTTTGGTGTTTCCCCTATGGTCAAAACTTTAGCTTGGGTTAGGGGTGGAGGGCTTTGATTTTCACTACTTCTGCTACTACCTTCTCCTGATGGGATAGGCATAATCATGTTTTCTAAGAGTTCCAGATGGTCAGCAGGAATGGGAATATGAACTGTGCTAGGTGCATTGTGATCCCTCATATCCAAAGGTGTTGGTGAAGAATAAGGTGTGTCTGTGGAATCCATATCCTCTTCACCACTAGGTAACTCACTAGGTAGGAGGAAACTAGGGTAATAAGGGGGTAAGTGTGAGTCAGTGGCTTCTTCTTGAAAAAGGGCTAGATTGTTCAAAGAAAAGTCTTCCTCAGGGGCATCATGGATCAAGGCATGTTCTTGCCAACTCATAGAGTTGTCATTCACCTGCCTCAAAACCCCATCCTCCAAGGACAAATGGGACAAATGATCAGGCATATCCGAAAAGTGATAATCAACTAGTTCTTCATCATTCCCTTCAGGTGAGGGGAGGTGTGTTCCTTCATTGTTATTTGTCCAAGGAGTGATGTGAGGTAAGCCTTGTCTTCCTCTTTCTGTGTTAAGGTCAACTAGGAAAAGCCACTCATGTACAGTCCTAGGTATATACTCACCCCTTCTAATTTGGTCAAAGTTATCCTCCGAAGTGTTTAGCTGAGTAGGATGTGTAGGTTGGTCAATGTTTGGTTCTACACTATTGGGTTGGTTCGAGATCCTAAGGTTTTCTGCCACTTGAATGGACCTGGGGTCAACTTCAATAATTCTTTCTTCTTCCATGCTAGGATCATCATCATGACCACCCATGACCATAAAGATACCCTCAGGTAATAACTCACCCTCACCAAAAGTGTTTCTCACACCATCCTCATAATTCTCAAGATGTCCATCATAAAATGGCTCCCGATACACTCTAACCAAAGAGCCATCAGAGTTGGGGATGGTAGCATAAGACAAGTCCATCTGAAGATGTCCCCCTAACCCAGCGGACCACTTCCTACAAAGGAGCATGCCATAGGCAGGAGGGAGATCTATGACAACTATATCCATCAGCATAGATATATCGGGGCATGAAAACAGGTCAGCTTTCAGGTTTTTGATCAAGCCAAAGACTTTAACTGGTTTAGAGTCAATCCCACAAACGTTCCCATAAGGTCTAGTTATCTTTAGTCCCATAGCTTCCATGACTTGTAAAGGCATCACATTCATAGAGGCACCAGAATCCAACATACAGTTATGAAGAAGGAGATCACCTATGCGTAGTGTAAGGTAAAATGGTTGATGACCCCCATTCTTTCTCTCATATAAGGCAGTTTGGATGTTAATGGGAGGATCATTCTCTTCATCAACCATATCACAAGATGCTGGGTTTTGAGAAGATGAATCCTCACCACTAGTCGTGGCTGTCTCAGGGATACTCTCGAAAAACTCTACCACCTGCTCCTTTATTGAAGGAATTTTCATTAACTCAGTGAGTGGAATGTTATGCATAACTTTGTCTAACTCTCTTTCGATGTTGATATCGAAGTCATACTCAGGCAAAGGGATTGGCTCACTCACTGGATTAGGCAACTCTTTGTTTTTCTTTTCACTAAAAAAGATAGGCTTTGGGCCATCTTTTCTTCGTTGATAAGTTTTAAAAGGAGCTTGGTCATTGATAACTTGTTCAGTAGCATAGATGGGACCACTAGGGTTGTTTTCTTCTATGGTGTTTTCTTCATGATCAATCAGGATTCTTCCAAAGTCTTTGTCAAACTTTAAGTCATCAACCCAGTTAATGTTCTTTGGAGAGTCCGGAGTATCATCACCATGGGCGGTATACTCAGGATCTCCCAACTTTTGTTCTTCAGACCAGTTTATGATAGGAGGTTCTTGATTCATAGGGTTTCTTCTATCTCCTTCATTAGGTTTCTTTTGTTGATTCCAATAAGGTTTAGGACCATAGGGCTGCCTATATCTATCCCCTTCTCTGTTCTTGGCTAGGTCCCTAGTTAGGAGGGTTAAGTTTTTCATCATTTCATGCATACTCTCCATCATTTCACTGGGTTCTTTGCTAGGTTCCTTATTCTTCTTAAACTTAGGCTCAGATCTAGAGGAAGAAGGCCCACTGATTAGGTCAAAGAAGTTTTGTTTTCCCATGGAGGCAGCATTTGCCTCAGCTTTCTTGGCGTTGTCTTGGGCTTCCTTCAAATTATTAGGGTCTTTGTCCTTTAGGTGGTAACCCAGGTAACCTTCATAAGCATTAAGGTAATGGATCAAGATGGCTTGGTCGAGGGGCCTTATGTTACTTGGGATGTTGGCTACAGTCCTATCGAAGCGTTGGTTAAACTCATGGACAGACTCATTTTCTTTCTTTTTGATGTCAAAAAGTTGGTGTAAAAGGAAACGCCCATCTAACTTGACTGACCACTCTTGCTTGAGTTTATCGGTGAATACATCATACCCATTGATTGATGATGGAGGCAAACGGTCAAACCATTTGCGAGCATCACCCTCCAAGGATGCAAAGAGACCCCTAATAAACACATCCTCTTCCTCAGCCCCATATGCTTCCATATGAGCCCAAACATTGTCTATGTGGTCTTCAATAGAGGTGGCACAGTTGCCATTGAATTTTGGGATCTTTTCAAAGTACTTGTCTGGCATACTATGGGGAGCACCCAAGATCTGAGAGAAGTCTAAGGGAGAAGCTCTAGCTTTATGACCAAAAGCCCGAGCAACAGGAGGGTTGTTTTGGTTGTTTACACCAGAGTTTGATTGACCTTGTCCAGCCATTGGATTGACTGGGTTTGAACTGGAGTTATGATTAGGTGATAGAGGAGGAACCGGATTGAACAAAGGGGATCCTAAGGTACAGTTTGGAGAACCTGAGTTAACAAGTTTCCACAAAAAGTTAGTTGACTGGGTTCTAGGATCTCTTTTGTGATATGTAAGTGGGGTTCCTTCCAATTGATTTGGATTTGATTTACTTCGTGTGTTGTAAGGATGACTATGAGCTCGCTCCTCAGCGGAGTCACGGTTAGGAGTCGCCAGGTATATTTTTAAGCTCTACTACCAAGAGGTGTGTCGTTTAAGGTGCAGAAAGGTAGTGAGACACAAAGATGTGTTGAACCAAGGTAGGCCCCTACCTCCCCGGCAACGGCGCCAAAAATGTTATCACACAACTTGTAGTTGCCCCTAGAGGTATCCCATCCGGGACGGTAGAGGAGTCGGGCAACTAAAGAGGTGACCCAAGAGATGCCACGGTTCCCAATGCAATGTGGGAGTCACGTCAACCGAGGCACTCTTCACTTTAGGTCAAGGTGTAACTAGACCAAGGGGGAGACCCTATACCCCAATCACAGTTGATTGGATCCAAACAAGGGTTTCTAAGGGTAGGTAAGTGATGAGTTACGGAAACCAATGCAAGGCTAAGTGGACCTAAGGGTTAAGGTATGGTTGAGGGAGTTGTAAGAGATTATTAATGTTTCAACCTATGTATGGTTTAGGCCACATGATGGGGTATGATGACGAAGTATAGTACCATGTGTTTACACAAGTGGGTCTAGTTTTCTTGGGAAGTGTGAAATGATTCTAGGTAGGCCCACAAGGTGAAGTTAGGTGTGAGGTAGATACTATAGGTTAGATGTAGGCTAGATCTATGAGTTCAAGTTGATTTTAAGGATACCCATGTGCTAGATCTAGGATTTGACACCAATCCCAAGGAGTGCGACTTGCTTGGTGATGGACTAGTGCCTTGTTAAGTGGGCTAATGGGGTCAAAAATGTATGTCAAATTGTAGATCGGGACACCTAGAAGCCAAGTAAAGTGGGTTGAAAGAGATCCAATGGTTGGATCTTATTAGATCTAGGTTTTTAAGTGATGACCAAAAGTGGACCACAATCCCTTAAAACAAGGAATGCAATCCCCAAGGCGGATCTTGGCGAAAGGACAGTATAGACCTAGGTTTCAAGGCATGGGCATTCCAAATCCACGAAAATCTCCAACACCCACTTCCTAGAAGTGGACCAACACAAAAAATCAAGGGGGTGCGATTTGCTCAAGGAGGGTCCAAAAATGGGTTTTGGTGGACCAAATCAAGCCCAATGGCCACCAAAATGTAGATCCGGGATGTTAGTACCCCGATCTATGTTCCTTCAAAGTTTCAAGTGAATCCAATGGCTAGATCTTAGTAGATCTAAGTTTTAAGATGCCAAGAAGGTCAAAAGGGGGTTTCAACCCCTTAAAACATGGAGAGATGTCCACAAGGTAGTTTTCACCAAAGTAAAGACATGGGTATAGGTTATCAAGTGTCTAGATGTCAAATCAAGTGGGATCTCACCTACCCATGTGCTAGATCTAACCCAACAAGCTTCTCTTAGGAAAATCGATTTAGGTTCAAGAGGGCTTTTTGCATTGAAAAGTGTGTCAATTTTTAGCCAATCACCACCAAACTATAGATCCAACTAGGGGTGGATCCTATAGAGGTGGGTTTTTAATATCTTTTCAATTACAAGGCTAGATCTAAGTAGATCTAAGAAATACCAAAATTGGGGTTTTGATTTAATTAGGGTTTTTATGACCAATGAAGATAGAATGGATGAAAGAGGCACATACCTTGTAGATCTTACCTCAATTGCTTATGGCCACCTTGCAAGTTGATAGCATTCTCCTATGTGTATATTCAAGAGTGAGATCCAAGTGCTCCAACCCAATCGCCCTTCTCCAAGATAGCCAAATCGTCCTCCTCCTACAAGACAAGATCAAAGAAACAAGTCAAGCAAGATGATTATGAAAATGGTAGAAAGATGTAATAGAAAGCATCAACTATGTCACGAAGATACAATAATGATACTCCCTGTCACAAGATCAACCCAAGAGAGAATATGTGGATCCCTCCAACAATAACCCTCATGAAGTCGCCCTCCTCTCTCCAATTCGACTTTCCTGTCAAAAGGTTAGCAAAAGCACCAAAATCCACAATGATACATAGAAGAGATACTGTATATTCAATATGCAAGAGAATCCATAATGCAAGAGAGATGTGCTCCACAAAAAATCTTCTATTCCAATATTCCAGAGCTCCAAAGGTGAGCTTTACAATGGGGGGTCTCCTCCTTATATAGGATAATAAAGACCAAAACCCTATACCACTCTACAATACTACATCAAATGAGTGGTTGAGATTATAAGATCTCATCATACAATCAATGGCTAGGATGAATCCATAACATAATATCACATGGATCACTCAACATAACAATAGCGCCCTCACTAAATGGTACAATGAGGGTGACGTCATCCCATAAGAGGGGTATAAAGTACAATAATCCACCTCATGATGACTAGGACAAGATAAAATAAGCACATGGTGGGGCTAGGAGGTATAAATCCTTGCTAGCTCACCCCAAGGCACAATAAAATAATAAAATAATAAAATATGCCCAATATAATGATAATGACCAAAACTGTCCTCAGAATCCATGACAGTCAAGCAGTAAATGTCCTCCTGTGATCAATCTGGAGATACCCACATGGTGAAAACTGACTGGAAGATAGTGAGATCACCCTGGAAGACCTCTGTGAAAACCAAATGCCAAAACCTTGCCTCAATTGCCCAAATCGATTTCCTCAGTGACCACTTTATCCCATTTTTTAACTGCCTCGGGAACTGTGAAAGTGCCAAAACTGCCTCCTAGGGTGCTAGCGCTGTCAAACTGAGCCCACCAGGCTCTCCGGGAGGGGGGATAAATGGTAATAACAAGTGGCTGGACCACCCCCTCCATCATCAGCGCCCTAGGTGAACTGGCCTCTCGGGGCCCCTGCTGCTCAGGCTGGGAAATCAGCCCCAAATCTGGTCAACAAGTGTAAAACTGCATCAATCACTGTCAGAAGTGCCCGGATCTGAAAGATAAGTGTCTCAATGGATCCAGAAGACCCAAATCCACTAGGAATGAGTACTCATACACCCTGGGTTGCCCTAATGGGCCAGCTGTAGGGTCCACCATATATGGACAATGTATAATCTGCTGATCTGTAATGATAATAACCTGCTGAACTGGATCAAACATCATCTGTATCATATGTCCATCATATGATATCATCGTCAAACATGTGGGACCATAAATCATCATCAATAATCATCCATACATGGTCCACATCATCACGGATCCCAAGAATATATATAATCAAGGATAAATCACATCAGTAGACTAAGACAATGCTTTTTTAATCATTCCATAGCTAAGCTCAAAGTACAAATTCCATTCAGTGGCATTAATTATATTAACATATTCCGTTGTTATAATAAATCACTTGCACCATAGTTCAAATGACAAACTCACCCATTGGACATGGTCAAACTGCTAGTGAAGGATGAAGGCTAGGCAGCAAGGTTGGGCCAAGGGTGTGACTTGTCTAACTCAACTCAAAAATACTTTGGACTGGGAGAGGGGGAAGCTACAAACTCTGTGTTGGACAAAAGAACACGGGGAATGGCTGTGCCTCACAGATGGATAAGTTGTTTAGAGAGTGCTTATTCAACTTAGGCATCATGTCTACATCAAGTTGATCCAAGTTCATTAGGATCATTCAATTTATTTCCATGGCCTTTTTGGCCTACATAACCCTTCGGATTTCAGATGTGCTGAGAAGCACAACTAGTTGCAGCTTGCATCCAGGGCATGTTTTTCATATTTTCACAAGGTCAGCAATTGTTTAGATATAGCTTTTAAGAACTATTGCTTTTTGGACCTTTCTTATACTCTTCGAGGAGTATTTATAGCTTTTCATTGCTCTTGCCCTTTTTTGTTTCCATGGGCGAATTTATTTAGTTTCCACAGGTAGAACATGAGCTTTCAGTTTTAGCCAACAACATCTCAAGTGACTAGGGGGAGTTCGAGCCAAGGTCTACAATCCAACTCACCAAAGGCAAGTTCTGTCACCAACTCAGAGCCGAGACACTGAATAAACAGGGATGCGGTCCAAACACAGAGGTAGAAAAATGGGGAAGTCCTCAGCATCAGAAAGTCAAATAAGACAAGTCAGGGTTTAAAGTCAAACAGGAAGGTCATGTATGGATGGAGACAAGTGGATATGGAGCCTACACTAGCAGACAAAAGGTGTCAGGAAAGACCATGTCTATGTAAGGTGAAATACCAGTAAGTTTTGTTAGATGACCTAAGAGTGCAAGCAATTGTCCATTTTAAGGTTTACAGTTCATTTTAAATATTTTGCCACATCAGGAATAATATACCAAGCACATGCTATAATCATGACTAAATCAACAAGCTAATAATCCACAGTCAGTGAGAACAATATCCATAGATCATACAACATCATCATAATAGCAATCATCATGCATCATCTGAAACACTGCTGAAGTACATCTCTAGGCACTGAACTGAAACTGTAATGGGATAAGTGGTCACATCAGTCATCAAATCTGAACTCTCAAGGCTCAGCCTTGACACAAGGTCATATACAAATCTGAATAATATACTGCTCTGATCATGAGTGATCCATAATATATAGCCATGCTCTGGAATAATGTAAGCTCTGGAATGTGCAGATATCTGCTGTACAAGAATAGTAGCCCTGCTACTATGGTGTGATAACAGGGCCCACAGGTATAAATCAGAAAAGTGACAATCTGGGGGTAGGTTATTTGATGTGTAGATTATGAATCAAGCGGGATCTCAACTACCCACCACCTAGATCTAGGTCAACTCACCCTCACCAAGAAGTGCGCCCTTGCTTGGGAAAGCTAGTTTGGCATGGGAAGAGGGTCAAAAGAAAGCCAATCCTCACCAAACTATAGATCCGGGATGCCGTGGATGCTATAGAGGTGGGTTTTCAATATTATGCCCAACAACCCACTAGATCTAAGTAGATCTGAGAAAATGTAAAATGGGGGTTTTGAAGTAATTAGGGTTTTATCAATTTATGAGCTATGTCAACGGATTGGATCAAGGTAAGAGAAACAAACCTGTGGATCTTACCTGGGTAACCTTGTAGATGCCTTGATGATGATGATCTATGCAAACCCGATCAATTTGAGAAGCTTTGAGGTAGTTTTCTATGCAATCGATTTAGTCCAAGAAGCCAATGCGCCCTCTCTCCTGCACAACAAACGTCAACAATATCAGATTTGATGCAATCAAGAGATAAAAATAGTGCCACAAGAGAAGTAACAGAAAGAAAGCATAGATCACAATGATGCTAATGATAACTCCCTGATACAAGCGAATGCCAAGAAAGTCGATTTGAAGAAGCCTTGCAAAATCGCCCTTGTTGAAGTCGCCCTCCTGTAGACAAACAATGATTTCCAAAAATAGATAGATCTTACCACAAATTTCAAATGCTAGGTTGCAATAGACTTTCCAATCACCATCTAAGAACACCAGATGCAAAGGAGACCACAAGAATTTTCACAAGAAAGTTTTTCTATACCAATAATCCAAGAGCCAAAGACCCCTTACAATGAGAAGCTCTCTCCTTTAAATAGGAAGGAGAGGCACCAAAACCCTAACCACTTTTTGAATGAGTGGCTAAGATTAAAAGATACAAATGTCTAATCAATGGTTGAGATGAGCTCAACAATAAAATACATGGATCACTAATAAAATATTATGTGAGTGGACAAAATCGCCCTAGAAGAGGGGAATCCCACCAAATCATGATGAGAAAATATAATAAGAGGCTTATGGTGGGTCCAAGGGGTAATTTTATCCCTCCTTGGTCAATCCCCATAGCACAATAATCATAAAATAATCATCAGTGTACCAAATCGTGCCTCCATGGTCAAATCGTAGGCCTAAAAAAAAACCTTAGAAATCATCAGAAAGTGCCATAAGTGATGGATGCGGGCCCCGATGAAGCTGAAACTGCTGGAGGAGGTGTGGAAGACCCCGATCTATCATCACTGGTCATCCCATGCCATAACATTGCCTCAGTAGCCCAAATCGATTTCCTCAATAGCCATTTCTACCAATCCTGAAATGCCTCGGGAAGCGTGAAACTGCCCCAAACTGCCTCCTGGAGTGCCTGCGCTGTCAAGGTGAGGGCACCAGTGTGTCCGGGAGGGGGGGTAATATGGTAAACACAAGTGGCTGGACCACCCTCTCCAAACACAGCACCCTAGGTCAACCAGATAAAAATCACATCTGCTCTGACAGGGCCTCCGACAGACCAAAACTGCACTGGGATAGCCTACTGAGGCTCAATCATCACTGTAAGTGCCCGGAACTGAAAACAAACTGTCTCATCGGACTCAGAAGGTCCAAATCCATCCAAAATGTGTACTCATACACCATATGAGTCTCTGCATGATCAAAATATATATCCAATATACCGGAACAGGGCCAATAATAATAATCTGTAAATGATCAAATACTGCTGTAAACCAAGAATCATCATCATAACCCTGTAGCTGCTGCATAGAATCATCATGTATGTACAAATAGACCATATATCATCTATCCATATCATCATAGGGTCCAACCATCCCATGTCCTATGGTTGACCTTGGTCAGACTAGGCCTAACCAAGTCAGCATGACCAAATATAACTCAGACCATCATCATAAGCTGCTGCAAAGTGTCAAAGGTTAATGCATGCTCTACAACTTATTCAAATAACAATTATAACACAAAGTAATCATTACTGGCGATCTAAATCCAAATATATAATGTCATTAATTATTATTATTACTCAGACCAGACTTTCAAGATCATACTCACTTCATAGCTGTGATCAATTTGCTAGTGAAGGGTGAAGGTTAAAATAACTGGCTAGGCTAAGGGATGAGACTTGCTTAAATTTGTGACACTTTGGCAAAGGGAAAGGGAATACACACCATAGTATATACTGAATGAGCAATCAACACAGGGAATGGTGGTGTCTCACAAATGGATGAGTTGTTCAAAGAGGGTTTATTCACCTTTAACAGATGCGCACAATCCATAATACAAATAAGGCCAGCAATTGTTTTGATATAGCATTTAAGTTCCATTGCTTTTTGGGCCTGAAGTTTCCATAGCCTTGGTCTATGTGTGTTTATAAACACATTGCATAGATTTACATTTATTTTAGGCTTTCTGCTGTAGGTGTGTTTTTAAGGCACTTGTTTACCTGAGCACTTCTAGGTGTGTCATGGACAGCTTGTTTACCTAGGTATTTATTTTTCCAAAAGATATAACATTTTATTTTCATGGCCATTTTCATTTGGCATGCCTTTCATTCATGTGTGTTTAGAAACACATTGCATGAATGGGCTTTTCATACAAGATATAGCATTTCATTTTCCAGATTTTGTATTCATGGTAGCACTAAAAGTTTCAGGTTTAGCCAACACAACTTTAGTGACTAGGGGGAATTCCAAGGAACTCCAACTCACCATAGGTAAGTTTTGTCACCAACTCAGAGCCGAGACACAATAAACAGGGAAGCTCATCCAATACAGAGGCTACAGTGGGGAAGAGTCCTCCATGCCACTAGTCAAGTAGTAAGTCAGGGTGATAAACTAAAAGGTAGGCAATGGATGGATGAAGACAATGAATAATGGAGCCACCACTAGCAAGCCAAGGTATGGTGGAATGATCACCTCTATTCTCCCTGTTATCAACTGATTTGTACAATAGTTGAAACCTTATTGAGCCGCCATTCATTATTTTTGGGTTTAGCCAGTTTTGGCTAGCCAGTTTTGTTTTTGAGTCGACATGACCATGGCCCCATGGGGGTTTGTATCAAAGTGTGCTAGTAGGGTCTGAGTGGCTCGGTTTCCCATGACTGGATTAAACAACTAAGGTATTCCAGGGAGTTTTTTTCACCGTCAGATTATACTTTGCTTCAGGCGAAATATAATCTCTTGGTTTTTCTCCCGCTTCCTCCAAAGCTGGAATGCCCGATTTTGGAAATTTGGCCATGGGGGGTTATTAGGGTCCAACTATAATGTATAAACCTACTAGACACTATTAGAATAGGTTTTGGTCATGTCCTAGGTCTCTAGGAACCCCAGAAAAAATTTCGAAAAAATTTTACCGGACGCGTCGAAATTGGGGTTTTTAATTTTTAATTATTTTTAAATTTTAATTAAATTTCTCTATAGTTTAAATAGAGAAATTTGAGTCTGTAATATGTCAGTCATCCGGGGTCCGAATTCAGTGTTTGATGGCTCATTTCATAAGCCAAAAATCACACATGACCCATGGAGCAGCTAAACCCAACTTTCGGATGTCAATTCCGCCCCGTAATTAATATTTTCTTTGAAAAGTCATTTACAGAGAAATTATTAATTAAAATAATAAAATTGATTATTTTGGAGATAATCCAAATCTCTCCAAAATTAATCAATTTGATTAAAATAAAAGGCTAAATGACATGGCGATGAGCATTTAGGAAGATTCCAATCAACTCCAAGCCCACCCAGTCATCCATCCAGTCACTAGCAAAGGATCTTCTTGAGCAAAATCGCCCTCTTCCATGCAAAAATCGATTTTGTGATGTGGCAATGATTGAATGGGTTGTTGGATGGCATTAAAAGCCAATGGTGGGCGCCTCCTCTTAACTAGCAATCAATCCAAGCTTGGCTCCTTGATAGAACTCGAGTTCACCTACCTTCTACCACGTGTTGCCTTCAAAACCAACTCGCATTTAGCATATAGCTCACGTCAATCTCATTTAAATCCACGCCATGCCTTGTTGCAACTCGTTTATTGGTTAGTAGATGTATGGATTAGCTTGGCTTTTGATTGAAGATTGAGTTAGTGCCTACCTCTACCATGTGTCATCCACTAAACTAGCTTCAACCTACCACATCCAAGCTCGCCTTCCCACATGGCTCACGCTTTGCTTACCCTAGCTCGCACCTCCTTTGTGTAGCATGCCCATTCGTTGTATTTCCTTCCCAAAGTCGAGCCCTTGACCACCTCATGCCAATCTCACCAAACACCAACTCGACTTTGGCCATGTCTATTACTCCAAGCCACCTCATGATTGGAATTCGACCTCGTTGCTCACCACCAATTCGAATTAGGGTTTTAGCTTATTAGTTTAGTATAAAGAGAGGCCCATTTGGGTTATTATCTCATGGAAAATTGTTGTAAAGTTACTCTGCTCATATTTGTCAAGAGCTTGTGGAAATAAAGTTGGCTTTGGAGGCAAATGGTGTGCATGTCTATTGGTTCATGAGTTAATGGTTCATTGTTGAGGTAATATCTATGATTTTTACATTCTTGCAATTTCAATCTTGATTGTAATTTATGCTTAGATCTCTTTATTAAGAGCATAGGGCAAGCATTTGATGGTCCAATTTGTTTGCTAGGCTTAGGCTTGGATGGTTTAAAGGAGTACAAATTGTAATCGGTCTTACTACCTTGTCTCTTTTTCCATTTTTGTCTAACTCTCTAAGTTTAAATCAAGCATTGTTTGTATGAGTGCTTGTGTATTGCAGATCCTCAAAAGGGTGAGATGAGATGAACTCGGTTGTATCTCCCTCTTCTCCACCAACAAAAAACTTGTGCTAATAGTTTGTTTTTCAGGAAAACTCCAATGAAACAAGATCTAAGGCTTTGCATCTAAGCGGGAAAGGCTACTTCTTCCATCAAAAAACTTCACTTTCAAAACATTGGTTACTTGTTACTCTAGGGCTTCTCTTCTTCAAGCCTTCCCTTTTTCACCTTGAACTCCTTTTGCCCTTGTTTTGCTAAGCCCTTTTCTTCCATAGGTTTTCCCATCTTAAAGCTCTCTTTTCATCCCCCATTCGTTTTGTCTTATTTTGCCATCTCGTCCATCATAAAAACTAGCCACTCTCTTCCTCTCGTCTTAGCTATCTAGTGCCTTCCTCCTCTCCTTTTTGGTTTCCATCCTTTCTCCCATTCGTCCCATCTATCTCCATCTAGTTTTAGTCTCACCCCTAGTCCCCATTCTTCACTCTCTTTTTGCCCTATTCCTTAGATCCCTTTACCTTCTCTCCTCGTCCACTCCCTTTTAGGCCCTAAATCACATCAAAACAACAAAACAAACAAGTTAGAGTTAGTGTTAATTTGTTTCTTATAGATTGCATTTAGTTTCTTGAAATATTTTTAAAATCTCATAAAAAGTTTCAAAGTTCTAGCTTAGATCTTTTATTTGCATTCCATATTAGTTAGATCTCTTTCTACATCTAGTTTATAAATCTCATGCATTGAAAAGATAGCCTTAAAATCATACTAGATCTCATTCTTGCACTTGTTAAGTTTGCATTTGTTTTATTTTTAGTTTCCCTTTTTAAGATAGAAAAATTTTCATAAAATTTTCCTAAAAAATTTTAAGTTCTAGATCTCATTTCTAGCATATTTAGGACAACTTTTGTTCGCTGGTCCGTTTTCCCATACAAACTTTTTCGAACAAAATTTTCATGTTTTTTATGCTTTAGGTTTTATTTTTCAAGTTTGGACTTGGTAGATTCGAATTTCATTTTGATTTCTGACGTTTAATGGGTGCATGTTGAGTATATTTTTCAAGCTTGCGTAGGTGCTTTGAAAGAAGGAATTTTGAAAAGCTTTGAAGAAGTAAGATCCAAGCAAAGGACCAAAGAGAAGAAACTATGAAAATGAGCAAAATTTGACATACTTATCCTTTGTAAAAGCAAGCAAAAAATTGCTTCTTTCTTAAATCTTTCCAAGTATCATCTTTCTCAAAGACCTTGCAAGGTTTTAAACCCAAGGCATCTGTAACAGTTTAATAAAAAAGTTTCGAGTGGAGGGGTCCTCCACCTTTGGGTTTTCTTCCCCATTTGGGGAAGAGTGTTGGGTCTTGTGTTTGGTTTGACTTAGTTTATGTTTCCATGCTCTTAGATTAGTTTCTATTTTTACTAAGTATTTTGGTTATTTATCTTTCATTTTCACTTACCCCCATGCTTTCCCGAGTAGGGTCTTGAACCTGAAAGAGATTCTTGGGTAGTTTAGTTTTATTTTCCGTTTAGTTATTTTATCTTCTCTTCCAATCCTTGACCAAAGAATAGCTAACTTTGGGATTGCATCCCAAAGGCCACATAGATTTGTGGTAGCTTCTCGTTCCCCCATCAGCTTCTTGTGGACATCCAGCTAGCTGGAAGGTTTCCAAGACTGGTGGCTTCTAGTGGTTGATCTTGTTCGGAGATCGATCCCACCTATTAGATTAGAGGTTGTGTGGTAGAACACTAGATTTATTCAGTTTCGTATTATTTGGCAAAGTATTTCTTGTTAAGCATTAATTTATATCTTTCAAGTTGATCAAGTGGATTCATCTTTTAAAGTTATTTTACTGCTTTCACAACACAAATACTTTTGCTTCCTTAAAATAAACCAAAGTCTCTTGAACTTGGCCAAATCCAAGTCAAGAGCACCCTCTATCGGAGGGCATTTTAGTCTTGCACCATCCCTGCATTAGGCATTTTATTTTTAGCAAGTCTCTTGAACTGCGGTCATAAGACCTGTTATCACATATATAGTAGCCGGGCTACCATACATTATTTTTCTGATGCCAGCACATTATTCAGCCAGTTCCCCTACATTCGAGATGCTGAGATGAGCATCTATATTGGATTACTATCAGATTGTGGACAGCAGTTGTATTCCCCATGCCATGACTGAGTTTCAGGACACTCAGAGAGGTGACCGATGTAGCCATTATACCATTGGTACAGAGCAGTCAGTAGTGCCCAGAGTTGCAGCAGCAGTTTCAGAGGACAGTGGATGGTACAGGTTGATGAGCATTCAGGTATATGACTCAGCAGGTATATTATGGTGTTATGGTTAGATTGCTTTTATACTTATTCTTATAGCATGTCTTAGCACTTAGTGTCATGATCTGGCGATCATATAGATATTTGGACCTGGTTGACCTATTATATATATAGTACTGTCCCTACTCAGACTTAGAAGTTCACTATTCATACTCATTGGTATTTACCCTCCTTAGGGAGAATAGAGGTGATCATTCCACCATACCATGGCTTGCTAGTGTTGGCTCCATTATTTCATTGTCTTCATCCATCCATGGCCTACCTTTTAGATCATCACCCTGACTTACTACTTGACTAGTGGCATGGAGGACCTTTCCCCACTGTAGCCTCTGTATTGGATGAGCTTCCTTGTTTATTGTGTCTCGGCTCTGAGTTGGTGACAAAACTTACCTATGGTGAGTTGGAGTTCCTTGTGAATCCCCCCTAGTCACTAAAGTTGTGTTGGCTAAACCTGAAACTTTTAGTGCTGCCATCAATACAAAATCTGGAAAATGAAATGCTATATCTTGTATGAAAAGCCCATTCATGCAATGTGTTTCTAAACACACATGAATGAAAGGCGTGCCAAATGAAAGTGGCCATAAAAATAAAATGTCATATCTTGTGGAAAATAAATACCTAGGTAAACAAGTTGTCCATGACACACCTAGAAGTGCTCAGGTAAACAAGTGCCTTAAAAACACACCTGCAGCAGAAAGCCTAAATAAATGTAAATCTATGCAATGTGTTTATAAACACACATAGATCAAGGCTATGGAAAATTCAGGCCCAAAAAGCAATGAAACTTAAAAGCTATATCTAAACAATTGCTGGCCTTATTTGTATTATGGATTGTGCGCATCTGTGAAGGTGAATAAACCTTCTTTAAACAACTCATCCATTTGTGAGACACCGCCATTCCCTGTGTTATTGCTCATTCAGTATATACTATGGTGTATTCCCTTTCCCTTGCCAAAGTGTCACAAAGTCAAGGCATTTAAGTCATCCCTTGGCCTAGCCAGTTAATTTAAGCCTTCACCCTTCACTAGCAAATTGATCACAACTATGAAGTGAGTATGATCCTGAAAGTCTAGTCTGAGTAATAATAATAATTAACGACACTATATGCTTGGATTTAGATCGCCAGTCATGATTACTCTGTGTTATAATTTCTATTTGAATAAATTGTAAAGCATGTATTAACCTTGATACTTTTCAGCAGCCTTGGATGATGGACTGAGTTATATTTGGTCTTGTTTGGACCTAGTTTGACCATGGAGGACCATGGGACATGAGATGTTAGACCTTATGATGATATGGATAGATGATATATGGTCTATGTACACATACAGGATGATTCTATGCAGCAGCTACAGGGTTATGATGATGATTCTGGGGTTACAGCAGTGTTTGTATATGTACAGCGCATTATTATTGGCCTTGTTCCGGTATATTGGACATTTATTTTGATCATGCAGAGACTCATATGGTGTATGAGTACACATCTTGGATAGATTTGGACCTTCTGAGTCCAATGGGACAGTTTTTTTTCAGTTCCGGGCACTTACAGTGATGATTGAGCCTCAGTAGGCTGTCTCAGTGCAGTTTTGGTCTGTTGGAGGCCCTGTCGGAGCAGAGATGACTTTTATCCGGTTGACCTAGGGCGCTGATGATGGAGGGGGTGGTCCAGCCACTTGTTTTTACCATATTACCCCCCTTCCGGACACATTGGTGCCCTCACCTTGACAGTGCCAGCACTCCAGGAGGCTGTTTGGGGCAGTTTCACGCTTCCCGAGGCATTTCAGGATTGGTAGAAATGGCTATTGAGGAAATCGATTTGGGCTACTGAGGCAAAGTTATGGCATGGGATGATCAGTGATGATAGATCGGGACCTTCCACACCTTCTCCAGCAGTTTCAGCTTCATCGGGGCCCGCATCCATCATTTATGGCACTTTCTGTGGATTTTTGAGGTCTTTTGAGGACCACGACTTCACTATGGAGGCACGATCTGGTATATTCATGATTATTTATTGGTGATTGTGCTATGGGGATTGACCAAGGAGGGATAAAATTACCCCTTGGACCCACCATAAGCCTCTTATGATATTTCATCATCATGATTTGGTGGGATTCCCCTCTTCTAGGGCGATTTTGTCCACTTATATTATATTTTATGTGTGATCCATGTATTATGTTGTTGAGCTCATCTCAACCATTGATTAGACATTTGTATCTTTTAATCTTAGCCACTCATTCAAAAAGTGGTTAGGGTTTTGGTGCTTCTCCTTCCTATTTAAAGGAGAGAGCCTCTCATTGTAAAGGGTCTTTGGCTCTTGGATTATTGGTATAGAAAAACATTCTTGTGGAAATTCTTGTGGTCTCCTTTGCATCTGGTGTTCTTAGATGGTGATTAAAAAGTCTATTGCAACCTAGCATTTGGAAATTGTGGCAAGATCTATCTTTTTTGGAAATCATTGTTTGTCTACAGGAGGGCGACTTCAACAAGGGCGATTTTGCAAGGCTTCTTCAAATCGACTTTCTTGGCATTCGCTTGTATCAGGGGGTTATCATTAGCATCATTGTGATCTATGCTATCTTTCTGTTACTTCTTTTGTGGCATTAGTCTTATCTCTTGATGCATCAAATCTGATATTGTTGACGTTTGTTGTGCAGGAGAGAGGGCGCATTGGCTTCTTGGACCAAATCGACTTGCATAGAAACTACCTCAAAGCTTCTCAAATTGATCGGGTTTGCATAGATCATCATCATCAAGGCATCTACAAGGTTACCCAGGTAAGATCCACAGGTTTGTTTCTCTTTCCTTTATCCAATCCATTGACATAGCTCATAAATTGTTGAAACCCTAAATATCTTAAAACCCTCATTTTACATTTTCTCAGATCTACTTAGATCTAGTGGGTTGTTGGGCATAATACTGAAAACCCACCTCTATAGCATCCAAGGCATCCCGGATCTATAGTTTGGTGAGGATTGGCTTCCATTAGATCCCCTTCCCAGGCCAACTTAGCCTCTCCCAAGCAAGGCGCACTTCACCAGTTGAGCAGGTTGACCTAGATCTAAGTGGTGGGTGTTTGAGATTCCACTTGATTTGACATCTACACATCAAATAACATACACCCAGGTTGTCCCTTTCTTGAAATTTACCTTGTGGTCCCCATTCCATATTTTAAGGGATTTAATCCCCATTTTGGACCACTTGAAACACTTAAACTCAGATCTACTAAGATCTAACCGGTGGATTGCCACGAAATTATAGATCCATACTTCTACCTGACCGATCTACCCGGATCTAAAGTTTGGATGCCATCCGACTTGTTTTGACCCACCTAACCCCACTTTTAGACCTCCTTGGGCAAAGTCGCACCACCTTGGAGAAGTGAGTTGACTCACTTCCAAGAACTGGGTACTTGAGATTTTTGGAGATTTGAAACCGGAACAATTCAAAACCTAGGTCTAGACTATCACTTTGTCAAATCTTGCCTTGGGGATTGCATTCCTTGTTTTAAGGGATTGTGGTCCACTTTGGTCAAACCTAGATCTAGACACATTCATCTATCAAGACTTCTATTGCCCACTTGTCCCAAGTACTAGGAGTCCTAAACCACAAGTCAACCATACTTTGACTCCACTTCCCAATTCCCAAGGCACTGGTTTTTCTCCAAGTTAATTCAACCTTCCTAGATTGTTGGATTGACTAGTGGTTTGACCTATGCATGGTGAACTAAACCCTTGAAGCTGTCATGTATCATGGTCAAGCTTGTCACTTGTACTAGTTAGCCCCAATACAACCCTTAAGTACCCTGCATTGGACACAGTTCCCAAGGCAGTGGATCATCCAACATTGAACTAGTACACTAGCCCTAGATCTCACTTCAAACATTATAAGTCACTATTACATCAACGATGAACCAAAGCTATACCTATTGAACCCCCACTTGGCTTGTGACTTCATCTTTAGGTCTAGGATAAACCATACACCTAACTTCACTTGGAAATACCCTGATTTGGTGTCTTGGTTTTGATCTCTCCTGTCGGGAGTAGATCGGGTCTCCCCCTTTGTTGTCTGGGCTAGATGACATAAAGCGAAGGTTGCCTCGACTGGCGTGACAACCATATACATTGGAGGTCGAGGTGATCGTGGTTGCACCTTTTGAGTTGCCCTTCCCTATTGCCATCCATGACTGGATCCATCCACAAGGGTAACTACAGCTTAGGTGATAACATTTTGGCGCCGTTGCCGGGGAGGCAATAGCTTGCCCTAGTTCGACATACTTTTCTTCAAGCATTCCCGTTCTCTTTGCCATAACACTTGGCGCTGGAGACATAATAGGATTACCTTGGAAAAGCTACTAGTCCTTCCCGCATATACAACGACACATATCTTGGTAGAAGAGTTAAATCTACCTGGCGACTCCCAATCGTGACTCCGCTGAGGAACGAGCTCATTTACATCCTTACAACACGAGAAGTAAAGTAAACTTAGATCAAGTTGAAGGAACCCCAATTACATATCGTAAAAGAGATCCTAAAGCACAACCATCTAACTTCCTTTGGAAATTGATTAACGATTCTCCAAACAGAGCTTCAGGATCCCCTTTGATTAAGTCGGTTCCTCCCTCATCTCCTAGTTCAAACTCAAACACAAACTTACCAAATCCAATGGCTGGAACAAACCCGGGAAACCAGAATGTTCCTCCACCACAAGCTCCTAGGATTTTTGGAAGAAAGGCAAAACCATCTCCTTTAGATTTGTCCCAAATCCAGGGTGCACCCCATGACATGCCTGAAAAGTATTTTGAAAAGGTTCCCAGATTTGATGGAGTATCTGCTATATCAATTGAAGACCACATTGATAAAGTATGGGAACACATGGAAGCATATGGAGCATCTGAGGAAGATGTGTTCATGAGGGGTCTCCTAGCATCCTTGGAAGGAGATGTTAGGAAGTGGTTTGACAGGTTGCCTGCTTCATCCATTGATGGATATGACAATTTTGTCAACAAGCTAAATAGTGAGTGGTCCCGAAAGTTAGATGGGAAGTTTCTCTTACATCAACTTTTTGACATTAAGAAGAGAGAAAATGAAACAGTCCATGAATTTAACATAAGATTTGACAAGACTGTAGCTGTTATCCCTGAAGAAATTAGACCAAAAGATCAAGCAGTTGTCATTCACTACTTGAATGCTTTTGAGGGATGGGTTGGTTATCAGTTAAAGGATAAAAACCCAAATGACTTAAAGACCGCTCAATCAAATGCTAAAATGGCTGAACAAAATGTAGCATCCATGGGGAAACAAAACTTTTTCGATCAATTCACCCCATCCACTTCCAGATCTGACCCTAGACTCCGAAAACCAAAGGAAACTGTGAGTGTGCCAAAGGAATCCAAGGACACTTTAGAAGTCATGCAAGAAATGATGAAACAATTAACTGTCCTAACTAAGAATGTGGCAAGTTTGAATGACCCTGAGAGACATAGAAATCCTTATGGCCCTAAACCTTACTGGAATAATAATAGAAGGCCTGATGGGGATAGGGATAGGCGACGACCTGAGTATCCAGAAAACTCTGAAAAGAAGGAAGTCAATTGGTGTGATGAAGAAGAAGAAATACCCTCTGACACCATTGACCATGATGACCAACCAGAAAACATCAACTTTATAAATGACTTATCTTATGATGAAGACTTTGGAAGAATCCTTTTAGAAGAAGAGCCATGGGAGCAAGAAGATGATATAGTTGAAGAACCTAGCTCCACATGTTGTGCCTTAGAACTCCCAAAACCTAAAGAGCAACCAAAGTATCAAATCTACAAACAAGGAAGTACCTCCCAGCCTTCTTTCCTTGATAAACATAAAAAGATTGATGAAGATAAAAAGGAAGAAGAAGATCTTGCCATATATGATTATGATCTTAAGATTGATATGAAGAAAGAGCTAAGCAAGATAATGCGTAACATCCCTGTCACTGAGTTAATGAAGGTGCCCTCTGTTAGATGCCAAGTAGAGGAATTTTTCAATGGTATTGGCCAAGAGAAAACTCCTGAACCTATCCTAGAATCATGTCATATCCAAAAGCTTAGTGGAACACAACCTAGTGAAACAGAAAAGGATCCACCAATAAACATCCATTCAGCCATTTATGAAAGAAAGAGCGGTGGTCACTCTCCCTTTTATCTTACCCTGCATATTCAAAACATGCTCCTTCATAACTGTATGTTGGATTCTGGAGCAGCAATGAACGTTATGCCTTTACAAGTTATGAAGGAAATGGGACTTGAAGTGACTAGGCCTTATGGAAATGTTTGTGGTATAGATTCCCGACGAGTGCCGTCTTATGGTTTGATTAAAAACCTTAGGGCTGATCTTTTCGCATGTTCAGACATTTCTACTATGATGGATGTAGTTGTCATTGACTTACCCCCAGCATATGGAATGCTTTTATCTAGAAAATGGGCAGCTAGTCTAGGTGGATACCTTATGATGGATTTATCATTTATTTGTGTTCCCAACCCTGATGGAGCTTTGATTCGGGTTAACAGAGAGCCTTGTTATAATGAGCATGTTGAATCTTTTGATGAAGGGTTGAAAAACACATATGGGGATGAATTATTAAATAATGCCAAAACTAACCTGGTTGAAGATGAGGATGAGTTATATGAGGTTGATCAAAATATGTGTATGGTCATGGAAGATTCTGATTCTTTTTGGGAAGACAAGCAAATGATTGAAATAACAAGAACAGTTGGAAATGAATTTGTTGAGGAAATAGATGAATTGAGAGGACATGAAAATCAACCCCAAGGTCATGAACAAAACAATGAAAACATTCAAGAACCTTCTATAGAAGATCACACACTTGAAGGGGTTGAGGATGGCATAAGAAATATAGGAAGAGATGAGAGTTTGCTTGATGATCAAAGCATGGAACAAACTCCCCCAATAGAAAACCTTCATGAGCAAACAGACAATGAGGAGAATATTGAAAACCCAATACATGAAGATGAATTTGATGATATTAGGAGGGGAGAAAGAATTCCTTTCACTGTTAGGGAATGGTTTGCCTTGACTGATCACAATAGAGAGAGAGAAAGCCAAGCGCTTGCACCTATCTACCCTTGGGAAAACAATCTTGCAACATCTACTAGGGTTGAAACAAATGAAGAGCCTGAAGCCACTTATTATTCTGATACAGAAGATTCTTTATCTCATTTATCTCTAGAAGACGGTAGCCTAATTCAAGTCCATGATAACTCTCTGAGTTGGGAAGAGGATGCCCTAATCAATGATGCACCCGAAGGAGACTATAATCTAAATAACCTTGCTATTTTTCAAACTCCTTCAGAGCCTCAAAGCTATGCTTTATCTGCGTATCCGCATATCCCTAGTTTCCTCTTACCATCCGAGTCACCTAGTCATCACACTTATGATCCTTCTCACATTCCTACTTCCTCTACATTTCATCCTGAGTCTTTTTCTCCCAGATTGGAAAACATGGTTGTTCCGGTTGCTTCAGGGGAGGGTTCTAGTCATAACACTGTCGTATCTCATGAGCCATCTTCTTTGGAAGAACATAGAGATTTCTGGACTGTAGGTGAGGTTGTTAAAGGAGTTATGTCTCCCCATGAGGAAGAGTCAAATGAGGTTAGGGAAGTCCTTGTTGGAAGAGTTGCTATTTCCTTAGACGGGGGTCCACCTAGAGTTGATGCAGTTCCTTCTAGGAGGAGCTCAAGGATTGTCACACCTCAACCGCAAAACCCTGCTGAAATCCATCCTATGCCTATTCGTAACATTGGTGTCATTCCTGAGTCGGTCAATAGAAACAGGTTTCCTATAGGAAGTCAAGTCATTATTCCCAACCATTTATTGCATATAAGATCGGGACAAGCTGATGACTTATGGGTTGGACCTTTCACAGTAGAGCGATGCATTGATGGCATGTGCTTTCTGACCACTGGTAGTGGACGACGTATTTTATATCCTGTCCATCAGAGGGACTTAAGGGATCACATCCCTGATCCCACATAGTTGGGATCCCTCTACATTGCATTGCCTGGTAGATTAGGATAGGTAGGAAACCAAATAAGCCCACTGGGGCAGTAGTTAGTTTTTCAGCCATTGAGTCTGGCACCTTCTTAGTCTCTAAGCTCCTTTGTAAGCTCCTAGTTTAACTGAGTACCTGTCACTTTTCTTTTCCTGCACAATAAATTTCAAATTTTGCAAATTATGTTAGTAGTTTTGTTCACTTTCAGCATTTATATATTTCATGCATTTATATTTCTGACATAGAGTAGATTTTATTTCAGTTGATTTTATATTTTTTCCCACACATGCGGCATGAGGTATTTTCTATGTTTGTGAATGCAGAAAATAGGTTGCAAGAATAAAAGCTGGAAATAAAGTGGTAGAGTGCTGGATTGTGGATTCGAGTAGCAGAGTTCGAGGACCAGAGATTCTGAGGTTCTCAAGCGCTCATTTCAGCAGAGCACTTGTCCCAGCCGGAGCCAGATGTTATCACATATATAGTAGCTGGGCTACCATACATTATTTTTCTGATGCCAGCACACTATTCAGCCAGTTCCCCTACATTCGAGATGCTGAGATGAGCATCTATATTGGATCACTATCAGATTGTGGACAGCAGTTGTATTCCCCATGCCATGACTGAGTTTCAGGACACTCAGAGAGGTGACCGATGTAGCCATTATACCATTGGTACAGAGCAGTCAGTAGTGCCCAGAGTTGCAGCAGCAGTTTCAGAGGACAGTGGATGGTACAGGTTGATGAGCATTCAGGTATATGACTCAGCAGGTATATTATGGTGTTATGGTTAGATTGCTTTTATACTTATTCTTATAGCATGTCTTAGCACTTAGTGTCATGATCTGGCGATCATATAGATATTTGGACCTGGTTGACCTATTATATATATAGTACTGTCCCTACTCAGACTTAGAAGTTCACTATTCATACTCATTGGTATTTACCCTCCTTAGGGAGAATAGAGGTGATCATTCCACCATACCATGGCTTGCTAGTGTTGGCTCCATTATTTCATTGTCTTCATCCATCCATGGCCTACCTTTTAGATCATCACCCTGACTTACTACTTGACTAGTGGCATGGAGGACCTTTCCCCACTGTAGCCTCTGTATTGGATGAGCTTCCTTGTTTATTGTGTCTCGGCTCTGAGTTGGTGACAAAACTTACCTATGGTGAGTTGGAGTTCCTTGTGAATCCCCCCTAGTCACTAAAGTTGTGTTGGCTAAACCTGAAACTTTTAGTGCTGCCATCAATACAAAATCTGGAAAATGAAATGCTATATCTTGTATGAAAAGCCCATTCATGCAATGTGTTTCTAAACACACATGAATGAAAGGCGTGCCAAATGAAAGTGGCCATAAAAATAAAATGTCATATCTTGTGGAAAATAAATACCTAGGTAAACAAGTTGTCCATGACACACCTAGAAGTGCTCAGGTAAACAAGTGCCTTAAAAACACACCTGCAGCAGAAAGCCTAAATAAATGTAAATCTATGCAATGTGTTTATAAACACACATAGATCAAGGCTATGGAAAATTCAGGCCCAAAAAGCAATGAAACTTAAAAGCTATATCTAAACAATTGCTGGCCTTATTTGTATTATGGATTGTGCGCATCTGTGAAGGTGAATAAACCTTCTTTAAACAACTCATCCATTTGTGAGACACCGCCATTCCCTGTGTTATTGCTCATTCAGTATATACTATGGTGTATTCCCTTTCCCTTGCCAAAGTGTCACAAAGTCAAGGCATTTAAGTCATCCCTTGGCCTAGCCAGTTAATTTAAGCCTTCACCCTTCACTAGCAAATTGATCACAACTATGAAGTGAGTATGATCCTGAAAGTCTAGTCTGAGTAATAATAATAATTAACGACACTATATGCTTGGATTTAGATCGCCAGTCATGATTACTCTGTGTTATAATTGCTATTTGAATAAATTGTAAAGCATGTATTAACCTTGATACTTTTCAGCAGCCTTGGATGATGGACTGAGTTATATTTGGTCTTGTTTGGACCTAGTTTGACCATGGAGGACCATGGGACATGAGATGTTAGACCTTATGATGATATGGATAGATGATATATGGTCTATGTACACATACAGGATGATTCTATGCAGCAGCTACAGGGTTATGATGATGATTCTGGGGTTACAGCAGTGTTTGTATATGTACAGCGCATTATTATTGGCCTTGTTCCGGTATATTGGACATTTATTTTGATCATGCAGAGACTCATATGGTGTATGAGTACACATCTTGGATAGATTTGGACCTTCTGAGTCCACTGGGACAGTTTTTTTTCAGTTCCGGGCACTTACAGTGATGATTGAGCCTCAGTAGGCTGTCTCAGTGCAGTTTTGGTCTGTTGGAGGCCCTGTCGGAGCAGAGATGACTTTTATCCGGTTGACCTAGGGCGCTGATGATGGAGGGGGTGGTCCAGCCACTTGTTTTTACCATATTACCCCCCTTCCGGACACATTGGTGCCCTCACCTTGACAGCGCCAGCACTCCAGGAGGCTGTTTGGGGCAGTTTCACGCTTCCCGAGGCATTTTAGGATTGGTAGAAATGGCTATTGAGGAAATCGATTTGGGCTACTGAGGCAAAGTTATGGCATGGGATGATCAGTGATGATAGATCGGGACCTTCCACACCTTCTCCAGCAGTTTCAGCTTCATCGGGGCCCGCATCCATCATTTATGGCACTTTCTGTGGATTTTTGAGGTCTTTTGAGGACCACGACTTCACTATGGAGGCACGATCTGGTATATTCATGATTATTTATTGGTGATTGTGCTATGGGGATTGACCAAGGAGGGATAAAATTACCCCTTGGACCCACCATAAGCCTCTTATGATATTTCATCATCATGATTTGGTGGGATTCCCCTTTTCTAGGGCGATTTTGTCCACTTATATTATATTTTATGTGTGATCCATGTATTATGTTGTTGAGCTCATCTCAACCATTGATTAGACATTTGTATCTTTTAATCTTAGCCACTCATTCAAAAAGTGGTTAGGGTTTTGGTGCTTCTCCTTCCTATTTAAAGGAGAGAGCCTCTCATTGTAAAGGGTCTTTGGCTCTTGGATTATTGGTATAGAAAAATATTCTTGTGGAAATTCTTGTGGTCTCCTTTGCATCTGGTGTTCTTAGATGGTGATTGGAAAGTCTATTGCAACCTAGCATTTGGAAATTGTGGCAAGATCTATCTTTTTTGGAAATCATTGTTTGTCTACAGGAGGGCGACTTCAACAAGGGCGATTTTGCAAGGCTTCTTCAAATCGACTTTCTTGGCATTCGCTTGTATCAGGGGGTTATCATTAGCATCATTGTGATCTATGCTATCTTTCTGTTACTTCTTTTGTGGCATTAGTCTTATCTCTTGATGCATCAAATCTGATATTGTTGACGTTTGTTGTGCAGGAGAGAGGGCGCATTGGCTTCTTGGACCAAATCGACTTGCATAGAAACTACCTCAAAGCTTCTCAAATTGATCGGGTTTGCATAGATCATCATCATCAAGGCATCTACAAGGTTACCCAGGTAAGATCCACAGGTTTGTTTCTCTTTCCTTTATCCAATCCATTGACATAGCTCATAAATTGTTGAAACCCTAAATATCTTAAAACCCTCATTTTACATTTTCTCAGATCTAGTGGGTTGTTGGGCATAATACTGAAAACCCACCTCTATAGCATCCAAGGCATCCCGGATCTATAGTTTGGTGAGGATTGGCTTCCATTAGATCCCCTTCCCAGGCCAGCTTAGCCTCTCCCAAGCAAGGCGCACTTCACTAGTTGAGCAGGTTGACCTAGATCTAAGTGGTGCGTGTTTGAGATTCCACTTGATTTGACATCTACACATCAAATAACATACACCCAGGTTGTCCCTTTCTTGAAATTTACCTTGTGGGCCCCATTCCATTTTTTAAGGGATTTAATCCCCATTTTGGACCACTTGAAACACTTAAACTCAGATCTACTAAGATCTAACCGGTGGATTGCCACGAAATTATAGATCCATACTTCTACCTGACCGATCTACCCGGATCTAAAGTTTGGATGCCATCCGACTTGTTTTGACCCACCTAACCCCACTTTTAGACCTCCTTGGGCAAAGTCGCACCACCTTGGAGAAGTGAGTTGACTCACTTCCAGGAACTGGGTACTTGAGATTTTTGGAGATTTGAAACCGGAACAATTCAAAACCTAGGTCTAGACTATCACTTTGTCAAATCTTGCCTTGGGGATTGCATTCCTTGTTTTAAGGGATTGTGGTCCACTTTGGTCAAACCTAGATCTAGACACATTCATCTATCAAGACTTCTATTGCCCACTTGTCCCAAGTACTAGGAGTCCTAAACCACAAGTCAACCATACTTTGACTCCACTTCCCAATTCCCAAGGCACTGGTTTTTCTCCAAGTTAATTCAACCTTCCTAGATTGTTGGATTGACTAGTGGTTTGACCTATGCATGGTGAACTAAACCCTTGAAGCTGTCATGTATCATGGTCAAGCTTGTCACTTGTACTAGTTAGCCCCAATACAACCCTTAAGTACCCTGCATTGGACACAGTTCCCAAGGCAGTGGATCATCCAACATTGAACTAGTACACTAGCCCTAGATCTCACTTCAAACATTATAAGTCACTATTACATCAACGATGAACCAAAGCTATACCTATTGAACCCCCACTTGGCTTGTGACTTCATCTTTAGGTCTAGGATAAACCATACACCTAACTTCACTTGGAAATACCCTGATTTGGTGTCTTGGTTTTGATCTCTCCTGTCGGGAGTAGATCGGGTCTCCCCCTTTGTTGTCTGGGCTAGATGACATAAAGCGAAGGTTGCCTCGACTGGCGTGACAACCATATACATTGGAGGTCGAGGTGATCGTGGTTGCACCGTTTGAGTTGCCCTTCCCTATTGCCATCCATGACTGGATCCATCCACAAGGGTAACTACAGCTTAGGTGATAACAAGACCAAGTCAAGAGCGCTCTCTGTCGGAGAGTTGAACAAGGCTTTTAAATAAATAAAATTTTCCACTCACACACCCCTAATTAACTTATCTTGGTTTGTCCTACACTCGTATGCTCTGCCAACCGGAAACGGTTGGGCTAGTACTCAGAAAGGTGGAAGATTTGATAATTACGATCGATAAACTTAATTAAAAATTTTACCCAAAACCTCAACCAAGGCAAAATACTGTTCTTCCCACGAGAGGTGACGCCGGGAAATCACTGTCAGACTCAGGGGCGGTTCAAACATTGGACACCAATCCTTATTGAATCTGGGTGCTTCCGACAGGTCACTTAGGGTTGCCAGTATCTTTCTTGGGTAGGGTTCTACCATCTTTTCATATCTTTTGGTCTTAGCCCTAATAATCAAGACAACTAAAACTTTGAAATTTACCAAGATAAGCTGCACAACGTTCTCACAAACTATCTATTTCAAGCATTTGTATCAAGTTTTTTACAATCACTTTTATTTTTGACTCCATAAGGCACTGGTCCTTCATCATATATCTTTGTATGCTTAAATATCTATACTGGAGTATTCAGCTTAATCTGTGTGAAAAGTGATTCATTTATTTGTTCAAGTGCATCCTTTATTTTCTGTTGCAACGTGGATTGCGCTATCTTGTGTCACATTAAAGTTTTATATTGTCTCTCATCTCAAAAAACTCCTAAACAACACCCATCCGCATCACTACATTACAAACACTCAAATACACAAAGAGCCTTAGACAACTCTTTTTTAGGGACTACCCCCCTTGGCTTCGTTAGGAGTTTTGCCTAAACGGAGGAGCTGGGATTCAGGTGACAGTACCTGGCTCATTGCTTGCCCCCAAGGCCACACCTCTCTCACTTGTAGTGAAGAGACAGCTTTCGAAAGATTTCCGCTGCTGGTGTGCATATTGGCGGACAACATCTTTGGCGCCGTTGCCGGGGACAAATCTTTTTGTTCCTGGAGGAACTTAGTTTTTTCTAGTTTGTTTACCTTTTTGATAGATTCTCAAATCTGTCTGGCGACTCCACTTCCCTTTTTTCCTTTTTTGGTAGTTTTTTAGTTCAATCACTCTCAGAAATTAGACTCGAAACCACCTGGCGACTCCACTGTCAATTAACACCTCAAGGTATTCAACCAGAAGAAACTCTGAAGGCTTGCTTAGTTTTATCCCAGAACCTGAAAAGGTTTATAGGAGGAGACTAAACAAGCTTGCTTCTCGTAAAATCCTTGAAGAACTTAGGTCTCAGTCTATTTCTGACATCCATAGTCTCTTTCAAGAAAATAACTTTGAAAATTCTGAAAATTTTGAAAACAGTAATAATTGTTTTTCCGATACAATGGGTGATTTTTTCGCCCCCCTCAACATTACTCAGATTGCAGGTCAACCACATGATCTTCCAGATAAAGCCATCGACAAACTTCCAACCTTTACCGGCACTGATACTGTTACTGCCGCACATCACCTTATTGCTTTCTCAAAAGTAAAGGGTGGATATGTTAGGGATGCTGCTCACAGACATGAGGATGTATACATGAAGTTGCTTGCCTTGTCCTTAGATGGGGCTGCTGGTGACTGGTTCATCGGCTTGCCAGCCAACTCCTTTGCCACCTTAGCTGAGTTTTCAACTGCTTTCACCAACAAGTTTGGTGAGCAAAAAGAGCCACGTCATCAACTTGCTGCTCTAACAAACATCAAAAGAAGTGAAATGGAAACCATGGAAGATTTCAACAAGAAGTTCATGGATTTATACAATGCAATCCCTACAGATTTCAAGCCAACTCCACATACTATATTAGTCTACTACATTGAAGCTTTAAGTGGAGAGATGCAATATCAACTTAGAGATAAAGAACCTGCTACTTTGTTGGAAGCACAGACAATGGCAACTAAGATCGATAGGAACATGCAGTCATCTGGGAAGTCAAACCTACCCGGTTATTCAAGAGCCCAAACTCCTTTGAAAACAACTGAGCCTAAAGGTAAAGATCCTTTGGATGCTTTGAAAGAATCATATGAGAAAAAGATGATGGACATGTGTGAAAGGATGGAAAGAGCTGAGCAGAAACATGTAGCCCAAATGAAGGAAGTTCAAAACAAGATAATAAACATGGAAAGGGCACAAGTCCAACGAGTTCAGCAAGTTCAACAAACTCAACCAATTCAGAGAAATTACCCTCCCAAAAATAACTGGCAAAAGAAAGCTCCCGAAAATGAAAAGAGACCTCCAACTCAGATAGAGGCTGCCAACGCAAATGAGGTGTACATCCCATTTTGCAGAGCTTGCAAGGATTTCCATGAGGAATTCGCTTGCTATTTTGTGAACTATGTACAAGAGCATGGTTATCCTGAAGGGGAGGGTACCAGTAATCCAACATCAAGCGAGCCTGAATACATAAATGCTGTAGGTGACATCCGCAATATTCCCAAAGAAAACTGGAAACATGCTGAGAATGAACCAGACAATATGACAAAAAACTTTGGAGGAAGACCATCAAATGAACAGCTACAAAATATGCAAAGATTTAAAGGGGTCGGATACCAAAGAAGATCAAATCCTGTACCTGCTATACAACCTCCCAAGGTAATTATTCCAAATGATTCAACAGATTCTAGCAAGTTAAATTTTGATTGGAATAATTGGTTCAATACTACTAAGGTACCTATACCCATAAATGAACTCTATAAGATTCCTGGTCAAAAGGAAAAGTTGTTGAAAACATTAGAGGCACCTATTCCTGCATGTATCACCAAGCCTTTAGAAGCACCTATTCCTGCATGTACTGCCAAGCCTAGTCCACCCACTCCTCTCACTCCTCAAACTCCTAAAAAGGTCACTTTTTCGGACAATGTGGAAGAACCTTCAACCAGCTATGAATCAACTCATGAGGACCCTCCTATAATCCTGCATACTAGGGATACAAGAAGAGAAGCTCACCCTCCTTTCTACATATCATTGATGATAGGTGACCTTCTTCTACACAATTGTATGCTGGATTCAGGATCCGGTGCAAGCTTAATGACCAAAAGGGTTATGCAACAACTCAACTTAAGAACCACCAGGCCCTACCAGAATGTATGTGCCATGGATTCTAGACCCGTCAAGGTTGAAGGGATGATAGAGAATGTTCCTGTAAGGTTGGCCAAGTACCCGGACATCCATATCTCCATGGATATCCTTGTCATAGATGTACCTGATAGATGGGGTATGCTACTCTCTAGAAAGTGGGGTGCAACCTTGGGTGGTTCTATACAGTTGGATTGGTCTTATGCAACAGTCCCTGCCTCTGAGGACTCTCTTGTAAAATTACACACTGAAAAGGAAAGGAGATACCATGTGGAAAATCTGGATAGACCATCAAATGAATTTGTCTGCCATGTTGGTGAGATGGGAGATATTCAAATCAATTCCACCTTCTTAGATCCTGTTCATAGGGAAATGAAAGACAAAAAGGTTGATGGATTGTGGAAAATGAAATTTGATGGTGCCTTTTCTAAATCTGGCAAAGGTGCTGGTATAGTCCTAATATCACCTGAGGATAAAATCTTCTACTTTGCTTTTAGACTCGAGTTTGAAGCTACCAACAATGTTGCGGAGTATGAAGCACTCTTACTAGGCATAGAAATTGCTAAAGACATGAAGATCAAAATGCTTAGTATTAAGGGAGATTCAGATTTAGTGGTACAACAGATCAAGGGGAACTTTGCGTGCCATTGCAAAAGGCTTAAGAGATATAGAAATGCAGTGTGGGACACCATGGAATACTTTGATGCTCTAAACATACAAGCAGTCCATAGGGAAGAGAACAGTATGGCAGATAGGTTAGCCGTTGCAGCATCTACCCTCCAGCCGTCAGAAGAAATGTTGAAAGGAGATTGTACCCTTGAAGTCAATTATAGGCCATCTGTCCCAGACAACATGAACCATTGGCAGGTTTTCAAAGATGATGAACAAATTCTAAGATTCATAAATAACTTAGATGAGTTTGCCAATTTCAACATTAATGAAAAGGAAGAAGGCAAGCAGTATAAAGATGAAAGCCAACCCATGAACCCAATTTCACGTGGTTTCACTAAGTTAGAGAACATCTTTGATAGGCATGACGGGAAGAAGAACAACATTGACCAGATGAAGCCAGGGGATTACATTGAGGTTAACATCGGAACAGAAACGGATCCAAAAATCATAAAAATTGGAAAAGGAACATCAGAAAAAGAAAGAAATGCACTAATAAACCTTGTCAGAGAGTTTAGAGATATATTTGCCTTTACTTATGACGAGTTGAAGGCCTATAGGGAAGATGTATTCCAATATACCATTCCCCTTAAACCGGAAATGCAAAATGCCAAGCCTTTTCGTCAGAAATTAAGGCAAATAAATCCTAAGTTGGCTCCTATTATCAAAAGAGAGCTAGAAAAGATGTTAGCAGCAGGCATTATAGCACCCACCCGACACACTTCATGGTGCTCCAACTTAGTTGTCGTAAGAAAGAAGAATGGAAGTATCAGGATATGCATTGATTTCAGGAACCTTAACATGGCATGCCAGAAAGACAATTATCCACTTCCCAACATGGAGACCCTCCTCCAACGGGTCACTGGATCTAATATGATGTCCATGCTTGATGGATTTTCAGGATACAACCAGGTCGTCATCAACCCAGAGGATAAACACAAAACTGCCTTTACAACACCTTGGGGAACCTTTGAGTATCTGAGAATGCCCTTTGGCCTTACAAATGCGGGAGCCACTTTCCAAAGGGCCATGGATTATGCTTTCAAGGAATTAATAGGAAAAATTATCGAAATATACCAGGATGATTTAACCGTCTTTTCAAAGGAAAGATCCAGCCATGTTGATCACTTGAGAAAAGTTTTTGAGCGATGTAGAGAATATGGTATTTCCCTAAATCCGGCAAAATCTGTCTTAGGCATTGAAGAAGGAAAACTCTTAGGGCATATTATAAACAAGGATGGGGTCAAGATTGACCCTGAAAGAGTAGAAGCCATTAAGAAGATACCTCTTCCCAAAAACGTGAAAGGCCTTCAATCTTTCAATGGACACATAAATTTTATCAGAAGGTTTATTCCAAACCTTGCAGAGTTGATGAAACCCATGCAGTGGTTGCTTAAAAAAGATGCTAAGTTTGTGTGGACTGATGATGGAAAAGAAGCCTTCAACATTATTAAAGATGCCATTACTAGGTCACCTGTGTTGGTTAGTCCGGATTATACCAAAGATTTCATGATTTTTTCTTTTGCTTCTGAGGATACTATAGCTGGGGTTTTGCTCCAAAAGAACTTCGAAGGGTTCGAGCAACCAATTGCATTCATGAGCAGGGCTTTACAAAATTCAGAATTAAAGTACACAATAATGGAAAAACAGGCTTATGCTTTGGTCAAATCTTTGAAACATTTCAGAACATACATTGGCTACAACAAGGTTATAGGTTATGTCCCCCATGCTGCAGTAAAAGACATCCTATCCCAACAGGATTGCTTAGGAACAAGAGGCACATGGGTATCCAAGATCCAAGAATATGACTTGGAAATCAAACCTACTAAACTTATCAAAGGACAAGGCCTGGCCAAAATGTTAACCCAGAAAAATGAGGAAGCAATCGACATAAACTGTACAGATCAACCTGATTGTCCACGTATGACACCTGCCTTACGGGAGTTAGATATCCATTGGTACTCTGATGTTATATATTTCCTCTTACACATGACTTGCCCTGACCACCTTAAAGGACACAAGCGAAGGGCACTAAGATTAAAAGCTGCTAGATATTGCCTTACTCAAGAAGGCTTGGGTTGGAGAAGCCCCGATGGGGTTATCCTTAGATGTGTCCATGAACAAGATTCTAAAAAGATCTTGATTGACCTTCACTCAGGATTTTGTGGAGGACACTATGCAGCGAATACAACTGCCCACAAAATCCTTAGAGCCGGATATTATTGGCCCACCATATTTGCCGATGTGTACAAACATGTCAAGTTTTGCCAGGAATGTCAGCTTTTCACAGGAAAGCCTAAATTGGCCGCCTTACCCCTCAATCCGGTTGTTGTCATTGCCCCTTTCCAGCAATGGGGCCTTGACTTTATTGGCAAATTTAAAGATAATTCTAGCAATGGATTTTGCTGGATTCTAACAGCAACTGATTACTTCACCAAGTGGGTTGAGGCTATTCCTACCAAGACAGCTACTGAGAAGGTTGTTATGAATTTTATGGAAGATAAAATCATCACTAGATTTGGTACACCTTTGAAGATAACCACCGATAATGCCAAGGCTTTCAGTTCAACAGAAATGAATGATTTCTGTTTCAAATATGGCATTGTTCTATCTCACTCTTCCGACTATTATCCACAAGGTAATGGCCTTGCTGAATCTTCAAACAAGAACCTGATGACTATCCTTAAGAAAACTGTTGGTGACAATAAAAGATCTTGGGATAGCAAGATCAAATATGCCCTTTGGGCGGACAGAATTACAAAGAAAAACTCCACTGGAAAGTCCCCCTTTGAACTTGTTTACGGCATCACAGCAACACTACCTCTTAGCATGCAGATCCCCATCTTCAGAATGCTAACTGATTATGACTCTGAGAAGTTAGAGTTGGAGGATAGGGCTAACCAAATCATCGAGCTTGATGAAAACAGAAGAAATTCCTTGGATAAAATGTTAAGACAAAAGGAGAGTATGAAAGCCACATTTGACAAATCGGCCAAACCGAGAGCCTTTCAAGAAGGAGACACTGTTCTATTATGGGACAAAAGAAGGGAAAAGCCTGGGAAGCATGGGAAGTTCGACAGCCTTTGGAAAGGCCCCTTTATTATACGATGCACAGTTGGAGATAATTCTTTCGGCCTCAACACTATGGAAGGAGAAATATTGCCTCTTCCTATAAATGGGCAACATTTGAAGCCCTTTTATCGGAACAACATACAAGATGACCAAGAGGCCATCTCAGGATCTCCCTAAACTCTTATCTTTGTACTTTATGTATCATTATTTCTGTATAATAATGTATTTTTGTGCTATAGTTCATATATATGCTGAAAAAGAAAAGATTTCTATTTCTGTATTTTAAATTTGAAAAGAAAAAGCAAAAAATAGTTTCATAGTTGATATTTCATTTTGGCATTATTTATCATGTACATGGGAAACTAAGACACTTCTCTTTCTGTGCAGGAAAATGATATTCTGGGATTCTCGAACACCTTCTTTGACTCTTAGATCAAGCAAGTGTCCGTCCCGCAGTTGGAGCCAGATGTTATCAACTGATTTGTACAATAGTTGAAACCTTATTGAGCCGCCAGTGTTGGAACACATCAGTGTTCACTTCCAGAGTATCTGGGTTTCATTATTTTTGGGTTTAGCCAGTTTTGGCTAGCCAGTTTTGTTTTTGAGTCGACATGACCATGGCCCCATGGGGGTTTGTATCAAAGTGTGCTAGTAGGGTCTGAGTGGCTCGGTTTCCCATGACTGGATTAAACAACTAAGGTATTCCAGGGAGTTTTTTCACCGTCAGATTATACTTTGCTTCAGGCGAAATATAATCTCTTGGTTTTTCTCCCGCTTCCTCCAAAGCTGGAATGCCCGATTTTGGAAATTTGGCCATGGGGGGTTATTATGGTCCAACTATAATGTATAAACCTACTAGACACTATTAGAATAGGTTTTGGTCATGTCCTAGGTCTCTAGGAACCCCAGAAAAAATTTCGAAAAAATTTTACCAGACGCGTCGAAATTGGGGTTTTTAATTTTTAATTAGTTTTAAATTTTAATTAAATTTCTCTATAGTTTAAATAGAGAAATTTGAGTCTGTAATATGTCAGTCATCCAGGGTCCGAATTCAGTGTTTGATGGCTCATTTCATAAGCCAAAAATCACACATGACCCATGGAGCAGCTAAACCCAACTTTCGGATGTCAATTCCGCCCCGTAATTAATATTTTCTCTGAAAAGTAATTTACAGAGAAATTGATTATTTTGGAGATAATCCAAATCTCTCCAAAATTAATCAATTTGATTAAAATAAAAGGCTAAATGACATGGCGATGAGCATTTAGGAAGATTCCAATCAACTCCAAGCCCACCCAGTCATCCATCCAGTCACCAGCAAAGGATCTTCTTGAGCAAAATCGCCCTCTTCCATGCAAAAATCGATTTTGTGATGTGGCAATGATTGAATGGGTTGTTGGATGGCATTAAAAGCCAATGGTGGGCGCCTCCTCTTAACTAGCAATCAATCCAAGCTTGGCTCCTTGATAGAACTCGAGTTCACCTACCTTCTACCAAGTGTTGCCTTCACAACCAACTCGCATTTAGCATATAGCTCACGTCAATCTCATTTAAATCCACGCCATGCCTTGTTGCAACTCGTTTATTGGTTAGTAGATGTATGGATTAGCTTGGCTTTTGATTGAAGATTGAGTTAGTGCCTACCTCTACCATGTGTCATCCACTAAACTAGCTTCAACCTACCACATCCAAGCTCGCCTTCCCACATGGCTCACGCTTTGCTTACCCTAGCTCGCACCTCCTTTGTGTAGCATGCCCATTCGTTGTATTTCCTTCCCAAAGTCGAGCCCTTGACCACCTCATGCCAATCTCACCAAACACCAACTCGACTTTGGCCATGTCTATTACTCCAAGCCACCTCATGATTGGAATTCGACCTCATTGCTCACCACCAATTCGAATTCGGGTTTTAGCTTATTAGTTTAGTATAAAGAGAGGCCCATTTGGGTTATTATCTCATGGAAAATTGTTGTAAAGTTACTCTGCTCATATTTGTCAAGAGCTTGTGGAAATAAAGTTGGCTTTGGAGGCAAATGGTGTGCATGTGTATTGGTTCATGAGTTAATGGTTCATTGTTGAGGTAATATCTATGATTTTTACATTCTTGCAATTTCAATCTTGATTGTAATTTATGCTTAGATCTCTTTATTAAGAGCATAGGGCAAGCATTTGATGGTCCAATTTGTTTGCTAGGCTTAGGCTTGGATGGTTTAAAGGAGTACAAATTGTAATCGGTCTTACTACCTTGTCTCTTTTTCCATTTTTGTCTAACTCTCTAAGTTTAAATCAAGCATTGTTTGTATGAGTGCTTATGTATTGCAGATCCTCAAAAGGGTGAGATGAGATGAACTCGGTTGTATCTCCCTCTTCTCCACCAACAAAAAACTTGTGCTAATAATTTGTTTTTCAGGAAAACTCCAAAGAAACAAGATCTAGGGCTTTGCATCTAAGCGGGAAAGGCTACTTCTTCCATCAAAAAACTTCACTTTCAAAACATTGGTTACTTGTTACTCTAGGGCTTCTCTTCTTCAAGCCTTCCCTTTTTCTCCTTGAACTCCTTTTGCCCTTGTTTTGCTAAGCCCTTTTCTTCCATAGGTTTTCCCATCTTAAAGCTCTCTTTTCATCCCCCATTCGTTTTGCCTTATTTTGCCCTCTCGTCCATCATAAAAACTAGCCACTCTCTTCCTCTCGTCTTAGCTATCTAGTGCCTTCCTCCTCTCCTTTTTGGTTTCCATCCTTTCTCCCATTCGTCCCATCTATCTCCATCTAGTTTTAGTCTCACCCCTAGTCCCCATTCTTCACTCTCTTTTTGCCCTATTCCTTAGATCCCTTCACCTTCTCTCCTCGTCCACTCCCTTTTAGGCCCTAAATCACATCAAAACAACAAAACAAACAAGTTAGAGTTAGTGTTAATTTGTTTCTTATAGATTGCATTTAGTTTCTTGAAATATTTTAAAAATCTCATAAAAAGTTTCAAAGTTCTAGCTTAGATCTTTTATTTGCATTCCATATTAGTTAGATCTCTTTCTACATCTAGTTTATAAATCTCATGCATTGAAAAGATAGCCTTAAAATCATACTAGATCTCATTCTTGCACTTGTTAAGTTTGCATTTGTTTTATTTTTAGTTTCCCTTTTTAAGATAGAAAAATTTTCATAAAATTTTCCTAAAAAATTTTAAGTTCTAGATCTCATTTCTAGCATATTTAGGACAACTTTTGTTCGCTGGTCCGTTTTCCCATACAAACTTTTTCGAACAAAATTTTCATGTTTTTTATGCTTTAGGTTTTATTTTTCAAGTTTGGACTTGGTAGATTCGAATTTCATTTTGATTTCTGACGTTTAATGGGTGCATGTTGAGTATATTTTTCAAGCTTGCGTAGGTGCTTTGAAAGAAGGAATTTTGAAAAGCTTTGAAGAAGTAAGATCCAAGCAAAGGACCAAAGAGAAGAAACTATGAAAATGAGCAAAATTTGACATACTTATTCTTTGTAAAAGCAAGCAAAAAATTGCTTCTTTCTTAAATCTTTCCAAGTATCATCTTTCTCAAAGACCTTGCAAGGTTTTAAACCCAAGGCATCTGTAACAGTTTAATAAAAAAGTTTCGAGTGGAGGGGTCCTCCACCTTTGGGTTTTCTTCCCCATTTGGGGAAGAGTGTTGGGTCTTGTGTTTGGTTTGACTTAGTTTATGTTTCCATGCTCTTAGATTAGTTTCTATTTTTACTAAGTATTTTGGTTATTTATCTTTCATTTTCACTTACCCCCATGCTTTCCCGAGTAGGGTCTTGAACCTGAAAGAGATTCTTGGGTAGTTTAGTTTTATTTTCCGTTTAGTTATCTTATCTTCTCTTCCAATCCTTGACCAGAGAATAGCCAACTTTGGGATTGCATCCCAAAGGCCACATAGCTTTGTGGTAGCTTCTCGTTCCCCCATCAGCTTCTTGTGGACATCCAGCTAGCTGGAAGGTTTCCAAGACTGGTGGCTTCTAGTGGTTGATCTTGTTCGGAGATCGATCCCACCTATTAGATTAGAGGTTGTGTGGTAGAACACTAGATTTATTCAGTTTCGTGTTATTTGGCAAAGTATTTCTTGTTAAGCATTAATTTATATCTTTCAAGTTTATCAAGTGGATTCATCTTTTAAAGTTATTTTACTGCTTTCACAACACAAATACTTTTGCTTCCTTAAAATAAACCAAAGTCTCTTGAACTTGGCCAAATCCAAGTCAAGAGCACCCTCTATCGGAGGGCATTTTAGTCTTGCACCATCCCTGCATTAGGCATTTTATTTTTAGCAAGTCTCTTGAACTGCGGTCATAAGACCAAGTCAAGAGCGCTCTCTGTCGGAGAGTTGAACAAGGCTTTTAAATAAATAAAATTTTCCACTCACACACCCCTAATTAACTTATCTTGGTTTGTCCTACACCCGTATGCTCTGCCAACCGGAAACGGTTGGGCTAGTACTCAGAAAGGTGGAAGATTTGATAATTACGATCGATAAACTTAATTAAAATTTTTACCCAAAACCTCAACCAAGGCAAAATACTGTTCTTCCCATGAGAGGTGACGCCGGGAAATCACTGTTAGAATCAGGGGCGGTTCAAACATTGGACACCAATCCTTATTGAATCTGGGTGCTTCCGACAGGTCACTTAGGGTTGCCAGTATCTTTCTTGGGTAGGGTTCTACCATCTTTTGATACCTTTTGGTCTTAGCCCTAATAATCAAGACAACTAAAACTTTGAAATTTACCAAGATAAGCTGCACAACGTTCTCACAAACTATCTATTTCAATCATTTGTATCAAGTTTTTTACAATCACTTTTATTTTTGACTCCATAAGGCACTGGTCCTTCATCATATATCTTTGTATGCTTAAATATCTATACTGGAGTATTCAGCTTAATCTGTGTGAAAAGTGATTCATTTATTTGTTCAAGTGCATCCTTTATTTTCTGTTGCAACGTGGATTGCGCTATCTTGTGTCACATTAAAGTTTTATATTGTCTCTCATCTCAAAAAACTCCTAAACAACACCCATCCGCATCACTACATTACAAACACTCAAATACACAAAGAGCCTTAGACAACTCTTTTTTAGGGACTACCCCCCTTGGCTTCGTTAGGAGTTTTGCCTAAACGGAGGAGCTGGGATTCAGGTGACAGTACCTGGCTCATTGCTTGCCCCCAAGGCCACACCTCTCTCACTTGTAGTGAAGAGACAGCTTTCGAAAGATTTCCGCTGCTGGTGTGCATATTGGAGGACAACACTCCCTAAGGAGGGTAAAACCAATGAGTATGAATAGTGAACTTCTAAGTCTGAGTAGGGACAAATATAATATATATAATAAAATCAACCAGGTCCACATATCTATATGATCGCCAGATCATGATACTAAGTGCTAAGACATGCTATAAGAATAAGTATAAAAGCAATATAACCATAACACAATGATATACCTGCTGAGTCATATACCTGAATGCTCATCAACCTGTACCATCATCTGTCCTCTGAAACTGCTGCTGTAACTCTGGGCACTACTGACTGCTCTGTACCAATGGTATAATGGCTACATCGGTCATCTCTCTGAGTGTCCTGAGACTCAGTCATGGCATGGGGAATATATACTGCTGTCCACAATCTGATAGTGATCCAATATAGATGCTCATCTCAGCATCTCAAATGTAAGGGAACTGGCTGAATAGTGTACTGTTATCAGAAAAATAATGTACGGTAGCCTGGCTACTATATATGTGATAACAAGATCTAGATTGCTTCAAAAGATTTAAATTATTTACTTTAACTAGATCTAGCTTCAAGAAAGTTTTTCTTTTACAAGGAAATCATTAGTAGATCTAAAAGCTTGTTAGATTATCTTTTTTTTTTGGTATTATAATTTCATATCTAGCAATTTAAAAGTGCTTTCATTGGCTGTCCCAAAAGGCAAGCCAAGATCAACAAGAAAGCTTCCTTTCTTGTGTTCATTATTTGCATTTTACACTTAGAAAAAATTTCGCATTTTTTAGTAATTTTTTTGGTTGTCCAAAATCACTTTCAAAGTGTTTTTTGGTCACTTTTGGAACTAATAACTTGCTGTTTTTAGCAGGTTGAAGGAAAAAGAGAGAGAAACTCTGGTGAATTTTCAAATTTTGGGCCATCCAGGGCATCCCGGGACCTCTCTTGTCCTTGAAACTTGTTTTTCTAAAGCCTTGTAAGCTTACTGATCCTATTTTACAAAGGATCAGAAGCATTTCTCGATTGTAAATCAAAATAAAAAGAAGAGCAAGTGGGCTACCCAACACCCACACCCCATCGCCCCTGGGGGGATTCGCAAATTTTTTATGGCGTGATTTTTTCTAACAAGTTTTATTTTATGTTTAAACACAAACACACACACACACGCACACAATAGGCAGTATACTTTCAAATTTAAAACATCATAAATATTGTTTTAGTTGTTTCAATTTTTGCTTCAAAGTAATAAATTTGGCATTGCTTTCCTGGAGTATGCTCTCGCCGTCACATAAAGGGCTTTTCCTGACTACGTGATCGGATGATCAGAAAAGAGACTCTTTGCCTATAGTAATTATCATAACACTTTACTTCAATTATTTATCTTTTGCAATCAAACGGAATAAACATTTAGTTTCCAACTCAAAGTATGATCTTTCCCCTTGCGGGCATTTGCCTGGTCCTGTGGGAAATCAGAAAGAGTTGCAACTATTCCTTAATTTTTTACATCTAATTAAAAATCATTACTAATAAAATTAACAACCCTATACATAGTGAAAATCCGACATTCAAACCTTAATTATCGTGTGGGGAAATTTCTCAGGAGAGGCGGGGAACCACTAGGAGGCGACCTAAGGGCACAGTTAGGCTACACCCTTGTTGGTGTAGTGTTGAACACCGCCCTCGAGACTCCATTCCATCCCACACGTCTTCGTGAGGAGCCACCTTTAGTTAATTTCCGAACATTACTCCTTGTACCTCATGGTATGGTATATCTGGGGCTCCCTTTCTCCCGTAATCATATTTTATCCTATAATAAACTAATACTGATCAATAAGCACTCGCGAAAGATTTACAATACAACAACACACTTTTTTTTTACTCCATTATTGGCACTGATCTTGTTTACTTTTATTTCAATCTTTGATTTAGATCTTATGTGTTATATGATTATGTTATGTTGTTGATCTTAATTTATACTTGCAAGTGAATTTTGCTTTCAGTCAATCTATTTCAAAAAAATCATAAACTTACCCATTCAAAACTAAACTGTTTAATCAGCCTTAGTAACTCATAGGGACTACCCCCCTTGGCTTCGTTAGGAGTTCTGCCTAAACGGAGGAGTCAAGATCAAGTGACAGTACTTGACTCGAGACTTGCCACCCAAGGAATGCACCTAAGAAACTTGAATATTTCTGTTGCGGTAAGCCCCAGTTGCATGTTCTGGCGGCAACAGGAACCCAATGGTCGAATATGATTCTCATAAATTGTATTTTCTTCTTTATCAACGACATGAGCTCAACCCTATTCTTAATTCATGATGGGTGTCTACTGATGTAGAGAGATGGTGGACCAAAAGATTTCATAGTGTTTGGTTGTTTCGTGTAAGTTACAAACTCAAAGTGTTTGCATGGCTAGTGATTTACTAAGTCCTTCCTACCAAGACACGACTAGTAAAAAGTGGTCTCTCAAATAGAGTTTTCCCCTCCTACCTCGGGTTGGAAATAGTAAAGCACCTATTCTAGGAATTCTTTTTGCCAAGTCTTGTTGGGAGTTTGTTCAGCCTGACTATGCAGCCATTTTCCAAGGGAGGTTGCATTGGAGAGCAATTTTGTTGGGTGATTCCAGATCTTTGGTACACGCCCCACTCAATGGTGTCTAGCACTGCTTGGATTTCAGCATTGTTTGTTCTTTGGAAACTTCAGTGCAAATATATTTTTGAAAATGAAGTTAGTTCTTTGTCTGCATTTTGTCAACTATGGAAAGAAGAGATACATATGAGCTGTTAGATAAAGGCTTTATGTTAATCAAAGATGCCAAGGGTTTCGATTCAGATGCCTATTCAGATTTTATTACTTTTTTAGTTTCTCTGAGGAAGAAGATGTAAATGCCTTTGTAGATTCCCTCTCTTTTTGTTTCTTTGAGGATGAGGATGTAATTGCATTAGTACATACCCTCCTATTGTATTGTGTCTTCTTTGTTGTAAATAATTCAATGTAAATATAAGAAGTACTTTTACAATAAATAAAAAAACACATCACCTTCCAATGTGCTTGCACATTGTGCATTCTAAAAATAGATGCCATTTTGTTTCAACTTCTTATGTCGTACACCTGATACAAAATTTATTTTTCCAGGGCCTGCATTCTGCTTAACTATCTTCATGTTTCATGTCTCAACCGATGAGAACTGGGCATGATTTGATTAATGTGTTTCTCCTCTAATCCCTAGTGTTGTGAAGCTTAGGGTTTGCATTTGTTTTGGTTTTGATTTTCTATAGAATTTAACCTCATTTCCCATCATTCGTCTACTGGTGAATTCCATACAAGGACACAAACAATACTAGCTGTCCACATGTTTTGCAGACACCAAGGTTCACTTTTGCAGTGTTTTTTATATCTTAACTATTGAAGAATCCAAATGAACCTTTCAAGATATTTTGTTTTTGTAAAAGTTTACCAAGTAGTCAATTTTAGTATTTAAAATCAACAAGATATTTTCTTATTTTATCTCTTCTACAATATTAGAAATCTTCTTTAACATACCTGACGAAGTATGTTTTTTACAGCTTTTGGTGTTGCAACTGCTTTATAAAACATCTTCCCCAAATCAGTATTCCTGCAATTATAACCCCGGATTTTTGTCAATAAAAGGCAACTATGATCAAGGTCTTGAACCCAACAGATTTTCATATGTTCAATATACTCACTATAGATAAATCATAATACATACCTCAAAAGATCCTGAAATGATTTCACAAAAGGTCTCTGATACCAAGATTGTTTCTTTATGTGAAGCATACGCAAAGAAATATTTAGAAGAACCAAGCCTCTACAGACATTCCTCTCCTTAATAGCGGCCTCAAGGCCAACAACACCTGCACAAGAATAATAAAAGCAGGGATTAAACTCTTCAAGATCATTTTCAAGCGTATGCTTCATGTCTACCAATAAAATCAACAACTGTTATTCCCCACTGCAAATGAGAAAATCTGACTCCACACCTTTTGTAATCCAGATTTTATAGTTCAAAAAAAAAGTAACACGGTTTATTAAAACAAAGACTTGATGCAACACTGAAATCTGTGTGCATGATCATAAAAATGAAACTCATAAAATTCTGTATAAAGAAACCTGACAAATCTGATGGTTCAGGTGAAACAAGATATTTTACACCAGCATAGATCCATCTTAAATCCAGATCTATCAAGCACCAGGAGGGATCAAATTTCTAGAGGTGTAAATTGTTTTCTTGATTTATAAAAAGTTTAAGATGAAAAAATTACACCTCAATCAATTTGAGCCTGCTCGGTGCTTGATAGATCCAGATTTAAGATGGATCTATGATGATTTTAATTTTTTATAACTTTGTGTAAAATTTAAAATTGAGCTGACATATGCTGTTCAATAGTTTTATTTAATTTTTTTGTTGTTGTCATGTAGGTTAAGTACGTAACAACATCTCCCCCATACTGGGTTGTAGAGCACATCGCTACTCTCGGTGCAATCAGAGAACAAGCTTACCATCTATAAAGGGTATCTGAATGACCACAGTAAAGATTTTCAGCAATTACTTACTCTAAACCCTAAATGTTTTAAGTTTAACCTTGTCACCTGCATCTGGTAAAAATATATATATAACACTGGGCAGTTACTGCTGAATAGGTGACAAAATCCATGTAGATCTTATCCTTACTGCACAGAAAGATTTAAGCAAAGAAAACCCATGTTACAGGATCCAAAAACGTTAAAAGTATTAAAATATGATAATAAACAAATACAGGACCTGCGATCATTAGTTCTTTTTTTGAAAATCCAGAGGTGTTAACTTTTAAGCAGAACTTTCTGAGAACAAACTTTACCATGGAGTGAAAATAAAAGTTTTGAATAGAACGTCCATCTTAGACTAAGGGAATACTAGGACTAAGTTTGAGATCTTTCACCAACGCAGATGACAGAAACATTATATTAGTAATTATATTGACGTGTTACTCATCATAGCAAGTGCTTGAGAACAAGAACCACAATATATTTGTTATAAATTTTTAAATATTCGTCTTATATTTACAGAAAAATATTTACAAGCAGTAGAGCAAATCACTAGCTATTTCCAGCCTCAAATTTCAGAAATGTCCAGAGAGGACGCTTATTATAAACTTTATTCCAATTTGTGCTGGATTATTATGACTTCTTTTTTGTAATACTTGTTGACTGCAAGCTCCATATTTGATACAAGGAACCTACATCGGGATACTTGGAACCACCACTGCGAGTCATCTGCCCTTAAGGTAGGAGATGGCCCACTCATAGGATTGCCAACAAAACATAGAGAATGAAAATCAACCCAAACAGATCCATCGCGAAGCTTATATAATTTGGGGGTGTTATCCAAGTGCATCAAAGGGAATGACCTAATGACATGAATGCCATCCCATACCCTTCATTAAAACCTAATATTATTAAAACCGACTCTAAACACTTATTAAAAATTAAACCATAAAATGTGACAAAAACCTAAAATTGTTATTCTAGGTCTCATATATATGGGTTATGGGCATCTTAAAATCTTCCAGGCTTCAAACGTCTCTTGATGATGATCCCAGAGTAGGGATCGAAACGTCAAGTTTCAAGCTACTTAACACAGATCCTTCTTCACTCAACATCCTTTTCCTCCTAGTCAAGTTTGGAAAATGCATTTTGATGGGGCTAAATCTCGGCATGGTGCAGGATCTGGGGTTGTTCTCACCTCTCCTTCTGGTGAAGAGAAGTTATTCTCTTTTCTCCTTGAATTTGAATGCACAAATAACATGGCCGAGTATGAGGCATTGCTTTTAGGATTGGAAGTTGCCCGAGATCAGAAAATTAAATGCTTAAGTGTCATAGGTGATTCAGATCTAATTGTATCCAAAGTTAAAAGTCAATTTGCAGCCAAGAATAATAGACTTAGAGATTATAGGAATGTTGTATGGGATACAACTGAAATGTTTGATGCTATCGCAATTAGAGCAGTCCCAAGGGAAGAAAATTTTCTGACCAAGGTTACACGAACCGTGGGAGCGATCGGAATCAGCTGAAGAATCCGATACAGGTGCGACACTCACCCCAAAATTAGGAATCGGGGATTCGGAACCCTAACCCTAATTATCGTACATTTATCCTACGTAAACAGCTTTAGATTTGTCAAAATGAGGTGGAAGAATCCGATGAAGAATCCGAGAATCCGATTCGGGTGAGGTTAGGCCTATGGCCGAATCCGGTAACTATGGTTCTGACTAATGCATTATCAGTGATAGCATGTACTTTTGAAATCCCAGACCACCTTAAAAAGAAGAGTGTAAAGTTGAAGTGTTGTTTAGACCATCAGTTCCTGATAACCAAGACCATTGGGAAATTTTTGATGACGATGCTCAAATCATTTCATTCTTGCAATGCACAAACGATTTTCAAAATTGTAATGTTGATTTGGATGATAAAGTAATAGGGTTGTCTCTGCAAGACATTGATGTTATGAAACTATCAATTCCTCTAGAGAAAAATTTCAATAGACATGACGGGTATAAAGGAAAAATATCTGAACCAGTAGATGAGGTTATAGAGATCAACGTTGGATACCCAGTTTCTCCCAAAAATGATTAAAATCGGAAAGAATGCCTCCCCAAAGGAAAGAAAAGCCATTGAAAATCTATTTAGAGAATACAAGGATGTTTTTGCTTGGACATATGATGACCTCAAAACCTTTGATCCTACTATTATTGAGCATACTATCCCATTGAATGAAGGAGCGAAACCTTATCGGCAAAAATTACGAAATGTTAATCCTAAACTAGCTCCCTTGGTTAAGAAAGAACTTGAAAAGATGCTAGCTACTGGAATCATCCGACCAGTTCGACACACTACTTGGGTGTCCAATCCGGTGATTGTGAGAAAGAAAAGTGGGGAAATACGGATATGCATAGATTTTAGAAACTTAAATCAGGCATCTCTAAAAGATAATCACCCTCTATCGAATATGGAAAATCTATTGCAAAGTGTTACTGGGGCTGGGATGTTGTCAATGTTAGATGGTTTTTCGGGGTATAATCAAGTGCGTATTAAAAAAGAGGATAGAGAAAAAACAACTTTTACAACTCCATGGGGAACTTACTAGTATATAAGAATGCCTTTTGGATTATTAAATGCTGGATCAACTTTTCAAAGAGCTATGGATCAAGCTTTTAATGACCTCATTGGAAAGATCATTGTTATTTATCAATATTACCTAACAATTTTCTCTAAAGAACGGGACGATCATGTGAAGCATCAGAGGAAAGTTTTTGATCGGTGTAGGAAGTTCGGTATATCTCTGAATCCGAAAAAATCCACCATTGGAATTGATGAAAGTAAACTATTGGGACATATTGTGTCTAAGGAAGGAATTAGAATTGATCGTGAACGTGTCCAAGCCATTAATGCCATTCCTGCACCCCACAATTTTGCTTCCCTTCAATCTTTCTTTGGCAAAATAAACTTTGTTCGAAGATTTATTCCAAATTTAGCAGAGTTATCCAAACCTCTAAACGCTCTTTTAAAGAAGGATGTGAAATTTTTGTGGGATAAAACTTGTGAGTTATCTTTTTCCAAGTTAAAGAAAGCCATCTCAACCGCCCCCGTCTTAGCTTGTCCTGACTACAACACGGAATTCTTAATCTATTCATATGCATCTGAGGACACCATTGCTGGAGTATTGTTGCAAAAGAACAATGAAAACCATGAACAACCTATAGCTTTCATGAGCAAAAATTTGCAAGATGCTGAGTTAAAATATACCACTACAGAAAAACAAGCTTATGCTTTAGTCAAAGCCCTAAAACATTTCAGAACTTACGTAGGATATTCCAAAATTAAAGCGTATGTCTCATACCAAGCAATGAAGGATGTTTTATCACAAGCAGATGGCATAGGTGTTAGAGGGAACTCGATTTCACGAATCCAAGAATATGATTTGGAAATTAAACCCATCAAGATTGTGAAACGACAAAGTTTGGCTCAACTTTTAACTGAGAGAGGAAATAGTAGTGCGGTTAATATTGTTAGCAAACAGAAACATTTTTCCTTACATATTGATGAAGAGCACAAGTGGTATAAAGACATCATCTATTTTCTGAGAAATTTGTCTTGTCCTGATTACTTGGTTGACCATCAGAGAAGGGCCTTAAGGTTGAAGGCTGAGAAGTATGTCTTAACACAAGATGGACTCGGTTGGAGAAACCCTGACGGAATTATTTTAAAATGTGTGAATCCTGAAGAATCAAAAACCATTATTAAAGAAATGCATTCAAGGTTATGCGGTGGACATTATGCTCCAAGAACAACTGCTGCAAAAATCATGAGAGCAAGATATCATTGCCCAACATTATTCAAATATGTGCATGCATATGTTAGGACTTGCCAAGAATGTCAATTCTTCTCTGGAAAACCAAGATTGTATGCTTTGCCTTTGACCCTAGTTGTAGTTGAAACTCCTTTCCAGCAATGGGGCATGGATTTTGTAGGACCTTTTAATGAAAATTCAAGTAATGGATATAAATACATTTTAGCTTCCACTGACTATTTCACTCGTTAGGTAGAAGTTGTTCCAACTAAAAAGGCCACAGTGGAAGTAGTTGTAAAATTTTTGGAAGAAAACATTGTATCCCGATATGGTTGTCCTTTAAAATTAACCACCGATAATGCTAAGGCTTTCAGTAAATTGGAAATGTCACCTTTATGCATGAATCATGGAATTACGTTATCTCATTCTTCAAATTATTGTCCTCAAGGAAATGGTCTTGCCGAATCTAGCAATAAAAATTTGATCAGATTGTTAAAAAGGATGGTGGGGGAGAATAAAAGAAGTTGGGATAATAAGTTGAAATATGCGTTGTGGGCTGATAGGACAACAGTTAAGAGGATCACGGGGAAATCTCCTTTTGAGTTAGTATATGGGCAGGACTATAGGATTCCAATCAATTTGCAGATACCAATCTATGATTTACTACAGCAGTGCACCACAGACAAGGAAGCAATTCAGGCTAGAATTGATAAATTAGTAGAACTTGATGAGAAAAGACGGGATGCACTTGAAAAAATGCTCATTGAACAAGAGAGAGTAAAAGGAACCTTTGATCAAAGTACTTGGAGTGAGACTTTCGATGTTGGAGATATAGTACTTTGATGGGATAAATTTAAGAAGAAGCCGGGAAACCATGCAAAACTAGAAAGACTATGGATGGGCCCCTACAGAATAATCAGATTAGCTGGAAAAGGGTCGTGTTATCACATATATAGCAGTCGGGCTACCATACATTATTTTTCTGATTCCAATACACTATTCAGCCAGTTCCCTTACATTGAGATGCTGAGATGAGCATCTATATTGGATCACTATCAGATTTTGGACAGCAATTGTATTCCCCATGCCATGACTGAGTCTCGGGACACTCAGAGAGATGACCGATGTAGCCATTATACCATTTGTACAGAGCAGTCAGTAGTGCCCAGAGTTACAGCAGCAGTTTCAGAGGACGGATGATGGTACAGGAGATGAGCATTCAGGTATATGACTCAGCAGGTATATCATGGTGTTGTGGTTATATTGCTTTTATATTTATTCTTATAGCATGTCTTAGCACTTAGTGTCATGATCTGGCGATCATATAGATATGTGGACCTGGTTGATCTTATTATATATATTATATTGTCCCTACTCGGACTTAGAAGTTCACTATTCATATTCATTGGTCTTACCCTCCTTAGGGAGAATAGAGGTGATCATTCCACCATGCCTTGGCTTGCTAGTGTCGGCTCCATTATTCATTGTCTTCATCCATCCATTGCCTACCTTTTAGTTTATCACCCTGACTTACTACTTGACTAGTGACATGGAGGATCTTTTCCCCACTATAGCCTCTGTATTGGATGAGCTTCCCTGTTTATTGTGTCTCGGCTATGAGTTGGTGACAAAACTTACCTATGGTGAGTTGGAGTTCCTTGTGAATTCCCCCTAGTCACTAAAGTTGTGTTGGCTAAACCTGAAACTTTTAGTGCTGCCATGAATACAAAGTCTGGAAAAAATGAAATGCTATATCTTGTATGAAAAGCCCATTCATGCAATGTGTTTCTAAACACACATGAATGAAAGGCATGCCAAATGAAAATGGCCATGAAAATAAAATGTTATATCTTTTGGAAATGTAAATACCTAGGTAAACAAGCTGTCTGTGACACACCTAGAAGTGCTCAGGTAAACAAGTGCCTTAAAAACACACCTGCAGCAGAAAGCCTAAATAAATGTAAATCTATGCAATGTGTTTATAAACACACATAGATCAAGGCTACGGAAACTTCAGGACCAAAAAGCAATGGAACTTAAATGCTATATCAAAACAATTGCTGGCCTTATTTGTATTATGGATTGTGCACATCTGTTAAAGGTGAATAAACCCTCTTTGAACAACTCATCCATTGTGAGACACCGCCATTCCCTGTGTTGTTGCTCATTCAGTATATACTATGGTGTGTATTCCCTTTCCCTTTGCCAAAGTGTCACAAAGTTAAGTCCGTCACGTCATCCCTTAGCCTAGCAAGTTATTTTAGCCTTCACCCTTCACTAGCAAATTGATCACAGCTATGAAGTGAGTATGATCTTGAAAGTCTAGTCTGAGTAATAATAATAATTAATGACATTATATATTTGGATTTAGATCGCCAGTAATGATTACTTTGTGTTATAATTGTTATTTGAATAAGTTGTAGAGCATGCATTAACCTTTGACACTTTGCAGCAGCTTCTGATGATGGTCTGAGTTATATTTGGTCATGTTGACTTGGTCAAACCTAGTTTGACCAAGGTCAACCATAGGACATGAGATGGTTAGACCTTGTGATGATATGGATAGATGATATATGGTCTATGTACATGTACATGATGATTCTTTGCAGCAGCTACAGGGTTATGATGATGATTCATGGTTTACAGCAGTATTTGATCATTTACAGATTATTATTATTTGACCTGTTCCGGTATATTGGATATATATTTTGATCATGCAGAGATTCATATGGTGCATGAGTACACATCTTAGATAGATTTGGACCTTATGAGTCCAATGAGACAGTCTGTTTTCAATGCCGGGCACTTACAGTGATGATTGAGCCTCAGTAGGCTATCCCAGTGCAGTTTTGGTCTGTCGGAGACCTTGTCAGAGCAGATGTGATTTTTATTTGGTTGACCTAGGGCACTGTGCTTGGAGGGGGTGGTCCAGCCACTTGTTTTTACCATATTACCCCCTCCCAGACACACTGGTGCCCTCACCTTGACAGTGCAGGCACTCCAGGAGGCAGTTTGGGGCAGTTTCACGCTTCACGAGGCATTTCAGGATTGGTAGAAATGGCTATTGAGGAATTCGATTTGGGCTACTGAGGCAATGTCTTGGAATGGGATGATAGGTGATGATGGATTGATGTCTTCCACACCTCCTCCAGCAGTTTCAGCTTCATCGGGACCCGCAACCATCACTTATGGCACTTTCTGATGATTTCTGAGGTCTTTTGAGGCCTACTATTTGTCCATAGAGGCACGATTTGGTATATTGATGACTATTTTATTATTATTGTGCTATGGGGATTGACCAAGGGTGGCTAAAATTACCGCTTGGACCCACCATAAGCTTCTTATTATATTTTGTCATCATCATTTGGTGGGATTCCCCTCTTCTAGGGCGATTTTGTCCACTTATGTTATATTTTATGAGTGATCCATGTATTTTATTGTTGAGCTCATCTCAACCATTGATTAGACTTTTGTATCTTTTAATCTTAGCCACTCATTCAAAAAGTGGTTAGGATTTTGATGCCTCTCCTTCCTATTTAAAGGAGAGAGCTTCTCATTGTAAAGGGGACTTGTGGCTCTGGATTATTGGAATAGAAAATTATTATTGCATCTATCTCCAGTGTTGTGGTGAATGTTTTTGGTGTTCGTTCGTTGGTTCTTCTTTTGCATTGAGTTATTGGAGATCTTGTTTTGCCATATCTTTTGTACCACATTTTTGCATCTACAGGTGGAGGCCGATTTGCTTTGAGGAGGAAGTATTGGTAGGGGAAGACTATCCCTACTTCTTCTTTGGATCTCTTCGTTGGTAACAGGGAGTATTGTTGTCCCAGGACCTTCTATTCTATGTTATCATTGCATTTTACTTGTATTTCCTCCATACTTGACCTCTCTGATTGAAATCGATTTTCCTTGGATTGACAGGTAGAGGAGGGCGCACTTGTGGGCTAGGGCATCAATTTGGCAAGCAAAATCAACAATCTCTCATTTGATCTCTGCGGGAATCTTCCTCAACATCAAAGCATCTCTCTTCATCACTCAGGTATGATCTCAAGGTAAGTTCTATCTCCATGATCTATCCACTTGTCTAAAACATTTAAAACCCTAATTAATCAAAACCCCCATTTTTACATTTTTTCAGATCTACTAAGATCTAGTGGCTTCTTGGGTAAGATATTTAAAACCCACCTCTATAGTATCCACGGCATCCCGGATCTATAGTTTGGTGAGGATTGGCCTCCATTTGACCCCCTTCCCAGGCCAACTTAGCCTCTCCAAGTGAGGTCGCACTCCTTGACGAAGGTGAGTTACCCTAGATCCAGTTGATGGGTAGTTGAGATCCCACTTGATTCATGATCTACACATCCAATAACCTACCCCCAGATTGTCACTTTTCTAATTTCTACCTTGTGGGCCCTATTCCACATTTTAAGGGATTTAATCCCATTTTTGGACCACTTGGTATCTTAAAACTCAGATCTAGTAAGATCTAGCCACCGGATTGCCTTGAGATTGTAGATCCACATCCTCATCTGATCAACCTACTTGGATCTAAAGTTTGGATGCCATTGGACTTGTATTGATTCATTTATCCCACTTTTTAGCCTCCTTGGGTAAAGTCGCACCAGCTTGGAGAAGTGAGTTGGTCCACTTCTAGGACGTGGGTACTTGAGATTTTAGTGGATTTGGAACGGGCATAATTCAAAACCTAGGTCTAGTTGGTCATTTTATCAAATCTTTCCTTGGGGATAGCATTCCTTGTTGTAAGGGATTGTGGTCCACTTAGGTCAAACCTTGAATCTCTAGATCTAGACTTACTCCTCCATCAAACCTTTAATTGCCCACTTGTCTCGTGCAATAGGAGTCATCAACCACAAATTAATTTCATTTGACTCCATTATCCCAATTCCCAAGGCACTGGTCTCTCTCCAAGTCAATTCGACTTTCCTAGATTGTTGGATTAACTTGTGGTTTGACCCTTGTGTGGTGAACTAAACCCTTGGATGTCATCATATATCATGATCAAGCTTGTCACTTGTACTAGTTAGCCCCAATTCAACCCCTAAAATACCCTGCATTGGACACGGTTCCCAAGGCAGTGGGTTTTGTCACATTGAACTAGTACATCAATCCTGGATCCTATTTCACAAATCATAAGTCACTTTCACATCAATAATGAACCAAAGCTATACTCATTGAACCCCTCACTTGTCTTGTGACTTCATCCTAAGGTCTAGGATAAACCATACACCTTACTTCACTTAGAATTAACTTGATTTGGTGTCTTGGTTTTGATCTCTCCTGTCGGGAGTAGATCGGGTCTCCCCCTTTGTTGTCTGGGCTAGATAACATAAAGTGAAGGTTGCCTCGACTGGCGTGACAACCATATATTGGAGGTCGAGGTGATCGTGGTTGCACCTTTTGAGTTGCCCTTCCCTATTGCCATCCATGAGTGGATACATCCATAGGGGTAACTACAGTTTAGGTGATAACATGTCGTTTGTTCTCGAAACGTTGGATGGTGATGAAGTTGAATTGCCTGTAAATGGGAGGATGTTGAAACATTATTTCCCTCCCATCAATCTTGAATGACTTTCCTGATGGGTTAGAGTAGGTAGGATTTGAATAAGCTCATTGGAGCAGTAGTTTAGTTTTTCAGCCATTGAGTCTGGCACTTTTGTCTTTCCCTAAGCTTGCCTTTGAATCTCGTAGTTTAGTCCTGAGTTCTTGCCATTTTTCTTTTCCTGCATAATAATAAAACTTGAAGTGATGTTAGTATATTAGTCTTTACTTTCTGCATTTTATTTTCAATGCTGTTTTATCTTTGAGATTTATGTATATACAATGTACATGCATTGTTCTGACGATCGGTATGCGAGTTTGGTATAGCTCTGGACATTTTGTAGATAGCAGGTACATTTTGTGGATGATGCAAAGCTAGAGTGCAATGATCGAGGATACGAGTAGCAAAGTGATGAGGACCAGAGATTCTGAGGTTCTCAAGCGCTCTATTCAGCAAAGCACTTGTCCTAGCTGGAGCCAAATGTTATCACATTTATAGTAGTTGGGGCTACCATATATTTTTCCAGATGCCAGTATATTTTTCAGCCACTCCTTTACACTGAGATGCTTGAGATGAGCATCTATTTTTGGATCACTCCTATGATGATGAGAAACAATATATTTCTTTGCCATGACTGAGACTCAGGAAACTCAGATTTGATGACCGATGTAGCCATTTTTCCATTACAGAGCAGTATGCAGTGCCCAAAGTTGTAGCAGCAGGTTCTCAGTGGATAGATGATGGTTCAAATGTATTGCACAAGTATATGATCCAGCAGGTATTATCTTGTGTTCTTGGTTATATTGCTTTTGTAGTCATTCTAGTGGCATGTTCTAGCATTTAGTGTCATGATCTGGTGATCATATATATAGTATTGGACTTGGCTGTTATTATGTATCTATCTAGTGTCCTGCTCAGGTTTTAGAAGTTCTTGTCTGTACTCATTGGTTTTACCCTCCTTAGGAGAATGGAGGTGATCATTCCCACCATTATTTGGCTTGCTAGTGTTGGCATCATTTTCACTATCTCCAACCATCTGCTACCTTCCAGTTATTGTCTTTATCCTGACTTACTACTTAACTTGTGATATGGAGGACTTTCCCCCACTCTAGCCTCTTTGTTGGATAAGCTTCCCTGTTGTATTGTGTCTTGGCTCTAAGTTGCCTAAGTTGTGTTGACTAGACCTGAAACAAATAGTGCTACCACCATTACACTGTATCTGGAAACTTTATTGTATATCTAAATGAAAGCCCATTCTAGAATGTGTTTTTTAACACACGTGAATGAAATGCATTTCAAATTATAAATCCAAGAATGTGTTTCTCAACACACACGGATCATAAAGCCTAATGAAATGTAAATCCAAGAATGTGTTTTTCAACACACACGAACAAAGGCTATGGAAATGAAAAGGTCTAACTAAAGCAATGTCTTAACAAATGCTATATCTAATGATTGATGACCTTATATACATGTGATGATTATTCCTCATTAGCCTGTTGGTTATGATATGAGATGGAGTAAGGGACAACTAATTCTAAGTGTCCCCTAGAGTCTTGAGTTACGGTTTGTCGAGCACCTAGTCATGGCGACTCTAGAAAAGATCCTCACTGAGCTGTAGAGTGCTCTGGAATCTGAAAAATAATGTATGGTAGCCCGGCTACTATATATGTGATAACAGAAACTCTTCAAACTTTCATTTGATATCTGTGGGAACAACCCTCGACATCTTAGCAATCATCTCCATGACTCAAGTACGCTTGTAAGGTATGTAATTTATTCTTCTAACTTACCCATCTGTCAATTTCATTTAAAACCCTAAGTAAATTTCTTCGAAAAATTCCATGGCTCAAACGAATTGGTTTATTGGCAAACCATTTGTAGGTTATTTGTATCTTGCATACTTCTAGGTGGGTTCCCCTAGGCGTCATAGTTGGAGGACTCCTTAGGCCCAAATCCTAAGGCACTAGGTCTCTTCAACCCTTGCGCATTCCCTGAGAGAGTCAGTTTGTCTGTCGTTTGATTATTTTTGCTGAGCTTGTGTGCTTTAACACTATCACATATATCTACCAAGCTGTGCTAGAAATCCCTAATTCTCAGATCCACACTTTGGGACACTTTCCCTGTTTTAAGGGGCACGTTTCCCAAGGCAACTAAATTTGATCATTTACACTAGCACCTGAATCCTGAAATCACTTCTAATTATTGATTCACTGTGTCTAAACATTATTTATTGCATCACATCTTTCATAAGCCTCCACAGTGTTCCTAATTCCTTAAGTCTAGGGTTCCACACCTGTCACCTTACGTACCCTATTGTTATAGCTTGATCTAGTGATCTAGTTAGATCTCTCTTGTCGAGAGTAGATCAGGGTCTCCCCCTTTGTTATCTTGGCTTTGATAACATAAAGTGAAGGGTGCCTCGATTGGTGTGACAACCAATCCTTTTGGAAATCGAGGCTCTCGTGGTTGACCTCTTTGGTTGCCTGTCCCCTCTACCATCCTTCTGGATCCATCATTATGGGAAACTACAAGTTTGGTGATAACATGTCCATTTGAGAAAGCATTTGTGGAGGTGGACCTTGAAAATTTTCAAATATCAGCTGTAACCTGTTTGGACAATCCCTTGGAAATACATGCATATTATTTTTCTTTATAATTATTGTGTTAGCACTCCTAATGATATTTACCATTTTAAAATTGTCAACTACATAATCCTAGCATTCACATTTCAAATGAAAAGATAAACAATAATAATCATGCAATTTCACATACCTGTATTGCCTTCATTGGAATGTATTGTTGACCACTTACCGATACTGAACAAAAAGGACTGAACACTTCTTGTAGAATGTAGTTGATTAGGGCTTACCATGAACTGAGAGATATTGGAGGAATTTTGCACAAGAGCATTGTCAACAGGTACCACATCTTGCACCACTGCACTTTTTAGCAAAGAAAAGGGATTGATCTATTCTTCATCGGAGGTAGAGCAAGCTTCTTCATCCATATATATGCTCAGGGGACGGTCTATTATAATGCTACAAGTCCTTGAAGAATCGTACATTGGTGCGACAATGAACTTCCAATAATCATCGTTTTCCGCATACTTGTAACTTTCTTCCAAGAGAGCCAACATATCATAAGAAATTGTAACTTGAGGATATGGAGCACTCACCATCTCTGTACATTCTTCCGTTTCTTCAACTGAGGTCTCGTGTTCTTTATCTTCTGTAATTACTTCATTTTCCTGGTCCTGAACAATAGTTTCTTCAAGTAAAACTTATGAGAATTAATCTTCATGGATTTCTTCACCGAACAAGTTCCTTGCCTGTTCAACCCAAGACATCCATCTTTCGCGGTGCTCAGGATCCCAGTAGCTACATAAGGCTTCTACCAATTCTTCAAACGATGATATTGTTTCTTTTTCTAGGGCCACGAACCAAGCAAGAGGCTTTCCTCCCAGGTGATGAACAAATGATCTCATGTAAAGGCTTTCTTCCTTTTTGACATGATTTTCTTCAGCCATCGTCATGAACCATTCGACATGGAGCCAAATGTAACGACGACTGCCATCGAATGGGTGCCAAAAATTCTCTGGTAGCTCATTTGAATGCTCTGGAAACTTTGACAAATCAAGAGAACCAAAAGCCATCTCCTTTTCTTCATCTGTAGGATATTCAGGATCCTTAAATTCAAATGGAATATCTTGTTTGCAAGAAGAAGCCATGTCACCCGGTTTCCTTGTCTTTGTAGAGTACTTCTATTATTTTTCTTCAGTAGGAGTCGCCAGGAGAGACCTGCCAAGTTAGCTTATCAAACCTCACCAAAGTACCAAAAACAAAGGCGTACTTGGGATGATCAGATTGAGTTCTGTATCAACCAATGGAATCGCTTTTAAATGAGTGGAGTCGCCAGGTAAGATCTGCAAGATTAGTCCTTAACAATATTTTCAAAATACCAATAAAAGAATTACCTCAATCTTCTTACCAAATGTCGTTTTGCCAAGAGTGTGAATGACTCCGGATAAATCACTTCAATGTTTAAAACGTTCCCCAGCAACGACGCCTAAAATGTTACCGGGCAAATTAGCAGAGCTATTTCCCAGTAAGCACAAATAAGAATAGTGACCCAATGTCACCTCGGTCATCATTCTAACTTCTTCGGAAGTCGAAACCTCCAAGGAGAAGTATCTTTATGGAACCCTGTAAAGACACTAGAACAACCAACCAACTATCTTCTATGCAATCTTATGGTTAGACCAGTGCCCAAATGGAGTCAATAGTATTATGATCAATGCCAGTGGGTACAAAAGATATGATCAAGACCAATAATCCACTTAGATCATCCAATGAAATGTATAAGCGCATACACATGTAAAATAATCAATATTGGATCAAAAGACTATATTGCCAGTACATCTCAACCATTAACCAAACATGCAAAAGATTGCAAGCATGTAATACATAGTTCAAAGATAACACCATCTAAAGACTAACAACACGTGAGAGAAGACCACAATCAATTATGCATCATTAGCAATATGTGTCATTAGTAAAACTACAAGTTTATGGTGATGTCAATATGACCATATCAGATTTAGCAGTCAATTATAGCAGCAGACGCAAATGATTAAAATGGTGCATGGACTATCATTCATCAAACGAGTATCATAAATGCCAAGTTAAATTTCAGATCTATAAGTGACCACAGTGAGCAACTTAGGTTTGTAGAAGAACCTCTCCTCAACAAGCAATATAAAAGGCTGAATTAGTGCCACAATAAACTATCATAAGAGCATCTTCCAGATCTGTATATGAATGCACATTGCCACGGAATAAATGAAATAGTATTTAGTGTTTGTGACAAGGCTTTCACCGCCATTCACTAGACACCTTAGTATTCAATAAGCATTATTCCACCAAATAGATATTTAATAAAATATATGCAATTTTCCAGATCTGAAAATAAACTTTCTGAGTTGTGTTTACACAGTAAATCAGACCTCCATGTACAGCAGAAGACTTAACCAAAATAATAAGGAAAATGATTTACTAACTACACCACCATCAAACTAGCATAAGATACAAACTTGTTTTCTGTATGTAGAATCCTGAGTTAAGTTCACACAGTAATAACCTTTAAAAGAGAAATAGAAAATGAACAAAATGGTAAATAAACTGATCCTAAACTAGACCACAACTAGATTAAAGGGCTGCTGACTTGTTTTATGTTTGGTGTATGTGAAGATGATGAGGCAAAGGAAGGAAACACATGGTCTGCAATTTATAATTGCAGACCTATGTAGGGCTCGGTGGGGGCAGAAATTGAAGGAGAGAGCAGCCAAGAAGAAGGAAGGGGATGATGATATGGAAGATGGGTGGAATGGAAAGGAGAAGGGAGAAAGTGATGGGAAAGAAATGGTCTGTAGGTTAGGGTTGTTGTCCGCCGAGATGCACACCAGCAGTAGAAATCTTTCGAAAGTTGTTTCCTCACTAAAAGTGGGAAAGGTGTGGCCTTGGGGGCAAGCAAAGAGCCAGGTACTTGTTATCACACAACTTGTAGTTGTCCCTAATGATATCCCATCCAGGATGGTAGAGGAGATGGACAACTAAAGAGGTGACCAAAGAGATGCCACGGTTCCCAATGCAAGCTGGGAGTCACGACAACCGAGGCACTCTTCGCTTTAGATCTAGAAAGGATAAGATCAAGGGGGAGACCCTATAGCTAATCGACAGAAGGCTAGCCAAAGCAATGGTTCCTAGGGAAGTGTGAAAGTTGAGTTACGGAAACCAATGCAAGCTTAGGTGGACCCAAGGGTTTAACTATGTGGTTGAAGAGGCTTAAGGAGTGGCAAGTGTTTCAACCAATGTATGAGTTAGGTCACCTAGGGTGAATAAAGCGATAGATCTAGTACCATGAAATACACAAGTGGGACCCACTTCCTTAAAATAGGGAAAATGGTCCAAGATGGGTCCACTTGGTCAAAATTAATGGGAGATGGTACTATAGGGGCTCTATAACATGGATCTATGGATTGACCAAGAATTGAGAGCACCCAAGTGCGGAATCTAGGAAAAGACACAATCCCCAAGGAGTGCGAATTGCCCCAAGGAAGACTAGTGCCTTAGATCAAGGGCCAAATGGAGTCGAATGTCCACCAAAATGTAGATCGGGGTAGTCAAGGTGCAATACAAGGTGGGTTTTGAAGATCAAAGGCATCCAATGGCTAGATCTCAGTAGATCTGAGATTGAAAATGCATCATTCAATGACCCAAGTGGGGCTCAACCCTCAAAATGAGGAATGTGGCCCAGAAGGCAAAAATCAAAGAAGTGAAGTACTAGGGGTAGGTTATCAAGTGCGAGGAGTGCAAATCAAGTGGGATCTCACCTACCCATGTGTTGGAACTAGCTTAACTCACCTACCCAAGGAGGGCGACCTCACTCAAGGAAGGCTAGGTGCTTTGAGGGAAGGGTCAAATGAAGTCCAAATGCCACCAAACTATAGATCCGAATTGTCGTGGATACTATAGAGGTGGGTTCTTTTTATCATACCCAAAGCCAAGCTAGATCTTAGTAGATCTAAGAAAAACATAAATGAGGGTTTTGATTTTAAGGGTTTGATGACCAATGAAGAAGAATGGATGGATCTAGGTACATACTTTGTAGAACTTACCTCAATTGCTTATGGTCACCTTGCAAATTGATAGCATTCACCTATGTGTATATTCAAGAGTGAAATTTTGTTGCTCCAAGCCAAAACATCCTCCTCCAAAGATGCCAAATCGTCCTCCTTCTACAAGACAAGATCAAGTGAAACAAGCCAAGTAAGAAAATGATGAAAATGATGGAAAGATGTAATAGAAAGCATCAACTATGTCACAAAGATACAATAATGATACTCCCTATCACCATGATCAACCCAAGAGAGAATATGTGGATCCCTCCAACAATAACCCTCTTCAAATCGTCCTCCTCTCCACCAATTCGACCTCCCTGCAAGAAAACAACGTGTAGCTCCAAGATCCACAATGATACATAGAAGAGATACTGTATATTCAACGTGCAAGAGAATCCACAAGACAAGAGAAATATGCTCCACAAAGATGTATTCTATTCCAATATTCAAGAGCTCCAAAGGTGAGCTATACAATAGGGGGTCTCCTCCTTATATAGGATAATAGACCAAAACCCTAGATCTCAAAAACACTTTATGAAATGAGTGGTTGAGATTAAAAGATCTCAATACATAATCAATGGCTAAGATGAATCATAACAATATAACACATGGATCACTCAAAATAGAGGTGACGTCATAGCTAGGAGAGGCTAAGTGAGGGTGATGCCATCCTCTAGAGGGGGCAAAAGTACATAGGCCCACCTCATATGACTAGGACATGACACATGAAGCTCATGGTGGGGCTAGGAGGCATCAATCCTTGCTAGCTCATCCCCATGGCACAATAATAATAAAATAATGTGTCCAAATAATACAAATGATCAAATCTGTCCTCAAAATCTGTGAGAGACATGCAATAAAAGGCCTCCTGTGGCCACTGTGGACCCCACTGACTGATGAAAACTGGCTGGAAGATAGGGGGTTCACCCTGGAAGACCTCTGTGAAGACCAAGTTCCAAAACCTTGCCTCAATTGCCCAAATCGAATTCCTCAATGACCCTTTTATTCCATTTTTAACCTGCCTCGGTAATTGTGAAGCTACTGAAACTGCCCCCTAGGGCACCTGCGCTGTCAAACTGAGCCCACCAAGCTCTCCAGAAGGGGGGTAAATGGTAATATCAAGTGGCTAGACCACCCCCTCCTCATACAACGCTCTAGATGAACTGGCCTCTCATGGCCCCTGCTGGTTAGGCTGGGAAAACAACCCCAAATCTGGTCAACAAGTGGAAAACCGCATCTATCACTATCAAAAGTGCCCGGAACTGAATGATAAGTGTCTCATTGGATCCAGAGGACCCAAAACTACTAAGAATGTATACTCATACATCATGGGTTGCCCTGATGGGCCAACTGTAGGGTCCACCATATATGGACAGTGCATAATCTGATGATCTGAAGTAATAATAAAACCCGTTGAACTACATCAATGACCATCTGAATCATATTTCCATCATATAGCATCATTAAGAGTATGTGGGCCCATGAATCATCATCAATAAGCATACATGGCCCACATCATCACGGATCCCAAGAAATGACCGTAATCAAACTGGGTTTGACTAGGTCAATATACAACCAAGGATAAATCATATCAATAGACTAAGACATGCTCCTCTAATCATACTCACAGCTTAACTTAAAGTATAACCATTAGAGGAAATTTGGGTAAAAAATGGGCCTCCTAAGGAAAATAATAATAAAATAATAAAATAATAGTAGAGAGAAAGTAAAAAAACTACTTTTTTGGATTGTATTTTCAACTTATCTCCTTGTAGGTTTACTCAAATTTCAAGCGGGAGGACTCGTTGGATGCATAATTAAATTATGCATCCAATGAGTACCCATGTTGCATACTTTTAACAACATCCACACCATGAAAATTGAAAATACATTAAACAACGTGTTTCTAATGAGAGAAAACACGTTTTTTAATGTAATTTCGATTTTTCATGGTGTGGATGTTGTTAAAAGTATGCAACATGGATACTCGTTGGATGCATAATTAAATTATGCATCCAACGAGTCCTCCCGCTTGAAATTTGAGTAAACCTACAAGGAGATAAGTTGAAAATACGATCCAAAAAAATAGTTTTTATTTTTTCCCTCCAATTTTTTTAGGTGCTCCCTTTTTGAATTTTAAAGCATTTTGATTGGCAAATACATGATGACATGGAATTTGTATTATTTTTGGAAGGCCCATTTTAAATTGAAATTTGCTCTAATGATCATTTAGTAGCATTAATCATGTTTGCATATTCCATTGTTATTTATAATACTTGCACAATAGCTTAAATGACAGACTCACCCATTGGACATGGTCTAACTACTAGCTAAGGATGAAGGCTAGGAAAAAGGCTGGGAAAAGGGGTGACTTGTCTAAACTCAACTAAAAGACACTTTAGACTGGGAGAGGGGGAAGCTACACTCTGTGCTGTACAAATAACACGGGGAAGGGCTGTGCCTCACAAATGGGTAAGTTGTTTAGAGAGTGCTTATTCAACTTAGGCATCATGTCTACATCAAGTTGATCCAGGTTCATTAAGATCATTCAATTTCCTTTCATGGCATTTTTGGCCTACATAACCCTTCGGATCTCAGGTGCGCTAAAAAGCACAACTAATTGCAGCTTGCATCCAGGGCATGTTTATATATATGTAAGATCAGCAATCGTTTAGATATAGAGTTTAAGAACCATTGCTTTTTGGACCTTTCTTATACTCTTCGAGGAGTATTTTTAGCAGTTCATCGCTATTTCCCTTTATTCACGTGTGTTCAAAAACACATTCTAGAGTATACAGTTTCCATGGACGAATTTACATAAGCTTCCATAAGTAGTACATGAGCTTTCAGTTTTAGCCAACAACATCTCAAGTGACTAAGGGGACTTCATACCAGTGCCAAACATCGGGACAACCGACCAGAATAACTTAGGACTACAATCCAACTTGCTAAAAGCAAGTTCTGTCACCAACTCAGAGCCAAGACACTTAACAAACATGGATGCGATCCAACACAAAGGTAGCAAAAAGGGAAGTCCTCAATATCAGAAAGTCAAGCAAGACAAGTCAAGGGTAAAAGCCAAATAAGGAAGGTTATGGATGGATGGAGTCAAGTGAAAGTGGTGCCTAAGCTAGCAAACAAATGATGTCAAGAAAGACCATATCTATGCAAGGTAGTAAACCAGTGAATTTTGTCAAACAACCTAAATGTGCAATTAAAATGTCCATTTTATAATTCGTTATCAAGATAGTCCATTTTAAGTTTACAAAGTTTGCCACATCATGAATCATATACCAAGTTAATGATGTGAAGATGACTAAAGCAACAAGATAATAATCCATAATCAATGATCAAAAATCCATAGGTCATATCACATCATAATAATAATCATCATGAACCATCTGAAACCTAAGAAACCGGATTCGCTCAAAACCCTCCGCATGTCCCGTGGGGATCGAATCGGACACGATTCGATGCCAAATCGTGTCTGATTTGACTTTCGGTCGTGTCCGAAATGATTAAAAGAGCAACAAGATAATAATCCATAATCAATGATCAGAAATCCATAGGTCATATCACATCATAATAATAATCATCATGAACCATCTGAAACCTAAGAAACTGGATTCGCTCAAAACCCTCAGCGTGTCCCGTGGGGATCGAATCAGACAAGATTCGATTCCAAATCGTGTCCGATTCGACTTTCGGTCGTGTCCGAAATCAAGACACGACCGAAAGTCAAATCGGACACAATTTGGCATCGTGTCCCCGACTGTGGGACACGAGTCCCGAAAACAGGACACAAAAAGTGCAGAAAAGTTCGGAAAAGTGCGGCCGAGTTTGTTTTAAAACCAAAATTTGAGTTTATTTTTGTCATTTGCAAGGAAGGAGTTGGCTGAGAGTGATTGTATGTGCAGGTGAAGGAGATTTGAAGGCGATTTGAAGGCTATCCAAGCGATTCCAAATGCATTGCGGTGGATTTGTGGAGAAGATTGCAAGCTCAACCATCAAACAAGAAAGGGAATGTCTCCATCAGCTAGGGCAGGAGCTAAGGGGCAAAGGAAAGGGAGAAATGCACCATCTAGTGCCTCCCCTCCTATTCCACCAAGCACAAGCAGTTCTCCTCCTCTGTCAAGTGCTCCATCTGCTGCTAGTGGAGCTCATGCTATGGCTCCATTTAACCCTGTTTTAGCAAGACAACAAGCCCAAGAAAAAAAATACCCTTTGTGGAAGTATGTGACAAGGAAAGATGGCCCTGGGGCAAAGCTTGGTGGGGGAGGCAATGTGTCTTGGAGATGCAATTTTTGCAAGAATGAGTTCCAGAGCACATATTTCCGGGTTAAGGGCCATTTGTTGGCCCTTCCTTCTTGTGGGATTTCTTCATGCAAAGCAGTGAGTATTAACCAAAGGAGGGATATGGAAAGAGAGGATCATGTTGGCTTAGGGAAGGTGGCAGCAACAAGCAAGAAAAAAGAGGATGATCCTCTTCCATTCTTGAGGAAGTCCTCTAGCACCAAGCCTCCATTTCCACCTAGCATTAATGAGAGTGGGGATACTTATCAAACAAGAAAGAGGCAATCTACAAGTGGTCCAATGGATAGGATTTTCCAACAAGAGGCGCGAGAAGAGGTGGACCTTACCATTTCATTTTTCTTCTACCTCAATTTCATCTCATTAAATGTTGCACAGTCACCATTTTTTTTGAGATGGTTCGAAGTATCTTGGAATGAGCTCCAAGTGGTTATGTGCCTCCTGGTTCAGAGAAGCTTAGAACCACATTGTTGGTTAAAGCAAATAAGGAAGTAGATAAAATCCTTGAGCCAATTAGAACAACATGGCCCTCATGCGGTGTGAGTGTTGTTTCAGATGGATGGACGGATCCAGCACGCCACCCACTCATCAATTTCATGGTATCCTCCCAAAATTGACCGGTGTTCTTGAAAGCGGTGGATGCTCTTGGGAAATACAAGGATGCACAGTATATGGGTGATTTATTCATCAAAACCATTGAAGACGTAGGTGTTGATTCTTGTGTACAAATCATCACGGACAATGCACCTGTTTGCAAGGCTGCTGGCATGATTGTGGAAGCTAAATATCCACAGGTATGTTCATTTTGGACACCTTTCATTTCTAATTTGCTCATTGTTTGAATTTGGTCATTGCAATGTTAGTGTTGTAGAGTCATTGATACATGCTTTTATTGCTCTTACAGGTTTTTTGGACACCTTGCATTGTCCATTCCTTGAATTTAGCACTGAAATCCATTGCTACAGATGTGACATGGATTGGCAACCTTATTGAGAATGCACGCCATATCCGTAACTTTGTACAAAACCACACAAATGCCCTCACCATCTACAAAGAGTACACACAGCTTTCATTGCTGAAGATTGCAGATACTCGGTTTGCTTCCTCATTCATCATGCTCAAGAGGTTGAGGGAGGTCAAAACCGCTCTGGGGTCCATAGTGATTTCAGAGTTTTGGGCTTTTTGGAGAAAGACGGATCAGAGTGCTTCACAAAAGGTGAAGGACACAGTATTAGATGATGGTTGGTGGGACACGGTAGATCTTAACATTAAGATCATGGAGCCAATCATTTTTTTGTTGCGGTTTGCAAACACGAACCAGCCCATCCTAGCAAATGTTTATGAGGGGTGGGATTCCATGATTGAGTCCATGAGGTCCATTGTCATGGAGAATGAGTGTCCCGAGTATGGGATATCGGCATAGAACTTATGGACCATGATTCGGGATATTCTTATCTCCAGGTGGGGTAAGAATTGCACACCTTTGCATTGCTTGGCCCATTCTTTGAACCCCAAGTTCTACACTCAGGAGTGGCTCACTGGTGGATCGGGGCCCTCACACAGAGTCCCTCCTCACATGGATGTAGAGATTGCACATGGGAGGAAGATAGCACTTAGACGGCTATTTCAGGATAGAGACCTGCTTGAGGAGGCAGAGGAGAGCTTTGTAGATTTTTCCACTAGCACTGGGAGATTTGGAGGCTATGATGTGCTTAGAGACAGGGGGTTAAGAAACCCTATGTTTGGTGGGCAACTCATGGGGCAACATCCCCTATTCTACAGAAGTTAGCCTTGAGGGTCATCTCTCAAGTTACATCATCCTCTTGCTGTGAGAAGAATTGGAGCACATATGGGAACTTGTACAGTGTGAAGAAGAGCAGGCTTGAGCAGTCCAGGGCAGAGTCGATGGTGTATGTGCACTCCAACCTTCGTCTTATTTACAGGAAGAGGGAGGAGTGGGTGAAGGGAAAGACAAAGATGTGGGATGTCTTTCCTGATGATGGGTTTGGACAACAGTACTGAGTTGGCATTAGCCAACATGGATCTTAATGATCTAGTGCTAGAGCCGGTCACTTTTGATGATAGTGATCGTATAGAGGAGTCATCCTCCATAGCAGCAGATGCAGATCATTAGATGCGTAGAGAGGAAGAGGAGGGGGAGGAGGATGAGGATCAGGGCAGTGCCAGTGATGAGTATGTTGATTCAGGCATGAAGGAGGACTATTGACATATGGGATTCTCCCATCTTGATCCACCCCTTTTTGTATTTATTATTAGTCTATTTGGCATTCGCCAGTGCCTAGTGGCATTTCGACATATATGTATACATTTTGATTTTGATGACTTAATGAGAAATATGGTTCAGACATGCATCTATGTGTCTCATTGTGATTTGTGAATGACAAATGTGTTGTGAATCGTGATTTGTGAATGACAATGTGTAATCATTAATGTGTTTTTATTCTAATTTCTATTGAATATTTGTAAATGTTCTAGTTTCTAAAGATTTTTGGATCTATATGTCTATATTTTTAAATTTTAATATATTTTTAAAAATATATATATATGTATATAAAACGTGTCCTGATTCCGGGGTTCACCGTGTCCGTGTCAGACTCTCGTATTTTCGTGTCCCGTGTCCCCGTGTCAGATGACTTAGTCTGAAACACTGCTACAATAACATCACTAGGCACTGAACTGAAACTGTATGGAATAAAGGGTCACATCGGTCATCAAATCTGAATTCTCAAGGCTCAGCCTTGACACAAGGTCTAACATAAGTCTGATAAAATACATTGCTCTCATCATGAGTGATCTCAAAATATAAACTCATCATAGCCAAGCTCTGAAAAATCCAAGCTCTAAAATGTGCAGATATCTGCTAAGCAAGAATAGTAGCCCTGTTACTATGGTGTGATAACAGTACTGTCACCTGATCCTAGCTCCTCCGTTTAGGCTAACTCCTAACGAAGCCAAGGGGGGTAGTTCCTAACAAAGAGTTGTCTAAGGCTCTTGTGTTTTAAATGTTTTTATGGTGATGTGATGCGGATGGGTGTTGTTTAGGAGTTTTTGTGTGATCACAGATTTACAATAACAAATTATATAATCAAAGATAACAATTGCAAGATATTTAAGATGAAACACAACCACTTGATATTTCAAATACAAGACATCCACAATATGATATGAAATTATGAAAACAAGACAGATGCTTCAGATGGATAATAAGCAAATAAAATGATGTCAAGGACCAGTGCCTTATGGAGTGAAATGCCTTGAGTGCTTGGGTTGCTTGATACAAGAGTTCAGGTGATTGAGAACCGTTTTGCAATTGTTCTTGGTAAATTTTATTGTAAATTTTAGAACGATCTTGATTATTAAAGGTGAGGGGAATTTCCAAGCGATACGCAAGGTACTGGAAATCTGTCCGGGAATACTCTAAGTGGCTCCGTTCGAGAACATGTTGGACCACCCAAGTTTTCAGTGAGGCGTTCAATAACTAACCAGCCACTGAAAACGGGATATGGCTACCCAGCGCCCCCACTTAGAATTTGCCCACTTTCGAGTATTTTGACGATCAACGCCGGATTCGTTGATTATGGGGTGAAGATTTTATTATGGTTTAAAATTGGATTAAATGTGAACAATTTAGAAAGCCAATACCGTTTCTGTGTAACCCAACCTCCCAGGGAGGGGCAGAGCATACGCGGTATGGAAAATAGTAAGTTTCGATTTTAGGGGAGATAGTGAGTTGTGAATGTTTTATTAGAGCACAAAAACAAAGCTCTCCGACAGAGAGTGCTCTTGATCCACCTTATGGTGAGATTCAAGAGTCTTATCTAATCTAGTATGAAAATGCAAGATGCAACAATGCTCTCCGATGGAGAGTGCTCTTGACTTGTCTTATGACAGGTTCAAGAGACGTTGTGTTCTTTTTATGATCAAACAATAAAAAGCAAGATACACAACAAGTAATGCAACTAATAATGATGGAAGACTAATCTAGCAATTAGTGTTCTACTTGTAAAATGGAAATCTAGCAAACTAGTTAATCTAGCAATTAGTGATCTACTTTGCAAAAGTGAAACTAATCTAAGAATGAAACAAGACACTACAAACCTCCCAAATGGGGAAGTTGGGTGTGGGAGCCTTAAATCCCACTTGCTCTTTTTATTAGCTATTACAATGTTTTTTGGGATTTTAACCCTTGAAGAGAAAAGAAATGAAATAAATGAAGCTTCTTAAGAGCTCTAACAAAAGGAGATTGGTTTGATCTTTGTCTTCTTGGTTTAGACCTTCTTTTTGTTTGCTTCTTGGTTTTTGCTTCTTCTCTTCAAATACCTGAAACAAGTAAACACTTCAAGTACCCATTATTGTTAATTAAATCAAAATGAAAATTAATCTAAGATCTAGATGCAAATGCAAACTACTTAACTTTGAAGATCAAACTTTAAAATGCAAAGTGAAATCCTAGATCTAAGATGCCAATACTAATGAGATCTAAAGCTATGAACTAGATGCAAACTAAAGTGCAAGCTTTTGAAAGAAACTAAGTTGAGAATGAGATCTAATGCAAAAACTATCAAATGCCAACTTTTTCAAAATGACTTGAGATCTTAATGTGAAACTTAAACTAGTAAAAGAAGGAAAAGGAAAAATGAATAGAAGGAGAAGAAGAGAAAACGAAAGGGAAGAGGAGCTAAAGGTAAAACAAGTGGAAGAAAGGGAATAAAACGAGAGCAAGGAAGGAAGAAAACGAAAGCAAGGAAGAGGAAATGAAGAGAAACGAATGGAGCTTGGGGAGAGGAAGAAAACGAAAAGAGGAGGAAGAGAGGAAAACGAGAGCAAGGAAGAGGAGAAGATCAAGACATGGAAGAGGGGAAAACAAAAGCAAGGAATAGAGCTAAAACAAAAGAAGAGAAGACAAGGTAAAGAAGGGAAGACAAAAGGGTGAAGGAAGAAGAAAACGAAAGGGAGGAGAAGCAAAACAAGGAAAACGAAAAGATCAATGAGAGGAGGAAGATCTAGAAGAAGGAGATCAAACAAAGCAAAAAGGGATCAAGCAAGTCCAAAATCAAAAGACAGGCTTGAGGAGGTGTTACGATGGTACCAGCACCAGCGCGCCTGTAGAGGTACCCCAGGGAGAGGGTGTCTTTTTTCCTGTCCAAGAGGGGTGTTTATACAGCTCATTCTGAGGTAGGGGCATGGCCAGACCCTCTGGTTTCTCTTCTGGAAGTACTATGGCTTAATGGCATCGTCGACTGCCTCATGAAAGGGTTTGAAACCCTGAGGTTGGTGTCCGGGTCTTCCAGCGGTGGGTCACTAGGTCACATGCCCCCCACCTTGTTTCAACACTCTAGCGGCAGTTGTTCCAACGCTGAGACTCATTCTTATCTTCCGAAGCATATCCAGCACCCTCCTGGTCCTCCAGTTCAGCAGCGCCCTCCCTAGGGGCCCTCCTTCAGAGGATGGCGGCATCCTCCTGGCAGACTATTTGATTGCTTAAAGGGGGGGGACGTTCAGGGTTTTCATCACTGTTGGGGTTAGTTGGAGCATGACGACCCCCCCTGTATAGTCTGGCCTTTCGTTTCATCAAATTTGGCCTTGTTTAGCATATTTTAGCACCTAGTGGATAAAATACCCCAGGTAGCCTACAATAGGCCATCTTTAAATTATTTTATATTATTTTTGTTTTTTAAGTTGACATTTTTAAATATTAAATTGACCTTATTTTGTGTAAAGTGAGTGTAAGATCATATAAATAAGATCTCCTCACTTCATTTTTAGACATCAACTTTTGGGATAAAATCATTATGTCTATTATTTTCCCTAACTAGGGCTCTTTGAAGGAAGGCGCTCCTTGATGAAGGTTATTTTGCAAGTTTGAAGCATTTCTTGGAAGTTTTTCTTTTGTTCATGCCATTGCTAAGGTGAAGCTAGAGTTGTTTACTTAACACATGCACTTTGAGGTATCTATACTTTTTTTGTTTGATGTCTCTATGTCAATTATATGAAAGTGATGCTTGTTAGGGTTTGATGGAAGCCATTGTTGCTTCATCTTTTTCTTAATTTGCATGTCATTTTCGTCTTTAGACACCATTGCAATCAAGCTTGAGCTTTAAGTCTTCAAGTTTTGCTTTAAGCTAGGTTTTTCTCCACGAATCTTAGAGATTGTGGTGGCAAGCCCTAGTTAGCCAAGCTTGCCAAGTACCATCTCAAGGAGGGTTTTCCTCATTAATGCCCTAGGTTTGGTGAGTAGCTGTCATTAATCAATGCCCTAGGTTGCTCATCTTCATTAAACTTAAATTCTGAATTGTTTCTTAGTTGTAAATATTATTTGAGTTGGGGTTAATTGTTTATTTTCTAAGTTAGCTAAGTTTATTAGGGTTAATTATTTGTTTCTATGAGTTAGTCTTTTAATTTTATTTTCGAATTAATTGTGCACGTAATATTTGATTTTTGTATGTCAATACCATTTTAATTATTTATGATGTTAATTTTAGTTATTAAAAAAGGCCCTAAAAAATCAAGTTTCTACCCGGCCCTAATCGCAGCACTCTCGAAATCCTCTGTTGTGGCTCACGGCTCACTCCCTAAGATATAGCTCGCAGATTCCTTATCGCGGCCCTTTCCTCCTGCCCCATCAAATCCGTAGCCATTTCGCTGCAGTCCTACCTCCTCCGCAGCTCCCTATTTGCGAGTCTTCATCCCCGGGCTCTTACCCCATCACGTGTTCGCGGCTTCCTCCAAAACCCGCAGTCGCCTCTTTCGCCTCCCCACGACAGCTTTCCTCCCGTGGCCATCTTTCCCTACCCGCGGGCTCAATTTCTTCCACACACGCCCGATTCTATCCTCCACGGCCTTCCCCGAGTTAGCTGCTCTCACGACCCCCACAGTTTCTCTCCTTCCCGCGTCTCGCCTTCCCTGCGGCTCACCCCAACACCCTTCTCTTCCATCTCAGCCTCCCTCTCCCGTGGCTACCCTTTCTTTCTTCGCGACTCCTCCCCCATCCACGGGCCTCCTTTGCTCCCCCGCCTCATTCCTCGCACTCCTTGCCGAGCCTTGCTTTCCATTTCCGCGGGCTCTTTCCGCTTGCACTTATCCTCACCGCCCCGTCCATTACCTTTGCGGCCTTCCCTTTGCTACTCGGCCTCCAATCTGCCCCTATGTCACACCACCTGCAGCCGCTGCTATCCGACCTGTCCCCTGCCATTCTCTTGCCTTCACCGTTACATAGGGCAGCCCTTGTGTGATTTACTCCTGCTATCCTATACCTGCAACACAAAAACAAACCTCAACAGAAAATCCAAAATAAAGTTAGTATTGCCTTCCATTTTTAAAACTACATAGTTATGGTCTTGAGACTTACAATCGTTTTAATTAAATAATAACATTAAGGTAATACTGGTTTGCACATGAATACAACTTTGCCTTTTTTTATAGATCTGGAGTGTGCCTTTCCTAATTCGATACATTTTGGCACATAATCTTAAATTTACATTATATCGAATGACTTATATTGTTGTGGGAACTTTATAATTATATTTTAATTTATATTTGGTTATTCATAGTAGTTAATTTGGAATAGTCTTTTGATATATTATTATTGTACCTGTCTTATTGAAAGGTAGACAATACTTGTTTACATGCTAGCACTAGACTGATGACAACAAGCTAATCATACATCTTTGCACTCTTAATTAATATGTCCAATTGATGAATAAAGCCGACATTTCATTGCCAAAATTTAAATACAATCTTACGCTGGATGATATTGATTACAACATTGTTATCATTTGCTCTGGTTGCTATACTTGCAATTTAATGGCTTTGGTTTACAACTTAAGTGCGTATTCAGTTATTGATTAGTTTATGGGAAATATAGTCTTTTGATCCAATATTGATTATCATAGTGCATGTGTACATGTTTCTTACCCTTTTTTATTGTTAAATGATCTACCTTTAGTGAATGGTTATTATCTCCTGGTTCATTATTGTCTTACACGCTTATATATTTCATTAAATGATCTAAGGTGGATTATTGATTCCGATTGCATCTTTGCACTCACTATTATTGACTCCATTAGGCACTAGTCTAACTAACACTTGCATAGAAATATTGTTTTTGGTTGTCTCAGTGTTCTACAGGAGTGCATAAGGATACTTCTCCTTGGAGGTTTCAACTTCTGAAGAAGTTAGAACGGTGACCGAGGTGACATTGGGTCACTATTCTTAGTTTTGCTTACTGGGAATTAGCCCTGCTAATTTTCCTAGTAACAGGAGGTTTAAAGCTTGGAGAAGAATGCTTCTTTAAGGTTTCCACAACTTTAAAAGGATAGATCTAGTAACCAAGTAACCAAAGATATTTTAATTTTAAGAGTGATGGATGAGGAGAAAGCCCTTTTGGCTAAGTTTCTTGGCTTGGAGGTAGAAGCTTTTGTAGATCCTGCAAGATGAAAGTGTTAAATGATAAAAACTCTTGTTTTATGAAGAAGAAGTTGAACTTCAACCCTTTCTCCACCTTTGGTGATCCCTGAAAACATAACACTCAAGAAGCAAACAAGATCAAGTGCTAGAATACTAAATCAAACAAATATCCAAAAAACATTAGTATAACTGACTACGTCCTGTTTGCTCTAGATATTTGAAAGACCTTGCATAGATAATCAACTTAAAGACAATAAATAATTAACCTTATGTGCTAGATTTATAGCCTTCTAAAGCTAGCAATGAACATATATTTGCAAAAAAAAAGAGTAGGGTTGAGAGAGATATCACCTCACACAAGATGAAATCACAACACTAAAAGACCATGCATAGATCTCCAAAGTCGCTTTTATTCCAATTTCAAACAAATGTAAGCATTACAATTTTGGCAGAGTTCTCTTGCATATTCTCCATGATTAAACAATGGTGCAAGGCTCTGCTTTTATACAAAAACTAAGTACCAAACCCCTAAATCGAACTTGGCAAAGAAGAGAGCCAATGACAATCAAAAGAGGTCGAATTCCAATCAATCTTAGAGCTTGGAGTTGAGATCCAATAGCTAGCTCGAGTTTATGGTTGTTGTGAGTGGGGAGGCGGCCTCCACCTAAGCAAGGCGCTCCCCACTCCATCCTTGTTATCTCCATCAAGCCAATACGTGAATACCACATCATAAAGTCGTGTGCATGCAAAGGGAAGGCGAGTTCCAATCAAGATGAAGCTTGGAGTTGATGGAAAGGACTCGAGTTTGGGAGTTAAGAACCTTGTGATGTGGCCTCCATTTGAGGAAGGCACCCACCTTTTAAGCAATGCATATCCAACAAACCATTAACTGCTTGCCACATAACCAAATTTGCGAGAGCTCAGGAGGGAGGGCGAATTTCCTTGATTGAAGATGACTGAGGGTGACTGGATAGTTAACTAAATCCACTTGGACTTGAATGGAATCTTCATAATTGCCTCATGCCATGTCATTTAGCCTGTTTATTTAATCCAATTGGATTATTTTGGAGAGATTTGGATATTCTCCAATTTAATTTTTTTGATTATTTTAATTAATATTTCTCTTTTATTGATTTTTTGAGAAAATATTAATTATGAGGCTGAATGACTATCCGAATCTTAGGATAAGTGGGTTTGGGGTTTAATTGGGATTTTTGGCTTAGGAATTGAGCCTCCAATCTTTTAAATCCACCCCCAAACCACTTAATTATTACATTTGGAAATTTCCCAATTAAAATAATTGAGAAATTTAATAATAAAATAATAAAAAATAAAAACTGTCCAATGCGTTCGGTAAAAATTTTCTGGACAACGTTTTAAATGTACAAGGGACCTAGGAAATGACCATCTTACATACACATAGTGTCTAGTAGGTTCATATACATCAGTTGGACTCTAATAACCCCCCAAGGCCCAAATTTTCAAAATCGGGCATTCCAGCTTTGGAGGAAGCAGGAGAAAACCTCGTCGATTATAGCTCGGCTATAGGCAAAGCATAATTGACAAGGGAAAAAAACTCCCTGGAATACCTTAGTTGATAGTCAAGTCTTGAGGAACCGAGACACTCAAACCCAATGAAGCACGACTCGACTGGGACTCGCGAGACTCGCGAGTACTCGCGAGTCTCCACGAGTCGACTCCCAAACCGCGCAATCGGCACATACTCGGCAGCATACTCGTGGACTCTCTGAACTTGTCGGAACCGACATTCACTCGGCAACTCGGTTGTTCACTCGTTGAGCTCGGCCGTTGACTGACGGACGCGAAACATTATGGTCGCGGGTTGAGGGTTCCAGCCCGCCAATTTTCGGGGTTTTGGAGGGAAACGGAGAGGGAAGACAACCATGAAACAACCTCTCCCTCGTCCGTTGATCACACAATCGAGTTGCTGAAGGTCCGCGATCCGCGAGTTCGACTTTGTGTGCGTGAGATGTTTTCTGGAGTACACTTCGCCGCTAAGCTATAACAGATATTTCATATACCCGTATTACATATAATTTTGAATTATAAAACATGCGAATACATTTTGTTGTTCGTTAATCTGATCCTAGTAGGCATCACGTTTAAGATCGGTGGATGACACGTGACATTTATATTTACAATGGAATATGTTTTAGTTTATGACTGTGGAATGTCTTTTTCGTTATCCAATCTTAACATAGTTGGCATACCTTTGTCCTGTCATATTCTCTTAAATATAATTTTAATTTATATATTGATTAAATAAATTAATATTTTATACATTGATTAGAATGGGGCAGCGATGTTTTTTTACTAACTTTATTAAAAAAAATTATAAAGATTTAGGTATGAGTGATAGGTTTAAGGATTAAAACATGTTTCCTCTTTGTAGATTATATGTTTGAATATGATAAAATTATTTATATTATTATAAATTTAGTAGTCAATTCTTTCTACAAAGTGAAGTCTTTGTTATTTTATATTATTTTATATTATTATGAACCAAGTCTTTGTTATTTTATATTATTTTATTATTATTATGAACCAATTTTTTTAATGTTGGATTAATGTTTTCAAAGGTTTGGTTATATATATTTTTAAATGTTACGTTATATTTTTAAATAATGGTTATATATAATTTTTTAAATGTTTGGTTATATATATTTTTTATAACTGTATAGTATAACCTATAGTTATGGTTTATTATGGTTATATATAATTTTTTAAATGTTTGGTTATATATATTTTTTATAACTGTATAGTATAACCTATAGTTATGGTTTATTGTATAGTTTTCTTTTTAAATGTTATGAATTATTGTATAAATTGTAGTTTTATAGTTTATATGGATTGGAAATGCTTTTAAACTCTTTTTTGTGCAAAAAATGTACAATATTTTTATTTTTTTCCTATTTGCCGAGTCTTGCCGAGTTTGTCCCGAGTCTTTCCCGAGTCCACGAGTCATATGCCAGCCGAGTCTTTGCCGAGTCCGAGTCGTGCAACATTGCTCAAACCCCTATTAGCACACTTATTACAAAGACCCCATGGGACATGGTCATTTCAACAGAAAAAACAAAATTGCCTAATCATCACAAACTAAATGCCTGATACTCTGGAAGTGAACATTGATCATGTTCAAAAACTGGCGGCTCAATGGAGGTTCAATTATTGTACAAAATAGTTGGCAACAAGGGTTTCAGCAAAAAGAAAGGTAAAAACACAGAAAATAGGTTTTAAAATTAGGTTTTAAAATTTAATTATTTGCAAACTAACATTAAAATTAAACTAAGCTAATATAATATGTACAAAAGATACAAAACTCAAAAATTAGGTTTTTTTAGGGAGTTTTTGATAATTTTGGGATTTTTAGTGCTCCTAAAATTTCGCCCTAGGGTTTTTAGGGACAAACAGGGAAAGCCGAAATTATAGGAAGAAGGGCCGAAATTTTAGGGAGGCCAAAAAATGCAAAAAAAATAATAATTTTTAAATTTTTAGGGTTTTTATCATGAAATTGTAGACCTAATTCTAATCCTAATTCTACCATGAAAATGCAAATTTAACCTAACAATAATATTTACAAAAATACAAGACTCAGAAAATTAGGTCTAGGAGAGTAGATGAGCAACCTAGGGTTTCAATAGAAAGTTAGCCACCCAACCCTAGGGCATCAATGAGAGGACTTACCCTCCTTGAGATGGTACTTAGCAAGCTTGGCAACTAGGGCTGACCTCAACAATCTTTGAGATTCGTTAAGGAGACCTGGCCTAAAAAAATATGAAGACCTAAAGCTCAAGCTTGAATGCAATGGTGACCAAAGACAAAAATGATATGCTAATCAAGACAAAATGAAGCAACAATGGCTTCCATTCAACCCTAACAAGCATCACTTTCATACAAATTGACTAAAAGACATCAAACCAAAGGTATAGATACCTCTAAGTGCATGTGTTAAGCAAACAACTCTAGCCTCACTTTAGTAATGGCATGAACAATAGTAAAACTTCCAAAAAATGCTTCAAACTTGCCAAATAACCTTCATCAAGGAGTGCGCATCCCTTCAAAGATCCCTAGTTAGGGAAAATAACAGACATAATGAAATTATCCCAAGAGTTGATGTCTAAAAATGAAGTGAGGAGATTGTATTTATATGATCTCACACTCACTTTTACAAAAACTAAGGTCAATTTAATATTAAAAAGTGTCAACCTAAAATTAGAATAAAAATAATATAAAATAATCAAAGTAGTAGGTAAATTGGGGTGTTTTCCCCGGATTTGACCCCTACTTGAGCAAAATGGTCGAACAAGTCCATATTTGACCAAACTGAAGGCCAGACTGTGTAGGGGGGGGGCGCAATGCCCCAACTAACCCCAACTGTGATGAAAATCCCTCAATGCTCCCCCCTTATCTAACAAACAGTCTACCCAGGAGGATGACGTCTTCCTCTGAAGGAGGGCCCAGAGGGAGGGCGCTACTGAACTGGAGGCCCATGAGGGTGCTGGAGGTGCTCAGAAGGATAAGCAAATGCCTCAGTGTTGAAGAAACTGCCGCTGGAGTGATAAAACAAGGTCAGAGTCATGCGACCCAGTGACCCACCTCTAGAAGCCCCGGACACCAACCTTCGGGTTTCAAACCCTTTCATGAGGTAGTCACTGATGCCATTAAGCCATAGTACTTCCAAAGGAGAAACCAAAGGGTCTGGCAATGCTCCTACCTCAGAATGAGCTAGCTAAACACCCCTCCTAGACAGAAAAAAGACACCCTCTCCCTAGGGCACCTCTACAAGTACGTTGGTGCTGATACCATCGTAACAGCCAACAATGTACCATGTACCTTGAAGACGAGAAAGATGTACCTAGCAAAGTTTTTCAAGCGAGGTAGTTTTTCCTCTTTCTCTTCTTAACTCTTCTCCATAAAATTTCCACACCCCTACGGGGAATTTTGTAATGATATGTCAGCATGAGGGTCAATTTTTGTAAAACTTAGTTGCCTAGGATTTTATCATTAGAGAAGTCCTTTCATCGATTGTTTTTTCCCTTGGATAATTAAAATTCATTTTTAGTGATTTTAATTATCTGAGTTTTTCACTCAAAATTTCCTCCAAAGTGGTGAAAGGCATTCTAATGATCGAGTCCATGGGGCGATTAAGGAATATAAATGTTCTATATTACCATACTAGACATTATCCAGAGTCTTGTGTAATTTCATTAAGTTTTACTTAGGATTTTTTAATTTTTGGTAATTAAAAAATGTCCCTCGACATAAAATGCTGTAATGTAAAAGAGGGTTAAGTGGCACTTAATGCCCATAAATAAGGGTATGGGTACTCAAAATAAATGGCATGAGGCCCCCTACACCCTTGGACCAAGTTTGAAGTCATTCCATTGAGTTTTGATAGGATTTTTGATAGATTTCCCTAAGTCAGTCAAGAAAATCAGGGAAATTGGCCATTAATTAAAATGACAAACTTTTGAAAACTGACTAGTCACTTGGGAAGGGGAAATAATATTTTCTACTGTTATATTATGTACCTAAAATGATATTAGAGTAAAAAATGGGGCCACCCATGTAAAGATTTAGAGCATGGTTTTATTTTTTTTAAATAAATGCATCTTATTTTTCATTAGTGCCCAGGAGAAAATGTGCCATACATTCTTACATTTCCTGTTGACGTAGAGGCATGTGCATTTCCCCTCCCTATATAAGCAAGAAAGGAAAGCATATATGGACTGTCTATTTTCATTTAAGAGTATTTTAAATTTTTCCTTTACAGTATTTCCTAGATCAGCATATAGAGGAGTATCATGCTCTTGTTGCCCTGTACTTTCACAGCTCGTTGAATATGTTACTTTTCTCCGAGTCCCAATGGTTTCTTACAGCCACTGGTGAACATAAATCAAATCTATCTATCTGAATTTAAGCCTTTTAGATTCCACTTATAATGTGTCATAAAACAGGACACTGTAATTACATAATTGGAATTGAACATAGCAAACTAAGAGGCACTCGTAAGCATCAGTGAGTAAATCCAATCTGTTCTAGTAGAGTTCAAGATACTTGTATAGCATTACCATAATTGAATTTGCTCAAAAAAGAAACTCTTAGACTATGGGAATAGTTACCTCCAATAGAGTTGCATATAAAATAGGCTCGATCTTTAACAACATCCAAGCAGAAGTCATTGACTTGCTTCGCCCATGTATCAAATGTATACAGGGAATTTACTGGAAAGTCAAGTGGATTTGGTTTGTCCGAGTATCCATAACCAAGAAGATCAATGGCATAAACCCTGTGTGACTTTGCAAGAAAAGGGAGATTCTTCCTCCAGTGATCACTGCAATAATGTGCTTCACAAAATATAATCATTCCTGACCAGTCTATAAGTCCAAAGAAAGATCAAGATGAAACAAATCTATCACATAGAAATTTAGAGCAATCCCAACAAGTAAATGAAAGTTCCGAGTGAAGAGACAGCTAAGTATGTTCGATAAATATTAAAGAGCATATGCACAGACTAGATTGCCCTCCAGAAAATGTGGATAACTAGACCTTCAGATGAGAATGATCCCAAAGAATAATCTTGAAAAATGGCATCAACTACTAGAAATTGGTTTCAAGTAAGCAAAACAGAAAACCACAGTTAGAGCAAAGTCAGGATAAGGAGCAGAAATAAAGGGGAAAGAACAAAGACGCTAACCAATAGTTTAAGAAAAAAAGCTATAATGGTGTTCAACCTTTATAGACTCATACGGCATCTACTCTACCAAATTATGACATGAAAAAAATGTGGGGATAAATTACTATTTTCAATTTTCAACCGGATATTTAGAATCAAGTTTTTACAACGGCATCTTAAGAAAGTTGATGCAAAACAAACATGAAGACTATACCTGCAAATTTATTTTAACAAATGTGCTAATATTGAATAACTATCAAAAGATACAATTCTATCTATGTTATAGGTAATCTGAAACTATCCGTACTTATATCATTCTTTCTTACTCATGATAAAGGCATCAACCTAAAAACATAAATGCAATGATCCTAACCAAGAACTGTTCAATCAGTGATTCAGTACTAGTAGTACATCCAGTGGAAGCACCACTGAATGTTGCTCATACTAGTGGATGAATCCAGTAGTACATCATTAGTACTCATTCTTGAATGTGCCAACCCACTGTATGTTGCTTTTTAGATATTAGAAAGAACATGAAAAATACCTGTTTGCACCAAATCCATGGATGAGTACTAATGCTGGACCATCACTTCCAGCAAACTGGTATCGAATATCGTAACCTTGCCAGTTCCAAACACTGCAACAGCATGCTATGAGAAGTAAGATATAGACAAATAATCAGCAAAATCCAACTCTGAAACACTATATCCATTTATATACATTGTCTATCTTCATGATAACAATGTTAATAAAGGAGAGATCTTTGCATAGTCAAGACCAAAAGAGAAAACAAAAAGTATAGAGAACAAAATGCTAAAAGGCCCAACTCCTCTTTGGATATATGAACTTAGCAAGCATCAGATTCAAGTTACTCACCACATGAGATAAGATAAGATGGGGTTTTAATTATATCAATGCCTAGAAACAACCAAAGAATAGGTCAATGGGACTAGAAAATACAACTAGTTAACAGCGGAATATGAAACAAGATCACTCCTAGATGCTAAAGGAAGAAGAGATTCAAATGAAAGTACTAGACAATAAAAGAAATGCATGAGAAAGGGTGAACTGAAAATGTAAAGTTTAAACATTAGAAAAGAGAAAATGCTACTCAATATCAGAGATAGAGTTAGAAGCAGAAGAGGAAGTATAGATGTCCCTGTCATCATCTATCACAATGAAGGAGCCTATGCAAACCCTGATAGCCCCATAGACAGTGCCCAAGGTTGAGATGGATTGTCTAAGTAAACATGGGAGGAACCCGATAATGGTTTGTTGAAACTCTCCTACCATCCAAGGCTGAAGGGATAAATCTAGTGATAGGTGTCTGACTATTAGATTAGGTTGGGAGGTAGCTTCATCCTCCACACAAGGACTAGGTATGACCCTATGACCCTGTGGAGGTGAGGCATCTAACAATTGAGTGAGAGGATGTGCTTCGTTTCACAGATCTAATGTCATTTACGTCCACGGAAGGGAAGTTTGCATGATGCATAGCAACTCTACTCACCAAGATATGCTAGATAAAGGAGGGAATAAGCCTAGTGGTGTAGGGTCTAGAAAGGTCACACAAGATCTCTCATCTATGAGTGATCACACTGCATATTTATAAATCTAGACATCATTGATAGAGATAGAGAAAGGGGGTAGAATGAAATGAATAAAGTTCATTTCGTCAAACACCTATCACTAGATTTCTCCCTTCAGCCTTGGATGTTAGGAGAGTTTCAACAAACCATTATAGTGTTCCTCCCATGTTTACTTAGACAATAGAAAAAAATCCATAGAGGACAAGTAAAATAAATTATAAATATGAGATAGATTATTGAATGATTGATATAATGCCATGTGTTGCCGCCTAATACACACCTGGGAGAACGCGGCAGGAAACCTTCAAGCCGCGTTGTGTTTCCTTGGAAGCAAGTGAGAGTCAAGTGCTGTCACCTGATTACTCGACTCCTCCGTGTAGGCTCCTCCTAGCAAAGCCAAGGGGGGTGGTCCCTAGGAAAATAATCTAAGGCTTTTAAACTATGAAAACAAGTAAAAGTTATTCTAGGAGTTAATGATGGATATGGAAAAATATTACAACCAAGAACAATTTGCAATTAAAATTAATTACAACACATGATATAGATAAACTTACGACATTTTATGATTGAATTTAAACATTCGTAACGTATAATGACCAGTGCCGTGTGTTACCAAATATTTTGTACAATCGCTGAATTTCTTGTGCACCACCAGTTTCATGAACATGTTCAATGTTCATCATCAGTGTTCAGAATCAGAGGTCATTTTCAGGTCAATTTTTGCCCCATTTGTAATAACTGCATGTTCATACCCCCATGGGGAAAATGTAAAAAGTTGGTCTAAACGGGATCCTTTTATAAAAGACTCGGCTATCCTTAGGTTTAATCATCAGGGGGATACTCTAGAGTGTTTTTTTCTTAGGACATCCTATTGAGGCTCAATCATCACTGTAAGTGCCCGGAACTGAAAACAAACTGTCCCATTGGACTCAGAAGGTCCAAATCTATCCAAGATGTGTACTCATACACCATATGAGTCTCTGCATGATCAAAATAAATATCCAATATACCGGAACAAGGCCAATAATAATGCGCTGTACATATACAAACACTGCTGTAACCCCAGAATCATCATCATAACCCTGTAGCTGTTGCATAGAGTCATCATGTATGTATACATAGACCATATATCATCTATCCATATCATCATAAGGTCCAACATCTCATGTCCCATGGTCCTCCATGGTCAAACTAGGTCTAACCAAGACCAAATATAACTCAGATCATCATCAATAGCTGCTGCAAAGTGTCAAGGTTAATATATGCTCTACAATTTATTCAAATAACAATTATAACACAGAGTAATCATGACTGGCGATCTAAATCCAAATATATAGTGTCGTTAATTATTATTATTACTCAGACTAGACTTTCAGGATCATACTCACTTCATAGTTGTGATCAATTTGCTAGTGAAGGGTGAAGGCTTAAATTAACTGGCTAGGCTAAGGGATGACTTAACTGTCTTGACTTTGTGACACTTTGGCAAGGGAAAGGGAATACACCATAGTATATACTGAATGAGCAATAACACAGGGAATGGCGGTGTCTTACAAATGGATGAGTTGTTTAAAGAGGGTTTATTCTCCTTCACAGATGCGCACAATCCATAATACAAATAAGGCCAGCAATTGTTTAGATGTAGCTTTTAAGTTCCATTGCTTTTTGGGCCTTGTTATCACATATATAGTAGCCGGGCTACCATACATTATTTTTCTCATTCCAGTACACTATTCAGCCAGTTCCCTTGCATTTGAGATGCCGAGATGAGCATCTATATTGGATCACTATTAGATTGTGGACAGCAGTTGCATTCCCCATGCCATGACTGAGTTTCAGGACACTCAGAGAGATGACCGTTGTAGCCATTATATCATTGGTACAGAGCAGACAGTAGTGCCCAGAGTCACAGCAGCAGTCTCAGAGGACAGATGAGGGTACAGGTTGATGAGCTTGCAGGTATATGACTCAACAGGTATATCGTGGTGTTATGGTTAGATTGCTTTTATACTTATTCTTATAGCATGTCTTAGCACTTAGTGTCATGATCTGGCGATCATATAGATATATGGACCTGGTTGATCTATTATATATATTATACTGTCCCTACTCAGACTTAGAAGTTCACTATTCATACTCATTGGTACATACCCTCCTTAGGGAGAATAGAGGTGATCATTACACCATACTCTGGCTTGCTAGTGTTGGCTCCATCATTTCATTGTCTTCATCCATCCATGGCCTACCTTTTAGATTATCACCCTGACTTACTACTTGACTAGTGGCATGGAGGACTTTTCCCCACTGTAGCCTCTGTATTGGATGAGCCTCCCAGTTTATTGTGTCTCGGCTCTGAGTTGGTGACAAAACTTACCTATGGTGAGTTGGAGTTCCTTGTGAATTCCCCCTAGTCACTAAAGTTGTGTTGGCTAAACCCGAAACTTTTAGTGCTGCCATCAATACAAAATCTGGAAAATGAAATGTTATATCTTGTATGAAAAGCCCATTCATGCAATGTGTTTCTAAACACACATGAATGAAAGGCGCGCCAAATGAAAATGGCCATAAAATAAAATGTTATATCTTGTGGAAAATAAATACCTAGGTAAACAAGCTGTCCATGACACACCTAGAAGTGCTCAGGTAAATAAGTGCCTTAAAAACACACCTGCAGCAGAAAGCCTAAAAGAAAAAATGTAAATCTATGCAATGTGTTTGTAAACACACATAGATCAAGGCTATCGAAACTTCAAGCCCAAAAAGCAATGGAACTTAAATGCTATATCTAAACAATTGCTGGCCTTATTTGTATTATGGATTGTGCGCATTTGTGAAGGTGAATAAACCCTCTTTAAACAACTCATCCATTTGTGAGACACCGCCATTCCCTGTGTTATTGCTCATTCAGTATATACTATGGTGTTTTCCCTTTCCCTTGCCAAAGTGTCACAAAGTCAAGACAGCTAAGTCATCCCTTAGCCTAGCCAGTTAATTCAGCCTTCACCCTTCACTAGCAAATTGATCACAACTATGAAGTGAGTATGGTCCTGAAAGTCTAGTCTGAGTAATAATAATAATTAACGACACTATATATTTGGATGTAGATCGCCAGTTATGATCATTATGTGTTATAATTGTTATTTGAATAAGTTGTAAAGCATGTATTAACCTTGATACTTTTCAGCAGCCTTGGATGATGGACTGAGTTATATTTGGTTGACCATGGAGGACCATGGGACATGAGATGTTAGACCTTATGATGATATGGATAGATGATATATGGTCTATGTACACATACAGGATGATTCTATGCAGCAGCTACAGGGTTATGATGATGATTCTGGGTTTACAGCAGTGTTTGTATATGTACAGCGCATTATTATTGGCCTTGTTCCGGTATATTGATATTTACTTTGATCATGCAGAGACTCATATAGTGTATGAGTACACATCTTGGATAGATTTGGACCTTCTGAGTCCAATGGGACAGTTTGTTTTCAGTTCCGGGCACTTACAGTGATGATTGAGCCTCAGTAGGCTGTCCCAGTGCAGTTTTGGTCTGTTGGAGGCCCTGTCGGAGCAGAGATGACTTTTATCCGGTTGACCTAGGGCGCTGATGATGAAGGGGGTGGTCCAGCCACTTGTTTTTACCATATTACCCCCCTTCCGGACACATTGGTGCCCTCACCTTGACAGCGCCAGCACTCCAGGAGGCTGTTTGGGGCAGTTTCACGCTTCCCGAGGCATTTCAGGATTGGTAGAAATGGCTATTGAGGAAATCGATTTGGGCTACTGAGGCAAAGTTATGGCATGGGATGATCAGTGATGATAGATCGGGGTCTTCCACACCTTCTCCAGCAGTTTCAGCTTCATCGGGGCCCGCATCCATCACTTATGGCACTTTCTGTGGATTTTTTGAGGTCTTTTGAGGACCACGACTTCACTATGGAGGCACAATTTGGTACATTCATGATTATTTATTGGTTATTGTGCTATGGGGATTGACCAAGGAGGGATAAAATTACCCCTTGGACCCACCATAAGCCTCTTATGATATTTCATCATCATAATTTGGTGGGATTCCCCTCTTCTAGGGCGATTTTGTCCACTTATATTATATTTTATGTGTGATCCATGTATTATGTTGTTGAGCTCATCTCAACCATTGATTAGACATTTGTATCTTTTAATCTTAGCCACTCATTCAAAAAGTGGTTAGGGTTTTGGTGCCTCTCCTTCCTATTTAAAGGAGAGAGCCTCTCATTGTAAGGGGTCTTTGGCTCTTGGATTATTGGTATAGAAAAATATTCTTGTGGAAATTCTTGTGGTCTCCTTTGCATCTGGTGTTCTTAGATGGTGATTGGAAAGTCTATTGCAACCTAGCATTTGGAAATTGTGGCAAGATCTATCTTTTTTGGAAATCATTGTTTGTCTACAGGAGGGCGACTTCAACAAGGGCGATTTTGCAAGGCTTCTTCAAATCGACTTTCTTGGCATTCGCTTGTATCAGGGGGTTATCATTAGCATCATTGTGATCTATGCTATCTTTCTGTTACTTCTTTTGTGGCATTAGTCTTATCTCTTGATGCATCAAATCTGATATTGTTGACGTTTGTTGTGCAGGAGAGAGGGCGCATTGGCTTCTTGGACCAAATCGACTTGCATAGAAACTACCTCAAAGCTTCTCAAATTGATCGGGTTTGCATAGATCATCATCATCAAGGCATCTACAAGGTTACCCAGGTAAGATCCACAGGTTTGTTTCTCTTTCCTTTATCCAATCCATTGACATAGCTCATAAATTGTTGAAACCCTAAATATCTTAAAACCCCCATTTTACATTTTCTCAGATCTACTTAGATCTAGTGGGTTGTTGGGCATAATACTGAAAACCCACCTCTATAGCATCCAAGGCATCCCGGATCTATAGTTTGGTGAGGATTGGCTTCCATTTGATCCCCTTCCCAGGCCAACTTAGCCTCTCCCAAGCAAGGCGCACTTCACTAGTTGAGCAGGTTGACCTAGATCTAGGTGGTGGGTGTTTGAGATTCCACTTGATTTGACATCTACACATCAAATAACATACACCCAGGTTGTCACTTTTCTGAAATTCACCTTGTGGGCCCTATTCCACATTTCAAGGGATTTAAACCCCACTTTGGACCACTTGGAACACTTAAACTCAGATCTAGTAAGATCTAGCCATCGGATTACCGTGAAACTATAGATCCATACCCCTACTTGATTGATCTACCCGGATTTCAAAATTTGGATGCCATCCGACTTGTCTTGACCCACCTAAACCCCACTTTCAGCCTCCTTGGGTAAAGTCGCACCACCTTGGAGAAGTGAGTTCACTCACTTCTAGGAACTGGGTACTTGAGATTATGGCAGATCTGAAACCGAAATAATTCAAAACCTAGGTCTAGACTATCACTTTGTCAAATCTTGCCTTGGGGATAGCATTCCTTGTTTTAAGGGATTGTGGTCCACTTGGGTCAAACCTAGATCTAGACACATTCAACCATCAAGACCTTTATTGCCCACTTATCTCATGTTGTAGGAGTCCTAAACCATAAGTCAACCCCACTTTGACTCCACTTCCCAATTCCCAAGGCACTGGTTTCTCTCCAAGATAATTCAACTTTCCTAGATTGTTGGATTGACTTGTGGTTTGACCTATGCATGGTAAACTATACCTTTGAAGACATCATGAACCATGGTCAAGCTTGTCTCATGTACTAGTTAGCCCCAATCTGACCCCTAAACAACCCTGCATTGGACACAGTTCCCAAGGCAGTGGATTTTCCAACATTGAACTAGTACACTCATCCTAGATCTCACTTCAAACATTATAAGTCACTCTCACATCAACTATGAATCAAAGCTATACCTATTGAACCCCCACTTGGCTTGTGACTTCATCTTTAGGTCTAGGATAAACCATACACCTAACTTCACTTGGAAATACCCTGATTTGGTGTCTTGGTTTTGATCTCTCCTGTCGGGAGTAGATCGGGTCTCCCCCTTTGTTGTCTGGGCTAGATAACATAAAGCGAAGGTTGCCTCGACTGGCGTGACAACCATATATATTGGAGGTCGAGGTGATCGTGGTTGCACCTTTTGAGTTGCCCTTCCCTATTGCCATCCACGACTGGATCCATCCATAGGGGTAACTACAGTTTAGGTGATAACAGGCCTGAAGTTTCCATAGCCTTGATCTATGTGTGTTTATAAACACATTGCATAGATTTACATTTATTTTAGGCTTTCTGCTGCAGGTGTGTTTTTAAGGCACTTGTTTACCTGAGCACTTCTAGGTGTGTCATGGACAGCTTGTTTACCTAGGTATTTATTTTCCACAAGATATAACATTTTATTTTCATAGCCATTTTCATTTGGCATGCCTTTCATTCATGTGTGTTTAGAAACACATTGCATGAATGGGCTTTTCATACAAGATATAGCATTTCATTTTTCCAGATTTTGTATTCATGGCAGCACTAAAAGTTTCAGGTTTAGCCAACACAACTTTAGTGACTAGGGGGAATTCACAAGGAACTCCAACTCGCCATAGGCAAGTTTTGTCACCAACTCAGAGCCGAGACACAATAAACAGGGAAGCTCATCCAATACAGAGGCTACAGTGGGGAAAAGATCCTCCATGTCACTAGTCAAGTAGTAAGTCAGGGTGATAAACTAGAAGGTAGGCCATGGATGGATGAAGACAATGAATAATGGAGCCAACACTAGCAAGCCAAGGTATGGTGGAATGATCACCTCTATTCTCCCTAAGGAGGGTACATACCAATGAGTATGAATAGTGAACTTCTAAGTCTGAGTAGGGACAATATAATATATATAATAGATCAACCAGGTCCAAATATCTATATGATCGCCAGATCATGACACTGAGTGCTAAAACATGCTATAAGAATAAGTATAAAAGCAATCTAACCATAACACCATGATATACCTGCTGAGTCATATACCTGAATGCTCATCAACCTGTACCATCATCTGTCCTCCGAAACTGCTGCTGTAACTCTGGGCACTACTGACTGCTCTGTACCAATGGTATAATGGCTACATCGGTCATCTCTCTGAGTGTCCTGAGACTCAGTCATGGCATGGGGAATACAACTGCTATCCACAATCTGATAGTGATCCAAAGATAGTTGCTCATCTCATCATCTCAAAGTAAAGGAACTGGCTGAAATGTGCTCTGGAATCTGAAAAATAATGTATGGTAGCCCGGCTACTATATATGTGATAACATATACCTTTGTGTTGTTTAAATCTCAATTATTGTAAATCTGTGATCACAAAAACTCCTAAATAACACCCATCCACATCATCAACACTTTAACTTAAAACAAAAGAGCCTTAAACAACCCTTTTTTAGGGACTACCCCCCTTGGCTTCGTTAGGAGTTAGCCTAAACAGAGGAGCTGGGATCAGGTGACAGCACCTGGCTCTTTGCTTGCCCCCAAGGGCACACCTTCCCACACGGGAACAACATTTTGAAATATTTCTGCTGCTGGTGTGCATTTCGGCGGACAACACCATGAATATGAATGTGATTGCTGATGTGTTGTGTCGTGAAAGTATTGCAAAGTCTTGTTGTAAATTTTAATTTATTAATGAGTATTAAAGGAATGGGTTTATTTTTGGTTTGGCCCAACTTAGAATCGCTCCTTTGGAATGGGTGTTGTGACAACTATACCAAGTGTCCAACCAGGCGAGGATGAACCTTCTTACGACAGCCTGACTCTATAGTTAGCCTCACTTGACCTCCCAAATTATTAGGATTGAGACTTTGCAGGATTGCCCTATTAAAACTAGTCACTCTACACCTTTTTTCTTATTGATCCAACTGTTCAGACTAAGCTGTAGCAGTCAAGAGCATACTTTGGGTTTCAAGCCTTGATTGATTTTATTTAATATTGCAAGATGAGTTATTAAACTAATCTAAAGCCCAAGAAACTCTTCCACACACCAAAAAATGGTGTAGTACTTCGGGAAAGCAAGGACACAATTTATTAAGGTTTGTTGAATGCTTGGCTATGGTGATTGAAACTACTTTTCCATTGCACTTAAGGATCTTGGTAGCAATCTTGCATATTTTCTTCCACTATTTTGATTTGCAGGTGGAGGCGGCAATTTGGAGAGGGGCACATTGGTTGGGGAGACCCACCCTGCTACTGTCTGTCAGATCTTGGTTCATACGGGGAGTAATTTTGTCTTTGCACCAATTATTTCCTATCTTTTACTTCTAGCTTGCATCTACCTCCATCTTTGTTTGCTAATTGAATTTTTGTTCCTTGGTTTTGCAGAGAGAGGAGGACGCACTTGTGGATCTGGGCAATTTGTTGGAGCAAGAGAGGTGACCAAGACTTCATTTGATCTTTGCGAGAGTAATCCTCGTCATACCGGCATTCATCTTCATCATACAAGTACACTCATAAGGTACGCATTTGGCTCCTTAGCTTACCCATTTGTCAAATTTATTCAAACCCTAACCTGCTAAAATTTCTAAAAATTCTCTAGTGTTTGTTACTTGGTTTACTGGAAAACCATTTATGGGTTTTCATCCTTAGGCCTAGCCCCAAGTGGGTTCTCAAGGGCGTCTATCTCCAAGGACTCCATATACCCGATCCCCTAGGCACTGATCTCTCCATGCTTGCGCCCTTCTTGGTCTGTTGGTCTTCTGAGTGGTTAATCCATCTTTCCTGAGCTTGTGTGTTGTGATACTGTCAGATCTACTATCAAGTTGTGCTAGGAAGCCCTAAAATTGTCAAATCTACTCCTTGGGACCATTTTTCATATTTCAAGTACACGTTTCCCAAGGCAGTTGATTTTGATCATTTACTGTATGTAGCACCTACATCCTAGATTCATTCTTAATCTTAAGTTACTGTAATTGATCTAATTGATGCTTATATCTCATATCCCCTAAGCCTCTACAGTAACTCATTTCCTTAAATCTAGGGTTCATCACTTTTCATCATTGAATGTCTTGATCTAGTGTTTGATTTGGATCTCTCTCTCTGAGAGTAGATCAGGGTCTCCCCCTTTGTTATCCAGGGCTTGGATAGAAAAAAGCGAAGAGTGCCTCGATTGCCGTGACAACCAATCCTTCTTGGGAATTGAGGCCCTCTTGGGTCACCTCTTTAGTTGCCTAGCACCTCTACCGTCCTGGATAGGATCTCCTTTAGGGGAAACTACAAGTTGTGTGATAACATTTTTGGTGTCGTTGTCGGGGAGGTAGAGGCTTACCTCAGGTGTCTACGAGTGTCTGTGCGATCATTACATATCTTATTGCATCCATTTTTATTTCTGAATGGTTACCATTTACATTTTTAAATCATACGTAGCCATCTCATTTCACTCATCTCTCCCTGCTATTATACGACATATCTTCCGATAGACGAGACTTATAGTTTACCTGGCGACTCCTAAACGTGACTCCGCTAAGGAACGATCTCAGAAGTCGAGTAAATTCTAATCAATTAGAAGGAACCCCGCTTACATATCACTGAAGAGATCCCAAAGCTCAATCGTCTAATTTCTTTTGGAAAATTGTGAATTCTTCTCATTCTCCAAACCGTATTTTAGGATCTCCTTCGACTAATCACGTTCCTCCTACCTCTTCATCTCATCAAATAAATCCAATGGCTAGAACAAATCAAACTCCTCTGGGTAATAATAATCAAAATAACCCTCTAGTTGTCTGTAGATTTGGGAATAAAGCTAAATCCTCACCTTTCGACTTTTCCCAAATCCTTGGTTCACCTAATGACATGCCCGATAAGTATTTTGAAAAGATTCCTAGGTTCAATGGAAGTTGTGCAACCTCCATTGAAGATCATATCGAGGTTGTCTGGGATCACATGGAATCCAAAGGGGCTAAAGAAGAAGATGTCCATATGAGAGGTCTCTTCGCATCCCTAGAGGGTGATGCTCGCAAGTGCTTTGATCGCTTACCTGCATCATCAGTCATGGGATATGATGCTTTCGTTGAAAAGTTAAACCATGAGTGGTCTGTTAAGTTGGATGGACATTCTTTTGAACCAACTTTTTGTAATCAAGAAGAAAGAAAATGAGTCAGTCCGTGAATTCAACCTCCGTTTTGATAAGATAGTGGCCAACATACCTGATGCCATCAGGCCTAAAGAACAAACAATGTTGATTCATTACCTCAATTCATTTGAAGGTTACCTTGGCTATCATCTCAAAGACAAGAACCCAAAAGACCTCAAAGAAGCCCAGGAAAATGCTAAAAGGGTTGAAGCCAATGCTGCCTCTATGGGGAAGCAAAAAAAATTCGATTCCATAAGTGCTTCGTCCTCTAGATATGAGTCCAAAACTAGAAAGGGAAAAGAATTAGTTAAAGATCCCAACGATATGATGGAGAACATGCAAGAAATGATGAAACACTTAACTCTCCTAACTAGAGATTTGGTTAAGAATAAAGAGTCGGAGAGGTATAGGCAACCTTATGTCCCAAAATATTATTGGAACCCTCAAAAGAGGCCTACTAATGATGATAATAGAAGAACTCCCGTGGGCCAAATGTCACCTGAACCGCCTAGAATTAACTAGTTAGAAGAACAAAGAGAGGATGATCCTGAGTACCTCACTCATAGTGAGGATACCCAAGATTCTCCTACAAATATTAACTGGGTCGACAAATTAGAATTTGAGCAGGACTTTGGACATATATTGATAGATCAGGAAGAAGAGAATGAAGAAAGTCCTAGTCTTAGTCTTCCTGTGTTTTCCACGGAACAACCTGAAAGCAATGGTAAAGCTCCTATTAGGATTTATCAAAGAAGAAAGGATGGACAAAAACCACCTGCTTTCATCGAGAGGAAAAGTAGTGAGAAACATGTTGTCACCCAAAACTAACATGCGTGTGCTGAAGCCCAAAAATAAGCACACCAGGTCGATGACAACTCTCAAGAGAGAAGCCAATGTCACCACACTCCTCTCTTCCTCGCTTCAGGTTGGCTCTTCTCCAACTCAAGGGGGGTATCCCTAAGGTAGGATCGCTAAGGCAGGTGCAACGGAGGGCAAGGTGAACTGAAGAGGCTGCCTTAGAGAAACAATTGTAACAAAAAAGGTATTTTGATTGGGTGATGGGAAAGACGGGAGGATCAGTCCTTGAGGAAAGGCCAGTGCCAGTATATCAAAGGGGCGAATGGAGTCAAAAAGAGAACTCAAGGGGGCCTTGTGTCATATGTGACTGAGGGGGAAAGATCGCATGATTGAGCAAGCCCTGCTCAGTCTAGTGTTTGACAACCAGAAAAAATACTTCTTCTCTAGCTGCAGGAGGTGCGCTATGCAAACAAAAGATCAATATTACACAATCAAACTAGATTAAATGCAAAGATCAATGCCCGTGTATGCACGCTCACAAAGAGAAAAAGAAAGCAACTGCTAAGAATTCTTCACCTTCCAATGTGGTGGAATACACCCCTCTATGGCCTCTTACACAAACATAGAAAAGAAAAGGAAGAATCTAGAAATATTCACACTTATCTAAAATCTCACAAGATTACGCCACACAAAGAGAGTGCTCAGTTTATCCGAAAAAACCCATAATATTTTTCATTAAGCTCAAGGGAGAGAAAATTTCCCAAGTTTTTTTTCCATCTCTACAACGGAGAAGGCTAGTCTCTTTTATAGGCTAAAGAAAAAAAAAAGCCTTTCACCCTTTTTCAAAAGAAAACAAAATAATAATAAAATAGAGGAGAAAAAAGCGGAAAGGTGAATCTTTGATCCACTTTTTTCTCCCCACCGGAAACATGACCAACTGGCACTCCTTTACTCGTTGCATATTCATGAGATTACAAACGCCCACCCTAAGAGTTGATGCCTACGATAGATATGAAAACAATATATGAAAAAGGATCAACAACATAATCGAATCCCTTTAATTTGGTGTTTCCAGGTGGACAGATCACAGCGTTTTCAATCAACAGCCAAATGCAATGTTATGGTTTTATCCAATCGAGCATGAAGCACAACTGTCAAACCAGAGTGTAACGCATCAATGGCTGATCTCTCTTCAGTCTGCTGCCAATGAGACCGTGGGTTCAACCCGTGTATTAGCTTCTTGACCCATAATGTGGAATTTATTCCTGATGTTCGGCTTCCAGGAGGATCGGCCCACGTGCTGCAGTTCGGTGTGAAAAGGTGGACAGGAGGAGCCATGGGTTAGCTGAAATAGCTACGATGAGTGAGGCACTCCAAAACTCCACTCAATCGACGCAACCGGCCATCAATAAATGCGAGCCAAGCGCCATGCCTTGGCTGCCAAGGAACTCGAGCTTCTGGGCGTAAAACCTGTCAAACAAACTTCGACTCGTCAAAAGATGATTCCCACGCGATCGATTGCCAGGATGACAAGTGATCCGTGGCAAAAAATGGTGGCTCCATTTGTCCACACTCATGCTCGGGCTGTTTCCATTCGAATCGATGGAAACGTAACAACCACTTTGCTCAATACCTGTTGCTTCATTTCAGTCTCTAATTCTGTTATCAGATGGCCGCCACCAACACCCGATCAGATATTCCATATTGAATGTTCAAAATACTCTGCGTTTTGCACCATTGCCACCTGTTAAACATGGTCACTTCTCACGCGAAACTTCAACGAGGAATGGCGAGGCCCTTTCATTTGTGTGCCTAAGATTTTTATTTTTTACATATCAGTTTGATTGCTTCTCGATTGGCCAAAATCTTCCTTGACATTCCATACAGAATAGATAGAGATTTGTTCCTAGAACTGGGTCTTCATCACTCAGTGTGGAACGCTTCCCATAAAACTCTGTCTATACTACTTTGATCGCATCCTGATAGGGAAGATATGCTGGATTTGTGTCAGGTGACCCGACCTAAACTTCACCAGGTTTCCATATGCACTAACTGTGTTACCAATCCCTGAAGGTTAATGTTATAAATCTGAGCTTCTCTCAAACTAACAACTGAAACTAAACCATCTGAAAGCCCTACTGCAATATTTGAAGAAAGGTTAGCATGAACCTGATCCCAATCGACAGTAAGGCACATTGAAGAGCAGCTAATATTCATGCTCACAAGTTCCTTTATCTTGACATATTCAGTCGCTTGAACTTCATCTTCAGACATCATCCCAAACTTTCTAGACAATAAGTTTGTTAAGTTACTGTTATCACACCATAGTAGCAGGGCTACTATTCTTGTACAGCAGATATCTACACATTCCAGAGCTTCCTTTATTCCAGAGCATGGCTATATATTTTGGATCACTCATGATCAGAGCAGTACATTATTCAGATTTTATGACCTTATGTCAAGGCTGAGCCTTGAGGGTTCGGATTTGATGACTGATATGACCACTTATCCCATTACAGTTTCAGTTCAGTGCCTATAGATGTATTTCAGCAGTGTTTCAGATGATGCATGATGATGATTATTATGATGACGTTGTATGATCTATGGATATGTTCTCACTGACTGTGGATTATTATCTTGTTGATTTAGTCATGATCATGGCATGTGCTTGGTATATTATTCCTGATGTGGCAAACTATTTAAAATGAACTGTAAATCATAAAATGGACAATTGCTTGCACTTTTAGGTCATTTAACAAAACTTACTGGTATTTCACCTTACATAGACATGGTCTTTCCCCGACACCAGTTGTCTGCTAGTGTAGGCTCCATACTCACTTGTCTCCATCCATACATGACCTTCCTGTTTGACTTTAAACCCTGACATGTCTCATTTGACTTTCTGATACTGAGGACTTCCCCATTTTTCTACCTCTGTGTTTGGACCGCATCCCTGTTTATCCAGTGTCTCGGCTCTGAGTTGGTGACAGAACTTACCTTTGGTGAGTTGGATTGTAGGCCTAAATCATTCTGGTCGGTTGTCCCGATGTTTGGCATTGGCTCGAACTCCCCCTAGTCACTTGAGATGTTGTTGGCTAAAACTGAAAGCTCATGTTCTACCTGTGGAAACTAAATAAATTCGCCCATGGAAACAAAAAGGGAAAGAGCAATGAAAAGCTAAAAATACTCCTCGAAGAGTATAAGAAAGGTCCAAAAAGCAATAGTTCTTAAAAGCTATATCTAAACAATTGCTGACCTTGTGAATATATGAAAAACATGCCCTGGATGCAAGCCGCAACTAGTTGTACTTCTCAGCACATCTGAAATCCGAAGGGTTATGTAGGCCAAAAAGGCCATGGAAATAAAATTGAATGATCCTAATGAACCTGGATCAACTTGATGTAGACATGATGCCTAAGTTGAATAAGCACTCTCTAAACAACTTATCCATTTGTGAGGCACAGCCATCCCCAGTGTTCTTTTGTCCAGCACAGAGTTTGTAGCTTCCCCCTTCTCCCAGTCCAAAGTATTTTTGAGTTAAGTCAAACCCTTGGCCCAACCTTGCTCCTAGCCCTCATCCTTCACTAGCAGTTTGACCATGTCCAATGGGTAAGTTTGTCATTTGAACTATGGTGCAAGTAATTTTATATAACCACGGAATATGTTAACTTGATTAATGCCACTGAATGTAATTTATACTTTGAGCTTAGCTGTGGGAATGATTAGAGAAACGTTGTCTTAGTCTACTGATGTGATTTATCCTTGATTATATATTCTTGGGATCCGTGATGATGTGGACCATGTATGAATGATTATTGATGATGATTTATGGTCTCACATGTTTGATGAGGATATCATATGATGGATATATGATGCAGATGATGTTTGATCCAGTTCAGCAGGTTTATTATTATTTCAGATCAGCAGATTATACATTGTCCATATATGGTGGACCCTACAGCTGGCCCATTAGGGCAACCCATGATGTATGAGTACTCATTCCTAGTGGATTTGGGTCTTCTGGATCCATTGAGACACTTATCTTTCAATTCCGGGCACTTCTGACAGTGATTGATACAGTTTTACACTTGTTGACCAGATTTGGGGCTGATTTCCCAGCCTGAGCAGTAGGGGCCCCGAGAGGCCAGTTCACCTAGGGCGCTGATGATGGAGGGGGTGGTCCAGCCACTTGTTATTACCATTTATCCCCCCTCCCGGAGAGCCTGGTGGGCTCAGATGGACAACGCTAGCACCCTAGGAGGCAGTTTTGGCACTTTCACAGTTCCCGAGGCAGTAAAAAAAATGGGATAAAGTGGTCACTGAGGAAATCGATTTGGGCAATTGAGGCAAGGTTTTGGCATTTGGTTTTCACAAAGGTCTTCCAGGGTGGCATCACTACCTTCCAGCCAGTTTTCACCATGTGGGTATGCCCGGATTGATCACAGGAGGACATTTACTGCTTGACTGTCATGGATTCTGAGGACAGTTTGGGTCATTTTTATTATATTGGACATATTTTATTATTTTTATTGTGCCTTGGGGATGAGCTAGTAAGGATTAAAACCTCCTAGCCCTACCATGAGCTTATATGGTCATGTCCTAGTCACCATGAGGTGGATTTTGATGCTTATATTTTCTCTTGTGGATGACGTCACCCCCTTATTGTACTTTTTAGTGGGGGCGCTATCATTATGTGGGTGATCCATGTGATAGGTTGTTATGATTTATTGTTAGCCATTGATTAGATCTTGAGATCTTTTAATCTTAGCCACTCATGTAAAAAGTGGTTAGGATTGTACTCTCTCCCCATCCTATTTAAGGAGGGAGCCTCTCATTGTAAAATTCATCTAGAGATTTTTGGCTCTTGGCTCTTGGAATAAAATTTCTATCTTTTGGAGTACATACTTGGATTGGAGTGGATGTTGGTTGTTTCGATTGTAAATGCTATTGTCCATTAAACTGGAGGATCTATTGTAGCTATCTTGCATATTTGCCATACTTTATTTGCAGGTTAAGAGGGCGATTTTGACAAGTGCGAATTGGTGGGGAGGCTTGCCCTTCAAGCTTGGAAGAAGTCGTTTTGGGTTTGACAGGGAGTAGTTTTGCCTTTGTGTCAACTATTCTATGTTTTTCTCTCTCTTGCTTGCATCTACCTTCAATTTGTTAAACTAATTGATGCTTTGCTCCTTGGCTTGACAGGTTAGAAGGAATCACATGTGGCTTGGAAAAATCGATTTGGCAAGAGGGCTTCAACAATTCTCCATTTGATCTTTGGCAAAGTAATCCTCGTCTCAACTAACATTCATCTCTTCATCCAGGTATGTTCCAAGAGGTATGATCTTCTATTCCTTGAATCTTCCATAATTTCTAGATCACAAAAACCCTAATCAAATTAAAACCCTTGTTTTTGGTATTTTTTTAGATCTACTTAGATCTAGCCTTACAATTGAAAAGATATTAAAAACCCACCTCTATGGGATCCACCCCTATTTGGATCTATAGTTTGGTGGTGATTGGCTAAAAATTGATACACTTTTCAATGCAAAAAGCCTTCTTGAACCTAAATCGATTTTCCTAAGAGAAGCTTGTTGGGTTAGATCTAGAACATGGGTAGGTGAGATCCCACTTGATTTGAAATCTAAACACTTGATAACCTATACCCATATCCTTACTTTGGTGAAAACTACCTTGTGGACATCTCTCCATGTTTTAAGGGGTTGAAACCCCCTTTTGATCTTCTTGGTACCTTAAAACTTAGATCTACTAAGATCTAGCCATTGGATTCACTTGAATTTTTGAAGATACATAGATCGGGGTACAAGCCACTTGGATCTACAGTTTGGTGGCCATTGGACTTGATTTGGTCCACCAAACCCATCTTTTACCCTTCCTTGAGCAAGTCGCACCCCCTTGAAGTTTTGAGTTGGTCCACTTCTAGGAAGTGGGTGTTGGAGATTTTCGTGGATTTGGAATGCCCATGCCTTGAAACCTAGGTCTATACTGTCCTTCCGTCAAGATCCGCCTTGGGGATTGCATTCCTTGTTTTAAGGGATTGTGGTCCACTTTTGGTCATCACTTAAAAACCTAGATCTAGTAAGATCCAACCATTGGATCTCATTCAACCCACTTGACTTGGCTTCTAGGTGTCTCGATCTACACTTTGGCATACTTTTTGACCCCATTAGCCCATCCAACAAGGCACTAGTCCTTCTCCAAGCAAGGCGCACTCCTTGGGATTAGTTTCAAACCCTAGATCTAATACATGGGTAATCCTAGAACCAACTCCAACTTATAGATCTAGCCTAGATCTAACCTATAGTACCAATCTCACACCTAACTTCACCTTGTGGGCCTACCTAGAATCATTTCACACTTCCCAAGAAACTAGACCCACTTGTGTAAACACATGGTACTATACCTAGTAATTATACCCCATAAAGTGGCCTAAACCATACATAGGGTGAAACACTAACTATCCATTACACCACCTTCAACCATTCCTTGACTCTTAGGTCCACTTAGCCTTGCATTGGTTTCCGTAACTCATTATTTACCTACCCTTAGAAACCTTTGTTTGGGTCCAATCAACTGTGATTGGGGTATAGGGTCTCCCCCTTGGTCTAGTTATACCTTGACCTAAAGCGAAGAGTGCCTCGGTTGACGTGACTCCCACATTGCATTGGGAACCGTGGCATCTCTTGGGTCACCTCTTTAGTTGCCTGTCTCCTCTACCGTCCCAGATGGGATACCTCTAGGGGCAACTACAAGTTGTGTGATAACATTTTTGGCGCCGTTGCCGGGGAGGTAGGGGCCTACCTTGGTTCAACACACCTTTTTGTCTCACTCTCTCCCTGCACTTTAAACGACATACATCTTGGTAGAAGAGTTTAAAAAAATCTACCTGGCGACTCCAATTCGTGACTCCGCTGAGGATCGGCCCCATTCCCATCTTTCAATTTTGTAATTTGTAAATCATAAATGAATTCAGACATTTTCTTCCAAATGACAAGGTGTATGAATGAAATATATGAGAATCTATCTCGCTATAGAGGGCAGTTGGAAGAAAGTAATGAAGGTCAGTCAACATATCAATATGGGAGTGATTATGTACATAATTCTTATAACTCTCATCATTCTTTTCATTCTTCAAGTAAAAATATTAACCCAATTAATTCAAACAAAAGTCAAGTTCAACCAAGGCCTTGCAACCAAAGCATTCGGTCAAATGACTCTAGCATTCCAGTTAGACATCCAAAACTAATCCCTAGTAGAATGGCCAAAGTTATTAGAAATCCACCTAATCCATCTCCTTTTGACTTTTCTGAAATTCATGGGGCACCTCATCTTATGCCAAATAATTACTCTGAATGGTTTCCTCGTTTCTATGGAAATTATTTTGAGTCAATTGAAAATCATTTACAAAGATTTTGGGATTATATGGAAGTTAGGGGTGCTGATGATGAAGATGTTTATATGCGGGCCCTGGGTGAGACATTAGGTGGAAATGCCGGATTATGGTTTGATAATTTAGCCCCAGGATCCATCACTGGATATGATATGTTTGTTGGGTTATTAAAGAATAAATGGGGTAGTAATATTGAAGAATCCTTAACAGAGACATCAAGCAATAACTGTGTTGTTGAGGATCAGTTTGACAAGGACCATGATAATAATAATGACACTTCAAGTCAGTCCTTGAGTAGCCCCCCTTTTGACCTTGAAGAAATTTCTGATTCTGTGGATCCTTCAAAAAGAGAACTCCTTAATCATTCTATCATTAACAATCCTTTAATTTCTCCTCATCTTTTTGAAGAAGAAGAAAGTGGAAACATTGACCAAGACCCTTTAGTGGTGCTTTCACATGATCATTGTGCAAATAATCAGGATGTTCTAAATAAATTTCTTAATTTTATCCCTGATCAATTTGATAAAAATGATCAAGTATCCTCTTGTGATTTTAATGATGAATCAATAGAAGGAGAGGATGAGCCAGTAGATCACACTAGATGCTCTAATCTTTGTTCCACTTCTTATAATGAGTCTTTAAATTTTTCTATCCTTAGTCAAGATAGCTTTTTCTTAGAGTTAGAATCTTGTCCTCAAATCAGATTTAATCAAAAGTTTGAAGTCATTCCTAGTGCTATTATGAAAGGTCTTTCATTTTGTCAAATTTCAAGGTCAAATTTCATGACCATGGCCCCATGGGGGTTTGTATCAAAGTGTGCTAGTAGGGTCTGAGTGGCTCGGTTCCCCATGACTGGATTAAACAACTAAGGTATTCCAGGGAGTTTTTTCACCGTCAGATTATACTTTGCTTCAGGCGAGATATAATCTTTTGGTTTTTCTCCCGCTTCCTCCAAAGCTGGAATGCCCGATTTTGGAAATTTGGCCATGGGGGGTTATTAGAGTCCAACTATAATGTATAAACCTACTAGACACTATTAGAATAGGTTTTGGTCATGTCCTAAGTCTCTAGGACCCCCAGAAAAAATTTCAAAAAATTTTTACCGGACGCGTCGGAATTGGGGTTTTTTAATTTTTTTAATTATTTAAATTTTAATTAAAATTTCTCTATAGTTTAAATGGAGAAATTTGGGTTTGTAATATGTCAGTCATCCGGGATCCGATTTCAGTGATTGAAGGCTCCAAACTTAAGCCAAAAATCATTCATGATCCCCTGACCAACTAACCCTAAGTTTCAGACAATTATTTGGCCTCATAATTAATATTTTCTCAAAAAATCAAAAAATGAGAAATATTAATTAAAATATTCAAAAAATAATAAATTGGAGATAATTTAAATCTCTCCAAAAAAAGGCCAAATTGAATAAAGTAAAAGTCAAAATGACATGGCAAAAAGCATTTATGATGATTGGAATCTTCACCCACCTGATTCAGATCAGTTTCGGAGCACTGGGAGTGATCTACAGTTGAGAAATTCACCCACCTTCATGCAAATTCGTTTTTGTGATTTGGCAATTGATTAATGGGTTGTTGGATTTTGAAATCAATGCATGTGGGGCTCCTTCCTCAAATTATGAGCTCCAAACTCAAGCTTAATGTTGAGTTAAGACTCCAAGCTCGATTTGGTTGGTGTTGACATGGTTTTGATTGGATTAAGATGGAGTTTTTGGCTCTCTTCATGCCAAATTCGAATTAGGGTTTTAGGCTAGTGTTTTTCTATTTAAGAGAAGCCATTTGGGCTTTCTTTTCATGGAGAATTTGAGGCAAACTTACTCTGCCAAAATTGTATATGTGTTATAGCATTTGCTAATTGAAATAAAGTGGCTTTGGAGGTCCATATGGTGTGTTGATCTTGTTCATGGAAAGTGCTTCAATATTATCAAGGTGATATTGCTTTATGTTTTTTGCTTACATGTTCCATGTTTTGATCAAAGTATTTAAAGCTTAGAGGACTTTTCCAAGTCCATAGGGTGGGCATTTGGGTTCAATTTGTCCATTGATGTTGGGTTGTTTGTGATTGGGAAGTAGTGGATTGTAGTCGGAAATACTAACACTCTTCTTGTCCCTTTCAACTTGGCATACTATATTTTATCAATCTTGTTTGTAAGTGATACATTTTGCAGATCTATAAAGTTATGAAGAGGAGTTGGAACTAGGTTGTCTCCTCCATCTCTTCAAAGAACAAATCTTTCCATTAACATTCATACATTGCAGGATCTCCCAAAGTCGACCTCACAACACCAAGATGGTGGCATAAAGGGGTTTGATTTCAAAGATCCATCTCTTATATTCAACATATTGTTTATTGGTTACTTTGGGCTTTCATTTCTTCAAGCCCTCTCATTTGCTCTTTGAAGTTTTTTACATTTGCATGCTAAGCCACTTCTAGCCCCTCTAGCCTTGATCCAAGATTGCCTTGTCTTCAAGCCATAGATTAGAAATCCATAAGGTTGAAGTCCCTTCAACCTTGGGGAATAACTTGGGATTTGTTCCCTTGTGCTCTCTTCAACACTTGTTGTCGGCGTATCACCGGTTAACCGGAGGATTTCCAAGACAGTGTTTTCACTCTCCCAAGTGTTCCACTTGTAGTCCTTTGTCCTTATCTTGCTAAGTTCATCCTCCTTTGCCCTAGATCTACTCCTCCATTTCATTTTTTGCCTCCTTCTCCATTCACCCTTTTTATCCTCCCTCTTTGCTTTCGTTTTGCCCTACTTTGATCTCCCTTTGCCTCTCCATCTTTGCCTTTAGGTTTGCCCTTTCTCCCTCTTCTCGTCCACCTCCAAAGTGCCCTAAAAAACCACATAAAAAGCAAAAAACGAATTGATTAAGTTAGTGCTAGAGTTTGTTCCTATGATCGATTAGATTTCAATTTATTATATCATTGGCATTGGCATGTATTGAAAGTTAACTTTAGAGCATTCTAGATCTCTTGTTTTACACTAGTATAATTGTATTTCAAAATCCTAGTTACAAGTCGAAAAGATAGAATATTTTTCACAAAAAATTTCTCAAAATTTTTATGATCTAGATCTCTTTCCCATTGCATTTTAAGAGTTTGTTGTTCGCTGGTCCGTTTCATCATAGTTAAGTTTTTATGATAAAATTTCATGCATTCTACATTTTAGAGTTAGAACTTTAAACCTAGACTTAGTTAGTTTCAAGCTTTGGTTTTGTCTTTTGCTAACAGTTAATGGGTGCCTTGTTTAGATCTTTTGGACTTGTGTAGATCATTTGAGAAAAAGAGATACTTGATAAAAGGTCTTGAAGCAAAAGGATCAAACGCAAAATAAAGTGAAGGAGCCATGAGAATGACTCAATCTTGATATACTTATCCTTTGTAATAACAAGTAGAATCTATATCTTCTTCAATAATTTTCCAAGTATTATCGTTCGCAAAAGACCTTGCAAGGTTTTAAACCCAAGGCATTTGTAACAGTTTAATAAAAAGTTTCAAGTGGAGGGGTCCTCCACCTTTGGGTCTTCTTCCCCATTTGGGGAAGAGTGTTGGGTCTTGTGTTGGGTTTGACTTAGTTTATTTTTCCATGCTCTTAGATTAGTTTCTATTTCACTAAGTATTTTGGTTATTTATCTTTCATTTTCACTTACCCCCATGCTTTCCCGAGTAGGGTCTTGAACCTGAAAGAGACTCTTGGGTAGTTTAGTTTTATTTTCCGTTTAAGTTATCTTATCTTCTCTTCCAATCCTTGACCAAAGAATAGCTAACTTTGGGATTGCATCCCAAAGGCCACATAGCTTTGTGGTAGCTTCTCGTTCCCCCATCAGCTTCTTGTGGACATCCAGCTAGCTGGAAGGTTTCCAAGACTGATGGCTTCTAGTGGTTGATCTTGTTCGGAGATCGATCCCACCTATTAGATTAGAAGTTGTGTGGTAGAACACTAGATTTATTCAGTTTCATTTTATTTTGCAAGTAGTATTCATATCTTGCTGATTAATCTCATTGTTTAAAATCTGTTTCAATCTGAGATATACTGCTGCTACTTTTTATCTACTTCATAAAATAAACCAAAGTCTCTTGAACTTGGCCAAATCCAAGTCAAGAGCACCCTCTATCGGAGGGCATATTAGTTTCTTGCATTTCCCTGCATTAGGCATTGTTAATCTAGGAAGTCTCTTGAACTGTGGTCATAAGACCAAGTCAAGAGCGCTCTCTGTCGGAGAGTTGAACAAGGCTTTTAAATAAATAAAATTTTCCACTCACACACCCCTAATTAATTTATCTTGGTTTGTCCTACACCCGTATGCTCTGCCAACCGGAAACGGTTGGGCTAGTACTCAGAAAGGTGGAAGACTTGATAATTACGATCGATAAACTTAATTAAAAATTTTACCCAAAACCTCAACCAAGGCAAAATACTGTTCTTCCCACGAGAGGTGACGCCGGGAAATCACTGTCAGACTCAGGGGCGGTTCAAACATTGGACACCAATCCTTATTGAATCTGGGTGCTTCCGACAGGTCACTTAGGGTTGCCAGTATCTTTCTTGGGTAGGGTTCTACCATCTTTTGATACCTTTGGTCTTAGCCCTAATAATCAAGACAACTAAAACTTTGAAATTTACCAAGATAATTTGCACAACGATCTCACGAACAGTTACTATCAAGACTTACTTTTCAGCATCCCCCAACACTACATTTGTTATTTTGACTCCATTATCCATTGGATAAGGCACTGGTCCTTTTGTCATTTAATTTTTATCTGTGGATGCTTCTTAATTACCTTAAGTCTTTATATACTGTTTCGCAACGTGGATTGCATCTTATCGTGTGTTTTATTTTCAAGCTTTATATTGTCTCTCATTTCACAACAAAAAACTCCTAAACAACACCCATCCGCATCACTACACTAAAAACACTATAAATACAAGAGCCTTAGTGAAACTCTCTTTTAGGGACTACCCCCCTTGGCTTCGTTAGGAGTTTTGCCTAAACGGAGGAGCTGGGATTCAGGTGACAGTACCTGGCTCATTGCTTGCCCCCAAGGCCACACCTCTCTCACTTGTAGTGAAGAGACAGCTTTTGAAAGATTTCCGTTGCTGGTGTGCAATCTGGCGGACAACAAAACCCACTTTGATAATTGCCTAAGCTACCCTGATCTACATTTTGGCTAAATTTGGACTCCATTTGCCCCCTCATCTCAAGGCACTAGTATCCCTTGGGAAATTCGCACTCCTTGGGTTAGTGGCCTTTTTCTAGATCCCATATGTGGGTGTTGACTCATTCATCTGAGATCCATAGATCTACATCATTGCACCCCCTTAGTGCCATCTTACCCCTAATTTGACCAAGTGGGCCCCATTTGGACCATTTTCCACTTTTTAAGGAGTGGGCCCCACTTGTGTGTTTTCATGGTACTAGATCTAATCATTTGAGCTTCATAAGTGGTCCTAATCAATCATTGGTTGAAACACTTGTCACATCCTAAGCCTCTTCAACCACACTTAAACTCTTGGGTCCACTTAATCTATCTTACTCATTGGTTTCTGTAACTCAATGTACACGTTTCCCTAGGAACCTTTGGGTTAGCTAATCTTCATTGATTGGATAGGGTCTCCCCCTTGATCTTGATTAGTCTTGATCTAAACTGAAGAGTGCCTCGGTTATCGTGACTCGCAGCTTGCATTGGGAACCGTGGCATCTCTTGGGTCACCTCTTTAGTTGTCCGTCTCCTCTACCATGCCGAATGGGATACCTTTAGGGACAACTACAAGTTGTGTGATAACAGTTATATTTTGACCTAGTCAAACATAGTTTGACCATGGTCATTCTTGGGATCCGTGATGAGATGGAAAACATGTGCTTACTGATGTTGATTTATGGTCCCACATACACCTTTTGATGTTTCCATGTGTTGGACATATGCTTTAGATGATGATTGATGCAGTTGTTCAGTTTTATTATTATTTCCAGATCATCATATTTTACACTATCCGGGTATGGTGGACCCTACAGATGACCCCACAGGTTATCATATGGTGTATGAGTAATCATTTCAAGTGGACTTGGGTCTTCTGAATCCATTGAGATACTTATCTTTCAGTTCAAGTCACTTCTGAGCATGATAGTAGCAGTTATCCACCTGTTGACCAGTTTGGGCATGCTGATCCAGCCTGTCCAGTAGAGGCATTGGAGGCCAGTCGTTGCCTAGGGCGTTACAGTGGAAGGGACTTGTCCAACCACTTGTTTTTACCATTATACCCCCCTTCCAGACAGCCTGATACACTCAGTTTGACAGCGCAGGCACCCTAGGTGGTAGTTTGGGGCACTTTCAGGGTTTTCAGGAGGACTAAAAAATGGAATAAAAAGGTCACTGAGGAATTCGATTTGGGAAATTGAGGCAAGGTTTTGGCACTTGGTCTGCTCTGAGGTCATCCATGGTGAACCCCCCATCTTCCAGATCAGTTAGCACCAGTCAATGGGGTCCACAGTGGCTACAGGAGGTCTTTTACTGCATGTCTCTCTCAGATTTTGAGGACATGATTTGATCATTTATGTTATTTGGACATGTCATAGACTTATATTTTATATTATTGTGCCATGGGGACATGCTAGTGAAGGGAATTAATACCTCCTAGCCCCACCATGAGCTCCTAGTGACTTGTCTTGATCTTATTGTGTGGCACATGTGTTTCTAGCCACCCTTCATGTATGACGTCACCCTCATTGAGTCACTTTTAGCTATGACGTCATCACTTTGTGAGTGATCCATGTGATATATTGTATTGGCTCATCTTAGCCGTTGATTAGATGGTTATATCTTTTGATCTCAACCACTAGTTTCAAAAAGTGGTTTTGTGGTTTAGGGTTTTGGTTTTTATTATCCTACAAAAGGAGGAGACCCCCCTATTGTAAAAACTATCTAGAGATTTTTGGCTCTTGGCTATTGGAATAAAAATACTTTCTTGGGCATCTTGGATCTTGGAGTTGGAATGCTTGTGGTGATTGTAAATGCTTCTTCCTCTACACTGACAGACATTGGTGGCCATCTTGGATTTTATCTTCACTAACATTTTTTTGCAGGCAAAGAAGACGTCTTGGGGGAATTCGCATTGGTGGGGAGGCCTACCCTGCTCACTTCAACAAGTCGTTTTGGGTTTCAGGGAGTTTTTTTTGTCTTTGCACCAATAATTTCATCTTATTCATCTCTTTTGTTTGCATCAACTTCCATTATTGTCAATTGATTGATCTTTGTGTTCGTGATTGACAAGAATAGGGAGGTCGATTTGGGTGAAGGAGGCAAAACGTTGGCAAGAAGGGCTTCATCAAGTTTGGCATTTGATCTTTGTGGGATGTAATCCTCGTCATAAGCAACATCCATCTTCATTTTCCAGGTACACTCAAGGAGGTACGATATTCTTCTATCTTAACCATCTATTCTCTTAGATCACGAAACCCTCATTGATTAAAACCTTCATTTTTACATTTTTCTAGATCTACTTGGATCTAGCTTGGCTTTGGGGATAATTTTTAAAACCCACCTCTATAGCATCCACAGCAATTCGGATCTATAGTTTGGTAGTGATTGGCCTCCATTTGACCCATTTTCCAAGGCACATTAGCCTCTCCAAGGGAGGTCGCACTCCTTGAGGAAGGCTAGTTGGGCTAGTTCCAAGTCGTGGGTAGGTGAGATCCCACTTGATTCGGATGGATCACCCTTGATAACCTACCCCTAGTGCTTCACCTTGTTGATCTTCACCTTGTGGGCCCCATTCCTCATTTTGAGGGTTGAGCCCTGTTATCAACTGATTTGTACAATAGTTGAAACCTTATTGAGCCGCCAGTGTTGGAACACATCAGTGTTCACTTCCAGAGTATCTGGGTTTCATTGTATTTGGGTCTAGCCAGTTTTGGCTAGCCAGTTTTTGTTTTTGAGTCGACATGACCATGGCCCCATGGGGGTTTGTATCAGTGTGCTAGTAGGGTCTGAGTGGCTCGGTCTCCCATGACTGGATTAAACAACTAAGGTATTCCAGGGAGTTTTTTCACCGTCAGATTATACTTTGCTTCAGGCGAAATATAATCTCTTGGTTTTTCTCCCGCTTCCTCCAAAGCTGGAATGCCCGATTTTGGAAATTTGGCCATGGGGGGTTATTAGGGTCCAACTATAATGTATAAACCTACTAGACACTATTAGAATAGGTTTTGGTCATGTCCTAGGTCTCTAGGACCCCCAGAAAAAATTTCGAAAAAATTTTACCGGACGCGTCGGAATTGGGGTTTTTAATTATTTAATTATTTTTAAATTTTAATTAAATTTCTCTATAGTTTAAATAGAGAAATTTGAGTCTGTAATATGTCAGTCATCCGGGGTCCGTTTTCAGTGTTTGATGGCTCGTTTCATAAGCCAAAAATCACACATGACCCATGGAGCAGCTAAACCCAACTTTCGGATGTCAATTCCGCCCCATAATTAATATTTTCTCTGAAAAGTCATTTACAGAAAAATTATTAATTAAAATAATAAAATTGATTATTTTGGAGATAATTCAAATCTCTCCAAAATTAATCAATTTGATTAAAATAAAGGGCTAAATGACATGGCAATGAGCATTAAGGAAGATTCCAATCAACTCCAAGCCCATCCAGTCACTCACCCAGTCACCAGCAAAGAGTCTCCTTGAGTAAAATCGCCCTCCCTCATGCATAATTCGATTTTGATGAAGTGTCAGCTGATAAGTGGATTGGTGGTTTTGTATTAATGATAAGGTGGGCGCCCTCATGACTCACCACACCCACCATTACTTGGCTCCCTTCATAGCTCGAGTTTTACCAACCTAGGATCACGTGTTCCTACCTCAAGCAATTCGCATATCCCTTGTCCTCACGTCAATCCTCTCCTACCCTCACGTGGCTCTTAGTTAGGGCGTGTTCATTGGTTAATGGAATCTTTGATTGGCTTGGCTCTCATCCAAAACTCGAGCTTACACCTACCTTGTCCACTTGTCATCCAACAAACTAGCACTCAACCTACCACAGCTCACGCCCTTCACGCCCTTGCTCACGTCAAACCTCTTACCAGCTCGCACTTCCCTTGTGTAGCATGCCCATTCGCTGTGTCTCCTTCACAAAGTCGAGCCCTTTGCCACCTATTCAATCCTACCAACCTCAAACTCGACCTTGGACCATTGTTTACCATGCCAAACCCTTGATTGATTGGAATTCGACCTTCTCCATTGCCAAATTCGAATTAGGGTTTAGGTGTGTAGTTTTAGTATAAAGAGAGGCCCATTTGGGTTGTTATCTCATGGATTTTTGTGTATCGAAGCTCTGATAAAATTGTAAACGCTTTTAATTGGAATAAAGTTGGGACTTTGGAGGTCAAAACCGTGGAGGCTTTTGATGTGCTTGCTTCACTTGATATTGAGGTGATATTGTTTTACATTTCATTTGAGGCTCTTAAGTTGTAGAACATGTTCATGAAGGCTAACAATCTAGCACAAGTAGCATGTATCTAGATCTTTTCACTTGAATGTTTTGTTTCAATTATATTATTCATGCTTAAGGTTATTGCAGGTATTTCTTCACTCCATAAACGAGACCAAAGGAGCTTTAACTTTTATGATTTGAGAAACAAAGAGAGCTAGATCTTCTCCATCAAACTTCTAAAATACAATTTTGGTTACTTGTTACTATAGGCTTCCTCTCTTCTAGCCTTCTACTTTGCTCCTTGAGTTTTTTGTTTTGAATTTGCTAAGCCATTTCTAGCCCCTCTAGCCTTGATCCAGGATTGTCCTTGTTTTTCAAGCCATAGATTAGTTTGCCATAAGGTTGAAGTTCCTTCAACCTTGGGGAATAACTTGGGATTTGTTCCCTTGTGCTCTCTTCAACACTCGTTGTCGGCGTATCACCGGTTAACCGGAGGATTTCCAAGGCGGTGTTTTACCATCCCAAGTGTTCCACTTGAAGCCCTTGCCCTAGATCTGCTTCCCCATAGTTTTGTCTTCATCCCCCCTTTTCGTCCCACTTCATTTTTTCCCTTTCTCCCTCTTGCATTCGTCCCTCTCAACATCTTTGCCCTTCGTCCTACCTTACCTTCCTCCTCTCGTCCCTCTCTTCTTCATCTCCTCCTTCCATTCTTTTCCTTCTTGGTTTTTTGCCTCTCTTCCTATCATCCATCCCCACTTGCCCTACAACATAAAACAACAACAAAAAACAAATAAGTGTTAGTGTTAGTAAGTGGTTAGTACAATTTTCATGCTTAGTTAGTTGTTAGTTATTTATTTAAAGTTAGTAGTTGACTAGTTGTTCTTCTTTTGAAAAGGTGATTGGTTAGACTTCTCTTATAAAAATCAAAATTTATGCATTGAAAGTTCAAGTTAGGCATATCAAGGGGTCATTTAGGGCTTGCATTTAGTCTTTTCCCTTTAAGTTTTGTAGTTCCATTTCAAAGTAGGAAAGTTGGCATATAGGATAGTGTAAAATTTTATGGTTGCATTCTCATTCCCACCATATTTTGGGGCATTTTAGCTTGCTGGTCCGTTTTACCATATTAAACATTTTAAGACAAAATCTCATGCTTTTTCATGTTTTAGTCCCACTTTGCAAACTTAGACTTTATTGTTCAAAGTTTGATTAGATTTCTAACGCTAATGGGTGCATGAGTTATTGGCTTATCCTTGTGGTAGGATTGTGGGAAGAGAAAGATCCCTTAAATCCAAAGATCAAATCGAAGAGAGAGGAGGAGATTAAGTATCATAAGACATTCCAAAATATTTCTTCTTATCCTTTGTAAAAGCCATCAAGGGCTTCGATCCATTAAATTTTTATAAATTGTTTCTAAAGTAGTCATTAAAAGACCTTTCAAGGATTTTCCCTTGAGGCACTTGTAATTATCTAATAAAACTTTTAAGTGGAGGAGGCCTCCACTCTTTGGGTCTTCTTCCCCATTTGGGGAAGGGTGTTGGGTTTTTTGTTTGATTCTAGCTTAGATTTATATTTTCATGCTTTTAGTTTAAATTCTGTTTCAATTAAGTTATCTTGCTTCTCTTCCAATCCTTGACCAGAGAATAGCTAACTTTGGGATCGTATCCCAAAGGCCACATAGTTTTGTGGTAGCTTCTCGCTCCCCCATCAACTTCTTGTGGACATCCAGCTAGCTGGAAGGTTTCCAGGATTGGTGGCTTCTAGTGGTTGGTCTTGTTCGGAGATCAATCCCACCCAGTAGATTAAAATTTGTATGGTAGAACACTAGTTTGATTTTTATTTCACATTATTTGGCAAAGTAGTTATTGTTGAAGCATTAATTAATATCTTTCAAGTTATCAAGTAGTTTCATCTTTCTCAAAGTTATTTTATTGCTTTTCACAACACAACTGCTCTTGTTTGTTTAAAATAAACCAAAGTCTCTTGAACTTGGCCAAATCCAAGTCAAGAGCACCCTCTATCGGAGGGCATTTTTAGTCTTGCATCATCCCCTGCATTAGGCATTGTTAATTTAGCAAGTCTCTTGAACTGTGGTCATAAGACCGAGTCAAGAGCGCTCTCTGTCGGAGAGTTGAACAAGGCTTTCCAATAATAAAAATTTTCCACTCACACACCCTTTAATTAATTTATCTTGGTTTCTGTCCTACACCCGTATGCTCTGCCAACCTGAAAAGGTTGGGCTAGTACTCAGAAAGGTGGAAGACTTGTTAATTTACAAGTGAAAATCTAATTAAAACTTTCACCCCATAAACCAACGAACCGGCGTTGACATAAAGTATTTTAATCAGCTCTCAGGGGAGGCGCCGGACCGCCCAATCTGCGACACGGTGGCTGGTTAGCATTGCGCGCCTCGCCGTGATTCCAGACAGGCCCCGACAGGTCTCTTAAAGGGGTTGCTTAAAATTACTTTCCGGACACTCTTTGAATACCCTTGGTTTTAGCCCTAATAATCAAGACAATTAAAACTTTAAATTTACCAAGATAAGCTGCATAACGTTCTCACAAACTTTCAATTCAAGCACTTGTATCAAGTTTTCGCAATTCACATTTAATTTTTGACTCCATAAGGCACTGGTCCTTTATCTCATATTTTGCTTGTTTAAATATCTACATTGGAGTTATCTGTTATATTTCGCGAAAAGTGGTTGACTTATTGCCCAAGTGTATCTTTCATCTTGTGTTTGCAACGTGGATTGCGTTATCTTGTCTTATATTTAATCTTTATAATTGTCTCTCATTTAAAAAAAAACTCCTAAAAAACACCCATCCGCATCACTACATCAAAAAACACATAAATACACAAAGAGCCTTAGACAACTCTTTTTTAGGGACTACCCCCCTTGGCTTCGTTAGGAGTTTTGCCTAAACGGAGGAGCTGGGATTCAGGTGACAGTACCTGGCTCATTGCTTGCCCCCAAGGCCACACCTCTCTCACTTGAAGTGAAGAGACAGCTTTCGAAAGATTTCCGCTGCTGGTGTGCAGTTTGGCGGACAACAAGCCCCACTTGGGTTACTTGATGATACATTTTCAATCTCAGATCTATGGAGATCTAGCTTGCATTTGGATTTGATAATTTAAACCCATCTTGTTAATTGCCTTAACTATCCCGATCTACAATTTGGTGGAATTTGGACTCCATTTGCCCCCTCAATTTAAGGCACTAGTCTCCCTTGAGTAAATCGCACTCCTTGAGTTAGTGGTCTTTTGCTAGATCCCATATGTGGGTAATGCCTTTTTCATCTTGAAATCATAGATCCATCCTTTGCACCTTAGTACCATTTTCACCTTTAACTTGACCTTGTGGGCTCAATTTGAACCATTTTCCATATTTTAAGGAGTGGGTCCTGTTATCACACAACTTGTAGTTGCCCCTAGAGGTATCCCATCCGGGACGGTGGAGGAGACAGGCAACTAAAGAGGTGACCCAAGAGATGCCACGGTTCCCAATGCAATGTGGGAGTCACGTCAACCGAGGCACTCTTCGCTTTAGGTCAAGGTGTAATTAGACCAAGGGGGAGACCCTATACCCCAATCACAGTTGATTGGACCCAAACAAAGGTTTCTAAGGATAGGTAAATGATGAGTTACGGAAACCAATGCAAGGCTAAGTGGACCTAAGGGTTAAGGTATGGTTGAGGGAAGTATAAGAGATTGTTAATGTTTAAACCTATGTATGGTTTAGGCCACATAATGGGGTATGATGACTAGGTATAGTACCATGTGTTTACACAAGTGGGTCTTGTTTTCTTGGGAAGTGTGAAATGGTTCTAGTTGGACTTTTTGCCTTGAAAAGTGGGTCAATTCTTATCCAATCACCACCAAACTATAGATCCAACTAGGGGTGGATGCTATAGAGGTGGGTTTTCAATATTTCTTCAAGAACAAGGCTAGATCTAAGTAGATCTGAAAAATACCAAAAACAAGGGTTTTAATTTGATTAGGGTTTTTGTGATCTAGAAATTATGGAAGATTCAAGGAAGAGAAGATCATACCTCTTGGAACATACCTGGATGAAGAGATGAATGCTAGTTGAGACGAGGATTACTTTGCCAAAGATCAAATGGAGAATTGTTGAAGCCCTCTTGCCAAATCGATTTTTCCAAGCCACATGTGATTCCTTCTAACCTGTCAAGCCAAGGAGCAAAGCATCAATCAGTTTAACAAATTGAAGGTAGATACAAGCAAGAGAGAGAGAAACATAGAATAGTTGACACAAAGGCAAAACTACTCCCTGTCAAACCCAAAACGACTTCTTCCAAGCTTGAAGGGCAAGCCTCCCCACCAATTCGCACTTGTCAAAATCGTCCTCTTAACCTGCAAATAAAGTATGGCACATATGCAAGATAGCTACAATAGATCCTCCAGTTCAATGGACAATAGCATTTACAATCGAAACAACCAACATCCACTCCAATCCAAGCATGTACTCCAAAAGATAGAAATTTTATTCCAAGAGCCAAGAGCCAAAAATCTCTAGATGAATTTTACAATGAGAGGCTCCCTCCTTAAATAGAATGGGGATAGAGTACAATCCTAACCACTTTTTACATGAGTGGCTAAGATTAAAAGATCTCAAGATCTAATCAATGGCTAACAATAAATCATAACAATATATCACATGGATCACCCACATAATGATAGCGCCCCCACTAAAAGGTACAATAAGAGGGTGACGTCATCCACTAGAGAAACATAAGCACCAAAATCCACCTCATGGTGACTAGGACATGACAATATAAGCTCATGGTGGGGCTAGGAGGTATTAATCCTTACTAGCTCATCCCCAAGGCACAAAAAAATAATAAAATATGTCCAATATAATATAAATGATCAAAACTGTCCTCAGAATCCATGACAGTCAAGCAGTAAATGTCCTCCTGTGATCAATCTGGGCATACCCACATGGTGAAAACTGACTGGAAGGTAGTGATGCCACCCTGGAAGACTTCTGTGAAGACCAAATGCCAAAACCTTGCCTCAATTGCCCAAATCGATTTCCTCAGTGACCACTTTATCCCATTTTTTAACTGCCTCGGTAACTGTGAAAGTGCCAAAAATGCCTCCTAGGGTGCTAGCGCTGTCCATCTGAGCCCACCAGGCTCTCCAGAAGGGGGGGTAAATGGTAAAAACAAGTGGCTGGACCACCCCCTCCATCATCAGCGCCCTAGGTGAACTGGCCTCTCGGGGCCCCTGCTGCTCAGGCTGGGAAATCAGCCCCAAATCTGGTCAACAAGTGTAAAACTGCATCAATCACTTGTCAGAAGTGCCCGGAACTGAAAGATAAGTGTCTCATTGGATCCAAAAGACCCAAATCCACTAGAAATGTGTACTCATACACCATGGGTTGCCCTAATGGGCCAGCTGTAGGGTCCACCATATATGGACAATGTATAATCTGCTGATCTGAAGTAGTAATAAACCTGCTGAACTGGATCAAACATCATCTGCATCATATATCCATCATATGATATCATCATCAAACATGTGGGACCATCAATCATCATCAATAATCATCCATACATGGTCCACATCATCACGGATCCCAAGAATATACAACCAAGGATAAATCACATCAGTAGACTAAGACAATGCCTCTCTAATCATTCTCACAGCTAAGCTCAAAGTATAACATCCATTTAGTGGCATTAATTAAGTTAGCACATTCCGTTGTTACATAAAATTACTTGCACAATAGTTCAAATGACAAACTCACCCATTGGACATGGTCAAACTGCTAGTGAAGGATGAAGGCTAGGAGCAAGGTTGGGCCAAGGGTTTGACTTGTGTAACTTAACTCAAAAATACTTTGGACTGGGAGAAGGGGGAAGCTACAAACTCTGTGCTGGACAAAAGAACACGGGGGATGGCTGTGCCTCACAAATGGATAAGTTGTTTAGAGAGTGCTTATTCAACTTAGGCATCATGTCTACATCAAGTTGATCCAGGTTCATTAGGATCATTCAATTTTATTTCCATGGCCTTTTTGGCCTACATAACCCTTCGGATTTCAGATGTGCTGAGAAGCACAACTAGTTGCAGCTTGCATCCAGGACATGTTTTTCATATATTTATACAAGGTCAGCAATTGTTTAGATATAGCTTTTAAGAACCATTGCTTTTTGGACCTTTCTTATACTCTTCGAGGAGTATTTTTAGCTTTTCATTGCTCTTGCCCTTTTTGTTTCCATGGGCGAATTTTTCAAGTTTCCACAGGTAGAACATGAGCTTTCAGTTTTAGCCAACAACATCTCAAGTGACTAGGGGGAGTTCGAGCCAATGCCAAACATCGGGACAACCGACCAGAATGATTTAGGCCTACAATCAAACTCACCAAAGGCAAGTTCTGTCACCAACTTAGAGCCGAGACACAAAATAAACAGGGATGCGGTCCAAACACAGAGGTAGAAAAATGGGGAAGTCCTCAGTATCAGAAAGTCAAATGAGACAAATCAGGGTTTAAAGTCAAACAGGAAGGTCATGTATGGAGGGAGACACGTGAATATGGAGCCTACACTAGCAGACAACTGGTGTCGGGAAAGACCATATCTATGTAAGGTGAAAAACCAGTGAGTTTTGTTAAATGATCTAAATGTGCAAGCAATTGTCCATTTTATGATTTGCAGTTCATTTTAAATAATTTGCCACATCAGGAATAATATACCAAGCACATGCCATGATCATGACTAAATCAACAAGATAATAATCCACAGTCAGTGAGAACATATCCATAGATCATACAACCTCATCACAATAATAATCATCAAGTATCATCTGAAACACTGCTGTAGTACATCTCTAGGCACTGAACTAAAACTGTAATGGGATAAGTGGTCACATCAGTCATCAAATCTGAACTCTCAAGGCTCAGCCTTGACACAAGGTCATATACAAATCTGAATAATGTACTGCTCTGATCATGACTGATCCAAAATATATAGCCATGCTCTGGAATAATGGAAGCTTTGGAATGTGCGGATATCTGCTGTACAAGAATAGTAGCCCTGCTACTATGGTGTAATAACATCTGGCTCCAACTGGGACAAGTGCTCTAAGGGAGAGAGCGCTTGAGAACCTCAGAATCTCTGGTCTCGAACAGCTCTGCGTCAATCTTCAATCCAGCACTGCACCATCCTTGCTTTCAGCTTTTATTTTGCACCTGTTCCTGCTCTCACAAACACTAGAATACCATCATGGAGCATGTATGGGACCAATATATAAAATAAAACTGAAAATGACTTCTACTCTAAAACAAAACTGAAATGCTTAAAAGAAAAGTATAAACTAACATGGCATATATTATTTATTCATCATTCATTATTTTTATTACTGTGCAGGAGGAAAAGAGAACTTCTTTTAAACAGGCAATCTCAACTCGCACAGGCAGCCACACATAAATGACAACTAAAATTTCTAAGTGTATGCAGGAGAAGAGACAAGCTTAGGAAGGAGCAAGACTCAACTCAGGCAGAAACAAGAAAACGGGACAATACTCGGCACACAGAAAAAGAAAAATCACACAAATCCTACTGCTCAAGTGAGCTTATTCAATACCTACCTACCCTACTCTAACTAGTGAGCACAAACGTTAGGTAAAATCATAAATCCAGTGCAACCATTCATCAAATAAATTAATGATTCTTCTTTGATTTTTGTTGATGAAACAAGTCAAGATTGGATTAAAAATTATTGAAATTGAGAGCACGATCTTCTTGACTTGTTCAGAAATTGAAGAAGGATTTGAGTGGTGCAACATGAAATAATGCAGAGGAGACGACTGACTAGTGAAGCCATCCTCCATCCAAAAACTGATAGGATCATAAATTTTATGCAAGTTATTGTTTAAAATGGATGGAGGAAAAATACAAGGCATATGATTTAATAAACTACTTTCCTCATTCACTTCACTTGCATATTTAATTCGTTTCCCCTTGGGACTGATGATCAAATAAAAACCAAGTGGGGACAAATCAAGGCTTAAAAGACGAAAAATCAAAACTAGGCCCACTTGATGCTCAAAAATGGAGAAAAGATGAAATTGATCTTTAAACACCTTTTCTAGCCACCAAGAATGATTGATAATTTGACAACAAGCATTATTGTTCCAAGGTGACTGAAAAGGGAAATGAAGTGCTTTTTCTCCAAATATGTAATCATACATATACTTCCTATTGAAAAATTCCAAGGCAAAAATATGACTAGAGCACCAACCCAAAGATGATTGAAAGAGTTGGGAAGGGAGGGTGGATTGCAAATATGAAAATTCTCCCAAATGGATAAACAAGTTTGACCTTGGACTTTGACAAAAGAAAGCAATCTTTACTCTAGGAATGATTTTAACCTTTTGATCAAGTTTAATATTTACAACCTGAGGACAAGATTGACCATAACTATCTAACTCTAAGTTATCTTGATTAAGGATGGAAAAATTTAAAGACTCATTATAAGAAGTGGAAAATAGATTAGAGCATCTAGTGTGATTCCCTAATTCATCCTCATCTTGATATTGACCTTCTATTGATTCATCATTAAAATTATAAGAGGATAAGTGATCATTTTCATTTATAATATCTTGATTAAATGCACAATGATCACGAGAGATCACCACTAAAGGATCTTGGTCGGTGTTTTCACTTTCTTCTTTTTCAATAAGGTGATAAGGAATTGAATGATTATTAAATATGGAACGATTAATGAGTTTCTCTGAGGGAGGAACTTCAATAGACTGGCTGACTAAAGGCTCATCCTCAAAAATTTCCTCCGGATCAAGACTAGGGCTACCTAAAAAGAAATTTGAAAACTTATGATGTATACAATGATTATGGATTTGACTATCAATCGACTCAAAAGTGGAAGACTTATCCTCAAAAGAAATTGTGCAGGATGGGTCATCTTCGGATGTTGACAATTCACTTGATGCTTGATTATTAACAGATTCAACAATATGATCAAAAAGGGGAAGGTTTTGATTTGAAAAATATATATCATCGGATTCACTTCCCCATCTTTCTAAGAAACTTTGCTCAAACATGTCATACCCGGAAATGCTATTGGGCTTCAAATCTAAGAACCAGATCTCAGCTCTTTCTTTGAAGGACGAAGCCAATAGTTTCATACACACATCCTCATGGGTTATGGATAAATCTTTAATAATTTCCCTAAAAAGTTCAAGGTGTCTTTCAGCAGAGATTTCATAACTTCCATCAAATTTAAGCAACCTTTCACGGGCTTGATGAGGGATATGATGAGGATACCCAATAATTTTTGAGAAGTCAAAGACTTTTAATCGTCCGAAAGTTCTAGGCCGCTCAGAAGCAGCCATGGATTATTTTTTTTTTTATTATTTTTAAATCAAGAACCTAAGTACCAAATGATGCACCCCATGGGTTCTAGATAATGATAGGATCGATCACCAGTGGAGTTGCTTATGTGGAGTCGCCAGGTAGATTTTAAAAACTCTTCTACCAAGATGTATGTCGTTTAAAGTGCAGGGAGAGAGTGAGACACAAAGGTGTGTTGAACCAAGGTAGGCCTCTACCTCCCCGGCAACGGCGCCAAAAATGTTATCACACAACTTGTAGTTGCCCCTAGAGGTATCCCATCCGGGACGGTAGAGGAGACAGGCAACTAAAGAGGTGACCCAAGAGATGCCACGGTTCCCAATGCAATGTGGGAGTCACGTCAACCGAGGCACTCTTCGCTTTAGGTCAAGGTGTAATTAGACCAAGGGGGAGACCCTATACCCCAATCACAGTTGATTGGACCCAAACAAAGGTTTCTAAGGATAGGTAAATGATGAGTTACGGAAACCAATGCAAGGCTAAGTGGACCTAAGGGTTAAGGTATGGTTGAGGGAAGTATAAGAGATTGTTAATGTTTCAACCTATGTATGGTTTATGCCACATAATGGGGTATGATGACTAGGTATAGTACCATGTGTTTACACAAGTGGGTCTTGTTTTCTTGGGAAGTGTGAAATGGTTCTAGTTGGACTTTTTGCCTTGAAAAGTGGGTCAATTCTTATCCAATCACCACCAAACTATAGATCCAACTAGGGGTGGATGCTATAGAGGTGGGTTTTCAATATTTCTTCAAGAACAAGGCTAGATCTAAGTAGATCTGAAAAATACCAAAAACAAGGGTTTTAATTTGATTAGGGTTTTTGTGATCTAGAAATTATGGAAGATTCAAGGAAGAGAAGATCATACCTCTTGGAACATACCTGGATGAAGAGATGAATGCTAGTTGAGACGAGGATTACTTTGCCAAAGATCAAATGGAGAATTGTTGAAGCCCTCTTGCCAAATCGATTTTTCCAAGCCACATGTGATTCCTTCTAACCTGTCAAGCCAAGGAGCAAAGCATCAATCAGTTTAACAAATTGAAGGTAGATACAAGCAAGAGAGAGAGAAACATAGAATAGTTGACACAAAGGCAAAACTACTCCCTGTCAAACCCAAAACGACTTCTTCCAAGCTTGAAGGGCAAGCCTCCCCACCAATTCGCACTTGTCAAAATCGTCCTCTTAACCTGCAAATAAAGTATGGCACATATGCAAGATAGCTACAATAGATCCTCCAGTTCAATGGACAATAGCATTTACAATCGAAACAACCAACATCCACTCCAATCCAAGCATGTACTCCAAAAGATAGAAATTTTATTCCAAGAGCCAAGAGCCAAAAATCTCTAGATGAATTTTACAATGAGAGGCTCCCTCCTTAAATAGGATGGGGATAGAGTACAATCCTAACCACTTTTTACATGAGTGGCTAAGATTAAAAGATCTCAAGATCTAATCAATGGCTAACAATAAATCATAACAATATATCACATGGATCACCCACATAATGATAGCGCCCCCACTAAAAGGTACAATAAGAGGGTGACGTCATCCACTAGAGAAACATAAGCACCAAAATCCACCTCATGGTGACTAGGACATGACAATATAAGCTCATGGTGGGGCTAGGAGGTATTAATCCTTACTAGCTCATCCCCAAGGCACAAAAAAATAATAAAATATGTCCAATATAATATAAATGATCAAAACTGTCCTCAGAATCCATGACAGTGAAGCAGTAAATGTCCTCCTGTGATCAATCTGGGCATACCCACATGGTGAAAACTGACTGGAAGGTAGTGATGCCACCCTGGAAGACTTCTGTGAAGACCAAATGCCAAAACCTTGCCTCAATTGCCCAAATCGATTTCCTCAGTGACCACTTTATCCCATTTTTTAACTGCCTCGGTAACTGTGAAAGTGCCAAAAATGCCTCCTAGGGTGCTAGCGCTGTCCATCTGAGCCCACCAGGCTCTCCAGAAGGGGGGGTAAATGGTAAAAACAAGTGGCTGGACCACCCCCTCCATCATCAGCGCCCTAGGTGAACTGGCCTCTCGGGGCCCCTGCTGCTCAGGCTGGGAAATCAGCCCCAAATCTGGTCAACAAGTGTAAAACTGCATCAATCACTTGTCAGAAGTGCCCGGAACTGAAAGATAAGTGTCTCATTGGATCCAAAAGACCCAAATCCACTAGAAATGTGTACTCATACACCATGGGTTGCCCTAATGGGCCAGCTGTAGGGTCCACCATATATGGACAATGTATAATCTGCTGATCTGAAGTAGTAATAAACCTGCTGAACTGGATCAAACATCATCTGCATCATATATCCATCATATGATATCATCATCAAACATGTGGGACCATCAATCATCATCAATAATCATCCATACATGGTCCACATCATCACGGATCCCAAGAATATACAACCAAGGATAAATCACATCAGTAGACTAAGACAATGCCTCTCTAATCATTCTCACAGCTAAGCTCAAAGTATAACATCCATTTAGTGGCATTAATTAAGTTAGCACATTCCGTTGTTACATAAAATTACTTGCACAATAGTTCAAATGACAAACTCACCCATTGGACATGGTCAAACTGCTAGTGAAGGATGAAGGCTAGGAGCAAGGTTGGGCCAAGGGTTTGACTTGTGTAACTTAACTCAAAAATACTTTGGACTGGGAGAAGGGGGAAGCTACAAACTCTGTGCTGGACAAAAGAACACGGGGGATGGCTGTGCCTCACAAATGGATAAGTTGTTTAGAGAGTGCTTATTCAACTTAGGCATCATGTCTACATCAAGTTGATCCAGGTTCATTAGGATCATTCAATTTTATTTCCATGGCCTTTTTGGCCTACATAACCCTTCGGATTTCAGATGTGCTGAGAAGCACAACTAGTTGCAGCTTGCATCCAGGGCATGTTTTTCATATATTTATACAAGGTCAGCAATTGTTTAGATATAGCTTTTAAGAACCATTGCTTTTTGGACCTTTCTTATACTCTTCGAGGAGTATTTTTAGCTTTTCATTGCTCTTGCCCTTTTTGTTTCCATGGGCGAATTTTTCAAGTTTCCACAGGTAGAACATGAGCTTTCAGTTTTAGCCAACAACATCTCAAGTGACTAGGGGGAGTTCGAGCCAATGCCAAACATCGGGACAACCGACCAGAATGATTTAGGCCTACAATCCAACTCACCAAAGGCAAGTTTTGTCACCAACTTAGAGCCGAGACACAAAATAAACAGGGATGCGGTCCAAACACAGAGGTAGAAAAATGGGGAAGTCCTCAGTATCAGAAAGTCAAATGAGACAAATCAGGGTTTAAAGTCAAACAGGAAGGTCATGTATGGATGGAGACACGTGAATATGGAGCCTACACTAGCAGACAACTGGTGTCGGGAAAGACCATATCTATGTAAGGTGAAAAACCAGTGAGTTTTGTTAAATGATCTAAATGTGCAAGCAATTGTCCATTTTATGATTTGCAGTTCATTTTAAATAATTTGCCACATCAGGAATAATATACCAAGCACATGCCATGATCATGACTAAATCAACAAGATAATAATCCACAGTCAGTGAGAACATATCCATAGATCATACAACCTCATCACAATAATAATCATCAAGTATCATCTGAAACACTGCTGTAGTACATCTCTAGGCACTGAACTAAAACTGTAATGGGATAAGTGGTCACATCAGTCATCAAATCTGAACTCTCAAGGCTCAGCCTTGACACAAGGTCATATACAAATCTGAATAATGTACTGCTCTGATCATGAGTGATCCAAAATATATAGCCATGCTCTGGAATAATGGAAGCTTTGGAATGTGCGGATATCTGCTGTACAAGAATAGTAGCCCTGCTACTATGGTGTGATAACATCTGGCTCCAACTGGGACAAGTGCTCTAAGGGAGAGAGCGCTTGAGAACCTCAGAATCTCTGGTCTCGAACAGCTCTGCGTCAATCTTCAATCCAGCACTGCACCATCCTTGCTTTCAGCTTTTATTTTGCACCTGTTCCTGCTCTCACAAACACTAGAATACCATCATGGAGCATGTATGGGACCAATATATAAAATAAAACTGAAAATGACTTCTACTCTAAAACAAAACTGAAATGCTTAAAAGAAAAGTATAAACTAACATGGCATATATTATTTATTCATCATTCATTATTTTTATTACTGTGTAGGAGGAAAAGAGAACTTCTTTTAAACAGGCAATCTCAACTCGCACAGGCAGCCACACATAAATGACAACTAAAATTTCTAAGTGTATGCAGGAGAAGAGACAAGCTTAGGAAGGAGCAAGACTCAACTCAGGCAGAAACAAGAAAACGAGACAATACTCGGCACACAGAAAAAGAAAAATCACACAAATCCTACTGCTCAAGTGAGCTTATTCAATACCTACCTACCCTACTCTAACTAGTGAGCACAAACGTTAGGTAAAATCATAAATCCAGTGCAACCATTCATCAAATAAATTAATGATTCTTCTTTGATTTTTGTTGATGAAACAAGTCAAGATTGGATTAAAAATTATTGAAATTGAGAGCACGATCTTCTTGACTTGTTCAGAAATTGAAGAAGGATTTGAGTGGTGCAACATGAAATAATGCAGAGGAGACGACTGACTAGTGAAGCCATCCTCCATCCAAAAACTGATAGGATCATAAATTTTATGCAAGTTATTGTTTAAAATGGATGGAGGAAAAATACAAGGCATATGATTTAATAAACTACTTTCCTCATTCACTTCACTTGCATATTTAATTCGTTTCCCCTTGGGACTGATGATCAAATAAAAACCAAGTGGGGACAAATCAAGGCTTAAAAGACGAAAAATCAAAACTAGGCCCACTTGATGCTCAAAAATGGAGAAAAGATGAAATTGATCTTTAAACACCTTTTCTAGCCACCAAGAATGATTGATAATTTGACAACAAGCATTATTGTTCCAAGGTGACTGAAAAGGGAAATGAAGTGCTTTTTCTCCAAATATGTAATCATACATATACTTCCTATTGAAAAATTCCAAGGCAAAAAAATGACTAGAGCACCAACCCAAAGATGATTGAAAGAGTTGGGAAGGGAGGGTGGATTGCAAATATGAAAATTCTCCCAAATGGATAAACAAGTTTGACCTTGGACTTTGACAAAAGAAAGCAATCTTTACTCTAGGAATGATTTTAACCTTTTGATCAAGTTTAATATTTACAACCTGAGGACAAGATTGACCATAACTATCTAACTCTAAGTTATCTTGATTAAGGATGGAAAAATTTAAAGACTCATTATAAGAAGTGGAAAATAGATTAGAGCATCTAGTGTGATTCCCTAATTCATCCTCATCTTGATATTGACCTTCTATTGATTCATCATTAAAATTATAAGAGGATAAGTGATCATTTTCATTTATAATATCTTGATTAAATGCACAATGATCACGAGAGATCACCACTAAAGGATCTTGGTCGGTGTTTTCACTTTCTTCTTTTTCAATAAGGTGATAAGGAATTGAATGATTATTAAATATGGAACGATTAATGAGTTTCTCTGAGGGAGGAACTTCAATAGACTGGCTGACTAAAGGCTCATCCTCAAAAATTTCCTCCGGATCAAGACTAGGGCTACCTAAAAAGAAATTTGAAAACTTATGATGTATACAATGATTATGGATTTGACTATCAATCGACTCAAAAGTGGAAGACTTATCCTCAAAAGAAATTGAGCAGGATGGGTCATCTTCGGATGTTGACAATTCACTTGATGCTTGATTATTAACATATTCAACAATATGATCAAAAAGGGGAAGGTTTTGATTTGAAAAATATATATCATCGGATTCACTTCCCCATCTTTCTAAGAAACTTTGCTCAAACATGTCATACCCGGAAATGCTATTGGGCTTCAAATCTAAGAACCAGATCTCAGCTCTTTCTTTGAAGGACGAAGCCAATAGTTTCATACACACATCCTCATGGGTTATGGATAAATCTTTAATAATTTCCCTAAAAAGTTCAAGGTGTCTTTCAGCAGAGATTTCATAACTTCCATCGAATTTAAGCAACCTTTCACGGGCTTGATGAGGGATATGATGAGGATACCCAATAATTTTTGAGAAGTCAAAGACTTTTAATCGTCCGAAAGTTCTAGGCCGCTCAGAAGCAGCCATGGATTATTTTTTTTTTTATTATTTTTAAATCAAGAACCTAAGTACCAAATGATGCACCCCATGGGTTCTAGATAATGATAGGATCGATCACCAGTGGAGTTGCTTATGTGGAGTCGCCAGGTAGATTTTAAAAACTCTTCTACCAAGATGTATGTCGTTTAAAGTGCAGGGAGAGAGTGAGACACAAAGGTGTGTTGAACCAAGGTAGGCCTCTACCTCCCCGGCAACGGCGCCAAAAATGTTATCACACAACTTGTAGTTGCCCCTAGAGGTATCCCATCCGGGACGGTAGAGGAGACAGGCAACTAAAGAGGTGACCCAAGAGATGCCACGGTTCCCAATGCAATGTGGGAGTCACGTCAACCGAGGCACTCTTCGCTTTAGGTCAAGGTGTAATTAGACCAAGGGGGAGACCCTATACCCCAATCACAGTTGATTGGACCCAAACAAAGGTTTCTAAGGATAGGTAAATGATGAGTTACGGAAACCAATGCAAGGCTAAGTGGACCTAAGGGTTAAGGTATGGTTGAGGGAAGTATAAGAGATTGTTAATGTTTCAACCTATGTATGGTTTAGGCCACATAATGGGGTATGATGACTAGGTATAGTACCATGTGTTTACACAAGTGGGTCTTGTTTTCTTGGGAAGTGTGAAATGGTTCTAGGTGGACTTTTTGCCTTGAAAAGTGGGTCAATTCTTAGCCAATCACCACCAAACTATAGATCCAACTAGGGGTGGATGCTATAGAGGTGGGTTTTCAATATTTCTTCAAGAACAAGGCTAGATCTAAGTAGATCTGAAAAATACCAAAAACAAGGGTTTTAATTTGATTAGGGTTTTTGTGATCTAGAAATTATGGAAGATTCAAGGAAGAGAAGATCATACCTCTTGGAACATACCTGGATGAAGAGATGAATGCTAGTTGAGACGAGGATTACTTTGCCAAAGATCAAATGGAGAATTGTTGAAGCCCTCTTGCCAAATCGATTTTTCCAAGCCACATGTGATTCCTTCTAACCTGTCAAGCCAAGGAGCAAAGCATCAATCAGTTTAACAAATTGAAGGTAGATACAAGCAAGAGAGAGAGAAACATAGAATAGTTGACACAAAGGCAAAACTACTCCCTGTCAAACCCAAAACGACTTCTTCCAAGCTTGAAGGGCAAGCCTCCCCACCAATTCGCACTTGTCAAAATCGTCCTCTTAACCTGCAAATAAAGTATGGCACATATGCAAGATAGCTACAATAGATCCTCCAGTGCAATGGACAATAGCATTTACAATCGAAACAACCAACATCCACTCCAATCCAAGCATGTACTCCAAAAGATAGAAATTTTATTCCAAGAGCCAAGAGCCAAAAATCTCTAGATGAATTTTACAATGAGAGGCTCCCTCCTTAAATAGGATGGGGATAGAGTACAATCCTAACCACTTTTTACATGAGTGGCTAAGATTAAAAGATCTCAAGATCTAATCAATGGCTAACAATAAATCATAACAATATATCACATGGATCACCCACATAATGATAGCGCCCCCACTAAAAGGTACAATAAGAGGGTGACGTCATCCACTAGAGAAACATAAGCACCAAAATCCACCTCATGGTGACTAGGACATGACAATATAAGCTCATGGTGGGGCTAGGAGGTATTAATCCTTACTAGCTCATCCCCAAGGCACAAAAAAATAATAAAATATGTCTAATATAATATAAGTGATCAAAACTGTCCTCAGAATCCATGACAGTCAAGCAGTAAATGTCCTCCTGTGATCAATCTGGGCATACCCACATGGTGAAAACTGACTGGAAGGTAGTGATGCCACCCTGGAATACTTCTGTGAAGACCAAATGCCAAAACCTTGCCTCAATTGCCCAAATCGATTTCCTCAGTGACCACTTTATCCCATTTTTTAACTGCCTCAGTAACTGTGAAAGTGCCAAAAATGCCTCCTAGGGTGCTAGCGCTGTCCATCTGAGCCCACCAGGCTCTCCAGAAGGGGGGGTAAATGGTAAAAACAAGTGGCTGGACCACCCCCTCCATCATCAGCTCCCTAGGTGAACTGGCCTCTCGGGGCCCCTGCTGCTCAGGATGGGAAATCAGCCCCAAATCTGGTCAACAAGTGTAAAACTGCATCAATCACTTGTCAGAAGTGCCCGGAACTGAAAGATAAGTGTCTCATTGGATCCAAAAGACCCAAATCCACTAGAAATGTGTACTCATACACCATGGGTTGCCCTAATGGGCCAGCTGTAGGGTCCACCATATATGGACAATGTATAATCTGCTGATCTGAAGTAGTAATAAACCTGCTGAACTGGATCAAACATCATCTGCATCATATGTCCATCATATGATATCATCATCAAACATGTGGGACCATCAATCATCATCAATAATCATCCATACATGGTCCACATCATCACGGATCCCAAGAATATACAACCAAGGATAAATCACATCAGTAGACTAAGACAATGCCTCTCTAATCATTCTCACAGCTAAGCTCAAAGTATAACATCCATTTAGTGGCATTAATTAAGTTAGCACATTCCGTTGTTACATAAAATTACTTGCACAATAGTTCAAATGACAAACTCACCCATTGGACATGGTCAAACTGCTAGTGAAGGATGAAGGCTAGGAGCAAGGTTGGGCCAAGGGTTTGACTTGTGTAACTTAACTCAAAAGTACTTTGGACTGGGAGAAGGGGGAAGCTACAAACTCTGTGCTGGACAAAAGAACACGGGGGATGGCTGTGCCTCACAAATGGATAAGTTGTTTAGAGAGTGCTTATTCAACTTAGGCATCATGTCTACATCAAGTTGATCCAGGTTCATTAGGATCATTCAATTTTATTTCCATGGCCTTTTTGGCCTACATAACCCTTCGGATTTCAGATGTGCTGAGAAGCACAACTAGTTGCAGCTTGCATCCAGGGCATGTTTTTCATATATTTATACAAGGTCATCAATTGTTTAGATATAGCTTTTAAGAACCATTGCTTTTTGGACCTTTCTTATACTCTTCGAGGAGTATTTTTAGCTTTTCATTGCTCTTGCCCTTTTTGTTTCCATGGGCGAATTTTTCAAGTTTCCACAGGTAGAACATGAGCTTTCAGTTTTAGCCAACAACATCTCAAGTGACTAGGGGGAGTTCGAGCCAATGCCAAACATCGGGACAACCGACCAGAATGATTTAGGCCTACAATCCAACTCACCAAAGGCAAGTTTTGTCACCAACTTAGAGCCGAGACACAAAATAAACAGGGATGCGGTCCAAACACAGAGGTAGAAAAATGGGGAAGTCCTCAGTATCAGAAAGTCAAATGAGACAAATCAGGGTTTAAAGTCAAACAGGAAGGTCATGTATGGATGGAGACACGTGAATATGGAGCCTACACTAGCAGACAACTGGTGTCGGGAAAGACCATATCTATGTAAGGTGAAAAACCAGTGAGTTTTGTTAAATGATCTAAATGTGCAAGCAATTGTCCATTTTATGATTTGCAGTTCATTTTAAATAATTTGCCACATCAGGAATAATATACCAAGCACATGCCATGATCATGACTAAATCAACAAGATAATAATCCACAGTCAGTGAGAACATATCCATAGATCATACAACATCATCACAATAATAATCATCAAGTATCATCTGAAACACTGCTGTAGTACATCTCTAGGCACTGAACTGAAACTGTAATGGGATAAGTGGTCACATCAGTCATCAAATCTGAACTCTCAAGGCTCAGCCTTGACACAAGGTCATATACAAATCTGAATAATGTACTGCTCTGATCATGAGTGATCCAAAATATATAGCCATGCTCTGGAATAATGGAAGCTCTGGAATGTGCAGATATCTGATGTACAAGAATAGTAGCCCTGCTACTATGGTGTGATAACAGGTCCCACTTGTGTAATTCTCATGTTACTAGATCCCTTTGGATCTATCTAAACTTCATAAGTGGCCTTAGTCATTCATTGGTTGAACTTGAAACACTTGTCACCCCTTAAGCCTCTTCAACCACACTTCAACCCTTGCGTCCACTTAACTTTCATAGATCTAACTCACTCATTGGTTTCCGTAACGCAACTTACACATTTCCTAGGAACCTTTGGGTTTGCTAGTCTTCATTGAATGGCTAGGGTCTCCCCCTTGATCTTGATTAGTCTTGATCTAAAGTGAAGAGTGCCTCGATTGACGTGACTCCCAGCTTGCATTGGGAACCATGGCATCTCTTGGATCACCTATTGAGTTGTTCAACACCTCTATCATCCTGGATGGGATAACTTTAGGGACAACTACAAGTTGTGTGATAACACTACCCTTCAACAATCTTGTGTTTAAAAGAAGACATAGTCCTCCTGAGAATCCATCGGAATAACTCGATTGCCCAAAGTTCCAAGGGCTTTCTTTCCACTCTTCTTCTTCTTTCTAAACTCAACTTTTCATTGGTTAATTGGGCTTGTTTCTTAGATCTGATTTTAAATAAGTTTATATCATATTTCATATCTGATTTATAAGTTTTACATGCTTAGATCTAGATTGCTTCAAAAGATTTAAATTATTTACTTTAACTAGATCTCGCTTCAAGAAGGTTTTTCTTTTACAAGTCACTTATTAGTATATCTAAAGGCTTGTTAGATTAGCTTTCTTTTTTTTGGGTATCATAAGTTCATATTTAGCAAATCTAAAGTGCTTTCATTGGATGTCCCAAAAAGAAAGCCAAGATCCACAAGAAAGCTTGCTTTCTTGTTCTTGTTTTCAATTTTTCAATTTTACACTTAGAATTTTTTTTACATATTTTAGTAATTTTTTTGGGTTGTCCCAAAACACTTTCAAAGTGTTTTGGGGCACTTTTAGGAACCAATAACACGCTGGTATTTAGCAGGTTGAATAAAAAACAGAGAGAAACTTTGGAAAATGTTTCGAAGTTTTGGTCATCCAGGGCATCTCGGGACCTCTCTTGTTCATAAAACTTGTTTTTCTAAGGCATTGTAAGCTTAGTGATCCCATTTTACAAGGGATCACAAGCATTTCTATATTGTAATAATCGATAAAAAAGAAGAGCAAGTGAGCTACCCAAAACCCACACCCCATCCCCCCTGGGGGATTCACATTTCTTTTTATGGCGTGATTTTTTCTAACAAGTTTTATTTTCTGTTTAAATACAATCACACACGCACAACAGGAAGTATACTTTCAAATTTAAATACAACATAAATATTTTCTTTAATCATTTCAGTTTTGCTTCATTTTCTTAAAGTAACGAATTTGGCATTGCTCTCCCAAAGTATGCTCTCACCATCACATAAAGGGCTTTTCCTAAGTACGTGATCGGATGATCAGAAAAGAGACTCTTTGCTGTAGTAATTAATATAACACTTTACTTTAGTTCTTTACCTTTTGTAATCAAACAAAACATACATTTAGTTTCCAACTCAATGTATGCTCTTTCCCCTTGGGCATTTGCATCGGCCTGTGGGAAATCAGAAAGAGTTGCAACTACTCCTTAATTTTTCACATCTAATAAAAACTCATACTAATAAAATTAACAACCCTGAACATAGTGAAAATACAACACTCAGACCTTAATTATTGTGTGGGGAAATTTCTCAAGAGAAGCGAGAACCACTGGGAGGCGACCTCAGGGCACAGTTAGGCTACACCTTTGTTGGTGTAGTGTTGAACATCGCCCTTGAGACTCCATTCCAGCCCACACGTCTTCGTAAGGAGCCACCTTTAGTTAACATTCGAACATTACTCCTTGTACCTCATGGTATATTTGGAGCTCCCCTTTTCCCGTAATCAAATCTTATCTCATAATAAACTAAAATTGATCAAGAAGCACTTGCAAAACATCTACAATACAACATCACTTTACTTTTTCGACTCCACTTTGGCACTGGTCTTACTTTACAATAATTAAATCTTTGATTCAGATCTTATGTGTTACATGATTATGTTGTGTTGTTAAATCTTAAAATTATATTTTCCAGGTAATTTTTTTCTTTTAGTAAATTGATTTCAAACTCCTAAACAACTCACCCATTCAAAACTAAACTGCTTAATCAGCCTTAGTAACTCATAGGGACTACCCCCCTTGGCTTTGTTAGGAGTTCTGCCTAAGCGGAGGAGTCAAGATCAAGTGACAGTACTTGACTCGAGACTTGCCACCCAAGGAATGCACCCAAGCAACTTGAAGATTCCTGTTGCGATAAACCCCAGGTGCGTGTTCCGGCGACAACAATCATAAAGTGACTAAAGTCACTAGGACGTGCGTCCCCAATACATAAGAAGACGCCCTCATGAGATAACTGGGAGGACATGTGGACCCCACTGAAGATGAAGACAGTGCCGAAAGGTGTAGAATGCATCACAAGTCTCGGATCAAACACCATGCCATTTCCTTCCCTCACTAAGCCAAATCGATTTCTTTGGTAGCCATTTCTTCCATTTTTAATTGTCGGAACATCACCTAGAAAAGATAAAAATGCCTATAACTCACTTCCAAGTGCTCGGGGAACCAGTATGACTAAACCAATGTGTCTAGGGATATGGTAAAATCAAGTGGTTGCACCCCATATCTCTTCTGTAGCTCCCTAGGAGAAATAAAATGATCTCTGCAAGTGTTGTACAGGCCATTTTTAATGGCAATCTACTGCAAAGTGATGAACTAACCACAACATCAACTAAAAGTGCCCAGAATTGAAAACCGAGTGTCCAATTGAACTCAAAAGGTCCAAATCAAGTAGGAATGAGTACTCATACACCATGTGACCATTAGGACAATCATCTGTAAGCTCATCCATGTCCAGATAATAAAAATAATGGTCTATAAATGCTAATAATAATAAAAATCTCACAAACCATCCCATGAAATAGCTGTCTGATGCATGGAACATTTGATGGGCACCAAAGGACCATGAATAATCAGTCTAGAACATCATCGGCCCAACTCATCCCGAAACCTGTTGTTGACTCGATCAAACTGGGTTGACCTGGTCAAACTGATCAAAATAATGACCCAGGCTAGAAATAACCGATGCCGCAAATACAAATGGATAAGATATGCTCCCTTAATTATATTGATAGCAAGACAAAAATATAAAGTGGCATTTACCTAGTGATTACATATAAATATCATCAATAATAAGTCTAGATCAAAGTAACCAGCTACTCCAAAGAAGAACCTCAAGTGTATACTCATTTATGGACGTGGTCGATTTGCTAGAAATGGGTAAAGGTGAACGAAACAAGGCTAGGCTAAATGGTATGACTTAACAACCTCAACATTGTGACCTCTCGGATCAAGGAATAAGGGGAGACCACCTACACATATGCTCAATAGAGAAACACAAAGGGGATGGCAGTGTCTCACAAATGGGTAGAGTGATGAGACTGCTTCCAATAGACTCTAGACAAGCAACCTTTATAGCAATTTGATTTATTGTTAGCTTTAAGATTTATCATTGATTTCATTTATAAAGATTTTCACTAGCCAACCTCCAAGAGCAGGTGACCTGAATAGCCTTGTGGGCCTCAAATAATGACTCGGTATGACCTCCATTGCCCGCCACCATCCATAGTGTGATGGAGTGACCACCCTCTTGCCCCATAGAGGCAAACAGCCTTACATCATACAAAGGATGAGTGTTCGTCCCTTGGCCACTGACTAGCTATTATAGATATTTAATTTACTGTAGTGTTTAACAACAATGTTTTTGCCGACTTTTGCATCCACAAGATATAGCATTTAAGTTTTGATGCATTAGTGTCTAAAGACACTTTTATTAGGCATACTTGGTTTCGAGGACTAAAGGAGAAAAATCACTGTGACTAGAATCACACACTCCAAAGTCGAGACACAAGGTAAACATGGAATCTATCCAACACAGAGGCATAGGTGGGGGAAATCCTCGATATCACTAGCTAAGGTGTAATTCGGGACAAAACCAAGAATGGATGATAACGGATGGATGGGGAAAGTGACAACATGAATCCATGACTAACAAAGGCCCTATGGAGGTAATGACCAAGTCCATACTACTATGAGGGCATGACCAACGAGTATACACAAGAATTTCTAATTCAAAGCAAATGAATCACCTCTACTCTAAACAATCAACAAGACCAACATAAAATATCGCCAGATCATGACCACCCTATACCCAGTCAAGCTACCAATATAAGTAAACTGGCAAAATATGAAATATCCAAATGCACAAAACCATATACCTGCCTGGTGATATACCTATATCCACAATCTAAACCAGTAACTGTCACTGGAACACTGTTGTTGTATTAACCATGGGCATTGTCATCATATCTACTCTATATGGAAGAGAATGGCTAACTCAGTCATCAAATCTGGGGTCATGAGGCTCAGTCCTAACATGAGACTGAAAATATGTATGCTTTGGGTCCGATGAAGATAAGAGTGATTATCAATGAACTGCTCATCAACTGTTGATCTCAGAATGTCATAGTAAAGGACTGGCTCAGAAATGTGCTCAAAACTGATCTGAAGACATGGTAGCCCTGGCTACTATAGATGTGATAACAGGGCTCTTAGCCACACTTGTGTTTATGCTATGTAGATGTGATTGCGCTTATAAGGGTTGTCATACCCACTTTAGCACACCTCATCTATGCCCACTTGGACCTCTCTTTTGATGCATTACCCCTCCTCTTGGTCTCCATGTGCAGGAATGATGATGATATCATCCTTTGAAGAAAGCCTTACCTTGCTAAAAAGGAGGACGTTGAGGGAAATTCTGCATCGTTGGGGCTAGTTGGGGCATGACATCCTTCTTTTGGCTCAACATCTCACTTGGTTGAAGCCATTTGCATCATTTTATTGTTATTTTATGTCAATTTGTGGTTTAGTCCCCGGCTTGTGGGTGACAAACCCTAATTTTAAGTTATTTTAATTTTAGTAAGGTAGGCTCTAAAGTTAAAGAGGCTAGGTAGCTCCATATAAATAAAGAGCACCTACCTCTCACTTGTAACAAGAACAAGGGTTCAAATATGATCACTTTACTTTTCCTCTCGGTCTACATGAGCATTTGAGGCTATGCACACTTCCCTCTTTGGCATGATTTTCTTGTGATGAAGGATAAGTGATGGATTTCTAGGGTTTCTTTTATCTTGCAAGGTTGATCTACGTGAATGGTTGTTATAACTCAAGGCTAAGGAAGGGCCTAAGATCTCTCTTGCTCTTTTCTTAGTGGATGTCAGTAAGATCTTTCAATTTTCTTGTTTGACGTTGTGCTTGTGCACCTTAAGCAAGGGAAATTAGGGTTTTGTTTGCATCTTGTCAATCTTGTTTGAGGAGACCTTCCTGTTGAAGTGGCTCTCCATAAGGAAGCCTTAGAGTTCATTATTTTCCCAAATTAAGCTAAGGCTACTCTTTGACCTATCTAGGGTTAGTAGTCTTTGCCTTAATTGGAAAATCTTGAATAGCCAAATTGAGAAGGGACATTAATCTTGATCTCTTATTGCCCTAGGGTTAAGGACTAAGGTCTAACCCCTTCTCTTCTTCAACTTTTTATCAAATTTCTGTTGTATATATTACAAAAAATATAATATTGGGAAAAACCCTAAAAATATAGAAAATTCATATCTCAAAAAATATAATGAATTTTGGAATTGTGCTCCGCTGAAAAAGCACGCCCTAGTAGGTTTCTTGGTGGATCCTCAAGGGCATCCCTTTCCTGTGGTTGGATTGAGAATTATACCGTGTTTTGTGTTGTTTAGGGCATTTTTCAGGTCTGGTATAGCAGGTACAAAAGGTACATCAATCAAATCAGCAAGCTTTGAAGGTCTAAAAAAGCAAGGAAAAGCCCTAGGATTGACCCCTAGGGGATTGGACATCCGTTGGAAAGTTTTAAGCGGGCCCATTATCTATTTGAAATTTTGAGGGTTGGTTAGGGCTTAAACCAGATATGGTTAAGCACTTTCAGATCTGGTTTAGGGCTTCCTTTCACCCTCTTGAGGCATGTTACTTGCCCTAACCCTCAAGGTACCTCTAATATAGTAAGTTGGCATTGTTTTGGTTGGTTTTCATCCATTTTCTGGAGTGTTATTGACTACTGTAATTTCATAACAGCAGTAAGAAATTGAAGTTATCTATCTTGAAATCCATATTAAATTGTTGTAACTCCTCCCTCTCACCTAGTGTTATTATATGTTTCATTGTTTTGACTCCATAAGGCACTAGTCTTAGCCAAGATGTTGTTTGTGAAGGGTATTTGTGTTATTGGAGTGATTGCAGATATCCTTCGCCGATATCAGGGACTCCCCCTTGGCCTTAGGAGTTGACCTAAAGTGTCGAGAAGCTAGGTTGTGGTGACATCGGGCGCTAGCTTCTCTCGTGCTTACCCTCATTGCACCCAGAACCGTGACCTTGATCAAGGGTGCTAATTTGAGTGGTAACACACCCCATGGAAAAAACTTCAAAGGTATATAAATAAGGGCATTCCCTTATTGAATTATGTTGGAGTCAATGACTTTGTGCACGCCTGCCCTCATGCAGGCCATGCATAAGTTTTGTTTCAAGTACAACATCATCACACCCCTATTAAGTCCACCTAGCCCCACCAATGTGCCACATCACCCTCAAAAGGGATCACCACCTCTCATGCCAAGTCATGCCCAATTGACACATGCCAAAATGTCACTGACCCTATTATGCCACCTATGAAGTCTTAGATCCATGTCATCACCCAATGGCCATATGCAAAATGTGAGGCTAAGGTATATGAGGTAGAGATAGGCATATGGAAGGAAAAGATGGATTACCTCCACCCTTCATCCCAAGGCAAAGGAAAGTGAATGGAGTGCAAGGTGAAGGTAAGTGGGAAAAGATAAGGCATGGAAAGAAAAAGGCCAACTACCTTCACCCTCCACCCAAAGGGAAAGTTAAGTGTGGAAGGAGATGCAAAGGAGGAATGGAAGTGGATGCAGGGAGAGGGAGGGGTCTGCATCCCGTATCAAAGCACTTGGGACGAAGGATGAACTCTCTACACCCCTTCAACTACTCAACTTAGGGGGTGGAGGATGGGCTCTCCATACACCATAAATTGCCGAAACTTAAGCCTCTAGGGGGCAAATGATGGGCTCTCCCCACCCCAAAATCTGCCCAGAAAAATCTCAATGGGGCAAAAGAAGGACTCTCCATAAACCCAAAATATGCCCAGGAAAATCTTAAGGGGGTAGAAGATGGGATCTCCATGAACCCAAAATCTGCCCAACACCAAACTTTGAGGGGCCTTGCTCCAAGACTTACATACAAATGATTTTTTTCCCTAAGGGGCTCTTCATGGGCTTGAAAAACAGCAAAGAAACAACCCTTTAATCTTCTAGTTACTAGCAATATCCTGGATTTTGCTAGCATTTGTGCACAAAAACAAGGGGGTAGCTTTGAGCTACAAAACAAATAAAAATCAGCAACAACTTAGAGTTTGTGGTAGAGTTTGTGGCAATGACAAGCCTTTGAAGATCTTTCAAAAGATAGCTTTATGGATAAAGGAACTAATTGATAGTACTGTTATCACACCATAGTAGCAGGGCTACTATTCTTGCTTAGCAGATATCTGCACATTCCAGAGCTTCCATTATTCCAGAGCATGGCTATATATTTTGGATCACTCATGATCAGAGCAGTATATTATTCAGATTTATGTTAGACCTTGTGCCAAGGCTGAGCCTTGAGAGTTCAGATTTGATAACCGATGTGACCCTTTTATCCCATAGAGTTTCAGTTCAGTGCTTAGAGATATATTGCAGCAGTGTTTCAGATAGTGTATGATGATTATTACTATGATAATGTTGTATGATCTATGGATATGTTATCACTAACTGTGGATTATTATCTTGTTAATTTAGTCATGTTCACAGCATCTGCTTGGTATATTATTCCTGATGTGGCAAACTGTTTAAAATGAACTATAAATCATAAAATGGACAATTGCTTGCACATTTAGGTCATTTAACAAAACCCACTGGTTTTTTTACCTTACATAGATATGGTCTTTCCTGACACCAGTTGTCTGCTAGTGTACGCTCCATATTCACTTGACTCCATCCATACATGACTTTCCTATTTGACTTTATACCTTGACCTATCTCATTTGACTTTTTGATACTGAGGACTTCCCCATTTTTCTACCTCTGTGTTTGGACCGCATCCCTGTATATTCAGTGTCTCGGCTCTAAGTTGGTGACAAAACTTGCCTTTGGTGAGTTGGATTGTAGGCCTAAATCATTCTGGTCGGTTGTCCCGATGTTTGGCATTGGCTCGAACTCCCCCTAGTCACTTGAGATGTTGTTGGCTAAAACTGAAAGCTCATGTTCTACCTATGGAAACTTATAAATTCGCCCATGGAAATAAAAAAAGGGCAAGAGCGATGAACTGCTGAAAAATACTCCTCGAAGAGTATAAGAAAGGTCCAAAAAGCAATGGTTCTTAAAAGCTATATCTAAACAATTGCTGACCTTGTATGTATGAAACATGCCCTGGATGAAAGCTGCAACTAGTTGTGCTTATCAACACACCTGAGATCCGAAGGGTTATGTAGGCCAAAAAGGCCATGAAATAAAGTTGAATGATCCTAATGAACCTGGATCAACTTGATGTAGACATGATGCCTAAGTTGAATAAACACTCTCTGAACAACTTATCCATTTGTGAGGCACAGCCATTCCCCGTGTTATTTTGTCCAGCACAGAGTTTGTAGCTTTTCCCCTCTCTCCCAATCCAAAGTATTTTTGAGTTGAGTTAGACAGGTCAACCCCTTTGCCCAACCTTGTTCCTAGCCTTCATCCTTCACTAGCAGTTTGACCATGTCCAATGGGTGAGTTTGTCATTTGAACTATTGTGCAAGTAATTTTATATAACAACAGAATATGTGTACTTGATTAATGCCACTGAATGGATCTTATACTTTGAGATAGGCTGTGAAAATGATTAGAGAAGCATGTCTTAGTCTACTGATGTGATTTATCCTTGGTTGTATATTATTGGGATCTATAGATACCTATTGATGATGATTGATGGTACCACATACTTGATGATGATATCATGTGATGGACATATGATGCAGATGATGATTGATGCAATTCAGCAGGTTTATTTATTATTTCAGATCAGCAGTTTGTACATTGTCCATATATGGTGGACCCTACAGCTGGCCCATTAGGGCAACCCATGGTGTATGAGTACACATTTCTAGTGGATTTGGGTCTTCTGGATCCAATGAAACACTTATCTTTCAGTTCCGGGCACTTCTGACAGTGATTGATGCAGTTTTACACTTGTTGACCAGATTTGGGGCTGATTTCCCAGCCTGAGCAGCAGGGGCCCTGAGAGGCCAGTTCACCTAGGGCGCTGATGATGAAGGGGGTGGTCCAGCCACTTGTTTTTACCATTTACCCCCCTTCTGGAGAGCCTGGTGGGCTCAGATGGACAGCGCAGGTGCCCTAGGAGGCAGTTTTGGCACTTTCACAGTTACCGAGGCAGTTAAAAAATGGGATAAAGTGGTCACTGAGGAAATCGATTTGGGCAATTGAGGCAAGGTTTTGGCATTTGGTCTTCACAGAGGTCTTCCAGGGTGATCTCACTATCTTCCAGTCAGTTTTCACCATGTGGGTATGCCCACATTGATCACAGGAGGTCATTTACTGCTTGACTGTCATGGATTTGGAGGACAGTATTGGTCATTTATATTATCTTGGACATATTTTATTATTTTATTGTGCCTTGGGGATGAGCTAGTAAGGATTGATGCCTCCTAGCCCCACCATGTGCTTATTTTGTCATGTCCTAGTCATCATGAGGTGGATCATTGTACTTTTACCCCTCTAGTGGATGACGTCACCCCCTTTTTGTACCATTTAGTGGGGGCGCTATTATTATATTGGGTGATCCATGTGATATATTGTTATGGTTCATCTTAGCCATTGATTGTATGATGAGATCTTTTAATCTCAACCACTCATTTGATGTAGTATTGTAGAGTGGTACAGGGTTTTGGTCTTTATTATCCTATATAAGGAGGAGACCCCCCAATGTATAGCTCACCTTTGGAGCTCTGGAATATTGGAATAGAAGATTTCTTTGTGGAGCACATCTCTCTTGTATTGTGGATTCTCTTGCATATTGAATATACAGTATCTCTTCTATGTATCATTGCGTATTTTGGTGCTTCTACTAATCTTTTTACAGGATAGTCGAATTGGTGGAGAGGAGGGCGACTTCTTGAGGGTTATTGTTGGAGGGATCCACATATTCTCTCTTGGGTTGATCTTGTGACAGGGAGTATCATTATTGTATCTTTGTGACATAGTTGATGCTTTCTATTACATCTTTCTACCATTTTCATAATCATCTTGCTTGACTTGTTTCTTTGATCTTGTCTTGTAGGAGGAGGACGATTTGGCTATCTTGGAGGAGGACGTTTTGGTTGGAGCTCTTGGATCTCACTCTTGAATATACACATAGGAGAATGCTATCAATTTGCAAGGTGGCCACAAGCAATTGAGGTAAGATCTACAAGGTATGTGCCTCTTTCATCCATTCTATCTTCATTGGTCATAAACCCTAATTAATTAAAAACCCCAATTTTGGTATTTCTTAGATCTACTTAAATCTAGCCTTGCTTTTGAGAAGATCTTGAAAACCCACCTCTATAGCATCCACCCCTAGTTGGATCTATAGTTTGGTGGTGATTGGCTTAGAATTGACACACTTTTAAAGGCAAAAAGCCCTCTTGAACCCAAATCGCACTTCCTAGTGAGAGGCTTGTTTGGTTAGATCTAGCACATGGGTAGGTGAGATCCCACTTGATTTGCAATCTAGACACTTGATAACCTACCCCCAGATTCTTACTTTGGTGAATTCTACCTTGTGGACATCATTTCATGTTTTAAGGGGTTAAAACCCCCTTTTGAATTTCTTGGCACCTCAAAACTCAGATCTACTAAGATCTAGCCCTTAGATTGACTTGATTTTTGGGATCCACATAGATCGGGGCATGAGCCACTTGGATCTATAGTTTGGTGGCCATTGGACTTGATTTGGTCCACCTAACCCTCATTTTAGCCCTCCTTGAGCAAGTCGCACTCCCTTGGGAAGGTGAGTTTGCCCACTTCAAGGAGGTGGGTGGTTGAGATTTTTGGAGATTTGGAAAGGCCATCCCTTGAAACCTACGTCTAGAGTATCTTTTTGTGACGATCTGCCTTGGGGGTAGCATTCCTTGTTTCAAGGGATTGTGGTCCACTTAGGGTCATTTCTTGAAAAACCTAGATCTAGCAAGATCCAACCATTAGATCTCATTTAGCCCACTTGACTTGGATTCTAGGTGTCCCGATCTACATTTTGACATACTTTTTGACCCCATTAGCCCATTTAACAAGGCACTAGTCCTCCTCAAAGCAAGTCGCACTCCTTGGGATTTGTGTCAAACCCTAGATCTAGTACATGGGTAAACTTAAAATCAACTTAGATCTATAGATCCACTAATAACATAACATCTAGTACCAATTTCATCCCTAGCCTCACCTTGTGGGCCCACTTAAAGCCATTTCACACATCCCAAGGAAGTAGGTCCCACTTGTGTAAATCATGGTACTACATCTTGTCATTTAATCCCAATCATGTGGCCTAAACCATACGTAGGTTGAAATACTAACAATCTCTCACACCACCTTCAACCATACCTCAACTTCTAGGTCCACTTAGCCTTGCATTGGTTTCCGTAACTCTTCATTTACTTACCCTTAGAAACCTTTGTTTGGGTCCTGTTGTCCGCCAATATGCACACCAGCAGCGGAAATCTTTCGAAAGCTGTATCTTCACTACAAGTGAGAGAGGTGTGGCCTTGGGGGCAAGCAATGAGCCAGGTACTGTCACCTGAATCCCATCTCCTCCGTTTAGGCAAACTCCTAACGAAGCCAAGGGGGGTAGTCCCTAAAAGAGAGTTTCACTAAGGCTCTTGTATTTATAGTGTTTTTTGGGTGTTGTGATGCGGATGGGTGTTTTTTAGGAGTTTTTAAATGAGAGACAATTTAAAATTAAAATATAAGACAAGATAACGCAATCCACGTTGCAAATACAAGATGAAAGATACACTTGGGCAATAAATAAATCACTTTTCACGTAAATATAAGCAAATACTCCAATGTTGATACTTAAGAAGGCAAAATATAAGATGAAGGACCAGTGCCTTATGGAGTCAAAAATTTAATGTGAAAGTGAAAACTTGATACAAGTGCTTGAATTGGAAATTTTGTGAGAACGTTGTGCAGCTTATCTTGGTAAATTTTGTCTTGATTATTAGGGCTAAAACCAAGGATGTTCAAAGAGTGTCCAGAAAGTAATTTTAAGCAGCTCCTTTAAGAGACATGTCGGGGCCTGTCTGGAATCACAGCGAGGCGTGCAATGCTAACCAGCCACCGTGTCGCAGATTGGGCGATCCGACGCCTCCCCTGAGAACTAATTAAAATACTTTATGACAACGCCGGTTCATTGGTTATGGGGGTGCAAGTTTTAATTAGATTCTCACTTGTAAATTAACAAGTCTTCCACCTTTCTGAGTACTAGCCCAACCGTTTCCGGTTGGCAGAGCATACGGGTGTAGGACAGAAACCAAGGTAAATTAATTAAAGGGGTGTATGAGTGGAAAATTTTATTATTAGAGAACCTTGTTCAACTCTCCGACAGAGAGCGCTCTTGACTTGATCTTATGACCACAGTTCAAGAGACTTGCTAAGCTTAGAATGCCTAATGCAGGGAAAATGCAAAACTAAGAATGCCCTCCGATAGAGGGTGCTCTTGACTTGGATTTGGCCAAGTTCAAGAGACTTTGGTTTATTTTAAGGAAGCAGATAGTAGTTGTGTTGTAAAAACAATAAATCAACCTTAAATAAATTATTAAACAAATCGATAAGCTTGAAAGATATGAAGTAATGCTTAACAAGAAACTACTTTGCCAAATAAAATGAAACTAAACTCAAACTAGTATTCTACCACACAAGATTTAATCTACTAGGTGGGATTGATCTCCGAACAAGATCAACCACTAGAACCGCCTGCACTTGAGAACCTCCAGCTAGCTGAAAGCTCTGCCAAGGAAACCGACGGGGAAGGAAGAGTAGCCACAAATTATGTGGTCCTGCCCTTGAGACAAAATCTCAAGGATACAACTTCCGGTCGAAAGCTTTGGAAGAGCGACAAGATAACAATAAATGCAAAAAATAAAACTAAACTACCCAAGAATCTCTTTCAGGTCAAAGACCCTACTCAGGAGAGCATGGGGGTAAGTAAATATGGAAGATAAGCAAAAATGATTTATTGAAGTAAAATTAAACTAAGAGCATATGAAAAGATCTAACTAAGCCAATCCACAAAACCCAACACTCTTCCCCAAATGGGGAGGAAGACCAAAAAGTGGAGGCCTCCTCCACTTGAAACTTTTATTAAACGGTTACAAATGCCTTGGGTTTAAAACCTTGCAAGGTCTTTTGAGAGATAGATAATACTTGGAAAAATTTAAGAAGAAACAAGTTTTACTCGCTTTTACAAAGGATAAGTATCAAGTTTAAATCATTCTCATGGATCCTTCACTTTGCTTTGCTTTGATCCTTTGTTTCAAGATCTTATCAAATATCTCTTTCTCAAATGACCTACACAAGTTCAAAACATCTCAACAAGGCACCCATTAACCATTAGCAAAAATAAATCCAAATTTGGGACTAGTTAAGTCTAGATTCAAAAAATTTACTCTAAAGTGGAAAGTGCATGAGATTTTAACATGAAATCTTTAACTATGATGAAACGGACCAGCGAACAACTAACTCTTGAAATGTGCTAGAAAAGAGATCTAAAGTATAAAAAAAAATGAAATATTTTTGGTATATGAGATCTACTTTTTGAAAGATGTAAAAATTGCAAACAACTACAAGCTACATGCAACCAATCACTTCCCTATATGCTCAATAAACTACTTAAAATGCAAGGATTTAAATTCTAGTATGAGCTTTGAAATGCAAGCTAAGAGAACACAAAGCTAACAATGCTAACAAACAAGTACAAGATCTACCACTAACAAGATAAATGAGACTAGATGATGACTAGATCTTAACCACTATCAAGTTTTTGTTTGTTTTTGTTGTGTTTTTAGGGCACTTTGGAAGTGGACGAGAGGAGGGAGAAAGGGGAAACCTATGGGCAAAAAGATGAAGAAGTGAAGGAGCGAGTGAAGGGATAGGCTAGGGTGAAACGAGTGCAAGAGAGAGGATAGAAGAGGAGGACGAGAGGAGCCTAAAGAGGGCAAAACGAATGCACAAGGAGTGAAGGGCGAATGAAGGAGGCAAAAACGAAATGGAGGAGTAGATCTAGGGCAAAGGAGGATGAACTAGCAAGATAAGGACAAATGACTACAAGTGGAACACTTGAGAGGGTGAAAACATTGTCTTGGAAATCCTCCGGTTAACCGGTGATACGCCGACAACAAGTGTTGAAGAGAGCACAAGGGAACAAATCCCAAGTTATTCCCCAAGGTTGAAAAAGCTTCAACCTTATGGCTTACTAATCTATGGCTTGAAGAGGATAAGTGACTAACTTGGATCAAAACTAGAAAGGCTAGAAAGGGCTTAGCAAACTCAAGGGGAAAAACTCAAGGAGAAAAAGAGAAGGCTTGAAGAGAGAGCCTTTTGGGACCAAGGTAACCAGTTTAAAATTTTGAAGATGTGGATGGATTTTTTATGAAACCTCTCAAGCTCAAATTCTTGAAGCACGAATCGATCTTTGAAGAAACCTGAAATGCACAAAGGTTAACAAAATAATGGCAAAGGGGAAGAAGAAGCAACCAAGCTCAAGGCCCCACTTTGCACTTAGGAGATCTGCAAAACTAAACCACTTCAACAATGATTTGATCAAGTCTAGTATGATTAGCCAAAAAAGGGCAAGAAGAGCATGAGTATAACCGATTACTTTTTGCTACTTCTAGATCTCAATTAACCAAGCATAAATGAATAAATTGAAACCAAATATTCATTCCATGGACATAAAAATGACTTCTAAGCTAGAATGATCAAACAATTATATATGAAATAGCATTAATAAAACAACATCACCTCATTTAAGCTTTAACAATGGACCAATGTGCACATCAATATGACCTCCAAAGTCGAATTTATTCCCAATAGCAAGAAGCTAGAACACGATTACAAATTGGCAGAGTAAGTTTGCCCAAAATATCCATGAGATAACAACCCAAATGGGCCTCTCTTTATAATAAAACACACTAGAATCCTAAGCCTAAACCCTAGGTCGAATTAGTAATGAGCATGTAGTTCGAAATCCAATCAAATCGAGGCTTGGAGGGGACAACTCGCACTAGTCGGTTGGTATGGTTGAAGAGGTGGCAAACTCGAGTGGTAGAAGGCATGGGAAGTATCATCCAACGAATGGGCAAGCTACAACAAGGAAGGGCGTGAGCTAAGGTGAGGAGTGACGTGAGGAGTGGTAGGTTGCGAGCTTGGTTCAATGGATGGCAAGTGGCAAAGGTAGGTACTAACTCGAGTTTTAGATGAGAGCCAAGTCAATCAATGATATGTAACCAATAAACACACCCTAACTAAGATCCACGTGAGGGCAAAAGAGGATTGACGTGAGCATCTTGTAGATATGCGAGTGGGTTGTGTGGAGACACATGTAAGATGGTAGGTGTAGACTCGAATCAATGAAGGGAGCCAAGCTTGGTAGGTGTGGTGAGTCATGAGGGCGCCCACCTTATCATAAATGCATATCAACCAACCCAATAATCAAATGCCATGTCACTAAATCGATTTTTTGCATAAGAGGGCGAATTTACTCAAGAAGATCTTTTGCTGGTGACTGGATGGATGACTGGGAAGGCTTGGAGTTGATTGGAATCTTCCTAAATGCTCATTGCCATGTCATTTAGCCCTTTATTTTAATCAAATTGATTAATTTTGGAGAGATTGGGATTATCTCCAAAATATTCAATTTTATTATTTTAATTAATAATTTCTCTGTAAATGACTTTTCAGAGAAAATATTAATTATGAGGCTGAATCGACATCCGAAAGTTGGGTTTAGCTGCTCCATGGGTCATGTGTGATTTTTGGCTTATGAAACGAGCCATCAAACACTAAGTTCGGACCCCGGATGACTGACATATTACAGACTCAAATTTCTCTATTTAAACTATAGAGAAATTTAAATAATTAAAAAATAAAAAACCCCAATTCCGACGCGTCCGGTAAATTTTTTTTCGAAATTTTTTCTGGGGGTCCTAGAGACTTAGGACATGACCAAAACCTATTCTAATAGTGTCTAGTAGGTTTATACATTATAGTTGGACCCTAATAACCCCCCATGGCCAAATTTCCAAAATCGGGCATTCCAGCTTTGGAGGAAGCGAGAGAAAAACCAAGAGATTATATTTCGCCTGAAGCAAAGTATAATCTGACGGTGAAAAAACTCCCTGGAATACCTTAGTTGTTTAATCCAGTCATGGGGAACCGAGCCACTCAGACCCTACTAGCACACTTTGATACAAACCCCCATGGGGCCATGGTCATGTCGACTAAAAAACAAAACTGGCTAGACCCAAATATAATGAAACCCAGCTACTCTGGAAGTGAATACTGATGTGTTCCAACACTGGCGGCTCAATAAGGTTTCAACTATTGTACAAATCAGTTGATAACAGGTCCAATTAACTGTGATTGGTTATAGGGTCTCCCCCTAGGTCTTGATACACCCTGACCTAAAGCGAAGAGTGCCTCGGTTGACGTGACTCCCATCTTACATTGGGAACCGTGGCATCTCTTGGGTCACCTCTTTAGTTGCCTGCCTCCTCTACCATCCCGGATGGGATACCACTAGGGGCAACTACAAGTTGTGTGATAACATTTTTGGCGCCGTTGTCGGGGAAGGTAGAGGCCTACCCTGGTTCGACATATATTTTTCAAACCTCTACTCCCGTTCTCTTTGCCAACATTAACATTTTTTGGCGCCGTTGCCGGGGAGGTAGAGGCCTACCTTGGTTCAAACACACCTTTGTGTCTCATTCTCTCCCTGCATTTTAAACGACATACATCTTGGTAGAAGAGTTTTAAAATCTACCTGGCGACTCCACATAAGCGACTCCACTGGTGATCGATCCTATCATTATCTAGAACCCATGGGGTGCATCATTTGGTATTTAGGTTCTTGTTTTTAAAAAAATAAATAAAAATAAAAATAAAATTTTTTTTGCCATCCATGGCTGCTTCTGAGCGGCCTAGGACTTTTGGTCGTTTGAAAGTTTTTGACTTCTCAAAAATTGTTGGGTATCCTCATCACATCCCTCATCAAGCTCGTGAAAGGTTGTCTAAATTTGATGGAAGTCATGAAGTATCTGCTAAAAGACACCTTGAACTTTTTAGGGAAATTATTAAAGATTTATCCATAACGCATGAGGATGTGTGTATGAAACTATTGGCTTCATCCTTCAAAGAAAGAGCTGAGATCTGGTTCTTAAATTTGAAGTCCAATAGCATTTCCGGTTATGACATGTTTGAGCAAAGTTTTTTAGAAAGATGGGGAAGTGAATCCGATGATATATATTTTTCAAATCAAAACCTTCCCCTTTTTGATCCTATTGTTGAATCTGTTAATAATCAAACATCAAGTGAATTGTCAACATCCGAAGATGACTCCTCCTGCTCAATTTCTTTTGAGGATAAGTCTTCCACTTTTGAGTCGATTGATTGTCAAATCCATAATCATTGTATAAATCATAAGTTTTCAAAATTCTTTTTAGGTAGCCCTAGTCTTGATCCTGAGGAAATTTCTAAGGATGAACCTTTAGTCAGTCAGTCTATTGAAGCTCCTCCCTCAGAGAAACTCATTAATCATTCCATATTTAATGATCATTCAATTCCTTATCACCTTATTGAAGAAGAAGAAAGTGAAAACATTGACCAAGACCCTTTAGTAGTGCTTTCACGTGATCATTGTGCAAATAATCAGGATGTTTTAAATAAATTTGTTAATTTTATCCCTGATCAATTTAATGAAAATGATCAAGTATCCTCTTGTGATTTTAATGATGAATCAATAGAAGGAGAGGATGAGCCAGTAGATCACACTAGATGCTCTAATCTTTGTTCCACTTCTTATAATGAGTCTTTAAATTTTTCCATCCTTAGTCAAGATAGCTTTTTCTTAGAGTTAGAATCTTGTCCTCAAATTAGATTTAATCAAAAGTTTGAAGTCATTCCTAGTGCTATCTTGAAAGGCCTTTCATTTTGTCAAATTTCAAGGCCAAATCTTTCTATCCATCTAGGAGACTGTTCATATTTGCAATCCACCATCCCTTCCCAACTCTTTCAATCATCTTTGGGTTGGTGGTCTAGTCAGTCTTTTGCTTTTAAAATTTTCAATAAGAAGTATAAGCATCATTACATGTTTGGAGAAAATGCACTTCATTTCCCTTTTCAGTCACTGTGGAACCATAATGCTTGTTGTCAATTTATCAATCATTCTAGGTGGCTAGAAAAGGTGTTTAAAGGTCAATTCCATCTTTTCTCCATTTTTGAGCATCAAGAGGGTCTGACTTTGATTTTTCGTCTTCTAAGCTTTGATTTGTCTCCACTTGGTTTCTATTTGATCATCAGTCCTGTTATCACACCATAGTAGCAGGGCTACTATTCTTGTACAGCAGATATCTGCACATTCCAGAGCTTCCTTTATTCCAGAGCATGGCTATATATTTTGGATCACTCATGATCAGAGCAGTATATTTTTCAGATTTTATGACCTTGTGTCAAGGCTGAGCCTTGAGAGTTCAGATTTGATGACTGATGTGACCACTTATCCCATTACAGTTTCAGTTCAGTGCCTAGAGATGTTTTTCAGCAGTGTTTCAGATGATGCATGATGATGATTATTATGATGATGTTATGGATATGTTCTCACTGACTGTGGATTATTATCTTGTTGATTTAGTCATGATCATGGCATGTGCTTGGTATATTATTCCTGATGTGGCAAACTATTTAAAATGAACTGTAAATCATAAAATGGACAATTGCTTGCACTTTTAGGTCATTTAACAAAACTTACTGGTATTTCACCTTACATAGACATGGTCTTTCCCGACACTGGTTGTCTGCTAGTGTAGGCTCCATATTCACTTGGCTCCATCCATACATGACCTTCCTGTTTGACTTTAAACCCTGACTTGTCTCATTTGACTTTCTGATACCGAGGACTTCCCCATTTTTCTACCTCTGTGTTTGGACCGCATCCCTGTTTATTCAGTGTCTCGGCTCTGAGTTGGTGACAGAACTTGCCTTTGGTGAGTTGGATTGTAGGCCTAAATCATTCTGGTCGGTTGTCCCGATGTTTGGCATTGGCTCGAACTCCCCCCAGTCACTTGAGATGTTGTTGGCTAAAACTGAAAGCTCATGTTCTACCTATGGAAACTAAAAAATTCGCCCATGGAAACAAAAAAAAAGGGGCAAGAGCAATGAAAAGCTAAAAATACTCCTCGAAGAGTATAAGAAAGGTCCAAAAAGCAATGGTTCTTAAAAGTTATATCTAAACAATTGCTGACCTTATAAATATGTGAAAAACATGCCCTGGATGCAAGCTGCAACTAGTTGTGCTTCTCAGCACATCTGAAATCCGAAGGGTTATGTAGGCCAAAAAGGCCATGGAATGAAATTGAATGATCCTAATGAACCTGGATCAACTTGATGTAGACATGATGCCTAAGTTGAATAAACACTCTCTAAACAACTTATCCATTTGTGAGGCACAGCCATCCCCCGTGTTCTTTTGTCCAGCACAGAGTTTGTAGCTTCCCCCTTTTCCCAGTCCAAAGTATTTTTGAGTTAAGTTAGACAAGTCAAACCCTTGGCCCAACCTTGCTCCTAGCCTTCATCCTTCACTAGCAGTTTGACCATGTCCAATGGGTGAATTTGTCATTTGAACTATTGTGCAAGTAATTTTATATAACCACGGAATATGTTAACTTGATCAATGCCACTGAATGGAATTTATACTTTGAGCTTAGCTGTGGGAATGATTAGAGAAACATTGTCTTAGTCTACTGATGTGATTTATCCTTGATTATATATTCTTGGGATCCGTGATGATGTGGACCATGTATGGATGATTATTGATGATGATTTATGGTCCCACATGTTTGATGATGATATCATATGATGGACATATGATGCAGATGATGTTTGATCCAGTTCAGCAGGTTTATTATTATTTCAGATCAGCAGATTATACATTGTCCATATATGGTGGACCCTACAGCTGGCCCATTAGGGCAACCCAGGGTGTATGAGTACTCATTCCTAGTGGATTTGGGTCTTCTGGATCCATTGAGACACTTATCTTTCAGTTCCGGGCACTTCTGACAGTGATTGATGCAGTTTTACACTTGTTGACCAGATTTGGGGCTGATTTCCCAGCCTGAGCAGCAGGGGCCCCGAGAGGCCAGTTCACCTAGGGCGCTGATGATGGAGGGGGTGGTCCAGCCACTTGTTATTACCATTTATCCCCCACTCCCGGAGAGCCTGGTGGGCTCAGATGGACAGCGCTAGCACCCTAGGAGGCAGTTTTGGCACTTTCACAGTTCCCGAAGCAGTTAAAAAATGGGGTAAAGTGGTCACTGAGGAAATCGATTTGGGCAATTGAGGCAAGGTTTTGGCATTTGGTCTTCACAGAGGTCTTCCAGGATGGCATCACTATCTTCCAGTCAGTTTTCACCATATGGGTATGCCCAGATTGATCACAGGAGGACAGTTACTGCTTGACTGTCATGGATTCTGAGGACAGTTTTGGTCATTTTTATTATATTGGACATATTTTATTATTTTTATTGTGCCTTGGGGATGAGCTAGTAAGGATTAAAACCTCCTAGCCCCACCATGAGCTTATATTGTTATGTCCTAGTCACCATGAGGTGGATTTTGATGCTTATATTTTCTCTTGTGGATGACGTCACCCCTTATTGTACCTTTTTAGTGGGGGCGCTATCATTATATGGGTGATCCATGTGATATATGGTTATGATTTATTGTTAGCCATTGATTAGATCTTGAGATTTTTTAATCTTAGCCACTCATGTAAAAAGTGGTTATGATTGTACTCTCTCCCCATCCTATTTAAGGAGGGAGCCTCTCATTGTAAAATTCATCTAGAGATTTTTGGCTCTTGGCTCGTGGAATAAAATTTCTATCTTTTGGAGTACATGCTTGGATTGGAGTGAATGTTGGTTGTTTCGATTGTAAATGCTATTGTCCATTGCACTGGAGGATCTATTGTAGCTATCTTGCATATTTGCCATACTTTATTTGCAGGTGAAGAGGACGATTTTGACAAGTGCGAATTGGTGGGGAGGCTTGCCCTTCAAGCTTGGAAGAAGTCGTTTTGGGTTTGACAGGGAGTAGTTTTGCCTTTGTGTCAACTATTCTATGTTTCTCTCTCTCTTGCTTGTATCTACCTTCAATTTGTTAAACTGATTGATGCTTTGCTCCTTGGCTTGACAGGTTAGAAGGAATTACATGTGGCTTGGAAAAATCGATTTGGCAAGAGGGCTTCAACAATTCTCCATTTGATCTTTGGCAAAGTAATCCTCGTCTCAACTAGCATTCATCTCTTCATCCAGGTATGCTCCAAGAGGTATGATCTTCTCTTCCTTGAATCTTCCATAATTTCTAGATCACAAAAACCCTAATCAAATTAAAACCCTTGTTTTTGGTATTTTTTAGATCTACTTAGATCTAGCATTGTTCTTGAAGAGATATTGGAAACCCACCTCTATAGCATCCACCCCTAGTTGGATCTATAGTTTGGTGGTGATTGGCTAAGAATTGACCCACTTTTCAAGGCAAAAAGCCCTCCTTGACCCAAATCGCATTTCCTAGAGAGAGGCTTGTTGGGCTAGATCTAGCACATGGGTAGGTGAGATCTCAATTGATTTGCATTCTAGACACTTGATAACCTAAACCCATATCCTTACTTTGGTGAAAACTACCTTGTGGACATCTCTCCATGTTTTAAGGGGTTGAAACCCCCTTTTGATCTTCTTGGTATCTTAAAACTTAGATCTACTAAGATCTAGCCATTGGGTTCACTTGAAATTTTGAACATCTATAGATCGGGACACTAGCATCCCGGATCTACAATTTGGTGGCCATTGGACTTGATTTGGTCCACCAAACCCATCTTTTGCCCTTCCTTGAGCAAGTCGCACCTCCTTGAAGTTTTGAGTTGGTCCACTTCTAGGAAGTGGGTGTTGGAGATTGTCGTGGATTTGGAATGCCCATGCCTTGAAACCTAGGTCTATACTGTCCTTTCGTCAAGATCCGCCTTGGGGATTGCATTCCTTGTTTTAAGGGATTGTGGTCCACTTTTGGTCATCTTTTAAAAAAAACCTAGATCTAGTAAGATCCAACCATTGGATCTCATCCAATCCACTTGACTTGGCTTCTAGGTGTCCCGATCTACACTTTGACATACTTTTTGACCCCATTAGCCCATCCAACAAGGCACTAGTCCTTCTCCAAGCAAGGTGCACTCCTTGGGATTAGTGTCAAACCCTAGATCTAGTACATGGGTAATCCTAGAACCAACTCCAACTTATAGATCTAGCCTAGATCTAACCTATAGTACCATCCTCACACCTTACTTCACCTTGTGGGTCCATCTAGAACCATTTCATACTTCCCAAGAAACTAGACCCACTTGTGCAAACAAATGGTACTATACCTAGTAATCATACCCCATCATGTGGCCTAAACCATACATAGGTTGAAACACTAACTATCCATTACACCACCATCAACCATTCCTTAACTCTTAGGTCCACTTAGCCTTGCATTGGTTTCTGTAACTCATCATTTGCCTACCCTTAGAAACCTTTGTTTGGGTCCAATCAACTGTGATTGGGGTATAGGGTCTCCCCCTTGGTCTAGTTACACCTTGACCTAAAGCGAAGAGTGCCTCGGTTGACGTGACTCCCACATTGCATTGGGAACCGTGGCATCTCTTGGGTCACCTCTTCAGTTGCCTGTCTCCTCTACCGTCCCGGATGGGATACCTCTAGGGGCAACTACAAGTTGTGTGATAACAAGTCCCAAGGAGAATCAAATTGAATATATGAGAGAAGTAAATGAAGAAGTTAATGAATCGAATCACATGTCTTATGTCTTCCCTCCATCCATCCCTGAGTTTAACTTGCATAAATTTTATGATCCTATCAGTTCTTTGATGGAGGATGTTTGCATCAGAAAGCCTTCTCCTTGGCATAATTTCATATTGCATCATTTAAACCATTCTTCAATGTTTGAACAAGTCAGGAAGATTGCGCCCTCAAATTTGTTAATCTTTAGCCCGATCTTGACTTGTTCTATTATCAAAAATCAAATAAGAATCATTAACCTATTTGATGAATGGTTACACTGGATTTATGATTTTACCTAACATTTTTGCTAATTGGTTAGAGTAGGGTAGGTAGGTCTTGAATAAGCTCACTTGAGCAGTAGGATTTGTGTGATTTTTCTTTTTCTGTGTGCTGAGTATTGCCATTTTTTTTTCTGCTTGGAGTGTCTGCTTGTTTTTGTGTTTGATTGAGTTGAGCCTTGCTCCGTCCTAAGCTTGTCTCTTCTCCTGCATGCATTAAAGAATTTTAATTTCCGTTTACATTTTTGGCTGCCTGTGCAAGTTGAGATTGCCTGCTTGAAAAAGTTCTCTTTTCCTCCTGCACAGTAATAAAAATAGTGAATGATGAATAAATGATATATGTCATGCTAGTTTAAATTTTTCTTTTACACATTTCAGTTTCTGTTTTAGAATAGATTTCATTTTCAGTTTTATTTTATATTTGTCCCATACATGCTCCATGAGGTATTCTAGTGTTTGTGAGCGCAGGAACAGGTGCAAAATAAAAGCTGAAAGCAAGGATGGTGCAGTGCTGGATTGAAGATTGATGCAGAGCAGATCGAGACCAGAGATTCTGAGGTTCTCAAGCGCTCTCTCCCTTAGAGCACTTGTCCCAGCTGGAGCCAGATGTTATCACACCATAGTAGCAAGGCTACTATTCTTGCTTAGCAGATATCTGCACATTTCAGAGCTTCCATTATTCCAGAGCATGGCTATATATTTTGGATCACTCATGATCAGAGCAGTATATTATTCAGATTTATGTTAGACCTTGTGCCAAGGCTGAGCCTTGAGAGTTCAGATTTGATGATCGATGTGACCCTTTTATCCCATACAGTTTCAGTTCAGTGCTTAGAGATATATTGCAGCAGTGTTTCAGATAGTGTATGATGATTATTACTATGATAATGTTGTATGATCTATGGATATGTTATCACTGACTGTGGATTATTATCTTGTTAATTTAGTCATGTTCACAGCATCTGCTTGGTATATTATTCCTGATGTGGCAAACTATTTAAAATTAACTATAAATCATAAAATGGACAATTGCTTGCACATTTAGGTCATTTAACAAAACCCACTGGTTTTTTTACCTTACATAGATATGGTCTTTCCTGACACCAGTTGTCTGCTAGTGTAGGCTCCATATTCACTTGACTCCATCCATACATGACTTTCCTATTTGACTTTATACCTTGACCTATCTCATTTGACTTTTTGATACTGACGACTTCCCCATTTTTCTACCTCTGTGTTTGGACCGCATCCCTGTATATTCAGTGTCTCGGCTCTAAGTTGGTGACAAAACTTGCCTTTGGTGAGTTGGATTGTAGGCCTAAATCATTCTGGTCGGTTGTCCCGATGCTTGGCATTGGCTCGAACTCCCCCTAGTCACTTAAGATGTTGTTGGCTAAAACTGAAAGCTCAGGTTCTACCTATGGAAACTTATAAATTCGCCCATGGAAATAAAAAAAGGGCAAGAGCGATGAACTGCTGAAAAATACTCCTCGAAGAGTATAAGAAAGGTCCAAAAAGCAATGGTTCTTAAAAGCTATATCTAAACAATTGCTGACCTTGTATGTATGAAACATGCCCTGGATGAAAGCTGCAACTAGTTGTGCTTATCAGCACACCTGAGATCCGAAGGGTTATGTAGGCCAAAAAGGCCATGAAATAAAGTTGAATGATCCTAATGAACCTGGATCAACTTGATGTAGACATGATGCCTAAGTTGAATAAACACTCTCTGAACAACTTATCCATTTGTGAGGCACAGCCATTCCCCGTGTTATTTTTTCTAGCACAGAGTTTGTAGCTTTTCCCCTCTCTCCCAGTCCAAAGTATTTTTGAGTTGAGTTAGATAGGTCAACCCCTTTGCCCAACCTTGTTCCTAGCCTTCATCCTTCACTAGCAGTTTGACCATGTCCAATGGGTGAGTTTGTCATTTGAACTATTGTGCAAGTAATTTTATATAACAGCAGAATATGTGTACTTGATTAATGCCACTGAATGGATCTTATACTTTGAGCTAGGCTGTGAAAATGATTAGAGAAGCATGTCTTAGTCTACTGATGTGATTTATCCTTGGTTGTATATTATTGGGATCTATAGATACCTATTGATGATGATTGATGGTACCACATACTTGATGATGATATCATGTGATGGACATATGATGCAGATGATGATTGATGCAATTCAGCAGGTTTATTTATTATTTCAGATCAGCAGTTTGTACATTGTCCATATATGGTGGACCCTACAGCTGGCCCATTAGGGCAACCCATGGTGTATGAGTACACATTTCTAGTGGATTTGGGTCTTCTGGATCCAATGAAACACTTATCTTTCAGTTCCGGGCACTTCTGACAGTGATTGATGCAGTTTTACACTTGTTGACCAGATTTGGGGCTGATTTCCCAGCCTGAGCAGCAGGGGCCCTGAGAGGCCAGTTCACCTAGGGCGCTGATGATGAAGGGGGTGGTCCAGCCACTTGTTTTTACCATTTACCCCCCCTTCTGGAGAGCCTGGTGGGCTCAGATGGACAGCGCAGGTGCCCTAGGAGGCAGTTTTGGCACTTTCACAGTTACCGAGGCAGTTAAAAAATGGGATAAAGTGGTCACTGAGGAAATCGATTTGGGCAATTGAGGCAAGGTTTTGGCATTTGGTCTTCACAGAGGTCTTCCAGGGTGATCTCACTATCTTCCAGTCAGTTTTCACCATGTGGGTATGCCCACATTGATCACAGGAGGTCATTTACTGCTTGACTGTCATGGATTTAGAGGACAGTATTGGTCATTTATATTATCTTGGACATATTTTATTATTTTATTGTGCCTTGGGGATGAGCTAGTAAGGATTGATGCCTCCTAGCCCCACCATGTGCTTATTTTGTCATGTCCTAGTCATCATGAGGTGGATCATTGCACTTTTACCCCTCTAGTGGATGACGTCACCCCCTTTTTGTACCATTTAGTGGGGGCGCTATTATTATATTGGGTGATCCATGTGATATATTGTTATGGTTCATCTTAGCCATTGATTGTATGATGAGATCTTTTAATCTCAACCACTCATTTGATGTAGTATTGTAGAGTGGTACAGGGTTTTGGTCTTTATTATCCTATATAAGGAGGAGACACCCCAATGTATAGCTCACCTTTGGAGCTCTGGAATATTGGAATAGAAGATTTCTTTGTGGAGCACATCTCTCTTGTATTGTGGATTCTCTTGCATATTGAATATACAGTATCTCTTCTATGTATCATTGCGGATTTTGGTGCTTCTACTAATCTTTTTACAGGATAGTCGAATTGGTGGAGAGGAGGGCGACTTCTTGAGGGTTATTGTTGGAGGGATCCACATATTCTCTCTTGGGTTGATCTTGTGACAGGGAGTATCATTATTGTATCTTTGTGACATAGTTGATGCTTTCTATTACATCTTTCTACCATTTTCATAATCATCTTGCTTGACTTGTTTCTTTGATCTTGTCTTGTAGGAGGAGGACGATTTGGCTATCTTGGAGGAGGACGTTTTGGTTGGAGCTCTTGGATCTCACTCTTGAATATACACATAGGAGAATGCTATCAATTTGCAAGGTGGCCACAAGCAATTGAGGTAAGATCTACAAGGTATGTGCCTCTTTCATCCATTCTATCTTCATTGGTCATAAACCCTAATTAATTAAAAACCCCAATTTTGGTATTTCTTAGATCTACTTAGATCTAGCCTTGCTTTTGAGAAGATCTTGAAAACCCACCTCTATAGCATCCACCCCTAGTTGGATCTATAGTTTGGTGGTGATTGGCTTAGAATTGACACACTTTTCAAGGCAAAAAGCCCTCTTGAACCCAAATCGCACTTCCTAGTGAGAGGCTTGTTTGGTTAGATCTAGCACATGGGTAGGTGAGATCCCACTTGATTTGCAATCTAGACACTTGATAACCTACCCCCAGATTCTTACTTTGGTGAATTCTACCTTGTGGACATCATTCCATGTTTTAAGGGGTTAAAACCCCCTTTTGAATTTCTTGGCACCTCAAAACTCAGATCTACTAAGATCTAGCCCTTAGATTGACTTGATTTTTGGGATCCACATAGATCGGGGCATGAGCCACTTGGATCTATAGTTTGGTGGCCATTGGACTTGATTTGGTCCACCTAACCCTCATTTTAGCCCTCCTTGAGCAAGTCGCACTCCCTTGGGAAGGTGAGTTTGCCCACTTCAAGGAGGTGGGTGGTTGAGATTTTTGGAGATTTGGAAAGGCCATCCCTTGAAACCTAGGTCTAGAGTATCTTTTTGTGACGATCTGCCTTGGGGGTAGCATTCCTTGTTTCAAGGGATTGTGGTCCACTTAGGGTCATTTCTTGAAAAACCTAGATCTAGCAAGATCCAACCATTAGATCTCATTTAGCCCACTTGACTTGGCTTCTAGGTGTCTCGATCTACATTTTGACATACTTTTTGACCCCATTAGCCCATTTAACAAGGCACTAGTCCTCCTCAAAGCAAGTCGCACTCCTTGGGATTTGTGTCAAACCCTAGATCTAGTACATGGGTACTCTTAAAATCAACTTAGATCTATAGATCCACTAATAACATAACATCTAGTACCAATTTCATCCCTAGCTTCACCTTGTGGGCCCACTTAAAGCCATTTCACACATCCCAAGGAAGTAGGTCCCACTTGTGTAAATCATGGTACTACATCTTGTCATCAATCCCAATCATGTGGCCTAAACCATACGTAGGTTGAAATACTAACAATCTCTCACACCACCTTCAACCATACCTCAACTTCTAGGTCCACTTAGCCTTGCATTGGTTTCCGTAACTCTTCATTTACTTACCCTTAGAAACCTTTGTTTGGGTCCAATTAACTGTGATTGGTTATAGGGTCTCCCCCTAGGTCTTGATACACCCTGACCTAAAGCGAAGAGTGCCTCGGTTGACGTGACTCCCATCTTACATTGGGAACCATGGCATCTCTTGGGTCACCTCTTTAGTTGCCTGCCTCCTCTACCGTCCCGGATGGGATACCACTAGGGGCAACTACAAGTTGTGTGATAACAAGTACATAAGACAAACCAAACAATAACTTTCATGAGAAGCCAATACTGTCCAAGCTACAATACAAATGTTGCACTTGGCCAAAAGGTTAGTCTCTCGAGAGTCAAGACTATACAACAAAACATTCCAACAACATCATGCTAGTTGTAAGTAAATTCCTTTTTGCAACTTAACATGAGATGTGGCAATAAATGTCCCACCAACTATAACTTAACGTAAAACCCCTATGACTAACATAAAGTGCAACTACCAACATAAAGACATTCTTAGGCGATTGAGAATTATCGTATAAGCACATGTACCAAATGAGAAGCGTAATAAGTCGGATTACAAGAGTGGGAAATCAATCATGATTAACTACAGTTCAGATTCAAGAGCTTATAGCATTTATGTTCCCTAAAAGAATGAGATCATAATAAGTTAAGGTGTCATCTTTGATCAAGACTCAACTTGCATAGGTTAGTGGCAGTTGAGAACGTGGAACCTGATCTGACTCAACTTGCATAGGTTAGTGGCAGTTGAGAACGTGGAACCTGATCACATAGAGATGTAAATTTTGGAAGAGAAGTAGCGGATGAAGCACAGCATGAGCAACACTACAGGTATCCCTTGAACAACTGTTGGGAGCAAGTGAACATACACATAATTTCCAATTTACCAACCCAGAAAGCCAATGTACAAGCACCACGCACTTGGGAGATCAACGAGGATTCAAAAATCCTCACAACAGACACTTGAATCCTCTGCACTTTGTATTCAAGGTGCAAAGAAAGAGGCACTTCAGAGTAAGCGGGAAACAGATTGGAATTAGGTAAGAGATGCTGAAAATGGATTATTAACGAAAAATCAGACTTGGACACTCAATCTTCCAGTTGGAAAGGAGTTAGTTGAGTGTAAGCGGGTGCTCAAGGTGGTAGTTGAGTGTACGTATATAGGGTAAAAGGATTGGTGGATCCGTACAAAGCTCGGTAGTTACAAATGGAAGTATAGGAACTTGTAATTAAGTGCAGACAGTAGATTTTAAGCAGGAAATGGATGTGAATAAGGATTATTAATGAAAAATCAAATTTTGACACTGAAGATCCTCCTAGAAAGAAAGTAGGTGACTGTAAGAAAATGTTTAGGTAAAGTACAGATCAACTGGATTGGTGGATTGGTAGAAAGTTTGACTGGTGGCAATGGGGTGCACTTACATTGAGGGTTTACAAAGTATCAGGACACCTTTTTTATTATTAAAATAAACTGGAAATCAAAGTAATGTTAGCAGTTTTAAAAGCTTTGGACTTGCCTGTGCATCAATTAGATGAGAAGATTGCATTCCTAAATGGCTGGTTGGAAGAGGAGGTTTATATGGAGGATACAGAAGGTTGTGTGCAGAAAGGCAAAGAGCAGCGAGTACTAGGTATTGAGTACTAGGTATGCAGGTATTGAGTGCTAGGTATGCAGGTATTGAGGTGCTCTACAGCATAGAGCCCAGTCCCAGTAGTATGGAGACATAGGGAGTTAGCCAGTTAAACTTGCTAAAATGTGGACAGAGTTGACATGTAAGATCACCCTCCATTGACAAAATCTCAGGCAGCTAGGTGAACTCTGTTGCCATTCTTAAGGACATTAAACTCGAATTCAGGCGCAACTTCACATTACTTGCAAGACCCACATGACTTGAATAAAATAAGTTGATTGTAAGCTCTGAAATAACGAAAATAAAATGGTATTTTGAGTTATGCAGGAGTAAACCATGAGAAAAATATTAGATTGCACAGACATTATTACCTGGTGGTAACCATGGAAGAGTCCCATGAGGATGAATCCAACTCCTCATTTGACTCCATGAGCGCTCCCGTGCTAGCAAATGATTTAGATTGAATATCATTTTGCTTAATCTGTGGCCTATGGAATATTTTCCAGAGACCATTATTGTCCTTGTTATTTGTGCAACGAAGCCTTGAGTAGAATCTTCTTCCATACAACAATCTAGTGGAAGCATTCCTGCTACATAAATGCATAAGATGACGATTATGACAGCTGGGAGTTGTAGTTGAAATCCATCCCATTAATGTTACTGTTGAGCTGCTTCCCATCTTTGTCTCAAAGTAATCACACCCCTGTGTAGCTTGGCTGCAGTATGGGATTGGTAACTAACAACCTTCAAAGTACAAGAGCCGAGCATGGCCTCACATTTTGAATGACTTGTGAACGTCCACATGAAAGATGGAGCTACACACGTGGCGTTGGGACTACAGGTTTAAGACATTTGTGCGACACACTACGTTGTGGGTGTCATCAGCATTTCTACTTTGCTGTTTATTAGATGGAGGAGCGGCTATTATGAAACAAAATCCAACGAAGGAAGAAGAGTACGTAGAGTTATTTTGGGCCTTGAGTTACACAAGGAGGGATTGAAGGGATATTTTAAGGTGATAGAACAAAATCCAACAAGGCGAGAAGAGTATATAGATAAAAAGAAAAATAAAGAAAAAATAGGTTTTTAAATGCCATAAACTTTTGTAAGCATCATCGTCCATGCTGTACGGTATTCAAATCAAAATCAGCCATTTTGTCGAGTTATTTCTTTGTGTATAAAAACTTGCCCATAGCTAATAATGGTATTTATGTTGGAGATATTCTGTCCTAGGTGGTAGCATTGTGACCTAGGACATTTGAACATCTCACCGAGTAGTAATATATCAGTATAGATCCATCTTAAACCCGTATCTATCAAGTACCGAGAAGGATCCAATTTCTTGAGGTGTATTTCTTTTTTTAAATTTAAACTCAAAAAATTTGATCTCTCTTTTAAGTTTTAAGTTTTATTTTATAAACGAACATCTATTTTTTAATTACTTTTCATAATATTTTATTTTATGAACCAACATTGATTTTTTTTTAAATACTTTTCATAATTTTTTATTGAATGAGCCGACATGAATTTTTTTTTTTTTTTTTTAATTATTTTTATCACTTTTTACATTTTATTAGATGTAACGCTACATGTAAAGCTACATCACAGTGTTATGTTTTATTGGTTTTATGTTTTTTTAAGATGTAGAGACGCTATCAAAATTTAGCATGCAAAGAAAGAGTGATTTTTTTAAAATAAGTTAAGAAGGGGATTTTTTTTTTTTTTCGCACAATAAAAGAAGGGCATACCTTATAGGGATAGAAACAAATAAGTGTATTTGATTGTTATTTTCCCTACCATATATACACATTTTAATTATTGACCATATATACACATTTTTACTATTGAGTGATTTTTTTTACGGTGAAAGTGTGTGGTGTTGTATATATATTTTTATATGTATATACATGTTTATTAATATATTATATATATTTATAAATTTATAAAGGGGAGGGAAAATAAGCATATATTTATTGAAATTTTTTAAAATTTTACATTTTTTTGAGATCTTAAAACATAGTTTCAATGATTTTGGATTTTGCTCGGTATGTAGTTGTTAATAATGACATTTTATTAAAAGACATTCCATATTTCAAATAACTTGAGTGTATGTATCTAACACTTTAAATTAAAGTAAGGGTAATTTACTAACCAAACAATTTTACATCATACTCCAAGGGGTAAAAACAATGTTGAACCATTGTCTTAATGGATATTTTCATTAACAAGTTTAAAATGTTTTATAATTTAATGGAAATTTTAAAATGTTTTGATGCAATAATAATTGTTTCTTCAATTTGTCCAGCTCAGAGTTATATCCATGGAAATAAGAGGATATTTTTTTAAGATTGAGGAAGGGAGCTCCTAGTAAGGGTGCTAATTTCTCTTCAAACATCTGGGACACGATCTAGTCTTAGACTCTGGCCTTGGATCAATAGGAAGAAAGGCATGCCCAACACAAAGCTTTGAAACAACTCAAACAGGGGAAGTAAAAATCCATGGAGGGGATCCTTAGAACAAGACAAAACCCCCTAGAGGCCTTCCAAATGACCATTTTATCTCTCAACGTTCTAGATCTAGGAATTCACCCTAAAAAACTTTCAATTGTTCAAGAGACTATGGGTGAGAATCAAAAAATCATTTGGGAATTATCTCGATTGTTAAAAAACAAAAAAAATTGTCATTAAATGTGGCTAGAAATTATGGAGATGTTGTATATGATTGGAGAAGTCTTGTGACTCTTATTGTCCTTGAATTAGGAATCTAGACCAAATTCATAGTCAAGGAAATGGGACAGACCATTTTAGTGATCAATCATTATGGTCCTTATGAGAACAAGTAGATATTTTGGGATGCTTTCTTTGAGCTCTAGTGTGTAAATGAGAAGGTTGTAATTGAAGGAAATCTTAATTTCATTACATGTAGAGTTGAGGTTTGGGGTTTTAATGGAAAGATGGATACAAATGTTGCATATTTCAAGAATCATTTAAAGAAGTCAAGTTTCATTGATGTGGAACCTTTGAATTTGACGCCCACCTTGTGTAACAATAAAGGAGGGTCTGAAGGGGTAGGAAGAGGCTAGACAAATATTTGATCTCTGAAATTTTATTGGAAAAAGCGGAGAGGATTAGAACTTGAGTGGAACCTTTAGGTTTTCTAGACCATAGTGGCATTCTTCTTCAAATTGACAAACTTAATGGAAAATTGTCGAGCCCCTTTAGATTTAAAGCAACTTTCCTAGAGGATGATGATTATAGAAATATAATTGTTAAGGAATGGACTAGGTTTGGTTCATCACTACGAGAGTTAGCTCCTTTCTAGTTTATATCTGCACTAAAAAGGGTGAAAAGAGCATCTATTAAATGGGATTCAATCAAAAGGAAAAGTATGGACAAAGAATTAAAGGATTTTGAGAAGGAGCTAAAATAATCCTTTGAAAAGACTGAGAATGGTATTTTTTGAGAGGAGGAAATCTTGAGAAGAAAATATTTGGAAGGTAAGAAGCAAGGAATTTTGTCCTGTAGAGAAAACGAATGGAGGATGAAAATCCACGTGATTTGGGTTGACAGGGAGATGGAAACACTAAAATTTTCCACAATTATGCAAATCATAGAAAAAGAATCAACACAATCTAGGAAATGAGAAGCTCTAAGGGTCAAATGGTCAATTCTTTCTCAGGAATAGTTAAGGAAAGTACTTGATATTTCTAGAATATCTTCAAGGAGCCATCAAGGGTAAACATAGAAAAAATCCTAAGGATCTCTTCATATTTTCCTAGTTTTGTATTAGAGGCAAATAACCAAATGAAGATGGAGGAGGTCTCTAAGGAACAAATTCACATTGTTTTGGCTCCTTTCAAAAAAGACATGAAGTTTGGGTTCAGACAAATGGATGATAAAATTATTTATAGGTTATCTTGAATTACTAGAGGATGAGATAATCATAGTAATGGGGGAGATAAAGCCACGAGGAAGGCTTCAAGTTCACTAAATGTTACCTTTCTAGCATTAATTCCAAACCAAAAAAAGGTAAACCTACATCTTTTGAGGATTTTCATCCGATATCCCTATGTAACTTCTTGTATAAAATTGCAGTGAAGGTGCTAGCAGTTAAGGTCAAAAAGATATTTTTTAAGGTTATCTCTCAAGAGAAATTGAGATTTCTAATGGACAGACAAATATATGAGGCAATTAGAGACACCCAGGAAAACATCCATACCATAAAGACTAAAAACTATTTTTCTATAGTTTTAAAAAATGATCTACAAAGGCTTGCAATCAGACAAGTTGGTTGTATTTAAGGTTGATGCTTCTCCATATTTGTTTTAGTTACCTTGTGGTGCATTGGGTAATGGGTTGTGTTTCTTCAGTTTCCTTTTCTCTTTTGATTAATGGCTCAATGTCTATGAGGCTCTATCAAGGTTTTCCTATATCTCCTCTACTTTTTCTTCTAGTGGTTGAGGGTCTTAGTAGGGCCATTAGGGAAGAAAATAGAATTGGAGCAATTGTTGGGGTGAATATGGGTAGATTGTGCACTCTAATTCATCTTCTTCTTGTAGATTATGTCCTCATATTCGTAAATGGAAATTGTAAGGTGTCTAACAAGTTAAGTAAATCTTAGATCTATACAATAAAGCTACAAGAATGGAAATCAATCTTTAAAAATCATCTATCTTCTTTAATGGTTTGGAATAAGGAGTGAGACAAAGGATACTGGTGGATTTTGCTTTCAGAATGTCTTGGATTTTTTCTAAAATGCACCAATGGTTATGGGAAAAAAACTAGGGTGGGATTTTAGAAAGGGTTGTTCAGCAAGGGTTAATTGTTGGAGTAACAAGTGATTATCCATTGGTGAGCATTCGACACTAATAAAATTCATTTTAAAGGCTATCCCTATTTTATGGAACTCCTTAACATATTACTAAAGGTGTCATTGAAGCTATAAGAAAGCTATTATTTAATATTGTATGGTCCAGAAAATGTAAAAGTGACCACGTTCCATTGGTCAAATGCAAAAATGTTGCAATGCCTAAAGAGTTTGTGAGCTGGGGACTTAACAATACTCATGTATTTGGTGTATTCTTTGCATCCAAGTATTTTTGGAAAGTCATGACAAAAAATGGATTATGGAAAGATGTTCTTCAACGAACATACATACATACATGCATACATACATACATATATACTATTGTAGTCGTGGGGGTCTCATGGTTACCAGTGATACATCTTATAATATTATATGCAAGCAACCACAAAGATACAGATACAATAAACAAGATATGGAGGACGAAGCAACAAGCCCTTTATTATTCAGCAAGATATGCAGAAGAGATACAAATATCTGAACAGTCTAAGATTATCATGTAGATCGGCTCACCGGCCTATTTATACAATTGATGAACAATTACATAACTAACTACCTGTCAATTCAACAGACCGGCCCGACATGTTGTTGGCCGACACAAGCTGTCAACATATATTACAATTAATCGGATGGAGGACCTAGTCGGCAGGTCGACCTAGGCTCCTCCAACATCTCCCCCACCACAAAATCTTTCTTCGTCCCGAAGAAATGAGGAGATGCAATTATGTAACTGTGAGTAATGAATTTTGATGCTACTGTTGTGGCCGACTAGAGATGGCTGGTGCTTATTGTTGGATGCAGACTTTGACAATGGCCTCTGAGGATACTGATAGCTGATGCTGGAAGTCCTCCCAGACGTGTAATTCATTCTGGATGTCAATGGTCAGAGTGGTTAGGCTCGATAGGCTTTCCATTTTGTCTTGCGTGGATTTATCTTGTAGATTGATCAAGTCATGGCCAAATTTTAATTTTGTCGTCGGCGGTGGATAGAAGTCTATGGAGGTGTGGATGGATCTTTGCACGTTTGGTGAGGCTAACTCGGGCTTGGATGATCCATTGTTCTTCTTGTTTCTCCAATTTTGCAAGCTTTTTGTTCTCCATGATAATTTGTTCATCGATGGTTGCAATAAGTATTTCGTCGGCATTTTGTCATTGTTGATGAAGCATGTCGAGCAACTCTCTCATCCTTTTCATTTCTTGAAACACTTTTCCGTAGTAAGTATACCAATTACGCAAGACTTCAGCTACTATGGTGGATTCTTGGGTATACAGTGCGAGCAGGATGTGGGCTTCTATGAAAGACGTGTACTGATTTGTCATTAAGATAGATGTTCTGCAACCCGATCTCGTCGATTCTTGGCCAGTTGATCTCTTAGAGTCGACACGACACTCTTCACTATTGTGTAGGCTTTGTCGAGCAGGTTTTTCATGTCAGAACTCGACGATATCGGTATAACCTGCTGTGCTAAGTCCTGACACTTAGTCAAAAATGTTGTTTGTTCTTCTTGCAGTTTCTTTAGATGCTCGCGGGTTTCAATTCTTATGTGTCTTTGCTCTTTGGTGACTGCATCTGCAAGAATGTCGAGTTCGTCCTCATTTGCTTCCTGAGGATCATACGTAGCAATTGGGACAAACTGGTCTAAGTGCATAGAGAGTCGACTTTCTTGCTGGATATGCTGGAGATGTTGTTGCTGCCTCTACTTCTGATGTTCTTTCTGTTGCCTTCTCTTTTCTTTCTTCTGCTTTCTCTTCCTGCTCTCTTGTCCTTTGTCTGTGGCCTCTTTCTTGTGGTCAGGTCCCTTATTCTAGTCGACAGCTTCTGGTTGTTTTTTTGCTTCTGTCTGTTTGTTGGCGGCTTCTTGTTCTGCGCGTTCTTTGTTTGTTGTTTCTTGCGATTTCCTTTTTGCGTCAGCTTCTTCTTGTGTTGATGTGCCGACTTCTTCTGTGTGCTCTGTTGTTTGTTCTGCTGCTGAAGATGTGTGTGTTCCGTCGGCAGGGGTAGGGGATGGTAGACTAGAAGAAACTAGGGATGAGGGTGGAGTGGTCGGTAGTGCAGAAGGGGATTCTTTTGTCAGAAGTGGGTTGGGACTGCCTGCCTGAACCAATATTTATGGGGATTAAGGGGCTTCACGGAAAAATGGTTCTACTGTTTCATCGACGGGGCTAACTGCGGGTGGATTTTGGGTTTATTTTTCCACCTTCAAGTCGACGAAGAGGGGTACAAAGGATGAGGTTTCATGCACAAAGATGTGACTAGTCGGATCAATTTCTTTTTCCAGCCTGGTTTGGGTGTATCTGACAACTTGAGGTTCTAAGATGGTCGGAGGGGAAGGGTGGTTGGTCATGGGGTCATCCAGCGAGACTGAATCGGTCGGGGGGTTTGGTTCGGCTACGACCGGTTTCTTAGTGATTAGAGTTCGACAGTTGGGAAAAAGTGAGGGGAGATGGCTAATAAACGCGTTTAAGTCATTTCCGTCATGAATCTTAGCTCTTAATGGTTGAGGAAGTGTTTGTACTGATTCGGGGAGAGTAGTTGATGGTGGAAGTGAAGCGGTGGTGGCGGATAGAGGGGTCGAAAGAATTTCATCTTCCATGACAACGGTCGCCGAAGGTGGTGGTGGATTGTGGGTGAGGTCGACATGGGGTCCGACCACAGTCTTGGATTTCTTCTTTGAAGGTGTTGAATCTCGGCTCCTTTCTTCTTCCAGGAACTTCTTAAATTGCTCTTCAACAAGGATCTTGATTTTAGTTGCATCTGCTAAAATTTGTGTCGCACTATCGATGAGTTCCGCGTTATCCTCCTCTATTGGATCTTGTATAGTAAGCTTTTGTTTCCCTTTTCCTTGAACTCTGGTCTTCTTGTTCTGTCAGGCTGTGGATATTTCTTCAGCCACTCGTTGGATGTTTTCTTTTGTGAGGGAATACTCCGGGAGTGGAGTATCTGATTGTATGCTCTCGTCTGACTGTTATGCTATGCCCGGGTGATCTTGATGAGCCAACATTGCAATCCCTAAAGGATTGATGTCGACAATCTGGTCCGACTGGAGTGTAAATGTGTTTAGATGGAGTCGTACTTCATAATCTTCTTCTTTTTTCGCATCCGTTAGGGGTTCGACCATTGTGTGGTCGACTCTTTTTTCCTTTCTTGGTATTTGGAGAATTGTGTGGGACTGCCTGCTGAGATCTCCAAATATATGCTCGACCGAAGGGTAAAAGTCGAGTTCCTTTGTTGCTTCGGCTTCTCCTTCGAGATGCCAAACGGACGTGTGGTCGAGAGCCAACTGAATGTGTGCAATAGGTGGCAAGCTTTGTCGGACATTTTGTGGCACTCTCCATCTAGCTGTCTGCACTTTGAGATTTTGGAACTAGTTCTCTAGCCAAAGCTTGGCTATTGTTACTCCCAATCGGCATCCTCCATGGGTGAAAGAGCAAAAATTTTCTATCAATGGTCCTTTTTGTGCTGTAAAGTCCCTGTTTCCCATTGGTCGCAAATGTGCCATAGCGATCCAAATGATCAACTACGGGTACCAGATTTTCGACCCATCCTCCTGGCATTTGTATCATATGTTTCTTATGATTTCAACGAGGTGGTCGGCCCAGCTGTAAACCTTTCCGCGTGATGCAATGTTTTGAACAACCTCAAGCATGTCCAGTTTAAGGTCGGAACCTCGACCAGTGCTAGTTAACGCAGCCTACTAGTGCTATTTTTCACAATTATTGATGTGTACTTTGGGATCTTGTCCTTGCGTGAATAGTGGAATTATTGCTCGATTTGTTTGTTTCTTTCCTCCAAACCTTTCAACAAAATATGTCAATGCAGTGGTCCAAGTATGGAGTCTCAATTGGTGCGTATCCCACCATATTGTTGCTTAACCTATGAATGTCTCGACCAAGCTCTGCAGTCATCCTTGTTCTTCGACATTCTTTGATACTTCTTCGATGTGTATATATGGAGATTCACATTTTTTGTATCTCAGTGGAGGAATGAATGTCAAGTCATTCTTCACCGGTGCTAATGTTGGATATTCTCTTATTTTTATTTCGAATATCTTTGGTATTGTAGTGATGGAGAAGCATTGCTTTGTTTTCTTTTTGGGAATGGATTCGATTATCCGGCATTCTCTGGCTTGTAGTTCATAGTTCTCAATCTGTCAGTCATATAATTCGGCATCTGAATTGTATCGACTGATGCAAGATTTCCAAGATAGAGCTCTCCTTGTGCATCAGGTTCAGTGTAGTCTTCATTATTCTTTATTTGATATAACTGTCGGATGTCGTTATCATCATCGATTGGCTCTGTCCAAGGTTCTCCTTGAGACGGGTGAATTGGTACTATGACTTTCTGACCGTTGCCTTTGAGTTTGATTCGTTCTTTGTTGAGTGATATAGATGCCTTCATTTTTCTTCCCTAAGGTCGGCCAACTAATGTTGGGAATGAACTGGGTCCATCTTTGGGATTTATGATTTCTAATTCGACTTTTTTCATTATACCCTTGATGGATGTTTCGACATCTCTCCATACTCTGATTGGTTTGATCATACGTTGGTCGTCTAGTTTCAAGTAAATGCCCAACTCTTGTAGTTGAGGTCGACCCGTGTGCTCCCAAGTATCACAAGTCATGATATTTACTTGAGATCCAAAGTCAAGGACTACCTGTCGGACACATTATCCATTAATTTCTAGGTTGACCAGAGGATCTGCGTCATTCTTGTCTTTTTTATTTAGTCGACATATGTTTTTAGCTTGCTTTGCTTCGACAAAATTGTTTTTAATATTGCACATCAAGTCTATTAATTTTGCGACAGCTTCTTCTTTAGTTATTAAATTGACCAATTCATTAGTAGCTTCTTGCGGGCTTCATCATTATCTTCTTGGGATGCTAGTTCATGGAATATGTCAGATGCATTCTTAAATATATGTTTTTGCTTATTTGGATTCAGATAATCCTCTTTATTCATTACTTTGCTAATTTGTGGATTATCATGACCAGTTCTAGTACCTTGCCTTATTAAAATTTGAAGATTCTTCGTTCTAATTACATCAGATTTAGGAACACAGTATAAGACATTAACATTCTTTTGATTGTTAAGTTTTTCAAGTATGGGAGGGAAATCCTCCCAATAACGATCCCCTACTCCACATTTTGTACAAAATTTCAGATCTGTTCGATCTTTGTAAGGACAATCTGCACAACGATGTCCTTTGTTACGACATGTGACTCGTAAGTCTCGATTTCCATGACCTCGACCTGGGAATCCTCCTCGTCGGTTGTAGTTATCATAACGCCGATCATATCGTATGTCGTCATTCCCTTTATATCTGTCATTTATGTCATTCCTTTCATTTAGTTCATTTCTTTGTTCGACAGTAATAGTCTGGTATACTGCATGATAATTTTGTTTATTCTTTAAGTTCAAAAGACATTCTGTTATGGAATGAGAATTAACTCCACATATAGCACACCACTGAGCTTGTTTATTCTTCATGTTATATGGAGAGTCCTTTGTGGCATGTGAGTCGTACTCTTGACAAATGTCGCAGAAGCTCTTAGTCTATACAAGACGAACGTCTTGCCATCGATTCTACTGATGACATTAATATTTTGTATCCCCAAGTGTGGAGCATTTTGTACACCGGAGTTATGTTCCTCGAAGTTTGATTTCTTGGATGGATTTCTGCATGATTTCCAGTTCTTCCTTAATATATCTGTCAACAGGGACTATGGGGTAGTCATCATCCATTTCTATTTGCAAATCCTTCATCAAAGCATCTTCATATGTGGTGACGTTATGCCAACGAACATGCACATTGATCTTCCATATTAGACCAGCTACGAACCATTGGATCAACAAATTTTATTCAATGTCGTAGTCGATCCGGCTCAGTAGATATTTGGATCTCTTGTCATACTCCCTCACAATCTCTGTCGTCTTCTGCACTGTAGTCTTCAATTTTTCGGCAGCCAAGTACTTTGCATCTGGTGTTTTAAAGAAAGTTAAGAGTTGTTGTTTGATTTGAGCTTTTGTTGCATTGGGTGTTTTGTCGATGAATGTCATATACCAGGTTAGATCTCTTTTCCGCAATGAGCCAGGAAATTGTGCCATTTGTCGATCTTCATTGGTAAGGGTGTTAGCTTCCCATATCGATTGCATACAAACCAATGTCTTCTAGGATATTCATCGCCTTCATAAAAAGGAAGGTGTGTTGTTGTGTGCACCATGTCTGCTACGACTTCGACCTCTAAATTTACTGGTGGCGATGATGGATTGCCTCTGGAGATAGAATTACTTTCTTGAATAACTTCGACAGGTACTATTTCTAAATGTGTATTGACAAGTGTTAGAGCTTGTTCTTCACTTCCAATGACAATTTCTTGAACTTCGGTCAGTTCTTCAATGGTTATCGGATGTCGGCCTCCTTCAATCGCTTCTGTCGAAATCCAGATAAAATTTTGCTCAATCTGAATTTCGCTTCTCCTCGAATTTTTCGAAGAACTCAATGAATCACTTAATGATGGAAGTGGTAGGGGGAGACCTTCTGCACGATCTGAATAGAGTAGATGAAAACTTATGTTTGAGAATTCGGGTTGAAAAGTGACCCAGTTCCCTTCTTCTGGTCGATGAATCAATAATCTGTCGATTTCATCACCTTCATTGTTTCGTCAGCTCCAGATTCCTGACTGACCAGCATGAATTCCTAAATCCTCTTCAACAATATTTTGTACTTGAGCACTCTAAGTTAGCTGCAGTGGGGAATGCGGTGTTATGGTCTCGAGTATGTTCAATTTGGGAGCTTCACGATGCTTGATCCAAAAATCTTCCTCCATTGGCAACATATATTCATCAACGCCCTCTTCCTCTCGAACTCGACTCGACTCTGGCGGATTTCCTTCTGCATCTGTCACTATTCTCGACTTTCATTTTTTCTAGAGCACACTAATTTTCTCCCTCAGTTATTCACGCTGCTTTCGTCACTTTTCCTGTTTAATCTTTTGGTTGTTTGGTGTGCTTTTGTGGCTCATTGTTCTATTTTTGTCGAATTTTTCAAAATTTTTACTGCTGGTCATATCGTCTTTTCATCTGCTGACTTTCGTCATACATCTAATCCATCAGGAACATGTTTGGATACCCCCCCAATGTCGTCCCGAAGCTCTTTTAGGTAGCTGGTGAAGCACGGTACTTCACTTGTTTAGTAAATATTCCCATTCTTGTTCTTGTACAAATCTTTCCCACTTTATTTCCTTTTCTTCCCAATTCGAGTTCGGGAGTGGTGGCGACAACAAGGGTTGAGTCTCGACAATATGCACTACGTCTTTGTCGATCAGGAACTTGAATAGAAGTGTCGATAGAGAACAAAGAAACTGGTGGGTAAGGTCGTTGTAAAACCTTTTCCTCATGTTGTCGACGTACACTCATTCTTCAACAACACATTCTTCATAGAACTTGTCGGCAATTTTTTCGCACCATTCTGAAAGATTTGTACGGCCTTCATTGATCAACGTTTGAATTAATTGTCCTCTTTTTCATCTGCTCGTCTTTTCATCCAGGAGTTTCTTCAATGCGAATGGTGTGGACTCTACGAATTTCTCATGCATCTCGGAAAAGAAATTTTCTCTTGCTTGAACAATAGTCAACTTGTTTCTTTTGGCATAATTTTGCAGGTAATTTATCTTCCTCTCCCACCAATCCTTGATTTCTTGATTTGATATCATTTGATCATGCTCATTGTCATTTTATGTATGCATCACCAGCAACAAAACCAATGTTGTAGTTGCGGGGGTCGCATGGTTACCAATGATACATCTTATAATATTATATGCAAGCAATCACAAAGATACAAATACAATAAACAAGATATGGAGGACGAAGCAACAAGCCCTTTATTATTCAACAAGATATGCATAAGAGATACAAATATCTGAACACTCTAAGATTATCATGTAGATCAACTCACTAGCCTATTTATACAATTGACGAACAGTTACATAACTAACTACCTGTTGGTTCAGCTAACCCACCCGACATGTTATTGGTCGACACAAGCCATCGACATATATTACACTTAGTCGAATGGAGGACCTAGTCGGTAGGTTGACCTAGGCTCCTCCAAAACATACATACATACATACACACACACACACACACACATATAGATCCATGCTCTTTTTTAGAATGGACTTACAATCTAAGTACAAGTACAAGAAAATGCTTCCAATCATTGGAAAGCACTAGTGAAATAATTTCCAATAATTGGAGACTCTTTAGCTTGGAAAGTTAGCTTATGAAATAAAGTGAGAATGGTCCCTGATGTTATTACAGATGTGGTGATAGATTCATCTTGTCAAATGATATGATTGAAGCTTTTCAACAAAGGGGCTTCTTTTTGTTAACCCAAGTTGCAAATGAAGGTTCAATAGATATTTGGTAACAAGAATGACGATCTACAACCTATTTGGGATTAGAAGGAGATCAGATTAATGACTAGAATACTTATATCCACTAAACATTAGATTGAAGGATGAACTAAACTCTTTGGCTTGGACCAAGAACAAAGGTTTTGGGTGAGTTTAAAACCAAATCAAGTTACAAAGTCATGTTTGAAACTATAAATATAAAGACATGCTAATGGTGGAAGAACATATGCAAAAGGAACCAAGGAATTTGTGTGTCCTTATGTGGTTAGCACTTATGATTAGAACACTGACATGTGAAATGCCATATTTCATGAACAAACATTTCCCTAGATTTTGTATGTTATGTAGAAATGATAGGGAAATAAATGTACACATTTTCATCAAATGCCCATATGCTTAGGCATTGTGGGAGGATCTAAATATTCTTATCGAGGTGGAAAATGAGTGGGATGGAAACAATATAGAGAATGTGTGAGAGCATGGTTTGATAAAAAAGAATTAAATATATTTTGAGCTCTTCCTTATCTAGTACTATGGTGTCTCTAGTTGGCAAGGAACTTTACATATTTGACAACAAATTCATCCTATACTTTCAAGTATATGCCCATATTTCAGCTATGACATTTAACTGTTTCTTAGAAGACACAATAACCTCTCAACGACATATTCCTATGTTACAAATTGACAAGTCATATTGTTGGGGTTTCTTTGATGGAGCATATCGAAGCGATATGAATTTTTGTAGTGTTGGCAAAGTTCTTTTCTTTTCATAGGGTCATTTTAGCAAATTTAAAGAAGGGCTTGGAGTTGGATCAAACAACAAAATCGAACTTTTGTCATTAAAATTATTATTAAAGTGTGCATTAAAAATAAACATCTCAATGTAATAAGTCTTTGGGGACTTAGATTTGGTTATTTCATGGATGAAAGGGGCTTCTATTCTTCACAATGTCATGTTAAGATTTATGGGGGAGAATTTGAAAGTGGCCAGTTCACATTTTGATCACATCATGTTTTCCCATGTTTTCATAGAACTGAATACAATTGTCTATTCTCTATCCAAAGAAGGACAAAGAGTGGAAGAATACAAAATGATTTTAGGTGAGTTTCAGGATGGATCTACAATGACTTCGAACAACTCATACAATCTAGATTCTCTCTCTTGTTTATTATTTTGTTTGGGATATTTTGTCATTAGATTAGTGAATATGTTTTTTCTACTATAATTTTATGAAGTAATTACATTTTTGTAATATGTTGAGGCTTGGTATGCCAAGATTATGGATTGCTCTATTTTTTGTGATCCCTATGAGACATTATTAGCCAAAATTCTATGAATCAAGGTGTGAAAGTTAATGTGAGATTATTCCAAATGTGTATTGTTTTGATAATTAAAATAGAACTATTATAATAATAAACAATGATGAAAAATTTATAGGGTATGGGGATACTACACACTAGGGATGGATTGCACATGCAAAGTCAAATATACAGAAAAATACATTTCCATAAAAATGATGTTTAAATGAGTAACGATGTTTGATTTTTATTTAATGATACCTTATATTTTATTGTTGGAGTACCATGATTAGAGTTAGAGATGATGAAACTATCATTTCTAGGACATGTCACTCCTAGAAATCTCAAGTAACATGTAAGAGCACTATCGATTGGGAATTGAGCATGGACTAATGAAGGTAAACTCTAATTGATTTGTTGTTGTACTGATATATCTTGGTTGATAATGTTTGATTGATTGACTACAAGTGAGGTGAAGACCCTTTTAATAGAACTTTACATTAACTTATTGGTGAATCACTGATGATTGTAATTAATATCTCTCAACTAACTTAAGGAGGTGAAGGCCCTTTTAATAGAACTCTATATTAACTTAGTGGTGAATCACTAATAATTGTAATTAATATCTCTCAACTAACTTATGGACATCCATCAACAACTAACTACGCTGCATGCATTATTAATATTAGCAATTGGCATGCAATTAACTTAATGATGACTCACTAATAACTTGGACATTTGAATAATAAAGTTATAAATAAAATAACATATAATAAAATATCAAATCTTCATAATTAAAAGTTTTCAAATTATTGAAAAAAATTTGTGCCTCTTTTTATTTTGTAGTCAAAAGATATTAATGCAAAATTATCTTCATAGTCCACAATTTTGTGATTTTAAAGTTAACATGGGGGTTTACAATTATCAAAAATTTTCCTAAACGGATTGAAACTATGGAACATAACAAAGGGTGTGCATCTGAGTGGGCCCAATGGTTAAGAACATGTGTGATCTCCATGGAGGTCATAGGTTCAATTCTGGAAGGGGTAGAGTTGCACATATTGAGCCGTCATAGTGAAGCTGAAAGGGTAGGAATCCCCTTGATGTGAAGTCTCATCCCAAGACGATCTATGATTTATTGGTATATTTAGCTTGCAAGTTGTTTTATATACTCCTAGAAGGTTACTAAGCTCCCAAGATTTAAAAAAAACATAAAGCATACCATAAGTTTGGAATCGCTCAATTTCTTTACAGGACATTTGTAACAAATTAAAATTAAATATAATGAAAATATGGAACATAACATAGGACACAAGAGAGGTTCGGAATCACTCAATTTATTTACTTGACATTTGTAACAAATTAAAATTAAAAAAGAAAAGTTACATGGGAGCAAGTCCTTAAAAAATGTTTTTCTATGAGACTAAATTTCGTTGAATTATAAATTTTAATGGATTTGATATGACATAAATGTTGTAAGGTAATTCAAATGTTCAAGGTTAGTGGTGAATTTTATGTCATATCCGACATAGAGTTTTGTTTCTCTTTACCTTTTCCTCAATACTTGAAATCTAGATTTTTTTCCATAGAAAAAAGTTTTTTTTTATAGTTCATGAACTAGTTGTCAGATAAATCATGTTGCACATTTGAATATTCTTGAAATATTTGCTCATAAGTGAAATTGATTTCCTTCTGCCACCATCATATGGTATTTCTCTTACATGGTTATTTTTGTTGTTGTTAACCATATTTTTTAGATAATATATCTTTATCCGAAGACACAAATACATGAAACTTTAGTATTTCTAGAGTTATGGAGCTAGACTCCTTGATGATAATTCCATGTATTTGATGGCGTTATACTAAAGATGAATTAATTCATTTTTCTAAATGAATATTAATACTATCACATGGAATACTAATCTATACTCAATGGCAAGTCATAACAAGTGCCATAGCATGGCAATGTCCCTGTCGTTTGATAAAAAAGATTGAATTTGATATATTGTTAAAGATTGAATTTATTTGATTGTCCATGTATAGTTTTATAGGTTTTTGGACTAAAAATAGTTTTATTGTTCATGTATAGTTTCAACACATTGTAGTGCTCCATTAAGTACTGCTAATGTCTTATTTGTGCTAGCTTGGGCTTAGGTTTTGTTGTCGCCTTTCACACACCTGGGGGTTACGTGGAAGAAATATTCAAGCCACTAAGTGTGTGCTTGGGGGAAATCTTCCACTACAAGGAAAGGAGGAAAGCTTCCACTACAAGGAAAATGCCCTTTAGTGGAGGTTATAGCGTATGCTCCTAAGAAAAGAGCCCAGATATTTGTTTCTAGCGGAGGTTAGTAGCGGAGGCGAGTGACCAGAGGTTTTAGCGAAAGTTTTTACTTCGATGCACTTTGAACATAATCACACCAATGCGTATCTAACCTAAATGCACCGATGCATTCACAAGTGAGTCCTAATTTGTCACACCACGACCCAAAAAAATATTTACCAAACCAAAATAATTTCCAAATAACATAGCGGTGTGTTACATCACATGCACCCGCACCAGTGCATTACGTAGAAACAACTGCACTACCTACTTTTTTATTTAAAAAATAAAATATTTAAGTAAAAAACTAAACACAGTGCATTCATTAACGCTAATCACCCCGGTGCGTTTCATCAAACCCTAACTCACCAGACATTATTTTATAATCTATTTTCTTAAAAAAAATATCTCGAAAGTCTACAATGGTGCGTCCTTAGTTAAACACACCGGTGCATTCCCAAGCCCGTAACGCACTGCCATTCGATTTATTGAAAACAAAAAAATATATAATTCATAATCGACAAAATATTTTAAAACCATTCCCGGTGTGCTAACTTCTCTTTACGCACCGGTGCGTGTTTATAAACAAAATGCACTGGAATGCATTTTATTAAAAAAATTATTTTATTTTAACATCGGCTAATTCCAGTGCATGTGACCTTGGATCGCACCGGTGCGCGTTGATAAAGACAACGCACCAGAAAGCATTTTATTAAAAAAAAAAAATTAGTTTAACGTCATCTAATTCTGGTGCATGTGACTTTGGATCGCACCAGTGTAGGGTTTAATAAAAAAAAATTATTGAGGCCGAAAAATCATTTTTACCCCACTTCAGTGCGTCTGAGCTCCTCTGCACCGTTGTTTCCCTTCACTTACATGGATTCCCTGACATCCGTGGTCCATGTGGACGCATCATTATATTCTATTGGTGGTTCGGTTCATTTGAATTTTTCCAAACCCTTTTGGAAAATTTTAAATTTACCATACATCGCCAATATGCCTCCCCGATGGGCCGTTCAACAAGTAAAATGTTTACTAATTCAAAAAGTATTTATTTAGCGGTTAAGTTTTTAAAATTTACCCTTAAATTTACATTTTTTAATTTTAAATTTTTTCGCGGTGCATTCGAAAAATCTGGCTCGCACCGCTAAACAGTGCACCTTGTAAAATTTTACAGGTTGCACCGCAAGCGATGCAAGCCGAACGACTTGAACGCACTGCTAAGTACGAAAAAAAATAAAACCCATAAATGGTCACCAATGCATTACACATTTAAGAGCACCGGCCTTTTGGTGCCCGTAAATGTAATACACTCACCGGTAACCACACCATTTATAAAAATAATAATAAGTGTTTAACGGTGCACTTATGCTACTCATGCACACCGGATGTCAGTGTAATGATGTGGCATAAGTGCACCGTTGATACACCTCCTAAAACACTAAATTATCATAGACACTGGTGTGTTTAGTACAATAAAGGGCACCGGAGTTCCGGTGCTTGTTATTGTATAGAACACCGGTAATGGTACAATAAAACCTAATCATTTGTACGGTGTGTGTATGTCACCTCATCGCACCTGGAATGGTGCAATTACGTGAAATAGGCGTACTAGTGACACTTTTGATAAACATGTGAAAACACAATTAACGATGCTCTTATGTCACGTCAAGGGACCGGTGGTACAGTGTGCTGACGTGGCATAGGCACATCGTAAACATATTTAAAATAATTTATAATTTTTAAATTCGACGTGTTTGCATAATGGTGCGCTAATAAGACTTAGGCACACCGTCAAATTCAATTTTAAATTTTTGATATATAACCCGCGGTGTGTCATATATATCGTAGCGCACCGCTTACAGACCTGTGAACACACAACTATCGGTGCTCCTATGTCACGTCAAGGCATCGGTTCATGGTGCACTGATGTGGCATAGCCGCACTATGGATATGTTTCAAATAGTTTATTGTTGTTTAAATTCGGTGCGTTTGAATAACGGTGCACTAATAACATTAAGGCACACCGTCGAAATTAATTTTAATTTTTTTTATATATAAGTGGTGATTCATAGATATTGTAGCGCACCGCTTCTCGGTGCTTCCAGTATATAAACGCACTTGTGATGGTGCGTTTCAAATATTTATGGCGCACCAATTTTCTTTTATTGGAAAATATTTTAATATTTGATTTTGGTAGATATAATATTGTTATAATTCTTTTATATGTATGCTTATGATACTTATTTATATTATATGTGAAACATAGAAGTGATCGCTGTGAGGCACAACAACATTGCGAGGCAGAGGTATATCGATACAACTTCCACAGAGAGTGGGAGGCGAGGGAGAGTGAGAGAGATTTATACCCTTGTCCCATTACGCCTCAGACTAGACACCTCTTGAGAGTTGTTGACCTCCTCAAGTTCTATGAGGAGGCGACATCACTCAAGGGGAACAATACACTGTTGACCCAGTTGATCGCACGCTAGGATAATTTTAGGCAGGCCTTTCGAGTTGGTCATGATGAGTGGTTCTATACCACTGAGGAGGACATTTAATTTATCACCAAGATATCTAGGAGAGGTGAGGACCTTCCTTATTTTGTTGAGGTTCTAGCTGGAGTTGTAGCAGCGACTCAGCAGGTATATGTTCAGAGATATGTTGATGACAACATCTTTGATCCTTCTCAGTTTCAGGTGCGTGGTGGGAAACTTTCCATTGTTGCTTTGGTTAGAGAGGATGTGAGGCACCTCTCTTTGTTGGTGATGACTATCACACATTACACCACTGATGGGAAGTGCATTAGCCGCCCTTTATTATATTATGTTGATTCTTTAGTGCAGGAACCTAGATGCATTAGGTGGTCTGCTATTTTTATACGCCAGTTTTGTTATGATCTCAATCGATGTTGTGCGTGTATTGGAGGGAGGGAAAACTTCCCCTTCGGTTCAGAGTTGTTTTGTCTATTTTTTGAGATATTTCCAGCGACTAGGATATCTTTTGACCGGTGCCCTCCTAGCTTGATGACATATGTGCATATGCGCATGTGGGGGAAGCCAGAGTTTAATGTGAGGATCATTGTCGATGTGATTGACATGTTAGGCGGTGAGGACCAACTTCAATTAGATATGGTTGCATATCCATATGCGGGGTTGGATTGGAGAGGGTGTACCAACATCTTCTTCACTTAGGATGAGCCACCTAATCAAAGAGGTAAATTTAAAATTATGTTTAGTTTAATCTTTTTTCATTTTATTCTCATTATACTTATTGCAAATGAAATATGTTTTAAATTGTTATATTAAATTCATGTTTAATGAAATTGTCTAATTATTATTGTGTACTATATATTTTACAGATATTGGCACTTTTGATGGTGATGTGGGGCCTCCTCCACTGCAGGCTGATGAGGATGAGGACATACATATGCAGGATCAACCAAAGGTGCCTCGTCTACCCATACCTGGCCTTTGACGGAGGCCTGACCAGAGGTTCAGACAAGATATTGCAGATAGGCTGGCTAGATTATTAGCTGATTGAGGGGTTCGGCCTGTTCCTGTCAGGGAGATTCAGAAGCAGGACCGATATGTTGAGAAATGGAGGATGATTCCTGTTGATATGAGGATATTGATGTAGCATATTGTTGGTGCTTGCATTATTTTGGATGACATGCCTCATGGTAGTTCATAGTCTGATGAGGGAATATATCCTCGACCTCCTAGTCCACCTTCTTCTCCATCAGCTGCTTCAACTGGTGGGGGAGCCTCCACCTCCACTGCACCTCCTCATCGACCTCTGTTGATGTATATGTAACTTCGGAATGTATTTCACATATATGTATATTGTATTCCTATAGAGATGGTATTATTCCTCTATAAGGAAGTGTCGTCATTTATATTGTAAGTGTCGTAACTTATACTTGATGGGTTATTAGACCACCTTGTTTGGGGTCGGCCCTGTATAAGTCATGTGGGTCAAAGGGTTATTAGAACACCCTATTGGGGGTCGGCCATGTGGGTCAAAGGGTTATTAGACCACCCTATTGGGGGTCGGCCCACTCAGCATTATGTTATGTGGTTAAGTTCGAGCTGACATGAGTTAGGTAAAAAGGCAACTCAAGTCAAGTATAAATAGAGTGCGGGAGGCACTCTATTTACTCACTCACTTCTCACACATGCTCTCAAGGAGGAGAGGCGCACTTATGGAGGAGGAGGACTGCTGCTAGGTTATGGCTATCTCTCTTGGTTGGTTGTATCATTGCTCTATCTATCTCTGAGGAAGTTATTGGGGTTTTTCACCTTTATGGTTTTCCCCAAGTAAATCTTTGTGTCTCTTGTGTGCTTGCATTATTGTCTCCATGATTGATATGCTGTAGATATGCTGTACATGTTGTTCTCTCAGTTAAGATCCTAGATCAGATTGAAGTAAATTCAGAAAATTCAACATGGTATCAGAGCTAGCCTGAAAGAAGGCATGATATGGCATGTATGACACTTGTTGCACTTACGATGCTAGGGCTTGATATAGCAAAAACTAGTCATCGTAGCACTTTCACTATAAATCTTTTTTGGAGAAGTTTTCGGATCTGAAATTGTTACAGGCCGAAGCTAAGATCTCCAGGTATCTTGTGTCCAAAGGACAACCTCTAATTTGTTGTACTTTGTGATTTATGATCTGTACAATATAGGGTTTCTGCCTCTTCCAGATCTGAGTCAAAATCAGGTGACCTTGGGAAAAAGGTCATATCTTGGGCTAGGAAGCTCCAAATGAAATTTCGTAAAAAGTGACAGGTAGTACACAGTATGTACTATCTCAGAAAACGTTTTCAGAGGCCGAAGTTGAACCAGTGACACGTGGCACGCCGTACAAGTTCGCTCTCCTGTATTATCCCATAAACAGGTCACGTTGCGACATTTGGAATAACTCTCTCTCAGAGAGTCCAATTGAGGTCAGACCTGTCAGGATGGAAAGGTGACAGGCCGAGCTATCTCAGAAAACTTTTTCAGAGGCCGAAGTTAAAACAGTGACACGTGGCACGCCGTACAAGTTAGCTCTCCTGTATTTTCCCAAAACAGGACACGTTGCGACATTTGGCATAACTCTCTCTCAGAGAATCCAATTGAGGTCAGACCTGTCAGGATGGAAATATAACAGGTCAGGCTATCTCAGGAAACGTTTTCAGACCCTGTGGATCAAAAATTTCGGAGTTACACCAGAAACAATCAGGTACATATTTCTGTCAAAACAGAATTATTTTTTGGTACCTTCATTCATGGCTTCCGGAATTTAGGGCTTTGGAGAAAGTTGGAATTTTTGTAATCGGAGACCACGGCTGGATGCTACTCATCAAAATATAAATTTAGAGACCAAGATAAGAATTTTTGGTTGGGCAGAAGGCCGGGCTTGATTAGACCCTAGTTCGGGACTTTGATCAGAAAAGTGGAAAATTAGGGCTTCTGTAAAAATGGGAATTTTTGAAATCTGTGACCACGGCTGGAAGCTCCTCAGAAAAATAGAAGCTTAGAGCTTTGGATCAAACATTTTTATTGGGAAGAAGAGTGGGCTTCATCAAACCCCAGTTCAGGGTCACGTCCAGTGAATCCGGAAGTTTCAAAGGCAAAATTGAGGAGTGAAACTTTGCAGTCTTCAAATTTTGAATATACCAGCTTGATCAGCTCATCAAGACACATATTTCTATCCTGTTAGAAGGTTGAAATTCAAAGTTTGAATTTTTGGGGTTTCTCTGACAAACCCATATCCAGCTCAAGGTCCAGTTCTTGCAAATCAAGTGGATTGGGTTAATCCTAGAAGAAGATGGATTGATCACCTGCATAAGTGAAAGAAGTTCCTGTCTCAAAGGGAGATGAGGATAAGACCTTACATAAGAAGATTACAAGCGATCTCGACAGGTATGACTCATCGAGGTATGTTTCGATATTTGTCCATGATTAAGTTTATGGTATGTTTGTCTTCATGTTATTACGGTTAGTACAATTTTGATTTTAGATTTGTTGTATCACCTTAACAAAATTATGAATGCATGATAGAAGATATTCATTGGTTAGGGTGTTGACACTTATGATTGTACTAATGCATTATGGTGTTGTATGAGGTTTATGTTGTCTACTAACATGAAAGGTACACCAAGAAAGAGAGATCATGTTCTGGTCCAAGAACATATGATCATGATAACATGAGGACAAAGATTCATCCATTGTCATGGATCTCATACAAGATCCATTCACGAGGTATGTATAACTTGGTTTTATAATGGTTAACTTATGAGACATGCAGGTTACTAGCACAAGTCACTGAAGAGAACCAAAAGACATTATACGGGTATGTTAGACATAACTAGCTAACATGATAATCCAGGTATGTTTTTCCTATATCAAGCTAGATTCCTACCTTGGGTTAGGATATTATACTATCCCGTTGTTGATAATGATTATTCATGAAGTCATAGGTTTGAATAATCATGATTGTATGCATATTATGTTTCTTACCATAATTGATGATATAACTAACCAGAAGAATCATGATGGTATAGGTTTGAATAATCACAGGTTTTATGCATTTTATATCTCTTATCTTGATTGATGATTCAACTAACCTGAAGAGTCATAGGCTTGAGTAATTATAGGTTTAGACATGTTATGCTTCTTATGATTTGACTAACCATAAGAATCCTACATAAACCTTGAATGCTAATGCTTATTATTTCTGATTGAAATGATCATGAGTATACATGCTTGAGATTATTGTATTTTAATAGTATACTAATGAATGTATGATTTTATATGAATCATGATACTAATAAGCATGCATAGGGACCAAGGATGAATATGAGTTCAAGAACAGGTAATTCAGGAAGCAAAGATCAAGAGGGAGCACACTATAGTTGCTCCTGCCAGAAAGCAAAGGAGCACACTCCAGTTGTTCCTGCAATAAAGAAAAGGAGCACACTTCAGTAGTTTCTACAAGGATGCAGATATTCAAAGGGAGTTGACCATCTCTCTACATCCCACAACAGAAAGGTGTAGAAGAAGCTACTTCAGATTAGGACTCCAGCAGCTCCTGCAAGGAAGCGAAGACTCAGAGGGAGTCCACCCAACGAACAAACAAAGATAAGTATTTGAATTGTCATTTATTAAATAATACTGTTCAATAAATGTATATACTGATGTTCCTAGAATTAGGTTGTGTATTATGCATATTAGAATAATTGCATTGATTAACAGTATACTCCTAATATGCATGGGTAAGTGTCCTATGGCACTGTACAACATTCCATTGCTACTTATCTAGAATGAAACCTCTTTGCTGACATGTTGGGAGTTGTGCACACTCTTAACAATGTTCTGGTAGAGATTGGAAGGCATCTAGAAAGTTACGGGATATGGATAAATGTTGTATTGAAGCATTGGCTAAGATAATTGCATGACTGTATGGCATATTTCTTTATGTGTAAGAATTTGTTCTAAAAACTATAAGATGTTTTCTAATCATGCAATTTAACTTGTTGTGTAGGAAAGATCATATGCCATCTCCTACAAAAGGACTACAACATTTGTTCCAGCAAGAAAGATATCTATTGAAGATATTGAAGTTCCCAGGATCTGGGATGAAGAAATGGAATGCCATGATCCGTAGATCATGAAGAAGATGTTTGGGATGCAGTCCCAAGACCTGACAGGGAGTCATATGTATGCAGATTGAAGAAAGCCTTGTATGGATTGAAGCAAGCTCCCAGAACTTGGTATGGTGAAGATAGATTGATTGCCGACACACAGCGGAAGCTTACTACCGAGTTCGAGATGAAGAACTTGGGGATGATGCACTATTTGTTTTTGGCATGGAGGTGTGGCAAAGTGCAGATAGAATCTTCCTTGGACAAGGGAAGTATGCAGTAGAGATCCCAAAGAGGTTCGGGATGATGGATTGCAAGGCCATGGCCACACCTATGGCATCGAATCTGAAGCTTCTATGTGATGCTTCATCTGAGTCAGTTGATGTCTCTATGTATCGTCAGATGATTGGGTCCTTGATGTACCTGACGAAGACGAGACCAGACATTTGCTTTGCTGTGAACACATTGAGCCAGTTCCTGACGGATCCGAGAAGTGTTCACCTGGTTACTGTAAAGCATGTTCTGAGGTACCTGAAGGGTACAGTGGATTATGGGCTCAGGTATGAGGCGAATCAAAAGTTTAACCTGGAAGTTTATGTTGATTCAGATTGGGCTGGCAGTGCTGCAGACAGGAAGAGCACATCTGGGTGCTGCTTCAGTATGGGATCATGTGTGATCTCTTGGTTTAGCAGGAAGCAGTCCTGCGTAGCACTGAGTACAGCTGAGGCAGAGTATGTTGCAGCCTGTTCAGCTAGTTGTGAGGCAGTATGGCTACGGAAGCTACTGTCTGAGTTATTTGATCTCCTGTTGGAGGCTACTGGTATCTTCTGTGATAACCAGAGTTGTGTGAAGCTGTCTGAGAACCCAGTGTTTCATGACAGGTCGAAACACATAGAGATCAAATATCACTATATCAGGGATATGGTGCAGAGAGGAGCTGCGAAGCTCCTGTATGTTGCGACGGACGAGCAGATTGCAGATGTGCTGATGAAGCCACTAGCCAGGGTGAAGTTCGAGTACTTCAGAGAGAGGCTTGGCGTGCTTCAGATCAAGGATACTTCGAGGAAGAAGTGATGGACACATTTGCTGAAGCCATTCCAAGCATGTTGGAAGGAGGATCCTTCACATGGCTGTGGATGTAAGCGCTGGATGATGAGCATCAGGATGATGTTCTGGTTTCTGCTTGGATATGATCAGTTGGATCATTTTATGTATGTATGTATGCATCATGTTGGATGCTTGGACCATGTATCTTTATATGTATCAGGTGGATACATTGTATGATCAGGTGGATCATGTATGGTGATATGTATCATGTATTTGTATTTGTATCAGGTGGATACATTGATGATCAGGAGGATCATGTATGATGATATGTATCAGGTAGATACTTGGTATGCATCAGGTAGATGCATTGATGATCAGGAGGATCATGTATGATGATATGTATCATGTATTTGTATCAGGTGGATACATTGATGATCAGGAGGATCATGTATGATACTTGGTATGCATCAGGTAGATGCATTGATGATCAGGAGGATCATGTATGATGATATGTATCATGTATTTGTATCAGGTGGATACATTGATGATCAGGAGGATCATGTATGATACTTGGTATGCATCAGGTAGATGCATTGATGATCAGGTGGATCATGCAGCAGGATGTTGCAGTGATGATCAGGATGATCATAGATGACGAGCTTCAGGATGTTGCTCCAGATGACATGCAGCAGGACGTTGCAGTGATGATGATCAGGATGATCATGGATACATCAGGATGATGTATGGTGAGTATCAGGTTGATACTCTATGGCCGTGGATCAGGTTGTGCAGATGAGCATGTAATTCGTTGCCCTGGGAGATTTGCAGATGGTCTTTCGAGGTTTTTCCTATGGCATGTAATTCGGTGCCCTGGGACATCTGGAAAATGCTCTTTCGAGGTTTTGCTCTGGGAGGACATGTAATTCGTTGCCCTGGGAGATCTGCAGATAGTCTTTCGAGGTTTTGCCTATGGCATATAATAGCGCCCTGGGATATCTGGCAGATGCTCTTGCGAGGTTTTGTCCTATGGCATGTAATTCGTTTCCCTGGGAGATCCGATAGGTTGGGCTGTGTGCCCGTAATCAGTCCTGGGATGCTCTTGCGAGGTTTTGCCATGACCACATGTAATTCGTTGCCCTGGGAGATTTCAGGTCGGAGTTGTGTACCCGTAACATCCTGAGATGCTCTTGCGAGGTTTTGTGGTGGACCACATGTAATTTGTGCCCTGGGAGATTTCAGGTCGGAGATGTGTACCCGTAACATCATGAGATGCTCTTGCGAGGTTTTGTGGTGGGGTCACATGTAATAGCTCCCTGGGAGATCCTACAGGTCGGAGTTGTGTACCCGTAACATCCTGGGATGCTCTTTCGAGGTTTTGTGACGCACGTAATAAGTCCTGAGGATTCCACAGTATGGCCAGTGATGACGAAGACCTGCAGGTGGTGGGCCTACATCCAGTATGAAAAAGGACTGGCTCTGTAGAACTTCCTATGACGAGTAGATTCAGAGATTGATTGAGATAGCAACAGCAGTGACGATGATGATGACTCGATGACGATTATCCAGTGACGATGATCCAGAGAAGATGACTTGTGCTAGAAGAACTGTGCTGAGAAATACCTTCCTAGTTAAGAGGGAGTGTTGATGTATATGTAACTTCGGAATGTATTTCACAAATATGTATATTGTATTCCTATAGAGATGGTATTATTCCTCTATAAGGAAGTGTCGTCATTTATATTGTAAGTGTCGTAACTTATACTTGATGGGTTATTAGACCACCTTGTTTGGGGTCGGCCCTGTATAAGTCATGTGGGTCAAAGGGTTATTAGACCACCCTATTGGGGGTCGGCCATGTGGGTCAAAGGGTTATTAGACCACCCTATTGGGGGTCGGCCCACTCAGCATTATGTTATGTGGTTAAGTTCGAGCTGACATGAGTTAGGTAAAAAGGCAACTCAAGTCAAGTATAAATAGAGTGCGGGAGGCACTCTATTTACTCACTCACTTCTCACACATGCTCTCAAGGAGGAGAGGCGCACTTATGGAGGAGGAGGACTGCTGCTAGGTTATGGCTATCTCTCTTGGTTGGTTGTATCATTGCTCTATCTATCTCTGAGGAAGTTATTGGGGTTTTTCACCTTTATGGTTTTCCCCAAGTAAATCTTTGTGTCTCTTGTGTGCTTGCATTATTGTCTCCATGATTGATATGCTGTAGATATGCTGTACATGTTGTTCTCTCAGTTAAGATCCTAGATCAGATTGAAGTAAATTCAGAAAATTCAACAACCTCCACCTCCTACTCTTACACCTTATACATCTCATCAACCCCCTCCTCCACCATGTCCTTGACCTCCATCACCTCCTTCATCATCTCCTCCACCTCCCCCTCCTTCGACAGATCCAACATCTGATATTTTAAACCTATCCGACCAACCAACCTATATTGATCCATCACCTCCTTCATCATTTCCTCCACCTCCCCCTCCTTTGACGGATCCACTAGTCCCCTCAGTTGTGGAGATAATGCTTAGATCGGGTGGGATGATCAATATTCCTAGAGATCACGTCTTTTATAATAATCTATATGATATATTATTTCCTAGAAGAGGTATTGATCATGCCTCTAGCTCTACCACTGGAGGTGTCGATACATTTGGTGGGTCAACAGATAGTAGTGGTGATGATATGGTTCAGGGGGTGGACTAGACATGTATATATTTATATCTAACATCTATCATCATTTTGATGCTATTGTTTATATATATATATATATATATATATATATATATATATATATATATATGCAATTTTCCATTTTGTAGATGTTGATGTTGATGATTATGTTGATGGTCATGATGTTATGTCAGGTTAGGTTCAATGATGTTCATTAGATGTTTGTGTTTTCCATTTTACATACGTTGATGCTGATGCTTATTTATATGTTGATGATAATGTACTTGTGTATGTTAGGTCAATTTCGATTATGTTAGAAATTGGAACTTGTGTTTTGTTACATGTTATTGTTAGATCATATGTGTGTTAGATGATGTTTAAATCTATAATATGTATATGTTAGATTAATATGCAGTAACGTAATGTTTATGATGGTACATTCATGCTTATTTTTATTACTTTTATGTTAATGATGGTATGATGGTGTTTATGTTTATATTTGTTAGATGGTGACAATGATATTAATGATGATATGTTTATGTTTACATAATATAATTGCAAAAATATCATTGAATTAAATATGTTTATGAATTTTGTATTGATAATGAATGAAGTTGTGACAACTAGCTATATGATTTATGTTAATGGTTGTATAATTTCTCATAGTACCATGTTTATGAACACACACACACACACACATATATGAACATGAATATGACCTATCAATGTATCATTCAATATTTTTAATTTGTTGGCAATAGCTCAATTTACAATGAAAAATATCAAATCTTTAATAGGAAGAAAAAAAATAGTTAATTAAAAGAACACCATTTTCTCTCAACTAATGTAAAGCCACAACTTGCATTCTCAAAATATATTATTATTATTAATCATTAAGTTGATTTGATGATCTTCACACTGAGTTTTTATCTCTTATTCTCATTCATAAAACAGTTGCAAACATTTTCAATTATAATGCTTAGCATTATTTAAGACAAAAACATCATGAAATACAAACATTCAAATATTGATCATGTAGATATTAGAGAGCACATTAAATTTTGTTGTTATAAATTTCATTGTTATCAAGGCCATAAATTAAGTCATTGTAGAGGTCAAGTACACTACTAAAAAAGTTGTTAGATTTACAATCTCCACCAAGGTTTCAAACGTGTCATTTTCTATCTTGGAGTTAACATTATAAATACAATAAAAAAATACGAAAACATTACATTATAACAAAAATTCAATTTAACTTAATCATATAATAAAAAACCATTACATTCTAACAAAAATGTCATAAATTAATGCAATTATAATTCTTACCATTATTTATAACAAAAACATCATGAAATACAAACATTCAAATATTGATGGAGAAATTAGAGAGCACCTTAAATTTTGTTGTAAATTTCACTGTTATCAAGGCCATACATTAAGTCATTTTATAGCTCAACACTATTAAAAAAATTGTTGATTTTTCAATCTCCATCAAGGTTACAAATGTGTCATTTTCTATGTTGGAGTTGACATTATAAATACAATAAAAACATCGAAAAACATTACATTATAACAAAAATTCAATTTAATCGAATCATATAATGAACAAAAAAAAATTATAGTCTACCAGACATGTCATAAATTAATAATGCAATTATTATTCTTAACATTATTTATAACAAAAACATCCTAAAATACAAGCACTTGAATATCAATATAGAAATTTCAGACCACCTTCAAGTCAAGAATTAATAAATATGTTAGCCTTTACGTCCACAAAAATAAAATTGAATCATGTAAGTTGTTTTTCATGGTGTATATATATGTATACAGAAAACAAAATATGAGTAATCTGGACAATGACATATAATCATTCTATACAATCATAAATTACTTCATAGACATAAACCATATTTTGCATGATATAATTGGTTCTTAACCAAACAAAATAGTTTAAATACTGCATCCAATAATCAACTTTCCATTTTCACCATCATAAAATGAAAAATAAACAATATAATTAGACAATCAAAGATAATGGTAACAAAATGATATCTCAAGTTGTAAATGACAAAATAAAACATGTACATATCACTCTTTGTTGCCATCACCCTCATTATCTTCCTCGGTTGGCATGATAGCATTGTTGTTCTTAGAAACATGTTTAGATCTAGGGTCGTGTCTTAATATAAGCCACCAATCTCTATCCAACACATCTAGGTGAAAGAACACTTGGTTGCAGTGTTTTGGAAAAACATAAGGCTCCTTACTTTCATCCCACATCTTTCTAGAGTTGATACATATCAACCCATTGTCACGATATTCCTTTACATTATTCTTGTTGAATGTTTCCCACCACTTGCACCTAAAAATCACACATTGGAAAGATGACAAGTCCATTTGAATGATCTCTTATATCTTTCCGACATAACCCAACATCCCTCCTACCAAGTTTCGATCTCGGTAGCTAGCATGACTAGATTGGTCGAACTCGACTTCCACTCCGCAGTCTTGTGTAACACGCCCATTATCATCATCCTCGGTGCGAAAATGGTGTCCATAAGCCCACATAGATGGGAACGAATGCACCTATAATAAAGTTAACAAATGATGATGTCATATTTCTATTAATCCAAACATTGATATATTAAACATAAATGTTATAATTCAAAGTTGCAATATAAAGTTAGAAATTATGCACATAAATATTTTATTATTGAGTTGCTGCACCCGATACCAATTTTTAGTGCATCCTCCTCTTCAGGAGCGTAATGACCGAATGCACCATATTTCTCTCTGACTTGGTTTGCAACCCAACTGTTGGGACAGATCATTGGCATATTTTCTTTTAAATGATCTGGAAAATGCATGCTTCTACCGTGCAACCGTCTGGATTCTTTTCTGTCAATGTCCCATTTCCTCCTCTTTTCTTCATACAATTCGACCCACAGCTTTGTTTTAAAGAACGAATTTATTGATTGCATCAATTTCTGAATTTGTTGTTGTATTCATGGAAACAAAACCACATTCAATACATATGGGATCAAATATAGATTTTGACGTTTTTTGTTAGTATAAGTTACTATGTGGAAAATTGAAGATCGAAAGATAAGTGACTTACTCTTTATCATGCGCCTTTTTCCATTCATTTCCAGTACCTCCCCTTCCCTTCTATCTTCATCACGTTCATCATTCCAAATCACTGCGCCTAGTGTGCCATCGATTTGCTTGATGTACTCATTGGCATAATAGAACGAATCATATACTATGTAACCCTCTGTCATAGATTCCTCGGGTTTTTCCCTTTTGTTGAACAAATCCATTTACTTTTTTCATGAACCTCTCTAAGAAGAACATCTAGCAATAGGAGACCACCCCAACTAATTCAACCTCATCGACTAGGTGAATTAGAAGATGAATTTGCAAGTCCATGAAACTCAACGGCGGTTCCTTCTCAAACATACAAACAATTTCAGCTATCTCTTCACACCACAGTGGAATTCTAGCGATGTAAATATCCTTTGTTGTGATCCACTGTACAAATGTAGATAGTCTAGATATGGCACACTGCTGGTCATCAGGAAAGTCATGGTTCACACACCCACGCATGAACAACGGATAATGACACTACAAAGTAAACACAAAAAGTTAAGTGCATTTTAACTTTTGTGTAAAAAGATATAAAAAAATAGTAATTTTTTTTTTTAGCATTATACGTACCCTTAGAAGGTTGAGATGGCCATGTGATTTCAAACCCGACAAATTTTCGTTTGACGTACTGAAGCAACGTTGTAGAGTATAGCCAAAAAGAGAAGGTGCCTTCATGCCCAATATAACTTATTTTTACAAATTAAGATCATTTTTCTTCAAAATCCATGGGACATCACCTTTTTTAAATAAAAAAGAGGGGCCAGCATCTCCTCTATTTTCTTGTCTTGCCAATGCTTATTTTTCATATTTGAAGTAGAAAGATCTTTCCTGACTTTCATCTTGCCACTTTTTTTGGATGATATGTGACACCACAAAGAAGATGAAACATTTTTTAATATATGCATGGGATCTAGTAAGTGGGCAATCTTAAGATGCTCCCAATATGGGAGCTCATAAAATATTGATTTCATTTTCATCCCTGTGGAAATTTTCTCAACATAGGTGTCGAAGAAATCAGGATCATCGATCGCAGGATGCACATTTGAATCGGGCATATTTGTGTATTCCTTATCCTTCTCTATTTCGTATGCCCTAAGCCAGTCATCCGGTGTCATTATTTCAGGCCTTTGGGTTCTCTCTTGTTTACCATTGAAAGCAAATTTCGCTCTTCTATAAGAGTGGTTTTTTGGGAGGAATACCCTAAAAAAGTCGTACATTGATTTTCGTAGGTCTTTGGACCACCTAGCCTTCGTAGAAGGTCCACAATATGTACATCCATAATAACCTTTTGTTACAAGACCTATGATGTTATAGTAAAGAGAGCATGTCAATGTTGAGGATGAAGAGAGTCACATCGAATTAAATATGTCAAAAATTATTGCTTTGAATATAAAAACAAATAAACATCATATTTACCTGGACAAACTCCTAAGCCCAGATAATCATGTGTGGTGTATGCACATATGCCATACATTGTAAAACTCCTATGTGATGGGATGGGTCTCGACAAATCATATACCTGTATCCCTTCCCATAATTCCTTGAATTCATTGATCAATGGTTGTAGGTAAACATCCATATTATTCACTTGTTTTTTACCAGGGACTTAAGAGCCAACATAAGATGTTCATTCTTCATGGAAAAACATAGGGGGATATTGTTATTGATCACTACTCAAGGCCAAACAGTATAGGTGTTGTTTGGTTTGGAATATGGGTTGGTGCGATCAATGGCTATGCTTAATAGGAGGCTACGTACTTCATCATTGATCTTATTGGGCCATGTATCCTCTATATGCTTCATGGCTATTGAATCTGTTGGGATTCGCATAACTCCTTCCTCACTTCGGTTCAATGCATGTCATCCATGCAGCATAGCTAATTCTTTGCAACGAAAGAGCCTTTGAATCCTTGGTATTATAGGCATGTGACTTAATATATTATGAGGAGGACCATGTACTTTAGCCTTGTTATTTGATTCTTTGTATCTGTCATGCCCACATTTTGGACATAGCGCTTTGTTTACATTTTCGCCTCTATATAGAATACAATCATTGGGGAATGCATGATAAGATATGTACTCTAAACCCAACATTTTAAACATTTGTTTTGCCTCTGCGCAGCTTCCAGGAAAGACATTATCATTCGGAAGTACCTTATCTTTGAATAACCTACAGTTAGTGGGAAATACAAATGTACAATGCAATTTAAATTTCATAAAATCGACCATTTTCAATGATGATTGTGTCACAAGATTACTCAAAATATAATGTAGTTGATAGTCAGTTACGTCAACATTACTGAGAAACATGCGTCTGACATGCCATACTTTGCTTTCAAGTTGTACAGTAGCATTGTTGTCCCCAACTATGTATACTTTGACCGACCAGATCCAAATAGAGATGTGGTGGAAGCCGATTTAAGGATTTCGAAGAAGGCTTCAATAATATGAGTGTCATCTCCTAGCTCATTGTCCTGGAATGTATGGAACAACATTGCATCCATGGCACTCCTTTGTTGTAATAACTCATCCATACCAACCTCTACTTCATTGCCTCCATTTCCAACATGTGAATAACTACTATCACTATAGGCATTCCTGATTTGTGAGGATGGACGCAGTGTAAATTGAATAGGTGGTTGATTCAACCATGCTTGGTATGCTTCCTCTCCAAGTTGCGCTCTTTTTTCAGCCTTCTCTCGATTTGACATTGTACAGGGGTGCAATGGAATATGGTAGGTATGTATCTCATCATCAAAATCCCGATTTCAAAAATACTGAACATTACATCAATGATGTTAGTAAGCACAATGCAATTGGTTTGATCTCACATTATAGAAAAGAATTATTACAGAAGCACGAGAATCACTTCCAGTAGAAAATGTTAAGCTGCAAACAATTTATAAAGCATACGTTCATATTGAGCGGTAAATTAACATCAATTCCACATTAAATATGAAAATTTAAAATTGAGTAACACATTTTTAGATTAAGTTTATAATTTAAATTAACAATTTATAAAACATAATTTCAAATTGAGCAATACATTAATATGAATCCATTGAAATTAACAAATACAATTAATCAATTTTTTTTCTTACACCCCAAGGGAATGTCTAAAGGTAATCCCAATGTAAAGCGTCTCTGACAAGTGGTTGGTGGTCTACTGAAGTTGTAGTTTATTAACAACTCATCACCAGGAGACAAACTATGTATTGCATGTACAACAACAAATCTGGACGCTTTCCTTTTCATAAAGAACTCATGATCATTGAAGTGTTCCTCAAATGAACAATTTGGAGAAAATAAAGAGCACCTAGAACTATTTATGAACCCTGCAATGTTCCCATGAGTGCATGGATGACCATCTATATACAATAGGTTATTCCTGTTAAAGTTTCCATAAACATAACCATTCATGCACATACTATACATGGAAATGTTGTGTTTGTATTTAACAATATTCAAGTAATTAGGCCAACAATAGATAGGACTGCAAAATGGCATAAGTGCTACTGACTATTTGGTAGGAACAAGTACATGTGAAGGGATAAACAACCCAAGATTTGTACCATCTATATTAGACTTGGTAATAATAAAATGATTACCACAAAAGGAGAATTCGGTTCCAACATCAAGCACAGGTAGAGAGGATGGCCAAGCGCCATATAAAGCGCAGTTGTAAGAAGTTTGATATTTACTTTGAAAATTCACAGGAAAGGAGAAATCATCTCTACTCTCGAACAATTGGACGTACCTCGGTGTGTACTTGGACAGTTTTTCTCTCAACTCATGCAAGTTTTTGGATCTTCGAGTAGATATGGGTTGGGTGGCATTCATATCATACTTTGGATCACTAGAAATTTCAGATGACTAAACATAAGCCGAGGGGTTCGTCAATTTAGGATGAGACATAGTTGTTTTGGCTTCCAACTTTTTAAAAAATGAGCAAAAGGAAGTGTTCCTATGTGTCTTTTCTATATCACCTATTGGATTTTTTGCTGCAGTAGGGGGTATTAGACCATCGATATTAGGTAATCTATAATTGGTGTAATGGGTGAGTGTGATACCTCGAGGGTTCTCCTTCAACCCTTGACATTTTGAACAACCACAAACTATTGGGGTGTCATAAAAGAGTTCCAAATCGTGACGAATTACCATCGATGAACTAGGATAGTGGCTTGAAGATGGCATGTTACAATTGACGGGGTAAAGTGGATGCCCATTTTCATCCACGAACTGCTTGCAGTATCTTTCTCTTGAAAGGGGTTATGGCATTTTGAAACTGGTGGAATGTCTTGTGCATCCGAACTCGAACCTGAATCGTGGTCCTGCAATATAGAATAAATCGATATTCATATTCACATGGATAAGTAACATAAATTCAAATAAGTAGTCAAAAAATAAATAAAACTTGAACTTACCAGGGATGGAATGCAAGAACTCGTCGAACTTTGAACAAGATGGTATGAGCTGGAATATGAAGAATTGGCCATTTGATACTACAAAATTTTCTTCTTACAATTGAGCCAAATCAACAATCAACATATATATACTATGAAATATTGTAATTGGTGTAAGTTAAATAGTAAAAGGACATTTAGTACGAAAATATAATTTAAGTGGACACATAAAACCATAGAATTTACAAACTAAACCAGTGCATTTACGTAAACGCACTGGTCCGCTAACATACACCCGACGCAACGGTGTGTAAAAAATGTAAACGCACCGTTAAAGTATATTTGCAAAAGCCCTCGTGGTGGAAAACATCTGCTACATTTGGTAGTGGATATTTCTACATGCATTTTCACAAAATAATTCGTTTCGGTGCGTTTCCTACATATAAGCGCACCGGTGCATCATAACATTACACGCACCGTCGTACGAGTTTTTAAATTATTTGAAGGATAGTGCGTTTTATGTATGTACACATCGGTGTGACTTAACAAAAGGAGCACCGAAAATGTCGAAAATCAAAATTTAAAAAGAAAATGCACAAACCCTTTTGCCCTAAATTAAAAAAGGGAAGCATTTTTAAGTTCGAAAAGTAAATTTAAATGGCCTTTAAAAGCCAAAAACCTAAACATTAACTCACTGTTTTGCCAAAATTTTCACGGGAGAGTTCTGGAACAAAGACTTACGAGGAAGGAGTTTGGAGCAACTGGAAGGAGTTCTGAGGGTCGAAATTTATTAGGTATGGTGAATCAAACCAAAACATGCATGCTAGAAATTTCAAGCATGTAAGTATTCATGTAGATCTTATAACCTTATTAGATTTTAACTAGATTTAGAAAGAAACAAACTTCATACTTACCTTTAATGTTGCAACCATTATTTTTTCTCTGCCTCTTTTTGTTTTATGTGGCTGCAAAGGGATTGAATCCCTCTATTGTTATACAGAATTATGATTTCACCTTTTAGGGATTTTGGATTTACTGAGCTTGTGATTATATATAGAAAGTGTAGGGTGATATGGGTGCACTTTCTTGGTTGAATCCGTAACCATGTCAGCCCTATCAAAATTTGTTTTTTTTTCTAATTAAAAAATGCATGCGTAAAAAACGGGGTGTTGTATTACAGGAATGCACTAGTGCGTTCATATAAATAACGCACCGAGTTGGACCCACGTTGCATCGTTTTTAATTATTTTATAAAACCACAAAAGTCATTTGTCATGTCTCAGTTCTCTGTTCTCGGTGCGTCGCATTTACTGTAACGCACCGGATTTACTATAACGCTCCATTTTTTATTATTTTAGAAAAACGAAAAAATACAACTTTAGTATTTCGATTCTATGTAACCAGTGCGACATATTGTAATTAACGCACCGGTGTGGTTTTGTAACTAATGCACCTGGGCGTTTAATGCATACAAGCGCACTAAAATCAGATTTTTTTTTTAATATTTTTTTTCGTATTTTGAAGATCTGTAATTTGTTTGTATAATATATTGATAGCTTCTGTATTTAATGGTACATGTTTTTTATTGATATAAAATTCATGCTATGAGTTCAATGAATAACAACTCTAATCAACATGATGGGAGCACATCGAGAATTACGAAGAAGGCAAGTCCTTTTAATTAATTTATGTATTTAAATTAATTTGTTTGAGCTATTTGTAAGTTAATTTATGTATTGGTTAATATGTGACATGCAGTGCCAAAAAATGAGGAATCTCGATAAGATTCTTAACAAACTAAATTCAGAAGAGTGTAAAACGTTGATGGAAAAGTTGCAGATGGATGAATTAGGTGAATAAAAAATAAGTCAATATGAATTATTTATTGAAATTTGAGTAATAATCTACTTAATTAAGAATATTCAATAATATGTTTGAAATAACGTAATTCACATATGATGAATTTTATGCAGGTACTAACAACAACATAAGTCAATGTCATCATAATAAAACAAAATTATGGAAGATGCAAATGATGATCAATTGGTCCTTAGCTCATCTGGAGTGGTGCTGGAAGTTAATAAAGGGGCAAAGAATTTTATAATACTATGAGAGATTTAGTGGAAAGAACGTACATACGTACTTTTCACTTACAATACAGAAACAAATCAAATGATTCAAAGAATCAGGTCATGTGTAAAATACAAGAGTCGTTCCCAAAGCAATGGTCAATGAGACCTATCACACTTGCAATAACAAAAACATATGACAACAAAAATAATCATTCAAATGGTAATTGTTCAGCCCAAGTTGGGACAAAGTTTTGGTAACACTTTTGATAAGCAAGAAAAGTTGAGTTAAGCGCAGCTCATAAAAATATACAATTTTTTCTAAGTATTGAGGGTGCTGCGAAGTTGTGTGCAACATCCAAGTTTTGGCTATGCTGCGAAGTTGTGCGCAGCATCCAAGTTTTGGCTATGCTGCGAAGTTGTGCGCAACATCCGAATTTTGAAAGTACCGCGAAGACCATTGCTGCGAGGAAACAGTGCTGTGAAGTAGTCAGGACATGTGGAGCCAGTAAAGCGGAGTGCTGGACGAGGATCAGGTGCAGGTACCAGATGGACCAGTAGTGGTCTAATTTTGGAAAGATGCTCCAGGAGTGTCGAGTGGAGGGCACGAGAAAATAAGGAAGGCGGCCAATGCACGAGTTTGTTAAGAAAAGAACAGCTCAAGGAAAGCGATGGCTTGGCATGCCTAGTGGGCGAGACCGTTAGAGATGAACGATTCAGTGAAAATGACCTGTTGGCACACGTGCGACAGGAAGGCCGATAGCGATAGAGTGAATACGTGGAGAATCGCCATGATGAAGCAGACGCTACCAGATGCCAGCAAGCCGGTTTAGGGAAACCGACACAGTTTTGTAAACCCTAAGGGTTTTTGGATTTAGGTCTTCGGCATTGTAAAGACATGACCTTCGGGCATGGTCTATTTAAGAAGACAATTTTGTATGGGATGGGGTTACTTTTTTTTGTTACGTTTTGGGCTCTGGATGTTGTATTGTAAAATCTCTTTTGAGTTGAGAAGATTGTAAAGGTTCTGTAGCTATGTGCGTAGAGACCTGTCTGAGAGGAAGGAGAGTCTGCAACTGAGTGCGCAGACTAAGAACAGTTGTCCCCATCCCCTTTTAAAGATATATATTACCAACCGTTCTTGTGGACGTAGCTTCCCATCCGAGGGAGTGAACCACGTTAAATATCGTGTTGTGCGTTTTTGTTTTATGGATGAATGATTATCTATGTTTTATGTAAATGAATGTCTAGATGTTTCCTTGGATGCTGTTATGTGAGAACTGCATTTGCCATCAGAAGAAGTATGGAGATTATATGTTAAGTTCTGCATGAATAGATGAATGGTGAACATTTAGCTTATGTTTGAGAACAGTGAATCAGTTAGTTGGTTAAGAGTTAGGGGATCACTTAAGCGCTTCATTATGCGAAATAGAACAAATGCATAACAGTTAGATTGTATCAGTAGAATATGCTCAAATCATAACCATACCAAGTGGGTGAACGAATAGTAGATGGATAATCGGCTAAGTAGTTGAATGAGTGGATGCGTGATACTTGATTTAGAGCCATAAGCCTTTCCAAGGTAGTCGAGTATAAAGTTGAGCTGCATAGTTCGCATTTTCAATAGAAGAACTTAGTGGTGCATACCGCAGCGTTTCCCATCACTGCGCAGTCTCACCTCGCAACACATACCCCCTGTTGCGCTGCGCAGTACGTCCATCCAAGCAACTCATCACTTACTGTGGAAACTTGATTTCGCAGTACCCCATAGATACACCTCGGGTGAGACCTCAACCTGCTCGCAGGTTGTTGCCGAAAGGGCCAGTGCGAAGGGGTTTTGTTGGTCAAAGGGAACCCGCGAAGAACCTGGGTCTTATAAGAAAACCTCTGGGTCAGTTATAGCCAACAAATGGTTTCGTTTCTGCACTAGAATCTGTGATGAGTTGCAATCATGATGTGTGACGAAGAATACCAGTTCCCGAAAGGCTTTGACAATTGATATCCTGAAAAGACAGAAATCCAAGCTTGGTGGGACAAGACCATAAGAGACTTTGCAAGGAAAGAAAATAGACATCCGCGTCTATGTGACACACAGTGGTCGGATAGATATCTGTGGAAAGATATTCATGAGATTTTCTGGGCATCATTTCCAAACGAGCTACATGCATGGATCTCACGGCTCGCAGAAAAGAAAACCTGTTTTCAAGGAGGAGTTCCTATAGAGTGGACTCCTGAGCTCATAGCACAGCTCAAAGCAATAGACAGCCCGTTGACACGTGCAATTGATTTTTGGGTCGATCATATGCTAGAAGGATTCGTAACAGAATTTGCTGTAGACACACTCAAATCTTATGTGAAGAACCTGCAATAATTAATTAATGCAAATACACAAGATATCAGAAATAACAGAACTCAGAATCACTTTTATATTGATCACGGGCCACTTCGAGGGGGAAACCTCCTTTGAGCAAGCTCAATACAATTAAATTCACGGTGCCTTTAATGACCTAAACACACACTTATATACTAATTCTATGACCAATACTATAAGTCAAAGCCATGGGACATATAATACTACGGGACGACTTACAAAGCATATGCGTCCAATACTATGGGTCAATACTACGGGCTAATATAAACTACAGATCAACAAATACTACGGGACGACTTACAAATCATATGCGTCCAACAACAATATACTAACATAGTAAAGAGAAGGGTTGACATAGGTTCCTAACATCCCCTCTCCCTTAGAAAAAGCTTTGTCCTCAAAGCTTTGGTTGGATAAATTGTTGCAGAATTTGAAGGAGTGGTTCCCCGGTAGCATCCTCGGGTTGCATTTCAGGCCATAGACGCATTTGGAGTGTCAAGGAGGATTGCTTGGAAGGCTGTAGATGAAGAAGAACCCTGTCAGCTGCGTGGAAAATGCGCTCAGAACAGTGCTGATCGGCTTGTTGTTTCAGGCGAATTCTGGCCATGTGAAGATTGTCCTGTAGAATGAGAAGAATCTGATCGCGGTTTTGAAGAACCGAGTCAATTTCCTGAACTGGGGAGCTGCTAAGGGTGTATGGAAGAAGAACTGGAGGTGTTTTTCCATAAACTGCTTCATATGGTGTCCTTTGAGATGTGGTATTGTACCACCAGAGCGCTGCTAGGAAATCCATAGAAATAGTTGGCCAAAGCTGTGTAGGGATGGGCAAGGGTTTGAGCAATCCCGAAAGGAGTGTCGTTTCACCCTTGTTGACTTGGAAAGTATCATCGTCAGCCACCATCTGTTGAATTGTCATTTTTAGTCCCTGCCAAAAGAAGTTACATTGTTCCCGTTCATACATTTTGCAGAACCCAGAGTGCCCTGTTGATGAAGAAGCATGGAGTTCATAGAAGAGATAGCCCTGTTGAACATATTGCAACCAATTTGGAACAAGCAGAGAAAGAGCTGTACGAGAAACTGGGTCATCAATTGTGCGAGAAGGATCATCTTCCACCATATTGTCCTTACCCTTATTGTAAGTGATCACATAGGGATAACCCATGAGTTATATAACCCATTTCAGGTGTGTTGGGGAGGAGACCCATTGTTCCAGAAAATTTTCCAGACTCCGGAGATCAGTCTTGATGCAGAAATAATTCCCTAATAGGTATGGCTGCCACTTCTGTACTGCATGCAAAATAGCCATCATTTCCTGCTGAGAGGTAGATGTGGCTAAATTCTTACCGGAAAGGTCTCTTGAAGGCAGCAAGCGCATTGGTTCAGCAAAGAGACCTGCAGATCTATCCAAGGAAGTAGTGGAGACTGTTGATGGGTGCATCTGAATGGAATCGAGCTGAGAGATGACACCATGTGAATTCTTCTTAAGGATTTTTTCCAGGCGATGTGAACTAATGATGCAGAGAGACCCTGGTTGTAATCCCATAAATTTGTGTTGTGCCCCATTGACTTTAAACTGCATCCAAAGTTCAGCAAAATCCCATAAGATGGGGCCAAGTGTGCGTAACCATTGAACGCCCAAAACCACATCACATCCACCTAAGGACAAGGAAAACATGTCAGAGCGTAGGTTATAATCTTCCATAGAGATACGCACATTGTGACACTTCCCCTTGCAAGGTAAGGTGCCCCCATTGGCAACCATGACTTCAAAGTTGGAGCAAGGATGGACAAAACAATCAGCCTGTTTGGCAATCCGAGGGTCAATGAAGTTATGAGTGCTACCAGAATTAATGAGTATAGTAAGAGGGAGCTTCTTGAAGTATCCCCTGACCCGCATTGTTTGTGGGGTGGTGACGTCGGTTACAGCATGGAGAGAGATCTCGGGTGGGTCGTCCTGAGATGGGGTGTCAACAGGCGGGTGTTGAATGTCGACTTGATCATCTACTGTATCTGTAGCTTCTTCACCAAGTTCTAAGGCAGGCGGAGAATCCACATCCAAGAGATAGAGCTTTTTTTGAACACATCTATGTCCCCGAGTGAATTTCTCATCACAATTATAGCAAAGCCCTTTTTCTCGGCGTGCCTGCATTTCTATTTCAGACAAATGCTTGATAGGAGTTGGTTGAGGAGCAGGCGTGATGGGAGGTCGTTGGGAACCCATATCTCTGAAGGGAACAAAGGTGGGTTTGGAGCGTTGTTGAGCTGCGATCTTGTCCTCGGCCAGCTTAGCCAACCCTAGGAGTTCCATCATTGTGTTGGGACAAAACATTTTTACCTCGGAGCGGATTTCATCCTTGAGACCACTGATAAAACAACTCCTGTAGAATTCATCAGACAATCCTTCTGTGTGATTGGCCAATTTCTCAAATTCTTTCTGATACTCTCTCACTGTGCCAATTTGGTGAAGTTTAGTGAGCGCTCCTGTGAAATCATCAAAAGCATTAGGACCAAATCGTGGCAAAATGAGTTGGCAAAAATCTGTCCAGTTTGGCTCGGGATGAGCTTTGATGTACCAACGGTACCATTGAAGGGATTCCTGTTCCAAATGAAAGGATGCAAGTGGAACTTTCTGGGCATCAGAAGTATTATGCAGACTGAAATATTGTTCTGCTCGATATATCCATCCAGTCGAATCAGTACCATTGAAGCGAGGAAAATCAAGCTTCGGCCCACAAAAATTGCTAGAAGAAGAGAACCCGGTGGCTGCAAAAGATTCTGGTTGTCTGGTATTGTTCATGGATGAATGCTGAAGATGGAGGCTGAGAAATTTTTCATCTAGATCTTGGAGTTTGGTTTGGATGGCTGCAAGTGCTTCCTCCATGGTGTGTGCTCCTGCACGGGTGACAACCATAACCAGGTTTTTTTTTTAATTTTTTAGGTGGAATGGGTAGAAAAACACAAACATAAGATGATTTAGTAAAGGGAAATTTGGATTGGGGAAACAATCTGATGGGTAATTGGGGTTTGACTAGATTTTGGACACTGTCGAAAGGACAAGAAAGCAAAAAGGGGGATTTCAGAAGCGGGGTGATAGAAGGAGAAAATTTGGCAGAGAGGAAAAAAGAAGCAGAATTCAGAAAGGAACTCTGTGGTAAATTTGAAGGTGATTGGGTGAAATCTGAGGAAGTTATGGCAAACCCTAAAAATAGACAAATGTGGGATTTCGGGCTTTGGGAAGGGGAATTGGGGATAGGGTCCTTAGGAATGAAAGATGCAGAATGGGATGACAGGGGTTCCCCGAAAATTTCAAGGGAAACAGAGTGAAAACAAGGGAGATATGGAGAAAAAACTGTTTTTTTTTTTTTTTTTTCCCCAGAAATGGATCGGCAACAGCGGCGCGGAAGGGATCGAAAACGGCTGGGTCTGAAACGGCGACTGGATCTGGAACGACTTTCAGAATAGATCTGAAACGGCTGGATCTGGAGCGGAAGTGATCGACAACAGTTCAACTGAAAATAGATATGGACCCTAGGTATGTACGGCTTCCTAACAGTTCAGGTGTTTCACTCAGCCACCAATGTTGTCTGATGGCTTGCGTATTGGGGCAGTACCCCTCACTTCACGGCTTAGGTAAAACTGATAACCGCTTTGCCACAAACGACAGCTCTTGGTTTACCTCACGGGTAGGAACTAGTCAATCAGGTAGGGGTCGTTGCCCTTTTCGCTGGCAGGTCCTCTCAATGGGCCAGCTACTTTGGGGTTCCTGTGGTACTCCTCACAATGAGTTTTAGGGCTTATGCCCAAGTACTTCCCACAGTTAAGCGGATAGGGATTATTCCCAAATCCGAAGCTGCAACAGATGCGGAAAAAAAAAATTGGCAGAAATTCCACCCAACGAGCCCAAGAAAGTGCTCTGATATCAGATGTGAAGAACCTGGAATAATTAATTAATGCAAATACACAAGATATCAGAAATAACAGAACTCAGAATCACTTTTATATTGATCACGGGCCACTTTGAGGGGGCAACCTCCTTTGAGCAAGCTCAATACAATTAACTTCACGGTGCCTTCAATGACCTCAACACACACTTATATACTAATTCTATGCCCAATACTATGAGTCAAAACCACGGGACATATAATACTACGGGACGACTTATAAAGCATATGCGTCCAATACTATGGGCTAATATAAACTACGGATCAACAAATACTACGGGACGACTTACAAAGCATATGCGTCCAACAACAATATACTAACATAGTAAAGAGAAGGGTTGACATAGGTTCCTAACATCTTACAGCCAAGCAGAAGCATACTTTTTCGGAGGATTCCAAGGTAAGTTGTTGAACAATCTCAGTCTATACATTAAGATGTTGTTAGCTGAGAAAGGTGTTTTAAGAATGAAGTAATATTATTAAGTTTGTCATGGTAAACAATATATATAGTGATTCTGATGAAGATACCCATAATCTTAGAAGTGGTAAGAGATATAAATTTAATAAGAATCTTGGAGGCCTTGGACTCCATATCGATACTGAGATTCCTTGTGACCTTAACAACGAAGACGCACAACCATTTACCCCTGAGAACTCACCGGATGTAGAGACCGCACCACCTTTATCTCAAAACCCACCCGCTATGCAGCCCACCCCACAGAATACTCAGCCTAGTACGTCTATCCCAATAAGCCCATTTGTTTTCACTGCACAAAGACCTTTACAGCAGTCGCGCACTAATCCGGGCGCCCCACCACCTAATAGGACAATGGAAAACACAGATACGAAGCTACCAATATTCAAAGGAACTGCCCTAGAAGACCCTGACCAACATTGGTTCCTTTGCGAAGCCGTATGGAGTGTAAGACAGATCGAGGATGATGCTGTAAAGAGAGCACAACACATCACCACTTTCAGGGACAGAGCTTTACATTGGTTCATGAAGTACTCTAACAAACTGCCGAGAACCCTCGCAGAAATTAAAGCTGCGCTTGTGGTAGAGTTTAAGAAACCCAAATCTGAATCTCAGTGTATAACCGAGTTGAAAGAAATAAAGAAGAAACCGACTGAAACGGTTTGGGAGTTTGATTAGAAGTTCAAGACCCTATTAGACCAAGTAAGATTTGTTATAGCGCCGAAACAACACGAGGAATGGTTCATTGTTGCGCTGTTGCCCCATATTAGATTACCATTGATGTAGCAGAAGGTTACGTCGTAGGCAGAGGCCTTGGAAATCGCAATGAAGCTAGAGGCTTCGCCGATTGGTGAGACTAGTTATGGGATGTCTCAGATCCAGAACCAGCTGAACACCCTGACACTAGAGCTGCAAAGCATGAAGAATGGAAAAGAACAAAGGTATGAACCTAGACATGAGGTTTGGTGTGCAAGTTTTAAAGGAGAAGGCCATGACCGGGAGCATTGCCCTTTATTCCGCGACTATCTTAATAGTGGTGCGCCCAACCCAATAAATCAGAATTAGGCCCCATGGTGTGAAATTTGTAGAACCACAGGACACATACCTGAAGATTGCTATCTTATACAGAAGTATGTGAAAACACCTAAAAATTTATATTGCACTTTCTGTAAATCAGTTGGACATGATGAATCCAACTGCCGCGCATATGAACTGATGAATGAAAGAAAATGAGATATGGACTCAATGAGAGGCGCTAGCTTGTACCGCATACAAGAAGATAACCAGCCAAAACAAGAGAATGTACAATATGACCAAGGAGGATACAGAGGTCGTGGTGCTGGATACCACAACAGAGGAAGAAATGTTGGCCCGACGCAGGGAAGAGGCCATGGCCAGGTCATTTGTTATAATTGTGGCAAGCCAGGTCACGTATCTATAGATTGTGTCAACCCATGCACTATGTGCAATTATTGTAAATCATTTGAGCATGTTATTGAAGATTTCCCAGTACTAGAGGTGGAAATGCAGAAAAGAAGACGGACGGATGCACCAAACACGAACGTCCAGTGGATCATAGTGGAAAGCAGACCAGTAGACCCGAGCATCAATGTAGTCACGTGCAATGGTGCTGAGACAGGCCGCGATAGGGGAGTAGAAGCTTCCACGTCAGGGGAGGCTCACAGAAAGCAGATCCCTCTTGAGACAGTATGGATAAGGAAAGCTCCAGGAAAAATACCTTCTCTCAACCTACGAAAGAACAAGGAAGTCTTTATCGACACACGGGATACCTTCAAAGAACCGACAAAAGAATCATAGTGGATACCGTTGCGCAGTTAAGCACTGCATGTTGAAGACATGCCAACGGCTTATGATAAAACAAGCATTGCGATGGATGTCAGCACTTCCGTTGCACAGTTCCTGTGAAGCTGCATGAAGTTATTAAAAAGTGAAAATGCCATAGTAGAGCTGCAGAAGTTCATAAACTAGTATGAGCCGCAGACCAGAACAAAGACTTCGGACAGTGCAGTACATCACATAAGGAAGCATAAAAGAACAGGCCGAGAAATGAGGTTTACCGCGCAGATAGGAGATTTTGAAATGGATGAAGTCATCCTTGATCTGGGATCCGAAGTAAATGTCCTGACTAAGCAGACATGGCAGCAGATGGGTCGACCAAAGTTGTCATGGTCACCTATCCAGTTGAGAATGGCTAACCAAGAGAAAGTCATACATTTTGGCTGGTTAGCTGACGTGATAGTCGACATCAATGGAGTCCAAAGTCATGCAGACTTTGAAGTTATCGAGATTGTGGATGATAGTCAGCCTTTTCCTGCACTGTGAGGAATTGACTGGGCTATCGATAACTTGGATATTATCAACTTAAAGAAAAAAAGGATGATATTTGAAGGAAAGCATCTTAGGGTCATCGCACCGTTGGATCTTGCAGATGGTGACAGATATAGCGGGCCGATTCAGGAGGAATCCAAGGCTCAAGACTTGGACAGACTATAACAGCTCACAGCGAACCAGGAAGATTACATTAATCCTAGTGTAGATAGTACACTCAGTTGGAGATGTGACAGCTCCTGTGTCTCTGATTCGGAGGCAGGACTGGAAAATTGGCAAAGCCGGATGCATGAAGTATCAGCAAGAAGGTGCGCGCAGGTTACAAAATCACTGCGCTGGATTGGAAAGGAGGTAAGTCCTATTCCCACATATGATGGTTCTGCTAATGTTTACAATTTCATCCAGGAATATACTGCAGCTATTGCAGATGAGCACAGATTACCAGCATTAGATATGGCACTGCGCGACACACCCGCCAAATGGTGGAATGTGCACAAGCAGACATTGACCACTTGGGAACAATTCAGAATTAAGATGTAGATCCGATTTGCTGGAAGGGTTACCTTACCCTTTGAAAATTTTAATGGACAGACAGATCCTAGTCAACATATTGAAGTCTGTTCGCAGGCATGGGTGGAAAGTCCACACACAGAATGGGTACATATATTTGTACATACGCTGGATGATGACATTCCAAAGAAATGGTACCTAGACCTGGAGTTGCATAGGAAACCACTGATTGGGACATGCTGACTGCGAACTTCCGGAGGGACTTCAGCTTTGATGATGAGAACCCATTGATCCATGATGCGTTGCAGATAATTAAGGAACGCATATTCAGGGAAGACTGCCCTCACAAAAATATGACATTGGAGGAATTCTTCTGGGCAAATTGCGTTCCTGCGCACCTACAGTCAGAATGGAAGGAACACGAAGAACACCTCATCGAGTGTTACAACCTAGCTGAAGACATAAATGATAGAAATGAAGATGATGGCGATGATATGCACAACATAAACATACCAGAATCGGAGGGTGCGCGCGACGTAGAAGGACCTCCATTAGAAATCCCAGATATGAACGAACCAATAAAAACACAGAAGGTGAATATTGGCACAAGCAAAGAACCGAAGTTCGCAGCAATCGGAGACTATTGGGACGATCAGAATGCTGCAGAGATCGTAGACACTTTGCATGAGTATCAAGAGCTGTTTTCGACAAAATTTACAGAAATGAAAGGAATTCTGGGAGACCTAGGAGTCATGAAAATACCTTTGAAGCCAGGCGCAAAGCCCGTGAAGCAGAGACCATACAGACTAAATCCGCGGTACAAAGAAAGAGTACGTGCAGAGTTGGATAAGATGCTTGTTGACCAACGCTACCTCAGTCGACAGGGGTTCACCTCACTGTCGACGTATACCACAGTCTCCCTGGGCATCGGCCCGAGCAGGTTTGAGCCCACCCAGCAACATCCGCAGAGCGGATGAGGTCTCACTCGAGGTGTCCAGGAAGAGCAGACGAAACCATGTTTACACCGAGGGAGGAGGAGAGTTGTGGCTGCATGGACTGACTCTATTGCGGTACTTTAACCAGAAACATTAAACACTCGGCAAGGAGTTATAACGTATCACTTCATCGCAGCATTCAAGGAGTTATACCATTTACTTGATCGCAACATTTACATTCTACATAGAACATACTACTTAATCACAACATTTATCATCAAGGCAACAGTAAGCAGACATTTCATCAAAAAACGTTCATACATCGCAACATTGCACAAAGTTTGTACCAAAACATCATTATATTACTGTCGCGATTATACACCAGCAAAAACACGGATTTGGCATCCAATTTGTCTTCTTTCTCTCATGCATGCCTCTCTGCCTCTATGCCTCTATGCCTCTCTCTAACACTTACAACCCTCATCTATTTATAGGATTTTTCCCTTACAATATTTGTCCACTTACAACTGACTCCCTAACCGACACTATGGAAAATTGACCCAATATCTAACTGACTTGGTCCAAATGACCCCAAAAACCCGCATACCGCAGTATACTGACTCACTATTACATAATGTATGGTCCAAGTGACCTAAAACCCGCCAACTTCGGTATCCTTTAGCATGAAATACTCCTTTCACGCCCTCTTTTGGCGTGTCGCGGCGTCAGCGGTATCGCGATCTTTCCCCATCAAAACGATTGCCAACAGGCCCCCAACACAATCTTGTGGCTCACCCTCGAGCCACGTCAACTGCTAGACAGAGTGCCTTCGAACTGAACTATGTTTCGGTAACTGTTCTTGCTGTCTGGATCACGTGATGGTGTCCCGCTCCTTTTGCTACACGGATCGTCGACTCATTGTGCTGTATGTTTAACCCAAAATCGTCAGCGCCTGACCTGCTGTCATGTACTTCTCAAACTCATCCTCGAGTCTCTTGGAATGGTACCAATGGGAAGGAAAAGAGGACGAACAGTACCCAGATGCGAACTTCACAGATGACTCTGGCACATCTATTTCGCACCGGCAACGAGCTCCTTTTATGGTTGGGGAGCTCCGGTCCCAACCACCTCATTGGTCAAGAAAAGCACGATCCTTCAAACAACTACTGCGTACTTAAACATGTTGAATCGGCCCTCGCCTCGGGCATAACACAGTGTAAGTGCACCCACCATATCAAGGCGCTCAGGGACACTCGTCGTTCGGGCTCGCAGGGTCCCTGGGGTGCTACCACGGGAAACAAAGTGAAGCATTTCCACAGCCTCCTTAGAATTCCTCACAAATCAACTCCCAAATTGATCAACCAACATAACCACTCTAGTTCGGAATAACTTCATTGTAGCAAGCTACCAGCTGCCTCGGCTACTTATAGCCGGACCGTTTCCGGGTGACGACAGTGGGAATGATGTCCCACTATCTCTCATCTGTGTGTGTGACCCCATCAACTGACGCAACCAGAGGGGTAGCCATACTGTCACCGAAGATCCTACGTGCCAACGTGTGAGCAATCTCATCACAATGTGCTGATCGTACCAGCCTCGCGTGCCATGTGCAAAACATGCCGTCGTCTTGTGGTTATTCGACTGACTCGGCGAGGTGCAATCATGTATAGGGATGATGGAGAGCGGGGACAAAATACTAGTGGAGCAGTAGTCACAACACTGTCCCGTACCTCCAAATCCTCCGTAATCATTACAACTCCTTGAACAAAATCTGCCCTCGGTCATAGTCGTAATATTGCCATGAGTCTTCGACTGCTCCAAACTTATGCTACAAGCCTCCCTGCTGTCGCATACCCTCTTCTGTTGGTACGCCATCTGCCACCAAACAACCTGAAACAATCATCATCATTTTTTTTTTACCAATGCGACTTAGACATCGCATTGCTCCAAGCCCGAGTGATAGGGCTTCAACCTGTGACCATTTAGCAGCTTAGGGAGCATCCCCCCATCCAATCGCTGCAACTGAACCGCTCCTCCTGAATTAATACTATTAATGCGATAGGGACCCAACCAATGCATCTGCAACTTGCCTGGATGTTTCATAAACTTACTGTCGTATAGTAACACTAAGTCTCCTTGCTGAAACTGCTTACTTTTAATGTGGCAATCATGCCATGCTTTCTGGCGATCCTTCTCCACTCCTTGGTGAAAGCTAGGGATAAATCGATCCTCTTCCAGCTCCACCAATTGTGCTAGACGTTCGTCTAATGCTGCAACATCATCCATGCTCATAACAGTCCCAATTCGTAAACTGGGAACAATGTACTCCATATGCATAATTGCTTCCTTCCCATATACCAGCTTAAAAGGTGTCTGACCAGGCAACCTTTTACATGTGGTGCGATAGGCCCACAATACCGCTGGAACTTTAAGATCCCAGTCATCGCGGTTCGCATTACACACCTTTGTCAACACATGCTCCAACACTTTGTTAAATGCCTCCACCATTCCATTCGCCTGTGGGTGATAGGGTGTACTCTTCTTATGTTGTATCTGCAATTTGTCCGTCAATGCGTTGATAGTGCGATTGAGAAAATGGCTTCCTTGATCACTCGACAATATCTTAGGGTAGCCGAATCGAGTGATAATGTGATCAAACAAAAATCGAGCAGCCGTTGTGGCAGAGCAATCAACTACAGGTGCTGCCTCAGCCCATCGGGTCAAGTATTCTGTTGCCGTGATAATATACCGTGCACCTGTGCGTTTCCCTGGTGGATGGATTGGTCCTACAAAATCCACAGCCCATTTTTCAAACGGTTGTAATGTCACTTGAGGTAGCAGTGGCATCTCGTCGCATCTGGATGGCTTGCCAGTTAGCTGACAAACATCACAAGACCATGCATAGTCTATCGCATCATTATGTAATGTGGGCCACCAAAGTCCTGCATGGAGTATCTTCCAGGCAGTCGGCCGACCGCCATAGTGTTCTCCTGCTACTCCACCATGTGCCTCAGCCAATATCTGTGCTTGCTCATGTGGCAAGACACATCAGCGCAATATCTTATCAGCACCCAATTTATACAATTCTCTCGCGATTAGTTGAAAGTCAGCAGCCTTGACGACCAATTGCTTCTTCTGAGTAGTGGTAAAGTCATCGGGCACGATTCCGGTCACCAGAAACTGAAGGATTTCATTGAAATATTGATCAGCAGCAGCAATGTGAAACAGTTGGGCATCCAGCAGCCCGTCTTCGATATTAGTCGGTTCCTCCCCTGTATCAATCCGTGACAAATGATCTGGTCCAGCATTCAACAGCCCCAGTTTCACAATGACTGCGAAATCAAACTCCTGAAACAAAAGTAGCCACCGGCAGATATTCCCCCCCAACACAAGCTTATTGACCAAGTATTTCAATGCAGAATGATCAGTAAGCATTTTAAAGTGGCCACCCAACAAATAATGCCTGAATTTATGCAGTGCGTAGACCATGGCCAGAACTTAGTGTTCTATGGTAGTGTAATTGCGTTCTGCAGAGGACATCTTCCGATTGGAAAAAGAAATGGGATGATCAATGTCGCCTTCTCCTGGTTGAGGCAATACAATCCCTAGTGCAACCGATGAAGCATCAACATGGACATGGAATTCCTTACTCCAGTCCGGAAAGACCACGATCGGTGCCGACGCCATCTTCACCTTGAGCATTTCGAAACTATCCTGACATTCCGGGCTCCACTAGAATGCCGCGTCTTTCTTCAACAAATTTTCCATCGGGGCAGTAATCACAGCATAACCCTTGATGAACTTGCGATAGTATCCCGTATGACCCAAGGTCGCGTGCAACTTCTTAAGGGTGGTCGGCGGTTGCAACCCCAAAATAAGCGCAATTTTGGCTGGATCAACCAGCAATCCCTGCTTACACACAATATGACCCAGCAATATCCCAAACGGTGCATAGAAAATACATTTCTTCAAGTTCAGCGATATCTGGTGCTATCAGCATCACTCAAGCATTAACCATAGATTGGCCAAATGATCACGAATCAATCCATAAATGGTCCAATCGTCCATATATACCTGCAGAAACTTCTGAATAAAATATTTGAATGCGGCAACAACGACCCAGGAGAATATCGCGGGTGCATTCTTCAAACCAAACGGCATGACCGTGTACTGAAAGCAACCCCATTCGGTAACGAAGGTTGTCTTATGGCGATCTTCCTTGGCAATGCGAATCTGACGGTAGCCAGAGAATCCATCAGTGAAAGAGTACATCTCCTGGCCACCCACTCCTTCAAGTACTTCATCAGTAAACGGGGTCAGAAAAGGGTCATGCAAGCAAGCATCATTCAACTTCCGCAAGTTGACACAAATGTACACTTCGCCTATTTTCTTGTCCTGCACCACCATAGGACTGATCCATTCGGATTCTTCCACAGGTTCGATAATACCGGCATCCAACATGCGATCAAGTTCTACCTTGACCTTTTCTTTATGTCGCGTATTCAACCGATAAGGTCGCTGTCGGAATGGCTCAGCATCTGGTTTTAATGGAATCTTCATCTCTCCTAAATCACCCAGGATTCCCTTCATTTCGAAAAAATTCGTGGGAAACAAGTCTTGAAATTCATGCAGTAACTCGGTAACCTTACTCATCATCTCATCATCCCAATAATCCCCAACATTAGCAAACTTGGGAGTAGCTTCAGTGTCGATATTCATCGCGACTTCCTTAAGATTCGGGAATGTTAACATTTCAGGGATCATCATCGTCCTCTGGGCCACCATTAATGTTGAAGCACTCCATGAGAGACTGCATCTGATAGTGGGTGTGTGGATCGACAGGGTAGGCCACTGGAACAACCTGAAATATCACGTCGTGGATGAGCTGCAAGGCGTTATGGAAATCAGGGTTGGCATCCGCAAACGTGAACATATGAGTGAAACAGATCGTCAACTCCCCCCATGTTGTAATGTCACGGCGCAACTCAGTTGCAGTGTACCACGAGCGCGGTATCTCCTCCAAAGTATGGACAAAAGCATGAACCTACTCATCTCTGGGTTGCGCTACCCACAATCATTGGAACTCCATCACATGATCACTAGGATCAGTCTGACCATCATACTTGGCAGTGTGATAAAATTCAGTATCGCCAAACCGAACCATCATCAACCTTCGACACTGTGACCAATCTTTAATGAATTTCTTATGTGTCGCCCACCAGTATGCTGGAGTAGCCTTCAGTGCTTCCTCCAAGGCTAGCAATCGCTGTGGTTCTGGGATGCGGTCTTCAACCTCTACTACAAAGGTGTTTAGGCCAGGAAACCCCTCATAGACAGGCAATGTGATCGTTTCTGTCGCAACACGACACAAGGATTGCGTAACTAAACCACATTTCCGGACTGATACTTCATGCATGCGATTTTGCCAGTGTTCCAACGCATCATCAGAGTCGGAAGACGCAGAGCTCTCGCTGCACCACTTCAACTCACCGTGGACAGTGGGATGAATATAATCTTCTGAAATGTTGAATGCATGGTTCCATCCAACGGTGTCATCAGCTCTTATAGGTTCAACATATCGGCGTCCTTCAGACGGATCCAACAAGGCTATGACTCTGAAATCGCGATTCTCAAAAGTCATCATGTGCTTCTTGAAGTTGATTACAGCTCCACTATCGTTAGCCCATCCGATCCCCAAGAGTGCTGGATAAGAGCTTCCTCCCTCAACCACTTCAATAACATCAAAATCAACATAAGTCTTCATGCCCTCAATATCAATCGTGAGCCACAGAACTCGCCCAATGGGTGTTACCTTGGCATGGTTAGCCAACCGGAGCTGCACAGGAGACCAACTCAATGGGGGACTCCCCATCTTCTGCCATGCCTTCTTGGTTAATATTTTAAAATCCGAACCAAGGTCAAGAATCACAGATTCAACATCATAGTATTCAATCTGAATATTCATTCGCATTTCCTTGCCAGTCTTCCGTCGCTGTAAGGAGTTTACTGGCGGCTCCTGCCATCCTTTCGGAAATCGCTGCAACCATCCCTCAATCTCAACCAGGGAAGCTGGGTCTCGTACCAATGATAGACAAATTTCAAGGAACTTCTACAATGTCCCTGGGGGTGGTCGATCGGCGTCTGATGTGGCATCAAAGACAGGCGGCATATCGCAAACAACAGCCTTACAACGGTCTTTCTCCAACGTGCGACGTGCCTCCAGGAATGTCTCTCGCTCTATATCAATGTCGAAGGGTACCGTCTTCTGACTAGCTAACCGAATCAGTGGGCGCGAACCATCTTCCCCAGTGGTCTTGCCTCCACGAGTGACAATAGCCACCGAAGCATCTTGTGGTCGCGGTTCTGTAGAAATGGTCGCAATATTTGCGCCCTACGTCTGGTTCTGTTGCAAATTCCCTGGTTGATTGATATTTTGATTAGCATTCGGCGGTGGTCACGGAGGCTGGTTCTGTGCTGGTTGTTGTACCGGGTTCTGTACTGGTTGATGTGGCTGGGCCTGATTTTGCAGCTGCGGAGCGTTCCCAGCCTACCATCGTGTAATCAACTGTGGACAATTTTCAACCATATGATCATTACCAAAAAAAAACGTACATTGATTCTGTAGCAGTGGGAAGTCGCGCTGATAATGCCCCCATACCGCATAGTGATAACATTGAACAGGTCCACGACCACCTCGGCCTCCTCCTCCACGACCAAATCCGCCACTACGTCTGCCCCTGTAGCCTCCCCGGTAGCCGGCCTGCTACTGGTATTGTTGCTGCATTGGTGCTGCTGGAATCCCTTTCCCTTGTGGTGCATATTGCGGTTGTTGTATGTATTATGGCTGTGGGGGAGTCGTCTGCATCGGGGTGTATTGCGGCATGAACTGCTGCGATTTTTGTTATGGTTGCATTTATGGTTGTTGCACCGCGCACTAATCGTCCTTGACGTAGAATGCATCGCACATCCTCTCCTGTAGCAACCCATATGCACGGCAATCCTTGTCATCGTGACCCACCGACTTACAGAATGTGCAGTAAATATTTCACGGGTTTGTGACCGTTTTCTGCATATATGGGCAATTATCATGACTGTGCCCAAAAACGTGACAAACGCGACACCACGACATACTATTTCCATTCAACGGGTCTGGCGCACCTGACACCAAATGATTATGGAAATCTGGACAATTATCCTTCATATGTCCTTCTCTTCGACATCGCGTACACCATACTTCATCACGTTGTTCCTTGTTCTTCTTCAAATATTGCAACTGTATAGTCAGGTTAGCGAGCTGTGTCTGTATCCATGACATCCCGACTGAATTATATCCAATCGATGATGCTTCCAATCTCATTGCAATATCTAGAGCTTCATTAGGCGTCGATATGTTCGACTGCATCAGTGGCAGTCGAATGTGGGGTAACAGTGCTGCAATGAACCATTCTTTATGTTGGACAACACTCATATCGAAACTAACCTTTTCCATCAGCGTCTTGAATCGCTGGTCGAAATCCCATACCATCTCATTGGGATACTGCTTAATTTCCTTCAATTCAGTAATATATTGAGACTCCGACTTAGGCCGTCTAAACTCAGCAATCAGTCCATCTCGAATCTCATCCAGTGACTTCTCTGGGGCCCCCGTAGGGACTAGAATAAATTTCATGAACCAATCTAATGCACGACCTCGCAGAGTCGTGGCTAACTGTCCTTTCTTAGCATTGGCATCAGTGATCTGTTTCATGGTCTAGACCGCTTCACACAAAAACCAGTACTGTTATGGGTTGTCTGTCGCAATTCCATGGAACAACGGTAACTTAGCATCAGCGCCCGCCATCTTGGGCATCCTTCCTCCTGTTGCTGCACTACTACTACCAATTAACTTCTGCGGAACTGATGAACTCGGTGGTGTCGAAGTAGTATTTGTTGCTGGTTGAGAGTTAGTGAGCGGAGGTGTGGGTACGTTGGTGCTGGGGTTTGGTCCTGCCTCTATCCTGGGCGTAGCCTGGTTATCCCTATCAGGACTGTGAGGTCGCTTCATCCCGTGTGGTCTTCCTTCGTCGTTTTGCGGTTCGATCATAGCAGGACCTTCTCCCATCCTCTGTCTCTTCTCTTGTCGAAACCTCGCTCCTCCTCTTGTAAGACCACTTTCTTCCTCGACTTCGCTCATAGTCTCCTCATGGTATGCACCCATCTACCCCTTTACCATTTCATGTACTATTCCCCAGCAGTCGCGGTACCCATGGCCTCTTCCCACCAGGCTTTCTACTGATCAAGGTGCATCTTTAATATACCCTTTTCATAGATTAGCATCTTAATCGATAGTTGGAGCGACAGCAGAAACCTTCCCCTCGGTCCTCGGAAGAAGTATCTTTCAGCTTCACTATAGGATTTCTTTGTGTCAACTGCAAATTCAGTGATATATCCCTCCAGGATGCTATCAAGCCAAACTTCAACAGCCCGTGATGCCTTATTATCGACTTCCTGCAGCTCTTGAATCAATTCCAGGGTCCAAGCTGTCGGTTCACCACCTTGGAAGTTCCTCTTCTCGAAGGTCATCTTTGACAACCATTCGTACAAAATAACCGAGAACTCACAGAAAAACCATTCATGCGGACCGTTGTGAATATATCTTCCCAGCCAGTGATCTACTGTTAGTCGCGTGTTCTAACTTTCTTCTTCAACAAAATCCTCCAACTTCTGATCGAACCATTTCTGTATCTCCAGCTTCGTCGGATGCCACAACATGACCTCCTTCTACTCTGCACACGGTCCCGACAACGGAACCATTTGTTGACCAACGTGACCTCAGTCTACAGGGGTTCACCTCACTGTCGACGCATATCGCAGTCTCCCTGGGCACCGGCCCGGGTACGTTTGAGCCCACCCAGCAACACTCGCAAAGCGGATGAGGTCTCACTCGAGGCATCCAGGAAGAGTAGACGGAACCATGTTTCTGACGAGAGAGGAGGAGAGTTGTGGCTGCATGGAATGACTCTATTGCGGTACTTTAACCAGAAACATTAAACACTCAGAAAGGAGTTATAACATATCACTTCATTGCAGCATTCAAGGAGTTATACCATTTACTTGATTGCAACATTTACATTCTACATAGAACATACTACTTAATCACAGCATTTATCATCAAGGCAACAATAAGCAGACATTGCATCAAACAACGTTCATACATCGCAACATTGCACAAAGTTTGTACCAAAACATCATTATATTACTGCCGCGATTATACACCAGCAAAAACACGGATCTCGCATCCAATTTGTCTTCTTTCTCTCATGCATGCCTCTCTGCCTCTATGCCTCTATGCCTCTCTCTAACACTTACAACCCTCATCTATTTATAGGCTTTTGCCTTTACAATATTTCTCCACTTACAACTGACTCCCTAATCGACACTATGGACAATTGACCCAATATCTATCTGACTTGGTCCAAATGACCCCAAAAACCCGCATACCGCGGCATACTGACTCACTATTACATAATGTATGGTCCAAGTGACCCAAAACCCGCCAACTGCGGTATCCTTTAGCACGAAATACTCTTTTCGCGCCCTCTTCTGGCCTGTCGCGGCGTCAGCGGTACTGCGATCTTTCCCCATCAAACCGCCTGCCAACAATGCTTGAAGCAGGAATCATTGAACCTGTCGAAGAGTCCTAGTGGATTAGTCCCATCGTCATTCAAGACAAGAAAACAAAAGGTGAGATCAGGATTTGTGTGGATCTCAGAAAACTAAATGATGCTTCCATGCACGACCCATTCCCTACTCCTTTCATGGACGAAGTGCTTGACAATGTTGGAGGGAAGAGGCCTATTCTTTTACTGATGGTTTTTTGGGGTATCATCAGATAAGGATTGATCCGACAGACAGGCATAAGACGACTTTTGCTACAGAATGGGGGTCGTTCCAGTACACAGTAATGCCCTTTGGCCTGAAGAACGCACCTGCCATATTTTCCAGAGTGGTCGTCGCAGCATTCAAAGAGTTTATGCATAAGTTTCTCGAAGCCTATTTTGATGATTGGATTGTGTTTGGTCTATTGAAGAACCATTGTGCGACCTTAGAATGATGCTTGAAAAGTGTCGACAGCATCAGATCTCTTTAAATCTAAAGAAGTGTATTTTTTGTGTTCCTTATGGGATTCTACTGGGGCACATTGTTTGTAAGCAGGGATTGATGGTGGACCCTGCGAAGATTGCCATTATTGTGAATTTGCCAACACCAAATTCAGTCAAGATGTTGCGCTCTACCTTAGGCCATACTGTATATTACAGGAAGTTCATAAAGGGTTATGCGCATATAACCGCAGCAATGGAGAAGCTGCTAAAGAAAGACGCACCGTTCATTTGGAATGCGGAATGCGAACAGGGTTTTGATACACTAAAAGAAAAGATGGTGACTGCGCCAATTCTAGTCTTTCCAGATTGGATGAAGCCATTTCATGTCCATGTTGATGCATCATGCATTGACTTGGGAATCGTATTAGCTCAACCAGGAGAAGGAGGTATTGACCACCCTATTGCATTCTCGAGCAGGAAGCTCTCAACAGCAGAAAAAAACTATACTACTACTAAGAGGGAAGGTCTTGCGATTGTATATGCCCTACAGAAATTCAGACATTACTTGCTTGGTGCGCACTTCCTTATGTTCGCTGACCATTCTGTGTTGAAATACTTGGTCAATAAGCCAGTGTTAGGGGGACGCATATGCAGATGGCTACTGCTGTTCCAGGAATATGACTTTGAGATTATTGTCAAGCCAGGTAAACTGAACTTGGGACCTGATCATCTGTCAAGGATTGAGTCAGGAGAGGAGCCGACGAACATTGAAGATAGTCTTCCTGATGCACAACTATTCCCTATACAAGTTGCAGATGATTATTATAAGGATATCATTAATTTTCTGACAACAGGGTTGGCACCACAGGAATTATCTCTGCAGCAGAAGAAGCAGCTAGTGGTGCACGCCGCAGACTTCACTATAATTGCAGGTCAGTTATACAAACTCGGACTAGATGAAGTCCTGCACAGATGCGTAGCAGACGTGCATTCAGGGATTGCGGGAGGTCACTATGCAGGAAGGGATACCGTGTAGAAGATATTGCGTGCAGGGCTATGGTGGCCCACGATCCACAAAGATTCTAAAGAACATTGCAGGAACTGTGATGTCTGTCAGCGGAAAGGGAAACCTTCGCGAAGAGATGAGATGCCATTGAACCCACAGTTGACCTTGCAGGCGTTTGAGAAATGGGCAATTGATTTTGTGGGTCCTATAAACCCACCAAGAAAAAGAACTGGTGCGAGGTATATTATTACTGCTACTGATTACCTCACCAGATGGGCGGAAAGCCAGTAAAGGACTGCAGCGCTAGTACTGCTGCACAGTTCATTTTTGAAGAAATATTGTCAATATTTGGTTGTCCAAAGATTTTGATGAGTGACCAAGGTACTCACTTTTTGAACAAGACCATTGAGGAACTTATAGAGGAATTCCACATTCGTCATCAACACAGTACTCCATATCATCCACAGGCGAATGGCACCGTTGAGGATTTCAATAAAATACTAGAGAACGCACTCACTAAGGTCTGCAATGTAAATAGAGATGATTGGGATCTGCGCATCTGCTTTGTTTTATGGGCATATAGGACCACATGCAAGAAATTGACAGGACATACACCTTTTTCAGTTGGCTTATGGGCAGGAAGCTATAATTCCAATGGAATATATTGTCCCTAGTTTGAGGATCGTTGCGTTCATAGGGATGGTAGACTGCGCATCATTAGAAGAAAGGTTGCTACACCTCATTGGGTTGGAGGAAGATCGCTTCATTGCCGGCTTCCACCAGCAAGTTCAGAAAGACCGTGAGAAAGCATGGCATGATAGCCGAATAAAGAGCAAGCGCTTTCAGGTAGGTGACCTAGTCCTCCTGGATGATAGAAAATTCATGAAGTTTCCCGGTAAATTTAAGATGCATTGGCTTGGCCCATATATTGTGATACATGTTACTAACACTGGTGCAGTCCACCTAGCCAATTTAGCCGGCGATACCCTACCAACTTTGATAAATGGAAGCAGACTAAAGCTGTATCACGATAGTCCTGCTTCGCAGAATCCTGAATAACAAGCAGAGGAAGAAAGTTCTAAGTGTCAAGTACAATTGAGATTGGACACTAGAAATGTAAAGGAGTCTGTACATGTATGATAAGGAGAACAATGTATGTACCGCGCAACACTGCTGAAGCTGCGCAGGGAAAAACGAAAAAGATATATAAATTTTGAAACCACGCAGTTGAAATTGTTTTTCCATTGCGAAGTAACTGCGTAGGATCGCAGCTAGCTTTCCGCACAGCGTGGCGCAAGACTCAGAAAAATAGCCGTTACAAAACTTTTTGAGAAAAATAGCCGTTATATGACCGTTGCAATGAACCACTTCAGCATTTAACGAAAATATAGCTGTTCTGAACACGCTGACGACGGAAGGGACCGAAGGATTCATTCAAATTGGCCAACGAACACCTCATTAAATGCTCATCTAGCCGTTGGAAGGCACGGGGGGACTCAACCGCGCCTATAAATAACACCACATAAGGACTCGCGGGCATTACCAGACACTTAGAATTTTTAGGTGTTGACTCTTGTATTAGCAATCCTTAGCCATATTCCTGAAACCGTTGCCTACTCTCACCAGTGAATGTCCAAATCACCAGATAGAGAAGAAGAGCTTACACTTCAAGAAGCAATCCGAGTTTTTCATCACGGGGGGATTGCAGAGTTAATGAAAACTCCTACCAAGAAGACTATACTCGAACCCATTCAAGCGTCTAGAAGGTCACCTCGACATAATCCAGCCATGCAGGACAAAGGGAAAGCCACAGCTGGACCACGAACCTGCTCGGAAAGATCCCGGACTGTAAGTGGGAGGACTTTGACCTCCTAGGAGTGCAGAAGGAAGAACCCCACGATCCAAAGTACCCACAGTTCTAGCCTGACTAGTACATGTGTTGGAAGAAGGATGCCAAGGGAACTTTTAACTTGGTTGCCGAAAGTTGGTTGACACCGGTAGTGGAGTCCGGATTGCTGAATCTGATTCGACTAACTCATTTTGATCGATCACCACAAGTGAATGTGGTGGTTCGCACGCTGATGGCGCAAATCCACCAGGGATATTTGTGGCTCGACAGAAATGTTGATGTAAACATTGATTTAATCCACCGCATCACAGGGTTAAGCAAGCGCGGTAAGGATCCCAAGCAGTTCTTCCAAGGGAAGAGTAAGGAAAAAGAAGCTGTCGAGAAGATGAAGAAAATCCATGCATTGGTGAAAGGGAAAAGATGTTTTCCCACAGAAGAAATTGAAGATAGAGCGACAATATTTGTCACGCAGTTGCTAGCAGGAAAAATCCTCAGAACAGCTAGGCCTCCGAAGGTGCCTGTGGGCGCAGTACTACTCGGTGCCGCAGTGGCTGAAGGCACCCGATTCAATTGGTGTCAGTATCTTCTTAATGAGTTCTTGGACGAACTCAATGACACCCAGGAGAATGGCGGAAAGTTCCACTTTACATGGTTGATCATCCTCATCGCCTTTTCCAGATGGAAGGAGCCAAACGACTGTGTGGGTGTCATCACAGGAAAAAATGATCCTATAGGGTTCCGCTATGCCAACCTCTGGGAAAATATCAATGCAGAGCAACAACACGCGACAACTGAAGTTTTCTATCAGTATTACACTCATTTGCGCGATGCGATCACCCGTACATCCCGCATTTCAAAGCAGGTAACGTCGAAGTATATTCACATTATTGATTTTATGGCGGATATGCGATGTATCTTTATTTCACCAAAAGCAAGAATGAAGAAGCCAGAATGGTACCCAGGTAACTACCATATGTATGAGGAGGACATTTAAATCCTCATGAAGGATTGGCCGGATGAATTCCGTGTTGAAGTCATGGATGTGGAAACTGACTCAAACGAAGATGAACCCATCTCGCTATCATGCCCTATTTTCGAAGAAAAAGGAAAGAGGAAGGAACTTGAAACTCCGCAGAAGCCAAAGGCACAAAAGAATGTGAAAGCAATAAAGAGTCAATCTGAGGTAGTGATGAACGAAGACAACTTCGACATGATTGCAGAAAGGGTCTCAGAACAGATGGGGAAGCTAATGACAGAAAAAGACAAGAAGGACAAGGTCATCCAGGATGACCTGCAAAAGACTAGGCTCGCACTGCAAGGTCTTATAAAGAAAATGGACGATGTCCAAAAGAGCATAACCTTGCCGCGCGAAGCAGGAGCTGAAGGGAGGTCGGCAGGAACCTCGCAGCAGACACTATCGCAGCTAGCCATAACGCTGCCTTCAAAGACCAGGGTTGTTCATCTGGACCCATTGACCATAGCGTTACCAATGACAAAACAAATCGTCCTAGACACAAAGGGTGTCGAGCGGGTAGATCTCAACCTGGCCAAGATTCCTTTGCCTGGGTTACAGTTTCTCCACATGCAGATAGTGGAGGATATGCATGAATGAACAATAGAGTCCATGAAGTCACAAGAGGAGCTGCACGCAGAAATGCAGCTACGTGATGAACAAGACCACCGGAAACAATTGGAGACTACCATATCTACTGTTGCACAAGATATTGAAGATCTAGAACTCCAGGATGATCATGCGGACACAGTTCTGAGGATCTGTGAAAAGGTGAGATATTTGAAGATGGAGATGTAGGATAAGGACATCCTCTATGAGGCCGATCTCGCCGCCTTGAAGGAAAAACTGAATAAGCAGACGCCATTAAGTGAGCAACAGTTAAGAGAGCAAGTAGTGAGTGTCGTCGCACAGAGCATAACAAGTGAGATGGATAAGTGCTAAGATCTATTGGAAAAGGTTTCAAAGGAATTCACTGACCTTGAAGAGGATCAAGGGCTATTGCAGGTGAAGACCGCGGTAAAAGAAAAGCAGATCGCGCTAGAAACGTTGGACGCAGAGGTCAAGGCTCTGCCACCCAGGGAGAGGCTGCCGAGGTATAAGGATATATCAGGCTTGAAGAAGGAAGTCTGGGCATTAAGAGAAAAAGAGATTGAGATGGATAATCAGTCTCAGCAACTCCTGGAGGATGCCATGGGGGTGTCGTAGCAGATAGAAGACAAGCTAAAGGAACTGCGCGACAACCAAGAGCAAGTACAAGGACAGATTGGAAAAGAGATAACTCCAGCACTGCTTGAGACAGTAAAACAAGTTGAACAAGATACCAGAGAAGTAGTGGAACAGTTGTTCGGCACATATAACGAGTTCGCGGCCAAATTGGTTCCACCGGTCGTGGAGCAGAGCGAAACGACCGAAGTAGCAAGTGGCTCGGGAACGAGCCACATGTAAGTGTTAGGGGCATGTTGGGACAAAGTTTTGTAACACTTTTGATAAGCAGGAAAAGCTGAGCTGAGCGCAGCTCAGAAAAAGATATAATTTTGTCTAAGTATTGAGGGTGCTGCGGAGTTGTGTGCAACATCCAAGTTTTGTCCATGCTGCGAAGTTGTGCGCAACATCCGAATTTTGGAAGTACCGCTAAGACTAGCGCTGCGAAGCAATCAGGACACGTGGAGCCAGCAAAGTGGAGTGCTGGACGAGGATCAAGTGCAGGTACCGGATGGGCCAGTAGTGGTCTAATTTTGGAAAGATGCTCCAGGAGTGCCAAGCGGCGGGCACGAGCAAATCAGGAAGGCGGCCAATGCACAAGTTTGTTCAGAAAAGGACAGCTTAGGGAAAGCGATGGATTGGAATGCCTAGTGGGAGAGACCATTAGAGATGAACGGTTCAATGAAAGTGACATGTTGGCACACGTGCGACAAAAAGGTCAATAATGACAGAGTGAAGACGTGGAGAACCGCCACGATCATTAGAGAGATTTTGAGGTCAAAAAAGGGCCTCCTAAGAGATGTACTACAAAAATATGAGATATATTAAAATATTATGAATTGAGGGTTTTATGGGGTAGGTATATATGACAAGTCACCTCCCACACTATTTTCTATGCACAATATAAATAACCATGGTTGAGTTACTTTTCAAAATTCACTAGAAATAAAATTAATAAAATAAGTCTACATTGATGTGACTAAGATTCATTGTAAATTCCCAAAAATGTATTGTCCTTTAACATTTATTTGTCTTGAACTTGCAAATGAAATTAAATAATAAAAAACATTTTTAAGAGCTTTTTCAAAAATTTTATGTTGACTTTTTATATTTAATACTTTTCTCATGAATTTAATAATGTAATTTAATTGAGAATTTATTTACATGTAAAATGTCAATAATATAATTATAATCCACATTGCATTATTATTATTATTATTATTATTTATTAAATCTATTATTATCCTTTATTAGTTTGACATTATGTTATTAAATAGAATGGAGTGAATATATAATTTAAAATTAAAAACATAAAAATGATAATATATTATTTTATAAAAAAATGTGAAAGGACTTTCTTTATGAATTAAGAGTACCTCACTTGAAAATGACAATAATATTATTTTATGTGAAAGTGTGAAAAGACATTCATTATGAGTACTTTACTTGAAAATGACAATAATATTATTTTATGAAAAGACTATCATTATGAGTACTTTACTTTATGACTTAAAAATACTTACACCACTACCTTGGTTAACTATGTATTTTCATCCACCATAGAAAATTTGACAAATAAGCATTCTTAACTCATGCAATGCCACCTCACCAAGGGGGATGATGTCATCTACTAGAATGTGATTGGTTGTATTTTATAGTACATTTTCTTTGTTTTGAGGCCCTTTTTTGACCTCAAAATTTCTCTAATGGAAGCAGACGCTACTAGATGCCAGCAAGCCGATTTAGGGAAACCGACATAGTTTTGTAAACCCTAAGGGTTTTTGGATTTAGGTCTTCGGCATTGTTAAGACATGACCTTCAGGCATGGTCTATTTAAGAATACAATTTTGTATGGGATGGGGTTACTTTTTGTTGTTACGTTTTGGGCTCTGGATGTTGTATTGTAAAATCTCTTTTGAGTTGAGAAGATTGTAAAAGCTCTACAGCTGTGTGCGCAAAGACTTGTCTGAGAGGAAGGAGAGTTTGCAGCTGAGTGCGTAGACTAAGAACAGTTGTCCCCATCCCCTTTTAAATATATATATTACCAACCATTCTTGTGGACTTAGCTTCCCATCCGGGGGAGTGAACCACGTTAAATATCGTGTTGTGCATTTGTGTTTTATGGATGAATGATTATCTATGTTTTCTGTAAATGAATGTCTAGATGTTTCCTTGGATGATGTTATGAGAGAACTGTTGTATTCATTTGCCATCAGAAGAAGTATGGAGATGATATGTTAGGTTCTGCATGAATAGATGAATGGTGAACATTTAGCTTATGTTTGAGAACAGTGAATCAGTTAGTTGGTTAAGAGTTAAGGGATCACTTAAGCACTTCATTATGCGCAATAGAACAAATGCATAACAGTTAGATTGTATCAGTATAATATGCTCAAATCATAACCATACCAAGTGGGTGAATGAATAGTAGATGGATAATCGACTGAGTAGCTGAATGAGTGGATGAGTGATACTCGATTCAGAGCTATAAGCCTTTCCAAGGTAGTCGAGTATAAAGTTGAACTGCATAGTTCGCAGTTTCAATAGAAGCCCCGTAGTAGAAGAACTTAGTGGTGCAGACCGCAGTGTTACCCATCGCTGCGCAGTCTCACCTCGCAGCACATATCCCTTGTTGCGCTGCGCAGTACGTTCGTCCAAGCAACTCGTCACTTACTGTGGAAACTTGATTCCGAAGTACCCCATAGATACACCTCAGGTGAGACCTCAACCTGCTCGCAGGTTGTTGCCGAAAGGGCCGGTGCGAAGGGGTTTTATTGGTCAAAGGGAACCCGCAAAGAACCTGGGTCTTATAAGAAAACCTCTGGGTTAGTTATAGCCAACAGTAATATTCCTAAACATGTCTATGTATAATATGTATCTAAAACTATTATAAAGCGTCATTCATTCAATAATTTTAATTCTATCATATTTATTTTTCATATCAACAGAGAAATAGTTTAATGTCATTTTACATTTTCGGGAAGATTATGAGAATCACAAAGGATGAATGAGGTGATATGCGAAATGTGCCAGTAGGGATGTCCAAGAAAGTGTACAAGGAGATGGTCAAGAAAATGGACATAATTGCATCGTAGGAAGAGCCATATCAACAACAACGTGCTTCAAATGTATAAAATCATTGGTTTTTAGGTTTATGTTATACATTTCAATTAATAATTTGACATTAAATATTAATTTTCAATTGTTTTTTTACATAAAAGAAAATAAAATGGAACTCGGTCAGCACACAAGACAGGACGACAAGGAAAAAAGGGGTTGATAGCAAATTTTGTGAGTATTTTTTATTTCGTTGTAAGAAATAAACATTTTGTAGTAGTTGTGATTCGTATATTTATTTATTTTTAATTTGTTTTCATTGGCAATCTTTGCATGCCTTCAAACATGTGTTAACATAAAAAGAGGATCCATCATAAGAATTGATTGACATTGGGTTAAGCAAGGGTTGTGAGTATATTTTGGCGTATCAAAAATTAATTGTGGATTTTGTAAGTCTCTATGTTGTTTTACTTCTCTCATTTTATAATTAATAAAACAACAAAAATATTTTATAATAAATCTATGATTTGTGATGGGGCATAACACTTGTAGGAAACAAAGTATGGAGTGGATCCAACAAAAGACTTGTTGATAGAAGGCATGAGATTTGGTTTTGAGAGAATGTGTATCATTCATGAGTCGAATATTTCTATGGTATGTCGCTTTTCAATATAAATTAGTGTATACTATTTATTTATTTTTCATTATTCTTGTTGGTAATGTAAATATACTTAGTATACTTTATTTTTATGTTTGTATATGGAAGCTGAAGAAGAGGAAAACAATCGAGCCAATCAACAAAACATTTGACCAAATAACCCAATTGATGCAAGTGGCTCAAGCACCGATAACAGTTCCAACGAAGAATGATGATCTATATTTAATTTTGAAGTTAATTCAAGTTGTTGTGGCTTGTTGTATATTTGTAAATATTTGTCTGTGAAAATCAAACATTTTGTATAATTATGTACTGGACATAGTGTATGAATTCAAAGCCGAGTTACCAATAAGTGTAACAATAATTACATGTATGTTGACATTTTGATTATTGTTGTCTCTATGTTGTCGTATTTTGTATGACAAAGGCACTCTTATTGATATATAATAAAATAAATATTTTTATTCTATTGCATTCTTCAATATTATTGTCAAATGTAACATGTGAAATCGTACATTGGTAATTTTTTTCCCATAAAAGAAATGTGTATTTTCATTCAAGATGGAGCAAAAATAAATTATTCACTGCCACACACCACTCGTAAATGGTAAATTGGTAATTAAATGTATGGATGATTAAATATCACAATAGATTCTTACATCTATGATATAAGAAATCAATCCAAATAAACAATTTCAATAATTAAAATTGAAATGAATTTTAATATAAACAAATTTCAATTTAAGATGAATATATATCTATATCTATATATATATATATATTTGAATGAAATATCAGTATCCATTATTCAAAGAATCGTACTACGGTGCATTTAAACTACCATTGCGCCTTGGTGCGTATATACTAAACGTTTGCACCAGTGCTGATCCGGGAGGATCTCCAAGATCGATCAAAATAAAAGTCTTCAAAATGCAAACAGAAGCTTGCAGCTGCGTAGAGCTCGACAAGAGATTTTCGGTGACATTCATTTCGCGCAAAATGGCCTCCGGATGAGAAAATTGTTGATTTCTGAATTTTCGGCAAAATAGGTAAAAAGTGGCAAAAAAGGGGCCAAAAAAGGGGCCACAGGGTGCCACATGGCATGTATGGTCAACAGGAATGGTGATGTGGCACATTCAAAAAGTGCCATGTGGCAGATACATGGAATCCAGTTGGAAGGGAGCATGTACAGGTGGCATCTATTTGGCGTCCAAGTGGACCAATCGAATGTCGCCACGTGGTGATCTGATTGGCCACAATATGGTTCTGTTTACCAAATATTAAGGGATCAGGGAGGACTGAACCCATGAAATCTACCTCTGCCAAAGCCTCCATATCTACCACCTAGCTGTGATATCCATCTGATGGTTCTTAACCATATAGTACTAAAATTCTATTTGAATTTGAAGTGGTTGTTATTTTTAAAAAGGGGTGGGGCCGAGGGCTTAACCCTCAACCCCATGTGTAATGTAAAATCAATAGCCAACACCGAGGCCAATTGTATAGATCGTGGAACAAACAAACAACACCATAGACCGTGGAACCAACACCATATATCGTGGAACAACAAACCAACACCATAGATTATGGAACAACGAGCCAACACTACACCATGAGCCAAACTTCCAACGTATTGACAATTCAAAAGCAGAAGGTGAGGCCCGCACTTTTGACCATGGGACCTCCTTTCCCACAATATAGCGTGGTACCAATGGGATATAGTCCATTCCTTGGTAAATGGTTGGCACAATATATTTAAACATTTGATGTGGAATTATATCCAAAAAAAGGGCGCGTGGCCCATATTTCTACGCCCCTTTTGCTCTATAAAACCACCTTTTCCCACACTCGAGAACCATTGGAGCGACACCTTTTTGCATAGTTCCCAAGGTGGGAAGTAAGTACAGTAGGTACAGTTCGTACATGCGCAGGAGAGGTTTTTCTCGAAGTGTGTGTCAAAGGAGGTCTCAAGCCAAGGGGGTCGAGTTTGTTAAAATTCAATATGCTAAGATAGAAAATATCAATATTACATTCAATTTCACAACAATAGCATATACAGGATCACTGAAAGAACAACAAGCACAACATAAACACAAGAGACACAGATTTATCCTAGGAAACCCTCATGGGGTAGAAAACCTAGCAAAGCTTCCTCAATATAGATGACCAGCAAATACAAAGATGTAATCCCCAAACATGAGCTCCTTCTCCTCCATAGAAGATCTCTCTCTCTCCTATGCTCCAATCACAAGTGAGTGAATGTGTGTTAAATGAGGAACACACCTCCTCTATTTATACACAACTCCAACTTGACTTTTACACTAACTAGGTCAGCCCCAACTTAACCACTTAACATAATGTTGACTGGGCTGACCCCACTAGGGTGGTCTAATAACCCTTTAACCCACATGACTCATACAGGGCTGACCCCACCAGGGAAGTCTAATAACCCAAGTTACCACATTCTCCACGGAGGAATAAAACATCTCCGAATATACAATAGTGTCTCCACGGAGGAATGAAACATCTCCGGAATAATAAAGTACAAATATAATATTCTTAGAAGTTACAATATCTCAACACTCCCCCTTAACGAGAAGGATATTATAACAACATCTGCTGGAGCAAGGAGTCATCAACTATATGATACATGATACATCTATAAATCATTGGAAGCTTTCTTCATACATCATCAGTAACTCAAACAGTTATTGGAACATCTTCAAGATCTTCAATACTGGAACATCAACATCTTCAGTACTGAGTCTTCATCTTCTACAACACTCGAACAACTACAGTAACATCATCATCTGGATCTCTCAATCAACATCATCAACATTTGGATCCTCTCGATCAACAACATCAACATCTGGATCTCCTGAGCAACAACATCAACATCTGGATCCTCTCTATCAACAACATCAACATCTGGATCCTCTCTATCAACATCATCAACATCTGGATCCTCTCGATCAAAAGCATCAACATCTGGATCCTCTCGAGCAAAAGCATCAACATCTGGATCCTCTCGATCAACAACATCAACATCCTCATCCTCATCAACATCTGGATCCTCTTGATCAACAGTATCATCTGGATCTCTCGATCAACAACATCATCATCTGGATCTCCCGATCAACAACATCATCTGGATCTCTCGATCAACAACATGATCTGGATCTCTCGATCAACATAATCATCATCTGGATCTCCAGATCAACAACATCATCTGGATCTCTCGATCAACAACATCATCTGTATCTCTCGATCAACAACATCATATCAACATACTCTGCAACACACATGATCCAATTACGGGATGATCAATCCCTCTCACTTTAGGACATAGGTCCAAGGTTGATACAATCCTGATCCACTTACGGGATGATCAATCCCTCTCACTTTAGGACATAGGTCCAAGGATGATATAGTCCTGATCCACTTACGGGATGACCAATCCCTCTCAATTGAAGACACCTCTCATGTATATGGACGATGCAGTCCAGATCTACTTACAGGATGATTAGTCCTTATCAATTTAAGACACCTCTCATGTCCAGGGACGATGCAATCCCAACCACATTGCCAGTCCTTTTTCATACTGGATGTGACCTAGATCAAATCTACGATTTATCACCACAGATTCAGTCCTTTTTCATACTGGATGTGACCTAGATCAAATCTAGGATTTACCACGTACATTTTGAACCAACTGTTCAGGGACGATGCAGTCCTATCACGTACATTTTGAACTAAACGTTCAAGGACGATGCAGTCCTATCACGTACATTTTGAACTAAAAATTCAGGGACGATGTAGTCCTATCACGTACATTTTGAACTAAATGTTCAGGGACGATGCAGTCCTATCACGTACATTTTCAACTAAATGTTCAGGGACGATGCAGTCCTATCACGTACATTTTGAACGAAACGTTCAGGGACGATGTAGTCCTATCACGTACATTTTGAACTAAACGTTCAGGGACGATGCAGTCCTATCACGTACATTTTGAACTAAACGTTCAGGGATGATGCAGTCCTATCATGTACATTTTGAACTAAATGTTCATGGACGATGCAGTCCTATCACGTCCACTAGGGACCACTTCTCAGAGACATATGTATACAGATCAATTCAGGGATGGAAGTCCGGGGATGATACAATCCCTCTCTTCCACTAGGAAACATTTCTCGGAGACATATGTCTACGTATCAATTCAGGGACCGAAGTCCAGGATTGATACAATCCCTCCTCGTCCACTTAGAAAAAGTCTTAGGACCATATATCGACCTCATCATCGGAACCGATAACCTCATCATCGACCTCATCGTCGAAACATGTAACCTCATCATCGACACAAGTGTCCTCCTCATCGATACAAGTATCCACATCATCGACCTTACTGTCGATGCAGGAAATCTCATCATCGATACAGGTATCCACATCGATACCAGTATCCAAATATCATCATTGACCATATCACTCCCCCTTTCGAGGAGGGTACTTATGAACTACACCAATCTTGTCTCGGAAATACTCAAACTTTACTCGAGATAGAGGTTTGGTCAATACATCAGCAACTTGTTCATCGGTGCCCACATACTCGAGCTTTATAGCTCCTTTCTGCACCATATCCCGTGTATAGAAATATCGGATCTATATGTGCTTTGACTTATCATGGAACACTGGATTCTCTTTCATCTTGATACAACTTTGGTTTTCACACAGGATCATAGTGGGGTCCATCTCTAAGTCAAACAAACCTGATAACAACTTCAGAAGCCATATTGCTTCACAACTAGGGGAGCAAGCAGCTATATATTCCGCTTCATTTGTGTTGAGAGCCACACTAGACTGCTTCCTTCTAAACCACGAGATCATGGCAGATCCTAGACAATAACATCCACCCGATGTGCTCTTCTTGTCTGATACACTCCCTGCCCAATCAACATCTATGTAGCCATACAATCCGAGGTCATGATCTCTAAGATAACATAGACCAAAGTCTATCGTACCCTTTAGGTACCTCATCACATGCTTTGCAATATCTATCAGGTGAACATGCCTAGGTTCCACTAGATACTGACTCAAGGTGTTCATAGCAAAGCATATATCTGATCTGGTATCCATCAGATACATCAATGACCCAATAATCTATCTGTACAGAGTCACATCCACTAACTCTGATGAGTCATCAGCTAACAACTTCAAGTTGGAATCCATGGGAGTGGCCATGGATTTTTCATTCCAACCTATCAAATACTTTCCCTGGTTGAGAAAGATTAATTATGGGCCTTGCTATACTTCCATACCTAGGAAGTAATGCATTAATCTGAGATCTTTCATCTCAAATTATGTAGCTAGCTTCTTCTTGCTTTCTATGATTTGTTTCTCATTCCCTGTTAGAAAGAGATCATCCACATACAGTAATAGTATGATAGGTTCATCATCCATAACCTTAAGATAAAGGTTAGGATCAACTTTACTTTTGGTAAAGCCCAAGCTTGTCAAGAAGCTATCAGTTCTCCTTTTGTGACTGAACATCATTCACACTCTGCATTGAGTGATCTTCTGCATATCTATCTGTGCCATCTCTCGTGAGATGGGTCTGCTGATATGAGCCTCAATATCATTCGAACTCTGTGGTGAGTTCCTTCTTGCATCCATCTAAGAGAAGAATGTCAGCTATATATAGATACCATCTTCAACCTTGTAGCAAAGGTTGAAATCTGCATCACCCATGGTGATCATTAAGCTCATCAAATGACTATCGTTCCTGGGTACTTGTTGAACCCATACAGAGCTTTATTCAATTGAATCTAGGGAGTTTTCTCGATTTGCACTTCTTCTTCAATTACACCATTAAGAGAATGGTCTAGCCACTTGGAGAAAACATCTCGTCATGATCCTCTTCCTCTTTCTAAGAGAATATTCTAGCCATGAGCCTTCTATAGTATGTTTGATTTGTAGGTCTTCTTGTTGAACATCCATCACTTGTTCGGTGTTCATCATCCTTCTTTTGCAGATCATAGTACATGATCTTTCCTACAAATCAAAGTTAATTACATGATTAGTAATACTTCATAATCATCAAATCATGTTGACATGATAACCTATTATGCATACAAATATGATTCACATAGTTATGCAACTATCTTGACCAATACTTTGGCATAACACTTTTCCATATCCTGTATGCATACAGTGGCTATCTAGATGCCTTCCATCTCTACCAAAACATACTATCAAGAGTGTGCACAACTCTCAGCATGTCATCAAAGAGGTTTCATTCTAGATAAACAACAATGGAATGTTTGTCCAACTTACCCATCATATGCATATTAGTAGTATTTGTTCGATGCTATATGAATGCTTACACTATGCATGATATATTCTAGGAATACAAATATATATATAGCTATTACAAGCAATATCCTTTACTATTTCAGAGATTCAAATAACAACTCAAATACTTATCTTTTATGTTGTGTGGTTTCCTCCTGCTTGATCTCTATGATAGAATCATTATTATAAGTCTTTGAACTTCTATCCATCCTAGACCACTATGCATGCTCAAGTGTGCACTAGTGTCATCCTCATGATCTCATACGTAATCATACATACATTCATTAGTATAGTCTCAATACTGTCAAAACATTATGATTCTAAATAATCTTAAGTATGTATGGTCATGATCATTTCATACATAGGTACACTTACCTAAGATCCTAACAAAGTAGGATTCTAACTTGATATAGGAAAACATACCTGGATTATCAAGCTTGGTTATGTCTTAACATACCCAAACAATATCTTCTTTCTTCTCTTCAATGATTTAGAGACCTTGTGCTAGAACCTACATATCTAATAAGTTAAGCATAGTATAACAAAGTCATACATACCTCGTAAGTAGAGCTTCTATGTGATCAAATACTATGGATGAGTCTTTGTCTTCATGTCATCATGGTCATAGAACTTGATTTGTCTTTCTTGATGTACCTGTATCTTGTTAGCAGACAACATCATCCTCATACAACACCACAGGTGCATTAGTACAATCATAAGTGTCATAAACCTAATCAATGAATGTCTTCTATCACTCACATGCATTCATTATCAAACAATCATAATTGTACTAACCTCAATAACATGAAGACAAACATATTATGAACTTAATCAAGAATAAGATTTCAAAACATACCTGTGTCTTCTCAAGTCATACCTGACGAGTAGTCTTCTCGATAGGGTTAAAACCCTAACCATACAAGGTATATCACTTGTAAACATCTTATATATGTTCATGGTGCTAGGATTTTAGAATATCAGCGCCATTTAAACCTTCTTCATCGCTGCCTTATGAGTCTCCTAACTTTGCTAGGGTTTATTCTTACTTGGAAACCCTAATCTTCAATCTCCTTCCTCCCACAACATTTTGATGGAGGATCAATATATAATATGAATGGATTCCAAATCCATTATCAAAGCTTCCAATGTTTTATCATGTGTCTCCAACATTGTATCAAGTCCTTCCAGACCTAAAAACTGAAAACCCTAAATGAGAGCTTCTTCCTCCTCTTCTTAGATTTCCTCTAATGAGACATTTCAGATGTTCCGTATTGTTTCTGGTGTATCTCTGCAATTTCGGATCTGTAGGGTCTGAAACTTTGGCTTGTGGTATCCTGACCTGTCATCTTTCCAAATCCACAGGTCTGACCTCAAATGGATTCTCTGAGAGAGATTTATGCCAAATGTCGCAACGTGACCTGTTTATGGGATGAAACAGTATAGCGAACTTGTACGGAGTGCCACGTGTCACTATTTCAACTTCGGCCTTTGAAAAGCGGACCTGTGAAACTAAAGTCCATTCCAAACCTGTAACATTTGAAGAAATTTCATTTGGAGCTTCCTAGCTCGATATATGACCTTTTTTCCTAGGTCACTTGTTTATGACTGAGATCTGGAAGAGGCAGAAACCCTAAATTGTACAGATAATATCTCACAAAGTACAACGAATATGAGATTGTCCTTCGGAAACAAGCTACAGGGGGATGTTATGTACGACGTGTAAAATTTTTAGATCTTGAACCTTCGCCAAAATGGATTTATAGCAAAAATTCCACTATGACTAGGTTTTGCTATACAAAGCCCTAACTTTCAAATTGTCGCAAGTGTCGTAAGTGTCATACATTGCCTTCCTTCAGGATAGCTCTGATACCATGTTAAAATTCAATAGGATAATATAGAAAATATCAGTATTACATTCCATTTCACAACAATAGCATATACAGGATCACTGAAAGAACAACAAGCACAGCATAAACAAAAGAGACACAGATTTATCCTGGGAAACCCTCATGGGGTAGAAAACCCAGCAAAGCTTCCTGAATATAGATGACCAGCAAATACAAATATGTAATCCCCAAACATGAGCTCCTTCTCCTCCATAGAAGATCTCTCTCTCTCCAATGCTCCAATCACAAGTGAGTGAATGTGTGTTCAATGAGGAACACACCTCCTCTATTTATACACAACTCCGACTTGACTTTTACACTAACTAGGTAATCCCCAACTTAACCACTTAACATAATGTTGACTGGGCCGACCCCACCAGGGTGGTCTAATAACCCTTTAACCCACATGACTCATACAGGGCCAACCCCACTAGGGAAGTCTAATAACCCAAGTTACCACATTCTCCACGGAGGAATAAAACATCTCCAAATATACAATAGTGTCTCCATGGAGGAATGAAACATCTCTGGAATAATAAAGTACAAATATAATATTCTTAGAAGTTACAATATCTCAACACTCCCCCTTAACGAGAAGGATATTATAACAACATCTGCAGGAGCAAGGAGTCATCAACTACATGATACCTGATACATCTATAAATCATTGGAAGCTTTCTTCATACATCATCAGTAACTCAAACAAGGTGGCTCATCTCATGCTAAAGGTAAAGAAGAAGGAGGTGGTGAGGACCCTCCTAAATACCACCATATTCACCATATTTTCTTGATGGTTCTTTACATTCCTCATCTGGAAAACAAAAAGTTGGTTCTAATATGCCTCAATTAAAGATTGATATTAAGTTTGACTTACCTGTTTATAATGGAGAACTTAATGCCGAGAAATTGGATAATTGGATCCGTTAGATATAAATTTATTGTAGGATTCAAAATTTCACTGAAGATAGCAGAAAAATTCAGTTGGCTTCTCTCCGACATGGAGGGACCGCTCCCATATGGTGGGAGAGAATAACTCAAAAGGATCTTGCCACAAAAGGCAACATCATCTCCTCTTGGCATGAGTTCACTTCAACATTAAAGAAGCAGTTCTATCCGTTGGGATACATGCAACAAGCCATGATGGATTGGCAGAATTTGAGGCAAGGTAAGGGACAGAGTGTGCAGGAGTACACACAAGAATTCAATAAAAGGGCTTTAATACTTGGCATACCTCTCTACACTCAAGAAATTCTTCTCAAGTTTATAGGAGGATTACTGTTAGAAAAACAGGATCGCATAGCAATAACAATAAACAGAAATGCAAATATAATCACACACACATTACAAGAGACACACAGATATATCGTGGTTCACCCCAACTTGGGATACGTCCACACTGAATTTTTCAGTCCTTATTTATTATTACCATCCAGCAAGGTGAAGGGATACAACCTGCAGCATAGCCGCTGCACTTCCTCTTCACTATCTCACAATCTCTCTTCATAGATCTCAGAGATCTTTACAATGCATAAAACCTAGTACATCTTCACCCTAGCCGTGTTACAATGTCTTTCTTTTATAAGGGAAATACAATGGGAAAATACCACGGGTTACCCAAAACCATGGGCCCGAAAAATGGTGGCGAAAAAAACCCTAAAAAATTTCCTCGGGGGCGTTGCCCCTGAACCCCCATTTCTCGAGGGCGTTGCCCTCGAACCCTCGTCCACGGGGGCTCCGCCCCCAAACCCCCTTTTTCGGAGCATTTCCCTGAACCCCTAAAAATGCAGAATGGGTGTACAGTCCTCGGGGGTGCACGACTAAGACAATCATCTATGAGATTGGAATATCTGGCTCCACAACCAACAATATCCCACTTGGAAACTTATCACAACAACTCCACCGCTGCTGCACTTGCTGGACTTGGACTTGGCAACTTTCTCCTCTTCACCTTCATGTTAGAAGGCCAACTGAAACCGAGTAAGAACTCAGTTTCTCTCTGGTCACTACCTTTGTGAACATGTCTGTAGGATTCTGGCTAGTATGTATCTTTTCCAGCTTCAACAGTTTATCTTCCAGAACAGAGCGTATGAAATGGTACTTGAGCTGTATATGTTTACTCCTGGAATGGAATGTTGAGTTCTTTGCAAGATGAATGGCACTCTGGCCGTCACTATACAACCTGCTATCCTTCTGCTTCTTACCCACTTCCTCCATAAACCTCTGCAACCAAACCATCTCTTTACTAGCCTCTGTAATAGCAACATACTCTGCTTCCGTTATTGAAAGTGCAACAACCTTCTGCAGTTTCAAATCCAGCTTACTGTTGTTCCACCTACAGTAAACACATACCCTGTGGTGCTCCTCCTGCTATCCTTATCACCTGCCATATCTGCATCAACATATCCCTGTAGAACAGTGTCTGAACCTCCAAAACATAATTCCTGAGTGGTGGTACCTCTCAAATACCTGAGAATCCACTGTACTAGCCTCCAATGTTCTTTACCTGGATTGTTCATATATCTGCTCACAACTCCCACTTCCTGTGCAATATCTGGTCTTGTGCACACCATGGCATACATCAAGCTGCCAATTGCTGATTGATAGGGAATCTTGGACATGTAATCTGTCTCTTCCTGTGTCTTGGGACACATTTCCTTACTTAGACTGAAATGGTTGGCCAAAGGTGTACTTATTGGTTTTGCATTCTGCATTCTGAACCTCTCCAACACCTTTTGTATATACTCACTCTGAGACAATGTCAATTTGCGATTTTTCCTGTCTCTCATTATTCTCATACCAAGGATTTGCTTTGCAGCACCCAAATACTTCATTGCAAATGAATTAGCTAGCTTCCTTTTGAGTACATTTATATCCTGCATGTTAGACCCTGCAACAAGCATGTAATCCACATACAGTAACAAGATAATGTATCTTTCATTGTCTAGCTTCTTGAAATAAACACAGTGGTCAGAATGACATCTACTATAACCTTGTTCTGTCATAAACCTGTCAAATTTTAAATACCACTGCCTTGGAGCTTGCTTCAAACCATACAAGCTCTTTTTCAACCTGCACACCAAATTCTCCTTACCTTTGACCTCATACCCTTGTGGCTGCTGCATATATATCTCTTCCTCCAAATCCCCATGGAGAAAGGCTGTTTTTACATCTAACTGTTCAAGATGAAAATATTCTACCGCCACTAGACTTAAGATAGTCCTAATTGAAGTCATCTTAACAACAGGAGAAAATATTTCATCAAAATCTATACCTTTCTTCTATGCAAACTCCTTTACAACAAGTCTGGCCTTGTACCGCTTCTTGCCTTTTTCTTCTTCCTTCAACCTGTAAATCCATTTGTTCTGCAATTCTCTTTTACCAACAGGCAAGTGAACCAAATCCCAAGTCTGGTTTCCTACCAATGAGTCCATCTCTGCATTCATGCCTTGCTCCCACTTCTTTCTAGTTTCCACTTGCATTGCTTCTTCATAACATTCTGGTTCACCAGCATCAGTCATCAAAAAATAATACATTGAAGGAGAGTATCGTTCAGGGAGTCTAATCAACTTGGTAGATCTTCTTACAGTTGCAGGAGTTTCAGGTACTTGCTGCTGTTCTTGATTTTTTGGCACCTTTGGAACTTCATTTTCTTCAATTTCATCAAGTACTGTGTACTCTGTGTTTTTCTTTTCCTGTTTCTTTCCCTGCAACTGATCTTTATACATGACCTTTTCATTGAATATGACATCTCTACTTCTAATGATTTTGTGATTTTCATAATCCCATAAACGATAACCAAAATCATCAACCCCATATCCAATAAAGGTACATTTCTTGGATTTAGCTTCAAGCTTTGTTCTATTTTCTTTATCAATATGGACAAATGCTTCACAACCAAATGTTCTCAGAAATGAGTAGTTTACCTTTTTATCTATCCATGCCTCCTCTAGAATACCACCATCCAAAGCACTTGAAGGTCCTCTGTTTATTAAATAAACGATAGTATTTACAACATCCTCCCAAAATTGTAAGGGCAATCCTGCATGCAATCTCATACACCTTGCACGCTCCATGATCGTTCTGTTCATCCTTTCTGACACACCATTTTCTTATGGTGTTCCTAGGATTGTCTTCTCTCTACGAATCCCATGGTATGAATAGTAACTATCAAACTCCTTGCCGCAGTACTCACCTCCATTATCAGATCTGAGACACTTCAACCTTTTTCCTGTCTCATTCTCAACCAAAGCTTTCCACTTCTTAAAAGTAGCAAACACATCAGATTTTTGTCTAATGCAATAAACCCAAGTTTTCGTAGTTGCATCATCAATAAATGTAACATAATAATGAGAGCCACCAAGAGATTGTACCTGAGCTGATCCCCATACATCTGTATGCACTAGCTCTAACTTTTCATTCTTCTTCTATTTCCCAACCCTGACAAATCTGACTCTCTTCTGTTTTCCATAAACACAGTTCTCATAGAATTCCAAACTTACCTGCTTCAAATATGGCAGCAACTTCCTTGAGTGGAGAATCTGCATCCCCTTCTCACTCATGTGGCCAAGCCTATGATGCCACAATGTTGTATCTGTTCCTGTGGAAGCTAAAGAGATAAAATGGTTAGTATTATGAGGACATAAATACAACGTACCTATCATGTCTCCTTTTGCTATCACCATTGATCCTTTAGTGATCTTCCACCACTTTTCTTCAAATGTAGATAGACAACCGCCATCTCCCAACTTCCCTGTTGAGATCAGATTTCTTTTCATAGCAGGAATATGCCTAACATATTTCAACAGCAAATCAGTTCCATTCTTGACTTTTATCCATACCTTACCCATTCCAACAATTTTACATGGCTCATCATCACCCAATAAAACATGTCCAAAATCGCCAGGAACATACTCATGAAAGTATTTCCTATGGGGTGTAGCATGACATGAAGCTCCTGAATCTACTACCCAATAATCACTAGTATTATCTAATGCAAGAATCAAAGCATCTTGTAACACATCACCTGCTACATTTGCTTCCTGGGTAGTTTCCTTCTGTGCATCTCCTTTCTTCTTTAGAGATCTGCAGTCTTTCTTCAGATGTCCTTTCTTTCCACAGTTCCAGCACTCTATTTTTCCCAGTCTGGACTTGGATCTTCCCATTTTAGAGTTGCCACGATTACCCTGGCTCTTTCCTCTCTCCTTTTGTCTTCCCCTGCTCTCCATGGTCAACGCATTACTTGATGTCTCATCTGTGCTTTTTCTTCGCATTTCCTCGCTAAGAATAACACCAATAACATCATCAAATTTCAAGGTGTTTGAACCAGAGACAGAGTTACTTACAGCCATGACCAAGCTATTTCAGCTTTCTGGCAATGAACACAAGATTAGAAGAGCCCTAACCTCATCATCAAAGTTCACACTTACAGAACTTAGTTGATTTGTAACCGTATTAAACTCATTTAAATGATCAGTAATAGATCCACCTTCAGACATCTTCATATTAAATAAACGCTTCATTAGAAATACCTTGTTGGAGGCCGAGGGTTTTTCATACAGCTTACCCAGTGCGCTCATCAAACCCTCCATTGTCATTTCTTTTGAGATATTGAAAGCCACCGACGAAGCCAGGATCAGCCGTATTGTTCCCAGATCCTTTCTTTCAAGAACCTCCCATTCTTCGTCCTTCATGGCCGCCGGCTACTTTTCTCTTCCTCCCAATGGTAGGAATAGATCCTTCTGGTACAGATAGTCCTCCATTTGCATCTTCCATAACTGCAAGTTTTGGCCGTTAAACTTCTCGACCTTAAACTTTCCTTCTTTTTCCATTGCTCCCACTCGAACCAGAAACCCTATCTTCCTGTGGGTTTATCTTCCAAATAGACCTTCGGCTCTGATACCAATTGTTAGAAAAACAGGATCGCAGAGCAATAACAATAAACATAAATGCAAATATAATCGCACACACATTACAAGAGAGACACAGATATATCGTGGTTCACCCCAACTTGGGCTACGTCCACACTGAATTTGCCAATCCTTATTTATTATTACCGTCCAACAAGGTGAAGGAATACAACCTGCAGCATAGTCGTTGCACTTCCTCTTCATTGTCTCACAGTCTCTCTTCACAGATATCGGAGATCTTTACAATGCATAAAACCTAATACATCTTCACCCTATCCGTGTTACAATGTCTTTCTTTTATAAGGGAAATACAATGGGAAAATACCACGGGTTACCCAAAACCATGGGCCCAAAAATTGGTGGCAAAAGCAACCCCAAAATTTTTCCTCGGGGGCACTGCCTCCAAACCCCCATTCGTGGGGGCTCCACCCCCGAATCCCTAAAAATGAAGAATGGGTGTACAGTTCTCCGGGGTGCACAACTAAGACAATATCATCTATGAGACTGGAAGATCTGGCTCCACAACCAACAATTACATAGTTATTTGTGTCATATGATACTTATGTTTAATCTGACTAACCTTGATGAGGTATGCGTTCAAGCGACTCATATGGAGTCCAAGGGGAAATATGCAAATGAAATTTTTTCCAAGAAACCTTTTAAACCAAATGGAAACAAATTTAAAGGTAAAGGGAAAGGTAAACATACATCTATAGTGAAGAATGGAGGAGATAAACCTACATTCTCACATTGTCAGAAAAAGGGTCATGATGCATCCAAAGGTTGGAAAATTCACCCGGAACTCAAGCCTGAGAAGTTTCAGAATAAGAAACAAAAGAAGACCACTGCTGCAACCATCCAACATGATTTGGGATCTGACTCAGGGGATGAGACTACGATTATTTCTATGGGAATTCAAGGTAAAAATCCTTCTACTTCTATTTCAAAGCATGAACCTGTTGTTAATGAAAGAAAGAGAAGTGAGTTATTTCATATCAGGGTAATCTCTAAGCATACAAAAATAGATACTCTTTTTTATAGTGGATCACAAGCCAATCTTATTTCAGAAGAGATAGTTAAAAAACTTCATTTGGAAACTAAGTTACACCCTAATCCATATCAACTTGTATGGGTATGTGATAATGCACAACTGCAAGTTACAAAATAGTGTAGACTTAAATTTGCTATTACTTCTGGATTCGCTGATGAAGTTGATCTAGATTTGGTTCCGTTGGATATCTGTGGCATTGTGTTGGGTAGTCCTTATCTTTATGATAGGAAGTCTATCTTTTACAGGGAAGATAACAGGTATCATCTCACTAAGGATGGTGTTGAATACATTGTTCGTGCACACCGCATGAAAACTAATATTTCTTTGGTTTCTGCAAGTCAAATGAAGAGGCTAGTGAATGCTAGTAAGAATTTTATTCTTATGATAGTTAAAGAAAAGGATGTTGGTCAAAATGAATATTTTAAGGGATGTGATCCAAAACTAAAAAAATATTTGGCTAAAGTTGTATCTGATTATGATGTTTTGTTTCAAGAACCTAAAGGATTACCTCCTAAAAGAGAAATCCAACATGAGATCCACTTACAGAAAGATGCACCTCTTCCTAACATTGGCATGTATAGGTCTTCAGTAATTGAAAATGCAGATATAAAGAAGCATGTTCAAGAATTGCTTGAAAGAGGGGATATTCGGCCAAGTTCCTCTCCGTGTAGTTCACCAATTGTTTTGGTGCCAAAGAAGGATGGCACATGGCGTATGTACGTAGATTACAGGGCACTGAACATAATCACAATTAAGAACAGGTGTCCTCTTCCCCTTAATGACGATCTGTTGGATCAGCTCAAGAATGCAAATTTATTCACTAAGTTAGACTTGTGAAGTGGCTATCATCAAATTTGAATCCATGACAATGACATATGGAAGACTGGTTTCAAAACTAAGCAGGGATTGTATGAATGGATGGTAATGCCCTTTGGGATTTGTAATTCACCCGCAACATTTATGAGGGCGATGAATGATGTTTTTAGGCCCTTTATTGATGATTTCGTCATAGTCTACTTAGATGATATTTTGATTTTTAGTCGTACTTGGGAAGAACATGTCAAGCATGTGAAACAAGTTTTGGATTTACTTGTAAGGGAGAAATTGTACTTAAAGATGTCCAAATGTGAGTTTGGGAAGACATATTTAGTGTATCTAGGTTACATTGTAGGGGGTGGTGAACTTAGGATTGATCCCTATAAAGTAGAAGTCATTGTGAATTGGTCCATTCCAAATAATGTAATTGAGGTAAGAAGCTTCTTGGGAGAATCCCAATACTGGAGGAATTTCATTGCGAGCTTCTCCTTCATAGATTTATCCATTACATGCTTTGATAGGTGTGAACACGGTCTTTCAGTGGGAAGGCAAAGCACATAAATCCTTCGACACTCTGAAAGAAAATATCAACATAACTTCAGTACTTTCACTGTCGGATATACAACAACCATTTGAGATAGAGACTGATGCTAGTGGCTATGCCATGGGGGAAGTCTTAATGCAACATAAAAAAAACCAATATGCTATCACTCTGAAACCTTCTCTAAAGCAGTAATTAACTATCCTACCTATGATAAAGAATTGTATGCATTAGTACAAAGTGTGAAGAAGTGGAAACATTACCTAATGGGTAAAGAAACAATTATGCATATTGATCATCAACCACTACAATATATTCAATCACAAACTAAACTACAACAATCAAGGAATTTTAGGTGGATGGTTTTTTTACAACAATTTCATTTCGTCATTAAATACAATAAAGGGATTCAGAACAAAGTTGCAAATATGTTATCAAGACCTCCAACAAATGCTTCTATTGTCATTCAACAAAGTCCTTTGGTTCATTCAAGTTATGTTGAATAGTATACTAAGGATGAAGTCTTTAAAGAAGTATATGAATCACTAACGCATGGTTCTCAAAATGAAGAATTGAGTTATCATGTTCATGATAAGTTGCTTTATCATCTTGGAAAAATATGTATTCCACAAAGTGAAAGAGTGCATGTGATAAGAGAAGCTCGTACTTCTCTCATTTCAGGACATTTTGGGGTAGGAAAAAACTGTAGCACAATTCCAAAATTTTTGTCATTGGCCTAAGATGAGTGATATTGTGTCCAAATATGTAAAAGGATGTGTCATGTGTGCAACAAGTAAGCCAAGTAATAGAAAGTTAGGCTTGTACACTCCACTTCCTGTTCCTTCCCGTCCATGGGAAAGTGTGTCAATGGACTTTGTAGGAGGGTTACCAATGTCTAGAAAAATACATGATTACTTATATGTTGTTGTGGATAGGTTCAAAAAAATGTGCATTCTAATGCCTTGTAAGAAGCATATCGCAGCTGAGTTGACTGCTCATTTGTTCTTCCAACATGTATGGGTTCATTTTGGGTGACCTACTTCTATTATATACGATCAAGATTCCCGCTTTCTTGGAAAATTTTGGTCATCTCTATGGGAACTTATGGACACAAAATTGAAGAAGAGCACAACATTCCATCCACAAAATGACGGCAAAATTGAAGTGGTAAATCAAACTGTGGTACATATTCTTCGAGGATATTGTACCAAGTATCCTAAGCTTTTGAATGAGCAGTTGCATTATGTTCAGCATGCCTACAACATAGCCATACACTCTTCAAATCAAAGGTCTCCATTCGAGACATGTTTTGGATATTTTCCAAAGTATCCCTTAGAATTAGTTTATGGGAAAGATTCATTGGAATATGGTCAAGTTGATGCTGATAAAGCTTTGAATTCTATTTAGCAGATCCACTTAATACATCAAACAGTGCAGGAGCAGTTGAAATCAAGTCAGGCCAAGTATAAAGAAACACATGACAAGCATCGATTGTGTTAGCACTCGAAATGAACCTCAAGTTTGTGGGAAAGGACACTTCGAGGTAACCACAAAACCAAGCTTTAGGAAAGAGAGTTGGCTTCTATCTTTCTAGATAGGGATCTCTCAATGTTTGTTTATCAAGGCTAGATATATGAATTAAAATTTAGATCATATTGTCGTTTGGTTGAAGTAAGGTGAACATTCATTGGGCAATGGAGTCAAAATACTTAAGATGGTAAAAGGGAAATGATTTGCATAAGAATTCTAAACAGAGGCAGGGTAGTTACTCATTTACAGTAAAAAAGTTGTTTGTCTGGTGATAGGGAAGAAAACAAGAACAGTCCATTAACACAGAGCATTATAAGATGAATTCTGCATTAACTTTAGTAGAAAAAGATTTGTGGATGCTTGGAATCAAAGAAACAGAGCATAAACATATGAATTCTGCCTCAATATACACTTATCCAAACATGAAAAGAAAACAATATGGCATAGATAACAAGGAAACATTCACATGAAGAAAAGGAGGTACATACTGTAAAACAAATAACACAAGAATCTCTGCTTCAAATCACTCGCTCGGCTATGCCCATTTTATTAAAGGAGTATCTCAAATTTACATAGCACAAGGACTCATGGGTTCCAACCAACAACCCTTTACTCTCCATTACATATGAGTATATATAGGAGGTGATAACCTCAGTTCTCCAGCTCGTAATATTCTAACCTAGCTTCCCAAACAGAAAGTTGTTACAAAAATTGATGACACCTATACAAACAGGTCCATCCTCTCTGACAATTAATTACAACAAAAACAACAAATGTTGTCAAGTAGGTTTAACAACCTTTACAAGTGCCCTCGAGCATTTACTAGCTAGTAAAAAACTCTTGTAAATAAACAAAAATCCTTGGTAACTACTTTCTTAGGATGCAATCTTCACGATATTCAGAATCTTCAAGCATGCAGTGTTAGTTTTGCTTTTCCATATTTCTCCACGAGCTTCCACTGGTCGGCAGCTGGAAACTCTGATGTGGCCACCTCCTTCAGCAATACTCGCAGCTCGGTATGGTCCGTGTATGAATAGTTTTAAAGGTGTGTATAGGATTCTTTGAAAATCATGACCAATTCAAATTCCTTTGTCAACTTCTCCACCATTGTTTTTCCAGACAATGGTTGGGTCATGACAAGAAAGTCTGTGTAATCTAACTTGCATCCCATCAACCTATTTTGATATTCTTCTTGTGTCATCATGGTGCCATCTTCTTCCCAAAAAATGGGAGTCCCTTCTTGAACAAGGGATCAAACATATCCTTGAAGTATTTCAATTGGTGTGTAATGACATCAATCTTGGCATGAATAGTATTTACCTGCTGATGTTTATTTATCACCTTCTTGGCCCAAATGATGGTAGACAATCTTTCCTTTATGCTTGCTTCTTTTACCTCATCCTCAGTTAATCCATTCAATAACTCTATGGCTATTTTAGCACATCCCACAAGATTTTTATTCATTTTTTCATTTGCTGTTGTTACACTTTGCTTGGACAGCTTGATTACAGCTTCCTTGTCTAGAACAAAGTTAAGGTAGGGCCTTAATTTGTCTACCTCAGTAATGATGTCATCCCAAATAACCTGCTTTGCTTTCTGCAATGAAGCTTGACCTGTAGCTTGTTTTATTAATTCATCATATTTAACTTGCAACCCTAGGTACTTAGCCTCCCATGTTTTCCTCTCCTGCTCCTCTTCTGTGACTCTGCTTTCTAGATCTGCAATCTGCTTCTGCAACTTTACTACTTGTAGGTCCTTTAGACATTCCCGTGCCATAGCCTGCACAATGGAGAAACCCCTTGATTCAATGGAGGAAGGGGCCACCATACTTTCCAATTCTTTTCCCTTTTCCTGTAATTTCCCTTCCAAATCCTCAGACTTAGCTTTCCACTTCTTTTCACTCTCCACCATAAGAGCCATATCCTTCTGCCATTGATTTTCTTTTTCTTCAAACTTTAGTAACTTGGCCTTACAATCTGTTAGTTCATTCTTCAATGTTTCTCTTTTTTCCTCAAGCTCTGTCAGCTCAGATGCCTCTATCAGTTGAGTGGAAGGGATCTTTAATTTCTTCTTCAATGTCTGAATATCATTGTCTTTCTCATCCAACAACTTTTGTATACTGGCTCTCTTCCTGGATTTCAGTAGCCAATAATGTATTCTGCAACTTTTTGATTTGTGCCTTGTGGACCTTATTTTCCATCTTTTCAAGTCTAAGATGATTTTGAACCTTATTCTAACTGGTTTGTAATTTGGACAGCTCTATGGTAGCCTTCAACAGTTTGGAATAGATAACATCTCCAGTCTCTTTGTGCAAGTGGATCATATCAGGAACAGGAGTATCTTCCAAGTTCATTTTCAGTTCAGTGGCTTTGTTTTTGGTAGCTAAGGCCAAGTTCAAGGTGTTCTGGGAATGGATTTTGCTATCTACCAAAGACACATCTTTATTGGAAATCTGCCTCACCTCTGCATACAGATTAGACTCCTCTGAGGCTGCTCCTGCACTCTCTTTATACTCATCCAAGAAATCTACTCTTCTTTTGTCTTGTGTGGAAGGCTCGGTAGTTGTTTTGTTGAATACATATTCCTTGACCTCGAAGGCAGGAATCTTATCCTTCACTTGTTTCTCCTTTCCTTGACCAATTTTCATCGGTACCATTTGCTTCCCAAGCTCTTCTACTTTCTGCCTTTTAAAATCTCTTTCTGTGTCTTTATCTATATCCATGGGATCAATCACCTCCAATTTGTTGGATCCTCCAGAGCCACTGGCAGGGGGTATGTCTTCTTCAACTGCTGGGACCAAGCTAGAGGAGCCAGACAATGGGAATATGGTTGTCTGCACCAGAGAAGTGGAGTCATCCTGTACATCCACATCCATATTCCGTTTGCTAGGATATTCCAACCAGTTGGCATTCTCTGCCATACCTACAAGATCAAAATGTATAAATCCCTTTCTGTTACTTTCTTTCCTTCTGTTTGAGATGATATGGTGGGTGTCATAGTTGATGGCTTCCTTTGTTTGGAATCCCATCTCTCTTACCATACATTCAATGGTTGGAATGGAAGCCTTACTCTTGATGATGAATGGGCCTACAGCCCATGACAATGCAATATCTAAGGCTTTCTTAGGGTCCAAAAAATGTTCAGTTTCTACTCTTAGCTTCTTCCTAATAAATTCCGACATAAATACTCTAGAGGTTAAAAAAGCTGGCAGCACATAGGGTGAATGATAAAACCCATAAAATCTGATTGTTGTGATGTGTTCTGAGAGAAACCAGTCACCTATATTCTTCTTAGGAGAAGGCTGCAACATCTCCTTCATTTCTGTTAACACTCTGGGCAGTTTCCTCTGAAAGAAAACATTGTAAACCTTATACATGAGGTTGTTCATGAATTTATTGTAGTATGTGAGCATCTCCTTGGTGAGCTTCATCTCAAGTAGCTGCAAGTTCTCTTCATTAAAGGACAGGAACATTCTCAAGAGATATGACTGAAATATGAAGCTTCTAGTTTTGGGGAAGTCCACTAGCTGAGAATGGATATTCTCAACTAGGGACTCATCAAATTTAAGGCAGGCACACTGGATGGACTGACTGGGTTCATCAGACTCAAGTGGACATCTGCTGAGGACAAACAATAGGCTCATTAATAAAGGCTCAGTGACATACATGTCTATAGCTAATCGTAGGAACTGGATTAACATAGTTATAACACATTTGGATTCCTCGGTAAAGAGATGGATTTCAACTGGGAAGACATGGATCTGCAATGGGACACTAGGTTTCAGGAAGGCCCTGTAGAAACTTTGCTTCAATTCAACTGTGGACAATCTAAAATAATGAATTAGGGATTCTTCCTTGTATTCTTTGGATTTTTGGAAAAACTCATCTGGGATTGACATGGCTTTCCTAACAGTGAGGGGATTGACTAGGAATAGGATCTTTGAACTGGATGCGTCCATAATTACCCTCTCAGAGGAAGAGTAATTGGTGGCGCACCAGTCGATGAACTCACGACAGTTTAGGGTTTGGTCGACTTCAAAGAAGTAGAAAAATGACTGGTAAACCTTATGCACATCTACATTCCACTCCCTAATCAACTTCAATCTATCCTTTCCTATCTCAATGGGGCCATTTGTCAAAACTGTATCATAAACCTCAGCATCTTTTTTTTCTAACAGTTCGTCTATCTTCTCGTTCTCGAAACCTGGGGGCTATACCTCTCCTAGCTCAGACATTTAAATAACTTTATAGTGAGACAAGAGTCCTACCTGGTTATTGACAGCTGGTCTGAGCTCTTGGCTGAGTTGTCTGCTTCTGCACAGTCGTCTTCTGTCATTTTCCAATGCATAGGACAAATAGTATCCAGATCCCTGTGCAACATTTTTATATTATTTCTATTTTCTTATCATCCTTGCACCTCTTGCGATAAAGGAATTCTTTGAGTCGTTCATCGTGCATGATTGATCCAGTACTGTCGATCTCTTTCCCTGTTTAACTCCAGAATTCTCTGCGGTTTTCATCCTTTCAACTGTTTCCTTCCTCGCACATTCAATCTGTGTAGTCACTATCAATTGTCGATCTGGTCCCTGTCCGCATCCTGACCATCCAAAGGTTCGACCTTTAGCTAGGTTCACGAATTTTGAACATGCCGATACTCTGTGCATGTTCAATCTGTGCACTAAACCTCCGTCGTTGATTCCTTTCCCTGCCATATCTGCACCGTTGCAATCTGCAGGGCCTACCTCCACTGTACAAATATGAAAATTTCATTACCCCGCACAGGTCTAATCACTGAAGTACTTTTCATCTGTAGATATGTCCTTCTGCCCGTTGATATGATTTCCAACTTGATCACGGGCTAGCAACATTCCACCCACGCTTAAACCCCTCCATCTTACTTTTGCGAAGAGTGGTTGTGGCCATCGATCTTCATCGACATAGATCCACTCCGTTCACTTGTGCCATCATATAACTGCGGGCGGACTTTTGTTATTTTACCCACATTTGTAATTCCAAAACCGAAACTCTTGCGCCATTTTTATTCCCAATCTAGAAATAAGCACTCAGAGACCTCATTTAGTCTTCTTTGATTCATATGACTCAAAAAAATGAGGCCTTACTCATTTTTTCATGGATCTGAACCCTTCCTCTCGTCTCAGACAAAACTGGTGCTAACAAATGGCTCCAATTGAGGATGTTATCCTCCCTGTGAGGTAGAAAAGAACCCCGCAGACCCAGTGCCTGATCTAGTGGGCTGCTCTCAAAAACTCTGAACCATTGTTTTTTGCTTTTCCTGTGAAAAATAAAAATAAAGGAAATGGATACCCTCCAGATCTTAGGGCCTTCTCTTCGGGCTTCAAATATCTTGGTTTACCATCTATTCAAATGCAATTGTAAGGCAATATATACAAACTATGATACAAAGGTTACCTATCATCCTCAGGACAAGTAGTGCTTCAGAAATCTGCCATTTACAGGGCCTCCTATCAGTTTATACCCATCTTGATGCTCCAAAATGAAAGAATTTATACCTCTATAGGTTTCAATGACTAATGGACCTACCCACATATGATAAAACTTCCCATGCTTGTCTTCTCTAGGAGCATCCCCCTTCAAAACCAAATCATCAATATGGAATTGTTCTTCTTTAACCTTCCTATCGAAAGTATTTTTCATTTTCTCCTGATGCACTTGTACCTTCTCATAGGCCTTGTTTCTGATCTCATTCAACTCTATCATATTATTTATCCTCCTCTGCATATGATTTGGTTCATCATCATGCCCCTGCAACAATCTCATAACTGGAAACCCTAAAGATGTTGGAAAAACAACTTCAGCTCCATATACTAACTGGAATGGTGACATCCCAATTTCCCTTTTTGTGCTAATCCTGTCATCCCACAGAGCATATTTCAGCTTTGTATGCCAAGCTCTTTTGTTCTCCTCTAACAATTTCTTAATTATTCTTACCAGGATTTTGTTAGAAGATTCAACCAATCCATTCCCTTGTGGATAATATGCAGTAGAATGGTTCAAGTTTATGTGGTACTTATGGCAGAAACTTATAATTTTCTTAGATTTGAAGGCAACTGCATTATCTATCACAATCCTTCTGGGGCATCCAAACCTAGCCAAAATGTTATTCTCTAGAAAGTCCATGATCATAGCATCAGTGGCTCTCTTGGTGGGTATGGCTTCAATCCATTTTGTGAAATAATATGTTGCTATCAGAATCCATTTGTCTTGACTTGAAGAATTTGGGTTGATTTCTCCAATGAAATCTAACCCCCACTACTGGAAGGGTGCCTCTACTGAAATTGGGTTAAGAGGAAGTGAAACTAGCTTCCTCTTACCATCAAATATCTGACATTGATGACATGTGGTAGTCTCTTTATAAACATTAGAAAACATAGTGGGTCAATAAAAACCATCTCTCGGAATTTTATTTGCTGTTACTTTCCATGAATGGTTCCCTCCACAATCTCCTTTATGGAATTCCTTCATTTTCTGATGAGCTTCATTTTCCAAAAGGAAATTCAACAATACACCACCAGGGTCCTTCCAATACAAGTATTGGTTCATGATGCAGTACTCTGCAGCCTTTAGCTTTACAGATCTAGCTCTTGTTTTACTCAGTCATGCAGGAGCTTGCATATTCTGCAATACATATACAATATCAATGTACCATGGAGACATAGAAAAATCTGATATTACTTGTATCCCCATGTCTAGCTGGTCTGCATGATTGGTCAGGAAATTGAGTTATAAAGATTCACAATTAGCCTTTGTCATCATTTTGGCAAGTCCTTTCCCTTTAATCAACTTGGTAGGTGTTAACACCCAAAAAGTGCTCACTAGCTCATTCCCATATCCTCATGACCCATTTGTCCACTTTTTCCACCATTTGAGCCTCTAAAACCTTTAAAAGGTCACCAAAAAGACCAAAACCCATCTTTTTCCACTCCAAATATGTATTTTTCCTCAAAAAACCCTAAAAAAGGGTCCAAAATTCCAAAAAATATTAAAAGGGAATAAAAATATAAAAAATATTCAAAAAAGGAAAAAGAGGGAAAAAGAAACCTAAACCATTTTGGTCAATACCATTGGTTTCCTCAATGCCATAATGGTATTCCCCATCACCAAAAAACTATAAAAAGGTGATAGGGGCTCCTCACTATTCATCCACATTTCAACCTATCCTTATGTTGCCAAATTCCCTTTGAGAGCCATTGCCTCCCATTTCAAGTTTGAATATCCCCATAGAAGCATTGGAGAAGAAGAGACCATTGGACATTGGAGCATTTCAACCTTGGAGCTGCTAAAAAACTCACCATCCTCACAATTTGAGGTAATACAAAAAAGATCAAATTTTTTAATTTCTTGTTTTTCTCATAGATCTTATTGCTTATGTTCTTAAATCTAGTTTTTTATTTCTTTACACATGTTAATGTTAGATCAAATTACATTATTTTTTACATATTTTTATTGAGATTGCTGCTACTAGTTAGCAGGTGCATCCTTGCACATGCTTGGTTGAAAAACCAAGCAACAGTTTTTGGCAACTCCGCTGGTTTTCGAACTTTAAGTCTTTGCTTTAGATCTTTATTTTAGTTGTTTTTCCCATTTAAAACTGTAGATATACCATACTAGTCAGCTTCTTGATAGCTTCCCTAGCCATTGGCCCTTTCTGCAGCCCAAAACAACCCAAAATTTCAATTTTTGGGTTTGTTTTTCACCAGCCGATTTCCGTCTGCACATCACGACTTTCGGCACCCACAGTTGCGTGGTCCATTGCGGCTGTGTGCCTTTTTTCAGCATGGTCCATCACGGCTCTGAGCCTTTTTTCCGCGCGGCGCATCGCGTCCGAGCGACTTTTTTCTGCGCTGCCCATCGCGGCTGGGCGACCTTTTCCCACGCGGTCCATCATGACTTTTCGGCATTTTTCTACGCTGCTCATCGTGACTTTTTCCCACCGCGCCATGATTCACATCGCGGCTTTCTCCCACATCGCCGTGTGGCTCATCGCGGCTTTTGACCTCACAACCGCGATATTTCCTTTTTCGGTTCGGCCAATTTTTCCAGAAATTTTTGCCCAATCAGCCCATTTTTTCCAGCATTAATTTATGCAATTTTGTATAGCCTACTATGTTATTATTGCAGCATTATTAATTGATATTCGGTTATATGCTTCCCTTATCTTTTTGAAAATTTTCAGTTAATTGAAAGAAAGATTTGTTAAGTATTTCTGAGATTGTAAGTTTCATACATTTCAAGGTTAGAACCATATTTCTAAAATTGCTCAATATTTTGCCCAAGAAAGACTTTAGAAATCCATTTATTTTTACATATGTTATTTGCTTTACCTTACAATTTTTTTTAAAGAATCCATATTTTTTGAAAAGATTATTAAAGCATTTACATTTGAAACGTCTTTCATTTTTTCGCAAATTGGAATCCTTATCTTAGTTTGTGATTAAATCGCCCATGCGAGGCAAATTGTTTTGATATACACCCACACCAACACACAATCTGTCACAATAATTACAAGTGAGCCTTAAAATCCTCTTAACTAAACAAACATTCTAACCCCACTTGGGGAACACCAAAAGAATTTTGTAGCTAGGTAGGACTGAGGGGATAAGTATCCAAATAACACCCCTCACCCATTTTTCATGTTGAGACATAGTGGTTGACATTTAGGGTACCAAAATCCCTTATTATTTGTTGACACGGTTTAAAACCAATTCGTCGGGAAGGCCTCTCCCTTAGGAGGGTTGAAGTATCCAGACTGGTTCCGGAAGCCTGAGTGGAATACCGCAATCCATTCAGTAACCGAAGGATACCTTTCGTAGTTCTCGTTGTACCACCCTTATGGGAGTACAACGGTGATAGAACAAAACTGCAGATTCACCCAACCGAACGTGTCATGAACGGGGTATCTTAGTGGCCAAACTTATAGGATTGTCTACCCGGTGTCCCTCCCGATAGGGGGATATCGAGCCTTTGATTCTACAATTTATATTGTCTAGCTTGGATTTCATCACCTTGCAGAGGATATACCTTGTTGAGTAATAATACTTTTTAGTTAGGTGTTTTCATGCTCCATTACCTCCCTTTGGTCAGTGAGTACACCTTTTTCTATTTTTAGGAGCCGTTTGCATGTTGGTTTTCTGACCACATTTTTTTATTGCTCCACTTACTATAGCACAACTGTTATAGTAAGTGTTTTGATTTTGGTTGTTGGCCTGAGTGCCATTATTTTTTATGCTCCTCTCTTGCACACACGGTTGCATTAGGGCTTTCGAGCTTTCCACTCATCACCACCTAGTATATTTAATTCAAAATTGTCACCATTGAGTCCCCGAGACGTTCTCGACGTTTCCGGGGTGAACTCCCGCAGTACCGTTCCCTTGACTCCACACGTCATCGGCACGGAACCTTGTCATCCGATTCTGACGCGCCTCATTTCACATCTGACTCTGAGGCAGAATCTGAAAATCCCGCATACACCGCACCCACTAGCCCCATGGCTGGTTCGCATTATGACAACTTTTTCATATGGACTATTGGTGGAACATCATCCACCCCTGCCACCACAACGGCCACCATGGTCTCCACAACTACCACACCTCCATTAGGTATGCCTAACATGGGACCCCTTCCCAATATAGGACCCCCACCTAACCTAGGCATGCCCACTATGGCGACTATACCTACTATCCCCGCTACCACTCAGAATCCAACACCTCTTTGACATCTTCCCAACCCATCTGTGACTCCCATTGCACTTGGTGGTGCGGGCCCCTCCCACACTCCTATGGGAGGAGGGCACATACCTCCCATGACAAATACCCCCCTAGGGGGCAGTGGCCTAATACATAACGCTACCACTAGCACTTATGCCCCCATGACAACATCATACCCCTCCGCCAGTTTACCATTTATGGCTAGCCTTAACCTACCAAACTTGGCTAGGATAACAAATGATCCCATCCGACATGACCCTACTTGTCCCCCTATGCCCACAAAGCTCCCCTCAGACATCCCAAAATTTGAAGGAAAGGCTGGGGAAGACCCCCAAAACCATATCATGTCATTTCACCTATGGTGTTCCTCAAACTCCATAGTAGATGATTCTATTCGACTCCGACTTTTACCAAGAACTTTCACTGGCTCTACAACCAAATGGTATATTGAGCAACCACATGGGACGCACCCTATGTTTACATCCCTCGCCTTAAATTTCCTTCAGTTCTTTCAACTACCGGTACGCTATGATGCAGGAGTGGAAATACTATTGTCTTGTAGACAGAACACCGCTACACACATCACCAATCATATCCATGAGTGGATTAAGCGTCGTAGTCTCTACAAGATAAAGCTTGACGATCGTATCTTCCTAGATTGGTTCTTTAAATCACTCCTCCCTCTCATAGTCAAGGATGTAGCTTCTGAACGACCCCAGTCGGAAGAAGAAGCCATCTTAAAAGCTCAGTAGTTCAACCTCATATATGCCCAGTCTGGATAATTATACACCATATTACTGATGCCCCGCGTAGAGATCCATCCTGGAATGACGCGCCAGGGGCATCCCATGCCACCGATGGTATTATCAACCAGGTTATGGTACAAAACAAACCTTTCACCATGATGAGTACAAACAATGCCCCAGACCTTTCTAGGGCTACATCTCATTCTGGAGCTACAACTTTGTATGCTACAATAATGCACACCCACCACACTCATGGACCCTCATGTCCACCACAGTGTTATGGGAAAGCACCATCAGCTTATGCACCACCTCCATATTATAACCAGCAGGCCCATCAGACTCTGGTTCACCCACAAGCCCAATCGGCTTATTATCCTCAACAGGCATCACCCCTTGCTCCAACACTTACAGTAGCTCAAGGTTACCAACAACCACAACAAGCACCAGGTCCACCTCAGAACCCTCCCGCTTACTATCCACTGCATCCTGCTCCAGTTCCTGCACGACCTCAGAACCCACCTACTTCCCAAGGGCATGTATACGCACAGCAAAATCAACCTCAAAACCAGAACAACCAACGTAATCAAGGAGGTCAACAGAATCACGGAAGAGGATGCAATCGCGGAAATAACCAACAACAAAATGAAGGAGGACAACCACCTAATCCTCCCAATAACAATAACGTTGCTCCTGCAAATCAAAACCCTGATCGTCCACCAAAACAGGGAAAAAATCCTAATTTGAGAATAAACCACCTGTGTTCCATATGCGGGGTCTACGGCCATTACACGCATAATTTCCCTCATTTAGATCGAGCACGTCAACTCTAGACCGACGACACCCAACGACAAGGACATGCTTCTCAACCAATGCCACCTCCTCAACCACAACCCATGGTGCTAGAAAATCCTTTTCCCACACAAGGAGTGGTGAACACTCGTCCATTGGATCCTCCTCAAGGAACCACAGTACCACAACAGCAAATCACATACGCTGCACACACAAACCAACCGATGGATTCAAGTACTGATCATCTCCTTATGATGTCATCGTCCGACATGAATCTCCAAACACATTGAAACCAATACGCCCCCGCTGCACCTAAAACTGTTCTCCCTATGATTGAACAACTAGTTCAGAACGCACCTACATCGTTCATCTCCATAGTCAGACCCGAATTATACTTGGAATCACCTATGACTTCCACATTCCAATCCATCCCACCCCCTTTGAATATAATCGAGATATATGATTTGTGCACCCTCTCGCATAACACATAGGTACCAAACCAACAACCCCATTTACTCCCGCAACCACCCTCAGTACCAACTCACGTAGGAGCCACACCAATTCATACTATCCCATTTTTATTTCCCCCTTTAGGCGCCATCAACACACCAGTCATGGCTACACTTAATCTCCCAGGATTAATATTAGGACTACCTGTGTGGTACCTACCTGCCCCAACCCCTCCCCCGACACCGAATGTCATTTTACAACCGGTGCAACCCATCAATACTTCTAACCATCAACCCCCTGGTGTAGCAAACATCCAGAACCGACCACCCCCAACGGTGACTACGACATCAACATCTAGTAATGCTCCCCCTCCATTCCAAAACACTGGGGGCAGAGGCCCACAAACTTATACCACAGGACCCACAACCCGCACCCCCCTAGCGACCCCAAAACTGGCAAAGAATCCCCCAGCCACTTGTGCTCCCCCCAAGTGCTCTGTGTGTGATGACATAGGCCATGCCACAGATCAATGTCCACAGTTACCAGCACTTCAAGAACACATGAATATGTTGGAAGACGACGCTGGTATCCCAGTGGTAAAACTTGAACTGCCTCCTCAGCCGCGTGATAAATCGCTGCATACCAATCACCCCTGTACGATATGTGGCATTTACGGCCATTACTCACATCACTTTCCTGATCTACCAGATTATAGAGAAGCTCTATACAAATTGAATAATGTCGACCTAGAGATATCCCCTCTTCTCATTGAGGAAATATATCCCCCAAAATATTCGTCCTCGAAAGAAATTAACACCATTTACATGGTTTCCACTGGAGACCCCTCTGTCCAGTCGGCCCCTTCCACTGATCTCTCTGACCCACATTTTCAGCCTTTTCAAATCAACGAGGAAACCACATGTCCACAGCATGGGGGCAGGCCCAAAACCTTTCCTACTCATCATCATCGTCATTCTTGTCGGCAATATTGGGGGCATCCACCCCGCAAGTGGAATCCCCCATCATCATATCATCACTTCAGTCTACCAACACGGCCCACAACCTCATGGTACACCCCCCCACCAGCAGTTGGTCAATGCCCTGGTGATCCCTCTCTAAGGCAGCATCTGCACCGCATTGACACCTCTAATTTAGGGGGCATAATAGATTACCTCGACCCTGGGATAGGGGCATGATAAATCATTTTGAACCTTCCCCATCACACCTATCTCAGTATTTCAATGATCCCATTGTTCAAACCAACACATATGTGATCCACAATCACAAACCCCATACACATAGAATGGGGGCAGGTCATTAACCCTGCTCACTTTTTCAAATGCGTGATCTCAACCATTTTTGAGGTCACATGTCACTTGTATATTTGATTTTATTTGATACACCTAGTATTCTTCCCCCACGGGTCATCATTTCTCCCCACCACTGCATCCCTGGCTTGGTGGGCTCATCTCTGTTTGTAGCCATTTTTTAACCTAGTTTTTTTCCTTTGACCATTCCAGAGTCATTATGACCTCCATTTTTTGCACCATTTGCACCGCCGGATTCATATTTTCGTGCTCGTGATGATGTTTGAGATCATTTCTCGCTTTCACCACCATATTTTTAAGACATTTTTTCCATGCCCCTCATTGCCTCGGTTTGTGTGCCACATCGGCCGTTACCCATTTTAAACATTTTTCATATCACTGGATTTAGTTTCCCGTGCTCGTGACAATGCTTGAGATCATTTCTCGCTCTCACAAATACCTTTTTGTTCGGTATAATTTTATCCATTTTTCAGGCCGATCAATTCTTTTACGAAAATGTCACTTAGGGAGTTTTTGTTAAGCTCTTTTCTAACTCCTAAAACAATGAAAAGATCGCCGAGCAATCTTGCTTCCTTTCATGCTCGCTAAAATTATCTGAAAGGGCATCTACCCGGTATAAGTTTACCCCTTTTCCGGACCTTGTAGACTAATTACGAAAAAGGAATACTCTAGTCACATCGGCTAGAAGAGTTCTCCATTTGCATCATTTTATTCTTTTTCGGGCCTTGGAGACTAACATACGAAAAAGACCACCAATGGAGTCTACTTATCACTTTCAGACTCTCTACAAATGAAAGCAACCACGAGCAATCACCGTCTTGGGCTCGTATAAATCCACAGGACGGTACTCCTCCACCAATTCAGAGTCTTCTTATCATTTTCAGACTCCTTAAAAATGAAAGCACTCACGAGCATGAACATTCCTGGGCTCACATAAATCCACAGGACAATACCATTTTAGAGCACACTTTTATCCCTTCTTGGAGCTCATTAAAACCAAGAAGAAGGACCCAACGGTGCTTTTCGGCACCACAACAGATCATGTCTACTCATATGGCAGCTTCCCCATTATGGTCGCCTTTGTTCAGAGTATTCTGCAGTATGTCACCCTGAGAGTCTCCCAATAGCATCCATCAGCTTATCCCCCCAGAGTCACTCAAGTCTGCAATACATACCCCCGATCCCTTAAGCTATGATCCCCACACCTAAAAGTCAGTTTCCTATGTTGCTAGGTCAACCATGTCATAATGCTCTAAACAAAGGAAGTTTGAGTCCACCCACTCTATGTTATCGGACAATCTACCAAAGACGGATCTAAGGCGTGATCTCCCTAGCTTAATGTAAGTCTAGAACAAATCAAACATAATATAGATCTACTTTCCTAGATCAATAGAAGTGCAAACTAGTAGATAGATAGCTTACCTCAGATTTGCAGATCCCTTTGCTCTTTGTTGATCCAATGCTCCAGCGTCGTCAGATATCAAGCTGCAAAACCCTGTTGAACATATAGATACGAGCAAACAGTGAAAGCATACATTTCATATGATTGATCTAAGTTAACAGTTAAGGAAGAAAACTCTAAACATCATCATTAATGAGACAACAGTTTATGGAAAGAGATTATATTAACTGTATAAAAGTGGGAATTACATAGAAAGGATGAAGCTACAACCAAAGCCTCAATGTTGCATCCTCCATCCATCATGTCCAAGCCAAGCCTCCAAGATGGTACAAGCTTCCCAATCACCAATATGGGTTCTACCAGCATAAGGGTACCATAGACCTTCTCCCCCTCCCATGGAGAGAGTGGGTGTTTATATAGGGCTAAAGAGATAGGGTAGGTTGAGGATTAAGGGGAGATGGTTAAGGGATATTTCCATAAGGTTAGGAACCAAAATTCCACCTCACCTAGAGTCTAGGGATAGGCCTCCACCTCAACAAACTTATAGAAAAACCTCGAGACTCCCAAAAATAGCCTTTAACCAACCTCGTCGCACCCTGGTAGAGGACACAGAAAGAGAAAGAGGGGTCGTCGCACTCTATAGGAAGACAAAGTGCGACAGTGTCTCAACCTAGCTGACCATAAATTGCGACGTCACACCCTAGATGAAGGAGAAGTGCGAACCTATTCAAAGAGGTCAACTAGGTAGGAAAAATCTCTCAATTGGATGTGTTTTAGCCCAGAATGAGGTTAGGGGTCAGAGCAAAGAGTTTACACAATGGTCAAGATGATGACATTATCACAACGGTCATGATGACGACACTTGGTCATAAGGACGATACTTGCAATGGCCATGGTGACGACACTAAGTCAGGATGATGACACTTGCAACACTTGCACAAGGGTGACGACATTTTGGTGTAACAGAATGCCCCCCAAAGCATGAAGCTGACGGAATGAGACAAGTGAAATGCTTTGTAGTAAGAAAAATGGCAAGGACTTGCTGGTTGGAAGGAGTTGTTGCAGAAATGACCTGAGATCCACAAGTCTCATACAACACAAAACATGGCTGCCGACCAATACATTACAGATCCATGATAGTAAAGACCGACTGAACACAATCATGGCTACTAGACACAATCGTAGATCCATGATGAGATGATAACACAGCCACGACCAATACAAAAGTGGATATGTGTAACTCTGAACTAACAACAAAACCATGACCAATACAAAAGTGGATCTGTGTGTCCCAAACAATCTCCATCGCAACCTGGGTAGGAAAAAAATTCCCCAGGGTCTTCAAGCTGAACCCGTAATGATACGAATTTGTCCATGTGATTACAATGTTTTGAAGTTGAACATGGTAGAAACCACTTGATTACCGGTCATTAATGTATACCGTTAACAAGTGTGAGGGACATCACCATTAATGTCAACGATTCCCAAGGTATCACAGTACATATCATTAAGCATGAATAAATGAGTTGAATTCGAATGCGAGATGAAATCTTTCAATCAAGAGTCAATGATGTAAACTCATGTTGAAAGCAAGGTAGCCTGCCATTGAGGCATGCAGGCCCAAGGTACTTGGTTGGTTTCTAAGTTCAAACCTCGGATGATGATTTGAAGTCGACGAGGATGAACCCGTCGAAGGAGGGCCATGATGAATCCCCCATCATCAACATGAAACTCGATAACAGATGTTTGGTGTAGATCGGACGGTAGAGTAATATGCAAGATTGACTCAAGGTAGACCAACATGATCGAAGGTATACTGACTGCAGATGATGAGTAATGAAACATCTCTTGAACATGGGCATGGCATGACTTGGCAGTATTGACATGACAAGAATGATACTAACTCCCAATGCGACTGATGGTGGAAGCATTCTTTGGCTGACCCAAAGGAGCGACGTGACTCATGGAATTGACAAGACTCGAGGACAAATAGATTACCCAAGTACTGAATGCAAATGCAAATGAGTGCCATGTTCAAAAGTGACTATGTACTGCCGTAATTAAGATGTAACACAAAATCTTTCGTTTTTCCCCATCATGATTGATGAGTGCCTCATGTGTTTTTAACGAGCTTGATGAGGGTAACCAGATGCTTGGTATAGCTCATCTCATAGATGATTCCAATCCCAAATGTTTCATGAACCTAGGAAAGGAGGGCTTCGTCCCATAATGGGCCCTTCAATGTTTTAAATTTAACGAGTCCAGAGAAGGAAAACTCGACGTCATTTCATGTTTAGAGAGTCTGAAAAGAACTAAAGGGGACTCCAACGGTCCTTTTTCGTAAATTTAGCCTCATCGCCCGAAAAAGGGTAAAACAACGTGGGAGAGGACTCTTCCATCCATGGTTGGTTGGAGTATTCATTTTTCGTAAATAGTGCTTCTTGGTCCTAAAAAGGGGTAAACTATCACCAGAAAGATGATCATTCAAATGCTTTTACAAGCGTGAAAGCATCAAGTTCGCTTGGCAATCTTTTCCTATTTAGGGAGTCTGAAAAGAGCTTAAAAAGGACTCCATGAACAACTTTGTCATGGTTGATGAGCGAGTATGACAAAGGAAAAAGTAAACTCGGCACAGTTCCTTTTCCATAAATAGTCTAGCGAGGCCGGATAAAGTGATAAACCTATACTCGTTAGAAACACCTTTTTAACTCAAATTTTTAACGAGCACGAGAATGGTATCAAAAGCATTCGAAATATTTTTCATGTTTGAACCAGAGCATGAAAAAGTAAAAACTAAGATCAAACCACTTTTCATGTTTCAACCAGAGCACGAAAAAGGTGAAAAGTGAGCTCAAATGATATCTTACTGTTTTTAATGAGCTCGAAGATAGGTTGGAAGAATGCTCATGATGTCTGCTTCATTTTTTAACGAGCTTGTAACAGAAACTGAACTATGCTCAGGATAATTTTCATGGTTTAATGAGCTCGAAACCTAAGAAAGGAAAGTATGCTCGAAAATGTTCCCAATGGTGGACTTTTTCCCAACATGGCATCCAGAGGTTGGTGTGTGCCCCCAACATGATTGCTAGAAGTAAGTGACTTAGCTCCAACGTGGTGTGGAGAGGCGATCGAGTTGACTTCAACATGAATTCCATAGGTTGAAGACATGCCCCCAAGCTTCATTTCATCCACCTAAGGCATAAGCGGGTGAAAATAAGGTTCAGGTACTAAGTCTACGAGAAGATTCGACACAAGGGGAACAAATTTGTTTCATTTTTTAATGAGCTTGACACAAGATTAGAACTCTGCTTGCGGGAACCTATTTCATTTTTTAACGAGCATGAAATAGAAAGGGAACTATGCTCATAGGTTAAGGCCTATTTATGGGTTCCTTCCCAACATGATGCCCAGAGGTTGGTAAATGCCCCCAGCATGATTGCTAGCGGCTTAACATGGTAGTGTTCCCTCAACATGATTGCTGACGGTATGACATGTGGCATGCCCTCCAAGCTTCATTTCGTCCAAAAATGTTGCTTGCTAACCCAACTACCAACCTAGATACTAATATGAAAATGTTCACCAAGGGGGGGAAACGAGAATCAGAGGAAATGAAGGTTCAAGTTCTAATTCTAGCGAGAGACTCGAACTGAAGGGAGGGAGATCTATTTCATTTTTACACAAGCTTGAAATAGACACTAACTATGCTTGAGGGGGCCCATCTTATTTTTTAACGAGCTTGAAATGGAATAAAACTATGCTCGAGTGGATTGGTTTCATTTTTGTGCAAGCTTGAAACCAAAGCTAAACTATGCTTAGAGGGGTCTATCTCATTTTTTAACGAGCTTGAAATAGAATAAAACTATGCTCGAATGGATTGGTTTCATTTTTATGCAAGCTTGAAACCAAAGGGAAACTATGCTAGGGTGGTTGGTTTCATTTTTTAACGAGCTTGAAACACAACATAAACCGTGCTCGTACCCCCCATCCTCAAGGGGAAGAAACCACTAAAACATGTGGAACATTTAGGGAAGTCTGGTGACTAGGAGTCATATGATGAGTGGGTGTCACGAAGGAAAGCTGATCAATGGTCACAATATTCCCATGATGAGGAAAATACATCACTCGAAAGAGCGTGGACACTACATCTTTCATAGCATAGACAAAATCACGTCCAAGGAGCATATTGAAATCTAAAGGACCTTGGACAACCATGACATCAACATAAACAGTTTTACCTCTCAACGTGATAGGTAACTGTGGGAGAATCCCTAAAGGTCTGGTAGGCCTTCTATTAAAAGCCAAAATTTGGTCAGTTACTGGCACAAGCTGAGGAGAAACTATAGCTTTCCATGCGGTTGAGGATAAAATACTAACAGAATCTCCCTCATCAACTATCGTACGAAATATTTCTTTATCGAAAACTCCTACAGATATTTGAAAAGGAATACTCGAAGGAAGACAATATTCTGTTAGACCATTCCAATCAAAGGAAATGACCTCAGTACTTGGAGGGGGTCCTGTAGAAATGGACAGGGTTTCCCCTTGCCTAGGACATTCTGAACTGACTAGGAAAACATCAACGGTTTCCAATTCACTCTCACTTGGAAGATAAGAATGAGATGAAGATTGTGTCATGGTGACTGCTTCAGTCTAGACTTTCTCCAATGAAAGAGTGGGATCGAGTGGAGATGACAGCGACTTGATCACTTCACTCTCGGAAGGAAGAGTGGGACCAATTACAGATGAAACTGAATTGATCACTTAGTCAACCAGTGGGGGATCGAGGGACAACTTACTATCGCTTGTTGGAAGCACTTGTTGAGAACTAGTAATATCTTCCAACCACCGCGAAGCTTCATCCATGCTTGGACAAAGGTAAGTACGATGCAAGCCCTTGCATATCTAGCAACGGTCTACAACTCTACCCTTCCGACCCGTCACCAATGGGTCACTGGTCGAGGGATTATCATCAATATGATGGTCAAAGGTTGACGATACAAGCGGTTTTGGTTTCTTAGACCACACTTATGATACACAGGAAAGACCGGGACAATTCTTGAGAAGGTGATCACCCTTGCAAAGTTTGCAAGGGAACTTTGGCTTACGAGGTGTTCTCATAGAATGAGTGCCATCAGAGGCAGAAGGTTGACGCTTGGTCTCTTTCTTATCTTTCTTCTTTTTAATCTTCCCTTTCTTCTTCTTCACACCAGCCTTCTTACTAACATCAGAGTTTTCAGTAGGAGAGGAGGAAGAGATGGAAGCCGATTCAACTTTCGATGGAGAAGGAGAAGGGTCATCATGAGATTGATGCTCATGTGGTGAAGGACCTAGGTCTGACACGATTGGTGCACTTGGCGTAACCGGATTGGAGAATAACCATATTGGTAATCCTATCGTCAATCCAGGAAGACTCAACGTAGCCATAAAGGGAGGACCAACAGTTCCACAAGGGGGAATAACAAACGGCATACCTTGGAAAGGGGTGCCTTGGTTGGTAGTCCCGGAAGAATATTCCATATCTAAACTTCCTAAGAGTCTCTAAAGGACTACACAAGACAAACACTACTCAAGTCTAAAAGCAACAAGCAAACTGTGTGAATAGGAGTGGATTCAAAGTCTGGAACCTCACGGGATTATCAAGGCATCGCAAACTGCTATATATTGCAGGGTCCAACAATATGACGGGACAAGGAGGATTGGGACCGTACCCTTGCCTGCATACCCGATTACCTGGACAGTATGTGCGTGCTAATCTCCCTGAGTGTTGTTCTTGGTGTATTGCTTTGCCAAGATGGCCAAATGGTTAACTCAGTTGGTTTCAAGAATCCTAGTGGTGTCTCCTGATATACGCAAGGTACGTGGGAGCTCAAATCCATAGTGGTGTTGTCTAATGCACAACTGTTCGGCAAGAGACCTTCCGATATACGTTTCGAGTACGTGATACACCCTTCGGTATACGCCAAGTACGGATTATGGTACTTGGTGGGTATGTGAAGGAGCTCGATATACCGATGTACGTGGAAGACTACAATATCCTCGGAATACAGTGCTGGCAAATAATGACAGTTGCCACGCTTAAAGACGCCGGAACACGTCTCTAACTTACACACAGTTACTAAATGATTTTAACCTAAGCTAGCGTTAATTTTATCTTGTACGGTTAGGTGGATGCATGAGGTGAGTACATAAATGTAAACATAATACAATCCTCAACTACATGATAATGCACATTTTCCTTTCCTTTTCAATGAAAACTACTTAAGGTAAGGAGAGATCTTTTTTCTTTCAAACCAAAAGTACTGAAGTAGTAGCGAAAAGAAGAATTCCTTCCTAGAGTGCAATAATTCTAACTTTATGCAAAAATCAACTAAAAAGCGCAAAGAAAATGAAAGATGCAACTAATCTTAACAATGTGTAAGACAAAATAATGAAGCATTTTCAATTTTCAAATGCATGTACCAAAAATGAAATTTGATAACTAAACGCTTTTCATATCTATATATAGAAAGTGAGAGAATATCTACAACACTCTAATCTTTCAGAAATTCCCAAAGAAAAAATGGCAAACACCCAAACAACTCAAAGGCACTCAAGAAAGGCTCAAAATCTACCAAATGCAATAATTATAACTCATTTCCTATCTTTTTACACTTGAAAAAGACACATCTAAGCTATGGAAAGAAGGATTCCATAAACATTTCCAATTAACTGCACGAGAAAGATAAGCACTTAACAATCTTATCTAAATCAAATGCACACAAAACTGAAACAAGCCTTTCTTCTTCTTATGATGATAAGACCAAGAATATCAAATGATCAAAATAAAGTAAGAAGAATATTTACGTTTTCCAAATCCATGAATATAGCAAAAGAGTGACAAAATCAAGCTTTTCTTTGAACTAAAGTGGAGACAAAGAATCAATCTTTCCCAAAAATGATTTAATAGCTCAGCATGTAAGGGAAACAAGATGCACAGCCCAAGAAAGAGAGGCTCAAAAAGACATGGACATCCCACACTCTTCAAGTCTTTAAAACAATCCAATCACGCCAAACCAAAAAATGATCTCAAAACCTTGAGATGGGTCAAAACGACTGAAGAATGAAAGCAAAACACTAGTTTTTACTCAAGGGGCCAAACATGAATCCAAAAATCAAAAGACCCAAAAACCAATACAAACAAGCCAAAAAAAACATTGCTGGACAAAAGGGGCTTTGCTTGGAAGGTACAGTGCAGAGGAGTCTGTACACAAACCAAAACTCAAATTAGAAATGGAGAAAAGGTGCCTGTATGGAAAAAAAATGGCAGATCGGCGCACTTTGTGCTTATGCACAGTGCGACCTCACAGTTCACTAGTGCGGGAAGTGCGACAACGTCGCAGTATACCAATGGAAGGGCTGCGATGACAAACTAACAGGCAAAGAACAGAGATAAAAAACAACACAGTGTCGCTCTGGGTACACTGACCAGGTGCGACAAGTGAGATCTAAGTCCAAAAATGAACCAATTCTCCAGATAATGAGCATAAAAAGGTATGCCAATGAGAAGTACAAACTCAAAGGAAGGAAATCAGACTCTTCAAAGTGAAGATCTGATGGTGAAAGGGCTTAAGAAGAAAATGGCCAAAGAGATGGCTTGGAAAATCAATCAACTGAAACTAAAATTCAGATTGAAAACAACAATGTTCTTCCCCAGCAGAGTCGCCAAATTTGTTATCGGACAATCTACCAAAGACGGATCTAAGGCGTGATCTCCCTAGCTTAATGTAAGGCTAGAACAAATCAAACAGAATATAGATCTACTTTCCTAGATCAATAGAAGTGCAAACTAGTCGATAGATAGCTTACCTCAGATTTGCAGATCCCTTTGCTCTTTGTTGATCCAATGCTCCAGCGTCGTCAGATCTCAAGCTGCAAGACCCTGTTGAACATATAGGTATGAGCAAATAGTGAAAGCATACATTTCATATGATTGATCTAAGTTAATAGTTAAGGAAGAAAACTCTAAACATCATCATCAATGAGACAACAGTTTATGGAAAGAGATTATATTAACTGTATAAAAGTAGGAATTACATAGAAAGGATGAAGCTACAACCAAAGCCTCAACGTTGCATCCTCCATCCAACATGTCCAAGCCAAGGCTCCAAGATGGTACAAGCTTCCCAATCACCAATATGGGTTCTACCAGCATAAGGGTACCATAGACCTTCTCCCCCTCCCATGGAGAGAGTGGGTGTTTATATAGGGCTAAAGAGACAAGGTAGGTTAAGTATTGACGGGATATGGTTAAGGGATCTTTCCATAAGGTTAGGAACCGAAATGCCACCTCACCTAGAGTCTAGGGATAGGCCTCGACCTCAACAAACTTCTAGAAATACCTTGAGACTCCCCAAAATAGCCTTTAACCAACCTCGTCGCACCCTGGTAGAGGACACAGAGTGACAAAGAGGGGTTGTCACACTCTGTAGGAAGACAAAGTGCGACCTCACCCTAGCTGACCATAAACTGCGACGTCGCACCCTAGATGAAGGAGAAGTGCGACAGCCTATTCAAAGAGGTCAACTAGGCAGGAAAAATCTCTCAATTGGATGTGTTTTAGCCCAGAATGAGGTTAGGGGTCAGAGCAAAGAGTTTACACAATGGTCAAGATGACGACATTATCACAACAGTCATGATGACGACACTTGGTCATAAGGACGATACTTGCAACGGCCATGGTGATGACACTAAGTCAGTAGGACGAAACTTGCAACACTTGCACAAGGGTGACGACATTTTGGTGTAACACTCTATGACACTAGCTATTCCCCATCCCCACAGTATGTCAGTCCTACCATCAGTACTATCACACTTCAGTTGTACACCTCGAGCTCCTATCAAGGAAACATCATTTCCTTAGTATTTGTCGGTATCCCTCTGTCGACGCCAACCAAATCTATTCCAGAGGATAGACCTAGAGGTCCCTGTACCTTGGACTCATCACCATTAGTAATGAGTTCCTGCGAATCATTTTGAAAGGAGTCCTAAGTGCCTCTCCAAATGATTGTTTCTCACATGCTCGACGTCAACACCTTGATCGCATCCTTGAGACTCGTACAGGGTATCAGTCCTTTCAGTTTTTTCTTGAAGACCCCGGATATCACCTGACTCTACCACATTTGAGAGTCTAATTGAGGAAACAACCAGTCACACATTCCTATGGATATCCGGGTTGCGCTTGGCGACACTTTTCAGATGTACCCCAGTTTTATACCTCCTCGAGTATACAGTTACATATACTCCTCAGAAGTTGATTCACAGTCATTGAGTCCCTATAGATGTTGGACACCTTCAGATCCAGCAGTTCATCAACCCTTCTGACACCTTATTCAGAATGGTTGTTTCTCTTTTCCATTGTATTAGTCCTTCATATGAGTCATGGTATAACCATGAGTATGTCCCAGCATTGTGTCCCCTCTGGACCATCATGATGTACCAGCATATTTTTATGTATTATTCAGGTCCCCCTTCTTGGGCCTAATTGTTATGTATATGTCTTGATATGAGCATGGGTATGCCTGCCTCGTCCATTATCATAGATTATTCCTCATTCATTTTGAGGCCATGTAATTTTTCAGTTTTTCGCAATTTCCAAGGGACCATTGTTCCAGTCTCCAATCGGTCTCTTCTCTTCTCCAAACCTCAGGAAAAAATACAAAAGAACTATGATGTCTATCGGCCATATGATGAGCTCCTACCCTCACACATCAAGGGGCAATCTGTTAACACCCAAAAAGTGCTCACTAGCTCATTCCCATATCCTCATGACCTATTTGTCCACTTTTTCCACCATTTGAGCCTCTAAAACCTTCAAAAGGTCACCAAAAAGACCAAAACCCATCTTTTTCCACTCAAAATGTGTATTTTTCCTCAAAAAACACAAAAAACCCTAAAAAAGGTCCAAAATTCCCAAAAATATTAAAAGGGAATAAAAATATAAAAAATATTCAAAAAAGGAAAAAGAGGGAAAAAGAAACCTAAACCATTTTGGTCAATACCATTGGTTTCCTCAAAACCATAATGGTATTACCCATCACCAAAAAACTATAAAAAGGTGATAGGGGCTCCTCACTATTCATCCACATTTCATCCTATCCTTATGCTGCCAAATTCCCTTTGAGAGCCATTGCCTCCCATTTCGAGTTTGAAGATCCCCATTGAAGCATTGGAGAAGAAGATACCATTGGACATTGGAGCATCGCAACCTTGGAGCTGCTCAAAAACTCACCATCCTCACCATTTGAGGTAATACAAAAATTATCAAAAATTTTAATTTCTTGTTTTTCTCATAGATCCTATTGCTTATGTTCTTAAATCTAGTTTTTTATTTCTTTGCACATGTTAATGTTAGATCAAATTACATTAGTTTTTACATATTTTTATTGAGACTGCTGCTACTAGTTAGCGGGTGCATCCTTGCACATGCTTGGTTGAAAAACCAAACAAAAGCAATCCACTTTTCCCTCTTCCCTTCTGGATCTGGTTGGGTAAGAATGCTCTTCACTGCAGTAGTTGGAACATATGCAACAATGTGTGACTGGAGAATGTACACTCTGAAATATTTCAAAGACTTCACCAAAGCATAGTCCCGCTTCTCCATGATATCATATTTTAATTCTCCATCCCTTAATACCTTACTGAAAAATGCTATAGGCTGCTCAACATTTTGGTTTTTGTTTGCAATAGGAATCCATCAATAGTATGCTCAGATGCATAAGAGAATACTAGGAAATCTTTAGTGAAATCTGGACTTGAAAAAACTGGAGCTTCAGTGATGGCTCTTTTAATACCCTTGAAAGATTCTCTAGCATCTTCTGTCCATTTTATCTGATTCTCCTTCTTCACCATGTTAGTAACATTCCTCAATATCTCAGCAAAGCTGGGAATGAATCTCCTCAGGAAACCTACCTGTCTAATAAAGGACTGCACTTCCTTCTTGCTCCTAGGATCTTCCACCTTTAAAATTGCACTAATCCTTTCGGGATCAATCTTGATACCATCCTTCGAGATAATATGCCCAATCAATTTAGCTTCATCTAGTGCGAAATTAGACTTTTTGGGATTTAGTGAAATACCATATTTTCTGCACTTCATAAAGACTTTCTCCAAGTGCTTGATATGTTCCATGTCAGACCTAGAATAAACAGTGATATCATCCATGTAAACAACTACAAATTTATCCTTTTCTTATGCAAAAGCAATTCCCATATCACGTTGAAATGTAGCTCCTGCATTCATCATCCCAAAGGGCATTTTGGCATACATGAATGTACCCCAGGGTGTAGTAAAAGCAACCTTCTCTTGGTCCTCTGGGAGCACTTTGATATGGTTATATCCTGAGAACCCATCCATACTTGAAATCCTTTCATAACCTACCACCCTTTGCAGAATGTGCTCCATCTTAGGTAGTGGGTAATTGTCCTTCAATGAAACCCTGTTGAGGTTTCTGAAATCAATACAGATTCTAATCTCACCATTTTTCTTTCTGATAGGAACCAAGTTAGCCACCCATTTTGAAAACCTCAAAGTTACAATAATCTTAGCATTGAACAATTTTTTGATCTCCTTTTCTATCACAGGAAACAACTTGGGGTTTACTCTCCTAAACTTCTGTCTGAAAGGCCTCTCCCCAGAATTTATTGGAATGGTATGTTGTTTGATAGAGGTATCATACTCTTTCAGGTCTTCATAGCTCCAAGAAAATACATCTGTGTATTTCTTCATCAAATTGATGTATTCTTCTTTCTCTTTTGTAGATAATTTCTTGGACAACTTCACGATTCGTGGAGCTTCTTTAGTGCCTAAGTTATGATCTTCAACAGCGTCATCAGTGGGTTTAACTTTAGGATTCTTAGCAACATCATTCTGATCAAACAACTTCTCTAGGGGAATCAGGCCTCTTGGAATAAATTTCTCTTCAACTGAATTATATCTTTTCCTCCCAACGTATTCTGCCACTCTTTGTTTTCAGCTTCTTCATCTTTAGCCAATTCACCATCTTGGAAGCACTCTAAATTTTCATTTTATGAATCAATCTGAGTGTTAACAAATTCATCAGACATTTCCAAAAATATTTTTATTTGCATATCATCATAAAAAACTTGCCAGTATTTGGAGTTGTCTGGTATTGAGGGTCTTTTTACAACTTCAACTTTATATATTTTTTTAGAATAAATAGGAGTTTTGAAACCACCAGCAGTTGTATCCAAAGAGTTTTCTACTTGATTTTCAATTCTGGGAACCACTCTGATTTTATGCGCTGTGAAATAGTTTCCAAACATGTCCCAAACTTCATTCCTGTATGCTCTCATTATGGGATGCTTTGTTTGGTAACTATCGTTCACTTGATTTACCACAAGCTCTGAACCCCAAATACTTCTATTCTTTTTGCCCCCATATCTTTGAAAGCCTGCAAACCCAGCAACAAAGCCTCATACTTAACCACATTATTAGTACATTCAAAAGTCAGTTTATAAGACAAGACTTTAAATTCTCTGACTGGAGATATAATCCAAACACCTGCCCCAACCCCATTTTTACTTAGAGACCCATCAAAGTACATAGTCCACAACCCTTCTTCATTCTGCTTCTTCTCCAAGGATTCTTTCCTTTTTGCAAATTCCTCATCCTCCTTAACTTCAATCTGTACAGGAACTTCAGTATCATTGTATGGCCCATCATTGAAAAATATAGAGGATCCCAAATCAGTGTCAACAGCATAAATATGATGATTTTCAGGCTTATACTGACTGTTGACCACATAGGCTAATCTATTTTCTCTGTATAACCTTCTATTGCTTCCAAACAGGGGTATAGTGGCATATGACAAATCCATTTGCATAGTTCCTCTTAATTTTTATTGCCAAGATCTTGATAAAAACATACCAAAATTTGCAGGAATATCAGCTAGTACAACATCCATCACAATGCTTTTAGCTGGAAGTTGTGTAAGAGTTACCACCATATCCTTTATCAATCCCAAACACCTGAACTTTCTAGAATCAAAGGAAAACAGGTCTTTATAAGGCCTAGTAACCTCCAAACCCAAACTTTCCACCACTATTTTCGGCATTAGATTATGAGATGCACCAGAATCTAACATTGCATTGTGTAAAATCATATCATGGATGTTCAAACTTAGATAAAATGGGGGAACTTATTCATCATCTGTATCTTCAATTTTAGGTCCAAAGACAATAGTGGGAGCATCATCTGTTACTTCCAAAATATCTGGTTGACACTCACCTTGATTCTTGACCATTTTAGTAATCTCTTCCCTGTATTCATTATTCCTCAACAACTCATTAAAGGGGGTATAAATATTAACCTTCGATAACTCTGACTTCAGGTTGAAGGATGAAATTGGTTAATCTACATCAATTGGCCTTGACTGTTTACTTTCCTTTGGCTGTTGTTCCTTATTTTTTGGGTTCTCTTATATAATAGCCTCCTTCTGCTTTTCTTTCTGTTTTTCTGAATTCTTTTGGGTGGTGGAAAGTTGGTTTGGACTAGAATTCCCTTTATTTGTTACTACATCATGATTTCTCAGCTTTAAGTTTCTTTGAAAATCATCAATGGCATTCTGATATCCTCTCTGATATTGTTCTGAATCTAGCTCCGAAACAAAACTATCATTTTCTTGGGTGAATAAATTGTGTTCTCTTCTAGTTAGGTATATTTCAGGATCAATGTCATCAAAGTGATGAATCTGGTTATCGATTGGATCTTCTTGTCCCTCCTCATCAACCAAATTTTCAGGGAATGGTGGTCTTATCTGCTGATCTTCGGGGTTTCTTTGGTTTCTTTGAGGCAATGGCCTTCTAAAATTGCGATTCCTTATTTGATTTTCAGGTTTCTCTCTATTAGGTGGTATGTTATCTACGACCAACCTGTCCATCAATTTCTCCATAGTCTTCATCATCATTTCAAATTTAACATCACTTGCAGAGGAAGAAGCAGAAGTGGATGGTTGGATTTCTTGTCTTTTCTTATCTGTCTCTACTCTATTTTTCAGTTTCCTTGAGGCCATTAAATTTGCTTCCACTTCTAGAGAATCTTTTCAACATATCTGACAAAGTAGCCGACTTCCTATTTGTCAACATACATGAAAATTTCCCATCAAGGGAATCTGCATAATGAAGCTTGGCAGCACCTACCAGGGGTTTAATATCAGCTGGAATGGAGTTGTATACCCTCATAAATCTGCTAGAAAATTCATGTATAGACTCCAATTTTCCTTTCTTTAAATGGTCGTATTGGGATAATATTTGCAAGGGACTCTTCTTGGCCTCCCACCTATCCAAAAATAGTGTCTGAAAAGCTTCAAAGGTAAGGATAGATGCTGTTGGTAGATCCTTAAACCATATCTTTGCCTCTCCTGAAAAACTCTGATCAAACAACCTCATCTTCACATCATCATAATCTACTATTCCAAATCAATGAAATCTTCAAATCTATCCATATGCTACCTTGCCGTAAAATTCCCATCTCCATCATATAAAGAAATCCTTTGTGAGTAGTTCCGAGGGAGGTCATGCAAAATAGTTGGCAAAGCTAAGGGTGCAGACCTGGATGCCATTGGTCTTGGTGGATTATGTGCTACAGGAGGGTTCTGAGGAGGATTATTAGCTAGGTTTGTAGTATGTAGCTGAGAGGTTTGGGAATGAGGGTCACTTTCTTCAACTTTTACAATGTTTTGCAAATTATACCACAAGGGATCTAGCAAGTATGACTCAAAACTATTTGGATTTACTTATGTTTGCTTTAGGTCTAACTCTGATTTTGATCTTAGTAGATAATTTCTAACACTTACTTCTGAATCCAAATCTTGAAAACCATAATACGTTTCTTGAGATAAGGAGCTTTCAATATTAGAAGTGATAGCTTTCTCTTTTCCACTTCTATGTCTAAGCAAAATTTCTGGGTTTTCCACACTTAGTAAAATTTCAGAAATAGGATTACCTCTTGTATGGATCCTTCTAGAGGCCAGGATGTCTTCTAAAACTTTATTTGGAAATAAATGTGGAGTCACCAATATCCCTAGTGGAGTTACCTTCATACTGAAATCCTAATGAGTGGAGTCACCAGGGAAAATATACAACCTTCTAGAATGCAAGAATCTCTGTTTGCCCACATAAATCCTTCTCTCCTTGAAATCTGAAACTCTTTGTTGTTTCTCCCAGGGACAATACAACTTTCGCTCCCCCACAGCGGCGCCAATATGTTAGCACTCAAAATGAACCTCAAGGTTGTGGGAAAGGACACTTTGAGGTAACCACAAAACCAAGTTGTAGGAAAGAGAGTTGGCTTTTATCTTTCCAGAGAGGGATCTCTCAATGTTTGTTTATCAAGGCCAGATATATGAATTAAAATTTAGATAATATTGTTGTTTGGTTGAAGTAAGGTGAACATTCATTTGGAAATGGAGTCAAAATACTTAAGATGGTAAAGGGGCAATGCTTTGCATAAGAATTCTTAACAAAGGTAAGGTAGTTACTCATTTATAGTCAAAAAGCTATTTGTCTAGTGATAGGGAAGAAAATAAGAACAATCCATTAACGTAGAGCATTGCATTAACTTTAGTAGAAAAAGATTTGTGGATGCTTTGAATCAAAGAAACTGAGCATAAACATATGAATTCTGCCTCAATATACACTTATCCAAACATGAAAAGAAAACAATATGGCATAGATAACAAGGAAACATTCACATGAATAAAATGAGGTACAGACTATAAAACAAATAACACAAGAATATTTGCTTCAAATCACTCGCTCGGATCTGCCCATTTTATTAAAGGAGTATCTCAAATTTACATAGCGCAAGGACTCACGGGTTCCAACCAACAACCCTTTACTCTCCATTACATATGAATATATATAGGAGGTGATATCCTCATTTCTCCAGCTTGTAATATTCTAACCTAGCTTCCAAAATAGAAAGTTGTTACAAAAAATGATGACACCTATACAAACAGGTCCATCCTCTCTGAGAATTAGTTACAACAAAAACAACAAATGCTGACAAGTAGGCTTAACAGCCTTTACGCCCTCGAGCATTTACTATCTAGTAACAAACTCTTGTAAATAAACCAAAATCCTTGGTAACTACTTTCTTAGGCTGCAATCTTCATGATCTTGAGAATCTTCAAGCATGCATTGTTAGTTTTTCTTTTCCATATTTCTCCATGAGCTTCCACTGGTCGGCAGCTAGAAACTCTGATGTGGACACCTCCTTTAGCAATACTCGCAGCTCGGTATGGTCCTTGTATGAATAGTTTTGAAGGTGTGTACATGCTTCTTTGAAAATCATGACCAATTCAAATTCCTTTGTCAACTTCTCCACCATTGTTTTTCCAGACAATGGTTGGGTCATGACAGCAAAGTCTGTGTAATCTAACTTGCATCCCATCAACCTGTTTTGATATTCTTCTTGTGTCAACATGGTTCCATCTTCTTCCCAAAAAACTGGGAGTCCCTTCTTGAACAAGGGATCAAACATATCCTTGAAGTATTTCAATTGGTGTGTCATGACATCAATCCTGGCCTAAATAGTATTTACCTACTGGTGTTTATTTATCACCCTCTTGGCCCAAATGATGGTAGACAATCTATCCTTTATGCTTGCTGCTTTTACCTCATCCTCAGTTAATCCATTCAAGCACTCTATGGCATTTTCAACACATCCCACAGGATTTTTATTCAGTTTTTCATTTTCTGTTGTTACACTTTGCTTGGCTAGATTGATTACAGCTTCCTTGTCTAGGAAAAAATCAAGGTAGGGCCTTAATTTGTCTGCCTCAACAATGATGCCATCCCAAATAACCTTCTTTGCTTCTTGCAATGAAGATTGACCTGTAGCTTGTTTTATTAATTCATCATATTTAACTTGCAACCCTAGGTACTTAGCCTCCCATGTTTTCCTCTCCTCCTCCTCTTAGGTGACTCTGCTGTCTAGATCTACAATCTGCTTTTGAAACTTTACTGCTTCTAGGCCCTTTAGAATTGCATGTGCCATAGCCTGCACAATTGATAAATCCCATGATTCAATGGAGGAAGGGGACACCATACTTTCCAATTATTTTCCCTTTTCCTATAATTTCCCTTCAAAATCCTAAGACTTAGCTTTCGACTTCTTTTCACTCTCCAACATAAGAGCCATATCCTTCTGCAACTGATTTTCTTTCTCTTCAAACTTTAGTAACTTGGCCTTATAGTCTGTTAGTTCTTTCTTCAGCTTTTCACTTTTTTCCTCGAGCTCTGTCAGCTCAGATGCCTCTATCAGTTGGGTAGAAGGGATCTTTAATTTCTTCTTCATTGTCTTAATATCATTGTCTTTCTCATCCAACAACTTTTGTATACTGGCTCTCTTGTCTTCCTGGCTTTCAGTAGCCAATAATGCATTCTGCAGCTTTTTGATTTGTGCCTTGTGGTCATTATTTTCCACCTTTTCAAGTCTAAGCTGATTTTGAACCTTATTCTTACTGGTTTGTAATTTGTACAGCTCCAAGGTATCCTTCAACAGTTTGGCATAGATAACATCTCTAGTCTCTTTGTGCAAGTGGATCATATCAGGAACAGGAATATCTTCCAAGTTCATTTTCAGTTTAGTGGTTTTGTTTTTGGTAGCTAAGGCCAAGTTAAAGGTGTTCTGGGCATGGCTTCTGCTGGCTACCAAAGAGACATCTTTATTGGAAATATGCCTCACCTTTGCATACAGCTTAGACTCCTCTGAGGATGCTCCTGCACTCTCTTTATACTCACACAGCAACTCTGATATGCTTTTGTCTTGTGTGGAAGGATCATTAGATGTTTTGTTGAATACATATTCCTTGACCTCGAAGGTAAGAACCTTAGCCTTCACTTGTTTCTTCTTGCCTTGACCAGTTGTCATCGGTACCATTTGCTACCCAGGATCTTCTACTTTTTTCCTTTTTGAATCTCTTTATGTGTCTTTATCTATATCCATGGGCTCGATCACCTCCAATTTGCTCGACCCTCGAGAGCCACTGGTAGGGGGTTTGAATTCTCCAACTGCTGGGACCAAGCTAGAGGAGTCAGGCACTGGGGATATGGTTGTTTGCACCAGAGAAGTGGAGTCATCCTGTACATCCACATCGATCTACCCTTTGTTGGGATATTCCAACCAGTTGGCAGTCTCTGCCATAACTGCAAGCTCAAAATGTATAAATCCCTCTCTGTTACTTTATTTCCTTCTGTTTGAGATGATATGGTGGGGGTCATAGTTGATGGTTTGCTTTGTTAGGAATCACATCTCTCTTACCATATATTTAATGGCTGGAATGGAATCCTTACTCTTGACGATGAATGGGCCTACAGCCCATGGGAATGCAATATCTGAGGCTTTCTTAGGGTCCAAAAAATGTTCAGTTTCTACTCTTAGCTTCTGCTTGATAAATTCTAGTGTAAATACTCTATGGGTTAAAAAAGTTGGCAACACATAGGGTGAATGAGAAAACCCATAAACTCTGATTGTTGTGTTGTGTTCTGAGAGAAACCAATCACCTATCTTCTTCTCAGGAGAAGGCTGCAACATCTCCTTCATTTTTGTTAACACTCTGGGCAGTTTCCTTTGAAAGAAAACATTGTAAACCTCAGACATGAGGTTGTTCATGAATTTATTGTATTCTGTGAGCATCTCCTTGGTGAGCTTCATATCAGGCAGCTGCAAGTTCTCTTCATTAAAGGACAGGAACATTCTCAGCATATATGACTGGAATATGAAGCTTCTAGTTTTGTGGAAGTCCACTAGTTGAGAATGGATATTCTCAGCTAGGGACTCATAAAATTTAAGGCAGGCACACTGGATGGACTGACTGGGTTCATCAGACTCAAGTGGACATGTGCTGAGGACAAACAATAGGCTCATTAAAGGCTCAGTGACATAAATGTCTGTATCTAATCCTAGGAACTGGCTTAACATAGTTATAACACATTTGGATTCCTCAGTAAAGAGATGGATTTCAACTGGGAAGGCATGGCTCTGCAATGGGACACTAGGTTTTAGGCAGGCCCTATAGAAAATTTGCTTCAATTCAACTGTGGACAGTCTGAAATACTGAATTAGGGCTTCTTCCTTGTATTCTTTGGATTTTTGGAAAAAATCATCCGGGATTGACAGGGATTTCCTAACAGTGAGGGGATTGACTGGGCATAGGATCTTTGAACTGGATGCGTCCATAATTACCCTCTCAGAGGAGGACTAATTGGTGGCACACCAGTCGACAAACTCGGGACAGTTTAGGGTTTGGTTGACTGCAAATAAGTGGAAAAATGACTGGTAAACCTTATGCACATCTACATTCCACTCCCTAATCAACTTCAATCTATCCTTTTCTATCTCAATGGGGCCATTTGTCAAAATTGTATCATAAACCTTAGCATATTTATTTTCTAACAGTTCGTCTATATTCTGGTGCTTGAAACCTGGGGTCTCTACCTGTCCTAGCCCAGCCATTTAAATAGTTTTCTAGTGAGACAAGAGGCCTACCTGGATATTGACAGCTAGTCTGAGCTCTTGGCTGAGTTGTCTTCTTCTACACAGTCGTCTTCTGTCGGTTTCCAATGCACAGGACAAATAGTATCCAGATCCTCGTGCAACATTTTTATATTATTTCTACTTTCTTATCATCCTTGCACCTCTTGCGATAAAGGAATTCTTTGAGTCATTCATCGTGCATGATCGATCTGGTACCGTCGATCTCCTTCCTTGTTTAACTCCACAGTTCTCTGCAGTCTTCATCCTTTCAACTGTTTCCTTCCTCTCACCTTCAATCTGCGTAGGCACTATCAACTGTTGATCTGGCCCCTGTCCGCATCCTGACCGTCCAAAGGTGTGGCCTTTACCGAGGTTCACGAATTTGGAACGTGTTGATACTCTTTGCATGTTCAATCTGCACACTAACCCTCCACCGTTGATGCCTTTCCCCGCCAGATCTACACCGTTGCAACTTGCAGGGTCTACCTCCACTGCGCAAATATGAAAATTTCATTACCCCACGCAGGTCTAATCACTGAAGTACTTGTCATCCGTAGATCTGTCCTTCTGCCCGTTGATCTGATTTCCAACTTGCTCGCGGGCTAGCAACATTCCACCCACGCTTAAACCCCTCCATATAACTTTTTCGAAGAGTGCTTGTGGCCATCGATCTTCATCGCCATAGATCTACTCCATTCACTTGTACCATCATATAATTGCAGGCGGACTTTTGGTATTTTACCCACATTTGTAATGTTAAAACCCAAACTCTTGCACCATTTTTATTCCCAAGATAGAAATAAGCACTCAGAGACCTCATTTAGTTTTCTTTGGTTCATATGATTCAAAAAACCGAGGCCTTACTCATTTTTTCATGGTTTTGAACCCTTCCTATCGTCCAAGACAAAACTGGTGCTAACAGATTGGATCATCACTTCCAAGTTGGTGATCAATTTTGGCTTCATATCAACAAAGACCAACTCCAACGTGAAGGTATAAAGTTGAAACCAATAAGGTATGGACCTTTTACAATTTTTGATCAAGTTGGTAACCATGCTTTCCGGTTAGATTTTCCTCCTTATATGCAAATGTATTCCGTTGATAATGTGGAAGGCTTAAAATTGTATGAGCCTCCTATTATTATGGACCAAGATATATAGGTTCAAGTACCTTTTGTTGATGAGTTTTCTCCTGAATACCTCAATGAACTCAAGGAAGATGTTATACTTGATAAGAAGGTCAGATCTTCATGAAGAGGTGATGTGGAATATCTTCTTATGTGGCTTAAAGGAATGCATCCAAGTAAGGCACAATGGCTAGATACTGGAAGAGTGAGGGAGTTATACCCTCACCTATTTTCTGAATGATTCCATGCTTTTGGTGTCCCAAAATCTTCCTAGTAGGAAGGTTTGATCCAGGAGGATCTCCAATATCGATCAAAATAAAAGTTTTCAAAATGAAAACAAAAGCTTGCGTCTGCATAGAGCTCGACAAGAGCTTTCCGGTGACGTTTGTTTCGCGCAAAACGAACTCTAGATGAGAAAATTATTGAGTTCTGATAGTGGACCAATCGGATGTTGCCACGTGGCGATCCAATTGGCCATAATATGGTTTCGTTTACCAAAAATTATCGGATCAGGGAGGATTGTACCCCTGACCTCTACCTCCGCCAAAGCCTCCACACCTCCCTCCTAGCCATGATCTTCGTATGATGGTTCTTAACCATATAGTACTAAAATTCTATTTGAAGTTGAAGTGGTTGTTATTTTTAAAAAGGGGCAGGGCTGAGGGCTTAGCCCTCGACCCCATGTGTAATGTAAAATCAATAGCCAAAAATGAGGCCAATCACATAGATCGTGGAACCAACAACCAACACCATAGACCATGGAACCAACACCATAGATCGTGGAACAACGAACCAACACCATAGATCATGGAACAACAAGCCAACACCATAGACCGTGGAACCAACACCATAGATCATGGAACAACGAACCAACACCATAGATCATGGAACAATGAGCCAACACTACACCACGAGCCAAACTTCCAACATATTTCCAATTCAAAAGGGGAAGGCGAGGCTTGCGGGTTTGACCCTGGACCTCTATCCCCACAATACAATGTGGTACCAATGGGCTACATCCCATTCCTTGGTGAAGGGTTGGAACGATATATTTAAAAATTTGCTTCATAATTCTATCCAAAAAAAGGGCGCATCACCCATATTTCCGTGCCCCTTTTTCTCTATAAAACCTCCTTTTCCCACAGTCGAGAACCATTCGAATGAAACGTTTTTGCATAGTTCCCGAGGTGGGAATTAAGTACAACAGGTACATTCCGTATGATCCATACAGGCGCAAAATAGGTTTTTCTCGAAGTGCATGCCAAAGGAGGTCTTAGGCCAAGGGGGTCGAGTTTATACTCATTTTAATCAGAATTTTGAGAGGAACACAATGGTGCAATTTGTTTCTGTGTTTGACTGACATAACTCAGAAGTATTTCCAGAACTCTTGTATGTAAATTTTTTGAAGACTTAATAAGATCATCCTTCTCATTGGAATGGCTCGGAGACGTAGCCCAGGAGGGGTGAACTCCATTATCATCTTCTATTTGCAATTTTATGGTTTGCATACTTATTTATGTGCTTATGTGTTTCAATTAAGCATTTAAAATTGTCTTTTTAAAGTATTTTTAAGAGGTTAATCATTCAAGTTCTGTAATGACCCTTTTTTGAATTTTATTAAAATGGTGAATTTTTCAACTTTTTCCACTAGTTCGACCTTTGACTAGTCTTGGGTTCTTGACCTCCAAATGGCTCCAAATGATCCCAAATTGTTACAGAAGGTGTATGACTGGTTTTAGTGAATAAATATGAGGTTCATTGATGATTTAAAGACATCAATAAGCTTCTTCAACTCTCCTTTAAGTTCTATCCAAAGTGGGGAGTTTGACTAGCAATTTCTCTTTTACTAGTATTGGTCTCTTGGTCTCCAAATGACTCCAAATGCTTGTATAATGGGTCTGAAGGTATTTGAGAGGTATTAATACATATAACAGAGGATGATGGATGCTTAAAAACCCTTAAAACACTTCTGCAACATTCATTTACAATATGAACAAGGTAGGGAAGGTTACTAGTAAATTCGAGCCTCAAATCCCCTAAGGGTAGTGGACAAAGATGGCTTCCCAAATGCTATTAAAACCTTCCAAATTTATGAACATAGATATGGTACTGATAAGTGGATTTAATTATCTCCCCAATGTATCCTTAATTAGTTCTTATGGCCTTCTACAACTCCTTAAAATCATATATTTATATGCAAGATTTCACATAGGGGGGAAAGCTAGTTATTTTCACCATGACTTATGAAATTCGAATTTTAGGTGCCAAGGGATTATGCTCTGTTAATGAAAATTATTCATAACTTTAATAACACTCCATACATCAACAAAATCATATATAATAATTGATATAACTCGAAATAAAGTCTCTTCAAACTGCAACAACAAGATCTAGGGGAAATGGCATCATTTATGCATTATTTGGTATTTTTTACATAACTCCACTTAGTATTTCGACCCGAGAGTCTCATGAGAAGTAAAAAAAGAGTATATATATCATATTACAAATATATGGGGACTCAATATCTATCCCAAAGAGTTCATCACCTCAACAAGTGCGCCTCTCCTCAAGGAGCAAGAATATGCCAAGAAATAGAAGAATGGTTGTAGAAGCAAGCTGAAAGAGATGTGACCATGATATTCCATGTAGATTCAACCTGTAACAAAATACTCCATTAAATATCAAAATGAAAGGTCTGAATGGACTTTCCAATTACCAACTAGGATGGGAATATTTCACCCTCGAAATTGGTGCTAAGGCAAGTAGAGTAGCACTCCACTAGCTCTCCTCTCCCAAATGCAAAATGCAAATTCTAAAATGATCAAAAGCTACCATACTTCTTTGTTATTGTATTTTATAAACTTCTAAGGTCCTCCATGGGTCTAATTCCTCCCAAGATCTTCATGCCAACTCAAGTTGGGAAGAGATTCCCAAGTATGCCACTTGTCCTTCCAATTCTAGCCCTCTCCTTCTCCAATTTCGAATTGGTGTCTCTTTGGATGCCCTAACTCACTTGAGATCCCTCTTGGAGGCTATGTTTATCCCTGACATGTCATATATGTCATATGTCATCCTTCAGGTCTGATTTGTGTCATATGTGTAATAGAATCTTCATCATTATTTTCACAGAGCTAGGGAATCTAGTCCAAGTGTCTCACTAGCTCCAAAATGCCTCTTCCTCTTCCATGGGAGTTACTCTTCCATCCAATTCGACCTTAATTGATTCATGCCAATTATATTTACCTTCCAACTCATCCCAAGAACCTTGGGCTTCTTATGGATTCAAAATGACAAGAGGAGGATGCCATGTGGCATAGAAAATCTAGCGTGTGTGGGTCCCACATCCTCCATGTGTCTTCATGATCAATTTCCACTTTGATTTTCCCTTGTATTTATTTATTTATCTCCTTTATTAAATATTTATGCCATTCTAATGTTCAAACATCATTTATTATCCCCCTTATTTCAAACCCCAAATCTTCCACCCCCCAACCTAGGGAACTAGCAATTTAATTTCCTCCATGGCAGTTCATTTTGATGGATATATTACAAATTTGAATTGGGAATTTCTCTTAATGTGACCCACCTTGTCCATTTGGATCTAATTTCACATTATTACTAACTTGGATTTCATTCTTGGTATTTATTTGACCCTTAGAATCTATTTGACAAACTATCATGAGTATGGCCAAGGGGCTTAGGCCATTGTGTCCCAATGCAAAATTTTGGGACATGACAAATCCTCCCTTCCCAATATTGCTTGTCTTCAAGCAATTTAAACACATGTATGTGGAAGAACCTGCTTTCTTTCCAAAAAAATTCTTCCCAAAACTTCTCTTCTGGAACCTTGAGTAGAGCCACCCTTGCACTACAATTGTGTGTTTCCAAAAGCAAGGAGATGTGGATTTTCTTTTTCATTTTGATATCCCCTGTAACATCAACACTAAACACCAAAATGTTAATTAAATCCATAAAAACCATGTTTTCACAATTACTCTTTACTTATTTCATATTTTGGAAACCCTTTCTGATACCACTGCATAATTCTTTGAAGTTGCCACTGAGTTTCCCAACTTTGAGTCTTCGAGATTCCATGAACATTTTAGAGAGGAACCACCATGCTTTTTGCTGCACTACTATGATTAAAATCAATTTATTAATTGGGGAATCCACTCCCCATACTACTTGTTTCCCCAAAATATTGAAACCAATGAGACTAAAACTTATCCCAGGGTCCCATTGCTTGTATTGCACTCCAACAATTAGGAGTGCTCTCCAACTCATACCATCAGGTAAGAGAATTCCTGGATCCCATTTTATTGTATGCATTCTTCCAAACATCATGAGTACAAAATATATATCATCAAAGTACATAACAACATAATGAAAATGTACATCAAGGAGATGCTTCATCAAAGAATCATGAAAGTGCTTATACCTCCAAGTAAGTAGACCACCATTTGCCAGGTGCATACAAGCATAAAGTGAACAATTAAATCTGCTCCAATGACATAGGTGAGTATACCATGTCCTATAATACTGCTCCAAAAATATGTAAGATGCATCAAAACAATCAGCCTTGTATTCTTTCATCCAAGTAGTTAATGAAGTTTCTCCAACATCAATTGAACTAAGCAAGGAGCAAGGAAAATCATGAGTCTTCAAGTGACTCAAGTGAACATCATAAGTGCATCCATGAAGATATGTATCATCATAAGGTAAAAAAAGATGCTTCTGCAAATGAAAATAATGAGGTTCTCTATTCACGTCATCATCAAAAGGAGAGGTAGGAATTTCATACCCCTCATGTGGCACCATCAGAAAAAAAAAACCTTTCACCCAATTTTCATCCCCAATTGATATTGTTGAAAAAGAAGTAGGGAGTGAGGAATTATGAACCAACCTTAAATATTTACAACTCTTACCCATCGAAATATTTAATTCATCTTCTCCATAATTGGTTGGTCCAAATATTGTGAGATCGTGTGCCTCCTCCAAGGATTTGCAACTCTCTCCATGAGGCAACTTAAAATCCCTCTAAACAAAGAGAATTGATTGTCCTTCTTCTTGTTTGAGTGTAGAATCTTCAAGCACATGCATATCAACATGTACCTCATTTTCCACCATTACATGAGTTTCCTCCTTTGTGACATAAATTCTTTCATCCATTGCCTTGTTTTCCTCGAAAGGAGAACCACTGCTCCCTCCTATTTCCAATTTGAATCCAAATTGACTAGCAAACAATTCAAACCCTTGCATTAATTGTTTTTTCATGTCTTCAAAGAATGGTTTTAGGAATTTTCTAAATTCCTCATTATCCACTAAGGTTCCCTTCTCATCCTTACTCATGGTTACCAAAGAATGCACTTCTTCTCCTACTTCTTCCCTTTCACCAAAGTACTTCCAGTTTCAGTTTTTTAGGGTGGGGGATGATTTATTTGAATTATTGTCCTCATGAATGTTCATCCACATCAGGTGCAAGGACCATGATTTGATACCACTGTAATGTCCCTTTTTTTAATTTTATTAAAATGGTGAATTTTTCAACTTTTTCCACTAGTTCGACCTTTGACTAGTCTTGGGTTCTTGAAATCCAAATGGCTCCAAATGATACCAAATTGTTACATAAGTTGTATGAATGGTCTTAGTGCATAAATATGAGGTTAATGGATGATTTAAAGACATCAATAAGCTTCTGTAACTCTCCTTTAAGTTCTGGCCAAAGTAGGGAGTTTGACTAGTAATTTCTCTTTGACTAGTATTGGTCTATTGGTCTCCAAATGACTCCAAATGCTTGTATAATGGGTCTGAAGGTATTGTAGAGGTATTAAGACATATAAAAGAGCCTTATGGATTCTTAAAGACCCTTAAAACACTTCTGCAACATTCATTAAAAATATGGACAAGGTAGGGAATATTACTAGTAAATTCGAGCCTCAAATACCCCAAGGGTAGTGGACAAAGATGGCTTCCCAAATGCTGTTAAACCATTGCAAATTTCTAAATAGAGATATGGTACTGATAAGTGGCTTTAATTATCTCACCAATGTATCCTTAATTATTTCTTATGTCCTTCGGTAACTCCTTAAAATCATATGTTTATATGCAAGATTTCACATAGGGGGAAAAGCTAGTTATTTTCACCATGACTTATGAAATTCGAATTTTAGGTGCCAAGGGATTATGATATATTAATGAAACTTCTTAATAAATTTAATAACACTCCATAAATCAACAAAATTATAGAGAATAACTAATTTAACTCGAAATAGTGTCTCTTCAAACTCCAACAACAAGATTTAGGGGAAATGGCATCATTTATGCATTATTTGGTATTTTTACATAAATCCACTTAGTATTTCGACCTGAGAGTCTCATGAAAAGTGAAAAAAGAGTATATATATCATACTACAAATATATGGGGCCTCAATAGCTATCCCAAAGAGTTCATCACCTCAACAAGTGCGCCTGTCCTCAAGGAGCAAGAATATGCCAAGAAATAGAAGAATGGTTGTAGAAGCAAGCTGAAAGAGATGTGACCATGACCTGCCATGTATCTTAAAACTGTAAAAAAAGACTCCATTAAATATCCAAATGAAAGGTCGGAATGTCCTTTCCAATTACCAACTAGGATGGGAATCTTTCACCCTCGAAATTGGTGCTAAGGCAAGTAGAGTAGCACTCCACTAGCTCTCCTCTCCCAAATGCAAAATGCAAATTCTAAAATGATCAAAAGCTACCATAATTCTTTGTTATTGTATTTTATAAAATTCTAAGGTCCTCCATGGGTCTAATTCCTCCCAATATCTTCATGCCAACTCAAGTTAGGAAGAGATTCCCAAGTATGCCACTTGTCCTTCCAATTCTAGCCCTCTCCTTCTCCAATTTCGAATTGGTGTCTCTTTGGATGCCCTAACTCACTTGAGCTCCCTCTTGGAGGCTATGTTTAGCCCTGACATGTCATATATGTCATATTTCATCCTTCAGGTCTGATTTGTGTCATATGTGTCATAGCATCTTCATCATTGTTTTCACAGAGCTAGGGAATCTAGTCCAAGTGTCTCACTAGCTCCAAAATGCCTCTTCCTCTTCCATGGGAGTTACTCTTCCACTCCAATTCGACCTTAATTGATTCATGCCAAGTATATTGACCTTCCAACTCATCCCAAGAACCTTGGGCTTCTTATGGATTCGAAATGACAAGAGGAGGATGCCATGTGGCATAGAAAATCTAGCTTGTGTGGGTCCCACATCCTCCATGTGTCTTCATAATCAATTTCCACTTTGATTTTCCCTTGTATTTATTTATTTATCTCCTTTAATAAATATTTATTCCATTCTAATGTTCAAACATCATTTATTATCCCCCTTATTTCAAACCCCAAAGCTTCCACCCCCCAACCTAGGGAACTAGCAATTTAATTTCCTCCATGGCAGTTCATTTTGATGGATATATTACAACTTTGAATTGGGAATTTCTCTTAATGTGACCCACCTTGTCCATTTGGATCTAATTTCACATTATTACTAACTTGGACTTCATTCTTGGCATTTATTTGACCCTTAGCATCCATTTGACAAACTATCATGAGTATGGCCAAGGGGCTTAGGCCATTGTGACCCAATGCAAAATTTTGGGACATGAAAAATTCTTTACATGCAATTAATGGTTAAAAAAATCCTTTAAAAATTCAAATTAAGTGGGTTTACAACATTGAGCACCAGTGCATTTGCAGAATTGACACCGATGCGTTTATAAAATTGAGCACTGGTGTGTTTTATTATATGAATCGCACCAGTGCATGTAGATTTATTATGTGCACCAAGAATGATCACAAATTATGCCAATTGGTTTTTAGTTTTTAATCCTGGTAGTGCGTTCCATGTGTTTAAATGCACCGGCCCAAGTTGATATTATGTAAGCACCGGTGCGTTCTACTCTTAAATGCACCGGTGCGGCTGGATAAATGTACGGCACCGTTAAATATAAATATAATGAAAAAAATGTATAGTGCTTATAATATAAAATATCGCACCAGTGCGTTTATTTTGTATAGACGCATCGGTGCGTATTTAATATACTCAAACACTGGTGCAACATTACAATTTGATTCTTTCCTGTGCTTATTCTGGTTGAGTGCACTGGTGCGTCTATTCTAAGTATACAACACCGGTGCGCTTAATTTCTGTAACTAACCTCCCCTAAGACCTCCGACTGCTGAGTATTTTTTAGTTATAAATTGTATCCGTTATAACCTCTGTAAACATAACCGCTACCAATGGCGGAGGTCATAGCAAAGGTTTTTTTGACATTTTTTTCCAATATTGTAACACTAAAAACATTCGCTATGACCTCCGCTACATGGCCTTTTCCTTGTAGTGTTCGATTCAAGTACTATCACTTGATTCTTAACTCCTCCATTGAGGAAAATTCCTAAACGAATCCAAGGGGGGTGGACCCTAAAAGTTACTAAGGATGATTAAGCTTTAGCTGATGGTTTGTGGATGAGTAAGTTTTTTAGGATTTTTTTATAAATTGAAAACTGAAGCAAGAGACTGCAAATCAAATAATTGATACAACAACATAAATCACATATGAATTAAAATATCATTCAACACATAGTATTTTAAAGCAAATGATTGTAAAAGTAAAATGACCAGTGCTAAAAAATGGAGTCATAATGTGTTGCAGAGAAAGTAAAATGTTTTGCAGTGTGTCTTGGTTCGTTTTAAGTTAATGAATTAATGAGCGGATTAAAAAGGGGAGGATATTCCCGATATACCAAAATGTATACTGGGAATGTATCCAGACTCATAGAGTTTGGTTCTACACAAGAAAATGTGGGCTAGGTGGAGTCGCAGGGGGATGTCCAATACTACACCAACTAGGATGTAGTCTGTCGAGGCCTTGTTGTCGCTCTTTAGTTGGTCCCGCTTTCTTTGTAAGCTTTTCCCACACGGAGTAAAAATCGGGACACCAGAATTTCGTCTTTCAGGGAGGTTGATTGCAAGATGTGAGACTAATTACTACAAGCTGAGAAACTCTTTTATGATCATCCACCACGTACTCAGGAAATCCCTTTATGTGATGATAAGAAAATACTTTGGGTATAAACAGTCGGGTTCGTTAATTTGAACAAAAGTAAATACTGAAAATGGAAATGCGAACTAATTACTACACTACTGAAGTAGTGGGTAAGTATCTGATTACTTTTTGTAAGAGATAAATCAAATTGTACCTGTAAAAAATTATACGGTCTGTAAAGATAAAATTAAAAGTTCCTGCGTCCTGAGTGAATTCAATGGCCCAATATTTGGATTGGACCAAGACACTTAATTTTAATTATCCTATACTAATTTTAACCAAATAAAAGTAAGCAAAAAAGTAAGAAAGCAAAAAATCACGAAAAAGTGCACCGACGCGGATCCCCCATGGGGGGATGGGGAGTGGGATCTTAGGATCCTACTCAAATATTTATTATGCCTTATTACAATATGATAAATATAAATTCACTTTGGTCTGTGTTAACTGGGATCCAAAGGTTTACAAATCAGTAGAAAATTGACTTAAAACAAGAAAGGGAGCTATGTTAAGCTTTAAATGGTTCAATTCTTCAAAAATCGGCTAGAGCTTCCTTCTCTTTTTTTGTCAAACCTGCAAAAAAAACAATCTATAAATCCTAAAATATGCTTAAAAACACTTTAAGAGTGTCTTTCAACAACCACAAAAGAATTCCTAATTTTGTTTAAGTAAATCTATGATAAAAAATTGCATAAAAATAACCAAGGAAAGCAAGCTTTCCTTGGGATCTTGGCTTGATTTTGGGAATCCAATATGATGTGCACTTAATTTCTAAATATGATCTTTTAAATTCAAATGAAACTAATTTTAAATCAATCCTTAGATATACCTTTAAATACTTGCAAACAATTGAGATTTCCTTAAGTTTAGATCTTCTTAAAAGAAATTAGATTTGACAAACTATGAGATTTAAGCTTTTAAATCTTGAAAACTAGATCTAGATATTGATTTATATTTTTGTGCAATAGATCTAAGTAAACAAGAAATGGTAACCAAAGGGAGAAATTGATTTAAAAGGAGAAAGAGAAGAAGAGGTGGCTTGGTGCTCGAATGATCAACCGTGCAGCTTCCCGATGGAATGTCGAGGGACTATGCCTTGAATATGTTGGAGAAAATGAGGAAGCAAACTAAATCAACGCTTTCTCCACACTAGGATATCTGCAACTAATCAGAGGCTTGCCAAGATACTTGTGAGATCCGGTTAATACATATATAAAGAGACTAAAACAACATGCCAATAAACTTATTAGACATGTAATATATATATATATATATATATATATATATATATATATATATATATATATATATCTAAACATACATATAAAAGAAAGAATTAGCCAATAAAATTATTAACTAAACTCTTTTCCTACCAATTGATAGCAATATTTTGAGGCCAAATCCACAAGATCATAATAAGAAAAACTATGAAAAATTTTCAAGTTACCTCAATGAGACATGGAAATGCTCATCCACGCAATAGAACACAACACCATCTAGCCTCCAAAGCCTTCTTTTATTATCAATGCAATAATATGCCAATAGCATAAGCAAATTACAATAGCCTAAGCTCAATACTCCAACTCTAACTAGTGAAATGAGAGAATGGGGCCTCATTATATAGCAAAACCGAGAGAGATCCTCTTTGACACTTGGAGAAATGAGTTGATACACTTGGAAAAGGATTGTTGACACATGTGAGAGTTTTGGGGAGGTTAATGACACCTTTCTCAAACCATTTGACACTTTTCAACCTCCACTTGACACATCTCCAACCACAAATCCCCCCCACCCTATGGTGGATCTCCAATCTTCAATCAAATCATCATTTATTTTCTCAATAGTCTCCCTCATTTGATTTCCAATGAAAGGAGATTTGATTCCAACACATTTCCTTAATCAGTGGGATCTCAATTTTGACTTTATTATGTCTTTTTTGTCAATTAAAGGTCTTTCTGGGCTTTTTTAGTAAATAGTATTTTTTGAGATAAATCCTTACTCAAAACTTAGGATAAATGGGTTCATGGGTTTAGTGGATGCTCCGGCTTAGAAAATGAGCACCCACTTGACAAATTATGCCTAGAAACCATACTTTTATTACATTTTTAATTTTTCCAATTAAACTATTAAAAAAAGTCTAATTTTATGGAGAGAAATATATATATATATATATATTTTTCTCAGAATTTAAAAAAACCTAGGGGGACCTAACACATGTCTATATGACTCAATTTTAAAGTCTAGCATGGTCTAATACATTGACACTTAGGCTCTAATAACCTCTTAAGGCCGAAACACCATGCCGACCACCCCAACTTTGGAGGTATGAGTGGAAAACTCGAAAATGATTAGTTGTTTGTTCAACAACAAATAATTAACAAGGGAAAAAACACTCTGGGCTAGTCGGATTAATTTTTAAGTCCTAGGAAGCCAAGTCTTTTACATACAACTACCATGCTAGCACATTTCATTACAATTCCCCCGAGGGGGTATGAACATCTGGTACAAAAAATAAAAGGGCTTAGAAGGCCTGATGGACTTCTGAACACTGATAATGAACAAGGGACTTGTTCACAACTTCAGTGGCTCAGTAGAAATCCACCTAAGTGCAACTTAGTGGATAACAGGTCCAACGCTGCAATGGCCATGGAAAAGGGAGTTGAAACAGTGAGTAGATATACATAGATTGAGCTTAATTAGTTTTAAGTATATGGCATGCATCCATGGAACTCTCATACTCCATATACTGCTCTAAGGCGAGGTATCTAAGAGCGTCAAAATGAGCGGACTATGAGGAAGAAGATAAGATATACAAAGTGCATAATGCACACCAAAATCTAAAATATCTAATAACATTAATGACATTGTTACTGTAAGAAGCAATACACCTATGGTCCATATAACATTTAGATGCACCACTTCAGTATTTGTATGATGGAAGAAACAAAACTTGCATAGCAATACAAACCAAATCCTCCAGATATAGCTGCTAAAAGGCACACAAATTGCATAAGAAGAAGAATATTTCTTGATCATGTGCACGTGGCCATAATTATCCCACTGAACTGATCATTATTATTAGGATGCAAATCAGTCGTCCATTTATACATATAAATGGAGTTAGACTTTGATTTTGACTTATGATTATAACTTGTAGATAGGATACGGGAGATAGAATATTTATCACATATGTCCATGAAGAAGAAAAAGTGGATAATTTAATATGCCCAATCGAAGGTTGAGTGAGTAAGTAATTCTATGAACTAGATGTTGTGAAAGAAGTAATGATATTGTTTTTATTGAAAGATTGATTACCAGATACAATGTTTACAATGGAAGCCACAACTTTTGATAGTTCTCGCCACAATTATCATAACACGGTAGAGATGTACCAAATGAAATGATTCATGGAGACCCATATTGTAAATTGGTGTAATTCTATGAAGAATACAACGCCACAAGGAGAAGGGGTTGAAATATTCAATGAACACAATACTATGTTTTGATATTTGCTAGATAATATCACAGAAGTGACATGAGAAAGGACATTGCTCACTAGATGAGCATAGTGACATATTTGTGAACATCCATATTTGGACGTTTGTTAGAGACAATGCTATATTATATTGTTGTGAAAACACTAAAATGTAAAAATATTTAAATTTTTGAGTAGTGAAGTCTAAAACTTATCAAGAAATTAAAATCTAAATATATATAAAACTGGAAAAAATAAAGCAGCTATTACTTCAGTATGAAACTATGCTTAACACAAACAAGCTAGTTAAGGAACGACTAACAAGAGCACCATTACCAAGGGATAGGTACCCGAGCATTAATTACATTAATCAACATGAAGGTTATAGTTTCATAATGCCACGAATATGTCTAAGGACATTAACTTGATTATGTTCTTCCACGTAGCTTCTATTATTTGCTTTTTCATTACGTGTGCTTTGCATGCACCGACTGCATATACTTTGGGTAAAATCCAAAGAACATTGCAAACAACATATACACAGAATCACCTCCAAATCCAAAGCCGTTGTTAGTTAAAGACTGTCAGTACCTTGGATAAAACGAAGAGGCCCAACAATAAGGCTTCAAACTAATGACCAATAGAATTGCAGAGACCGGACAATAAAGCCTAATAACCACTAGAATTACAACTAATTAATTAATTAATTTACGAGCCATGTCAAAAACTTTGGGATAAACGAATAAATAGCCTAATAGCCAATAGAATTACAACTAAGTAATTAATTAATTAATTTACGAGACATGTCAAAAACTTTGGGATAAACGAATAAATATGCAAAAGTCAACATAGATTAATAGAAATTCAAAGCTGATCGAATACAATACTAGTTACGCTGGCCTTCAACAGTGACTAATAACACAATGACAAAAATATAAACAAAAATACTTGCACTTAATAATGCTTTAAAGCCTTCTGCCATCTTTGATTTAAATGAATACGAATCTCACTCCAAGAGTCTCGATTCCTATAAGCATGTTGATTATCGTTTTATTCGTGACGATAATCATACTCTAACACACAAAAAATTGACTTTTTATACTATGATCTATAAGTGTGATCTCTCATGAATTATCATCAACGGATAATATCAAAGTTAGCTCTGATCAAGAAGACTCCATGCCCATTGTACGGGGGAGGGATCATCAATAAATTTATTGTTTGTTTGTTTGACAAAGCAGTGTTTGGTTGGTCATCCTAGGTCGATCATACTCTCGAGTTAAAACATTGTGCACTATTAATTAATATTATGTATGATCTTTAAGTGATATTGAGAGGAGGGAATCATTAGTTATGCTTCTACAACGGGTTCAAGTCGATTAGCACTGGAACTTAACATCAGTTTTAAGGTGGTGAGCAACGAAATCGAGTGATCACCATTCAAAGATTTGAATTCTTAGAGCGTGGGTTTTAAGAATGAGAATAGTTGTTCTTGGAGAGCAAGCCTTCAACCGAGTGACCAAAGATAGAAAATGATTAACGTCAGTGGTTAGTGGTTCAATCAACCTATTAGGATGAATTTTTTGAAAACAAAATGAAAAATAAGAAAAAGGAACTAATTGTTATCAAAGGGAAACGAATGAACTGTTACCGACCAAGTTGCACTTGATGTACTTTTAGTGATTTACCGAAGTGTAAACAAGTTATTTGTACATCATCAAAGTTCAAAAGTCCAGCAAGCCATTTTGGCCCATTTTTTCTCTTTTATGCATCTTCATACCCCCTTGTGGAATTGTAATAAATGACCTAGCATGATGGGTTTTTGTAAAAGGCTTGGATTTCCTAGGACTTAGACATCAATCCAATTACTTTAGAGTGTTTTTTCCTTGTTAATTATATATCATTTTTAGCAACTTCTAGTTTTTCAGTTTTTCACTCAATCCTCCAAAGCTGGAATAATTGTCTTGGTGGTTAGACCTTAGGAAGTTATTAAATCCTACTATCAATGTATAAAACCATTCTAGTAATTATTTTTTAGTCATATGAACATGCACTAAGCCCCCCCTAGGTTTTTTTAATTTTCCGCTAAAATAAAAATTTTCCATTAAAAAACGAGATATTTTAATTGTAAAAATTCATAAAGTCATACAAGTGGTACTAGGGGGCATAATTTTCCATGGAGGTGCTCGTTTTCTAACTCAAAGTATCCACTTTACCCATGTACCCACTTTCATATTCAAATTAGTGATTTTTATTCACTAAATATGTTTTTCTCTCAACAAAGTAAAAAAAGACCAAATAAATGGGAAAAATCAGCATCCTAAAAGTTGAGGAAACATGTCTACGACATATTTTAGTCTATCAATCAATCCAGTGTAGTGGTGGCAGTCTGCTTGAGAGTTAAGAGATACTTCGACTCAATTAAATCAAAGAGTAGCATCTTGTTGAGATATCATATGAAGGGGGGTGCATTCTTCATGGAGTGACGGCACACTTCTTTTGGATATGTGGTAGAAGGAGAGTGGGATGGTGTCCAACCACCTGAGAGGTGGTTCCAAACTCCCCTAATCACTCCCAATCAGATCTAACTCACTCCTACTTCATCCTTAGTTAAATCATGCGCCCTCACCTTCTTCATCCACTTGTCAATGCGACCCCTCTTTGGAAATGTGCCTTTTTGGCTATAAAAGCAAGGCATTGCCTCTCATTTCAGCATGGTCAAAGGAACAAAAGGATACCTAAGCTTTGTTCTTGTATTTTTTGGTTATTTGTTGGAATAAAAGGATTTGGAGGCAAATCTATGGTGTGTGGCTTTATGTGTGTGGATGAACATTGTCAATGGTATATGAGGTAACTGTAGCATAACTTGTTTATTTGTTGCAAGTGTTGTTAATATGGCCTTTGAAGGATTGTTACTAGTCAATAGGATAAATGATTTGGGTTCAATTTCATTTATTTCTTGCTTATGCATAGAGATCTAGGATTTGTATATTTTATTTGTTTATATGCATACTATTCTAATCTCTGGTATAAGAAGCACCGGATTTGATGCTCTTGTTACAAGTAGTTTTAGTTGTACAGGTTGTCTAGATTGAAGGAGTGGCTGATTGAGTAAGACTCTTACATATTTCAAGCATATTTAGAAGGACATATTCCCTATGCTTCCCACTAGCAAACTCCATTGCCTAAACATTCCCAAGCTTCGAGTCGTTTCCTTTCTCTCTTTCCTTCGCTTTTAAATTATTTTTTTCTTCTTTGCTTACTGTTCTTTGCATGCCTAATCAAAGTAGTTTTCTTTTAAAGAAGATTTGAAAGGATGATTTGTTTAAGTATGCAAATAGATCTAGAAATATAAAGCTCTATCTTTAGTAGATCTAGTTCCCAATTGAGTACTTAGTTCATTTTTAAAGTTATATCTTTCAAGTACTTAAGTAAGACCTTGATTTTTTTATGTTTTTAACGATTTATTCAACACATTTGGTGGTTTTGTTTCACTTTTGATGAAAAGGTAATAGGAGGTGCTAGTGAATTTCAAGCTTTTAGACCATCCAAGGAACCAGGAGCATCCCTACTTCATCCTAAGTCAAATTTTAAACTTGTAAGCCTTTTGTGGTCCTAATTTATAAAGGACCAAAGGCATCCACACATAAAAATTGTAAAAATATTAATAAAAGCAAGTGGTCTAACCAACACCCACGCCCCCCCTTGGTTGATTTGTGTATTGGAGAAAACTCATTATGGCTTGGGACAGACCACAACAGACAGTTGACTACCAGAAATCAACTCAATTCTCAATGCTATGCTATATAAATGACAATGCTAAGATAATGAAGAACTTAACCAACTTCGATCCAAACGTTTGATGTAGATCCTCGTTGGAGCTTTCAATCCATGCACTTGAATCTGCAAATTAGTCTTGACATCCAATATACAACAAGTACATAAAATATATAAACGATATTAACATCATCAATAGCAATGGTCCATGCTATTATAAGTAAATGCAACCCAATGTATAATAAACAACATTCACAACATTAATGGACGAGAATATGAGTATTTCTATTAATAAACAAGAAGAAGTACAATGAGATATGACCTCTTGCCGAAAACCAATCTGGACCAAGATGTGGATCAATCCACTTGCGCCTCCACCACTTCAATCCTCCATGAATGGAAAACTCAAACTATGGTAGGAGTTTGGAAGGTGAACATAAGGGGTTCACAACTACAAGGATCAATGAGTGTAGAATCAAGATAGGGCAAAAATCCACTAGAGTTCTCTTGCTTTTCTTTTCTTCTCCCGTCCATAAGCCATATGTGTTCAATATATAGTCCTTCCAAAGGTAAGTGAAAGGACACATCGAAGAGTTACTGGGAAAATGGAGGGCCAAAGGTCACCCTATGACCGCTTCTTAGGAGTAAAAAGTAATAAACTAGTGATTTTTACCATTTTACATGCTACCCGCGGGCTATAGTGATGCAACTCGCGGGTACGCTGGATATAGTGATGCAGCTAGCGTACAAGGGAAAAAATAGGGAAAAATAGTGTCTGAAGAGTATAAAGTGGATCTGAGCCGGTGAAATGGATCCTACAGGCAAAAGAATGTTGATGCTCACAAGGTGGAAAATTACGTTGTAATAGATGCCCCCTAATGTGTGAGGTCAAAGACTGATGCTACGATGGCCAAAATACATTATAAATCTCAGAAGTGGAGTGATGGAGACACAAGTGGAAGGAGCAGTTCACTCGTCATAATACAATAGTATCCCTGAATACATGTCGGTATAGAACAACAATCTGATACAATGGCCATGAATAGGAAGTACATAATGAATACATGTCATAAGTGATCATAGCCATGATCCCTCTACAGTAAGATATGATCTCCTGCTGAAAAGGAAACAACTGGTGCAAATTGGAGGTACAAACTGCTGATATCTGAGAGGTGATATCTCAGATGTAAAGTCATAGTCATAAGTAGCATACGAAATGCCACTATCGCATGGGGTCTTCTACACAAGTCTTCGACAGTGCAAGTCCCATCAAGTGAATGAAGGAGTTGAGGTTGAACTTGATGTGACATCGCCTGATTACTGGTTAATGATGTATACCGTTAACAGACGCGAGATAACCCACCAATAATGAAAATGGGCATCAAGGTACATAGCACAATCATTGAAGTGTGAATAGATGTGTTGAAGTCGAACACTAGGATGAATCCATCAATCAGGGGACATTGATGTATTCCCAAAATTGTTGATGGCGAGAGAACCTGCCACTAATGATTGCAAGCCTCAAGGTACTCAACCGAAATCTAAGCCTCAAGTCCCAGAAGAAATGGGTTGAAATCGACGGAACGAGACTCGCTGGAAGGAGGGAATTAAGGCATCACCCATCAACCAACACGAGGTACCAGCTATGCTGAAATATTTGGAAGATCTCAGGTGAAATGGATTGACTCAATAGGGATGGCCGACATGCAATAGTCAAGAGATCTGAGGAGTGGCCGACTCTGGTTTCAAGACTTCTTTTGAACAAGAGCATGAGTAGATGGATAGACTTAGGCAGCATAGACTCGATATAGATTGTGTGATGCAGGAGGCACAACAAAGGGCTCCATAATGACTGGAAGCTTAACCAATCGGTGGAGTAAACTGAGAAACAAGAACAACTTCTAAGGTCCAACTATAGTCCTGACTCATAATGTACGGAGTGCAATGAATGCTTTGTTCAAAGGCGACACAACAACTGCCAACTAGAAGTAGTAATCACAATCCCGTCCGGCTTTTTGGAATATTTGATTTTTTAAAATATTTTTCATATTTGGGGAAAGCTTGAAAAAGAATAAAATTGCTTATAGTACAACAAGTGAGGGAATGAGTGTCAAATAGCGAGCAAACTAGTCCCAAGCAGTGGAACATACCTATGATCAATGCAAGGAAGCATTTGCAGGATGCGGACACTCGGGGGTGTGTTCCCTTAGGGTCAAAAGGTCATCAAATTGTGAAAGACAAATGGAAGCTCTACAAGGCTCGACGGGGAAAAGTGCTCAGGCACCAGGATAACAACTGAGTAAGCGGGAGCCGGCACAAGGCTCAAGCGGCAAGCAGGATGATGCAATGCAATCACAACCTGATATAACTGAGGGGAGTCCTTAAGGGAGATGTCCAGCATATGACAAAGTAGAGTATGAGTCTTTATCGCAACGTCATGGCGTAACTACAAAGGACTCCCAATCCTAAGGACAGACAACGACATGGGCACCAGAATGCACAAAGGGGTTCTAACTAGGGTACCCATGTTCAGAAAATCCCTACTGCCACATAACAACACTTCTATAGCAATGTGAAGGTTCCGTGTCGGTTATGGAGCGGGGTCGCACCTAGGGTTTATAAAAGTGGTCAAAAGGTCAAATGCATAATGCATGTGAAAATGACATCTAACCTATATGCCAGGTGTGAAACGTACCTGCCGTAGGTGTGAAATAATCGGAAACAACTTTCGCTGAAGAGATCTGGTAAAAAATGCTACTCCAAAATGGTATATTAGTTCAAAACAGCTTATAACGGCAAAAACTATAGACAAGTGGGTCTTGAAAATTATAAATAGTAACAAAAATTTACAATTTACAATTCATTTTTACTATTCACCCATTTGAAGTTTTGTGGTTAGTTTTCACCTCAAAGTTTAGTTGTTGATTCCGGGAGCTACAGGCATCCGTTCATTGAACCGTTAGGAGCAGGTTGGTAATCTCATCCCCACCTTCCATTTCAATGTTTTTATTTCAAATTTCAATGGTTGGATTTTTAGTTTGGCCGTGCCCTACATGGCTTCAGCGCTACCTGCAGGCTATACTATGCGGGTCGCGGGTAGGGCATCATACTCGCAGTCAACGCACAGGTTGACTGCGGGTACCCGCAACGGTATGCAAATTTTCCTGCAGGTACGGCCGTGAAGTTGATTTTGCAAAGGAAATTGAATAAAATATTTGTTTTTTCTTACTCCAGGATGGTTCTAGAGTGGAGGGAGAGGGAACATGACCAAGTAGATGCGGTTGTTCGCAACAATCTGCGTGCACAGCAAGCATTGCAAGCATGTGGTTTATACAAGTTCTGGAGCATAGGGGGTTTGAGGTCCCAAAACCTATTGCTCCATCGTTTGATAGACTATTGGGATGTTGATGCACAGAACTTCAACCTAGACAGGAAAATACTTTCACTGGAGGTGGAAGATATCTGTTTCATCACAGGTTTGTCCCGCCGAGGTGAGGTGGCTAGCCTTTGATCTCGGATTGTGGGTGGTGGGATCACCATCTCCGACTACATAGAGAGATATTGTGTTCCAAATACTTGGGAAGTGGGAAGTCAGGTGCCCATCTGAGCCATAGTCAGCCTGAGTATGAAGGTTGTTGTGGCAACTTTAGTGCGGATCACTAGATCCAAAGCTCTTCACCAGGCATTGAGACCGGTTATGTTCTATGCATCATAGTGCATGCAGCCTATGATATTCGACTAGTGTACTACGCTACTGGGGTCTATGAAGACCCAACTAACAGAGTGCAAGCAGGGGGATGCGAAATTTTTTGGCTATGGTAGTATCTTGTGTAGCTTCTTCTTAGAGTAGGTTCCAGGGCTTAGTCCAAGGGTTAAGGTCCCTCCTCATAGTCTCCGCGACCCAGCCATAACCCGGTGGGCTGAGGTCTTGACACGACAAGGTGGTGGCCATCAGGCATCACCGTATACAGAGAAGTTATTTTACTGGTGGGATCGATAGGTCATAGCGATAGATGGCTACCCTTATGCAGGGATAGACTTCCGGCAGGACCAGGACATGCCGCTCCCACTAGATGCAGTGTTCGGAGACATCGGTGAGTACTCTTTTTAGGTTTTTGTATGTATTAAATTTTTATGGATTTTTTATTATAGATGTAAATGCAAAAAAAAATTTGGAGGTAGTATCATGTATTGATGTTTGACTGTTTGCTTGCAGACAAGGGTCCAGTGAGACCCGATGGTTTCCCGAGACATCATCGCCGGGGCAGGGGTGACGAGATGGCAGGTGCTGCAGTAGAGTGGACACTACAGACTTTGTGGTCCAACATATCACGGATGACTGCCAGGGTTCCACAAGCAGAGGTGGTGCAGCTGCCAGAGGCTATGCAGCGCCAGGTAGTGGGGGTGCCGGGTAACTAGGTACGAGGAGGAGGCAACCGAAGTATTGCCTCAACTTTAAGAGGATCGACTCTAATACCCTCTTTTGAAACGATGAAGCCCAGAAGGAGACTAGTCCTTACAGCAAAGATGCACTTATTAGGATTCAATCGAATCTTGTAGCATATACATCGTTCGAGAATCAGGCGGAGGTGCTTGGGGTGGTCCACTCTCTTGCGAGAATGGCCGGTGAGATCATCCAAGAAAACCTCCATAATATTTTTAAGATCATGAAAGGCGTAGGTCATGGCACATTGAAATGTAGCTCTGGAATTTTTAAGGCCGAAGGGCATTTTTCGGTATGCAAATGCCCCCCAAGGACAAATGAAAGCTGTCTTATGTTGGTCCTCGGGTTTGATTTGAATCTGGTTATACCCTGAAAAGTCGTTCATGAATGAAAAAATCTCACTTCCCGCACAAGCATCCAAGATCTGATCGATGAATGGCATGAGGAAGTTGTATTTCGGACATGCACGGTTCAAATCTCTAAAATCGGTGCATACGCAGATCGTTCCTTGCTTCTTATCCACAGGAACGGGGTTTGACACCCATTCGGTAAGGGGAATGGGGTAGATGAAACCAGCTTTGAGTAGTTTCTCCACCTCTGCCTTGATAGTGGCTACCTTCTTAGGGTTCATAGCACGTAGGCGTTGTCGAACCGGTTTAGCGTTGGGATACATTCTAATCTCATGTTCAACAATGCGGGGGTCTATTCCTGGCATCTCCTCATGTGACCAGGCGAAAGCTTCCCGGAGTTCTGTAAACAAATCAGTGTAAATATCAATCTCCTTAGGAGTGCAATCGGCACCGATGTAGACATTCTCCACTTTTCCGGGAGTACGAGATATGTTGATCGACATAGTCGGGGAAATATTGGCCATATTCCCCTCTGCAAAAATATCATGCGACCCCAAAAGAGCCACAAGGTGACCAACCATCTCTGCTAGAGTCATCCTAAACTCTTCCTGTTCGACGAGCTCAAGGTTGGGAAGGAAATAAGAACGATGGTGCATATATTCCCAAGGTCTCTCACTACCACACATAGCCTCGATAATGGCTTCATCTGAAGGCAAATTATCATCAAGGTAGTCATGTGAACAAGACGAGTTGGCTTCCCAAACCGACAGCGTAATAGGATCTTCCTCGACTGTCTGAGAAGAAGAGAGATCCGGCTCTGTAGTGGCTTGTTGAATATGTTGGTAAGCAAGCTCAGCTACATATAGTGGCATAGACATCCCAACATGCTTAATGTCTCCAGACGTAGAACTCATGGACGGTAAAGTCCATGGATCATTACAATAGGAAGTCTGGAAGGGCACATTATGCAAAGGAGGAGATGCATCGTCAGAAATGGTTCCGATAAAATTCATAGGTGTAGGAAAACTATAAGTTCCCATCAATGAAGGGTACATACCAACACCTATGTTCCCAGTTTCCAGTTGAGAATCAGTAACCTGGGGGACTATGGATCCCGTGGATGCTGTGGAAGGGGTGTTAACGAAATCCAGCTGATCAATGGTCACAATCTTGCCTTCATGAGGAAAGCAGATAACTCTAAATATAGTGGACGCAACAGCCTTCATAGCGTACATCCAATTCTGACCCAGTAAAAGGTTGTAGTCGATGGGTGCATCAACCACCTCGACTTTAATAGGCACAGATTTACCTCCCAAGTAGACAACAAGGGAAGGGATAATGCCATGCGGTCTAAAAGATTGACCGTCGAATGCAGTGAGCGTGGTTCTAGACGCAAGTAGAGGAGGAGAGCCAAGAGCTTTCCAACAAGTTAACGATATTACTGACGCGGAAGCACCTTCATCAACCATAGTATGTTTGACAAAATTCTGAAGGCATGCCACCTGGATTTGAAAAGCCACGTGGTAAGGTAAGCGAGGTTGAACATCAGTAGTGTCGAACTTGATAACATTGGGACTTCCCCCATCCTGAACTCCTAACGCACTCAAAAGGGCATGCTTTTTAGAAGGACAGGCCTACAAGACCTCAAGAGCCGACATGGCACATGGAGTTTGGCCCAAATCTTCCACAATTGAGTAGTTCTGGGCAGCTCAAGCATTAGGATTATGCGTAGAGCGCGTAAGAACACCTTTCAGTATCCATGGCATATTAGAGGGCTTCTCGATATGCAAGGAATTATCAGGAGGAGGGGGAGGCTCACTCCCCATATTAGGTTGTGGTGCACCATAATCGCGTTGACGAGTGGCAACACTAACCTTTGATTGAACCATATTCACACATCCATAACCACTAGTATTGGAAGAAGACGTTGCCATCTCAGCAGGTCCATATCCAGTGGTGGGAGCATGCGAAGCCATGTTTTGATGATGAGGAAGGGGATCCTTTAACACAGCTAGTCTCTGTGCCAAATGCTTCGATGCTTCTTCGATTCAAGGACATAAGTGAGTAAGATGATCTTCCCCACAGAGCTTGCAAGGAAACTTCACCTTACGCCTAGGTTTACGGTCCTCACCAGCATTTCCGCCTTCCTGAGGAGGGTTGGCATTCTCCTTACGATGGGTATTGCGATTGCTATTATTGTTATTCCCATTGTTTCCACCCCTACGGTTGTTTCTCCCCTTTTTCTTACCACCAGGTTGCTGGTTACCTGACGGTTTCGTTGATTGCACATTGTGTACATCAAACGACAGGGTGGAAGTGGACAAGATGTGAACCTGTCCGAGAGTATACTGGTTCAGCGACAAATTTTGCATTTGATTAGCCACCAAATCTAAAGGGAGATTACTTGCGGATCCCATGATTCCATCAGCATGTGGTCCAGGAACTGACTTGGGTTCATGGCGTGTTTGCGGTGCGTCAGGAATAATGTCATACAAAATGCCAGACTGAGAGTATAGTAAATCTAACTGCTGGACTTTCAAGATGGCTTGTTGCTCAGTCACAATGCCGGACATCGAAACATCCTTTGCAATGTATGGGAGTAGAGATTTGAGGAACCATTCCAACAGAAACTCTGGAGGAATATTGGATTTCACTAACCTCTTCCGCCGACGCCACTCTTGAACGTGGTCAGAAATATGTGTGGCCTTATTCTGAAGGAAGGTAGACAAAAGTTCAGTGCCAATATCATAGCGAACCGGCAACTGGAAATGGTCCAAGAAAACCAAAGCAATCCCAGGAAACTCAACATACCACTTCGCGGCTGCCCCCATGAGGGTACGTTGAAATAGTCGTAATCTAACGGAATCGTGATTCAACGAGTTGGAGGAGCACCATAGGTGAAACGTTGTGACATGATCACCCGGGTCCTCGCCACCTTTCCCCTCAAACTTAGGTATGTCCGAAGGGAGATTGGTAGGGACCAGAGGCCAATTAGGGTCGTGACACACGGGATCATTCGTGAGCTTTGAAAGATTCAGAAGATTCAAGCGTGCAAGGAATAGGAGTTGTGGCTGGAAAGCTTGATCATAAGCTCCCATAAAAGTTTGGTTGAACGGAATCGAATTATAAGGTGGACCAAAAGCTTGACCATGACAATTAAACTGTTGATAATGAGGACCTGATGGACCATAAGCTTGACCATGGCCATAAGGTTGATAACCTCCTCTGACCTGACCCATATGAGAGTAAGCAGGTATATAGGTGTTTTGGGCACCATATTGAGGTGGGTTGTACTGGTGTCCAACACCCACTGTGTTGTAGTAAGGGTTGCCACCATAAGTATGGGGCATATATGTACTATTCGTAGTGGGAACTGAATTGTAATGACCATAATGGTGAGGTATGTTCCCACCCCCAACATTAGCATGAGCAGTCGTGTGGTGACCTAAAGCATGAGAAGTATTCCCAACCCCAACGTTGGTGTTACTAGTAGCAGGAATGGTGGCATTATGACCATGAGGATAAGATATATTCCCACCTCCTACATTAGTATTACTAGTAGCAGCGATGGACGCAAAATTGTGCAGTATATGTCCACCCCCGTGGTTAGGAGGAGCATTAACATTCGTGAAAGTGGCCCTGGGTTGATGAGTAGCGATATGTGTGTTAGGCGGTGGATGGTGAGTCGTGTTTCAAACAGTGTTCCTATTAGGTTGGTTATCCCTGGGAGGCAGTCGTCTTCCAACATTAGCATTGTTAGGAGGAATGCGATCGGTCCCCATATTATGTGTGTGAGTGGACAACGTGGTGCCCCCAGTGGGTGCAGTGTTGCTGACACCATGAATGGCACCAGCATGGCTACCAAAAGTAGTGGAAGGATCAACTGTGGTGTAATCCGGCATACCATATGAGAATGCGGTAGGGTTGACCGTAGGGCCTGTATCATCATGAAATTATGGTATCCCATGTAGATAACCATGTGGATATGAAGGATCGAACAGGTCGTCCTCGGGTGGATCCGGACCAAACAAACTAGGTTGGGTCTCAAGTGGATCAACCCCCAATGCCTCATGAGGAGTAGGGGTGTTTGAAGTGTGCTCAAATATACCCGATGGACTCGTAGGGATTTCTCCCATGTCAGAGTGTGCAGCGGTCATGATGTCTTGGACGTAAGTCTCATAAGAATCTGGAGACTCGGAGGGAGCCCACCGACATCCCCTAGCAACGCGACGTGAAAGTTTGGTAGGCTGCAAACCATCCAACCGATGGGATCGAAAGAGAGTAGGACTCCGTGCCACGATATCTCTGGAGAGAATATAAAATCAAAACGTCCCCTAAAGGTCAACTATCGATAAAAAACAGTAAATCAAAAGCACACACCTAGAGAAACTACAGCCAAGAGTAGACAAACAGAGTGGCTAAATGAGCTATTGACACTAGAGCCGGTATGTCTTGCCTAGGAGAGGCTTGAGAATCCCAAACTATAGTCGGAGGTAACAAAATCAGTTATAGAGACACCCAGGATTCACTACGTGTAAAGGGATATAACCCTCGGCAACAAACAACTGTGTTGTCCAATCCCTATCTGACTCAGGACACAAACAGCATAACCCCTGCAAGTACCCTATGCGATACCTAGGTAAGGCAACTATGGTCACCGCAATATAACCAATGCTCAAGGGGCATCCGCAGGTGGGATCCGTCATATGGGCAGGGTAGCTGAGCCCGAAACTCAATGAGGGTCAAATCCCCCAAGAGTCCCCAGATACGAACAAATCCTGGAAATATCTCCCACGTTCAGTCGGTATCAGAGGGATATCTCCTCAACCAACCTCCCGTGACCTTGTGCTTAACTCTAGTTTGAGTAGAGCTTCCTGAGAACACCGATATATACCATGGATTCCTCCACTCCCTGGTCAGACACCTAATGTTTCGTCTAGTATTCTTGGAGTGTTAAATCACAATGATCTATTCCAAGACTCTAAACCTATGCTAGGTGGTGTACCCTATAAATCAAATCGTTCTAATCAATTTTCAGATTAAGCGTTAATTTTAGTGGCTGTGGTTACTCAAGGGATTTTAGTGGCTAAATCCAAAGATGGGTAAAAAACCAACAAGGCTGAACCAAGAGAAACGAAGAGTTCTGGTCACAACCAAGGTATGGAACAGTCAAGAAACAGGCCAACAAAGACTCAGGATCATCCAAATCCAACCCATCAACAACCAAAAGTCATAAATCAACCAAAGCCGGATTTGTACGCTACTGTCGAAGGAAAACCTGCGGGTACCCGCGAGCAGTAGAGTAAACAGAGGCGGTTGTACGCAGGCAGAGCAAAGCTAGCCCGTGGGTAAGGAAAGGAAAATGGGAAAATAGAGAGTCCAATGGCTCAGAAAAAGCAAGTTTTCTATAGTGTATCTCAACGACCAATCAGTGACACAAAGCTTCGACAAACAACAACTCTAATTAAGGACTAATGCTCAAAAATTCCCAAACATGGATATTTTCCCCAGCGGAGTCGCCATTTATATATTGGAGAAAACTCACTATGGCTTGGGACAGACCACAACAGACAGCTGACTACCAGAAATCAACTCAATTTTCAATGCTATGCTATATAAATGACTCAATAGTATGCAAAATCGTCAAATCCTAGACTCATCTATCCAATAAAAAACAATGTCACTAGTATGCAAAATCAACCCAATGGTTTCGAAATAAAAATGCAATCCTTTTATATTTTCAATGCACAAGTAGAACCTATATGAAAGAAGCAAGCACTCAATGCAAGATGCAGTACAGGAAAGTAAATTTGTTTTTTGTATTTTCTCTTATAAGCAAAAGGAAAATGCAAAACTATGAATGTATTTTTTTTTGTATTTTTCAATATAAGGAAATGAAAAATGCAAGCAAAATCCTACTATCTAGTCACTGATTGCCAAGGAGATCACTAAGACAACTCGACAGACACCAAATAGTAAGACTCGGCCAAAGGAATGAGCTCAAAAGGAAGAAACCAATAGGGCCAAATCCAAAGATGGGTAAAAAACCAACAAGGCTCAACCAAGAGAAACGAAGAGTTCTAGTCACAACCAAGGTATGGAACAGTCAAGAAACAGGCCAACAAAGACTCAGGATTGTCCAAAGCCAACCCAACAACAACCAAAAGTCATAAATCAACCAAATCCAGAGTTGTACGCTACTGTCGAAGGAAAACCGGCGAGTACCCGCGAGCAGTAGAGTAAACAGAGGCGGGTGTACGCGAGCAGAGCAAAGCTAGCCCACGGGTAAGGAAAGGAAACTGGAAAAACAGAGATTCCAATGGCTCAGAAAAAGCAAGTTTTCTATAGTGTATCTCAATGGCCAATCAATGACACAGAGCTTCGACAAAAAACAACTCTAATTAAGGACTAATGCTCAAAAATTCCTAAACATTTATGTTTTCCCCAGCAGAGTCGCCATTTCTATATTGGAGAAAACTCACTATGGCTTGGGACAGACCACAACAAATAGATGACTACCAAAAATCAACTCAATTCTCAATGCTATGCTATATAAATGACAATGCTAAGATAATGAAGAACTTAACCAACCTCGATCCAAATGTTTGATGTAGATCCCTGTTGGAGCTTTCAATCCATGCACTTGAATCTACAAATTAGTCTTGACAGCCAATATACAACAAGTACATATAATATATAAATGATATTAACATCATCAATAGCAATGGTCCATGATATTATAAGTAAATGCAACCCAATGTATAATAAACGACATTCACAACATTAATGGACGAGAATATGAGTATTTTCTATTAATAAACAAGAAGAAGTACAATGAGATACGACCTCTTGCCCGCAACCAATCTGAACCAGGATCTGGATCAATCCACTTGCGCCTCCACCACTTCAATCCTCCATGAATGGCAAACTCAAACTATGGTAGGAGTTTGGAAGGTGAACATAAGGGGTTCACAACTACAAGGATCAATGAGTGTAGACTCAAGATAGGGAAAAAATCCACCAGAGTTCTCTTGCTCTTCTTTTCTCCTCCCGTCCATAAGCCATATGTGTTCAATATATAGTCCTTCCAAAGGTAAGTGAAAGGACACATCGAAGCGTTACTGGGAAAATGGAGGGCCAAAGGTCACCCTATGACCGCTTCTTGGGAGTAAAAAGTAATAAACTAGTGATTTTTACCATTTTACATGCTACCCGCGGGCTATAGTGATGCAACTCGTGGGTACGCTGGCTATAGTGATGCAGCTAGCATACAAGGGAAAAAATAGAGAAAAATAGTGTCTGAAGTATATAAAGTGGATCTAAGTCAGTGAAATGGATCCTACAGGCCAAAGAATGCTGATGCTCACAAGGTGGAAAATTACGTTGTAACAATTTGCACCATTTTCATGATGCAACTTTTTCTGCTTTCCATTTTGTTTTGATTAGCTAACCTTAGATTAATTTCCTAAAATATATTAAATCAAATCTTAAACACATTGCACTATATTAGTTTACTTTCAATATTCTCTCATTTTTTCAAGAGTAACAAATCTTGACTTTGCATCCCCGAGTATGCTCTTGTGACCATCGCAGGATTTTCTGATATATGGTCAACAATCAGAAAAGGGATACTTAGCAACTAGTACTAATAAGGAGAGCCACCCAAAATGTTATTGACATAGTAAGTGGTTCGTATTGAACATACTACGGTGTCAGTGGGTTACTTTAAGAAGATTATGTCTCATCCATTGGACACCTGGTACTATTGCTATACACTTACTAGTGAGGATAAAATTCTAAGTGGGTCTAAAAAAAAAATCCCACCTTAATCAACTCATCATAATAAATCAAAACTGACCAAGACGCATTGCAAAACTTTCCCTATTCAGCAACATCATTCACTTTCTTGGCGCCAGTCGATTTTTTTAATTATTTGTTTAAATGAATTTATGTATGTCATGATTGGTTAGTCATTCACATACTATTGGTTTAAATCATACTTGATGCTCTTGTTCAATGTTTCAAACTCCTAGATTTATTTTCTATAGCTTACTTAGCCTTAGTTTATTTGATTAGGGACCACCCCCCTTGGATTCACTAGGAGTTGGCCTAGACGAAGGAGTCAAGTGTTAAGTGACAACAACCTTTACTCCTGACTTGGCCCCAAGGATGGACCCAATGGATTGAATTTTTTTGCCACATTACATGAGGTGCGTATTAGCCGACAATACGAACCACAAATGAGGACTCGAAGGAACGAACATGTTTTGACTGATATTCGAGTATGATTATCATCGATTAAACAAACAACATGAAACGAGTCACTTGATTGAACTATGATCATCGATGTGTAGTTGTAAGGGTGAACTAACTATCGTTGAAAGAGTGGTTTGAACTCACCTTCGAGTCATAGCTCATATAGGGTGGGAGTAAATATATAATCAATAGGGTACAATCTTTCATTTTATTTTGATAGTTGTGTACTTATTAAATTACAGACAAAGTATAATTTTCTCTACCAAACTGTCTTACCCTGATTGCATTTAGGGAGGAAATGAGGTCGCTTATGCATTTAGTGATGTCAGGCAATCAATAAGGTCATCATCATCATGTCTTTTGGTAGCTCGGATACCAACTATTATAGAAAGATTGATTACAATAATCCTTGTTCTTATTAGTCCATGCCTTCGGTTGCAGGGACTCTAGTAACAACTATGCTGTCTTTTTACATTAGTCTCGTATAAATGAGCCAATCACATCAATTTATATTGAAACTAAACTTTAGTGTTTCCTAAGTTTTTTGACAGTTACTTTTTCTTGGCCAATGAAAATTTTTGACCTCTTATTTGGCCTCATATCGAGGCAAGTAGCACATTTTTGTTTCACAAGTTAGAATACTTATATTTTTTAATCTCCTTATTAAATAATGTTATGACTAATGTTAGCATTAGTTCCTAATTTTAAATGTTTAATGTTCAATGTTTACTGCTAGGGTCACGTTTTTATCATCACTGCTTTCATGCCATGCATCAATGCACTTGTCACTACCTTTTTCTAGCTAGTTTTGCTCAGGTGCCAGCTCTCCATGCAAAACCATATAAAGCAGTATCTACCGGTCACTCTGTGTAGCATTTCTAAAATTGCAAACTGAGAATCGAGTCCTCTCTAGCTATGCATCGGATACTCTATGGTCATGCAATCTTGTCGTAGAAACAACTCTTTCCCCACCAACTTTGACTGCATAATGATTGAAACTAGATGCTAATGGGATAAATGGAGTTGTACCTGATGGTGCAGCCTAGCTGGTGCACTCAGTGTTAGTGCTTGCTTTGTTCTTGGAGGTATTTGACTACCACTATCAGTTCTTATTGCTAGTAGTGGTGTTGTTGGGTTAACTGTTGGTTGTAATGCTTCCCTTTACCCTGTTTCAATAGTAGCATTCCCATGACATATTTGATTCCTCTCTTGAAGAAATATTAGTTCCTAAATGCGTTTCTCATGCAAACTTTCTTCCTTATGGCATGTCCTTCTTCTGCCATTCCACAGGCCCCTTCATAAATAACATCACTACGTTTGATTTCAGAGGTATAATTACCATCTTTTAGTTTACATTTACAAATCCTAAAATAGTAATATTTAGATAGCAATTAACAGAATATTGAACCAATGAGTTATGCACTCATCTAATGGGATGGGTTTAGTGAAAAAAATGGTGGTAATGCAATCGATTCTTACCTATGTGTGAAGAGTATTTTTCCTCCCTCTCAAGGATTTCCATCTTGAATCATTCTCATTAACACTCACAACCATAAAGTGAGTCACATGGTGCTTTTCTAAATCTTCTCAACCAATTAATAGGAATCCCCCTTATTGTGTTTCCCTTCCATTTGATAGAATTGTAGATACTAAAACTGTTATATTGAAAGGTTACTCCTAAAGCGCGCGACTAATTGCTTCTACCTATTCAATTTTACTAGATTGAACCAATGAGTTATGCACTCATCTAATGGGATGGGTTTAGTGAAAAAAATGGTGGTAATGCAATCGATTCTTACCTATGTGTGAACAGTATTTTTCCTCCCTCTCAAGGATTTCCATCTTGAATCATTCTCATTAACACTCACAACCATAAAGTGAGTCACATGGTGCTTTTCTAAATCTTCTCAACCAATTAATAGGAATCCCCCTTATTGTGTTTCCCTTCCATTTGATAGAATTGTAGATACTAAAACTGTTATATTGAAAGGTTACTCCTAAAGCGCGCGACTAATTGCTTCTACCTATTCAATTTTACTAGATGGAGTGGTTGCACTAGCAGCAATAGTATTTAGTAGCGTCATAGAGATGCAAAGGTACAAGAAGGATCGCTTTCCCCTCGGACATGATTTTCATTTCATTCTCTCAAAATCACTAGACATGAATGGATTCTCTCGGTCTATCTTGTTATATTTCCTTACCACTTGTCATGTTTCTTACTATAACAAGGGAAAAAAACAACAAGAGATTTTTCAGCCTCTTCCTAAGCTAGGGATGCTCCTGCATCTGCTCGACTCTGATGATACTCTGCTCAATTTGCTTTGCAGCCTCATTAGACATTCCAAAATAGAAGCTAGAAAATGCCCCAATCTTGGTTTTTTCCAAATTGGCTATTATAATGGGTTACGATGTGTACATCTTTCTCATTCAATTCGTACATATTCCCCATGTTTTTTTTATTCTGTTGAAGAGAAAAATCATACAAGAATCATTGATGGTCATGAGCCATGGAATTTTCATGAACCAAATGGTAGACCTGATGTTTTGTCTATTTCGTTGAAGATCAAAATAAAACATGAATCATTGATGGTCATGAGCCATGGCATCTCCGTGATCCAGATGGTAGACAAAGGATCTAAAATGATGCATGAAACCCAAATGGAAAAGTGAGTGGAGAGTAATTTGATAGGTTATCTACATGAAATATAAATGTTCCTATATAACAACCTCTTGATAATTGAGACCTTGCAATGGAAAATATGTTCTGGGAAATTGTTTCACAACTAACCATGTCTCAGGGCGTTATCTATCATATGCTTTTAAGAGTTTTCGTGGAAAATTGGTTCACAATGAAGGATGTCTCGGGGCGATATAAAGTTGAGCTATTCAGATGCAGTAATTCATGGCTTTGAGACAAACATTTGTGCATTCGTTGCAATAAAAATTTCGAGGAAACCAATGTTTTTTATTATAATAATTAAAAGCAGTGAAACATTAAAACTATAAGCTATATTAAAAATCATCGGTTTATGCTTATTCGATGGCTTCTGGATACAGACAACTGAGCATCACTGGATCCAGTATACATATAGCTTCATTTGTCATTGCTCGATTTGACAATCCTTGACCCAAGTTCTCCGAGCCAAGATATATCCCGTTAACATTAATCATAAAGAACTTGTTAAATTAATGTAACTTCAAAGAATATTCTACTTGTACTTTATTATTGTAACTTCGTCAGGGATGTTTTACCTCTATTCAAAGATGTCATTATTATATTTGGTCATGAGGTAGATCCTCCATTGTAAGTCAGGTCGTTAGTACCCTAAAGAATGTAATATAATATTATTTGAGTCTTTCTAGGAGAGGTCGGCCCAGTCAGTTAAAGTGAGTCTGACCTAGTTGGGTTAAAGGTCAAGTGAAAAGTAAAGTATATATAGAGGGAGTGTTTCCCTCATTTATTCATTCACTCACTTGTGCAATTTGCACTAGAGGAGAGAGAGAGATATTTGTGAAGGAGGAGGAGGATTGGCATGGGTCTAGATTTTGATATTTTTGTCTCTCTTATTTGTGAAACCTATTTTGGGCATTGTACTTTGATCATATATATTGAGGAAGTTCTTGATGGGTTTTCTTCCCCTTGAGGATTTCCTAGGGTATATTGTTTTGTTCTGTGTGATTGTGTATCTTTCAGAGATCCTTATTATGTTGATATTGTGAATAATGTATTGAATGCTAATAAAGTTGGAATTTAGTTTATAGTAGCATATAATTTAAACATGGTATAAGAGCTAGCCTGAAAAGAGAAAATTTCACAAGGTAAAACCCTCTCTCTCTCTCTCTCCGAAGTGAAAAAATTAGGGATTATCACAGAAGTGAAATTTTTGAGTGCAATTGGCATAGGGAAGTGCGTCTCTCCAAGATTGAAATTTTGGCACCAAGATAGAATTTTTTCAGTGGGTTAAACTCCCGAAAATTAAAACCCTAGTTTGACTCTGGACCAGAAAACCAGAGAAAGCCAGAAAATGCAGATCAGAATTTTGCAAGTCAATTTTCAAGGGTGAAATTTTGGAATCTTCAGAAACCAAGTGTATTAGCATACTCTCCTCAGTTTGTCATGTCCCAAATTTGGAATTGGGTCACAATGGACTAAGCCCATTGGCCATATTCATGAGAGTTTGTCAAATTGATGTTAATGGTCAAATAATTGCTAATGAGGAAAATTACTAGTTTCCTAGGTTGTGGGTGGAAGCATTGGGATTTGAAATAAGAAGGATAATAAATGATCCATGGACATTCGAATAGCATAAATATTTAATAAAGGATCTAAATAAATATATACAAGGGAAAATCAAAGTGGAATTTTATCATGAATCCATGAGAAGTCCAATGTTATTGGGATGATTTGGAAGGGAATAATACTTGGCATGAGTCAATGAGGTCTAAATGCAAAGGAAGAGGCAATTTGGAGCTAGTGGGACACTTGGGCTAGATTCCCTACCTCTATGACAACAATGATGAAGATGCTATGACACCTATGACACAAATCAAATATGAAAGATGAAATATGACATATATGACATTTCAAGGCTAAAAATAGCCTCCAAGAGGGATATCAAATGAGTTAGGGAAGCTAAAGGGACACCAAGTCGAATTTGGAGAAGGAGGGAGCTAGAATTGGAAGGACAAGTGGCATACTTGGAAATCTCTTCCCAACTTGAATTGGCATGAAGCTATTGGAAGGAATTCAACCCATGGAGGACATTAGAAGTTTATAAAAGTCATGAACAAAGAAAAAGGGGCTTTTGATCATTTTCAGAATTTGCAATTGCATTTGGAGAGAGCTAGTGGAGTGCTACTCTACTTGCCTTAGCACCAATTTCAAGGGTGAAAGATTCCCATCCAAGTTGGTAATTGGAAAGGCCATTCAGAACTTTCATTTGGAGCTTTAATGGAGTCATTTGTTGTAGGTGTAAGCTACAGGGAAGATCATGGTCACTTATAGTTCAGCTTGCTTCTTCAACCATTTCAAGTTTTCATGGCATATTCTTGATCCATGAGGGATTGCGCCTTTGGTGAGATGTTGTTTTCTTTGGGTGAGCTTCTAATGCCCCATTATTTTATGTTATGATGTAAATTCTCTGTATTTCAACTTTAGAAGACTCTCAGGTCGAAATACCAAAACATTTCATGTAAAAATGTTAAACAATGAAGAAATGGTACCATTTTCCCCATAGCTCTTGCATAGAGCTCTTGTGGTTGCATATAGTTAGTGAAGGAATGCCATTTCAACTTAATGTACATTTCAGATGCTATATATCTATGTAATAACCATATCAGAATATCCACAAGTCGATATTCCAATAAAAACTATGTTAAATTGCTCATTAATGGATAAACAGTGCCATTTCCCCACTACCTTGTTGTGAACCAATGTAATGTTGATGGATTCGAATGGATAAGTAAAATACTGATGGTTTATTGATGAATGGACTATTATTGATGTATTATACGAGTTTAATGTTCAGTACATAAGCATTTGAAGTCATTTGTGAAGTTTCATAGCATTTGGAGGAGGTTGAGTCTCGTTTCCCTCAAGGCTGAGACTAGTTGTTTTGTATCTGATTGAAGTGCATTGTAGAAGGGTTTATGAACTGAATGGAGATGCCCCTGAGACCACATTGAAGTCCCTTTGAATTACCCTGCCTCTGATCTGAAATTCGAAAGGATTGATTTGCATTTGGATAAGCAATATTGGGAAGGGAGGATTTGTCATGTCCCAAATTTGGCATTGGGTCACAATGGCCTAATCCCATTGGCCATATTCATGAGAGTTTGTCAAATTGATGTTAAGGGTTAAATAATTGCCAAGGAGGAAAATTACTAGTTTCCTAGGTTGTGGGTGGAAGCATTGGGATTTGAAATAAGAAGGATAATAAATGATGTGTGGACATTAGAATAGCATAAATATTTAATAAAGGAGCTAAATAAATGTATACAAGGGAAAATCAAAGTGGCATTTGATCATGAAGACACATGGAGGAAGTGGGACCCACACAAGCTAGATTTTCTATGCCACATGGCATCCTCCTCTTGTCAATTCGAATACATGAGAAGTCCAATGTTATTAGGATGATTTGGAAGGGAAGAATACTTGGAATGAGTCAATGAGGTCGAAATGTAGAGGAAGAGTAACTCCCATGGAAGAGGAAGAGGCAATTTGGAGCTAGTGGGACACTTGGGCTACATTCCCTAGCTCTATGACAACAATGATGAAGATGTTATGACACATATGACACAAATCAGATCTGAAGGATGACATATGACATATATGACATGTCAGGGCTAAAAATATCCTCCAAGAGGGCGCTCAAGTGAGTTAGGGCAGCCAAAGAGACACCAAGTCGAATTTGGAGAAGGAGGGAGCTAGAATTGGAAGGACAAGTGGCATACCAAGAAATATCTTCCCGACTTGAGTTGGCATGAAGCGCTTGGAAGGAATTAGACCCATGGAGGACATTAAAATTTTATAAAAGTCATGAACAAAGAAGAATAGGGGGTTTTGATCATTTTTAGAATTTTCAATTGCATTTGGAGAGAAGAGCTAGTGGAGTGCTACTCTACTTGCCTTAGCACCAATTTCGAGGGTGAAAGATTCCCATCCAAGTTGGTAATTGGAAAGGCCATTCAGAAATTTCATTTGGAGCTTTAATGGATTCATTTGTTGCAGGTGTAATCTACAGGGCAGATCATGGTAACTTATAGTTCAGCTTGCTTCTTCAACTATTTCAAGTTTTCATGGCATATTCTTGATCCATGAGGGATTGCGCTTTTGGTGAGATGTTGTTTTCTTTGGGGGAGATTATAATGCCCCATTATTTTATGTTCTGATGTAAATGATCTATATTTCAATTTCAGAATACTCTCAGGTCGAAATACCAAAATATTTCATGTAAAAATGTTAAACAATGAAGAAATGGTACCATTTTCCCCATAGCTCTTGCATAGCGCTCTTGTGGTTGCATATATTTAGTGAAGGAATGCCATTTCTACTTCATGTACATGTCATTTTATATATATCTCTGTAATAACCATATCAAAAGATGCACAAGTCGATATTCCAAGAAAAACTATGTTAAATTTTTCATTAATAGACAAACAGTGCCATTTCCCCACTACCTTGTTGTGAACCAATGTAATGTTGATGGATTCGAATGGATAAGTAAAATGCTGATAGTTTATTGATGAATGTACTGTCATTGATGTATTATATTGTTTTAATGTTCAGTACATAAGCATTTTAATTCATTTGTGAATTTTCATAGCATTTGGAGGAGGTTGAGTCTCGTTTCCCCCAAGGCTGAGACTAGTTGTTTTGTATCTGATTGAAGTGCATTGTAGAAGGGTTTATGAACTGAATGGAGATGCACTTGAGACCACATTGAATTCCCTTTGAATTCACCTACCTCTGATCTGAAATTTGAAAGGATTTATTTTCATTTGGAGAGCCATTTTCATCACACACCCTAGGGGGATTTGAACCAACAATTGCTGGTAAAAAATCCCTATCTTGACCAAATTTGAAAGAGGAGTCACAGAAGTAATATGAACACTCCAAAGCATCCATAAACATTATAAATATGTCTTAATATCATCCAAGTACCTTCTATATCAATTTGGGAGCATTTGGAGCCAGTTGGAAATAAAACAAGCAAGACTAGTTTAGGGGTCGAGCTAGTGGAAAAAGTGAAAATTTCACCATTTTAATAATTTTCTCCAAAAGGGTCATTACAGTGGTATGAGAGCATGGTCCTTGCAGCTGTGAGTTAATATCATACATTGAAGAATAAGTTGTAGCCATGTATTACTATTATGATGAATCCTATGAGTACAATTCTTATGAGGAATATGCAGATGATTGTGAACAATATGAAGGATAATGTGAATGGAATGAGGAAGAGTTTCCATCATGCAACATGTTTGTGCTAGAAATTGTCCCTAGACTACAGAGGGGCAAGCTAGTACAATCTCAATATGAAAATGAAATAGGTTTTTCTTGGTTTTAGGGTTTGAAGGTTTGAAGGTTTCAATTTCAAGAAAATATAAAGGAAATCAAACTAAAACAAGAACTAAATCATGTAAAACATTGAAGAACTGAAATCATAAATCTCAACAAGGTAAATATAAACCATTACAATTCACAATCATACATATTGGTTTTTTGCCTACAACACATAAGCATTCACTGGATTAAAACTTAAAACAGAAAATGAATTCATATGTTGAATAATCAAACTGATCAGAAACAAAAACTCAACCCAATAAGATAAAATGGCTTATATCACATATATATTAATCTCAGTCTTCAGGCCTTACATAAGAGTCTTGCAAGCTTTCAATATCATAACTGTATATTGCTTCTTGAAACCAAAAAATCCCCCCCTACACTGTCTCCTTGTCTTCCTTTTATCATTACAAAAGTAGAGTAGTTCTATAACTACCTTCTAGGTCGAGTTTTGAAGCAGTTACCTCCATTAGTTACATACTAACTCAAATCTTTAAAGACAAATTAACTAAAAATAGCAAATCGGACTCTAGGAAATTTGGCAAATTTTCTGAAAAATGGGTCTCACAAATGCCTCCATATCTCTCGATCCTTGACACCTGTTAGAAAACCGAGAGAGATTTTTTTAAATGAGTCCATTATGAACAAAAAAATCTCTTGGTTTTTGAAAATTCCTCTCCAGTTGATCAGAAGATGGGACGAAAATTTGTGACTAAAACAGTAAAATATTAAACATTTTAAACCCTGAAAAATAGGCCACAAAGATGAATTCGAATCTTTCAAATGATGACACCTGCTGCAAAACTGAGATAGGTTTTTTTGAATGAATCTGTGATGGAGAAAAAATTATTTGGGATTTATGAAATTCATCTCCATTTCCTCGTAATCCGTGCTCAACTGCAATGACTAAAACAGGGAAAAACATAAGAAATGATCCCAATCACTTCTCTCCATGATGGAATGTAAAAGGCCGTGCAACTATCATCATTCTTCAAACGTGTGTTTCAACATCTCTAGTCATCATAACTCATAATGAACCATAGCTCAGCATGAATAAACCACGATCTTTCATAATATCGGATTCCTGCAGCGCACTAATGATCTGTTTTGAACTCTGCGCTGCAAGAATCTTTTAACATTGTCAATTTGACAAATATATTTAGGATAAAGGTTAGATCTTGGTTATAATTTTTATAGGAAAGCTAAATAGGTATAATGGAAGACCTTGAGAGAAATATCATGTTGCATAAGCCATTTAAAGATTTTGACTAAAAAATAAAAACAATAAAAAATTAATAAAAATTGAAAAGATAATCAAAATTATGGAAAAATAAAAGGAAAATAAAGTTCAAACAATTCTAAAAGAAACACATAAAAATGAGAACAATTTCAGCATTAACACAACACTTCTTACGATTTCAGGAGGAATGAAGATTATTATTATGACCATATGTATGATAAATATGAGTATGACACACCACCAAAGGATAATTCTATGAATGAGTTACAAAGATAAAGAGCAACATATACAACCTTGCCCCAACAATATAAAAAATATCAAGAATATCTTGCTTCGAGGGAAGATACACAAAATGCCATGTCTTTTGAATACTATGTTGATTGTGTGTTTGAAAATAGACCAAAAAATGAAGATGTGGAGTTAGTAAAGAATGGTTTATGCCCTTCTTGTAAAAGGCCTTGGAGAGAAAATCATATGTGTGTGAGTAAAAAGAGCAATGAAAAATCTAAAGTTTCAGGGAATGCAGGTATGTACCTCTTGAAGAGACTTTTTGGGTACTCTTCAAAAAGAGATTCCAAATGTATTGATATTAAGGAAACCAAGGGGAAAAGTACATCATATTGCTTGAAGAAGAAAGAAGAAGATACATCCCATGAACTTGAAGAAGATCCTATTGAAAATATTGAAGATCATTTCGAGACACATTCTACCTTGGACATGGATCAAGGAGCATCTACTGATGGATGCTTGAACTATGAAGGATTACCTACTGATGGGTGCTCACACCTCTATGTCACTTTTGACAGTATTGCTGCAAGCCAAAATCCCCTTAAGCATGAAAATGAAGACCTTGTAGTAGTTGAAGAAGAAACAAGATCAACTTTCCCATCACCACTTGAGCTTCATGAAGTTGGTCCAAGTAAGAAGGAAGAAGATGAGGAGGTTCATTTGCAAGAGCCTCATTTTCTTGAAGGGTCCTTAAAGATGAATGAAAATAAGATCCAAGATTCCCTTAGCATTCTCCATGACACTCAAGCATTGGTGTCAAATTCTTGTTGGAGAGCTACTTCATTGGAGGAAACATCCTTCCTTGAAGACATGGAGAAGATTCAAAGAGAAATGTGCCACATCAAAGGTAATTTCATGTCTTTGATATTTTATAGAAACCATTTGTTTTAGCTTAATGAATTGTTACATGATGCATACTTGAAGAATAATGAGGATAATCATAAGCTCACAATTCAAAATGAGCAACTTCTTGAAAAGTTTCAAGAAATTTGTTTTTCCTCCTGTGTTTCAGATTGTCAAATGGTAGATTGTTTGGAGGATTCTCATGACATACTGGATCATGAGAAATGTGAAAATTTGAATGTGCTTGATGTGTTTGAAGATGAACTTGAAGAGATCCAAACACTTGATGTGGTGGAAGAGGAACTTGAATTGTCTCTTGATGAAGGTTATGCAATTTTTAAAGAAGAGCATGATTCCTCTACATTGGAACCAATCTACAACAAAGGTTTCACACTTCTAAAGGTGCTGCATGATACTACCCATATGGATCCTTCCCATGATGAAAATTCTGCACTTTTTGATCATTTGGGTGAGTTAGTTCATTCTCCTACATCCTACAATTACGTGTTTTGTAGCATTAGTCTCAATGAAGTATGGGTGAAAGGGTTCTTTTTGATGGTGCCACATGAGGAGTATGAAACTCCTAGATTTACTTTTTATGATGGCATGGTTGGAGCACATTATTATTCAAATTTGCAGCAGCATCCTTTTCTACTTTATGTTGATGCACATCTACATGGATGCACCTATGATATGCATTTGAGTCACTTGAAGACTCATGGTTTTTCTTGCTCAACACTTGGTTCATTTGATGTTGGAGGAACTTCATCCAACACTGGGGTGAATAGATTTATGATTGGAGAAAATTTTTGTTGGAAGCCACATACTTTGTTATGTCTTTATGATTCTCACATTCATGGATGTATGGGTGAGACTTCTTTGAGTCATTTGAAGTCTCCTTGTTTTTTCTGCTCATTATTTGGTTCAAATCTTAGTGGAGATTCTTCATTCACTTCTTGGATGAAAGAATACATGGCTGAATATTTTGATGCATATCACATTCTTTTGGATCAGAATTATAGGACATGGGATCCTCACCTATTTCATTGGAGAAAATTTGATTGGTTACTTGATGCTTGTATGCACTTGGAAAATGGTGGTCTACTTGCTTGGAGGTATAAGCACTTTCATGATTCTTTGATGAAGCATCTTCTTGATGTTCATTTTCATTATTTTGTTATGTACTTTGATGATATATATTTTGTACTCATGATGTTGGGAAGAATGCATACAAGAAAATGGGATCCAGGAACTATGAATTGGAGAGCACTTCTAATTGTTGGAGTGCAATACAAGCAATGGGACCCTGGGATAATTCTTAGTCTCATTGGTTTCATTTTTTGGGGGAAAACAAGTAGTATGGCGGATGGATTCGCCACTTAATAAAGTGATTTTAATTAGAGTAGTGCAGCAACAAGCATGGTGGTTTCTCTCTAAAATCTTTGTGGAAGCTCAAAGACTCAAAGTTGGGAAACTCAGTGGCAACTTCAAAGAATTATACAAAAAGCAGGTTCTTCAACACCCATGTTTGAAATTGCTTGAGGACAAACAATATTGGGAAGGGAGGATTTTTCATGTCCGAAATTTGGCATTGGGTTACAATGGCCTAATCCCATTGGCCGTATTCATGAGAGTTTGTCAAATTGATGTTAAGGGTCAAATAATTGCCAAGGAGGAAAATTACTAGTTTCCTAGGTTGTGGGTGGAAGCATTGGGATTTGAAATAAGAAGGATAATAAATGATGTGTGGACATTAGAATATCATAAATATTTAATAAAGGAGTTAAATAAATATATATAAGGGAAAATCAAAGTGGCATTTGATCAGGAAGGCACATGGAAGAAGTGGGACCCAGACAAGCTAGATTTTCTATGCCACATGGAATCCTCCTCTTATCAATTCGAATCCATGAGAAGTCCAATGTTATTGGGATGAGTTGGAAAGGAATAATACTTGGCATGAGTCAATGAGGTCGAAATGTAGAGGAAGAGTAACTCCCATGGAGGACATTAGAAGTTTATAAAAGTCATGAACAAAGAATAATATGGGGTTTTGATCATTTTTAGAATTTGTAATTGCATTTGGAGAGAAGAGCTAGTGGAGTGCTACTCTACTTGCCTTAGCACCAATTTCGAGGGTGAAATATTCCCATCCAAGTTGGTAATTTGAAAGGCCATTCAGACCTTTCATTTGGAGATTTAATGGAGTCATTTTTTGCAGGTGTAAGCTACAGGGAAAATCATGGTCACTTATAGTTCAGCTTGCTTCTTCAACTATTTCAAGTTTTCATGGCATATTCTTGATCCATGAGGGATTGCGCTTTTGGTGAGATGTTGTTTTCTTTGGGGGAACTTATAATGCCCCATTATTTTATTTTCTGGTGTAAATTCTCTGTATTTCAAGTTAAAAATCTCAGTTCGAAATACCAAAATATTTCATGTAAAAATGTTAAACAATGAAGAAATGGTGCCATTTTCCCCATAGCTCTTGCATAACGCTCTTGTGGTTGCATATAGTTAGTGAAGGAATGGAATTTCGAATTCATATACATGTCAACTTCTATATATCTCTGTAATAACCATATAAGAAGATCCACAAGTCTAGATTCCAAGAAAAACTATGTTAAATGGCTCATTAATGGACAAATAGTGCCATTTCCCCACTACCTTGTTGTGAACGAATGTAATGTTGATGGATTCGAATAAATAAGTAAACTACTGATGGTTTATTGATGAATGGACTGTTATTGATGCATTATATGAGTTTAATGTTCATTACATAAGCATTTGAAGTCATTTTTGAAGTTTCATAGCATTTGGAGGAGGTTGAGTCTTGTTTCCCCCAAGGCTGAGACTAGTTGTATTGTATCTGATTGAAGTGCATTGTAGAAGGGTTTATGAACTGAATGGAGATGCCCCTGAGAACATATTGAAGTCCCTTTGAATTACCCTACCTCTGATCTGAAATTATAAAGGATTGAGTTTCATTTGGAGAGCCATTTTCATCACACACCCTAGGGGGATTTGAACCAACAATTGCTAGTAAAAAATCCCTATCTTGACCAGATTTGAAAGAGGAGTTGCATAAGTCATATGAACACTCCAGAGAATCCATAAACATTATAAATATGTCTTAATATCATCCAAGCACCTTTTGTAGAAATTTGGGAGCATTTAGAGTCAGTTGGAAATAAAACAAGCAAGACTAGTTTAGGGGTCGAACTAGTGCAAAAAGTGAAAATTTCACCATTTTAATAATTTTCTCCAAAAGGGTCATTACACAGTCAAGCACATCTTTTGGTGAGTTCAATTTTCAATTTTGAGAAACTTTAATTTTTTGTTATTCTCTGCTCTCTGGGATAAGATGGCCCCAAGCACTAAGCTTGATGACAAGCTGGAAGGCATAGAGAAATTTCGTGCTTGTAAGTATAGGATTGGAATCATTCTAGAGGTGAATGATCTTTCAAATTTTATTAAAGAATTTGCAACAGAACCCACAAAAGATGAATCCAAGGAAAAGCATAAGAAGGATATGATTAGAGCTAAGAGGATCATAGCAGATTCCATCAAGGATCATTTGATTCCACAACTTTCCTCCAAGAAAACCCCAAAAAAGATGTTTGATTCCCTATCAAAAATGTATGAAGGAAGAAACATAAATCGAAAGATGAATTTGAGAACTCAACTCAAAAGCACGAAGATGAATCCAGGTGAATCTGTCCAAGATTACTTTACTAGGGTTTCTCAATTCAAAGAACAACTAGAAGCAATTGGAGACAAGCTTGACAAAGATGAATTAGTGATGACTGCTCTCAATGGTCTCACTAGACCTTGGGACTCTTTTATTTAGGACTCTTTTTCTGTTGTGATAACATGGGACATATTTCCAAAGATTGTCCAGAAAGAAAAGAAGAATGTAAGAAGAAGAGCAACAAAAGACATCATGCTCATTTTGATGTAGATGAAGAAGAAGAAGAAGAAGGATCTCCCAGGAAGCTACCAAAGGAATAAATCGAAGATTATGTTTCGTAATAGTGGTGCTTCAAAGCACTCTCTCAAGCTTGATTTAGGAACTCTGATGATGGAGTAGAGTTCACCATCAGACATTCCAGTAATTCCTGCAAGGATACTAAGATCAAAAGAGATCCTACCAAAAAAACAAAGATAAGTATTTGAATTGTCATTTCATCAAATTGTTTAAATGATAGTGTCCATTTGTGTACACATTTATTTAGGATGTGTGTTATGCATGTTTTCAGTGTTATGCATGTGTTGGGTAAGTAGGCTATGTTGCTATACAACATTCCAATGCTACTTATCCAGAGTGAAACCTCTTTGCTGACATAATGGGAGTAGTGCACGCTCTTAATAATGTTATGGTAGATATGGAAGGCATCTATAAAGTTACCATATGAATGTAGGATGTGGATGAATGTTGTGTTAGCATTATGACAGTGTGACATATGTTTTATGCATATATTTTGGAAACTATGAGATGTTTCTAACCATGCTACTAAATTTGACTTGTAGGAAAGTTGGTGTGTATTCTCCTACAAGAGAATAATGATGAGACTTGTTCTGTAGAACAAGTGACGATGATTCAACTATAAAAAATACTAATGAAATCAGGAAGAGGAATTCGACTATGACAAGATTTTTCTCTAGTAGCCAGACTCATGGTGTAATCAAAGTAGAAGAAGATATCGAGCAACCTCGAGGACTCAGAGAACCACATGTATGCATATTGAAGAAGACTTTGTACGGGATCAGAAGTCACCCATGTATAGAATGATGAGATCAAGGATCACCTAGAGTGATGAGACATCAAAATTTTCTACAAGGTTGAAGATGAGAAGCTCATAGATGGGTGCAAGAGAGAACTTGCAACAGAGTTCAAGATCTTGATATCTAGTGACTTAGAAAGATGAAATAAATGGATATATAAGATGAAATTATTGTGGCTTGTGGATTCTCTCAAAAGGAAGGAATCAATTATGAAGAGACATTTTCACTAGTAGCAAGGTACACTTCAATTAGAACCATCATGGCACTTACATCCACGATGAAATGGAAGTTACACCAGATGGATGTGAAAATAGATTTCCTGAATGGTGTTATTGAAGAGGAAGTGTAGATAGAACAACCACAAGGTTTTGAGGTTGAAGACAAAGAGGCGCATGTCTGCAAACTGAAGAAGGCTCTGTATGGGTTGAAGCAAGCTCCAAGAGCTTGGTATGGAAGAATTGATAGTTTTCTGATGAGCTTGGGATTTACCAAAAGTAAAGCTGATCCTAACCTTTACTTCAAGGTTATGGATGATGAACCAGTCATATTATTACTATATGTGGATGACTTGTTCTTTATAGGTAATGATAAGCAAATCTCAGAGTGCAAGAAGAAGCTCATTGCATAATTCAAGATGAAAGACCTTGGATTAATGCATTACTTTCTAGGTCTCGAGGTATGGAAGAGCCCAGAGGGAATCTTCCTTAACCAAGGGAAGTATGCAGTAGAAATCTTGAAAAGATTTGATATGTTGGAGTGTAAAGCCATGGCCAAACCCATGGATACCAACTTGAAATTATTATCTGATACTTCGTCAGAATTAGTGGATGTGACTCTATACAGGAAGGAACATTATTGGGTCGTTGATGTATCTGACGAATACTAGGTCAGATATATGCTTTGTCGTGAACACCTTGAGTTGGTATCTGGTTGAGCCCAGACGTGTTCACCTTGTAGCTGCAAGGCATGTGATGAGGTACCTAAAAGGTACAATAGACTATGGTCTCAATTATTCTAGAGATCATGAGTTCAGACTGTATGGGTATAGAGATTCTGATTGGGCAGGAAGTGTTCAGACAGGAAGATCACTTCAAGTGGATGTTACAGTCTGGGGTCAGCCATGATCTCATGGCTAAGAAGGAAGCAATCAAGTGTTTCTCTCAACACTGCAGAAGCAGAGTATATTGCAACTTGCTCCGCTAGTTGTAAATATATATGGCTTCGGAAGTTGTTATCAGGACTATTTGATCTGGATTTAGATACCACAGTGATTCTATGTGATAACCATAGTTGTATAAAGATGACAGAGAACCCTGTGTTCCATGATAATTCAAAACACATAAAAATACGGTATTTCTACATTTGTGATATGGTGCAGAAGGGAGCTATAAAGCTCCAATATGTGAGCACGGATGGGCAGGTTGCATATGTGTTGACTAAGCCTTTGTCTCATGTGAAGCTTGAGCACTTCCATGACAAGCTTGGTGTAGTCTGTAAGGACTTCCCTCGAAAGGGGGAGTAGTGCTGATGATGTTGTGGTGTAGTGGGATTGATCATCCCTAGACAATGATGTCGTAATTACGAAAGGACAGATAGTCTTAAATGTTGATCCCGAGTTGTGATGGGATTGATCATCCCTAGACATTGATCCCGTAATTCCGAAAGGAAGGATAGTGTTACAACGTAATCTTCCACCTTGTGAGCATCAGCACCTTTTGGCCTATAGGATCTATTTCACTGACTCAAATCCACTTTATATCCTTCAGACACTATTTTTCCCTATTTTTATTCCTACCCGCTAGTTGTTCCATTACAGTGGGCGTACCCGCGAGTTGCATCTCTATAGCCTATGGGTAGCATGTAAAATGGTAAAAATCACTAGTTTATTACTTTTTACTCCCAAAACGCAGTTATTGGGTGACCTTTAACCCTCCATCTGCCCAAGAAACGCCTCGATGTGTCCTTTCACTTACCTTTGGGAGGACTATATATTGAGCACATATGGCTTATGGAGGGGAGGAGAAAGAAGAGTAAGAGAACTCTAGTGGATTTTTGCCCTATCTTGAGTCTACACTCATTGATCCTTGTAGTTGTGAACCCCTTATATTCACCTTCCAAACTCCTACCAAAGTTTGAGTTTGGCATTCATGGAGGATTGAAGTGGTGGAGGCACAAGTGGATTGATCCATATATTGGTTCAGATTGGTTGCCGGCAAGAGGTCGTATCACATTGTACTTCTTGTTGTTTATTAAAATAAATACTCATATTCTCGTCCATTAATGGTGTGAATGCCGTTTATTCTACATTGGGTTGCATTTACTTATAATATCATGGACCTTTGCTATTGATGATGTTAATTCCATTTATATATTATATGTACTTGTTGTATATTGGCTGTCAAGACTAATTTGCAGATTCAAGTGCACGGATTGAAAGCTCCAACGGGGATCTACATCAAACGTTTGGATCGAGGTTGGTTACATTCTCCATTATCTTAGCATTGTCATTTATAATAGCATAGTTCTGAGAATTGAGTTAATTTCTGGTGGTCAGTTGTCTGTAGTGGTCTACCCCAAGCCATAGTGAGTTTTCTCCAATACAGAAATGGCGACTCCACTAGGGAAAACATCCATGTTTGGGGATTTTTAAGCATTAGTCCTTAATTAGAGTCGTTGTTTGTCGAAGCTCTGTGTCACTGATTGACCATTAAGATACACTATAGAAAACTTGCTTTTTCTCAGCCATTGGACTCTTTATTTGCCCTTTCCTCCCCGCAAGCTAGCTTAGCTCTGCCCGCATCTACCCGCCTCTGTTTAGTCTACTACTCGCGGGTACCCGCAGGATTTCCTTCGACAGTAGCGTATAACTCCGGCTTTGGTTGATTTATGACTTTTGGTTGTTGCTGGGTTGGCTTTGGATGATCCCAAGTCTTTGTTGGCCTGTTTCTTGACTGTTCCATGCCTTGGTTGTGACCAGAACTCTTATTTTCTCTTGGTTGAGCCTTATTGGTTTTTTACCCATCTTTGGATTTAACCTTGTTGCTTTTTTTCCTTTTGAGCTCATCCCTATGGCTGGGTCTTACTGTTTGGGATCTGCTGGATTGCCTTAGTGATCTTCTCATCACTTTAGTGACTAAATAGTAGGATTTTGCTTACATTTTTCATTTCTTTATATTGAAAAATACAAAAAAAATATATTCATAGTTTTGCATTTTCCTTTTGCTTATAAGAGAAAATACAAAAAAAATTGCTTTTATGTACTGCATCTTGCATTGAGTGCTTGCTGCCTTCATTTAGGTTTTGCTTGTGCATCAAAAATATAAAAGGATTGCATTTTTATTTCGAAATCGTTGGGTTGATTTTGCATATTAGTGACATTGTTTTATTGGATAGATGAGTCTAGGATTGGATGATTTTGCATACCATTGAGTCATATACATCACTAGTTTCACGACCATATCCTTTGAGTAACCACAACCATTAAAATTAACGCTTAATCTTAAAATTGATTAGACCGATTTTATTTATAGGGTACACCAACTAGCATAGGTTTAGAGTCTTGGAATAGATCATTGTGAGTTAACAATCCAAGACTACTAGACGAAACATTAGGTGTCTGACCAGGGAGTGGAGGAATCCATGGTATACATCGGTGTTCTCAGGAAGCTCTACTAAAACCAGAGTTAAGCACGAGGTCACGGGAGGTTGGTTGAAGGGATATCCCTCTAATACCAGCTGAACGTGAGAGATATTTCCAGGATTTGTTCGTATCTGGGGACTCTTGGGGGATTTGACCCTCATTGAGTTTCAGGCTCAGCTACCCTGCCCATACGACGAATCCCACCTGCAACTGTCTCCCCGAGCATTGGTTATATTGCGGTGACCATAGTTGCCTTACCTAGGTATCGCACAGGGTACTTGCAGTGGTTATACTGTTTGTGTCTTGAGTCAAATATGGATTGGATAGCACAGTTGTTTGTTGCCGAGGGTTACGGCCCTTTGCATGTAGTGAAGCCTGGGTGTCTCTAAAACTAATTTTTTTACCTCCAGCTATAGTTTGGGAGTCTCAAGCCTCTCCTAGGTGAGACATACTAGCTCTAGTGTCGGGAGCTCATTTAGCCACTCTATTTGTCTTCTCTTGGCTACAGTTTCTCTAGGTGTGTGCTTTTGATTTACTATTTTTGATCGATAGTTGGCCTTTAGGGGAGGTTTTGATTTTATATTCTCTCCAGATATATCGTGGCGCGGAGTCCTACTCTCCGTCGATCCCATCGGTTGGCTGGTTTGCAGCCTACCGAACTTTCACGTCGCATTGCTAGGGGACGCCAGCGGGCTTCCTCCGAGTCTTCGTATTCTTATGAGACTTATGTCTAAGATGTTATGACCACTGATACGGGAGAAATCCTTACGAGTCCATCGGGTAGAGTTGAGCACACTTCAGACACCCCTACTCCTCCTGAGGCATGGGGGGGTGATCCACTTGAGACCCAACCTAGTTTGTTTGGTCTAGATCCACCCGAGGATGACCCATTCGATCCTTCATATCCACATGGTTATCTACACGGGATACCAAAATTTCATGATGATACAGGCCCTTCGGTCAACCCTACTGCATTCTCATATGGTATGCCGGATTACACCACAATTGATCCGTCCACTACTTTGGCTAGCCATGCTGGCACCATTCATGGTGTTAGCAACACTGCACCCACTGGGGGCAATACCCTCGCCGGGGGAACCATGTTGTCCACTCACACACATAATATGGGGACCGGTCGCGTTCCTCCTAACAATGCTAATGTTGGAAGACGACCACCTCCTAGGGCTAACCAACCTAATGTTGGTTGTGGAGCCAGATCTTCTAGTCTCATAGATGATATTGTATCAACCGTTTTTGTACCCCAGGTTTATATGATATCTAGGTGGACTGTACACTCACCCCAGCAGGGGGGTGTGGGGGGGCATCGGCCCCCCACGGGTATCCCGTGGTATTTTCCCATTGTATTTCCCTTATAAAAGAAAGACATTGTAATACGGCTAGGGTAGATGATGTATTAGGTTTTATGCATTGTAAAGATCTCTAAGATCAGGAGAGAGACTGTGAAATAGAGAAGAGGAAGTGCAGCGGTTGTGCTGTAGGTCGGTATCCCTTCACCTTGCTGGATGGTAATAATAATAAGGACTGGCAAATTCAGTGTGGACGTAGCCCAAGTTGGGTGAACCACGATATATCTGTGTCTCTCTTGTAATGTGTATGTGTGATTATATTGGCATTTCTGTTTATTGTTATTGCTCTGCGATCCTGTTTTTCTAACAATTGGTATCAGAGCCAAAGGTCTATTTGGCAGTTAAACCCGCAGGAAGCTAGGGTTTCTGGTTCGAGTGGGAGCAATGGCAGAAGAAGGAAAGTTTAAGGTCGAGAACTTTAACGGCCAAAACTTCGGGTTATGGAAGATGCAAATGGAGGACTATCTATACCACAAGGATCTATTCCTACCGTTGGGAGGAAAAGCAAAGCAGTCGACGGCTATGAAGGACGAAGAATGGGAGGTTCTTGATAGAAAGGCTCTGGGAACAATACGGTTGAGCCTGGCTTCGTCTGTGGCTTTCAATATCTCAAAAGAAACGACAACAGAGGGTTTGATGAAAGCATTGGGTAAGCTGTATGAAAAACCCTCGGCCTCCAACAAGGTATTTCTAATGAAGTGTTTATTTAATATGAAGATGTCTGAAGGTGGATCTGTTACTGATCATTTAAATGAGTTTAATACGGTTACAAATCAGCTAAGTTCTGTAAGTGTGAACTTTGATGATGAGGTTAGGGCTCTTCTAATCTTGTGTTCATTGCCAGAAAGCTGGAATAGCTTGGTCATGGCTGTAAGTAACTCTGCCTCTGGTTCAAACACCTTGAAATTTGATGATGTTATTGGTGTTATTCTTAGCAAGGAAATGCGAAGAAAAAGCACAGGTGAGACATCAGGTAATGCGTTGACCATGGAGATCAGGGGAAGACAAAAGGAGAGAGGAAAGAGCCAAGGTAATCGTGGAAAGTCTAAAACGGGCAGATCCAAGTCCAGACTGGGAAAGATAGAGTGCTGGAACTGTGGAAAGAAAGGACATCTGAAGAAAGACTGCAAATCTCTAAAGAAGAAAGGAGATGCACAGAAGGAAACTACCCAGGAAGCAAATGTAGCAGGTGATGTGTTACAAGATGCTTTGATTCTTGCATTAGATAATACTAGTGATTATTGGGTAGTAGATTCAGGAGCTTCATGTCATGCTACACCCCATAGGAAATACTTTCATGAGTATGTTCCTGGCGACTTTGGACATGTTTTATTGGGTGATGATGAGCCATGTAAAATTGTTGGAATGGGTAAGGTATGGATAAAAGTCAATAATGGAACTGATTGGTTGTTGAAAGAAGTTAGGCATATTCCTGCTATGAAAAGAAATCTGATCTCAACAGGGCAGTTGGGAGATGGCGGCTGTCTATCTACGTTCGGAGAAAAGTGTTGGAAGATCACTAAAGGATCAATGGTGATAGAAAAAGGAGACAGAGTAGGTACGTTGTATTTATGTCCTCATAATACTGACCATTCCATCTCTTTAGCTTCCACAGGAATAGATACAGCATTGTGGCATCATAGGCTTGGCCACATGAGTGAGAAGGGGATGCAGATTCTTCACTCAAGGAAATTGCTGCCGGATTTGAAGCAGGTAAGTTTGGAATTCTGTGAAAACTGTGTTTATGGAAAACAAAAGAGAGTCAGATTTCTCAGGGTTGGGAAACAGAAGAAGAATGAAAAATTAGAGCTTGTGCATACAGATGTATGGGGACCGGCTCAGGTACAATCTCTTGGTGTCTCTCATTATTATGTTACATTTATTGATGATGCAACTAGAAAAACTTGGGTTTATTGCATTAGACAAAAATATGATGTGTTTGCTACTTTTAAGAAGTGGAAAGCTTTGGTTGAGAATGAGACAGGAAAAAGATTGAAGTGTCTCAGATCTGATAATGGAGGTGAGTATTGTGGCAAGGAGTTTGATAGTTACTGTTCATACCATGGGATTCGTAGAGAGAAGACAGCCCCAGGAACACCACAGGAAAATGGTGTGTCAGAAAGGATGAACAGAATGATCATGGAGCGTGCAAGGTGTATGAGACTGCATGCAGGGCTGCCCTTACAGTTTTGGGCGGATGCTGTAAATACTGATGTTTATTTAATAAACAGAGGACCTTAAAGTGCTTTGGATGGTGGTATTCTAGAGGAAGCATGGACAGATAAAAAGGTAAACTACTCATTTCTGAGAACGTTTGGTTGTGAAGCATTTGTCCATATAGATAAAGAAAATAGAACAAAGCTTGAAGCTAAATCCAAGAAATGTACCTTTATTGGATATGGGGTTGATGAATTTGGTTATCGTTTATGGGATTATGAAAATAACAAAATCATCAGGAGTAGAGATGTGATATTCAATGAAAAGGTCATGTATAAAGATCAGTTGCAGGTAAAGAAACAGAAAAAGGAAAACACAGAGTACATAGTGCTTGATGAAATTAAAGAAAATGAAGTTTTGAAGGTGCCAAAAAATCAAGAGCAGCAGCAAGTACCTGAAACTCTTGCAACTGTAAGAATATCTACCAGGTTAAGTAGACTCCCTGAATGATACTCTCCTTCAATGTATTATTTATTGATGACTGATTCTGGTGAACCAAAATGTTATGAAGAAGCAATGCAGGTGGAAACCAAAAAGAAGTGGGAGCAAGGCATGAATGAGGAGATGGACTCATTGGTAGGAAACCAGACTTGGGATTTGGTTCAGTTGCCTGCTGGTAAAAGAGCATTGCAAAACAAATGGATTTACAGGTTGAAGGAAGAAGAAGGAGGTAAGAAGCGGTACAAGGCCAGAATTGTTGTAAAAGGGTTTGCACAGAAGAAAGGTATAGATTTTGATGAAATATTTTCTCCTGTTGTTAAGATGACTTCAATTAGGATTATCTTAAGTCTAGTGGCGGTAGAAGATTTGCATCTTGAACAGTTAGATGTAAAAACAACCTTCCTCCATGGGGATTTGGAGGAAGAAATATATATGCAGCAGCCACAAGGGTATGAGGTCAAAGGTAAGGAGGATCTGGTATGCAGGTTGAAAAAGAGCTTGTATGGCTTGAAGCAAGCTCCAAGGCAGTGGTATCTAAAGTTTGACAAGGTTATGACAGAACAAGGTTATAGTAGATGTCATTCTGACCACTGTGTTTATTTCAAGAATCTAGACAATGGAAGATATATTATCTTGTTATTGTATGTGGATGACATGCTTGTTGCGGGGTCTAACATGCAGGATATAAATGTACTCAAAAGGAAGCTAGCTAATTCATTTGCGATGAAGGATTTGGGTGCTGCAAAGCAAATCCTTGGTATGAGAATAACAAGAGACAGGAAAAATCGCAAATTGACATTGTCTCAAAGTGAGTACATACAAAAGGTGTTGGAGAGGTTCAGAATGCAGAATGCAAAACCTATAAGTACACCTTTGGCTAACCATTTCAGTCTAAGTAAGGAAATGTGTCCCAAGACACAAGAAGAGACAGATTACATGTCCAAGATTCCCTATCAATCAGCAGTTAGTAGCTTGATGTATGCCATGGTGTGCACAAGACCAGATATTACACATGTAGTGGGAGTTGTGAGAAGATATATGAACAATCGAGGTAAAGAACATTGGAAGGCAGTACAATGGATTCTCAGGTATTTGAGAGGTACTACCACTGAGGCATTATGTTTTGGAGGTTCAGACACTGTTCTACAGGGATATGTTGATGCAGATATGGCAGGTGACAAGGATAGTAGGAGGAGCACCACAGGGTATGTGTTTACTGTAGGTGGAACAACAGTAAGCTGGATTTCCAAAACTACAGAAGTTTGTTGCACTTTCAACAACAGAAGCAGAGTATGTTGCCATTATAGAGGCTAGTAAAGAGATGATTTGGTTGCAGAGGTTTATGGAGGAAGTGGGTAAGAAGTAGAAGGATAGCAGATTGTATAGTGACAACCAGAGTTCCATTCATCTTGCAAAGAACTCAGCATTCCATTCCAGGACTAAACATATACAGCTCAAGTACCATTTCATATGCTCTGTTCTGGAAGATGAACTGTTGAAGCTGGAAAAGATACATACTATCCAGAATCCTGCAGACATGTTCACCAAGGTAGTGACCAGAGAGAAACTGAGTTCGTGCTCGGTTTCAGTTGGCCTTCTAGCACGAAGGTGAAGAGGAGAAATTTTCCAAGTCCAATTCCAGCAAGTGCAGCAACGGTGGAGTTGTTGTGATTAATCTCCAAGTGGGATATTGTTGGTTGTGGAGCTAGATCTTCTAGTCTCATAGATGATATTGTATCAGCTGTGTTTGTACCCCAGTTTTATATGATATGTAGGTGGACTGTACACTCACCCTAGCGGGGGGGGTGTGGGGGGGCATCATCCCCCCACGGGGTTCCAGGGGGGACCATCTCCCCTGGCTGGGGGGTCCGGGGGCAGCGCCCCCGAAGAAAATTTTTGGGGCTGTTTTCTCCAGCTGTTTTGCGGGCCCATGGTTTTGGGTATCCCGTGGTATTTTCCCATTGTATTTCCCTTATAAAAGAAATACATTGTAATACAGCTAGGGTAGATGATGTATTAGGTTTTATGCATTGTAAAGATCTCTGAGATCAGGAGAGAGACTGTGAAACAGAGAAGAGGAAGTGCAGCGGTTGTGCTGCAGGTTGTATCCCTTCACCTTGCTGGACGGTAATAATAATAAGGACTGTCAAATTCAGTGTGGACGTAGCCCAAGTTGGGTGAACCACGATATATCTGTGTCTCTCTTGTAATGTGTATGTGTGATTATATTGGCATTTCTGTTTATTGTTATTGCTCTGCGATCCTATTTTTCTAACACCTAATAGGAACCCTGTTCAAAACACGACTCGCCATCCACCACCTAACACACATATCGCTACTCGTCAACCCAGGGCCACTTTCATGAATGTTAATGCTCCTCCCAACCACGGGGGTGGACATATCCTGCACACTTTTGCGTCCACCGCTTCTACTAGTAATACTAATGTAGGAGGTGGGAATATATCTTATCTTCATGGTCATAACACCACCGTTCCTGCTACTAGTAACACCAACATTGGGGTTGGGAATACTTCTCATGCTTTAGGTCATCACACGACTGCTCATGTTAATGATGGGGGTGGGAACATACCTCACCATTATGGTCATTACAACTCGGTTCCTGCTACGAATAGTACGTATATGCCCCATACTTATGGTGGCAACCCTTACTACAACACATTCGGTGCTGGCCACCAGTACAACCCACCTCAATATGGTGCCCAAAACACTTATATGCCTACGTACTCTCATATGGGTCAGGTCGGAGGAGGTTATCAACCTTATGGCCATGGTCAAGCTTATGGTCCATCGGGTCCTCATTATCAGCAGTGTAATTCTCATGGTCAAGCTTTTGGTCCACCTCATAATTCAGTTCCGTTCAACAAACCTTTTAGGGGAGCTTATAATCAAGCTTTCCAGCCGCAGCTCCCATTCCTTGCACGTTTGAATCTTCCGGATCTTTCAAAGCTCATGAATGATCCGGTGTCTCACGACCCTAATTGGCCTCCGGTCCCTACCAAGCTCCCTTCGGACATTCCTAAGTTTGAGGGGAAAGGTGGTGAGGACCCGGGTGATCATGTCACAACGTTTCACCTTTGGTGCTCCTCCAACTCGTTGAATCACGATTCCGTTAGATTACAACTATTTCAACGCACCCTCACGGGGGCAGCCGCGAAGTGGTATTTTGAGTTGCCTGGGAGCACCTATAGGGGATTAAATGAGATTGCTTTGGTTTTCTTGAACCATTTCCAGTTGCCGGTTCGCTATGATACTGGCACTGAACTTTTGTCTACCTTCCGTCAGAATAACGCCACACATATTTCTAACCACGTTCAAGAGTGGCGTTGGTGGAAGAGGTTAGTGAAAGCCAACATTCCTCCAGAGTTTCTGTTGGAATGGTTCCTCAAGTCTCTACTCCCATACATTGCAAAGGATGTTTCGATGTCCGGCATTGTGACTGAGGAACAAGCCATCTTGAAAGTCCAGTAGTTAGACTTACTATACTCTAAGTCTGGCATTTTGTATGACATTATTCCTAATGCACTGCGAACACGCCATGAGCCCAAGTCAGTTCCTGGACCACATGCCGATGACATCATAGGCTCCGCAAGTACTCTCTCTATAGATTTGGTGGCTAATCAAATGCAGAATTTGTCGCTAAACCAGTCTACTCCCAGACAGGTTCACACCTTGTCCATTTCCACTCCGTCGTCTAATGTACACAGTGTGCAATCAATGAAACCGTCAAGTAACCAGCAACCTGGTGGTAAGAAAAAGGGGAGAAACAACCGTAGGGGTGGAAACAATGGGAATAATAATAATAGCAATTGCAATACCCCTCGTAAGGAGAATTCCAACCCTCCTCGGGAAGGAGAAAATGCTGGTGAGGACCGTAAACCTAGGCGTAAGGTGAAGTTTCCTTGCAAGCTCTATGGGGAAGATCATCTTACTCACTTATGTCCTCGAATCGAAGAAGCATCGAAGCATTTGGCACAGAGCCCAGTTGTGTTAAAGGATCCCCTTCCTCATCATCAAAACATGGCTTTGCATGCTCCCACCACTGGTTACGGACCTACTGAGACGGAAACGTATTCTTCCAGTACTAGTGGTTATGGATGTGTGAATATGGTTCAATCGGAGGTTAGTGTTGTTACTCGTCAACGCGATTATGGCACACCACAACCTAATATGGGGAGTGAGCCTCCCCCTCCTCTTGACAATTCCTTGCATATCGAGAAGCCCTCTAATATGCGGTGGATACCGAAAGGTGTTCTTAAGCGCTCTATGCATAATCCTAATGCTCGAGCCGCCCAGAACTACTCCATTGTAGAAGATTTGGGCCAAACTCCGTGTGCCATGTCGGCTCTTGAAGTCTTGCAGTCCTGTCCTTCTCAAAAGCATGCCCTTTTGAGTGCATTAGGAGTTCAGGATGGGGGAAATCCCAGTGTTATCAAGTTCGATACTACTGATGTTCAACCTCGCTTACCTTACCACGTGGCTTTGCAAATCCAGGTGGCGTGCCTTCAGAATTTTTTCAAACATACTATGGTTGACGAAGGTGCTTCCATGTCAGTAATGTCATTAGCTTGTTGGAAAGCTCTTGGCTCTCCTCCTCTACTCGCGTCTAGAACCACGCTCACTGCATTCGACGGTCGATCTTTTACATCGCATGGAATTATCTATTGTTGTCTTCTTTGGAGGTAATTTTGTTCCTATTGAAGTCGAGGTGGTTGATGTGCCCATCGACTACAACCTGTTACTGTGTCGGAATTGGATGTACACTCTGAAGGCTGTCGCGTCCACTGTATTCAGAGTTATCTGCTTTACCCATGAAGGCAAGATTGTGACCATTGATCAGATGGATTTTGTTAACACTCCTTCCACAGCATCCACGGGATCCATAGTCCCGCATGTTACTAATTCTCATCCGGAAACTGGGAACATAGGTGTTGGTATGTACCCTTCACTAATGGGAACTTATAGTTTTCCTACATCTATGAATTTCATCGGAACCATTTCTGACGATGCGCCTCCTCCTTTGCATAGTATGTTGTTCTGGACTTCCTATTGTACTGATCCATGGACTTTACCGTCCATGATTTCTACGTCTGGAGACATTATGCACATCAGGATGTCAATGCCATTGTCTATAGCTGAGCTTGCTTACGAGGATATTCAACAAGCCGCTGCAGAACCAGATCTCTCTTCTTTTCAGACAGTCGAAGAAGATCCCGTTACTCTACTAGTTTGGGCAGCCAACTCATCTTGTTCACACGACTGCCTTGATGATACTTTGCCATCTGATGAAGCTATTATGGAGGCTATGTGTGGTAGTGAGAGGCCTTGGGAGGATATGCATCATCGCTCTTATTTCCTTCCCAAGCTCGAGCTCGTTGAGCAAGAAGAGTTTAGGATGACTCTAGCAGAGATGGTTGGTCACCCTGTGGCTCTTTTGGAGTTGCATGATGTTTTTGCGGAGGGGAATATGGCCAATATTTTCCCACCCATGTCGATCAACATCTCTCGTACTCCCGAAAAGGTGGAGAATGTCTATATCGATGACGATTGCACTCCTGAGGAGATTGCTATTTACACTGAATTGTTTACAGAACTCCGGGAAGCTTTGGCCTGGTCATATGAGGAGATGCCAGGAATAGAACCCCGCATTGTTGAACATGAGATTTGAACGTATCCTAATGCTAAACCGGTTCGACAATGCTTACGTGCTGTGAACCCTAGGAAGGTAGCCGCTATCAAGGCAGAGGTGGAGAAACTACTCAAAGTTGGTTTCATCTACCCCGTTCCCCTTACCAAATGGGTGTCAAACCTCATTCCTATGGATAAGAAGCAGGGAACGATCCGTGTATGCACTGATTTTAGAGATTTGAACCATGCATGTTCGAAATACAACTTCCCCACGCCATTAATTGTTCATATCTTGGATGCTTGTGTGGGAAGTCAGATTTTTTCATTCATGGACGAATTTTCAGGGTATAACCAGATTCAAATCAAACCCAAGGACCAACATAAGATGACATTCATTTGTCCATGGGGAACATTTTCATATCAGAAAATTCCCTTCAGCCTTAAAAACGCCGGAGCTACGTTTCAGCGAGCCATGACCTACGCCTTTCACGATCTTAAGAAGATTATGGAGGTTTTCTTGGATGATCTTGTTGGCCATTCTCGCAAGAGAGAGAACCACCCCAAGCACCTCCATATGATTCTCGAACGATGTATACACTACAAAATTCGATTGAATCCCAATAAATGCATCTTCATTGTAAGGATTGGTTGCCTTCTAGGCTTCAGAGTTTCAAAAGAGGGTATTAGAGTTGATCCTCTACAAGTTGAGGCAATACTTCAGTTGCCTCCTTCACGCAACTTGTTACAACTTCAGAGCCTCCAAGGGAGAGCTACTTTTCTGCATCGATTTGTAGTCAATTATGCTAATCTTACCAAAGGTTTCACGTGCTTATTGAAGAAATACACACCTTTTATCTAGGATGAGTGAGCCTAGCAGTCTTTCGACGCCCTTAAGAAAGCTTTGGTATTGGCCCCTCTGCTTAGTCCACCAGACTTCGCACGATATTTTATCCTTTATGTGGCCGCATCTCAAGAGATGATTGGCATGGTCTTGGTTCAGGTTGATGACGCGCTCATCAAGCATGTTATCTATTACCTCAGTTGAAATCTAGTAGACGTTGAGCTAAGATATACTCATGTGGAAAAGCTAGCGCTTGCGACTGTCCATGCAGTTCAGCAGTTACGACATTACATTTTTCTTAGAACAACCACAGTTGTAGCTCACATCAATCCATTTCAGTTTGTGCTATCACGATGCCTTATAGGGGGGAAGTATAATAAATGGATTGTGATCCTTCAGGAGTTCGATCTTGATTTTGCTTCGGTGAAATCGATGAAATCGTTGGTGTTTGCTGAGCTTATGTTGGACCTCCCGAGACTTGATGAGGATGTCATTCATGAAGACTCCTTTGTGGATGAACACTTATTTCTTATCTCGTCCGAAGACCCTTGGTATGGGGATGTCATTATATATCTCCAAACTTTGATGTTTCCTCCGCATTATTCACCAGACAAGCGACGGCATGTGAAACATCATGCTAAAGACTATACCATCCTCGGTGACACTTTGTATCGCCAAGGAAAGGATTCTATTCTCCGTCGTTGCTTAACTCACGAAGAAGCGGAGCGGGTGCTTAATGATTGCTATGCAGGGGCGTGTGGCGGTCACTTATCCGAGCTTGCTACAGCCCAGCGTATTATGTGAGCTGGTTACTTTTGGCCTTCAATATTTAAGTATTGTGTTAACGCTGTGAAGAGATGCCACCCTTGCCAGGTGTTCTCTCGGAATATACACTCACATCCAGCACCCCTTCATTCGGTCATCGCCGTCGGTCCCTTAACTAAGTGGGGCGTGGATTTCATGGATTGCAAAACAGCTTTGGATGGGGGGCATCACCATATCATAGTGGCTATGGACTATTTTTCCAAATGGGCTTAGGCCATGCCTACCGTAAAAGACGATGGTGCTACTGCATCCCATTTCGTGTTCAATCAAATTATCACTCGTTTTGGTATTTCGAAAGAGATTATCACTAACCATGGCAGTCACTTTCAAAACAAGATGATGGAGGATTTGTCTCTCAAGCTTGGGTTTCGTCAAGAACACTCGTCTTCCTACTATCGCTAAGCGAATGGTCAAGTTGAAGCAGTTAATAAATCTTTGAAGACCATTCTCCAGTGTACCATCCAACAAAGCAAGAAAAATTGGCACGTCATGTTATATCTTGCTTTGTGGGCATATCGAATTGCAGCCAAGACTGCTACTGGATTCTCACGTTCCAGCTAGTTCATGGTGTGGAGTCACTTTTACTGATTGAATGCGAAATCCCTTTGCTTAAACTGGCCATAGAGCTCCTCCCTGATACGACAGGTATTGAGCAATGTTTAATCCACCTTAAGCAACTTGACGAGCAACGTCGAGATGCCACTATGGCCATAGATGCCAATAAACATCATGTCAAGGTTCAGTATGATAGGTCTATCCATCCCCGGCAGTATGCTGAAGGTGACTTGGTCCTCTTATATGACCAAGCTATAGAACCCCTGGGGGCAGGCAAGTTCAATCCCATGTGGCACGGTCCTTACATCGTGAGGCGTGTCCTGGAAAAAGGAACCTATGAATTAGAAGACTATGAGGGGATTGTCTTGAAGGAGCCTAGAAATGGGCTCTATCTCAAGCTGTATTACACTTGAACCTTTGGTTCAGGCTGATACTTTTGTATACTATTGTATAGTTGTTTCTGTAAATAGTTTAGCTTGCTTTTTGGTTTCCGGGTCTGCTGATTAGCTTCCGTTTTATTGACAGATGTCAGCGGGATCTCCTACGTTCTTAGGTTTCATGGATGGTGCTAGCCAACATACGTAGCAGCTTGCTTTTGCTGCCTGGGTTATTTTCTCACCTGACCACCTAGTTGTGTCCTTAGGATGTGCTTGTCTCGGTTCTACATCCAACAATGTGGCTGAGTATAGTGCCGTCATTGAGCTACTTCGGGATGCTATTTCACATGGTGTCCAGTCTTTAGAATTCCGCCTGGATTCACAACTAGTTGTGTCTCAGTTGAATGGGCAGTACTGTGTGCGAGACCCTACACTACTACAAAAATTCCTAAGGGTAAGACTCTTGGAGAGACATTTTGTTTCAATTACATACATTCATGTTCCAAGAAGTCTTAATCACATATCTGATGCATACGCTAACTCTGTATTAGATTGGCATTTATCACATTCATAATGAAGCACACAAATAAAAGAGACATTCATACATTTGTACATACACATATATCGTAGAACCGGAGAACCATAGTTTATATATAAATATGTCCAAAAATGGTAGTGTCATACAAAACTGGAGCCTGTAGCCCTCAAAAATATACATATTGATACAAAATGAGATCCTGGGATATCTACTCCCTATGAGGAGGCCTAGCTACCACCGTGACAGGATGGTCTCATAGAAATAATGAACTGCATTGGCTACCCGCTGCAGTAACCGCACCCAGTCACCCGGAACCCCCACTACTTGGTGTTGCATGGCCTCAGGTAGTCGCACCACCTCTATTTGTGGAACCCGGGCAACCATCCATGATAGGTTGCACCGCAAGGTCTGTAGAGTGCGCCCTGCTGCAGCATCACCTACCTCATCACCCATGCCCCGACGACCATGTCTCGGGAAGCCATCGGGTCTCACTGGGCCCTTTTCTGCGAGCAAACAGTCAACCATTAGCATTTGATACTACCACCAAAAATATTTTTGCATTCACATATATAATAAAAAATCCATAAAAATTTAATAACAAATTTTTTTAAAAAGTACTCACCAATGTCTCCGAACGCTGCATCTGGTGGGAGTGGCATGTACCAATCCTGGTGGAAGTCTATCCCTGCATAGGGATAGTCCTCTATGTAAATGACCTGTCGGTCCCACCAGTAGAAGAACTCCTGACTATATGGTGATGCCAGACAGCCACCACCCTGTCGTGTCAAGATCTCAACCCACCGGGTCAGGGCTGGATCGCGGAGCCTATGAGGAGGGACATCCACCCTCGGACTAAGCCCTGGAACTCTCTCAAAGAAGAAGCTGCACAAGATACTACCATATCTGAAGTATTTTTCCTTCCCTTCTTTGCATTCTGTTAGTTGGGTCTTCATACACCCCAGTAGTGTGGTACACCAATCAAATACTATCGACTACATGCATTTTGATGCATAGAACATCACTGGCCTAGATGCCTGGTACAGAGCTTTTGAACCCGTTATTCGCACTAAGGTAGCCACAATGATTTTCATGCTCAGATCTACTGTGGCATTGATGGGTACCTGACTTCCCACCATGCGTGTGTTTGCGGGACAATACCGCGCTATGTAATCAAGGATGGTGATCCCACCTCCCATAGTATGAGACCAAAGACTAGCCTCCTCACCTCGACGGGATAATACCATGATATGTAATCAAGGATGGTGATCCCACCTCCCATAGTACAAGACCGAAGACTGGCCGCCTCACCTCGACGGGATAAATCGGTAATGAAGTAGATGTATTCCACTTCCGGTGTGAGGATTTTCCCATTGAGATTGAAGTTCTGTGCATCAACATCCCAATAATCTATCAAGCGGTGGAGTAGTAGGTTTTGGGCCCTCAAACCCCCTATACTCCAGAATTTGTACAACCCACATGCTTGCAATGCTTGCTATGCTTCCACATCGTTGCGTACGGCCTCATTTACTTCGTCATGCTCCCTCTCCCTCCACTCTAGAACCATCCTGGAGTGAGAAAAAACAAGGATTTTAGTCAATTTTATTTGCAAAATCAAATTCATGGCCGTACCCGTGGGCTAATTTTTGTACAGGGGAGGGTACCCGCGGTCAAACTATGCGTTGACTGAGAGTATCGTGCCCTACTCGTGACCCGCATAGTAATAGCCCGCAGGTAGCGCCGAAGCCATTTAGGGCTTGGCCAAACTAGAAATCCCACCACTGAAAACTAAAATGAATGCATTGAAATTAAAGGTATGGATGAGACTACCAACCTGCTCTGAACGGTTCGATGAACGGATGCTTGTAGCTCCCAGAATCGGCAGTTGAACTTCAAGGTGAAAACTAACCACAAAGCTCCAAATGGGTGAATAGTAAAAATGAATTGTAAATTGTAAATTTTTATTACTATTTATAATTTCCAGGACCCACTTGTCTATAGTTTTTACCATTTGATGTCGTTATGGACTAATATAATGTCATGGAGTAGAATTTTTTAATTAGATTTCTTTGGTGAAAGTTGTTTTGGACCATTTCGCGCCTACAGCAGTTACGTTTCACACCTGGCATATAGGTTAGACGCCATTTCCACATGCAGTATGCATTTGACCTTTTAACCATTTTCACAAACCCTAGGTGCGACCCTGCTTCGTAACCGACACAGAACCTTCACACTGCTATAGAAGTGTCATTATGGGGTGGTAGGGCTTTTTCGAACATGGGCACCCTAGTTAGATCCCCTTTTTGCATTCCGGCGCCCATGCCGTTGTTTGTCCTTAGGATTGGGAATCCTTTGTAGTTACGCCATGACATTGCGATAAAGACTCATACTCTACTTTGTCTTATGTTGGCCATCTCCCTTAAGGACTCCCTTCATTTATATCATATTGTGATTTCATTGCATCGTCCTGCTTGCCGCTTGAGCCTTGTGCTAGCTCCCGCTTACTAAGTTATTAGCTTGGTGCCTAAGCACTTTTCCCTGTCGAGCCTTGTAGAGATTCCATTTGTCCTTCACAATTTGATGACCTTTTTGACCCTGAGGGAACAACCCCTGAGTGTCCACATCCTGCACATGCTTCCTTGCATTGATCATAGGTATGTTCCACTGCTTGGGACTAGTCTGCTCGCTATTTGACACTCGTTCCCTCACTTGTTGTACTATAAGCAATTTTATTCTTTTTCAAGCTTTCTCCAAAAATGAAAAAGACCAAAAAATCAAATATTCCAAAACCCGGACGGGATTATGATTACTACTTCTTGTTGGCAGCTATTGTGTCGCCTTTGAACAGAGCATTCATTCCACTCCATACACTATGAGTCGGGACTATAGTTGGACCTTAGGAGTTGTACTTGTTTCTCAGTTTCTCCACCGATTGGTTAAGCTTCCAGTCATTATGGAGCCCTTTGTGATGCCTCCTGCATCACACAGTCTATATCAATTCTATGTTTCCTACGTCTATCCATCTACTCATGCTCTTGTTCAAAGGAAGTCCTGAAACTAGAGTTGGCCACTCCTCAAATCTCTTAACTATTGCATGTCGGAAATCCTTATTGAGTCAGTCCGTTTCACCTGAGATCTTCCAAATCTTTCAGCATAGCTGGTACCTCATGCTGGTTGATGGGGGATGCATTAATGCCCTCCTTCCAACGAGTCTCGTTCCATCGACTTCAACCCATTTATTCTGGTACTTGAGGTAAGAGTTTAGTCGAGTACCTTGAGGCTTGCAGTCATTAGTGGCAGGTTCTCTCACCATCAACAGTTTTGGGAATACATCAATGTCCCCTGATCGATGGATTCATCCTAGTGTTCGACTTCAACTCATTTATTCACACTCCAATGATTGTGCTCTGTGCCTTGATGGCCATTTTCATTATTGGTGGGTTATCTCGCGTTTGTTAACAATATACATCATTGACCGGTAATCAGACGATGTCACATCAGGTTTGACCCCAGCCCCTTTATTCACTTGATGGGACTTGCACCGTCAAAGACTTGTGTAGAAGACCCTAGGTGATAGTGGCATTCAATATGCTACCTATGTCTTTGACTTTACATCTAAGATATCACCTCTCAGATATCAGCAGTTTGTACCTCCAGTTTGCACCTGTTGTCTCCTTTTCAGCAGGAGACCATATCTTACTATAGAGGGATCATGGCTATGATCACTTATGACATATATCCATTATGTACTGCCTATTCATGTTCATTATATCAAATTGTTGTACTATACCGACATGTATTCAGGGATACTATTGTATTATGACGAGTGAGCTGCTCCTTCCACTTGTGTTTCCATCACTCCACTTCTGAGTTTTATAATGTATTTCGGCCATCATAGCATCAGTCTTTGACCTCACACATTAGCGGGCATCTATTACAATGTAATCTTCCACCTTGTGAGCATCAGCACCTTTTGGCCTATAGGATCCATTTCACTGACTTAGATCCACTTTATATCCTTCATACACTATTTTTCCCTATTTTTATTCCTACCCGCTAGTTGTTCCATTACAGTGGGAATACCCGCGAGTTGCATCTCTATAGCTCGCGGGTAGCATGTAAAATGGTAAAAATCACTATTTTATTACTTTTTACTCCTAAAAAGCGGTTGTTGGGTGACCTTTGACCCTCCATCTGCCCAAGAAACGCCTCGATGTGTCCTTTCACTTACCTTTGGGAGGACTATATATTGTGCACATATGGCTTATGGAGGGGAGGAGAAAGAAGAGTAAGAGAACTCTAGTGGATTTTTGCCCTATCTTGAGTCTACACTCATTGATCCTTGTAGTTGTGAACCCCTTATGTTCACCTTCCAAACTCCTACCATAGTTTGAGTTTGCCATTCATGGAGGATTGAAGTGGTGGAGGCACAAGTGGATTGATCCAAATCTTGGTTCAAATTGGTTGCTGGCAAGAAGTCATATCACATTGTACTTCTTCTTGTTTATTAATAGAAATACTCATATTCTCATCCATTAATGGTGTGAATGTCGTTTATTCTACATTGGGTTGCATTTAATTATAATATCATGGACCTTTGCTATTGATGATGTTAATGTCGTTTATATATTATATGTACTTGTTGTATATTGGCTGTCAAGACTAATTTGCAGATTCAAGTTCACGGATTGAAAGCTCCAACGGGGATCTACATCAAACGTTTGGATCGAGGTTGGTTACATTCTCCATTATCTTAGCATTGTCATTTATAATAGCATAGTTCTGAGAATTGAGTTAATTTCTGGTAGTCAGCTGTATGTTGTGGTCTACCCCAAGCCATAGTGAGTTTTCTCCAATACAGATAGTCTTAAATGTTAATCCTAAGTTGTGATGGGATCGATCATTCCTAGACAATGATCTCGCAATTTCGAAAGGAAGGATAGTCTTAAATGTTGATCCTTAGACTGAATCCCTAGTTCTGAATGGAAGGATTGTCTAAGGCATGAGTGTTGGATTGAATCCTTGGTTTCGAAAGGAAGGATTGTCCATAATCCCTAGTTCCAAAATGAAGGATCACCAGTGTTGTTGGATTGAATCCATGGTTCCGAAAGGAAGGATTATCCATGACCCCTAATTCCTAAAGGAAGTATCACCATAGTTGTTGGACTGAGTCCTTGGTTCAGAAAGGAAGGATTGTCCATGATCCTTATTTCTGAAAGGAAGGATCACTAGTGTTGTTGGAATGAATCCCTAGTTTTGAAAGGAAGGATTGTCCATGATCCCTAGTTCCTAAAGGAAGGCTCACCATAGTTGTTGGAATGAATCCCGAGTTTTGAAAGGAAGGATTGTCCATGATACCAGTTTTGAAAGGAAGGATTGTCCATGATACCAGTTTTGAAAGGAAGGGTGACCAGAGTTGTTGGATTGAATCCTGAGTTCCAGAATGAATGATCACCAGAGTTGTTGGATTGAATCTCGAGTTCCGAAAGGAAGTATTTTCCATGATCCTTGTTCTGAAAGGAAGGATCCCCAGAGTTGTTGGACTGAATCCTGAGTTTCTAAAGGAAGGATTTTCCATGATCCCAGTTCCGAAAGGAAGGATCGCCAGAGTTGTTGGACTGAATCCCAAGTTACGAAAGGAAATATTGTCCATGATCCCAGTTCTGAAAGGAAGCATCACCAAATGTTTTGGACTGAATCCCGAGTTCTAAAAGGGAGGATCACCATAGTTGTTGGACTGAATCCTGAGTTCTGAAAGGAAGGATTGTCCATGATCCCTAGTTTCGAAAGGAAGGATCATATGTGTTGCAGGTGATGATGGTCCTGATGATATTCCAGTACTGTAGATGAGGATTCTCCAGTGTTGTAGATGATGATGTTCCAGGATGATCCAATGTTGCAGATGATCATGTTCCAGTGATGAAGATGAGGATGCTCCAGTACTGCAGATGTTCTAGTGTTGAATATGGGGATTCTCCAGTGTTGCAGATATTCCAGTGTTGAAGATGAGGATGATCCAGTGCTGAAGAAGATGATGATCCAATGGTGAAGATGAGGATGCTTCAGTGTTGTAGAAGATGATGCTCCAGTGTTGAAGATGAGGATGCTCCAGTACTAAAGATGATTATACTTCAACTCTATATTGAAGATGATGATGTTGTTGAAGAACTTCCAATTATTTATAGATGTATCAACCAATGTTCCAAATGATGTTGATGATTCCCCTCCTCCCTCTAATGATGTTGTGTATAGTTACACATGCAGATGTTGTTTTCAGTAGAATATCCTTCTTGTTAGGGAGGGTGTTAAATTAATGTTACTTCAAGGAATATTCTACTTGTACTTTATTACTGTAACTTCGTCGGGGATGTTTTACCTCCGTTGGGAGAAGTCATTATTATATTTGGTCATGAGGTAAATCCTCCATTGTAAGTTGGGTCGTTAGTACCCTAAAGAATGTAATATAATATTATTTGATTCTTTCTAGGAGAGGTCAGCCCAATCAGTTAAAGTGAGGCCGACTTAGCTGGGTTGAAGGTCAAGTGAAAAGTAAAGTATAAATAGAGGGAGTGTTTCCCTCATTTATTCATTGGCTCACTTGTGCAATTCACATTAGAGGAGAGAGAGAGATATCTGTGAAGGAGGAGGAGGATTGGCTTGGGTCTAGAGTTTGATCTTTTTGTCTCTCTTATTTGTGAGACCTATTTTGGGCATTGAACTTTGATCATATATATTGAGGAAGTTCTTGCTAGGTTTTCTTCCCCTTGAGGGTTTCCCAGGGTATATTGTTTTGTTCTTTGTGATTGTGCATCTTTCAGAGATCCTTATTATGCTGATATTGTGAATAATGTATTGAATGCTAATAAAGTTGTAATTTAGTTTATAGTAGCATATAATTTTAACAGAGCTTGCATTGAATGTGAACAAAAATGTCAAAAAGAAAAATAAAATATTGTTAGTACATAATAACAAATGAAAATGTTAGTTACACATTTTGGAGTGAGTGTACATGCACTTTGACAATTCGACCGATGTTTACTAATTAGCTTTTATGGTGTCAAGTTGATGTTAGAATATTGAAAAATAATGCTTTATTATTCATTGAACCTTGATAATATATCAAAAAGGTTCTAGTTTTAAAAACTATGATTTTTTTTACATAAAGTGCTATGAATTTTTGAATTCAAATATTACATTCAAATTATCCAAATTACATGAAAGCTTTCTTCTTTTTTGATTGCTATTGAAGATCCAAATAATAGGTTAGCTCGCTTTTTCAAACCATGAAAATTGAAACAAGTCCCCACCTTCTCTAAATTAAAATACTGTTTATTTTAATATATGCAAATATGCTTGTTCAAGAATTGTGAAGACTATTTCTTTTAGTAGATACAAATATATATTTTTAAAGGTTGCACATAAGAACTTTTATTTTTGTTGCGCCGAGAGGCGCTCTACAGCTCAGTATGAGGGAGATCTTGTAACGTTTGTCAATATTATGTTGGCCATCAATAACATTGTCGAGTATGAGGGACATGTTGTAACGTTTGTCTTTAACAAAATAATATTGCCGAATGAGGAAGATGTTGTAACGTTTGTTCATAACAGAAGAATAATAAAAAATAATAAATATTATGTCAGCCATTAATAAAAAGATGTGTATTTTTGTTTGAATGAAATCAATAGCTATATAATACACCGAATCTAATATACATAACAACAACAAAAAGTTATAAAAAAATTTAATTTGGGTCAAGAATCTGCGGCAAAGAGAAGGGAACCAATGAAGAGGGAATCTGAGCAAGTAAACATTTCTGCGAACGGGTAATTTTAAATATAGCTCCTTGCCATTCTCTAGCTCTATCCTAGATCTAAATCATTGTTGTGCCTTCCCTCCTGCATGACCTCCCCTCCTGCGCCTTCCCTCTACGCGACCTCCCCCTCCAGCCTTCCCTCCATGCGATCTCCACTCCACATGACCTCCCCTTCCCTCCTACGCAACCCTATAGCTCCCCATATACACCCCCCCACCGACTACACCCTCCTCTCCTCCGCCATGTTTCCTCCCTCCTGCACCCTCCCACGTCGCCTCCCCTCCTCCGCTTCCTCCCCTCCCTCTGCAGCCCTGCTGCTCCTTGTATCCACCCCACCACGGATTGCACCCTCCCACCGTCGCCTGCACCCTCTGCAGCCCTGCATCTCCCCTCCTCTGCTGCCCCCCTCCTCTGTGACCTCCCCTCCTCCCCTCCCTTCGCAGCCCTCCCCTCCTCCCCTCCCTCTATAGCCCTGTTGCTCCCCATATCCACCCTACCATTGCTTGCACCCTTTGCAGCCCTGAAGCTCCCCTCCTCCCCTCCTCTGTCGCCCCCTCCTCACTTCATCATTTAAATTTTTAATTTAAATTTTAAGATATTAAATTTAAAATATAATTTAAATCTTTTTAATTTTAAGATATTAAATTTAAAATATAATTTAAGTTTTTTTTTTTTAATTTTAACATATTAAAATTAAAATATAAATATTATTTTATATGTATGGGGATTATAGTCCCGATGCAAACATATAAATATATTATTTCGTTTAACTTCCAAACAACTAGGTGTATCCCATTGGTAACACATTGTGGTGGTTATAGGTAGGTCACGGGGCCAAACCCTGTTGATCCACCCTTCCCCCATTTTCGCCAAATGCAATATTATTCAAGTTTATATATAATTTATTTACTATGTATAATAAGAACTACATGCGCTATAGTAGTAAGGGTGTTGGGATAATGGGCGTGAGATCCAAGGTTCGATCCTCCTAGATCACCTAATTTTTTTAACAATATATTGAATTTTTTTTTCGAAAATATATTGAATTTTCAAAAAATATTGAATTTCATTATCATGTAAAGTGAGTTTTATACTTGCATAGATTTCATTGTATGGTGTTTTATCCTTGCATAATTTTCAGTGTAGCTCTTATTTCATGAACGCATAGATTTCAGTGTACATTTCATAGATGCATATATTTCAATGTATATGTTAATGCTTGACATTTTTTATATAGAGTCTGAACAAGAAATGGAAGATGTTCATGTGGAAGATGCTATGAGAGAAACAAGAGAAGAACAAAAAATACAGAACGTCGAACGTCAGAAAGCATATCAAGGAAGAAAATCTAACGAAATGACAACAAAAGAACGAGAAGAAGACTTGAAACGAAAAGTAGAACAAAAAGAATATCGAGAAATAAAGTGGGACGAAATGACAGCAGAAGAACGAGAAGAATGAAGAAAACAAAATGCAGATCAACAAAAAGAATATCGAAAAATAAAGTTAGACAAATTGACAGCAGAAGAACGAGAAGAACAAAGAAAACGAAATGTTGACCAACAAAGAGCATATCGAGAGAGAAAGTCGAAGCAGTTGGAAGAACAAAGAAATCAATTTGTAGAACAACAAAGAAATCAAAATGTAGAACAACAGAGACAATATTCGACCAATATACCCGTAGAACCAACTGTGGGAGATGCTCAACGTGTAACGTTCAGAGAGCGACGTGTTGATGACATGGTCCAATTTCAAGTAGTTCCAATTACTAATATGGTCCGAGATAAGGAGATTAAAATTGACGATAATATATCGATACCATCTAAAGAAATGTATACTAGACATCGAAAATTTTGTGAACAAATTGATCAATTAGGAGAAGTTCAAATGTGTCATGCCTTCCAGGAGTCATATGCTGGAATACAAGTACGTAATACAAGTACAGCTCCAATGTGCGGGAGATATCTAGGAGAGGGATCTAATCACAGATTCTCAACTAGGAACCACATGGATCCAGGAACTCAACCTCATGTCCTTAAAGATCTGACACAAGTTGAAGAGATGTTGATAGCACGTGCAAGTCCAATTTTGCAGGTGATTCATTCAATAGGTGGACAATACAAATATAAAGGACACCCCATTAGTTTTTCACAAGAGATTAAAGATGTTTCCAAGACATTGCCATGACATATTAACAACTTGGACTTAATGGTCGTTGTGCAGAAAAAAGGACGACAAGGATCCAGTTATGATTTCATTGTTAGAAAACAAAGAGTTATGAATGCATTATTATATAAGATTCATAATGATCCATATTATCGAGATGTTCAAGTTGATTATGGAGCAGTAGAAGAGTTACCTGAAAATGCAACAGATATCTCACATATGCTTAATTTTGTTACTCTCCCCGATATTGACGAGGACACAAAATTTGCAATGCTGGAAGGGATACCAGGAGTTGATGGCATGTTAGATGGTTTACAAACAATTTCTTTTGCATCAAGGCTTCCAAGTGCACCACGAGAGATAGAAATTATTAGAGCATGGGAAAATAATCCTAATCCGGATGAAAATAACACAAATGATGAATCGACTGATGTGCTTAACTGGACTGGCATTGGCTCATATCCGATTAACGAGTATAACACTATTGGATTATTTGAAATGGAATTTCCAGCATTGTTCCCTAAAGGAGAGGCAAACTGGTTACAACTGCGAATGTGAAATGTCCATCTACATGACTAGGCGAAACATCTTCTCAGATATTGTGATAAAATATTTGGAACGCACCCTCGCTTCAGATATTTTTTACTAAATATCATAATGAGACATCGTGCTCAAGCTTCCTCAACAGTTTTTGTTAAAAAAAATATTAGTGAACTACCCACAACAATGGAAGAGTTACGACAACATTTACGAAATCTTCCAGATTCAAGATTGGGAGAAATATTAATGAGATTTGGAACGGTATTAAGAGGTACACGTGCATATTGGATCAAGTGTCGTCAAGAGTTATCTGACTTGATTCAATAGATAGGTTGTCCGACAATATTCTTCACACTAAGTGCAGCGGATATGCAATGGCCTGATTTGCATAAATTAATGCCAGGCACAAGTCCTATAGATCCATGTGGAGTGATAAAATGGAAACTTCAAAATGTAATTGATAATCCTCACATCGTAGCACATTATATGCACTTGAGACATACAATGTTTCGAGAAGAGGTTTTCGAACATTTTCATCAGGCTACAAATTACTGGAGTCGCTACGAATGGCAACATCATGGATCTCCTCATGTCCATTAGTTTATTTGGTTAAAAAATGCTCCCAACATGGAGACTTTGAATTGGGATGATCCTATAGAAGTTATATCTGTAAAAAAGTATTTCAACAGATGTGTGCATGCAATAAATCCACGTGAGGGACATCAACAAAAGATTTAAATTGGAGATAATGTAGATGATCATCCTTCTATAAAAGACACGGAACAAATATTTCAATTGGATCCAATGATTGATTATGAAGAACTTCTTAATTGTGTTGAGCGTCATATTACTTGCAATGAGAAAACTTGTCTTCGAAAGAAGGGAGGAATAATGGTATGTTGGTACCATGCACCATGGGATCTATGTGACTAGTCAAAACTTTACATTGATGAACAAGGAGAAAAAAAGTATGAACCTAGAAGAAATGATGACATAGTGAATACACACAATCGTGAAACACTGATGATGTGGAGGGATAATATAGATTGGCAGCCTATACTTTCCAAGCACGTGGTTATTAATTACATAGAAAAATATGTTGCTAAATCTAAAAAGGGATTTGAAACTTTCCACACAATGTTGATGTGGGTCTCTTCTATCCAGAATCATAACGAACCAGCAACACGTGAATATAAAATTCCGTTGTGTGAATCCATTATTGATAGGTACATTGGTGCACAAGAGACATGCCATTTGATTCTAGAGCTTCCTCTTTAATGATGTAGCCATCGTTTTATGGTTCTAAGTGTTGGTATGAAGGTCTTCAAACAAGTACAAGTTGATACATATAATGCCGACAATGATAATTCTCTGATTGATGCATATACTAAGAGACCTGAGAATATGGAGCAACTTACATTGATAGATGTTGCAAAATGTTGTTCATATGACAAACGTCAACGAGAGGGAAAATGGTTACCATGAAGGAATGCATCTATTGTATGTGTATTTCCTAGATTTAACTCTATTCATGATCTAAAAGATGAGAAGTTTGTCAAATTATGTTAGTCCGAGTTGGTTTTGTACAATACATTTCGTGAATTTCGAAAAGATATAGGCCACACATCTGATGAAATAGTACATAATTGGAAAATTTTGCAATATATACCTTGGAATGTTGATTGCAAACCTGTGCCTACAGATGCTCAAGTTGAATCCGACAAAAAAGAAGAACATCCAAATCCACAAAGAGATTCCAAGAAGCATGAATGGGAGATAATATGTGGATTATATAAAAATCAATTTATAAATTATAATGAATTTGAGATGCTTGGACATAGGGATCTTGATCATATGAATAATTGGAACACTGCTTTTGTAGATGAAGAGACCTCCAGTCGTGCAATTCATTTCATCTCTGATATGCAAAAATTGAAAAATATTTCTACTAATCAACATGCAAATTCTTACTCAATTGATATTTTGGGGGACAAGAAAAGAATAGCATACGATGTTATCCTTTAGCATTATGGAGTGGGTGTTGATCCACTATGCATGATAATCCAAGGAACTGCAGGTACTGGAAAGTCATGTTTGATTGGAGCCATTAAAAATACACTTGAAAATATCTCACATCCAAGTAAAAGTCCATTACTTCTTCTAGCTCCTACAGGGGTGGCAGCTTTCAACATATCCACAACAACAGTTCATTCTGCACTTCATATACCGGTCAAAGAAATTAATCATTTACGAGGACCGAGTTTAATTAACTTACAAGAAGAGTTGATGAATGTTAAATATATTTTGATCAATGAAATGAGTTTTATTGGAAAAAAATCTATTAATCAGAATAGATTCAAGACTTCGCCAAGCCTTCCCAGAAAATGCTAATATACATTTTGGTGGAAGATCAATTATATTGGTCAGTGATTTGGGACAATTGCCACCTGTCATGCATAAGATTGTATATGCATTGGAAGGTATTGCAAAAGAATTGTGGAACACATTCACAACAGTTGTGACCCTTGATATTGTGTTTCGACATAATGGACAAAGCAATGAAAAAATATCTTTTTGTAATTTGTTAATAAATATTAGAGATGCAATTCCAACAATAGAGGATTGGAAATTATTGATGACCCGTACAGATACTTCCTTACATGCTTCAATGAAAAAGTCCTTCGATAAGGCGATACATTTGTTTGTGACAAATGATGATGTAAAATGTCATACCAAGCATTTAATAAGAATCCTAAATTGTCCCATATAATGAAGAACTTCTTAACTATGTTGAGCATCATATTACTTGCAATGAAAAAAACAGGAGAAGAACAAAAAATATAGAACGTCGAACGTCAGAAAGCATATCAAGGAAGAAAATCTAATGAAATGATAGAAAAATAACGAGAAGAAGACTTGAAATGAAAAGCAGAACAACAAAAAGAATATCGAAAAAAGAAAGTTGGACGAAATGACAACAAAAGAACAAGAAGAATGAAGAAAATGAAAAGCAAATCGACAAAAAAAATATTGAAAAAAAAAAGTTAGACGAATTGACAACAGAAGAACGAGAAGAACAAAGAAAATGAAACGTTGACCGAAAAAGAGCATATCGAGAGAGAAAGTAGAAGCAGTTGGAAGAACAAAGAAATCAATTTGTAGAACAACAAAGAAATCAAAATGTAGAACAACAAAGACAATATTTGACCAATATACCTGTAGAACCAACTGTGGGAGATGCTCAACGTGTAATGGTCAAAGAGAGACGTGTTTATGACATGCTCCAATTTCAATAAGTTCCAATTACTGATATGGTCCAAGATAAGGAGATTGAAATTGATGATAATATATTGGTACCATCTGAAGAAATGTATACTAGACATCGAATGTTTCGTGAACGAATTGATCAATTAGCAGAAGTTCAAATGTGTCATGTCTTCCAGGAGTCATATGTTGGAATACAAGTACGTAATACAAGTACATCTCCAATGTGCGGGCGATGTCTAATAGAGGGATCTAATCACATATTCTTAGCTAGGAACCACATGGATCCAGGAACTCAACCTCATGTCCTTGAATATCTCATACAAGTTGAAGAGATGTTGATAGCACGTGCAAGTCCAATTTTGTAGGTGATGCATTCAGTAGGTGGACAAGACAAATATCGAGGACACACTATTATTTTTCTACAAGAGATTAAAGATGTTGCCATGACATATTAACAACTTGGACTTAATGGTCATTGTGCGGAAAAAAGGACGACAAGGATCCAATTGTGATTTCACTGTTAGAAAACAAAGAGTTATGAATGCATTATTATATAAGATTCAGAATGATCCATATTATCGAGATGTTCGAGTTGATTATGGTGCAGTAGAAGAGTTACCTAAAAATGCAACAGATATCTCACATATGCTTAATTCTGTTACTCTTCTCGATATTGATGAGGACACAGAATTTGAAATGTTGGAAGGGATACCAGGAGTTGATGACATGTTATATGGTTTACAAACAACTTCTTTTGCATCAAGGCTTCCAAGTACACCATGAGAGATACAAATTATTAGAGCATGGGAAAATAATCCTAATCCGGATGAAAATAACACAAATGATGAATTGGCTGATGTGCTTAACTAGCCTGGAATTGGATCATCTACGATTAATGAGTATAACATTGTTGGATTATTTGATATGGAATTTCCATCATTGTTCCCTAAAGGAGAGGCAGATTGGTTACAACCACGAATGCGAAATGTCCATCTACACGAGTACACAAAACATGTTCTCAGATATTGTGATAACAGATTTGGAAGGCACCCTCGCTTTCGATGTTTTTTACTAAATATCATAATGAGACATTGTGCTCAAGCTTCCTCAACAGTTTTTGTCAAAAAAAATATTAGTGAACTACCCACAACAATGGAAGAGTTACGACAACATTTACAAAATCTTCCAGATTCAAGATTGGGAGAAAGATTAATGAGATTTGGAACGGTATTAAGAGGTGCACATGCATATTGGAGCAAGTGTCATCAAGATTTATTTGACTTGATTCAACATATAGGTTGTCCGACAATATTCTTCACATTAAGTGCAGGGGATATGTAGTGGCCTGATTTGCATAAATTAATGCCAGGCATAAATCTTACAGATCCACTTGAAGCGAGAAAATGGAGATGTCAAAATGTAATTGATAATCCTCACATCGTAGCACATTATATGCACTTGATACATACAATGTTTTGAGAAGAGGTTTTCAAACATTTTCTTCAGGCTACAGATTATTGGAGTCGCTACGAATGGAAACATCATGGATCTCCTCATGTCCATGGGTTTCTTTGGTTAAAAAATGCTCCCAAAATGGACACTTTGAATTGGGATGATCCTACATAATTTATATCTACAAAAACATATTCCGACAGATGTGTGCATGCAATAAATCCACGTGAGGGACATAAATGAAAGATTCAAATTGGAGATAATGTAGATGATCATCCTTCTGTAAAAGACACAGAACAAATATTTCAATCGGATCCAATGATTGATTATGAAGGACTTATTAACTCCGTTGAGCATCATATTACTTGCAATGAGAAAACTTGTTTTCGAAAGAAGGGAGGAATAATGGTATGTCGGTACCACGCACCATGGGATCTATGTGACCATTCAAAACTTTACATTCATGAATAGGGAGAAAAAAAGTATGAACCTAGACGAAATGATGACAGAGTGAATACACACAATCGTGAAACAATGATGATGTGGAGGGATAATATAGATTGGCAGCCTGTACTTTCCAAGCGCGTGGTTATTAATTACATAGAAAAATACGCTGCTAAATCTAAAAAGGGATCTGAAACTTTCCACAATATGTTGATGCGGGTCTCTTCTATCCAGAATCCGAATGAACTAGAAACACGTGCATATAAAGTCTGTTGTGTGAATCCATTATTGATAGGGACATTGGTGTACAGGAGACATGTCATTTGCTTCTAGAGCTTCCTCTTTCAGAATGTAGCCATCATTTTGTGGTTCTAAATGTTGGTATGAAGGTTTTCAAACAAGCACAAGTTGATACATATAATGCCGACAATGATAATTCTCTTATTGATGCATATACTAAGTGACCTAAGAATATGGAGCAACTTACACTGATAGATGTTGAAAAATATTGGTCATATGACAAACGTCGACGGGGGGAAAACTTGTTACCACAAAGGAATGCATCTATTGTACGTGTATTTACTAGATTTAACTTTATTCCTGATCGAAAAGATGAGAAGTTTGTCGAATTCTGTTGGCCCGAGTTGGTTTTGTACAAGACATTTCATGACTTTCGAAAAGATATAGGCCACACATCTAATGAAATAGTACAGAATTCACAAAATTTTCAATATATACCTTGGCATGTTGATCACAAACCTGTGCCTACAGATGCTCGAGTTGAATCCGACGAAGAAGAACAACATCCAAATCCACAAAGAGATTCCAGGAAGCATGAATGGGAGATCATATGCGGATTATATAAAAATCAATTTATAAATTATAATGAGTTTGAGATGCTTAGACATAGGTATCTTGATCGTATGAATGATTGGAGCATTGCTTTTGTAGATGAAGAGACCTCCAGTCGTGCAATTCATTTCATCTCTGATATGCGAAAAATGAAAAAGATTTCTACTAATCAACACGCAAAGTCTTACTCAATTGATAGTTTGGGGGATAAGAAAAGAATAGCATATGATGTTATCCTTGAGCATTATAGAACGGGTGTTGATCCACTACGCATGATAATCCAAGGAATTGCAGGAACCGGAAAGTCATATTTGATTGGAGCCATTAAAAATACACTTGAAAATCTCTTGCATCCAGGGAAAATTCCATTACTTCTTCTAGCTCCTACAGGGGTGGTATATTTCAACATATCCGCAACAACAATTCGTTCTACACTTTATATACTGATCAAAGAAATTAATCATTTACGATGACCGAGTTTAATTAACTAACAAGAAGAGTTGAGGAATGTTAAATATATTTTGATCGATGAAATGAGTTTTATTGGAAAAAATCTATTAATCAGAATAGATTCAATACTTTGCCAAGCCTTCCCAGAAAATGCTAATATACCTTTTGGTGGAAGATCAATTATATTGGTCGGTGATTTCGGACAATTTCCACCTGTCATGGATAAGCCTGTATATGCATCGGAAGGTATTGCAAAAGAATTGTGGAACACATTCACAACAGTTGTGACCCTCGATACTGTGTTTCGACAGAATGGACAAAGCAATGAACAAATATCTTTTCATAATTTGTTAATGACTATTAGAGATGCAATTCCAACAATAGAGGATTGGAAATTAATGATGACTCGTACAGATACTTCCTTACATGCTTCAAAGAAAAATTCATTCGATAAGGCGATACATTTGTTTGCGACAAATGATGATGTAAAATGTCATAACAAGCTTTTAATAAGAAGCCTGAACTGTCCCATTGCGACCAGTATTTCTACATCTATAAGAAGCAACTATTCTATGGAAGGATATGAACTAGGGTTGGAACTTGAATTACTTATAGCCATAGGAGCAAGGGTAATGCTCACATCAAACCCCTGGACTGATGCAGGAATCGTCAATGGTGCTCTTGGATTTATACAACAAATTGTATATATCCCTGGAAGTTCACCTCCAGAACCACCCACATATGTTTTTATAAAATTTGATAATTATGTGGGGGTGTCATGGGATGAATCGTTTCCTCAAGTTGTTCCTATTACATCTATCGAAAGAGGTAATAAAAAACAACTTCCATTGAAGCTCGCTTGAGGTTTAACAATCCATAATTCACAAGGATTGACATTGGAGAAAGCTACAATTGATATTGGAAAGCAAGAGAGGCAGGGTATGACATTTAGAACAATATCTTGAGTTAAATATTTGGCTGGTCTACGATTTCAACCTCCATTCTCATATGATCGATATGAGAAGATGTCAAAACTACCAGGTGTGAAGATAAGAAAAGATGAAGAAGATAGATTGAGAATGATCATGATGTGAACCATATTTTCATTTATTTAATCCTTACAAAATTATTGTCTCTATTTTCCAATTTAAAAATTTACTCAATCCTTAATACTTATTACTTACATTATGATAATCCTCATAATTGTATATGTGTTTTCAACTGAACTTGTTCCTTACAATGTTGATCAAACTCTAGTTTTCTATCACCACCCACGACTGGAACCAGCCTAGATCCAAATCCTAGGATCTATCAAGCGCTGAGAGGGATCAAATATCTTGAGGTGCAAACCTCTTCTCAGGTATTGCACTCAAGGATCTATTCGAGGAGAGGTTTGCACCTTGGGAGATTTGATCCCTCTCGGCTCTTGATAGAGCCTAGTATTTGGATCTAGTATGGTTTTATAAGAGTTATGGGAAAATATTTAAATAGATATATGGCAATATTCCTTTTTATGATTCATAGATGTGACATGGAAAACTTTCCATAAGGATGGATAAATGGACCAACATTTTTTTGGAAATAAGATGTATAAACATTAAAAAATTCTTATGATTTGCATTTAATATGTTTAGTGTGGAGAGATAATTTCTTAACAAGATTTGTATTCATATCACTAAAAGGGTCGTGAAAGCAAACAAAAAGACAACATAATAAAATCCATAGAAATATCATGGTATTAAAATTTTGTATTCATATCACTAAAAAGGTCGTGAAAGCAAACAAAAAGACAACATAATAAAATCCATAGAAATATCATGGTATTAAAATTCCAATGAAAATAACTACATGCTTTTAGAAATATCATGGTATTAAAATTCCAATGAAAACAACTACACGCTTTTATGGTCTTGGTCAACGAAATGCGTATTTTACTTTGTTCCAATTGCAACTTCAACTAATAAATTCCATCTCAACATTATTATATGCTCAAATAAATGGGTTTTAACTATCACTTCTACAAAATCATTTCAGCAATTTCCTTTAATTGATTATCTATGAACTATTTCAACATCCACGTTTTACTAATTACCAAAAACTTAAGCATAAAAGGATACTAATCACTTTCAGCAAACCAAGCCAATAACAGTGTATTTTTACAAAGCTGTAGGCAGGGAACCAAGCCAATAACAATGTATTTTTACAAAGCTGTAGGCAGGGACTTGTTGCCTTAGCAGCCCCACTTGTTATTAATGAAAACTCGATTTGATTGATCTCCTTGTCATTAACTTTACTTATGTGTAGTGGCAAGTATACAGGAGTAGTAAATCTCATCGGTAACTGTTTTTATTCACTCAAGACTTATAGACACGTGATGAATCATGATTTTCATTACTAATCCATAGCCATATTATATTTTTCCATAACCACTGGAAATAAGCAAATACATCATGAATGATGGCACTTTGAATGCCAAGGTCTCACACGACCAACAATAAGCACCAAAACACATAATATTTAACAATTTGTAAGTCCAAGTGTACATACTTGGATTTAAAGATTTTGGGCCCAAGAGGCCCATTCTACAGTCCAGTAGGGGGATATGTAACTCCTTTTGTGCTCATCCTAGAGTTGACACGTGTATTTTTAAATAAATAATAAAATATTATAAAAAATAACATGTTGGCTCAAATTAAATTTAAAACATTTACACAGGCATATATATAAAAAAAAACTATACAAATTAGATAAAACACTCTAAAAAATGGTTTGAACTTCGAGAGATTTGATCCCTCTCTGCACTTGGTAGATCCCCTTTTAAGATGGATCTATGCTGGTTTAAAATTAATTAAAATATACATGCTAATATACACCCCATCCAATACTCAACTATTGCTCATTGTGTGAAACATTACCTTTAGTTAACATATGGAGAACAACAGAACCTCAAGGAGCTAAGTGGCACATGTTTCGCCAGCTAAGAATCCCTTAACAGCCATGTGTCTCTTCCTGCATTCCTCCTCCAGAGCTCCTTTAACTTCCAACAACAAAACATAATCATTGAATAACAGAGGGCACTTGGGACTTCTGAAGCAGACCATTCCTACAGTGGGTATTGGAAACTAGACAGGGACCTATACAAGCGAATGTATGATAGTAGGAAATCGATTTCAAATGGGTCCCCAAATGCATGAAGATGACATAAATATTGAAAATCAAGAGATGAATGGAGACACATGGCTTCCCACATGCTCCATGTCCATTGACATAGTCTTTTCGTCCTCTGAAATGGAAGCTCAAGCCAGGTTTCTAATGGCTGATCACATTGCTCTAATGTTATTTGGTTTTGTATCAAGTTAGTTCACTTTAGTTGTCTGATGTATTGAACTTAAATGAAAATGAAATGGTGCATCAGCACATACAACATTGAATCTACTAGAATTCCAAATACCCACAGACCCACTTGCTATCAAATACCATCTAGGCCTTATCCATGAAAACATGTAAATATTTAAATGGAGAAACTTTGTGAACTCTAGACATTTTTGTGGAGTTACTCATACAATTGAGATCCTATCAACAACACAATCGCCTTGGATTTGTTTTGTTGTATATATAAATATGTCACAGTAAAGGCCTAAGCATGTCGATGTATGTACATAATTTAGAGATTCATGGCTAATGATTATCTTGACAATTTTGAAGTTGTTGTTGATGTCTCACTCTACAGTGTAAATAGAACATAGAGCATGTGTATTTGTTAACTAATGAGTTGTTGGTTATTACGGATGCGATTGTGTCTCTAGAACTCTGATCAAGAGATGGTTTGGCTTAAAAAATAGTCATTTTAAAGGTGGAGAAAGTTTGGTTCGACAACATGCAACTTTGTGTTGATGGTGTTGCATACAGGATTATTCCCACAGGAAAAGGCATGCATCGTGTCTCTAATTCCATGGTATAAATTGCTTGTCTAGCTTTAGTAAAGAAATGACAAAAGTATATATGGAACCATAAAGCCTAGCCAGTACATACCGTGAGATATCCCACAACTTGATGGTTGTTGTCGTATTCCTGTCGCTGCACTGTCTTATATTCCCAAAGCAATCTGAATAGGTATGTCGCTCCACTCTTGAAAAATATTGTGTTTTGTGGCTTTAAAAGTATAATACTACTCTTCTGCAAAACGCCCATGCATAAATTTGCTTGTATATATGATAATAGTATTGCTTATGTGTTTGACCATAATCTATCCTAGAGGTTGTATATATGATAATTGTATTGTTTATGTGTTTGACCATAATCTATCCTAGAGGTTGAAGTTAGGATGCATTACTCCTTTTAAGCACAATGCCCATGCATAAATTTGCTTGTATATGTGATAATTTATGCTTGTATATGTGATGACTGTATATATGGAATGGATTTCAAAATGAATGTTTCTTAAATTTGCTTGACTTCTATTGAATGCAGGTGCAAAGGGCTAGTGTGACTACTGACCTGAATTATTGATGTTATTATGTTGTTTGAAAAAATGATAATAGCCAACTTCATGAAAAAGGAAACCAATATACACCATAGTAGCATAATTCGAGTACGAATACAGATACGAATATGATTCGATACAGAAAAAATACGTAATGAAAATATCTAGTACAAATAAAGTACGGAAGTAGCTTGCTTATATATAATATTTTTAATCAAATATTCACAAATATAACATAAATATACATAGACATTTATATAATAAAATTTAACATATATTTAAAAGCAAAAATATAAAATCTCAACAACATCGGATATGGAAGTGTGAGAGATGGAAACTACTTATTTATAGTTATTTTAATAAGTAAGCATGAAATTGAATGGTATTTTTGTTTTATAGTGTTTAAATAATTAATTTTTTTTTCTTTCTTTAAATTGGTTTTCAAAATTTAATTCTCCACTAATAATCCGTATCTGTATTACACCTACACCGAATATTCGACGAATTCTAATTTATTCTGAATTTCCGTACACAAAGTACCAATACGGCCGAATTATGCTACTATGATATACACCTCACAGCAGACTGCATAGGATCTGACACACTATAAGTCTCTGTGGGAATCATATACGGCCAAACCTTTGTAGAAATGATAATGACCCAGCTTCGTGAAAAAGGAAAGTAATATGCACCCGCCAGACTACAAGGGCTCTGACACACTTATAGTCTCCGTGCGCATCGTATTTCCCGGCCAGAAATTTCCAACTACATTGGTCCACCGTCGGGTGAGCGATATCATGCATAATATATATGCCATATACCAAGAACCTGTACATGCATGATATGCATGACATATATCTCGTCGTGACTCGCTACAATCCACGCAGTTAGGCAGGAAGTCATAGGTTCTGCTGGGTGGCTGGCAGGCAGGCAGATCCTTCCATGTATCATGTCAAACTAAGTTCCTTCCTTCACGAATTTCGTCCATACCCACCCACATGCTCCTTAGCACCTACAGACCGAGCCTTCTACGGAGATTACGAGAAACACATGGGGTCAATCTTTTTCCTTACACAACTTGGGTGAGAAATGAAACTAAGTTTTGAGATTAACAGGGATGCTGGGAGTAGTATTGAAAGTAAAAGACTGGGAAGAATCCATCCCAAAAGCCCTTCTTCCATAATAAATGGTTCTGAGAAGAGTGTCAGTGTTGTCACAATGTAGGGCCCATATTTCGCAGAATGGTTGAAGAATGTTGTTTCAGACATGACTTTGTAGTTATGAAGATGGACGTGGAGGGTGAAAAGTTCTATTTGTTGTGGAGGATGTTCGCGACAGGCACCAATCACTTAATTGACTAGTTGTTCCTTGAATGCCATTACAATCAATGGTAGAGAAGCTATCCGGAGAGGACCCCCAAATATCAGAGGACTTATGGAGAGTGTCTAGAATTGTTTAATTCCTTGCGAAACAATGGCATCCTTCTGCACCAGTGGTGGTGACACATTCATAAATAGTACAGGATGTTGTTATGGTCTTGGTAATAGATTGCTTTTGGGTTATTTGGGCTACTATTTGTAGAAGGGTAAAAGTACTTCTTAAGAGTGATTTGATTTCTATAACATGATTGACATGGAAATGCGATTTTTATTTCATGTAAACAAAAATTTTCCTTTCGTTGTTTTAATTGATGGCATCTCTTCATTTAGAGGTTAAAAGGACCCATCCATAATCAAGTTTATTTTGTTCCTGTCTTGCAAGAAATAGACTTGCACAAAATATGTATTCAATTCATGTTTATCTGCTCAAGGATATCTTCAAAGCCAACTATTCGAGCAATGCTAGCACTCTTCTATAAATCAGGATGAATTCTGCACTATTTCACATATCCATGTTTTAGGCCCTTGTCAATTTTTTGCATTTCTGTAAGGGTTTTCTGGTTCATGGAATGTCCCATAGTATTTGAGTTGGGAGGAATCTTTCTCCAATTACTTGGGAACACTCTTGATACCCTCCCTTGAATCTCCCTGTCTTCCATTTCCAGCCATTTATGTTTTTTTTTCAGAATTAAAAGATTTTTCCGAAAGTTAAAAATTTTGTCCAAAAATTTAAGAGATGTTTCTCATTTTCATCTACACATCTCATAGAGTATTGGAGTGAGACACTACAATGAAATAGAAATATAGCCAAATAACTCAACACCTTCCAAATTCAAATTATAATTCATAATATTACCTTATATATTATGATATCGCAGATAGATGCCAGCACTGAAATTGGCAGAGTTGTTAAGATTGAGTTAACACTAAATTAGTTTGGAGTCTAATCAGGGTTTTTGTTTTCAATTCAAATTGGAATTCATAATATTTCGTTATAAATTATGATATCGCATGCATATGCAAGGACTGAAATTGGCAGAGTTGTTAAGGTTGAATTAACACTAAATTAATCCGTAGTATGAGCACAGTTTTTTTTTTTTTTTGTAAATAAAAGGGACTACATATTACTGCTTAAAATAGAGTACAGATCTTGTCACACAGTTTCTTCCAAGTCTTAAGCGTTCCCGGCCTAGGACAGCCAAATAGTAACCCATGTATCAGTCATACATAACAAAACATAACTAAGTTATTCCCGGTAGAGGACCCGCCATACAGGAATTTGACACTGACTTAACTAGAGATGTTTAAATCCTATATCAGTTAGCCTATACAAAAAATCATCTCGGTCGACTGCATAACCACAGAACAAAGTTCGAAACACCCAAAAATAATCCATAACACAGGACCTAATCAATTATGACAGTAGGAAGACCCCTACCCGGAATATCCAGCGCTTTCCGAAGACCGCTCGATGGGTTATAGACACTGACAACATTGCCCACCCCCGCAGGAGGAGTCCTGGTGCCACCACCTTCCATGCTTCCTGGTTCGGCATCACCCTTCCCCTGAATAATAAAAGAAAGGCCAATTTTCTTGGCAATGGCGTCAATTTTCGCATGCATCACCCAATTATCCAGATTATGGGTATTCTAAGACCTGGCCGGTTCTGCATCTCCTCTGCTCTTATTGAATGAATCCATCAGAACATTCGCCAAAAGGTTCTTTGTAACCTAGTAAGTCATGAGGGTCCACTCATAGAGGGAGGCGTGACCGGCTGTGGAACCAGGGTCTGCCACCCACTCTTCAATTTCCTTGTGGACATCCTTGATGGGGATACTCTGGATAGAGCCCTGTCTTTCTCAATTCCTTCAACTTATTCTCTAACAGACAGGGAAATACAACCACGGAAGAAGGAAGCCGTCTACCGAAGACGAGCTTTTGCAGAAGCTTGAGTAACACGACTCACCCTAACACTGCCCTGCATAGAAGTTTCATCGACATTCTGATGCCCATCAACCCTCGAAACCTTCTGAATCTGAGACTTACAGCGGCGAGTCGGAGCCATGATAGAATCTCTCAACAATTTGGGTGGTCTTACCCAGCAAAACCACCCCTGCTCCCACTCAGTAAAGCTCTCGACTCTTGCTAAACTACAGTCGTCACATAGAACAAGAGAGAAAATGACGGTGTGAGAGAAACCCTTCATATTTAATACCCGTAGCGTAATCATGGAGGAATCTGCGCCTTGAAGGAACGGTGACAAGGGATATAGAAAATCCAGCTGCAGAATTAAGAGCCCACAAACAAGAATGAGGAAAGAGCAGGAAAAAGTACAGAGAGATATGCCTCCACCCTTTTCAACTAAACTACCATGCTTAAGACTGAGCCCATACTTAACATCCGACATGACAAGTGGTACAACAAGCGTCATTCGGGACCAGGGCGAGCCAGACCATGTGGCTCCCTAATTACTTCCCCCACACTCCTATTGTCGTCATCTAGGGTAAAGGCCACGTGTTTTAACTGCTGACGAGACCCCACCATGTCAGCTTCGGCCAAGTGATAGCACGATCTGGTCCATTCATCCAAAGTGAAGTCATCCACAGAGCCAATCGATAGAGCGTTGCCCGCATCGATGCCACGATTTGCAAGGAAAACCGACACTTTGTTGGCTTCCATTTTAACATGTGAAAATGAGATGGCAGTCTGATTGGTGAGCAAAACCTTCAAATACTCCAGGCGAGACAGAAGACGCCAACTGGAAGACACTTTCTCTAGGGATTGGCCGAGGTGGAGTTTCTTTGCCATGCGAATTAGAATCTGAGAGTCCCCCTCTAGGACTACTGGAAACCAGTCCTCCGAAATAATCAATTTGAGACCCTGAATAAGGCCTTCGAGCTCTGTAGAGTTGTTAGAGTCACGCCAATGTACCCAAAAAAGATCTTCAGGATGGCTCCAGCACTGTTTCTGCACACCCCGCCAAAACCTGTCGGGCCCGGATTACCCCGGGAGGCACCATCAAAATTGACTTTGAAGCCAGGAGAAAGGGGAGGAGACCATCGGACTGAGATGGTTGGACGACAGACCACCACTTTCCTTCGCATACCATCAAGATCCGATCGGCTTAAACCCCATTCTGTAGCAATGCGCAAGTCCCCCGCACTAAGGTCTTTGTCCTTGTCAATCCATTGTTGGCTTCTGATTGTTTCAGTCATATTTCTTACCATCTTCATCCACACTGCCTCCTCTCTGTTATGTTTATCCTAGAAGATGCACTCATTCCTCTCTTTCCATATTGTCCATATCACCATACCTGGAAATAGCATCTACAGAGTTCCAATGATGGGATTCGAGAAGGCTTTCAAATCCCAAGCCTTAAGAGACTGATCAGGATGACCTCTGATACGATTACTTCTCCTAAAAATGGTAGCTCCTCCGTCCCACATCGAGGATGAGAAGGGACATGAGTCAAGAAGATGGCCAATAGTCTCTTCATCATTTAAGCATAGAGGACATCGAGAGGGTCCAAGAATCCCCCACTTACTTAGGTTTTCGCTAGTCAGGATCTTCTTCCAAACCACTAACCAGCATAATATCGAGACTTTGGGCCATATATTCATACTCCAGATTTTTCCCCATACCTTCTCCACTTCCTCCTCGGAGAGAAGGTGGACCTCATAGGCCTCTTTGATACTAAAGATGCCTTTTTGAGAAGACGCCCACCTAAGTTTATCAGAGTAAAAGTTATACCTAATGAACCGTTCCCGAAGCATAAGATCAAAGGGGGAGAGGAGCTCGTTAGAAGAGGTATCATCCCAACGAGCAACATGGAGCCAAGTCTAGAAACCATTCTGATCATTGTGGTCCCAATAATGCATGACCTTAGTTTTACCAGCTGCAATTCCTTGATCTCTTATGGTTTGCCACCTGGGATCATCCCCAAGCTTGGGCAGCTGGTTCCATGAGTCATCCCAAAAGTTGGCAAACACACCATTGTGGATTTCCCAAAGACAATGGTTATGAACAATTTTCCTTCTTGAAAAAGCTTTAAGCTAGATGTGAGACCCCTGCTTTTCTTCGTTAAATATGATTAACTAGCCCCTATCTCTATCCCTAGCATAATTGATGTGCCATAACTTTTCCCATGGTTCATTGTTGTGAGTGCACCGCCTCCACCAGATTTTGGCACCATATATCTCACTCAAAATGTATGGATCCCGCATGCCAAGACTGCCCCTAATCTTTGTTTGCAGATGTTAACCCATCCTACCAGCACAGATTTGGCCTTGGCCTCCCTACTTCCCCACAGAAAATACCTCTGAATGCCTTGAATTTCCTTAAGCAGAGCATTTGGAGCCGAGAGCATCGAAAACAGGTACACAGGCATTGCTTGGAGGACGGATTTAACCAAAGTCAAACGATTGGGAAGGTTTAGAGGGCGGAAAGTCCAGCTGGTGAGTTTTCTTTTCATTCTATCTAGCAGTTCCTGCCAAGAAACTTGGTGAATTGTGCCTTCAACTAACGAAACACCAAGGTATTTGGTGGGGAAGGTTCTGCGATTGAAGCCAAGAATCCTTAAAATATTGCGTTGGGTCAGACCTGAAGTGTTGAGGAAAAAAACCTGAGATTTTCCAGGATTAAATTCCAGGCCAGAAGCCTTCTCTAACTGCACTAAGCACTTTTTGAAAGCCCTAGCCTCTTGGACTGAAGGGTGCCCCATGAGCATGGTGTCGTCCACAAATTGCTGGTGCATTTGTTTTTCCATTCCGGCATGGAGCATAAGTCCACGAATACCACCACTAGCAACTTGGACCTGTAAAAGTTTACTGAGACCTTCAACCATAAGGATGAAGAGGAAGGGGAAAAGGGGATCCCCTTTCCTAATACCCCAAGAGTCCTGAAGGAGTCTTGTCGGTGAGCCATTTAGGAAAATGGAGAAGAAAGGGGTGGATACCAAATTCATGATCCAGGCAACCCACTCCCCGCTGAAACCAAAAGCTTTCAGATTGCCTCTCATATATTTCCAACTAATCTTATCATAAGCCTTGGCTATATCAAGTTTTACAAACATACCAGGTTTCTTAGTTACCTTGAGAGAGTGCATAGTTTCTTGGACTAGGATGATGCCATCCACAATTTTTCTTCCTTCTACAAAACCAGATTTCTCTTGACCGATCAACGTGGGTAGAAGGGGCGTGAGTCGATTGGCAATGACTTTGGTAATAATTTTATAGAACACATTGCATAATGCAATCGGTATGAACTTACCCGAAGAGTCAACCCCTTCCTCTTTTGGGATAAGAGAAAAGAACATCTCAGTGAAGGCTTTCAACACCCCCTGCACCATCTGGACTCCTCCACAATTTGATGAACTTCTATCTTAATCATAACCCAGAAAAAGTGAAAGAAGTTAGAGGTGAAACCATACGGCCCTGGTGCCTTCCCTAAAGCCATTTGATTCATAGCATCCTCCAACTCCTGCATAGATATGGGCTTACCCAACATATCGTTCTGCTCTTGAGTTACAAGACGAGGAATAAGGTGGGTGATCTTAGAGATATCCTGGCTCTGATCCATTCTGTATTCTTTGAGGATAGATTCAAAATGGAGCACAAGTTCTTCCTCTATGCCTTCTCTGGTGTCCTCCATTTCCCCATTAGACTTACGGATCTTAAGAATTTTAGATCTGTGTCTGTTTTGGATAATAGAGTTGTGAAAGAATGTTGTATTTCTCTCACCTTCCTAGATCCACTAAATGCGAGATTTTTGCTTCCAGTAGGTTTCCTCTTGCCTCTCCCTAGATTCAAGACGCTCCACCAAGCAATGTTCCTGATCTCTTAATTCCTCATCCCACCCATCTTCCATGCCCTTCCTTTGAAGGAGTTCCAACTCTTCTATCAACTTTCTTTTATCCTGAAAGATATTGCCAAAATCCTCCCTATTCCAGGAACGAATTTTGGATTTCAGAGCCTTTAGTTTCTGTTGGAATTGGTACATTCCTGATTCTGCTAGGGGGACCAGTTCTCGCCACCACTGGCCTACCAGATCCTTTAAGTCCTTATGGTCCAACCAGAATTGCTCAAAGCGAAAAGGCCTAAAAAGGTTGTTGGTAGTCAGGTCCCAATTCAAATAAATAGGCCAATGGTCAGAGCCTGCTGCCGAGAGTACACTGGTGTTGACTTCGCCTGCCCCACGAGATATTTCCTCCATGGAAAGGAATCTATCAAGCCTATAAGCAACCAGATGAGTTCCCCCATGATTGTTATTCCACGTGAACCATCCATTTCCAGTTACAACGTCCATCAAAGGCAATAGGCTTAGAATATCACGAAATGTTTCCTGGAACCTATCCAGAAACCTTCGACCACCTTTTTTCTCATCCAAAGATGAAATCAATTTGAATTCCCCGCCCACAATCCATGAACCCTCATGATCCTACGCAAATACCTAGGAGAGGAAGAGGAGGAAGGAATCCTTGAAAGGAGCAGCACTTGGACCATAGATATTGACCAAAGAACCTGAGACTACAGAATTATCCACCGAAAAATCATAGATCAGAGAAAACCTCTTGGCTCTCCAGTTATTCAGTGAAATGGCTCGAGGTCGCCAGAGGACAGCTAAACCCCTAGCCATGCCTGACGCATCAACCGCCATCACCTCACATCCTTTCCATATTTTTTGACCTATCCTTTCTAGAGTAGCAGAGGAGCATTTGGTTTCCTGCATAAATAGGACATCAAGGTTTTCCTGCTTCACTTTCCTAGCTAGCGCTTTTATCTTCCGAGGGTGATTACACCCTCTTACTTCTAGGATACTATCCTCATTGAGAAACTTGGTTGACAACAATAAAGGCAACCTTAATAGAAGGGTACTGCCCTGACTCGACAAGCTTAACTCCAATTTCTGCTATCCGTTTCTTATTAGATTTTCTGCCCCGTTTCAAGTCCCTAGCTGGTGACTTGATTTTATACCCCAGTTGGGCATCAACCCGAATTCCCAATTTTTGACTGGCTTTTGTCTTGATGATTGCTTCCTTGAGGAGTTCCAACTGCCTTCTGGACACGTAACCCTTCTTTTTTTCGCACTCTCTTTCGATCTCATCCAGGTCCAATTCTCCCAGATCTACTTCCTCCTCACCATCCTCCTCCATATCTGATCTTAGGTCTTCCTGATTTTCTGTCGGGGTTATCATATCCATGGCCTCAACCACTTCCGGTACCTCGATCTCCTTATCCTCCTTACAGATTTCACCTGCATCATTGACCTCCTCCAAGATCTGAAAAGGGTTTTTCCCGGTTGACCCATTGTCCACCTTTTCCTTCCCTTTTCGCTGGTTATCACCAGATCGATTCCTTCTGCGATTATGAATCTGGGTAAAACCTTCTTTATACTTCTTTCCTTCTTGATCAGATTGAGATGGAGGATTCATCTGGCTAGCTCGAGGGCAATTCCTTCCAAAATGACCATATTAATGCATAACCTACACCTGAAAGGTAGCTGTTCATAATCAATTGGTTGGATCCACTCTTCATCTTCCCAGTTCAAGCTAATGGCTTCTAGGAGTTCCTTAGATAGATCCATGTAAACACAAATCCTAGCACATGCCATGTACCTCTGTTATTTGGTCCTTTCCTCTACTTTTATGAACTCTCCAAGGGAATTACCAATGTCCTTCAATATTTCCATATCCCAAAATTCGCATGGGAGAGAATAAAGCCGAATCCAAACAGGGGCCACCTTCATATCCTCAGTCTCCAGATTGAAACGCTCTTTCTAGGCTCTGAGGTATAACCCCGCAGAAAAGAAAAAATAGGGTCCCCCTTCAAGCACTCTATCCCGATCTTCCACATTGAAAAAGATAATGGAGAAGAAACCCTTTGCCCCCAAGTGTAAATCATATTCCCCTTTAGGGTTCCAGGTGCTTTTGATCCATCTAACGAGGTCCTTCTCCCAAGGCCAAATCCCAATAAAATTACTGATCAGGGCCTTCTCTTTCCACAATTCCACTTTCTCCCTGACCTTTTCTTCCCAGATCTGGATGGCAGGAATCGCTAGGGTTTTTGGAATACATCCCCCCAGACCTAGCCGCCTCTGTACGCCTTTCTCCCGATCTCCCGTATCTCCTAGACCTGTCTCTTTCCCGTCCCCCGCCGGTGTCATACCCGCAAACGTCATGGTCTGGGGCATCCAACCAGGATCCCTCTGGGAGGGCGGCCCCAGCAGCAGACACTGCGGACAACTGCAGCAAAACTCAAATCTTCAAAACCCTAAACGTCGCCTTCGCTCCCATTCCACTAACTCAATCCAGGGCCTAATGTAGGCTTAAAGTAGGCTACCTATGGTATTTCCCCCTAGGTGCCTAAAAACTGCTAAAAATGACTGAAATTGAGTGGAAAGCTTCACTCCTAAAGGTGGAGTGAGCAGGGGGGATCGTCATGCCCCATCTAACCCCAATAATCTGGGTTTTTGTTTTTGTTAAAAGAGTTCTTAAAATGAATAATATTCAGATTCTAATTATATTTTGATTTGACATAATATAATATTTAATTCTCATGGCCACATGGTAGGAATTACCTTTTTCCCAAGTCAAAAACCAATATTTAATTCTCATGGCCACATGGTAGGCATTACCTTTTTCCCAAGTCAAAAACCAAGACGCTCATCTACTTATTATCCTCGAGGACAATATCCACCCTGCTTTGGAACTTTAAATAGTGGAATTATTCAAATTTGTTAGCAATTGTGAACTATCAGGGTGTAGATGTCTCAAAGTGTGTTATATAGAAGAAGGAAAACAAATATGGGAAAAAACGTTGAGTCACAGTAGAGTTGGTAAATTTAGGAAAAATATTATGGGCAACATTTGAGGTGGACTTCCATTTATGTTTTTCCTAGATTGAAGGGAGATGTGACAAGTGTATTGTCCAAATTGATTTTATGGGCGTTTGTTTAAAATTAAAAATAAACAACTACAAAAAAAATATAAAAAATAACTAATCGTTGATACATGGATAACTTGTATCTTATGCATGAATAACATAGTGATAGACAACCCATTTAACTAGAGAAAGTAACATGTATTAAAACTAAATATATTTAAATAGTAGACTTTATAATTAAGAATATATATTTCTTATTTACAAATTTAAGAATATTTTTTTTATTTTTTATTGGGAGTCATATATGTAAGGGTTTTATATAATCTAGTTTAACATCAATTCTAAAAGTAAGTTATCATTTATTAGAATAAGTAGTCAGAACATGTCCTTATTAGTTTTAGTGAGTTTGAGTTTTCTATACCAAATTTTTAAACTAAAGGCTTTCAATTAATACAAAATTGAAATTGAAATTCAATTTTAAAAATAATTAACTCTTTTAATTGGTTAAAAATTGTAATTATCCATTATTATAAAATAAAAACAAATTAATTAAAAGACAATAATTATTACGCCGAGAAGGCGCATTTCTACAGCCCGGGTGGAGGGGAAGTGTACGTCTGTCCCATAAAAAAAAAAAATAATAAATAAGATTAAAGAGGGATGTGTGTTGTAGTTAGTGGTGAAAGGTTTGCATATTTGATCCCTCTTGGTTAGTTGGGTCTATACTGATCATAAATAAATTGAAATTAGAATCATAATGATAAAAATTAAAATTAGTGAATAAATAGATGAATAACTTAAATAAATTTAAAGAAAATTATCCATTATTATAAAATAAAACAAATTCATTAAAAAACAATAATCATCGTAAATAAATTGAAATTAGAATAAGAATGATTGCATTCAAGTTTTCATAGGTAGAGTATGTTGGAGACATGTGTGGAGGACCTGTGAGTGGTAAGGTGTACTCACGGGTCCTCCACACATGTCTCCAATAATAATGATAAAAAATAAAATTAGTGAATAAATAGATAAATAACTTAAATAAATTGAAAGAAAAAATTAATTGATTAAAGGGAACTGAAATCAATTGAATAATAAATAAGGCTAAATATTATAAGATTTTGAATTTTTTAGATTTGTATAACTTAAATCTTATCATAAATTTTGGATTGTTGAAATTGTTGTTTTTAATCCAAAAAATGGATTTAACATCCCTATTGTAAACTAATTTTGCAATGTTAATGATTGATATTGCAATTCCATCAACTCTAAATGATTATTACTAAATTTCACACACAAAAAGTGGTAGTTTCCCTAAAGTTAAATTCCTACAAGATTTAAACTACAAACTAAATAATAGCTTAAAACATAAAAAGAATTAAACTATATATAATTTCTTTATTTTTGTTGGCAAGTGGTACCCCTTACTTGTAGGGTTTTCCTTTGGCTAATAATGTAGTGTCACTTTTTATAAATTTGGAAAAATGAGAAAAATTGCAATTTTTTGTCAATTTGACCCTTAGACTAATGAAGACTCCAATGCTCCCAAATGAATCTAAATCCTTCCAAATTGGGTCTGAAGGTGTTTGAAAGGTATCACGACATGAAAATTAGGCTTATGGATGCTTGGAAACTCCCAAAATACTTCTGCAACATTCATTTAACTTCAGGAGAAATTGGGGAATTTTACTAGCAAATTCGAGGTTCAAACCCCCAAGGGTAAAGGTCACTAATGGCTTCCCAAATGCAATACAACCCTCCCAAATTTCAGAAAATAGGCATGTATTATTTAAAAGACTTCAATGGGCACCCAAATGCATCATTAATCAGTTCCTAAAGGCTGCTGAAACTCCCATAAATCAGAGGTCTGTAGACATGTCTTCACATAGGGGGAAAAGCTAGGAAACTCCACCACTTGTTATGAATTTTGAGATTTAGGTTCCAAAGACTTATGAAATGTGTATGAAACTTATTCAAGACATTAATTTCTCTCCATACATCAACAAAATCACATATATTGACTATACAAATCGAAATAAATCAACTTCAAGCTCTCACAACAAGATATAGGGAAAATGGCACCATTTATACATTGTTTGGTATTTTTACATAGTTTCACTTGGTATATCAAATTGAGAATATTCTGAACATCAAATACAGATTAAATATATCAAATTACAAATAAATGGTGTATCTTAGGCTCTCCTAGAGAGATCAACATCTCACCATGTGCGCCCTTCCTCCAAGAGCCAAAATATGAAGAGAAATGTGAGAGAGAGATGGGAACAAGTTGAAGAAGAATATATCACGATATTCCCTGTAGCTTCAACCTGAAACAAAGGAATCCATTGTAGCTCCAAATGAAAGGTCTGAATGAAATCTCCAAAGGCCAAGTAGGATGGAAATCTTTCACCCTCGAAATTGGTACTAAGGCAAGTAGAGCAAGCACTCCACTAGCATGGACAAGCTATTCTCTCCAATTTGAAAAATTAGAAATGATCAAAATCCACTCTCCTTCTTATTTATTTTCTTTTATTAACTTCCCAATCCTTCCATGGTTGTAATTCCCTCCATGAGCTTCACGACAACTCTAATTGGGAAGAGATTCCAATGTATTCCACTTGTCCATCAATTTCTAGCCTCCATCTTCAATCAATTAGAATGGAGGACTCTTTGGCTGCCCTTGTGTGCCCTCTTGGAGGCTATTTTTATCCCTGACGTGTCATATATGTCAGATGTCAAAAATCAGGTATGATATTTTTCATAAGTGTCATAGCATCTTCATCATTGGTGTCATAAAAGCTAGGGAATCTATCCCAAGTGTCCCAATACCTCCAAGATGCCTCTTCCTCTTCCATGGGGATTACTCTTCCTCTCAAATTCGACCCTCATTGATTCATTCCAAGTATTATTCCCTTCCAACTCCCCAAGAATTTTAGAATCCACCTTGGATTCGAATGGGTGAGAGTAGGATGCCATGTGGCACATGGAATCTTGCTTGTGTGGGCCCCACACCTCCAATGTTCCCTCATGACCAAATGCCACCCTATTTTCCTATCTTAAATATTTATTTATCCCCCATTTAATATACTTTTGTCAAGCTAATGTCCATTTTGGGTTTTATAGTTCCCTTATTCCAAATCTAATGTTTCCACCCCAACCTAGGAAACTAGTAGATTGGTGGAATTTTCCCTTCTTGACATTTATTTGAATGGGGACATTGCAGTCCTCCCCACCCAATGTTGCTTGCCCTCAAGCAATTCCAAATTAGGATGCTGCAAAATATGTTCCTCTTCCCATGTGGCATCCTTAGTTGGAAAATATTTCCATTGTACCAAGTACTCCCTTATGGTTCTGCTCCTCAATTTCCTTTCTCTTTCCTTCCATTTTTTTTTTTTCTGAAATAAGTATGAGTTGTCCTTCATCATCTAATGGAGGGAGGGTTATGAAACAGAGATTTGTTGACCAATAGCCTTCTTAAGGCAATAAACATGAAATATATTGTGGATTTTTCTACTTTCCGGAAGTTCCAACTCATAAGCCACCTCCCCAACTTTTTGAACTACCTTATATGGACCATAATACCTTGATTTGATATTTTATGATCCTTTCCCTTTGAAGGAGGTTTGTTTATATTGATGTAGCCTTAAATAGACCAAATGATTCACTTGAAAAGTGTTCGAGTACACAGGGTACTACCAAAGGACTGAACACCAAGAGAAACCACTTCACACAAACAGATCACAGATCAACACACCGATGTTTTGACGTGGTTTAAACCCTCTTGAGGGATACACTCCACGGCCCCAGCCAAATATATTCTACGGGACAATTTATTATGCAAAGAAAAAAAGTTACAAATGAGCTTCTCATAATCGATCAACTAAACAATGACCCTCCATGCTCTTTAAATAGAGATCATGGACCAATCGGGTGTTAAGCCATGCATCAAGGTTAGGTTTGATCTAAGAGAAGTTGAGCCGTCGGATCACTCTATGTCGGGAACATATCGTGACCGTTGGATTAAGTATTTACAAATGCATACTAAAGAAACACACTATCCCTAACGGATATATTACACAAGTTGATCTTAACTAACTCTTAAGTGTCTAAATATCCTAACATCCCCCCTTAAGAACAACTTGAGATAGGATTGAAGGATTTACAAAAGTGACACTATTAGGAGAAGGAAGGAGGCATTAGAGCCTATCCCCCCTTAATGACAAGTTCCTGAACTCCTAACATAGATCGAAGTTTAGAAAAATTCGCTTCTGTAAGAGACTTGGTGAAGATGTCTACAACTTGATCATCTGTAGGGAAAAAGAGCACTTCAAGAACACGATCATGAACAAGATTTTTGATGAAGTGCATATGTAGCTCAATGTGTTTGCTGCGTTGATGTAGAACTGGATCTTTGGCAAGCTTGATGGCACTTTGATTTTCGCACCAAAGTCGAGTAGGCTGCTGCTGCTCAAATCCAAACTCTGAAAGGATCTGTCAAAGCCATAAAGCTTCTTGACTGGCATTAATTGCGGCTCGATATTTTGCTTTTGCTGAAGAAAGAGCAAGAGCTTGTTGTTTCTTAAAATCCCAAGTGATAGGTCCAGATCCCAGACTGAAAACATAACCTGCAGTAGAATTTCGATCATCAGGATTGTCGGCCCAATCTGAATCAGTGAAACCAACCAACAAAGGTTTCCCCCCTGTACTGTAATGAATCCCAAAATGAACTATGCCTCGAATATATCGAAGTATTCTTTTAGCTGCTTTCCAGTGACTTTCATGAGGTGTCTGCATATAACGGGAAACACGACCACGGCAAAGGAAAAGTCAAGACGGGAATGAGTCAAGTAGTAGAGACTACCAACAAGCTGACGATACAAGGTGGCATCGACTTCAGATGAACTACAAGTGGCAAAAAGTTTGACTCCATACTGGAAAGGAGAAGGGGATAGTGTACAATATTCCATGTGAAAGCGACGAAGAAGGTCACAAGAATACTTAGACTAAGAAAGAAATATTCCTTCTTTGGTTTGCAGGACTTGGAGACCAAGAAAATAATGCAAATGTCCTAAGTCTGACATTTACAAATTTTGTTTAAGACTGGATTTCACATGGGTTATCAGCTTAGGGTCACTACCAGTAAGAATAAGGTCATCAACATATAGAAAAAGTATGATGAGATGGTTTCCTACTTTCTTGGTATAGACATTGGGGTCAGAATGGCATCTAGAAAAACCAGTGTCAAGGAGAAAGTTATCCATTTTGGCATACCAAGCTCTAGGAGCTTTCTTAAGTCCATATAAGGATTTCTTAAGGCAGCAGACAAGGCTAGAGTTATTCTGAACATAGCCAGGAGGTTGTTCCATGTAAATTTCCTCCTGTAAATCACCATGTAAGAAGGCAGACTTGACATCCATTTGATGGACTTCCCAGTTGTGTAAGGCTGCAAGGGAAAGAACAAGGTGGATGGAGTTCATTTTTGTGACGGGAGAAAAGGTTTCATTGTAGTCAATCCCTTCAACTTGGGAAAAACCTTTGGCAACTAACCTTGCCTTAAGTCTTTCAATACTTCCATCTGATGCATACTTAGTTCTGTAGACCCACTTACATCTAACAAGTTTTCTTCCTTTTGTAAGAGGTACAAGATCCCAAGTATCGTTCATCATTAAGGAACGATATTCTTCATACATGGTTGCATCCCAATCTGAATTCCCTAAAGCTTCTGCAAAATTTTATGGATCATGATTCTCTAAAACTTGAGCCAAAAGAGAAGAGGCTCACTGAAACTGAGAACGTGTTTGACGTTGATCTCTAGGATCACCGGCAAGATCACCAACTGCTTCACATGTTGAACGGACCCATCGAGGAAGCACTTGTGCTGGTGCAACTGGAGGAACATGAGCAGGCGGAGGTGGATTTTCATCCTCACTGTCATCATCAGAAACTGGAGTTGGAAACCTGTCAAGGAAGTTGGAAGAAAAAGAAGAAGGCACAAATGCCGAATCAGGCTCGCAAGCCAAAGATGGCACAATCGCCGAGTTAGGCTCGCAGGCCAAGAGATTTTCATCAAATTTAACATCTCTTCTAATGATTATATCATGAGAATGTGGTTGAAGAAGTCTATAACCTTTTACATCTTCAGAATATCCAACAAATATGCACTTTTCACTTTTAGGCTGCAATGCTTTCCATTTTTCATCCGGAATGTGAGCCCATGCTTCACTACCAAACACACGGAAGTGACTTACATCAGGTTTAGTTTTACTCCATGCTTCTTCCAGTGCTATACCTTGTAATGCTTTAGTAGGGGTGCGATTAACTATGTAATTTGCACAATTTATGGCTTCGGCCCAAAATTGAAGACTTAGTCCCTTAGATTGGATCATACAATTAGCCATTTCTTTTAAAGTGTGGTTCTTCAGCTCAGCTACACCATTTTGTTGTGGTGTATATGGAACAGTGTGCTGTTTTTGGATGCCTTGTTCAGTGCAGAAAGTAGTGAAATTTTTGTTAACATATTCTCCTCCATTGTCAGATCTTAACTTAATAATTTGATGACCAGATTTTTTTTCAACAAGGGCCTTGTAGGCCAAGAACATGTTAAATACTTCGCTCCTAAGTTTTAGGAAATAAACCCAAGTGCATCTGGTGTAATCATCAATGAAAGTTAAGAAATATTTGAAACCAAAAAAGGAAGCAGATGGAAGAGGACCGCACAAGTCACTATGCACAGGCTCCAAGGGAACCGAGGCGTGCCAAGAGGCATGTTTGTCAAAACTGTCCCGATGATGTTTTTCAAGTACACAACCAGAACAAACACCATCCCTACAAGATACCATTAGAAGACCTATCACCATATTGTCTTTACATAGTTGTTGCAATGAGCGATAATTTAAGTGATCAAATCACTCATGCCAAAGTTTGCACAAGTTATCACTCTGAGCAACAAAAACTGAAGGGAAAGGTGATGACCCAAAGTTGTTACCTTTATACCATTATACCTGACGCCCCTCGCGGCGAGTCCTCCCAGCATGATGCGCCGGGGGCATCCCACGCTGCAGATGGTATCATTGGCCGTGTTTCTTCGCATCCCCAACCATTTTCTATAGCACGTCCTACCCCTGGCCCCGACCTGTCGAGGGCTACCTCCCAGCCTGGAGCAACCAACTCATATGCTCCCACGACACATCACCATTCCCATGGACCCTCATGTCCACCTCAGTGCTTTGGGTATGCGACTCCTGCTTATGCTCCTCCAGTCGCCCCTCAGCCTTACTACCATCAGCAGGCTGCCCCAGCTCCTGCGCCTTCACAAGCCCCACCCGCTTATTATCCGCCCCAGGAAGCCCCTGCGGCACATCCACAACCTGATCCGCAGTCCTATCAGCAACCCCCTCAAGTTGCTGCACCTGCTCAGCCTCAACCTGCATATCATCCTCCGCAGCCTGCTCCTACACCTGCGCAACCTCAGAATCCACCTGCTGCCCAAGGGCAAGTTTACGCCCAACAGAACCCGCAGCAAAACCAGAACAATCAACGTACCCAGGGCCAACAAAACCGCGGCAAGGGCTGTAATCGGGGAAACAACCAACCTGCAGACCAAGCTGGTCAACCGGCTAATCCCCCTGACAACAACAATGCGGCCCCCGCTACTCAAAACCCTGATCGCCCGCCCAAGCAGGCTAAAAACCCCAATTTGCGAACGAACCACCCTTGTTCTATTTGCGGGGTCTATGGACACTACACCCATGCTTGCCCACACTTGGAGCGAGCTCGGCAGCTCTGGGTTGACGAGGCCCATCGCCAAGGGCATGCGGCCCCCCAAGCGCCACCCAACCCCCCCCAACCTCAACAACCCCCTTTGGTGCTGCAAAACCCATTACCGACCCAAGGCGTAGTGAACACTCAGTCGTTGGCTCCCCATCAAGCCAATGCACCCCAACAACAGCAGATCACTTACGCTGCTCCTGATCAACCCATGTTTGACTCAGGTACCCACCACTTACTGATGATGTCATCTGCTGATGTCAACCTCCAGACCCGTCGGAACCAATATGGCTTCACCTCTGAAGCCACTCCCACGGATAAACCTACTAACGCCCATCCCACCGATCAGGTGTTACGTATACCTCCGCCTCCCATAGATGGCGCTGCGAAAGCACCTCGTTTCCCACTTCGCCGAATCAACAATAACCCTACTGCGCGCGCTGCGTCAAACTACAACTTCGTAGACGACCTAGCCCAATCTCCCGCAGCCATGTCTGCGTTAGAAGTCTTGAAGAACTGCCCTTCCCAGCGCAAGACTTTACTTTTCGCCATTGGGGGGATTGACCCAACCGACTCGCATTTGATGGCATTTGATTTAGACCAATCTGAACCACGCCTACCTTCCAGCTTAGCCTTCCAAGTTACTGTCTCCGTTAGGAATCTTGTTATCCATCGGTGCATCATCGATGAGGGTGCCTCCACATGTGTTATGTCTACATTTGTATGGCAGAAGCTAGGATCCCCTCCTCTCCAGCAGTCCACCACTGCGTTACGTGCCTACGACGGTCGTTCGGCCCAGCCCCAGGGCCTTCTACCCAACGTTCCAGTCCAGTTAGGTGGAAAAACAGTCCTTATTGACATAGAGGTAATCAATGCCCAATTGGATTACAACCTTCTACTTGGCCGCAGCTACATGTATGCCATGCGGGCGGTTGCCTCTTCTGTCTTTCGCACCATGATGTTCCCCCATGAAGGACGCGTGGTTAAGATTGACCAGCTCACCTACTATGATCCCAGTGCTCCGGCGGCACCGGAAAATGTTCTCCCCATGGTTGAACAACCTGTTTCTCCTGCCACCACCTCGTTTGTTTCCTCTACGGGGCCTGGAGTCTACTCAGACGCGCCGATGACCTCCACCTTTCAATCCATTCCTCCGCCGTCATCTACGCCCGAAATGTCTGATTTATGTACCCTGTCCCACGACAACCTACCACCTAACACTCAACCACCCTTGTTGCCAAAACCACCACTGGTACCTAGCCACATTGGTGTTACACCGATCCATACGATCCCCTTCCTAGTCCCTCCATCGGGAGTAGTAAGCGCCCCGGTCATGGCTACCCTTAGCCTCCCTGGGTTAACCTTGGGATTACCTGTATGGTATCTTTCGCCTTCCGTTCGCCCGCCGACACCAGATGTCGTCCTCCAGCCGGTGCAACCCATGGCTACTACCACTCAGCCACCTCCCGGTGTCTCTACCCCTTCGTCCTCCACGACACCTCCTCCTACTCCCAAACCCACTGGGGGCAGAGGTCCCCAACCTTACACTGCCGTACCACCGCCAAAGACAGTCAAGAACCCTCCGGTGTTTCGTGCTCCTCCCAAATGCTCGCTGTGTGACGAGTTGGGCCATGCGACCCACCAATGCCCACAGTTACCCGCATTACAGAAGCACATGCAAATGCTCGATGATGACCCCAACATCCCAACTGTCGAACTAAACCCCACTCCTAATCCTAAAGATAAGTCCCTACGTACCAACCACTCCTGCACCATCTGCGGTATTTACGGGCACTATTCACATCATTGTCCCGATCTCCCGGATTACAGAGCGGCTCTCTATGAGATGAACAATCTGGATCTTGAGACGACACCACCTACCATTGAGGAGATCTACCCCCCAGACTCTTCACCTTCCGGAGAGGTTAATACCATCTATATGATCTCTTCCACCACTACCCCCTCGTCAACCGATTTGACGACGCAAACTTTCCGTACTGATGAGGAGATTCTTGAGGCCCTTACTGCCCCGGATTATCCTTGGGATGATATGCACCACCGTTCCTATTTTATCCCCGACGAATCCTCCTCTAGCACCGCTACCCAATACGCGGTTGAATCCAAAGACTTCCTCCCCACCAAGGTTGACTGGTTCAAGGACCCTATTCCTGCTCCTGATGCCTTCGAGGACGGTAACATGGCCAACATCTCCCCTGTCATCCAAGTTGATATTGCTGCCCCAGGACGTGCCCCTGAACTCATCACTTTAGGAGCAGTTTGCAGTAAACAAGAGATTGAGGAGTACCAAAAACTCTTCCAGAAATTCCGTGATGTCTTTGCCTGGTCCTATACTGAGATGCCCGGTCTCGACCCCGCCATTATAGAACACCACCTTGACACCTCTAAGTCACGGGGCATAATAGATTCCCTCGACCCTGGGATAAGGGGCATGATCAATCATTTTGAACCTTCCCTATCACATCTATCTCAGCACGTCAATGAACCCATTGTTCAAACCCACACATATGTGATCCATAATCACAAACCCCATGCACATAGCATGGGGGCAGATCATTAACCCTGCTCACTTTTTCACACTTGTGATCTCAACCATTTTTGAGGTCACATATCACTTGTAGATTTGATTTGATTTGATACACCTAGTATTCTTCCCCCACGGGTCATCATTTCTCCCCACCACTGCATCCTTGGCTTGGTGGGCTCACCTTTGACCATTCCGGAGTCCTTATCACCTCCATTTTTCGCACCATTTGCACTATCGAATTCAAATTTCCGTGCCCGTGATGAGGCTTGAGATCATTTCTCACTCTCACCAGAACCTTTATTGACATCGTGACATGACACCTTATCCACTCGGTTTGCGTGCCACATTGGCCGTTCTCCATTTTTCACATGTTTTATATCATCGGATACATTTTTCCGAGCCGGTGATGATGCTTGAGATCATTTCTCGCTCTCACCCCCCGATCTTTCGGGTATTTTTTCAGACACCTCTAGTCGCCTCGGTTTGGCGTGCCACATCGGTCGTTCTCCGTTTTTCGCATATTTTATATCATCGGATTCATTTTTCCGAGCTGGTGACGATGCTTGAGATCATTTCTCGCTCTCACCTCCAGATTTTCCGGGCACTTTCCAAAATGCCCCCGTCACCTCGGTGTGCGTGCCACATCGGCCGTTACACGTTTTTGACATCCTTTATATCGCCGGATTCATTTTTCCGAGCTCGTGATGATGCTTGAGATCATTTCTCGCTCTCACTTGGTACACTTTCAACATTGTGTCCCAACACCTTGCTGCCTCGGTTTGCGTGCCACATCGGCTGCTATCGGACTGTTCCACATTTTTACATGAGCCATTCACTCCTGTCATACTGCAAATGTTTCGTTATTTTGCCACCATTTCATCTACCCCGCAAGGAGGTCCATCAGTGTTCCCACCTACCCTCGTTCTTGGTCATCATTACTAAACCTTGATTGAACACCTCCTCCTTGCCTGGCCATTCCTTTTGTTCGGTATACTTTTATCCCTTTTTCGGGCCGGACAAGTCCTTTACGAAAAAGACACTTAGGGAGTTTCCGTTAAGCTCTTTTCTGACTCCTAAAAGAATGAAAAGATCGCCGAGCAATCTTGCTTCCTTTCATGCTCGCTAAAGTACCTGAAAGGGCGTCTATCTGGTATAAGTTTAACCCTTTTCCGGACCTGGTAGACTAATTATGAAAAAGGAATACTCTAGTCACACCAGCTAGAAGAGTTCTTCATTGCATCCTTTTATGCTTCTTTGGGCCTTGGAGACTAAATCTACGAAAAAGCAACCCCCTGGAGTCTTCTTACTTGCTTTCAGACTCTCTAAAATTGAAAGCAACCACGAGCATGAACTGTCCTGGGCTCGTAAAATCCACACGACAGTACCATTCCATCATTTCAGAGTCTTCTTATCGCTTTCAGACTCCTTAAAATTGAAAGCAACCACGAGCATGAACTGTCCTGGGCTCGTAAAATCCACACGACAGTATCATTTTACACACACTTCTTCTAGTTCCTTAACCCATGAAGAAGTGCCCTCCCGTGCCTCCTGGCACTACGATTGATCATCTCGGCAGCACCCCCAATCAGGTCGCCTTTATTCAGAGTATTCTGCAGTCTCCTGCCATTGTATACCAGCTTGAGTCTCCCTCAGCCAGTTATCCTCCCAGATCCATTACAGCTATGATCCCTTCCCCCTCAGTCAGTTTCATATGCTGCCAGATCATTCCCATTATCATACTCTGAACAAAGGAAGTTTGAGTCCACCCACTCTACTTGCCCAGTTATCCCTCCACAATTTATCAGTCCTGCCATCAGCACTATCACATTTCGGTCTTGTACCTCGCGCTCCTGTCAAGGAAACATCATTGCCTTGATAGTTGCAGGTCTCCCTCTGTCGACGACAGCTCCTCTATTCCAGAGGATAGGCCCAGAGGTCCCTACGCCTTGGACTTATCACCATCTGTGGTAAGTGCCCACGGATCATTCTGAGAGGAGACATCATTGCCTCTCCGAGTGGTTGTTCCTCACATGCTCGACTTCAGCACCTTGATCGCATCGTTGAGGATCGCGTAGGATTATATCCCATCAGTTTTTAGTCGAAGACCCCAGATTTCCCCCGACTCTAGCACATTGGTGAGTCATTTCGGAACGCCCAGTTATATGTTCCCGTGGATGTCCGGGCTGCGTTGGCGATTGTATTCGGAAGCCATCCAGTCATATGCTTCCTTGAGTACCCAGTTCAGTTCCAGTTCCAAATCAGCGTACCATTGAGGTCAGAGCTACCTGTCACTATGATCCAGCAGTTCATCAGTTCCTCTGGTACCCCAGTCAGCAGCACTGTTGATATTCCAGTGCACCATTTATCCAGTTCACACATGATCCGCTCAGCAGTATGTCCCAGATTTTGTGTCCCCTCTGGACACTTATGATGTACACAGTGGTTATCTATGTATCTTACAGGTCCCCCTTTTTTCGGGCCTCACAGTTATGTTTATGTATCTTGATACGAGCATGGGTATGCCCGCCTCGTCCATATATTGAGATTATTCCTCAGTCAGTATTTGAGGTCATGTATATTTCAGGTCCCCATTTTTGGACCCCATTGTTATTATGTTATATCCTGATACGAGCATGGGAATGCCCGCCTCGTCCATATGATCAGATGATTCCTCATCCATTATTGAGGTTATGTACTTTTAGTTCTTGCAGTTGTTCGGGATCGTTGTTCCGGGCTCCAGTTTGTTTCTTCTCTTCTCTCCACTCCCAAGGAAAACGATTCATGACTTATGATGTCCATCGGCCATACGATGAGCTCCTGCCCTCGCACATCAGGGGGCAATCTGTTAACACCCAAAAAGTGCTCACTAGCTCATTTACCACATTATATGACTCATTTGTCCATTTTCCTACCATATTTCCATTAAAAATCCCAAAAAACCCATTAAAAAGCCTCCAAAAGGCCTAAAATGCCTCCAAAAGGCCAAAAAAACCCTCAAAATAGCCTAAAAAAGGCTAAAAAACCCCCTTTTCCTCCAAAAATAGCAAAAATCCCCTAAAAAGGGAATAAAAAATATAAAATAATGAGGAAAGGAGGAAAAAACCCTATACAGCTGCCTAAAACCATGTGTTTCCCAAAACCATGGGTCAGCAATCCACCACCAAAAAACTATAAATAGGTGATGGAGATCCCTTATTCGATATCCACAATCACAAGCACCCTTACTCTGCCAAAATCTCTCTCGAAACCCTAGTTCACCTTTGAACTATTTTCACCTTGAGAGCCACCTTTTGGCCCATTCCCATCATTGGAGAAGGAGAAGGAGCATCTTGAAGCTTGGAGCATCCTCTTGGACACTGCAAAGGGCTTCATCAAACCTTGACACTCAAGGTAACATTAATAGAAAAAGTCATTCTTTTCATTTGATGTTTATGTTTCATGTAATATTTTAGAAGTAATTTAATTGTTGTTTTAGCTTAATTAGTTTAATATACTGAACTGCTACTAAGGAGTCCATTCTCCTTAGTAGGTGCTCATTTGCACAAGCTAGGGGTAAAACCCTAGCTACAGTAATATCATTAACAATTCCGGTAGCTAGGACCTGTTGAGGATCTTTAAAATCCTTGATTACAACTTGGTGAGGTGTAAAGATCACAGTTTTACCTTCACCAGAATGAGTGATCTGATAGACTGATAACAAATTGCAGGAAATTCTTGGAACACATAGTACATCACTAAAATGACCATTATCTACTGGAACTGTTCCAGCTCCTACAACACTTAGAGATCTATCATCACCAACAAATATTTGTTTGGTGTTATAGTCATGCATAGTAGAAAAGATGGCTTGATCCTTAGCCATATGATAAGATGCTCCAGAATCAATGAGCCATTTATTTGAAGTAGAAGAAGAAGATGCATTATAATAATAACCAGAAGCACAAAGTACATGTCCATGAGAGGCAGATTCTGAAGGCGAATCTAGGCTGATGTGGTGCTTCTTCATTGCTGCTTCCAAGGCTGCCATCTTCTTGAAACACTTAGATTCATCATGATTATCTTTTCCGCAATAGTTGCAATGACGCTCAGTCTTCTTGCCTTTTGGCTTGGATCCTTTGTCATTTTTTAAAGAAGGAGCTGACTGAGAGGTTTTGGGACCCTTGTTTGACTTATTATTGCGAAAATTTTGTTTCTTGGGAGGCTTGGACTTTTCTTTCTGTTGGGACAATAAGGTTTTCCTAGATGTATCTGCATTGTTGATTATTCTAAGATGAATGAGTTTATCTTGTTCTCTAATCAAGGAATCACAAAAGGATTCAAGAATAGGCTCTTGATAGCTAGCTGCATTCAAGGATTCTATCATGGAGTAAAATGTAGATACAAAAACAGAATATGCAGGTCCAAGTTTGGAAAGAATATGATAAATGCATTGTTTGTCTTCCCTCTTAATCTTACATTCTGTACATAAGAGTTTAAGAGTTTTGTATTTAGATAAATAATCTTGAATGCATGAAAAGTCACTTGTATTTAAAGAAATCAACTCATTTTCGAGTTGGTGACCTCGAATTTCATTGTGTTTACCAAACACAGATTCCAACTTGTCCCAAGCAGCATCAGGTTCATCAATTCCAGATATGTGGAATCGCAAATCAGTAGAGATTGACATCCCAATCAATCCACAAGCTTCATCACATCTATTTTCCCATTTTATTTTCTTATCATCATCAGTGGGTTTTGTTTATTTCCCTGAGGTAATTCTAAAAAGTCTCCTACTTCATAGAACATCCTCCATATGAGATTTCCATGAGAAATAGTTGGAACTGTTAAGTAGAATATCACAAGGGGCGGCCATATTTGTAAATTAATGGTTGTAAAAGCAGAAATCAATAGTCTGGATGTGAAGAGCTAAAAAAAAATAGGCGGTTTAAAAAAAAACGGCACTGAAAACTGACTCTGTATGATGAAGTTATGCTTGAACAAAGAAACTGTTGAAGATGTCCCCAATAGTGATGTGGCAGCTAGAGAATGTCCATCAAAAAAAAGAACCCCCATCTTCCCAAGATGAACCTTTTGACAATCACTTTACAAGAAAGTTGCTTTAAGTGAACCACTTTTGTAAAATAAGTGATTTCACTTTTACAATGATATTACTTTTAAATAGTGCAACAATAAAAAAAACTTAAGTGACTCACTTGTATTTTTATTTTTTATTATTTAAGTGAGATGCAAAAGTAACTTGAAAATAGAAATTGCATACACTTTTTCTTTTAAAAGTAACTTCCTAAGACTTGAACTCAAGACCTATTAAGGAATAAAGCAACTTTGAACCAAGTGAGCTAGATTAAAAGGTATGTAAAATATTGGAATGAGGAAGGGGGCTTTTTTTTTTTAACTCTTCTTGCTCGGTTTGCGTGCTTGCCCTTTTTCTTGCAAAACATTCCACAAATCGAAACAAAAAAAAAAAATTCCACACTTGTGGAGTTAGATCTCGTTAGCTTTCCCGAAAAGTCTACGTTTTCTCTCTGTTTCTAATTTGCCGAGATCGCACAAGGTGCACGGCAAAGAGCATACCCAGCCGAGAAAAACCCTTTCCCTTTCTATTTCTGATTTGTCGAGATCCCTCAAGGTGCACGGCAAAGAGCATACGCAAATAGGAAAGCAACAATCCAAACCCAAAAAAAATCTAACAATAAAAAATGATAAAATATGAGATTTTTTTTCTTTTAAAAATAGAAAATAAAAAATGCGTCATTGTAGCATTATACCTTCAGATCTGATGAAATACGCGTTTCTGGAGCAACCGGGAATCATTTTCGATCAAATGAAAACTATTGCCTAATGGAAACGATGCTCTGGACACAATGGAACACCTCCCATAGCCCAAAAATGCACAAAAATACCAGAACTAGAAACCCTTTCGAGTTTCGGCAACAGCAGTTCAAGATCTAGATCATAACCGGAAGCGGCACTTCATAAAAGCTCTGATACCATGTCCGGGTACACAGGGTACTACCAAAGGACCGAACACCAAGAGAAACCACTTCACACAAACAGATCACAGACACACCAATGTTTTGACGTGGTTTAAACCCTCTTGAGGGAAACACTCCACGGCCCCAGCCAAATGGCTTCTACAGGACAATTTATTATGCAAAGAAAGAAAGTTACAAATGAGCTTCTCATAATCGATCAACTAAACAATGACCCTCCATTCTCTTTAAATAGATATCATGGACCAATCAAGTGTTAAGCCACGGATCAAGGTTAGGTTTGATCTAAGAGAAGTTGAGCCATCGGATCACTCAATGTCGGGAACATATCGTGACCGTCGGATTAAGTATTTACAAATGCATACTAATGCATACTAAAGAAACACACTATCCCTAACGGATATATTACATAAGTTGATCTTAACTAACTCCTAAGTTTCTAAATATCCTAACAAAAAGTTATTTCCTCCCTATGTTGATCCACATACTGCTTTTTGTTGATTTTGGGCAACCTACAAATTGTCTTTTAGAAGCTTCAAAATCTCTTGACTTTCCTCAATCCAATCAGTGGCTTTTGGAGCTCTACTATCACCAAAACTTTTCTCAAAAAAGGTGAGTGCTTCATAACCATAAATTGATTTGAAAGGAGACATGCCAATGGACGTATGGAAGGTAGTATTGTAGCAAAACTCACCCAAATGGAGCCTTTTAACCCATGTTTTTTGCTGCTTACCAACATAGTTCCTCAAGTATCCCTCCAACCATTGGTTCATTCTTTTTATTTGTCCATCAGTTTGAGGATGATAGCTTGTGCTTGTATTCAATTGAGTTCCCACAAACTTGAAGAGTTCTTTCCAAAATGCACTCATAAATATGTTATCCCTGTCACTCACAATATTCTTGGGAAGTCCATGCAATCTGAAAATTTCTCTAAAGAATACATCATCCACTTGTGCAGCAGTATAAGATGATGTAATATCAAATAAATGATCAAATTTGGTGAGTCTATCCACCACAACATAAATACAAGCCTTACTCAAATCCTTGGGAAAACCTGTGATGAAATCCATTGAGATGCTTTCCCATTTTTGTTGTGGAATGGGAAATGGTTGTAATAGACCAACAAGATGTGTATGTTTAGATTTGTTTTGCTGACAAATCTTGCATTCATTCACATATTTTAGAACATCTTCTTTCATCCCTTTCCAAGAGAACCTTTTCCTTAATTGCCTATATGTTTTGAAAAAACCAGGGTGTCCTGCTAAAGGAGAATCATGAGCTTCCTTCAAAATATTGTGCTTTAGATTCAAACCATGAACCAAGTATATTATGTCCTTATAGTAGATTAGTCCATTCAAAATATTGTACCTATCATCACCTTTGACCCTATCTAACACATCACAAGCAAAACTATCTTTGGCATACTCAACTATTAGCATATCTTTCCAATCTTTCGAAATGTCCATAAGGGAAAATGATGGTATTCTAGATAATGCATCTGCTACAATATTATTCCTCCCTTTTACATATTCAATGTCAAAATCAAAAGCTTGGACTTTTCTTACCCACTTTTGTTTCCTTTCATTAAGGTCCTTTTGTGCGAGAAAATGTTTCAAACTGTTATGATCAGTTTTGACCACAAACTTGTTTCCCACCAAGTATTGCCTAAACTTGGCCAAGGCATGCATGATGGCCAACATTTATTTGTCATAAATGGAGTATATATTCTCATGTGGCTGCAATTTCTACTCTCAAAGGCTATGGGGTGTTGATTCTCCTTTAGGACCTCCCCTATTCCTTCTCCTGATGCATCGCATTCCAAAACAAATGGTTTGGAAAAATCAAGTAATGGAAGTATTAGAAAACTACTCATTACCTCTTTCATTCTTTGGAAATCATTTTCAGCCTCTTCATCCCATTTGAAAGCATCTTTGTTTTTCAAATCAGTAAGTGGTGCAGTCAATTTGGAGAACCCCTTCACAAACTTTCTATAGTAAGTGCATATTCCAATGAAGCCTCTCAATTCTGTGATGTTTTTGGGTGATGGCCATTGAAGAATAGCCCTTATTTTTTCCAAGTGCGCCTTCACTCCATCTTTCCCAATGATGTTCCCAAGATATAAAACTTCTTTCAACCCAAATTCACACTTGGACAACTTAGAAAACAAAGATTGTTCATGCAAAAATTTCAAGACAACTTCTAGATGGTTCAAGTGCTCCTCCCATGTTTTACTGTAAATCAAAATATCATCAAAGAAAACCAAAACAAACTTACGAATATGCTTGCAAAATATTTTGTTCATGCATGATTGAAATGTGGTTGGATTATTGGTCAAACCAAAAGGCATGACAAGAAACTCGAAATGGCCATAGTGACATCTGAAAGTTGTTTTCTGCACATCCTCCTCCTTCATTCGAAATTGATGGTAACTAGATCTAAGATCAATTTTGGAGAAGAATTTTTCTCCATGTAGCTCATCCATGAGCTCATATATTCTAGGGATGGGTGATCCAGGTGGATATCGGTGGCGACCCACCTCTTCCAACTGGCTCAAAATAGTCTTCTGGCAATTTTGGTAATTTACTATTTTTAGCAGTTTTTTGGGTCCTGAACTTTCGGAGCTATTTTGAGGCCCTAAATGACGTTTTTGGGGGAATATTTCTCAAATAATGTCCCCATTCATATATTTTAGCGTATTCCTTGGATAGTTCTTTCCAACGAGCTATCGTGCACCCCAAACGGAGATCGTATGCCAAAGTTACGCCCCTAGGAAGTTGATACACCAAACTACCCAAAACAGGGTCCACAAAACTGTTGGCTTTTCATCTTCTGGGGTTAGGGTTTTGGATTTTGGGTATTGTAAAAAGCACTTCAGGGCCTCATTGTATTCATCTTGGCATGAATGAGCACAGTGGCCACATCTCTTCTCAGAGATAGCTACTACCACTCTAGCTGTTGTATTTTACAATCTGTTCTATTTCCGCTATTTAATATAATATGTGTTTACTGTATCGCTATGTTCTCTGCAATATATCTATGTATTTGATTATGTATATGCTATTTTATTTCGTTCCCACATAAATCTGGATCAATGGGATATCTATTCTTAATTTTCTTCTTGTTTAGAGCTCTAAAATCAATTCACATCCTCAAGGTCCCATCATTTTTCTTCACCAAAACAACTGAAGAATCATAGGGAATAGAGCTTGGTCTAATGAGCCCCAATTCCAAGAGCTCTTGGATACCCTTCTCAATCTCATCTATGAAATTTTTGGGGTATCCATATGGTGGTATTTGTATAGGTGAAGTACCCACCTCCAAAGTAATGTTTTTCTCAACTCCTCTATCAGGTGGCCTTCCAGGAGGAAGGTCTCTGAAAACCTTTTCATATTTGTGTAGTAGATGCCTTATCTCCCTTGGATGTTCTGAAATATTTATTTTTGGCTTGGTGGAAGAGATGCAACATTCAGCATCCCATTCAATATCCCCATGCCTCAATATGGACCTCATACTTTGGGAGGACACTACTTGATTCGAATAGGTATGCATTCCTCTCACTACCCTTTGTTTTCCTTCCGAATCTTTGAATCTCATTTCAGGGATTTGATAGTTCATTGTATGTTCCCCTGTATAGTACAGCCATTGCACTCCCAAGACCACATTAGTATCAGCAACACCAACCACATAAAAGCTGTCAAAAAATGTGTAATTACCTATGGTGAGTTGTAGCTTTGGAATCCATGTTTTTCACTCCATAGTATTGTGACCTGGAATTATGACTATGAATCCATCGAATGGTTCAGTAGGTAGATTTATCCTCTCCACCATGGTTGCATCAATGAAGTTATGTGTGTCTCCTCCATCTACCAATACCGAAACCCTTTGTCCTTGTACCACTCCCTTACATCGAATGGTGTGAAAACAAGGCACTCCTGAAAGCACTTCCATTCTCCCTTTTTCAGGTAAGGGATGATCTTCTTCTGTTTCGTCATATACTTCCTCTTGGGATGAAAGATGTTCTTATTCCTCCATGTCCCCTTCACCTTCATCCTCATCAGAAAATACTTCAATGCATTTTGCTTTCCCCTTAGAACATTTATGCCCTAGTACCCATGGTTGAAAGCATGTGTAACATAGTCTATTTATTATGAGTTCTTCTTTGCTTCGTCCCTCTTTCTTGTCCTTTCCAAATGTATATTTTTTCCATGGATTCTTATCAAATCTGTACTTGGAAGGAAAGTTGGTATTGGGAGGATACCTTGTCTTGGGTAGCACATTTTGCAGATCTCTTGCTAAGTTCATGGCATCTTTCAATGAGGTAGATTTGTGGGCCTTAACTAAAACCTTCAAAGGTTCATTCAAACCTTCAGTAAAGATCAATACTAATCCAACCATAGATATATCAACCACACTAACTGATAATTTTGGAAATTCTAACGTGTACTCATCCGGTGTTCCACCTTGCTTCAACTGTGCTAGTTCTTTGAAAGGAATTCCAGGGTCTTTTTGCTCAAATATTTCCAATACCCTACTAACAAATTCTTCATATGTTATAACCTGATCATGTTCCAAGGTTTTAATCCTATGGAACCACCAAACATTGTCTTCTCCTTCAAGATGCAAAATAGCCATTTTTAGAGCATCCTCTTCAACCATTGGATTTAGATGAAAATACACATCTAATTTTTCTATCCAATTATTTGCAGAACTTTGAGATGAGCCAGCAAAGGTAGGAAGGGGCATTTTATCTATGGCATAATTCAATTCTTTATTTTGAAAAGGATTTCTATTACATCCTCTCATTTTGATCTTGTTTGAGACAATAAAGAATTGATCAAATGGTAATGTCCTTCTACAATATTCACTCAACTCTTTCCATTCTTCTAGAACTTCCTTCATGCCAAATGGAGTGTTAGGATCTTCTTTGGGCTCAATAAACTTAGGTGTGGTATCTCTTTTTTAGCTCTGAAATTCATGAGGTTGATTATGAGGCCCTGTCCTTGAGAAAATGCTTCCACCCACTGTCTTCTTTGCCTCACTAGAGGAACTGTTGTTGCCTCCCATGGCCAATTTGCTACCAATTTGACTAGCCATCAATTCGAACCCTTGCATTATATGCCTTGTCATATATTCAAAAAATGGTTTCATGAATTTCCTAAAATCCTCTTTCTCCTCCATATCAGAAGTTCCTTTCTCATCCTTAGCCATAGTCTCAACAGAATACGCCTCTTCTCCTTTTTCGTCTTCACCAAAGGTACTTTCAGTTTCTGTTTATAAGGGTGGGGGATGACTTCTTGACCTCATAAATGGTCACCCAAACCAAGTGCAAGGACCATGCTTTGATACCACTTGTAGTGTCCCTTTTGATAAATTTGGAAAAAATGGGAAAAATTGCAATTGTTTGTCAATTTGACCCTTAGACTAGTGAAGACTCCAATGCTCCCAAATGGCTCCAAATCCTTCAAAATTGGGTCTGCATGTGTTTGAAAGGTAATGCATGTATTTGAAAGGTAATAATAAATGAAAATTATGCTTATAGATTCTTTGAAACTCTCAAAATACTTCTGCAACATTCATTTAACTTCAGTAGGAATTGGAGAATTTTAATAGCAAATTCGAGGTTCAAACCCCCAAGGGTAGAGGTCACTAATGGCTTTCCAAATGCAGTAAAAAACTACCAAATTTTAGAACATAGGAATGTATTAGTTAAATAACTTCAATGGGAACCTAAATGCGTCATTAATCAGTTCCTAAAGGCTGTTTCATCTCCCATAAATCAGAGGTTTGTAGACATGTCTTCACATAGGGGAAAAGCTAGGAAAGTCCACCACTTGTTATGAATTTCGCGATTTAGGTTCCAAAGACTTATGAAATGCATATGAAACTTCTTCGGGACATTAATGGCTCTGCATACATCAAAAAAATCACATATATTGACTAATACAAATTGAAATAAATCAACTTCAAGCTATCACAACAAGATATAGGGAAAATGGCACCATTTATAAATTGTTTGGTATTTTTACATAGTTTCACTTGGTATTTCGACCTAAGAATATTCTGAACATCAAATACAGAGTAAATATATCATATTAAAATTAAATGGTGTATCTTAGGCTCTCCCAAAGAGATCATCATCTCACCATGTGCACCCTTCCTCCAAGAGCCAAGATATGAAGAGAAATGTGAGAGAGAGATGGGAACAAGTTGAAGAAGAAAAGATCACGAGCTTCCCTATAGCTTCAACCTACAACAAAGGAATCCATTGTAGTTCCAAATGAAAGGTCTAAATGGACTCTCCAATGTCCAATTAGGATGGGAATATTTCACCCTCGAAATTGGTACTAAGGCAAGTTAGTAGAGTAAGCACTCCACGATCATGGACAAGATATGCTCTCCAATTTGCAAAATGAGAAATGATCAAAATCCAATATACTTATTAGTTCTTATTTTTTATTACCTTCCCAAGCCTTCCATGGTTCTAATTCCCTCCATGAGCTTCATTCCAACTTGAATTGGGAAGAGATTCCAATGTATGTCACTTGTCCATCAATTTTTAGCCTCCCTCTTAAATCAATTCAAATGGAGGACTATTTGGCTGACCTAAATCCCTTGTGTGCCCTCTTGGAGGCTATTTTTAGCCATGACATGTCATAGATGTCAGATGTCATCAATCAGGTCTGATATTTATCATAAGTGTCATAGCATCTTCATCATTGGTGTCATAGAAGCTAGGGAATCTAGCCCAAGTGTCCCAATACCTCCAAGATGCCTCTTCCTCTTCCATGGGAATTAATATTCCTCTCAAATTAGACCCTCATTGAGTCATTCCAAATATTATTCTCTTCCAACTCCCCCAAGAACGTTAGACTCCACCTTGTATTCGAATGTGTGAGAATAGGATGCCATGTGGCATGGGTAATCTTGCTTGTGTGGGCCCCACACCTCCAATGTGCCCTCATGACCAAGTGCCACCTTATTTTCCTATATTAAATATTTATTTATCCCTCATTTAGTATATTTTTGTCAAGCTAATGTCCATTTGGTTTTTTATAGTTCCCTTATTCCAAATCTAATGTTTCCACCCCAACCTAGGAAACTAGTAGATTGGTGAAAATTTCCCTTCTTGAGATTTATTTGAATGAGGACATTACAGTCCTCCCCACCCAAGATTGCTTTCCCTCAAGAAATTCCAAATTAGGATGCTGCAAAAAAATTTCCTCTTCCCATGTGGCATCCTCACTTGGCAAATCTTTCCATTGTACCAAGTACTCCCTTATGGTTCTGCTCCTCAATTTCCTTTCTCTTGCCTTCAATTTTTTTTATGGAATAAGTATGAGTTGTCCTTCATCATCTAATGGAGGGAGGGTTTAAGAAATATATATTTTCTGACCAATAGCCTTCTTAAGAAAATAAACATGAAATACATTGTGTATTTTTCTACCTTCCGGAAGTTCCAACTCATAAGCCACCTCCCCAACTTTTCGAACTACCTTATATGGACCATAATACCTTGGTTTGAGCTTTTCTGATCCTTTCTCTGATCCAGGTCATGTCCAGGAAGCACGAGGGGGACAACAATTCGATTGAATGAGTCGGCTCTGTTATGGCGGAAGCTTAATGACAGAATGAGCAGAAGCAGGATTACACTACATAGATAAGCACAAATACGCATAGACAATATGCAGGAATGTGAATTGTTCTTCTCTATTAGTTATAAATAGATAGATTGATGTATATTACAATATTATACATGCGAATTGTTCTTCTATTCTTCTGAGATGCTTGGGTTCCTTCCAGTTACATTCAGTTACAAAGAAGAAGTTAGAATGGTTCAACCGTTACAGTCAACTGATCAATTCAATTCTTTATTTTGAAAATGATTTCTATTACATCCTCTCATTTTGAGCTTGTTTGAGACAATAAAGAATTGATCAAATGGTAATATCCTTCTACATTATTCACTCAACTCTTTCCATTCTGCTAGAACTTCCTTCATGCAAAATGGAGTGTTAGGATCTTCTTTGGGCTCAAGAAAATTAGGTGTGGTAGCTCTTTTTGAGCTCTGAAATTCATGAGGTTGAATATGAGGCCTTGTCCTTGAGAAAATTCTTCCACCCACTGTCTTCTTTTCCTCACTAGAGGAACATTTGTTGCCTCCCATGGCCAATTTGCTACCAATTTGACTAGTCGTCAATTCGAACCCTTGCATTATATGCCTTGTCATATATTCAAAAAATGGTTCCATGAATTTCCTAAACTCCTCTTTCGCGTCCATATCAGAAGTTCCTTTCTCATCCTTCTCCATAGTCTCAACAGAATACACCTCTTCTCCTTCTTCATCTTCACCGAAGGTACTTTCAATTTTTGTTTATGAGGGTGGGGGATGACTTCTTGACCTCATAAATGGTCACCCAAACCAGGTGCAAGTACCATGCTCTGATACCACTTGTAGTGTCCATTTTTATAAATTGGGAAAAATTGCAATTGTTTGTCAATTTGACCCTTAGACTAGTGAAGACTCCAATGCTTCCAAATGGCTCCAAATCCTTCAAAATTGGGTCTGAATGTGTTTTAAAGGTAATAATAAATGAAAAGTATGCTTATGGATTCTTGGGAACTCTCAAAATACTTCTGCAACATTCATTTAACTTTAGGAGGAATTGGAGAATTTTACTAGCAAATTCAAGGTTCAAACCCCCAAGGGTAGAGGTCACTAATGGATTCCCAAATGCAGTAAAAACCTCCAAAATTTCAGAACATAGGAATGTATTAGTTAAATAACTTCAATGGGAACCCAAATGCATCATTAATCAATTCCTAAAGGCTTCTACAACTCCCATAAATCAAACGTTTGTAGACATGTCTTCACATAGGGGGAAAAGCTAGGAAAGTCCACCACTTGTTATGAATTTCGAGATTTAGGTTCCAAAGAATTATGAAATGTGTATGAAACTTCTTCAGGAAATTAATAGCTCTCCATACATCAACAAAATCACATATATTAACTAATACAAATCGAAATAAATCAACTTCAAGCTCTCACAACAAGATATAGGGAAAATGGCACCATTTATAAATTGTTTTGTATTTTTACATAGTTTCACTTGGTATTTCGACCTGAGAATATTCTAAAAATAAAATATAGAGTAAATATATCAGATTGAAAATAAATGGTGTATCTTAGGCTCTCCCAAAGAGACCATCATCTCACCATGTGCGCCCTTCCTCCAAGAGCCAAAATATGAAGAGAAATGTGAGAGAAAGATGGGAACAAGTTGAAAAAGAAAAGATCACAAGCTGCCCTATAGATTCAACCTGCAACAAAGGACTCCATGGTAGTTCCAAATGAAAGGTCTGAGTGGACTCTCCAATGTCCAATTAGGATGGGAATCTTTCACCCTTGAAATTGGTACTAAGGCAAGTAGAGTAAGCACTCCACTATCATGGACAAGATATGCTCTCCAATTTGCAAAATGAGAAATGATCAAAATCCAATATACTTATTAGTTCTTGTCTTTTATTAGCTTCCGAATCCTTCCAAGGTTCGAATTCCCTTTGTGAGCTTCATTCCAACTTGAATTGGGAAGAGATTCCAATGTATGTCACTTGTCCATCAATTTCTAGCCTCCCTCTTCAATCAATTCGAATGGAGGACTATTTGGCAGCCCTAAATCCCTTGTGCGCCCTCTTGGAGGCTATTTTTAGCCCTGACATGTCATATATGTCAAATTTCATCAATCAGGTCTGATATTTGTCATAAGTGTCATAGCATCTTCATCATTGGTGTCATAGAATCTAGGGAATCTAGCCCAAGTGTCCCAATACCTCCAAGATGCCTCTTCCTCTTCCATGGGGATTAATATTCCTCTCAAATTAGACCCTCACTGAGTCATTCCAAGTATTATTCCCTTCCAATTCCCCCAAGAATGTTAGACTCCACCTTGTATTCGAATGGGTGGGAATAGGATGCCATGTGGCATGGGTAATCTTGCTTGTGTGGGCCCCACACCTCCAATGTTCCCTCATGACCAAATGCAACCTTATTTTCCTATATTAAATATTTATTTATCCCTTATTTAGTATATTTTTTTCAAGCTAATGTCCATTTGGTTTTTTATAGTTCCCTTGTTCCAAATCTAATGTTTCCACCCCAACCTAGGAAACTAGTAGATTGGTGAAATTTTCCCTTCTTGAGATTTATTTGAATGGGGACATTACAGTCCTCCCCACCCAAGATTGCTTGCCCTCAAGCAATTCCAAATTAGGATGCTGCAAAAAAATTTCCTCTTCCCATGTGGCATCCTCACTTGGAAAATATTTCCATTGTACTAAGTACTCCCTTATGGTTATGCTCCTCAATTTCCTTTCTCTTGCCTTCAAATTGTTTTTTGGAATAAGTATGAGTTGTCCTTCATCATCTAATGGAGGGAGGGTTTCTGAAACAGATATTTTCTAACCAATAGCCTTCTTAAGGAAAGAAACATGAAATACATTGTGGATTTTTCTACCTTCCGGAAGTTCCAACTCATAAACCACCTCCCCAACTTTTCGAACTACCTTATATGGACCACAATACCTTGGTTTGAGCTTTTCTGATCCTTTCCCTAATCTAGGTCATGTCCAAGAAGCACAAGGGGGACAACATTTCGATCGAATGAGTCGGCTCTATTATGGCGGAAGCTTAATGATAAAATGAGCAAAAGCAGGATTACACTACACAAATAAGCACAAATACACTTAGACAATATGCAGGAATGTGAACTGTTCTTCTCTATTAATTGTAAAAAGATAGCTTGATGTATGTTACAATATTATACATGCTTATATAGAATTATGAGATGCTTGGGTGCCTTCCCGTTACGTTCAGTTACAAAGAAGAAGTTAGAATGGTTCAACAGTTCAACCGTTATAGTCAATTGGAAGATAGAGAGACAGTCTATCGAAGTTCGACAATCACTGGTCACATATCAACGCTTCCTGTAGATGTCACGAACAGTGAGGTTGCTGAACATGTCAAAGGTGTGAATGTGTCAAGGTGTGTTGAAGTCAATACTCGTCAGATTTGTGTCGAATTCGAAACCTTTCAGACTGGAAACTTGTCGAGTGGAAGTCGTGTCGAAGTTGTATCGACGTCAATGACTTGCCAACTGCGATGTGGATCAGACCTCCTTCCTTAAGAAACAATGGACCCCATTGTTTGCTCGCGAAGGTGAGGAAAATTGTCGGTCAATTCAGTAATAGAGTACCACTTTCCTTGAGATGGGAGATGGGAAGATTTGGCAACCTGAAAGAAGGGGATTGTGTTCATCCTTGTAAGGCGTACTTGTCGTCCCACGATGGTGTTGCAAGGAATAGGATCCTGAACATATGGATGGATGTCTTCGGGTTCTGCTATTTGCAAGTCGTTTTGTTCCAAAAAGGGTGCATGGTATGGTCGAAGTAGATCCACGTTGAATACTAGATGCAAATCCAGCCATGAAAGAATGTCAAGCTGGAAATCATTTTCGCCAATCTATCGAAAAATACTGTACGGACCATATCGCAAAGGTTTTAACTTCTTGAATGGACCAGTGAAGCTCTCCTTCTTAAGATGTAACCAGACCTTATCCCCAATTTGAAATGTATGAGGAATACGATGCTTGTCATGTCGGGCCTTAGCTTTCTCGTTTTCTCTATGCAACATATCCTATGCTTGTCGCTGGATGTCGCAAATATGTTCTCAAAACTTGACTGCTTTGTCAACTTCTCGCTGGTTGTAGTCGGTGTCGGAGTTCGCCTGTGTCGAGTAACTAATCAAGTCGATAGGCGCCGAGGGTTGAAATTCATAATAGATCTCAAATGGACTCTTTCCTATATAGTTGTGCTAAGCATGATTGTACATGTGTTGTATGTATGGAATACTTTCATCCCATGTGCGTCGATGCTTGTGGTTGTACATGCGAAGCAGTTGTATGACCAAGCGATTAACAAATTTCGTCTGTTCGTCGGTCTGAGGATGGAAACCTGTTGACAATGAGAGTCGTGTGTCCAGTTGTTTCCATAGGGTCTTCCAAAAGATGCTGACGGATCTGGAATCTCGATCGAAAATAATGGTTGTGGGTAAACCAAAGTGTTTCCAAACATGTGTAAAGAATATTTGAGCGGTCTGATGCGTTGTCGTGGTCTTCTTACATGGTATGAGAATTGTCATCTTGGAAAATTGTTTGAATACTACTAATATCGCGTCATGCTGATGTCTGGTAGTGTGATAACCCGTCAATTAGTCCATAGAAACAGATTCCCATGGTCGACTAGGAACTGGTAGAGGTGTGTACAATCCCTGTCGTCGATTAGGCGGTTTAGCAATGGCACAAACCATGCATGATCGAATGTACTTGTTGACATCAGATTTAAGTGTATTCCAAAAGAAATACTTTTGCATAATAGCAAGTGTCTTTGCTACTCCAAAGTGTCTTGTAGTCTTGTTGTAGTGCGCATCCCAAATGAGCTGATGTCGGTGCTCACTGGTCGATACACAAAGCTGTACAAGCTTGTATATCAAGGTGTCTTTCAAGAAGTAGTCGGAGGTCGATGACTTGTTAGTCTGTAACTATTGGTAGACTGCTAAGAAAATTTTGGTGATAGTAGAGCTCCAAAAGCTAAGGATTGGATTGAGGAAAGTCAAGAGATTTTGAAGCTTCTAAAATACAATTTGCAAGTGGTCGAAAATCAACAAAAACAGAATGTGGATCAACATAAGGAGGAAAGAAATTTTCAAGTGAATGATTTGGTATATTTGAGTCTACAACCATATAAACAAACCTCCTTAAAAGGGAATGATCCACATCGCATTTGGCAAGTCATCGACGTCAATACAACTTCGACAATTTTCAACTTCAACTCAACAAGTTTCCAGTTCGACAAGTTCTGAATTCGACACAACTCTGACGAGTCTTGACTTCGACACATTCGCACCTTCGACATGTTCATCAACCTCAAAGTTTGTGACATCGACAAGCAGCGTTGACATGCGACCAGCGACTTTCGAACTTCGACAAACTGTCTATCTGTCTTCCAGTCGACTGTAATGGTTGAACTGTTGAACCATTCTAACTTCTTCTTTGTAACTGAACGTAACGGGAAGGAACCCAAGAGTCTCAGAATTCTATATAATCATTTATAATATTGTAACATACATCAATCTATCTATTTACAACTAATAGAGAAGAAAAGATTGCATTCCTACATATTGTATGTGTGTATTTGTGCTTATATGTGTAGTGTAATCCTGCTTGTGCTCATTCTATCATTAAGCTCCCGCCATAACAAATCTGACTCATTCGGTTGAACTATTGTCCCCCTCGTTCTTCCTGGACACGACCTAGAAGGATTCCATGTGCCAAATTTGGTGAGCCTATCCACCACAACATAAATACAATCCTTACCCAAAGTCTTGGGAAAACCTGTGATGAAATCTATTGAGATGCTTTCCCATTTTTGTTGTGGAATGGGAAATGGTTGTAATAGACCAGAAGGATGTGTATGTTCAGATTTGTTTTTTTGACATATCTTGCATTCATTCACATATTTTAGAACATCTTCTTTCATCCCTTTCCAAGAGAACATTTGCCTTAATTTCCTATATGTTTTGAAAAAACCAAGGTGGCCTGCTAAAGGAGAATCATGAGCTTCCTTCAAAATATTTTGCTTTAGATTCGAACCATGAACCAAGTATATTATGTTCTTATAGTAGATTAGGCCATTCAAAATCTTGTACCTATCATCACCTTTGACCCTATCTAACACATCACAAGCAAAACTATCTTTGGCATACTCAACTATTAGCATATCTTTCCAATCTTTCGAAATGTCCATAAGGGGAAATGATGGTCTTCTAGATAATGCATCTGCTACAATATTATTCTTCCCTTTTACATATTCAATTTCAAAAATCAAAATCTTGGACTTTGCTTACCCAATTTTTGTTTCTTTTCATTAAGGTCCTTTTGTGTGAGAAAATGCTTCAAACTGTTATGATCAGTTTTGACCACAAACTTGTTTCCCACCAAGTATTTCCTATACTTGGCCAAGGCATGCATGATGGCCAACATTTCATTGTCATAAATGGAGTAGAGCTTCTCATGTGGCTGCAATTTTCTGCTCTCAAAATCTATGGGGTGTTGATTTTTCTTTAGGACCGCCCCTATTCCTTCTCCGGATGCATCACATTCCAAAACAAATGGTTTAGAAAAATCAGGTAATGCAAGTATTAGACAACTACTCATTAGCTCTTTCATTCTTTGGAAATCATTTTCAACCTCTTCATCCCATTTGAAAGCATCCTTCTTGGTCAAATTAGTAAGTGGAGCAGACAATTTGGAGAACCCCTTCATAAACGTTCTATAGTAAGTGCATATTCCAATGAAGCCTCTCAATTCTATGATGATTTTGTGTGATGGCCATTCAAGAATAGCCCTTAATTTTTCCAAGTGCACCTTCACTCCATCTTTTCCAATTATGTGCCCAATATATAAAACTTCTTTCAACCCAAATTCACACTTGGACAACTTAGCAAACAAAGATTGTTCATGCAAAATTTTCGAGACAACTTCTAGATGGTGCAAGTGTTCCTCCCATGTTTTACTGTAAATCAAAATATCATCAAAGAAAATTAAAACAAACTTACGGAGCTAATGTCCATTTGGCGTTATAGTTCCCTTATTCCAAATCTAATGTTTCCACCCCAACCTAGGAAACTAGTAGATTGGTGGAATTTTTCCTTCTTGAGAATTATTTGAATGGGGACATTACAAAGAAACCATGAACAAGGCCTAGACTGCACCAACCCTTAAATTGGTTGGATTTTTGGTATCCGCAGGTTTAGAACCGAACTTGTGACCATTCATCTTAGGGGTGTCTTGATCATCACTCGCCACCAACTATTCTACATCTCACTAATTAAACTATATATAATTTCAAAAGTTAGTTAAATATACAAATTTTAAGTAGATGTGACTAAGAAATAAGAATAATTTTTAAACATTTACTATATTTTAATCGAGAGTGTGACATCTATCTAATTGAAAGTACAAAATTGGTTAATCATAGTCTTATATCACACAGTACTTCCAATTTTTTTATGACAATACATATTGACATTACAAAACAAGTTTTCATGCTAAAAAATCAAGTTTTCAAACCAATTCAGGTACCTCTAGAGTGGTCGGAGTGGTATCATCTAATGGAGATAGGGGTTCTTTTATTGCTAGAAATACTAGAAGAGGAGAGAATTATTATTGATTCAATTCTCCAATATCCAATAAGGTCACTTAGAATGTGAAAACGTGCCTTGTTACTATTTCTGGTAGGTGAGAAAGCTCATGTCATGCATTGGCCTCCTGAGGTTGAATTTGTGGGAGACGGTGTTGTATATCATCATGAAACTACAAAATTGAATCACCTTACCCAAATTTTAGGGTTTCCAACCTCATTTTTGTTGAGATATTGTAACTTCTAAGAATATTATATTTGTACCTTATTATTCCGAAGATGTTTCATTCCTCCATGAAGACCTTATTGTATATCCGGAGATGTTTTATTCCTACGTGGAGAATGTGGTAACTTGGGTTATTAGACTTCCCTAGTCGGGGTCAGCCATGTATGAGTCATGTGGGTCAAAGGGGTTATTAGACCACCCTAGTGGGGTCGTCCCTGCCACATTATGTTAAGTAATTAAGTTGGGGCCAACCTAGTCAATGTAAAATACAAGTCGAAGTTGTGTATAAATAGAGGAGGTGTGTTCCTCATTTAACACACACTACACTCACTTGTGAATAGCGCATAAGTGAGGGAGAGATCTGCTATGGAGGAGAAGGAGCTCATGTCTAGGGTTTACATATTTTTATTTGCTGGTCATATATATTGAGGAAGCTTTTCTGGGTTTTCTACCCCATGAGGGTTTCCCAGGATAAATCTGTGTCTCTTGTGTTTATGATGTGCTTGTTGCTCTTTCAATTATCCTGTATATGCTATTATTGTGAAATTAAATTCAATGCTGATATTTTGTCTTATCATATTGAATCTTAACATGGTATCAGAGCTAACCTGAAGGAAGGCAATGTATGGCACTTACGACACTTGCTTCACTTGCGACAATTTGAAGGTTAGGGTTTTGTATAGCAAAAACCAGTCATCGTGGAACTTTCGCTACAAAAACATTTTGGAAAAGTCTCAGGATCTAAAACCTTTACAAGTCGAATATAACATCCCCATGTACCTTTTTTCCAAAGGAATACCTCTAATTCGTTGTACTTTGTGAGTTATGATCAGTACAAGTTAGGGTTTCTGCCTCTTCCAGATCTTAGTCATAAACAGGTGACCTAGGAAAAAAGGTCACAACTTGGGCTAGGAAGCTCCAAATGAAATTTCATAAAATGTGACAGGTAGAGCACGGACTTTAGTTTCTCAGTTAACGTTTTCAGAGGCGGAAGTTGAACCAGTGACACGTGGCATGCCGTACAAGTTAGCTATCTTGTTTTATCCCATAAACAGGTCACATTGCAACACTTGGCGTAAATCTCTCTCAAAAAATCCAATTGAGGTCTGACCTATGGGGTTGGAAAGATGACAGGTTAGGCTACAACAAACCAAAGTTTCAGATACTATGGATTTGCAATTTCAGAGATGCACCAGAAACAATTAGGTGCATATTTCTGTCAAAACAGAATTGTTTTCTGAGCACCTTCATTCTTGGCTTATCACTACTACGGGAATTTAGGGTTTCGGTGAAAGTTGGAATTTTTGTAATCGGAGTCCACGGCTAAATACTACTCATCAAAATCAAAATTTAGAGACCAAGATCAAAATTTTTGGTTGGTCAGAAGAGTGTGCTTGATCAAACCCTAGTTCGGGATTTTTATTGGAAAGGTGGAAAATTAGGGCTTCTGCAAAAGTTGGAATTTTTGAAATCTGTGACCACGGCTGGAAGCTCCTCAGAAAAATCGAAGTTTAGAGCTTTGGATCGAATCTTTTGATTGGGTAGAAGGGTGGGCTTCATCAAACCCTAGTTCAAAATCCTGTCCAGAAGATCCAGAAGTTTCAAAGGCAATTTTGAGGGGTCAAATTTTGGAGATTTCAAAATTGAAGTATGCTAGCCTGATCAGCTCAGCAAGGCACATCTTTCCATCCTTTCAGAAGTTTGGAATTCAAAGTTTGAATTTTTAGGGTTTCCCTAACAAACCCTAATCCAGTTCCAGATCTAGTTTCAGCAAATCAAGTGGATTGGGTTAAAAGCAATCCTGACAGGTATGACTTGAGGAGATACATGTATGTGGTGAAATCTGTTCATGATTAAGTTTATGATATGTTTGTCTTCATGCTATTGAGGTTAGTACAATTATGATTGTTTGAAAATGAATGCATGTGAAGTGATAGAAGACATTCATTGATTAGGTGTATGACACTTATGATTGTACTAATGCACCTGTGATGTTGTATGAGGATGATGTTGTTTGCTAACAAGATACATGTACATCAAGAAAGACAAATCAAGTTCTATGACTATGATGACATGAAGACAAAGACTCATCCATAGTCATGGATAGTATAGAAACTCTTCTTACGAGGTATGTATGACTTTGTTCGACTATGCTTAACCCCTGAGATATGCAGGTTCTAGCAAAAGGTCTCTAAACCATTGAAGAGAACAAAGAAGATATTGTTTGGGTATGTTAAGACATGACCAAGCTTGATAATCCAGGTATGTTTTCCTATATCAAGTTAGAATCCTACTTTGGTAGGAGCTTAGGTAAGTATACCTATGTATGAAATAATCATGACCATACATACTTAATATTATTTAGAATTATAATGTTTTGATAATATTGAGATTATACTAATGGATGTATGTTTGTGTATGAGATCATGAGGATGACACTAGTGCGCACTTGAGCATGCATAGTGGTACAGAATGAATAGAAGATCAAGCAGGAGGCAACCACACAAACATAAAAGATAAGTATTTGAGTTGTTATTTGAATCTTTGAAATAGTAAATGATATTGCTTGTAATAGTTGTGTGCATATTTGTATTCCTAGAATATATCATGCTAAGTATAAACATTGATATAGCATTAAACAATATACTACTAATATGCATATGATTGGTAAGTTGGACAAACATTCCATTGTTGATTGTCTAGAATAAAACCTCTTTGCTGACATGCTGAGAGCTGTGCACGCTCTTGATAGTATGTTCTGGTAGAGATGGAAGGCATCTAGATAGCCACTGTATGCATATAGGATATGGAAAAGTGTTGTGCCAAAGTATTGGTCAAGATAGTTGCATAACTATGTGAATCATATTTGTATGCATAATAAGGTTATCATGTCAACATGATTTGATGATTATGAAGTATTTCTAATCATGTAATTAACTTTGATTTGTAGGTAAGATCATGAAGAATGATGAACACCGAACAAGTGATGGATGTTCAACAAGAAGACTTACAAATCAAACATACTATAGAAGGCTCGTGACTAGAAGATTCTCTTAGAAAGAGGAAGAGGATCATGACAAGATGTTTGCTCCAAGTGGCTCGATAAGACCATTCTCTTAATGGTGTAATTGAAGAAAGCTATGTACGGGCACCCAGGATCGATAGTCATTTGATGAGCTTAATGATCACCATGGGTGATGCAGATTTCAACCTTTGCTACAAGGTTGAAGATGGTGTCTATATATAGATGGCATTCTTCTATTAGATGGATGCAAGAAGTTTGAATGATCTTGAGGCTCATATCATTAGACCCATCTGACGGGAGATGTCACAGATAGATATGCAAAAGATCACTCAATGCAGAGTGTGAATGATGTTCAGTTACAGAGGGATAATTGATAGCTTCTTGAAAAGCTCAGTAAACCTGATCCGTTACGGATGATGAACCTATCATACTATTACTGTATGTGGATGATCTCTTCCTGACAGGGAATGAGAAATAGATCATGGAAAGCAAGAAGAACCTAGCTACAAAATTTGAGATGAAAGATCTCGGATTGATGCATTACTTCCTAGGTTTGGAAGTATGGCAAGGCTCAGAAGGAATCTTTCTCAACTAGGGAAAGTATGTTGTGGAAATATTGAGAAGATTTGATATGTCGGAATGTACAACCATGGCCACTCTCATGGGTTCCAACTTGAAGCTGTTAGCTGATGACTCATTAGAGTTAGTGGATGTAACTCTGTACAGACAAATTATTGGGTCATTGATGTATCTGACGAATACAAGGCCAGATATATGCTTTGCTGTGAACACCTTGAGTCAGTATCTAGTAGAACCTAGGTGTGTTCACCTGATAGCTGAAAAACATGTGATGAGGTACCTAAAGGGTATGATAGACCTTGGTCTATGTTATCTTGGAGATCATGACTTCAGATTGTATGGCTACACAGATGTTGATTGGGAAGGAAGTGTATCAGATAGGAATAGCACATCGAGCGGATGTTATTGTCTAGGATTTTCCATGATCTCATGGTTTAGAAGGAAGCAGTCTAGTGTGGCTCTCAGCACAACCAAAGAAGAATATATAGCTTCTTGCTCTACTAGTTGTGAAACGATATGGCTTTGGAATATGTTATTAGGATTGTTTGATGTAGAGATGGACCCCACTATGATCTTGTGTGACAACCAGATTTATATCAAGATGACTAAGAATCTAGTGTTCCATGATAAGTCAAAGCACATAGAGATCCAATATTTTTATATATGGGATATGGTGCAAAAAGGAGCTATCAATCTAGAGTATGTGAGCACTGACGAACAAGTTGTTTATGTATTGACCAAAACCTCTGTCTCAAGCAAAGTTTGAGTATTTCTGAGACAAGCTTGGTGTAGTTCAGAAGGATGCTCCTCAAAAGAGGGAGTGATGTGGTCGCTGATGATGAGATTGCCTGCATCGACAGAAAGGTCGATGATGTGGATACATGTATTGATGATACCGATGGTGAGGTCGATGATGTGGATACCTGTATTGGTGATACCAACGATGAGGTCGATGAGTGGTCCTTAGACTTGGTCTAAGTTGACAAGTGGATTGTATCATCCTTGGACACATGTCCTAAAAGAGATCCATAGACATATGTCTCCGAGAAAGAAGTCCTTGGTGGACGAGAGAGATTGCATCATCCCTGGACTTCGATCCCCTGAATTGATTTGTAGACATGTGTCTTCGAGAAAGAATTCCCTAGTGGACGAGAGGGATTGCATCATCCCTGGAATTTGATCCCCTGAATTGACTCGTAGACATCTACCTCCAAAAATTGATGATAGGACTGCATCGTCCCTGAACGTTTAGTTCAAAATGTATGTGATAGGACTGCATCGTCCATGAACCTTTGGTTCAAAAAGTACGTGAGAGGACTGCATTGTCCCTGAACATTTCGTTCAAAAGGTACGTGAGAGGACTGCATCATCCCTGAACATTGGTTCAAAAGGTACGTGAGAGGAGTGCATCGTCCCTGAACATTGGTTCAAAATGTATGTGAGAGGACTGCATCGTCCCTGACAATTTGGTTCAAAATGTACGTGACTGGAATGCATTGTCCATAGACATGAGACTTGTCTAAAATTGATAAGGATTGATCATCCTGGAAGTAGATCTGGATTGCATCGTCCATAGACATGAGACTTGTCTAAAATTGATAAGGATTGATCATCCTGGAAGTAGATCTGGATTGCATCATCCATAGACATGAGACTTGTCTAAAATTGATAAGGATTGATCATCCTAGAAGTAGATCTGGATTGCATCGTCCATAGACATGAGACTTGTCTAAAATTGATAAGGATTGATCATCCTGGAATTTGATCTGGATTGTATTGTCCATGGACCTATGTCCTAAAAGTGAGAGGGATTGATCATCCTGTAATAGGATCTTGTGTATTGCAAAGTATGATGATATGATCCAGATGCTGTAGATCGAGATGATCCAGATGCTGTAGCTCGAGATGATCCAGATGTTGTAGATCGAGATGATGAAGTTGATCGTGATGATCCAGATGTTGCTATTGATCGAGATGATCCAGATTTTGCTGTTGATCAAGATGATCCAGATGATGCTGTTGATCAAGAGGATCTAGTTGATGATGTGATGATGTTGATCGAGAGGATCCAGTTAATGATGATGTTGTAGCTGATCGAGTGCTGCAGAAGGTGAAGACTCAATATTGACGATGCTGATACTCCAGTATTGAAGACCTAAAGATATTCCAGTAACTGGTTGAGTTACTGATGATGTTGAGAAAGCTTCCATTGATTTTTAGATGTATCATGTATGATGTTGATGACTCCTTGCTCCTGCAGATGTTGTTATAATATCCTTCTCGTTAAGGGGGAGTGTTGAGATATTGTAACTTCTAAGAATATTATATTTGTACCTTATTATTCCGGAGATGTTTCATTCCTCCATGAAGACCTTATTGTATATCCGGAGATGTTTTATTCCTCCGTGGAGAATGTGGTAACTTGGGTTATTAGACTTCCCTAGTGGGGGTCGGCCCTGTATGAGTCATGTGGGTCAAAGGGGTTATTAGACCACCCTAGTGGGGTTGGCCCTGCCACATTATGTTAAGTAATTAAGTTGGGGCCGACCTAGTTAATGTAAAATACAAGTCGAAGTTGTGTATAAATAGAGGAGGTGTGTTCCTCATTTAACACACACTACATTCACTTGTGAATAGCGCATAGGTGAGGGAGAGATCTGCTATGGAGGAGAAGGAGCTCATGTCTAGGGTTTACATCTTTGTATTTGCTGGTCATCTATATTGAGGAATCTTTTCTGGGTTTTCTACCCTAGGAGGGTTTCCCAGGATAAATATGTGTCTCTTGTGTTTATGTTGTGCTTGTTGTTCTTTCAGTGATCCTGTATATGCTATTGTTGTGAAATTAAATGCAATGCTGATATTTTCTGTCTTAGCATTTAACAATTTTGTGGCCAATGATGAGGAATTTGACATGGGAGGTAGACTCCCTAGCCTCCTCACTTATCCCTTGTAGTTCTAACTTGGGCACAAAGAGATTTAACCTCTTTAACTATGTGGCGAAGATAACATCAGTTGGTCATAAAATTGGTGAATGTCACAATCAAAACATGAACACGAATGTAATATTTAGATGGGGAAGTGAGGCTACATTAGTTCGATTGAGTTATAGATCTCCTTCAACTAGTAATAAGGGAAGTGTGTCATTATCATTCCCTTTAATATAGTGCATGATATTGGAATCGAGGAGCTATCTAGAGGACGAGGAGTTGAACCTCCCCACTTCCTTCTTAAATTGATGTGTTCAATGTATAATAAGGAGGATTCCCTCCTTTGATCAAATTCCCCCCTATCATCATGGTCATGGTCATAGAGTAATTAAGGAGTGGGATAATACACACTCACAGGAAACAATACTACCTCCTTCGTGGTAGGTGCCTTGATTCACCAATTCATCTATGATAGAGCTATTATCATAAAGAATGTGGAAGAGAGATACATTCTGGAATTTCTTGAAAAATAATCTATCTCTTTGGCTGATGAGAACGAGGGTGATGAAATTGTGGTAGTTCCTTTCAATGCTTCAATAACAATCAATGTTTCACCTAAAATTGGCATTGAACCAACCAATGAGTCACCTAAAACTAACACTGACTCTTGGGTGTAAGAGTTAATAAAAATGAGTCATTTATATACTACTAGTGCTTAGGCTTCATTGTTCAAATCAACGCCAATCCCACATGTGAAGCAGCCTATATGTTGTCCCTTAGGGCCAATGAGCAGCCCACCTCCCCCACACCCATGCATATTTCCTCCAAATATTTTCATCTTTAAATATAGGTTGTAAGATAATTCAAATTTTAAAATTTTGTGGGTATTGCATAAAAACAATTATAATTAAATGTGAAAATTTCAACTTAAATTTAATTATGTTGTAAATAAGTGATTTGAAATGTAGGGTGCAAGTGCAATGTCACGTCCCCTTCCATGTATTACCCATCCCATAGAGAAGGGATGCAAATTATTAGTAAACCTATATATAAATTCAAACCCATTAAAACTTCAACACTATTTGAATTCATACATCTATGCAAATAAGTAATGAAACGAAAATTAACATGCATAAACTCATGAAAATCATGGATTTCATAACCATTTTGTTCATAAACATAATATAAACTTAAATTACAATATTATAAAGAAAGAATGAAGGACAAATATGGAACATGTATCTTATAACTATGAGTTTCCAAGAAACTATATGCATACAAGAAATATTCCACATAATAGGCATATAGTGTGAATGCCACCACAAATGGGCTATTTGGCCTTCAAGGTGAAGGATACTAGTTATGGAATCACAAAACACTCAACCAAACCCAATTACTCTTAAGATAAGTTAATATGTTCACAACTAAGCACACTAGGTAACCATCCAACCATCATATAATCATGGTGTTCTCATGGATTGCTCACACAAAAAACTGAATATATCCCCCTTGTATTCTCAATTATCCCCCAAGAATATCTTCTCTTCCAGTGTTCTCAGTGTAGGCAAGAATAACTCATCATGTGGTTTGTCTTTTGGAAATAACCCGACATAAAAATACCTTGGATCTAAGGAACTCAATTAGAAATAATTAACATGGTATTTAATGGAGGTTTCCTAAATATCCCAACCATTGTGATCCTCTAAATCCATCCATGTCTCTTACTAAGTCCATCAATTACCCTCTCATGGTTGATTTGGTTAGTTTTAGGTTTTTATATCAGTATAAAACATGAGAGTTGTGGTTTTCAAAACTTGGGTGGTGCTTTAACATGAGAATGGGGAGTGTTTGAATGTTGAATAGAGAGAATGTAAAATGGTTTCGATGAGAAATGAGTACAAATGAATTTCCATGAGGATGGGGTAGTATTACACTTTCCCATGGTGATTGTACCTAGACCCATGCCTCCATAACTATGTGAGGTAGACTTCCTCACCAACCACCAGATGCATTAAGTGATTAGCTTTGAAGACAAAGACAAGGGGTGATATTTAAACAAGGCATGTGATAAAAAGGTAGGAGTTCCTAGAGAACATAGGATTATTTTTACACCCCTCCTTGAGCTCCATTTCCTCTTCCCCTCCAGTGAAATTGTATCCCCTCTCATGCCCTTCACAACCATATTATACCTTTATATTAATTTTCAATAGCATATTTACATATCTTGAGCATACCATGGAATGTTTACCACAAAGTAAATGAAAAAATATATATATACAAATATTTGGTACACTAGGCTTGGCATGCATACAAATTTCACAACTTAGATATTGGTCAGCTTTTGCATATTTTCCCTTAAGACTTCACTCCTTCACATCTGAGCTACTCTCTCTCACACACACACATCATCTGTATCTCTTCCTTTCCACTAAATGCCTCCCCAACCCTCTCTCTCTCTCTCTCTCTCTCTCTCTCTTACACCCCTTCATTCACCCTCTCCCGATCTCTAAATCCCTAACTTCCAATATCCCTTACTCTCTAAACCCCCTGTCACTAGCCATCGACACTCCCCTTGTGATCTCCCTCTAAACCCCACCTAAACCCCTAACTCCCAATCTCTCTCTCTCTCTCTCTAAACCCCTAACCCCCAATCTCTCTCTCCCTCTCTCTCTAAACCACTAACCCACAATATTTATACACTAGAGCGTATACATTGTATTTTAACTAGGTATATACACTATACTATAACTATTATATACACTAGTGTATATACAATGTATTGTAGCTAGTGTATATTCTAGTAGTATATACCTAGTTACAATACGGTGCATACATTGGTGTATACACTAGTATATATAAGTCTAGCATATACATTGTACTGTGATTAGGTATATACACTAGCGTATATACTATATTATAACTAGGTATATACACAAGTGTATATACCTCAGTGTATACACTAGTATATACATTAGTGTATATACTAGTGTATAGTGTATTGTACAGTAGTAACCAGGTATATAATACTCGTGTATACACTGTATCGTACCTAGTGTATATTCTAGTATATACAGTAGTTTATATACTAGTGTATACACTGTACTATAACTAGGTATATACACTAGAATATATACACTAGTGTGTATGCATTGTATTGTAACTAGGTATATACACTAGTGTATACATTGTATTGTAACAGTAGTGTATATACCTAGTTATAGTATACACTAGTCTATATACCTAGCTACAGTACAGTATATATACACTAATGTATATAAATCGGTGTATACACTATACATTGTACTGTAACTCGGTATATACACTAGTGTATATACTGTACTGTAACTAGGTATATACAATAGTGTATATACCTAGTTACAGTACAGTATATGCACTAGTGTATATACCTCAGTGTATACACTAGTATATATAGTGTATATATTGTAAGTACTAGTACTATCTCATATTCTAGCAAGATGTTACTAGGTATATACACTAGTGTATATACCTCATATATATACTAGTGTATATACCTACGAGCTGGGTAAATTTCTGCAATTTCGTATATGCATACTTATGTATATGTGCATATACGGAAGGCTCTTTCATATATGTGCATATACGGAGCACTCTTAAGTATATGTGATATGGAAGCGCTTCTGTATATGTGCATATACATAAGCACTTTCGTATGCGACTTTCGTATATGCATATATATATGGAAACACCTTCTATATATGCACATATATGGAAATGCTTTCATATATGTGCAAATAGGGAAGTCTATTTCATATATGTGCATATACATAAGTACTTGCATGCACCTATGGAAGCGTTTCCATATCATCATGCCCATTTTCACCATCATGCTCATTGTCACCATCACCATCCCCATGCTCATTGTCACCATCAACATCATGCTTCATCATCACCATGCCCATTGTCACCATCGCCATCGTGCTTCATTATAATGCTCATTGTCACCATCACCACCCATTGTTTTGTTGTCTCATTGTCACCATCACCATCCTCATCCTCATGCCCATTGTCACCATTGTAGCCCTCATGCTCATTGTCACCATCATTATCATCCCCATACTCATTGTTTCTATATTGGTTCAACTTTTGATAATCGTAAACAACTTGATAAATTGCACAAGCTTCATAAACTACTAGTTTTATATACTGGTATATACAGTATTGTATATACTAGTATATACACTCATATATACACTAGTGTACATATTAGTATATACACTGGTATATACACTAGTGTATATACTGGTATACGCACGTATACACTAGTAATATACACTAGTGTATATATTGGTATATACACCATACCCATGTATATACCAACCAATGTATATACTGGATGTAAATAATGGTATATACACTAGTATATACATTTGGTATACACACTGGTATATACACTAGTGTATATACTGGTATACACTAGTGTATATACTGCTGGTATGTACCTAAGTAATATACACTAGTGTATATACAGGTATATACATTAGTGTATATTACTAGTGTATGTAATTGGTGTATATACACTAGTTAGTAATATACACTAGTTTATAAATACCAGTATATACACCAATGTATATACTTGTATATAAATACTAGTAGTGTCTTAGCGATAGCGGTAGAGGTAGGGAGTTAGGGGTAGGGATGTAGGAGTAGGGGGTATGGGATTAAGGCATGGGGGGTTAGGGGATATGGGGCACACGGAAATAACTCACTTATTACAGTCTAGAAATGTATAAATCAATGTGGTAGTTAGGAATCTCATCAAGTTGTTTTTTCCATATGTAGGATGAAGATGCTAGGGGATTTTTCCATATGCAAGATGAAAGATGAAGATGAAGATGGGGTGATGGTGTTTTAGGGGGTTGGGGTAGAGAGAGAGGGGTGGGGGTTAGGTGTAGTTGGAGGATTAGGGTAGTGAGAGAGTGTGAGAGAGTTGGTTACTAATATTTAGGGGGGATATCATGGGGGGGAGAGTGTTGTTTGGGTTTTCATCTAAGCTTGTGCAAATGAGCACCTACTAACTTCGTAGTAGCAGTTTCAATAAAATAGTAAAAAGCTAATGTAAAAAATAAAAACTAATCTAACATGTGCATAATAAACTTACAGTAAATAGTAAAAAATTCAGATCTTCCATATAAAACAAATTTTATTCATAAAAAATAGATTTACAAATGAAAGATTACCTCAATGGTGAGGTTGGTTGAGTTTGAGCAGGTGCACGGATGAGTTGCTCCAATGCTCCAATGGTTCCTTCTCTTCTCCAAATGAAAATGGAGATTGGCCAAAAGGGTTCACTCCAAAGGTGGATCCAAGCACAAATGATGGGCTTAAGATCTCAAGAATGAATTTGGCAGCATAAGAATAAGCAAGAATGTGGATGAATAATGGGGAGCCTCTATCATCTTTTTATAGCCTTTGGGTGATGGAGAATACAACCATGGTTTAAGGTAACCAATGGTATTGTAAAAATGGTTTAGGGTTTCTTTTCCTCTTTTTCCCTCTTTTTTCCTTTTTTGAATTTTATTCCCTTTTAATTGATTTTTGGGGATTTTGGACCCCTTTGGAGGGTTTTTGGTATTTTTTAAGGGAATTTAACTATTTTGAGGAGAAAAAGATGGATTTTGGCCTTTTTTGTGACCATTTGAAGGTTTTTTGAGGTTTTAGAGGCTAAAATGGAAGGAAAAGTGGACAAATGGGTCATGTGGCTAGGGAGATGAGCTAGTGAGCATTTTTTGGGTGTCAACAGATTGCCCCCTGATGTGTGAGGGAAGTAGCTCATCGTATGACCGATAGAAATCATAGTTTCTTTGTATTTTTCCTGGGGTTTGGAGGAGAGACGAGACCGATTGGAGACTGGAACAGCGGTCCCATACAAACTGCAAAAGCTGAAAAACTGAAAATACATGGCCTCAATCATAAATGATGAATAATCTCAATATATGGACGAGGCGGGCATACCCATGCTTGTATCAAGACATATGAATAAAAATGAGGCCCAAAAAAGGGGACCTGAACTATGTACATGGAGAACTGTTGTGTACATCGTAATGGTCCAGAGAGGACACAAAGCTGGGACATACTTATATTCAATACCATCACTGATCTGGAGAACTGATACATTGGAAGAAAGCAACAGTCATTCTGAATGTTGTTTCAGAAGGGTTGATGAACTGCGGGATCTGAAGGTATCCAACAAATGGATTGATTTAATAACTATGAGTCATAATCTCAAGGGTACACTGAACTGTGTCTGAATTGTGTATTCGAAGAAGTATACAACTGGGGTACTTCCGAACACTGTCGCTAAGCACAGCCCGGATATCCACAGGAACATATAATTGGTTGTTCCTAAAGTAGACTCACCAATGTGCTAGAGTCAGGTGACATCCAGGGTCTTCGACTAATAACTAAAATGACCAATACCCTGCATGAATCTCAACGATGTGATAAAGGTGTTGATGTCAAGCATGTGAGAAGCAATCATTTGGAGAGGCACTAGGGACTCCTTTCAAAATGATCTGTAGGCACTCACCACTGATGGTGATGAGTCCAAGGCACAGGGACCTCTAGGTCTATCCTCTGGAATATATTTGTTGGCGTCAACAGAGGGAGACCTGCAACTATCAAGGAAATGATGTTTCCTTAATAGGGGCGCGAGGTGTACAACCAAAAGGTGATAGTACTGAAGGTGGGACCAACATATTGTGGGGATGGGGAATAACTGGGGTCATAGAGTGGGGGGACTCAAACTTCCTTTGTTTAGAGCATGATGACATGGATGACCTGGAAGCTAACTTTAGGTATGGGGATCATAGCTTAAGGGATCAAGGGTAAGTATTGTCATGGGAGAGACTCAGGGGGACAAACTGATGTATGGTATCGGGAAACTCTCAAGGTGATATTTCACAAAATACTCAAAACAAAGGAGACCAAATTGGGGAAGATTCCATAATGGTGTGATTATATATATGCTTTGTTGTGGCGCCGAGAGGTACCGTTGGGGCCTTCTTCATGGTTAAAGTGTGCTCAATAATGTTACTGTCGTGTGAATTTGTATGAGCCAAGGACAGTTCATGCTCGTGGTTGCTTTTAGTTTTAGATATTTTGAAAGCAGTAAGTAGACTCCAAGGGGGATCTTTTTCGTGTGTTAGTCTCTAAGGCCCGAAAAAATATAAAAGAATGCAATGAAGAACTCTTCTAGTCAATGTGACTAGAGTATTCATTTTTCGTAATGAGTCTACAAGGTCCGGAAAAGGGGTAAACTTATACCAGGTAGATGCCCTTTCAAATACTTTTAACGAGCATGAAAGAAAGAAAGATTGCTTGGCGATCTTTTCATTTTTTTAGGAGTCAGAAAAGAGCTTAATAGAAACTCCATGAGTACCTTTTTCGTAAAGGAATTGATCGACCCAAAAAAGGGATAAAATTATACTAAACAAAAGTAATGGTGACGCAAGGAGGGAATGTTCAATCAAGGGACATGTATGGGGACTAAGAATAGTGGTAGGGGGGAACACTAATGGGGCCTCCTTGAGGGTTGATGAATGGGAGAAAAACAATGCCATAATTGCAGTATGGATGGAGCGGAGGGCTCATGTATAAGATGTGATGCATGAATTTGTGAAATCTGATAGCGGTGAATGTGGCACGCAAATCGAGGAGGAAATATGTGTGGACACAACGCCAAAGAGTTTTTGGTGAAAGAGAGATACATCTCAAGCATCATCATGAGCACGAAAAACTAAATCTGATGATATAGAACTCGTGAAAAATAGATAACGGCTGATGTGGCACGCAAATCAAGGCGATGAGGGGCGTGTGAAAAAATGCCCAAAAAATATCATGGTGAGAGCAAGAAATGATCTAAAGCATCATCACGAGCGCGAAAAACTGAATCCGACGATATAAAAATCGTCGAAAATGGATAACGGCCAATGTGGCACGCAAATCGAGGCGATGAGGGGCATGTGAAAAAATGCCCAAAAAAGGGGGCCGTTGAAATCGAGAAACTGACTTAACCATCACGAAGTTCTCACTGCGCTAAATCCAATGGTATCAACGGTTTGGAGAATGAACTCCGTATGACTCCGGAATGGTGAAATGCAAATGGGGTAAATGTCTATATATAGTAAGTGGACCCATAGTGACACGTGTTATTTGCACTGTTGAGTTTGATAGGAGATTTGAGTGATACAGAGGTGTTTCGTCATTTGCAGGAGAACTGATTGTTAGATTTTCATTCTGTGAGTTGCAGGTAACTCTATTAGCCCTTAGCTTTAATTTTATTTAAATTCGGGGGGAAATTGGGTCCTCGGGGGTGGTGTATCGGTCACATGGGGTGACCAATGGGGTATATCAAGGCTTCCGAGGCCTTTTGTACGCTTCGGATCCTGCCTATGGCTCCCATAGCCACGATATCAGATCGCGACTGTGGCTTCCACAGCGGTGATCTGGATCACAACTGTGGCTTTCACAACCATGATCTGGAGCTTTACTAGGGAAAACATTTGTGGGCTTATGTGATATGGCTCTAATGATATTTCCTTGTGTGTTTGGCGGGATGCTCAGGAGGCCAAGGGCATCATGGAGGGAGAGTGAGATACCAAATGACCTCATGAGGATCATCCATCAGGATCATCATGTTTAGGCGACTTTGGCACTAAGCAGGCTGCTGAAGTTTGCACAGGTGCCCTCCATGCGTTCAGCACCTTATTTGTTGAATAGGTTGATCGGGTTCTGGGACCCGACTATTAGAGCGTTTATGGTTCAAGGTGAGAGATTGGATATCACCTTGGAAGATGTGTATTTCCTGACTAGATTGCCCCGTTTGGGGATGATTGCAGACACTCAGCCTCGGAGGAGAGGGGATGTGGAGATAGATGATATGCTGCGGAGGTATTGTGTTCCTGGTGCTCGTGTGCATCAAAATGCACTGTTGGTCAGAGACTTGTGGGATCCATCAACTCGAGCTGTCGTAGCATGCGTGGTTCGAGTACTAGGATCATTGGCGCCCAACCGTGTGTCAGGGGGGCAGATGTAGTTGATCGAGCGAGTTCTATTGGGGACCTATTATGCATCAGGACATATTTTCCTTGCCAGCATTCAGCACGAGCTGAGCAAAGTGAGGAAGATTGGAGAGGATTTTAGCTATGCTTCCTTTCTGTGTTGCTTCTTCTTTGAGCAAGTTCCTTCGCTACGGCCCCATGTTCCTATCCGAGATGGAGGTGTGACGGAGCCACGGATGGTGCGGTGGGGAGAGATGATGCGTCACTGTGGTGGCGGGGACGTGGGCCAGTTTTTAACTACAAATATTTTCAGTCAGTGATGGCAGATACTGGTTTTAATTGATGATTATCCATACCGTGGTATGGACTACCGGAGGGAACCTGAGCTTCCGTGGCCTCCTGAGCAGGCCTGGGGGCTTGACAGTACGTGTGTGTTTTTCTTTTTTTCATGGCACATCATATTGTATTTTTTTATTTCTAGTTTATGATTATAGCTAGAGATGTTAGATGATTTTGACCTCTTTTTGTTGGTTGTTGTAGATGTTGGACCACAGCCACCAGAAGGACATCGAGCCTAGAGGGGTCGTATGGTGATTGCAGTAGGGAAATTATAGAGAAAGGGGGTATAGGTGAGGAGTGTGGGTGTTGGGGTTAGAGAGTTGGAGAGGATGTGGGTGATTAGGGGTAGGGGGGTATTAGGGAGTTGGAGAGGGGGTGTTAGGGGGTTTGGGAGGGGGTTTTAAGAGGGTGGGGAAGAGAGAGAGAGGAATGGGGATCATGTGTACGTGGAGGAGTAGGGGATTGAGAGAGAGAGATAGAGGGGGTTAGTAAGTTAGGGTAAATATGAGAGAGATATAGGGGTGGGTTAGGGGTTTGGGGAGGAGCGGGGCGATAAGAGAGAAAGGGGGGTTAAGGTGAGGAACATGGGAATTGGGGTGAGAGAAAGGGAGGGTTAGTGGTAGGGGGAGGCACAAGGATGTGTGTGTGTATGTGTGAGGGAGGGAGAGAGAGAGATGACCAATGGGGCAATGGCATGTTAGGGAGTTGGGGGAGAGAGAGAGTGTGGTGGGGGTCATCACAAGAAGATTGTGTTTCCATCATAGTCAGTGCTACCAGGAGATTTAGTGCTTTTTTTACTATAACATTGCTCCAGGGGTAAGTCTGTCAAAAATAAATTCCCTGGATTAGTAGCTCTTATGTTCAAGTAGAACTAGGTAATCTTATTTGAATAATATTATATGCCTTTCCAAAAAAAGAAGTGCCCTCTCATTCTCATCCATTTTGTTCAAGCATTTAAAAAAATGTACGCTAGTGTATATTCTAGCAGGACAGTATATTTATACTCTAGTGTATATTACATTAGGCATATTTAGAGTATATTATAAACTATATACACTAGTTTATATACTAGTTATATACACTAGTTTATATATTGGTATGCTAGGCATATACACCAGTGTATATTCTAGTATATTCTAGTTACATAGGCAGTCATATACACTAACTTGTAGTATATTCTAGTGCGTATATACATACACATATTATTGTGTATATACACATATTTGGTACACTATATACACTAGGCTTGGCATGTATATATACACTAGGATTAACATATCCAAATTTTGATTTTCTAACTAAATTAGGAGTTGAGATGTGGTGAATTCACGACACTGACATTACTCTTTATGGGAAAACACTCATGATAAGTTCAACGAAAAATTCTTCCCTAGATTAGTAGCTCTTATGTTGAAGTGGAACTAGGTAATCGTATTTGAAGTATATTATGTGCCTTTCTAGACAAAGAGGGCCCTCTCATTCTCATCCATTTTGTTCAAGCATTTAAAAAAATGTACACTAGTGTATATTCTAGCAAGACCACAAGTATGTATATACATTAGGCATATACAGTAGTGTATATTACATTAGGCATATTTAGTGTATATTCTAAACTATATACACTAGGTATATACTAGTTGCACCAAGGAGCGAGGTTCTCTACAGCCCAGTATGTGGGAGATGTTGAGGCCAATTGATCTAAAGAGTTGAATATTTGATATAATGCTAAAATCCATGGAGGCCATAGTAATGTAAACTCAACGTTTATTTTCATTAGTAATACAAATTGTTGTTTGATGCAGAATCCATTCTCCTTTATGTACTCTAAAATATAGTGCTTACTTATAATTTGATAAAGCGATGAATAAGTTCAATGTCATCATAATCCATTTCCAATAAGCTTAACAAACATTACCACCAGTTTAACACTTACATAATATAAGTGGAGTTAATACCACCACTTCAAACAACATAATATAGGTGGTTTGAAATCAATAACATTGATGAAAAGACTAACCATGAACCTAAGCATGATCATAGACTTACCTTTGTAACTTTAAAAACAAAAAATATTCTTGAAAATAACTCTAAAGTAAGCAATACATTTTCATTGAAGTTCATATTCAAGCATAGAGATCATGATCCCTTCCTAAGAGACCTACAAAACCCTTTATGTATTCCTTCTGTTACCACTTAAGTTGTACTTAGTTGTATTTCCAAGGATCTGTCAAAGTATTGAACAAGCCCCTTGTTCGTCATCAAGTGTTCAGAAGTCCCACAGGCCAATTTTGGCCCTTTTTCAAAAAACAAAATTGCATATTCATACCCCTCGGGGAAATTGTAATAAGTTGACGTAGCATGATGACTTTATGTAAATGAATTGGATTTCCTAGGACTTAGACATCAATGCATTACTCCAGAGTGCTTTTTCCTTGTTAATTATGTGTTGCTTTTCAACGACGCATAATTTTTGAGTTTTTCACTCACACCTCCAAAGCTGGAGTATTCGTCTTGGTGGTTAGGCCTTACGAGGTTATCAAAGTATAATTTTCTATGTATATTACCGTGTTAGTCAACATTTTTTATTCATATGAACATGCACTAGTTCACCCCTAGGTTTATTTTAATTTTTGCAAATAAAAAAATTTCCCGTAAAACGAGTCAATTTTTTAATTTTTTAATTGTAAAAATAAAAAGTTCATTAAATTTGTGGTTAGGAGGTGGAATTGGCCATGGGGGTGTTCGTTTTCTGACCTAGAGCACCCATTTAACCCCTAAACCCACTTTTGAGAGAAAAATCATGATTATTTATCATCAAAATTGCTTTTCTCTCAAAAAAGGAAAAAAATACCAAATAAATGGCCAAAAAGACAAATAAAGTGAAAATCAAAATACCACTAATTGAGGAATTTTATCTGGGGCATGTCTTAGTTACTTGCGGTGGTGGCGAGTTGATTGAGTTAGAAGGTGTTGTAGATATTTATCCCTACGGATAGGTAGAAACTCTTTTAGGTTAAAGTAGGCTTAACTGACTCTAAACTAAGACAAAAAGATAACAAATGCTACCTTGAATTCCTAGATCTAAACAAACATCTCAAGATTATATTGCTGAAAGAAACGAAAGAGATCTAACTGACCTTTGATTTAATTGTTCGTCTTAGTTGATGCTTCAATTCTCAAGTCCTTGCGAATGAACCTGTTAGAATAAACCAAGATACAAGCATATACAATCTTCTAGCAATCTTGAAATATATGTTAGAATCTAAATCTATAGCAGAAACAAATCGTATGATTGAAACAAGATCAACATACATGATTTGGGAAACAAGACAAGTTATGTTCTATTGCAAACTTGAAGTCACTTACAATGGTTGCTTGATGTCTAGGTTGCTTCATGTCCAAGCCAACTTCCAGCTCCAAGTGCTTTCTCCTCTAGCTATCTCCACAAAGATTCAAGATCATAGGTTTGATGTCTCCAAGAGTCCTCTCCTTTGCTCATGGAAGGTCTCTCTCTTATAGTGTGTAGTAGGGTTAACCAACAAGAGAGAAGGATGGATCTTGGGAGTGTTTAGTAGATCAGGCCCACTAATCTAAGAAGGTGAGTTAGGATCGAATCAGAGATGCTAATCCTCAAAAATCTCTCGAAGATCAAGATTCCACAAGCCATGGCAAAAAGGCTAAAAAAGGAGTACCGCACCTCTTCAACTGAGCATAGCGCGGTAGTACCACGTTGCAGAGAAGGAGCATAGCGCGGTAGTGTGGACTACTTCTCCCTTAATCTTGAGCAAGACGCGGTAGTGTAGGTATATGAAGTCTTAGCTGGGTTGATTCTTGACAGGACAGGTTTGTCTTCAAGGATCATTCATCATTTTTATCTTCTGGGTGTTTTAAGCAGTAGGGGAAGTGTCGTCAACTATTTTTATGATGAAGATACGACACTGTGAAATATGGAGGTATAACAGATGCCCCCTAAAGTGTGAGGTCAGAAGGGATTGATGGCCGAAAGACTTTACAAATACTGTGCAGAGATAGCATCGAGGAGAGCAACAAGGAGCTGAAATAGAAACAAAATGTCAAATATACCATCGAGGCGGGCATCCCCATGCTCGGAAACAATTGACTCAAAGCATGGCTTCCGACCAATACATTGCAGATCCATGAGTACTGAGATGATATAGACTATATACAAATCATGGCTAGTATGAACAAGCGTAGATCCATGAGACAGTAATGACATAGCCACGACCAATAAAAAAGTGGATATGTGTGACAATACAAAGGACATCTCCATCGCAACCTGGATGCAATCAAAATACAAAGGTGCGTCCAGGGTCTTCTACTTAATCGCAAATGATACGAATCTAGCCATGTGATTACAAGGTGTTGAAGTCGAACATGGTAGAAACCATTTGATTACCGGTCAATGATGTGAACCATTAACAAATGCGAGGGAAATCACCAATGATGAAAATGATCCCCAAGGTATCTATAGTACATCTCAAAGAAATGCGAATGAATGAGTTGATGTCGAGCATTCGAGAGATCGTTCGATCAGAGGTCGATGATGTAAACCAATGTCGAACACGAGGAAACCTGCCATTGAGGCATGCAGGTACCAAGGTACTAGTGGTTGATTCCTAAGTCTGATTCCCAGATAGTGATTTGGCGTCGATGGGAATAGACTCATCGAAGGTGGGCCATAACGATTCCCACATCATCGACACGAAATTAGAACGAAAGATGGTATAGGACAATGAAACAATAGATCATGTACTGACACAATGGAGGTCTAACACAATGAATGACTCTGAACAATGCAACCCTTTGAACATATAATGGCATGAAACAGGACCTGGCAGTAGGGATTATTGATGGCAGAGGATAGACATCGAATGAGTAGGCTCGTGGCCAGAGATACGACTTAGGATGATGACCATAACTCAGTGAGAATTGATACCCAAAAAATAGACAAAGGACAGACGCATGTCATGTTCAAAGGTGACGACTTGACAAGCTGCCAACAAAATAAACTCGACTTGTTTCCCATTTTCCCCCGACATGATAGACGAGTACCTCTTTGTTGTTTTTCGAGCTTGAAGAGGATAACAGATGCTCAGTATAGCTCATCTCATAGATGAGTCCAATCTCATGTGTTTTATGAACTTGAGAAAGGAGGGGTTTGTCCCAAAGTGGGTCCTTCGATGTCAAATTTTAACGAGTCCAAGGAAGGAAAACTTGGTAGTTTTTCACATTTAGAGAGCTTGAAAAACTTAAAGAAGGCTCCAAGGTGTACTTTTTCATAAATTTAGTCCCTTGATCCCGAAAAAGTGTAAAACAATTCCCAAGAGAACTCTCCCAGTCAAAAATTGACCAAGGTATACCTTTCTCGTAAATAGTCTAGACGGGCTGAAAAATGGGTAACCTATCACCGAATAGACGACCTTTCAAATACTTTTACAAGTGTGAAAGAGGCAAGATCACTTGGCAATCTTTTCAATTTTAGGGAGTCTGAAAAGAGCTTAACTATGGACTCCAATGGTCTTTTTCGTAATTTTTTATTATTCTGGTCCGAAAAAAGAATAAAATACACCCATGATAACACTTTCCTCATCATTTAACAAGCATGAGTAAAGCTGACTAAGCTCGACACCGTCTACTTGAGATTGACAAGCACGATATGGGTGTAAAAGCGCTTGGAATCTTTTTCAAGTTTTAATCCAGAGCACGAAAAAGATAAAGTAGGCTCAAAATGAAGGTCAAATAAATAAATGAATGCCAGTGTGAACATTTTTAAAGGAGACCCTGTCAACAAATGCTCATGGAGCCAGATATTAGTAATGTGAAATGGGTTTTAATCTAACCAGATAAAATAATGTGTAAAAAATAGGTGAAAAAGTTATATAAGGAATAGGTAAATATGGAAAGTTACCATTTCACTTGTGCATTTTCCCAAAGAGGAAATTTTACCCATTGAGGAGCAAAAACTTCAAGAGTTCATATCTGGAGATTCGGAGCACCGTTTCAAAAGCCGTCTACGCTAGGTAAGAGCTTTCAAGAGGAAAAGGCTTCCCTCATAGTTAGAGAAGACAATCTCACAAAACGAAAGATTAGGGAGAAAATTGAAATTGAGATTTGTGGAAATTGCCTCAATAGAGATGACGGAACCAAATTAAGTGATACTTGGAAACCCCTGATACATTCTTTACAGAACAAGCTAAACTTAAGGCACCCCAATAAAGAAAACTGAGGAGTCTTTAATCATCAATTTACCTCTATTCCTTCATACTCACAACTTAGCACCCATCACGCGCACTAATTATCTTGAATAATTTAATAATTAAAATTAAGATTTTTAAAGAACTGTGAAATGTATCAAATTTGTTAATAAATCATTTTTCACCTAAATAATTTATCAACCACAGAATTTATTAAAAACATTAAAATATACCATTCATAACCTATAATAAAACTATAAATAATTAATTGAAAGAAAACCCTTTTTAATTAAATAAATAAAAAAAGAAAAAAGAAAAAGGAACGTTTATAACAAATATTGAAAAAAACCTAACATCTAAGCCTTAAAAATTTTAAAACTAAATTTAGGTATTAAACTTAAGGATTAATTAGCTCTACTTAAATTAAAAAACTAATAAAGCTTATTAAGTTAGTTAATATTTTTAATAATCTAAATAATTTGAAAACATTAAAAAACAAGGGTTTTTTATTTAACCAAACCCTAGGTTATAGAATTCAAATTAGAATTCAAATTAAATTAAATTAATTAAACTAATTATTATCAAATGTTCAATTTATCCCTATTAAAAACTAAATGATACTTAATAAATTAATTAATTTAATCAAACTTTTTATTAAAAAATAATTTTCTAAACTTGAAAAACATTAAAAAACAATTAATTATTCTGATAAACTAACAAAACCTTAAAATATTTTGGTTAGTTAAATTAAAATAAAAAAATAATTACTTAAACTAATTATTATTAATAATTTTCTAAAACTCTAAACATTCATCCCTTTAAACCCTAGGTTATAGAATTCAAATAAAATTAAATTAATTAAAATAATTATTAACAAATGTTCAATTTATGACTAAATGATACTTAATAAAATAATTAATTTAATTAAACCATTTATTAAAAATAATTTTCTAAACTTGGAAAACATTAAAAAAAAATTATTTATTCCTACAAACCATCAAAAAACCCCAAAATACTTTGGTTAGTTAAATTAAAATCAAATTAATTATCTAAAATAATTATTATTAATAATTTTCTAAAAACTCTTAAATATTTTTTCATCCCTATAAACCAGCAAACCCTAAATCTAACTTGAGACGACACCTAAACTACCTCCATCTACCAAACCTCCACCGTCACTACATATACAATGGTCATTAGGCAATCACAATCTCCTCCTCAGACTTCGCTGTCTCCTCATGATGATCCTACAGTAAGGATTGAAATGTCAAGAACTTTCATTTCACAAACGCAGATCCTCTTCTTCTCTTTTTTCATTTCACATTCAATTGGTAAGATGGCTTCCAGGCCATACACCAATTGGAATGGTGTGAACCCAGTGGCACTTTTCACTGAGGTTCGGTATGCCCATAATGCCGAAAAAAGAGCTGAGTGCCAATTGGACTTATGAGTAAACACAATTCGCTGAATCATGCGTTTCAGAACTTTGTTAATGGCTTCCACTTGGCCATTAGCCTATGGGTAGTACGGGGTTGAGTTTTCATGACGAAAACCCAACTTGGCGCTCAATTCTTCAATCATATGGTTCCTAAAGTGGGAGCCATGATCGGTTACGATGGATTGTGGGACACCGAACCTAGCTATAATGTGGTTGAATATGCACTGTGCTACTATTTTGCCATCTTCAGCATAAGTAGGCATCACTTCAGCCCATTTTGTGAAATAGTCGACAGCTACTATGACATAGATATGCCCCCCAGCTGAAGTGGGCTTACAGTGCATGAAATTTATGCCCCATTTGGAGAAGGGGCCGACAGCAATAACAGGTTGGAGTGGAGTAGGGTGCGAGCGTGTCTTACTATGAAAGAATTGACAGGGTGGACATTTCTTAACCCTTTCAATGCAATCTTTGAAAATCGAGGGCTAGAAATATCCCGCTCGCAGTATCTTCTGGGCCATAGCCATCCCAGAGAGATGACCACCACATGCTCCAGCGTGGCAGTCATTAAGAACGTGTTCCGCTTCATCTAAATTCAAACAGCGTCGAAGAACAGTATCAACACCACGCTGATAATGGGTATCGTTGACTATGAGGTAGTACTTGGCATGATGTCGAATACATCGACGTTCATCACGGTTGAGGTCAGGGCAGAAACGTTGGGTTTGGAGATATAGTAAAATATCCCCATACCATGGGTTTGACGTGCTAATGAGGAACAACGATTCATCGGGAAGAGAATCGATGGGCTCAAGTTGCTTAGTAGCATGGGGCAAGTTACAAATCAACTCGGCAAAGACCAAAGATTTCTTGGATTTGGCTTTGGAAAATTCCAAGTCAAACTCTTGTAGGATGAAAATCCAGCGAGAATATTTGCCCCCAAGCACTTGACATGTGAGGATATAGTACATTGGATTGAAATCCGCTATGACAGTGGTCTGGCGGAGTAGAATGTAATGACGAAACCTCTGGACAGCAAAAATTGTTGCCAAAGCCAGTTTTTCAACATGTGAATAGTGAGTTTCGGAGTCGAGAAGACTCTTACTAAGATAGTATACCACATGTTCTATACCGTTATTGTCTTCTTGGACTAACACCATACCGATGGTGGAAATCGAAGCTGCGAGATAAAGAGTGCAATCCCGTGTGTAATTGGGGGGTCGAATCACAGGATCTTTAGTTAAGGCTTCCTTTAGATGATCAAAGGAGCGTTGGGCTTCATCGTCCCAAATGAATGGGGTATTTTTCTTTAGAAGCCTCATATATCCTTTTGTTATCTCGTGGACCATGATAGACGGGTCGATTCCTGGCATTTCTTCATAACTCCAGGCAAAAACATCGTGGAAAGTTTTAAAGTAGGCAGTGTAGAACTCCATTTCGGTGGGAGTGCATGTCTTTCCAATATGAACATTTCCACGATGCCAGGCTTCACTGAAATGTCAATGGGAGTGGCTGCCATAAGGTTGGCCAAGTTTCCTTCGGAAAATACTTCATCGAGGGAAGTGGGAAACTTGGTTTGAACCATTCCAAGTGAAGGGCTGGATTTTGTATCGGGCTCAATCGTCTGAATGGTGGGGAACGAAGATCGATGATGGAAATCTCCCCATGGTGGCTCATCACCGCACATAACCTCCATAATTGATTCGTCAGTGGGAAAAATCAATGTGAGAGGATCAATAAGTGATGGGGATGAATGAGTCTCAGACGAGAGCTGCGCCACGGTGTGATGGGTAGAAAAATCAACCCAATCGGTGGATGACTGGATCGCTTCATATGCTGCAAGGTTTCCATTTAATGGCATGGAGTTTCCGTATTTTTCAATCTCAGTGGGACTCAAGATCACCCAGGAATCATTGGAAGGGGTGACATTTGATGATATCATGTTGACTGGTTGAACGTGGGACCCCAGCTCTGGGATAAATCCAATAAGGGAAGAATCCTTCATAAGACCAACGCCAACGTCTTGGAACCGGTACCGAGGTTGATCCAATAATGGGACGGTGTTGGTGGAGTTCGGATGAGAGTCTAGGATACAGTAATCAAGCTGGTCTATGGTGACAATTTTCCCTTCATGAGGAAATTGCATGATCCGAAATACAGTAGATTCTATGGCAATCATGGCGTAAAACCAGTTTCGACCAAGTAGAAGATTGTAATCTAATGGTGCATCCACGACTTCAATGTGTATGGATACTGTTTTTCCCCCCAGTTCAACACCAATCGCGGGAATGAGTCCATAAGGTTGAAAATCGTGTCTGTCAAATGCTCTGAGAGTAGTGGGAGACGACGTGACTTCGAGTGAGCCTAAGGCTCTCCAACAATTCAAAGACATAATCGATGTGGAGGCACCTTCATCTAAGACAGTGCGATGGATATTGTTTCTACGGATTCTTGTATGAACCTGGAAGGCTAGTTGATGGGAAAGCCGAGGTTTTACATACTCCAAGTTAAACATGATGGTGTTTGAAGTATCCGGGTCCATTGCCCCCAGTGCTGAAATTAAGGTTCTGCGCTGCGTAGGGCAATGTTGGAGAACCTCGAGAGTCGACATGGCGCATGGTGCATGAGCTAAATCCTCAACAATGTTGTAATTTTGGGCAGCTCGGGCGTTGGGATTAAATGTCGCTTTTCGTATGGTGCCCTTGGGTGGGCATAGCACTGTGTCCGTAAGCAGTCTCTCGATGTGGAGATGGTCGTTATGGGGAGGGGTAGGAGAAGGATATTCAACAGGAGGCTTGCCTTTGGTTCTCTCTGATTGTTTTTTTGAACTTGGGTGGTTTTCGTATGTCTTTGAACGAGTGGTTATGTGAATCTCTTCATTACTCGTCATCAAGATTTCGCGGTTTGCGGACATCTCTCCGTGAGATGGGTTGTTCGGGTTGACCCCTTGTGGGGTTTCTTGGGCAACCATTTGCTGTTGCTGCTAAGGGAAAGGGTCAGTTAACACTGCCGGACGAAAGGATCCCTTAACGAATTTGTTGACTTTATCCTTGTAGGGACAGTCATGTGTGTAGCGATCGTCTTGACAAATCAGGCAGGGAAACTTAGCCTTCCGACGTGGTTTCGGGTCGTTGTGGGTGGGTTGTGGCTTGGGATTCTCCTACAAGTTACAAGTCTTCTTGCACTTTCCACGATTGTTCTTCTTCTTTCCTCCGGATGGTTGTGACATAGATTGAACTGCGTTCATTTCGGAGGAGACAGCGGGAGAGGTAGAAGCTTTTGGAGCAGCCTATGGTAGAGCGGGGGAAGCAGAAGCTTGTTGCCCCATCGGTTGAATGGTAGGTTGGGCCTTAACTGAATTGACAATACCATCAATAGGGGGTTCAACGACAGGCTTAGTTGGATCAGTAGTGACGCGGGTGGCATGGGGAAGAAGTTCATGTAAAGTGTTGGATTGGGTGTAAAATCCATGTACTGGGCTGCCAATATGGCTTGTTCCTCCGTAATCGGCCCGTGCATAGCAATGTCTCTGGCTATGGGAGGCAAGAATGACTTTGTGAACCAATCAGCAAGTAGCTGATCAGGAATGGGTGCCTTGATTATCCTACGGCGTCGACGCCACTCATGGATATGATCCGAAATGTGCATAGAAGTTGTTTGACGCAACGAGGTTAACAGTTCTGTTCCAGTCTCATACCCGATGGGGAGCTAGAAATGGGTCAGAAACTGCATAGCCAAGGTGTTAAATCATGAAAGGAGTGTTGTGGCAGCTCGATGTACCATTTTGCTGTCGTGCCAGTAAGCGTGCACTGGAAGAGCCGTAGCCGAATGGAGTCGTCCATCAATGATTTGGATGAACACCAAAGATGGAAGGTCATCATGTGGTTCTTGGGGTCTTCCCCGAGCTTGGCATCGAACTTAGGAATTTTCGATGGAAGTTTGGCTGGAATAGGTGGCCAATGAGGTTCATGCCATATAGGATCGTTAATGAGCCTCGACAACTCAGGTAAATCTAGCGTGGCCAAAAAGGGAAGTTAACGATTGGTCTACGGGTATGAGTAATAACCATATGGTGCATAGAAACCTGGGGGGGCCTGCATAGTATATTGCTGCGTGTTATACCCATATGTGTTTCCCGCAGGGTACTGCTGGAGGTTCTGGGGGTAATAGGCCATCTGGTTAACCAATTGTGTGTTGGAAGTCATTACCTGACTAGGAATCATGGTGGTAACCGGTTGTTGGATGTACTACTGAGTGGGGATGGTAGGTATGGTACCCTGGGGTTGTTGTGTCCTAGGAATGGTTGCTACTCCTTGTTGGGGAAAGGTTCCCTTGAGTTGTTGTGTCCCAGGAATGTTACTACTACTTTGAGTAAGTGGAGGGTTTCCCATAGCAGGGTTGGGGGGTGGCTGTAACAGTGGTGTCCATGGAATATGGGTTCCACCTTGATGAAGATGTGGGAATTGAAGGGATGGGTTCCATGGATTTGTTGCAGCCGAAGGATAGGGGAGGCCAGAATTCAAGTTGGGGGGAATTTGAGATTGCCCCCCAGCTTGGTTCTAGTTTCCAAACAATGAGTACCCCTCGCTCTGTGGGATTTGAGATCCCCAAGAAGGAAGCGTGCCTAACGAGGGATGTTGAAGATGAGGCCTGGTTGGGAAACCAGTATAAGGTTGTCCGCTGCCAGGTGGGTTGTACATACCATACTGAGCAGATGCTGCTGGTTGGGAGGGTTGTTGGATGGTGCCTATGGGTTTCCCTCCAGCAGATGGGTTGGATGGTCCTATAGGAGGAGGTTGTTGACTAGGAACGGGGTTCCCAACAAAGGGTTGTCCTCCAGTAGGTTGGGTTGATGGCCCGATGGGAGGCGTTTGGTGACTAGGAGTGGGGTTTCCAACAAAGGATTGTCCTCTAGTAGGCTGGGTTGATGGCCCGCCAGGAGGCGGTTGGTTGTTGGGATTAGGGGTCGCAACAGTCGGTTGTCCACCTCCTGAAATGGTGTAGATAGTGGCTGAAGGTGAACCTCCGGTCAATATGGATGATCCAGCGGTATGACTTGGTGTTCTTTCGACACTAGCAAGGTGAGATAGTGTCAATTGGCCAACGGCGCCAAAGGTGTCGATTTGTGGAGGGGGTCTTCCATATGTGACGGGCGGGGACAGAGAAAATACTGGGTTATCCCTCATATAATGTGCACCAAACATGCATGATGGCAGTAAATGTGGGGAATTTAACCTAGGGGTGTTGGGGGTTTCATCCATTGCATCTTCAACAATAGGAGGACTATCGAAGACTGGGTCCGGGTTCGTATCCTGGAAATGGTTTTCGAGGTCCAGCGGGAACAGAGGTATAGTAACGTCTGAAGGTCCGGAGCCATCTGCATAGGAGTGATGAAATTATGTGCTAGACGGAACGTTGGGAACTCGATAGTCGAGAGGACGGGTAGCAGGGGGATATCTAGAAGCCGACGAGAGCATTTGCTCTGTATCACGTTTAAACTATGCCAACGCTAACGGGGAATTAGCTAGACTAACCATACTAGATTCGATGGAGGCCATGATCTCATGTCCCAAAGGGACATTGGGGAGAGATACTGTACGAGGTATGTTGGTGGAAGAACCAGTTTCCTATGGATGAACACTGGATGGCGCAGTGATAGCAGGCAGAGGTTCTGCCTGGGAAGCGATAAAGCCATAGTCAGGTTCAAAAGGTGTATCAGGAAGTTGGGTTTCTTCAATAACCTCGACGTATCCACCCAGGACTGCAATCAATTCGGATAAATCTTGGTTGGATCCTTCGGTGGTGCCAACAGATCCTTCCGTAACATCGTAGAAAGTCTCTGGTGGGAGGGTAGTGCTGAAATCGGGGAGGATGATGGCCTCCGGTCTAGTATCTTGGGTTGTACTAGTTTCAGCCGTTGTAGTGTTTTCCACTGTGACATATATATCTGGAATGACAGTGGGTGAAGAGAAAGTGGGAGTCTCAGGTGTACTAGTGGTTGTGGAAACTGCAAGAGGTTCTGAGACCGTACTGTCAGTAACAGTTACAGGCATAACTGAATATGTAGGGCGTATCAGTAGTGGAATGTTCCCTCGGTCGGCATCACGGCTAGGAGGGGCGGGAATACGTGATGTAGGTGGACCCGAGGTCTGTGGTGGTGGTGGTGGTGGTGGTGGGCTTCGTCCCTGTACTCTTCGTGATCTCCGTGGTGGTTCTGACATAATGGTAGATATACAAAATCTGGGGGCAGTTGTTGGAGCATAGGCCGCAGCTATAGTAAAGCTGCGAATTTTGAGGAAAAAGCACAGGTGTTGAAGGGAAGAAATGCTAACTTCGAGTAAGAGCACCAATTTTGGGAAGAAGTGAACAGTGCGCAGTACGACGCCAGATGGACGAGCTCAGCACAGATTACGAGCTGGAAATCACGGAGCTCGCGCGCACACGTCAAAGGAGAGTGAATGTGGCCGAGTAGAAAGCTCAGCTACCACAATAAATGAAGCGACGGACTAGAGGGCTCAGCTACCCTCATTAAGGCTAAGTACAGAAGTTATGGTTTCTCTGACCAAGGAAGAGCAATGGACCAAAGCATTGAAGGTGAAGGACAAGGAGCAGTGAACGATGAAGCGGCGCCCATACCCGCAATCTGCGCCGGAAATCACGGAGTCTGCAGGAAGTGGCGACATGACTGCAAGCGGTGCCTACAGTACACCTAGCCATGTCCGCGGTTAGTGTTTTTGGGGATTACTGTTGGGAAAGGCCCACAGTTTTGTAAAGTTGCGACCCTCAGGGCCACCTATATATATGTGTAATTGTAGAAGGGTAGAAGGTTAGAAGTTAGATGAGTTGGATAGAAGGTAAGAGAGTTAGACTTGGACAGCTGTAGAGCTAGTTTCTGAGTTTACAGACAGTCCAAGTTGATGTCTGAATGATTGTAATCTCTGTAGAAGAAGAGAATAGATCTAAGAGAAGGGCTCCCAGCTGTGTGCGTGGAGTTTCCTGGAAAGATCTAGCGCTGGAGCTGTGTGCGCAGCAGGACTGTGTAATTCCCATTTTGAGATAATATAAGATACAAGTTCCCGTGGACGTGATTTCCCCGTGGAGGCGAACCACATAATTCTCGTTGTCATGATGATGTGTTGTTTGAATGCATGTTTATGTTTTACTATCTATGTTAACATGAATGTTTCGTTATCTTTATGAATGAGTATAAGGCAAGTCCTTGAAGCTCCCTTAGAAGTTATATTTGTGCACTATTGAAGGAGTCAGTAAGAGCACTATCGCCACAGCGCTTAAGGAATGTGTTGTTGCGTTGGGGCGCGGAAGCAGAGACGATACATAGTGTATCAGACATAGCGGGTAAATGCCTCAGTTGCAAGTGCGGAGCTACCGCGCAGCTAGGCTGGTAAGAGTTTCAGCGTTGTCGCACTGAAGGGTCTGTGGAAGAGTAAGACGTTTCACTCTGAGGAATCCTCCCGGAAGATAAGGGAGAAGATTATAGTCTCCACATCGCCTAGGTTAAGGAAGCATGATTCCTTAGCCCCCCCATAGCCACTTCGGGTGAGACTTCAGGCTGCTGCGCAGCTCGTTGCCGAGAGGGCCAGTGCGCCAAGGGGTGTTTGTTGTTGCGCATCCTGAAAACCCGGGTCTGTCCAGAAAGCAGCCAACAAATGGTTATGTTGCCTTGAGACTTGTTATTCCGGCGACGTGCGAGATTGATGCGAAACCTAGAGAAAAAGGGAGCCAACAAATGGTTCCGTTGCCTTGAGACTTGTTATTCCGGCGACGTGCGCGATTGATGCGAAACCTAGAGAAAAAGGGAGCCAACAAATGGTTCCGTCGTCGGATTTAACCCTATTATTTTGAAGGCAATGTGGTGTTGGAATCCTACAGCTACTGAAATTCAAGAGTGGTTTGATTCAAAGGCTAGAGAGTTCGCTGAACGAGAAAATAGAAGCTCTAGGCTTCAGACAGAAGACTGGTTGCAGAAGCATATTTATACTGACCTTCATGAAATCTTCTTTGTAACATTTGCACTTGAGTTGCATGCGTGGGTAGCCAAGCTAGAAAATACTGGACCCACTGTGCATGTTGATCAACCCGTCGTTTGGACGCCTGAGCTAGTTAGCATTTTGAAGCGGGTAGATAATTCTGTGTCCCGCGCAGTAGAATTTTGGTTGAACAGTCTGCTGGAAGGCTTCATCACTGAGTTTGCAGTAGATACGAGAAAGAGCTTCAGCAAAGCTGAGAGGAGCTTCTTCCAAGCATACAGGGGTAAGTTCTTAAATTCTCTGAACTTATGGATTAAAATGCTCCTGTATGAAAAAGGAAAACTATGCATAGCTTCTGATGAATAGCATAGACAAGTAATGTCCGCAGATTTTGATAGTGATCTTGAAGTTATTGGTTGCACTCGTAGTGGAAAATGGTATAAAGTAGGCCTTGACCAACATTCTTTTGAGTCTAGCCCAGAAGATAGTCGAGCTCCTAGAGCGAGCCATATAGAGAGAAAAGGGAGTGCTCATATCCCTTATCACCCTTTTACACCGCAAAATCCAGACAGGGCTCAGTATAACCCCGCAGTAACACCTTCTAGTAGCCCGCACGGTACTTCTAATACCTCAGCCCCACCTTTGTTTAACCATCCCGAAGGCAGTGCTACAGCACCTCCACCTCAACCTAGCGCAAGAAGGATGGGCGATGACATGAAGCTACCAACCTTTAGGGGAACAGGGCTAGAAGACCCTGAGCAGCACTGGTTCCTATGTGAATCCATTTGGACGATTAAGCAAATTAATCATGATGCTGTTAAGCTGGTTCAGTTAGCAACCACACTAAGAGAAAGAGCCTTAACCTGGTTCATGAAATACTCAGCAGCACAGAATAGGACGCTTGCTGATATAAGAAATGCTATGATTAGAGAATTCAAGAAACCTAAATAAGAATCACAGTGCATAACCGAGCTCAAAGACATAAAACAGTTACCTACAGAGTCAGTATGGGACTTTGACCAGAAGTTCAAAGCCTTGATAGATCAAGCAAGCTTTGAGTTTGCACCGCAGCAGCATAAGGAATGGTTCATTGTTGCGCTGCTTCCTCATATTAGACTTCCTCTTATGCAACAGAATCTCACTACTCAGGAACAAGCTCTAGAGATGGCTATGAAACTAGAAGCTTCACCAATTGCTGGAACAAGCAACGATGTTGCGCAGTTGCAGAACCAGTTAGCAAACCTAACCTTGCAAGTGCATGATATTAAGAAAGGAAAGGATGTTAAAGAAGAAATTTGGTGTACAAAATGTAGAGCACAGGGTCATTCAAAGGACCATTGTCCCGTTTTCATAGAGTATATTGCGACTGGAGCACCTAACCCTTTACCACAGGCTCAGGGGCCTTGGTGTGAAATCTGTAGAACTAGAGGTCACAGACCACAAGAATGTCACTTGTTACAAAAATATGTACAAACTCCAAAGAATCTATATTGCAATTTCTGTAAATCAGTAGGCCATGATGAGAACAATTGCAGAGCATATGACCTTATGATGGAAAGGAAACATGATGTTTATAGAGTACAGTCAGAGGCATAAGGACCCACAGCAGGTCCACAATATGAACCAGCTCGCGAAGGCCGAGGAGGAAATTATAGGGGCCGAGGACACACAGAAGGTTTTGGTCGTGGACAAGGACAGATCACTTGCTATAACTGTGGAGCTCAAGGTCATTATGCAAGGGATTGCCAAAACCCTACAACCACCTGCAGATACTGTAAATCGTATGATCATGTGATTGAAGAATGCCCTCAGTTGATGGCTAAGATGCAAGCAAAGACGCCACAGGTTAACCAGAATATTCAGTTGATTGAAGCAGAAAAAAGAGAACCAGATCCTACAGTTAATATAGTGATGCGAAGTGGAGCAACCACTTGTACACAAGAGTCAGGAACTGGAAAACCAGCTACACAATGGGTGCGCCGCGCTAATATTAAACCACCTCCGCTCGACCTACAGAAGCAAAAAGAAGCATTCAAGCAAGCTCAAGAGTATTTCTCAGATCCTCGAGCTTCAAGTTCTGTCGCAGTATCACACAAAGATATTAGACCGCAAAAGACAAGAGAACCTGGTACAAGAACAGGCTACTACATCAGGAAGGCCTGATGAGGAGGATGCACTAGGCAGTGTTCATGCTTTCCTGAGAAGCTGTTTAAAGTTGTTGCGCAATGAAAAAGCAACTATGGAACTCCAACACCTGTTGGATCAGTGTCAACAATCTACTTCGATGAATACCCCACAGCGTGTTGTTCATCAGATTGGGAGTCATATTAGAACTGGAAGAGAGATGAGACTCACAGCGCAGATTGGAGCATTTGAAATGGATGATGTCATTTTGGATTTAGGCTCAGAATTTAATGTTCTCACCATGTAGACATGGGAACAAATGGGTAGCCCTCAGCTTACTAGATCTCCTATCCAGCTAAGACTTGCAAATCAGCAACTAGTTTCTCCATTGGGCAGATTACCCAATGTACCCATTGATATTGAGGGAGTAAGAAGTTCTGCAGACTTTGAAGTAATCAAACTTCTGGATGATAGTAGACCTTACCCAGCACTTTTAGGCATAGACTGGGCATTTGATAATCTGGCTATCGTTAATTTGAAGAAAAGACAGATGACCATTGAGGATGACCAGATTAGGGTCATTGCACCACTTGATCCCCTTCAAGGACCACGGTATATTGAACCCATTCGAGCAGAAGAAGAAGTGCGCCACATTGAAAGTTTGTATCAGATGACTGCTAGTCATAGTGACTATGTCAATCCCACAGCAGACGGCGATATCAGCTGGCGATGCGATAGCTCATGCACATCAGATTCAGAAGCAGGACTGGAAAACTGGCAGAATCGCTTACATGAGGTTTCTGCAAGGCGTTGTGCCATGATGACTAAATCCATTCGATGGATTGGCACAGAATTGAATAACACTCCAATATTTGATGGTTTAACTGAAATAAGTGAATTCATACATGCAAATGAACAACAAATCCCAAATGAGCAGCACATACAAGTATTGGATGTAGCACTGCGCGCTACACCCGCAAGATGGTGGGGTGCGCATAAAAAAATATTGAGACATGGCAAGACTGTCGCAGATTGATACTGCGCAGATTTCAGGACACTACAGCAGAAGTGTTGCACAAATATGATCGACAGACTGACCCCAGGTCACACGTTGAAGCATGTATTCAGCAATGGTCAGATATTCCAGAGGATGAGTGGGTTCAACTATTCATCCACACGTTGGATACAGTTCCAAGGAACTGGTACACTGAAACAGAATTGCGCAAAGGCACTATCACTTGGCCTCTTATGATGGAAATTTTTCAACTTACCTTCAGCTTTGAGTCAGAACATCCAAGCATCGACCACGCTTTAAAGTGTATTAGAAAGAAGGTATTTGAACAATGTCCTTTACCAGAATATTCTCAACCAGACTAGGCTGTCCAGATGGAACATGCCCTGGAATGCTATAATTTCGCCGCTGGAGAAGAGGATGATGATCCTCACAACATCAATATTCCAGAGTCAGAAGGGACGCGCAAAGTCGAATTCCCTCAGCTTGATATCCCTTCCATTACAGAACACATCAAGCTCAAGAAGATTAACATTGGTACAGAAGCCGAACCCAAGTTTGCTCCTATAGGAGATTATTGGGATGATGAAACTGTTGGCCATATTGCAGATTTACTACGTGACTACCAGGATATCTTTCCTACCAAGCTTACAGAAATGAAAGGCATCCTAGGAGATTTAGGGGTTATGTGCATACCTTTGAAAGCAGACGCCAAGCCAGTAAAACAGCGCCCGTACAGGTTGAACCCGCGATATAAAGAAAAGGTTAGAGAAGAAATTGATAAGATGCTCGCAGCATGTATCATTGAGCCAGTAGACGAAAGTGATTGGATTAGTCCTATGGTGGTGCAAGAGAAAAAGGCAAAAGGTGAAATAAGAATCTGCGTGGACCTACGCAAGCTGAACGATGTATCAGCGCATGATCCATTGCCTACGCCCTTTACAGACGAAGTGCTTGATAATGTTGGAGGACAAGAGGCTTACTCCTTCACTGATGGCTTTTCGGGATACCATCAGATCAGAATCCATCCAGAAGACCGTCATAAGACCACTTTTTCAACTGAATGGGGCTCATTCCAGTATACGGTAATGCCCTTTGGTCTTAAAAACGCTCCTGCTATCTTCTCTAGAGTCGTTGTTGCTGTTTTTAAAGAATTCATTCATAAGTTTCTAGAAGTCTATTTTGACGACTGGACTGTATTTGGTTTACTAAAGAACCATATAGGGAATCTGCGGATGATGTTAGAAAAATGTAGACAGTATCAGATTTCCCTTAACTTGAAAAAATGTATTTTTTGTGCTCCTTTTGGTATTCTATTGGGTCATATTGTATGCAGACAAGGACTCCTGATGGATCCTGCGAAGGTTGCCATCATTGCTAACATACCTGCGCCCAACTCAGTCAAACAATTGCGCACTACATTGGGACATACAGGGTACTACAGGAAATTTATCAAGGGTTATGCAAAAATAACTGGGCCTATGGAAAGATTGCTGAAAAAGGATTCAAAATTCCAATGGACAGAAGAATGCGAACAGAGCTTGGATACACTTAAAGAAAAGATGGTCACAGCACCTATTCTAGTCTTCCCAGACTGGAGAAAACCCTTTCATGTTCATGTAGATGCTTCTTCCATAGCAGTGGGGGTTGTGCTGACACAACCGGGAGAAGGAGGTATTGACCACCCCATTGCTTATTCTAGCAGAAAACTGTCAACAGCTGAGAAGAACTACACCACTACAGAAAGAGAAGGACTAGCTATGGTGTATGCCTTACAGAAGTTCAGACACTATCTATTGGGCGCTCATTTTAAAATGTATACTGAGCATTCTGCTTTGAAATACTTGGTCAATAAGCCATTGTTAGGGGGAAGAATTTGCAAATGGCTACTGCTCTTACAGGAGTATGATTTTGAGGTTATTGTGAAGCCAGGTAGATTGAATGCAGGACCCGACCATTTATCTAGGATAGAGTCAGGGGAGGAAACTACAAATCTGGAGGACAATCTGCCTGATGCGCAGCTGTTTTCTGTTCAAGCAACCTATGAGTATTATTCCGATATTCTTGAGTTTCTCACTACCGGGAAAGCGCCAGTTGAGTTTACAATCCAGCAGAAGAAGCAACTTGTTGTCAAAGCCGTAGACTTCACTTTGATAGCAGTCCAGCTCTATAAGTTGGGCCCCGATGAAGTCTTGCGCAGATGTATCTTACCGCATGAGAAGAACTCTATAATCGCAGAAGCGCACTCAGGGACCACAGGAGGCCATTTCGCAGGAAAGCCGACTGCGCAGAAGATCTTAGCCACAGGTCTTTGGTGGCCAACATTGCATAAGGATACTAAGAATTCTGCAAATGTTGCGATGTGTGCCAGCGAACAGGAAAACCTTCAAGAAGAGATGAAATGCCGCTAAGACCCCAGATAATAGCGCGTGCTTTTGATAAGTGGGCCATTGATTTTGTGGGACCTATCAACCCACCAGGAAAGAGAACCAACGCAAGATACATCATCCTAGCTACTGAATACCTCACCAGATGGGCTGAGGCCAAGCTAGTTAAGAATTGCGACGCTGCTACTGCCGCGCAGTTCATTTTTGAGAATATTGTCACTAGATTTGGATGTCCACTGATTCTAATGAGTGATCAGGGCACACATTTCCTGAATGAGACTATAGAGGCCCTTACTGAAGAATTCCACATTAGTCACCATAAGAGTACACCCTACCACCCTCAAGCTAATGGTACGGTGGAGGCATTCAACAAGATTCTCGAGAATGCCCTGACAAAGATCTGTAATCAACAAAGAGATGATTGGGACCTTAGAGTCACAGCTGTGTTATGGGCTTACAGAACCACATGCAAGAAGTTAACAGGTCACACACCTTTCAGTTTGGTGTATGGACAAGAAGCAGTTATGCCCATGGAATACATTGTTCCCAGCTTCAGAATTGCGCAAATTATAGAAATGGCAGATACTGATACTATGAGTGAAAGACTCTCACAATTGCTTGCCTTAGAAGAAGACAGACTTTTAGCCGGATTCCATCAACAAGTGCAGAAGGCAAGACAGAAAGCTTGGCATGACAGGCATATTAGGAATAAAGCCTTTCAAGAAGGAGACTTGGTACTTCTCTATGATAGTAAATTCATCAAGTTTCTAGGCAAGTTTCATGTACATTGGTTAGGCCCTTTCTAGGTGACGACAATAACAGAAGGAGGAGCAGTTTAGCTTGCGAAGCTTAATGGAGAATTGCTGCCCACAATGATTAATGGGAGTCGGCTCAAGCTTTATCGCCACGGCCACTCCGCCCTGTCGACTTAATTAATTGCTAAAGTAGTGCAGATGCCCAGTGTAGTTGAAAGACGCATCACATTTATCACAGTCTACACAAAAATCGCGAGACACTTTCAGTCTCCTACTTCCCACGCAGTCCCTTGAAACATCTACGCATGTCAATAAAGCCTGTTTGGAGGGAGCCTATTTTGCGCTCTTGCGAAGTTTTTCCCCGAGTTGTCAAACCGTCGCTCTTGCGGAGTTCCCTATTGTCAATTTTACACTCGAGGAGTTCTCCTCGCCGTGGAGCCCTCCATGTGCACAGTTACCTATGCTGAAGTGACCCACCGAAAATTTGAAATACGGTAGTCCTATAGCCGCGTCTGAATATTAATGAAGGATAAGATCGCCAATTAATTGTATTTGCTCTGACAGATTCGGCTTGATCTCCCTAAGATTCACATTTAAGTAATAAGCCGAAGGCCTTAGCTCATCTCCCGAAAGGCTGTCAGAACCCGTCCATCGCAATTAATGCACCGCAGAGGCGCGGGGGTAGGGGGGTTGTCAACTCATGCATAGGCACCTACGGTTATTAGCCCCACTTTTCCGCATCTACTACTGCCTGTAGCTATAAATACCCCGCACTCGTATATGTTCGGGTTACTTTCCTCAAGTTGTGGTGTCTTGTTTGAGAATCTAAGTCATTGTTTTCAGAGTCGTGTCGTGCAGACTGCTCCCTTTGTTTTCAGCATTCGTATCCTACGTTGTTCCGCCATTTTTTTGTTCAAGTGCTTGTTGTGTATACCGGTTCATGACGGAGAACCTTTCAACTGAAGAAGTTGTTCGTCAATTCAAGCGCAGAGGCTTAGATTTTGGCATGGCTACCCCGGTGACGACCTCGGCTTACACGCATCCTGATTGGTCTGATCCGAGACAATCCCTGGGCACAAGGGCGTCTCAGCAGCAGCAGCCGAACGATCCCGTTTCAGAGCCCTTAGCCACTCTGGTTAACTACATTTCTCCACGTCCAGATGATGCACCCGAGGTGCATATTCCCAAGAATGCCAAGTATCCGACTCCACTGCCACCAATGGCGGAAATCGTGCGAGACGAAGGGTCCCTGCTTGGACACCTTCCATTGGTTAGGTTTTCTGACTTCAACTTGGGAGACTACAGAATGTATCCTCAGTTCACGCCGGATCGCTATCTGACGGTAGTCCATAATCCCATTAGAAAGGGTGATGAATTCGTCCCAAAGGTTTTTTCAGCAAATCTAGAGAGGCCTGGACTGTTGAACCTGTTGAAGCTACCGCACTTCGGGCATAGCAATGAAGTAAATGCAGTTGTTAAGGCCCTGCTATCCTGTGTTCATGGTGGTTATCTTTGGCTGGGGAGGCCAATCGATTTGAATGTGGACTTGATTCATCGTATTATCGGCCTATCTAAGGTTGGTAAGGACCCCAATGTTCATTTTGTTGGTAAAGATAAGGATAGAAAATTGGCTGCACAGCTGGTGCAGAAATACAAATTGCTGAGAGGAGGTCGAGCTTATGACCTCACTACAGTTGAAGATGAAGCACTTAGATTCACAGGCAGTCTGCTTGCAGGCAGACTTCTAACGAAGTGCAGACCTAAAGAAGTCACTGGAGCTGTTGTAGAGCTCGCAATCACAGCTGCGGAGGGAGAGCAGTATAACTGGTCTCTCTTCCTCCTGAATTCTTTCTTGGATGACTGCCGGAATGTTCAGGACACTGCCGGTCAGTTGTTCCATTTTTTGTGGCTTTTGATTTTATGCGCCTTTGTCGGGTGGAAGGAGCCCCCCAACACTCAGTTCCTTCTGCGCCACGCAGGAGAGGTTGCAGGGATGCGCTATGTCAAACTCTGGGATTCTAGTAATCCCGTGAAGTGCAAGATGAACCGCATCGTGTTCTATGAATATTACCATCTCCTCAAGGACACCATCCAGGAGATGCTGAGGCTAACTGAGGAGACAGCACAAATCTATGGAACAAAGTTGGTCTTTTCTGCCAACTTACATGAAATTTACTTTCTCCCTTGCGGAATTCAGGAAGAATGGGTCGTAGGCCTCTACCGAATGACTACTCAGGATGTCGAAGAAACTGTGAAGTCCTGGCCAGACGAATGGAGGCGGGCCGTTGAAGTCACTGCCACAACGCCACCCCCTGATGCACAAGAGAAAGATAGGGGCATGGAAGCGACTGAGCAAATAAATGATGAAGGTTCACCAGAACCAGCTTCCAAGAAGCAGAAGCTGTCGCACCCCTCTGAGACCCTTTCCTCGGGGTTCGACCAGTACCTGAAGGAGCAATTTCACGAGCTGCGGACCTCACATCAGAAGTGCTCTGGACCTGCAGCTCATGGATTTGAAAGGTCTCACCGGAAGAGTTGCGCAGACCCATGCGCCAGCATCCGGTTCACAGGCGCCGCAGGCATCTACAAGCACCGAGCGGGTTGAAGTACTTGCAGAGAGGCATACTGTCGTTCACATCCCGCCTACAAGTATGACATTCCCGGATCCTTTGGCTGCAACCCAGGTAAACACGATTGGCCCTATTGAGATAAATTTGTCATTGATTCCGATAGAAACTTTGCAGTTAGTACAAGAGCAGGTCTCTATTGAGCTGAGAGCTAGAGAGCTCTCCACATTCCATGCAAACCAAAGACAGCAATCGCAGGAAATAGAGCTGAAGGCAGGTTATAAGAACATCTCTGAGCAGCTTGCACTATACGAGGCACAAGACACTGGGATAAGAAACGTAGTTGATGAAATCGCCCAGGAGATGCCGGCCTGCCAGATTCAACCAGACCTTCCTCTGGTTGAGAAAGTGCAAATTATTGGCGGAAGGGTGAAAGCCCTAGAGCAGGAAATAGTTGCTATGGATGAGGAAAATAGAGCGCAGATCACCGAGTTGGAAGCTCGTGTCGCAGCACCCCCTATAGATGATAGGCAGGAACAATTTGAAGCGCTGCGCATAGCTTCCACATAAATGAAGTGCAGAGCAGATGAATCCCAGAACTTAATGACGCAAGCTATGGAGGCTTGGGCTGAGCTTGAGAAGATCCCTTTCAAAGTCGGCCTTTTGGAATAGGTGCAAGCAGCAGAACAGTCCCTAACTGTTCTGAGTGAAGAAGCTAAGGCCTTAGAAGGCTTAGCCAAAATGAGGAAAATGAGCGAAGTGCGCAAAGTACAACAACAACTGCACAAGCTCAGAAATGAAGATGCTAATCTCACCAACAACATTCAGCCATTTATGGATGAGTATGCTGAACTTGCTGCCCAAGCCGAGGCAAAGATCAAAGAATTTGCTGAATCTCAATAGTTGGTTGATGGCATAACTGAAGAAGAAGCCAGTTCAGACATGGTGCAGACAGCTGCGGAGTGCGTGGATGAAATGGACTCCGCTATTGCGCAGTGGAAGCAAGCATTTGCTGCGACCCAAGCAAAGGCAAACGCGCAAGTAAAGTGACCACACGCTAGTGCAAGTGGCTCGGGGACGAGCCACAAGTAAGTGTTAGGGGCCTGTTGGAGCATAGGCCGCAGCTATAGTAAAGCTGCGAATTTTGAGGAAAAAGCACAAGTGTTGAAGGGAAGAAATGCTAACTTTGAGTAAGAGCACCAATTTTGGGCAGAAGTGAACAGTGCGCAGTATGGCGCCAGATGGACGAGCTCAGTACAGATTACGGGCCGGAAATCGTGGAGCTCGCGCGCACACGTCAAAGGAGAGTGAATGTGGCCGAGTAGCAAGCTCAGCTACCACAATAAATGAAGCGACGGAATAGAGGGCTCAGCTACCCTCATTAAGGCTAAGTACAGAAGTTATGGTTGCTCTGACCAAGGAAGAGCAACGGACCAAAGCATTGAAGGTGAAGGACAAGGAGCAGTGAACGATGAAGCGGCGCCCATACCCGCAATCTGCGCCGAAAATCATAGAGTCTGCAGGAAGCGGCGACATGACTGCAAGCGGCGCCTACAGTACACCTAGCCATGTCCGCGGTTAGGGTTTTTGGGGATTACTGTTGGGAAAGGCCCATAGTTTTGTAAAGGTGCGACCCTCAGGGCCACCTATATATATGTGTAATTGTAGAAGGGTAGAAGGTTAGAAGTTAGATGAGTTGGCTAGAAGGTAAGAGAGTTAGTCTTGGACAGCTGTAGAGCTAGTTTCTAAGTTTACAGACAGTCCAAGTTGATGTCTGAGTCGTTGTAATCTCTGTAGAAGAAGAGAATAGATCTAAGAGAAGGGCTCCCAGCTGTGTGCGTGGATTTTCCTGGAAAGATATAAGGCTGCAGCTGTGTGCGTAGCAGGACTGTGTAATTCCCATTTTGAGATAATATAAGATACAAGTTCCCGTGGACGTGATTTCCCCGTGGAGGCGAACCACATAATTCTCGTTGTTATGATGATGTGTTGTGTGAATGCATGTTTATGTTTTACTATCTGTGTTAACATGAATGTTTCGTTATCTTTATGAATGAGTATAAGGCAAGTCCTTGAAGCTCCCTTAGAAGTCATATTTGTGCACTATCAAAGGCATCGGTAAGAGCACTATCGCCGCAGCGCTTAAGGAATGTGTTGTTGCGTTGGGGCGCAGAAGCAGAGACGATACATAGTGTATCAGACATAGCAGGTAAACGCCTCAGTTGCAGGTGCAGAGCTACCGCGCAGCTAGGCTGGTAAGAGTTTCAGTGCTGTCGCGTTGAAGGGTCTACGGAAGAGTAAGACGTTCCGCTCTAAGGAATCCTCCCGGAAGAGAAGGGAGAAGATTATAGTCTCCACATCGCCTAGGTTAAGGAAGCCTGATTCCTTAGCCCCCCCATAGCCACTTCGGTTGAGACTTCGGGCTGCTGCCCAGCTCGTTGTCGAGAGGGCCAGTGCGCCAAGGGGTGTTTGTTGCTGCGCATCCTAAAAACCCGGGTCTGTCCAGAAAGCAGCCAACAGCAGTCTTGTAACAAAGAACTCAAAAACCCTAATGCAGCCGAGTGTGCAAAAGGGGAGCTAGAAAAAGCAAGGCTCGCAGGCCAAAAAAGAAATCTCTAAAATCTATACTGAGACCGGCATCCCAGTAAGCGAGCTAAGAAAAATAATGGCCAGAATGCCAACAAGAAATCACTAAAAAGAAAAATGACCCTCTATTAAGATGAGATAACAAGCAAACTTCCTAACTAAGAGCTGGAGACCTCAACAAGTTGTATCCTTCGCAAGTTGATGAAATCCAAGTCGAAAAATACAACGTGAGAGACCAATATGAGAAGGATATCCCTCTACCGAAAGGGATCCTAGGTAAAAGAACCCTAGTAGAAAAGTTACTAAGATACCTCGTTCATGACACGTTGGGAAAGGTTTTCGGCACTTCTACCTTATCACCCTTGCATTACTATGAATACAAGGAAGACAATGATCGATGTTTCCTTAGGGCTAAGTGGAGTGCGGCATTCCAAAGAGTCCGTCTGGTTCTCAATCTCGCGGCGGTTTAACCCCTGAAAGTTAAAAATAGTTAGGAGGCCCCTCCACAAACTGGTCTATGACCATGTCAACAAATACTAGAGGATTTTAGTTCCCTAGAGGACAACAACTATGTCTCAGATGATAATGACAAGGGGGAACTATTTGTATGCCTATCCCCGGTGTCCTACCTAACTACCAAATTCTTTTGATTTCCTCAAGTGAGGTTAATGTTGGTTTGGTTAGGGAGATTAATTTTAGTGGTTGTATTACTCAATCGGGTAAATGGACGTGAAACTTGGTGGTGTTGTGACGACCCAAACCATGCAAGTGAGAATGAATCGAAATAAGCCTTGTATTCGATGAAAACTAGCTATGGGAAAGAGAGAGTTCTTCGATCATAAATGCATGGAACTTTCACAAACAATGAAAAAAACACTTCAAAACATAATTTTTGTTTTCTTTTTCTAAGTAAAGCCAAACTGAAATAAACACTTCTTTCCAAATTTCACTGATCTGCAACTAGTATGCTTCAAAAATGAGAATTTATGTGGCAAATTGAATGGTTCACTTCCTAATGCATGATATTATAACTAGATCGTTCCAAACCAAGCAACACAAATGTTCTTCAATAACAATTTCCAATTTAGATTTGAATAACAATAATGGAAAAGATGATATTTATAAGAACAATGTGATTATGAAAGATACACAATCCAGTAAGAGAAGACAGTAGTAACAGTTTGGTTGTGATGGGAAGGTCAAGCCAATGCAATCAAATTGAAGGGGTGACCCAATATGTAAATAAGGCCACTAACTCAACAAAAATAATCAAGCTCACACCAAAGGGTAAACAAACCACAAATGATTGTGCAAATGGACAGGATAGTAATAAGCAACAAAAAACACCAAACTAAGGCAGAGAAAATCAAAAATTGACTCAGGAAACCAAACAGGAAAGAAAAAATGAGAAATTGCAAACACTACCGCATGGGAAAAGCTGACTAAAATGCAGTACTGGTACACTACCATGCTGGTAAGAGCGTTGGATATGCGGTACTACCGCGCTGTAGGCAGTAATGGGGGAGCGGTACTGCTGCAAAGGATGGAAAAATGCAACTTTTGAAGAAAACATTTTAATTTTTTAGGGTTGCTGCAGACCCAGAGGACTCACTGATCACAGAGAGAGAGAAGATGTAGAGAGAAGGGGTGAATAGAGGTCAAAGAGACCAAAATTCAGTACTGGTTTGAAGAGAAAGAAGAATCACAATAAAAAATGACTGAAAGTGAAATAAATCAATCAAATGGGGTTCAAACCAGCGGAGTCGCCAGTTGTTGTTGTAGATATTTCTCCCTACGGATAGGTAGAAACTCTCTTAGGTTAAAGTAGGCTTAACTGACTCTAAACTAAGACAAAAAGATAACAAATGCTACCTTGAATTCCTAGATCTAAACAAACATCTCAAGATTATATTGCTGAAAGAAACGAAAGAGATCTAACTGACCTTTGATTTAATTGCTCATCTTAGTCGATGCTTCGATTCTCAAGTCCTCGTGAATGAACCTGTTAGAATAAACCAAGATATAAGCATATACAATCTTCTAGCAATCTTGAAATATATGTTAGAATCTAAATCTATAGCAGAAACAAATCATATGATTGAAACAAGATCAACATACATGATTTGGGAAACAAGACAAGTTATGTTCTATTGCAAACTTGAAGTCACTTACAATGGTTGCTTGATGTCCAAGCCAACTCCCAGCTCCAACTACTTTCTCCTCTAGCTATCTCCACAAAGATTCAAGATCATAGGTTTGATGTCTCCAAGAGTCCTCTCCTTTGCTCATGGAAGGTCTCTCTCTTATAGTGTGTAGTAGGGTTAACCAAGAAGAGAGAAGGATGGATCTTGGGAGTGTTTAGTGGATCAGGCCAACTAATCTGAGAAAGTGAGTTAGGATCGAATCAGAGATGCTAATCCTCAAAAATATCTTGAAGATCAATATTCCACAAGCCATGGAAAAAAGGCTAAAAAAGGAGTACCACGCCTCTTCAACTGAGCATAGCGCGGTAGTACCGCGTGGCAGAGAAGGAGCATAGCACGGTAGTGTGGACTACCGCTCCCTTAAGCTTGAGAAAGACGTGGTATTGTAGGTATACGAAGTCTCAGATGGGTTGATTCTTGACAGGATAGGTTTGTCTTCAAGGATCATTCATCATTTTTCTCTTCTGGGTGTTTTAAGCAGTAGGGGAAGTGTCGTCAACTATTTTTATGGTGAAGATACGACATTGTGAAATATGGAGGTATAACAGAGGGAGCCAAGTTTATTTGATTTAGGATATGATTGAGATCTCTAGAGTGCCTAGCGCATTTCTCCGCGAGGGAGGGTGCACTTCACTTGGAGATGTGGAATATTTTGAATGGATCGTGGAACCTAACTCCCTAGAATCACTCCACGTTGATCCATTTCATCAACTATCCACTCCAGATGACTCTACAACTTGGAATTTTTCCCTCTTTAACTCAAATTCACTCTCCCTCTCTCTTTTTACTATTTAAGCAAGGCATTTGCCTCTTCTTTTCTCATGGTTAGAGGACCGAAAGGCTGCTCAGGATTTGTATTGTATATGCATTATTTGTTGGAATAAAGAAGGATTTGGAGGCTAACCTATGGTGTATGAATCAATGTGTGTGGATGATCATTGTCTCATTATGAGGTAATCTGTATTTATTTATTTGTGTATATCTTTGGTTGAGTGTTGTCCTTTGAAAGGGAGTTTTTTTTTCACAAAAAAGGTTGATGTTTTTTTTTTAATATATAAAAAAGGATTTAAAACCAGAGTACATAGTGCAAGAGCAGGAAGCTCTCCATAATCAATGTGTGGCCACTTCTCTATCAACATATTTGTCCAAAAACTTACATATAGCCAATAGATAGACGTACAGACTTGCGGGCCTATAGCCTTTGTTTCTCACAGACTAGCAGGCTTGCATACTAACGAACTTACAAACATATAGAAGAAGTAATAAGACCTATGATACTACACACTAGTACTGAAATAAGGAAATTAACAGACAGCAGTCTTCGGTAAGCCCTGCATACAAAAAACAAAAAACTACCAGAAGTTTAAGTTCACATCAAAACTTGTCATTCTTGCCATACTTGTTCAACAGAAGTTTCTTCAATTCCGCACTCTCTTCACAAATGACTTTGGAATTTTCTTCTACCTTGTTTGTAATTCCTCGGATCTCCCTGAGCTGTGTCATATCTCGAATGTCACCTTTCTCCATGGCCACCTCCAGGTCCTCTAATTTCTCCTTCAACATACGAACCTCCAACTTTACTTCCAGTTCTGAATTGGACATGCGAAGCACTGTTTTCATCAATTCCGCTGCATCAATTCGTAGGACATGTACCTTCGCTTCTAAGATTTCCAATCGATCCATGACGCTTATGGAGGCTGCCTAACCTTGTGTTTCAAATGCCCCATAACCAACCGTTCCATGCTCAAACCAGAATTCATACCTTCAAATTCTACAAACGAGGAAAATTTTCTATTCCTGTAATCTTCTGCACCACCTTCCTTCACAATTCCTTGAGCTTGCTTCCTATAATGAAGGCCTTCCAGATACCCTGGCCAAGAGGGGGATTGATTTCTAAAATCAAGAGAATTACTGCCAGGAATAGAGATGGTACTCATACAGAGAGGAAAACCTGAGTTTTCAATACTTGCGCAGCTGCTATGAGGGCTGGAGCTGCAGACAAACTGATGACTACCTGTCACCCACCTTATAACTGAGACTTTGACAGCCTTTTGAAGAGGCAAATTGATTAGCCCCGTTTGGATACCACGTGATGCTTTCATTCCAGCATCCTTTCCTCGAAAAACCCAGTAGGGTTTAGAACCATAGCCTAAAAATTGTTGAGGAACAGAATCAGCAAGGGGGTGAGACCTTGGCAAGTTCCCAATGATTAGAATCATAGAGAGTGTGGAGGTTTTAATGTGTCAAGGAATCCCAATATTTTTTTCGAAAGAGCGATTGCTTACAAGGACACCCCTGTCTAAAGTAGCACCCTCATTTTCCTTCTTGTCTGTGCCTTGATTATTCGATCTCAAAACATGATAGAAACTGATAGATTCAAATTCGTTGATGAGATACTTGAGAAGGCTATGGATTTTGGAGGTGGGGATTTTTATGTTCATACTCAGATTCCTTGCCTCCCTGATTACTAACATTGGGTTGCCGCAAACTGCAAGATCAGTGATGCCATATTCCCTTGCAATCTCCAGACCTTTAGTTAGGGCTATCCATTCCTCCCTGTTGTTCATGTTTCTTCCAATACCCCAAGCATGGTCATTCCTCTTATTTCCAGTGGAGTCATCGAGTACTCCTCCCGCACCTTCCAACCCAGGATTTCTTTTCGAGGCTCCATCAAAGAAGAGGGAATTGCCTCCAATGTTTACCTTCCAGGCTTGAAGCTCCTCAGTACTCATCCTAAGATGTCAATTCTGAATGTTGGATCGTTGTCTCGTAACCGGGAGACAGAGGGAGGGGTTCGGAGATAAAAAGTCCTGAGCCCAATTTTTTTCTTCCACCGTGAGGGGTTCCTTACTGATGTTTTTCATCCCTTGAGTTAGCAAGGCTTCGATCCAGAGAGATTTATCCAAGGCAAGAACTCGTGTAGGGGTAGAGGTAACTTCGTCAAAGACTTCCTTGTTTCTAGTTGTCCAAAGTCTCCAGCATATAAATTTTGGCAGGGCTTCCGAGGCTCTTTTCAAATTAGGCTTGTTGTGAAGAGTTCCTATATAGTAATCCCTCCAATTAGCATGGAGTTCGTTCCAATTAGTTGGAAGGGTCACTTCAAAATTTAATTTGAAAAAATCCCTATGCCAAACTTCCTGAGCAAATTCACAATCTAAAAAAAGATGTTCAACTGTTTCCTCTGAGGCTTTGCAGAGAATGCATCTCGTAGGACCCTCAATACCTCTCTTTTTAAGATTCTCTGCAGTGATAATTTTCTTATGAGCTAGAGTCTAGGTGAATGCATTTATCTTCGGAAGACTATCCTTACTCCAAAATTTGGCCCATTTTTTGTCTTTGACCCTATTGTTGTTGTCCAAATGTTGATAACCAGCTTTTATAGTATAAATTCTTGTCTTACTCCACCCTCTTTGGTCCAAAATTTTCATGTGCACAAGTATAGCATCATGTAATAGATCTAGCAAGGTATCATAATCCAGTTGGAGATGGCTCGGGATATCCAGAACGCGCCATCATGCCCATCTACATTTTTCGGACCACTCCAAGAGGTCATATAAGGTGGAGATATTGCTTCAATCCATCCATTCTTTGAGATCATTGAGATTTTGAAGAAAATTAACAGGAGATCTAGAATCTAGTCCTAGTTTGTCCCCCTAGAGCTTGATCTTCTTGCCATTGCCAGGAATCCAATAAGAGATATTTTGCAGGGTTGGTGCTGCCTTTTTACATAGATTCCAAATGGGCGAATCGACTTTATTCTGATCAATATTCTCCAAGCACCTCATTCTATTCCCCGTCATATATTTCTTGCAAAGGATCTCTTTCCACCATGATTTCTTACCTGTGACAACTCTCCATAATATTTTGGCACCTAAATCTATATTCATGAGCGAGGGGTCACGAATACCTACGCCACTTGCATCCTTTGTTCTGCACACCTTATCCCAGCTCACCGGATGGAATTTTTTAGCTCCATTGGACTGCCCACCTTGCCACAAAAATCGTCGAAGTTCTTTTGTTATCTTTTGGATGACACTTTTGGGAGCTAAGGAAATAGAGCTTATGTAAATATGGTATGTGGAGAGAACCGTCTTAATCAAAACTAGTTTCCCAGCTAAATTAAGCCACCTGAATCCCCACGAGGTGATTTGAGCTTTAATCTTATCAATCAAGTCCTTCCAGTCTATAGCTTTCTGATTTCCTTTGAAGATAGGTATACCAAGGTAAATAAACGAGTTCCATAGAGGGCATCCTTCAAAACCCAAGATCCTAGAAATTCTTGCTAAATTTTCTTTAGGACAATTCTAGCCATATATTTTGGATTTCGTGGAATTAATTTTTCCGTCAGAGGCTTTGAGATAGATGGTTAAGGCACTTTTGAATCTTTCCACTATGATAGTTGAGGCACATGCCAGCAGAATCGTGTCGTCTGCGAACTGGGCATGGTTAACAGCTTGGACTCCTCTTGCAATCTTCAACCCCTTTAGCTCCCCCACCCTTTGAAGATGACTTAACTTGCGACTCAACGAATCAGCTACTAACAGATAGAGAAAGGGGGACATAGGACACCCCTGCCTTAGCCCTCTAGTGGCTTGGAAAAAGGAAGTTGGCCTGCCATTAATAAGCAGAGCTATCCAAGGCTTGCTTATGCAAGCCTTCACCCATCTGATAAACCTACTGGAGAAACCAAATCTCTTCATGATCTCAAATAAGAAGAAGTGATTCACTCTATCGAAAGCATTTGCCATATCCAGCTTTATTGCCATTCCTTGTTGTTGTCTCTCCATACTAGAGTGAATAGCCTCCTGCACAATGATTATATTATCCAAAATTTGACGCCCAGCAATAAAACCTCCTTATGAGTCAGAAATAAGCTTATCCATTAATTTTTTCATTCGAGTGGCTATGATCTTCGAAAGGATCTTGTAGGAGGTGTTGCAGAGGGAAATAGGCATGAATCTTTCAATAATGCTTGGGTTACTGTTTTTCGGCATGAGAGCGATAAACGAAAAATTGGTTGCTCCCCCAATTTTGTCCTTCTTTCTAGTCCAATTTAACATTCTCTTAAGATCTTCTTTGATGATGTCCCAAGTTGCTCGGTAGAAGTTAATAGTGAATCCGTCCGGCTCGAGAGATTTATCCATATTAAGTGACCAGTCAACTTCTCTAATTTCATTTTCATATATGGGTTTATCAAGCTCACTATTATCAATTTCAAAGATAAGGGAGGGGATACCTGTCAAAAGGTCCGCTTGAGCTACAGGATCGGCCTCGTTGCTGTCGGTGTAGAGATGTTGGAAGTGCTCGAAGGCATGTAACTCAATCTCTTCCCATCCTTCAATACAATTACCATTACTATCTTTTAGCTCTTTTATGGAATTGTGGTTGAGTCTAGCCTTAGCTTGCTTGTGGAAATATTTTGTATTGTTGTCCCCCCCTTTAAGCCAAAGTTTCCTAGACTTAATTCTCCATATTTCCTCTTCATGTCTTGTTACGCTGAGGATTCTAAGATTTAGATCCTTTTCCTGGGTGAGAGTGGCGTCGGTGATTTCATTGTCCTCCATCCACCCTTGGAGAATAGCCATTTCCGATTCCAATGAACGTTTGATGGAGACAAGACTCAAATACTCCTTTTTGACCCAAGTTTTAAGAGCAGCACGAACTGCCCGCAATTTGCATTCCCACATATAGCTAGGCGACCCATGAAAGGTAGAGATCCAGGCATCCTGGATTAGGCTTAAAATATTAGCATCATGCAGCCATAAAGGATTAAATCCGAACGGAATAGGCCCAAGGTTTTCGGGAGCGGAAATATTCAGACTAATAGGCTTGTGATCAAAGGTAGCAGACGGAAGGGCTTTCACTGCTAAAATGCAATTTTTAAGAAGGAAAGTGGAGCTGACCAAGAATTTATCTATTTTTGCTGCTATGTGGCCAATCCCTTCTCTACGGTTACTCCAAGTGTACTTACCATTTTTCATTTCAATGTCCAACGGATCTAACTTAGCAGTTAAATCCTCCATCCTTTCCCCAAAGGGGTCCCTAACCCTGGACCCTCCTCTTTTTTCTTGCTGGTTTCGAGTGGTATTAAAATCACCAGCTATAATTACATCATTTCCCTGAAGATCATTTTTAAGATTTGATAGATCCGCCCAAAACATCTCCTTGTCCCTGTAATGAGTTGGTCCATAGACGTTACAGATGTATGTGGATAAATGATTTTTTTTGTTTTGAATTTCAAGTAATAGCCATTGTTGACTTTCTTTATAAGAATTGATGATGAAATTTCTAGAGAGGAAAGTAGCAATCCCCCCCGACGCTCCTTTAGAATTAATGGCATGACCTTGGCTGCTCTTCCAAAAATGACGCGAAAGCACTAAAACTTCCACGCCCTGCATTTTTGTCTCTTGAAGAAGTACTAAGTCTAGTTTTTCAGTATTGATTAGGTATCTCAGCGCTTCAACTTTACTAAAACCACCCAGACCCCTACAATTCCGGGAGACAAGTTTCATCACTTCTTGTTGGAATGTGACCCTGCCCGAGGTTTTCCATCAGGTTTGGATCCTCCCTGGTTTTTATTTAGTTGGAGTAGCTTGGTATCTTCTATACATTTTTGTCTTCCTAGATCTAGATCCCTTTCTGCTTCCTGTTCACGGAGTTGTCTCAACGTTCTCCTTCCCCTCGTGTTAGGGACATCTTGTAGATCCAATGGCTCCTGAGATGAGGAGGGTTCTGGGGAAAATATTTGTGGAATGAATTTGCTTTGTTTGACCCTGTCCGGTTATGTGCCTCCTAGAGTTAGATTTTCGCTCATTTCCGCATCTAGGGTGTCCGAGAGGGATGCAGTGGTAGAGTCTAAAGGATCACATGCTACATCTGTCTCATTCCCAGTTTCTATTTTTCTTGAGAAGGAATTTCACCTTCTTCCATAGCCAAAGCTTGAAATTGGTTGCTGGCTATCGTGCCTATCTCTGTTTGTTCTTTTCCTTTGTCTTTCTCTATTTGTGCTCCAGTTTTCACAGTGCCTGACTGAACATTCTTCCTTCCTTTTTTAGATTGCTTCCACCCTTCTTCTTGGATCTGTTCCTGAGCTTCAGACACAATTTTAGGATAGTTTTTGACGAAGTGGCCATACTCGTGGCATTTCTTGCATTTGAATGGTAGTTGTTCATAGTCTACTTTCTGAAGATGTTCCCATCCCTCCATTTGTAAATTTACAACTTCCGGTAGACCTTTTTCTAGATCCACTTCCACACAAATTCGAGCATAGGAGAACAAAGGCCCTTTAGGCTCAGCTTTGTCAATATAGGTACCCAAGCCATTCCCTATATCCTGCAAGGTTTCATCGTTCCAACAATGGAGTGGAAGATGAGGGAGACGGACCCAGACCTGTATTGCGGAGGGAACATCTTTTTCTGGGTCAAAGGAAAGGCTCCACCAATTTAGATAAAGGCCGCGGGCACCCAAGAAATAAGGGTCGCTTCTAAATATTAGATCTCGATCTATCTTGTGTTCAAAGAGAAAGGTGAAGAAGCCATTAGCGCAGAAACAATGTTGCAATCCCCCAGAGATTAAGAGCATCCAATTTTTGTGAATCCAGGCGTCCATAGTTTTTGGTGAAGGCCATATTCCTGTAAACTGGCCTTTCTATCCTCTCTCGCTCAGAGCAAGGGCTTTCAAGTGTGAAGCTGCGAACGTGATCTGTATCTAAGGAGCTTTTGTGCGTTTGACAAAAGCATCACTTGAGGAAGGTGTAGCCTGAGACGACAACGGAGAAGAAGCAGCGACCAAGGATCAAAAGGCTTCATCCAGGTGGTGTCTCTTCTCGGCAAGACTTGGATCAGCAAGGGGGTCCATGGGGGACTCGAGCAAACTAGAGGATCCCAAAGCTAAGATCTGCACATAGGTCGAGAAGCCCTAAGCACCCATTCCCCGAGCCTTTTTACTCCCTTTGAAAGGGAGTTACCTCCTAGTAGGTAAGAGAAATTATAGTTTGATTTATTCTCTTATTGTTTGGTTGTAGTAAATCTCTTGGAAATCCATGTTTAATCTAGATTGATTGCATGCTTTCTAAGTTTCTACCGCAGGCAGCACCAATGTTAGTTTTTAACCATTTGTGTGCATGAATCACTAAGTTGTAGGTTACCTAGATTGGATAAAGGGTTGAGCTCGATTGCATCCTCCTCATCTTCAAGAACTTTCAAAGAGGCATAGTCCATCTACTCTCCACCATCATACCCCAATGCCCAAAGTTCCCAATCTTTGAGTTTTTTATTTCCTCTCTCCTTCACCTTCAATCAAATTTATTTTCTAGTTACCGTTCTTGCATACTTAGTCAAGTTATTTTATTTTCAAGAATATCTAAAGGCTGATTTATTTAATCATGTGTTTCTATTAACTAGATCTAGTTACTCAAGACTTATCTTAAGTAGATCTGGTTTTGTTTAATTACTTGTGCTTATTGTCCATTTTTCAGTACTTAAATATTTGTATGTTATTAATGCTTTATTTGGCACATTTGGTGCATAACAGGTGGCTGAATTTTCACTTTTGATGAATAGGTAAGAGGAGGTGTTGCCGAAAAATCGAAGATCCAAACCATCCAAAACCCCGGGAACACCCATATTTCCTCGAAGTCAATTCTTAAAAGCTTGTAAACCTTTGGTTCTTCATTTAAAAGGGACCAAAGGTCTCCACCTCAAATATTGTAATTTTAATAATAAAATCAAGTGGGTTACCCAGCGCCCGCACCTCATTCCCGCTGGGGATCAACATCAATTTCATGGTGTGAACTTTTTACTCTTTTTGCTTTATTTTTGTTTGGATTTACTAACTGATATATTAGATTTATTTGCATGGAATGATTAACTTAGTTTCTTTGCAGATTGCATTAAGAAGTAAGGAACCCGTTCCTACGCTTTCCCGAAGTATAGTACTAGTTGAAAGGGTTTTCTCAAGTAAGTAGTATTTGAAAAAGAGATTTGTAGCTTAGTAATTAGTAAAACATTTAATTCTTTTTTACAAGTTGTATTTTGTAAGTAATAAGAGTAATGAACCCATTTCGCTCAATCTCAACGTATGCTCTTGTCCATTGCAAGCTTGCATAAGCTTTGGAACAATCAAAAATGGGACTTGCAAAACTTATTAAATTAAATTTCACAATCTAATTAAAATTAACCTCCCATTAGATGAAAATATGGTGTCTTACGATTTGCTTCTTGTGGGAAAATTCTATAGAAAAAAGGGAATAACTAGGTAGTGACCGTGGGGACTCATCAGGCTACACCCTAGTTTGGGTCAGTGTTGGACATACCCTCGTGGTGCTGATATAGCCCTTCTTCTCGTGTGGATCCACACTTGGAAATCCATACTTGTTCTGCTTACCTCACGGTATATTGGAATCCCCCTTCCCATAATCCACCCATCATAATAATTAAAATTGACTAAGAAGCATTGCACAACATTTCCCTTCAGCAGCACTATATTTACTTTTCAGCACTAGTCTACTTCACATTCGCATCTATTATTTAAATCAATTAATGTGTCGTGTTTAAATCATATTATATATTGCTACTTTAAATATATGGTTGTTTCTCTCTCTTGTTTCAATAATCATTTCAAACTCCTATATTAACTTTCATTTCCATAACTTAGCTTAAAGGCCTTAGTTATTTTCTTAGGGACCACCCCCCTTCACTTCGCTAGGAGTTGGCCTAGATGGAGGAGTTGAGTTTTGAGTGATAGTATCTCAACTCGTGAATTTCCCCCAAGGAAACACCCAGTGGCTTGTGTTATCAGCTAAGTTTCACTTAGGTGATTTCAAGTGAGCATGTGAAGATAGAACAAGTCTATGTGTTCATAATCAAAAGATCAGAAGTCCTATTAGGCCACCTTGGCCCTTTTGTTTAATAAAATCACATGTCCATGCCCTGTGGGGAAATTGTAAAATGTCATAGCATGATGGTTTTTTAAAGGACTCAGATTTCTTAGGACTTAGTTATCAGTCTGACTATCCCAACTTGTTTTTTCCCTTGTCAGTTATAGGTTGTTGAATAAACGACTTATAATTTTCGAGTTTTTCACTCACACCTCCAAAGTTGGGGTGGTCGATATGATTTCGCGGTCTTAGGAGGTTATTAGAGTTCAAGTGTCAATGTATATTACCATGATAGATATTAAAATTGAGTCGTATGGACATGTGCTAGGTCCCCCTAAGTTTGTTTTAATTTCCGAAGAAAATATTTTTTTTCCGTAAAATTAGACCATTTTTTAATGGTTTAATTGGAAAAATTCAAATTGTAATAAAAGTGTGGTCTAGAGGCATATTTTGGCATTGGGGTGTTCATTTTCACACTCAAGTCATCCTCTTTACCCTAGGATCCACTTTCCCTATGTTTCAGGTAGCTACATCGTCTCTGGGAACATTATTCCTTAAAGATGACAAATTGGCAAATAAATGCTAAAAAGGCACAAAATGACCCATATAAAAAAAATATAATAAAAAAAAGTATGCCATGTCACATAAAGGGAGACCTCATGATAGAATTAAAGCACATGTGATATGGGTCAAATCATAAGGATATCCTTTGATTGAGTTTTGGGATGTGCCATCCCTCTCATAACTTCACGTGATGTGTGTTTGGCGATATCCATTGGAAGGGAGGAGATCCCAAGGTATACGGGGCGCACCTCTTCTGAGGTGGTGCCTCCCTCATTACTCCAACTCCCTCATCACCCTATATCAAAGGGATTCAATCCCCCATATCTCTCATGTGATGCGCCCTCTCCCCTCATGGAGCTAATGCGCCCTACCTTCTCCCATTTGCTATAAGAACAAGCTATCTTCTCCATTCAAGCTAGTTAGAGTCAAGGAGAGAAGCGCTTTCCCATTGTAATGTTGTATTATTTCATTTTCTCAATAAAGAGAAGCTTTGGAGGCTAAGTGTGTGGTGCCATTCCGTTGGATGAACATTGTCATAGTTTTATACTGAGGTAACTTGTGAATTTTTTACATTTCTTGTGTATGTATCTTGTGAATCTGATCTTGATAGGGTTGTTATCAGTTGATAGAAAATAGATAGTTAGTAAGCTTACTTTATATTTCTTCGTAGATATATGCGATTAGATATCTATATTTTACATGCTTATAAGTTTATATGTATGTTCATTTGTTCTCTTTTATATATACTATTGAATCTCACGGGTATGTGTTCAAGTGTATGATTAGATTGCAGGTAACCTAAGATTGGAAGAAGGGATGATCTAGCTTGCTTATTCCCATATCCAAGTACTATTTATACATAGTCCTTCGACATCCCACCAAGAAGCCTCTTGGTTAATCTTTTCGGCAACAAGCAAAACTTCTCCTCTCTTCCTCCTTCAAACTTCAAAAAAAATCTTTTTTTCAATTTTTTTTTAAGAAAGCATTCAAATCTATAGCCTAGATCTATATCATAAGTAGATTTGATGTGAGTTTCTAGATCTAGATCTTCAAGAAAAAGTTTCATTTTACAAGTTAGATCTAGTATTGAGTAGTTTTCCTTCTTGCAAGTCATTCTATTGAAAAAAATTTAAGGCTTGAAGTAGAAGTTAATTTGTGATTTTAAAAGTTTATTTAGCAAACATTAAAAGTGCTTCATTGGATGCCCTCAAATGCAAGCCAAGATCCTCAAAAGGACTTGTCCTTTTGAGTTATTTTCATTCAATTTTTTCAAGTAAACTAGCCTAGAATTTTTCCATATTTTTTGTAGTTGCCCAAATCACTTTTAAAAGTGATTTTGGGAATTTTCTAACACTAATTAGCTCGCTGTCCTGTTTTATTTTTTAGCAGGTTTTGGCACTTTTGGGTCAAAAAATTCAAGTTTGGGCCATTACGGAGCTTCCTAGGGCGTCTTGGCTTCATCTGGCATTCACCCTTTGTATTTTTGTAAGCCTTTCAGATCTATATCTGTAAAGATCCAAGGCATTTTTATCCAAAATTTTATTGTAACAAGCGAGTAAAAAGAGGAGCAAGTGGGCTACCCAACACCCACACCCCATCCTCCCTAGGGGGTTCGCAAAATTTGCGTTGAGTGTTTTTTTCTAACAAGTTCTATTTCTTGTTTAAATAAACCAATCTAGATTTAAAATTTAATGTTTGAAATGTCTGATACAAATATTGGCCTTCAAACTCACTCAGGACATAGGAACACTAAATTTCTTATTTTTGTAGGCAGTATACTTTACATATCAAGCAATTTTTATTTTTTCAAAGTATTTTTGCCAAAGAAATCAATACTAACCCACGATGCTCTATCGAAGTACCAAAAGGGAAAATATATTCGTGGTTTAGTAATTAGTTCAAACATTTTACTATTCAGTCTTTACTTTTGATAAACGAACTCGGCATTGCTTTCCTGAAGTATGCTCTTGCTGTCACATAAAGGGATTTTCCTGAGTACGTGATCAGATGATCAGAAAAGAGATTCTTTGTATGTAGTAATTAGCATAACATTTTGCTTTAGTCATTTTTCTTTTCTGCAATCAAAACGGAACAAACATCCAGTTGCCAACTCAAACCAACTCAAAGTATGTTATTTCCCCTTGCGGGCATTTTCATGGGCCTATGGGAAATCAAAAAGAGTTGCAACTATTCCTTAATTTTTCACATTTAATAAGAACTCGTACTAATAAAATTAACAACCCTAAACATAGTGAAAATCCAGCACTAAGAACTTGATTATTGTGTGGGGAAATTTCTCAGGAGAAGCGGGAACCACTGGGAGGCAACCTCAGGGCATAGTTAGGATACACCCTTGTTGGTGTAGTGTTGAACACCACCCTCGAGACTCCATTCCAACCCACACGTCTTAAGATCCACCTATAATTAAATTTCTGGACATTACTCCTTGTACCTTACGGCATATATGGGGCTCCCTTTCTCCCATAATCAAGTTTCATCTTATAATAAACTAAAACTAACAAAGAAGCACTCGTAAAACATTTACAACACAACAACACACATTTTCGACTCCATTTTGGCACTGATCTTGTTTATAGTATTTTAATATTTTATCAAATCTTATATTGCTTATCACTATATTATGTTGTTGACTTAATTTGCAAGTGATTTTTTGCTTTCAGTTAACTCTTATTTCAAACTCCTAAACAACTCACCCATTCAAAACTAAACTTCTTAATCAACCTTAGTAACTCATAGGGACTACCCCCCTTGGCTTCGTTAGGAGTTCTTCGTAAACGGAGGAGTCAATATCAAGTGACAGTACTTGACTCGAGACTTTCCACCCAAGGAACACACCTAAGCAGCTTGAAGGTTTCTGCTGCGATAACCCCCGGGTGCGTGTTCCAACAGCAACAGCTTGAATATTTGTGCCACAGTAACCCCGAGGTGCGTATTAGGCGGCAACACCTTCCACAACCTCTTTAAGTACCAATATTTACAACATTTTATAATACATGATAATTAATTGCACCAACAATTGCTACCATCGAGTCCATGTTAACCAAACCATAAAAAATTTAGTAGATGGTATGGCTATGATTGTTGAAATATTTAAATCTGGATGTCCTTCCTCATATTTTTTGTGTGTTTGTAATGGAGGAGGACAAAGTCTTTTGTTCCTAGTGAGTTTTTTTATGTACAAAGTGTCTTTTGTATATAAAGTAAATTTGTACTTTATTTTTAAAAAGTGAAACTTAAATTATGGGTCCTATTTAAGTTGCGCATTTAATATTTAACTTTATTATTTAAATGTATGATTTAATGAGAACCCTAGATCTTAAAATTTAATCCTATCCTTTCATGATTTGGTAGTAAGGGTTAGTTATTAAAAGTGAAGTATAAAAGAACATGAAGGGACAAAGAGAAAACACATCAAGAGGGAAAGAGAAGACTGAAGAAGAAGAAGGGGATCTTCCAAGATAAACTTAGCACATTTCCCCAAGGTTTTTTCAGTAGCACGATTTCCAAGGTAGCCTATTAGTTCTACACAATTTCCAAAGCAGACTGTCAGAGGTCATACAGCAGCACGATTTTGCAAATGGGCACAAAATTAGAGGCAGGTTGTTAGCATTAATTATAGTCTGATTGGACTATACAACAGCCTTCTTTTTGGCATGTATAGGCATAGAAATCAAAGCAGCATTTATTGTAGACAGGGACAGGTCATACAACAGTAGTTTGGCATGTGTGGGAAGACCATACAGTTGTTCAGTGGCACAGAAATCGAGGTAACAGTATATTGAAGATCAGTTTTGTGAATTTTCCAGGTTAGGGAAGAATAAAAATTTATGTGTAAAGAGATTTCTGATTTTCTTCTTAATAAAATTATTCTCTTAAGGTTTTCCCAAGGTTGGGTTTTGCCCTAGTCAAGGTTTACCAAAACATTAACTATGGTCAATGTGTATGTTCAATACTATGTGTTGGAAGAATTTTGACATGGTGTTTTAAATTTTAAATTCTGCAAATAAATCTTTAAATTTAAAACCTAGTTGCTAAAGTATTTGACAAAATGTATGTAAGAGAAATTTTATGATTTTGTCATTTTTTCTTCAATGATTGTAGAGTTACTAGAAAAATTATTAGGCTTGCTTAAAATAATATGCACGAGGTGTAGCAAGTAAATAACATAAGAATTTTTAATTAAAAATAAAGACGTAGTTAACCACAATCATCACAAAACTAATAGATAGCATGACTCTGATTGTAAACTTGCTAGACAGAATATTAGGCTTGCTTGAAATAATATGCCTAAGGTGTAGCAAGTATCTAATATAAGAAATTAATAAAAAATAAAAAATGAATCTTCATCAACAAGTGATAAACTCCCCATTTAGGTCTTTGTAAAAATAACCCTAAGCAATTCTGGAAACAAGTTTTATCTAGGAAAGCTACAATTGCTCCTCAAGTTAACACGTGACAAATGGAATTGATACCCCAATCAATTGTGTGTTCCCTGTCAACATTGAAGATGTTTTTAATGACATTGCCCCCCAACACACTCAATATTAATGTGTTCTCTTTAAATGGAATTAAAGAAAGGATAAGAAAACTTGCAAAAGGAAAGGCTAAATACATAGAAGTCTATCGAGCTGAAATTATAGATATCATCCCTAAAGTTTCCTTGACTAAGTCATTAACCTGGAAGAGATACAAACCCATTCATATAAGGTTTTAAGAGGTCGTCGCAAGTTGTCCTCAAGCAACCTGCGACATCGCAGGTTGTCCTCTTGCAGCCTATGACGATGTCAGTTAATGGACAAAAATAGCTTATTCGAGCCCATTCTCGAAGCTAGATGACATGGATCCCTATCCTTGACCTTTTGGGAGAGCTGGAATTCGGTTCCTAACCTCTTGGAAGGATCCCCTATCTCTCTCCTACCATATCTCAACCTACCCTATCAACTTAGTCCTATATAAGTGAATCTCACTCCCATTCCAAAGGGAGGAAGTCTATAGTGTCTACATGCTGGTGAATTACCTTAGGAGACATCTCTACTCATCTATTGGCAGACTCACACTTCCTCAGGAGGCTTTGGCATTGGTTCGATCAGATGAGGATTGCTACGTCAAGTCTATGGTTGTAATCTTTCTATCCTATGTACTTCCCTTTCAATACAGTAACATAAGTTCTTTCCACCAAAATCTCATTGTGTTAATGATATCTTGTGTAGTTCTCCTACTTGAATGCTTACTTAGATCTATTATTGTATATATGTGTTTTACTTGTTTTGTTGTTTTGTTGTCTTGACAGATTTTGCAGCTAGGATCTGAAGATTGTCAAGCTTGGAGTGGCATTCAAGGAGAAAAGGATTAGCGATCTATAAGGTAAACGTATCTAGTTCCTTGATCCTTAATTAGATCTAGGAGAGTGATTTATATTTTGTCCTATTTGTTCTAGACTCGCGTTGAGCTAGGGAGATCATGCCTCGAGTCCACTCTTGGTAGATTGTCCATCAAACAAATCTGGCGACCATACTAGGGAAGATATTGTTTGTAATTGTCAATTTGAATATCATTTTCAGTTGATTGCTTTTGAAAAGTATCCATTTTCTTATTTTCCTTCTAAGCCTTGTTTCACCACTAGATCTTCACTTTGAAGAGTCTGTATCCCTCCTATGAGTCTGTACTCACTCTTTTCAAACCAATTCATTACTCATTGTGTGGATATTTGTTCATTCTTGAACTCGGATCTCGCCCGTCGCACCTAGTCAGTGGACTCAAAGCGACACTGTGTCATTTTTTATCTTTTTTCTCTATCTATTGGCCTATCGTCATAACCTTTTCATTGGTCTACTGCGACACTATCGCACTTCCCGCATTGGTAAACTGCGACGTCGCACCGTGTACAAACACAAACTGCGTCGATCTATCGAAATTGGCATATGGGTATCCCTTCTCCATTTTTGTAACGCCCATATTTTTGATTCGGCATATTTATTAGTTAGATACACCATACTTTATTTCTTATATATTCTGTTGAACTCAGCTCGACTGAGTAAACTATATTGGACCTCGTTATATGATGTTACTCTGTTTTATGATTTCACCATGATTATGATGTTACTATGTTATTCGATTATGATGTCATGATTATCATATGATTTCCTTATTTTACGATTGCAGTATATGTTTATATGTTTTCATTAATGAAATGTGAAATATATGATTCGGTACGTGGATACCATCTTCTTATATGAATTATTGAAATGTTATATGTATCTATGATGAGCTAAAAGGTTACATGAAATAAAATGATAACATGGATCAATTGGCGATCAATGGAAAATGCTTTCTATAAATTGTATTTTGCAAAACACTAACCTACAGGACACAAGGGCTATGGGATAGCCAGTTACTTGATCTGATATACATTGGAAAGGAAAAACATGTTCATACAGCAAACCTTAGCAGCCAAATGAGGATACGATAACACAAACTGATAATCCCGATAGCAGCAAGTATGAGTTGATAAGGGCGTAGGCCCAGTATGTTGAGAGGGATGGATGTGTTTCCCACCCTATGTTTCCATGAGACCCGAGGTCGTGGGAGGGCCGTGCTGAGACACGCTCCCCATGTTGTTGTGATGACGATGGTCGGATGCCTGCTAGGGGAGGATAGGTCCGTTGTTCAGCCGACGCTATCGCTCTCAAGTTCTATGTGGTCAGATCGGTGAGTCCGACATCCACTGTCGTACTAGCAGAGGAAGGATAGGGAGGATGCTGGACGTAGGTTATGATGGGAGGATGTGTTAGTTAGTACTGTTGGGGGTTTAGTATTCCTTGATTCCGAGTTAGTGGAAGTAGGCACCCTTCCTTGTACATGATTGATTAAACTAATGTAAAGATAAAGAGAATGATGTGAAATCGTAAAGAATTAACTATTAAATAACTGAGAATGTTGAAGTAATTGTACTATATATATTATGTTTTCTTCTACATGGGGGTAAATACTACTATTAGTTAGCAGATATGCATAGGCCAGATGGGGTTTGTCTATAGTACATTTATGATGTGTGCATACGCTGGCCACGCATGCACACCTTGCACATGTACACTAGTATCGAGATACAAACACTTAACATATTGAATAAATGTGGAAGTTGTCATAAGTAAATAGGTTAATCATGCATTGACCGAATTCAGATAATGAATATAAAGTTATCTAAGATGTGTAAAACAAGTCAATTAAGCTACGCATTACCCGTTGGTAAACATTGTGATATACAATTGAGACAAGTATCATCAGTTAACATTGTCGTCTGAGAATTGTTGTAAATAAAGTAAGGGTACTGTTTAGTTAATTAGTAAGGTTGTTTAAGCACTTAAGGGTGCTTTGTTTAGAAGAACGATGATACTATGTAGATGTTAGGGTACTCATGTGATAAACAAATGATGTAAAAGACATCTTTATTAAATTCACCATTATTATTACCTTATGGGGATTTAAATTAATATTATTACCTAAAATTTATTTTAATAATACTACTACCCATGTCGTAACAATTGAAAAATAGGTGAAATTTAAATATTGATTAATGAATGATTAGAATGTGATTATTTTACATTTCTAAGTTAGACATAATAGGATAACTATTTTTGGAATGAACGTGATGTGATGGAAAATGGTTATTTAATTATTCAATGTTAATCTTGGAATTTAAACCTCAAGATAAGTGATCTCGACGGATAAGGTAGACCATTAAGACACATCATGTCCAAGTTGAAAAGGGTCAACTAATTATATAATATTTTATTAATTACATTAATAACATTAAAAACCAAGGATGGCGAATAGACTTGTAATTAATGAAGCTTGTCCCGAATGGATAACCTTTGGGTGATAATTCCCACCGTAATAAATACTTACGACCGTCAATCCAAAACCAACTAATTTTTCCATGAGAGTAATTAATTATACATTTTTATAAAGAACCGTGTATGAATGAACTGGTGATAGGAGTAAATGTTGAGGGGCTCGAGAGGGGGATTTTGGGGCGGTGGAGTAAGCCCAAGATATTCTCGAGGAAGGAAAATTATATAGAGGGGGAGAGCTTGGAGAAAGGGGGGGTTTTTTGGGGGGAAGAAAGGAGGTTTGGAGAACAGAAAGTTTGGAGAACAGAAGAGAGGACTGCTCTCGGGATTATCAGATTGTGGGCTCGGGGGCTTGGAAATCCTTTGATTTCCAAGGGCCAGCAAGATAATAGCTGGTCGGTAGGGTGGACACTTCAGTTTGGATGTCTAAGAGGATATACAACCTGCTACAACCTACGGTTAGCATCAGCATCAGGTAATTTCCGTGTTATTTACGTTATTTGACTATTATGCTTAAACTTACTGTAAACATGCATAACTTGCTATTTACTGATTTACTAAGTTGTGAAACATAGGCTGGAACATGATTATTGAAAAGAAAATATTGATATGTTTGTTTGTTTTAAACTACGAATGTAAGGTTGATAAAACACGACAGTACACTGAATATCATTTAGACGCATAGTAATTGTTAGAAATTTACTCCCATACACTTGATAAAGTTCAAAACGTAGAAAATTAACTGAGAAATTTTACATAGTGCTTTGCTGTAAAAACCAGAGCACTACAGATGGTATCAGAGCCTTTGTTCAGACTCTTGAACCTACAGGCCTATTCATGCTTCACCTAGAAAATTTACTTGATAATTTACCTACTTGACCTCCAGCCATAGTCATCTTTCAAGGTACCTGCACAACGATGACAACAATTACATAAAAAATATATATATATATATATTTATATTTTCATTCTTTATATAGTTAATCTACCACTAAACAAATGCAAATTATTTAGGGCTTCCAACAATTTATCCCCTTCCGTTCTATTTCCTACTACTGTTGCCAAAATCTTGGCGAGTGATGGGAATCCATGAACAAAAATAAGAGAAGAAAATTAAATTGAAATTACAACAAAAACAAAAGAGATTTATATAGAAATTAATAGTTGTTGCCGACAAAATATTGAGCTATTTTAAGCATATTTGCTCAATTTAAAAGAATCAGAGGTTTATATTGAAAAACAAATGCAAATTTGTTGGAGGAAATGAGGAAATCATTGTCATTTATTTCTGACAGTTAATAAAATTATGGGATTTTAAATGAAGTCTCGGTCATCAACACCTCGCAGAAGCTACTAGCATCTTTATCTAAGATTGTAATTTGAAGGATCTTTATCTATGAAATAAAAATCTCGAGTTTCTTGGTCATCTTGTTGAGATCTCTTGATCTTTATGCTTCTGTTAGTATAAATATCTGTTCTTTCCTTTTATAGTTTAGCTGCAAATATCTTTCTTGTACTTCTTGGTATTTCGACTTTAAATATAGTCTGCTAGTTTCTTTACATCGACATTTACTGTTGTTTATTACCTTTATGCAACCTTATTGTTGATGTTCATTATTAAGAAAATGCCTAAAAATATAAGAAATAACCAGCAATATTCTTTTGTCATTTTTACGTTGTTCAAGTTTAAATCTTATTTACTTGCTTGAGCTAGAAGAATCAAATTTATACTAAATTATGCATTTTTTTCATCAGAAAGAAATGTTTAACACGTCGCACATTTTATGTGTTAAAGAACAATCTCCAAATAGTTAGTCAGCTTTATGTTTCCCTGTACATGATCGTTTGCAGAGCCAAAGCTGCCTAGCAAAAGTTACGGTCTGAAGATAATTTAAAATGAATGTGTGTGTGTCCATACGCCTAAGTTAGGGTTATAATGACATAATTTAAATTGAAACGCCGAGTTGAAGATTAAAAAGATTAAATGTACCTTAACTAGCAGCCACGGAGTATGGTGCTTGCCCAACGCGTCTAGGCCTAGCACAGGAGCATTGCATGTGATCGAAGGCCAGGTTCAAGGCACCCTACGCCATCTTTCCCCAAACGCCAAGCCCAACGCGTCTAGGCACTGCACAGGCAGGCCATCAAGGACGCGCACCTGCCAGAGGGCTGCGTTCTCAAATTAAGACCATAGATTTCATTTACAAAAAAAAAAAAACACAAACAAAAAAAAAACAAAAATAATAATAAAAACCAGAGCACGGCAGAATCAGGGTCCATCCACAGCACAACGATTGGAGCTCCGGCGAGGAAAATGAGAAATCCGACTTTCCGCTCTATTCGCAGAGATTTTCGGAGCTCAAAAGCACGAGGTACAACAAAGCTATCGCCAAAACCTTCTCATAAACTCTTGTTTTGCACAGAAACATGTCTTTCATCACCGAAACCAGTATTTTCAGCTCCTTTATATCTCTCCCCAGATCACAATTCGTCGAAGAAACCCTGTCACTCTCCATCGTCAGCAAATTCTAGATGTAATTGTAGGTTTTTCTTTGAAGCAAAATTATATTCCTTGGCTTCATTTTATTCTCCGATATCCTCTGCCAATGGCTTCTATTGTCATCCCATTCGCTTCCAACACACGGCGGCCACAGCGTCAGTAGACGACCTGGTTGTCTTTTGGGATTTGGTGCATCGTGTTTGTGCCCTAATTCGGCAACCTGCTTGGCAGGAGGATGCGGAGTTGAAAAACTTGGCTTCTCAGATAACTTCCAAGCATGTAGCGAAAGTTTTGCAACTTCATGGCGATGCAAAGTCTGCTCGCAGCTTTTTTTTCACTGGATTGAACGGTACCCTGGATACAGACACAATGTGGATTCATATGTTGCCATTATAAATTTGCTAATATCTGTGCAGCTTTGGGGCACAGCAAATTAGACTGTCACGATTTGCAGTACAGAGTTTGAGGATTAAGTGAGCATATATGCTCTTTCCAGCATATATGTGTGACCCGTAGCCATGTATAGAGAGTGCCCAACGCCAAAACGCCCTAGATATGCAAGTAGGCGCTCAGCCACGGCCTCTGCTACTGGTGGCTGACAAAGCAGGTATGCATGGCAGTAAAGGCATTTTTTTTGCAATAACTTGAAGCTGTGAACAGTGCATTTGCCCTCGATTGTGTCAGCACTCTGGACATCGAAGTGGTCGGAGAGGAAGAGCTCCTTGGCGCCGTGGAACTGCCTCCGCCCACCGATCGATTCCTCGGGCCTGTAATACCATCGAACCTTCACTTTCACGTTATTTCGGATATCGCTCTCGATTTTCTCCACTCGAGCTACATACGGAGGCTTATCGGAATCCGAGGGACGCATCAACACGCAATCTCCCGCTCTGACAACTTTGTTGGTTCCCTTGATGGTATATGAATCCAATGATTTCTTTGCAGGCCGCGTCTTAGCCATATTACTCCCGCTCCTGCTGCTTCTGCTACTGCTACCACGATCACTGTGTATAAATCTTCTTCTGTAAACCCCTTTTGCTTCTGTAAAACTCCTAGCTGCTGCCGGCCCTGCGCCTTCTTCTTGCTCAATTCTGAAGGCCTGAACACAATCGTGTTGTATAAGAACAAGAAGGCAATTCTTCAACTGTGCAGGCAGCTGCATACTTTCCCAACAATGTCGCCGAAATAGCTTGTAATGAGTTCACCGGCGAGCTTCTGAGGGTGCCGAGCAACCATTTTTAGCCTACTCAAGCTCAATGTTTTCTGAAAATCACGCTGGTATTTCCCGCTGGGCCAGCCTCGAGAGTGCTTCTACCATAGAAGATAGGAGTTGCAGAGCTAAAAATCCACGAGAGAGGGTGAAAATGGCCGCGTCTTGGGGATTGACCCTATTTAGGGTTTCCCCCACTTTCCGAGGGCGGTGGATTGCTTGGAGAGACCGCGTGTCCTTCATGCATACTCGCTCTTTGCATGGCGGTGAAAGGCCGCGTGGTAAAAATCTACGGTTTATAAATCTGCGTATATATTTGTATATAGTTATAAATCTATGTTCTATTTTGTATACGGTTTATAAATCTATGTTCTATTTGTATTAAAGTTTAAAATTATTGTTATATAATCTGATAAAATGTATGTTTTATAAAATTAAATTTATTCATATTTTGTTAAGAATATATGTATTATAAAAAATAAAAAAAATTAATTTTACTTTTTATGTTATAATATATGTGGTATTAAAGTTTAAATTTATTGTTATATACCCTCATAGAATATATGTTTTATAAAAATTTAATTTATTCATATTTTGTTAGAATCTATATATTATAAAAATTAATTTTTCTTTTATGTTATAATATATGTTGTTAAAAATATGTTTTATAGAAATTTTAATTTTTAGTAAACTTAACTATGATTGGTTGAGGTTTAACAATTAATGTTAATTAGGTTAATGTAAATTGGGTTATTTAGATTAAAGGGTAACATTTAAAGTTAACTAAAATAGAGATATTGAAAATTTTGTCGAGATTTCAACTCCTAGTCGAAGGGATGAAAGAGACCCGAAATATCGAAAACAAGACACCATTAAGACCAGCATGACGAGCTGAACACCATGACAAGATTGTTTAAATAAAAACGACTATAGATTTTACTGCGCTAATCTTGACAATTTGTTATCTCATGATGCAAGTTATTTCTTACGCATAAGTATAAGTGTATGAATACCTACATTTTAGTTCCGCGTATATTTTTGAACAACTAAGGATATGATTTTATTGCAATAACTCAGGAACTATCATGGTAACAACATGCAGAGGTCGAGGTCGGGGTCAAGGTCGACCCCCGTCACCGCCACCTCCGCCACCGTCGTCACCGCCAACACCGCCACAACCAACCTCAACACCAGAAATGCAGATCATAATGAGGTCTTTGGAGGCTATTATGACCACGATGAACAGGCAGTCGGAAAGGGCCGTCGAGGTGGAAACCACTCAAGTGAGTCGAGAGAACTCTGAAAGGGCACATGGCCCAAGACTGGAACCGCTTCAGGACATATCGAGGGAGTTACAAAAGATAAAGGTTCCAGAGTTTTCAGGAGGACGACCCGGTAAGCATGCCGAAGCATGGCTGGAAGGCATGAAGAGATGCTTCGCATTGAATGAGTACACATCTAGTTCCAAGGCTAGGATGGTCGTCTTTCAGCGTAAAGGTGATGCTTTGAATTGGTGGTCAGATCTCGAGAAGCAGTTGCACCTTACTCCTCTTACAACTTCTTGGGAACTGTTCGAGGAGAGGTTCCACATGAAGTATTTGCCAAATTATTACAAGGAAGAACAAGCAGGTGCACTCCATGCCTTAGTACAGGGAGATAAGACGGTGGAGGAGTATGAATCTCGGTTTATGGAACGGGTAAAATATGTTCCTTACCTAGATACAGATGATTGTCAGGTAGAGCGTTTTGTGTATGGACTTAACTACAAGATTAGAGCTGCTGTGCGGATGTGGAATCCAACTTCAGTTGCCATGGCAGTTGAGTATGCTCGTTATGCAGCTGATATGTCAGATGGGAAAGGGGGTAGTAAGTTGACAGGAACCAATCAGTATGTTTCAGGGAAGGCGTCACGGCCTTACTTCAGGGGAGGACAATCTAGACCTCCTCCTTATGGTAACAGGTTCACACCGAGGGGTAATACTTCAGTTAACTCAATCTCACAGGCATCGTCCGCAACCCACCAAAGCCAGGGACGTACACAGGGAAGTTCCTATAGAGGAGCAAGGGGTTTTAGAGGAACCAGGGGAAGGAACTCATCTCAGAGGATTCCTTCGAGCAACATGCAAGCCCCTCCCAATCTCTCTTGTTGGGGATGTGGAGGTCCTCATTTCCAGCGAGACTGTCCCAAGGGTCGGTCAAGCAGCAGGCACAGGGAAGGAAAGGCACCCATGGATAGTTCGGGTAACAGTCATCGGATTCATGCAGCGGTTCATAAACACCAAGCAGAACATCAGTCTACCGTAGTAGAATCCACTGGTAATGTAAACAATGTCAAACTTAAAAATTTGTTTGATCCAGGAGCAACTGATAGTTTTATTTCACCATTTGCATTAGATAAATGTGGGTTGGCAGCCTACGAGCATGATGATTTCAAACTGGTTGAAATGGCTTCAGGAGCTAAGCAACCAGTAGGTCTTAAAGTGACAAGTTGTGAGGTTGACTTAGGAGTTTGCACCACTAAGTTGGATGCTTATGTCACCAATTTGGGGACTTATGACCTCATTATTGGCATGGATTGGTTAGAAGGCCATAGAGCTTTCTTAGACTGTTATGCGAAGAAGGTGTTGTGCCTCGATGACGAGGGAAGGACGATTCAAATCCAAGGCTTGAAGAGGAAGGTATCCCTCCGTTTCATCTCTATGGTGAAAGCTAAGCGGTGCCTAAGACAAGGATGCCAGTTGTTCGTAGTGGAGGCCATGAGCGATAGTAAAGGACCTTCCTTGAATTCTTACCCAGTACTTTCCGAGTTCAAGGATGTCTTTCCGAAGGAATTACCAGGACTACCTCCAGAAAGAGAGCTCGATTTCACAATCGAACTAAAACCTGGTGCAGAACCTATCTCAAAAACTCCTTATAGAATGACAACTCCAGAGCTCCGTGAGTTACAGATCCAGTTAAAAGAATTGCTAGATTTGGGACTGATTAGACCTAGTATCTCACCGTGGGGAGCACCAGTGATCTTCGTTAAGAAGAAGGATGGATCTCTGCGACTGTGCATAGATTACAGAGATTTGAACAAGGCCACCGTGAAGAACAGGTATCCCATACCAAGAATTGATGACCTCTTTGATCAAATGAAAGGTGCGTCAGTCTTCTCAAAGATTGATTTGCGATCAGGATATCACCAGTTGAGGATCAAGGAAGGCGACATTCCTAAGACTTCCTTTCGAACTCGATTTGGGCATTACGAGTTTGTAGTGGTACCATTTGGTTTGACCAATGCTCCAGCTGTATTCATGAGCCTCATGAATGGGGTCTTCCGAAAATACTTGGACCGCTTTGTTCAGGTCTTCTTAGATGATATTCTTATCTATTCTAAGAATGAGAAGGAGCATGAGGAACACTTGCGGTTAGTCTTGACATGCTTAAGGGAACATAAACTTTATGGTAAATTGTCAAAGTGTTCCTTCTTCCAAAAAGAGATTCACTACTTGGGGCACATCATCTCAGGTGAAGGGATCTCTGTAGACCCAGAAAAGGTAAAGGCCATTGAAGATTGGCCAATTCCAAGGAATGCTCATGAGGTGCGCAGCTTCATGGGGTTAGCAGGCTATTACCGGAGGTTTGTGGAAGGATTTTCTAAAATTGCAAAACCTATTACCACCTTGCAACGCAAGGGAATCTGGTATGAATGGACCGATGAATGCGATGCCTCTTTTACAGAGTTAAAAAGATTGTTGACAAGTGCACCGATCTTGCGGGTACCAGACATGGATAAAGATTTCATGGTATGCACTGACGCCTCGAAGCAAGGATTAGGAGCGGTGTTGATGCAGGAAGGTGGGGTAATAGCTTATGCATCTCGAAAGTTGAAACCTCATGAGGATCAGTATGCCACGCATGATCTAGAATTGGCAGCAGTAATGTTGGCACTAAAATTATGGAGGCACTACCTAGTTGGTAGAAGCTTCACCCTTAAAACAGACCATCAGAGCTTGCAATACATCTTTACCCAAAGGGATTTGAATGCTAGGAAAAGGCGATGGAGTGAGTTCATGAGTGAGTATGACTTTGTTATCTCTTACATCAAAGGAAAGGAGAATGTGGTGGCAGACGCTCTAAGCCGAAGGCCGAGACTTTTCTCCTTAATTCCCTTGAAGGTTGACTTGAGGGAAAGGGTACTAGGACAACTATTGGGCGATAGTTGGTATCTAAAAGTAACCTCAGCTATTCAGAATGGAAAGAAACAGGAATTGAAGTATGATGGGTACCATCTTGAGGAAGATGGGTTGTTGCGGTATCAGGGAAGGATGTATGTTCCTAAGGAAGGTGATATCAGGAAAATAATCCTTAGAGAGGCCCATAGATCACATTACTGTGCACAGCCAGGAGTGAAGAAGATGTATGCTGACATGAAGCAACTCTTCTTTTGGCCAGGTATGAAGATGGATGTAGTGGATTTTGTTTCGAAGTGCCTTGAGTGTCAACAAGTGAAGGCAGATCACCATCACCCGGCCGGTCTCCTACAACCGCATGATATTCCTATGACTAAATGGGAAGTCATTTCCATGGACTTCGTTGTAGGATTACCACTCACATCTCTGAGACATAATGCTATTTTGGTGGTAGTCGACAAACTGACCAAAAGTGCTCACTTCATTCCAGTCAAAGACACCTATGATGTGACAGATGTGGCAAGGGTATTCATAAATGAGATTGTACGTCTTCATGGAGTTCCTAAAAAGATAATCTCTGACAGAGACCCTAAGTTCACCTCCATATTTTGGACAAGCATGCAGTCAGCATTAGGGACACAATTGAACTTAAGCTCAGCTTATCACCCCGAGACAGATGGACAGACTGAGAGGGTGAATCAAGTGATGGAGGACATGCTTAGGATGATGTTATGGATCAACAGACACAGTGGGAGAAAGATCTTCCTTTAGTGGAGTTTGCATACAATAATAGTCATCACAGCTCCATTGGTATGCCGCCATATCAGGCATTGTATGGGAGGCCGTGCAGGACACCACTCAGTTGGGACAGTTTAGAGGATCGAGTTTTAATTGGGCCTGAATTGATTCAGTAAATGGAGGAGCAAGTGTTACAAATTAGGCCGCGGTTGAAGGAAGCACAGGATAGGCAAAAGATTTACGCTGATGCACACAGATCAGATAGAACTTATGAAGTAGGGGATCGTGTATTTATTCGCATCATACCAAATAAAAGTACCATTCGGTTTGGGAAGGGTACCAAACTGTCACCTCGCTTTATAGGTCCATTTGAGATTCTTGAGAAAATCGGACCAGTTGCTTATCGTCTTGCGCTGCCACCCCCACTTGCATAAAACTCATAATGTATTTCATGTTTATGTATTACGACATTACATAGCTGATGAGACTCACAAAATTCATTGGAAGGAATTGCAGGTCTCGGACGAGGGAACCTTCAGGGTCGAACCATTACGTATACTTGATCGTAGGGTTCGACAGCTCCGTAGTCGCCATGTGGACCAGGTTAAGGTCCAATGGGACAAGTACAGCCCAGGGTCTGCTACCTGGGAGGACGCAGAAACCATGCGTCGAGATTTTCCCTCCCTATTTTGACCATAACTTCGGGACGAAGTTTCCCGAAGGGTGGGTGTATGTAACGCCCATATTTTTGATTCGGCATATTTATTAGTTAGATACACCATACTTTATTTCTTATATATTCTGTTGAACTCAGCTCGACTGAGTAAACTATATTGGACCTCGTTATATGATGTTACTCTGTTTTATGATTTCACCATGATTATGATGTTACTATGTTATTCGATTATGATGTCATGATTATCATATGATTTCCTTATTTTACGATTGCAGTATATGTTTATATGTTTTCATTAATGAAATGTGAAATATATGATTCGGTACGTGGATACCATCTTCTTATATGAATTATTGAAATGTTATATGTATCTATGATGAGCTAAAAGGTTACATGAAATAAAATGATAACATGGATCAATTGGCGATCAATGGAAAATGCTTTCTATAAATTGTATTTTGAAAAACACTAACCTACAGGACACAAGGGCTATGGGATAGCCAGTTACTTGATCTGATATACATTGGAAAGGAAAAACATGTTCATACAGCAAACCTTAGCATCCAAATGAGGATACGATAACACAAACTGATAATCCCGATAGCAGCAAGTATGAGTTGATAAGGGCGTAGGCCCAGTATGTTGAGAGGGATGGATGTGTTTCCCACCCTATGTTTCCATGAGACCCGAGGTCGTGGGAGGGCCGTGCTGAGACACGCTCCCCATGTTGTTGTGATGACGATGGTCGGATGCCTGCTAGGGGAGGATAGGTCCGCTGTTCAGCCGACGCTATCGCTCTCAAGTTCTATGTGGTCAGATCGGTGAGTCCGACATCCACTGTCGTACTAGCAGAGGAAGGATAGGGAGGATGCTGGACGTAGGTTATGATGGGAGGATGTGTTAGTTAGTACTGTTGGGGGTTTAGTATTCCTTGATTCCGAGTTAGTGGAAGTAGGCACCCTTCCTTGTACATGATTGATTAAACTAATGTAAAGATAAAGAGAATGATGTGAAATCGTAAAGAATTAACTATTAAATAACTGAGAATGTTGAAGTAATTGTACTATATATATTATGTTTTCTTCTACATGGGGGTAAATACTACTATTAGTTAGCAGATATGCATAGGCCAGATGGGGTTTGTCTATAGTACATTTATGATGTGTGCATACGCTGGCCATGCATGCACACCTTGCACATGTACACTAGTATCGAGATACAAACACTTAACATATTGAATAAATGTGTAAGTTGTCATAAGTAAATAGGTTAATCATGCATTGACCGAATTCAGATAATGAATATAAAGTTATCTAAGATGTGTAAAACAAGTCAATTAAGCTACGCATTGCCCGTTGGTAAACATTGTGATATACAATTGAGACAAGTATCATCAGTTAACATTGTCGTCTGAGAATTGTTGTAAATAAAGTAAGGGTACTGTTTAGTTAATTAGTAAGGTTGTTTAAGCACTTAAGGGTGCTTTGTTTAGAAGAACGATGATACTATGTAGATGTTAGGGTACTCATGTGATAAACAAATGATGTAAAAGACATCTTTATTAAATTCACCATTATTATTACCTTATGGGGATTTAAATTAATATTATTACCTAAAATTTATTTTAATAATACTACTACCCATGTCGTAACAATTGAAAAATAGGTGAAATTTAAATATTGATTAATGAATGATTAGAATGTGATTATTTTACATTTCTAAGTTAGACATAATAGGATAACTATTTTTGGAATGAACGTGATGTGATGGAAAATGGTTATTTAATTATTCAATGTTAATCTTGGAATTTAAACCTCAAGATAAGTGATCTCGACGGATAAGGTAGACCATTAAGACACATCATGTCCAAGTTGAAAAGGGTCAACTAATTATATAATATTTTATTAATTACATTAATAACATTAAAAACCAAGGATGGCGAATAGACTTGTAATTAATGAAGCTTGTCCCGAATGGATAACCTTTGGGTGATAATTCCCACCGTAATAAATACTTACGACCGTCAATCCAAAACCAACTAATTTTTCCATGAGAGTAATTAATTATACATTTTTATAAAGAACCGTGTATGAATGAACTGGTGATAGGAGTAAATGTTGAGGGGATCGAGAGGGGGATTTTGGGGCGGTGGAGTAAGCCCAAGATATTCTCGAGGAAGGGAAATTATATAGAGGGGGAGAGCTTGGAGGTTTTTTGGGGGGAAGAAAGGAGGTTTGGAGAACAGAAAGTTTGGAGAACAGAAGAGAGGACTGCTCTCGGGATTATCATATTGTGGGCTCGGGGGCTTGGAAATCCTTTGATTTCCAAGGGCCAGCAAGATAATAGTTGGTCGGTAGGGTGGACACTTCAGTTTGGCTGTCTAAGAGGATATACAACCTGCTACAACCTACGGTTAGCATCAGCATCAGGTAATTTCCGTGTTATTTACGTTATTTGACTATTATGCTTAAACTTACTGTAAACATGCATAACTTGCTATTTACTGATTTACTAAGTTGTGAAACATAGGCTGGAACATGATTATTGAAAAGAAAATATTGATATGTTTGTTTGTTTTAAACTACGAATGTAAGGTTGATAAAACACGACAGTACACTGAATATCATTTAGACGCATAGTAATTGTTAGAAATTTACTCCCATACACTTGATAAAGTTCAAAACGTAGAAAATTAACTGAGAAATTTTACATAGTGCTTTGCTGTAAAAACCAGAGCACTACAATTTTTTCATTTGAGTTTTGGTTTAGTGTATAGACCCTCTCTATGCTGCAAGATCCATCCAGAGACCCCATTTTTTATTAAGCGTGTTGAAGTGTTTGGTTCTTTTTGGATTGGTTTTGGGTCCCATCTTGGACAAGTCTGAGATTTGGTAGTGGTGGACACTTTGGTCTCCACCGCCTACATCCACTCACCCTTGCATTCCCTCCTTTCCTTACCTGATCTGGTCATTGCATTGGATCGGTTTCTAGACCTTGTTTGCATACATCTTTTGGTTTTTCTTGCTTTGGTTTTGCTTGCATGCAGTTGATTTTGGGTCTTTTGGGTTTTGGATCCATGTTTGGCCCCTTGAATCAAAACTAGTGTTTTACTTACATTTTTAAGTGAAATGGGTTCTATTTTTGAAAAAAATTCCCCCTCATGACCGGGGGGGACCATGAATCATGTATCCTATAGTTGTTTTGACCCATATTAAGGTTTTAGGTTAAAGTTTTGGTTTGGTGTGATTGGATTGTTTTGAAAAATCTTGAAAAGTGTGGGATATCCATGCCTTTTTTAGCCTCTTTTTCTTGGGTTATGCATCTTGTTTCCCTTACATGTTGAGCTATTCAATCATTTTTTGGAAAGATTGTTTCCTTGTCTCTACTTTAGTTCAAAGAGAAGCTTGATTTTGTCCTTCTTTTGCTATATTCACAAATTTGGAAAATGTAAATATTCTTCCTACTTTACTTTGATCATTTGATATTCTTGGTATTACCATCATAAGAAAAAGAAAGGCTTGTTTCATATTTGTGTGCGTTTGAGTTAGATAAGATTGTTAAGTGCTTATCTTTGTCTTGCATTTTATTGGAAATGTTTGTGGAATATTTCTTTCCATAGCTTAGATGTGTCTTTTTCAAGTGTAAAAAGATAGGAAATGGTTTGGAATTATTGTATGTGGTGTTCATAAAAGGATCTCTTTTATTTCTTTGGGTTAGTTTTGGGTGCATCTTTTACTTCTTTCCATCATTTTGAAAGATCTAAAATTTCATTTGCATTGGGTTGTGCATTTGGGAAGAAAACATATCTCACTCTCCTTGTTAAGTAGGACTTCATTGAAAGGAAGACTTGCATTTTCATATAGATCAGATTTGCATCTTGTTTAAATTCCAAGTCTTCACATCATGCATCCACTTAACCGCATAAGATAAAATTAACGCTAGCTTAGGTTAAAAAAATTTAGAAACGTGTGTGTTAAGTTAGAGACGTGTTCCGACGTCGTTAAGCGTGGCAGCTGTCATTATTTTCCAGCACTGTATCTCGGGTGTATTGTAGTTTCCACGTACTTATCGGTATATCAAAGCTCTTTCACGTACCCACCAAGTACTGCGTGTACTTGGTGTATATCGAAAGGTGTTTCACATACTCGGTAGTATATTGGAAGGTCTCTTGCCGAACAGTTGTGCATTAGACAGCACCAATACGGATTTGATCTCCCACGTACCTTGCGTATATCGGGAGACACCATTAGGAATCTTGAAACCATCTGAGTTATCCATTAGGCCATCTTAACATTGCAATACACCGAGAACAGCACTCGGGGAGATTACTATGCACGTACTGTCCAGGTAGTCGGGTATTCAGGCAAGGGTACGGTCCCAAACCTCCTTGTTGCATTTTACTATTGGACCCTATGATATATAGCGATTTTTTATGTTTTGACAATCATGTGAGGTTCCTAACTCTTTATCCACTCCTTTCACAAGTTTTCCTGTTGCTTTTAGTTTTGAGTAGCGTTTCTTGTGTGTGGTAATTAGAAGGACTTAGCGAGTTGAGATATGGAAACCTCTTCTGGGACCACCAATCAAGAGGCCCCTTTTCAAGGGGTACCTTTTTCCTTTCCTCTAGTTGGAGCTATTGGTCCTCCCTTTATTGCCACTTTAAACCTTCTTGGATTAACCATAGGATTACCGATATGGTTATTCAACCCCGTGATTCCGGCTGTACCCACTGTATCAAATGTTAACTCTCCACCACGAGAGGGTCCATCCCAAAATAATCCTTCCCATTCTTCCTCGTATGCATCTACTTCCATTTCTTCTTCCTCGCCTGATCAAAGAAATAGTGTTAGTAATCAAGTGGATAAGAAGAAGAAGAAAAGGAAGGTTAAGAAGAAGAAGGAGAAGAAAGAGACCAAGCGTCCACCATATGCCTATGATGAAACTCATTCTATGCAAACACTCGTAATCCCAAGTTCCCTTGCAAGCTTTGTAAGGGTGATCACCTTCTCAAGGATTGTCCCGGTCTTTCCCGTGTGTCAAAAGTGTGGTCTAGAAACCCCAAACCGCTTGTATCGTCAACCTCTGACCATCATGTTGATGACACTCCCTCGAACAGTGACCCATTGGTGAAGGGTCAGAAGGGTAAAGTCCTATATCCCTGTTTGATATGCAAGGGTATGCACCATACTTTCCTTTGTCCAAGCATGGATGAAGCTTCATGGTGGTTGGAAGATATTACTAGTTCTCAACAGGTGCTTCCAACAAGTGATAGTAATTTGTCCCTTGACCCCATGCCGGTTGACCAAGTGATCAAATCAGTTTCATCTGTAATTGATCCCACTCTTCCTTCCGAGAGTGAAGTGATCGAATCGATGTCATCTCCACTCGATCCCGCTCTTCTATCAGAGAGCGTTCAAACTACAACTGTCATCTTGACACAGTCTTCATCCCATCCTACTCTCCCCGATGAGAGTGGATTGATAACCACTGATGTTTTTCTAGTCAGTTCCGATCATGGGGGGAAAGACTCTGTTTCCACAGGACCCCCTCCAAGTATTGAGGTTATTTCATTTGATTGGAATAGTCTAGCAGAATCTCGTCTCCCCTCATATGTCCCTTTCCAGATATCTGTAGGTGTTGCCGATAAGAAAATCTTTCGCACTATAGTTGACAAGGGGGCTTCTGTTAGTATTTTATCCTCAACTACTTGGCACGCTATAGGGTCTCCTTAACTTATGTCGGTTACCGGCTAGATTTTGGCTTTTAATAGAAGGGCTACTGGACCTTTAGGAATTCTCCCGTAGTTACATGTCACGTTGAGAGGTAAAATTGTTTATGTTGATGTCATAGTCATCCAAGGTCCTTTAGATTTCAATCTACTCCTTGGACGTGATTATGTCTATGCTATGAAAGTCGTAGTGTCCACACTCTTTCGAGTGATGTATTTTCCCTAAGATGGGAGGATTGTGACCATTGATCAGCTTTCCTTCATGACACCCAATCATCGTATGACTGCCATTCAACAAACTTCCCTGAATGTTCCACACGTATTAGTGGTTTCTTCCCCTTAAGCATGAGGGGCGTATCTCCAGCCTCTAGACATCATGTTGGGGGGTACACTACCAACCTCTGGATAGGTGCCAATAGTTTGAGCAGAGTTTACCTTTGGCTTCAAGCTCATTAAAAAATGAAACCAATAGTTTGAGTAGAGTTTACCTTTGGCTTCAAGCTCATTAAAAAATGAAACCAGTAGTTTGAGTAGAGTTTACCTTTGGCTTCAAGCTCGTTAAAAAATGAAACCAGTAGTCTGAGCAGAGTTTACCTTTGGCTTCAATCTCGTTACAAAATGAAACCAGTGGTTTGAGCAGAGTTTACCTTTGGCTTCAAGCTCGTTAAAAAAATGAAACCAGTAGTTTGAGCATAGTTCCCTTTCTGTGTCAAGCTCGTTAAAAAATGAAACAGGTTCTCATGAGCACAAATTAGTCTTTGATTCCAAGCTCGTTAAAAAATGGAATAAACCCCCTAAGCATAGTTTACCTTTGGTTGCAAGCTTGCATAAAAATGAGATCGGCATCATGAGCATAGTTCCCCTTCTATGTCAAGCTCGTTAAAAAATGAAATAGGTTCGCCATGAGCATAGTTCCCTTTCTGTGTCGAGCTATTTAAAAAATGAAACAGGTCTTTTGAGTGGAGTTATTTTCCTGTGTCAAGCTCGTTAAAAAATGAAACAACTCATTTCCCTTTGAGTCGAGTCTTCTCGTAGACTTAGTACCCGAACCTTCTTTTCATCCGCCTAGGGGTAGCTTAGGCAAATGCAATGAAGCTTGGGGGCATGTCTTCGACCTCTGGAAGTTATGTCAAAGTCAACTCGCTCGCCTCTCCACATCATGTTGGAGCTAAGTCACTTACTTCTAGCAATCATGCTGGGGGCATGTACCAACCTTTGGATATCATGATGGGAAGAGTCCACCAATGGGAACATTTTTTGAGCATACTTTCCTTTTTGGTTTTCGATCTCATTAAACCATGAAAATAATCCCGAGCTTTTCCTGTATCAAGCTCGCTAAAAAATGAAACAGTACCTCTAGAAATCATACTAGAAGTAAGCCGTCAATTTCTTGTGCTGGGGGCAAACTTTCAAACCTCTAGCCATCATGTTGGGAAGAAACCTCCCAATGGGCATTATCCCAAGCATAGTTCATTTTCTGTTACAAGCTCATTAAAAAATGAAGCAGAAATCATGAGCATTCTTCCAACCTATCTTGGAGCTCGTTAAAAACAGTATGATGGTGTTTGAGCTTACTTTTCACTTTTTTTCATGCTCTGGTTGAAACATGAAAAGTGGTTTGAGCTTAGTTTTGTTGATGTATATGTAACTTCGGAATGTATTTCATCTATATATTTCATATATATTTATTGTACCCTTATAAGAGATGTGTTATTCCTCTATAAAGAAGTGTTGTCATGTGTATTGACAAGTGTCGCAAGTGTGTGTACTTGGCGACGGGTTATTAGACCACCATGTGTGGGGTCGGCCCTGAAATATATATTATATTGTGGATGTACCTAGCTAGACAAGTCGGCCCCATAAGGTCACTGGGAAAACAGGTTAGTATAAATAGAGATCGGGAGATCTCTATTTTGATCATTCGAAAACTCACACTTCTCTCACTCAGAAAGTGGCGCACTAGTGAGGAGGAGGATCATCTGCTACTAGGAGACTATCTCAGTGTATTTTGGTTGTACTTTGGTTGAGCCATTGCTCTCTCTATCTCTGAGGAAGTTGTGGGGTTTTTCACCTTAGGGTTTTCCCCACGGAAACTCTGTGTCTCTTGTCTCTCATGCTTTTGATTCTTGTGATGCTTGTCATGCTTATTGTGATTTTTATGCATTGATATACTGTATATGTTATTCTCTCAGTGAATATCCTAGAGTATTGTGAAATAATGCTCAAAATTTAACAAGTTTTTATTTTTTCGTGCTCTGGTTCAAATATGAAAAATATTTCGAGTGCTTTTGATACCATTGTCGTGCTCGTTAAAAATTTGAGTAAAAAGGTGTGTCTAATGAGTATAGGTTTATCACTTTATACGGCCTCGCTAGACTATTTACAAAAAAGGAACTGTGTTGAGTTTACTTTTTTCCTTTGTCGTACTCGGTTATCAACCATGACAAAGTTGTTCATGGAGTCCTTTTTAAGCTCTTTTCAAACTCCTAAAATAGAAAAAGATGGCCAAGAGTAATTGATTCGTTCACGCTTGTAAAAGGATTTGAACAGTCGTCTCCCTGGTGATAGTTTACCTCTTTTTCAGACTAGGGGGCACTACTTACGAAAAAGGAATACTTCAATCGATCATGATTGGAAGAGTTCTCTCTTGCATTGTTTTATCATTTTTCGAGCAGAGGGACTAACTTTACGAAAAAGAATCTCCTGGAGTCTTCTTTAGTTCTTTTCAGACTCTCTAAACATGAAATGACGACCGATTTTACCTTCTATGGGCTTGTTAAAATTTGACATTGAAGGGCCCGCCATGGTATGAACCCCTCCTCTCCCAGGTTCAGAAAATATTTGGGATTGGACTCATCTATGAGATGAGCTATACCGAGCATCTAGTTACCCTCATCGAGCTCGTTAAAAAACACATGAGGAACTCATCATTCATGATGGGGAAAAAGGAAAGCTTTTATGTTACACCCTTTATCTGTGGCAGTACCTAGTCGTTCTTGAACATGGCACTCATTTGCATTAGCATACCATACTTGGATCATCTGTTTGTCCTCGAGTTTGACTTACTTCCTGATTCTTGTCACTCCTTTGAGTCATTCAAAGAATGCTTCCCTCATCGGTTGCATTAGATTTTGGTATCGTACTCGTCATGTCAATACTGCCAAGTCATTCCATGCCCATGTTCAAGAACGTTCTCACCATTCATTTTCTGCAATCAGTACACCTACTACCATGTCGGTTCATTCTGAGTCAGTCTTGCATGTTATTGTACCATCTGATCTACTCTCAACATCATTTGTCGTGTTTCGTGTCGATGATGAGGGATTCATCATGGCCCTCCTTCGACGGATTCATCCTTGTCGACTTCAACACATCATCCGAGGATTGAATCTAGAAACCAACCAAGTACCTTGGCCCTACATGCCTCAATGGCAGGTTACCTCGCTTTCAACATGAGTTTACATCATTGACTCTTGATTGGAATATTTCATCCAGTGTTCGACTTCAACTCATTTATTCATGCTTGGTGATATGTACTGTGATACCTTGGGGATCATTGACATCAATGGTGATTTCCCTCGTGCTTGTTAACAGTATACATCAATGACCGGTAATCAAGTGGTTTCTGCCATGTTCGACATCAAGACATTTGTAATCACATGGATAGATTTGTATCATTGCGGGTTCCGCTTGAAGACCCTAGGGAGTCATGTTTTACCCATGTTGCGATGGAGATTGTTTTGAGTCGCGTTACACGGATCCACATTTGTATTGGTCGTGGTTGTGTTATCATCTCATCATGGATCTACGCTTGTGTATAGTATCCATGATTGTGTTTAGTCGATCATTACTACCATGGATCTGCAATGTATTGGTCGGAATCCATGTTGTGAGTCATATGAGACTATGTACTCAGAGTCAATTGTACTGTAGCAGTGTCTCTCGTCCGATGAGCCATTGCCATTCCTTATGTCAAAGCATTTCACCTGTCCAATTTCAAATAGCTTCATGCTTTGGGGGGCATTCTGTTACACCTAAAATCTTACCATCAAGAGACTCAGTGTAATCATCCCTAAAGTTTCCTTGACCAAGTCATTAACCTAGAAGAGATACAAACCCATTCATATTAGGTTTTGAGAGGTCATCACAGGTTGTCGTCTTGCAGCCTGCGACAATGTCAGTTAATGGACAAAAATAGCTTCTTCGAGCCCATTCTCAAAGCTATATGACATGGATCCCTATCCCTGACCTTTTGGGAGAGTTGGCATTCGGTTCCTAACCTCTTGGAAGGATCCCCTATCTCTCTCCTACCATATCTCAACCTACCCTATCCACTTAGTCCTATATAAGTGAATCTCACTCCCATTCCAAAGGGAGGAAGTCTATAGTGTCTACATGCTTGTGAAATTACCTTAGGAGAGGACTCTACTCATCTATTGGGAGACTCACACTTCCTCGGGAGGCTTTGGCATTGGTTCGATCGGATGAGGATTGCTACGTCAAGTCTATGGTTGTAATCTTTCTATCCTATGTACTTCCCTTTCAACACAGTAATATAAGTGATTTCCACCAAAATCTCATTGTGTTAATGATATCTTGTGTAGTTCTCCTACTTGACTGCTTACTTAGATCTATTATTGTATAGATGCGTTTTACTTGTTTTATTTTCTTGTTGTATTGACATATTTTGCAGCTCAGATCTGAAGATTGTCAAGCTTGGAGCGGCATTCAAGGAGAAAAGGATTAGCAATTTATAAGGTAAACGTATCTAGTTCCTTGATCCTTAATTAGATCTAGGAGAGTGATTTATATTCTGTCATATTTTTTATAGACTCGCGTTCAGCTAGGGAGATCATGCCTCGAGTCCGCTCTTGGTAGATTGTCCGTCAAACGATCCCTCACATCCAAACCATGTTTAATACTTTGCTAAGACAAGGATCCTAAATGATGGAAATAATTTTCCATCACACCTACATATAACAAGAACAAATTCTAACTATGGGGATGATATAGGAAGGAAAATCTACGACATATTGATAAACCGGAAACTAAAAATCCATAGGGGTATGGATATTCTAAGGTGGGTTACCGCCCTAAAGGCATGTTTACCATTAAGGAAGCTTACACTTTGCAGACCACCCTGATGAATCAAATTGTGGACCGTATTTGGAAACATCTGTGGGGAGCCAAACTATGGCCTAAAATTACTTTATTCCTATGGCTGGTTTTGAAAGGCAGAATTCTAACATGGGACAATATCGTGAAGAGAGGTTTTGAGGGACCTTCATTCTATTTTCTGTGTGGTACTCATGGTGAAACGATATCCCATCTTTTGGATGGTTTCATTTTCGCTTCGGAGTTATGGGATGAAGGATATAAAATCTTCTGCCTGTTTGATAGAGTTAGGACTGACCCGGGAGAAACTATTAAATAGTGGAGGGAAGACCCCTTCCAAGGGAGACTTCTAAATCAGGTTTGGAAACTTTTACCTGGTTTTCTCCTATGGGAAGTTTGGAAAGAACAAAATAATCTTATATTTACTGGAAAACAGCATACCTGCATGATGGTCTGGGGGCATATACAAAGTGGAATCACTAAATCTCTTCAATTAACTGTTTGGACTAAACATGATATGAACATTCTGGATAATGAGCTGAGCATTCTACATACCTAGGGCATCAAGGCTCTCCCTCGCTATGTCGGAAACCCCCATCCTCATCGTAATTATCCTTATAGATCAATGGTGTGGTCTCCGCCATTACCGGGGTGGCTAAAGCTAAATTTCGATGCGGCATCGAAAGGTAACCCGGGTAATGCTGGGTATGGTGGTGTTCTTCGTGACGACCAAGGCAAGGTTTTGTATAGCTACTATGGGTATCTGGGCCGCGATACTAACAATGTGGACGAGTGTGACGCTATGTTGCAGGGTTTGTGCATGGCGAATCGACATGGCTTAACATGTTTAATCGTGGAGGGGGACTCTAACATGCTTATCCAGATCGCAATAAATATTAGCAACAGGACCCGTGCAGCCAAGCTGGAACCATTGTGGAGGTTGGCATGGCATCTAACTTGTCTTGGAAAAATCATTGCGTCATTTAACTCCGTCACCTTCCATCATGTGAAGAGAAGTGCTAACTGTTTGGCGGATTCACTGCCTAACCAAGGTGCCAATCACCATGATGAAGGATGGGAAGGTGCGGCCTTGGAAATACCCTCGGGAACGTGCCGTGACAAGTGCATGATGATTTCCAATTGTGACAAAGGTGTTAAGGACCTTACAGCTGGCGGCATTCCTAAGCAGAGAACCGATGGTATGTAACAGCTGGTACACTACTCAGGGTAGAGTTGACAGATGGTCTTCTGGTAGTCTTAATAACAGTGTTAATATCCTTTCATCCATATATTTTTCATCGTCTATGTAAATTATGTTACATTATCTAGAGCATGAGATGTTAATGGAAGATCGCCCTCTTGTTGAAATATTGTAACTTCTAAGAATATTATACTTGTATTTTATTATTTTGGAGATGGTACATTCCTCCGTGGTGACCCTATTGTATATCCAGAGATGTTTATTCCTTCGAGAGAGTGTGGTAACTAGGGTTATTAGATATCCCATGTGAGGTCGGCCATGAGTTTACTATTTGGGGGTTATTAGACTCTCCTAGGAGAGGTCGTCCCCATTAGGGTAAAAAATTCAGTTAGGAGGTGAGTATAAGTAGAGGAGTTATGTTCCTCACTTATCTCATTCATTCACTCACTTGTGATTGGAGCATAGGAGAGAGAGAAAGGTCTGCTTAGGAGGAGAAGGAGCTCTTGTTGAGGACTACATCTTGTATTGGGTTGATTATCTATATTGAGGAAAGCTTTGCTGGGTTTTCTACCCCATGAGGGTTTCCCAAGGTAAATCTTTGTCTATCTTGTTATTGTGTTTCTTTCAATGATCTTGCTTGTTAATTTAGGCTAAAACTTAACATGGTATCAGAGCTAGCCTGAATAGGACATCTTTCACAAGGTGAAAATACCTCTCTCTCCTCCTCCAGTGAAAATTAGGGTTTCTGCAAAAAGTTGGAATTTTTGAATTCTGATTGCATGGCTGGATAGCCCTCCTCAAAATCAAAGTTTTGAGCCCTAGATCGAGATTTTTGGTTGGGTAGAACTCCAGAAAAGTCAAACCCTAGTTTGACCAAAAGTGCAGAAAACTAGAGAACCAGAAAAGCTACGCACCTGTGCACGAGTGAACAAGAAAAGCTGTGAACCTGTGCACCAGAAAACCAGAAATTCTGTTGCAGATTCGGAAGGTGAAAAGTTGAAGTTTCCAGAAGCAGAACAGACCAGATCTCTCAACTCAATCAAGCACATCTCCTGGTAAGTGTCATTCTATCTCTTGATAAAATTCAATCTATGTGACCCCTAAATAAGATGGCTCCAAGCACTAAGCTTGAAGACAAGCTAGAGGGTATAGAAAATTTTTGGGCATGGAAATATAGGATTGGTCTCATTCTTGAAGAGAATGATCTTGTCCAATATATCAAGGATGAAGTTGCAAAACCCGCAGAAGATGAAGCTAAAGAAAAGCATAAGAAGGACATGATTAGGGAAAAGAGAATCATTGTTGATTCTATCAAGGACCACTTGATTCTCCTAGTGGCATCCAAGAAAACCCCAAAGGAAATGTATGATGCCCTTTCCAGAATGTATGAAGGAAGGAACATCAATAGGAAGATGAACCTGAGAGCTCAACTGAAGAGCACTAAGATGAATAGAGGAGAATCTATCCAAGATTACTTCACAAGGGTTTCCCAGTTCAAGGAACAACTAGATGCTATTGGAGACACCCTTGATGAATATGAATTAGTCATGACTCCTCTAAATGGTCTCACTAGACCTTGGGAGTCATTCATTCAAACTATGTGTGCCAGAAAAGAAAGTATGAAGTTTGATACGGTTTGGGAGGATTGTATTCAAGAAGAGGCCAGGGTAGCCAATAGAGAATCCCTTCTCAAAGAGGATGACCAAGATTTGGCTACACACACCAGAAGAAGGAGGAGTCACTTCAACTCCAAGAAGAATGATCACAAGGAGTCTCAACCTCCTAGTAAGTTTAAAAGGAAAGGAAGAGGAAACTCAGAAAGAGATCTCTCCGCAGTTCAATGTTTCAATTGTCTCAAACTAGGACACTTTGCTAGAAATTGTACTTCACAAAAGAAGAAGAAGTTTATCCACAAAAGACATCATGCACATCTTGCAGAAGATGATAGTGAAGAAGAAGAGGAAGAAAAGCCTCGAAAGAAAAGAGCTAAAGTAGAAGAAGAAGATGCAGAAGAGTATGTTCTATTCTCTTCTCTCTCTGGGGCAGTAACACCTAGAGAAGATACATGGCTCATTGATAGTGGTGCTTCAAAGCACATGATAGGACAAAAGAAAACTCTATCAAAACTTGAAGAGAATACAACTCCACAAAAGGTATCTCTAGGAGATGACTATCAATATCCTATCAAAGGAATTGGTGAAGCAAATTACAAACTTGATTCTGGAACTCCATTGAAAATGAAGGAAATTTTATATGTACTTGGTTTGAAGAAGAACTTACTTTCTATCTCAGCCTTAGATAAGAAAGGTTATAGGGTTACATTCATAGATGGGAAAGTACTCATGTAGTCCAAAGGAAAATCAATTGAGGATGCAATTGTTATTGGTGAAAAAGAAGGTGGGCTATATAAACTCAAGGGTCATCCTGAAGCTGCCCTTGTTCATGAAGCCACTAGCCCAAGTGAGCCATGGCATAGAAGGCTTGCTCACATTAACTACAAAGCACTACCTCATGTGAGCAAAGTAGTTATACGACTACCAGACTTAAAGATTGAACATGATAGCACATGCAAAGGATGTGAAAAAGGGAAGAATATCAAGAACCCATTTCCAAAGAGTGAGACAAAGACCAAGGGTACTTTGGAATTGATTCATTCAGATGTATGTGGACCAATTCCATCCACATCCTTGAGTGGATATGAGTATTACCTTACATTTATTGATGACTACTTAAGGGAGACTTGGATATATTTCCTAAAAGGAAAAGATGAAGTCTTTGGAAAGTTCAAGGAATTCAAAGCCTTGATAGAAAACCATTCAGAAAAGAAGATCAAGATACTTAGGACATATAATGGTGGAGAATACACTTCAAAGGACTTTGAAGTATTTTGTAAAGAAGCTGGAATTAAGAGGGAACTAGCCACTCCCTACAATCCTCAGCAAAATGGTGTTGCAGAGAGAAAGAATATAACCATCATGGAAGCAGTAAATACAATGATACATGATCAAGACCTACCTATGTATCTGTGGGCCGAAGCAGCCAGGACAACAGTCTATGTACAAAATAGACTATCTCATAGTGCTCTTGATTTCAAGACCCCAGAAAAAGTGTTCACAGGAAAGAATCCTGAAGTAAGTCACCTCAAGATATTTGGATGCCGAGTATACATTCACATTCCAAAAGAAAAGAGAACCAAGCTAGATCCTTCTGGGAAGAAGGGAATATTTGTTGGATGTTGTGATGCATCCAAAGCATTCAGAATATACATCCCAGGGTTCCATCATATGGAAATAAGTAGAGATGTGACATTTGATGAAGAGGTAGCTCTCAAGAGATCCAGGAATTGCCAGTATGAATAAGTATATGAGGAAGATACACCCTCCAGGATCACAGAGGCTGCACCTACCCCTGAAGATGTAACACCTGAATATCATGACATGATAGAACCACAAGAACCCCCTGCTATAGACATATCAAGGAAGAGAAAGCCAGCATGGGCAAGAGACATTATACTAGGAGCAGAAAAATATGGAGCTCCTGAAGGCTCCACTAGGGTAAGCAAGAAACCAAATACATTCTCCAACTATGTGGCCTTAATGTGTAACCTTATAGATCAAGAACCCACTAGTTTTGAAGAAGCATCCCATAAGAAAGAGTGGGTTGAGGCAATGACAGAGGAGTACCAGTCAATAATGAAGAATGATGTTTGGGATATAGTTCCCAAACCAAAGGACAAAAGTGTGGTATCCTCCAAATGGATGTACAAGATAAAGCATGCTTCGGATGGAAACACTGAAAAGCATAAGGCAAGGTTTGTGGCCAGAGGGTTCTCTCAAAAAGAGGGAATTGACTATGAAGAAACATTTGCACCAATTGCAAGGTACACTTCCATTAGAACTATCATGGCACTTGCATCCATGATGAAGTGGAAATTACACCAGATGGATGTAAAGATAGCCTTCCTGAATGGTGTGATTGAGGAGGAAGTGTACATAGAACAACCACAAGGATTTGAGGTGGAAGATGGAACAACCCATGTGTGCAAACTAAATAAGGCTTTGTATGGGTTGAAGCAAGCTCCCAGATCTTGGTATGGAAGAATTGACAGTTTCTTGACAAGCTTGGGCTCTACCAAAAGTAAAGTTGATCCTAATCTTTATCTCAAGGTTATGGATGATTAACCTGTTATATTATTGTTATATGTGGATGATCTATTTCTGACTGGAAATGAGAAACAGATTATCGAGTGCAAGAAGAAGCTCTCTTCAGAATTTGAGATGAAAGATCTTGGATTGATGCACTACTTCCTAGGTCTGGAAGTATGGCAAGGCCCCAAAGGAATCTTTCTTAACCAAGGAAAGTATGCTGTGGAAATCCTGAAGAGATTTGACATGTTGGAATGCAAAGCCATGGCCACTCCCATGGATTCCAACTTGAATCTATTGATTGATGACTCATCAGAGTTAGTGGATATGACTCTGTACAGATAGATTATTGGGTTATTGATGTATTTGAAAAATACCAGACTAGATATATGCTTTGTCGTGAATACTTTGAGTCAGTATCTAGTGGAACCTAGATGAGTTCACCTGATAGTTGCAAAGCATGTGATGAGGTACCTAAAGGGTACGATAAACTTTGGAGATCATGATTTCAGATTGTATGGCTACACCGATGCTGATTGGGCAGGAAGTGTATTAGACAAGATGAGCACATTGGGAGGATGTCATCCTCTGGGATCTGCCATGATCTCATGGTTTAGCAGGAAGCAGTCTAGTGTGGCTCTCAGTACAGCTGAAGCGGAATATATAGCTGCTTGCTCTGCCAGTTGTGAAGCGGTATGGCTTCGAAAACTGTTATCAAGACTATTTGACTTAGAGATGGAACCCACTATGATCCTGTGTGACAACCAGAATTGTATCAAGATGACAAAGAATCCAGTGTTTCATGATAAGTCAAAGCACATAGAGATCCGATATTTTTATATTCGGGATATGGTGCAAAAAGGAGCTATCAAGCTTGAGTATGTGAGCACTGACGAACAAGTTGCTGATATATTGACCAAACCTCTGTCTCGAGTAAAGTTTGAGTATTTCCGAGACAAGCTTGGTGTAGTTCAAAAGGACCCTCCTCAAAAGGGGGAGTGATGTGGTCACTGATGATGAGATTGCCTGCATCGACAGTGAGGTCGATGATCTGGATACCTGTATTGGTGATATCGACGATGAGGTCGATGAATGGTCCTTAGACTGGGTCTAAGTTGACAAGGGGATTGTATCATCCCTAGACTTTGGTCCCAGAATTGATCTGTAAACGGATGTCTCTGAGAATGTGGGGATTGTATCATCCCTGAAATTCGGCCCCAGAATTGATCCGTAGACATATGTCTCTGAGAATGTGGGGATTGTATCATCCCCGGACTTCGGTCCCAGAATTGATCCGTAGACAGATGTCTCCGAGAATGTGGGGATTGTATCATCCTCGAACTTCGGTCCCAGAATTGATCCATAGACATATGTCTCCGAGAATGTGGGGATTGTATCATACTCAGACTTTGGTCCCAAAATTGATCCGTAGACAGATGTCTCCGAGAATATGAGAATTGTATCATCCCCGAACTTCAATCCTAGTATTGATCCGTAGACATCTGTCTCCGAGAATTGATGATAGGACTGCATCGTCCCTGGACATTTGGTTCAAAATGTGCGAGATAGGATTGAATCATCCTTGGACTCATGTCCTAAAATTGATAAGGATTGCATTGTCCTTGGACTCATGTCCTCAAATTGATAAGGATTGATCATCCTAGAAGAAGATCTAGATTGCATCGTCCATAGACATGAGACTTGTCTAATATTGATAAGGATTGATCATCCTGGAAGTAGATCTAGATTGGATCGTCCATAGACATGAGACTTGTCTAAAATTGATAAGGATTGATCATCCTGGAAGTAAATCTAGATTGCATCGTCCATAGACATGAGACTTATCTAAAATTGATAAGGATTGATCATCCTAGAAATAAATCTGGATTGCATCGTCCATAGACATGAGACTTGTCTAAAATTGATAAGGATTGATCATCCTGGAATTGGATCATGTGTATTGCAGATTATGCTACTATGATGATACTGTAGATCGAGATGATCCAGATGCTATAGATCGAGATGATCCAGATGTTATAGATCGAGATGATCCAGATGCTGTAGATCAAGATGATCCAGATGCTGTAGATCGAGATGATCCAAATGCTGTAGATCGAGATGCTCCAGATGCTGTAGATCGAGATGATCCAGATGTTGTAGATCAAGATGATCTAGATTTTGTATATCGAGATGATCCATATCGAGAGATCCCGATGATAATGATGTTGTAGCTGATCAAGTGCTACAGAAGATGAAGACTCAATACTGATGATGCTGATGTTCCAGTATTGATTGTATTCCAGTAACTGTTTGAGTTACTAATGATTATGTATTAAGAAAAGCTTCCAATTATTTATAGATGTATCATGTATCATGTATCATGTATCATGTAGTTGATGACTCCTTGCTCCTGTAGATGTAATTATAATATCCTTCTCGTTAAGGGGGAGTGTTGAAATATTGTAACTTCTAAGAATATTATACTTGTATTTTATTATTCCGAAGATGGTATACATTCCTCCGTGGTGACCCTATTGTATATTCGGAGATGTTTATTCCTCCGAGAGAGTGTGGTAACTAGGGTTATTAGATCTCCCATGTGAGGTCGGCCATGAGTTTACTATTTGGGGGTTATTAGACTCTCCTGGGAGAGGTCGGCCCCATTAGGGTAAAAAAGTCAGTTAGGAGATGAGTATAAGTAGAGGAGGTATGTTCCTCACTTATCTCATTCATTCACTCACTTGTGATTGGCGCATAGGAGAGAGAGAGAGGTCTGCTTAGGAGGAGAAGGAGCTCTTGTTGAGGACTACATCTTGTATTGGGTTGATTATCTATATTGAGGAAAGCTTTGCTGGGTTTTCTACCCCATGAGGGTTTCCCACGGTAAATCTTTGTCTATCTTGTGATTGTGTTTCTTTCAGTGATCTTGCTTGTTAATTTAGGCTAAAACTTAACACCTCTCACGATTCATCTGGATAATGCTGATAAGGGTTATGTCGATATGACAAAGGAGCAAGACATGATGAATCACTACATAGTTTGGCTCATTATGGTGGATTTAATGGATGTTAGGGGCAGCATTCCTTTAAATTCTGTTATCATGAATGGTAACAATCATTGCGGTTGTATCCTGAGTAACGCTGGTGCCTTGTTGAGTTTTATTGTGTCTAATTGCGGGGTGGAGTGTGGTAGTAAGGGACCTGTGATTATGCCTCTGAGAGGGAGACCTGTTAGACAAGGAAGATGGGCGCAGGGTGAGCCGAGTATTGTAAGTAGGGGCAATGTGGCTCAGGAAAGTCCTAGTCGAGACCAATGGAGCGTTGCCGCTACTGCTATTTTCTTTCGTTGTTTTTTCCCTCAGGATGTGCAGTATGATGTGGAGGAACTGGAAGAGAATTTGTGGCGTATGGTGGGGGAGCAGGAGTTTCCTGCGGAGGCTATTTCTATGGCGGACCGGATTCATGACCCTGGAAATACCAGGGGTCGGATGGCTTTGTATAATCGGTTTGTGGTAATGTTGTGGGTTACTAAGACTCTCATCTCCCAGTTATTGGAGGAGAGATTTGATGTCATGTCTGGCTCTTAGAGGATGACCAAGCTGGAGGAACGCTGTAAGGATCATGCCGAAGAAACGAAATGGATTCACATGAAACTGGATGTTATGGTGGCGGACATGGGGATCTCTTTCCTCACCTATCCTAAAAAGGTTGAGAATCCGAGAGAGATTGATCTCTATGGAAAGGTTGCAGCGAATGATGTACCACTGGTGGTGGTGATCGAGGACGAGGTCGAACCAGCGGGATAATTGACTGCTCCTTCCTTTTCTTCTGTGGATTGTTTATGGTTCTGTGTTGCTCTCAACTTGGTTATATTATGACAGGTTCTAGCTTCGGCTTGGTTCTATTGCGGAATGTTTCGTTTTTATCTTAGTGGTTTATTTCCAGTTCTATGCTGCTGGGTTTTCTCATTGGGTGATGCATGTTCTTTCGGCATCCCGGCCTATTTTCGGTCTGGGTGTGTGGGATAGCACTGGTATTTTTCTGTTGGCTGACAGTAAGTGGTTAAGCTTTACTAGTTTTGTTCGGGATAGTTTTTTGGTTGATCTCTGGTTCATTCATGTTGAGGGATCATGTTGATTTTAGAAAGGGTGGTTTTGATTGCAGTGGTGGTTGTTTAATCGCCCAGCATATTGTAAAGATGTTCAATGTATTTTTTATCTTAATGAAATAGAATGATGGTTTCTTTTGCTTAAAAAAAAAAATAAGAACAAATTCAATCCTTCTAATTATAAAACTATTATTATTTTCTCTTTATTGGCCAAGCTTTTTTAACCCATTTTAGAAAAACAAATTAACGGCTGGCTAGATGAAAACAAGGTTAGAGGTAAAGTCCAATCTAGGTTCAAGGGAAAACACTCAACAATTGACCACATAATTATTTTTAGGATCATACTGAAAATTGCAGTCACAACAAATAATATACTTTTTTTTTGTTGATTTCAAATAAGCCTTTGACATAATCCCAAGGTGAAATATTTTAAATTGTACGGAAGACTTAGGAATTTCCTTTAAACCTACATTTGTTTTCCTTATTGACTCTGTAAAAAAATACATTTCAAATCCTAACACTAGCCAACGTTGGTTTGATAAAATTAATTACATTAATGGAGCTAAACAAGCTTGTTCTTTATCTCCTACTTTTTTCAAAATTTATATTGATCATTTGGAAAAGTATTTAGAAGAGGTTGGGTGCAAATGCACCACTCTTTATTACAACACCATTATTCTGCTTGTATATACTAACGATATTGTCATCTTAGCCAAGCATCATTGAATCCTTGAAAAACAACTTATTGTTCTTCAAGAATTATACAATAGGTCCAATTTGATAGTAAATATTGATTAAACCAAAATCATGATTATAAAATCCAAAAACCAAATCAACATTTGAATTTCTTTCAATAATCAATCTTTAGAGATGGCCCATTTCTATAAATACTGAGATATATGTCGTCTCATTCATAAGCTTAATTGGAACCTTAGTATTGAAAAAAGAATTTGTGTAGGATGGAAGGCATATTATAGCTTGGTAAACCACTATAATGATGTGCAAGTTTGACATTGTGATTAAAAAAACCAATTTTCTCTAGCATCCTAACCCAAATGATCCCTTATGGTTGTGATGTTTGGGGTAGAAACATATCCCAAGAAAGTTGAAACTAAGAAAATCCCGGCAATCCATTGCTTACAACTTCAAAATTAAAAGCAATATTCCTTACCCTATTCTCTTGAAGCTAGTATATCTCCCATTGAATGCAAAGCCCTAAAATATTATATGCTATACAAACACAAGTTGGATAAACTTGACCAAGACAAGCTTCTCATCATTACCCTACGATCACGTTTAATCCATCTTTATTTTAAAGGAGGTTGGAAAAAAGACTTTGATAAATTATTAAAGCTTCAAGACCTCCAAGATGATATAGGACCTCTTCAATGACCAAAACCCAGGATTAAAAATTGAAAATAAAGTCTCAATTGTTATGGAGTGATGAAAATATCAAAGATAAAAGAAAACTATGTTATTTTATAAACCCCATCAATCCCAAGTTTGGTCATCCTTTCAAGCCTAATAAGATTGTAAGGCTCGAGAAAAAATGATAATTGTTAAACTAAATCACATGAGCTTCATAGTAAAATCAATGGATTGATTCCAAAAAACTCTTTGAAAAAAAGATTATGTAATTTATAAATTTTAGAGGAGATTGAAGACAAGGCTCATTTCTTTTTAAGATGCCTTTTATTAAATGATATTAGACATTCTTAAACTAATATCTACAATCGCAATTTGGTCTAGAAATCATAGATCAAAACAACTAAAATAAGCTTGGAGCTCGTTTATTGTAATTTTTCATATCAAAACAATGTGTAAATAAATAATTTTATGATTTTATTTTTTTATTTTCTTTGTTCACTCTCTCTAGTATAGGTTTAAAGTTAGTCCTAAAAAAATATTAAAAAAACATCATCATTAACATGATGATAAATATACAAAAAATATCATGAATTGTGATCCAATGTTTAAAGATGGCGGCGTCTTAAAATGTTTTAAAAGTTTAATTGACCTTAGATATGATACTTGCTTATGGCCCTTGACCTCTGAAGTTAAATATAAGAATTTGGTTCTTAGGTTAAATGTAAGACTTTGGTTCTTGTAGATAAGATGGGCATTTGCATTGCACTTTGTAATCATCATTCAATAAGGTCATTAGTTATATTGAAGTGAAGTAGTGGCGGTGTTTGGAAATGAAGTGGTCTTTTTGCTGCATCGAGTAAAACGAGGTGCTTTACAACCCAGTATGAGGGAGATGTTGTAACGTTTGTGATGTAATGTTTTTATTAACAAAATAATTTAAAAAATTCGTGTCCACTCATAAAATAAAAAATTATGGAAAGTATTTTAAAAAAATCCATGTTGGTTCATAAAATAAAATATTATGAAAAGTAATTAAAAAATAGATGTTCGTTTATAAAATAAAAACTTAAAACTTAAATCCAAATCTATCAATCAAGAGAGATCAAATTTCTTGAGTTTAAATTTAAAACAAGAAATACACCTCAAGAAATTGGATCCCTCTCGGTGCTTGATTGATACGGGTTTAAGATGGATCTATGCTGGTATTTAGTTTTTAGTTGTGGGCATGATGTTTAATGAATGTTTGTTTTATGTTGTTTGTGGCATTAATTAATATGGATATTTATGAAATTATAACTTTGTTTTTAAAAATTAATTTATATTATTTGGAAAAGTAGAATTATTAATGTTTAAATTAAAGTTATATTAATTATTTTCTAATAAAAATATTTTGTTAATAAATCATTTTTAAAAGCATAGTTTTTTTTCCAGCAAGAAAAAGCATACCAATGTTATTCCATAAAATCAAAAGGTACATGCAAAGATGCTAAATGTTCATAAGATTTCTTTAGCCATTTCTGTCCAAGAAACCTCCAGCTATCATCATCTTAACAAAAATATTTACTGATCGACACACAGGAAGTCATTCAAATCGTCAATACTTCAAAAAACCAAAATACTAACAGCATTCAAAGATATACACCATGATTACTCAAAAAAGTTCAACTTCCCAGAATTCTGAATCTGAGAGTTGAGAAATTCTTCGCAAACTAAAACACCAATGTCACCCAATAAGGCAAGTTTGGACAATTTATCAGCCAGAGCATTGTGTTGTCTGTAAATGTGCTGAAATGTTATCTTCCTAAATCCCTGAATCTCAGATCTGATTCAATGGCACCAATGGACCAGAGCTAAGACATTAAGATCACATACACCTTGTGCCCATTTAATTGAGACCCTTGAATCCCCATAGACTTTTAGATCATCGATACCAAATATCTTTGCAACCTTTAAAACACACCACAGTGCAATGAGCTCAGCTTTCATATTTGAACCCAAGCCACAATTCATTTTGAGTGTGAAATGATGAGAACCATTAAGAAAGATAGTTCCCCCAATTGCACAAAATCCACCTTGAGCCGCGCCATCAAAGAAAAGGACTGGACAATTAAAATTAGGCTCAAAAGCGCCAATCTTTTTAACCACAGATGGTTTCTTACCTTTGAAACTGGATTTGTAAAGTGATAGAATTTGTTTGACTCCGTTAGTTACCAACGGAATCATATCTTCGAAAACAGATTTATTTCTGTTATACCAAACCACCCATGAAATAAAAAGTGGTAACACAGGGTGAGATATGCACTCCCTGAACCAAATGAGGAATGCCATTTCGAACGACGTCCATCCCCAATGCAAATGGATGTCCATAACATTACATACCTGTTCCCATATATCTCTAGTATACCTGCAATGAACCAGAATGTGATTGGTAGATTCTGCCTCAGATTTACATAATGGGCACCTATTAGGCCCAATCCATCCCATACAGGCCAAGTTATCCCAAGTTTTCAATTTTTCTTTGAAGGCAAGCCACCCAAAACATTTGAGTTTAGTTGGTATCTTCCATCTCCACAGCTTCTTGAACCACCAATGTTGCGGGCTAAAATTCTTAATGGATATAATGTAATTGTAGGCAGATTTGGCAGTCACCTCACCAGAAATAGGATTCCCCTCCCATTTCAATACATCACTTTGGGATGTGAGTCTACACCCACAATAGTTCAAACGGGAAAAGTATAAATCCCATTCACTTTCATAGCAGTCCAATAAGCCCAAGTCATCACCCTTTATCCAGTAAGAATCATTTTGAAAAGTGACATAATTTCTCATTTGATCCAGAGTAGTGAAATTCCTATTCCTGAGAAAATCAAGAATTTCATCTGACAGCTTGAAATCCTCATGTAGACCCAAAATACGATCTACCCCAACTTGAATTTTCTGACCATTTCCAATCTACCAAGACAGTTCACTCCTAATCCAGTGAAAAACCTGCATAAAGCCCTTCCAAATAATAGAAGAATTCCAATAATTCTTCACTGGTTTCTTGATCCATTCCAAAACATCGGACTTAAAATATTTCACTTTTAATAGCTGAGACCAAAGAGTATTGCCCCACATACCTCTCCAAAGGCTCTTCATCCGAAGAGATTTCCCAAAGATATCCATATTTTTAATCTCCCAGCCACCACTTTTCTCAGGAGTAGTGACATAATCCCACTTTGCCATAATTATACCTCTGTGGTCCAAACCACCCGACCAAAGAAAATTAGAGCAGAGTCTATTTAGCTGCTTAAGAATTTATTTCGGCAATTTAAACAAGGATAACCAGTACACAGGAATGCTAGTCAAAACAGCCTTGATCAGAGTAAGTCTACCACCAACTGAGAGAAGTCTGTTTGTTCAAACTTGAATTCTGAGTTCCATCTTTTTTACCATCCAAGACCAATCTTTGATTCTATAATTATTTGGCTTCAGGAAGTAACCCAAATAAGTAAATCCATCTTCTAACTTCTGAATTTTATAAGGAAAAATACTCTTTAAATCCTCAATTTGTAAATCATCCAGATTGTGTTGGAATAGGATGGACTTCCTATCACTAACCTTCATGCCAAATGCACTGCAGAATAGAGAAATAGAATTCTTGAAACAGCTCCTTTCACCAATGGAATAAATACCAGCCAGGAGAACATCATCGACAAATAGCAAGTGTGAGATAGAGATATCTCTGGAAATTTTGATCCCTTTGATACGACCCTCAACCTTTTCCTTTAGTAGAATTCTACTTAATCCATCAATGACCAGCACAAATAGAATAGGTGAAAGAGGGCATCCCTATCTTATCCCCCGAGAGCATTTAAAGAATTCAGATGGGATCCCATTAACAAGAACAGCAATGTTAGTAGAAGTCACACAAGACATAATCCACCTCACCATCAATGGAGACAGTCCAATTTGAATAAGGAGAATTTTGAGGTAGCTCCAATCCACCCTATCATAGGCTTTTTCAAGATCCATCTTGAGGAGAAAATCCTTTTTGTTCCAGACCTTGATCGAATGGATAACTTCCTGGGAGATACCCACAGCATCCAAAATCTGTCTGTCATGAAGAAAGCCGAACTGATTTGATGACACAAACTTGGAAAGCCCAGGTTTTATCCTCATAGCAATGATTTTTGATATAAGCTTGTAAATTAAATTGCATAATGCAATAGGCCTGTACTCACCAAAGGTAGATTGCTTGCTACATTTCGAAATTAGAGTAAGGAATGTAGAATTCAAAGCTCCCGAAATATAGCCATTGATCCTGGAATACTCCACCATAGCTAAAATTTCCTCACCCGTTAAATCAAAAAAGTGAAGGAATAATTCCACAGTCCAGCCATCAGGACCAGGACTCTTATCTTTAGCAAAAAGCTTCAATGTATCCTCAATTTCTTTAAGAGTAACCCCTTGATCCAAAGACAACGCTTCCTGAGCATTAAAGAAAACTAGAAATAATCGAGCAATCTCAATCTGTTTAAGCAAATCACTGTCCCTCGGATCTTTGAAGATGTTGCCAAACAAATTTGCAACTGCATCTAGAAGCTAATTCTGACCGATAACAGTGCCCCCGTCATCACTATTAAGTTCCCAGATAACTTTCTTATTTCTCCTATAAGACGCATAGGCATGAAAATACTTGGTATTCCTGTCACCGAGCTCAAGCCATAATGCTCGACTCTTCAATCTCCATTCAGCTTCCTCTTGACTCAATAACAGCTCCTTTTTTGCATGCAAAGCCTTTAAGATATCATGATCAGTATCATCCTCAATGGAATCAAGTTTCTTTTGATAGATCAACCTGATTTGCTCCTGCAGATCCATATATTCTTTAAGATCCTGCTTCTTTCTGATTTTTATCCACTGTTTAACCACAGCCTTCAATCTCCTGAGCTTTGCTATAAAATCATCCATAGGATTTAAGCCCCCATCCTATAAATGCACCGACCAAGACTTCCCGATGGTCACACAAAAAATCCTCATCCTAAAGCCAGGAATTATTAAACTTAAATGGAAAATATTTTGGAACCTGAAAGTCATCAAACTGCAAATATATAGGCCAATGATCCGAAAATATATGCTCCCCAACCCAAGAGCGATATCTATGAAAAAGTTGCAGCAATTGCCGAGAAACCAAGAAACGGTCAAGTCTTTTAAGAATGCCATCATTACCACCCCTACCATTAGTCCAAGTAGGCAGAACAAATGCAAGAGCCACATCCACCAAGTCGCATTTAATCAGAAGATCAAAAAAATAATCAGCTAAATCATCATAACGAGCCTTGGAGCCCCATATTTCAGCCCAATTTAAAGTGAAATTGAGGTCTCCTGCAAGGATGAGATTAGGTAAAGTTAAAATCCCAGAATCCCTAAGCTCATCCTAGAACTCAACCCTATTAGTATAAGGTCCATAACAGTTTAGGATAGAAATATGAGAATTTTGAAAAATCCCCTGACCCTGCAATAAAATCCCCCATTTTGATTTATAGGAGCTAAAACAGCAACAGTTTGGGTTCCAACCAATTATCAACCCACCAGACTTCCCACAGGCGCTAAGAGCAGAAAACTCCCACCGAGGACAAATATTGACCAACTTAAGGATAGCCTCACAATCCGAACTCATAGTTTCTTGAATAAGAAGGACATCCGGGCTAGTAGCAGTTAACAGTTTCGACAAGGCCCTACCCCGGGCAGCCTTGCCTAACCCTCGGATATTTAATGAAGCAATCAACATTAAGAACCCTGGCTTGAAGGCATCACGGCTCTAAGTGCCCTAGGGTTTGAAGAGTCACCATCTTCAGAAGCAGCATCAATTCTTGATGATAGAGGAACAAATACATCTCCGAGAAGGCCATCATCTAGTGCCAATCGAGACTTCTTGGACTTCCTAATGGTAACATTTTTGAACTTAAGGATTTCAGCAGGGAGAACCTCAGAATTTATGTCTGGTTTCTTAGAAAAAACTTCCAATGGGGATAAAACAGATGAACCCAAATCCGGTTTGTAACCACTCTCTTTTAAAATATCCTTTTCTTCAAAATTTAAAATCCTAGCAACATTATAGGTAGTAACACGCGCAGGATCCGAAACAGCAAGCCTATCAGAAATATTAACCCTACCCTAGTCAGATTGAGCAGAACTCGGGTTTCCTTCAATCGAAAAAGGCCTACCCACAGCAGAAGGGTTTATGGCAATTTCTCCCTTAGATATACGAAGATTTAATGAATTTTCAACATCTTCATAAAAATTTAATTCCTTCTGAGAAATGCCTTTATAAGGGGTTTCATTGATGGACTTACCCGAACTTGACCTAGCCGCCGAAAGACCATTCGAAGAAGACGATTGAATATATACCGGATCAGCGATCGGCGCAGAGTTCACCATATTTAACTTGAAGGGACATTTTGAAGCAGAATGCCCGGTTTCTCTGCAGAGAAAACATCGGAACGGGATTTTAAAGTAATCCAATCACTGATTGAATGTGCTGGAACCCCAACATATATCAATATCCGCCGGTAAGCCCTGCCTTAAATCAATTTCAACCATCACCCTTGTCGCACGACGGTCATACCCAAATAGGGTTTGTTTATCAATTCTGATAAACTTACCAATAATATTCGCAACCCCAATAATGTTCTTTTCAGGCCACAATTCTATCGGGAATCCCGGCAAAATAACCCACAAATGACGCAGCCTCTGAGAATCCTTGAGTGGGTCAAACCCTATATACCACCTCTTTAAACAGATGGAGCCCTCCTTAAAGAGCCAGACCCGGTTCAAGATATTCTCCACATCAAAACCAGCAAGAAAAGTAAACAAAATCCATCTGTTGACCAGCAAATTTACCCTCGAAGCCAGGCCGCATAATGGCGTCCAATGCTCATTAACCCTCTAAACAATCTCCTCCCTGCAGCTACCAGCAAATTCCACACGACCCACTAACCCACAAGCAACAAGAACCTGCATTCTATCTAGGTTATGGTCATAATCAGCAGAGAATAGGAGCCGACCTTCTCTATCCTTAATGGTTTTCGTCTTCCGGCGAATGCGAGCCCGTGAACCCTGGAGGTTACAGTGAGAATGCTTGGAGCGTTCAGAATCCCTCACAAACGAGGGCGGAATGGCAAAGGAGGGTGATTTACCGGAGAAAGCCATAGTAAACCCTAACCGTCACAATCAAAAAGGTATCACTGACAAAGCCCACAAAAGTCGCCACCTGCCCTGACAGGACACTAGCAGCAGGGCTAGCTATCTGCTAAAATAGACCCAAACACCCCACTAACTACTAACGGACCCAAAAAAGTATCTACTGCACAACCACAAGCTAGGGCATGCCAAGTTATCTCGACAAATGGCAAATGTCCAAAACCAAAGGAGGAAAACCAATGGCGAGACGACAAACACTGCAAATAAGACAAATTGGAGCTAGGGGACAAAAATCACATTCCCACTTATTTTTTACCTTGGTTGGTACTGTAGACAACCCGCAGATTGCCTATGATTGCAAGTTTCTCCGAGCTCAAACAATCTAGCTTACTGCAGACAGAGATAGACAAAACTACTGAAAAAACCCGCATACCCTCGACACCAGACCTTCGGCACCAAACCCTCCATCCTCTCCGCTCCCCCAGGGGTCCAGAGCATACTTTTTGTTACCAAAAAAGCATAGTTAAGAGTAATATTTTTGTTGTTTTTTAATTTTTTGGTAACATTAATTAGTGTGAATAATTATTATGAGGCATTATAAATTAGTTTTTAGAAATTAATTTATATTATAGTTTAGTGTTTAAATTAATTTATGCTGTATGGAAAATTGTAAAATTAATATTTAAATTTTTAATGTTGTTAAAAATATATATTTTTATTTAAAAATATTTTTTCAATTTTATAAATAAATTAAATTTATTTTATTATTATAATTAAAATTAATTTGGGTCAATTTATAGAAATGATGCTTTTGTATTTTATTTAGGAATCTTTGGAGTTCAAGAAATGATAGTTTTATCCCCAGATAGGGTGGCTTCCAGACAGATCCAAGGAATAAATGGTGATGGGATGGCGGAGGTACCGTCGACGTTGCAAAATGGGGTGGCGCATTCATTGTACCCCCCTCTCAAGAGCAGGTTGGCATTCATTCGACCGCAACATTGAATGCACAATTATGGAGGAGGGAGAGGATGAGTTGATGGCCGAGAAGCCACTTGGGAATGATGGGTGGGGTTTAAATGGACACTCGTCCATAGCTCAGAGCATATTTCTAGTTATCATCGGGATTCATCTGCAACCAAAACTTTTACACAAGAAGAGAGTTCGGTGCGTTGCAATAACGAGAGAGCGGCATTGTGCACAAAGCTGGAGGGGTCACTCTAGTCATAGGCAACATAGGGATTCTAGGGAGATGGGCATAGCTTAGCACCTCGCCTCCATGACCGATACTTTGCTCGATATTAAAAGAGACATAAGGGACTTAGACGAAGACACACAGACTTGAATGTGTGAGTTGGAGCACAGGGTCCAAGTCATAAACGATTGGTGTGCTAACATCATTGAATTATTCAGCCTCCCTTCACTGCTTTTGGCGGTGGTTGTGGAACTAGAGGCAACAGAAGCGGCACCGATAGAGGTGGCGGGAGACGATAATGTGAAGGAAGAACAAGGCAGTGAGGCGAAAAATTGACAAGCCTATCAAGCCTCAGTAAGGGTTCCGCAAACGGGACGCACCAAAAAGAAGCCACCACCACAACGTCAAGGAAGAACCTCCACAGCAGAGGCGTCGCCTATATATGGATGATTTCAATCCCCCCAGCAGTGATGCCGACCTGCATTTTTCTGATTTGGATAGGTTTACATTTTGTATGCTTTCTCAAATCTACAGGTCTGGAATGTCTTTGTTTAAAATGGTCAAGCTAAGAATTTTTTTGGTAGCAATTAGTCCATGTGTATGGCGTCACTGAGAGACAAATAAAACAGACAGTACCACAATTAGTCTCAGTTATTTTTGGTTATAGGCTTGGGTGTTTCTCCCTCTAGGAGGCTCAGTGAAAAATTCAACAGCCTTCCCTATGTATTGGTGCCTGGGTGTTTCTCCCCATGGGAGGTTTAGTGCAATCCTGCCATGTACTTTTTGTAAATTTTGTGCAATACTAATGTAAGATCTAAAATTCAAAAAAAAAAGATAATTTTATTAATTTAAACCTTAATATGATGTCACTTAATCAAATAGATTCCGGTTGGGTTAGAAGGGTTTGGACGGAAATAAATAGTTGTATACCTTGTTTTTGCTTTAAAATAAAATCAGCATATCACAATATTTTGAATGTTTTTCAATTTACATTTACATACATTAATACTCTATCGTAATAGAATTTTATAAATAAGAAATTAAAAATTATTTTTAAAAATTTAAAGTAATATATTAATAATTTAATATAAGAAAATAAATATAATTGTAAATATTAATTATTTTATAAATAAAATTGCAAAAATAAAACTATCAATTAAAATTAATATGAATAATTATATAAGAAAAAATATATATATATTTATAAATATTAATTATTTTAAAAACAAAATTGCAAAAATACAACTATAAAATATTTTAAATTGAAACCGATGTGAATAATTATTAGTCATTGTGATAAAGAAAATATTATAATTTAGTTTTTTGAAATTTATTTTTATTATAATTTAGTGTTTAAATTAATTTATAGTACTGAAAATTATAAACTTAATATATATATATATATAATTATAATTTTGTAAATAAATCAAATTAATTTTTATAAATATTGTTAAAATTAATTTAGATCAATTTATAGAAAATTGTGATTTTGTATTTTACTTACCTTGGAGTTCAAGAAGAGGGATAGTTTTATTAACTTCAACTTTGTTACCTAATAGATTTTGGTATGAGTTAGAAAGGTTTAAAGGAAAATAAGTAATTATATATGTTTTAATTTATGTTGTTATAATATTTTGAATGTTTTTTAATTTACATTTACATAAATTAATAACTTTTTTTTTATGGAATTTTATAAATAAAAGATTAATAATTATTTGAAAAGTTTATAAATAATAAATTAATAATATAATATAAGAAAATAGATTTTGTAAATATTAATTATTTTAAAAGATAAATCTTTATAATTACAAAAATTAAATCTATACAATAAAATAAGATATCTTGAATTAAAGCACACACATATTCTAAAAATAATTGTAATTTTTGGTGCGCTAAAACACGTTACAAACATATTGTATGTGCAAATTGCATCATGTGTTAACAAGCATAAAATTACATAAACAATTATTAAGAATATTTCTCTTCCCCAAAACCAAGGACCTTCTCTAAAACTTACTAATAAGTAACATGATTAAAAAGGTGTCATAATTTTTTGTTCAAGTTGAGTGGATTGATTGGTACAAATTCAATTAAGGAAGTCCATATCCATTAAATTTGAAAATTGTTGCATATGATTCAAAAGTTTTTTGGAGATGAATAACTCTAATGTTATGGTCTTCATCTATGACATCTAACTTCAACTTTTTACACTATATGTTCTTTATCTCTACACACAAATTGCAACATTAAAATGATAGTTGAACCATTTCCCATGCGAGATACAAACAAAGGATTTTGATCCTCAAGTTGTTTATCATCATACACTAAACATTGTTGATCCATTGAAATCATTGAAATCCCTTCGTAATAGCTCCAATTTCTGATTTAGAACCAAAACATAATTTGTAGAATGCACCCACAAATTAAGGTGTTTACAGAAAGGGACCTGACCACAATCTGAAATGTAGGGTCTACATATGAAAATTGTCAAACAAACCTTTCTACAAACACTTGGTGGGCCATCAACTCATCAACACTTTGTAGTCAGGAATTTCATCCAACACTTGGTTAGCATCCTTGAAACAAGAACCCTCGATTTTGTTCTTAAAAAGATCAGCCTTTGTCTTCTTACCAGCCTAGATCCAAATCCTAGGCTCTATCAAGCGTCGAGAGGGATCAAATCTCCCGAGGTGAAAACCTTGGCTGAGGTATTGCACTCAAGGAGCTATTCAAAGAGAGTTAGTAAAAAGAAATTACTATGGCCGACATAAGAAATAGAAATTACACGATCTCCCTCATTTTTACTTTTTACTTTGTATTATTCTTTTTTGTTTATGGCCAACATAATATTTATTACTTTTTACTTTGTATTATTCTTTTTTCCTTACTTTGTATTATTTTGTTACTTGACAAATGCTTGACAAACGTTACAAGATCTCCCTCATATTTACTTTTTACTTTGTATTATTCTTTTTTGTTTATGGCCGACATAATATTTATTACTTTTTACTTTGTATTATTCTTTTTTGTTTACTTTGTATTATTTTGTTACTCGACAAACACTCGACTAACAAGATCTCCCTCATACTGGGCTGTAGAGCGCCTCTCTGCGCAACCAATAGTTTGACCGAAGTGTTGTCCAAACCAATAACAAAAAGGATCAACACCCACCTATGACACATTTAAGTAGAATCATCCTTCCACTCTACAAGCTCCTCCATGATATCCATGATAGTCTATGTAACCTCACACATCTCTAACCATCCAAATCTACTCTTATGTAGATATGAAAACAAAAAATCTAAAATGCTCTACCCCTCTATGTCTTCTTTCCAAATCAGAATGAGGATTTTCTAGAACATTCACAACTTGAGCGGAATATAAAACAACAAATTGCTTACCTACATAAACTTCCTACATATTCTAGTTGCTTACCTACATAAATTTCCTACATATTCTAGTTGTTTTCATGGTATGGGACTTGATGGTTCTCTTCTTCAAACATCTAAATCAAAACCCCAAAATGCTATGTGTGTCATTAACCTCCAAATCAAAATCAAGGTTTCAAACATCTAAATCAAAACCCCAAAATGTTATGTGTGTCATTAACCTCCAAATCAAAATCAAGGTTTTCTACAACATCTATAACTTGAGTTAAACATAAAAACATGAGATGCTTGTCAACATAATTCTCATATGAATTATGGTGAGTTTCATAATATAAGCACTACTAACTTGAATAATCAATTTAAATAAATCGTTTCAATTTAAAAAACAAATTTGAATCATTCAAAGAATAAAAAATAGAAATATAATTACAAATCATAAATAAATATACTAATTATATTATCACTTTAACCATTGTGAAACTAAATTATCAAAGACGAATTATTTAGAAAATCCAAATACTAAATAGTCCAGTATAGTAAACCTATTAAAACAAAGTGATTAAATCTTTTCATATTTGTATACATTTTATTTATATTTTATTTTTAATAAAATGATAAAACTTTTAATACAAATTATCTTGATAGTGTTAATAAAAAAAATTTCCTTGGAATATAATTCTCAAATATTCTTTGAACACTTTCCTTTATTTTGAGGCTTGTATCCCATGTAAAGTCAGCAAACCCTAAGTTTCAAACACCTCACCCAAAAAGAATTGAATCTTTTTATATATGAAGGTATTTTTAAAATTTTAAGTACAATAACTTAACATGACACAATTAAAAAGCAATACTAGTTTTAAAGAATAACTTTAGAGATGTAGTCTCCATTCCCTTTCTTCTTGTCCTTTGATTTATTAGAGTTTTTACATTATTAACTTTACTAAGCAAAGTATTAATTACAAATACAACATTTACTTGATTGAAAAGTGAGACATAAGTTCATACTGGGAATTGTGGAGTTTATATCCGATTATCACAAATATTAAAGAATGCAATTGTTAACTTAATAATAAGCACAGACATAATATAATATACTTTAGCCAAATTCCTCCAAAAAAATCAGATCCACATTGCATCATCAAATCCCTAGAAACTCTAAGTTGTACAAAGTTTCAATACTACTAATTAATAGATATAGTTTGATAATAAAATTTGGATTTAACATGCTCTTATGTGATGTGAAGTTATCTACATATGTAATGTTTTGTATGGTTGTACAACCATTGAAAAAAGACAATTTCATTGGAAAATAAATTTGTGATTTTTTTAATGACGAAGAGGCATATTCGACAAAATCTTGGCAAGGTACCAAATCCAGAGATAGTTTGTGGTTAGCTTGATGATTGGTCATTGCATCATTTAAACAGTTGCTTAAGGACCTCCTACATATCTGTTTCATCCATGATACATAGGAGCCTTTCTCATTGCTCTTGACATTGACTAATTAGGTCACATTTACAGTTCCATTTCACCACTACTAGATGACTTTTATGGTGTTTGCTTCTATGATTTGGAAGCACTTTGAACTAGCCCAACCATCTTGGTGTAGGTTGGTGCCTTAGTTTTTGAAGAGATATGATTTGTGTTGTTTGGTATCAGCTTCAGCATTGCAACTTCAGGACATCCATTGGAGTGGATTATGATATGTCATCATCATATCACACTTCATTGGCTTGTCATCTTTTCTAGTTTTTGGAGACTGTCTACCATCCACATCCACATTGTAGATCTCACTTCTATCCTCTTGGGGTGGGGTTATCATAGGGTTTTTCCTTTCTAGTTTTTGAGGATTTTTGTGCATGGGTACCTAACATGGCTGAAAATTGCCATGACACTTTTTTTTCATTAGTTTCATCAAGTTAGGCTTATGGGGGGGTTTTAGAGCACATTTACCCTCTCTATAGCATCAATATCTCATGCATGTGTTGTGCATGAATTAAATCCTTGATTTTAGGTAACTAAGCCTCCACTTTTCCACTTAGGTCAGTTATGAGCTAGTTAACTCATCTCTGAGAGATTGCATGGCTAACTAAGGGCATCTAACCTCTCGTTAATCCCAACTGGGTTTTCATGCATTAGTGAGAAATTCAAATTGACTTATTTAGTAATTTGAATTGCCTATATGTATAAGTTTGGTGAAGCATTATGCATTGCATTCTATTGCATTCCAATGCACATTGCATTGGAACTCTCATCTATGATGAGCTATTGTAACTATTCTTTGATGGATTAATAAAGATTATGTTACTATGATTTTTGCCTCTTGGCTTCATTATTTTGTGTTTTGATTCTTCACTAGCTTTTAGATCTTTGCAAAAATTTGACATTCTCTACTCCCAATGGTCTTTGTGTTGCATGGAATAACTCATTTTGATTTCATTTGTTTCCCTTGCACTGCCTTTTCCTTCCCATTGTTTCATTTGTTCTTCAAAATTACAAATTCAAAACGACAAGAAAACAAGCCCCAACCACACCTGTTCACTCATGCTTTAGTCAAAATCCCATTAACTTTGCTTGATTTGGCATATTTTGTTGCTTCATTTTCCATTGAGTCCACTTACTTCTTAAAGAAGGAACCCAACTCTAGGACCAGCCCCAAAACTTTGTATTTAAACCCTAGGAACTCTTCCAACTGCTTTGACCATTTACGAACCAAGATGTTTAATCTTTCCAAATATACATTTTCCTGGTTAGCATAAAGAGTTTGTATCCATGTCCCATGAACTGCAACCCATTCTGATTTCTTATGTTATTACATTTGTCAAAGGGAGTTAAAGTTGACAAGCATGTCTAGTCTAATTTGCCACAAGTGAGACTAAACCAATCTATCAATTGATACACTCGGTCAAGTTCTCCATCGGCCTTCTATATGTTGCACAAATTTCAATCTCAAATGCGTGGATCTATTATCTACTATGCCTTCTCTTGTAGTAGGTTGATTCTGTTCTAGATGGATTCTTATAGGAGCTCTCACTGCTTGACTATGTGCATCCAATTTTGTGTGCTAGCAACAATCTCCCTATATTAATCAATCACTTTCTACATATTCTCCCTAACTTGTGTAGCTACTACTATGGTTGACTCCAGCCTTTGTAATGTCTATTCCATCTTTTGTTGTTTGGTCATTCATTTTATGTCCCATAATTATTTCAAAATTTCTTTCTCATTTTGTATCTATTGTATTGTGTGTTATAGTTGATCAACTATCTATGATGGGTGGGGTACCAAATTTTCAATCATCTATTTGGGCATCATCTTATTTTATGGCCAACCATGTTTGAATAAGTCGACCTCTAACTAATTCAAATTGATTTTCCAGTGCAACTTTGTCCCTGCTTATCTCCTATGCTTCTTGAGTGACATTGTTTATCTAGATATGGATATTTCTATTATCGATGCAAAATTGGGTGATGTCTCTTTCTACTTGGATGAGAATGTGTCTAATTTGATTTCCAAAAATTAAATGTCGATGTATTAGGTCTTTAGCAGGTACCTAAGTGATATCTATTGGTTTCAATGTATGTGAGTGTACTTGTGTCACATAGGGTTCTGTCGAGCAACCTATATGCAGATAGATTATTCTAACATACAGAGCAGATGAGATTTATTGTCAACCTGAGAAAGTCTTTTATTTCAAAGGATAGATGCACAGTCTATGCTTAAACACCAAATCACTACAATTGAATACTTTTATCCTCTAACAACTATGTCCATTTCAAAGATCTGTGTAATCCCAGTTGCTTTCTAAATACTATAATTTCAATTCCTTTCTACCATGCATCAACAAGAAGTAAAATAAGATCCAAAGATAATTGCAGATAAAAAGAAATCCTATTCACATCCTAGAACAAGTAACTCACTTCTTCAATCTGATCACTCTTGAAAACCATAAGCATAAACTGAATATTAATCTAGAAATTCAATTGCAAAGGATTGAGTTTGTTAAAATTCAATATGCTAAGACAGAAAATAGCAGCATTACATTCCATTTCACAATAATAGCATATACAGGATCACTGAAGAAACAACAAGCACAGCATAAACACAAGAGACAGAGATTTATCCTGGGAAACCCTCATGGGGTAGAAAACCCAGCAAAGCTTCCTCAATATAGATGACCAGCAATATACAAAGATGAAACCCTGAGACATGATCTCCTCCTCCACAATAGCAGACCTCTCCTCCACAAGTGCGCTCTCCTCAAGTGTGTGAGAGTTTCAAATGAGGAACACACCTCCTCTATTTATACACTACACTGACATGTATTTTACATAGGTACACGTAGGCTCGTATTTAACCAATGGGTTAAATACCCCACTACAACTGACTGGGCCGACCCCTCTAGGGTGGTCTAACAACCCTTTGACCCACATAACACATAAAGGGCCGACCTCCACTAGGGAAGTCTAATAACCCAATTTACCACATTCTGACGGAGGAATAAACATCTCCGGATATACAATAAGATCTTTACGGAGGAATGAAACATCTCCGGAATAATAAAGTACAATTATAATATTCTTTGAAGTTACAATATCTCAACAGAGTTCAGCTGCTCTAAGAAATTGAATTACAGAAATGAAAATCAACAATCATAACAGGAAAGATAAATTGCAAGGGCTCATGGGATCACAACTTAACTACAAGATGAACAAGGCTGTGTACAACTGTCACGCGAATTGCATAAAGTTTCTTACTCAATCGACTGTCACTCTGTATTACTTGCCAATTTCAAAGAAATATAATCTTAATTATACTGGAAATCCACACCACACTTACTACTGCTGCGTACAAGAGAAATATCATGAACAAAACATCACAGAACAACAAATTCGAAATCCTATTTTAACTCAGCAATCTCTGTGGAAGACGGGCCCAGCCTTCACACAGAGATGCTGGCTGAACAACGTGAAGCTTCTTTTAACTCAAAGGCAACTCTTTGTATTAACGAAAGAAAGATTACACAAATTGATCTCACTGCTAATACAATGAATGAATTCTGCGTTGTTCCACCCCCTGGGTCGAGGCAGCTCCCCATATTTATACAAACAGATCGTAACATCCGATCCTATTAATGGGAAGCCATGAAGATCTCTGATCTTCAGGCACCCTAAATAACACTAGTTGTTACAATACGTGGCAAAGTAGAGACAATGCGATAAAGCTGTTCATTGGCCCAGAAGTGGCGATCTTTCCAGATCACGACTATACTCAAGCAGTGACATACTAAAGATCTCCAATTATGGCGCATTCTGTTACAGCTTCCCTATCACAGCTCTGTCTAGAATGTTGCATTAGAATCACATACATTAATTGATGATTGGAACTTCGAGGATCCTTTTAAGCAGCAAACATCCCTCCTTTCAAGACTTGTTCAGCCCCACCTTCCTGCAGTCCACTTATCTCAAACTACCTTCATAAATCATAACATGTTAACACAATTGAGAGATACACAGCCTTAATTATCACAATCATAAGCATTAATAAGATAAAGCAATGACCAGTCATACCTTGGCAGCTTGGGGAAATAAAGTGAGGACAACAGATCTGATTAACATGATAAATGTTGTAGGACAGGGGAATGAAAGGTGATCAAGGATGATTAAAAGGGGCCAATTCTGGGCTCAACATCTCCCCCCAACTACCCTGTTGCATGTCCTCATGCAACAACCTGCATCATTCGGAATCTGAGTCCTGTACTGAGCTCTATCCATGGAGAGAGGAAAAATTGTAGGGAAACTCAGGCACCTCATCTGTCTTTAAAAAGCCTCTGTGAGTAACCCAATACCTTCCAGCATCATTGCTCCCCTTCCAATGCTACCTGCTGGTGTCTGGAAATGCAGTTGGTGCAGGTGGAAATCACTTCTTCCTACAGTCTCATCATATGTTGTTCCTGGGGAGGACTTGAAAGGAAATCTTTAATCTGAATCCAAATCAATGAAATTTCTAGGAGGTAGAAGCACTGGTTCTTGTGGGGCAGTGTCTTCCAGCACATCTAAGTCTAATAAGAGAGTTGCTGGTTCTTGTGTAACAACAACATCCTTTAGACTCTCTTCAACAGCTACCTTCATTGCTTTTAGAGACACTGGTTCTTGTGTAACAGTGTCTTCTTTGTCCTTATGCTGCTGAGATTGGATATCCTTCTCACTGTGCAGCTCCTCCTCCAAGATTTCGGTGTCACCTGAGCATGGTGTCTGTACCTATTCATCTTCACTCCACTGTGTATCGGGAATGATATCCATTCCAGGGTTATCTTCCAAATGAAATTCAGGAGTTCCTGCTGTAGCCTCCAAGGATGTTGGTTCTTGTGTAGCAACATCCTGGCTTGCATCTTCATCCTCCTGTTGTTGCAACTCTTCTCTATGAGCTCTGTGTCATGGGAACCCTCTGGGGTTACAACCCAGAGTTCATCATTAAATTCCAGAGTGTCCTCTATTCCAGGTTCTTCTCCCATCTGCTTAGCCGATTGGACAGGTATACTCAGGTTTGTTGGTTCTTGTGTTACAGCACCCTATTCAAGTTTATCAATGTCCTGCCCTTGTGGCTCATCTTCTAGAATTTTTGTGTCATGGGAACATTCTGGGGTTGCAGTATAGAATTCTTCATTAGGCTCCAGAGTGTCCCCCATCCCCGGTTCTTCTCCCATCTGCTCTATAATCTCTGTGTCGTGGGAGCATTCTGGGGTTACAGTCAATTCTTTATCCCCATCATCATACATGATTTCATCCCTTAGCTCCTCTGTCACAGGATTAGTGGCAGCTTCAGCAAGGATGTTTAAAGATGTTGGTTCTTGTGTGGCAGCATCTTCTTTTTCTGCAGCTTCCTCTATTGTGGCCGCAGGCTGTTGTGCTGAGCAGGTACGAAGTATAATCTTGTGGCCTGCCTCCTTGAAGATTTCTCCACAGGTGGGACAGATTACTCATTCATCCTCCTTTCCAGGCTCAGCAGAATCTGATCCCTCCAGTTGGTCTGCAGCCTCTACCAATGTATACATTTTTCTTTCTCCTTATTTTCTACAGGTTTCCTTCCACGTTTCCAACTCCCTTCGAAGTACTTGGAGGTCTTCTTTTAATAGTGCATTCTCAGCCAGAAGTCCTTCAATTCTGGGTTCTTCCTCAACTGGCCTTTGTGGAGCATCCATTGGTCTCGGTACAAGGATAGGGGGCTCAACCTGTGCCTCTAAGGTTGCCCATCTTTTTCTGTTTGCTTCTACTACTGTAGCTGATCTCGTTCTTTTCTTTCCGATTGTTGCGGTTATGCTAAATTCATTGATTGATCCCTTTCTTTTCCTTTGTGGTGTTTTATTTTGTGGGGCTGGTATATAGGGATTCACAGCTGAGGTCGAAGGAATGTTTTCTTGCCTCTCATGATGTTCTTCTTCAATTAAAGCTTCTCCTTCCCACTCAGGTGAAGATTCAATAGTTACCAGCTCAATGTTTTCTTCTATTTCCCCAGCTCTGTCACCTTCAGGTTCAATTGTCACAACATTTAATGCTGCTCCAATTTCACCTTCTACTGTCGGAGCTACCCTATTGTCTGGATTTTCCACAGGGTTTTTATCTACATCCTCCCTCAACGGCTCCGCTTGTGCCCCCAATTTTTCTTCTTCTAATATAGTTTCATCCCCCCCAGATGGCTCTGCTTGTGCCCCCAATTGCTCTTCTTATAATATAGTTTCATCCCCCCCAAATGGCTCTGCTTGTGCCCCCGGTTACTATTCTTCTACTATAGTTTCATCCCCCCCATATGGCTCTGCTTGTGCCCCTGGTTGCTGTTCTTCCTCAATTTCATCCCCCCCCAACTTCAATGGAGGGACTCCGGTCCTCCTGTTGTGGTGGAACTCGTATCTACTGTAATGGAACAACCCGCAAGGGGGCGGGTTGCTGAGCTCGAGCTGTGAATTGTTCCCAGGTTATATGATGCTAGGCAAGGGTTCTTACAATTATTAATTTGATAAGGCCATGGTGGGTGAGGGAGAAAAGTGGGTTCTTAGCAGACTGGACAAATTCTGTCATATGACGCAAGTCATGCAGTAGATAATATGGAATGTTTATTAAAATGCCATGGCGGAGATGAGAAAGTAAAAGGAGTTCAGAATTATACACAGTTTGATATCTACCTTCACAAGTGATGTACTTCTTGAGAAAGACAGCAACCTGGTCCCATGGCCGCGGAAATGAGTGCAGTGCGATCCCTCTTCTTGATGATTCTACTTGCTCCCCCTCCATTAAAAATGCTTCCCGTGCAGTCATCGTGGGGACTCGTCGGTTAAACCATGGCTTTCCCACCAGCGGGATAGCAGTAACCTCGGATATAATGGCCTCGAAGACTTCTATGCGCAGCCCCCACACCATGGAGTGAGTTTTGGTGAGGTTTAAAGCAAACTGCAAGGCTGCTTCCCGATTGAATCCATCTAGTCGCTCAAAGAATTCGAGCCAACCAGCGGCTTGAAAGATGGCAAGAACTTGAATATTTTTCCTGAGTTCCTGTGTATTCACAGGTTCATGACGAACTGGAATCCCCATGGTCCTGGCTGCAAGCTGAAGTTGCTATCCCACAGATGACAAAATCCGAGAATAGAAGTTGCAGCACAGAGGATGCATGAATCGTTGAGCGGAGATGTTGAAGAGATGGATAAATTTGGAAAGTTGAGCACAGAAAAACGTTCGAAATTTCCATTCCGAATTGGGGAAGGTGGCAGTTATTAATGTTTACGTCGTACGAGGGAAAGGTCTCATTAGGAATAATGGTGATACGTATAAAGGTACGACTGATATTGTTCAATTATATCAACACTTAATCACGTGATAAATGAAAGCCATACCTCATAAGACTGTGCGTCAAATATCCTGCGGAAAATGGTGGAGCATGCAGTTGGTGATGTTGCGGAACCAGACTCATGCACAGTCATAAATAATGCAATAATTCCTTCCTCCAGTGAAACACAAACCATCGCGTCCTCGAGGTCGGAATGATGAGTTCGCCGGCACGACTAAGATGAATCAGAACCTTAGCTTAGCAGGGTCGGAGCAATTCTTCCGTTAACACAGGAGTTACCAATGCAAATTGCCAGAACTGATATCACAGCCGACGAAAAAGATGTTGCAGCCGCCAAAAAATATTCACGGCCACCGGGAAAAAGATTTACGGGATCGGGAGAAATTATGGCTGTCGGGGAAAATTTTTACGGCAGTGGGAGATATGTTGCAGTCGCCGGGAAATATGTTGCAGCCGCCGGGAAATATGTTGCAGCCACCGAAAAACGGTTCATGGCAGCCGGGAAAATAATTTACGGGATCGGGAAAAATTACGGCTGTCAGGGAAAAGTTTTACGGCGACGGGAGATATGTCACAGTCGCCAGGAAATATGTTGCAGCCGTCGGAAGATATGTTGCAGCTACCGGAAAATGGTTCACGGCTGCCGGAAAAAAAGGTTTTACGGCTATCGGAATAAAAAAGTCACGGCTGCCAGGGAAAATTTTTACGGCGCCGGGAGATATGTCACAGTCGCCGGGAATTAAGTTGCAGCCGTCAGAAGATATGTTGCAGCTACTAGAAAATGGTTCACGGCAGCCAGGAAAAGAATTTACGACAGTCGGAAAACGATATTGCATCCGCTGGGAAATGGTTCACGGCTGCAGGGAAAAGATGTTGCAGCTGCTAGGAAAGATGTTGCAGCTGCCGGGAAATGGTTCACAGCTACTGGGAAAAAGGGTTTATGGCTGCCGGGAAAACGATTTTACGGTTGACGGGAAACGATATTGCAGCCACTGGGAAATGATGTTGCAGCCGCTGGGACATGATGTTGCAGCCACTGGAAATGATGTTGCAGCTGCTGGGAATGGTTCACAGCTATCGGGAAAAAGGGTTTACGGAAACGATTTTAGGGTTGACGAGAAACAATATTGCAGCCGCTGGGTAATGATGTTGCAACTGCTGGGAATGGTTCACGGCTGCCGGGAAAAGTTGTTGCAGCTGCCAGAAAAGTTGTGCACGGCTGTTGGGAAAAAGGATTTTTACGTCTGCCTGGAAATATATCGCGGTTGCCGGAAAAGATATTGCAGCTGCCGGAAAATATGTTGCAACTGCCGGAAAATATGTCGCAGCCGCCAGAATTTTTTTATTTTTTATTTTTTAAGGAAAAAGGGAAATTCAGCACAGGACGGCACAGGGCGACTCTCGTTTGATAGGCCCAATTTGGTCGTTCTCCTAGCGCTTCCCTGGAAAAAAAAATTTAAAAAAACAACAGCAAACGAAAAGATCAAATGCAAAGAGAAGAAAAAAAAAACAATTATACGCTACAGCAGAAAGTTATTTATGTATAGTAATTTAAAATGTGATTTTCAGTTTAAGGATTGGCAAGGGCAGAGAGAAATTCCTGCTCTGATGCCAGCTGATAATCTGGATCGGCGGCAATTTGTGAAGTGAATGCATCTTTCGAAATAGGCTTACGATACAGTCGTAGTCTGTGGCCATTAGCCAGTAATGGTATACGGTTTTCATCGATGGTCACCAGACGGATAGTGTCGTTGTCAAATACCTTATCAACCAAATATGGACCCAGCCATCTTGTACGTAATTTACCTTTAAAATCCCTCTTGAACCTAGAGTCATATAGTAGCGCCCAGTCTCCCTCACGGAAGATTTTTTTTTAATAAATCGGTCATGCCAGTTGGATCTCTGTTGCTGAAGCAACACAGTCTGGTCTACTGCAGCTAACCGTTTCTCATCCAATTCATTTAGTTGATTAAATCTTCTCTTCTGGGCTTCTGTTACATCCAGATTCATTTCAGTGGTTGTCTTCAGGGTTTTGATCTCAAACTCAATTGGAAAGATGGCACTCTTTCCATACACTAGATCATAGGGAGAGAACCCTGTGGTGTTGCGCCAAGTTGTGCAATATGCCCACAATGCCTCCGGAAGCCTGTTAGCCCAATCCTTTCGATGGCTCTTAACTGTTTTAGTAAGGATTGCTTCAATAAATTTATTAGTACTTTCCACCTGACCATTGGCCTGAGGGTGGTAAGGTGAAGCCACCCTATGCTGCACATGATACTTCCGGAGCAAGGATTCAAATTGGTGTGAGATGAATTGCGGTCCCCCATCGGTAACTACTTCCTTCGGTACCCCAAAGCGGGTAAAGATTTCACTGTACAGAAAATCAATCACCGCCTGGTCATTAGCCTTAGCCAAAGCTACAGCCTCTACCCAATTGGTCATGTAATCAGTACAAACTAGAATGTAAACTTTCTGTCTGGAAGGAGGGCTGATAGGGCCAACAAAATCCAATTCCCATCTATCAAATGGTTCAACTACTACTTGGGGCTGTAGAGGCATCTGATCTGTTTTATTAGGCTGGCCCATCCTTTGGCAGCTGTCATAGGACTGAACATACCTTTAATCGTCCCTGAACAGAGTCGGCTAATAGTAGCCCATCCGCAGCGCTTTATGCCCTGTTCTTTTGTCTGCAAAGTGTCCCCCACAAGGTCCATCATGACAGGCTTTCAGTATGTGAAAGATCTCATCTTCCCTTACACATCTCCTAATCTCAAGATCGGGCCCTATGTAGAAGAGATGACCATTGAGCCAACAATACCTATCACTTTGCTGGATAATTTTTCTCTTCTCTCGTTTAGACATGTGTGGCGGGAGGTTTCCTGCAACCAAATAATTAGCAACGTCTGCATACCAAGGGGAATGAGCTGAAAGTGCGAATAGATGTTCATCTGGAAAAGAATCCTCAACAAGCGAACTGTCATCACTGTTAGTAAAACGAGATAAAAAATCAGCAACAACATTTTCTTTTCCAGGTTTATCTATAATAGTAATATCAAATTCCTGCAATAATAAGAGCCACCTGGTCACTCTGGCATTGGTGACAGGTTTGTTCATTAAATATTTAATGGCAGAGTGGTCAGTGTGCACAAATGTAGGATACCCAGTAATGTAATGCCGAAATTTATTAATAGAGTAAACAATAGCAAGGAATTCTTTCTCGGTAACAGTATAATTAAGTTGAGCAGGGGCTAAGTTTTTACTAACATAATAGATGGCATAAGGTACTTGACCATCCTCCTGTCCTGGTACTGCTCCAATGGCGGTATCAGAAGCATCTGAAGAAATGTGGAAGGGTATGGTCCAATTAGGTCCCCTTAGGATAGGAGTTGTGGACAGCTTATCTTTAAGCTTATCAAACGCTGTCTGGCATGCTTCACTCCACACAAACTGTGCATCCTTCATTAACAAAGAAAACAAAGGAGAAGCAAGTTTGGAGAATTTTTCTATAAACCTTTGATAATATCCAGCATGTCCCAGAAAACTTCGCACCTCTTTCTGAGTTGAAGGAGTCGGTATATTTTTTATCACCTTAATTTTTGAAGGATCCACCTGAATGCCATCGATAGAGATGAAATTTCCTAATACCACCCCCTCACTCATCATCATATGGCATTTTTCAGTGCTTAATGAGAGGCGAGCCTGTTCGCAGCGAATTAAAACCTTCTTTAAATTTTCCAGTGCTTCCTCAAAGTCCTTGCCATAGGGAGTAAAATCGTCCATAAAGACTTCCATACTATCATTAACTAATTTAGAGAATATGCCAATTACAGCTCTTTGGAACGTTGTTGGTGCATTACATAAACCAAAGGGAAGCACTCTGTAGGCAAACGTTCCCCAGGGGCAAGTGAAGGTGGTCTTATCCTGGTCCTCAGGAGCAATCTGAATTTGGTTGTACCTGCTGAACCCATCTAAGAAGGAGAAGAACTTCTTCCCTGATAGGGTATCAAGTACCTAGTCAATAAAGGGCAGAGGGAAATGATCCTTTTGCGTAGCTTTGTTCAGCTCCCTATAATCAACACAGACTCTCCATTTACCATTTTTCTTGGGCACAATTACGAGTGGAGAAACCCACTCACTATCCGAAATAGGATATATAAATCCTGCTTCCAAAAGTTTCTGGATTTCCTCCTTCACTATATCCCTCAGATTGGGGTTCATGCGTCGTTGGGGTTGAAACACAGGCCGGGAGTCATTTTTGATATAAATATGGTGGGTGCACAGATTAAAGGGAATACCCCTCATGTCTGTATACTCCCAGGCGAATGCCCCTTTATGTTCCTTCAAGAGACTGATTAGGCACTTTTGTTCCTCTAAGGAGAGACCAGGGTTGATATTCAAAGTTCTTCCAGGCTCTACCTCAATAGGAGTACTTTTTGAACTTTTCAAAACTGGGATTATGTTTGTGTCACCAACTAGTGCTTCTTCCGTAAGATTTTCTTGTTCTTCCTTACCAAGGGTAATGTTCAGGATTTGATAGACCTCTTTATCCACTGAAGTGGGTTCACTAATAAAATTACTAATAACATCGTCTTTTGTTTCGTTTTTAAAAGTCAAGGCCTTCCCTATAGTTAATAGTGGCTGAACATCCTCCTCCTCCTCCTGCTCTATCCAAAGGGAAGTCTCATCTTCTAGACTCAGCCGAGCTGGAGGATACAGGGTGAGGTTTTTAGTCTCAGTACCATCAGATATAGTCATGGACCCCGATCGACAACTGATGCAGGCATCACCTGTGGCCAACCAAGGCCTTCCCAGGATCAATGGGTGTCCCCCCAACTGTGATTTTGGTTGTAATATCAAAAAGTCAGCAAGGTACTCCCATGAATCTACTGAGATGACAAGGTCGTCCAGAATCCCTTCGGGTCTAATGGTGGATCTGTCTGCCAATTCTAAGATGGTAGGGGTCGGTCTAAAATTAGTGATCCCAAGCTTCTTGACAGTCTCAATTGTTATAACATTGATCGCTGCTCCTAAATCGACTAGCACGTTGGGTATCTGCGTCTGTCCTACATGTACAGTGACAGTAGGATTTCCAGGATCGTCATACTTAGTCACAGGGGTTTTTCCTGTTATCAAAGCAGATAAATTCCCTATGACGTGAACAATGGGAGGATCTCTGGGTTTCCTCCCTGGTTTCTTAGTGCACAGGTCCCGAACGGTTCTAGCATAAATAGGCACGTCTTGAAGAGCTTGCAGAAGGGGGATTTTGACGTAAATATTCTTTAACTCTCCTAAGAGGTTAAACTGAGGTTGCCCCCCTATTTTTGGTAGCATTAGTCTCTCGGGGTATGGTGGTTGCCTTATCAGCTGGGTAGGCTGTGTATTGTCCAATTTATTGTTTGATGTTTCAGTCGTCCCATCCAAGGGATGCTCAGCACCTTCAGTGATAGGAACTGTATCGGATGGATGATGTGAACTCTCTCCTTCTTCATGCACAGAAGGTGGAGCATCTTCTGTAATTACAGGTTCTATTATCTTCCCAGATCGTAGACAAATGTCATTACAAGGTACAGGGGAAAGAGAGTAGGTCGGCATATTGATAATTTCCAATTGATGGACTGTTTTATTATTCGGGTTAGGATTAGGTTGGGCAGGAAACTAAGGCCGTATTGGTATATTAGGGACATGATTATTCTGCAGTTGAGGTGGATATTGAGGATATTGAGGAAATTGAGGGTATGGAGGAGAATATGGTGACTGTTGAGGTGGAGGTGGTTGAGGAAATTGGTTCCCAAGATGGAAGTTCCTCCATCCAGGAGACCACGACGTAGGTTGTTGATGTGACGGCTGTGTCCAAGGACCCCATGAGTTATAATTTGCATTGCAGGTTGGGGAGGATTCCACTGAGCATAATTTGAAGGGAATTGTGTATTCACATTTTGCATGTTATTATTCCAATTGCTCATATTATTCAAAAATGGAAACGAGTCCAGAGGCATACCTTGATTTCGAGGATGCCAAGGTTTCTTCTGTGCAATGAAATAGGTTGATTCCACTTCTGGAGTTGATGCCTGCAGAACAGCCTTCACTTGAGGAAGTGAAGGGCATTCTTTCATGTCATGATTCAGCTCACACAGCTGACATACTTCTACCTTGTCAAGTGGGCATTCTTTCAGCGGATGATTCTTTCTACATCGGGGACAGAACACACCTAGTGTGATATCCTCCACTGCCTATTTTTGTTTTTCCTTCAAGACATCAATCTCCGAAGAGATGGAGCTCATCATTTCTATTTTAAAATTTTCAAGGAGATTGCCTATCTATACATGAGTAGCTCCTCCGTTGGATGACTTCTGAGTCCTGTCGAAGACATCACGTTCCAGCTTATCCCGTTTGTCCCGCTTATTGTTCCCGGAAAATCCCCTGGAGTATCTCTTACATAGTTCCACAATCTTCCCAAAAGGTTATTTGGAGATGTCTCCCCTTCCTAGTAGATTTAACATGTCTAAACAATCATCCCTGATCCCACGAAGCAAGATTATCTTGAGCACATCGAGCCCCATGTTCGTCTGCCCGGCTCTTTGCACATTGTACAGCAGCCTTTCTACAAAATCCTCCAAACTTCCGTCCTCCTTCTGCACCATTTTGAATAATTCCTCTCTTTTGTCCTTGGTGTTGCAATATTCCTGATATTTTTCCAGGAACACTTGTTTCATCTTATCCCAATTAGCAACGGTTCCTCCCCCAAGGCTCATGAACCATCGTAATGCATTGTCCTTCAAGGTGGCGGGAGAAAGTTTTAGCTTTTGGGCATCGATGACATAATCATAGCTGCGACAGAGGATATCGAATTCAAAAAGGAATTCGTCTGGATCTTCTGCTGCCCTTCCATGGAAGCGAGGCAACACCGATGGTGAGATGTTCTTCATAGGGGTTGTCCCTTCTCGCTGCTGAATCAAAAATTGTAATGTAGCTGTCGTTCCTTCTGGAAGGGAGTAATTTTCATGATGGTATTCCACCATTGCCTCTTCCTCGTCGGTCTCGTGTCTGTTACTCATCTTCTCTTCGATTTCCTCTTCTTCGTTTGTTCCTGCGTTCTTTTCCTTGTTTGTAACAGATGAGTCTTCCTCAGTTGTAACAGCTGCGTCTTCCTCAGTTGTAACAGCTGCGGCTTCCTCAGCAGGGGTATACAAGGGAGTCACGGCTGCTCGTGTATTCTCCACCGTGGACGCTGGCGCCCCAAGATCAGCAGGGTTTCTTCTGATAGGAGTTTCTTGATGACGAGCCCTGGTGGATGAATCAGTTCTGTCAACAAGATCATCGATGAATGTCCTTCTGCCCAATGGTGGTCCTCGACCACGACCCGAACCACCTGCGGTGTTAGTATTTTGTGGGGTTTTGGGAGTTGGGAGGTGATCGCGTTTTACCCTCCTCGTATTCATGCGAACCAAATCATTTCAACAAAGAAAAGACTAACTAGAAACAATTACCAGATGCAACTAATGATTAGTGTTTAATTTTTTATCCTTCCCCGGCAACGGCGCCAAAATGTCGAGCACCCTATATGCAGATAGATTATTCTAACATACATAGCAGACGAGATTTATTGTCAACCCGAGAAAGTCTTTTATTTCAAAGGATAGATGCACAGTCTATGCTTAAACACCAAATCACTACAATTGAATACTTTTATCATCTAACAACTATGTCCATCCCAAAGATCTGTGTAATCCCAGTTGCTTTCTAAATACTATAATTTCAATTCCTTTCTACCATGCATCAACAAGAAGTAAAATAAGATCCAAAGATAATTGCAGATAAAAAGAAATCCTATTTACATCCTAGAACAAGTAACTCACTTCTTCAATTTGATCACTCTTGAAAACCATAAGCATAAACTGAATATTAATCTAGAAATTCAATTGCAAAGGATTGAGTTCAGCTGCTCTAAGAAATTGAATTACGGAAATGAAAATCAACAATCATAACAGGAAAGATAAATTGCAAGGCTCATGGGATCACAACTTAACTGCTAGATGAACAAGGCTGTGTACAACTGTCACACGAATTGCATAAAGTTTCTTACTCAGTCGACTGTCACTCTGTATTACTTGCCAATTTCAAAGAAATATAATCTTAATTATACTGGAAATCCACACCACACTTACTACTGTTGCGTACAAGAGAAATATCATGAACAAAACATCACAGAACAACAAATTCGAAATCCTATTTTAACTCAGCAATCTCTGTGGAAGACGGGCCCAGCCTTCACACAGAGATGTTGGCTGAACAATGTGAAGCTTCTTTTAACTCAAAGGAAACTCTTTGTATTAACGAAAGAAAGATTACACAAATTGATCTCACTGCTAATACAATGAATGAATTCTGCGTTGTTCCACCCCCTGGGTCGAGGCAGCTCCCCATATTTATACAAACAGATCGTAACATCCGATCCTATTAATGGGCAGCCATGAAGATCTCTGATCTTCAAGTGCCCTAAATAACACTAGCTGTTACAATACGTGGCAAAGTAGAGACAATGCGATAAAGTTGTTCATTGGCCCAGGAGTGGCGATCTTTCCAGATCACGACTATACTCGAGCAATGACATACTAAAGATCTCCAATTATGGCGCATTCTGTTACAGCTGCCCTGTCACAGCTCTGTCTAGAATGTTGCATTAGAATCACATACATTAATTGATGATTGGAACTTAGAGGATCCTTTTAAGCAGCGAACATCCCTCCTTTCAAGACTTGTTCAGCCCCACCTTCCTGCAGTCCACTTATCTCAAACTACCTTCATAAATCATAACATGTTAGCACAATTGAGAGATACACAGCCTTAATTGTCACAATCATAAGCATTAATAAGATAAAGCAATGATCAGTCATACCTTGGCAGCTTGGGGAAATAAAGTGAGGACAACAGGTTTGATTAACATGATAAATGGTGTAGGACAGGGGAAGGAAAGGTGATCAAGGATGATTAAAAGGGGCCAATTCTGGGCTCAACAGGTTCATTATTTCCAATGAGTGCACCACATCTTGGGTGGTGCATGGTTTTTGTGGTGACTATGTGAAATCATGCTCCATGATAGCACTAAGGGAAATGTGTATGCACTCTTGGACATCATCGTTAATGTATTGAATTATTAAAAAGATCGTTTGACACTTCTCCATGATTACTAACTGATATTATCAATAATTTGAAGTGAGGTTATGTGTTGTAGTAGGGTCCAAGTGGAATTCATGAATTGAAGTTGAAGGTCCTACTCGTGCTTGCATGGAATGAATATCTAGGGTATCTCTTCCATCAAATTTTCCATCATTTGGTCTGCTTTTTTTATTCTCTTCTTATTTCTATTGTGTTTCCTCTTGTTTTTCAGTCATCTAGTTCACCCCACCAGTAGGGTCTTTCCTAGGGTCTTGGTCATCCCCTCCTACAGTGACTTGTTTGGTTTGATTTAGGATAGCCTAAACTTGTTGTAAATCATGTGTTTTTCTACCTCCATTGGTCTGATTTTTTCCTTCTCCTCAATGTTCTTGTTGCTTAGGTTGCTCTCCCTTAGTTGGGTCTTGAGGATCCAACGTGATTTTAGTCATCAACATATGTGAGCTAGGTTATTCCTCTTGAGTGAGGTCGACAACCTCACCTGTCTCAGAGAGATTAATCTATGAGGAAAAATACTTAGTGGTGGCATCAGGTTACTTAACAATAATGGTTGAGGTATTCCTTTCCCTTATGTTTTCCAGTTTAGGTGTGGCCTACAAAGAGTGAATTCTAGGCTTCTTGGTAGATGATCTGGTGATCATATCCATAAGAAGTGCATGGATTCTCTTTGCACCTCATAGAATTTCCAAGTTTCTTTACGGGTAGTCATAATATTTGGTAATTGCATAGTTGGAACAAGATTTGTTGGTCTAGTCAATGTCTATCCCTACTCGACTACCTAGTTGGATGACTACCCAAGCTCTAGATCTTTGTGTTTCTTCTACAACAACACATAGGGTATTAGTGGTGGATACTAATAGAGTATGGGAACCTTATATAACTCTTCATGTCCTTCCTATAATTTCTTCTTTGTAAATAGGAAAACATCCCCTTTGTTTGTGCCAGCTATGTTGATTCCTAGCCAGTTGTGTTATTCCTCGAAAATATCATTTGGTGTGATTATGTAGGGAAATGGGTTAACCTTAATTCATTTGTATCCCTACATGATTGTTCATATGTATTTGTTATGTCTAGTAGCTTCAAACTTCAACCATTTGAGATAGTGCTTGATAATTTTGGTAGGGAATCTTGGTTGTTGTTTAGTAACCTCTACCATTTCCCAATACCAAGTTGTAAAGGCCTTGTCGTTAAAAATTATGTGATTTGGTTATTTCCTAATCATCAAAGGCCCAAAAGTTGTTGATACTAACCTCTTCTCAATCTCTAAGAGTTAGTGGTATTCCGTCACCTCCCAATTGAACATGTTCAATGTAATAATAAAAAATAACCATAATTAAATAGGGTAGTCTTATCATAAGCTTCCAAAGTGTTAAAATTCAATATGCTAAGACAGAAAATAGCAGCATTACATTCCATTTCACAATAATAGCATATACAGGATCACTGAAGAAACAACAAGCATAGCTGTTAACACCCAAAAAGTGCTCACTAGCTCATCTACCACATTATATGGCTCATTTGTCCATTTTCCTACCATATTTCCATTAAAAATCCTAAAAATCCCATTAAAAAGCCTCCAAAAGGCCTAAAATGTCTCCAAAAGGCCATAAAACCATCAAAATAGCCTTAAAAAGGCTAAAAAACCCCCCTTTTCCTCCAAAAATAGCAAAAATCCCCTAAAAAGGGAATAAAAAATATAAAATAATGAGGAAAAGGAGAAAAAAAAACCCTATACAGCTGCCCAAAACCATATGTTTCCTAAAACCATGGGTCAGCACTCCACCACCAAAAAACTACAAATAGGTGATGGAGATCCCTTATTCCATATCCACAGTCACAAGCACCCTTACTCTGCCAAAATCTCTCTCGAAACCCTAGTTCACCTTTGAACTATTTTCACCTTGAGAGCCACTTTTGGCCCATCCCCATCATTGGAGAAAGAGAAGGAGCATCTTGAAGCTTGGAGCATCCTCTTGGACACTGCAAAGGGCTTCATCAAACCTTGACACTCAAGGTAACATTAATATAAAACCATTTTTTACATCTTTCATTTATGTCTCATGCAATGCTTAAAGTAGTTTGTTAATTGTTGTTTTAGCTTAATCATTTAATCATTATTGAACTGCTACTAAGGAGTCCATTCTCCTTAGTAGGTGCTCATTGGCACAAGCTAGGGGTAAAACCCTAGCTACAGTTTTGGCGACTCCCCTAGTTTTCGAATTTCTGGTTTCCGTTTTGAATTTTTTCCTTTCGGCTGTCCCTTTCGGCCGCCGCATACCGCGTCTTTTTCCCTCTACAGTCGCGTCCCGACCGCGCCTTTTAGGCCTTTACTCGCGATCCGACCGTGGCTCTCAGACTGCTTCCGACGCTCTGCCGGCGGATTCAAGTCTGTTACCTGCGATCCGACCGTGGCTAATCAGCCTGTTTGCCGCGATCTGACTGCGCCTGTCGGCATTTTTCACGCGTCCCGACTGCGGCTTTCTGCCTCTTTCGGGCGTCCCGACTGCGCCTGTTAGCCTTTTTGCCGCGACCCGACTGTGTCTTTTTCCATTTTTCCTGCGTCCCGACTGCCACTGTTGGCCCGATAGCCGCGACCCGACTGTGTCTTTTCCCCTGTTTCCTGCGTCCTGACTGCCTCTGTTGGCCCGATAGCCGCGACCTGACCGCCGCTGTTTCCCTCAAACCCGCGGTCGGCCTGTTCTGATTCGCCACAGACCCGCGGTCTGATTTCTGCTCTTTTCCTGTTTTGAGCCCAGCCCCTCTTGCTGCAATATTTTCTGCATTTGAACAGCCCTCTGTCCCACCTGCAGCCCACTTCCTTACAGCCTTTCTGCAACATAATTTCTGTTCCTTTTACAGAATCCTTTTAAAATTTCAGTATTTTTATTTTCAGAAAATTTTGCAAGTTCAAAGAATCAATTTCAGCATTATTGATAGATTGGAAGTTGCCCTCCCTTGTGGCACTTCTATTTTTGGGATCATTACCTCACGAGCACACACTCTGTCACATAAAATCAAGTGAGCCTTAAAAAGTACCTAACTAAACCAACATTCTAACCCCACTTGGGGAACACAAAAGAATCATTGTAGTTAGGTAGGATCAGGGGGATAGGCTTCCAATAACACCCCTTGGTTATTTCACTTGAGACATAGTTGTTGTCCAAATAAGGAACCAAAATCCCCTAGTACTTTTTGGCACGGTCATGACCAGTTTATCAGAGGGCCTCTCCCTTAGGAGGGTTGAAGTCGGGAGACTGGTTCCGGAGGCCTGAGTGGAATACCGCACTCCATTCAGTAACCGAAGGGCTACCTTTCGCGGTTCGCGGGATATCCCTGTATAGGGGTATTGCGGTCAACGAACTAAACGGCAGATTCACCTTTCTGGACGTGTCATGAACGGGGTATCTTAGTTGCCATTCTTCTAGGATTGACTACCCGGTGTCCCTCCCGGTAGGGGGATATCATAGCCACTTGGCTTTCCTACTCATATTGTCTGACTTGGATTTCATCACCTTGCAGAGGATATGTTTAGTTGAGTCAGAATACTTTTAGCTAGGTGTTTGCATGCTCCTTTACCTCCCTTTGGTCTAGTGAGTCCACCATTTTTTCTTTTTTAGGAAACCTGCTGCTTGTTGGTATTCTGACCATCTTTGTTGTTACTCCACCTATTGTAGCACAGCTGTTGCAGTGGGTGTTTTGAGTTGGTTGTTGGCCTGAGTGCCTTGCTTTTTAGCTCTCCTTCTGCACACTCGGTTGCATTAGGATTTTTGAGCTGTTTTTATACTCACCTCAACCCACAGAGACTAGACACCATCTGTCACCATTGAGTCCCCGAGACATTCTCGGCGCCTCAGGGGCGAGCCCTCACAGCACGGTTCTCTCGACACCACTCGTCATAGATTCCGATCATTGTCCGTTGATACCACTCATCACAGATCTAGAGCCTTGTCACTTGACTCCACTCGTCAGCGACGTAGGTCTCCGTCACCAGATAGTGACGCACCTTACTTTACCTCTGATTCTGACGAAGAGTCTGAGAACCCTATTTATACTGCCCCTACTAGCCCCATGGCTGGCACGACTTCCACTCCATTTGTCATAGGGACCATTGGTGGCACATCCACCACTACACCAGTTACTACACCTATTTTGGGTATGCCCTCCATGGGGCAACCATCTACCGTTCCCCTCACGGTACCTATTCCCACAGCGGGAATACCTATCCCCACTACATCAGTGGCTCACACTACCAATGGTGGTGCTGAACCATCCTTCACTACCTCAGTTCCCCCACTTGGGGGCACCACCTCACATCTTGTCCCTCCACTTGGGGGCACTGGCCCCAACTTGGTCCACAGCATTACTGTGTCACAGCCTTCTTCCAGTTTGCCGTTCATGGCTAGCCTCAACCTACCTGACCTGGCCAGATTGACCAATGATCCTATTCGACACGACCCTATGTGGCCTCATATGCCTACCAAACTACCCTCTGACATCCCTAAATTCGAGGGTAAGGCCGGTGAGGACCCACAAAACCATATCATGTCTTTCCACCTATGGTGTTCCTCTAACTCCATCGTGGACGACTCTGTTCGCCTCCGTCTCTTACAGCGCACCTTTACTGGCTCTGCAGCCAAATGGTATATTGAGCAACCACATGGGACCCACGCCACCTTTGCCTCCCTTGCCTCTACCTTCCTGCAGTTCTTCCAGTTGCCTGTCCGCTATGACGCGGGCGTTGAGATCCTTCTATCTTGTAGACAAAACACGGCTACCCATATCACGGACCACATCCATGAGTGGCGTCGACGCCGTAGCTTATGCAAGATCAAACTTGACGACCGTATCTTCCTAGATTGGTTCCTCAAATCTCTTCTCCCTGTTATTGCTAAGGATGTGGCCTCAGAAAGACCCCAGTCTGAAGAAGAAGCCATCCTTAAGGCACAACAGTTCGACCTCATTTACGCCCAGTCGGGTTACCTTTATACCATTATACCTGACGCCCCTCGCGGCGAGTCCTCTCAGCATGATGCACCGGGGGCATCCCACGCTGCAGATGGTATCATTGGCCGTGTTTCTTCGCATCCCCAACCATTTTCTATAGCACGTCCTACCCTTGGCCCCGACCTGTCGCGGGCTACTTCCCAGTCTGGAGCAACTAACTCATATGCTCCCATGACACATCACCATTCCCATGGACCCTCATGTCCACCTCAGTGCTTCGGGTATGCGACTCCTGCTTATGCTCCTCCAGTCGCCCCTCAGCCTTACTACCATCAGCAGGCTGCCTCAGCTCCTGCGCCTTCACCAGCCCCACCAGCATATTATCCGCCACAGGCAGCCCCTGCGGCACATCCACAACCTGCTCCGCAGTCCTATCAGCAACCCCCTCAAGTCGCTGCACCTGCTCAGCCTCAACCTACATATCATCCTCCGCAGCCTGCTCCTGCACCTGCGCAACCTCAGAATCCACCCGCTGCCCAAGGGCAAGTTTACGCCCAACAGAACCCGCAGCAAAACCAGAACAACCAACGCAACCAGGGCCAACAGAACCGCGGCAAGGGCCGTAATCGGGGAAACAACCAACCTGCAGACCAAGCTGGTCAACCGGCTAATCCCCCTGACAACAATAATGCGGCCCCCGCTAATCAAAACCCTGATCGCCCGCCCAAGCAGGCTAAAAACCCCAATCTCCGAACAAATCACCCTTGTTCTATTTGTGGGGTCTATGGACATTATACACATGCTTGCCCACACTTGGAGCGAGCTCGGCAGCTCTGGGTTGACGAGGCCCATCGCCAAGGGCACGCGGCTCCCCAAGCGCCCCCCAACCTCAACAACCCCCTTTGGTGCTGCAAAACCCATTACCGACCCAAGGCATAGTGAACACTCAGCCATTGGCTCCCCAGCAAGCCAATGCACCCCAACAACAACAGATCACTTACGCTGCTCCTGATCAACCCATGTTTGACTCAGGTACCCACCACTTATTGATGATGTCATCCGCTGACGTCAACCTCCAGACCCGTCGGAACCAATATGGCTCCACTTCTGAAGCCACTCCCACGGATAAACCTACTAATGCCCATCCCACCGATCAGGCGTTACGTATACCTCCGCCTCCCATAGACGGCGCCGCGAAAGCACCTCGTTTCCCACTTCGCCGAATCAACAATAACCCTACTGCGCGCGCTGCGTCAAACTACAACATCGTAGACGACCTAGCCCAGTCTCCCGCAGCCATGTCTGCGTTAGAAGTCTTGAAGAACTGCCCTTCCCAGCGCAAGACGTTACTCTCCGCCATTGGGGGGATTGACCCAACTGATTCGCATTTGATGGCGTTTGATTTAGACCAGTCTGAACCACGCCTACCTTCCAGCTTAGCCTTCCAAGTTACTGTCTCCGTTAGGAACCTTTTTATCCATCGGTGCATCATCGATGAGGGTGCCTCCACATGCGTTATGTCTACATTTGTATGGCAGAAGCTAGGATCCCCTCCTCTCCAGCAGTCCACCACAGCGTTACGTGCCTACGACGGTCGTTCGGCCCAGCCCCAAGGCCTCCTGCCCAACGTTCCAGTCCAGTTAGGTGGTAAAACAGTCCTTATTGACATAGAGGTAATCAATGCCCAATTGGATTACAACCTTCTACTTGGCCGCAGCTACATGTATGCCATGCGGGCGGTTGCCTCTTCTGTCTTTCGCACCATGATGTTCCCCCACGAAGGACGCGTGGTTAAGATTGACCAGCTCACCTACTATGATCCCAGTGCTCTGGCGGCACCGGAAAATGTTCTCCCCATGGTTGAACAACCTGTTTCTCATGCCACCACTTCATTTGTTTCCTCTTCGGGGCCTGGAGTCTACTCAGACGCGCCGATGACCTCCACCTTTCAATCCATTCCTCCGCCGTCATCTACGCCCGAAGTCTCTGACTTATGTACCTTGTCCCACGACAATCTACCACCTAACACTCAACCACCCTTGTTGCCTAAACCACCATTGGTACCTAGCCACATTGGTGTTACACCGATCCATACGATCCCCTTCCTAGTCCCTCCATCGGGAGTAGTAAGCGCCCCGGTCATGGCTACCCTTAGCCTCCCTGGGTTAACCTTGGGATTACCTGTATGGTATCTTTCGCCTCCCGTTCGCCCGCCGACACCTGATGTCGTCCTCCAGCCGGTGCAACCCATGGCTACTAACACTCAGCCACCTCCCGGTGTCTCTACCCCTTCGTCCTCCACGACACCTCCTCCTACTCCCAAACCCACTGGGGGCAGAGGTCCTCAACCTTACACTGCTGTACCACCTCCAAAGACAGTCAAGAACCCTCCAGTGTTTCGTGCTCCTCCCAAATGCTCGCTGTGTGACGAGTTGGGCCATGCGACCCACCAATGCCCACAGTTACCCGCATTGCAGAAGCACATGCAAATGCTCGATGACGATCCTAACATCCCAACTGTCGAACTAAACCCTACTCCTAAGCCTAAAGATAAGTCCCTACGTACCAACCACTCCTGCGCCATCTGCGGTATTTATGGGCACTATTCACATCATTGTCCCGATCTCCCGGATTACAGAGCGGCTCTCTATGAGATGAACAATCTGAATCTTGAGACGGCACCACCTACCATTGAGGAGATCTACCCCCCGGTCTCTCCCCCTTCTGAAGAGGTTAATATCATTTACATGATCTCTTCAACCAACACTTCCACTACCCCCTCGTCAACCGATTTGACGACGCAGACTTTCCGTACTGATGAGGAGATTCTTGAGGCCCTAACGGCCCCGGATTATCCTTGGGATGATATGCACCACCGTTCCTATTTCATCCCAGAAGCGTCTTCCTCTAGCACCGCTACCCAATACGCGGTCGAATCCAAAGACTTCCTCCCCACCAAGGTCGACTGGTTCAAGGACCCAATTCCTGCTCCTGATGCCTTTGAGGAGGGCAACATGGCCAACATCTCACCTGTCATCCAAGTCGATATTGCTGCTCCAGGTCGTGCCCCTGAACTCATTACTTTAGGAGCATTCTGCAGTAAACAAGAGATTGAGGACTACACACACCTTTTCAAAGAATTCCGTGATGTCTTTGCCTGGTCTTATACCGAAATGCCTGGTCTTGACCCCGCAATTATAGAGCACCACATTGACACATGGCCTGATGTAACCCCTGTTCATCAGAAACAGCGCCCCATCCATCCCTCAAAGCTCCCAGCTGTCAAAGCCGAGATTGAGAAGCTGCGCAAGGCAGGGTTCATTTATCCTATTGCCTATACCACATGGGTTTCAAACCCTGTTCCAGTTAACAAAAAGCAAGGCACCATCCGCGTATGCACTGACTTCCGTGACTTAAACTATGCTTGTCCCAAGGACAACTTCCCCACGCCGTTCATCGATCAACTCATAGATGCGTGTGCGGGGCATGAGGTCCTCTCCTTCATGGACGGTTTTTCCGGATATAATCAGATTCAGATCCGTAAGGAAGACCAGTACAAAACTGCCTTTACTACCCCATGGGGCACCTTTGCCTATCGCGTCATGCCTTTCGGCCTCAAAAATGCTGGTGCCACTTTCCAGCGGGCCATGACCTATTGCTTCCACGACTTGGTCCATATCCTGTTAGTCTACCTTGATGATCTCACAGCTCGTTCCCGGAAACGATCAGACCACCTTGACGACCTTCGGCAAGTTTTTCTGCGTTGTCGCAAATACCAAATTCGCTTGAACCCCCACAAGTGTGTCTTTTGCGTACCGGCAGGCCGATCGTTGGGTTTCATTGTTTCCCAGAAAGGAATTACTGTTGACCCTCTAAAGGTCCAAGCTATTTTAGACCTCCCCCCTCCTCGCACGCTCCGGCAGCTCCAAAGTCTGCAGGGGCGATCTAACTTCCTTCGACGCTTCGTTCCTGATTATGCCACTACGGTTCACGGTTTCTTGCGCCTGCTCCGCACCCACGTACCCTTCGTCTGGGATGCGCAAGCAGAAGCTGCATTCGAGGCCCTCAAGAAGGCCCTCACACAAGCCCCTCTGATTTCCCCTCCGGATTTCACTCGAGACTTCATCCTTTACGTGTCGGCCTCCGAGCATGCCGTGTCTGGAGTCTTAGTTCAAGAAGACGCTTCTCACCAGGAGCACGTCATTTACTACGTTAGCCAGACCTTGTCTGGTCCACCACTACGTTACCCATATGAAGAGAAACTTGCCCTAGCAGTGGTCTTTTCCGTTCAAAAATTGCGACACTACATCTTAATGAGTCATACCACAGTCGTCGCCAACTCTAACCCCATGGTATATCTTCTAAACCGGCGGCTACTCCAAGGTCGTGTTGCCAAATGGGTCATTATCCTCCAAGAATATGACCTTACCTTCAAAACACCTAAGAGCACTAAAGCCCTCGCGCTTGCCCAGCTCATTACTGATCTCCCTGCCCTTCTCCCGGCCAAACCAATCTCCGATGAGTTACCCGACAATCACCTGTTCACTATCTCGTCCGATGACCCATGGTACGGTGATATCTTGTTATACCTACGCACGCAGAAGTTCAGACCCAAAGTTACACGAAATGGACGCCGTCGCATCCGCCACCAGGCCTCTCGATATCTCCTCTTAGGCGACGTCCTCTACCGGCGCGGGGTTGACACAATTCTTCGTCGTTGCCTTACCCATGAGGAAGCTGAACACGTCCTTAATGACTGTCATAGCGGCGCCTGCGGAGGCCATTTCTCAGGGATGGCCACCGCCCAAAAGGTCGTCCGCGCCGGATACTTCTGGCCCACACTTTTCACTGACTGCATCACTGCGGTCAAACACTGCCATAACTGCCAACTTTTTGCCCCCAAGGCCCGGACACCTCCTGCTCCGTTACACCCAGTCGTCACCGTTGGTCCCTTTTGTAAGTGGGCCATAGACTTCATGGAATGTAGACCCCAGTCTGCCAACGGGCACAAATATATTGTTGTCGCTGTTGATTACTTCACCAAATGGGCGGAAGCCATGCCTACCTTCAATTGTACCGCTGACACTGCTGCCCGCTTCTTTTTCAACCATGTCATCGCCCGATTCGGGGTTCCTAAGCAGTTAGTCTCTGACCATGGTTCACACTTCGAAGATGCCGTCTGGCGTGAGTTATCCACCCTCCTTAAGTATGAGCATCAATTTTCCTCTGCTTACTACCCCCAGGGGAATGGCCAAGTAGAGGCCATCAATAAAATCCTTAAAACCATCCTCCAACGAACAGTTGACAAGCATAAGTCCAATTGGCACCACATGTTGTTCCCTGCTTTGTGGGCTTATTGCACCTCGACTAAGACCGCCACTGGTTTTACACCATTTCATTTAGTTCACGGTATAGAGTCTGTTCTCCCCATCGAGTGTCAGATCCCTGCCTTACAGATCGCCGTTGAGCTTCTCCCTGACACCACCCCCCTCGAGCAACGTCTGCTGCACCTCGAACAAGCCGATGAAGACCGCCGGGCCACTCTCCAGAACATCGAAGCTGCCAAAAACCGCTCCAAAGCTGGTTATGATAAACATGTTCACCCTCGAACTTTCCACGAAGGGGACCTCGTCCTCGCCTATGACCAAGCCCATGACAAAACCGGTAAAGGGAAGTTTGAATCTATGTGGCAAGGCCCTTACGTCGTGCAGACTTGCCTCGGCAAAGGGGCATACATCTTAGCTGACTCTGAAGGCCGTCCTTTGCGCAACCCTCGTAATGGGTTGTATCTTAAGCGTTTTTACCCATAAAAAGAAACCCGCGGCCTCATTGGTCTGCGTTGTACAGTACTTTCTTTTTTGTTTTTTGTTTTTCCGAACCGTTTCCACCACTGGAATCAGCGCGACGTGACCGTCATGATGGTCACCTCGTTGCATTATTTTTGTCCTGTCATTTTTTACCCATTTTTTCAGACGCCACTAGTCGCCTCGATTTGCGTGCCACATCGGCCGTTCTCCGATTTTCACATGTTTTATATCATCGGATTCAGTTTTCCGAGCTGGTGCTGATGCTTGAGATCATTTCTCGCTCTCACCTTCAGTTTTTCTGGGCATTTTTCACAATGCCCCCGTCACCTCGGTTTGCGTGCCACATCGGCCGTCACCCGTTTTTGACATCCTTTATATCGCCGGATTCATTTTTCCGAGCTCGTGATGATGCTTGAGATCATTTCTCGCTCTCACTTGGTACAATTTCAACATTGTGTCCCAACACCTTGCTGCCTCGGTTCGCGTACCACATCGGTCGCTATCGGATTGTTCCACATTTTTACATGAGCCATTCACTCCTGTCATACTGCAAATGTCTCGTTATTTTGCCACCATCTCATCTACCCCGCAAGGAGGTCCATCAGTGTTCCCACCTACCCTCGTTCTTGGTCATCATTACTCAACCTTGATTGAACATTTCCTCCTTGCCTGGCCATTCCTTTTGTTCGGTATAATTTTATCCCTTTTTCGGGCCGGACAACTCCTTTACGAAAAAGGCACTTAGGGAGTTTCCGTTAAGCTCTTTTCTGACTCCTAAAAGAATGAAAAGATCGCCGAGCAATCTTGCTTCCTTTCATGCTCGTTAAAGTACCTGAAAGGGCGTCTATCTGGTATAAGTTTAACCCTTTTCCGGACCTGGTAGACTAATTACGAAAAAGGAATACTCTGGTCACACCGGCTAGAAGAGTTCTTCATTGCATCCTTTTATGCTTCTTTGGGCCTTGAAGACTAAATCTACGAAAAAGCAACCCCCTGGAGTCTTCTTACTTGCTTTCAGACTCTCTAAAATTGAAAGCAACCACGAGCATGCGCTGTCCTGGGCTCGTTAAATCCACACAATAGTACCATTCCTTTACTTCAGAGTCTTCTTATCGCTTTCAGACTCCTTAAAATTGAAAGCAACCACGAGCATGAACTGTCCTGGGCTCGTAAAATCCACATGACAGTACCATTTTACACACACTTCTTCTAGTTCCTTAACCCATGAAGAAGTTTTCCCCCGTGCCTCTTGGCACTTTGATCTATCATCTCGGCAGCACCCCCAATCAGGTCGCCTTTGTTCAGAGTATTCTGCAGTCTTCTGCCATTGTACCCCAGCTTGAGTCTCCCTCAGCCCAGTAACCTTCCCAGATCCCATACAGCTATGATCCCTTTCCCCTCAGTCAGTTTCATATGCTGCCAGATCATTCCCATTATCATACTCTGAACAAAGGAAGTTTGAGTCCACCCACTCTACTTGCCCAGTTGTCCCTAAACACTTTGTCAATCCTGCCATCAGTACTATCACATTTCGATCATGTACCTCGCGCTCCTGTCAAGGAAACATCATTGCCTTGATAGTTGCAGGTCTCCCTCTGTCGACGACAGCTCCTCTATTCCAGAGGATAGGCCCAGAGGTCCCTACGCCTTGGACTTATCACCATCTGTGGTAAGTGCCTACGGATCATTCCGAGAGGAATCATCATTACCTCTCTGAGTGGTTGTTCCTCACATGCTCGACTTCAGCACCTTGATCGCATCGTTGAGGATCGCGTAGGATTATATCCCATCAGTTTTTAGTTGAAGACCCCGGATTTCCCTTGACTCTAGCACATTGGTGAGTCACTTCGGAATGCCCAGTTGTATGTTCCCGTGGATGTCCGGGCTGCGTTGGCGATTGTATTCGGAAGCCATCCTGTTCTCTGCTTCCTTGAGTACCCATTTCAGTTCCAGTTCAGTGTACCATGGAGAGTTTGACCCCAGTCACTATGATCCAGCAGCTCATCAGTTCCTTTGGTACCACACTCAGTAGCACTGTTGATTGTTCCAGTGCACCAGTTCTGCAGTTCACACATGATCCGCTCAGCAGTATGTCCCAGATTTTGTGTCCCCTCTGGACCTTTATGATGTACACAGTGTCTATGTATCTTTCAGGTCCCCTTTTTCGGGCCTCACAGTTCTGTTCATGTATCTTGATACGAGCATGGGTATGCCCGCCTCGTCCATATCTTGAGATTATTCCTCAGTCAGTATTTGAGGTCATGTATATTTCAGGTCCCCATTTTTTGGACCCCATTGTTATTGTTATGTTATATCCTGATACGAGCATGGGAATGCCCGCCTCGTCCATATGATCAGATGATTCCTCATCCATTATTGAGTTTATGTACTTTTAGTTCTTGCAGTTGTTCGGGATCGTTGTTCCGGGCTTCAGTTTGTTTCTTCTCTTCTCTCCACATCCCAGGAAAACCATTTATGACTTATGATGTCCATCGGCCATACGATGAGCTCCTGACCTCGCACATCAGGGGGCAATCTGTTAACACCCAAAAAGTGCTCACTAGCTCATCTACCACATTATATGGCTCATTTGTCCATTTTCCTACCATATTTCCATTAAAAATCCTAAAAATCCCATTAAAAAGCCTCCAAAAGGCCTAAAATGTCTCCAAAAGGCCATAAAACCATCAAAATAGCCTAAAAAAGGCTAAAAAACCCCCTTTTCCTCCAAAAATAGCAAAAATCCCCTAAAAAGGGAATAAAAAATATAAAATAATGAGGAAAAGGAGAAAAAAAAAACCCTATACAGCTGCCCAAAACCATATGTTTCCTAAAACCATGGGTCAGCACTCCACCACCAAAAAACTACAAATAGGTGATGGAGATCCCTTATTCCATATCCACAGTCACAAGCACCCTTACTCTGCCAAAATCTCTCTCGAAACCCTAGTTCACCTTTGAACTATTTTCACCTTGAGAGCCACTTTTGGCCCATCCCCATCATTGGAGAAAGAGAAGGAGCATCTTGAAGCTTGGAGCATCCTCTTGGACACTACAAAGGGCTTCATCAAACCTTGACACTCAAGGTAACATTAATATAAAACCATTTTTTACATCTTTCATTTATGTCTCATGCAATGCTTAAAGTAGTTTGTTAATTGTTGTTTTAGCTTAATCATTTAATCATTATTGAACTGCTACTAAGGAGTCCATTCTCCTTAGTAGGTGCTCATTGGCACAAGCTAGGGGTAAAACCCTAGCTACAATAGCATAAACACAAGAGACAGATATTTATCCTGGGAAACCCTCATGGGGTAGAAAACCCAGCAAAGCTTCCTCAATATAGATGACCAGCAATATACAAAGATGAAACCCTGATATATGATCTCCTCCTCCACAATAGCAGACCTCTCCTCCACAAGTGCGCTATCCTCAAGTGTGTGAGTGTATCAAATGAGGAACACACCTCCTCTATTTATACACTACTCTGACATATCTTTTACACAAGTACACGTAGGCTCGTATTTAACCAATGGGTTAAATACCCCACTTCAACTGACTGGGCCGACCCCTCTAGGGTGGTCTAATAACCCTTTGACCCACATAACACATACAGGGCCGACCCCCACTAGGGAAGTCTAATAACCCGAGTTACCACATTCCGACGGAGGAGTAAACATCTCCGGATTCATAGTATAATTACATCGGAGGTATGGAACATCTCCGGAATAAATAATATACAAATATAATATTCTTTGAAGTTACAATATTTTAACACTCCCCCTTAACGAGAAGGATATTATAACAGTATCTGCACGAGCAAGGAGTCATCAACATTATACATGATACATCTATAAATCATTGGAAGCTTTCTCAACATCATCAGTAACTTAAGCAGTTACTGGAACATTTTCAATACTGGAACATCAACATCTTCAGTACTGAGTCTTTATCTTCTGCAGCATTCGAACAGCTACAACGACATCAACATCTGGATCCTCACAATCATCAGTATCATCATCTCACAATCATCAGCATCGTCATCACACGATCATCAGCATTGTCATCACACGATCATCAACATCGTCATCACACGATCAGCATCGTCATCACACGATCATCAGCATCGTCATCACACGATCATCAGCATCGTCATCACACGATCATCAGCATCGTCATCACACGATCATCAGCATCGTCAGCATGGTCATCACACGATCATCAGCATCGTCATCACACGATCATCAGCATCGTCAGCATCGTCATCACACGATCATCAGCATCATCATCACACGATCATCAGCATCATCAGCATCGTCATCACACGATCATCAGCATCGTCATCATCGTCATCACACGATCATCAGTTTCCAGGGTGATCAATCCTGCTCTCTTTAGGACATACATCCATGGATGATGCAATCCAGTCATGTACCTTTTGAACCGAATTCCAGGGACGATCCAGTCCTGTCATGTACCTTTTGAACCGAAGTCCAGGGATGATCCAATCCTATCAATTCTCGGAGACCTCATGTCTACGGCTCAGTTCACAGGACCAAAGTCCAAGGATGATCCAATCCTTACCGTACATTTAGGACCACGTCCAAGGATGAATTAATCCTCCACCGTACATTTAGGACCACGTCCAAGGATGACTTAATCCTCCACCGTACATTTAGGACCACGTCCAAGGATGACTTAATCCTCCACCATACATTTAGGACCACGTCCAAGGATGACTTAATCCTCCACCATACATTTAGGACCACGTCCAAGGATGACTTAATCCTCCACCGTACATTTAGGACCACGTCCAAGGATGACTTAATCCTCCACCGTACATTTAGGACCACGTCCAAGGATGACTTAATCCTCCACCGTACATTTAGGACCACGTCCAAGGATGACTTAATCCTCCACCGTACATTTAGGACCACGTCCAAGGATGACTTAATCCTCCACCGTACATTTAGGACCTATGTCCAAGGATGACTTAATCCTCAACCGTGCATTTAGGACCTACGTCCAAGGATGACTTAATCCTCAACCGTGCATTTAGGACCTACGTCCAAGGATGACTTAATCCTCAACCGTGCATCTAGGACCTATGTCCAAGGATGACTTAATCCTCAACCGTGCATTTAGGACCTACGTCCAAGGATGACTTAATCCCTCACCGTCCACCAAGGACTTCATTCTCGAAGACTTACGTCTATGGCTCTTATTTAGGACTAAAGTCCAGGAATGATCCAATCCCTTCACATGTTCACCAAGAACTTCATTTTCGAAGACATACATCTACGGCTCTTCTTTAGGACTGAAGTCCAGGAATGATCCAATCCCTTCACAACATGTTCATCAAGAACTTCATTTTCGAAGACATACGTCTACGGCTCTTCTTTAGGACTGAAGTCCAGGAATGATCCAATCCTTTCACAACATGTATAACCACAACATGTGTCATCATCATCAAAACATGTATAACCACAACATGTGTCATCATCATCAAAACATGTATAACCACAACATGTGTCATCATCATCAAAACATGTATCATCATCATCAAAAACTAACATCAAAAGTATGTATACATCTAGCATGTATTCTCACTAATACATCTAACATCAAAACATGTATACATCACATCATCAAAAGAAAGAATATAAGAGTCCTAAATCTAAATAATTCTAAGTAACTAGGTGCAGTAAATAAGTAACCTCATCATTGATGAGACAGACTTGTTATCAGATACTATGCTACTCCCCCTTTCGAGGAGAGTTCTTTTGAACTATACCAAGCTTGTCTCGAAAGTATTCAAACTTCACTCGAGACAGAGGTTTAGTCAAGATATCAGCAATCTGATCCTCAGTGCTTATATATACGAGCTTGATAGCTCCTCTTTGCACCATATCTCGTATATAGAAGTATCGGATCTCTATGTGTTTTGACTTATCGTGGAACACAGGATTTTCAGTCATCTTAATGCAGCTTTGATTGTCACACATAATCACAGTGGGATCCATTTCTAAGTCAAACACTCCATATAATAGCTTCTGAAGCCACACTGCTTCACAGCTGGCAGAGCAGACAGCTATATATTCTGCTTCAGTAGTACTGAGAGCCACACTAGATTGTTTCTTGCTAAACCATGAGATCATGGTAGATTCAAGACTATAACATCCACCTGATGTACTCTTTCTGTCTGAGACACTTCCTGCCCAATCAGAATTTGAGTAACCATGTAATCGGAGTTCACGACCTCCAAGATAATATAGACCAAAAACTAATGTACCTTTTAGGTACCTCACTACATGCTTTGTAGCTATTAAGTGAACCTTTCTAGGTTCTACTAGATACTGACTTAGGGTATTTACAACAAAGCATATATCTGGCCTAGTAATTGTTAAATACATCATTGGCCCAATGATTTGTCTATATAGGGTTAGGTCCATTAAATCCGATGAGTCATTAACTAATAACCTCAAGTTGGAGTCCATGGGAGTGGTAATGGCTTTACACTCCAACATATCAAATCTTTTTAGAAACTTCACAGCATACTTACCTTGATTTGAAAGATTCCTTTTGGATCTTGCCATACTTCTAGTCCTAAGAAGTAGTGCATTAATCTGAGATCTTTCATTTTTATTTCTGCAGAGATCATCGTCAAATAATAATGGTATGATAGGTTCATCATCCACAACCTTAAGGTAAAGGTTAGGATCAGCTTTACTTCTGGTAAAGCCCAAGCTTTGTCATGAAGTTGTCAATTGTCCATTATTCACACTCTGCTTTGAGTGATCTTCTGCATATATATCTGTGCCATCTCTCGTCAGATGGGTCTACTAATATGAGCCTCAAAGTCATTCAAACTCTATGGTGAGTTCCTTCTTGCATCCGTGTCATATGTGTATAGAAGCCATATTCAACCTTGTAGCAAGGGTTGAGATCCACATCACCCATGATGATCATTAAGCTCGTCAATTTACTACCGATCCTAGGAACCCATACAAAACCTAGTCCCTTGGAGCAAAACATCTCATCATGATTCTCTTCCTCTTTCTAAGAGAATCTTCTAGCCACGAGCCTTCTATATTTTTTTTGATTTGTAAATCTTCTTGTTTGAACATCCATCACTTGTACGGTGTCCATCATTCTTCATGACCTTTCCTACAAATCAAAATTAAGTACATGATTAGTAATACTTCATAATCATCAAATCATATTGACATGATAACCTATTATGCATACAGATATCATTTACATAGTTATGCAACTAATTTGATCAATACTTTGGCACAACACCTTCCCATATCCTGTATGCATACAGTGGCTATCTAGATGCCTTCCATCTCTACCAGAGCATACTATCGAGAGTGTGCACAGCTCTCAGTATGTCAGCAAAGAGGTTTCATTCTAGACAAGGAACAATGGAATGTTTGTCCAACTTACCAATCATATGTATATTAGTAGTATAGTGTTCAATGTTCTATGAATGTTTACACTCAGCATCATATATTCTAGGAATACAAATATGCATACAACCTATTACAGGCAATATCATTACTATTTCAAATAACAACTCGAATACTTATCTTTTATGTTTGTGTGGTTGCCTCCTGCTTGATCTTTTGTATGTCTTCTGAACTTCTATTCATTCTGTACCACTGTGCATGCTCAAGTGTGCACTAGTGTCATCCTCATGATCTCATACACAAACATACATTTCATTAGTATATTATAAACATTATCAAAACATCTAAATAGTCTTGAATATGTATGGTCACGATCATAGGTAATAAACATTAGTATTCAAGATTTCAGGGAAGACTTTGTTTACTCATGCATATCATCAATCAAGATAAAAGACATAATATGCATAATCCCTTGATTACTAACTTTATGAATAAGCATATCTAATCATGCCAAGTATACTTATATAGGGGATCCTTGACATAGGAAAACATACCTGGATTAGTATACCTGCTTAGTTATGTACAACATACCTAAATAATCTCTTCAATGATTTAGAGATCCTGAGCTAGAACCTGCATGTCTCATAGGTTAAGCACAATATATCAAAGTCATACATACCTCGTAAGTAGAACAAAGATTATGGATGATTCTTTGTCTTCATGTGGAACTTGATTTGTCTTTCGTGATGTATCTGAATCTTGTTAGCAGACAACATCAACCTCACACAACACCATAATGCATTAGTACAATTATATAACCCTAATCAATGAATGTATTCGATCATTCACATGCATTCATACTGTTACTAGGGTGATAAGATAAGTCTAACATTAATCAAGATTGTACTAACAAATAATATGAAGACAAACACATTATGAACTTAATCAAGAATCAGATTTCAAGACATACCTGAACCTTCTTAAGTCATACCTATCGAGACTTCTTGTAGTCTTCTTATGTAGGGCCTTAGCCTCAACTCCCCCTGAAACTTGATCTGGATCTTGATTAGGGTTTGCTAGAGAAACCCTAAAAATTCAATCTTTGAAATTCACACTTCTGAATGGATGGAAGGATGTGACTTGCTAAGTTGATCAAACTAGCATACTTCAATTTTGAAATCTCCAAAATTTGACCCCTCAAAATTGCCTTCGAAACTTCTGGATCTTCTGGACAGGAACCCGAACTAGGGTTTGATGAATCCCACCTTTCTGTCCAATCAAAAGGTTCGATCCAAGGCTCTAAACTCTTATTTTTCTGAGGGGCTTCCAGCCATGGTTACAGACTTCAAAAATTCCAACTTTTGTTGAAGCCCTAATTTTTCATCTTTCTGATCAAAATCCCGAGCTAGGGTTTAATCAAGCCCGATCTTCTACCCAACCAAAGAATTTGATCTTGGTCTCTAAATTTCGATTTTCCTTAGTAGCATTCAGCCGTGGAATCCGATTCCAACAATTCTAACTTTCTCCGAAACCCTAAATTCCGGAAGCCATGAATAAAGGTGCTCCAAAAATAATTATGTTTTGACAGAAATATGCACCTAATTGTTTCTGCTATAACTCTGAAATTTTTGCTCCACAGGGTCTGAAAACATTTTCTGCAGTAGCCTGACCTGTCATCTTTCCATCCTGACAGGTCTGACCTCAATTGGATTTTCTGAGAGAGAGTTATGCCAAGTGTCGCAACGTGACCTGTTTATGGGATAAAATAGGAGAGCAAACTTGTACGGAGTTCCACGTGTCACTGGTTCACCTTCGGCCTCTAAAAAAAGTTTCCTGAGATAGTACAGTCTGTGTACTACCTGTCACTTTTTACAAAATTTCATTTGGAGCTTCCTATACCAAATTATGCCAAGTGTCGCAACGTGACCTGTTTATGGGATAAAACAGGAGATCGAACTTGTACGACGTGACACGTGTCACTGATTCACCTTCGGCCTCTGAAAATGTTTTCTGAGATAGTACAGTCTGTGTAATACCTGTCACTTTTTACGAAATTTCATTTGGAGCTTCCTAACCCAAGTTATGTCCTTTTTTCCAAGGTCACCTGATTTTGACTGAGATCTGGAAGAGGCAGAAACCCTAACTTGTACTGATCATAACTTGCAAAGTACAACGAAGCTGAGGATGCCCTTTGGACACAAGGTACCTGGAGATGTTATCTTTGACCTGTAAACTTTTCAGACCCTAAACCTTCGCCAAAATTTATTTATAGCGAGAGTTCCACGATGACTGGTTTTTTCTATGTAAAACCCTAACCTTCAAATTGTCGTAAGTAAAACAAGTGTCGTAAGTGCCATACCTTGTCTTCCTTCAGGTTAGCTCTGATACCATGTTAAAATTCAATATGCTAAGACAGAAAATAGCAGCATTACATTCCATTTCACAATAATAGCATATACAGGATCACTGAAGAAACAACAAGCATAGCATAAACACAAGAGACAGAGATTTATCCTGGGAAACCCTCATGGGGTAGAAAACCCAGCAAAGCTTCCTCAATATAGATGACCAGCAATATACAAAGATGAAACCCTGATATATGATCTCCTCCTCCACAATAGCAGACCTCTCCTCCACAAGTGCGCTATCCTCAAGTGTGTGAGTGTATCAAATGAGGAACACACCTCCTCTATTTATACACTACTCTGACATATCTTTTACACAAGTACACGTAGGCTCGTATTTAACCAATGGGTTAAATACCCCACTTCAACTGACTGGGCCGACCCCTCTAGGGTGGTCTAATAACCCTTTGACCCACATAACACATACAGGGCCGACCCCCACTAGGGAATTCTAATAACCCGAGTTACCACATTCCGACGGAGGAGTAAACATCTCCAGATTCATAGTATAATTACATCGGAGGTATGGAACATCTCCGGAATAAATAATATACAAATATAATATTCTTTGAAGTTACAATATTTTAACACAAAGTAGGCTCAATGAACTCATTTTGGTAAAAATAGTACGAATTCAATTGCTAACTCTGGGAGCAGGCCTTCATTGCCAAGAGTATGTCTAGGTTGCATTCTCATTTTCATCATTTTCAAAATACTCAGCATGCCTGAATATTTTATGTCATTCTAACGAGTACTGAAGTGATCAATTTGATGTCATCTCCCTTGTTTCATCAACATCTCCCATAGCACATGTATAGGTATTATTCTCCTACCTTCTCGGCTCTTGATGCTGATAGAAATTCATGCTTACTATGGGCCATCCATTGAAAGACTGGTGAGGTCTCTAACTAGCTCTTGTGTCCACTCTACTAATTTTCCCTTTAGAATTTCCTTTTGCATCACTCGAGGGTCCATGGGATCTTCAATTACAACCTCTTTTCTATATAGAACCTGTCTAACATTCAATTTTCCCAAATCTATGTGACCATGAAGGCACCCAACCAATACATTTGTAGCTTCCCTGAATGCTTAAGGTACTTACTATCACAGTGTAGAACCAAGTTGAATTTCTCAAATTCCTTATGTTTAATGTGTTGATCATGCCAGGACTTGTGTCGCAACTTCTCTACCACTTAATGGTAGCATTCTATGAATATCTACTCCTTGAGTCCATTAGATCACTGAATTGATCTTGAATAGAGTCTTTGTCAAACTTATTTTTTGTTTAATCAATGAATAAATAGGTATAATGAATTCAGTAAGAACCACTACTTCTCGGCCATATATTAGGATAAAGAGTGTATGTTTGGTGAGCTTTTTCATTTTTTTCATGTATTCCCTAACTATCCTAGCTATTATCTCATCCCAATCTCCACGTTTGACAACACACACCTTTCTCAAATTGTGCTCCAGTATTTTGTTGAATGATGCAATTATTCCAATGGCTTGGGGGTGGTAAGGAATACTTGTATGGTATTGGATCATAAACTCTTTAGATGGGTTTTTGATAGTGTGACTCATGAAATATGCTTCCTTATCTATTGTTAGAATCCTATTGCACCCAAATCGGGAAATCATATTCTCAAACATGAATCTAGCAGACGTATGAGTGTTGCAATCATGAGTTTGTGTATCCTCTTTCCATCTAGTAAGATAGTTAATGTTCATGATGATGTATCAAGTGCTTGAATTCCTTATAGGAGGGATTATAGGGCCTACAAAATACACAACCCATTTTTCAAATGCATGTAGCATTATCACTGTGTCAAGCATAAACTCATCTCTTCTAGAGGGTTTCCTATCCTTTGGAAAACATCATAAGATTATGCATATTCCTTTTCATCTTTGAATATCGTCAATGACCAAAGTCTTACTTGCAATACTTAATGAGTGGTGGCATTCCCCCCAAAGTGGCTTCATGTTGCATCATTGTGGAATTCCCACGAAATGCTTGGTCATTCACATTTCATCACACATTGTTGAACAATCCCATATGTCTCTAATTTGTAAAATTGTCCTATGATCAATTGGTAGTTTACTACTCTGAATACCAATCGTTTCCCCTATGTTGTTGAGAATTCTTGTGGTGCTACACTAGTGGTAAGGAAGATAGTGATTTGTCCTAAGTAGTATGGTATAGCCTCTATCTTGAAAGGATCCGAGTCTAGGAGTTAATCGTCTAACAATCTCTCGCTTCACTTTATTCAATGCTTGAAAAAATATTGGGGATGGCATTTGATTTCCCGAGTTTTATGACAACTTTAAAGTCAAACTCTCAAAACAAAATTAACTATCAAAATATTCTCCCTTCAAGTTATGGCATATTCACCAAATATTTTATGGTAGAGCGGTTTGTAAAAAACTTGAAATGCACCCCATAGGTAATATATAAAATTTTCCAGCGAGTATACCATTGCTAGTCCCTCCCTCTCTATTGTGGTATAGTTGTCCTCTGACTTAGATTATTTCCTATTTACAAAGTAAATCAAGCGGTCTAGTTTTCCTTCCTCGATTTGTGATAAGATGGCTCCCAATGCAATGTTGAATGTGTCAACATGTACTAAAATTCAATGTTCCAATTAGGGAGTGTTAGAAATTTAACTCAAGAGGTCCTCCTTATGTTTTTTGATGTTTTGACATGGGGGGACTAAGTTGTGTTCCCTATGTGACTTTTTTAATGTAAAGTGATGTTTTGTTATTAAAGTGAGTTTATACTTTATGATTTTAAGTTGTGGGACCCAATGTATTTAATGTGCATTTAATTATAAATATATTTATTTATGTGCATTAAAAGTGAACCCTTGATCATGAGATCAAATCCTAACCATTGAAAAAGTTAGTTAGGAAGTTAGGGTTAGTTTGGGAAGAAATGAAGTATAAAGGTGAACCTAGGGAAAAGGAAAAAGACATCAAGTCAAGGGAGAGAAAGATAAGAGATAAGAAATCTGAGTTTGATTTCTCAGTGAAGAAAGAGCATTTTCCAAGGCAAATCAGTGGCATAATTTCCAGGAGAACTTGTAGTAGAGGAAGAAATCATGCAGCCATTAATACACGGTCCATATAGTAGGTTATTGGCACAGATTTCAATGGAGCAAGTGCATAGACTTTGAGGTGATAGCAGCATTCCATACTGGTCGTATACTTTTTGATGGAGCAAGTGCATAAAGTGTTTACTTTTTTATTTATTTCCCTTAGGTGCACTTTTCTTTCCGCAGACATAGGTAATTTACTTTCCCATAGTTAGGTGTATTTTTCTTTCCGCAAACATAGATAATTTACTTTCCCTTAGTTTAAATTCATGTACATGTGCTTTTATTTTGTAAATTTAGGTAGTTTTCTTTCCTGCAATTTACTCTTATGCAAGTGTGATTTTCTTTATGTATGTTTGAGTGTGTTTACTTTCCACAAGTTAACTTCATGTAGATGTTTTATTTCATAAAAGTTTGGTGTGTTTAGTTTGCAAATTCATTTTAATAGAAGATAGTCTTGATTAAAATCATGAAAAACACATGAAAAATTTGGGTGCAGTAAGAACCCCCAAACCCTAATCCTTGTGTGAAGCAGGACCTACCAACCAAACACATGGATTCAAAGGTGCTCATTAGTATGAGAGAACTTTCTCAAATCCTAGAAACAGCTGGGATCTCGATCTCTACTTATAAAGAAGAGAAGATCTTGATAGCAGTTGAGAGCTTATCAACCTCTCCTAAAATGACAAACGAACCAAAGTCCCAAGAACTGCAAAAGAATTTTCCTTGCGAGACTGCAGAAGAATATGACGTATTGGGGACTACATTCGAAGAAGAGAAACCGGAAATTAAATAGTTCTCTACATGCGAGCTAATAGATCCATCTTGTGCTCAAGAAATTGATTATCTGGGAGAAGGGGATCTGCATGACATAACAAAGGAAGGTGAATTCCAAGACTACATTGAAAGTTGGTTCCAAGAGGTAACCCAGCAACAATATCATTCCTTCCTTCGACACCTTCTGTTGCAAAAACAAGTAAGTTGGTTGAAATTCCACATTCATGTAATCACTACAACAACCTTTTCATATGTGGATAAAGGTATAATTTTCATCTTGCTTCGCACTTGGTTTCATTGGAAGAGCTCATATACTTGAATAAAAATGTTTTCTTTTTTTTCTTAGGGTAGGGAAATATGTATATAAATAAAATGTTGCATTCTTAGTTTAGGGAATAATGCAACTTCATTCTCCTTGTTTTATTTTTCAAATAAAAGAACTAAGACGGAGATAATGTCAATGACTAAACCGAAACAATTTTCCATCATTATCTCTTTTCATATATGCATATTTCTGACTATAACAATTGCTCAAGACCAATTTTAAATACCACGGGGATTTGCCATAAGTTTAAGGTCTATCTAATCCATATAGGTCACTCGTACATCCTAGCTTCATTATCAAAGCGTGTTATTTAAGAATTTTTATCACACAGTAGCATAAGGGTGAATGAAATTCCTAGTTTGTGGGAAACACTACTATAACTCTATATGAAAAAGGCGTGTTTTGGGACTATAGACAAATTTCAATCATTCTCTTATGGCCTCATCCACTATACATTAATTAAGTTTGGCCATGTCATGTCTTTGGACTAAACTAAATGCGTAGTCTATTTTTCATGCACGCAACCTTTAAAAGTCAATTTATAGAAATTCCTCCAACCCATATACCATCCCAATCCGTAAAAGGTTTTCATAGCTACCTCCCCATCCTGTTGCAAAATGAAATACATGTATAAATCTCTTAAGGGTGGTGGTAAAGGCTAGTTTCTGCTATAAAAAGGGTGTAAGAGGCTAACCCGTCGGGATGCTGAACAGGTCTGCTGGCAGCGGGTACTGACCTGTGGTATGACTAGGAAAACCCATCGGGGTACTGAACAGTCTCCCTGGAAATGGGGCATTCTGTCTGGGGAGGATTTTTTCTTAGATATCAAAGTTACTCCATCGAGGTACTGAATAGGCCTGCTGGAAATGGGTTCTGACTTTGATTTTTTTCACTATGCTTAATCTATATTTGTGTGTATGAACTATATACTTGTGTAAACTCTCAAGAAGAAGCATGCATGGTTGAAAATTTGGTTAAATAAACCTCAGATATCTGCCATTTGAGAATGTTTGTAAGTTGCACTTAAGACCCTATCGTTTAATTCATACTATACCTAGGATGTCACTATCCTAGAAGTGGTACCCATAAACTTAGGAGCCTAATGAACTCAAATGCAAACTTTGTCCATAATTACTTGAATAACAATAAACCTTTGAGAAGTAGCAGGGGTGACTGGTTTCCTATAGGCTTTACAGACTATCTATACCCTCATGTTTTTCTATTTAGGGAGACAGGAGGAAAATCCCTTCTCATAGCTTATATGTGTTCTTTATGAGCATAAACTAATGAATTTGCATGTATTGAAGAATCTGACTTAGTATGATATTGTTTTGGTCATGTCATGAATACTTTTTTTTGTCGAAAAGTTCTAGTTTTTAGAATAATGATGTTTTTTAGGATTTCCTGCTGATTGATGTTGATCTAGAGTGTTTACATAACAAGCATACAACCCAGTATTAATTTATCGATGGACCGAGGACGTGCCATATCTTCGGTTTGGGGGAGGATTCAAAATTATTTATATTTTTATGTTTACGAGGATTCAAAATTATTTATATTTTTATGTTTACGAGGATTCAAAATTATTTCTATTTTTTTGTTTGCTTGTGAAGCAATTAAAAAATTCATCTATTTCTATCCTAAGAAAAATCTTATAAAATGATTAGCTGTCACAGGAAAATATGAGTAGCAGATGGGAGCTTAATGCTTATTTCTAGCATATGGTTCGTGATCGAATAAAAATGAGAGCACCCTGAAGAAGCTTATCAGCTAGGATGTTTCAAGAGAAGCAGATTCAGAGACAACAGCTTCATCTTTGTAAACCTGAAAAAGATTTCATCTGCAGTCTCAAAATATATCCTGTACAATTAGAATTCAAAGAAAAGAGCACATTCTAGCAAATGTCAAAAGTTCTGTTGAAAGAAGGGTCGAATGAGGTGGCTGAATGAAGGGTCTGAATGCAACTGTGACCCTGTAATAACATCTTTGTTATACCAAGGTATATGTTTTCAGAAAAATTCAAATATAAGTTATTGAATCCGATAATATTTCAATATAAGAAATTACTAATATCATATTACTTCATCAAATACTCAATTGTAAGTTGACATCATTATATTCCAGGTGCTAATGATAATCTGATACTAACATTCTACAATTTAGCATATTTAAAGTCAACTTAATTCACAAAGATATAAGGTGATTCATCTTTGAACTATGGATATAGGAATATTTTCGGAATATTTATTGTATGATTCTACAAATCAAAAGATTTACAAACATACAATATAATTATCATTTCATTTTCTTTGTATCAACTTCCATTAGCATATATAAACCATTTCATTATTCAAACATAAGGAAATAAAATCAATATATGAATCCTACCATAGTTTAAGTATCATTATTGTCTATCTAGTTTGCAATCCAATTTGAATCACCTCAATCCGACATCATACAAAAATGTTATGCTCAAATTACTAATTGCTTGTCATAACAACTGCATTGTGACAATTCTACATATTGGTTGTTCATCGGAATATTTCACATATCAAATCATCTTCTTTTCAAAACTTGTTTATAAGTGAGATATACCTTCAATTCTAGTTTAATCCAAAATTTGAATCATCCCATTCAGAGGTCATATGAAAAAGTTATGCCACATTTAGTAACAGTATGTCTTAAAACCAGCATGGTGAAACTTTGCCTCCTAGGTTTGTTCATCAATGGATTTGAGATATCAAATCAAACTATATTAAAAACCTATTTCTACTTGAGGAATCTACATGAGTCTAAATTAATCTCCAAGTGGAATCACGTCAATCCATCCTTTAATAAAAAAGTTATGCTCAAATTAGTGACTGTTGGTCTAGAAAGCAATTCACAAACAACTCCATCAAACAAGTTGCTCCCCAATAGGTTTGACATGTCATTTAAACTCAATTTGAAAACATGTTTCTACCTAATGTATCCCTATGAATCCACTTCAATCAAGATTTTGAATCACTTCAATCGGATATAAAATGAAGATTGTATGAACAAGATACTGTCGGGAGGTCCGGGCTAGCCACCACTTCTCTGCAGGTAAACAAATGCATCTTTTTCCATTTTGCTCAATGGGACCTGGCATATCCTCGGTTTGGGGGAGTGTTGATGCCCAATTTTGTCATCATTTTGAATCCATGATCATGCTATGGTTATACTATTTTGTCATTTTTGATGCATCAAGTTCATACTTCTCATCGTTCAGACATCAATATTGACTCAGGTATCTATTTTTGAAATACATTTAATTCTCCTATGGTTTTCCATTGATTATCATCTTATATGGTAAATTAACATCAACTTAACATTTCTAAATCTATTGGGCATATAGTTTTGTTGATACAGGTCATTATTCTCACACGGACGTCCATTCGGACCTTCATTCGCATTCGGACTGTCATTCGCACCCCCAAAATCATTGGTTCGGGTACTTAGAGGCATTCATGGCAAAAACAGAAACGTGGGTTTTGTTCGTGGTGGTCCTCTCATGCTTTTCCACCTTCAAGATTCCACCTAGGTCATTTATTCATCTATAGGATATCTCGAGGGTTCTTTAACTCAAGTTTGCCCAAAATAATGTTAAACCCATATTTTTAGCAGTGAATATTTCTTGACTGCCATATTGCGCCTTGGTTTGCGTGCACGTGGGAGAATATATCGCCAAACGGGCTAATGGGTTTGAAGAAAACCTAGCCAGCTATAAAACCCAGAATTTGTTTCTCCAAAATCGCAACCACCAGAGAATTATCGAAGGGGCATTTTTCCAATTTATGCCAAAATTGCGTTTTCTGGGTTGGATGTTTTCTCTTTAGTTTTACTCTTATTGGATTCAGTTCTCGGACATTACTACTGTCTATTATTAGAGAGGTCGACCACTAGCAGGGTCGAACTCCTCTCCCATGTAAAAACATATAAATTCAGGCTGAGGCCACATAAAAAGCTGTCATGTAATTTGTTGTTAAAGACTCTGCGTTGATAATACAAGCTCTGCTCTTTGCTATCTCAATTTTGTGGTGATTGAATGCGTGTGGTGATTCCTTAGGCAGAAGAATCAACCTTTGTTCTTGAGAGGGCCCCTCAGGAGTAGTCGGTTTTTTGTATTCCTATTTCTACATTTCGTTTTTCCTTTCAGCTAAGTATTGTATTCTCTGTTCTTACTGTATGTAAACGTTTATTTCCCTTGTGTATGTTCATAGCGTTGTTGCCTTGTATTGCTACATAAACGTTTTAATTTTGTTCATGCGTGCTATGTCAATTGAGCTCATCGTAAACTGTTAGATAGGAAAAGAGATCTTTGTTTAGTGTAATTCGTAGGTAGTGTTTTAGTTCATTTTGTACGGTAGTGTTATTGCTCTTAACATAGGCTAGGGTTTGAAGTTTAGTTTATGGTTCATCCATTTGAATTCATTTCTACTTTGTGCACATTGGATCCAAGAATTAATTTTCATTGTTGTAGCTTTCATTGATTAGAAAGAATTGCATTTTCTATTTCTTATAGGTAACTTACAATAGGAATTAGTCTTCAAGTTGAATGCAATTGGTTAGTTTCCTTTCACATAAGACAGTAAGCTCTAGTTTGGTCAACAGACTTTCATTTCGAATATCAAATAGTTAGTTTCCTTTCATAAAATAGTGAGCTTTGCTTTGCTAAATAGTTTGCAATTTGAATTCACATAGTATAGTTGTATTTCAATTCGCAATGCATTAGTCTTTGGTTTATTTTGATCATAGAATAATCTTCGATTTGTTCAAATAGTTGTGATTGAAAAGCAAGTAGTATAGTTTCTTTTCCTTAGTGTAGTAGTCTTTGATTCAGTAGTTTTCAATTCAAATACAATTAGTTAGTTGTTCTCTGATTTACAAGTACAGTAGTATCTCGTTTTGTTACAAGAATAATGTAGAATTGTTCGAATCTTCCTTTCAAAATAGAATAGACTTGTGCTTGTTGGTAGAAGTTTTGATTACATAGCATAATTGCAATTGAATTTGTCATAAGAAGTAGAGTAGTATAGTTTGCTTTCGAAATAGATTAATTTGTTGTTATTAGATTAGTTTATTGATTCAAGTTTCTCATTGTCATAGATAGTTTCTTTTCATTGATAATTTCTTAAAGTAGATAGAATTTACTTGCGAATCTTTAAATGATTTTGATAGATTAGAATTGCAAGGGTAGTTTAGTTTTGTTAATCGTTTTTTATGAGTTCTTTTAGATTAGAATATCATAGCTCTGTTTTCATGTTTAGATACCAAGTAGATAGATTTCCTTCAAAGCACTCATTAATATAGAATTAGAATAGGACTATATTCATTTCTTTAGTTAATCATGAATCTTTCATATTCAGAATAGTGTCGAGATTTCCAAAGTTTATAGATTAGTTTTCTTCCAAAAGCATTTCCTAGAATACAAATTGAATTTAGAATCCTAGATTAATCAGTGAGTGTCATATGTAGTGTCTGAATGCAGTTCCATTTGAAGGTTTTTTTGACAAGTCGATTGATAGTTCAGAACGCTTACTCAATTTTAGGTAGATCACCAGCTTTAGGTTAGGTTGGGGTAGTTTAGGCTTTTAGCCCTGCACATATTGTGCCGGCACCTCTAAGCTTACGAGCCCCCGGATTGACAATTAAGTGTTGCATTAGATAGTGCATATTTTACTCAACATATACAATATCACTAAAAGAATAACAAGCACATCATAAACACAAGAGACACAAATTTATCCTAGGAAACCCTCTAGGGGAAGAAAACCCAGCAAAACTTCCTCAATATAGATTATCAAAAGTACAAAGACAAAACCCCAAACAAGTGCTCCTTTGTCATGTCCCAAAATTTTGCATTGGCCATACTCATGATAGTTTGTCAAATGGATGCTAAGGGTCAAATAAATGCCAAGAAGACACAAATTTATCCTTGGAAACCCTCTAGGGGAAGAAAACCCAACAAAACTTCCTCAATATAAATTATCAAAAGTACAAAGACAAAATGCCAAACAAGTGCTCCTTTGTCATGTCCCAAAATTTTGCATTGGGCCACAATGGCCTAAGCCCTTTGGCCATATTCATGATAGTTTGTCAAATGGATGCTAAGGGTCAAATAAATGCCAAGAATGAATTCCAAGTTAGTAATAATGTGAAATTAGACCCAAATGGACAAGGTGGGTCACATTAAGAGGAATTCCTAATTCAAAGTTGTAATATACCCATCCAAATAAACTGTCATGGAGGAAAATTACTAGTTCCCTAGGTTCGAGGGTGGAATCTTTGGGATTTGAAATAAGGGAGATAATAAATTATGTTTGAACATTAGAATACAATAAATATTCAATAAAGGAGCTAAATAAATAAATCGAAGGTAAAATCAAGTGGCAATTGATCATAAAGACACATGGAGGATGTGGGACCCACACAAGCTATATTTTCTATGCCACATGGCATCCTCCTCTTGTCATTTCGAATCCATAAGAAGGTCAGTATACTTGGCATAACTCAATTAAAGTCGAATTGGAGTGGAATAGTAACTCCCATGGAAGAGGAAGAGTCATTTTGGAGCTAGTGAGGACACTTGGACTAGATTCCCTAGCTCTATGACAACAATGATGAAGATGCTATGACACAAATCAGACCTGAAGGCTGACATCTGACCTACATGACATTTCAGGGCTAAAAATATCCTCCAAGAGGGCACTCAAGTGAGTTAGGGCATCCAAAGAGACACCAATTCGAATTTGGAGAAGGAGAGGGCTAGAATTGGAAGGACAAGTAGCATACTTGGGAATCTCTTCCCAACTTGAGTTGGCATGAAGCTCTTGGGAGGAATTCGACCCTTGGAGGACCTTAGAAGTTTATAAAATACAATAAAAAAGAAGGATGGTAGCTTTTTATCATTTTAGAATTTGCATTTTGCATTTGGGAGAGGAGAGCTAGTGGAGTGCTACTCTACTTGCCTTAGCACCAATTTCGAGGGTGAAAGATTCCCATCCTAGTTGGTAATTGGAAAGGCCATTCAGAAATTTCATTTGGAGATTTAATGGAGTCTTTTGTTATAGGTTGAATATACATGGAAGCTCATGGTCACATCTCTTTTAGCTTGCTTCTACAACCATTCTTCTATTTCTTGGCATATTATTGCTCCTTGAGGAGAGGCGCACTTGTTGAGGTGATGAACTCTTTGGGATAGCTATTGAGGCTCCATATATTCGTAATATGATATATATACTCTTTTTTTACTGCTCATGAGACTCTCAGGTCGAAATACTAAGTGGAGTTATGTAAAAATACCAAACAATGCATAAATGATGCCATTTTCCCTAGATCTTGTTGTTGGAGTTTGAAGAGACACTATTTCGAGTTATATCAGTTATTCTCTGTGATTTTGTTGTTGTATGGAGTGTTATTAAAATTATCAAGAATTTTCATTAACAGAGCATAAGCCCTTGGCAACTAAAATTCGAATTTCATACGTCATGGTGAAAATAACTAGCTTTTCCCCCTATGTGAAATATTGCATATAAACATATGATTTTAAGGAGTTGAAGAAGGCCGTAATATCTAATTAAAGATACATTGGAGATCTCATTAAATCCACTTATCAGTACCATACCTATTTTCATAAATTTGGAATGGTTTAACAGCATTTGGGAAGCCATCTTTGTCCACTACCCTTGGGGGATTTGAAGCTCGAAATTACTAGTAATCTTCCCTACTTTGTCCAGATTTTAAATGAATGTTGCAGAAGTGTTTTAAGGGTTTTTAAGTATCCATAATCCTCTTTTATATGTCTTAATACCTCTCAAATACCTTCAGACCCATTATACAAGCATTTGGAGTCATTTGGATACCAAGAGACCAATACTAGTCAAAGAGAAATTGCTAGTCAAACTCCCGACTTTGTCCAAAACTTAAAGAAGAGTTGAAGAATCCTATTGAAGAATATAAGCATACCGGAACCTCATAATTATGTCATAATATCATCCATACACCCTCTATAACAATTTGGGATCATTTGGAGTCTTTTGGAGACCAAGAGACCAATACTAGTCAAAGGTCAAACTAGTGGAAAAAGTTGAAAATTTCACCATTTTAATAAATTTCTAAAAAGGAACATTACAGTGGTATCAAAGCATGATATTGGAACCTTATGTGGTCTAATATTCATGAGGAAAATAATTCAGGGACAACCATTAGATATTGAAACCAAAAGTGTTTTTGTTGAAGAGGAAAACATAGGAAAAGAAGAGCATTTTTTTAAGGAAACTATGACTAGGGATGAAAAGGGAACCTCAAATGATGGTGAGAAGCTTAGGAAACTCATGAAACCAATATGTGAATACATGACCAAGTAGATGATGAAATAATTTGAATTGTTTTCTAGCCAACTTGGGAGTAAAGGAGTAATAGGAGGCAGCAGCAGTTCTCATTATGAGGAAAAGAAGCCAATGGCTGAGCATATTTTCTCAAGCACGGGACCCCATAATAGAGCAAATGAATTTCAGAGAACAACAAGACCCACTAACCTAAATTTCTTGATTCCAAAGCAAATATGAATACTCCAAAAGATGTGGAGTTGGTGAAGAAAGGTTTATGCCATTCTTATAAAGGACCTTGGAGAGAAAATCATATTTGTGTGAGTGAAAAGATCAATGAAATATCTGAAGCTTCAGGGAAGGCATGTATGTCCTACTTGAGGATAGTTTTCGGGATTTATTCAAAAAGAGATTCCAAATATATTGATCTTAAGGAAACCAAAGGTAAAAATGCATCAGCTTGCTTGAAGGAGCAAAAGGAGGAGACCCATGAACCACCTAGTTCTGAAATAGATGAAGTAGAAGAAGCAGTACATGAAGAGGATCGAAAGTCAATCCCAAGTGACTCTGAAAAATATGAAGAGCCATCACATGAGCATGAATAAGGTTCTATTGAAAGTATTGAATATCATTTCGAGACACATTCTCCCTTGGAAAAGAAACAAAGAGCATCTACTGATGGATGGTTAAACTATGAAGGAATACCTACTAATGGGTGCTCACACCTCTATGTTGGTGACATAGAGATCACTTTTGAAAGTGTTGCTGCAATCCCAAGTTCCATTAAGCATGAGAATGAAGACCTTGTAGCATTTGAAGAAGAACCAAGATCAACTTCCCCATCACCACTTGAGCTTCATGAAGTTGGTCCAATCAAGAAGGAAGAAGATGAGGAGGTTCATTTGCAAGAGCCTCATTTTCTTGAAGGGTCTTTGAATATAAATGAAAAGAAGATCGAAAGAGCAATGTGCAAAATCAAAGGTAATTTCATGTCTTTGCCTTTTGATAGAACAATTTGGTTGAGTTTAATGAATTCTTACATGATGCATACTTGAAGAATAATGAGGATATTCATAAACTCAAAATTCAAAATGAGCAACTTATTGAAAGGTTGCAATATGCTTGTTCTTCCTCCTATGTTTCAAATTGTCATATGGTAGATTGCATGGAGGATTCTCATGACATGGTAGATCATGAGAAACATGGAAATTTTCATGTGCTTGATAAGTTTGAAGATGAGCTTGATGAGATCCAAGCACTTGATGTGGTGGAACAGGAACTTGAGTTTTCTCTTGGAAATGGTGACACAATTTTTGAAGAAGTGTATTATTCCACTACCTTGGAACCAACCTATGAGGAAAGTTTTACACTTTTGAGGAAGGTGCGTGATCCTACCATTATGGAGCATTCACATGAGGACACTTCTGAACTTTCTTATCATTTGAGTGAGTTGGTTCATTCTCCTACATCCTACACTTCCATATTTTGCAGCATTCATCCTAATGAAGTATGGGTGAAAGGTTTATTTTTTATGGTGCCACATGAGGAGCATGAAACTCCTATCTCTCTTTTATATGATGACATTATTAGGGCCATTTCTTATTTACAATTGCAGCAGCATTCCTTGTTACCTTATGATGAAACACATCTACATGGATGCACTTATGATGTTCACTTGAGTCACTTGAAGACTCATGATTTTCCTTGCTCCTTGCTTAGTTCAATTGATATTGGAGGAACTTCATCCACTACTTGGGTGAAGAGATATATGAGTGGAGCAAATTATTATTGGCAGCAATATCCTTTGTTACTTATTGATGATACACATGTTCATGGATGCACAAATGGTACTTCTGTGAGCCCCTTGAAGGCTTATTGTTTTCCTTGTTCCCTACTTGGTTCAGATTTTAGTGGAGGTTCTTTATTCACTTCTTGGGTGAAAGAACACATGGATGATTATTTTGATGCATCTTACATCCTTTTGGAGCAGCATTATAGGACATGGGATCCTCACCTATGTCATTGGACAAATATTTCATTGGTCACTTGAAGCTTGTATGCACTTGGAAAAAGGTGGTCTACTTACTTGGAGGTATAAGCACTTTCATGATTCTTTGATGAAGCACCTCCCTGATGTACATTTTCATTATTTTGTTAGGTACTTTGATGATATATATTTTGTACTTGTGATGTTTGGAAGAATACATACAAGAAAATGGGATCCAGGAATTATCTTACTTGATGGTATGAGTTGGATAGCAGTCCTAATTGTTGGAGTGCAATACAAGCAATGGGACCCTGGGATAATTTTTAGTCCCATTGATTTCAAATTTTTGGGGAAAAAAAACAGTATGGGAGATGGATTCCCCACTTAATAAAGTAATTTTGATCAAAGTAGTGCAGCAGCAAGCATGGTGGTTCCTCTCTAAAATCTTCATAGAATCTCGAAGACTAAAAATTGGGAAACTCAGTGGCAACTTCAAGAATTACAATGGTATCATAAGGGGTTTCCAAAATATGAAAGAGGTAAAGATTAATTGTGCAAACATGGTTTTGATGGATTTAATTAACATTTTGGTGTTTAGTGGTGATGTTATAGGGGATATCAAAATGAAAAAGAAAATCTGCGTCTCCTTGCTTTTGGAAACACACAATTGTAGTGCATGGGTGGCTCTACTCAAGGTTCCAGAAGAGAAGTTTTGGGAAGCAAAATTTTGGAAAGAAATAAGGTTCTTCCACATACATGTGTTGAAATTGCTTGAGGAAAAGCAATATTGGGAAGGGAGGATTTTTCTTGTCCCAAAAGTTTGCATTGGGCCACAATGGCCTAAGCCCTTTGGCCACACTCATGATAGTTTTTCAAATGGATGCTAAGGGTCAAATAAATGCCAAGAATGAAGTCCAAGTTAGTAATAATGTGAAATTAGATCCAAATGGACAAGGTGGTTCACATTAAGAGGAATTCCCAATTCAAATTTGTAATATACCCATCCAAATGAACTGCCATGGAGGAAAATTATTAGTTCCCTAGGTTCGAGGGTGGAAGCTTTGGGATTTGAAATAAGGGAGATAATAAATGATGTTTGAACATTAGAATGGCATAAATATTTAATAAAGGATCTAAATAAATAAATACAAGGGAAAATCAAGTGGTAATTGATCATGAAGGCACATGGAGGATGTGGGACCCACACAAGCTATATTTTCTATGCCACATGGTATTCTCCTCTTGTCATTTCGAATCCATAAGAATATCAACATTCTTGGGATGATTTGGAAGGTCAATATACTTTGCATGACTCAATTAAGGTCGAATTGGAGTGGAAGAGTAACTCCCATGGAAGAGGAAGAGGCATTTTGGAGCTAGTGAGACACTTGGACTAGATTCCCTAGCTCTATGACAACAATGATGAATATGCTATGACACCTATGACACAAATCAGACCTAAAGGCTGACATATGACATATATGACATTTCAGGGCTAAATATAGCCTCCAAGAGGGCACTCAAGAGAGTTAGGGCAGCCAAAGAGACACCAATTCGAATTTGGAGAAGGAGAGGGCTAGAATTGGAAGGACAAGTGGCATACTTGGGAATCTCTTCCCAACTTGAGTTGGCATGAAGCTCTTAGGAGGAATTCAACCCATGGAGGAGCTTAGAAGTTTATAAAATACAATAACAAAGAAGTATGGTAGCTTTTTAGCATTTTATAATTTGCATTTTTCATTTGGGAGAGGAGAGCTAGTGGAGTGCTACTCTACTTTCCTTAGCACCAATTTCGAGGGTGAAAGATTCCCATTCTAGTTGGTAATTGGAAAGGCCATTCAGACCTTTCATTTGTATATTTAATGGATTCTTTTGTTACAATTTGAATCTACAGGGAATCTTATGGTCACATCTCTTTCAACTTGCTTCTACAACCATTCTTCTATTTCTTGGCATATTCTTGCTCTTTGAGGAGAGGAGCACTTGTTGAGGTGATGAACTATTTGGGATAGCTCTTGAGACCCCATATCTTTGTAATCTGATATATATACTCTTTTTTTACTTCTCATGAGACTCTCAGGTCGAAATACTAAGTGGAGTTATGTAAAAATACCAAACAATGCATAAATGATTCCATTTTCCCTAGATCTTGTTGTTGGAGTTTGAAGAGACACTATTTCGAGTTATATCAGTTATTCTATGTGATTTTGTTGATGTATGGAGTGTTATTAAAGTTCTGAAGAATTTTCATTAACAGAGCATAATCCCTTGGCAACTAAAATTCGAATTTCATAAGTCATGGTGAAAATAACTAGCTTTTCCCCCTATGTGAAATCTTACATATAAACATATGATTTTAAGGAGTTGAAGAAGGACATAAGAACTAATTAAGGATACATTTTGGAGCTCATTAAATCAAATTATAAGTAACATACCTATGTTCATAAATTTGGAAGGGTTTAACAGCATTTGGGAAGCCATCTTTGTCCACTACCCTTAGGGGATTTCAAGCTTGAAATTACTAGTAATCTTCCCTACTTTGTCCAGATTGTAAATGAATGTTACAGAAGTGTTTTAAGGGTGTTTAAGTATTCATTGGCCTCTTTTATATGTCTTAATACCTCTCAAATAACTTCCGACCCATTATACAAGCATTTGGATTTATTTGGATTCATTTGGATTCATTTGGAGAGCAAGAGACCAATACTAGTCAAAGAGAAATTGCTAGTCAAACTCCCTACTTTGGCCAGAACTTAAAGAAGAGTTGCAGAAGCCTATTGAAGAATATAATCATCCATGAAACTCCTAATTATTTCCTAATATCATCCATAAACCTTCTATAACAATTTGGGAGCATTTCAAGTCATTTCAAGACCAAGAGACCAATACTAGTCAAAGGTCGAACTAGTGGAAAAAGTTGAAAATTTCACCATTTTAATAAATTTCTAAAAATGGACATTACATCCTTCTCCTTACAGATATATCTCTCTCTCTAGGCTTATGTGAATTACACAAGTGAGTGTGTGTGTGTGGATGAATGAATAAATTAGAGATCCTGGCTCTCTATTTATATATTCACTTCTACTTTAATTTTACAACTTCACATGTCGGCCTCAACTAAATTTACCACTCAACTAATGCTAACTGGGCCGACTCCTCTAGGGGACTTAAAAACCCCATTACATTTGACTCTAGGGGATCTATTGCCCCGAATTACATGGGAGGATTTACCTCATGACTCTATGATGACCAAATACAATAATAACATCCCGACGGAGGAATAAAACATCTCCGAATAAATTACAATAATAAAATACAATAGAATATTCTTCGAAGTTATAATATTCCAACACTCCCCCTTAACGAGAAGGGTATTCTACTGAAAATAGCAACATCAACTGAAGGAGCAAGGAGAGAGAGCAGCATCAACAACATCAAGGTAATACATCTATAAATCATTGAAAGTTTTCTTCAACAGCATCAGCAACTGGAACAGTTACTAGAACATCTTCAATATCTTCAACATCTTCAGTACTAGAGAATCATCTTCTATAGCATTGAGTCTTCATATTTGGACTTCAGCTTCTACAGCACTCGATCGCTCGATTGTCTACAGAAACACTTCATCTCTCGATCAGCAACAACATCATCTTGATCTTTCGATCAACAACATCAATATAACTTGCAACACACATGATCCAATTACGGGATGATCAATCCCTCTCACTTTAGGACATAAGTCCAAGGATGATGCAATCCAACCACAGTGCCAGTCCTTTTTCATACTGGATGTGACCTAGATCAAATCTAGGGTTTTCCACCACACTGCCAGTCCTTTTTCATACTGGATGTGACCTAGATAAAATATAGGGTTTTCCAACACAATTCCAGTCCTTTTTCATATTGGATGTGACCTAGATCAAATCTAGGGTTTACCTCCGCAGTGCCAGTCCTTTTTCATACTGGATGTGACCTAGATCAAATCTAGGGTTTACCACCACATTGCCAGTCCTTTTTCATATTGGATGTGACCTAGATCAAATCTAGGGCTTTCCACCACATTGCTAGTCCTTTTTCATATTGGATGTGACCTAGATCAAATCTAGGGTTTACCACCATAGTGCTAGTCCTTTTTCATACTGGATGTGACCTAGATCAAATCTAGGGTTTACAACCATAGTGCGATCCTTTTTCATACTGGATGTGACCTAGATCAAATCTAGGGTTTACCACCACAGTGCCAGCCCTTTTTCATACTGGTTGTGACCTAGATCAAATCTAGGATTTTCCACCACATTCTCTGAGACAAGAGTCTATGGATTCCTTTAGGCCATGTGTCTAGGGATGATACAATCCCATTGCAACATCATCATCATCACATTCTCGGAGACAAGAGTCTACGGATCCTTTTAGGCCATGTGTCCAGGGATGATACAATCCCACTGCAACATCATCATCATCACATTCTCGGAGACAAGATTCTATGGATCCTTTTAGGCCATGTGTCCAGGGATGATACAATCCCACTGCAACATCATCATCATCACATTATCGGAGACAAGAGTCTACGGATCCTTTTAGGCCATGTTTCCATGGATGATACAATCCTACTGCAACATCATCATCAGCATCAACACTGCTCCCCCTTTCGAGGAAGGTCCTTTCGAACCACACCAAGCTTGTCACAGAATTACTCAAACTTCACTCGAGACAAAGGCTTAGTCAACACATCGGCAACTTGCTCATCAGTGCTCACATACTAGAGCTTTATAGCTCCCTTCTGTACCATATCTCGTATATAAAATTATCATATTTCTATGTGCTTTGACTTGTCATGGAACACTGGGTTCTCCTATATCTTTATACAACTCTCGTTGTCACATAGAATCACCGTGGTATCCAACTCTAGGTCAAATACACATGACATCAACTTCCGAAGCCATATGGCTTCACAGCAAGCAGAACAAGTTGCTATATACTCTTCTTCGGCTGTACTCGGTGCCACGCAGGACTGCCTCCTGCTAAACCAGAAGATCACACCCGATCCCATACTGAAGCAGCACCCCGAAGTGCTCTTCCTATATGCAGCATTTCCTGCCCAATCCGAATCAACATAACCCTGCAAGTTAACCTTTTGATTCGCGTCATATCTGATCCCATAGTCCACTGTACCCTTCAGTTACCTCAATATATGCTTTACAGCAACCAGGTGAACTTGTCTCAGAGCCATCAGGAACTGGATCAAAGTGTTCACAGCAAAGCATATGTTTGGTCTCGTGTTCGTCAGGTATATCAACGAACCAATAATCTATCTATATCCTATTGAAGCCACTGTCCATCATCCTGAATCCCTTCAGGATCTCATCTGCATATTTTCCTTGGACAAGGAAAATATCATCAGATCTCAGCCACATGTCTAATCACAAGAATCATGCCAAGATTCTTGAACTCTGAGATCTTCTCCCTCTAAGGTGGAGTCCTCCCTTTGTGTCTAACATCATGCACTCTCTACATTGGGACATCCTGCAATCTCATTGAGATATCCTGCATTCTCTACATCCATCTGTGAGATGCGTGTCATCTGTATATAGAAACCATCTTCAATCTTGTAGCAAAGTTTGAAATCCGCAATACCCATGGTGATCATCAAGCTCGTCAAATGACTATTGATCCTAGGTACCTATTGAACCTGTAAAAATCCTTCTTCAATCATGTGATTCTCTATCGAATCCTAGGAGTTTTCTCGATATGCACTTCTTCTTCAATTACACCATTCAAGAGAACGGTCTTGTCATCCATGGGTGTAATCTATCTATAGAAGTGTGTCTAGCCACTAGAGCAAACATCTCGTCATGATACTCTCCCTCTTTCTAAGAGAATCCTCTAGCCACGAGCCTTCCTTTGTACTTCTATAGTATGTTTGATTTGTAAGTCTTCTTGTTGAACAGTCATCACTTGTTCCTTGGAACAAGTGTTCATCATCCTTCTTTTGTAGATCAGAGCACACAATCTTTCCTACAAATCAAATTCAATTACATGATTAGTAACACTTCATAATCATCAAATCATGTTGACATTTCAATGATAACTTATTATGCATACTGATACAATTCACATAGTTATGCAAATATATTGACCAATACTTTGGCACAACACTTTTCCATATCTTGTATGCATACGGTGGCTATCTAGATGCCTTCCATCTCTACTAGAACAAACTATCAAGAGCGTGCATAGCTCCCAACATGTTATCAAAGAGGTTTCATTCTAGACAAGCAACAATGGAATGTTTGTCCAACTTACCCATCATATGCATATTAGTAGTATATTGTTTAATGATATATGAATGCTTACACTATGCATGATATATTTGTTGATTCTAGGAATACAAATATGCATACAATTATTACGAGCAATATTAACTATTCGGAGATTCAAGAAGTAATTCAAATAACAACTCAAATACTTATATTTTATGTTTGTGTGGTTGCCTCCCTCTTGATCTCTATTTTCCCTTTATGATAGCATCATGATTATATCTCTTTGAAATTCTATCCATCCTCATAAGTAGAGCTTCTATGTGATCAAAGACTGTGGATGAGTCTTTGTCCTCATGTCATCATGATCATATATTATTGATCTAGAACTTGATTTGTCTTTCTTCACGTACCTTTCATGTTAGCAAACAACATCATCCTCATACAACACCACAAGTGCATTAGTACAATTATAAGTGTCATAACCCTAATCAATGAATGTCTTCTATCATTTACATGCATTCATACTTTTACTAAGGTGACCAGACAAGTCTAAAATTAATCATGATTGTACTAACCTCAATAATATGAAGACAAACATATATGAACTTAATCATTAGATAAATAAAATAGATTTCGAAACATACCTGCATCTCCTCAAGTCACACCTGTCGAGATTGCTTGTAGTCTTCTCTATAAGGGTAAAACCCTAATAATCCAAGGTAGATCACTTGTATACATGTTATATAGATTCATGGTGCTAGGATGATATAATACCAGTTCCATTTAAACCTCATTCATTGCTTCCCTATGAGTCTCCCAACTTTGCTAGGGTTTCCTCTTACTTGTAGAACTCGGAAACCCTAATTTTCAATATCCTTCCTCCACAATATTTTGATGGAAGATTAATATCTATGATGAAAGGATTCCAAATACATTTTCAAAGTTTCCAATGTTTCATCAGGTCTCTCCAACATTGTATCAGGTCCTTCCATACTTAAAAAACTGAAAACCCTAAGTGAGAACTTCTTCCTCCTCTTCTTTGATTTCCTTTGTTGATCCATTTCAGATGTGTCGTATTGTTTCTGGTGTATCTCTACAATTTCAAATCCTCAGGGTCTGAACCTTCAGCCTTTGGTATCCTGACCTTTAATATTTCTTACCCCACATATTTGAGCTTCATTGGATTCTCCATCATAGATATATGCTAAGTTTCCCAACATGACCTGTTTATGGGATGAAACATAATAGCGAACATGTACGGAGTGCCACGTGTCACTGTTTCAACTTCAGCCTCTGATACTTGGACCTGTGAAACTAGAGTCCATTCCCTAAATGTCACATTTTACAGAATTCCATTTGGATCTTCCAATCCCTAGATATGACCTTTTTCCCTAGGTCACATGTTTAGGGCTGCATTTTGGAAGAGGCGAAAACCCTAACTTGTACAGATCATATCTCGCAAAGTACAATGAATTTGATGATGAAAATCAGACACAAGGTATAGGAACATTTCATATTCATCCTGTCCAAGTTTCAGATCCTGAACCTTCGCAAAATTTATTTATAGCGAAAGTTCCACGATGACTAGGTTTTTCTATACAAATCCCTAGCTTTCAAATTGTCACAAGTGAAACAACTGTCGTAAATTCCATATATTGCCTTCTTTCAGGATAGATCTGATACCATGTTAAGATTCAATATGCTAAGATAGATAACATCATTGTTCAATTCAATTTCACAGCAATAGCATATATAGGATCACTGAAAGAATAACAAGCACACCATAAACACAAGAGACACAAAATTATCCTGGGAAACCCTCTAGGGGAAGAAAACCCAGCAAAACTTCCTCGATATAGATGATCAAAAGTACAAAGACAAAACCCCAAACAAGTGCTCCTTCTCCTTGCTGATATCTCTCTCTCTCTCTCTCTCTCTCTCTCTCTCTTATTTGAATTACACAAGTGAATGTGTGTGTGTGAATGAATGAATAAATGAGAGAGCCTAGCTCTCTATTTATACATTCACTTCTACTTTAATTTTACAACTTGACATGTCGGCCTCAACTAACTTTACCACTCAACTAATGCGGGCTAGGCTGACTCCTCTGGGGGACTTAAAAACCTCATTGCATTTGACTCTAGGGGATCTATTGCCCCGACTTACATGGGAGGATTTACCTCATGACTCTATGATGACCAAATACAATAATAACATCCCAACGGAGGAATAAAACATCTCCAAATAAATTGCAATAATAAAATACAATAGAATATTCTTCGAAGTTACAATATTCCAACAGTTTACAAGCACTCATCTCCAAGTCAGATTCTGGAGCAGGAGGGAGAAGTTGTAGAGAACAATGATCCAGGTGGAGAAGATTAGATGGTGCCAAAATGACCTCCCTCGTTAAGAGGGAGTGTTAGAAATTTAAATCAGGAGGTCCTCATGTTTTTTGATGTTTTGACATGGTGGGGACTAAGTTGTGTTCCCTAGGTGACTTTTTTAATGTAAAGTGATGTTATGTTATTAAAGTGAGTTTATACTTTATGATTTTAAGTTGTGGGACCCAATGTATTTAATGGGAATTTAATTATTAATGTGCATTAAAAGTGAACCCTTGATCATGAGATCAAATCCTAACCATTGAAAACGTTAGTTAGGAAGTTAGGGTTAGTTTGGGAAGAAATGAAGTATAAAGGTGAACCTAGGGAAAGGAAAAAGAAATAAATTCAAGGGAGAGAAAGATCATAGATAAGAATCTGAGTGAAGAAATAGCATTTTAAAATGCAAATATGTTGTGTAAAAGCTTCTTATCCGTATCCGGATATTATAAAAGAAGCCCGTATCCGGGTCATGGAGGAAGATGTTCCATCTTCGAATAAGATAAATATATATAGATAAAAATATGAATGGATAGATGATTTACATTTACAATGGTTGGACTTATATAAGTCCATTCATGACTTTCCAACGTAAAGTCGTGACTCTTTGATAATTATTAATTATTAATTATCTATTATCTATTATCTATTAATATTAATATTAATGTTAAGATATATTATTAATATGTTTATATATATATATTTTTACATAACAAAATCAATGGCACAATTTCCAAGAGAACTTGCAGTAGAGGAAGAAATCATGCAGCCATTAATACACTATCGATACAGTATTTTATTGGCACAAATTTCAAGGAAGCAAGTGCACATACTTTGAGGTGACAACAACATTCCTTACAGGTTGTATACTGTCCAAAACTGGCATAGGTTTCAAGGAGAATACAGTCAACAAGTTTCAACATCTGTACGGTACAGTTTGGAACATGTCGGCGGAGTTATATGTTGGCACATGTGATTTTGTTCTCCAAGCATTTGCTAGTTTCAAAGATAAGTTATGTGTTCATTGCATTTATAATTTGCATAGTGGAAAAGAGAAATTTCTAAGTTCTATGAAATTTCAATGTATTTCTCTTCATTTATAAAAGACATCTTTCTCTGGGTTTTCCCCTGTTGGGGTTTTTCCTTGGGAATTTCCCTAAAACTGAAGTGTTCATATTTTTAACAGTGGTTGAGTATTTGTGTTTGCTTCAGTGTTTATTATTTAAAGTTAGAAATCAGATATTTGATCAGTTAACTCGGAAAATAATAAACCCTATGTATGTTGAGTGTTTGATTAAATGCTTGAGTGAATAAGTTAAGCTTTAATCAAAATTTGTTTAAGAAATACCAAGATGAGGCACTTATCAATTATCCTTAGCAATTCCATGGATTTCTGACATTTTTTATCCCAATACAAGTTTTTGGTATTCTTCACCAATCATTACATTGGGGTTGTAATGGATGGACATCCTTTTATGAACCTACAGTAGTACCATTTCTAGCCCAATGTTGAGTGCAAGGTGTCTAAATTTGTTGGTACTTTAAGATTGACAATTTCTTCTATCTTGGGTGGCCAACCAACTCAGCATCTCTGCAAACAATGTGGCCTGGGAGGGTACCAAAAGTTGTGTTGAAAATGTACTTCTTTAAGTTGAGAGATATTTGTAGTTGTCAACACCTCTCAAACATCATCCACAACATGGAAACATGGTCATTCAACGGGTTATACATCTCGTCTAATCATCCAAGTATACTTCCAGAAGTTTATGAATGTACTCTTTGAATGCCATCATAACTATCCTAGAAAATATAGGTGGCACATTTTTAGTCCAAAAGGAATGTTATTATAGTCATATGATCCCCATTCAGTCGCAAATGTGGTATTTTCTTATCTTTATTCACTATGTGCACTTGGTGATAGCTGAAAAATCAATCTATGAATGAGTATGATTATTTTCTTGCCACTTGGTCTAGTACCTCATCAATGAAGGGTGGGGAAAAAGGTATTGAATACAAGTTGCATTCAATCCTTGGAATTCCTACATACTCAAATGCATCCCCATGCTTTCTTGTCCTAAATTAATATCAGATTGATTTAGTCTTACTCATCCACGGGAAATATCAATCCAACTACCAACATTTTTTCAATCTCCTCCTTAACTCATTCCTTTATTATAGGGTTCAACATGTAGGGTGCTTCTTAAAGGGTCATGCATCTAGATTTAGCTTTATCTTTATTTCCCGCAATTCTCCATTTATCCCTTTCATATATGTAAATTTGTATGGAAATAGATCACTATACTCACATAATAAGGTCGCAAACTTGGATATTGACGCACCATCCCCATATTCTCCAATAAATGCTAACCTAGGATTGTCTTCTGTACTAATGTTAACCTAAATTATCTTGAATGATTCTCAATAAAATATTCCTGTAAGATATTCCATTGTTTCTTTTAATGACCTTTTCCCCTTAGACTCTTGGAAGGAAAGGAGTTGCAACTTTTCTAGATTGTCTTCTTCATGGTGTTCCTCTATTACTTCAACACGACACTTGAAGGCCAAGTGTTACCCTGTCCATTTGTAATTTGGTATTTATTTTGGCTATTTATATGTGTGTCTTGGATACATGCTATGAGGTTATGCTCGCCTTGGTATCTAGCAAGAAATGCCTTATGGTTTTCAAAACAAATGAAATGACAAGAGCCTTACCTTATGGATTCCTTTTGTATGTTGAATTGGATGTATATTTCCCTCATATATATCTAGGAATCCATGAGGTCTTTGGAGATTGTTGGAATATCAATCACTCAATATTCAAGAATTGAGGTGAATTGATGTTGTAGCATTGGTTGTGACATCTCCTAGCTATCCAGGTATTCTCTATGGGTGTCCCACTACCTGGAGGGGGTGGATCTCAATGTTATGTCTAGGATAGAACCCATTGTTTTGCAGGTATGATAAATCTTATGTCCTTAATGAATTATTCAACATTTTTGGTTACATCAAAGATGGGTGGATCCCACACTTATTTCCTTATCTAAAGAACATACCTTATCATGCCGCAATGATGAGAAGATAGTCTATGGTTTTCTCCTGTCATTCCTAGAATGCCTCTTGATTACCTAAATTATTTGAGAAAGCACATCTCTAAATGTTTCCCTCACAATAATGGGGTTGATGTGACCATTCCTCATAATTGTAGTTAGATTATATAGTTGTTCTAGTGCAATACCATCCATAACATTGTAAACAAGTACAATGTATCAATCTCCTTTGACAAGAATGATGGCATGTATCACTCTAGTCCCATTAACTTCAAATCACCTTCAAATGACATCTCTCCTCTCTTCAAATTTACAAATGATCCCTTGTTTTCCCATTTGAATCCTAACAGTGTTGTGTAAGCATCATTTTCATCCATGATTCGATGACATCAATGTCTACTATTGTTTTCACACTATCCAAGTTTTTCAACATCCTTTTGGCAGCCAATAGAATAGATTTTGTACAAGTTCGCCAACCACAAATGGATGGATGAATATACTAGTTGGGGCTTCCCCGTGATTTTCCATGACATATCTGAAAGGATTTCCACATTGGATCCCATATCCAACATGACATCCTATACTTCACAAGTTCACACACACATATTTCACCATCCATTTTAACTTCTTGACCAATTTGGGGATTTTTTTTTAAATCAATTCACCAAAATATTTTATTTGGAAAGAGGGCATGTATGGGATATTCACCCCCCCCTACTGGTTAGATTCTCTAGGATTGATTGAAACTTCCTCGTTAAATCTTCATCATTTAGGATTCTGATAAAAGTCTAGAAATATTTTTGAACATATTCTTCTACCAAGGGTGAGCGGAAAAAAGAAATATTCAACTCCGATGAGATTGGGAACTAGGTCATTAGGCTCATGATGAGGAGAATTTTTCCCTTGCCTTATGTTGGGTTCTTATGATTTTCTCCCATCATATTTTTTCATAGGGGTTCCAATAAGTTGACCTACCACTGGCAGCGACACTGTTGGTGGCTATTGCCTCCTTTAGTGCCTCTAAGGCCTCTTTGCAGTAGGACCTTTTCCTAGATGTATTAAATCCATAGTTTTCATGGGATGTGTTTCTAATCTATGGGAGCTCTGGTTGCACTTCATCAACTCTTGTTTACGCCCCATAGTGCGTAACCACATTAATCCTTGTATCTTTGGTTTCTTCTCTCTATTGTCAATTTTAATTCTCCAAGTTTAGGTTTCCATGTCTTTCTCGTGTCTCCTACTTGGATATAATGTTGAGTCAGTAACTGGTTGCATTTATTGTATCTATGCAATGGCTACACCACACCCCCTTGGTTGAGGACAATCTCAAGATATGTGTCTAATTTCATTGCAATTATAACGTTTGATAGGGCCTTAAGAACCACTATTCATTCCTCCTCAATATCCTCATATGTATCCTCCTTTGTAGCCACCTATATATCCTCCTTGTCCTCCTCCTTTATTTTTACTAGGGTTTTCATCCTCGACCCAAAAGGATCTCCTTTCAAATTGCTCAACTACAGCCTACGATATCTGAAAATTTTCAGTGGCATGGGTATTCACCATGTACCAGTTACAGAACATAGTGGTGGGTGTAGAAGTATACTTATACTACATTGGATAGAGTTGGAGAGGGTGGTTGTACATTCTACATATCTCACAGTATTATGTCACCACATTGCCCGAAAATCTAGTTGGTGGCAGTGGTGAAAGTTGAGGGACTACCATCCCAACTCATAGAAATGGGAAATTGATCACTGCATGCCCCTCTATCTTGCACACAATGCATCTGATTTGATCCTGTACAGTCTTAGCAAAACTCATCTCTTGTATTTGTTTTTTTAATGCTACAATCTATCATTGGAACTAAGCAAGATTAGTCACGGTATAGGTACATGGTTTAGATGTAACAACTACTCTCATCAATCAAGGATATCCATCCATCGATTCAATTTTTATTTCCTATGATAGGGAATCTCATTGGGAATTCCATTGTTTTTGCATCGAAGGAACCCTAGTGAGGGGAAACGACCCTTGACTAAAACATTCCTTGTATTGGTTTTCATGTATTGGACACAATGTTCGACTGATTAGATCCCGGAACTATTGGTCATACTTCCACGCACTTGGTATTCAAGACACTGACTTATCATTTTTAGCTCGACACAACTTTGTTGCTCCAAGCATGGTCTTTTGGAATTTTGCTTTCACTTATGTCATTGTTTGGGGTGTAACCAAAGGGTATGTCTGTATAAACTTCACATACCACTATAAGGCTCTTCCCCTCACATTGGTTTCATACTCTACTAGTTTGGCCTCCGTTGTGGTAACCCGTTTGGATCTCCAATCCAGCTCACCTAAGAACCAATGATGTTCTACATCTCTTCCCTGAAAAATTAAGAAAGCACATCATTGCACTATCGTTTTATCTATCCACATTGTCTATAGGGTAATCACTTAGAATAAATCCCTGAGGAATTAGTTTACTAACTACTTCAATGCCTCCTACTACAATAGAACTTAAACCTATTATTTTTCTCCCGCTACTGCTATTGATATTTGCTCCACTTACTTGTCCACTACTACTATCATTGCTTGCATTGTTAGCAGATGTTGGCAAACTAGAAAAAAAATTGAATTTTAGGATTACCTTGATCTTTTTTAGATGCGCAATGGGTGGTAATTGTTATGGGTTGGATTCATTATTTGTGATTTGTACCATGTACGCTACTTGTCTATCTTCAAATCAAAATAATTTAAACACATCGTTGAGTACCTCTACCACTTGTGGCTCAATGACCATTATCAACTTGGTGGCGGGATCGCCACTTTCTCCTAGTTCAAACTCTATTTCAATTGCTCTAGTCCTTCTAATTGAACCTCTTTACCTATTGGAATACCTTCACTCATTGGTCCTTCCACCTCCTTGGCCACCATACTCTCTCCTAGTCCATTCCTCGGACTCTACTCCATTGCCAATCCTTTTTGCTTCAACCAAAATCTAACTTGTTCTCCTTGCTTCCATGACTCTTCTAAATCCTTCAAAAATGGTTCAATCCCTCCTTCCCTATTCATAGATTCCCTCACTTATTCCTCTCTTCTTCTAACCTCCTTCATCTCACCCACCCACCATTGTTTGGTTATCACATCTCTTTTAATCGATCTTTGTACCCTTTCCAACATTTGTGCCTCCTCCATGGTAATGTTCTACCCTTACTTACATATGCCAATCTCATCCCAAGTCAACCTCGTGCACTAGCACTTACACGGCCACAAATGTGGGTTGAAAGGAATGAAATATTCCTCTTCTAGTAACATCTTCACCCACATCACCACCTCTTGCACTAACCTCATGCGTTCTCCCTTCTTGAAATATTCTTCAAATTTTGAAAAAGATTGGTTCGGTTCAACTGCAAACTCGATGATGTACCCTTCTATTATTTTTTTCACCCTAAAATCAGTTGCTCTTGTGGCTTCATGGTCAAACCATTACAATACAGCCAGGTTATGGTGGTTCCATTAGATTTCTTTCCTTCTCTCCTAGCATTATCATGGGTATTCTGCTAGACTTTTCAACCACTCAAATAGCACCACTGGGAATTCTACCCAAAAAAATTATAGATATCATGGTCATCATGCTTCCACTGGGATAGATTGCCTTTAACATGCTTCTTCTTAATAGGTTTCCTTTAAAACTTTAATAGATAGATTCGTAATGTGGTGGGTACAACCCAATAGGGATTGCACACAATTAAGCTTGAAAAAAATTCAGATGTGGATATGAAGTTAGATCTAGCAAAGACATATGAAAAGGTAAATTGGTTGTATACCAAACCTATGATTTTACAAATGGGTATGAATTTACAAATATTTAATTAGGTCATGTGATGTGTGTCCTCAACCTCTTTTGATGGGTTAATCAATGGATCTCCTTCAGGATTTTTTAATGCCTTAGGGGGCACAAGAAAGGATTAAGAATATTTATTATGGTGGCTAAAAGGGAAGAAGTAATCAAAGGCATAGAAGTTGTGGGTTCAATATACATTTCCCATTTGATTTTTGTTGATGATATCTTGTTGTTGGACAAGTTTTATTAAGGGAAATAAGGCAATATAAATCTCTTCTAGACACATTGTGACACAACAAAAATGTAAGTTAACTTTAGGAAATCTTGTATGATTTCCAGTGGTTTGGGGGATAAGATAGAAAGAGAAATTCCACAAGTACTCTATCTAACCTCAAGTCCTTTGAATTACGGCATAAATACATGGGATTTTACTTTAAACCCAATGACTACAAATTTGATGATTGGATGTGGTTGTATGAGAATATTGAAGCAAGAATCTCTAGTTGGTGCAACATATGGCTATCTAGAGGTGGTAGACTAGTTCTCATCAATTAGTGCTTGAAAGTGTACCTATTTATTGGTTATCCATATCGCACATCCCAAAAGGGATTCTTGACCAATCAAGGAAAAAATACTACTGTTCTCTGGATAGGAAAGAAGGGAATTTAAGGTATTCCTCTAGTCAAATTGTCTAAACTAGAAAATCCAAAAGAGGTAGGGCGATGGGGTCTAAAAAACATTTATGTTTTTTAGTTAGGCCTTGGCGGAAAAAAACATGTGGAGGATCCTTTTCGTTGAATTATTATGGGTCAGAGTAATGAATGAAAATTATCTTGGAGGCTAGTCTATTGAGGACTGGATAAGAGTAGAATCTAAATCTTTTGAAGGGGATTCAGTTTTTTGGAAAGGTTTGGTGATAAGGTAAGGCTAGGTGAACACCCTCGGAATGCCCCATAAGACTATCTTATGTGGAAAGTTGGAAGGCCCCATATCTAAAAGATTCCAAGACTCAAGGAACCAATGATTGACTTTTCTCTAGCATGGGGCCTCTTTTATCGTGCTTTTCAAATAATTCTAGGTAAGTTGGGGGTTGGGTTAATCCTACACTAGTCACCAATTTGTTATTTCACTTTGAAATATGGAGTTAGACTTGGAACAAATAATAGAGATGACATTTTTGCTTTGTGGATCTTGATGAAAATAGCTACAAATAAAGGAATAAGAAAGTTGCAAGTGTTGGGTGACTTTAAATTGCTTATGGATTGGGAAAATGGAAACTGGAAAATTACAAATCTAGCTCTAGGACCTTTTACGCATATAGTTCTGGAGGTAAAATGTCGATTCTATTTTATCTCCTTCATTCATATTTTTAGGAAATTTAACACAGAATCAAAATCCATCTCTAAGGTTTCTCTATCCTTGCAGGAAGGTCCTTTGGGAGCTCAAGAATTCAAGGAAGAAGAAATTTTCTTTGATTCTCTTGTAGCTATCTTTTGACTTATTATGGATTGTGATCCTTGAAGGAAATGTCTTCAAGGTTAATTCCCTATTGTCCTTAATTATAGGATTGTTTTGTAGTGTTGTTGTAATGATAATGTTTGGTCACTTAAAAAGACCACAATTTGTTTGGGAAGATTGTAATAAGAAGATGCATAGCTAAGATATAGCTTGCTTTTTATGTTTTTTGAAAATAGGAGCCTTGAGGATTGGACAATATATATTTTTATCTCTCTATAATATCAAATATAAATCTTTTTTTCTTTGAGAAAAAAATTGAAGAAGTTGCAACAAAAATATAAGGCAAAACATTATAAACATGAGATTGAAAAGACTTTTAAAGTAGGATAAATATTTAGGCTACACCTTAATCAGGAAATGTTACAAGGACCAGAGAAGAAAATCAAAGCCCTAACATATGGGCCTTTCAAAATATTGGAGAAGGTGAGCAAAAATGCATGCAGACTCGGCCTTCCACCTTATTTGCACATTTACTCATTAGAAAATGTAGAGAACCTTAAACTCTATAAGCCATCCATGCTCAATGACGATGAAGAGAGCCAAGTCTTACATCTTGATGATGATTTGGCATGAGATGCATGGGCAGAATTACCATAGGACTCAATTATGCAAAAGAAAATCAAAATGACCAAAAGGGTCAACAAGAACTTTGGCATGTCACATTGAAAGGTCACCTACCAATGAAGGGAAAATGGTACTCCAATGAGAAATATTATGAATGTTTCCTCATCTCCTCCAAAACTAAATCCTTTTGAGACTCAAATTCTCCCATGATGGGGAGGGGTGATCTAAAATGTATTTGTTGATACAAGTAACGTATGAATTTATTGATACTCTATATGGAAAATATTACAATTTGGGACATCTTAGAGATGGTCTTGATTTTGTCAAATTTGAAATCAACTTTCAATTATTACTGGGGCCTTAAACAACATTTTTTGGGATTTTTGTAGATGAGGGCTATTATAGGATTGCCTCATCGAAGGTAAAAATTGTTCTTCTCATTAATATTTTTCCAACATGTTATTGTGCACCTCAAATAGAGTTTGTATGCAAAAGTCATGGCTCTAGCAATGTAATGGTTCAAATATTCCCCATATGTCCTAGTGGTGACCATGTCATCTCACCATAATTCAAAAATGGAGAGTTATTAGTGTGGGAATGCACTAGAGACCTATAAACAAAAATTGGGGGGAAAGGATTCACTTTCTCACTAACTATCAATAGTTCCATAGTATGAGGAGTACAGAGGAAATTCTAACAGAGCAGAGAGACGAAAGAATATTGTAGAGGAATGTAGAAGACCTTAGTGTCTCATAATTTGACAATAAACTTGGATAGCTTTGTATTCTATATTGTAATGGCCATCACATAAGATAAAAGGCACAATCCTTCATTGAATGTTGGTTTTCCCATATGGGTTTCCTGAGTAAATATTTATATTCCATGGTGTGGTTTTCTAATTGTAGTCTATTTCATATGTCACAGTAGTTAAACCTCTAAATGTTGTGTTTTTTATTAGTTTAAAGCATTATCAACACAAAATGATAGTTGCACAATCAAGCATATGCCCATTGTAATTGTTTCAACTTTATTTTAGTGGGCCAACCACTAGATTATCCAATGTGGTTTACAAAGCATTTCAAGTCTTTATAATCTATAGCCAATATGCCCTAGTAGTCTTCAGAACGATGATCTATCAAGTCTCGTTCTTTGACCAATAATCTCCAGTTAAAACCATCATAGGGTGAAATCAACTCTTTGAAATTGTTTTTTCCATTAAACAAAAATTAGAATAAAATGATTAAAAGGAAAATAACAAAATAATGTATCTTCTTGATATAATAAAAAATAGGTAAAATATGGCTACATGCCTTCGAAAGAGATCTTTGTGACTTTGCTTGCAACCATCTAACAAATCAATGAAACTCGTTTAATACACTATATTTTGCTCACATTTTAACATCTTAGACAATAGAGAAAAAATGGCCATTTGATTCGAAAGAGGGGCACCTCCACCTACCATGAATAATGATGTCATCATGATTCATTATGTGTAAACTAACAACTTATGCACTGATAAGTACCACATCCATTATACCCATATACCATGAAATCTCAACGAGATATACCAAATGAAAATAAAGAGACTTTATTGGAAAAACTACTTTAGCCATACAACAATTAATTTCAAAACCCGTGTCGATGACCTTCAAAACGGAAAGCTTAACAAGTCAACAAATGAATCAATTGTTGGAGATCCACCAAACACTAATAGCAACGATGACCTCATTGAAGAGCTAGGTTCACATTTTATTAGGCCCACACTTTGAATATAGGGAGCGATGCAAGAGAGGAGAGATAGTTCAATAGAATGGGATGCTTGTGGATCTAAACAACTATATCTTATTAGGGTTATGAGACATGCATGTAGGAATGTTGTTCTATAGTTCAGGGGAGATCTAGGATCTAGATATTCAATGGCATACCTTTGTTAAGGTTATGAGGCATTTCAAGTGCAAATGGTTCCCAATGATTGTCATGTCCCCAATTTTGGTTCATCCAATACCATGGGTGAAAGGGGACAAGATCAACCCCTAAGGGAATTAAATTGTATTAATTCTATTTGCTTAGAATTAATTTTAGCCTAAGTCTCACAAATTGGCAAATTTATTTATTAAAGTTAATTTTGATAAATAAAATTAATGGATAATGAGCAAGTGGGCCAAGAGGGCGCCCATGTGGAATATGTTGCCAAAATGGATTAGGGGGTAAAGATATGGCAAAACGATGAAGAGAATGAAGGTGGAGATAAGGTTTCCAAATCAGAGAAAAGAAACAACTAGAAAAAGCTAAGGAGGGCGCACTTGCCAAAAAATAGTCCAGTTTACCAAAGAGGAAACATCCTGAATGGTGTAGTTTCCATTTCAATTCCTATTTCACAAGAAAGGCAAGTGTTAATGCAAGAAGGAAACATCTAAGGTCAAGGAGGGCACAGTTTCTAAAGGAGAAAGCTTGTAAGGAAAAATCAAGGAAAGTATGTCCACTCATGGATGACCTATTCTCATAGGTCACCAAGCCAAGTAACTTGCTCAGCAGGTCATCCTGAAGTCTATATAAGAAGCCAACCAACTCCATTTCACAACTTTTGTCATTGTGAAGTTTGTATGAGAGCTATGAAGCTCCTCCTAGGTTTGGTGATGCGCCCACTCTATGGGTGATGTGCCCCATTCTCTCTCTCTCTCTCTCTCTCTCTCTCTCTCTAACAGGTATTGAAGACTATTGGGAAGCCATTGAAGATCTATTTGCAGCCACTAAAGATAATTTTGCAGCCATTAAATTTCTGATATAAGTTTGTGGTCGAATTTCTTCAGAAGATTTTAAGAGTTCAAGAAGAATCCTTCTCATCATCCCCTCTCTTCTTCCCCATTCTTCAGTATTGCAAGGTGTTGGTGGAAGGGTTGCTCCATTGAAAGATTTCCAGTGATCAATGTGATGAAGGATCTGATGTGTGATGGCCATATTCAGAAATGAAGTTGAACTTACAGCCATTCATTCAACTTCTATCCTGGCCAAGTGATTCTAGTTTGAGATTTCCCAAGGGTGTCATGTTTTGTACTCAAAAGGTGAAGAACTGAGGGATTGAATCTTCTTTCCTTCTGTCATTGGAGAGGATGGTTTGTTGTTGTTTTTCCAGCCATAAAATATTTGTAATAAACATCTAAACTCAGTCCTAAAATATTTTGAACTTCTCATATGAATATGCCCCAGAGGCTCATGATGTAATAATGGCTTTCAGTCTTGTTTTTCTAGCTTATTTTGGAGTAGTTTCACCATTCAAGCACTGTACTTTCGAATGGTAGATGTATGCAGATGATTATATGATTTAGAATCTCTAATATAACTCTCCTAATCAATTACAGAAATATTTTCAGCCAGATATATGTTTCAATGAAGGATTGGATAAACCTAGGGGGGTTTTGAAGGTTTTTATGGTATATAAGTTATCTGAAAATGTAATGAGGTGATGTAAAGTTTGATGCTCTGTATTTTCAATCAAATATTATGTAATAGGTCCATTAAATACATAAATAAATCTTACAGTGGTCAAATACAAGTTTAACTCCTCCCCATATGCTCATCGAGCACTCTCGGAGGACTAGTTTTAGCAGAAATTGCATTAAAAGAGTTATGTTGGTCAGAAACCAGTTCTGTCAGTTTATGCTGCTCATGTAAAGACCCTAGAACACATTCCAACCTTAAGGTACTGAATTTGGGAGGTTTTTACGATGTTTTGGAAGTCAACCATTAAAACTAGCTCGACAGTCCAAGTCACAGCAATTTTCCCCCAACTCTTCATCCAGTGTTTAATTGCTGATTTTTATTCCCATAGACCTCCATGAACACAAATATCAGTTTTTTAATCCTTCCCAACTCCATGATCTAGATTTTATATGCGAATGTACCTAGGAAGCATTGCGGTAGGCTTCAGCGGTAGCTGATGTCTGAAACATAAATGGTATATGTGCTTTGTACAAAGGATCCTAAAATATTCCCTCTGTCTAAATTGCTGCTGCACACTCTCCCATACAAATTCTAGAACCTAATCTCATTCCTACCATCCTCATTCAGAGTTTCAATCCCTGTCACTTACATCCTGCTCAGTTTGAGAAATGGCCTTAAAAATTACTAGCAAAATCTTGTTAAAATTTTGAGTGGAAGTTAATATCTTAGTCAGATCTTGGCTAGGATATTACAGTGGTATTAGAGCACTTTCCTTGGCTCATCCTGTGGAAAGTAAATCTTAGTGGAAAAGTAGCTCAACACTATCTTCAAGTTGTAGTTGTGGAATTAGTACAGTCATGGAAGATTTAGAGTTTGAGTTGTACGAAGAAGAGGAATCTTTTTATAAGCAATATGATGATGAATATGTTGAGGAGTATGAAGAGTGTTGTAGACAGTATGAGGAGGAAAATTTCCAAGAATTACCCTCTACAAGTATGTCCCATGATATCATGATTGGCAGAAGAGACTATGGTTATTCTGATAGCCATATGCAAGAAAAGGTTGCATGTTCCACAACCAAAGATCAAACTACTTCTGAAGAGTGCCTAAAAGAAGTAAGAGCTTCATTAGATGCATGTGTTTTACACCTCACAAGAATTTTTGGATCCTCTTCCAGAAGAGCCTCCAAGAATCTTGACCCTAAAACAACCAAGGTAGAAGCTTCATTATTTTGCTTGGGGAAGCAAGACCCAAAAACCAATCATGCGGTTGTTGATAGAATGGGAGCAGAATCTACTACAAGCTTCTATGTTGAGGATTTCAAGATCACCTCAGAGGAGATTGGTAAGCTTAATGATGGTGAGACATATTTTGTATCAGATCCAAAAGAAGAACCTAAATCAGATTCAAAGTCACCACATGAGCTACATAGTGAAGCAGAAGATGACCACACATCAGTTAGATGTGTCCCTAGAGAATGGATGGCAGAACAAGGCACCATAGCTCCACCATTTTAAGGGAGAAGTATGATGAAAAGGTATGGACCTCAATCAGATTTGTGTACCCATGTTCCTTTTGGAAATCATCAAAAGAAAATAGAATACATTGTCAATAATGTGTGCCATGATGTGGAGAAACCAGTTCCCCATAATGAAGCATTTAATTCTCAATGCTTGGCTCCTCATAAACCAATGACTGTGGGAACATCGGGAGAGCCTAAAAGTGTGGAAGAAAGAGGGAATACCATGGTTATATATCAGCATATTTTCAGCAGCCATGAGGATGATGAGTTACCAAATCCTTCGTCAGAAGGAGAGGAAAAAGATCCATGCACAACTAAAGATCCAGCAGTCAAACATTCGATTGTTGGCAATGTGGAAGGTGAAATCACTCCCAATTTCTTCGTGGGTGATTTCAAGATAAGTGCAGGAGATATGGGGAATATTGATTATGGTATGAAATCTTTTGGATCAGATCCAAAAGAAGAACATCAATCAGATCTGAAATCATCATTGGAACTTCAGGTTGAGGTGGAAGACAAGCCCAAATCAGTTGGGTGTGAACCAAGGAATTTGGGAAAGAAGCATGCTGCCATAAAAACACCCCATGAGGAGGAAATTTGGGCACAAAGGTATGGCTACAATTCTGATTTTTGCATGCCTTTGTTGCAGCCCAAGATGGCAGCCACTTCCAGTGAGAATGATGGATTAGAAGAGCCTTCTAGTGTAAGAATTTTGAATTGGGAGAAGGCTGAATTGCAAGAAGCAGAAGAGGAGGTTCACCAGCTAGAACTTCTTGCCCTAATTGGACCATTCAAAATGAGTGAGGAAAAAATCAAGGAGGAACAGAAAAATCTCCATGAACTTAATGCTTTGATCTCTCACTACTGTTGGAGAACTACATCAATGGAGGAGCAACCCTCTATTGAAAATTTTGTGCACATGTGGGAAGGAGTAGGAAGCCTAAAAGGAAATTTCTCTCAGTTGCTTTCTGATAGAGATCATTTGCTGGAGCTTGTGAATATGTACTATAATGCTACAATAAGGAATGATGAGGAGACCAGAAATCTCACTCATATGTTGGAAACCACCCAGAATTCTCTAATTGGTACTCATGGTGCTTGTCAAGAATCTGAGAATCAGATTGAGCAGCTTAATGAGAAGTTGCCAGAATCTCTTTGTACCTCCCAGCTTTCACAAAGTCACAATAACATGGCTGAATTATTTCATGTTCCAAGGGAGGAACCTCATGAGTTGGTGGATCATGAGGAACAATTTGTTTGGTATTTGCTTGAGGAATGTGCAGACAGAGTTGATGAAAAACAAGCACATGACTTTTTCCAGAATGAACTTGAGAGGTTCATTGAAAAAATCACTCTTCCAAAGAAGAGGCAGATAAGTACACCATAGGTGGATCAGCCATCAATGGAGAGGATACATCCACAACTTCAGTGGATGAAATGTTCAGAAGCATGGCTCACCATCCTTCATTCCCCACTTCACATTCAACCACAAATTTTGGGGATGAAAATTGGGTAAGAGGATTCTTCCTCTTGGTGTCACATGATGAGAAGGAGGATCCTAAAATTGAGTCCGATGACATGTTCTTAACCCGTAGCAGTGGAGGCAGCCCATGCATGTGTGTGCAGCCACTTTTGACAAGGAGGCATCAGATCTACACTTACCTTCAATGTGTGGGTTATTTGATGGAGTATTGCACCCTTGGATCAATGGTAGGGAGTTGAGCCATTGGATGAAGAGGGGAGCACCTGTGGAGTTCCATAGAGATCATAGGATCTATTTATTGGAGGAGGACATACATGTGGCTGATCACATTCCATATGGTTCAGCAAATAAAAGTGCTTGTCCATCCATTGGTTGGATGGGTAGAGGCATAATTGCAATGAAGCCCTTGGAAGGTAAAAGGTTCTCTTGTTTCTACAATAAATTTTTTGTTATAACTGATATTGTCTTGAATTGTGAGCAGCAACAAAGATGTATTTTGCAGCCATTAGATGTCTCCAGTGCAAATGCAAAAGAGATGCCTTTTGATTTGCATGCTCTCAAGAATTTATATGTTTGGTGGAGAAGTCTCACAGTTATTCAGTTTTGCATTGGGAGTGGCACACTTCAAGCATGGTGGATGGATCTTGGCATACCCTGGAGTGACAAGTTGTCACAAGTAACAGTGATGATGGATGGTATTCATCAGGGACCATGGGATCCAGGCATTCTTTGGAGTGACAACTTTCCAAAGGGGGCAGAACAAATGGGGTCCTTACCAAGGAAGCAGTGGGATCCAAGAATTCTACTCAGTTATCTTAACTGGGTTAATGTTTTTGTTCATGATTTAGTGCAGATAGAGTTTACAGTGCAGTTTATTCTTCATAGTCATCTTGCATTTTCTTTAGATATTTTTGAAGGCCCCAAGTTTAATTTTCAAGTTGTTCAGTGGATGGGGACAAATATAATCAGATTGGTGCAGCAAAAGCTCGGTGGAATCCTAACATTGCTTGAGGACAAGCAATCTTGGGAAGTGAGGACTGTCATGTCCCCAATTTTGGTTCATCCAGTACCATGGGTGAAAGGGGACAAGATCAACCCCTAAGGGAATTAAATTGCATTAATTCTATTTGCTTAGAATTAATTTTAGCCTAAGTCTCAGAAATTGGCAAATTTATTTATTAAAGTTAATTTTGATAAATAAAATTAATGGATAATGAGCAAGTGGGCCAAGAGGGCGCCCATGTGGAATATGTTTCGAAAATGGATTAGGGGGTGAATATATGGCAAAAATATGAAGAGAAGGAAGGTGGAGATAAGGTTTCCAAATCGTAAAAAAGAAACAACTAGAAAAATCTAAGGAGGGCGCACTTGCCAAAAAACAGTCCAGTTTACCAAAGAGGAAACATCCTGAATGGTGTAGTTTCCATTTCAATGCCCAGTTCACAAGGAAAGGAAGTGTCAATGCAAGAAGGAAACATCTAAGGTCAAGGAGGGCACAGTTTCTAAAGGAGAAAGCTTGTAAGGAAAAATCAAGGAAAGTATGTCCACTCATGGATGACCTATTCTCACAGGTCACCAAGCCAAGTAACTTGCTCAGCAGGTCATCCTGAAGTTTATAAAAGAAGCCAACCAACTCCATTTCACAACTTGTGTCATTGTGAAGTTTGTATGAGAGATTTGAAGCTCCTCTAGGTTTGGTGATGCACCCAAACCACTCTATGGGTGATGTGCCCCATTCTCTCTCTCTCTCTCTCTCTCTCTCTCTCTCTCTCTCTCACAGGTATTTAAGACTGTTGGGCAGCCATTGAAGATCTATTTGCAGCCACTGAAGAAAATTTTGCAGACATTAAAGTTTCGATATCAGTATGTGGTTGAATTGCTTCAGAAGAGTTTAAGAGTTCAAGAAGAATCCTTCTCATCATCCCCTCTCTTCTTCCCCATTCTTCAGTATTGCAAGGTGTTGGTGGAAGGGTTGCTCCATTGAAAGATTTACAGTGATCAATGTGATGAAGGATCTAATGTGTGATGGCCATATTCAGAAATGAATTTGAACTTACAGCCATTCATTCAACTTCTATCATGGCCAAGTGATTCTAGTTCGATATTTCCCAAGGGTGTCATGTTTTGTACTCAAAGGGTGAAGAACTGAGGGATTGAATCTTCTTTCCTTCTGTCATTGGAGAGGATGGTTTGCTATTTTTTTTCCAGACATCAACACTCTGTAATAAAAATCTAAACTCAGTCCTAAAATATTATGAACTTCTCATATGAATATGCCCCAGAGGCTCATGATGTAATAATAGCTTTCAGTCTTGTTTTTCTAGCTTATTTTGGAGTAGTTTCACCATTCAAGCACTGTACTTTCGAATGGTAGATGTATGCAGCTGATTAGATGATTTAGAATCTCTGATATAACTCTCCTAATCCATTACAAAAATATTTTCAGCCAGATATATGTTTCAATGAAGGATTGGATAAACCTAGGGGGGGTTTGAAGGTTTTTATGGTATATAAGTTATCTGGAAATGTAATGAGGTGATGTAAAGTTTGATGCTCTGTATTTTCAATCAAATATTCTGTAATAGTTCCATTAAATACATAATTAAATCTTACAGTGATCAAATACAAGTTTAACTCCTCCCCCTATGCTCATCGGGCACTCTCGGAGGACTAGTTTTAGCAGAAATTGCATTAAAAGAGTTCTGTTGGTCAGAAACCAGTTCTGTCAGTTTATGCTGCTCATGTAAAGACCCTAGAAAACATTCCAACCTTAAGGTACTAAATTTGGGATGGTTTTACCATGTTTTGGAATTCAACCATTAAAACTAGCTCGACAGTCCAAGTCACAGCAATTTTCCCCCAACTCTTCATCCAGTGTTTAATTGCTGATTTTTTATGCCCATAGACCTCCATGAACACAAATATTAGTTTTTTAATCCTTCCCAACTCCCTGATCTAGTTTGTATATGCGGATGTACCAAGGAAGCATTGCGATAGGCTTCAGCGGTAACTGATGTCCGAAACATAAATGGTCTCTATGCTTTGTACAAAGGATCCTAAAATTTTCCCTCTGTCTAAATTGTTGTTGCACACTCTCCCATACAAATTCCAGAACCTAATCTCATTCCTACCATCCTCATTCAGAGTTTCAGTCCCCGTCACTTACATGTTGCTCAGTTTGAGAAATGGCCTTAAAAATTACTAGCAAAATCTTGTTAAAAATTTGAGTGGAAGTTAATATCTTGGTCAGATCTTGGCTAGGATATTACAATGATGCTAGGAAATAAGATTTCAACTAGGAGCCTATACTTTTCAGAGGAATACAAAGCAACTTGAAGGATTCTTACTAATTCAAACATTATTTTCAAAGAAGCATATGAAGAATGTTTGATTTTGTTGTTTTTATTTCTTAGTTTTTTGCATTTAGAGTGTTTTGTTTGTAATGAGTTTTGATTTCAGTATTGCAAGTCTTAAGTGGGGATGTTAAAATATAAGGCTTACATATCTAATAAAGTTACCTTAGTGGCTTAGGCTATAAAAGTTAGGGTTTCTAATTATTATTAGTTTTTAGGATTTTGGAAAATTAAGGCCTCTCGAACTCTATATAAGGTAAATCTTATTGTAATAGTGTAAGTGTTCCTGTAATATGATATTGTGTTACTATGGGTATCTCTATCTCAATTGTATTTAGGGTTTCAAGATTTAATTAATTAGCTTCTTGGTATATCAACTTCAATTAACCACTGCTTGATATGTTCAAAACCTAGAGCATATTGGAGGAAACTTTCTACATGGGGTTCCTCCACAAGTTTCTCATAAACCCAGATATCCATATTAAATGCAATTATCAGTTGTAAGTATGAGAGCTAGGGTTTTAAAACAAAAATAAGAGGAACTTAAATTCAATGGACTTTCATTGTTTCACTAGGGTTTGATGTCAAACTTCCTTAACACTACACAAAATTGCTATTATAACCCATTTCAAAAATGCCTCTACTACTTTACTTCTGATGGTAGTGATGCTACTGCAATATGGTTCCCAAGCGAAGAAAAAATAGCAGCACATGATTATATGCTAAAAAAATATTCCACGTGCCGAAATTGTTCCCTGAATACCACTTGATAGGTACAACATCCACCAAGAGTCGTATACCATCAAATATCATTGAGATATGCATAATGGAAATCAAGAAAATTTATATTAGGCATCCTATTTGATATTTCATTGAGCACTCTACTAACGACTTCAAGGGTGCAACCTTCAAATAGTGTCAAAGACAACATATTATAATCAATAATCCAAGATGACTTCTAGTACTAGCACAACTTTAACATAAGATGACCATAACCTGGATAATCCTCAATGAGAAGCTCTCATATATCCATGGTTAATGGATCTTCCTTTTTGGGTGGTTTTTGGGGCTCTAACTTGAAATGGTTATAAATTTTGTGATACTTCTTGAAATCGCTATTATAAATCCCAATTCAAAAATGATGCTACAACTATGCTTCTAATGGCACTAATTCAGCTGCAATCTAGTCCATAAGCATAGGAAATCCTACAGCAAGATACTTGTTCATTATGCCTTACAAGTTGCAACTTAAAATTGTTGCAACTTCCTCCATAAAAATTAGGATCATTATTACAACCCCAAATCGAAAAATGTCACCACTCCTATACTTTTAATGGCACTAGTGTAACTATTATTTGGGTTCCAAGCAAAGAGAAAACCACATGTCTAGATAATTGGCAAAAGAAAATTTAGACAAAAGAAAAATAAAAAATAAAAAAAACCTTCCACTTTGCTCTAATTGTTGCTCCAATACCACTTGTTAAGATCCAAAGTGCATAATAATAAAAATAATAATAATAACAATAAATTCAATTCGAAGCTATAAGATTTATATTTTCCACCCTATTCTTGAGAAGGAATCTCTCATAGCCATTTTTAGGGGGGAAACCTCCAATACAAATGCCAAAGCCCTATAGATAAGCATTCCATGATAACATAATGAGTCCATCCTTATCTATAGATAGCCAAGCTACCCTAACCCTAATCCACCACTATGAAGATAAGGGAAACACTCTTAACCACGCTGAGGGGGAAACCTTTGTACAAACACAAAATCCCAATAGATAAAAATTCCATGATTACATGAGGACTCCATCCTTATCTATAGAAAGTAAATCCAACCTAACCCTAAGGGGTAACTCTACTAACCAATTCAAGGGAGCAACCTCTAATACAAATGGCAAAACCCAATAGATAAACATTCCATGACTATACTAGGACACCTTTATTTATAGTTAGCCAACCCAGCCCAACCCTAATCCATGACCTCATTTAATGACTATCCTAGTAGGCCTTATTTATAAATAATATAATGTATCTATATTAATGACTCGTCCACATTACATTAATTGGCTATCATTCATATCCTCACATTAATTGTAATGGGGCTTTGGACAATTGTTACATCACAAGGTAGGATCTTAACATACATATGTAGTTTTGTGTCATCCTTCACACATTTCTAAGCATTGTTTGCTCCCAAAATTAGCTAGACTTGAGAAGGGCAATTGGTCGATTCGATTTGAGAACTCGACAGTTTAGGAATATTTTATGAGAAATTGATCACAATAGTTGACAATATGGAATCAACAATGTGGACATGGAATCAAGCCAATTTACACTTGTCCTATTTGGCATCATTACTTTCACGATAGAATGGATCTTTTGAGGGTAAATCAATCCTATTCTAAATGCATTCGTCAGCATGGTCTCTAAGAGTTTGAAAAGAGAAACTACCTTTAAATGTATAGAAGCCATTGCTTCCATTTAGAATGATATATGTGAATTGTTTATTGCAATTAAAATCTCCAATGTTGCAATGCTAAACTTGAATGATTGATATGCATAAAAGAATATCTCCAACTCAAGTTGTTGAAAAGAACCATGGATAGTTGTTTTGGAACAACCTGCATCAAGCATGTCCATGGATAGTTGCTTTGGAACAACCTGCATCAAGCATGTCCCTTGTAGTTCAATTGACCTAATCCTCAACTCAATAGACACAAGTTTGGTGGGTGAGTCTATTAAAGATTTAGATGGGAGTGTAAGACACATTCTTGAAGCTTAGCATACTATGAGATTCCAATGTATAGATGGTTGTGTTGCTATTAAAAGCCAACTACACATGGTGAAGCCCACATTATAATTCAAAGAAACACACAGTGAAGCCCACATTGCAATTAAAATCCAACTACACATGGTGATTCTTGAAGCTTAACATACAACATGGTTCCAGTTCAACATGTCTATATCGCAATTAAAATCCAACTGCACACAATGAATGCCCTTAAGCTTACATATGCATGGGAATGTGCAACAAGGAAACCATGAAATGGGGAACTGCTATATGAAAATGGTGTATTTTAAATTCAAAACTTGAATCCCATAATCTATGACATCCCAACATAAGCTAGCCAGGCAAGGCACAAAATAAGCAAAGGTCCAACAACTATAAAACCTAACCTTTATTCATTGAGTTCAATAGCTTTTAGTTTTTGAATTAGTATCCTTGTTATTTTAGATTTAATTTATTTAAAAAGGTTTGTAAACTAAGTCCTTTTTTGTTATATAGTGTTTATAATGTTAAGTGCTAAAGTCTATGAACATCACTTAATATTCTAGGTGGCTACAATTTGCCTATTGTTTTTGGTTGCAAGAAAGTATAGAACTCTCAAAACATAAACTAGCAATTACATAGAAAGTTGTTATTTGTTATTTGTATTTTATACCATATCTATGAGATAACTTATATTACATAATCAATATCAACGTTTCATCTCACAACATATTTCCTTAAACTAAAAAGGTGAAAAGACACAATTGGGATTGAAATCCTCATAAATTGGTGTTGAAATGAAGCACACAATTCTCTCGTTATCTACTGAGTTTGAGATGTGTGTCCAATCCCTATTTCAACCAACTAAAGATAAAGGCTAAAACCATATATGATATACTCATTAACATGGTATTATCCTAGTCACACAACTTTGTTATGAATGAATTCCAATCATTTCAACCCATAGACTTTGTATTATAACCAGGAAGAGAGTGTTGTAAAGAGGCAACCATTGAACCAATGGGCAATTAATTAATATTGATACGCACGTGGCATATTACATGATAGGAAACACTAATATCACAAATTCCCTAATCGACCACTCAAATGTTGCCTAAGAGCAATATGTGTCCATTGACACCCCCAAAAAGGCAAGGCGGACGCAACAACCCATGGGGTTTAAGTCAATCGAATTATATATCATTGCATCCAACTGTAAATCATCTGCCCCAATAATAGGATAAAGTATTTCTATACATATTCATTATTGTTATAAATATCTCTAGCCTCTTATACCCTAATCTCACTCTTCATCTTATTCAAATATTTGTTGAGACTTGTTAGCATAACAATAGTAACAATGAAGACTAATTCCTTTGTTATGGAAATCATTTTGGTGTTTTATTTCACTAGTTTGCTCTTTCTTAACTCATTTCAGATTTCACTCTACGTCTGGACTAAAATCATAAGAGAAGCAACAACATCGTTACTGCTATATATATATATCCTCCTATACCCCAATCTCACTCTTCATCTAATTCAAATATATATGTTGAGACTTGTTAGCATAGCAATAGTAGAACTGAGGACTAATTCCTTTGTTATGGGAATCATTTTGGTATTTCATTTCACTTGTTTGCTCTTTCTTAACTCCAATTTTCACTCTACCTCTTGACTATCATAAGAGAAGCAACAACAATAGCACCAACTCAAATTGAAATGGAAAACATGCAAATGCATGGTATTTATTTTCATGTTTCAAACTTTTTTTAATTTAATGTATTACATCTAATATGTGTAAGTGATGTTCATATATTATTACACTGATAGGTGTTTAGATATTATCTGAGATTTTGGACTTCCTTGAGTGAATCAACAAGATTAACCCGAGTGTAACAAGTGTACTATGGGAATTCATTTCATGGTCGTCGTATCTTGTTATGCTCAAATACATTGTGATTAAGATTTAAATAAGATTTAGTTACATTGTTCATTAAGAAAAGGGGTATGATTATTAAATACTATTTCTTTTTAAGTGGTTGGCTAGGCCTATCAGTGTTCACTGGCCACTTTACTTGTGGATGTGCTAGTTAAAAGTTATGTTTTAAACATTAGTGCCCCTGGGCCTATGGCTATAATAGATACAAGTCGTCAACCACCAGCTATCAATGGCGTTGATGATAACAATGAAGTGCTGATGTTATGTTTTGATCTTCTTGGAATCATGTTGCAAAAAATGCAACACCAAGAATCCTCCAACAAAATCAGTATGAACACCAATCAAATGGAAAACCTAATAAATAAATGAGGCTGGCAATTTTGATGTTTTAGTCGCTTGTTATCTTTATAATAACAAGATATTTAGCATATCATATATATAATTTCATTAACCATAAATGCATTTATAATTATCATTTTCATTTTTTCTTATTTTCATTACTTTTCTAGTTAAACTGTGTCAACTCACGATACTTCAAAAATAGGTGTTTATCTCTTATTCTTATTGATCAATTTTTTCACTTGTTTAAGAGTAATTCTATGCCATTAGCCTTGCTCAAAGAACTATAAAGCTCTTTCTTGAATTGCGGCCTAGGGAATCTGGTTGCGCTGCCTAGGAATGCAAAGATATTTGAGGGATACTCTTCCTCAACAATGTACCATTCAAGGTTTAAATTGTTGAATTTTGTACCTAAGAAAGTGTTCCCCTAGGTGACTTTTGCCTAGTCACTTAAAAGGGGAAATAAAGGGACCCTTGCATTAAATGACTTGAGAGGAGCTTTTAATTTGACTTTAGGGATTAAAGTCACTTTTTGATAAATTTAAGTGAGGTGAGTGAATTTAATTTTTATGAGATTTAAATGAGCATTTAATCTCATCCACTCATCTGATCCAATCTCAGCCATTGGATTAGACGTCTTTTCATTCACCCTAGGGTTTAGACAAAAAGAGCAAGGGAAGGCATTCACTTTCACTTTTTGCTGAAGAAAAGTGGAGAAGAGAGCAAGAGAAAAAAAGGGTACAAATTTCGAGGTAGCCATTTCTGGAATTTTTCAGAGGGCACAAAAATCGAGGCACTTATTTAGCATTGAATGAGTGGCACAAAATTCGAGGAAGGACAGCAAACCGTACAACGTTAATCTGGGCACAGTTTTTGAGGACAGATCTAGGCACAATTTTCGAGGACAGTTCTGGCACATTTCTCGATAACAACAACACGATTTTCAAGGAGGTTCTGGGCACATTTCTCGAGAACAGTGGCATAGATTTCGAGGCTGGAAAACTAGGCCCAAATCCTAAGAATTGCAAGCACAGATTTTGAGACCGTACAGTGGCACAAATCCCGAGGCAACAATTTATTACAGAACATAATTTGAGGAAGGTACAGGCAGGCCGTACTATCCTTTCTGGCACGAATTTCGAGGCACTGTTTTACACTGAAATCGAGGCAGCTTCTTGGTTGGAAAATTAATGGTTGAGATAAGTGATTTTCACTGTAATTTTTTGTACTAAAATTTCTCTGAAGAAATAAATACTCTCTCTCTCTCGCAGGTTTTCCCTTGGGGTTTTTCCTGGGCTATTGGCCAAAAATTTCTGAGTCTAAAAATTTTTATGGTGTGCATGACTATTTAATTTTCTGCCTGTATTATTGAGTTTTAACTGTGTTTTTGAAGTTTGAAAATTACATGTCATTTCTAGCCATTAAAAAAAACTAGGTTGGGCATTAAACAATGGCAAGTTAACTTGAAAACCGGGTTGGGTTAAAATCTAAGAAAACTTTCATGGTATCAGAGCTTGGGGGCAGAAAACTAAATTTATTTCAGACAATCAGTGATTTCTTTTGTCAGTGAGCAGCACCTTGTTGAGTTGGCAGTGAGATGGCTACAGGACTTAGGTTGGAGGATAGGCTAGATGGGACGGGGAATTTTGTTCCATGGAAGGCTAGGATAATGCTGATTTTGGAAGAGAATGAATTATGGGATGAAGTGGTAAACAGTACAACAACAAACCCTATAGTAGTTCCAGCTTCCACAGATGCAGTAGCATTATCAACTTTGAACAAGAAAGACTGTAAGGCTAGGAGAATTGTTTTAGATGCAGTTAAAGACCACATCATTCCACATATTTCAGGAAAAGACCGTGCATTTAAAATGTGGGAAGCCTTGATTAGTTTATACCATAGCACTAATGAGAACCTGAAGATGCTTCTAAGAGAGAAGCTGAAGGGTATAAAGATGAACAATGGAGAGGCAGTGACATCTTACCTTACCAGGATATCTCAGGTTAGAGATGAGCTAGCAGCAGTTGGGGAGGTAATTACAGCTACTGAGCTTGTGCGTACAGCAGTGAATGGGGCTTCCAAGCCTTGGGGTGCTTTTGTGCAGGCTATAGTCGGAAGGGAGAACTTACCTCCTGGGATAGACTGTGGGATGATTTTGTACAGAAGAAGACCAGGAGAGGTCTTGTGCAAGGAAGCTCTTCACAGGGTAGAGAGGATGAGGAGAATGTGGCATTGACTACAAAAGGAAAGAAAAAGAAGAAGGGTCCCAAGCAGGGTGGGGCCAAGCAGCAGCAGCAACAGGGTGGGCAAAAGAAAGACTTAAGCAAAGTCAAGTGCTTTGCTTGTCAGGGATTTGGGCACTATGATTCACAGTGTCCAAAGAAGAAGAAGAAGCAGCAGACAGCAGCCTCGACTGAAGTTGATGATTTTGGAGAGAGATTTCAGAGAGAGTTTTCTCTTTGTGCTGGACATGTTGAGAGAGAGAGCCTCTATTGTCACCAGCACTGATTTGGATATTGAGATGGAGTATTCTTTGTTGACTGGCCATCAGATGGGTGCTTCCTCCACTGGCACTTGGTATATTGATAGCGGAGCTTCGAGTCACATGACAAGTGCTCAAGAGATGTTCTCTGAGCTTTCACAGACAGGTGTAGATGTGGAGGTTGTACTGCGAGATGACACCATTGTCAGAGCAGTTGGTCGTGGGACCATTACCTTTCAGAGGGAGTCCATGAGTCCTATGATTTTGAGGGATGTGTTGTTTGTCCCTGGGCTGAAAAAGAACTTGGTATTGGTTTCTACTATTGAGGATATGGGTCTTGGGGTTTGTTTCGTGAATGGACATGTTGGTATATTCCCCAAGACTGCGGGATCATCCACCTCTTTGGACATTGGGGTTAGATGCGGGAAACTATACAAGCTCTTATTTCAGCCTCAGCGTGCGTTGGCACACAGCAGCAGCAGTGAGCTTTGCAAGCTATGGCATCGGAGGATGGCCCATTTGCATCATCCAGCTTTGAGATTGTTGAGGAGTATGGTTACAAGTTTTTACCAGAGTTCAGCATAGAGCATAGTGATGTATGCAGGGGGTGTGCTTTGGGAAAGTACACCAAGACTGCTTTTCCAAGCAGTGACAGCACTTCAGCAGGGGTACTTGATTTGATCCATATAGATATATGTGGTCCTATGTCATATGTTTCCCTGACAGGTTTTGAGTATTATGTGACCTTCATTTATGACTATTCCAGGAAGACCTGGATCTACTTCTTGAGGAGCAAGAAGTCACCTGTAGTCTTGAGAATCTTCCAAGAGTTCAAAGCTCTTGTGGAGAATTAGACAGGGAGGAGGAGGAGGATCCTGAGATTGGACAATGGGGGTGAGTATACCTCCAATGAGTTCGATGAGTTTTGCATGCAAGAGGGCCTACAGAGACATTTGACAGTTCCATATACTCCTGAGAGAATGGAGTGGCTGAAAGGAAGAACAGAGCTATTGTAGGAGCAGCGAGAGCTATGCTTCACGATTAGAGTCTTCCTTTCTTTCTTTGGGCAGAGGCTTGCAATATAGCTGTTTACCTTCAGAACAAGAGTCCCCGCCGTGCCTTGGGAAGGAAGACTCCTGAGGAGATGTTCATAGGAAAAAAGCCTGAGGTTGGCCATTTTCGCATATTTGGTTGCTTGACTTACTCTCATGTCCCTTCAGAGAAGAGGACAAAGTTAGACCCCACTACAGAGAGAAGCATCTTTGTGGGCTAAGATGTTCATAGGAAAAAAGCCTGAGGTTGGCCATTTTCGCATATTTGGTTGTTTGACTTACTCTCATGTCCCTTCAGAGAAGAGGACAAAGTTAGACCCCACTACAGAGAGAGGCATCTTTGTGGGCTATGATGAGACTTCGAAGGCTTTCCGCATTTATCTTCCTGCACTCAGGAAAGTTGTTGTAAGGCGAGAGGTGAGATTTGAGGAGGAGAGAGCCTTCAGGAAGTCTAGAGAGTTGGAGTATGAGGAGCCACAAGTTTCCACACCTCAGGTGACACAGGGATCTTCAGTTCAAAGTATTGGATCATAGGTTTCCGGAGTGACTGGACCACAGGTTACAGGCACATGTTCTACAGGTACAGTGGTACAGCCAGCAGGTATTTCGGGGACAGGTTTTGGATCTCAGGTTATGGGTTCACCAGTGACTAGTTCACCAGCTACTGGTCCACATGTTGCTGGGCCATCTGCTTTTGGCAATTCTTCAGATGAGGATAGACCAGTTTGGGAGGAACCTTCAAGGAAGAGGAAGCCTAAATGGCTTTGTGATACATTGAAGGAAGCAGAGTCATTTGGTAGGCCCTAGGAGCCCATTCGAACAGTTGTGATGCCTGGCAGATTGGGTTTGGCATTAGTTGCTAGTCACTTTGTGAGTCGGAGCCTTCTACTTTTGAGGAGGCCTCTCAGCATCGGGTTTGGAGAGATGCCATGATGGAAGAGTACCATTCCATCATGAAGAATGATGCATGGGAGATTGTACCGAGACTAGAGGGGAAGTCAATGGTGACTTCCAAGTGGATTTACAAGGTAAAGCATGCTACAAATGGCAGTGTGGAGAAGTTCAAGGCTCGTTTTGTGGCACAGGGGTTTTCACAAGTAGAGGGAGTTGATTATGATGAGACCTTTGCGTTGGTTGCACGATATTCTTCCATTAGAGCAGTGATTTCCATGGAAGCAGAGATGGGTTGGAGGATCCACCAGATGGATGTGAAGACCGCATTTCTCAATGGTCTTCTACAGGAGAGAGGTTTATTTGGAGCAGCCGCAGGGATTTGAGATTCATGGGAGAGATTCTCATGTGTGCAGGCTGAAGAAGGCCTTGTATGGTCTGAAGCAAGCTCCTCGAGCCTGGTATTCCACAATTGATGCTTATTTGATGTCAATGGGATTTTCGAAGAGTGAGGCAGATCCCAATCTTACTTCATTATGATTGACGGGGATCCACTCATTCTTTTATTGTACGTTGATGATTTGTTTATCACTGGGGAGGAGCGTCTCATTGCAGCTTGCAAGAGAGATCTTGCTACAGAGTATGAGATGACAGATATTGGGTTGATGCACTATTATTTGGGGATGGAGGTTTGGCAAGAGCCTGGTCATATTTTCCTGGGACAAGGAAAGTATGCTACTGATATTCTAAGGAGATTTCAGATGGATGATTGCAAGCCCATGTCCACGCCTATGATTACCAACTAGAAGGAGCTTCATGCTTCTGGGGGAGAGTTGGTAGATCCTACATTATATCGTCAGTTCATTGGTTCATTGATGTATCTGGTCAAGACCAGGCCAGACTTATGTTTTGCGGTGAACACTCTCAGTCAGTTCATGGTGGCGCCTAGGAGAGTGCATTGGACAGCCGCGAAACATGTGTTGAGATACCTTACAAGGACAGTGGATTTTGGTTTGGACTACAGGGATTCGGGTAGTGTAAGTTTGGTTGGCTTCACGAATTCAGATTGGGCAGGCAGTGTGATGGATCGGAGGAGCACTTCCGGTTGTTGTTTCAGTTTGGGCTTGGCAGTAATGTCGTGGTTCAGTCGGAAGCAAAAGTCCTTTGCTTTGAGTTCTGCTGAAGCTGAGTACATGGCAGCCAGTCAGACTAGTTGTGAGGCACTGTGGCTTCGCAAGTTGTTGGTAGATTTATTTGATCAGGAGCTGAAGCCCACTGTGATTAACTGTGACAATCAGAGTTGCATCCAGCTATCTGAGAATCCAATTTTTCACGACAGATCTAAGCACATAGAGATAAGATACCACTTCATCCGAGACTATGTTCAGAGAGGAGCTGTGGAGTTACAGTACATTTCCACTGATGAGCAGGTTGCAGACATTCTGACGAAATCCTTGGCGCGGGGCAAGTTTGTCTTCTTCAAGGACAAGTTGGGAGTGGTACAGAACACCTTCCTCGGTAAGAAGGGTGTTGAATTTTGTACCTAGGAAAGTGTTCCCCTAAGTGACTTTTGTCTTAGTTACTTAAAAGGGAAATAAAGAGACCCTTGCATTAAATGACTTGAGAGGAGCTTTTAATTTGACTTTAGAGATTAAAGTCACTTTTTGATAAATTTAAGTGAGGTGAGTGAATTTAATTTTTATGAGATTTAAATGAGCATTTAATCTCATCCACTCATTTGATCCAATCTCAGCCATTGGATTAGATGCATTTTCATTCACCCTAAGGTTTAGACAAAAAGAGCAAGAGAAGGCATTCACTTTCACTTTTTGCTGAAGAAGAGTGGAGAAGAGAGCAAGAGAAAAAGGGCACAAATTTCAAGACAGACATTTCTGGAAGTTTTCAAAGGGCACAGAAATCGAGGCACTTATTTAGCATTGAATGAGTGGCACAGAATTCGAGGAAGGACAACAAACCGTACGGCATTAATCTGGGCACAATTTTTTAGGACAGATCGGAGCACAATTTTCGAGGACAGTTCTGGGCACATTTCTTGAGAACAGCAACACAATTTTCAAGGAGGTTTTGGGCACATTTCCCGATAACAGCAGCACAAATTTCGAGACCGTACAATGGCACAAATCTCAAGGCAACAATTTATTACAGCACAAAATTCGAGGAAGGTACAGGCAGGTCGTACTATCCTTTCTGGCACAAATTTCGAGGCACTGTTTTACACAAAAATCGAGGCAACAAATTTCAAGGCAGCTTCTAGGTTGGAAAATTAATGGTTGAGATAAGTGATTTCGACTGTAATTTTCTATACTGAAATTTCTCTGAAGAAATAAATATTTTCTCTCTGACAGGTTTTCCCTTGGGGGGTTTTCCTGGGCTATTAGCCAAAAATTTCTGGGTCTGAAAATTTTTATGGTGTGCATGAATATTTAATTTTCTGCCTGTATTATTGAGTTTTAATTGTGCTTTTGAAGTTTGAAAATTACATGTCATTTCCAGCCATTAACAAAAACAGGGTTGGGCATTAAACAATGGCAAGCTGACTTAAAAACCGGGTTGGGCTAAAATCTCAAAAAACTTTCATAAATATCATTAGCTCTTTCATTGAAAGTAAACCTATTAAGGTCCCAACATAGAGTGGCAGATTTTACTGACAAAAGGAGGCCCTAAGTTTATTTGATGAAGCCTCTCAAAAGTATTCTCCTATGGGAGGAGCAAGGGGCGTACTTCACTTATCCGGCTCACATTGTTTAAGGTCTAACTCCGGCTAGAGCATGTGGTTCCAATAACTTCTAGGAACTCATGGCTTTAAAACGTATACCGACATTGGCCTCAGAACAAGGTGTAACTCACAGGTTTTGGAGATTCTCTACTGATAATCAAAATGGATGAGGAAGTAGTTAATTTAAGGAATTTTACTTTACAGCCACTGTTTACTTAAGTCTGGGCCTTCAGGCAGGGTTAGCCTCTAATTCTTCTGAGCGTATTTACCTATGTAACGTGGGAACCGCTCCCGGCTTTTAAGAAACTCATTCCCGAAGTTCCAACATTCCAAGGAACTTGGGAGCTTGTGGGGAACTTTCCAAATCCAGCGAGAACCATTCCAAATGCTTGGGAACTTACAGGGAACTTTTACCCTCTAAAATCGGGAACTTGGGGACTATTTACAAGGAGGAACTAATGGATTATCAAAAGAGGGTCATGGACTTCAGAGAGGACCACGCTCGACTACCCTCAGAATTGTCTCATGCTTCTTTTCTATAACGGTTTTCTGATACTTTTATATGGAAAAACTCAGTTACTGTTTTTGGTGGTTGGTTGTATAAAGTGGAAATTACATTGTTATTATGTGTCCCTGCAGCATTAGATCAGACTGTATGTGATCACCAGGGATATATTTTTTGTAAAATGCTGGAACTGTATGATAGTATACTTGGGACTGTTTTCGAAGGAAATAATCATATCAACCTGTTGGACCTGAGAGGTGGTCTTTTTTCTAATGCTCAAAGCATCTACTGTATGTAGTTTTTCTTATATAAAATGAAATTACGAAAAATAAATTCTGCAGAAAAATATAGAGCGACCACCTGTTGGACCTAGAAGGTAGTTTTTTTTTAAATGCTCAAAGCATCTGCTGTGTTTAGTTTTATTTTATATGAAATAAAATTACAATTGTTTTGCCTGAATAGGCTTTGTGAGCATGATGCAATTGCATTGAGAATAGCCTGAATTTGCAAAATCTAAGCAACATATTTAAAGCTTGAAACTACTGATATTCAATCATGTATTTTTCTCACCTTGAGTCGTTTCTGAAATCTCTAATGGATTGCTTGAACAGTCTTTTATGAACATGATGCAATTCCATTAAGAATACTCTCAATTTGAAATCTAAGAAAAACATTTAGGTTGCAATCAGTGAAGATGTAGTTTTGTCACCTTCAGTAATTTCTTGAATCTCTTAGAATTTCAAATCTTCTAGCATAGAAACAAAAGAGAAAGTTCACGAAATGAAGTTGAACACGGGAGAAATTTCTTGTGGATGTAAGATATATGCCGAGAGCCACATATAAAGAGACTCACCAAAAAACAGAAAGTTATAGAGTACCAATCCAGATAACCTACACAAGTGGAATTGTATTGTTCCAAGTAGTAAATGAAATTCCAAGAGAAAATTGATATCTCGGAAATAAACCCCCCGTACCAGAGAATCATGAATCAGGAAGAAATATCAACGTACTATGAAGATTCACTTCACTGATGGACTTTTAACAATAAAAAGATAAAAATAATTATTTTATTATTGAAAAATCCAACCCATACAAATCTTCTTGCATATAAAAAAATAAGAGAAAATTCATGAAAGCACCTAAGAAAGTTCTTCTGCATGTAAGATGCATGCATAGAGCAACATATATAGAGATTCATGAAGAAAAAAGAGGGTAACTAACGTACCAATCCAGATAACTTACACAACTGGATTGTACGAGGAAACTGAGATCTACATAAGAAACTCCCCAAACAGCGCAATCATCAATCAGGAAGAAAGATCAACGTAATATGAAGATTCAATGCATGCTTTGCCCTTCACTGTTGGACTTCTAACAATATACACGAGACGAAAGATAAATAAAAAAACAAAAAATATGTATATTATTGAAAAATCCGATCGATACAAGAGGGAGATCCCCTTGTATGTTCATTCATGAGGTGGCTTAAAATACAGAACTCACCTAACTATTCTTAACTGATAGCACTTTATTATATTAACTCTTTAATCTCAACGTTAACATATTGTGACTATGACTATATTTATTATTACATCAACTATAGTACTGGATTGTTATTACTCCAATATTCACCATTGTAATCTAATCATCTATGGATACAAATATAAAGCATTCTTATGGCTTTTCATCAAATGCAAATACCTTCATATACAGTGTTGTAAAATGACCAAATTGGCATATGAGACCCCCATTGCTGGGGCATAACCCACAATACTCACTTATGTTTCAACCTCTTTAACATTGTTAAGTAAATACTGGACTCCTAATCTATATAGAGGACAGCTCAGAGTTTAAGGTATGCAATCCTCAAATCTCCCACTAGGTTATCACTCGAGGGAATGCCAACTTTAAGAATTTAAGCCGATGATATATAAATCCTCATAAACTGGTGTATAAATATAAAATGCAACAAAATGTAAGTGAAAGAATCAACTAAAATTACCACCAAATTAATTGCTTGGATAGTCTTTCATGAACATGATGCAATTCCATTGAGAATACCCTGAATTTCCAAAATCGAAGCCAAATATTTAATGCTTGAAACTAGTGATATTCAATGATGTATTTACCTCACCTTGAATCATTTCCGAAATCTCTAATGTATTGCTTGATCAGTCCTTTATGAACATGATGCAATTCCATTGAAAATACTATCAATTTGCAAATCTAAGCAAAATATTTGAAGGTTGCAATCAGTGAAGATCTTTTCTTACCTTGAGTTATGTCTCAAATGTCTTTTAGAATTTCAAAAAAATTAGCATAGAAAGGAATATATGAAAATTCACAAAATCAAATCAAGCATTAGAAAACTTCCAGATAACCTAAACAACTGAGATTGTATAATTCTACCTGGTATTAATGAAATTTCCAAGAGAATATTGAGATCTCCAATTGAAACCCCCCAAACTGCGGAATCATCAGTCAGGAAGAAAGATAAACATACTATGAAGATTCAGTGCATGCTCTGCTCTTCATAATATACAAGTGAAAAAAATGAGAATTATTTTATTATTTAAAAATCCGACCATACAAGAGGGAGATCCCCTAGTATGTTTATTCACGAGGTGGCTTATGATACATGACTCACCCAACTATTTTTAACTAATGGCACTTTATTATATTAACACTTTATTAATGTCATATTAACATATTGTGACTATATTACATCAAACTAGAGTATCGGAGTGTTCATATTCCAACAATCACCATTATAATTATATATGGATACCAATATAAAACATTCTTATGGCAATTCACCAAATGCAAATACCTTCATCTACAAAGAGTATCGGAGTGTTCATATTCCAACAATCACCATTATAATTATATATGGATACCAATATAAAACATTCTTATGGAAATTCACCAAATGCAAATACCTTCATCTACAAAGAGTTCTAAAATGTCCAATAGTAAAGGGCAAAGGCAATCTTTTAGGTCACGACCCTAGCTAGCCTGCCAGAGTTGGCATATGAGACCCCCATTGCTAGGGCACGACCCACCCTACCCCCTTAGGTTTCAACCTCTTAACATTGCTAGTGTCAAACTGAGCTTCCCAATCTATATAGAGGGCAGCTCAGAGTATCAGGTATGTAACCCTCAAATCTCCTATTAGGTTATCACTCAAAAGAATGCCAAATTGAAGCATTTAAGCTGATAATAAATACACAAGCATTCAAATTAAAAGATGAGTACTTCTAATGACATGAAGATCATAATATAGTAGTTAAAACAACAACTTTGCTTTTAAAATAAAACTATAGTTAAAAACAAGCTGTCAACCCACTGTCTTGAAACCCTCCTGCTCATTAACTGTATGAGTTATATAAAGTCATACCAGCAAACTGATGTCCATCTTTCTCAATATGTTGATTGGGTATTATACCAAGCAACCTCGATAAAATCTGCCTTACTACACTGAAATTTTTGGACAACTAATCAATCGGCTAGATCCCAAGTTGTATCTCAGCAAAACTCTATAGACCCACTCTTCTAATGCTGGAAAATAAGAAATGCCTCCCTCTTAAATTTGAAGACAACTCAATCAAAACAAAAAAATACATATATCAGATTTAAGTTTTCGTATGAAAGCATCAAACTTTTACAAAAAGTTCTAGTCCACACCCCAGCATGCACAAGAACATGCATACAGTACTAATCTATCTGCAAACCTTCCAAAGAAGATGATACTTAAAGTAAAACAGAGCTTTCCAGAGCTCATCATTTGACAGCCAGAAACAGAGAAATGACACGTTATGGTTAAATTTTCATCTCAAAGACAAACCTCTGGCAAAATGAAGAATCCAAAAAAAACCTCCAAAGAATGCCATTAGGTTTTTCCCCAAGGTTACTCTGCATGAATTCTTCAACAATTATTCAGTTTTTTCGCGTGCCACGCGCGCCCGGTGTCTGATTTCTGCCTTTTTCCACTTTACAATGAGCTGAGATAATGTAATTAGTGTATTAATCTGCAAAACAACAAAATGATTCAATCTTTGTCATGACCTTCAAATATGGCTGCTTGGAAAAAGAGCACTTGATTTAGCATTTCTTAAGACTTGTTCTGCCCATGCATTTCATAAAACATACCAAGATTATTGTCGAAATGATTAGGAGAGGACCAGACCACAAATTTGACAGAAAAACTCCGTGCTTGTCAAAGTAGTCCTGTGTAGCAAACTTCTCCCAATTCCGTCCAAGATAGTAATTTATTTTTTCAGCAAAATAAACACCCAGAACTGCACACACATGCTTTGAAAACAAAATCAGGGAAAACATAATGTTAATTGAAAATGATGATCAATCTTTTATCATATCTTTGCTGGTAGAATAAGGCTTTCAAATTAACCACCAACATATTTCCACACAATTTTACACTAGAAAAGTGTAAAATAGACCACCACTTCAAAGAAAAAAGAAAAAAGGAACCAGGAACAAGGAAAAACACACTGTAATGAACAAAGAGGTTATACTAATTAAAAGAAAAAAAGATAGAAAAGTACCTTAAAACAGTATATATTTCTGTAGATAGAAATCAACAAATATGAGTGATTTCAAGTTTCAACAATGAAAGTGATATAAATGGTATCAAAAGGTCATACAAAATTACAAATAGAGAAGAACGACCCTTGAAACAAAAGTATGAAGAAGAAAACAGGATACTGTCTCCTTAGCAGCCAACTAGGCACTACTCAATTTAAGACCCTTCAGGTCTGCAGGTACATCAAAAAGTCCAGCAGCATAACTGTGCCCATAGACTTGAGTAGTGCCCATGATGTTATTGACAAATTCATAGCTCAAAGTGCTCCATGCATATTAACAATACGTTTGAGACATCTATTTAGCAAATTTAATTTCATCACACCAGCTAGAGAACTTAGAAAGCACCATGAAAATTGCAAGATCTTATGCTATAGAAGCACAAACAAAACAGTAACCCAAATAATCAGTGCTATGCTATGAAAGGTCACTGAGAACTCAGCCAAAAGGAAGAGATATAGGAAATCATGAATAAAAATGATATCTTCCAAGACTTGCAGGTCAAGTTGCAGGAGGCATAATACAATGTCATTGACATACAACCAGGATTAACACAAATAAACATCAAACCTATCAACACCCACACCACTACAAGATAGATGATAGTGACAGTCAGTTTCCACTATATATTATTTAAAATATATGTTCCTGTAGAGTGTTGCAAAAGTAGAAATTAAACTTTACTCCATAGTTTATATATTCTATTCCCCCAGAAGTTGTTCTCTTGGAGTAGTCTTTATGTGGTTTTGTAAGTTTGCTGTGGGAGCTGGTCCTCATCTTGCTGAAATGCCATGTGCAACCATTGACCTATCTCCACACAATTTCTATTCAGTGAAGAGGGTTAATAAAGTGAATGGCATACCCATAGGCAATTCAATCCCAAAACACTCGTGCAACTCTACACTCCTAGACCACATGCTTAACAATCTCTAGTTTGCAACAAGCCATAGAACAAATCTATTAGATTTGAGTTGTGGAGTTTTGCATTAACTGCTAATCCAAGCACTCTGGTCTTAAAGACTGAGTGGGTCAACGATCGCCAAGCTTACACATGACATCACAAAAAGATCCAGCACCTTTAGCAATCGCTTCAATGGTTCAAGCACAAAGATTGATCAAGGCTTCAAGGCAATTTGCTTTGCTGATCATGTGACTAGATAAGATAAGATAATTTTATTAATGTCCAACTAATGACCACAAAAGTAGGTCAATGGGACTGTGTAGAACCAAGGAACAATACAAAGTGGGAGCATAAAAGTAGCTCCTATAAAAAGATAAAAAGCAGAACTCAAAACAAACCCTACTTCGATATAAGAAGAGTTGATCTCAGAGAAAAATATATACAAGGAGAGATATGAAGAGAGCTGATCCAAAGAAGGGGAGTGGATCCACGAACTGTGATGCAAAAATGGTGATGGTGAAACTGTCATGGGCCACTGGAAGCACTAGAAACACTAGAAGCATCTCTCCTACCATCCGAGGCCGACTGAAGGAAACTCAAAATAGTACTCCGTCTAGAGGAAGAGCTAGAAGAAGAACTGCAATGAGTAATACGCCGCTGCCTGGAGGAGGGTACTTGATGCTGCAACCTAGAAGAAATTGTTCGTCTGACACGATGGGGCCGAGACTGTCCCCGTCGTTGGTGTTGGGTGGAGGTAGAGGTGGGTTGTCATGTCCTAACTGAGCAGTCAAGGTCCATACCACTATCTGTCTATCTCTTCGTGCCCATAGAGGAAGGAAGAACTAGAAAGAAGGATGTGATACTCTAAATGGACCCTGGTCCCGAAGAAGAATGTTGTTGAAGGATGAGGGACCGAAGCCGAAGGGCCTCCTGCAAGTACAAGGCTAGACATCTATGATCAGGGTATTTGAAGAATCTAGTCAAAGTCTGGAGCTCGCTAAGAAGAAAGTCCTTGAAAAGTCAAAGAAACCGCCCACGGATCTCGTAATAAATAGGACAGCAAAAGATGAAGTGCTCCTCGGTCTCAATCCCTCGAAGGTAACAAACCTGGTAGATTCTATCTAACCAATCGAGTTGGTGATCCGTCTCTATCCGAAGATGATGAGAACCCACTCTGAACTGGCCTAAAGTAATACGAAGAGCATCTGCCCAGTGGCGAAATGTGTAAGAGGGCCAACCAATGAGACCATCCCTCAAATCCAAGCAGTGCGTAGTATAGAAGACCATCTTGGGACGTAACCCCCCCGGAGGGTTGATCCAAGTGACCTGCACAAACTGTCTATAAATGTCATCTCTAATGATTATGTTCAGCTCCTGTCTAGTAGGTAAGAAGAAGCCAGGCGCATTCAAGGAATACCCAAAAGGAGGAAGTTGGTCCATCGCAATATTGACAAGATGCTAAAAGATCCGCAACACCCGTAAACCAACATCTAGAGCGACCCGAAGGGTTGGCTGAGGCGATGGCTTCTGCGGAGAGATAGGCCAAGTATGGGTATCGATCACACCCCTTCACCATGTTGGCAAAGCTTCAGAGACTGTGTAAGCGAGCGACAAGACTGAAAATAGCCTCAAGCAGAAAAGGTCGAGTGCCAAACTTTGCGAGCACAATGGACTGAGGTACTATTTGTTTACATCTGATGATGTGACAGAGGAGGAGGAGGATCTGTACTCTCCCTCTCTTAAGGCCCAATCACAGTCAAGTAGGCATGGCCCCCAAACCTTAGAGCCATAGAGATCTGTGGGTCGGATGAGAGCATCCATGAGAGACATCTTGGATAAGATGTCTTGAAAGTGGTGCCTGAAGCAGTGTCTCTCTAAAAGGGCTAGGGTGTTGTATCCTTTATTAACGCGGGGCTTAAGAGCATGTCGCAGGCTGAAACGAGGACCTATGAACTAAACCCACAAATAGATATAGGTGCTAGTGATCTCGACCTCTTCCCCTCTAAAGAATAAATGAAGATCAGTGAGTAGCTTCTTCGAACTGTTGAAGATCATAACCTTGGTTTTACCCAAGTTGATCGTCACCTAACGAAGATCACAAAAGAGGGCCAAGGCATCTAAATGTCTCTGCAAGCCCTCCATAGATGAGGCGAAGAGAACCACGTCATCAGCGAACAGCAGAATAGAAATCAATAGCTAGTGGAGAAGGCACCCATCGTCGTCCTGAATGTGCTCCTATAAGAAAGACTCAAGCTCATCAATGTAAATCATAAATAAAGTGGGGGAGAGTGGACACCCCTCCTTAACCCCAATGGTACTCCTGATGAAATCTAAAATCCCGTGGACCATGCAAAGACGGCCAAAGATTGACTCAATCTCATAATGGTAGTCAAAAGGGTCTCAGAAATGCCAATGTCTCGGAGTCTCTAGAACAAAGCCACTTTGGGGATAGAGTCGATCGCCTTCCGAAAGTCTACAAAGCAACAATAGACTTTCGAGGAGCGGTGATGTGCCTCCTCAATGATGGCACAAACCATAAGAATGTGATCAGTGGTCTGGTGTGTTGGTCTGTAGCCCGCCTACCCTCTGGCTCTAAGTTGTCTCCTCTCAAGCTCCCCAGAAAGTTGCATGTGGAGGATTGTAGCATATAGCTTAGAGAAAGTGTGGCCAACCATGATTGTTCTGTAGTTATTGGGATCGGTATTAGGTCCTAATTTATGGATCGGATGAATAATATGATGTGAGCACAATTCAAGAAAACAAGTACAAACCACATGGTTAAACAAATAAGCCAGGTGACAATCAAGTGCTCAAAGGCCATGTTTGAAGAGTTCAACCTAGAACCCTTCCTCATCTGCTGCTCTACTAGAACTCATGGCCCAAAAAGCCTCTTAGACATCATGAGGGGTGAAAAGATAACAAGAGGGGGGGAGGTAACTTGGATAAGGGGTTGCCCCGGGATATCATAGATGGAAAAGGTGTAGGAGAACATGGATTTCGGATCAAGATCAGGTGGGAGATGGGAGTGGCGAGGGAAGATGGTATGCATAAATGTTTAGGGGAATGAAGAAGGGAAGTACCCAACTCTCGCCGTCAACGAGAGATGAAGAGGCATTTCTTGTGGCGAAGGAGACGCCGATAGGAAACTTTGAGAGTTGGGTAGGAGGGGTGGCCATGGTTGAAAGCATGCCGAAGTTGAGTGTGGAGATTCCTGCAGTCATCATCATACCACTGGGTCATGGGGTAGCATCCAGGATTTTGGGGGAGGGGGGCGGATCGAGTAGAGTGTGGGTAGATTTGGGGGGCAATCTCCCAGATGATAAAAGAAAGACACATGTACTTGGCAGAGGCGGAATCAAGAGAAGCAAATTGAGATACGGAAAGGAGCGTCTAAAGAAGGGTGGAAGTAAAGGTGTCGAGGTCTCCCTCAGTAAAGAGAATATTAGTCTGAGGTGGACCCCAGGGTGGAGGATGGAGGCTCGGGGGTGGGGGGGGTGCCAATCTAGAGGGAGAAGGAGGAGAGCATGATCAGCAAGAGGGATGGGGGGTACAACAAAGTGATGAATGAAGGGGAGAAGGTCATGATTGGAAAGGACATAATCCACCACACTCTGACCACCACCATGAGGTTGACAAGTGAAAGAGTAGGAAGTCAAGAAGAAGGGGAGGCAATTAAGGATCATCTGGGGGACTTCCCTCCAAATCTACCCACCCAAGGATTCCAAGACAAGATAAGTCAAAAGAGAAGTAACTGGACAAATTATTGGAAAGCTATTGCAAGTTGTTCCAGGATGCACATGGATGGCTCCAAACTGCATAGTTAAGCACTTCATCGAACTATAACAAGAAGTTGGTCTAACAAACAAGGCACTACACAAGACTTGATTGTTAGAAAATGAAGTAATCAAGCGGTAAATTCAAGATTTGGTGGGCAAGGGCCACATTCAACCTAGCTTGTCACCTTGTGGATCAACCATTGTTTTAGTTTCAAAGGAGGGAACATAGAGAATGTGTGGACAATTAGCTTTTGAATAGAACCACCATTGAGAACCGATATCCATTTTTGTTCATTGATGGCCTTATAAGTCAAGGTCAAAGAGCTAAACATTTCAATAAGTTTGATTTAAAGCATGGTACCACTAGATCCATATCAAACTAGAAGGTATGTGGAAAACAACCTTTAAGAAGACCAAGGATTGTTTGAATGGTTGATGATGCATTTTGGTCTTACTAATGCCTCTTACACATTCATTTGGATGATGAACAAGTGCTTGGGCAATATCTTGACTCATTTGTGATACTAGTTTTAGTAAAACCTAGGCGAACCACTTGGATCAAGTATTCTCATCATTAAATGAAGAGAAACCACTTCTGAATATGCAAAGGTGTACATTCCAACAGATAAAACTCGTGTTATATTGAATTCCTTATGAACCAAGATGGACTCAACATTAATACAACAAAGATTTCAGCCATTATCAATTGGACCACATGTGCTTATTGATGTTGATCTATGGTCCCACATACACCTATTAATGATTCCATATGTTGGACATATGCTCCAGATGATGATTGATGCAGTTGGTCAGTTTTATTATTATTTCCAGATCATCATATTTTACACTGTCCAGGTATGGTGGACCCTACTGATGACCCCACAGGTTATCATGAGGTGTATGACTACTCATCTCTAGTGGATTTGGATCTTCTGGATCCATTGAGACACTTATCTTTCAATTCCGAGCACTCCTGGGTGTGAAATAGTAGCAGTTATCCACCTGTTGACCAGTTTGGGCATGTTGATCCAGCATCTCCAGCAGGAGCATTGGAGACAAGTCGTTGCCTAGGGCGCTATAAAGGAAGGGGGTGGTCCAGCCACTTGTTTTTACCATTATACCCCCCTTCCGGACATGATGGCACCTTTAGTTTGACAGCGTGGGCAACCTAGAGGCAGTTTTGGTCACTTTCAGGATTTTCAGGAGGATTAAAAAAATGGAATAAAAAGGTCATCAAGGAATTCGATTTGGGCAATTGAGGCAAGGTTTTGGCACTTGGTTTGCTCTAAGGTCATCCATGGTGTATCCCCCTTCTTCCAGATCAGTTTGCACCAGTCAGTGGGGTCCACATGGGCTACAGTAGCTCTTTTATTGTATTTCTCTCTCTGATGGTGGGGACAGGATTTGATCATTTGTATACTTGGACATGTCATAGACTCATATTTTATATTATTGTGCCATGAGGACATGCTAGTGAAGGGGATTAATACCTCCTAACCCCACCATGTGCTCCTAGTGACTTGTCTTGGTCTTATTGTTGTGGCACACATGTTAATAGCCACCCCCATGTATGACGTCACCCTCCATGGAGCTTTTTAGGCTATGACATCATCACTTAGTTGAGTGATCCATGTCTTATATTGTATTGGCTCATCTTAGCCGTTGATTAGATTGTTATATCTTTTGATCTCAACCACTAGTTTTCAAAAGTGGTTTAGGGTTTTGGTCTTCCTCCTATGAAAGGAGGAGACCCCTATTGTAAAAGCACCTTTGGGCTCTGGAAAACTTGGAATAAAATACTATTTTTGGAGATCTTCTTCTTGGCTTTGATTGGGTTGCTCTTGTACATGGTTATGCATCTCTTCTTTTAGACATCTTTGCTTGTAACAGGTGAAATCGACATCTACTGATAGAGGCCGAATTGACTGAAGCTAGTTGTGCGAATTGCTTGAAGGGAAGATTGTGGGGGTTGCTCGCATCCCCCTTGGGCAAGACGTTTTCATCTTGAGGGAGTTTCTCAATTGTGCTTTGTCCATTGATTACTTCTTTTGATATGACATGCTTAGATCTCATTGATTTGTAGATCAAATCTAACATTTTGTAGTTTGATTTACAGGTTGAATGGGGCATCTCTCCTCCTAGGGCTTGGACGCTTATGCTTGGATTCACTTGGAGCTAGCTTGGAATTGTAACTAAAGGCAAGAATCATCTATGTGCAAAGTAGCCGCAAGCTTTTGAGGTAAGATCTATAAGGTATGTATCCATTTCGCTTGTTCTCCATCCTATTGGTCACATAAACCCTTAAAATTCAAAACCCTCTTTTTCTATTTTTTTAGATCTACTTGGATCTAGCATGCTTTTGGGGATAAAACTTGAGACCCACCTCTATAGCATCCACGGCAATTCGGATCTATAGTTTGGTGGTGATTGGCTTTCATTTGACCCATTTCCCAAGGCATATTAGCCTCTCTAAGGGAAGTCGCACTTGATCTTGAAAACCCACCTTGACTATCCCAATCTATAATTTGGTGGACATCCGACTCCATTTGGCCCTTGATCTAAGGCACTAGTCATCCTTGGGGTAATTCGCACTCCTTGGGTAGGTGGCCTTTTGCTAGATCCCATTTGTGGGTATTGCTAATTCCTTCTCAAATCCATAGATCCATGCTATAGCATACCCATAGTACCATCTCACTTTGATTTTAACCTAGTGGGCCCCATTTGGACCATTTTCCACTTTTTAAGGGTGGGCCCCACTTGGATCCATAATTTTGGTACTAAATCTATCTAGATCTATTAATTCAACTTCAGAAGTGGCCTTAATCTATCATTGGTTGAACCATTTGTCACTCCCTAAGCCTCTTCAACCAAATCCTAACTCTTTGGGTCCACTAACTCATCCTAGATCTTGATCTTGTTTCATCTTGGTCTCCTACTCTTTCATCGTCATATTTCCCTAGGAGATCTAGATTGAGTTCGCTAGCCTTCATTGGCTAAGCTAGGGTCTCCCCCTTGGTCTTGCTTAGGCTTGATCTAAAGTGAAGAGTGCCTCGGTTATCGTGACACCCAGCTTGCATTGGGAACCGTGGCATCTCTTAGGTCACCTCTTTAGTTGTCCAACACCTCTACCATCCTAGATAGGATACCATTTAGGGACAACTACAAGTTGTGTGATAACAACTACCTAATATCTTTGCAACCCTATTGTAGTATTTGATACCTAGATTGAACTACAAGAATTGTGCACAACAACAATTCTATTAGACAATAAGGACGACAAAAACAACACCATCGTTATGCTATGCTTTCTAAGTCTGTCCGTAATAGTCAAATGCGAAAAAAACATAAATCCCTTCCCCATTTGGCCATAATAACTCTAGGGAATTCTCATGGGGTTTTCAAATTCTTGAGAGATATAGTGGGGGTTCAAGGCAGTGACAATAATCCTTTATTGATTTCACTAAATTTCGTACTAACCCAACTAGTTTTTTTGTATTTTATAGTTACTCGAGTCCCAGTGGAGCGAGACCCATTTTCCTTTACTTTTATGGTCACAAGTTGTCACGTACTACCCTCTCACTAGTTACACGAAGCCCTTATGGTACCGTTGCCTCCGGAACACGCACCCTAGGGTTATCGCAACAAAAATCTTCAAGCTACTTAGGTGCGTTCCTTGGGGGCTCGAGTCAAGTACTGTCACTTGATCTTGACTCCTCTGTTTAGGCAAAACTCCTAACGAAGCCAAGAGGGGTAGTCCCTATGAGTTACTAAGGCTCATTAAGCTTTATGTTGTGATTGGGTAAGTTTTACGAGTTTTGAACAAGATTTAACTGAAAGCAAAAAGGTCACTTGCAAATGTGAATTAAGATCAACAACATAATATAACCAAATAACACATGAGATCTAAACCAAAGATTGAAATACTGTAAATAAGATCAATGCCAAAGTGGAGTCGAAATAACGTGTTGTTGTATTGTAGATGTTTTGCGAGTGCTTCTTGGTCAGTTTTATTTATTAATAAGATGATATTGATTTAGGGGAAAAGGGAACTCCAGATATACCGTGAGGTACAAGGAGTATGTCCGAAATTTGAACAAGAGTGGTTCCTCACAAAGACGTGTGGGCTGGATGGAATCTCGAGTGGATGTTCAACACTACACCAACAAGGGTGTAGCCTAATGAGACCCCAAGGTCACGTTCCAGTGGTTCCCGCTTCTTCTGAGAAATTTTCCCACACAATGTTCAATTGTTGAGTGCCAAATTTTCACTATGTTGAAGGTTGTTAATTTTATTAATATGAGTTTTTAATTTAGATGTGGAAATTAAGAAGTTGTTGCAACTCTTTTATGATTTCCCAAGGACCAGGCCAATGCCCGCAAAGGGAAAGAGAATACTTTGAGTAACAACAAAATATTTGTTCTGGTTAATCAAAAGTAAACAACTAAAATAAAAGCGTTATGTTAATTACTAAAGGCAAGGAATCTCTTTTCTGATCATCCGATCACATACTCAGGCAAAGCCCTTTTTGTGACGGCAAGAGCATACTTCGGAAGAGCAATGTCGGGTTCGTTACCTTAAAGAAATGCAAAGACTAAAAGTAAAGTGAACTAATTAATACACCACGAATATCTTTTCCCTCTCGCTACTTCGGTAGAGCGTGGTGGGTTAGTGTTTTATTACTTTGGCAAAAATACTTGAAAAATAAAACTTGATTGAAATGCAAAGTATACTACCTACAAAAAAAGGTAATTAGATGTTCCTACGTCCTAAGTGACTTTGAAGGCCGATATTTGGATCAGACACTTCAAACGGTAAATTTTAAACTTAATTTGATTTATTAAACTGAAAGAAAAAAGTAAAGAAGCAAAAATTGAAAGATCACACAAAGACACAAAACCCCCCAGGGGGGTTGGAGTGAGGACGTTGGGTAGCCCACTTGCTCTTCTTTTTATTTATGATTTACAATAAACTTTTAAAGAAAACGCCTTGGATCATTACAGATCTAGATCCAAAGGCTTACAAAAAATGCAAAAGCAAATTGTCGGATGAAGCTAGGATGCCTCAAGAAGCTCCAGAATGGCCCAAACTTGAATTTTTTGACCAAAAAGTGCCAAAACCCGCTAAAAAGTAAAAACAAGAGAGCAAGCTAATTAGTACTCAAAAATGCCCAAAATCACTTTAAAAGTGATTTGAGCGACTAAAAAAAATTATGGAAAAATTTATAAGCCAAACTACTTGCAAAAATTGACTAAAATGACTCAAAAGGACAAGTCCTTTTGAAGATCTTGGCTTGCTTTTGAGGGCAACCAATGAAGCACTTTTAACTTGCCAAATAAAACTTTTAAAAGCATAAACTAACTTCTACTTTAAGCATTGAATTTTTCTATGAAATGACTTGCATAAAATGAAGATAGCTAAGTTAGATCTACAAAAATGATACTTTTAATTTGAAAGATCTAAACATATATCCAGATCTAGAATGATAAATAAATTTTAACTTGAAAGAGTAGCTAGATTTGAGGGTAAGAGAACCAGTAACCAAGAAAAACTTGTTTAAAGAGGAGAAAGAGAAGGAGAAGCGATCTTGATGCTGGACGGAGTTCTTGTAGAAACGTTTGATGAATATGGTTGTCTATGATTGTCATTGATGACAACATTAATGACAAAGGTTGATGTGATGACATAGCAAGCAAACAAAGATCAGTGACATGACATGGCATGAAGAACCTTGGATGTGGGCATTGGAGCCATTGGAACACCTAATGAGCCAAATGACCCATTTTGTGGTCATTTGTGTCTTAATGGGGTCATGAAGCCTCTTGCTTGATGAAGACGCCTTGAAGAAGCCCTTGGACCCACACTTGATGGGTTAATGGTCCGTGTACACTTGATGAAGTTGATGTGGTCATTTGTGGATGGATGGGGTCTTGGAACCCTTGGAGATGGTCCTATGATAACACTTGGACACTTGCTTATGGCACACATGCTTTGATCTTGAGGGCATGCGCATGGTGAAGATGATGTTTGATGGTATTCTTTGTTGTGATGATCATGACATCTTTGGATGGCTTAATGAGGTGGAGCACACCCTTAAATGTGGTAATTTTGATACCTTATGGACAAAGGTTGACTATTAAGATGATTGTGCAACAAAATAAAAATACATACAACAAGCCCTAAGTATGGAAGAAACCGTTGCTTTTGAACTTGTTGAACCCTAAGAAGAAGTATGGGTTAACAACAAAATAAATAAATAAAAACACACATATGACTTGTGAAAAATATTTGAGTGGCAAGTTTGACCATTGAAATGGTAATTCAAAATAAATAAAAAATAAAAAGCTAGTTGTGCCTACAAGGTCGGCTCAGTTTTAAAAAGACTTTTTTTATTAAATATAAAATGTGAAATAGAGCAAGTCGGCCCAGAAAATACATGGAAAAACCAGTATAAATACAAATGAACAGTTATTCATTTCAGTGTGGATTTTTTCGGTGGAAGGAGCAGCTCTGATTTTCGGGTACTGTAGCAGGCAGCTACAGTGGACAGCAACTTTTACAGTTTACCTTTATCTTTGTTTTGGGGAAGGAAGAACAGCAGTGAAATAATTTATGTTTATCTTTTATATCTGGGTTGGATGATTGATGAAGACTCCATGACATAACAGCAACATAAAAAGACTTTTTATCTTTGACATCTGGGTTTAAATTGAGACAGCTCATGAAGACATAGACAGCCTATTGATGGACAATTTGTGGACATATTTTGTGGACAGTGTAAATGATTGAAGACATCATGCTTGATCAATGTCTGTAATGATTATCTGATGTGGAAGTGGACAGCACATAGATATACATGAAGACAGTTTGATATAGAAAATGATTTGGCCATAATGCTGGAATAAAGACATGATGGACAGAGTGAGAACATGATGATGCACAGAAAGATTGTGGTAATGATCATGATGCTGGTATATGGACAGAATTGACATATGGAATTTCTGGGCAGCAGCAATAACATGTTGTGTATGTAGGCAGTTAATTATATGGTTGTGGACAGAATTAAGATAAACTTACAGGCAGAGTGATGACAAGAGGATGATGCATAGTATGATGTGATATACATGCTATGTGATGATACATGCATGCTGATGTATTGTTGATGATGAATGCCAAAAGATGAGACTATATGCTGGCTGGAACTTGAAGTCTATTGATGATGCTGGACAGCTGGTGTCCATAAAGACATGATGCTGCAGAAACTAATTCGTGGTTAGGACAACTGGTTGAAGATGTTAGAGCAGTAAAGAAAACCAATTGAATGATGACGACTTCGGTGCAGCAGTAAATGTTTGGGTGAATAATTATGAAGATTTCGGTGATGTGAAGGTTGCTCTGAGTTTGGTGGTTAGGTTCATGCTGAGGACAGTTCGGTGGATAGCAGCAGCAGTATGGGCAGCTAGAAGAAACTCTTATCCTTTAGTTCTGGGTCAGCTGAATGATGAATATATGCTGAAGATTTTTCTGGGCAGCTGATTGATGACAATGCTGACATGTTCAATGAAGATTTGATTGTGTTCAGATGCTGATATCTGTATAACATCATGAAGGGATAGACAGAAATAATGGTGCACTGATTTGTTGAAAACATATTGGACAAAATGCTGATAATGATGATGTGTACTTGCTGATTGGTATTTTTATGATGTATGTATCAGTGGCAGACCTTGGAAGGGTCTGATGTATCAATTGTAACTTGTAATCTGAAATTTGTATAGGGAGGTAAGGTGGAGCTGGGGAAAGACTTATTGGTCTTTTGGCAAGTTGAAGCTTGTCTGGATGTTGTAGCATCCCAGTCAGTTGTAGCTGACTGATTCATTCTGGTGGGTGGTGCCACCTTATGGGTTGTAGCCCATAAGAGGAGATTGAAGTCTCCAATTATATAAAGTTTATGAAAACTATCTTGTGTAATGTGCTGATGTTAACTTGATGTTGGTAGTTCATTGATGAATGTTATTGAAGTGAATAATGATTCAAGATTATAATTAAAGTTGAAATTTGAATAAAGAGTAGGCTCACTAATTCACCCCCCCCCCCCCTCCTCAGTGAACATTGTGTCTAACAACGTTTTGGTGGAATGCAATTGGACTAAGCCACATGAAAGCTTGGAGAGAGAGAGAACAAGCTTGTTCAAGCTCCAATCCACGGTTACCTGCAGCTATTTCGAAAGACACTTGCAACAAAGTTTGTGAGATCTAGTTACACATGCATGAGAAAAACTAGAAACATAATAATAAACTTATTAAGATGCTAGATCTATATTCTTCAACATATATGAGCAAAAGGAACCAAGAAATAAACTTATTAAATGATTCCTTCCTATCGATTGAGAACAATCCTACCAAAGCTAGATTCACCATACAAAGTTGCAAGAAGAATTTAATTAAATACAAGTTACCTCAAACATGCATGGCCATGATCATCCAACACAAAGACACTACACCAATAAGCCTCCAAAGCTTGAACTCTTTATTCCAACAATGCAAAGCATAAGATAGTTACAAATAGCAAGACTACTCTTCTCCACAACTCCAACTAGTTTAAATGAGAGAATGGAGCCTCATTATATAGCAAAACCAAGAGACGTCCTCTTTGACACTTGGAGAAATGAGTTGATACACTTGGAAAAGGCTTGTTGACACATATCAGAGGCTTGGGGAGGTTAATGACACCTTTCTCCAACCATTTGACACTTTTCAACCTCCACTTGACACCTCTCCAACCACAAATTCGCCCCCCCTTTGTTGGATCTCCAATCTTCAAACAAATCATCATTTATTTGCTCAATATTCTCCCTAATTTAATTGCCAATCATAGGAGATTTGATTCCAACACATTTCCTTGATCCGTGGGATTGGGATTTTGCCTTTATTATCTCTTTTTTGCCAATTAAATTAGTCTTTTTGGGTTTTTTGAGTAAATATTATTTTATGAGATAAATACTTACTCAAAACTTAGAATAAGTGGGTTTATGGGTTTAGTGGATGCTCTGGCTTAGAAAACAAGCATCCACTTAACAAATTATGCCCACAAACCATACTTTTATTACATTTTTAATTTTTTCAATTAAACTATTAAAAAATAGTCTAATTTTACGAGAAAATTTATTTTTCTCTGAATTTTAAAAAAAAAAAACGCAAGGGGACCTAGCACATGTCCATACGACTCAATTCTAATGTCTAGCATGGTAATATACATTGACACTTGGGCTCTAATAACCTCCTAGGGCCGAGAAATCATGTCGACCACCCCAACTTTGGAGGTATGAGTGAAAAACTCGAAAATTATAAGTCGTTTATTCAACAACATATAATTGACAGGGGAAAAAACATTCTGGGCTAGTCGGACTAATATCTAAGTCCTAGGAAAGACGAGTCTGTTACAAAACCATCATGCTAAAACATTTTTTACAATTTCCCGCAGGGCATGGACATGTGATTTTATTTAAAAAAAGGGCCAAGGTGGCCTACTAGGACTTATGATCTTGTGAATATGAACTAGTAAACTCGTTCCATCTTTACAAGCTCACTTGAAACCATCTAAGTGCAACTTAGCGGGTAACAGTACCTTCAAATTTAGTGAACCCATTCCACCTAGATGGCCCTCCCCTTTCCATACTCTTTTGTGGTTCATGTTACGTAGGTCAAAGACGATACATAACCCCATATCTGCTTACTGTATCAAATCTCCCACGTCCCTCTTCCTTGTACTCCTCTATCAGCATCAATACTTATTGTTCCCGTGGGCTACTCCACATGGCACACTTTCATTGGGTGGCAAGGTAGCAAGTTATAGCTTAAGTCACCCCCACCTTCCCCTGTGGAGAAATTCACTATGTTGTTAATATTCCCATGATCCGTTGGACAGGGTTCCTATCGCGTTGTGGGTCCTTCCCACCACCTTTTCCCCTGAAAATTTCCACATCTTCAATCTTTTCGGGATCTTACAACTATGGAATTTGTAGGCTTGGGAAATCTTTTTTTGGTTAGGCATACCTTCCAACTCTACACCAATAGAGTGTGGGCATGTTGCACCCCTCCAATCTCACTTTGCTCAAGGTGTTATGGTTAAACCATCAGCTTTCTTTGAGGGCGGGGGGTGACAAGCAAGATTTTTAGTGGATCCCAACTAAACATCCACCACTTCTATCCAAGAAAATTACCACATCGATCTACCCGCAATCCAATGGTAATGGAATTTGCAAGGTTGGGAGATCCTTTTCTTGGCAAGGGTGCACCTTCCAACACCGCATCAATAATATGGTGTCATGCTCCTCCACAACCTCTTTTCATGGAATCCTCGCACTTTAATTCACATGAGGTTTTGAACCCCTTCCAACACACACCTTCGTTGTCTGCCCCGGATGTGACCTCATGCTTCAAGTCTGCACAAGGCATCAATAATCTAATCCAATACATTCCAGGGGTCATGATCAAGGTATTAGACGAAGCAAGATCAACAATGTACACTGCATGAAGTGGATTACCTATTTGTTGCAATTTAGTGTTGGAAAGGAAGCGTAAATAAAGTTGCAAATTTTCTATCAAGACCACCAACACAATTGTTCTATGAGATAGCATGGAAGTACTTAGGATTACCATCATCAATTATCTCCGACCATGACACTAGATTTCTCAACTACTTTTAGCAGACATTATGGAGATTGATGGACACCAAGCTCAAGAAAATTATTTCCATCCATGCCCAAACAAATGGTCAAACAAAGGCAGTAAATTGCACCATAGTTCAACTATTCTGCATCTTTAATCATAAGCATCCAAAGACTTGGGATACCAACATTCCATATATGTAGTGTAGTTACAATCACACATTACATAGCACAACATGGACTTTCCCTTTTGAAGAATGGCTTGGATTTGTCAAAGGATCCATTATCCATTATGATCATGTCCTTGGGGGAAAGATACGAAAGGAGGCACTACACATGGACAAGTAATAACGTTCAACAACAACATCCAAAAGATACGTGATCAAGTTCAAGAAGCTTTATATGAGAGGCACAAAATCACAAGGCCAAGCATGAATAACACCACACAAACCATCAATTATGCATAAGAGACAAGGCCTTGGTCTACCTTCAAAAGGATCACTTTAAAGTCAAGTACATGAAGATCAAGCCTCTCAAATATAGCCCTTTCACCTTGTTGTCGCCGGAATCACACCTAGGGTTTTGCACAACAGAAATCTTCAAGCTACTAGGTGTGTCCTTGGGGGCAAGTCTCGAGCCAAATACTGTCACCTGATCTTGACATTTTAGCCCAAAATTCCTCATCCTTTTCTTTCAACCTTCTAAAAACCAGCAAACTAAAAGTAAACAGATTAGTGGATTAGTGTCTAAAATACATAAACAACTATACAACCAAATACTTGCAAAAAGTAGAGAAACTATACTACTTTAAGTACTAAGTGAATGGAACTAGATCTAAGCTTATGATTGCAATTAAAAGCACTTTTAGATCTAGAAATATGACCAAGCTAAGAAATGTATGATAAACATTTTAAGGAGATCTAAGCTTGTTCTAATTGTAACCAGAAAGAGAGTTTAATTTTTTAAGAGAAGAAGAGAAGGTCTCAAGCTCCAGCTTGAATCTTTGTGAGGACATGGAGATGCCTATAATACAAGAAGTGTTGAATTTTATATGAAGAGAAAAAGGGATGCAACCGAACTCCCACTTCTTCTTCACCTAAGATGATCTGCAAGCTACAAAAATATTTAAACAAGTGAGATCAATCTAGTGTGGTTAATCGAATGAGATAAAAAGAACATAAGTATTACCAACTACAAATTGTTACTCTTTAATCTCATAAAATAAAACACAAGTAAACAACTTAAGCCTTTAAATGTTTACTCTATAAGCCAAGAATGGCCTTCTAAGCTAGATAGTAAATCTACAAACTTATAAAAGAAGAAAGCAACTAGCTAAATATCACCTTGATTAGAGCCCAACATTCACATTCATGAGAAGTCTTGCACAGTTTGGACCTCCAAAGCCACAACTTTATTCATCAAATAATAGCAACAATACATCACAAGAGCAGAAGTTCCTTGCTTTCACCAAATGGAGGAAAAAGACCTTGCTTTTATAGAAGACTCAAGATAGGAGGGGCACACCATTCAAGGGAGAAGGAGGGCGCACCCTTGAGAGAAAGGGCGAGGTGCTTGAGTCATAATCAAGGGAGAGATGCCACCTAGCAAAAGGTGTGCCACCTCTCCTTTGGATACCCTTTCCTCTAACAAGAAGATCCCAACACCACAAGTGCACCCCTCTCATGAGAGAGGGCGCATTTCCTCTTACAGACAAACTCGCCACATGTGGAAGCTAACTCAATCTTGCCTTATTTGGTCTCCAAGATACTCCAACATCATCTTTAGTTGGATTGGAACATGTCTGGGACAAGTTCCCACTGATTTAGGGAGGTTGTTTTTCTCCATTATTTCACTTTTTTCTAATTTTAATTGACTTTTGGCTTTTTTGGAGAGATTTTTATTTAAGTGATAAATAATCACTCAAAACTTAGGAAAAGTGGGTCTAGGGGTCAAGTCGGGGCTCTAGCTTCAAAAAAGAGCATCCCCATGACAAATTTGGCCCCTAGCCATACTTTTATGACACTTTGAAATTTTACAATTAAAATCCTAGGGGGGACTTAGCGAATGTTCACAAGACTCTGGGATTATGACTAGCATGGTATTATACATAGACTCTAGGCTTTAATAACCCTTTAAAGACCTAATCATCACTTTCACCACCCCGACTTTGGAGGATTTTGAGTGAAAAACTCGAAAATTATGTGTCGCTAAAAAGCGTCGCATAATTAACAAGGGAAAAAACACTCAAGGGTGATTAGTTTGATGACTAAGTCCCAAGAAGGCCAAGCCCTTTTACAAAAGACCATCATGCTACATCATTTATTACAATTCCCCCAAGGGGGTGTGAACATGCAAAAAAAGAAAAAGGAACCACAACTGGTCCTGATGAAACCATAGAACTTCTGAGCACTGGGTGGGAACAATTGATTTGTTCTGATCCTTGGTGGCTCACTAGAAATCCCCTAAGTGCAACTTAGTGGATAACACACTTGTTATGCCAAATATTGTATGGGCATAATTGGACTTATCTTTGCTTCACTCTTCCACTTTGCTGATGTATTCCAGATTCTTGTGGCTCATTTTTCTCCTTATGGGCCTTCTATGTGATATGAGTGGTGTGATGACAATGAGATGATGTTATATTTCTACCTTGTCTTACTACTATGCCATGTCGGATGATGATGATGATGTATTACTTGATGTTGAACTATATTGTCTATTGTTACTTCATGGTATATTGTATTTGGTTGTTTTGATGAGTATAGCTAGTAGTACCTTGCATAGGTTGACGAGGGTGAAGGTTGGTGGTTTGATGACATACCATGCACCAAGATTATTACTTTTAATTTGGTATTTCTATGGACTGTTTGTCATGTCCCAAATTTGGAATTGGGTCACAATGCCCTAAGCAAATTGGCCCTATTCATTAGAGTGTGTCAAATTGATGCTAAAGGTCAAATAATTGCCAAGGAGGAAAATTACTAGTTTCCTAGGTTTGGGGTGGAAGCTTTGGGATTTGGAATAATGGAGATGATAAATGATGTTGGAACATTAGGATGGCATAAATATTTAATAAAGGAGATAAATAAATATATACAAGTGAAAATCAAAGTGGCATTTGATCATGAACACACATGGAGGAAGTGGGACCCACACAAGCTAGAATTTATGTGCCACATGGCATCCTCTTCTTGCAATTTCAAATCCATGGGAAGCCTAATGTTCTTGGGATGAGTTATAAGGTCAATAATACTTGGCATGAGTCAATGAGGTCGAAATATAGAGGAAGAGTAACTCCCATAGAAAAGGAAGAGGCAATTTGGAGCTAGTGAGACACTTGGGCTAGATTCCCTAGCTCTATGACAACAATGATGAAGATGCTATGACACCTATGACACAAATCAGACCTGAAGGCTGACATATGACATATATGACATGTCAGGGCTAAAAATAGACTCCAAGAGGGCACTCAAGGGTGTTAGGGCAGTTAAGATGCTTCCACATGTGATTTGGTGGAAGTGGGAGACTAGGAATTGTTGTACAAGTGGCGTTCTTTGGAATCTCTTCCCAACTTGAGTTGGCATGAGTCTCTTGGACGGAATTCGACCCATGGAGGACATTAGAACTTTATAAATGTCAAGAACAAAGAATGAAACCAGCTTTTGATCATTTGTAGAATTTGCAATTGCATTTGTGAAGAGGGAGAGCTAGTGGATGACTAGTTTCTTGCCTTAGCCAATTTCGAGGGTGAAAGATTCCCATCCAAATTGGTAATTGGAAAGGCCATTCAGACCTTTCATTTTGAGCTTTAATGGAGTCTTTATTTGCAAGTGTAAGCTACAGGGCAGCTCATGGTTTCTTCTATTGCAGCTCACTCCTTCAACCATTTCCAGTTTTGATGGCATATTCTTGATCCTTAAGGGAGGGCGTTTTTGGTGAGCTATTGTACTCTTTGGGGGAGCTTCTAATGCCCCATTTCTTTTGTATATGAAGTAAATACTCTGTTCTTCATCTCCATAAAGTTTCAGGTCGAAATTCCAAGTAGAAATGTATAAATCTCATTTTTAATGAAAGAACAGTGCCATTTCCCCACTACCTTGTTGTGAACCAATGTAATGCTGATGATTTTGAATGAATGGATGATTCTCTGATATATTTGTGATTAATGGACTGCCATGGATGTATTTTACAAGTTTCATGTACTGTACTTGAGCATTTGAAGTATTTTTACTCGGTTTAATTGCATTGGGAAAAGAAATAGTGCCATTTCCCCAAGGGTCGAATGGGTGATTTTTGCAGCTGAATGGGAGAGGGTTGGAACAAATATAATAATCAATTAATGGTGCACATGAGACCTTAATAACATCCTTAATACATTCCCTACCTCTGTTCAGAAATTCGAGGGATTTTGGAAGCATTTGGGAGGCCATTTTCAGTGTTACCCAGGGGGGATTTGATGCACAAATTACTAGTTAAAATCCCATACATTGACCAGAATATAAATAAAGTTTGCAAAAGTCTTTGAGGGTTATATCTCATCCCTGAACATCATATTCAAGTCCTAATATCAGTCATACACCTTCCTTGAATATTTGAAGGCATTTGGAGCCAATTTGAGACCTAGAGACCAATACTAGTCAAAGGGAAATTACTAATAAAGTTTCCTACATTGGCCAGAATTGAAAGAGGATTTGCAGAAGTATTTTAAAAGTCAAAAAGCATCCCTGAAACACATATTTATGTTCTAACATCATCCATATACCTTCTCAGAAGATTTGGGAGCAATTGGACCAATTTGGTGACCTAGAGATCAAAATTAGTCAAAGGTCGAACTAGGGAAAAAATTGGAAAATTGTCATTTTAATAAAATTCCTAACAAGGGTCATTACACTATTCCTCCTTATTTGGTTCCATCTTTTAGCCTCTATCATATCATCCATACCACTCCATCTCTTGTCCGTATCCCATTAGCTTGAAATTGATTGATTGACTCTTGTTCACCCCCTTTGTGGATCTGTCACCATCTATGCTTTACTATTATATAACTGTGTCTAAGGATTGTTGTGTTGGAGTGAATCCTCAATACAGGAATATTTCGGGTATGCACCTCGTAGCAGGCTGTCAATATTCAAGAAGAGCTACAATTGAGAAATTCCTTCTCCTAAGATCTAAAATTCCCTATGCTATTATAATAAAATGGTTAACAGGGCTATGGACGCTCGCTAGCAGCAAGGCTATGCCTATTTGCATACATATGCTTTATGTGGCAACTATGTCAAGGCTATGGACACTCGCTGGCAACAAAAGCTATGCCTAACCTATGAGGAATAGGTAATCCCTATCAGGGCTATGGACGCTCGTTGGCAGCAAGACATACCTTCCAACTAAAAAACCTATACTTACTTTGAATTTAGGACTTATGGGATGCAACAAAGACTAAGATTGTAGCCATGAAAATAACCCTGGTTGCACAAAAATTCGGTGGGAAGCTCGTAGCCAGCACTACAAAGCGTGCAGTGAGACTAAAAATACAGAAGGAAACATCATGAAAACAATTCACAAAAAATACCGCCCACTGAGGTATTATGACGATTGATACATATGATATGGAACATCTTTACCAATAAGGGATCAAAATTGAGCACGTCACAACACGTCAAAGGGCTTCACTGAGGTATTATGACGATTGATACATGATATGGAACATCTTTACCAATCAGCGATCAAAATTGAGCACGTCACAGCACGTCAAAGGGCTCCCAACACGTCCCAGAAGTGCTATTAAAAAATTGGTCATCATAAAAAATGCTAATTTTTATTTTTTATTTTTTACATTGAAAAAAAATGCACAACGTATATTAAGATTTCATAAAAAGGGTTACATTACAAATTGCCCTTCAAAGATTAATCTTGGTAGTTGGCAATTGACAAGTCAGTTTCAGAGTGTATGGTCAAGTTGCTTCCAATTTATTGGCATTACATACATACTCCAACATCTTCCATTAACTCGTCAATGGAGCATGCTATTCAAAGATTTTGAATGCTACTGAGAGATTTTATTACTCCCTTTAGAGGTGTGGTTTATCGATGCCTATTTTGCAAAAGTTTTGCACCTTCGGAATTCATTATCAGCTTTGTCAAGAGTCTGTTGAGAAAATACTTTCATTTTATCATCCTGGTGGGGCAGAATAGATTGACAGCCCTAGGATCGAGTCTCATCGGCCTCTTTTGGTTATGCTCGTTTCTATTTTGACTCTGAGCGCCTTGGGACAATGGCAGATAACTAGTGAGTGCATCTAAAGATGGAAGATGTAGAGAAAAACACAGGCAAATATGAAACTAAGAATCTGAGCTCTCCATTGGTGCCCAACTCCGGTCTTGCATCTAAGAAAGACATTTCTACTCCTTTGGGAAACTAGGTGAGAGTTCAATTTCCAAGAGACTAAGTCATACCAAGACGACATATTTCCAGATACTATTGACCGCCTCCCAAGCGTAGAAACTCCTGTTGTCGTTGCCTGTGCTACATTATTTGCTTTCTATTCACACTCCTCGCCATCATCGCCATTGCATGTGGCATTTTGCATTTGGTCTTCTAGCTGAGAATCCCCAAATACTCTGTGGACGACATCTAGATCACTGAATTCAACATCAACACTGATCTCCATATGCATTTCTTGGATCCTCTTCCCACACTCAAGTCAATTTCTTGGCTCCTCTACTTGTAATTAAGTAAATTCAATACCTATGTAATTGTCTTCTGAAATGCCACCCAAAACATTCTTTCATTGATTCATCCATTCCTCACATTTCATCCCTTCACCTTCTTTGTCCTCCTTCCCTAAAAACAGACACAACAAGCAACCATAAGAAGAAATTGTAATGAATGGCAAAATGGGTGTTAGATTGGTAGAGATAAAGTTAGGCAAAGAATGTAGATGCTTCCAAGCTTGATAATTAAGATACAAAATTATAGAATTTCATGAGCAGAAAACAAGATTTTGGTTTTTTGGGGTTGAAAGAAACAAAGATACCTGAGTTGGGCAACAGCCATTTATATGTAGGGATTCAAGGTAGATACTTATCTCCCCTACAATGTTTCTTTCGTTATTTCTTTTCAAGTGTTAAACTCAAGGTTTGAGTGTTTGTATGTGGATTTCTATTCCATAAATCCTTGGTAGGGAAGTGGTATCTATTGTTTATAACGGTCTATTATAGCTCCACCCCCTCTTTGTTTTTCTTTTGGCATTTTTGGATTTTATGGTGCGGTTGATCTCTTTCCTAGGCATAAATTTAATTCAAAATGTAATATAATATTTAGCAATTTTTTTATGAAGCGTGTAGTTAATTTATTAATGTCAATTGAAATGTGTTTTTTTTCAAAGCTTTTCATCAAAGAAAGGTTGCATGAATATAGACCCTTCAACTGAAATTAAGACCAGCCATTCAAATTTGATCAACGGTACCAATGTCATGATCAATTAGCCAATTACTAAGGGAGTGAGTTCGATACTCTTATGTATCATTTAGACATCAGGGAGATTGAACTAAATACAGTCATCAAGTACAAGAGCAAATTACACCAATACATCAACTTTGACCTCGGGCAAAATGTTAGAGTTTGTACTTTAATTCAATTTAGTTAGATCTTTAAACTGAAAGACAGACAAGCACAACAAAACACGAAGACACAAGAATTTTCCTCGGGGAAACCATAAAGGAGAAAACCCCACAACTTCCTCAAAAATAGATTTGTCACTAGTACAATAGCAAGCAAGATAGAAAACCCAAAATATAAGATGTCTTCTGCAGCTCTCTCTCTATCAACTCAAGCGAACTTGTCTTCTCTCTCACTTGATACGAACTTGTTTGCGTGAGTGTGTTACCAAATGAGGGAGTGATCCTCTCTATTTATACTTTAAGTGTGGGTGACCTTTTTCGTAATGGGGTCAACCTCTCTAACTTGACTGGGCCGACTTGTCCTAGGGAGACTCAAAAATACAATTTACATTTATCTTTTGGGGAGCTATTGTCCCGACTTACAATGGAGGTTTTACCTCAATATTCTAGCATGACCAAATATAATAATGACATCCCCGAACGGAGAAAAAACATCTCCAACAGAGGTACAATAAAAATACAATAATAATATAATAATAATAAACAGAAGAATATCTTCCGAAGTTACATTTACAACAACACAAAAGATCGACAAGTTCAAGTTCAAGAATGATGCAATCTTTGTATTAATCTTGTATAAATGTGTTCAACATGGCCAATTCAACAAACACCATGGCTGACTTGATTTCTAAGATATGAGAAACAATCATGCCTGTTCACTATGCAAAAGATCAATTGTTAAACAATGCCAGTGCCTCATTTAACAATGTGATCATCCTCATCTCAAATAAATATGTAATTTGTATCATTGGGCACACTCTTAGCAAGGTGCATATCTTAGAGTGCTCTAAGTCATTATGTGCTTGTAAGGGTAACTATACATCCTTCTCCCACAAGGATCTAAGCACACAACATCATATTCGCAATTCTATAACCTCAACTCAATTTTGTAGCTTGTACTAGCATTAATATGAACCTAAGTTATCAAAAATGCATCTAGAGGTCCCCTCAAACATCGTTCCCCGTTTCAAACACTTAAATAAGGGGGAAATGCGGTCAAAACACCACTAAAACATTTCAGCCCTCACCTAAAACGTTTCAACTAAAATGTTTCAAGCACAAGAAATGACATTACGATGTGAAAACATTAAAAAACGCGGAAAAAAAAAGGAAAAGAACTCTAAAAGCATATACACTAGCCCTAACCCTAAAAGTGAGCCTCAAAACTTATAAATAATGCCTCTTGGGCCTCCCCTAAGTACACTTATACTCAATACTTTTCAAGCGCTTTTATTGGACAATTGTTTGCTTTAGGGTTTGAAGCTCCCCTCCATTTCCATTTGAACTCAACCATCTTCTTGTTTCATCATGTGAAGTTACCCTTGATAATATGCAAGGCCTCTAATGTTCATTGAAATTGATTTCTAACTTCTTAAGCTCTAGAGATAGATGGAAATAGTCCTCTAGACCAATATCATGGACATTCAGTAGGGCTTTGTATTATTTTAACAACTGAATCAACCTCTCAATTCCTATCTTCTATTGGTAAGGGTACCTATAGAGTCTAATATTTGGTGGATTGATGTTCGACCTAAGATCCCCTTGTCTCTCATGTGGAAGTCTTTCTGGTTCATTAATTACTTCATGATGTTGTTTAAGGATATCCTGTAACTTTGATGCCTCATGGTTAATTTCTTCACTTGCATGGATAGTAGAGCAGTAGCACCTTGCAATAACATTACTTCCTCCCATTTTTGTAACTTCTCCATTCAATGCAAGCTAATGGTTTGTAAGGGCATAGGTGTGAACCCATTGAGTTAGTATTGCTTGTCTACTAACTTGAACCTAAAGAAGAGTTTGTCATATCAATTCCCCATATTTCCATATATGTTTCCATTTCCACTTCAGTGTAACTTAGATATGAACCCCAAAGGAGCTTATATCTAAAATCTTTGCCCTTGCAGCTTCATGGAATGCTTATGGGTTGTTTTTTGGTATATGGTTAATTGCTCATGCCCACTGTTGAGTTACTTCAACATAATTTGTTTATTGTTTTTACACACTTAAATTCTTTATTCTTTAATTTCATCCCTGTGCACTCTAGCGTATATCATTGTGTCATAATTGTGCATCCCTGCTAATATGGGGCAAGACATGATATAAATGATTGTGCCCCTAATTATTTATCTATTTTGCTTCCACAATAATATGTGTCACTGCAGTCTCTTGTTGATTAGGTAGTGACCAACACAGCCAGTTCCTCCAAGTACGTATATATTTATTCTTTGGCTGCTTTATTTCCAAGGAAAACCTCGTGGTATCCCCCCTTCTTTCCCAAAATATCTAGATGGAAGCTGGCTCAATTGCCAGCCATAACAGTGGTACTGGTAAGTAACCCTGAGAAACTCGACTAGAATTGAACATGTAACCTATGGCCTCCACATCAGCAACATCCATTGGGAAGATGGTTCAATTGAGTACGCTAACCCAAGGGATTTGTTCTTCGGCTAGTTATCACCTAACACCAGCATTAAAGAGGAACAGTGTTCTCAAATATAGCTAGAACCAAGATATGTCAAGAAAAAGAAATTCTCATATGATATTCAAGTGGTTATGTCTGACTTACACATAAGATATGTTGGGATTCATTAGTTGACAAAACTATCCACTTATTTTAATGTCTACGATGAACCTCTTATAAATAATCTCATGATGTCAATGGTGGCTTGTCGGGTTGGTGAAAGTCAGTTGTTGACATCACCCCCACCAGGGTTTAGGTCTCTCCTGTGGCATTCGTACTTGTGCCCATGCTTGTTGTGTGCATGTACTTGCAACTGTAGTTGGGACCAAGTGCAAGTCCTGGACAACTTTGGTGAAATAGATAAAGCAACTTGTGGCACCTTAGCCAAAGGGCTCCGATTTGAATGTTGTAAGCTGGCTACAATGATCATAAACTCTCCCAAATTGAGGAAGGGTGAACTTGCATGTCGGTATAATTGGAAACAAGCCAAATAATAATAATAATAATCTCATGACTTCTGTAACCAAGAACAAGAATGACATTAAAATAAATTTCTTCAACTAAATGCGATCAAACAGAACCAAGCACATATGCTGATACATCATTATATGCCATTGATTTTCATGCCATAATAAATGGCAAACCACATGAAAATAAAGTTATACCACTGTTATTAAGCCCAAAATGCTATTGATATGCATCAACTTCAAACCAAAGCTTCAAATAAACATTCTTAGGTACTATAAAATAAGACCAATCCCATGTGCATACGATGATCTAGTCCATAGCTACCATTAATTGTAATCAACAATAGATTGCAAAAAAATGGAAATAAATGAATCAATTCTGTGTACAAACTAATTAGTGACTGATGTCAACTACAAAGAACAGGCTTAATCTTCAGGTTTAAACACATAGTTGGCTTAAAAATTGACTCTGACATCGGTTAAAACCTGAGTAAAAAGTACCAACAATATCCACATAGTCAAAAACTGAATTTCCAAAGAACCATGGCATTTTATTGACAGTTAGACCAAATTACAACACCATAAACACGGAGATAATTAACAGTAAAATATACAAAAAAAATAAAAAGACAAAATGTTCATATCCAAAGAGCTAAAAACAGATCAAGGTAAATGAGGTATTTATCCAACTTACGAGCAGCCAAGAACAAGCCCATCTGAAAATTGCTGTTTTTCCTAGTTGTAATGGCCAAAATCAGTAGAATAATGTGAAAAAATATCAGTGTTATCAACCAAGGCTCCTGCACATCAGGCAACAGAAGGACAAATTTAAAAGCTGCAAGCAATCTTGTATAACACAAAACATTAATAAATGTACTAGGTAGCATATACGATTATCCACAATGTCTAGTAATAGAAATTAACCATCTTAAACACTATGAAAGAATGTCTCAAGAAAGGCCAACTGGAAACCAATTCCTCTTTGACATGCCGTCAAGAAAATGGCAGGGAAAAGTTGCATACCTTATATGCAACTACTAGCCTCGACCTATGATAACATGGTACGCTCAATGCTAAGATATGAAAATAGAGAAGTTCAAAATGGTGACAAGCATGTGACTGATTACAATGAATTTTTTCAAGGCTTACAAATGAAAAGTTATTGTATCAGCTATTAAGCTGGGAAGTGTTTTGTCAATTTTTGGAAGAAGCATTGCCAGAGGACAGAGTGAAAAGTTGCCAAGTTTGAAAATAGAGATATAAAACTGAAGGAGGTAATTTATAAAAAATGAAGTTACAGAGATCAGAATTTTTTTTCTAAATGGCGAGTTCACAAAACATTATGGTATCTGATCCACAAAAGTTAAATTCCAAAACTATAATATTTGGCAGTATAAAATCACTGCAACCTTCAAGTACAGAGGACTGCTCGAAAATGTGACACTTGACAGGCAGTATAAAATCACTGCAACCTTCGAGTACAGAGAAATGCTAAAAAATGTGACAGAGAAGGTCACTGGACATCATACATACAGATCAACCGAAGAATTATGATGTCAACTGTGAGCCACTGATACTAATTAAACTTTCAGTTACTGATAATTTTGTTCAGCAGGTGCAAGATGGCATGAAAACTTGTGACTTGTGGAATTGGTTAAAGGAGTTGTGCAAGCATGAATAAGATGACTGCAACAGTTCAGAGGAGTTTGCATTTGTAATTTTGCTGCTTCGGAGGACCAAGGTAGATCACCTGATGATACGTGCTTTGATACAAGCACCATGAAACATATAGCATATAAGAAGGAATGATTTGCCTCTTTTGTAGAAGAAAGGTCTAGGATACTAGGACAGAAAAAGTTGTCTTAGGTGATCAGCTCCCGTGTAGTTGAAGGCTGTGATAATGTACAGATAAAGTTGGCAGGTAATAAGAACTTTACTTTCCAAAATGTTCTTTAAATTCCTAGTTCAATAAAAAATTGATTTCTACAAACCAGATCACAAAGAAAATTCAACGTGTTCTATTAAAAGCAGGCAAATCAGGTAAATCCCTAGTGATGGACAAGAGGAGCAGAAAGATTTTTGTTTCAGAAGTGAAGGATCACGAGTTGTATAGATTTCAGGAAGTGATTGAGATAAAATCACTGGTATTGATCGTCATCTAAGTCACCTGACAAGTGGACATGGGGCACGGAGGACACGGAAATATGTGTATCTGACACAGACACAGGACACAATAACCCCGGAAAAAGGACACGGGTCACATTTTATATATATAATATATCAAATAAATTATATATATTAAAATTTAAAAGCAATTTCAAATTACAAAACAAAAAATGAAATATAGACATAAAGATCCAACTTTTTTAGAAAGTAGAACGTTTACAAAATATTGATGCATCATACAACTAGTTACTACATCAATGATGAATCATGATCAAATGAAAAACACACAAGAAATTAGATTGCATTATGCATATGTCATAAAATGGAAGTTTAGAAATTAGAACTTTGAAGTTAGAACCATAATTTGCAGATTTCTCATGAGTCATCAAAATCAAAATGTATTACATAGATAGACTGATAGTAGATAGTAGAGACATGAATATGGATTGCAGTCTACTAGTGAGATTATGCGACATGCATGTGGATTGATGTCTACTAATTGACTTCGAGAGATCCGTGATTCAGGATTTCGGGGAAGTGGAATCCGGGAACTCGGGAATTCAACTCAGGAACTACACCTTTACGAGGCAGCTTGATGGAGGTCAACCTGGTCCAGGAACTATGTTCAAAGAAGAAGCTTCCAACAGATGTTTAGTTTTCAGTTTGTGCTTTTCATTCAATAAATGTATTTGATTTCAGGTTGTTATCTTTCAGCAATGTACGCCTTATGGGGGGGTGTTACGATATAAGGCTACAAATGTAATAGTCACCTTAGTGATTTTATGTTAAATAATTAGGGTTTTTATATTAGGGTTTTAATCATTTAGGTTTTTCGTCTCTCAAGCTCTTTATAAGAGCAAGGACCTTCAATGTAACGTTGTACTGTACTGTTTAATATTAATATTGTGTTGTGCGTTATTGAACTCCAATGTGTTCGGTGATGTAAGTCTATCTAGGGTTTCTCGTTTATCGGTTTTCATAATAAAAAGGATTGGGATTCTTAAAGGAATCAAGTTAGAAAGATCTCTTTTTTTACCCATTTGTTGTTTGTAGATAATGTAATCATGTTTTGTGATGGCTCTTGAAAAGATGCAAATAAACCAAAAGAAATCTTACATTTGTATTGTATAGCATCTAGGATGAAGATTAATATACAAAAGTCTTCTATTTCTTTTAATGGGGTAGAAGAGGACCAGGTAAGGAACTCACTCATACTTTTTCCTTTCCAGAATATTGATCTTCAAGCAAGTTTCAAGAATTTAGGTTTTTTTCTTAAAGCCTAATGATTATGGGAAAAATGACTAGAAATGGATCATTGGAAAGGTTGTAAAAGGGAATCAACTTATGGTGCAATAAATGGCTTTCTCTGGGTGGGAGGTGTTAGGTTAACCTTGGTGAAATCAGGAAGCAATTCCAATTTATCCGCATTCACTAGCCTATATACCCAAAGGAGTTCTCGAAAAGATAAGGAATTAAATTTCTATGGGCTAGTAAAAGGCAAAGAGGTGGCATACCTTGAGTTAAGTGGTAGGTTATAGCCAAACCAAAGGATGAAGGGGGGGTTGGGTACATACACCATTTTGGTAAAGCACTAGCTACCAAGAGTTTATGGAGACTGATCTCAAAAGAGGGCCTATGGAATCAGGTCATCATCCAAAAATACATTGAACCTTATATTATTGATGAGTGGATCAGAAATCTAAGCAATCCTATCCATAATGTATTACCAACATCAGCCGAGAAATTGCCGATGTCTGAGAAATCGCGATTTTTGCTGCTTGCCGATTTTTTTGCAAAAAATCGCCTAAAAAATCGGGTCGATTTTTTCCCGAAATATTGCCGATTTTTTCCCGATTCATCACGAGATATTGCCTATTTTTTCCCAATTTATCGCGAGATATTGCCGATTTTTTCTAAAGTTGATTGGGCCAATTTTTTCTCGAGATATTGCCAATTTTTTCCCGAGATATTGTTGATTTTTTCCCGATTTTTTCTAAAGGTGATTTTGACTTCATGGAGGGTGGAGTGTGAGGAGCCTGTTATGAAATTCGCCTTTGTAGAGCATTCTTACAGCACCAATTAATTAATTTCAGAGCATTCTTACAACACTAATTAATTAATTTCAGTGCATTCTTATGGCACTAATTAATTAATTAATTTCAGAGCATTCTTACAACATTAATTAATCTGCTCTTGCAGAGCATTCGATATCCTAGTCAACCTAATTAATTTCATTTATTATTATTATTGACTCGTGATGATCATGAGATACATTTGTTATATTTTTTTATGACTTGGGAGTTAGGATTCAAGACACGATCCATTTTTTATGTGTGATCTATCTCTAGACATCTTATATATCGTATATATCGGTTTTCTTTCCATATTCATGTGGCAATGTGTTTATTTCATGTTATTGTTGCTTTAGATATTTAAAAATTTGAAAAAAATGAATATTTTTGTATTTTTTAAGTTTGTCGATTTATTGCCAATGTGTTGCCGAGATATCCCAAAACGATGTTTCCTAGAGCCTGCCGGTTTTTTCGCCGCGCCGATGTTTTAAACATTGAGATTCCATAGTCTAGAAAGTTATTATGTTGTCCTTTTCTTTAATGGGAAACTAGTAGGTTTGGGGGGTAGGTAATGGAGAAAAGTTCAAAATATAGGCTGACCCACGGGTGGGGTGTGGAGATGCACACAAATTACCTGAAAAACCTAATAACCTCTCTCCAAGAAAAGGGAATTTTTCATCTAGGGTAGGCAGATTACCCAAAACTCACATGTATATGACAGCAAGAACGGAAAAATGCAGATCTGCTTGGTCTAGAAGGAATGGAAGGAGAACAATGGGAAGCATATATAGGAAAGCTTAAGATAATTCATGTCAGAATCAGGTATGGTCCAAGAATCCAGCAATGGGAATTTATACTGCCAGATTGGGGTGTAAAGAAATGTTTCTAAATGAAAACCAGGGAGATGATCTAGGATAGTGTAAGTCTTTGTGGAAGATAAGCGCACCTTTGAAGAGGAGGGTGTTTATGTGGCTGGCCATTGAAAATAAAGCTCTAGCACGGGAAGTCCTACAAAATAGAAATCGGCATGGCCCTGACAGATGTGTTAAATTTTGGTTGGGGTTAGGGTTTGATGTAGAGAAATCAAGATTTCACATACTTTAATGCAAAATTAAATACAACAGACTAGTACTGAAGCAAGATAGTACAACAGTATAATTTAAAACATAATTTTCATCTCTTTCAACTTTAACACTATCAAGTAGGTCCCCGTGTTAAAGTAATCTTCAATAACATGTAATCAGCAGTAGTAGAATCATTAACAATAACATGTCTAATTCATAAGAAGAACAAGTTAGGGCACTTACCTGGAGTGTGTGACCCTTCCTATCTTTATACTCAGAAGTAATTACTTTCAGAACAGACTGTGCCTCTCATAGGCCAGTCAATCACTAGGAACAAGCTGACCCTTACTAGAGGGTAAGTACAAACCAGAGAGAGAGAGATGAAAGGCTGTAGAGATGGTCAATGACAGTCAAATCACAGTGGCAACCCTAAGCAAAGCTCAACACAATAGGTTTGAACACAAGTTAGGCTTAGCACATAGATCAAACCATAGACAATACACAACATACTAGATCTGGCCACTAACAAGACTCGGTACACAGATCTGGTCAAAAGCAAGGTTCAACATATATATCAGACCCAAATATGGTCGTGCACTATAGATCAGAACTTAACCAAGTCAGATCATAATAGATCTGCCCACAATAAGGTCTTAGCCCAAAAGATCTAGTCAAAAGGACATATGGCCTCCATCCAGCAGAGTAAACTAGATCTACAGACCTCACAGCCAACACAGAATGCACCAAGCAAATCAGATAAGCCAACAGGGCTCACGGCCCCTACAATCATGCACTCAGCAGGCTACGGCCTTATCCATTAGGGCTTAGAAACACTCCAACAGGTAACTGCAAGGCAGATCGAACCCCAATAAGGTCTCAACAAGTGGATCGACCTTCAAAAAGGGTTTCAACAAGCAGATCGGGCCTCACAACAACAGATCGGACTCTACAGCAGCAGATCGGACCTCAACAAACCCATAGCAGGTAGATCGATCACCAATCAGACCTCAGCAAACAGATCAGGCTTCATCCAGACCTCAAACAAATCTCAGTCGAGTAGATCGGACCTCTTAATCAACAGATCGGACCCCAGGCAGAAAGTTAACAGCAGATCGGAATTCAGACAGACCTATAGCAGGTAGATGAGTCCTCAACAAGGCATACGACCTTCACAAAAAACTGAACAGAAGATTCACAAGTCTTTACAAGGTTACAGCCCTCCTAAAAACTGGTTCACAGGTTAGTAACAGTCATCAAGAAAAGGGCTCACGGTTCTGACTTCTATGGTAGCAGTAACCCTCATTCAACCCTTCACGTCAACCTACAGGATCAGATCTGAGATAAAAGGTAGACTTCAGCAGGGAGCGGCCTTCAAAACAAGTTGATCAAGCAGCATTAAAATTGTCTTCAAAAACCTTGGCGTCAAGCAGTACAAAACAGAGCTGAGTTGTGTTTTCTTGATATGTCAAATGAGGAACATAAGACTTCAATAAATAGGCTCTTCAAGACTTCTAGAAAGGTCTTAAGTTAGGGTTCCATTAATTAGGGGAGGGTACCATCAATTAAAGGTTAAGACACCAAATATTAAAAATATAATTAATGTGTTTTTTAGGTGGGTACCAACCTGGCGAGTTCCAACACATAAGGGTCAAAACAATAAATAACATAAAATATAATTGGGGTGACTTTAGGTGGGTACTAGGGTCAAGTCACCATTAGGTGAGGATACAAGGACCAACAAGATGGTACAAGTCAAAACATAAAACAAGGATGACCCACGACCCCTAGGACCAAAGGGTGTACCACAAAGGTGGGCAATCAACCCTAATACCCATAAGACCAAAACATCAAGGTGGTAAGAGTCAAGACAAACCAAGGTGGGTGAACAAGACAAGGTCCAAGAACAACCAAGGGGTGAGCAACCAAGGTGGGGTTACAACCAATCATCTCTCTCTCAAGTGTTCCATATACTACTGAAAGTCCATCATCAATGTATAAGGAAGGTCCACACTGGATGATGTGATCATGTGGTCCTCCAAACTGCTCCATAGGAGCAAAATTCAAATGCTTAGTGACTCCCACAAGGGGTGGCCAGTCCTTTGAGAAGACGACTTAGCTCAACCATCTCGAAGACCTAGGAGAAGAGGACATCACACATCATCATCTTGGTAACTGATCAGGAACCTCCATTCTCAAGGAATGGCTCTCAGCCCAAGGCTGAGCTTCAGTCCTAGACTGAATCATGTTGATCAACCACCTGGTCCTTGACCAGGTTCTTCAGCTCCAAGCTGAAGGTTGACCAAAGTCAACATCTTGGTAACTGACCAAATGCCTCCATTCTTAAAGAATGGCTCTCAACCCCAGGCTGAGCTTTCAGTCCTAGACTGAATGTTGATCAACCACTTGCAAGACCTACTTGGTCCTTGACCAAGAATCTGCTTGGTCCTTGTGACCAAGAAACTGTCTAGTCCCAGACCAGAATACCCTAGAGACAAATAGAGGCCCTACCCACATGCTAGGGACTTTGCCATGGCATCAACCTGCTTGGTACCGGACCAAGAACCCCAGGAGACTGTTGGGGGCCCTAGGGTACCTTCTAGGGACTTACTCTGCCTGGTTAACTGACCAAGAACCCTAGTTAACAAACTAGGGTACCATCCCCTCTGAGAATGGGTCTCGCATCTGCTCTAACTTTAATAAGATGCACATTGTGCAAAATGGAAATAGAAACTATAAATCACCTCTCAATATCTTGTACATATTCTTGCAAAGTCTGAGCAGAGATGGATCCTATGACAGGTGTCCAAGTTAGTTGGCAGGGGGAGACAGTTGCAAAAAGTTTCAATATCTGGCAGCAGAAAAATTAACTAAAAGGGTACAAAGCACTTCCTTTGATTCTGTCTTGGGGCATCTGGCTAGGAATGTAGACATTTTCGAAGACAGGTATATTCCTTTTCAATGTGCATCTCAACTTTAGACTGCCAGATTGGGGTATAAAGCAATGTTTCTAAATGAAAAGCAAGGAGATGATCTAGGATAGTGTAATTCTTTGTGGAAGATAAGCGCACCTTTGACGAGGAGGGTGTTTATGTGGCTGGGAATTGAAAATAAAGCTCTAACATGGGAAGTCCTACAAAATAGAAATCGGCATGGCCCTGACAGATGCACATTGTGCAAAATGGAAATAGAAACTATAAATCACCTCTCAATATCTTGTACATATTCTTGCAAAGTCTGAGCAGAGATGGATCCTATGACAGGTGTCCAGGGTAGTTGGCAGGGGGAGACAGTTGCAAAAAGTTTCAAAATCTGACAGCAGAAAAATTAACTAAAAGGGTACAAAGCACTTCCTTTGATTGTGTCTTGGGGCATCTAGCTAGGAATGTAGACATTTTCGAAGACAGGTATATTCCTTTTCAGTGTGCATCTCGATTCTCAAATAAGAACAATATGTGAAAGTTTTAAAGCTAATCCAAAGATACAGATTCAGAGACAGTTAATTCATGAACCAATTGACAAATCAAGCGCATAGGGGTACTTTCATGGTGCTAGTCAAGGCACACCAGCTATCTGTGGGGCAGGGGGCATCATTTTCTTTAGTGAAGTACATTCCATAAAATTCAAAGCAGGATCAGAGAAAATTCAAACAATTATGCTGAACTCCTGGCCTTGAAGTTGTTATTGTAAATAGCAGCAGATAAAGGTGTGTCAAAGCTCTACGTGTTTGGAGACTCTTTGGTGGTTATTAACCAGATGAATGGCAAATTCTAGATGGGAAATCTGGTGCTGAGTCCTATCTTTGAACAGGTAAATAGAATGATGGCAACCTTTAATAACATATCTTTATTTCATGTCTACAGAAAGTTTAACTCAGAGGCAGACTCATTGTCAAAAGAAGGCATTCAGATAGCTGAAAAATAACTGGGTCAAAACTGAAAGCAAGGATGGATCGGTGATGAATGAAAGTATTCTAACTGTTCATGGGATATGATCATGGCTACACAGCAGTTTGTACTCTCTTGGCTCTACATATCAAACAGTTTATGAAGGAGGCTTTGCTTACAGTTTTCATAAACTTTATTTCTGTTTATAGAGATATAGCAATGATGTAATAGCTTCAAAATAGAGACATCTTGTATCTTATGAAGAAACTGTTTTGATTTTCAAAAGCTTTTGTAAAGGATTATTAATATTAATAATCCAGCAAAACTCAGCGATTTTCTTGATGTTTTTTTTAAGGAAATTTACAATAAGATAGAGAATTATGAAGAGTGCATGCAAGCCTCATTTTAATGACGGTAAAAGCGATCCGAATGCTATACGCTGCTATGTCAATTGGGTTTAGCCTAGGCAGTTGAGAATAGAAGTTTTATCATCCCCACCCAGGATCAATTCCCACAAGTGACATATTAGGCTCTTAATGAGTACCACCCCCGCAATGAAGGGAATTGCCCAATAGGTTTCTCTGAGATGTAAATCTCACATAAAAAACTACCATAAACATCTTCTATATGTAATTTCATTTCAACTCGAATAGAAACTACGATTTCGTTTTAGGAGAAAAAGTCTATCGGGCTGTGCTTTAGCGAACAAGCCCATAAAGTCTTTTGGGTCGTAGTCTAGTGAACAAACCTATAAAGTTCGTCGGGTTGTGGTCTAGTGATAAGTGGAAACGCCTACCACTGCCATGGCCCACACAATAAAGGGCTGCATTCCAGTAGAGGGGTAGCACCGTTTACGAGTGTTGTCCCTGTTGTACACGCTATGGAATTCCCTCTGTCTAAAACAATGGGAGTTCCACAATTTTAAGAAAAAGAATCAGATCAACAGCTCCATGAAATATAGAGGAAAAACATACAATGTTGAAATTTATTTTAAGTTAACAAAATTGATTGACAGAAATACCGGGTGTGATTGGATAAAATTTATCATATAATTCTTTTTTTTTAACAGGGAAAACTTAGGTTGGGTTGAACCCAGCACCTTTCAGCTAGCCCGCCAAGATAGGAATCTGAGCCATTGTCACGACAAGAACTCTGACTTGCCACCAGAACACAGCCCAGTGGGCAATAAATTTATCCAATGACAACTTAATATGTTCCTAAGATTCATTTTGAGGCAGTTCAAGTGCACCATAAATTTATCACTGCTACCAAACATTAGAGACCAAAAATTAAATTAAATAGTGCATATGAGAAGGGAAAAAAAATGCATACGGTCCAATCTACAGCATGGATGAATCCCAGGATAGGTTCCATGAACTTCCCATTGGATCCACTGTTCCACTGTTTCCGAAGCTCGGCCCCAAAGGTCTCGAAGAGTGCAGCCATTTGATCCATGTGACCGTAGACTGCTGCCCTTATTTCGTCCATCTCTGAGAAAGAGGTTGAACAGTGACTACTGAGAACGCGGAAACGAAGTCGGCCGTTGGAGGCTTGAGATCTGTTGAAAGGCCGACGTGACCACGCCCGTTCGCCTGCGATTCATGTGGATTACGGCTCTCAGAATCGGGAATTCGTATTTGATATTTATTTTCCAACTGAAGTATTTGATCTTTGCTCTCATTCAAAATAGTCCGCCCGACTCCGCCCATACTCACGTGACACGGTCACGTGAAGGACCCCAATAGAAAACTATTATGGTCATATGGTTTGCTGTGTGGGGTCTTCTTGTTTTGCACTAGTTATGTTGATACACGTATATTTTCATACTCAAACTAAGGCCAGGCCTGGCTCAGGGTTTCTATCGTCATTAAGGGGTTTGTCTAGACAGCGGATCCCAGCGTGATTTCCTTGGTTAATAAAAAAAATACATATATTTTCATAGTTAATATTGATTTGAGGTCTTATGAGAAGTGACATTGCTTTTGTCTCATGGAAAAAAAGAGAAGTGACATTGCTTTTGGTTTACTAAGAGTGACCATGGTTGGGTGGTTCAAGTATTTTAAGGTTATTTTTCCCTCCTTTTAGCTTTGGCAAATCATTTCTATGCAAATTGGGACGATGGGTTACCGGTTTGACAGTCATGGTGGGTTACTGGTTTGACAGCCATGGAAGGAATGTCAGCCATGGTGGGTTATTGGTATGCTTTTAGGCATGACGGGTCACCACAACGAGCAATTAGTTGTTCGTTTGGATGTAGTCTTGGTTCTCTTTGGAACATTCGTGGTTTAAGTTGAATGCTCGGTTGTTGGCTTTAGTGGTGTCTTCTCGGTACTGAACTTCTTCTGGATTTTGGGTCAGTCTGTTTTTTCACTGACAGGTTTGTCGGTTTTTGTTGTTTCTCCTGACCAGTGTGGGTTTCTGTGTGGTAGACTTATCGCAGTTTGTGGAGCATATTTGAGTGTTTGTGTGGGGTCGGGATGGTGCTGGTGGAGCCCCTGGCTGGGGCAAATGTTGGGGATCAATGTGTGGGAAATCCTCCTGAGACTAACCCCTTGTCCTCTTTTATTGGGGATGACCCATTATTCTCGTTTTCTGGGGAGGAGAAGTTTACTTCTGATGAGGAATCGGGTGATAGCATTTTCTTTGAGCCTGACATTCTGCCTAGGCGGGGAGGGGGTTCTTCACGCAATAAGGGTGCTACTGCTAGGAAGCATCGGGTGCATAAGGGGTTTAAGGTAAGAACCATTGATCCTGAAATGACGGTTGGACGTGATGTTCAACTTGGAAGGGTTCTCAGTCTATCGGCCAGGGCATTGGTAGGGAAGGTCTGTTATGCGGATGTTAACCGGAACACTATTTTGAGCTGGGTCAACGATTTTTGGAAGCCCATTCTCACCTGCAGTCCCTGTATCCATATTCTTGTCAACAACTAGGTGGTATTCCATTTCCTGGATGACGACCATGCCTCTTTGGTCCTTGGGCAGACCTGGGTGTTTGGCAGGGGATCGCTTTGTCTTAAACGATGGCATTCTAACTTCAATCCTCAGACCGAGGTGGTTTAGGCAACCCATCTTTGGGTTTTATTGAAGGGTTTCCCTCTTGAGCTCTGGTCCAAGGCTATTTTCATTGATCTTGCTAACCGTATTGGGAGGTTTATTTACTTTGATGACAAATCCCTCTATCATGAGGATAAACGGATTGCATGGGTGTTGGTGGAGATGGACACAACTTCAGGTCTTCCGGATAATATCACTGTCAATTGGGGTTCGAAGGTTTTCAGACAACCTCTTCATTATTGGCAAGTTCCCTTTAGGTGCCATAACTGCGGGGAGGTAAGACACCTGAAAGCTAAATGCCCTAAGCAGTCCAAGCAATCGGGGTCACCATTGCAGTCAATTCCCGGGAACTCGGCCAATGAACCTGAACTGGCTTTTGGAGAGGGTGTTCCTACTCTTGTGGGGATGGAGAATGATGCTGATACTTTCTTGGGTAAGCTAGCATCCATTTTCCCCATTTTTTATGAATCCCTTTCGCCTCTAGATTTGAACAAGCTTAAACTCTGTGAAGAAGGGGCCAAAACTCTGGGGGCTAACACTGCCTTGGTTTTGAAGGACTGTGGGGATCTCCCCTCAGAACAGTCGAAGCAGTTGTGTGTTGAACCTGTTTTATCTCCGGATACTCAGCTATTGAATGACAAACGGGATATCTTGAAGCTTATGGGCTCGGATAGAGTTGCGGTACAGGATGCTGCGCCTGGGTTGGAACTTTTGATGGAGCCTATACCAATTTATTCGGGTTGTATAAATAGGGCTTCATCCCTCTCGAGTGATAATCCCAATGTTACCCTTCGCAAGAAAAATGGAGGTAGATGCCCAAAAGACTTGGCTAGAAGGTCTGGAATGGGGGATGTTGCATTTGTTTTGGGTGGTGTGATTTTTTATGAGGAGCGGATTGTTGCTTCGTCGTCCGATATTTCCATTACCTTTGGGCCTCTTAGAGCATAGTCGGCCCCATCAAAGGTTCATTAATTCTCCTTTTGTCTCTAAATCTTAGAGGGGTTGGGCGTGCCCCAAAACTACTAGCCCTATGAAGACTTCTTATGATTAGTGATCCTGATATTATTTTTTTGCAAGAGACTATGACTACTGGCTCTAAAGCTCAGGAGTTTTTGTGGCATTTTCATCCGGATTGGGAATGCTGTGTTATTGATTCTGATGGTCTCTCCGGGGGACTTTTGGCTACACAGAACCCTAGATTACTCTCTCTCCGCTCTTTCTGTGTTGGTGGTGGTATTTTTTTATTGGGGAGACACTGAGAGCTGGGCTTGAATTTACAATTGTATAATTGCTATGCTCCATACTTGGACAGACAATCCTACTGGGCAGCTTTGGAGAACTATGGAATGCTGGACTTAAAATCGTTGATCATTGCTGGTGATACAAACCTAACTCTGAATGTTGGGGAGATTTGGGGTCTGCGGGCCAAGGGGGATCTTCTTCAAACCTGGTTCTTTAATTTTTTCTCGGGTCATGGTCTCATTGATGTGAAGCCCAAACCATTAGCTCCCACATGGGGTAATGGCAGGAAGGGTGATGGTTATATTGCTAACCAGATCGATCGTTTCCTGGTAAGTGAATCTCTGTTTAATTTGGTGGACAAGTGTTCTTCAAGCATTTCTCCAACTTGTATTTCAGATCATGCCCCTATACTTCTTCGGTTGCAGAAAGGTCCTCCTCTCTATCGTTTCCCTTTCAAGTATTGTCCTGTATGGTCCAGTGAAAATGCTTTCATCACCCTGGTTCATGAACATTGGGCATCATTTCGGTCTATTCCGCAGAGGCGGGCGATGGTGGCATTGCCTGCTTTCCTGTGCTCCCTTAAATCTCTGGTTTTACCTTGGCTCTGAAATTGGGCTCTTATTCAGAAGGTCGATTTGTTAATTCTTGAGGAAAAGATTCAGGAGTACCACTCTGATCCCAACTTTTGTTTTCTTTATGACCCGGAGGGCACTATCCTTCATTCACTGGAATTTGAGTTGGCTACCATTTTGCATTCTGAGGAGGAGATTGCTCGGCTGAAAAGTAGGGCACTATGGATTAGTGCGGGTAACAAAAATTATAAGTTTTTCCATAACTTTGCGAATATGCAGAGAAAAGTTAATACTATTTGGGAAATAGATGATCATAATGGATGTAGGGTTACCTCTCAATCTGATATTGAAAGGGAGGCTCGGGATCATTTTGAACAACTTTATTCAAAGTCGAATGCTCTCAACTTACAGGCACAAATGGTGGTACTTCAATGGATGCCATGCATTTTTTCTGATGCAGACAATGATCTTATTGGGAGACCGGTCACTCTGGATGAGATTGAAAATATCCTTAAGAAAATGGCTAAAGATAAAAGCCCGGGGCCTGACAGGTGGACCGTGGAGTTTTATATTCAGTTTTTTGATCTGATGGGAAGTGAATTGGTCAGATTGGTCGAGGAAGCATGTTCTTCTGGCAGGGTGAGTGGGGGACTGAACTCGACCTATATCTCTCTTATTCCAAAGATTTTGGAGCCTACTTTTTTCGAGGATTTTCGACCGATATCTCTTTGTAATCTACTGTATAAGATCATCTCAAAGGTAATTGCAGATCGCATTCGGGATGGTCTCTCTAAAGGTATTTCTTCTGAACAGTTTGGTTTCCTGAAGTAGCATTTGATTTTTTATGCTATTGGCACTGCCCAGGAAACTATTCACTCTGCTAAAGCCTGTTCTGGCCCATCTTTGGTTTTTAAACTTGATCTCGTGAAGGCTTATGACCTAGTGGAGTGGTCTTTTCTCCACCTTTTATTATTGAATGCTGGGTTGAATCTGGAGATTACAAACTGGATTCTTGGTTGTATCACTTCTGTCAATTTTGTTGTCCTTGTAAATGGGCAACCATCCTCCTTCTTCAAAGGTTCTTGTGGGTTGAGGCAGGGATGCCCTTTATCGCCTTTACTTTTTCTTCTGGTGATCGAGGGCTTGAGCAGACTTATTCTCAAGGCTAAAGCATTGGGGTTGATCACTGGCATTAAAACTTCAAGGCATCATCACATCACACATTTACTCTTAGTGGATGATGTATTGATCTTTGGAGTGGGTACTATTGAGGAATGGCGTTAGTATAAGTTGATTCTTGATCTTTTCTGCTCGGCTACTGGTATGATCATTAGTTTACCAAAATCCTGTTTTTTTCAATTTCAGTTGGATGCCAGGACCTGTGATCTTATAAGTGGTATTTTCCCCTATGATTTAAAGGCTTTGGAGGCTGGCTTCAAATATCTGGGCTATTTCCTTAAGCCCAATGCCTACAGAGTTTCGGATTGGCAATGGATTATTGGTAAGTTCGAAAAAAAGATTCAATCTTGGTATTACCGGTGCTTATCTTTGGGCGGCCGGTTGACTTTGATTAACTCTGTGTTAGCAAGTCTTCCTGTCTACTGGCTCACTATTGCCAAGGTGCCATCCTTTGTTTTGCATCAGATCCGCAGGATCACATTCAGTTTTTTGTGGAATGCTCTTAAGGATCAGCAGGGTATACATCTGACTGCTTGGAATATCATTGCACTACCTAAGGTTGATGGCGGATGGGGTATTAGAAATATTTTATGGGTGTATCATGCTCTTCATCTTAAAAGCTTATGGCGTGCTCTCAACAATGAGGGTCTATGGGGTCTGGCTATCCATGATAAATATCTTAGAGGCATGTCTATTATCGAATGGTTTAGGAAGCCAATCTATAAAATTAAAAAAGCATCCAATGTATGGAATGGACTCCTCGAATCTTTTCCTATGCTTAATTCTTTTACAGGCTGGCTGGTGGGGAATGGTTATCAGGTTAGATTGGGGGTCGACCCAATTTATGGTTGCAAATCTTTTCTTGATCCGGTCACTGTTCAGGAGTTCACTCTCGGGATCTCCTCTTCCTAAGCCAAGCTAAGAATCCTCTAAACACTGATCTGAGTAACTACTGGCTCTCGGCGGACACAATTGGACTTTCGGGACAGGCTGGTCGGGACTGGGATGCTTTCGTGGCAGATCTTTCTAGCACCGGTATCACCCTCAATTCGTAGCTAGACAGACTTCTATGGTCGTGACGTGACAATGGTGGCGTGCTTACTACTAAATGGGCATATAATGCATTTGCTTCTAATTAGCCTGTGGAACCGCGACTCTGGTGATGCAATACTATATGGCATTGGAATGTTCCTTCCAAAATCCTGTGCTTCATTTGGCTCATACTGAAGAATAAGGCGATTACGATGGACAATTACATTCGCCGGGGAGGTATGGGTCTGAACGTTTGTTTGCTATGTTTACAAATGCAAAAACTGTTGAACATCTTTTCGTAAAGTGCCCTACTACTCTCTAACTCTGATCCATTATATCTCAACAGAAAAGGATGGATTTTTGCTGGAATAGGGATAATCTTGAAGATTTATTACACTACTGGCATAATAGGCACAGGTCTTTCATTTCTCTCTCGATATATTTTATTTGGGGTATTTGGAAGTGGCAGAATCGAATTCTTTTTTATGGCATTGAACATCATTTTGCAAGGGCTCTTTTCTACATCATGCAGGTTTTAACTGACTCTGTCCCAAAAAAGACCAGCCTGAAATATCATGTTATTAGTGTGCCAATGTTGGCACACTCATACACTATTGGTTTTTTCGATGGAGCGGCTCAGGATGGTAAAGTTGGCATGGGGGGATTATTGATTATTTCTGATAACCTTGATTTTGAACTCTCTCTCTTGGCGGGGGTCTGGGCAGCAACACTCGAGCGGAACTCTTGGCTTTGTGGACTATTTTAACATTTGCTCGCTCAAAGGAGTTATCCAATCTTCAGATTTTCGGTGATTCCACTGTGATTATTGGCTGGGCTATGGGCAAGAGTCTTCTCAATGCGTCATCTCTTCATCACTGGAAGCGGCGACTAACTCTTCTTCTGGAACAATTTCAGGATTATACTTTTCAGCATATCTCTCATTCTTTCAATCAACGGGCTGATTTTATGTCCAAGAAGGGTTTACTGTTGGCTGAAGGTCTTCTCCAGGTCACTCCTTTTATTGACCACCATCCGGGGGAGATGATACAAATGCATCTTTATTAATCTAGGCATGTTATTTTTTGGTTTCCTTTATTTGTAATATCGGCTGATAGCTGTTTGGGATTTTTGTTTTACAACCCTGGGTATCTTTGTTTAACTTTTTGTTGTCTACGGCATCATGGTAGGAATGGATCTTTTTGGAATGTGATGCTCTATCAGAATTTATGTTATAGTGTGTAGGTTTGTAGCCATTGATTCTATCCATGGGATAGGTATTTACTGTAAGTTCCTTTGATTCACTAATGAATAACAAGGTACTTTTTTTTCGTTGAAAAAAAACAAAAGCTTTGGCAATAGTTGAAGCTTGTTCAAATGTGACTCACAAAGCATAATTATTTGTTGTGGGTGGGTTGTTTGATTTATGGTCGCTAGTCATGTTGATTTAAATCAAAATAAGAGAAAGATTAATAGCTTAATTGCAATGATATCAACGCTTGTATTGTCGTAGGTATGATGGTCATGTCTAGTTGAGCCCACGAGGAACTCTTTTTATTGTAAAAAAAACAAAAACAAAAAAGTTGTAATATAGCTCGAACAAGGGAATGTTGTTTCCTACTAATATAATGGTTGATCGGTTGCACAATGAGTATGTTTGCCTGCTTAGATTTCTCCTTCTCCTTTGCAAGATGTGTTGTGTGAGTGTTTGTTTATAAAACAACAATAGTATATGCCTATCTTTGTCACATCTTGGAATTGTTTTTACAACTATAAAATATTCTCTCTTTATCATAGTCCCATGTACCAATTGTGAGATAGAGATAATCTGTAAGACACCAACCACCCAAAAGCTTGGCCAATTTCAATGCTAGTTTTGGGGTGCAAACCCTCATGTGATGTGTAGCATCCTCTCTTCATCTAGTGTTAACATTGTATTGACAATTTTAGTGTCCTTTACATATTATTTTACTATAGAGGCATATGCTTACAATGGATTTGTGTTCCACATTATTACTCCTCTTCTAACTTTTGTGTTTGTTGTAAATAAATCCTAAACGCAATAATTTTCAAGCATAGATGGTTTATAAGATATTGCATGCACCAAAAAAATTTCCATATTAATACTCCTCTTTTAAATATGTGTGCATTAGCATCTTCATGTGCATTGTGAATAATCCACATATATAACAATTTGGACATTGACTTTGAAATGTGAGTCCCCAAGTTGATGTAATATCATCCTCCCTCACTTCGGTACTATCGTATCATTGTTTACCAATCTAGACCTTGGCGTGTCATTGTCACTTGGGGAGATCAACACTATAGGGTCCAAGAGGTAACCCCAACTATTTCAGTCCATCTCATCACTACTAAGTAATGTTGAAAGATGATCTCTCAAATTGGGAGGTTTATCTTCTTCATGATCCAGTCGAAAGGATCAAAGAAAATCACAACCACCACTACCACCTTTGCAAGGGGTCCCTCTATGCGGTCAAGTCAAGTAGTTTAGTTGGTGGAAGAATGCAAAGGCATCTTCACTTCAACCACAAAAGTACCTTTGCATTAACAAGTAAAGCATGCAATTGGTTTGATACCGAGTGCCCCTCTACCCAATGGCCTTGTGTACAAAGGCTCTCCTTTGGAGAATGAGGAGATCAAACTCCATATTCAAGAGCTAAACAGGAAGGCCACAATAATCCAAGCTTCTGACCCTACAATGGTCCTATTCCATTAGTTCAAAAGAATTAGAACATGGCATGGCAACTCTATGTTGACTACAAAGTAACTACTAACCCATCCCCCAAATTGATAATTTGCTTTATCAACTCAAAGGCACCAAGCTTTTCATCAAGATTGATATTAACTCAGTCTATCGCTTAGTGTTGATCCAAGAGGATCTACTGATTGATCCAAACTAAAGTCTTCAAATGATGAACAGAAGTATATCAGTGCGTAGATCTCGTCGAGAGCTTTCCGACAACGTGTGTTTCATCTCAAACGGACATTGTATGCCTAAGATATCGAGTTCTGAAGTATTTCTCAAACAAGTAAAATTGTAAAAAAAGGTGCCACATGGCATACCCACAATGTGTGACGTGGCCTGTATAGGTAGACTGTACACCAATGTGGAAGCACCATGTTATGCCATGTGGTTCGTTACAGTTTGATGTGGACTGATGAGTTGGCAAGATGTTGCTTACGTGGATTTATCACATCATTTGTGGCAGATAAGTGGACCAATCGGAAGCTGCCACGTGGTAGACCGGTTGGCCACATTATAGGTTCTATCTACCAAAATATATGGCAGACTGACAGATCAAACCCCTAACCTACCGCCTTATATCCCTATGCCCTACCAATGGGCCACATGGGTTGCTTATTAATCAAATGTGCCATATTATATTTAAACTTAAATTATATTTTGGAGCCTAGCTCCCAAACCCATGACACAAACCCCATGGAACCATATGATATATACATATATATATGTATATATATATCTAAAAATTTCCATTTCCCCTTCTTTTCATATACAAAAGAAAGTTTCTTTCTTATCAGAATCTTGACAGAAAATAGCAAGTCATCCTGACATCATTGAGCTTGTCCATCTTTGATTTCTACTGTCTCTATCTTCCCTATTTCCAGCAATAAGGCTTCCTTTGATGGCTAATCCTCTTCTGAATTCAATTCCCTGTAGATATGAGATAAGGAGATCTTCGTAAAGCACTCCATTTACTAATGATAGCACTTAAGAGATGTTGGAGATGAGGTGCTCTGATTTGGATTTTGTTGGTGGCCCAATCAATGACCATTTTAGAGTCTCCAAAGATATGTAAGATGGAGATATTTTTGGATAAAGCCACTTTTAATATAGAGTAAAGAGCAACAAGTTCATCCTTGCTATTGGAGCACTGTCCTAGAGCAAATTTGATGCTCAGCTTATTATTTTCTGAAGTGTATCTAACTCCCTCGGATCCTCCTAAAGGGGGATCTCCTTTACTTGCTCCATCGAAAAAATCCCATGGTACCAATCTATCAATATTCAGAGGAAGCAATCTACGCTGCTTTCTTGATTTGACTTCTACTTTATGTTCTTTGGTCCACTATACAATTAAGGCCACTATCAGCTCAACTGGAATCAATCGGTCCTAAAAGATTGTTGTGTTTCGAGCCCACCAAATTCCATATGTAAAGGAAGAGGGAAAAGAATCGAAAGAGCGTACCATGGAGCTCTTCCACCACCAATGATAGCTCTGGTCCAAATAATTACCCATTTATACTTCAGAGGCTTTAAATTCTTTTGTCGCCATGTTCCAAACCGACACTGCATAAGAACAGAAAACAAAAAGATGTGAGCACGAGTTCTCGCTTAATCTGCACAGGGCACACCAGCTCGGTCCTTGCCATCCACATTTCCACAGGTTGTCCCAAGTTAGCAGTTGGTTACTTAAGGCAAGCCAAAGGGTGATTTTGGCTTTTAAAAGTCCAGAAGCCTTCCACACCACAAGCCACCACCATTGTTTGTTTCCTGCATAGGTACTTAGAGCGTGAGTTTGATAACCAAGTTTCGCAGTAAAGTCTCCCGATACACTGTTTACAAACCAAACAAGTTTATCCGACTCTCCATCTTCTAAGTGTATAAAGCATGACACCAATTTAATAACATAAGAAATCCATTCTCTCTTAGCCTTGCCCTCTAACCTCAAATCCTCTGCATTTTTCCACACCATTCAGGACCCATCCTGTGAGGACTTATCTTTTGCATCTTATGAGTTTTTTATGTGTTGACTCTTCACGGAGTTGATAGTATTGTCTGAGAGCTTATAATCATCTCCTGCCCCAACCCACGGATCTGAACCAATTAGTCCCCAATTTTCCAGCCTATCCAATTCCCAATCAAAGGGAAGGATTGAACAAATGCCTTCCAACCTATCGAGCCATTTTTATAGGTCTTGACAGGGCATCTTATCCAATCTATTATTGAATTGTTTGGGCAGTATTTAGAAACCATAACTTTTCCCCATAGAGAATTAGCGTTCTATACTAGTCTCCACAAGGATTTGGCAACAAGAGCTTGACATAATAGTGCAGGGTTTTTCACTCCCCATGCTCCTAATTCCTTTAGGTTAGCCACTATTGACCACTTTACCAACGGAATTCCTTCAGACTATTTACTCGCGGTCCACGGGAAAGAGAAGAACTTCTTCCTGATCTTTGTAAGGATCCCTTTTGGGATGTAGGCTATAGAAGCCTAGTATACCAGGATGCTTTGAAGAACTACCTTGATCAGCACTAATCTTCCTCCCCTTGATAAGAATCTGTTAACCCAACATGGGATTTTGACTTCAAATTTTTTATACAACCACATCCAATCCTTGAAGGAGTAAGCGTTGGGCCTTAGATAAAAAAACAAGGTATTTAAATCCCTCAGAGAGGGGTTTTATTGGAAAGGAGACTTCTTCTTTAAATCTGGATTGCTCTTTTTCGGGCAATAAGTTCTCTGCTAGACATGATTTTTCCACATTGTTGTGCATCCTAGTGGCTTTCTTGTAGATCTCAAGGATTTGGGAAGTAGTTTGTATGTTTTCTACTGAACCTTCTCCCATCATTAAAACATCATCCACAAAAAGGATGTGAGAAAGTTTCTCTGTTTTCGAGATTCTTACTCCCTTGAAAGAACCAGTGCTTTTAGCTTGATGAATTAGCCTGCTTAGAGCGTCTGCTACCAGTAGAAAAAGAAAGGGAGAAAGAGGGCATCCTTGTCTGATCCCTCTAGAAGGCCTGAAGAAAGAGGAGGGCGAGGCATTGATAAGGACTGCAAAGGAGGCAGATTGTATGCACCCCATTATCCACTTCACATTATCCACCACAAAACCTATATGAAGAAGAATAAGTCTTAAGAAAGTCTAGCTCACCATGTCATAGGCTTTAGATAGATCTAATTTGAGGGAAAAAGCAGAACCTTTGTTCCTTTTGATAGAGTGTATGGCCTCCTGAGCCAAAGAGATTGCATCATGGATTTTTCGATTAAATAAGAAACCAAACTGCTCCTTAGAGACTATCTTGCTCAGGATATGCTTTATTCTTAGAGCAATGGTTTTGGTTATAATCTTGTAAATCATGTTACAGCAAGAGATAGGTCTATAATCCTCAAAGGATGCCAATATCTGCTTTTTCGGAATTAAATCTAGAAAGGTTGAATTTAAAGCTCCCAGAACCTTTCCATACTTTTGGGATTCTCTAACAGTCTTAAGCAAGTCCTCTTTTATCAAATCAAAGAAACCTTGAAAGAACTCTATCGAGAATCCATCAAGCCCAGGACTCTTACCTTTCTGGAAGGAGTGAACCACAATCCTAATCTCCTCTTTGGATACTTCTTCTGAAAGGCCTTCATTCATTTCTTCTGATACCAACTCTGGGAATAGTCAAAGAACCTGCATTATTTCCTGTATGGGGCATCCTTCTGGTTCCTTGAATAAATTCTGAAAGTACGCCTTCCTGACACTGACCTTTTCCTAGAAAGAGCTAACCATATTCCCATTGATATCCTTAATTTCCAAGATTGTGTTGACATTCCTTTTGTGAGATGCATACATGTGGAAGAACTTTGTGTTATTGTCTCCTTCAGAGATCTATATGGCCCTGCTCTTGAGTCTCCATTTTTGCTCCTCCAAAGCCAGTAACTAGTCCCTTTTTATTTCCAAGGCTTTCAAGGCCTTCATCTCCTCCTCTGAGAAAATCCCCAAGTTGTTCGAATGAAACATTTCCTCTATTTTACTCTCTGCCTCTTTCAACTGTTCTTGTTGTCTTAAATTGTAATATTTTCCATACTTTGGAAGCCTTTTTTGTTCTTATTAAACTGTCCAAAAATTGTTTCATGTAGGGGTCGAAAGAATTGTCTTGAAGGGGAATCCATGTCCCCTTTACCAAATTCCTATAATCTTCCTCTCTGCACCAGACAGGGCTGAACCTAAAAAGGGGAGGAGGCTTCGGGTCTTCTTTTTCTACTGACAAGAGAATCGGACGATGATCTGACTTGCCTCCCACCTCTATCCACAACTTTAGCAACAAAGAACCCGATAATAGATTTTCTGAAACAAGGAATCTGTCAAGTCGTTTTGAGATGGTATTGTCCCCACTTCTATTGTTTTTCCAAGTTGGTTCGAGCTTCAAAGGTTGTACATCAATCAATTCTTTGGATTCAAACGAAGAGTGAAGAAATTGCATAAAACATCGGCTCTTACTGACTCCCCCCAAATCTCTCTTTATGATAAGGTGAGATTTAGGTCTCCACCCAAAATCATATTACTTGATTCCAACAAACTCGAAGCAAAGAAAGATTCATAGAAAAACTAACGATTTGAAAATGGGCCATAAACATTAAAGATTAGGAAGTGCATCCTAAATTTGTGTCCTCCAAAACCATATTTAGCACCGTATCATAATCATTGACTGGAACTCCCTTAAATCTGGGCTCCAAGCTGTAACAAGCCCTCCCAAATGTCCATCTGCATTTATATGTGCAAAGGCCCAATCTTTGAGCCAAGGTTCTATTATTTCCTGAGATTTACAACCTTCCACCATTGTTTCCTGAAGAAGGATGGCTGAGGGTTTTAAATTCCTAATCATCCTTTTGAGAGCATTTAGTTTGGGGGTGCTCCATAACCCCCTCGGGTTGTAGGATAAACAAAGCATCAGAGAACCCTGGGTTGGGCCTTGCCTGCTCTGAGGGCCCTGTTTATAGTTATCTGCTTTCCCGCTTTGACATCCACCTCTGCTTGTTTTTTAGCCTTAGAATTTAGGGATTTCCTACCCAGAGTGACCTTAGGGGGAGGGTCAAGTGTGAGACCACGCGCTGAGGCTCTTTCTTCCACTCCTAAGAACGCCACCCTGGACCTGGTGTTGTAAATTTCGTGCTTTACCCAAGAGGGCGGGTTTCCCTCAATTAGGGGTAAAGCCACCTCAACACTGCTCCTATAATCGTCTTTACTCTCCTATTCTTTGACTGGGATGGGCCGGGATTTAGGGGAAGGAGTTTAAATACCACTAACATTTTAATTTCCTTTAAACCTGTAGGGTTTGATAGTGACATATCCTGAATTCCCAAGGTTTGGGATGCCTTATCAAAGGGGGAAATTGGCACAGGCATATTGATGGAAGGATTTTTTGTTTAAAGGAAAGGATTTGAAAAATAATTTACATTAGGAGATTCGATCTTACTAGGAAGTGGAACTTTATTAATGTTTTCCACCTCCTTCGTTCTGTCTCCATACTCGATCGCTTTCCCGTCACCTTTCTCTTCTATGTCATGGCTAGCTTCGCTGACCGTTGTGTCTGCCACCTTTTTTTTATCCAAATATTTTAGTGCTTAAAGGAACTAGCTGTAGAACTTGGAAATTCCCCAATTAAATGGCCAACCTGTCGACAGCCAAAACAACGAAACGAGATCTTCTAGTAATCCAATTTTTGTCTCCAAATGCTTCCATGCAATTCTAAGAATATTTCCTCATATAACCCGTCTCTGATATCTAATTCCACTAAAAATTTTGCGCAACATCTATCCACCTTTTGTTCCCAGTCATCCTCCAGCGCCACAAACCATCCAAGCTTATCTCTGATTGCTTCCAGCACTGCTTTCTAGCAAAAGACCATCGAAAAACCCGGCATGATTACCCATACTTGCTGCAAGTTTTGAGGTTCCCTTTCTGAATCGAAATCAACCTACCATTTCTTCAGGATTAGCCCGGAAGGACCCCACTTCCATTTATGCTCTAGTAGCTTTTGTCTATCCTCCTTCGAATTTACCTTGAACAATATCCATCTGTGAGATATAATATGGAAGAATGTCACCCAGTTCAGAATAGGTTTCCAGTTTTCCTCCATCCAATTTTTTATAGATGCTTCTCCAATGACCTTTCCGCAGAAGCGCCCTACTAGAGCCAGATTGAGATAATCAGGGATTTCTTCGATTCTGATATCCCTTCCAACTAATAGAGAAACCTTGTCTTTTTTTGCACGTGGTCCCTTCTTTTGGATAGGGCCATTGAATTCGTCCGCCTTGTGCGTACCCGCATCATTATTATGCTTCGTGGGAGGAGAATTGTACTCCGGAAACTGCTTTGAACCGTGCGATGGTGATGTCTTATTGAGCTTCCCCATGTTCAATTCATTAGAGCGGCATTTTAATTCATGATCCATGCTGAAAATCGGACCCTCCGGGGAGGGACTGTCGTAATCGAATTCATCGATAAACATAGAGCTCGTTCAATTTGAACCAGATGGTGTTTCTCTCCGAAAAAACCTTAAAAACTTAAGAAACAACTTGATTCTTGCGTCAGTTTCACATATGTCCTTCTTCAGATCTTCAGGCCCCACTAGCAGCAGAGCTTCCCCCCCCCCTCCAAGCCCTATATATATATATATATATATCCAAAGTCTGGGCGAAGTTGAAACCCTATGCAATGTATTTATATATGCCACAATATATATGTTCATAAAAATACGAAGCTCACTGGCTGGTTTGACACCAGGACCTCCGTCCACCAATGCCAACGTGTTACTAATAGGAAAAGTTCCATGGTTTGAAAAGGGATCGGCACATTATTATTTTAAGTTGAAATCAAATTTGACACCCAAAAAGGGCGTGCTCTCCACAGGGCCCGAAAATCAAACTTTTGTGTATTTAATCCACGGTTTGGAGCGTGATCAAGTACAATTTTTGGGTTCGAATTTCGGTGCAAAATAAGGTATAGGCACAATTCCCAAGGCAAGATCGTACATCGCCATAGTGCTTTGTCTTGAACTATGTGCTAGGGGAGGTCCCTGTGCATATATGCAGTGTTTATACTCATTTTTATCAATTTTTCTAGAGGAATGCAGTGGCAGTATCAGTTTCTGCCGTTGAGGGATGGAATTCAGAAGTGTCTTCAAAACACTTGGAATTTACAGTATTTGAAGAATTAATAAATCGATCACATTGGAAAGGGACCCAGAGACATAGTCCACATTAGACAAACTCCGTTATCATTTGTTGTCTACATTTTTATGGTTTGCTCCTTTTGATTTTATGCACTTCAATCATTTATGCTCTCTTTAAAGTTTATTCATTAAAGCCTTTTTAAAAGTTAACTGTTGAAGTGAATGTACATGCAATTCAAGGTTATTTTCAGATCAGGTGCCAATTGATCTAACTGATGCGTGGAAGGAAACCTTCAAGTCTAAAGAAGTCTCTTCGAGTGGTTGTGCATGCCCTTCAGATTGACTAATGTGTCGGTGACATTCATGAACTACAAGGAAAATAAGTTTTTGCAAAAGTACTTCTCTCTTGTTTTATGTTTAGTGAAGGTAGGAGGATAGAGGCTTTCTACTCGATGCACATATAAACAATCAGGGGCACTGATGCTTTGTGATAACACGTGCATCGATGCTCCTATATATCTAAAGAAGTTGCAGATAACATGTCAAAAAGTGCCCGCCACTAGGGTTGAAATTTGACGTCCTACCTTGCACATCAAGAAATTTTTATATGACGTTTTAATTTTAACATTGCCTTTCATTTGACATTTAAATCTTAATTTTATGAGTCATAATAATGGTTGATTTTTTTAAAATAAAATTTATAATAACTATATGAATTCTCATATCTTGCCTCATATAATACCCCAAAAAAAGTTTACAAAAATATAATTAAAAAAACATAATAAACATAATGATTAAACAAAGCGCACACATAATTACAAAGAAGGTTTATCCTTGAAACCTTTAAATAGGCTTCTTCACAAACAATACAATGGGCCACCAAATACCATGGGCCCAAAAAACCATGACCAAGTCAAGTTTACCTAACAAGGAGAGACAACAAAACCATGACAAAATCAAAATTTCCATATTAGAATTAGAAATATATATATATGACGTGTAAAAATAAAAAATGCACTTCAAAATGACGGGTGAAATAAAAATCCACACTTCATTAATGCCATTTAATTTTATGAAGTGGCAGTATTTTGACGTGTAAAATGGCAAATGACGGCTATTTACTCGTCAAATTTCAACACTGCCCCCCACACTCAAATTTTGTAAAACACGATATTATTTTAAACATTGTGGTGCATACTAAATGCATCAATGCTCACTAAACACAAAACCGCATCTACGTGTCTTGATAAAATGTTTGGCAATTTAGTGTTTAATAATAAAAACAACTTGAATTTTGTAAAAAAAAAACATTTTAAATTTTTGTTCTTCAATGCTTACAAAAACTATAGATGCATCGGTGCATACCCTACCTTGCACACCATGGCGATATTAAATATTTTTTGGAAAATTTGTTTGTTGATTCTCCCAAGATTTATAATTGCATCGACACATTGGGATACAAGGCACACTACAGTAGGGTTAAATATAAAAAAAAATACCATAACCAAATTTTCATTTTCACTATCCACCACCTCTTCCAACACCTTCAAGCACTGGTGCTACTTGTCCCCTTGCAAGTGCCCCATTGTCTCGTGCTTCCAAATTGATGGATTTCACCAACAATCTTCACCTAGAACAGATCCCATTTCATTTACAAGTTTTCCAACCCCCACCCCCCCTCCACCACCCCAACTTTGATTCCATTTGTGATTTTTGCAACAACCATGCCTTTGCAACAAAGATGCTACCATATAATTTCTTTGCTACATCTTAATTTACATTTTCATGGATTTAGTTTTTCAATTTAGTTTGTAAATTTTCATTTTATCATGTTTTGTAAAAAATCCCATAGGTGCAACTCTTTGTACATACATCCACAAAATAATGATGCATTTACAATCCATGCCACATGTGGTTCTCCTTAACATTTGAAACTTATCGATAATTTAAAAATGAATATAGGTGCATAAATTATTGCATTATCCAGTGCAGTAATGGACGTTATGGAGCACCATGAATAGGGAAAATAACTACACACACACACCGTGAAACATAGGTAGATATGTCTTGTGATGGTGGTGCACAAATAGATGGCTCAATGCTATCCTATCCAGTTGTTTCACAAATTAGCCAAATTGGTTTATGCCAACAATATGCAATGCAGTGGAACAAAATAGTAACACCATGAGTCGATGCAACAAATTATATAGCATGCACTGCTAAACATGAGACAACATTGTCACATGATAATGAGCATGTGTGGATAACACTGTGCATCATCATCAATGCTACTATTTCGCTTGGGCACTTTGCTTGAAATTTTTTTTGCCTCCTATCTATGGTGCACATACAAGGACAAGTAGCCTCGTGTCATGGTGTTAATAGTCATTGTAAGCGCACTACAAATTGTAAGCACAAACAAATGCACTTACAAGGACTAGTGGAATCGTGTAGCAGTGCTATGCATTATTCCACACATGTTCAAGTCGATGGTACACGCATGGATTTGTAGACACATCAATGCATTCATGGAAGTTTTTTCAATTTATTGTGCACATCAATGTGTTTAGGGATGACTAAGGGCATGTTGACAATGTTATTGGACATAGTTAATGCATTGCTTTGGCCAGACACATGCCTCACATTCATGGTCCTCTAATGTATTATAGAAAGTACAACTTTACAATGTGTTTATTCATAGGAACATGCCAATGTTGGTGAAAAAATTTATAGTGTCATGGACAATGTGTTGAAAAAGCATATGTGTACTAACATGTTTTATGCATTTTTAATGCATCGAATTGAAAACTCAATATTGAATGAATATTAAGAATGATAATTGTGTGTGTGTGTGTGTGTGTGTTTAATGATGAGGTTTGCATGTGAATCGGGCATGGACAATGTGTTGAAAAAGCATATGTGTACTAACATGTTTTATGCATTTTTAATGCATCGAATTGAAAACTCAATATTGAATGAATATTAAGAATGATAATTGTGTGTGTGTGTTTAATGATGAGGTTTGCATGTGAATCGGGGATGGTCACAATGATAACAAGTCAATGCATATAAATCCATATGTGTTTAGGAGGCTTGATAAAGGAGTAAAAATCGATTTCCTCATTTGATTACTCTATAACTCACCTCCTTTCGAGGGATAATGGCCTCCTTAAGTTTTTTGAGGATGTTAAATCCTTAAGGGGAACACAAAGTTATTGTGCTAGATGATCATCATTAGGATCATGGTAGACATGCATTAGGTTTGGTCCCAAGCCGTGGTATCAGCAAATAGAAGACATTTATTTCATCATTATCATATCTAAGAGGGGGAATATTTTCCTTATTTCCTCACTATATCAATTGGTGTTGTAAGAGAGTGCTAATGTTAGTCCATACATTACTAACCCCAATGAATTCCATGTTACTAAGGAGCATATATGCTTACATTTTTTTGGAGGTAAGGAGGTTAGGTGCTCGTGCCTTGTCATCACCACATCAATACAACATATCACTAATGGGCAATGCATTAGTTTCCCTCTTATGTGTTGTGTGGATAAAATATTTCATTAGCTTAGATTGATAATGTGGTTTTTTATTCTTCAATGACATATTTGTATTGCTTTGGATAGATGTTGTTGGAGGAGCAAAGTCAAATAGTCGACTAGACATTGTAATAGAATGAGTAGTCGAGTCAGAGTTGTAGTTGACTGAATCTGAGGTAGTTATGCTAGTTGTAACTACCTCTATCTTCTAGATTGTATAAATAGACATGAATCTGACATGTAATGGTTGTTGGTTGAGAAGATATTATAAAAAAAGACATCATGGTTCTATAATTAATTTTACTTTCCTTCCTTTCCTTCTATCTGTGCATGCTTGTATAGTATTGTCTATCGTGGTTAATTGATTGCACTATTGGTAATGAGATTTATTGTATAATCCCTTAGATTACAAAATCGGTTTTGTTGTAGGTAGTATTGATATGGGACTTATATATTAGTTGCATGCATGCAGAGATGTTAAGTGAGGGGGATATCAATGAATGGTGGGAGAGAAAGTTTATTTGAAGAATTAAGTTAAGAGAAATTGGTTGACCCTTGTAATGTCCATGTCCCCAATCTGATCACAGGAACATTAACTCAAGAATTGCAAAATTAAACACAATAGTGGATAACGTGAAACAAAAGAACCAACTAGTTTGACTAGAAATTCAAGTGAAACCCCCAAACACCCCTAAACTATCCCAAATTATCCCAAAATAAATTATAGGACATAAAAAAAGCTCAAGACAACCTACAACAACCTAAACAAGCTCACAACTTCGACAGTTTCACTTTTAGGAGTCCATCACGCCCAGGTAGACTCCTTGGGCTAAACCCAAGGCTTCAAGGCAATAACTCCGGGACTCCTATGGAAAACACATTGCTTCTGGTGCAGTCTAGAAGTGGTTGGCCTGCACACTACCCAAACCAACTATAAAAAACCTTATAAAGGCAATTAGGAACCACTGAACTCGATTTGGGATGACAGGAGAATTGACTAGTTAATTGGACTGCTTAACTAGGAACTTTTCAACTCATCTCGAATGGCCTCTAAGGGATTCTAAACTCTAATATGAGGACTGATATGTCTTCATCAGGGTTTCTACTAATAGCATCAATTGACAGACAAAGAATTGAACTCATAGAAGTCAGTCAAATACAATTTTTGGAAAAACTAGTCAATTTTAGTGCAATAATGAGCATAGGCACAAAAATACATTGACATGTAAAAAGATAATTTGCAGAGATGTTAACCACATCAAAATACAGAAATTCATAGAGTAATCATTACATTACAGAGCTTCATATATATCATCCATGTCCATAGGGTCTCTATCAACCTCCAAGAACAAAGGCAAGATCAAATACATGAAGTAGGTGCTCCAATGGATGGAATTCTCAAGATTGGACAAGAAATATCTTGGATGACACTAGAAGGGAGTTGCAACTAAACTCAATGATCCGCACATGGCCAGGAAGCATGAGGGGGACAACAGTTCGACTGAATGAGTCGGCTTTGTTATGGAGGAAGCTTAAGAAACAAAATGAGCAAAGCAGGAATACACTACACAGATAAAAACAAATACACAGACAATATGCAGGAATGCGAATTGGTTTCTCTATTGAGAGAAGAAGAGAGGTTCTGCGTTTAAGATCATTGATTGATGTATGTTACAATATTATACATGCTTATATAGAATGCTGAGATGATTGGGTGCCTTTGCTTTACGTTCAGTTACAAGAGAAGTTAGAGCGGTTTCAAAAGTTCGACTGTTACAGTCGACTGGAAGACATAGAGACAGTCTGTCGTAGTTCGGCAGTCGCAAGTCGCAGGTCGACGCTACATGTCGACGTCGCGAAACTATGAGTTTGCCAAACTTGTCAAAGTTGTTGATGTTGTCGAAGTCGTTTCGAATTTGAAACTTGTCGAAGTCGAAGACTCGTCGCAGTTGATGTTAGCATCCGACAATAATTCCAACTGCGATGTGGATCAGAACTCCTTATTTAAGAAACAATGGTCCCCATTGTTTGCTCGGTCAAATGAGGAAACTTGTCGGTCATTTCAGTAGCAGAGTACCACTTTCCTTGGGATGGGAGCTGTCCAACTTTAGCAACCTGAAACAAGGGAATTGTGTTCGTCCTTGTGTGGTGTACTCGTCGTCCCACGATGGTGTCGCAAGGAAGAGGTTCCTGAACATCTGGATGGATGTCTTCGGGTTCTGTTGTCGGTAAGTCATTATGTTCCAACAGAGGTACATGGTATGGTCGAAGTAGATCCACATTGAATACTGGATGCAGGCCCAAGCATGTAGGAATGTCAAGCTGGAAAGTGTTTTCTCCAATCTGTTGAAGAATGTTGTACGAACCATATCACAAAGGTTTGAGATTCTTGAATGGACCGGTGAAGCGCTCCTTCTTTAGATGTAACTAGGCCTTATCCCCAATTTGGAAAGAATGAGGAATACGATGCTTGTCGTGTCGGCCCTTAGCTTTTGCGTTTGCTCGTTGCAACATTTCTTGTGCTTTCTTCTAGATGTCACAAATCTAATCTCGAAACTTCAAGGCTTTATCAACTTCCCGCTGGCTGTAGTCGGTGTCGGAGTTCGGATGTGTATAGGAGTTGATCAAGTTGATAGGCACTGAGGGTTGAAATCCGTAACAGATCTCAAATGGACTCTTGCCTGTAGAGTTGTGCTGAGCATGATTGTAACTGTGTTGTATGTGTGGAAGACTTTCATCCCATGTTCATTGATGCTTGTGGTTGTACATGCGAAGTAGTTGTACTACAAAGCGATTCACAACTTTCGTCTGTCTGTTAGTCTGAGGATGGAAAGCTGTCGACAATGAGAGTCATGTGTCCAGCTGCTACCAGAGAGACTTCCAAAAGATGTTGACGAATCTAGCATCCCGGTCGGTGTTAGAAAAACAAGATTGCAGAGCAATAACAAGATTCAAATATAATCACACAAACACATTACAAGAGTGACACCAATATAACGTGGTTCACCCAAGATGGGATACGTCCACACAGAAATTGCCAGTCCTTATTATTATACCATCCAACAAAATGAAGGGATACAACCTGTAGCACATCCGCTGCAACTTCCTTTTCACACTCTCTTAGTCTCTCTTACACAATCTCAGAGATCTTTACAATACACAATACCTAATCCATCAAACCTAGCCGTATTACAATGTATTTCCTTTAAAGGGGAAATACCATGGGAAAATACCACGGGTTACCCAAAACCATAGGCCCGTAATCTGTTGGCGAAACAACCCAAAAAATCATCCACCCTGGACCCCCGTGGGGGGGCGATGCCTCCCACACCCCCCCGTGGGGGTGAGTGTACAATCCACCTGCATATCATATAAAAATGGGGTACAAACACGGCTAAACGACAACATCTCTAAATATTGAAGATCGAGCTCCACAACCAACAATCGGAAGTAATGGTTGTCGGTAAACCAAAGTGTTTCCAAACATGTGTAAAGAAGAGCTGAGCGGTCTGCTGCACTATCATCGTCTTCTTACATAGAATGAGAATGGCCATCTTGAAAAATCTACCGACTACTACTAATATCGCGTCATGTTGATGTTTGGTAGTAGTATATCCCGTCAATTAGTCCATAGAAATAGATTCCCATGGTCGACTAGGAACTAGCAAAGGTGTGTACAATCCCTGTCGTCGATTAGGTGGTTTAGTAATGGCACAAACCACGCATGATCGAATGTATTTTTTGACGTCGGTTTTAAGTGTAGGCCAAAAGAAATACTTATGGAGAATAGCAAGTGTCTTTGCTACTCCAAAGTGTCCTGCAGTCTTGCTGTAGTGCGTGTCCCAAATGAGCTGCTGTCGATGCTCACCGATCGGTACACAAAGTTGTCTTTCAGGAAATAGTCAGAGGTTGACGACTTGTCGGTCTGTAGTTGTCGATAGACTATTGAAAATTCGTTATCGTCCTGATACAATTGAGTCCAAGTGGTCGTGTCATATCCCTGCATACTCATCACTGTGAAAAGGAGAGTAATGGGTGGTCGACTTAGATAATCGGCGACGGTGTTAGCTTTACCTTTTCGATACTTAATCACCAACTGAAATTGTTGTAGGTAATTAATCCACTTGAGTTCTCGAGTTGTTTGTAGTTTCGATTGGGTAGGATCGAACTGTAGAGGCTTATGGTCAGTGAGGATGACCGTTTCCTTGACAAGGATGTAATGCCTCCATTGCTTGAGAGCTTGCACAATGGCGTACAGTTCTTTTTCATACGTCAAATATCTTCTAACTGTGTCGTTAAAAGTTTCGGAATGAAAAGCGACTGGGTGACCAGACTGAGTGATCACTGCGCCCAAGGCATAGTCTGATGCGTTCGTCTCAAGGGTTGATGCAAATCAGGTAACACAAGTACTGGTGCAGTGTAGAGCTTGTGTTTGAGCTGTTCAAAAGCTTCTGGTTGTGTCAATGTCCATTTGAAGACAATTTTTCCATTTCCCTTTGTCAATTGATTCAAGGGCCAGGCTATGTGACTAAAGCCGAGTATGGATCGTCGATAGAAATTCGCCAAACCAAGAAAACTTCTTAGTTCTTGAATGCTTTGGGGAATGGACCAATCTTTGAGGATCTGTCCTTTGTCTAGATCGATGTGAATTCCTGCAGAGTCAATTACATACCCCAAATATGTGATGTTGTTCATCGCAAAGGTGCACTTGTCCATGTTTAAGTATAGTCGATGTTGCTGGAGAGTGTCAAGGACTTGTCGAAGCTGTCCGACATGTTCTTCCCATGATCGACTGCAAATTAGTATGTCGTCAATATAGAAAATGACCCATTTGCCGATGAAAGGTCGTAGAATGTTGTCCATGTACCGCATGAAGTTTGCAGGTGCATTGGTTAAGCCGAAAGGCATGACTAACCATTCAAACAATCCTTCCTTGGTCTTGAAAGCAGTTTTCCACACATCTGAGGGCTCAATTGGAATTTGATGATATCCCGACTTGAGGTCAAGCTTAGTAAATAATTTAGCACCTTTCAAGCAGTCGATGAGTTCGTCTATCCACGACAGAGGGTAGCGATTCTTCATCGAAATTTTGTTGAGTGTCCTGTAGTCGATGCACATGCGCCAAGTCTCGTCTTTCTTGGGAACGAGGATGATTGGACTTCCACAAGGAGAGGATCTAGGTTGAATATGAATTTTGTCGATCAAATCTTGGATCTATCTGCGAATCTCTTCATTTTCGAGAATGGATATTTTGTAAACAGATGTGTTTGGCAAAGAAGGACCGGGAGCACGTTCAATGGAGTGTTTTACCTGGAAATGTCGAGGTACTCCATCCGGATCTTGGAATAAAATCTGATACTCGTCGAGAACATTGTCGATCAACTGCTTCTGTCGGGAGCTGCATTGGTCGGTGACTCGACTCGTTGCTATAGTCTTCCTAGAATGTTGCGGTTTGATCATGATTGATGAGCTTATTTGTCTGTTTAGCAGATATCATTGAGACCATTGGTGTAGGTCGTCGCTCAGGTATGTTGTACCATCGATTTCAGATTCTGACAATCACGTTCTAAGGTCATGACTGGTAACTTCCATGGCGATCCTACAAGTAAGGTTTCCCAAACAAGGCATCGGCTACGGAGAGTGGTGTCACGTTGCAGAGTACTTCATCTTCAAAAGGATTTATGAACTAGGAAAGTTTGCATTGTTGGGTGATCCGTAGTTCCTGTCCATCCTTCATCCAATCGATATTGTAAGGTTGAGGATGTGGAGTGGTGACAAGACCTAGTTTCTTCATGAGATCTTCATAAACGAATTTTTTTCTCACTACCGTTATCCATAATCAGATGTAATGGTTTGTGTTGAACCCATATCCGTGTATGGAACAGGCGCTCTCGTTCCTCCTTGTCGACGATAATCGAGGCTGCTAGGGTGGTCGATGTCGATGTCAAAAGGGTCATTGCATCTGGATCAGATTCTTCCATCGTCTTGTCGAAGGCGTCGGATGTCGACACTTTTTCCAAAAATGTCTTCCGAGCTTTGCATTCAGAAGTATCATGCCAAGATGAGTGGTGGTAATCACACCATTTCCCGGTAGGTGATTGTTTTCTACGTTCCCTTTTTTGAAAAGTATTTTTTCCATGATCTGGATTTGGTGGTGTCGGTTGAGAAGATTTCGACTTGTCGAAGTCAACTGGTGCCTTCTTGTCGGGTGGTCGTCTTGATGTCGGCTTTGTCGCGAAGCATGCTTTTCCCTTCTGCTTGGTTTCAAGTTTGCTGGCATAGTGGAATGCATGCGCGAGCGTATTGACAGTCAGAAATTCCATCTCCTGCTGAATGTACTGGGACAAACCGTTGATGTACTTCAGAACAAGCAATTTCTCTTCTTCTTGGACGCCAAGTCTAGCCATGAGTCGATAAAACTCGTCGGTGTAACTCTGTACTGATTGGTCTTTCCATTGCCTTAGCTGCTACCACTTCTTATACTGTGTTTCAAGATATTTGGGCAGGTAAAATTCCTTTCGGACGTATTCGACGAATTTATCCTATGTGTCGATGGGGTCTCCTCTTTTCTCCATCTTTGTCGAGAGGTTCTCCCACCAGTAGTGCACAGATGTTGACATCTTTAAGGATGCAATGGTGATCTTGTCAGCTTCTGAGAGTTGATTCATAGAGTAACAGGATTCCAATTGTTGTACCCAATTGTCGACGGATTCTGCGTCAATATTTCCTTCTAGATTCGGTATGTCCAAATTCATTTTCACTTTAAAGGGGCTGATTTTGTCGGAGCTAGTTCTCGTAAAAAATTCTTCGGATGTCGAAGAAAATCACGTGAGAATTTCATTGAACTGGGTGAACATTTCAGTCCGTTGTCGAGCCAACGCTTGCTCAATAAGTTGTGTTGTCTCGTCGGCTGCATGTCTATCGTTTGTTTCTTCTGCCATCTCTGGAGGTAGCGTCTGCTTGGATTGCTAAGATTGCGAGCGTGTTTGAACCAGCATAAGTCAGGAACTTCGTTGGAAGTGTCTACACAAAACTTAAGCACGAACAAAACTGACTGCTCTAATACCGATGATCTGCACATGACTAGGAAGCACGAGGGGGACAACAGTTCGACTGAATGAGTCGGCTCTATTATGGCGGAAGCTTAAGAAACAAAATGAGCAAAACAAGAATACACTACACAGATAAACACAAATACACAGACAATATATAGGAATGCGAACTGATTTCTCTATTAATGGATATAAGATCATTGATTGATGTATGTTAGAATATTGTACATGCTTATATAGAATGCTGAGATGCTTGGGTGCCTTCCCATTACATTCAGTTACAAGAGAAGTTAGTATAGTTTCAGAAGTTCAACCGTTACAATCGACTGGAAGACAGAGAGACAGTCTATCGTAGTTTGACAGTCGCAAGTCGCAGGTTGACGCTGCATGTCGACGTCGTGAAACTGTGAGGTTGCCGAACTTGTCGAAGTTGTTGATGTTGTCGAAGTCGTGTCAAATTCGAAACTTGTCAAAGTTGTGTTGAAATCGAAGACTCGTCGCAGTCGAAGACTCCGACAATAATGCCAATTGCTATGTGAATCACTCAAAGAGCAGGGTTGGGTGCCTTACTCCTCATGCTTGACTAAATTTACGAGCAAGATGAAGATCAATAGGGGCACATCTCCCAACTGTGACTAGGGCACATCTCCCAAGTCCCGAGAAGATTCAGAGCTCTCAATGCAAATACCAAATGGCCAAAAGATGTGATAGGGTGTGCTCCACCTTCTTTTATAATATTAATTGACCTCAAGATGCATTGAGTGTGGTCCATCCACCCAACCAATGTGCACTAATTTTGTTGTTGTAGCATTTGCCTTCTTTTTCCTTGCTTTGTTTCCTTTCTGCTTTGGTATCCTTTTATGCTTTTGGCAACATCTTGATTTTCCTAGATTTTCTCTGCTTTCTTGCTTTTCCATTTATTTTCCTAATTTTCTGATTTCTTCTAGTTTTATGACTTTCCTGCTTTTCTTCTGCTTTCTGCTTTTTTGAGTTTTTCTGCTTTTATGTTGCCTTCCATCTTTTTAGTGGCTTTATTGATTTTCTCTTCTTTTCTTCTAGTTTCCAATGTGGATGACAACTCATTGGGTCCACAAGCTCTCTTGTGCGCCCTCCTGGGCCACCTAAGCATATCCACTCATTACAACATTAAATAAAAATAAAAGATTTACATTTAATACATTGCACACTATCCTAAGTTTCGAAATTATTTAAACTTTGACAATTGATGCATTCAAAAATTAACCCTTCACTTATTAATTTTTTTCAGAACCTATGGGGGTTGAAAGGGTAGAAGGATGACCATGGACCCCTTAGGGAGGGAACATTACAGTCATCCCTGCCAAAAATTGTTTGTCCTCAAGCAATTGTAACTCAGGGTGATGCAATACTTGCTCATTCTCCCATGTGGCATCTTCACTGGGTAGGCCTTTCCACAAAACAAGATATTCCTTGATGGTCATATTCCTCAGCCTTCTTTCTCTTGTTTGCACAATTCTTTTTGGTACCAAGATTAGTTTTCCTTCATCATTCAATGGTGTAAGTATTGTTGATATCGTCACCTGCTTCCCAACTGCTTTCTTGAGACATGAGACATGAAACACATTATGTACTTTGTTTCCTTCTGGAAGATCCAGCTCATAAGTGGCTTCTCCTACCTTCCACACAACTCTTTAAGGACCATAGAACCTTGGTTTTAACTTTTCAGCTCCTTTACCTTCCAAGGATGATGGTTTGTATGGCTGCAACCTCAAGTACACTAAGTCATCCACTTGAAATATACGCTTTGTTCTGCTCCTATCTGCATACATTTTCTGTTGATTTTGAGCAGTTTGCAAGTTGTCCTTGAGTGCTTTCAAAATGTATTGACTTTCTTGGATCTAGTATTTTGCTTTTGGTGCTCTACTCTCTCCAAAAATATGATCAACATAGGTGGAGGCTTCATATCCATACAGGGATTTGAAGGGGGGCATGCCAATAGACATGCGATAAGAAGTGTTGTAGAAAAATTCACCCAAATGCAACCGTTTAATCCAAGTCTTTTGCTTCCCTGTGACACAATTTATGAGATATCCTTCCAACCACTGATTGACCCTCTCAGTTTACCCATAAGTTTGAGGGTGGTAACTTGTACTGAGATCCAAATCTATCCCCACCAATTTAACAACTCTTGGCAAAAAGCACTTGTGAACTTACTGTCTCTATCATTGATTATTGTTTTTGGCAATCCATGTAATCTGAACACTTCTTTACAGAAAAGGTCAGCAATTTGAGTTGTTGAGCTTGTTGATGGAACAAAAAATAAATGTGTAAATTTAGTAAGTCTATCTACTACAACAAATATGCAGTCTTTTCCGTGTACCTTGGGTGGACCAGTGATCAAGTCCATTGAAATGGTCTCCCACTTCTGCTTCGGAGTTGGTAGTGGTTATAGTAGCCCGGCTGGATGTATGTGCTTAATTTTATTATGTTGGCATGTGTTGCACCCTGTCACACGCTTCAGAACATCATTCTTGAGGCCCTTCCATGAGAACCTCTCTCTAACTTTCCTGAAAGTCTTCAAGTAACCAGGATGTCCTGCCACAACGGAATCATGGGCATCTTCCAAAATCTTCTTCTTCAATATTGATCCTAGCACCAAATAGATTCTATCTTTGTAATAGATGACTCCATCTAACACGTTATACAAATAATATCTAATTAAGCCATATTAACTTTCACATGCAAATTGATTTTTAGAGTACTCTATGGTTAGCTAATCGTTCCAACCAATAGGAAACTCCATTGTAGAAAGAGTTGGTTTTCTTGAAAGAGCATCTACAACTATATTCATTTTTCCTTTCTTGTACTCTATATCAAAATCACAAGCTTGAAATTTACTCTCCCATTTTTGTTGTCCGTCATTGATCTCTTTTTGAGTCAAGAAATGCCTCAAACTGTTGTAATCAGTTTTGACCACAAACATGCTACCCACCAGATACTGTCGGAACTTAGCCAATGCATGCATAATGGCCAACATTGCTTTATCATAGATGGAATAATGTCTTTCATGTGGTTGCAAATTTTTGCTCTCAAAATCAATTGGGTGCTTATTTTGCATCAGAACAACTCCAAGGCCTTCTCCCAAGGCATCACACTCAAGCAAAAATGGCTGAGTGAAATCAGGTAGAGCCATGACCTGACAACTGCTCATTAATTTCTTCATCTTCTTGAAAACTCTTTCAGCTTCCTCTGACCAACATAAAGCTTCCTTCTTAGTAAGATCAATCAAGGGAGCTGTCAGTTGAGAGAATCCTTTGACAAATTTTCTGTAGTAAGTGCAGATCCCAAGGAATCCTCTCAATTCTGTGACATTCTTGGGGCTTGGCCAATCAAGAATGGCCTGTATCTTTTCCATGTGGAATTTCACCCCCTCTTGTCCAGTCACATGGACAAGATACAACAATTCAGTCATTCCAGATTCACATTTGGACTGTTTTGCATACAATGATTGATATGCAAGAATAGTCAGTACAGCTTCTAAATGTTGCAAGTGTTCTTCCCAATTTTTTCTATAAATCAAGATGTCATAAAAAAACACCGGGACATACTTACGAAGCTGCTTAATAAACACTCTATTCATACAAGATTGAAACGTTTCAAGTGCATTAGTCAAGCTAAATGTCATGACTAAGAATTCAAAATGCCCATAGTGACAACGTAAAGTTGTCTTCTGTATATCTTCTTCCATCATTTTGATTTGATGGTACCCAAAGCAAAGGTCTATCTTGGAGAAGAACTTGGACCCATGCAGCTCATCCATCAACTCATCAATTCTTTTGTTTGCGTACCAGTTCTTGATGGTTTTCTTATTTAGAGCTTGGTAGTCTATGCACATCCTCGGTGTACCATCTTTCTTCTCCACTAAAACTACTGAGGAAGCAAAATGACTTGAGCTTGGCCCGATCAATCCTAACTCAAGAAGCTCCTTTATAGCCCTCTCAATTTTATCTTTGAGATTCTTGGGATGCTTATAGGGGCAGGTCATGATAGTAAGTGTTTCTACTTCCAGCTCTATCACATGCTCAACTCCTCTATCTGGTGGCCTTCCAAGAGGAAGGTCTATAAAAAATTTCTCATACTTCTTAAGCAACTTCTTGATGTCATCTGGATGTTGTGAAATGTCAAGGGCCGATCCTTGTGAGGAAATGAACATTCAACAACTCACTCTATGTCCCCATGCCCTAGTATAGGTCTCATTCCATGGGATGACACCACTTGATTTGGATAGGCGTTCATACCTTTCAGAACTACTTGCTTCCCATCATAATTTTTGAATCTTATTTCTGGAATTTTGTAGTTGATAGTATGTTCACCAATTGAAAATAACTATTGAATTCCCATTACAATGTTTGTATCAGTCACATTCACAACATATAAATTATCTTTCACTATATAATCTCGAATGGTCACTTGCAGCTTTGGAATCCATTTTGTGCAATCCATGGAATTATTCCTAGGGATCATGACAGTGAATCCATCAAAAGATTCGGTGGGCAAATTTCTTCTTTCCACCATTGCAACATCAATAAAATTATGAGTGGCTCCTCCATCCACTAAGATAGTATCCCTTTGGCCTTGGACTACTCCCTTGAACCAAAGAGTATGGAATCTTGGTACTTCAGACATAATATCAATCTTTCTGGAATCTAGTTGTGGGTGCTCTTCTTTTGTTGATTCATAATCTTCTTCTGGAATTATTGGTTGCCCCTCATTCTCGTCTTCTTATTCAATTTTAGAAAGGACTTGTATATAATGTACTTTCCCTTTAGCACATTTATGGCTTAGAACCCATGGCTCTTGGCATGAAAAGTACAACTTCTTTCTCCTTAGCTCATCTCGGTCTTTGGCAAAATTATCCTTCTTGAAATTTCCACATGGACCCTTTTGAAAGGATCTCTTATCCACGGGCTTAGGAGGAAAACTATTCTTAGGTGGGAATATAGTTCTTGGAATAACATTTTGAAGATCTCTAGTCTTGTTCATGGCATCCTGCAATGTTACAGGTTGATGATATTTAACCAGTCCCTTAAGTGGCTCTGCTAGTCCTTCTATAAACAAAATAACTAAGCGAGCTTCAGATATATCATTCACCATTATTGCAACTTTTTTAATTTTTGAAATGTCTGTCTAAATGGGCAAGATCTCTAAATGACATTTCAGGATCTCTCCTATCAAACCTATTCACCAACCTTCTTTGGAACTCCTCATAGGTGGCTACAGTAACATGCTCAAAGTTCTCAAACCATGAAACCACCAATCATTAGCTTCTCCTTCTAAATGCAAGGTATCCATTTTAATGGAATCCCTTTTAGCCATAGGAATCAATTGAAAGTAAGTATCTAGCTTCTGCACCCAAGAGCTAGCAGTGCATTTAGACGATCCATCAAAGTAGGGGAGGGAGATCTTACCAATGGTTCTCTGCAACTCAAAATTTTGAGTGGCAATTATGTTGCATCCTCTTGATTTTACCTTGTCCTGATAGTCACAGTATTTTCTGAAGGTCAAATGTCTCTTACACTCCTCATCCAAGGCCATGTATTCTATAAATTGAATGGGGGAAACTACTTAGAATTGCATTTCAGGCTCTTCCATTCTATGATCAAGGAACTTGGGCATAGCAGACCTTGGAATCTCTTTAAATTCATGTGGCCAATTGTGTGGCCCAGTCTTGGAAAATATTTGTTCTTTGAAACTCTTATTGTCCTCCTGATGAGAACCACTGCTATTGCAATCTCCATCTCACTTGTCCACAAGTTTGGACAAGATGTCTATGGTTTTTGTTTGCACTTGGGTAAATTTCTCCATGACCTTCAACATGCTTTTTGCAAACATTTCCTCATTCTCTTCTCTACTCTTACCACTCTCCCCCACTACTAGATTTTCCTTCTTGAATCTTAGCTGGAGTGGAACTAATTTCTTCTTCTGTAGGGGACTCTTCAGGGCCCTTCCTCTTTGGGTATGGTTTTCTCTTTGGAATCATCAAAGTAAATCAAGAGCAGGTTCATAGGACCATGTTATGATACCACTGTAATGTACCCAATATTATCACATGCACATTAACTCGAGAATTGCAAAATTAAACACAACAACGGAAACTTGAAACAAAAGAACTAGCTAGTTTGACTAGAAATTCAAGTGAAACCCCCAAACACCTCTAAAATCTCCCAAATTATCCAAAAATGAATTATAGGACATGCAAAAATATTAAGATAACCTACAACAGCCTAAACAAGCTCCCAACTTCGACAACTGCACTTTCGGGAGTCTGTCACTCCCGGGTAGACTCCTTGGGCTAAACCCAAGGCTTCAAGGCAATAGCCCCAGGAATTTTGTTGAAACTCCACTGCTTATGGTGCAGTATAGAAGTCGTTGGCCTGCAAACTACCCAAACTAGCTATAAAAACCCTTATACATACTGTTAGGAACCACTGAACTTGATTTGGGATGACAGGAGAATTGACTAGTTAATTGGACTACTCAACTAGGAACTTTTCAACTCAGCTTGAATGGCCTCTACGGGATTTTAAAATCTGATATGAGGACTGATATATGTTCATTAGGGTGTCTACCAATATCATCAATTGACATACTGAGAATTGGACTCACAGAAGTCAGTCAAATACAATTTATGGAAAAACTAGTCAATTTTAGTGCAATAATGAGCATAGGCACAAAAATACATTTACATGTAAAAAGATAATTTGTAGAGACGATAACCACATCAAAATATTGAAATTCATAGAGTAATCAATACATTTCATAGCTTCATATATATTAGCCATACCCATAAGGTCGTTATCAACCTCCAAGAACAAAGGCAAGATCAAATACATGAAGTAGGTGCTCCAATGGATGGAATTCTCAATACTGGACAAGAAATCTCTTGGATGACACTGGAAAGGAGCTTCAACTAAAATCAAAGAGAAGGGATGGGTTCCTTTCTCCTCATGCTTGACTGAATTCACCAAGATGAAGATCAATAGGGGCACATCTCCCAACTGTGACTAGGGGCACATCTCCCAAGTCCTGAGAAGCTTTAGAGCCCTCGATGTAAATTAAAAATGGCCAAAATATGTGAGAGGGTGCACTCCACCTTATTTTATAATATTAATTGACCTCAATATGCATTGAACATGGTCCATCCACCTCAACCAGTGTGCCCTCATTGTCTAATTTTGTTCCTGTAGCTTTTTCCTTCTTTTTCCTTGCTTTGCTACCTGTTTGCTTTGGTCTGCTTTTATGCTTTTGGAAACATCTTGCTTTTCTTGGATTTTCTCTACTTTCCGGATTTTCCATGATTACTTTTCCTGCTTTTCTACTTTCTTTTGATTTTATGACTTTCCTGCTTTTCTTTTGCTTTCTGCTTTTATGAGTTTCTATGCTTTTATGTTACCTTCCATCTTTTTAGTGGATTTATTGATTTTCTCTACTTTTCTTCTAATTGCCAATGTGGATGACAACTCATTGGGTCCACAAGCTCTCTTATGCGCCCTCCTAGGCCACCTAAGCATATCCGCTCGCTACAACATTAAATAATAATAAAATATTTACATTTAATACATTGAACATTATCTTAAGTTTCAAAATTAATTAAACTTTGACAATTAACGCATTCAAAAATTAACCCCTTCACTTATTAATATTTGCTAGAACCTACATGGATTGAAAGGGTAGCAGGATGATCATGGAGCCCTTAGGGAGGGGACATTACAACCCTTGTGCAAGCCAAGGCATGATTTTTCATAGAAAGACACAAGAAATCTATAGAATCAATTTCTTTGAGTTATAAAGAAGCTTGTTGACGTATTTGTTCATGAACAATCAAACAAAAGATGAAAAGTTTCTATCAAAATTGAGTAATGGAGGTCAGACAAATTTATACTAGTGGATTTAAAAGATTACTGAAGATTTCCATGAAGAACAAGAAATTCAAGAATGCCCATTCATGGATGATGTAAAATGGATATTCCATGACTTATGTAGTAGTTTCTTCTACACCATACTGACCTATTCGTATAAATTTATCATCTACAAAGGAGTTAGGTATATTTTCAAAACACATCCTCACTTAAGAACTCCAATCTAAACCAATTGGAAGAAAAAACAAGAATATTGGGAGTATTTCTTAAGAAAATGAACACAATTGTTGCGATCATCATCATCAACCAAGAGTGGACTCAAGGTCAACAATGGGGGGCTTACCACTCACAAGCTACCTCTTTAAATAAAAAAAAACCTATTTGACCCATGTTGAAAAAGAAAGAGACCAATGGAAAATGCAAGCATGCCAAGAAAAGGAATGAAGTAAGCATCGACCCAAAGACAACAAGAATATACATTGGGCAAGGAAACAAATAAAATAAATGAAAAAATAATGGAAGAATATAGACCTTGGTCGACTTGTAGAAAATTGAATGAGACAAAAGACAAAGAAGAAGATTTGAGATAAGATAGGTTGTGAACCATTGTTGACTCATAAGAGAAGAAGAAGCAACACAATGTCAAGTCAATAGTCTATGAATCGCTACAAGGAAAACTTCTTCTAGCAAAGGTTTCTAGTGTTACAAGATTGGTAAGAATTATCCAAAAAACCTTTGCTAAAACCTCCACAAATGGTAACAGATGGTTTGACGAAGGTTGTATCGAATTAAAATTTATTATAACTAAAAAAGTATATGTAGTCAGAGGTTTTCTTGTTTGGTGCGTATACATAGGACAAATGCACTGGTGCATTATTTTGACATATGCACTGATGTATCTACATTAAATATTCCATATTAGTGCTTTCCATTTATATAACACACCAATGCATATTATTTAAATGCGACACACCGATGCTTTCAATTAACATATGAACTAGTGCACCATCCATAAATAATAGACGTGATGCTTTGTAACTTAGAGCACCGATACTTTCAAATTTAAATGCGATATACTGATGTCATCCATTAATATAACGAACCTATGCATTATCCATGTATTATTGCACCAGGGTGTAGTATCATTTATATAGCACCGAGAAGTAGGGTTAAAATAGATGCACTGGGGCATATCATTATATGTGCATTGCAAGTTCTATTAAAGTTGATGATGGCACCGTGTCTTTGATGGTATTAGTTGTTAACACCCAAAAAGTGCTCACTAGCTCATTTCCTTATTCACATGACCCATTTGTCCACTTTTCCACCATTTGAGCCTCTAAAGCCATCAAAAGGTCACCAAAAGACCATAATACACCCCTTTTTCCCCTCAAAATGAATATTTTTCCTCAAAAAGCATAAAAAAAACCCTAAAAAAGGGTCCATAATTCCCAAAAATATTAAAAAAGGGAATAAAAATATTAAAAATATTCAAAAAAGGAAAAAAGAGGGAAAAGGTACCTAAACCATGTTGGTCAATACCATTGGTTTCCTCAATACCATAATGGTATTCCCCACCACCATAAACTATAAAAAGGTGGTAGTGGCTCCTCACTTTCCATCCATCCATCATCCTATCCCCATGCTGTCAAAATCTCTCATGAGCTTTTGACCATTGTAGCTATCTTGGAGAAGAGACCTTTGGAGCTTGGAGCTACTCACCTTGGAAGTTGCTCAACACAAATCCTCACCATTTGAGGTATCTTAATACAATATTCATTCTTTTTATTTCTTGTTCTTGAATCATTTTCAGAAAATTTTATTTGTTATATGCACATGCTAGTTTAATTTAGATTCAGATTTATAATAATTGTTTTTGCTTTCAATCTTTGAAACTGCTATCACTTGTTGATAGGTGCCCATAGCACTCAAGCTTGGTTGCAAAACCAAGCCAACATTAGTGGTGCATGTTTACTTTATGTTGCATGAATGCACTTGTTATTAAGCATTGGGGTGTTTGTTAATATTGGAGAACTGGTGCAGTTTATTGGTTTAGAAACATTATAGAGCATTTTTTAGCACAAATTAAATACCGTGACTGGATTACGTATGCCAAACAACGTACATCGAGTTCATTTATTTTTTTAATTCTGCTAATCAACATAAAACGAATTATTTTTATAGTAGTATTGATATTTGAATTTGAATTATTGTGTTTGGATACAACGATTGTATTAATGTGGTATACCATCGAATTACACATATGTTCATTGTAATATTTAATCAACATCGTGACATTTTACAACCATTGACAATGCAATTTAATAAGAAACCCATTTTATTATATATGAATAGGAGACCCTTTGTTATAGAAATTGGGACAACAAAAAGATTCACTATAATCAAAATGTTAATATGTAATTGTTACACTTATCTATAACCAATTGGGACAATATGTCCATCACATTAAACAAAATGTCTAATTCTCATAAACAATCATTTTAAAACATATGACTTGCATTAATACCCAATTATATATTTGATCATCATTCTTCACTAAAAATATTGTCAATACTCGAGTTGCTTGCATGGTGCATCATTTCTTCATCACTTGTAGAAGAAGATATTATACCTGAGTTATTTGGTCAAATGTTTTACAAAGTTAAAGGTAAACCTTTTTTTTCTTTTAAGAATATACTGTAAATATCAGTAGGAAAGATTTAATGGATTTTTTAAAATGATTAGGGGAAAATTGAATACCTAGAATTTCTATTATGTAGATTTGTATGTGACCCAAAATACTTTACCAATTTGTCTCTTAAAAAAAAATGGTTACTCCAAAGTCTTCCCTGGTTATATTTGTTGCAGAAATTTCCTTTGAACTTTTGGCAAAATATTGACATAGTGATTAGATTCTCTTTTATAAACACATTTTTTGCAACTCACTTTTTAAAAATAAAATTATTGTTTATTTATCCGTTGGATATGTATGTTCATTGATTAAAAATGAGTGATAACTTTTTCTCTTTTTAAATATTTCTTTTTTTTAGTGTGCATACTTGGGTAAAGTGTACTAGTGCACTTTCGTAAATAGCGCACCACCATGTATTAAATAGAAAATACAAGTGTTATTATATTTTAGCGGATGTTTTTGCATATATTTGTATTTGGTATGCATTGTTTTTGCACGCCACTGTGCTTTATTGTTCATAACGCACCAATGCAATATGTTGAAGCAAGCATGCCGTATTCATTTTTTTTTGTAAGTAAGTACCCACATGGATTTGAACTTGTGACCTTCCATTTACAACTTCTCATCTCAATTACTCATTACCAATTGCTCTACCCCCCGTGAGTTGTCATATTCATTTAACAACCCTTTGAATTTATATTTGATGTTAAAATGATATAGAGGTAAATTAATTGTCTTAAAATACTCCATATGATACTATGTTGCTTAAACTCACACCATATACTTAAAAAATGGTTCAAAAGTTATTTTAAAGTTAGATTGTTATATGCTTCACAAACTTTCTTTTAAGAGTGTAGACGTATATTGTAATATCCCAATTTTGACCCTATTGCATTAAAATTGTAAATGATGTAAATATCGTTATTTAATCATGGTGAGGAGCTCAAGGCCAAGGCCCCACCATCGATTTAGCTTAGTATGCATCGGCAATTAAAAATAGATGCCTATGGTTCTTGTGGTGGACATGCACAATGTAAATTAAGACATCATGTAAATACGAATTTTAATGAAATACCCACAACTAGCTATGCAATGCAACAAAGAGATGGGGGCATGATTTCACAAGGAATAGGGAGGGGAAATTGTTCAAACCCTTGAGCCAATGGTGTTAATCCATGTGTCATGAGAAAACCCATAAACCACCAACTACCCATTTTGGGTTATGCACCCAATCATTTAATTCTTCCAAGAGTTGGTTGAGGCAGTTAATGCCTTGGGAATGGAGAGGTATGGCAGTCAATTTTGTGTATGTGCAAGCCATCAATATGGAAAATCGTATTTTTGCTTCTTGGGCAAGAAAACACCCACAAAATAGTGCCCAAAGCCATATTTCACCCATGGACTTTGCTCTCTCACGCAGTCTGAGCTAACTGGGACTTTCTCCATCACGTTTTTCATCATTTTCTTGCATTTTCCATGTCTGGGAACTCGTTTTGTATTGCACAATGGCTGGGAGGAAGGGAGTCACGATTTTGGGGTTTATGGAGGCCGTTATGTCCCTTGAATGCCCATAAGCGTTTTTGCTAAAAACAATTTGCTCTCCCAGGGTTGTTTCCCCCTTCTCCCATTTCGTTTTGGCTGCCCACGTTTTTCTGAACTGGTAGAATCCCCAGTTTGGGCATCCCACTGTAAAAACGCTTTTCTACATGCCCATCACTTGTGATTTTGCTGTTATGTGCATCCCTGTTTTGGTTTGAACCTATGAGAAAGAAATTTGGAGTGGTAGTGGACAGAATTGGCTTGATAAACCTAGTGAGGGGAGTAACCTCTCAGAAAGATCAAAAGGGCTGGCTACTCTTCCATGCACACCTTGGACAACTCTAGATTGGAAGGTATGGCCCGAGGGATTGCGTATTGGTGAAGGGAATACTTCCTTGAGTGGGGTGTGTAGGCATTGTGGGTGCCAAGCTAGATAGATCTTGTAGAGGTATCCATGGCTCTGCACTTGAGCTCACTAACTTAGCAATTCATTCCCTCACTTTGCCTTAGCAGTCTGATAAACCCAACTGTGGATTGGCTTGGTTGATTTTGGTGTATTTTGGCTATGTGTGAGTCTGTTGTTCCCTTTTTCCTTGTAGAAATCATGCCTAGCTCGGGGGTGGCAGTTGTATCAAGGGATTGATAAGCACAATTGGCCTATGGTTGGGTGGAACGTTGCAGTTGCATAGTTGGTCGCTCGGGACTACTTTGTTTTAAGATAGGTACTCTCTTGTGTTTAAATTCTGCAATGTATTTATTTAATGTCTGTCATGAAAATATTTGAATGTATGTGGGATATGTAGATGATTTTAATTCCGTTGTGTTTAATGACAATATGCATATGTATATGTCTTTTATTATCAATGAGTTTACTTAAGGTTATGGGGCTAGATGCCCGGATTTTGTGTCATGTTCTCTCCCTGTCTGGTATGATTGAGGGGACATTACATATATTGAATGTTGATTTGGCTCAAATACAAGTAGAAAACAAATATCAAATAGTGAATTCTTTAGATTCCAACTCATACCATATTGTTCAAAGTTCAAGTTATTCCTTGTTGTTTGCAGAAAGTTCAAATTTTAATTATATTTTGATCATTTAATTGAATTTATGTTATTTATGAATGTGCATGTGAATAATTATGCATTGAATTTTGCATGATCTTGATTCGAGATCGATTTTGGATGCATAAGATATTCCACTAGTTCAAAAATGTCACAAGCTCTGTCAGGAGCAAGATACCGCAAGCAATTGGTAGATGTAAATGGAAGTCCACTTTACCCCATTAATTGTAACATGCCATCTTTTAGCCACAATCGTGAGTCAATGGCACTTCCTCATGAACTAGATATTTTTTATGACACCCAAGTAGTATGTTGTTCAAAATTTCAAGGGTTGAGGGAAAAACCTCATGTGTCACGCTAACCCATTATATTAATGATCGAATACCCAATATTGACAGTCTAATACCTCCCACTGCGGTAAAAAATCCAATAGGTGATATAGAAAAGACACATAGGAACACTTCTATATGCTCATTTTTTGAAAAATTGGAGGCCAAAACAACTATGTTTCATCCTAAATTGACCAACATGTCTCCTTCTATAGAATCAACCAAGAGTTCTAGTGATCCAATGTATGATATCAATACCACTTAAAACATCTCTATTGGGAGAACCAAAAGGTTGTATGAGCCGAGAGCAAAAGTATCAAAGTACACACCAAAGTCAGTTCAATTATTGGAGGGAAGCAATGACTTCTCTCTTCCTATCCATTTGCAAAGTAAATACCAAACCTCTTACAACATCACTTTGTATGGCGCTTAACCATCTTCTCTGCCTATGCCGAATGTTGGAAATGGATTCTCCTTTTGTGGTAATAATTATATGATTGCTCTGTGCGACAGGAACGAGAGGGGTTCTTTATGATCCCGACAGACAAAGAATCATTGAATTTGGTTGGGGTTTGGGAAGACGCACTAACAACAATGTTGAAGATTTGGCTCTCTTTCAAGGGATGACCTTAGCAAAGCAACTTGGAATTATTGATATCTGGGTCATAAATGCTCCTTCTCCTTGGTTCAAAGGATTTACAGGAGAAATCAAGGAAGGCAGGTACGCTTCAGGAAGGCAACCTTCTTTGAAGCAGATCGATATGACAACAATTAAATTCCAAAACATTGTGCAATCATTCTCTAGCATGGTAATCTCTTGGGAAGATGAGTCACTCATGCGAAGTTGTGGGAGGAAGACTTATAATCCTCGACGTGCCTAACTGGTGGTATTTTCCACAGATTATAGAAGTGCAAAGGAATTCAGAGTCAAAGAGGAAAAGGGCCCAACAACTTGGAGTGTTGGCTTGAATGTGAGGTGAATTTGGCGAGGAAGAATAAGCCTATTGCCATGTCGGACAGTGTAAGCAGTGCCAATTGTTGTCTGATTCATGGCGTCCAAAGACTCTCAACGAAATTTAATACTCTTAAGCATAAATTTTCTCATTTGAAAAATCATCTGCACATGTCTGAGAGCCATTATGATGCCAGAATTTGCTAGCTAGAGAGCGAGGTGGAAAGGGAACAACATGATCGTCAAACTCAAGAGCATCACTTAGCCAGTTATCATGAGGCATAGGAAAAGAAGGTGCAAGATATATTAATCAGGGTTGAGAAGCTTGAACACCAGATGGAAAAATCGATTGACAAGGCATCCTTGATCAAATGTGAAACTGAACATCCATGCATTTTTTTGGAGAAGGGTCTTTCTCAAAATTTCCTTAGCAAGTTTCATGTATTGCAAGTTTAAGCATCTATTAGGATTTTTTGTTAGAATCTACAGTACTCGGTCTTTTTTAAGTTCTGTTCCCTCCCAGTAGATCTATGGGAGGGATTTTGAATTATGTAATGTTAGGGTAGGCTGTAGCTGCAAGTCTAGGCTATTAGTGGTAAGAAGGAATTGAATCTCCAGATGTATTTTTGCTTTGTGGCTCTACCACCATTTTAAATATAAACTACTGATGATTCTTGTTAAAAAAACATTATATGATTGGCAAGTCTTTTAGTGTTTTAGCAGTAAGTTGAGGGTCATGGATTTCTGTGTTTAGGCTCTCGATGAGGTTCAATGTGCATATGGGCCTGTGGAATTGAAGCAAAGCCATGGCCAATATTGGGGGCTTTGATGCCTCCCTCCCCCCTCCCTACCGCCATAGGTTTCCACCTTTAGGCGTCTTTTTCTCATGCAAGGTAAGAGGTCTACCTCTACGGTTCCTTATTGCTTTGTGAAAAAACTAGAATCAATTCATGTTATTGCCCTCCTGCTTGCCCAACCCCATAAGGCAGCTCTCTCATTCACAGACAAAGCGTCATAATTTGCGTTGAGGTGGATCTTGAAGTGGGTCTCCCAAAATCCATCACCTTAACTGTAGATGACTAGTCCCATGTTCATCCCCTAGACTACGAGTAACTTTCTTTCAAATGTCGCATCTACCATGAATATGGCCACTTAGAAAAAGATTGCAAGCAAAACTGAAATCTAATATAGAACAAACCCCATCATAGAAATGGCAGGTTGTTAAGAAAGAAAACGGTCCTAAAATCCCCAAGCCTAGACTAGGCCTGGGCAGCTTGTTATAGCATATTTTTCCACATCATATGCATAGATACACATTTTTGGCCTTATTTATGATCTCCCCCCTTGCATACTTCCTTGTCCTATTGCGGATAATTTATGATATCCCTTCTCGGTGAAAAACCTTAAAAAATCCCTTTTTATGCTCATACGCACCCTCTCAATGGCTAGCCCAGGTATATGTCCCTTTGGGGTGTCTATCCTGTGTATGCAACTGTTTTGATGTAATATATATATTTTATTTTTATTTTTCAATTTTTCAGGAAAAAGTGTACGAGTTTTACTAGTACTAACCTCCTTTTTCCCATAAATAACTACCCCTAACTTCCTTAATTGCCTCCCCAAATGTATAAAATAGGCTAAAGATAAGTTGAGAAGCAGGAGAGAATACCTATAACATCATAATGCTTCCATTTTATGCATAGAATCCACAACCCTATCCCCATGTCTACAAGTGTTTCCCTTTTCTGGAAATCTGTATTTCCAGCAGTATTCACCTTTGATCTAGTCAGAAAGCTGTCATTATGATTTCTTGCACTTGCCTTGAGTGGAGAATGAAGAAGTGTTGCAAATGTGGTGGAGGAATTCATACTCCAATTCCAGAACAGACGTGCTGTAGCGAAGAACAAGTGAAATTATTCTTACTCATTGTTGTTGTATTTATATAAAGAACTTTATTTTTTGTCCAATTTATGTGTTAAGTTCATGTTCATAATATTTTAATTACTTGATACCTTTAATTGTAGTCAAATATTTCTATATTTGCAGCCATTCTATGTTGTGTTTCTATTTCCTTCTTGTTTGCAGGTATTCAAGAGAGCAACATGATTAAATATTCAAGAAAGGGATCCACTTCAAACATTTGACTACATGTAGGCTTCTTGTTTCCTTGTTTCAATTAGATATTAGTTTTAAATATTTATTTTGAATTGCTTTGCTTTGGAAATGAATAGTCTCTTTGTGGGCATCGTTATGTTATGACTGTAACCCAAAGTCATTAGAGGATTTTCCCCGAAAAAGAATCGATGAATCCGATGGAGAGATCTCCTTTCAGATTAGTTTAGGAAATTTCCCCTGAAACATAGATCCTTTAGGTCAGAAAAATAAGACCTTGTTGTCCTTGCACCAAGGAATTCAGATCCCTTAAAAGGAAATCAATTCCAAATTCTTAATAATCTAGATGAGGAGCACTATGAAGAATCTAAAGAGGAGCTAGCCACATCTAATCACGGGGGCTCTATCCTGGATCTAATTTCGGAATAATATATTCATATCCTCAAGGAAGCCCATATTATCATGACGTCACAAGAAACATAACCACAATCCTATAAGAGAAGGAGCCTATAGTGGAAGCTCAAGAAGGGTCCTTTGATGAGGAGGGGGAAATGGCCAAGGAACATCCCAGGAGGAAAGGTAGAAAGATGAAAAAAGAGAAAATGGAGGAAGAATCTAGAAGGGAAAAAAACTGGGGATCCCAACCCAAAAATTGAGAAGATCATCTCACGAAAAAGCAAAATTAAGGGGAAAAATAGGAACCAAGAGCGGGCGTTAAAAGGATCCACCCCATATCATCATCTAAATTATGAATCTAGTCTCCTGGAATATCATAGGAATGGGAAACATGCCCAAGGAATAAGAAATTAGGGATCTCATTCAAACCACAAAGCCGAAAATTCTTCTGATCTAGGAGATGAAGTTAGAAGAAGAGACGTTCCTTAGTACAAGTAAAAAATTACGGAGAAGAGGTTCAAGAGCATCAGTTAGTTCAAGAGGGGCTTCATGAGGCATAGGCACTCTTTGGGATGCCTCCAAATTCAAGCTCCTGCAATCATTTTGTTCCCAACACTAGATTTTCGCCTCCCTTCATCATATAAGCTCTCAAAAGCATGTAAACATTATTAACTTATATGTTCCGTTGTTGTTATCAGGAAAAAGAGAATGTTGGCTCGCCCTGTAGGAATTCAAAAGTAACCTTGAATTGTAGAACATAATTGTTGTTGCAGATTTAAACATCATCCTTCATCAAAGAGAGAATAAAGGTGGAACCCCGGTGAGAGATCCATTATGAGAATTGGTGGAAGAACTAATTCTAGACTAGAATCCGATGGACATCAAGCTAGCTAAGTGCCTGTTTACTTGATCCAACAAGAAGGTATAACCTGGGCATATAGCCACTTGTTAGATCAGTTTTTGGTTCAAAACTCATATCTAATGCAATGGATTGAAGCTGTTGGAAGCTTAATCCTTGGATTATAGCTCCACATACTATGTAAATATATAAATAAATAAAATGAAGACGAATAGATGTAGAAAGACAAAGAGTCTTGAACAGACCATTTGGAAGCTGAAAACTAAAGGTAAAAAAACCTTGTATATATTCAATGCCTGGTGAATGAAATAGATATACGGGAGTTATTACCTGTCAGTGGTATCAGAGCACCGCCATAACTCCTGCGCTGGTCAGTTCGCCCATATTAGCTCCGTGTTCTGCCCTGTGCAACCTTTCCGACTCTCTGCGAAAATGGTGCAACCTTTCTGATCTCTGCGCCCTCTCATGAACGTTCTAAGAACGTTTCTGCGTCCTCATCATTGGCTATAGAGTAACGTTTTTGTTTCCTTCTCCATTGAACCCTAATCTCTCCATACTGCTGCGTAGAGATGCACGTCCCTGCTCGTTTGTGAAGACCCTTCTCCAACTGTGTTGAAGTTGCTGGATGGAGTTGTGACCACTCTATTGTTGTGAGCTTGAGAGTTGTGCGAATGCTCACACGCCTTGCTTCATATTTAATTGCGTGACATCAATTGCATTGAATACTAAGTGCTTGAAGACTATTGTTGAAGAGTTGTTATTTCTACCCTAATCCGTTAAGACCTACAACTGGAGGATCAACCAAAGTGCCACTTCAATAGAGAGACACTTACTCGTCTCTGTTGCGCCCTTGGTGAACCCGAAGTGAAAGATCTTTGCGACCTCTGCATTGGACGATCTCTGCATTTCCTGCATTGGAACTTCCTTATCGTGAGAATAATAATAAAGCCGTGACTCCAGATCTGTGAAACCGTTGGGCCATCCCGTGGAAAGTGCTGGCAAGTGCGACCTGCTCGTGGCATGTGCGACCTGCGACCTGGAGTGGAGTGCGACCTGTGGGCTGCATGGCTGCGTCCAAAAGAAATTCGAATGCATTGATTAAGATATGCAAATGGTTCTAGTCCTCGGCTTCAAACCACGAGGGAAACAAATGAATAGTTGTGTGAAATAGTTGGAGATCACGATTGCAGAATAGGGCTTCATACCACGAGGGAAACAAATGAATAGTTGTGTAAATATTTGAGCTAGATTAATGGTTCTTTGAGAGTTGAGATTGCTATGCATGTATCATTGTAATTAATAAAAATCATTGTGAGAGGGAGAGACTCTATGTATTTGGGAGAACGGACTGAGTTCTCGGTGGAACCTGATAGCTTGGGCGAATATGGGTTGACCACTGATTATTGGGGCTTGGTGATAATGATGGGTTCATTAGCCTAGGTGAGACTCTGTCTCTCTGAAATAACCGAGGTTTAAAAAAAATACCATTTATACTCGAGTGGCTACATTATCTTTCTGGGGGATGGAATCTTGTCAGGCTCTGGGGGCGTCAAATGAGGGTAGTAGACAAAACTCGGAGGAATGGTGGGCAGATGTCACTGCTATCCAATCGGATGCGGATTATTGGCGCATGTGGAAGGCACGTGCCCTACTTATTGGTCAAGACCCGGGGAATGGAATAAATAGCTCTCCTAGAACAGTTGAGGGGGTGAATGTGTCATTATCTCATGAAGCTACTGAGACTAGGTCCTCTGCTGAGGGATCACCTATCCCTGCAAACATTGCTGAGCCAACCATTGGTGTAAGACCAGACATTGCTACTGGTCTCAAGCCCCGTGGGGGGGTTAGTAGCCGTAAAAACTACAAGTTGAAGTCCAGGGGTCGGGGATGTGAATATTGATGGATAGACTACCTGGTCTGGAGGGTATCGCTGCCCTCTCCATTAAAGCCCTGGTGGGGAAGTTCACTTACGGGGTTATGCACCCTAAGGATATTGACTCTTGGGTCTCAACAAACTGGGCAAAACTGATTGGCTATCGACCTGAGATCTACATTATGAGTAAGGGTTGGTTTGTGTTTTATTTCAGGATGGAATGTCATGCAGACCTTATTCTGGAATAGACATGGATTAAGGGGAATGACGGCCTCATGCTGGAAAGATGGCATATAGGTTTCGACCCTATCACTGAGAGGGTGCGTTATCGTCATCTATGGGTCCTTCTCCCTGATTTCCCGTTAGCAATGTGGCACCGGGAGGGTTTCATGGCGGTGGCTAACCATCTGGGCCGTTTTCTCCATATCTCGGAGGGTACCCTAAATGGTATGGACCGTCGGGTGGGTCGGGTCCTTATTGAGATTGACATGTCTCTTGGACTATTTGAATCACTGGAGATTGTCCGGAGGGATAAGCGTTATTGCCAGATCCTGGACTACTGGGGGGTACCTTTTCGATGTTCCAAGTGCAAGGCCGTGGGGCATCTGTGGCGGGAGTGTCCTGATTCTAGCTCTGGATCTGATTTAGACTCGCCTGATGATGCGCGGGCATGGACCTCGGATAGTAACTCTGCATCGGATGGTGATATCGAGGAAGATAATCGGGCTATCCCATCTACTATTCATGCTCAAGATGATTTGGATCATCCTTCTCTTATTATTGGTAAGTTGGAAAAACTTGATCCCTCCTTCTCTGCTTCATTAACAAATGAAGATATTGCTCTGCTCTCTGGTTTGGATGGAAAGGGGGACCGTATAGGTGAAGGTATTATCGGTGGCACCCCAACATTCTACTTGGGCATCCCCACTTCCATGGATAATACCCCTACCATGCAACCGATTAACAATACTCTCCCTCCACCTATGACTAATGTTATCGGGGGGGATGGGGTTCCTTTATCTTCTAATAGAGTTCAGATCCCACATGCTTTGGACAATCATTTTGTGGATTCATCTCCTGTGCTTCGGTCGGGGTCCCTTCCACTCTCAACACCTTCGGTTTTACTCAGCCCTTTACTGGCTCTTGATTCTGCAAATAGGCCCGAACACCCTCCCACTGGGGATGCGATTCTAGAAGATCATAATATGCAAGCGGTTGGGGATCCATCCTATGCTGAAATTGTCAATATCAAAATCCCTCTTACTACCTTTATCGCAAATGTCCCTTCAGAGGTGGATAAGATGGTTTCTCCATCGCCATCGGCTGGGATTACAGACCATGCATTATCTATAAAGGGCGTCAGGCATGGGGGAATTACACAATTCTCGCCTATCTAGACTCGAAGTGCTAGAAAGGGCAAATCCCATTTGGTGAACCCCTCTCCTATTGATTCTTCACTGGTATCTTTAGATTCCAATAGTTCACTGGTTACTAAACGGGCTCTTAGAGACATGAAGTCCCTCGCCCGGGTCAAAAGATGATCCTTTTCTCACTAAACATAAGAGGGATTGGGAGCCCTCAGAAAAGATTGGCTCTCAAAGGAATACTTGACTCCCTAAAACCTGATATGATCTTTCCCAAAGAGACCATGGTGTCGGCGGAGAAGTATACTCTTTAATAAAATTCGGAAGGATTGGGTTATATGCTCGATGGATGCTGCTGGGATGTCTGGTGGGATACTGGCTGCTTGGGACCCAAATATTTTTAAATTGTCTGCCTTTACTACGGATTTGGGTATTCTTCTGGAGGGGTACATCCGTGGCTGCTCTGATGTGGTAAATTTTATCAATATTTACACTCCTTATATTGATAGGTTACTATTCTGGAATTCTGCAAAAGCTGGGGGTTTCTTGAACAGTGAAAACTTGATTTTGGCAGGTGACTTTAATATTACACTCTCATTAGCTGAAACTTGGGGTGTGAGCTCAAGAATCGACCCACTGTGCACACATTTTTCTGATTTCTTTGCTGAGCTGGGATTGATTGATATTCAGTCGATTCCCTTGGGCCCAACATGGAGCAATGGCTGTAAAGATGGAGGAAAATCTCTAAAAGACTGGATAGGTATTTAATGGCTGACATTCTGACTCAGCGCTGGCAAAAATATAGATCTTGGACTGTCCTGTCAACACTATATGATCATCTGCCCATTTTGCTTGAGGTGGATGTAGGGGTGTTAAAAACACCTTACCCGTTCAAATTAAACCATAGTCTCTTATAGATTGAAGATTTCTGCAGGTTGGTACATATTGAATGGAACAATGTTGGGTCTGAGGAGTTTGCCTCGGCTAGTCATAGATTAATTTGGAAGCTTAGCCACTTAAAAAGGGTGGTCAAATATTGGGGCGGGCTAACAAAAAGAAGGATAGTTTGGCTACCATGGATATTGAGTCACAAATCAATTCTCTAAATGAAGCATATAAGGGTAGGCCTCTTTCAGATGAGGCTCGGCTGTCACTGATGGAGCTGGAACGTCATCTCTCAATTTTGCAGAACCAGGTTGAAGTGTCCTGGAGGTTGAAAAGCAGGGCACTATGGGTCTCTTTGGGAGACAAAAATGTTAAGTTTATACTAATTTGACTAGCAAGATCACTGAAAGCAACACAATCACAAGATAGACAAAGATTTTACCCTGGGAAACCCTCATGGGGTAGAAAACCCAACAAAGCTTTCCTCAATAAGATGATCAACCAAATACAAGATGTAGTCCAAGACTAGAGCTCCTTCTCAACCTCCTATGCAGACCTCTCCCTCACTTGTGCGCTACTTTCCGAGTGATGGAAGAGTGAGTTAAGTGAGGAACAACCTCCTCTACTTATACTTGTTTTCCGATTGACTTTTTACCCTATGGGGCCGACCTCTCCTAAGAGAGTCTAATAACCCCTAATAAATTAACTCAGGGTCGACCCCCACATGGGAGATCTAATAACCCTAGTTACCATAATCCATTGGGAATAAACATCTCCGGATACATAATAAAGTCCCATCGGAGGAATGAAACATCTCCAGAATAATACAAATATAATATTCTTAGAAGTTACAATATTTCAACACTCCCCCTTAACGAGAATGATATTATAACAACATCTGCAGGAGCAAGGAGTCATCGACTACATGATATATGATACATCTATAAATCATTGGAAGCTTTCTTTATACATTTACATCAGTAACTCAGACAGTTACTGGAACATAATCAATACTGGAACATCAGCATCGTCAGTATTGGGTCTTCATCTTCTACAACACTCGATCAGCTACAGCATCATCATCTGGATCTCTCAATCAATAGCCTCATCGTCTGGATCTATCGATCAATATCATCATCTGGATCCTCACGATCAACAGCATCGTCATCACGATTAGCATCATCATCATCTAGACCATCACGACCACAACATCGTCATCTAGATCATCATGATCACAGCATCGTCACCACACGATCTGCATCATCGTTATCACACGATCTGCATCATCGTCATCAACTGGATCCTCACGATCAACAACACAATAACAGCATACCCTGCAACACACATGATCTATTTAAGACACCATATCATGTCTAGGGACGATGCAGTCCACTCATCAACTTAGACAAAGTCTAAGGACCACTTCTCCGAGACATATGTCTACGGATCAATTCAGGGATCGAAGTCCGGGTACGATACAATCCCCTCACTCTCGGAGACATCGGTTTGTGGATATTTTTGGAACTAAAGTCCAAGGATGATACAATCCCCACTCTCGGTGACATATAGTTTGCGGCTCATTTTAGGATTGAAGTCCAAGGATGATACAATCCCCACTCTCGGTGACATATAGTCTGCGGCTCATTTTAGGACTAAAGTCCAAGGATGATACAATCCCCACTCTCGGTGACATATAGTCTACGGCTCATTTTAGGACTAAAGTCCAAGGATGATACAATCCCCACTCTCGGTGACATATAGTCTGTGGCTCATTTTAGGACCGAAGTCTAAGGATGATACAATCCCCACTCTCGGTGACATATAGTTTGCGGCTCATTTTAGGACTGAAGTCCAAGGATGATACAATCCCCATACTGTCCACTTAGACAAAGTCTAAGGACCATTTTCATCGACCTCATCGTCGGAACATGCAACCTCATCGTTGGAACAGGTAGCCAAATCATTGATACAGTATCCTCATCAATACAGTTATCATTAGTACACATCATCAATACAAGTATCCTCATCAATACAAGTATACATATCATCAATACAAGTATCCATATCAATACATATCCTCATCAATATATATCATCAATACAAGTATCCTCATCAATATATATCATCAATACAAGTATCCTCATCAATACATATCCTCATCAATATATATCATCAATACAAGTATCCATATCAATACATATAGGCAATCTAATCATCGATACAAGTATCCCCATCGATACTAGTATCCAAATATTATCATCGACCATATCACTCCCCCTTTCGAGGAGGGTCCTTCTGAACTACACCAAGCTTGTCTCGGAAATACTCAAACTTTACTCGAGACAGAGGTTTGGTCAATACATCGGCAACTTGTTCATAAGTGCCTACATAATCGAGCTTGATAGCTCCTTTCTGCACCATATCCCTTATATAAAATATCGGATCTCTATGTGCTTTGACTTATCATGGAACACTGGATTCTCTGTCATCTTGATACAACTCTGGTTGTCACATAGAATCAGAGTGGGGTCCATCTCTAAGTCAAACAATCCTGATAATAACTTCCGAAGCCATACCACTTTGCAACTAGCAGAGCAGGCAACTATATATTCTGCTTCAGCTGTGCTGAGAGCCACACTTGACTGCTTTCTGCTAAACCACGAGATCATGGCAGATCCCAGACAATAACATCCACCCGATGTACTCTTCCTGTCCGATACATTTCCTGCCCAATCAAAATCTGTGTAGCCATATAATCTGAAGTCATGATCTCCATGATAATAAAGACCAAAATCTATCGTACCTTTTAGGTACCTCATCACATGTTTTGCAGCAATTAGGTGAACTCGTTTAGGTTCCACTAGATACTGACTCAGAGTGTTCACCGCAAAACATATGTCTGGCCTGGTATTCGTCAGGTACATTAATGACCCAATAATCTGTCTGTACAGAGTCACATCCACTAACTCTGAAGAGTCATCAACTAATAGCTTTAAGTTGGAATCCATTGGAGTGGCCATGGATTTGCATTCCAACATATCGAATCTTTTCAGGATTCCCACAACATACTTACCTTGGTTGAGAAAGATTCCATTTGGTCCTTGCCATACTTCCAAACCTAGGAAGTAGTGCATTAATCCGAGATCTTTCATCTCAAATTCTAATGAGAGCTTCTTTTTGCATTCGATAATTTGTTTCTCATTTCCAGTCAGAAATAGATCATCCACATATAGCAACAATATGACGGGTTCATCATTCATAACCTTGAGATAAAGATTAGGATCAGCTTTACTTTTGGTAAAGCCCAAGTTTGTCAAGAAACTGTCAATTCTTCCATACCAAGCTCTGGGAGCTTGCTTCAATCCATATAAGGCCTTTTCAGTTTGCATACATGGGTTCTTCCATCTTCTACCTCAAATCCTTGTGGTTGTTCTATGTACACTTCTTCCTCAATCACACCATTTAGGAAGGCTGTCTTTACATCCATCTGGTGTAGATCCCATTTCATCATGGATGCAAGTGCCATGATGGTTCTAATGGAAGTGTACCTTGCAACTGGAGCAAAAGTTTCTTCATAGTCAATTCCCTCTTTCTGAGAGAATCCTCTGGCCACAAATCTTGCTTTGTATTTTTCAATGCTACCATCCGTAGCATGCTTTATTTTGTATATCCATTTGGAAGATACCACACTTTTGTCTTTTGGCTTGGGAACTATATCCCAAACATCATTCTTCATGATTGACTGGTATTCTTCTGTCATTGCCTCTACCCATTCTTTCTTATGAACTGCCTCTTCATAACTAGTAGGTTCCTGATCTACAAGATCACACATCAAAGCCATATAGTTGGAGAATGGATTTGGTTTCTTGCTTACTCTAGTGGAGCCCTCAAGAGCTCCATACTTTTCTGCTCCTAGTATAATATCTCTTGCCCTTGCTGGCTTTCTTTTCCTTGAAATGTTTGAAAGGGGGGGTTCTTGTGGTTCTATCATATCATGGTCTTCAGGTGTTACATCTTCAGAGATGGGTGCAGTCTCTGTAATTATGGGAGGTGCATCTTCTTCATATACTTCTTCATACTGGCACTTCCTAGATTTCTTGAGAGCCGTCTCTTCATCAAATGTCACATCCCTACTAATCTCCATATGGTGAAATCCTAGGATGTATATTCTGAATGCCTTGGATGTTTCACAATATCCAACAAATATTCCCTTCTTTCCGGAAGGATCTAACTTAGTCCTCTTTTCTTTTGGAATGTGAATGTATACTGGACATCCAAATATCTTGAGGTGACTTACCTCAGGATTCTTCCCTGTGAACACTTCTTCTGGAGTCTTGAAATCAAGAGCACTGTGGGATAGTCTATTTTGCACATAGACTGCTGTCCTAGCTGCTTCAGCCCACAGATACATAGGAAGGTCTTGATCATGTATCATTGTCTTCACAGCTTCCATGATGGTTCTATTCTTTCTTTCCGCAACACCATTTTGTTGAGGATTATAGGGAGTGGTTAACTCCCTCTTGATTCCAGCTTCTTTACAAAAGACTTCAAAATCCTTTGAAGTGTATTCTCCACCATTGTCTGTCCTGAGTATTTTGATCTTCTTTTCTGAAATATTTTCTATCAAGGCTTTGAATTCCTTGAACTTTCCAAAGACTTCATTCTTCCCTTTTAGAAAGTAAATCCAAGTCTTCTGGAGTAGTCATCAATAAATGTAAGGTAGTATTCATATCCACTCAAAGATGTGGAGGGCATTGGTCCACATACATCTGAATGAATCAATTCCAAAATATTCTTGGTCTTTGTTTCACTCTTTGGAAATGGGTTCTTGATATTCTTTCCTTTTGCACACCCCTTGCATGTGCCATCATGATCAATCTTCAAATCTGGTAGTCCTATGACAACCTTACTCACATGAGGTAGTGCTTTGTAGTTAATATGAGCAAGCCTCCTATGCCATAGTTCATTAGGGCTAGTGGCTTCATGAACAAGGGCAGCTTCTGGATGTCCCCTGAGTTTGTATAAACCTCCTTCCTCTTCACCAATAACAATTGCATCCTCAATAGATTTTCCTTTGGACCACATGAGTACTTGTCCATCTATGAATGCAACCCTATAACCTTTCTTATCTAGAGCTGAGATAGAAAGTAAGTTCTTCTTCAATACTGGGACATATAATATCTCTTTCATCTTCAATGGTGTTCCAGAATCAAGCTTGTAGCTTGCTTCACCAATTCCCTTGATGGGATATTGATAGTCATCTCCTAATGACACCTTTTGTGGGGAGGTCTTCTCTTCCTGTTTTGAAAGAGTTTTCTTTTGTCAAGTCATGTGCTTTGAAGCACCACTATCAATCAACCATGTATCTTCTCCAGGTGTTATAGATCCCGAGAGTGCAGAGAATAGAACATACTCTTCTGCATCTTCTTCTTCATTCCTTCTAGATCTTTTCTTGAAGAGGGGCCTTTCTTCTTCTTCTTCTTCTCTTCTAGATCTTTTCTTATGAGGCCTTTCTTCCTCTTCTTCTTCTTCTTCACTTTCATCTTCTGCAAGATGTGCTTGATGTCTTTTATGGTGAAGATTTTTCTTCTTCTTTGAGGGACAATATCTAGCAATGTGTCCTTCTTTATGACAATTGAAACATTGGAAAGAAGAGTATTTTCTTCTTCCTCTCTTCTGAATTCTTTGTAGAGATTGAGACTTCTTGTGACTATCCTTCTTGAAGTAAGATTGATTCCTCCTTCTCTTGGTGTGTGTAGCCAAGGCTTGGTCATCTTCTTTGAGCAGGGCTTCTCTGTTGGAAACCCTAGCTTCTTCTTGGATGCAATCTTCCCATACCACATCAAACTTCATGCTCTCTTTTCTGGCACACATGGTTTAAATAAATGACTCCCATGGTCTAGTGAGACCATTTAGAGCAGTCATTACTAGTTCATCTTCATCAAGGGTATCTCCAATAGCATCTAGTTGTTCTTTGAGTTGGGAGATCCTTGAGAAATAGTCTTGAACAGATTCTCCTTTGTTCATCTTTGTGCTCTTTACTTTGAGCTCTCAGATTCATCTTCCTATTGATGTTCTTTCCCTCATACATTCTGGAAAGGGCATCATACATTTCCTTTGGAGTCTTCTTGGATGCCACTTGGGGAATCAAGTAGTATTTAATAGAATCAACAATGATTCTCTTTGCCCTAATCAAATCCTTCCTATACTTCTCTTTGGCTACATCCTCTTCAGGTTCTGCAATCTCATCCTTGATATACTGGGCAAGGTCATTCTCTTCAAGAATGAGACCAATTCTGTATTTCCATGCCCGGAAATTTTCTATACCCTCTAGCTTGTCTTCAAGCTTAGTGCTTGGAGCCATCTTCTCTAGGGGTCAAAAGAGATCGAAGTTTCTCAAGAGATAGAATAACACTTACCAGGAGATATGGTTGATTGAATTGGAAGATTTGGTGTGTTCTGCTTCTAGAGACTTCAACTTTTCACCTTCTAGATCTGCAACAGAATTTTTGGTTTTTTGGTGCACAGGTTCGTAGCTTTTTTGGTTTACTGGTGCACAGGTGCGTAGCTTTTCTGGTTCTCTGGTTTTCTGCACTTTTGGTCAAACTAGGGTTTGACTTTCCCAGAGTTCTACCCAACCAAAAACCTCGATCCAAGGCTCAAAACTTCGATTTTGAGGAGGGCTATCCAGCCATGCAATCAGAATCCAAAAATACCAACTTTTGCAGAAACCCTAATTTTCACCGGAGGAGGAGAGAGAGATTTTCACCTTGTGAAAGATGTCCTATTCAGGCTAGCTCTGATACCATGTTAAGTTTATACTAATTTGACTAGCAAGATCACTGAAAGAAACACAATCACAAGATAGACAAAGATTTTACCCTGAGAAACCCTCATGGGGTAGAAAACCCAGCAAAGCTTTCCTCAATAAGATGATCAACCAAATACAAGATGTAGTCCAAGACTAGAGCTCCTTCTCTACCTCCTATGCAGACCTCTCTCTCACTTGTGCGCTACTTTCCGAGTGATGGAAGAGTGAGTTAAGTGAGGAACAACCTCCTCTACTTATACTTGTTTCCCGATTGACTTTTTACCCTATGGGGCCGACCTCTCCTAAGAGAGTCTAATAACCCCTAATAAATTAACTCAGGGCCGACCCCCACATGGGAGATCTAATAACCCTAGTTACCATAATCCATCGGAGGAATAAACATCTCTGGATACATAATAAAGTCCCATCGGAGGAATGAAACATCTCCGGAATAATACAAATATAATATTCTTAGAAGTTACAATATTTCAACAAAAAATACAAAGTTTTTTCAGTGATTTGCAAACAACCGCCGTGTAAATAACTCAATCTGGAAATCGATGAGTAGGGATGGGGTTCCCATTTCTGATCCTGAGGATTTGAACATGGAGGCCATAAACCACTTCAAAGATTATTACAAGGATCCGAGAAATACTACTATTGTTGAACAAATAGGGATCATCAAGGAATACCCATGGATTTTCTTTGATCAGGAAGGTATGGACATCATGCTCCCTGTTTCATTAAAGGAAATACATCTTGTATTAAAAGGTTTTTCAAAAGATAAAAGTCCGGGTCTAGATGGTTGGACTGCAGAACTTTTCTTGAAGTTTTTCGACATTATGGGCTTCGATATTCTCGATATGGTGGAAGAATCCCGACTGAAGGGGCACGTGGATGGGGCCCTAAATGCTACCTTTGTGACACTCATTCCGAAGGTCTCAAATCCATCGACTTTCCTGGACTTCGGGCCTATATCATTATGTAATCTGACATATAAGATCATATAAAAAATTATTGCCTCCCGAATCAAACCTGCTCTGTCTCGTGGTCTCACTCATTTGCTTATGTCCCGAGACTTTCATTATCCATATTTTTCGTGAACATAACATGGTGGCAGATTCACTTTCTCGGTGTGGACTTGGGTCCGTCATTGGCAGGATATTTTACGAGATAATGGAAGGCAACTTTCTCTCTTGGGGTTTCTGGAACGTATTCACTGTCTGATGGTTTTTTCTTCATTCTGCTGTTGATGAGCCATGTATTTTCTGTTTTCTCCATCCTTGTATATTCTTTGTCTATCTATCCTTTCGATCTTTCTAATGGTTTGCATCTCCTGGGGGATTTTTAATATCTCGTTTACTTTTTTGGCCCGGTGGGGGCGTCCATCACTATCTTATTGGGAGACCTGGTATGGTCTCGGGTTATCCCTTTGGCTGGCTGGGATGTTGTTATGTTATGTAGATGGTTGCACCTCTATACTTTTCAATAAAGTATGCATTTTTCACTGTGAAAAAAAAAGACTCTATGTATTTGTGAAAATCACTGTATTTGAGAGAAGGAAATTTGTAATAGTGCTACAGACTTTTGACAGCTGCAAAATATTGTAATCCGTAAACAAAGGAGCAGGAATTTAAACCTGCATCCCATATTTTGGTCAAGCATTGTGTAAGTTGCAGGTTCAATATGCATTCCATAGCATCGGTTGTTGGTGCTACACTCACCGACAAGGATACATTTCCACAATGATGGAGGAAGATCAAGGCTGCATATGTCTACAATGACTTGTGGGAGGACATTTGCGAAGGAAAGACCACCATCACCGACGAATGCATTGTCATCTCTTCACCTCCAAAGCCCCCATCAACAGAGAAAGAACTTGTTATTTGGCAGTCCAAAGACATAAAGCATTGGCTATGATTTCTTCCACTGTCAATGAAGAGGTGAGCTAGCATATTCTTCCTGCGAAGACATGTTATGGAGCCTTAAAAAACCTAAATGATCTGTATGATTCACACTCTAAAATTGAAGTCATTCAATTAATGTTAAAATTATTCAGTCTTGAAGTAAAAGAGAATGACCCCATGTTGGTCGCATCTGAAATAAAATCCATCATGCACAAGATTCAAGCTTCTGGTATGAAACCAGACCTTCCACTTGCATCATTTGTAAAATCTCTTTATCCCACTCACTCAAACTACCTTGAATCCTTGCAAGCAAGCGACAAGTTCAAAGACCTCACCTTTGAAGTTCTGGTAGAAAATATTGCAGACATAGAGAAAGATTTTGGGAAGAAGACAAGTGAAAGTACTACAAAATCTCTTTGCTTTGCCCAGAAAGAAAAGAACAAGCCTAAAGACTCTTTCAGGGGAGATAGAAGCAAAAGAGGCAGAGGAAGAAGAAATGTCATAGGAAGAGGAGGAAGAAACAACTTAAGCAAAAGATCAGATGTGAAGTGCACACACTATAGAAAGAATAGACATGAAGTAGATCAGTGCTAGGCATCTTGGAACTCCATCAAAGGTAGACAGAATAAAGAAGATAAGAATAAAAATCAAGAGGGTGGTAAAATCCCTGATTCTGCTCATTGTATTGTTGCACATTGTAATCTTGGAATTAATTAAATAACTTCTCTTTCACCTTACAAAGATTGTTGGCTGCTTGATACTGGTGCAAAATCTCATATGAATTTTAGAAAAAATTGCTTTGTAGAATTGAATGACATTGCAAATGGCATAGTATACTTTGCAGATAAATCTAGCCTCAAACCACAGGGAATTGGCTCAATCAGGCTAAAGTTGCATGGATTCCCTAATTTCATATTAAAGAATGTTCTCTATCTTCCTCAGTTGTAGAGAAGCTTGCTGTCCTTGGCACAGATTCGACAGCAAGGCCATTCCATCCACATGTTTAATGGGATTTTGGAGATAATAAAATCCTCTGACAACAAGGTCGCCAGGACTGGTTATGAAGATGGACAACTATTAAAGTTGAGAGGCTCTTCTGCAAGAGTTTAGAACTTTGCCTATATCTCTCAGTATGAAGAAGGTAATATGTGATCCAGTTTATTATGGCATGCTAGATTTGGTCATCTTAATTATAACAATCTTAGATTGTTAAGAAAGATTGGTGTATTTGGTTTTCCCACCTCTAAGCAAAGGAACAAGTGTGATGCATGCATACTAAGCAAACATAGTAAGCAGTTATTTCCAAAGTCAAAATTCAGAGCATGTAGAAAGTTAGAACTGGTTCATTCTGACTTATGTGGTCCCATGCCTATTCCTTTTGCAAATGGTAATAGGTACATTATGAACATGTTATACAACTTGACGAGAACCCGACATTGTTCTCGTTTTTTGGGGGGTCAATTTTAGTAGCTATTTTGATCTCTGTTTCAAAAAGGGTGTATACTCATAGCACCATTTTTCATTTTGAGCCATTTTTTTGTGATTTTGAAACTTCTTGGTCATAAGAAAATTATAACTTTTATTTACAAGGGTCATTTTCCAAACTTTACAAAAAAATGTACATTTAATAGCTAGCTATAGTAAAAAAAAGCACACATTTTTGCATTTTTGTACGATTTAGAAGCTAGTTAGAATGAAAAATACATGCATTTTCAAAGTTTTTTCATTAAAATTCTATCTTAAAGAAGTCATTTTTTGGGAAAATTTCTAAACAAAATGAGAAAAAAAAGACATTTCAAACCATTTTTCAACGTATTTTCTGCTATTTGATGTATAAAAATGATACTCTTTAACATTATTTTCCATAAAGTGATGATTCACATAAACTCAACAAAACGTATACCATATATTTCTAAATAGCATATTAAAAACATAATATTTATTCTCAAAATAAAATCTTCAATTCAAAACATTACAAAATATCTTATCAAAAAATTGTCAACTTTGACATTTTCCTCAACAATATGAAACTAATGAACAATATCATGCATCCCGAACTCTTCATCGAAATTGACATTTTCTGCTGGTTGGCTCTCTTCCTGGACCTCAATGTGTTCTTCCATTGGATCCTCTACTTCTGCAAAATGCCTAAAGTGATCTTTTCTGAACATCCCTTTTAAATGAGGTTGAGGCTCTTTTGACATCTTTGCCACAAGTGACTCACTAAATTCTCCTTTCTTCAAACCAACTTCCTGCATGTCATTTGGAAGAACTTTCGTAGCATTAATTCTTTGCTTGATATAATTGCACTGTAGTAGATCATTCTCAATGGATACGCAATTTCTTCCTTTTTGTAATGAACATGTTATTGTTGTACCTAATCAACACATACAAAACAGAAAAAGTTAAATAACATAATGAAACATAAATTTAAAAAATATATATTACTGAATTTAGATTACAGCACTAGTGTCATATGTAACATCATAAATATTACCTGATCCCGAGAACAAATCTAAAACCCAATCTCTTTCTCTTGAAAAAGTATCTATGAGATAATTAATCAATGCATGTGGCTTCTGGTAGATGTTTATTGTCTCTCCTTTCAAATCTCTTTCTTCATATGTCAACTTGTTAACCACGACATTATAAGACAATATTTGACTATATTTGCCTTCACTCTTTTCATTGATTAAAAGAGTATCATAGGTCTCATCTTTTGTCCAACATGCAAGATGTATGTTTTCAGTATCACTCATAAATGGATCAGTGCTGGAGCTACGAATGTTAGGCTTATGCCTGTAACAAAAATAGATAAGAATCTAATTATAAAATAGAAAAATAATTTTGGTTTCTAAATTCAAATGTTTAATAATGTACTACAAATATCTTACCAATACAGTTGTTTCCTTGAGTTTGCTTTATCCTTGAATGTTGTTAGCACTGCTCCTCCTTGTACATCTGAATGGAAAACAAGAAATATCCATAGGGGTGTTGTTGTGACGTCCAGAAATCCTGAAACTACTTTATTGAATGACTGGTATGTATAAGGCTCACAATCATAAATAATGTTTTTGATATTATATCCATGAGGGATATCTGCAATAACCAGGGAGTACTCCTTTTTGGGAATAAGATTTGCAATGTTTGCACAATCACCCAAAATCACTTTATATTGCACAGTGTTGAGCCCATTCCAAACATGATGATCAAGGGTGTCATCAAGTTCAACATTTGCAAGATGTTGTCTTCTTTGTCATTCTATTTTGGCTCTTTGAATATGAATTTTGAAAGACTCTGGTACTGTATTATTCTTTGACATCTTTGAAAAAAAATTACATATATAAGTAATAAAATAGAAATGAATTCACTTAGAAATAAATAAAATATAAAATATCATAAACCATCATACCTTTTTGTATGCAACAAAAAAATATTTTAAGCTTTCCATGGAGCTTGAATCTGGATAGTTGCATCTGACATCATCCCAACTCTTCTCACCCAACATTATAACCATATCCTCTTGTATTTTCATGTAAACCTTATGACTACATGATGTAAAAATAAATGGCGTTAACATTGACATCTAATAATAACACAATGCGTATTTAATAAAAAATCTTAAACTCAAAAAATAAACTTAAAAAAAAAACAACTTATAAACTTACTTTTCAAAATCATTGCACATTTCTTCCATGGATAATTCACCTGACTTTACATGTGATAGTATTGTAGATATAAGAGTTTCATCCTTCACACCTTGCAATGATCTCCAAGGTGTTATAATCATATCTTTTGGCAAGTTCTTGACATCAGGGCCTCTTTGACTACTGTTCCATGCAACTGCTTTACTTTTTTTTACCTTCTAATTTTTTACACCAGTATTCTCCCACATGCTAAATATGTCATCAATCAAATCCCATATGGGGCCCGATCTAAATGACAACTGAAAATAGTTATCTACAACTCTGAATGCATCACTTCCTTTCAAACCTTTTTGTTTCACATTGTCCTCTTTAATAGGGATACCTATTTCCATACAACATTGTTTCCAAAAATCTGCATCAACTTTCGATCTATCCCCACCACATATTTGTTCAAATTCATTGTGGATAAATGTTACATTTAAAATCCTACCATCATGAGATTCAGTGTATACATCCCTAAAGTTTCATTGGCTAAGTCATTAACTTGGAAGAGATATAACCCATTTACACTAGGTTTTGAGATGTCGTCGCAGGCTGCACTCATGCAACTTGCGACGTCGTACCTTGCGACGTTGCACCTTGCTCTCTTACAGGGTGCGACAATGTCAGTTAATGGACAAAAATAGGTCGTTCGAGCCCATTCTCAAAGCCTGCTGACATGGATCCCTATCCCTGACCTTGTGGGAGAGCTGGCACTCAGTTCCTAACCTCTTGGAAGGATCCCCTATCTCTCTCCTACTATTTCTCAACCTACCCTATCCATATCCTATCCACTTAGTCCTATATAAGTGAAGCTCTACCCCTCTCCAAAGGGAGGAAGTGTATAGTGTCTACATGCTGGTGAAATCATCTTGGAGAGATCTCTACTCATCCATTGAGAGACTCACACTTCCTTGGGAGGATATGGCATTGGCTTGGATGGAGAAGGATTGCTACGTTAAGCCTCGGTTGTGATCATTCTCTTCTATGTACTTTCCCTATTTATAGTAATATAAATGCTTTCCACCAATATTGTTGTGATTGATGATATTGTGTAGTTTACCTGCTTAACTGTTTACTTAGATCTGTTATTGTATAGATTCTCTTTACTTGTTTGTCTTGTTCTATGTGTCTTGACAGGTTTTGCAGCTGAGATCTGACGACCACGAGACGTGGAGCAATATCCAGGAGAAAGGACTACGAACTTAAGGTAAGACATATAGTGACTCGATCCTTAACTAGATCTAGGAAAGTGGTTTATAGCCTATACTATTTGTTCTAGACTCACATTGAGCTAGGGAGATCCGGCTCGTGTCCGTTCGAGTGGATTGTCCGTCAAACAAATCTAGCGACCATACTGGGGAACTGTATTGTTTTGTAGTTGTCAATTTGAATGTCATTTTCAATTGATTTCTTGCCAAGCCATTCTATTTGTCATTTGCCTCTTAAACTGGTTTCACCATCAGATCTTCACTTTGAAGAGTCTGATTAGCTTTCTTTGAGTTTGTACTTCTCATTTTCAGACCATTTCATGCTCATTATCTGGAGAATTGGTTCATTTTTGAACTTAGATCTCGTCTGTCGCACCTGGTCAGTGTACCTAGAGCGACACTGTGTTATTTTTGATCTCTGTTCTTTGCCTGTTAGTTTGTCGTCGCAATCCTTCCATTGGTATACTGCGACAGCGTCGCACTTCTCGCATTGGTGAACTGCGACTTCACACTATGTACAAGCATAGAGTGCACCGATCTATCATTTTTTCCATACAGGAACCCCTTCTCCATTTCTGTTTTGAGGTTGGTTTGTGTGCAGACTCCCTCTGTACTGCAAGATCCAGTCAGAGACCCCATTTTACTTTGTCTGATTGAGTTGTTTGGTTTTATTTGGAGTTATTTTGGGTTCCGTCTTGGACAAGTCTGAGATTTGGTAGTGGTGGACACTCTTGTCTCCCCCACCTGAATCCACTCACCCTTGCATTCCCTCCTCTCCTTTCCAGATCTGATCACTGCATTGGATCGGCTTCCAGGCCTCATTTGCTTTCATTTTTTGTGAGCTTTGCTTGCTTTAGTGTTGCTTGTGTTAAAATTCAATATGCTAAGACAGCAAATAGCAGCATTACATTCCATTTCACAATAATAGCATATACAGGATCACTGAAGAAACAACAAGCATAGCATAAACACAAGAGACACAGATTTATCCTGGGAAACCCTCATGGGGTAGAAAACCCAGCAAAGCTTTCCTCAATAAGATGATAAACCAAAATACAAGATGTGCTCCCTCCTTCTAATCCTCCTTAGCAAATCTCCTAGACAAGTGCTACTCTTTTCAAGTGTGTGAGTGTATCAAATGAGGAACACACCTCCTCTATTTATACACTACTTTGACATATATTTTACACAAGTACATGTAGGCTCATATTTAACCATTAGGTTAAATACCCTATTATAACTGACTTGGCCGACCCCCACATGGTGGGTCTAATAACCCTAGTTACCACAACCAATTCGGAGGAATAAACATCTCCGGATTCATAGTATAATCACATCGGAGGTATGGAACATCTCCGAAATAAATAATATACAAATATAATATTCTTAGAAGTTACAATATTCAACACTCCCCCTTAACGAGAAGGATATTATAACAACATCTGCAGGAGCAAGGAGTCATTGACTACATCATCTATATATCATCTATATATCATCGGAAGCTTTCTTTAATTCATCATCATCAGTAACTCAACTAGTTACTGGAACATCAACATCATCAGAGTTGATATTACTCGATCATCAACATCGTCATCATCATCGTCATCACACGATCACACGATCATCAACATCGTCATCACACGATCATCAGCATCGTCATCACACGAACATCAGCATCATCATCATACGATCAACATCGTCACCATACGATCAGCATCGTCATCACACGATCAGCAGCATCATCATCACACGATCAACATCGTCATCATACGATCAGCATCGTCATCACACGATCGACAACATCGTCATCACATGATCAGCATCGTCATCATACGATCAGCATCGTCATCACACGATCGGCAGCATCGTCATCACACGATCAACATCGTCATCATACGATCAGCATCGTCATCACACGATTGGCAGCATCGTCATCACACGATCATATTACAGGATGATCAATCCTGCTCTCTTTAGGACATAGGTCCATGGATGATGCAATCCAGATCAAGTTCCAGGATGATCAATCCTTATCTCTTTAAGACAAGTCTCATGTCTAGGGATGATCCAATCCCAACCACAGTGCCAATCCTTTTTCATACTGGATGTGACCTAGATCAGATCTAGGATTTACCACCACAGAGCCAGTCCTTTTTCATACTGGATGTGTCACATCTACAGAGCCAGCCCTGTTTCATGCTGGATGTATCACATCTACAGAGCCAGCCCTGTTTCATGCTGGATGTATCACATCTACAGAGCCAGCCCTGTTTCATGCTGGATGTATCATATCTATAGAGCCATCCCTGTTTCATGCTGGATGTATCACATCTACAGAGCCAGCCCTCTTTCATGCTGGATGTATCACATCTACAGAGCCAGCCCTGTTTCATGCTGGATGTATCATATCTATAGAGCCAGCCCTGTTTCATGCTGGATGTATCACATCTACAGAGCCAGCCCTGTTTCATGCTGGATGTATCATATCTACAGAGCCAGCCCTGTTTCATGCTGGATGTAACCTAGAACAATTCTAGGATTTGTCATGTACATTTTGAGCCGAGGTCCAGGGACGATCCAGTCCTATCATGTACCTTTTGAACCGAAGTCCAGGGACGATCCAGTCCTATCATGTACCTTTTGAACCGAAGTCCAGGGACGATCCAGTCCTATCATTCAATTCTCGGAGACCTCATGTCTACGGCTCAATTCAAAGGACCATAGTACGAGGATGATCCAATCCCCTTACCTGTTCATTCAGGATTTAGTTCTCGGAGACATCATGTCTACAGCTCAATTCAAAGGACTAAAGTCCGAGGACGATCCAATCCCCTTACCTGTTCATTCAGGATTTTGTTCTCGGAGACATACGTCTACGGCTCTCTTTAGGACTGAATTCCAGGGATGATCCAATCCCCTCAAGTCCACCAAGGAATTCATTCTCGAAGACATACGTCTACGGCTCTCTTTAGGACTGAAGTCCAGGGATGATCCAATCCCCTCAAGTCCACCAAGGACTTCATTCTTGAAGACATACGTCTACGGCTCTCTTTAGGACTGAAGTCCAGGGATGATCCAATCCCCTCAAGTCCACCAAGGACTTCATTCTCGAAGACATACGTCTACGGCTCTCTTTAGGACTGAAGTCCAGGGATGATCCGATCCCCTCAAGTCCACCAAGGACTTCATTCTCGAAGACATACGTCTACGGCTCTCTTTAGGACTGAAGTCCAGGGATGATCCGATCCCCTCAAGTCCACCAAGGAATTCATTCTCGAAGACATACGTCTACGGCTCTCTTTAGGACTGAAGTCCAGGGATGATCCGATCCCCTCAAGTCCACCAAGGACTTCATTTTCGAAGACATACATCTACGGCTCTCTTTAGGACTGAATTCCAGGGATGATCCAATCCCCTCAAGTCCACCAAGGACTTCATTCTCGAAGACATACGTCTACGGCTCTCTTTAGGACTGAAGTCCAGGGATGATCCAATCCCCTCAAGTCCACCAAGGACTTCATTCTCGAAGACATACGTCTACGACTCTCTTTAGGACTGAAGTCCAGGGATGATCCAATCCCCTCAAGTCCACCAAGGACTTCATTCTCGAAGACATACGTCTACAGCTCTCTTTAGGACTGAAGTCCAGGGATGATCCAATCCCCTAAAGTCCACCAAGGAATTCATTCTCGAAGACATACGTCTACGGCTCTCTTTAGGACTGAAGTCCAGGGATGATCCAATCCCCTCAAGTCCACCAAGGACTTCATTCTCGAAGACATACGTCTACGGCTCTCTTTAGGACTGAAGTCCAGGGATGATCCAATCCCCTCAAGTCCACCAAGGACTTCATTCTCGAAGACATATGTCTACGGCTCTTCTTTCAGATTGAAGTCCAGGGATGATCCAATCCCCTCACATGTTTACCAAGAACTTCATCAAAACATGTGTCAATCATGTATCCTCATCATCAAAACATGTATCCTCATCATCAAAACATGTATAACAAAACATGTATCCTCATCATCAAAACATGTATAACAAAACATGTATCCTCCTCATCAAAACATGCATAACATCTATCATCAAAAGAAAAAATATAAGATTCCTAAATCTAAATAATTCTAAGTAACTAGGTGCAATAAATAGGTAACCTCATCATTGATGAGACAAACTTGTTATTAGATACTATGCTACTCCCCCTTTCGAGGAGGGTCCTTCTGGACTATACCAAGCTTGTCTCAGAAGTATTCAAACTTTACTCAAGACAGAGGTTTAGTCAAGATATTAGCAATCTGATCCTCAGTGCTTATATACTCAAGCTTGATAGCTCCTCTCTGCACCATATCTCGTATATAGAAGTATCGGATCTCTATGTGTTTTTGACTTATCGTGGAATACAAGATTTTCTATCTTGATGCAGTTTTGAATGTCACACATAATCATAGTGGAATTCATTTCTAAGTCAAACACTCCATATAATAGCTTCTGAAGCCACACTGCTTCACAGCTGGCAGAGCAGACAGCTATATATATATTCTGCTTTAGCAGTACTGAGAGCCACACTAGAATGTTCCTTGCTGAACCATGAGATCATGGCAGATTCAAGACTATAATATCCACCTGATGTACTCTTTCTGTCTGAGGCACTTCCTGCCCAATCAGAATCTGAGTAACCATGTAAACGGAGTTCATGACCTCCAAGATAATATAGACCAAAATCTAATGTACCTTTTAGGTACCTCACTACATGCTTTGTAGTTATTGGTTCTACTAGATACTGACTTAGGGTATTTGCAGCAAAGCATATATCTGGCCTAGTATTTGTTAAATACATCAATGACCCAATGATTTGTCTATATAGGGTTAGGTCCACTAAATACGATGAGTCATTAACTAACAACTTCAAGTTGGAGTCCATGGGAGTGGCCATGGCTTTATACTCCAACATATCAAATCTTTTTAGAAACTTCACAGCATACTTACCTTGATTTAAAAGATTCCTTTTTTGGATCTTGCCATACTTCTAGACCTAAGAAGTAGTGCATTAATCCGAGATCTTTCATTTTCATTTCTGCAGCCATTTTCATGATCTGTTTCTCATTCCTTGTCAGAAAGAGATCATCGTCATACAATAATGGTATGATAGGTTCATCATCCACAACCTTAAGGTAAAGGTTAGGATCAGCTTTACTTCTGGTAAAGCCCAAGCTTTGTCATGAAGCTATCCATTGTCCATTATTCACACTCTGCATTGAGTGATCTTCTGCATATCTATCTGTGCCATCTCTCGTCAGATCGGTCTACTAATATGAGCCTCAAAATCATTCGAACTCTGCAGTGAGTTGCTTCTTTCATCCATGTCATATGTGTATAGAAGCCATATTCAACCTTGTAGCAAAGGTTGAGATCCACATTACCCATGATGATCATTAAGCTCATCAATTGACTACCAATCCTGGGTACCCATACAGAACCTGATTCACACTTCTTCTTTAATTACACCATTAAGAGAATGGTCTTATCTAGCCACTTGGAGCAAAACATCTCATCATGATTCTCTTCCTCTTTCTAAGAGAATCTTCTATCCACAAGCCTTCTATAGTGTGTTTGATTTGTAAAACTTTTGTTGAACATCCATCGCTTGTTCAGTGTTCATCATTCATCATGATCTTTCCTACAAATCAAAATTAAGTACATGATTAGTAATGCTTCATAATCATCAAATCATATTGACATGATAACCTATTATGCATACATATATCATTTACATAGTTATGCAACTATTTTGACCAATACTTTGGCACAACACTTTCCCATATCCTGTATGCATACAGTGGCTATCTAGATGCCTTCCATCTTTACCAGAACATACTATCGAGAGTGTGCACAGCTCTCAGTATGTCAGCAAATAGGTTTCATTCTAGACAAGCAACAATGGAATGTTTGTCCAACTTACCAATCATATGCATATTAGTAGTATACTGTTCAATGCTTTATGAATGTTTACACTCAGCATGATATATTCTAGGAATACAAATATGCATACAAGCAATATCATTTACTATTTCTAATAACAACTCAAATACTTATCTTTTATGTTTGTGTGGTTGCCTCCCGCTTGATCTTCTGTATATCTCCTGAACTTCTATTCATTCTGTACCACTCGTGAGTCTTTGTCTTCATGTTGTCATGGTCATGGAACTTGATTTGTCTTTTGTAATGTACCTGAACCTCCTTAAGTCATACCTGTCGAGACTTTTTGTAGTCTTCTTATGTAAGGCCTTAGCCTCAACTCCCCCTGAAACTTGATCTGGAGCTTGATTAGGGTTTGCTAAAGAAACCCTTAAAATTCAATCTTTGACTTTCATACTTCTGAATGGATGGAAGAATGTGTCTTGCTGAGCTGATCAACCTAGCATTCTTCAATTTTGAAATCTCCAAAATTTGACCCCTCAAAATTGCCTTCGAAACTTTTGGATCTTCTGGACAGGAACCCGAACTAGGGTTTGATGAAGCCCACCCTTTTGTCCAATCAAAAGGTTCGATCCAAGGCTCTAAACGCTTATTTTTCTGAGGAGCTTCTAGCCGTGGTTACAGACTTCAAAAAATTCCAACTTTCTCCGAAACCCTAAATTCTGGAAGCCATGAATAAAGGTGCTAAAAATAATTCTGTTTTGACAGAAATATGCACCTGATTGCTTCTGCTATAACTCTGAAATTTTTGCTCCACAGGGTTTGAAAACGTTTTCTGCAGTATCCTGACCTGTCATCTTTCCATCCTGACAGGTCTGACCTCAATTGGATTTTCTGAGAGAGAGTTATGCCAAGTGTCGCAACGTGACTTGTTTATGGGATAAAACAGGAGAGCGAACTTGTACGGCGTGCCACGTGTCACTGTTTGATCTCCGGCCTCTGAAAACTTTTCCTGAGATAGCTCATCCTGTTATCTTTCCATCTTGACAGGTCTGACCTCAATTGGACTCTCTGAGAGAGAGTTATTCCAAGTGTCGCAACGTGACCTGTTTATGGGATAAAACAGGAGAGCGAACTTGTACGGAGTGCCACATGTCACAGATTCACCTCCGGCCTCTGAAAAAGTTTCCTGAGATAGTACAATCTGTGTACTACCTGTCACATTTTACGAAATTTCATTTGGAGCTTCCTAGCCCAAGTTATGACCTTTTTGCCAAGGTCACCTGATTTTGACTGAGATCTGGAAGAGGCAGAAACCCTAACTTGTACTAATCATAACTCATAAAGTACAACGAATCTGAGGGTACCTGGAGATGTTATCTTCGACCTGTAAACTTTTCAGACCCTGAACCTTCGCAGAAATGGATTTATAGCGAAAGTTCCACGATGACTGGTTTTTGCTATGTAAAACCCTAACCTTCAAATTGTCGGAAGTAAAGCAAGTGTCGTAAGTGCCATACCTTGTCTTCCTTCAGGTTAGCTCTGATACCATGTTAAAATTCAATATGCTAAGACAGAAAATAGTAGAATTACATTCCATTTCACAATAATAGCATATACAGGATCACTGAAGAAACAACAAGCATAGCATAAACACAAGAGACACAGATTTATCCTGGGAAACCCTCATGGGGTAGAAAACCCAGCAAAGCTTTCCTCAATAAGATGATAAACCAAAATACAAGATGTGCTCCCTCCTTCTAATCCTCCTTAGCAAATCTCCTAGACAAGTGCTACTCTTTTCAAGTGTGTGAGTGTATCAAATGAGGAACACACCTCCTCTATTTATACACTACTTTGACATATATTTTACACAAGTACATGTAGGCTCGTATTTAACCATTAGGTTAAATACCCTATTATAACTGACTTGGCCGACCCCCACATGGTGGGTCTAATATGTTGAGATATTGTAACTTCAAAGAATATTATATTTGTACTTTATTATTTCGGAGATGTTTCATTCCTCCGTGAAGATCTTATTGTATATTCGGAGATGTTTATTCCTCCGTCGGAATGTGGTAACTCGGGTTATTAGACTTCCCTAGTGGGGGTCGGCCCTGTATGTGTTATGTGGGTCAAAGGGTTATTAGACCACCCTAGAGGGGTCGGCCCAATCAGTTGTAGTGGGGTATTTAACCCATTGGTTAAATACGAGCCTACGTGTACCTGTGTAAAATACATGTCAGTGTAGTGTATAAATAGAGGAGGTGTGTTCCTCATTTGACACACACTCACTCACTTGAGGATAGCGCACTTGTGGAGGAGAGGTCTGCTATTGTGGAGGAGGAGATCATGTCTCAGGGTTTCATCTTTGTATATTGCTGGTCATCTATATTGAGGAAGCTTTGCTGGGTTTTCTACCCCATGAGGGTTTCCCAGGATAAATCTCTGTCTCTTGTGTTTATGCTGTGCTTGTTGTTTCTTCAGTGATCCTGTATATGCTATTATTATGAAATGGAATGTAATGCTTCTATTTTCTGTCTTAGCATATTAAATCTTAACATGGTATCAGAGCTAACCTGAAGGAAGACAAGGTATGGCACTAACGACACTTACTTTACTTACGACAATTTGAAGGTTAGGGTTTTACATAGCAAAAACCAGTCATCGTAGAAATTTCGCTATAAATCCGTTTTGGCGAAGTTTTCGGATCTGAAATTGTTACAGGACGAATATTAAATCTCCAGGTACCTTGTGTCCAAAGGGCACCCTCAGATTCGTTGTACTTTGTGAGTTATGATCAGTACAAGTTAGGGTTTCTGCCTCTTCCAGATCTCAGTCAAAATCAGGTGACCTTGGAAAAAAGGTCATAACTTGGGATAGGAAGCTCCAAATAAAATTTCGTAAAAAGTGACAGATAGTTAACAGACTGTACTATCTCAGGAAACATTTTCAGAGGCCGAAGGTGAATCAGTGACACGTGGCACGCCGTACAAGTTCGCCCTCCTGTTTTATCCCATAAACAGGTCACGTTGCGACACTTGGAATAAATCTCTCTCAGAGAGTCCAATTGAGGTCAGACCTGTCAGGATGGAAAGATAACAGGTCGAGCTATCTCAGGGAAAGTTTTCAGAGGCCGAAGTTCAAACAGTGACACGTGGCATTCCGTACAAGTTCGCTCTCCTGTTTTATCCCATAAACAGGTCACGTTGCGACACTTGGCATAACTCTCTCTCAGAAGACCCAATTGAGGTCAGACCTATCAGGATGGAAAGATGACAGGTCAGGCTACTGCAGAAAAAAGGTTTCAGACCCTGTGGAGCAAAAATTTCAGATTTATAGCAGAAACAATCAGGTACATATTTCTGTCAAAACAGAATTATTTTTGGAGCACCTTTATTCATGGCTTCCGAAATTTAGGGTTTCGGAGAAAGTTAGAATTCTTGGAATTAGAATCCATGGCTGAATGCTACTCAGGAAAATTGAAATTTAGAGACCAAGATCAAATTTTTTGGTTGGGTAGAAGACCGGGCTTGATTAAACCCTAGGTCGGGATCTTGATCGGAAAGATGGAAAATTAGGGCTTTAACAAAAGTTGGAATTTTTGAAGTTTGTAACCACGGCTGGAAGCTCCTCAGAAAAAAAATAAGAGTTTAGAGCCTTGGATCAAACCTTTTCATTGAGAAGAAGGGTGGGCTTCATTAAACCCTAGTTCGAGATCCTATCCAGAAGATCCAGAAGTTTCAAAGGCAATTTTGAGGGGTCAAATTTTGGAGATTTCAAAATTGAAGTATGCTAGTTTGATCAGCCCAGCAAGACACATCCTTCCATTCATTCGGAAGTGGGAAAGTCAAAGATTGAATTTTTAGGGTTTCTCCAGCAAACCCTAATCAAGCTCCAGATCAAGTTTCAGGGGGATTTGAGGCTAAGGCCTTACATAAGAAGACTACAAGAAGTCTCGACAGGTATGACTTAAGGAGGTTCAGGTATGTCTTGAAATCTGATTCTTGATTAAGTTCATAATGTGTTTTGTCTTCATGTTATTTACTAGTACAATCTTGATTAATGTTAGAATTGTCTTATCACCCTAGTAACAATATGAATGCATGTGAATGATCAAAGACATTCATTGATTAGGGCTATATGATTGTACTAATGCATTATGATGTTGTGTGAGGTTGATGTTGTCTGCTAACAAGATACAGGTACATCACAAAAGACAAATCAGGTTCCATGACCATGAAAACATGAAGACAAAGACTCATCCATAATATTTGTTCTACTTACGAGGTATGTATGACTTTGTTATATTATGCTTAACCTATGAGACATGCAGGTTCTAGCTCAGGATCTCTAAATCATTGAAGAGATTGTTTAGGTATGTTGTACATAACTAAGTAGGTATACTAATCAAGGTATGTTTCCCATGAATCTTACCTTGTGTTAGGATCCCTTATATAAGTATACTTGGTATGATTGGCTATGCTTATTCATAAAGTTAGTAATCAAGGGATTATGCATATTATGTCTTTTATCTTGATTGATAATATGCATGAGTAAAAGAAGACTTCCCTGAAATCTTGAATACTAATGTTTATTAACTATAATCATGACTATACATTTTCAAGATTATTTAGAACTATAATGTTTTGATAACATTTAGAACATACTAATGGGTGTATGTTTGTGTATGAGATCATGAGGATGACACTTCAACATGCACAGTGGTACAGAATGAATAGAAGTTCAAAAGATATACAGAAGATCAAGCGGGAGGCAACCACACAAACATAAAAGATAAGTATTTGAGTTGTTATTTGAAATAGTAATGATATTGCCTGTATGCATATTTGTATTCCTAGAGTATATGATGCTGAGTGTAAACATTCATAGAGCATTGAACAGTATACTACTAATGTGCATATGATTGGTAAGTTGGACAAACATTCCATTGTTGCTTGTCTAGAATGAAACCTCTTTGCTGACATGCTGAGAGCTGTGCACACTCTCGATAGTATGTTCTGGTAGAGATGGAAGGCATCTAGATAGCCACTGTATGCATACAGGATATGGGAAAGTGTTGTGCCAAAGTATTGGTCAAATTAGTTGCATAACTATGTAAATGATATCTGTATGCATAATAGGTTACCATGTCAATATGATTTGATGATTATGAAGTATTACTAATCCTGTACTTAATTTTGATTTGTAGGAAAGATCATGATGAATGATGAACACTGAACAAGCAATGGATGTTCAACAAGAAGATTTACAAATCAAACAAAATATAGAAGGCTCATGGCTAGAAGGTTCTCTTAGAAAGAGGAAGAGAATCATGATGAGATGTTTGCTCCAAGTGGCTAAGATAAGACCATTCTCTTAATGGTGTAATTAAAGAATAAGTGTGAATCAGGTTCTATATGGGTTCCCAGGATCGATAATCAATTGATGAGCTTAATGATCACCATGGGTGATGTGGATCTCAACCTTTGCTACAAGGTTGAATATGGCTTCTATACACATATGACATGGATGCAAGAAGGAACTCACCACAGAGTTCGAATGATGTTGAGGCTCATCTCAATAGACCCATCTGATGAGAGATGGCACAGATAGATGACTGTAGAAATGAAATTGAAAGATCTCAGATTGATGCATTACTTTCTAGGTCTAAAAGTATGGAAAGTCTCAGAAGGAATCTCTCTCAACCAGAGAAAGTATGCTGAGAAATCTTGATATGTTGGAATGGCCACTCTTATGGATTCCAACTTGAAGCTGTTAGGAGATGACTCATCAGAGTTAGTAGATATAACTCTGTATAGTCAAATTATTGGGTCATTGATGTATCTAACATATACTAGGTTAGATATATGCTTTTTTGTGAACACCTTGAGTCAGTATCTAGTGGAAACTAGATGTGTTCACCCGATAGTTGCAAAGCATGTGATGAGGCACATAAAGGATACGATAGAATTTGATCTATGCTATCTTGGAGATCATGACTTCAGATGGCTACTCAGATGCTGTTTGGGAAGACAGGAAGAACACATCGAGAGGATGTTTTTTTTTGGGATTATCCATGATCTCGTGGTTTAGCTGGAAGCAGTCTAGTGTGGTTCTCAGCACAAGCGGAATATATGGCTGCTTGCTCTACTTGTTGTGAAGAAGTTTGGCTTCAGGATTGTTTGAATTAGAGATAGAACCAACTGTGATCCTATGTGATAAATAGAGTTGTATCAGGATGACATAGATTCTAGTGTTCCATGATAAGTCAAGGAACATAGGGAACTAACAAGATATGACACAGAAAGGAACTATAAAGTTTGAATTTGTAACAGGTTACCGTTGTACTAACCAAACCTCTACCTCAAGTGAAGAAGTTACCAAACTTCTGTCTTGGGTGAAATTTGAATACTTCCAAGACAAGCTTGGTGTAGTTCAAAAGGACCCTCCTCGAAAGGGGGAGTAGTATAGTCATTGATGATGAGATTGTCTCATCGAACAACAAGGTTGATGATGAGGTAACCTGTTCTCTACACCTAGATACTTAGAAATATTTATATTTAGGACTCTTATACTTAGAATAATTAGTTTTACTTATACATGCTTTTGATGATAGATGTATTGATGAGAATACATGCTTTTGATGATGAGATGTATTGACGAGAAAGAAGAGGGATTGTATCATCCTTGAACACATGTTCTAAAGTGAGCCGTAGACAAGTGTCTTCGAGAAATAAGAGGGATTGGATCATCCCTGGAATTTCAGTCCTAAAGAGAACCGTAGACGTGAGGTCTCCGAGAATGAAGTCCTCAGTGGACAGTTGAGGGGATTGGATCATCCCTGGACTTTCAGTCCTAAAGAGAGCCGTAGACGTGAGGTATCCGAGAATGAAGTCCTTAGTGGACAGTTGAGGGGATTGGATCATCCCTGGACTTTCAGTCCTAAAGAGAGCCGTAGATGTGAGGTCTCCGAGAATGAAGTCCTTAGTGGACAGTTGAGGGGATTGGATCATCCTTGGACTTTCAGTCCTAAAGAGAGCCGTAGACGTGAGGTCTCCGAGAATGAAGTCCTTAGTGGACAGTTGAGGGTATTGGATCATCCCTGGACTTTCAGTCCTAAAGAGAGCCGTAGACGTGAGGTCTCCGAGAATGAAGTCCTTAGTGGACAGTTGAGGGGATTGGATCATCCCTGGACTTTCAGTCCTAAAGAGAGCCGTAGACGTGAGGTCTCCGAGAATGAAGTCCTTAGTGGACAGTTGAGGGGATTGGATCATCCCTGGACTTTCAGTCCTAAAGAGAGCCGTAGACGTATGGTCTCCGAGAAGTGGGGATTGTATCATCCCCGGACTTCGGTCCCTGAATTGATCCGTAGACGTGTGGTCTCCGAGAAGTGGGGATTGTATCATCCCCGGACTTCGGTCCCTGAATTGATCCGTAGACGTGTGGTCTCCGAGAAGTGGGGATTGTATCATCCCCGGACTTCGGTCCCTGAATTGATCCGTAGACGTGTGGTCTCCGAGAAGTGGGGATTGTATCATCCCCGGACTTCGGTCCTTGAATTGATCCGTAGACGTGTGGTCTCCGAGAAGTGGGGATTGTATCATCCTCGGACTTCGGTCCCTGAATTGATCCGTAGACGTGTGGTCTCCGAGAAGTGGGGATTGTATCATCCCCGGACTTCAGTCCCTGAATTGATCCGTAGACGTGTGGTCTCCGAGAAGTGGGGATTGTATCATCCCCGGACTTCGGTCCCTTAATTGATCCGTAGACGTGTGGTCTCCGAGAAGTGGGGATTGTATCATCCCCAGACTTTGGTCCCTGAATTGATCCGTAGATGATTGGTCTCCGAGAAAGTGATTTTTTTTATGATGATGTGGTTACTTGTATCGATAGGATACTTGTATTGATGATGTGGTTACTTGTATCGGTAGGATACTTGTATTGATGATGTGGTTACTTGTATCGGTAGGATACTTGTATTGATGATGTGGTTACTTGTATTGGTAGGATACTTGTATTGATGATGTGGTTACTTGTATCGGTAGGATACTTGTATTGATGATGTGGTTACTTGTATCGGTATGGATACTTGTACTAATGATGTGGATACTTGTATTGTTATGGATACATGTATTGATGACGATGCTGACGATCGTGTTGACGATGCTAATGATCGTGTGATGACGATGCTAATGATCGTGTGATGACGATGCTGATGATCGTGTGATGATGATGCTGATGATCGTGTGATGACGATGCTAATGATCGTGTGATGACGATGCTGATGATCATGTGATGACGATGCTGATGATCATGAGATGACGATGCTGATGATCATGTGATGACGATGCTGATGATCATGAGATGACGATGCTAATGATCGTGTGATGACGATAATCGTGAGGATCCAGATGATGATACTGTTGTAGCTGTTCAAGTGCTACAGAAGATAAAGACTCAATACTTAAGATGTTGATGTTCCAGTATTGAAGATGTTCCAGTAACTGCTTGAGTTACTGATGATGTTGAGAAAGCTTCCAATGATTTATAGATGTATCATGTATGATGTTGATGACTCCTTGCTCGTGCAGATGTTGTTATAATATCCTTCTCGTTAAGGGGGAGTGTTGAGATATTGTAACTTCAAAGAATATTACATTTGTACTTTATTATTTCGGAGATGTTTCATTCCTCTGTGAAGATCTTATTGTATATTCGGAGATGTTTATTCCTCCGTCGGAATGTGGTAACTCGGGTTATTAGACTTCCCTAGTGGGGGTCGGCCTTGTATGTGTTATGTGGGTCAAAGGGTTATTAGACCACCCTAGAGGGGTCGGCCCAATCAGTTGTAGTGGGGTATTTAACCCATTGGTTAAATACGAGCCTACGTGTACCTGTGTAAAATACATGTCAGTGTAGTGTATAAATAGAGGAGGTGTGTTCCTCATTTGACACACACTCACTCACTTGAGGATAGCGCACTTGTGGAGGAGAGGTCTGCTATTGTGGAGGAGGAGATCATGTCTCAGGGTTTCATCTTTGTATATTGCTGGTCATCTATATTGAGGAAGCTTTGCTAGGTTTTCTACCCCATGAGGGTTTCCCAGGATAAATCTCTGTCTCTTGTGTTTATGCTGTGCTTGTTGTTTCTTCAGTGATCCTGTATATGCTATTATTGTGAAATGGAATGTAATGCTGCTATTTTCTGTCTTAGCATATTGAATCTTAACATAATAACCCTAGTTACCACAACCAATTCGGAGGAATAAACATCTCCGGATTCATAGTATAATCACATCGGAGGTATGGAACATCTCCGAAATAAATAATATACAAATATAATATTCTTAGAAGTTACAATATTCAACAGCTTATTACTGATTGGTTTTGAGTGTTTGAATGTACTTTCAGTCCATTGAGTGCTCATCTTTTCTTGAGGTTTTTTTGAGTTATTGAAGTGCTGCAAGTAATCTATTCAGTTCAATATTTATGTTTAAAAGCATAGTTGTTATTAAATCGTTGTTTTGGTGCATCCATTGAAGAATCAAAAGTACTTTATTTCCATCATTTCTCAAGCTCATTTGAAGAATTGCTTATGCATTGGAATGTCTCATTTGTATATCTTTTGGAAAAGTTGAAAGAAAATTGCATTATTTTTCATGAATTATGAGTTGCTCATTTTCTTGAAAAATTCGGATAGATATCAAGTTTTGCAAAAGTAGTTCCATGCTTGGAAAGTTAAATGCATCTTTTGGTTTTTATGCTTTTAGGCCATCATAGTGAAAGTGAAAAGTTTGCATACTCTACTTAGAAACTCTCTCTTTTCATTGCTTAGCATCATTTTCGTTTTGAAAAGATAAAAGAAAAATAAAACATGCTTTGATTTGGCTTAGTAGTGTTGTGTTAATTTTTTTATGTTTTTCGCTGAAAAGGAAAAGAATACTTCATAGTCATTTTTTGGTAGATTTGGGATTGTTTTGCATTGTGTTGCTTTGGTAAAAAGTTGGAAAGAAAAAAGAAGTTTCTCCCTCCCATACATAGAGTTCATCAAAAGAAAAGTGTATTTTTTGCATGTAGTTAGGGCCTGCATTATGTTTACGATTATGTACTCTCCTCATGCATTCACCTAACCGTCCAGATAAAATTAACGGTAGAACTAGGGTAAAAGTTTTAGTAACTTGTGTGTAAGTTAGAGACGTGTTTCGGCATTGTTAAGCGTGGCAGCTGTCATTATTTGCCAGCACTGTATCCTGGGGGTATTGTAGTCTTCCACGTACTTATCGGTATATCGAGCTCTTTCACGTACCCACCAAGTACCACACGTACTTGGCGTATATCGAAAGGTGTTTCACGTACTCGGTAGTATATCGGAAGGTTTCTTGCCGAACGGTTGTGCATTAGACAGCACCACTACGGATTTGAGCTCCCACGTACCTTGCGTATATCGGGAGACACCCTTAGGATTCCTGAAACCAACTGAGTTAACCTTTTGGCCGTCTTGGCGAAGCAATACACCGAGAACAACACTTGGGGAGATTACTATGCACGTACCGTCCAGGTAATCGAGTATTCAGGAAAGGGTACGGTCCCAATCCTCCTTGTCGCGTTTTACTGTTGGACCCTGCGGTATATAGTGATTTGCGAAGCCTTGACAATACTGTGAGGTTCCAGACCTTTGAATCCACTCTTATAACATAAGTTTGTTTGTGGCCTTAGTTTGTGTAGGGTTTGTTTGGTCTGCTTTCCTTTTGTTTAGTTTTCCTTAGGAGAAACTTTTTGTTTCAGTCGCTCTGGCTCACTTTCCTTGGAGAAGGTCTCGCAGGATTCAGAATTTGCCACCCGAATATCCCCTTAACCAGGAGGTAATTTTGAGGGTAAGAATGGATCCACAAGCTAGGGTCGGGTCACATGAAGTGGAAAACCCCACTTTGAATGTTGGAGGACTTTTGTTTCCTCATACTCCTCCAGATTCACCGGCCTCTCATCCCCTGCAGGGTGAAGAAGCACAAATCCCCACTTCACAAGACTTATCTCCCATTGCGCCGAGAGAGCCTGGATCGTTGGAATGGATAAATAAACCCCAGGATGACCCCACAATAGCTGTTGGTCCTTCAACAACTTATTGGACATCTTCTATAGGCCACCCACTGGGCCATTTTGCCGTTGCACCCCCACCTAGTGGGACTACTTCGGATGATCCCTTAGCTTACTATAGTATCCAATTGGATCACTTTCGTTCTATGGCTGAGAGGTGTCGGAGCTCAAGTCTCCAACGAAGGGTTGAAGACCCGACGTTACCTCCTTACCGACCAATCCCTGGTCACTCTTTATCTTTCGAGTCACCAGAATCATCCACGCAACACGTGACCACTTCTGAAACTGGTCAACCATCCATTCCTGCACATGCATCTTCTAGACAGGAGACCAGTTCAGTACCCCTCACGAACCAACCTGTTGAAGGACAACAGTCCAACACACCTGTGACTACCGCAGTTACGTCACCTATTCCTCCCCCACCCCAAACTTTGAGGGGCAGATACTCTTTACCCCCTGCCTTCTGTATAGGTAGTGGTAATCCTATGGTGAATAATCAACAACCAGTGTTGGGTCAACATTTACCTAGTGGTCAACAAGTTGTTGTTGGGGGGAAACCCCCGTCTCTTAACCATAATACTGCAGCAGGAGTTCCCATCGGTCCTTCCTTTGGAAATTCCCTACCTCCCGGACCCTCCACCATGGGACAATCCCATGTTGGGGTACCCTCCAACGTAATTCAACCTACATCGAGTCAAGCGTATCTAGGTCATATTAACCCTGTGCTGGGTCAACTTAATCTAGGAAAGGCACTCTATGGGTTACCCTACCCTTTTAATCCTTACACTCTATGGGGACCCTAAAATGTTTTATAATATGGACCCCCACTTACAGTCCCTCAAGTCCCTCCACCCTGGTTTGGTCCACCCCCACCTCCCATTGGAGGCGGCGGGTCCCCACATAACTCTGGAGGAGGCAGACCTCTACCTTTTGGCGGAGGACCACCTCATTTCGGTCATCATGGCCCACCCCCCTTGGTGGAGGTGGTGGAGGACCCCCCCCATGGTGGTGGTAGTGGGGGAGGAACATCTCATCACGGTGGTGGCGGAGGACCACCACCCCTTTTCGGTGGTGGTGGTGGTGGAGGACCTTCTCATCCTGGTGGCGGTAGTGGTGGACCACCACCCTACTATGGTGGAAGAGGCTCTTATCCTTCCAGCTGCGGTGGTGGCCCACCACCCCCTCCTGGCGGAGGTGGTGGAGGTCCACCCTATTCAGGTAGTGGTGGAGGACCCCCACCATTTGGAGGCGGCCCACTCCCTCCCAGCAGCGGAGGCGGGCCCCCACCTTATGGTAATGGGCCACCTTATTATGGTAATGGACCCCCTTACTATGGCGGTGGACCTACATTCGGTCCAGGCAGCTCATATCCCTATGGCCAGTTTCCTCCTGGAACACCTTATGGTCAGTCAATACAAGGCCCCACTGGTCCTTACACGCCTTATTCGTACTATCAGTACTCGCACCCTAATCCACAGCTGCCCTTTTTGGCTACTTTGGATCTACCTGACCTGTCTCGCTTGACCAACGACCCCATATACCACGGAACTAATTGGACACCCATTCCGGTGAAACTTCCGTCAGATATCCCAAAATTTGATGGTAAGCCGGGTGAGGATCCTAAAAATCATGTGATGACGTACCACTTATGGTGTTCATCCAACTCCCTAATGGACGACTCAATCCGTCTTAGGTTATTCCAACGGACTCTCACTGGTTCGGCTACCAAGTGGTATATTGAACTACCACCCCATTCTTTTCCTGATTTTGGTTCTCTTGCTATGAAATTTTTGACTCATTTTCAGCTGCCTATATGGTATGAAACTGGTACAGAGCTTTTAACCTCGCTCCGTCAAAATACTGCTACTCATATCTTATATCATATACATGAGTGGCGGAGGAGACGACGTCTCATTAAGGATCCTATTCCAGATCAACTCCTAGCAGTCTGGTTTACAAAGTCTCTCATTCCCACCATAGCATGAGATGTTGCCATGGGAGGCGCTATCACTGAGGAACAAGCCATCGCTCGTGCCCATCTGCTAGACTTAGTCTATGCTCAATATGGCACGTTGTTTGATATTCTTCCTGACGTGCCCCACAACACTTACAACCCAGGGAAACCACCCAAGGGACCCCAAGCCGATGGCATCATTGGATCCCTTCACACCCAGCCTTCCTCTCAAACTGTTGGTTCGTCGAACCCCCAAGGTTCTTCCCCATTACCAACATAGGCTGGTCACGACACCACCAAATCATCCACTCCTGTTGTCACCGAAGAAGTGAATTCTGTTTCATCAGCTTCACCTCAAAATTCTGGTGGTAAGAAAAAGAACAAAGGGAAACCTAAAAAAATATTCCAACCAGTAGGAACAAAAGAGCACCCCTGATGATACCAAACAGAAAAGGAATTTGAAGTATCCTTACCTACTATGTGGTGATGATCACTTTTCTAAAGAGCGCCCCCATAGAGATGAAGTTAAAAAGTTTCTCAAGGGAAAACCCACACCCGCAGTTCTCAATGATCCCTTCCCTGCTCAAAATCAGCAGTCGATCGCTCACACTTCTTCTTCCCAAGGAGAAGCACTCACCACCGCACATGTTCTCATGGTATGTAATAAGACTATCAACTTGAACACCCATTCTCGTTTGTATGACTCCGTTCCAGCCAAGGAACCTATTGGGAGTAATGCTGAAAAAGCTTCCACTTCGATGCTCGACGTCGCCATACCGGCTGTGCCTCTCACCATTGAGAAGCCCTCTTTCGAGACAGTGTTGCGTCCACCCAAGAGCATGATTAGAAAATCGGTTTTCAATCCTAATGCTCGGGCTGCTCAAAACTACAACATTGTAGAGGACCTAGCACAAGCTCCTTGTGCTATGTTGACGCTCGAAGTCTTGCAAAACTGTTTAAATCAGCGCAAGACTCTCCTCGCTGCCATTGGTGCAGTTGACCCGGATTCATCGAATACCATCATGTCTTGGATAGAATACTTCAAACCGAGGCTCTCCCATCAACTGGCATTTCAAGTTGCCACAAACATTGCTGGGAAGATAATCCGTTGTATCGTCTTGGATGAAGGAGCCTCTACGTCAGTCATGTCGATCGCATGTTGGAGAGCCATTGTCTCTCCCGAGTTGAACCATTTTCCTACCACTTTGAGAGCCTTCGACGGACGTGGCTTTCAACCTCATGGGCTGTTACAAGCTTTACCAGTCGAGTTGGGGGGAAAGACCGCAACCCTTAACGTGGAAGTAGTCACTGCCCCATTAGATTATAACATTCTGCTTAGTCGTAATTGGTTTTACGCCATGATTGCGGTCGCATCATCTGTCTTCCGCATAGTACAATTCCCCCATCAAGGTTGAATTGTCACAGTCAACCAACTGGATTTCTGCACACCTGACACCACTACTCACCCAGGAGATAATGTTCCTTCGATTGGACAATCTTCACAAAAGTATGAGAGCGTGGGGGTCGGCCTCCTTAAGGATTCATCCCTTATGGGCATCTTTCCTACTTCGGATCCCCCAAACCATGTTGCCACGGTGAACATGATCTCCTCGCAGACTTCATCTACCCCCAACTCCACTGATTCATGGCTAGTACCTGATGAAGCCACCACACACTTGATTGGAGACACCATGCCTCTGTCACCCGCTGAACTCATGTACGAGGCTATCCAGTCAGCTCCGGAGGACCACTTAGCTGTGGCCTCCACCTCCTGTTCTCTACAATGGACATCATCAGATCCACTGCTACGTTCTTTTCGTTCTGACGAGTCCATTATGGAAATCATGAGTGCAGATGATCCTCTATGGGAAGACCTCCATCATCGTTCGTCTTTCCTTCCCTTTGTGGATACCGTGGAGAGCAGCATTCACACCATCTTCACACCGGATGTCTACTCTGGGTCTCAATCCTTGATACTTACGTGTCAATCGGACTCCGAAGGAAACTAAGCCAACATTGAGCCTACCACTTTGATAGACATTTCGGTTACTCCTGGTGTAGTGGAACACATTCAGTTAGGCCAAAAGTGTTCCCCTAAAGAAGTAATCGCTCCCACGGCCTTATTCAAACGATTTTGAGACGTGTTCGCTTGGACCTACGAGGAGATGCCTGGGATAGACCCCTCCATTGTTTAACACGAAATTAAAACCTATCCCGACGTCAAAACTGTCTGCCAAAAGTTGCGACCGGTACACCCTGGGAAGCCTGCAGAAATCAAGGCAGAGATTGAGAAACTCTTGAAGGCCGGCTTCATTTACCTTGTCTCGTTGAAAGAGTGGATCTCAAACATCATCCTTGTTACCAAAAAGCAGGGTACCATTCATGTCTGTGTCGACTATCGGGATCTCAACAAAGCTTTTCCTAAGTACAACTACCCGACTCCCTTCATCGACCAGATTATCGACAATTGTGCTGGAAGTGTCATTTTTTCATTCATGGATGGCTTTTCCGAATACAACCTAATTGAGATCCACCCCATCGACTAACACAAGACTGCATTCATCTGTCCTTGGGGAACGTTTGCATATCGTAAACTTTCGTTTGGTCTTAAAAACACTGGTGCCACATTCCAGCGGGCCATGTCGTACTCCTTCCATGATGTGAAGGACTTTGTGGAACCTTACTTGGATGACCTCCCTGCCCACTCAAAGCAGCGTGAGTTCCACTTAGATCATTTGATGGCTTTTTTCCTTAGATGTAGGTGGTACAATATCCATCTGAATCCTCACAAGTGTATTTTTTGTGTCGAGTCTGGACACCTCTTAGGGTTTATCGTCTCGAAATATGGGGTCTGCATTGATCGTTTGAAGGTGGAAGCCATTGTCACACTCCCACCTCCAACTAACATTACGGAACTTCAGAGTCTTCAAGGAAGAGCCACTATTTACGGCGCTTCATTCGTAATTTCACGCAAAAGACGCAGGGCTACATGAGATTGATGAAAAAAGACGTCCCGTTCATTTGGGATGATCAAGCTCAACAATCTTTTGATAGTTTGAAACATGCCATCATGCATGCCCCTGTGCTCCAACCACCGAATTACTATCAAGATTACATTCTATAGCTCGGCGCTTTCGACACCACTATCGCCATGGTTTTGGTACAGGCAGACCAGAACGCCCAAGAACATGTGATATATTATGCTAGTAAAGGTCTCATTGACACTGAAACTCACCATTCACATGTCGAAAAGCTCGCTCTCGCGGCGGTCATCGCCGTGCAGAAGTTCCGACATTACATTTTGCTTCGCACCACCACCATCATCGTCGATTTGAACCCCATGTACCATGTTCTGACTCGTCCGGTGCTTGGGGGCAAGTATACACATTGGATCGTGATACTGCAAGAATTTGATCGTCTTTTCAAAAACGCTAAGTCTAAAAAGTCTTTGGTGTTTGTTGAGCTCATCTCCGACCTCCCCCGTACTGATGTAGAATTTGAGCCCAATGACTCTTTTCCGGATGAGTCGTTATTTCTTATCAGTATGTCTGATCCATGGTATGGAGATACCACATTGTATCTTCAAACCCAACGCTTCAGCCCTGAATTGTCTCGCGACGACCGTCGTCGAATACGCCACCATGCAAAGCATTACCTGATCAGCAGTGATACTTTGTATCGTCGTGGTATTGATTCTATTCTTCGACATTGTCTGACTCATGACGAGGCTGAACACGTTCTGAATGACTATCATGATGGGGCGTGTGGCGGTCACCTCTCTGGGATGGATACAACCCAAAAGATTCTTCGCGCTAGATGTTATTGGCCATCTATCTTTAAAGATTGTATCGAGGCCGTAAAAAAATGTCCTCCATGTCAACATTTTCATACGAAAAAGTGCACCCATCCCGCCCCGTTACACCCGGTTATTGCCATTGGCCCCTTCGCTAAATGGGGCATCGATTTCATGCATTGTAAGCCTACCTAGGCCGGGGGGCATAGTTACGTCATTGTAGCTGTGGACTACTTTACAAAGTGGGCCGAGGCAATGCCTACATACACGAACAACGACAAGACCGCCGCACTCTTCATGTTTAATCATGTAATAGCGCGGTTTGGAGTTCCTCAAGTGATAGTTACTGACCATGGTTCTCACTTTATGAACCATATGGTTGACGATTTGAGCGATATATTGGGTTTTCTCCATGAAAACTCAACACCGTACTACCCCGAGTCGAATGGACAAGTAGAGGCCATTAAAAAAGTCTTGAAAACTATGGTCCAACGTATGTTGGGTATGCACAAGGCCAATTGGCATAACATGCTCTTCTCCGCACTTTGGGCTTATCGAACCTCAGTTAAAACCGCCATTGGACTTACTCCCTTCCAACTAGTGTATGGATTGGAGGCGGTCCTTCCCATTGAGTGCAAGATTCTGTCTCTCAAGCTCACCATCGAACTTCTCCCAAACACTACCACCGAGGAAGAACATTTCCTCTACCTAGCTAAGCTCAACGAGACTCACCGAGATGCCGCTCTTGCCAACGAGGCTCATAAGAAACGCATCAAAGCGCAGTACGACAAGTCGGTAGAACCTCGCACCTACAACGAGGGAGATTTGGTCCTCACATATGACCAAAAACATGATAAGTTGGGGGCAGGAAAGTTTGAGTCCATGTGGCATGGACCTTACATAGTGAAACGCGTCTTAGAGAAGGGAGCTTATGAGCTTGAGGAATATGACGGGATATCTTTGGGTAAGCCCCGTAACGGGCTTTACCTAAAGAGGTACTATGCTTGAGTCTTTCATGCATAGGTACTTTTGTATATACTGTACATGGCGTGTGTGTGTTTTTTGTGTGGTGTGACGCTTTGATTTTCTTGCGTGTTTAGGTCTTGTTTCGTTTCTTATACCATGTTTTGTCTGCGTGTGCAGATGGAAATGTGCTATGGATTTGTGGACGGTGCCAGTCGGCATACTCGTAACCTTGCTTCGGCAGCCTGGGTACTCTATTCACCTACGGGCGAGCTCATCATCTCAGGAGGAATGTGTCTAGGTTTTGCAACCAACAATGCTGCAAAATATCAAGCAGTCACTGGAACCCTAACTGACGCCATTTCCTTGGGTATGGACCATGTTGTCATCCACCTGGATTCTCAACTAGTGGTCTCTCATCTTAACCGAGTCTACGCCATCCGTGATCCTACCTTAATCTGTCTCTATAGACGAGTCTGTCTTCTGGAAAGGTCCTTTAAATCCATTCAGTACCTGCACATTCCATGAGACGTGAACACAGTTGCCGATTCTATGGCCAACTTCATCTTAGATTGGTACATTTCACACACATAAGCATATTCATGAATTGTTAAAAGTAGACATAACATGTAAATAACTCATTTTATAAGCAAACACATAAACAAGACTGCACCATTCATCCATTTTAAAACACATAATGTATAAACCGCTAGAACGTCTGTATATATATATATATATATATCATCATAAAAGTAGTGCTGGTACAAAATCTGAAGCACGACGGCTTTCAGTGAATCTCTACAAAATCTGAAGCCTCATAGCTTTCAGTAAGTACAAAATCTGAGGCCTCTAACCTCTTAGTACATCCATGATAACAACAACAGGCCTAGTGCCTGGCCCGTACACCCCTAGGTCTAACATCTCGAGCCTACTGAGTGTGGAAATAGTCAACTGCTCACGGAGCAGTGCATTGAAGCGCGCAGTCGCTCCAACCATATACACTTGCATGGGCCATGGTACCTCATCTACCATCCGCTCGGGAACATCTAACGTCAACCCACTCAGGTTCTCGTATACTCCATCCATCTCTGCGATGGAAGCATGTACGGCTGGAGCCATGACTACTCCCTCTCCTCTCTCTCTCCTCGCAAGAAGAGAGATTCCTACTGGTCGTATGGGGCCCACATCTTCACACACATGTTTTTATCTCGTCAGCACTATAACAAAAAAAATCATAAATGCACAAAATTAAAAAATACAAGGGTTTTTATTCTTACCTATGTCTCTCCATACTGCTCCCTCGGGTAGTACCAGGTCCGGGTCATCTTTGTAGTCCGTACCGCCGTATGGGTAATCCTCTACCATAAGCAACTGGCCCTCTAGCCAAGTGAAGAACTCCAGACCATATTCGATGATGGGGCCCCCACCATGTCGGGCCATCACCTCTGTCCATCTAGCCATGTGAGGATCCCTCAGATCCTTGTCATCCAACGACACCTGAGGGAGCAAGAGGGGAACTCGCTCCAATAGGAATGAGATCACTATCGAATCGTAGCCGAACTGTTTGAGCTCTCCCCGCCGATACTTGGTCAGTTGAGCTCGAATGTTCGCGAGGAGTCCCTCGCACCAGTTGAATATCTTCAGATACATATAGTCCTCGCATATAGAATCTGAGACCGAGTATCCAAGTGAGGAGCCTGACTCCCTGCTATCCTCGTAATGGTGAAAAGAATGGCACACAACGAATGTTCTCGTACATATTTTGTGGGAATCTTCCCACTAGAAGCACGAGCGTGAGGAGTGCAGTGTTATAGGATCATGTCCTCCACGGTCCGATCAATTCCCCGTGATCCAGTAAGAAGCACATTGTCCCCCCTTTGGGACAATCTAGTCAGGAAGTAGATGTCCTCGACATCTATGGTAAGCACGTGCTCACTGATCACAAAATACTGTTGAGCCGCATCCCAACATCTAAGCATATGCGTCAATAGGGGGATTTGGGCTCTCATGCCCTGGATCCCGAAGAACTTGAGGAGACCACAGTTCCTCAGCACCGTCACACATAGTGGATCATTTGCAATTTGCATGTCATCTACCTCATGCTACCTTTCACGCCACTCCAACACCATTTTAGCTGCTTGTAACCTGCCAAAAGGAGAGTTTAAACATTGTTAATACTCACTTCAACCATTGAAAGGTCTTTTTTTGGGGTTGGTTTGTTAGTTGGGATGGACGCTTCCGCCGTCGCACCCCGTCAATCTTGACAGTGTGACGTTGTCGTAGTCCGCCTTTACAGGATTTACGACGACCCAGGTTCGTCGCAGTTCCCTCAAGGGCCACCTACGATGACCCAAGGACGCAATAGCCCTCCACAAATCCACTTAAAACCCAAAAAAATGAACAAAAATAAAAAATGTAAACCACTACAATTATTCTAGATGAAGTTTAGAGTTACCTGCTACGGACGGCTGGTGAAATGGTTGCTTGTAGCTCCCGGAATCGACAAGTGAAGTTTTGGCTCCAAATGGCACTTCTCCTCCCAATTTGGAAAATGAAACAATGGTGACTCTCTTTGACCCATTTTTCTATTTATAGACAAAAGAATATTCTTTTTTCAAATATTCGATGCCTTTAGGTCATTTGCTATAGTTTAAATTAGTTTTTATCGCATTTGAATGCTTGGTTGGCTATTTGACCTAGTTTTTCAAGTGATAGTTTACCCATTTTTCAGACCAGGGGGCACTACTTACGAAAAAGGTATACTCCAGCCAATCATGACTGGAAGAGTTCTCTCCCGCGTTGTTTTACCCTTTTTTGGGCGATGAGGCTAACTTTATGAAAAAGGACCATTGGAGTCTTCTTTAGTTCTTTTAGACTCTCTAAACATGAAATGACGACCGAGTTTACCTTCTATGGACTCATTAAACTTTTACATTGAAGGGCCCGTCATGGGACGAACCCCTCCTATCCCAGGTTCAGAAAATATTTGGGATTGGAATCATCTATGAGATGAGCTATACCAAGCATCTGGTTACCCTCATCTAGCTCGTAAAAAACACATGAGGCACTCATCATTCATGGTGGGGAAAAATGAAAGCTTTTATGTTACACCCTTATCAGTGGCAGTACCTAGTCATTTCTTGAACATGGCACTCACTTGCATTTGCATACTGCACTTGGATCATCCGTTTGTCCTTGAGTTTTACCTATTTCCTGAGTCTTGTTACTCCTTCGAGTCATTCAAAGAATGCTTCCACCGTCAGTTGCATTAGGAGTTGGTATCATAACTTGTCAAGTCAATACTGCCAAGGCATGCCATGCCCATGTTCAAGAACACTCTCACTACTCATTATCTACAGTCAGTACACCTTCCATCATGTCGGTCTACTCTGAGTCAGTCTTGCATGTTACTGTACCATCCGATCAACTCTACACATCCTTTGTCGTGTTTCGTGTCGATGATGGGGGATTCATCATGGCCCTCCTTCGATGGATTCATCCTTGTCGACTTCAACACATCATCCGAGGATTGAATCTAGAAACCAACCAAGTACCTTGGCCCTGCATGCCTCAATGGCAGGTTACCTCGCTTTCAACATGAGTTTACATCATTGACTCTTGATTGAAATATTTCATCTTGCGTTCGACTTAAGCTCATTTATTCACGCTTGATGATATGTACTATGATACCTTGGGGATCATTGACATTAATGGTGATTTCCCTCTCACTTGTTAACGGTATACATCAATGACCGGTAATCAAGTGGTTTATACCATGTTCGACATCAAGACATTTGTAATCACATGGATAGATTCGTATCATTGGGGGTTCAACTTGAAGACCTTGGGGAATCATGTTTTACCCAAGTTACGATGGAGTTTGTATTGAGTCATATCACACAGATCCACATTTGTATTGGTTGTGGCTGTGTTACCATCTCATCATGGATCTACGCTTGTGTCTAGTAGTTATGATTGTGTTCAGTCGGTCATTACTACCATGGATCTGCATTGTATTGGTCGGTAGCCATGTTGTACATCATATGAGACTGTGTACTGAGAGTCAGTTGTACTGCAGTAGCGTCCTTCGTCCGACCAACCATTTCCATTCTTTCTGTCAAAGCATCTCACATGTCCAAATTTCAACAGCTTCATGCTTTGGGGGGCATTATGTTACACTTAAAATCCTACCATCATGAGATTCAGTGTATACATCCCTAAAGTTTCATTGGCTAATTCATTAACTTGGAAGAGATATAACCCATTTACACTAGGTTTTGAGATGTCGTCGCAGGCTGCACTCATGCAGCCTGTGACGTCGTACCTTGCTCTCTTACAGGGTGTGACGATGTCAGTTAATGGACAAAAATAGGTCCTTCGAGCCCATTCTCGAAGCCTGCTGACATGGATCCCTATCCCTGACCTTGTGGGAGAGCTGGCACTTGGTTCCTAACCTCTTGGAAGGATCCCCTACCTCTCTCCTACCATATCTCAACCTACCCTATCCATATCCTATCCACTTAGTCCTATATAAGTGAAGCTCTACCCCTCTCAAAAGGGAGGAAGTTTATAGTGTTTACATGATGGTGAAATCATCTTGGAGAGATCTCTACTCATCCATTGAGAGACTCACACTTCCTTGGGAGGATATGGCATTGGCTTGGATGGAGAAAGATTACTACGTTAAGCCTCGGTTGTGATCATTCTCTTCTATGTACTTTCCCTATTTACAGTAATATAAATGCTTTCCACCAATATTGTTGTGATTGATGTTATTGTGTATTTTACCTGCTTAATTGTTTACTTATATATGTTATTGTATAGATGCTCTTTACTTGTTTGTCTTGTTCTATGTGTCTTGCCAAGTTTTGCAGTTGAGATCTGACGACCGCGAGACGTGGAGCAACATCCAAGAGAAAGGACGACGAACTTAAGGTAAGACATCTAGTGACTTGATCCTTAACTAGATCTAGGAAAGTGGTTTATAGCGTGTACTATTTCTTCTAGACTCACATTGAGCTAGGGAGATCCGGCTCGCGTCTGCTCGAGTGGATTGTCCGTCAAACAATAAATCTACCCTTTGAACGAATGTCATGGACATCCTATAGTCACTATCTGTGTTGTGATCCCATGCCAATAGTTTTGCTTCCACATCTGTTAAACCAACGTAAATGATGCATTTCATTGTTTGAAAAATAGGGTTTTTTGGAAACTCTTACATCAATTCTCTTCTACCCTCCGCAGAATGATTCCCCCCCAAAACATAGTAGTTGTAATCAAAACATTTTTATTCTTCAAATGCATCTCTAATAGGAACAAATTTTGGGTCAACAAGAACTAGGTAGTCAACCACATGTGCATAGGGATTGTGCCTCATAAATGCTTTCAAGTTATGAACATGCAAGCGATGTGGTTTCCTAATTTGATACTTCTCTTGGCCTTCTGTGTGTCTATAAAGTTGTTTTACATTTAAATCAAATGTATGTCCATTGTGAACCAACTTATCCCTCCGCAATCGATCTCGAATAGTATTTTGTGTTGTCTTAACAACACCATCATCTATATCACCACCTGGAGTAATGATTTCCAAACTGTCCCCCAAGTTCTCACTATGATTTTCAACATTGGATTGAACAGTTTCTCTCCTCCTTTTATGTCTTGAAGCAATTGTATATAAAAGAACAACATGTTGATCAGGAATGAAAACATCCTCATCCATAGGTATTTTAGAAGAGTGTCTATTTCTCTTACCGGCCGAAGTAACATTGCCATCACCAACAATTCGTCGATCATGTTCAACTGGGCGAGATATGCTTTTGAATGTAACCTTCCTAGGAACTTCATTTGATTGTTGGATTCCTTTTCCTTTCCATGCTTGTACTTCTCCAAGAACATTTTGCACTCGTTTTTGCTTTGGTGCTTCTCCCTTCTTTGGTGCTTCTCCCTTATGAAGAGGGGCATTAATGACATCCATCGGATTTTCTTCTGTACAATAAATTCCATTCAGAATATTGGAAAGTGGCATAGCAAAATCCTGCGAAATAAAAAACATTATTGTATTAAATCTATTACATTGTCATATAATTCAAAGTATAAGAAATTCAAAAAGATATAAAAATATAGAAACTTACACTATTGCTCTCAATATCGTGCACGACTCCTGCACAAAATTCTATGAAAATTTCGTCGATCTTATATTTTGAAACCTTCATAGAATATCGGATTTTGACAAAGCTTTTAGCTTGTTTCACTAGTGCATAAACAATGTCTTTACCCGACATCGAACAAATATCTTGCAACAATCCCAATGAGTGATAATCATTTTTAAGATATGTAAATCCAACACAATATAAGTGAATACTTTCTGAGTTGCCTTGATATTTCTCTTTCAGATACCAAGAATAGTAAAGTTTCTCTTCAGCTGGTGCGTGTTTCCATTCTCTAACATTCTTGGCTTTTAAATCATCACTGGGAACAACTTCATCACTCGCAACATTGTCAGATGGCTCAACTATGTTTTTCGATGACTTCATCGACCATCTCGCTCCAGAGATGTTTACAGATAGCTTTCTTGATGTCATTTTACCTATAGTCAGAAACAAACCAAAAAAAATTTAGTATATGTTTAAAAAAAATAATTGCACTACAAAAAAATTGTTAACATATAATAGCCAAAGAGCTCATAATTTGTTGGCTTAACATAGCCCAAGGGCTATGCTACGGGGTGCTCATAGCATATCCCAAGTGCTATGCAAAGGGCACCCAATGCACATCCCAACGGGCGCCCATTGCATAGCCCACAGGCTATGCAATGGCCCGCCCCCAACGGGCGCCCATTGCATAACCCGTTGGGTGGCCCATTGAATAGCCCATGGGCTATGCATTGGGTGCCCAAAGGGCACCCACAGCGCCCCCCTTCGGGCTATGCAATGGCCATGCATATCCCTTGGGCTATGAAATGGCCATGGTCCATTTCATAGCCCACAGGTTATGCAATGGGTGCCCGTTTGAGCTATGCAATGGGGGCTAAGGTGCCTATGCCCTCGACCCAAAAAAAAAAAAATAAAAAAAAATTACCAAGGTTTTATAGAGGGCATGCCAAATCCCAAAGGAAAAAAATTTGCATTTAAACATAAAAAATAATTTAACTAACCTTGACAATGTTTGAAGCTGTTCGATGGTCTCCAAAGCCTTGTGGATCATTGTTTGCAAATGGTGACTATAGAAAACCAAACTGCGTTAATATAACATAAAATAGTTTTTTTTTTTACTGTTTTATGAATGTGGGATTAAAAACTGTGTAATTAGATAATGCATTATTTCTAAATTTAGAGAAGAAGACATTAAATGAAATTTGACTAGTGTTGTGACTTTTGGTTTAAAAATTAATGTAAATAACTAATATTGTATTAAGAAGTTTGGATAGCATTGTTTAAATGTCATTTTATTAGTATTATTACAATTGTTATACGATAAGTTAAATTACTTTTAATAGTGTTACAATTGTGTTTGAAATGTGTGATTTATTTTGCAGGGAAATTTTGGAGGGAAAATTTTGAAGGGAAATTTTGGAGGGAATGTTTGGGAGGGAAAATTTGGGAGGGAAATTTTTGTTCTTTTATCTATAATATTGTTGGGGGTTGATAGTTGCACCATTGTATTTTTGGGTGAGGAGTGTGAGAAAATTTCATTCTCTTAAAAATTTAAGTGAAAAATCATGGACTCGTCTGAATCAATCTCAATGTCTGAAGATTATGGAAATTTTGATTTACGTGGGGATTTCAAAGGCACCGATGATGATTTACCTTCAAGTGAAGATTTTAAAGGCATTAATGACGATGATGAAGAGCTTCCTCCATCTGGAGATTTTAAATACACTGAGTAAGATGATGAAAATTTTCCTCCAAGTGATGATTTTCAAGGCACCAATGATGATGTTGCTCAAGGAAATGATTCTCAAAGCATCAACAATGATTTTCCTTCAAGCCAAGATTTTCCTCCAAGCGAGGATTTTCAAGGCACAAACGATAAATTTCCTTCAAGCGAGGATTTTCCTCCAAGCGAGGATTTACACGACAACAAACTTGATTTTCCTCCAAGCGAGGATTTTGATGGGATAGATAATAATTTTGGTGAGTATGAAGGCACTAATGATGGTGTAGATGATTTTCCTTCAAGCGAGGATTTCAATGGCACCGATAATGGTTTTCCTCCAGGAGAATATTTTAATGGGATTGATAATGTTCCTCCCCAAGCAAGGATTTTGATGGCACTGACAGTGATTTGCCTCCAAGCGAGGATTTTGATGGCAAAGATGATGATTTTCCTCCAGGCGAGGCTATGAGAGGAATCAAATAGATCTCCCTAGTCCAAGTGGATATAGAACAAATAGAAACACAATACCAGATAATTTCCTAGATAAATCGATATGCATAGTAGATGAAGAGACGACTTACCTCAAATCTGCAATTCCTTTCTCCTTGTTGCTCCAAGATACAAAGTCTTCATATCTTCAGTTGCAAAACCTTACCAAGCATGTGGAAACAAAAAAACGGTAAAATAATATAAACATGAATTGATCTAGATTAACGGTTAAGGAAGAAAATCCTAAGTATTATCAAGACAACAACACTTATGTAAAGGACTTGTATTAATGTAAGAATAAGAAGTACATAGGGAAGAAATTTCACAACCCAAGCCTTAACGTTGCAACTTCCATACAACAATCCTAGCCTCCAAGATAGAATGCTCGCCTCCCAAAGGATGAGTGAGGATCACCTAGAGAAATTTCACCAGCATAAGAGTACTATAATCCTTCCTCCCTTTACAATGGAGAGAGGTTTCATATTTATAAGGCTGAAGGGATAGGATAGGTTGAATATTTAGGGGAGAGGTCTAAGGGATCATCCCACAAGGTTAGGGGATCGAATGCCAGGTTTCCTAGCATCTAGGGATAGGCCTCCATGTCATCAATCTTTGAGAAGTCGCTCGAAGCTTCTTTTTATCCACATTAACCAAATCCAACGCACTTTACATGAAGAAAACATGCGCCAGAATTGGATCAACGCATCTTGTGTAAAGGAATATAGGGTCACCGATGCACTCTGCTAAGGTGCAGAGTGCGTCACCAGGGGTTTGACGCTCCTTGCTGGAAAATAGGGCACGTCGGGGTGACTACAAATTATGGAAAAGGAAGGAAAACATCCTTTCTCTTGATGTTTTAGCCAAGGAACTTTAGGGATTGAGGCATGGAGCTGATATGTGACTCATGATGATGAGATTTTGGTGTAATAGAATGCCCCCGAAAGCATGAAGTTGGTAAAATGGGATAGGTGAAATGCTTTGTAATATGAAAAGGATGGAGGCAAGAATCATCGGTTGGAAAATACATCTGTGGTATAACTGACTCTGAGATATATGTCTCACATGACTCATGACATGGCTGCCGACCAATACATTGCAGATCCATGATAGTAAAGACCGACTGAACACAATCATGGCTACTAGACACAAGCGTAGATCCATGATGAGATGATAACACAGCCACGACCAATACAAAAAGCGGATTCGTGTAATATGAATAAAAAAATCTTCATCGCAACCTAGGTAAGATATATGATTTAACCCAGAGTCTTCAAGCCGAACCCGCAATGATACGATTCTAACCACGTGATTACAATGTCTTGAAGTCGAACATGGTAGAATCCACTTGATTATTGGTCATTGATGTATACCGTTAAAAAGTGCGAGGGAGATCACCATTGATATCAATGATTCCCAAGGTATCATCCCCCCTCAACACTATTTCCAAATCTTGTAACAACCCGTGTGGTTAGAATCCACGACCATCGAATGCTTTTAAAGTGGTAGGGGAACAGTTCAATTCAGGGGAGCCGATGGCTCGCCAACACGATAACGACACAACCGAGGTGGAGGCTCCTTCGTCTAAGACAGTATGATGGATGCTTTTCCCAACGACATTGGTAACAATTTGAAATGCCAGTTGGTGGGAAAGCCTCAGCTTGAAATACTCAATTTTAAACATGATTGTGTTTGAGGAATCGGGGTCTACTGTGCCGATAGCAGCGATGAGAGTCTTATGTTGATTAAGACAGTTTTGTAAGACTTCCAACTTCGACATAGCACAAGGGGTTTGTGCTAAGTCCTCAACAATGTTATAGTTTTGAGCAGCCCGAGCATTGGGATTAAAAACAAATTTCCTAATCATGCTCTTGGGTGGACGTAACAATGCATCAAGAGAAGGTTTCTCAATGACTAGAGGACCTTGAGGCGAGGGAATGTCCGATGTAGACGCGAAAGATTTTATAGTATTACTTCCGTTAGATTCCTTATTGGGGACTGAGACATATGATCATGATCGAGTGTTCAAATTGGCAGTTTCACTACGCATCATGAGAACATGGGAGGTGGTGGATGGTTTTCCTTGAGAAGGAGGGGTTTGTGCAATCATTTATTGGTTTTGGGTGGGGAAGGGATCATTGAGAACTGCGGGTGTGGGGTTTCCCTTGAGAAAATTTTGAACTTCATCTCGATGTGGGCACTCTTTGGTAAAATGATCACCACGTACAGTAAACAAGGATATTTGACCTTCCGCTTCTGTTTGGTGTCGTTAGGAGGATTTTTGGGTTCCTGCTGGTTAGAAGACTTCTTGGATTTGCCTTTGTTCTTCTTTTTACCACTAGATTTTTAAGGTGAAGTAGATTGTACTAAATTCACTTCTTTAGTGGCAGTAGGATTGGGTGATTTGTTGGTGTTGTTCCCACGCTGAGATGAGGGTGGAGTGGAGCCATGGGGGTTTGGTAATCCACTGGTTTTAGAAGCAGGCTGGGTGTGAACGGAACCAATGATGCCATCAGCTTGAGGTCCCGTTGGTGGTTTTTCTGGATCATAGGTAGGGCAGGGGGCATCAGAGGTGATGTCGTATAATGTGCCAGATTGAGCATAGACGAAGTCTAGGAACTAGGCACGAGCTATAGCTTGTTCTTCCATGACGACGCCACCCATGGCTATGTCTTTAGCTATGATGGGAAAAAGTGACTTCGTAAACCAGTCGGCCAGAAGTTGGTTTGGAATGGGAGCTTTAATGAGACTTATTCTCCTCTGCCACTCATGAATATGATCATAAATATGAATGGCAGTAGTTTGGCGGAGGGAAGTCAAAAGATACGTACCAGTTTCATAGAGAATTGGTAACTGGAAATGAGTAAAAAATGACATAGCCAAAGATAAAAATTTTGGAAGAGTATGGTGGTAACTCAATGTACCACTTGGAGGCTGTGCCAGTAAGGGTCCTCTAGAATAATCTCAAACAGATGGAATCATACATTAAGGAATTGGATGAAAACCACAAATGATAGGTCATCACGTGGTTATTAGGGTCCTCACCGGGTTTTCCATCAAACTTTGGGATGTCGGATGTCTGGGATAGCTATCCAATTATGACCGTGATAAATGCGATCGTTGGTCAAACGAGACAGGTATGGCACAATGTTGCCAGAAATGGTAACTGTTGGTTTGGCTTCGGATACTGGTAGTACTGATAAGGCATTGACATACCACTAGGACCGTGGATGGAGTGATCATAAGGTCCTCCCGCAGGAAATTGGCTGTATGGGGGTGGGCCTCCTGGGTTGGGAGGTGGACATGATGGGGTCCTCCTCCATAATGGTATGGTCCTCCGTCCGAAGGTGGCATTCCCCCGCCTATGGAATGAGGTGGTCCTCCTCCTCGGCTTGAAATACTCAAGTTTAAACATGATTGTGTTTTAGGAATCAGGGTCTACTGCGTCGATAGCAGCAAGGAGAGTCTTATGCTGATTAGGACAGTTTTGTAAGACTTCCAACGTCAACATAACACAAGGGGATTGTGCTAAGTCCTCAACAATGTTATAGTTTTGAGCAGCCCGGGCATTGGGATTAAAGCCATCTTTCCTAATCGTGATCTTGGGTGGACGTCACACTGCATCAAGTGAAGGTTTCTCAATGATTAGAGGACCTTGAGGCGAGGGAATGTCTGATGTAGACGCGGAAGGTTTTTCAGTATTACTTCCATTAGATTCCTTATTGGGGATTGATTCATATGATCGTGATCGAGTGTTCAAATTGATAGTTTCACTATGCATCATGAGAGCATGGGCGGTGGTGGATGGTTCTCCTTGAGAAGGAGGGGGTTATGCAATCATTTGGTTTTGGGTGGGGAAGGGATCATTAAGAACTGCGGGTGTGGGGTTTCCCTTGAGAAAATTTTGAACTTTGTCTCGATGTGGGCACTCTTTGGTGAAATGATCACCACCACACAATAAACAAGGATATTTGACCTTCCGCTTCTGTTTGGCGTCGTTAGGAGGATTTTTGGGTTCCTGCTGGTTAGAATAATTCTTGGATTTTCCTTTGTTCTTCTTTTTGCCACTAGATTTTTGAGGTGAAGCAGATTGTACTGAATTCACTTTTTCAGTGGCAGCAGGATTGGGTGATTTGTTGGTGTTGTTCTTTCACCTACCCAAATTTCTAAAAATTATTATTTTATTTGCAAAATACTTTATGTTAAAATTAATTACAAAGTTTTGTAATTATGATCAGTTGTGATCAAGGATGAATGTAATTACTGAATATTATTATTTAAATAAATTAATTAGGAGACAAACACCCAAGGGGACTGTTAAATGAGTGTTCACTGACCCACTAGGAGGAATGGAAGTTGTTGGAAGGTATGGGACAGATGGCAGCAATTGCATCACACCACTAGCTATTGGTTATGGGACAAATACCCCTAAAATTGTGGCATTATTCCCCAGGTGGAGGGAGTGAGCAGGCAGCTCATTTAATGACCCAGTAACATCTGAAAAGGCCTGGGCAGCCTACAAAAGGAAAATTCAAATTGAGCATGCAACTCTTAACCAATATTTTTGCAGAATATTTTCCTCATGTGTATCAGGTGATCACTGAGAGATTCGAATAGGGAGGCTAGTTGTGAGTGCAATCTTAAGTCTGCATATTGCTGAGAAGAACCAGAGATGCTGGTGCAGGTCTATTGGACTGCTAGCTATTGAAGATTCAGAAGTTATTTGCTACTACAAGAAGAAGTCCTAATTCCTAGAGTTTCTTCCTCCTGGTGGTTCAGTGAACAGGCTCGGGGGTCCTAAGGCAAGTACTTAAATGCTTTCAGGAACTGGTTGGGTGGAACAGTCTTCTTGGGCTGTTTGTTCCCCTACAGATTTATCCAGGTTTTACAAATTTTCTACCTCATCTCAACTAATAGATTTGTTCTGTATATTTAGTAATCTCTGTTTTCTGTTTTACGAAAAAGAGTCTAATTCTAACTTTGTTTGAAGTCTGAATGTTAAAGTTTAAATGATGTTTTGAATTGATAAACCAGTATCTATATTTTTCCACATGTTGTTTTGGGCATCGTACTCTAGTATAGATACGCAAATTAAGAACAAATTAAAAGATAGGCAAATTGCCATTTTGGAATTCGATAGATAGATAGTAATTTATATATTTATCAGTTTTCTGTCCTATAGTTAAATAATAGTAGAAAGTTCTTTATAACATCTAATGTATATTATAAATGTTTCCTTAGCTATATGCAAAACAAATAGTGTTTAATTTCTGTATCGCTGCATGGCGTTATTCTTATCATTACTGTACATAGAGAATAGATAGAAATCATATCTCTCTCTATATATATCATATTGTGTTTACATTATAATAACATAGCAGCAAATAAATGAATGTGATCATCATATCAAGACTGTACATAACAATCATCACACAGTTTTTCACATTGCACATACACACACTGTTTTCATTTCTTACTGTATCCATTTCCTATAATTTTATAGTACAAACAGATAATGAAAATATTATAAACATTTTATTGCTATCAGTCATTTTATCCAATAGATATTCAAACTGTAAACAGGAGCAATGTAAAACCTATAGTGTTTCACACTTATCATTTTAGTTTCATAAATCGCTTGTATCTTTCCAATCTCAGTGTTGTATTTTCCATTATTTTACAAACTGTTTATAGTATTAAAAACATAGCATTGTATCACTGTAAAACCTAAGATCGCATTGATTGAATATCCATTATCATTATCCACAATATTATAAACATATATTATTTCCACATTACTCTACTGTACAAACCCTACCATATGTAAGGGCTATTATGAAAACAATTATATTTTATATCTTTCATTTCCAAAGACCAAACACGAACCAGGGTTTGGCCTGTCGTTTCCTTTACAACGATTTGAACACCATTTTCAATAGCATATATTACAAAGCTATTATCTGAGACAAGTTTCACAAAACCGACTTACATTTCTTGCTCGTTAAGTTTTCAGTTTGATACAAACTAATAGACAAGCCATTTCAGGTTAGCATTCTACAAAATTTTCTTCTACGACAGACTACCTAAACCCTAGATAAAAAATCATGGTGTCAACTTATAGCATCAAATTCATAACATAGAAGTTTTCCACAGAAAAGTTAAATAGCAGACATTTCATTACCGAGAAGGCATTTAGCACATATCGCATTTTTTTTCCGAAAGGAAAGTTAATATCTACAGTAAACGAACCTCGGCTCCAACTCATATATTCATAATTTAAAGACAATTAGGTCGTGAACCTGAGTTCTTCTCAAGAACCATTACAAATATCCAACTTCCAGAAAAAGAAATCGTTATGCTCGGAAACGAAAGTTACAACATGTTTTCCAAAACAAATTGGTGCTGGGTTATTTCCCAAGTCCAACATTTGAAACGAGTCCTTAAAACCCACTGCCTAGACGAGTTACACAACTCCCAGTTCAACGAAGGTAGGTATCAAAGTAGAAAACCAAGAAGTACATAAACAAACGAAAGTCACAACACCAAAAACAGTTATCATTTGATTTACAAATGGTGTTCGAAGATTCTTCAAATAACAACTATGACGAGTCATGGCTAGGACCAGCTACACAACCCTTGAAACCTCATCAACCACAGACAGAGAGCACCTACGAGGGTTTTTGGAAGACTCGGAGCTTACCAGTTTGGAAGCACGCTTTCTTTCCAAACCCTTGCTCGAACCATTCCTTCACCATTCTGTAACTGACACAAAAATAAACAGAGTTAAATATTCGTTGTATGTTCAACCTTAAAATGAAGTTTAATAAGGAAAACGCTAAGACTTTCGAAAGTTCTTACCTTCTCGACGAGCTGCCAGGTTTTTGGCATTCACCAGAGGAATGACGAAGAGTATTGCTGCAGACGAAACCAGGGTATTGTTATCACTTGCAAAATGGCGAGCTTTCACCCAAACTCTAAAAGGATTAACTATAAACTATCCACTCGTTGACTACTTGAACTAGAGAACCAGATTTTCAGCACAACGCCATGACAATGGATTAAAACCTGCAACTCCAACCCTGAACCATAGGTCTCGAGGTCGAACCTCTTAACAAACCTACTACCAAAATTTTAGTAGCCTGTCGGCCATACAAGACCGAAACAATAGAAATATTAAACAACATTCCAAACTCATATACCACATCAACGATAGAAGTTAGGGTTGAGATCTGACGGTTCAATCTCATCGCAATCAACGTTCATGATTATGCCAGCAAGATTGCATTGGGTCGAACAACCCTTGCAATTAATGCTATGTCATTTCACATGCAAGGCATTTTCCACTATGGATCACGTTGGATCGTTTTCACATCCATCTCGGAGGAGTACTAACTCATAACCATTACAAAGTAGTCTCGAAATTTAACCATTACAACGTTCTTACAGTACGTGGAGTGGTGGCGATCCTTGTCACCTGGAGATTTCATTTCAAGCCTTTAATGCAAGATCAAGACTTGATCCCCTTGATAGCTCGCGACTTGCGCCATTAATGGACCAGCAATTCGCCACCCTGTCAACATTTATTACATGTCAGTGCCATCGTGATTTACGTTATAGTTCCAATGGTTATTCATAATATTAATAATGTTATAGTTATGTTTGTATAGTAGATATAGATTCTCACTTTATAATCTCGATTTAGTGTATTAAGGCTTAAGTTTAGCCTTGTAATAAAATCAATTATAATTTCGTTTTGGCGAACTTTTATTTATAACAATTGTAATTTGGCAATTTCATAATATTTGAATATTGCAAACTTTCTTTTATAAAAATATATTATTACTAAATTGTCATATAAACCTACTATATAGGTTAGAATACTATGTGACTTATATGGCTAGCATAATAACCATGGCCTCTAATATTTTTTTCACCTATATAAATCATATTAATATAGGAGTGTACACTTTGATTTCAACAAAGACCATTGATTTTTAGTTAGTACAAAAACCATGCTATGGTCTTGAACTCCATACTTGACTCTTATCACATTGCATATGATGATTAGCGTGACGCTAACTTTTACAATATTATCATCTTAAAACGACGATAAAGCCATCTTTAACAAGCAACAAGAATTACAACGACAAGACTATCAGCAGGATGACGTACATAGATGGCTCTGTTTTAAACATCGAGGATTTGTAAGACTTACATCTGAAAGACAATAATTATAGCTATGAAATTCATACCTGTACACTTGTGGTGGATCGCAACAGAATTATAACATTTTATTAAATTACGACGTTGAATTTGAACTTTAAATGTAGCCATGAAACTTATTACTTGTTGTCTGCACATAGGACATTCAATAAGCTTTAGCATTGCAGCTAAGTAAGCTCCAGGGTACCTCGTAGGACACCCTTATGCAGCAAAGTCAAACTGTCAGTATCATTGCAATGGAAAAAGTGTAGCATCATTTTCCTAATCTGTTTATTTCATCGTCATCATTATCATGTTCATTAATTACTTTAGTAAAACTGTCATTATCATATTGCTGCTAAACAGAAATTAAAGCATGTTTAATACTAACAACTTTACAATAAATGTTGTCGTAATCTCAATTATTAATTCCGCAATTATTATTTTCATAATTAATGTTGTTATAAATTTTTTTAAAATTTTATGAAATTATGGGATGTTACATGTTCCCAGTCTGAGATGAGGGTGGATTGGAGCCATGGGGGTTCGGTAATCCAACGGTTTGAGAAGCAGGTTGGGTGTGAACGGAACCAATGATGCCATCGACATGAGGTCCCGCTAGTGGTTTTGCTGGATCATAGGTAGGGTGGGGGGCATAATGGATGATGTCGTATAACGTGCCAGATTGAGCATAGACGAGTTCTAGGTACTGGGTACAAGCTATAGCTTTTTCTTCCGTGGTGACGCCACCCATGGATACGTCTTTAGCTACGATGGGAAAAAGTGACTTCGTAAACCAATCGGGTAGAATTTGGTCTGGAATGAGAGCTTTAATGAGACGTCTTCTCCTCCGCCACTCATGAATATGATCATAAATATGAGTGGCAGTAGTTTGGCGGAGGAAATTCAAAAGATCTGTACTAGTTTCATAGCGAATTAGTAACTGGAAATGAGTAAAAAATGACATAGCCAAAAATCAGAAATCTTGAAAAGAGTGTGGTGGTAACTCAATGTACCACTTAGAGGATGTGTCGGTAAGGGTCCTCTGGAATAACCTCAAATAGATGGAATCATCCATTAAGGAATTGGATGAACACCACAAATGATAGGTCATCACATGGTTCTTAGGGTCCTCGCTAGGTTTTTTGTCGAACTTCAAGATATCAGATGGTAACTTCACTGGAATAGCTGGCCAATTATGACCGTGATAAATGGGATCATTGGTCAAATGAGACGGGTCTGGCAGATCCAATGTAGACATAAATGGTAACTGCTAGTTTGGATGCAGATACTGGTAGTATTGATAAGGCATTGGCGTACCAGTAGGACCGTGGATGGAGTGATCATAAGGTCCTCCCGTAGGAAATTGGCCGTATGGGGGTGGGCCTCCTGGGTTGGGAGGTGGACTTGATGGGGTTCCTCCTCCATAATGGGGTGGTCCTACGCCTCCAGAATGAGGTGTTACTTCGCCAAAATGTGGGGGTCCTCCTCCTCTAGAATGAGGTGGTCCTCCCCCTCCGGAATGAGGTGGTCCTCCTCCTCCAGAATGAGTTGGTCCTCAACCTCCAGAATGAGGTGGTCCTCCTCCGGAGGGAGGTGGTGGTGGGATAGGTGGTGGGGGTGTTGGGGGTGGTCCGTCGGCTGGAGGTCCAATCGGTGGAGCGTTATGATTCCCCCATGGAGTGTTCGTGTTTTCGGGAAAAGTTAATCCAGGGAAAAGATTCCCCGGATAGTTTTTTCTTGGCACATGGTTAAGATTACTTGGATACATGTACTCCATGGTGGTTGGGTCCATATGGATGGTCCCCCCAGCATGATATGTTCCCATTGTTTGTTCCATGGTTGGTAGGGAGTTACCAACCAAATTATAGTTAGAATGTCATCCACTCACATTGTGGACGCTAACTAGGAGTTTCCCCCCAGTTAATAATTGCCCGCATACAGGAGTGTGCCCAGTAACCGTGTATTGACCACCACTCGAAGGTTGACTCATAATTGATTGGTGACTACAGTCTAAGGGGGCAGTGCCACTCTCAATATAACTAACAGGTAAGTTGTATCCTCGCCTTGGATTTTGAGGCGTGGGGGGTGGGGTTAGCGTTCCGACAGTATAATTAATAGTGGTTGAAGGTTCCCCTTCAACTGTTGGAGTCAAATGGGGTGTGGAACCAGTCTCCTGATTATAAGGTGTACTCGTAGGAAATGAGGGTTGACCTGGTTCGTAAGTGGTCATGTTTGATAAAGGTTTTTTCGGTGAAGAAAAAGATAAAGAACGAATAGGGGTATGTCGAAATATGGGTACTTTTGAATCATCTCTTCGCTGTGAGAGACTTTGGCACCTAACTTGTTTGCTAGCCAGTCGTAAATGGCTGATCTGCTCATACATAGGAGCAAGGATCTCTTCGTTAGGAATCCAACAAGGAGGAATAGTTTACACCATCGGGAATGACCCAAACTCAGAAACATGACGACCTAAAGAAGTATCCCAAAAGGATGTAGTTGGACCAAATATTGTTGATACAGGGTCATCCTGGGGTTGGTTGAAAATCCAATATGTAGCCCCAGGTTCTCCTTCCACAAAATGATGAAAGGATGTGTCAGATGAGGTAGATGGTTCTATAGTTATCGATATTGGAGGATTAGTGATTGGTGAACATACGGGAGGTGAATAATTCATTCCCGACTCCATGGTAGAGTTTTCTTCTTCATGTGACACAGACACAGTAGGGTGATCCATGTTTGCGCTTGAGTTCTCCTCCTTATTAAGGGGATATTCAGGTGGCAAGTTCAAGATTCGACGGGATCTTCTCAAAGGTCTCTCAGCCAGAGTGACTAAAGCAAAATTTCTCCTAAGTGTTTTCTATATAAAAAAAAAGAGAAAATGCAATCCCAAAATATACACAAGCTAAAGCTGCAAGCAAACTTATGTGGTAGGTGTGGATTCAATAGTCTGGAACCTCACAGGATTGTCAAGGCAGTGTAACTCGCGATATACCACAGGTTCCAACAGTTATACTCGACCCAATATTTCATAGAACTAACCAGGGAGGATTAGGACCGTATAACCCGACTACCTGATAGCACGTGCGTAGTAGCTCCCCCGAGTGTTGTTCTCAGTGTATTGCTATGCCAAGACGGCCAATAGGTTAACTTAGTTGGTATAGGAATCCTAAAAGGGTCTCCCGATATATGCAAGGTACGTGGGAGCTCAAATCCATAGTTGTGTTTTCTAATGCACAACCATACGGCATGAGCCTTCCGATATACTACCGAGTATGTGAAGTACCTTTCTATATACCCAAGGGTATGTGAAAGGTCGTTTGATATACCGGTTGGTACGTGGAATAATTGCAATCCCCCGGGATGCAGTGTAGGAAAATAACGATAGCTGCCGCGCTGAAAGACGTCAGAACACGTCTTTAACTTACATACAAGTTTCTATACAATTTTAACCTAATGATACCGGTAAATTTTATCTGAGCGGTTAAGTGAATGCATGAGGTGTAGACAGGAATTAAAAAAGAATGCAAGGCCTAATGACATGAAGATGCAAATATTTTATTTTTCTGTTTTGATGAAAACTATCTAAGGTAAGGAGAATTTTTTTCTCTTTCCGATAGTAAAAAATAAAAAAGGACAAATACCCCTATAGTTCAAAACCAACCAAAAGATAAATGAAGTACTCTTTCACTAATCCAACAAAAAACAAAAGTTAACACACTAAATCTAAGTATTTTTTCCTTTTCTTTTTCTTTTCAAGCTTGAACGAATCTACGCAAAAATGAAAAGAAGGATCTCTCTATAGAATGCAATGACTCTAACTTTCCACAACCATGATCCAAGAAGAAAACAAAAAATAAAAAATGCACGAATCTTTCAATTTTTGGAAGGCCTTATAAAAGCTTGAATTTGCTCAAACTTTTCAAAGAGATGATAGATCAATTTTCCACAACTAAGAAAATGCAAGCAAATGATTATCTTTTCAAACTTTCCAAGGATCTAGAAATGACAAAGTCCAAGGCATGAAATAATTCTACAACAATTTCCAAGTAATAAAATTTGAAACGAGGATAATGGGTCACTTTGATTTTACACTAAATGTATCAAATGAAATCTGATAACTATGACACTTTCCAGATCTATGAGCAGAAAACAAGAGAATATGCTACCACACTCTAAACAGTCATAAATTCTCAAAGAAAAAATAATCACCCAAGGACCTTAAAAACACTCAAAATCAATCAAAGTCACAACAACTAAGCGAAGGACGACTCAAAAGTCAGATTTAACAAGTCGAACAGATATGGTAAGACGATCAGGAGTCACAAGATTGAGTGGCTGGATGGGGGATTGAAATTTCCCACCATAACCAAGTTGCTCACTTGAATAGCTAAGGACTATAATCGACACAATTAAGCCAAGAATACAAACTAGTTGGGTCTAGGGGTTCTGTGACTGTAAGGTGCAGTACACAGAGCTCTAAAAATTAGACCAAAAACCAAATGGAGAAAATCTTGACAGTGGGTACCAAGCAATAGAGGGTGACGCGCCCTGCTATGATGAACCATAGCATCTGTAGGTCCAACGATGCACTCTGCACACCGGGTAAGTGCGCCAGAGATGTAGGTTTCCAAATGCTAGAAAGCGTCAGCGACGCAGTCTGATCACTGGATAGGTGCGTCATAAATACAGTGACGCAAGTGAGAAACAACCCAGGTGCGCCACACGGGGATCAAGCAACAAATTTTTTTTCTCCAACAACAAAAAGGTAACAGGTCCAATACTGATCCTAAACAGAGTCCGAATAACCCAAAGACTCTCCGATGATCAGATCCAATGATGGGAGGCACCCAAGAGGCTAAAAAGTTGACTAAAAGGAAATTAATGAAACCAAAACAAAATGAAATTAAAGCAATGGATATCTTTTCCCTAGTATGGTCGCCATATATTTTTTGGACAATTTGTATGAGCGGACTCAAATAGATCTCCCTAGTCCAAGTGGATCTAGAACAAATAGAAACACAATACCAGATACTTTCCTAGATCAATAGAAATGTAGAGTAGATGAAGAGACGACTTACCTCAAATATGAAATTCCTTTATCCTTGTTTCTCCAAGCTCCAAAGTCTTCATATCTTCAGCTGCAAAAACTTACCAAGAACGTGGAAACAAACAAATGCTAAAAGCATATAAACATGAATTGATCTAGATTAACGGTTAAGGAAGAAAATCCTAACTACTATCAAGACAACAACACTTATGGAAATAACTTGCATTAATGTAAGAATCAGAAGTACATAGGGATAGGATAAGGCTAAAGGAGAGAGGTTTCATATTTATAAGGCTAAAGGGATAGGATAGGTTGAATATTTAGGGGAGAGGTCTAAGGGATCATCCCACTAAGTTAGGGGATCGAATGCCATGTTTCCTAGCATCTAGGGATAGGCCTCCATGCCATCAAGCTTAGAGAAGTCGCTTGAAGCTTCCTTTATCCACATTAACCAGCTCCGATGCACTTTTCATGAAGACAACCTGCGCTAGAATTGGATAAAGGCATCTTGTGTAAAGGCAGATAGAGTCATTGACGCACTCTGCTAAGGTGCGGAGTGCATCACCAAGGGTTTGACGCTCCTTGCTGGAAAGCAGGGTGCGTCGGGGTGACTACAAATTGTGGAAGGGAAGGACAACAACCTTTAACTTGATGTTTTATCCATGGAACTTTAGGGATTGAGGCATGGAGCTGATCAATGACTCATGATGAGGAGATTTTGGTTTAACGACTACTTCAACTTCATTTTTGTCGACTTCGTTTCAATAGACTTCTTCACAAACCCCTTCAGAACTATCTCCTCATACCTCAACTATACTGACTTCCTCTACCACCTCTACAACCATCTCATCAATATCTTTTCCCTCCACTTCTCATTCTATCGCAGTCACCTTGACCATTACCAAATCAACTGCTACCGCACCAACAACATCAACAACAACAACAATGACATCGAACCTAAAGAGGATATCGCTAGAGTCAAAAGCTATTAAGAAAACAGATGAAAATAAAAGTACTACTAAGAAGAAGTAAAAGACACCTAATCCGATCAAGCTAGCATTCCAATCTGCATCTAGCTCACCTTCCTCTCAAGCAGTATTTGTCCCAAATAAGGCTTCAGATCAAGAGTTGGATGATATGATCAAACTTGCTTCCATAGATGATATGATCAAACTTGATTCCATAGAAAGACAGAAGAGATGGTTAGAATATGGAAAAAGACTGTGAGTAATGAAGGATGAATAAGACAACCTATGGAAATTCTTGTTTGAAAAAGCAGGACAGGTGATGGCACCATTGTCCGAGCTCCAGTATGATAAACCATTGGAAAAATTCCAACACTTGGTCGACCCAATTTTGGATAAATATCAAGAACAGGTCATGAAGGTCCAACAGGACGAGATTATCCTAATCATTGCCGACCAATTTCATAGCTTTGAAGAAGTAGATAAGAATTTGAAAGAATGTAGAGTTGAGGAAACCAAAGCGACTTTAGTATTGAACAATTGGTATACCTATTATGGCAATATCTACGTGGAAGTGCAGATAGTTCAAACCACCTTGCTAGATTTATATAAAAGCAAAAGCTCGGTCGATTCTTCGATAGCTCAAAGTTTGGAAGACCAGTTGGTAATGGAACAAAGCCATCAAACAAAACTAAGAAGTCAAGAACACCAATGGTTGAATGAGGCAAAGAAAGCACAAGAATAAGTCAACCGACTATTTTCCAGAATATACTGCTCCATGAGAGCCGCTCAACTACAACATGATAATTTTGGACCCCAATTTCAGAGGATGCTACACCATCCCATGAAGGTAAAACTACTACGACGGTCATAGCTTACAATAGTCATTGTAGAAATAAAAGTTGTTCTTTCATATTGGGAGCTTTTCTACGAATTCCTTGTCTTGTCTTCCCTGGCCATTGTCAAAGCATGTGCAGTCTATGTGCCACTAGGAGTACATCTGCCTTAAGTTCTAATTTTTATCACAATCAATTTTGTAACAATTATTTTTGGAATTGAAACATCTCTTTTCTCTCTTCGAGACAAAGAATAGTTTTGGGATGGGGGAGATATTGTAGGAGTTTAGTTGGCCAGCAAACTAGATCCTCCCAACCAACTGGAAACCTATCGGCTCAGTTGGTTGGGTCGGTCAAACCAACTGACTAAATAGTTAGAGAAGCATAATTGAATAACTGATTAACTGATTGTATCATATATATATATATATATATTAAGTTGGTGAGCCAAGAGGGAAGAAGCTCTAATTTTGTACATGGCCTATTATGATAATAAATGACTCTTGTTCTTCTGGTCCCTACTATTCTATTTCTTTTTCTCTCGTTATGTATGTATAATCTTATATGCGATGTATCTGTATATATTATGTGTATGTTGTATTGCTAGTAACTTCTTGTAATCCCTTAGATTGCAACACATATGCATAGCTTTTTTAACTTCTCCTTCATATTACATTCTTTATTTATTATATAAAAGAATATACCATATAAAATATTAGAATTTATTATATAAAAGAATATAACATAGAAACTATTATCTTGACATAGTAAAAATATTGCATTAAATATATTTTTTATGAAAAATATGGGCACGTATTACAATAAACAAAAATTATACAATGATATTATATGGTATAGTGAATTGAGTTTAGTTTAAGTGGTTAAGAGGAGAACTTGTTATCCTTTCAATCAAGATTCATGTTTAAGTGTTTAATGGTGGGATGTGATGTTTCAAACATTTTATCAGTCCTAAGGATTAGCTCAATCAGTTGAACTATTGCTCAACATTTGTTGCCACTAAAGAACAAACTAGTTATAGATTTAATTTGGTTGAACCCTTTGGGGCTATCAATGTCTTTTGTGACTAGCAATTGAATTACCCTCCATCCAAATATTCCGTAAAAGAGGAGGGATTCAAGAAGATTTTCTTTGAATAAAAAAATACAATATATGATATAATTATTTAAAGAAACAAAAGTTTCATAAAAGCATATACATTCAAAATAATGAATACATACTATCTTTAAGAAGATTAGGGTTCATTGTGTATTGGAGGGCTTGATACTTTAGATTTTCAACAAAATATAATGAATACATACTATCTTTAAGAAGATTAGGGTTCATTGTGTATTGGAGGGCTTGATACTTTAGATTTTCAACCAAATAGATTGTTTCAAAAACATCCCAAACAATTAGTCCTTTCTTTCAAGTTCCCACTTTAGAATTCTTGGGATTCTTTTGATCCAGAAGAATTTGACAGAGGAAAAATAAGGGTTCATGCCATGCATGACTATTTTGTACACTTATTCATGCTCCCTTTAATGCCAAACTCATATAACGTCCTTTCATGTTTGATACAATGCTCTAAATATATCAACGTGGAATTCAACTCTATACAAAACTAATGAACGTGGTGACATAGAATATTAAAGGGATCTTAGATCATTGCCACAAAATTATGGTTATAAAAATAGGAATGAATTTCAAGTTTAAGTTATTTTTTGTTTACAAGAAGTCAATTATTTTGGTTTTTCAATGAAAATTATGTTAAATTATATTTGGACAAATACCCCTGTAGTTGTTTTAAACAACGAGGATGGTATTTGATGAGGTGTCGTGACCCTTGTCTCCCCCATAACTAGTTGACTCCTCTTTCATAGAGGGGTTTTGGCCCCTCGTAAAATTTCCCTCGTAAAATTTGTTTTATTTTTTAATTAATTTGGATGAACATATGCATATATACAATATATATGTGACAAGGCCACAAAAACTGAGTGGCATTTAAACAATAGACCGTTGATGAACTCCTAGAATCTCACTGGCTTATTTCTGGTGATTTTAACATAATTGATTTGCATGAATATAAGAATAGACTACATGTTATCAGGCTTTCTCACCAACACAAAGAAGCTTGTAACTCTTATAGTGCATCTTTAGAGATATGCCTCGAAAAAGTTCACAAGGAATGATTAGTTGGAGCTTTGGCACACTTTCTCAAGTTTTTGGAAGGGTAGCTAGAGGGTCCTTAAATTCCTAGATCATGTTTTTCTTTATGAGAAAAAAACTTTTTTTTCAAATAAGCATGATTTTGACCAATGGATGTACTAGACTAATCTATTGCTTCTCATCATTGACTGGTTCATTTTTTGATATCTCTGGCTACTGCTAAAATGCATATGCTAAGGATCCATTATATCATGATGTATTTCACTTAATAAAGCTATGTAAATTGTATCAAAAGGGTATGGATTCTTATGCCTAAGCTAAAGAGAGAGGATGGTTGGATTCATGGTGGAAGGATTTCATTGCTAAAACCTCTTCTTTTCTTAGAGACTACATGAGGAAGATTGTTTCAATGAGTAGAGAGAGAAGTAAAGTAACCAAATAAGTATTGTAAAATATCATCTAATGTCCTTGGATCAACTCTTTCAATGAGGTTTGGTAGGACACAATGACTAAGCTCAAGCACCACCTAAAATTTATCAATATTCAAAGTGTTACGGGGGCTTATATGGGAGCCAAAATCGATTACATGAATATGGAAGATAACCCTTTTAAGTATTTCTTCAATTCACTATCCTCAAAAGAGTCCATGGGAAGGTATTTTCCATAAAATAGAAGGAGGGTAGACCTAGCAAGAGGTTACTGGAAAAGAGTATGTTTCTCATTACAAAATGGTTTTGCAATTTCAAGGTCTAAGTGAGGAACGAAGGTGTCCAAACATTTATTGGCATGGATCCATAGAAGTTATCCCATGTGTAAATAATATTGTGCAATTAGTGATTTAATTTGTATCATTTGTTTTAATTCCTTGGTGGATGCAGCTAACAAGAAGTCAAAAGGTTTGAATGGATTATTGTGCAGATTGTATAAAGTTGTTTAGGACTTTGTTGGTTTGGACCTACTCAAAGTATATAGAGACTTTGTTAGAAAACAATTATTGGAAGCTACCCTAATTAAAGGTATTGCCAAGTTTATTGCTAAAGATGTTGACCCCAAACTCATAATGAGATGGAGGCCCATGTGTTTGATAGAAGATATTAGGGAAATCTCTTGCCCTTAGAGTGAAACATATTCTTTTGAATATTATTTGCCTTGAACAATGATGTTTATTAAGGGGCACTTTATTATGGTTATAATAGTGTGCTCATCATAATCAACTTCAGGAAGGCTTATGCTTTATTGGAGCAATATCTTAACTTAAGTAGAGTGATGGATCTTGGCCTTAGCCTACTCTTTATCAATGAGGTTGAGGCATTGTTTGTTGAAAAATTACCTCTCCATTAATATGTGTAAATTGAAAAAGGTGGCCCTTTGCTAGTCGATTCTTTAGGGTTACTCTTTAGAAACCAACCTTGCATGTTATGGTGATTGAAGCCCTTAAATATCTAATGGCGCATAGGGCTAAACAAGGGCTCATTAATGATATTCCTTCACCTAAATCAAAGGTTTATCAACTTGTGAATGGACATTTTATCAATGACTTGTTCCTCACCATAATTGAGGAATAGGAATTAATGGTAAATATTATGAAATGCTTGGATGGTTTTTGTGAATCCATATGGTCCAATATCCTATAGGATAATATTCAATTCTATAGAGATATTATGTGGAACACATCAAACAAGCTTAGGGATCAACGATGGCTAGGGATCCAATTGATGCAGGTGTTTAAGTTCTTGGGCATTCCCTTCATGTTTTCTGTATCCCCTAGAGATATTTAAGAGATGATAATTCATAGGGTAGAGAAGAAAGTTAAGAAATGGATTACCAAACCCATGATGTCGACTTCCCAATTTCACATAGGTACAAAGGTGGCAGTTGCTCACATTTATCACTCTTCATGTTGCCCCCCTTCAACAAGGGCATACTAGACCTTGGAAAATTAGTATGGATTAAGTTTAAAGAGATAAAATTTGCTCACTAATTTAATCAGAACATGTGTTGTATGCTAAGTGATGAGAGGGGCATAGTTATTCTCAAATCCCATGCTCAAGCTTAATTCTTTTATGCAAAATTGATAATTCATGCATTAGAAGGAAAAGAAGTTTGCAAAGTTCTTTTGAGAAACAATATTCTCCAAAGAACTCCCTGGAGAAGGAAATCATGGTTGGGGGTAAAGCTTCAAGTGCTCATTCATACCCTGATTAAATTCAAGTTTAAAAGTACCTTTGTGGAGCAAAATTATCTGGAAGGTGTAAGAGGTTATTAAGTGATTCATGCATTGGAAAGTTCATGGATTTTTCTTTTCCCTTTCCTTTAATTTCTTTTCCCTTTCATGGATTTTTCTTCTTAATGATGGGAATCCCTTGGTTGAATCACCTTAATTTTCAACATCGAGGTTATTTAGGAGAGGAGTTAGATCCATGCAGACATATTTGACACCTATAACACAAATTAAATCTCATGGGATGGCTTAAAGAGAATTTCAAACTCAATAACTCTAATAGACTGATCTTGGACAACATAAATGACTTAATTCCATAGTCCGTCAGCTTGAAGATAAGCATCAATGTCCACCTAACTAGTGGAATAAATTTTGGAGTTGGAACATGTATGAGGATCGAAGAGAATACAAGCTAGTTGATGACTGTTAATGGCTTATGTGCAAGCCTATTTTGGATACTCATATAAAAAAGTCATGACAAGCTAAGTCTAAGCAAGCTACTTGTTTTTTTAAACTCATAAGTGTGTGGAAATCACCAGCCAAGCTGAAGAAGGATTTATTTGCTCCTCTTTCATTTTAGGAGGCTTGGTCGAATGCCATTGTTTGGTTTCTCTTAACATCCCCCACCATAAGTGTCCATTTTGCACCAATCCCGAATCCCTCAAAATCTATTTTGGTTTTGTCCTTTCACGTCGTTCCCTTCACATACAATTTCAATGTTATGTGCCATTTATTCCCATCCCCATCTCGAGAAAACAATTCTCCTAGGAGCCAAATTGCACCAGACCATGGAGTTTTGTTCTACATGGTATCTTATTTGAATTGAAACATTTTTTTCATTTGGAAAAGGAGAAATGATATTAGTTATAATCAACACCCAAATTATAGGTTATTTTCTTGGATAAATAAAGTATTAATTTGTTTAAACATCACTCTGCATATCATAATGAAATCCTAGAAAGTGGGGTTTAATGTCCTCCACATGCACATGTTTCTCCATTATTGTGGGGATTCTCCATGCACCTTAAGTTGAGAGTCCCCATATTCTTCCATAGCTCCTTTTGTTAGCTCAAAACAATGTCCACATAGTGGTGGCCAACCTTAACATTGGGGAACACAATGTTAGAGTTTTGGGTTATTCCAAAAATGTTCCCATCATGTTTGGGGGCTTCATGAGATTTGGGGTACATGGTGTTTGTTAAAACCCTAGATAGTCCAAGATGGATTGTAGCATGAAAGATGGTTTGTGATGGAGATGCACAATTGTGATATCTTGCTTTGAGGATGCTAGACATTAGATGATCATTGTATCGATGTTATTCCCTAGGGTGTTGGATATCTCATTCATGGATGTTGAATGCCATGCATAATGGTCACATGGAGGATTTACCTGGTGGGATAAATACCTACAGAATATGAGGACAATTATGCATTGTAGACGAGGGATACAATCCCTATATGGCATGTGGAAACTAGGTTTCATGTTCGAAGGATTGGAGGCGGCTTAGGGACACTTGAGGATTCGACAGTGTTCATGTAGGGAGCAGTTTCCCCAGTGGAGTACTTAGCTTTGGAGGATGGATGGAGTATGTGGAGGCTTGTGTAATGTCCCTTGTTAGGAATTTTATTAAAATGGCAATTTTCCATTTTTTTTCCCTAGTTCGACCTTTGACTAGTTTTGATCTCTAGGTCCCAAATTTGCCCCAAATGATCCCAAATATTCTGAGAAGGTATATGAATGATATTAGAACATAAATATATGTTTTAGGGATGCCTTTGGACCTTTAAAATACTTTTGAAAATCCTCTTTCAATTCTGGTCAATGTAGGTAACTTTACTAGTGATTTCCCTTTGACTAGTATTGGTCTCTAGGTCTCAAATTGACTCCAAATGCCTTCAAATATTCAAGGAAGGTGTATGAATGATATTAGGACTTGGAATATGATGTTCAGGGATGAAATATTTCCACCAAAATACCTCTTAAAACTCTCTTAATATTCTGGACCAAGTATGCAATTTTACTAGTAATTTGGGGTTCAAATCCCCCTGGGGTAAGTACTGAAAATGGCTTCCCAAATGCCTCCAAACCCACTCAAATTTATGAAAATAGGTAGGGAATGTATTTAGGATATTATTAAGTTCTCATGTGCACCATTAATTTATTATTATATCTGTTCCAACCCTCTCCCATTCAACTGCAAAAATCATCAATTCGACCCTTGGGGAAATTGCACTATTTCTTCTCCCAATGCAAGTAAACTGAGTAAAAATACTTCAAATGCTCAAGTACAGTACATGAAACTTGTATAAGACATCCATGTCAGTATATTGATCACAAATATATCATAGAATCATCCATTCATTCGAAATCATCAGCATTACATTGATTCACAACAAGGTAGTGGGGAAATGGCACTGTTCTTTCATTAAAATTGAGATTTATACATTTATACTTGGAATTTCGACCTGAAACTTTCCGAAGATGAAGAAAATAATATTTAAATCATATTAAAAAATAAATGGGGCATTAGAATCTCCCCAAAAGAGTACAATAGCTCACCAAAAACGCCCTCCCTCAAGGATCAAGAATATGCCATCAAAACTGGAAATGGTTGAAGGAGTGAGCTACAATAGAAGAAACCCTGAACTGCCCTGTAGATTACACCTGAAAATAAAGACTCCATTAAAGCTCCAAATGAAAGGTCTGAATTTCCTTTCCAATTACCAACTTGGATGGGAATCTTTCACCCTCGAAATTGGCTAAGGCAAGAAACTAGTCATCCACTAGCTCTCCCTCTTCACAAATGCAATTGAAAATTCTACAAATGATCAAAAGATGGTTTAATTATTTTTTATTGACATTTATAAAGTTCTAATGTCCTCCATGGGTCGAATTCCTTCCAAGAGACTCATGCCAACTCAAGTTGGGAAGAGATTCCAAAGAACACCACTTGTACAACAATTCCTAGTCTCCCACTTCCACCAAATCACATGTGGAAGCATCTTAGCTGCCCTAACACCCTTGAGTGCCATCTTGGAGTCTATTTTTAGCCCTGACATGTCATATATGTCATATGTCATCCTTCAGGTCTGATTTGTGTCATAGGTGTCATAGCATCTTCATCATTGTTGTCATAGAGCTAGGGAATCTAGCCCAAGTGTCTCACTAGCTCCAAATTGCCTCTTCCTCTTCCATGGGAGTTACTCTTCCTCTATATTTCGACCTTGGATGAGTCATGCCATGAATAATACCTTTTGGAATCCCCCAAGTATGTTACCATTCACCTTGAATTTGAATTGGTGAGAGAATGATGACAAGTGTAGTGGGGAAAGATAGCCATATGTGGGTCCCACTTCCTCCATGTGTCTTCATGATCAAATGCCACTTTGATTTTCATTTGTATATATTTATTTATCTCATTTATTAAATATTTATGCCATCCTAATGTTCCAACATCATTTATTATCCCCATTATTCACAATCCCAAAGCTTCCACCCCAAACCTAGGAAACTAGTAATTTCCCTCCTTGGCAATTATTTGATCTTTAGCATCAATTTGACAAACACTAATGAATATGGCCAATGTGATTAGGCCATTGTGATCAATGCCAAATTTGGGACATGACAGCTTGGGATGGAGTTGTGTGGAATTTCCTTGCATAGATACATCACCTTAGGTCGTTATTATCCATGAAATCATCATTGGGGCTTGACACTTGTACTCTAGGAGTGGAGCACTTTACTTATGCGTGGCTTACTTATGTTTAGTAGGATTGCTTGTAAGGCTTAGGTTGACTTGTGTTATCTTGTTGGCATACATCACCTCTAATATAATTAGATGAGGGAGATATTCTTTCCAAATAACACATCACATCACACATTCATTTGTATCTCTTCTTTGGAGTGATCTCTTAGTGATGCACTCAGATTCATGAGGAAACCCTAGTGGAGTATATGAGGAGGAGCTGGGTGATTTCTCTCTCTTGATATTTTTCTTTGTACATTTGATCTCTCTCTAGGGCATTAGATATTTTTGGTCTCTTGGAGAATCTTCGATTATAGGATTAGAGTTTATCTCCTAGAGGCTAGAGATTAGGGTTTGGAAACCCTTGGATGTGTTTGGGGAAGAAGAGGAGGAGGACATATTGCCTTAAATATAATGTTGGAGATATTCTTTCACTTAGAGGAGTTAGGGTTTGTTGACTAACCCTAACTAGTTCATCTTGGGTGATAGCTTTTTTAGAGGATGCTAGACCTCATATGATCACTTGCTCATTGTTCTTCCCTATGGAATTGGAGATCACTTGCTTGGATGGTGGATGCCCTACATGATGACCACATGGAGGATTCACTTGGTGGGATAATTCTCTACATAATGTGAGGAGAGTTTTTTTATTGTGAAGGAGGTTTATAAGACCTAGATGGCGAGTGGCAGCTTGGTTTCATGTTTGGAGGATCCCAGATGGCTTGGGGACACCTAGGGATTTGATAGTGTTCTTATAAGGGTAGCTATCCTAGTGGAGTACTTGGCTTTAGAGGATGGATGGAGTTCATGGAGACTTAAGATGGAGTGTCGTGAAATTTCCTTGCATAAATACATCACCTTGGTTTAATACCCTCTGGTTTAGCCCCTAGACATATTATTATTGTTGTTGTGTTGGACAAAGTGGCACAAGGTGCATGGACTATGGTTTGCATATTATTATTATTTTTATTATGTTGAAATTATAAAATAATAAAATAAAATAAAACAATTGGATCGACTGATGCCACATAAAAGAGTACGAGGAACCATGATGTTACGAGCAAGGGGTTGTGGGAAAAGTGTTAACATTGTGTTTGTGTCTATGTTGATGTTATAAACCCTTCTCGCGGAATTGGTGGATCCTCTTGGTTGTGTACCCTCGCGAGTTATGTTACTCCTTGGTTTCATTTATTCCAGGATTAATTTTTATTAGTGCTAAAGTCTCTCTCTCTTTCTCTCTCTCTCACCTAGTGAACCCTCTTGAGTTGGGTTAGTGTGTCTCTTGGTGTAGCCACCTGATGTGTAACTCCAATTTACTATTCTAGGAATGTAACTCTCATGCTTGTGTCCCTCTCTCTCCCAATTCGAATTTCTCATGAAGGAATTCGATTGGATTGTGTTGGCTAGTCACATTTATGTGTTGGTTCATGATTTTGCTCTTGTGCTTGTGTTTGCAACTTGTGGTTCAATTTTGATGATCTTGGTATGATATACTTGTTGTTCATTGCTCCCTTGTGGAGCCTGTGCCCAAGATGAGTTACTCTAGAGCCACTAGTGTATGTCCAGGAATTTCCTCTGGAGATCTTGGATTGGCAGCAAGGGCGAGGTCCACTACCATTGGATTTGAGGTTGGACATAGCTGTGTATTTCCTATGAGGATCCTAGTTTGGCATCAGGGGTGATTTCCACTACCTTGGATTTGAGGTTGTCTTAGAGCCAATGGAATCTCCCTAGATTGGAAGTGCTACTTGCCATTGGGTTGTGGTTGGGATTTTGTCTTGGAGCCACTGGAATTTCCCTAGAGTGGAAGTAGAGGCAACAGTTGCCATTGGGTTGTGGTTGGATTGATTCCTTGAGAGAATTTGTGGTTGAGTGCGCTCTTTCTTGTGGCATCATGGTTTCGGCTTGGGGGTGACCATTGTAAAGTGAGTTTTGTCTTGCATTGTGTCTACGACTGGGTGGAACATGGCACGGTGGATTCCAATTGCGTATTTGGAAAAGATAAGTGCTTTATCTCATGTTTATTTAATTTATTTGTATCTGATCTAATTTATTTATGGATTCACATGAAATGTTTGATGAAATGTACGAGATAATTGTGGAAGAAATCTCTCATAGAATTCAATCTATTTATGCAAGTAAATTTTGTGAAGGAATTGAAAACTAGTTTTTGGGATTTTTGGGCACAAATTGTTTGAGGAAATGATTCTTTGGAACCTATGATATAAAAGATGATATTTCTGCCCCTATTCATTATATAATGTGTATTTTTATGGCACAGTAGCCTTGGAATGGTTTAAGGCACTTTTCTTTTATGCTTCTACCTTTTATTCGAAAACTAGTTCTTCGATTGGATTGTTTTGAGTAGTTTGGAAACTTGGCACATGAAGTGTTTGTAAAAATGCCTGAGCTTTATTTCTATTCTTATCTGTGAGAAATAAAATTTAAATTTGTGTGAGAATGTGAGGGTAAATCTTCTTGATAGTGTTTGGGAAATGTCTACCGAAATTCTAGATCAATTTCCAATTTCTAGCTCCTTCAATGGAATTGTTTAAGTAGATTTGTGACTTTGCATATGAAGTGTTTGCCGAAATGTTTGAATGAGAATACCTTTGTTATGAATTATAAAACATGTTATTTGCATTTGGAATGGCATTTGAATTATTCTACGAGCTGTGGATTTAATTTTCTAGCGATTCTTAGAATTACTAGTCAATTCAGATGAGTAGAATTAGCTAGTCTTGTGAATTATTTAATGGAATATATATGGGAGGAAATATACAGAAATATGAATTTAGGTGATCCCTACTATTCTTTCCATGAGCTACAATAGTCATATATTTCTCTTTATTTGGCATTCGAAAAGTTAAATTGGAAACAAAATACATTACGGTGAAAATTGAAAACTAGTTATGGATTGTAATCTATGTTTTCGTAAAAACGGAATGGTACAGCCATGTGCCCTGTTTCTAACATTTTATTGTGCTACATGTGGATAATTATCAATTTTTATCCTTTACTTATGGATGAATTTCATTTTGCTTCAGTTACTTAGACTCAATTATTTGCGATGAATGTTAACTAGTTTCATTGGAATTGATGGAAAAGATCACCTTATGTGCAATTGGAATTATATGCAAATAAAACTTTAATTGGTTGTAGGTGCATGCTTAATTATGTTGTTAATTTATGTAGGATTGATTTTGGGTTTAATGGCATGGTTACAAGTTGATTTTGTGCAAGACTAGCTACTTTTATTGGAAAACTAGTTAACTAGTCTTGTGGACTCTCATTCGTAATTACCATGATTAATTATTGTAATTTTAGTAATTAGAACTTATTTACACGTAATTAGATGTTATTAAGCCATTTGGATTGATAATCAATGGTTATTTGTTAAAAAAATGGATATGCGATAAGTGTTGTCATTTGTGCACTAAGTGTCATTAAGCGTCATAATTAACACCTTAATTACTAGTTAACTCTGATTAAGAATAATTAGCCTTTAGAAGTGGTTATCATCTCTGATATGGATTGTATTGAAGTTTTGATGATGTTAAGAAGCCTTCCCATCCATTAGATGAGATGTTGGATGTGTTAATGAATTTATATTAAATTATTGTTAATTATTGGATTTTATGTCACATTAATTTTGAAAAAATGGAAATTAAATTTTTATGGTTTATTCGCTGCACTAAAAATCAAGTAATTAGCCTAAGAGAGCTAATGATATGTCCCTTAGACACATTGATAGCCCCGAGGGACATTACGGGTGGTATCGGAGATTAGGTTCCAACTTTGCGGCTGTTGGGCCTAATATGGATTCAAAGCTCTGTTTATATGCATTTGTAATTTATAGATGTTCTTTGTGAAAGAATTTTAACCTCCCTTATGTTAATAGAAGAATCAGAAGCCTTGAACAATGCCCACTTCAGAGATAAGTTTGAATGTATTTTTATTTCTTTTCAAATTCAAAGGTCAAGGGGTTATGGATATGTTAGTATATGTAATATATTAACATAGATTAGTATATATATGGTAAGGTGTGATATATAAATAGTGCATAAGTAAATAATTATGTATATATGTATATGATATGTAATTATATAACATATATAAAGATGATATAGTTTTATTATTATTAAATATTAATATGATTTATTAAGTGGCATTTATACCTTATATGGATTTTGGATTTTCTATTGATTGTATGCTTTTATAGGATTATTTATGCCACTTGGATGGTGGTGGTTACATTGATGAGTAAATCCTTGTGTATTTTAGGTAAATAGGCCACTTGTCTTAAAGGTGGTTAGATTTTACTTCTTTTTTTTTTTTTTTTAATTTTCAATGTATGCGAGTAACTCCTTGTCTATTTTTGGAGGAAATGAGCCACTTGTCTTTAATGGTTCATATTCTCTTCTATTTATTTTATTTTATTTGTGAAGATATAATTCCTTGTCTATTTTTGAAGGAAATGAGCCACTTGTCCTTAATGGTTCATATTCTCTTCTATTTTATTTATTTAATTTGTGGAGATGTAACTCCTTGTCTATTTTTGGAGGAAATGAGCCACTTGTCTTTAATGGTTCATATTCTCTTCTATTTTATTTATTTTATTTGTGAAGATGTAACTCTTTGTCTATTTTTGGAGGAAATGAGCCACTTGTCTTTAATGGTTCATATTGTCTTCTATTTTATTTATTTTATTTTATTTGTGGAGATGTAACTCCTTGTCTATTTTTGGAGGAAATTGGCCACTTGTCTTAATGGTTCATATTCTCTTAATTTTATTCTATTTTGTGTGTAAGAAGGTAGTGTAATAGTGTATGATAATATTGTATGCCATAAATTTAAATATGTATAACATAATATGTGATGTAAGATAGATGATGGGTATATGATATTGAATATAACATAATATAAATGTTGTGTGTGTGTGTGTGTGTGTGTGTGTGTGTGTGTACTGTAATATGTATTTTAAAATATGCAAAAATTATTAGTATTATGCGTATATGATATTGTGTATATACTATATGTATAGATGTGAATGTATGCAACGAAGCAAGTGTAAGTTTGGAAGTATTTTGGAGTGTTTGGGAAGTGTTTGGAAGTTTTTGGAAGTATTATGAAGTATAGTGTGATCATAAGTATTATGTTATAATGCGTACCTAATATGATAGCATCGGGTTAAGTAATCATACCGCTATAATTGTATGGATATTATGGTATAACATAATAATTATACAAGTGTATAAAATATAGGATATATGGGTTATATGACTAATATGATGTGTATATAATTAATAATAATATGATATATGATTGATTGAAGAATTATAATATGGATGTAGACAAATGGGCGTATGTATAGAAATAATACACGGTAATAGTAAGTATGGTGTATAGTATGAGTGTATGATGGTGTGTTGTATAGCTAGTAATTATTTTATCACGGAATGTTAAAATATGTTGGTGGTAGGATGTTTGGTTTCTTGATGTGACTATGAATGTACTTTGGTTGATGGTAGAAGTAGTGTACTACATGTAAATAATTAGCAACGTAATGTATGATTGTGTATATGTTGAGTGTTTACATAAACACAGTATTAGTAGTGTTTGTGTGATGATATTGGTTGTATATATGTAATATTAATATATGGATATTATATATATCACTATGTGCTAATAATTATATATAATGTTATGATACATAGTAACTATTAAATAGGATTGGTATGGTTGATTCATGTTGTTTGATACTATTGGTTGTTATTGATTGACTGATTAGTGGTTGATACATGTATGATATTGTCATTATTGTATGCATGGCTATTATTGGTTGTTCTTGGTTGTCATGGTGATTGATGGGTGATCGAGGTATAATTAATGTAAGTACAATTACCTTTGGTTGTTGTTGATGTTTGATTGGTTGTCATTGATTGATATCGATGATCGATGTATGGTTGGTGTGTTCCGATTTGATGTATTATGATTGATGTATTTCGATTTGATGTATTATGGTTGATGTATTTTGCTTGTCATTGATGTAAATGATTGATGTATTTTGATTGATGTACTCTGATTGATGTATTCCGATTTGATGTATTCTGATTTCATGTATTATGGTTGATGTATTTTGCTTCTCGTTGATGTATTCTGATTGATGTGTTCTGGTTGATGTACTATAATTGATGTTTGTATGGTCAGTTGATGCATGTATGATTTTCATTGGTTTATATTTGTGTATGATTGATATATGATTGACATATGATTGATATATGGTTGAGGTATTATGAATTGATGTATTTTGGACCGACGTCTATATGAATGATGTATGAAAGATATTGGTTGATGTTATTGGTTGATACTAATTACGATTAGTTGATGTGTATTGGATTTTTGACTATTCTCTAAAGAAGACTTATGCTTTGTTTAACTACTAGTTGTTATGGCCCTTTTTGGTTTCTGAGTTATATTGGAATTGTTGCATATAAGTTTGCTTACCTCTTATAGTAAGTGCATAAAATGTTCGGGTGATCTTTGCTAGAAAATATCTTTTTGATCTTTATTAGAAAGGTATCTTTGAGATCTTTGTCAGAAAAATATATTTATGATATTTGTTAGAAGAGTATCTTTATGATATTTGTTAGAAAAGTATATTCGTGGTTTGAATGTCTTTATGACTTTGTTGAAAGTTTCTTGAAAAGTACCTTGCTGGAAGAGTATCTTTTATTTAATGAACAACTATTCTTGTGGTATCTTGATAGTATTTCATGCATCTTGTTGATAGAGCATATGCATGATGCATTTCATGTATCTGTAGGTAAAGTATATGCATTTTATGTGATTGATTGAGTGGAATGCATTTCATGAAGAAAGAGTACACACTTCATGAAATTGATTAATACACCTGATACATTTCATATGATTGAAATTGATTAGGATAAGATTCATGTAGATGTATTTCAAGTATTTTGTTGAAGAAGTATCTATATCACATGTTCCTTGTATATACTAATGTATTTCATGTATCATGTATCTTGAAGATGTATTTTATGTATCTAGATGAATAGTATATATATATGTTTGTTGCTAACCGTGTGTTTATTGGAACGTGAAAAGTATCTTTGTAGAAGAATATCTTTATATCAAGTATCACATATTTTTTATATACATGATGTTAATCATATGAGTGAATAAAATATGCTTTTCAGGTGGATGTATATTTGTTGAGGTTTAAAGACCTTGGCATGGGGATTGAAGATCGACCCTTGCTTCCTTGAGTCCACTCTAATAGTCTCGGTTCTCCCATGGGCAGTGGAGACATATAGGAAAGTAGGTGGTAGTGGGAAGTATTGTGGTTAGAAAGATGTTATATTTATGTGGCATGTATGGGCATGTATGTTATCCTTTTGTAAAGGCATGTATGTGTATGCATCGAGGACGATGCATGGTTTAATGGGGGGAATGTAATACCCTCTGGTTTATCCCATGGACATATTATTATTGTTATTATGTTGGACAAAGTGGCACAAGGTGTTGATGTATTTGTAACTTCGGAAGATATTCACTTGTGTATTGTATTTGTACTTTATTGTATCCCCAACAGAGATGTATTATTCCTCCGATTGGAAGTGTCGTCAGTTGTACTTGCAAGTGTCGCAAGTTATATTGTAAGTGTCGTAACTTATACTTGATGGGTTATTAGACCACCTTGATGGGGTTGGACCTGTATGAGTCATGTGGGTTAAAGGGTTATTAGACCACCCTAGTGGGGGTCGTCCCAGTCAACAATATGTTAAGTGGTTAAGTTGGGGCCGACCTAGTTAGAGTTAAAAGACAAGTGAAGTAGTGTATAAATAGTGAGTGTGTCTCTCTCATTTTACACATTCTATCATTCACTCACTTCGCATTAGTGAGAGAGAGGAGGAGTGCGCACAAGTGGAGGAGGAGTAGCTACTGCAGACATTTATCTTTTGGGGCTTCATCTTTATGATTCTTGTATTGGTGCTTATTCTATCTTTGAGGAAGTTGCGGGGTTTTTCACCTTCTTGGTTTTCCCCGGTGAAATGCTTCATGTCTCTTGTCTCTTGTGTTTGATATGCTGTACATGTTGTTCTCTCATTTAAGATCCTAGATAAGATTGAATTAAATGATGAAAAAATAACATGGTATCAGAGCTAGCCTGAAGGAAGGCATGGTATGGCATTTATGACATTTGTTGCACTTGCGACAAATTGGAAGCTAGGGCTTGATATAGAAAAAACTAGTCATCATGGAACTTTCGCTATAAATCCATTTGTAAAAGGTTCAGGTTCTGAAACTTCTACAGGTCGAGGATGAAATTTCCATGTACCTTGTGTCCGAAGGACAGCCTCAGATTCATTTTAATTTGTGAGATATGATCCGTACAAGTTAGGGTTTCTTCCTCTTCCAGAATGCAATCCTAAACAGGTGACCTAGGAAAAAAGGTCATATCTCGGACTAGGAAGATCCAAATGGAATTCCATAAAAAAGTGGCAGTTAGGGCACGAACTGTACTTTCACAGGTCCGAGTTTTATAGGCCGAAGTTGAAACAGTGACACGTGGTACGCCGTACAAGTTTGCTATACTATTTCATCCCATAAACAGGTCACGTTGCTACACTTGGAATATCTCTCTCTTAGAGAATCCATTTGAGGTCAGATCTGTGGTGTTGGAAAGATGACAGGTCAATATAGCACAGGACAAAGTTTCAGACCCTGAGGATCCAAAATTTCAGAGATACATCAGAAACAATATGGCATATATTTTTGTCCAAACATAATTGGTTTCTGAGCACCTTCATTTTTGGATCGTCACTGCTATGGGAAATTAGGGTTTCAGAGAAAGTTGGAATTTTTGAAATATGAGACCACGACTGTATGCTCCTCATCAAAATCGAAATTTAGAGACCAAGATCGAATTTTTTGGTTGGGAAGAACCCCGGGCATCATCAAACCCTAGTTCAGGATTTTGATCGGTAAGGTGGAAAATTAGGGTTTCTGCAAAAGTTGAAATTTTTGGAATCTGTGACCACAACTGGATGCTCCTCAGAAAAATCAAAGTTTAGAGAACAAGATCGAACCTTTTGGCTGTGCAGAACCCCAGGCATTATCAAACCCTAGTTCAGGATTTTGACTAAAAGATCCGAAAGTTTAAAAGGCAATTTTGAGGGGTCAAATTTTGGAGATTTCAAAATTGAAGTATACCAGCTTGATCAGCTTAGCATGGCACGTTTTTTCATCCAATCAGAAGTTTGAAATTCAAAGTTTGGATTTTTAGGGTTTCTCTGTCAAACCCTAGTCAGCTCTAGATCCAGCTTCAGCAAATCAAAGTGGATTGGGTTAATCCTAGAAGAGAATGAATTGGACACCTACATAAGTGAAGAAGTTCCAGTTCCAGAGGGAGATGAGGCTAAGGTCTTACATAAGAAGACTACAAGCAATCCCGATAGGTATGACTTGAGGAGATTTAGGTATGTTTTGAAATCTGTTCATGATTAAGTTTATGATATGTTTGTCTTCATATTATTAGTACAATCTTGATCAATTTTAGACTTGTCTTACCACCTTAGTAAAAGTATGAATGCATGAGATTGATTAGGGTTATGACACTTATGATTGTACTAATGCACTGTGGTGTTGTATGAGGATGATGTTGTTCGCTAACATGAAAGGTACATCAAGAAAGACAAATCAAGTTCTAGACCAAGAAATATGACCATGGTGACATGAAGACAAAGACTCGTCCATAACCGTTGATCACATAGAAGATCTACTTACGAGGTATGTATAATTTGGTTCTACAATGGTTAACTTATGAGATATGCAGGTTACTAGCACAAGTCATTGAAGAGAACAAGAAGACATTATGTGGGTATGTAAGACATAACTAGCAAGCATGATAATCTAGGTATGTTTTCCTATATCGAGTTAGAATCCTACCTTGTGTTAGGATCTTATATAAGTATACTTTTGTATAATTGATAATGATTATTCATGAAGTTATAGGTTTGAATAATCACGGGTCTATGCATATTATGCTTCTTAGTTTGATTAATGATATGACAAACTAGAAGAGTCCTATAGTCAAAATAAGAATATGCATGAGTAAAATAAGTCCTCCCTGAAACCTTGAATGCTAATGCTTGTGACAAATTACCTATGTATGAAATGATCATGACCATACATATTTAGAATCATAATGTTTTGATAGTATTGAGATTATACTAATGCATGTATGATTATGTATGAGATCTTGGGGATGATACAATGATGACACTAGTGCACACTTAAGCATGCATAGTGGTTCAGGATGGATATAAGTTCAAAGATAGATAATCCAGGAAGCAAAGATCAAGAGGGAGCACTCTCCAGTAGTTCCTGCAAGGAAGCAAAGATTGAGAGGGAGTCCACCCAACAACCAAACAAAGATAAGTATTTGAATTGTCAGTTATTATATATTTAATGTTGTCCAGTCATGTACATGCTTATGTTCCTAGATTTATGATGTATATTATGCATATTAGAAAAGTTGCATTAAATGAACAATATACTACTAATATGCAAGTAATGGGTAAGTGGCCTATGGTACTGTACAACATTCCATTGCTACTTATCTAGAATGAAACCTCTTTGCTAACATGTTGGGAGTTGTGCACACTCTTAACAATGTTCTAATAGAGATGGAAGGCATCTAGAAAGTTACGGGATATGGACAAATGTTGTATTGAAGCATTAGCTAAGATAATTGCATGACTGTATGACATATGTCTTTATGCATAAGAATTTGTTTTGAAAAACTATGAGAAGTTTCTAATCATGCAATTGAATTTGACTTGTAGGAAAGATCATGTACAATCACCTACAAAAGAAGGACAACAACATTTGTTCCAACAACGAAGTTCAAGAAAACTATCTATTAAAGATATTGAAGAATCTAAAGTTCCCAGGATCCGGGATGCAGTAATGAAAGGATGCCATGATTGAGGAATACCAGTCGATCATGAAGAATGATGTTTGGGATGTGGTCCCAAAACCAGAAGGGAAGTCTGTCGTGACTTCCAAGTAGATCTACAAGATCAAGCATGCTGCACATAGTAGCATAGAGAAATACAAGGCAAGTGATGAAGTGGAAGATACACCAGATGGATGTCAAGACAACTTTCTTGAATGGTGTAGTTGAAGAGGAAGTGGAGAAACCACTCGGATTTTAGACACATGACAGGGAGTCACATGTGTGCAAATTGAAGAAAGCCTTGTATGGCTTGAAGCAAGCACCCAGGACATGGTACGGCAGGATAGACAACTTTTTGTCCAGTTTGGGATTTACTAAGAGTAAAGCGGATTCCAACCTTTACTACAAGGTTGAGGAAGGAAATCTAGTGATACTCCTACTGTATGCAGATGACCTTTTTGTAACAGGTGAGGATGGATTGATTGCTGATACGAAGCGGAAGCTTGCTGCCGAGTTCGAGATGAAGGACTTGGGTATGATGCATTACTTTCTAGGTATGGAGGTGTGGCAGAGTGCAGATGGAATCTTCCTTGGAAAAAGGAAGTATGCAGTAGAGATCTTGAAGCGGTTCGGGATGATGGAGTGCAAGGCCATGGCCACACCTATGGAATCGAACCTGACGCTATTGAGTGATGATTCATTAGAGTTGGTTGATGCCACGATGTATCATCAAATGATTGGGTCCTTGCTGTACCTGACGAACACGAGACCAGATATTTGCTTTGCGGTGAACACCTTGAGTCAGTTCCTGACGGATCCTAGACATGTTCACCTGATTACTGTAAAGCATATTCTGAGGTACCTGAAGGGTACGGTTTATTATGGGCTCAAGTATGATGCGAATCAAAAGGTTAACCTGGAGGGTTGTGTTGATTCAGATTGGGCAGGCAGTGCTGCAGATAGGAAGAGCACTTCGGGGTGCTGCTTCAGTATGGGATCAGGTGTGATCTCTTGGTTTAACAGGAAGCAATCTTGCATAGCACTGAGTACAACCGAAGCAGAGTATGTCGCATCTTGTTTGACTAGTTGTGAGGTAGTATGGCTTAGGAAGCTACTATCTGATTTATTTGATATCCCGTTGGATGCTACATGTATCTTCTGTGACAACCAGATTTGTGTGAAGTTGTCTTAGAACTCGGTGTTCCATGACAGGTCGAAGCACATCGAGATCAAATATCACTATATCAGGGATATGGTGCAAAGAAGAGCAGTGAAGCTCCTGTATGTTGCAACTGATGAGTAGATTGCAGATGTGTTGACCAAACCACTAGCCAGAGTGAAGTTTGAGTACTTCAGAGAGAGGCTTGGTGTTCTTTAGATAGAAGATACTTCGAGGAAGAAGTGATGGGACACATTTGTAGGAGCCATTCCAAGCATGGTGGTAGGAGGATCCTTCCCATGGCTGTGGATGTAAGCATTGTGTGATGAGCATCAGGAAGATGCTCCAGATGATATGCATCAGGATTATGCTGTGACGATGATCAGGTTGATCATGCGATGAAGATGTGCATCAGGACGATGCTCTGACGATGATCAAGTTGATCATGCGATGATGATGTACATCAGGATGATGTAATGTGTGATGATGATCAGTATGATCATGAGTATCAGGATGATACTCCGTGGCCATGGACAGATTGTGCAGGTAGCATGTAATAGTTCCCTGGGAGATCCGATAGTCTGAGGTTGGATGCTCTTGTGAGGTTTTTGCTACAGGTTGGCTACAGACAGATTGTGCAGGTAGCATGTAATAGCTCCCTGGGAGATCCTATAGTTTGTGTTAGGATACTCTTTCAAGGTTTTGCTACAGGTTGGCCATGGACAGGTTGTGCAGATAAGCATATAATAGCGCCTTGGGAGATTTGCAGATACTCTTGCTAAGTTTTTCCTATGGCAATAATAGCTCCCTGATAGATCTGGCAAATGCTGTTTCGAGGTTTTGTTTGGGAGGACATATAATAGCGCCCTGGGAGATTTACAGATACTCTTGCTAGATTTTGCCTATGGCATATAATAGCTCCCTGGGAGATCTGGAAAATGCTCTTTCAAGGTTTTTTCCTATGGCATGTAATAGCACCCTGGGAGATCCGACATGTTGAGCTGTGTGCTCATAATCAGTACTGGGATGCTCTTTCGAGGTTTTGCCTGACCACATGTAATAGCGCCCTGGGAGATCCGATAGGTTGAGCTGTGTGCTCATAATCAGTCCTGGGATTCTCTTTCAAGGTTTTGTGGTGGTCACATCTAATAGCTCCCTGGGAGATCTTGCCGGTCGTGCTTAGGCACATAAAGGATCCTGGAATACTCTTTCAAGGTTTTGTTGACGCACGTAATTAGTCTTGGGATCCACAAGATGGCAAAAGATGATGAATACCTACAGGAGGCTAGGCCTACATCTAGCATGAAAAAGGGCTGGCTCTGTAGAACTTCCTATGACGAGAAGAATTGAGAGATAGCCCAGTGATCGAGATGACGAGTACAACAGCAGTGACGATGATGCTCTGTGATCCAGTGACGATGATCCAGCTCCAGAATTGAAGACTTGTGCCTATATGTATTGATGACCTGTGTCAAGAGAATACCTTCCTAGTTAAGAGGGAGTGTTGATGTATTTGTAACTTCGGAAGATATTCACTTGTATATTGTATTTGTACTTTATTGTATCCCCAACGAAGATGTATTATTCCTCCGATTAGAAGTGTCGTCAGTTGTACTTGCAAGTGTCGCAAGTTATATTGTAAGTGTCGTAACTTATACTTGATGGGTTATTAGACCACCTTGATGGGGTCGGCCCTGTATGGGTCATGTGGGTTAAAGGGTTATTAGACCACCCTAGTGGGGGTCAGCCCAGTCAACATTATGTTAAGTGGTTAAGTTGGGGCCGACCTAGTTAGAGTTAAAAGACAAGTGAAGTAGTGTATAAATAGAGAGTGTGTCTCTCTCATTTTACACATTCTCTCATTCACTCACTTCGCATTAGTGAGAGAGAGGAGGAGTGCGCACAAGTGGAGGAGGAGTAGCTGTTGCAGACATTTATCTTTTGGGGCTTCATCTTTGTGATTCTTGTATTGGTGCTCATTCTATCTCCAAGGAAGTTGCGTGGTTTTTCACCTTCTTGGTTTTCCCTGGTGAAATGCTCTGTGTCTCTTATCTCTTGTGTTTGATATGCTGTGCATGTTGTTCTCTCAGTTAAGATCATAGATCAGATTGAATTAAATGTTGAAAAACTAACACAAGGTGCCTGGACTATGGTTTGCACATTATTATTATTTTTATTATGTTGAAATTATAAAATAATAAATAAAATAAAACAACCGGATCGACCAATGCCACATAAAAGAGTATGAGGAACCGTGATGTTACGAGCAAGGGGTTGTGGGAAAAGTGTTACCATTGTGTTTGTGTCTATGTTGATATTATACACCCTTCTGGAGGACTTGGTGGACCCTCTTGGTTGTGTACCCTCACGTGTTATGTTACTCCTTGGTTTCATTTATTCCATGATTATTTTTTATTAGTGTTATAGTCTCTGGACTAGTTGCTTTTATTGGAAAACTAGTTAACTAGTCTTGTGGACTCTCATTCGTAATTACCATGATTAATTATTGTAATTTTGGTAATTAGACCTTATTTACACATAATTAGATAATACTAATCCATTAGGATTGATAATCAATGTTTATTTGTTAAACAATTGGATATGCGATAAGTGTCATCATTTGTGCACTAAGTGTCATTAAGCGTCGTAATTAACACCTTAATTACTAGTTAACTCTGATTAAGAATAATTAGCCTTTAGAAGTGGTTATCATATTTGATATGGCTTGGATTGAAGGTTTGATGATGTTAGATGATGTTAAGAAGCCTTCCCACCCCTTAGATCAGATATTGGTTGTGTTAATGAATTTATATTAAATTATTGTTAATTATTGGATTTTTTGTCCAAATTAATTTTGGAAAAATAGAAATTAAATTTTTATGGTTTATCCGCTGCACTAAAAATCAAGTAATTAGCCTCATAGAGCTAATGATATGTCCCTTAAGCACTCTCATAGCCCTAGGGAACATTACACTTGGGCCACTATTGTGCATGATATCATCATTGGAGCTTAACACTTGTACTCTAGGAGTGGTGCACTTCACTTGTGTGTGGTTTACTTATGTTTATTAGACTTGATTGTAAGCTTATGTTATATTGTTGGTCTCCCTTACCTCCCATATAATTAGAGAAAGGAGAGAATATTTCCAAATGACACATCACATCAAACATTCATTTATATCTCTTCCTTGGAGTGCTCTCTTAGTGATGCAACAGGGTTCACGATGAAACCCTGGTGGAGCATATGAAGAGGTGGACGAATTCTCTCTTGAGATTATTCTTTGTACATTTGATCTCTCTCCCTTGGGTGCTAGTGTTTCTTGGTCTCTTGGAGCATCTTGGATTCTAGGGTTAGGGTTTCATCTCTTGGAGGATATTGGATTCTAGGGTTAGGGCTTCATCTCTTGGAGGCTATGTATTAGGGTTTAGAAATCCTTGGATGTATTTGGTAATTTAGAGGAGCACGTTTTTCCTTGGTAATAGTGTTGGAGGAATTCTTGCACTTGAAGGAGCTAGGGTTTGTTGACTAAACCTAGCTATGTCATCTTGGGTGGTTGGATTTTTTTTGTAGCCTTGCGAGGGGGATATGGTATGTATGCACTTCATTCATTAAGCATATGTGTGTGTGTGTGTGTGTGTATTCACAATCCTTTCCAATAGATTTGCCACTTCTTTCTTTCACCCCACTAGAGTTATCCGTCAGGGCTGCCCCCTCTCTCCCTTGCTCTTCCTACTTGTTTCCCAAGCCCTTAACAACCATATTAATCATGAAATATCCCTCGGGACTATGAAAGGAATCAAACTCTCTGCATCCTTATCCCTCCTACAAATCCTTTGTTGATGATATCCTCATATTTGGGGCAACTACTATTTCAGAAGCCAAGTGTCTTGATTGAGTAGTTAAAATTTTCCTCTCCTCATGTGGAATGGAACTAAATATCTCAAAGTCTAGCATTCACTTTTTTGATTCCCTGTAGAACATTCATTCCATTATTCATAAATCCCTTCCTTTTTCAATTGTTAATTCCTCAGGTTGCTTCAAATATCTAGGCTTCCTTCTAAAGGCAACAAACTGTAGAATTTCAAATTGGAACTAGCTATTAGACAAGATAAAGAAAGGATCAAATCCTAGTTTCATAGATGTATATCCATGTTTGGATAGGTAACAATAATCAAAATTATAATTGAGGCCATCCCAATCTATTGGATGGATTTGGCATATATCCCAAAGGCCATTTTGAATGCCATCAGGAAGCTATGTATGACCTACCTATGGTGAAGCAATCATTATGAAAAATAATACCTCTATGTAAATGGGAGGCTCTGTGCCAAAAAAAGACAAATGGAGGATGGGGCTTAAAAAATATCCACTCCTTCTCAAAGGGTCTAGCATCAAAGAGCATATGGAGACTTCTCTTGCAATTTGGACTATGGAAATCATGCATAGAACAAAATTACATTGCACCTCGACCACTAATATCTTGGCTCAGATCTCACCAAACTAATGCCCAAGGGGGCTCACTCTTTTGGAGGGAAATACACAATAACATCACTTTGATAAAGGAAAATATTGCATGGAACCATAGGAATGGGAAAAAAATTCATCGATTTAGATCCAATTATGGGTCAAGATGGGAGGAACTGCTCCAACAGGCTTGGTGGACCCCTACATAATATAGGCTTCCGATACCTGGTAGATATTTACCAAGCATAAAACAAAGATATATGGAGTGGTGGTTGGATGTCGAAAGAACAAATTCATCTCCCTCGGGAGTAGTCCCCACAATGGAAAAATTATATCAGAGGATTAAATAGGGAATCTCTCTTTCTCATTGATGCTCCAGTCAAACTATTTTGGATCCACAACCTTGAATACGTGGCATAGAGAGTCAACCTGGGATATCAGGTCTCAACGGAGGAAGCTCCAATAGACAGGGGAAATAAATGGTGGATTGGACTCTCGAAATTGGCAGCTCCACCTAAAACAAATTTATTCTATTGGCTTGCACTCAAAGAAAAAATACTTACTTGGGATAATATAGAGAAAAGAGGATATAATGGACCTAGCATCTGCCAGTTGTGTAAGGAACATGCTGAATCGGTCAACCATTTACTGGTTACTTGCCACTTCACAAAGGAAGTATGGTATACGATTCGATCCTTGAGGACTTGTCCATGATGGGAAGGAAACCCTTTGATGGAAGCATGGATCAATTGGTTCAACAATAGAGGAACAACGGATACACAAAATCTCCCTCTACATATTACTTGGAGTATATGGAAATCAAGAAACGAAGCCATTTTTGTTGGAGTAGCCCCTCATCCCCTCACTGTAGTGTACAAGTTCAAATATTCCATGGAAAATATTATTAAAACAACTCAGAAAGCCCCTCAAGTGGTGGGAAAGCACATATTCGATCACGGTATCCCATACAACTTTTGTGATGGAGCCTCTAAGGGGAATCTTGAAAACAATGGAGCAAGTGGACATATCAAGTTCGGGGATCAGGAACTCATTTTCAAGAGGGGAACATGTATAAACACAAATAACTATGCAGCGCTGCAAAGTGTGGTCACCGCCCTCACATTGACATTAGAATATGACATCACAAATATCAATATCTTGGATTCTCAACTTGTAATCAAGTGGCTCAATGGACAAGCAAATTTCTCCATCATTATGCTCTCACATATGTTAAAAAGAGGGATATATTTAAAGGAGAATTCAACTACTGCAAATGTGAACACATCTTTTGAGAACATAACAAGTGAGCAGAATCTTTAGCAAAGGAAGCGTGCACTCTTCAAGGGGGGCAGATCTAGATACAACATGTGAACTATCAAGGACATATCTCCGAACATGTCATACACTACAGGTAAATATTATTGATACAAAGGAGCACCGGAATGGTGATTGGATATATCTCTCGATATGTCCTCTATTGAGACAAAATGATTGAGTTTACTCCGATGTAGAAAAAGAGATCAATTTAACATGTAATAATGGTTGAGAAAATCTCCCATAAGGACAAGCAATGAACTCATGTTTTATTAGCTGGTATCAAATGAATCTATGTATTTCAGAATTAATGAGATGTACACCCTAACATCGAAATATTTTTTTTTTCTGCAATTTTGAGGGTTGAGATTTAATGTCTCCCCTACTTTAAATGCAAATACTTTGTAGAAGTACAAAGACCATATCCAATGGGCCCATACAAGACGCAACTTATCCTTTACTGTGAATAAAGTTACCGATTTTTTCCCTGTATATATATACACATTGGGTCATCCATTCCTTCCAGAAAGGCAAGAGCCCAGGCCCGGATGGGTTCACTCTGGAATTATTTATAGGCTTTTACGAGCTACTAAAGGAAGACCTGTTGAAGGTAGTCAAAGAATATCAAAGTTCCGGAAAGGTTTTGGGAGCCCTAAATTCTACTTTCATCACCCTAATTCCCAAGAAGCAGAAAGGTGAGACTTTTGAAGACTATAGACCAATAGCCTGCTGCAATTTGGTCTATAAAGTCATAGCCAAGATAATATCTCAAAGATTGAAACCAATACCCAGTAAGGTGATTTCATAAGAACAGTTTGGGTTTCTCTTCAATAGACAGATACATGATGCAGTGTCCCTCATGCAAGAAGCAATTCATACCATAAAGAAGGATAAGCTGTTTGCATTCTCCCTCAAGCTGGATCTCTCTAAAGCATATGATAGGGTGAGTTGGACTTTCATAACCACTTATACTATGAAACGAGAACTATATACTATGAACGAGAACTCTACCCATAAAAAACGATGATTTTTGCAAAAAAAACACCAAAAACACTCCCTAAATAGAAAAGTGTTGATACCAGTATACACATTTTTTTTTTAGGGTAAAAAATAGAGCCATGGACTAAACATCCCATATTGTTGTTTAACAAAACATTAAAATAAACCTTAAATTGGAAAAAAAAAATCTTGAAGAGATAAATTACAACTTTATGGAAAATTGCATATTAAACAAAAAACAAATTTCTCTAATAATTTCACCATTATAACCATATAAAAACAAATAAATTATGATGCGATTCATAATGAGATAATATATTAGACCATACAAGAACAAATGGTTCATATAAATATTCAAAAAATCCTCTAGAGTTTCAATTACAAAAATCATACTAGTAAAAAGCATCTAACTACTTCTTCAAATTCATCCATGGATTCTGACACCCCCATCATCAAAAACTCCTCTAGAGTTTCAATTACAAAAATCATACTAATAAAAAGCATCTACACTGCTTCTTCAAATTCATCCATGGATTTTGATACCCCATCAGAATCTACATTTTCTGCAGATGAAGGACTTAATAAAGATGTAGATGACCCATACTCTTCTCTATTATCAATGGGCGCACCATCTGAGTCTACATCTATGCCCATCATTTCAGATGTCATATTCCTTCGGGATCTACGGCTTCGTTTAATAGACTCCCATCTTGCAACTTCTGGCTGTGGCAGCAACCTCTTGATAATCTCTATAGTCTTGGAGCGGAGAGTGTCTTTCTTTGTCAACTTGAAATCATAAACAAGTATATCAACTTCCTCTAATTTCAAGATGTCAATGCGGCGGCGATTTATTTTTTGACCCTTTCTGTTTCTCTTTCTGCAAAATTTTTTCTCAACCACCATCTCTGCCTTGTACACACCATCAAATGGGTGCGTATCTGTTGCATACCAATGTACTTCTACTGATACTACTTCTTCATTTTCTTTATTGACCTTCATATCTTTTGAAATCCATAATGGATATTGATGTGGATCATCTGTAGCCAAAACTGCAATCATGCAACCCTCCTTGATATCTTGTACCGAGCCCCTGTAAAGGTCTTCCATCTCTCGACGCTTTGCGGATGATCTTCTAGAGCCAATATACATTTATCTTTCCTCTACTTGAGAAAACTCAACAGCTCGAGGTTCAACATTTGTTACCTCGTTTTCATTTGATAAACTTTGTGGCCAAGCAAATGGAGTCTTCAAAAATATATCTCCATTTGTAGAGTTTGAAATTATGTCACTCTGCTCCATGAAAAAAGACTCCCTCCAAACGGAATCAGCAACATCAAAGTACTCATATGTATCTTCAATAGACTTTTTGATTTCTTCCAAGCATTGAGAAGAATCAACATCTCTACTATGTCGCCTTGCATTATGAATCTCTGTAGATGATTGCAATAACAATAAATTTGAAGCAAACATTTGACGACTTGGGATGAATTTAAAAAATGCCAAACCTGATGAAGGCCCCCATTTTGTTCTAGTTGAGTACTTCTTGCCCCACAATAGTGTTTTTCCATCAATCTTTTTTATACGAAATTGATGCTGAAAGCTAATTTCATTAAGTTTTTCAATGCACCTTTCTTCACCATGCGATCCAAACAGAAATCTTCGCATGTCAACAGTTTCTTCCAATTTCTGTACAGTAGGCTCTAGATGGTATGCTTTCCCTATAATTTCAATCAACGATGTTAGGCTCCCGACTTTCTTCCTCCTCAATGTCCTTGCAAAATGGATGAACATTTGATCAATATGATCATGTGTATGCCCAACAAGAAGGAACCCAACTTTTACCTTCTTAAAAATTCCCAATTCCACAAGCATGCTTAGATAACCAAACACGACCTGGTTTTTGTTTTCCCGGCTTGTGTTGTCCAATTGTAGATATAGAACTTCTGGAAGATCACTAGGCCAATGAGTAATGACATGGTGAATTATGCTGATGGTCAAATTTGAATCATTGTGAATATTTGGAGCTGTAAAGTAAACCCTTGGAATCATTTCACCATTAAAAACCATACACCCAACCAAGTGAAACTGAATAAAATTCTCCTCCTTTAAATTCTTTGGCACACGGACAAAATGTGGCAATAGTGTTTTTTTCTGATCCATGCCATCAATTATCAAACCCATATACTTATGTGGAGCATCATAACACTTCTTGCGATGTTTGTACAATTTTTTCCGTTCATTTGATTGTTGATTGCGATGTTCTTGCAGTGTATTGATTATGGAATCTACAAACAACATAACAAAAAAATATTGTTAACTAGCTTCAATAATTGACATTTATCTATTTGGTTTTTTTGTTTTGTAAACATACCTCTTTCTATCCCTTCTTTCTTTAAGAGAAGCACATGTACTGCAGACCCCCATCCTTGACCTCTTTGGAATGCGGACGTTGTTGAACTTCTTTTTCCATACTCTTGTGAAATATGCATATCTGATGAAGTTGTCATTTCCTTGACCACCTTGAACATAATCCTTGTATAAGTTGTAGATTTCCTGCCTTGTGAAATTATCTCGAATGTGTATTGTTTCTCTATTTGGAATACTCTCTCCATGCTTGGAAAAGAAATCATGCATCCATGATATTGCAATGTGTGTTGATGGCCCAGTGATTCGTCCCTGATAATCGTCAGTGTAAAATGTAGGATCCTTTTCTAGTCTTGTTTGGATTCTTGATAATCGAAGATTACCAATTGAGTGAATCCATTTGAATGCCTTTCTACAAAGCATAATTCTTCCAACGCGATAATCATAGCCTGTCCTGGTAGAAATCATGCACCCCACTAAATATGAATTTTGCATGCTTTTGTTCATTGAAAGATACATCTTCCTTCTCTCCAAGACATAATTGTAGCCTAAACTTTTCAAACAACTTTTGTGGCAACACTCACTCGAAATCAAATGAGTAATGGAACTTGGACTTGTGAGCAATTCTTTCCTAGACCTTGTATAACTGGAATGCTTTGGATTGACATAAAAAGGTCTAGTCCTACACTTAATCTTGCTCTGCATTGGATTCTGTCGCTGGATCTCCTGGACCATTATGTCTGCAACAACATCCTCAGCAGGATGATTATTTTCATTGTGATGCATATGACCCCCCTCATTGAAAATTTCATCACCAAATTCATTATGAAAATTATTGTCATGATCACTTGCTGCCAGATCAATGTGACCATCAACATTATTTGCGCCACTAAATTCTTCACTGAAAGGGAACTCTAGAGATTCAACATTCTCATCATTGTTTCCTGTAAAATCCTTACTTGGAGGAGAATCACTGTCTTCATCATTGGTTCCTGTAACATCCTTACTCGGAGGAGAATCACTGTCTTCATCATTGGTGGATTTATCATCAACAGAATGATCATCGGTGCCATTGAAATCCTCGCTCGGAGAGAAATCATCATCGGTTCCATTGAAATCTTCACTCGGAGGAAAATCATCATCAGTGCCATTGAAATCCTCGCTTGGATGATAGTCACCATTGTTGCCATTGAAATCCTCGCTTGGAGGTAACTCATCATCAGTGCCATTGAAATCTTCGTTTGGAGGTAACTCATCATCGGTGCCATTGCAATCCTCGCTTGGAGGAAACTTATCATCAGTTCCATTGAAATCCTCGCTTGGAGGAAACTCATCATCAGTGCCATTGAAATCCTAGCTCGGAAGAAACTCATCATCCGTTCCATTGAAATCCTTGCTTAGAGGAAACTCATCATCTATGCCATTCAAATCCTCGCTTGGAGGAAAGTCATCATCAACTCCATTGAAATCCTCGCTTTGAGGAAAATCATTTTCACCATTATTGATGTCTTCTTCCTCACCAGAATCATCATCCGTCCCATTAAAATCCTCACTGGGACGAATATCATCATCAATCCCACAAAAATCCTTGCTGGGAGGAAAATCTTTGCTTGAAGGAAAATCATCGTTGGTGCCTTGAAAATCCTCGCTTTCAGGTAAATCATCATTGGTGCCTTGAAAATCCTCGTTGGGAGGAAAATTGTCATCATATTGTTTGTTGTCTTTAAGATCCTCACTTGGAGGAACCTCTTCATCATCATCACATTCTTTCTCTTCATTACTAGTGTCTTCAAAATCTTCATAACTAGGAAGTTCTCGAATAACATGCTTGATTACATTGCTTGCACTGTCAGTATCTTGGCTAGATGAACTGTACATTTCTTCATTGACAATGGAATTTTCTTCAGATGAGTCCATGACTTCTCACCAAAAGATAGAATTATAGAAAAATTTGTATTGCTCAACTGCAAAGAAATTTTACCACAGTCCTCACCAAAAAGTAGAATGGTGCAACTGTCGACCAACAATCTTATAGCTATGAGAACGAAAATATCCCTCCAAAATATTCCCTCCAAAATTTTCGTTCAAAATTTTCCCTCCAAAATTTCCCTACAAAATTAAAGCGCACATTCATATGATATTAAAAGAATTGAAATAATATAATAACTAATTAGATATTTCTATCCAGACATTTAAGACTAATAAAATTTCTCACAACATTTTTTATTCACAATTTGTAACAAAACAATGATTATTTTCATTTTTTTTACCCAACATTCATAACATTAGTAATTATTTAATTTTAACCTATCTTATATAAATTTAATAATAATGCAGTAACTACTTTCATTTTTTTATCCCACATTGGTAAAAAAGTAATGTTAAACTTACTCTACGCTAAATAAACATTTTAGATTTCCTACTATTCATCATCTATTTGGGAGCAATTTATTAACAATTGCAAGGTTAGTAATTATTTTATTTTTTTATTAATTTAGTAATGTGTTTTTATGGCTTTATTGCTTTATTCTTTTACATTTTTGTTTTTCTAACATTCTTAAGAATGGTAAAATTAAACCTAATCTATCTTATTAATATAGGATTGTTTAGTCTTTGGAGCAATTCACGAAGGTTTTCAAGAAGGTTTTCAAGAAGGTTTTCAAGAAGAACGGGAAGATTGCAGAGAGGAACTTCTAGCACATTCAATAGAGAAGGCTTTACCACTTTCCGAGTTAGTTTAATATTTTTTTTAAATATTTTTTTTTTTAATTCATGTATTATTAATCGAGGCAAGGCTTTCCCCTTATTCCACAAAGCTTGCCCCTTATTCTAAGAATATTCGCTTTGGGTTTAAAATAGAAACTAATTTTTTTTTACCAAACCTACCCATGCCCCCTTCCTTATTTTTTTTTACCCTCCGCCCATGTTCTAATTTTTTTTTTTATCATCAACCCCGCCTCCCTACCCCCTAAAAAATATTAGAAATTAATTTAATTTAATTTTTTAAAACCCTCACCTTCCCCCTCCTCCAGGGCCCCTCGCTTGGGAGCCAAAGGGTGGCCCTCACGGCCGTCGTTGATGCCCGGCATCGAGCAGTCATGAGGGCCGCCCTTTGGCGCCCAAGCGGGCGGAGGTCCGCCGCTTGGGCGCCAAAGGCCGACCCTCACGGCCCCTGTCGATGCCCGGCATCGAGGGGGCCTTGAGGGCCGCCCTTTGGCGCCCAAGCAGGCGGAGCTCCGCCGCTTGGGCACCAAAGGGCGGCCCTCATGGCTGCCCTCGATGCCGGGCATCAACAGGGGGGCCTTGAGGGCCGCCCTTTGGCACCCAAGCAGGCGGAGCTCCACCGCTTGGGCGCCAAAGGCCGACCCTCACGGCCCCTGTCGATGTCCGACATCGAGGGGGCCTTGAGGGCCGCCCTTTGGCGCCCAAGCGACGGAGCTCCGGCCTCCTCTATTGAATGTGCTAGAAGTTCCTCTCTCGCTTGGGCGCCAAAGGGCGGCCCTCATGGCCGTCGTCGATGACCGTCATCGACGACGGCCATGAGGGCCGCCCTTTGGCTCCCAAGCGGGGGGCCCTGGAGGAGGGGGAAGGTGAGGGTTTTAAAAAAAATAAAAATAAATTAATTTCTAATATTTTTTAGGGGGTAGGGAGGCGGGGTTGATGATTAAAAAAAAATTAGAACATGGGCGGAGGGTAAAAAAAAAAAAGGAAGGGGGCATGGGTAGGTTTGGTAAAAAAAAATTAGTTTCTATTTTAAACCCAAAGCGAATATTCTTAGAATAAGGGGCAAGCTTTGTGGAATAAGGGGAAAGCCTTGCCTCGATTAATAATACATGAATTAAAAAAAAAACATTAAAAAATAATATTAAACTAACCCGGAAAGTGGTAGAGCCTCCTCTATTGAATGTGCTAGAAGTTCTTAGAACATGGGCGGAGGGTAAAAAAAAAAAAGGAAGGGGGCATGGGTAGGTTTGGTAAAAAAAAATTAGTTTCTATTTTAAACCCAAAGCGAATATTCTTAGAATAAGGGGCAAGCTTTGTGGAATAAGGGGAAAGCCTTGCCTCGATTAATAATACATGAATTAAAAAAAAAACATTAAAAAATAATATTAAACTAACCCGGAAAGTGGTAGAGCCTCCTCTATTGAATGTGCTAGAAGTTCCTCTCTCGCTTGGGCGCCAAAGGGCGGCCCTCACGGCCGCCGTCGATGCCCAGCATCGAGCAGCCGTGAGGGCCGCCCTTTGGCGCCCAAGCGGGCGGAGGTCCGCCGCTTGGGCGCCAAAGGCCGACCCTCACGGCCCCTGTCGATGCCCGGCATCGAGGGGGCCTTGAGGGCCGCCCTTTGGCGCCCAAGCGGCGGAGTGAGGGCCGCCCTTTGGCGCCCAAGCAGGCGGAGCTCCTTCGCTTGGGCGCCAAAGGGCGGCCCTCATGGCTGCCCTCGATGTCGGGCATCGACAGGGGGGCCTTGAGGGCCGCCCTTTGGCACCCAAGCAGGCGGAGCTCCGCCGCTTGGGCGCCAAAGGCCGACCCTCACGATCCCTGTTGATGCCCGACATCGAGGGGGGCCTTGAGGGCCGCCCTTTGGCGCCCAAGCGGCGGAGCTTCGCCCGCTTGGGTGCCAAAGGGTGGCCCTCACGGCCCCCGTCGATGCCCGACATCGACGACGACCATGAGGGCCGCCCTTTGGCGCCCAAGCGAGAGAGGAACTTCTAGCACATTCAATAGAGGAGGCTCTACCACTTTCCGGGTTAGTTTAATATTTTTTTTAAATGTTTTTTTTTTAATTCATGTATTATTAATCGAGGCAAGGCTTTCCCCTTATTCCACAAAGCTTGCCCCTTATTCTAAGAATATTCGCTTTGGGTTTAAAATAGAAACTAATTTTTTTTTACCAAACCTACCCATGCCCCCTTCCTTATTTTTTTTTACCCTCTGCCCATGTTCTAATTTTTTTTTATCATCAACCCCGCCTCCCTACCCCTAAAAAATATTAGAAATTAATTTAATTTTTTTTTTTTAAAACCCTCACCTTCCCCCTCCTCCAGGGCCCCCCGCTTGGGAGCCAAAGGGCGGCCCTCACGGCCGCCGTCGATGCTCGGCATCAAGCAGCCGTGAGGGCCGCCCCTCCGCCCGCTTGGGCGCCAAAGGCTGACCCTCACGGCCCCTGTCGATGCCCGACATCGAGGGGGCCTTGAGGGCCGCCCTTTGGCGCCCAAGCAGGCGGAGCTCCGTCGCTTAGGCGCCAAAGGGCGGCCCTCATGGCTGCCTTCGATGCCGGGCATTGACAGGGGGGCCTTGAGGGCCGCCCTTTGGCACCCAAGTAGGTGGAGCTCTGCCGCTTGGGCACCAAAGGCCGACCCTCACGGCCCCTGTTGATGCCCGACATCGAGGGGGCCTTGAGGGCTGCCCTTTGGTGCCCAAGCGACGGAGCTCCGCCTGCTTGGGTGCCAAAGGGTGGCCCTCACGGCCCCCGTCTATGCCCGGCATCGACGACGGCCATGAGGGCCGCCCTTTGGCGCCCAAGCGAGCGGAGCTCCGCTCGCTTGGGCGCCAAAGGGCGGCCCTCACGGCCCATCGAGGCATCGTCGATGGGCCGTGAGGGCCGCCCTTTGGCGCCCAAGCGGCGAAGCTCCGCCGCTTGGGCGCCAAAGGGCGGCCCTTATGGCCCCCTCGATGCCCGGCATCGAGGGGGCCGTAAGGGCCGCCCTTTGGCGCCCAAGTGGGCGGCCCGGGAGGAGGGGGAAGGGAAGAGTTATATTTTAATTTTTTTTAATTAATTCTAAATTTTTTTTGGTAGTTTAAATATTTGGTTTTTAATTTTTATTGTATTGTCTTTTAAAATTTTTTTTATATTGTTTTTTTAATTTTTATTAGTGGGGATAGTTTTAATTTTTTTTAAAACTTTTGAATTATATTGCTAGGTGGGAGGGTCATTTTTAATTTGTTTTTAAATATTTTATTATATTGTTAAGGGGTTAGGGGGTAGGAGGTTAGTTTTAAATTTCTTTTTTAAAATTTTTATTATATATTTATGTGGTAGGGGTAGGTGTAATTTTTATTTTAAAATTAATTATTATGCTCGTTAGAGGAGATCTGTTGTTGCTGAAACCAACGTTATTACTGAATCTGAGAGTGAAAATTCTGGTGGCAGTAGTGAAATCATTACTCCAGGTGCTGATTTAGAGAATGGCATTGCCAAGACAACACAAAATGCCATTCAAGATCGACTGCGGAGGGATAAGTTGGTTAACAATGGACATACATTTGAGTTGAATGTGAATCAACTTTATAAACCCACAGAAGGGAAAGATCACTTTAGAATTAGAAAACCACATCACTTGCATATTCACAACTTGAAAGCATTGATGAGGCACAATCCCTATGCACATGTTGTTGACTACCTAGTCTTTGTTGACTCGGAAGTTGTTCCTACTAGAGATGAATTTGATGAAACAAGATGTTTTCATTACAAATATTATGTTCTTGGAGGGAATCATTCTGCAGAGGCAAGAAGAGAGTTGATGCAAGAATATCCCAATAACCCTATTTTTGAAACAGTTAAATGCATCATTTATGTTGGTTTAACAGATGTTGAAGCAAAGTTGTTGGCATGGGATCATAACACAGATAGTGAATATAGGTTGACAATGACATTTGTTCAAAGGGTGAGATTTATACACAGTGAATTTGTGCAAATATGTGGTGGGGAAAAATCTAGAGTTGATGGAAGTTTTCGGAGACAATGTTGTATGGAAATAGGTCTCCCTATTAAAGATGATATTATGCTACAAAAAAGTTCCAGAGGAAGTGATTCATTCAGGCCTGTAGATGCCTATTTCCAATTGGCATTCAGAGTTGGGAAAACATGGGATTTGATTGATGACATATTTAGCTTGTGGGAGAATATTGGCATAAAAAACCAAAAAGTGAAAAAAGGTAGAGTTGTTCCATGGAGCGGTGGTAAGGCAGGTCCTGACGTCAAGAATCTTCCCGAAGACATGACTATTACACCTTGGAGAACAATGCAAGGTTTTAAGGATGAAACATTAATAGCTACGATACTATCACGGGTAAAGTCAGGTGAATTATCCATGGAGGAAATGTGCAGCGAACTTGAGAAGTAAGTTGAGCATTTTTTTGAGTTTAACATTTTTGTTATGTTCTAGGTATTCTATTATATTATTATATATGATTGTAAACATCATTTATTGTTTCATTGTCTAGTCACAAGGTCTACATGAAAATACAAGAGGAGATGGTTAAAATGTTGAGTGAGAAGAGTTGGGATGATGTCAAATGCAACTATCCAGACTCAAGCTCGATAGAAAGTTGACAACAATTTTTTGTTGCATTCAAGAAGGTATGTTGATCTATGATACATCCTATTTTATTTATTTTCTAATTCAATTCATTTCTATTTTATTACTTATAGAGATCATTTTCATTTGAAGATGCCAAAGAGGGGTGGAGCTGGAGTACCGCAGTCCTTCAAAATCCATATCCAAAGAGCCAAAATAGAACGACAAAGGAGACAATGTCTTGCAAATGTTGAACTTGATGATACACTTGATCATTATATTTGGAATGGGCTTGACACTGTGCAATATAGAGTCATTTTAGGTGACTGTGCAGACATTGCAAATCTTGTTCCTAAAAAGGAGTACGCACTAGTGATTGCAGATATCCCTCATGGATACAATATCCGAAACACTACTTATGATTGTGAGCCTTATACTTACCAATCATTCAGTAAAGTGGTTTCGGGATTTGTAGATGTCACAACATCACAACTATGGAGATTTGTTGTTTTCCATTCAGACACACAATTAGGGGGCTTGTTGACAGCCTTCAGGGGTAAAGGGAAAAAAAGGAAGCAACTTCATTGGTAATATATTTGCACTATATTATCAAAATTTTGAATTTATAAATCAATTATATTTATTGATAAGTTAATTAATTGTTTTATATTTTTGTTACAGGCAAAAGACTAATGTTCGTAGCTCAGGAAGCGAACCATTCCTGAGTGATGCTGAAAGCATACATGTTGCAACTTGGACACAGGAGGATGCTTATGAACCTCTTTTAATCAATGAAAAGAGAGGAGGAAAACATAGTCAGATATTGAGTTATAATGACGTGGTAAAAAAATTAACATATGAAGAAAGGGATTTGAAAGGAGTGACTGTAAACATCTATCAAAAGCCACAAGCGTTGATTAATTATCTCATAGATACATTTTCAAGAGAAGGAGATTGGGTTTTAGATTTGTTCTCGGGTTCAGGTAAAATTTCTCATATTACATATGAAATAATATATCAAGTTTTATTGTATGTTTTATCCTTCATTATTTTATTGTTTTAAAGTATGCTTCTTTATGCTATTTGACTTAACTTTAATTTTGTTTTTGGTGATTAGGTACAACAATAACATGCTCCTTACAGAAAGGAAGAAATTGCATATCGATTGATAATGATCCACTCCAATGCAATTACATAAAACAAAGAATTAAGGCTATTCAAGTTCTTCTAGATGAACTGCAAGAAGTTGGTTTGAAGAAATGAGAGTTTAGTGAAACACTTGTGGCAAAGATGTCAAAAGAGCCCCAACCCCCGTTAGGAGGGGTGTTTGGAAAGGATCACTTTGGGGATCTTGCAGACATAGAAGACCCAATGGAAGAGGACATTGATGTCCCTAAGGAAAGTCAAGCTCCAGAAAATTCCAATGTTGATGAAGAATTTGGCATGCATGATATTGTTGAATAGTTTCATATTTTGAAGAAAATGTTAATTTTGACAATTTTTGACAGTTTTTTGATCAGATATATTAGTAATGTTTTGACTTTCAGACTTTATTTTAGAAATAAAATTTCTAAATATAATGTTTTTAATATGTTTTTTACAAATAATTTGTATATTTTTTCTTGAATTTATGTGAGTCGTCACTTTTCGATAACTAATATGAAATATGATCATTTTTAGAGAAAAATTCTCTGAAAATTCATTGAAAATGGTTTTAAATGTCTTTATTTTTTGGAATTGTTTACAATTTTGTCAATAAAAATGTATTATTTTGTCCATAAAAATGTCTTATTTTATAGAAAAAATCATAAAATGTATATGTTTTTAATTATAAATTGCTTAAAAATGTATGTTATTTTGTTAAATTTCAAAAAACACACTTTAAAATAGAAATTAAAAATATTTTACAACAAAGATAATTCAAAGGCCCCCCAAAATGTCTCAAAATGAAAATGTGTGATACTGGCATCAACCATTTTTGAAACGGGGGTTAAAATAGCTACTAAAATTAGGAGAGAGAAAAACGAGAACTGTGTCGAGTTCTCGTTTCATAGTATAAGTGGTTTCATTCATCTATTATTGATTCAAATAGGAATGCCAATTGAAATAGTGGATTGGATAATGGGATGCATTCAATCAACTTCGTTTGCAGTCTTAATAAATGGTTCACCTTCCCAATTCTTCAGACCTTCCCGGGGTTTAAGACAAAGTTGTCCTCTGTCTCCCTTCCCGTTCCTTCTAGTAGCAGATGCTCTAAGTCGTCTAATACATAGAGCAAAGGAGGAAGGAGTGATCAAGGGTGTTAGGATATCCAATTCAGTGGTTTTAACACACACTCTGTTCGTGGTCGATGTGCTTCTGTTTGGAGAAGGCGCTCATGGCAATGTGCAAGCTTTTGCAGAGATTTTGGATTCTTACAAAAAGGCCACAGGAATGGTCATAAAAACTGAAAAGTCAAGCCTAGCTTACAACAACCTATCAAAAGAACTTGTACATAGGATAGAGGAGTCATTCTCCTACCCTTTAATCCCTATCTCAAAAGGCTTCAAATATCTACGTTTTTTCCTCAAACCAAACACTTATGATTTCCAGGATTAGTTGTGTCTATATAAGAAAATAGAATCAAGAATCACACACTGGGCTAACCGTTTCCTCTCCAGAGGAGGTAGATTAGTATTGCTCAAAGCAGTACTCCAGAGCATCCCAGTTTATTGGGCATCTATGCATACATCCCAAAAGGTATCCTGGTCAAAATAAGGAAAAAATGTTTTTCTTTCCTCTGGACGGCGAGTAAACATTTAGAGGGCATCCCACTGGTCAAATGGTCTACACTAACTCTGCCAAAATATTTGGGTGGATGGGAATCAAGAACCCAGATCTATTCTTCAAATCACTGGAAACAAAGACGCTATGGAGGTTAATAGAATCCCCAAACTCCATGTGGGGAAGAACAATGATCTCGAAATATTGCCAAACATCCTCAATCGTGGAATGGTTCAGACAACCAAATAAAAGCTACAAAAAAAGCTCCATCGGTTGGAAGGCCCTTGCTCTCGCTTTCCCACTAATTGGAAACTGAACTACCTGGAGAATAGGAGATGGCAGAAGCATTTGCATAGGAGAAGACCCGTGGACAGGAGCAGGGGAAGATTACAAGATCCCAGTCGATCTAATCTCGGATCTTAGAGCCAGGAATATTGTAACATTGGCAGATTCACAAATACATCAATCATAGGCAAGAGGCAGAGCAAGTTGGAAATCAACATAGTTTTTAGGATTAACAGGAGTCAAAGCTGAAGCCTGGAACTGCTTCCTATCCAATCTTGTCAATTGCTTCATTCATCTGGAAGAAGGGGAACCTGACAAACTAATCCGGTCCAGAAACAACAAGGATGGCATCTACTCTGCAAAACTTGGTTACAAGACCTCTATTAGCTCTTTTGTGACAGGTGAACAACGCTGGTGGTGGAAAAAAATTTGGACCATCCCAGGTCCACTGAAAACCTTAATAACCCCGTGGCTGGCCTTGAGCAATAAATTATTAACATGGGAAAACTTAAGGAAACGAGGTTTTCAAGGACCCGGTGTTTGCGTGCTTTGCAATTGTGCAGAAGAATCGATTTCACATATGTTTTGTTGTTGTCCATATGCAGGATACATCTAGGAGAAGGCTTCAGAAAGTTTAAACTTAATGAAACCGAGCCCTGAGTCGTCGCTGGAACAAAATGTTTCAGTTTGGTGGAAAGAAACCAGGGTATGTAATTTTGAAGCCTTCCCTGCTTTATTTGTTTACAACATCTGGGAAGTGAGAAATAAGGCGATTTTTCTCAACAACAAGATCCCTCTAGATGTAACTATAATTGTTCTTATGCAGAAAGTCAAAGAACATCGTTCTGAGCCTACTGTGAACTCTTGAAGAATCATCACAAGCCCATCAATCAACAAAGAAATGTTGTGGGCCATTTTTGATGGTGCTAGTTAGGGCGATCCACCACTTGGTGGAGCTGGAGGAATTATGCATCTCACATAAGACAAAAAGTGGCTCATAAAATTTGCTCAAGGACGAGCTTCAAACAACAAACCAGAACTTTCGACTCTATGGATAGTTCTAAGGGTGGCTTTCTTAAAACAGGTGAAAAATTTGTAGCTATTCAAAGAATCAAAGATGGTTATAGAATGGGCAAATGACAGAATTCAGATCAATGCTCCTCATCTCCAACATTTGTTGAATTCAATCAAAGAACTCATAGCCACCTTCGATCAAATTTCCTTTGCTCATGTGTACAGAGAACTGAACATGGAAGCAAATAAGTTGTCAAAAATGGCACTTGCCCTTCCTCCGTGCCTAATAGAGGTGGAAGGACAGAATAATGATTAGATAGAGGAACATTATATGATAATGTAAAAATAAGTTTTTGTAAAACTTTGAGGCCATAATGGAAAGTTTTCTTGTATGTTTGAAAATATGAAGCATTTTTGAAGCCTTCAAGGCTAAACTAGTTGGATGTAAGATCCATGTGAGTATATGCTCTTATGAAGCATTTTTTAAGCCTTCAAGGCCAATCTATTTTGATGTAAGCTCCAAGTGAGCAGTTCAAGTTTATTTCATAAGAATAAAAAGATTTTGTCCAATGGAATATATATCTATCTATCTATATATATATATAATTGTCCACACATTGCGTATATTACAATTTAATGGCCAGTGGAATTTAAAATGGGTTTATGAATCAATAATGATTTTTATGGTTAGAAATACTATAGATTGATTATGAACTATAGTATTTATAATGAAAATAATATATGCTCTATAAGATTTTTTTTTGGATTAGCAATAGATTTTTTTTACCTACTTAATATCATTCCTATTTTGAGTGTAATGTGAAAATAATAAACTAGATGTATTAATAAACAATGTAGAAACCCTTTTTAGCCTAAATCCAATCTAAATAATTGCAACAAAAATTATAATTATATTAAAATAGTAAATAATTTTTACATGGTTTAGAGTCTTAGACTATAACATATTTAATTATATTAAAAGTAAAAAATTTACAGGATGTTCCAACTATTTTTATGAGCAATCATTCCTATTTTGAGTGTAATGTGAAAATAATAAACTAGATGTATTAATAAACAATGTAGAAACCCTTTTTAGCCTAAATCCAATCTAAATAATTGCAACAAAAATTATAATTATATTAAAATAGTAAATAATTTTTACATGGTTTAGAGTCTTAGACTGTAACATATTTAATTATATTAAAAGTAAAAAATTTACAGGATGTTCCAACTATTTTTATGAGCAAAAAAGGTTTGGTTGAGAAAAACAATGCTTCTAACCATTTAAGGAGTTTCTTTTTATCTTTAACCTTACATGATGGTATTTTTTTTTTGACTTGTTGAGACTTTGAGAATGATTTGTCTTATTAGATTAACTATTTTTAAATCTCTCTCTTGAATCTTTATTTCCAATCATGGAATACTTTTATTATTCTATATATTTAGAAATTATATATTTATTTATTAGTTCTTAGTTTTTAGAAATTATATATTTATTTAGTTCTTAATTTTAATAATATGAAATTTTTTTGATGCAATATTTAAATTCTACACATTAGATTGACTATTGCCTAAATACGAGCTTTTCTTTCTTATTCTCTTAATTATTTGCAAATCATTTGATGCTCCTTCATGGGATTGTGTTTAAGGTTAATTCCCTTGCCTATTTTTTTCCAATCATTTTCATGGGGAAAGACACGACATAATTCCCTACAAAATCTATACCCAAAATGTAGTATTTCATAGTTTGATGGTTGATCCCATTGCATTCCATCACATTCAAGGATGGCCTTATTTGGCAATCATGTACTCCGATCCAGTTTAATACACGTCCTTGCACATAAAAATGTCCTCTACCTTACATATATTAAATACAATAAACTTATCCATGGAGTTGCTAATTTTCTCTAATGTTCTATTCCTAGAAGTGAATGGATGGATTTCAAAGTCTTACCAATATGAGGGTTGAGGACACTATCATGGACTGGTTGAATGTTAAATTTTCAGAATTTACTTCAATCTGATCTAGGATCTTAACTGAGATAACAACATGTACAACAAATCTACAGCATATCAATCATGGACACAATAATGCAAACACACTAGAGACACAGAGTTTACTTGGGGAAAACCATAAAGGTGAAAAAACCCAATAACTTCCTCAAAGATAGATAGAGCAATGATACAACCATAATACAAGAGATAGTCTTCTCCTAGCAGCAGAGCCTCCTTCTCCACAAGTTCGCCACTCTCCAAAGTGTGAGTGAGAGAATAGAATGTGTAAAATGAGAGAGACACACTCTCTATTTATACACTAACTTGACTTAACCTTTACTCAACTAGGTCGGCCTCAACTTAACCACTTAACATAATGTTGACTGGGCCGACCCCCACTAGGGTGGTCTAATAACCCTTTGACCCACATGGCTGACCCCCAATAGGGTGGTCTAATAACCCTTTGACCCACATGACTTATACAGGGCCGACCCCAACAATGTGGTCTAATAATCCATCAAGTATAAGTTACGACATTAACAATATAAATGACGACACTTCTGTATAGAGGAATAATAACATCTCTATAGGAATACAATATACATATATGTGAAATACATTCCGAAGTTACATATACATCAACATTGAATATAAAAAACAAAGGAGTCAAGAAGAGGCCAACTCTACCTCCAAGGTTTTTCTTCCTTTGCTATTTCTTATCTTCAATCTCTTCAAAATGAACAAAAAAAAAAAGGCACAAAATCTTACCAAGCAATTTGTTAACCAATAGTCATTAATCTAGGTCATAAAAGGATTGCAATTTAACTATACTTGTTGAAGCAATTTTTTTTTTTTAAGGCTTTCTTGATGTCATTCACTTACTTTGTTGAGAATTATAGAACTAAAGTAGAATCTTCCTTCATGGAAGAAGCACTATAATTAAGGGCCACCATATTTTACCACATCCTTAAACACACTCCCTATAGAAAGATAGGTATTCATGCATGGAGAACTTGATTGATGCATCCATCTCATTTCAATGAGAATAAAAAAGCTAAAATGATGGAGTTAAATGGCTACTGGGCCCAATAACAACTATTAAGCCCATGATTCATGAAAAATAACTTGGATCAACAAAAGCATTTACCTTCATTGCCATATAGACAAACTTCATATAAGCCATTCACAATGGACACGAGGACATGAACATGAGCAAATGCACTAACAAAGGGACACCTAATAAAGTAAAAAAAAACTTTAATCCATTTAATCTTTTATTAATAATTATAAATATTAATTACTATTATAATGGTACAACATTTTTCTAATATAAAATTATATAACTTAAGCATTTGGTGCTTTCTACTATAAAGTAACTCAATATTATAAGATTGTTATAGTTTTTTATAAGGAAATGAATAATATTATTTTTATAGATATTTTGAGAGAATTTAAATTGTGAACCAAAAGTAAATTAAGTATGTGATAAAGTAACTAATACGGACTGAGATTTTACTTTTTCCAAAGAAACTGAGATTTTGCTTATGCGAAAGGATGTGTAATTCATAGCTCACAGCGATGATCTTCAACACGCATGGAAGTTGATTTACTGCTAATGTTGGAATTGACCTATATTCAAATAGGCATATACCACCAATATCTCAATGTGTACATTGGTAAGCGTTTTTCTTATTAACTTTTTGAAATTTCGGAGGAACTACCCAATCATCCCCTTTGAGCTCCGTCAAAGGAGCCTGATCAGACTCAGAATACAAAATGCCGGCCGGCCAGGGTCAGCCTTGAATTTGAGTTCAGACTCCCAGGGTCGGCCAGGGTCAGCCTTGAATTTGAATTTGAGCATACAAACCGCCGGCCGGCCAGGGTCAGCCTTGAATTTGAATTTGAGCTCAGTTGATCAGACTCAGAATACAAACCGCGGGCCAGGGTCAGCCTTGAATTTGAGCTAGGGTCAACCTTGAATTTGAATTGAGCTCAGTTGATCAGACTCAGAATACAAACCGCGGGCCAGGGTCAGCCTTGAATTTGAGCTAGGGTCAACCTTGAATTTGAATTTGAGCTCAGTTGATCAGACTCAGAATACAAACCGCAGGCCAGGGTCAGCCTTGAATTTGAGCAGACTCAGAATACAAACCGCGGGCCAGGGTCAGCCTTGAATTTGAGCTCAGACTCAGAAACCGCGGGCCATTGAATTTGAATGTGAGCTCAGTTGATCAGACTCAGAATACAAACCGCAGGCCAAGGTCAGCCTTGAATTTGAGCTCAGACTCAGAATACAAACCGCGGGCCAGGGTCAGCCTTGCGTTTTCATCCTGTTTGACAGGATTTGAACCCTGGTCTCTGACAAATGAACCATCTGGACCAGCCATTGAGTCCTGAGCCTCAGCCGCTATTAACTTCTTGAAATTATGAAACCTATAGTTAAAAGAATTCAATCATATGCGGCATACACTAAAATAGTAAAAACGCTTTATAAGCATGGCCAATACTAAATCAGAGAGGGTTTTACCATTCATAATATTTTCATCTTTTGTGAAATTACTAAAATTTTAAATACAATAGGTTGGTTGACTTTGATCAACCTAACCGACTTCTGAAATATGATACAAATATTATTTTTAAGGAAAATTGGATTGGATCTGAAACTTCAGTCTGTCATAGCTGCTTAGTTTACTTCTCTAGCTTGCTCTTGAGCACGCCTTCTGAGATCCTCAAATGTTCGCATGCTCTCTGCATCAAAACCTCCAGCAAACTGCACATAACATGTAAGTACTATGAAATTCCCAAAGAACTAAAGTTGTTAAAGATATATATGAGACTGGAGTATCTGAAATACAATTCCAAAAGTTTGATTTTTTTTAGGAATTCAGACCTGCTGCTCACCAGTTCATTCAAAGAAAGAAGTACAGCATACAGGATGCAATTTCTCACCTGGTGAACGCGAAAGGCGAAACGAACTCCTTGCAGAAGTAGAAACTCTCTAACTGGTTCGTTTTCCGAAATATTTGCAATATCATCTAGCTCTAACGCCACACGTTCCATGTACTTTTTTGCTAGTTGAACACAAGCAAATTTAATCTGCACATTATAAACAATTCATAACACCAAGAACAACTTTCAGAATTAACTGTGGAACCCACATGATTGGTGAGTTTTTATACAATAAAAGTTAAACACATCTTTTCTTTGGCATGGCATACATGGTATTCATATGGTTTGCATTATAAGTTCAATATGCTACTTAAAAATTTAATCTCTACTTTTTATGTGTCTATTAATTACCATTCAACTATAAGTTAATGTTTACAAATATTATAATAAATAGTTAGTCTATCATAATTAGTAGTGAATTTGTAAGGTAGTGATTTAGTGCTGTGAATTGCGAGTAGGAGGTCACCCTGGGTATCATCCTCGAAATGATAAATGCCCGCTCCTTGTGATGTGCATTTCCTAGGAAAAAAAGTAGTTAATCTATCAAAATTAAATATTATTCATAATAAGTAGTTAATTTGTAATGATCAGTTATATGCACATTTATCGGAATTACAACCACTGGGCTGAAAAGCTATCAAAGCTGGGTATTGGGTCTCAAGAAGGTTTGCCCTAGATGTGTCCCGATTCTAGGACACATGTCCTGTGTAAAAGCAGCCCACAGATCACTTAAAACGAAATTTCTCATTCTCATGTCACTTTTCCAGCCAATGTTCAGCTCTCAAACAGTTTTTTTTTGCAGCTGAAGGGTAATGTAAAGTTTGGAAGGGATTCTAAGTGATTTGAAGGTGGATATAGCTACTAGACTTGAGAAATTTTCCAACAGCAGCAGTGTTATTCACTCATTCCCAAGAAATCATGGCTCAGTCAGCAAGGACAGCTGGTAGAGGGAAAAAGAAAGGGAAGAATGTCCCTGCTGGTGTCTCCTCTTCTCCTTCAACTCCAAGTCCATCCGTCTCTCATTTGCTAGTGCTTCATCTGTTGCTAGTGGAGCTGTTAATGCAGCAAATAATCCTGATTTTGCAAGACTGCTAAGGCCCAAGAGAAGAAATACCCCTTGTGGAAGTATGTAACAAGGAAACAAGGGCTTGGGGCAAAGCTGGTTGGGGGAGGGAATGTGCTTCGGACTTGTAATTTTTCCAAGATTGAGTTCAAGAGAACCTACTACTGGGTTAAGGGCCATTTGTTGGGCCTTCCTTGTGGGCTTGGAGCATGTAAAGCAATAACTCTTACCCAACAAAGGGAGATGGAAAAAGAGGATGCAGTTGGCTTGGGGAAGGAGGCAGCAACAAGTAGGAAACACAAAAATGTGTTAAAGTTAGTGCAGCTGCGAGACCTATTCTCAGAGAGGATGGTACCCTAGTCACTTAACAAGGGTTCCTGGTCAGTTAATCAGGTAGAGTAAGTCCCTAGAAGGTACCCTAGGGCCCCCATCTGTCTCCTGGGGTTCTTGGTCGAGGACCAAGCAGGTTGATGCCATGGCACCATGGCAAAGTCCCTAGCATGTGGCTAGGTCCCCTATTTGTCTCTAGGATATTCTGGTCTGGAACTAGACAGGTTCTTGGTCATGAGGACCAAGCAGATCCTGCAGGTTGAGACAAAGACCTCCTAGTCTGGGACTGGGCAGATTCTTGGTCACGAGGACCAAGTAAGTCCTGCAGGTGGTTGATTCATGGTGTCTTCCCAAAAGGGACCAGTGTTCTTGAAAGCGGTGGATGCTCTTGGGAAATACAAGGATGTGCAATATATGGGTGAGTTGTTCATCAAAGTCATTGAAAATGTAGGTGTTGGTTCTTGTGTACAATCATCACCGATAATGCACTTGTTTGCAAGGCTACTAGCATGATTGTGGAAACTAAATATCCACAGGTATTTTGGACTCCTTGCATTGTTCATTCTTTGAATTTAGCACTCAAATCTATTGCTTCAGATGCGACATTGACTGGCAATCTTATTGATGATGCACGCCATATCCACAATTTTGTACAAAACCACACCAATGCCCATCACCGATAATGCACCTGTTTGCAAGGCTACTAGCATGATTGTGGAAACTGAATATCCACAGGTATTTTGGGCTCCTTGCAGTGTTCATTCTTTGAATTTAGCACTCAAATCTATTGCTTCAGATGCGACATTGACTGGCAATCTTATTGATGATGCACGCCATATCCACAATTTTGTACAAAACCACACCAATGCCCTCACAATCTACAAATAGCACACAAATCAATCGTCGTTGAAGTTTATGGATACTCAATTTGCTTCGTCATTTATCATGCTTAAGAGGTTGAGGGAGGTCAAAACCACTCTTGGGTCCATGCTTATTTGTAAGATCCCTTGCTAAGTCTATAGCAATTTCTGCGTCAAACTGCTTGTATTCTTTGGTGATAGATTTCGTCAAACACTTTACTGTCAATATCCTGAATATGGGTTTAACTGGTCATGTAGATGTTCAGTGCTGATTTTGTTTGTTCTATTCTTTAAGTGAGTTCATTTACATATGGCAGGGACTTCTTTGCATGCTCAGATCTATGGGAAAACTCACCACCCTACTAACACAACCCTTCCAATATATGCAATGATAAACAGACCATATAGAACAAGCATATAATAACCTTCACTAAATCTGATTTAATTACAAATCATTAATCTGAAGATAACAACAACTTACAAGCCTTTATGGAGCTGTAGTGTCCTCTTTGGTTGAATACAGAAAGGAACAAATGGACATAAGAGAATGACCCCAAACAAATATACCACAGCGTGTACTAAATCCTGTAGGTGCCAATTTAATTTGCAGACCACTGTTTTCTGTAGCATCTCCTTTATATCTCGCTCATAATGAAGTGCAAGATCATGGACGAGGAAAGGAGAAGCATAAATACATTCAACAGTGAAAGATTGACTCCCTAAGCCACACAAATCAGATCAACATCCTCAATCTGATGCCAAACCCCTCAGGGTATTATCTCAGCCAAAATGAAGGTATATGCTCTTCAAATATAAATCTCAACAAAGAATATCAGCATCCCTCTTCACAAAAAGGTGGAGCAACAACAAGAGGAAATAAATGATAATCCCCAGCTCCTCCCTTTTCTCACTTAGAGGTGAAGATGATGGTCACTTCAACTCTGTTCAACAGCAGCAAAGGAAATAAAGCAAGTGTGTCCCCTTAAGAACTGTCCACTATCTCCAGCTATGTGGTTTGCCCTCAGAGACTGATTGCTATATAAATCTGAGTGCGCCCTTCTGGTAGCAAGGTCTGGGAGATGTTTGAATATGAAGTTCCTCCCTCAATTGATGCGCCCCCTTCACAAAAATGATCAGACCTCCTCACTGGGTGCGCCCTCTCTCTTCCAAGGCCTAAAAACCACAAACTCTTCAAATCTGAAAACAACCACTTGATAATATTTGACGGCAATGAAGATCATATGAGAAATCGGACTGATATCTCTTCATAAGATAGCTAGGGTGGATAGTTTCACCACCGAAACTATTTTCCTCTCTCTAAGGGTTTTCTCCAAGAGAAAACAAGCTCAAGAGCTCTCCAAGATTTCGAAAATGTAAAATACATGAATGAGTGAGAATGAGCTCTCTTTCTCTTTTTATAATTCTTTATTCACCCTTAAGACCCTTCAACTTTATTTTTCCCCTTTCCTCATTTATTTAATGTGAAATGGATTTTTAATGAGAAAGTGACTTTTGCATCTTTTATTCTTAATTTAACCCTCTTAGGTCCAATTTTCCCCTTTTTCGCCCATTTTAACTAAAGTGACTTTTATAAAGCCACTTTATGAATTAATTATTAAGTGTCACTTTATGAAGTACCTTTGGGCTTAGGTGGCATTGAATAATTCATTAATTCCCTACTTTGCCGACTATAGCCTACGGGAACTGGATAGGGTAATAAGTCGTCCATGTGGTGGTCATCCAGAAAGGGAAATGACATTATTTTAGAGTTTTGGTCTTTTTGGAGAAAGAGAGATCAAATTGCTTCAAAAAAGGTCAAGGACACATTGTTAGATGATGGTTGGTGGGAGAGGGTAGATCTTACCATTAATATCATGGATGCAACCATTTCTTTGTTGTGGTTTGCAGACATGGACCAGCGGATCTTAGGAGATGTTTATGAGGGGTGGGATTCCATGATTGAGTCTTTGAAGACCATTATTTTACAAAATGAGTGCCTTGAGTATGGACATCAACATACAACTTATTCATCACCATACATGATATTCTTATCACCATATGGAATAAGAATTGTACACCTTTGCATTGCTTGGCCCACTCATTGAGCCCTAGGTTTTATAGTCTTGAATGGCTCAATGGTGGGCCCTCATGCAGATTCCCTCCTCACTTGGATGGATATATTTCAAAGGGGAGGAAGGCAGCATTTAGATGGATATGTGCTTAGAGACAAGGGGGTTACGAAGCCATGTGCTTGGTGGGCAACACATGGGGAAGCATGCCCTATTCTACAGTAGTTTGCCTTGAGGGTCCTCTATCAAGTTACTTCATCTTCTTGTTGTGAGAGGAATTGGAGCACATATGAGAACATGTACAATTTGAAAAGAAAAGGCTTGAGCAATCCAGGGCAGAGACAATGGTGTATGTGCATACCAACCTTCGTCTTATTTACAGGTAGAGGGAGGAGTGGCTAAAGGGAAAGACAAAGATGTAGGATGTGTTTCCTGATGATATGGATTTGGACAACACTGTTGAGTTGGCGTTAGCCAATATGGATCTTAATGATCCAGTGCTAGAGCTGGTCAGTTTTGATGATGGTAATCCTCTTGAGGGGTCATCCTCCACATCAACATATGTAGATCTTGGATTGGGAATAGAGGAGGAGGACGATGATGATGATGGATGAGAGCAATGGCAATGGTGCTCATTTTGTTGATTCCGACATGGAGGAGGACTATTGAGTCATTGACATATGAGATTCTTCTATCTTGATTTACCCTATTTTGTATTTTCCAGTGGCATTCCCACATCTATGTAATCAGTAATACATTTTGATTTTGATGACTTATTAAGAAATCTCCAATTGGCAATTTATGGTCCTAACTTCTAATTTTATGAGTCTATGAATTTGTAATGTGTATTGAGTATTTGTAAATGTTCTAGTTTCTAAAAAATTTGAATGTATATGTTTATATTTTCATTGAATGTATATGTTTATATTTTAATTTTTGTAATATATATATATATATATATAATGTGTCCCCTGTGTCATGTTTCCCTGGTTGTCGTGTCCCGTGCCCGATGTTTGTATCCACATGTCCTCCATGTCCCATGTCATTGTGTCATGTGACTTAGTTTATAAATTATGTAAACTGGGAACCTTGTGGTGGCATGTTGAATTATATCAATTTTTCCTTTTTATTGTTTTATTTTGATGCTTTTAATAAGCTTTGAAAAAATTTAACTCTCACTTTCTTTTATTAACTCACTGTTGCCAACTAAGTTGTACTTGGTTGGATTATCAAACGAGCGGGCAGAGTGGAACATGATACTTGTTCACATTTTGTGATTTGATATCTAGCTGGCCTTTTAAAGGCCCCGTTTTTAACTTTTTCCACATGTCCATGGCCCTGCAGGGTTTGTAATAAAACGTACTAGCATGGTGTTTTGTAAAAGACTTGATTCCCTAGGACTTTTTGGCCAAGTCAGGTATTCCAAGGAGTTTTTTCACCTATCTATTATGTCTTGCATTAGTGCATAACATAATTAATTGGTTTTTCTCCTGCTCCTCCAAAGTTGGAATGCCTAGGGAGGCTGACGGGTCTTAGGGGATTGTTAAAGTCTATGGGTCAATGTATATGAACATGCTAGGCGTTAATTTTGAGTCATATGGACATGTCCTAAGTCCCCCTAGGTTGTTTTTTAATTTTCGGCAAAGTTCAATTTTTCCGTAAATTGGGCCATTTTTTAATGGTTCAATTAAAAAAATTTGTAATTGGCCTATAAGGGGCATCTGGAGGTATTTTTTGCCTTAGGAGTGCTCGTTTTCTAACTCAGAGCACCCCCTTAACCCCTAAACCCACTTTTCCTAATGTTTGGGTGCTTCAATTTTTTCCTATGGCCAAAAAAACCAAAAAAGTCAAAAAAGTCATGAAAAATCAAAAAATTGAAAAAATGACTTAAAAAATAAAAAAGATTTTGGAGTAATTGAAGGTCAGTTTTGGATTAGCACTCATCTAGGAGTGATTTGGGCTGATTGTAAGCTATTTGGGCAGCCCCAAATGAGGAGAAGATCATGCCCATGTATGAGGGGCGCATTCACCATGAGAGAGGGGCGCATTTATTGAGTGGGCAGCCCACGAGTTAAGGATATAGCAGCACATTATGTGCTGCCATGTTAGCACCATACATGCTGGTTTATGGCAGCTTGTAAGGTGGGAGGGCAGCCCCTATCTCTCCATGTTTCGTGCCACCACTCCCCCATTTCCTCTCCTTGACATGGGTGCACTCCCCTTAGCCATTCTCTATATATTGAAGTGCTCTCTCCATTGTTGAAAGAGAGTTGGAGTTGGATAGCAAGGAACTTATCATTGTAATACTTTTGGTTTTTCTTGATTAATAAAAGGCTTTTGAGGTCACTTATGGTGTTGGGCTTTCTGAGTGGATGAATGTCTTGTTTCAAATGAGGTAACTTGTATTGATGCATTTTGTTTCTTTAAGATCAAGTATAGCTTAGGGAAAGATCAGTATTGGTTTATGAGGAAAGTTCAAGTAGTTTGTTTATTGCTTAGTCTTTCATTTTATGCTTTAGTAGAGATCAGATTTAAATATATCATTTGTTTATGAATATTTTCTTCAAATTTCTACTATGTGTTTTATCTACATTTGATCTTTTTGTTGCAAGTTGTGGTGTTTTTACATGTTGTCTCAGGCGGATAGGTTGGAGAACTTGTTTGTGTCTTCTATTTATCTAATCTTTTATGCAAATACAGTCCCTCAGCTCACCACCGGAAAGGATCTCCAAAGTTTCGGTTTTATTCAACAAAAAATTGCTCCATCTCTCTCTCCCTTCTATTTCAAAAAAAGTTTGCTCTGGTTACTGGTTACATAAGAAAAGTATTTTCTGATTTATATACCATCGTTAGCATTCAAAATAGATCAGGATCTACTTTCAAAAGAGTCTAGTCTAGTGGTTTGTTAAAGCTCTCATTTTTAACTGATTAGATCTTTACTTCTTTTAAAACTTACAAAAAATTGTTAAATTTTTCAAAGTTTTGTTGAGTTGTTGCAGTTCTGATTTTAAAAGTATATTTGGCTGTCCAAGAGCATGTAATTTGCAGCTCATAAAGCTTGCAAAGACCCCAAGCAAACAAGCATTACTGTTTGTTTTACTTGGTTAAATTTTGCAATTTTTACTTAGATTTTCACTTATAAATTTTTGGGTTTTTTAGGAGGTGTTCCAAAGACACTCTTAAAGTGTTTTTGGGCATCTTATACTAATAATTGCTTGCTGGTTTGCAGCAAAATACGAACAGGTAGGAGGAGGTGCTGCCAAAATTTTCAGGATCCAGGCAATCCGGAGGACTAAAATTCATATTTTTGTAAAACCGGTTAATTTTCCCTCAAAATTGTAAGCCACCAAGTCACTTTAAGTAGACTGGGGTACTTCTCAGATCATTGTAAAAGATTATTAAACGAGAGCAAGTGGGCTAGCCAGCGCCCACACCCCATCCCCCCAGGGTTGGCCTATGTCGTCTCTTTTCATGGTGTGATTTTTTAGAGTAGTTTACTTCTTTTATTTTCGGCATTAAATAAAATTAACTAGGGTTTAAAATCAACCTTGTTGGTCCGTTCCACTGGCGGGCCACAAGTTCACTCAAAACCTACTTTTTTCCATTTTTTTTACAAACTCAAAACGCCCCCCCTTGTTTTCCCGAAGTAGGGTTTCTGTATAAGGGCTTGCCCGAATACATGCCTGAAAATAGACTCCTGGGGTTTAAAAAGATAAAATTTTGGTTCTTAAAATTTTTCTAAAAATACCAAGATCTTCTCCCGTATGCTCTGTGGCCGACTTGCAGCTCAGTCTGATCCAGCTGATACACATCAGAAAGGGGGAGATGACTTGTAATAGGAACTAACACCACCCCAAATAAAAAACCCTTTATGTGAAAATCCGGCACATCACGAATATTTTGTCGTCGTGGGGAAATTTCTCAGAAGGCTTGGGACAACACTGAGTAGTGACCTCTTGGAAACCATTAGGCTTGCCCCCGTTGGTATAGCATCTGAACACCTCCTCGAGACTTCGATTCAGCCCAAGCCTGAGAGGGAAGCCACGCTTCAAAATTTCGGACATGTTCCCCCGTACCTTGCGTATATTGGGAACCCACCTGCCATAATAAAAAGATCACCATCACATTAATTTTAAAATAAACCAAGAACACTCGCACAACATCTACTTTTTCTGCTTATGCATTTGTTTATTGACTCCATTATAAGGCACTGGTCTTGTTTAATGTTATTTCATATTATTGACGAATGTGCAAATAAATGATGATTATATTGAATGGGAGTAAATGATGAATGATTGTTTTATTTCACAAAAGTATATGCTGTTTATTCTTGGTTACCAAAAATATTTTCCTAACTCCTAGATTAGACGCCTTAGTTTTTTTCTTTTCATTTTTAGGGTCCACCCCCCTTGGCTTCGCTAGGAAAGCCTAGATGGAGGAGTCGAGTCCCAAGTGACAGCACTTGACTCTGACTTGCCCCCAAGGCCACACTAGCAGCTTGAAGACTTCTGCTGCGTTTTCCCTAGGTGTAGAACCAGGCGGCAACATTTTGGCGCCGTTACCGGGGATAAGTCTTTTTATTCCCGGAATACGACTTTTGAGTTTTCCTTCTTGTTTTTGCTTTGTTTGATGAATCTTTAGATTAGATTTTTAATTTTTCATCTGGCGACTCCACTAACCTTTTTTCCTTTTATAAATTTTCAAAGAAAAGCAAAAAGATAGAATTCTTTGTGAGATTGTTTTATATGTATATTTTTATTCTCACATGGCGACTCCATTGAAGGGATAAAACCCTTTGTTTCTCATATAGTTTGTTGAGACTGCTTGTGTGTAGATGAGTCCATCCATTACAGTAAAATCTATAAAGACTCACCTGTTGACAACTCCACTGATTCAGTACCAGATATATCCCATGGTCATTGCAAATGCAGGCTATTGATCTTTGAAAATGGATGATAAAGAGTCTAGTGAGCAAATTTCCGATGCACATCCTCCCATTGACTTCTCAGACATCCCTGGTTTCCCTAATTATCATGATGGTGAAGATGTATCTGATTATCTACCGGTCTTTTGGGGAGATGATGATGATGTAGAAACCCGGCATGTCTTTTCTTTTCTTAAAGTTGTGGCTAACTTCAAACTCTTATATGAAGATAACATAATGGAGATGTTTGTTAGTACATTACAGGGACCTGTTTATCAATGGTATTTTAAAGAGCTTCCAAATAAATGTATTAACTCTCTTTCGAGTCTCCTTAGAATATTTATAAGGCAATGGCATAATAAAGGAGCTAGTAGGAGCACTTGGACAGGATCCTTAGAAGGTACTTTCTCTTGTTCATACCTTGGATTGAGTATCATAAGGAAGAACCCAACTTTCCTCGTATCATCATGACAGAGAATAATAAATATTGGGAGGTGCCTCTAAGTTATATCAATCGTGTTGATCTCCCTATAGCACAGTCTGGCTTTAAAAATGAGATTCAGCATGACCCTATCGAAGAGTTCCATGAAGCACCCTTAACTGAAGATTTTGTTGATAACCATCCTCTTGTCACCATAGCTGAAAACATTGAAAATATGGAGTGTTCTCAAATCTACGATGATGATCACATGTGTGTTTCAGATTTGCCTAAAGAGGAAGCCATTATAGAAGTTGACAAAGAAATTCATGAAGGGTCTTCAATTGAAGATGTTTCAGAACAGCTTCCTCAATTTGCCATTGAAGATTTGGGATTTCAGGATTACTTTAGTGAAGATGATGATGTTTGTACTTCAAATTCACCTACGGAAGCAACCATTACAGAAGCCTTTAAAGAAACTTGTGATGATTTTTGTATGGTTTATGATGACACTCCTCCTTTTTCTCCGCATAGTGGTGAAGTCTTGGACAACTTTATACCTTGTAATATCTTTCAAACCAAGCCTTCTGAGGATAAGTATTATGAACATGAGGATGGGCATGGCCAGGGTTGTGATGCAATAGACAAAGACTCCCCCTTCATTTACAAGGATGGGCATGATGATTGTTGGATGGATTTAGAAAAACCCATCTTTGATATATCAAGAGAGGGGAGTGTTGATTTTGAGACCTTAGGAAATTTTGATATGGAAGAGGAGCCTGTAGATATTTCTCATGATCAATTAGAGCCATTAATGAGTATTAGTAACGAAGACTTGGATCAACAGTATAACGAAGAGTTGGGCAGAATGAAATCAGTGGAATGTCAGTTTCAGCCTTCATCAGCACATTCAGAGGTTCCTTATGATTTGGAACAGCTTGGGGCTTATACTTTCACAGAAATGAACTATCAAAAGAGCCCTTCAGATCAATATGATGAGGTAGTTGGTCTGCCTTATCATTCCGAGTTTTTTCTCAGCTCTATTCAGTCATGGGTAGAAGAGGCCTGCATGAGGACTTACCATTGGGGGAAGCACTTCAAAGATCTATCATATGCCTATGATCACCAATCCAATCCTCCAATCCAGAATTATCATGCAGGTTTGCATTTTCTAAATAAGGTATCATTGTTTTGGCTGGTAACCAAACACAAGGTAAAAAGTTTTTATATTGATAAAATGTTAAGATGGTTGCATTGGATTTATCATTTTACTTAGCATTTTATTTTGTTATGCTTAGAGTAGGAAAATAAGCTCATCAAGTGAGCATTTACTTTCAACATTTCTTTTTCAATACTTTCCTTTTATATACTTAGAATTTTTCATTAGTCAATTTTTAGTTTTTGAATAATGCAACTTATGGTTCATTGGCTTCTTATAAGAACTTGTGCCACTGAAAGGTTTTCTTGTCAAGTTGAGATGTTTTTACAGATCATAGAAACCAGAGATTCTTGGATTCTCGCATACTCTCTTTGATTGAGAAAACCAGATTGAGCACACGTCCCGCAGTTGGAGCCGGATGTTGCCAACTAAGTTGTACTTGGTTGGATTATCAAACGAGCGGGCAGAGTGGAACATGATACTTGTTCACATTTTGTGATTTGATATCCAGCTGGCCTTTTAAAGGCCCCGTTTTTAACTTTTTCCACATGTCCATGGCCCTGCGGGGTTTGTAACAAAACGTACTAGCATGGTGTTTTGTAAAAGACTTGATTCCCTAGGACTTTTTGGCCAAGTCAGGTATTCCAAGGAGTTTTTTCACCTATCTATTATGTCTTGCATTAGTGCATAACATAATTAATTGGTTTTTCTCCTGCTCCTCCAAAGCTGGAATGCCTGGGGAGGCTGACGGGCCTTAGGGGATTGTTAAAGTCTATGGGTCAATGTATATGAACATGCTAGGCGTTCATTTTGAGTCATATGGACATGTCCTAAGTCCCCCTAGGTTGTTTTTTAATTTTCGGCAAAGTTCAATTTTTCCGTAAATTGGGCCATTTTTTAATGGTTCAATTAAAAAATTTGTAATTGGCCTATAAGGGGCATCTAGAGGTATTTTTTGCCTTAGGGGTGCTCGTTTTCTAACTCAGAGCACCCCCTTAACCCCTAAACCCACTTTTCCTAATGTTTGGGTGCTTCAATTTTTTCCTATGGCCAAAAAAACAAAAAAGTCGAAAAAGTCGTGAAAAATCAAAAAATTGAAAAAATGACTTGAAAAATAAAAAAGATTTTGGAGTAATTGAAGGTCAGTTTTGGATCAGCACTCATCTAGGAGTGATTTGGACTAATTGTAAGATGTTTGGGCAGCCCCAAATGAGGAGAAGATCATGCCCATGTATGAGGGGCGCATTCACCATGAGAGAGGGGCGCATTTATTGAGTGGGCAGCCCACTAGTTAAGGATATAGCAGCACATTATGTGCTGCCATGTTAGCACCATACATGCTGGTTTATGGCAGCTTGCAAGGTGGGAGGGCAGCCCCTATCTCTCCATGTTTCGTGCCACCACTCCCCCATTTCCTCTCCTTGACATGGGTGCACTCCCCTTAGCCATTATCTATATATTGAAGTGCTCTCTCCATTGTTGAAAGAGAGTTGGAGTTGGATAGCAAGGAACTTATCATTGTAATACTTTTGTTTTTTTTTTATTAATAAAAGGCTTTGGAGGTCACTTATGGTGTTGGGCTTTGTGAGTGGATGAATGTCTTGTTTCAAATGAGGTAACTTGTATTGATGCATTTTGTTTCTTTAAGATCAAGTATAGCTTAAGGAAAGATCAGTATTGGTTTATGAGGAAAGTTTGAGTAGTTTGTTTATTGCTTAGTCTTTCATTTTACGCTTTAGTAGAGATCAGATTTAAATATATCATTTGTTTATGAATATTTTCTTCAAATTTCTACTATGTGTTTTATCTACATTTGATCTTTTTGTTGCAAGTTGTGGTGTTTTTACAAGTTGTCTCAGGCGGATAGGTTGGAGAACTTGTTTGTGTCTTCTATTTATCTAATCTTTTATGCAGATACAGTCCCTCAGCTCACCACCGGAAAGGATCTCCAAAGTTTCGGTTTTATTCAACAAAAAATTGCTCCATCTCTCTCTCCCTTCTATTTCAAAAAAAGTTTGCTCTGGTTACTGGTTACATAAGAAAAGTATTTTCTGATTTATATACTATCGTTAACATTCAAAATAGATTAGGATCTACTTTCAGAAGAGTCTAGTCTAGTGGTTTGTTAAAGCTCTCATTTTTAACTGATTAGATCTTTACTTCTTTCAAAACTTGCAAAAAATTGTTAAATTTTTCAAAGTTTTGTTGAGTTGTTGCAGTTCTGATTTTAAAAGTATATTTGGCTGTCCAAGAGCATGTAATTTGCAGCTCATAAAGCTTGCAAAGACCCCAAGCAAACAAGCATTACTGTTTGTTTTAGTTGGTTAAATTTTGCAATTTTTACTTAGATTTTCACTTAGAAATTTTTGGGTTTTTTAGGAGGTGTTCCAAAGACACTCTTAAAGTGTTTTTGGGCATCTTATACTAATAATTGCTTGCTGGTTTGCAGCAAAAGACGAACAGGTAGGAGGAGGTGCTGCCAAAATTTCGAGGATCCAGGCAATCCGGAGGACTAAAATTCATATTTTTGTAAAACCGGTTAATTTTCCCTCAAAATTGTAATCCAGCAAGTCACTTTAAGTAGACTAGGGCACTTCTCAGATCATTGTAAAAGATTATTAAACAAGAGCAAGTGGGCTAGCCAGCGCCCACACCCCATCCCCCCAGGGGTGGCCTGTGTCGTCTCTTTTCATGGTGTGATTTTTTAGAGTAGTTTACTTCTTTTATTTTCGGCATTAAATAAAATTAACTAGGGTTTAAAATCAACCTTGTTGGTCCGTTCCACTGGCGGGCCACAAGTTCACTCAAAACCTAGTTTTTTCCATTTTTTTTACAAACTCAAAACACCCCCCCTTGCTTTCCCGAAGTAGGGTTTCTGTATAAGGGCTTGCCCGAATACGTGCCTGAAAAGAGACTCCTGGGGTTTAAAAAGATAAAATTTTGGTTCTTAAAATTTTTCTAAAAATACCAAGATCTTCTCCCGTATGCTCTGTGGCCAACTTGCAGCTCAGTCTGATCCAGCTGGTACACATCAGAAAAGGGGAGATGACTAGTAATAGGAACTAACACCACCCCAAATAAAAAACCCTATATGTGAAAATCCGGCACATCACGAATATTTTGCCGTCGTGGGAAAATTTCTCAGAAGGCTTGGGACAACACTGAGTAGTGACCTCTTGGAAACCGTTAGGCTTGCTCTCGTTGGTATAGCATCTGAACACCTCCTCGAGACTCCGATTCAGCCCAAGCCTGAGAGGGAAGCCACGCTTCAAAATTCCGGACATGTTCCCCCCGTACCTTGCGTATATTGGGAACCCACCTGCCATAATAAAAAGATCACCATCACATTAATTTTAAAATAAACCAAGAACACTCGCACAACATCTACTTTTTCTGCTTATGCATTTGTTTATTGACTCCATTATAAGGCACTGGCCTTGTTTAATGTTATTTCATATTATTGACGAATGTGCAAATAAATGATGATTATATTGAATGGGAGTAAATGATGAATGATTGTTTTATTTCACAAAAGTATATGCTGTTTATTCTTGGTTACCAAAAATATTTTCCTAACTCCTAGATTAGACGCCTTAGTTTTTTTCTTTTCATTTTTAGGGTCCACCCCCCTTGGCTTCGCTAGGAAAGCCTAGACGGAGGAGTAGAGTCCCAAGTGACGGAACTTGACTCTAACTTGCCCCCAAGGCCACACCAGCAGCTTGAAGACTTCTGCTGCGTTTTCCCCAGGTGTGGAACCAGGCGGCAACACTCACTTAATGTGTAATGTGGGCACAGAATCTATTGTAGAACTTGAATTTCATGGCTTCACACAAGGAACCTCAACACTTTGTCCTTCTTCAGGAACATGTGTCTTGCTCTAATAACATATTAACATGTTAGTTTTTAGAATGTATGTACTTATAAGTAAAGCGCAACATCGGAGAGATATGAAACAATAGTTTTATTAATGATGTTGCCGAACTAATACAACGAATGGCTAGCCCGTGATAGGTTGCCCACAAACAAGATTACATACCCCACTCACCCCTACATCTCACATTATATATTAATGCACCCTTAGGAAGCATGGTGGTTTAACCACTTATCACTAACATTCACCTTGAATGTTACATATCGTTTCCATGTTCTGATCGAAGTTACATGGATACGGATAACAGAATGAATACAGACATGGTAAATTTTTAGAAAATCATGGTATAATACAACTAGGACACAATATAACCATGAGACCCAAGATAAAAAAATACCACTTGTGAATTTCAAATTAGAAAAAAAAGCATTAAAGAAGACTTTTATTTCTAACTTTATTTATAAGAAACAAGGATTACCATTCTTTTGTCTTAATTTTTATTAATGGCCGAAATGCTCGGTGAAATACCCGATATGCCAGCTGAAATGGACGACATGTCGTCGGACACAACAGATATGGCATTTCAAAATCTGAAACGCCTGCCAAAGTATTTCAGAGACATTTTATACTAGGATCCATTTCCAAAATATGGAAACATATTTCTAGCACCTAGGGGTGGTGTTTCTGGTAACATAACTTATAGTTATAACCTTACTATAACTTAACCACTGAAGTGGTCAAAAGATGCCAAATGTTAGCATTTGACGTTTTATACCAGGATCCATTTCCAAAATGTGGAAACATATTTCTAGCACCTAGGGGTGGCGTTTCTGGTAACATAATTTATAACAATGACCTTACTAATTATTCAGACGTAGACATTATGTTGGGGCTCGTCGTTTGCTCTTCCAACAGTTCCTCGCCAAAAAGTCCAAATAGAACAGATAAATGGGACGTGAGATGCTAAAATGATACTCAAATGTCCACACAGGACAAAGAAACAATTGAAAATAGTAAGTATACTGAGGAAACTGGAATAAATTTTTCTATTCACTAAATAAGAATCAAGAGCATTTTGTCAACTTTTTTTTCCTATAAAGATAAAATAACTTGATGACTGCAGTTAGCTGTATGCTCCAAATATGTGTTGCACGTGCTACTCTAATATAAGACATGGTTTTCCCAATCAAAGTCACAGATGCAGAAATATTCTGATCTCTAAATCCATGTTTTGAAAGTGTTCCTCCATAGATTCCCCAACCAAAGTCATTAAATGATAAGGAATTTTGTGTTAATCCACTAGCCGACACTGTCTCGTTTATGTCTTAAGGCATTGGAATTGTTGTTTAATAGGCAAAAGAAGCAAAATACTGGCCTAAAGAATAAAAAACCATATTAATGCATTACTTTGACTGAATAGGATGTTGAAGAATAGAAAGCAAATAATTATTTCTGGATTTTTTAAATTATTTCTGGATAACTTTCGTCAAGCTCTTTTCCATACTAAGGGAAATATAATTCATATGAGCACTAAACAATGCATACCTTGCCCACAAGACCGGAATCAAGAAGCCAGTAAACAGGAATATTGAACTCTTTATAACGAGCAACTACCATATCTCGTGTGCGTACAAGGGCATACATACTTTTCTCAACTCTGCAAATTAAAAAACATTAAGTTCTGTTAGCATTATCAACTCTGCAAAGTAAACAATTCAAGAGAAAATAACTTCAATAAAATCTTTTAATAGAGTCGAATTTACACTGGATCTCTTTTTAAGTAAAGATTTGTCTCATGCCGGTAATTAAAGAGATAAGAAAGAGAAGACAAAACTTCTGATTAAAAAACATTAAGTTCTGTTAGCATTCTCAACTCTGCAAAGTAAACAACTTCGAGAAAATAACTTTAATTAAATCTTTTAATAGAGTGAATTTACACGGGATCTCTTTTAAGTAAAGATTTGTCTCATGCCGGTAATTACAGAGAAGACAAAACTTTTGAATCTCTTTCAAGTGATGACTCATCTGCTTTAGATAATTAGAGATAGCACAAAGAGAAAGACACGACTCCATAATTTGGCTTTTAAACAGACTCAATTTACAAAAGATCTCTTTTACGTAATGATTTGTGTCGTTTATACAACTAGAGAGATAAGAGTTAAGTTTCCAAAAATCATTAAAATAGTAGGACACAACTTTTCATTGAAAGATGGTTTGCCTTGAAATTATAGGATCCCTGCGCTTTATCTTGGCACGTGATCTTTGAGTCATGAGTCGCTGGGGTGCATGCTAACGTCTAGAAAGCAAAAAGGGGACACAAAGACAAACATCTAAACAAAACAACCTGCTTAAGTAATACGAACAACCTCAAAAACAAGGATGTTTTTGAGTAATTATATTTTTCTCCTGAATTATGACTGATATAAAAGAAATTAATTTCACAAGTAACTAAAAACAAGGGCATAAGAGTTTACGATTCAAGTAAGGAGTACATCCTATGAAGGGCTGTGTCACAAGAAAGTCTGGGATCATCAACAAAGGAAGCAACTTCTGACTCCAACTTTTGCAAATCCCGATATTCGAATGCTGCTTCCCTCAAAGCATCAGCTTTACCCTCAGGCCAATCAAAATGCTTAAGAACAGCACGCTCATCAACCTGAAAACAAAAGTAAAACACTTGAGCAAATGAACCCAGGTCTAATTTACTCTAACAAGATGCTTAACAAGAAAGAATAAATAAATCATTTACAATTTCCTCAAATCAGTTTGATATATAAATTCATATTAATTAGGCGCTGCCCATAACCATCCATGCATCTAATTATTATATTGGCTCTCTGCCTATAAGGTTCACTTTGGCAACATGTAGAACTGTGAGAACCTAGATATGGGAGCCAAACCTCTTGAAAGATCCAGGGTTGGTAATTGAAATATCTAAAACAATATAATAATTAAACAGTGGGTCTGAGGCACCATATAACTTTCACAAAGATATTCCTTTGCAGGACAGCACTTTGTATCCCTCGATTATTTCAATCATTTCTGTTGTCTAGTATTTCTGCAACTCATCTTTGGTTCTCGGGTTGCATATCTATTCACAATTTATTAAAAGAAAATAACAAAGATTACACAGTTCCAGTTTCAGGATATGCATGATAATATCCACCTCTTTCACTCTCTGGTGGCACCTTCTCTTCTTTACAGTTGTGAGGTATGGATCCCACACTTGGTGTAACACTGTAAACAGATTGGAACCACGTTAAGAATGTACTCATTATGCTTTCAAAACATATTCACACTAGAAAACACTTCCACACTATAATCTCTCCCGAATTCAATGCTCTCCCTCTCTTCACCTAAATGAAGATCCATGTTATAAGTTGTAGTCATGTTGCATAAGATTTTAAGATGGTTAATCGAGACTGATAGATATCTGTACCTAGATCCCCAACCCTCTATGTATACCTTGCTAGCCAAGGCATTCGAACTAGTTAGTATGATATGCTTCTTCTCTCCTCCAACAAATAAACCTGGATATTGAGAAGCCTTCCCCTTATTAGCATTATTAGCTTCATTAGCTAGATGTTTAGTTGATAATCATGAGCTTAGATGTTCAATTTTAGCATCTTTTGAGGACTCCCATATTATGCCTTATGTTATGGGATATACTTTTCTGTCCCATTGACATACTTTTGTGGTCATTTATCAAACATCAATAAAATTATCTTATCTAACTCACTAAGAGAGATAGTAAGCAAGATAAAAGACAGTGATCTATAATGCTTCTTAAAGAAAAATAGATCTTATATTATCATAGGCATATTAAAAAGAGAAAATGAAAGCATAAGGGTATTATAATATATATATATATACAATGGTGAATCACATCCTCTTCCTCAGTGATACTAAAGCAGAAATAAAATCAGAGTAAGTTGTAGCATGTAGTTCCTTAGCATCCTTAATCAGTAACCCTTTAGCTAACAGTTGCATACATACCACATCCCACCAGTTACAACAAAAAGGATTGAAATGAACTGATCTCATTCGCAAAAACACTTACATCTTCATTGCCAGATAGTGAATAAAGCAGTGACTGTGACTTCCTCACAGTCACTGCAATATTGCTGAAAAATCAGAAAGCACAAGGTATCTGGACTCTTCAAAGAGTGCAGCCCTCCAGTGTATCTCCCCTGAAAGAAGGCTGAGTGCTGATCTTGAACAAGTTGCCAACAGACCTTTGCAAATCTGCAGTTCAAAAATATATGTTTCCACAAACTAAACAAAGCCCATCCATGAGCCCACTTCTCTCCAAGAGGGCCTTGGTAGGAACTCCCGGTAGATTAATAGGAAAAAATTCATAATTTGTCAGAGAGTTGAATGGACCATATACTAAGCTCCTTCTGAATCCACCTAGCCTTTGGGTTGGAAGAAATCCAATGTGCACTGAGAACAAGAGAAACATGCTTCTGTTGTAATAGGAAATAATTTTTTTTGGAATCATACTACGAGATCTGTTTACCAAACACCCAGCCCCAATCTCTCCACAGTAGGCCCCGAATATCAATGTTCAACTTGAACAAGTCCTCCAAAGAGATCAGCCCAGCAATTTTCTTGATAACAAGATTGTCTGAAGAAATAAGATCCTTATGATGCACTTACACTCCAGTCTTTCAAGGATCTCGCCTCAAAATCCCAAAGATCCCTCCAATAGAAATCGCCTTCCTACTCAATCTATGAGCTTGTAATCACAAAGACTTAGCAATACACTGGTCCTGAAACTTCTACAAACTGGACACCAAGCCAAATCCCAACTGGGATTTCTACTTGCAAAGTTCCATTTGATTAGGTCAGCAACAAACTTCCAAGCCTCACAAATGATTTTGTAGATGAAGGACCCAGAAATCCAGAACAAGTGAGGGGAAGTGATAATGTCATGGTCACACAATCCAAATGTGCCATGAATCTTGAGGACATGCTGAGCTGAATTAAACCTATGCCGCAACAAAACTTGCCAAGGGGAAGAAACCACAAGGCATCTTACAACTCACTTGGTAGCAAGAATACTTCCCTCTGAAGCAACATCAATAAGGCCTACACCTCCCTCCTCCTTAGTACAAACATCTCAGGGAAACATTGGCAGACCTCACTCTCGCCCATATTTAGACCACAAGAAAGATCAAAGAATCTGTTCCAACCATTTGAACTGGGTCCTACTAGGAAGCTGACACGAGACATATATACATGTGAAGCCTAGAGGATTCTCAACATGATATTTAGATTACCTACAAAAGGATTTTCTTGCACTGCCAGAATGAAGCTTGGTATAAAGCCTCTAAAGATGCCCATCCCACATAGCCACAGTTGTGAGACTGGTTCTGATTGGGATCCCTAGATAGCGCACAATCACACTAGACCAAATATACTTACACAAAAAAGGAATTTAGGCTAGAGGGTCATCCAAGCCAACCAAACAAAAATTGGCCTTTAGATCACTAATAAATTAATAATTGTTAATTTGTTCCTAAAGCTACATAAAATAGTTCAAGGCAGTCTCTTACATTCTCCACTAACTCCTGCTCCATTCAAATTGAGAGGAGAGAGTCATCTACAAAGTGATTACTTACTATTTCAGAGCCGTCAGGGAGAGAAGTTCCCCTAATCCTCTCTTGAGAATGGGCAACCTCCAATAAATAGCCTAGAGCATTACCAGCAACTTTACACAGAGACAAGGAGCAGCAAAGGGACATCTCTATCAAATCAAATGGTGAAGAGGGATCCATGTCAAAAGTGAACTACTTGCCAAAATAAAAGCTATGGCATTGGAGAAAAGTGTGTCCACCATGGCAACATATTGAGACCCAAAACCAAGAAAAAGCAACATCTCTTTAATAAAGGACCAATGAATTATGTCATATGATTTGTCAAAGTCTATCTTGAGAAACATGGATTGTTGATTCATCTCTTTAGCACATTCCATTGCTTCCCATGCTGAGTGCTACCACTCAAAGTAGCACACCTTTGCAAATCAAGGCTATTTAGACCTAGTGCTAGTGACGGTAAGCTCAGGAGAGAGTTAAACCCAATGTCACCATAGTATAACCTTTCAACATTTTGGGTAACTCCAAAACCCAGGCGGAGACCCTAATCAATGAAAGATACATGCAACCACCAACAAGCCACAAATACCTTCCACAAAACCTTAATAGCTATGATCAGTGCCTTATTGGTGTCAAACAATATCAAAGCAAGCCACAACGATCATATATAAACGGAGTTATTCACCTTATCACAAATCCCAAATAATATCACGCCTTTCAAGGCAATTTCACACTTCCCTAGACAATGTTACACTTCCCAAGGAAACCACTCCAAAAAGTGCACACTCAAGGAAAAGGGGACAATTGGACCAACGTGCAATTATAGGTCAAGCTAGCAATACCAAACACCCTCTAATTCACCAATTACAAGGGTTTCACGTATCCCAATGCACTTCCTTAGAAGAGGACGTCTTCTAGGGTTTGTGGATAAAAACCTAGGGCAAAATTTTAGGGTGGACAGAAAAAATAAATTCATGGGTAGAACTTCACCTTTTTAATTTTCTAGGAAATACTAGGGTTTTTCCGGCAATATTATATTTTTTTGTAATTTTATGCCTAAAATAAAAACATGTAAAAATTTGATAGGAAGAGAAACAGTTGAAGGTTAGGGTAATAGATTCTTGTTTCAAACACTAGGGCAATGAGAGATCAAGTCTAACGTCCCTCCTCTTAAGATGGTATTCAATACTTGTAACTAGGGCTAAGCTAGCAACCTCAAGGATTAGGTAGAAAAACCCTAATTAGGGAAAATAGAGAAGTCCAAGGCCCAATAAAATGATGGAGAGCTCCTTGGAAGGATGGTCTCCTCAAGCAAGTTGATAAAATGCTAGCAAACAAACCCTACCTCAATCCAAAGCACTTCAAGAGCAATGCTAAACTAGGGTTAGGAGATAAACTTACAAACATTAATCAAGAATGTGCAAGGAAGTGCACCTTAGGTCACCCTTGAGCATGAGTTATTACAACTAGTCTTAGCATGTGCAAAATCAAACCCTAGAACATCATCCATTCATCCCTTCAAGCAAAAAAGACATCCAAGAGAGAGGTGCACATAGCTTCAAGTGCTCCAATATACCAAGACAAAAAGAAAAAGTTTCATGTTTGAACCCTTGTCCATGTTTTACAAATGAGGTGAGGTTGTCTTATTTATATGAGACAACTCTCGACCTTTTACAAATTCAAGCCTACAAGTTAATGACAAATTATAAAATTTTAGGTTAGTACACCCACAAACTTGGGGACTAAACCACATAATGACATAAAATAACAATAAAAATGTGCAATTAGGCTCCACCAAGTGCAAGGTGAGCCAAAAGGAGGACGCCATGCCCCAACTAACCCCAACATCAATGTAGGCTTCTTCATTAAGGAATGACGTTTATGGGTTTGGAGGCCAGGAGGAGGGGTTTTGCATTAAAACAATAGGTCCAAGTGGGAAAAATGAGGTCTGCTAAAACGGGTATGACAACCCTTACACACGCAGCCACCTCTACAAAGCAAAATATGAGTGTGGCCATGTGTCCCAATGATTTTCCTGAAGGGCATCAGACACCCACCCAAAGGGTAGTCAGCAGAGCCAGAAGGACAACACCTCCTTGAGGTGGAAACCAAGAGGACCTGCCATAACCTGATTAGGGGTATTTAGCCCCAAAATCAACACTCTACACAATATAGCCCCAAAACTTGGCCTTTACAAAAGAAAAAGAAACCCCTCACTTTGGTACATCTATAAGGAACGCTTCAAACAATTTGAGGCGTAACACTGAGATCATTGTATCCATGATAAATTTCCCATGAACAAACCTAACTTCTCATATTTGACAACGTTCGAGGCTACTCTATGAATACATAGAGCAACCACCTTTTCCAAAATCTTATACAAAACACCAAGGAAAGTGATGGGCCTCCAACCCCCAATTGAGTCTTTACCCACATTCTTTTAGATTATAATAATTAATCCTTAATTAACAAATTTGGTTAGGGTACCCAAGGAGAAGGCCTCCTTGGCCATGCAACTAAGATCGCCATCGATTGTGTCCAACATGGCTTGAAAGAATTCACAAGGAAGACTTACCATTCTTCATTGAGTTGAGAGTAGCAAGGAGTTCATCCTTGGAAAAGTCACCATCCAACCTATCTTTGTCATCCATAGAGATCTTACAAGGAATTACCCTGTAGCATGCAAGTCTAGCCTCCATGACTTTGTTAGTCACGGCATAAGAAGAAAAAATCTTATGAAAGTGAAGCCCAAACATGTCTTTGACCATTGAGTCTTCTTGCAAAAATCTACTGTAAAAATAAAATCTAAGTATGCATGTACGGAGATATTAACTCTAAAAACTAAATAACATTAAATGGAAAGCAAATTCCCACATGCACGTAAACTATAAAAAGAAAATCTAAATCTGCATGTAAATGGTAAACAATAAACAGTGAGCCATAAATTCAAGTGGTGACAGTAAACAACAAACTATAAATGTAAATGGTAATAGTAAATAGTAAAATCTAACAGTAAACAGTAGGATGTAACAGTAAACCGTAAACATTGAACCCTAATCTCTAATACACGAAGAGTATTTCAAAGAATCATTTCATTTTATTAAAATGAATAGGTTGTACCTGGAATAATGAGTACCTTGAAAGATAGGGGCCCTCACAGTCGTACGAAGTGTAGCTCTCCTGGTCTCCAAGCAGCCTGGTGTCTCCAACTATCTGTCACAATGGTGCCAAATCTCAACCGGGGGTGAAACACAAATGGGAAATGGGATTGAAGCTTCGAAGGGAATTTCGACAAAGTAACAATGCTTGACTTGGAATGGTTCGAATGAGGACCTTCATACTTCATAAATAGGAAAAATATTTAGGGTTTAGGTTTTCAAACCATAGTGGTATTTGCCTCTTATCACCGATAGTTTTTGAAATTAAGTGGGATTTTTCCTTTAGGGTGGACTTTTCCCTATTTTGAAGGGATTTCCTAATTTTTGGGATGTGTCCATTTTCCTTTTTTGCGGGAGGAGGAAAAAGGGTCCATAACATTGATTTTTGAGTTTTTTGAAGATATGAAGGTCAAAAATGAAAATGGGAAATGTGTGTCAAAAATGAAAATGAGAAATGTGTAACGATGTGTGGACCAATTTTTGGTGTTAACACCCATCATCACTCCACTCAACCATGTTAAAATCCACCCCAAGTCATTGCATCTGAGAGAGAAGATGTCTTCCAATCCCAAAGTGCACATCTCTTGGTGCTAGAGTTTGGTTATAGATAGAACAAAATTCCAAAAGCCTATCTTCTACCATCAATATAATCCACATACACTTGTTGGGATCCATACCATGGGTGCAAACAAAGCTTTGCAAGTAATGGGGGATGGAAAGAACCAGACCCCGACTCCCTTAAGAATTATCTACGGCCCAAAAGGGCCCATTCCAATGATAATTCATCCTGTATGTCAACTCAAAATTGCCTGACATAACTACCTACAAGAAGACCACATCTGGCTTGGACGTCTTCAACATACCTTTAACAAACTACTTGCGGATCAGGATAGTCGTGACCCTCTCACAATCAAAGAAAAAAGGTAGAGCTTCTATTCCAAGGCTACTAAAATTGTTGCTCAAAATGAAATATCCCAAGGTGAAGGACCTCCAATTTGGAGACCTCATAGCAACATCTTTGTAGGATTTAGGGTGTGAGTTGGTGCTCACATCTATAGTTTAGTGTCTTAGAGGTTTGGCTCTCATTATGTATCCATAGTGAAAACATTATTTACGCATGCATCAAAGTTTGTTTCAGTTAATGGATCACTGTCAAACTTGATTAAGGCAACAAAGATGTTGCCTACTTGATCCAAGACTCTCTCCAAGTCAGAGTCACCATGGATGCTTTGGATGATTTTGCTAGTTTCGTGTGGGAGATGGTTCGTGGCATACCCTCCCCCTCTCCTAGGATATTTACATTGAACATTGTGACTTTCCTCCTATGTCCCCAAGCTTTGATCTCCATAAGGATTTGGACAAGGTACCTCACCAAAACTTATATGCTGACATTGTCTAGCACTCAACCTTCGGGTATGTCATTCTATTAGGGGATTTCAATGCCCACACCAATTCCTATCAAATCCCACTTCATGACAAGTCTAAAGATGCTCTTTATTCTCATGAGATTAACCCAAATTTAATAGATCACCATAGGATTTTGGTGATGCTTTGGGACCCCTTATAGCTTATGGTGATTAGCTTTTGCACCTTGGAGAGTTTCACGATCTCATGATCTTGAACGACCTTGCTTTCTAAATTTCACCAGCATTCACATGTTTTCCTCACACTAAGGGAGCTAGTGTGGTCGATTACGTCCTAGACAACCAATACCTACTCCCTTCTATCCATTAGTTTTCTATAACCTCAATTTTGTGCCCTCTTATCCTCGTCACTTAGAGCTAAGCCTCCCCCTTCCCCAAGTGTCCCCATCATACCACTATCTCGTTCAATGATGGGGATCTGGATGGTTTTTTCTTCCTGCCTCTTCTAGCTACTTCGTCCCCTCTCCCACTTCTCATCCTTGAGACGACATCTACTAAATACAATCATCTCTCAATACCTATTTGGGAAGAATCGCTTAGCTCCTATCCCCACATTACCAACCTACCTCTCGTCCCTTGAGCTACGGTTCCATCCCTATGAACTAGTAGTATGATGATGATTTCAAAGAGCATTGTTGTCCACTAAGTTGGACTTAGGTGGACTCCCTGTGAACCTACGAAGACTTGAACAATTCACCTTGTTTATTGCCAGAGTTCAGAAGTTCATCAGGCCACTGTTGTGCCTTACAACACCTGTTTAAGTTGTCCATTTTGCATAAGTCTTCATGGAACATATTTTTACATTACATGGCATGTCTAATTCCATTGTGACAGATCATGATCCTACCTTCACTAGCAATTTTGAGCAGGAAATGTTTAAACTACAAGGCACCCAATTAAAAATGAGCACGAATTATCATTCCCGAGCAAATGGTTAGATAGAGTTGGTTAGTAAGTCACTAGAGAGTATTGAGATGTTTTACATTACACTAGCAAGGCCAATGGGTTCAGAGGATCCCCCTTGCCAAATGGAAATACAATAGCACCTATCATAGTGCTACCAAAATGTAACCTTATGATGTTGTTAATGGACAAAATCCCTCATCTCTAGTCTCATGCTTACTAGGCAGATCCAAGGTTCAAGAAGTGGATATCATTTTATAGCTAGAGCTGACATTCTCTATGCACTTAAGGACAGTTTGGTGTTGGCTCAAAATAGGATGTGTGGCCAGTGTCACTGGATTGTCTCTTTTAGTCTTCTAGCCTAGTTATCCTTAAAAATGTATCGGGGGGATATATGTTATATCTAAAGGAATGCAAGGCCAGCTACAATTAGTTGTGTTTTTAAACACTCGGCCTATTTGAAATGAAAGCAAATAATTTTTTTGTAGCTAGTCAATGGCCAAGGGATGAGCACTCATCCTTTGTATGATGTAAGGCCATTTGCCCCTACAAGGCAATAGGGCGGTAACTCCATCGCACCCATGGACGGTGGCGGGCAATGGAGGTTAGACCAAGTCATTATCTAGGGTCGACAAGGCTATCCAGGGAACCTGCCCTTGGAGGCTGGCTAGTGAAGGAAAGATCATGCTAAGTAAATGATTGAATGTGAAATGTTGCAAAAGCTACATAAATTAAATGTTATAAATGATGCTTACTAGAACCTACTAGAGACCTTCTAAGCACTCTACCCATATGTGAGACACCGCCATCCCCTAGTGTTATCTATCCTACACATGTCTGAGTGGATTCCCTTTTCCCTTTTTTCCGAGAGATCACAGTGTCAAGGCTTACAAAGTCAAATCCCCTTGTCCTACCCTTGTTTTGTTCACCTCACCCATCATAGCAACTTGGTTAAGTTTGTAAGTGGGCATATGTAAAGGGTTTCATGAAGATTTGTCTGACTACTTTTGCACAAGTCTTATGATTATTTAATGATTGATCACCACTTTTATGTTACTCATGTTCTAGTTTGGTTATTAACATACACAGGAGAGCATATTTCACCCCATGTGCATGCAAATTCATTCAGTTTGGCTCGGTTATCAATTTTTGGACAGTTTTGACTTGTCAACTTTCTTGACGTGGTCAATGAGCATAGCCTTAGGGCTAAGTATCATTACATATGTCCTAGTATTGTTTTTGATGCCATTGGAGGCTGGTTTCATCATTCTAGTGCTTCGGAAATGCAAATATTGGTTCAATGCAGTGATTGGGTGAATTTTTAATAAAGTGAACCAATTTTTATTAAATTTTGGAAAAAATATTTGAAGGCCTTCCCACCAAAATCGTTTTTGGGGTATGAGTAACGAGTATTACCAAATTGCTATTTTTTTTGAATTTTTGGCACAGTCAGATTTTTATTCTGGGCAGCGGAAGATCATGTTTTGGGCATATTATATGGATATTCAGCAGATAAATTAAATTAATTAAAGTGACAATGGTTTAGTAAACAAAACAAAGGGTGAATGGATGACAAAGTTTGACTTGGATGTTCTTCTTCATGCTCCAAAGGGTATCTAGACATCTTCACACATATTTTTATCATCTTTGGCATCAACACTTCATGTTTTGCCTCTCTTGAGAAATTTGCAATTCCTAGGGAGGGCGACCTTTTGGCTTGAGAATATATTATTTTGTACCATGTACCTTGTGGGATGTTATATTATGTCCCTAGGAGGCACTCTTGGCCCATAGGTGACCCTTTTTGATGTATTATCATGTTATATCGCTTTATATCTTATATTTGCGCGTTATGAGCCCTCTTGTCTAGTGATCCATGTAGTGAGTGTGAGATTAGATCTCCACCATTGATTATCATTGTATTATCTTTTAATCTCAACCATTCGTCAAGAAGTTGGTTAGGGATTTCGTCTCTCTCAAATCTATTTAAAAGAGGACACCCCTCATTGTAAAGGGACTAGAATTTGGCATTTGAATCTAATAGAGAAGAAATCTATTCTTGGCCTCTATCTTGTGATTTCATTTGTGGATGTTTGGGCAAATGTTGTTGCGATCTACATATCTGCATTAGATATCATATACTCCACAATTTGACATTTTTGGAATTAAGATTTGTATATGGGAAAAGAAATCGATTTGGAGATAGCGACTTGGCTTAGAGTCTTCGTTCTTTTCAAATCAATTTTGTGACAGGGGGTTTCTTGTGTTGATTTTGCTAGTCTTTCAATCAAGTTTCTTTCTTGTTAACTTGTATGCAAATTCATGCTTGCTTGTCATACTTTATTTTGTAGAACTAATTCTCTATACTGTCTGGCAAGGGCGCATTGGCAAATTTGAACGAAGAAACCAAGCGTGGATATTGATAACTATTTTGTGGACAAGTGAAGACTAACGAGGATCAATCGGCATCTCTTGGATCCAAGTACGACAAATCTTTTATTTCTCTAATTTTCTATTCCATTTACCAACCACTAAATAATAAAAGTAAAACCCTCGTTCCTTAGAAGTCATAGTTTTGGTCATAGATTGTGCTTTTAACTGAAAGCCCAAGTAGGAAATCCTTCAAAACCCTTAGAGACCAAGTTTGGTTTAAATATGATTCCATTCGCCCAATCTCTAGCACTAGTCCTCTTTGGGGCAATTCATTTTCCTTGGATAAATGTTTGGTTTTTTTGTTTTGGTGATATGGGTGGTTGCTCGAATCTTCACTAATTTCCATATCTAACATCTAGCAACAATTTCTAGTGCAATTGAACTATTACATTGCCAGTTCATAACCATTTCTCATTTAACTGCTTAAACCCTAGCTGGTGTGAATTGGGTATTTTTGTATTGGCACTTGTTTTTATCTTAGATCCAGTTTAAAATTACAATTATTGGAGTAAATTATCCCCGTTGATAATCTTGCTATTCAATAAGCCTCTCAACCTAGTCCTTAAGTCCTCACCTCAGTACTCTTTCTTGTGGATCTAGGGTATTAACTTATTAAGTCAAGATACCACTGCTTACAGTCTCTTCCCATTAATTAGTTGTGTGTGTCTTGTCTATAAAGTTAGTATTTCCATGCTAGCTAGGATCTCCGCCTTGGTCTTTCTATTAGCTTGACCTAAAGTGACGAGCTCGTTGTTAAATTTTCTGTTAAGTTAGGGTTTGATGCAGAGAAATCAAAATTTGATATATTTTAATGCAAAATTAGATATAACAAACTAGTACTGAAGCATAATAGTACAACAATAACTAAACAAGATAATTTAAAACATAGTTTTCATCTCTTTCAACTTTAACACTCCCAAGTAGGTCCCCGTGTTAAAGTGAAATCTTTAGTAACATGCAAACAACAGTAGTAGAATAACTAACAAAGTTCTAACAACAATAACATGTCTAATTCAGAATAAAAGAACAAATTAGAGCACTTACCTGGAGTGTGGGACCCTTCTTTTTTTATACTCAGAAGAATTTACTTTCAGAATAGATTGTGCCTCTAAGAGGCAAGTCAATCACTAGGAACAAATTGACCCTTACTAGAGGGTTAGTACAAACCTGAGAGAGAGATATGCTAGGCTGAAGTACAGTTCCATAGGTAAGGATAGCAGTGATGGTCAAAGACAAGAAAATCACAGTGGCAGTCCCAAACAAGACTCAGCACAATAGAGTTCAACAAGGTCATAATAGATATGATCTCAACAAAGTCTCAGCACAAGAGATTTGAACCCTAGATGGTGGATTTGACCTCAAGCAAGTAGCAGCAAGTAGATATGACTTAGGGTATGGTAGATTTGACCTAGGGTAAGCTTTAAACCATAGATCTGATCCAAAAATAGTCAACAAGAAAATGTTGCCTCCATAACAAACCCTTACATGGTGGATTTGACCTCAAGCAAGTAGCAGCAAGTAGATATGACTTAGGGTATGGTAGATCTGACCTAGGGTAAGCTTTAAACCATAGATCTGATCCAAAAATAGTCAACAAGAAAATGTTGCCTCCATAACAAACCCTTACATAGGCTGTTGTGAACAACAAGAGTCCATGACATAGTCAAAGCAGACCACCATCAGCTGCGGCCTCAACAAGTATGCACACAACAGGGTAGATCAGACCCACAAGCCTCACAGCCTCCACAAATATGCACCTAGCAGACTAGGTCAGACCCTACAGTGCTCTCGAAGTGTGCACCAGCAGACTAGATTCGACCCCAAGCCTCATGGCCTTCATAAACAAGCTCACAGAAGGCATAATAACACTCAACAAGGTCATGACTATGTCAAACAAGACAACAGCAAACAGATCGGACCTCGATCAGAACCCCAACTGGTAGATCAGACTTCAACCAGACCTCAGTAAGCAGATTAGACCTCAATCAAACCCTCAGCAAGCAGATCGGACTTCAACCAGACCTCAGTAAGCAGATCAGACCTCAATCAAACCCTCAACAGGCAGATTGGACTTCAACCAAACCTCAGTAAGCAGATCAAACCTCAATCAAACCCTCAACAGGCAGATTGGACTTCAAACAAACCACAACTATGCTCAGCAAGACCCCAACAAGACCATGGTTAGCAGATCAAGCCCATGGGTAGCAGATCTGGGCTCAGTATGCTCACAGGTAGCAGCTGAACAAACCCTCAACAGACCCTCGGTTCAGCAGATCGAAGGTAGCAACAGCATAAAATACCTTAACGTCAGCCCTAAACAATCAAGAAAAATCAGATCTGAGATATGTGGCAATCTCCAGCAGATGGGCGGTCTAATCAAGCAGCATAACAGTCCCCAAACCCTTGACGTCAACCTTAAGAAAAAATGGAGTTTAGATGAGATGTTATGATAATCTCAAATGATGAGATTACACTCCAATATATAGGATCTTAAAGACTTCTAGAAGGGTCATTAATTAAATCTTTAAATTAGTTAGGGTTCCATTAAATTAGAAGGGTACCAATAAGTAAGGGTTAAGACACCAAACAAAAATAAGAGTCACAACTTATAAAAATATAAAATATAAATAAGTTGTCTTTAGGTGGGTACTAGGGTTAAGGTTAAGGAGACAAGGACCAACAACTGGTACAAGTCAAAACCATAAAACAAGGAGGGGTACATGAGCCACAATCCATAAGACCAAAAGATGTACCACTAAGGTGGGCAAACAACCCTATCACCCATAAGACCAAAACATCAAGGTGGGTAGATAACCCTTCTAACTGTTATCAACTAAGTTGCACTTAGGTGATTTCGAGTGAGCTTGTGAAGATAGAACAAGTCTACTTGTTCATAATCAGAAGACCAGAAGTCCTAGCAGGCCACCCTGGTCCATTTTTTTAATAAAATCACATGTCCATGCCCTACGGTGAAATTGTAAAAAATGTCATAGCATGATGGTTTTGTAAAGGACTCGGCTTTCCTAGGACTTAGTTATTAGTCCGATTAGCCCAGAGTGTTTTTTCCCTTTTCAATTATATGTTGTTGAATAAACGACATATAATTTTCGAGTTTTTCACTCATACCTCAAAAGTTGGGGTGGTTGACATGATTTCTCAGTCTTAGGAGGTTATTAGAGTTCAGGTGTCAATGTATACTACCATGCTAGATATTAAAATTGAGTCGTATGGACATGTGCTAGGTCCCCCTAAGTTTTTTTTAATTCTGAAGAAAATAATTTTTCCGTAAACCTAGACCATTTTTTAATGGTTTAAATGGAAAAATTCAAAGTGTGATCCGGAAGCGGAATTTGGCGCAGGGATGCTCGTTTTGACACTCAAAGCGTCCTCTTTACCCTAGTACCCACTTTCCCCATGTTCTGGGTGACTACTTCGCCTCTGGGAGCATTATTCCTTAGGGATACGACAATTTGGCATTTAATTGCTAAAAAGACCCAAATTGCACCAAGTCAAAAAATAAAAAATATTAAAAAATAAGTAATAAGGCATGTGTGAAATGACTTGGCATGCCATGTCAAAGGAGGGGCGATCTTATTCATTAGCTAAGGCGTCACATTTGAGTTGATTAAAAGTTAAACATTGAATATATAATTTTGGATGCGCCCCCCCTCTACCTTCACGTGAATGCACATGAGCATGGGGATATGTGGCAGCCCATTGGATAAAGTGCTCCCTCCTTTTATTCGAAACCAAGTCAAGCCAACCGTTATCAATCAAATAGCATTTAAAAAAAAGGGATGTGCGAGTTATAGAAAGCAACCACTTCTACTTCACGTGGACTCTCCCTTTGATAATGCTCCCACCATCTCATGCTCCACGTGATTGGTATGTGGCAGCCCATATGTGGGCGGTGATAAAACCAAAGAGAGGGCCGCCTACCTCATGAGCGGTGGCGCACCCTCCTTTAACTCAGAACCAAATCGTATCAATCAAGTGGGACATCAATCCCTCATTTCTCTCCTATCATGCACCATTGTTCTCCTTGAGCTATTCACCCAGCCTCCTCTCATTTGGCTATTTAAACAAGCTCTCCTCCTCATTCAAACTAGTTCGAGTTGCATGAGTGAGGCTTGTTATTGTAATATTTTCATTTCTGTAATGTTGGAATAAAAGCAAAAGCTTTGGAGGCTCATTGGTGTAGTGTGTTTTGGATGATCATGGCCTCGCATGTTTGGGGTAATATGTATGTGATTAATATTTGTTTGCACTCTTGTGTTGTGGATCTAGCCTTGGTAGGGTTGTTCTCAATTGATAGGAAGAAGGTATCTAATAAGTTTAGTATTTGCTTTCTTTTTTCTCATACATGTTTAAAGATATAGATCTGGCATTTTAATAAGGTTATTATTATGCTTCTCTAGTTTTTTTTATGCATGAGTAACTAGATCTCACAAACATTTTTTGCAAGTGTCTTATGAGTAGCTGCAGGTAACCATTGGATAGGAGTTTGAACAAGATTGTTCACCCTCTCTCCAAGAATATTCATGTTGCTTAGTCCAATAACATTCCACCGAAGGCTTCTATAGTTATTCTCATCTGGCATGGGGCCTATCTCTCCTTCTCCTTCTCCTTCAACAAACACAATTTTTTCCTGGTTACTTTTAGATCTATTATTCCAAAAGTTATATTTTCTATTAGATCTGATATATTGTTTAGATCTTGCATTTTAAAGCTTCATTCTACTAGATCTAACTTAGCTAGCTTCACTTTATGCAAGTCATTTCATAGCAAAAGTTCAAGGCTTGAAGTAGAAGTTAGTTTGTGCTTTTAAAAGTGTTATTTGGCAAGTTAAAAGTGCTTCATTGGCTGCCCTCAAAAGCAAGCCAAGATCCTCAAAAAGGACTTGTCGTTTTGAGTCATTTTAGTCAATTTTTTACAAGTAGATTAGCTTAGATCTTTCCATAATTTTTTGTAGTTGCCCAAAACACTTTTAAAAGTGATTTTGGGCATTTTCTAAAATTAATTTGTTCGCTGTCTTGTTTTTAGCAGGTTTTTGGACTTTAGTGGCAAAAAATCGAGTTTGAGGCCAAACCAAAGCTTCCTGAAGCTTCCTCATTTCATTGGGCAATTTACACTTGTATTTTTGTAAGCTTTTGGATCTAGATCTATAAAGATCCAAAGCATTTCTTCTTCCAAATTCATTGTAAATCATAAAAAAAAGAGCAAGTGGGCTACCCAACACCCACAACCCATCCCCCTGGGGGGATTCGCAAAAATTTCGTGGAGTGATTTTTTCTAACATATTTTATTTCTTGTTTAAATAAAACCAATCTAGTACTAAAATTTAACGTTTGAAGTGTCCGATCCAAATATCGGCCTTCAAACTCACTCAGGACGTAGGAACACTCAATTTCTATTTTTTGTAGGCAGTATACTTTACATATCAAGCAAGTTTATTATTTCAAAGTATTTTTGCGAAAAGAAATCAATACTAACCCACCATGCTCTACCGAAGTACCAAAAGGGAAAAGATATTCGTGGTGTAGTAATTAGTTCAAACATTTACTTTCAGTCTTTCCTTTTGGTAAACGAACTTGGCATTGCTTTCCCGAAGTATGCTCTCGCCGTCACATAAAGGGATTTGCCTGAGTACGTGATCGGATGATCAGAAAAGAGACTCCTTTCCTGTAGTAATTAGTATAACAATTTATTTCAGTCATTTATCTTTTCTACAATCAAAACGGAATAAACATTTAGTTCCAACTCAAAGTATGCTCTTTCTCCTTGCGGGCATTTGTCTGGGCCTGTGGAAAATCAGAAAGAGTTGTAACTACTCTTCAATTCTTCACATCTAAATAAACAACTCATACTAATAAAATTAACTACCCTGAACATAGTGGAAATTTGGCACTTCGTAATTAAAACTTGTGTGGGGAAATTTCTCAGAGGAAGCGGGAACAACTGGGAGGCGACCTCAAGGCACAATTAGACTACACCCTGGTTGGTGTAGTGTTGAACACCGCCTTAGAGACTCCATTCCAGCCCACACGTTCTCGTGAGGAGCCACCAATTTTAATTTCTGGACATTCCTCCTTGTACCTCACGGTATCTCGAGAGTTCCCCTTTTTCCCTAACAATCTCGAACCATTAATAATTTAAAATTGACCAAGAAGCACTCGCAAAACATTTACAATACAACAGCACACTATTTCGACTCCATTATTGGCACTAATCTTGTCTATACTTTATATACTTCAATCTTTTCAAATCTCATATGTTAAATGATGAATTTATGATGTTGATTTAAAGTTATTTTGCAAGTGAATTTTGTTTTCAATCAATCTATTCCAAAACTCCTAAAACAACTCACCCAATCACAAACCTAAAGCTTAATCAACCTCAGTAACTCATAGGGACTACCCCCCTTGGCTTCGTTAGGAGTTCTGCCTAAACGGAAGAGTTGAGTGTTGAGTGACAATATCTCAACTCGAAGCTTGCCCTCAAGGAACGCACCTAAGCAGCTTGAAGATTTCTGCTGTGATAACCCTCGGGTGCGTGTTCCGACGGAAACACTAACCACAAGTCTAACCATAAGACCAAGAATCAACAAAGTGGGAAGACCAAGGGTAAACAACCAAGGAGTGGTTACAACCAATCATCTCTCTCTCAAATGTACAAGTGTTCCATACACTACCTAAAATTTCTTCATCACTGTATAAGGAAGGTCCACACTAGATTGATGCAATCCTGTGGTCCTCTTGACTGCTCCTGAGATAAAATGCTAGTGACTCCATCAAGGGGTGGCCAATCCCTTGAGAAGACCATCTAGATCAACCATCTCGAAGACCTAGGAGAAGAGGACATCACACATCATCATCTTGGTTAACTGCCCAAGATCCTCCATTCTTAAAGAATGGATCTCAACCCTAGGTTGAGCTTCAGCCCCAGACTGAATCATGTCAATCAACCCCCTGGTCCTTGACCAGGTCCTCTATTCTCTCGGAGAATGGTCCTTAGCCCCAGGCTGAGCTTTCAATCCCAAGACTGAATGTTGATCAACCACCTGCAGGACCTACTTGGTCCTAGACCAAGAATCTACCTAGTCCCAAACCAGGATGTCTCTATCTCAACCTGCAGGATCTGCTTTGTCCTCGTGACCAAGAAACTATCTAGTCCCAAACTAGAATACCCTAGAGACAAATAGGGGCCCTAGCCACATGCTAGGGACTTTGCCATGGCATCAAGCTGCTTGGTCCCCGACCAAAAATCCCAAGAGACTGTTGGGGGCCCTAGGGTACCTTCTAGGGACTTACTCTGCCTAGTTAACTGACTAGGGTACCATCCTCTCTACGAATGGATCTCACAGTTGCACTAACTTTAACACCCGTTCGGTGTGACAACTACTCTATTAGTAGTGGACAAGGCCCTTGCAGTGTCACTTGATTTAGTTACCTTGCCTCTACCATCCTGGATAGGATCCCTCTTAGAAGCAGCTACAATCTTGGTGATAACAGGTCAATTTGGTGTTGGCCCAAAATAGAATGAAGCAACAAGCATGTCAATATTTCTTAGAGCACTAATGTAATGAAGGGGATCGGGTGTTTCTGCATCTCCAACCCTACAATAAAAAATCTCTCAAGAAAAAGGGCCACCAAAAGCCAGCACTCAAGTTCCATGGCCCCTATCAAGTTCTCTCGCGCACTGGACAAGTTGCCTATCGATTGGCTCTCCCAACACACTCCAAGATCCACCTTGTATTTCATGTGTCTTGTTTCAAGATTGAAAGTGCTAGGGCCAAATAGCCATGTTCAGTCCATCCTCCCTGAACTTGATGAAGAAAGATCCATTTGGTTATTGCCAGAGACAATACTAGAAAAATGAGAGTGTTAACTATGCTAATGCATTATCTAGGACACATAGCTCAAAGATGCCACCTAGAAGTTAGAACAAATAGAGGTTTTACAACAATTTCCACACCTCCAGCCTTGAGGACAATGCTACTTTTGAAGGGGAAGGGCATGTTAGGCTCCTACCCTAACCTCCCTACTTAGGGGTACTGAAGAGCTAGCTAATTAATGTACAAGACCATCCTCTTTGAATAAAGCCCAATGGGTAGTTGGTGTGTGGTTAATTAATGTAAAAGGTCATCCTTAAGGAATAAGGCCCGCTAGTTGGTACTCACTCACGTGGGACCACTAGTGGTTAGGGTTTTTGTATGATAAACTATTTAGAGGTAGGAAGCCATACAATGTTTTTTCAAGCTATTATTATTGTATTGGAGCTCTAGCCATTTGGAAGTTGCCCACTAAAGAGAGCCATGAACATTGCTCTGTTTCTGAACTGTCAAAATAAGGGCTAATATTTTGCAGGTTCGATACTCTTGTTCTTCCTCTTTTACTTTCTGCAGTTTATATCTCCTCTGATAATTGCTTTTATTTTTCTATTTCTTCTATATAAGTACACTATGCTACGCTACTACCTAGGGTAGCCCAACCAACTCATGCTAGTCCAGGTTACTCCTCTAATGACATTACTAAGCTCAATATTGGCAATTTTACAGTGATAGATGAATCTAAAGGGTCATCAAGATTCAAACCTCATGTGTTTCAGCCTCTTGTTGGTGATCTTGCCAGCTCTCTTTCTTATGTGGCGTCGCCTGTGTTAATTGGCTTTATCTTCAAGGATATACTCTATTGCAAAGTATTTATCCATTATGTATCTACCTCCTTTTCATTTGATATTACGCTAGTTATTACTTTATTCCTGCTTTAGGGAATCGCTTTCCTAGGCACACCATATTTTGGTATTATTATTGGTTGTATTTTCTTATTCCAGTTGACCAGTTTTTGTCACTAGTGAACTCTAATATAATTTCTTTATTTTTGGTCCTGTGACAGAATCTTCTTCAAAAGCATTCATAGCTGTTTTGCACAGTTCTGATACCATGTCAAGCTCTGATACCAAATATTAAATTTTGAGATTAACCAATACAAGAATAAGTATGAATTGGAACTACCACTTTAAACAGTTTTATGTCCACACACAGATCAAAGAGCCTTTTCGGCATTTAAAATATTCAAAAACTTTTAACTTACAGAAAATAAGAAAACTAAATAATAATAATAATCGAATTTTGAGATCACAGCCTAGCCAAGTGCCAAGTTGCCGTATGAGACCCCTTGTTTGTGGAACAAAGAATCCCCTCAGTACAGTGATTTGACTGCTTAAGTCTGTGTAGGTGTTCAAACTTCATACCCTACCACCCTCTGGATTACAAAGATACTACAATTGTACTACAGCCAACAAAAATACTTTACACTCTAGCAGAGCACAACTCTCAACATTCATACGACTTGGCAGTCAGAGTTGTCTGCACTTGTGCTTTGCACACCCTTTTATTTATGTTCTTCTCTTGCACCTTAATTGTTCAATTTTTCCCATACGTAAGTTACATTTTATATGCAGAAACTAGGGTTTAACCCATAGCTATAATTGATCCAAATATTCCAATAGTGCTCACAACTCTTGAATCTTTTCCACTTTATTGTCAATGACAGTTGTTTTCCCTTTCTAGAAATCTTGGATCCAATCCCTGCTTTTCTGGATCTTCCTTGTACTCCTGCACATTGGTTAACTTGGTCCACACCTTTTCCCACCTTAACAATTTTCCTCCAACACAATCCTGCTGAGCCACTCTAAGTAACATTTAAAGTTTTGCAATTCATTGTTCTGCCTGTTTGCGGTACAACAATCCTCCAACGCAGCACCTTAACTCTCCACAATATCTCTTTGTGTGATTTAAACTCGTACACAATTCATCCTTGCAGGTCCTCTAATTTCTGCATCCATAATGTTGCCTTGCAAAACCTGCAACCCTGATTTTTAGGCCTCTCAAATTTCCACAAGCAGTGACTCCTACTGCCACATCCACAATACCTGTCCTGCAGTTCCTTCAAGTCCTCCACATCCACAACTCCTCTTTGCAGTACTCGCAAACTTCCCATGCGGGTCTTTCAAGCTTCATGTCCTTGCTTTGCAGTTTTTTCAGTTATGCATCACACATCTTTCAAACTCCTACCGATTTTTCTGTGCAGGTTTTCACAGATCCATTTTCCTTTCATTGTTCCATTTTTCTTCCGAAGTTGGGAGCGATCTCTTCATCTTGAAAATGTTGAATAGTTCACTAAATTATGTTAATTGATGTAACTAAAGCAAATTATATTTTAACTCTTAAATCTTTTAATTTTACGTTAATATAGCTAGCTATCTATTTATGACTATCCACTTTTATTATGAACTGAAAAGGTCAAAAAATCATGAAATTTTCCACTGAGATACAATGCTGAGAAAAATAGAACACAACAAGAAAATCATGAACCCAGAGGAAGAGGAACAGGGAAAATAAGCTGCACATGAAATTAGGAAAACATCAATGTCTTGAAAAATGCACAGTAATGGATTTATTAGCCCTAGGTTTAGTTTTTTCATGAACATGCAGATACATACCAAAAATGATAGTTCTTCATCCAACCAGTGCACAAAGTCAACAACATCTTTAATGTTCGTATAAGAAGCTGCCCTAACTTCAGTTGCCAGTGATTGAACAAAGTCACCTTGAGTCTCCACATCAGCTTTAACCTGCATTCATTGAGGACCATTCTCATTAATCATTTATGCAAAACAATTTTTTTTCAAATACCATGTAGCTGAGGTCATCAAATTGAGATCCAGACTTTTTAAATTGTCATTTAAATAAATATAACTACTAATTAAGGAAGGTTCATAGTACATATGACTCAAAATTTGGTACTTACAGATATAAGATATGCAGATTTGTCTCCAAATTCTCCAATCATGTTACTACCAGCATCTGAAATATTGCTTGATACTGTAGATGCCACATTTGAAATTTCCTTCTGTGCTTCTCTTTTCACTGGCGATTGATATAACTCAACTACTTGTGGTGGCATGCTTTGCACTTTATCTCCTGCTCTGCCTTGAGATTCAAGTAGGCGGCCAGTGGGCGGTGTCAGTGGAGTTGGAGTCATACTAGGGGGTTGAGGTGGAGGAGGTGGGGAGATATGTAAAGCATGGGAAGCATTTGATGAAGCACTAATGCATGTCAAAGAACTAGTGGATGGCTTTGGAGGTTTCTTTGCAACCCTCAGAGCCCTCTTTTGTACTCCTTTAAATGTCATTTTGCTAATTTCCGTTTCCTTGCCTTGATGATCATTGCCATTTTGTGAATCAGTTTGAGATCCCCTCATTTGAAGAGTTTCTATAAACTTCTCTGGTATAACCCTTTCAGTCAGTGCCTCAGTTTTCATTTTTTCAGAAAACTTTGCTGTTCTTGCTTGCTCTGCTTTTTCTTTGATGTCACTCTCTCTCTGTATTGCTAAATCATGTCTGCCTTTAAAGTCGGGATGCTCCCCCCAATTCATGCCTCCCACAGACTTTGACATAAGTTGAAATGAAGTCGCTACATTGATTAATGAGTCAGTCATTTCCAGAGTTGTTCTTGATGTATGAAACTTATCTTTTTCAGGAGAATCAACCATTGCTGCAAGATTATGTGTCTCAAGAAAATTACTTGATTTCGACCTTGGCTTTGTTTTGGGCCCATCATGTCTTGTTAAAGAGGCAACAGAAGCACCACTGCTTGAACTTCTTGGCATTATAAATTCTAACGAGCTACCTGAAATAGAATGCTTGTGCCATGGACTTCTGTGCCCTGTAATAGCCTCGTTTCCTTTTCTGTCTCCAGCTGACCCAACTGAAGATACTGTAGAATCTTCCTTACTTCTCCCCCATTTTTTTAGCTTGTGAATTAAGCTTGGTTTCTTTGATTTAGTTATTCTGGTAGAGGCACTGTCTAAAGAGAATTCATCAAAATCACCACTCTCGGAAGGTGTGGATGTATGGGATGATGGACTCTTGGAGTCATTATCTGTATACTCTTTCTCCTGCAATGCTAAAGAATCATGTCCTGCATATTCTAGCATAAGTTGCTTTGCCTTCTCCTGTGACCTTGGGCTCAAGCTTTTGTTGAGATCTCGTGCTTTCAGTTTTCCTGGAGGGGCTTGGTAGTTCCTTAATTCATAGCGTAGACATGCATTCACCCATCTCAAATAAACCAATTCTTCCACTTCACTAAATCGATTATTTTGCAGACCTTCCACTTGCTTTAACAGATCTTCATTCGCATGCCTCAAAGTGTTCACCTCTTCTCTTGCCTCTTCAATTGTCTCTGTCTGCAGGCAAAGAAAATCTAGAAAGAGTCATTGGTGGCTTTAATTTGAAATTTTGAGCCATGTTATACAAATAAAGTACAATGCACAAAAAGTAGCAAACCAGAGAAATCTTACTCTCAATCCATATTACATGCTAGGAAAAAACATAACAGCATATATTGAAAAAAGCATACCTCTGTTAATTGAGAGAGGGAAGCGATTTGGGTTTCTGTAATGTCTAGTTTCAGCATCAGCTCCCGTTTCTCATGTTGCAACTCTTTGTTGGCCCTTCTTAATTCCACCACTTCTACTTCCAATTCTCTCAAAGTCTGCAGTTTCTTCTCGATCTCAAATTTATTTTCAGAAAACACTTTCTCAGAGTCTTGAAGAACTGTAACTTGTTGTCTAAGCATAACAAGTTCTTCTTCTGTCTGCATAGATTCCATTTGCATCTGTCTCTGAAGCTCTTTAATCTTTGCTCTGGCAAATTCAAGCTCTTTCTTTACTAGGGAAGATTCCTCTAATTCCTCTTCAACTATCTTCTTTTGAGTTTCCAAAGAATTTATTTTTAAATTGAGCATTTCAATCTCAACTGCATTTAGTTTAAGCTGTTTTTGTAATTCTACTATGCTTGTTTCCTGTTCCATGAGACCATAATACTCCAGCATTTCCCCTTGAAGATTTTCTTCCCTTTTCTGCAATTCGTTGACAAGATTCTTCAATCTCTCAATTTCGGCAGCATCATCTGATATTGCCTCGTTGTACACGTGTTTATATTCCAGCAATTCCCCTTGAAGATTTTCTTCACTTTTCTGCAATTCGTTGACAAGATTCTTCAATCTCTCAATTTCGGCAGCATCATCTGATATTGCCTCGTTGTACACGTGTTTATATTCCAGCAATTCCCCTTGAAGATTTTCTTTCCTTTTCTGCAATTCGTTGACAAGATTCTTCAATCTCTCAATTTCGGCAGCATCATCTGATATTGCCTCGTTGTACATGTGTTTATATTCCAGCAATTCCCCTTGAAGATTTTCTTCACTTTTCTGCAATTCGTTGACAAGATTCTTCAATCTCTCAATTTCGGCAGCATTATCTGATATTGCCTCATCGTACATGTGTTTATAATCCTCAGACATTATATCAGGATCTACTGTACTAGCCTGCTTCTCCTCACCGCCAGACTGTGTAGGTTTAGAAGATGGAACAACCTCTTCCAAAGGAAACTCCATCTCTCCTGATAAAAGATCATTAAACTCTGGCAAGAGAAGTTCATCGTTGGCCAAGCTCAGTGATGGACTAATGCTATCAACTGTTTTAACCTCACCCCCCTGCAAAGCCCATCCATTTTGTACATTATCCAACTTTGAATTGAACTAATCATAGATAAATATAAACATGATCATCTATTAGTTTGGGAAGACATTCAAAACATAGTTTTTTCCTTCAAATTCAGCAGGATGCCCTTGGGCCACCCTGATTTACTATTGATACCAACAAAGATCCATCTTAACTCCAGTTCTATCATGAGCCGATAGGGATCAAATCCCTTAGGTGCAAATCTTTTTTAGATTGCAAAAACTGCACCTCCAAGGATTTGATCCCCTTACACACAATAGACCCAAAGTGAAGATGGATATATACTGGTTTTAAAAGTGCCACGTGTCAGCTTCACGTTGAGCATGGAAGGAATTACATATCTCCCTCATACTGGGCTGTAGAAAGTGCCTCTCAGGGCAATCAAAGATGCTTCCTTATTATACTTAAGTGTTGAGTATCCACCCCCTGTCAAGAGGTGGAACACTGTTTTATACTGTGATGCATGTGACCAGCTGACTTGACTAAACAGCCATGATGGCTCAACCACTTACAACGGTCTCCTTGCGAGAGCACACAGCCTACTTTTCTGAGGAATCAACCCTGTGGAGCTATAACAATGCTCCGCTTTCATTGACCCGGGTCTTTATACTGTGATGTGTGTGACCACCCATTGACCCAACTCTTAACAGACATGATGACTCAACCACTTACAATGGCGCCCTTGCGGCAGCACGCTGTCCAATTTTCTGAGGAATCAAACACTCTGGAATTACAACAATGCCCGGTTTTCATTGACTCTGGTCTTTATACTGTGATGTGTGTGACCACCCAACTCGACTTAACAGCCATGATGGCTCAACCACTTACAATGTCCCCCTTGCAGGAGCACACAGCCCAATTTTCTGAGGAATCAACCCTGTGGGAGCTATAACAAATTAACAATGCCCCGCTTTCATTGACCCAGGTCTTTATACTGTGATGTGTGTGACCACCCAACTCGACTTAACAGACATGATGGCTCAATCACTTACAATGGCCACCTTGTGGCAGCACGCTGCCCAATTTTCTGAGGAATTGAACCCTGTGGGACTGCAACAATACCCGGTTTTCATTGACCCTGGTCTTTATACTGTGATGTGTGTGACCACCCAACTCAACTTAAGAGCCATGATGGCTCAACCACTTACAATGGTCCCCTTGCGGGAGCACACAGCCCACTTTTCTGAGGAATCAACCGTGTGGGGATATAACAATGCCCCGCTTTCATTGACCCGGGTATACAGTGATGTGTGTGACCACCCAACTCGACTTAACAGACATGATGGCTCAACCACTTACAATGGCCCCCTTGCGGCAGCACACTGCCCAATTTTCTGAGGAATTGAACCCTGTGGGACTACAACAATGCACGGTTTTCATTGGCCCTGGTCTTGTGGCTTAGTTCACTATGAACATCACATGATCATTCAATTTGATCCCTTTTCTGTGAGCATGCATAGCAACGCTTCACCCCCTAAATGCTAAACACATTTAACTACCGGGCAACAGACCATCGGATATTGATTCTAAGACTTTAGAGTAATTCATGACAAAATGAAAAGGATCAAGACCCTAGATTAACTTATAAAAGGAAACTGTACTCATAAAATTTCAATCATCCATAAAAATAAAAATAAAAAATCTGCAGCAAAAGAGATCCCAATGGGAACAGCTTTACATACATCAACTTCCTGTGTTGAGTCCACTTTTGTGTACGAGCAGATTTCTTTCTCAATTTCCACATTGTCTTGAGCCTTCTCGTTAGAATTTCCTAATTCTGGATCCACACCAATCACGATTCAAAGAGTATTCTCAGGAAATTAATTAAGAGAAAATAAAGCGTAAACAGAAAACCAAAACTAATTTCTTTATCTTTTTGCAGAAAGTCTCAAATAAATCTAAAAAATGAATAGCATCGCAAACAAGGGAGAACCGGAATGTTTACCTCCCCGAGCATCCGATCCTTTGACAAGCTTTCGGTTGACAGGCCTAAATCTCAGGTGAGTCAATATGTAAGCTGTAACCGAGAGACTGATAGCAAGGCCTACCTTCACTAACATATATGTAAGTCTTTTACTCTCCACTGCTAATCGCCCGCCTATCGCGCTCAGGTGTCATTGAGTCTCAGAAATACGGCTTCCTCGATCACCTGACACGCTATTGACACAGCATGTTAGAAAAAAATTATTTTTTCTACTCCCAAACCTTCGAAAAGAGGCAGTTTCCTTTTAAAAGTCTCTCAAGCAACTATAAATATGGAGTTAAAAACAAAACAGAGAAACTCGGCATGCCAGCGCCTTTCTCAGAATAAAACCTGAATTCTGCTTTAAAAAAGGACTTCAAAAGAGTGAACTCCTGTGCAATTAAGTCCGATCATATCCGTTTAAGCAAAATTTTCGACGGCTTATTCGTTTAAACAGCCAATGAATTCAAAGATTGATCAAATAATACCTCTAACAAATCAAATCATAACCGGAAAATTCGAGTCAAACCTTACAAACCGCGAAACTGGTTCCAATATTACCAAAACCAAACTATGAAGCCAGTGTCGTGTCGTTTTCTCGTCGGTACCGGAGTCTATCAAATTCTTCAACGAAACTTCTTTTCCCGGAACGAAGAATAGCGAACCTTCAAAAAGCTGGACAAAGTTCGGGCCAGATTTTGCATAGACAAGTATAGTTGACTGCTCAGCACACAAGCCAGCATGAATTCATGCTGAAAATATGCTCAGAGTTTAGTTAATATAAGCAAATTCAATATAAGATTCGTCATGCAAGGGTTTCAAGAATACACGAAATTCCGAATCACGATGTCCATATCACTCTGTACGCGGTACCGGGAAGTTCAAGCAGCATGCCGAGAAATTTTGCCGGCAGCCGTCCATCCAATTAAATATTACTCCAACTGGAATATATTCCATAACTGCTAAATATTGTGGGAAGCACACAGTTTTTAATTGTGGGAAGCATGGATCAGACTGTTACCGTTGACATAATGTTGGATCGCGGCGGTGGCTTCTGTTCTTCCATTTTTTGCTGAGCATCGCACACCAAATCGACACAATTGTGGGGTCGTCGAATCTTAAATGTTGAAGCTGAGAATTCAATCCCCGAGATCGATGCTTTTTCACATTCAATGAGTTTGTTGAGTCTCGGAATTTCCACCCACGAGTCCTCCTCATTGCCACATGATTCAATTTTTTATTGGATTAAGTTAATTATCTCATTTGTTATTGAATTTTGTTTAAATTTTAAGTTTTGCCTCATGATTCAATTTTTTATTGATTAAGTTAATTATCCCATTTGTTGTTGAATTTTGTTTAAATTTTAAGTTTTATATTATCTAAATTTAATGTATAGGGTAAGAAATTTGTATTTTCCATTTTAAAGTGATCATTAAAAAAATATTATGTGTAGGGTAAAATTTTGTATTTTTCATTATAAAGTAATCTTAAAAAAATATTAAAATGTGAAAAGAATTTCCAAAATTGATAAAACAATTAATTTATTCCTTATTTTTATTAATACTTATCTCACTGATATTAAAAAATAGAATAAAGGGTTTGAAAACCAAAACCACACAGCCATACAAGAACGTGATTCCTCAAAAAGCAAAAGATTATTCAAAAGCATGTATATAAGGTAAGGCAGCTAAATGTCAAAATCAAATCTTTTTATGCAGTTATCGTGCTACATGGGTCTCGTTTGAGAAGGCAAATTATATTTTATTTCCTTTTTCTATTAATTTTGTTTTTCATGTTATATGGGTGAAGGAAAGTTCTTATATGATTCTTGGCTTTGTCTTTTATTCTATAATAAATTAATTAATTTGATAAAATTGTTTTTCCGTTGACTAGAAGATGAGAATATGTTTTAATGATTATTGCTTTATGAAATAATTTATTTAATATTATTTCTAGTTAATGTTTAAATCGAGAGGATTATAAACTTTGGTAGTTACACTTCTAACTATAGAGGGGTTCTTTGTCCCATAAACAAAGGGATTTGATAAACTAAATTAATGTTTGACTTTTTTTTCATAAGGGAATAATTGATTGGGAAACTCACCAATATTTCCTCATATTTCATGGTTTTTTCATAAGGAAATAAGTGACCTGGAAACCCACCAATACTTCCCCATATTTCATGGATGGTAAGGGTGGTAAACTGTTGACCTTCAGACAGAAGAAGACAATAAGACCTCACCCAAAAGGACAACTTGGCGTGACATTAAGAATAAATTAAGAATATTATCATTATTGTTTAAAATTTCATTTAATTATACATAATTTGTCTATCACTAATAATAATATATTATACCTGGGTTGTCAGGTGCGAGAGGAGTCCTTCTTGACTCTGAGGGAAACAAGGTGAAAGACTTTGCTTGGGGACTCGGCAGGAGGACAAATAATGAAGCAGAATGGCTCGCATTGATCAAAGGAATGGAAATCGCAAGGAGCGAAGATGTTAAGGATCTCGTGGCCTTTGGAGACTCAATGCTGGTCATCAGGGAAGCTAGGTCTCTGGCCAAAAATCGTAGAAATCCAGTCTCCAAGCTTCATCATCTCTTCTTCTACGTGGCTAAGGATTTCAACTGTATCACCTTTCTTCACATCTTGAGGAACAACAACCAGATTGCAGAATTCATGGCCAATGTAGGTGCTCGTTTGGATTGTGGTTTTTTGACCAGTAACGGTCAAAACCTTGATATCAATTGGGTCCCTTAATCCCCCCAGCTTTCTATTGATTCCCATGATTGCACTAATGAAGTGCTCCCTCCCGGCTTGGGATTTATTTTTCCACTTTCCTCTAAACTACAGTCCCAACCCAAATTTGAAATTGAATCATTTCAAGATCTTCTTGTGATCTCCCTCTCCTCCTCGATCCCTGCTCGCGTCCTCTTGGCACACATGGCGGCTTTCTCCAGTTGACTCCACCTGTCTCGTATGTGTGCATTCATTTCGACCAAGCTCCAAGGATCTCTCAGCATTTAACTCGCTCGAAGGTGATATGGATGGCATTATGTATGTCTCCTTCCGCGTTGTGAGCTGTGTTTGTGTTTTCAGTATGGAGGATGATAATCTTGGGTTGAACCTCCCTGCGCTGCAATGTCGACGTTGTAGGAAACACCTTCAGGTCCATTCGGGAGGGGTTGGAATGAAAAGGTACCTCTCTGCTCTCGACGTGGTGCAGGGGCAGAGCAATGGTGGCTCTGTGCAACATGCTTCTCGTGGTGGCTCTGCACAGCATGCTTCTCGTGGTGGCTCTGCGCAGCATGCTTCTCGTGGTGGCTCTGCGCAACACGTCTCTCGTGGTCATCCTAGAAATGATGAGCCTGGCAGCAACAGAAATTGGGCTCCTCTCGACGTGGTGCAGGGAGAGAGAATTGGTGGTTTTGCGCAACATGTTGTCTGTGGTCACTCCAGCGAGCCGAGAAGCGGCAGGAATTGGTTGCATCCTGCAGGTGATAATAGTGGTTTCATCAACTTGGGGTCTCCACAAGGGATGGATAGTCCGTCCTCTGAGGTCCATTCGCATTTGCAAGAACTGGAAACTCAAGTTCGTTGGCTCAAAGGTGAGAACTCAGACCTCAAAAAAGCCATTTCTTACCTTTCCACATTTGTTCAGATCACGAACTCTGAAGTTCGCAGTGGTACCAGTAAGTTGAAGGAGTATTTTGACATGCTGGTTGGAAAAATTGAGAACGGTTGCCCCTGTTCGGTGGATATGAGCACTCAAATTAAGTCCCTGCATAGCAATCTTAGAATTGTTGAAGCAAACGTTGACGACATAAGGTCTGACTACAGGAATAGCTCCACTGTCTTCCATGGCATCGTTGATGATAACGTCGGAGCTGTGGCTGGGAACAAAGAGAAGAATGCCCACCAACATCATGGCAATTGTTGATCTTTTTGTATGCTTGTCCATGTACTCACAGGACTTTTTTGTTATGGCCCTTAACTTGCTAATGCTTGTAGAAGCTAGTCCAATTTTTATCTTCACGCTATGTTTTTCATCTGTAGTCTTCTCTTAGGAAAGTTTGTTAGAATTTTCAGTTGTCGCAGAACAGGGTATATGTATGACCTGCATAGACTGGATTGTGATGAGCTAGTCATGACAGCTCTCCAATTTTGGGATCAGTCTTCCCATCCTTTTTTGTAATACCGTCTCTTTTTTAATACAAATGCTCATTACTCGTTCTTGTAATATATATATATTATACAAATTAATAAATATTACTATTATTATTTATTTTTTCTCTTTTAATTGTCATTTATTTATATAGTTTTATTATTCAAATCTTCATTTAATTATATATAGTTTGTCTATCAATAATAGAACATATACGGGTGGCAGGAGTGGGAGGGGTCATCATGGACCCGAAAGGGAAAATTGTGAAATCCTATGCATGGGGATTACGAAAGAGAACAAATAACCAAGAAGAATGGTTGGCCCTCTTGCAAGGATTGGAAAGCATATCAAATCTAAACATTCCAAAACTCCTCATCTTTGGCAACTCAAGGCTCGTAATCCAAAAAATGTGAAGTTCTTATAAGGATAATCCCTCCTTTTGTGGAAGAAACCAAAAACAAGTCCAAAACCTCCTTCTCCCAAATCCATCTTTCTTCCATATTAAACAAGAAAATAATGGTCTGGCAAGCAATATGGCTAACCATGGAACAAGGCTAGAGCAGAGAATGATAGCATTTGATGGCCTACCGCCGATAGGAAAGTGGATCCCATGATAAGCACCAATAAGGGATTTATTGGCCTAGGGAGAACCCAAGGCATTAAAAATAAATGTTAAAGGCCAAGGGAGAACCCAAAAAATTGTCACCGACCTACGGAGAACCCAAGGATCAAACATGGAATTCATGGGCAAGGCCACACACTCTATTTCACGCCTTTGTTGGGGAGTAACTTGGCACTCCCTACTAGGTTAACCCCCCCCAAAAAATCAATCACGCGAGCAGGGAAAATGGCAGGTTGTAGGCGATGTTATGCAACGGAGTAAATGAGAAACATGTTCGAGGTGTTTGTGGCATTAAGGCCACCGCAGTTGTGATATCTTCCTTCATGCACTTGGTTCAGGCTCGCACAAGCGAGGCTTTGGTATTTGAGACGGGAGACATCCAGATAAATTCAATGAAGGAAGACGAGAATTGGGGGAACCCTCAGCAAAGTAGTCGCTTAGAGGAAGAAAGTCTTTGTCGAGACCTCAAGGCACTCGGTCTTTCCGATCTAGAGTGGAACAAATCCCCTCACACTCTATCTCATGTAGGTCAAGGAATTGAGTCTGAATCTATCCCTTTTGAAATTCTTGTGAGCTACTACCGGTCATTTTCTTCTAGCCATCTAGATTGGTCTGGTGTTCAAGGTTGTGGGATCCTTCCTCCTGCACGAGCCATTTCCTCCCTTGTTGTAACCGAAGAAACCATGCCCTCCTGACAAGAAATATACACAAGCTTTAGAGGGTATCTAGGATATTTTAAATGAATGATGTGGTTCATTCAAGAAGGAGTTAGGGGAGTGCATCAAAAAATTGCCACCCTAACTGAGGAAGCATGTTGCAACGACAACAACATTGCCTACTTGGAGTCAAGAATTGATGATTTAGACGACAATATGCGTGAGCAAATTGCCTTAATGGATGAACTCGGAAAGGATTTAGAGCAGTTGGTGAAGATGAATCATTGTAGCCACTGTTAAGCATCTCCGTTAGATGAGGCCAGACCTATGGATAAAGTCTCAATTATCCAGCTGCTTTGAGGAAGATACTGATAGGCCTGAATGTATGTGAAGATATGATGGTTTTGTTTAAATCTTTCATTTGTTATGTTTCTTGTGTCCTTTTATGTAAACAATTTGTCGAGATTCACAACACTCATCCTATAGAAATAGATGAGGAAATAGTAGGAAGCTTTTTGCAAGTAGAGAGTTAAATGGAAAGGACTATGCAAGAAACTGCCAGAATGAGTATAAATGATATTTTAGTATTTTAGGACTCAATGATCACCATGTGACCTTTGATTGAACAATTATTTCCTTCGATACCAAAACTCAATAGCATCATCACAAGAAATCATGGTATCAGGCAATACTTTGAATCAATGGAGTTTTATCATATCCCAATAATGTTAAACCATGTCGCTGAAAAAAGAAAAAATAGACAATGTCAAATTCCCCTTAGCACTTTGGAAAAAATGGGGGGAGGGGTTATAGCTACATCCCCTAAGTTCTTCATCCACATTTAGTTTTGTGAACCATTAAATTACATTGACAAGTGGTGTTCCCTCCTCCTCATGCAAGTCCGAGTTAGTTACCACCCACTCTTTTGTGTCATTCATGTGGTTATGTGCGGGGTATGTGTTATGAAGTTGCACACAATTGGACTATTGGGTGCATGTGGGCTTAAACCATCCCAACACCACTCCAACCTTGATCTTTTTCTCAGTCCTTTTAGAAATTTTGAAAGTCTTTTTAGCTCCTAGGTATTTGAACTATGTTTCAAAAATATGGATATTTCAACAAGCTCAATCTTCTCTTAAGAAGGCCCTCGGTATTGTAGGGAGAATCCCCTGTGAACTTCAATGACCATTTCCTTTGGTCTACGCTTGTCTTTTCGATTTCATTTCGGGAATTTTTCATATTTGCTTCAGTTGGGATGAGTTCAAATATTCTCTTTTGTAGCATTCTCTTTATGTCCTTCTTTTAGGTTCTTAAGAAAGCATGAAGGAGTGACTCTCAGTGCTTCGAGACCAAGCCTTCCCTAGAAAATTTAGGTGAATTTTATAGGTGAGTTATTTTGTTTATGTTATGATTTTGGGGTATTGGGCTCCCTTCGTTCTTCAGGTTAGAATAATTTTGATTCCCCCACTGACCGATACTTTAGGGACGAGGTTGGACATGCTTTGGCACAAGATGAAGGGGTTTAATTTGGAAATCGTTGGTTGTGAAGAAAGGGTATTTCTACCAAACACTCTTGGTAGGATGGCTTCGCCTCATAGTCACTCTAATAATTGTGCCATCTATGGACACACAAACATGAAAAGGTCCATTTGATAGTGTAAAAAACATTATGGTGACTACCAACACAACATTGCTATGGTTATGAGGAGATGGGAAACATAGAGAACAAACTGGGAGTTAAATAATGAAAGGGAGTTAAAGGAAACTAGAAGACAATTAATCCCGATGAAAGCATAGATTGAAAAACCCAAAGTTAAATTGGTGTTGTTGGAAGTAAGAGAGGAATGCCAAAAGGAGAAGCTGGAGGAGAAAGCTGCAAAGATCGAGTTGTGAGACAAAGTCCTTCATTTGGAGATGGTGCAAAGACCAGGTTTTGAAGAACTCAGGAATTCTATTTCTCATGAAGCATCTGTGGGCTCACCTCAAGTGGTTATTACAGAGGATGACACAGTGGAGTAGAAATCAAAGCTCAAAAGACACTAGGACCCTTCCTACTTGGATTCAGTAATAAGTTAAGGGAGGTCTGGACATCATGGAATGATCTAACTTTTATGTTAGATTACTATGTTTTGTAAACTTGCTTTGTTACTAGGGCAATTTATTCAATTGTACACAAGTCATAGTAGTATCTTAGAAGATATTAGCTAGAGATGGACATTTTGGAGTCGGTATTTTGGACATGGGCCTCATTTTTTAGCATTATTACACTATAGTATGTTTCAAACTCTGTATTATTAGGTCGTACGACAAGGTATTAAAATAATAATAATAATAATGACATATAATACAAATTAATAAGATATTATTATTATTTATTATTCTTCTATTTCCATGTCATGTATTTATATAGTTGTATTGTCAAATTTTAAGCTGACACTATACTTTGAATTTCTCAACTAACACCTAGCCATACACCTATGTGTGTTGGCTTTCTTAATGGAATTCTTCTTTGCTCTTCCATTTTCCACATGTTTTGTACTAAGCCATACCTACATTTCTATGTGGTATTAAATCTTGCAAATGTTCCATGATTGTTTGTTATTGATCAATCTATTTTCATCTAACACCTAGCCACACACTTATGTTTGTTGGCTTTCTTAATGACATTTTTCTTTGTTCTTCCATTTTCCATATGTTTTACACCAATCCATACACTTACATGTCTTCCATGTGGTATTAAGTATTACAAATGTTCTAATGTTCCATGATTTTTATTAATCAATCAAAACTTATTAAGGCTCAATCTACTTGACATTGTTCTTCAACATAGATTTATGTCATTATCTTGTTTAACATAAATGCATACACAATCCTACTAAAATAGAGTTAAATTTATCCATTAAGTTGACATATCTTAATTTAAAAAACACTATACTCTTTTACCCTATTTTGATAATAATAAAAAATTCTTGTTTGATAACAATTTATTTTTATATATGTAATGACCTACGTTCATGATCTTAATCCGCGAATGCGTGTAGGCGAGCTTTAGGCTCTAGGGCTCGTTTTTCTTCAGTGATGAGCTCCATCAGAGGAGGGGAGCCACCTTCCCCCCCTCCACCTCCAACTCCAGACGAGGAAGCATTCCGTCGTCTTATCTCTGCTCATGGGAAGAAACCGTTGAATCAAAATGTGTTGAAGTTTATCAAAAAGCTTGATTCTATTCCAGAAATTGCTCTGCCTCCTAATCAACCGATTAGGATAGCTCTATCGCTGGCTGAAAGAGGATTGATGGGTCAATTTATGGGTCTTTGGCCCTCTCCCAGGACCACCGACAACTGGATCCAGAGAAACTGGAGACCCCTGATCAAGGAAAGTGTAGCCTGCTACTCAGTTGGAAGAGGCTTTTACATCTTTGAGTTTATCTCCCAGGATGATCACGACCTAATTTTCCGAAGTGGACCATACTTCATGGGATCCCAAGGCCTGTACCTGAATAGGTGGACACCAGATTTTGACCCAGCAGTGGATATGCCCAAAGAAGTTCCTGTTTGGGTTCGGTTACCCAATCTCCCGGTTCACTGCTGGAACCCCCTCTTGCTGCAGACAATAGGGAATGGTCTTGGAAGGTATATCGACAAAGAAGACACCAAAGATCAATATTCCTGTGCCCGAATTTCTGTTGAAATTGACCTCGAAGCAGGCTTACCAAAGGCCATCAAACTTACGGTGGGTTCCTGGCATCACTTTCAAAAGCTAGACTACGAGCAATTGCCATTTAAGTGCAGGAGCTGCCATGAATACGGACATTTCCAGAGAAACTGCCCAAAAAATCAAGTTTCAGAAAAGGATGTGGGAGAAGGATGGCAACCTGCCAAGAAAGCCAAGTTCAATGCCAAACCCAAAGAAAAGAAGAACCCCAACCCATCTAGAAAAACCATAGAAGCCCAAGCAGAACCAATTGTTACAGGGAATAGCTTTGCGTCCTTGGAAGAAAAAGATGAAGAGCCAAAGGAAAAAAGAAATGAAACGGAGGTCTGCCCCCCATCGAGATCTGAGGAAGCTATGCTGGGGAAAGAAAATGAAGAAACACTTGTCACTCTTGCCTCCGAATCTGAATATCCTGCCTCTGAAAGTGAAGAAGACGAAACTAGCAGCTCTCAGGCCACTTCGAAGAAAGCCTCGCGCGGGCGAAAATAAAAAAAAAGAAACTAGAGAAAAGGAAACATACAGAGATATCCTTCAAGGATCCTAGAAAACCATCAAGAACATGCTGCACTCTACAAGATCCACTAGGCAGCAAGACCGGGTTCCAAAAGGAGCCCCCCCCACCCCATCAAGTTATTAATGTATCTAGTCTCCTAGAACTGTAGGGGGTTTGGAAGTAAAGTAAAGGAAGAAGCACTCAAAGATCTAATCCGAATGACAAAGCCACAGATCCTACTTATCCAGGAGACCAAAATGGAGGAAGTCGACCTCCTCAAAGCTCGTCAAACTTTTTGGAAAATGGGTCATGGAAGAGCTGTTAGTGCCCGGGGTGCCTTTGGAGGCATCGATACCTTCTGGGATAGCTCAGCCTTTGATTTAGTGCAAGTTGAAAGCTGCACCCACTGGATCTTTACTCAGCTTCATCACAAAGATACGGGCCACCTTGTAAGTCTCTTTAACCTTTATGTACCTGTCCTTCTTTCGGAGAAACGAACTTGCTGGGATCAGCTAAGGGCCTTCCTTAACTCCAATCCTCTTGACAATATAATAGTGGGAGTAGACCTAAATGTCACCCTTGCTCAGGGAGAAAAAAAAGGTGGCTCCCCGGTAAGAGACCCGACCAGGGAATGGGTGGAGGACCTCATCTTGGAATGGGACTTGGAGGATATCAAACCTGCCAAAGGAAAGTACACTTGGTCAAACAAAATACTGGGACTAGGTCATATTGCTGCCAGACTTGATAGATTCTTGGTTCAAAACTCTCTCCTGCTGTATGGACTATCAGCCTATTCTAAAATTCTGCCCCACAGCGTGTCAGATCATAAGCCAATTCTCTTGGAAATTTCTCAAGAAAAGACCTTGAGGCCAATCCCTTTTAGATTTAGTCCGGATTGGTTAACTCAGGAGGGCTTCTAGGAGATTGTCTCCCAAAGCTGGAGTGCCCCAGTTCGTGGCTCACCTTTCTTTGTTTGGGAAGAAAAATTAAGGCAACTTAAATATGAACTCAAAAAGTGGGCTAAATTGCTTAAAACCTCTGCCTTCAAGAAGAAAGAAGCGCAAAAGCTTCTGGAGGAGCATTAGCTGCTACTCGAAGAGAGCATCATCACCAACGATCTCCTTACCCGTGAAGCAAAGCTACAAAGGGAGTTGCATCAAGCTTGTCGCGAGGAAGAAAATTACTGGAAGATAAAATCTAGAAGTCTTTGGCTTGAAGCCAAAGACAAAAACACTAGGTTCTTCCATAAGCAGGCAGAGGCCAGAAAGCAATTCAAAACAGTCAAGGAAATCCATCATCAAGATCAAGACATCCAGGACTTCGATGGAATAAAGCAGGAAACCCACTCATTTTTCAAAGATCTTTATACTGAAATTGCTGATAATCTGGTCAATGGCAACTCCTACCCTATCTCTTTGATCCCTAAGCTTGTTCAAGATGAGACAAATCTGATTCTGACAACCTCGGTGAAACTCAATGAAATTAAAGCAGCGCTTGATCAAATGGAAGCCGAGAAGGCCCCCGGCCCGGATGGATTCACTAATCGCTTCTTCAAGGCCTGTTGGCCTATCATCAAAGAAGATCTGCACAGAATGGTCCTAAATTCCCAACATATCAACAAAATTGGCGGTAGTACCAACTCAGCCTTCTTGGCGCTTATCCCTAAAGAAAAAGGTGCAATCAACTTCAGCAGGTTTCGCCCAATATCCTTATGCAACACTGGATACAAGATAATCACCAAGGTTATAGCGACCAGACTCAAAAATCTTCTTCCAACCATAATCCCTAAGAATCAACGAGGGTTCATCAAAGGTCGCCAAATCTTGGACAACATCATCCTCGTACAGGAGGCAATTCACTCAAGCAGTCAACGAAAAGAAAAAGGTATGGTCATCAAGTTAGATTTAGCAAACGCCTTTGACAGAGTAAATCATGATTTTCTCTTTAAAGCTATGGAAAATTTTGGATTTGCTCCTAGTTTTATAAGTTGGATCAAGGCTTATGTAGGTTCTCCATGGATTGCCCCCCTGGTAAATGGGTGTGCTGCTGGGTTTTTCAAAGCTTCACGGGGCCTGAGGCAAGGATGCCCCTTGTCACCTCTGCTCTTTGCAATCCAAGCCTCGGTCTTGAGCTTCCAACTTGATCATTGTCAGCATCTCCAATCTTTATTAGGTCTAAGAATGGCGGTCTGAATCAAAGATATAAACCACGCCCAGTTTGCCGACGACACGCTGCTATTGGGAGGTGCTAGTGTCCACTCAGCCTGTAATTTTAAAAATGAGTTAGACACTTACAATGAGATGTCAGGAAACAAGATCAACTTCATGAAGAGCAAAGTCTACGGGTGGAACTGCATTCCTAGGGATATGTTAGATATCACTAGAGTTCTGGGCATGGAAGGCTTCACAACTTGGGACTCGTTCAAATACCTGGGAGTGCCAATCTTCAAAACATCCCGAAAATCTTCTCACTAGCTCCCTATTTTGGAAAAACTAAAAATCAGAATTCATTCCTGGGGATCTTCGTGGTTGAACCTGGCAGGCAAAGTGGTCCTGCTAAAGTCCGTTCTTTCTAGCATTCCCATCTTCCAAAGCACCATGCTTCTTGCCCCGAACTCGATTGTCCTTAAAATTGACGCCCTGCTAAGACCTTTCCTTTGGGAAGGAGGAAAGCATAATGAAAGGATGCTCCATCTTGTCGGGTGGGGGAAAGTTACCAAACCTCGTTTGGAAGGAGGACTTCAGCTTCGGGTGATCAGTATCCAAAACTTTGCCCTCAGAGCCAAAATTATCTGGAATTTAATTTCAGGCAAGCTTACTTGGAGCAAATCTATCATCTAGAAAAAGTACTTCCATGGCCCTCACCTCCGGTGCCTAGATCGGCCTCCTAAGAGCCCCAAAGGATCTCCAATTTTTGCGCTCTATCAAAGAACTCTAGATTTCTTCCAATCAATCTTTCGTGGTCTCCAGGGAATCGAAAACATATCAGAATCTGGGAGGATTCAATTATGGGATATCTTCCGTTAAGCAATCAAGATGGCATGGGAAATATTAAAACCTGGCTCCTATCCAACAATTAGAAAACTCTCTGGGACATCTCGACTTGGAACGATGATAATGAGAAATCCTGGAAAGGTTGGGACCTTGGAAACAGTCCTGAGGTATTAAATGATGAAGTTAAAAATATTTGCTTTCATCTGCAGGGGAAGACGCCTATCTCAAATCGCTTTAAAGACTCAAGATGTTGGGGATCTACTTCCGGAAAATATACGGCTGCAGTTGGCTATAAATTTCTCCTTGGAATCCCTCTTGTTCCACCGGATACAATAGTTTGGAAAGCAATCTGGTCTACCAAATCCCTTCCAAAAATAGACATGTTCATATGGACGTTGGCTCACAAGAGCATTCTGATGAATGAAAATCTCAAAAAAAGGGGCTGGGAATGGTCTTCTAGATGCCCTTTATGCTACCTGGAGGAAGAAACCTCAAAACATCTTCTTCTCCTCTGCCCCTATGCAAAGGAAGTTTGGGGGAAAGCTTTGGATTTTGAGCCTACTCTAATCCACCTTCCATGGGATCTCTCTGAACTCCTAAAATCATGGGAGTCCTTCTGCCCTTTCTCGCTAAATAAAAAAGAACAGTTAAAATAGTGTTGGAACTTGCTCCCCAAGTTTGTTTTATGGAAAATCTGGCTTGAAAGGAACAACAGGCTGTTTCAAAACAAAACTTGCACCTCATCCATTGTGGTTGTAAAAGCCAGAGCTTTGCTTGAAGACACCCTATCCTTTCTGCCTACAAGCAAAAACTCAACCTGTCTCGATTCAGAAGAGTCTCTATGGCTCAAGAAACTCGTCCCTTCTCTTCACTCTCCTGAAGTAATCCCCACAAGAGTCGATGATAGCTGGGAAATTCGCATGGAAGAGCAAGATTTCATCAGATAGAGGAACAGCCGGAATAAGAACTATCTGTTCTTCGACGGTGCTGCAAAAGGTAATCCAGGAGCGGCCGGTGGGGGTGGAATTCTTTTGGATCCTGATGGAAATACTAATCTCTCCTTCGCTTGGGGTCTAGGAAAAGACACAAACAATAAGGCAGAAGCTTTAGCTCTGTGGCAAGGTTTGCGTCAAGCTTACAACAAAAATATCAACAATCTGGCTGTCTTTGGTGACTCAAGACTGATAATAAAGGCTATTATCACTCAAAATACGCCTAAGAACCTCAAGCTCAATCACATTCTTCATAAAATCATTCTTCTGGTGAAGAAATTCAACTCTATAAGTTTTTATCGTGTTTTAAGGCAGCTTAACTCTTTAGCAGATGTTGAAGCAAACAGAGGGGCGTCTCTGAGCAACGGGGCTCTTTTGATAAACGGTATTGAAAGTCATGACATCATACCCTAAGACTAAACTTCTCATTGTGGGAATTCGAATTGCTTGGGAATGCTCACCCTCAAACTCTAGACGGCTGCGATTAGCTTGGATCTATATAAGATTTCGACCTCTCTGTCTTTTAGCCGGTGATCTTTTGAAGCAACCTGGAAAGTTCCTCTACTCTTCCAATCTCTCTCTTGAAAGGTTTGGTATCGGGTAGCAAGGCCAAGCATGAAGATCTAATTCAGAAACGCGCATCAGGCTGTCTATCAAGCTCAAATGGAGGATATCGTGAAGTTAAGATCAGTTCTTCAACTCTGGGGAAATTATGGAGCTAAAAGCATCTGGCTTGCTTTCTGCCTCTCTCCGATTATAATCTTTGTTTTTATCATCTTCTGCAAGTCTAAACCGGCCGAATTAGATCTGTTGTCTCGAGTTTGAGATACACTCTGACTGTAACCGTTTCAGTGGCTAGCCATTGCTTTTAATCCAAAGCTTAACCGTTCTCGTAAAAAAAAAACAATTTATTTTTATATGAGCATTCACCAATTCACCATTCATACAAGCAAATCAAGCAAAAAGTACAAAAGACAAAAAACAACATTTATAGGAATAAAACCTCTATAATGTGTCAACCCAATGGGTTAGATCAAGTGGTTGAGTGTAGTGATTTGCAAGTAAGAGGTCTTGGGGTCAAGTCCCTAGGTTGGATACCTCTGTGAATATTGTGGGCCTCACTTGATGTCCCCACCAAGTTAGGTTACCAAGAGTGCTTGAAGGGTTTCCCATGATGTGCATTTTGTAAAAAACAAAAACTCTAATGTGTGGAGAAAACATTCAATCAAACTCTACTATATTAAATTTGAATAACTTTGATAAACTTGTGTAAAGAAAAACAATACCAAACAAAATCTAAAACAAAACAATTAACAATGGCTCACAAACACATAAAACATAGATTTACCCTGTAAACTCAAAACTAGAAAAACCAACATTCCTAAGATTTTCTCCACTCTCTCTCTCTCATTGCATTATATTTTTTTATTTACAATAGCATCCAAAACCTTAAATTCGGGTTCACAAACCCAATTCCTTAACCGGAATAAGTTTACAATGGGCCGAAAACAACTCAAAATGGACCTATTTTTTTTCTTCTTTTAGGGGCATTTCCCCCATGCACCCCTAGTTAGGGGGGGTTGATCAACCCCCCAAACACCCCTAGTTAGGGGGGGTTGATCAACCCCCCAAACACCCCTTGCTTTGGGAACCTACAAAGGCTACAACACATGTCCAACAAAATCCTCCAACACCCCTCAAGCATAGAACTCTACAAAGATCCATTATCCACACAAATCTATTTTGAACCACCTTGGACAAAGCTCTACATTGAACCACCTTCCATGAGACTGATTTGTGGGGCCACATTGCACAAGGTTCTATTGATGAGACTTAGTAGAGGAATCTTTTGATAGTTAGCCTATCTAAGTGAAGGATGATCAAAAGTGGCCAAAAGTATGAGCATTCCCCAACCACATAGGCCTATGATATGATCTAGAGATCAACTTTGGAATTTGATTTATCTGAAGACTTGAGAAAGATCAAAATTTATGTTCCATTCACTCAATTAATCAAGATCTCAAACCAAAGGAGAAAGGGTATGAAGTCGTTAGCCATGGAAGTTGTCATAGATCAAGCATAAGAAAAAATTGAGATATATTTGGGCATGAGTTGAGACACCAAGGTTGTTCAATCACCACCCTTTTATGTCACCTTGGTGTTTAATAACTTTTCATTTCATAATCGCATACATGATTCAGGTGCATAGAACAATAGGATGCCTAAGTTGCAAGTGATTTTGCAATGGATTCTCGAGAGGTCAAGTTGTGTGGTATGACTGAAAATTTGGAGGTCAAGGTTGATGCTTATCTAAATAAATTGATTGTCGTGGATGTGTTAGTAGTACATATCCCAGCTACATGGGGAATGTTGCTTTTAAGAAGATGGGTTTACACTATTGGTGGACATGTCCACTTGGATCTATTTTATTCCACCTTTCTAATATCCAATAAGTACAATAGTAAACTATACAATGAGAAAGAATTGAAATTTAACATAAAACACCCAAATAAGCCAATGAATGAGATATTTTTCCTTGAGGATAACTTGGGAAATTACAACAATGAAAGTTGAAATTGGCCATCCTTTAGAGCTTATTGCTACTAGTGAATACAATGCTGTTGGTGCTTTATGGACTTTGCATTTTGATGAAGCATAGTTTGGGAATGGCATTGTATGGAATAGTCCTCACTTTTTTTCCAAGGAACAACCTCACGGAAAACCCTCTGAGGAATTCCCCATGATTCATGGATGGTAAATAGGGTAAACCATCGGCCCTGATTACAGAGCCTAACCCTAAGGGGATCAAGAGAGTTGAACCCGTGATCTCCCCAACTCTGGGGGGATATATCTAACAGCTGCCTCGTGACTTCTTGAGATAACCCTCGGGGCTTGGAATAGTCCTCACTTATCCTCTTAAACTATATCATTTCCTACTTATATTTCCTTGAATCTGATAGCATGACTAATGTAGCTGAGAATCGCTCTAGTTAGTTCTTGATTTAGAGAGAAAATTGGGGATAAATTGTTGCATGTATTTGGGGACATTGATCTTATTCTATAAGAGGTATTAAAGTTGTATTTAACCAAGAATGAAATATTGAAGTGTTAAATATGAATGATACTTGGAACTTAATTAAGATGCCTTTGTTGTCTCTACAACTAATTTCCATCTTGTTGTTTTTTCCTCTTTCTATAAATTTAAGATAGAGATCATTTTTAGGTAGATTGTTCCAAATAAGGTGACTCGTTGGTTGGTATTTGAGGATGATGCCCAAATCCTTAGATTTCCAAGAAGCTCAAGGGATTTTTCTTCTCAACTAGAAAATTACGAGAAGAATAATGGCTTTGTCTCAATCTAAATGCCATCGGAGACTAGAATGTAGTACAATTAAAGATAAACAAGATTCCCATAGGCTTAGTATAACTAGAGAGAATACATGATAGGTTGGACAAAACAAAGGGTCCTCATAAATCCCCTATTCAATATCAAGTTCGGGAGTCAAGATTGGCTACAAGGAGAGTCTGATAATAAATAGAATTAAGAGAGCATGCACCCATGAAGAACAAAACAAAATTCAAAATCTTATATGCGAATTTAAAGATGTATTTTCCTTAAATTACAATGAACTGAAGAATTCTAAATTTTTTTCGCTAAGCATTGTATTTCTTTCAAAGCATAGGAAAATCCATTCAAGAAAAATAAAAGACCCATTAATCCCTAAAAAGGTATGAACATTGAGAAGAAATTGACTAACTTGTTTTATGGTGGAATTTTTGCAGATATAAGATATTCAACACGGGTCATTAATTTGGATCCAATCAAGAACAAGAATGGTGAAAGCAGACTTTGTATTGATTTTTGAAACTTGAACCATATTTATTTAAAGGATAACTCCCCTCTTCCCAATATGGATCATATGTTGCAAAAAATTGCAAACTCTCAAATGCTCTATGTGTTGAACAAATTCTTTAAAAAGTGTTGGTTGCTAAGGAAGATAAGTAAAAGACAACCTTCACTACTGGGAGAACTTATTCCTATGTTTGGATTCCCTTTGGATGGATTAACATAGATGAACATTCCAATGAGCCATGGATTATTCATTTGATGATATTATGAATGAGATCATCATTGTTTACGTCTAAGATGATATGACAATATTTTCAACAAAAGGATCATGTTGTTTGTCTTAGGAAATATTTTGAAAGGTGTTGAGAATTTGACATGTCTTTGAATTCTAACAAGTCAATATTTGGGTCATTTAGGGGAATTTTTTGGGCACATTGATTTGAAGTATGTAGTGAAGATAGATCCAACCAGAGTTGAGGCTATTCGACAAGCTAGATTACCCCTAAACAAGAAGGCTCTCAAGTCCTTTTTTTAGCAACTTAACTTCTTGAGAAGGTTGGTGCCAAATTTGCTAGAAATCACAAATCCCATCATAACCATTCTAATAATGAACAATAGATCTAATGGACCAACAAAATAATTCAAGATTTCAAAGAAATTAAGAAAGCTATATTATCTACCTGTCTGGGTGAGTCTTGAGTAGTCCAAGGAATTCCATATATTCTCATTTACATATGAGCATACACTTGCCAATGTCCTTCTTTAGAATTATCGAGATGGTTTTGAATAATTGGTAGCATTCATGAGCAAAGAATCATTGAGTTGAAGTATTCATGTATTGAAACAAACTTAAAATTTGGTTAAATCCCTCAAGCACTTTAAAGAATACATTTGGAGTTCGAATATATGGCCCTATGTGTTGCATCCGATGATAAGGACATTTTACCTCAACAAGGATGTGAAGGGCATTAAGGAAGGTGGATAACAAAGATACACGAGTATTATTTGGCATTGAAGCCTACTACGTTGGGTGGAGGATGGGGTTTAACAAAATTGATGTTTGAAAACAATATATATAGATCATTCAAGGAAAGGATGAAACTTTGGCCAAAATTTAGTGCCATGGATTTTTGTTCTGTAAAAACTACAACATCTTGATTGATCTAAAAACATCATATTCTATTTAAATAATATTTCTTTTCTTAACCATTTAAACAGAGATCAAGAAAAAACATTAAAATTAAATTTAAATAAATTGGTAAAAGTTAGAAAAAAAATCTAATAAGCACACACTATTTTGAACAATTAATTTATATAATAACAACACCAACAACAATACCATAAAATGACATAACTAAAAAATACACTTCGATTTATATGATAACAATACCAACAACTTTATATTAATTAATGGGTCTGCAACTGGTATTTTTAGGCCTAGCAGGGGTTTAAGGCAAGGATGCCCTTTAGCTCCCTTGCTATTTCTTATTATTGCAGAAGGTTTCAGGAGAGCAATGTTGGAGGCAAAACAATCTGGTGCTTTCAAAGGAATCAGTTTTGGGGGAAATATGAGGTTAACTCATCTACTGTTTGTAGATGATATACCAATACTTACTAATGGCTCAAGAAGGGATATGATGGAATTACATGACATTCTGTGTCTTTTATGCTTTGCTTTGGGATTGAAGGTAAACAGTGGAAAATCTTATCTTTCAGTTAATGGAATTCATGATCAGGAAGTGGATTTCATAAAATCATTGTTTCCATATGATGTCATTTATTTTGATGCTGGTTTAAAATATATGGGCTATAGGTTAAAGACAAATTCTTATCAATCAAAGGATTGGGACTAGTTAATTTCAAAATGTGAACTTAGAATTTCAAATTGGAGCCATAGATGGCTCTCAAAAGGAGGCAGAATGGTGCTAGTTAAAGCAGTACTGGAAGCGATTCCGGTCTTCTGGATGAGTACTTGGATACTGAATGGAGTTCTTGAAAAAATAAGAAAGCTATGCTATAGGTTTTTGTGGTCAGGGAGATTGGAGTAGCAGGGAATGGTATGGATTAACTGGAAAGATATAGCACTACCAAAATGTTTGGGAGGATGGGGTTTTAAAATTCCAAGTTTGTTTGCAAAAGCTCTGGCAACAAAAAATATTTGGTGCTTGATTACTGGTACATGCTACTACATAAAATTTGTTTAGCAAAAATACATTTTTTCTCTTACTATTGTGGAATGGATCAGGAGTAGGAATAAATCTTTACAAAATATTTCTATCAGCTGGAAGACAATTGTCCTTGCTTTTGATCTGATTGGTCCATGTTTAATGTGGAAGGTGGCAAATGGTACAAAGGTCTGCCTAGGTGAAGACCCTTGGGTGGGAAGTGAGAATGGACATATTTTATCGGCTCAAATGCTTCACATAGTAAGGTAAAAGGCTTTTTTTTTTACTTTAAATCAGATCGTGGATCATAGTGCTTCTATTATTATGGGACAAGGTTGGATATGAGCTGAGATCTTTGGTTTTCAAGGGGAAGATATCATAATCTGGAAAGGATTTCTTTCAAATCTATCTTCTAGCAATGTTAGATTATAAAACCAACATGATTCATTGGTATGGCGTTTTTCTACTACAGGGGTTTACAGTCCAAAGACATGATACAATTTCTTGATACATGATGAAGATCTATAGGAGATTGTTTGGAGGTTAAAGTGTCCTAAAAAAGAAAATTTGTTCATGTGGTTCTTACTAAAGAACAAAGCATTGACATGGGGCATACTACAAAGGAAAAATCGACATGGACCAGGAAGATGTTATTTATGTAAGGAGGCGGAAGAGTCACTTGTTCCTATACACTAGCCGTTTGGAAAGAGATTAAGCAAAGACTAACAACTGATATTCACTGGCACGGGGATACAATTGAGGACTACTTAAAAGTATGGTGCACCAATAATGTTTATGAATATCTCAGAGTTCTTCCCCTTATCACGGCTTGGGGAATTTGGATAGCGAGAAATGCCTCTTGTTTTGAGGATAAACATATACCTTTTTTTTTTTTTTGATGTGCGATGCAAAGTTTGAGTATTCTTATTCTTATTATTTTTATTTATTTATTTATTTTTTCTTTTCTGATGTGCGATGCAAAGTTTGAGTATTCTTAGTAATTTTCCTCAAGATAAAAATAAGTTAAAAATTAGGCAGGTTGAGATGGAAGAAATAGATCATAAGAGGCCATGGGATTATTTTGATGGCTCAGCACAGGGGGGACCTCGGGTCTGTGGAGCAGGGGGGCTGATTTTCATAACATAACAAAATTGTTTAAAATTTAAAGTTGGATTGGGTTCAGGTTCAAATAATTTTGTAGAACTAAGTACCTTAAGATTAATACTTTGCTTGGCAGTGGAAAAAGAGATTGGAGATATTCAAAGTTTTGGAGATTCACAAGTTGTTGTAAAATGGATTCAAGGTAATAACAAAATACATAATCTGTTGTTGGGTACCCTTTTGGAGGAGACTCAAAGACTAAATTATTTGATTGGACAAGTTACTTGTGAACATATCTACATGGAGTGAAACAAATTGGTTGTTGAGATGGAAAAAGAAGGAACTTCAATGTAGGCTGGAGTTTGGCATATTACAAAAATACGGAATGAGATAACTAGTGAATATTACTATCCGGTTTTGTGATATTCCAGTGAATACTGAAAACTGTTTTTGTTGTTGTTTATAATCTTTGTCTTGTAGACCGATCTATGAGAAGAATAAAATTATGAAAATATAGATAATTTTTGACAACAAACTTTGTTTGAAAAGATTTCTAAGATTTGTATTGGACAAAATATTCCATGTAATTTTTTTACTATAAAAATTTTAAATCTATTTCAATATATGAAAATAGAATCAACATGCTTTTGAAAAAGCATATAAAGAATGTAACCATTGTTTTTATAATACAAGTTATAGTTTCTTCTTTGAAAAAAAATAACACCACCAACAACAATACCATAAAATGACATAACAAAAAATACAAATAATATTGGATAATAAACATACATAACAAGGTTGTTTTAAATAGCCCACTCTTAGACCATCAAATTGTTATAATAGAGACTTTCCACCCTACACGTTTCCCATTATCCCAATGGCAATTCATTCCATTTCTCTTAATACTTATCCTCACTTGTATTAAACACTTCACCTTTTACTAAGTAGCAAGCCACAACCCCGTGAAATGACATGGATGACTTAAAAAAAATATTAATGACATGGATGTCTGAAAATCAAAGATTAGTCACAAGCATTTAAAGTAAGGCAAATGAATGTCAAAATCAGATCATTATCATAGCTATATGTATGTATCCTTCAAGGTACTATTAGATGGCCCTTGGTTTAAGAAAGCAAAGAATTTCTGTTTTTTCTTTCACTAATTTTGTCTTTTCATGTTATAAGGGGAGGAAAGTGAGCTGTTTTGTTATTAATTTTGTCTCGTCTTCTAATAAAGTTTGGATTTAATTTTGTGGTGTAACGTTATAAGGGGGTGAAGGAAAGTGAATTATATTGTTATTTATTTTATATTGTATTTTATTAATATTTAGATTTAATAGTAAATATAAATTATAGAGTAAATATTTATTATTACTGTTTAGTATTTTGAGTAATATATAAATCATAGATTTTTAATTAATATAGATTTATTTTAAATTTGGATTTATCAAGTATCGAGAAAGATCTAATTTTTTTGAAGTATAAATTTTTTTAACTTAAAGTTTTTACACATCCAAAAAAATTATACCTATAGAAATTTGTTTCCTTTTGGTGGTTGATAGATTCGGGTTTAAGATGGATCTATGATGGTTTTAATTTTTTATTTTATTTTATGAACCAACATGGATTTTTTTAATTACTTTTCATTTAGTTTTAATCTGTTATTTTATGAGTTGACATAAATTTTTTAATTATCTTTTAGTTTTAGTAACATAACGCTACATTACGTGACAAAATCTCCCCCATACTGAGTTGTAGAACACCTCACTACTTTCGATGCAATGATCATTACTTAAAACATAAAAACTCCATTAAAATTTTCAAGATAAAAAAATACATATTATACAAATTTTAATTTTTATATTGCATGATTATACTTCTATTTAATTATAAATAGTATTTAATTTTTATATTACATATTTATACTTTTATTTAATTAGAAATAATACTTTTAAAAAACATATATTATGCAAATCAATCTATTATATAATTATTCATTTTTTAACCTTTTTATTAAATAACATATTTACATTTCAAATTATAATTTTACATTTAACATCTCTTTCCATATATTTTCTTTTTAATAACACTTTTCCTTGTTCTTCCCTTTGCCACATGTTTTACACCAAGATATACACTTACAAGTCTCAAATGTGGTATCGAATCTCACAAATGATCAAATCAGAATTTACCAAGGTTCACTCTACTTGTCATTGTTCTTCAACCTTTATTTATGTCATTATCTTATTTAGCATACAATGTATACAAAATGCTACTAAAGTATAATTAATTTTCCATTAAGTCAACATATCTTAATAAAAAAACAAGTTTAACAATTTTACCATATTTTGTTTGAAAAAATCAAGCTTAAACATATCTTAATAAAAAACAAGTTTAACTATTTTACCATATTTTGTTTGAAAAAAATCAAGCTTAAAGTCAAGGAATAATACACGAAACAAAAACGTCAATATTTATATTGCTAAAACCTCTATAATTAATTAAGAAACCATTCATTATGAATAATCACTTTATTAACCATCAAAATTTATTAGAATCAAAACCCCTCAAACATAAAGTTCTACAAATATATATCATCCACAAGGATATACAATGAACCACCTTGAAAAAATCTCTACATTGAGCCACCTTCCATGAAACTCATTTATGGGGCCACCTTCCACAGGGCTCGACTGATGAGATTTGAATGGGGAGGCTCTTGATACTTATCCTATGAAAGACAAGGATGATGGCAAGTGAGTCATAAGTATTAACATTCTCCCCGTACATAGGCCTAAGGTATGATCTAGAGCTCAACTTCTTTGGAATTTGATCTAGCTTAAGAGTTGAGAAAGATCAAAATTTATGTTCCATACTAAATTAATCAAGACAAGAGGAGAAAGGTCATGAAGTTGTTGGCCATGGGAGATGTCATAGATCAAGCAAGAGAAAAACTTGAGATATATTTGGTCATAAATCAATCCACTAAGGTTGATCAATCACCACCCTTTTGTGTCACCTTCATGTTTAATAACTTGTCATTGCACAATTGCATACTTGATTCAAGGGCATCCATAAATATGATGACTTTACATGTCATGATACTCTCGACCTTTAGCTCACTCAACCACATCGTACAATTTTTTCCATGGATTTTCAAGAGGTCAAGTTGCGTGGTATGACTAAATATTTGGAGGTCAAGCTTGCAAGTTATTTATATAAATTGATCCTCATGGACATCGTAGTAGTATATCTCACAGTTGCATGGGGAATGTTGCTTTCAAGAATATGGGTTACCACTTGTTATCTTCCTTAGCATATAAAATGAACACAAACCATAAATTCCCTAAAAGATAGAAATTTCCCTTTACTTCATTAAATCATAAAACCCTTAAGGTAGGGAAACACTATACAATAATCCTTTTTATGGACGAATAAACTCATATTCACTTGCCTCTTTTAAGGGGCAGCCTCCCAAATATATAGGCTCCAATACTATAATATTTTGAACATGACCACATCAGGAGAACTCCATCCTTGTTTATAGCTACCTAGCAAACCCTAACCCTAACCAAATACTAACTACCCAGTGGGACTTTTTTAAAGAGACCACATTACCTTTATTTAATAATAACTACTAATTAGCCACTATATATATCCTATTATTTTCTCTAATAGATTCATAAGTCCCTATTACACCCCAAGGGAGTATTCCACCACTCCATCGCCCTTTGAGAAGGTTTGTCCTCAATGCTTGTCGAGATGATGTGAAACTATAAACCGAGGTCTGATGTATGAGTGTTGACCACAACCTCGAAGTAAGTCAAGAACCCACCCAAAGCCAAGGTCCCATGCACAAATGTTGGCCTTGACATTATGTACTCCAAGATGCTCATCACTAATCTAGGGTCCCATGTACCAGTGCTCACATTGACTTCTAGTTGATGACACATGAATGGTTGAGTAAAATGCCCTTATTATCTTTGCAATGTACTAATTTCTAATCTTTAGTATTTTTTTTTTCTATAAATTTGAGGCATAAGTCATTTTTACATAAATTTCCATAGATAATGTGAAACATTGATAGAGTATTCAAGAATGATACCCAAATCATTAAATTTCTAAAAAGCTTAGAGGAGTTTTCCTTTTAACTAGTAAATTAGCAAACAAATTATGGCTTTGCCTACAATCTAGATACCATAGGAGACTAGAATGTAGTTCAACTAAAAAAAATAAGATTCCAAAAGGATTGGTACTACCGAAGAGAGGATATATGATAGATGGGCCAAAAAAATGATCCTTGTAAATCGCACTTTCAATATAAAATTCAGGAAAGCAACAAGGAGAGCTCGAGAGTAGTTAGTATTGGTAAGCATGCAACCGTGAAGAACAAAACAAAATTGAAGAGCTTAAACAAGAATTCAAAGACATGTTTTTCTCAAATTCCGATGAACTAAAGATGTATAAAACAAATGTCAATAAGCACCCTATTAATGCCAAATCATAGGCAAATCCATTTAGGAAAAACCAAAGGCCCATTAATGCCAAACAAGCTTTGATCATTTGGAAACAATTGACTAAATTATGTGATGGTGGGATTTTCACACCTATAAGATAGTTGACATGGGTTGTTAATTTGATTCCGTTAAAGAAAATAATGGTAAATGCATAATTTGTATTGATCTCTGAAACCTGAACCATATGTGTCTAAAGGATAACCACCCTCTTCACAATATAGATCATATGTTGTAGAATATTACAAGCTCGTAACGGCTATGTTTGTTGGATAAATTCTCTGGAAAGTATTGGTTGCTAAGGAAGATAAGTAAAAGATGACGTTCACCACTCCTGGGGAACCCTTTACAAATAAGATGACCTTCACCACTCCTTGGGAACCCTTTTCCTATATTTGTATTCCCTTTGGATTGATTAACATAGGTGAAACATTCCAATAAACCATGGATTATTCATTTGTTGATATTATGACCAAGATCATCATTCTTTATTAAGATGATTTTATAGTATTTTCAAAGCAACAAAAGGATCATGTTGAGTATCTTATGGAATATTTTGAAAGGTGTCAAGAATTCAATATATCTTTGAATTATAAGAAGTCAATCTTTAGGACATTGAGGGAAATCTACTAACGAATATCCCTTTGAAGTATGGAGTGAAGATAGATCCAACTGGAGTTGAGTCTATTCAACAAGTTAGATTACCTAGAAATAAGAGAGTATTAAGAGAAGAAAGGACCTGCGTTTATCAAAGATAGAATCTCGACATTTCGATCCCTACTATGGGATCATCATCAGGAGACAATGAAGTCTGGGAAGAAAGAGTTTAGATTTCCCAATGATTTATATGTAGAGGTGATGTGGTAGATGGAAATAGGTTAGAGATGTCGGCATAGGTTTTAGGGTTAGGTTAATGCTAAGATTACATATTTGTTCTTTCATACCTTCTATTGTTACAATTTTGATATTATTTTCATTTTTATTATAGTTAGTTTATACTTAAAATGTAGATTAATTTGGTTTTATTTGTAGAGACTTCTACTCATTTTAATCTTTAATTCATTAATGTATTAATTTATTTTGATTAGTTTTATTTAGAAATTTACAAATCTTTTAAAATTTTTATATTTTAATTTTATTACTAAAGTTTTTAATTAGTTTTATTTAAAATAAATTATATTTTTAATTTATTGCTAAAGTTTTTACTCAGGATGGATAAAGTAAGGAACTTAATTGTTATTTTTATTGCGAGTACCCTAGTTATATTCTAGAGTTGAGTGTATAAATATATTAGTTTAGATTATTTTATTTATTTTGAATGTTAATATATTTTAGTAAAACACAGGTCCTCTCTTCTCTTAAATTTCATCCCTGTGTATGACACTCTATAAATAAGAGAGTAGTTAATTTATTTTTTGAGCAACTTACATTCTTGAGAAGTTTAGTGCCAAATTTTGTTGAAATCACAAATCCCATCTCAACCATGCTAAAGGATGGACACAAGATCTAATGAATCATGGAAGGAAGGTGGGCTTTCAAAGAAATTAAACAAGCTATATCATTTACTCGTGTCTTGGTGATTCCCAATTACTCCAAGGGATTCCAAACATTCTCCTTTACATATTGCCAACATCCTTTTCTATAAGAATCAAGATGTTTTTGAATAATTGATGAGATTTGTCAGAAAATGATTAAAAATTCCTCCATTAAAAAAACAAACTTATGCTTTGGTGAAATCCCTTAAGCACTTCAAATAATATATTTGGAGTTCAATGATAAGTCCCTATGTGCCACATCCCATATTAAAGACATTTCATCTCAACAAGGATGTGAAGGGCATTTAGGAAGATGGATACCAAAGATACAAGAGTATGATTTGGAGTTGAAGCATGCCAAGTTGGGTAGAGGATGGGGTTTACCAAAATAAATGGTTGAAAGCAATATGTAGATTGTTCAAGAAAAGGATGAAACTTTGGTAAAAAATAGTACCATGCATTTATTGTTTTAGAATAGCTACAAGATCTTGATTGGTATGAAGACTTCTATTTGAAGAAATTTTCTTTCCCTAACCATTTGAATAAAGATACAAAAATGATGTTAAAAATAAAATCAATTAAATGATTGAAAGCAATATGTAGATTGTTCAAGTAAAGGGTCAAACTTTGGCCAAAAATTAGTGCCATGCATTTATTGTTCTGGAATAACTACATCATCTAGATTGGTATGAAGACATCATATTCTATTTGAAGAAATTTTCTTTCCCTAACTATGTGAACAAAGATACAAAAACGATGTTAAAAATAAAATCAAATAATTTGATCCAAGTTATGACAAAAAATCAGTGGCCATACACTAATATGTAGAAATTAATGTGTATAGTATGCAACAACAATATAAAACAATGAAATAACTAAAGATTACACTTTGAATTGTTGTGAAGTGCAATTGAAGAGATTGTGGAATAGCCATACACAATAAAATGTAGAAAAAATCCAACTCTTAGAACATCAAGTTAATATGGAAGAGCTTTAAAATCCCTTTGGGCATGTAACACACATTATAGAGGTATATTCTCAAGGGGAATTGAAACCGTAACCAACAATTTACTTCTTGAGCAATTTGTCTCCTAATGATGATCCCCACGAGGGATCAAAATGCCAAGAAGGAAAAACAAAAACAAAAATGTATTTTTCTTTCATTACATTATCCTCTACTTAAAGATGTTGTACAATGCATAACATTTCCAATAAAAAAACACTTACGGGAAAATGGTAAGAATAAATATTCACAATAGGCACTACTATATAGTGTTGTGAGTTGGAGGAAATCCTTGGGAAAGGGAAAACTATAGAATAACATTCAATGATAATTGAATGATAACACATGAATTAGTTACAGTACAAGAAACAATGGTTGGATATATGTTGGTAGCTATCTCTGAAAATATATTATTTTTATGGTTATGTGTGTGAAGACAAAGCTTGATTTGCACAATGGTGGTAGTAATATTTATGAAAGAAGAGATTTCTTCTATGCTCATGTTCTAATTTCCAGAACCTTAAACCACCCTAATATAAGAGGGTAGATCCCTTATTTATTTACATCCAATTGAAAATTAATTGCTTGGAAATCAAAGAGGTGGAGCACGTGGAGGGCCAAGAGTCATTACAGTGTGTTGATGTGTACTACCATGGGGTAGGTGTTGTTTCGATACATTACAATAGTTCTAAAAAATAATTGTTGACATGGGTGTCATTGATGTGAAGGTTGTCGACAAGGATGTTAGGAACCCATGCCAACCCTTCTATTTACTTTGTTAGTATATTGTTGTTGGACGCATATGCTTTGTAAGTCGTCTCGTAGTATTTGTTAATCCATAGTTTGTATTATTGTTGTTGGACGCATATGCTTTGTAAGTCGTCCCGTAGTAATTGTTGATCCATATTTTGTATTGGCCCATGGTTTGTTTTGACACATAATATTGACCCATGATATTGGCACCTAGACTTAGTCTATAGGTTTGTGTTGAGACCAATGGAGGTACCGTGAAGTTATTTATATTGAGCTTGATCAAAGGAGGTTGCCCCCTCGAAGTGGCCTGCGATCAATATAAAAGTGATTCTGAGTTCTGTTATTTTGGCTATTTCGTGTGTTTTCATTAATTAATTATTGTAGGTTCTTCACATCTGGTATCAGAGCACTTTCTTAGGTTCGTTGGGTGAAATTTCTGCCATTTTTTTTTTTGCATCTGTCGCAGCTTCAGATCTGGGAATAATCCCTATCCACTTAACTGTGGGAAGTACTTGGGCATAAGCCCTAAAACTCATTGCGAGGAGTACCATAGGAACCCCGAAGTAGCTGGCCCATTGAGAGGACTTGCCAGCGAAAAGGGCAACGACCCCTACCTGATTGACTAGTTCCCACCCATGAGGTAAACAAAGAGCTCTCGTTTGTGGCAACGCGGTTATCAGTTTTACCTGAGCCGTGGAGTGAGGGGTACCGCCCCAATACACAAGCCGCTAGACAACATTGGTGGCCGAGTGAATCCCCTGAACCGATAGGAAGCCGCACATACCTGGGGTCCATATCTATTTTAACTTGAATTGTTTCTGATCAATTCCGCGTCGTTTCAGATCCATTCCAAGTTGTTTCAGATCCAATCGTTTCAGATCCATTCTGACAGTCGTTCCAGATCCAGTCGTTTTAGATCCAACCATTTTTTATCCATTCGACGTTGTTTCAGATCCATCTATTGCTGATCCCTTCCGCGTCGTTGCAGATCTATCTGTTTCCGATCCCTTCCGTGTCGTTGCAGATCTATCTATTTCCGATCCCTTCCGCGTCGTTGCAGATCTATCTGTTTATGATATCTCCCTTGTTTTAACTATGTTTCCCTTGAAAATTCCCGGACACCCCTGCAATCCCATTCTGCATATTTCATTCCTGAGGACCCTATCCCAAATTCTACTTCCCAAAGCCAGAAATCTCACATTTATCTATTTTTAGGGTTTTCCATAACTTTTTCAATTTTCACCCACTCGCCTCCAAATTTTGCCACCGTGTTCATTCCCTATTTCTGCTTCTTTGCCCCTCTTTGAAAATTTTTATCATTCTTTCACCCCGCTTTTGAAATCCCCATTTTTTGCTTCCCTGTCCATCATAAAGTGTCCAAAACCTAGTCAAACCCCAATTACCCATCCGAGTTTTTCCCAAATCCAAATTTCCCTTTTATTAAATAAGCTTTTGTTTGTGTTTTTCTATCCATTCCCCCCCCCAAAAAAAACAAAAAAATCCCGGTTATGTTTGTCACCCGCGCAGGAGCAAAAACCATGGAGGAAGCACTTGCAGCCATCCAAACCAAACTCCAATATTTGGATGAAAAATTTCTCAGCCTTCATCTTCAGCATTCAGCCATGAACAATAACCGACAACAAGAATCTTCTGCAACCAATGGGTTCTCTTCTTCCAGCAATTTCCGTGGTTCGAAGCTTGAATTTCCTTGCTTCAATGGTACTGATCCAACTGGATGGATCTATCGTGCAGAAAAATATTCAGTATGCATAATACTTTTGATGTCCAATAAGTTTCACTGGCATCCTTTCATTTGGAACAAGAAGCCCTTCAATGGTACCATTGGTACATCAAGGCTAATGACGAGCCAAAATGGACAGATTTTTGCCATCTCCTTTTGCAACGATTTGGTCCTAGTGCTTTTGATGACTTCACCGGAGCACTCACTAAAATTCGTCAAATTGGCACTATGAGAGAGCATCAGAAAGAATTTGAGAAACTAGCCAATCACATAGAAGGATTGTCTGATGAATTCTACAGGAGTTGTTTTATCAGTGGTCTTAACGATGAAATCCGGTCAGAGGTTAACATGTTCTGTCCCAACACAATGATGGAAGTCCTAGGGTTGGCTAAGTTGGCCGAAGACAAGATTGTAGCCCAATGTCGCTCCAAACCCCCTTTTGTTCCCTTCCGAAATATGAGTTCTCAACGACCTCCCATCTCGCCAGCTCCTCGACCAACTCCTATCAAGCATTTGTCTGAAATAGAGATGCAGGAACGCAGAGAAAAAGGGCTTTGTTATAATTGTGATGAAAAATTCACTCGGGGACATAGATGTGTTCAACAAAATCTCTATCTCTTGGATATGGATTCTTCGCCTGCCTCTAAAATTAGTGAAGAATCTCTAGATACAATGGATGATCAGGTCAACATTCAGGAGCCGCCTATTGACCCCCCATATTAGGATGAACAACTAGAGATATCTCTCCATGCTTTATCCGACGTCACCACCCCCCAAATAATGCGGGTTAGGGGTTACTTCAAGAAGCTTCCTCTTACAATACTCATTGATTCTGGTAGCACTCATAACTTCATTGACCCTCGGATTGCCAAACAGGCTGATGTTTTGTCCATCCTTGCTCCAACTTTGAAGTCATGGTTGCCAATGAGGGCACCTTACCTTGCAATGGGAAGTGTTACAATGTGTGTATCTCTCTGGCAGATTATAACCTGTGCTCTAACATGTTTTCCTTGTCCCTAGGCGGATGTGATGTGGTTTTGGGTGTTCAATGGTTACGCACACTTGGCCCCATCTTATGGGATTTTGCTGAACTTTAGATGCAGTTTTCAGTCAATGGGAAACAACACAAATTTAAGGGCTTACAACAAGGGTCTCTGCGCATCGTCAGTTCACATCGCCTAGAAAATATCCTTAAGAATAATTCACATGGTGTCATCGCTCAACTCCATTCCATTCAGATGCACCCATCAACGGTCTCCCCTACTTCCTTGGATAGATATGCAGGTGTCTTTGCTGAACGAGTGGGCTTGTTGCCTTCAAGAGACCTTTCCAATAAGAATTTAGCCACATCTACATCTCAACAGGAAATGATGGCTATTTTGCATGTAGTACAGAAGTGGCCTCCATACCTATTCGGGAATTATTTCTACATCAAGACTGATCTTTAGAGTCTGGAAAATTTCCTGCAATAATGGGTCTCCTCCCCAACACACCTAAAATGGGTTATCCAACTCATGGGTTATGCCTATGCGATCACTTACAAGAAGGGTAAGGACAATATGGTGGTAGATGCTCCTTCTTGCAAATTTGATGACCCAGTTTCTCTTACAGCTATTTCTCTGCTTGTTCCAAATTGGTTGCAATCTGTTCAACAGGGCTATCTCTTCTATGAACTCCATGCTTCTTCATCAGCAGGGCACTCTGGGTTCCTCAAAATGTATGACCAAGAATAATGTAACTTCTTTTGGCAGGGATTGAAAATGAAAATTCAACAGATGGTGATTGACTGTGATACTTTCCAGGTCAACAAGGGTGAAACGACACTCCTTTTGGGCCTGCTCGAACCCTTTCCCATCCCTACATAGATTTGGACAACTATTTCTATGGATTTCCTAGAAGCGCTCTAGTGGTACAATACCACATCTAAAAGGACACCATATGAAGAAGTCTATGGAAAGGAATCGCTAGTTCTTCTTCCATACACCTTTTGCAGCTCCCCAATTCAGGCAATTGACTCGGTTCTTCGAAACCGTGATCAGATTCTTCTCATTCTGCAGGACAATCTTCACATGGCAAGAATTTGACTAAAACAACAAGTCGATCAACACCGTTCTGAGCGCACTTTTCACGCAGCTGATATGGTCCTTCTTCATCTACATCCTTCCAAGCAATCTTCCCTGAAACTCAAAAGGCGTCAGTGGACCGGAATGCAACCCGAAGATGCTATAGGGGAACCACTCCTTCGGATTCTGCATCAATTTCCACATCCAAAGCTTTGAGGACAAAGCTTTTTCTAAGGGAGAGGAGATGTTAGGAACCCATGTCAACCCTTCTATTTACTTTGTTAGTATATTGTTGTTGGACGCATATGCTTTGTAAGTCGTCCCGTAGTATTTGTTGATCCATAGTTTGTATTATTGTTGTTGGACGCATATGCTTTGTAAGTCGTCCCGTAGTAATTGTTGATCCATATTTTGTATTGGCCCATGGTTTGTATTGACACATGGTATTGACCCATGGTATTGGCGCCTAGACTTAGTATATAAGTTTGTGTTGAGACCAATGAAGGTACCGTGAAGTTATTTATATTGATCTTGCTCAAAGGAGGTTGCCCCCTCGAAGTGGCCTGCGATCAATATAAAGGTGATTATGAGTTCTGTTATTTCTTCTATTTCGTGTGTTTTCATTAATTAATTATTGCAGGTTCTTCACAAAGGAGCACCTTAATGAGGAGCTCATAAACAAAGGAACTATTGAAGAAGTTCTTTTTGATGGAAGTGTGATTAATAACTAGGTGTTGGTCATCAAGAGGGGTCCTCAACTAGCATACTTTTTATAGGAAGGATGTTGATAATATTCCCATCAACAAGAGAGTTCTTAATAAGAGTTTCATTGACAATATGCCCATCAACAAGAGAATTGTCAATAAGGGATACCGTCAACAAGCTACCCATTGATAAGAAATTTGTTGATAAGAGTGCTATCAGCAAGATGCCTATCAAAAGAGAGTCATCGATGAGAGTTCCATTAAAATATTTCCCATTGACAAGAGAGTTTTCAATAGGACTGGCATCGACAAGAGAGTTGCCGACAGGATGCCCATCAACAAGAGAGTTGTTGATAGGAGGCTGGTCAATGAAGGAAGCATGTGTGTGGTTTGTTGATAACAATAAGGGTAAGGATAATGAATTCACTATTGATGTCTTATATGGAAGTTGTTTGACAATCCAAGAAACCCATGGACAACGTGCCTGGATAAACCACCCCTCCTTGGAAGGTAATGGTCCCCATTGAGGTAATGTTTTAGAACATGGGTGCATGTGGTTGTTGTTGGTATAGGAAAAATCACCATGCATAACTGATGTCATGCTTGATTATCAAAATATATTTTCCTGTCATTGGAAACAACAAAGGCATATGCATGCCTTGTTTTTTTTATATGGTTGCAATATAAATCAAATTCTTTTGGATATTATTGTTTTTTATATTCTCTTCATTATGTGATGTTAAATATGGGTCTACAAATGTGTCTTGGATCATTCTAGATCAATACTTCATCCTTAGAAAGCAATGGTCCCCATTATTTTAGAGGTAAATTGGTCACAAGTTGCACTGAAGTTAGAGATGTCTTGTAGAAATCCAACAATGGTGCTTTCCCTAATTGTTGGAGAACTCATACTTGAGAGCTAGAAAGGGTGTATGCCATGTTTATTACCAAGGTTGTAATAAAATGGTTGAGCCAATGTATTGTATGTAAACAATTGTGACTTAGAAAAGAATTGCAAATCAAATGTATATGTTGCCATAGAAAGTCCATAAAAATTCTAATAGATGTATACACCCTTATATCATTCAAGTTGTTGTAATGAGACAAGCTTCCTTTGGGATAAAGGGTTAGGTTGTAGTTGTGGTTGGAATATGACAAATTTTCATAAGAATAAAAACTTAAAATTGTAGCTTGTTGGAAATGAGGAGATAAGGTGTGTTGGTTAACATGTTGACTTCTTCTCTTAGGATGAAAATATTGTATGCCAAAACTGTCAATTACTCATGCCCTACAACTTATAATGAATGAATGGATGTCTTCAAAAAGTATAAACCTTTTAATGTAGTTAATCCTTTCAATTGGTCCAACTTAATGTAGTTATCCATCCACCATAAAATCTCATTGGCTTGGGAGTGTGGTCCTTGGAAATATTTTTAATTTCTTACCTCTTCTTAGAGGTCTATGGCCCCTTATTAGTGGCCTTCTTTCCTTAATGTGTCAAAGCTATGATTTATTTTCCCACAAAGTTTGCAAGGATACAAATCCCAGCATTGGTGATCACTTCTACAATTTCTTCTTCCACAAAAACTACAAATAACTTTAGATTGGATTTGATGTGTGTATACATGTTTTCATGGATGCTATTGTGCTTAGTTGAACTCACAAATGGCTTGTGGGATAGTAATGACATTGAATCTTCCTTGGAAATGGAGTCACTTCCAAATGGAGCTCGTATGGATTATTCCTCGAATGTTCTCTCGCTATTGGTCCCTTCTCTATGCACTGCTTCATATAGTGGTGATTTGAGCTCATATTCTCTTGTGAGTTTTGTTACTTCATGACCAAGTCCCACATACTTGAAAATGCAATTTGAATGGATTTTCTTATTCCTTATTCATAGTTGCCCAATCCTTGTCTAGTGAATTCCATCTACTTTATTAGATTAGAAACAATGCCTTTGGTATATATTTCAAAACCTCAAAAGTTTAAAGAACTTTATAGAATGATCGGTTCATGAGAGAAGAATTGGATTTATGTCCCTTCAAGAGTGCTCACCTAGTCTTGTAGTATTTTTGTTTAGACATATATTTTTGAAGGCTTTGTTGGATGCTTAATTTATACTCAAAGCTTCTTTATCTCAACTTCATAAGATACCAACTCTTGGTGAAACTTTCCCATGGCTTAATCTTTCCTCTACTTGGGCTAATATTTCAAATATAGGGCCTACCCAAATGAACAAGTTTAGGCATATAGTTTCCATATCATTTTTATATATTTTTTATATATAGTTGACAAACTCCTCTTGAACACTAAGCTTAGTTTACATTTATTGATTCCATTCCTCAAATCATTGAACTCCTGTGAGTAGCTTATGGTTCTTCTCTTGAAGTTCTTGGATTTTTTTATTACACTCACAGAGCTTCTTCTTTTTGTTTACCTTACCCATTATTATTTTGTTTGGAGGTTGACAACAATGAGATTTGTAGTGTGATAAAAAGATAGAGCCAACCATGTTTCTTGCATTGTACAACTTTAGTAATATTGAATACTTTGATACAATTGATTTAGATTATGGTATAAATCAAACAGACTTACACTAATTTGCATAAACTAGTGTGTATAATAGCAATACAATGCAACAACACCACCAAAGATTGGCATAACTAAGCAGTACACATTGAATTGTTGCAAAGTGTAATTAAAGAGATTTCCAAATAAACATATACAACATGGTTGCAGAAGAAAGTAAGCTTTTAGAACATCAAAATATTATGGTTAAGCTTTAAAAGGTTGTTGGGAATGTAACATACATTACATATGCATATTCTCAGGGAGAAACCACAGTGTAACTAGAGATTCACTATCAATGAACATAATGCATATGACATTGCCAATTTAACATGCTTAGGAAACAATAGCAAGAAGAAATATGCACAACGAACTGTACAAAAAATAATAAAATATTTGTATGTAGATCTCTTAGTACTAGAAAGCATGATCAAATACATAGTGGTAGGTAGCTTTGAGAAGAGATGCTTTCTACACTCATGTGTGTGAAGGCTAATCATAACTTCTTCAATCACCATAGCAATCTTTGTGAAAGAAGAGATGTCTTATATGCTCATGCACCAACATAGAGTACCTTGAGTCTCCCCTTAGTACAAGAGGGTAGAGCTCTTAGTTATTTACATTCAACTAAAGATGAACCATCTAGAAATTGAAAAGATGAATAAGGTGGAAGGATACGAGTTAATGCAGTGTGTTGTCATCATGTGTTGACATGATCTACCACTAGGTGGGAGTTGATTTAGTACATTATTTTTGTTATGGTAAAATAATGTCAATAAGGGTGTCATTGATGTGAGGGTTATCAACATGGGGCTTGTTTGTGAAGAAACCACTAAAAATGAACAATCAACGAAGTGCTTGTTGATGAAAGAGTGGTCATAAGGTATCCATTAACAAGAGGGGTCATCTAACAATGTGTTATCCAACGATGGAGTTATTGGTAGGAGGTACATGGACAAGATACTCATTAACAAGAGATATATCAACATAAGTGATGACAAGCTTCACATCAACCAGATAGTTATCAACACGAGTTCCATCGATCAAGATCACTCTCAAGAATTGTTATCCTTTGCCTTGTATAGGAAAGTTAGGTTTCATCAAATCCATATCGAGGAACACGATACTTAGAAGACTATCTTCAAGACAAATAGAGGTCTATACAAATGTGTAGTAATTCATATTGGTATGAGAGGAGAATGTCAAAGATGATGACTTCAAGGAGGTCTCATACACCAAATTGGTGTATGGTTTGGATGTGACCTTAAAAATAGATTATTATTGTTATTATGAGATCCTCTATGAAATATAGTAAAGACTTATGGATCCATTAAAAATAAAGATAAGATAACTAAGTTAATCATATAATAAAATATGAACTAGTTATTATTAAATAAGATTTCATTAGATAGTTAGCATTTAATAAATATAATATAACTTCATTAAAAAAAGTATTAACTTGATGAAATTGTCCTTATTAAATATATATAAAAACATCATTATATTAAAATTAAATTGTAAAGAAAATTATATCCTTTAAATAAAACAAGTGAACAAAACTTAAACATTTCACATTCCATAAAGAAAAATAAACCCTTCAAAACCCCACTGAATTACATAAATCCATTGAACAAAATATAACCCCTCGAGTGTTATTAACCCTTTAAAAAACATGCAGCATGTGACCTAAATAAACAACTAAATGGCAAGCATGCAAATAAAGTGTTACCGTTGTTTGTTATAATCATATTTTCCACCTATTACCAACTGAGTTGCACTTCAGTTGGACTTTCGGAGAGATACCAATGTTTCACAATTACTTGTGCTTTTCAGAGTTCAAAAGTCCAAATCAGGCCTTTCTGGGCCTCCCTTTTTAAATTTTGTAATGCATGACCATGCCCCACGGGGTTTGTAATAAAGTGTGCCAACATGGTGGTCTTCGAGTGACTCGGTTCCTTAGGACTTGAAAACCAATGAAGGTATTCCGAGGAGTTTTTTCCCTTGTCAATTATGCTTTGCCTTTAGCCAAGTATAATTGATGAGTTTTTCTCCTACACCTCCAAAGTTGGAATGCTCAAATTGGTGGTTAGGCCTTGGGGGGTTATTAGGGTCCATTTTCTAACATATATAAACATGCTAGACACTAATGTAGAGTCAGATGGTCATGTACTAGGTCCCTAGGTGTTTAAAATCAACTTAAAAAAAAAAAAATTTGCGACCGTGGACCATTTTTTGTTTTTATTAAAAAAATCATTTTTTCAATTAATTAAACCATTTTTCTTATGGTTTAATTGAAAAAAATTCAAAATGTAATAATTAAGTGGTTTGTGGGTGGATTTGGATCAATGGATGCTCGTTTTCTAAGCCAGAGCACCCATTTAACCCATGAACCCACTTTTCCTAAGTTTTGAGTAAGTATTTATCTCATAAATTGATATCTACTCAAATAATCCAAAAAAGACAGAATAAATGTCAAAAAATGACATATTTATTAAAATAAGACAAATTCCTAGAACAGTGGGATTGGTCCAGAGTTAAACTAAAGTGACTGGATAGTCAAGATTGAGTTATCTAAGCTTCGAAACAGATTGATCCAATCATTCCAAGCAGGATCTAGTTAACTTTTCCTTGAGAAATGTGCCCTCTCCATGCATGGGCGTCTTCTTGAGTTGGAGCTTCTTGATTGGAGGTGATAAATCTAAGGTTGAGGTCACCTACCTCATCCAGAGGTGGCACAACCTCCATCATTCAGCTCTCAATCAGCTCTCAATCTCTATCTACCAAGTTCCAGTTAACTACCTCATCAGAATGCGCCTCTCCTTGGGATTTGCACCCCCCTCTGCATGCTTTTTGCTATTTAAGAAGAGCTTTGCTCCATTGTTGTGGATCAGAAGGTCGAACCTCTGCTTGCAATTGTAATATCTTTTTGTACTGAGTTAATAAGAAGGATTTGGAGGCTACCTTGGTGTTGTCTGTTGTGTTGGATCTTCATGCTTTGCACCTTATGAGGTAAATATGTATCGTATATCATGCTAGTAATCATTGGGTTTATCTGTATTTAAAGGGAAAATATTTTCACTAAGAATAATAAGTAGTGCTTTATAGTCTATCTACTATTGTGAATTACATTAGAATGCTAGAGGTAGAAACATTCTTGCTTGAATCTATCATCTCTCACGTTTCTTTTAATTATTCACACAGGTGCTTTTCATCCCTTTGCTAGTTTTGTTTTGATCTTACAGGTTGCTTGAAGTTGGACAAGTGGATGAACATGTTAGATCTTCCATTCCTCCAACACACTTGAACAAAGTAAAAGATCCCACCGGTGCATCAAGAAGTAGACTCCATAGCCCCTCCTCATTCACTCAAACCCCCATGGGTTCCGACTTCTAGATCCACAAACTTCTCATATCTATTCTAGTTTGAACAATAAAACTTTGGATTTGGAGGTTCCAAGACCACTTAAAGAACCCCCTTATAGCACCTTCACTTTCTATCATTATTGTAAACTATCTTGTTCCCTAATGATAAAGGGAAAGCAGTAGTCCTTCAAAAAAATATTGATTGTAATCAAAATAAAGATAGCTCTGCAGGCTATTCCAACACCTGCCCCCATCCCCCCAGGGGGGATTCACGTAGTTTTTTTATTTATTTTTTATTTTAAAACTTTTTAAATTTTCTTTGTTTATATTAGTTCCATTTAAGCTTTAGTAATTAAACAACAACACTCAAGCACACAACGTCCTCCAAGGACCATTTTTTCAATCGCTTTATCTTTTATGCTTATGTGTTTTCAACAATACAATTGTTCATAAAATTTACTTAAAATTTTCCCCTTGCTCTCCCGAAGTACTGCACCATTCTCTGGTGTGTGGAAAAGAGACTCTTGAGGCGTAGTATAGTTTTAACAATCCACTTCACATTTTTTAATAAAATAAACCAACACTGAAAATCCGAAGTATGCTCTTGATCGCTGCAGCTTAGACTGAACAGATCGGCTCAATTAGAAAATGGCGTAGAGTAACTAGCTTTAATAGGAAAATCCAATCGAGTATAACTTTGTGAACTCGGGAGGTTGCGCGGGTGTATACCATAGAGTCAGAAGGCTACTTTAAGCAGGTTCATCCTCGCCTTGTTGGACACTTGGTTAAGCCACTATAACACTCAGTTCAAGAGGTTAGACTTCTTTGGGCCAAACCAATAATTTACTCACTCCATTAATACCCATTAATAATTCTAAAATATACCAACAAGCCTTTGCAATACTTTCACGACACTACACAACAACAATCACATTACACATTCTTGGCATTGGTCTTTTATCTTCCATGTTTTAAGTTTCAATTATAAAATGTTGTGAATGCTTATCTATCATGTGTGGTGTTAATTAATTGATTTAATTTGCAAATGATGCTTTGTTGTACTATTTTTCCATCTTATCATTTCAACTCCTACATTAGACTTTAATTTGTTTTATAGTTAAACGCCTTAGATTAATTTCATAGGGACCACCTCCCTTGGCTTCGCTAGGAGTAAGCCTAGACGGAGGAGTCAAGTAATCAGGGCACACCACTTGAATCTGACTTGCCCCCAAGGACACACCGAGCGGCTTGAAGGTTTCCTTCCGCGTTTCCCCTAGGTGTGTATTAAGCGGAGACACCACCTACATGATTCCTTTCCTAGGGATGGTTAACATTAAAAGATTCATTTTCCTTTATTTATTTATTTTATACCAAAGACTTCACGGGTTTTATATAGAGATGGGAGAAATATAGGTTTTATTATCTTAATTCTCTTTTTAATAAAAGATGGTATTAAATACAATGACATATTTGTTGTAATGTCCCCATTTTGACCCCCTTTGTATTAAATCGTAAATGATGTAAATATTGTAATTTAATCATGGTGAGGATCTCAAGGCCAAGGCCCCACCATTGATTAAGTGTTTCAGGTATCAGCAATTAAAAATAGATGCCTATGGTTCTTGTGCTAGATAGGCACAATGTAAATGAAGACATCATGTAAATACAAATTTTAATGAAAATACCCACAACTAGCTATGCAATGCAACAAAGAGATGGGGGCATGATTCTACAAGGAATAGGGAGGGAAATTATTCAAACCCTTGAGCCAATGGTGTAATCCATGTGTCATTGAGAAAACCCATAAACCACCAACTACCCATTTTGGGTTATGGACCCAATCATTTAATTCTTCCAGAAATTGGTTGAGGCAGTTAATGCCTTGGGAATAAAGAGGTATGGCAGCCAATTTTGTGCATGGGCAAGCCATCAACCTGGGAAATCGTGTTTTGTCTCCTTGGGCAAGAAAACACCCACGAAATGGTGCCCAAAGCCATTCTGAATAGTTAGCCTTTCATCTCTCACGCAGACTGAGCTCACTGGAATTTATCCTCACGTTTTTCACCATAACCCTGCGTTTTCCATGCCCAGGAACTCGTTTTTGGTAGTGTGCAGCAGCTGGGGAAGGAGGGACGCGATTTGGGACTGAGGGAGAGGTCGTTTTTGCACCCGGGGCATTTTTCTGGCATGGGTTTTGCTCTCCCAGTCGAATTTTCCCAATTGCCAATACGTTTTGGGTCTTCCCACGTTTTTCTGAAGCTCAGGAAACCCCATCTCATGCATCCCACTGTTGAAATGTTTTTCTCATGCTCAGTAAGTGTAGTTTTGTTGTTATGTGCATCCTTGTTTTGATTTGAACCTGTGAGCAAGAAACTTGGAGTGGTAGTGGACATAATTGGCTTGCTAAACCTAGTGAAGGGAATAACCTCTCAAGAAGATCAAGAGGGCTTTGGCTACTTTTTTCTATGCACACCCTGGGAGCACTAGAAAGGAAGGTATGGCTTGAGGGACTGTGTGGCAGTGAAGAGAATACTTCCTTGTGTTGGGTGTGTAGGCATCGTGAGTGCTAAGCTGAATAGATCTGGTAGGGGTATCCTTAGCTATGTGGTTGAGCTCACTAGCTTAGCAATTCTTCCTTTCCATATCCTAGCAACCTGATAAACCCAATTATAGATTGGATTGGTTCATCTTGGTGTATGCTTGGCTATGTGTGAGTCTGCTGTTCCCTGATTCCTTGTAGAGATCATGCCCAGCTCGGGGGGTGGCAGTGTGTGGAGATATTGATGATCACAACTGGCCTATGGTTGGGTGGAACGTTGCAGTTGCATAGCCAGTTGCTTGGGACTATTTTGTTATAAGATAAGTATTCTCCTGTGTTAACTTGCAATTGTTATTTGATGAATATTGGAATGAATGATGGATGTGTTATTGAATTTATTTCCACTGTGTTCTCTTATAATTATACAATCCATATGTCTTTTATAGGATGTGAATGCTTAGTTATAAGTACATGGGGCTAATTGCCCAGTTTTAGCACCACGTCCTCTCGATCATGCTGGTATGATGGGAGGGGACGTTACATTTGTTTTATACATCTATTTTGTATAGGTAGAATTTATAATAAAAAGAGTTCCGTTCAAATTGGAAAACACACACACACACACACACACACACACACACATATATAATAAAGCTCATAATTACGTTTAAAAGGATAAAATATTGCAATACAAAATTAAATAATTTCATATTTATATATTATTTAAATGTATTGATAAATGATTGATAAAATGTTTTAATATAATATTTAACATAATGTTGTATATTCATACCGAAAGATAAAATGTTTTAGTATAATATTTAACATAATGTTTTTTTCACTCAAGTAAAAATAGCTATATTTTATTTATAAAGTATAAGAGAGATTACAAAAAAACATTGTCCTCCACATAATCAACCAAGTAACCAAGAACCAATCGTTGGCCAGAGGCTTAAACAAGGCATAAACAAAAACACAAAATGCTAGCAGACCATAGAATAATAACTAGGCTGCCCCCATCCAAGAAGTATACAAACCAAAAATGGATAAGTAAAAAAATAAACGACTAGCATATGGTCAAAGAGAGATCCCACAAAAAAGATCAAATAAGAGTAGAAAGAGTCATCTTGAGGATGCTCCTTAAAGAGAGAAAATTCCAAACCAGCCCGAGTCTCTGAGCAGATCATCGTCCCAAAACTCAAAAAAGAGTTTTCCTTCCTCCGCTGTAAGGGCCCGTCTTGAAAGGGAATCCGCTTGAGAGTTTTTTGCACGGAAGATATGGAAAAAATGAGTCCCACATTGATCTTACAAGAGAAGGCGAATCCTATCCAACCATGGAGAGAGAGCAAGTGCATGGATTGAGCCTTTCCCATTAATCCAATTGACAACAACCTGTGAATCCCCTACAACTTGTAGAAGGTCTTAATTTTGTAGTTTTGCAAAGTATAGTAGAATCCAAAGGGCACAAAATTTGCTTTTTGTATTGGTTCCTGGGCCACAGTTCATCCAAATGTTAAAATGCCGATGATTGTCCAAAAAAATTATAGCTCCTGCACCACAGCTTCTGGCCATATCCTGGGATGCACCGTCGAATTTCCCATGAATCCTGCTAAGTTTTTTTGGAGGCACTCTACTTAATGGGATTGATGATAAAGCTTGGATCAAAGTAGAGCCCGTAAATTCTTTGAATGCTGTGATTGCCTTGTCTACAACCCAAGATGGTTGTCAAAATTGTCTTAAAAAATACCCAGATTTCTGGACTTCCACGTTTCCCAGAAAACAAAACAAGCCAATTCAACAAAATTGTGGTTTGACTTGTACCAATTCTGCAAGCCATCTGATAGAGAAAGGCTTGATCAATTTGGTAAACTTACAAAGGATAGATGAACCACCCACCATACCTGAGTAGTATAAAGACAAGTAACAAAAATATGTTTTTTCAAATTCCACTTCCTGTTTGCATAAAATGCAAATGTTTGGCCCGATAAATCCACGCTTTTGAAGATTACCCCAAAATAAAAATTTGTTGTCTAATGCCAGCCAAGTGAAAATTTTAATATTCTGTGGAATGTTCCATTTCCAGCAGACCGATTGCCACCAATTGATATCCGATTTTGAACATTAAAAAAAAGTGTCATATGCCAACCGAGCTTTCAAAACTCTTGAGGATGTGTTCCTCGACCACAAAAGCTTGTCGGAGTCACTGGATAGTTGGATGTTCCCCTGTAAATTCCAAGCACATACTTTGACCATTCTGATGCCATAGTACCATGTAGTCCTAGTTGTGAAGCACTGATCCAAGTGTGAAAGGGAGAGTCATTTGGGACTGTTGAGGACGCATACTGTAAAGTATAATAACCACTAGCCCGAAGTGTGCATATCATCTCATTTGATAATTTGAAGTTTTCAGGACCTCCTATGATCGGATCAACCCCAAGATGGATGTTACACCCATCACTGGGCATCCACGCTACCCATTCTCATAAAATCGGGTAAGCAGTTAGGAGACCAACCCATATATTGGATGTTCCTTTTGAATTTATTTTTCCTAATCGAAGCCACTTAATAACCAATTGTCCACATAGATATTTATCTTTAAAAACAAAGCCCCAAAGACCATCAACCGTAAGAGCACGCCATAGGCTCTTTGCCAGTAGAGCGTTTGAGAAAAAGTAAATGTTATTGATGGACCAGCCTCCCTTTTTATATGGGGTATCAATCCTCCTCCAATCGACCAAATGGAATTTGTGGATATCCTTTCCAGACCAAATGAAGTTGTGAATTTTCCTTCTAATTCCAATCATAATCGATTTTGGGATTTTGCATAAAGACAACCAATAAACCCCAAGGTTTTGCAGGACAAATTTATCTAGGGTGAGGCATCCACCTATAGATAACCACCTCCAACACCAGAAATGAATGTGTTTTTCAAACTACTTAAGGATCCAGGACCAGTCATTTTTGCTATAAGCATTTGGTTTGATATAGTATCCCAAATATTTAGTGTCAGCCACAAGATCCTTTACATTATATGATAAAAAATTTGTTATGTCCTCTTTCAGCTGCAAGTACACATTATGTTCTAGGAAGGACGATTTCCTACCATTTATGATCATCCCAGACATCTTATATAACAGGTCAAGTATCTCTTTGATGGCGGGCCATTCCCATTTGCATGCTCGCCCAAACAACATCACGTCATCCACATATAATTGATGTGTGACTGCCAATTATTTTGTTACCTTTATATTGGAAATATGATTTTTTGATTTAGATTTTAGCATGTGTCTACTTAAACCTTCTATCACAATAAAAAACAAAAGCGGTGATAGTGGGAAACCTTGTCTAAGGCCCCGAGAACATGTGAACAAATTTGAAGGGATACCATTTACCAAGTCTGCATAACTCATCGATGATACACAAGTCATAATCCATTTCATGGATTTCCATGGGATACCTATTTGAATCAAGGCTAACCTTAAGAAACTCCAATTGACTTTGTCATAAGCCCTAGATAAATACAGTTGTAGGATCAGTGCTTTCTGATTGCGAATTTTGATACTATGAAAAGTTTCTTGCGCTACTCCAATTGCGTCCAGTATCTGTCGGTTCTCAAGGAATCTGAATTGCTCTTTTGAGATAAATTTGGAGAGAACTGAGTTGATTCTATTTGAAATGACCTTTGCTATGACTTTATAGGCCAAGTTTTAGAGGGAAATGGGCATGAAGTCCTCAAAATTTTCCTGGATGGATGTCTTTGGGATCAAAGCAATAAAATTAGAATTTAAATCCACATGGATTCTACCATAGATTCTCGTATCTTCCACCGTAGCGAGAAAATATGGACCCATAAGATCAAATAATTATGTGAAAATCTCCACGATCCAACCATCGGGACTAGGGATTTTTGCTCTAGCAAAATTCTGTAGGACATTGTGGATTTCTGAGATTGTGACCGGCCTGATAATTTCATTTCCTTCATGATCCGAGAAAAAATGAGGAAATTCTCTGATTACTTTTATTTGTTCACCCACCTGATAGGACCCCAGATCAGTGTAATAGGATTTAACTTGTTTTTATGCCTCCTATATCAGCTCTGATTATTTGCTAATACAGTTTCCATTTTCTATTTTTAAAGACCAGATAGAGTTCTGGATTCTTCTGCATTCCGCAAACTTGTGGAAGAATTTATTGTTTTTGTCCCCCATGGAAATCCATATTGCTCAGCTTTTGAGACGCCAGGTCTCTTCCTCCCGAAGAAGTAGATTGAGTTTGCGTTGTTCCAGCCCCTGTAGAATATGTTTGTTCTGATCATGTGAAGACCCCACAATGCATTGACTTTGAATCTTGGAAATGTTCACCTCAATCGATCGAAGTTCCGATTTTTGTTCTTTTTTCTGTTTCCTCTTCCATTTTATAACTACAGATTTTAGATGACTTAATTTTTTATCCAGATAGTAAGGATGATCGTTTAAAGAATTTTCGAATTCCTTTCATGTCTTTTGAACAAGCTCCACAAATTCCACCTCCTTGATCCATGTATGGTTGAATTTATAAGGAAAGGTCATTTTTCTACCTTCGAAATCCATTTCCAGAAGAATCAGATAATGACCAAATATGTTAGAGGCGTCGATACAAGATCTGTATTTGAATGTTGAATCCACTAGAGAGTCTCCAATCATAAAACAATCCAATCTTTGTTATACCAATTCCACACCACCCCGCCCATTGCTCCAAGTAGGGCTTGAAAAAAAAAATGGTTCTATGTCATTTAGGCCAACAGTGGAGAAGAGGTCTCGAAAAAAAAATTGACAAAGGATCTAGTCTAGATGATTCACCCCAGCATTCAACAGTTGACATAGTGAGGTTTAGGTCGCCTGCTAGAACCAGGTTTGGAAGGTTTAAATATTCCAATTGGAATGTTGATTCCCAACAGATTTTCCTATTTTGGTAAGGGGTGTCAGGTCTCTACCATTTAATCAATTGTTATTACCCTTAACACAACGTTTTATATTATGGGAAGCATGCAAATATATTATTGGACTTAAAAGGATGGATGATTTTTTCTATTCAATAAATTTACAAATATCTATCTCTCTCTCTCTCTCTCTCTCTCTCTCTCTCTATATATATATATATATAGAAAATTTTGATGGTTTTTAACTATTTAAATTTTAAGGTGAAGTTAAACTTTGAAATTCTCATCTAACTCTTTGTCATACATTTATGTTTGTTGGCTTATTTAATGATTTTTTTTGTTTTGTCATTTGCCATATGTTTTTGGTGTATGGTTTAGGACAATCAAATTGTTCTATTTGCATTGAGGGGTGAATTTTCCAACAAAGCATCGTTCCACCCCTTTTATACATTTTTTCCAAAATTTGACCATTTGGGTCATTTTAAAATGGGCCATAACCCTAGGGGCAAAGTTCTATGGATAAAGTTCCCAACAATGGGGTGGAACTATGACTTCTGTCATAGTTCCTACCAGATTTAGAGGTAATTTTCGCTGGATAAGTAGGGTAATTTGAGTGCCCTTTATCCCATGCCCATGTTTTACATCAAGTCATACAACTATATGTATTTTATGTTGTATCAAATATCACACATGTTTTATCAAGCCATACACCTATGTTGGTTTGCTTTCTCAAAGACACTTTTCTTTACTCTTCCATTTGCCACATGTTTTACACCAAGCCATGCACTTACATCTCTTCTATGTGGTATAAAATCTTGTACATGTTCCATCGAGCCATGTACAAATGTTTGTTGGCTTTCTTAATGACACTTTTATTTGCTCTTCCATTTGCCACATGTTTTACACCAAGCGACACATTTACATGTCTTCTATGTGGTACCTAATCTTGCAAATGTTCCATAAAGCCATACACCTATGTTTGTTGGTTTTCTTAATGACAATTACTTTTTCTGTCCATTTGCTACATGCTTTACACCAAGCCATACACCTACATGTCTTCTATGTGGTATCAAATCTTACACATGTTCCATGATGGTTATTGATAAAATCAAAATTTATTAGGGCTCAATTTACTTGGCATTGTTCTTTAACCTAGATTTATGTCATTATTTGGCTTAATATGCAATGCATATGAAATACTACTAAAATATAGTTACATTTCTCCATTAATTTAACATATTTAAAAAACAAACAAATAAACAAATAATTTTATTATATTTGTGTTAGAAAAAAGACCAAGCCTTTGATTAAGACCCATCTAATTTATTCACAAAAAAATTAAGAAAATAATAAAAAACAAAACATTGACATTTATGCGGCTAAAACCATGATAAGGTGTAGGGAAATATTATATATGAATGATCACTTTATTTATCACCAAATTCTTTTTCTTAAAGTAATATATCTCAGGAAACCTCTCAAGCACTTTCCCTCATTATGAGATAGTAAGTAAGGTATATGAATATAGACATGAGACGTTATATTGAGATACAATGACATGTGTGTAAAGACATGTTGGGGGATAAGTTATATTGAGATACAATGGCAAGTGTGTAAAGACATATTTGGGCGATAAGTTATACCTTAGGGAAAATGGATGACTTATCATTATTACAACATAGATGCACATTTTTTTTTTCACAAAAACATATAACATTTGTATTAAAAAGGAAAATTGGACTGCGGCCTAACTGTACAGTGTTTGAAACATATAGCAGAACAAAAAACAGACCGTGGATTGGGTCTGGAGTTCAAAAGGAGACCTATCTATGTTTTTTACATAGTGGCCAAATCCAGTCCTTTTGATTCTACCACTGTGTCTGCTGGTATATATTCTAATCAAACTTCCTACCAAAAATTTAACTTTGTAAAACATAAAAGAATTTGAAGAAACTAGCATTTTCAGGATCAATATTTCTATTACTTGTTGCGATTGAGTTTCCCCAGAAAGGATAGCATGCGACCTGACAAAATGGCTGCTCCATGATGCATTCTTCATTCTAATCCATTGAATGAGAGGTAGTTGAAGACTTATGGGCGTAAATGTTGTTGTTGACAGCCAGGCAAGGTGTTCACTCATCTTCCAAGCAACAGACGAGCCGATGCAGTCTCTTATTTTCGTCCTCATGTTCCTTGGTTCACCCTTGGAGGAATCGTACTTTTCATTCTAGCATTGCGGTTGTAGCCTTCTGCTTTGCCAATTGGTCTTTGTGAAGGCACTTCATGTCTTCTACTTTCATTCCAATGTGTCATTTCCAGTCTTCTAAGCTTGAGTTTAGACCGACTATTGCTTCCTGGGAGTCATCACATCTTCATTCACAATGGTGGATGGCATGCTTCAAAGGTTCGGGGGGGAATTCAGTGTGGAATCTGAGCCAATTCTCAAGTTTCAGGTTAAGAAGAGGAAAACCAAGAGAAGCTCGGGGGAGGGCCAAGGGAGGAGGGGCAAAGCATCCATGAGAATGGGAGCGAAGAAATGGATGAAATAAATTGCAAGGTCAGGAGACGAGGGGTAATAACGAGAACATAGGATTAGGAAGGTATGAATCCCATCCATCACATTCCTGGGAGGATAATTCAAGTGCATGAATGGCATCATTACACGAGTTGGACGAGTTTCATCGCATGAAAAGGAGGCGAGGGAGGGTGGCGCTGTTAATGTAGGAGGAATCGAGCATACTTGATGGACAGGTGGCGATGCTAAGTAAATCCGACGTAATGGAGCTGACGAGTGTGACGACATTCAATCTCATGCAACGGGTCATTTCGGTGGGGTGGCGAAAGATTATGGCGCACGAAGGTGAAGTCAAATCACCTAAGGTCTGAATGCAAGGGGCTTGGTAAGGGGCCTTTTGGGGGTTATCAATTGAGGAATGAGGACTAAGAAGGAGCTCCCTTTGAATTGAAGAACCCCATATTCAAGGGCACAAGCAATGTTGGATTGGTTGTCCACCTTGGAGTTGAGATGCCGGAGGACATGAAAATAATGTTCATTCTTTGAAATATTTAGCGAGTTTGGAAATCTTGATAAGGTTCCTATTTAGGATGATGTCCCTTGGTTGAGATCCTCTTTTGAGACGATGAATTATTAATCAAGAATCTCCAACTAGTTTCAATTTTTCAATGTCTTTCACTTTAGCCAAACAAAGACCCTTCAAGAAGTCTAGGGATTCAACATGGTTATTTGTTGTGATACCAATTCCATGCTAGGTATAACTGATTTTATGAGTTCCTACGTGGCTAAGAAGAGCCCCCCACCTGCCACCCCAACATAGATGCACATTATGACTTATGATTATTATTACATAATAAATGTTTATAACATTCTATCATTAGTGGTGATATATCCTAGATTTATTACATTGAGTTAAATGAGAGGATCATTGTTTAGCGAGGGGGTTGTGCACATAATGAGTTAGTTGTGAGTGAGATTCACAACCTTGTGGTGACAACCAAAAGGTAAGCTAATGTTGTAACAAACATACCTTCTTTTCCACCGCAAATATAATAAGAACTTAATAGTAATTTTAGGCATGAGTAGATTTCTAACATGATCCAAGGCTCGTGCATGGTGGAAAAATGTCTTTACGTGTTTTTCATAATTATTTGTTGGAAATATCATCAATACTAAGAGGGGGGTGAATCGATATTGAGCACCTTTTACCATTTAAAACTTTAAACACTTTATGTAATAATAACCATTAAAAACACCGTACATAAAATCATACAAAGTGCACAAGAGATAATGCTTTTCTTATAATATAACAAGATTACATTTATAGGAAGCATCAACTTTCAATTTATGAGCACCAACTCGAAGGAGGATACAACCCCCTAGATTTACCAACATCAACTTGAAGGAAGCACCCACTTCCTAGATTCTCTAGCATCCATTAGAAGGAGGCTACAACCTCCTGGGATCACAAGCTCCAACCTGCCCTAGCACCACCCTGCCACCCTAATTTGAGTAAGAGTATCAATATATGTCACTGTCATTGTCACTGTCACTCACTGTCATCAACAAACCCTATAAACAGTCATCCATAAACTTCATCTTCCTTGGCTCCTTCAATCCTTATACATCATCTTAATCTATGCAATATCCAACCACTTCCAATTTTTTATTGTCTTTCACTTTAGCCAAACAAAGAACCTTCCAGAAGGCCAAGTCTTTAGCATGGTTATTTGTCATGATACCAATTCCCCAAGTATAATTGATTTTATGAGTTCCTCTGTGGCTAAGAAGATCTCCCATTGCACCTATTAGCCCAACATAGATGCACATTATGACTTATGGCTATTATTACATAACAAATGTTTATAACATTATATTATTAGTGGTGATATATCCTATATTTATTACACTGAGTTAAATGAGAGGATCATTGTTTAGTGAGGGGGTTATGCACATAATGAGTTAGTTGTGTGTGCGCTTCACAACCTTGTGGTGATAGCGAAGAGGTAAGCTAAGGTTGTAGCATACATACCTTCTTTCTGACCACGAATTTAATAAGAAATTGATAGGAATTTTAGGCATGAGTAGATTTCTATCATGATCCAAAGCTCGTACATGGTAAAACAATGCCCTCACGGATTGTTCCTAATTATAAATCAACCTAGATCGTAAAAAATTTAATCAAAATTCCCAACCAATGGAAAATCTAACTATTTATAATCAAAGAATTGAAAAATTTTTTGCTACAAAATTATATAACTCCATAAAATTAAAAATACCTAATTGACATGACAATGGGAGGGAACTTGTAAGATATGTCACACCTATCTTCATCTTTTCAATTTCAATAAAAATAGGCTAACAACGATCTTTTTAATTCTACATATAACTCCTATAGTGTTTAAAGAACGACTACATAAAACTCAACACCCATAAGTACATTTTTTTTATTAATATATTTTACATTTGATTGATGTGTGGAAAAATACAAACTCCAACATCACATTAACGTGGTACAAATCTACTTTAACATATCCTTTGCATTGCTAGTAACGTTTTTTCAAGAAGGAAATATTAAAGAATTGTCGAATGGGGATTTCATATTACAATGCTTCCCTTCCATGTCAATATATCGACATCTAGGCATCCATTCGATGGCATGAACGTCAAATGTTTTACAATCAAAGACATCAATATAACGACGTTTAGCTGGGATTCAATTTCAAGTCCTAGGATTTGGTAGCTTCTAAGTCATCAATTTAACTATCCTAAGGGTGATGTTAAAACAATGTTTTTGGGTGAGATGCATATTACATATCAACGTTGACATTGTCTATGTATGTCACTACGTCACTGTTGATATATAGTGTTGATATATATTTACATACACAATGTATATATATCAATGGTATTTATTGAAGATGATGATATATCGACATTTATAAAGCAATGTTAAAGTTTAAGTAAATTAAAAAAAATGATTTTCTTAAAATCATTACTTTCAACACTTTCAACTTGTAAACATCAAGCACCATCGAATCAACATCACTTTTTGACCTCAAATCCAGTAGTGGTTAAATCTAGTAGTGATTAGATTGAAGATTCTATATGGTTGTCCAACAAAGAGTGGTTAAATCTAGTAGTGGTTAAATTGAAGACTCTATATGGTTGTCCAACAAAGATGTTGTAGTCTAATACAGTTAATTATCTTCCCTTTAAAAAAGAAAGTCTCACTTGAAACAGATGTGATAGATTGCCTTATAAAGAGATAAGTGGTATTGGAGAGATAGAAATGACCATCATAAAAATTCATATTTATTTTGAGGTGAACCATAAATCCATGAGAATAATATAGTAATAAGAAGTTCCCCATTACATATATTAAACCATAAATTGTCAACATAGAGTATTAGACCTGTGAGGGGCGTATCTTGTTTATAGACCTGTGAGGGCTATGTTCCAGATTGATTAATGCTCATTTTATAAATTTTAGGTTACTACATAATTGTGTCTTTTGGGTCTATCATTTTCTTGGATAGTATATTGATTGCTTGTTTTGTCTCCCAGTTGTTTAAGTTTGGACAGATTGTTAATTTTGCTCATTAGTAATTACTGTATTGTCTCTTCTTTTCCCGGTGTTGGGACTTAGTATGTGGACTGGTTATGTTATTGGGCGATCCCTGGATCGATGTTATTTTCCCCGGCCTTGGTTATGTTTTGGGCAACATATTTACCTAAACTTGATATTGACCAACTATGATATTGTAATGTTATGTATTTTTCACATATACTTTTACTATGAAGGTATACCTTTTTTTTCTTTGAAAAAAAATAGTAAACCATAATTAAATCATAAACCGTCAACATAGAGTACAAACCTTATTCAAGGCCATAAATTAAGCTACTCTTTCAAAACTTTTATAAGAAAAAAATTATACTTATATTAAAATATATATTAAAATATATGTAAACATGTGTCAATACATATCCAAATAAAGAGATAGTCCAAGGTGACAACCAAGACAATCAATGAGTAGGCATATCAAAGCGAATCCAACAACCATCTAATGCACAGATAGCATGTATTCAAATAGGTAGCCACAATATACTATAGCATCAATCCATCATTGTAGGTGGATTGGTGAAAAATGGTGGGTCAAAGATTAATCCGGGCAACCATTGGGAATAGGGCTAAGTTGTGGGGTCCAAGGGAGTACTTGCCTTCGCATAAACCTGGTTTGCCTATTTTTAGTAATAGGCAGATCAGTTTTTCAATCAAAATTAAGACTGACCTCGACCAAAGTTATATACTCATCCAAAAGACAATAGAGTGCCAACAAAAAAATAGCACTAGCTAAAAACAAAGATAAATCATATCCCCAGAGCGAATACAAAAAGGCTTCCTGAGTCTACAAATATCCAAGTGACGAAAAGATCAAACCGATGTTCCAACAAAGTAAAGTATAAAAAAAATTAAGGCAGGGACATCCCCGATCTATATAATACCGGATTGGCATCAATGATATCGGCCAACAAGGACACCGGCCTGTGATAGAGAACCAAAAAAACTGATAATTCTTCTCGGGCCTGTGATAAAAATGATGTAGAAACTGTGATCATGAGCCTGTAGATATCCATCCAATTTGATTAAGCCAAAAATACAGCGAACCCCGTCGCTAAAATATGGAAAGCATATGGAATGATTGTTCTTGAATATATTATAGCCACGAACAAAGCATGTAGAATATACCAGTAGGATAAAAGAAATCCAAAAACTGATATATAAATTAGAGTTCAGTCAAAATGTTGAATCCCAAAATTCAAAACTGGTATATATTTATGCTTTCTTTCTCCTGTAGAACCTCCTCAACGAATAGTTGACCGAGAATGTATCCCTCCGGGCCCTGTAAAGCAGGTTTTGAAAGATTATCAGCTTGTTGATTATACTCCCTATAGATATGCTAAAAAAAAATGCCAGAAAACTCATTGATCGATCCTTCAATTTTTCCATCCAAAAATTCAAAGCCCAAACCTGTAGATCACATTTATTAAGAGCCAATCATTTATAGTTTTGGAATCCCTGCAAAATGTCAAAATGTCAATACTTTTTAATCTAAATCTAGAAATAATAGATCAATAACTATAAAGCCAAAAATTCACTTCTAATATTAGTTCCTATTCCACAATTCAATCTGAGATTATAATATCTGGATTCATCTAACCACAAGACCGCTCCCGCCCTGCCTAGAGATGCTTGTGATTGAGAGGCTCCATTAAAGAAACCCCTACGCCAATCTCTGTTGAAGACTAAAGGAATTGATCTTCTAATATATAAATATTAACATATGGAAAAATCTTTATGATATTCTTTGATGGCAGTTATAACCCAACTATCAACCAACACCACCGAACTACTTTTCCCATCAAACAATATGCGATTACGAGCTTTCCAAATCTCCCACAGACCAAACTGGGAAGCTCCTCCCAGTCCTGGTTCATACTAATACATGATTGTTCTTACAAATCCATGAATGAAAGCAACAAGGGAGAGGTGCCATAGACCAATCCCATGAAAAGTGATAAGTTCTCTTAATACAAAATTAGACATGGTGGGTGAAATCATAAAAGAATTATTTATAATATTATTTTTTAATAAGTTTATCCGACATGTTATTTTTAATAATATTTTATTATTTTTTATAACATTTTATTATTTTTTAAAATTACACGTGTTAACTTTAGCATGAGCATGGAAGGAATTACCAATCTCTCTACTGAGCTCTAGAATAGACCTCTTTTGTGCAAAAAATTTTAATCATCGAATTTTATTACAATGAAATATTTTACCATCCTAGTACTACTCTAATCAATACATGCTTGACTATAGAGATATGATGGGATCCGGTTGTTTTTTAAATGTTTTTTTAAAGATAATGAAAGAAGAAACTGAAATTTTTGACCTAAAATTGAACCAGGATCATTTTAAATTAATGAAATATATTGTAGAGTTAGCTGAGAATCCGCAGTACATGTTCATGGCATCTTGTGGAGAGTTTGCGGTAGATGAAGAAATGTTGTCGATGTTTCGAGCCATCTTTGGCTCATCATTAGGACATGGCATCTTGTGGAGAGTCTGAGGTAGATGAAGAAATGTTGTCGACGTTTCGAGCCATCTTTGGCTCATCATCAAGACGTGGAGAGTCTGCGGTATGAAGAAATGTTGTCGATGTTTCAAGTCATCTTTGGCTCATCATCAGGACATGGATGTGAAGGGCATTGAGGAAGATGGATATTAAAGATACACAAGATTATAATTTATCATTGAAGCCTATCAAGTTGAATTTAGCATTGAAGCCTATCAAGTTGGGTAGATGATAGGGTTTAACAAAGTTGATGGTTGAAACCAATGTGTAGATCATTCAAGGAAATGATGAAACCTTGGAAAAAATCAATGCCATACATTTATTTTTCAAGAGAAACTGCAAGATATTGAATGATACGAAAACATCATATTCTATTTGAAGAATATCTATTACCGTGACCATTTGAAGAAATATAAAAGAAGAGAATTAAAACTAAAATTGAAGAAACTGTTTTGAGTTATGGTAGAAATCCACACACGAATTTGTAAAATTAATGTGTATAATAACAATGCAATGCAACAACAAAACCAAAGACTAACAATACTAAAAATCACACTTAAAATTATTATAAAATGCAATTAACATAATTATGTTTAATGTGTATAATAACACTACAATGCAACAACAATACCAAAGACCAACAATACTATAAAAATACACGTAAAATTATTATGAAATGCAATTAACATGATTACGTTCTTGGAGAAGTAACAAGCACATGTGAGGCTCAATGCTTAAGAATGAAAAGATCGAAGGAAAGATAAATATTAAAATCAAACCATTATTGGATTCCTTGGAGGATATATAACTATGGATAATGGTACTCCTTGGAGGATATATAACTATGGATAATGGTTTGATTTTAATATTTATTTCTCCTTCAATCTTTTCATAGTTATATATCCTCTAGGAGTCTTTTATTCTATGGTTAGAAGCTATATCAATTGTCTTTTTCACCATTATCCCATATCCCTTGGAATCAACACTCATTATCTATCATTCTCTCCTGTAGATCCACACTATGTAGAGCTCCCCATTGATATTTATGACCATTACCAGACTGTGTAACCCATAAATTCAAATTAGAGATAACACTGCAGATTTGAAACGGAAAATAGATGGATGTAGGTGAGTGCATAGGTTGGGAAAGATAGGAACCCTTACGCATTGAGTTTTGCTACTCAAAGGTGCTTGAGAAGCCACGAATTAAGGCTACAGGTGGTTCTCCAACAACACATATTAGATTGGAATTCTTCTATGCACACACTGGAAGCACCTGGCAAGATGGATCGCTAAGATAACCATGGATCGATGAAGGGGATGCCTGAGCCCAGAAGGGTGTTGTGTGGGCCAGGTATTGTTGGGGAAAAGACTATGATGGTTGAGTGAGACCCTTGTGGAGCTGTGTATGAGCATTTGGATAAGCATAGAGAGCAGAACATGTTGTGGGATGAGAGAAAGAATCATGTAGGTGTTTCCTTCTCCCTAGTGGCCTCATAGCCCATCTTGGGGGTGGACTCTTAGCAGAAAGAGTATATGTTGGACATAGTGCCTATGGTTGGGTGGAAAATCGTTCTTACACAGCTAGTTGCTTGGATTTGTGTTGGATAAAGATAAGTATTCTTTTTCTATTTCAATGTGCAATGCTTTTAATTGATGTCTGCGATGATTGAGTTAGTATATGCTTGTTAGATGTTTATGGATAGAGTTTATTTCCGTTGTGTATTGTTAGTTATGCATCTGCACACATATTTTCTATGTTATAAAATTCGTAATATGGCTATGGGGCAAAATTTGGAAGCTTGTACTTAGTTCATCCCCCCCTCTCTTGGTCGGATTGATGGAAGGGGATGTGACAATTAATCATCTCGACCTTTAGATCACTTGATCACATCATAATGTTTTTTCCATGGATTCTTGAGAGGTCAACATGTATGGTATGATTAAAGATTTAGAGATCAAGCTTGTAACTTATCTAGATAAATTGATCATTATGGACATGGTAGTAGTGGATGTCCTAAAACTATAAGGGAAATGTTGCTTGCAAAAAGATGACCTTACCACTTGTTATATTCCTTATCATAAGAAATGATCACAAACCATATATATATGAAAAATATAAATTCCCCTTTACTTCATTAAATCATCAAACCCTTCACACAAAAAAACATCATATACTAATCTTTTTATGTTAAAACATCATATACTAATCTTTTTATGTTCACTTCCTTTTCGAGAGATAATCTCCTAATCAACTAAACTTTAATACATAACATTTTGATATATAACTCCAAAGTGATTTATAGTTATCTAAAAATCCTCAACCGTAACTGAATACCTTTTAACATAACTTAAAAAAAACCCAAACCAAATACTTTTAACATAACTTCCATCTCTACCACCGACACCTTTTAACACTTCGATCACAACCATTGACATAATATTGGGTCGCTTCTCTTTGTATTTTAATATTATTTTTATAAATCATGACCATCCATCCACACACTAAATTGACACGCCGGTGGGGTAGTTGAATATTAATGGTTCGCTAGTGGAATAGTTGAAAATTAATGGTTATGTAAAGCATTGATGGATGACACTTAAAAAAAAGATGGACGGTTTTTGCTCTTTATTGAGTTAATTTCCACCCACGCGATTCCTTTCCTTGTGATGGTGGGATATTAAAAGCTTCAGTTTTCTTTTGCAGGTAACACGTTTCGGAAGTCCTAAGCCACAAGTCCATGCTTTTAAAAAGCATTTCAGGCAACTTGTTAAATGTCAAAGTCAAATATATATATATATTCCATGATATTTTATGTTTAGTATTAAATACAACAACATGACATTACTAATTTGTTAACTATATTTATATTAATAATATAAATATATGTTATGGGCTGGTAGGTGTGGGGAATTAGTAAAAGGTCTAATAATGGAGTTGAATGGCTTGCATTAATCTAAGGCTTGGAATTAGCTAGAAGCGATGGAATTGAGGATCTTGTTGTCTAATATTTTATGTTTAGTATTAAATACAACAACATGACATTACTAATTTGTTAACTATATTTATATTAATAATATACATATATGTTCTAGGCTGGTAGGTGCGGGAGGAGTCCTTTATGACTTTGAAGGAAACAAGATGAAAGATTATGCATGGGGAATTAGTAAAAGGTCTAATAATGGAGTTGAATGGCTTGCATTGATCAAAGGCCTGGAATTAGCTAGAAGCGATGGAATTGAGGATCTTGTTGTCTTTGGTGATTCTATGCTGATCATCAGGGAAGCTAGAAGTTTGTCTAAGAGCAGAAAGAATCCTACCACCAAGGCACATCACCTGCTAAACAACATAGTCAAGGAATACAAAGCATTCAACTTTCTTCACCTCCTGAGATCCAACAACCAGTACGTGGATAAAATGGAAAACATTGGAGTCAAGCTTGATTGTGGGGTTTTGGTTTGCAACTAGCAAACTCACGGGTTTGCATGGGTTCCGTAACTATTTTCCTTTGGGTTTCAATGCTTAGAAAAAGCAAATTCTTAAACTATTGGAAATGGCTAGATTGCTTGTTTAGAAGCATAAGCCTAAAACAAGCCAAAATTGGCATTCCATGCATCGAAATCAACATAAAATTTGAATCCATCTCCAACGTCCTTTCGACGGTTCTAAGCCAGCTCGCATGCCCGACTCACATGGCCTCCATGCAGTGTTTTAACTTGACCGAATTTCGAGGTAGAACAATTTTTAAGGAGGGAGGGGACAACATTCTACCCTCATTCGAATTCATCACCTGGTGTAGCAAGGTAAGAGACAGCAGAATGTTCAGTGGTGAGCGCAATTCCCGCTGTGATGCTCCTCTTAACTGCGTCATAATGGAAGAAGGCTATGCCCTAGGCCTCTCCACTCTCCAATGTATTCTCTGCAGGAAGCAGATAGCTTCACACGGGAGAATAAGCTATAAAACTCTGACTAATTCTCAAGTGAAGGACGCCAGCCAGGCTAGGAATAATTCTGGTTCAGGCAAGGAGCATCACACTCCGTCGAAGCCCTGCAAAGCACACTTTCTTGGACAAGGAATTAATGCGCCCACAGGTGGGATGAACGGCGGTTGCAGTGGCTCTGTGATGGAGTTTTACAGTTTGCCAAACGAGGTTCAGATGTACTTGAAGGATACAGAAGCACAAATTTGAACCCTTGGTGGTGAGGATTACAAGTTGAAGCGGGCCTTTCTCATCTTTTCTCTCTGGTTCAAACTACAAATGCAGAGGTTCAAAGAAGCAACACAAAGATCACTGGTCAAGTTTCCAATTTGGTAGAAACCCTTGAAAAAGGATGCCCATGCTCAATCAAACTTGATGCAAGGATCATTGCAGTACATAGCAGCGCCAAGGTGGTGGAGGCAAAGCTAGACAAAATGTGAGAATAAATCAGAAACATCTATGAGGAAATCAAAGGAGGCATGGGAAGAGCAAGTGTGGAGTCTGCCCATTAGTAACTTGAACTCTACTCTCAACACTTATGTCCCAGCTTTGGACTAGAATCTTTTTGGTTTGTTTCAGGTTCTATTTTATCTTGCAATCGAACGTTTCAGATGTATCGGCTAGAAGCCTTTTTAGACCTCTTTTGTTTTTTGACCACGGGTTAAGCAATGCTCCGTTCTTTCATTTTTCTATTAGGACAGTTTGTTAGGAGCTACACGCTTCATAGAATATGAACTTATCATGAACAATTTAGAATGACTGAATTCAAGCAAACAAGCATGGCTCTTCTACTTCCTAGAGAGCAGCTTCGTTGTAATCTTTTGTAAAATCTGTTTCATATTTTATATAAAAGTCTCTTACTCGTTTCTGTTAAAAAAAATAAAATAAAAATATATGTTTTTTTTTTTCCTGGGAAAAAGTCCGTAATTTTATTTCAAAAAGATGATCAAAATTACATATTGCACATGTAGTAGAATCAACAAGGATCCCTACATTTTCACATATTTCTGTCCCATATAAGCATAAACAACAGCTTATTAAGAGTTGAACCAAAAAAAAAAAAAGAAACCCAGAGAGAAGAACAGATAAATCTGAACATACTACAGAAAGTGTGAGCAGAAACCCGCTCAAATCCACCATAGCCACACGAGAACAAGAAGCTATGACAATCCACAGCTCACATTGCAGCAGACTCTCCACAGAAAAATATAGATCCGTCAAAGCCGAAACCCTCATCGGAGGATGCAGAAGTTCCATGTCTGTGGACAGAGTAGCAGACACTGTAGACCTCCCAAACCGGCAAAAACAGCCAGCAATTAAACCCCTGATGAAGAATCAGCCAGAGAAACCCCATTTTGGCTGGAGCTGTCCGCCGAAGCAAGCTGAGCGTAAGGGCGTGAGGGTGGTGGCTGAGTCAAAGTCGGCATCTATCATGGTGAGGCAGGCGATATACACATCTAGTAGAAAGCACTATACAATAGATGTTGGAATCACTACAATTATTGAACGCTTCCAGCTACAGAACTACTAGAATGAATTCAATTCCAAGAGATAAGTCCTTCCTTTGGATAGAGCTTTTGCTGCTGTTTTGAATCTTCGAAAGCTCCAGCAATGAAAGCATCAGTGTCCTTCTTCACCATCGGGCGATCACTAGGCCTGATAGCAACAAGTGTAGCCCCCTCCATCCTCGTAACACCCGGAAGCTCAAGAGATTGGGCATACCACAACTTCATATTCAATGCCGGAATCTGCGTCCGATTGGTCGATGCAGAAGCCACCAACGGTTTCTCTCTAAACTCGCACAACTGTCGTTTCCCATGCAGAGCATACCCTGACCATCGCAATCAGTGAGAACAAGGCTTTCTAGAGAAGGGTGATCGCAAATCTGTTGCAGCAGATAATGCCTGGCAGAAGCTGCGATGAGAGAGATCCACACGCAACTTCAAACCCCCAATCGTGTAGAATGGTTCTGGAATGCTGCCACTGACATTCCCATTATTGCCATTGCCGTTACCACTGCCATCTTCCCCAGATACCAAGTTTTCACCATCGACAACATGCTCTGCATCAGAATTATTAAAACATGGGTTGGTCTTCTTCCTCTTCTTTGCAAGGGACGAGGCCCCCAGAATCACACAGCTCAAGCGTGGCTCCAAAATCGGCCTTCCACTTCAAAAGAACCCCATCCTCTATCCCCAATACGCCACCAGGCAACTCGATCCTCAGATGCTTAATCTCCTTGAAATTCCTCAGCACTTCACCAGGCGAATGATGCGAAATCTCTTCTATAGCTCTCTTGTGCCCTAGAAACTGCTGCAGAGCCTGCAGGGGCTTCACAATACCCAGCACAGAAAGACTACAGACGTCAATTACCACCCTCATTGCCCAGAAAAATAGCAGAAGACACAAAACCCCCGTCGGCCTCCAAGAACAGAAAACTAACGGCCAGACAAGATTCCCCGAAAGAGCACCGCCGTAGCACATCCCAAAGAGTAGACGCCTCCACCGACACCGACCACCAGGAACCCTACGCATCAGCTAGCAAATCGGCTCCGCCTGTCAGCAACCTTTGCGCCCGCATAGAAGTTAAAGATCAGACCGCCCACCCGAGAGGCCCTGAAGCCAGGATCCCTGCGACGATCGCCGACCTTCAGTAAGCCTGCAAAAAACCAGCATCTATGTACAGGGAAAGGAGGGGCGGCTGGGCCAAGCCCTGGCCGCCCAAGCTACTGCAAAAAAAATGACTCTCAAAATAGGGTTTTCGCTCGACCTCCAAATAAAAATATATGTTATTAATGAGTAGAATTTATATTAAAATAGTTGTATGGAATTGAAGAATATTGTAATACAAAATTGAAAAGTTCGATGTTGACATGTCATCCAAAATTTATAAAAAGTCTAACAACACGACGTTTTCGACTCTCTCGTGAGTTATTCATCAGAATCTGGTGATGTTTGCTTTAAGAAATCCAAATTTTGTTTTGTTCAAATCGTGATTTTGAATTCATAAATAGATTCAACGTCCTCAATAACCCCATAGCATCCATATTCTAGGAATTTAAACACCGTTATTTAAAATTTTAAGAATTTCCTTAAAATTTCTATCGAAATCACACCTAAAAAAGCCATCGAAAATGATTAAAATCGTTGCACACTTAGCTACACGTTTCATAAATGAAAAATATAATGATTTAATCCAATAGGGAATGACATTATAAAACAAATTTGAGAAGTTGCATCTTAACATATCCAAAATATATTACATCAATGAGAAATATAATGGTTTAATATAATATAACAGTGCGTATATTATTTTATAATGTGAAAAGCATGCTAGGGAAGTAGTGTTAATGAAAAGGGGAGTTTGATTTGTTATGATTTGGTGATATTAAGTGGAGGGTAATGAATTACATATAAGAAGGACATCTATATCACGGTGAAAGTAATGAAAAAGTGGAAGATTATTTATTGGATGAGAAGATCGTTATCTATATTGATCACCTTCTTCAATCCTTCGAGATTTAGAGTGAGTTTAGTAAGTAAGATATTTTGAATGATGGGATTTTTGTAATTATTTCATTAAATGATTAAGTATAAGAATGACATTACCAATAAGTTGGTTGATTTATTGTGAAGATCATAGGTACTAAAAATTACATCTCTAGGAATTATTATGTACATGGTTCCATTTGCCCCGTGTGTAGTATAGATAGGGAGTATATAAAATATGAAGATTTAAAAGAGTGTATTATGTTGGGATTTTCTCTAAAGATGTAATTAGAATTTAGGATTTATGGATCTTTAAAAATAAGAATAAGATAATTATAATGATCATTTAATGTAATGTGGAATAGATCCACAATATTAGTTATTATTAAATAAAGCCTTCTTAAATAAATAATATTTAATAAATATAATATAACTTTATTAAAGAAAATCCACTAAATAATTAACATTTAATAACTATAAATACAAATACAACTATTCTTATTCTTAATATATATATATAATTATTATTATATTAAAATTTAACTAAACAAATTAAAAAAAACAATACTTTTATACATTCCAAAAAAATCTTTAACAAATCCCACTCAATTACATAAAACCAAATTTCTCAAAAAAACAAATAAACAATACTTTTAAACATTCTAAAAATAATCTTTGACAAATCCCACTCAATTACATAAAACCATTAAATAAAGCAAAATATGAAATTTATTAACCCCTTTAACAAACATGCACCACTGACCTAAATAAAAAATGGGAAGCATGCTCATAAAGCATTATCGTTGACATGAGGTTGGATCGCGAGGTTAGTTTCTCTCACTTTTCTTTTGTTTCTTTAATTTGCCACATGTTTTACACCAAGCCATACACCTACATGTCTTCTATGTGGTATTAAATCTTGAACATATTCCATCAAGCCATACACCTACATGTCTTCTATGTGGTATTAAATCTTGAACATATTCCATCAAGCCATACACTTATGTTTGTTGCCTTTCACAATAACATTTTTCTTTACTCTTCCATTTGCCACATGTTTTACACCAAGCCATACACTTACATGTCTTATATTTAATATTAAATCTTGCAAATGTTCCTTAAAGCCAAGCCATACACTTACATGTCTTATATTTAATATTAAATCTTGCACATGTTCCTTGAAGCCATACACTTATGTTGCTTGGCTTTCTTAATGACACTATCTTTTGCTTTTCCATTTGCTACATGTTTTACACCAAGCCATACACCTATGTGTCTTCTATGTGGTATTAAATCTTGCACATGTTTCATCAAAACCATACACTTACATGTCTTCTGTATGTTATCAAATCTCGCACATATTCCATGAAGCCACACAACAATGTTTGTTGGATTTCTTGATGACACTTTCTTTTACTCTTTCATTTGCAACATGTTTTACACCAAACCATGCACTTACATGTCTTCTACGTGGTATCAAATCTTGCAAATGTTCCATGAAGTCATACACCTATGTTTGTTGGCTTTCTTAATAATGCTTTCTTTTGATTTTCCATTTGCTACATGTTTACACCAAGCCATATGCCTACATGTCTTCTATGTGGTATCAAATTTTGCACATGTTCCATCAAGCCAATGCTCCTATGTATGTTCGATTTCTTAATGACACTTTTATTTACTTTTCCATTTGCCACATGTTTTACACCAAGCCACACAACTACACGTCTTTTGTGTGGTATCAAATCTCGCACATGCTCCATCAAGCCATGCACCTACATTTGTTGTGGTGCTCTTTAGCCCTGAAACTTAAAATAACAAATGATATATGGAGATTAAGATTCAATAAACCAGAATTTAGAATGCAAAACAAGAAACATTAGGTAGTTGAAAGATAAATATTGTAGGAAATAAGCTTTATATTATGAGAACAATTTATGGAATCAATGTTCACATGCCTTTTAAGGCTGGGTGACCTTTCACTTGAGCATAGCTCCGATACAAATAATTATTGACAAAACCCTTCATAGCCTTATAACTCTTTAAAAAGGCTTCATGGATCCAAAACCCTAACTACTTGACATGGTGACATAATTAATAAGTGCCAACTTCCCAGTGGTCTTAATTAATAGAGATACCCTTTTTACATTGTTTATTAACTCCTAACTACTTGACCTTATTCCAAACAGATGGTTGTATACAATGCATGACTAGCTCCTAAAGTAAGGTGGGTCAGGGTAGGACGCTAACATGCACTCCCCTTCAAAAGTAGTGTTGTCCTTAATGTTGAAGGTGAGGAATTTGCTGTAAAATTTCTATTGGTTCCCAGGTAACATCTTTTGGCATCATATCTTTCCACTAAATTAAAACTTATTTGATTGTGCACCTACACAATTTTCGTTCCCTGGAAGTCAAGATTGCGTTCGACTGAAGCTAATGGAGCCTTCCTCATCTAAATCCGTTAAGTTGGTCTGCACTTTACAATTAGACCCCACCACTTTTTTGAGGCAAGAGACATGAAATACTAGGTGATTATTGGAGTGATATGGCAGAGTGAGCTTGTAGGCCACCTATCTAATGCGTTGGAGGATTGTATAAGGTCCACAGAACTTTGAAGCTAGTTTTGGTGGAGATTAAACATAGTTTTGGTGGAGATTAGACTTGCAGTATGTTTTTTTATAAGGTTGGAGTCGAAGAAACCGATCCCTCACTTCAAAGGAATGCTTGAAGTGATGTTGATCTGCTTTTTATTTCATTAAGTTTTGAGCCATAACTAGATTGTCTTTAAGGGTGCAAAGAATGTCTGCTACATTGCGAAGTGTGTTGTCCACAACTTGAACTTTGGAGGTACATGTCAGACAAGAAATCACTGATAAGCGCTTTTGGCCATACACTACTTCATATGGTGTCATTTTGGTGGAGCCATGATAAGTGGTATTATACCACTACAATACCACTCAACCAGAGGAATCCATTGCACCCAATGGTGTGGCCTATCTAATGCAAATCATCGCAAATAGGTTTCCAAGCATTTATTGACAACTTCTATTTGACCATCCATTTGGGGGTGATAGGTGGTGTTGGGATTCAACTAGGTACCCTTAAGCTTAAACATATCTTGCTAAAAATTGTTGGTGAAGGTAGGGTCATGATTATATACAATAGAATTTGACATGCCATGGATCTTAAAAATACGATCCATAAATACTTGTTCCACTAGGGAGGGTGTAAAAGATTGTGGTAAGGAACCAAAGTGAAGATATTTTGTCAGATGATCGACAACCACCATAATGACTATTTTATTTCCTACCTTAGGAATCTCCATGATGAAATCCATACTCATAGAGATCTCCATCCATATATGGTTGGGAATTGAAAGTGGATACAAAGTACCGGGTGATTTCACTATTTCACCCTTATGTCATTGGCAAATGTCATAGGCTACAACAAAGTTGTGGATATCTTTTTTCATGCCTTCCCAAAATAATGAGCGCTTAATTCTTTCATAGGTTTTATAAAAACCCAAGTGGATAGATGTGGGTGATGAATGCAACTCCTATAATATTTGTGGTTTTACGGTTGAATCCGTGGTGAAAAAAATGTGCTTCTTATACCTCAATATATTTTGGTGGCATGTATACCTCAGAGGATGGTTTGGGTCTTGTTCTATCCATTTGATGAGGTGTCAAACTATTTCACGGGCCAACCATTTTTGACATGCTTCGTCGAGCCATCCGAGAACTAGTAAGGACAAGGTGAAGAGGGATCCCTCCTCTTCAAATTGCATAGACAAAGCATCTGCCACCACATTGTCGTGATCCTTCTTATATATTATCTCATAATCATAACCCAACATCTTAGTGACCCATTTATATTTCTCTAGAGAGGACTACCTTTGTTCCTTGAAATACTTGAGACTATGACGGTCTATCTTGATTTGGAAAATCCATTTGATTAAATATGGTCTCCCTGTCTCAACCGCGTGAAGGATAGCCATCATTTCTTTTTCATCGGTGTAATTTTCCAAGTTACGCTCATAGATATGCTTATTGGTGAAGATTAATGGGCATATGTCTTGTAGTAATATCACTCCCAGTACACGACCACAGGCATCACATTCTAAAAAAAAGTCCTAGTGGAGTCTAACATGGCTAACATAGGCGTAGTCATGGCGTAGTGCACATAGAATCCTTTAGATTAGAGAAGGCCTGCTCCACTACCTCATTCCAGGAGAAAGCATTCTTTTTGAACAATGTTGTAAGAGGAGCTGCAATCTTTCCATTGTTTTGCACAAACTTACAGTAGTAGCCTGTAAGTCCAAGGAGCCCTTTCAAGTTCTTAATAGACTTGGGGTAGGGATAATTATACATAGCTTCCACTTTCTTGGGGTCCACACGTACACCATCATGACTCACAATACGGCTTAAATATTCGACCTCACTTTCCCCAAAAGAACATTTGGAGCGTTTCACAAATAACTAGTGATCTTGTAATAATTGCAAGGTATGAGCAATATGATGGAGGTGACTTTCCTAGGTTGTAGAACAAGAAATCATCTAAGAAAATTTAGACAAAATGCTAGAATAAAGGTTTGAAGATCTTATTCCTTAGGATCTCTTGGGTATGTCCACTTTTTTCATATGGATTTGATGGTAGCCCAATCAAAGGTCAAGTTTGGTGAAGAATTTTTCTACATGCAACTAATATAATATATCATCAATGACATGAATAACATGAAGAGGAAATTTATCTATGATGGTTAATTTTTTGAGAGCCCATAAATCAGAACACATGCACTTGCAAGTCCCTTCCTTTTTTAGGACCATAACTCTCGGTGAGGAATAAGGGATTGTGTTGGGACGAATGATGCTGACCTCTAATAATTCATGAATGATTTTTTCAATTTCATTTCTTTGTGAAATGGGGTGGTGACAAGGGTATAAATTTGGAGGTTTATTTCCTAGGATTAAAGGAATACCATTTCCATGTTGTAATGTCTCCATTCAAATAAATCTAAAAAAGAGTCCACCAATCTACTAGTTTCCTAGGTTGGGGTGCAAACATTAGATTTGGAATAAGGGAACTATAAAACCCCCAAATGGACATTAGCTTGACCAAATTTATTAAATGGGGAATAAATAAATAATTAAGACAGGAAAATAAGGTGGCACTTGGTCATAAGGGAACATTGGAGGTGTGGGGCCCACTTAAGCAAGATTCCCCATGCCACATGACATTCCACTCTCACCCATTTGAATCCTAGGTGGAGTCCAACATTATTGGGGGAGTTGGAAGGGAATAATACTTGGCATGAATCAATGATGGCCGAATTTGAGAGGAAGAGTAACTCGAAGAGAAAGAGGCATCTTGGAGTTATTGGGACACTTGGGCTAGACTCCCTAGCTTCTATGACAACAATGATGAAGATGCTATGAAACTTATGACACAAATCAGACATGAATGCTAAAATATGACATATATGACATATCAGGGCTAAAAATAGCCTCAAAGTGGGTGCACAAGGGAGTTAGGGAAGCCAAAGAGTCCTCCATTCGAATTGAGTGAAGGAGGAGTCTAGGAATTGATGGACAAGTGGCACACATTGGAATATCTTTTCAATTCAAGTTGGAATGAAGCGCATGGAGGGAATTCGAACCATGGAATGCTTGGGAAGTTAATAAAAGAAAATAACCAAGAATGAGAGTGGCTTTTGATCATTTCTCATTTTGCAAATTGGAGAGCATAGCTTGTCCAAGCTAGTAGAGTGCTATTCTACTTGCCTTAGTACCAATTTCGAGGGTGAAAGATTCACATCCCAATTGGAAATTGGAGAGGCCATTAAGAACTTTAATTTGGAGCTACAATGGATTTATTTGTTGCATGTTTAATCTACAGGGAATCTTGTGATTCTTTCTTCAACTTGTTTCCATCTCTATCTCACATTTCTATGCATATTTTGGCTCTTGGAGGAAGGGCGCACTTGGTGAGATGTTGATATCTTTGTGAGAGTCCAAGATACCCAATTTATTTGTAATATGATATATATACTCTGTAGTTTATGCTCAGAAGACTCTCAGGTCGAAATACCAAGTGAAACTATGTAAACATACCAAACAATGCATAAATGGTGCCATTTTCCCTATATCTTGTTGTGAGAGCTTGAAGTTGCTTTATTTCGATTTGTATCAGTTCATATATGTTATTTTTATGATGTATGGAGAGTAATTAATTTCCTTAAGAAGTTTCATATACATTACATAATCCTTTGGAACATAAATCTCGAATTTCATATCAAGTGGTGAAATTTCGTATCATTTCCCCCTATGTGAATACATGTCCACAAACCTCTGATTTATGGGAGTTGTAGAAGCCTTTAGAAACTGATTAATAATGAATTTGGGTGCCCATTGAAGTCCTTTAAATAAAACATGTCTCTTTTCTTAAATTTTGGAGGGCCGCACTGCATTTGAGAAGCCATTTATGCCATCTACCCTTGGGGGTTTGAACCTCGAAATTGCTAGTGAAATTCCCCAATTTCTCCTGAAGTTAAATGAATGTTTCAGAAGTATTTTGAGAGTGTACAGACATATATAAGCATAATTTTTATGTCTTAATACCTTTAAAATACCTTCAGACCCAATTTTGAAGCATTTGGAGCCATTTGGAAGCGTTGGAGTCATAACTAGTCTAAGGGTTGAATTGGCCAAAAATTGCAATTTTTCCATTTTTTCCAAATTTATTAAAAAATGACACTACAAGTGGTATCAGAGCATGGTCCTTGAACCTGATGTGGATGACCATTAATGAGGACAATAAGTCATAAAAATAATCCCCCACCCTTAGAAACTGAAACTGAAAGTATTTTTGGTGAAAGAGAAGAAGAAGGAGAAGAAGGAAAAGAAGTGCAATCTTTTGTAACCATAACTAAGGATGAGAAAGGAAACTCAGAAACAAAGGAGAATGAGGAGTTTAGGAAATTAATGAAACCATTCTTTGAATACATGACAAAGCAGATCATTAAAGGGTTCAAATTTTTGGCTAGTCAAATTGGAAGCAAAGTGGCATTAGGAGGCAACAGTAGTTCTCCGTTTGAGGAAAAGAAGGCAATGTGTGAAAGTATTTTCTCAAACACAAGACCTCATAATCAACCTCATGAATTTCAGATCTCAATAAGAGCTACCACACCTAGGTTTCTTGATTCCAAAGAAGATCCTAACACTCAATATGGAATGAATGAAGTTCTAGCAGAATGGCAACAATTGAGTGAAGATTGTAGAAGGACCCTACCATTTAATCAATTCTTTACTATCTCAAACAAGCTCAACATGAGAGGAGGTAATAGGACCCCCTTTCAAAATAAAGAATTGAATTATGCCATAGGTAAAATGCCCCTTCCTACCTTTGATGGCTCACCTCAAAGTTTTGCAAATACTTGGATACAAAAGTTAGAGGTATATTTTCAGCTGAATCCAATGGTGGAAGATGATGCTCTAAAAATGGTTATTTTGCATCTTGAAGGAGAAGCCAATGATTGGTGGTTCCATGGGATTAAAACCTCGGGACATGATCAGGTTACAACATATGAAGACTCATTTGTTAACAAGTTATTGGAAAGATTTGAGCAAAAAGATCTCGAAATGCCTTTCAAAGAACTAGCACCCTTGAAGCAAAGTGGAATACCAGATGAGTACATGTTAGAATTTAAAAAATTATCAGTTAAGGTGGATGATATATCTATGGTCAGATGAGTATTGATATTTATTGAAGGTTTGGCTGAACCTTTGAAGGGTTTAGTTAAATCCCACAAACCTACTTCATTGAAAGATGCCATGAACTTCGCAAGAGATCTGCAGAATGTGCTACCAAGGACAAGGTTTTCCCCCAAGCCCAAATTTCCTTCCAATTTCAGATTTGATAAGAAGCCATGGAAAAACGATGCATTTGGAAAGGACAAGAAAGAGGTACCAAGCAAAGAAGAACTCATAAGAAAAAGACTATGTTACACATGCTTCCAACCATGGGTATCATGGCATAAATGTGCTAAGGGGAAAGCACAATGCATTGAGGTATTTTCTGATGTGGATGAAGGTGAAGGGGAATTGGAGGAGGAAGAAAATATTTCAGCCCAAGAAGAGGGATATGACACAGCAGAAGAAGATCCTCAACTGACAAAGGGAGAATGGCAGTGCTTTCAGGAGTGCCTCATTTTCACACCATTCGATGCAAGGGAGTGGTACAAGGACAAAGGGTTTCAGTATTGGTAGATGGAGGATCCACACATAAATTCATTGATGCAACCATGGTGGAGAGGAGAAATATACCTACTGAACCATTCTATGGATTCACAGTCATCATTCTAGGTCACAATACTATGGAGTGCAAAACATGGATTCTAAAGCTACAACTCACCATAGGTAATTACACATTTTTGATAGCTTTTATGTGGTTGATGTTGCTGACACTAATGTGGTATTGGGAGTGCAATGGCTGTACTCTATAGGGGAAAATACAGTGAACTATCAAATCCCTGAAATGAGATTTAAAGATTTGGAAGGAAAATAAAGGGTAGTGAGAGGAGTGCATACCTATCCGAATCAAGTAGTGTCCTCCCACAGTATGAGGTCTATATTGAGGCATGGGGAAATTGAATGGGCTTCTTAATATTGCATCACTTCCCCCAAGCCAAGAATAAATATTGAAGAACATCCAAGGGAGATAAGGTAGCTACTACACACACATGAAAAGGTTTTTGGATACCTCCCTCATGGAAGGCCACCTGATAGAGGAGTTGAGCACAACATTATTTTGGAGGTGGGCACTTCACCTATACAAATACCACCATATAGACATCCCAAAAATTTTAGAGATGATATTGAGAAGGCTATTCAAGAGCTCTTGGAATTGGGACTCATTAGACCAATCTCTAGTCCCTATGCTTCTTCAATTGTTTTGGTGAAGAAAAAAGATGGGACCTTGAGAATGTGCATTGATTTTAGAGCTCTAAACAAGAAGACAATTAAGAATAGATATCCCATCCCTATAATATATGAGCTCATGGGTTAGATACATGGAGCAAAATTCTTCTCCAAAATTGATCTCAGATCTGGTTACCATCAAATTCGAATGAAGGAGGAGGATGTGCAAAAAACAACTTTCATATGCCACTAAGGACATTTTGAGTTTCTTGTCATGCCTTTTGGTTTGACCAATGCTCCAGCCACATTTTAATCATGCATGAACCAAATATTTTGCAAGTAGCTCCGTAAGTTTGTTTTGGTCTTCTTTGATGATATTTTGATTTATAGTAAAACATGGGAGGAACACTTCCATCATCTAGAAATTGTCTTGAAAATTTTGCATGAACAATCCTTGTTTGCTAAGTTGTCCAAGTGTGAATTTGGGTTGAAAGAAGTTTTATATCTTGGGCAAATCATTGGTAAAGATGGAGTGAAGGTACACTTGGAAAAAATAAGAGCTATCCTTGAATGACCATCACCCAAAAACATCATAGAATTGAGAGGCTTCATTGGAATATGCACTTACTATATAAAGTTTGTGAAGGGGTTCACCAAATTGACTTCTCCACTTACTGATTTGACCAAGAAGGATGCTTTCAAATGGGATGAAGAGGCTGAAAAGGATTTCCAAAGTATGAAATAGGTAATGAGTAGTTGTCCGATACTTGCATTACCTGATTTTTCTAAACCATTTGTTTTGGAATGTGATGCATCAGGAGAAGGAATAGGGGTGGTCCTACAACAAAATCAACACCCCATAGATTTTGAGAGCAAAACGTTGCAGCCACATAAGAAGCTCTACTCCATTTATGACAAAGAAATGTTAGCCATCATGCATGCCTTGGCCAAGTTTAGACAATACTTGGTGGGAAACAAGTTTGTGGTCAAAATTGATCATAATAGTTTGAAGCATTTTCTCACACAAAAGGACCTCAATGAAAGGCAACAAAAGTGGGTAAGCAAAGTCCAAGATTTTGATTTTTGACATTGAATATGTAAAGGGGAAGAAAAATATTGTAGCAGATGCATTATCCAGAAGACCATAATTTTCCCTTATGGACATTTCGAAAGATTGGAAAAATACGCTGATAGTTGAATATGCCAAAGATAGTTTTGCTTGTAATGTGTTAGATGGGGTCAAAGGTTATGATAGGTACAAGATTTTAAATGGTATAATATACTATAAGGACAGAATATACTTGGTTCATGGTTCGAATCTCAAGCACAAGTTTATGAAGGAAGCTCATGATTTTCCTTTAGTAGGCCATCTTGGTTTTTCCAAAACATATAGGCAATTAAGGGAAAGGTTATTTTGGAAAGGGCTGAAAGAAGATGTTCTAAAATATGTGAATGAATGCAAGTTACGTTAGCAAAAAAAATCTGAACATACACATCCTGCTAGTCTATTACAACCATTGTCCATTCCAGAACAAAAATGGGAAAGCATCTCAATGGATTTAATCACAGGTTTGCCCAAGGCTTTGGGTAAGGATTGTATTTATGTTGTGGTGGATAGAATCACCAAATTTGCTCATTTATTTGATATTACATCATATTATACTGCTGCACAAGTGGCCGATCTATTCTTGAGATAAATTTTCAGATTGCATGGACTTCCCAAGAACATTGTGAGTGACAGGGATAACAAATTTATGAGTGATTTTTGGAAAGAACTATTCAAGATGGTTGGCACTCAATTGACTCCAAACACAAGCTATCATCCTCAAACTAATTTCCAAACAGAAAGAGTGAACCAATGGTAGGAGGGGTACTTGAGGAACTATGTTGGTGAGCAGCAGGAACCTTGGGTAAAATGGCTACATTTGGGTGAGTTTTGCTACAACACTACCTTTCATATGTCCATTGTCATGTCTCCTTTCAGAGCACTTTATGGTTATGAAGCACTCACCTTTGTTGAGCACATTTTTGGTGATAGTAGAGCTCCAAAAGCTAAGGATTGGATTGAGGAAATTCAAGAGATTTTGAAGCTTCTAAAAGACAATTTGTAGGTTGCCCAAAACCAACAAAAACAATATGTGGATCAACATAGGGAGGAAAGAACTTTTCAAGTGAATGATTTGGTCTATTTGAGGATACAACCATATAAACAAACATCCTTAAATGTGAAAGGATAAAAAAATCTCAAACCAAGATATTATGGTCCATATAAGGTAGTTCAAAAAGTTGGGTAGGTGGCTTATGAGTTGGAACTTTTGGAAGGAAGAAAAATACACAATGTATTTCATGTTTCATGCCTTAAGAATTCTATTGGTAAGAAAATTTTTGTTTAAAAAACACTCCCTCCATTAGATGATGAAGGACAACTCATACTTATTCTAGAAAAAATTTTAAAGGCAAGAGAAAGGAAATTAAGGAGCAGAACCATAAGGGAGTATTTGGTACAATGGAAAGATTTTCCAAGTGAGGATGCCACATGGGAGGAGGAACAAATTTTTCAGCATCCTAATTTGAAATTTCTTGAGGGAAAGCAATATTGGGTGGGGAGGACTGTAATGTCCCCATTCAAATAAATCTCAAAAAGAGAAAATTCCACCAATCTACTAGTTTCCTAGGTTGGGGTGGAAACATTAGATTTCGAATAAGGGAACTATAAAACCCCCAAATGGACATTATATTGACCAAATATATTAAATTGGGAATAAACAAATAATTAAGATGGGAAAATAAGGTGGCACTTGGTCATGAGGTCACATTGGAGGTGTGGAGCCCACTTAAGCAAGATTCCCCATGCCACATGGCATTCCACTCTCACCCATTTGAATCCTAGGTGGAGTCCAAAATTATTGGGGGATTTGGAAGGGGATAATACTTGGAATGAATCAATGAGGGTCGAATTTGGGAGGAAGAGTAACTCCCATGGAAGAGGAAGAGGCATCTTGGAGTTATTGGGACACTTGGGCTAGATTCCCTAGATTCTATGACAACAATGATGAAGATGCTATGAAACTTATGACACAAATCAGATCTGAATGCTGACATCTGACATAGATGAAATGTCAGGGATAAAAATAGCCTCCAAGAGGGTGCACAAGGGAGGTAGGGCAGCCAAAGAGTCATCCATTCAAATTGAGTGAAGGAGGAGGCTAGGAATTGATGGACAAGTGGCACACATTGGAATCTCTTTCCAATTCAAGTTGGAATGAAGCTCATGGAGGGAATTCGAAACATGGAAGGCTTGGGAAGGTAATAAAAGAAAAGAACCAATAAGGATAGTGGATTTTGATCATTTCTCATTTTACAAATTGGAGAGCATAGCTTGTCCAAGCTAGTAGAGTGCTATTCTACTTGCCTTAGTACCGATTTTGAGGGTGAAATATTCCCATCCTAATTGGAAATTGGAGAGTCCATTCAGAACATTCATTTGGATATACAATGGATTTATTTGTTGTAGGTTGAAGCTACAGGGAATCTCGTGTTTCTTTCTTCTTCAACTTGTTTCCATCTCTATCTCACATTTCTCTGCATATTTTGGCTCTTGGAGGAAGGGCGCACTTGGTGAGATTATGATCTCTTTGTGAGAGTGAAAGATACCCCATTTAGTTTTAATATGATATATATACTCTTTATTTGATTCTGAGAATACTCTCAGGTCGAAATACCAAGTGAAACTATGTAAAAATACCAAACAATGCATAAATGGTGCCATTTTCCCTATATCTTGTTGTGAGAGATTAAAGTTGCTTTATTTCGATTTGTATCAGTTCATATCTATGATTTTTATGATGCATGGAGAGTATTTAATGACCCAAATAAGTTTCATATACATTGCATAAGACTTTGGAACATAAACCTCGAATTTCATAGCAAGTGGTGAAGTTTCCTATCATTTCCCCCTATGTGAAGACATGTCCAAAAACCTATGATTTATGGGAGTTGAATAAACCTTTATAAACTGATTAATGATGCATTTGGGTTCCCATTGAAGTATTTTAACTAAAACATGTCTCTGTTCTGAAATTTGGGAGGGTCGTACTGCATTTGGGAAGCCATTTATGCCATCTAACCTTGGGGGTTTGAACCTCGAAATTGCTAGTGAAGTTCCCCAATTTCTCCCGAAGTTAAATGAATGTTGCATAAGTCTTTTGAGAGTGTCTAGGAATCTATAAAACTCATTTTTATGTATTAATACCTTTCAAATACCTCCAGACCCAATTTGGAAGTATTTGGAAGCGTTGGAGTCATAACTAGTCTAAGGGTCGAATTGGCTAAAAATTACAATTTTTCCAAATTTATTAAAAAGGGACACTACACATGTTCCCAACAGGATGGGGGTAAAAAATTTAGTGCCTCAAAAACCCGTTGATATTGGGAGAGAACCTATTGCAAGTCAGGGTAGATATCCAGTGTGGGAATTTCCATGAATTGGATGACATTGAACTGAGCAATGACACACGAATGGCCTTTCTTCAATAATTTCTCCATATGGTGAGATGAGAAAATTTCAAGAGAATCAGAGGTAATTCCACTGAGGTGATATCTATGCCTGACCTGAGTATAGATGAGAAAGAGTACCTTAAAATCCATGGTGATTGGACCCAAATACCTAAGCCATTCAACCCATATAACTATATTGCAACCACCCTTGTCAATCGCAAACATATGTGTTTTGAGATGGTAGTCCCCTATTTGGACTTTCACATTTTCATAAAGATCCCCGCATTTCATCCTACCTCCATTGGTAATCATAATTTGGAAATTGGAGATAGGGTGAATATAGAAATGGCTTTCTTTAGCCACATTCCAATGAATGAAATTATGGGTGCTACCACTGTCGTCTATTATAGTGACTTTTCAGTGTTTGATGTAGGTAATCATTTTCAATGTTTGAGGTGTGGAGAAATTAGATTAGGCATGGAGTGATATTTGGGGTTTCACCTCCTATACTGGCATATTGATAGCTCTTCCAAAGGGGGCATAGTGTGCTCCACATCAGGTTCTGGTTGAGCACCCATGGGGATCATGTGGGGATGCCTTAATTTTAAATAATTTTTGTTCTTGTACTTATGCCCTTTGAAATATTTTTCATCACAGTTGTAGCAGAAGATGAGGTGTTGATGCTCAACCATTGCATCCAAGATCGACTTGTGCATTCTTAGTGGCAGGGTGGTGGAGTGGTTGGGAGTAGGATCTATGGGAGACACTACGCGAGTGGGAAATGAAGGGCAGAGTGATGCATTATTTCCTAGGTATGGAGGTGTGGCAGAGTGTAGGTGGGATCTTCCTTGGTCAAGGGAAGTACACAGTAGATATCCTGAAGAGATCCGGGATGATGGATTGCAAGGCCATGGCCACACCTATGGCATCGAATCTGAAGCTTCTAAGTGATGCTTCATCTGAGCCGGTTGATGTCTCTATGTATCATCAGATAATTGGGTCCTTGATGTACCTGACGAACACGAGACCAAATATTTTCTTTGCTGTGAACACATTGAGTCAGTTCCTGACAGATCCGAGGAGTGTTCATCTGGTTGCTGTAAAGCGTGTTTTGAGGTACCTAAAGGGTACAGTGGATTATGGGCTCAAGTATGAAGCGAATCAAAAGTTTAACCTGCAGGGTTATGTTGATTCAGATTGGGCTGGCAGTGCTGCAGATAGGAAGAGCACATCTGGATGCTGCTTCAGTATGGGATCAGGTGTGATCTCTTGGTTTAGCAGGAAGCAGTCCTGCGTAGCACTGAGTACAGCTGAGGCAGAGTATGTTGCAGCCTGTTCATCTAGTTGTGAGGTAGTATGGCTACGGAAGCTACTGTCTGAGTTATTTGATCTCCCGTTGGATGCTACTGGTATCTTCTGTGATAACCAGAGTTGTGTGAAGCTGTCTGAGAACCCAGTGTTTCATGGCAGGTCAAAACACATAGAGATCAAATATCACTATATCAGGGATATGGTGCAGAGAGGAGCTGTGAAGCTCCTGTATGTTGCGACGGACGAGCAGATTGTAGATGTGCTGATGAAGCCACTAGCCAGGGTGAAGTTCGAGTACTTCAGAGAGAGGCTTGGCGTTCTTCAGATCGAGGAGACTTCGAGGAAGAAGTGATGGACAAAATTGTTGAAGCCATTCCAAGCATGTTGGAAGGAAGATCCTTCACATGGCTGTGGATGTAAGCGCTGGATGATGAGCATTAGGATGATGTTCTGGTTTCTGCTTTGTATGATCGGTTGGATCATTTTTATATGTATGTATGTATGCATCATGTTGGATGCTGGATATGATCAGTTGGATCATTTTTATATGTATGTATGTATGTATCTTGTTGGATGCTGGATATGATCAGTTGGATCATTTATATGTATGTACGCATCATGTTGGATGCTGGATATGATCAGGTGGATTATGTATGGTGATATGTATCATGTATTTGTATTTGTATCAGGTGGATACATTGTATGATCAGGTGGATCATGTATGATGATATGTATCAGGTAGATACTTGGTATGCATCAGGTAGATGCATTGTATGATCAGGATGATTGTGGATGACGAACTTCAGGATGTTGCTCCAGATGACATGTAGCAGGATGTTGCAGTGATGATGATCAAGATGATCATGTGTACATCAGGATGATGTATGGTGAGTATCAGGTTGATACTCTATGGCCATGGATCAGGTTGTGCAGATGAGCATATAATTTGGCACTGGGAGATTTGCAGATAGTCTTTCGAGGTTTTGCCTATGGCATATAATTTGGCCCTGGGATATCTGGCAAATGCTCTTTCGAGGTTTTGCCCTTGGAGGACATATAATTTGGCCTTGGGAGATCTGCAGATAGTCTTTCAAGGTTTTGCCTATGGCATATAATCTGGCCCTGGGATATCTGGCAGATGCTCTTTCGAGGTTTTGTCCTATGGCATATAATATGTCCCTGGGAGATCCGATAGGTTGGGCTTTGTGCCCATAATAAGTCCTGGGATTCTCTTGCGAGGTTTTTCCATGACCACATATAATCTGTCCCTGGGAGATCCTATAGGTAGAGCTGTGTGCTCGTAACAGCCTGGGATGCTCTTGCGAGGTTTTGTGGTGACCACATATAATCTGTCCCTGGGAGATCCTATAGGTAGAGCTGTGTGCTCGTAACAACCTGGGATGCTCTTGCGAGGTTTTGTGGTGAGGTCACATATAATATGTCCCTGGGAGATCCTATAGGTAGAGCCGTGTGCTCGTAACAGCCTGGAATGCTCTTTCGAGGTTTTGTGACGCACGTAATAAGTCCTAAGGATTCCACAGTATGGCCAGTGATGACTAAGACCTATAGGTGGTGGGCCTACATCCAGTATGAAAAAGGACTAGCTCTGTAGAACTTCCTACGACGAGTAGAGTCAAAGATTGGTTGAGATAGCAGCAGCAGTGACGATGCATCGATGACGATGATCCTGAGAAGAAGACTTGTCTAGCATATCTATGTCGAGAAATACCTTCCTAGTTAAGAGGGAGTGTTGATGTATATGTAACTTCAGAATGTTTTTCATCTATGTATTTCATATATATTTATTGTACCCTTATAAGAGATGTGTTATTCCTCTATAAGGAAGTGTCGTCATGTGGATTGAAAAGTGCCGCAAGTGTGTGTACTTGCCGATGGGTTATTAGACCACCATGTGTGGGGTCGGCCCTGAAATATATATATTATAATGTGGATGTACCTAGCTAGACAAGTCGGCCCCATAAGGTCACTGGGAAAACATGTTAGTATAAATAGAGATCAGGTGATCTCTATTTAGATCATTCAGAGAAGGGTATCTCTCTCACTCAGAAAGTGGCGCACTAGTGAGGAGGAGGATCATCTGCTACTAGGAGACTATCTCAGTGTATTTTGGTTGTACTTTGGTTGAGCCATTGCTCTCTCTATCTCTGAGGAAGTTGTGGGGTTTTTCACCTTAGGGTTTTCCCCACGGAAACTCTGTGTCTCTTGTCTCTCATGCTTTTGATTCTTGTGATGCTTGTGATGTTTATTGTGATTGTTATGCATTGATATACTGTACATGTTATTCTCTCAATGAAGATCCTAGAGTATTGTGAATTAATGCTCAAAATTTAACAATAATATGTAGGTTTGAAAAGAGAACACATAAAATCCTGAGAACTATTTGGAAAGAAAGAACACATAAAATTTGAATATTTTAATGCCCCTCAAAGGGATTTAGACTTTGAAAGCGTGAATTTAGACTTTGTAAGTGTGAATATCAACCTTTCTAAAGTGCAAAAATGGGTTTTGAAAGTGGCAATATTGGCTTTGAAAAGTGGGTTTTTCTATTCGAATAGTGTGTTTTTTACTACTTAAGAACCTTAAAATTGCAGTTTTTTGTTATAAAGCTATGAATTTGAATTGAAAATGTGTGAATTTGAACACTTAGCCAATTATTTGTTCTTAATATGCAAAACAGAACAACCTTTTTCTCATTTTGGTAGGTTTGTATTTCACCCATGTGAACTCCAGAGGCAACTTTGATCCTATAAATAGATAGCCAGATCATCACTTAGCCATGTGAGTTCAACACTTAGCCAGATTTTTGTTCTTTATATATAAAATAATTTTGTTCTTAATATGTAAAATGCTTTTGTTCTTAATATGTAAAATACAATGAGTTATATTCAGAAAGATATATTAATCATTTGACCATATTTCTCTATAAAATACTTCTCTATAATTATATTGAAGCATATAGATGGATTTATTTAGAAGGATGTGCACAACCATTCATTACAAAAAGGAGAGCTTGGGAGCATGAGTAGCTTTCCTAGTATGGCTATGTAAATTTAACAAGATGATGCAAAAAAAAATTCCAAAATTGATGTAAAAACTAATCCAAGCAGGGATCTCTTCTACAAAAAATTCCGCCATCGAACAGAGGTTTCCTCGACAATTCTCATGTCCACAGAGGGGGATTCCTGGCAGTGGCTGCACTGTGACATCCTGGCAGCGGCTGCACTGTGACATCCTGGCCTTCTTCAAAATTTCATCTTTTATAAAATCCTCTGTCCCCATAAGTTCAATCTGATTCCGTTCCAAATCATCAATTCTGGAGTCGTAACAGGTTAATTGTTTTATTTTAAATAGAAACACTCTTTCTTTTTGTTCGTTTAAATCGAAGCATTATTTCTTTTTTCTTTTTTTAAATAGAATGAAATATCATAAAAGGGAGAACACAGGAAGGATCGACTGACCCTTCTTGCAGTGTCGAACTATTTTGAAAATAATACTGGGAATAAGAAGTGTTGCTCGACCCTTTTGTAGTGTTGAACTATTATAAAAATAATATTGGGAATAAGATGGGTCAGCCGACCCTTCAATTACAAGGGAATTGTAAAAATAGAACACCTTGTAAGTTATAACATATAAAAATGGTTTCTGAGTAATTTTGTTTTTCATCCTTATTTTTCGACAAGAATGATCAGCCGCCCCTTATTTTCGTAGTTATTTGTGAAAACCTTTATCCAGAAATTCAGCTATATCCATAATGGAGAACACAAGAAGGATCGATCGAGCCTTCTTGCAGTGTCAAACTATTATGAAAAGAATATTGGGAATAAGATGGGTCGGCCGAACTTTCATCTACGAGTGAATGGTGAAAATAGAACGCCTTAGAGAAAGAGCGGCCGAGCGACCACTCTTTCTCTGAGAATATTTCTACTTGCCAGCAAGGTCTTTGAAGCAAAACTTCTATAAATTTGGAGACACATGGAACGCTTATATTGTGACACGTGGCATATTTGATTTTTAAAATTAGTTTAAATATTTTTTAAACGAATATTAAGGATATTAATGGTACCAGGCATGTTGGCCGTAGGATTTTCAATGAATCGATTGGAGTAATAAGTGTACGATTACTCTAGAAAAATCTGTACTCGCTACAGATGATATCAATGACCACGATGATGCCGCCATACTGTGATAATTACCATTGACCTCATCTAGAGACTTTGTTGGTGGCAAGACATAAACATTATGTGGACTGAAAGCATGATCAGATTATTCACACGAGTGATACAATCCATCATTTACGACGAATATTATTAAGCTTGCTGTAGGCCATTTAATGTGCTGGCAGCAAGCATGTTGGCCGTTGGATTTTCAAGGAATCGAGTGATACGTGTACGATTACTCTAGTAAAATCTGTAGTCACTACAAATGATATATTTGACCACCATGATCCCGCCATACTGTGATAATTACCATTACCCATCCGTCTTAGACTCCCATCCCATTCAATCCATCAACACAGTGGCCACTTATAGGAAACTGAAATGGAATTTTTCAGTTTGTTCGCCTTATATTCTCTGGGTATGCATGGATTTATCATTATGTTCCTGCAACCAGGAGGGGACATAGGGAGATTAAGAAACGTTCTCATATAGGTAAATGAAGAAATGTTCTCATATAATGGATCTAATGCACCTACAGAGAAATTTGGGGAGATAATAGGTATATTGAAATCATTGAAGAATCTTGATATCCATATTCCGAAGCCTCTTCCTCTTCTCAACTTATTGGAGCAACTTCCTAACCTTGAAAGACTACATATCCGCAAAAGGTTTTTCTCAGTAAGAAATAATTTTTGTAGTCATTATTATACACGTGTCTAATTTATGTGTTTGCTTATCATTTGCAAAGTATGTTTCATTGGTTGAATACCTTTGCTTGTGATTTGATTCCACTAACTACGGTGTTAGGAGCTAACCCGTCTAAGCGGGATTCCCAGACCAACTGTGTTAGGAGCTAACCCATCCAAGCGGGATGCCCAGATCGACTGTTATGGTGCACTTGACAATTTAGCAATACTTTTTCTGTTTTTATTGTGCATGATGATATGTGTGCTCACGCGTTGGCTGCAATAAAATGATTATTTTTTCCTTTGTTGGAAATGGTTTCTTTTTACGGCAGCGTGATAAACAATTATTTGTTTTCTATGCAAGTATTCGAGAGACTGAGATGCAATACCGCCGTGTCTAGGCTATCTTCGAATCTCTGTGCCTCCAGATCATGCTGTCATCTTCTTCTAACTACGCATAATTTGTTTCACTCATTTTAAAGATGCGCACCTCACCCATTGCCACTAAATTTTATAGTCAGTCCCATGAGACAGTCAAAAATCTCGAGACTTTCCAGCTCCGCAGAATGAAAAAATAGAATGTTATTAATCGTTTTTGTTTCTTCCTCGATGAATTTCAGCTCACCAAAGTTTAGCTCACCAACTTAAGATAGTAGTATCAGGCTTAACTGATACTAAACTTGGTGATGATGTAGTATTAGAGCTCAATGATGTAGTATCAGACTTAACAGATAGTAAACTTGTTATCTCCATCGCACATTTTTTGCACTATTCATCAACAAATAACTACATCTGGCCCGGAGAGCTTACCAGTCTTTGCAAGAATATTCCCTTTGTACCTGAAGGTGGGAAAATCATTAGGGTAGGAGGCTTTCTAAAGTTTCTCTAGGCGCCTGCATCCAAGAGTAACTAGGCCAAGTTAATGGGATGGAAATTGGAATCCTTGGATGACAATGAGATTTTCAACACTTTTTGAAGGTTACCTTATACTACCACCTTGTGCAGGAGGCATGATGTATTCAGTGAATGATTTGGTTTCATTCTTTCAAATACACTTGCAGCAGTCATCGAATGTTGTTCTAGTACATTCCTTCCTGTCTGGAATGAGTCTAGTGCTTCTAAGTCTACAAGTCGAAGCTCCAATAAAAGTTTAGTCTTTTATTACTCCTTCAAAGGAGATGATCTAATTAAGGATAAGGAGAATCTAAAACGTTCAGCGAATTTAAATTATTCTGAAGTTGAATTTAAAATTAAAAAATGCAATTGAAAAGGACCTTCTGAAAGTGGCAATATTGGCTTTGAAAAGGGTGTTTTTCTATTGGAATAGTGTGTTTTTTTATTACTTATGAACCTCAAATTGCAGTTTGTTGTTATAGAACTATGAACTTCAATTCAAAAAGTGTGAATTTAAAATAAACAAATGCAATTTCTGATTTGAAAAGTGTGAATTTCAAATCAAATAATGCAATTTTTTATTTGAAAATTGCAATTTTCATTTGTAAATGTTCTAAATTTAAGGTGAAAAAATCAATGTCTAAAATATTCAAGTCACTTTGAAGACGAGTCAAAAACCGCCTTTCTAAACTCCAAAATCAAGCAAAATTCAGTTCCAAAACTGCCAAATCCAGGTTCCAAAAGTGCCAAAACCAGATCCAAAAGTGCCAAAACCGATTCCAAAATTGCCAAAACCAATTCCGAAAGTGCCAAATCAAGGTTCAAAAAGTGACAAAACTGGTTCCTAAAGAGCCAAAAACGGTTCCAAAAGTGCAAAATCCGGTTCCGAAAGTGACCAAACCGGTTCCGAAACTGCAAAATCCGTTTCCAAAGTGCCAAAATCAGGTTCCAAAACCATACTTTTTCTTTTGAACGAGGCTCGACATAAATGAATGAAGGGGCGACCGACTCTTCTTCTGCCTACTATTATTTTCATAATAGTTCTAGACTGCAAGATGGGTGGTTCGATCATTCTTGTGTTCACCATTTGGATACAAGTGAGTTGTCGGATATCAGTGTTCACAATTATCTACTAAAAGAAGGGGTGGCCGATCCTTCTTGTCAGCAGTCGGAAGTTGGGAAAAATTTTGTTTACATGTTATATCATCGGCAATCTCCCGATCGCCGCCACATATTGCGGAAGTCAGTAGTGGGGAAATGTTGTCCCAACCTTCGTAGATTAATTGTATTTCATTTCTCTTTTAATTGAAGGGTCGACTGTCCCTTCTTGTGCTTAGTATTTTTGCAGTCTTCACCATTCAGGATATACATGAATTGACAGCCTATACTTCGTAGGTTGAATATTTCCATAATTTTCTCATAAATGAAGGGTCGGCCAACCCTTCTTCTACCCAATATTATTTTCATACTAGTTTCAGACTGCCAGAAGGGTCGGCCGACCCTTCTTGTGATTTACATTTTTCCTTTCTTGACCATTATGGTTATACATGAATTAATCTCCATTTTGGAAAGGGGATATCTCACATGTGTGAGCCTCAAAGAGAGAATTGACGCCAAAGGAAGTGATGACATGGCATGTATAATGACATGGCATCTATGATGACATGGAATGTGTCATGAGGTTGGAAAGACACAAGATGGTGTTCTGGTGCTATCATTTAGTCAGTGTTGCAATCTGACATCATTCTAAAAAATTATGACAAGTTTGTGAAACTTTGGAAATTGAGAAAGTATGGAAAAAGTAGTCAAAACTGCTCTGATAGAATGCCCGCCATAATTCACGGTTTCAGAAAAATGCACGCACCATCATATTATTCTATAGCTTGTTGAAGTGGCTATCTAGTTATACATGATTGCGGATTGTGGGAACAGTTTAAATAATGGATTTGCGCATGCGTTTCGCAACCCGTAGTGCGGAATACGGATTGTGGAAACTTTGGTTTGTTTTTATTTCTAGTTGTAGTCCTGCAACCTGCAATTGTGGATTGTGGGAACGTTGTATATATTTCCAAACAATTAAACCCCTGCAACTCATCTTCCGCATTCCCCAGATTTGATCTTAGCCGTTGACTTGTCTTAATCTTACAGCCCAGATTTAACCCGACGGAATTAATAAATATGTTGATTTTGTTTCTGTTTCCTTTTATTATATTTCATCTTCGAAAATTACCTGTTGTGTGGATTTTACTATGAGTTTTTTCCAGGAGTCATTTTTGCCATTGATGGATGGATGCCTCCTATATGTTCTTAGAATGATAGGCATAAGCCTAGTTATGAAGCTGTTAATTAGATGCTTAATAACTTAACTTATCAAATTAACTTAACTTAGCAAATTAACTTAATATGATGATATTAATGACTGTTATGTAATTGCAGAATGTGAAACAATATGAATCAAGTAAAGAAATTTACTGGTGCATAACCTGCATATAAATCATAGGAATGATAAATCAAGCACACAGATTTATATGTTTTATGATTTAACAATACAATTTGAACAGAGTTACATTATCGGAAACCAAACTCGACACTTTACAAGAATTATAATCACAGTGAAATTGGACATACTAGTACAAACAAACATTCAAGTGTATTATTTAACAAAATACTTCCATTTTTATTTTATTCACAATTGGCCTTACATCACTCACGCCATCCAAGTGCAGCAAGCAAGGCCATAATAGATCTAACAAAAATGTGTCATTGATAATTATAAGTTTTTGTTATAATACAGTTTCCTTCATCGTTATAAACATGTTTTTCTCCGGAGTCATCGACAATCACAGTATTTGTCCAATCCCAACCATGGTTCAAAGTGTTCCAAACTATAGTTAAAGGCTTGCGATATACATTAGGATTTCCAACACCCTGAAAACCCTCTTTGTCTATGGAAGAACAATTTTCCTGTGTTAAAATTAATCTAAATTGTTCCCTTTTTAATCCTATTCTTTGTAATAATCTAGGCAAAAACTCGCCAACGTTTTTTCGTTGAGAAGATGTCCATGCCCCAACTTCAAAAATACGAAAGCATTTTTCAAAAAATTCCCTTAAGCCTAGGCATATAAAATAATACTTTGTTGATGTTCCAATGTCCGGTGGTTGTCGCAATCGGAGTTTCTGTTTTCTATGTATTGCGTGTAACAAAACTCCATTGAAATAAAAAAAGATCAATGGTTTACTAGAAACAAATCCTCTAGTACTATCTGCAAACAAAAAACACACACACACAAACCAGTCAATAAAATATTATGGTTCAATGTTTCTAAGTATATTGCTTTCATGTTCAACAATTTTTTAAGCACATTAACAGATACATGGTACGATGTCCATAAATAAGATGAGAACTGTCCAATAAAACTTATATCAATTAAATGTAGGAGTAACTGTAAAAAATATACAAATCACTAAATGAATTTGTTTTGTACAATATGACGGTCATCTCAAATTCAATGTGTTTAACCAACGCCCCATTTTTGAATGAGGCCCGAGATAATTCAACATAACACACACTATTGTTTTTAAGTTATATATCTCTCTTGTGAACCGTCAAATTTCCAACTAGTTGGCATTTTCAAGCAGTTTTCCTTGCTATTATCTGCTGATTGATATTGCCCTTCTTCTATAAACAACATGTCCGTTTGTTTATGTATATCTCCATATTGGATAAGTACATCCTTGACAGGGATAATTTTAAGGACCCATACTTATTTAAAAGTGTATAAACCTTGGCAAATCTTACCAATTCTTAAAATGTCAACTATAAAATATTTGGCGATATTTTTCTAAAATTATTTCAATTTCTAAGGAATTTATATAGTTTATATAATAATTTGACTATTTTTAGAGTGAAAAAAGTTTACCCCATCAAAATTGGGCGAAACAGGGCTTCAAAAAATGCAAATTGGTGAATATTTTTTTGGAAAAAAAACATGGAAAAATAGCCCATGGGCTAAATTTCGCCCCTAAAATTATCCTTGATCCTTGAAGGACTTTTTTATATGTTTGGTACTTCACCAACATTATAGTATGCAGACATTGAATGATTATAAATAGTACTAGGTTCGCATTGCTCTCGACCCCAAATAAATACAAATTCTTCGTTTTTCAACCATTCAAATACACCCAGGAAATTTTTAATTTCCATGTTGTCGAGCCAGGAAAACCACAGAGCAACGTCGAAATGCTCTCTGGCAACACTGATAATTTTGCGGCTGAACATGCGTGTATAATAACGATAGCATTTATGGAAAAAATGAGGTTGTTTGGAAGAATCTTCAATGTTAGATAACATTCGAACTCCAAAGAGAAATCCCTCTACTCCCATGACCAATAGTTTCTTTTGCGGTGATATCTTCACTGCATACAAGAACAATGACTATATATATAACAACAAAAACAACAACACTTTGTTCATGAAGTTAATGATCACAACAGATTCAATTGATTTAATAAAAGCATCACACTGAACTAATAATATGTTACATTCAGACGAAAATAGAAACGTCTCTGGAAAAAACATAAAACACATTGAATGGTTCAAAATAGGCAATGATAGATTACATATAGGAATAGGCAATGATAGGTTACATTTGATAGTTTCTGATATCAATTGATTCTTGCATTTTACTCAAATGCTGCCAAATTCCATATACCAATTCAGTATCTGTCCAAAGGGACGATCCAATAAAGGGCTTACACGAAATACAGTTTTGAAATGGAATTGCTTTCTCACCATCACCCTCCAAAACAATCATTTATGTATTAATTTCCGCAGTTTGCATTGGGAACTCCTTCCACACACTCTCCATATTTTTTTGTGTATTTCCTTCTTGATCGGAGGTACATCTCTCTCAAAACCAAATAATTTTTTTTTTTGCTCATATGATTTATCTTTACCGCATGCCAACAAAATTTTTGTAAGCAATATCTTCCCCTCATTGACACCACATTTAGATGAACAAATCCCAACATTGAATTTGGAAAGAAGTTAATCCAAAAATCGAATGGCATTTGTTCGTGACTCATATGAAGTTTTTTTATGTTTAAATTCACCATTTATTAGAGTAGTCTCTTCCCGCTTTTTTACTCTTTCCCCTTTTTTTATCTCTTTTGGAGTCATTTTCTGTGACTTTCTTGCGAAATAGAAAACCTTCCATTTCTAATATCAATAACATTTTTGTATGGGGAGCTGCACATAAATATTGTTTGTCATTATATATACTTCGGAATAAATTTGTTTTATCAATTTAAGTAGAAAATATTGTATTTTACCTGTCAATGGCAGGCCAACATTTGACTGGTGAGTAACATCACTGGAGACACTGCATTCGGACACCAAGGCGCCCTCTCTAGGTTCAATACTGGCCAAGCCCTCTTCTTGTGCTGCATTGTTCAAGCTCTTGCCTTGTTCATTATTGTCCAAGCTCCCGCCTTGTCCCTTATTCTCCAATGTGACTTGCTGGCCAATCTCCAGGGACATCGTCGATGCCTGCTCTGGTTGTGGATGATCCACATGTTGACCTGGAAATTTGTAGGTATACATTTTATATAATTTTTTGCAGGTCACTATCCCCTTTCATAATTTACTTAATTTAACCACGATTCGTGAAAAATAATTTTTTACCTTCTTGTTCTATTTTGTAGTTCTTTGTAGATTGTCTATCACCTTCAGTTTTGTCATCGGATATTGTAATTCGATTGGAGGATACCTGGGTATGCTCTTTATTTGAAGCTATAGTAGAATAGGAATTTAAAGAAGTTGTTGAACATAACCGACCGAGAAAAGTAAAATAAAATCAAAGACATCTGAAAATGTTAATAGAAATACCTTGTTTGAGAAAAAAGTAAAATAAAATTCAAAAGTAAAATAAAATCAAAGACATATGAAAATGTTAATAGAAATACCTTGTTTTATACCCAATTCATGATAGAAACTGTTCATGAATAGCTCTTGTTGTACTGTCTCCACAATAGAAGTAACTATTCTTTCTAGAGACTTGGTCAATGAAGGAAGAAGACTACCTCCTGTGTACAACGAAAGAACTATGCCTTCAGAAGAGACCTGTCTGGAAACTATGTGATCCCAGAATTCCCGTGTCCTTTCTTTTGGAAACACATGGCTCCTCGCACTATCACTGTTAACATTGGGCTGAGGTAAATCAAGCATCGGTAGGTCCTCGTTTTTCCAATCCATATCAATTTTAGAGGTAGATAAAATATCCTCGTCATTTCCAATGCGCCAACATTGTATAATAGAGAATCCTATAAACAGGTCACCAGAGAATTCTCTATATACTCCCATTGCAGGATTCGCCGTAACATGTTTTTTTGATTTCTTGCTCCAACTTGTGAAAGCTTTAGAAATCATACAAGAGTTCTCCATATCAGCTAGAAAAATACAAGTACATGTCTCTTGATTTGTTTCTAAGTAGTACAAAAATGCCAGCATGTCTTCTTCTGTCCATGGAATAGCACAATTACACATATCCACAACAACAAATTTACAGCTGACTGTCGCACCAAAAAATGGAATTGTTCTGAGTGTGGTGACCAAAGAATCAGGGTAACAACATTGACAAACAAACTATGAACTATTTTCGACGTCTTCAATGGACATCCTCTCTTTATTGATATATAAATTCAATATTTTCTGAGCATCAATTGGTATTTTGGTACCAATATCCACTTCAGATTCATTCTTTCTCTTTTTACTCGGATATTTTGGTTGCTTTCCGGAGCATAAAATACTGCACAGTTACTTGAGATGGTTTGGTGCAATTTTATACATTTCAATGACGTTATGGTCAGTGACATTCTGTGATCGATCAATTTGAACATCATTAACTTTGAAATATTCAGCGATCGAATGCTTGGTTGACCTCTCGTCCTTTATTCGTTTGCAATATTGACTTAAATTTTCTGCGCAATTTTTTTTATCGACTAATGTGCTCATCCAAACCGATCCGTTGATTATATTGTCCACCACAACGGTCAATTCATCTTCATCAAGATCACGCAATGGTCTGAAAAAATTAGAGCCATAACTCTTTATTTTATTTAGAGAAAAATAATCCTGAGCGATGCTCTTCGACGAGCAATCCAAGGCGCCACTTTTGTAAAGCTCGAATATAGACTGCCATTTTCTCCACAGTCGTTCCAATATCAAAACAAGAGTTAGCTTGTCTTTAAGGCTCTCCCGGTTAACAAGAAATATATCCATACATTGAGTTTGGAAAGACTGCAAACATATAAAATTGAATATTCCAGTTAATTTCCTAATTTCATAACACAGGAAACAATCTAAAGAATTTGATTGATAAGAAGAAAAATTCTATACCTGCCAAGCATCACTGGAAGCGTATCCCTTTCCCAGGCGGGATGGAGAACCGTACAATAACCATCTCTCCCTTGCTTTTTCAACTGAAGAAGTGAATGTAGTGTTTGCAAATTCCTTGTTTGACAAATTTTACTGTTTGCATAATTTGCTGATGATGTCCTGAGGAACGTCTCTATGTAGAAGACGAGCTGTTTGATGCCGATACCTTTTATGGAGCTGTTTATATTGATCATCTGCAATGATTATTTTCTGCGCAGAAATAGTATGCTTCCCATCTAATATATACAAATTTACTTATGGCAGATCAATTTCTTTTTCATTTTCAGGAAGAAAGGGCAATCTGGTCTCCTTATTGAAAGGCAATAGAATAGCATCTCTCAATCTTGTTGTAAATGTATGGACAAGTGATACCACCATCTTTTGCACGACCTCCTCATCAACATTTCAATATTGTAAGTGCGTAGGCGCAACAACACATCTTGTTACGTCAATGGAAAAAAATTTCTCATCGAACAAAAAGTATTTGATATGATGTTGTTGAACTTCTTTTGAAGTTTCGAAGCTCTTAGTCGCTTTCCGTAGCATCGCTTTAGAAGGACTTCCTTTGAGTTGTTTCAAGGTACGTTTCCCCACATCTTTTACAATATATTGGAGAAATGCTCTTCTGTTGTGCGTTAGAATATTTTCATGGCATACCTTTATCGGACCCTTATTAATATTCATATAATGTAATACAGAGGAAGTTTTCCCAGCCAACATTCTTTTCCTCCATACCGACAAAATCCCTTTCTTCAAGGATGTCGCGGTATCAATTCCGGAATGATTAGAAACAACATACGAGGGAAAAAACCACCCTTGCTTCGCACAGGAAATTGGATTTGGATCGGGACCATTTTTCATTAGGTCTGGTTGATAATCAGAAACCATAAGATCACACTGTATAAGGCCATACTTTTCACCAATGATCACTTCAGCTTGAACTCGCAATTTTTTATCAGAATCAATGGGTTCCGCATATGTCAATACCTAGCTCTAATCGACTCTCCCTCAAAATCCAAGTAGAATAGATATATATCCGGGTACAAATTATCTGGTTCTTCGATCTCAACATACCATCCATTTGTGAATGGCGAAAGGTAGTGATCTTTTGTCAATTCAAAGCAAGGGATTTCCTGGTAGTTACTGAGGCTCAACAAATCAGCCATGCTTTATCTGCAAAATAGTCAATATTAAGTAGTCAATATAAGAATGCATACAATGTCTATAATTATAACCTAGTGTTTTAATATTAGATGTATACTTGCAAATGTTCATGCTAATAATCGATGGTTAGCGAACGACCCCTCATTTTTAAAATCAATTGATTGATTAAGATCAAATATGCTAGCATTATCCATGAGAGATAGAATGCACATTTTATAGAGTCGTTTGGGATAAGGATTGATCATAGAACGAGCGATCATCATAGAAGGGGCGACCAATCCTTCTTGTTTATGTGTATGAGTTTATCACATGTTTTTTATTTGAGTTTATGTGAGTTTTTGTGCTTAATTTATATGTATGTGAATGGTAATTGCACATTGATTAATTGGAATACAAGTGCATGATTGTGAAGAAGAAGCACATAGTTTGACGAATTCATAGCAAACTGGTGAATACATTAGAGATTCAGTGTAGTTCTATATATTGCGATAGCTTCCAAGTGCGAAGTCATTTGGTGTTCTAGTTGATGTTAAATAGAATGTTATGCGAAGATGGTAACGACATCTGTGCATCACCATGGTTAAGAGAATCTTGATTATGCAACCCCCATATTCACTTCAGGTTAGACTTCAACCTGTTTACAAGGTGATGCTGAAAGGTCGACCGACCCTTATCTCAGTATTCTTCCAGTGTTCACCATCCTTCATATACATGAATTGACACCCTCGCCTTTGGGGGTTGAATATTTTTACAATTCCCTCGTAAATGAAGGCTAGGCCGAAACTTCTTGTACCCAGGACTCGTTTTGTAATAGTTCAATACAACAAGAAGGGCCAGTCAATCCTTCTTCTGTTCACCATTCTGGATATGAGTGAATTCACAATTCTCTACTAAAGGAAGGGGTGGTCGATCCTTCTTTCCAGATGTCGGGAGTCAGGATGCAGACAAGGGCCAGATCGACAGTTGATAATAACTACGTAGATCCAAGGTACGAGGAAGGCAGCGTTTGAGAGCTTGAAGACTACGGAAGGCCGTGGGGCTAAGCATGGAAGGAGATCAATGGTACTAAATCAATCATGCAAGATGGATTGGTCAGAGAAATTCCTTTATCCCTAGAGGTGCAAGAATGATAGGAAATGATAGATAATATAAAAAATGGAATGCACGGGGATTTGAGTACTGTTTTATTTGGTTTCCACCTTCCTACCTTGGTCGAGGTCAAGGGGGCAAGTTAATTTAGATAGACTCAAATAGACTCTAGCACCTTTGTGAATGCACATTCTATCTGGGACCACGTCCAACAAAAATGATGCAATAACTAAACAACTAGCTCAAGAATCAGGTAAGAGAGCTACAATGGAATGTCACATTACACATATGGAACAAAGTTATATTCATTTTGAATCTTTGATATAATATAAGCAAAATTAATCTAGGGGTTTAATCTTTCTCCCATGCATATTGCAAGAAAATTTTCCACTTCCATAGGTATGTTCTTCCTCCATGAGATCAAATGAGCTAAGCCTTAAAATTGGACAAAAGTATTTGCAGGCCACCCGATAATTTGAAAAGATTTATGGTATTAAGAATGGAATTTAGATGCATTGAATAGATGGAAACCTTAATTAAGCTTGGAAAATTATTGGACAACAAGCTATACAAATCATACAAAGATAACAAATAAAAATTATTAAAGAGTATTGATTGGATTGTTTCTTATCTCTTCTTTCCCACCAGACCAAATCATTTTGACAGTAACTAAATGGCTACCTTTCCTTTGTTAAAAATTTCCATGCAATGAAGAGGCAGCCGTCCCTTCTTCTACCAAGTATTCTTTTCATAATAGTTCTAGACTGCAAGAAGGGTCGGCCAATCTTTCTTGTCTTCAACATTCTGGATACAGGTGAACTCCTAGATATAGGTGTTCACAATTTTATACTAAACAAAGGGGAAGCCGATCATTCTTGTAGCCAATCTATGTTCCCTACTATTTACAGCGGATGTAGGGAGTCGAGAATTGTTCCATCCTGCAATCTGCATTCCGGGTTGCGGGATAGCGGTATTGATGGAACGCTTTAAGAAATCTAGGTATCCGCAATCCACAACATATTTGCGTGTTCGGTAAAGGCGATGAAATCCTCATGCGGGGTGCAATAAGGGTCGGCCGACCTTTCTTGTGCCGAGTATTCTGTTCAAAATAGTTCTAGGTTGCAAGAAGGGTCGGTCGATCCTTCTTGTGTTCACCATTCCGGATACAGGTGAATTGTAACCTATAGGTGTCTACAGTTCTCTACTAAATGAAGGGACGACCGATTCTTCTTATCGCTGTTGGGACAAATATTGTTGATATATTATAACTTAGCCAATATACCGATCCCAACTATAATTTCATTACGGAAGTCAGAAGTTTGGAATTGTTGCCCCAGCCTAGGCAGGTTGAATATTTTTAAAATTCACTCATAAATGAAGTGTCGGCAGACCTTTCTTCTGCCGAGTATTCTGTTCAAAATAGTTCTAGACTACATGAAGGGTCAGTTGATCCTTCTAGTGTTCACCATTCTGGATACAGGTGAATGGTTGGATATAGTTGTTCACAATTTTATAAGAAATGAAGGGGCGGCCGATCCTTCGTGTCGGAGGTCAGAAGTCGGGATAAATATTGTTTATATGTTATAACTTAGCCAATCTCAGTTCTAGGATGAATTCTGCATTAATTTGGAAGAAAGAACATTGACAATATTTAAATGTGTGGATCAGAGCATATAAAATGAATTATAACCCAGGTATTACAGTCAACTATGAGGCAAAGCGATAAGATGGTGTAACACGAAATACATCCACAAAAGAGAAATTAAAATACTGAAGAAAGCAAAAACATATGAATATCTGTTTCAGATATACTTTTACTTCTGTTCTTCATTAAAGTCTTCAAAAAATATTACGTCACTGTATTTTTTCTCTCAGATCCAACCCCTATTACTTTGTAAAATCAAAATTTATACAAAACGATCTTTGAAATTGTCACTAAAAAAGAAATTTCAAGGAAATATCTATGATCCAACCCCTATTATCTTGTTCAAATTTGAATAAATTTTCCATTTATTTCAATCCTTCTACTGTTTGATGATCAAAAGCCTTGTTTCCATTTAGATGTCTCCTTTGCGATATAATTTGATGAGGATCATAATTCTTCCTTTCAGCCTCTTGGAAATCCATAATCTTCAGTAATTTTTCTACTACAGAGAGGGATGCCTTATTCTTAATGATGAATGGACCAACTTTAAGGGGGAATTTCACATCAGATGCTTTTTTGAAAGCACATAAATGTTCTTTTGAATGCAACCTTTGTCTAATAAATTCCAAGGCAAAAACCCTCGTTGTTAAAAGGGCTAGCAACAGATATGGTGCTCAAGTAAAACCATACACCCTAATTATAGTATGTTCTCTATACAAGAACCAATCACCTGTTTGGCCTTCTGGTGTAGGCTACAAAGTTTCTTTTTCTTCTAACACTCGAGGCATTTCAACATTAAAAATAATTCTGTAAATTTCTGCCATGATTTTATGGGTGAACTCAAACATATTGACCTGTTTATTAAGGTCATGAGAAAAGATGGTACCAAGAAACTTGGATTTCGAAATGTTTGAACGATGTGACTGATACCTGAAATGGTTCAACTGGACATGAATCACTTCAGCTAGGAATTCATCAAAATTAAAACAACACACCGGACTCGACTGTGACTCTGGTGAAATTACTTGGAGAAGGAAACTTAACATAACTTCCATGATTCGACTTATCACTATCTAGACCTAAAATTTGACTCAACAAGGACAAAACTAACTGGGTATCTTGCTGAAAGACATCAATACTCAATGGGAATGATAGGTTTTCATGCGACTGACCATCTTTCAAGGCTTGTAATAAAAACTTGTCTTTTTCTGCTCGACTGCTGTTTCTATAAAATTTGCCAAATTTTCTTCGTTAAACAACTCAGGGCTTTTGGGAAATGTTTCAGGTAAACTTAGAACCTCATAGACAATCTGCACATTTACTGGGCATAGAATTTTGGTCGTTTTTACATTAATGATTACCCTTTCGCCCCATGAAAAATTCGCCGCACACCAACAAACAAATTCAGGGAAGTGTAGGCTTTGTTCGACACAAAAATTGTACATAAAAGAACCAAAAACATTAAATACATCCTTTCCCTGCAACTTAAACTCCATTAATTTCTCCTTAGACTGCGAAATACTACACACAGACAAAACAAGGTTGAATACAAGCTTCTCGTTTTCATCTGAACTTTCATTGAAGGGAAGAAGGTCTTGGGTTTTCGCCATTTGGGACAAAAAATCTAAACACTAAGGGTTTCAAGCTACTTGTGAACTGTGAAGTGAGCTTCTTGGGTGTTGTTCCAGTTGACGAAGACAACGACGTGTTTCATGCAGACCATTCTTTTCCTCCAGGTAATAAGCTACAAAAACATTTTTTAAAACTTCGAACAAACCTTTTATAGAACATATGCTTAGGTGGTTTCCGAACTTGCGATGAGTGGTTTAAATTTAACCGCTTTTCATAGAGGACTCCACCAATGCTTGCCACATGGTAAGCGATTTAATTTCCGCTCTACCTTTTGCAAGTTTAACCACCGTGCACTTTCTAGCGCGGGAACCCATTTCCACCGTCGATTATCTGGGTGTGTCATCCAATTTTTTAGCACCTTTTCCACCTCCGCCCTTGGAGTGAGAGACCTTAGAATAGTGACAATATTTGCATTGTTCCTCTCTATAAACATTAATAACCCAAGAATCCATATAAAATAAATTTAAAAAACATAAATACAAAAATGCTAACAATATGAAGAAATCACTTGTTTGATGAATAATATCAATTCTAGACATTGTTTGTAGATGGGTTTGTAGAAGATCTAGTGTAACATGGGAAGAAGTCGATGAAGAAGAGGGAGAGATGACAATAAGAGATAAGAGAAGTCTAAACAACAAGATCAATCTTCCAAGATGGCATTGAGATGAAACATTAAATTAGGAAAAGGAGAGATCACATGTCGTATCAATAACATCTAAGGTTGTGTTGTTTTTTTAAACAACCCATTTCATATTAGCTCCATAATTATATTGTTCATGTTTGACTCTTAATAACTCGAATGCTTCCAAATGGCTCCAAATGCTTCTGATTTGGGTCTCAAGGTGTTTGAAAGGTATTAGGACATAAAAAGCAACAAAAATTGCATTGTTCCTCTCTACGGCTTTTAATAAGCAATGTCTAACCGAGATAAACCAAGAACCCATATAGAGGAAATTTTAGAAACATAAAAAATACCTAACAATTTGAAAAATATTCATAACCGTTGAGATTGAATTGACAAGTAATCAAACTTCTAATAGAAAAACCAAGGTTGGATGCAAATGGAATACAATCTATGCAATTTCCAATGAATACAGAGATCGATAAACACAAAAGAGGGAGTGAATCTAACAAATATCTTCATGAATACAAAAAATATTATCTTGAATCACTTCATTAACAAACGCCACTCCTTTGAAGCCCTTTGGCAACTTGAAAGTGGACGACAAAGTGCAAAGGTAACATTAACCAAAGCTAAAGCTATAGCCAATTCGTGAGCCTTTAGACAGTTTTAGAAAGTGCTTTTGACAACTACGGGGTTTTATGATTTTAGTAAGCCTTACTGTCTTGTGTTTTTCAACTAGCCTTTAAGGCATTCTTTACATTAAATTCTTGTGTAATGTCCCCAACTTGGAACTTTTCCCAATTCGGTCAATTTTCAAAACTTGGACTAGTGAAGCCTCAAAATGTCCCAAATGATCCCAAATGCTTTCAAACTATGTCTAGAGTGGATTGAGGTGTAATATGACACATTTATGAAGATATTATAGGAATGGAAACTTCCAGTAGACTTCAACCACTTGCATTTACAATTAGAGAATGAAAGGAAGAATCACTAGGAAAGTCTATGTTGAAGTCCCCAAGGGTAGATGGCTCCAAAAGACTCTTTAAAGGATTTTGAATTGGGTCTGAAGGTATACGGAGGGTATTAAGAAATAAAAAGGAACCTTATCGGTGATTATAGAATAATATCATAATAATTCTACAACATCCATTTAACTTCAGGAGAAGTTGGGGAATTTTACTAGTCAAATCGAGGTTCAAAACCCCCAAGGGTAGGGGACGAACATGGATTGTGATAGTGACATAAATACAATAATACATGGAAAATGACATACAGGTACATTGACATAGATACACGTATAGGTTTATGGCAACCGTGATACAATGGCAGTGGAGTATTGTTCTTCTTATTCATATTAGAGTGGCAGGATCGAGCAAGGATTGGAGATTGAAGACTCCTTTGGTTTGGTGCTTGTGATCTCAGAGAGTTGGGGATTCCATCCAGTTTGTGCTAGTAAAACTATTGAGTTGGAATTTATTGAGGTCTGGAGTCCTATCTATAGGTTGGAAATTATGAAAACCAAGGGCTTGTAGCCTCTTTTTGTTAGCTTTTCATCATTTAATTCAATATAATCTAGGATCGTAACTGAGAGGACAACATGTACAGCATGTCAAACACAAGAGACAAGAGACACAACGCATTTCACTGGGGAAAACCATAAAGGTGAAAAACCACGCAACTTCCTCAGAGATAGAATAAGCACCAATACAAAGATCACAAAGATGAAACCCCAAAAGATAGATGTCTCTAGCAGTTCTTCCTCCAGGATCCTCCACTTGTGTGCACTCCTCTCTCTCAACTATGCGAGTTGGATGTGTGAGTGAATGAGAAAATATAGTGGTGCAAGCACTCTATTTATACTTTAAATTAACTTGACCTACCTTTTATCCTAACTAGGTCGACCCCCTAGGGGAGTCTAATAACCCTTACACTTAACACATACTGGGCCGACCCCTCTAAGGAGGTATAATAACCCATCAAATATAAGTTACGACAGTTATAATAAAACTTGTGACACTTGCAAATACAAATGAAGACACCTCCGAACGGAGGAATACGAACATCTCCGTCGGGGATACAATAAAGTACAAATGTAATACATACAATTTAAAAGTGAATAATATCTTCTGAAGTTACAGATAGTACATTAAGACTCCCTCTTAACTAGGAAGGTATTCTCTTGACACAGGCGTCAATACATATAGGCACAAGTCTTCAATACTGGAGTTGGATCATCAACACTGGATCACTGGAGCATCATTGTAGGTCTTCATCCATGTAGGTATTCATCATCTCTGTGAGCAAGCCATCAAGTAGGTACATCTCAGGACTAATTACACTGTCTCTGCAAAATTTTGTGTACCCTAATCTCACCCCATAATCTCTCAGGACTGATTACATTGTCTCTGCAAAATTTTGTGTACCCTAATGTCACCCCATAATCTTAAGATCATACAAGGATTTCTTCAGTTTGCACACATGAGTCTCCCTGTCGTGTGTCTCAAACCCGAGTGATTGCTCCACATATACTTCCTCTTCCACTACACCATTCAAGAATCCTGTCTTGACATCCATCTGGTGTATGATATTCCTTTTCACGATCTTCATTATCTTTTGGTTTTACTTCATTCATTGTTGCATATCGATTCCTGAGTACTTCTGGTTCTTCAAAGTCTTCTTCTTGACTTCATCAATCTTCTTGCTGAATCATCGTCACTTGTTCTTCGAAACAAGTCTCTCTTGTAGGTGATGGTACAAGGTCTTTCCTACGGGACAAGTTCAATTGCATGATTAGAAACATCTCATAGTATTCAGAACAAATTCTTACACATAAAGACATATGTCATATAGTCATGCAATTATCTTAGCCAATCATGCTTTAATACAACATTTATCCATATCCCGTAACTTTCTAGATGCCTTCCATCTCTACCAGAACATTGTTAAGAGTATGAAAGTCTACTCCAACATGTCAGCAAAGAGGTTTCATTCTAGATAAGTAGCAATGGAATGTTGTACAGTAGCATCGACCACTTACCCATTACTTGCATATAAGTAGTATCTTGTTCAATAATGCAATTTTTTTCTAACATCCTAATATACTCAGGGCCGATCCCACTAGGGAGTTTGATAACCATATCACATACAATGATGACCTTTCCGATCGGAGGAATGAAACCTCTCCCTCGGAAGTACAATTCCATATGAATACAATATAAAATATACAAGTGAAATACATTCCGAAGTTACAAATACATCAACACTCCCTCTTAACTAGGAAGGTATTTCTCGACACAGTTATTTAGCACAAGTCTTCATTGTCGACTACACCATTCAAGAAAGCTCTCTTGACATCCATCAGGTGTAATTTTTCCACTTCATCACTCCAACCAGAGCAAGTACCGTTATGATGGAAGTGTATCTGGCTGCAGGTGCAAAATTTTCTTCATAATCTATCCCTTCTTTTTGGGAGAAGCCACGAGCCACAAACCTTGCCTTGTATTTCTCCCCCTCCACTTGTGCACACTACTCACTTGAGAGAATGAGTGAGTGAATGAATGAATAAATAGAGAGTCTAACAACCCTACCTCTTCCACTTATTTATACTTGTCTTCCACTTTCCTTTTACCCTACGTGGGCCGACCTCTCTAGGAGGGCTAAAGCATGTTACAGGTGAGACCTCCCTGCAGGAAGCAAAGCAAGTCATTTGGGATGAAATTATTGCAGAGGCAGAGAAATTGAGGCCATATATTGATTTCATTCTGGACAAAGAGGGTGTAATAAAGTTATCTAGGCAAAGCCTAACAACAATCAAGGAAAAGTTCAACAAGAAGCCCATGGACTGTGCAGAAAAGGCCATTGAATTTTCGAATGGGCTGACAGAGGATGAGGTGAAAACAACTAGCATAAAATTAGGATAGAGTGTATAGTATTATTTGGGAAAAGAAGATGGTGAATAAGTATCACCAGATGAACACGATTTAGGAAAGGATAGACATTTTAGCACATCAAGTAAAACTCTTCAAAGAAATGTTTGATCCATTATTCAAGAAGGGACTTCCTATCTTTTGGGAGGAGGATGGCACCACAAGGACACAGGAAGAAGAATATCAGGGCAAGTTGTGGGGATGTCGATTCAATTTGGATTATGTATAATTTAGGTAAATTTATTCGAATGTTTATGTATTGATTCATTGTAATTTTTTGCATAATTAATGAAATTCAGTCGGTTTCTCTTGGCCATCTTTTTTGGATATTAATTTGTCAAATTTCTTTGAACTATGTTTTATGTTTCCAATTTAATGAATACATCGATCTATAGGTTGGATTTCTATTAATATACGATTCATGTGTTATTATGTGTTAAATGAATTTCTTCGTTTAACTCATTTTATCTATACTTTTCTGCAACTGATAAACAACCACACATTTATATTGATGCTAGTAAGTGGAAAAGCACTCTTACAAAGCCATTTGCTTGGATATGCGTTGGATAAAGATAAGTAATCTTATGCATTTGATTCAGATGCATTTTTATTTCATTCTTGCATGTTGTGATTGTGTAATTGAAAGGTTTTTAATTATGTTGTGATTGTGTAATTGAAAGGTGTTTTCCACTGTGCATGTGCAAGTTGACGTGGAGAAGCCACATGGGTAGGAAGTCTGGCGTGGAGGAGACACATTGGAAGAAGCCCCGACGTGGAGGAGTTGCGTGGGAAGAAGGTGTGATGTGGACTGACCACATCATATCCACACGTGCCAGTGACCGTGAAGGATGGGTGAAGGTGGTTTCGCAAATGGAGGACGGTGGTTTTCCTTACCGCCCTTCCAACTTGCGAAATCATGTGGTGCTGCCACGTGGAGAGCGGTTTCAGATTCCGCAACCACCCATCCCCTCGTCCTAGCGTGCATGTTGGGGATGCGGAACAGAAGTGGGACCCTTGATATTTCACCGCCCGATTGATCTTTTTCACCATTTAAAATGGTTTGTATGTTGGCATGGAGGTGATCTTTTCCTTCATTTAAAATGGTTTGTACGTTGGAATGGAGGTGATCTTTTCCGCCATTTAAAATGGTTTGTACGTTCACACGGAGGTGATCTTTTCCGCCATTTAAAATGGTTTGTACGTTCGCATGGAGGTGATCTTTTCGAACATTTAAAATGGTTTGTATGTTGGAATGGAGTTGATCTTTTCCGCCATTTAAAATGGTTTCTACAGCGCTAATGGTAAATGATGGATTGTATCACTTGTGTGAATAATCTCATCACATTTATGAGGCGCCCATTTATGATGGATTGTGTTTATGTGTCACGACATAGAGATGATATCCCTCCACACTGTGATTATAAATGTCACGAAATTTTTTGCATTGATATCCCGCCACATTGCTCTTCCTGCCCACATTGCTCTTCCCGCCCACTGCCTACATTGAAACTTATCCTGCCACACTGCTCTTCCCGCCCACTTCCTACATTGAAACTTAAAGTTCAAACTCTCCATGTTTTCCAATTTGGAGCTCTGTTTTCTCCGAGGACCGAGGTTTGCTTTTGCTGAGGTGGAACCGATAAGAGTGTTGGGTGGGTAGAGCAGTAAGATTGGTTTGAAGAATCGATTGCTAGTTTTTCAATTGGCAGGTATTTATATTATTCAAACCATAAATCTAAATCTGTAATAGAGCATGCGTATTTAGCCTCCGGGCTAAAAATCCATATCTTCCATGGTTGTCAAAAATCAATGCAATGACAGTTTGAAGTTCACAGTAATTTAAAGTCGCTGAACGTTTTAGATTCTTCAGATTTCCAGAATTTATTTCCTTCAATTCTGGGTAGTTATCTTCTTATAGTCCATTAATATGAATTCACAATGTTATATTTGCAAAATCGGGTATTACTCATTAATGTCGATTCCCGCCAGCTTGCATACGTTTTCTGTCTGGTGATGTAGCATATTATTTTCATATATTCCATATTATTTTTTGCAAATCCTCTAGCATTAATTTTGGCTAGGTTTGTTGGAAAAAGATAATGACAAATGAACTCGTAAAATTGAAACATGTTTTTTCTTTTTAATATCATTTTGTAGTTAATATTCACTATAGTATACTGATCTATGTAAACGTTAATACTTTATTTGAAATATTTGAAATTGATAATTTATGTCTTAATTTATATAATATCGATTACATTTCTTTTAATATAAATATATATAATTTAAGTATTTAATTTAGTTGAATAAAATTAAGCAATCAAATAGCTTTAAACAATATTAAGGTATAATTGTTTGCCAATACAGTATCTTGGCTAGAAAAGTCCCATGTATTGCGTAGTTGGACGCGGTGTATGACTCAAATTGTTGGATGCAATGAAAACACATGTGAGTCTTGCATACGATACCAAGGCATTTAGTTTCAAAGATAAAGCTGATAAAAATGTTCTTAAAATTTAGGCAGGATAACGTGTTGGAAAATGAATTTAACAGTGACGACAATGTAAATAGTGATGCCATTGGTTGGAAAGATTTTGACTGTGATTAACTAGACAAACATTCTTTCATACTTTTGGGCCGAGACTACAGTGAATGATATAGCAGCTTCTACTTCGTCGAGTGTAGCACAGATCAATTCCGGAATAATCAAAGCCATGTGGCACAATCTGAACGTTCCACGTGTCACCCTGGAGACTAGATTTCGACATTTGAACGAAAATATTTACAGACGTTTTGCTACAAAGAGTTTTCCATCAAGTCAAAATTTTGTCAATGAAAGCGAGGTCGCTCTATCGTAAGGTTGTTCCATTTCGGGGTGTTGGAAGTAGATGCTGAGGAGAAAGAGCACCTGCTCCTTCCTCCAAGGATGAGTTTTCAGAGTGACTAAAGTAGATATCGGCACTCTAAACACATATTTCATAGGAACATTGCTTCGCACATTTTGCTGGAGAGTGGACATATCCAAAGAGAAAGATCGGTCGCTCTTTCTCCAAGTTCTATTTTTAGAATTCCCTTGTAAAAGAAGGGGCGGACGATCCTTCTTCTTCCCAATATTCTTTTCATTATAGCTTGAGACTGCAAGAAGGGTCAGTCGATCCTTCTTCGTCTTCACCATTCTGGATATCGTTCAATTTCTAGATAAAGGTTTTGACAATTATCTACTAAACAAAGGGGCGTATGATCCTTCTTCTCGAAAAACAGAAGTCGGGGTAAACAATTTTATATGATATAACTTAGCCGTGCTCAATATTATTTCGGTGTTCACCATTTTAGATATAGATGAATTGACATACTAGCCTTCGTAGGTTGAATAATTTTACAATTCCCTCATAAATGAACGCGCGACCATCCCTTCTTCTACCCAGTATTGTATTCATAATAGTTCTAGAATGAAAGAAGGGTCGATCAATCCTTCTTTCTTTTTCCATTCTGGATATAGGTGAATTGATGGATATAGTTGTTCACAATTATCTCCTAAATGAAGGAGAAGCCGATCCTTCTCTTTCAGAAAATGGAAGCTAGGACAAAATGTTTTATATGTTAGAACTTAGATGATGTCCAAGTCCCTACTATTTACAGTGGAAGTTGGAAGCCGAGAATTGTTGACATAGCCTTTGTAGATTAAATATATTTAAATTTATTTCATAAATGAAGTGTCGTCTGACCCTTGTTGTGCTCAGTGTTCCTCCCTTGTTCACAATTTTGGAAATACATGTATTGACGGCCTAGCATTCGTAGGTTGAGCATTTTTAATATTCCGTCATAAATGAACGGGCGGGAGTCACCTCTTCTACCCATAATGATTTTCGTAATATTTCTAGACTACAAGAAGGGTTGTTTGATCCTTCTTGTGTTTGCTTCTTCTACAAGAAGGGGCGGTCGATCCTACCATTCGGAAAATTGGAAGTCCAGACAACCATTTTTTATATATTATAATTTATGTTATATCTTTGTTTAAAATAAATATGATTGTTAATGTGCTCCTGTTATTTTATATTTCATAAAACGCTTCTGAACTAGATTTTGGTTTTGAACAATGTGTGCTGTTATTTTATATTTCAGATATTGTTTATGAAATGGATTTTGGTACTCAACAATGTGTGGACCTACTTTTGAATGGATTGAAAGTTGCTGAAGGAATCTTATTTCCAGAAAGAAAATTTTTGTACAATATCAGCATCAATGAAGGATGTATCATTGTAAATGTTACCAAGTCTTTGAATGCAAGTCTTCCATTATCTTATCGATCAGAAGGTGCAGATACATTGTTAGAGGCTGTTGGTGGTTATATTCAATGGCCTATATCTGAGATCGTTAACCAGATTGGGTCCGCTCTTCGTGAGAACGAGGTGAATGATATACCAGCTTCTTCTTCGACGAGTGTAGCACATATCATGACAACTGAGAATAAATCTTCTTTTATTATGAGAAAAGTTAAGTTTTTACATGAGTGTTCAGAAAGAAAGGATTGCATTTCCATAGGTTTTGTAACAAATGTGAGTGAGACTGATTTTGTTGGGGGAACATTTTTGGGTGACTTCTCCTTTGGTTTTTCGATCGATGAAGTGGTGTTTTCTTGTATGGCATGTTGTCCAGGGGTGAGCAGTGGATCTTTTGTTGTATGTCCGATTAAAAGAATCATTGATTTTAATACAAAAACATTGATTTATGTTCCAAGCGCTTTCAACAATAATCAATCTGAATCTACTAGTTAATTTGATACATCAATGTTCTTTAAAGCCACAGTATGTTGCTCGGGGATTACTGTCAACTATTTTTAAGGGATACATTGCACAATTCAAAGTACTAGATGCTGGTGATTTTGGTATTTTAGTTCATAAAGTCTTCCGCAATTGCGAGGATTGTGGTGTATTTGAAGGATCTATTATAAGATGGCCTGCAAACACTTTGCTTGACCTCGATAATGTTCCTTTGGATGTTATACATTTGGAATGTTTTTGAAGAATGTCCTTTACATATGGTCTTTCCAGGTACTCCCCATTGTGAATATACACATGTTAAAGGTAATCGAACAAGGCCATACAATTCTGTAAATGAGGTAGCACATATCATAACAGCTGAGAATGAGGTGAATGATATACCAGCTTCCACTTCGATGAGTGTAGCACATATCACAACAACTGAGAATGAATCTTCTTTTATTATGAGAAAAGTTAAATTGTTACATAAGTGTTCAGAAATAATGGATTGCATTTCCATAGGTTTTGTAACAAATGTGAGTGAGACTGATTTTGTCGGGGGAACAATTTTGGGTGACATCTCCTTTGGTATTCTGGTTGATGAAGTGGTGTTTTCTTGTATGGCATGTTGTCCAGGGGTGAGCAATGGATATACCAGCTTCTTCTAAAATTTCCGAATGAAATTAAAGATCGTTACCTTACAGGCCTGCAATAAATCAGGGTGCACACCTTTCAAACATTAGCACCGAACATTGTTGCTCAAATTTTTGTATATCAAAAATTCCACTTTGATCAATAGTTGAATGTGCTAAGAAATTTGATAGTTGAATGTTATAAATTCTATGGGATCAAATGCTCCTGTGGCTAAAGAAGGAGATGACAGAAAAAGAAGCTTGTTTACAATGAGATTAGACACAATAAACGTCTGTCAAAATGCATGGTATAAATGCCATAAGATAAAAAATAGCACTTTGGGTAAGGCGATTGGTGATATTTATCAGGTATCAGATGCTAGTACTGTCATATTGGAACCGTCTTTTTTTTTTCCAAAACTTATTTTTGATGGGCACTTTATTCTCTAAACCGTCATTAATTTTTGTGGGTCACTCTTAACAGAATTTGGATTTACATTTTACAGCTAACCTTTCTAATTTCTTTTAATTTTTTTTCCATGATCATTAATTTGTTTGATAAGTTAACATAAACAACTTGGCATTAAAATAGAAAACTCCAAATTGTTAACTTGACATGTAACCATTGGACCTTTCTATGCATATCATACCTGGAAATAAACATACACATTGAAAATATTTTCAGCCATGAGAATTTGCTATATAGTTAAAACTTTTGTTTTCTATGTAAATGTGAAATTTTAATAAATTTTAAAATATATATTAATAAATTTTTTACTATGGACAGGTAATTATTTTATCTGCTGAAGGGAAAAATTTAAACCAAACCGTTTTTGGACAGGGAATATATATACTTAAAAAATGCTTAGATAGACAACAACAATGGGTTGTTGGTGTAGAAGAAAACATGAAGATCGATGTAAATAGCATCATATGGGCATGGTCACCAAGAAGGGCCTTGCGGTAGAAAAAATTAGAATAAACGAGAAGGACCTTGCAACAATCAAGGCACAACGAGAAAATATGGGGAATAGTGTTCAGAGTGGTGGATGTTCTCAAGGGTTGATAGTAGACAAAATTGGTTTCAAAATTTCTCTATGTGGCAGTTTTAAGCAACAAAATTGTTGTGTTTCTAAATTTCCACTTGGTCAACAAAAAGTTGTATTTTCTCATTTTCATTAAAGTTTTATAAAAGGAAAGATACAACTTATAGCCATTGGGATTGATAATGGATGGTTATTTGTTACAAAATTGGATTTGTGATAAGTGTCGTAATTTGCGCACTAACTGTCGTTAAGTGTTGTAATTGTGCTTAAGAATAATTGGCCTTTAGAAGTGGTTTATCCGTTGCACTTAAAATCAAGTAATTATCCTCAGAGTAACTACCTAAATACTAAAATATGATCCGCTATACTCAAATTTCCAAATTCAGTGGTGCTCATAGGAAAAAATATTCTATACGAGCCAATATTCTATGCGAGCCAACTATATTTCTAATACTGAATGTGCCAATTCAAATATGCCATGTGTCACAATATGATCGTTCTGCGTTTCACTCCGGGATATTAGATATCAACATTTAAAAAACAAAATTTATAGACGTTTTGCTTCAAAGACTATGCTGGCAAGTGGAAGTATTCTCAGAGAAAGAGCGACCGCTCTTTCCCAAAGGTGTTCTATTGTTACAATTCCCTCGTAAATGAAGGGTTTGACGACCCTTCTTATTCCAAATATTCTTTTCATAATAGTTTGATACTGTAAGAAAGGTCGGTCGATCCTTCTTGTGTTCTCTATTATGGATATAGCTGAATTGTTGGATAAAGGTTTTTACAATTAACTACGAAAAGAAGGGGTGGCCGATCCTTCTTGTCGGAAAATGGAAGTCAGGAGAAACGATTTTTTATAGGTTAAAACTTCCAAGGTGTTCTATTTTTAAAATTGCCTCATAATTAAAAGGTCGGTCGACCCTTCGTATTCCCAATATTATTTTTATAATAGTTCGACACTGCAAGAAGGGTCGCTCGACCCTTCTTATTCCAAATATTCTTTTCATAATAATTTGCCACTGTAAAAAGGGTCGGTTGATCTTTCTGGTGTATTCCATTATGGATATAACTGAATTACTGGATAAATGTTTTCACAATTCAATATGAAAAGAAGGGGCGGCTGATCCTTCATGTCGAAAAATAAAAGTCAGGACAAACGATTTTTCTATGCTATAACTTAGCCGATTGACTGGATATTCAGAAAACAGAAGGTGGGACAAACGATTTTTATATGTTATAACTTAGCCAATTGCGGAATCTTGGTTTTCAGTTTTGATATATTTTCTTTCTGCAACCTGCAACCCGTAATTGCGGATTGAGAATTGCGGAAAGAATGTATATATTTATGAAATAAAACCCCGCAACCCTTCTTTTCCTTCCAGCATGTTCACGTTTTAACCGTTGATTTGTCTTGATCCTGTGGATGAGATTACACCGGGTGATTAAAATAAAGTTTAGCTTGCCCATTTAGCTTGTCAGTGTTAGCACTAGCGTTGTCCTGGATGAAACTGGGAGGCTCAATTTCTAAAAAGAACGGAGAAAGCCTCGGTGGTATGAGAAAAATAGAATCATCTGGGTAGTTATTGACAGCCTCAAGGGTGAACTGATCAAATCCCAAGCCCGAAAATTTGCAAGGAGAATTAAATTGATGAGGTCCACCTACAGTTACATATCTACGCAAATAAACGGTCTAGATCGACGGTGGTGAAGATCTACAGTCATGAGCACGCTTCACGGAAAAAGGGTGAGGTGTCTAGACGGAGGCGTGAGGTTTAGCCCACAAGCATCTTAAGTAGCAGATCAATGGCCAATGGAGCAAATTGACGGTCAGGAACTACTTCTCTGATACGACATGCGTGGAGCAAACAAACTTTTGGATCTGCGAACTTTTGGTAGAGGCCCACGGGTTTGGACGGCAGCGATCTGAGGAGGCCGAGATATATGGCCGAGGTTTTGTTTGTGGATCTAACTTGCATGAAACATCAACGCAAGCCAAATTTGCAATGTTGGTAAAATTCGCAGCGTTTGACGACTAGGATTCGAGGCGACATGTGGTGGGATTTGGTACCACCAGGGATTAGGAAAATGGACGGCCAGGGAAGCTTCCACGATGCAGGAGATGCAGGGGTGATAGAAAAGGATAAATAATATAAAAAACTCGCCTGCATGGAGAGCTGGATTCATATTTTGCATCTGAAAGCGACAGGAGCAAGCTCTAAAGAAACAGACAGGTCAACCAGGGGCCCAAGCCAACCTCAAAAAAATAGGTAGGTTATCTGCTCTATAGTAAACTATTTAATGGCTGAATTGAGTGATAGAGAACCCATAGAAACACTGTTTACAGACAGAGACGCAGAGGTCTACGACACTATGATGACCGATGACCCCATGGAAACTGTAAAAACAAACTGAAACTTGTTAGGGAGCGAGGTATAGACGTGCACCAGGTCCACCAGTCCTATTTCCATCTGTTTATAGTCATCCAAAGCCCTGCTTTTCCCGAATTTGTTGAATTGTGTGCCTCTAACTAATCTTCTACCGAGAGGGCAATCATGGACGCTTCCAAGTCCAATATCCTTTGCGAAATCGATACCCAAACCCTTAGAAAAGCCCTGTCAGTACCAAAAGAGTTTTGCCAGAAAGCTATAGGGTATACCGAGGAAGCCCTAATATGGTTTTTTAGACAATCCCCTGTTGAATTAAAATAGAATTTCTACAGGTCCTATATGAATCCTACTGTCCAAATACAAGAGCGGGATTTCCCAATTGAAGCCAGACTATTCACGGAAGAATCCATAGGTGTTATCGCCATGATGAGCCAATTCCTAGGTCTAGACTCTGATATGTATGTCATAGAACCTCTAATAAGTTTGCTTTTTGTCCTAGGCACCTGTCCCTTGGAATCCGATGACCCAAGCCAGTCTACCCAATGTGCATGCCTTAGTTTTGATGAAGTTTTGGTTGAAAGTATACACTCCCAGCTAAACAATTTCCAGGAAACAAGGATTTTCAGATTTCAATCCTACTTACTAAAAATGTTCCTGGCATTCAATGAGGAAAACTTGCAAATTCCTAAGGTACTACTTACTCAGGATATGTACACTGATTACACCAAGTTCCATGATGAGCTCATGTCTGATGTTTATCAGGTCATTTTCCAAAAGAAGCTGCCTAGAGTATTACTAGAAATGCAGAAGTTACTACAACTTTCTCCTGAGAAGAGGGTCGGAGATTGGTTCCTTTTAGAGCATGGCACAATCATCAGGGTTTATGGGTTTTCTTATGCACCCTACGTGCTACCAGTTTTCCTGACCCCCTGAATGTTTGCATTAGAATTCATCAGACAAAAATTCAAGGCAGAAGCTGAGCACTTTCTAGATCATAGAAAGGGCTCTGATATTGTGTTTCCATGGACTGTAGGTCCATTCTTAATAAAAAAAAGGATCTCTTACAACCATCGAATGCAATATAAAGGAGATGGGTTTCAAAACAGAAGCAGCCTTAAACTATGATCCCCACCACATCATTTCCAACAGGAGGAAGGAAAGCAACAGGAAGGATTTTGTGAATTTTGAAATTCCAGGCATGGCAGAAGCTCCAAATGTATTGGAATGTCCTAGCAGGAGCCAGATGGAAATAGACACACCTGAGAGCTCCTCCCTGCTGACACAAGGGAACACACCCATAGTGCCTGGCTCTTCTATCCTAGTCCTATCAGTGCAAACTTCCATGCCTATGGCCATCAACTTAATAAACTATAGCAAGGAAGCTGATAGTGTCCCTATGGACACAAAAGGGGAATATGAGAGAGCCCCAAAGAGGCAGAAAACGGACAAATCTGAGCAGCAGCTAGTACCATTGGGGACTCGTAAAGGAAAAAAGAAACAAGTGGATAAGCTACTAGCATTTGAGATCAAAGAGTATGTGTTTAACCCAACAACCACTCAGCCTGCTGCCTTAAGCAAGAATAGAGATGAGTTGATAGATGAATACAAGGTGGACTCACGGACAGCCTCAGAGGAGTCCAAGTTATATACTGAAATAAGGAAAATTTCAAGCAAAGAAGTGTCTCTAGTGACTAGTAAGAGCCTCGCTCAGAACACCCTGAGTTTGTCCTTGGCCACCAAGAGCAAGGCCACTGAGCTAAGGATGAATTTAGAGGACATCCCTATCCCAGATGTAATAAACTTGCAAAAATAAATCGGGGATGTTATTTATACTAAACTATTGAGGACAACTTTGGAGCTATCAAAGGTACAGGTCAGTAAGAGTAAGGTTGCCAGCCAGCTCAAGCAGGAAAAGATGGAAAACAAATCTCATAAGGAAAAGATCAAGAAATTGTAGGGTGACATAGTGGCCACTGAGGTCCATCCTGATAAAAGAGCCATTATTCAAAACCTACTTAACGAAAAAGAAAACATCATCCGATCTCTAAAAAAGGGGCTGAAAATCCCCTCTACCCAGTTAGTAGTAGTCTCTGAGCTAACAGAACTGGAGGAAAAGAAGGAGAAGTTGCAGACTGACTTGAAAGACTGTAGGGCCAAGCTATTGAAGCTTGAAGTGAAGGAAAAATAATGTCAGATAGATATAGCCACTGTGGTGGCAAGTGAGAAAATCTCAAAGGCCAGAGTGGAAGAGCTTGAGAAGATACTACAACAAAAAGAGAAAGAAGTAGAAATCATGGCCACACCATCCATAGAGGCTGGTGATTTCTCCCTGGTAGGGGTTATAGCTAAAGCTAGTATGGAAGACGTGGAAATAACAAGATTAAAAAAGAAAAATGTGAATCTGAAAACCCTGAAGGATAATGCAGAAAGAGAAAAGGAGGCTTGGAAAGCCAAGCACCGGGAGTTGCAGGGTAAATATGATGACTTGGCAAGACAAGCTACAGGGTAGACTTCCTTGCTAGAGGCTAGGCAGGTCATCTGGGATGGCATTGTTGAAGAAGCAGGGAAATTGAGGCCCTTCCTCGATTTTGTCTTGGAGAAGGAAACAATGATAAAATTAGCCAAGAGTAGTGTGACAACAACAAATGAGAAATTGAACAAAAAACCTATAGAGTATACTGAGAATGCCATCAAATTCCTGAATGGATTATCTGAGGAGCGGGTCAAGACAACTGGTGTAACAGATAGGGATTCCATCATCATTCGAGCCAAAAAAGTGATGCACAATCACCAACAGGTAAAGGCTATTCAAGCTAAAATAGATGTCATGGCACAACAGATCAAGTCTTTCAAAGACATGTTTGACCCTTTTTTCAAGAAAGGGTTACCTCTCTTTTGGGATGAGGATGGAACAATTCTCACAGAAGAAGAATATCAGAAGAAATTGGCAGGATGGAAAGTGCATTTCAATGATTTTGCTGGTATGGATCAATTGCTATCAGGGAAGACAGTGATGGATAAAATGGCAAAGGATTTTGAGTTAAGCATGATGTTCAAGGAGGCAAGTGCACATCTGCGAAGCTACTCTTATAGGGACCACACTGAGATCCGAGTCTTAATGAAGGAGTTGGCCACCTCCGAGTTTCCAGCTGCCGAGCTATGGAAGCTTGTTGAGAAATATGGGAAGGGAAAGCTGATATTGAACCATTGAAGATTCGATGATCATGGGATAGCAGCATGGAGGAAATATTTGCTGAAGCATTTTGTTTATTTTGTTAGAGTCTGTTGTCTTTCGGTAAAAATGCTCAGTAATTTTGTAAAAGGAAATTGATCCAGTTTTACCATCATTGTCATTTTATTGTAACTAATTCTTGAGGGTGGCGAACCTTTTTGAATAGGTGTCACCTACATTGTAACAACTTCCTGTTGAGGTAGCTCGAGCCGGAAGGATCGGAGCATCTATTTAAGCAATGTAATAGAAGGAGAAAGGGTTGGAAACTTTTGTTGGACTCGTGAATTCCCTGTGTTATTAAGCACTCTGAAATATATTTTAATAAAATATGGCTAGGCCGAGCAAGGTTTTCTATCAGAGATTCATGTGTTATTCGTCTTATAGTCTATTTACTTCTTCTCTTATGTGAATGTTTCTCTCACTGTTTAATTCATACTGTTATGCTTTTTCATGCTTGGATAAATGTTGTATCGGGACATAATTCATAAATATTATGTTCTGTTTCTTTCATTTCAAGCATCCACTGCCATTTTCTGCTAAAGTCGATATAGAATTCATTATCATAAGCTCTATATTGATGGGTTGTTCATATCTTCTTCTTTAATCACCAAACAAAATATATTTAATCATCTATCCCGCCTTTGATTAGTTTTCTTTGCATAGCACTGTCATTTTTAATCATATCCTGCCTCCTGCCTCTGATTAGTTTGATTTACAGTTTGGATTTGTCTTTACTCATGATCAGTGTGTGTTTTATGTTTTAAGTGAATTCATTTAATTAGAACATTTATCTATTTCTGTAAATGATTAACATAAATTAATAAATTCATGTTAATTTTTCAATTAGCATTCCAGCTACAGGGTAATCTTGCATGTGCCTAATCCTTAAAACTACTATGAGTGAAATTTCATTTCCTAATTGTGTTGTGGTTAAACCCGCATTAGTAACTTTGCTATACTCAATGTGCCAAAATAAATAAAAAATAGTAACCTCCCTATACTCAGTGTGCCAAATCAAATATGCCATGTGTCACAATATGATCATTCCACGTGTCACCCTAGGATACTAGATATCAACATTTTAACAACAAAATTTATAGACATTTTGCTTTAAATAATTTGCTGGCAAGTGGAAATATTCTTAGAGAAAGAGCGGCCACGCTTTCTCCAAGGTGTTCTACTGTTACAATTCCCTCCTAAATGAAGGGTCGACCGACCGTTCTTGTTCCAAATATTCTTTTCATAATAGTTCGACACTCCAAGAAGGGTCGGTCGATCCTTATTGTATTATCCATTATAGCTATAGCTGAATTCCTAGATAAAGGTTTTGACAATTAACAACAAAAAGAAGGGGCGGCCAATCCTTCTTGTCATAAAATGGAAGTCAGGACAAACCATTTTTATATGATATAAATTCCAAGGTGTTCTATTTTTACAATTCTCTCGTAATTGAAGGGTCGTCCGACCCTTTTTATTCCCCATATTATTTTCATAATAGTTGGACACTGCAAGAAGTGTCCGTCGACCCTTATTACCAATATTCTTTTCATAATATTTTGACACTGCAAGAAGGGTCGGTCGATCCTTCTTGTGTTCTCCATTATGGATACAGCTAAATTGTTGGATACAGGTTTTCATAATTAACTACAAAAAGAAGGGGCGACCAATCCTTGTTGTCGAAAAATGGAAATCGGGAAAAACTATTTTTATATGTTATCGCTTTTCACCTTAAAATTTTGAACAATTACAAATGAAAATTGCAATTTTGAACACTTTTCAAATCAGAAATTGCATTTTTTGATTTTAAATTCACATTTGAAGGTTATGTATTCATACATCCCTTTTAGCATGAAGGGCTTTAATTAAAAAATAATAATAGCTAACAACACTTTTCATTCTTTTTATGAGATTTCATTCTATTTAGAAAAAGAAAAAAAGAAATAATGCTTCGATTTAAAAAAACAAAAGGAAAAAATGTTTCTATTTAAAAAAAAGAATTTTTATATTAAAAAAAAGAAAAAGAAAGAATAGAATAGCTTTTGTATAATGCTACTATAATGATACTAATGTAAATGTGTAAAGTTACTTATTTGCAATTACTTCCACAAGTAAACTTCAGTTCGAGGAGCATTACCCCCCCGCTGTGGATGCCAGCATGATCTATGGGGCCATCCCCCCAGCACGTGGAGAGCATGAGGGGAGGGATCCTCACACCTTGCGCCCTTAACGCTGCACGTGTTATTCTTACTGAAACCTATCAGCTAGACTGGTCTAGAATCTATTCAATTTTCAATAATGATGACCTATCAGACATTCAGAATGACCAGCTGGCATATGAGAAAATTCGGGATTCCAAGCTTCATGCCATTGCTGCCAGACCCGCTATCTTGCCTTATACTGATGCGGTTAAATGGATTGTGGACCACGATAACCCTAAATACCGGTCATTTAATGACAGTGCAGGGTCACAATTGGCTACCTTCCTCCCTAAGGATTTCATCAGAGCTTATGCTCTTAAACGGTCTATGCAAGCCCTTAACGCTGAGTTCATGGAATCTTCTAATACTAGGTACATTTCAACGAAATGTTGAAGTCATGGATGAATAAACCTGAAAGTTTCATCTGTAGGGCTAATAACTTGTACCCGATTTCCTGGTTTAGAGAACCTTATTCCCTATTGGATTCCATGCTATGCAGACTCTATGGTCTCCCAAACTATTCTGTATTTAAAGCTGAGTGGGCTCCTGTAGCCCATCATGTTCTAACAACTGGTGAGTCGTTCCCTTGGGTGTAAATCTGGTATTTTGAACTCAAAACAACCATTCAAGCATATCAGAAGGCACTGGCTGTGAAGAAGCCACATTTCTTCTTTTGAGCTTTTGTCGTTGATATATTTTGTGTAGAATTCCAATATCCCAACATGGGATGGAGTTGGACTCCATCAGATCCTCCTATCCATATTTATCATTTAGCATTATGGGAGAACAATTATATGCCTTTCATATATGGCATTTGTGATCACTTCTTTGGAAGTATTTACTTCAAAATATTTAGAGAACAGGCTCCTGCTTTCTTAGTTGATGCCAGAACCTTCATTACCACAATTGGTGACTGGTATGTGTGTGAATCCTTCTCATATGTCATATTTTGGGGAGTGTTGAGGCGTTGGATTTGTAGGGTAACTGCAAGGTGCTGGAATGGGTTCCAAGGCTCCCAGTTCTATCCCCATCCTGTTTGGTGTGGAATTCTCCCATGGATATTCAGCCTCCGCTGGCACTCTATGAGTAGATGGGTTTAATCAATGGATCAAAAATTCAATACGGAAAACAAAAGCTTAAAACTAAGTCTTATTCTAACTTAACCTAGTTAAGAAAAGAAACAAATCTAAGTTCGAATCTATTCTAAGGAAGACTTGTTGTTGTGCAGATCAGTCTTGATGTGAAAGGAACAAGCATGTTTGCCAACTCCAACAGAATTTTAAAAGATGCATTTTACTTGTTTACTTAAATCATCACCAATTAATGAAAATTAAAAGACAATAATTCAAGTAATTTAAACCTATTCAAGATCAATCTGTGATCATTGTGTCAATTGAAAAATTAACATTGATCAAATAGCGTGTGAATCATTTGCAAAAATCGATAAAGAAAAATATCTTGATTAAAGAAATTCAACAAGATATTTTATACATAGATCATCCATAAGAGAAATCAATACAACAGACCTGTGCATTAATTCATACATGCAAAAGGGATCACATACTGTAGATGAAAATTTGAGATACGAAATCAGGCGTTGTTAAAGAAACTTGAACAATAAACAGGAAAAGATTCAATGAGATTACTTTAATGTATTAATGAGTTCTGCAAACAAAATTACAAAGCTCTAGTAAGACAGAGAATCCCAGTCGTCTCCTGCTGATTCCCAATCCCAAAATTATCCACCCCTTTTCAAAAGAGGCATCTGTCCTTAAATAAGAACTACAACAGGGTACAAAAATGGAGATCCACAAAAATAGGGATTACAAAATAAAAAATAACCTAATGGCCTAGGACATCTTGCCATTTGACCCAAATATCTAACAGCTCATCTACCATAGGATAATTTGCTGACTCAAGTCCCAACTGGGCATTGCATTCGAACGTCTCCATTTCATTCTTTGCCATCTTATGCCATATACGGATGTAGACTTGGATCTTACATTCCAGGGAAACCGGCTTCCTAATCAATTGCTCCACATCATCAACCTTGACTTCTTCTAGAAGCTGAATTTGCTACTGAACTTCATCAAGCTTACGCTCAACTTCCTCAATATTCAATTTAGGTGGACAGGCATCTTTGATGAGTTCCATGGTAGCAAATTGGAGAGACAACATAACATTATTTGCTGCATACCATCGCCTGCTACAGATGGCTCGGGATTTTTTAAGAATATTTTCAATTGATTCGTTTATTTCCAACCAAGTATTCAACGCACCTCTGATCTTCTTAAATTGAAAATTGCTAAACATGGGAAATCCTTTTGGGATGTCTTTGATGTACTTTTTCCATTCAACAATGTTATCATATGCCTTGGAAGCCTCCATCCTTTTATCTTCCTGCCTTTCAAAGGCACTAAGCATCTTGCCAAAAGTGATATGAGTTTCTCTAATTTCATCCAATGTGCAAAACAACTTTTCCAGGTATTCGCAATACTCTTTATTGACTTGAGAAGCCAAGTCCTTGAATTCCTGAGATTTTGTCTTGAATAAAGTAGGAGAGGATGCACTTGCAGTTGCATCCTCACAGTGTTTTTGCAACAAAGCAATTTGTTGAACATTGGCATAATTCTCAGCTTGTAACCTTTGAAGTTCAACCTGCAAAGATTGGCTCTTGCGCTCCTGATCTCCCAACTTATCTTCCCAAATCCTTCTAAGCTCATCAGAATAAATTTGATGTTCCTCTTTAGCCTTTTCCAACTCTTCTTGAAGCTTCTCCACTTCTTCCCTCTTCTGATCAATTTCTCTATTGAGAACCTGTATTGAATCAAGGTTTGCTCCTGCAAATGCCCCTAGGGCTGTAGCTGTCTCAATTTCCCTTGTCTGAGGGTTACTAACTTGTTGAGCCCAAACTATCTGGTTAGGAACAGACACTTCTAAGCCTTTTTTATCAATGCTTTTCTTCTTACCCCTCTTTTATTATCCTTACTGTAGAAGTAATGTCCAAGAGGGACTATTTCATCATCCTCCCATTCAGTTATTACTTCAGAAGTGATTGAAATAACATTTTCTGTTGAAACCAATGAGGGAGTTTGAGTGGCCATGGCATTGAGCATAGGCATGGTAACTTGAGGAACAATCATAGGGGTAGAAACAATTTGAGGAATTTATGAGAGACTAGTAGGAGAAGGGATTGAAGTGATAGCTTCAAAAAGGAGAACTTGGTCACCATTAGCAGCTGATGGTAATGAAGAAGTAGTTGTGACTGAATCTCTGTCAGTGGGTAATGATGAAGTAGGTGTGGGTAATTGCAGGAGGCAAGTCGAAGACTGGAATTCTGCAAGTATAGAGGAAGGAATGGAAAAATAAACTGAGTTACTAGGAAAAGGGGTGACCCTATGAGTCAAAATGTGAAACAACTGTGAAATAGAGAGTGGTGGGATTTCCCCTACAGGAAAAATAGAAAGATCTTGGATAGGTGGTAACAAAAGTGATGGAACTGTGATGTCAGGGTTAGTAAAGGTAAGTTCCAAAATTGGTTGATCAAGATTAGAATGGTCCATTTCAATACTGTCCAACAAGTCTGTAAGTGACTGTGAGTTGTTTGTCACTTCCCTAGTGACTTCTTCCACAACTTTGTTAGTTACCTTTTCCGGTACTTCTCCAGTCACTTGAAATGCAGTGTGTGGCTCATCTTCTACACCATTTTTAGTGAGATCAACAATAGTAACTTTAGATGTGGAAACCTGAACTTTCTGTCTCTTAGGAGGATTATCTTCAATCATTGTCGAGTCATCAACCAGCTGCGAAGCTGCAACATTTACTTGAACACTCATAGCAACCTTGGGTGATTCAATTGTCTTGGTACCCAACACTGAATTCAATTTTTCCAAATGTTGCTGAAAATTCTGAGATGTTTGCAACAAGGCTTTAACCTGCTCAGTGGTTTTAATCTGAGGAGGTTCCTCCATGGGATTTATACCTTTGTCTCCATCTGTATAAGTAAGCATTAAGGGAGCATTGGCTAGCTGAATTTTCTTTTTTTCTCTGCTCCTTCTAACCTGTTTAGTGATATTCAACTCCAAGGTTCTTTGCCCATAAACCTGAGATTTTATTTCTGTTTGAAATGCCATAATCTGTTGTTGCTCATTCAATCTCTTCTCTCTTGCTAACACTTCAGGGAAGGTGTTCACCCCTCGATAGATAGAGTCATTTGGAAAATCTTCATGGACATAGTCCATTTTCCTGTGATATTGCTTGAAGTGTGCATCCAAGAATTTCTTGGGATCATGCTTTCTTTTGGGTGCTTTTCCCAACTTCAAAGGAGCCAACTGATCACCAAGTATAGCAACCCAGGTTGAAGTAGGAATAACTAGTGGGCCAAGATTTAGAGAGAACTTAGGCCAGCCTCTCTTTTTAGGACCAGTAAGTTTCTTGTAGACTCCAGCAGTGACAGTCTGATAGGAAACTTCTTGAATAACCAACCTGTCAGGTACAATTCTGGGCAATAGGTGAATAGTGTCACTTCCCCAAACTCTTATATATGCAAAAGAATCATAAACATACCAGTCCCCAATGGTGTTGATGAAGGTTCTAGCATCTGTTGAGAAGGCAGGAGCTTCCTGGTGAAATAATTTAAAATAAATGGTACCCATGAAGTGGTCACAAATTTCATAAAGAAAGGGTAGATAATTGCTTTCCCATAATGCAGAATGATATATATGAATTGGTGGAGCCTCAGGGGTCCAATTCCACCCCAAGTTAGGATATTGAAATTCAGTGCAGAAGACATCAAGGATGTAGGCTGATAGATAAAAATGTGGCTTCTTTGAGGTGGGTGCCTTTTGATAGTTTTGAATTTGTGTCTTAATTTCTGATGACATGATGGATGCCCAGGGAAAGGATTCACCTATTGTTAACACATGATGGTCTATGGGAGCCCATTTAGCCTTGAAAATTGAACAATTGGGGAGACCAAAAAGCATGCAAAGCATGGCTGGGAATAAAGAGTAAGGTTCCTTGAACCAAATAATAGGATAGCGATCATCCACCTTGGGCATGAAACTATTAGGTTTCATCATCCAACATTTCATCATCTCGTCAAAATTATTTCTAGTCTTGGAGGATTGAATAAAGTCAGAACTCAGGGTTTGTATAGTTGGCTTGAGAGCGAAAGCTTTGATAAAATCCTCCGGGCGAAAGGTAGTCAATTGCGAACCTGCGCAATCATTGAATGACCGGTCTTTGGTATTGGCATTTTCAACAATCCATTTTACAGAGTCTGTATAAGGTAAGATGGAAGGGTGAGTAGCAATGGCATGAATTTGGGAAGCCCTAATTTTTTCATAGGCTAGTTGGTCTTGTTTGATGCCTCAAAGGTCATGGTTGTCAAAGATTGAATAAATTTTTTCCCAGTCCATTTGATAATCCTCAGTCACCCTCTCATTGGTGTCTGAGAAAATGCCGAAATTGGGATCCTTGGTCAGTGAATCGCTATATAGTGCCTTGGATCAGGTAGTTCGAGACATTCTGATGAAGGTTTCGGGAAATTCTGATAAATAAACAAATGAGAGTCAAAATCAACCCATAAACAGTAAAATCATGAAAAGAAGATGCAAAATTCACGATAAACCAACCTGATTTTAGATGAAAACCGTACAGGTGACCTTGGTAAAAAATCCACAGTAAAATCCACGTAGGAGCATAAAAACCGATAGTAAAAATGATAGTGAAAAATTAGAAAGAATAGTTTATTTTAGGTTTTTTCGACCGGATGAGATCTGGATCGTAGACCTAGGAAGAAACGAACGACCGAGATTACTCCTACGGGATGCAGGTTTTGGGGTCAAGTTTCAAAATCTTACTTTTTTCAACGTTCCCGAAATATGCAATCCAAAAATGCGGGTTACAGGTTTCAGGTTCTCGAAACTTTACCAAATAAGCAATCAATAATCCACACTGTCCATGAACACTGTTTAATTTTTGCAGTCAATAATCCACATTGTTTATGAACACTATTTAATTTTTGCAATCAATAATCCATACATTGATCTACAGTTTGGATTTGTCTTTACTAATGATCTGTGTGTCTTTTATGTTTGAAGTGAATTTATTTAATTAAAACATTTATCTATTTTTGCAAATGATTAACATAAATTGATAAATTCATGCTAATTTTTCAATTAGCATTTCCAACTACAAGGTAATCTTGCATGTGCCTAATCCTTAAAACTACTATTAGTGAATTTTCATTTCATGACTGTGTTGTGGTTAAACCAACATTAGTAACCTCGCTATACTCAGTGTGCCAAATCAAATATGCCACGTGTCTCAATAAGATCGTTCCACGTGTCACCCTAGGATAGCAGATATCAACATTTTAACAACAAAATTTATACAATTTTTGCTTTAAAGACTTTGCTGGCAAGTAGAAATATTCTCAGAGAAAGAGCGACCGCTCATTCTCCAAGGTTTTCTATGGTTACAATTTCCTCCTAAATGAAGGGTCAGCCGACCCTTCTTATTCGCAATATTCGTTTCATAATAGTTTGACACTGCAAGAAGGGTCGGTTGATCCTTATTGCATTCTCCATTATGGATATAGCTGAATTTTTGGATAAAGGTTTTCACAATTAACTATGAAAATAAGGGGCAGCCGATCCTTGTTTTCATAAAATGGAAGTCGGGACAAACCATTTTTATATGATATAACTTCCAAGGTGTTCTATTTTTACAATTCCCTCGTAATTGAAGGGTCGGCCGACCCTTCTTATTCCCAATATTATTTTCACAATAGTTCGACACTGCAAGAAGGGTCGGTTGACCCTTCTTATTCCCAATATTATTTCCATAATATTTCGACACTGCAAGAAGGGTTGGTCGATCCTTCTTGTGTTCTCCATTATCCATATAGCTGAATTGCTGGATAATTTTTTTCACAATTAACTACGAAAAGAAGGGGCAGCCGATCCTTCTTGTCAGAAAACGGAAGTCGGGACAAACAATTTTATATGTTATAACTTCCAAGGTGTTCTATTTTTACAATTCCCTCGAAATTGAATGCTCGGAAAACCCTTCTTATTCCCAATATTGTTTTCATATTAGTTCGACACTGCAAGAAGGGTCGGTCGATCCTTCTTGTGTTGTCCATTATGGATATAGTTGAATTGTTGGATAGAGGTTTTCACAATTAACTACGAAAAGAAGGGGCGGCCGATCCTTCTTGTCGAAAAACAAGGATCGAAGATAAAAGTCGTCAGAAACCATTTTTATATGTTATAACTTACAAGGTGTTCTATTTTTACAATTCCCTTGCAATTGAAGGGTCGATCGCCCCATCTTATTCCCAATATTATTTTTATAATAGTTAGACACTCTCAAAAGGGTCGATCGACCCTTCTTATTCCCAATATTATTTTCATATTAGTTCGAAACTGCAAGAAGGGTCGCTCGATCCTTCTTGTGTTATCCATTATGGATATAGCTGAATTGCTGGATAAATGTTTTCACAACTAACTACGAAAAGAAGGGGCGACCGATCATTCTTGTCAGAAAACGAAAGTTGGGACAACCATTTTTATAACTTTTCGCCTTAAATTTTGAACATTTACAAATGCAAATTGCAATTTTCAAATAAAAAATTCAATTTTCTGATTTGAAATCCACACATTTCAAATTAGAAATTGCATTTTTTAATTTTAAATTCACAGTTTCCAAATGAAAATTGTCATTTTTTAATTTGAAATTCACCATTTTCAAATCAAATTTTGCATTTTTTTATTTGAAATTCACACTTTTCAAATCAAAATTTGCATTTTTTGATTTGAAATTCACACTTTCTAAATTGAAATTCATAGTTCTTTAACAAAAACCTGCAATTTTAAGGTTCATAGGTAGTCAAAAAACACACTATCTGAATTGAAAAACATACTTTTCAAAGACAATATTGCCACTTTTAGAACCTGTTTTTGCACTTTAGAAAGGTTGATATTGACACTTTCAAAGGCTAAAGTTGCTCAACGTTTTAGATTGTCCTTGTCAGTCACTGAACGTTGGCTGCATCTTTTATTCAGACAGATGCAGGCTCGTTTGAAGGGATGGTAGTGGAGCTGCCGCATTTAATACTCTGCAGCTCAATGCTTAGCTTTCACCGTCTACACCTCTATCAACCATCATGACAGTATTATTTGGACAGATGCAGGCTAGTTTGAAGGGATGATAGTGGAGGATGACAAGAGGCAGGGGTCAGCCAGACGCCCTGTAACGTCATGCCTCCAATAAATTACACCCTCAATCATTATGCTGATGCCGGTTTACACAATTCGTTTCTATCATTGCTTCCTTACGCATAACTGCCTCTGTGCTGAAGGCAGTAATTCTCGTTGTATCGCGCTGCCGAGCAAGTACTGCAAATTGATTTTCAATTGTACGAGATGGCCTTTTACATGGATTTTGAGTCATTCAATCTATACAAAGCCATTAATGGCAATCCTCTCGTATGTGTGTGCTTTTGTGAAAATATCTGGGAGTCAAGTCGGCTCTTCTCCTTGCTTTCCATAGAAATTCCTATAAATATTTTCAATGGAGTAGGCGACCTCCAATCGAGAGACCTGCAATTTAAAGTTTGGCTGAACTTCTGGGTAGATTTTTGGTGGTTCAGTTTTTTTAATTGGTATATCATGGCTGCCTGTATGAGGGCGTGTAGACGCAGGGGATCCAGCAGGGGTGTAGGGTCTTCACGACTTGGGGGGGAAAGTTTCTCTTAGGGAGAAGGCTTGTCTCAACAACACACCATGGGGATGGAAGAGTCTGCCTCGCAGACCTTCAATTGGGGGGCTCTGTATCTAGCAGAGACGCCTGCTCCGATAGAGGCACAGATAGCACACCGTGAATTATCCCTTCTCCGGGAATATGAAGCGGAAATTAATCTCCAACCCCTACTGGGCCGTGAGGATCTTGTCCACTCAATAATTCAAGCGAGGAAACCACTGGCTCACGGCCTCCATGAAGCCCTCCAAATTATAAAAGGTGGCCAACAAACTCATTCGGCCAGTGTTCGCTTGCTCAAGTCTGCTATGAAAGATTACATGGATACCTCGAGGGACTTCCCTCATGAAGAACTAGTTTCCCCACAGGGGGAGCACCCTGCTTCCTGATTGGTCTTCCCAGTCTGTGTTCGTGCCGATCTTGCTGGTCAACGTCCGGCTCGCTGTTTTTTTTTGTGGATTTTTCACTGGTGGCTCACTGTTTTTTCTGTGTATTTTTCCATGTATTTGAAAGTTCAGTCTCGGTGTAGACTCTAGATGTTAGCGTGGTTTTGTTGTGGGGGTTGTTCGGTCAATATTCAATTGTTAGAATCGGTCAATATGGACCATTGAATAGCATATAAATAGAAGTGAACTGTAATCCTAAGGGCATATTAGAAGAGAGAGAGATAGTGGAGAAATCCTATTTTTGGTCTAATTTGGATGTGCAACATTATGTTTTGACTGTTCCTACGAGGGGTTTACCACAGAGTTTAATGAATGCATGAAGATGTCTGATTATTGTTCTAATTCTGTCTCTGTCTCTGTCTCTGTGTGGTGGTGAATGTTTCGTTATGTTTATTATGTTGTGGATTGAATGATAATGGTTCATGCGATTAAGTAGAATGAATATGTTATTGTGAATGTTTACTTTATGTTGAATCTACGAATTGCTTACATAATATGCGAATGATTAGTAAATAGTATGCTGTCAAGTTGATGATATCTGGTTAACTTTCTATGATAAGAGATTTGTGGGTAAAGCATATTTTCAACGCCACTGTGGAAACTTGGTTCCTACAGTACCCTCCGCAGGTGTTGCTGGGAAGGGTAACTCCTTTCCAGGCCGGTGTATAAGGGATTTTTGGTGCTTGTTGATGATAGTGAGAACCCCTGTCGAGAAGAGTTGAGTCAACATGGGTTTTATCTGCAGCTAGCCTAGTTGTATGCTCCTCAGTTTGATCTACTCTGGTTTTTTGACCATACTCAGTATGGCACGAGCTGCTGGGCGCTCGTTTGTAATTGTATTCAGTAATTGTGTCTTCCATTTTGATTCTTTCCAACTTGCTAGATGCACCAACATTTTTTTTTTAAATAGAAACATTTTACTTTTTAAAGAGAAACATTCTTTATTTTTCTTTTTTTTAAATAGAAACATTTTACTTTTTCTTTTTTCTTTTTTTAAATAGAAACATTTTAGTTTTTAAAGAGAAACAATATTTCCTTTTTGTTTTTTTTAAATAGAAACAATTTACTTTTTATTGCAATGGTGTAGATACAAAATCAGTGACAATTATATTCAACAATGATTCCATGTATAATTTCAAAAACAAGCAACACATGCATGCATTCCCAGACACACCATAAAGCTAATTAAAATTTAAGTAGGATACTGTGTTGGAAAAGGACATTCCCAGATGGCAATGAAGATAGTGATGCCATTAGTTGGAATGATTCTGACTGTGATTAACCAGACATAAACATTCTTTTTTTTTAAAATAGAAACAATATACTTTTGGGTTTGCTCAAAGTTCCAAATCAAATATGCCACGTGTCACAATATGATTGTTCCACGTGTAACCCTAGGATACCAGAAATAAAAATTTTAACAACAAAATTTATATAATTTTTGCTTTAAAGACTTTGCTGGCAAGTGAAAATATTCTCAGAGAAAGAGCGACCGCTCTTTTTCCAAGGTTTTCTATTGTTACAAGTGCCTCCTAAATGAAGGGTCGGTCGACCCTTCTTATTCCCAATATTTGTTTCATAATAGTTCGACACTGCAAGAAGGGTTGGCCGATCCTTCTTGTATTCTCCGTTATGGCTATAGTTGAATTGTTGGATAAATATTTTCACAATTAACTACGAAAGGAGGGGCGACCGATCCTTCTTGTCGAAAAATGGAAGTCGGGACAAACAGTTTTTATAGGTTATAACTTTTCACCTTAAAACTTTGAACATTTAGAAATGGAAATTTCAATTTACAAATAAAAAATTCCCTGTATTATTTTCATAATATTTTGACACTGCAAGAAGGGTCGGTCGACCCTTCTTATTACCAATATTCTTTTCATAATATTTCGACACTGTAAGAAGGGTTGGTCGATCTTTTTTGTGTTCTCCATTATGGATATAACTAAATTGTTGGATAAAGGTTTTCACAGTTAACTACGAAAAGAAGGGGCGGCTGATCCTTCTTCTCGAGAAACCGAAGTCGGGACAAACTATTTTTATATGTTCGACCGACCCTGGTTATTCCTAGTATTGTTTTCATAATATTTGAACACTGCAAGAAGGGTCGATCGATCCTTGTTTTGTTCTCCATTAATATTGGGCATTGGTCATAAATGAATCCAATATCAATTTTAGCATAAAATTGGTGAATACTTAGATGTGGTAAACCAGAGCATAAACATATGAATTCTGATTTAATATTACTTTCATCCAAGCATGAAGAATAACACAATGGAAAATATCTATTGGAAATAACAATTAACAGAGAAAGGAAGGAAATTTACAGACACACATAATTTACTGCAAATAACAATTAACAAAGAAAAGAAGGAAATTTACAGACTGTCATTGCGGGAAATAAAAATTAACAGAGAAAGGAAGGAAATTTACAAACTGTTATTACTGAATAGTTTTTCATCAGTGGTACAATTATATTCAACACATTCCATGTATAATTTCAAAAGCAAGCAACTCATGCATGCCTTCCCAGACAAACTATAATGCTAACTACAATTTAACATTGATCGACATGACGGTTTGACATGTTCTCTGAAGTGGTCAAACGGAGGACCTAGTCAGGCGTCCGACCTAAGATCCTCCGACATCTCCCCCACGAACAATCTGTTTCTTCATCCCGAAGAAATTAGAAAATAATTGGAGTTGAATGAACAGAACGTTGTTGAATATGAAAGCACAGTCCTTCTACCTTGTACTTGGCGCAAAGAAGAAGTTGACAGCATGGTATGGTACTAAAACAACATTCGGCGACTGTTGAAATTGTTGACGACCGCATGTGACGACGGATCCATCCCATCTTTACATCCATCTATCGCAGATCTATCTCACCGGTCACGATTTCAGGTCGAATTATTGTGCATCGTCACATGTATTGTTCCATAGTTGCATATTCTTGTTGGATTTCAGTGATTATAAGTTTTGTGGGCGAATTCAGATCCTTTGTTAGAAAATGACAGCTCCATTCCATCCATATATCCATCAATGGAAGACCTGCCAATCTCTTCCGGTCATGTTGTCAGATGCCTAACATTCCAAGATCAACATTTCTGTGTACAAATGATGGTTCTTAACAGAGATGAAATGGGTTACTTCACAACTACGTTAAGCTTTTCATTTAATTATTTCCCGTAGTTGAGTATAAGTTTTTCCCGCGAACCTTATGATTCCATCCCCTCCTCGTTGCATACCTGGGAACATAATGACAAATCCATGCATACCTAGGAACATAATGACAAATCCAGTTATTGAAAGAAGAGTGACGGACGAAAACGTGATTGGTTCCAAGGAACATAATGACAAATCCATGTATTGGGACTTGGCTCGAAATGCCCATATATCAACTACGGGCAATAAAATAAACGAAAAGCTTAACGTAATTGTGAATCAACCCATTGCATCTCTGTTAGGAACCATCATTTGTACACATAAATGCTCATCTTGGAATGTTAGGCATCTGACAACATGACCGGAAGAGATTGGTAGGTTTGCCATTGATGGATATATGGATGAAATGGAGCCGTCGTTTTCTAACAGAGGTCCGACATGAATTCACCCACAAAACTTATAATCACTGACATCCAGCAAGAATATGCAACTGTGAAACAATAATGACAAATACGGGAAATAATTAAATGAAATGCTCCATCGCTCACGGGAAAAAGTTATAATCAACTACCTGCAATAAGAACAATACATGTGACGACGTGCAATAATTCGACCTGACAATGTGATCGGTGAGATAGATCTGCGATAGATGGATGTAAGGATGGGATGAAGCCATCGTCACATGCGGTCGTCAACAGTTGCAGCAGTTGTCGAGATAGATAGTTAAACGAAATGCTCCATCGTTCGTGGGAAAACGTTATAATCAACTATGGGCAATAATTAAACGAAAAGGTTCATGGGAAAACTTATAATCAACTACAGGAAATAATTAAATGAAAAGGTTCGTGGTAAAAACTCATATATCATGAGGAGAACTGGGGAGCGATCATAAGACTCAAGCATTCTAAAAAAACAACAGAGGAAGTAAAAGAAAATTCCATGGCTTCACGGACGATTTCAGTTTGTTGTGATATGGGGCATGGTTAGCCTATATATAGTGAGTGGCCACTGTATTGATGGATTAAAAATAAATTTTTGGATTAATCGTACACGTATCACTCCAATCGATTCCTTGAAAATCCAACGGCCAACATGTGTGTTGCCAGTGCATTAAATGGCCTACAACAGGCTCCTACAGCAGGTTGAATAATATTCGTCGTAAGTTTCATCCTATGCGAATCAAGTATACCATATATCAAATTATGCAATTACTTTCGATGATTGTTTTCAAGAAACAAAATTGTTTATGTGAATAAAGTATACCATATATTAACCCTGGATGCGGGCGTCACCATTATACAAGGGGACACGTGTTGGACACGAGGTGGGAACGTGGGGGAGGAGCCTCGACCCAAGCGCCCGTAACATGGCACGCATGCCCCATGCAATATACCACCTCCCTTGCTTCCACTTGCCTTCCCTCACATGTGCGGCTTTATGGCTCCTTCTCGATTATTCGCTCGTAAGTCCCTTCACCGGATAGCTGGTTGCAACTCTGGTACCTTGGCCCTCTACGCATTCAAAGTAGCCCTCACCTTGGGGCAGCTCCATGTCTACTAGGGAGATGCCCCATTCTCTCTGCTCTGTCTACTAGGGAGCTGCCCCATTCTCTCTGCTTTGTCTATTGGGGAGTTTCCCCATTCTCGAGGAATAATGGGGAAGCTCAACTATTATTAGTTTAAAACTGATTTGGAGTGTATCAGTTTTAAAATTCGTTAAGGAACTTCTACTCAGCAACTCAACCATAAATTCCTCACACCATCTTCATCTCCAACTACTTCTCATTTCTCCACAAATTGCAAGCTATACTTCTCATTTGGACCCCGGTCATATAACATCCTCGTTGCTGGTTCAGAAAACGCAGGAGCTTAAAACAGTCCCCAAACGTTAAATGGTACCATTAATTTCCTTAATATTCGTTTAAACAATCTTTAAACTAGTTTTAAAAATCAAATATGCCACGTGTCACAATATAAGTGTTCCACGTGTCGCAAAATTTATAGAAGTTTTGCTTTAAAGACTTTGCTGGCAAGTAGAAATATTCTCAGAGAAAGAGCGACCGCTCTTTCTCCAAGGTGTTCTATTGCTACAATTCCCTCCTAAATGAAGGGTTGACCGACACTTCTTATTCCTAATATTCTTTTCATAATAGTTCGACATTGCAAGAAGGGTCGGTCAATCCTTCTTGTATTATCCATTATGGCTATAGTTGAATTGATGGATAAATGGTTTGACAATTAACTACGAAAAGAAGGGGCAACCAATCCTTCTTGTCATAAAATGGAAGTTGGGACAAACCATTTTTATATGATGTAACTTCCGAGGTGTTCTATTTTTACAATTCCCTTGTAATTGAAGGGTCGGTCGACCTTTCTTATTCCCCATATTATTTTCATAATAGTTTGACACTAAAATAAGGGTCAACCGACCCTTCTTATTATCAATATTCTTTTCATAATATTTCGACACTGCAAGAAGGGTCGGTCGATCGTTCTTGTGTTCTCCATTATGGATATAGCTGAATTCTTGGATAAAGGTTTTCACAATTAACTACGAAAAGAAGGGGTGGCCGATCCTTCTTGTCGAAAAACGGAAGTCGGGACAAACTATTTTTATATGTTATAAATTCCAAGGTGTTCTAGTTTAACAATTCCCTCGAAATTGAAGGGTCAACCGACCCTTCTTATTCCCAATATGATTTTCATAATAGCTCGACACTGCAAGAATGGATGGTCGATCCTTCTTGTATTCTCCATTATGGATATAGCTGAATTGCTGGATAAATGTTTTCACAATTAACTACGAAAAGAAGGGGCAGACGATCCTTCTTGTCGGAAAATAGAAGTCGGGACAAACCATTTTTATATGTTATAACTTAGCGGATTGACTTGTTATTGTAACAATGAATGGATATTTTAAACATTGAATTTTCACATTTACAAATGAAAATTGCAATTTTCAAATAAAAAATTGCAGTTTTTTTATTTGAAATTCACTTTTCAAATCCGAAATTGCATTTTTTGATTTTAAATTTACACTTTTCAAATCAAAATTGGCATTTTTTGATTTGAAATTCACACTTTTCAAATCAAAATTTGCATTTTTATATTTTAAATTCACACTTTTCAAATCAAAATTTGCATTTTTTGATTTGAAATTCACTTATTTTGAATTGAAATTCATAGTTTCATAACAAAAAAGTGCAATTTTAAGGTTCATAAGTAGTAAAAAAACACACCATCTGAATATAAAAACACACTTTTCAAATCCAATATTGCCACTTTCAGAACACGTTTTTGCACTTTAGAAATGTTGATATTGACACTTTCAAAGTCTAAATTCAGACTTTTTTAGTCCAAAATTTGCCAAATTTGTCCAAATTTAATGAAATTGGCGTTAAAATTGCATTTTATGAACAACAGAACAATTACAACTATTAAACAACTCAAAATCTATCTATTCTATGACCAAAGACTTATCATTTTGAGAATTAAAATATAATTATGTTATACGAATTTAAATTGCAAACTAGTTTTGAGCAAAGTGAAGCTTGCTCTATTATGAAAGAAGACTAATTATGAGCATTTGAAATTAAGTCTATTTAACTAAACTAAAACTTACTGTTCTATGTAAAAGAAACTACTTAATTGCATTTAGCTTGAAAACTAATTCGTATTGTAAATTAACTTTAATGAAATCAAAATGCAATTCTTTTCTAGGAAATGAAAACTATAGCAATGCAACTATCTATTGGATCCAATGTGCAAATGAGGTAAAAATGAATTCAAGTGCATAAGCAAGAATGAAATTCAAACCCTAACCTACTCTACAAGCCACAACACTATTTGCACGAAATAAACTAATGCAAAGCAAATTACTATTGTACGAGGCAAATTTGATCACTACTATGAATTGACATACTATCTACAAAATAGAGTAAATGCCATCTACAAAATTCAATGAGACATTATTTATGAAATAAAAGGCTATCTAACAAATACCATCTACAAAATGCATAAAACAAAGATCTCTTTTCTTACTTAACAATCTATAATGAGCTCATATAACTTAACACATAGCACACATGAATGGAATGAAACGTTTATACAGCAAGACAAGATAGCAATGATTCGAACATCTACAGGGAAAGAAAATGTTCACGCACAACAATAAATAAATAATATACACACAACTACTTATCTGACACTACAAAAACAATGGATGCTTCACGCTTCCGCTGAGGGGCCCTCCCAGATAGCAGTGGAAACAACCTCACGAATTATTCAATCCCAGAATAGAAAAACGAAATTAACCTAGGAATAGAGCAGAACTTCCATTATAAAAATGCAGAGCAGAAATTACACCATATCTCAGCCCTATGGGGCTCTATTTATACATAAAAATGCCAGTGGGGAAGGATAGAGTTGAACCCCCTAAATTCCTGAGCTGTTACAACTAATTTCTAAATTTAGAAAACGGCCAACCATGTTTTGATGTTTTCTCGGAAAATCCGTTTTAAGGAACCACGAACTGCTCCCAAATGGCTTCGAATTTTGGAAACATTCTTCACGATGACCTAAATGGGCTTATTCCACACAAAACCTATGTGCCGGAATTTTCAATTTCACTTCCATTTTCCTGTAGATCCAGCCCGAAATTTTGCTGTTAGTTAAAACACGTTTTTGAGAGAAAATGAATGAAGGTCCGAATGGGCATATGAATGAGCCTCCAGATGACCTGTAACGGAAATTAGTTAATAAATTCGGATTTCTGGGCGGAATTTCTGCTGGGTTGTTTGTCGAATTGATGGTTGGGTGCTGAGTCGCTGATTGATGTGTTGGCTTCACATTGTAGTTGGATTGATGATTAGTGGATTGGGTTCTATCTATTTGCATCACCATTCGTTGAATGCCTCCTTCCTTCACATGAACCTGCATAAAAACAATCCGTTAAAAAACATGCGTGATTTAATAATTTGTAACGGCCTGCATATAATTCTAAAACAAAATATTAAATGGTAATGAAGTTTGTCTTAAAATAAGAATTGATATGGTGATGGGTTTTATGCATAGTCAAACGAAAAACCAAAGAAAATGATGTGGAGTGGTATGAATTAGTTTTAAGTTTAAAATGTCATTATATTGTGTCTTGTGAAAAATAATATGGTGACATTTAAATAATTTCCAAACGAACTTAACATTTCTTTTTGTCTTATTAAGTAACATGCAACATATTTAATTATCATATGTTTATATAGCAGGTAAAAAGTGGATTTAAATGATTATGTTTTAGTTTGAATTTGTTAATTTAAATTAATTAATCAAATTGGTTTTATTACTTAAATGATTCTAAGTGTTAGGATTCACAACCTATATTTTTAATTTTCATATGCAGATATACATGATGAACAATAACTATGAGACGAAGATAAACCAAGCTAGTGAACAGCCAAGAGGTATGTGAAAATACATTATCAAGCTTAGTGCAAAACTCAGTGCCAGATGGAGTATTAGAATGTTGATCATTTGCACAATATTGCGTTTAATACATTAAAAATAACACATAAGACTTACTTTACATTTACGAGATTTAATTAATAAAACAAAGTAAAAGATAGCCTAATCGAACATAGATTTATTAAATCATGGTAGATAAAATGAGAATTTAATGTAAATAACATCATTATAAAAGACAATTCCGGAGCCCAACAATATGTATAACCAAGAAGTGAAACTACAGCCTTGCTAGAAAAGAAAACACCATAATGCAATGTCCTTAGTAAATATCTGAGAATTCTGTTTGCTGCTTTCCAATGACCTTCATGAGGATTTTGTATAAACCTCGAAACCATGCTGACTGCAAAAGAGAGATAAGGCATGTTGTGTGTCAAATATATCAAACTCCCCATAAGTTGATGATACAATGTGGCATCAACAAGAGGAGTATCACAATCAACAATTAACTTTACACCGAACTGAAATGGCGTTGGAGAAAGATTATAATCATTCTTATGAAACTGAGCAAGTAAATCTGTAGCATACTTAGGTTGAGAAAGGAATGGACCATAAGCCGTATGCCAAATCTGTAGACCCAAAAATATAATGCAATATGCCTAAATTTGTCATTCTAAGTTCATGCTTAAGATTATTCTTCGTTTCCTGTGTAAATGTAAGCTAGCTCCCAGTAAGGGTAAGGTCATCCGGATAAAGTACCACATTGAGGACATCATTATCAAATTTATTAATGTACATATTTGGATAAGGGATACATTGCTTAAAACTATTCTTCAATTAATAAGTATCAAATTTTTCATACCAAGATCTACGTGCTTGTTTAAGACCATATAAATACTTGTTTAATTTGCATACCAAAATTGAAGTGTTAGTAGTAATAAAACTAGGTGGTTGTTGCATATAAATGTATTCACGAAGATCACCATTAAAAAAAGCAGTCTTTACATCCATTTGGTGCATTTCCCATTGATAATATGCATCGAGAGAAAGTATTACATCTTATTGTGTTCATTTTAGCAACTGGAGAAAAGGTTTCAGTATAGTCTACACCTTCTTATTGAGAAAAACCTTTTGCTACTAACCAAGATTTATGTTTTTCAAGCTGTCCTTCTATTGTAAAATTTGTTTTATATATCCACTTACATCCAACTACATTCTATCCAGGAGGAAGGGGAACAAGAACCCTAGTCTTGTTCTTCATTAACGAGTTATACTCAACAATCATTGCTTTCTCCCATTCATGTTTATCTTTAGCTTGAGCAGATGTAGAGGGATCATTTGTGTCCACTACTTTAGTAATGTGAGCCAAGTTAGATCTAGTCCATCGAGTATTGGAAGCAATACCAACCTCAAAACTTGCGGATTCAATATTTATCTAGGCCCAAATAAGAAGAGAAGTAGTGGTAGTAACCACTATAGTATCTTTGGAACATTCAAGTGGATCACTTCAAGAAGGAGGTGAGTTAGGATCAAGGGTAGGCATAGAAGTAGAGTAAGGGTTAACATATATAGGAGAAACATAGGAGGAAAGAATGTTCAAGGTAACATGAGGTTCAATAGAATGAGGAGGAGGAGAGACTCCATTGAATTGAACATATTGTCGTATTAGAACACCTTGGGTAGATGGATCAAACAACATGTACACTTTGGAATCCTTACAATAAACAATGAAAATACATTGTGAGACTTGGGCTCTAAATTTTCCATTTTTAATCCAGAATATGTGCCCAATATTCACTGCCAAATATCTTAAAGTTACTAATATTGGGTTTTATTCCATTCCATTTTTATTCAAGAGTAACTTGCAAAACTACTTTATAGGAACTCTATTTAAAATATAGTTAGCACAACAACAACTTCAGGCCCAAAACATTTATGCAATCCTTTAGAATAAAGCATACATCTAGCCATTTCAACCAAAGTCCTATTTTTCCTTTCAGCTACCCTGTTTTGTTGAGGTGTATAAGAAACCGTCTTTTGATGTTGAATTCCATGCTTAGATGAAAATGTGATAAATTCCCCTTTGGTGAATGTTGGAGCAGGATTTTGGACCAGTTTTGGAATTACGAGTAGCAAGTGGATCGCGCGACAAGTTGGATAAGGGATGAGAGCGCGCAAAAGAAGGACGCCATTAGGCATTGTTTTTCCACTTGTTATGGGCTATGACCCATTGTAAAATGTATAAATATGTAAGGGGTTTTGGGGTAGAAGACATGCATTTTGATAGGGTTTTTGCGTCAGAAGTATTGGTATGTCTAGAGACAACTTATGTATGGGATATTTTGGTTTTAAGATAGAGGTATGATGCGCAATGCGTAGGTTGTGTAAGAACTGTTTCAGATGAGAATAAAGAAGAATTGATGGATTGTGGATCTAATGGATATGTCTTCTGTTTTATATATGGCGCACGTATGTGATGTTATGTTTATGGTTATCCTGATGCTCTGAATGTAAATGTATCAATATGCTATCTGTTTATGCACATATAGATGGTTTTGATGAATATAAGATCTATTTATATGAATATGGTATATGTTTCCGTGCATATGTATGAGGGTTAAGTTAGAGGATATTCCTTCTATCTCTTCACACGACAGAAACTTGATTCCTGTAGTCCCCATAGATGCCTCAGGAGAGACTTCATCTGCTTGTAGGTGATGCTGAAAGGGCCAATATCTACGGGTTTTGTTGGTGAATTAATGTTGAATCCCGGGTATACCCACTACGTGCCAACAAATGGTTCCATTGCTAGTACTAGGATATAAGACTAAAGGGGATGTGGAGGCCGACTGAGAAAGAGATTGAATAGTGGCTAGAAATGAAGGAGTACAAATTCATTCGAGATTAGAATATGAACCCATGAATCAACCGATAGAAGTGATTAGAAAGGTACGCGTTTTCATATTTACATGCGATTTTCTTTGGTGAATTCTCGATAATTTCGATTGCGTGTTTAAAAAGGATAGACAAGAAAAATGGAACATTCCACCCAATTTTTATGAGGAATTGGATCCTTGACTTGATTCAACAAGTTAATACCGTAAGTAACGAGATCTCGCCCACAATTGATTTTTGGCTGGATAGTCTATTGGGGGGTTATGTTACGGAGTTTGCTATAAGTTGTACCCAATCATATAGTATTGTTGAAAGGAAATTCTTTAAAGGTATACGTGGAAGATATTTGAAAGCGTTGTCTACTTGGATCAAGGTGTTGTTGTGTGATAAGGGGGTTATGAGGTTGGAGTCTAATCACTAGGCGCCTTCATGTGCATATGGGGACTGACTAGGGGATGATTTGAGAGTATGGGAGGAATTCAAGAAAAAATAAACAAGGAGCAGATGGTTTGAGGATGTCGATTAAGGAATAAGGTGTGATAGAATAAGAGATTGGTGAGTTTCACAGTGGAAAAAGGTTTCGATATAGTAAGAAGAGGACTATGGCTGATAGAGAAGGGAAGCACAATGAGTTTGAGGAGAGAGACACTGGCACACCATTCTAGATCAAAGGGATAGCACACACATGAAGGAAGGAATAGGAACCTCATATAATTATGGTAGGAGAAGACCCATGACATTCCAGTAGCCCCACTCAAGTTATTCTCTGCGTCGAGCCCACGACCCCATTCGCATCTCCAAGATCTGAGGTAAGAATTGAATTTTTGTCACGAGCACTCGTAGTTAGTACAAGAAGTAAGGATAGCAGTAAAGCTATTTAGAGTAGTGTAAGTACTATGACAAAACAGACTCAGTTGATGACATTGGGAAAAAATACTATTCATTACACGATGGCAGGGGTAGACCTGACTTTGATAATTCCTATCTTCCATGGAGCAGGGACAAAAGATACATAAAAACATTGATTTGTTTTTGAAGACATCGAGAAAGTGAAGCAAGTCCAAGATGATAATACGGAGATTGCTCAACTGGAAACGACCTTTAGAGACCACATGCTACTCTGGTATATGAAGTATTAGTCTACATCAACAGCGAACCAACTAGAAACATTAGCAAACATCAGGTAAGATTTGCTGAAAGAATTACAGAAACTGAAGTTTGAGTTGAAATGTATTACGGAGCTAAAAGATATTAAGTAGTGGCAGAATGAATCATTGTAATATTTTGATAAAAAATTCAAGGTATTGATGGATCGAATCACCTTCCAAATTCCATACGAATAACATAAGGAATGGTTCGTTTCCGGATTGTTACCACATATATGTTGTCCGTTGACGCAATAGAATATTACATCGCAGTTAGATGCACTAGATATTTCCATGAAGTTGGAAGCATAATCGATAGGATAAAGTGGTGTAGGGATGGCTTATGTTCAGTTGATGACACCAGGAACAAATACTATGCAGTACACGATGGTGGGGGTAGACCTGACTTTGATAATTCATGTCTTCCATGGAGCGGAGACATAAGATACATACCAACATTTATTTGTTTGTAAATACATCAGGAAAGTGAAGCAAGTCCAAGATGATAATACGAATATTGCAAAACTGGAAACAACCTTCAGATACCACATGTTACTCCAGTATATGAAGTATTAGTCTACAACACCAGCGAACCAACTCAAAACATTTGCAGACATCAGGTAAGATCTGCTGAAATAATTCAACAAACTGAAGTTTGAGTCGCAGTGTATTACAGAGCTAAAAGGGATTAAGTAGTTGCAGAATGAATCATTGTGGGATTTTGATCAGACATTCAAGGTATTGATGGATCGAATCACCTTCTATATTCCATACGAATAACATAAGGAATGGTTCATTTCTAGATTGTTACCACATATACTTTGTCCATTGACGCAATAGAATATTACATTGCAGTCAGATGCACTCGATATTTCCATGAAGTTGGAAGCATACTCGATAGGATAAAGTGGTGTAGGGATGGCTTAGGTTCATGGAGGTAAGATGGAGGAACATGGAGGTAAGAGTTTTGTTTACACCAGTAGAAATTTAAATGACACATATCTTACTTTCCAATCATATGAGAAGCAACTTACATATCTTTTATTATCACATGATGCATTTAGTATGCATAGTGGGACTTGGAAGTTCCAATTGATTCAGTGGGGTGGAGCATATGGCATTTATGCTCAAGAGGAGTTTCTCTTCCTATTGGAAATATTCATAAAAATTCCAACAAGCACTTGGAAGTGTGTACTTCCAATTCGAGTGTGGGATCCTGACACCCTTGGAGTGATGGATTGTTCCTAATTTATGAGAAACATAGGCAGTGGGATCATGGAATTAGTTGGTTTTGCAGTTTAGTAGCTGGAAATAGAGAGCAAGACAAGCATATTTTGCAGGATTGTATCCATATGGAGCAGTGGTTTAGTTTCCTACATAGGAAACCATATGATGGACGGGATTACTTTTATCCTGCTTGGTAGTTTTGGAGTCTGCATAAGGCTCTTTGTGTTGAAAGTGGGTAGTGTAGAGGTGGGATTATGAGACACTTCCCACTTCTCAGATTCATTTGAGACCTTGGAATAATTCTTGGTCTCAACTATTCCAGCTGGAAATATTATGTAGCAGTATGTGGGGCATAGACACCTCGTAAGAGGAGTAAACTACAAAGGGTCAAGTACCTTCCTAAAATTGATCTCCACCTTAATCCTCATCATCAGATTCATATGGACGAATAAGTTCTGTAGAAGACATATCCTTGTGTCCAATGTGACTATTTGGGATTCACATGCATGAGCATTAGTTTGGCTAGTGCACTTATGGCTTCACCATCTTACATGAGCAGAGCATACACCAAGCAAATTGGTGAGCTTGTATTTTTTCCTTTTGATAACATTTTGGTTTATTGTGGGATGTTGGGAAAGAATTCTTTTGGTTTGGGAGCTATGTCAAATACTTGGGAAAAGTGGTCATTGCATATCCACTTGTTTAGACATGAATTGGGAAGGATTGAGGGATCATATCTTAATTCTATGGTTGAGCTTGGTAAAGTTGGTGCCTACATGAAGAGGATTCGATCCACCCTTGTTTGGATCAATTCCATATATGTAAGGAAGTGGGAGAATGGTGCACCATGTAGAGATTCCTTTTGGCTCAAAACACATGTGGCTGACCAAGTAAGGAAAGAAGCCTCCTGTTGGGATGAGAACTCCAACATAGTTTTCAAAGGGATGAAGAAAATGACGCATGATTATTCCATGATTTCCCCACCAGGTTTCTCTCCCCCATTTTTGCATAAAGGTGATGCTTCCCAAGGAAGCTTAGGAATGGTTTTGAGTTCGAATAGACACCCCATGAGGTTGCAGCCCCATCATAGACATTATTCAATCACAAACATGGAGGTGTTAGTCATCATGCATGCATTGTATAAATACATAAAGTGCTTAAGGGAAAACAAGTTTGAGATTGAAATTGACCATAATGGTTCAAGGCCAATCTTGACACATGAGGAGCTCAATGTATGGTATAAAAAATGGGTCGAATGTGAGTTATTGGGTGGATTGAAGCATGTGAAAAGGTGTAGCACAGTCAAATTCAATCTATATATTACTCAATTTTCCATGGAGTGTTTTCGAAAGCAGGTTCATTCATGATTTGATTGAGAGGATGAGCGATACAATTTTTTCAAAAGGGTTATCTATGATGGATATGAGATTCAAATGGTTTTTGAAGCATGCTTGTAGAATTTTGTGGAAAAATGTACAAGTGCTTCATCATCCATGATCTTCACTTGCTTGCGGACAAGCAAATTTTGGGAGGGGAGGACTAAAATGTCCCCATTTTTTATAGCACTAGGGAGCAACCACTAGGACATTAGATCCCCATGGGTCCTAGTGGAAAACTAAATAATTTAGTTATGGTATTAATTTTGAGTATGATTATTTTGAATAATTAAATTTGATCATGAAGAAATGATACCATTTATAGTTTTCAATATTTAATTATTAAATAATTGTTAAATGAGTTGCAAATGCTTAGGTGGCCTAGGAGGGCACATAACAGATTAGGTGGACCCAATGAGTTTCCTTTCAAAAAAAATATGGAAGAAAAGCAACAAAAATCAAGAAAACAACTAAAAAGATGGAAGGCAGCAGAAAAAAAAGAAAGAAAAAGAAAGCACAAAAAAGCAGAAAGCAACAAAAAACCAGGAAATCACAAAAAAGCAAAAAGTAACAGAAAAGAAGGAAAGCAACATAAAATCAAGGAAAAGCAAGAGTTTCCAAAAGCAGTAAAATCATACTAAATCAAGAAAGGCAAGAAAGCAAGGAAACTTTCGAACACTTTTTTGCATTCATGGATGATATCAATCGCAAATCTGTCGACGTTGATTATGGTGCATGACTTGGAATGGACATCAAATGAGGCATGAAACATAAGGAAATATCTTAGAGAATCGACCTCAATATCTCTTTCATGAAGCTCAAACACTCAACCACTCGATCTAGTCCATCGAAGCTTACCTTTCTTTTGTAAAAAATATAAAAATTGTAACATTATATTTTCAGGAAGAAAAAATATATTTAATATAAGTTAAAACACTTCAATCATGTTTCAAAAAATTTCTATTAAATGTGTAATATAGATAAAGTGCATTACCATAATGGCATAATGTTATAAAAATTTATTATGTAATTATATAAATAGTACATAATACACATTAATGTTGAAATTATGATAAGTCATCCATTTTCACAAAGAGTATGACTTTTTTTCCAAAAAAGGATCATTACTTATATTCATAAAAGAGACCAAATTTACATTTTGTATATGCACATGTGCATTCTATACTAACCAATGGATAAATCCTTCAAAACTAAAATTTCCTCAACAACATAAATGATCTCTAATCTAGCCACCTATCGAAATGAAATATTGATCATCCAATTCCAAGATATTAGAATTCCTCGTAGAATGAAATCAAAATACATTCATACATAACGAGGCTACAACCCCTTCTCCGAATCTCATATTATTGTTAAAAAAGAGGACACAAAATAACAACGAAAGGAGTCTAGTCTTAATGAATTAGTCTTATGTTATTACAACTTTACAAATATCATAAACATAGCTAAAACCACAAATGTAAACCCAACAATGAGCAATTAATTTAAAAACCAAATCTGAAAGATTCCTAAACAATGATATCTTTGGACTCCAACAATATCCATTACTCAACTTCCACATGGAGCCCTTATTTTGATAAGGAGTGAACCTCCATGCGAAGTTCTATGTATATATTGGCTACGGTGGTAGAGGTGTTAATAGTGAAGCCTCACCTTATGTTCGATGGAATGATGTTGTTGTTATATTTTGATTTTTGGTTTTGTCATGCGCCTTAGGTTTTATTGAATATTATATTTTTTTTCCACGGAAAAAAGAGCATAATTTGTTTATTAAAGAAAACACATTTTACATGGCCTAAAGGCCTCTTTATAATATATGCTTTGAGGAATTATACTGCATCCTTATAACATTTGGACATAGTTAGGTACTCATATAGAGTTCATTACATATTCTATAGAAAAAAAAATTCTTTTGATGTGTATTTGGTTCATCCCATGCAAAATATAATAGCTACAATCAGAAAAAGTGGACAGTATTTTTGGATGGTAGACTGTCTCAAAATGATAGAGGTCCCATATTGTCCTTCATAATGGTATAATTGTTGCATTCCCATTTTTTCCACTGAATCAATCCTAAAAGTAAGCCAGTTTTGGATAAGAGATCATCTAATCTATTCCTGATCATGTGGACATGTTGGAAAGAGATAAAATGGAAGTGTGATGCAATCCTGTCCACCTCCTCGAAAGTAGCTTCAAGAGTGATGTTCTTTGGCCTCCATATCTGTTTGATCCAATTAATCATGAGCAGGGGATCACCATATACCTGAATGCATCTGATACCCAAAGATCCAGCTAAAAGTAGGGTGTATTTTATGGCCAATAGTTATGCACGATTGTTGGTTCAAGATCCATATCTAGCAACAAATTTAATCCAATGGCGATTAGAAAAATAGATAATACCCCCCATGCCACTCACCTGTGGGTCACCTTGGGTTGCTCCATCAAAGAAGCACCAAGGGAATGAGACATCCACCTCTTCAATTGGTATAGAGCGTGGGAGAGGGTCTAGAGCTTGTCGTGGCAGGCAATCAAGGATGGCCAAACACTTCGATGCATAGACCATCGAGGGAATGTGTTTATTTCGAAAAGTGGCCAAGTTCTGGGCATTCCATGCAGACCACATAAAAATAATGTTTAAGGCCAATCGGTCAGTAGCAGCATGGTCCTCTATTAAATTTCCAAAGGCCTTCAAAAGATTGTTTCCAGCCCATAAAAAGAAGATTTCTGTAAACATAGATAATGCTTTCCAAATCCGTTGGATATAAGAGCATGCGATGAGCAAGTGACCTATAGTCTCGTCACTACACGTACGGAGTGGGCATCAACCAGGTCCTTCATAAATATTACTCTAGAGAAAATTCCAGAAAGGAATACGATACATGAGAGCCAAACATACGAATAAACACATTTTTAGTGGGCATGCCATGTCCCAAACGACCTTAACCCACCATTCAGGTTCCATTCTGTCGTGTCCATAACATAGATCCTTGTAACTAGTCTTTGGGGTATATCTTCCCTCATTCTTATTCACCATCCATATAATGTCATTAGGTCTATTGACCAAGCGGATAGAATTGGTGTGAAGATTCATTATATAAGATTCCCAATTAAATTTATCTCTGTCATGGAAGCCAATATTGTCTACATCAAACCATCCTTGTCTAAATAATGAATATTGGGTCGGATCCTGTACCTGTGCCAATTAGAAGAACCCTCTTTCCTGTCGGTGATCAATAATATGTGGATGAAGTCTATAATCATCAGAGCAGTTAGTCCATGGATCAATACCGATGTGTACCGATTCTCCATTCCCAATGCACAAGCATAAGCCATTTTCCACTAATTCAAATGCATGTAGGGCCATTCTCTAGGTGTTTGAGATATTCCAGTAGCTGAATGATCAACTCCATAACCAATCCTTAATAAACAAGGGTGAGATATACTTACATCGTATGATAGACGTCCATATATTATTACACTTGAGAAGACGCCATAAATTCTTGGTTGCGCGGGCTTTAGAAAAGCACCCGAGGTGCTTAATATCCCATCCACCCCACGATTTAGGTAGCGTGAGTTTGTACCAAGCAATTCAATGAAATGTGGATGAACCATCATATTTCTTCCATAAGAAACTGCTGCAAATTTTCTGGATAGAATTGATAGTGCCAGTCGGTATGTGGGAGAGAGTCATCCAATAGACCGACATCGCCCCCATGATAGAATTGATGAGGACCAGTCTGCCACCTTTAGATTACCAATAATTGCACCAGAGTTGGACTTTCCTTTCCACCCTACTAACCATCCAAGACCAATATTTGATACAATAATCGATTAGTTTCATGAGGAATCCCAAATATGGTAGACCCAGATCTGCATTAGTATCTGGAAAAGGAAAAATACCATGTACCCAGGTGGCATGCTTCACATCCAAGTTCATAGTAGATAAGGAAGATTTAGAATAATTAATGGTCATACCTATAGCTTGTACAAATCCATCGAGTATCTTTTTAATGGATAAAATTTCTCTATGTGATCCATCTGCAAAAATCAATATGTCATCTATGAACAAAAGATGCGTCACATTGATGCTGACCAAAAATTTAAATTCGATAAAGGATACCGATGATTTTTCATGGAGAAATGCTCGACTTAGACCTTCCACAACAAGAAGGAATAAATGGGGGGCCAACGGGAAGCCTTGGCGGAGTCCCCTATCAGGCTTGAAAAACCAGAGGCCAAAGCATTGAAAAGAATAGCAAATGAAACCGATTGAATGATTGACATAATCCAATTAACAGTCATCAAATGAAAACTCATCTGGAGAAGAATGAGCCTTAGGTAGGTCCAATTAACTTGGTCATATGTGGGGCGGAGATCGATTTTGAGAGTGACTGTGGAAGATTTTTTTATTTTCGCAGAGTGGAGAACTTCCTGGGTAGTGCCAATCACATCATGGATTAATATCCCTTTGAGAAAATCATGTTGTTCCTGTGAGATTCCATTTGAAAAAATGCCTCAGATTATATTATGAATAACCCTTGCAATCAATTTATAAATGCAGTTGTAGAGTGAAATCAGGCGGTAGTCCCTGAAAGTTTCACCTTTATCTTTCTTGGGTATCAAGGCGATAAAGTCATGTTGAATGCAACAAGAATCCTCCCACTAATATGTGATTCCTCAATAACTTCCAATATGTCAAGCTTGAACATGTCCATGAATTCCTCGTAGAATTCAATGTCCCAGCCGTCTAGGCCAGGGCTTTTCTCATGCTACATAGTCTGGATCGTTTGTCCGAGTTCCTTGATTGACATGGGTAATTGGAGGCTATGAGCCTGATCATCATTGACCATGTTCGGTTATTCCTCAGTAAAACCTATTATATGTAGAATAGACATTTGATTATCCCGTTTGTATACATTCTTGAAGAGGTTGACCGCAAGATTAGATAGAGCTTGAAAACCCGAGACCTTAGAGCCCGTCTCATCCCATAATTCCCATATAGAGTTGGATTTTTTTTGGTGCTGAATATGCTTCTGAAAAAAATTGGTATTGTCTTCTCCCTTTTGAATCCATAGATCCCAGCTTTTTAATTTGGTCGAGGCTTCTTCTTCAACTGGAATCTCCTTTTTCCTACTCTCCATTGAGTAGATATCCTGTTTTTGTCCTTCTATGGGGTAACCAGCCAGAGATAATTCATAAAAATCCTCCAATCTTTCTTTAATATCCCTAAGTTCAGCTAAGATGGCTCGAATTTTTTTCTTAATCCATGGAATATCCAAGGCCTTAAGATTTTTGAGATTATTATTGAATTGCACAGCAATAGAAATGCCATTACCTCTATCATACGGATTCCATTCCTTGACCACCATACCTTTAAAGTTCTGGTCCTTGAGTCATCGCAACTCAAACTTAAATAGACTCTGGGATTTCTGGTCGCTTGAGATAAATCAAGTAGGATGGGGTGATGATCAGAACCACCACCAACCCCAACCCATTGTTGAACTAAAGAAGCTGATCGAAGAGTACCTTCATTAAGGAGGAAGCGGTCAAGAAATTTTGTTGTATGACCATCACCAGACCTAATATTTTTCCAAGTAGGTATGATATGTATCGACGTAATATTAATTAATGCATGAGTTGAGAGCAAATTACTGAAAATCCCATCTTGGTAAGAGACTTTTCAAAACTGCTATAATCTGTTCTCCTGTAGCCATACTCTCTTGAATCAATAGGACTTGTAGACGATAAACCTCTATCATCCACCTAAGGGCTAATTTTTTGGAGGGTCTCCCTAATCCTTGAATGTTTATGGAGAGGACTAGCATTAAGGAAACCCTAGCTTGGGTTGACTTGCTCTAAGCGACCCATAGATGCACTTTTGTCGGCCAACACTGATCTCCACAAGAACCTGTTCTCGAGCCAAGTCCATAACATATCTCCTTCCTCAAAGCTGAGGAGAAGATAAAGTGAGACCATGAATAGGGCCCAAGCCTCGCCCGGGATGTTTCGTTTTCCTAGTCTTGGACCTCAGGTTATAACCACATTCACGAGAGAAAATGAAGGTCAATAGGATCCTCCTCAGGGATGGAGTAACAACAGAGTTTGATACTTGGTTGGTCCTATGAGAGTCAGGAGAAGGTACAACGGGGTCCGAGGAGAATAAGGGTGTTGGTGAGGGAGGATGTGGAATCGTATCTAGTGCTAGGGGGAAGGTAGAGTGCATAGAGGAATGTTGGAAATATCATAATTAATGAGCTGATAGAGTATCAGATATGCGTCGGCTCTGTCAAACCCCAGTCGGTCATTTTGTCAGTCTGCAATGTCTGATAGTCAGTCAGTTTGCATCCAATCTCAGTAACGACAAGTTAGTATTTAACTAGCCATTCTTGTATTCGGCAAGATCAAATTTCTTAGGTAGAAATTAATTGCAGAGTTTATTGCAACCCTGTAACTTCAAGGAGAAGCTAAACCTAAGTTTTTGTATAAATAGATATCTCCCGCAGAAGATTAAGTAGAGATGAAGAGATAGGGATAAGAGTGAAGAATAAGAAGTGAAAATCCGTGAAGTAATTCAAGAGCCCAAGCTCTGTGTAAATGGTGAAAGATTGAAGTTAATATCATCTCTCTGTAAGTGCACAAAGTTACTCTGTTTTACTGAGTAATATATATAAGTTTATAGTTTCGCATATTCATTCTCAAGAATGTTAAATGTTGTGTCGCGCACATCTTCTCCATATTTAGTTATGTGAATGTTGTTTACATTTACGCGCAGTAAATCAAATCAAGAATTCCCAAGTATTTCACAATGGTGAATGCCCTAGTTTAACGCGCAGTAACTTCTACATATATTTCAATTCTTATGTTTTAGCATAAAGTTCATTTATACAAAGTTTATTTAAGTTTGAGTTGTGCGCACTTAAATAGGTATACAAAGTTAACCGCGCAATTAACCTTTGTAAAAATGAAAAGTGTGTGAAAAAGTGATTTGTATAAAGTGCACAAAGTCAAGTTCCGCAAAGTTAGAGTAGCGCACATTTATGCAAAGTAAAGTATTGCGCAAAGTTAAGAGTTGTGCATTTGCGCAAAGTTCCTTTGCGCAGTAAGAAAGTGGAATCGTGCAGTTAATCTGGGCGCAGTAAAAGGTTGAATCGCACAGTTAATTTGTGCGCAGTAAAAGGGTGAAGGTGAATAGCGCATGTAATCTCCGCGCGATCATCTTGTGAAGTAAGTGTTTTATAAAAAGTGGAATAAAATATAAAGCAAAGTATTTGCTAGGACATACGCAGTCCCATGGTAAAAGAAAAAGAAATATTCATGTATCGTGTAGTGAATTTTTAATTGACTGCGCGTGCCCCTTTTCCCTTCATCTGGTATCAGAGCCTGGTTGCGGAAAGTAGAATTTGTATTTACATAAGGGAAAAGTGATTAAGTATGGCTTCCACTTCGGGCAATATGCAAACCCCAATATTTTTGTGGTAAAAATTATGAATATTGGTCTCTAACAATGAAGGCTTTGTTTAGAGGTCAAGATGTATGGGACATAGTCCAGAATGGTTATGCAGAACTAGCAAATGCAACAGCATACAACAATCTATCACAAGCTGAGAAGGATGTCTTGAGGGAACAGAGGAAGAAATATGGAAAGGCTTTGTTCCACATACATCAAGCAACACATGAGTCCATACTCCCAAGAGTAGCAGCAGCGTAGTCAACAAAGGAAGCGTGGGACACACTGGAAACTGCCGATTAAGGTTTGGACAAGGTAAAGACTGCTAAAATTCAGATTCTGAGAAGAGATTTTGAATCTCTGACAATGAAAAACATAGAGTCAGTAGACTCATTTTATACTCGTGTTATTGGTCTGGTTAATCAAATAAAGTCTCATGGAGAAACTCTAACTGATCAAAGAGTTGTTGAAAAGGTTCTTAGAGTTCTGCCAAAGATATTTGAATCTTTGGTTGTAACCTTGGAGGAAAACAAAGATCTGTCCACATTTACCATTGATGAGTTGCAAGCCTCATTGCTCAATCATGAACATAGAATTAGCGGTTCAGATACATCACTGGAAGGTGCATTCATAGCACAGTCATCCATAAGCCGTGGAAGAGGCAGAGGAATATCAAACTCTAGAGGCAGAGAACAAAGTTCGTTCAGAGGAGGTCGCAGCAGTAGCCCTGCGCATGGCACTGGTAGAAGCCAAAATCAAACCCCCACTCAGCCAAGTGGACAAAGGTATGATAAATAAAAAATTCAATGTCATTACTGTAAGAAGTATGGACACTTCAGATATGAATGCAGGAAGAAGCAGTATGACCAAGGAAAGCAAGGTGAAGCACAGTCAAGCAACAACAACACACCGAACAACTCACTGTTCTTAGCATGCGCATCTCTGCTGGAATGCAATGTGTCCAAGAAATTCCAAATGACATATGGTATTTAGATTCAGGCTGTAGCAATCATATGAATGGTAATTTAAGTTTATTTTCCAATCTAGATAAATCAATTCAAACTGATGCAATACTTGGAAATAATATTCAAGTTACTGTTTTGGGTAAGGGTACTGTTGATATTCTAACAAAACAGGGGGAGCAGAAATTCATGCATGATGTGTATTATGTTCAAGGTTTGAAGCATAACTTGATGAGCATTGGTCAGTTGATGGAAAAAGGTTACAGAGTTCACATGGTAGGAAAGCGCTGTGTGATCAAGGACATATACCCAAGCAATCAGTTGATAGCATAAGTGCAGATGACAAGCAAACACTTGTTTCCTTTAAGGATAAGACCCATCATAAGAGGAAAAACAACTGAAGTTGTTCATGCAAGTCAGAATGAGAATTCTAGAACTGCACTCCGCGCGGAGAGAAAAGGAGCATAAATTCATTACACAGCAGAAGAGAATGACAATGCAATGCAAGCAACATTTCAAAAAGAAGTGAAGGATGAATCCTGGTTATGGCATTTCAGATTTGGACATCTGAATTTTGGTGGGATAAAGCTACTACACATGAAGGACATGGTGAAAGGATTACCATTGATCGAAAGACCAGAGATAATTTGTGAACACCAGAGAGAATTTGTGAAGGCTGTATTTTTGGCAAACAACACAGAGAGAATTTTCCAGTCGAAAAGTCATACAGAGCGTGCACACCACTTGAAATCGTGCATTCTGATATTTGTGGACCGATGCAAACACCGTCCATGGGAGGATGCACTTATCTTCTCACATTCATTGATGATTTCACAAGAAAAACATGGTTTTATTTCTTAAAGCATAAATCTGATGCATTTGATGGTTTTCAGCAGTTCAAGGCACTCGCGGAGAAGTAGAGTGGGTATAGAATCAAGATATTGAGAACAGATAGAGGTGGTGAGTATGTCTCAAATGATTTCTAGAATTTTTGCAAAAATAATGGAATACAGAAGTAGTTCACTGCGCGATATACACCACAGTAGAATGGTATCACAAAGAGAAAGAACAGAACCATCATGGACATGGCGCACAAAATGTTGGCAACCGCGCATATGTCAAATGAATATTGGGTTGAAGTAGTGGCAACTACAGTATACATCATGAATCGATGTCGGACGAAGAGCGTGAAGAACAAAGTTCCGTAGGAAGCATGGACATGTATGAAACATAGTGTTTCACATTTGAAAGTTTTTGGTTGTGTAGCATACGCACATGTTCCAGATGATCTAAGAAGGAAATTAGACAAGAAGGGATAGAAATGTATTTTTATTGGATATTGTGAAGACACAAATGTTAAATTTTATGAATTTAGTTCAATTTGATCTAGGATCTTAACTGAGAGAACAACATGTACAGCATATCTACAGCATATCAATCATGGAGACAATAATGCAAGCACACAAGAGACACAAAGATTTACTTGGGGAAAACCATAAAGGTGAAAAACCCCAATAACTTCCTCAGAGATAGATAGAGCAATGATACAACCAACCAAGAGAGATAGCCATAACCTAGCAGCAGATCCTCCTCCTCCATAAGTGCGCCACTCCTCCTTGAGTGCATGTGTGAGAAGTGAGTGATCAAATAGAGTGCCTCCCGCACTCTATTTATACTTGACTTGACTTGCCTAATAACCTTTACTAGGTCAGCCTTAACTTAACCACATAACATAATGCTGACAGGGCCGACCCCCAATAGGGTGGTCTAATAACCCTTTTACCCACATGACTCATACAGGGCCAACCCCATCAATGTGGTCTAATAACCCATCAAGTATAAGTTACGACACTTACAATATAAATGACGACACTTCTGTATAGAGGAATAATAACGTCTCTCTAGGAATACAATATACATAGGTGAAATACATTCCGAAGTTACAATTACATCAACACTCCCTCTTAACTAGGAAGGTATTTCTCGACACAGGTCTTCTAGCACAAGTCTTCTTCTATGGATCATCATCACTGGATCATCGACATTGAATCAATGTCATCGTCACTGCTGCTGCTATCTCAATCAATCTCTGAACTACTTGTCATAGGAAGTTCTACAGAGCCAGTCCTTTTTCATACTGGATGTAGGCCCACCATCTGTAGGTCTTCATCATCACTGGTCATACTGTGGAATCCTCATGACTGATTACGTGCATCAACAAAATATCAAAAGAGCATCCCATGACTGATTACGAGCATACTGCTCAACCTATTGGATATCCCAAGATCTTTTACATGCAACTGCACAACCTGTCCATGACCATGGAGTATCATCCTGATACTCATAATCATACTGATGATCATCCATGAAGCACAGTCCAGGTGCACACAACACATCACTTACACTCACCGGCATGGAAGGACTTTCCTTTGACCATCCGGGAAAGGCTCAGCACTCACATCAACGCACATGGGAGGACACATCTACCACCATGTCGGAAAGGATCTGCACTTACATCAACGTACATGGGAGAACACATCTACCACCATGTCGGAAAGGCTCTGCACTTACATCAACACACATGGGAGAACACATCTACCACCATGTCGAAAAGGATCTATGCATCTGTGTCTTCGAACTCATCACACATGATCCATCTGATCATGTCAAAGCATCTACCTGATGCATGTCATCATAGCATGATCATCCTGATCATCAATGCATCCACCTGATGCATACCATGTATCCACCTAATACATATCATCATACATGATCTACCTGATCATATCAAGCATCCAACATGATGCATATATATACACATGATCGAACTGATCATATCCAGCATCCAACATGATGCATATACATATACATGATCCAACTGATCATATCCAGCATCCAACATGATGCATATATAGGGCAGTAACTAGAGCATCGTCCCGATGCTCATCATCCAACGCTTACATCCACAACCATGGGAAGGATCCTCCTCTCATCATGCTTGGAATGGCTCCTGCAAATGTGTCCATCACTTCTTCCTCGAAGTGTCATCAATCAGAAGAACACCAAGCCTCTCTCTGAAGTATTCAAACTTCACTCTAGCTAGTGGTTTCGTCAACACATCTGCGATTTTCTCATCTGTCGCAACATACGGGAGCTTCACTGCTCCTCTCTGCACCATATCCCTAATATAGTGATATTTGATCTCAATGTGCTTTGACCTGTCGTGGAACACCGAGTTCTCAGACAGCTTCACACAACTCTGGTTGTCACAAAAGATACCAGTAGCCTCCAGCAGGAGATCAAATAACTCAGACAGTAGCTTTCTGAGCCATACTGCCTCCCAACTAGCCGAACAAGCTACAACATACTCTGATTCGGCTGTACTCAATGCTACGTAGGATTGCTTCTTGCTAAACCAAGAGATCACACCTGATCCCATACTGAAGCAGCACCCAAAAGTGCTCTTCCTATCTGCAGCACTGCCTGCCCAATCTGAATCAACATCACCCTGTAGGTTAAACTTTTGATTCGCATCATACTTGAGCCCATAATCAACTGTACCCTTCAAGTACCTTAGAATATGCTTTACAGCAACTAGGTGAACACTCCTCGGATCTGTCAGGAACTGGCTCAATGTGTTCACCGCAAAACAAATATCTGGTCTCGTGTTCGTCAGGTACATCAAGGACCCAATCATCTAACAATACATAGTGACATCAACCGGATCAGATGAAGCATCACATAGAAGTTTCAGGTTCGATGCCATAGATGTGGCCATGTCCTTGCAATCCATCATCCTGAACCTCTTCAGGATCTCTTACTGCATACTTCTCTTGTCCAAGGAAGATTCCATTTACACTCTGCCACACCTCCATGCCAAAAACAAATAGTGCATCATCCCCAAGTTCTTCATATCGGATTCAGCAGCAAGCTTCCACTGTGTGTTGGAAATCCATCTATCCTCACCTGATACAAACAGGTCATCCACATAGTAGTATCATTGGATTGCCTTCCTCAACCTTGTAGTAAAGGTTGGAACCCGCTTTACTCTTGGTAAAGACCAAACTGGATAGAAGGTTGTCTATCCTACCATACCAAGTTCTGCACACATATATGACTACACCATGCTGTCTTGAAATCCATCTGGTGCATCTTCTATTTCATCACTTTTATATTTCTCAATGCTGCCATCTGCAACATGCTTGATCTTATAGTTCCATTTGGAAGTCATAACAAACTTCCCTTCACGTCTTGGGACTACATCCCAAACATCATTCTTCATGATCAACGGATCATGGCATTCCATTTCTTCATCCCAGATCCTGGGAACTTCAATATCTTCAATATCTTCAATATATATCTTTGTTGCTGGAACAAATGTTGTAGTTCTTTTGTAGGTGAAGATATACGGTCTTTCCTACAAAACAGGTTAAATTACATGATTAGAAACATCTCATAATTTTTAGAACAAATTCTTACACATAAGGAAATATTTCATGCAATTATCTTAGCCAATGCTTCAATACAACATTTATCCATATTCCGTAACTTTCTAGATGCCTTCCAATCTCTACTAGAACATTGTTCAGAGTGTGCACAACTCCCAACATGTCAGCAAAGAGGTTTCATTCTAGATAAGTAGCAATGGAATGTTGTACAGTGCCATAGGCCACTTACCCATGTATATTAGTAGTATACTGTTCATCAATGCAACTATTCTAATATGCACAATACATATCCTAAGTCTAGGAACATTAGCATATACATCATTGAACAATTTTATTTAAACAAACAAATATGCAAGAAATTAAAATACTTATCTTTGTTTGTTCATTGGGTGGACTCCCTTTGAGTCTTCGCTTCCTTGCAGGAGCTACTGGAGTCCTAATCTGAAGTAGCTTCTTCTACACCTTTCTGTTGTGGGATGTAGAGAGATGGTCAACTCCCTCTGAATATCTGCCTCCTTGCATAAACCACTGGAGTGTACTCCTTCTTGATCTTTGCTTCCTGGATTACCTGTTCTTGAATCTCATATTCATCCTTGGTCCCTATGCATGCTTATTAGTATCATGAATGTGTTATCCTTGTGATCTCATATAAAATCATACATTCATTAGTATACTATTAAAACACAATAATCTCAAGCATGTATAGTCATGATCATTTCAAACAGAAATAATAAGCATTAGCATTCAAGGTTTATGTAGGATTCTTATGGTTAGTCAAATCATAAGAAACATAACATGTCTAAACCTGTAATTACTCAAACCTATGACTCTTCAGATTAGTTGAATCATCAATCAATATAAGAGATATAAAATGCATAAAACCTGTGATTATTCAAACCTATACCTTCATGATTCTTCTGGTTAGTCATATCATCAATTATGGTAAGAAACATAATATACATACAACCATGATTATTCAAACTTATGACTTCATGAATAATCATTATCAACAACACAATAGTATAAGATCCTAAACCAAGGTAGGATTCTAGCTTGATATAGGAAAAACATACCTGTCTTAGCATGCTAGCTAGTTTATGTCTAACATACCCGCATAATGTCTTTTGGTTCTCTTCAGTGACTTGTGCTAGTAACTTGCATGTCTCATATGTTAACCATTACAAAACCAAGTTATACATACCTCGTAAATGGATCTTCTATGAGATCCATGACAATGGATGAATCTTTGTCCTCATGTTATCATGACCATATGTTCTTGGACCAGAACATGATTTGTCTTTCTTGGTGTACCTTTCATGTTAGTAGACAACATAAACCTCATACAACACCATAATGCATTAGTACAATCATAAGTGTCAACACCCTAACCAATGAATATCTTCTATCATGCATTCATAATTTTGTTAAGGTGATACGACAAATCTAAAATCAAAATTGTACTAACCGTAATAACATGAAGACAAACATACCATAAACTTAATCATGGACAAATATCGAAACATACCTCGATGAGTCATACCTGTCGAGATCACTTGTAATCTTCTTATGTAAGGCCTTAGCCTCATCTCCCTCTGGAACAAGAACTTCTTCACTCGTGCAGATGATCAATCCATCTTCTTCTAGGATTAACCCAATCCACTTGATTTGCAAGAACTGGACCTGGAGCTGGATATGGGTTTGTCAGAGAAACCCCAAAAATTCAAACTTTGAATTTCAAACTTCCAAAAGGATAGAAATATGCGCCTTGATGAGTTGATCAAACTGGTATATTCAGAATTTGAAAACTGCAAAGTTTCACTCCTCAATTTTGCCTTTGAAACTTCTGGATTCACTGGACGTGACCCTGAACTGGGGTTTGATGAAGCCCACTCTTTTGCCCCATCAAAAGGTTTGATCCAAAGCTCTAAGCTTCTATTTTTCTAAGGAGCTTCCAGCCGTGGTCAAAGATTGCAAAAATTCCCATTTTTACAGAAGCCCTAGTTTTCCACTTTTCTGATCAAAGTCCCGAACTAGGGTTTGATCAAGCCCAGCCTTTTTCCAAACCAAAAATTCTGATCTTGATCTCTACATTTCTATTTTGATGAGTAGCATCCAGCCGTGGTCTCCGATTACAAAAATTCCAACTTTCTTCAAAGCGCTAAATTCCGGAAGCCATGAATGAAGGTACTAAAAAATAATTCTGTTTTGACAGAAATATGTACCTGATTGTTTCTGGTGTAACTCCAAACTTTTCAATCCACAGGGTCTGAAAAAGTTTTCTGAGATAGCCTGACCTGTTGTCTTTCCATCCTGACAGGTCTGACCTCAATTGGAATCTCTGAGAGAGAGTTATGTCAAATGTCGCAACGTGACCTATTTTGGGATAAAACCGAAGAGTGAACTTGTACGGCGTGCCACGTGTCACTGTTTGAACTTCGGCCTTTGAAAAATTTTCCTGAGATAACTTGGCCTGTTATCTTTCCATCCTGACAGGTCTGACCTCAATTGGACTCTCTGAGAGAGATTTATTCTAAGTGTCGCAACATTACCTGTTTATGGGATAATATAGGAGAGCGAACATGTACGGAGTTCCACATGTCACTGGTTCAACTTCGGCCTCTAAAAACGTTTTTTGAGATAGTACAGACTGTGCACTACCTGTCACATTTTACAAAATTTCATTTGGAGCTTCCTAGCCCAAGATATGACCTTTTTCCCAAGGTCACCTGATTTTGACTCAGATCTGGAAGAGGCAGAAACCCTATATTGTACAGATCATAAATCACAAAGTACAACGAATTAGAGGTTGTCCTTTGGACACAAGGTACCTGGCGATTTAATCTTCGTCCTGTAACAATTTCAGATCCGAAAACTTTTCCAAAACTGATTTATATAGAAAGTGATACGATGACTGGTTTTTTCTATATCAAGCCCTAGCATCGTAAGTTCAACAAGTGTCATACATGCCATATCATGCCTTCTTTCAGGCTAGCTCTGATACCATGTTAAATTTTATGAATTTAGTTCAATTTGATCTAGGATCTTAACTGAGAGAACAACATGTACAGCATATCTACAGCATATCAATCATGGAGACAATAATGCAAGCACACAAGAGACACAAAGATTTACTTGGGGAAAACCATAAAGGTGAAAAACCCCAATAACTTCCTCAGAGATAGATAAAGCAATGATACAACCAACCAAGAGAGATAGCCATAACCTAGCAGCAGATCATCCTCCTCCATAAGTGCGCCACTCCTCCTTGAGTGCATGTGTGAGAAGTGAGTGATCAAATAGAGTGCCTCCCGCACTCTATTTATACTTGACTTGACTTGCCTAATAACCTTTACTAGGTCAGCCTTAACTTAACCACATAACATAATGCTGACAGGGCCGACCCCCAATAGGGTGGTCTAATAACCCTTTTACCCACATGACTCATACAGGGCCAACCCCATCAATGTGGTCTAATAACCCATCAAGTATAAGTTACGACACTTACAATATAAATGACGACACTTCTGTATAGAGGAATAATAACGTCTCTATAGGAATACAATATACATAGGTGAAATACATTCCGAAGTTACAATTACATTCCAAAGTAGAGTGGGTATAGAATCAAGATATTGAGAACAGATAGAGGTGGTGAGTATGTCTCAAATGATTTCTTGAATTTTTGCAAAAATAATGGAATACAGAAGTAGTTCACTGCGCGATATACACCACAGTAGAATGGTATCACAAAGAGAAAGAACAGAACCATCATGGACATGGCGCACAAAATGTTGGCAACCGCGCATATGTCAAATGAATATTGGGTTGAAGTACTGGCAACTACAGTATACATCATGAATCGATGTCGGACGAAGAGCGTGAAGAACAAAGTTCCGCAGGAAGCATGGACATGTATGAAACATAGTGTTTCACATTTGAAAGTTTTTGGTTGTGTAGCATACGCACATGTTCCAGATGATCTAAGAAGGAAATTAGACAAAAAGGGATAGAAATGTATGATCCTATTACAAGGAAAGTCATCATCAGTCGCGATGCTCAATTTGTGGAAAATGAAGCATGGGATGGAATTGTAGAGAAGAATGTGAAAATCGTGTCACATGTTGAACATGATGATAGCGCAGAATATGTGGATGAGACTCCGCATGTAAATCAGAATTGTGCAACTCTGTCTACTCCAAGGATTGCGCAACATGCTCCAGCACAAGAAACTCCAATACAAGGCGCAACTCAAGCTACTCCGACAAGCACACCAAGTGCGCAACAAACTCTATCAAGCAGTTCGTGCAGTTCGACACCAGCAACTCCACCAAGGACAAGAAGTCTGCGCGAGATATATGATGCTGGTACACCTAATTCATTCTCATGTTTTGCATTATTTTTTCAAGTTAATGATCCTCTAACTTTTGAAGAAGCAGTTGAAGACAAAGTTTGGGCAAAAGCCATGGATGAAGAAATAGAATGCATTGAGAAGAATCAGACATGGGAACTAGTTGATGTTCCTAAGGACAAAGATGTGATAAGCGTGAAATGGATTTATAAGACCAAGCAATATGTTGATGGAAATGTGCAGAAGCACAAGGCAAGATTGGTAGCAATAGGATTCACTCAGCAGCCATGCATAGACTTCAATGAAACTTTTGCACCTTTAGTGCGAATGGACACTGTCAGAACAATTTTGGCCATCGCAACACAAAAGAAATGGCTTGTTTATCAAATGGATGTTAAGTCTGCATTTTTAAATGGTTATTTAGAAGAAGAAGTATATGTTGAGTAGCCACAGGGCTATGAAGTTCCAAGACAAGGACACAGAGTGTACAGACTGAAAAAGGCACTGTATGGTTTGAAGCAAGCTCCCATAGCTTGGTACAGTCGCATTGACTCATACCTCATATAGAATGGATTTCACAGAAGTGAATGTGAGCCAATGCTGTACAAAAAGATCAACAAGGAAGGTAATAAGCTAATTGTTTGCTTGTATGTAGATGATTTAATATTTATTGGTGATTTTGGTATAGAAGAATTTAGAACAGTCATGGAGAGTGAATTCGAAATGACTAATTTGGGGCTTATGAAGTATTTTTTGGGCATTGAAGTCCAACAAACTGAAAATGGTATTTTCATATCACAGTCAAAGTATGCAAGTGATGTCTTGAACAGATTTAAGATGCTAAATTGCAAGACAACTCCAACACCAGTGATAACACGTTTGAAATTGAGCAAGGATGATGATGGATCCACTGTAGATCCTACGCTATTTAAAGGGCTCGTTGGCAGCCTTATGTATCTTACAGCAACAAGGCCAGAAATCATGTATGGTGTTAGTTTAATCTCAAGATTCATGGAGTTACCAAAAGAATTGCATTGGAAAGCAGGTAAAAGAATTCTGAGGTATGTAAGTGGAACAAAAGACTTTGGTATTTTGTATTCAACCTCAGAAAATTTCAAACTCATTGGATACACTATCAACGAAGGCAGCATGGATGACAGGAAAAGCACATCTAGGAATACATTTCATGTAGGAACAAGTGTTGTATCATGGGCTTCAAAGAAACAACCCATAGTAACTCTTTCTTCAGCAGAAGCAGAGTATGTTGCAGCAATAAGCGCAGCATGTCAAGTAGTTTGGATGTGCAGAATGTTAATTGATCTGTTGCAGGTTCAGCAAGAACCCATAGTCATTTACTGTGATAACAATTCAGCGATCGCACTGTCAAAGAATCATGTGTTTCACAAGAGAACCAAGCACATTGACACAAGGTATCACTTCATCAGAGAATTGATAAACAACATGGAAATCTGTTTAGAATTTTGCAGGTTTGAAGATCAAGTTGCAGACATATTTACAAAACCATTGGCAAAGGACCCATTCCAATTTCCGCAAAGTTGTTTGGGAGTGACTAGTTCTGCGCAATGAACTATGTCATAAATAGAGCATGTTTCAGCTATGAAATATTTTGTAATATTGTATTTTTTGTTTAATGATCCCCATCCGCTCATAATTAAGGGGGAGTGTTGGAAATATCATAATTAATGAAATAATAGCGTATCAGATATGCGTCGGCTCTGTCAAACCCCAGTCGGTCATTTTTTCAGTCTGCAATGTCTGACAGTTAGTTAGTTTGCATCCAAGCTCAGTCATGGCAAGTTAGTATTTAAGTATCCGTTCTTGTATTCTGCAAGATTATATTTCTTAGGTAGAAATTAATTGTAGAGTTTATTGCAACTCTGTAATTTCGAGGAGAAGCTAAACCTAAGTTTTTGTATAAATAGATATCTCCCATAGAATATTAAGTAGATATGAAGAGATAGGGATAAGAGTGAAGAAAAATAAGTGAAAATCCGTGAAGTAATTCAAGATCCCAAGCTCTGTGTAAATGGTGAAAGATTGAAGTTAATATCTTCTCTCTGTAAGTGTGCAAAGTTACTATGTTTTACTGAGTAATAAATATAAGTTTATAGTTTCGCATATTCATTCTCAAGAATGTTAAATGTTGTGTCGTGCACATCTTCTTCATATTTAGTTATGTGAATGTTGTTTACATTTACGTGCAGTAAATCAAATCAAGAATTCCCAAGTATTTCACAATGGTGAATGCCCTAGTTTAATGCGCAATAACTTCTACATATATTTCGGTTCTTATGTTTAAGCATAAAGTTCATTTATACAAAGTTTATTTAAGTTTGAGTTGTGCGCACTTAAATAGGTATACAAAGTTAGCCGCGCAGTTAACCTTTGTAAAAGTGAAAAGTGTGTGCAAAAGTGATTTGTATAAAGTGCGCAAAGTCAAGTTCCACAAAGTTAGAGTAGCGCGCATTTATGCAAAGTAAAGTATTGCGCAAAGTTAAGAGTTGTGCATTTGTGTAGTAAGAAAGTGGAATCGCGCAGTTAATCTGGGCGCGGTAAAAGGTTGAATTGCATAGTTAATCTGCGCACGGTAAAAGGGTGAAGGTCAATAGCGCATGTAATCTCTGCGCAATCATCTTGTGAAGTAAGTGTTTTATAAAAAGTGGAAGAAAATATAAAGCAAAGTGTTTGCTAGGACATGCGCAGTCCCATAGAAAAAGAAAAAGAAATATTCATGTATCGCGCAGTGAATTTTTAATTGACTACACGTGCCCCTTTTCCCTTCAAGGAAGTGGGGGAAAAATCCCATGAGATAATCAGGAATACAAATGATAGGATAGGTCCCATAGATCCCAAGAGAAAGGCCCATTGACAGGAAGGTGGGCCAAATTCGAAGCCACTAGGGAAGCTTCCGGATGTGACATCATAGGGAAAGGGTCCCTCAGGTCAAAATTTTTATGAAGAGTAAGGTTAGGAAGAAAAGGTGGTAGATACAGGAAGTCTTCCACACCCATAGACAAAAGGGAGGAGGCCTATGTGAGCATACATGTCGATTTAGATGCAACATCCTTGTTGTCACGTCCCCATTTTGACCCCCTTTGTAAATGATGTAAATATTGTAACTTAATCATGGTGAGGAGCTCAAGGCCAAGGCCCCACCATTGATTTAGCGTTTCATGTATCGGCAATTAAAATAGATGCCTGTGGTTCTTGTGCGAGATGGGCACAATGTATATAAAACATCATGTAATTTCGAATTTTAATGAAAGATACCCACAACTAGCTATGCAATGCAACAAAAGAGATGGGGCATGGTTCTACAAGGAATAGGGAGGGAAATTATTCAAACCCTTGAGCCAATGGTATTAATCCATGTGTCAATGGGGAAACCCATAAACCACCAACTACCCATTTTGTCTCATGTACCCATTCATTTAATTTTTCCAAGAAAGTGGTTAAGGCAGTTAATGCCTTGGGAATGAAAGAGTATGGGCAAGCCATTTTCGTGCATGGGCAAGCCATCAACTTGGAAAATCGTGTTTTTGCTTGTGGGGCAAGAAACCACCCACGAAATGGTGCCCAAAGCCATTCTGTACAGGCAGCCTTTGATCATTCACGCAGTGGGAGCTATCTGGGTCATTCTCTTCACGTTTTTCAGCAAAATCTTGCATTTTCCCATGCCTGGGAGTTCGTTTTTGCATATGCAGTAGCCTGGGAGTGAAGGGCCACGTTTTGGGGGCTGTAGGGAGGTCGTTTTTGCCCTTGAATGTCCAGGGACGTTTTTCTAAAAATGGATTTGGCATCCTGGGTCATTTTTCCCAACTTCCCATTTTCGTTTTTGTGGGTTCCCACGTTTTTCTAAGTTAGTTGAAACCCCATCTCATGCATCCCACTGTGGAAGACGCTTTCTTCATGCCCAGCAATTGTGGTTGTTGTTAAGTGCATCATGTTTTGGACTTGAATCTGTAAGCAAGAAACTGGAATGGTAGTGGACAGAATTAGCTTGATAAACCTAGTGTAGGGAATATCCTCTCAAGAAGATCAAGAGGGCTGGCTACTTTTCTATGCACACCCTGAGAGCACTAGAAAGGAAGGTATGGCTTGAGGGACTGTGTGGCAGTGAAGAGAATACTTCCTGGTGTTGGGTGTGTAGGCATTGTGAGTGCCAAGCTGAATAGATCTGGGAGGGGTACCCATAGCTCTGTGGTTGAGCTCACTAGCTTAGCAATTCTTCCTTCCCATCTCCTAGCAGCCTGATAAACCCAATTGTAGATTGGCTTGGCTCATTTTGGTGTATGTTTGGCTATGTGTGAGTCTGTTGTTCCCTGGTTCCTTGTAGAGATCATGCCCAGCTCGGGGGTGGCAGTGGTGCTGAAAGATTGAGGAGCACACTGGCCTACGGTTGGGTGGAACGTTGCAGTTGCATAGCCAGTTGCGTGGGACTGCCTTATTGAGATAAGTATTCTCTTGTGTAAATTGGCAATTATCATTTGATGAACATCTTAAATGTATGATGGATGTGAAATTCTTATTACTCCGCTGTGATTTCTGATAATTATGCATCTTCATATCTCTCTTATGTATTATGTGAATGTGTATGCATTTTTATTCTTCAATTTGAATGTTTGATTTTAATGTATGGGGCTGGATGCCCGGTTCAACCGTCACGATCCTCTCCATCTAGCTTGTTGGATGGGAGGGGACGTGACAGAATGGTATCAGAGCTGCGTTGCAGCATTGGGCCTCTATGGGCCAAAACTGATAGAAATTACAAGGGAAGATTTTAAATTTCCTAAGTCTGTTTTGAAAATTTCCGTTTTAAGTCTGTTCTGGAAATTTTTGGTTTAAGACTGTTTCGGAAGGAATTCCCGAATGCCTTCCGAAACAGCGGAAGCATTCGGCGAATCGTTCCGAAATTTCGGAAGCGTTCCGAGAATTTTTCCGAAAATTTGCGAAGGGAAGTTTTTCGGAAGGAATTCTCTTCCGCAATTGCGGAAGGAATTCTCTTCCGAAATTGCGGAAGCAATTCTCTTCCGAAATTTCGGAAGGATTCCGCGAACCGCTCCGAAACAGCGGAAGAATTCAGCCAATGGCTCCGAAACAGCGGAGAAAATTTTTGTTTAAATGAAAAATTTTCTAAGTGTCGGCGTGAAAACGAATTTTCGGAAGGAAATCTCTTCCGAAATTGCGGAAGGAATTCTCTTCCGAAATTTCGGAAGGATTCCGTGAATCGTTCCGCAACGCGGAAGAGTTCGGCGAGTCGTTCCGAAACGCGGAAGAGTTCGGCGAGTCGTTCCGAAGTTGCGGAAGACTTCGGCGAATCGTTCCGCAACTGCGGAAGACTTCGCCGAATCGTTCCGCAACTGCGGAAGACTTCGGCGAATCGTTCCGCAACTGCGGAAGACTTCGCCGAATCGTTCCGCAACTGCGGAAGGCTTCGGCGAATCGTTCCGCAACTGCGGAAGACTTCTCCGAATCGTTCCGCAACTGCGGAAGACTTCGCCGAATCATTCCGAAAAATCACCCGAAATCGAGGAAGCATTGTGGCGGAAACATTCCGCGAACGGCTCCGGTACTGCGGAAGCCTTCGTCGAATGGCTCCGCAATTGCGGGAGCATTCGCCGAATGGCTCCGCAACTATGGAAGCCTTCGCCGAATGGCTCCGCTCGGCAAATCGCCCCGTCGTTGCGGAAGCGTTCGGCGAACTGCTCCGCAAGTGCGGAAGCGTTCGGCGAACTGCTCCGCAATTGCGGAAGCCGTCGCCGAAGCGCCTCGCAACTGCGGAAGGCTACAGTGAACCGCCCCGCTCATTGCGGGAGCATATAGTGAACCGCCCATTGCGGCAACACCCTGCGAACCGCCGTCGCGGCCGGATTCAGCGAACTGCCCGTTGCGGCAGGATTCCGGGAACCGCCCGACGCGGCGTGATAAAAAAAAAAAAAAAAAAAAAAACAAAAAAAAACGAGGGCGCTGCCCTCGACCCGCCCTGCTGTGGTGCAAGCCCCCTTGACCCCCCTTTTTCTTCTCCCCTCATATTTCATTGTTGTGATTTGACAAATTGTTAGTATGGCATTTTTCCACGTGCATGAAGTAATTTGTGAATTCTGAGAATGTAATGCAGCTAACAATTGTTTTGATAAACACATTTCAGAGAGTCACAGTTACAGCAGGGTAACACTCTAGATAATACAGTTGGAAAGTTTTGGATCTTGGTTGGGCCAAGAAAATGCACATCATGAATGATGCACAGGATCCCTATGAGCCCGAGACAGATGCCATGGGGGAGAACATACAGGTTGAGAATGCTGAGACAGAATCTAATGGGAGAAGAAATCAAGAGACCCCTCCAGATGTTGCAGCCACCATGAGAAGCCTAAGGGTGGAATTGCAAAGCTATAGGGAAGATAATGAAAGGATGATTAAAGCTCAGGAAGAACAAAATCAGCTGAATGCAGCCATGCTGCAGAGTTTAACAGACATCCAAAGGCAAATAAACTCTGGGCATCAGATATCAAATCCAGAAAAGGGTGGGAGTAGCTCTAGAAGAAATTCCCGTAAGAGGGCCAGTAGCCCAAGAAGAATTTCTACAGACAACACATATAGTCCAGAAATCTCTTCTAATGAATCATCTGACTCTGAAGAATCCATTGAGGGTTCAAGCTCTTCATCTCACAGGAGCAAGAGGAAGAAGCACTACAAGAACAGTTCACATGGGGAATTTAAGAAGGCAAAACCTCCTACATTTGATGGAGAAGTAAAATCTGGTCAAGAAGCTGAAGCTTGGCTTCTTGGGATGAGAAAATATTTCCAAGTCCAAGACTACTCGGGAAATATGAAGGCAAGGGTAGCCATCTTCAACTTGAATGGAAGAGCATCTATATGGTGGGAACACACCAGGCAAGTGAAGAAGGTCAATGAAAGGAAGATTGTGTGGAAGCAGTTCACGAAATACTTCAAGCAGAAGTACCTCTCGGATAGGTACTATGATGATAAGATCAAAGAGTTCCATGAGCTGAGATTGGGACAATTGACCATGGAAGAATATGCAAACAAGTTCTTGGAGCTGTTGAGGTATGTCAAGTATATTCGAGATGATAAGGTCAAAATTCAGCGTTTCCTAAGTGGACTACCACAGTCATATAAAGACAGAATTGAGTTCGATGAACCTCGAACTCTAGAGGAGGCCATAAGAAAGGCCAAGTATTGCTTTGATCAAAATAGAGGCAAACCAGAATTCCATAAGGCGTGGAAGGATAAGAAAAATGAAAAGTTTGATCAAAGGAAGAAGGGGTTCAAGCCTCCTCAATTTCGGAATCAGCAAAGGCAACCATCACAGGTTGTGACTAAGCCAACTAGGATGATGGGAGACAAGCCAAGAGATCCAAAGGAGCCAAGAGAACCACTTCAATGTTGGGGTTGTGGAGGAGACCACATGCTTAGGAACTGTCCACATAGGAATGGGAATGCAAATCAAGTTCACAACATCCAAGGAGCTGGAACTGTGGGTCAGGTGGCAAGGACAATCCCTAGGATCTATGCAGCAGTAGATGACCGCCAAGCAGATCATCAGTCAACTGTGGTTGAAGTTGAAGGTAAGATTGCTAAGCAGTCTGTTTCTATTTTGATTGATCCTGGATCTACTCACAGTTATGTCACTCCTAGAATTGTTGAGGTTTGCACTTTCAAGAAATTAAAGCATAGTAAATCATGGTTAGTTCAACTAGCCACTGGAACCAAGAGAAAGGTTAGCGAAATAGTAGAGAAATGTCCATTAGAGATGGATGGGCTATTCACTTATGCCGATCTGAATATTTTGCCACTTGGTTCCTATGATATTCTCATTGGAATGGATTGGTTGGAAGCACACAGGGTTAAACTTGACTGCTACAATAAGACATTTGAATGCATGGACGAAGAAGGAAACCCGAGGGTTGTAAAAGGCATTCCAAAGGTGACTTCTGTTAGACAGGTTTCAGCCATGCAACTGAAGAAGTTCTGTAGGAAGGGATGTCAACTGTATGCAGCTCACGTTTTAGAGGCAGCAGAGAATGAAACTCTTAAATTGGAGGACTATCGTGTATTGCAAGAATTCAGGGATGTTTTTCCTGATGAGATTCCGGGACTCCCTCCAAAGAGAGACATTGACTTTACAATTGAACTTGTGCCAGGAGCGGCACCAGTGTCTAAGACACCCTACAGGATGAGTACACCGGAATTGCTAGAATTGAAGATGCAATTACAAGAGTTGCTAGAAAAGAAATATATTAGGCCAAGTGTGTCCCCGTGGGGAGCACCTGTTCTATTTGTGAAAAAGAAAGATGGAACACTCAGGTTATGTATCGACTACAGGCAGTTGAACAAAGTCACAGTGAAGAATAAATACCCGTTGCCCCGAATTGATGACCTTTTTGATCAAATGAGAGGAGCAAAGGTATTTTCAAAGATTGACTTGAGGTCTGGTTACCATCAGGTAAGAATCAAGGAAGAAGATATTCATAAGACAGCCTTTAGAACGAGGTATGGACACTATGAATTTGTAGTGGTACCATTCGGTCTCACAAATGCACCAGCTACATTCATGTGTCTCATGAATAATGTTTTTAGCAAATATTTGGACAAGTTTGTTCTGGTATTCCTAGACGACATTCTCATCTATTCTAAGAATGAAGAAGAGCATGAAGAACATTTGAGAATGACAATGCAATTACTAAGGGAGCATAAGCTGTATGCAAAACTGAGCAAATGTGACTTTTATAAAGATAGAATTCATTATTTGGGTCACATCATCTCCGACGAAGGAATATCTGTAGACCCTGAGAAGATTGAAGCCATTATGAATTGGCCAACTCCAAGGAATGTGACTGATGTGAGATCTTTTATGGGCCTTGCTGGTTACTACAGGAGGTTTATCGAAGGATTCTCCAAGGTTGCTAACCCGATCACTTCTTTGCAAAAGAAGGGGATAAAGTTTGAATGGTCACCAAGATGTGAGGAAAGTTTTCAACGGTTGAAGAATCTTCTTACAAGTGCACCTATTCTGAAAATTGCAGATCCGGAAAAAGACTTTGTGGTGTGTACCGATGCATGCAATCAAGGACTTGGAGGAGTTCTTATGCAAGACAACCACGTGATATGCTATGAGTCAAGAAAGTTGAAGGAGCATGAGAAGAACTATGCTACTCATGATATAGAACTTGCAGCCATAGTACATGCTTTGAAGATGTGGAGGCATTACTTAATGGGAAGAAAATTCGAGTTAAGGACAGACCATTGTGGTCTGAAGTACTTGTTTGATCAGCCAATGTTAAATGCTAGGCAAGCTAGATGGTTGGAATTTTTGTGTGAATTTGATTTCGAAATCAAGCACATAAAAGGGAAAGAAAACAAGGTGGCTGATGCACTCAGCAGGAAGGTACATGAAATGTATGTGGCAACGCTTAGTACATGCCAACCAGATTTGAGGCAGCAGATTGTTAACCATATGGTTGAGGATGAAGTGTATGAGCAGATAAAGGGCAAATTGCAGCAGCAAAACATTGAAAAGAAGTATGAGGACTATCATTTGGAAGAAGGCGGACTTCTCACTTATAAGAATAGAGTCTATATTCCAAATGCGGCAGATTTGAGGAGAATGGTTATGGATGAGATCCATAAAGCTCCATACTCTGGTCACCCAGGATATCAGAAAACAATTACTACAGCAAGAAAATATTATTTCTGGCCAGGTATGAAGAAGGACGTTGCTGAATACATCTCTAAGTGCATGGAATGTCAGCAGGTGAAGGTTGAACACCAACACCCAGCAGGTTTATTGCACCCAGTGCCGATCCCAGAATGGAAATGGGAAATAATTTCCATGGATTTTATTACAGGATTGCCAATGACTAAGAGACAACATGATTCCATCATGGTTGTGGTGGACAAGTTAACCAAGGCAGCACATTTTATACCGGTTAAGTCCACACATAAAGCCGATGCCATTGCAGATATTTTCATGAAGGAAATTTTTAGATTACATGGGTTGCCTAAGGCAATAATTTCTGACAGGGATACCAAGTTCACTTCCAATTTTTGGAAAGCTCTCTTTGCAGATTTGGGTACACAGTTGAACTTTAGCACCGCATACCATCCTCAAACAGACGGGCAAACAGAAAGAGTAAATCAGGTGCTTGAAGACATGCTCCGCATGTATGTAATGGACAAGCCATCCAAGTGGGAGGATTATCTACACCTGGTAGAGTTTGCATATAATAATGGGCATCAAGAATCATTGGGAATGAGTCCATATGAGGCTTTGTACGGCAGAAGGTGTAGGACACCAGTGACTTGGGACAATCCAGTGAACCGAATTGTACTTGGGCCAGAATTGCTTAAGGAAATGGAACAAGAGGTTGCAAAGATCCGGCAAAATTTAAAAGCAGCCCAGGATAGACACAAAAGCTATGCAGATAAACACAGAATGCATAGGGAATTCAATGTTGGGGATCATGTGTATCTTAGAGTAAGATCAAGGAAGAGTTCCTTGAAGCTTGGGAGTTGTGCCAAGCTATCACCTAGATATTGTGGGCCATTTGAAGTGCTTGAAAGAATAGGGCCAGTTGCATATAGACTTGCATTGCCTGCTAGCACTAAAGCTCATAATGTTTTTCATGTCTCTTTGCTAAAGAAATATGTACATGATCCTAACCATGTGATTAATTGGGATGTGATCCAGGTGGAACCCGAGGGAGAATTCCAAACCGATCCATTGCGCATCCTAGACAAGAAAGTAACATTGCTCCGGAACCGAGCCATCGGACAGGTAAAGGTGCAATGGAAGCACTACGGTCCCGATGAGGCTACATGGGAGTTGGAGGATGCCATGAGGATGGCATATCCATTTTTGTTCAATTTTGATGAGCACTGAGGACAGTGCTAATGTAAGGGGAGGGGTATGTCACGTCCCCATTTTGACCCCCTTTGTAAATGATGTAAATATTGTAACTTAATCATGGTGAGGAGCTCAAGGCCAAGGCCCCACCATTGATTTAGCGTTTCATGTATCGGCAATTAAAATAGATGCCTGTGGTTCTTGTGCGAGATGGGCACAATGTATATAAAACATCATGTAATTTCGAATTTTAATGAAAGATACCCACAACTAGCTATGCAATGCAACAAAAGAGATGGGGCATGGTTCTACAAGGAATAGGGAGGGAAATTATTCAAACCCTTGAGCCAATGGTATTAATCCATGTGTCAATGGGGAAACCCATAAACCACCAACTACCCATTTTGTCTCATGTACCCATTCATTTAATTTTTCCAAGAAAGTGGTTAAGGCAGTTAATGCCTTGGGAATGAAAGAGTATGGGCAAGCCATTTTCGTGCATGGGCAAGCCATCAACTTGGAAAATCATGTTTTTGCTTGTGGGGCAAGAAACCACCCACGAAATGGTGCCCAAAGCCATTCTGTACAGGCAGCCTTTGATCATTCACGCAGTGGGAGCTATCTGGGTCATTCTCTTCACGTTTTTCAGCAAAATCTTGCATTTTCCCATGCCTGGGAGTTCGTTTTTGCATATGCAGTAGCCTGGGAGTGAAGGGCCACGTTTTGGGGGCTGTAGGGAGGTCGTTTTTGCCCTTGAATGTCCAGGGACGTTTTTCTAAAAATGGATTTGGCATCCTGGGTCATTTTTCCCAACTTCCCATTTTCGTTTTTGTGGGTTCCCACGTTTTTCTAAGTTAGTTGAAACCCCATCTCATGCATCCCACTGTGGAAGACGCTTTCTTCATGCCCAGCAATTGTGGTTGTTGTTAAGTGCATCATGTTTTGGACTTGAATCTGTAAGCAAGAAACTGGAATGGTAGTGGACAGAATTAGCTTGATAAACCTAGTGTAGGGAATATCCTCTCAAGAAGATCAAGAGGGCTGGCTACTTTTCTATGCACACCCTGAGAGCACTAGAAAGGAAGGTATGGCTTGAGGGACTGTGTGGCAGTGAAGAGAATACTTCCTGGTGTTGGGTGTGTAGGCATTGTGAGTGCCAAGCTGAATAGATCTGGGAGGGGTACCCATAGCTCTGTGGTTGAGCTCACTAGCTTAGCAATTCTTCCTTCCCATCTCCTAGCAGCCTGATAAACCCAATTGTAGATTGGCTTGGCTCATTTTGGTGTATGTTTGGCTATGTGTGAGTCTGTTGTTCCCTGGTTCCTTGTAGAGATCATGCCCAGCTCGGGGGTGGCAGTGGTGCTGAAAGATTGAGGAGCACACTGGCCTACGGTTGGGTGGAACGTTGCAGTTGCATAGCCAGTTGCGTGGGACTGCCTTATTGAGATAAGTATTCTCTTGTGTAAATTGGCAATTATCATTTGATGAACATCTTAAATGTATGATGGATGTGAAATTCTTATTACTCCGCTGTGATTTCTGATAATTATGCATCTTCATATCTCTCTTATGTATTATGTGAATGTGTATGCATTTTTATTCTTCAATTTGAATGTTTGATTTTAATGTATGGGGCTGGATGCCCGGTTCAACCGTCACGATCCTCTCCATCTAGCTTGTTGGATGGGAGGGGACGTGACACTTGTTCTCCGGTGGGAGGCACAACCTTGGTAGCAACGACGAAACATTGGTGGGATGTTGTTGAGTTGCTGGAGCCTCCTTGCATGCACCACCGCTAGTCTCCTTCAAAACTTTATTCTGCCAAATTTTCTTCCTGAAACTGCACCTACAGGATTTGGCTAGGTGTCCATATCTATGACACCCATTGCAATGAAATGGGATTCCTTGGTAATCAATTCTCTGATTCCATAACTGTCCGCAAAAGGAAATGTGACAATGTCTATCTCCTCCGGAAGACTGTCGCAGAGGTCAGCTCAACCAACACCTTTTCTATTAAGAGTACCCTCGAGTCCTGGAACCCCATGTCCGATTTCAAGAAGGATCCTAATGCATTTCCCAACATTTGAAATATCAAAGGTGACCATAGTTCAGGCGAAATGCCTGGAAATTTGACCTAGATGGCTTGCTTGTAGCTTTTCTCTGTCCGAGAGTCAAAAAATGGTGTCCATATTTTAAGGCGGAGCACAGATGAGTCTAGTTCCCATATCCATGAAATTAAATTAGTCGCATCCTCATCCCTATCCAAAATCATGCCCAACCAACCCCTGGTAAGAGCAAATGTACAGGGATCATAACTCAAAAGGGGAAACCATGTTCGGGAGACCCATAGTATGAAGCTATGAATACCAATACATCGTCCTCCAATGCGTCCCACTAGGGCATATTCATACATCATAATGGCTTCATTCATATCCACGTCCTCGCCAATGGAGAGAATCATTTAGAAGTCTTCTTGACACATGGTTTAGGACAAGCAATCTGAGGGAGAACAGTGGGTCTGTCGGTAATGCCATTGGTATCAGTTACGGTCCTAGGTGAAGCTTCTAGAGAGGAGATTCCATAGAGGGCCAGTGCCTTATGCTTATATGTATTAATCAATTCTCGTAGCAAAATGACTCAAATAGGCCATATATACGTTTGTGATACACTTGACATTTGATTGTTGTAGGAAATATAGATAAAATAGAAATGGAACAAATGGTTCACTCACCACATAAGGTAAGATTTCTTTCTTTCTCATGAGTTAAAGCTGGAAAACAAACATGATTCATGGTCTAAAAAACTTGACAATGATAACAAAATCATCTCCATTGTCAAGCTAGTATGACCATGAATCATCATTGTTGTTAGGCTCACGAATTCAAGACTGTAGGCAAAACTCCTCCACATTTCTACCTGTGTTTTTTTCAAAAGGAAATAATAAAGAACCATGGGAAATGGATTCCATATTAAAACACTTTCCTTTAATGTCAATATATTGACATCTAAGCCTTGATTCTATGACATAAGCATCGAATTTCTTTTCAATAATAGACATTGATATAACGTCGTTTAGCTGTGATTCTATTTCAACTCCTAGTATTTGGTAGCTTCTAAGTCATTAATTTGACGATGCTAAGGAAGTTTTTAAAACAATGTTGGTAGGAGAGATGCATATTACATACCGACCTTGATGTTATGTATATATGTTAATGTTGATACATCGACATGCATAAGCGTATATTTACCGGCGATGTTTATTAAGGACGTTGATACATTGGCATTTACAAAACAATGTCAAAGTTGACGTAAATTAAAAAATGGTGGTTTTCTTGAAAGCATTAATTTCAACATGTAAAGATCAAAACATTGTTGTATCAACATCAGTTTTTACCTCAAATATAGTAGTGGCTAAATTGGAGACCCAAGGTCTGTATGGTTGTCCAACAAGGATGTTGTTCAGTCGTTCAAGAAAAGAAAGTCTCACTTGAAGCATATATGATAGATCTCCATATGAAGAGACACATGGTAGTGGAGAGGTATAGATGCACATCATAAGAATTCATATATTTTGATATGGAAATAATAGCAACATGTAGAAAAGAACCATAAATCCATGGGAGTAATATTGTAATTCATCATGAAAATATAATTAATATATTTTGACATAAAAATAATAACATGTAGAAAAGAACCATAAATCCATGAGAATAATATTGTAATTCACCATAAAAATATAGTAATAAAAATAGTGTACCAATACACATATCAAACCCTTAACATAGAGTACAAACCCTATTCACAACCATAAGTTAGCAACTCTTACAAAACTCACCTAGGAACAACATTTATGCATAAGTAGATATTACCAGCATCAACAATCACTACACAAGCCATTAATTGCATATTTATAACTTTCAAAGGGAAATTACAAAAGCTTCTAAAATGTTTTAGATCTTAACAATTGTCTTCCATTTATGCTAGAGTTTGTGCACACTACTAAGAGATATATATATATGTAGGCAATAGTCTAAACATGTTACAATTTGGATTTTTTTGGGCACATTTTTCTTTGAAATCTAGCCAAAAAGTTAGAGAGTTGTTGTAATTGCAAATATCAATTGTTGAGATTACATAATCTAGGTGCAATAGCGATATTTGAGGGCATTGAATTCATTTATTCTTTCAAAAATGCAATTTTAGTGTGAAAACTTGAAATTCAATCAAAGATTGTATAACCAAATTCTGATAATAATAACCAAAAATAATTCAAATCATATAACATTTAAACTACTCCTAAAAACTTGATTTACACACAATGACCTTTCTTACACAAAATGCTATGTGTAGTTAGTACTTACTACTTAAATGGCTTCATCTAAACAAGTTCAAAGAAAAACACCCGTAAGCCCACCAAGATGGTTGACTTACTATTGAGTTCAAGGTTATTCTTCACTTTCTTCTTTGAAGGTGGAAAATTGGTGGACGAATAAGATCCAATGTGAGTTGGCTTTAATTTATTTGGAAACAAACTTCCCAATTTTGTTTTTCATAATACCCTATTTGGTGGGATTTTCTCACATAAATGAAAATCATCTCAATTTTTCTTTTTTCTTTTTTGCAATCTAATAGGGAAACCCTGGAATGAAGAACAGTTTGAAGCTGGACAAAGTCGGGCCATATTTTAAAAAGGAATCTATATTTGACTGTAGGGCACACGACTTATGAGTAAGTATGAATTCATGCTTAAAATAGTACTCTAACTAGACTATATTCCGTAACTGAGAAATAATACTCCAACTGGAATATATTCCATAACTGAGAAACATTATGGGAAGCACATAGTTCCATAATTGAGAAATATTGTGGGAAGCACTCAATTTTATAGTGTGGGAAGCATGGGATCAGACTGTTACAGTTGAAATATTATTGAATCGACATGGTGGCTTCCATTCTTGCATCATTTTCTAAGCATTTAAACACCAAATCAAGACAATTGTGGGATGCCCGAACCTTGGTGTTCAATTCCCAGGCTGAACGAGATCATTGGTTTTTCATATTCAATGAGTTTGTTGATTCTTGGAATTTCCACCCACAAATCACCTCCCATTGCCACATGTTGTTAGATTCTAGGAATTTCCATCCATGAGTCACCTTCCATTGCCAAATGATTCCATTTATTTCAGAGTTTTCTGTAAACATGAGATGATTTTGACTTTTGTCGTTATTATACGATTTTATTGTTGATTAGATCTAATGATTTTGATTTTTGGTTATTATAAGATCTTGTCTTTGACCATATTGTAATTTTCTATTAATAAAGATCCATTTTTAATTATAAAAGTAGATTTAATATTTTCTAATCTTGTGAAAAGTATTGATCAAGAATCTTTAATTGTAGAAATGGATTCAACACCTTCTAATCTTTTCCATAAATCTTGATCTATAAACTTTAATTTTATATTCACATTCACAAAATGGTATGGTAAAACAAAAATATCAATATTATAGTGGCGAGTGAAAAAATTATGGTGACTAATGACTTTATTAATTATCAAATTTTCTTATAATCAACTATTCTAAAATTCGAGGAAAATCAACTATTGTAAAATAATATTTTTTAGACAATTTAAAATAATAGAAGAAGAAATTAAAATTTTGAGTTGAAATTCAAGCAGAATAATTTTGGACTAATAAAATCACATCACCTTAAGATTCCCTACATGATTAATGCAGAAAAGATGCACTCTTGTTAGTCCTTGATTTAATAAGAAAAATATGGATAAAATTATTGCATATATTTGGGGGCTTTGATTTAGTTACCAAAGAGGTCTCAAACTTTATTTCACCAAGAATATGAATGATGGTGGGAACTTAATAGATATTTTTGACACCTTCTCCTTTCTCTAAATTGGAGATAAAGGTAATTTTCAAGTAAATTGTCCCAAATAATTTTATTTATTATCAATGGGTATTCGAAAATTCCTTAAATTTCCAAGAAGGTCACGGGAGTTTTCCTCTCAATTAGTAAATTGCCAAAATAAATTAATGGCCTTTCCTACCTTTTAGATACCATAGGAGACTAGAATGTAATACAATTAAATACAACCAATATTCCCAAAGGCTTAATACCACTTAAGAGAATATGCGATAGACGCAACAAAAGAAAGGGTCCTTGTAAATCCCCCATTCAAGATCCGTTTAGGAAGTTAAGGATGACAATAAGGACAGCTTGAGAATAATTAGAATTAATAAAGCATGCACCCATAAAAAAACAAAAGATGTTTTACTTTAGGAAAAACTAAAGACCTATTAATCCCAAACAAGGTTTGATAATTGAGAAACAACTTACTAAATTATTTTGTTGATAATTGAGAAACAATTTACTAAATTATTTGATGGTGAGATTTTTGCACCTATAAGTTATTCAACGTGGGTCACTAATTGGTTCCAATTAGGAAAAAAGTACAGTGAACGTAGACTTTGCATTAATTTTCAAAACTTAGAACCATATATCCTTAAATTCCCTCTTCCCAATATGGATCATGTTTTGTAGAATGCTATATTGTTATATGGATCATGTTTTGTAGAATGCTATATTGTTATATGGATCATGTTTTGTAGAATGCTATGGTTTCATATAACTTAGAACCATACATCCTTAAATTCCCTCTTCCCAAAATGGATCATGTTTTGTAGAATGCTATATGGTCTCAAATACTATATGTATTGGACAAATTCTTTGGAAAGTGTTGGTTTCTAAGGAAGACAAGTAAAAAGTGTTGGTTTCTATGGAAGACAAGTAAACGACAATTTTCACCACTCCTTGAGGAAATTTTCCCTATATAAGATTTCGTTTGGATTGATTAACATAGGTGCAATGTTCTAATGAGCCATAGATTATTCATTTGTTGTTGATATTATGAGCATGTCATCATTGTTTATTAAGATGGATTAATGGTATTTTCAAAGCAACAAAAAAATCATGTTGGTAATCTTAGGATATAGTTTGGAAGGTGTTGAGAATTTGACCTATCTTTGAATCCTAAGAAGTCAATCTTGACTTTGGTCATTGAGGGGAATTAAGCTTTGAGTACATCGTTCTAAAGTATGAAATGAAAATAGATTCAACCAAAGTTGAGGCTATTCAACAAGTTGGATTACCCATGACCAAGAAGGAAAATTCAAGTCCTTTTTCATGCAACTTAACTTCTACAGAAGGTTAGTGCCCAATTTTGTTGAAATCGCAAAGCCCACAATAATTATGCAAATAATGGACAAGAGATCTAATGGACTTGTAAAGAAAGGTGATATTTAAAGGAATTGAGCAAGCTATATCATCTACCATTGTCTTGGTGAGTACTAATTATTCCAAGGAATTCTAGATATTCTCATTTGCCTATGAGCATACACTTGCCAATGTCCTTTTCTAGAAGAATTGATATGGTTTTGAATAACACGTAGCCTTCACGAGAAAAGGATTTAAAAGAATTGAGTTGAAGTATACCTCCATTAAAAAATAAACTTATTCTTTAGTGAAATCCATTTGGAGTTCAAAGATAAGGCCCTATGTGTCACATTTGATGATGAAGGGCATTGAGGAAAATGGATAATGAAGATACATTATTATAATTTGGCATTAAATTCTACCACGTTGGATAGATGATGGGGTTTAACTGAGTTAATGGTTGAATGTTATGTGTAGATCATTTGAAAGGAAATGATAAAACCTTGGAAAAAAATTAATAGCAATACATTTATTGTTTTAAGGTATCTACAACATATTAATTGGTATGAAAACATCTTATTCTATTTGAAGATTTTTTTGCCTCACTCTTTAAACATATTCAAAAGAAGAAAATTCAAATTAAATGTGAAGAAATTGATTTAATTTATGGTAACAATTTACTAGACACACATGAATCATTAGAAATTAATGTAATAACATTACTAAAAAGTACATTTTGAATTATTGTAAAATACAATTAAAATGATTATAAAATAAACATACATAAAAGATGTAAATAAAAATAACATTTAAAACATATATGGTAGAGAATTTCTAACCACAAATCCCTTTTCGTTATCCCAATACCACATCATTCAATTTCTTTTGATGCTTAGCCCCCACTTGTATAAAAGTTTCACCTACCTTATCGTCTCATCTACCCTAATTAGGATCTTGGAAAATCATCAAGCCGATGTGAGGACATGGATGTCTCATCTTATCTACTTCAACTAGGATCTTAGAAAATCATCAAGCCACAAACCTATGTGTTGACATGGATGTCTAACAAAGAAAAGATTAGTCACAATCATTTAAAGTAAGGTAACTAAATGTCAAATTCAAACCATTATCCATATTTATATGTCTCCTCCAGGGTACATAAAATAAGATCTTATCTACGCCAATTAAGATCTTGGAAAATCATCAACACAAGGCCATGTGAGGACATGGATGTTTAAGAAAGAAAAAAATAGTCACAACCATTTAAAATAACTTAACTAAATGCCAAATTCAAACTATTATCCATAGTTATGTGTATCCTACAAAGTACATCAAATAAAATAAGAGAATTAAGTATCAAAAACAAAATGGCAAATTCAAACCATTATCCAAGGTACATGAAATAAGAAAACTAAATGTCAAAATCAAACAATCATCCATAATTATATATATTCTCCAAATCACATGAAATAAGACAACTAAATGTCAAAATCAAACGATTATCCATAGTTATATGTATCCTTCGAGGCACATGAAATAAGAAAACTAAATGTCAAAATCAAACCATCATCCATAGTTATATGTATCCTTTGAAGCACATGAAATAAAACAACTAAATGTAAAAAACGAACCATTATCCATAGTTATATGTATTCTCCAAGGTGCATGGTTCGTTACTTGGTTAAAGAAAGCAAATAATATGTTATTTCTTGCGTTACTAAGTTTTTCTTTCTCATGTTATGAGAGGTGAGAGGTAAAGGAAAGTGGCTATATTTTTTTAAATTTTTTTATCTTTTACTTCAGTCATACATTTATATAAAAGTCAGGTTATGCATTACGAATATATAAATTATGAAACCTTAATGATCATTATTACAAAGAACATGAAAACCTTACCATTAATTTTATGGAAATTTTATTTTTTTATATTAAATGTTTACACTTACCATTAAAATATCTCATATATATATATATATATATATATATATATATATATATATATTTTTTTTATTTTTATTTTTATTGTTTAAAATTATCATTATATTTAAATTGTACTTATATCTTTGTCTTTCTTACATCACTTTCCTTATTCTTCCACTTGCTACCTGTTTTACACAAAGCCATACATCTATATGTCTTTTTTGCATTATTAAATCTCACACATTATATTTATATCTTTGTCTTTCTTACATCACTTTCCTTATTCTTCCACTTGCTACCTGTTTTACACAAAGCCATACATCTATATGTCTTTTATGCATTATCAAATCTCACACATTATTCATTATTATTATTAATCAAATAACAAATTGTATTGGGGCTTACAATAAGTGTCATTATTTTTTTTTCAACTAATATTTGTGTCATTATCTTGTTCAACATATAGTGAATAAAAAATGTTACAAAAATATATGAAAATGTAAATTTCTATAATTCATTATTATGTTTTTTGACATCATGTGTTCATTTTGGACATATCAAGTGGTTGGTGGAGTAGATCTTGCAGCTTGTCAAAGTTTAACTATACTAAAACATCTAATTTTTACCTCGAATTTTAAAGCGGGGATTTACGTCGACATGTATCCTCGTACGTCATCCTGTCACCATCGTTTCAGCGTGCGAAGTTAATGCTGAGTTTTAGCCAAAAAAACTCTGGTGGGTTTTGTGCATAGCGTTTTGTGATAAACCTTCGAGGAATCCTCTATGCATTCCATTTCAATGGAAAGCAAAGGAGAATCCCGTCCTTTGAATCTGAGTGCGCTTCTAAACAATGCCTGCAAATTGTTTTTATTGGCTTAGGCAAACAAATCTCATCCAAATGAGTTCCAATGCTAATGGCCACAAGCTCAAATCCATTCCAGGTTCATTGAAAACGTCTGGCCATAAGATAACTCCAATTTTAAAAAAATATAATGTCAAGGTTTTGTGACATCTTTTCATTTTGAAAGATTGATCAATGATTAGAAGTATTTTGAATTTTACCAAAGATGATTTGGAAATTGTGATTCTATAATATTGGATATTGCTATTTCTCATTTTTTACATATTGGTTTCTTTGAATGTTGGATAATTTCATCTTTAATTTCTTTGATTTAGGTTAATTGAGTCATATGTTGTTTTGCAGATTGTTATTTTGCTTTGAAAGTTTGGAATGCTCAGAATGTTGGCGCAGTAGTTGTTCTTGTTTCTGATAATTAGGAAGAGCCATTGATAATTATGGATTCACCTGAAGAAGATACTTTAGCTGCTGAATATCTACAAAATATCACCATTCCTTCTACTCTTATTACGAAATAGTTCGGTGACAAACTGAAAGTGGCTATCAACAAGGGTGATATGATTAATATTAATTTAGATCGGAGGGAGTCCGTTCCTCACCCAAATGATCGCCTGGAGTATGAGTTGTGGACAAACAACAATGATGAATGTGGGGCAAAGTGTGATACCCAACTGGACTTTGCAAAGAATTTTAAAGGAGCTGCTCAAATTCTTGAGAAAAGTGGTTATACACAATTCATCCCTCACTACATCACCCAGTACTGTCCCCAAGCTTTTACTATAAGTAAGCAGTGCAAGGCTCAATGCATTAATCATGGAAGATACTGTGCACCTGATCCAGAACATGATTTCAGTCAGGGGTATGATGGTAAAGATGTTGTAATTGAAAATTTAAGGCAATTGTGTGTCTTCAAAGTTGCAAATGAAAGTAATAGAGCCCGGGTTTGGTGGGATAACGTCACTGATTTCCATATTAGGTTTCCAATGAAGGAGAACAAGTACACCAAGGAATGCGCAGAAAATGTGATCTAGTCTCTATGTGTGTTTCTTTCTATTATTCATAGTAATTGTACAATGTTAAAGCAATTCAAGACTTATAACTACTCTGCCTTTAGTGAGTATTAGTTTGTACTATTGTAGAATATTCCTAAAGGTGCAAGTAATCATTATCAATTGATTGGTTCAATGTAATCTCATTTTTTGGCTAGGTTTGTATCTCAAGAAGATAGAAAAATGCATGGGGGATCCAAATACAGATGCAGAGAACCCTGTTTTGAAACAAGAGCAAGATGCACAGGTTAGAATAGAATCTAGATGTATTCCATTTCAGAATTCCATATTTGTTAAATCTTGTTGGCATAATTTGTGGTAAACATCTATAATGTGGCCATGTTGTCATTGATTCTCCCTTAGTATTAGAGAGGCTGTGTCTGTTATTGAAAGTTTGTGGTGCTATGCTTTTCATAGGTTGGACATGGATCTTGAGGTGATGTCACTATATTTCCCACACTTATTATTAACAACAGACAATACAGAGGTTGGAATCCTTCTTATACATTCTATCATTTACAAATGCAAGAATAAAATGTGGCACACTAACATGTTCTAAATCTAATTGCAGGAAAATTGGACAAAGGGGTTGTCTTGAAGGCAATTTGTGCAGGCTTTCAAGAAACTACTGAGCCAACTATTTGCTTGAGTGAAGGTGAGTTTCTTTATGGTTGGTTGATTTATAGTTGCATAGCTATGTACCTTGAATTTTTAGGAATAAGGCATCTTAAAATCGATTATTAAATGCATGGAAGTAACTTTTTTTTGTTTTCCAAAACCAGATATGGAAACAAATGAATGTTTGAAAAATAATGGTGGTTGCTGGCAAGATAAGAAGGAAAATATAACTGCCTGCAAGGTATACTGGATGCTTGAACCAAAGGATATGAATGTGTTGTGTTTCTGTGCTGGGGCTCACCCGACCCATTAAATTGTAGGTTTATGAATATGAATTGTTTGTTATTTCTGGCAAGATACTTTTCAGGGTAGGGTTTCTGAGTGCCCCTTGGTTGAAGGTGTTCAATTTAAGGGAGATCGTTATTCTAACTATGAAGGTAAACCTGATCTTTTTTAAATTTCAATTGTTTCATTATTGGCTCACAACAAATAATTTGCAATTCACTTTTTCTTCTTTGTGTCATTTCATTGTGATGATTTTTGAAGTTCCGTTTTCCCTAATTCAATATGTTTTTATCATTGATTTACTATTTGATGGGATTACTTCATGCATACTTTTTTCTTTTGAAATGGAATGCTGATAATAACAATCCACATGATTTTCAATGATATCAGTTCATATGGTTTCTTTTGATCTTAAATTTATATAGTTCAATTTTATTGACACTAACAAGTAACAAGTTGTTCCATACAAACTTCATATTTACATTCATCACACTAGATGTGTGTGGTTGTGTGTGTGCGTTTGAATGAAAGAGTGAGATATACTAGTGGGAAAAAGCAGCCAATGGGATAGAGAGAGATGCAATGATGCAATGGAGGTTGTGAAGGTGGAGGGGGACAAGGGCTCCATGCACTTTTACATGTTAATCTAGATAACAATTTAAAAATGAATCAAGTATTAATCTAGAAATTAAATTAAAATATACCAAAATCTGTCTAAAATTCTAGACACTAAGTCTCAAATTAAGAGATCAAAAGTCATCCAACTCTCAAGAGCCTAAAGAGACAATATTCTTTATGGATTAAATTCTATATTGCTGTGCGTGAGAATTTGGTAATGCGTTGTTCCACCCTAACAAATCCCTCCCTGATTTTGTATCAACCATGCCTTTATTGAGCTTTACAAAGGTGAAAAATATCAAGAAATGTGTTCACAAGCAATGGGGGGGACTCGAAACTTGGTTAGTACAATGCTGAATGTGAATTGTTTGCTTTCTTTACAATAGTCCTATAAAACATGAGTACTAGTAATTTATTTACACAAGCAATTCAGACAAAATCAATCTTAGACTTGAACCTTACAGCCATGAAAATATTTGGGTGTGAGTAGGCATCAAATAAATGGATCTCAAGATCAATATCTTGAAAGTGGAGGGAAAAGTGCTTCCACTTGTGAGTGGCGAGGGCAGTGTACTGCTTATGAATCCTAGAACTAAGGAGGTCAGATATGCAAATCCTCTTGTTTTGGAACATTGAAAGTTGTAACCTTTGTTTTCTCAATATTGTTTTTTATTAGTACAAAAGGAATGAAGGAAGCCTAGTTGCTTCTACAACTACAAGACCTTAACTATATGATATAGAAGCCCCAAATCATCAGCATAAAGTTTCCTTTTACTGCCTCCAACTTTCTTTATTGCATGAGTACTGATTCAAATTTATTAAAGTTATATGTGGATAGGAAGTTTAGTAGTATCATTTAGGTAATATAGCTTCTTTCTTGACCTCACAAAAAGTCTAAGGAGTCCTACATTACAAAATACTTTCAATACCATTTTAACTAGCCACTCTTTCTCGCATTAAGATTTTGGGAAGTCTTTGCATAATTTTGTTCCTTCCATTCTTCTTTCTAATTGTTGTGTGTAAGCATGTGGTGTATTGCATATCACTCTTCACGTCAATACAACCACTTGTATCATAGTTACTCACCCTCTCTAAAAACGATGCAATAGATTGTTGTCATGGGAGACATAGTTGGGTTGCATGGTACAAGGATCAATGATTTTCTATGTTTCCGCACTCTTGGGCATGTCTCCATAAACCATCACACAACCTAGCATTTTGTCACATACCCACTAACCTCTATCCACTATAAATCCTACGGGGTACCATAATTTCACCTCTAAATTATGTCTTCTACTACCAAAATCATTTTTTATGGATGACTATAGATATTAATGATGGAAGCAATCTACAACATCTGTAATTATGATACTTTAGTTTCATGCACATAAAATTGAACAATATGTAGAACAATCAAATGCATAACAAATTATAAGGCATGGCATTTACATTCAAATCAATTATCTCTATGGGAAGTAATCCTCCAACTAGATACAAAGGAAAGATGTTCCCCCAACCTTAAGCTCTTTGTCATACTTATTCTTTCTATAATAGAGGCGACCTCTTATCTCAAGCTATTATTACACATGGGTGAAAATATTAATGCTTCATGTTTAAACCACAACCTAAAAAACACTCTAGTGCCAAAACCCCCTCTACAACTGTACCAATCAACTACCACTCTCCCCATGCAACCTACATAACAAGAGGAATGGGATCCCCTTCTCTCAAGCAGTCCCTAAATCTATCCCAATTCCATTCTAGTGGCCTAGCACTGGCTAGTGAGGGAATCTCATTGGTGGGACTTTAGTGAAATTCTCAATTGTAGGTCATCTTTCCTATTCTAGTCAACCTAGAAATCATTAGTACTAATTTACCATGGAAATTGCATCATTATTAATAAATATACATAATTAGTGACATAAGTTTCCTCACCTCTTACGCCCAAAATTTGTACCAACAATAATGATGGATGAATGATGTTATAATCTAAATTTTCAGATATTATATTTGCATACTAGGAAACCTCCATGTGGCCCTCGTGAGCCTATGTTTCGCCTTTAATCCAAAATCTTAAGTATATAAGAAAATATTAAATAAATCAACTCTCATAATCATGGGTTTATGGATTTTGGATGAATTCATTAACTAAGGTTTATAATTAAGGCTAAGGAACTAGGTTAAATTCACTAAGGCCATCTCCCCTTAGACCCCTTTCACTTCCACCACTTGCGGAATCATATCCCCCCATCTTTTTTTCATCCTTCTCTATTTCCAACCATTAAGCATTTTTATATTATAGAACAATGTGCATAATTACAATATCTTTGGTAATCCACGACCATTCAGGTCTAGTGCCCCAACAGAACGAATATGAGTGCAAGTGTTAACAACGTATCTTATGTAGATCCCATGTTCTCCCTACTTCAATCTTATTATTTCTCTGTTAATGGCATCTAACGCTATATTTTACATCAAAACCTCCCATGAGCTTCAACGACATAGGTACAAATATAAGTGAAAGTCTTTAGGTTCCTGACCCCACAACAAAGGTGAAAGTGCTTGAATACAACTCTACAATGCGGCTAAGTTTTTAGTCAACAAACATCTTCATGGTAGAGAACCCACATGCCGATCATCTTAAATTTAATTTGGTTGATCCCCCAAAGCACGACTTAATAATCGCTCTAGTGAGAGGCTGGGTTTCCATAAGATTCAAAGCTGACAATAAAGGTATATAAAAACTTATGCATTATATTGAATTTAATTCCATCATATTGAATTATGTACTAAGAAAACTGATGTCAAGTATGGCCAAGATCAAAATCATGAGCCATGGCTAGAGTCTGTTGACTAAGTCCTTGAGCTAATGTCTGTAGTTATCAACCCATGTGGAGATACATAGTCCATTGTTCCGGTTTTCTATCATATAGCTAAGGCATAGATTCAATTCCAGTGCAAGATGGCATGTATCCTTCAGTTCCATAACCTGTAGGTTCAGTCACCATGTAAAAAAATTATGCTAACATATTTTAGCTTTACACATTAGCTCCTACTATGCAAGCTAATGTTCATCCTACTAACGAAAAGACACTAAGACAATGCTATTTGTAGCCGATTCTTAATACCAATAGGGCTTGGAAAGAAAATCATGTCATTACCACCTTCTAACACTTTGTGCTAGATTATAGATGCTTATAGAATGGGAAGGTCATTTATTTCCATCCTAGGAATATTATAGCTCGTTACTGTTGCAGCCAAAAATTCATAATGAATTGAAGTTGTGATAATATACTCTATTAGTTTCGTTAAGATACTTGCATTTATTCAAACCTCTACTTGCCTAATACTTTATAACTAATTTTGCATTCATTTTTACCTTTACTTTCTCACTACTTTATATCGGGTAGTCTGACTATTTATTTCTATAAAAATCTTATCGGTGGAAACAAAAAATAGTTCATCCTAGAATTCTTCAAAATGCTCAGCATGAAACTAGATTTTGTAATACTTGAATATATGTAATAAAAAATCTAGTGCATGTTGCTCTATGTCAATGTAAGCATCTTTGAATCATAAATGCTTCAAATTGTTATGCCTTTCAAGTCTCACAAACATTGTGGCTTGCGGCTCCCAATATTCAAGATAATGCATTTTACACTTTGTCAAAGACATTGTTGCTTGCAACTCTTGTTATAGTAGTAATCTCTTTTGGAATATAAATTATGTTAATGAAAATATTTCTTCTAATGAAATATTGAAAATGTTTCAATTCATTAACATATATTATATTTTAAAAGACATTATAGCAATAATTCTATATTAGACATTAGTGTATGGTATATAGTAATGGTAAAAATGTTAAGAAACATGTAAACAAATTAAAAAGGAAAATGTGCATTATAACTTAATTTAGGTGCATCAGTGACAAGTGTGTCATGCATGCAAAAAGTAATAAATTGAATAAAGTATGGAAACAGAGTAATAAAAGAGGGGCAAGACCAAGAGGAGGGGGGTCTACTCTTGCAGGTGGATTTTGGGGTTTCTTGCATGTTGTGTTTGTTTTGGCTTGTATGTGTGTGTATGTTAAGAGGGGGTATAAGGAGGAGGAGAGAGTGGAACTCAAATGGATTGAGAAATAGGGAGAAGAGTTATGGTATTACCTAGTTTGACATTGTTTTCATTGTTAAGGGTTCGGGGTCCTCATATTCTGTTGGGGGCTGGTTGTGTGGAGAGTTGCCCCCCAATTGTTGTTGCAGATAACAGAGCTAGTAATTCTTGAGGACAAGGTATTCATGAAACATTAGTTAAGCTGGCCATCGATAAGGTAAGTGGAGGTTCTTCTTTGTGGCTTATAATTCTTATTTCTACTTTTTATCTGATTATATTTGTATTGATGGATATACACTTAATATACTAGTTTTCTCTGAAATTTTGTAAAAAGAAATATGTCTTAATTTAGGATTAAAATCTGTATATTGATTATGGTTGTTACATTCGGTGTCTATTAAATTTGCATAAACATTCCTAAGGATTCTCCATGAGCACTTGTGATTCGTAATTGGTTTCAAGATGTCTTGTCATCTTGAGGAAACATATACTAATCATTGTTCACTTGTGGTGAGTGGAAGTTTGTTTTAGGTTATCCACTCAAAGAGCCTAAAGAGGCCAATCATTATAGGATTCCATGGGGATCCATAACCACGAATAAAAATGACTATTACAAACACTTTATGGGATGGAGGAAAAACTCAATAATTAACTCTATTCCAACGATTCTTAACTCTTCTACCATAATTCCATGGTTAGAGGTATCCTCGTTAGGGGGGAGGCATATGGAGAAGGACTTCGATGCCCGGAAATGGTGCATATAGAAGGCGTATATGATAGACTTTAGAGATGCCTGAGGTATAATGATCCTGATATCATGGTTAGCGTATCGGTAACTAGGTGCCAGTTAATACTGATGAGATATAGATTCCAATTAAATTTTGAAGAGGCCACACATTTATCAGAACTTGGGAGGGTGGCTATGCCACAATAGATTATCAGGAAAAATTCCGATGCCTAATGTATGATTCACAAACATATTACAGTAGAGGGACCATGCCATGGACAGTGGGACCATCTGGGGTTGACGTCAAGGATTATGGAGGTGGCAGATGGTATGATTCTTAGGGAGAGGTTGAGTAAGAAAGGGGGGAGTTTCACGAATGTGTACTTTTTTTTATATTGACTGATTTGATGCATGAGTGTGTAATGAGAATGTTGCATAATTGTTTGATGGATTGCATATTAGACACCTATGGAATTAATCTAGAGCATGTTGTAACTTAGGGTTCCATGATTGTGTTAGTGTAGGTAGGATATTTCTATGTGATCGCCACAAGTATAAATCTATCATCTTCACAATAATACAAGCTATCTATATCACCTATTATCTACATGAATGATTGAGTACGTCTTTGTATTTGTTGCTATAAGGTTATAACTTCAGAACGAAGTTTCTTGAAGGGGGGGGGGGTTATGTAACAACCCTACATTAGACATTAGTGGATGGTGTATGGTAATGGTAAAAATGTTAAGAAATATATAAAGAAATTATAAAGGAACTTATGCATTATAACTTAATTTAGGTGCATGAGTGACAAGTGTGTCATGCATGTGAAAAGAAAGAAATTGAATAATATATGGAAATTAAGTAATAAAAGGGGGGCAATACCAAGAGGATGGGGCTCTAGTCTTGTTGGTGGGTTTTGGGGTTTCTTGGTTGTTTTGTTGGTTTTGGCTTCTGTGTGTGTTTATTAAGAGGGAGTATAAGGAGGCGGAGAGGGTGGAACTTAGATGGATTGATAAATAGTGAAGAGATATGGTATTACCTGGTATGGAATAGTGTTAATTGTTAAGGGATTGGGGGCCTCAACTTTTGCTAGGGGTTGGTTAGGTGGAGAGTTGTCCCCCTAAATGTTGTCGCGAACAGCAGAGCTAGTAATTTTTTAGGACAAGGTATGCATGCACCATTAGTTAAGATGGTCATTGATAAGGTAACTGGAGGTTATTTTATGTGGCTTACAGTTCTTATTTTCTATTGGTTATCTAATTTTATTCGTATTGATGGATATACACTTGATACTAGTTTTGTTCTGAAATTTTGTAAAAAAAAAATCTATCTTAAATTACATAGGCTTAAAATATGCATATTGATTATGGTTGTTACATTTGGTATCTATTAAATTTGCATAAACATTCCTAAGGCATTCTTCATGATCACATGTGATTCGTAATTGATTTCATGATAGATTGTCATCTTGAGGAAATAGATACTAATTGATGTTCACCTGTGATGAGTGGAAATTTGTTTTAGGTTATCCATTCAAAGAGCCTAAAGAGGCTAATCATTCTAGGATTTTGTGGGGGCCCATAACCATGAATGAGAATAGATATTACAAACACCTTATGGGTTGGGGGCCAAACTCAATGATTAAATCTATGCCAATGGTTCTTAACTCTTCTACGGGAAGTCCATGGCTGGAGATATCCTCTTTGTGGGAGGCATATGGAGAAGGACTTCTGATGCCTAGGGATGGTTCCTTAAGGGTGCATACAGAGGGAGTATAGGCCAACCTTTTGAGATTCTTGGGGTATAATGATCTTGATATCGAGATCGAGTTACCGATAATGAGATGTTAGTTAATACTGACGAGGCCCATATTTCGGTTAAATTTCAATAAAGATGCACATTTACCAAAAGTTGGGAGGGTGGCTATGCCGTGGTAACTTTCCAGGAAAATTTTTGATTCATACTATATGATTCCCAAATAAGTTACAATAGAGGGCTCGTTCCATGGAGAGCGAGACCATATGTAGTTGGCGTGGAGGATTATGGAGGTGGCAGATGATATGATTCTCAAGGAGAGGATGAGTAAGGAAGGAGGAAGTTTCATGAATGTGTAGTTTTTTTTGTATTGACTTGTTTGATGATTTAGTGTGTAATGTTAATGATGTACAATTGTTTGATGGATTACATATTAGACACCTAGGGAATTAATCCAGAGCATGTCGTAAATTAGGGCACCATAATGGTGTTAGTGCAAGTAGGATATTTATATGTGTTGGCCACACATATAAATATTTCATCTTCACAATGGTAATAGCTATCTATACTACCTATTATCTACATGAATGATTGAGTACATCTTTATATTTGTTTCTATGAGGTTATAAATTCAAGATGAAGTTTCCTCAAGTGGGGGAGTATGCAACAACCCTAATTAGACATTAGTGTACGGTATATGGTAATGGTAAAAATGTCAATAAATATATAAAAATTTTAAAAAGGAAAAGGTGCATTATAAATTAATTAAGGTGTATGAGTGACAAGTGTGTCATGCATGCAAAAAGTAATAAATTGAATAAAATATGGAAATTAAGCAATAAAAAGGGGGAAATACCAAGAGGCAGGGGCTCTAGTCTTGTTGGTGGATTTTAGGGTTTCTTGCTTGTTGTGATAGTTTTGGCTTGTGTGTGTGTGTATGTTAAGAGGGAGTATAAGGAGGAGGAGAGGGTGGATCTCATATGGATTGATAAATGGTGAAAATATTTATGGTATTACCTAGTTTGGCATTGTGTTAATTTTTTAAGGCTCGAGGGCATTAGCTTCTACTAGGGTTGTTTGGGTGGAGAGTTGTCCCCCCAAATGTTTCCACAAATAGTGGAGCTGGTAATTCTTGAGGACAAGGCACACACACAACATTAGTTAAGTTGGTCATCGATTAGGGAAGTGGAGGTTCTTCTCTGTGGCTTATATTTCTTATTTTCTATTGGATATCTAATTATATTTGTATTGATGGATATACACTTGATAGACTAGTTTTCTCTGAAATTTTGTAAAACAAAATATGTCTTAAATTAGGCTTAAAATATGTATATTGATTGTGGTTGTTACAATTATTACTACTTAAATACTTAAATATAATTAAATAGGTCCATTAAATTAACATATCTTAATAAAAAACACTTTACTATTTTACTCTATTTTGTTAGAGAAAAGCTGGCTTAGCCAAATAATTATCCATTTTTTTTTATGGGAATTCACAATTCACATAAGCAAATGAAGGAAATAATACAAGAGACAAAAATATCAACCTTTATAGTGGAAAAACTTCCATAATTTTAGAGAAAACATTCAACATCAATAGTCACTTTGTTAATCATGAAACTCTATTAGAATTAATGTCCTCAAGAAAAAATTCCTACAAATAACTACTATCCACAAGGATCTATTGTGAAACACCTTGGGCAAAGCTCTACATTCAACCACCTTCAACGTGACTCATTTATGGGGCCAATTTGCACAAGGCTCTGCTTATAAGAATTAGTAGAGGAGGCTCTTGATACTCAACCTACACAAGCAAATAATGATAAAAAGTGGGCTACGAGTATCAACATACCCCACCCACATAGGCCTACGGTATGATATAGAGATAAACTCCTTTGGAATTTGATTTATCTTAAAAGTTTCAAATAAAGATCAAAATTTAAATTCCATTCACTGAATTAATCAAGATCCTAGACCAAAGGAGAAAGGTCATGAAGTTATTGGCCATGTAAGATGTCATATAAATCAATCAAAAGAAAAACTTGAGATATCTATGTCATGATTCGAGGCACCAAGGTTGATCAATAACCGACCTTTTTATGTTACCTTGGTGTTTATTAACTTGCCATGCATAATTTCACACTTGATTCAGGTGCATCCAACAATATGATACCTTTGAAAGTCATAATTAATCCTCTCAACCTTTAGATCATTCAACCACACCGTAGTTTTTTTTCCATGGATTCTTGAGAGGTCAACTTGTGTAGTATGATTAAAGATTCAAAGGTCAAGCTTGCAACTTATCTAAATAAATTGATCCTCATGGACATGGTAGTATTAGATCTCCTAGCTACATGGTAAATGTTTCTTTCAAGAATATGGTTTGTCACTTGTTATGTTTCTTAGCATAAAAAATGATCACAAACCATATAATTTAGAAAAAAATGGAAATTTCGCTTTACTTCATTAAATCATAAAACCAATAAAGTAATGAAACATCATACAATAATAATTTTATGGAAGGTTAAAATTATGTTCACTTGTGTCATGGCACCGATGATGTAACACGGGATCAAGGTCACATTCCCTTCCTTGGGCATGCAACAATTTCCAAACACAACCTCCAGTGGCAAACCCTCTTGAGGTGTTCCATCCAGACACGCCTACCGATTCACACCTTAATAGTTATCTTGTTACAATTAGTTATCTTAGCCAATATATCGGAGTTCAATACTTAACCAAATAACACATCAACAAGAACAACAAGTATTTCCTGGTGACGCCTCAATGGGGTGGACCACAAGTCATATATAAGTAAGAATGAGTGAAATGATTAAGAGAGCACCCGCGAGATGATTTTCTAGGATAGCACCCAAAACGATTGCTTTTCTGTATACACAAGAAACCCCAATACTTAACCTCACCACTTCTTGGTGGAATTCTCCCATCTGCAGCTTCCACCTGTTGTATCCACAAGTCTACATCCTATTGCACCTGTCACATGTTTCTTACTAAGTCAGTAGTCAAGCTTGTTCCCAAGCCCATGTTACTTCACCTAGTGGGAACACCACCCGAGATGCACCTTAAATTCCTAACTGGTGCGCTGATTTCCTCAGACCTTTGACTCTCACTTGTTCCTTCACAAATCTCCTCCCAAGCTCCAATGCCTCTTCTATTTATAAGCTCCCAAGTCTTTCTAAGGGTGTGCCTTGTAAGTTTTAAGCCTCTGCAGAGAAGCAAATAATACATATTATTTTAAGCAAAAGAGAGATTACACCACATCATTCACACATAATACACATAGATTTACACTGGAAGCCCTTGATTGGGAAAACCAACAAAACTTAGAGTCACACCTCTATTTTCTCATATTGACTATTAACTACTCATAATACAAATATAGGTATTCCGCAGCATCCAAAACCCTAATTCGTTAACCTGGATTATAAAATAGACTAAAACCCCTTAACTGGGATTAAATTATATATCGTTATGCACGCGGTCAAAGACGAACCCCACCCCCACACATGCAAAGAATATAACACATACCCAACATTCTCCCACTTGTTGTTTTATTTGCATATAGGATGCACAATATTTTATTGGATCATCAATCCAGGGCACAAATGCCCATTGCTTCTTTACACCAAGAGAACTTCTTAGAGCTCACAAATTTTGTCAATGAATTTGCAACATTCTTTAAAGTGTCGACTTTCTCTAGTAACACTTTCTTACTTTCAACCATGTCTCCTACAAAGTGATATTGCACATCAATATGCTTCGTTTTTTAGTGATAAGCAGGGTTCTTTGCCAGGAATATTGCACTCTAGTTGTCACAATCTAACCTTACAGCTTACTGTTCAAATCCAATGTCTGAACACAATCTTTGAAACCATATTTCCTCTTTACTTGCATGAGTGGATGCCATGTATTAAGATTCTATAGTTGATAATGCCACTACATCCTGTTTCTTACTCATCCAACTAATATCACATCTAAATAGGCTAAATACATACCCACTTATAGATCTTCTATGATCCAGATCTCTAGCCCAGTCAACATCAACAAAGCCATGTACATTCAAGACTCTGTCCTATTCAATTCTTCCTTGATCCACGTAGATACCTAAACACCCTCTTCACAACTATCCAATGTTCCTTTCTCGGTTTTGACATATACCTGATAAAAAATCCCATTGCATGGGAAATGTCTGGTCTAGTGCATACCATGGCATACATCAAACTTTCAACTGTACTAGCATAAGGAATACGTGACATGTCTTTTTTTTCTTCTTTAGTTACGAGACACGATTATACAGATAATATCACACCTATAGGAATATGAAATTTTACTGGTATATATTCCTGCATATTAAACTCGTGTAGTATTATTTCAACATATTTTCTCTGGTTCAACTAGAGTTTCCTTTCTGCACGGTTTATCTTGATCTCCATCCCCAATATGAAATTGACAGCACTGAGATTCTTCATCTCAAACTTGGAGGATAGTTGCATTTTCACCTCCTTGATAATATTCATGTTGTTTCCAACCAACAACATGTCATCGACATACAAAAATACATAAACAAAATATTCTCCAACCTGCTTACAATAGACATAGTGATAAGCTTTGCTTCTCATAAATCCTTGTCCCAATATGTATGTATCGAACTTCTGGTACCACATCCTTGGAGACTATTTTAGACCACAAAGGGACTTCTTCAGCTTGAAAATCAACTCCTTCTTACCCTTTACTATAAATCCTTCATGTTGCTTCATGTAGATTTTTTCTTCCAGGTCCCCATGTTGGAACACTGTCTTCACATTCATCTGCTCTACTTCAAGATCAAAAGAAACATCAATAGCAAGAAGGAATATAATAGAATTTAATTTTGCAAAAAGAGAAAATATTTCACCGAAATCAATTCCCTCTGCTTAAGAATATCCCTTTGCTACCAAGCAGGCTTTTTACTTCTCCACTTTATCTTCCTCATTCAACTTCTTTTTAAACAACCATTTGCTACCAATTAATTTTCTTTCAGCTGGTAACTAAACTAGATCCCAAACTTCAATTTTGTCCAAGGAATCCATTTCTTCAACCATGGCCTTCTTCCATATATCTCTATCCTTTGAATCAGTAGCTTCCTTCACATTTCTAGGATCATCATCAATAATAGATAAAGCAAAATTAGACTGAAATTTAGCAGGGGAATACCTTTCTACTTTCCTTCTTTCATGAGATGATCTCCTCAAAACTGGGGAATGAGGTTCTTCTTATTCTAATTCAACTTATTTTGTTGAGTAATATTCTTCATCTTTTATCTCAACCTCTGTATTCTTTGGTTCCTTTTCCATTTGAGCCACTTCCTGTTTGGGAACTTCTTTGATATTTCTAAAGAAAACATCTCGACTATAAATAGTCTTCTTAGTTACACGATTCCAAATATTATAACCTTTCAGGCCATGTTTATAACCGATAGATATACATTTTCAACTTTATTATCCAACTTACTCCTTTTCTCCTTTAGAACATGTACATAAGCATCACAACCAAAAAAATTCATATGTTTAATAGAGGGTTTCTTTCCAGTCCATACCTCAGGTGGAGTTTTTTCAACCAATGCTTATGTGGGTGATCAATTTACCAAGTAACATGCAGTATCCACTTCCTTTACCCACAATTCTTGTCCTATCCTGGAACTACTGAGCATGCTACTTGCCTTGTCCATTAGCGTCCTATTCATCCTTTTTGAAAATCCATTCTATTGAGGTGTGTATGGAGTAGTCTCCTACCTTTATATACCACAAGTCTTACATAATTCCTTGAATTCATTCTTATAGAACTCCTCATCATTATCTTCCCTCAACGCCTTTATTTTCTTTTCCATCTGATTCTCTACAAGAGCCTTAAATTCTTTAAACCTAGAAAATACTTCATATTTATTTGAAAGGAAATTAATCCATGTGTTCCTTGAGAAATCATCTATAAATGAAACATAATACAAAGATCTACCTAATGATGGAATATGAATAGGTCCAAACACATCATTGTGTATTAACTCTAAAATTCCCTTTTCTCTTGTAGCACCAAATGCAATCTTACTCGATTTTTTTCTTCCATAGATGTAATGTTCACAGAAATCAAAATCGAGTGTGCAATCAAACATACCTTCAATCATACCTTTAAATGCCTATTTCATTAAACTTGGACATATTCTAGTCCAAGTCACTTTGAAGTCGGGTCAAAATCAACCTTTCTAAACCGCAAAATCAAGGTTTCTAAAGTGCAAAATCTGGTTCCAAAAGTGCCAAATCCAGGTTCCAAAAGCATACTTTTGCTTTTGATATTGCCACTTTTGAAATTGATTTTTGCGCTTTTTCGACATGATAAATATGATAATGGCACTTTTAGAACTTGATTTTTCCCTTCTGGAAGGCTACTTTTGACACTTCCAATACTTAAAATTTGCAATTTTGAAAACCGATTTTGGCACTTTCAAGCTCTGATTTTGCACTTTCGAAAACCAAAATAGACAGTTTACAAGTATTATAATGACAATGAAATTGAACATACTAGTACAAAAAAACATTCAAGTGTATTATTTAACAAAATACTTTCATTTTATTCACAATTGGCCTCACATCACTCACGCCATTCAGGTGCAGCAAGCAAGGCCATAATTGATCTAAATAGAATGTGTCATTGACATCTTGGCAAGTATATGTTTTTGTTATAATATAGTTCCCTTCCTCGTTACAAACATGTTTTTCTTTTGAGTCATCTACAATGATTGTATTTGTAGCATCCAGACTATGGATCAAAATGTCTCAAACTTTGTTTAAAGGCCTAAGAAATATATAAGGATTTCCATCACACTGATAACCCTCTCTAGCTATGCAAGAACAATATTCTTGTGTTAAAATTACTCTAAATTGTTCCCTTTGCAATCTCGTTCTTTGTAATAATGTTGGCAAAAACTCGTCAACATTTTTTTGTTGTGCATATGTCCATATGCCAACTTCAAATATGCTAAAGCATTTTTAAAAAAAATCCCTAAATCCTGGACGTATAGAATAATACTTTGTGGTTGATTCGATATCCAATGTTCGTGGCAATTCAATTTTTTTTTTATGAACTGCGCGTAACAAAAGTCCATTGAAATCGAAAATAATTAATGGTTTACTAGTAACAAATCTTCTAGTATCTGCAAATAAAAAAAACACACACACAACCCAATAAATAAAATATTATGTTTCAATGTTTCTAAGTATATTGCTTCCATGTTTTGCAATTTTTGAAACACATCACCAGATACATGATACGATGTCCATAAATAATATGAGAATTGTCCAAGATAAATATAAAAAATAAAATTACAACAATTAAATGTAGAAGTTGTCAAAATATACAAATCACTAAATGAATTGTTCTCTGTATAATATGATGGTCATTTGAAGTTGAATGTATTTAACCAACGCCCCATTTTTGAACGAGGCCCCGAGATAATTCAACAAAGAACACAACATTGTTTTTATAGTTATTTCTCTCTCTTGTGAACTGTCAAATGTCCAACTAGTTGGCATTTTCAAGCAGTTTTCCTTGCTGTTATCTGCTGAATAATATTTCCCTTCATCTATAAACAACATGTCCGTTTATATATATATATATATATATATATATATATATCCATATTGGATAAGTACATCCTTGAATGACTTTTTGTATATGTGCAGTGCTTCACCAACATTATAATATGCATACATTGATTAATTATAAATAGTACTATGTTTACATTGCTCTCGACCCCAAATAAATACAAAGTCTTCATTCTTCAACCATTCAAATATACCAAGGAATTTTTTAATTTACATGTTTTCGAGTGAGGAAAACCACAGAGCAACGTCAAAATGTTCTCTGGCAACACTGATAATATCGGGGCTGAACATCCGTGCATAATAACGATAGCAATTATGGACAAAATAAGGTTGTTTGGAAAAATATTCAATGTTGGATAACATCCGAAATCCAAAGAACAATCTCTCTACTCCCAAGACCAATATTTTCTTTTGCGGTGATATCCAGACTGCATACAAAACCGTGACTATATATATAACCACAAAACAACACTTCATTCATGAAGTTAATGATCACAAACATGAAACTGTAAATGAAGATTTTGATTTCCAAATATTAATACAAAAATCACCCAAAATTTCACAGATTCAAATGATTTAATAAAAGCATCACATTGAACTAATAATATGTTAGATTCAGACGAAAATAGCAACGCCATCGAAAAAACAGAAAACACATTAAATGATTTAAAATATACATAGGTTACATCTAGTGTTTACTGCTCTTGAAAGAGGCAATGATAGGTCACATTTGATGGTTGTCACTCAACTAGAAGAAGGCATTGAAGGTTATGATATCAGCTGATTGATGCATTTTACTAAAACCCTACCAGAGTCTATGTAGCAATTCACTATCTATCCTAGCGGACGATGCAATAAAGGGCTTACTCAAAATATAATTTTCACATGGATGCGCTTTCACATAATCACCCTACAAAACAATCACTTATGTATTACTTTGCGAAGATTTCATTGGGAACTCCTCCCACACACTATACATATTTTTTGTGTATTTCCTTCTTTATTGTTGGTACATATCTCTCGAAACCATAAAAAAAATTGTTCCCCATATGTTTTTTCTGCACTACTTGCCCTAAAATTTTTGTAAACAATGACTTTCCCTCATTGACCGCACATTTAGATGAACAAATCCCAACGATGAATTTGGAAAATACATAATCCCAAAAATTGTATCACATATGTTCATGACTCATATGAAGTTTCTTTGTGTTTAAATTCAAATTCACCAACAATGCTTTATTCCCCCTTTTTTACTTTTTTTCCTTTAATAGTATTTTTTTTATTTCCCTTTATTTCTCTTTTGGAGTAATTTTCTGTGACTTTCTTTCCAAATAGAAAACCTTCCATTTCTAATATCAATAACATTTTTGTATGGGGAGCTGCATAGAAATATTGCTTGTCATTATATATTTCAGAATAAATTTGTTTTATCAATTTAAGTAGAAAATTATCTTTGTCTTTTACATGTCAATGACCGGCCAACATTTGAGTGGTGAGTAACATTGCTGGATATACCACGTTTTGACACCAATCCCTCGCCTAGTTCATTATTATCTAAGCCCTCGCCTGGTTCATTATTATCCAATGTGATTTGTTGGATAATATCCATGGACATCATCGATCCCAGATCTAGTTGTGGATGATCCACATGTTGAATATAAATCCAATCATCTTGACCTGGAAATTTGCAGGTATACATTTTATATGACGTTTTACAAGTATTCAAGGTCACTATCCCTATTCATAATTTAGTTAATTTAACCGGGATCTTTGAAAAATAATTTTTACCTTCTTGTCCATCTTGTTCACCAGTTTGGTAGTTCTTTGTGGATTCTCCATCACAATCAATGTCGTCATTGGATATTATAATTTTATCGGACGATACTTGAGTGTACTCTTTATTTGAAGCTGTAGTAGAATAGGAATTTGAAGAAGTTATTGAACATAACCGACCGAGAAAAGTAAAATACAATGAAATAAGACATATGAAAATGTTAATACAAATACCTTGGTTTATACCCAATTCATAATGGAAATTGTTCGTAAACAACTCTTGTTGTACTATCTCCACAATAGAAATAATTATTCTATCTGGCGACCTAATCAATGAACGAAGAACTCTACCTCCTGCGTACAACGAAAGAACTGTAGCTCGAGAAGAGACCAGTCTGGAAACTATATGATCCCATAATTCTTGTGTCATTTCTTTTTCAAAAACATGGCTTCTCGAACTATAATTGGTAACCTTGGGAAAAGGTAAATCAATCATTTGTAGGCCCTCATCCTTCCAATCCATATCCATTTGAAAAGTAGACAAATTATCCTCATCCTTCCAATTCTCCAACACTGTATAATAGAGAATCTTATAAATAAGTCCTTAGAGAAATCTCTATAAACTCCCTTGGTAGGATTCCATGTTACCTTTTTTTTATTTCTTGTTGAAATGTGTGAAAGCTTTCAGCTAAAAAAATATAAGTACATGTTGCTTCATTTGATTCTAAGGAGTACAAAAATGCAAGCATATCTTCTTCTATCCAGGCACTATCACAATTACACATATCAACAATAACAAATTCACAGCTGATTGCTGCACCAAAATATTCAATGGATCTTAGTGTGTTGACCAAAGATGCAGGATAACAACATTGGCAAGCAAACTGTGAACTATCTTTGATAGAGTTAATAGACATACCCATACCCTCTTTATTGATATATATGTTCAATATTTTATCAACATCATTTGGTATTTTGGTACCATTATCCTCTTCAGATTCTTTCTTTCTCTTTTTACCAAGATATTTTTCTTGCTTTTCAGAGCATAAAATACTACATAGTTGCTGGAGATGATTTGGTGCAATTTTATAGATTTCAATGACATTATCATCAATGATAATCTATGATCAAAAAGTATGAACATCATGAACTTTGAAATATTCAAAGATCGAATGTCTGGTTGACCTATCGTCCTTGATTCGCTTGCAATATTGATATAAAGTCTTTGCGCAAACATTTTTTTCGACTGATGTGCTTAGCAAAACTGATCCGTTGATTATATTGTCCACCACATCAGTCAATCAATCTTCATCAAGAACACACAATGGTCTAAAAAATTAGATCCATGATTCTTTATTTATTTTGAACAAAATCAACCTAAGTGATGCTCTTGAGTGAGCATGGCAAGGAACCAATTTTGTAAAGCTTGAATATAGACATCCATTTTCTCCACAGTCGATCCGATGTCAAAAAAAGAGTTAGCTTGTCTTTAAGGATGTCCTTTGTTTGAACAACAAAGATATCCATACATTCACCTTGGAAAGACTGCAAACATATAAAATTAAAGATAACATTTAATTTTCTAATTTCATAACACAAGCATCAATCTAAAGACTTTGATTGATAAGAACAAAAAATCTATACTTACGAATCATCACGGGAAGCGTTTCCCTTTCTCAGGCGGGATGGCCTAATGCAGGATATCCATTTATCCTTGCAGATTTTTCAACTTGAGAAATGAATGAAGTGTCTTCAAATTACTTGTTTGATAAATTTTGTTGTTTGCATAATTTGCTAATAATGTTTTGAGGAACATATTTATGTAGAAGACGAGTTGTTCGATGACGATACCTTTGAAATGGACCAATTGATATTTATCAGTTTCAATGGATTTTTATGTGCATAAATAGTATGCTTCCCATCCAATATATAAAAATTTATTGAAGGAAAATTTATTTTGTCTTCATTTCTATGAATAAATCCCAACGTGGTCTCCTTATTGAAAGGAAATACAATAACATCTCTCAATGTTGTTGTAAAATTTGAGACAAGAGATAAAACTATCTTTTCCACGACCTCCTCATCAAATTTTCGATATTGCAAATGCAGAGGCGCAACGAAACATCTTGTTACATCAATAGAAACAAATTTCTCATTGAACACAAAGCATTTGATCTGTTCTTGTTGAACTTATTTTGAACTTTCGAAGCTCTTAGTCACTTTCTGCATCATCTCTATAAAAAGACTTTATTTGAGTGCTTTGAAGGATTTAGTCACATCTTTACCAATATGATTGAGAAATGTTCTTCTAAGGTAGAAAATAATATTTTCATGGTATACATTTGTCAACTTCCAATGTTCACCATTCTAGATGAAAATGAATTGACGGCCTAACCTTAATAGGTTGAATATTTTTACAATTCTCTGATAAATGAAAGGGTGGTCGACCCTTCTTCTTCCCAGTATTATTTTCATAAAATTTCTAGACTGCAAGAAGGGTTGGTCGATCCTTCTTGTGTTCACCATTCTGGATATAGGTGAATTGCTGGATATAGGTGTTCACAATTGTCTACTAAATAAAGGGGCGACCGATCCTTCTTGTCGGAAGCTGGAAGTTGGGATAAATATTTTTTATATGTTATAACTTAGCCAATGTACCGATTCCTACTATTTACTGCGAAAGTTGGAAGTCGGGAATTGTCCGCCTTTTTACATTTCTCTCGTAAATGAAGGGTCGACTGACCCGTCTTGTGCTCAGTATTCTTCCAGTGTTCACCATTATGGATATACATGAATTGACGGCCTAGCCTTCATAGGTTAAATATTTTTACATTTCCCTCATAAATGAAGGGGCAACTGACCCTTCTTTTGCCTAGTATTATTTTCATAATAGTTCAAGCTTGAAAGAAGGGTTGGTCAATCCTTCTTCATCATCACCATTCTGGATATAGGTGAATTGATGGATATAGGTGTTCACAATCCTCTACTAAACGAAGGGGCAGCCGATCCTTCTTGTCGGAAAATGGAAGTTGGTACAAACATTTTTTATATGTTATAACTTAGCTGATGCAGCGATCCCTACTATTTACAGTGGAAGTCAGAAGTTGAGAATTGTCAGCCTAGCCTTTGTAGATCAAATATTTTTACATTTCTCTCCTAAATGAAGGGTCGTCTGACCCTTCTTTTGCTCAGTATTCTTCTAGTGTTCAAAATTCTTGATATAAATGAATTGATGGCCTAGCCTTCGTAGGTTGAATATTTTTACAATTCTCTCATAAATGAAGGGGGGATCGACCCTTCTTCTACCCAGTATTATTTTCATAATAGTTCTATATTGCAATAAGGGCCGGTCGATCCTTCTTGTGTTCACCATTCTGTATATAGGAGAATTGATGGATATAGGTGTTCACAATTCTCTACTAAATGAAGGGGTGATCAATCCTTTCTCTTCATGATATTCTTGGTATTTCAAGGATATAAGAAGGGGTGCCCAGTCCTTCTGGTGTTTACTAATCCTACTAATCCTACAATAAAGGAGGGGTCGACCGTCCATTCTTTTATTTTCTGTCATAAATGAAGGGTCTTCCGACCCTTCTTGTTGGAAGTTGGAAGTCGGGAAAAGCATTTTTTCTGTGTTATCTAATGGTCACTCATAACGATTCACCTTTTAAAAACAATGGACAGATATTTAGTTACAACATACAATTTAAAAAAGTGTTTGAATAAAAAAAAAATCCATTGGGTCTGGAGTCAAAACACACATTTCTTAGAATTATTTAAGGACTATGGGGAAATATCTGCACTTAAAATGTATTTGGAGAATTCTTGTTGGCTTCTGATACTGTTCTAGAGGTTTTCAATGTAGACCTAGGTTCTTCGTGGTTTCAAGGAACCAACAAAACCCCTTCTCATTGGCCCTTTCGGTAACAGCCTGCGAACAAGATGAGGTCTCACCCAATGTGTAACTATGGGGGCGTTGCGGAATCAGGTTTCCACAACAATGTGATGAGTTGTTCAGATGGAACTACTGCGCAGTGCACTATGGAATTCACGTTGCGGATAGAAGACTGTGCGACGATAGACTTCGTCGCGGTCCTCGCTTTTACAAGCTAAGATTCTTGCACAACCAGCGCATCTACGGACTGTGCAGTTCATATAGGATGCAAATAATAGGACATCGCAACTGACTTATACGCTTCCTCTGTGGACTTAACTGATATTGACGACTTTACTTAGTGTTTATCCATTCATTTATTGCCTTGTATGATTAACCTTATAACCAATGTAAACAGACGAAACACACAATACTGCACACTTTTGGGGATGCACGTTAAGAGAGTTACACAACCTGAACTCTACATACACACGTGATTATTCAACAAACTGATACTTCCACAGACCTAGGATACTGTGCATTCAACATTCACCCATTCTTGTAATACTTAACATATTATTCCCATCTTTCTCCTATGGAGAATACATATAAAAGCATTAACATAACAATTGATAAATGAGAATCCAAGCATCCAATGTAAGCAAATAGACAAGTGTCAAACGCAAACAATAACACTACATAGGATTTAACGTGGTTCACCCCCAGGATGGGAGCTATGTCCACAAGAACTGTTGTTGTATTAGTCTTTGGGAAGGGTGCAACAGTTCTTATCCGTGCAGTCAGCTGTAGACTCTCTTCTCTCTCAATAGGCCTCTGCGCACACAGCTTGAAGAGCCTTTACAATGGCAATCAAGGTAGGTCTTGCTCAAAATGTTACAATAAGGTACAAGCCCAACTTTAGAGATTAACCCTTTCCCATACAAAATATTCCTTATTTATCGATCATGCCCGTAGGTCATGTTTTTACAATTCACAGGCAAAACCGTTAGGTTTACAAAATTGTCATGGTTTTCAGGCAATCGGACTTGCTGTCTTCTGGTAGCGAATCTTCCATCATGGCTGCCCAAAGCGCATGCTTACATCGCTATCCACCTTCCTGTCACACACATGCCAATAGGTCTCTTTCATTGAGCCGTTCTTCCTCTAACGGTCTTGCACGATTGGTTCAGGTAGTGGTTCTTTACATGTGCGACCAGTCGCTTTCTTCTGCTTTGCTCCTTACTCATCGCTTGGTACTCATTGAGCATCTTTACCAAAAATAGACCACCGATGGTCTAACTAGAATCTGTGCTGTCTTCCATCCAACATTCTTCTTTTTCGGACCTCCGTAGACTGGTGACATCGCGGCGCCGTACTCCTCGTAGCACTGAACTTCGCATCTCTTTCGACGTTGCGCTGCGCGCAACTTCGCAGCATCCCAAAATTAGACTTTGTCAAAAAGCCTTCAACTAAACTGTGCTCAGCTCCGCAGTTCCAAAATCAAACTTGCTCAAAAAATGCCCCACTTGGGCCAGGCCCAACAGGACCCTAACACTTACATGTGGCTCGTCCCCGAGCCACCTTCAACTCCGACTTCCCCTAGCTGTTTCATCATCTACGGAGCTAACTTCACAGCCAACTCGTTGTATGTGACAATCAAATTTTCAACTGCTTCCTTATTGTCTTGCTCGACTTGCTTCACTATTTCCAACAACACAGGTGTTATTTCATCATCCTCGGCTTGTCCTTCCACCTGTTCCTGACTTTTGCGCAACTCCTTTAAATTTTCCTTGATCTCCTGTGAGATCGTGTAGGATGCCTCCAGCAAGGGTTGCGACTTGTCCATCATTTCACTTTCTCTTTCTCTTAATGCTTGAACCTCTTTTTTCAAGATTTCGACTTCCTTTTACCTCTGTAGTCTTTCTCTTGGCAGCAGCACTTTAACTTCTGCATCTAGCAGTTCGAATGCTACTTGCTTATCTTTCACATAATTCTTGACTTCGAGCAACCCTGGATCCTCCTCGAGGGTAGTGAATGCCTTCGACGCCTCATCTAACAAACTTTGTCACTTAGCCACCTCGGTGGCTATGCTTGCTGCTGCGGCCTTCACTTCCTTCACTCTTAGCTGTTGTTGATCTGGTGGATTCTGTGGGTTAATCTGTGCCTCCAAGGTAGCAAACTTAGCTTCATGGATGATCTCCATATTTCGCATCTCCGCCTTAAGATCGTTAACCAGTTCTCCGATCCTAAAGACAGTGTCCATGGGGTCTACCTGTACTTCACATTCTGATATATCATCTGCGACTGTAGTGATCATGGACTCTATCCTTTTCCGTCGATCATGCTCATCCTGTAGCTCCATAGCTCTCCGTGAGCTAGTTTCCTCCAACTACCTATTAGCTGTTTACAACTCAGCTTGATGTTTCAATGCGTCAGTAGTTCTCTCATGCATTTCTTTGAAAACCTGTAGATGCAAATAGTGTAGACCAAGAAGTGGTATCTTCCCAATATTGAGCTCCACATGCTCTACATCTTTCGTGTCCAACATTATCTGTTCTGGCAGTGGTCGTCTTATAGTTAAGGGATCAAGATGGATAACGCGAGACTTCACAGGAATGGTCATGGCTAGCTACGATGTCTGCTGCTGCGAAGTTCCTCCGGACTTCCCTTCGGACTCTGAGTCTCGCGGAAAGGGTAACTTTTTGCTTACTTCTTCAATTTTTTCTATAATCCCCTGCAGCATGGTCAGATTTACTTGCAAAGCTTCTTGAATATGTTTGTATTTTTTCTCCTTCTCAGTCATCAGATCTTCCATCTGTTCAGTGACCTTTCCTGCGATCATTTCATAATCATCATCATGGAGTATGGATTCTAAAATGCCTTTAGTGGCTCTCTGCTTCTTTCTTTCCCCCTTTGGCTGTGCCAGTCTCTCAGTTTCCTTCCTTTTTCCCGTCTCTTCTTCTTCAACAATTGGACATAGAATGGGGCTGTCCTCGCCGGAGTCACTTTGGATATCCATAATTTCAACTCGAAATTCAGCAGGCCATTCCCTCATGATATTATCAATATCATCTTCATACATATGGTATCTTCCTGCGAACCATTCAGTGTTCTTCTTCTGTTCTTTGGCTGAAATGTGAATGTAACGCATGTCAGCATAAAAATCAATAGTGTGAATATACTTACTTGTTACCTTCTTTGTTATCCACGACGTGAGCATGATGTCTTCGCACAGTTGGTCATAATAGGTGTAGAAGACCTCAACTGTCGCGTGCTATCTTTGAGAATTCAAATTTGCCCAAAGGTTTGAATAGCGAGATCCTCTGCAGTCATTACTATCGGTGAGTACGCCAACGTAATCCTTCGGCTCCTTCCACCCTACGAAGGGGATCAACACTATTAACCAAGTAAAATGGAAATTTTCGCCATTGAGTTGTGTGTCATTTAGTTCCTCCAGGAACTTGTTCAACAGGTATTGACACCAGTTGAACTGTTCGCCCTCCGCGATTGCGGCACCAAGTAGTACTACACCCGTAGGTACCTCCAAAGGTCTGGTGTTTCTGAGAATCTTGTCGAATAACAATTGCGTGACAAACCGCGTGGCTTTATCATCTATGTCATCCGTCTGAAAGCCTCTCTTTCCTTTGATGATGGCTTGAGTTTTCTTCATCTTCGTAGCTACTTCTTTATCCTTGCTTTTCCCTTGGAAAAAATGCTTCGGATCCTTACCTCTTTTGCTCAATCCAGTTATCCGGTGGATTAAGTCAATATTCAGGTCGATATTGCGATCAAGCCACAAATATCCTTGGTGAATGCACGCCATTAGAGTTCATACCACCGCATTCAGCTTTGGTGTTCTGTCAAAATGTGAGAGTCTGAGCAGATTGAGCAGTCCCGACTGGACTACTCTGGAAAACCAGTTTTCTGTGACTAAGGTGAGGTTACCTTTGACATATTTTTTCCAGCACATGTACTGGTCGAGCTGGAACTATGGGAACCTAGGTTCACTGGGCTCCTTCAGCATCTGAAGCAGATCATAGTCTTTCCACTTACACTATGGGATCTTCCCTAGCAAATTTTTGTCCACCTCGACATGCTTTGATATCGGTGAGAGCAGAATCTTGTATTTTGCATTCTTCGTTAGCCTGAGGACCGGTGCATCCAGTGCATGTGGCGAGATATAGTTAGGGGTAAGTGTCAATGGTATCTCCTTATCAACTATCGGTGGTTGAGGAACTGTGGAACTCATCTTTGGTTGCTTGATTTTTGGCCCCACTTGATCTTTGCCTCTGTCCTACATTTTTGGACCGTGTCTTGGTGATCTTCTGGATTCCTGACCTTGTTCTTTACAACTTTCTTGGCTGGGGTTCTCATTAACCCTTCGATCCCTCCATATTTGAACACCTTCACAGTCTCTTGGACCATGAACTCTTCCTTAATAGAAGACCTCTCATACATTCACTAGACAAATCTCAATAGGATTTCAGAGAGCTTGCTGAAAAAAAACTCGCAAAGTAGTGCTCACAAGAAAATTCTACGGGTTCGGTAACGCCTGCGAGTCCGAATACAACAGTATTTATAGGCACAAATGACCTCCTCCGCGCCCTTCAATGGATAGATAAGCATTAAATGTGGTATCCATTGGCCAAATCCAGTGGATTCTTCGATCCTTTCCTTCATTAACTCGTTCAGAACGACTAATTCTGCGTTAAATGCTCGATCGTTGGCGAAGTACTGTATAATGACTATCTTTTCGACTGACATTCTAACGGCTATTTTTTTGGAGTAGCGTCGAACTGCACGACATTCCATCTCCACACTCCAACGCAGTTACTGCACAGGACCGGATTTCCTGCTTCTGAACTTAGGTGCCTTTCCCATTCAAGCTGATCTCCGCAATTGCCTTTTGGACTTCACCACTGCGCGGTTCCTCCTTTTCTTTTTCTTTTTTCATTTTTTTTGCGCAGCAGCACATCTCAATAGTGCTATGCGGTATCTACACTTCCTCATCATACATTGCATACAGACTCTTTCCCATTTCTAGTTCCCAATTCCAACTGTATTTGGCACTTAGAAATTTCCTTTATTATGATCATCATGGGTTCTGCAAAGCAGGAATATCTCGATAGGGTTTTAGTCTGCTTCCATTGACTAGACTGGGCAAGTTATCTCCAGCTTATTTGGCTAACTGGACTGCGCCACCATTAGTAACATGTACAATAGTATATGGGCCAAGCCAATGCATTTTATACTTCCCAGGAAACTTCATAAACTTGCTATCATATAGGAGGACTAGATCACCTACTTGAAAGGTTTTGTTTTTGATATGGCGATCATGCCATGCTTTTTCCCTTTCTTTCTGCACTTGTTGGTGAAAGCTTGCGATGAAGCGATCCTCCTCCAAACCAACCAAGTGTAGAATCCTTTACTCCAAAGCCTCTTGATCTTCCATTCCTATAAACGCAACTATCCTTAAGCTGGGAACAATGTATTCCATTGGAATTATTTCTTCCTATCCATAAGCCAGCCTAAAAGGTGTATGGCCTATCAACTTTTTGCATGTCATTCTATATGCCCATAAAATGGATGGAATGCACAGGTCCCAATCATATCTATTCACATTACATACCTTAGTTAGTGCATTCTCCAATACTTTATTGAAAGCTTCAACAGTTCCATTTGCTTGTGGATGATATGGCGTACTTCGTTGATGATGAATGCAAAACTCTTATGTCAATGCCTCAATGGTTCTGTTCAGAAAGTGATTGCCTTGATTACTCATGAAAATATTTGGGCATCCAAACCTTGTAAGGATGTCTTCAAATATGAACCGCGCAGCAGTACCTGCGCTATAGTCCTTCACTGGATTTGCTTCTGCCCATTTGGTGAGGTAATTAGTTGCAGTAATAATGTACCTCACACCAGTTCTTTTTCCCAGTGGGTTTATAGGTCCCACAAAATCAATTGCACATTTCTCAAATGCCTGTAAGGTCAATTGTGGATTCAATGGTATCTCATCTCTGTCTTTGTGAATCGTAGGCCACCATAGCCCTGCCTGCAATATCTTCTGTGTAGTGGCTCTTCCTGCTGCTCCGGAATGCACATCAGCTAGTACAAATGGTTTCTCATGCTCTAACACACATATGCGCAGTACTTCATCCAACCCCAATTTGTAAAGCTGGCCCGCGATAATGGTGAATTCAGCTGCTCTTACTACCAGTTGCTTCTTCTGCTGCGTAGTAAACTCTATGGGTTCCAACCCAATAGTCAAGAAATCTATGATGTCTTTATAATATTCATCAGCTATCTAGATAGCAACCAACTGTGCATCAGAAAGATTGTCTTCAAGGTTTGTGGGCTCTTCACTTGACTCGATCCTTGACAGATGATCAGGTTCCAAGTTCAATCTTCCTGGCTTAACGACTATTTCAAAGTCATACTCCTGAAAGAGTAATAACCATCGGCAGATTTCCCACCCTAACAATGTCTTGTTGACTAGGTATTTCAAAGCAGAATGGTCGGTGAACATAGAGAAGTGCGCACCAAGCAAATAGTGCCTGAACTTTTGTAGTGCATAGACCATAGCTAGGCCTTCTCTTTTAGTTGTAGTGTAATTCTTCTCTGCAGATGAGAGCTTCCTGCTCAAAAATGCGATGGGATGGTCAATAGATCCCTCTTCTAGTTGTGCTAAGACAACTCCCAATGCTATACATGAAGCATCAACATGGACATGAAATGGCTTCTCCCAGTCCGGAAAAACTAGGATCGACACAGTTACTATTTTCTCTTTCAAGGTGTCGAAACCTTGTTTGCACTCTACGTTCCAAATGAACAAAACATCTTTCTTTAGCAGGTTCTCCATAGCTACGGTTATCTGCACATAACCCTTTATAAATTTCCTATAGTAACCTGTATGCCCCAATGTAGTGCGTAGCTGCTTGACTGAATTCGGTGTGGGCAAGTTTACAATGACTATGATCTTTGCAGGATCAACCATCAAGCCCTGCTTGCACAAAATATGTCCTAATAGAATTCCATAAGGTACACAAAAGATACACTTATTCAGGTTTAATGACATTTGATGCTGTCTGCATTTTTCTAGCATCAATTTGAGATTTGCGCAATGGTCCTTTAGCAACCCAAACACTATCCAATCATCGAAATAAGCTTCTAAAAACTTATGCATGAAATCCTTAAATGTTGTGACCACGAATCTGGAAAAGATGGCCAACACATTCTTCAGACCAAATGGCATCACCATGTACTGGAACGATCCCCATTCAGTAGCAAAGGTGGTATTATGTCTATCCACGGGATCAATTCTTATCTGATGATATCCCGAAAAACCATCAGTAAAGGAATAGGCCTCATTTCCTCTAACATTATCAAGCACCTCATCACTGAAAGGAGTAGGAAATGGGTCATGCATTGAAGCATTGTTCAATTTTCTGAGTTCCACACAAATCCTGATCTCTTCTTTTGTCTTCTTATCTTGGACAACCATAGGGCTTATCCACTCAAACTCTTCGACTGGCTTGATGATCCCTGCGTCTAGCATTTTATTAAGTTTTTCCTCGACTCATTCTTTGTATCGTGGGTTCAGTTTATAGGGTCTCTTCTTAACAGGTTTTGCACCTGGCTTAAGAGGTATCTTCATAACCCCTAAGTCTCCCAAAATTCCCTTCATCTCTGTAAACTTTGTCGAGAATAAATCCTGATACTCATGTAACAGGTCTGCGATCTTCGCGACAGTCTGATCATCCAAATAGTCTCTAATACTTGCGAACTTCGGCTCTTCGCTGGTGCCAATGTTCACTTTCCTTATTTTCATCGGTCCGGTCATTTCTGGAATTTCCAGGAGAGGTCCCTCTATGTCGCGCGCTCCTTCTGACTCTGGAATGTTTATGTTGCACGGATCCTCCTCATCATTGTCTTATTTTTATTCATCCTCTTCAGCAAGGTTATAACATTCCATGGCATGTTCTACCTATTCCTTCCTTTCTGTTTGTAGACTTGTAGGTACGTTGTTAGGTCCAAATAATTCCTTTAATGTCATGTTCTTATGTGGACATTTTGGTCTGAATATTATTTCCTTAACAATCTGCAAAGCATCATTTATGCCAGGGGTTTTTTCTTCAAAACTAAAGCTCTTCTAGAATTTCGCAGTGAGGGTAGGCCAATCTGTTGTCTCCCTGCGCAACATCATGTCTAAGTACCATTTCTTTGGGATTTCTTCCTCCAGCGTGTGCACAAACAGATGCACCCATTATGTTTGTGGTCTCTCCTCCCATGCTTGTGAACATAACTCAATATGTTGTCTTGGATCTGCCTGTCCATTGTATTTCTCGAAGGATAGGGTAACTTTGTCAGCAAACCTGATCTGCATATTGATTCTGCATTGATCCCATATGGTTAATGTCTGCTTATGCACAACCCACCATCTGGTAGGTGTCTCGCGTAGTGCCATATCTAGTGCTGGTAAGCGATGTTCATCTGTAATTGCTACAGTGTATTCTTTGATAAAGGAATAAACATTAGATAAACCATCATAGGTAGGGATTGGGATTACCTCCTTTCCAATCCAGTGCAGTGACTTTGTAACCTGCGTGCATCTCCTTGCTGATACTTCGTGCATATGACTTTGCCAATATTCCAATCCTGCGTCAGAGTTTGAGATGAAAGAACTGTCGCATCTCCAGCTGAGTGTACCATTCACAGTAGGATTAATATAGTCTTCCTTGTTCGCGGTCATCTTGTAAAGTCGGTCCAAATCTTGAGCTCTGGATTCTTCCTGAATCGGCTCTCTGTACCTATCTCCGTCTGCAGGTCCAGTGGTGCGATGACCCTGAGATGATTTCCTTCGAAGATCACCTTCTTTGTCTTCAAGTTTATGATGGCGAGGTTATCGATATCCCAGTCAATCCCTAACAATGAAGGAAAAGGCTGACTATCATCCACAATCTCGATAACCTCAAAATCTGCATAACTTTGCACTCCATCAATGTCAAAAATCATCTTGGCTAATCATCCAAACGGTATGACCTTCTCCTGATTGGCCATTCTCAACTAGATAGGTGACCATAACAGATTTCATCTCCCCATCTGCTGCCATGTCTATTTAGTTAAGACATTTACTTCAGATCCGAGATCAAGGATGATCTCATCCATTTCATAATCTCTTATCTGTGCACTGAGCCTCATTTCTCTGCCTGTTCTCTTGTGTTTCTTGATGTGATGAACTGCGCTATTGGTAGTTTTAGTTTCACTGCGCGGTTCATAGTGATCTAACAACTTCTGCAATTCTGCTGTAGTGTTTGGATTCTTCAACAACTTCATGCAGCTCCTGAGGAACTGCGCAACAGAGGTTCCTGTCTCTGCTGCGGCGCTTGTTCTCTCATAAGAAACTAGCATATATTCCATATGTGGTATTTCACTACGCAAGGGGATTCTTGACGATCTGGGTGCTAACTCTTTGAAGATATCCCGCACTTCTTCAAAGGTTTCTTTATTTTTCTTCAAGTCGAAAGCAGGTTCTTTCCCAGTAGCTTTTCTTATCCATATTGTTTGAAGAGGAGTCTTCTTAGTGTTAAAATCTCCTGAAGTCGAAGCTTCTTCTCCTCTATCTCTCCCTGTTGTAGCGCCACTTCGCATCACTATGTTGATACTTGGATCTGTAGGTCTTCTCTCTGCTGCGATCAACTGAATGTTTGGGTTCGGCGCCTTTGGCCGCTTCCATTTCTGCATTTCTACCTTTAACACTAGGTAGTCTTCAAGAACATGATCAAATGATTTACAATAACTACACGTAGTGCATGGGTTGGTACAGTCTCTAGATACATGGCCTGATTGGCCATAGTTATAATAGATTACTTGACCTCGACCTCGTCCTTGCGTTGGGCCATTATTCCTTCCTCTCCCACGGTATCCTCCGTAGCCTCTGTATGCTCCCTGATCATGCTGGACATTATCTTGTTTCTACGGAGTCTCTTCCTGGACTCTGTACATTCCTCCATACATATGCTGAATATCTTTCTTTCTTTCTAGCATGAGCTCATATGTGCGGCAATTGGACTCATCATGCCCAACTGACTTACAGAAATTACAATATACATTTTTAGGTGTTCTTATGTATTTCTGTATCAGGTGGCAGTCTTCTGGCCGGTGTCCTCTAGTTTTGCAAATTTCACACCATGGCCCTTGGTTCGGATTTAATGGGTTTGGTCCACCCATGTTAAGGAAGTCTTGGAATAAAGGACAGTGATCCTTAGTGTGTCCTTCACCCTTATAGCTTGTACACCAGACTTCATGTCTCTCTTGTTTTCCCTTCTTGATATCCTGTAATTTTAGTGTCAGGGTAGCCAACTGGTTCTGAATCTGCGACATCCCAGTGCTACTTTCTCCAATCGGTGAAGCTTCCAACTTCATTGCGATTTCCAAGGATTCTGCCTGCGAAGCCACTTTCTGCTGCATCAACGGCTATATGATATGAGGCAACAACGCAGCTATAAACCATGCATTTTGTTGTTGCGGTGCTATCACGAAGCTTACTTGGTCCAACAGTCTCCTAAATTTACGATCAAATTCCTAGACTGTCTCATTAGGTTTCTGTTTGATCTCTTTCAACTCTGTTATACATTGCGATTCTGATTTTGGCTTCTTAAATTTTGCTAAGAGTGCAGCCTTGATTTCTACTAGGGTTCTATTTTGTCCCTGCGAGTATTTCATGAACCAATGCAAGGCTCTATCTCTGAAAGTGGTGATGAGCTGTGCTTGCTTCACAGCATCATCCTGTACTTGCTTTACACTCCACATGGCTTCACATAGAAACCAATGCTGATCAGGGTCTTCTAGACTCGTTCCTTTGAATATCGACAATTTGATATCATCAGCCATCCTCCTTCTAGGTGGAACAGTTCTCTGAGTAGTGTTAGGGATACGAATTTGAGGAATGATTTGAGGTTGAACGTTCTGAAGTGGCACAGCCTGAGATGGGGTAGGTTGAGTCGGAATAGCCTGGGCACCCCCTCCTACAGTGTTACAAGTACTAATATTCTGCAGTGCAGGTTGCGCGGTGTTCGCAACTGGCGGGTTTTGCACTGATGGATTCTGAGACAGGGGAGGTGCGGTATGTGCAACTGGCAGGTTCTGTGGTGTAATAAGTTGAGACATGGCTGACAGAGGTGAAGTTTGATTATCAAGCTCACATGGTATCTAGGAATCTACACGGAGTCCATGTGGTCCAGGATTTTTCTCAGTGACGAACTTGTATCTCTTTCCACTTCTCATGTTATGGGTTTCTTCGTCAGACCCACTATATGTACTATCTACCATGACAGATTTAAACAAAACTTCACTGCATTCTAAAAACACCATTCTCTGCCAAAAGCATTTTAATGTATAAACTGAGGTTGTTCAAGTACTTACCTCTAAATCCCTTGAAAAACTATCTTTTGGCTACACTAGAGGACTTTAGCATGTCCACAGCAAATTGTGTTACAAAGCTTTGTAGTGTACTGTCGACCCAGAAGTCGACTACTCTCATGAATCGACTGTCTACTTCTTTGAGCCTTTCAATAAGCTCGGGTCTCCACTCGGTCCGTACGCCTTGCTGTGTACAGTTTCTTTGCTCTGCAAGCCTTGACAACCACTCGTGTAGCTCGTTTCCAAAAGATGCCTAGAAAACTTCATGAACGTCTTTCCATAGGTACTTGTTCAACCACTGGATGTCAGAGAGATGTGGGTGTCTATTCTCCTTTCTTGCGAAGTCTCTCTCTGTCTTGTCACACCAAGCATAGATTTATTTCTTATCTAGAAGCCAGAAGTCGATACCCAACAAAGCTTCTTCTTCATCGCACATCATGACTTCAACTCATCACGGATTCTTAGTGCGGCAATGGAACCATTTGTTGGCTTCCGATACTGTTCTAGAGGTTTCCAATGTAGACTCAGGTTCTTCGCAATTTCAAGGAACCAAAAAAACCCCTTCTCACCAGCCCTTTTGGCCACAGCCTGCGAACAGGCTGAGGTCTCACCCAAGGTGAAGCTATGGGAGTGCTACGGAATTAGGTTTCCTATGATGCACCTGCAACAATTAATTAACAAGAATATGCGAAATAGCAGAAATGACAGAACTCAGAATCACTTTTATATTGATCACAAGCCACTTCGAGGGGGCAACCTCCTTTGAGCAAGCTCAATACAATTAACTTCACGGTGCCTTCATAGGTCTCAACACACACTTATATACTAATTCTAGGCTCCAATACTATGGGTCAAAACCATGGGCCGTTACAAACTATGGATCAACAATACTACGGGCGACTTACAAAGCATATGCGCCAACAACAATAACACAACTATTGACCAACAAATACTACGGGACGACTTACAAAGCATATGCGTCCAACAACAACATACTAACAAAGTAAAGACATGGGTTCCTAACATATCCTCCCCCTTAAAAAAGGCTTTGTCCTCAAAGATTTAGATGTGGAAATTGTTGTTGAATATGAAGGAGTGGTTCCCATGTAGAATCCTCTGGTTGCATGCCGTGCCACTGAATTAAGACCTCTATGATAGAGCGAGAGCGAAGCTGACGCGTGCACCGATTGAGGATGGCCTCTGGCTCCAAAAGGATGGATCCTTCATTATCCAGTTCGGGTAAAATCGTTTGTCCGCTGATGTTGGTGCCAAGAAATTTCTTCAGACAAGAGACATGAAAGACTGGATGAATGTGGGAAGAAGGAGGAAGTTCCAATTTATAAGAAACGAACCCAATCTTCTGAAGAATCCGATATGACCCATAGAACTTTGGAGCGAGCTTATGACGCCCTTTGAGTTTCAAGGAGGATTGTTTGTACGGCTGGAGACGAAGAAAAACCATATCGCCGACTTGAAAAGTGCACTCCGAATGGTGCTGATCAGCTTGATGCTTCATGCGATTTCTTGCCATGTGAAGATTGTCTCGCAAAATGCGAAGAATCTGATCGTGGTTTCGAAGGACCGTGTCAACTTCCTGAACTGGTGAACTGGTGGGGGTGTATGGAAGAAGAGCTGGAGGTGCCTGACCATAGACTGCTTCATATGGGTTCATTTTAGAGGCAGTGTGGTAAGAGGTATTGTACCACCATTTAGCGAGAGGGAGCCACTTTTCCCATTGATGTTGTTGTTCCAAGGTGAAGCAACGAAGATAAGTTTCCAAGCATTTATTGACAATTTCAGTCTGACCATCTGTTTGTGGGTGATACCCTGAACTCATCTTCAGTTTGGTGCCAGTGTGGCGAAATAGTTCTGTCCAAAAATGACTAGTGAAAGTCGCATCACGATCCGAGACAATGGAAGAAGGTGTTAGGAACCTATGTCAACCCTTCTCTTTACTATGTTAGTATATTATTGTTGGACGGATATGCTTTGTAAGTCGTCCCGTAGTATTTGTTGATCCGTAGTTTATATTAGCCCATAGTATTGGCCCATAGTATTGGACGCATATGCTTTGTAAGTCGTCCTATAGGATTATATGTCCCATGGTTTTGACTCATAGTATTGGGCATAGACTTAGTATATAAGTGTGTGTTGAGGTCATTGAAGGCACCGTGAAGTTAATTGTATTGAGATTGCTCAAAGGAGGTTGCCCCCTCGAAGTGGCCCGTGATCAATATAACAGTGATTCTGTTCTATTATTTCTGATATCTCATGTATTTGCATTAACTAATTATTGCAGGTTCATCACATCTGGTATCAGAGCACTTTCTTGGGCTCGTTGGGTGGAATTTCTGCCAAAATTTTTTTCGCATCTGTTGCAGCTTCGGATTTGGGAATAATCCCTATCTGCTTAACTGTGGGAAGTACTTGGGCATAATCCCTAAAACTCATTGTGAGGAGTACCACAGGAACCCCAAAGTAGCTGGCCCATTGAGAGGACCTGCCAGCGAAAAGGGCAACGACCCCTACCTGATTGACTAGTTCCCACCCCTGAGGTAAACCAAGAGCTGTCGTTTGTGGCAAAGCGGTTATCAGTTTTACCTGAGCCGTGGAGTGAGGGGTACTGCCCCAATACGCAAGCCATCAGACAACATTGGTGGCCGAGTGAAACACCTGAACTATTAGGAAGCTGCACATACCTGGGGTCCATATCTATTTTTAGTTGAACTGTTGCCAATCACTTCCGATCCAGATCCAGCCGTTTCAGATCTATTTTGAAAGTCGTTCCAGATCTAGTCGTCGTTTCAGATCCAGCCGTTTTCGATCCCCTCCGCGCCATTGTTGTTGATCCATTTCTTAAAAAAAAAAAAAAGGTATAAAATTCAGTATTTTCCCCATATCTCCCGTGTTTTCACTCTGTTTCCCTTGAAATTTTCGGGGAACCCCTGTCATCCCATTCTGCATCTTTCATTCTTGAGGACTCTCTCCCCAATTCCCCTTCCCAAGGCCCGAAATCCCACATTTGTCTATTTTTAGGGTTTGCCATAACTTCCTCAGATTTCACCCAATCACCTTCAAATTTTACCACAGAGTTCCTTTCTGACTTCTGCTTCTTTGTCCCTCTCTGCCCAATTTTCTCATTCTATCACCCCGCTTCTGAAATCCCCCTTTTTGCCTTACTGTCCTTTCGACAGTGTCCAAAATCTAGTCAACCCCCAAATACCCATCCGATTGTTTCCCCAATCCAAATTTCCCTTTACTCAATCAGCTTCTGTTTGTGTTTTTCTACCCATTCCACCAAAAAAAAAAAAATTGGTTATTGTTGTCACCCGTGCAGGAGCACACACCATGGAGGAAGCACTTGCAGCCATCCAAACCAAACTCCAAGATCGGGATGAAAAATTTCTCAGCCTTCATCTTCAGCATTCAACCATGAACAATACCAGACAGCCAAAATCTTTTGCAGCCACCGGGTTCTCTGCTTCTAGCAATTTTCGTGGGCCGAAGCTTGATTTTCCTCGCTTCAATGGTACTGATCCGACTGGATGGATATACTGAGCAGAACAATATTTCAGTCTGCATAATATTTTTGATTTTCAGAAAGTTCCACTTGCATCCTTTCATTTGGAACAGGAAAACCTTCAATGGTACCGTTGGTAGATCAAAGCTCATCTCGAGCCAAACTGGATAGATTTTTGTCAACTCATTTTGCCACGATTTGGTCCTAGTGCTTTTGACAATTTCACAGGAGCACTCACTAAACTTCACCAAACTGGCACAGTGAGAGAGTATCAGATGGAATTTGAGAAACTAGCCAATCACACAGAAGGATTGTCTGTTGAATTCTACAGGAGTTGTTTTATCAATGGTCTCAAGGATGAAATCCGCTCAGAGGTCAAAATGTTTTGTCCCAACACAATGATGGAAGCCCTAGGGTTGGCTAAGTTGGTCGAAGACAAGATCGCAGCTCAACAATGCTCCAAACCCACCTTTGTTCCCTTCAGAAATATGGGTTCCCAACGACCTCCCATCACGCCTGCTCCTCAACCAACTCCTATCAAGCATTTGTCTGAAATAGAAATGCAGGCACACCGAGAAAAAGGGCTTTGCTATAATTGTGATGAGAAATTCACTCGGGGACATAGATGTGTTCAACAAAAGCTCTATCTCTTGGATGTGCATTCTCCGCCTGCCTTAGAACTTGGTGAAGAAGCTACAGAAACAGTAGATGATCCAATCGACATGCAACACCCGCCTGTTAACACCCCATCTCAGGACGACCCACCCGAGATCTCTCTCCATGCTGTAACCGGCGTCACCACCCCACAAACAATGCGGGTCAGGGGATACTTCAAGAAGCTCCCTCTTACCATACTCATTGATTCTGGTAGCACTCATAACTTCATTGACCCTCGAATCGCCAAACAGGCTGATTGTTTTGTCCATCCTTGCTCCAACTTTGAAGTCATGGTTGCCAATGGGAGCACCTTACCTTGCAAGGGGAAGTGTCACAATGTGTGTATCTCTATGGAAGATTATAACCTACGCTCTGACATGTTTTCCTTGTCCTTAGGCGGATGTGATGTGGTTTTGGGCGTTCAATGGTTACGCACACTTGGCACCATCTTATGGGATTTTTCTGAACTTTGGATGCAGTTTAAAGTCAATGGGGCACAACACACATTTAGGGGCTTACAACCAGGGTCTCTCTGCATCATCAGTTCACATCGCCTGGAAAAAATCCTTAAGAAGAATTCACATGGTGTCATCGCTCAGCTCAATTCAATTCAGATGCACCCATCAACAGTCTCCACTACTTCCTTGGATAGATATACAGGTATCTTTGCTGAACCAATGAGCTTGCTGCCTTCAAGAGACCTTTCCGATAAGAATGTAGCCACATCTACCTCTTAGCAGAAAATGATGGCTATTTTGCATGCAGTACATAAGTGGAATCCATACCTATTAGGAAATTATTTCTGCATCAAGACTGATCTCCCGAGTTTGGAAAATTTTCTGGAACAATGGGTCTCCACCCCAACACACCTGCAATGGGTTATCCAACTCATGGGTTATCCCTATGTGATCACTTACAAGAAGGGTAAGGACAATATGGTGGAAGATGCTCCTTCTCACACAATTGATGACCTAGTTTCTCTTACAGCTCTTTCTCTGCTTTTTCCAAATTGGTTGCAATATGTTCAACAGGGCTATCTCTTCTATGAACTCCATGCTTCTTCATCAATAGGGCACTCTAGGTTCTGCAAAATGTATGACCAGGAACAATGTAACTTCTTTTGGCCAGGACTAAAAATGACAATTCAACAGATGGTGGCTAACGATGATACTTTCCAAGTCAACAAGGGGGAACCGACACTCCTTTCGGGATTGATCAAACCCTTGCCCATCCCTACACAGCTTTGGCCAACTATTTCTATGGATTTCCTAGCAGCACTTTGGTGGTACAATACCACATCTCAAAGGACACCATATGAAGTAGTCTATGGAAAAACACCACCATTTCTTCTTCCATACACCCTTAGCAGCTCCCCAGTTCAGGAAATTGACTCGGTTCTTCGAAACCGCAATCAGATTCTTCTCATTCTGCAGTACAATCTTCACATGGCCAGAATTCGCCTGAAACAACAAGCCAATCAGCACCATTCTGAGCGCATTTTCCATGCAGTTGATAGGGATCTTCTTCATCTACAGCCTTCCAAGCAATCCTCCTTGACACTCCAAAGGCGTCAGTGGCCTGAAATGCAAACCGAGGATGCTACTGGGGAACCACTCCTTCAGATTCTGCAGCAATTTCTCCAACCAAAACTTTGAGGACAAAGCTTTTTCTAAGGGAGAGGGGATGTTAGGAACCTATGTCAACCCTTCTCTTTACTATGTTATTATATTGTTGTTGGACGCATATGATTTGTAAGTCGTCCCGTAGTATTTGTTGATCCGTAGTTTATATTAGCCCATAGTATTGACCCATAGTATTGGACGCATATGCTTTGTAAGTCGTCCTGTAGTATTATATGTCCCATGGTTTTGACTCATAGTATTGGGCATAGACTTAGTATATAAGTGTGTGTTGAGGTCATTGAAGGCATCGTGAAGTTAATTGTATTGAGCTTGCTCAAAGGAGGTTGCCCCCTCGAAGTGGCCCGTGATCAATATAAAAGTGATCAATATATGAGAGGCGATCAACCACAACGAGAATCACTATCTTCCCACAAGATTTAGGGAGCCCTTCAATGAAATCCATAGAAATATCTGTCCAAATCCGTGTAGGTATGGGCAAGGGTTCAAGCAATCCTGGAAGGAGTGTTGTTTCACCCTTATTGCGTTGGCAGGTATCACATTCGGCCACCATCTGTTGAATTGTCGTTTTCATGCCCTGCCAAAAGAAGTTACGCTATGCTCGTTTATACGTTTTGAGGAACCCAGAGTGCCCTACCGATGGAGAAGCATGGAGTTCATAGAAGACATCCTGTTGAAGATCTGTGCTTTGGGGAAGCACCAGATGACCCTTGTATCACAGAGAAGCACCATCCCAAGAGTAATGTGGTACAGCAGAAGGGTTGTTGGTCAAGCATTGGATGATTTGAGATAAGGAAGATTCATTGACATAACCCTGTTGAACAGATTGCAACCAATTTGGAACAGGCATAGAAATAGCTGAAAGAGAACCTTGGGCATCAAATGTGCGAGAAAGAGCATCTGCCACAATATTGTCTTTACCCTTCTTGTAAGTGATCTCATAGTCATAACCCATGAGTTTGCTAACCCATTTCTGTTGTGCCGGGGAGGAGACACGCTGGTCCAAGAAATATTTCAGACTCTGGTGATCAGTCTTGATGCAGAAATGATTCCCTAATAGGTATGGGTGCCACTTCTGTACTGCATGCAAAATAGCCATGATTTCTTTCTCATAGGTAGAGATAGTTAAATTTTTACTTGAAAGGGCTTTGCTGGTGAACGCAATGGGGTGTTCATCTTGAAGGAGAACAGCACCAAGTCCATTGCCGCAAGCATCACTATCAATAGTGAAGGGCTTGGAAAAATCAGGCATAGCTAGCACAGGTGTAGTACACATAGCTTGTTTTAGTTTTTCAAATGCACACTGAGCAGCAGGTGTCCATGTAAAAGCATCCTTTTTCAATAGAGCAGTTAATGGAGCTGCAATCTTCCCATAATCCTTGACAAACTTGCGGTAGTAGCCAGTCAACCCCAAAAAACCATGAAGGATCTTGAGTGTCTGAGGATGCGGCCAATTGTTCATGGCATCGATTTTGGCAGGATCCACGCGAACCCCTTGTGCTGAGATAATGTGCCCGAGATACTCAACTTCCTTCTGTCCAAAAACACATTTAGACTGCTTGGCATGGAGATGATGGTCAGAGAAAAGTTGCATGACAAGATCTAGATGCTGGAGATGTTCATCCCATGTTTTACTGTAGATGAGGATATCATCAAAGAATACCAGAATGAATTTCCGCAAGTAGGGTCGAAATATTTTATTCATTAAGGCCTGGAATGTGGAAGGAGCATTAGTGAGGCCAAAGGGCATGACCAAAAAATCATAATGGCCATCATGTGTGCGGAAAGCTGTTTTAGGAATATCATCCTCATGAACCCGAATTTGATGATACCCAGAACGAAGATCCAACTTGGAGAAAAAGTGAGCCCCATGAAGCTCATCAAGAAGCTCATCAACAACAGGAATTGGAAACTTATCCTTGATGGTGAGGTGATTAAGTGCTCGGAAGTCAATGCAGAGGCGCCATGACCCATCTTTTTTGCGGACAAGAATAACTGGAGAAGAAAAGGAACTAGTGCTTGGGTGAATAATACCTTGCTTCAATAAGTCTCGAACGAGCATTTCAATCTCCGTTTTTTGGTGAAATGGGTAGCGATAGGGCCTGATGTTGGGAGGAACGCTGCCAGGAAGGAGCTGAATACGATGGTCTTCTGGCCTGGAAGGTGGCAATCCCACTGGTTCAGCAAAGACACCTGTATATCGATCCAGAATTTGTTGTAGATCCAAAGGAGTAGTGGAGACTGCTGATGGTTGCATCTGGATGGAATGGATCTGAGTGATGACACCATGTGAATTCTTCTTGAGGAGTTTTTCCATGCGATGTGAACTGATGATGCTGAGAGAACCTGGTTGTAATCCTGTCATTGTGTGTTTTTGTCCATTGAGGGAAAACTGCATCCAAAGTTCAGCAAAATCCCATAAGATAGGGCCAAGTGTGCATAGCCATTGAGCGCAAAAAACCACATCACATCCGCCTAAGGGCAAGGAAAACATGTCAGAGCGCAAGATATAATATCCTATAGAGATACGCACATTTTGACACTTCCCTTTGCAAGGTAAGGTGTCCCCATTGGCAACCATGACTTCAAAGTTGGAGCAAGGATGGATAAAACAATCAGCTTGTTTGGCGATCCGAGGGTCAATGAAATTATGAGTGCTACCAGAATCAATGAGTATTGTAAGAGGAAGCTTCGTGAAGTAACCCTTGACCCGCATTGTTTGGGGGGTGGTGATTCCAGCTAAAGCATGGAGAGATATCTCTGGCTGGTCATCCTAAGACGGAGGGTCAATAGGCGGTTCCTGAATGTCGACCGGAGCATCCAGTGTTTCTGGATCTTTGTCACCAATTTCAAAGGCAGGCGGAGACTCCACATCCAAGAGATAGAGCTTTTGCTAAACACATCTATGTCCCCAAGTGAATTTCTCATCACAATTATAGCAAAGCCCCTTTTCTCTGCATGCTTGCATCTCTGTTTCAGACAAACGCTTGATAGGAGTCGGTCGAAGAGCCTGCGGTATAGGTGGTCGCTGAGAACCCATATTTCGGAAGGAAACAAAAGTGGGCTTGGAGCGTTGTTGGGCTGCAATCTTGTCTTCTGCCAACTTAGCCAACCCTAGGGCTTCCATCATTGTGTTGGGACAGAACATTTTGACCTCAGAGTGGATGGCATCCTTTAGACCACTGATAAAACAACTCTGGTAAAAGTCATCATACAATCCTTCGGTGTGGTTGGCTAGATTATCAAATTCGGTTTGATACTCTCTCATCGTGCCAATTTGGCGAAGTTTAGTGAGGGCTCCTGTGAAGTCATCAAAAGCACTAGGACCAAATCGTTGCAAAAGGAGATGGCAAAAGTCTAGCCATTTGGGCTCTGGATGAGCCTTGATGTACCAATGGTACCATTGAAGAGCTTCCTGTTCCAAGTGAAAGGATGCCAGCGGAACTTTGTTGATATCAAAAGTATTATGCAGACTGAAATACTGTTCTACACGATAGATCCATCCAGTTGGATCAGTACCATTGAAGCGAGGAAAATCAAGCTTCGGAGCACGAAAATTGCTGGAAGAGGAGAACCCATTGTCTGATGAAGACTCGGACTGCCGTTTGTTGTTCATAGCTGAATGTTCAAGATGGAGGCCGAGAAATTTTTCATCCAGATCCTGGAGTTTGGCTTGGATGGCTGCAAGTGCTTCCTCCATGGTTTTTGCTCCTGCACGGGTGACAACCATAACCAGGATTTTTTTTTCTTTGGTTGACTGGGTAGGAAAACAAAAACAAAAACTACTTCAGTAAGGGCAAATCTGGACTAGGGAAAAAATCTGAAGGGTAATAGGGGTTTGACTAGGTTTTGTACACTGTTGAATAGACAGGGAAACAAAAATGAGGATTCTAGAAGTGGGGTGAAAGAATGAAAAAATTTGGCAGAGGGGAACAAAGAAGCAGAATTCATAAATGAACTCTGTGGTAAAATTTGATGGTGATTGGGTGAAATATGAGGAAGTTATGGCAAACCCTAAAAATAGACAAATGTGGGATTTCAGGCTTTGGGAAGGGGAATTGTGGATAGGGTCCTCAGGAATGAAATATGCAGAATGGGGTGACAGGGGTTCCCCGAAAATTTCAAGGGAAACAGAGTGAAAACATGGGAGATATGGAGAAAAAACTGAATTTTATACTCTTTTTTTTTTCCAGACTGGAGCGGCTATGGCTCGAAAGGGATCTAAACGGCACCAGATGGATTGAAATGGCTGGATCTGGAATGGCTTGCAAAATGGATCTGAACGACTGGATGTAAAACGGCGCAGCAACGATCGACGACAGTTCAGCTGAAATTAGATATGGACCCCAGGTATGTGCGGCTTCCTAACAGTTCAAGGATTTCACTCGGCCACCAATGCTATCTGACGGCTTGCATATTGGGGCAGTACCCCTCACTCCACGGCTCAGGTAAAACTGATAACTACTTTGCCACAAACGACAGCTCTTGGTTTACCTCACGGGTGGGAACTAGTCAATTAGGTAGGGGTTGTTGCCCTTTTCACTGGCAGGTCCTCTCAATGGGCCAGCTACTTCGGGGTTCCTGTGGTACTCCTCACAATGAGTTTTAGGGCTTATGCCCAAGTACTTCCCACAGTTAAGCAGATAGAGATTATTCCCAAATCCGAACCTGCAACAGATGCGAAAAAAAATTAGCAAAAATTTCACCCAGCGAGCCCAAGAAAGTGCTCTGATACCAGATGTGATGCACCTGCAACAATTAATTAACAAGAATATGCGAAATAGCAGAAATGACAGAACTCAGAATCACTTTTATATTGATCACAGCCCACTTCGAGGGGGCAACCTCCTTTGAGCAAGCTCAATACAATTAACTTCACGGTGCTTTCATAGGTCTCAACACACACTTATATACTAATTCTAGGCGCCAATACTATGGGTCGAAACCATGGGCCGTTACAAACTATGGATCAACAATACTACGGGCGACTTACAAAGCATATGCACCAACAACAATAACACAACTATTGATCAACAAATACTACGGGATGACTTACAAAGCATATGTGTCCAACAACAACATACTAACAAAGTAAAGACATGGGTTCCTAACATTTCCACAACAATGTGATGAGTTATTCAGACAGAACTATTGCGTAGCGCACTATGGACTTCACGCTTCGGACTGAAGAATGTGCGACGATAGACTGCATCACGGTCCTCGCTTTTACAAGATAAGATGCTTGCGCAACCAGTGCATCTACGGACTACACGGTTCGGACATGATGCAAATAATAGGACAGTGCAACTGACTTATACACTTCCTTTGTGGAATTAACTGATATTGACGACTTTACTTAGTGTTTATCCATTCATCTATTTCCTTGTATGATTAACCTTATTACCAATGTAAACATATGAAACACACAATACTGCGCACTTTCGTAGTTGCGCGTCAAGAGAGTTACACAACCCGAACTCTACATACACATGTGATTAATCAGCAAAAAGATACTTCCACAGACCCAGGATACTGCGCATTCAACATTCACCCATTCTTGTAATACTTAACATATTATTCCCATCTTTCTCCTATGGCGAATACATATAAAAGCATTAACATAACAATTGATAAATGAGAATCCAAGCATCCAATGTAAACAAAGAGACAAGTTGTTGACATCCATTTTTGTCACCATTTTTTATCAACAAATATATTCAGAGTGGCATTATTTTCACTATTTTGATCACTTTTTCCGCCATTCAAACCATCAATCAAACCCAAATATGATCATAATTACATATCATGTGAATCTTAGTTAAAAATCATCTTTATTGTGATTTATTAATGTTTATTTGATATTTCTTGGCTTGCTTGGAAAATACATTTCATTCTATAGGTGATGGCTCTCAAACGAACCTTCATTCAGACTGCATGTTTATATTGCAAACGATCAGCCGCATTCAGCCCCGCATTCAACCCACGAGATCGTTGGTTGAGATATTATCGGGCCGTTGAAGAGTAAACCGACACATGGGTTCTGTTTAGGACGTGGCCCTTATGGTGCATGAGCTGGTGTTCTAGAAGATTCCTTCTCCTGCATGCTCAGCTCGACAGTACAATTATCTCTGCCCATGTCAAAGAGACTTAATGCTTCAACAATTGCGTGGAAGATCGATGCTGTAGAACCTGGAAGATCCCCTGTGCGTTGTCATGAAACATTACAAGGTCGTTCCTTAGCTTATATGTGTCACAGGGTGATTAAGCAGAAGTTGTTCCCTGGCTTATGCATTGTCACCGGATGCTAAGTAGAGTTGTTCTTTGGTTATGCGTTGTCATGAGATCTTAGACAGAGCCATTTTCTTGTATTAAAAATGTCTATTATTAGAGCAATCAACCACTAAAGGGTTGGCTTGCTTCCCCTAGTTGTAATCATGTATAAATAGACATCTTTGTGACCGAGATGAACTAAGTCTTGTCTTGTTTTGTAAAAGTTTTGTTTTGTTGACATGATTGAGACGGAGTTAGCCTTTATTAGTTTCTCCCAAGCTGCGAATAGACACAGAAATACTGTAACACTCTGTTTTTAATTCAATATGCCTATGTTCTAGTTTTTATGAAGATTCAACAGCATGCGTGGTGATTGACTGATTAGGGCGCAGCCTCTGATTGTTGAGATGGGCCCCTCAACGACCAGCGGTCTCCTGTCTGTGTATATAATTTGTGTTGTGCAGATAAGCTGTGTTGTTTCCGTATTTATTTTGTACATGATGTTGTTGTCTTGTGATATAAATAATGTTCTGTTGTTTACATAAATGAGATTCCTATTTCGTATTATGTATTTTGTCACTGTTCATGTATTATTGTTCATATAAATAAAACTTCTGTTTTATGTTATGTGTATTTTGTTGTTATGTTTGTAGAATTTAGTATGACCAGTCAAGCATAGCTTTCTTGATTACTTTCAGTATTTTCTACAACTATATAAGTTAATGAGTTCATGTTTTAAATTCAATTCATAGTTAGAATTAGAACTGCTAATGTTTTTCTTGTGAACTGTATTTTGCTGCTAACATAATCTCTTCTTTAGGATTAGGAATGGTCAACCAAAAGCTTAATATTTTGTAGTTTGCTTCAGTTTTCTTCTCATCATCTGTAGCTAGATATTGCTTCGAATTATTCCATAGTTAGCATTAGTTTCCTTAGCCTCTTTCTCTCTATTAGATTTTCTTCATGTAGCTATAGGTTACTTCTATCTTCCATCATTAATCTTGTGTTAACATATACAAGAAATAGTTCATCTTCTTAGATAATGATTAGTATAAATAGTTTTCTTGTTAGTTTAGCTCCTAAATAATCAATCTATTTTTTCCTTTGCTCTGTAGGATCATATGCATCAGCCAGCTGGTAATGTTAGGAACCCGTGTCAACCCTTCTCTTTACTATGTTAGTATATTGTTGTTCGATGCATATGCTTTGTAAGTCGTCCCGTAGTATTTGTTGATCCATAGTTTGTATTAGCCCATAATATTGAACCATAGTATTGGACACATATGCTTTGTAATTCGTCCTGTAGTATTATATGTTCCATGGTTTTGACTCATAGTATTGGGCATAGACTTAGTATATAAGTGTGTGTTGAGGTCATTGAAGGCATCATGAAGTTAATTGTATTGAGATTGCTCAAAGGAGGTTGCCCCCTCGAAGTGGCCCGTGATCAATATAAAAGTGATTCTAAGTTCTATTATTTCTGATATCTCGTGTATTTGCATTAATTAATTATTGCAGGTTCTTCACATCTGGTATTAGAGCACTTTCTTGGGCTTGTTGGGTGGAATTTCTGCCAATTGTTTATTTTTTTCGCATATGTTGCAAGTTCAGATTTGGGGATAACCCCTATCCGCTTAACTGTGGGAAGTACTTGGGCATAAGCCCTAAAAATCATTGTGAGGAGTACCACAGGAACCCCAAAGTAGTTGGCCCATTGAGAGGACCTGCCAGTGAAAAGGGAAACGACCCCTACCTGATTAACTAGTTCCCACTCCTGAGGTAAACCAAGAGCTGTCGTTTGTGGCAAAGCGGTTATCGGTTTTACCTGAGCTGTGGAGTGATGGGTACTGCCCCAATACGCAAGCCATCAGACAGCATTGGTGGCCGAGTGAATCGCCTGAACCGATAGGAAGCCACACATACCTGGGGTCCATATCTATTTTCAGCTGAACTATTTCCGATCACTTCCGCAGATCCATCCATTTCAGATCTATTCTGAAAGTTGTTCCAGATCCAATCACCATTTCAGATCTATCCGTTTTCAATCTCTTCTGCGTCGTTGTAGATCCATTTGTTGCGGATCCATTCCGTGCCGCTGTTGCCGATCCATTTCTGAAAAAATAAAAAACTTCATTGACAACCCTACAATCCCATTCTGCATATTTTATTCCTGAAGACCCTATCCCAAATTCCACTTCCCAAGACCAGAAATCCCACATTTGTCTATTTTTAGGGTTTGCCATAACTCCTTCAATTTTCACCCAAACGCCTTCAACTTTTTCCACCGTGTTCCTTTCTTAATTCTGCTTCTTTGTCCCTCTCTACCAAATTTTATCATTCTTTCACCCCACTTCTGAAATCCCCACTTTCAGCTTCCCTGTCCATCAGAAAGTGTCCAAAACCTAGTCAAACCCCAACTACCCATCCGAGTTTTTCCAAAATCCAAACCTTCCTTTACTAAATAAGCTTTTGTTTGTGTTTTTCTATCCATTTCCAAAAAAAAAAAACTATTGGTTATGGTTGTCACCCGTGTAGGAGCAAAAACCATGGAGGAAGCACTTGCAGCCATCCAAACCAAACTCCAAGATCTGGATGAAAAATTTCTTAGCCTCCATATTCAGCATTCATCCATGAACAATAACCGATAGCCAGAATCTTTTGCAGCCACCGGGTTCTCTTCTTCCAGCAATTTTCGTGGGCCGAAGCTTGATTTTCCTTGCTTCAATGGTACTGATCCCACTGGATGGATATACCGCGCCGAACAATATTTCAGTGTGCATAATACTTTTGATGTCCAGAAAGTTCCACTTGCATCCTTTCATTTGGAACAGGAAGCCCTTCAATGGTACCATTGGTACATCAAAGCTCATCCCGAGCCAAACTGGACAGATTTTTGCCAACTCCTTTTGCCACGATTTGGTCCTAGTGCTTTTGACGACTTCACAGGAGCACTCACTAAACTTCACCAAACTGGCACAGTGAGAGAGTATCAGACAGAATTTGAGAAACTCACCAATCACACAGAAGGATTGTCTGATGAATTTTACAGGAGTTGTTTTATCAGTGGTCTTAAGGATGAAATTCGGGCAAAGGTTAAAATGTTCTGTCCCAACACAATGATGGAAGTCCTAAGGTTGGCTAAGTTGGCAGAAGACAAACTTGCAGCCCAACAACGCTCCAAACCCACTTTTGTTCCCTTAATAAATATGGGTTCTCAACGACCTCCCATCCCGCCAGCTCCTCAACCAACTCCTATCAAGCATTTTTCTGAAACTGAAATGCAGGCACACCGAGAAAAAGGGCTTTGTTATAATTGTGATGAGAAATTCACTCGGGGACATAGATGTGTTCAACAAAAGCTCTATCTCTTGTATGTGGATTCTCTTCCTGCCTCTGAACTTGGTGAAGAAGCTCCAGATATAGTAGATGATCGGGTCGACATTCAGCACCCGCCTGTTGACACCCCATCTCAGAACGACCCACCCGCGATCTCTCTCCATGCTGTAACCGGTGTCACAACCCCACAAACAATGCAGGTTAGGGGATAATTCAAAAAGTTCCCTCTTACCATACTCATTGATTTTGGTAGCACTCATAACTTCATTGACCCTCGGATTTCCAAACAGGCTGATTGTTTTGTTCATCCTTACTCCAACTTTGAAGTCATGGTTGCCAATGGGGGTACCTTACCTTGCAAGGGGAAGTGTCACAATGTGCGTATCTCTATGGAAGATTATAACCTGTGCTCTAACATGTTTTCCTTGTCCTTAGGTGGATGTGATGTGGTTTTGGGCATTCAATGGTTACGCACACTTGGCCCCATCTTATGGAATTTTGTTGAACTTTGGATGCAGTTTTCAATTAATGGGGCACAACACAAATTAATGGGATTACAACCAGGGTCTCTCTGCATCATCATTTCACATCGCCTAGAAAAAATCCTTAAGAAGAATTCACATGGTGTCATCGCTCATCTCCATTGCATTCAGATGCACCCATCAACGGTCTCCACTACTTCCTTGGATACATATGTTGGTGTCTTTGCTAAACCAATGAGCTTCCCGCCTTCAAGAGACATTTTCGGTAAGAATTTAGTCGCATCTACCTCTTAGCAGGAAATGATGGCTATTTTGCATGCAGTACAGAAGTGGTAGCCATACCTATTAGGGAATTATTTTTGCATCAAGACTGATCTCCAGAGTATGGAAAATTTTATGGAACAATGGGTCTCCTCCCCAACACACCTGAAATGGGTTATCCAACTCATGGGTTATCCCTATGCAATCACTTACAATAAGGGTAATGGTAATATGGTGGCAGATGCTCCTTCTCGCACAATTGATGACCCAGTTTCTCTTACAACTATTTCTATGCTTGTTCCAAATTGGTTGCAATATGTTCAACAGGGATATCTCTTCTATGAACTCCATGCTTCTTCATCAACAAGGCACTCTGGGTTCTTCAAAATATATGACTGGGAACAATGTAACTTCTTTTGGCAGGGATTGAAAATGACAATTCAATATATGGTAGCTAACTGTGATACTTTCCAAGTCAACAAGGGTGAAACGAAACTCCTTTCGGGATTGCTCAAACCCTTGCCCATCCCTACACAGCTTTGGCCAACTATTTCTATGGATTTCTTAGCAGCGCTCTGGTGGTACAATACCACATCTCAAAGGACACCATATGAAGCAGTCTATGGATAGACACCGCCTGTTCTTCTTCCATACACCCTTAGCAGCTCCCCAATTCAGGAAATTGACTCGGTTCTTCGAAACCGCGATCAGATTCTTCTCATTCTGCAAGACAATCTTCACATGGCCAGAATTTGCCTGAAACAACAAGCCGATCAGCACCGTTCTGAGCGCAGTTTCCACACAGCTGATAGGGTTCTTCTTTGTCTACACCCTTCCAAGAAATCCTCCCTGACACTCCAAAGGCGTCAGTGGCCTGAAATGAAACCCGAGGATGCTACCGGGGAACCACTCCTTTAGATTCTGCAGCAATTTCTCCAACCAAAGCTTTGAGGACAAAGCTTTTTCTAAGGGAGAGGGGATGTTAGGAACCTATTTCAACCCTTCTCTTTACTATGTTAGTATATTGTTGTTGGACGCATATGCTTTGTAAGTCGTTCCGTAGTATTTGTTGATCCATAGTTTGTATTAGCCCATAGTATTGACCCATAGTATTGGATGCATATGCTTTGTAAGTTGTCCCATAGTATTATATGTCCCATGGTTTTGACTCATATTATTGGGCATAAAGTTAGTATATAAGTGTGTGTTGAGGTCATTGAAGGCACCGTGAAGTTAATTGTATTGAGCTTGCTCAAAGGAGGTTGCCCCCTCGAAGTGGCCCATGATCAATATAAAAGTGATTCTAAGTTCTATTATTTTTGATATCTCGTGTATTTGCATTAATTAATCATTGCAAGTTCTTCACAGGTAATTAAAGACATCCAAAATTCTTCTCTTCCTTAGTTTAAATCGTTTTCTTCCAGTCGGACTGGCATTTGAGCTGTCATTCGGACAGGCATTCGGATCGTCATTCGGACCTTTACACTTTCTGCATTGTTTTATGCTTTCTAAGAATCCAGTTTCTTCTGCTTTTTAAATGTAATGCTTCTTGCTTCTAATTAAAAGTTTTTAGATATAATTTAAATCTTGTTTCATGTTACATAGAGTTTTTAATTAAGTTTTATTTCCTACTTCCATATTATCTTCCTTAATCCACTTTTTAACCTTCTTCCAAAGTTAAGTTCTTCATATCTCATTTGCTAATTAGTTATTGTTTTAGAATTTATCAGTTTTAGATAGTTTATTTTTAAGTAAAAAGTTAATAATTTCATTTTCCAAGTTATTTTAGTTTTGATAGTTCCATTCGTTAATCAGTTTCTGGTTTTCATAGATATAATAAATTCTTGCATTTGAATTATGAAAGTCATGCAAGTAGTTTAAAATCATATAGTTGCATGTTAGCACATTTGCATCTTTAGTCAACATAGGATAGTTCAAGCCTTCAATTCTGCACATACAGTGATTGCATCTCACAAGCTACCGTCCCGGGTTGACAATTTAAATGTTGAATTAGAGTGCATATATTTTACCCAACATTTTGGTGAAGTTGCCAGGAACGTGCTAAAGGGATTGGAGTCTAGGTAGATAGGGGTAGATATTTTTCCTTTGCATTACAAAGCAAGGGGGAGGGGACATAGTAAGATGCAAATACGACCTCACTGTGGATTTCCCGTAGTGTAATAGCCTGACACATCCACTTTAGTGGGTCGCCCCAAATCCTTATTGTTCCTTTCCGCATAAGTGTGATTTCCTTTGTATTCGTTTGAGTGTTTAATTTTCCGCAATTTATTTCGTAAAGTTTGCTTTCCTTCTTTTCAAGTGTGTTATTCTTTCAGCAAGTGTGGTGTGTTTTTCGCAAATTTGTTTTAGTAATAGAAATTATTTAAAAAAAAACACATAAAAACAAAAAATTGGTGTTGTAAGAACCCCAGGACTAACCCATGTGTGAGACAGAACCTAACAGCCGATGACATGGATTCAAAGGTGCTTATCAGTATGAGAGAATTCTCTCAAATCCTTGCAGCAGCTGGGATCTCAATATCTTCTTCTCAAGAAGAACACATCTTGACAGAAGTCAAGAATTTATCTACCTCTCCAGAAATAATAGAAGAACCACAGTTCCATGAGCTACAAACTGAACCTCCTTGCTAATCTGCCAAGGAAACCGAAAACTTGGAGACTACATTTGATGGGGAGAGACCTGAAATTGAAGAGTTATCCACATATCTATCAACAGATCTCTCATGTACTAAAGCAATTGAACATTCAGAAGAAAAGGATCTGCATGGCATGAGGAATGAAGGTAAGTATCAAGATTACATCGAAAGATGGTTCCAAGAGGTAATGAGGCCACAATACCATTCCTTCATTTGTAACCTTCTGTTGCAAGAGCAAGTAAGTCGTTTGATTCTCCACATCCAGGTAATCACTGCTTTAAATTTTTCATATGTGGACATAGGTATGTTTTTCATTTTTCTTCACACATGGTTACATTGGAAAAGTTCTTACACTTGAATAATGATTTTTCTTTCTTTTAGATAGCATAGGATAGTATGTATATAAATAAAACATTGTATGTGGTTAGTTAGCTTTATATATTCATACAACTTCACTTTTTGTTTTCCTTTAAAATAAAAGAACTGAGAATAAGATCATGTTAATGACTAAACCAAAGCAATCTTACATCATACATGCATGTTTCTTATTAGATATGTTACTCAAAGACCTACTTTAAATTATTACGATCTCCACAAAACTCAATCTTAAACCTATGGACTCCTAGTTCATCGTTGAGTCATTATCAAAACTTGTCTCTAAACCACCTTTAGAAGGTAGCCTAAAAGTGGGTGATATTTTCTATTTTGTGGGGAACATTACTGACCTTTTATGAAGAAGATAGACTATGAAGTCAAATAACAACTTTAAGTTATTATCTTTTGACATGATCTGTAACTTAGGCCATTATAAATAAAATTGCTCATAAGGTTCATGCTAAAATATTGAATTATGTGTTTAACAGGCTTAGCACACTTAGTGCCAATCGGCTTCGTTACTAAAAATATCATTATACGAAGTAAACCCACCAGGGTACTGAACAGGCTCGCTGGCAGCGGGTCCATGCTAAGTAAAATCTTAAACAAGGAAGCTCGGTAAATGAAAGTAAACCCATCGAGGTACTGAATAAGCTCGCTGGCAGTGGGGCTATGCTTGCATGGTACTAAGATAAACCCGTCAGGGTATTGAAAAGGCCTGCTAGCAGCGGGTCAATATCGGGTAAAAGAGGTTTGGTTAATGCATTGATATTTCACATAGCTCATAAAAAACCTGAGTATACAAACACATGTTTATGTCGATTATTTATACTTTCATTAGATAATGGCTGTAAGTTGGACTTGGACCCTGTCTCTAATTCAAATGAATACCTAGGATATGATTATCCTAGAAATGGGACCCATAATTATAGTAGATCTCACAAACTTTACGGTGAACCTTATCTATATTCTTTGGATTACAAGAGATCTTTACGATGAGTCATGGACGACTAGTTTTCCTATGGCATTTTTCGCATCTCTTACACTATTATTCTTTATGTGGTCTTCATGAGCATAAATTGATGAATTTGCATGTATTGAAGAATCTGACTTAGTATGATATTGTTTTGGTCATATCATGAATACATCTTTTTCTCAAAAAGTTTTAGTTTTAGAACACTGATGTTTTTTTAGGATTTCCTACTGATTGATGTTGATCTAGAATATTTACATAAGAAGCATACAACCCAATATTAATTTATTAATGGCCCGAGGACGTGCCATACTTTCGGTTTGGGGGAGGATTCAACATTATTTCTATTTTTTTCTGTTTACTAGGATTCAGAATTGCTTCTATTTTTCTGTTTACTTATAATACAATTAAAGTCCTTATACAATGATTTGTTGTTTCAGGAATAATGCAAGTAACAGAAGAAGAAAAAAACTGTTCTTATCCATGTTGAATAAAGAAGAGCGACTGGATATTTCAGAAAAGCAAGTTTACATCATCCTTTTGTGTGCTGGCAGCAACAGAAATTCTTTGCATAATCAGCAGCAATTAGATCCAGCAAGCACATCTTGTACAGACAAATGGTTTGTATGAAGGGTGGAATGAAGCGAATGAATGATGATCCGAATGTAACTATAGCTTATAACATCATGATCAAGTGTGCTAAGATATTCAATTTTTGAATTCTATTGATAAATCTAATCGACTAACCATATCAGGGATTAATCAAATATCGTCTCTGCACATGATCTCATTCTTTTAATTCATCTTGACTTTCACCAAATGAATCAATTAATCATTCATTATTGCGATTTTAAGAATTATTATCTGGTTATCATATGGTTTTAACTTTTCATTAAGTTATATGCAAAAAATCAACATGTGAACCATCATTTTATTTAAAGATCATCATGATTTTAATGCACTATGTTATAATTCTATGAGGAAAATTTTCTTTCAAACTGTCCAAAGTTTACTTTGGACATGGTTGAATATTTTACAAACCATATGAATTCGTTAACGCACACATCTTTATTATGGTACACATTTCAAAATTCTGAATAATGGCGTGATTGTTCAAACGTGCCAAATTTTTGTCTCATGGTTTTCAAACATTCGATTGGACCTTGTTTTAAAAACTGACCTCTGCTTGATCCTCACCATCACTTTGCTCGCTCGCATCCTTTCTGAGCCCATCTAGCCACATCTAATTCTTCCTTATTTCTTTCTCTTTTCTCAATGGGACCTAACATATCTTTGGTTTGGGGGAGTGTTGACGTCCATTTTTGTCACCATTTTTTATTAACAAATATATTCTGAGTGGCATTATTTTCACTATTTTGATCACTTTTTCCGCCATTCAGACCATCAATTAGACCCATATATGATCATAATTACATATCATGTGAATCTTGGTTAAAACTCATCATTATTGTGATTTATTAATGTTTATTTGATATCTCTTGGATTGCTTGGCAAATACATTTGATTCTATAGGTGATGGCTCTCAAACAAACCTTCATTCAGACTGCGTGTTTATATTGCAAACGATCAACCGCATTCATCCCGTCGTTCAAACCTACATTCAACCCATGAGATCGTTGGTTGAGATATTATCGGGCCGTTGAAGAGTAAACCGACAAATGGGTTCTGTTTAGGACGTGGCCCTTATGGTGCATGAGCTAGTGTTCTAGAAGATTCCTTCTCCTACATGCTCATCTTGACAACACAATTATCTATTCCCACGTCAAAGAGAATTAATGCTTCAACAATTGCATGGAAGATCGACGCTGTAGAACCTGGAAGATCCCCTGTGCGCTGTCATGAAACATTACAAGGTCGTTCCTTAGCTTATATGTGTCACAGGGTGACTCAACAAAAGTTTTTCCTTGACTTATGCATTGTCACAAGATGCTGAGTAGAGTTGTTCTTTGGTTATGCATTGCCACGAGATCTTAGACAACGCCGTTTCCTTGTATTAAAAATGTCTATTATTAGAGCAGTCGACCACTAAAGGGTCAACTTGCTTCCCCCAGTTGTAATTATGTATAAATAGATGTCTTTGTGACTGAGATGAACTAAGTCTTGTCTTGTTTTGTTGACATGATTGAGATGGAGTTAGCCTTGATTAGTTTTTCCAAAGCTGCAAATAGACACAGAAATACTGTAACACTCTGTTTTTAATTCAATATACCTCTGTTCTAGTTTTTATGAAGATTCAGCAGCATACGTGGTGATTGACTGATTAGGGCGCAGCCTTTGATTGCTGAGATGGGCCCCTCAACGACCAACGGTCTCCTGTCTGTGTATATAGGTTGTGTTGTGCAGATAAGTTGTGTTGTTTCTGTATTTATTTTGTACATGATGTTGTTGTCTTGTGATAGAAATAATGTTCTGTTGTTTACATAAATGAGATTCCTATTTCGTATTATGTATTTTGTCACTGTTCATGTCTTATTGTTCATATAAATAAAACTTTTGTTTTATGTTATGTGTATTTTGTTGTTATGTTTGTAGAATTTAGTATGATTGGTCATGCATAGCTTTCTTGATTACTTTCAGTCTTTTCTACAACTAGATAAGTTAATGAGTTCATGTTTTAAATTCAATTCATAGTTAGAATTAGAACTGCTAATGTTTTTCTTGTGAACTGTATTTTGCTGCTAACATAATCTCTTCTTTAGGATTAGGAATGGTCAACCAAAAGCTTAATATTTTGTAGTTTGCTTCATTTTTCTTCTCATCATCTGTAGCTAGATATTGCTTCGAATTCTTCCATAGTTAGCATTAGTTTTCTTAGCCTCTTTCTCTCTATTATCTTTTCTTCCTGTAGTTATAGGTTACTTCGATCTTCCATCATTAATCTTGAGTTAACATATCATATAAATAGTTCATCTTCTGAGATAATGATTAGTATAAATAGTTTTCTTATTAGTTTAGGTCCTAAATAATCAATCTATTGCTTCCTTTGCACTGTAGGATCATATGCATCAGCTAGCTGGTAATTAAAGACATCCAAAATTCTTCTCTTCCTTATTTTAAATCCTTTTCTTCCATTCGGACTGGCATTCGGGATGTCATTCGGATAGGCATTCGAATCATCAATCGGACCTTTACACTTTCTACATTGTTTTATGCTTTCTCAGAATCCAGTTTCTTCTGCTTTTTAAATGTAATGCTTCTTGAATCTAATTAACAGTTTTTAGATATAATTTAAATCTTGTTTTATGTTACATAGAGTTTTTAATTAAGTTTTATTTCCTACTTCCATATTATCTTCCTTAATCCTCTTCTTAACCTTCTTCCAAAGTTAATTTCTTCATATCTCATTTTCTAATTAGTTATTGTTTCAGAATTTATCAGTTTTAGATAGTTTACTTTTAAGTAAAGAGTTAATAATTTCATTTTCAAAGTTATTTCAGTTTTGATAGTTCCATTCATTAATCAATTTCCTGTTTTCATAGATATAATAAATTCTTGCATTTGAATTATGAAAGTCATGCAAGTAGTTTAAAATCATATAGTTGCATGTTAGCACATTTGCATCTTTAGTCAGCTTAGGATAGTTCAAGCCTTCAATTCTACACATATAGTGATTGCATCTCACAAACTACCGTCCCGGGTTGACAATTTAAATGTTGAATTAGAGTGCATATATTTTACCCAACATTTTGGCGATGTTGCCGAGGACGTGCTAAAGGGATTGGAGTCTAGGTAGATAGGGGTAGATAGTTTTCCTTTACATTAGAAAGCAAAGGGGAGGGGACACGGTAAGACTCAAAGACGACCTCACTGTGGATTTCCCGTAGTGTAATAGCTTGACTCATCCACTTTAGTGGGTCGCCCCAAAGCCTTGTTGTTCCTTTCCGCATAAGTGTGATTTCCTTTCTGTTCGTTTGAGTGTTTAATTTTCCGCAATTTATTTCGTAAAGTTTGCTTTCCTTCTTTTCAAGTGTGTTATTCTTTCAGCAAGTGTGGTGTGTTTTTTGCAAATTTGTTTTAATAATAGAAATTATTTAAAAAAAAACACATAAAAAAATTTTTGGTGTTGTAAGAACCCCAGGACTAACCCATGTGTGAGACATAAACTAACAACCGATGACATGGATTCAAAGGTGCTTATCAGTATGAGAGAACTCTCTCAAATCCTAGCAGCAGGTGGGATCTCAATATTTTATTCTCAAGAAGAACACATCTTGACAGAAGTAAAGAATTTATCTACCTCTCCAGAAATAATAGAAGAACCACAGTTCCATGAGCTACAAACCGAACCTCCTTGCCAATATGCCAAGGAAACCGTAAACTTGGAGACTACATTTGATGGAGAGAGACCTGATATTGAAGAGTTCTCCACATATCTATCGACAGATCTCTCATGTACTCAAGCAATTGAACATTCAGAAGAAAAGGATTTGCATTTCATGAGGAAGGAAGGTAAGTATAAGGATTACATCAAAAGATGGTTCCAAGAGGTAATGCGTCCATAATACCATTCCTTCATTCATAACCTTCTATTGCAAGATCAAGTAAGTCGGTTGATTCTCCACATCCAGGTAATCAATGTTTTAAATTTTTCATATGTGGACATAGGTATGTTTTTCATCTTGCTTTGCACATGGTTACATTGGAGAACTTCTTACACTTGAATAATGAGTTTTCTTTCTTTTAGATAGCATAGGATAGTATGTATATAAATAAAAAGTTGTATGTGGTTAGTTAGCTTTAGATATTCATACAACTTCACTTTCTGTTTTCCTTTAAAATAAAAGAACTAAGAATAAGATCATGTTAATGACTAAACCAAAGCAATCTTACATCATACATGCATGTTTCTTATTATATCAGTTACTCAAAGACCTACTTTAAATTATTATGATCTCCACAAAACTCAATCTTAAACCTATGGAATCCTAGTTCATCCTTGAGTCATTATCAAAAGTTGTCTCTAAAGTACCTTTAAAAGGTAGCCTAAAAGTGGGTGATATTTTCTATTTCGTGGGGAACATTATTGACCTTTTATGAAAAAGATAGACTATGAAGTCAAATAACAACTTTAAGTTATTATATTTTGACATGATCTGTAATTTAGGCCATTATAAATAAAATTGTTCATAAGGTTCATGCTAAAATATTGAATAATGTGTTTAACAGGATTAGCACACTCTAGTGCCAACCGGCTTCCTTACTAAAAATATCATTATACGAAGTAAACCCGCCGGGGAACTAAACAGGCTCGATGGCAACGAGTCCAAGCTAAGTAAAATATCAAAGAAGGAAGCTTGGTAAATGCAAGTGAACCCATCTGGGTACTGAACAGGCTTGCTGGAAGCGGGGCTATGCTTGCATGGTACCAAGATAAACCTGTTGGGGTACTGAACATGCCTGCTGGCAACGGGTCAATATTGGGTAAAAGAGGTTTGGTTAATGCATTGCTATTTCACATAGCTAATAAAAAACATGAGTATACAAACACATGTTTAGGCCGATTATTTATATTGTCATTAGATAATGGCTATAAGTTGGACTTGGACCCTGTCATCTAATTCAAACAAATACCTAGGATATGATTATCCTAGAAATGGGACCCATAATTATAGTAGATCTCACAAACTTTATGGTGAACCTTATCTATATTCTTTGGATGACAATAGATCTTTACAATGAGTCATTGACGACTAGTTTTCCTATGGCATTTTTCTCATCTCTTACACTATTATTCTTTATGTGGTCTTCATGAGCATAAACTAACGAATTTGCATGTATTGAAAAATCTGACTTAGCATGATATTGTTTTGGTCATATCATGAATACATCTTTTCCTAAAAAAGTTTTAGTTTTTATAATACTGATGTTTTTTTAGGATTTCCTACTGATTGATGTTGATCTAGAATATTTACATAAGAATCATACAACCCAGTATTAATTTATAAATGGCCCGAGGACGTGCCATACCTTCGGTTTAGGTGAGGATTCAAAATTATTTCTATTTTTTTTTTTCTGTTTACTAGGATTCAGAATTGCTTCCATTTTTCTGTTTACTTATAATACAATTAAAGTCCTTATACAATGATCTGTTGTTTCAGGAATAATGCAAGTAACAGAAGAAAAAAAAAATTGTTTTTCTCCATGTTGAATAAAGAAGAGGGACTGTATATTTGAGAAAAGTAGGTTTACATCATCCTTTTGTGTGCTGGCAGCAACAAAAATTCTATGCATAATCAACAGCAATCAGATCCAGCAAGCACATCTTGTACAGACAAATGGTCTGTATGAAGGGTAGAATGAAGCAAATGAATGATGATCCGAATGTAACTATAGCTTATAACATCATGATTAAGTGTGCTAAGATATTCAATTTTTGAATTCTATTGATAAATCTAATCGACTAACCATATCAGGGATTAATCAAATATCATCTCTGCACATGATCTCATTCTTTTAATTCATCTCGACTTCACCAAATGAATCAATTAATCATGCATTATTGCGATTTTCAGAATTATTATCTAGTGATAATATGGTTTTAACTTTTTATTAAGTTATATGCAAAAAATCAACATGTGAACCGTCATTTTATTTAAAGATCATCATGATTTTAATGCACTATGTTATAAGTCTATGATGAAAAATTTCTTTCAACCTGTCCAAAGTCTAATTTGGACATGGTTGAATATTTAACAAACCATATGAATTCGTTAACACACACATCTTTATTATGGTGCACATTTCAAAATTATGAATAATGGCGTGATTGTTCAAACGTGCCAAATTTTCGTCTCATGATTTTTCAAACATTCGATTGGACCTTGTTTTAAAAACTGACTCCTGCTTGATCCTAACCATCACTCTGCTCACTCGCATCCTTTCCGAGTTGATCCAACCACATCCAATTCTTCATTATTTCTTTCTCTTTGTTCAGTGAGATCTGGCATATCTTTGGTTTAGGGGAGTGTTGACGTCCATTTTTGTCACCATTTTTTATCAACAAATATATTATGACTGGCGTTATTTTCACTATTTTGATCACTTTTTCTGCCATTCAGACCATCAATCATACCCATATATGATCATAATTACATATCATGTGAATCTTGGTTTAAAATCATCATTATTGTGATTTATTAACGTTTATTTGATATTTCTTGGCTTGCTTGGCAAATACATTTCATTCTACAGGTGATGGCTCTCAAACGAATCTTCGTTCAAACTGCTTGTTTATATTGCAAACGATAAGCTGCATTCAGCCCATTGTTCAGCCCCGCATTCAACCCATGAGATTGTTGGTTGGGATATTCTCAGGCCATTGAAGAGTAAACCGACACATGGGTTCTGTTTAGGACGTGGCCCTTATGGTGCGTGAACTGGTGTTCTAGAAAGTTCCTTCTCCTGCATGCTCATCGCGATAGCACAATTATCTCTACCCACGTCAAAGAGAATCAATGCTTCAAAAATTGCATGGAAGATTGACGTTGTAGAACTTGGAAGATCCCCTGTGCGCTGTCATGAAACGTTACAAGGTCATTCCTAGCTTATATGTGTCATAGGGTGATTAAGCAGAAGTTGTTCCTTGGCTTATTCATTATCACCGGATGCTGAGTAGAGTTTTTCTTTGGTTATGCATTGCCATGAGATCTTAGACAGAGCCATTTTCTTGTATTAAAAATGTCTATTATTAGAGCAGTCGACCACTAAAGGGTCGACTTGCTTCCCCCAGTTGTAATAATGTATAAATAGACGTCTTTGTGAGTGAGACGAACTAAGTCTTGTCTTGTTTTGTAAAAGTTTTGTTTTGTTGACATGACTGAGACAGAGTTAGCCTTGATTAGTTTTTCCCAAGCTGCAAATAGACACATAAATACTGTAACACTCTGTTTTTAATTCAATACACCTCTGTTCTAGTTTTTATGAAGATTCATCATCATGCGTGATGATTGACGGATCAGGGCGCAACCTCTGATTCCCGAGATGGGCCCCTCAATGACCAGCAGTCTCCTGTCTGTGTATATAATTTGTGTTTTGCAGATAAGCTGTGTTGTTTCCGTATTTATTTTGTACATGATGTTGTTGTCTTGTGATAGAAATAATGTTCTGTTGTTTACATAAATGAGATTCCTATTTCGTATTATGTATTTTGTCACTGTTAATTTCTTATTGTTCAGATAAATAAAACTTATTTTTTATGTTATGTGTATTTTGTTGTTATGTTTGCAGAATTTAGTATGACTGGTCAAGCATAGATTTCTTGATTACTTTCCGTCTTTTCTACAACTAGATAAGTTAATCAGTTCATGTTTTAAATTCAATTCATTGTTAGAATTAGTTCTGCTAATGTTTTTCTTGTGAACTATATTTTGCTGCTAACATAATCTCTTCTTTAGGATTAGGAATGGTTGACCAAAAGATTAATATTTTGTAGTTTGCTTCAGTTTTCTTCTCATCATCTGTAGCTAGATATTGCTTCAAATTATTCCATAGTTAGCATTAGTTTCCTTAGCCTCTTTCTCTCTATTAGCTTTTCTTCCTGTGGCTATAGGTTACTTCTATCTTCCATCATTAATCTTGCGTTAACATATCATAGAAATATTTCATCTTCTTAGATAATGATTAGTATAAATAGTTTTCATGTTAGTTTAGGTCCTAAATAATCAATCTATTGCTTTTTTTGCACTGTACGATCATATGCATCAGCCAGTTTGTAATTAAAGACATCCAAAATTCTTCTCTTGCTTAGTTTAAATCGTTTTCTTCCATTCAGACTGGCATTTGGGCTGTCATTCGGACAGGCATTCGGATCGTCATTCAGACCTTTACACTTTCTGCATTGTTTTATGCTTTCTCATAATCCAGTTTCTTCTGCTTTTTAAATGTAATGCTTCTTTCTTCTAATTAACAGTCTTTAGATATAATTTAAATCTTGTTTCATGTTACATAGAGTTTTTAATTAAGTTTTATTTCCTACTTCCATATTATCTTCCTTAATCCTCTTCTTAACCTTGTTCCAAAGTTAAGTTCTTCATATCTCATTTGCTAATTAGTTATTGTTTTAGAATTTATCAGTTTTAGATAGTTTATTTTTAAGTAAAAAGTTAATAATTTCATTTTCCAAGTTATTTCAGTTTTGATAGTTCCATTCGTTAATCAGTTTCCTGTTTTCATAGATATAATAAATTCTTGTATTTGAATTATGAAAGTCATGCAAGTAGTTTAAAATCATATAGTTGCATGTTAGCACATTTGCATCTTTAGTCAACTTAGGATAGTTCAAGCCTTGAATCCTGCACATATAGTGATTGCATCTCACAAGCTACCGTCCCGGGTTGACAATTTAAATGTTGAATTAGAGTGCATATATTTTACCCAACATTTTGGCGCTGTTGCTGGGGACATGCTAAAGGGATTGGAGTCTAGGTAGATAGTGGTAGATAGTTTTCCTTTACATTACACAGAAAGGGGGAGGGGACATGGTAAGATGCAAAGACGGCCTCACTGTGGATTTCCCGTAGTGTAATAGCTTGACACATCCACTTTAGTGGGTCGCCCCAAATCCTTGTTGTTCCTTTCCGCATAAGTGTGATTTCCTTTCTATTCATTTGAGTGTTTAATTTTCCGCAATTTATTTCGTAAAGTTTGCTTTCCTTCTTTTCAAGTGTGTTATTCCTTCAACAAGTGTGGTGTGTTTTTCGCAAATTTGTTTTAGTAATAGAAATTATTAAAATAAAAACACAAAAGAAAAATAAATTGGTGCTGTAAGAACCCGAGGACTAACCCATGTGTGAGATAGAACCTAACAGCCGATGACATGGATTCAAAGGTGCTTATCAGTATGAGAGAACTGTCTCAAATCCTAGCAGTAGCTGGGATCTCAATATCTCCTTCTCAAGAAGAACACATCTTGAAAGAAGTCAAGAATTTATCTACCTCTCCAGAAATAATAGAAGAACCACAATTCCATGAGCTACAAGCCGAATCTCCTTGCCAATCTACCAAGGAAACCGAAAACTTGGAGACTAAATTTGATGGAGAGAGACTTGAAATTGAAGAGTTCTCCACATATCTATCGACATATCTCTCATGTCCTCAAGCAATTGAACATTAAGAATAAAAGGATCTATATGGCATGAGAAAGGAAGGTAAGCATTAGGATTACATCGAAAGACGGTTCCAAGAGGTAATGAGGCCACAATACCATTCCTTCATTCGAAACCTTCTGTTGCAAGAGTAAGTAAGTCGGCTGATTCTCCACATCCAGGTAATCACTGCTTTAAATTTTTCATATGTGGACATAGGTATGTTTTTCATTTTGCTTTGCACATGGTTACATTGGAGAAGTTCTTACACTTGAATAATGAGTTTTCTTTCTTTTAGATAGCATAGGATAGTATGTATATAAATAAAAAGTTGTATGTGGTTAGTTAGCTTTAGATATTCATACAGCTTCACTTTTTGTTTTCCTTTAAAATAAAAGAACTACGAATAAGATCATGTTAATGACTAAACCAAAGCAATCTTACATGATACATGCATGTTTATTATTATATCAGTTACTCAAAGACCTACTTTAAATTATTATGATCTCCACAAAATTCAATCTTAAACCTATGGACTCTTAGTTCATCCTTGACTCATTATCAAAACCTGTCTCTAAAGCACCTTTAAAATGTAGCCTAAAAGTGGGTGATATTTTCTATTTTGTGTGGAACATTACTGACCTTTTATGAAGAAGATAGACTATGAAGTCAAATAAGAACTTTAAGTTATTATCTTTTGACACGATCTATAATTTAGGCCATTATAAATAAAGTTGCTCATAAGGTCCATGCTAAAATATTGAATTATGTGTTTAATAGGCTTAGCACACTCTAGATCCAACCGGCTTCCTTACTAAAAATATCATTATACGAAGTAAACCCATCGGGGTACTGAACAGGCTCACTGGCAATGAGTCCATGCTAAGTAAAATCTTGAACAAGGAATCTCGATAAATGCAAGTAAAGTCGTCGGGGGTACTGACAAGCTCGCTGGCAGGGGAGCTATGCTTGCATGGTACCAAGATAAACCCATCGGGGTACTGAACAGGCCTGCTGGCAGCGGGTCAATATCGGGTAAAAGAGGTTTGGTTAATGCATTGCTATTTCACATAGCTCATAAAAAACCTAAGTATACAAACACATGTTTAGGCCGATTATTTATATTGTCATTAAATAATGGCTATAAGTTGGACTTGGACCCTGTCATCTAATTCCAACAAATACCTAGGATATGATTATCCTAGAAATGGGACCCATAATTAAGTAGATCGCACAAACTTTACGGTGAACCTTATTTATATTCTTTGGATGATAGGAGATCTTTACAATGAGCCATGGACGACTAGTTTTCCCTATGGCATTTTTCTCATCTCTTACACTATTATTCTTTATGTGGTCTTCATGAGCATAAAGTGATGAATTTTCATGTATTGAAGAATCTGACTTAGTATGATATTGTTTTGGTCATATCATGAATACATATTTTTCTCAAAAATTTCTAGTTTTTAGAATACTGATGTTTTTTTTAGGATTTCCCGTTGATTGATGTTGATCTAGAATATTTACATAAGAAACATAGAACCCAATATTAATTTATTAATGGCCCGAGGACGTGCCATGCCTTTGGTTTGGGGAAGGATTCAACATTATTTCTATTTTTTTCTGTTTACTAGGATTCATAATTGCTTCTATTTTTCTGTTTACTTATAATACAATTAAATTCCTTATACAATGATCTATTGTTTCAAGAATATGCAAGTAACAGAAGAAAAAAAAATTGTTCTGATCCATGTTGAACAAAGAAGAGCGACTGAATATTTCAGAAAAGCAGGTTTACATCATCCTTTTGTGTGTTGCCAGTAGCATAAATTCTCTGCATAATCAGTAGCAATCAGATCGAGCAAGCACATCTTGTATAGACAAATGGTCTATATGAAGGGTCGAATGAAGCGAATGAATGATGATCCGAATGTAACTATAGCTTATAACATCATGATTAAGTGTGCTAAGATATTTAATTTTTGAATTCTATTGATAAATCTAATCGACTAACCATATGAGGGATTAATCAAATATCATCTCTACACATGATCTCATTCCTTTAATTCATCTCGACTTCACCAAATGAATCAATTAATCATACATTATTGCGATTTTCAGAATTATTATTTGGTTATCATATGGTTTTAACTTTTCATTAAGTTATATGCAAAAAATCAACATGTGAACCGTCATTTCATTTTAAGATCATCATGATCTTTAATGCACTATGTTATAATTCTATGATGAAAATTTCTTTCAACCTGTCCAAAGTTTACTTTGGACATGGTTGAATATTTCACAAACCATATGAATTCATTAATGCACACATCTTTATTATGGTACATATTTCAAAATTTTTAATAATGGCGTGATCATTCAAACATGCCAAATTTTCGTCTCATGATTTTTCAAACATTCGATTGGACCTTGTTTTAAAAACTGATCCCTGCTTGATCCTCACTATCACTCTGCTCGCTCGCATCCTTTCCGAGTCCATACAGCCGCATCCACTTCTTCCTTATTTCTTTCTCTTTGCTCAGTGGGACCTAGCATATCTTTGGTTTGGGGGAGTGTTGACGTCCATTTTTGTCAACATTTTTTATCAACAAATATATTCTGAGTGGCGTTATTTTCATTATTTTGATCACTTTTTCCGCCATTGAGACCATCAATCAAACCCAGATATGATCATAATTACATATCATGTGAATCTTGGTTAAAAATCATCATTATTGTGATTTATTAACGTTTATTTGATATTTCCTGGCTTGCTTGGCAAATACATTTCATTCTATAGGTGATGGATCTCAAACGAACCTTCATTCAGACTGCGTGTTTATATTGCAAATGATCATCCGCATTCAGCCTGTCATTCAACCCCGCATTCAACCCACGAGATCATTGGTTGAGATATTCTCGGGCCATTGAAGAGTAAACCGGCACATGGGTTCTGTTTAGGACGTGGCCCTTATGGTGCGTGAGATGGTGTTCTAGAAGATTCCTTCTCCTGCACGCTCAGCTCGACAACACAATTATTTCTTCCCACGTCAAAGATAATTAACGCTTCAACAATTGCATGGAAGATTGATGCCATAGAACCTGAAAGATCCCCTGTGCGCTGTCATGAAACTTCACAAGGTTGTTCCTTAGCTTATATGTGTCACAGGGTGATTAAGCAGAAGTTGTTCCTTGGCTTATGCATTATCACCGGATGTTGAGTGGAGTTGTTCTTTGGTTATGCATTGTCACGAGATCTTAGACAGAGTCGTTTTCTTGTATTAAAAATGTCTATTGTTAGAGCAGTCGACCACTAAAGGGTCAACTTGCTTCCCCCAGTTGTAATCATGTATAAATAGACGTCTTTGTGATTGAGACAAACTAAGTCTTGTCTTGTTTTGTAAACTTTTTGCTTTGTTGACATGATTGAGACAGAGTTAGCCTTGATTAGTTTTTCCCAAGCTGCAAATAGACAAAGAAAAACTGTAACACTCTGTTTTTAATTCAATATACCTCTGTTCTAGTTTTTATGAAGATTTAGCAGCATGCGTGGTGATTGACTGATCAGGGCGCAGCCTCTGATTGCTGAGATGGGCCCCTCAACGACCAGTGGTCTCCTGTCTGTGTATATAATTTGTGTTCTGCAGATAAGCTGTGTTGTTTCCGTATTTATTTTGTACATGATGTTGTTGTCTTGTGATAGAAATTATGTTCTGTTGTTTACATAAATGAGATTCCTATTTCGTATTATGTATTTTGTCACTGTTCGTGTCTTATTGTTCATATAAATAAAACTTTTGTTTTATGTTATGTGTATTTTGTTGTTATGTTTGCAGAATTTAGTATGACCAGTCAAGCATAGCTTTCTTGATTGCTTTCAGTCTTTTCTACAACTAGATAAGTTAATCAGTTCATGTTTTAAATTCAATTCATAGTTAGAATTAGTCCTGCTAATGTTTTTCTTGTGAACTGTATTTTGCTACTAACATAATCTCTTCTTTAGGATTAGGATTGGTCGACCAAAATCTTAGTATTTTGTAGTTTGCTTCAGTTTTATTGTCATTATCTGTAGCTAGATGTGCTTCGAAGTCTTCCATAGTTAGCATTAGTTTCCTTAGTCTCTTTCTCTCTATTATATTTTCTTCCTGTAGCTATAGGTTACTTCTATCTTCCATCATTAATCTTGCTTTAACATATCATAGAAATAGTTTATCTTCTTAGATAATGATTAGTATAAATAGTTTTCTTATTAGTTTAGCTCCTAAATAATCAATCTATTGCTTCCTTTGCACTGTAGGATCATATGCATCAACCAACTGGTAATTAAAGACATCCAAAATTCTTCTCTTCCTTAGTTTAAATCATTTTCTTCCATTCGGACTGACATTCGAACTGTCATTCGGACAGGAATTTGGATCGTCATTCGGACCTTTACACTTTCTGCATTGTTTTATGCTTTCTCAAAATCCAGTTTCTTCTGCTTTTTAAATGTAATGCTTCTTGCTTCTAATTAACAGTTTTTATATATAATTTAAATCTTGTTTCATGTTACATAGAGTTTTTAATTAAGTTTTATTTCCTACTTCCATATTATCTTCCTTAATCCTCTTCTTAAACTTCTTCCAAAGTTAAGTTCTTCATATGTCATTTGCTAATTAGTTATTGTTTCAGAATTTATCAGTTTTAGATAGTTTGTTTTTAAGTAAAAAGTTAATAATTTCATTTTCCAAGTTATTTCAGTTTTGATAGTTCCATTCGTTAATCAGTTTCCCTTTTTCATAGATATAATAAATTCTTGCATTTGAATTATGAAAGTCATGCAAGTAGTTTAAAATCATATAGTTGCATGTTATCACATTTGCATCTTTAGTCAGCTTAGGATAGTTCAAGCCTTCAATCCTATACATATAGTGATTGCATCTCACAAGCTACCTTCCCGGGTTGACAATTTAAATGTTGAATTAGAGTGCATATATTTTACCCAACACAAGCGTAAAACGCAAACAATCACACTACACAGGATTTAACGTGGTTCACCCCCAGGATGGGATCTACGTCCACAAGAACTATTGTTTTATTAGTCTTTGGGAAGGGTACAATAGTTCTTGTTTGCGCACTCAGCTGCAGACTCTCTTCTTTCTCAATAGGCCTATGTGCACACAGCTTGCAGAGCCTTTACAATGGCAATCAAAATAGGTCTTGCTCAAAATGTTACAATAAGATACAAGCCCAACTCTAGAGATTAACCCTTTCCCATACAAAATATGCCTTATTTATAGATCATGCCCATAGGTCATGTCTTTACAATTCACAGGCAAAACCCTTAGGTTTACAAAACTGTCACGGTTTTCAGGCAACCAGACTTGTTGTCTTCTGGTAAAGAATATTCCATCGTGGCCTCCTTCAGTGCATGCTCACATCGCTATCCACCTTCATGTCGCACGCATGCCAACAGGTTTCTTTCGCTGAGCCATTCTTCATCTAACGATCTTGTGTGACTGGTTTAGGTAGTGGTTCTTTGCATGTGCGACCAGTCGCTTTCTTCCGCTTTGCTCCTTACCTGTTGCCTGGCACTCGTGGAGCATATTTACCAAAAATTAACCACTGATGGTATAACCAAAATTTGTGTCGTCTTCCATCCAACATTCTACTTTTCTGGACCTCCGTAGACTGGCCACATCGCAGCGTTGAACTTCGCAGCTCTTCCGACGCTGCGCTACGCGCAACTTCACAACATCCCAAAATTAGAATTTGTAAAAAATCCTTCAACTGAACTGTGCTCAGCTCCGCAGTTCAAAAATCAAACTTGCTCAAAAAATTCCCCACTTGGGCCAGGCCCAACAATTCTTACTGATGAAGGACTATGGGGAAAGCTCGCGAGGGAGAAATATATTTATCCAAATACAGTGGTTAGTTGGCTTTGATCGGTGAAGAAGGTAACATATAAGAGCTTTGTTATCTGGATGGGATTATTGGAAACCATGCCTTTTCTTTAGCGATGGATTGCCTGGAAAACTAGAAATGGATTCCAGATTGTGGTTGGCAGAGATCCGATCCTGGGTACAAAACATTCAAGTATTCTTTTAGAACATACCCTCATTTGTATTCAAAGGATGAGCATTTATTTTCTTAACCAGGTAAAGAATAATAACTAACAGGTGGATAATGATTGGTTATCGTCATTTGATTTACATCTTGATGGGGAAGCGGAAACAGATTGGGATCAAGCTTTATTGCAGGATTGAAACATGCAGGTATTTCCTTGAATGAAGAAATGGATGATATTTATTGGGATTAAGGTCGTGGGAATGGCATGGTTACCACAAATTTGGCATATGGGGAAATTGATTCTGAACATCAGAAATATTATCCAGACTAGTGGAATCATATTTTATGGAAATGGAAGGTCATAGAAAAATTGAAGATTTTCATGTGGTTAGCACTAATTTATCGCATTATGACTGGTGATAGATTTAGAAAACTTGGGGGAATTGGACCTAATGTATGTCAACTATGTTTCAGAGAAGAAGAAACATGTGATCATCTGTTCAATCAGTGCGTATTCACTTTAAAGCTCTGGGATGAGATAATGATTTGCCACTGTCAAGAAGGTACTTGGGAAGGAAGCACTCTTGATGAAAATCTTGAATATTGGTATTCAAATTTCAGACATTTGAAGGCATATCCTGTTCATTTCATTTGGGGTCTTTGGTGACTAAGGAAATCTATCTTGTTTGATGAGAAAATATACACTTTGCATGGGTCTGTGGAATTCATACTACATTACATGAAAGACATAAACTGGAAGATGCATGTTACAAGGAAAAAAACAGTTGACCTCCCACTTATAAAGTATCATTTTCCTGTGGGTTATTTCTATGGATCTAGTCAATTGGAAAGATGTGGGGTAGGATGCATTTTGTTTATGGATCAGGAACATCACATGGATATGTCACTTGGATGCATAATGGGGAGCAACATAAGGGCATAAACCCTTGCATTACGAGGATTGTTGACAATAGCACATAATATGAGTTCAAACATGATACAAAATTTTGGTGACTCATTATCTATTATAAATTGGATCAATGGCAATTGCATATTACATGTTTCAAATTTGACAGCTTGGAAACAAAGGATTGTGCATTTACACAAGACTTTTGAATATATATGTTATAAACATCTGAGCAGAATCTATAACATGTAGGCATACATGCTATCAAAAAGTGGTCTCATTATGGAGGAAGGAAGGGCTCATATCTGCCTTTTTTCACAAACAACAGGTGTTGGATGAAATTGACATAAATATGTACTAAGTAGGGAAGGATTTTTTGGACAATATTATTTTGATACATTACTTAAAATAGTTGTATAATACAGCAGAATATTAGCTAAATTGCATAGATAATTAGTTTTTGGTTTATTGATTTTGATATGGAATGCTAAATGTTGATTTGGATGGAAGATGAAAAACAAGTTTATTATGAGATAAAAACCTGTGTAACATGAGGAATAGTGGCCATTTGGGAGACAATTGTGATTTACATGTAACAAATGATTACCATGATCATTGTCTTTTATGGAAAATAATATGTGTAGTTTCTTTGATTCATAATATGCATAGAAAGAGGCTCTTTTTTCTTCTAGAAAAAAAGAGAGAGCATCTAACTAGGATGAATTCTGCATTAATTTGGAAGAAAGAATAGTGACAATATTTAAATGTGTGAATCAGAGCATAAAAATGAATTCTAACGCATATAGTTCAGTCAGATATGAGGAAAAGTGATAAGATGGTGTAATAGGAAATGCATTCACAAAAGAGAAATTAACAGACTAAAGAAAGTGACAACATGTGAAGCTTACGATTCCGATAGACTTGTACTTCTTCTCTCCATTAAAGTCATAAAAAAATATTACATCACTGTATTTTTTTCTCTCGGATCCAACCCCGATTACTATGTAAAATAAAAATTTATACAAAATGTTCTTTGAATAAACCCTATCTGATTCTTCGCTAAAAATAGAAATTTCAAAGAAATCTCTAAACTTCAAGAACATTTGTTTTGTTGTCGACCAAGCTGGTATTGTGTTTCTTTGAATTGGGACAATGTAACACTCAGGAAGTTAACAAAGGAACCGCAACTTCATTTCAAATTAAGACACTTGAATATTCATTCTTGATATAACCTGTATTTTGTTTTCACAAATGTTTCGACAATTTTCCATTGCTCTTGATTTGGGATTTCATAATCCATCATTTCTTTCACCATCACCTCCAATTCTATACATGTTGTGTAACATACAGCTGGAAGATCCTTCTTAATCATTAGAAATTGATCAAATATTTCAAAATCATCGGTCAATTTATCAATTATTGTCTTTCCAGTTAATCCTTTGACCAAACCTTAAAATTTCGAGTGATCCATAAGAGCCTGTACTATCAATCTGTGATAATTTTCTTGAAAGATTAATTTTTGATGGTCACTCCAAAAAGAAGGTAGACCATTTTAAAAAATCCTCTAAAATAATTTCTTAAAATTTTGAACTTGAAGGAGCATTTGTTGCACTTTGTCTTGTACTTCTTTAACATGATCATGCTTACCAATAATTCTTCTTTCCCAAATGATGATTGTTGTTCTGTCTTTGATTCCAAAACTCTACATATTTGATTGAGTTAGAGTGTTTAAAAAACTGATTGTATTTTGAGTTGTTTCTGAAGGCCTTTTGCTTAATGTGTCGTTTGCCACTTTACACCTCTAGAGAGCTATTTTTGCTATAGCATCTTTATCTTCCATAAAATTCAAATGTGACTAGAATTTGGTGACTTCACCTGATATCAAATCCCATATAAGGTGTTTAGCTCCTTGTAATGGAAGCTTACTTGTCAATCTATATTTTAATTCATCAAATTTCTTTTGCAATTGTTTTCTATCACTCAAAGCTTTTTTCTTTTCTTCAGAATTTTGAACTACTTCTTGTTTCAACTTCTGGTTTTCCAATTTCAACTCTTCTATATCTACATATTTTATACTAATTTGTGACATAGCACTGGTCAGTTCCTCTGAGGAGGACTTATCCATTATTCCTTCATTCGTACATAGAGATTGATCCCTTGGCTTCTCTGGCACTTGCACGGTTTCAATCTGATTAGTATTTAACACTGAAATTTGTGACAACAATTCAATCATTTCTTTTTCCCAAACATGCTTTTCATCTTGTAACTTTAACATTTTACCTTTTTGATCCATCATTTATTGATATATGGATTCATTTTCATGTTGTAATGCTGTCAACTCTGGATATTTCACATGTTGATTATTTGGCACCTTCAATTTTTTCTTGAGCATTTGAATGGTATTTTATTTTTCATCAAGGAGACGTTTGGTACAATGAGTGTTCAATGGCTCATCTCCCACAGTCACAAGATCCATTTGCAGTCTTTTAATCTGGACCAAATTTGCTTTGTTTTCTGCCTTCTCTTGCCTCAATTGACTCTCCAACTTTGCTACCATAGACTGCAATTTTTTTTAAAGTGTATTGTAATAAATCAGAATACAGGACATCTCATGTTTGTCTATGCAATTGAATCTTATCGGGTATCTCAATCTCACCAAACTTAACTTCCATTTCAGAAACTTTCTCATCGTTCACCACTGCAAACCATATAGTGTTTCTTTCTGGATCCTTAACTGTAATAAGGGAAAAAATTTGTTCTTTCAACTTTCTTACTTGAGGGAACAATTTTTGAGTTTCTACCAAAGAATGCTTCTTCTTTTCTGCATATTGTGAAAGTAAATCAAATCTGGACTTATACTGAGAGTTACTTCCAGATTCCTTTATTTATGAAAAAAGAATATTGCTGCATATTTATAGGTGGTTGCGAAATCAAAGTAGTTTTTTCTGGAACAATTAAATCTCGATCCTCCATACTAATAATTTCCTTCTGTTGTTCCACTTTTGATTTCTTGCTTGAAACTTCTTCATCGAATTGCATACTATCAACTTCTGAAAAAGTTCTCTTATTGGTGATATCAGATTTAGTTGTTGTCTGAACCAACATTACCAAATTGCTTGTTTGTTCCATATTCACTTCTTTCTTATCTTGTTGAAATTTGAATAAATTTGTCATTTCTTTTAATGCTTCAACTGTTTGATGATCAAAAGCCTTCTTTCTATTTTGATTTCTCCTTTGTGATATAATTTGATGAGGATCATAATTAATCCTTCCATCCTCTTGGAAATCCATGATATTCAATAATTTTTCTACTATAGATAGGGTTGTCTTAGTATTAATGATGAATGGACCAAATTTAAGAAGGAATTTCAAATTTGATGATTTTTTGAAAACACCGAAATGTTCTTCTTTTGAATGAAACCTTTTTCTAATAAATTCTAAGGCAAAAACCCTTGGTGTTAAAAAAGTTGGCAACAAATATGGTGCTCCAGTAAAACCATACAGTCTAATTATAGTATGTTATTTATACAAGAACCAATCACTTGTTTGGCCTTCTAGTGTAGGTTGAAGCATTTCTTTCATTTCTTCTAACAATGAGGGAAATTCAACATTAAAAATAATTTTGTAAACTTCTTCCATGATTGTATTGAGGAACTCAAACATATTGATCTGCTTAGGAAGGTCATGAGAAAACATCGTTCCAAGAAACTTCAATTCATAAATATTTGAACACAAGAACATGTTCAGGGGATATGATTGATATATTAAATGCTTCAAATCATGTAAATTCACCAACTAGACATGAATCGCTTCAGCTAGTAATTCATCAAAATTAAAACCACATATTGGACTCAACAGTGACTCGGGTGAAATGACTTGTAGAAGGAAACCTAACATAACTTCCGTGATTGACTTATCACTATGTAGGCCTAAGAATTGACTCAAAAAAGGACAAAACTAACCGGGTATATCGCTGAAAGACATCAATACTCAAAGGGAAGGATAGGTTTTCATGCGACTGACCATCTTCCAAGACTTGTAATAAACAAATTTATTTTTCTTCCGGACTACAATTTATATAAAAATTTACCAAATTTTCTTCGTTAAACGACTCAGGACTTTTGGGAAATGTTTAAGGAAAATCGAGAACCTCACGGACAGTTTGCGCATTGACTCGGCATAGAATTTTGGTTGTATTTACATTAATGATTACCACTGATTTCGACCTGCAAATAATTCACCACACACAAACCAACAAATTCATGGAAGTGTAGGGTCTATTCGACACAAAAATAATACAAAAAAGAACCAAAAACATTAAATACATCCTTTCCCCATGACATAAACTCCATTAATTTGTCTTTAGACTGTGAAATAATACCCATAGAAAAAACAGGTTCAAAAATATCCCTTTCCCTGTCAACTACAAGCTCCTCATTTTCGTCTAAACTTTCATTGAACATAACAAGGTATTCAATTTTATCCATTTGGGAAACAAACTCTGAAAAGTGAGGGTTTCGAGATGCCTGTGAAGTGATATTACGAACAAGATAACGTTGGGGTTGACTTCTATGTTAGTTGACGAAGACAAGTGATGTGTTTTCGACGACTTCTTCTCCTCCAGGCAACAATAAACAAATGCCTTTTTTCAAACATTGAACATTAACCTTTTATATAACAGATGCTTAGGTGGTTTCAGAACTTGTGATGAGAGGTTTAACTTTTACTGCTTTTCATAGCGGACTCCACCAATGCTTGCCACATGGTAAGTGGTTTAATTTCCGCTACACCTTTCCAAGTTTAACCACCGTGCACTTTATAGCGCCGAAACCCCTTTCAACCGTCGATTTGCTTCTGTGTGGGTCCCAACATTATTCCTCTATGGGTTTACACATTTGCAACTTTTGGTGTGATTTGTTCAATTGTTTAGCGCCTTTTCCATCTCATCCCTTGGTCATTTGAATCCCCTGCATGCATTGGAATCCCCTGCGTGCAATCATGAAGCCCATGAAGTTGAATTACAAAGAACAACTTCGATCTCAGAGGAATAAAATCCACCGAATCACATGCATTATGCTAGGTTAACATGCACGAAGTTCAACCCAATAATGTGACCCGAAATCCACTTTTCAAGTCCACCGTCGATCTTGGATGGGACGATCCAACGGTACAGGAAAATTTTTCTGGGTTAAGTTGTTTAGAGTTTAAAGATCAAGATGTGATGCGAATTATTTATGAAATATAGATAAGAGCATGTTGAATTCCACCATTGATGTGGATTGACGAATATCCAACGGTTTTGAATCATTTTGCTATTAAAAGATGCTCGAGGATTAATTAAAAGGATCAGAAGCGAAATATTTATAAATCCTAGTTTAACGTTGGTTTGACATCCACTCTATTTAACAAAGGTTTTGCAATAGTATATTTGGAGAACAATTTGGCCAAATTGCCAACTTTGGAGAATGCCAAAATTGGTTAACTCTGCAAAATAGTAATTCCTTATTAATTAAAACAAGATTGAAAGACTATGAAGATCAATGATGAATCAATTCCATTAAAATGATACAATATTTTTTATGAAGAGGCATGATTTTCCTAAAAAGACACAATGTTTCAAATAATAAAGTTCTTTGAAAATATATATAACCATACAAGTCAAATGTATGAAGAGGTGTCTTTGAACTTTTGTAATTGCATATCAGAAGCAAGAATGAGGCCAATGAGATAGATGAAGCATTACAAAAGTTCTAGCTTCCATTGAAGATCTGAAAAACTGAAGTTAGAACTATTATAAATCAGAGGGTGGTTGGGTGGTGCTTCGGGCAAGTTGACGCCTTCTAAGGGGGTTGTTGCCTCCTTCCAATCGTGGCTAGAGAATTAGGGTGTTGGGTCATCCTTGTCTATTGAGCAGGAATAAAAACAGGGGTGTAGGTGCATCCTTTCTGCAGTGGCAGAAGAATCTAGGAGATTAAGTTCTCCATCAAGTTGGTGCTTGTAAAACAATTTTGTATAATATTAGCTTATTAATAAGAAAGCTTTGCTGGTTTTCCCTTGGAGGTTTCCACGATAAATCTGTGTGTTCAAATTGTTAATTGTCTTATTCATGTTACTTATGATTATTTAACTTGTTCTTAATACTAATTGTTTATAAAAGGTTTGAAAAAGGCAATACTAATTCGCCCCCCCACCTCTGAGTATTGTTGGATAAACCAACACCCGTCCCATAGCTCCCTGGTCATCAACTAGGGTGTTCTGTAGTTGCTCCTCTAGCGCCTTTGCTTAATATTTTAAGCACTTGTGCCTATTGGAATAACTTTGTAGGATCCCTAAGGTAATCTTACTTCCCTTATACTTTTTAATCCTTCTTTGGACTCCAAACCTCATCAACTATTTACTCGATATTCTTAGGTACTTGGGACAAAAACAGTGCTAAAAATGGGGTCCCTTTGTGCATATATTTTGTACCTTGTACCAGAGCTCTTTAGTTGATGAACACTTTCCAAATTTATCTTTCACATGATCAGATATTCCATGCAAGATGATATCCATTTCCATTGCATTATTATTTCTTAGCTCCTTCATGGATGCAAGTTTTTGTGGTGTTTTTGGAGCGATGTAACCATTTACAACAGATTTCCATAAATAAAAACCTTGTTCCTATAAATAGAGTCTCATCCTCATAATCCAATGATCAAAGTTTGATCCATAGAATAGTTGAACCTCATCTGCAGAGTAGATACTTTCATGTTCATCCATGTGCTCTAGAGATCTTCGTTCCAGATATCAGACTCTCTTGAAGGAATTGACTAATACCAATTGACTGTTGGAAAATTATATTAAGATGGGGGGTGAATCAATATTTAACACTTTTAACCTTAAGTACAACATGTAACATTAACCATTAACAATTCCATTCACCATCACATAAAACAAACACATAACATCATACACAATGTACAAGAGATTTAACGTGGATCCGAAACCCAAACAAGAGAAAACCAAATAATGCTTTTCTTATATAAAAATAACAAGATTGCATTCATATGAAGTACTCCAGCACCAACTAGAATGAGGCACCAACCCCTAATTTAGAATATCTAACTTGAAGGAAGCTCCAACTCCCTAATTTACCAACACCAACTAGAAGGAGGCTCCAACCCCCTAATTTATAGGCTCCAACCTGAAGGAAGATCCAACTCCTCGGTTTACTAGCTCTAACTAGAAGGAGGCTACAACCCCCTGTTTTTCATAAGTTCCAACATATATATATGACTCCAGTCCTTAGTAAACTCCAACTCGATATTTTTACTAGCACCAATTGGAAGGAAGCCCCAACTCCCTGAGATCACAAGCACCAACCTAAAGGAAACTTAAATCTCCTATCCTTGCCCCATCATACCACCCTGATATGAATACGAAGAACAATATTCTACTTCCATTGTATCATTGTCTCCATCAACCTATACCTGTATCTATTTCCTTGTACCTGTATAACTGTCCTTGTACCTATATTTTTCATTGTCACAATCATTATATTGTTTTCACTATCACAGTCCCTATTTTTCACAATGACACAATCATTGTCTCTGTTACAATGCCACAAAAACTATCTCTGTCACAATGTCAACATGTAAATGCCTCAAATATGTCCTCCAAGAATGCCAACAACTTCTTCCAAGATATAATTCATATTTATATTAACACCAGAAAGATGCCTCCAAAGAGTGTAATCAAATCCCAGAAACAATCACCAATAGACTTCATCTATTATCACCTCATAGTACATTCCAAAAGAGGGATCTCATACCAATAACATTACCATGGAATATTTCAATACAATCACCAATAATATCTATGCCAAGATCATCATAGAATGTGCCAAGATAATTACCAAGATCATCATTAAGTATGCCGATCCAATGTGCAAGTTTGTGATTTTGATACCGTATGAGAAATTGATGCAATATTTTGTCAACCTTGTTCTCTTGAATTTTCATTGTCTTTTTCATTGTCACAAACCCTAACATTCAACAAGTATAAATCTTAACATGTAATGAATAAAGATCTGAAACGTTTACCACATATTCTTCAATATATCTATGAAATCTCCTCTAAGGGTCATTATCTGAAACATCATGGATCAAAAGTTATAGTGAAATTCCAAACTAACTTGTTTAAAGATGATTTTTGAGTCATTTAAAATCCCTGTCTTCCCAAGTTCATATCTTCGAAAATATAGCGAACCAATATCTGAAATTTTAACCATATATTCTTAAAGATATATTTTGCATCTCCTCCAAAGGGCACTATCTGAAAGATTCTGGATCAAAACTTATAAGGAAAATTCCAAATTGACATGTTTGAAGGTTATTCAAAAACCCTAACTTTCTAAGGTCATATCTTCGGAACTATAGCAAATCAACATCTGAAATAATTTACCATAGGAACTCACAAGTATTGACATGTCTCCATCCCATAAACATTTCACGGTCTAAATATCCCAGAAACAAAGATATACTAAAAATTCCAAGATTACCTAAAACATAAAAAACCAAGTAGAAATCATCACAAGGTTTTATCTTCCACTAGAATTTCAAGCTTCTTCACTTCATCTTTCCCTAAAATTTGACCCTCTATTCTTGTATCTGAGCTCTTCAATTTTGGATGATGAAGATGAAAATTTTCCTCTCCTATTTATACTACTCTAAGAGCATGATTTAGCTTATTTTATGGTTACCCTTTAAGAGCCTTTAGCTTTAGCTTGAGTAACTCTTGACCCTTTCTCGTGAAATTGAAAGTGAACAACAAAGTGCAAAGGTACTGATGATCAAGAGTAAGAGATAAATGAATTAAAAATTCAAATTACCAAGATGAAACTAGATGTCCAGGGTGAAGAGTTATTGAGAAGAACTAGAAAGACCCGTTGGGACAAAATATCAGTTGGAATGCTAGATAGATGGGATTATTTTGATCTTATACAAGATGATTTAGAGAAGTATGAAACATGTCAAAAGGAAATCAAAGATGTTGAAAAGAAACTTGGAGAAATGACTTACTAGGATGCTAAAATAATAAATTTCCTGAATACTAGTATAACTAAGAAGCAATTGGAGGACTTGTAGGTTGAAAACATGACTCATATGATAAAGATAACCAACCAAATGATTACCAAGGAGATCTTGATGTCCATAAGTCAAGACAAAGATAAATAAAAGTCTTGCATTAGTCTTGGTTTACCTCATCCATGGGATGGGAATGGTGATATGTATAAAAAGGATGAGTACAAATCCAATCTATTAACTCAAAACAGAGATGATGTTGCATAGTTTGATTATTTAGAAGGAATCATAATTGGTGATGCAATGGTAGACAAATTGAGAGCAGATTTTGAGATATGGATAAATCTTAAAAGCATACTCAATTTAAAGATTAAATCCCATATCTTATGAGAATATTACTAATGTTGAAATAAAATTAGGGTACTTAGGGACCACCAATTCCCAATGGGTAATTTGTGGCAGTCATTTTCCAAATACCTTTGCACTTTGTTGTCCACTTTCAAGTTTCCAAAGGGATTCAAAGGTGTGAAGTTTGTTATTGAAGTGATTCAAGATAATAGTTTTTGTATTCATGAACATATTTTTTAGATTCACTCCCTCTTTTGTATTTATTGATCTCTATATTCATTAGACATTGTATAGATTGTATTTCATTTCCATCCAACCTTGATTTTCTATTAGAAGTTTGATTACTTGTCAATTCAATCTCCATGGTTATAAATATTTTTCAAATGATTTTTTCATATTATCAGGTATTTTTTATGTTTCTAAAATTTCCTCTATATGGGTTCTTGGTTTATTTGGGTTAGCCATTGCTTATTAAAAGCTATAGAGTGGAATGATGCAAATTTTGTCCTTTTTTTGAGAAATTGGATGCAACCATGCCCAATGCCCCAACTACATAGGGGTGAAACTTGAAACATAGTTTATCTTGGGTAATTCGTCCCCATTGTTGTTTCCACCTCATCTTCTTCACTATGCATTCGTGATTCATCCATCAAGCTCCTCATAAACATCTTCTGCAACATTTGAATTCGTGATTTGTCCAGTGGGCTCCTTATATGATTGGGCTGCTGTGAATTAACAAGTATGTGCGGAATTTCACACTATGGATTGGATTTTGAAATATGTGTATCATTTTGTATGTGGAGAATAGAGTTGATGTAGGGTTTTAACTTTCCATAGCCAAATTGTTTAAAATTTGTAATGCATTATGCGACTGGTCTATGGAGGCAAAGTATCGAATGAACCACACTAATGAACCAACAAAAAAGCACACTTCCTAGATTGTACAACCTCACCGCCATTTTTCGCAATTTCCAAACCTTGAATGGTAGAATTCTGTAGATAATATGAAATGGGTTGTGTAAAAAATTAACACAAACCTTATTTGTTATTCCTATGGCATGTTATCTCTCTTTCTTTTCCTAATTATGTTTCATCTCAATGCCATCTTGAAAGATTGATCTTGTTGTTTATACTTCTCTTATCTATTATGGTCATCTCTCCCTCTTCTTCATCGAATTTTTCCCATGTTACACTAGATCTTCTACAAACCCATCTACAAACAATGTCTAGAATTGGTATAATTGATCAAACAAGTGATTTCTTCATATTGTTAGCTTTTTGGTCTTTCTATTTTTTAAATTTATTCTATGGATTCCTGGGTTATTTAACTATTCCATATTAATATAACATTGCTTATTAATGTTTATAGAGAGGAACAATGCAAATATTGTCACTATATTAAGAAATTTGTAAAAAGGATAATGAAATTTTGATGTACTATTACATTTTCAAATGAAAAGAATGATTTATTTTTACATGTCAGCATAGGGATCAATATATCATAGCCCTTCAAAGTGAAATGGGACCCTACCCTTAATTATATCGGCGAACCCTAGCAGTCAATCTGTCCTATCAGTTAATTAAAAGTTTAGTCAATGTAAGGTCTCGGGTAGGGCCCATGACTCATAATGTCATATAACCCTCTTTCAATTACTTTGATATTTATTTTCAACGGTTGTGGAGATTTCTTCCGATCTATGTTCAGGTTTTTTGTTCATTTTCTCTCCTTTAAATCTAATATGTCCCCGTTCCTTGGTGTTTGCCGAAATTGATGTCTAACTTAGCTCTGTCTTCGACTGTTTCTCCCTCCACTAGCCCTCCTCATCGTTTGGTTGTTGAAGTTTCAGAAAAAGGAAGGCACCTGATTCCGACCAATGCTCTTCTTAGTGGCAGTGACCTCCCATACATGAAGCTTTGTTACAACAGTTCTTTGGGCCTATCTCTTTGTTATATAATTGCGAAAGGTAGTAGTCGCGGCCCTATTGGAAGGACTAGCGGTAGTGATGTATACAACCGAAGAGTGGAGCAGTTAGAAAAGAAGATAGCAGAGCTTCAACAGAAGCTGGAGGGGAAATGAGAAAAACAGGAAATGGAGTCAATGGAGAAGAGAATCAAGGATACCATCGACTACAAGTTTGAAAATAATAATGACGAATTGATCGAACAGATGTGAAGGCTCCTTATCGAACATGATGTAGCCACCCGAGCTCAATGTGACGCTGAGAGGAGCCCAATGAATTTGGTAGGTTCTGGACAGTCCCCTTTAGCTGACAGGCCTCCCTCAGGGCCAAAATCAATGGAGATTGATTGAGGGAACCACGCGGCCCACCCACCACGGTCTCTTGATATTTTCAGGATAACTTTTATTTTTTCATTTTCTATTAGTTTTAATTGTCTGTTTTTATATTTTCATTTTCTATTAGTTTAGGGGAGGGATTTTGTCATATTTTGCAAAGGCCCTTTTGTTCAATTTGTACAGGCATGTCTTTTGTAAGGGTTGTACTTTTAGAGGGACATAAGAAGAATGGAAGGATAATATCAAACTAACCTATTTTGCGAAGGGTATTCCATTCATTTTGTATAATTGGGATAAATGACAGTTTAACTGATTTATATAGCTGTCTGGTTCGGCTGAAAAACCTTATGAAATTTATCAGAGGAATATATATATATATATATATAATGTAACTTAAACATGATAAATTTGCACTATTTTGTTGTATGTGTTCTTTTATGAATCCAATATTAAATTATTTTGTTGTATGTGTTCCTTTATGAATCCAATATTAACTTATTTTGTTGTATGTGTTCTTTTATGAATCCAATATTTACTTATTTTGTTATTTGTGTTCTTTTATGAATCCAATATTAAGTTTAGAAGAAGGTTTTTGTGAATACTTGAATCCTATGAACCAGAGCATATCAATATGAATTTTGATTCAACATAGTCTCATTCACAACATACAACAGATAACAACAGGAGAATCTATGCTCACATAGACAATACAATGGAAATAGATAACATGAATAACATTCACATAAGGAAAGGAAATACAAAATGCAAAATAACAACAGGAGAATATCTGCTCAAAAAAGTGTTTGCTTAACTCTGCAAATTTTTTATTACTCTTGAAATTGTTTAGTCAAACAGGTCTCACTCTCATGGGTTCCAACCCCAATTAGAGAGCTGATATCTAATTGATTGCTTGAAAATAAAATTTTTATAACTACTTATTACATATGTCACAAAACTAAGTCTTCATAATCCTCAAAATGCTAAAAGACAATTTGATACCACATTGAAGTGGGATTTGGCATAACCTTCGCTTGAGTATCACTGACATGTGTCCTCATTGGTGCAATTTGTACTTCATCCTCCCAAATGTTTCAACTGTCTTCCATTTATACATAGAGGGGAATTCATAATTAATCATATCCGTTGACACAAATATTTTTGTTGTTAAAAAGAAAAAAAGAGGTTTGGAGAAATAGAATTGGAGTAATGGGAATTGCGCCTTTTACAATTCGTTCCCTTATGAAAATGGATAAAAGAAAAATGAATAGATGAATAGGAACTAAGTTCCAAATGGAACATATCTTATCCGATTGTGGCAATAAAAGGAATTGGTTTGAAATTGGAAAAGGAGCGGGTTCTGCAAAATAATTAGAAATCAATGACTCAGGTCAAAGAAGGAATAAGATCAATGGTGGATGATGGTTCCACTGGGGAAATTTGCAAAATGTATAAGGTGTTGATTGTCGGAAAAATGACCGTTAGCCTAGGTTAAAGTGCAAAAAATATCAACGATCGTTGATCAACAGGTAAAATATCAATGGAGGACGTTGATTTCGCACTACGAAGATGTACGGACATTGAAAATGTTGAATGGTTGCAAAATCCAAAATCGCCTACCACGTGTCACCGCAGGAGGATTTCGTTGGTTAAAAGGTTGTAGGAGGAAACCACTCTCCCTGATTGCGAAACCACTTTTTTTTGAAAGGTTATAAAATAAAAGTGCGTGTGAAACACGACAATTGTCACTTCGTACTTGACAACTTGGACATGTTGCACGTGCTTGAAAGCCAATGAAGCAACCTTTACAACTCATATTTTTCTTGGTAGGCCCTCTTTTCTCGCAGTTGACTCAAAATATTATAAAATGGAAGAGAAGGGTGAAGTAGAATTCTAGAATAGAGAATTTATGAAGTTAGAGGAGGTTTTTGAAGATAGGGATGGGGATGTGTTTGATGCAATTGTGACCAAGGGTTCAGTTAGTGAACTAAAAAATATGATAAATGATTTACAGAAGAAAGGATTAGATCTACATAATATTTACAAATCCCATTTTATTTACTTTTGTCTAGAACAAACCCTAACCTTCCCATACTTGTTAGTTTTTCAGAATTTAATACATCCTGATCTAGGATCTTAACTGTAAGAACAACATGTACAACATATCTACAACATACCAATCATGGACACAATAATGCAAGCACACAAGAGACAATAGACACACAGGGTTTCACTGGGTAAAACTATAAAGGTGAAAAACCCCACAACTTCCTCAGAGATAGATAGAGCAATGATACAACCCAAGCATAAGAGATATACTCCTAGCAACAACTTCTCCTCCTCCACTAGTGCGCCACTCTCGAATGAGTGTAAGAGTGAGAAAGTGAATGATCAAATAGAGTGCCTCCCACACTCTATTTATACCTGACTTGACTTGCCTAATAAACTTTACTAGGTTGGCGTTAACTTAACCACATAACATAATGCTGACAGGGCCAACCCCCAATAGGGTGGTCTAATAACCCTTTAACCCACATGACTTATACAGGGCCGACCCCATCAGGGTGGTCTAATAACCCATCAAGTATAAGTTACGACACTTACAATATCATAATGACGACACTTCCGTATAGAGAAATAATAACATCTCTATATGAATACAATATACATATATGTGAAATACATTCTGAAGTTACAATTACATCAACAATACTTTATCTCTTGGTGTGCCATGAACTATTCCCAAATAGAAAGAGTCATCATGGACTCAAAAAGAACAAAAATATTGTGTCCAATTAATCCTTCAATCATTAGAATACACCTTTATGTCAAAAATCCTTAAACCTGATATTTCGATTGAGAATACACCCTTTCCCTTAGATGTTACTTTCTTTGATGAAAATTCACCACTTGTCCTTTCATTAATCAACCAGTTTCTAGGGTTAGATGATGAAAACTTGTCACTGAAGTCATGATGAGTCTACTGTTTAGATTGAGTTCACATTCACCTGAAGTTGAGTCTAGTCAGTTATATTTCCTTAAATTTGATGAATTCCTAGATGAGAATATCCATACTCAGCTAGTGAATTTCCATGCAACGAAGCATTTTAGATTCCAATCTTATTTGATGAAAATGTTCCTATTTTCAAATGAATAAAATTTGAAATATCCAGAAGTATTTTTTACCTCTGAAATTGAAAACATAGTATTCAATTACATGAATCTTATAATGTCAGAGGTATATAGAACAATTTTCCAAGAAACGTTACCTAGATTTTTGCCCAAAATGATAGATATGTTGCAATTTATCCCAGAGAAGTGTGAAATTAAGCACAACAGATCTAATGAACAAGTAAATAAATTACAAAGATGAAACTCAGAAAATAAGTGTAAACTGTGCAAAAGGCTTGCACCAGTGCTCTATTGAACTCAGAATGGTAGAATACAATACAATACAGTAACAATGACTAAGCAATTCAAATTAACCAAGGAGGTCATTCGAATATACTACATGGAATAGATTGGCTCCAACTAGGAGTCCTCATCATCGGATCAGTGGAGTAATCAATGCACAAGTAACGGTCAACCAGGTGTCAAATTGAGTCTAACTAAGTGTGGTAGGTGTAACTGGAACATGTAGGCACTAACTGAATGAAGGAGGCTCAGTGGAGAGTGCTTGAGGAGCTAACTGGAGTCAGAATAGGAAGTCTAGTCTCACTGGAGGTCCAACAGAGTGATACAGTCAGTTAGGAGTCAATATAGCCTTAAATCAAGGAAAGACAACTAGCTAACTGAAGTGATCTGAGTGGTAGGTGAAGAAGGGAGCCTTTCTCAAGTGGTAGGTGAGAACTGGGCGTCGTTTTGACTAGGAGGGCTAAAATTGTATGGAAAGAAGCTCCTGGGTGCTGGCAGACTGGGGACAAGGTGCTGGAGGCATCAAACTGGTGACTGGGATGCATGCGGATGCATGCGGATGCATGCAAATGCATGCAAAGTACATAACTAAATGATGAGATATACTGACAAGAAGAAGGTTGGTGATTGGTTCCTTTTGAAGGAGCACACTGTCATTAGATTATATGGTTTCGTTCATGAAACATATATTTTACATGCCTTTTTATCTCCAAGTATCTTTTCTTTGGAGTTTATCAAGAAAATACTTATTGTTGAGAATGAGCATTTTCTAAGTTTTAAAAGGCCTCTGATATCAAATTCCCTTTGAAGGTTAGTCCATTTATCATAAAGAACAAGGCTGCAGTTTCAGTTGTAGAAGAGATTCTACAGGTAATGAATTTCAAAAAGGCTATAGGTATAAATTACAATCCACACCATATAATATCACAAAGAAGACATCAGAAGAAAAGCAAGGCTTTTGATCATTAGGAGGTAGATGGGTTAGTTGAGAAGGATAATTTGTTAGAATATGAATCAAACAGAGATTTTTCTGAAAATTTACAGTCAAATACTTCAACCTTAGCAAAAGCTTCAACCATATTGGTGCCCACTCCCAACAAAATTGAAGTTGTCAGTATAAGAAGTCTCTATGAAACTTCGAACATGGAGGTAGAGGAACAAGGAGGAACCTAGAGGCTTAAACTGGATCTAGGGAAATAAATGGTTGAAATGGAAGGAAAAAAGACAAAAAAGGAAGAGGAGATTCAAAATCCAGTAATCCAAGTGCAGGAATATAGTTTTGTTGAGGCAAAGAAAGATGATTCTAGTGACAAGTATAAATCCAAAAATGATCTATACATCAAGTATGGTCAAGATAAAAAGGCTTCTTATGAGAAAACCAATAATTTTTTTCCTAAAGTCAGAGATATATCAGATAAAGAGGTCTCATTGAAAACTGTCAGAGATCATGCAAGTAACAGTTTAAATTTGGCAGTAGCCTCTGAGAAAAAAGTCACTGAGATGAAGATAAATTTGCAAAAAATAACAGTTCATGATAAAATTCATCTGCACAGGAAAACTGGAGAAGTGATCTATACAGATTTAATCAAGGCTACTTTGAAGAATTCGAAGCTGTAATCTACCATGAACAGGTTGGAAAACCAACTAAACCAGGAAAAAACTGAAAATAAATCTCATTAGCATCAAATAAAGAAGCTACAAGTTGATTTACTAGAGATGGATGGTGAACCTAATAAAGGACAAGCAACTAAAAAGCTTTTGATTGAAAAAGAGAATGCAATTCAATTACTTAAAAATAAACTTAAAATCCCAGCTACATAGTTAATTTAGGCATCCGAATTAACATTATTGGAACATGAAAGAGAAAATATCTGTGAGGCACCTGCCACAATTAATTAACAAGAATGCACGAAATAGCAGAAATGACAGAACTCAGAATCACTTTTGTATTGATCACAGGCCACTTCGAGGGGGCAACCTCCTTTGAGCAAGCTCAATACAAATAACTTCACGGTCCTTCATAGGTCTCAACACACACTTATATACTAATTCTAGGCGCCAATACTATGGGTCGAAACCATGGGCCGTTACAAACTATGGATTAACAATACTACGGGCGGCTTACAAAGCATATGCGCCAACAACAATAACACAAACTATTGATTAAAAAATACTACGGGACGACTTACAAAGCATATGCGTCCAACAACAACATACTAACAAAGTAAAGACATGGGTTCCTAACATCCCCTCCCCCTTAAAAAAAAGCTTTGTCCTCAAAGCTTTAGATGTGGAAATTGTTGTTGAATCTGAAGGAGTGGTTCCCATGTAGCATCCTCTGGTTGCATGCCGTGCCACTGAATTAAGACCTCTGTCATAGAACAAGAGCGAAGCTGACGCGTGCGCCGATTGAGGATGGCCTCTGGCTCCAAAAGGATGGATCCTTCATTATCCAGTTCGGGTAAAATCGTTTGGCCGCTGATGTTGGTGCCAAGAACTTTCTTCAGACAAGAGACATGAAAGACTGGATGAATGCGGGAAGAAGGAGGAAGTTCCAATTTATAAGCAACGGACCCAATCCTCTGAAGAATCCGATATGGCCCATAGAACTTTGGAGCGAGCTTATGACGCCCTTTGAGTTTCAAGGAGGATTGTTTGTACGGCTGGAGACGAAGAAAAACCATATCGCCGACTTGAAAAGTGCGCTCCGAACGGTGCTGATCAGCTTGTTGCTTCATGCGATTTCTTGCCATGTGAAGATTGTCCCGCAAAATGTGAAGAATCTGATCGCGGTTGCGAAGGACCTTGTCAACTTCCTGAACTGGTGAACTGGTGGGGGTGTATGGAAGAAGAGCTGGAGGTGCCTGACCGTATACTGCTTCATATGGGGTCATTTTAGAGGCAGTATGGTAAGAGGTATTGTACCACCATTCAGCGAGAGGGAGCCACTTTGCCCACTGATGTTGTTGTTCTGAGGTGAAGCAACGAAGATAAGTTTCCAAGCATTTATTGACAATTTCAGTCTGTCCATCTGTTTGTGGGTGATACCCTGAACTCATCTTCAGTTTGGTGCCAGTGTGGCGAAATAGTTCTGTCCAAAAATGACTAGTGAAAGTCGCATCACGATCCGAGACAATGGAAGAAGGGATGCCATGAAGACGAAAGATCTGGTCCAAAAAAATTTGAGCGACAGAGGAGGCTGTATAGGGATGGCTGAGAGCGCAAAAATGACTATATTTGGAGAGACGATCAACCACAACGAGAATCAATGTCTTCCCGCCAGATTTAGGGAGCCCTTCAATGAAATCCATAGAAATATCTGTCCAAATCCGTGTAGGTATGGGCAAGGGTTCAAGCAATCCTGGAAGGAGTGTTGTTTCACCCTTGTTGCGCTGACAGGTATCACAGTCGGCCACCATCTGTTGAATTGTCCTTTTCATGCCCTTCCAAAAGAAGTTACGCCGTGCTCGTTCATATGTTTTGAGGAACCCAGAGTGCCCGGCCGATGGAGAAGCATGGAGTTCATAGAAGACAGCTTGTTGAAGATCTGTGCTCTGGGGCAGCACCAGACGACCCTTGTATCGCAGAGAAGCACCATCCCAAGAGTAATGTGGGACAACCGAAGGATTGTTGGTCAAGCGTTGGATGATCTGAGATAAGGAAGAGTCATTGACGTAACCCTATTGAACAGATTGCAACCAATTTGGAACAGGCATAGAAATAACTGAAAGAGAACCTTGGGCATCAAATGTGCGAGAGAGAGCATCTGCCACAATATTGTCTTTACCCTTCTTGTAAGTGATCTCATAGTCATAACCCATGAGTTTACTAACCCATTTCTGTTGTGCCGGAGAGGAGACACACTGGTCCAAGAAATATTTCAGACTCTGGTGATCAGTCTTGATGCAGAAATGATTCCCTAATAGGTATGGACGCCACTTCTGTACTGCATGCAAAATAGCCATCATTTCCTTCTCATAGGTAGAGGCAACTATTCTTACCTGAAAGGGCTTTGCTGGTGAATGCGATGGGGTGTTCATCTTGAAGGAGAACAACACCAAGTCCATTGCCGCAAGCATCACTCTCAATAGTGAAGGGCTTGGAAAAATCAGGCATAGCTAGCACAGGTGTATTACACATAGCTTGTTTTAGTTTGTCAAATGCACACTGAGCATCAGGTGTCCATGTAAAAGCATCTTTTTTTAATAGAGCAGTTAATGGAGCTGCAATCTTCCCATAATCCTTGACAAACTTGCGGTAGTAGCCAGTCAACCCCAAAAAACCACGAAGACTCTTGAGTGTCTGAGGATGTGGCCAATTGTTCATGGCCTCGATTTTGGCAGGATCCACGCGAACCCCTTGTGCTGAGATAATGTGCCCGAGATACTCAACTTCCTTTTGTCCAAAAACACATTTAGACTGCTTGGCATGGAGATGATGGTCAGAGAAAAGTTGCATGACAAGATCCAGATGCTGGAGATGTTCATCCCATGTTTTACTGTAGATGAGGATATCATCAAAGAATACCAGAATGAATTTCCGCAAGTAGGGTCGAAATATTTTATTCATTAAGGCCTGGAACGTGGAAGGAGCATTAGTGAGGCCAAAGGGCATGACCAAAAACTCTTAATGGCCATCATGTGTGCAAAAAGCTGTTTTAGGAATATCATCCTCATGAACCCGAATTTGATGATACCCAGAACGAAGATCCAACTTGGAGAAAAAGTGGGCCCCATGAAGCTCATCAAGAAGCTCATCAACAACAGGAATTGGAAACTTATCCTTGATGGTGAGGTGATTAAGTGCTCGGAAGTCAATGCAGAGGTGCCATGACCCATCTTTTTTGCGGACAAGAATAACTTGAGAAGAAAAGGAACTAGTGCTTGGGCGAATAATACCTTGCTTCAATAAGTCCCGAACGAGCATTTCAATCTCCGTTTTTTGGTGAAATGGGTAGCGATAGGGCCTGATGTTGGGAGGAACGCTGCCAGGAAGGAGCTGAATACGATGGTCTTCTGGCCTGGAAGGTGGTAATCTCACTGGTTCAGCAAAGACACCTGTATATCGATCCAGAATTTGTTGTAGATCCAAAGGAGTAGTGGAGACCGCTGATGGTTGCATCTGGATGGAATGGATCTGAGCGATGACACCTTGTGAACTCTTCTTGAGGAGTTTTTCCATGTGATGTGAACTGATGATGCTGAGAGAACCTGGTTGTAATCCTGTCAATGTGTGTTTGTGTCCATTGAGGGAAAACTGCATCCAAAGTTCGGCAAAATCCCATAAGATAGGGCCGAGTGTGCGTAGCCATTGAGCACCCAAAACCACATCACAACCGCCTAAGGGCAAGGAAAACATGTCCGAGCGCAAGATATAATCTCCCATAGAGATACACACATTTCGACACTTCCCTTTGCAAGGTAAGGTGCCCCCATTGGCAATCATGACTTCAAAGTTGGAGCAAGGATGGATAAAACAATCAGCTTGTTTGGCGATTTGAGGGTCAATGAAATTATGAGTGCTACCAGAATCAATGAGGATTGTAAGAGGAAGCTTCTTGAAGTAACCCCTGACCCGCATTGTTTGGGGGGGGGTGATTCCAGCTAGAGCATGGAGAGATATCTCTGGTTGGTCATCCTGAGACGGAGGGTCAATAGGCGGTTCCTGACTGTCGACCGGAGCATCCAATGTTTCTGGATCTTCGTCACCCATTTCAGAGGCAGGCGGAGACTCCACATCTAGGAGATAGAGCTTTTGCTGAACACATCTATGTCCCCGAGTGAATTTCTCATCACAATTATAGCAAAGCCCCTTTTCTCTGCGTGCTTGCATCTCTGTTTCAGACAAACGCTTGATAGGAGTCGGTCGAGGAGCCTGCGGTATAGGTGGTCGCTGAGAACCCATATTTCGGAAGGGAACAAAAGTGGGCTTGGAGCGTTGTTGGGCTGCAAGCTTGTCTTTTGCCAACTTAGCCAACCCGATTGCTTCCATCGTTGTGTTGGGGCAGAACATTTTGACCTCAGAGCGAATGGCATCCTTTAGACCATTGATAAAACAACTCCGGTAAAATTCATCAGACAATCATTCAGTGTGGTTGGCTAGATTCTCAAATTCGGTTTGATACTCTTTCACAGTGCCAGTTTGGCGAAGTTTAGTGAGGGCTCCTGTGAAGTCATCAAAAGCACTAGGACCAAATCGTTGCAAAAGGAGCTGGCAAAAGTCTGGCCAGTTGGGCTCTGGATGAGCCTTGATGTACCAGCGGTACCATTGAAGAGCTTCCTGTTCCAAATGAAAGGATGCCAGTGGAACTTTGTTGTCATCAAAAGTATTATGCAGACTGAAATACGGTTCTGCATGATAGATCCATCCAGTTGGATCGGTACCATTGAAGCGAGGAAAATCAAGCTTCGGACCACGGAAATTGCTGGAAGCAGAGAACCCATTGTCTACTGAAGACTCGGACTGCCGTTTGTTGTTCATAGCTGAATGTTCAAGATGGAGACCGAGAAATTTTTCATCCAGATCCTGGAGTTTGGCTTGGATGGCTGCAAGTGCTTCCTCCATGGTTTTTGCTCCTGCACGGGTGACAACCATAACCAGGATTTTTTTTTTTTTTTTTTGACTAGGTAGGAAAACAAAAACAGGAACTACTTCAGTAAGGGAAAATTTGGATTTGGGAAAGAATCAGAAGGGTAATTGGGGTTTGACTAAATTTTGGACAATGTTGGATAGATAGGGAAGCAAAAATGAGGATTTCAGAAGCGGGGTGAAAGAATGGGAAAATTTGGCAGAGGGGAACAAAGAAGTAGAATTCAGAAAGGAACTTTGTGGTAAAATTTGAAGGTGATTGGGTGAAATCTAAGGAAGTTATGGCAAACCCTAAAAATAGACAAATGTGGGATTTCGGCCTTTGGGAAGGGGAATTGAGGATAGGGTCCTCAGGACTGAAATATGCAGAATGGGCGGACAGGGGTTCCCCGAAAATTTCAAGGGAAACAGAGTGAAAATAGGGGAGATATGGAGAAAATACTGAGCGGCTACGGCTCAGTATTTTTTTTTTTATCTCAGACTGGAGCGGCTACGGATCGAAAGAAATCTGGAACAACGCCGAATGGACTGAAAACGGCTGAATCTGGAACGGCTTGTAAAATAGATCTGAAATGGCGCAGCAGTGATCGACAATAGTTCAGCTGAAAGTAGATATGGACCCCAGGTATGTGCGGCTTCCTAACAGTTCAGGGGTTTCACTTGGCCACCAATGCTGTCTGACGGCTTGCGTATTGGGGCAATACCCCTCACTCCACGGCTCAGGTAAAACTGATAACCGCTTTGCCACAAACGACAGCTCTTGGTTTACCTCACGGGTGGGAACTAGTCAATCAGGTAGGGGTCGTTTCCCTTTTCGCTGGCAGGTCCTCTCAATGGGCCAGCTACTTCGGGGTTCCTGTGGTACTCCTCACAATGAGTTTTAGGGCTTATGCCCAAGTACTTCCCACAGTTAAGCGGATGGGGATTATTCCCAAATCCGAACCTGCAACAGATGCGAAAAAAAAATTTGGCAGAAATTTCACCCAGCGAGCCCAAGAAAGTGCTCTGATACCAGATGTGAGGCACCTGCCACAATTAATTAACAAGAATGCACGAAATAGCAGAAATGACAGAACTCAGAATCACTTTTGTATTGATCACAGGCCACTTCGAGGGGGCAACCTCCTTTGAGCAAGCTCAATACAAATAACTTCACGGTCCTTCATAGGTCTCAACACACACTTATATACTAATTCTAGGCGCCAATACTATGGGTCGAAACCATGGGTCGTTACAAACTATGGATTAACAATACTACGGGCGGCTTACAAAGCATATGCGCCAACAACAACAACACAAACTATTGATTAACAAATACTACGGGACGACTTACAAAGCATATGCGTCCAACAACAACATACTAACAAAGTAAAGACATGGGTTCCTAACAATATCTCTCAGGAGTTGAATGATTGTAAAGAAAAATTACTCAAATTCACAGAACAACAAATAAGTTGGAAGAAGGAAAAATCTAGTTTTGTAACTCAAATTGATAATTTGAAAGAAAAGCTAACAAGTGTAGCAAATGAAAAAGGAGGAACATGGTAGGAGAATGAAGAAACAAGTACATAAATCTTGATCCAAGCCATGCCCCAAGTCAGGCTCAAAGAAGAAGAAATAAAAGAAATGAAATAAAAAAATTAAAAATTAAATGAAGATATTCAGAAGAAATAAGAAGAGAAAAAGGAATTTGAAAATAAAAATAAGGAATTACTTGAGAAGAATGAAAAATTGATTTCACAGGTTACAGGGAAAATTCCATTGCAAGGTGCCACGCATTTGGTCTGGGATTCAATTATAGTTGAAGTTGGAAAATTCAGACCTTATCTAAATTTTATGGAAAGTAAGGAAACATTAGTAAATTAATGCACACAAAGCTGCACAATCATGAGAGAAAATTTGGATAAAAAACCAACAGAAACAACTTAGAACAATGTGGATTTTCTGAATACCTTTACAGAAGATGATTTAAAGGCATTAATGATAAAAAAAACTAATTGCAATTATAACTTGGGATAGAAGGATCATTGGGAAACATCATCATGTTGAAAGTGTCCAAACAAGGGTAAACCAGATAAAGCAACAGGTCAATTCTTTCAAAGACTTTACAGATTTCTTTCAGAAAGGATTACCTTCATTTTGAGATGAAGACAACAATTTAATATCTCAAAATGAATATAAGTCTTTATTGTTCCAAATTAGGATGGATCATAAAAAATTTGAAGGCATGACCCACGTTTTAATAGGGAAGGTAATACTAGAGAAGCTCGCATTAGATTTTGAGATCTTAAATTAGTTGACAATGATAGGATCAAAATTTCCTCCTATATCTTATATGTATAACGTGGAAATCAAATTCATGGTTAAGGAAATGACAAGTTATGAAATTCCTTCTTTAAAACAATGGAAGGCAGTTGAAAAATATGGGAAAATGAAATATAATTTTCATCAATGAAGACACTCGTCCATCAAGTATTTATGCCAAAGATGGATTTGATAAAGGAAGTAGAAAGATATTCCATTTTGAAGTTTACGAAGACTAAAGTTTTATTAAAAATAGTCTAAATAGTAATAGGTAGTTGAAGATTTCTATTTTTAGAAACATTTAGTTAGGTTTTGGACAAGGATCCTTTATGTATAAATACATGTTTTTGAAATGTAATCAGGGTTGGAACCTGTCATGTCCCAAATTTGGAATTGGGTCACAATGGCCTAATCACATTAGCCGTATTCATTAGAGTTTGTAAAATTGATGTTAAGGGTCAAATAATTGCCAAGGAGGAAAATTACTAGTTTCCTAGGTTTGGGGTAGAAGCTTTGGGATTTGGAATAAAGGGGATAATAAATGATGTTTAGACATTATAAGGGTTCAAGTATTTAATAAATAGAGTGAATAAATAAATTCAAGAGAAATCCTAGGTGACAAATGGTTTTGGAGACATATGGAGGATGTGGGACCCACACTAGCTTGATTTTTCATAATACATGGTATCTCTCTTTTGTAAATTCGAATTAATGGGAATGTGAACACTCTTGGATGAGTTGGTAAGTCATAACACATGTCATTGAGCATCTTAGGTCGAATTGGGAAGGATTTGTAACCTCCATGGAAGATAAAGAGTCAAAGTGGAAGTTTGTGGACACTTGGGCTAGATTCCCTAGCCCCTATGACACCAATGATGGAGCATCTATGACAACTATGACAAATTGCAGGCCTGACCTATGACATCTGACCACTATGACATGTCAGCCCCAAAAATAGGCTCAAGGAAGGAAAATTTTGGAGTTGGAGAAGCCAAAGAGACTCAAAATCAAATTTGGGAGAAGATGGAAGGTTGGAACTAGGAGACAAGTGGCAAATGTGGAATATTTCCTAAATGGAAATCTATTGAATCTATTGAGAGGAGTTCGACCCTTAAAAGGCTAATGTTGGTTATAAAATGTAGAAATGAAGTATGAGAATATATTTTGATCATTTGTAGAATTTGCAATTGCATTTGTGAAGAGGGAGAGCTAGTGGATGACTAGTTTCTTGCCTTAGCCAATTTCAAGGGTGAAAGATTCCCATCCAAGTTGGTAATTGGAAAGGCCATTCAGACCTTTTATTTGGAGCTTTAATGGAATATTTATTTGCAGTTGTAAGCTACAGGGAAGCTCATGGTTTCTTCTATTGCAACTCACTCCTTCAACCATTTCCAGTTTTGATGGCATATTCTTGATCCTTGAGGGAGGGCGTTTTTGGTGAGCTATTGTACTCTTTGGGGAAGCTTTTAATGCCCCATTTATTTTTTAATATGAATTAAATACTCTTTTCTTCATCTCCAAAAATTTTCAGGTCTAAATTCCAAGTAGAAATGTATAAATCTCATTTTTAATGGAAGAACAATGCCATTTCCCCACTACCTTGTTGTGAGCCAATGTATTGATGATGATTTCGAATGAATGGATGATTATCTGATATATTTGTGATAAATATACTGCCATGGATGTCTTCTAAAAGTTTCATGTACTGTACTTGAGCATTTGAAGCATTTTTACTCAGTTTAGTTGTATTGGGAGGTGAAATAGTGCCATTCCCCCAAGGGTCGAATTGGGTATTTTTGCAGTTGAATGGGAGAGGGTGAGAATAGTTGTAATAATCCATTAATGGTTCATATGAGACTTTATTAAAATACTTAACACATTACATACCTCTGTTCATAAATTTGAGTGGGTTTGGAGGCATTTGGGAAGCCATTTTCAGTACTTACCCCAGGGGGATTTGAACCCCAAATTACTAGTAAAATTGCATAATTGGTCCAGAATATTAAGAGAGTTTGCAGAGGTATTTGGTGGAAGTATGTCATCCATAAACATCATATTCAAGTTCTAATATCATTCATACAACTTCCTTGAATATTTGAAGGCATTTGGAGTCAATTTGAGACCTAGAGACCAATACTAGTCAAAGGAAAATCACTAGTAAAGTTACCTACATTGATCAGAATTGAAAGAAGATTTGTAGAAGTATTTTAAAGGTCCAAAGGCATCCCTGAAACACATATTTATGTTCTAATATCATTCATATACCTTCTCAGAATATTTGGGATCGTTTGGGGCAAATTTGGGACCTAGAGATCAAAACTAGTCAAAGGTCGAACTAGGGAAAAAAAGTGGAAAATTGCAATTTTAATAAAATTCCTAATAAGGGACATTACAGAACCCCTAAGAGCGAGACTGATTTTGTACTGAGCAGTTTCAAAGTTAATAAATTATTTGGTAAAGTGAAGCAAAAACCTTTATGAGCAGAGATTATTGTGTTGTGATTTTATAGTCTGTATTTCTTCTCCTTACGTGAATGTTATTCTTGTTATCTATTTTCCATTGTGTTGTATTTCATGCTTGAATGAAGTTATGTTGAGTCAGAATTCATATTTATATGCTCCGATTCATAGGATTCAAGTATTCACAAAAGATTTATTTTAAAGTTAATATTGGATTCATCTTTATTTGGTGCCCATATTAATGGATTGTTCATCTTATCTTCTTTTATCACTAGAAATAAAGAACTTGACTATAAAAGAATAACTACCATGCCTCTGTGATAAACTATATTTCCATAACTCTATTTATCTTAAAAACATTCATGACTTTGAAAACATGCCCAATGGTACCCTGTCGTTTCATCCATTTGCACTGTTAATTCATATTATTTTGAAATATATCCGGCCATTGCATTTATTCATTGAGAGATCCCTCTCTCATAGGAAAGAAGCCAACTAGTATCATAAGATAGGATAAATGAAACCACTAGTATCATGTGAACAAATCTATTAACCACATACTTATTCCAACACATGAAACAACCTGATCATTTAAATGGATAATCAAGACTAGATCTATAGTATGAAATCCATTGAAGCAGAGTAATCTATACATGATAAACACTATTAAAAGCTTATAGTGATAAATAGAACCAATAATAGTACATATCTATTTCTACCATCAGTTCATTGATATCAAGCTTCATGACATGTAATTAAGAAACAAAGGATTCTTAGTTAATATAAGGAAATGGGCGTGCTTAACCTGATAGTTATAATTAGGGATATTATGCTTATTACACTATCTTTTATGGGTCATACATGCTATAAGCTTATTCTATTAAATTATTGTATCATATCTAATTACTGCAATCACTCGATAGGTATTATTAGAGCCTATTCCATTACTTTAAGCAAAATACAATAGGTAAATGCCTTATACTAGCTTCCATATGTAATTTGATTTAAGGTAATACCCTTTTTATGATTAACTCTACCTCTAATCTGAGCTTATGATGTCCATGTTATCTCTGTGATTCAATGTGTAGCTTTATATGAATAGTACTAGCTGCCAATAGCATTTGATGCCTATTTATCCTATCTTATTCATACGATACTAGTGGTTTCAAAATTTAGGCTTTGTTCTGGGAAAAAATGGTAAAGATAGGACCTATGAACCCCATTTACATCTATTCCTTGTCACTGCTTCTAAAATCTTTAATTTATTTTTAATTTCATGGATGGTACCAAGGGATAGGACTGTATCAAAAACATTGCCATCTCTATCTTCAAAAATTTCCTCCAACCTGTTAAACTCCCTATTTTGAACTTCTACTTCACTTTCTCCCTCCATCTTTACAAAATGATTAGATGTTTCAGGGTATTGTGAACTAACTGGCAGCTGATGATTGGAGGGAATAACTCTGATTGTGCTTCTAGATGTTCCAACGACTTCTTCTTCCTCGAGCACAAAGTGACAAATATTCCTTGTGACCCCTTTTCCTTTTATAATATCTCGTGTAGGTGGTTTCGGGATCACGAGAAGTGTTTTTCCATTACAATTTTTAATTCAACGGAATGATCCTCGACTCGACACATGGTAAGCAGTAAAATTTATGCTACCGCTTACCCTTTTCATTCTCCGCGCTAGTTGAAAGTGCGAATCAACATCAACCATCGATCTTTTATTTTGCCGCTCATCCACCGTATATTTCTTCCCGACTTTAGCACGTACCAACGGCCATTTCGCCAAAGTTACCAACTTTATAGAACATGCACCTTTTCCTAGCGGATTCCCTACCTGCCACAGACCTCAACCCTTCTCAAATCTAAACCATCGATTTATTATAAATTTTTACAAGATGTTTCATTAACCATTATTACCCCGTTTTAACTTAGCCCACGATCACATGGAGTGTTTTGCCCCAAAGAAACAAATTTTATCCCTTGTTCCTTTAACGCCTTGCTTTCTAACCTTAGGTCATGTTGTTGACTCATTTCCCAAAGGATCTGATTCAGATCGTTGATATAGAAATAGACGATTAATTCCGATCCGATCCAATACAAACTACAATAGCGATTAATCTCGTTTTTCCTTGGCGGCAACGTGTAATAAAGGTGAATTTTGTCTTAAATTACTTCAAGTGACACATCAAGTTTTCGCGGGAATTATTTAGCCTCCATCGTATTTACCCTAAATCCAAAATATTTACAGTAGTTCTGGGCAGTAGTTATGAGATAGAATTTTTGAGGGCTTGGGTTCCAATTCCCCCACAACAGCAAGAACTCTCTCGTAACAGTTCCATGTAGCATACTCTTTTTTACACTTGGTCCCATCTACTTTCGACGTAGCTCAAGCCCTATGCAGGTTCCATGCTCGGTCTAGACTCCAGTTTCACACTGCCACATAGGTTCCCATTCTAGGTTCAGTCTACTCCAAAGTCCACGCCGGTTCCAGGCTATTGAACTCTTATATAAATGAATCTATGAGACATGGTTAATTCTTATTTCTGCTTCAACTTTATATACAGGACCATGACGGATTTATATATTAATTTTTTTATAAACATGATGAACATATTTTGCATAAAATTTAACACTAATCCGTGTAGCTCATAAAGTAACTTTCTTAAAGTTCTTCTCCTATACGCCATTGTGTTTCCCACATTCTTGAAAAGTTCCTGAATTAGAGAAGGTTTATTTTTTGTAAGTAAAGAAATTTTGTATTATATAAAAAGATCAAATTACATTTGAAAAAAAAATGCCAAAGCTCTGTTGTTCTCCTTCAGTTCTTGGCTCTCTGACCTTAAACATGATATTTATCATAATACTGTCTAACCAAAACACTAAACCAAAATTACACATACTGTTGAGTCCATACCAATTCTCCTTACAGACCATCATATAATCTAAATTACAAGACATGACCCAACACTAGTACTTCTGATCTTTCTAGTCATAAAACATCTAACAGACCAAAATAACAAAGACCTCAAAACCATGATCGACCCTGTAACACAAAACCCGAGCCCAAAGAACCTTTAAAGCATAATATATGGCATGTCCGGAAAGTGCCCTTTCTGACTGTCGCCTACCAAATAAGTATGAGCATGTGGGTAGTGGATGCCCAGGGACTGCAGGATGGTGTCCATCTTTAGGTGCATTTCTTTTTTTTTCAGCTTGCAGTGCTTTCCTCCATTGGTCCGAAGTTTCCTCTCCAGCAGTATTCTACAGTCACTCCCAAATCACATGCCCCATCAGATTATTCATCACCCAGTAGAGTGAAACTGTCCATTCGTAAAGACTGAGGTGGGAAGCATTGTTACCTGGATCCATTACCCATTCCTCCATTTTTCGGCATTCCTCTTCTAGGGTGCCCTTATCCAGTTCCTGCCATAGTTGCTGTTCCACATCCTTGATTCTCTGTTGAACAATCGTTGGTAAGCCCAATTCGAACATGTGAGCCTCCCACATTGATTTCTTTTGTTCCCGGTTGACCCTTCGGCCCTCATCCACTAGTTCCTCTTCCCTCTTCTGCCTCATTCACCGCCCATATTTATTAATCTCCCATTCCTCTCTATGATGGTCCTCCATTCTACTTATCACCTGAACTCCCTCTCGCCTTGTTAGCAGAATGATAATGGAAGATTGCATGCAGATTAGAGCTTTGTGTTTATGTCTGATGCCGCCACCTTTCCATTCTCTATATAGGAAATTTCCATTTCTGCATCTTTTTGTTTTAGGAAATTGGAAACCAAATATTTGTTTTTCACATTCTTGAAAAGTGCCTGAAGTAGAGTAGGGGTTATCTGAATGGAGTTGTAGTTATATCAGCAAGGGAGATATAGTTGTCCATAGGATCAATTTCAGTTGAGCAGTTTGTTAGATGTTCCTTATTAAGCTAGGTGGCATGGCATTGTTAGACTTCACTTTCTTTAAGTGTATGCATGGAAATATGTAATGTATGACTCATATCTAGTAATATTTTATTTAGCAATTTTTTTAATGCAACGTTGAATTAATTTATTATTATCAATTGAAGTGTAATTTTTTTAATTAAATCCCTTCATGCTAGAAGGGTGGTTGTAATACCCCATTTTGACTGTTAGGATATATTAGCTTTTAATATTGTATACATGTGATGTATGTGTTCCTAGCGTGGAGCTCAAGGCCAAGGCCCCACTATTGGATGCTCGAATTTTATTTAAAAGACAAATATTGGATATTATGTTACCCTTGTGCTATTTAGCCATGGAACCTTGTAAAAATGATGTAAATAAACATCATGCAATAAAATACCAAAACTGGCTATGGAAGCAACTAATGAGAAGGGGCCATGTGTATCCACTAGGGAGTGGTGAGGGGGTTGTGGGATTGAACCATAGGCTTCCAAATGTCATCTTCAGAACCCATTTGACTTTCTTTGTTGGTATTTAATTCCGTATTGAAGAAATCAGTCCATGGCTTCAATGGAGCATGGGCAGCCCATAAATTCGTATGGCAGGGTATGGGCTCTGTTTCCTTGACCCACAAGTCACTCTACCTCATGGGAATTGGTTTTTCCTCATTCCCATTCCATTGTTTAACATCCTAGCATGAGTTTTCATCCATTACGGATGCCCAACAGTGAGAAAAACCAGAAATCGCAACTTTGCAAGAACCCACGTTTTGACGTGCCTTAAATGCCCATAATTGAGTATTGACAGTAAAATCCAATGGGGGATCCATATATATGAACCTTGGGGTGAAATTGAGAGTATTAGATACCTCGAAATCCATTGGAAGACCTAGTTTTTAATGATAGAATTGAGTTATTTAATGATAGAATTGTGAGAAATTGAAGTGTGAATGTTTGAACAGAGGATTGGATTGTTTGAATTTAGCTCGAGATGTCTGTAGCTCTATGGTTGAGCTCACCGGCTTAGCATACTCCTCCTTTGTTTATTTCATGCTTGATAAACCCAACTGTGAGTTGGCTTGGCATGATTGTTTGAGTGTAACCATGGATGTGAGTGAGCCTGTTTAGTTCCTCCTTAGTGGATATACATCCCATCTCGGGGGTGATCTCTCAGTTGAAAGAATATAGGATGGATAGAGATCTATGGTTGGGTGGAACGTTGCTCTCACATAGCTAGCTGTTGGATAGTTTCGTCTTGAAGATAAGTGTTCTCTATGCTTTAAATTGTGATCATTTTGTGTTCTGTTCTACATGTTTAATTATTCATGTTAATTGAATGATATCATTATCTTAAGCTAGTTGGCATGAATCCCGTGCATAGCATGAGAATGGGATTGATTATTGTATGATTGTTTCATTATTCTACCTAGAATAAATAGGATGAAGTATTCCCTTCTCTGTGTGTGTTGTTATGGTTATTTCGTTGTGTTTATATTGAGTATGATTCTGCACTACATTTCAAGATAAGTATTCATGTGGTTTGAGTTATGTCAATTCTGTGCTCTGCAATGTTTTAATTAATGACTGTTGGTTATATGTTGAATGCATTATGAAATGGTGTGTGGATATTGTGTAATTCCGTTGTGTTTATTAAGAATGATCTGTACGCATAAGTTAAGTTTTTATTTATTCATAAATTTCTTAGTAATGAATGGGGCTGAGATTGTCAAATAAGCCCAGTATGTTTGTTCATGTTTCCTTCCTTGCACCGGATTTGATAGAAGGGGACGTGACAGTGGTATGAATATATAACCTTCAACTTGAAATTAAGGTCATCCCTTCAAATTTGATCCCTAATACCTAGTCCAAAAATTTATATAACTTAAATCCATATGTTTATATTGAAATGGTACCATTAATATCCTTAATTTTTGTTTATATAATCTTTAAACTAATTTTCAAAATCAGATATTCCCTGTGTCACCATCTGAAAATTCCATGTGTCACCCTAGGAAACTAGATATCGACATTTTAACAACAAAATTTATAGAAATTTTACTTCAAAGAGTTTGTTGGCAAGTGGAAATTTTGTCAGAGAAAGAGAGGTCGCTCTTTCCTCAGGTTGTTCTATTTTTGGGTGTTGGAAGTATATGCTGAGGAGAAAGAGTGTCCACTCCTTCCTCCAGGGATTTTTTTTAGGAGTGGGGAAAGTAGATATCGACACTCTAAACACAAATTTCATAGGAACATTGCTTCACATAGTTTGCTGGCAAGTGGAAATATTCTCAGAAAAAGAGAGGCTGCTCTTTCTTCAAGTTGTTCTATTTTGGGGTTTTGAAAGAATCTGGTGAGGAGAAAGAATGTTCGTTCCTTTATCCAAGTGTTCATTTTTAAAGGTGGGGAAAGTAGATATTGACACATTAAACATAAATTTTGTAGGACTTTGTTTGAAACAGTTTGCTGGAAAGTGGAAATTTTATCAGAGAAAGAGAGGTTGCTCGTTCCTCATGTTGTTCTATTTTGGGCTAATGAAAGTATATGCTGGGGAGAAAGAGCGTCTGGTCCTTCCTCCAGGGGTTATTTTTAAGGGGTGAGGAAATTAGATAGTACCTTAATCACAAATTTTATAGGAACTTTGCTTTAAACAGTTTGCTGGCAAGTGGAAATATTCCTAGAGAAAGAGTGGTTGCTATTTCTTCAAGTTATTCTATTTTGGAGTTTTGAAAGAATCTGGTGAGGAGAAAGAGCATTTGTTCCTTTCTCCAGGTGTTATTTTTTAGGGGTGGGGAAAGTAGATATCAGCATATTAGACATAAATTTTGTAGGACTTTGCTTGAAACAGTTTGCTGGAAAGTGAAAATTTTATTAGAGAAAGAGAGGCCGCTCTTTCCTCATGTTGTTATGTTTTGGGCTAATGAAAGTATATGCTGGGGAGAAAGAGCGTCTGCTCCTTCTTGCAGGGTTCTTTTTAAGGGGTGAGGAAAGTAGATAGTACCTTAATCGCAAATTTGATAGGAACTTTTATTTAAATAGTTTGACGGCGAGTGGAAATATTCTCAGAGAAAGAGCGGTTGCTCTTTCTTCAAGTTGTTCTATTTTGGGGTTTTGAAAGAATCTGGTGAGGAGAAAGAGTGTTCATTGCTTTCTCCAGGCATTATTTTTTATGGGTGGGGAAATTAGATATCGACACATTAAACATAAATTTTGTAGGACTTTGCTTGAAATAGTTTGCTGGAAAGTGAAAATTTTCTCAGAGAAAGAGAGGCCATTCTTTCCTCATGTAGTTCTATTTTGGGCTAATGAAAGTATATGCTAGGGAGAAAGAGCGTCTATTGCTTCCTACAGAGGTTATTTTTAAGGGGTGAAGAAATTAGATAGTACCTTAATCAGAAATTTGATAGGACCTTTGTTTTAAACAATTTGTTGGCAAGTGGAAGTTTTCTCAAAGCAAGAGGCGACCGCTCTTTCCTCAATATGTGCTATTTTGGGGTGTTGAAAATAGATACTGAGGAGAAATATTGTCCGATCCTTCCTCCAGGGGTTCTATTTTTGGGTGGGGAATGTAGATATAAGCATTTTAACAACAAAATTCATAATAATTTTACTTCAAAGAGTTTGCTGGGGAGCGGAAAATTTCTCAAATAAAGAGAGAGCACTCTTTCATCAAATTGTTCTATGTTGGGGTGTTGGAATTAGATGTTGAGGAGAAAGAGCGTCCGCTCATTCCCTCAAGGGTTCTTTTTTAAAAGTGGAAAAATTAGACATCAACACTTTAAACAAAATTTGCATACAAACTTTGCTTCAAACAATGTTTTGGCAAGTGGAAATTTTTTCAGAGAAAGAGCGACCGCTCTTTCCTCAAGTTGCTCTATTTTGGGGAGTTGAAAGTATATGCCGAGGAGAAAGAGAATCCTTTCCTTTCTCCAGGCGCTATTTTTAAGGGGTAGGGAAAGCATATATCGACACCCTAAGCACAAATTCGTAGGATTTTTCTCTTAAACAGTTTGCTTAAAAGTGGAAATTTTCTCAGAGAAAGAGCGGCAACTCTTTCCTCAAGTTGTTCTATTTTGGGGTGTTGGAAGTAGATGCTGAGCAGAAAGAGCATCATATAATTCATTCAAGGGCTCCTTTTAAGCAGTGGGGAAAGTATATACCTTCACTTTCACCACAAATTTCATAGGAACCTTGCTTCAAACAATTTACTGGCAAGTGCAAATTTACTCAGAGAAAGAGTGGTCTCTCCTTCCTCAAGTTGCTCTATTTTGTTGTGTTGAAAGTGGATGCTGAGGAGAAAGAGAAGTTGCTTCTCCATCAAGGGGTTCTTTTTTAGGGGTGCAGAAAGTAGATATCGACACTTTAACAACAAATCTCATTGGAAATTTGTTTCATCCATTTTATTGGAAAGTATACATTTTCTCAGAGAAAGAACGATCACTCCTTCCTCAAGTTGTTCTATTTTAGGGTGGTGAAAGCAGATGCCTAGGATAAAGAGTTGCCACTTTATCCCCAATTAGGTCGATTGTGGAGTTTTGGTAATTTTGAATAACATATATGAAGATATAAATCATTTAAAGAGCGGCAACCCATGTGAGGGGCACGAGGACATGACGGAAAATGAACGGTTGATATTTATATCTATGGATCCTTTTAGAAAATATTCTTATCTCAGAAAGAGCGACCGATCCATTCTCAAGGGTTTCCAATTTGGGGTTTGGGAAAGTAGATGGTTAGAAGAAAGAATCATCGCCTTTTTACCAAGTAGGTCCATTTTGGATTTCCGAGAATTCAACAAATACTATGTGATTTTGGTGAAGATTTCAATAATTTTCTCAGCAAAAGAGCGGTTTCTCCTTCCCCAAGTGGTTTAATTTTGGAGGTGAGGAATGTAGTATATGATATATGATTTCAATAAAATCGCCAATTTTTCAAATATCGTGCACTCCATTCAGACATATGCGTGTTAGATGGCTAAGGACTCCTGTCCTTTATTGATACCGCCTAATATAATTCATAATTAAAATACGTAAAGAAAATTCATGTATAATATTTAAATCTTACTAATAATATATTATCTCGATAAATATTTCCAACCTCTATGGTCCAAGGGACCCTTTTAAGAAGGAACAACCACTTCTTCATCAAAGAATTAGTCACCCATTCATCCATCATTGATTTGAGTTCCTTCCAATGAAAACAACAGATTACCTTTTGAGCATTCAAAGGCACCTCCTTATCTCATGGATTTATTCTAAGCAACAATTACATTGTATCCAATTACGAAGGATCTCCCGCTCCTTCTGAAATTGATTCCTTCTATAAAAAATATCATGGTAAATCTACATGAGATTGTTGTTACTAGAGCTTTGAACATTTTCTTCATAGTGAGGGACATTTTCTCATTTATTGTCTTATGGATAATGATAGCATACAATAATTCTATTAACCTGTAGAGCATTGACTTATTTGAATATATACTAGTGGAAAAAAATATTCTTTGTTTAAAATTAATATTATTTTTAATGTGCTCCTGTTATTTTATATTTCATAAATCGCTTCTGAAATGGATTTTGGTTCTCAACAATGTGTCCTGTTATTTTATATTTCAGAAATCGCTTCTGAAATGGATTTTGGTTATCAACAATGCGTGGACCTCCTTTTGAATGGATTGAAAGTTGCTAAAGGAATCTCTTTTCCAGAAAGAAAAATATTGGATAATATCATCATTCAGGATGGATGTATCATTATAAACATTACCAAGAATTTAAATGTAGGTCTTCAATTTCCCTATCCATCAGAAGGTGTAGCTGCATTGTCAGAGGCAGTTGGTGGTTATATTCAATGGCATGCATTTGAGATTGTTAACCACATTGGATCTTCTCTTCAAGAGAATGAGGTGAATGATATGCCAACTTCTACTTCGACAAGTGTATAACATATCATAACAACTGAGAATAAATCTTCTTTTATTATGAGAAAAGTTAAGTTGTTACATAAGTGTTTAGAATTCAAGGATTGCATTTCCATAGGTTTTGTAACAAATGTGAGTGGGACTGATTTTGTTGCGGGAACATTTTTGGGTGACCTCTCCTTTGGTATTCTGGTGGATGAAGTGGTGTTTTCTTGTATGGCATGTTGTCCAGGTTTAATTAGTGGCATTTTTTTTGTATGGCCGATTAAAAGAATCATAGATTTTAATACAGAAACATTGCTTTCTGTTGAAAGCAATTTCAACAATAATCAATCTGAAACTACTTTGAAAGTATTAAGACAAAATCACAATATCAAGTTTGTGGGAGAGAAAGTTAATTTGATACATCGATGTTCTCTAAAGCCACATTATGTTGCTCGGGGAATAGTGTCAAGTTTTTTTGAAGGAGACATTGTACAATTCAAACCACTAGATGTTGGTGAGTTTGATATTTTAGTTCATAAAGTCTTCTGCAATTGTGAGGATTGTGGTGTATTTGAAGGTTCTCTTATAAGATGGCCTTCAAACAATTTGTTTGACCTCAATGATGTTCCTTTGGATGTTATATTAAAAAATAACACAGATGAAGACATGGTCAACACTTGGAATATTTTTGAAGAATGTCCTTTACAGATGGTCCTTCTAGGTACTCCCCATTGTGAATATATATATGTTAAAGGTAATGTAACAAAGCCATACAATTCCATAAAGCAGAAAGCTGGAACTAAAATTTCTGAAATAGATTCAAGATTAGTACCTTACATGCTTAGAATTGATCATGGTGCATTCCTTTCAAAAATTGTCACTGAACATTGTTGCTCAAATATTTGTATATCAAAAATTTCACTTCAATCGATCGTTGAATGTGGGAATAAATTTCATAGTATGAATGAAAATTCAAGAAGACAGTATGTTATAAATTCTATGGGATCAAATGTTCCTATGGACAAAGAAGGAGATGACAAAAAATAAGCATGTTTACAATGAGATTAGACATAATACACGTCTTTCAAAATGCATGGTATAAATTCCATGGGATAAAAGGCACACTTTCTACAATTATAAAAGCCTGTACTTGAATGGTCATGCAAGAGTTGTGCATGGTAACAGTGGCTTGGGAAAATCTAGGGCAAACAATGTTGCACTGGTAGCTACTATTAATAAAATTGTAGAAGAGAATTCATACAAATATCCACATCTTACATGTTTAATTAATGAAGATGGAACAAGGACAACCTTGAAATTATTTCCATCTAATATGTCCCATGGTTTGTTGCGAAAAATGGAAAATGAAGAAATAGAAAGTATTGGTTTGCCTCCAGTATCACAATCCTCCTTTAGCAAGGTGATGAGAGAAGATTTTCGAGATTTTAAAATTTTGAAATCAAACTCCTTTGCAAGGTGTAATGAATGCATTACAATACATGATAGGCTTAAGTGGACCAATGATCCAACTGAGGTGGAAAGGTTGTGAGGACATCAAGAAGCTCATAATCAATATACAAGAAGTTGTTTCCAAGTATATTATTCTCACATATTAGCTTCACTAAAAAATCCAAAGACTTTTCTAAGTATTGTTCATGAAAAAATGGATAAGTCAAAGGCTTCCATTCCAAGGATGGGTAATAAGGAAAAATATTTTAGTAATGTTATGAATCTTCCTATATCATTGACTGGAATTTTGAATCATGGGCACAAGACTAGGGTTTTGGCCATTTCAAACTCTCATTTTTAGAGACAGGATCAAATTTCATTGTGACATCCATGGATAAATGCTTGAAGAGTCTTAAAGAAATAGTGGTTGATAGATGTGGTGATTTTCTCTACAAAGGCGGAACATCTAAGCAACAATTGTATGATGCTCTGTTGCAATTAGATTCATATGAAAAGTCTGTGATATATAGACAAGGTGTAATGCAACATGATATATTGTGTGTTGATGGTATTGATCAATGCATGCCAAATAGAAAAATACCACCCATATTGTTGTTGCAAATGGATAATTGCTCTGGCGATAACACAAACTGCTTTTTATTTCCATTTTTATCTCTTTTAACAGCAAGGAGAGTGTTTGAGATTGTTGAAGTTGGATTCCTCTCGGTTGGACACACCCATGAAGACATAGATGGAACTTATGGAAGGTTATTAATAAAGATAATGTGCAAGGATATATTTTCACTCTCAGAAATTATGGATACGTATAGGACATGTGAAAATCACAATTTCTATGTCCCTTATATAATTGATGAAATTTATGATTTTAAGAGTTTTGTGAAACCCCACCTTTTGGATCGAAATGCTAAGATCACCAGTATCAAAAAATGCTATTTTTTTAAATTTCAGCTCATAGATAACATTCCAATCATGCAATGGAGCGAATCACTTCGGGATGAATCTTGGTCTTCTCCTATTCATCTGTGGTGGTCATTTCCAGATGGTAGTGAAGAATTTCCAATGGGGAAGCCTAGATTATTAAATCTGCAATCAAAAAGATCTTCAGACATTGACGAAAAAAAAGGAGGAATAGAAACATATATTTCATTCTGGAATCGAGGGATTAAGAAGGGAGGTGAACAATTTTGGCATCCCAAGTTAAATTATTGAGAGGATGTATATAAATCTTTGGATAGTCTCTTCGAGAGTGTTGATAAGTCAACAAATAAATTTTGGACATTGACAAGCCATGATATTCATAGTAGTGAACCTACAAGATCTGAACATGAAATTATGGATGCCTATTTGAAGGACAATGTTCCTTTTTTGTAGGATTGCTATGTTGGACCAGTATACAACAAACCTAGAGATAAACTCATTCCAAGAGTGGATGTTGTAAAGGGACAAATGGTCATTGTGCAATCACCAGATCCAGATTGTGCAATATGGTTGGGTAGGGCGATTGGTAATATTTATCAAGATTCAGATGCTAGTACTCTTGGGTCTTACAAAGTAGAGGTGAAATGGTGGAAGCCAATAGGAGCATAGAAGGATATGAAGGTCTTGTACACAAACTGCTTAAATAGAAAGCAACAATGGGTTGTTGGTGCAAAAGAAAATATGATGATTGATGTAAATAACATCATATGGGAATGTGTTGTAGTCGTGGAGGTCACATGGTTACCAATGATACATATTATAATATTATATGCAAGAAATCACAAAGATACAGACACAATAAAAAAGTAATGGAGATGACGTAACAAGCCCTTTATTATTCAACAATATATGCAGAAGAGTTACAGATATCTGAACAATCTAAGATTATTATGCAGATATCATCTCACCAGCCTATTTATACAATTGACGAACAATTACATAACTAAATACATGTTGGTTCAATTGACCGACCCGACATGTTATTGGTCGACACAAGTCATCGACATATATTACAATTAGTCGGATGGAGGACCTAGTTGGCAGGTCGACCTAGGCTCCTCTAACATCTCCCCCACCACAAAATCTCTCTTCGTCCCCAAAAAATGAGGAGATGCAATGTAACTGTAAGTAGTGAATTTTGTTGCTACTGCTGTGGCCGATTGGAGATGGTTGGTGCTTGTTGTTGGACACATACTTTGACAATGGCCTCTGTGGATACTAATAGATGATGCTGGAATTCCTCCCAGGTGTGTAATACATTCTGGATGTCGATGGTCAGAGTGGTTAGGCTCGAAAGGATTTCCATTTTGTCTTGTGTGGATTTATCTTGTAGATTGATCATGTCATGGCCAAATGATTTCATTTTTTTGTCAGTGGTGGAAATAATTCTATGGAGTTGTGGATGGATATTTTCAAGTTTGGAGAGGCTAACTTGGGCTTGGCTTATCCATTGTTCTTCTTGTTTCTCCAGCTTTGTGAGATTTATGTTCTCCATGATAATTTGTTCATCGACAGTTGCAGTGAGTATTTTGTCGACATTTTGTCAATGTTGATGAAGTGTGTCGATCTGCTCTCTCATCCTTTGCATTTATTCAAACACTTTTTCATAGTAAGTATACCAGTTACACAAGATTTCAGCTATTGTGGTGGATTCTTGGGCATACTATGCGAGCAGAATCTGGGCTTCTATGAAAGTCGTGTACTGATTTGTCATTTAGATAGATGTCTTTGCAGCTTGATCTCTTCGGTTCTTAGCCAATTGGTCTCTCAGAGTCAACATGACACTCTCCAGTATGGTGTATTCTTTGTCGTGTCGGAACTTGATGGTATCGATATGACCTGTTGTTCTAAGTCCTGGCACTTAGTCAAAAATGTCATTTTCTCTTCTTGCAGTTTTTGTAGATGCTCATGATTTTCAATTCTTCTATATCTCTACTCTCTGGTGACTGCATCTGCAAGAATGTCAAGTTCATCCTCATTTGCTTCCTGATGATCATATGTAGCAATTGGGACAAACTGGTCTAAGTGCACAGAGAGTCGACTTTCCTGTTGGCTATGGTGGAGGTGCTACTTCTGCTTATGCTTATGTTGTTCTTTTTGTTGCCTTCTCTTTTATTTCATCTGCTTTCTCTTTCTTTTCTCTTGTCCTTTTTCTGTGGCCTCTTTCTGGTGGTCTGGTCCCTTATATTGGTCGGCAGCTTTTGGTTGTTTTTCTGCTTCTGTTTGTTTATTGGTGGCTTCTTGTTCTGTGCATTCTTTGTTTTTTGTTTCTTGCGTTGTCCTAGTTGCATCGACTTCTTCTATGTGATCTGCTATTTGCTCTATTGTTGAAGTTTTATTTGTACCGTCGGTAGGGGTAGGGGATGGCAGACTGGTAGTAACTAGGGAAGGGGGTGGAGTGGTCGGTAGTGTGGAAGGGGATTCTTCTGTTGGGGGTGGCGAAAGTGGGTCTGGGATGCCTGGTGGAACCCAAATTTCTTGGGTTAAATGGGTTTCAGGGATACTTGGTTCGAATGTTTCATCGACCGGTATAACTGTGGGTGGAGTTTAGGTTGGGTTTTCCACAGTTGGGTTGACTGGGAGGGGTGTAAAGGATGAAGTTTCTTGCGCAAAAATGTCACCGGTCTAATCAATGTCTTTTTCCATCCTGTTTTGGGTGTATCCGACAACTTGAGGTTCTAAGATTGTCAATGGGGAAGGTTGGTCGGTCATGGGGTCGTCAAGTGGGGTTTAATTAGTTGGGGGATTTGGGTCGGATACGACTGGTTTCTTAGTGATTAATGTTCTCCATTTGGGAAAAAGTGAGGGGTGCTGACTGATAAAAGCGTTTAAGTCATTTTTAGCTTTCATCTTAGCTCTTAATGGTTGAGGAAGTGTTTGTACTAAATCTGGGAGAGTAGTTGATGGTGGCAGTGAAGCAATGGTGGCGATTGGATGGGTCAGAATAATTTATTCTTCCATAATAGCAGTTGGCGAAGTTGCTGGTGGACTATGTGTGAGGTCGATGTGAGGTAAGACCACATTCTTTGTTTTCTTCTTTGGAGGTGTCGAATCTTGGATCCTTTCTTCTTCTAGGAACTTCTTGAATTTCTCTTCAATGGGGACTTTGTTTTTTACTGCATCTGCTAAAATTTGTGTCGCACTGTCGATGAGTTCCACATTATCCTCCTCTATCGACTCTTGTATAGTAAGCTTTCATTTCCCTTTTCCTTGAACTTTAGCCTTCCTGTTCTGTCAGGATATGGATATTTCTTAGGCCACTCGTCAGATGTTTTCTTTTGTGAGGGCATACTCCGAGAGTGGAGTATTTGGCTATGTGCTTTCATCTGACTATTATGCTGTGTCTGGTTGATCTTGATGAGTCGTCATTGTAATCCCTAAAGGATTTATGTCAATAATTTGGTCCGACTGAAGTGTGAATGTGTTTAGATGGAGTCACACTTCATAATCCTCTTCTTTTTTTTCATCCGTCAGGGGTTCGACCATTGTATGGTTGACTCTTTTTTCCTTTGATGGTATTTGGAGAATTGTGTGGGACTTCTTGCTGAGCTCTCCAAATATCTGCTCAACCGAAGGGTAAAATTCAAGTTCCTTTGCTGCTCTGGCTACTCCTTCGAGTTGCCAAACTAACGTGTGGTCAAGAGCCAACTGAATGTGTGTAGTCAATGGCAAGCTTCGTTAGACATTTTGTAGTACTCTCCATCTAGCTGTTTGCACTTTGATGTTTTGGAACCAATTCTCTAGCCAAAGCTTCGTCGTTGTTTCTCCCAGTCGAAATCCTCCATGGGTGAAAGAGCGGAAATTTTCCATCAATGGTCCTTTTTTTGCTATAAAGTCCTTGTCTCCCGTTGGTCACAAATGTGCGATGGCGATCCAAATTATCAAGGACGGGTACCTGATTTTCGAACCATCCTCCTGGCATTTATGGCATATGTTTCTTATTATTTCAACGGGGTGGTCGACCCAGTTGCAAACTTTACCGCGTGATGCAATGCTTTGGACAACCTCGACCAGTGCTAGTTAACGCAATCGACACAATGCAAGCTATTATCTTGTGGGTGCCATATATGATTTGGTTGATGACCAACCCTCTGGAATTTTTTCCTGCAGGTGTTCCTGTGAATTCCTTGACTAAAGCAAGATTTGGTCGCACTGGAACGATATCTCCTTTGTTTGATAATCAAGTGATCTGATTGATTAGTGCACCAGTTATTTCGACATGTATGTTTAAGTGGAGCTTACCCTTGTGGTACTGGATCACAATGAATTGTACGATAATGTCTTTCAAACTGGAGAAACTGTCCATTAATGGCGCGCTCATGTAGTTCAAAATGGTACTAGAACTCAACTTCTGAGCTTCATCTCTCCATCTGTCGTTTGATTCTTTCCCCCAATAAAGAATCTCATTCCTTATTTGTATCCATTGTTGTTCGACTACCTTGGAATTTCGGACGAGTTGCAGTCTGGTCTCTAATGGCGAGGTGGATTTTTCTAGTTCTCTGACTTTGGTGGTTGTGGATCTAGTCGTTATTTGGGGTTTCTTGGGTGCCATCTCTATTGTAGATTTCTCAAGTTCAGAACTGTGCTCTAAGGGTTCAGATGGATCTATGCTCTGAATTTCAACCTCTAGGTAGAATAACAACCAAGAATCCTTGAGTTCGATATTTATAGCAGGTTTGTTCTACACAGGAGAGTGCGTAGCAGGTGGCTGCATTAATGGCAGGTTTGGTGAAGAAGTTAATTTTGAATGATAGGTTGTCGCTCCTTCTGGTGCCACATTTCGACTTCTTTGTTCTACATGTATGGCTTCATGGGGACTTCTCTCTATTCTTTCTCCATCAACGATATGTCAGACTACTTATTTTGATGTGTTGTTTCGGTCGGATATAGGTCGTCGAAGTCGGGAGTCGACATTTGCTTGTCGTCTTGATCCTTCTTGTATATTCCTCTCACACCGTCGATCATGCTTCGAACTCTATTGTCTATAGCTGTTTGCATAGACTTTGTCAACATTGTCCCTCCAGTCTCTTGTCATGATGTTATTTCTACCTAACTTTCTTTGAATGATTGCTTATATTGCTTCTTCCTCAAGGTAGTTATAATGGTTTTTTTTAATGCTTTATACCGCTTTAGTCAGGTGCCATTGACAAGATTCCTAAACATGCTTCCTTGTAACGTCTTTAGTCGAACTAATCTGTTGGCATTGATTTATTCGACAACATATGGACCCATCCATTCCATGTGCAAATTTTTAGGTTTCCCTTTTACTCGACTGTCCAAGTTTATAGAGGAACCCATTAACTATAGTATACGGTTCAACTTTCATTGCTAAGATCTTCTTTTTATTCTCTTGCATTCCTTTTGGTGCTTGTTCGTCTTCTAAGAATTGTGCGATCTCTGTTAACTCTGATGGGACAACTTCGATTCTAAACAAATGAGCATCAGGAAATTTATCCTCAATTCCTGTCGGTTCTTCTCCTGTGTCTATTCTTGATAGGTGGACGGGTCCGGCATTTTCTTTACCTGGTCGAACTATAACTTCGAACTCGAATTCGTAGAATAACAACAGCCAATGACAGAGTCTTCCGTGGTGTAATGGTTTATTGACTAAATATTTGAGTGCTTGATGATTTGTGTAAAACACAAATGGGTTAGCCAATAAATAATTTTGGTACTTTTGCAGTGAAAATACCATACCCAATGCTTCTCTTTCTATCGTTGAATAGTTCCTTTCATATTTATTCAGTTTCGTGTTGCTAAATGCATTGGGATAGTCCATTCCATCAGCACTTGGTTGTGTTAAAATTGCACCAACTGCTATGCCTGAAAGCGTCTATATGCACGTGGAATTTAATCGACCAATTTGGGAATCTCAATATAGGTGCTTCAACTAACTTTCTATTTAAAATGTCGAATGATTTATTGCACTCGTCGGTCCACTGGTATTCTTGATTTTCCTTCAGTAATTCTTCCAAAGGATACGCCATGCCAGAGTAATGCCATATAAACTTCCTATAATATCCCATATGTCCCAACAAGATTCTCACTTGTTTAGAGTTAACTGGTGGTTTTAAGTCGAGAATTATCTTGATTTTTGCATAGTCGACTTTTATGCCTTCTTTGCATACGACATGCCCCAATAGTATTCTGATTGGAGTTGTAAATACGCATTTCTTTATATTCAACGAGAGTTGTATCTATCGACATATTTCCAACGTCAGTCTGAGACATTTACAATGATACATCATCATGGAATATATTGTCTAGTCATCAAAGTAGACATCCATGGTTTTATATATGTACTCTTGGAATGCTTTGACAACAATTCTAGCGAAGATGGCTAGTGCATTATTTAGTCCAAATGGCATCACTTTGTATGCAAATGATTTGGATCCATAGATGAATGTAGTCTTCTTCTGATCTTCTTCGACGATGGGTAATTGGTTGTATCTAGAGAATCCGTATGTGAATGAGTAACATTCATGACTTGCAACTTTGTTAATAATTTCATCAGCAAAAGGAGTAGGAAACAGGTTAGTAAGTGTTATTTTATTGACTTCTCAGAAGTTGACACATAATCTAAGTCGAGACGGATCATGCTTATTTGGTTGGACGAACATCGAACGTTCCCATTTTGATTGATCGATAGGGTCGATGATTCCAGCGGCAAGCATGTTGTCGATCTCTTTCTTAACAATTTCCTTATATTTGTGTGCTAGCTTGTACGTCCTTTTATTCAATCATTTTGCGTTTGATTTAATATCGATTTTAATCTCTCCCATTTCTTGTACTAGGCCTTTGAGCTCTTTGTAATCCCAAGCAAATACATCTTGAAATTATTTGAGGAGACATGTGATTTCTGATGTCGGTTCTTTGTTCCAGTAGTCACCGACTTTTTCCATTTTTGGTTTGTCGTCATTTGATATGTCGATTATTTTGTCTTAACTTTGCATCCATCCATTATGGCACTCTGCTTTCATTGATAGGTTGTTCTCCTTCTTTGAGTTGCGTGAATGTCGATGGAAAATCTTTTTCGGTTGGTCTTTCAAGATCTTCTTTTTCTACTGCTTCGACTTTGAAGGTTGTTCTGACCAGCTTGGATGTGCCTAGATGAACTTGTTTCCATTTGAATATTTTTCCCTCTGTTTTCTCCATTTCCAATTGTAATCTTGTCGAATATTGGGTTTCTGTCGACTTGATATTATTGCAGATAGAGGTTTGTCGAGGAAGTTGTTGATTATCTACTTATATTTTATTATTCCTCGGTTGTAGAAAATTTTCACTTAATGGCTCGCTTCGATTAATTGTTCTTCCCTTGGAGAAAATTTGAAATCTTTGATGAAATTTTATTTTAGCTCTTTCCATATGAATGTTTCTCCTCTTTCCTCCTCCATTTTGTACCATTTGTTCGACAATTCGTCGAGTGTATTTGGGAAAATATGTGAACATGTTATTTCATCTTTGTATCCTAGTCTTCTCCATTCCCTTTCGAATTTATTGATGTGTACTTTTGGATCTTGTCCTTGTGTGAATAGTGAAATTATTGCTTGAGTTGTTAGTTTCTTTCCTCCAAACCTTTCAACAAAATATGTCGATGTTGTGGTCCAAGTCTGGAGTCTCGACTAGTGCATATCCCACCATCTTGTTGCTTGACCTATGAATGTCTCGACCAAGCTCTACAATCATCCTTGTTATCCTACATTCTTTGATAATTCTTTGATGTGTACAGATGGAGATTCACGTCCTTTGTATCTCAGCGGAGGAGTGAATTTCAAGTCATTCTTTGTTGGTGCCAATGTTGGATATTCTCGAATTTTTCTTTCAAATATCTTTGGTATTGTAGAGATGGAGAAGCATTGCTTTGTTTTATTTTTGGGAATAGCTTCAATTGTCCTTCATTCTCTGGCTTGTAGTTCATAGTTCTCGATTTGCCAGTCATATAGTTCGGCATCTAAATTGTATCCAACCAATGACAGATTTCCAAGATGGAGCTCTCCTTGCGCATTAGGTTCAGTGTAGTATTCATTATTCTTTATCTGATACAGCTGTCAGAAATCGTTATCATCATCAATTGGTTATGTCCAAGGATCTCCTTGCAATGGGTGAATTGGTACTATGACTTTCTGACCATTGCCTTTGAGTTTGATTCGTTCTTTCTCGAGTGATATAGATGCCTTCATTTTTCTTCCCCAAGGTGGGACAACTAATGCTAGGAACAAAATGGATCCATCTTTGGGATTTATGATTTCAAATTCGACTTTTGTCATTATACCCTTGATGGATGTTTCAACATCCCTCCATACTCTGATTGGTTTTTTCAGATCTTAGTCGGCTAGTTTCAAGTAGATGCCCGACTCTTGTAGTTGAGGTTGACCCAGGTGCTCCCACGTATCACGAGTCATGATATTTACTTGATATCCAAAGTCAAGAACTACCTATCGAACACAGTATCCTTTGATTTCTAGTTCGACTAGAGGATCTGCGACATTCTTGTCTTTTTTATTTAGTCGACATATGTTTTTACCTTTATTTGCTTCGACAGATTTGTTTTTAATATTGCACATCAAATCTATTAATTTCACGACAACTTCTTCTTTACTTATTAAATTGACCAATTCATTAGTAGCTTCTTGTCGAGCTCCATCATTATCTTCTTGAGATGCCAGTTCATGGAATATATCAGATGCATTCTTAAATAGATGTTTTTGCTTATTGGGGTTTGGATAATCCTCTTTATTCATTACGTTGCTAATTTGTGGATTATCATGACCAGTTCTAGTACCTTTCCTTGTTACAAATCGAATATTCTTCGTTCTAATTACTTCAGATTTAGGAACACAAGATAAGACATTAACATTATTTTTATTATTGATATTTTCAAGTATTGTAGGGCAATCCTCCCAATAGTGATCCCCTACTCCACATTTTGTACAAAATTTCAGACATGTTCGATCTTTGTAAGGACAATCTGCATAACGATGTCCTTCGTTACGACATGTGAAACATTGTATGGGTTGATGAGGTCAGAAGTCTCGATTTTTGATATTGCGAGCTCTACCTGGGAATCCTCCTCGTTGGTTGAAATTATCATAACGTCGATCATATCTTCTTTCATCATTCCTTTGATATCTGTCATTTCTGTCGCTCTGGCCATTTCTATCATTCTTTTCATTTTTTTTCATTTCTTTGATCAACAGTATTAGTCTGGTATACCGCATGATAGTTTTGTTTGTTCTTCAAGTTCAAATGACATTCTGCTATGGAATGAGAATTCACTTCACAAATAGCGCACCGCCGAGCTTGGTTGTTCTTCATGTTATATGGGAAGTCTTTTGTGGCATGCACATCATACTATTGACAAATGTCGCAAAAGCTCTTTGTATGTACAAGCCGAACGTCTTATCGTTGATTATCCTGATGATAGTAGTCTTTTGTATGCCCAGTTGTGGAGCATTTTGCACACCATAGTTTTATTCCTCGAAGTTTGATTTCTTGGATGGATTTCTGCATGCTTTCCAGTTTTTCTTCAATATGTCTGTCGACAGGGGCTATGGGGTGGTCGTCATCCATTTCTATTTGCAAATACTTTGTCAGGACATCTTCATATGTGGTAACATTATGCCATCGGATGTGCACTTTGATCTTCCATAGTAGGCCAGGTACAAACCATTGGATCAAAAAATTTTATTCAATGTCGTAATCGATCTCGATTAGTATATATTTGAATCTCTTGTCATACTCCCGCACTGAGTCTGTCGGCTTCTACACTGTAGTCTTCAATTTTTCAGCAGCCAAGTACTTCGCATCCAGCGTTTTAAAGAAGGATAAGAACTGTGTTTGATTTGAGCCTTTGTTGCATTGGGTGTTTTTTCATTGAATGCCATATACCAAGTTAGAGCTCTTTTCCGCAATGAGCCAACAAATTGTGCCATTTGTAGGTCTTCATTGGTAAGGGTGTTAGCTTCCCATATCAATTCGCATACAAACCAATGACTTCTGGGATATTCATCGCCTTCATAAAAAGGAAGGTGTGTTGTTGTTTGTGCCATGTCTGCTACAGTTTCAACCTCTAAGTTTACTGGTGGCGACGGTGGTTTTCCTCCGGTGACATAATTAATTTCTTGAATAACTTTGACAGGTACTATTTCTAAATGTGTGTTGACAAGTGTCAGAGCTTGTTCTTCACTTTCAATGACAACGTCTTGAACTTCGGTTAGTTCTTCGATGATTATCGGATGTCAGATTCCTTCAATCGCTTCTGTCGAAATCTAGGTAATTTTTTTCTCAATATGAATTTCAATTCTCCTCAGATTTTCCGAAGAACTCAATGAATCACTTAATGTTGGAAGTTCCAGAGTGGGCGCTTCCGCACGATCTGAATAGAGTAGATGAAAATTTATGTTTGAGAATTCAGGTTGAAAAGTGACCCTGTTCCCTTCTTCTGGTCAATGAATCAATAATATGTCGACTTCATCACCTTCATTATTTCGTCGACTCCAGATGCTCGACTGACCAACATGAATTCCTAAATCCTCTTCGACAATATTTTGTACTTCAGCACTCTGAGTTAGCTGTAGTGGGGAATGCGGTGTTATGGTCTCGGGTATGTTCACTTGGAGGGATCTTTCATGCTCGATCCACAAATATTCCTCCATCGGTGACAGATCTTCATCAACTCCCTCTTCTTGTCGAACTCGACTCAAATCTGGTAGATTTCCTTCTGCATCTTTCACTATGCCCGACTTTCATTTTGTTTGGAGCGCACTAGCCTGCTCCCTCAGTTCTTCACGCCGCTTTCGTCTCTTTTCCCGTTCAATATTTTGGATGTCCGGGGTGCTTTTGTGGCTCATTGTTTTATTTTTGTTGATTTTTTGGAATTTGCACTGCCGGTCATGTCGTCTTTTCATCTTTTGAATTTCGTCATACATCTACTCCATCAGGAACGTGTTTGTCTACCCCCCCAATGCCGACCCGAATTTATTTAGGAAACTAGGGAAGCACGGTACTTCACTTGTTAAGTAAATATTCTGATTATCGTTCTTGTACAAATATTTCCCACTTTCTTTCCTTTTCTTCCCAATTCGAGTTCGAAAGTGGTGGCGACAATAGGGGTCACGTCTCGATAATATGTGTTGCGCTTTTGTCGATCAGGAATTTGAACAGAAGTTTTGGTAAAGAACACATAAAATGGTCAGTAAGGTCGTTGTAAAAATTTTTCCTCACGTTGTCGAAAAACACTTGCTCTTCAATAGCACACTCTTCACAGAACTCATCAACAATTTTTTCGCACCATTCTGAAATATTTGTACGACCTCTATTGATCACCGTTTGAATTAATTGTCGCTCTTTTTCATTTGCTCGTCTTTTCATCTAGGAGCTTCTTCAACATAAATGGTACTGACTCTATGAATTTCTCATGCGTCTCGGGAAATAACTTTTCTCTTGCTTGAACGATAGTCAGCTTGTTTCTTTTGGTATAGTTTTGCAGGTAATTTGTTGTCTTCCTCTCCCACCAATCCTTAATTTCTTGCTCTAATATCATTTGATCATGCTCACTATCATATTATGCATGCATCAATGGAAACGAAACCAATTTTATAGTCATGGGGGTCGCATGGTGTGACCAGTGATACATATTATAATATTATATGCAAGCAATCACAAAGATACAGACACAATAAACAAGTAATGGAGGCGAAGGAACAAGCCTTTTATTATTCCGCAAGATATGCAGAAGAGTTACAGATATCTGAATAGTCTAAGATTATTATGTAGATCGGCTCACCAGCCTATTTATACAATTGACAAATAGTTACATAACTAACTACTTGTCGGTTCAACTGACCGACCCAACATGTTATTGGTCGACACAAGCCGTCGACATATATTACAATTAGTCGGATGGAGGACCTAGTCAGCAGGTTGACCTAGGCTCCTCCAAGAGCATGGTCACCAAGGCTAGGATGGACAAGAGAAAAAATTAGAATAAATGAGAAGGGCCTTGTAGTAGTTAAGGTAGAACGAGAACATATGGAGCATAGTGTTGAGAGTGAGAACAAAAACCCCAACAATTCTTCTCATTATAATATAATGGATAACAAAGAATGCTTTCTTTTACAACATAGCAAATTTCTTTCGGAAGATAAGAGATCACCAAACACTCTTGATGAAGAAACAAAATCAATAGAGAATAGAGATCAATCGAATGTGTTCCCAGCACAACAATAACAAGCACGAACAATACCCTGCACAAAGAGAAGCGCCTTGCCTTCAGTGGAGAAGAAAATTCCCTTCACATTGGATTCATCAATCCTGCATAACATATTTATACATTCTTCTCTTCCATTTTTATATTCTAACTTCAGGATGAACTTGCCCCTTTACTAAAAGCTTTCCCACTTAGTTAGGTGGCTAACTTGAGTGTCGACATGCAAGTGTCCCAACTCATGTGTCATCTTTTAGTTTAACATAAGTGTCGCCATGCAATTACACTTAGTTAACTAGATCTTCTTTGTTGCCACTTAGTTAACTCTCTTTAACTGAAGTGTCGTCTTTTAGTTGAACTAAAATGAAAACACTTTAGTTAACTAGTCCTTCTTATTTAACACTTAGTTAACTGGAATCATGTTGATTGATTTACTTGAAGTGACCAATGTGAGTTCTTTAGTTAACTAAGAAATATCTTTAACTAATGCTTTAACTGAAGCATTGATACTTAATTGAAGGTTTATAACTGAATCTTTAACAATTCAAGTGAATCTTTTTAATTAGCTAAAGTGTTTGCATGGGAAATTTTGAATTCTCTTGATCTCGATGCTTTATCTTTCACTACATGGTCAATATATACTAAGAATAATTATCGGATGTTGTGATCATATTATATTATTTCAGACCAAATGATCATATGCTAAAGTAATTCACTTTAGAGGTGATCAATATCTAAAGGAGACTTAATAGAAATCTCGTTATCATGGTTAATAATACATCACACAACATTAAATGCTTTTAACAAGTAAAGCATGACCTTTATATGGAAGGTCCATCTCATGGATACCTTTATACGAAAGGTTCACATGATAATCATGACTTGACACACAAGTCTGGAGTCTTGTCCAATAAGACTTTACAACATCATTACTTTGATCAAGTACCTCTATACGGGAGGAATAACCTTTACACGGAATACAATCAAAGTGCTCACCTCTATATAGGATGATCAATCTTGGCTACACAAGATTGATTTGGAAAATATCTCCCAATTCTGTATATTTAGCATATTTAACTATATTTAAGTATTTCAATAGTAGTAATGTCTTTTGGAGTATAATATGTGTTAATGAATTCAAACATTTCCAAAATTTCATTAAGGGAAATGTTGGGAACATTTCAATTCATTAACAAAGATTATACTCCAAAAGAGATTACTATTATGATAATGAAATGTGAAAAATTATATTTTCAAATATATTTTAATAACATTTTATATTCATAATATATAAACAAGATAATGACATACATTTTAATTGAAAAATAATAACATATATTCATAATATATGAACAAGATAATGACATAAATTTTAATTGAAAAATAATAACACATATAGTAAACCTTAATACAAATTTTGATTTAATTAATAATAATCATAGATCATGTGTGAGATTTAATGACACATAAAATATATACAGGTGTATGTGTGTATGGCTTGGTGTAAAACATATAGCAAGTGGAATAATAAGGAAGTGTCATGAGAAATACAACAAACATATAAATGCATGTCATGATAATAATATTTTATTGATTTGCATAATATATTTTTTTAAACAATATTTAACGAAAAAAAAAGAGTGTAAACATGTATTATTGGGATTAAATTTTCATAAAAATCTATATTTTTATCATAAAATTCATTAATAAAATTTTTACGTTTTTTAATAATGATTATTAAAATTTTATAATTTATATATTTATAATGTATAATAAAAAAATATTAATTTATTTTTATTTTAAAAATTATTAATAATTTTATCTTAACCTTATTTTAAAATTATTTATTTATTTTATTTGAAAAATGAGTAGAAATAGAAATAACATATTCTTTGCTTTCTTCAACCCAGTAACGAGCCATGTACCTTGGAGGATACTCGTAACTATATTGGATAATGGTTTGATTTTGACATTTAGTTGTCTTACTTCATGTGGGAGGATGCATATAACTATGGATAATGGTTTGATTTTGTCATTTAGTTGTCTTACTTCATGCCTCCGAGAATACATATAATTATGGATAATGGTTTGATTTTGACATTTAGTTATCTAATTATGGATAATGGTTTGATTTTGACATTTACGTGTCTAACTATGGATAATGATTAGAATTTGGCATTTAGTTATCTTATTTTAAATGATTGTAATTAATATTTCTTTAGACATCCATCACATGGGCTTAGTGGCTTGTTCTTTTCCGATATATTAATTGTGAAAGATAAGATGACAAGATAGGTGAAGGTAGTGGGGGCTAAGCATTAAGAGAAATTGAATGGTGTGGTATTGGGATAACAAGAAGAGATTTGTGGGCTAGAAATTTTCTCTCATAGCAACTTGATGTTTTAAGTCATATTTTTTCTACAATTTTGATATGTTGATATGTATGATTATTTTCTAATCACTTTAATTGCATTTTACAACCATTCAAAATGTTTTTTTAGTAATGTTATTATTTGATATTGTTGTTGCATTGTGTTGTTATTGTGCACATTAATTTCTACAAATTCATGTGTGTCTAATAAATTGTTACCATAACTCAAATCAATTTATTTAATTTTAGTTTTAATTCTCTTCTTTTATCTTTGTTTACATGGTGAAGGAAATATAAAATTTTCAAATAAAATAAAATATTTTCCTACCAATAAATATGCTGTTGTAGTTTCCCTATAACAATAAATGTATTAGCAATGATTTTTTACCAAGGTTTCATCTTTTCTTTTCAAATGATCTAGCTTTCAATCATCAACTTTGTTAAAGCCCATCCTTTGCCCAGCTTGGTAAGCTTCAATGCCAAATCATAATCTTGTAGATCTTTCTTATCCATCTTCCTCAATGCCCTTCACATGCTTGCTAAAATGTCAGCAAGATCTAGAGATCATCCATGTAAGTGAACAATTAATTTCACAAAACTGCTCTCAAGAAGTGACACAAAAATAAAACTACGAAAAATCAACTGATAGAAAAAAGTGTCAAATGGCATCCAAAACCTATATCCATAAAATCCCATGTCCATAAAAATCCCGTGGATAGTAAACCAGTTGAATTGCTAGTACTACCTAAAATCCAAAACACAAATCTATCAAACTATTAATCAAATTATTGAACCGTCATCAAAGTCACAAAGTGACTAAAATCCATCAATTGTATCAATCATCAAATCCACCAATTATGTCTGAAAACTTGTCATGAAACATATTCAATCCATCATGTCCTGATCCAACATGCATAATCCTAAAAAGTCACTAAATAAACCTAGAAACTTGAAGTCTAACACATCATCAACGTCTCCCCCCCTGTCAACTGAGAGTGAGAAGTCCTGAAGCAGCCCCCCAAAAAGAGGAAATGGATAGTCGAATTATCTTTGAGCAAATATTGAAGACTCGATCTTCTACTCAAAAGACTATAGAAAAAAGTGTGGACCTCGATCATTACTTGAAATCAACAAATCCTGAATCAAAACACTCATGTCCATATATAGTAGTAAGATCTCCAATCAAACATGTTCGTATTTGTTATGGATCCAACGATAAGATCTCTCTAAGAACTTGGCTTCCAATGACTAGTACCAAGTATATAACTAGCCAAAATGCACCTTTTTCCTCTTATTTTTTGGTTGCTTCCAACACTTATCAAAATCATGATTTTTCTTCCGACAAAATCTACATGGGTGAAGATCGAAACACTAGAATTCCTTATGTCCATCTCGGTGACACTATTGACACCGTTCAGGTTCTTCATCCAACAATTCATCATCATCATCCTCAAAACATGTATCATAATCCATATCAACATTTGCATTAGCACCATGATCATCATCCTCTACCTGTTCCTATTCCATTTCATCCTATATCTGTTCCTGATCATCGCTTTCACATTCACTCTTCCTATTAGCATCAAACATAAATACACCACTCACAAACTTGAGTGGTTTTCTATAATTAGGAATATGAAAAAGGTCATCCTCAGCCTTTTCATATCGTAAGCCATATATGTTTTGTTTGAACTCAATTTCTTCCCAAGGTTGAACACAATAATGTTGATTCTAGTGTTAATCCTTCATTTCATTCACTTTATCCACCTTGTTGTCAGTTCCATCAGTAGAAACTATACTGAATTGGTGCTCACAATCAACATGTACACGTTTATTGTTTGATTCCACAGTGACGACATTTTCATTTTATTTACTATCAAAATATTGATTATGTTGAAAGAGAATGAAATCATACTTTTGATGTCGAACAAGACTTAATTCATATGTTAAGAAAGTGTTTTGAACTTTTAACATGTCCACCTTTCTGTGCATGACTTGTAGACCAGTAAGTATAGGCATAAGTGTTCCTTTTTACAATGAAATTATGGAACTTGAACTAGTGCTAATTAATGTATGGAGCAGATAAAACATATCTTCGGTCCTTTCCATTTTAAGTGGTGTGTAATGTTTGATTATTCATCTTAAAAGATGCAAATGAATAATAATGTTCCTTAGTGAGAAAAATACAAAAATGTGCCACCACATCAATGATCACAATGCCACAAAAAAACCTATGACCCCCTTATTCAATTTTAGGCAGGTCTAGGACATGAGACAAGAAGATGCAATTTTATTATGTAAGATGATCCCTTATAAGTTATGTTTGCAAACTTTCTAAAAACTAGGGAAATTTTCAAGGATCAATAATTTTCTTAAAGTGTAGAAACCTTGACGAATATTACTAATTAGTATCAAATTTCTATCCATAAAATGTCTGGCGATATTTTAAAAAGAATATGCAAAATTCTAAGTTTTTTATATAGTTTTTGGACAATTCTGGCGATTTTTAGAGTAGAAAATTTTGATCCTATGGAATTTGGGCAAATCATATTAGAAAAAAGTGGAAAATGATAAATATTTTTTTGGAAAAAAACCTCGAAAATTAGCCCATGAGCTAAATTTTACCCCTAAAATTTTCCATACAGTAAAAACTCCTTATTAACACCTTTCTTTCCATGAAAGAAATTTAAAAATATATCAATATTATATTACTAACCTTTCACAAATATCCCTTTCCCTTTAAAAAAATATTACTCCACCAATAAGATTTGAACATAAAACCATAACCATCTCTTTACATAAATTTGATGCCAACCAATCATGGCAGACATTTTTTTTTTAATATCACCCTCTTCTTTCTGTCACCCTTTTCAAAATTATCCCTTTTCAAAGACATGTAAATAAATAACTCCATTAAATTGATTTTAAATGCTTTAAAATAAATTTTCTCCATTGTTGTGTAAGCTGTCATTGCAAAAATTGTGCAAAAGTTTCAGCAACAAAGACACAAAATATGAATAAAACTTAGAAACACCGTGACATTACCAAAGATCGAACATCGAGTCCAAATATGAGCCTTCACTAAAAACAAAATGGATCTTGTCCTCTGCAGCCTCAACAACTCATGCATGATACTAGCATCGATACAGTCTATGAGGTATCCACCATTGATATGTTTGTCGCATTCAATGACCTTGTAGAAGATCAAACGAGATATTTTCTGATGCCGCTGCGAAATTGCAAAGTAAGACTTCAGCCTCGTGATGGCACTGGGGTTGATCATGAGTTTAGGTAGACTTCTGTTGGTCTCCTTTACGCTGGGTTCACAATCACAACCAACCTTTACGTCTCAGAACTAAGTCTAATATTGAAAGCCAATCTTTTTGCCGAGGGCTCGATATATTGTTTACCCAGGATCTTAATCTTGTTTATTGGGAATGGTTTTGAGTTTAATATTCATATGATGTTTAGGAATCTTGGTAAAGATTATGTTGACTTTTCATTTTAGTGGATTAGTTGTGCAATTCGGGGTGACTTCTTGGTGGGAAAACATACACCGGACAGAAGATCAAATGGTTAGGTGGAACGTTGCAGTCAAGTCTTTAGTCACCACATCTTTTTGATGAGATAAGTATTTTACATTTGTACATTAAGCTTTAATAAAACCTATTTACCAATGTGTTAGTGTGAACATTCAGATGTGTTTTCATTCACGTAATAAAGTATTGAAGAAATTGTTATTATTTTCCCAATGAAGTGTAGTTAAGGATTATATGGTTAACTAACTGTCCCTAGCTTTAAAGAATGCATTGAATAATATTTTATTGACAACAAATAGTCTTGACTATGGAAGAGGGAAACATAAATATTTTCCCGTAGAGATGAGTTCTAAATCATGTAAGATACACCCATGTTTGATTATGAAATTGGAAAGAAAAAAAGGCATTAAGAATTGTTATAGAATGCTATCTGATTTGTGAACAACATATACTTATAGAATAATACATAAAGGTTTCATAAGTTAAATTAGATTGTATTTTTGTTATACTTTCAAAACGATTGAATAAGCTTTGTTTAAACAAACACTGTATTCATAATAGTTACTTGTTTACAATTGAAAAGTAATTATACCAAATTAAGAATATTGACATCAACTAATATAGATCAACTAAATGCGAATGTTATGAGGATGTGCTCTCATAAATGGTAAAACAATACTTATTATGGTTGGACTTATCTTACTTGGTTGGAAGAATTACTTTAAATGGATGTAGTATCTTGCATGAGAATCACTGAAAGATGTTAAACTACTTATGCTAGGAAGGATAAGCAATGATGCAAGACAAATACCTTATGTTGTTGACCTTGATAAATGAGTATTAAACTATAAATGAACTAAACAAGGTTTAAATGTTATATTCCAATTCATAGCCATATACTAAATATAAACCTTCACATCATTACATCATGATAGGTTTAAAGAATCAATTCGTGTGTCTTCTTACATGAAATATTATAGGAATGCATTTTATGATTATAATGTCATGATAACAATGAAGCTAACATACCTTGGTTGTTGAATGATGTTAACTAAAGGGATGTTAGTTAAGGATGAACCAATTCTGAGGGAATGAATTTGTGTCCTCTTAAAATAAATCCACAACTACTACGTGATGAAAATATATTAAGAAAAGATAGTGATACTACGCTATCTTGACTTAACAGTTACCTTAGAGAGATTATATGGTTTAAGTGATTTAGTTGTGAAGGAGTACCAATCGATTGAAAGAAGTAGAATTTATTGTTATGTAGCTAGCTTATATGGTTGGTTTGACAGTGTCAAAGGAAAAAAATTATACCCCATTTCTCCAAATAGTAATCAGGAATTCAGGTACATTATAATGGGTATGATGAGCTATGGCACCACTAGAAAATCAAAGAAAATATTAACACCATCCCATGCATTTAAGAGGATTTTGCATATGCTGCCCCATCCCTAAAAAATGCAAATAAAAGCACATGAAAAATATCAAAAGAGAAATATCATAGAAAATATATATAATATATTATTCTCAATGGTTTGAGACTAGAGAATTTAGGTGAAAAGGGTTGTAAGAAGAAAACCTATGAAGTCTATGGTTGTGTGTGGGCATCATATTCATGCCTATGGAGTAAGATACAAGGACCACACATCGGTGTTTTATTATACTGCAAATCGTTCTCTGTGCTGTTAAGCCCAAACAAAGCATGTGCATGAAGATAACATGGCTTACAAATAATGATTGGATAAAGATAATAACCTTTAGACAAATTCACATGTGTCGCTATTTTTTGTGCCCATGACAAATCACATTGGGAATACTCTATGATTAGATGTTTTAATTGGACTTATTGAATTAATACTTTGTGTAATCTAATTGAATCGGAGCTTCCCAATCGGACTAGTTTTAACTTGTGAAATAATCCCTTCCGGTAGCCTTATCGAACATCCCATTTCAGGCCCATGATATCGGGCTGTTGATAATTGATAACTTTTCATAACTCCGATGGAGTATCTCTAATATTGATTGCCCATTAAAATTTGTTGGAATATCGTTTTAGGACCCTCCTATCGGACTTTCCATAGTAGACCTATTTGTTGAATTCCCAAAAATGAGCTTCCAATGATGATCACCTAATGGCCTTTGTCGGGTCCGCCATTTCATATTTTCCTCATCAGATTCACGAAATACCTTTTGAGCCATCCTGATATCGGAAATGTCTCATCCGACATCTCTCTTTGGGGATTCTTTAATCCTTGCCTGTTGTGAGTTCCTAAAAGGCATTCCCTGACCTGACCTGACCTATGTTTAACTTTCCCATCAAAATTTGATTTGGCAGGCCATTATTATCCTTTCCAAGAATTCTAATGTATTATTCCTAATAGCATGTGACTGATATGATTATTTTAAGGGCTAGTTCATAGGCTTATGGTTTTTGGATTAGATTGTAATTAGATCCACCACACACTTATCTTCTATGATTATTGATGGCTATCTTGAATTCTATTGAACGATGTCATGTCATATTTCCCCCTTATTGGCCTTTTTGAACCAACCATTTTAAATTTAGTCCTAACAAACCTATCTTGACACATGCACTCAAATCTAGCATTTTGAATCTGTCATTTTGAATAAATCTTACCCACTAGTGACTACGTGTGAGAAGAGATCCACCATTAATTTTACTCCATAGTAAAATTAATTGCAGAAGATTGGGCATCTTTTGAATTTTAAAGGGGATTATTTCATCATTAATCTCTACCATTACTTTCCACAAAATTGCTAAGGAATATAATTTTGTTACTTTGTTACTCTGTTGCTCAACGTTTATTTGTTTTAACCTCAAAACTTGAGGTAGAACTGCTTTGTGTTCATATATCACATATTTGTTGATTCATTGCTACCAGATTGGCTATTCCTAATGTTTTTTTTTTTGCAATATTTTAACACTCAAAATGTCAAAAGTGCAAGAAAAGAGGGTGGCAACATTAAAAGGAGAAGTTGAAGAAGTTCCCAACTCCTAGAAGGAAGCCGATGCAATACTACTCATAGACAACAATTATTTGACTAGATTCTAGGATGACCTTGATTAGGGAAAAATGAATCAAATGTTTGCCAATGAATGTTTCCCCAAACGCCATGAATATTTGGAGGTATTTTAGAATATTAAGAAAATTTGTCTTTATCATATTGCTTCCATGCTAGTGGTATTTCCTTATAATTATGCAGTTAGATATGTTGGAACTGTAGGTTCCTTGTTAACCTCACTTTGTTAGCATGAATTGACCGTGTCCACTTTGGGATATCAGATCCACTTTTTATGGACAATTATAATTGGCATGGTCCAATTATTGTTGGTTAATCCATGGTTGAACCTATTTATATATGGTATATCAATGTATGGGATCATCAAATCATCATGGCTCATTGTTCTTCATTGGAACAATGTCTTAATAAAAACACCATTGATTTGGGGTTTTTTGTGTGCTTTTATGTTGTTATTCACATGTTCAAACATGGCATCAAAGTTGTAGGGTTTGGTAATCAAGTGTTTTGCAGAGTGAGAGAATTGCATTGATGTTTTCACTAAGTATTTCTATCTGATCGATAAAATAGAGTGTATGTGCCCTATTTTTGTGGCATGATATAAGTATCAATGAAGTTGACCATTGCATCCATATTCCAACCTAGTATAAATTGCATATTAATTCCCTACCATCAGAATTTCTGATGATACATTTATTTTACTCTATCCATTCATTATCATTTCATTTTTTCTTGAGGAACAAGGTCAATGTGTTGGTGATGTGAAGGGGATATTCAATTGTTCCGATGTAGATTCCCTAAATCCTTGATGCATTTTGAAATTCGTCACTTGAGTATCAACGGGATCACTACCTGGAATCATCACAAGGTTTCGACGGTGCCTCAACTTATGTTCTTGACCAGAAGAATTTAATGCATCATATCGAATTTCCCTATTTAATTGGTGGATATGTGTGTGATTTGAATGCAGTCTACCCTAATTTTTTAAATTTGGAACCATTAAATTGTTGGTAATGCGAAGAGTGGATTGTTCCCATCTAATTTTTAAATTTGACTATTGATTGAGGCCATTCTAGCGTAAATTATGGTAGTCCCATACATAAATTCTTGCAGTAAATCTACTTGTATGTTTCCTGAAGAGAAACCTACTCATGATTATGTTGAAAATATTGATGAAATAGTTGTTCCTCACATTCTAGAACTTGAGAATGTTGCAGATGGAATTATTTATAATATGCAAGGTTCTTCCATTAATGACAGTGAATTAGGATCTGAGCCTGCATCCTTTGTTCGAATAAAATAAAATAAAATAATTGTGCCATATAAACATCCTCATCATAAAAATAGGAGGAATTTGTCCAGGAATCAGTATCCTTGGAATGATGGAAACTATGCTTTCAAAACTTTGCAGAAACAATGTGAAAGATTGAATCGTGGACCAATATCGACTACTCAAAATTGAATGTGGTCGAATTGATGAATGTTCATGGAATAATTTGAACAAATGTTTGAGGAATTTATACAGATGTCATTGCTTTGGAGTGGTCGAATGAGGTTCGACAAAGATGCCAATCAACAAGAGTTTCGATTGAAATTTTGATATTATTTTATTTTATTGATCCTTTAGTTGTGTTTAAGGGGGGAGGAATTGATGACACGTAAACCCAAATTAAGTTATCAATTGATTATTGATCTTGACTGAGTTGTTTATTGGGGCGATTTGAGGTTGATTTGCATGCTTGTTGGAAACAAAATGCCTATTATTGAGAACATAAGATGTTGTATTGTTGTCTAGTTGATTGATTGACTGAGACTATGTTGGACAACAATTTGCCATCTTATTTGATGATTGAGGGTGACAATGTTTTTAGAATTCTTCTAGGGGCATTATTGTACCTTAGTTTTGACCATTTTGATGGTGAAAGTTGTAAATATTTTCCTTAGAAATCATTTTTGTACCAAGGTTTTTCAGCATTTACAGTTTTCTTTATTCTCCAAGCTGAGTTTATGGGGGGGGGTGGGTTGGAAATACAAGTTACTTGTTAACTTCACCTTGTCAAGATGAATTGATCATTTCCACTTTGGGATCTTTGATCCACTTCTTATGGGAAGTTATAACTGATGTGTTCCATTTATTGTTGGTATGGCCCATGGTTAAACCCATTTATATATGGTTTATTATTATATGGGATCGTCGGATCATTATGCGCCATTGTAACGGTGTCTCTAGACACCACCATTGATATAGGTTTTTTTTTCTCTTTTCTACTGTTATTCACATGTTCAAACAAGATGTATATTTGAGCATATTAAAATCGGAACAAGATCATTGGTGAATGAAATTGGGGTTTCCATAGTGTCTCTACAACCAAACTCATTCAACATAATGGTCAAATTGGAGAAACCCAAAGTACTTTTGAACAAGAGTTTTCTAGATGATTATAGAGCAAAGAACTCAAATTTGGTAGAAATGTTGAAAGAATGGCAGATAAGAGATAAGACCTTCTTAGAAAAGGAAAACAAAATGTACTCTACATAGTACTTGAGATATCCCTATCAATTGTTGATAGCCATGATTTGCATGTTATATGGTGAAGAGGGATCCAACCATTTCAATATAGAATGGACTCCTCTAGACCATCAAGTAACAGAGAGACAGAAAACATCTAACCGGGAAAGTATCTTGTCCTGCAATTTATTAATCTCCACCAGGGCCATCAAAGAGGTACATGGAACAAAACCCCACAATTTTTACATGTCTACTTTCCTATTAGATTATATTTTTTCTTCGATTCCTTTTCCCCAAATGGGATGGGATTGGAACCCTAGTATTCCACCTATACATTTATATTGCTTTGAATTGTGGTCGTACAACTACAAGCTATATTTTTATGATATTTGTGAAAGTTTCATGCCCCCCTTGTTTTCAATCATTTTAACCAACTCCTAGGTTATCTAAAGCAGCCATGGAAACCCTAAAGAACATGTTAGATTTTGAGCATTAATTCAACATACTCTAGGATCTTTACTAAGAGAATAATATGTACAACATATCAATCATATCAAGCACAACAAGCAATCACATGAGATAATAGACACACAGATTTTCACTGGGGAAAACCATAAAGGTGAAAAACCCCACAACTTCCTTAGAGATAGAAAGAGCAATGATACAACCCAAGTACAAGAGATAGTCTTCTCCTAGCAGCTACTCCTCCTTCCTCACTTGTGCGCCACTTTCCGAGTAGTGTAGAAGTGAATAATGAGATGATAAAATAGAGTGCTCCCGCACTCTATTTATACTTAACTTGACTTGCCTAATAAACTAGCAGGGCCGACTTCTCTAGAAGAGTCTAATAACCCATGGTTACATTAATCAGGGCCGACCCCACACTTGGTGGTCTAATAACCCATCACAGCAAGTTACGACACTTGCGACACTTGTCAATACAAATGACGACACTTCCGTATAGAGGAATAATACCATCTCTATAGGAGTACAATATATATATATATATATATATGAAATACATTCCAAAGTTACAAATACATCAACACTCCCTCTTAACTAGGAAGGTATTTCTTGACACAGATCTGCTAGCACAAGTCTTCTTCTCTGGATCATCATCATCGTCATCGTCACTGCTGTTGCTATCTCAATCAATCTCCAATCTAATCGTCATAGGAAGTTCTACAGAGCCAATCCTTTTTCATACTGGATGTAGGTCCATCACCTGCAGGTCTTCATCATCTATAGAGCCAGCCCCTTTTCATGATGGATGTAGGCCTAGCCTCCATGTAGGTCTTCAACATCTTTGCGAGCAAGCCATCAAGTAGATACACCTCAAAACTGATTACACTGCTTCTACAAAACCTGCAAGATCTCCCAGGATTGATTACACTACCTCTGCAAAATCTGCAAGAGCATTTCAGGACTGATCATATGCCTCTGCAAAACCTGTGTACCATACTGTCACATCATCGTCATCATCCACAGAGCACAACCCAAATGCACACACACACAACACTTACACTCACCGGCATGGAAGGACTTTCCTCTAACCATTTGGGAAAGGCTCGGCACTTACACTCACCAGCATGGAAGGAATTTCCTCTGACCATCTGGGAAAGGCTTACAACACTTACATTGACGACCATGGAAGGACTTTCCTCTAACCATGTTGAAATGGCTACAACAATTACATCACGACCATGGAAGGACTTTCCTCTGACCATGTCGGAAAAGCCACACCCAACTCTTACATCTCACCATGGAAGGACTTTCCTCTAACCATGTGAGAATGGACCAGCCCTTACATCTCACCATAGTAGGACTTTCCTCTAACTAGGTGAGAATGTCTCCGCCCAGCCCTTACATTTCACCATGGAAGGAATTTCCTCTAACCATGTGAAAATGGCCTAGCCCTTACATCTCACCATGGAAGGACTTTCCTCTAACCATGTGAGAATGGACCTATGTGCATCTGTGTCTCCGGACTCATCACTTCCCCTTGGAAGGTATCTCGATTTGAAGTACACCAAGTCTCCCTATGAAGTATTCAAACTTCACTCTAGCTAGCGACTTGGTCAACACATCAGCTATTTGCTCGTCCGTCGCAACATACATGAGCTTCACTACTCTCTGCACCATATCCCTGATATAGTGATACTTGATCTCAATGTGCCTCAGCTTGTCATGGAACACTAGGTTCTTTGACAACTTCACACAACTCTGGTTGTCGCAATATATACAAGTAGCACTCAGCTGGATATTAAACAAATCAGACAATAGCTTCCTAAGCCATACTACCTCACAACTAGCCGAACAAGCTGCGACATACCAGATCCCATATTGAAGTAGCACCCCGAAGTGCTCTTCCAATCAATGGCATTGCCTACCCAATCCGAATCAACATAACCCTCCAGGTTAAACTTTTGATTTGCCTCATACTTGATCCCATAGTCAACTGTACCCTTCAGGTACCTCAGAATATGCTTTGCAGCTATCAGGTGAACATGTCTCAGATCTGTCAGATACTGGCTCAAGGTGTTCACCGCAAAGCAGATGTTTGGTCTCGTTTTCGTCAGGTACATCAAGGACCCAATCATCTGACGATACATCGTAGCATCAACCGGCTCAGAAGAAGCTTCAGGTTCGATGCCATAGGTGTGGCCATGGCCTTGCAGTCCATCATCCCGAACCTCTTTAGGATCTCTACTACATACTTCCCTTATCCATGGAAGATTCCATTTGCACTCTACCACACCTCCATACAAGGAAAGTAGTGCATCATACCCATGTCCTTCATCTCGAACTCAACATCAAGCTTCCTCTTCGTATCGACAATCAATCTATCCTCACCTATTACAAACAGGTCATCCACATACAATAGTAGTATCACCGGATTTCCTTCCTCAACCTTGTAGTAAAGGTTGGAATCTGCTTTACTGTTGGTAAAGCCCAAACTGGATAGGAAGCCATCTATCCTGCCATTACCAGGTCATGGGTGCCTATTTCAAACCATACAGGGATTTCTTCAGTTTGCACACATGTGACTCTCGGTCATGTGTCTGAAACCCGAGTGGCTGCTCCACATACACTTCCTCTTCAACCACACCATTCAAGAAATTTGTCTTGACATCCATCTGGTGTACCTTCCATTTCATCACTGCAGCCAGAGCAAGTACTGATCTAATGGAATTTTATCTGGCCACAGGAGCAAAGGTCTCTTCATAATCAATCCCTTCTTTCTGGGAGAAGCCACGAGCTACAAACCTAGATTTATATTTCTCTATGCTGCCATCTGCAACATGCTTGATCTTATAGATCCACTTGGAAGTCACCATAGACTTCCCATATGGTCTTGGGACCACATCCCAAATATAATTCTTCATTATCGGCTACTATTCCTCAACCATGGCATCCTTCCATTCTTTCTTTTCAGCTACTTCTTTATAACTGGAAGGTTATTTGTTCAATATGTCACAGAGTAAAGCAACATAGCTGGTATGTGATCTTGTCCTTTTCCTTTCTCTGTGTTCCTCTTCTGGAATGCCAAACCTTTCTGCATCTTGAATGAGTTTTCTAGCCCATGTTGGTTTCCTCTTGTGAGAGACCTTCTCACGGGGTGGATCTACAGGTTGTTGTGAAACTTCCATTTCACGATCTTCTTCAGGAACTGCTTCATTCATGGTGGTGTCTTGAGTTCTGGATATTCTGGGTTCTTCATTATCTTCAACTAGTGTTTTCCTTGATTTGATGTATGTTGAGCTTTCATCAAATGTTACATCCCTACTGATATCAATCTTCTTGAATCCTAGGAAGTAGATTCTGTAAGCCTTCGAGCTTTCACTGTAACCCACAAATATGCCCTTCTTTCCTGAAGGATCTAGCTTTGTCCTCTTTTCTTTTGGGATGTGAGTGTATATTGGACAACCAAATATTCTGAGATGGCTAACTTTTGGTTTTTTACCAGTGAACACTTCTTCTGGTGTTTTGTTTTCAAGTATCTTATGAGGTGTTCTATTCTGCACATATACAGTTGTTCTTGCTGCTTCAACCCATAAGTGCATAGGTAGATCTTGGTCATGGAGCATTGCCCTAGCTGCTTCCATGATTGTTCTATTCTTCCTTTCGGCAACCCCATTCTGTTGTGGATTGTAAGGAGTAGTCAACTCCCTCTTAATCCCTAAATCACTGCATAGCTTCTTGAAGTCTCCTGAAGTGACTTCTCCGCCATTGTTGGATCTGAAGATCTTGATCTTCATGTCAGCTTGGTTTTCTATCAAGGCTTTGAATTCCTTGAACTTTTCAAACACTTCATCTTTGTTCTTCAAGAAGTAAACCCACGTCTTCCTAGAGAAATCATCAATGAAGGAAACATAGTATACATACCCACTCAGATAACTAGATGACATCAGACCGCATACATCAGAGTGGATGATTTCCAAGATTCTTTTTGCCTTGCTTTCACTGCTTGGAAATGTCTTCTTTGTGTTATTTCCCTTTGCACAACCTTTGCAAATGACTTCATGTTTTGTTTGGATTTCGGGAAGAACTTCTACAGCTTTGATTGCAATTGGTAATGCCCTATAGTGCATGTGTGCAAGCCTTCTATGCCAAAGTTCACTTGGCTCTACTGAGTCATGGACCATGGCTTGTTCTAGTTGGCCCTTCAATTTGTATAATCCTCCCTCTTGCTCTCCAATCACAACTGCATCATCTATAGTCTTACCTTTTGGCCACATTAGGACTTGGCCATCTACAAATGCAACCCTCATGCCTTTTGCATCCAATGCAGATATGGAGAGTAGATTCTTCTTGAGACCTAGAACATATAGTACATATTTCATCTTCATAGACTTTTCGGAGTCTAGTTTATAGGAGTATTCACCACTCCCTTTTATTGGATACTAGTAGTCATCCCCAAGTTTCACCTTTTGGGGTGATTCATGTTCAGATAGGTTCATAAAGGATTATTTGAATCCTGTCATGTGTTTAGAAGCCCCACTATCTATAAGCCAATCATTACTTCCATGAGTAATGGTTCCAGTGAGAGCATAAATCAAAACATATTCTTCATCACTTGAAGAATCTTCACTTTCTTCTCTAGCCCTCTTCACTTTCTTCTCTAGCCCTCTTCTTGGGAGGTTCATCATCCTCTGTAGCATGATCATGATGTCTTCTTTTGATGTTCTTATTCTTGTGAGAGCCATCCTTCTTATTTCTAGGACAGTCTCTAGAATAGTGTTCCTTCTCATCACATGTATAGCAATGGACATAGGACATGTTCCTTCGAGGTTTGGGACTACCCCTTTGATTCTGATGGTGATGTCTTTCTTTCTTGCCATGATGGTGAGTCTTTTTGTCACCATGTCTTTTGGAGTGTGATGTGAGAGCTTGGTCTTCATTCCCCATATTCTCTTCTTAAGCTACAATTCGAGTTTCTTCCTATGAGCATTCTTCCCACAACCTACTGAATGTGATAAGTTTCTTCCAAGCACAAATTACTTGGATGAAGGAATCCCATGACCTAGGAAGGCCATTAAGAGTGGTCATTACCACTTCTCCATTTTCTATATCTTCTCCCACAGCTTCAAGTTGTTCTTTTATCTTGGAGACCCTTGATAAATAAGACTGCATAGTCTCTGCATTCTGGATCTTGACATTCTTCAATTGATTCCTCAAGGTCATCTTCCGATTTATGTTCTTCCCTTCGAATAGCTTGGCTATGGACTCAAAAATCTCCTTTGGTGTCTTTAGAGATGACACATGTGGTATGAGATTGTCTTTGATAGAATCAGCAATGATCCTCTTTGCCTTGACCAAGTTATTCTTATGTAAGGCCTTGGCCTCTTCTCCCTTTGGGATAGGGATCTCTTCACTTATGTAAGTGTCCAACTCATTCTCTTCCAGGATTAACCCAATCCCATACTTCCATGCTTGGAAGTTATCAGCCCCTTCAAGCTTATCTTCAAGCTTGGTGTGGTGAGTCATCTTAAAGAGTACTTCAAATGGAAATAGAAAAGATTTAGGTCTTACCACTTGATTTGCTGAAAAATGGATCTGGTCCCAGATTAGGGTTTGTCAGAGAAACCCTAAGAATTCAAACTTTGAATTTCAAACTTCTGAAAGGATAGAAATATGTGCCTTGATGAGCTGATCATCCTGGTATACTCAAAATTTGAAAACCACAAATTTTCACCCTTCAGAAATGCTTTTCAATCTCTCGGATTCACTAGGGAGGACCCTGAATTAGGGTTTGAGTTTCCCGGAGCTTCACCCAACCAAAAAGTTCGATCCAAATCTCTAAACATCGATTTTTCCAAGGCGCTTCCACCTATGGTCTCAGATTTCAGAAATTCCTATTTTTGTGGAAACCCTAATTTTTAGGGCCAAAAATGAAAGTGCCGAGAATTGAATTCTGATTGGACAGAAAGATGCACCTTGTTGAGTAGAGTCAATCTACCTTACTTCCTTTCCAAAATATGTGGAGAGAAACCCAATAAACAAGAAACCCTAGTTTCCGCAACTGCATAGTGTCTTCTTCTTAGGTTAGCTCTGATACCATGTTATATTTTGAGCATTAATTCAACATACTCTAGTATCTTAACTGAGAGAATAACATGTACATCATATCAATCATATCAAGCACAACAAGCAATCACATGAGACAATAGACACACAAAGTTTCACTGGGGAAAACCATAAAGGTGAAAAACCCCACAACTTCCTTAGAGATAGAAAGAGCAATGATACAACCCAAGTACAAGAGATAGTCTTCTCCTAGCAGCTACTCCTCCTTCCTCACTTGTGCGCCACTTTCCGAGTAGTGTAGAAGTGAATAATGAGATGATCAAATAGAGTGCTCCCGCACTCTATTTATACTTAACCTGACTTTCCTAATAAACTAGCAGGGCCGACTTCTCTAGAAGAGTCTAATAACCCATGGTTACATTAATCAGGGCCGACCCCACACTTGGTGGTCTAATAACCCATCACAGCAAGTTACGACACTTGCGACACTTGTCAATACAAATGACGACACTTCCATATAGAGGAATAATACCATCTCTATAGGAGTACAATATATATATATGAAATACATTCCGAAGTTACAAATACATCAACAGAACATTGGATACTAGTACATCCAATATTTATACACTTTTATTAGGGTTTTTGGTGTCTCTCCAACACCTCACCTACTACCTAGCTATGTTACCAATAGGATAATCTTGAGGGAAATTTCCTTACAGGTTGTGTTGCATCACCTAAGATACTATACTTAAGTATAATATCAGAATCCTTAAAAAATACTCTGATTGTTGCTTTCATGTTGACTCATGCTAAAAGAGCCTAACTTAGATTCTCAATCAAGGTAGGAGGACTCTTCACTTTGTCAAATGCCCCCCATGCCAACAAAGAATCTTCCTTTCTCAAAGAATTGAATCTGAGTATAGGAACCCTCACAAGGCATGATCCTAGGAAGGTTATTGAAGAACACTTTAAATCAATTTGTCTATCCCCTACATATAGACATGAACACAACCCACAAGAGATTATTTTCTAGGGAGATGTCACATATGAAGAAGTATTGGGAAATATGGAAAACAATAATCATAGGGTAATGTTGCATCTGCTTCAGGGATCTAACATGAATATTGCAGTGTCACAAAGGGGAGAAACATTTTACAACAATATGGAATAGATAGAGGAAAAGAGACAAGCCGATGCTACAAGAAGAGAAGCTTTGGAGAAAAATATCATTGAAGTTGAGGAGTAGTAAAATCAAAATCAAATGCAAGATGCAGATGAATCCAAGAGAAAGGATGGGGAGGAAGATAGAAACAAGGATGAAGAATAGGCCAGGAAATTTGAATGGGCCAAAAGAGATGAAGAAGAAAGAAAAAAAGGGGAAGAAGAAGAGAAAAGCAAAGCAGAAGATGAAAAAAGAAGAAAGAAGAAGATGAAGAAGAGAAAAACATAAATGCAACTAAACTTGAAGTTGAAAATTTAAGGCAATGACAAGAAGAAGAAGACAAGAAAAAATAACTTTAACAAGCCATTATTGTTGGTTGATGTCAACAATTGTCCATGATTACCACTCCTATAAATCCTAGCACTCCTTTAGTGACACTTCCATGTGACTCTTCTTCAGTTATAACCAATGTTGATGATGTTGTAGTCTCTTTAGGAGATGAATTTTTCAATAAGTCCTAGAAGAGTGTTGTCAAGAATGGCCCAAAGAGGAAAAAGATTGGAGAAACGCCTAGTAAAGAGGGTCATAACTAGATAATTGTATGGAACAACACTAACATGGATCCTGAAAATATACAATTGAAATGGATTATTCTTTGAGTTCATTTGTAGGTGCTAATTCCATTATAGTTACATAATTAAATACTACAATAGATGACTACAAGACTCAAATTGCTCTGTTGGAGGATCAGGTACACCATTAGAAAGATCAAATGGAAGCTATGCATCTACAATAGATAGTTGATAACACTAAACAACATGAAATAAAAATTCTTGGTGGAATAAGGGATCATCAATTGAGAGTTGAGAGGATAAGATCAAAATACGAGGAAAATTTTGCCTCTCACCAACAAAAAGGAAATCATGTCAAAGAGATGGAAGGAAGAATATGTTATTTACAACTAGAAATCGATGGATGAATATTTGAATTAAAATCATTGGAATATACAGAATTGGGATCCAATGAAACCCTTAGGGAGGCTCAAAATACCTTTTTCACTTAGTTGGAAGAAGTGCAACAGTGTTGTGATGGTCTCACCAAATTGTTCGACCAATTTGAGGAAAATTTTAATGAAAGGAATAAAGTGAAGAATATGTTTGAATAATTACTTTATTGGAATAAATAGTATCTATTGGCTCTTGGTATGATTCCAAGGATTACTCAAAGGGATAAAGGTAAATTTCAAGTCTTATTAAGTTCAGGGAAGTTAGCATGTGATGATATCGAGGAAAATGTTTGAACTACAAAGAGAGCGTAATTCAAGTTATGGAACTCAACTGATGAAATCCTCGAAAAGTTGGATGTGATCTAAAATCGATCAATATACAATTTGTCATATATTTGTTTTCTTTATGGGTGGAAATATTGGATGAATTGGCTTAGATGGCCCATTTTAGAGGCAGTTCTCACTTTGCAGATTTGGGGTCCAGAACCTTCTGGGGTCTATTTGATGGATTAAATAATTTTTTTTGGGTCAAAAGTTCATCACTTGTGCCATTCCCCTTGATTCTTTTATACACTTTGAGACCTTTCCTATGGTTTAAGAATTGCCTCAAATTGATTATGTATGAGGAAGTATGCCTCTTGCAAGTTGACCTATCTAGTTGACTGCCATGGTACCGAGTGGATTCCACATCAGTTCTCATTTCTCACACATGCGGAGATAGTCATGTGTGTACTTTCAAGAAATTTCTAGAAGGCCCAAAACCCTAACCCTAAGCAGATATTGAGGCATGAAAAAACCCTAGAGCTAATCCTAAACGCATGAAAAAACCCTAGATCTAATCCTAAACGACTATCGGGCTATGTTAAATACCAAGCCATCAAGAGAAGAATGGGTTCCATTATGATGATGTTATTGTATTGTTTCATAGTTGATAAAAACAAGGGAGTGTATATAAGAGCATAACAGAGGAAGTAGGAGATCCTGTAGTAGCCATTATGGCTAGAAAGTCATAGGTAACTCCATAAAGAGTACCTTGGAATATTTCGGTGGTTTCAAATTCATAGGTAACTGTTATGGATATTCTAGTGGAATATCCACAATAGATTACAAATCAGCATGGTTGTGATGAATGAGTTAAATCAGGCTATGTCTAGTTGGCTGTAGATATTGTTGGTCACCCTATATGCTAATTAATTACAACTAACATACAGGATGCTCAATATAAATTGTCAACCTAGGGAAGTCTTTTATTTCAATGGCAATAAGCACAATCTATGCATAAACATTTCAAGTAGTTGATTAAATAAATGGAGATGAATGATCCTACCTATTTGCTCAGCCAAACTCATTTCATGACTAAAACTAATCTAACTTATTGATCCTAGGAATTCATAGTGTAATTACCTTCTTACAGAAATCAACCTAGCAGTTACTGATCTAAGAATACAAATGAATTAGATTACTTTTGCAAGAAGTTAAATCCTATAATTATCAAACTACAGTATTCAATCTCTACCGAACTGATTCATCTAGCAGCTACTGTAACTCAATCATAATCTACTTAATCCAATGAATTCAAGAAAGATACAACAACAACTAGAAATTAAACATAAGCTTGAACTCTAATTTGATTAATCTTGGAAATCCTAGAAAGCATAAATGACTGAAAGGAATTGAAGCTGAGCTTGGCTGTAACAACTAATTCTAACACATCATGCATCAAATAAACTAACCTACATATTCGATTGTCACACCACACAGTTGTAGCTATCAGGATGCAATGATAAACTACCAGGAAAGAATGCAATTACAAATTCTTTGTTGCAGCTAACAGTAATACGCCTAATGCAATTCCACACCACACAATAGGAAAGAAATTAAACTATCTACTTAACTTGGCAATCTCTGTGAGAAGGCAGGACCTAGCCTTCTAACAGAGACGCCATGAACTACCACAAATTAAGACATATAAATATGAAGAACTATGCTCTTTATATTAAAGATGGTAATCCACAGTCTTAGCTCTCTGTTACAGCCCATACAAAATGATAATCAACCAACCCAAGACTCTTAAAGCCTTCCCATATTTATACATGCAAAATACAGTTCGTGATCCACTAATTTCGCGCAGCAATGAAGATCTATGATCTTCATGCTACGGAGTTACAACTGAATTGTTACAGCCATATTGAATGATTCCGTTGGACATGAAGGATGTTGTTACTCTGGTAGTCAATGGATCAACGGATTAACCAATTAGGAGGTGTCCCGTCTATTGCAACAATGTTCTGTTTCAGCGAAGTCTTATTATAGCTTCACGTGGAAAGGTGCGTTGTCCCTTTGAATATGAGGAATTTAAATATGAAGAGTAACAGCTGGAACCACGTGTGATTCTTTCCCAAGGCATTGCAGCTGATACACCTATGATTTGATATTGACTTAATGAAATCAACACAAGTTAGCATAAATCAAAGGCTAGAATTCGTAACCATAACAATCTTCGGCATTAAATGAATGAAGAAATAAGGAATTATACCTTGTCAGGATTGTTGATTGATCTGGAAGAAAGGCATGTATATGGTTTATGAAAATAGGGTGTAACAATGAAAAATGATGAAATAGGTATGGTAAAAAAGGGGCAATTTCAGGGCCCAACATATCCCCCCAACTATCCATTTGCATGTCCTCATGCAACAACCAATTAGTTCAAATCTAAATCTGATCCTCATTCATATTATGCAAATGAATTGAAGGAATCAGCTTTGACAATTAATCATTGGAAACGCCGGTTCTTGTGTAACAATATCCCACTACCCTTAACAACTTCAACCTATATTGGAATTCAACAGATTTTCAATAGTGGTTGTTCTTATGTAACAACATCTTTTCCCTTGTATCTCAATCTCAGCATCTCCTATCTGAGTTGTATTTCCAACAATTTTTCAAGGACGTTTGTTCTTGTGTAGCAGCGTCCTGTCTCTAGATTCTTTTAGCCTATTGAGTCGATTCAATGTCCCCAAAACGATGAGACTGAGCCCAAGAATTGTTCCTCTGATTGTTTTTTTCCTGCAGATCCTTGTATCGCTAAGTCCAACACTGTAACCTTATGCCCTGCCAAATTAAATATGTCTCCACATTCCGGGCATATCATTTCTTTCCGTCCCTCATTCCCCAGAATGGAAGATAAATTTTCCACCTAATCTGTAGCCTCTACCGTTGTATTCACATACTTCTTTGCCTGCTTCCTGCATGTTTCTTTCCATCTTTCTAATTCTTCGTGAAGCATTTGCACCTCCTCTTTTAACAGCTCATTTTCAAAAAGAAGATTCTCTAATTGAGGTTCCTCCACAGCAGTTTCTTGTGTGTCAGCAGGTGATCGGGGTTTTAAAATGGGAATTACAATATTTACCACGATCGAGTGACCTGCTTCTACTGCGGTAACTGTTTTGATTCTTCTCCTCTTCGCTAGGCTGGACATCTAGCCCTTGCTCATTAGCCCCTTCTTTCTCCCTTGAAACAAGGAAAATCTTATCACTTCAGGAACAGGGGCGACTCTCTCCTCTTGATTTAAATTTCTTCTTATTTCAGGAGAGGATTCAACATTCAGAACTTCTATGCCGCTTCCTTCCACTGCTTTTGCTTGATGTTCCTCTTCTGCTATTTCAGTTTTAGCTGCTCCAGTTTTAGCCTCCTCTATATCTATCTTCTCTCCATCCTCCAATCAAACTTCTAGTGTTCCAACCCTCCCCCCAACTGAGCTTGAGGAATTCCAATCCTCATCAATTATTTTTTAAAAAAGTTCACGGGGTACCCGAACGAACCAATAATTGTTCCCAAGTCAAATTGTGGTGCGCAAGGGCCCGTAAGACTAATAGTTTAATTAGCCCATGATTTGTGAGGGAAGATAAGGGGTGTCAAGCACCTTTAGTATAATAAGCCATGTGTTGCAGAGATTTAAAAAAATAGTATGGCATATTTAACAGCCCGCGATGACGTAAATGTGATAGGAGTAAAAAATCATAAATGTAAACAACACTGTACCTCCCCTCACATGTGGTATATTTCTTCAAAAAGAGTGCAATTTGGTACCAAGTACTTGGAAGGGTCTCCAATGTTATTCCTTTTCCCCGTGGTCAAACACTTTCTCCTATTGCTAGAAAATCTTCAGTTGCAGACGGATGATGGTGCTTCCGACTAAAACAGCGCTGTCCGGTTTTGGGAAATCCCATTACCTTTTCCAGGATTGCCTCTAAAAATTCTATCCTTATACCTCGAACCTCTGAATGGGTGTAAGTCAAATTTTGAGCAAATTCAAGGGTTGTTTCTTCGTGAAAACCATTCAGACGTTGAAATTAATCTGTCCATCCATCTTTCTAAAAGATAGCAAAAACTTCTATGTTCTTATACATAGATTCTATTGTTAGGGGCTCATATCTTACAAGGATTCCCATACTGCTGAGCTTGTGCGAAATATTCTAGCGAGTGCACCAGTTACAGTTTCAAATGTCGAGCTGACTACATGCAAACACGGGTAATGGATTGTCGAAGTTTGAATTGAGCATTTTTTGAAAGGTGGCACAGTTAGTTTTGGAATAAAATCCGTGGCAAATTTATCGCACAAGTCGGGTAGAATGACGGTCATCATCATAAGTACGAGTAACAGCTTAAACATGGTTTTGGTTCAGTTGATTGGCTATGGATAGATGACAGGGATAAATGACAAATATAACCATTATTGTTTGTGACGTCAATATGCCTAATCATTATTATAGTTAGAACCCGTACCTTCAAGATTAATGCTCAAGCTGTCATTCTGCCATAGCATTATATTTCACAATCGCATCGCTGGTAAAATACGCATGTGCCTCCATGAGTTGGCTATCGTTGATTGGACAGTTGATGTCAAATAAGAGTGCACAGTGATTGTAGAGAAAGATTAACATGAGCTGGAGAAGATAAGTCATAGTTTCAGGAACTAGCAGAGTCCGACGAAATATGGCGGAGTCACCGTTGCGGAAATTGGCAAAATAGGCAAAAATAGCTGAGTCGCAACTGCTGGCAAAAAGTGAAATGAATGAAAATGGCAGAGTCACAGCTATGAACTTTGGAAGAATGGATGGAAAATAGCAAAGTCACAGATGCGAAAATAGGCAGAATGGATGGAAAATAGTAGAGTCACAGATACGAAAAATAGGCAGAATGGGCTAAAATAGCGGAGTCACAGCTGGTGGAAAAAGGCGAAATGGATGGAAAATAGTGGAGTCACAGCTCCGAACTTTGGCAGAATGGACGAAAAATAGCAGAGTCACAGCTATGAAAATAGGAAGAATGGATGGAAAATAGCAGAGTCACAGTTGCGAAAAATAGGCAGAATGGGCAAAAATAGCGAAGTCGCAGTTGCTGGAAAAAGGCGAAATGGATGGAAAATATCGGAGTCACAGCTGCGAAAATAGGTAGAATGGGAAAATTTTTAGCTGGCTGCTGAAAGTCGACGAATCATCCACCTTCTTCAAGAGGATTATTTGATCAACGAAACAAGATAAGGTGCTTGCAATCGTCTGGACCAGTCACGACTGCTGCTCCTCAAATCAATTCCTGCACACAGTTCTTCAAAACAAACCCGATCAAGGATAAAAGAAAAATAAATAAAATAACAGAAAGAAAACAAATTATCTATGTACAAATTATGTGTGGAAATTGCAGTTTTAAAAATTCACAAGGGTTGAGAAAGATTCCTTCCCTGGCATTAGCTGATAATCTGGATCAGCTGCAACATGTGAAATGAAGGCATTCTTTGAGATTGGTTTGTGATACAGTCACAGCTAATGACCATTTGCAAATAATGGTGTCTTGTTTTCATCAATGGTGATCAACCGAACTGTTCCATTATCAAATACTCGATCTATATGATAAGGTCCCAACCAATGAGTACGCATTTTTCGTTTGAAATCCCTTTTAAACCATGAATCATATAACGGAGCCTAGTCTCCTACTCGAAATACTTTCTTCTTTATAAATCTATCATGCCATTTAGAGCAATGTTGTTGGATTAAAGTTGTATGATGCACTGCGACTGTGCGCTTCTCATCCAATTCATTAAGATGATTCAGTCAGTTCCTCTGTGCTTATGATAAATCAAGGTTTGCTTCTACAGCTGTCTTCAAAGTTCTGATTTCAAATTCAATTGGGAAAACAACATTTTTTCCATACACTAATTCATATGGGGAAAAACCAGTGGTGTTGCGCCATGTACTGCAATAGGCCCATAGTGCCTCTGGAAGTCTCTCAGCCTGCTATGAATAAAATAAACATCATCTTTATCATCATCAAATATATTATTCTTATTTATTATTCAATATGAGAGTCAGATTCGACTATTAACCTAGTGAACGGATTCGTTCACCGCATTTGGTATCAGAGCTAGGCTTGTAGCCACCAATCTAGGACCTTGTCCAAAACCAGGCCCGTGGCCCAAAGAAGTAAAAAAGAAAAAAAAAGAGAAAGAAAGAAAAAAGAAAAAGTAAAAGAAAACAAAAAGAAGAAAAGAAAGACAAGTAAAAAACAAGAAAATAGAATATAGAAATAAATAAAAAAGAAGTGAGAAGAAGTGAAAAGGAAAAAAAAAAGAAAAAGTAAAAGTAAAGTTTAGAAGTGAGTAGAAGTAAAAAGTAAAAGTAAGAAGTGAAACCGCACATGGTTTCAAGTTGCACATGGTTTTGTGAGAAGTGGGTTTGGTTTTATTCCCTGAGAACAAACCAAAAGTGAGATTTGAACTTGGGTGGGGAAGGTAACAATCATTGTTCCCAACCACCTAATCTACACACAATCCACAAAGAAATTAATCTAAAGCAAAAGGTTAACCAATGGGGAGATTAATTAATATTGGTCCATAATTGTAAAATATTACAATTGTTTGGGAAATATATAATATTAAAATAATATTATTATTACATTTAAATAATAATAATTATTATAAGGGCAAAACAATTATTGTTAAAAAAATAAAATAAAATTTGAAGATCGGTTATCACCAAAGAAATCAAAGGAAATAATTCCACCGTCGAAGAAGACAAACACCATGGAAGCCGATTTGCGAGAGAAATTAGAAGCCAAGTTAAAGCGTTATAAAAAAGACGATAAAGATGATGTTTATTTTATTCATAGCACAGCCCAATCTTTATGATGGCTTTTCACTGTTTTTGTCAAAATAGCCTCGATGACCTTATTTGTACTCTCCACTTGGCCATTGGACCATGGATGATATGGCGAGGTTATTTTTTGCTGAATGTGAAACTTTTGTAACGGGGCTTCCAATTTGTGAGACACGAACTGTGGTCCACCATCTGTAACGATTTCTTTAGGTACTCCAAACTGAGTAAAAATTTCTTCATATAGGAAATCAATTACAGCCTGATCATTAGCTTTGACCAAGGCTATAGCTTCCACCCATTTGGTCATGTAATCTGTGAAAACCAAGATGTGAGCTTTCTATTTTGAGGGAGGGTTGATAGGCCCTACGAAATCCAGAGCCCATATGTCAAACGGTTCAACCACGAGCTGTGGCTGAAGAGGCATTTCATCCAATCTGTTGGGCTGGCCCATCCTCTGGAAGCTATCACATGCCTGAACATACTTCTTCTCATCCCTGAACAATGTAGGCAGAAATAACCCATCCTTAAGACTGTATGACCTGTCCTTTTTTCAGCAAAGTATCCTAATTTCGTTTTTTTGTGAAATCAAATATTAAACCTTTATATTGTTTAATATTTTTTATTGAAAAAAATATATATATATATATATATATAGTTATAAAATATTAATAATAATATTATTAATTAATTAATTAATTATTATTATTATTTTAAAAAAAATAATAATTATTATTATTATTTTATAATTATTATTTTTGGAAAAAAAAAAAAAGAGAGAGATCAATTATCATTGAAGGAAGCCAAGGACCAGTTGTCATCGTCAGAAAGACAAAGAAAAGACAATGAAGAATTACGAGACATTAATAGACAATCAGAAATAAAGATTGAACTACATAAGATAGAAGAACGGTTCAATGAACAAATAATGTCCAACCAGAAAAATCACATAGAAAAATTATGTGCGCAAATCAAGGAATTAAAAGATGAAAGTGATTTCAATCAGAGATTGAAAAATCAATATATAAAGAAGGAAATAAATAATTACGAAGAAGAAATAATACGCTTGAACAAAATCGTTAGCGACAAAGATGAAGAACTAATGCAGTTACGACAAAAATTAGAAAGTCAAGAATCAGAGGTCGGCCAGTGTCGACAACAGATAAAAGTTCTTCAACAACAAAATGACGACTCTAAAAAGACACATAAGTCAGAGATCGCGAAGAGTAATAAAGCATTATCTAACAATGCTGAAGAAATTTTTAGACTAAGAAATCATAACAAGATACTAGTCACAAAAATTAAGAAGTTGAAAAATAGTCGGAAGATAGAACAATCTTTGGACGACATTGAAGGAAAACTTCTAGACAAATAGGAAGAAAATAGTTGTATCAGAAGTCATAATGAAGATCTTAAGGAACAACTTAAGACATCTGAAGCTGACAGAAAATCGCAAGTCGAATTGATTAAGAAGTTTCAAAATGATAATAGGCAGTTAGAAAACAAGTTGAAAAAAATACAGAACAAAAACTTAAATCCTCAAGAGACGAAAATACAACTTCCAACTCAAATCAATGCTCTAAAGGTGACATCCGAAAACGAAAATGACATCGTGAAAGTTCCTTATCGACACCCCAACCATAAAAATCGATATTTGAAAAAGTGGGAAATGTCGAAAGATAATGGTACTAATGTGATCAAATTTCTTGACGGCATATCAGTAGGAAATCCCATCAATCCACAACAAATCAATTTGGGATGGATTGATCTGTCGATGTATCAGAAGTTATGCTCTACACTTAGCAGTTCGTATCGACATGTTTCATCAGCCATGGCATCGCAAAGAACAATGCAACAAAATTATAAGGCTTTGAGGACAAAGCCTTTCTAAGAGAGAGGCAATGCTATGAATAAAATAAACATCATCTTTATCATCATCAATTATATATTATTATCAAATGGAGTTATTTTCCATTGGAGGATTATTCGCTTGAATAATCATTGAGTATATCCGGACACGGATATAGCATATCCTCCACAAGGCTCATCATGGCAAGCTTTTAGGATACTGAAGATTTCATCTTCTTTTACACATCTTCTGATTTCTAAGTCAAGACCTATGTAGAAAAGATGTCCATTGATCCAGCAACACCTAGCCCTCTGTTGTATGATCTTTCTTTTTCCTCTCTTCGACATATGTGCTAGAAGCTTACCTGCTTCCAAAAAGTTAGCAATATCTGCATACCATGGGGAATGAGCTGATACTGCAAATAAATGTTCATCGGAGAAGGAATCTTCGACTAGTAAATTGTCATCTCTGTTCGTAAGTCAATAATTGTGATGTCAAATTCCTATAACAGTAGAAACCATCTAGTTACTCTAGCATTCGTGATTGGTTTATTAATTAAATACTTGATGGTTGAATGATCAGTGTGCAAAAAAGTGGAATATCCAGTAATGTAGCGTCTAAATTTGTTGATGGCATAAACTATGGCAAGGAATTCTTTCTCGGTGATAGTATAGTTTAGTTCAACAGGGGATAAGTTCTTACTAATGTAATAAATTGCATATGGGGCATTACCTTCTTGCTGTCCTAAAACTGATCCAATGGCAGTGTCTGAAGCATCTGAAGAAATATGAAAAGGCAGAGCCCAGTTGGGCCCTCGTAAGATGGGTGTTGTAGACAACCTTTTCTTAAGTTCAGTAAACGTTGTTTGGCATGCATCATTCCAAACAAACTGTGCATCCTTCATCAACAAGGTGAACAAAGGAGAGGATAGTTTGGAAATTTTTTCTATGAATCCTCTGTAATAGCCAGCATGCCCTAAGAATCTACGTACATCCTTTTGTGTTCCAAGAGTTGGTATATTTTCAATTACCTTGATTTTGGATGGGTCTACCTGGATACCATCAGAAGAGATGAAGTGCCCCAGAACTATGCCCTCGCTCATCATCATATGGCACTTTTCAATGCTTAAAGATAGTTGGCTTTGTTCACAGTGTTTCAAAACCTTTTCTAAATTTTTCAATGCTTCTTCGTAACTACTACCATATGGAGCGAAGTCATCCATAAAAATTTCCATGCAGTCATTTACCATCTCTGAAAAGATTCCAATCATTGCTCTTTGAAAGGTGGCTGGTGTTGAGGTGTATTTACTATCTTAAAGAATCACCAAAAAATTTAATTATCGACCAGGGTTGGTAATCTTAGAGTTGTGGCACAATATATGCTGAGGTAGAATGGAACCTAAGTTTCGGCTTGTCAGACCTTAGAAATGTTTAATAAAGAAAAGATCGAAAGATCTTTCAAAATGAAAAACTGAGTAAAACTTCAGAAAAACAACAAAGGAACTAACTAAACCAATAGATCAAAATAGTATAAAACTATACTACTCTACTCTATGATTAAACAATGGAAAAAGAACAAATACTGATTAAAAAGAAAACTACCTGTTATGAAAATGGAAATTACTTGACTTAAGACAAAAACTACAAACTACTTAATGAATTCAATAACTACTTATGCATTCAGTTAATACTTCAAAACTACACTAAGCATCTAATTCCATTCTCCTTGATGTTGTATGTCAAATGTTATAGGAACTGGAGTGAATGAATCGTAATGACTTTCAAATGTAACATCAAAACAAAATGGAAGTAAATCTAACCTAATTTCGACAAAGAGATGTAAACTACAAAGATACCAATTACAATTAACTTTAAACATTATGACCTATCTTCTATCCATAAGCAAAATGGTATGAAACTAATGAAATCTAGAAGCAAGTAGAAAAATTAATAAAGATATGTATCTAAACTGAATTTGATTTGGAAGCAAGTAGAAAACTTGATAAAGATATTTATTTCTAAACCAAAATCTATTTCATGAACATCTTCATTAATTGTAAGGATGGAAAAACTGATCCTATGCTTAACAAAGAAACTATCGAAATTCAGGTAATCTTGGAGAATGAAATTATTAACTCTAATTCGAAATAAACCTTAAGAACATATAGTAAACTATACTAAGAATGAAACTGATAAATTCTAAAACAGTAATATATTGGCAAATCAAATATGAGAGACATAACTCGAAAAACAGTTAAAACAAAGTTAAGGAAGATGAGATGGAAACTAAGAATGATGACAAAACTTAATTAAAACTTTTATGGAATATAAAGCAAGGTCCTAATTATAGTTAAAAATGCCAATTAAAAGCAAGAAAGATTATAGTTAAAAAGCCTAGGAAATTGAGTTCTAAACAAGCATAAAAACAATGCAGAAAAGATGAAGGTCCGGATGACGATCCAGATGACTGTCCAAATGACAGTCCGGATGGAGAAAAATGATTTAAACTAGGAAAGAAGCAGTTTGAATGATCTTAACTACCAGTTGGCTGATGCATATGATCCTATGGTGCAAGGGAAGAAATGAATGTAGTATTTAGAAGTTGAGATAGCAAAAAGTAATCTATTCTAATCATTAAAGAAATAAACTATTTCTATGGATTAATCAAACAAAACTGAGACATGAATAAAACTAACCTATAGCTACAAGAAAGAAACTAACATAACTAATTATAATTAAAAACCCGAAATGACAACTAACTAAACTCTATCTAATTGCAAAAGATTGAAAGCAAACTATCTAATTGGAAAAGACTGAAAGCAAACTATAAATACTATGTTTGGTCGACCATTATCAATTCTGGAAAAGTAAATTAAGTTAGCAGCAAGATACAAATTACATAAAAATAAAGAGATGGCATATACAGGAAAACAAAATTAATTACATACACTGGAAAATGAACTAGCTATTTGCAGAAAAAAAATACAGAAAAAACATAAATAAAACCTTCGGTTGATGAGGGGCCCTTCCCAGCAATTAGAGATGGAAACTAAGTCAACTTAATCACCAACAATAGAGCATCGACAGTAAAATGTAGGAGCTTCCATTAACTGAGAAAATTACACAGTGTTTGCAGCTTAAAAAGACTAACAATTTCCTAAAACTCTAGAGACTCAGAGACTAACTCATCTCAGTCACGAATATGTCTATATATACAATTTTACAATGGGGAGAGCAATTCGACCCTTTAGTGGTCAACTGCTCTAATAATAGGCAGTATTATGGCCAGAAACGACTCTGCTTAACAAATCTCGACAGCTCATGTCCACTCAACGTCCCCATAATACTCTACGACAATGCAGAGGCCGCCTGCTTGCTTTCATGGCGTCGATCCTACTTGATGCGAACAACTGCGTGTTGGTTCCCTTCAACCGTGGGCAGAAGCATGTGCTGGCAAGCCAAGCGTGGAAGGATGGAGCTACTGGAGCGTCGACGTGGGCATGAGCGTGTGCCGGTGAGCTGAGCAAACGGAGAAGAAAATATTCTATAGTGTTGACGTGAGGAAATGGTGTGTTATCAAGCTCGGTAGGAAGGGAGGTGAATCTTCTAGAATGGGGGCTCACCAACCATAACCACCACGTTGCTAATAGAACCCACATTTCCGTTTCTGTCTTTAATGGCCAGGAATATGCGAACCGACGATTCCGCGGGCTAAACGAAGGGCTGAACAGTGGGTTGGATGCGGTTAATCGTTTGCAATGTGAACACGAGTCTGAATGATGGTCTGTTTGAAGTCCATAATGTGTAAGCCAAGATCTATTTTCCAAGCAAGTTGAAAAACATTGAATTAATATTAATAAACTAAGAAAATGATGATGTTTAGCCAAGATTTGCGTGATACGTAAATATGATCATACCTGGGTCTGATTAATGATTTGAATGGAAATAAGAGTGATTTATTATATCAGAATAGTGAAAATAATGCCACTCAGAGTATATTTGATGATAAAAAATGGTGACAAAATGGACACCAACAGCTGGTGCATTGCACAACCCAAAAGGAAGTACCCTATATGCAAAAGTGCCCTAGGGACAGGTGAAAGTGGTTTTGTCTTGGTCTTCTGGAGCAATCTGGATTTGGTTATAGCCACTAAAGCCATCCAGAAAGGAAAAATACTTCTTCCCATACAAGGTATCAAGGACCTGATCAATAAAAGGTAGGAGAAAGTGGTCTTTCTGCGTTGCTTTGTTCAATTCTTTGTAATCCACGCAGACCCTCCATTTCCCTTTTTTTTGCACAATCACGAGTGGAGAAACCCACTCACTGTCTGAAATTGGGTATACAAAACCTGCTTCCAAATTTTTTTGGATTTCCTCTTTCACTACGTCCCTTAGGTTCGGGTTCATCATTTGTTGTGGTTGGCACACTAGCCTGGAGTCGCTCTTAATGTAAATGTGATGGGTACACAGATTAGAAGGAATACCCTTCATGTCTGTGTACTCCCAAGTGAAAGATCCTTTATGTTGTTTTAGCAGAGTGATCAGTTGTTCCAGCTCATTGGGTGCAAGGTTTGGGTTCAATGTTTTCCCTAGCTCAATTTCTACTAGGACACTTTTTGAATTTTTGAGTACTGGAATTATACTAGCATCACTGACTAGAGTTTCTTCCATAAGATTTTCTTGTACCTGCTCATCTAATGTACTGTCCAGAATCTGGTAAACATGTTTATTGACCGACATGGGCTCACTGATGAAACTGTTAATGGAATCATCATTTGTTTCATCCTTAAAAGTTAAGGATCTCCCTATCGTTAATAATGGTTGATTGCCTTCCTCCTCCTCCAAATCCACCCAAAGTGGAGTTTCAGCTTTTGTGCTTGGTTGGGCTAGAGGGTATAAATTTAGGCTTTTGATTTCAGTTCCATTTGAGATAGTCATGGATCCTGACCGACAGCTGATACATGCATCTTCTATGGCTAACCAAGGTCTTCATAGGATCAGTGGGTGTCCCCCCAGCTGAGACTTCGGCTATAACACCAAGAAGTCCGCAGGGTACTCCCATGAGTCAACAGAGATTACTAGGTCGTCCAGGATTCCCTCAGGTTTGATTGTTGATCCGTTAGCAAGTTCTAAAATGGTAGGGGTTGGCCGAAGATTAGTGAGTCCAAGTTTCTTCATAGTCTCTATGGTCATGACATTGATAGTCGTGCCTAAGTCTACTAAGACGTTGGGGATTTGTGTGTTTCCTATGTGAACTGTAACAATAGGATTTCTAGAGCCATCGTATTTTGCCACAGGAGTCTTCCCCATTATTAATTCGGAAAGATTTACCAATACATGGACAGTGGGAGGATCCTTGGGATTTCTTCCTGGTTTCTTGACACATAAATCTCTAACAGTCTTGGCATAAATGGGCATTTCATGGAGGGCTTGTAACAGTGGAATCTTGACATACAAATTCTTCAATTCTCCTAGGAGATTGAATCGAGGTTGTTCCATTGTTTTCTGCAGGGCTAATCGTTCAGTATATCAGGGTTCTCTTATCGATTGTGTAGGTTTTGCTTCATCATGCATTACTTCCTGAGTTTCAGCTACTGTTTCAGTAGGAATGTCAGCATCCTCAATGATGGGGATTGCTGAGTTAACCATATTCTCAAAGTGCTGATTCACTCCAGTTTCAGTCACTAAGGATGGGACATCCTCAGTGATAATGCATTCCACTGCCCTCCCTAATTGTAATTGTATGTCATTGTAGGGAATTTGGGAGATGGAATACGCAGGAATGTTGGCAATCTCAAACCGATGAACTGCTTTATTATTTGGGTTTGGGTGAGGTTGTGTAGGTAGTTGTGGTCGAAGTGGTGTATTCATAGGTGTAGCATTGTCTTGGAATTGCAGTTGTGGCTGCTAATATTGTTGGTGAGGATACTGTTGATATTGAGTCTAGTGATGAGGAAAGTTATTTCCTTGGTAATAATTTCTCTAGTTGGAATTCCAGGGAGCTTGATGGTTCGATTGTTGTGACCATGGTGTCCAAGAGTTAGGATTTTGCATTGGGTTATGAGATGGATGCCACTAGTTATTAGAATATTGTGAAGGGAATTGTGTATATATATTATTCATTCCATTCATATTATTCAAGAAAAATGATGGGTCTTTGATTCATACCTTGATTTTGAGGCTGCCAAGGTTTCTTCTGTGCAATAAAGTAAGCTTGTTCCACATCTGAAGTGGATTCCTGCAGGACTACTTTGACCTTGGGTAATGAAGGATATTCCTTGGTATCATGCTCCAATTCACATATCCTACATATCTCTGCCTTGTTCAATGGGCATTCTTTCAGTGGGTGCTTTTTCCTACATTTAGGATAGAATACATCGAGTGTAAGATATTCTACTGCTTGCCTCTGTTTTTCTTTCAAAACATCTAACTCTGAGGAAATGGAGCTCATCATATCCGTTTTAAAATTCTCCAGTAAGTTTCCTATTTCTGCTCGAGTAGCTCCTCCACTAGCTAACTTCTGTTTCCTAGTGAATACATCCTGATCTCGATCCTTGTCGTGTTTGTTAATTCTAGAGGATCCCCTTGACTACCTTTGGCATAATTCAATGATCTTCTAAAATGTTCCTTCAAGAGATCCCCTTTTCCTAACAAATTCAACATATCAAGGCAATCTTCTCTAATTCCTCGTAGCAAGATAATCTTGAGTACATATTTTTCAATCGCAGTGTGGCTAGACCTTTGTAAATTGTACAACAATCTTTCCACAAAATATTCCAAGCTCTCTTCTTCCTTTTGAACCATTTTAAACAACTCTTCCTTTCTATCTCTGGTTCTACAATATTCTTGATATTTAGAAAGAAAGGTTTGTTTCATTTGATCCCAAGTAGTAATGGTTTCACAACCTAGAATCATGAATCAGTGCAGAGCATTTCCTTTCAAGGTGGTTGGGAATAGTTTCAACTTCTGAGCAATGGAGGTATAGTCATAACTGCAACAGAGGATGTCGAACTCAAAAAGAAATTCATCAGGATCTTCAGAGGACTTACCATGGAAATTTAGGAGAACTGATGGTGAAATATTTTTCATGGGAGCTGCCCCAGGTGTCTTGAGGATAGGGAATTCAAGTGTGTCCATAGTGTCACCAGGATAATTATCTTCCACTTCCTCTTCACGATTGTCCTGGTGTTCATTTTCCCCTTCATGTTCTCTATTATCCATGTTGGTCCAAAATTCAATGGCTTTCTTTATTCTTTCTTCCTCTGCTTTTGCTTCTTCGGCTTTCCTCCTTTCTTCTTCTCACCTTCTTTCTTCCTCTGCTTCTCAGCGAGTTTCCAACCACACTTCTTTAGTAAATTTGGTCTCGTTAATATGATAAATCTCCTCTCTATCTGGTGCACCCATAGCGCTTCCCTTGTCTTCAGGACGTTTCTTCTTTGCAATGAGAGTAGAGGGTCCCGTTGCATTCTCCACAGTTGATGCTGAATTCTCAAGATTGGCAAGAACATAATTTCCTCTTCCTATAGACATCCATAGTGGTCTTGTAGAAGAATCAGCTTTAGCAATTAAATCGTCGATAAATATTTGTCTTTCCAGACCTGTGTTACGACCTCGACCTCTTCCACCTGAAATGTTAGTATTCAAAGGGGGTTCCCAATTTGTTTTTCTTGTATTCATACATGTTGTAAGTAATCAAACCAAAAAATGAAATCAATAAACCAACCACTAACTATGTCTATCAATTACCATCCCCAACAACGATGCCAAAATGTTGGTCACCCTATATGCTAATTAATTACAACTAACACACAGGATGCTCAATATAAATTGTCAACCCATGGAAGTCTTTTATTTCAATGGCAATAAGCACAATCTATGCATAAACATTTAAAGTAGATGATTAAATAAATGGAGATGAATGATCCTACCTATCTGCTCAACCAAACTCATTTCATGACTAAAACTAATCTAACTTATCGATCCTAGGAATTCAAAGTGTAATTACCTTCCTATAGAAATCAACCAAGTAGTTACTGATCTAAGAATAAAAATGAACTAGATTACTTTTGCAAGAAGTTAAATCCTATTATTATCAAACTACAGTATTCAATCTCTACAGAACTAATTCATCTAGCAGCTACTGTAACTCAATCATAATACACTTAATCTAATGTGTTGTTCAGGATTTCTACCTTATAGTGAGGAGATGGACACTACCAACTGGGCAGGGTTGACAGGTAAACACATTAATTGTATTGAATTTAGTTACTACAAAAGAAAGAGATCGAGATTGAACAAAGTACCTCTTATCGACGGCTAGTCCTAGCTTTCACTTGGTCTTTTGCTTGATCTCCCACTTGATCTTCTGCTTGACGAACCTGCAACACAAAAGATACCTTCCTCAACGTATCTTGGATATAATAAATATGATGAAAGAACAAACAACTTGATCATCAAATATAACAAGATATTAATCCAAATGAATTTACAATCTAGTATACATTCGATTTGGGAAAGGAAGGGTGTTTCGACCTTTTTATTGTCAAAGAAACATGAATCAGTGCAATATACCTGATGTGTAGAGATGCTTCTGCAACCGGATCCTAGGCTCCTGCTCTTCACTCTGACTTGGGAATTCCTCCAGGGTAACAGTACTCAAAGCATTCTTTCTAAGTCTTCTAACTAGTCTTTCTAAGTAGTCCTCTCATGGATCCTCCTTATACTTATGGGACAAGGTAGGCAGTTTAGATTGAGAGGTGGTTGAATTGGGAGGTTAGGGAAGTTGCAGAACCAACTTCAACTAATCCCAATCCATCAAATTAATATATTTTTTGATTTCATCTTAAGATGTACGCGGATTTCATACAATAAGAGTAGCATATAGAGAGCAAATTTTGTGCTATGCAACAAGCATTTACAACATTTTGGGAGATGTACGCTGGTTGTACTTGAGAAAAGTAGAGTATTTTCTCAAGGTGTACACTAGTCTGCTATACAAAGAGGGGCGTACATGAGGTAAAATTAGGAGAAACTGCAATATTTTCAGCTGAAGAGTGTACTTCTAGCATCAAGTCATCCAGGTCAATCCAGGTCTTCAATCCTTAGTGTCCTTTTGTGTGATCAACAGGGAAATGTGATCACGGACGGAGAAGTGCACATTTGACCTATAACAGATGCCCCCTAATGTGTGAGGTTAGAGGGAAACGATGGCCGAAATACATTATAATTCCAAGTCAAAGAAGGAGAAAGAAACCATAGAAACAAGTCACAAAAACACATGAAACAACGACTAAGGTCTGCGAGCAAATTACAATCTTGACATCATATAGATGTGTAGCATAATACAACATGATCTCCGATACATAACTAGGATATGTATATATAGAGCATGGCCACTGAAATACAAGCGTGGATCCATGTCAAAATGAGAGATCATAGCCATAACAACAAACTGGATCTATGTCTCATGAAGAGCCAAAATGAGTGAGGGTCAGTCTTGCGCAGCTTGGGAGAAACATAAATATGGTGATGCTATTAGAGTCCCAAGGTCTTCATCCAAACAACCCAAGGTACAGACCCTGTCCATGCGAATAAATGAGCTAAAGTCGAACATGGGGGGTATCGTCTGATGTATACCGTTAACAAACGTGAGGGCTTCCATCGATAATGATAATAGGGCCCAAGGTACCAAGTACGATCCAACAAGTGTGAATAAGAGGACTTGAAGTCAAACACTTGAGGAACTTGTCGAATAAGAGACATTGATGTATTCCCATTATTCAACAATGAGGGAAATTGCCACTAATGACTGCAATCCCCAAGGTACTAATCGAAACTCTAAACTTCATTCCCAGAGGAAAATGAGATGATGTCGATGGGAATAAGTTCGCTAAAAGAGAGGCCTGAATGCATCCTCCATAATCCAACACGAGGAACAATCATAGGTATGAGATGATGTGGAGTAGGATGAGTAACAAGATGAAACAAATTGACACCAAGATGGCCAACACATGAAGTCAAGGTAAACTACAAAATGGCCAACACAGGCTGTATCCTTGAACAGTGAGCACGACACAAAGTGACTTAGGCAGTTTTCAACATGAAGGGGAAAATGATATAAGTCTGCGATGTAGGAGACATAACATACCCTCCATATGGTTGGAAGAATAACCAACCGAGGGGGTTGAAAACTCGGAGATCAGGTTCACCCTAAGGCCAAAAACTAAAACCCAACTGATATGAAAGACTCAAATAGGTGCTATGTTCAAGGATATGACTGACTGAAACTGCCTTTGAAACTGAAAAAGATGTGATATTCCCTTCTTATCCCTTATTCTTTTTGGTAAAAGAGTGTCCTTCTTGTTGTTTTAATGAGTCCAAGAAAGATAGAAAAATCAACAAGTCCAACCATGTAATAAGTTTAACGAGCCCATGGGAGGAAGACTCAAAACCTTCTTCATTTTTTACAAAGTTCGAAGAAGAGATAGACGAATACTCTATAATACTGATCTCTATATTTTAATATCGAGTCGAGATCTATTCTTGCTCACCGGTGTTTTCAATTTTAAGGAATTTGAAAAACTTAAACAATAACTCCATACACCTACTCGTGGATTTTAATATTGAGCCCAAGTAGGTTAATGCTCCCCGATGTTTTCCTGTTTATAGAGTCTGAAAAACTTAAACAATCCTCTATATACCATCTCGTGGATTTCACATCGAGCCCGAGTAGGTGAGTACTCGCTTGGTGTTTTCATATTTCGAGAGCCTGAAAACCCTAAGGAAGGTTCCAAAAGTCCTTTTTCGTATAGTTAGTCCCCTCCCCTGAAAAAGTATAAAACAATGAGAGGAGAACTCTTCTAGCCACGCATGACTAGAGTATTCCTTTTTCGTAAGTAATCCATAGAAGTCCGAAAAAGGGTTAAACTTATACTTAAGCGGATGGACCTTCAATTCGTTTAATGAGCTTGAAAATACCAATTTTGCTCGGAAATCTTGTTTAGTTTTTCAAATAGTCAAAACAAGAGCTTAAAACGACTTAAAAGACAACTACTAGGATCATATGTTCATGACCTGCCAAAAATATGATCTCAATAATCAAGTTAGTAAGTGATGACAAATTTTCTCCATGACATAATAAATGATCAATACAATGTCTATACTGGTCCATCAATAAAGAAACTAAATCATACTGGTTCGATGCTTTGAGAATCTAGTGAAAATTTGAGATATCTAGGGTAGAATTACTTCACCAAAACTTGTATGTATTAGTGATTAAATAGGACCCTTTAAGAATAATCTGAAACTATATACTTTTGCAAAAAGTGGGTAAAAATTAAAGTCACTTTTATATAACTAGTTTCAAATTAGAAAATCAAATATCACAATTGAAAATTCTAGGGCAAGAATTGGAGCAAACCCTTGATCTTCTTCCACTCGCTGCAATCAAATCGGAGTATCAATCGACCTTATGCTTCCACCAAGTAAGTTCATTCCTCCCAAACTTGCATTTTCATGTATTTTTTGTCAATTCTATGGTCAAAAATCATTGTTAGGCAATGCTCACATCGTGCTCTACATGTACGCTGCTGTGCATGAGGAAGAGCAACATTCAAAACGTGCCTGTGTAGTGTAAAGAGCAGCGTACACCCCTGAAAGTAGGCTAAAAGTTGGAAAAAGACTGAAAATTGACTATTGTTTGGCAGGATGGTGTTGGTATGGCGAGAAAGAGAGCATGGGGACATGTATCGAGAAGCATTACACGATCCAATGAACCTTCATACACTTAAAAGGTGTGGATTACTGAAATTCTACAGAACGGTCAACTTGCGGGCACAAATCCGCTTGCTTGAAAGAGTTGTCCAATACTGGGATGCAAATGCCATGGTGTTTGATATCCGAGGTGAGATACTGGAGCTCACCATAGATGACGTTTACTTTATCATGGGTCTCTCTCGTAGAGGAGAGTTGGTGAATCTAAAAGGGTCTTCTCGCAATGTGGGTGCCTTGTCGGTGCAAGAATATGTCAATGCTTACTGCCAACCAGGAAGTGAGAAATGTGGTAGTCAAGTTCTCATCTCGACTGTTACAAGATTCCCTCTTCGAGTTATTCTGAGTGTTCTCAACCGAATGGGGGGAAGTGCTTCTCAACATCTTGCCTCGAGGCACTATATGCATATAGGTGTTGAATTCTTGCATGGGCATGTTTATGACTGGTGTTTGAGTCTTTTGGCGAACATGAAGCTTCAACTCTCGGGGTGTAAGACTGGGAGAATGAAGAATTCCGGGTATGGTAGCATACTTTGCACCTTCTTCTTTGAGAAGGTGCCTGCTATTAGTTTGGGCATGGCAATTCCCCCTATCAACCCTCGTGAGCCAATGCTAGCCCGTTGGGGTGAGATCTTTCTCCGCCATGGTGGTGGCGAGAGAAACCTTTGTTACTAAGAGGATGACTTCTGGGGTTGGTGGGAACGACAAGCACCAGCTCTTGAGTAGTTTCCGTATGCAGGCCTAGACTTCTGCCATGATCCTGAGCTGATATTTCCTCCAGGAGCGGCCTGGGGAGATATAGGTATGTTTATGTTTTTGAAAAATTATTTAATTTTTTCATTTTTATGTATATATGATTTTTATGATGAGTTTGAAAAAATGAAACAAAGTGTCAAATGCAGATGTTGGACCAGTACGCCCTGAGGGACACCCATATACTTTTGTGAGACCAGTAGAAGTGGGTGCAGTTGATGCCACACTGGGGACCATAGAGAGGAATATGAGTCGGTTGACTCATGACATTCCTACATATCATATTGAGCAGATGCCAGTTGATATGCAGGAAGATGTGGTTGGTGTGCCCCCATCCTGGTTTAGGTTACTGCAGAAAGTAGCTAGGTTGGTCATATGCTACTGAGAGGTAGCAGAGGTAGATGAGGCCCCCACCTTCTCCATAGGAGAAGGATATTCTATGTATATTTTTTGAGGCCATCGAGCCCAATTTTGTATCTTATGACATGAATCTGTGACAGACTTAGGATCCAAACTCATACTATTTTTTGATACAGTATCGGTTATATTTACATGTGTGTTATTGTGTTTTATGCATGAATTACTTATGTGTGTGAATGATGCAAATGCCAATCTAGAACATAATTTGCAAATGAATGAGCTAATGCATTCAAATTCCTTGGGATATGTTAATATGTGATATAATTAAACAGTCTCTCAAGTAACTTAACGCGCATGAACTAACGTAGCAAAGTAGGATCTCTAACCTAATAAACACCCAGTAACTGAAAAACAACTAACTGTGAGTCAAGCCGTACCTCCAAATGTGAAATGCCATGAAACAAAGCATCTCGAAGTAGTTCTATGACTGCACTGTATTTAGCCACATTGTTCATTGTGGGACCTAAACAAGCCCCTCCCGAAGACACCAGTTGACCAGTTGGTGAGTAAATAACCCAAGCAGCCGAGGCCAACTGACGGGTGTGGGTGGCGGCTAGCGCCATCAACAAACCCTATAAAGTGTTTAGTCGACATATGAAACACAAAGCAATAAATGCATAAGACGTAACTACAACTGTAAACAAAGATAACTATACAAAATGTACAGCTAGAAATACATGAAAAAGCACAGGTGCCTAAGCGTAGTACTTCTTCAAGTAGGATCAATGCCTAGGATCTCATCATGAGACCAGGAAAAAATGTCACGGAAATCGTTAAAAAGATTGGTATACAGAATGATCTCATCAAGATAACAGTCTGCTCAAATACAAATGTTTTCCGTAACTCTAGGTTTAGTGGAAATGTTGATCGGGATGGTTCTCGCTATACTCATCCTATTCCCTTCGGCAAAAACAACTTGTGAAGTGGAAGGGACAGAGGACCAAACAACATTCTCACTGGGTCTCGGAGAGAACTCACCTCTCTCTATCAAGTTTAGAATGGGAAGTAAATAGGACCTGGGGTGTAACTATTCCCAAGGGTGTCTCGGGCCTATCATAGCTTAAAAAAATGTTTCGTCAGAAGGAAAAACCGTGTCTAAACAATCAAGAGAGTGGGTAGAGTCCGATGAACATGCAGGGGAAAAGTCCATATCTAACTCAGCAGAGACCAATGGGGTCATGATATGTTCTGTTGCAGGTTGTTGTGAATACAAGTAGGTTACCTCTGCAATAGGTACAGGCACAACTAGTTCTGATTCAATAGGGAGAATCCACGGATCTGTCGTTTAACCGACCGTGGAAGTATCAAGCGAGGAACATTCCTTAGAACCAATAAAATTAACGGGAGAAGGTAGGTCAAAAGTTCCTATTAATGACCCATAGAGGCCTACTCACAAACTCTCAGTGACTGGGTTGGACTGATCAATCAACGGGATAGTTGAACCTGATGAAGTCTAGTTGGTTTTTCAGGAGAACGAAATTTGATCGACTGTGATGATCTTCCCTTCGTGAGGGAACATTATGACCCAGAAAATAGCTGACGGCACTTCCTGCATGGCATATGTCCAGCTCCTACCCAACAATAAGTTATAATCGAGTGGAGCATCCAGAACTTCAACCTCTACTGGTACTAGCTTGCCCGCAAGTTCAACTTCAAATGATGGTAAGACTCTGTGTGGATGGAAAGATCTTCCATCAAAGGCGGTGAGTACCGTATTAGAGGGAGCTAACTCAGGTTCGCCCAAAGTCTTCCAGCAAGAGATAGACATTATGCATGTTGATTCACCCTCATCTACAACAGCTCGTCGAATGGTCATGGGACCATGGACGACCTCTATCTGGAGAGCGACATTATACGGAAACCGATACTTGATATCTGTCATATCAAAACGCACAAGCATGGCAGATGAATCAACACTCCTAATCGTTGCGAGGAGTGCACTGCGTTGAAATGGGAAAATTTAAAGTACCTCCAAAGTAGACATGGCACAGTGGGTTTGGGCTAAGTCCTCCACAACATTGTAGTTAGGGGCAACCCGCGCGTTGGGGTTGTGCACAGCCCGTTTGAAGACACCTTTTGGTATCTTCAACAATGTCTCCACTGGAATGTGACGAGGAGTAGAGGATTTAGGAGCATCTTTCTGCTGTGGATCCGGGGTATAGTTCCTTGCTCGAGTTTGCATCAAAGCATCTGAGTTAACCATGTTAACGAATGTCTGATCAACATAGGTGGCACGAATGGTGCCCCCAGCACTAGAGCTGCTAGAAGCTGAACTCTGTCCGTGAGGGAAAGGGTCTTTTAAGATAGCAGGTTTCTTCTCATGGATCAACTTCTGGGTTTCTTCCATTAGAGGGAATTGATGGGTAAGGTGGTCCTCTTGACACAGTTTGCAAGGGAACTTAGCCTTCCGTTTCTCTTTTTTACCCTCCTCGGCATTTTGTGTGTTGTTGAGCTTTTGTTGGTTTCCCTCCCCTTTCTTGCCCTTTCTTTTTTCGTTGGGCTACTGAGGGGCCTTTTGGTTTGTCTACACCCATTGTACAGATTTCGTAGTTGAAGGGGAGGATGCAACAGAAGTTGCTTCTGCAGTAGACAGTTTGAATGACAAGGCGTGAACCTGCTTTGTTAAGGCATCAAACGCTGCAGAATTGACTGAACCCACAATGCCATCGGCATGTGGTCTAGGTTTAGGTTTACCTAATTCTATATTAGACCTCGGTGCATTTGGAATAATTTTGTACAATAGCCTAGACTGAGCGTAAACTAAGTCGAGCTGCTGGGTTCTAAAAATGGCTTCCTCTTCAGAGGACAGCCATGAAGTGGCAAGTTCCTTAGAAACATAAGGAAGAAGTGACTAAAGGTACCATTATAATAAGAATGCTAGGGGGATGTCGGGCTTAATGAGCCTCTTTCTCCTTCGCCACTCCTGAATGTGATCAGATAGATGAGTGGCCTTGTTCTGCCGAAATGTCGACAAAAGGTCTATACTGGCATTATACCGGACAGGAAGTTGAAAGTGGTTCAAAAACACAATTGCAAGATCCCGAAAGGTGCCATAGGAAGCCGCAGGAAATTCAATGTACCATTTGTCTACGAAACTAGTTAAGGTTCGTTGAAAGAGCCTCAAACTTATGGAATCATCGTTCAGTGATGTTGACTCAACACCCTTCGACAGGGGTTCACTCTGTTGTCAACAACACCGCAATACCTTATACACCGGCTCGGAAAGGAGTTACCCTTCCCAGCAACACCTGCAAAGCAAGTGAGGTCTCACCCAAGGAGGATAAGGGTGTTGCAGGAACCAAGCTTCCATAGTTATGAGGAGGATATGCTATCAAACGCACTTGTAATTCCTATCACCCTATCTAGAGATATTTAACCATCAATTCATCTATTTACTTATCATTCGCACTAGAAGCACTTTACAATTTCAACATAAACCATTTAGATCATGCTCAACACTAACAATTCGACATCATCATAACACAATATTTCATCATTGCAATAGACAGAAGATAGACATCATATCATAACCAAACATCTCCATGCATTCATTAAGTCTATGGGAAACCCGTCGTAGAAACTGTGAAAACATTATACCGTGGATACAAAATTACATCAACAATCAGGATTAACATCTGAAACTTCGATGCCCTTAGGCTTACAATTGACTTCTACTTATATGCTTCTATCTATTACAACTTTGGTCCATATGACCGATTTAATCATTAATTATTCAAAACTATTCTTGCTCTTCCTTGGACGTCACGCCTCTTCCTTCTTTCGCGGATTTGTCTTTTCGCACCTATCGGCTTCCGCACTTCCTGCGAAACTATCTTGTGCCAATAGGCCCCCAACACAAACTTATGGCTCATCCCCGAGCCACCATAACTGGATACCTCTGGTTTGTGTTCTGTCACCGCTGGGTCATCCTTCTGAACCCGTTCTTGGCGTTTGGAGCGCACTGTTAATTCCTGGCTTGTTGTTTTGTAGTTCTCAGCCTTGTCCTTCAGTCTCTTGAAACCTTGATCATCTACCTCTCGAGCAGCTACCTCCTTGTCTTGTGGTCGACCCTAACCGAGAGAGAGTTCGTCCACTTCACCACGATAGGGAACTGGCCGGCTGTTCTGACGCAGCTGTTGCTCGCCCTGGTCATTTTGCTGGCGAGGCTGTCGGGCCTCTCCTTCTAGCATTCTGGTGGTCCCCAGGAGCATGAATCTTCATACTCCCACCATACACCTAGACATCCTGGATGATACCTCAACAGTATTTGTTGTGAGTCTCGGCGCTGCCCCCCTTGCTGGTCATTCATGGACACTCGTTGTCCTAGCTCTCAATGCACCTGATGTGGCGCCGTGCGAAATGAAATGAACCATTTCCACAACCTCCTTGGAACTCCTTACTCAACTGATTCTCGGATCACTCTACTGCATAAATCCTCCTAAACTTACTCTTCCTACTCATTAACACTTTTGCTGGTTGACTAGCCTCCAGTGCCGGTTCTAATGCTTGCGCTTCATGTTGGTGGGTTGTGGTATCATCATCATGACTTTGATTCTCGCCGTACTTCTGCGATCTGTTCATCATTTCCCTTTGTTGTCTACTGACGATGCTTGTCCGCAGTCGCCTGCTTCGGACTTGAGTCTTGCATGCAGGATGTCCCTGGGATGATCTAGCTGTACCTTCGCACGTAGATGAGAGAGGTTTCACACTCATTTTTCTCTCTGTCGTACGATAGTCTGACAGGGCCCAATCTTTACTCACGCTTCGTTGACATCTTTCATCATATCGTTTTTTTTTTTTTTTTACTGCGGTGTCGGGTCGCAGTGATAGGGCTTGAGCCTATTTCTATTCACCATGCGAGGCAACAAGTCCCCATCTAATGTCTGTAACTGTACTGCTCCACTTGTAGTGACAAATTTAATGATGTAAGGTCCTAACTAGTGCATTTGTAACTTACCTGGGTGTTTCGCAAATTTGCTATCGTATAGCAAAACTGTGTCGCCTGGATGAAAATATTTATGTTTGATATGACGATCGTGCCATGCTTTGTGACGGTCCTTTTCAACCTTCTGATGAAATCCTGCGATGAATCGATCTTCTTCTAACCGTATCAATTGAGCTAGTCATTCCTCTAGAGCACCGTCATCACTCATTTTCTGTGGCTACTGCGATACGCAAAATTGGAACGATATATTCCATTGGCATAACTGCTTCTTGATCGTAGACCATCCTAAAGGGAGTTTGGCCAGTTAACTGTTTGCATGTGGTGCGATAATCCTAGAGGATCGCTGGAATTTTGAGGTCCCAATCATCTCGACTCGTGTTACATACCTTCATGAGTGCATTCTCCAATACCTTGTTGAATGCTTTGACTATCCCGTTTGCTTGAGGATGGTAAGGGGTTCTTTTCTTATGCTGAACCTGAAATTCCTCTGTTAGTGCGGCAATTGTCTTGTTCACAAAGTGTGCTCCAAATCTTTAGAAATCCAAATATAGTGACCACATTGTCGAACAGGAACTTGGCAGCTGTCGACGCGCTACAATCTTTGACCAGCGTGGCTTCTGCCCAGCACATCAAGTACTCTGTTGTTGTGATGATGTAGCGGGATCATGTTTGTTTCCCTAGGGGGTTAATGGGGCCTACAAAGTCAACCTCCCATTTTTCGAAGGCTTGTAGCGTAACCTGGGGTATCAAAGGCATCTCATCCCATCTTGATGGTTTTCCTGTACGTTGGCATATGTCACATGTCTTGGCATAGTCAGTGGCGTCCCTGTGTACGGTTGGCCACCATAATCCAGTGAGCAAGATTTTCTTCGTAGTGGCCTGACCTCCATAATTCCCCCCAGCAACTCCATCGTGCGCTTCTGCTAGAATCCTGCTCTGCTCATATGGAAGGACATATCGTTGTAATATTTCATCTAGGCCCATCTTGTATAACTGTCCCGCGATCAATTGGAAGTCTGCCTCTTTGACGACTAACTGCTTCTTCTGACTAGTGGTGAACTCGTCTGGTGCCATTCCTGTTGCTAGGAACTGGATGATTGGTTCGTATTAGTCATCGACCATTTCTACTTAGAATAATTGGGCGTTTGGTAATCCTTTGTCAATGCTTCACAGTTCCTCCACTGATTCGATCCTTGATAAATGGTCTGGGCCTGTGTTCAACCGTCCTGGTTTTACAATAATCTCAAAATCAAACTCCTGAAAAAGTAGTAACCACCAGCAAATTCCCCCCCCCAACACAGGCTTGTTCACCAAATATTTCAATGCAGAGTGGTCGGTGAACATTTTGAAGTGGCCCCCTAAGAGATAATGCCAAAATTTTTGTAAGGCATAGACCATCTCTAATCCTTCTCGTTCGGTGGTTGTGTAGTTCTTTTCTGCGGTTGACAACTTTCTACTTGCAAAAGCTATGGGATGGTCAAGGTCTCCTTCACCTAGTTGGGCCAAGATTACACCTAATGCAACAGATGACGCATCAACGTGAACATGGAAATCCTTCCAATCTGGGAAGGCAAGGATGGGTGCTGCCACCATTTTTGTCTTTAACACATCTAAGCTCTTCTGACATTCTTCGTTCCATTCATACTTCGCATCCTTCTTGATTAGTTTTTCCATGGGTGCTGTGATGGCAGCGTAGCCTTTGATAAACTTGCGGTAATATCGTGTATGGCCCAGTGTCACTCTGATCTTCTTAACTGTCGTTCGCGGTGGTAGGTCGACGATTATTGCGATCTTTGCTGGATCAACTAACATACCTTCTTTGCAAACATTATGTCCCAACAAAATTCCAAATGGGGCACAAAAGATACATTTCTTCAGGTTAAGGGAGATCTGGTGGTGCCGACATCGTTCCAACATCAACTTGAGGTTCGCAATGTGATCCTTGACTAGTCCATAAACTGTCCAATCGTCCATATATACTGCAAGAAACTTGTGGATGTAGTCCTTGAATGCTGCGACTACCAATCGTGAGAATATTGTGGGAGCGTTTTTCAAGACGAATGGCATTACTGTATATTGGTAGCAACCCCATTCCGTGAAAAATGTGGTTTTGTGCCAATCTTCTTTCGCAATCTTAATTTGGTGATAACCTGAGAACCCATCTATAAACGAATAAATCTCCTGACCACCCACTCCTTCGAGCACTTCATCTGTGAATGGTGTTGGGAATGGGTTGTGTAGACAGGCATCGTTCAGTTTTCTTAAGTCAACACAAATCCTTACTTCACCAGTTTTCTTATCTTGAACAACCATCGAACTAATCCATTCTGACTCGTCAACGGGTTCAATAATGCCAGCCTCCAACATCCTCTCAAGCTCAGTTTTGACACATTCCTTATGGCGCAGGTTCAAGCGATATGGTCTTTGTTTGATCGGCTTCGCACTAGGTTTCAGGGGAATCTTCATTTTGCCAAGATCCCTGAAAATTCCCTTCATCTCTGAGAACTTTGTTGGAAAAAAATCTTGAAACTCATGCAAAAAATCTGTCATCTTTATGATAGTCGACTCATCCCAATAATCCCCGATGTTCGCTAATTTAGGGTTTTCCTCTGACCCAATGTTTACCTTTGTAATCTTAAATGGTTGGTTGTACTTTTCGGATGATGGCTTCGGAGCCTTCACATTACAACTGCCTTTTGATTCTGGCACATATGTAGCTCTTGGGTCGTCGTCGTCATTCGGTTCTCTGGAAACATTGTAGCAATCCATCATCATTTTCGGTGTCATAGTCCATTGTAGTTCTGTTGGCTGCATTGTTGTTTCGGTCTCGAAAATCTTCTTCTTGATTACCTGAAGTGCATTATGGATGAAGGGATTTCCATCTAAAAAGGAGAATGTTTGGCTAAATCCAATTGTTAACTGATCCCAAGAAAGTGTACTGAGTCGCAATTCCGTTGCGACATACCAACTCCGCGGTACTTCATCCAATGTATGCATAAAGGCGTGTACCCACTCCTGTTCCAGTTGTGTGGACCATTGGTGCTGACAAGATTTCACATGTTCACTCAGGTCACCTTGACCATCATACTTCTATCCATTCCATTCCACGTTGTCGCCAAAATGTACCTCTAGGAGGCATCGACATAATGGCCAGTTTCATATCCTTGACTTGTGCGCTGCCCACCAGCACGCAGGGGTAGCTTTCAGAGCTTCCTCCAAGGCCAAGAGTTGCTATGGTTCTACTACCTACTCTTGAAATTCATCAAGAAATGTGCTCAAGTTTGGTAGTCCCTCATACGTTGGTATTTTATGTTCCTCAGTAGCTACCCAACCTACCAACTGTGTTATTTTCGCACATATGCGGAATGATACTTCGTGAAGTCGGTTCTGCCAATTTTCCATGGCTTCATCTGAGTCCGAGGATGCTGAACTGGAGCTGCGCCACCCTAGATCCCCTGATCAGTTGGGTTTACATAATCTTCATAGATATTGTACAAGTTATCCCATCCTTCCATATCTTCACCCCTCGTGGGTTCTACATATCGTTGTCCTTCCATAGGATCCAGAGGTGCAATGACTCGTATCTCCCGATCTTCAAATGACATGATCCATTTTTTGAAGTTAATGATCTCCTGATTCTCCAACGCCCAATCAATCCCTAAAAGCGCTAGATATGGACATGTATTGTCTACTATCTCGATGACATCGAAATCCGCATATTTTCGGAGTCCTTCGATTTCGACGGGAAGTTGACATATCCGGCCAAGAGGGGTGACTTTGCTTTGGTTTGCCAATCGCAGCTATACTGGTGACTAGGTCGTCTTTGGCTTCCCCATTGTCTCCCACGTTTGTTTGGTCAAAATATTCACATCTAACCCCAAGTCTAAAATGATCGAGTCGACATCAAACTCCCCAATTTGTGCTGACATTTGCATCTCTTGGCCTTTCTTCCTTTTCTTGTGTATGTGATTGAACCTCGATTGTTGGCATCTAGCCTTCCATCGATGCAGTAAGTTGGAGATTTCCTCCAATGCTTCCGCGTCTTTTGCTAACACTACGCAACTCCCAATGAAGGCCTTTAACGTAGTGGCCTTTTTCCTTGATTTTGTTCTGTCAAATGTTCGTGGCATATCATGAATTTCTTGCTGAAAAGGGGTGTTTCTTTGTTGTCGTAGCATCTCCTGCTATGCTTCCGAGAAAACATCTTTGTCTACTTGCTTCTTCTCCGTCTGTCGAACAATAGACCGTGGTTGGTCAACTCCTCTTCCTTGCATCACTATTCCTATTGTCGCGGAGTGCTTTCTTGCTTCCGTCGATATCTTCTATACGGCTGGTTGGTTTTGGTTTTGATTTTAGTTCGACGGGGGTGGTAGGTTCTTCATTTGCCACCTATTGATGAGATGTGGGAATTCCTCGATGTTGTGATCTACTCCACTGCAGTATGTGCATTGTGGGGTCGGGTTGAGGCAGTCCCTCGCGAAGTGGCCCTGCTGTCCACAATTATAACATGTAGGAGGTCCTTGACCACGTCCTCCTCGTCCTGCACCATGTCCTCCCCGGAATCCTCCATCGAAACCTCCTTGCGATGGTCCATACTACGCTTGGTGGTAACGCGGTTGCTGATACTGCGGGTACGACTGTTGTTGGTACTGTGATTGCGGATACTGATACTGCGGCGCACCATATTGTGGTTGTCTATATGGTCCTTGCTCAAACTGCGCTGGCTGTTGTTCCTCTCCTTTTACCAAATATGCATCCATATTTCTTTCTTGCAGTAGCTCCTGGGCCCGACAGTCTTTCTCATCATGTCCTACTGATCGACAAAATTTACAATACAAACTTGCTGGTTTTGACACTATCTTTTGTAAGTATATGAAATCCTCTGGTCGGTGCCCTCTAGCTTGGAAAATGGGACACCATGGAAAACCTTTCTGGCGAAGGGGGTTCGGTGCCCCCGCATCCAAGTATCGCTGAAATGCTGAACAGTTGTCCTTGTGGTGACCCTCCGTTCTACACCTGGTGCACCATACGTTTGCGCTAGCATCCTTGCCTTGCTTCAAGTCCTGCAGTTAGAGTGCCAATGTAGCCAACTGCGCTTGTATTTTATTCATTGCAATCTCTAATGCTCTGGCTTGGTCCGCAACCTTCTGCTGCATTAATGGTCCCCGGATGTGTGGTACCAACCTCGTGATGAACCACTCCTTATGTTGCATTACATTTATTGGAAAGCTCACTTTTGTAATGAGTGTTTTGTACCTATGATCAAATTCCCACACTGGCTCATTCGGGTACTGCTTAATCTCCTTGAGCTCAGTAATATATTGTGCCTCAGATTTAGGTTTTATGAATTCCTGTACCATTGCTGTCTTAATTTTTGCCAGCGTCTTCTTTGGCATTCCCGCAGGAACCTTCGTAAATCTTATAAACCAATCTAGCACTCGTCCTCGAAAGGTCGTCGCTAGTTTTCCCTTCTTAATATTCTCATCCTGGACCTGCTTCACGATCCACACTGCTTCGCATAAAAACCAAAACTATTCGGGATCCTCTGTCCCATCTCCTACAAAGTTGGGCATCTTCGTATTGTCTGCCATTGTAATGTTCCTACCATTATTATTGACTGAGGTGTTGCTTTTACCACTGCACGTGGGGAAACTCTGTGAACTGTTAGTGGTTTTTCCTTTTTGGTGATAAGTGGTGTGCGGGGTCAAAGGTATGTGGTAGCTTACGATCTATCCCTCCTCTGAGGTAGCCTGGTCGCTGCCTTCCTCGTAATAAGGGAGCTCTTCCCTCTGTGGCCCTGTTTCGCAGTCTTCCCTTCCGGTCCTCTCAGGAGACTCTTCCTCAGTCCTCCTTCTCTTCTCAGGACACCCGAATACCGCTCCACTCCTCAAGGTGCCACAGCTCTCTTCAACTTCCCTTAAAAATTTGCTGTCTCTCATGTCCATCTACCCAACATATTCTCTAGCAGATCCATAACTCTGCGATACCTACGACCCCTGCACACCGATCTGTCTACGCATCTGAGGTCATTTTCAGCATTCCCTTTTCGCATGCTAGCATCTTAATCCACAAATTCAGCAATAGGACGAACCTTCCCCTTGGTCCCCTGAAAAATTGTCATTCAGCATCGCTGTATGAGCTGTTGGTATCTACCACGAACTCGGTAATATAGCCTTCTAAAATACTGTCGACCCAAAAGTCAACAGCCCTAGACACCATATTGTTAACTTGTTTCAAGTGTCGAACCAATTATGGGGTCCACTAATCTGGTCCAATGCTTTGATTGGTGTGTTCCCTGACTGTTAACTGTGCGAGCCACTCCTACAGTATCACAGGGAACTCAGCGAAGAATATTTCGTGGATATCGGAGTATATGTGCTTCTGTAACCAACTTTCTACTGTCTGTGCTGAGTTTCGATTTTCTTCTTTCGTAAATTCCTCTGCTTTTTGGTCGAACCACTCTTGGATCTCTGGCTTCGTCAGATGCCACAGAATATCCTCTTCTTTTTCCTCAAGGTCCCTGCAACAGAACCATTTGTTGACTCAATACCCTTCGACCAGGGTTCACTCTATCATCAACAACACTGCAATCCCTTATACACCGGCTCGGAAAGGAGCTACCCTTCCCAACAACACCTGCGAAGCAGGTGAGGTCTCACCCAAGGCGGATAAGGGTGCTGCAGGAACCAAGCTTTCGCAGTTATGAGGAGGATATGCTATTAGATGCACTTGTAATTCCTATCGCCCTATACAGAGATATTTAACCATCAATTCATCTATTTACTTATCATTCGCACCAGAAGCACTTTGCAATTTCAACATAAACCATTTAAATCATGCTCAACACTATCAATTATACAACATCATAACACAATATTTCATTATTGCAATAGAAAAAAGATGGACATCATATCATAACCAAACATCTCCATGCATTCATTAAGTCTGCGGGAAACCCATCGTAGAAACTGTCAAAACATTATACCACGGATACAAAATTACATCAACAATCAGGATTAACATCCGAAACTTCGATGCCTTTAAGCTTACAATTGACTTCTACTTATATGATTCTATCTATTACAACTTTGGTCCACATGACCGATTTAATCATTAATTATTCAAAACTATTCTTGTGCTTCCTTGGACGTCGCGCCTCTTCCTTCTTTTGCGGAATTGTACTTTCGCACCTGTCGGCTTCCGCACTTCCTACGAAACTATCCTGTGCCAACAAGTGCATTAGAGGAACACCAGAGATGAAAAGTTGTGACATGGTCACCAGGGTCCTCACCAATCTTTCCTTCAAACTTCGGAATGTCCGAGGGCAACTTTGTGGGGACGGGTGGCCATGCAGGGTCATGATGCACAGGGTCGTTCGTGAGCTTTGAAAGATCTTGCAAGTTTAAATTTGCTAGAAAAGGTAAACGTAGCTGAGCCGATGGCATCTAGTAGACAGGAACCTGGTATTGGGAACCACCCATATCCTGGTTCGTGTACTATTGGTTGGGGTTGCCCCCAGCCATCGATTGTGAAACGAAAGGATTGAAATTACTCCACCCAAAAGAAATTGGATTAAAACCCTTCGTGTTTTTCCACTATGGCTAGGTGTTAGCCCTACCATACTGCTGGTTAAACATATTACCCCCTCCTCCAGCAAACAAAGAGAAGGGAACACTCCCTGCAGGTATGTTCAATGGATTCACATTGTACCCTGCATAGGGGTTGAAACCAGGTCTGTTTGTAGTGGACGGCGTAGTCATGGTACCCATGACAGGCATAGAAGTAGAGGGAATCGATCCTACAATGGAAGTGGAAGGAACAGCTTGTGTTACACATTGAACCTGTTGTGTGGTAGAAGACTAAGTGAAGTTCACTGTGGGTATCCCTGACAAAGGGACATTGTTTGGTCCAGAATTTGGGGTAGAAACTGAGGCAGATGTCGAAGCTAATGAGCTCAACATGCCTAGAGTACCAGCATTAAAACTGAAGGACAAAGTTGAGGCAGAAGAAGTCTATGATGAACTCGGGGTAGTAGTGTTTGTGAAGGAAGGATTAACAATCCTTGTATCCATCGAAGTTGTGGGAGTTTGTGGAACTCCCTACTCATCTCCTGGGTTAACCATAGTATAACCCGGTGTAAACAGATAAGCACTATACTCAGGCTGTTGGAAGCCAACAGGTACCAGAAGTGGATCATTGGGTCCTGTAAGAGGAGGGTTAAAAGGAGTATTAAACTCTGCAGCAATTAAATCCTCAAACTTGATAGTATCAAATACTTGTCGATCCGGTGTTCTAGGATGTGGTTCTCCAAGAACCTCTGTGTCACCCGTAAGTTCAAAAGAACCACGGGAATTTGTTCTCCTACGTCGTGGTGGCGGTGGAGGCTCCACTATGAGTGGGGGAAGGTTTTTCAACCTCTGAGATTGATGAAGATGTTGTTCCTCCACAACTATAACAAAATAAAACTAAGTAAAAACCTAGTGGCCACTACAACTAAGGGGCAAACAGCATACCACTAAAATATTTCCTAAGTAATCAAACCAGGAAAACAATGGAAAATACTCTCGGAAGCAATTCTGGGATGATTAGGGCCCAGAACAGACTAACAGAGTATCGATGGTCAGTTATGTGGCATCCTCTGGAGGTCCACTGGGTGCAAGCACTTGAATCGCCAAACCTCTTTCTCGGGATTACTGCTAGAGGGTTACCTTCCACGTCTGTCCGAGGTGAAGTGGGAATAACCACCCACTCTACTTGTGTAGAATCCTAAAGGTCTGATACTAAGGCTACCATCAATATGGAATAATCTGAGGGGACAGTTGTCATCCTAGTCGAAATGCATGGGCAAAGTAGCAAAGCACGAAGTCCGAAAGGACCCCCGTACGCGAGTCAACTCTGGTTTATGGTTGATAGGAAAGTGAGGGGATATCCTCGATAGTTCCAATCGCCCACGGCCTCGTGCTTAGCTCTAGTTTAAGTAGAGTTTCCCAGGACTATTTTATATAGATGGATTTACCTAAATGAAAGTCATACTAGAATTGTTGAGTAATGAAGCCAGTTCCGAGCAGTTTAAGGTGATTTAAGCTCGAAACTCTAGCCTAAGCTAGTTGATGTCATGTATACCTAAAAATAAAAATGTTGCCAATAAATTTGATTAATAGTTTCTTTTTAAGGGCTACTTGTTACTCAAGGGTTGTAGTGTTGTGTGTGGAATGGTTTGTTATAGAAAGTAAAGTACTTGTAAAATAACGCTTTCAAATTCACAAAACTTTTCTCTTTTCGTTTATAATTCTTTCAAAACTTGAAACCCAAGCAAACCTAAATCAAAATCTTTTTGTATTTTCTTTTAATGTTTTGAAGCAAACTATGCTACTTCAAAGCAATGCTAGACCTTACTACTAAGCTACTTAAAACAATTTTTTTCTTTTTCTGTAATTATAAAAGAAAAAGAACTTGTAAAAGTGCAAGACCTAAATGTGAAGTGCGAGTAAGAGTAACACCTAAATGGTTCAAAACAAACAAATTAAACGATTTGAGGAAGACTTGACTTACCAAGTTTTTGCAAAAGAAAAACTTGAGACTTGGAAGCAAAGTGTAAAAGAGAAAGGGAAAAGAAATGCTCGTGATGGAAAGGCTGGCCTAACAGGCTGCTCCTAAGCATCAAAACCCTAAGAAAACACTAAGCCAAGTAAAGAAGTAAGCAATCGAACCAACAAGTGACCTTACTAAACACATGGATTCGAAAGAAGGCTAACTAGGAGGCTTTGACTCACTTGAACTGAACTGAAAAGACAATCGGGAAGTATCTAAACCAAGCAACCTTAAGGACTCAAACTTGAAGGTCAAACCCTAATGGAAAGGATAAGGCAAAGAGAAAGCATGCTATTGTTTCCACAAACAACTAACGATAATGACACAGGTTTGTATGACTACAACAAGCAACTAGGGCAAGAGTGTACAACTATGTCCAAAAGACAACAGTGCACAAACTTCAAAAAGGGCTAGAAAGCAGTGAAGACACTTAAACAAGGACTCAAGCAAGCAAAAACAAACTAAAAGACATCGGATAGGCCAACAAGACTCAATAGAGACATGGGAGGTCTCAGGGGTCAGTGAAGGAAGCAAAGCAACAGGCTGGAAAAGAAACCAAAGCTTGGAGATCAAACCCTAATAGAAAACTGGACACTACAGGAAAATACATTACTGTGCAGTGTAAACACCAGCGTACATCAGGAGAGGTACGGTACCATGTAGTGCAAGGAGGGGCGTTCATTAAGCAACAAACGCTACTTCAAGTAGGGTATACCAGCGTACATGCCTCAGAAGGGCACAAACATGCTTTACAAAAGTCAACTAAGATGAATTAAGCAAAAAGGACAGGTAACACAGACCCACAAGGCCTCTCAAACAGTCAAAAAGACTGAAAAATGGGCTGAAAGAACACCTAACTAGGTCTCCTAGAGCAGAAAAACACACGGTTACTCCCCAGCGGATTCGCCAGTCTGTTGTTCAAGATTTCTACCTTATAGTGAGGAGATGGACACTACTAACTGGGAGGGGTTGATAAGTAAACACATTAATTGTATTTCATTTAGTTACTACAAAATAAAGAGATCAAGATTGAAAGAAGTACCTCTTATCGACGACTGGTCCTAGCTTTTGCTTGGTCTTTTGCTTGATCTTCCGCTTCATCTTATGCTTGACAAACCTGCAACAAAAAAGATACCTTCCTCAACGTATCTTGGATATAATAAATATGATGAAAGAACAAACAACTTGATCATCAAATATAACAAGATATTAATCCAAATGAATATACAATCTAGTAGACATTCGATCTGGGAAAGTAGGGTGTTTCGACCTTTTTATTGTCAAAGAAACATGAATCAATACAACATACCTGACGTGTAGAGATGATTCTGCAACTGGATCCTAGGCTCCTACTCTTCACTCTGACTTGGGAATTCCTCTAGCGTAACAGTACTCAAAGCATTCTTTCTAAGTCTTCTAACTAGTCCTCTCATGGATCCTCCTTATACTTATGGGACATGGTAGGCAGTTTAGATTGAGAGGTGGTTGAATTGGGAGGTTAGGGAATTTGCAGAACCAACTTCAACTAATCCCAATTAGTCAAATTAATATATTTTTTGATTTCATCTTAAGATGTACGCGGTTTTCATACAACAAGAGTAGCGTACACAGAGCAACTTTTGTGCTATGCAATAAGCATTTACAACATTTTGGAAGATGTACGCTGGTTGTCCTTGAGCAAAGTAGAGTATTTTCTCAAGGTATACGTTGGTCTGCTATACAAAGAGGGGCGTACATGAGGTAAAATCAGGAGAAACTACAATATTTTCAGCTGAAGAGTGTACTTCTAGCAGCAAGTCATCCAGGTCAATCTAGCTCTTCAATCCTCAGTGTCCTTTTGTGTGATCAACAGGGAAATGTGATCACGGACGTAGAAGTGCATATTTGACCTATAACATAATGAATTCAAGAAAGATACAACAACAACCAGAAATTAAACATAAGCTTGAACTCTAATTTGATTAATATTGGAAATCCTAGAAAGCATAAATGACTGAAAAGATTGAAGCTGAGCTTAGCTATAACAGCTAATTCTAACACACCATGCATCAAATAAACTAACCTACACAGTCGACCGTCACACCACACAGTTGCAGCTATCGGGATGCAATGACAAACTACTAGGAAAGAATGCAATTATAAATTCTCTGTTGCAACTAACAGTAATACGCCTAATGCAATTCCACACCACACAACAGGAAAGAAATTAAACTACCTACTTAACTCGGCAATCTCTGTGAGAAGGCGGGCCCTGGCCTTCTAACAGAGACGCTGTGAACTACCACAAATTAAGACACATAAATATGAAGAAATTTTCTCTTTATATTAAAGATGGTAATCCACAGTCTCAACTCTCTGTTACAGCCCGTACAAAATGATAATAAACCAACCCCAAACTCTGAAAGACTTCCCATATTTATACATGCAAAATACAGTTCGTGATCTACTAATTTCGCGCAGCAATGAAGATCTATGATCTTCATGCTGCGGAGTTACAACTAAACTGTTACAGCCGTATTGAATGAGGCCGTTGGACATGAAGGATGTTGTTACTCTGGCAGTCAATGGATCAACGGATTAACCAATTGGGAGGCGTCTTGTCTGTTGCAGCAATGTTCTATTTCAACGAAGTCTTGTTACAATTTCACGTGGAAAGGTGCACTGTCCCTTTGAATATGAGGAATTTATATCTGAAGAGTAACATCTGGCACCACGTGTGATTCTTTCCCAAGGCATTGTGGCTGATACACCTGTGCTTTGATCTTGACTTAATGAAATCAACACAAGTTAGCATAAATCAAAGGATAGAATTCGTAACCATACAAATCTTAGGCATTAAATAAATGAAGCAATAATGAATTATACCTTGTCAAAATTGTTGATTGATCTGGAAGAAAGACATGTATATGGTTTATGAAAATAAAGTGTAACAGGGAAAAATGATGAAATAGGTATGGTAAAAAAGGGGCAATTTCAGGGCCCAACAGATATCCAAAGTAGAATAAACTCAAGATGAAATAAAGGAAAATATCCAAGGATTATCCAAGATAAATAAAGATTTTTTGAACAAATTCTTATAAATAAAGATTTTTTGAACAAATTCTTGGTAGTATCTGTTAAACTAGAAACATTATATGATGACTATGTTCAAAAGCTATATAAATATTTTGGACAATATATGATGTGGAATTACAATTCAAAAAAATGAAATCTGAGAGTGTGTTTCTGAATTCACCGACTTGCCCATCATATGTAGTCATCCTAAAAAATGAATTATGTTAAAGATTTTATTATTATTATTATTGTAAAGCTTGTTTGAAATTTGTTGTAATCTATTAAGTTATGTTAGTTAACTTCCTCTGGTCTATTTTTAAAAAGGAATATTTTCTGAAAGGGAAGGGGCTCCTTTGACTCTAAAAGAAAAAATTTCAATATAATTATTCTTAAGTAATGAAGATTGAGATACTTTCTATTGGAGATTCCATTGTTTATGTGTTATTATTCTTGTATTTCTAGTGGATAATTATCAATTGATTGTAAGTGCTATGCATTAGAATTATTTATTTGTATTTTATTTAGGTCAATTGATTACTCACTGATTGCAATTAGGTGCAAATGTTATGTTACAAAATCCACAGTAATTAATTATTAACATTTATGTTTCATAAAAGTATTAACTTGTTTAAAAAAAACACGAATAATTTATTCCTTTTTCAGCATTACCTTTCCACTTTATATATAATAAAACTTAATCATAGCTCTTTATCAAGATAGGTTTAGGATAAAATAATATTTAATTTAGTTTAGTTAGGATTAGTGTTGATTGATCTAAAGTATATTATAAATTAATCATTATACTTTAGTGCAGGTTTTTAAGTTCTATAAGTGTAGAAATCAGAAAACCCAAAATAAGACTTAGAGGAAACCAAGCCCACATACCAATCAAAGAATATCATACCAAACGTGGACGAGTCTAATTGGGAATTGCAATAGGGCATTCTCCCTTACTATTGACCTAGGTCAAATTGGATCGTTAACAACTTCTTTATATGAAATAAGATGAAAACCGAGAGAACATTTCGATGCATTTCTATGGGGATTGTCGATATCCAAACAAGGATATGATTATCTATTACTAGTAGTTTCCAAGGTTCATCAAAATAGTGCAATTGATTCCTTATAATATGATAGTGATTGGAAAATATGTGACCGATTAATTCTTTCTCCAGAATATATGGGTGTTCCTTGGTTCCTAAATCTATTATGTCTAACAAGGATAGCAAGTTTCTAAGTTATTTTGTGAGAGTGGGATGGGATTTTATGGAAGCTAAGTTGAATAGGACTACAACCTTATACCCATAGGAAATGCGGATAGATAGAAGTGGTGAATAAATTCATCGGCCATTTATAGAGGATATTTTATAGGAGGCATCCTAAGATTGACATGAGAATATTCTCTATGTTCAACATTATAATTGGGTAGTTCATAGTTCTATTAGTAAATCATTGCTTGAATTATGTTTAGGATATTATCCCTTGACCAGTATTTGATATTTCATTTAATCAATATACTTTAGCTTATTCAATACATGAACCATGATGATGATAACGAGAATTCCATTTAATTCATTGAGAAGATTCAATAGATACATAAGCAAGTGCAAGATGAGTTGCAAAGATGAAAACAAAGGTATAAGAAGAGGCATGATTGATACATAACATCTCATCCAACTTTAGTTGGGATATATGTTGTAGTTACACCTTAATGAAAAAATGATACAAGGCATAGGAAGGAAGCAAAAACCCCCCATTAGGAGTGATTCATTTCAGGGTATTCAAAAATTGGGGGAGAATGCGTTCTGATTGGAGTTGCAACCATATACAAGTATTTATTTTATTGTTGATGTGGAGAAATTTAATCTTTTTAAACCTTCCATGTTTGAAAAAGGAGAGGAAGGGTACCGACATTTCTGTAGGTTGAATACTTTGGCTCCATATATGTAGAATGAGTTTGATGAATGAATGGTGTCATAGATGAGGCTTCAAGAGATTCATGGAGGTAGCCAACAATTATAATTTTTTTCCTAAAAGGATAAGTTACTCCAAAATACAGATGATATCTATTAGAGGATGTGTATGGATAGTTTCCCCATCTTCATAAAAACAAATATGTTTTTAAGGGACCAAAAAAACTAAAAAATGGAGGTATGATCCAATTCATATAAAAGGAAAATGAATTAGTTAGTTAGAGTCAAAAGAGGAAGATAATTAGGATGATTAAATTAATGATGACTTACCAAATGAATATAATCTAGTAGTTAGTATTTACTATGTGGAATCAATTGGAATGTGTATGTTGATTTGTGAGAGACCTTGACAATAGAACTATATTAGTATGGACATGTTCCTATGGGAGTATTGTCTATGTGGAATTCAAGGATTGGGATTTTTTGTCTAGACAACTAGAATTAAATACCAATAGAATTTTAACCAATGTGTAACTAAATGGTGTAAGAAAATGAACAGTCAATAACTAACCCTTGGATATGACTCTTAAGAAGACAAACTATGGAATGGAGTTAGGTTAGTCATTTATAGGATTAAGCAATTGACTATTCATTGGGAAGTCAATCGGGGGACCTTCACTAAAGGTGTAATCAAGGAAGGATAAAGGTTATTTAAGGGAATAAAGTATTTTAACTTTGAATAAATATACCTTCTAGGCATTGTAAACAAAAACTTGTGGATGGGAAGTCCTAGTGGTTGTGTAGATTTGCAATTGTAAGAATCTATTGGTTGCGTTGGAATCTTATTTGTACTGAGAGGTGGTTGCATCAGTATTATGTGCAGTTATGAAAAATTTTCACTTTTAACAAATATAAACAACACTTATATTATGCATTCAACATAAACAAATTCATTCATTAACACATGTGCAATACATAGAACACAAATATTTAACATGGAAACCCAAAGAAGAGAAAACCACAGAATGATCTCTTATATTATAAAGATTGCATTCATGGGAAGCATCAACCTCCAAATGTTATCCAACACCAACTGGAAGGAGGCTCCAACCCCTTGTTTTACAGGATACAACCTGAACGAAAAGCCAACTCCCTGATTTACCAGCATCGACTGGAAGGAGGTACCGAGCCCCTACGAAGAACCTGTAACAATTAATTAATGAGAATGTGCGAGATAGCAGAAATAACAGAACTCAGAATCGCTTTTATTGATCGCAGGCCACTTTGAGGGGGCAACTTCCTTTGAGCAAGCTCAATACAAATAACTTCACGGTACCTTCATTGGTCTCAACACAAACTTATATACTAATTCCAAGAGCCAATACCATGGGTCAATACCATGTGTCAATACAAACCATGGGCCAATACAAACTATGGATCAACAATTACTACGGGATGACTTACAAAGCATATGCGTCCAACAACAATAATACGAACTATGGATCAACAAATACTACGGGATGACTTACAAAGCATATGCGTCCAACAACAATATACTAACAAAGTAAATAGAAGGGTTGACATGGGTTCCTAACATCCCCTCTCCCTTAGAAAAAATTTTTGTCCTTAGATGTCGAAATTGATGCAGAATCTGAAGGAGTGCTTCCCCTCTAGCATCCTCGGGTTGCGTTCCGGGCCACTGAATCCTTTTGAGTTTCAGGGAGGGTTGCTTGGAAGGTTGTAGATGAAGAAGAACCATATCAGCTGTGTGAAAAGTGTGCTCAAAATGGTGCTGATCAGCTTGTTGTTTCAGTCGAATTCTTTCCATGTGAAGATTGGCCTGTAGAATGAGAAGAATCTGATCGCGGTTTCGAAGAACCAAGTCAATTTCCTGAACTGGGGAGATACTGAGGGTGTATGGAAGAAGAAATGGTGGTGCCTATCCATATAATGCTTCATATGGTGTCCTTTTAGATGTGGTATTGTACCACTGGAGCACTTCTAGGAAATCCATAGAAATAGTTGTCAAAATCTGTGTAGGGATGGGAAAGGGTTCGAGCAGTCCCGAAAGGAGTGTCGTTTCACCCTTGTTGACCTAGAAAGTATCATAGTAAACCCCCATCCATTGAATTTTCAATTTCAGTCCATGCCAAAAGAAGTTACATTGTTCCTAGTCATATGTTTTGAGGAACCCAAAGTGCCCTGCCGATGAAGAAGCATGGAGTTCATAGAAGAGATATCCCTGTTGAACAGATTGCAACCAATTTGGAACAAGCAGAGAAATAGATGTAAGAGGAATTGGGTCATCAAATGTGTGAGAAGTAGCATCCGCCACCATATTTTCCTTACCCTTATTGTAAGTGATCACATAGGCATAATCCATGAGTCGGATAACCCATTTCAGGTGTGCTGGGGAGGAGACTGGTTGTTTCGATAAATTTTTCAGACTTTGGATATCAGTCATGATGCAGAAATGATTCCCTAATAGGTATGGGTGCCACTTTTTTACTACATGCAAAATAGCCAGCATTTCCTATTGAGATGTAGATGCGGCTAAAGTCTTACTGGAAAGGTCTCTTGAAGGAGACAAGCCCACTGATTCAGCAAAGACACCTGCATATCTATTCAAGGAAGTAGGGGAGACCATTAATGGGTGCATCTGAATGGAATAGAGTTGAGCGATGAAACCATGTGAATTATTCTTAAGGATCTTTTCCAGGAGATGTGAACTGATGATGCAGAGAGACCCTTGTTGTAAGCCCGTAAATTTGTGTTGTTTCCCATTGAATGAAAACTGCATCCAAAGTTCAGCAAAATCCTATAAGATGGGGCCAAGTGTGCGTAACCATTGAACGCACAAAACCACATCACATCTGCCTAAGGACAAGGCAAACATGTCAGAGCGCAAGTTATAATCTTCCAGAGAGATATGCACATTGTGACACTTCCCCTTGCAAGGTAAGGTGCCCCCATTAGCAACCATTAATTCAAAGTTGGAGCAAGGGTGGAAAAAACAATCAGCCTGTTCGACAATCCAAGGGTCAATGAAGTTATGAGTGCTACCAGAATCAACGAGTATTGTAAGAAGAGCTTCTTGAAGTAACCCCTGACCTGCATTGTTTGGGGGGGTGGTGATGCTAGATAAAGCATGGAGAGATTTCTTTGGTTGGTCATCCTAAGATGGGGGGTCAATAGGAGGCTCCTGAATGTCGATCTGATCATCCATTGTATTTGGAGCTTCTTCACCAATTTTAGAGGCAGGCAAAGAATCCATATCCAAGAGATAGAGCTTTTGTTGAACACATCTATGTCCCTGAGTGAATTTCTCATCACACTTATGACAAAGCCCTTTTTCTCTGCATTCCTGCATCTCTGTTTCAGACAAATGCTTGATAGGAGTTGGTTGAGGAGATGGCGAGATGGGAGGTCATTGAGAACCCATATTTCAAAAGAGAACAAAAGTGGGTTTAGAGCGTTGTTGGGCTGCAATCTTGTGTTTTTCCAACTTAGTCAACCCTAGGGCTTCCATCATTGTGTTGGGACAAAACGTTTTAACCTCTGAGCGGATTTCATCCTTAAGACCACTCATGAAACAACTCATGTAGAATTCATCAGACAATCCTTTTGTGTGATTGGCTAGTTACTCAAATTATGTTTGATACTCTCTCACAGTGCCAATTTGGTGAAGTTGAGTGAGGGATCCCGTGAATTCATCAAAAGCACTAGGACTAAAATCATTGCAAAAGGAGCTGGCAAAAATCTGGCCATTTTGGCTCTTCATGAGCCTTGATGTACCAACAGTACCATTGAAGAGCTTCATATTCCAAATGAAATGATGCAAGTGGAACTTTGGTGACATCAGAAGTATTATGTAGACTGAAATACTGTTCTACATGATAGATCCATCTAGTCAGATCAGTACCATTGAAGCGAGGAAAATCAAGCTTCGGACCATAGAAATTGCTAGAAGAAGAGAGCCCATTGTCTGATGAAGACTTGGACTGTCCTTTGTTGTTCATGGCTGAATGCTCAAGATGGAGGCCGATAAATTTTTCATCCAGATCCTGGATTTTGGCTCGGATGGCTGCATGTGCTTCTTCCATGGGTTTTGGTCCTACGCGGGTGACAACCATAACCATGAGTTTTTTTTGTTTTTTATTTTATTTTTGGGAATGGGTAGAAAAACACAAACAAAACCTTATTTATTAAAGGAAAATTTGGATTTGGGACAAACTCTGATGGGTAATTGGGGTTTGACTAGGTTTTGGACATTGTCGAATGAACAAGGAAGCAGAAAATGAGGATTTCAGAAGTGGGGTGAAAGAATGAGAAAATTTATCAGAGAGGAACAAAGAAGCATAAATAGGGAATGAACACGGTGGCAAAATTTGAAGGCGATTGGGTGAAAATTAAAGAAGTTATGGCAAACCCTAAAAATAGACAAATGTGAGATTTCTGGCTTTGGGAAGTGGAATTTGGGATAGGGTCCTCAGGAATGAAAGATGCAGAATGGGATTATAGGGGTGTTAGGGAAGTTTCAAAAGAAACAGAGTGAAAACAAGGGAGATATGGTGAAAAAATAGTTTTTTTTTTTAAATTTTCAGAATGGATCTGCTACAGCGCAGAAGGGATCGAAAACAGATGGATTTGCAACAACGCAGAAGTGATCGGCAACAGATGGATTTGAAACGATGCCAAATGGATTTTGAAACAGTTGGATCTGAAACGGCTTTCAAAATAGATCTGAAACGACTGGATCTGGAACGACTTTCAGAATGGATCTGAAACGGCTGGATCAGAAACGATCCGGAAGGATCTGAAATGGCGCGGAAGTGAACGGCATTAGTTCAATTGAAAATAGATATGGACCCAGGTATGTTAAGCTTCCTAACAGTTTAGGGATTTCACTCGACCACCAATGCTGTCTAACAGCTTGCGTATTGGGGCAGTACCCTCACTCCACGGATCAGGTAAAACTGATAACCGTTTTTTCCAAAAACGACAACTCTTGGTTTACCTCATGGGTGAAAACTAGTCAATCAGGTAGGGGTCATTGCCCTTTTCACTGGCAGGTCCTCTCAATGGGTCAGCTACTTTGGGGTTCCTATGGTACTCCTCACAATGAGTTTTAAGGCTTATTCCCAAGTACTTCCCACAATTAAGTGAATAGGGATTATTCCCAGATCCAAACTTACAACATATGTTGAAAAAAATTGGCAGAAATTCCACCCAACAAGCCCAAGAAAGTGCTCTGATACCAGATGTGAAGAACCTGCAACAATTAATTAATGAGAATACGTGAGATAGCAGAAATAACAGAACTCAAATCGCTTTTATTGATCGCAGGCCACTTCGAGGGGGCAATCTCCTTTGAGCAATCTCAATATAATTAACTTCACGGTACCTTCATTAGTCTCAACACAAACTTATATACTAAGTCTAAGAGCCAATACCATGTGTCAATACAAACCATGGGCCAATACAAACTATGGATCAACAATTACTATGGGATGACTTACAAAGCATATGCATCGAACAACAATAATACAAACTATGGATCAACAAATACTACGGGACGACTTACAACGATACTAATTTGATGTTCTCACGATGACCTTCTGCATACCATCCACAAGACGACTTACAACGATACTAATTTTATGTATCAGATAAACGATGACCTTCTGCGTACCATCGATGATACTAATTTTATGTTCTCATGCACTTGTGTTAGATACACCTCATCCTATTGCACATCATCTATTGCGTCACTATTCTGTCTTTGCACATTTGCCTAAGATAAATCACATCATCCTAAGCATCATCTGTTGTGCTGCACTTTTGTTATTTTGCATCTGGTGTTGGGATAATTAATACTCCATCCTTGTCCTACCTAGCATTATTTATTTTTTCCTAGTATTTGATGATGTCATTTCCCCCCTAGTGGTGTGCATATTTCATCTAGGATCCATCATCCACCTAACGCACCCTACATGCATCATTTTAGGACCACTTAAGTCAGTTCCCTATATTTTAGGAGTCAACTCAATGATCCCGTTCAATCCACCTGAGTTAGATGACTCTTGTGGGGGGTTGATACTCTGATTTCCATTGATTGTGCCCTCACGCACCCTTTTCTGAGTGATTTACATGACAAACTCACTAATGCACCCTTTTGGTTCATTTAACTGATTGTGTCTTCAGTTAACTAATTTTAGGTTCAGTTAAGTTGAGTTTGGGTCTTTCGGAGCACTCCAGTGGTGACAATTCCTATGCTTGACAGACTGAGACTCGAATTCTCCAAAGTGATTTGAATTCTATCTATTGTAACATAATTGTTGATTTACTGATCATTGGATCATGTGACATTATTCTATTCCTATTTGAGTTCTCATGCATGATTAACTGTCTACTCATTTTTACTGCAATTTTTATTGTAACTCAATTTCTCTCCTCATTCATTCTATGTGAGGTATACTTAGCTCCATGATCTGTTGTGATTTAGAATTTCACATGGTATGAGAGCTCTGTGAGTGTAGGTTGAGAAGATTCTTTCAATAGTGCACTAGAAGCATTTGATTTCCACAACAAATCCTAGTGCCATTTCATTAAATTAATTGGAGAAATCCTTTGAGGTCTAGCCAGGTGTGAAGGATCCGTAAAAATGTTCCTATTGTCCTAAAGCAGTGCTCAGTAGTAATCTATCTCCAAAATTTAGAGTGTTTTGCAGGTTATTGAATTTTTTTCAATGCAACAGTAGCAACAATACCACATTGTATTCACTCCAGCAGTTCTAATGGAGAATTTGAGTTCTCCTATCTCTCCCATGATCCTCACACCCTTCAATTATCTTGATTCGAGGGATGATATGTAGATGATGTTCCGCAACAAGTCATTGTACATGGTAACAATTTTAAAGGAGGTCGAACCTCAAGCAACTGTTGAGAAGGAAAACTATCTGAATAGATTGGATGAAGCATTTGGTCTCATGTGTATTCACATTTCTAGAGATCTAATCTTCCCCCTCGATGGATTGAAGAATCCAAAATAGGTTTGTTTGAAGTTGGAGACCCTATTCGGAAAATAATATGAGATAAGGGACCATATTCTGAAGAATGAGTTGATTGCTCTTCAACCCAGTAGTTTCGAAACCATCCAACAATTCTTTTCCAAATTCAAATATCTGGTCATGGAATGCAAGAAGTGTGGCATTGAGAATAAGGATGAGCACTTGGTTCTATCCATTCTAAGAAATCCTGGTCCCGAATTCTCCATCTTTGTTTCTACCTTCCATTCAGAGATATTGTTAATCCTTGGTTGGAAAATTCCATCCTTAGATGTTTTCACTGAATCTCTCATCCAAGAACAAGACAAATTGATTTAGATGGGTGCCTTGAAGGCCTCCAAAAATCAAGCTCTTATGGTTGGAGAGTCAAAAAGTGCGATTGAAAAAGGGAAGCAAAAGGCGAAAGAGAATAAGCAATTTGACCCCAAGCAGAATGCAAGTCTAGTCCATCGGAAGGAGCCTCCAGCTCCAATAAGGACAAGCAAAAGAAATTTGAGAAATACAAGTGTACATACTACAAGAAGGGTAACCATCACGAGAGTTATGGTATGAAGAATACCATAGATCAAATGGAAAAACTCGTTGAACAACATAACACTTCCCTCCTTGAAGGTGTGAGGAAGACTGATCCAGGTGGCAATTTAGAAGATCATGAGAGAAGCCATGCATTGAAGGCTGGATTCTCACAATCCCGATATTTTCTTATTGATTTTGGATCCTCCAACCACATGGTTTCCTCCAAAGAACCATTTTATTCATTATATCTCAGTGATGGACCTAGCATACACATGGGAGATGAATCTCAAATATTTGCTGAAGGGGAGGGCACAATACAACTTGAGCATGAAAATTTCAACAATGTGTTGTATTTGCCTTCTCTAGAAGCTAATTTGTTGTATGTTTATCAAATTGCTCACACGGGTTCACCAAAGAAAGTAGTATTTGGACCTGACACAGTTGAGGTTGCAGAGATCTCATCTGGGAAGATGATAACCAAAGGCATTGCAAATCATGCCTCCAAGGCATATGAGTTCTCATGCTTCTTTCCATACTCACATCAAAGTGATCTCTTGACTCGTGCAAATGAGACAAGTAGTCTATGATATGAAATATTTGAACACCTAAATTTCAAATAACTACAACAGTTGCACAAGGAAGAGATGGTTGAAGGTTTTCTGGACATAAAGTTCTTTGAAGGAGTCTACAAAGGTTGCTTGGTAGGGAAGCACCCAGAGTGAAAGTATGATGTTGGGAAGGAAAAGCGAGCTTCCTCCATACTTGATCTTATTCATAGTGATGTTTCAATATGGATGCCCACTGCTTCAATGAATGGATCCAGATACCTTCTGACCTTCATTGATGAATACTCTAGGTTCCGCTGGATCTACTTTCTCAAACAGAAATATGAGGTATTCTAAAGATTCAAAGTTTTCAAGCCTTAGTTGAGAAAATTGTTTGAAGGAATATCAAGGCACTTGGATCAGATAATGGAGGGGATTACATCAAGAAGGAGTTGCAGCAGCTATGCGATTTCGAAGGTATTCAAATGCAACATTCTATCCCATACACACCACAGCAAAATGGTGTAGCATAGAGGAATAATAGGTCATTGAAAGAGATGGATACCTGCTTGCTTGAAGAAATATATCTCCCATCAAATCTCTGGGAAGAACCAGTGAACTACGTTTTTGAGCTACATACATTTAGAATAGAGTACCCCACAAATCTATTGATGGGGTCACTCCATTCGAAGCATTGAAGGGACACAAAATTGATGCCTCTCATCTGAGGGTTTTTGGATCCAAGGCATGGGCCATAATCCCCTCTGACAAGAGGAAATATCTTCAACCTCAAAGTAGTGAATGCATTCTTATTGGATATGCATAAGATGAAAAATCTTACAAACTGATGGAGATTGCAACCAAGAGATGCTTCATTGAAATAAGTGTTCAATTCAATGAGGATCCATTGCATGATCTACAATCAGTTGAAGAAGAAGTTATAGTTGATCTACCTCTTCCATTTTCTCCTAATGATGTTTCTACAGGTGATCCACATTCAGATTCCGAATAAGAATATCAATATGATTCAGATCTAGATATTGAGTATGAAGATCTAGCAAATCCAGATCCAGATCCATCACCTACTCCTAACCCAGAGCCAAAATGGGCTACAAATATTATTGAGGTAGCTGGGGACATTGCTGGAGATCCATCAGACTATAGAAGAATAAGATCTCAATACAAAGATGCAAAAATTGTACTTTTCCATATAGATCCAATTCTCCCTGAGAGGTGCTTCATGATGGTGGGGTATGATCCATAGTATTACAGAGAGGCTTTCCATGATCCGAGATGGAAACTAGCCATGGATGAAGAATATGAGTCACTAAAGAGCAATGAGATGTGGGATCTTGTCTCTCTTCTCCCAGGGAGGAAACTTATTCAGTGAAAATGGATCTACAAAGCAAAGCTTGCATCTGATGGATCTACAACCAAGTACAAGACTTGGTTGGTTGCAAACGGGTACTCACAATTTCAAGGTTTGGACTACAATGATACATTCGCTCCTATAGAAAGAATGGATTCAGCAAGGGTTGTTTTGGTCATTGCATCTTCGAATGCATGGGAGGTACATCACATGGATGTAAAGAGTTCCTTCCTTCATGGTGACTTAGAAGAAGAGATCTACATGAAACATCCTGAGTGGTACACTGATGATCCTTCCTTGGTATGCAGACTGAGGAGATCACAGTATGGCATCAAGCAAGCCCCAAGGGCATGGTATGCAAAGATGGATTCCTTCTTACTGTCACAAAAGTTTGAAAGATGCAAATCTGATTGCAATGTTTACAATGATGTAACAGAAGGGAGGATGTCTACTATTGAGTTTTTTGTATGTGGATGACTTTCTCATCACTGATGGATTTGTTACTGGGTTGAAGCACATCAATTCTTCCTTGAACAAAGCATTCACTATGACATATCTAGGATTGTTAAGACAATTCATTGGTATTGAAGTAAATCAAAATGATTCAGGGATCATGATTTCACAATCAAGGTATGCATCTAATTTATTGAAAAAGTTTCATATGGATGATTGCAAAGCCACATATTTTCCCTTCCTATCTGGCATTAGATTTGAAGAAGGTGGTTCCACTCCCTTGGTTGATATCACTCTTTACAGACATTTGATTGGTAGCTTGTTGTATTTGACACATTCGAGACCATATCTATCATATGTCGTTGGTGTTGTGTCTAGGTACATGCAGGAGCCACGTGATCCGCATTAGAAAGAAGCTAAGAGGATCTTGTATTAGGTGCAAGGTACCAAAGAGTTTGGTATTCACTATCTTGTTGGTGTTCAACTAGAGCTGTTTGGTTTTACTGACTTAGATTGGGATGGAGACAACACTGATAGGAAATATAATTCGGGGTATGTATTCATGTTGGGATTAGGACCAATCTATTGGTCAATCAAGAAGCAAGCATAACTCGCAGTTTATTTAGCAGAGGAAAAGTACAGAGGGGTTGTGAATGCAACTATCCAGGTATTTTGGTTGCATGGGATTGTAACATAGTTTGGCATTCACACTTCTCCTTCAGTAGAACATTTTTGTGATAATCAAAGTTACATCATGATCTCAAGTGACTCAATTTAGAATCAAAGAACCAAACATATTGAGGTTCACATGCGCTACATCAGGGAGCTAGTACACAACAGGACCATCTCACTGCATTATTGTCCTATAGAGGAGATGGTTGAAGACATAGTCACTAAGTTTTTCACTTAGAAAGAGATTTTTTTATCTCAGATCTTTACTTGGTGTAAAATATGTTTGAGCTCCCTGCTATCCTATTTTGAGGGGGGGGGGGTTTCCCATGAGGTTTTCCCCATTTTCTTGGTTCATGGACAATTAATTTATTTTCATAATTTATTTCATTGTATGGGTGACCTTTGGTCTTAGTAACTAGGGCCCAGGATGGACAAGTTTGGATTAAGGGGGGGGTGTTAGGACAATTAATACTCCATCCTTTTCCTACCTAGCAATATTTATTTTTTCCTAGTAGATGGTGATGCCATTTACCCCCTAGTGGATGCATATGTCATCTAGGATCCATCATCCACCTAATGTTCTTTGCATGCATCATTTTAGGACCACTTAATTCAATTCCCTATATTTTAGGAGCCAACTCAGTGATCCAGTTCAGTCCACCTGAGTTAGCTGACTCTTGTCAGGGTTTATGCTCTGACTTCCACTAATTGTGGCCTCATCCGCGCCTTTTTTGAGTGATTTGCATAAAAACTCACTAATGGTCCTTCCTTGGTCAGTTAACTGATTGTGTCTTCAGTTAACTAGGTTTAGGTTCAGTTGAGTTGAGTTTGGGTCTTCTAGAGCACTCCAGTGGTGACAATTCCTATGCTAGACACACTGAGACTCGAACTATCCCAAGTGATTTGAATTCTCTCCATTGTAACATCATTGTTGACTATACTGGTTATTGGATCATGTGACATTATTATATTCCTATTTGAGTTCTCATGCATGATAAATTGTTTGCTCATTTTTACTGCAATTTTCACTTTAACTCAATTTCTCTGCTCATTCTTTCTCTGTGAGGTGCACTCAAATCCATGATCTGCTGTGATTTAGAATTTCTCATATGTCTCTCTTCTAGATTAAGTTGTTTCAGTTCAATGAGCCATTAATACCCCGATAACTAGAATCTTTCCGAATCAGAGTACTTTAACTTCCATATCTTCAAGCATACATTCACTCTCCAACTTGGATTCTTATTTATACTAGACCACGTGTCCACAAGCTGGTCGATGAAATCCCTTCTTCTTTTCTTCACTGTCAATTTTTCTCACCCATTTGCCACTTGTCATGATCTGCACGACTGATGTATTATTCCTGGGTCTTGTGCATACTTGGTCCATAGAACATTGGGACTTGTGCACATAGAACAACTACCCATTGGGTATTGATCCCTTGAAGTATGATTGGTTGGTGGGTCTTTTGCACTTGAATTATCCAACGAATTCTTGATTCCAAGACTCTTGCGCACTTTTGACACTTTTATACTTCTTTCGCTTGGTAGGTCTTGCGCACTTTTAGGGTTTTTTCCACATGTCCAACCACTTCTTTCTCCTAATCCTCTTGCGCACTCCCAAGTCTTTTCCAACCACCTCTTTGAAATCACCTTTGAAGTACCATGACTATATGGATTGGGACTTGCGCACATGTCTTATGTACCACTTCAAACTAGATGTACTTCTACAATCTATATGTACTTATTCAAACTAGCACAAGGATACTATATCATCTTTGACATCATTTGACATCATTTGACATCAATGACAACCAAAGTTCAACAAGTTGAAAAAATCATATACTAAAATTGAGATGTGGTTTCTTCCACATGAGGGTTAAGCATTAAAAATATTGTTGTATTGGGTGATGAATATTTTGTGTGACTATCTTGTTTCTTAATTTTTTTTTCTTAACTAAGGACATATAAGCCATAATATTCCTAACATGTGGTCATTTTATTTTACTTGTATATATGATGTGCATATATAGGGATATTTTGACCAATTGGAAAATGAATCATCCTCTGCCAATATCTTCTCCAAGTACTTTGCATCCTTTTCTTCTTGTATATATATATTCCATTGGAGGTTGTAATCTTGCTAAAATTTTTATTATTTCTCAAACTTATTTATGTGCAAACATCCATCCTCTTATTTAAATCTTAAAGTCATATATTTAAATTTCCTCACCCTTTGACATTTAGTGTATCCCATGGATACAAAAATCATGCACACAATTGAAAAGAACATAATTACCATGGATAACCATATCCACAACTCATATTATCCACCCATAAAAAATTTCATAATTTGTATGTATGTCTTTCCTAGAATTGATGTAACTATGAAATGGTTTGTACAAATTACTTGGCACCAAAATGGACAAGCATCACATACAATCCATTTCAGGATTCTTGCTTACCCTATATTATAGCAAAAATTGGAATTTTAGTGACCCTAATGGTTCCTTAATGACCCTAACAACATCTGACCTTAATGACATAAGAGCCTTCCAAACAACATCCAACTGTCCCTCATTGGGCTCTAAATGTCCCTAATGTCAATTGAAGAGTTCCTAATCATTGTGACAAGCCTTCAATCAGTTGTTGGGGCCCCCCATAAGTACTGGTTCCACCTTAGGACAGGATATCAACCCCTTCCAACTCAATTTCCACTTAAAAATGATGTTTTTGAGGGTACAAATGCCATTCCTTCATGCACGCTGTGTGTGCACACTCCTTTCCTTCCTGTAAGGAGCATGTGCCCTGAAAAATACCCCAAAAATGTAAAAAATATCAAAGATTGAAAATTTGGATGGTTGGAAAAGTAGTTTCCAAAGGTAACTTCTCGAAACCATCTCCCGACCTATCTCAACTATGTCCAAAAAGTATAAAAGAGACATCTATGGAAGAAATATGGGAATAAAGCATTTAGCATAAGCTTATGTTCAAATATTTTAGTCCTATATCCTGAAGTTTTTATGCCCATCCCTCTTAGGATCCCCTATTTATGGGTATTCTTGTCCTCTTGTTTGAGTGAGGTTCATTCATTGGTGTGACTTCCATACTTTGTCCAAGATGGAGTTTGAAGAAGTGGGAGGAGTGAAGGAATTAGTGGCTCTTGTGTAGAGGGACTAAGACAATGGTTCCAAAGGTGTTGGAAACAAGATCAAGTATCCATCTACTTGTTATTATTTCATCAATTAATAGAGGTATATTATCTCCCCCCCAATCTGATGGTCAATATTGCTTATGGTTGATACTTATTGGTTTAAAAGGTTTAGCTTTCCAGATAAGTTAACTAGGATGGATCAATGTTATTATTGATTTGGGATTTGATTTGTGATTTCATCTTGTCATAAAGGATTTGAAAAGGGTTTCTATATCTCTTGTGTACATGTTTGGAGATTCATTGAAATGGATTTCTTTGAAGCTCTTGCATGAGAGAAGGCTTAAGGACAGCCTACAAGATCTAGGTTCCTTCTCTTCTCTCTCTTGATTGATTATATTTATTTATTGTTTATTTGTTTAGTGGCATGAGTCTAGATCAATAAGCCCAAGGGAAATGTAGTATTTATCTCTCCCCTTATCTGTGGTAGTCAACCCTATCTATTCGATTTTTTTTCCCAAAACATAACTGGCGAATCTCTTTTTTTGTAAAGTAAGAAATTATATTACTGAAACATAGTTACATTTCTTCAAAACAGGTGGTTTGGAAAGTGAACAAAATTACAGGGAAACCATGATTCGTTGATCCTTCCACCCAGGCATAACTAAGACTACATAGCTTCAACATACAAAAGCAAAATGCCCATAAAACCCATATTAAGACTTGACTGCTACCTATTACTAAAAAGACACAACTGCAGAGCTTTGGGACTTGTGCATTGTCGTGGCATATAGAGCTAGAATAGATAAGATACCAAGACAAAAGGAATGACTTAACATCGCATATAACATGGCTGCCAAAACATATTTCGAGCAAGAGTCCCCCGATGGATGCCTTAGACGCTCGAGGTCACCTTTGGCCTCGAGTGATGAAGGGGGAGGTGAGCACAGGTTGAGCTAGGAGCCGTATCATCGTCCAGAACTTGAACACGCCTCTCGATACCTCCCATGGAAGACACGGAAGCAGGATGGATAGGAATACCCACTTTGGAAGCTATGAGGTCAATCTTGTGATGCATAAGTTTGCATTCATGATAATGGGATTCCCAGGATCATGTTGGTTCTGCATCCCCGATAGCCTTATTTTCCCACTCCATGAGAACGTGTTCCAAGTGGCCTTTCGTAACCCAAAATGAGGGAATCATTCTGTAATAAGCCGAGAGATGGCTCGTCGTATTACCAGGTTCCATGACCCATTCTCCAACTTACTCCTTCAAATCTCTTGTAAGAATAGTTTTAACCCGTTCCCACAGGTCTTTCTCAACTCTTTCGATTTCCTCCTTGATTACTGCGGGGATACGATCCCAAAAGAACCGTGCAGCTGCGAGTGCTTTTTTATGTTCCCTCCTTGTAGGGTATTTCCCTTTTTTGGGTCGCAATGGGATATTTTCTCCTTTTGATTCTTAGGAGCCATCCTACTGCAAGCCAAGTATCTACCAAACCATTCCTTTTTAACACTACTATTGCTACCTAAACCTATTCTAACATATAGGAGGAAACTAGGAGAAAGACATAAAAACACGCATTTCTCCCTAACTCTTATAAAAGTTGACGTCATTCCTTCCATAAATGTCATTATAATGGCGACATTAGGAGCATTAATCCGAATGATTTTTTTATTCCCCCGACCTGATGCGAGTCGTGGAGTTTTCGAGGTCATTCATCTATACTTGGGAGCGGTCATATAATTCGAGCGTAATGGTTTGCAGACGACCTTACAGATTCATTACTACGATGGTTAAATTTTCTCGTACTCTCATATTTTTTACGAGGGTGATAATTCTCCTACCATCTTCCATCAAGGCGCTTTGTATGTGGCCTGCTATGAGAATTGATTGTAAGCCTCGTGTCATTCCTTCCACTGGGCCTCACGTGTGTGTCTTCAACTGCCAGATGGGTGCAATTGGGGGTCCATTCCAAATCCATGAAGTCTCCCAGGTTTCTAGCATGGAGGCGCAGTTCCTCAGTCACTCTAATATTTTCCATGAAGTCTGCCACCTTGTTTCCATTCCTGCGCACATGGCTAAAGGACCATGCGTGGGAGTTGTTGGTCAACATATCCAGTCCGTCACCATCAAAATATAAACGTTTGGTCAATGAAGCCACTGGATAGGGGTGTCCCTAGTGGTACTCGAATGACATGAATCCAATGAAACTAGAATTTTGTCCATTAGAGCCCTGATTTTTGAGTTATGACTGCAAGTGCCATCTCGCTTCCCAAGGCCATTCAAGGAGACGAGACAAATTTCAACCGTGGGAATAAAAACCAAATGTAGCAACGGAATTGAGTTATGCAGCCTCTTGCAAGTGTGTTTTGGAAAGGGAAATATGAATGCGATGCCCATGCACTCGCTATCCATGCTTTTCAAAATCTTCGACTATAGTGCAAAAATTGCAATCCACGTCGCCAAGAAAAACCCTAGTTTAGAAAACCATCAAAATAAACAATGTTTCATCAATGAATCCACTGGAAAGGGTGTCCCTAGAGTTAATTGGTTTTCACAAATTCTACAAAGCTGACGGTTTGTCCATTGGAGCCACGGTTTTAGAGTTATGGTGAGTTTCATCTCGCTTCCCAAGGCCATTCAAAGACACCAGGAAAATTTCAACCAGGGGAAAAAAACCAAACTGATCAATGGAATTGAGTTCCATTTCCTCCTACAATTGTGTTTGGGAAATGGTTAGGTGACTGTGATTCGCATGCACTCTCTTGACACATTTTTCAAAATCTTATCCTATCATGTAGAAATTGCACTGCACATCACTTAGCAAAACCTTAGTTTAGAAAATTGTTAAAATAGACAATTTTCGGTCCATGAAGTCACAAGAAAAGGGTGTCCCTAGTGGTACTTGGATGTCACAAATTCAACGAAACTAAAATTTCGTTCACAAAGCCATGATTTTTTATTTATGGCAAGTTTCATTTCGCTTTCCAAGGTCGTTAGGGGACACTAGGCAAGTTTCAATAGGGGGCATAAAAGCCAAACCAAGCAACATAATTGATTTATGTTTCCTCTTGCATGTGTTTTTGGGAAAAGGAAATATGACTATGATTCCCATGCATTCGCTCAACACATTTTTTAAAATCTTAGCCTAACTTGCAGAAATTGCATTACACATCACTTAGAAAAACCCTAGTTTAGAAAACCATCAAAATAGACAACTTTCAGTCCATGAAGCCACTAGATAGGGGTGTCCCTAGTAGTACTCAGATGTCACAAATGCAATGGAACTTATGGATTGTCCATCAAAGCCACGATTTTCAAGTTATGGCGAGTTTCATATCTCTTCCCAAGGTCATTCAAGGAGAGAAGACAAATTTCAACTAGGGGCATAAAAACCAAACCGAGAAATGGAATTGAGTTCTGTTGCTTCCTACAAGTGTGTTTGGGAAATGGAAATATGTCTGCGATTCCCATTCACTTGCTTGATAAATTTTTCAAAATATTATCCTATCATTTAGAAATTGCACTGCACGTTACTGAGCAAAACCCTAGTTTAGAAAAAGTCAAAATAGATAACTTTCAGTCCATGAAGCCACTGGACATATGTTTTCCTTGCAGTCATAGGATGCCACGAATCCAATGTAATTGATGGTTTTTCCATCGGAGCCACAGTTTTCGATTTATGGTGAGTTTCACCTCGCTTCTGAAGGACATTTAGGGACACCACACAAATTTCAACCAGGGGCATAAAAACCAAACCGACCAACGAAATTGAGTTCCATTTCCTCCTATACGTGTGTTTGGGAAAGGGTGAGATGACTAGGATTCCTGCACACTCGCTCCCCACATTTTTCAAAATCTTAGTCTATGGTGCAGAAATTGCGCTACACATCATTGAGAAAAACCATAGTTTAGAAAACCATCATAATCGTCAACATTCAATCCATGAATCCACCAAAGAGGGGTTTCTCTATTGGTAATTAGATGTCACTAATCCAATCGAACTAACGGCTTGTCCTTCTGAACCTTAGTTTTCGAGTTATCGAGAGTTTCATCTTGCTTCCCAAATCTATTCAAGGACACTAGGAAAATTTCAATCGGGGGCATAAAAACCAAACAAAGCAACATAATTGAGTTATGTTACATCTTGCAGGTGTGTTTGGGAAATGGAGAGAGGACCAAGATGCCCACACACTCACTTGAGACATTTAGAACATCTTATCCCATTGTGCAAAAATTGCACTACATGTCTCTGATAAAAAACCTAGTGTAGAAAACCATCAAAATAAACAATGTTTGGTCCATGAAGTCACCAGACAAGGGTGTCCCTAGAAGTGCTCGGATACCAAGAATCCATCGGAACTAATGGTTTGTCCATCTGAGCCCCAGTTTTCGATTAATTACAAATTTCATCTTGCTTCCTAAGGCTATTCAGGGATTCCAGGTGAAAATTCAACCGGGGACATTAAAACCAATTCAAGCAATGGAATTGAGTTCTTTTACCCCCTGCAGGTACTTAAATAACATGATTCCAACGAAGCTTTGTGATTATTATACCAATGATATGATTAATATGTTAAAAACTATATCTATGATAATATTCTTTTAGTCATGTTTATGAGGGGATATTATCAAGCATGTTATATTAAATTTACTTTTAGATTACAATGTAAACAATTCATGAACTTGATTGAGAGATAAAAACCATGGTTAATATGATCTTAAAGATATAGATTGAATAACATGTTATATACATAGATTTAATGATATAACAACTTTAGGCAAAAAACTGGTTCAAAGAGAATAGTATATGTGATGTCATATTTTTCTTCACTTTTATATAATCACTGGGAATCTATTTTTCCTTGCCTCTATGTCTTGTTCTATTGTAATATGAAAATTTATGGTGTAGTTGTGTGTGTATGTGTGAGTGTGTGCACAGTTGTGGATACACTTGATATGTGTGGTTACTATATGTTGATGGGATGATGTTTATATTCATGGTTGGAAAAATCGTGAGAATGCATAAATTATCACACTAATAGTTGCAATATAACACAAAATATGCATTATGTAATGAAATTAATACTAATGTTTTAAATTGATTATTTCTCGTTTGCAGAAAAATGGTGAAGATGACTCCTTAGATGATCCAGATTATGTTGTCACCAATGTACTAGAGAAATATATTGTTGATAATGATGAAGATGGATCAGATGAAAATGATGATGGATATGATATTGGGATAGATGAGGATGATGATGATGATGACGATGATGATTATGATAATGATGATGTTGTTGTTGTTGATGATGATGATGGTAGCCATTGATGCAACTATTGATATTGTGGATGTTTATTGCTTTCTTCATGCTACTAGACACATTGTTATTTTTGTGACGATCCAATTTCATATTACATTATGGTTCATTTTGATTTGTATGGTGGATTCATGTTGACATATAAACTTTGATTACCCTTGATCATTTTGACATTTCTAAATATGGATATTGAAAAAGATATTTGTTGTGATATTGGTATTTTCATTATATATATCGTTCATTTGTTCTTTTAACCTTGATATGATTATCTGTATGATAGGTTGTTAATGTGATGATTTTTTATAATTTCACTTCTTTTGATGAAAGATAATGGTGATGTTATCGTTATTATATTGTAAATTTATATATATTGGAAGTTGTCAATGAACTTTTCATGGAAAATTAATATATATGATGATGTTACTACTTTGGATAAATGTTGCCCGTTTGTGTTAAATTTCTTCATAAATGCTATGCAATTAATTTCAATAATGGTATTTACAATTAATTTGAATGTTCTATTATGTTATTTCACAACTATGAAGTAAATGATATATGAGAACTATTGAAATTAATAAAATAATTATAATAATTTGATATAATAAATATATTAGCACACAATTAGATATAGTTGGAGGTATTAAATAGAAAGCTTAATGTGGTGCTAATAAGGAAGCAAAACTAGGAGCTCAAATGGAAGCCCACTATGTCACAGATCTAGAAGCAACATTGGACGCAAAATATGGCACTAAGTTGGAAGTCAATTCTGATGCTATTTTGGACGCCAAAGTAGAAGACAAACTAGAAGCTAAACTATTGGCCAACAAAGAAGCAAAATTAGATGTTAAATGGGAAGCTAAATGCGGAATTCATGAGCAAGCAAAATAAGAAGAAACCCAAGGAGCTAAACGGGAAGCAAAATGTGGTGCTAGTGTGGGAGTAAAATGGACTCTAAATTGGGTGCTAAAGTGGTAGCAAAACATGGTGCTAATGTGGATGTCAATAGAGATGCAAAACTAGGTGTTAAAAATGTTGCAACACTTGGTGCTAACGAGGAAGCCAAACATGGTGTTGATATGGTATAAAAATAAGACATTACTTTGGATGCAAAACATGGTGCTACATAAGAAGCAAAATGTGGTGCAACAATAGAAGAAATATTTGACGCCATTTTGGTAGCAAGACACAAAGCAAAAAAGCAAGCAAAAATTGGTGCAAATTTGGAAGTGAAAATTGGGGCATATTTGGAAGTAAAACGTGCTGCAAAATGGGATGCTAAAGTGGTAGAACATATGAATGCAATATTGGATGTTAATTTGAATGCAAATATGGTACGATCGAAGATACAAACATAAATGCTAACATGGTGCTTTTAAGGATTCAAATATGGCACTAATGGGGACGTCATCTAGGAAACAAAAGAGGGCGATATCTAGGAAGCAAAATAGGATGTTATTTAGGAAGCAAACCTCGACGTTGTTTAGGAATCAAAATTGGATGCTATTTTGGAAGAAAAAAAATGGTCTCTATTTTGGACATCAGGAAGGATGTTATCTAGGAAGCAAAAAAGGGCGTTATTTTAGACACTTTACATTTTGTACATGATGCGTCCCATTTAGCGTCTACTTCGACCACTCTATGAAAAACAAAATTACACTAAAAAGGGACGCTAAATGGGATGCTAATTCTAGGATTTGTTGTAGTGTTTAATTCCAAACTTGGATTGTGATATCTCAAGCACCAAAAATTGTTTAATTATACCCGAGTCAGTCATTGTTGAGGTGTGTGAGCTATCTCAAAGAAAACTACTAATATTTAATTATAGACTAGGGTTGTTATTCTTAGATTTGAGGAAAAGTATATGCTAAGGTAGAATGGCACCTAAGATTTTCAGCTTATCAGACCTTAAAAATATTTGATAAAGAAAAGATCGAAAGATCTTTCGAAATGAAAAAAACTAAGTCAAACTTCAGAAAAACAATAAAGAGAACTAAATCAAACCTAGTTAAACAAACAAACTAGAATAATATCAAATCATACTACTCTACTTTATAATTTAACAATGGAAACAGATTAAAAAGCGAACTATTAACTATGAAAATGGAAACTACCTAATTTCATATTATAATCTAGGAATTAGAAAACAACTGTAAATAAATTAGAGACCTGTCTATGAAATGAATTAATTTGATGATAAATTACGTAAGCAAAAAACTATGCTAATAAAAAACAAAATGATAGCCTATTTGATAAATTCAATAACTATTCAAGACTATACTAAAACATATAATTCTAATTCCATTCTCCTTGATTTTGTACGTAAAAAGTAATAGGAAATGGAGTAAATGTATCGTAATGGATTTCAAATGTAATAGCAAAACAAAACGGAAGTAAATCTAATCTAATCTCAACAAAGAGATGTAAACTACAAAGAGACCAATTACAGTTAACTTTAAACATTCTGATCTATCTACTATCCATGAGAAGAATAATATGAAACTAATGAAAACTAGAAGCAAGTAGAAAACTTAATAAATATATTAATATAGAAGCAAGTAGAAAACTTGATAAAGATATTAATATAGAAGCAAGTAGAAAACTTGATAAAGATATTAATTTCTGAATCCAAATGCTATTCCACGAACATCTTCATTATCTATCTAAATAAGAAACTGATCCTAATTCTTAATAAATGAAACTATCGAAACTAGAATACTTGAAGAATAAAATTATTAATTCTAATCTAAACTAAATCTTAAGAACATGTGATAAACTAGACTAAGAATAAAACTAATAAATTCTAAAACAACAACATATTAGCAAATTAAATATGAAAGACATAATTTAAAAGACAGTTAAAGCAAACTAAGAATGAATCAAGAATTTAATTAAAACTTTATGGAATGTGAAACATGGGCCTAATTATGGTTAAGAATACTAATTAAGAGCAAGAAAGATTACAGTTAAGAAAAGATAAGACACTGAATTCAAATGAGCATAAAAACAGTGGAGAAAGAATGAAAGTCCAAATGACGATCCGGATGACTGTCCGAATGATAGTCTGAATGACAGTCTGGATGAGGAAAGACGAATTAAACTAAGGAAAGAGGTAGTTTTGATGATCTTAACGTCAACTAGCAAATGCAGATGAACCTACAATGCAAAGAAATCAGTGAGAAGACTTGTTGAGAAGCTACGATAATAGGAAGCAACCTATTCTAATTATTGTCTAAAGAAGATGAACCATTCATATTCTATGCTAAAGCAAGACTGAGATGAGAGATAGAATTAACCTACAGCTACAGAGAAGAAGCTAATGAAACTAATTCTAATTGTAAACTAAGCTGGAAACAACAACTAACTAAGTCCTATCTAATTGCGGGAAATTAGAAAACAAACTATCTAATTACAAAAGACTGAAATTAAACTATCAAAGCTATGCTTGGTCGACCATTTACTAATTTTGGAAAGACAGATTAAATTAGCAACACAATATAAATTACAAAGAAGAAATAAATGACATATACAGGAAAATGAAATTAATTACATATACAGGAAAATAAACTAGCTATTTGCAGAAAAGAAAATGCAGAAAAACATAAACAAAACCTCTAGTTGATGAGGGGCCCTTCCCAGCAATCAGAGATGGAAAACTAAACTGATTGGTTACTCAGAGCATCAACAAACTGAAACTTCCATTAACTGAGAAAATTACAAAATGTTTGCTATTTGCTACAAATTCTACAAACTATCTACTAATCTTATGATCTTTCCCAACTAAATACTAACTTTGTTTCTATATTAAAAGTGTCTATTTATACATTTACAGTGGGAGAGAAGGTCGACAGAGTCGACCTCTCTAAAAATAGAGGATTTTATGACTGCAAATAGCTGCTTTGAGTGATGCGTGACAGTGCAGGGAGCATCCACCAGTCTTCACGGGGTTGATTCCTTCACGAGGTTGCTGCAACATTGATCTTCCTTTGACGTGGGAAGAGAGGTGGCGTGTTGGCGGACTAAGCGTGGGAGAACGGACTCCTCTAGAACGTTGGCGTGAATAGGCAGCGTGATACCAGGAAAAACGGATGAGAGAATCGACGTATGGAGTGTTGATGTGGAGGTATGATGTGCTGTCAAGCTTGGAAGGCAGGAAGGTGAATATTCCAGAACAAGAGCTTATCAACCGTAACCATCACGTGGCAAACAGAACCCATGTACCCATTTTTGTCTTTAATAGCCAGAAATATGCCAACCATGGATTTCGTGAGCTGAATGCAAGGCTGAATGACAAGCTGGACGCGGTTGAACGTTGAGCAACATAAACACGCACTCTAAATGAAGGGTCGTTCAAAAAATCACAGCCTGTGAATCAAAACTAAATGCCAAGTATGCCCCGAAATGTCACATTAAACATCAATAACTCATAATATAGCAAGATTTGATCAAAATTCATGTGGTAAGTAAATATATGCATACCTGGTCTGTTTGATGGGACGAATGGCAGAAAGAATAACTTATTATATCAAAAATAGTGAAATTAACGCCATTCATAGTAGATTTGATGATCGAAAATAGTGACAAAATGGACACCAACATTCCCCCAAACCGAAGATATGCCAGGTCCCACTGAGAAAAATAGAGAGAAATTAGGAAGAAGGTTGAGCTGCGGTAGCAGCAGCCTTCGACTTGGATGACGAAGATATAGATTTGGCTTGGAGCTTCTTGAATTGGTTCTTTAAGGAATTATACCTCACACACAGGGCAGTATGGGATGTTGTTTTGGCGTTAACCAAACATTCAATGCGTTTTACTTGCGTACGCAGGGCCTTGTTTTCTTCATCAAGCTCAGAAATTGTTTCCACATAGCTTTGATTCTGGTATGTCAACCGTGCTATCACTTGGATCATCTTGTCCATCTCCTGCTAAGTCAGAATGAGATATTCTTTATGATGTTCAGGGCTCTTTGAGGGACTCAACTCTTTTGAAAATGTTTCACTCAACAGTATGATCTTCAAGAATTTTGTCTTTGTTGTGTGCAGGAGGACTTCCAGCAGCAGAGGCTTCACTCATTCGATCAGATACGTTGTCCAATGTGAGGAGGGGTTTTTCAAGGGTATGGTCGTCTAACTGGACATTTGAACGTGATGGCTGAACGATAGTTTGAATTACAGACTGGTTGACGGACTGGTCACAATTTGTTCTCGTGGATTTAGTGGGATCTGAAAAGAGTGGAGGTTCCGAAGTAGGGTCACCAAGGGTAAGTTTAGGAGAAGGTGATGGCTGGACAAGGTGCTCATCACCTAAGGGATCCTCATCAAATCGTACATGCTTAGTGTCTCGTTCTGCTTGTGTAGAGGATTGGGTAGGCTCACCAATACCAGATTGGAAACAATGTTTTCGAGAGGGAGAGGATTTGATAGTAGACTTCTCAATCAAATGAGGGTTCAGTATTTCAAAAAAAAAATGATCCCAGGTTTTCCCTCTCTCTTCTAACTGGTGAATGATCGGGATTTTAATGAGACAATGGTGATACAAGCTACCAGAGGGATTAACAGTATTCATCCTAACTTGGTTGGACATCTTCTCCAAACTTTTTAGGAAATAAAATGGGAAGTTGAGGGTTTGATTGTTAACAAAATGTGATAGCAATCTAAAATGGAAGACTTTTAAAACAGTAAACTTACCCTCACAAGTGATCAAATGGATAATGATAGTCAAAGAATCTAAGTATTCCATCTTGACCCATTCTCTGTGGAATCCTTTGGTACCAGCAACGTGTTGAAAATTTGCCTGGAAAATTCATGAGCCTTCCGTGGGAGGAAGAGATGTTTGTGCCATTGGGCACCTTCCCTCGGAAGCTTGGTGGCCAATGAGACAGATTCTTCTATCACGGAGAAAGTGAGATGGCCAACTTTGGCCATCTTGCCATTCAAACCCTTAGCGAACAGTAGTGAAATTTCGTGATCATGGCCTTGGAGAAGACGGAGAAACGGATCCCAACCCGCTCGCAAAAACACTTCATGACAGGCTTTAAACTCATAAATGCGGAGGAGGTCCTGGTAGCTTCCAGGCTTGTAATGAATTGGAATTGTTGACAGAGGACGGGGGGATGCAAATGGATACAAGAGGTGCAAGAAATTACAGAGGACGCGGCTCAACAAAAAGATGGAGAACGAACAGACTGAGGTGGAATTTGCGCAATCATCAATTTAAACCAAGGTCCATTTGAATGTTTGAATGGCAGTGGACGAGGGCTTGTCATGCTTAAAAGATCGCACCTGTCATTCGAAGATATTGAGTAAAGTGCTAGCGTAGAAGTGCGTGAATCCAGTGAATACGTGTGGTTTATAATATATTCAACCATGTCCAAAGCCGAGCTTTGGACAGGTTGAATGTGCTTCACGTAATGAAAATAGATTACACGTGAGAGATCATGATTCGATAAATATGGTGGCAGGTCATACAATAGGATAAGTAAGACCAAATGGCGATCATGCAATGATTCACAATGATGCATAGTCCATTCGTTTAATGGAGGCAAGATCGATAAGAGAATGAAGCCATTTGTGAAATCAAATTTGATTGATCCCTATCATAATTAGCCAATTAACTTATCAATAATATTCAAATTTGAACATCTTGGCATATTAAATAAAGTTGTTATAGGCTATGGTTTCATTCAGCACTACATTCAGAACGTTGTTTATTTGCCTATTTCGGATTGACATTCGACTTGTCATTTAATCCTTCATACAAAATTTTGTCTATACAAGATCTTTATTGTTGATGCTGACTGAAGTTGATTTTGCAGATAATTTTTGAAGCTGTTAGTGCACAAAAGATGTTGTAAACTTTGCTTTCTGTATCTTTTAGTTGCGTTCCTTTTTTGTTCTTGATTAGATCAATCTTTCCTCTGCTTTTACATTAACCTGAAAACACCTATCATTTTATCAAAAATAAAATTTTCATAAATATTCAACAAGTAAGAACAGTTCTAATCTTCCCAAACCAAAAATATGGCGTGTCCTCAAGCCATCAAAGAGAAAATAATTAATATTAAAAAATTTCAATTGAAAGTCTTACAGATAGCTTCTAAAAAACTATGATAATTTTCAAAATGAAATATTAACTAAATAAATGAAGATGATTCAGATATGTACATTCATCAAAACGAATACAACAGTGCTTAAAAGACCATATGAAGAATAATAGTGTGAGAGTTGTGAAAAATGCCATAGGAAAACTAGTTGTCCGTGACTCATTGTAAAGATCTCTTGTCATCCAAAGAATATAGATAAGGTTCACCGTAAATTTTGTGAGATCTACTATAGTTATGGGTCCCATTTCTAAGATAGTCATATCCTAGGTATTTGTTTGAATTAGATGACAGGGTCCAAGTCCAACTTAGAGCCATTATCTAATGACAGTATAAATAATCAGCCTAAACATGTGTTTGTATACTCAGGTTTTTTATGAGTTATGTGAATAGTAATGCATTAACCAAACCTCTTTTACCCGATATTGACCTGCAACCAGCAGGCTTGTTCAGTACCCCGACGGCTTTATCTTGGTACCATGTAAGCATAGCCCCGCTACCAGCGAGCCTGTTCAATACCCCGACGGGTTTACTTTCATTTACCGAGCTTCCTTGTTTAAGATTTTACTTAGCATGGACCCGTTGCCAGTGAGCTTGTTCAGTACCCTAGCGGGTTTGCTCCGTATAATGATATTTTTAGTAAGGAAGTCGGTTGGCACTAGAGTGTGTTAAGCCTATTAAACACATAATTCAAATTTTAGCACAAACCTTATGAGTAACTTTATTTATAATGGCCTAAATTACAGATCATGCCAAAAGATAATCACCTAAATCTGTTCTTTGACTTCATAGTCTATCTTCTTCATAAAAGGTCAGTAATGTTCCCCACAAAATAGAAAATATCACCCATTTTTAGGCTACCTTTTAAAGGTGCTTTAGAGACAAGTTTTGATGATGAGTCCAAGATGAACTAGCAGTCCATAGGTGTAAGATAGAGTTTTGTGGAGATCATAATAATTAAAGTAGGTCTTTGAGCAACTGTCCTAATGATAAATAAAAAATGTGCATGTCTGAATCAAATACCATATATAGAATCATAAAATAAAGTGGTTACAAATGATATCAAGAATGCTTTATCCTTTCACTATAAATTTTCAATTTTTAACAATAACCGAAAGAGAAGGAGAACTGCAAGTATTTCTTTTTTTAGAGCACTTCCCTTTTCGCATAATATCGCATGAGTTGATTAAAAAGATAGGGTTATTGTAATTAAGCTGCAAAACCACTTATCAGATGATTCAAATTTTATTCAAAACAAAATCATATGTACAAAACAAGTTATGTAAAATTTTCAAATTAACGAAAGGAAAAAGAGTCTTCATGTTTTATTGACAACATTTCACAAACTGATCATAATACATTTCCGGTAAAAAAATGTAATCAATTGTTAGAAATTACCCTTTATTATTGAAAATAAAAAAAAACATATTTACATATATACAAAAGAAGATGGCCCAAAATCATTCAAGGACTAGGAGGAGGAGGAATGACTTCCTCTTCTACCAGTTCCATTTCTTCTTGCTGTAAGGCATTCTGCACAAAATCTTGTTTAGATGTTGGTTTATGATAAAGTCTAAGTCTATGTCCATTTACAACAAAAGAAACTTGCGAATCATCAATTGTCTTAATTTTAGCGGATCCATTATCAAAGGCTATAAAAATTTCATATGAACCCATCCAAAGAGTAGTTAATTTACCTTTAAAGTTTTTATATCTTGAATTGAAAAGTAATGCCCAGTCTCCAGTTTTGAATTGTTTTTGTTTAATGTATCTATCTCGCCACTTTTTGCGTTGGTTGTGTATTAAGATTGTGCGCTGAATAACATCTTGCCTAATTTCGTCTAATTCATTTATTTGCAGGATTCGTTGTCCCTGTGCTTCTTCTAGATTCATCCCTAATTGTGCAGCCATACGAAAGGTTTTGAATTGAAATTCAATGGGTAGAAGAACTTGTTTACCATAAACGATTTCATAAGGTGTGTGACCACTAGTGTTCCTCCAAGTTATTCTATAAGCCCAGAAGGCTTTTGGAAGCCTATCTGCCCAATCTTTGTGGTGTAACTAGATAGTCTTGGTGATGATGGCTTCTAATACTTTGTTGGTATATTCTACCTGACCATTGTCTTGCAGACGGTATGGTGAAGATTTATAATGTCTAATACCATATTTGTCAGTAAGCTCTTTCATTAATTTGGAGGTAAACTGAGATCCTTGTGTGAAAATCCTCAAAGCATATCTAAGAGATGATCTATACCTCACAAGAGTAATTATGATTAAGTAGGAAAATAGAAGAAGAGTGGTCAATACAGTATAATGAGCAGAAGAATAATAATACAGTAGAACTCGGATAGAAGCAAAAATACTTCACACACACAATTTAATTAATCACAATATGGACAAATAAATAGTACAATGCATGAGGATTCGAATTCCTAAGGTGGCAATTCGAATTAGCCTTCATGGAGTGATCAAAAGATCACTGGAGTGTCATCGGAGCACAACTAGTAGTCTATCTCATCATCGGTGGAGTCATCAATGCACAAGTAACTGTCAACCGTCAGTCAAACTGAGCCTAACTGAGCATGGTAGGTGTAACTGAGTGTAGCTGAATGTAACTAAATCAAGGAGGCTCAATGGAGGGCTCATGAGGAGCTAACTGGAGTCAGAATGGGAAGTCAAGTCTCAAATGGAGGTCCATCAGAGTGATACAGTTAGTTGAGAGTTAGTCAAGCCTTAAATCAAGGAAAGAACTTAAGACAACTGAATTAACTGAAGTGCAACTGAGTGGTAGGTGAGAGAGGATGAGTGGCTTCCTTAAATCAAGGAGGAAGGGCGCACTAAGCTCTAGGAGGGCTAAAACTGATCTGAGAGAAGCTCCCGGGGGCTGGCTAACTGAGGGCTAGGTGCTGGACTGATGACTGGAATGCATGCAAACCCTAAATGATGCATGCAAACCCTAAAAGTGCATGCATGACTGAAAATGTAAATGATCAAAATACTGGTGGGACTAGGATGGAGTATAGGAATATCCTAACACCCCCCCTTAATCCATCCTGGGCCCTGGTAACTAAGACCAAAGGTCACCCAATACAATGAATAATAATAGTCAATAAACCGAGGAAATGGGGAAAACCTCATGGGAAAAATACCCCCCCTCAAAATATACTGTAAGGAACACACAAAAATAAATTCTCCAAACTCAAGCAGGTGTGATGCTTGATCATATGTCTGGAGGTATCTTCTTCTTGTGAAGAAGTGGATCATGCTCAGAAAGCATGTGCTTGTACTTGCTCTTCAGATCGAATGTGATGAGAACAAATCCAAAAGTATGAGGATGATCCTTGAACCTGTGATTCGAATCAGCTGAGGTAAGATCAAATTTATGAATGTGCAGATAGTCTTTTGTCTTCTCCTTCAAACCATCATGGGTGAGATTATGCCAAAAAGAACCATCAAATAATAATGATTGCTTGAAATCCAAATCAGATTTAAGACTTGAAGAATAGTTTCTTGAGATCTTCTTTGAACCAGTGGGGGTGAGATCAAAACTATCATATGCATGAGAAATTATCCCAAGTAGTAATTGCTTAGAATCCAAATTAGATCCAAGACTTGAATCATGGTTTCTTGAGATCTCCTTTGAACCGTGAGAGGTGAGATTAAAATCAGTAGATGCATGAGAAATTATCCCAAGCGAATGGCAATGGCCATATTCTTCAATAACCTTCTGAAAGCATGGAATAATGATCATATAGTAGTAAATAAGAGGTGATTGCTTGAGGAGAGCGAATGCATTACCTCCAATAGCTGATTTGACCTCCGAAATAATCATGTGATCATGATGCAAACCAACAGACTCTAGTGCAAGAGAGGATTTAGGACCTTTTGCAATATCTAGAGTGTGATTTGGCACAGAAAGAGAAGAAATTTAGAGCATGAGTGTAGAATTTGCAAGTTCTTTGTGGACAACTTCAATATGAGATGATACTGATTCATGATCTGAGAGACCATCAAGGGGAGCGAGTGCATCACTTTGCTTGCTCTCGAATGGGTTTGGACCAATCCCTTCATTCTGTCTGCCAAATCTTTCATCCAGGTGGGCCCATATCTCTTTTGGAGATTCAACATCATCAAGGGAATAGAATGCCAAGCTTCGAGAAATAGCAACCATGATGGCTACAATAGCTCTTCCACCTTCATTTAACCAGTCAACCTTTTCTTCATAGGATTCGAACTCTCTTTCAAAACAATAATCAAAGAGATCATGTCTCTTCAAATATGCTATCATTTTTGGCTTCCATTCAACATAGTCGAATAGATAAAGAGGAGGATCTTCTGAAAACATTGAAGCTGTAGAAGACCTGCAAAAACAATAGAGAATATCTGCAACTGCTACTACTACAAAAATGCAGAAACTGCTACACTCGAAATCTTGGTAATAACCTGCAAAAAACTCTCAAGAATGGAGATAAACAATACTCTCAACATGCTTTGATACCATGTGAAAATCCTTACAGTAGATCTAAGAGATGATGTATACCTCACAAGAGTAATTATGATTAAGCAGGAAAATAGAAGAAGAGTGGTCAATATAGTATATTGAGCAACAGAATAATAATACAGTAGAACTCAGATAGAAGCAAAAATACTTCACACACACTAATTAATTAATCACAATATGGACAAATAAATAGTACAATGCATGAGGATTCAAATGCCTAAGGTGGCAATTCGAATTAGCCTTCATGGAGTGATAAAAAGATCATTGGAGTGTCATCGGATCACAACTAGCAGTCTATCTCATCATCGTGGAGTCATCAATGCACAAGTAATTGTCAACCATCAGTCAAACTGAGTCTAACTAAGTGTGGTAGGTGTAACCGAGTGTAACTGAATGTAACTGAATGAAGGAGGCTCAGTGGAGGGCGCATGAGGAGCTAACTGGAGTCAGAATGGGCAGTCAAGTCTCAGTGGAGGTCCATCGGAGTGATACAGTTAGTTGAGAGTTAGTCTAGCCTTATATCAAGGAAAGAACTGAAGACAACTGAAGATAACTAAATTAACTGAAGTGCAACTAAGTGGTAGGTGAGAGAGGACGTGTGGCTTCCTTAAATCAAGGAGGAAGGGCGCACTAATCTCTCACAGGGCTAAAACTAATCTAAGAGAAGCTCCCAGGGGATGGCTAATTGAGGGCTAGGTGCTAGACTGATGACTGGAATGCATGCAAACCCTAAATGATGCATGCAAACCCTAAAAGTGCATGCATGACTGAAAATGTAAATGATCAAAATACTGGTGTGACTAGGATGGAGTATAGGAATATCCTAACACCTTGATCGGTTACAATTTCCCCGGGTACACCAAATTGGGTAAATATTTATTCATAAATGAATTCCACCACAGATTTCTCTGTGGCTCGGAATAAAGCTTTAGCTTCTACCCATTTGGTGACATAATCTATAAAGACTAGAATGTACTTCTTCTTATGAGACATAGGGGAGATTGGACCAACGAAATCTAAAGCCGATTTTTCAAAAGGCTCAATCATAACTTGGGGTTGTAAAGGCATCTCATCGGATGGTGTAGGTCTACCCATTCTTTGGAAACTGTCACATCCCTTTACATATTTGGAAACATCTTTAAAGATGCTTGGACAATAATACGCAGAGTGCAACACTTTGTATGTTGTTCTCTTATCATAAAAATGCCCAATGCAAGGTCCACCATGACATGCATGTAGGATCTCTACCATCTCATCCTCCCATACGCATCACCTAATAATAAGGTCAGGACCAGTACGAAAGAGATCATTATCCACCCAAGAGTAATTTGAAATTTGAACTATGATCCTAAATTTCTCAGGTGGGGAGAGGTGGTTAGGTAGCTTCCCAGTTGCTAAATAATTGCCTATGTCTGCAAACAATGGGGTTCAAACAGATACAGTGAACAAATTTTCATCTGGGAAGCTATCCTCGACAGGGTTGGCATTATCGTCAATTTGAATCTGAGAGAGGAAATCAACTACTACATTCTCTTGACTGGGATGATCAACAATGGTGATGTTAAATTCTTGCAACAACAGAAGCCACAGAGTCACTCTGCCATTGGTGATAGGTTTATTCATCAAAAACCTGATGGCAGAGTGGTCAATGTGTATACACATTTCATATCCTGTGATATAATGACGAAAGTTCTTGATGGCATAGACTACTGCTAGAAACTCTTTTTCAGTAACAGTATATTTCGATTTTGTAGGAGTCAAATTTTTACTAGCAAAGTAAATGGCATGTGATGTTTGTCCCTCTTTTTGACCTAAAATTGCCCCTATGGCTACGTCAGAAGCATCAGTGGATATATGGAAAGGAAGGGACCAATTGGGGCCCCTAAGTATTGGTGCCACTGATATCTTAACCTTCATAGTTTCGAAGGGTTGTTGACAGGGTTCAATCCATTGAAATTCTATGTCTTTAATGAGTAGTTTGAACATAGGTGCGGCTATTTTAGTGAAATTCTTAATGAAACGTTTATAATAGCCGGCATGGCCAAGAAAACTTCTTACTTCCTTCGGAGTTTTTGTAGGAGGAAGATTAACAATTATTTCTATCTTGTTGGGATCCACCTTAATACCTTGAAGAGAGACATTGTCCCCAAACTATGCCCTCGGTCAGTAACATCTTACATTTTTCATGACTAAGAGCTAATTTCGTTTCTTGGCACTGAATAAGAATTGTTTCGAGGTTATGAAGGGCTTCTTGGAAGGTATTACCATAAACTATAAAATCATCCATATAAACTTCTACACATTCATGTATGAGATCAGCAAAGATTCCTAGATCTGGAAAGTAGCAGGTGCATTACATAAGCCAAATGGTAACACTCAGTAGGAATACATCCCCCAAGAGAAAGTGAAGGTTGTCTTGTCTTGATCCTCAGGTGCTATCAATATTTGATTGTATCCACTATACCCGTTGTATTCAAGCAGATAGTAAAGCACATAGAGAGATATAATCAAGACAAGAGAGATGAGTCGAATGCATCCAACTGGTTATATTCATCTTGATGGTATTATTTATACATGTTACATATGGTTGGAGTGGTTGCACCCGCTCCAACGGCTTCTTTAACTATACTATTACATAAGTAACTAATGAAAATTAAGGATCCTGAAGGGTCCCCTCCAACATATCCGCCATCTCAAAATATTTCTTCGTCCCAAAGAAAATATTAACAACCATGAACTGCGATTCCTTTAGTCTCTGTCAGCAATTTGGTCGTGGCCAATCGAGCTTCTCACCCCTTTCACCTTCCTTCCGGATTCATCCTCCACAGTCCAAGAGCTTCTGGGCTTCCATGCTCTGCCATTGCACCAACTCACCATCTTCCTAAAAAACTTCTAAAATGACATTGAATAGATGTTTATGTGTGTCAGCACCAGGGGGCCTGATCAATTTAAGTGTTCTTTTGTCATTATTAAACGTGAAGCGCTTTCTCTGTGTGGTATAGATGTCTTCTGCTTGACCACATGGTTTTCGTAGACTCAGCTGTCGTGAGGCTTCTTGCAAGTTTTGAATGTGTCACTGCTGCTTGTGGTCAATACCGACTCATATTGGTCGAGGCCGATGACTGGTAATTTCAACTGACTTGACTCGACATGACTTACTTGACTCGACATATAGAGTCGGCTAGAGACCGACTAAATTACAAAGAATCGACCAAAATATAAAGTGACCTTAAAATATGTTGAGCTTGACCGAATGTAGATACCAACCATATACATAAAGTTTAATATTGACTAGACCGACTATCTTTTTGCATATCGACCAAAATACAAAACAACTTTGCTAATATGTTGACATCAACCAAAGGGAAATTCCGACCATATTTTAAAATCGACCAACTATCGACCACATTTAAAAATAAAGTGACCCAACCATTTACAATTCCAACCATTTTTGTGTCGACTAGTTGTAATATCGACTTGATGTGTCGACCATTTCACAAATCAAAAAAAGAAAATAATATACCGACCAACTAAGAATTGAACTCGGATTATCATTCAATGATATAATTGATAGGTCGACACTACTTTGGTTGAGGTCTTCATGTCAGCAACCAACCCAAGTTAGTATGGTCGACCTGTTTTCGAACTCGAGGAGTTCGCCGAAACTTTGATACTGACAGCATCTTCTAGTCGATCTGAGCAATTAATATTCAACAGAAACCAATGACTTATGAGCTTTTACATGATTGACAATTGATGGTTGATAAACATAGATATCTTTAGTCAATGCAATCGGGAAACAAGTCGATGGACAGTCTTCTTGGTATAAACCGACAGTGCAATTGTCCAATCATTAACAAATAATTTCTCACCATTAACATAACATGCCAAATGATGATGAATTCTCGTTCGCTTTTTACTATTTGAGCACAACCCTCAAACAATGATTGCTATCCTTCAAGAAAATGAAATAGGATCATGAATATAGTGTGCTCACTTGGTGGGCTACGTTGGTTGACGGTATTTTAAATAGTATTGTTTCTCTAGCAGCGTCGATATTTACGTGTTCAAGTAGCTTGTAGAAACATAATTTATTCACAGACTTTCCCACTGGTACACTTTACTTCAGTCGGTCACTTTCTTTTCACAGGGATATCACTGCATGCAAAATTTATCTTTTCGCAGAAGATTGCTTACCCAACACACAAGCAGTCTTTGATACCAGTCGAATGGCTGAATTATTACAACTATCAACATGTTATTGCACAGAATCACAACGCCAAAGTTTCTTTGCCACATATTTCCAGAGAGTGCATAATTTTAATTTTTTGACCGTTAATTCTCCACTACTCTAGATGTGGAGCTTTCTCCAATTGAGTTGTCGAATAATCGCTTCTCCAAACTCACAAAGATTCTACACGAATAGCCAGCAGCTCATCCATTATGCACATGGAAGACTTCAAGAACTCGACTGTTCATTCACAAAAAATATTTAAACTTATCCTTGCAGGTTTTCTTCATGTCTGCGCAATCTCCTTCAGTCCTCTTCCTTGGGTGTGCCACATGAGCAACTATGCCTCCCCTTACATCATTCGTCAAAACTTCAAGGAATAATATAATTGCTGGACAACTTCAAGTAAGATTCTGACAGATTTGCAATCAAATGCAACAATCAAGCAAATCGGTGGTGGGCATCTTCACTTCAAGTTTCAATTTCTTTAAACAAATGTTTCTGGCATCCTTTCGAATTAGCAAAAAAAAATTATTTCAATCCATTGCGGCAGGTAATCTTTTCAAGAGAGCGTAGAGGTGAACAATTTACAAAGAATCTTCAATGGCACATCAACTAAAAGAGCAACATATTTCATTTATGATTATTTCTTATTTTTGCAAGTTCTTCCGAGCATCGCACAGTCTCTACCAGGTTCTTTTCTCTTGTACGCGGGAGAATTTTCAACAGTGCATCAGCAATCTAACATCGTTATCATTTCTTTCTTTACAGCAACATAGTGCATCATCAACATTTCTTAGCATTTCTTTGATTCTTGCAGGGATTCCTTCTTCTCACAATCTTTTGCAAGTTCGAACTGGCTCCCTCTGCTACTGTTGTCACCCAGACCAGAAGAAGACAACAAAGGCGCCAGATGTTGTATTCAAGTAGATAGTAAAGAACACACAAAGATATAATCAAGACAAGAGAGATGAGTCGAATGTATCCAACTGGTTATATTCATCTTGATTGTATTATTTATACATGTTACATATGGTTGGAGCGGTTGCACCTGCTCCAATGGCTTATTTAACTATACTATTACATAAGTAACTAATGACAATTAAGGATCCCGAAGGGTCCCCTCCAACAATACCCATCAAAGAATGAGAAATATTGTTTCCCTGATAAGGTGTCTAACACCTGATCAATGAAAGGCAAAGGGAAGTAGTCTTTAAGAGAGGCCTTGTTTAGTTTTCGAAATTCAACACGGATACACCATTTCCCTGTGACTTTCTTTGGACCTACCATTAGAGGACCCATTTACTGTTAGAAATTGGGTAGATGAATACAACGTTAAGGAGTTTTTGTAATTCATCCCTTACTATATCCTTTAGGGATGAATTTATTCTTCTATGGGGCTGCCTAACAAGAGGTATGTTCGAGTCTGTGTAAATGTGGTGGATATAGGTATCTGGGTGTATACTTTTCATATCGGTATATTCCCATGCAAATGCTCCAGTTTGACTCTTGAGAACTTTTAGTAATTGTTTTTGTTGACTCTCATCTAAACCTACATTTATATGTATAAATTTGTTGGTACTAACCTCACACGGTATGGTATAGGATCCTAGGTGTTCTTCGATTGCGAAGACACAAGGTGTACTTGTAAATGTTGAGAGGCTCATGTTTTCTTGGAATTCATCTCCAAATATTTGGTCAAGTTGGGAGAAAGACTGAGGAAAGTCTACACATGTTGTGGAAGAGATAAATTGGTTCAACAAGTTCTCGGTATTTTGCTCTCGAAGTGCCCAAGAGAAATCACTAACAAGAAAAAGTTCTTCCAAGTTCTCATCTCCAAAAGGACAATCTAACCAAAACTGGTTTTCAATTACTGGTTGAGCTGGTGGGTATAAAGCTATTTTTCTTGTAGATAACCCATTAGAGATAATCATCTCTCCATCCCTACATCCTATAAATGCATTGGCAGTAGCCAACCAAGGTCTTCCTAAAATAATGGGGTGACCTTTGGAAGGGTCTTTTGACTCTATAACCATGAAGTCCATGGGATATTCCCATGAGGCTACTGATACAGTGATGTCATCTAAGATCCCGGTAGGTTGAACCATAGTACGATTTGCTAATTCTAGCATTGTTGGGGTAGGGCGGAGGAAGTGTCCTAAATTGAGAGTTTTTAAAAATGTGGTATTCATCAAGTTGATAGCAGCTCCTAGATCAATAAGTGTGTTTCCTATGGCGGTGTTATTGATGATAACAGTCACCACAGGTTTCCCTGGGTTTGAATACTTTGGGATTATAGGTTGGTTTGCTATGCAATCTGAAATTTCTCCTATTACATGAATCGTCGGAGGGTCTTTTTTCTTTTTCCCTGGTCTTGTAATACAGAGTTCCTTTATTACTTTACTATAGATTGGGATATCCTTAATTGCTTGTAATAAAGGGATCGTAATACAAATATTTTTCAATTCATTAATGATATTATACTCTGGATAAGTTACAGGTTTTTCTATTACTAGACGCTCCAGATATGGAGGTGATTTTTCCCTTGGAATTAATACTTTGTGTGGATGGTTGTGTGTTGAAGATTTAGAAATAACCACATCTTCAAGAATGGCATCATTCAAAGCTTCGGTAGGTATGTTCTCTTCTTCATTTTCTTCTTGGATAACAACTAATGACTTGGGCTCATCTTGCAGAACTCTTCCAGATCGTAGTTGAATCCCATATATTGGTGCGGTCGAAATGGCATATGATGGAAGAGGTACCAACCCAATTTTATTAAGAGCTTGGGTTGGTTTGTTATTAGGATTCGGTATCGGTTGTGCAGGTAATATTGTGGGTCTTGGAGGATTCATGTCCTGGAAATGGTGAGGTTGATTTGAGATAGGGGGTAGTGAAGGAGGTACAAATCCAAGCGAAAGTTGCTGAATATTAGGTGGGTAAGGATAGTTAGGATTAAGAGGAGGTGATTGAGTATAAGCTTGTCCTCTCCATCCATGTGGCCATTGTTGCTGTTGAGCATTTTGAGGAGGGTACCGCAGTGGCCAATTCTGCCAATTTGAAGTGTTCCATTGTTGATGGGGTTGATAAGGATAGTACTAGGGTGGAATTTGTGATGAGTCTTGATACGATGATTGATCTCTAGGTTTCCAAGGCCTCCTAGGTATTTCACCAAAATTTCCACTCTTGTATACAGCTTGCAACCCAGGAAACTATGGACAATTATCAGTTGGATGTTCTTTTGTACAAAGGTGGCAAACTGAAACATTGTTTAATGGACATTCTCGTTGAGGATGTTTAGTTCTACACCTAGGAAAAAAAACACTCATTGTTGCCCGCTCTTCATCTTGTCTCTTTTTAGCTTGTAGTCCATCTAATTGAGAACCCATGACTCCTAAAATATCTGTTTTGAAATTTTCCAATAGGTTTCCCAACTCTACCCTTGTAACTCCACCAGGACCAGATGTGTTCCTTTGGGATTCGTAGCATAAGATTCTCGAAAGTGTTTTCCATCTTTCTCTCTGCTCCTAGAGTAATTCCTACATAGTTCACAAATCTCCGTAAAAGACTTACGATAAATGTCTCCTGCTTCTATGAGATTAAGGTTATCTAAGAATTCTTCTAAGATTCCTTTGAGGAAGAGTGTTCTTACTGCATCTTCTCAAACATCACTATACTTGGATTTGTGTAACACATAATTAAATCTCTCGAGATAGTCTTCTAGGATCTCATCTTCAAGTTATTGAATATTAAAAATATCATTGCGAGAGTCCTTAGGTCTACAGTAATCCTGATATTTCCATAGAAATGCATTCTTCATGTCTTCCCAAGTTCTAATACTAGATTCTCCTAATCCCATGAACCATCGAAGAGAAGAATATTTCAATGTGGCAGGAAAGAGTTTTAGTTTTTGGCCATCTTGTAGGTAATTATAACTCCTACAAAAAATTTCAAACTCGAATAAGAATGTGTTCGAATCCTCACTACTCTTCCCATAAAAGGTTGGTAGTGAGGAGGGAGGGATGTTTCTCATAGTAACATCTTGTACAGTGTCTAAGATAGGGAACCCAAAAGTACCTTCGGTCCTAACCTACCCTTCTCCTTCATCTTGTCACACATGATCTTCATTTTCATCCTCCATGAAGATTTGATTTCCAAAGAGAGAATACCTAGGTGGATCCTTTCTTGGTGAATATGGAATGTCCCAATGTTCTGTTTCAGGAAGAGTATTATTCTTTTTAGGAGGGGAATTACCAGCTATGTGGGTATCCAATTTTGACGGTCCTACTATTGTTGTATCAATCTGTGAGATAACTATGTTCACAGAACATTCAAAAAGAGCATCTACTTGTGCAGGATCGACAAAATCTACTAAATTTGGACCACCTACTATTGAAAAAGTAGTGTCTTTGGGTTTTTTGGACTAACAGAGGGTTAAGAGGTTCTGAAGTTTTATCCTTTTGAGTTTCCTCTTGTCTAAGTTCAGTCTCAATATGAGCTTGAGGTTCTTCTAAGAGAAAGTTCTATCTATCTACAACTAAATTCTACCTATCTTCTACAATTCCTCGGCAACAGTGCCAAAATGTTGAGGTGTGTGAGCTATCTCAACGAAAATACGTAATATTTAATTATCGAATAGGTTGGTATTCTTAGATTTGAGGCAAAGTATATGTTAAGGTAGAATGGTACCTAAGATTTTCGGCTTGTCAGACCTTAAAAATATTTGATAAAGAAAAGATCGAAAGATCTTTCAAAATGAAAAAAACTGAGTCAAACTTCAGAAAAACAATAAAGAGAACTAAATCAAACCTAGTTAAACAAACAGACTAGAATAGTATCAAATCATACTACTCTACTTTATAATTTAACAATGGAAACTGATTAAAAAGTGAACTATTAACAATGAAAATGGAAACTACCTAATTTCAGATTCTAATCTAGGAATTAGAAAACAACTGTAAATAAATTAGAGACCTGTCTATGAAATGAATTAATTTGATGATAAATTACGTAAGCAGAAAACTATGCTAATAAAAAACAAAACGATAGACTATTTGATAAATTCAATAACTATTCAAGATTATACTAAAACATATCATTTTAATTCCATTCTCCTTGATGTTGTACATAAAAAGTAATAAGAACTGGAGTAAATATATCGTAATGGATTTCAAATGTAATAGCAAAACAAAACGGAAGTAAATCTAATCTAATCTCAACAAAGAGATGTAAACTACAAAGAGACCAATTACAGTTAACTTTAAACATTCGGATCTATCTCTTATCCATGAGCAGAATAATATGAAACTAATGAAAACTAGAAGCAAGTAGAAAACTTAATAAAGATATTTACTTCTGAACTTGATTTGGAAGTAAGTAGAAAACTTGATAAAGATATTAATTTCTGAATCCAAATTCTATTCCACGAACATCTTCATTATCTATCTAAATAAGAAACTGATCATAATTCTTAATAAATGAAACTATCAAAACTAGAATACTTGAAGAATAAAATTATTAATTATGATCTAAACTAAATCTTAAGAACATGTGCTAAACTAGACTAAGAATAAAACTGATAAATTCTAAAACAACAACATATTAGCAAATTAAATATGAAAGACATAATTTAAAAGATAGTTAAAGCAAACTAAGAATGAATCAAGACTTTAATTAAAACTTTATGGAATGTAAAATAGGGGCCTAATTATGGTTAAGAATACTAATTAACAGCAAGAAATATTATAGTTAAGAAAAACTAAGAAACTGAATTCAAATGAGCATAAAAACAATGCAGAAAGAATGAAAGTCTGAATGACGATCCGAATGACTGTTCGAATGACAGTCTGGATGAGGAAAGACAAATTAAACTAAGGAAAGAGGTAGTTTTGATGATCTTAACATTAGCTGGCGAATGCAGATGAACCTACAATGCAAAGAAATCAGTGAGAAGACTTGTTGAGAAGCTACAATAATAGGAAGCAACCTATTCTAATTATTGTCTAAAGAAGATGAACTATTCATATTCTATGCTAAAGCAAGAATGATATGAGAGATATAATTAACCTATAGCTACAGAGAAGAAGCTAATGAAACTAATTCTAATTGTAAACTAAGCTGGAAACAACAACTAACTAAGTCCTATCTAATTGCAGGAAATTAGAAAACAAACTATCTAATTACAAAAGATGGAAATTAAACTATCAAAGCTATGCTTGGTCGACCATTTACTAATTCTGGAAACACAGATTAAATTAGCAACACAGTATAAATTACAGAGAAGAAATAAATGACATATACAGGAAAATGAAATTAATTACATATACAGGAAAATAAACTAGCTATTTGCAGAAAAGAAAATGCAGAAAAACATAGACAAAACCTCTAGTTGATGAGGGGCCCTTCCTAGCAATCAGAGATGGAAAACTAAACCGATTAGTGACTCAGAGCATCAACAAAATGAAACTTCCATTAACTGAGAAAATTACAAAACATCTGTTATCTGCTGCAAATTCTACAAACTATCTATTAATCTAATGATCTTTTCCAACTAAAGACTAACTATGTTTCTCTATACAAAGCGTCTATTTATACATTTACAGTGGGAGAGAAGGTCGACAGAGTCGACCTCTCTAAAAATAGAGGCTTTTATGACTGCAAACGGCTTCTTTGAGTGATGCGTGACAACGCAGGGAGCATCCACTAGGCTTCATGGGGTCGGTTCCTTCACGAGGTTACTACAACTTTGATCTTCCTTTGACATGGGTAGAGAGGTGGCGTGTTGGCGGACTGAGCGTGGGCAAACGGGCTCCTCTAGAACATTGGCGTGAACAGGCAGTGTGATACCAAGTTGAACCGACAAGAGAATCAGCATATGGAGTGTTGACCTGGAGGTATGATGTGTTGTCGAGCTTGGAAGGAAGGAAGGTGAATCTTCCAGAACAAGAGCTTATCAATCGTAACCATCACGTAACAAACACAACCCATGTACCCGTTTTTGTCTTTAATAGCCATAAATATGGCAACTGTGGATTTCGCGAGCTGAATGAAAGGCTGAATGACAAGCTGGACGCGGTTGAATGTTGATCAACATAAACACGTAGTCTGAATGAAGGGTCATTTGAAAAATCACAGCCTGTGAATCAAAACTAAATGCCAAGTATGCCCCGAAATGTCACATTAAACATCAATAATTCATAATATAGCAAGATTTGATCAAAATTCATGTGGTAAGTAAATATATGCATACCTAGTCTGTTTGATGCGCTAAATGGTGGAAAGAATAACTTGTTACATCAAAAATAGTGAAGTTAACGCCATTCAGAGTAGATTTGATGATAAAAAAATAGTGACAAAATGGACACCAACAGTCATGGAAAAAGCTTGATGCAAAGATGTATTCAATGAATATATTTGATCAATGGAGATACCTGTGATAAATAGTTCATAAACATATAAAACAATAATAATTATAGAATCATCAATCAACTTCAAGTTCACATTTAGATTAGACTTTCATCTACTAAAATATTGTGACAAGAGTAAGTTGTCCATCCTAGCATACCAAGCTCTAGGAGCTTGCTTAATCCCATACACTGACTTCTTCAACCTGCACACAAGGATAGAGTCTGAAATATAGCGCTCTGGTTGCTGCATATAGATCTCCTCCTCAAGATGTCAATGGAGGAAATCATTCTTGACATCCATGTGATGCACTTCCTAGTGCTTGGATGCATAAATTGCCGAGACTAGTCCTATCAAATCCATCTTTACAACTAGTGCAAAGGTATCATTATAGTCAAGGCCATGAACTTGGGAGAATCCCCTTTCCACAAGCCTTGCCTTATATTTCACAACTGCACCATCAACAACAAATTTGGTCTTGAAGATCCACTTACACCTTACCAATATTCTGCTTGGAGGCAGGGAAAATTTTAGGGGCTAATCTTAGCCCATTGGCTAAATTTAGGGGTTTTAATTTTTTAGTGGGCTATTTTTTAATTAAACCATCATTTATTACGATTAGCCCAATTTTTATATATATATATTTTAATAAATGGAACATTAGCCCCATAAAATAAATAAAGAGACCGTAAATCTAACCATTTAGCCCTTGTTTGATTAGATTTGGAGCTCCCATAGCCCGTAAAATAAGCTCGCTCCCTCTAATTCGCCCAAATCTATAGAAATAGTAGTTGCTTAGGGTAAATTCGCCCTTGAGCAATCATGGAAATCAGGTTTTTTTAGTAAATTCGTCCATAATATATGGAGTGAAATCGATTTTCAATTTTAATTCACCCCATATATATATAAATTCGTCCAAGTATTATGGAGTGAAAGATTTTGGGCATGTGGAGCAAACACTCGATGAAAAACGCACACCCAGAACCCCAACTTTGTATTTCTCATCACAGACAAGGCCCCATTCAGAGACCGTGGAAACTCCGCTTCCTCCATCCCAGTTCGAGGAAGTCCGATCGATAGAGCATATAGATGCCATAGGGCTGCAGGATCCGAACCCTCGCCCCATGGAAATGAGATCGTCAAGGGGTTTCTCTGTATCTGATCCAATGGTGGGATAGGAGTTCTGATACGGTATGCAATCTGATGCATGGGGTAGCAAGTAGGTTAAAAGCTAGGTCTCTATCAATGGGTCCTGAGGCTGCGCTGGCCAGTATCTGTCTGTACCAAAGCATGCTGTACTATTGAATAATCATTCAAAACTGTAGGTAGGTCTCTGTTCGTAAAGTGTACTCTACGTAGGCCATCTTGTTTTATGCGCCTGCTCACTGCCTTCTAAAGACAAGGAGCAGAGACTTGCCTAACATAAGGGAGGCTAGGAAAAGCTATGATTTATGCATTTTAGATGCAAATGTTGCTATGGATTTTTTATGAATTTGTTTTCATTTTGATAATATATTCTATGTTGTTCTCCAGTGCATTGGCAAAGCTACGACCATATGTGCCACCGAATTTTATATGATTCTGAATTTGAAGACCGCGGGTGAGTTTTTATGGATTACAGATGCTGCTGAATGTTGGGTGTGGACATAAATTAGGTTAAGTTATGTTAGATCAGACATTTTGGATTTATTATGTTATGTACTCAACATTTCTTGATAGCAATGTATTTTATTACATCATAGTAACGTGGGTATTTATTTGTAGAATACATTATTTGGCTGTTCATTTATATTATTTTGTTTTGGTTTTGGTTTTGTTATTGTTAATATTTTATGTTCCAGGGCATAAGAAAAGCTATGATCTATGAATTTCAGATGCAAATGTTGGTCTAGGGTTTTTATGAATTTGTTTCATTTTGTTAATATATTCCGTGTTGCCAAAATTATATATTGTAAATGATACAGTTTTAGCTAATAAGTTGCAAACTCGAAAAAAACCAACAAAATAAACTTACATCTCCGAAATTCTTATACCCATAGAGCCGTTATCACAACGAATTCCTTTCCACAAAGGATCGGATTTCCAATATTTTATGTCAAACTTACTTTTGATGGCGTTAAGAGCTTCAACTGCAGCTTCAAAAGTATTTGGTTAGACACTGAATCATAATATCGGTAATTTGGATATGGAGAGTTTAGTCAGGGAACTTACCATCTTGCAAATATGTTGTCGGTTGCGTATCAAACAACCAGTAATACTCATAAGCATTTATTATAGGTGCAAAGCTGCCCTTAGTGGCCTGCTTTATTGCAAATGTGAAGTCATATGTTGAATAATCACTGGATGTGAACGTTAGCTCCATGGAAGAATACTTTGGCACCAACATAATGATGCCAGAACGATTTATGTCATTTATTTGGACGTAAAAAGATCTCGATTCAGACGGATTAAGCGTTTGGATCTATGCAAAATACATCCCCTTGGGACGTTCCGAGAGGAAATCGAATGCCATCCATTTCAGAATTAGTGTTTACAACCCACGTTGTTTGCATGACAGCATTTGGAGGAAATTCCTCGGTATTGTTAGATGAAATAAGATGTGTCGTATTTACAGTCACTGTAAGATTTTTATCAAACGGAGGAATTTCTGGTATCTAGAAGCGGTCAATGTTGTCCTAAGGATACCTTTGAAATAAAAATATATTCAGCTCATTCATAAAAAAAAAGGTATCATAACAAGATCATATTTGACTTTCACACATCAACCTTCTTTTCTGCATATCAACTATTGGTCGAAAGGTCTCACTTAAATTTCATAACTACATTTAACCATTATAAGAAAAACACCAAATGAAAACACAAATATCTCTGATAAGTGAGAGATTAAGATACTAATAAGAATTTTTTAAAAGAAAAAAACAATGCAATGCACCTCAAAATAGTTATACTCAATTAATTTCCCAACATTATGTGAAATAGATACATAGAGTACACGATGGTTATGTCCGTAGGAAAAGCATATAAAGTTCAAGATATTCACCCAATTATCCTCGAGTTTCCACCATAATGAAGCTTCTAGATGGTCTGCTTGGTCCCGCTGAGTGGCATGGCCCTCTCAACTTGTCTATGTACCAAATTGGACAACTGCCTTATCTATATACCGAATTGGATGACTTTCTATTGTTCTCATTATTTACTACAAGGTAAGCTGTTATTTTTTTCTATAAATTACCATTGAACAAATTTGTATGACAAAGTGAGTGTTTAAGATGGACAATTTTTACAATTAATTGGAAAATAATTTTTCCTCGGTGAGTTGAGCAGTTGCAATACTTAATATGAATTGTTTTTTGGGTGAAGGCCATTTTAGCAATTCCAAGTTCATTTACCTATATATAATGATTTTTGTTTTACTTTATTTCAAGCACCCAAATAAATCCACAAATTACACATAACAACGTCGCTGACTCAATTAGAGGAAATTTGGGGTCTAAAATGGGCCTTATAAGAAAACATGTCATGGATGAGCGTGCGATGAGTAAGATATTTTAAACCAATAGAATTTTAGTATTTTGGTCAACCATTATGGTTGAGTTGGACAATAACTAACTTCATATAACACTCACCTTGGTTAAGATTTTGAAAAGTTCATCTTGAAATATGATAAATATACTTGAAATAATAAATATAGAGTATTTTTTTTCAGCAGAAGAAAACGTACTATTGTTATTCAAAAAGAATCAAATAGTACAAAGATTGTCCGAAAACATTCGGATGTTTCTCATACATAAATATCAAGACGGCTTGACCACCAAAACTAAAACATAATAAGAGGACAAAAAACTAGCTACATCATAAAGTTCAGCTTCACTCTAATGCACTATCACATCATATCCCTGCTTCAAAAAAAATTCCAGTCGCCTTCATGCTGAAGACATGAACCCAACCATTCTTCCCAACATAAGAAACCAACAACTCCCTCTAAAGCCTATTTGGATAGTTTATCAGCAAAGGAATTATGCTCTCTATAAATATGTTCAAATGAAATGGAATCCTGCTTAGAGATCTCATATCTAGTACGTTGGCACCAATTCCTGAGCGCCGATACATTAAGTAGAAACTCATTAGCTTCCCATTTAATAGTCACTCGTGAATCACCAAATACCTTTAGATTCACTAAACCAAAGATATTTGCCACTCTTAGAACACACCATAAAGCCAACAATTCATATTTCATATTAGTCACAGATCCCCCATTAAGACGCAAGGTATAATAATGTTCTTCATTCAAGTAGACAACCCCACCTGCTGCACAAATACCATTCTGGGCAGCTCCATCAAAAAAAAACTGGCTGCAATAACTCAAAGGAGAAATGAGAAACCCTTTCAACCCATCTTGGACTTTCATCCGGCGGATATAACTGAAGCATCTTCAGAACAGTCACTACGCATATACTAATAGAAAGAGCTTAATCTTGAAACAAAAAATAGTTGCGAGTGTACCATAAAACCCAAGGTACAAAAATAGGCAAAAAAGGAGGATCTTTCCCCAGCCGAAACCAATTAAGGAGGAAAGTTCCAAAGTTTTCACCATTCCAGCATAAATCTAACTTTAAATCCTGGCAACTTAAATGCCAAACTTCCTGCATAAAGTTACATTCCATAAAAAGATGGTTTATGGATTTAGAATTCTGGTTGCACAGACAACAATTATTAGGGCCATGCCACCCTCGCCTCATCAGTGCATCCCAAGTTTTCAAACTGCCATTTAGAACATGCCATAAGAAACACTGAATTTTTAACGGAATTGGGAACTTCTAGATTCGCTTGTACCACCAATTTTGAGGGAAGATACAACAATCTTGAATCAATCTATCATAAGCTGTTTTTTTTGAAACCGATCCATCTTTTGGATTCCCTTTCCAAACAATTTTATCAAGATCATCAGAAATAGCGACCCCTGCAGCATTCAAAGATTTAATAAAATAATCCCACTCTTGTCCAGGGCTTCATCTAAGCCCAATATCCGAGGCACAAAACCATCTGCTTCCACCTTTAGCATCAACATCTCTTTTCTGAATGCAATCTAAAGTGGAGAACCCGCTGCTAATTAGAAAATGATGCAGTCTATCAGACAAAGTATGGCATTCATCCAACCCAAGGATAGGATCAATCCCAATCTCAACTTTCTCTCCAGTCACAACCTGCCAACAGACGTCTTTGGCTATCCAATCACATATTTTTATGAAACCTCTCCACATTGGAGACATCAGCCCTCTGGTTTTCACTGGATTTCTCATCCATCTGAAGACATCATCCTTCATGTACTTGACCTTCAACACTTTTGACCATAGGGTATCACCAAACAGACCTCGCCAAAAAATTTTGAGGCGTAAAGCCAAATTAAAAGTTCTTAAATCTTTTAATCCCCAGCCATCAAATTTTTCAGGTCAAGAGAGGACCTCCCATCTTACCATAACCAGCTTCGAACATTCAGAACAGCCCGACCACAGAAAGTTAAAGAACAATTTCCTGAGTGCATTAATAACAAAGACTGAAATTTCAAGCAACGAGAACCAATAAACAGGAATAGCAGATAAAACCAATTTTATCAGAATAAATTTGCCCCCAACCAACAAAAGTCTAAAAAACCAATGATCTATGTGTTTTTCAACCCTCTAGGTCAACCATCTCCAATCATTTATAAGATAATTCTTGGGCTTTAAAAAAAAAAACAAATACTTAAACCCATCCTCTAATATGTAGCACTTATAAGGCATTATCCTTTCAATATCCAATCTCTGAGAAGCTTCCACATTGTAATAATAAAAACTGGATTTTGATAAACTTACCTTCATGCCAGAAACCTTACAGAAAAATTTGATTATATTGAAGTAAGTATTCCATTCAGCCATTGAATCAATCCCTACAAGAAGCACATCATCCACAAATAGGATATGTGACAGAAAACAGTCTCTATCCAGTTTGTCTCCCTTGATTAGTCCCATCTCTTTTGCCTCATTTACTAGCCTGCTCAATGTTGCTTGGTTTTTGAACCAAGCATGTTCAAGGATGCACCTACTAACTAGTAGCAGCAGTCTCAATAAAAGTATGTAAAAACTAATTTAACCAAATCTAACATTAACATGTATAAAAGAAATAAAAGACTGAATTTAAGAACATAAGCAATAAGATCTATGCAAAAACAACAACTTGAAAAATATTTGATTTTGTATTACCTCAAATGGTGCGGATGATGGGTGTTGAGCAACTCCAAGGTTGAGAAGCTCCAATATCCAATGATCTCTTCTTCTCCAAAGCTTCAATGGGGATCTTCAAACTCGAAATGGGAGGCAATGGCTCTCAAAGGGAATTTGGCAGCATAAGGATAGGATGAAATGTGGATGAAAAGTGAGGAGCGCATATCACCTTTTTATAGTTTTTGGTGATGGGGAATACCATTATGGTTTTGAGGAAACCAATGGTATTAACCAACATGGTTTAGGTCTCTTTTTTCCTCTTTTTCCTTTTTTGAATATTTTGAATATTTTTATTCCCTTTTAATATTTTGGGGGAATTTTGGACCCTTTTTGAGGTTTTTTTGTGTTTTTTGAAGAAAAAATACATATTTTGAGGGGGAAAAGGGGTATTATGGTCTTTTTGGTGACCTTTTGATGGCTTTAGAGGCTCAAATGGTGGAAAAGTGGACAAATGGGTCATAAGAATAAGGGAATGAGATAGTGAGAAATTTTTGGGTGTTAACAGATTGCCCCCTGATGTGTGAGCACAGGAGTTCATCGTACGACCGATAGACATCATAGTTCTTTTGTCTTTTTCCTGGGCTGTGGAGAAGAGAAGAGACTGATTGGAGACTGGAACAACGGCCCCTTGGAAGCTGCGAAAAATGAAAAAATACATGGCCTCAAAATCAATGAGGAATTATCTTTGATAATGGACGAGGCGGGCATACCCATGCTCGTATCAAGACATACACATAACAATTAGGCCCAAGAAGGGGGACCTGAATAATCCATAAAAATATGATGGTACATCATAATGGTCTAGAGGGGACACAATGCTGGGATGTAATCATGGTCATTCCATGACTGATCTCAATAACTGATACTCTGGAAAAGAGCAACAACCATTCTGATTAAGGTGTCAGAAGGGTTGATGAACTGTTGAATCTGAATGTGTCCAACATCTATAGGGACTCAATGACTGTGAGTCAACTTCTGAGGAGTATTTGTAACTATATACTCGAGGGAGTATAAAACTGGGGTACATCTGAATATTGTTGCCAAGCGCAACCCAAATATCCATAGGAAAATGTAACTAGTTGTTTCCTCAATTAAACTTTCAAATGTGGTAGAGTCAAGTGATATCCGAGGTCTTCAACAAATAACTGAAAGGACTGATACCCTGTACGAGTCTCAACGATGCGATCAAGGTGTTGAAGTCGATCATGTGAGAAACAATCATTTGGAGAGGCACTGAGGACTCCTCTCGAAATGATCCGTAGGCACTCATCACAAATGGTGATGAGTCCAAGGCACAGGGACCTCTGGGTCTATCCTCTGGAATAGATTTGGTTGGCGTCGACAGAGGGAGACCAGCAACTATCAAGGCAATGATGTTTCCTTGATAGGAGTGCGAGGTGTACAACTGAAGTGTGGTAGTACTGATGGTAGGACTGACATACTGTGGGGATGGGGAACAACTAGGGTCATATAGTGGGTGGACTCAAACTTCCTTTGTTCAGAGCATGATGACATGGTTGACCTGGCAGCATAGGAAACTGACTTTTAGGTGTGGGGATCATAGCTTAGGGGTATGTATTGTATATTGGAGTGACTCTGGGGGGACAAGCTGATGGATGCTTTTGGGAGACTCTCCGGGTGACATGCTGCATAATGCTCTGAACAAAGGCGACCATACTGGGGAAGCTACCTTATGAGAAGACATAATATGTTGTGGCACCGGAAAGCACTGTTGGGTCCTTCTTCGTAGTTTTAATGAGCTCCAAGAAGGGATAAAAGTGTGTTCTGAAATGGTATTATCCTGTGGATTTATGCGAGCCCAGGACTGTTCATGCTCGTGAATGCTTTCATTTTTAAGGAGTCTGAAAATGACAAGAAGACTCTGAATTGGTGGAGGAGTACCTTCCTGTGGATTTGTACGAGCCGAAGACGGTGATTTCTCGTGGTTGCTTTCATTCTTGAGAGTCTGAAAGTGATAAGTAGAATCCATTGGTGTTCTTTTTCGTATGTTAGTCTCCAAGGCCTGAAAAAGGATAAAATGGTGTATATGGAGAACTCTTCTAAGCAATGTGACTAGAGTAATCATTTTTCGTAATTACTCTACAAGGTCTGAAAAATGGATAAACTTATACCAAGTAGATGCCCTTTCAAATAATTTTAGGGAGCATGAAAGGAAGCAAGATTGCTCGGTGGTCATTTCATTGTTTTAGGAGTCAGAAAAGAGCTTAACAGAAACTCCCTAAGTGCCTTTTCCGTAAAAGAATTGCTCGAGCCAAAAAAGGGATAAAATTATACTAAACAAGAAGGTATTGGTGAGAGCGAGAAATGATCTCAAGCATCGTCATGAGCACGGAAAACTGAATCCGGCGACATAAAGATCGTCAAAAAATGGGCAACAACTGATGTGGCACGCAGACCGAGACGATGAGGGGAATTTTGGAGAAATGCCCAAAAACTATGGGGGTGAGAGCGAGAAATGATCTCAAGCATCATCACGAGCACGGAAAACTGAATCCAGCGATATAAAGATCGTCAAAAAATGGGAAACGGCTGATGTGGCATGTAGACCGAGGCAATGAGGGGCATTTTGGAGAAATGCCAAAAAAATATGGGGGTGAGAGCGAAAAATGATCTCAAGCATCATCACGAGCACGGAAAACTGAATCCGTCGATATAAAACTCGTTAAAACCAGACCACGGCCAATGTGGCATGCAAATCAAGGTGACGAGGGGCATGGGAAAAATGCTTGAAAAATCTGGTGGTGAGAGCGAGAAATGATCTCAAGCATCATCACGAGTGCGGAAAACTAAATCCGTCGATATAAAACTCATAAAAAATGGACCACCGCCGATGTGGTGTGCAAATCGAGGCGACGAGGGGCATGGGAAAAATGTTCGAAAAAGGGACCTGGTGGAATCGGGAAAAGGAGTAGACTATCATGAAGTTCTTGCTGCACTAATTCCAATGGTACCAACGGTTTGAAAAACGGACATTGTATGATGCCGAAATGGTTGATTGAAAATTGTCAAATTTCTATAAATAGCAAGTGGGCCCAATGTGACAAGTGTCATTTTCACCGTTGAGTTTCACAGAGTAATTGAGTTGGTCAGATATTTTTCTTGATTTGTGGGAGATTGAACCGTTGGTTTTTCATTCTGCGAGTTTCAGGTAAGCCTATGTTCCTTATCCTTTTAAATTATTTCCTTTCTGGTTAGCATCGGGGCCCTGAAGGCTGCGTAATTCCACGTTGGCTTCCCAGCATGGAATATCGTAGGTTTCGGCTCATTTTCCGCAATGCACATTGCAAGCATGGGCTTGATAGCCATGATGTGCATTGCGACTATTGGTCCGACAGTCGCGATGTTCATCGCGGCTATGGGAGTTGGCAGTCGCGATGTTCATCGCAGCTGTGGGGCTTACAGCCGCAATGCCCATCGCGACTGTGGGGTTGATACCTGCGATGTTCATCACATCTGTGAGGTTGAAAGTCGCGATGTTCATCACGGCTATGAGCCTGAAAGTCGCGATGGGGATTTTGGTGAAAAAATTTTGTTTTCTAAATAATTTTCCTTTGTTTTCTAGTAGGATATTGAGGAGGCCGCTGGTTTCATGGAGGGAGAGGGAGATTGATGTGGAGATGATGGGCAGGATTCAGGATGACCCGAATATGCGGGCGGCCTTAGCGTTGGGTAGACTACTAAATTTTGCTTAGATTCCTATTATGCGTTTAGTCAGAGATCTGTTGAACAAGTTGGTTGACTTCTGGGTCCCGAAGGAGTTGGATTTCATGGTGCAAGGTGAGTGACTGGAGATCACCTTGACTGATGTGTATTTTCTTACTTGCTTGCCCCATTTGGGTGAGATAGGGGAGCTGCAGCCGAGGATTCCGGCTGGCATGGATATTGAGGATCTACTGGAGAGATTATGTGTTCCGAGGGCCCGTATACAGAACAACACATTGAGTGTCTCTGATCTGCGGGAACCGGAGATGCAGGCGGTGGCGGCCTGTGTTTTGCGGGTTGTTGGTGCACAGGCGCCCCATCGTTTGTATGGGGGGAAAACGATGATGGTAGACAGTGTCCTGATGGGGACCTATTTTGCTTAGGGGAAGATGTTTTTGGCCTGTGTTCGGCGAGAGCTGAACAAGGTTAGTCAGGAGGGAGGAGAGTTCAGCTATGCTTCTTTCCTCTATTGTTTCTTTTTTTAGCGGGTCCCTACCTTGCAGCCATGTGTGCCGGTTCGGGATGGGTTGAGGAGTGAGCCGCGGATGGTGCGGTGGGGGGAGATGATGCCCCGGGGTGGTGGTGGCATCTGATGGTTCTTCTTGTTGGAGATGTATGACCAGTGGGAGCAGGTTCCTGTTGGTACTGATGATTATCCGTATGCTAATATGGACTTCCAGGGAGATCCTGAGATGCCTCGAGCTCAGGGACAGGATTGGGGGTTGGATGGTACGTCTTTTTTTTTGTTTCTCTATTATATCATGTTTAGATGTTTTTGTTACGAGTATAGCTAGAGATGTTTTACATGATACTAACTTGATTCACTGTGGGTTTTTTGCAGATGTTGGTCCGAGGCCACCAATGGATCATATAGGACGTCGGGGATGGATGGTAGTGGTGGTCCCTCCGCTAGTAGCAGCACCGCCACCTCGTGCACGAGGAGTTGTGCGCCCACGAGATGACGCCCTAGAGGACGTACGCGATACCTTAGAGGGGCTTCTAGTGGGTGCACCAGAGGAGGGTTGGAAGGATCTATATTGTCCTACTATCAAGTGTTGTTTCGATTCTCCCCGTGAGTGGTGGTCGATCCTGCTGAGAGTAGCTGTGGTGATGGCCGAGAGGAGAGCTCGGGATCATTATGATCCAGAGGAGCTAGAGGATCCCATTGATCGTGATGATTAGGTGATCTTATACCTGCCCCCAAATGATGATTAGGATCCCTTTTGTATATTTGGGTGCTGAGAGCACTGCTGACATTATGACTCTTATGATATATATATATATATATATATGTTTTGGTATATAGTCATGTATGCACGTGGATGCATATCTTGTCTTTTTGTTTGCGTTTTGTTGCACGTGGATGCAATTGTAATTTGTTTGTTTTCCCATGGAGGCATGTTTGATGCACGTGGATGCAAAGTTATGATTTTGTACACCCATGGAGGCATATGTTATGCACGTGGATGCAATGTTTTGATTTTTTGTATGCCCGTGGAGGCATATCTTATGCACGTGGATGCAATGTTTTGATTTTTGTGTACACCCTTGGAGGCATATCTTATGCACGTCGATGCAATGTTTTGATGATTTTATAATGCCTATGTGATGCATATCATGATGTCCTACATGTTTTGGTTGACGTGCCAATCTAGAATGTTGTTAGCCATTTGGTCTGCTACAGTGTTATGATTTCTTGGGACATGAGTGAAAGTGATGGATTCAAAATGTTGAATCATTTGTTTTGTACGCAGGAATTTTCTAAATAGACAGGGATCGCATACCTAGTAATAGTTGTTGAGTTGGGAAACAAGGAGCTGAGAGTCCAGGAAAACACTAATGTGACTTATGCGCATTTGGAGAGCAGTGGCTAGTAGACCGGTTACGGCATCACACTCAGCTTGGTGGTTTGTGGAAGCACCTATGCACACTCCATCGAGGTGGATCAACTCATGTGAAGGGGAATAAATTACACAAGCCACTGAAGCAAGATTTGGAGACCAATGGCTTGCGCAATCGGCAAAACCGACATGGTAGAGTGGGATAGGATCCATCTTTGTTCATGCAGGAAAGAAAGAAAATGTAAGGTTTTGAAAATTTACAGTGAAGAAATCAATGAAAAAACTATACAATATGGACTATGGTGTCCAGGAGATTTTATGGCTAGAATATTTTGAGGTACAACCTGTTACGGAGGTTGCACATGGGATTGCCTTCCGATTCAGTCAAAATGTATGCTCCATGTCCAAGGCAAGTGTGTATGATATATGGGCCTTGCCACATAGAGTGGAACTTTCCTTTGCGTGTTTTGTCATGGGATTGGTCGTAAACAAGTACCAGGTCTCCTTCACTAAATGCTCATGGGTGAACATGTTTATCGTAATGAAGTTTAGATCTGTTCTTTGCAGCTTCGATTGTTTGGAGAGCTACGCAGCGATCTTCATTGGCCTGCTCTAAAAGAAGTAAACGTTCTTCAATTAGTGACGTATCGGGGAGAAGTTCTACGGAAATTTGTAATGTTGGTATCTGGAATTCAATTGGGAGGACATATTCCATGCCATGAAATAAATGGAATGGGGTAAAGTCGGTGGCGGTTTTTGTCAACATGCGGTATGCCCATAATGCGGGAAAAAGCATATAATTCCAATTGGATTTATGTTTGTCGACAGTGCACTGGAGGATGGTCTTCAAAATTTTGTTAACAGCTTCGACTTGGCCGTTCCCTTGGGGGTGGTAGGAGGAGGAGAAATGATGTTCAAACTTAAGGAGTATTGACAATTCTCTCCAAACGGAGTCCTCGAAGTGAGAGCCGTGGTCTGAGATGAGTTGCTTTGGTACTCCGAAACGAGCGATAACGTGGTTGAGGAAAAACCGGGTTGCGGTGTCGGCTTTGCAATTGTAAGTAGGCATGGCTTCTGCACATTTAGTAAAGTAATCGAAAGCCACTATAATGTGTTTATGGCCGCCTGCGGATGGTGGATTGCAATCCATGAAGTCAATGGCCCATTTGCAAAATCGCCCAACGGTGACGACTGGATGAAGGGGGTAGGGGGGGTTCTTTCCTTGGGGGAAAAAAGCTGGCAATTTTGGCAATGTTTGACTGCTGTGATACAATCAATGAATAATGATGGCCAAAAATAACTTGTGCGAATTACCTTTTGGGCGGTGGCCATTCCGGAGAAATGGACGCCGCAGGCACTGCTATGACAGTCGTTAAGAACTTGTTCTGCTTCGTCTTGGGAAAGGCATCATCGTAGGATTGTGTCGATGCCATGTCAATAGAGGAAATCACCCAAGAGGAGATAACGGAGGCCATGGTGATGGATGCGACAGTGTCCATCATGGTCGATGTTGGGTCGAAACTTCTGTGTGCGGAGGTATACCAAAATGTCATCATACCAAGGGTCGTCAAACGAGATGATGAACAAATGTTCGTCGATTATTTCAGTGTGGATAGCTGGTGATGATGACGAGGATAGTAAGTCCGTAATGAGTTGAGGGAGTGCTAATTCTTCTGTGCTCTTAGGGGTTTTAAAAGTTAGGTCATATTCTTCTAAGATAATCACCCATTTGGCAACATAGCCTTGTAGAAGGCGGGGATTCAAGAGATAGACCATTGGGTTGGAATTGGCCACAACCGTGGTGTGGCTGAGGAGAATGTAATGTCGCAGCTTTTGTACTGAAAAGACGACGGCGAGGGCCATTTTCTCTTCATGTGGGTAGCGCAGTGGTGGGCCTGACAAGGTCTGGCTCACATAGTAAATGACATGTTCTTGACGAGCAGTCTTCTTGGACGAGTACTCCGAAAACGGCGTAATGTGATGCCGAAATGTATAGGGTAAAGTCTTTCGTGAAATCTGGAGGAGAAATCAAGGGGGCACTCGTAAGCGCTTTTTTCAGGTCTGTGAAAGCCCCTTTTGCTTGGTTGTCCCAATAAAAATAGGTATGGAGGCAAAGTAAACGGAGGAAACCATGTACTGTGGTGGCGTAATCTATTACAAAGCGACGAAGGAAGTTGGACTTTCCTTGGAGGCTTTGTAATTGTCTTAATGTACAAGGTGATGGTAGGTCTACTATGGCTTGGACTTTTAGGGGGTCGACAGTGATCCTTTTTTCTGAAATGACAAATCCCAGCAGGTGACCTGCTGGAATGCAAAAGACACACTTGAGTGAGTTCATGCGGATGTTGTATTTTCAACAACGCAAGAAGACTTGTTGAAGATCATCTAAGTGGTCGGATCATTTCTTAGATTGATCTATGAGGTTGTCTAGATAAACTAATATGATATTTATTTAGATCGTGGAAACAATAAGTCATGGCTTGTTGGAAAGTGGCTCCAGCATTCTTGAGACCGAAAGGCATGACGCAATAGGCGAAGGTGCCCCATGGGGTAGTAAAAGTGGTCTTGTATTGATCTTCTTTATGGATTTTGATTTGGTTGTATCCGTAGAAACCGTCCATAAAAGAAAGTACCTCATGCCCCGCACATGCATCGGTTAGTTGGTCAATAAATGGTGTGGGGAAGTTGTCCTTGGGACAGGCTAGGTCAAGGTCACGGAAGTCAGTACAGACGCGGATGGTGCCGACTTTTTTATTGACTGGTACTGGGTTTGAAACCCAGGTGGTATATGCAATCGGGTATATGAAACCTGCTGCTCGAAGCTTCTCAATTTTTTCTTTGACGGCTGGAAGCTTGGATGGGTGAATAGGACATTATTTCTGGCGGACCGGTGATATGTTGGGCCAAGTGTCTATGTGATGTTCTATGATGGTAGGATCAAGACCAGGCATCTCGGTATAATACTAGGTGAAGACATCTAGAAATTCTTGGAAGAGTTTCTTATAAGCTTGGGTTTCTTTTTCAGTGCATGATGCGCCTAAAGAGATAAGCTCAGGTTTTCCGGGGGTGGTGGAGATGTTGATTTTTATAATGGGTGAAATGTTAGCCATGTTACCTTCTTCGAAGGCTTCTGGAGCTGGTATTGGATCTTTGAACCAATCGACCTTGGTTGGTAAGAAGTTCTTGGATTCAACAGATAGTTGGTTTGTCGTGGTGGACGTAGACGCCTCAGGGAGCAAGTATGATCAATGGTGCATATCATCCCAAGGGTAGTCCGGTGGAGTGAGTGTTTCTAGGATTTCTTCATCAGTGCAATAGTAGTGTGTCATTAAATTAATTGGTTCGGCTTTATAGGTAGTTGAAATCATATAAATGGTATTGATTTCTTCTGAATGGGAAGATTCTGGGGGGAATATTTCCTCAATAAGTGGTGGGGATATCTCTAGGTTGGCATTATTCAAATCGTATAGTGCTGCTCTGTAATCTGGGAGATTGGGGCAGTGATGTGAATAATGGTCGTAGATGCCGCATATTACACATGGGTGGTTTGTGCGCAATGATTTATCATGAGGCTGAGGGGGGGGTTCTAGTTTGACGACTGGAACGTTGGTGTCGTCATCCAACATATTCATGTGTTCTTGAAGTGCCGGTAGTTGTGGACATAGATGGGTAGTGTGGCCTATATCGTCGCACAAGGAGCACTTAGGGAGCACATGGGTTGGGGGATTCTTAGCTAATCTAGGAGTCACTGGGGGGGTGCGAGTTGTGGGTGCAGTGTTCTAGGTTTATAGACCTCTGCCCCTAGTGTGGCAAGATTGAGGGGGGACATAACTAGATGTCGATGTAGTGCTCCATGTTGGAGGTTGTTGGTTTTGGGGTTTCGAAACACCTGGTGGTGGACGATTTTGGGGGTTGGGTATGACAGGTGGTGGATGGGTCGACATATTCATGGGTTGTACTGGTTGTAAAACAAAGGTTGGGGTCGGTGGGGGGGTTGGGGCAGGCAAGTACCATATAGGTAATCCTAACGTTAAACTTGGAAGGTTGAGTGTAGCCATTACTAGCATGCTGACAACTCCTAAAAATGGGAACAAGAATGGGATAGTGTGAATTGGTGTTGTTCCGATATGACTAGGCACGATGGGTGCTTGTGGCGGTGGTTGAGGTTGTTGAGGATGTTGTTGTTCATTGTGCGATAGGGTGCACAAATCAGATACTTCAGTTACCTGGAGACGGGGTGGGATAGAAGGGAAAGTGGTGGTCATGGGATTATCGGAATATATCTTGGGTCCAACTGAGGAGACGAATGATGTGGGTGCATTCTGAACGGGTTGTTTGATCATGGGAAGAATATTTTCAGGCCCTGCGGGGGAAATGGGATCATAGTATGTAATCTGGTCGATTTCGACTATGCGTCCTTCATGGGGGAACATCATGAGGCGAAAAACTGAAGAAGCGACAGCTTTCATTTTATACATGTAGCTTCGTCCCAGAAGGAAATTGTAATCAAGTTGGGCGTTAATGACCTCTATATCTATGAGAACCAATTTGCCCCCAAGTTGTATGGGTACATTCACTAACAAACCTTGAGGTTGAGCTGCATGACCATCGTAATCTCACAATACGGTAGTTAACGGTTGTAGCGTTGGGGATCCAAGTTTCTGCCATACGAAAGTCGACATAACACTGGTAGAGACACCTTCATCGATTATGCATCGATGAATGACGAGGTTGCGAATGGACACAGAAATTTGAAAAGCTAGAGATGAAGATAGACGAGGTTCGTCTTGGTCTAAGTCAAAATCCATCATGTTGGCGTCATTAGGGTCTATGGCACCGATGGCAGATAACAACAATTTTCTCTGTGCAGGACAATTATTTAGGATTTCTAGAGCAGACATAGCGGCGAGGGACTGAGCTAAATCCTTTGCAATGTTATAGTTGGAAGCTGCATGAGCGTTAGGGTTATTGTTAATTAATCTCAAAGGGAAACGAGGTACTTTTGGACCCCCGTCCATGGGCATATTGGGTATGCGAAGTAGTTGATCGGTTGGGAGAGTACTAGAAGAGGGGTCGGTAGGTGTGGCCTCAGGGACGGAGCCGTATTGATTTCGACGAGTTTGAAGATTGACATCATTAGAAAATGATGAGTGTTGGACTCTGTATGCTGATAATCGGCTGTCGCATAGGTAATTTACTGCTGTGTTGCAGCGGATCCTTGAGGGGGATCATTTGGACGAGTGTTCACCACGCCTTGGTTTGGTAGGGTATTTTGCAATATCATGGGTTGTGGCTGAGGAGGAGCTGCTGGCTGTTCAGCATGTCCCTATCATTGGGTGTCGTCGGTTCAGAGTTGATGCGCTCGATCTAAATGGGGACAATTATGTGTGTAATGGCCGTAGACTCCACATATGGAATATGGATGGTTTGTTATCAAGTTAATTTTTGGCTTTATTTGGTGGACGGTCATGGTTTTGGTTGGGGGGAGCAGCGTTGTTATTATTTGGGGGATTAGGTGGTGGTCCACCTTGGTTTTGTTGCTAGTTGTTTCCATGGTTACGTCCTCTTCCGCGATTTTGTTTACCTCCTTGGTTACGCTGGTTGTTCTAGTTTTGAGGTTGGTTTTGATGTGCATACACATGCCCTTGGGCAGTAGGTGGGTTTTGAGGTCGTGGAGGCTCTGGAGCAGGTTGCGGTGGGTAGTAAGTAGGAGGGTTATGAGGTGGACCTATTGCTTGTTGCGGTTGTGGGTAACCTTGTGCTGCTGGAAGTGTTGGAGAAAGAGGTGCTGCCTATTGAGGATAATAAGCCACTTGGGCTTGTGGTTGAACCGGAGTCTGATGGGCCTGCTGGTTATAATATGGAGATGGTGCATAAGCTGATGGTGCTTTCCCATAACACTGTGGTGGACATGAGGGTCCATGAGTGTGGTGGGTGTGTATTACTGGAGCATACGAAGTTGTATCTCCAGAATGAGATGTAGCCCTAGAAGTGTCTGGGGCATTGTTTGTACTCATCATGGTAAAAGGTTTGTTTTGCACCATAACCTGGCCGATAATACAGTCGGTGGCATGGGATGCCCCCGGCGCGTCATTTCGGGATGGATCGCCACACAGGGCGTTTGGTAAAATGGTGTATAGATATCCAGACTGCGCATATATGAGGTCGAACTGCTGAGCTTTTAAGATGGCTTCTTCTTTCGAATGGGGTCATTCAGAAGCTACATCGTTGGCTATGAGGGGGAGGAGTGATTTGAGGAACCAATCCAAAAAGATACGGTCGTCAAGCTTTATCTTGCAGAGGCTATGGCACTTATGCCACTCATGGATATGATCGGTGATGTGTGTAGCGGTGTTCTATCTACAAGACAAAATTATTTCCACTCCTTCATCATAGCATACAGGTAGTTGAAAGAAATGAAGGAACGTTGAGGCGAGGGATGTGAAAGTGGGGTGTGTCCCATGTCGCTGCTCAATGTACCATTTGGCTACAGAGCCAGTGAAAGTTCTTTGAAAAGTCTAAGCTGAATGGAATCATCTACTATGGAGTTTGAGGAACACCATAGGTGAAAAGACATGATATGGTTCTAAGGATCTTCCCCAGCTTTCCCTTCAAATTTTGGGATGTCTTAAGGGATCTTTGTGGGCATAGGGGGCCAAGTAGGGTCATGTTGGATGGGATCATTTGCTATCCTAGCCAAGTCTGGCAGGTTAAGGCTAGCCATAAATGGCAAACTGGTGGAGGGGTGTGATGTTGTCATGGGGGCATAAGTTCTGGTGGTGGCATTATGTATTAGGCCACTGCCTCCTAGGGGAATGTGTGTGAAAGGGATATGTCCTCCAATTAAAGGGGTATGGGTGGGAACTGTGTTCCCAAGTGTAGCTTGAGTTACAGATGGGTTTGGATTTGGTATAGTAGACCCAATATTTGGTATGCTGGAAGTGATTCCAATCAAAGGTATACCTATAGCAGGTGTAGGTCATGTGTTGGGCATCCCTAGAGTAGATGTACTTCCCATATTAGGCATGCCTAGAGTGGAAGCAGTTCCCAGGTTGGGCATACCAACATTGGTTGTGGGAGTGGTGGCCAATGTGGTAGTTGGGATGGTGGAAGACGTTCCACCAACAGTCCCTTGTGTGGAAGAAAAATTAGCCATATGGTTGGTGGGTGCGGTGAACGTGGGATTTTCAGATTCTGCCTCAGAATCTGATGTGAAATGAGGTGCGTCAGAATCGGATGACGGGGCTCTATTCCGATTACGTGTGGAGTCAAGGGAACCGTACTATGGGGGGTCTCCCCGGAAGCGCCGAGAACGTCTCGGGGAATCAATGGTGACAGTTTTATCGAAAGATTACCAAGTGGTGGTGAGTGGAAAGCTGTAAAGCCCTAATGCAACCGTGCGTGCAAGAAGGAAGCATAAAAAATAAATGGCACTCAGGCCAAAAATCAACCTCAAAAACACTTACTATAACTGTTGTGCTATAGTAAGTGGAGTAATCTAAAAATGTGGTTAGGAAACCAACATGAAAACAGTTCCTAAAAATAGAAAAAGGTAGACTCTATGACCAAAAGGAGGTAATGGAGCATGCAAACACCTAACTAAAAAGTATTATGACTCGACAAGGTATATCCTCTGCAAGGTGATGAAATCCAAGTCAGACAATATAAATTGTAGAATCAAAGGCTAGATATCCCCCTACTGGGAGGGATATCGGGTGGACAATCCTAAAAGTTTGGCCACTAAGATACCCCATTCATGACACATTCGGTTGGGTGAATCTGCAGTTTGGTTCTATCGTCATTGTACTCCCATAAGGGTGGTACAACGAGAACTGCGAAAGGTATCCTTCGGTTACTGAATGGATAGCGGTATTCCACTCAGGCTTCCGGAACCAGTCTGGCTACTTCAACCCTCCTAAGGGAGAGGCCTTCCCGATAAATTGGTGTTAAACCATGTCAACAAATAATAAGGGATTTTGGTACCCTAAATGTCAAATCACTATGTCTCAACATGAAAAATGAGTGAGGGGTGTTATTTGGATACTTATCCCCTCAGTCCTACCTAGCTACAAAATACTTTTTGTGTTCCCCAAGTGGGGTTAGAATATTGGTTGAGTTAGGTTAATTTTAAAGGCTCACTTGAAATTATTGTGACAGATTGTGTGCTGGTGTAGGTGTATACCAAAACAATGTGCCTCGCATGGGCGATTTAATCACAAACCAAAATAATGAATTTAATTTGCGAAAAAATGAAAGACGTTTCAAATGTACATTCTATAATAACCTTTTAGAAAAATATGGATCCTTTAAAGAGTAAAGCACATAAAATATGTAAAAATAAATGGATTTTTAGAGTCTTTATGGGAAAAAAATTAAGCAACTTTAGAAATATGGTTCTAACTTTGCAATGTATAGATTTAGAATCTTAGAAATACTTAAAAAATATTTCTTTCAATTATCTGAATTTTTTTAAAAACATAAATGAAGTATTTAACAAATATCACTTTAATAATGTTGCAATAATAACACAATGGGCTATAAAAATTGCATAAATTAATGCTGGAAAAATAAGCTACTTTGGGTGAAATTGTTTTTTGAAAAAATGGGTCGAAATCGAAAGAGGAAATATCGCGGCTTTCGGGTCAAAACCCACGATGAGCTGCGCGGTGATGTGGGAGAAAGTCGCTATGGACCACGCAGGAAAGTGCGAAACAATAGCGATGGACCGTGCGGGAAAAGCTCACCCAGCCGCGATGTGCAGCGCAGGAAAAGGTTGCCCAGCCATGATGCACCGCGCAGGAAAAAGTTGAAAAGTCGCGATGGACCACGTGGAAAAAAGGTTCAGAGTCGCGATGGACCGCGTGACAGTGGGGCCAAAAGTCGCGATGTACTGATGGAAAAATGGCCTTCGAAAAATGAACCTGAAAATGGAAATTTTGGGTTGTCTCAGGCTGCAGAAAGGGCCAATGGCTAGGGCAGCTATCAAGAAGCTGACTAGTAGGGCAGATCTACAGTTTTAAATTTGAAAAACTATTAAAATAAAGATTTAAAGCAAATATTTAAAGTTCTAAAACCCAACAGAGTCGCCAAAAATTGTTGCTTGGTTTTCCAACCAAGCATGTGCAAGGATGCACCTGCTAACTAGTAGGAAAAAAAGGAGGATCTTTCCTCAGCCGAAACCAATTAAGGAGGCAAGTTCCAAAGTTTTCACCATTCCAACATAAATCTAACTTTAAATCCTAGCAACATAAATGCAAAACTTCCTGCATAAAGTTACATTCCATGAAAAGATGGTTTATAGATTCAGAATTCTGGTTGCACAGACAACAACGATTAGGGCCATGCCACCCTCGCCTCATCAGTGAATCCCAAGTTTTCAAACTGCCATTTAGAACATGCCATAAGAAACACTGAATTTTTAACGGAATTGGGAACTTCCAGATTCACTTGTACCACCAATTTTGAGGGAAGATACAGCAATCTTGAATCAATCTATCATAAGCTGTTTTTTCCAAAACCGATCCATCTTTTGGATTCCCTTTCCAAACAATTTTATCAATATCATCAGAAATTGCGACCCTCGCAGCATTCAAAGATTTAATAAAATAATCCCACTCCCCAGGGCTTCCGCTAAGCCCAATATCCAAGGCACAAAACCATCTGCTTCCACCATTGGCATCAACATCTCTTTTCTGAATGCGATCTAAAGTGGAGATCCCACTGCTAATTAGAAAACGACGTAGTCTATCAGACAAAGTATGGCATTCATCCAACCCAAGGATAGGACCAATCCTAATCTCGACTTTCTCTCTAGTCCCAACCTGCCAACAAACGTCTCTGGCGATCCAATCATATATTTTTATGAAACCTCTCCACATTGGAGACATCAGCCCTCTGGTTTTCACCGGATTTCTCATCCATCTTAAGACATCATCCTTCATGTAGTTAACCTTAAACACTTTTGACCACAGGGTATCACCAAATAGACCTCGCCAGAAACTTTTGAGGCGTAAAGCCGAATTAAAAGTTCTTAAATCTTTTAAGCCCCAGCCACCAAATTTTTCAGGTCGAGAGAGGACCTCCCATCATACCATAACCAGCTTCGAACGTTAAGAACAACCCAATCACAGAAAGTTAAAGAATAATTTCCTGAGTGCAATAATAACAAAGACCAAAATTTCAAGCAGCGAGAACCAATAAACAAAAATAGCAGATAAAATCGATTTTATCAGAATAAGTCTGCCCCCAACCGACAGAAATCTAAAAGACCAATGATCTATGTTTTTTTCAACCCTCCGGATCATCCATCTTCAATCATTTATAAGATAATTGTTGGGATTTAAAAAAAACCCCAAATACTTAAACCCATCCTCTAATCTGTAGCACTTATAAGGCATTATCCTTTCAATATCCAATCTCTGAGAAGCTTCCACATTGTAATAATAAAAAATGGATTTTGATAAACTTACCTTCATGCCAGAAACCTTACAGAAAAATTTGATTATATTGAAGTAAGTATTCCATTCAGCCATTTAATCAATCCTTGCAAGAAGCGCATCATCCACAAATAGAATATGTGACAGAAAATAGCCTCTATCCAGTTTGACTCCCTTGATTAGTCCTATCTCTTTTGCCTCATTTACTAGCCTGCTCAATGTTGCTTGGTTTTTCAACCAAGCATGTGCAAGGATGCACCTGCTAACTAGTAACATCAGTCTCAATAAAAGTATGTAAAAACTAATTTAACCAAATCTAACATTAACGTGTATAAAAGAAATAAAAAATTGAATTTAAGAACATAAGCAATAAGATCTATGGAAAAACAATAACTTGAAAAATATTTAATTTTATATTACCTCAAATGGTGAAGACGATGGGTGTTGAGCAACTCCAAGGTTGAGAAGCTCCAATATCCAATGATCTCTTCTTCTCCAAAGCTTCAATGGGGATCTTCAAACTCGAAATGGGAGGCAATGGCTCTCAAAGGGAATTTGGTAGAATAAGGATATGATGAAATGTGGATGAAAAGTGAGGAGCCCCTATCACCTTTTTATAGTTTTTGGTGATGGGGAATACCATTATGGTTTTGAGGAAACCAATGGTATTAACCAACATGGTTTAGGTCTCTTTTTCTCTCTTTTTCCTTTTTTGAATATTTTTAATATTTGTATTCCCTATTAATATTTTTGGGGAATTTTGGACCCTTTTTTAGGGTTTTTTGTGTTTTTTGAGAAAAACATACATATTTTGAGGGGGAAAAGGGGTATTATGGTCTTTTTGGTGACCTTTTGATGGCTTTAGAGGCTCAAATGGTGGAAAAGTGGACAAATGGGTCATAAGAATAAGGGAATGAGCTAGTGAGCACTTTTTGGGTATTAACACTCAAGCCATCAATGATTAATAAAAATAGTAAGGGAGACAATGTTGAGCTCAAAAGCATTGTCACCCACCGCCTTGGTGATGGTGTATGGCCCATAATGGAATGGGCGAAGCTTTCGATGGGGCCCTGTAAGGCATTCTTTCTGCAAATGCAACCAAACTTTGTCGCCCACTTGAAACTTATGTGGCACCCGATGTTGATCATGGCGCTGCTTGTACTTAGCATTAGACTTCTGTAGAATATCCTGAACCTGTTGGCAGATATGCTAGATCCGTTCAATGAACCGGGCGGCTTTTTCAGCTTCTGGGGACGAGTCGGCCGAGGTGGTCGCAAGGGGAATTGCAACATCCATGGGGCCCAATGGATGGAATCCCAACCCCAGCTGAAAGGGGCTGTGGCTAGTTGAGCTATGCACGGCTCGGTTGTAGCTATGTTGGACATAGGGGAGACTCTCATCCCATGTGCGGGGGTGTGTTGAATTATACATGCACAGTATATGTATGACCATCTGGTTGACGACCTTTGTTTGTCCATCGGTCTGGGGGTGGAAGGTAGTGGATTTGGTGAGCTTGGTATCCAGCAGTGACCAGAGGCTTGACCAGAATGAGCTGAGGAACCGACTGTCACGGTCTGAGATAATGGTCTGTGGGATCCCAAAATGTACCCATACTCGTTCAAAGAAGAGCTTGGCAGTGGCTTCTGCTGTGATTTTCTTCTTGCAAGCGGCTAAAATCGCCATCTTGGAAAAGCGATCAACAGCCACAAAAACACAATCGTTTCCCCTCTTGGTGGATGGGAGGCCCGACATGTAGTCCATTTAGATGGATTCCCATGGCCTATCAGGAGTAGGCAGAGGGGTGTATAGGCCCTGTTTCTTAGTGGTCGGTTTGGCAATAGCGCAAGTGGTGCAGGACATGATATACTTGCTGACATCCTGTCGAAGTTTTGGCCAGTAGAAATGTTTCTGCAACACTGCCACTGTCTTTTCAACGCCAAAGTGTCCTATTACCCGACTGTAGTGAGCTTCCCAAACCAGCTTCGCGCACTCGCTTGATGGAACGCAGAGATGGCCCAGACGACACAACAACCCATCCTGAAGATGGAAATTAGCAACCACTGAGTTGGTGCCCAACATTTGATAGCTGGCCGAGAAGTCAGGGTCTGTCTCGTAGAGGTGGGGCCATCCGAAGGTCTCGTGGCCACAAGAGTCTAGCACCGTGGTAAGTGCCACGACTGGAGGTCGATTGAGGCAGTCAGCAACTCGGTTGGTAATCCCTTTTTTATATTTGATGTTGAGGTGGAACTGCTGTAAATATGTTGACCACTTCTGATGGCGATCATTCTGCAACTTTCCTTGGGTCTGCATGAACTGTAGTGGCTTGTGATCACTGTGGATGACTGTCTCCTTCCCAAGAATGTAATGTCTCCACTTACGGCAGGCTTGTACAATGGAGTGCATTTCTTTGTCGTAGGTAGGGTACTTTCGGACAGCATCTGATAGTGTCTCACTATGATATGCCACGGGGTGGTCGTGTTGAGTGAGAACGGCGCCCACAGCATAATCTGAAGCATCTATCTCGATCTCAAAGGGATGTTGCAGGTTCGGTGATGAGAGTACCGGCGATGAGCACAAACACTTCTTCAAGTCATCGAAGGCTTGTTGTTGGGACAGGCCCCACACAAATTTTGCCTTACCACCACCCCTGGTCACTTGGCTGAGGGCCCACGCGATATGAGAGAATCCCAGCACGAACCTGCGATAGAAATTGGCCCATTGGGTAGCGGTGCGCTTGGGGTCAGATCGATGGGATACTTGACCTGGTAGTGCAGAGGTACCCTGGTTGGAGAGGAGAAGATATATGAGTATCCTTCCACGAACTTATCCACTTGCTTCTGTTGTGTGGATAGATCGGTCATGGAGGCCCTGTTTGGGTAAGTTAGTACATCAAATTCTTGGGGTTGTAACTTTTGCATACGATCTCCATTTGGGGCGCTCGATAGCCCGTTGGAAAGGTCTATCCGAGATTTACAACTTTTGACTACGGCCAAATGCTTGCTAAAGGCATCCATTTGGCCCCCCAAATCACCAAAAAATGTCGTTTAGGGCCTCAAAATAGCCCCGGGAGTTCAGGACCCGAAAAACTGCTAAAAATAGTACAATACCAAAATTGCCAGAAAACTGTTTTGAGCCAGTTGGAATGGTGGGTGGCCACCAATATCCACCTGGATCAATCCTCCCTCCTTAGGAAGCAATGGTCTCCATTGCATTGAGTTCCCCCATTAAATGAGGAAATTTCTGCTGAATTTGGCCTTGGGTGAGCCACTTGCCTTGGTGCAGGAGTTGCCCTGCTTTGACAACTCGATAAAACTGGATCCTTTGATGTCGAGTGCCCTTGATCTGTGTGTCTGCAATATGATCACTGGATGCTTGTTGTAGGCAGTCAGGGTTGAGCTCTGTTGGTGTCAACTTCTCTGCTATCTCTGAGGTGTCTAATAGTGGTGGGAAGTATGGCCGAAGGAGAGCCACGTTGAAGACTGGATGGAGACCAAGGGGGGAATGTTGAGCTCAAAAGCATTGTCACCCACCGCCTTGGTGATGGTGTATGGCCCATAACGGAGTGGGAGAAGCTTTCGAAGGGGCCCTGTAAGGCGTTCTTACTGCAAATGCAACCAAACTTTGTCGCCCACCTGAAACGTATGTGGCACCCGATGTTGATCATGGCGCTGCTTGTACTTGGCATTAGACTTCTGTAGAATATCCTGAACCTGTTGGTGGATATGCTGGATCCGTTCAATGAACCGGGCGGCTTTATCAGCTTCTAGGGACGAGTCGGCCGAGGTGGTCGTAAGGGGAAGTGCAACATCCATGGGGCCCAATGGTTGGAATCCCAACCCCACCTGAAAGGGGATGTGGCCAGTTGAGCTATGCAGGGCTCGGTTGAAGCTATGTTGGACATAGGGAGACTCTCATACCATGTGCGGGGGTGTGTTTAATTGTACATGCGCAGTATATGTACGACCATCCGGTTGACGACCTCTGTTTGTCCATCGGTCTGGGGGTGGAAGGCAGTGGATTTGGTGAGCTTGGAATCCTGCAGTGACCAGAGGCTTGACCAGAATGAGCTGAGGAACCGACTGTCACAGTCTGATATAATGGTATGTGGGATCCCAAAATGTACCCATACGCGTTCAAAGAAGAGCTTGGCAGTGGCTTCTGTTGTGATGTTCTTCTTGCAAGCAGCTAGAATCGCCATCTTGGAAAAGCGATCAACAACCACAAAAACAAAGTCGTTTCCCCTCTTGGTGCATGGGAGGCCCGACATGTAGTCCATTGAGATGGATTCCCATGGCCTATCAGGAGTAGGTTGAGGGGTGTATAGGCCCTGTTTCTTAGTGGTCGGTTTGGCAATAGCACAAGCGGTGTAGGACCTGATATAGTTGTCGACATCCTATCGAAGTTTCGTCCAAAAGAAATGTTTCTGCAACACTGCCACTGTCGTTTCGACGCCAAAGTGTCCTGCCACCCGACTGTAGTGAGCTTCCCAAATCAGCTTCGCGTGCTCGCTTGATGGAACGCAGAGATGGCCCAGACGACACAACAACCCGTCCTAAAGATGGAAATTATAACCCACTGAGTTGGTGCCCAACATTTGATAGGTGGTGGAGAAGTCAGGGTCTATCTCGTAGAGGTGGGGCCATCCGGAGGTCTCGTGGCCACAAGAGTCTAGCACCAAGGTAAGTACCGTGACTGGAGGTCGACTGAGGCAGTCAGCAACTCGGTTGGTACTCCGTGTTTTATATTTGATGTTGAGGTGGAACTGCTGTAAATATGTTGACCACTTCTGATGGCGGTCATTCTGCAACTTTCCTTGGGTCTGCATGAACTGTAGTGGCTTGTGATCAGTGTGGATGACTGTCTCCTTCCCAAGAATGTAATGTCTCCACTGACGGCAGGCTTGTACAATGGAGTACATTTCTTTGTCGTAGGTAGGGTACTTGCGGATAGCATCTGATAGTGTCTCACTATGATATGCCATGGGGTGGTCGTGTTGAGTGAGAACGGCGCCCACAACATAATCTTAAGTGTCTGTCTCGATCTCAAAGGGATGTTGCAGGTTCGGTAATGAGAGTACCGGCGATGAGCAAAAACGCTTCTTCAAGTCATCGAAGGCTTGTTGATGGGACAGGCCCCACACAAATTTTTCCTTACCACCACACCTGGTCACTTGGCCGAGGGCCCATGCGATATGAGAGAATCCCAGCACGAACATGCGACAGAAATTGGCCCATTGGGTGGCGGTGCGCCTGGGGTCAGATCGATGGGATGCTTGACCTGGCAGTGCAGAGGTACCCCGGTCAGACAAGAGAAGATATCTAAGTATCCTTCCATGACGTTATCCACTTGCTTCTGTTGTGTGGATAGATCGGTCATGGACGCCCTGTTTGGGTAAATTAGTACATCAACTTCCCGGGGTCATAACTTTTGCATACGATCTTCGTTTGGGGCGCCCGGTAACCCGTTGGAAAGGTCTATCCGAGATTTACACCTTTCGATTGGGGGGATTTACAAGTTTCGAAGGAGAGCCACGTTGAAGATTGGATGTAGACCAAGGAAGGGGGGAATGTTGATCTCAAAAGCATTGTCATCCACCGCCTTGGTGATGGTGTACGACCCATAACGGAGTGGGCGAAGCTTTCAATGGGGCCCTGTAAGGCGTTCTTTATGCAAATGTAACCAAACTTTGTCGTCCACGTGAAACTTATGTGGCACGCGATGTTGATCATTGCGCTGCTTGTACTTGGCATTAGAATTCTGTAGAATATCTTGAACCTATTTGCGGATATCCTGGATCCGTTCAATGAATCGGGTGGCTTTGTCAGCTTCTGGGGACGAGTCGGCCGAGGTGGTCGCAAGGGGAAGTGCAACATCCATGGGGCCCAATGGTTGCAATCCCAACCCCACTTGAAAGGGGCTGTGGCTAGTTGAGCTATGCAGGGCTCGGTTGTAGCTATGTTGGACATAGGGGAGACTCTCATCCCATGTGCGGGGGTGTGTTGAATTGTACATGCGCAGTATATGTACGACCACCCGGTTGACGACCTCTGTTTGTCCATCAGTCTGGGGTTGGAAGGCAGTGGATTTGGTGAGCTTGGTATCCAGCAGTGACCAGAGGCTTGACCAGAATGAGCAAAGGAACAGACTATCACGGTCTGAGATAATGGTCTGTGGGATCCCAAAATGTACCCATACTTGTTCAAAGAAGAGCTTGGCAGTGGCTTCTGTTATGATGTTCTTCTTGCAAGCGGCTAGAATCGCCATCTTGAAAAGGCAATCAACAACCACAAAAACACAGTCGTTTCCCCTCTTGGTGGATGGGAGGCCCGACATGTAGTCCATTGAGATGGATTCCCACATCCTATAAGGGGTAGGAAGAGGGGTGTATAGGCCCTGTTTCTTAGTGGTCAGTTTGGCAATAGCGCAAGTGGTGTAGGACGTGATATACTTGCCGACATCTTGTCGAAGTTTCGGCCAGTAGAAATGTTTCTGCAACACTGCCACTGTCTTTTCGACGCCAAAGTGTCCTACCACCTGACTATAGTGAGCTTCCCAAATCAGCTTCACGCGCTCGCCTGATGGAACACAGAGATGGCCCAGACGACACAACAACCCGTCCTGAAGATGGAAATTAGCAACCACTGAGTTGGTGCCCAACATTTGATAGGTGGTGGAGAAGTCAGGGTCTGTCTCATAGAGGTGGGGCCATCCGGAGGTCTCGTGGCCAAAGGAGTCTAGCACTGTGGTAAGTGCCGCGACTGGAGGTCGACTGAGGCAGTCAGCAACTCAGTTGGTACTCTCTATTTTATATTTGATGTTTAGGTGGAACTGCTGTAAATATGTTGACCACTTCTGATGGCGGTCATTCTGCAACTTTCCTTGGGTCTGCATGAACTGTAGTGGCTTGTGATCAGTGTGGATGACTGTCTCCTTCCCAAGAATGTAATGTCTCCACTGACGGCAGGATTGTACAATGGAGTACATTTCTTTGTCGTAGGTAGGGTACTTGCGGATAGCATCTCATAGTGTCTCACTATGATATGCCACGGGGTGGCCGTGTTGAGTGAGAACGGCGCACAGCATAATCTGAAGCATCAGTCTCGATCTCAAAGGGCTGTTGCAGGTTCGGTATTGAGAGTACCGGCGATGAGCAAAAACGCTTCTTCAAGTCATCGAAGGCTTGTTGTTGGGACAGGCCCCACACAAATTTTTCCTTACCACCACCCCTGGTCACTTGGCTGACGGCCCATGCAATATGAGAGAATCCCAGCACAAACCTGCGATAGAAATTGGCCCATTGGGTAGCGGTGCGCCTGGGGTCAGATCGATGGGATGCTTGACCTGGAAATGCAGAGGTACCCCGGTCGGAGAGGAGAAGATATATGAGTATCCTTCCACGACCTTATCCACTTGCTTCTGTTGTGTGGATAGATCGGTCATGGAGGCCCTGTTTGGGTAACTTAATACATCAACTTCCCGGGGTCGTAACTTTTGCATACGATCTCCGTTTGGGGCGCTCAGTAGCCCATTGGAAAGGTCTATCCGATATTTACAACTTTTGAATGGGGACAAATGCATGCCAAATGTAATCAGATGGCCCCCCAAATCGCCAAAAAAGGTCGTTTAGGGCCTCAAAATGGCCCCGAAAGTTAGGGACCCGAAAAACTGCTAAAAATAGTACAATAACAAAATTGCCATAAAACTGTTTTGAGCCAGTTGGAACGGTGGGTGGCCACCAATATCCACCTGGATCAATCCTCCCTCCTTAGGAAGCAATGGTCTCCATTGCGTTGATTTGACCCATCAGATGAGGAAATTTTTGCTGAATTTGGCCTTGGGTGAGCCACTTGCCTTGGTGCAGGAGCTGCTCTGCTTTGACAACTCGGTAAAGATGGATCCTTTGATGTCGAGTGCCCTTGATCTGTGTGTCTACAATATGATCACTGGATTCTTTTTGTAGGCAGTCAGGGTTGAGCTCTGTTGGTGTCAACTTCTCTTCTATCTCTGAGGTGTCTAATAGTGGTGGGAAGTATGGCCGAAGGAGAGCCATGTTGAACACTGGATTCAGACCAAGGAAGGTGGGAATGTTGAGCTCAAAAGCATTGTCACCCACCGCCTTGGTGATGGTGTACGGCCCATAACGGAGTGGGCGAAGCTTTCGATGGGGCTCTGTAAGGCATTCTTTCTGCAAATGCAACCAAACTTTGTCGCCCACCTGAAACTTATGTGGCACCCGATGTTGATCATGGCGCTGCTTGTACTCGGCATTAAACTTCTGTAGAATATCTTGAACTTGTTGGCGGATATGCTGGATCCGTTCAATGAACCGGTCAGCTTTGTCAGCTTCTGGGGACGAGTCGATCGAGGTGGTCGCAAAGGGAAGTGAAACATCCATGTGGCCCAATAGTTGGAATCCCAACACCACCTGAAAGGGGCTGTGGCCAGTTGAGCGATGTAGGGCTCGGTTGTAGCTATGTTGGACATAGGGGAGACTCTCATCCCATGTGCGAGGGTGTGTTTAATTGTACATGCGCAGTATATGTACGACCATCTGGTTGACGACCTCTGTTTGTCCATCGTTCTAGGGGTGGAAGGCAGTGGATTTGGTGAGCTTGGTATCCAGCAGTGACCAGAGGCTTGACCAGAATGAGCTGAGGAACCGACTGTCACGGTCTGAGATAATGGTCTTTGGGATCCCAAAACGTACCCATACTCATTGAAAGAAGAGCTTGGCAGTGGCTTCTGCTGTGATGTGCTTCTTGCAAGCAGCTAGAATCGCCATCTTGGGAAAGCGATCAACAACCACAAAAACACAGTCGTTTCCCCTCTTGGTGGATGGGGGCCCGACATGTAGTTTATTGGGATGGATTCCCATGGCCTATCAGGAGTAGGTAGAGGGGTGTATAGGCCATGTTTCTTAGTCGTCAGTTTGGCAATAGCGCAAGCGGTGCAGGACCTGATATACTTGCCGACATCCTGTCGAAGTTTCGGCCAGTAGAAATGTTTCTGCAACACTGCCACTGTCTTTTCGATGCCAAAGTGTCCTGCCACCCGACTGTAGTGAGCTTCCCAAATCAGCTCCACGCGCTTGCTTGATGGAACACAGAGATGGCCCAGACAACACAACAACCCGTCCTGAAGATGGAAATTAGCAACCACTGAGTTGGTGCCCAACATTTGATAGGTGGTGGAGAATCAGGGTTTGTCTCGTAGAGGTGGGGCCATCTGGAGGTCTCTTGGCCATAAGAGTCTAGCACCCTGGTAAGTGCCACGACTGGAGGTCGACTGAGGCAGTAAGAAAATCGGTTGGTACTCCCTTTTTTATAATTGATGTTTAGGTGGAAGCGCTGTAAATATGTTGACCACTTCTGATGGCGGTCATTCTGCAACTTTCCTTGGGTCTGCATGAACTGTAGTGGCTTGTGATCAGTGTGGATGACTGTCTCCTTCCCAAGAATGTAATGTCTCCAATGACGGTAGGCTTGTACAATAAAGTACATTTCTTTGTCGTAGGTAGGGTACTTGCGGACAGCATCTGATAGTGTCTCACTATGATATGCCACGGGGTGGCCATGTTGAGTGAGAACGGCGCCCACACAATAATCTGAAGCATGTGTCTCGATCTCAAAGGGATGTTGCAGGTTCGGTAATGAGAGTAACGGCGATGATCACAAATGCTTCTTCAAGTCATCGAAGGCTTGTTGTTGGGACAGGCCCCACACAAAATTTTCCTTACCACCACCCCTGGTCACCTGGCTGAGGGCCCATGCGATATGAGAGAATCCCAGCACGAACCCGCGATAGAAATTGGCCCATTGGGTGGCGGTGCGCCTGGGGTCAGATCGATGGGATGCTTGACCTGGCAGTGCAGAGGTACCCCGGTCGGACAGGAGAAGATATCTGAGTATCCTTCCATGACCTTATCCACTTGCTTCTGTTGTGTGGATAGATCGGTCATGGATGCCCTGTTTGGGTAAGTTAGTACATCAACTTCCCGGGGTCGTAACTTTTGCATACGATCTCCGTTTGGGGCACTCGGCAGCCCGTTGGAAAGGTCTATTCGAGAATTACGACTATCAAATGGGGCCAAATGCATGCTAAAAGCAGTCGTTTGGCCCCCCAAGACACCAAAAAAGGTCGTTTAGGGCCTCAAAATGGCCCCGGAAGTTCAGGAACCGAAAAACTGCTAAAAATAGTACAATACCAAAATTGCCATAAAACAGTTTTGAGCCAGTTGGAACGGTGGGTGGCCACCAATATCCACCTGGATCAATCCTCCCTCCTTAGGAAGCAATGGTCTCCATTGCGTTGAGTTCCCCCATAAAATGAGGAAATTTCTGCTGAATTTGGCCTTGGGTGAGCCACTTGCCTTGGTGCAGGAGCTTCCCTGTTTGACAAGTCGATAAAGCTGGATCCATTGATGTCGAGTGCCCTTGATCTGTGTGTCTGCAATATGATCACTGGATGCTTTTTGTAGGAAGTCAGGGTTGAGCTCTTTTGGTGTCAACTTCTCTGCTATCTGTGAGGTGTCTAATAGTGGTGGCAAGTATGGCTGAAGGAGAGCCACGTTGAAGACTGGATGCAGACCAAGGAAGGGGGGAATTTTGAGCTCAAAAGCATTGTCACCCACCGCCTTGGTGATGGTGTACGACCCATAACGGAGTGGGCGAAGCTTTCGATGGGGCCCTGTAAGGCGTTCTTTCTGCAAATGCAACCAAACTTTGTCGCCCACCTGAAACTTATGTGTCACCCAATGTCGATCATAACGCTGCTTGTACTTGGCATTAGACTTCTATAGAATATCCTGAACCTGTTGGCGGATATGCTAGATCCGTTCAATGAACCGGGAAGCTTTGTCAGCTTCTGGGGACGAGTCGACCGAGGTGGTCTCAAGGGGAAGTGCAACATCCATGGGGCCCAATGGTTGGAATCTCAACCCCACCTGAAAGGGGTTGTGGCCAGTTGAGCTATGCAGGGCTCGGTTGTAGCTATGTTGGACATAGGGGAGACTCTCATCCCATCTGCGCGGGTGTGTTGAATTGTACATGCACAGTATATGTATGACCATCCGGTTGACGACCTCTGTTTTTCCATCGGTTTGGGGGTGGAAGGCAGTGGATTTGGTGAGCTTGGAATCCTGCAGTGACCATAGGCTTGACCAGAATGAGCTGAGGAACCGACTGTCACGGTCTGAGATAATCGTCTGTGGGATCCCAAAATGTACCCATACTCATTCAAAGAAGAGCTTGGCAGTGGCTTCTGCTGTGATGTTCTTCTTGCAAGCCGCTAGAATCGCCATCTTGGAAAAGCAATCAACAACCACAAAAACACAGTCGTTTCCCCTCTTGGTGGATGGGAGGCCCGACATGTAGTCCATTGAGATGGATTCCCATGGCCTATCAGGAGTAGGAAGAGGGGTGTATAGGCCCTGTTTCTTAGTGGTCGGTTTGGCAATAGCACAAGCAGTGCAGGACCTGATATACTTGCTCACATCCTGTCAAAGTTTCAGCCAGTAGAAATGTTTCTCCAACACTACCACTGTCTTTTCGATGCCAAAGTGTCCTGCCACCCGACTGTAGTGAGCTTCCCAAATCAGCTTCGCGCGATCGCTTGATGGAACGCAGAGATGGCCCAGACGACACAATAACCCGTCTTGAAGATGGAAATTAGCAACCACTGAGTTGGTGCCCAACATTTGATAGGTGGCGGAGAAGTCAGGGTCTGTCTCATAGAGGTGGGGCCATCCGGAGGTCTCGTGGCCATAAGAGTCTAGCACCATGGTAAGTGCCGCGACTGGAGGTCGACTGACGAAGTCAGCAACTCGGTTGGTACTCCCTGTTTTATATTTGATGGGGAGGTGGAACTGCTGTAAATATGTTGACCACTTCTGATGGCGGTCATTCTGCAACTTTCCTTGGGTCTGCATGAACTGTAGTGGCTTGTGATCAGTGTGGATGACTATCTCCTTCCCAAGAATGTAATGTCTCCACTGACGGCAGGCTTGTACAATGGATTGCATTTCTTTGTCGTAGGTAGGGTACTTACGGACAACATCTAATAGTGTCTCACTGAGATATGCCACGGGGTGGCCGTGTTGAGTGAGAATGGCGCCCACGGCATAATCTGAAGCATATGTCTCGATCTCAAATGGATGTTGCAGGTTCCGTAATGAGAGTACCGGCGATGAGCACAAACGCTTCTTCAAGTCATCGAAGGCTTGTTGTTAGGACATGCCCCACACAAATTTTTCCTTACCACCACCCCTGGTCACTTGGCTGAGGGCCCATGCGATATGAGAGAATCCCAGCACGAACCTGCGATAGAAATTGGCCCATTGGGTGGCGGTGCGCCTGGGGTCAGATTGATGGGATGCTTGACCTGGCAATGCAGAGGTACCCTGGTCGGAGAGGAGAAGATATATGAGTATCCTTCCACGACCTTATCCACTTGCTTCTGTTGTGTGGATAGATCGGTCATGGAGGCCCTGTTTGGGTAAGTTAGTACATCAACTTCCCGGGGTCGTAACTTTTGCATACGATCTCCGTTTGGGGCGCTCGGTACCCCGTTGGAAAGGTCTGTCCAAGATTTACAACTTTCAAATGGGGCCATATAAGTGCTCGAGGGAAACCGTTTGGCCCCCCAAATCGCCAAAAAAGGTCGTTTAGTGCCTCAAAATGGCCCCGGAAGTTCAGGACCCGAAAAACTGCTAAAAATAATACAATAATAAAATTGCCATAAAACTGTTTTGAGCCAGTTGGAACGGTGGGTGGCCACCAATATCCACCTGGATCAATCCTCCCTCCTTAGGAAGCAATGGTCTCCATTGCATTGAGTTCCCCCATCAGATGAGGAAATTTCTGCTAAATTTGGCCTTGGGTGAGCCACTTTCCTTGGTGCAGGAGCTGCCCTGCTTTTACAACTGGATAAACCTGGATCCTTTGATGTCGAGTGCCCTTGATCTGTGTGTCTGCAATATGATCACTGGATGCTTGTTGTAGGCAGTCAGGGTTGAGCTCTGTTGGTGTCAACTTCTCTGTTATCTCTGAGGTGTCTAATAGTGGTGGGAAGTATGCCCGAAGGAGAGCCACGTTGAAGACTGGATGCAAACCAAGGAAGGGGGGAATGTTAAGCTCAAAAGCATTGTCACCCACCGCCTTGGTGATGGTGTACGGCCCATAACGGAGTGGGAGAATCTTTCGATGGGGCCCTGTAAGGCGTTCTTTCTGCAAATGCAACCAAACTTTGTCACCCACCTGAAACTTATGTGGCACCCGATGTTGATCATGGCACTGCTTGTACTTGGCATTAGACTTCTATAGAATATCCTGAACCTGTTGGCAGATATGCTGGATCCGTTCAATGAACTGGGTGGCTTTGTCAGCTTCTGGGGACGAGTCGGCTGAGGTGGTCACAAGGGGAAGTGAAACATCCATGGGGCCCAATGGTTGGAATCCCAACCCCACCTGAAAGGGGCTGTGGCCAGTCGAGCTATGCAGGGCTCGGTTGTAGCCATGTTGGACATAGGGGAGACTCTCATCCCATGTGCGGGGGTGTGTTGAATTTTACATGCGCAGTATATGTACGACCATCCGGTTGACGACCTTTGTTTGTCCATCGGTCTGGGGGTGGAAGGCAGTGGATTTGGTGAGCTTGGTATCCAACAGTGACCAGAGGCTTGACCAGAATGAGCTGAGGAACCGACTGTCACGGTTAGAGATAATGGTCTGTGGGATCCCAAAATGTACCTATACTCGTTCAAAGAAGAGCTTGGCAGTGGCTTCTACTGTGATGTTCTTCTTGCAAGCGGCTAGAATCGTCATCTTGGAAAAGCGATCAACAACCACAAAAACACAGTCGTTTCCCCTCTTGGTGGATGGGAGGCCCGACATGTAGTCCATTCATATGGATTCCCATGGCCTATTAGGAGTAGGGAGAGGGGTGTATAGGCCTTGTTTCTTAGGAGTAGGCAGAGGGGTGTATATACTTGCCGACATCCTGTCAAAGTTTCGGCCAGTAGAAATGTTTTTGCAACACTGCCACTGTCTTTTCGACGCCAAAGTGTCCTGCCACCCGACTGCAGTGAGCTTCCCAAATCATCTTCGTGCGCTCGCCTGATGGAACGCAGAGATGGCCCAGACGACACAACAACCCGTCCTGAAGATGGAAATTAGCAACCACTGAGTTGGTGCCCAACATTTGATAGGTGGCGAAGAAGTCAGGGTCTGTCTCGTAGAGGTGGGGCCATCCGGAGGTCTCGTGGCCACAAGAGTCTAGCACCGTGGTAAGTGCCGTGACTGGAGGTCAACTGAGGAAGTTAGCCACTCGGTTCGTACTCCCTATTTTATATTTGATGTTTAGGTGGAACTGCTGTAAATATGTTGACCACTTCTGATGGCGGTCATTCTGCAACTTTCCTTGGGTCTGCATGAACTGTAGTGGCTTGTGATCAGTGTGGATGATTGTCTCCTTCCCAAGAATGTAATGTCTCCACTGACGGCAGGCTTTTACAATGGAGTACATTTCTTTGTCATAGGTAGGGTACTTGCGGATAGCATCTGATAGTGTCTCACTATGATATGCCATGGGGTGGCCGTGTTGAGCGAGAACGGCGCCCACAGCATAATCTGAAGCATCTGTCTCGATCTCAAAGGGATGTTGCAGGTTCGGTAATGAGAGTATCGGCGATGAGCACAAATGATTCTTCAAGTCATCGAAGGCTTGTTGTTGGGACAGGCCCCACACAATTTTTTCCTTACCACCACCCCTGGTCACTTGGCTGAGGGCCCATGCGATATGAGAGAATCCCAGCACGAACCTGCGATAGAAATTGGCCCATTGGTTGGTGGTGCGCTTGGGGTCAGATCGATGGGATGCTTGACCTGGCAGTGCAGAGGTACCCCGGTCGGAGAGGAGAAGATATCTGAGTATCCTTCCACGACCTTATCCACTTGCTTCTGTTGTGTGGATAGATCGGTCATGGAGGCCCTGTTTGGGTAAGTTAGTACATCAACTTCCCGGGGTCGTAACTTTTGCATACGATCTCCGTTTGGGGCGCTCGGTAGCCCATTGGAAAGGTCTATCCGAGATTTACAACTTTCGAGTGGGGCCAAATGCATGTCAAGAGAAATTATTTGGCCCCCCAAATCGCCAAAAAAGGTCGTTTAGGGCCTCCAAATGGCCTCGGAAGTTCAAGACCCGAAAAACTGCTAAAAATAGTACAATACCAAAATTGCCATAAAACTGTTTTGAGCTAGTTGGAATGGTGGGTGGCCACCAATATCCACCTGGATCAGTCAATCAAGAAGTGAATACTTAATGAAGAAATGATCGAGTCTCTTACGAACCCCCTCCTGAGCACTTCTACCATTTATCCAAGTAGGAATTAGTTTAGCCGGGACCACATCAACCAAATCACTTTCCAAATCAGAAAGGAAATCCACCATCGAATCCGGCCTAGCCACAGACCCCCATATTTCGGAAGCCGATATGGTAAAATTAAGATCACCTGCAATCATCAAAAAATCATTACTCAGGATTCCAGACATCTTAAGGCCTTCCCTGAACCCTCTTCTCTCCTTATATGGCGCGTAGCAATTAGGTATAGAAAGTCTTTGATTCAACCCGATACACAGACCATCTAAAAGAATACCCCAATGAGATTTGAACACCTTAAAAGAGAACAAGACAGGGTTCCAAGCAACAACCAACCCCCTAGATAAACTAGAAGAATAGGTAGCAGCAACCTCCCAATTAGGCAGTAAACCACCCAGCTTAGTAATGGCATCCCCACTAGCACACATAGTTTCTTGCAACAAAATAACCCCCAGGAAAATCGTAGAGACAAGGTTGGACAAGGCCTTTGCCCGAGAAGCCTTCCCCAGCCCCCACACATTCAAGGACAAAAAAGACATTAAGAACCCGACGAACAGAGATTCTTCGCTCTAAGACCCTCATCCATTGAAATACCTTCATCACTTATCTTCAATCTATCTGAAACAGTTCGAAAAGAATCAACATGTTTAGGAAATTTCTTTTCACCCTTCGGTTTCCTACCCCTCCAAATAGTAACATTCTGGAACTTTAGAGAAGGTATAGGGATGATGTCTGAATCTGGCTCATGATTTTTTGAAAAGGAGGGCGGGGCAAAAAGAACATTAGAAACCCCCATAACATTAAAACCACAGTCCTCTAATAATCCAGCATCATCCTTATTTACAACATCATCCAAATGAGCCATAGAATTGGTTGAAGAAATATCACCCACAGGTAGAGAAACCTACTTATCAACCTCTACAATATCAGAAACCCTCGATGACCCTTTCGGGCTTACAACCATAGAATCCCCCTAAAAAACCAGCTTATCCAATTCCCCCGCTAGGTTACAGGAGATAGAGGGATTCCCACCAGCTTGAACATCAACATAATGGGGATTATCCACCGGGGAAGGAGAGACTATTCCATGTCTAAGAATAACTTCCTTCTTATCAATTCGACAAGCTAAATCTTCCTCCATACTTTCAGCAAACACAATTTCATCCTTAGATACATCTGTATACACGGATTCAAGGAGCGGCTTACACTTACCAGTTCCGGTTAGCAATGACGTCGAAATCAATTGTGTTGGAGAAGATAAAACTGGAGAATCAATTGGGCGACGACCCCTTAAAAGTGGACACTTCGCCTGGACGTGCCCCATATCCCGATAGGAGAAGTAGCGAAAGGGTATTCTGAAAAAATCCAGCCGTTGCTTCCAAATTCTTTGCCCCCAAAAAATCTCGACCTCTGTAGGAAGCCCTAACCCCACATCCAATTCCACCATAACCTTCGCATAACGCCTATCCATGCCAAACAAATTCTTTTTATCAAACCTAATAAATCTCCCCACAGAGTTTGCCAAACCAGCAATAACATCTTCCGACCAGAGTTCAATAGGGAGGCCAGGAATCAGCATCTAGAGGTGCCACACCCCCTGCTTCTCGGTGAGAGGGTCAAAAGCAAGATGCCATCTCTTAAGAAATAGTGACCCTTCCTTGAACAGCTAGGTTTCGGCCAAAATCTAGGGTAAGATTGCAGCATTCGGGAATACGAAAAGTATCCACCTATTCATTAGCAAGTTAATCCTAGGGGTCATCTCAGTCAATGGAATCCAATGTATCTTCACCCACTCAATTAGCTCTGCCTTCGAACCCGAAGCAAATTCAAGTCTCCCAACTAGGGCACGGACCGCGAGCATTTCGATTCTATCTAAGTTCTTTCCTTCAGTGATCACAAATCTGTCAATATGCTCTCGGGCTTTAAAAACCTTTTCCTGTCGCCTGAGCTTTGCATTTTTCCCATATAAATTCCGGTTTTTCTTGCCGGGGGCACAAACAGTATATGGAATAACACCTTGTCCATCCCCCGAGTCTCTCAGCAATAGGGAAGAAGGCAGGCTCCAAGCGTTAGGGTGAGCCATTATACCCTAAAACCGGACAAACCTGTCGGCATTCAAAGGAAACCTCCAATTGTCCACCAACACAAATAGCCCACCTGTAGCCCACCACAAAGTCCCACCTGTATCCCACCACAAAGTCAGCCATAATAACGCCAAAACCAAAAAGTAGGGAGGGTAAAATAGCCAAAAACCTAGGGATAAAAAGCAACGGGAGTAACCCGATTCAAACAAAAACCATAACAGACCTTGCCAAAGATACGGGACCACTAACCCAAAAAAGAGAAACTGAGAACAGAAATGTCAAAGAAAACTTATCTTAAGCAACAACGTACGCATAAGTTCCCACTTTTTTTATACTTGGCTGGTATTGGGCTGGTTCAAATCGAACCAACTTGACTCCAAGTCGTTGTGTACTCAAAAAAAGCTCCTCCGATATCCATTCTCAGCCTCCTTCTGAACCAGTGCAGCTTGAAACCCTACCGCAGGCATCCCCTGATTATAACTTTCTTTTATATAGTAAATTGATCAAATATAGAGTATTTTATATTATCACTACTTCTGATTTCTTTAAAATATAAATCTCATATTAGTTAAAATGATAGTGGAGTAATTTTGAAATAATTAATATATTTGAAATAATAAATATAGAGTATTTTATATTATCACTACTTCTAAATTCTTTAAAATATAAATATCACATTAATTAATATGATAGTGGAGTAATTTTGAAACAATAAAAACATTTATATAACTAATCTCTTAAAAAAAAAATTAAAAATGTGTCATAAATAAAAGACAAATACGAGAGAGATAAAGTAATATTTCACTATTTTTGCAGTAACTTTCTCCCTCGAACTCGGAATTTGATGTTTTTAGTACCATTGAAAAAGGCTCATCGAGACCTTTCCAATGGTACCAAAAACGTCAAATTCCAAGTTTGGAGGATAAAATTATCACAAAAATAGAGAAATATTATTTTATCTCTCCTATTTTTCTTTTATTTGTGACACTTTTTTATATTTATTTATTTTTATTTTTAAGAGATTAGTTATATAAATGCTTTTATTATTTCAAGATCACTCCACTATCATTTAAAAGACTTCCAAGTAGTGATCATATAAAATAAAAATAGTGATTGTTTATTTTTAGTATTATTGTAATTATATTTTTTCATTATAATTTTAGTTTTTTTTTAGTTTTAAATTTTATTAAATATATAAAAAGAAGTAGTGGTACATTTATTAAAAAATTAAATAAATTATAATATAAATTTAAAAAATTCACCACTATATCATTTATTGTGTATGCACAAGAATCTAAACCTTTCATTGTTATTTTCAACCATCATCTCTTAACTCTACACAAACCCAACATACTTGTCAACTACCATTAATGAGATATTATAAGTTGACCTTCACTAGATAACACCTTTAAATTAGTGTGACATGGCATATTTGAGTGTGATGTGGGTTTTTTTATTATTTTCCTTATGAGGCCCATTTTAGACCCCAAATTTCCTCTAATCATAAGCTTACTTCCATGATAATGTGTCATTCCCTGGATAAATTCTGCCTATCTCATCAATTCATATGATTTGAAATATAAATTTGGGGATGAATGGACGTATGCCAGTCTGAATCACAGTTTAAGAGGTCTTGCTACCAAAGTCATAGTTTCGAGGCGCTTGCACACCACGTTCAGCTCTCGGCTTCAACAGAAATGGATCAACTCTTAGAAACCCTGTTAAATAAATCTGACTACCAGGTTTTAGTACGTTGAGTACTTGGAGCACCTCTTGGACAAATTGGCCAGTGACAGAGATAAGAATATGTTTATGGAGAGATCGTTGGATTTTTGATATCATCTTCAGGAAGCCCCTAAACAATGGCAAGACAACATGCTACACATCACAATTATATTGTTTGGTCGCTTACGCATGCCTACAGTCAAGGTACATGGTTAAAGGTTTCATTTTTTGGGGTTTAATTTTTTCACTAGAATGGTTAAGGGTTTCATGTCATGCAGCTAGCTTAGTTTCCTTTACGGAGATTTTTAAATTTAAACTGTATTTAATAGTTATACCAAAATACTATTTTATTTATGCATAATCTTTCAAGCTGTTAATTGTGCTTATATGAGATAGATACGAAGAGAGCTAATTTGGACATACCTAGTTTTTTCAATATATTTATATTAGACACGTTCAAAGAATTAACTATCCCGTGTGTACATCTCCATGGAGATATAAACATTACCATCCAAACCCATCAAAATTGGTTCACATTTAAAATTCTTTGACTTCTACACTTGGAATGCAAATAAATTAAAATTTCTTATCTTTCATAAACATGTGTGTTCATGTAGCATGGTATCTATGTTCATTGAAACCATAATTTCACCGAATGCTTTTATTCACATTTTCATGTAGAAAGAAATTGAAATGTGAAAGAAGAGACTAGCAGTCAGAAGGACATGCTAATAATAAAGGGAAGAGAACTTATTTTAAATATGGGTTATTATGCTAATAGTCTTGCTGCACAATTGCCACGAACATATCATTCGTCCATTCCTCATGGAGCAGGTCCAAACCATTCCATTAACTTTTTCGAGAGTTGTGAAGGATTTGATTTTCAAGGGTGTTAGTATAGCAACTCAAAAAAAAAATCTCAATTATGTTTTTATACATAAAAAAACAAGTACATCTAAATTTTACTTAAATAAAAACAAATACATCTTATTATTTACGAATCTTTTTATTGGCGTATGGCATGTAAGATATTCAAAACATAGTAGCATAATTCGAGTACGAATACGATTCGATACGGAAAAAATACGTAATGAAAATATCTACTACGAATAAAATACGGAAGTAGCTTGCTTATATATAATAATTTTAATCAAATATTCACAAATATACCATAAATATACATAGACATTTATATAATAAAATTTAACATATATTTAAAAAACAAAAATATAAAATCTCAACAACCTCGGATATGGAAGCGTGAGAGACAATAACTACTTATTTATAGTTATTTTAATAAGTAAGCATGAAATTGAATGGTATTTTTGTTTTATAGTGTTTAAATAATTAATGTTTTTTTTTTTTCTTTCTTTAAATTGGTTCTCAAAATTTAATTCTCCACTAATAATCTGTATCTGTATTACACCTACACCGAATATTCGATGAATTCAAATTTATTCCGAATTTCCATACATGAAGTACCAATACAGCCAAATTATGCTACTATGATTCAAAATATGGTCGATGGGAGAGATAATCAACTCTTAACTTAATATAAACAAATACTTCAAAAAAATATTACATATTCAATTTTACAATAACAATTTTCATATTTAAAAATATAAAAATATTAATTTATTTACAAGAAACTGAGAACATGTGGCCATTGATTGGTTTCAATAATACATGTAAAAAAAGATAGGCCCCAAACTATGGGTTAGATCTTGCCACTTGGATATGACATGTATTTAAAAATCTCAATGGCAAGCAAATCTCAGGCAAATCTTAATGGCATGCAAATCTAAAAATATGGGTTGAAGCTTGCCACCTAGATAGTGCCAACATTGACATGTGTAGATGCAAGTCTCAACTTAATATAAACAATTACTTAAAACAATATTACATATTCAATTTTACAACTTAATATAAACATATACTTTAAAAAATATTACATATTCAATTTTACAGTGGCAAATTTCATATTTAAAAACATATGAATAATTTTATTCTATTTACAAGAAATTGAGTACATGTGCTATTGATTGGTTTCAATAATACATGTACAAAAAAGATAGCGGCACATACAAAAAAGATAGGCGCACAAACTATGGGCTGGAGGTTAACACATGGACATGACATGTATTTGCAAATCTCAAACTATGGGCTGGAGCTTGCCACTTGGACAGTGTTGGCATTGGCATGTGTAGATGCAAATCTCAATGGCATGAAAATCTTATGGCACGGACTTGTTGCATTGCAATTTCCCTTGTTAATAAATGTTACCATTTAGAAAACTCCAAGTAAAAGCTGATGAGTAGATTCTGAACAAATGTGCATAAAACCTGAACAAAGAGTAATATCAACCATTTGACTTTGATTTCCCTTGGGGAGTGCGCATGTGAAAGGATTGAGGAATTTTAACAATATTTTCTCCCGCATCACGAGGAAAATTTTTAAATCAAATAAATAAAAGAAGTATTTCGTATGGTTTTAGGAAAGGACAGATATAGTAATATGGAGAAAAAGTTATATTTCCTCTAATTTTATGAAATGGGTTTTCTAGAATTTTACTCTTTTTCAAATATATGATCAACTGCACACTTTGCAATTCATATCGGTGATCACCTTCCAATACTTTTCCAGTTCGAGTTTACTGATTGAAAGGTTAGTTATCCTTTCAAATTCAATTTAACTTGGTTAAAAGATCTGAATTATAGAGTGGAAGCTGCTGTTTTCTGGTCTAACCCGATTGTGGAGGACGGGATTTCTGCTATGGACTACTTGGTAAAAAAATAAAAATGTCTCAAATCATTTACCATCCAATGGGAAAAAAGAAAAAAGATGTTGATGTTGCAGGAACTAACTCAGGTAGAGGGGGATATTGAGGCCATCTTATCAGCAAATCTTTTGTCTTCCATCCTAGGTCCCGAATCTAACAGATTGATTGATCTAGAGAAGAAAAAACAATACATTCTTAGGTTTCAGGAGGATTCATGGCGTTTAAAGATTCGGGCACTGTGGATTCAGGTAGGGGATAACAACACTAAAGTTTTCCATAAATTTGCGGAATCCAAGAAGAATCAAGATTCTATTTGGGAACTAAATGATAGTGATGGGGAAAATATATCCTCTGTTAAATATTTACATATTGAAGTTGTCCAACATTTTCATAATATTTTCAAGGACCCAACACAACTACTCTTCTTGAACAGTTCAAATTTATCAAGGAATATCCTAGGCTTTTTACTGAGGAGGAGGGGGATGGAATATTTTCCCTGGTTTCTCCAATTGAAGTTGAGAATATCCTTAAGTGCGTCTCAAAGGAAAAAATCCCTGAACTGGATGGCTGGTCTATGAAACTATTTATTTCCTATTTTGACATCATTGGGAAGGATATTCTGAATGTGGTGGAGGAATCTAGGTTGGATGGATCTGTTTGAGGTGTGATTAAATCTACCTTTTTTACTCTTATTCCTAAGTGCTCACATCTTGAGGATTTCAATGACTATCGTCCTATCTCTCTTTGCAACGTAATCTACAAAGTCATTGCCAAAATCATTTATGTGAGATTGAAACCTGGTTTATCAAAATATATTTCTAAGGAACAATTTTGGTTCTTACATGATAGTCATTTTTTTTTTGAAAGCATCAACTTGCAGGTGGATGATTTATGCACTTGACCATTGGCTCCATTTTGAAAAAAAGTCTATGGTAAAGAAAATATTGGCTTGCCAAAACAACCACTCATCTTGTTTTGCACCTAGAACTAGCCTAAATGGCCTTAGGAAAATGCCCACCATTTCTCATCTGTGAGAGATAAAAAAATTATGAGAGCATAAGTTTGTAGGTGGATGATTTATTCTCTTGACCATTGACACATTTTCTAAAACAAATATCTGGTCAAGGAGATATTTTCCTACCAAAACATCCATTCAACTTGTTTTACACCCTACCAGAAAAATGCTCACCATTGGAAAAATTAGATAAGTATTTAAAAACGGGCTTAGGTATCCTTGGGAATATTCCCACCATTTCTCAGTTGTGAAGGATAAATTTTTTCTGAAAGCATCACCTTGCATGTGGATGATTTATGGACTTGACCATTGGCTCTATTTTGAAAATAAGTCTATGGTAAAGAAAATATTGGCCTGACAAAACATGTTTTGCACCTAAAAATGGCCTAAATGGCCTGAGGCAAATGCCCACCATTTCTGACCTATGAGGGATAAAATATTTCTGAGAGCATAATTTTGTAGGTGGATGATTTATTCACTTTAAAGTTGACTCATTTTTAAAAACAAGTCTCTGGTAAAGGAGATATTTTCCTGCCAAAACAACCATTCAGCCTGTTTTTCACCCTGCGAGAAAAATGCTCGCCATTGGAAAAATTGGTTTAAGTATTGAGAAACGGGCCTAAGTAGCCTTCTTGTTCCTGACATGTGGAGTTGTACTAGAATTTACATAAATATGTTTGTTAGGATGTCTGGGTTATATTTAGCTTTTAGAGTTTCGTGGACTTTATTTTGCATTTTTTAGTCTTTTAATAATTTGTGTTTCTGATATATATGAAATTTAATGTAAATGGCTTTTGTGAAAGTGAACTGTTCAAATTTGAGTCTCAATACGATGCATTGAAACATAATTAACCATGATCTTAAACCTCAACACACATAAAAGCATAATTATTTGTTGTTTTTGCATGCTACTGGCCATCATTTCTCTTTCTTTGGCCATTTGTTGGTAGTTTATACTTGGTATGGCTATATGTTGTTTTTTGGTGTGTTGTTAACTGCATATATGGCAAATTTTGTAGTATCATTGTTGCAAAACATTCTCAATTGTTGTGATTGAAAGCAGGTGGTTAGGTGTTGCTTTGAGCATGCAGAATCCATGGAAAATACCTTCCTAACATCGGATGTTGTTGTGGTTGACATAAAGGAACCAGAACCTGCTACTTCTCCAAACCCCATGGAGAACTCAGGTCTAGCATACGAAACATTCGATTTTGTGCATGTTTTTTCAATTATTATTTCTTCGAATGAAGAGATTGCATGGGTTTAGCCGTGAATTTTATCTAATAGTCAGAATATGATTTTGTTGTAGGCTATGGATACTAGATACAAATATGACCGATAAGCCAAAGAAAACAATTTTTTGATGTTTTTGTTTGGAGATGAGCCTTTATTGAAGGGGTTGCTTTAATTACACAGTGAATGGTGTGCATGAAAAACATCACAGGAACTGTATTTCATCCAAAAGGGCTAAAAATTGACATTTTGTAGAAAGGGGATAGGTAGAGTATGGCTCCTTGCATTTCTTTGGCAAGTTCTTTCTATTTGAATGGAAATTGTATAGTTATAATATAGTTGGGGTATGATACTTGTGAGTTGCATTGTCAAATGGAGTGTGGTTCTATTGTTGTTTTTCAATTTCATTGTTGTTTTTCAAGAATATTCCCAAAGTATGGTGAATTTCTATGTATTGTGATAGTTAGAGTGAGGTACCAAACTACCACCAAAAGAGGGCTTGCTATGTGATGATTTATTAATATTTATATCCTATTAGTATTTTTTAAATATGTTTTCCTATTACTATATATGGTTTTAAACTTTATCAAAAAATTCGCCAAGACTTCACAATATTTTATAATTTAGTAAAATATTCGCCAAGTCTTTATAAGGTTTTATGATTTTGTGAAAGATTCACCAAGACTTTACAAGGCTTTATAATTTAGTGAAAGATTCGCCAAGATTTTACAAGATTATATAATTCAATGAGAGATTATCCAAAAAATTATATATAAATAATATAACATTGATAAAATAGCCTTCATATTTTCCTGTATATCATAGGGATTCACCCAATTATTATATATAGAAATTTAAGGGGGGTCTTAAAATTTTCCCTGCTTGGAGGAAGGTTGACTAGCTCCCAAGTTTCATTCTTTTGCAGTGAATGAAAATCCTCATCAATGGATGTATGCCATATTGGTTAATGTGAGGATTATTCATATGATTGAGGGTCTGAATCAACCATCAAAAAACACTTCTCAGGTATATAAGTATCATTCACTGAAATATCATTCTCAAATTGTGATCTAGTCCTCCTAGGATCTCGAGGATTCCCCACAAGTTCACCAGCTGCTTCAAGAGTCTTGTAATCCCACTTAGACCTTGTAGGTGAAATTGGATATGCAATAATATGGTATTAATAATCATATATATAAGAATCATAAATATAATGATAAACTTCGCTTACTCTCACAGGTGGTGGTGCAGAATATTCTCCAACTTCGACTGATTGCAATGGATCTTCTTCGAATTGAACACTCCTCTCAATGAATGCTTTTTTAGTGGTCATGTTCAGAAACTTATAAACCTTGTAGTCTTTTGAATATCCAACAAAGAGACATGGTTGGATTTTGGTCTGCATACCCCTCCTCTTCTCAAGTGGAATTCTAGCCCAAGCCTTGGAACCAAAAATCCTAAAATGAGAGACATCAGGTTTGTGCCCAGTCCAAGATTCAAAAGGAGTGATTCCTTTGAATGCTTTATGAGGCACTATGTTCTGTAAGTATGATGCATAGTTGATATCTTTATCCCAAATTATTGGAGACAAATACTTAGACTCAAGCATGCATGTATCCATCTCTTTGAGAGATATGTTCTTCCTCTCAACAACACCATTATGCTGAGGTGTGTAGGGAACAGTGTGTTGCATCTGAATGCCAAAAGAAGAACATAATTGTTAAAAATGATTTTATGTACTTCCCACCATTATCATATCTAAGGATCTTGATATATTTTCCAGACTGGTTCTCAATTGAGGCCATGAAAAGCTTGAAACAACTGAAAAAATTCAAACTTTCATTGGAGGAAAAAGACCCAACAGTATCTGGAAAAGTCATCTATGAAGGTTAGGATGTATTTTGCATTGTTCAAAGACACATGGGGAATAGATATGATATATCACTATGAATGATCTCAAGGGGTGCATAGGTTTGCTCAGTTTTGGCTCTCTCAAACTTATGCTCAGGGTGTTTTCATAGGATACAACTTTGACAAACTTCTTTAGAGAACTTGATGTTGGGTGGCTCTATGACCATATTATTCTCATGAATTTGAGAAATATACTTGTAATTTAGATGACCAAATCTCTCATGCCATGATTTTCTTGACTCACCGGCATGAGTAAGGAGAGAACAAGGTGATGATAAAGGAACAAAGTGTGAAAACCTATAGACTTTTGAGCTATGTTCAACAGTACCTAAGGAAACAATTCGACCTGTGGAAATATCAGATATGTCAACATCATTAGGTGTGAAGACAACCTTTTTGGTAGAAACATTCTTAGTCATATATTATAATGACAAAAGCTTTACAGCAAGACTTGGGACATACAACACATTAGTGAAAGAACCATACTCAAGATAAATACTACCTTTACCTTTAAAAGTAGTTTCAAAATCATCACCCAACACAATAGTTGGACCACCAAAAGAATCAAGAGAGGAGAATGACTCTCTTATAGACACCACATGCCTTGAAGCTCCAGACTTAATGATGAAAGAGGTAGATTTGGATGTGCCTACCATCAAAGCATGTACTCTCTCCTTTTCTTCAGAATTGGATCCTCCTTCCTTCTTTCTTGTGTTTTATGGAAGAGTGATGTTGTATTTATCAAGGAGTTGAGCCATTTGATTCTGACTGCAATGGGGGAGACTCGAGGGAGAACTGATGAGTGATATCAGGAGAATCTAAGGGTGACACATCGCAAAATACTCTGAACAAAGGAGACCATATCGAGGAGGCTACCATAATGGTGGGACTAGATATGATCTTTCGTAGCCCTAAGAGGCACCGTTTGGGCCTTCTTCATGGTTTAAGGATCTCAAAGAAGGGATAGAAGTGTGCTCAAAATGGTACTATAGTGTGGATTTGTACGAGCTCGGGATAGTGCATTCTCGTGTGTGCTTTCAATTTTAAGGAGTCTGAAAGTGATAAGAAGACTCTGAAATGGTGGAGATGTACCATCATGTGGATTTATACAAGCCCAGGATAGTGAATGCTCATGGTTGATTTCAATTTTAGAGAGTCGGAAAGAAAATAAGAAGACTCCAAGAGGTTATTTTTCATGTGTTAGTCTCCAAGGCCCGAAAAAGAATAAAAGTATGCAATGAAGAAGTCTTCTAGTCGATGTGACTAGAGTATTCCTTTTTCGTAATTAGTCTACCATGTCCAGAAAAGGGTTAAACTTATACTAGATAGACACCCTTTCAGATACTTTTAGCGAGCATGAAAGGAAGCAAGATTGCTCGGCAATCTTTTCATTGTTTAAGGATTCAGAAAAGAGCTTAACATAAACTCCCTAAGTGCCTTTTTCATAAAGGAATTGCTCATCCCAAAAAAGGGATAAAATTATATCGAACAAGTATAATGACCAGGCAAGGAGGAAGTGTTCAATCAAGGGACAATTATGAGAACCAAGAATGAAGGCGGGGCAGGAACACTGATGGGGACTCCTTGAGAGTTGATGAATGATGGAAAAATAATGCAATGACTACAATATGGATGGAGCGGAGATCTCATGGATAGGCCACAATGCAAAAAATGACTACAACCGGTGTGGCACGCAAATTGAGGCGACAAGGGGCATGGTAAAAATACCCAAAATATTTTTCAGTGAGAGAGAGAGAAATGATCTCAAGAATCATCATGGGCGTGAAAATTTGAATCCAACGGTGCAAATGGTGCAAAAAATGGACATCATATGACTCCAGAATGGTCAAAGCAAAAATTAGGGTAAAAATGGCTATAAATAAAGGTGAGCCCAGCAAGCCAAGGATGTGGTGGTGGGGAGAAATGATGACCCATGGGGGAGGAATACGAGGTGTTTAGAATGAAAACCAAATACACAAGTAACATGTATCCTTGAAAATGGTCGAGATCACGCATGTGAAAGAGTGAGCACAGTTAATGACCTGCCCCCATGCTCTGTGCATGGGGTTTGTGATCGTGGATCACATATGTGTTGGGTTGAGAAATGGGATCATTACATGCTGATATAGATGTGACGGGGAAGGTTCAAAATGATTGAGCATGCCCCCTATCCTAGGGTCGAGGTAATCTATTATTCCCCCTAACTTAGAGGTGTCAATGTCTCAAAGAGGGATCAACAGGGCGTCGATCAACTGTTGGTGGGTGGGTGTACCATAAGGTTGTGGTGTGTGGTGGAATCTCGAAGTGATGATATGATGATGGGGGATTCCCCTTGTAGGGTGGATGCCCCCAGTATTTCCGATGATGATTATTAGTAGGCAAGGTTTGGGTCTGCCCCCATGGTGTGGACATGTGATTTCCTCATTGATTTGAAAAGGTTGAATAGGTGGGTCGGAGGGATCAATTGAAGGGAAGGACAGGATAGAGGGAACTCCAGTGGAAACCATGTAAATGGTTTTGATCTCTACTGAGGAGGAGGATTCAAGTGGGTGAATATCCTCAATGGTAGTATTGGATGACTCTAAAGAAGAGTGATTCAGCTCATGGAGAATCAATCTGTACTCGAGTAGATCTGGGAAATGATGTGAATAATGACCATAGAATCTGCATATGGCACAGGATTGGTTGGTGCACATAGACTTGTTGCACTATTTATGGGTGGTATCCAGTTCCACAACTGGAATATTAGGATCATCATCTAAATTTTTCATGTGCTCATGAACGTTTGGAAATTGTGGACAGTTATGGGTAGCATGGCCCAAGTCATCACATAAAGAGCACTTAGGAGGTGCACGGAATGGAGGGGGAGATTTCACAGGTTTTGTTGTTTGTGGGGAAGTGTAAGTTTGCGGGATTCTTCCCCCAGCGTTATGGGGCGGTGGAGGGGCAGGGTTGTATGTAGATGTGGTCGCCACAACAGGAGTTGGGTGGTTAGCAGTGTTAATCGGTTGGACTAGTTGGAGAATGACATGTGGTGTCAGGGGAGGAGTAGGAGAAGGTAGGTACCACATGGGTAGTTCTAGTGTTAACCCAAGGAGATTCAGCGTAGACATAACTGGTGCACTTACTACTCCTGAAGGTGGGAACAAGAACAAGATAGTGTGGATAGGTGTTGCTCCAACATGATGTGAGATTTTTAGTTACTAGGAACTAGATTCATAAGAGAATTTCACCATGGAATATTTCAGACAATGAGAGAAGAAGAATAGAGATGATAAATTATGGAAATCACTCTGTATATTATTCATTGACATGATAACAATATATAATACATCCTCCATGGATAAAATCGAATTCCTTTGAGGCAAGATGGAAAGAGCAAAAAGAAAAGGGTTAGAAAAAGCAAAAAAAACCATAGGTGGCAAAAGCAGTTTCCAAAATTGTCCTAGAGGCTCACGAATTTAGTAAGTATGGTATGGAAGCTCATGAGTGAGGTAAATGGAATGTAATGATGAATTTAGAAGGTTATATATGATGTGGAGTTCGAATTGGTCAAGTGGCAAAAGGTTCTAAGGAAACTAGCTTTATCTTTTCCACTATAAAGTAGAAAAAACAAGACAAAACTAACTAAATCAGGATAGTGTCTTTCTAATCCATGAATGGAATAAAATAAGACAGAATCCAAGGAAATCTTATCCGGAATCTATCCAAATTCATTTTTGTAAATGAGGATAGCATGTGGTCCACTAAAAGACAAAACTGACGTATTCTACCTAGTCAAAACTCAAGAAATTAATTGTATCCTAAGTCTAGAATGACATAGTGGGTTTTTTAAATGTTCCAACACCCCCCCTTAATCCTAACTTTATGTGATGGGAACCAGAAAAATATCAGAAATATAGGGCCCAAGCAACAAGGCTTATGGTCACCCCAATACAAAAATAACTAGTCCATGTAAATCGAGGAAACATGAAAAACCTCATGGGAACAAAACCCTCCCTCAAAAATGGACATACTTGATGTATTCATACTGTGATGTTGCTCATTTGAATGAGTTGAATGAGCTAAATGGGATGCTTCTGAGTAACTGACTTGATGAAGAGATTGTGGATGTCATGATCATGCATCAGTGCATCAATGTTGTGTAGGCAAGAACCATGTATTGAATCTCTATGAAGTTCATCTTCTGATGATGGAGGAGCATCAAATGAATTTTTCTTGTTGTTGTAACATACATAATCATATCTGAAAACATAATCAATGGTGGAAATAATATATATGCATGCTCTTTCCTAAGGAGAAACAATGAACTCAACAGGATCAATTTCTTTTGTAGCTGCAATGTGGTGTACTAGTTCTTGTACTTTATTCTCAAACTAATGTAGAACCTTTCTGATATTTAAAATGAGATCATGCAGCTCTAAAATATCATAATGTGAGTCACATGGAGCAAAAACTAGTAAATATGTGGAGTCTCCATGATCGAACATAGTTTCAGTAGGAAAAGTGTGAGAAACTAGATCACCCTGATAGCTGAGCGAGCCTAGAGAGTGTGAGGACTTGAATTTTGAACCATGATGATGGGGTCAGATCCAGATGTGTGGAATATCAGTCCAAATAAATCCAAAAACATGGTTTTCCAACCAATGAAAGATATGAAATACAAAGGTGCAACAGAGGCAAGTAACACAATGTAGGAAAACATAGAATTGTGTAGTTTCTTAACTGGAGAACTTGGGGTTTATAGGCTCTTGTGTGCATCCAAAGGTTGGTAATATGATGTGGGATATGTAATGACATGCATATTAGACTGTAAATAATATTCTAAATCAGAATCTAAAATATTTGAATGGTGGTGGAAGGACCTTTCAGAAGACAAGTAAGAAGCTAGTAAAAAATGACTAGTCTTGAGAGTAGACATGGATGAACTGACTAAAGATTTTTCCAAAGAAGAGGTGGAGGTTTTTTATTATGATATATCAGAATGTGAATCCATATTAGAGACATCAAAATCATATTTCACTCTATCACTCAAAGCATAAACATTATTACCTTTGGGATAGGCTTGGAGACAGAGTTCTTGTTCTACAGCAAGCTTGCCTTGTTCTTTCTTTGCAAAGTCAAGAAAATCTATGTTATGTTCTTAAGCATTTTGGCCATGATTTCCAATTTCTTCTTGAACAAAGATTTCTCAGGATGAGTGCCTTTTCAACAATAAGAAAACTTGGGATTCTCCTTCTTCATCTTCTTGGATTTGGAATCTCCATCAAAATCCTCTTCATCTGACAATATCTTCTATTTGGATTTGTTATTCTTGGAACTCTTTGCTCCATGAGCAACAAGTGAAAAGTATTTGGAGGGTGATTTATCCCTCATTTGGACCAGCTTGTCCTTCTCCTAAGTGATTGAATCAATGAATGCATCCAGGGTTGGCATCTTCCACTTGGGAACTGCAAGTCTTGTAGAATGAAAAGTAGACACAAATACTGAGTATTTTGAACTCAGTTTTGATAGAATGGTGAGGATTAATTGCACATCCTTCTTCTCTATGCCACATTGCTTGAGTTGAAGCACTAGGTTCTTGAATTTTGATATGAAATCCTCCATATAATTTAAATTACTTGGACTAAGAGAGATCAGCTCAATCTCCAACAAATGACCTCTGAGCTCGTCCTGTTTTCCAAAGAGAGATTCTAGTTTTGTCCACACTTCATTTGGAGTGGATAGAGAATCAATATGGAATAGAAGATATGGAGATACAAAGAGACAAAGTAACCCATAATATTCATCAATCCTATTAAACCATTTGGATTTTAATGCAACAGCTCATGGCTCAGTTCCAAGCCCCATAGTGACTCTTGTTGATATATTGTAACTTCAAAGAATATTATATTTGTACTTTATTATTCCGGAGATGATTCATTCCTCCGTGAAGATCTTATTGTATATCCGGAGATGTTTATTCCTCCGTCGGAATGTGGTAACTCGGGTTATTAGACTTCCCTAGTGGGGGTCGGCCCTAAATGTGTTATGTGGGTCAAAGGGTTATTAGACCACCCTAGAGGGGTCGGCCCAGTTAGTTGTAGTGGGGTATTTAACCTATTGGTTAAATACGAGCCTACGTGTACTTGTGTAAAATACATATCAGAGTAGTGTATAAATAGAGGAGGTGTGTTCCTCATTATATACACTCACTCACTTGAGAAAGGCGCATTTGTGGAGGAGAGGTCTGCTATGGAGGAGAAGGAGCTTATGCTCAGGGTTTGCATCTTTGTATATTGCTGGTCATCTATATTGAGGAAGCTTTGCTGGGTTTTCTACCCCATGAGGGTTTCCCAGGATAAATCTCTGTCTCTTGTGTTTATGCTATGCTTGTTGTTTCTTCAGTGATCCTGTATATGCTATTATTGTGAAATGGAATGTAATGCTGCTATTTTCTGTCTTAGCATATTGAATTTTAACATGGGATCAGAGCTAACCTGAAGGAAGACAAGGTATGGCACTAAAGACACTTGCTTTACTTACGACAATTTGAAGGTTAGGGTTTTACATAGCAAAAACCAGTCATCGTAGCACTTTCGCTATAAATCCGTTTTGGCAAAGTTTTCGGATCTAAAATTGTTACAGGACGAAGATAAAATCTCCAGGTACCTTGTGTCCAAAGGACAACCTCTAATTCGTTGTACTTTGTGATTTATGATCTGTACAATATAGGGTTTCTGCCTCTTCCAGATCTGAGTCAAAATCAGGTGACCTTGGGAAAAAGGTCATATCTTGGGCTAGGAAGCTCCAAATGAAATTTCGTAAAAAGTGACAGGTAGTACACAGTCTGCACTCTCTCAGAAAACTTTTTCCGAGGCCGAAGTTGAACCAGTGACACGTGTCACTCCGTACAAGTGAGCTCTCCTGTATTATCCCATAAACAGGTCACGTTGCGACACTTGGCATAACTCTCTATCAGAAAATCCAATTGAGGTCAGACCTATCAGGATGGAAAGATAACAGGCCGAGCTATCTCAGAAAACTTTTTCAGAGGCCGAAGGTCAAACAGTGACACGTGGCATGCCGTACAAGTTCGCTCTCCTGTATTTTCCCAAAACAGGTCACGTTGCGACATTTAGCATATCTCTCTCTCAGAGAATCCAATTGAGGTCAGACCTGTCAGGATGGAAAGATAACAGGTCAGGCTATCTCAGGAAATTTTTTCAGACCCTGTGGATCAAAAATTTCGGAGTTACACCAGAAACAATCAGGTACATATTTCTGTCAAAACAAAATTATTTTTTGGTACCCTCATTCATGGCTTCCGGAATTTAGGGCTTTGAATAAAGTTGGAATTTTTGTAATCGGAGACCACGGCTGGATGCTACTCATCAAAATAGAAATTTAGAGACCGAGATCAGAATTTTTGGTTGGGCAAAAGGCCGGGCTTGATTAGACCCTAGTTCGGGACTTTGATCAGAAAAGCGGAAAATTAGGGCTTCTGTAAAAATGGAAATTTTTGAAATCTGTGACCACGGCTGGAAGCTCCTCAGAAAAATAGAAGCTTAGAGCTTTGGATCAAACCTTTTGATGGGGCAAAAGAGTGGGCTTCATCAAACCCCAGTTCAGGGTCACGTACAGTGAATCCGAAAGTTTCAAAGGCAAAATTGAGGAGTAAAACTTTGCAGTTTTCAAATTCTGAATATATCAGTTTGATCAGCTCATCAAGGCGCATATCTCTATCCTTACGGAAGTTTGAAATTCAAAGTTTGAATTTTTGGGGTCTCTCTGACAAACCCTTATCCAGGTCCAGGTCCAGTTCTTGCAAATCAAGTGGATAGGGTTAATCCTAGAAGAAGATGGATTGGTCACCTACATAAGTGAAGGAGTTCATGTTTCAGAGGGAGATGAGGATAAGGCTTTACATAAGGAGATTACAAGCGATCTCGATAGGTATGACTCATCGAGGTATGTTTTGAGATTTGTTCATGATTAAGTTTATGGTATGTTTGTCTTCATGTTATTACAGTTAGTACAATCTTGATTTTAGATTTGTTGTATCACCTTAACAAAATTATGAATGCATTCATTGGTTAGGGTATTGACACTTATGATTGTACTAATGCATTATGGTGTTGTGTGAGGTTGATGTTGTCTGCTAACAAGATACAGGTACATCACAAAAGACAAATCAGGCTCCATGACCATGAAAACATGAAGACAAAGACTCATCCATAATCTTTGTTCTACTTACGAGGTATGTATGACTTTGTTATATTATGCTTAACCTATGAGACATGCAGGTTCTAGCTCAGGATATCTAAATCATTGAAGAGATTGTTTAGGTATGATGTACATAACCAAGTAGGTATACTAATCCAGGTATGTTTCCCATGAATCTTACCTTGTGTTAGGATCCCTTATATAAGTACACTTGGAATGATTGGTTATGCTTACTCATAAAGTTAGTAATCAAGGGATTATGCATATTATATCTTTTATCAATGATATGCATGAGTAAAAGAAGACTTCCCTGAAATCTTGAATACTAATGTTTATTAACTATAATCATGACTATACGTTTTCAAGATTATTTAGTACTATAATGTTTTGATAGCATTTAGAATATACTAATGAGTATATGTTTGTGTATGAGATCATGAGGATGACTCTTGAGCATGCACAGTGGTACAGAATGAATAGAAGTTCAAAAGACGTACAGAAGATCAAGCGGGAGGCAGCCACACAAACATAAAAGATAAGTATTTGAGTTGTTATTTGAAATAGTAATGATATTGCCTGCATGCATATTTGTATTCCTAGAATATATAATGCTGAGTGTAAACACTCATAGAGCATTGAACAGTATACAACTAATGTGCATATGTTTGGACAAACATTCCATTGTTGATTGTCTAGAATGAAACCTCTTTGCTGACATGCTGAGAGTTGTGCACACTCTCGATAGTATGTTCTGGTAGAGATGGAAGGCATCTAGATAGCCACTGTATGCATACAGGATATGGGAAAGTGTTGTGCCAAAGTATTGATCAAAATAGTTGCATCACTATGTAAATGATATCTGTATGCATAATAGGTTATCTTTTGATGATTATGAAGTATTACTAATCATGTACTTAATTTTGATTTGTAGGAAAGGTCATGAAGAATGATGGACACCGTACAAGTGGTAGATGTTCAAACAAGAAGATTTACAAATCAAACAAAATATAGAAGGCTCATGGCTAGAAGATTCTCTTAGAAAGGGGAAGAGAATCACGACAAGATGTTTGCTCCAAGTATGGTGTAATTAAAGAAGAAGTATGAATCAGGTTCTGTATAGGTACCTAGGATCGATAATAAATTGATAAGCTTAATGTTCACCATGGGTGATGTGGATCTCAACCTTTGCTACAAGGTTGAATATGATACACATATGACATGGTTGCAAGAAGGAACTCACCACAGAGTTCGAATGATATTGAGGCTCATATCAGTAGAACCATCTAACGAGAGATGGCACAGATAGATATGTAGAAGATCATTCAATACAGAAATGAAAAATGAAAAGATCTCAAATTGATGCTTTACTTCCTAGGTCTGGAAGTATGGCAAGGCTCAAAAAGAATATTTCCCAACCAGGGAAAGTATGATGAGAAATATGACTTGAGGTGTTGGAATGGCCACTCTTATGGATTCCAGCTTGAAGCTGTTAGGGGATAACTCATCAGAGTTAGTGGATATAACTCTGTACAGTCAAATTATTGGGTCTTTGATATATCTAACATATACTAGGTTAGATATATGCTTTGTTATGAACACCTTGAGTTAGTATCTAGTGGAAACTAGATGTGTTTACCTGATAGTTGCAAAGTATGTGATGAGGCACATAAAGGACACGATAGAATTTGATCTATGCTATCTTGAAGATCATGACTTCAGATGGCTATTCAAATTCTGTTTGGGTAGGAAGTGTATCAGACAAGAAGAACACATCGAGAGGATGTTATTGTCTGGGATTAGCCATGATCTCGTGGTTTAGCTGGAAGCTGTCTAGTGTGACTCTCAGCACAAGCGGAATATATGGCTGCTTGCTCTGCTAGTTGTGAAGAAGTTTGGCTTTAGGTTACCGTTGTACTAACCAAGCCTCTACGTCAAGTGAAGAAGTTACCAACCAAACCTCTGTCTCGAGTGAAGTTTGAATACTTCCGAGACAAGCTTGGTGTAGTTCAAAAGGACCCTCCTCGAAAGGGGGAGTAGTATAGTCACTACTGATGAGATTGTCTCATCAAACAACAAGGTCGTTGATGAGGTAACCTGTTCTCTACACCCAGTTACTTAGAAATATTTAGATTTAGGACTCTCTTACTTAGAATATTTAGTTTTACTTATACATGCTTTTGATGTTAGATGTATTAGTAAGAATACATGCTAGATGTGATGTATACATGTTTTGATGTATTAGTAAGAATACATGCTAGTTGTGATGTATACATGTTTTTGTGTGATGGATACATGTTTTGATGTATTAGTAAGAATACATCCTAGTTGTGATGTATACATGTTTTTGTGTGATGGATACATGTTTTGATGTATTAGTAAGAATACATGCTAGTTGTGATGTATACATGTTTTGATGTGATGTGTACATGTTCTGATTAGTGATGTATACATGTTTTGATGTTTTGATGTGATGTGTACATGGTTTGATGTGATACATGATTGTACCTGTATGGATAAGAATACAGTTGAGGGGATTGGATCATCCCTGGACTTTCAGTCCTAAAGAGAACCGTAGACGTAAGGTCTCCGAGAATGAAGTCCTTAGTGGACAGTTGAGGGGATTGGATCATCCCTGGACTTTCAGTCCTAAAGAGAACCGTAGACGTAAGGTCTCCGAGAATGAAGTCCTTAGTGGACAGTTGAGGGGATTGGATCATCCCTGGACTTTCAGTCCTAAAGAGAGCCGTAGACGTAAGGTCTCCGAGAATGAAGTCCTTGATGGACTTGAGGGGATTGGATCATCCCTGGACTTTCAGTCCTAAAGAGAACAGTAGACGTAAGGTCTCCGAGAATGAAGTACTTGATGGACTTGAGGGGATTGGATCATCCCTGGACTGTTAGTCCTAAAGAGAGCCGTAGACGCAAGGTCTCCGAGAATGAAGTCCTTGATGGACTTGAGGGGATTGGATCATCCCTGGACTGTCAGTCCTAAAGAGAGCCGTAGACGCAAGGTCTCCGAGAATGAAGTCCTTGATGGACTTGAGGGGATTGGATCATCCCTGGACTGTCAGTCCTAAAGAGAGCCGTAGACGTAAGGTCTTCGAGAATGAATTGAGTGGATTAAATCATCCTTGGACAGTAAATCCAGTAATTCCGAAAGGAAGGATAGTCCTAAATGAATTGTGGTTGGATTAAATCATCCTTGGACAGTAAATCCAGTAATTCCGAAAGGAAGGATAGTCCTAAATGAATTGTGATTGGATTAAATCATCCTTGGACAGTAAATCCAGTAATTCCGAAAGGAAGGATAGTCCTAAATGAATTGTGGTGGGATTAAATCATCCTTGGACAGTAAATCCAGTAATTCCGAAAGGAAGGATCGTCCTAAATGAATTGTGGGATTAAATCATCCTTGGACAGTAAATCCAGTAATTCCGAAAGGAAGGATCGTCCTAAATGAATTGTGGGATTAAATCATCCTTGGACAGTAAATCCAGTAATTCCGAAAGGAAGGATCGTCCTAAATGAATTGTGGGATTAAATCATCCTTGGACAGTAAATCCAGTAATTCCGAAAGGAAGGATCGTCCTAAATGAATTGTTGGACTAATCATCCTTAGACAGCAAATCCAGGAGGGATAGTCTTAAATATGATTGTGATTGGACTAATCATCCTTAGACAGCAAATCCAGGAGGGATAGTCTTAAATATGATTGTGGTTGGACTAATCATCCTTAGACAGCAAATCCAGGAGGGATAGTCTTAAATATGATTGTGTGATGACGATGCTGCTGATCATATGCTGCTGATCGTGTGATGACGATGCTGCTGATCGTGTGATGACGATGCTGCTGATCGTGTGATGACGATGCTGCTGATCGTGTGATGACGATGCTGCTGATCGTGTGATGACGATGCTGCTGATCGTGTGATGACGATGCTGCTGATCGTGTGATGACGATGCTGCTGATCGTGTGATGACGATGTTGATGATCGTATGATGACGATGCTGATGATCGTGTGATGACGATGCTGATGATCGTGTGATGACGATGCTGATGATCGTGTGATGACGATGCTGCTGATCGTGTGATGACGATGCTGCTGATCGTGTGATGACGATGCTGCTGATCGTGTGATGACGATGCTGCTGATCGTGTGATGACAATGCTGCTGATCGTGTGATGATGATGCTGTTGATCGTGTGATGACGATGTTGATGATCGTATGATGACGATGCTGATGATCGTGTGATGACGATGCTGATGATTGTGTGATGACGATGCTGATGATCGTGTGATGACGATGCTGATGATCGTATGATGACGATGCTGATCGTGCTGCTGTTGATAGTGTGATGATGATGCTGTTGATCGTGTGATTACGATGCTGATGATCGTAATGCTGATATTGATGTTGACATTGATGTACCAGTAACTGTTTGAGTTACTGATGAAGACAAATTGAAGAAAGCTTCCAATGATTTATAGATGTATCATGTATGATGTTGATGACTCCTTGCTCGTGCAGATGTTGTTATAATATCCTTCTCGTTAAGGGGGAGTGTTGATATATTGTAACTTCAAAGAATATTATATTTGTACTTTATTATTCCGGAGATGATTCATTCCTCCGTGAAGATCTTATTGTATATCCGGAGATGTTTATTCCTCCGTCGGAATGTGGTAACTCGGGTTATTAGACTTCCCTAGTGGGGGTCGGCCCTAAATGTGTTATGTGGGTCAAAGGGTTATTAGACCACCCTAGAGGGGTCGGCCCAGTTAGTTGTAGTGGGGTATTTAACCTATTGGTTAAATACGAGCCTACGTGTACTTGTGTAAAATACATATCAGAGTAGTGTATAAATAGAGGAGGTGTGTTCCTCATTATATACACTCACTCACTTGAGAAAGGCGCATTTGTGGAGGAGAGGTCTGCTATGGAGGAGAAGGAGCTTATGCTCAGGGTTTGCATCTTTGTATATTGCTGGTCATCTATATTGAGGAAGCTTTGCTGGGTTTTCTACCCCATGAGGGTTTCCCAGGATAAATCTCTGTCTCTTGTGTTTATGCTATGCTTGTTGTTTCTTCAGTGATCCTGTATATGCTATTATTGTGAAATGGAATGTAATGCTGCTATTTTCTGTCTTAGCATATTGAATTTTAACAACTCTATACAATCCTTTGCTCCGAAGCTGGATGATCATATGCACCTTCCAGTCAAAGAATTTGAAGGGAGTGAAAGTCACAGCTTTTGATTGATTTTTCTCCATTCTAATGCACTCATGGTGATGGAAATACCTACAAAAAACACTCTTTGAAATTTCTTTGAATCAAGCTAGCTCTGATACCATGTGAGATTTTAAATTACTAGGAACTAGATTCATAAGACAATTTCACCATGGAATATTTCAGACAATGAGAGAAGAAGAATAGAGAAGATAAATTATGGAAATAACTCTATATATTATTCATTCATATGATAACAATATATAATACATCCTCCATGGAGAAAATTGAATTCCTTTGAGGCAATATGGAAAGAGCAAAAAGAAAAGGCTTAGAAAAGGCAAAAAAACCCCTAGGTGGCAAAAGCAGTTTCCAAAACTGTCCTAGAAGCTCATGAATTTAGTAAGTATGGTATGGCATCTCATGAGTGAGGTAAATGGAATGTAATGATGGCTTTAGAATGTTAGATATGATGTGGAGGTCGAATTGGTCAAGTGCCAAAAGATTCCAAGTAAACTAGCTTTATCTTTTCCACTAAAAAGTAGAAAAAAACAGGACAAAGCTAACTAAATCAGGATAGTGTATTTCTAATCCAGGAATGGAATAATATTAGACAGAATCCAAGGAAATCTTATCCAGAATCTATCCAAATTCATTTTTGTAAATGAGGATAGCACTAAAAGAAAAAACTGGCCTATTCTACCTAGTCCAAACTCAGGAAATTAATCATAAATTATTAATTAATTTTATCCTAAGTCTAGAATGACATAGTGGTTTTTTTAAATGTTCCAACACATGACTGGGTATCGATGGTGGTTGCGGAAGAAAAGGTGGTTGCGATTTAGGAACCATTTGTTTGGACAAAATGGTGCACATATCAGATATCTCCACTGCCGGTGGAGGGGGTGGAATGGACTGAAAAGTAGAGGTCATGGGAGTCTCCGAGTAAATTCTAGGTCCAACAGTGGAAACCAAAGAGGTGGGTGCACCAAGAATAGGTTGTTCAACCATGGGGAGAACGCTTTCTGGTGCAGCGGGGTCATTCGGGTCATAATACTTAAGTTGATCGATCTTAAAAACCTGTCCCTAATGGGGGAACATTAGAATGCGAAAGACTGATGAAGCAACAACCTTCATGGCGTACATGTAACTGCGTCCAAGCAGGAGCTAATAATCAAGTTGTGCATTGATGACCTCAATGTCAATAAGGATATTTTTACCAACTAATTGGACTGGAACGTTGGCTAGGAGACCTTGGGGTTGAGCCAAGCAGCCATCGTAATCTCGTAAGGCGGTCGTGGATGGCTATAGTGTAGGTGATCCGATATTTTTCCACATGAATGTAGACATAACGCATGTAGAGGCACCTTCATCGATGATGCATCGATGGATAACAAGATTCTGGATTGAGACAGAAACTTGAAATGCTAGTCTAGAAGGCATGCATGGTTCAGATTGGTCTAAATCGAATGCTATCATCGGTGAGTTTGAAGGGTCTATCTCACCTATGGAGGATAACAATATTTTGCACTATGCAGGATTGTTTTTCAAAACCTTGAGGGTTGACATAGCAGCAGGGGATTGGGATAATTCATCCACAATATTATAATTGGGGGAAGCACAAGCATCAGGGTTTTTATTAATGCAGTGTAATGGGAAGCAGGGAGCTTTAGGGGCCCCATCACATGATGTTGCGGGTATGAATAACGATTTATCAGTGGGAAGAGCGTTAGCAACCTTGTCGACGGAAATGGTTTCCGTGGTGTAACCATACTTATTTCGATGTGTTTGGAGGTTAACATCAGCCAATGACATCATTAGAATGTGATGGGTACCCAATTCCATGAGTTGACTAGAAGGTGCATCATAAGTGATTTTTTGTTGTGGTGTCGCATTCCTTTAAGGGGGAGCCAACGGTTGGGTGTTCACCACTTCTTGTGTGGGAAAGGAATTCTTCAACACCATAGGTTATGCATGAGGTTGCGAGGGGTTGGGTGGAACTGGTGGAGTAGCATGTCCTTGGCGCTGGCTATGATGGTTCCAAAGTTGGAGAGCTTTCTCTAAGTGGGGACAATTGTGCGTATAATGGCTGTATACCCTACAGATAGAACACAGGCTGTTGGTACATAGGTTAGGTTTCTGGCCTTGATGAGGTGGTTGACCAGGGTTTTGATTAGTTGGGGCGGAATCGTTATTTTTGGGGGGATTGGGTTGTTGGTTGCCGTGATCCTGGGGTTGGTTGTTCCCTTGGTTATGTCCTCTTCCCCTATTTTTTTGGCCTTGCTGGTTTCTTTGGGCAGGTTGATTTTCTTGTTGATTTTGTTGGGCATAAACTTGCCCTTGGGGGGTAGGAGGATTCTACGGTTGAGTAGGTGCTGGTGCTGTCTGCGGTGGATAGTAAGCTAGAGGGGCTTGAGGTTGTGCATGTGCTACCTGCGATAGATAGTAAGAAGGAGGGGCTTGAGGTTGTGTAGGTACAGGTGCATCCTATTGGTGGTAATAGGCAAGAGGTTCCGCAATAGGAGTGTATGCTAGCGGTGTGTGACCATAGAAATGAGTTGGACACAAAGGTCCTTGCACATGAGTATATTGGTCCATGGGAACATACGAAGGTGTTTCTCCAGAAAGATATGTGGCACGTGAAAGGTCGGGGCCACTCATGGAGGAATGGGGTGTGGGTTTATAAGCCGGGGAACTAGCAGGTGGGATAGCAGTATAAGGTTGACTATTAGACGCAACGTGTCCGATAATGTCGTCGGCAGCGTGGGATGCCCCCAGCGCGCCGTTCCAGGAGGATTCGCTGCGGGGAGAATCAGGTAAAATGGAATATAAATATCCAGATTGAGCATAGATGAGGTCAAATTGCTAGGCTTTTAGAATGGATTCTTCTTCAAATTGATTTCGTTCAGATGCCACATCTTTGGCAATAACTGGGATACGAGATTTCAGAAACCAATATAGGAAGATGCGGTCCTCTAACTTGATCTTGAATAAAATTCAACGTTTATGCCACTCGTGAATGTGGTCAGTGATGTGTGGTAATCGTGTTCTGTCTATAAGACAGTAGGATCTCTACACCAGCGTCGCAATAGACTAGTAACTAAAAGAACTGCAGGAAAGTTGAAGCAAGGTATGTAAAGGTGGAGTGGGTCCCATGAGGTTGTTCGATGTACCACTAAGATGCAGATCCAGTGAGGGTCCATTGTAAAAGGCGGAGGTGGATGGAGTCATCCACTATGGAGTTGGAGGAACACCATAAATGGAAGGAGATGATGTGGTTTTGGGGGTCCTCACATGCTTTTCCTTCAAACTTAGGGATGTCCGAAGGGAGTTTGGTAGGCATGTGAGGACAAGTGGGGTCATGTCGAATCGGGTCATTGGTCAATCTGGCCAGGTCAGGGAGGTTGAGGCTAGCCATGAATGGAAAATTGGGAGAAGGATGTGGCATGGTCGCAGGGGCATGTGTGCTAGTCATAGCGAAAATGGTGGGGCCACTGCCCCTAATATGTGGATCAATGGCATGAGTCATGATGGGGATCATGGGGCCTCCAGTCAAAGGTGGGGGAATCAAGTAGGAAAAGCCTGTGTGCCCAAGTGTGCTACTAGTAACCAAAGGGACTGTAGTTGTAACATATCCACTAACCATAGGGATGGATGTGGTGACATGAATACTAGGTGTAGGTCCTATAGATGGTATGACAGGGATGGATGCGTATGTGGTAATTGAGATAGTGGTGGATCCACCACCAACGACCTCGCCGTAAAAGGGGCTGGAAGTCACGCCATCCATGGGGCTAGACGGAGTTGTGAATATAGGTAACTCTGATTCAGAATTAGATGTAAAATAAGGAGAGTCAGGATCTTGTGACGAGGCTCTATGCCTGTGGTGAGTGGTGTCAAGTGAACCGTGCTATGGGTACTGACCCCGTAGGCGACGAGAATGTCTCGGTGAATCAATGGTGATATGTGTAAAAATACTAATGGGTTGTGGTGAGTGAAATGCTAAAAAATCCTATTGCAACCGTGTGTGCAAAAGGAGAGCTCAAGAAATATGGCACTTAGGCCAACAACAAGCTCAAAACACTTGTTGCAATAGCTGTGCTACAACAAGCGGAGCGACAAAAAAAATGGTCAGAACACCAACAGGAAGCACTCCTAAAAAATTAAAAAGGTAGAGTCACTAATCCAATGGGGGTATAGGAGCATGCAAACACCTATATAAAAGATATGAGAGCTCACACAGATCGTATTCCTTGCAGGGTGATGAAATCCACAGTCAAGCAATATGAAATGTAGAACCAAATGGCTAAGGAAATCCCTCTACCGAGAGGGACTCCAGGTAAAATATCCGTAGAAGAATGGAAACTAATATACCCTGTTCATGGAACGTCTGGAAAGGTGCCCCGCAGCTTCATTTAATTGGCCGTCACACACCCAATATGGAATGTATGACGATAACAACGAGTAAGTGTCCTTCAGTATAGAGTTGAGAGAGGCATTCCACTCAGAACTCCGGAACCAATCTTGCTACTTTCCATCCTAAGGGAGAGGCCCTCTGACAAATCGATGTTAACCATACCAACAAGTAATATGGGATTTTGGATCCCTAATAGACAACAACTATGTCTTAAGTGCAAGTGACAAAGGGGTTTTATTTGGATGCCTATCCCCAATGTCCTACCTAACTACAAAGTTCTTTTGTGTTCCCCAAGTGGGGTTAAAATTTGATTGAGTTAAGAATATTTTAAAGCTCACTTGAATTATGGTGATAGAGTGTGTTCACAAGTGGTGTATACCCAAAATTTCCCAGCCGTGGCAGCAAAATAACTAAAACTTGAAATGAAATTATTAAATGCTATGTAAACTGAATGAACTTGCTGAAATGTAAATGCTAAAGTAAAATATTTGAAATGGTACAACAAGCAAATAGAAGAAAAGTATAGCTAGCAGAAAGGGATTCAAGCAAACAGATGGCTGTTAGGGCATAAAAAAGTGGAAAAAATGGTTGTAGGGTGTGGGAAACTGCAGAAAAGTCGTGCTATAAATGGCCGACAATGACAGGAAACAGGGCACAACTTCTGGGATGGAAAGAGCGCTATAAGGCGTGGCTTTCGATCTTGGACTCGCGGCTTCGGGGCCAAATCCTGCACTTCAGGGCATGGATGCGGGGGTGAAACCCGCATTTTAGGTCGTGGCTACAGGGGTGGAACCCGCACTTTCAAGGCGTGGCTCAGAGGAAGAAATTCGCGCTTCAGGACGCAGCTGCGGGGAGAAAACTACGCTTTCAAGGCGTAGCTCAGAGGAAAAAATCCACGCTTCAAGGCGTGGTTCTGGCTAAAAAAGTGCACACTGAAGGCGCGTCTCTCATGACCACAATCGCGATCTGCAATGTGGAAAACGACTGCGAAAAGTGTAGGACGAGATGTAAAAACGGAAATTTTGAGGCTTTAAGCGAATGCAAGGGCTAGATTTGCAAATATTGGGGTCCAAGGGTGAACCAGAGCTGTAAAAAGACCATTACAAACTAAAAATAACCAAATATTCTAATGGAATCGAGCTAATGGATTCACCAAAATTGTAGCTAGTGTTTTCACACCAACTCGTGCTAAAGAGAACCTAATAAGGATTCAGGAACCCTTAGTAGTAGTTCAATAATGGTTAAAAAATGATATGAGAAACAAGCAAAAACTAAATATTAAAATGTAACACGTGCAAATGATAACATAAAAATAAATCTAAACTACAACAGTAAAAAGTAAACAACCATGAGGAACTCAGTAAATGGAATTTGAAATTTTTTGTATTAATGGGCAAACAAGGGTTTGCAATCGTCTTCCCTCAAATGGTGAGGTTGTTGGATTTCTTACAGCAGTACAAGAGTAGTGCACCAGTTCTCTAGAGTTACTTTCCCTTCTCCAAATGCTCAATGGTAGCCAATGTGTGAATCTGTAGGCTAGATCATACAGCTAGAACAAATCTCACTAATCTCACTCAAGAATTGCAGAGAAGAAGAAGAAAGATTGAATCAATAATCACTCATGAACAAAGAAAATGGAGAATAACAGTATAATCATACATCAGCTGTGAACTAGCACTGTGAAAACTAAATACAATACAATAATTGTCAAGTCAATTCGAATAAGCTAAATGTCATTTGAATTCTCCTCAGTGTGTAGCTTGGATAGCATTGGAGACATCATCCAATCAATGGCAGTAGTCACAAATAGTCAAATAGTTAGTCAAATGAGTCTAACTGAGTCTAACTGAACCATGTGAGCACAAATCAAGGAATGGAGACTCCAAGCAAGGCGCATGAGGCTGTCAGAAGGTCAAGTGGTACTCCAAAACTAGACAACCGGGAGCTACAGGCAGTTAAACAGAGCAATAAATGCAAGAACAGGTCAATCAATGCTCTAATTGAATGTTGAACTTCTGGTAGGTGAGATAAGGCGCATATGTTATCCAAGTGAGGAAAAAAAGGTGTGTTAGGTAGGTAGGAGGGCTACTGAGGGTTGTAGACAAGCTCTACGGGGATGAAAATAGGCTCCAGGTGTTAGGGAGACCACCATACTGATGTCTGGATGGATGCAGATGCATGCATGATGACTAAATGCATGCATGCAAATATAAAAAAATGTTGGTGATAATATTCCAACACCCCCCTACAAGCTATACTTTGAGGTAATAATAGAAGAACTAATGGTAGGGCCCTGGTGACTAAGACCAAAGGTCACCCCGTACAAAAATATAAATAAAATAAGTGAGGAAAGAGAGAAAACCCAGTGGGAAGAAATCCCTCCCTCAAAATAGATTGAAGGATGCTAATGCAGCATGGCATCACTCACCCCGGAAGGAGGTAAGTGACCCTCTTTATCAAAGAATGATCGATCGGCAAGAAATAGATCAATAATGTGATAAGGATGAAACCTTCCATTCTGAAAATATGATTTGGTTCTCCTTTGATCAAGTGGATCACCAACAAGATATTTGGAAGATCTGAGAGTAGTGGCTTCCCATCTCGGAAGAGGAGGATCATCAGGTGAAAGATCATTAGGTTCTTGTGAAACTGGATCTCCCATTCACTCATCTTCATTATCAGTTGCTAGATCTTCAAGTTCTTGTGGATTTGGATCTGGCATTTGCTCTTCATCATCTTCACTCCCATACTCTGAATCTGAACTGTCATGTAATGAAAATTCGCTCTCTTGGATCCCATCAAGCAATGGAGGTGTGGTAGGTAATCTCTCTTTCTCAACAGAATGAGCATCATGAAGAGGCCATTCCTCGAAATGTACACTCCTCTCAATAAATGTAGACATAGTATAAGGATCAAGAAGCTTGTAGGCCTTTTCACTCAATGCATATCCCACCATTATACACTCTCTTCTTTGTGGATCTAGGTCTCTCCTTTTCTCATTTGGAATCCGTGTCCATGCTCTAGATCCAAACACTCTAAGATGGGATACATCAGGTTTATATCCCTTCCATGCTTCAAAAGGAGTCATATTTTTCAGTCCTTTATGAGGGACTCTGTTATGAAGGTAAGCAACACAGTTGATGGCTTCTGCCCAAAGACTAGGGTGCAACCCTTTCGACTTGAGCATGCAGGTTGCCATCTCCTTCAATGTTATGTTCTTCCTTTCTGCAACACCATTCTGTTGTGGTGTATATGGAACAATATGCTTCATCTCATTTCCTTCATCATCACAAAAAGAATTAAAATCACCTTTGATATACTCACCCCCATTGTCAGTGCGAATGGCCTTGATCTTTCTATCTGAAAACTTTTCTGTAGAAGACTTGAAAAACTTAAAGTATCCAAACACTTTTGATTTTAATTTGAGAAAGTATACCCATGCAAATCTTGAATAATAATCAATACAAGTAAGAATATACCTTGCCTTGTTCAAATATAGATATGGAAATGGCCTTGCAACATCACTATGGATCAGATCTAGGGGTTGAGAGGATCTCCTTGCCTTTCCTTTCTCAAAACTCTTTTCAAGATGCTTTCCCATCAAACAACTCTTACAGTTTCCTTTGGAAAACTTGACTTTGGGAAGTCCTTCAACCATCTCTTGAGTATGCATATCGTCCAGGTACTTGTATTTGAGATGCCCAAATATTTAATGCCATAGCCTACTCTCTTCATTTGCATGAGTGTGAAGAACAGACTGCTTGGATAGAGGAAGAAAATGAGAGAACTCATATAGTTTCAAATTGTGATTTGCAACTCCTTTTTCAATGATATTTCCTGAAACCATGTCTTATATTTCAACCTAATTTGGAGAGAAGATCACCCTCTTGGGCTCTCCAGTATGGGTCATTTGGTAGACCGAAAGCGGATTAGCAGTAAGTGTACACACATAGAGTACATCAAAGAAGTATCCATGATCAAGTTTGATCCTTCCAATCCCCTCAGAGGATACCTTAGAATCATTCCCCAACATGATGGAAGGGCCAACTGTGCATTCGAATCCAGTGAAGAGATATTTGGAGGAAGACATATGTCTTGATGCTCCTAAATCTATGATGAATGAGGACTCTCTTGATGCACCTGCCATGAGGGCATGCCATCTCTCCTTGTCCTCAAATCTAGAAGGTTCGGCATCTTTATTCATAGCACATGCAGGTACTGGGAGGTTATTCTTTTCAAGTAACCGAGCCATCATGTCTATAGTCTTCTTCATACAAGAACTCTCAGGATGAAATACTCTATTGCAATAGGTACATTTGGATTTCTCCTTTTGAGAATGCTTGGTCTTCTTGGAATTCGAAGCCCCTTTTGATTGATAGGGAGCCTCCTTTTGTTTCTGCTCATTCGAATTCTTGTCAAAACCATTTCTTTCCCTTTCCATTCGCTCTCTTCACCTCAGCAGTTGTAAGTGTTGAATCCATCTTGGGTTTTATCATTCCCATTTGAATTAACTTCTCCTCCTCTAGTGTGAGAGACTGGATGAAGTCATCAAGGCTCTGGAACTTCCATTTTGTGATGGATAGCTTCGCTATCTGAAAGGTGGAGACAAATACTGAGTAATTTGGCCCCAATTTTGACAGTATGGAAAGGATGAGTTTCTTGTCTTCTTTCACTATTCCATATCTCTTCAATTGTGAAATCAAATTCTTGAATTTGGTAAGAAACTCATTGATGGATTCGAAGCTGCAAGGGCTAAGAGAGATTAACTCATTTTCCAACTTGTGACCTTTCAAGTCATCTTTATGTCCAAAGAGAGATTCGAGCTTCTCCCAAACTTCTTTTGGAGTGGCTAGATCTATGACATGAAAATGGAGGTCTTCGGAAATGTTGAGAATTAGCAGTCCTACTACTTCATCAAGTTTATCCAAGTACTTGGATTTCTCTACTACACCAATGGGTTCGACTACTATGCCATTCAATACTCTAGAGAGGCTCTTGGACTTCATGAAGATGTCCAATTTGGCCTTCCATTCGCTATAATTGAATGAATTCAATTTTAGATCCATAGGTAGCTGTTGAGGTCGAATTGAAGATGAATTCGAATGGGTGAATAAACTTGCAAAAAAAATGAAATAGTTGATGGAGATTTGCTGCAAATCGAGAGAAAATTGCCTTAGGACAATGAGCACATGTGACTGGATCCTTCACACTTAACTAGACCTCACTAGATTGCTCCAGTGAATTCAAGACAATTGCACCAGGAATTGCTGTGGAAATCCAGAGGCTTGTGGTGCTCAATGAAAGACAACTGCTCAATGAATTGTTGCAACTGCTGCAATGGCTACATATGCTACTGCTGCAATTCGAATAGTCGGCTCAAGATATGATACCATGTGTGAATATGCAGGCTAGATCATACAGCTAGAACAAATCCCACTAATCTCACTCAAGAATTGCAGAGAATAAGAAGAAAGATTGAATCAATAATCACTCATGAACACAAAAAATGGAGAATATCAGTATAATCATACATCGGCTATGAGCTGGCACTGTGAAAACTGAATACAATATAATAACTGTCAAGTGAATTTGAATAATCTAAAGGTCATTCAAATTCTCCTCAGTGTGTAGCTTGGATAGCATTGGAGACATCATCCAATCAGTGGCAGTCAGGGAAATTTTTAAGGGCGAAATTTCGCCAATTGGCTATTTTTTAGACCTTTTTTCAAAAAATATATTCGCTATTTGGTCATTTTTAGTCTCTAATATCACCTATATTTACATAAAATATGTTTTTTTATCCTAATATTCGCAAAAAATTACAAGTTTCAGTAATAAATTGTATGTTTCATATTTAATATTCACCTACCAATCTATATTTATGTTTTTTTCAATCCAATATAATCGCCTATAATAGTATACTTCAATATACTTTTATAATCCTTAAAAAATACCCTGGTGGCAGTAGTCACAAATAGTCAGTCAAATGAGTCTAACTGAACCATGTGATCCCAAATCAAGGGATGGAGATTCCAAGGAGGGTGCATGAGGCTGTCATAAGGTCAAGTGGCACTCCAAAACTAGACAACTGGGAGCTACAGGCACTTAAACTGAGGAATAAATGCAAGAACTGGTCAATTAATGCTCTAACTGACTGTTGGACGCCTAGTAGGTGAGACAAGGTGCATATGTCATCTAGGTGAGGAAAAAATGGCGCATCACGTAGGTAGGAGGGCTACTGAGGGTTGTAGACAGGCTCTAGTGGGATGAAAATAGGCTCCAGGTGTTGGGGAGACCACCATATGGATGATTGGATGCATGCATGATGACTTGATGCATGCAGAATGCATGCAGGCATGCAAATATAAAAAATGATGGTGATAATATTCCAACAGCCAAAACTCAACTAAAATGGTGAACAAAATCTCAAGGTGATATGCTAGGGTTCAATAGGAATTTCAGTAACATAAGGGTGTGAAGAGTGATTGATCAATGTGAAATGGGGGGCCTCCATCACCATTTTATAGAGGATTTGGGTAGTGGAGTATTTACCCATGCTTTTAGGCATCCAATAGTATTGGTAAATGGTTTTAGGGTTTTTCCCTCTTTTTGAAATGATTTTTTACTCTTTCCCTTTTTATTTTATTTTTGGGAATTTTTGACCCTTTTATGATGGTTTTTGACATTTTTTGAAGGAATTTCATTAATTAAGGAGGGAAATAATGATTTTTTTTACATCCAAGGCTTTTCCAATGCCTTCAAAGAGTTCTCTAAGTTGTTGGTTATCCAAGTTGAAGGGGAAATTCGCCACAAATAGCTTCCTCCCCTTTTTGAGTCCAACAAATTCATTTCCAAAATAGATTTCACTATACCGAACTCCTTTCCTCCCAAGAATGCAATGCCAAGTTATGTGCTCCATCATCCTCACTAGCCATGAAACTCTTCTCCATTAGAATAAAGTAATTACTATGGCTAAACAAATTAGTTGTAAGAAGTTCTAGGAAAAGCAAGTTATCACTAGACTCTTCGATTGCATCATCTAGGCATTTCAGGAAAGGATATTTACATGCATTTATAATCCATTTGAGATACAATACAAATTGAATCGGATTGAGACTTTTGAGCTATAGAAACAGCCTTATCTCTTGTTTTTTTTATGTTAATGCCATAGCATTTCTTTAGTATTTCTATGCCTCCTTTATCACATTAGTATTAGAGTTGATCCACACGAAATGGAGAGAGAGACCCAAATGTCCGAGGTTGATGGAGTCGCATGAGTGAAAGGGCATGAGGATCACATCCATTTATCTACTGATCAATGATTATTTGGTATTTAATCTAAATATTGAAATGTTGGTTTTTTTATGCATACGACTTCTAATTGTTTTTATCAGTGTGAACTGTTTTGACATTAAGGAAGGTTGAGGAAATATAAAAGTTTGTAATGAGTAGTAGAGAGGGCCGAAGCTTTAGCCCATTCTGGCTTGGTGTGTATGTTGTTGATGAACACCATTGCCAATATTTCATTTCTTGTTTATGAATAAGGTTTTCTCTTTGTATTTATAATAATGGCTTCAAGTAGCCATAGCCGATGAAGGACACAAAATATCTCTGTTTCATCCAACAAGCTTAGGATGAAAGTATTTTTCCTACTTGATCTCAGTAACAATTTTCTTGAAGACATCTTGGGACATTTTGGAGGCAAACTATCACGACATTACCAAGGCAAAGACAGTTGAATTGTTCGGGTACACAAGGTGCTAACAAAGGACCGAACACCAAGAGTAACCACTTCACACAAACAGATCACAGACCAACACACCGATGTTTTGACGTCGTTTAAACCCTCTTGAGGAAAACACTCCACGGCCCCGGCCAAACAGCTTCTACGGGACAATTTATTATGCAAAGAAAGAAAGTTACAAATGAGCTTCTCATAATCGATCAACTAAACAATGAACCTCCATGCTCTTTAAATAGAGATCATGGACCAATCGGGTGTTAAGCCACGAATCAAGGTTAGGTTTGATCTAAGAGAAGTTGAGCCGTCGGATCACTCTATGTCGGAAACATATCGTGACCGTCGGATTAAGTATTTACAAATGCATACTAATGCATACTAAAGAAACACACTATCCCTAACGGATATATTACACAAGTTGATCTTAACTAAGTCCTAAGTGTCTAAATATCCTAACATCCCCCCTTAAGAACAACTTGGGATAGGATTGAAGGATTTACAAAAGTGACACTATTAGGAGAAGGAAGGAGGCATTAGAGCCTATCCCCCCTTAATGACAAGTTCCTGAACTCCTAACATAGATCGAAGTTTAGAAAACTTCGCTTCTGTAAGAGACTTGGTGAAGATGTCTGCAACTTGATCATCTGTAGGGAAAAAGAGCACTTCAAGAACCCGATCATGAACAAGATTTCTGATGAAGTGCATATGTAGCTCAATGTGTTTGCTGCGTTGATGTAGAACTGGATCTTTGGCAAGCTTGATGGCACTTTGATTGTCGCACCAAAGTGGAGTAGGCTGCTGTTGCTCGAATCCAAACTCTAAAAGGATCTGTCGAAGCCATAAAGCTTCCTGACTGGCATTAACTGCTGCTCGATATTCTGCCTCTGCTGAAGAAAGAGCAAGAGATTGTTGTTTCTTACAAGCCCAAGTAATAGGTCCAGATCCCAGACTGAAAACATAACCTGCAGTAGACTTTCGATCATCAGGATCGCCGGCCCAATCTGAATCAGTGAAACCAACCAACAAAGGTTTCCCCCCTGTACTGTAATGAATCCCAAACTGAACTGTACCTCGAATATATCGAAGTATTCTTTTAGTTGCTTTCTAGTGACTTTCATGAGGTGTCTACATATAATGGGCAACTCGACCAATGGCAAAGAAAAGGTCAGGACGGGAATGAGTCAAGTATAAGAGACTACCAACAAGCTGACGATACAAGGTGGCATCGACTTCAGGTGAAGTACAAGCGGCAGAAAGTTTGACTCCAGACTGGAAGGGAGAAGGGGCTGGTGTACAATCTTCCATGTGAAAGCGACGAACAAGGTCACAAGCTTACTTAGACTGAGAAAGAAAGATTCCTTCTTTGGTTTGCAGGACTTGGAGACCAAGAAAATAATGCAAATGTCCTAAGTCTATCATTTCAAAATTTTGTTTAAGACTGGATTTCACATGGGTTATAAGCTTAGGGTCACTCCCAGTAAGAATAAGGTCATCAACATATAGAACAAGTATGATGATATGGTTTCCTACTTTCTTGGTATAGACATTGGGGTCAAAATGGCATCTAGAAAAACCAGTGTCAAGGAGAAAGTTATCCATTTTGACATACCAAGTTCTAGGAGCTTGCTTAAGGCCATATAAGGATTTCTTAAGGCAGCAGACAAGGCTAGAGTTCTTCTGAACATAGCCAGGAGGTTGTTCCATGTAAATTTCCTCCTATAAATCACCATGTAAGAAGGCAGACTTGACATCCATTTGATGGACTTCCCAGTTGTGTAAGGCTGCAAGGGAAAGAACAAGGCGGATGGAATTCATTTTTGCGACGGGAGCAAAGGTTTCATTGTAGTCAATCCCTTCAACTTGGGAAAAACCTTTGGCAACTAACCTTGCCTTAAGTCTTTCAACACTTCCATCTGATGCATACTTAGTTCTGTAGACCCATTTACATCTGACAAGTTTTCTTCCTTTTGGAAGAGGTACAATATCCCAAGTATCGTTCGCCATTAAGGAACGATATTCTTCATCCATGGCTGCATCCCAATCTGGATTCCCTGAAGCTTCTGCAAAAGTTTCTGGATCATGATTCTCGGAAACTTGAGCCAAAAGAGAGGAGGCTTGTTGAAACTGAGAACGTGTTCGACGTTGATCTCTAGGATCACCGGCAAGATCACCAGCTGCTTCACATGTTGAACGGACCCATCGAGGAAGCACTTGTGCTGGTGCAACTGGAGGAACATGAGCAGGCGGAGGTGGATTTTCATCCTCACTGTCATCATTAGAAACTGGAGTTGGAAACCTGTCAAGGAAGTTGGAAGAAGAAGAAGAAGGCACAAACGCCGAATCAGGCTCGCAGTCCAAAGATGGCACAATCGCCGAGTTAGGCTCGCAGGCCAAGAGATTTTCATCAAATTTAACATCTCTTCTAATGATTATAGCATGAGAATGTGGTTGAAGAAGTCTATAACCTTTTACATCTTCAGAATATCCAACAATTATGCACTTTTCACTTTTAGGGTGCAATGCTCTCCGTTTTTCATCCGGAATGTGAGCCCATGCTTCACTACCAAACACACGAAAGTGACTTACATCAGGTTTAATTTTACTCCATGCTTCTTCTGGTGTTATACCTTGTAATGATTTTGTGGAGGTGCGATTAACTATGTAATTTGCACAATTTATGGCTTCAACCCAAAATTGAAGACTTAGTCCCTTAGATTGGATCATACAATTAGCCATTTCTTTTAAAGTGCGGTTCTTCCGCTCAGCTACACCATTTTGTTGTGGTGTATATGGAACAGTGTGTTGTTGTTGGATGCCTTGTTCAGTGCAGAAAGTAGTGAACTGTTTGTTAACATATTCTCCTCCATTGTCAGATCTTAACTTAATAATTTGATGACCAGATTGTTTTTCAACAAGGGCCTTGTAGGCCAAGAACATGTTAAATACTTCGCTCTTAAGTTTTAGGAAATAAACCCAAGTGCGTCTGGTGTAATCATCAATGAAAGTTAAGAAATATTTGAAACCAGAAAAGGAAGCAAATGGAAGAGGACCACACAAGTCACTATGCACAAGCTCCAAGGGAACCGAGGCGTGCCAAGAGGCACGTTTGTCAAAACTGTCCCGACGATGTTTTTCGAGTACACAACCGGAACAAACACCATCTCTGCAAGATACCATCGGAAGACCTGTCACCATATTTTCTTTACATAGTTGTTGCAATGAGCGATAATTTAAGTGACCAAATCGCTCATGCCAAAGTTTGCTAGAGTTATCACTATGAGCAACAAAAACTGAAGGGAAAGGTGATGACCCAAAGTTGTTAAACTTGTACAACCTGGTAATATCATCAACAATTTCGGTAGCTAGGACCTGTTGAGGATCTTTAAAATCCTTGATTACAACTTGGTGAGGTATAAAGGTCACAGTTTTACCTTCACCAGAATGAGTGATCTGATAGACTGATAACAAATTGCAGGAAATTCTTGGAACACATAGTACATCACTAAAACGACCATTATCTACTGGAACTGTTCTAGCTCCTACAACACTTAGAGATCTATCATCACCAACAAATATTTGTTTGGTGTTACATTCATGCATAGTAGAAAAGATGGCTTGATCCTTAGCCATATGATAAGATGCTCCAGAATCAATGGGCCATTCATTTGAAGTAGAAGAAGAAGATGCATTATAAGAATAACCAGAAGCACAAAGTGCATGTCCATGAGAGGTAGATTCTGAAGGCGAATCTAGGCTGATGTGGTGCTTCTTCATTGTTGCTTCCAAGGCTGCCATCTTCTTGAAACACTTTGATTCATCATGATTATCTTTCCCGCAATAGTTGCAATGACGCTCAGTGTTCTTGCCTTTTGGCTTGGATCCTTTGTCATTTTTTAAAGAAGGAGATGACTGAGAGGGGTTTGGACCCTTGTTTGACTTATTATTGCGAAAATTTTGTTTCTTGGGAGGCTTGGACTTTTCTTTCTGTTGGGACAATAAGGCTTTCCCAGATGTATCTGCATTGTTGATTATTCCAAGATGAATGAGTTTATCTTGTTCCCTAATCAAGGAATCACAAAAGGATTCAAGACTAGGCTCTTGATAGCTAGCTGCATTCAAGGATGCTTTCATGGAGTAAAATGTAGATACAAAAACAGAATATGCAAGTCCAAGTTTGGAAAGAATATGATAAATGCATTGTTTGTCTTCCCTCTCAATTTTACATTCTGCACATAAGAGTTTAAGAGTTTTGTACTTAGATAAATAATCTTGAATGCATGAAAAGTCACTTGGATTTAAAGAAATCAACTCATTTTCGAGTTGGTGACCTCGAATTTCATTGTGTTTACCAAACACAGATTCCAACTTGTCCCAAGCAGTATTAGGTTCATCAATTCCATATATGTGGAATTGCAAATCAGTAGAGATTGACATCCCAATCAATCCACGAGCTTCATCACATCTATTTTTCTATTTTATTTTCTTATCATCATCATTGGGTTCTTTTTCTTTCCCTGTGGTAATTCTGAAAAGTCCCATACTTCGTAGAACATCCTCCATACGAGATTTCCATGAGAAATAGTTGGAACTGTTAAGTAGAATATCACAATGGGCGGCCATATTTGTAAATTAATGACTCTAAAAGCAAAAACCAATAGTCTGGATGTGAAGAGCTCAAAAAAATAGGCGGTTTCAAAAAAAATGGCACTGAAAACTGACTCTGTATGATGAAGTTAAGCTTGAACAAAGAAACTGTTGAAGATGTCCCCAATAGTGACGTGGCAGCTAGAGAATGTCCAGCAAAAAAAAGAACCTCCCTCTTCCCAAGATGAACCTTTTGACAAACACTTTACAAGAAAGTTGCTTTAAGTGAACCACTTTTGTAAAATAAGTAATTTCACTTTTACAATGATATTACTTTTAAAAAATGCAACAATAAAAAAAATTTAAGTGACTCACTTGTATTTTTATTTTTTTATTATTTAAATGAGATGCACTTTTACAATAAAGTAACTTGAAATTAGAAATTGCATGCACTTTTTATTTTAAAAGTAACTTCCTAAGACTTGAACTCAAGACCTATTAAGGAATAAAGCAACTTTGAACCAAGTGAGCTAGTTTAAAAGGTATGTAAAATATGGAAATGAGGAAGGGGGTTTTTTTTTTTTTTTTTTTTTTTTTTTTTTTTTTTACTCTTCTTGCTCGGTTTGTCTACTTGCCCTTTTTCTTGCAAAACAGACCACAAATCGAAACAAAAAAAACTTTTCCACACTTGTGGAGTTAGATCTTGTTAGCTTGCCCGGAAAGTCTACGTTTTCTCTTTGTTTCTGATTTGCCGAGATCGCGCAAGGTGCACGGCAAAGAGCATACGCAGCTTAGAAAAACCCTTTCCCTTTCTGTTTCTGATTTGCTGAGATCGCTCAAGGTGCACGGCAAAGAGCATACGCAAACGAGAAAGCAACAATCCGAACAAAAAAAATATAACAGTAAAAAAGATGAAATATGAGATTTTTTCTTTTCAAAAAAACGAAATAAAAAAATGCGTCACTGTAACATTATACCTTCAGATCTGATGAAATACGCGTTTCTGGAGCAACCGGGAACCGTTTTCGATCAAACGAAAACTATTTCCCAATGGAAACGACACTCTGGACGCAATGGAACACCTCCCACATCCCAGAAATGCATAGAAATACCAGAACTAGAAACCCTTTCGATTTTCAGCAACAGCAGTTCAAGATCTAGATCAGAACCCGGAAGTGGCACTTTATAAAAGCTCTGATACCATGTTTGGGTACACAGGGTACTACCAAAGGACCGAACACCAAGAGCAACCACTTCACATAAATAGATCATAGATCAACACACCGATGTTTTGACGTGGTTTAAACCCTCTTGAGGGAAACACTCCACGGCCCCGGCCAAATAGCTTCTACGGGACAATTTATTATGCAAAGAAAGAAAGTTACAAATGAGCTTCTCATAATCGATCAACTAAACAATGACCCTCCATGCTCTTTAAATAGAGATCATGGACCAATCGGGTGTTAAGCCACGGATCAAGGTTAGGTTTGATCTAAGAGAAGTTGAGCCGTCGGATCACTCTATGTTGAAAACATATCGTGACCGTCGGATTAAGTATTTACAAATGCATACTAATGCATACTAAAGAAACACACTATCCCTAATGGATATATTACACAAGTTGATCTTAACTAACTCCTAAGTGTCTAAATATCCTAACATGAATTACAAAAGGAGATTTTAAAAAATTGAAAATGAAGGAGTCTGAGTTAGTTGAAAAATTCAAGAATTAAGTCATGAACCATGCAAATCATTTAAGAATGAATGGTGAAGATCTTTCATATGATAAAGTAGTAGAGAAGGTTCTCACAACCCTGCCCAAAGAGTTTGAAGTAGGTATTCAAACCATTGAAGAATTAAGGACTTACGTCAGCTATCAATAGAGGGGTTATTGAAATCTTTGTTATCCAATGAATCAAGAATAAATAGAAATGATGATTCCTCTTTAGAAAATGCTTTCAAATCCCATGCCTCTATATCTAGAGGTAGATGCAAAGGCAATAAATGCAATAATCAAAGAGATGATAACCTAATTTCAGAACCAAAAAGAAGATTACATCAAATTCCTTCTGCCTTCAAGCCTGAGCTTATCTCGATTGCCGACTCTCTCCATTCAACGGGCATGAAGCAAAGTCAAAGGTTGAGTTTGATCCATGCTCGTTGGATGGAGTGAATCAACAATTGAGATAAGGATCGCCATGGTTCAAGGGGGAGCATCAAGAGAATCTAGTCAATGCAAAATCAAAAGTATGACAAGTCTAAAATCAAGTGCTTTATCGTAATAAACTAGGTCTAAATGTAGAAATAACACCAATACATTAACATCCTACTACCTTCTTGTATGATCATGAATCACACATTCAGCTGGAAGATATGTTGGCATGTGACAACCAATTGACGGTTTAGGTGGGTTTAGGTCGAGTTGGTTCATGGTGGTTTCACCAATGGTATAATTAGTTCAGTTGTGTGTAACTGAAGAAGGATTGCTTAAATATGTGGCCCATTGAGGTAGATATTGAGCTGGGGCTTTAAGCCCTCTCCTAAATAGTTTGTAATCTACTATTGATGATGGAATAATGTCTATCTGCCCCTGTCTTGTGGATGTTTCCCCTTCAGGGCTGGTTTTACCAGGTAATCTTGTGTCTCTTTGTATGAATGTTGTTATGTTTATCTATTATGCATTCTTTTGTTTTCTGTTGTTATATTTTTGTGATCTTGATGGGTTTAAGGCCCAAAAAAATAAATAAGAATTTATCATTCCAACATAGATGGTGTAACTTCATGGAAGAATATCCAAAACCTTGGAAAAAATTTGTAACAATTCAATGTTCAAGTATCACTCTTCTTTTATGATAATTAGATAGATTTAGGAGTAAATAGCATCGACCATAGATGCCCTTATTCTTTGAACTTAGATCCACTGCTTTGAAAATATAACTATTGCGTCCATAGATACATACCATAACTTCAATGGGCACTTTAGTGTCTATACGAATTTGATAATAAAGATCAATGCAATCCACATCAAGTCTCTTCAAGCTTGCTTCAAAGGCAACACGAACATATGTAGGATCTCCTCGAATCTCTACTTTTCCATCAACGCTTGTGATTCCAAACTTTGTGGCTAGTTGGAGTTTGTCCCTTATACCTTTAATGGCCTGCAATCAACAAACCATATCAACTTGTAGGTTAGGTTAGGTTAAGCTACTGCATCAAAAGAAAAAGTTAAGAACCCATATTGCCCTTATTTTCACCTTTCCAACCAGGATTTCGTTGGTGAAAGGGTCGTAAGATTCCGAAGTGTTGAGAAACGTGATTCCTTTGGAGATGATGGCATGGCATATTAGAGATATAATCTCTTCCTCGGCCTTAGGAGGGCCATAGCCGAAAGACATACCCATGCATCCCAATCCCTACGCTGACACTTCAAATCCCTCACACCCCAATTGCAGTCTACCCACTGATGTTGATTCTGCCATTGCTCTCCTTTCACTCTGTTCACTATGTTGTGCTAGATTAATCAATCAATAAGGTGATATGCCCAGCCATAAATATGCCCAAAGAGTCATTCATTCGTATTAATTTACTTTCTAGATGTTATTCAACAAAGTCGGCTGAAATTTTATTTGAAAACAACGACTTACCACCCAATCCTTGAGCTGGGGCTTTAAGGACTTATTAACTTCCTCAACTTGACCATTCGCTTGGGGGTAGTAAGAAGATGAATGCTCTTGATGGAACCCAAGCTTGAGTGACAAATCCACCATCATTTTGTTCTGAAAGTGACTTCCATGGTCAATGACAATCTCTCTCGGAATACCGACTTGAGCGATAATCTGATTGAATACGAAGTGGGTTGTTGTAACACCATCGGCTTTTACGGTAGGCATGGCCTTGGTCCATTTGGAAAAGTAGTCCATGGCCACTATGATATGGTGATGCCCCCCAGCTGAAGCTGGTTTGTAATCCATGAAATCCACCCCCCACTTAGTGAAGGGACCGACGGTCACGATCGGATGAAGGGGTGCTGGATGTGAGTGTATATTTCGAGAAAACACTTGGAAAGGGTGACATCTATTCACAACGTTCATACAATCTTTAAAGATCGAAGGCCAAAAGTATCCATTTTTCCTGTGCACAGGGTACTCCCAAAAGACCAAACACCTAGAGCAACCACTTCACAAAAACAGATCACAGATCGATACACCGATGTTTTGATGTGGTTTAAACCCTCGTGAGGGAAACACTCCACGACCCCGGCCAAATAGCTTCTACGGGACAATTTATTATTCAAAGAAAGAAAGTTACAAATGAGATTCTCATAATCGATCAACTTTCCAATGACCCTCCATGCTCTTTAAATAGAGATCATGGACCAATCGGGTGTTAAGCCACAGATCAAGGGTAGGTATGATCTAAGAGAAGTTGAGCCATCGGATCACTCTATGTCACGAACATATCGTGACCATTTGATTAAGTATTTACAAATGCATACTAATGCATACTAAAGAAACACACTTTTCCTAATGGATATATTACACAAGGTGATCTTAACTATCTCCTAAGTGTCTAAATATCCTAACATCCATCTCGCATAATATGTTGGGTTGTCACAATCCCATATAAGTGACCACCACATGCCCAGTTGTGGCAGTCATTCAGAACACGCTCTGCTTCTTCATGAGTCAAACAACGACGGAGAATAGAGTCCTTTCCTCGACGATACAAAGTGTCCCCGACGATGACATAATCCTTAGCATGATGTCTCACACGCCATCATTCATCTTGTGAATAGTGCAAAGGGAAATTCAAAGTTTGAAGATATACGACGATATCCCCATACCAAGGGTCCACCGACGAGATAAGAAATAAATGCTCATCCACAAAGGAATCTTCATGGACGATGTTCTCATCAAGTCGTGGAAAATATGACATGAGCTCAGTGAAAACCAAGGATTTCACCAACTTCACCGAAGCAAAATGGAGATCAAACTCCTGAATAATAACAATCCATTTATTGTACTTCCCCCCTATAAGACGTCGTGATAGAACGAACTGAAATGGATTTATATGTGCTATAAAAGTGGTTTCCTAAGCATGATGTAATGTCGTAAATGTTGGACTACATGAACAGTCACAAGTGCCAACTTCTCCACATGAGTGTATCTCAGCTCAGCGTCTACTAAATTTTGACTAAGGTAATAGATGACATGCTCTTGGAGCGCATCATCTACATGAACTAAGACCATGCCAATCATATCAAGGACGCGGCCACATAAAGCAAGAAATCTATAGCAAAGTCGGGTGGACTAAGAAGAGGGGTTGATACCAAAGATTTCTTCAAAGCATTGAAAGACTGTTGGGCTCGCTCTTCCTAGATAAATGGTGTGTCCTTCTTCAACAAGTGAGCGAAACCTTTGGTAAGACTAGCATAATTCACTACAAAGCGTCATAGAAAAGTGGCTCTCCTTTGGAGGTTCTGAAGTTGAACTAGGTTATGCGGGGGAGGCAACCGAAGTATTGCCTCAACCTTAAGAGGATCGACTCTTATACCCTCTTGTGAAACTATGAACCCTAAAAGGAAACCCATTCTCACGACAAAGATGCATTTATTGGGATTCAAACGAATCTTGTAACATCGGCATATTTCAAAAATAAGACGGAGGTGCTTGGGGTCATCCACTGTCTTACTAGAATGGCCAGCAAGATCATCCAAGTATGCCTCCACTATGCGCTTAAGGTTGTGAAAAGCGTAGGTCATAGCATGCTGAAACGTAGCTCCGGCGTTTTTAAGGCCGAAGGGCATTTTCCGGTACTCAAATGTACCCCAAGGACAAATGAAAGCAATTTTATGTTGATCCTCGGGCTTTATCTAGATCTGATTATATCCATAGAAACTGTCCATAAACAAAAAAAACCTCGCTTCCGGCACAAGCATCCAAGATTTGATCTATGAATGGTGTGGGGAAGTTGTCTTTCGGACATGCGCGGTTCATATCTTGAAATTCTGTGCATACATAGATGGTTCCTTGCTTCTTATCTACAAGAACAGGATTTGACGTGACCCATTCAGTAAGGCGAATCAAGTAGATGGAACTAGCTTTAAGTAGTTTATCCACCTCTGCCTTGATTGAGGATGCCTTCCTAGGATTCACAGCATGAAATCATTGCCGAATCGGTTTGGCATTGGGATATGTCTTAATCTCGTGTTCGACAATACTAGGGTCTATTCCTGACATCTCCTCATATGACCAGGCGAAAACATCATGAAATTCCTTGAACAGTTCGGTGTACAATTGAATCTCTTCAGGAGAATATTCAGCACCGATATAAACGTTCTCTACCTTTCCAAGTGTACGAGAGATGTTGATCGGTATGGTTGGGGAAATATTAGCCATATTCCCCTCCGCGTAAATCCCATGTGAATCCAAAGGAGCCACGGGGTGATCAGCCTTCTTAGCAAGAGTCGTCCTAAACTCTTCCTACTCAAGAAGATCGAGGTTGGGAAGAAAATAAGAGTGATGATGCAAATCTCCCCAAGGTATCTCACTATCACACATGGCCTCAACGATGGTTTTATTCGAAGGCAAAACACCATCAATACAATCGTGCGAGCAAGACGAGTCGGCTGCCCATGTCGGCAGCATAACGGGATCTTCCTCCTCTGTCCATGAAGAGGATGGATCCAGCTTCACAGTGGCTTGTTGAATTTCACAGTATGCAAGCTCAGTTGCGGATAACAGCATATCCATTCTGATGTGCGAAATGTCTTCGGACGAAGCACTCATGGATGGTAAATTCCATGACTCATTAAAATGCAAGGTCCGGAAAGGTACATTATTTAACGAGGATGATGCACTATCGGAAATGGTTCCAATAAATGCAATTGCTGCAAGAAAATTGAATGATCCCATCAAGGACAGATACAATCCTACACCAATGTTCCCAGTTTTCGGCTGAGAATATTTGATCCGGGGAACAACAATTCCTGGCGATGCTACGGAATTAGAACTAGGGAAGTCTGGCTGATCGACCGTCACAATTCTACCTTCACGAGGAAAGCAGATAACTCTAAATACTGAGGATACGATCGCCTTCATTGCATAGATCCAATTCCTTCCCAGAAGAAGGTTGTAGTCGATGGGCGCATCAACCACCTTGACTTCAATAGGCACAAATTTTCCACCCAAGTGGACTTCAAGGGAAGGGAGAATACCATGCGGCCTAAATGACCGACCATTGAATGCAATAAGCATGGTCATATATTTAGACAAGGGAGGAGATCCAAGAGCCTTCCAACAATCCAATGACATTACTGAGGTGGAAGCGCCTTCATCAACCACTGTGCGTTTAACAAACTTATCTAGACACCTCACATGGATTTGAAAAGCCACATGATAAGGTAAGCGAGGCTAGACATCAGTAGTGTCAAATTTAATGATGCTATGGCTACTCTCATCTTGAACTCCTAAAGCAAACAAAAGGGCATGCCATTGTGAAGGACATGCCTGTAAAACCTCGAGAATCGACATGGCACACGAAGTTTGTCCCAAATATTCTACAATAGAGTAGTTTTGGGCGAATCAGGAATTGGGATTGTGTGTCGAGCGCTTGAGAACACCTTTCGGTATCAGTGGCATAGTAGTGGGCTTCTCGATATGCAAGGAAGTATCAGGAGGAGGAGGAGCCTCATTCCCCATATTCGGTTGTCGTGCGCCATAATCACGTTAACGAGTAGCAACACTAACCTGAGATTGGACCATGTTCATGCATCTGTAACCACCGCCATGAGAGGAGGACGTTGTAGTTTCATTAGTCCCATAGCTAGTAGCGGGAGCATTCAAAGCCATATTATGATGATGCAGAAGGGGATCTTTCAACACAACTAGGCTCTATGCAAGATGCTTCGATGCTTCTTCAATTTGAGGACACAAGTGAGTCAGGTGATCTTCCCCACAAAGCTTGCAAGGGAACTTCACTTTACGTCTCGGCTTACGGTCCCCACCAGCATTTTCGTCGTCCCGAGGAGGGTTTGCATTCTCTTTCCTAGGAGTGTTTCGATTACTTTTGTTATTCGAATTGTTCCCACCCTTACAGTTATTTCTCCCCTTCTTCTTACCACCAGGTTGTTGGTTACCTGATGGGTTTTTCGTCTGGATAGAATGAACATCGAATGATTGGGTAGGAGTGGATGAGGAGCGAGCCTATCCGGGTGTGGATTGGCCAATAGAAAAAAATTTCATTTGGTTGGTGACCAAATCCATGGGTTAAGTACTTGTAGATCCAACAATGCCATCGACATGTGGTCCAGGAATTGGTTTGGGCTCATGTCATGACCATGGTGCGTCAGGAATAATATCATATAGGATTCCAAACTGAGTGTAGACTAGGTCTAGCTGCTAGAATTTAAGTATAGCTTGTTCCTCGGTCGTAATACCAGATACGGAAACGTCCTTCAAATTATATGGAAGCAAAGACTTAAGAAACCATTCCAATAGAAAATATGTAGGAATGTTGGCTTTCACCATCCTCTTCCATTGACGCCACTCTTGAACATGGTCAGATATGTGCGTGGCCTTGTCTTGGAGGAAGGTATACAAAATCTTGGTGTCAGTATCGTAACGAACCGGTAGTTGAAAATGGTATAGGAAAACCAAATCTATCTCGTTGAAACCTCTATAAGTGCCCCCAGGCAACTCGACATACCATTTCGCAGTTGCCCCGTGAGGGTGCATTGAAATAGTCTCAGATGATTAGAATCATGATTTAATGAATTCGAGGAGCACCAAAGGTGAAAAGTCGTAACATGATCGCCCAGATCCTCACCATTCTTCCCTTCAAACTTCGGAATGTTCGAAGGGATCTTGGTAGGGACAGGAGGCCAAGAAGGATCGTGACACACTGGATCATTCATGAGCTTTGAAAGATCTGGCAGATTCAATCGAGCAGGAAACGGGAACTGAGGTTGTGAAGCTCAATTAAAGGCTCCCAAAAGAGGTTGACCTTGCGGACCGTAGGGATGATATGAACCGTGACCATGACCATAGGGCTGATAACCGCCTCCACCTTGACCCATGTAAAGGTATGAAGGTATATATGGATTGTAAGCACCATAGTGAGGTAGGTTATAGTATGGGCCAAAACCTGCTGCATTATAAGAAGGATTACCACCATAATTATGGGGAATATAGGTGCTAGTTGTAGCAGGAGCATTCAAGTAATGACCATGAGTGTAGGGTATGTTTTCACCCCCATCATTAGGAATGTTCCCACCCCCACTGTTAGGAATGTGTGCACCCCCAGGGTTAGGAATGTGTCCATCCCCAGTATAAGGTATGTGTCCCTTCTTAAGGAAAACTGGCCGAAAATCACTATATCCATGAATAATACCGAGAAGAATGGTCCAATAATACCTTGAGATTAAACGTGGCCCATTCCAACCGTTTCTCGCACTGTGACTGTCTTTCCTTCATCATTCCTTATGGGGCTTCAACATTAGAATCAGAGTAATGGATTAACCGAAATGAAATTTTTTTATTTCGGTGTATGAACATCATCGATAGGTGGGGGAAGCGATCAAGCATCATTCCTTGACTTCACTAGACGAGCTATTGGAATTGCCCAATTTCAATTTACCCGAGATGCTAAAAACACGTGGCGAAGAGGAACCAGTCAGCCTAAGAAAAATTGCAGCGAGATGAACCAGATCTGGAAAGGATGGAAGATGAAGAAGATGAAGAAGGTGGAATGAGACGAAAAGAGGTAGATCCCTTGTGCATGCCCTACTCCTCCAGTTCCTGCATTCGTAGGGAAATGATGGCGAACGATACACAACGATATAGTCACCTACATGCCTAGGTCCCAAACAAGAAGCCTATCAAAGTCGCCTGCTGGAACTGAGCAGCTTCTTCCATCCTGCCAGGAAACAAAGTGAAAAGCGCAGCCAAAATGAGCAACATCAGAGGAACCCTAAAGCCTTGAATTTAATTTGAAAAACCAGAGACGAAAAAGCCATCTAGGAGATATGATTTCCTCATTATAGTTATCCTAGCATTAGAGACCTCTGCACTAAAAACCAGTGTAAATTCCATTATAGTTAGCCAAGCATTAGAGACCTCTGCACTAAAAACCAATGTAAATTCATGTGGTCTAGCTAAATGCCAAAGACAAAAGAAAGATACAAGGAGATTCAGAACCTGGAATCGAAGGATTATCACCTTGTCGAAAACCCTGCAACGAGAATTGCCTACTTTCAATCATAGATCGAGCGACTTATCGCTGAAACAATCAGAAGGATTGAGATATTTATAATCCGCAAAGCTCTGAAAGCTCACTTTCATTATGGATATAAAAATATTTTATATTTGCGTTTATGTGGGGAGGACGACATTTGTCACTCTCCAGTGGTTTAGGTGGCACAATAAGTTTGAGTCATACACAACCCCACATTTTGTTATTTTGTTTTTCCAAACAGATAGTTAATGCGTTTCTCAAGGAATATTATGACTTAATGAAGCATGCGATCAGGAATGGTAGCACTCAATAAGGGTTGGTCCTTCATCAATCAACCCAACTAATAATCGCATTGATTATATTTTCTCTTGGTTATAATTATAATTAAAATATGTTTTAAGCCATCATTTTATTGAGCTTCAAAGATATTTTAAATATTGATTCTAAATTATAATTAAAACTCTTGGTTATAATTATAATTAAAATAGGTTTTAAGCCATCATTTTATTAAGCTTCAAAGATATTTTAAATATTGATTCTAAATTATAATTAAAATATGTTTTAATTAAGCTTAAACTGCTCTAGAAATTATTATTGTTGTTGACTTAATTAATGAATGCACACATAACTCAATTGTCTATAAAGAGTAGTTATTGGTTGAGTTACCACTAAAATGCACCAAAAAACGAAGAAGGAAAGAGGGGAAGGTAAGATTAAGTCCACATTCTAACTTACTTAGTAATTTGTAAATTCTCTCAATTATTATCTCGAGATACCTTATCATTGTATGGAAGAAGAATTATGTATAATAAGCATGTCAAGTTAAGTTAATTTTAATGTTGCATGTTAAATTTTTATATTTTTTTTAATATTATCGACATATCTTTACACCTTTAGGAGCAATTGTTAGTAATATTCTTTGTTATAGACACACTAATATTCTTTGTCACACACTAGTGGTGTTTATTGTGTTGAGTTCAATAGTGTGTGCATGGAATTTCGTAGTATGTGTAGACTAGAAGGCAAAACATTTGTCTGATCCTTAACTATAAGATATTTTTCTGAACTTCAATTGATCCATACCTTGTTGTATATTTGGAAATCTAGATTTGATTCACTCAATATAGCTGTGCCAATATTTGTTTGAATGAATATATTATTTGTGTCTCAATTCACTAAATAATTTGAACAAGGCGCTAAATCATATTCTATTTATAGGCGTGCATCGTGAAGTCTACTCCTCTATTGGATCAACAAGAACAAAGATTCATGTGTCTAATGAAAATGCAAGGTGGATTTTTCCATCTTAGTCGATTACATCTATGAAGTAGAGATCAACATAATTACACTAAATAAAGTGCTAAGACGGTCATATCCCATTCATGATCTTGTATTTAAGCAACATACATTTTATCAACAAGGTCACCTAGGAGGATCATTTACACAATTTAGACGAAGAATTTGCAGTGTTGTGTGGAGAGAAATTGTTGGTCAACATAAATAAATGTACATTCAAGCAACATGAACTCATTTATCTTAGATTATGTCTGGATCAAAATGGATTAGGCATTTATTTGAGGAATATTTCAAACATATTTTGTTGGCTACCATCGAACAATATCCATGACTTGTGAGATTTCATGGTATTGGTGAATTACCTAAGAGAGTTTATTATGCATCTTTCCCATCTAGCACATCCACTTACCACGATAAAGCACAACTATGTTTCAATTGGGGGTCATGCAACAAGAGTGTTCAAAGATATTATGCATTGACTAGTGTATGTTATTTTCCTCACATTTACTAGCATTAATCAAGCCTTCAATTTCAAAGTAGATATTTCTAAATGGACACAATTTATATACAACGTAGTATACTCACCAAATTCCATTTTGATACATCTTTAGATATTGTTTTGAATTACTTTTTGAATGATACTAGTGATATTATTACTTAGTAAGAGACAATCGTGCACAATGACCAAAAGTCTACCATCTTCGTCTAGAAAAAAACAAAAAAAAAACTCGAGAATGCATGTCAATTGACACAAATCATTATCTACAAGAGTTTAACATTGTGATTATTGTTAATGAATAACAAATAAAATTGTAGATTTTTTGTTATGGGCACTAGCAGTTTTAGTGAGAATATTTGTATTGTTCCGACGGTTCGGTTTTAACACTTTTAAATAAGTTGAAACAAAATGTCTAAAATTCATGCATGCAATCACGTAGAACTCCATGGCAATCCTACTAGATGAATTCTATAGCTACATACTAATAGCCAAGAATTTGTACCAACCTAGTAGTATTTGAGTTCCTCAAGGAGATCTCGAACTACAATTGTTGCACAATACACATGTTGTTGCCCTTAGTATGGCATACGACATGTAATACACATAGTATAGGCCCCATGTTGGATCTTATTGGTTTATATATAAGGGATACTATGTTCATATAAGTAAATGTAATAAAGCATTAAGTTCATTTTATGTGATAAAACAAGTTGTTAGTTATCAATGTTTATTTGGTTAGTTGCTTCAACTGTGATCGCTAACCTTAGAATGCCTCTAAATAAATGTATTTTATCGTGAAGTATAATCATCAGACAATCATTTCTCTTATATTGTGTGGATTTTCAAGTTTAACAATTTGTTGTTAGTTTTTTTTGGTAAATTCAAAAATCTTTGAACTATGTTTTGGGGATAAAGATTGTTCTCTGTTGTGTCTGTTGTCTCCTAAAGGAGGGGAAATGTGAAAGACACTCTAATCGTGATAGCCCGATGCCTTGGGCATGAACTTGTAGCTGAACTACTACCATCTGTCGACGACGATTATTCATCTGTTTGACATAATCTAATCCATTGCATACCAACGCCTCTTGGACATGACACCTGGGTTCTCAATCTAATCGCATCCATCGCATGGGTTGAATATTCTCATGACCCAATCTCCGTTGTTGTAGCCACTAGCCTGCACGAGCCAACCATCTTGCACCTGTGACAAACACCATGTTCCCGTCTCAATTGTGAGCGTACTTACATTGAGGATCAATTTATATTTATATGCCACCTGTAATAACGACAACTTTGAGTCTGTCACTATGTATAAAGCTATATTTCGGCATGACCGCAATTATTCTTGGCCTGTATTGATTTCAACATCCATTCAATTTGGGGAGATTAACCGATACAAAATTTCCCCTAATTATTTCAAGTAAAAGAAGAAAAATTACCATGTCAACAAGACCCAACATCATACATTCTACTCTGAAGCCGACCCACTAGAGCGCCCAACAAATTCTGGGGAAAAAAAGCTTCATGGGAAGCTCCAACTTCTTGGATATGGACTGCAAGCCTGGAAGATTCGGAGAATGGTCTAGGTTCAAAGCCCGCTGAGTCACAACCGAAACCATAACATTGAACTCGAAAAACTACTCTCAGAAGAAAAACCAAAAATATATCATACACAAACAGGTAAACCAGTAGCAGAGCACACATATTTATAGTGATAAGAAATCCCAAAAAGATATCATACACAATATTGGGAAGCAAGATGTGGTTGATGAAGAAAATGAAAATCGAAATCCCCAATAGAATGTTCAACAACCAATAACCCAATACAAGCCATCCAATAACCAGATCAACCAAGCTCATAAATACCAATATGCATTGTGTTCTAGTGAAGGAATAAGAACATAAGAGGGACTTTGTGCTATAGCCTCCTCCACTTACCAGGCATAATTCACATTTGGTGCCAGTCTCCATGTAGTAACGAATCTGTATGGCATGCAGGTGGAAAAAGGAAGATAGACAGGAGGTTGTGGAGAATGTGGACATCTCGGGCATATTCGGCAATGTCGGGGCGCAGTTCTCCATGAATAATGCAACATGGCATCAAGGTGCGGGAAACTCAATGCCATTTGAAAAAAAAAATAAGATATAGTATTAAATGCAGGGGTTTGGAAATAACATATCTTTGTGAATAGACTTCGCAGGAAATGGATCTGGAGTGATCTAGATAGGTTCGACAACCTATTATTATTGTGACTTCCTACTATTGCTTAAAGGTTTTTCGTAAACAATGGACATGAGTGATCTCAATGAAGTAATGGTGCCACCAGACATTAGAGCTCCATTGAAGACTTGGGACTTGGAAATCACAATTGGAAAAGGCTATCAGTTAGAAAAATAAAGCTCAAAGGAAAGAGAAACATAAAACTAAAAGGCATGAGAAGGGTAAAGAGGCATACCTTCATTCTCTATCCCTTTCACACTTAAAATTGAAATCCTCAATCCTTGCACTCCCTCTACCAAATGAAACTATCGATGTTGATTTCCAATATATTTAGAGTCAAACATGATAACTACCTAGCCCTTTATTGTTTTACTCACATATGTATACATTTTTGTATAACAAATTAATGTACAAATCATTTTACTTGCCATCGATTACATGGGTTTCTATTTATTGCTTATTAGTACTTGCAATAGATTTTTCCTTTCAATTTCATCGACTACTATCTCTACCATAAATTAGCTACACTTTCTTTCAAACGCATAAATTATATTGCCTACGTACACACAAATTTTTCTCATTTATAAACATATTGAAGTTATTCTTGGTGTTTCATTTCCCCCGCTTTGGGGGTATGCTAGTTATACAAAGATTGGAAGAGGATCAATAGAAAGGCTATGTGGATGTGCATACAGTGGACCGTAACTATCGGGTTGGTGATAGTTCTTTCTTGCGAGTTAATTCTAAGAAGAGTTCCATAAGGTTTTAAAAGAGATCCACACTTTTTACTCGATTTGTGCGATCGTTTTATATTATAGAGAATATCAAACCTGTGGCATATCACCTTCCTCTTGCATTTTGTTTATCATGTGTTAGTTTTCAACTTATGGTTTATCGCTATATGTGAATTTAGATATAAAAATGATATAGAACCAAATAAAGTATTTACATCAAAATGTGTATCCACTAAAGGAGTCTCATTTAGGTACAAACAGAATTGATGGAGGTGTTTATTTTCTTTGCATATCTCATGATCACCTTCCTTTAAATTTTATAAATTTAAATTTAGTTTGAAAATCAAAAGAAAGGACAATGGTGTTAATGCATCTATGTACGTCTCCAAAATAAAATAAAAAATGACATTAAAGTGAAAGCACTTGACATATTGCTTCATATAGAGTTCCAAGACCTATAGATTTAGTTGATGGATCAATAGCATCCAACCCACCAACATTTGATCCAAATCCTCTAGCATATGAATCAACGACATTCCTTCCTGTCTCAACTTCCCCTCTATTGCAATATCTGTATATTCCTACGTATATGTTTGGAAGGGGTGTAGTGTACAACGTTTCTATCGCATTTCAATCTACTTAGCTTGACGGCTTGGTACTATTGAGAAAGGGGAGTAAGAGGAAGTGCACTCTACTGTTTCAATGATCAACTGCTGTAGATAGCATTGTTGTGGGAATATAGTTATAACATATATAGTAGTATACTCTGTTTATAGAACTCGAACCCTTCATCCTAATGCGACTTAATTGGAATTAAATAAAATAAACCCGCCTTCTTTCTTTTTGTTGTATTTGGTCCGACAATCAATTCCGTTCAATCGGGCCGCTCCAAAATAATAGATTGAACATTAATTAATTCATTGGGGGACATTGTCATTTTTTGTAGTAATACCTGTTAACAAAGGCAAAGGAGGAGACATTACCACTCCATGGCTTTTGTTTATGATAATTCTTGGGTTAAGATGCAACATAGGAAACATGGTTCTCATATTCGTATTCTTATTGTTAATTGAAAAAATAATAATAAATGTAATAATAATAAAAATCAATAAAACTTCAAACTTATAATAAAAATCACATTTTTTTTTTAAAGTTTTCCAATATATTAAACTTTTATACTACATGTTAAACCAGTTAATATTTTTTTTACCAAATAAAATTTCGATATCAACCTTAGTTCACTTGATAACTCTGTTCACTTGAGAGCTCACTTTATTCCAACCTTATATAAACATTGGTTGATTATTGTGGTAGTGAAAGATGCAATGAAGTTGCATTTTTATCACTAGGAAAACCAAGTATCAATGGTTGATATTTGTGAGGCAGAGAGATGAATTTGTAGTAAGGAGGACACGTTGAGGTTTGAGAAATAGCAAAGTTTGTTAAATATTGATTCAAAGGAATAAAGTGATAATGATTGTGGAAATAGTGGAGATCAAAGGGTGGTGAACCAAGAATGTAATCAAATTTTTCTTAAGGGCATAATTCCTAAGTTTCCTCCCTAAACCATGTTGAAGGCCCATAGACTCATACCTAGTATCAAAAATATTCTAATATCCCTACTAGAAGGTAAGTATAACCTTGAGAGGTCTTTTGTGGTGGTATGATATGTTGTTCATGCCAATGGGTGCCTTGAATCTTCATTTAGGGTCATATCCCCACATTTTCTCCAATCCATGTCAAATTCCTTGAAACCAATACCTACTTCTCAAAATATCCTAGTGGCCCCATTATTCCCATGTGGAAGATAAGGATACTCTTGGGAGGTGCTATGTTGTAGCTTGAGTTGTTAGTTTTATCCCTAGATACCCAAAAGCTTCCTTTGTGGTCTAATTAAATTTCAATTCAAAGAACTTTTATCACCATCTTTAAAATCTTAATAAAATAAAATGATTGTCTTTAATTAGTTTTTTTATAATAATTTTATAAAATGGATTTATTTATTTATTTGAAGTAACAATAACATAAAAAATGAATAATTGAATTAAGTTATTTACATAATAATAATTTCTAAATTTGTTAGGTACATGGTGCAAAGCCTCTTAATTAAATATTTAAAATTTGTTTGTTTCAATAATATAAAAGATAAAGAATTGAATTGGGTTATTTAGAAAATAGTTATTTGTGAATTTATTTTATTTATAGCTCAAACCTTCATATCTAAATCTTATTTGTATGTGCCAATGTGGAAAAGGACTTAGCACCACATTATTGTACTTGTCAATGTAGTATACACCATTTATCTTAAACATAGATGACGAGACATGTCATTTCCAATTAGATTAGCAAATGCTATTACCAATTTAACACCACATAATATAAGTGTTGCTAATATCACCACTTTAACACCAAACAATGGAAGTGGTGTTAATATCACCATATTGCACCATTTAATATTACAAGTGATAGCTTGTGGTGCTAAAAGATAGATTTTCTTATTGTAGGTGGTTGTAATGGTTAGGTACCTATGTATTTCAATGGATGGTTGTTCATTTATATGGGTGATGACATTTTGTTGATGTATACATGATTGAGGTATGAGATGTAAGTGTTGGGTCGGACCAAATATAGACTATACTAATCAAGAGGTTCTTCAATTTGTATTGGAGCAGTTAATACATCAAACTAGTGAAAGATGTTAATGAAGACTTAACTTTCAACAAGGATTGAGAGAAGTACGCATTAAGGGGGAGTGTTGGAATGAGTAACTCCTACGTGTCTTATAGCTTAATGTCTAATTCATAATCATACAAGAAGGTAGTGATTTGTTAATATATCGGTCATTGTAATGTAGATTTTGTCTCTAAGTGAGTACTTTGACTCTAAGTTTTAGGAGGTTATTCAATATCTAATTGGATGTAAGAGATTCTCTTCAACTAGTTTTCCTATTCTAACACGTGGTTGAGATATTCTCAAGCAACTATTTCATATCACTCAAGCATAGTTTTAGTTTAAATAAGCGACATATCTACTCTTTCATTTTTCTACAATCTTACATCTTTTTCATCAAAGAGAATGTTATTGCCACATTATGTTATAAAAAACCAAGCATCTTTATTTTTTTTATATATATAAATTCTCACTTTTCTACAACCTTACATCTTTCTCATCCAAGAGAATGTTATTGCCACATTATGCTATAAAAAAGCCAAGCATCTTTATTATTCTTTTTTATATACTCTAGGGGAACCTTATCAAACATGTATGCTTGGCCATGAGAAGTATAGTGTGTTTTCACATTCCTTTATATTATATTATTGAACTAGAAATCAAGACTAAGACCATATCGTCTTTTATTTGTACCAGAAAAGAGAAAGAGAGAATTCGTTCATGGAGGTTTTATTATCAATCTGCGAGTTTATGTGTAATTTGTATCAAATCAACTCGAATATTTATGAGGCATGTGTTATCACCACATTCTACTTTCCCTTCTTATTCCAAGTTGAGAACTTTAACGTAATTATATTTGAAATCATAATTATATTTGAAAATATCACATGTTCAATGTAACTCACTTCTTCATTTAATACATTTATTGTATTTCTTCTTGTAGTTTCTTATTTTATATTCTTAATTGTAAGGTTTTTCATTACACCAAAACTTACAGATGTTGATCAACATTTGAAACCAAGCACAAGGTCTTATTATCAAGAGTGGTGGTTAGTCCACATTTTTATATTCCCAGAGGTGCAGTAGTTATACCATATAGTTGTACCAATACTCCAACACTCACCCCCCTCGGCATAGCTCGGGGGAATTGAACATGAGACCTCAACTCTGATACCATGTAAGGTTTGTCATTACACCAAAACCTGCAGATGTTGATGAACATTTGAAACCAAACACAAAGTCCTATTATCGGAAGTGGCGGTTAGTCCACATTTTTATATTCCCAAAGGTGTGGCGGTTATACTATGCAATAATTGTACTGATACTCCAACATTAACTATAGTTTGTTTTAGTGCTTTGTCCATGTGTCCTTATCTTAATTTATCCGTGCATGTATTACAGATTATAGAAATGAAGAAATTAGTGGAGGAAGGGAAACTAAAATACATAGGACTTTCAGAGGCTTCTGCATCAACAATTCGAAAAGCTCATGCAATTCATCCTATAACAGCAGTTCAACTAGAGTGGTCTTTGTAGTCAAGGGATGTAGAGGAGGAAATTATTCCCACTTGCAGGTATAAGAGGCATTTGAATTAAGATTTTCCATGCCATTTCTTTTGTTTTATGAATTGCTAACTAACATGTCAAAATTCTAATTGTAGGGAACTTGGTATTGGAATTGTGCCATACAACCTTCTAGGGCGAGGTTTCTTTAATTCAGGAGGAAAGTTAGTTGAAAATTTAATGCACGATGATTATAGAAAGGTATTTTGGATCCGTTATTTGTATGTGCACATTTTAGTTTTATGAACATAAGTTTAGTTTTTTATTGGATTTGTTCATTGTCTTATTTACGTGGTACCTAAGATGAACAAAATTAATTTGGAATTAAATGATATTTATTTTTAATCGAAATTTGAAATTAATTTTAAGTGATAATTTTAGGAAAGGGAAAAAATTATTTAAATTTAAGTGTTTTTTTTAATTATTAATATGAAATTTAACAAATATATTTTAAAGATTTATTATTTTAAAATTGAAATTTATCATATTTAAAAAAAAATTATAAACTTGAAAGTTACATTCAAACTTGAAAAATATGTCCATAAGGACAACGACCAAAACGATGACGAAGTCAAAATTTTATCTTTCCATTAAACACCTTTACATCGATGTTTATTATCTAAAGTTTTTATCAATGACTATATCAATACAACTATTTTATTATTTATATACATTGAAGTTTTTTACTTTTCATGGTTACACAATTTTATAAGAGTATTGGTTTTTTTAAAACATAAATCTATAAAGTATTGGTTCTTTTGCAGACATTCCCGAGGTTCGAAGAAGAGAATCTTCAAAAGAATAAAGTGATATTTGAAAAGATATGTGATATAGCTTCTAGGAAGGGTTGCTCCCCAGGCCAACTTGCACTTGCTCCCCAGGTGAAGAACTTAGAAGAGAATATTGGTGCTCTATTTTTTAAGCTCACACTTGAAGATACGGAGGAAATAGAAAATGTATTATCAACTTGTGACATTTTTGGAGATCGATATGGCAATACCCACAAGGATTTTACATGGATGAACTCAGAAACACCTCCTCTCTCTTCATGGAAGAATGTCAAATAATGCCTTTTGTACACTTTTGTGAGAAAAATAAATCATTAAGATATAAGGAACACAATATTATTTTATTTCTTTATTTAAGATGTAAATGTTTTCATGTTTCAAAAGTGAAAACATGGTTAGTTGTCCATGAATAAGGCTATGCAACTATAACTGCAAAGTGATTCTTATTGTAAGGGGTTGACTTTATGGTGTGAGTATTTTGTAGAGTGATGCTTAATTTAAGTATATTTATCTTTTTATGTAACAAGCAAAATTAATAGCAAAAAAAATTGTTTATTCCTTACTATTTTATGTCGATGATAATTGATAAATATAAAATAAAGGAAAAAATAAAAGATCCATACTTATCTTAAAGTATAGAGACCTCAATTCTTAAAATGTTAATCATAAAATGGTTTAGATTATCTTTATAAAAATATATAAATTATAAGCATGTTATATACTTTGTAGAAAATTTTGACCTTTTTTAGAGTACTATCATATAGAATTTGGGCGAATCATTTTATGAAAAAAGAGAAATTAGCCTCTAAATTTCCCCTTAATATAATGTAATCTTATCTTTTTTTAATAAAAACATACATAAATTATGTATAGACCATCGTGGCTATTCCACTAGAACAGTTTATCACAATGGATCTTACAACTTAATTCATTATGTTAGCTGAATTCTACAAAATGATAAATAAACTAGAATTGAAAGGAAAATAACTAGAGCAAAATAACACATCCACACAAATAACACAAGATATACCCTAGGAAAACTCACTATGGGGAAAAACCCAACCAGAAATGAGGACTGTGTCTTGCTCATTTTGTCTCCAATATGCAATGCAAATAAAAAGAAAATGGTACTCACTATGGAGTTACCTTTGACACTATAACCTACACGGCTACTATAGGATCTCCTACTTCCTCGGTTATGTCCTAATATCCACTCCCTTATTGTTTCTTATCTATGGAATAATACAATAACATCATCATAATGGAACCCTGGGAAAACTCACTATGGGGAATATCCTAACTAGAAGTGAGAACTATGTCTTGCTCTTTTCATCTCTAATATGCAATGAAAATGCAAAGAAAAATGGTACTCACTATGGAGTTACCTTTGGCATTGTGATATGCATGGATACTATATGATCTGCTCATTCCTCTGTTATGCTCTAATATCAAATCCCTTATTGTTGCTTACCTATGGAACAATACAATAACGCCATCATAATGGAACCCCTTATCCTCCTAATGGTCTAGTATTTAACATAGCCCAAAATTCGTCTAGGGTTAGTTTTAGGGTTTGTACATGCCTCAACTCCTTATCTAGGTTAGGGCTTTAGACCCTCTAGAATGTTCTTGAAATTTTGCACGTGACTAGCCCCGCATGTGTGGGTAATGAGAACTAATGTGAGATACACTTGATACCATGGTGGTCAACTTACGGGAGGGATAACTTCCTCATATGGACTTTGATTGAGGTTATTCTTGTACCATTGGAAAGGTATCAAGATGTAAAATAGTATTGAGGGGGTGTGAAATATGCTTGCAAACTTTTGACCCCAAAAAACATCATTTAAGAATTCAAATGAACCTCAGAAGGTTCTGGACCCCAAATCTGCTAAGTATGACCTGCCCCTAAAATGAGCCCTTCAAGCTAATTCATCCAAACATTCCACCCAAACAGCACCAAAATAGATGAAAAAATATACATTGATCCATTTCGAAGCAATAAACATGTGAGGACAACAAAAAACCTTAAACATCTCTATTTTCCTAAGACTGGCCTAGAGAGCTTAATATTTCAACAATGACAAATGTTTCCTTATGGACAGATTCCTCATCAATGGTCTTTGAGTCAACGTTCATAATGGGCTTGGAATGACAACCAACCAACTTATCATGGTCTAGATCCATGGTAATATTCATCTTCCCAGTTGAAAACCTCGAACGTTGACCTGGTCCTCCAAGTTATCGAAATGATGATTCAACAAAGAGATATGGGCAGATACCTCTCATATAGCATCCAAGATGCCATCTAATTGTGAGTTGGTCCTATACAGAGTGGATTGGAGATCTCGAATGTTATCCTTCACATATCGTAGACCCTCAACCAATGTTGTCAACTCCACCATAACTAGTTCTGATGCCTTCATCCTTTCTTTGAACCCATCCTGTTCAAACACATGCCACACTAGAATGCCTTCATAGATCTATGAGAGATAAATAAAATGGAACTGGAAGGAAATAAACTTGAACACCACCAAACTAGAAGAAACCACCAATAGAGGGTCCCTAGAGAGACAAGTGGTACACCAAATACCAAGGAAACACCCTCTCCTTTCAGACCAAGGCTCAAGCTCCTACATAATTACAAATTCATCAGTGAAAGGATCAATAATCACCATAATATGTGAAAAGAGAACACACCATAATCAAGCATAAATTCAAGTGAATACTCCCATGTGCAATGTTAATATGGTTTTAATGTCGTTGATTTGAGATTTGAAATGCTAGTGGGTGGAATCCATGCAGAAGGAGGGGACAAATAAACTTTGTATCCAAGAAATTAATAAAACCATTAGGGGAGACATTGATTAGATTGGACCCCATTTTTAGCTAGTATGCCTTTTCCAAGGTTCGAGGCTTGATTGGAAAGTTCTTTGTTCCTTATAACATGTATACGTTTTGTTTCCTTTATGCCTTTCACAAGATTGATGATTCAATCATGAATCCTCCTAACTATTTGATCATCCAACTGAACACTTTTATGGGTTTGAGAGATAATGAGGAGAGAATCCCCAATGACCAAGATATTCTAAATTCCCAAGGAGATGGAAAATTCAAGACCCAAAAACAAAGTGTATCATTTCACTATGTTATTAGTGATTGTTCCCAAGCCCCAATGATAAGATATACGCTTGTTTCCTCCAAGATACAAGAGGATCCCACCCGCACCTATCACCCTGGGGTTTTTTTTTTAGGCTCCAAAGAAAATCACGTGGAATTTCTATTGATCCAACCACCTCTAAAATTCACTGGGTGACATGACAAGTTTCCAAATATAACTTGGGATGGGTTGCTTCGAACTAAGGTTGGAATAAAGTGAGCTCTCAAGTGAACTAAGCCTAAGGGCATCGATCGATTAAATATTAATGTGATCTTTTGAGTTTTGGTTGTACTTGCGATATCATGTTTTGAATATTTCTGCGATGGGTTTTTCTGCAGATGTTAATGAATGAAGATGTTCGATTGTGAATTCTGGTGTTATGCTATGATGCGATAATGGGTTATTTAAATGTTCTCTATTGGTTTATGTGAATACATGTTATTGGTTAATGCTAATGTGATTTGATGCGAATAGTTGATTAGTGAATGTTGTAATCTCTGGTTCATGCACCCTTATCCACCTCGGGTGAGACCTCACCTACTTTGCTGGTGTTTTTGGGAAGGGTAACTCTTTTCTGGGCCGGTGAATAAGGGGTTGTTGGTGTTGTTGACGACAGAGTGAACCCCTGTCGAAAGACCATGTGTCAACATATTCATCAAGGGGATCTGGGGATTCTTCGCATCATCATGATTATGTGGACACATCATCATTACTTTAGGGGCTTCTTTGCACTTCACATGGTCATGTGGACACATCATCATCACTTTAGGGGATTCTTCACACTTCTCATCATCATGGTCTTGTGAACACATCATCATTGCTTTGGGGGAATCTTCAATGGCTTTAGGGGCTTGGTCCATTTGTGTACCACTCAAAGTGATCATGTGGAGGAAACCACATGTTATCTCATCCTATGAGGGCCATGCTTAACATCTACGCCATAAAGAGACCAATTTAGAGTTATATACACTAATGTTAATGCTTCTTTAAATATCCTCAAGGATTCAAACAATATCCCTTTATTATTGACATATCATCATCATGATCATTGGCACATCATCATTACCATTTCCACATCATCATTACCATTTCCACATCATCATTATCATTGCCACATTGACATCAATGATAACATCTATAACAAATACAATATTAGATAGTTATCAATAATAAATAATAATAAAATAAACATTAATTAGGTTAACTAAGGGACATATCCCTTTAGTGAATAGTCACGGTATAAAGCCTATATATTCGGGCTACATTATCATTCTAACATCATCTCTGATATTATTGACATATATATTATTTTACTATCCAATCATGGATTTCTTGTACTATTCCTTGGGGTAATTCTTTTGAAACATATTCGAAACACAACAACATCTCTCAACAATCTTATAAGATCATGACGCAAATCTCTTAGCCCCGTTGACATCAATGACAACTTTACTCAACATGTTACTTGTTAGATATTATGCATGAATATTTGAGAATTAAGTCATTTATTGAATCATTATGGCATAATGTTTCTTCACATTCAGTGTTTGTTCTAAATTTTAATTCTCACCTGTTCATTTCCATTTATATGGGTAAATAAATCCCACAGTGAAAAAAATGTTCAATTCATAGTTAAAATGAATGCTTGATCTTGGGTTTGACAAAGAAAATCCATTAAATGGTAGGCAATTGTAGGGTTCAAATAATCATGTAGAGTATCACTTCCCAAGAAACAAGAATGTAGAAATCACTTGCAATTTGACTCTTCAAAATGACGTCTATAATGTCAACAAGTAATTTTCTTTTATCTCTATGAGGTCACATGAAACTCCATGGAGAATGCAATGATTTTCAAGGGTTCTAAGAAGAAATGTTGTGTAACGCTCGATCCAAGTGCTTTAGGAAAGTCTGATAAGGCTTCCTCTTGTTCTAGCTTCTTTGTTTTGAAAAAAAGATGCAAATGTGCCATTGGTTTCTCTTTCAACAATTTTGTTAGACGATTTTTGTCATTGTACTTTGAAGCTATTCAAATTGTGTCCCTTTGGTTGCAGTCAAAATGTCCCTACTTGATAGTTGGTTGCATATGGAATGTCCATACTCGAGAGTTGGTTGCAGATGAGAAAACATATTGTTTGGAAGTGGAAATGATAGAGGTAAGTGGGGTGATGGGGAGGGGAGTTTCACTTAAGTTTTGGATGAGCATTTGTTGGGGCAGCCCCTAAAACAATAAAACAATTGTTTTTACAAATATTATATGTCGGATTAAATTTTCTAATCAATCTTAATCCCACACATTTATGATTAAGGTCAACATTTTGTATTGCAAGGATGCTAACACATTCAATATGATATCTAAATTTATTGGATGTGACTAAGAATATCCTCTATTAGTGTATTATCACAAACAATATATGTAATGTCCCCAATTTGAAATTTTTCCCAATTTAGTCAATTTTCAAAACTTGGACTAGTAAAGCTCCAAACTGTCCCAAATGATCCCAAATGTTTTCAAATGGTGTATGGAGTGGATTGAGATGTATTTGGACACATTAAATCAGATATTATATGCTTGGGAACTTTCCAAATACTTCATCAACTTGCATTTACAATTAGAGAATGAAAGACAGAATTACTAGGAAAATTGATGTTGAAAACCCCAAGGGTAGATGGCTCCAAAAGACTCCTAAGGATTTAGAATTGGGACTGAGAGTGGTTGAAAGGTATTGAGACATAGAAATTAATATTATGAATCCTTGTAAAATCTCAAAATACTTCTGAAACATTCATTTAACTTCAAGAGAAAATAGGGAAATTTACTAGTAAATTCGAGGTTCAAACCCCCAAGGGTGGAGGTCACTAATGGCTTCCCAAGTGCAGTACGACCCTCCCAAACTTCAAAACAGACACATGGATTAGTTAAAGGACTTAAATGGGCACCCAAATGCATCATTAATCAGTTTCTAAAGGTTGCTGCAACTCCCATAAATTAGAGGTTTGTGGACATGTCTTCACATAGGGGGAAATGATAGCAAACTTCACCACTTGCTATGAAATTCAAGATTTGTGTTCCAAAGGATTATGTAATGTATATTAAAATTATTTAGGACATTAATGAATCTCCATACATCATAAAAATCACAGAGATGAACTGATACAAATCGAAATATAGCAACTTCAAGCTCTCATAACAAGATATAGAGAAAATGGCACCATTTATGCATTGTTTGGTATTTTTACATAGTTTCACTTCGTATTTAGACCTAAGGATCTTCTAAGAATCAAATAAAGATAAAATATATCATATTACAAATAAATGGTGTATATTGGACTCTCACCAAGAGGTCATCATCTCACCATGTGCGCCCTTCCTCCAAGAGCCAAAATATGCATAGAAATGTGAGATAGAGATGGGAACAAGTTGAAGAAGAAAGAATCATGAGCTTCACTATAGCTTGAACCTAAAACAAATAACTCCATTGTAGATGCAAATGAAAGGTTTGAATGGACTCTCCAATTTCCAATTAGGATGGGAATCCTTCACCCTCGAAATTGGTACTAAGGAAAGTAGAGTAAACACTCCACTAGCATGGACAAGCTAGAAGCTCTCAAAATTGCAAAGATGAAAATAAAAAATGATCAAAAGCTGCTTTCATTCTTTGTTATTTTATTTTATAAACTTACAAAGGACTCCTTAGCTCGAATTCCATCGAAGAGACTCATGCCAACTCAAGTTGGGAAGAGATTCCAATGTGTGCCACTTGTCCAACAATTCCTAGTCTCCAACTTCCCTCAATTCGAATGGGAAGCTTCTTGGCTTCCATAACTCCCTTGTGCACCGTCTTGGAGGATATTTTTAGCCCTGACATTTAAGATATGTCATATGTCAGCAATCAGGTCTGAACTTTGTCATAGGTGTCATAGAATCTTCATCATTGTTGTTATAGGAGTTAGGGAGTCTAGCTCCAAGTGTCACAATTCTTCCAAGATGCCTCTTCCTCTTCCATGGGAGTTATTCTTCCACTCCAATTCGACCTTATATGACTCATTCCATGAATAATACCTCTTAAACTCCCCAAAGGATGTTACATTTCATCTTGAACTTGAATTGGTGAGAGAATCATGCCAAGTGTAGTGGGGAATCTTGCCACATGTGGGTCCCACAACCTCTTATGTGCCCTCATGATCCAATGCCACATTATTTTATTTGTATTATTATTTAATTGACCCATTTAATGTGAATTTGTAAGTCTAAGGTCATTTTGGGTCTTGTAGCTCCTTTACTCCAACTTTTAATGCTTCCACCTCCAACCTAGGGAACTAGTAATTTTCCTCCATGATAGTTCATTTGGATAGGAATATTACAACTTTGAATTGGAAGTTTTCTCTTAATATGACCCACCTTGTCCATTTGGATCTAATTTTACATTATTACTAACTTGGACATCAATCCTGGAAATTATTTGACACTTAGCACCAATTTGACAAACTATCATGAGTATGGCCAAGTGGCTTAGGCCATTGTGACCCAATGCAAAATTTTGGGACATGACAAATCCTCCCCTCCCAATATTGCTTGTCCTCGAGCAATTTCAAACATGGATGTTGAATAACCTGCTTCCTTTCCAAAACTTTGCTTCCCAAACTTTGAGTAGTGGCACTCATGTACTACAGTTGTGTGTTTCCAAAAGCAAAGAGATATGGGTTTTATTTTTCATATTGATATCCCCTGTAACATCACCACTAAACACCAAAATATTAATTAAATCCATCAAAACAAAGATTTCACAATTACTCTTTACCTCTTTCACATTTTGGAAACCCTTTATGATACCACTATATAATTGTTTGAAGTTGCCACTGAGTTTTCCAACTTTGAGTCTTCAAGATCCCAGGAAAATTTTAGAGGGGAACCACCATGCTTGTTGCTACACTACTATGATTAAAATAACCTTATTAAGTGGGAACTCAATCTCCCATACTACTTGTTTCCCCCTAAAAAAATTGAAACCATTGAGACTAAAAATTATTCCAGGGTTCCATTGCTTGTATTGCACTCCAACAATTAGGAGTTCTCTCCAACCCATACCATCAGGAAAGAGAATTCTTGGATCCCATTTCCTTGTATGCATTCTTTCCAACATCATAAGTACCAAATATAGATCATCAAAGTACATAAAAAAATAATAAAAATGTACATCAAGTAGGTGCCTCATCAAAGAATCATGAAAGTGCTTGTACCTCCAAGTAAGTAGACCACCATTTACCAAGTGCATACAAGCATCAAGTGACCAATCAAATCTACTCCAATGACATAGGTGACGATCCCATGTCCTATAATGCTAGTCCAAAAGGATGTAATCTACATCAAAATAATCATCCATGTATTCTTTCATCCAAGAAGTGAATGAAGAATCTCCACTAAAATCTAAACCAAGTAGGGAGCAAAGAAAACAATGAGCCTTCAAGGGGCTCACAGAAGTACCATTTGTGCATCCATGAATATGTGTATCATCAAGAAATAACAAAGGATGTTGCTTCCAATAAAAATGTGCTCCTATCATATATCTCTTCACCCAAGTATTGGATGAAGTTCCTCCAATATCAATTGAACTAAGCAAGGAGCAAGGAAAATCATGAGTCTTCACGTGACTCAAGTGAACATCATAGGTGCATCCATGAAGATATGTATCATCATAAGGTAAAAATGGATGCTGCTGCAAATGTAAATAAGAAGGTGCTCTAATCATGTCATCATCTAAAGAAGAGATATGAGTTTCATACTCCTCATGTGGCACCATCAAAAAGAAACTTTTCACCCATACTTCATTAGGATGAATGCTGCAAAATATGGAAGTGTAAGATTTAAGAGAATGAACCAAATCACCCAAATGACCAGAATATGAAAAATTGTCATCATTTGTAGGCTCCATAAGGGTAGGATCATGCACATCCCTCAAAAGGGAAAAACTTTCCTCATAGGTTGGTTCCAATGTAGTGGAATCATATACTTCTTCAAAAATTGTGTAACCATTTCCAAGAGGAAACTCAAGTTCCTCTTCCACCATAACAAGTACTTAGTTCTTATCAATCTCATCTTCAAACACATCAAGCACCTTCAATTTACCATGTTTCTCATTATCCACCATGTCATGAGAATACTCCAAGCAAGATTAATCATCTTGCCCCTTAGTTGTCTTAGGATTAAGATATTGGGAGCCTCTGTTTGAAGAAAATCCAAAAATTCTCTTCAAGTAGGAAACACTTGCACCCAATGAAGCTTTGGATATTTCACTGCTCTTTTCACTCAAATAGATATGATTTGCTCTCTAAGATCTTTTGCAAGAATGGCATAAACCTTTCTTCACTAACTCCACATCTTCAATATTGGGCCTATTTTCAAACACCCAATCAGAAAAGTATTCAAAAGGAATGGCCTTTTGTGTACCTCCTGTTGGCCTCCTATTTTGACTGTTCAGCACAATATTTTCTAGTTTAAGTCTCATGAAACCAAGTAATCATCAGCTTTATTTAGTGTTGTTTTGTGCATGGTTATGCCTTTTGAAGAGCAACATTGCTAGGAGCTTTGGTAAGTGACTTTTTAATTGTTTATTTATTATTTTTCTTTGTTTTATGTATATAATGGAACCTTTAGTTTTCATTTAATAATGGGTCAATTAATGAGTCTTTATTTATTTTATGCAGGAGTCTTTTGGTTATTTGGCCCAACGCTTGTCCCGGCGCTCCAAAGAAGATCTATGTTGGATGAACCAGAGATTTGGGGGATTTTGTTGCTCAGGATAACATCTTGTTTGATTTCCAATCGCTTCCAGGATGCAGGTGCAGTTATCCAGTGCTGTTCTGAGGATGTCATTTGCTCAAAATGGCATTTCCGTCCTTGATCAGGACCCTGATTTCGGGCTCAATTTCTGAACAAACGGTTGGGAATTTTTCAAAACGGTTCGAAACCCACTTCACAAATGGCCCCATTTACCCCTAACTGCGGGCAGTTTTCAGAATTTCTGAACGGATGTGGAGAAATTCCTTCCGGAACAGACGTGATTTTGCCAGATTTGGTGTTGGCCGTTTTCTGGGCAGTGGCTCGAATTTCTGAATTTTGGGATGGATCTTGTCCATCTGTTCATGTATAAATAAAGCTTGAGAATAGAGATGGAGGGCATAGATTAGATATAAGAATGGAATATAGATAGAATTTCCAGTGCTTATATTGTTCTTCTTTTTCAATAAAGTAATGAGAGCTGTTCATTGATACGATTTCGTCATTAGAAGTCTGCTGTAAGTTATTCATTTTTCAGTATGTGTTGATTTAAAGACCAGTATGTTGAAAGAGAAGGCAGGGCCCCCTTCGATGGAAACAAAGCGGTATACATTGCATTTACAGTAGACTCCATCCTCAGATTGAACATCATCTTTCAGGAAAGATTTGATTTCAGTTTACATCTTCAGTTTTCTCATTGATTTAATAGTGCAAAAATAGCAGATTTGAATTCAGAAAGTTTCATTCAATTACAACAGAGGGTTTAGCATTTCAAGATCCAAGTTTAATGTTATCTTTCCAGCCATTGATTTCATCTTTCAATTTTCAGTTTTCACGTTCAGTTGTCTCCTCGATTTCATAGAATAGAAGTAATATTCATGAATGTTTTTGGATTAAACAGAAGGTTTCATTGGATTGCAATAAAAGGTTTTCATCTCATTATAGAATAGAAGGTTGCTGAGTTGTGTGGAGTAATAAGTAGCAGAAACTTAAGTGTTTTCAGTCATCAGTGTTAAGTAGATCTTTTTACATGCATATGATCAATTTAATTGGTGTAGAACAGAGTAGATTACAGTAGCTTCTTTTCAGCAAATTCTTTTCATATTCAGAAAGTATTTTCGCATTCTTTTAACTCCCTCTTCAACCCTGCATTTCTTGTGCTGGTTCCTCTAAGTCTACCTTCCCGGGTTGACAATTAGATGTTGATTAATATGTTATATATTTAGCTCAACATTTTGGCGCCGTTGCCGGGGAGGTACTAAAAAGGATTGGAGAGTGGATGTAGGTGTGCTTTCATTTTTAGCCAGATCAGATTTGATTTCATTAGTGTGCAAGTGGTTTCTTTCAGCAGTGTTAGATTACATTCAGTAGTAGAGAAGTTTTTATTTCAGTAGATTTTATTCAACAGCAGCGGAGTCTTCATTTCAGCAGTGTTAGATTTGATTTAGCAGTTGAGGGTGTGCATTTGATTCAGTAGAGGCAATTTTCCTTTCAGCAAGAGTGCATTTCATTTTATTTCAAGCTAGTGTGGGTTTTAGAATTATTATCAGTTGGTGTGACTTTCAAAGTTTTTAGCAAACCCCCTATAACAAAAGAAAAAAATCATAAAAATCAGCTAATGGATCCAAGATTGAATGAACGAAAGAAGAGATTGTTGCAGGAGCTTTCATGCATCTTGCGGGAACTTGAAGAGATCTCTGCAGCTCAAGAGATGGAGGAGGAATCAGTTGATTCAGTGGTTCTGTGTGAACACCTTTGCCAACCTGCAGAGAACAATGAACAGTTAGACAATCCAGCTGAGAAAGAACATGGTATGCATAATCATATTGACCATTGGTTTCAATCTATTTTACAGCCTTCAGATAATCTTCTTCTTCAGCCATTCTTGGACATCAAGCAACCGGTGTTGCTTGCTCAGCATGCCTTGGTAATTATGCATCTATATATTCTATCAAAAGGCATGAATTTATTGATGATTCTGCTAAGACGGTGGCTACATTGGTTATTTGCCTATACTTAAAGAAATGTTTCATTTCTTTAAGTAGGTAGGTAGGGTAGTGAATAAAAGATAACACCTTTAGATAGTTTATGTTTTCTGCAAATAAAAAGAGCATCAACTCGAATAAGAAATGATTGAAGATTTTCTATCTAAGTGATGAATGGATGAGTTGCTAGACTATGCTCAGAGTACAGGGGCTCTTCTCAGCAGTTCCTATTAATCAAGATGGACAGTTTTCGGGACTGTTAACATTCTATTACCATGTCAGCGTTATAGAGGTGAATTCGTTTGCATGAGGACATGCAAAAGGCTCGGCATGGGGGAAGGATGCAGATATTCTTGTCAGTAAGGCTCAGGATGTTTTGAAAGCATAAGGGAAGTCTTTCCGTCACTACCCCTATTTCAGCCTTTGATTATTTTTGCAAATCATTTTTAAGGACTGTGTTAATTTGGATTAAATTTCTGGGTTTCATTGGCTGATTGGAATGCCTGTATCAAGTAAATAGATGTGTGCTGTTAGGTTTTTCAGACTTGTCCTCTTTATTCAGATGAGTACTTTTCCACCTGGCATTGTCCCCATCAGTGATTTAAGCTTCCAAAAGTGGTTTTTACTTATGAACTTATGGGTTACTAGGACCATTTGACTTGGTTTCACACTAGATGGAATGAGGAAATTGTTTTTAATAATGACAGCTATGGCATTGGGTTATTCTTCTGTCAGGAACCATTTTGGAAAAAGGTCTCCAGGACTGAGCAGTCTGTTGGTTATTATCTATTGGCTTCTATAATATCAAATACATATACTCATATATACATTTTTGTGCAGCCACTTTATGACTTTCACTTTATACAGTTGCAAAGGTTAGTTGTTCATTTGGGCAAATCTTTACAGGCATGTACAAAGAACACTCTTCCAATTTTGATACCATCCCACTCCTAGATGGTTTTCAGAGCTGCTCCCCCACTCATCTATGCTTGAGCAAATCATAAACTTTATCTTTAAGATGAACTTGGGATAAGGGCCTCTGATAGAAAACGGGTGTAAGAGGTTAACCCGCCGGGATACTGAACAGGTCCGCTGGCAGCGGGTACCGACCTGTGGTATAAACAGGCAAACCCATTAGGGTGCTGAACAGGCCTGTTGGCAATGGGGCATCTGCCTGGGGAAGAAACTTCTTGGATGTTACAGTTACCCCACCGGAGTACTGAACGGGCTCGCTGGCAGTGGGTTCTGACTCTAATATCTCCTTTAAAAGCCTCATCTATACTTCTCTGTATGAACAATGTACCTATGTAAAGGTAAAAGAGAGGTCATAAGGGTGGTTAAATAAAATTTAAATAAACTGTTTTAAAAAATCAGTTGATAGCCAGTTGATAATCATCTCCAGCTGCTCTGAATTTTGGTTACCTGATCCTTGCGAAAAAAGTTTATGCCTGATATTTTTTTTTTTTTTTTGAGCCCATGAACATAGCTGTGAATTTCAGTACTGGTTTTTCTTTTCACTACTCAACCTGTCCTGTGTGAAGCTGAGTCAAGTGGGCCAGTACCCCATTGGCTTCTTGTAGTACTCCTTTTGTCTTGTGTTGTAAGGCACATGTCTGGGTGGAAAAAGTTCTATATGAATGACGATAATTAAGTCTGTGTTCATGATTGAGGTGTGGAATATAGGAGTAAGGTTGATTGTTTGTGAATTGTAGTTACTTTTGTTTTTTTTGTATTGTTAATAAAAATTGGTTTCATAACTCAGCTCAGTTTCCTGTGTGATCAGGTGAAGCAGCAACCTTGAACTGAGGTGAAGACCTTTCATACTGCTGCACAATTGAGCCTGAATTTAGATGAAGTTCAGGAGCAGAGGTTGATGCAATTAATGGGCTTGATGAAATTAAACAAGATGCTGTCCATGAACTGATTTAATACAGAATTAGAGGACTAGATGCCATGACAAATTGTTGAAGAAGAAATTTTTTGAAGAAGGTGATAGGCTCTATTGTTTGACTCACGATTCAAACACTTTAAAGCTGAGGACACAACCACTGAATAATGGTAACTGTGCAAGGAGCCTGCTGATAAAACAAAATTTTCAGGCTGTTATTTAATTTTCCAAGCAGTTATTTGATTTTTTTTTAGGTAGATTTAATTGTCTTTTCAACTCACGAAAGTTGGAAAGACAGTTATTTGTCCTTATTGATAATATTACTGCTATGCTAGTGATTATCACTCCTTCAACATATGCTGGTAATTATTGTTTGTCCGTATCAGCCTGGAAGTACCTCTGTATTTTAAATTGCTGAAGTGCCGGATTGAGTGCCGGATGGGGTGTCGGAATAAAAATTGAAAAATTGGCATGTTCAATGGTCAGGGTAATGAACGTAATGAACGTTGCATGATTGGGTAAGTCCTAATTGTTATATATTAAGGATTATTATTATTACCAATTGCTTTTTCCTTTAATACAAGGATCGTTGGGGTTTATTTAGTTGAGATTCCACCATTTCTTCATAAATTATTTTATGGTATTTGATAATATTTTATTTCCATATTATTAATTTGACATTTTTAATAAAACTTATGCCATTGATATATTTCAATTTGGGTTCGTAACTCGCCATGCGGTGAAGGTGAATTAAACGTGTGATAAAATGGGCATAATTCATTGCAACGTTGGCAGCATGTACTACAACATGTGCCAGCGAGAGAAAGATTGATGCAGTTCTCCCTTGTCTTCGAATTGACTGTCTGATCTCTGTTAGTTTGTTGTCATTTCTTTTCCTGTTTTTCACGATGCTTATTCTAGCTGAGTTAAAGAAAAAGGATTGGGTATGGGAGCAATTTGTATATGAGCTGTCCAATTCTCATCTTAAATCATCCCTGGGGAATGAACCATGTGAGCCTTGTATTCCTGATTTAGTGGATAAAGCCTCGTTTGTAAATATTTTTGAACATCAAGTTAGCGATCCTCAGGAACCAGCTGTTAAGAGTTGTAAGAAGGTTGGCCCATCCCATACTAAGAAGTCTCCAGTATCTAAGGGGCAGCGTGTCAGCTCTCAGTCTGGGGGAGAAAAGGGTCGTGAAAATTTGTTTGCTTCACCCAATTGAAGTTTTGCCCGCAGCATGACTGTTAAAGAAAAAAAAAGGAATCCAAAGGTAAGAGCCTGTCTATGTTGAATTGTCCTCATCCACTTCTTCTTCTGCCCATGATAACTCTGATTCTCATAGCTCTCATCATCATTCTTCAATGCATAGTCCTGTCAGTGAACTTTTGCTGGCAGCATCACCTTCAAAATCTAGTTTAAAATCTGCTAAAGCATCACCTTCCAAGTCAGGTCTAAAGTTTGCTAAATCTCATAGATCTGATACTTCAGCTCAAGGAATTGATTACTTCAGGCAGAGAAATTTTAAGTTGACAAAGAAATTACAGGAGTATGTTAGGCATTTCAGCCTCAGTTTCTAGAGTTTGAGCCAAGGCTTGATCATCTATTATGAGTTTCAAATTTTGTTTGTCTGAAACTTTCTTGCATAGGGTCATGCAAGATCTTCAGTCTGGGGGAGATGTTGGCCTCCTATTTTGACTGTTCAGCACAATATTTTCTAGTTTAAGTCTCATGAAACCAAGTAATCATCAGCTTTATTTAGTGTTGTTTTGTGCATGGTTATGCCTTTTGAAGAGCAACATTGCTAGGAGCTTTGGTAAGTGACTTTTTAATTGTTTATTTATTATTTTTCTTTGTTTTATGTATATAATGGAACCTTTAGTTTTTCATTTAATAATGGGTCAATTAATGAGTCTTTATTTATTTTATGCAGGAGTCTTTTGGTTATTTGGCCCAACGCTTGTCCCGGCGCTCCAAAGAAGATCTATGTTGGCTGAACCAGAGATTTGGGGGATTTTGTTGCTCAGGATAACATCTTGTTTGATTTCCAATCGCTTCCAGGATGCAGGTGCAGTTATCCAGTGCTGTTCTGAGGATGTCATTTGCTCAAAATGGCATTTCCGTCCTTGATCAGGACCCTGATTTCGGGCTCAATTTCTGAACAAACGGTTGGGAATTTTTCAAAACGGTTCGAAACCCACTTCACAAATGGCCCCATTTACCCCTAACCGCGGGCAGTTTTCAGAATTTCTGAACGGATGTGGAGAAATTCCTTCCGGAACAGACGTGATTTTGCCAGATTTGGTGTTGGCCGTTTTCTGGGCAGTGGCTCGAATTTCTGAATTTTGGGATGGATCTTGTCCATCTGTTCATGTATAAATAAAGCTTGAGAATAGAGATGGAGGGCATAGATTAGATATAAGAATGGAATATAGATAGAATTTCCAGTGCTTATATTGTTCTTCTTTTTCAATAAAGTAATGAGAGTTGTTCATTGATACGATTTCGTCATTAGAAGTCTGCTGTAAGTTATTCATTTTTCAGTATGTGTTGATTTAAAGACCAGTATGTTGAAAGAGAAGGCAGGGCCCCCTTCGATGGAAACAAAGCGGTATACATTGCATTTACAGTAGACTCCATCCTCAGATTGAACATCATCTTTCAGGAAAGATTTGATTTCAGTTTACATCTTCAGTTTTCTCATTGATTTAATAGTGCAAAAATAGCAGATTTGAATTCAGAAAGTTTCATTCAATTACAACAGAGGGTTTAGCATTTCAAGATCCAAGTTTAATGTTATCTTTCCAGCCATTGATTTCATCTTTCAATTTTCAGTTTTCACGTTCAGTTGTCTCCTCGATTTCATAGAATAGAAGTAATATTCATGAATGTTTTTGGATTAAACAGAAGGTTTCATTGGATTGCAATAAAAGGTTTTCATCTCATTATAGAATAGAAGGTTGCTGAGTTGTGTGGAGTAATAAGTAGCAGAAACTTAAGTGTTTTCAGTCATCAGTGTTAAGTAGATCTTTTTACATGCATATGATCAATTTAATTGGTGTAGAACAGAGTAGATTACAGTAGCTTCTTTTCAGCAAATTCTTTTCATATTCAGAAAGTATTTTCGCATTCTTTTAACTCCCTCTTCAACCCTGCATTTCTTGTGCTGGTTCCTCTAAGTCTACCTTCCCGGGTTGACAATTAGATGTTGATTAATATGTTATATATTTAGCTCAACACCTCCATTATACATATCAAGATATTCCTGATCTTGTTGGGGCAAGGTTTTACATGTTGCTCTCAATCTTTGTAGTTCATTCATGGAATTGTACTCATAGGAGTCATCATAATAGTAAGACATGGCTGAAATTTATTCTTCAATGGATGAAACTAATGCACATGTGCAAGGACCATGCTCCCATACCACTGTAATGTCCCCAATTTGAAATTTTTCCCAATTTAGTCAATTTTTGAAACTTGGACTATTAAAGCCCCAGACTCTCCCAAATGATCCCAAATATTTTCGAATGGTGTATGGAGTGGATTGATATGTATTTAGACACATTAAATCAGATATTATATTCTTGTACACATTCCAAATACTTCAGCAACTTTCATTTACAATTAGAGAATGAAAGGAAGAATTACTAGGAAAATCGATGTTGAAACCCCCAAGGGTAGATGGCTCCAAAAGACTCCTAAGGATTTAGAATTGGGATTGAGAGTGTTTGAAAGGTATTGAGACATAAAAATGAAGCTTATGTATCCTTGGAAACTCTCAAAATACGTATGCAACATTCATTTAACTTCAGGAGAAAATAAGGAAATTTACTAGTAAATTCGAGGTTCAAACCCCCAAGGGTAGAGGTCACTAATGGCTTCCCAAATGCAGTACGAACCTCACAAATTTCAGAAAATAGACATGGATTAGTTAAATTAATTAAATGGTAACCCAAATTCATCATTAATCAGTTTCTAAAGGTTGTTTCAACTCCCATAAATCAAAGGTTTGTGGACATGTCTTCACATAGGGGGAAATGATAGGAAACTTCACCACTTGCTATGAAATTCAAAATTTGTGTTCCAAAGGATTATGTAATGTATATTAAAATTCTTTAGGACATTAATGAATATCCATACATCATAAAAATCATAGAGATGAACTGATACAAATCAAAATATAGCAACTTCAAGCTCTCATAACAAGATATAGAGAAAATGGCACCATTTATGCATTGTTTGGTATTTTTACATAGTTTCACTTGGTATTTCGACCTAAAGATATTATGAGAATAAAATAAATATAAAATATATCAGATTACAAATAAATGGTGTATCTTGGACTCTCACCAAGAGGTCATCATCTCACCATGTGCGCCCTTCTTCCAAGAGCCAAAATATGCAGAGAAATGTGAGATAGAGATGGGAACAAGTTGAAGAAGAAAGATTCACCAGCTTCCCTGTATATTCAAACTGAAACAAATAACTCGATTTTATATCCAAATGAAAGGTCTGAATGGCCTCTCCAATTTCCAATTAGGATGGGAATCTTTCACTTTTGAAATTGGTACTAAGGCAAGTAGAGTAAACACTCCACTAGCATGGACAAGCTAGAAGCTCTCCAAATTGCAAAGATGCAAATAAAAAATTATCAAAAGATGATTTCATTATTTGTTCTTGTATTTTATAAAATTCCAAAGGCCTCCTTAGCTCGAATTCCATCCAAGAGAATCATGCCAACTCAAGTTGGGAAGAGATTACAATGTGTGCCACTTGTCCAACAAATCCTAGTCTCCATCTTCCCTCAATTCGAATGGGGAAGCTTCTTGGCTTCCATAAATAAGTTGTGCACCCTATTGGAAGATATTTTTAGCCCTGACATATCATATATTTCATATGTCAACAATCAAGTCTGAACTTTGTCATAGGTGTCATAGAATCTTCATCATTGTTGTCATAGGAGTTAGGGAATCTAGCTCCAAGTGTCACAATTATTCTAATATGCCTCTTCCTCTTCCATGTGAGTTATTATTCCACTCCAATTCTACCTTACATGACTTATTCCATCAATAATACCTCTTAAAATCCCCCAAGTATGTTACCTTTCATCTTGAACTCGAATTGGTGAGAGAATCATGCCAAGTGTAGTGGGGAATCTTGTCACATGTGGGTCCCACAACCTCTATGTGCACTCATGATCCAATGCCACCTTATTTTATTTGTATTATTATTTAATTGAACCATTTAATGTTAATTTGTAAGTCTAAGGTCATTTTGGGTCTTGTATCTCCTTTACTCCAACTTTTAATGCTTCCACCCCCAAACCCAGGGAACTAATAATTTTCCTCCATGATAGTTCATTTGGATAGGAATATTACAACTTTGAATTGGGATTTTTCTCTTAATATGACCCACCGTGTCCATTTGGATCTAATTTTACATTATTACTAACTTGGACATCGCAGTTATTTGACACTTAGCACCCATTTGAAAAACTATCATGAGTGTGGCCAAGTGGCTTAGGCCATTGTGACCCAATGCAAAATTTTGGGACTTGACAATATATGTAATTAAAAGAGAGTTTAACTTGAGATCTTCCCTCCGATTCCAAGATAAGGATTCCTATTGACATAATAAATACATACATTCTTTGAAATTTATGTACAATATTGCCAGTGCTTATGATCATTAGCAATATATTATACAGAGGTATCTACACTGCACCAATTGCAATGAGTGCTAAGAATTTTTTCTATAGGACTCAATATTGCCATAAGTCTAGTAATATTCACAAAATACATAGACTCATTCAAATGTTTGGTGTCCAAACACATTTTTGAGAAGGTAGGTGAATGGGAGCAACTATTGCTTTGAACTGCCATTATTGTTGTTTCCTCCACCATTTCTTATTGGTTATTTTAATAAGAAGAAAAATGAACCCAAGCAAACAAAATATGGGCATAACCATATCTAGTGATATAACTAGTGTTAGGGCTAGTTCCATCCTATTTAGTATTATGCAAATCCCATGGAAGACACATTAGTTGAAGCTTCTCTAGTCTCAGTAATAGATCCTAACATTTACCTTACTTACAATAGTAAATGGCGAGGTTTGAAACCATCCATCTTGCAATATCACACCCCCAAGTGTTTTGTGTTAGGTATTCATGGTCCCTATTTAATAAATGCTAATAGGCATTCTTATTTTGAAAATGGATGGAGCATTCCAGGTTTGATGGATATGCCCAATCGTCTTGTAGCCTTTAATTCCCACTATCCAACAATGGACTTGTCTGAATTTCAAATAAATTTTTAATGGACCATCCATTTTCCATGCGTCAAATTACATATTTGAATACGATTTTTTCTAAATGTAATATCAAATAAATTGTGAACTCAGTATTGATTATATTACAATCAACATCATTGTTCTGGTTACAACAATATTGTAATGTTTATGCAAGCCTCAACAATAAAACCCCATTCTCATTCAATTAAGAATCTTGCGCTTGCAATTAATTAATTTGCTTGGTTAATACCATAAGATAAGTAGTAGATCAACGTGTTTTTTTATTTTTCATATATGTTCCACAATGAATAAAACTAGCAGATCCACATTAGTGGTAGATGGAGAATGTCGATAGGTTTCACCACCCCCATCCATCCAATTCTTTGTGGTACTTACTAATGGGATGTGGTAGTTTAAAAATTATAATGTCAATAGGAGTTATTATTTTGGAGGATAGAGGGTGTCAAATTGAAAGGTGGGGATACACCTGTAACGTCCCCTCCCGCGGACCCAATTTGAGGAAGGGAACATGATGCTAATCTCTGGGGCTTTCACATAAACTCATCCCAATTCATTAGACCCACAGCAATAAAATAAATGTGTGCAGATGCAAATTAGGAAAATATGCACAGTGGAATAAAAATATCATCCACACACATTTCATATGCATTCAGCATCTTAAAAACAACCATCAAATTAGACATTGCAGAAGTAAAACACATAGACAGAGAAACACTTATCCTTATGGTGAAATGGTCCCAAACAACTAGCTATGTCCCTGCAACATTCCACCCAACCATAGGCCAGTTGTGTTCATCAATTCTCTCAACACAACTACCACCTCCGAGCTGGGCATGATTCTTACAAGGAAAAGGGGATATTCAAGCTCGTACGTAGCCAAAACACAATGCATCTAAGCCAAGCCAGTCCACAATTGGGTTTATCAGGCTAAATCTGAACCCTCTTCATTTATGGGTGCTTGCACTCAAGATCAAGCCAAAGCAATGGATACCCATCTCAACCCCAACATTCTCTTACACACAACAATTCAAACTGGGCATGGATACACATTTCCAACAATGGATTTTACAAACAAGATGGCCATGGACTTTCCCAAATCGTGGGCACACCAAAAACGAACTGTGGAAAGGGAAATCATCCACAGGGACCAACCCGATTTTCCATGGGTATTTCGGGCAACTAAATGGCCAAAACGGCCCCAATGAAACCCCAAATCAAACTCCCATATTCCCAGCCACTCTGCAACACAAAAAATGCATTATTTTTAGCTAGAAAAATTAGGAAAATCCATAAAAATGTGGAGAGAAAACGCCCAGGCAGCTCCCCACTCGTGAGAGAGCAAAACTGGTCCATGGGTTATGGCTTAAGGAGCAATTCATGGCTCTTTTCTTGCCCAATAAGCAAAACATAATTTTCCATGAAGGGTGGTTTTCCCATACTCGAATGTGGACAGCCATACCTCTCCATTCCCAAGGCATTAACTACCTCAACCAACTCTTGGGAGAAATGAATGATTGGGTACAAAAGTCAACATGGGTAGTTGAGGGTTTTATGGGTTCTCTCATTGACACTTGGCTTGACTTGATTGGTTCAAGGGTTTGAATTTTTCCCTCCCAATTCCTTGTAAAATCATGCCCCCATCTCTTGTTGCATTGCATAGCTAGTTGTGGGTATTTTATTAAAATGCCAATGTGCCTGGATAGCATGCAAACCATGTGCATCAATAAATCGATGGCGGGGCCTTGGCCTTGAGATCCTCACCATGATTTTATAACAATATTACATCGTTTACATTTTAATATAATGGGGTCAAAATGGGGACATTACATTTCCCTCCCCCTTGGAATAACACCGTCCTCGGTGTTCAAACACTTAGGAATAAATACCCGCTTTAGTCATGCCTTAAAATTCACAAAAGTTGGCAAGTCTGTCCTGCGTTTCATCTCTTTACTTTGAACTTTCAGGAACAAGTCCTTTGGCGTCCACAAGCTGCTCTTGTTGGCTTTGATCTTCCAGCTCTGCAGGTGGGAATTTCTCCACAGCAATCCCTTCCTTTTATTTACCTTCCAGCTGAACTACAAGTCTGGAATTTCATGGATGCCATCTTCCTTGTTGTCCTGGCAATTTGCTCACTAGCAGCACTTGGGTGACAATAGCTGCAATCAATGGCTTTCAATTATCACCTGTTGAAATTCATCATGGCAATTCCTGTTAGGACAAGCACAACACAATATTAAAATTAGTCAATTATAAGCTCAATTGACATGGAACGTCCATGCTTTACTCATGAGACTTCCACACTTTTTGTGCTTTCCCAACATACACATGAACTCATTCATGTTCATCCTTTCACAGGGAGTTAATAATTTCAGCATTCACAATTCATTTCAAGCAATGAAACACAATCTGTTTTCATCTATGACATGCACTCAACAATCCTCTGTTTCTGAAATGCATTAATCAAAAGGAAAGAGAAGAGTAGGATTTTACCCCTCTTAGTCTTGTTCCAATATGGAGCCACACCATGACTTGTGGTTCTATGCTCCTTAGCCTAACCAGTTACTCTCTGGATTTACCAAGCATTTATAGTTCTTCCAGGGTCCTTGCTTCCTAAAATGACCAAGGTTTCCAACAAAGAAACAACAGTGTATCAGCTTAGCTGTTAGAAAAATTATACTTGAAATCTTCATTATTCCAAGCAAGAAATAAATGAAATTGAATAATTATCTGTATTGTGCATTTCCTTGCTACTCCATAGGTTTCCTTCTATGCTTTACAAGCCTTGGATCACCCGTGGGGTGGATGCTTGGCCAACACACATGCTGTTCTCCACAACATCATCTGAATAGGCAATTCCAAGCTAGTACATCAACTGGGTTTATCAGGCATCCCGAAAAGAATCAGTATGCTAAGCCAGTACATCGACTGGGATTATCAAGCATTTCAAAAATCAGTATACTAAGCTAGTACGCCAACTGGGTTTATCAAGCATACAACGACCATTTCCAAGCCAGTTCTCCGACTGGGTTTGTCAGGAAATAACACCCTTCACCAATACCTCCACAACATGCAAATAGCCAATGCCAAGCCAGTACACCGACTGGGTTTATCAGGCATACAACAACCATTCACCACAACATCTAAATAACCAATGCTAAGCCAGTACACCGACTGGGTTTATCATGCATACAACAACCATTGTTGAAGCAAGTACACCAACTGGGTTTATCGGGCAATAAGGAAAACATAATATGATTACGTGGCTCCTTCTCCTATGCAACCCAGTGGTTCCCTCCAGGAACTCCATAGGTGACTCACTTGACTCCAGGCTAGCATGGCCCCACAATACCCACTCACACTACACAAGGATGAAACCATTTTCTGCAACACATCTCCTCGGGTCTATCCATCTCTTCTAGTGTCCTTTAGTGTGAGCGTAGAAAGGTTACCGCTGCCCATACGGTCCTCTTGAGCATCCTTTCTTAACTTTGCCTCTTAATGCGCAACACTAGATTGCATCTGTGTAAGCTGATAGCACAAGAAGGATAAGCAGGCTCATCATTATTGCTTCTCTAAAATTGTAACCATATTTCATAACATTCACTATCAAGTATTGAAACACTAGGAATGCATCCATTCCCTTAGGGTGTAGTCAATATTGACACCCCTAACATAACCGAGCACCTGAAAGGTATGCATCCCTTTCCAATGTGAGTCATGTCGGCCTTAGTCACACTCAAGCAGCCTGGAGTAATAATGAACAATAAAACATGCTCTACATATTAAATCTAATAACCAGACATGTATATCCTCAGTTAGGGTTACAGAATACTCATATGTTTCACAGATGCATCTTTTCTTCATTTGCGAAGAATGGGGGATCCCTTCTCTAAGTCAACAGTCCTTCGGTTTTCCACCCCAATCTTTTCACATTCCATAACCCACACATTACTTCTTGGCATAATTTTACCATCTCACTCACATGCTTTACCAACATGCAGTTCGGTTGAGACATTATCAACATTTACAATGGCGTTTCACCCGAAACCCATTTCCAAATCATGGGATCCTTCCCATCTAGTTTGGCTTCTGCAGGCCATCACACATGGTCTTCCTGCAATGTGTCATCCTGGCACACTTATCAAATAGACAAACAGTCAGCAACATTTAGCAATAAGCTTCAAATATGATTGTTCCATAACCAATCAATGTCATTAATAATTAAATTCAATATGAATTTGCAATTCTGTTTACTACAGAAATTGATTTGCTTAGCAATGAGGCTATCCTCATATTTTTTGGCTCTCGTAAGTGGTATCACTTTGTCCATTATGGTTTCAACCTTGCTACCATACATGAACATCCACCTACAACATGTCCTCCTGACATAATTTTTATATAAGCCAAACAGTCATTAGCAATTATTAGCAAAATTTCAAATCTGAAATTCACAAATTTGTTTCATGCATTAGTTAAATTCCACAACCATGAGAACCTTCTCATAAAATTTGGCTTTTATACATGGTAGATCCCAGTCTTTACTATGGACTTATCCTTATTGCCATACGCAAGACTTTTCTACCTGAAAACTGAAACTTCAATAAGCCAACACATTGTGAGTATCTATGCATATAATCCTTTCATTACTGCAACAATAACTGAAGTGATCTCAGAATTATAACACTCAATAATTCAAACACCTTCAGTATATATATATATATATATATATATATATATATATATATATATATGTGCGCGTGTGTATATATATATATATGTATATATATATACATATATATACATACATATAAATGTATATGTATATATGTATATACATATATATACATATGTATATACATATATACATATACATATATATGTATGTATACATGTATATACATGTATACATACATATATATGTATATGTATATATGTATACATCTATACATATATACATATATATGTATGTATACATATGTATATACATATACATATACATATATACATGTATATGTATATGTATGTATACATATGTATACATACATATATGTATATGTATATATGTACATATATACATATACATATATGTATGTATACATAATGTATACATACATATACATATACATGTATATATGTATATGTATATGTATGTATACATACATATACATATACATATATATGTATGTATACATGTATATACATGTATACATATATATATATGTATATATATATACATATATATGCATCATTATCATAATAAAATTACAAGACATGGGTACACTGTTCATGCAATATAAATAAACTGTAAATACTCATTACTTCACATCCATATTCCTTTTATGCAACTCTGTCCTTCCAACAGAGCACTTTGGTAGCCCATCAACATGTCTACCTTCTTCATGCAATCATTCTTCGGCATTCCCAGCAGCTCGTGAAATAGTCTCAGGATTAACAATAGTTTCACCATTTCATCAATTATCTAATTGCATTGAAACATATTATATCACAACTATGCATTCACACAATGCATCTCAACATGTGCACCCACACATATACATGCACATTCACAACATTTACAGAATATTTTAATGCACATCTCTTCAATGCAACCTTGCATTATGTCACGAATACTATGCATTCAAACATACTATGGCCTAACCATGATTACCACACACAGCATTCACTACCAAGGCAGGTCCATACCCTCACTTGCTTTGGTTGTTAAACTCACAATCAATATACACAAATGGCATGATATATTCCATATGAATGCATTGAGCTGTCTAAGCAATTAGAGGGTGTAAGGCTCCTTGCCTTCACTTACCCACACCTCACCATACTTGGTAGGTTGGCATTCACATTCAGGCACTCAATACCACATGCAAACCAAATCAACATAGTTTAAACATAGTTGAAGGGATCTTACCAAATCCTCTTTCATACATTCATGCAATTAAGCACAAATAACCATTACCTGCATGGTTGTTATTAACATCACTTGATGTTACCTGATCAGTTGGCCTCTTACCAAGGCTACACAGTTTTTTTTCCAACCTCATGATCATAGATTTGTTGCACCATCCTTTCCTCATAAGGTTGTTGGTCATATGCAACAACATCATCCACATGTTTAGCCATGCTTCGGTTTTCTTTGGTCCTACAACCAATGCGAACATAACTAATTATTAGCAACCACAATCATTATCTTAAGTGGCTCTTTGCATGTGTAAAACCTCACCAGGATTTTACCAATATGAGATATCATATACATGCACAAACATTTTCACAGGCACTGTGCAATGTTTATTAATATGCCATCTAGTGCATATTCATTTCGTCTATCTAATCTCTTGCATTTTCAATCATGCTTCTATGGTCTGATTCCCACAACCATTATCAACAACATTAATTGTCATCAACCATAGGCAATACCATTAATGGGCCATTGCATGTGACTTTCTTCCTTCAATGCGGAAAATGCTTACTCACATCAGAAATTTTATTGAAAATGACAGTAGCTCATTACAGACTCAAAAGGCAGATCGGCTTTGAAGGGCGAAGCTCGTCACTGTAACACACTCTATATGCCTAGACACAATGTTTCAGGCCCATTTACCTTTGGGAAACAACAAAGTTGAATCTTACTCGGAGGCTTCCTGAGGACACTGAAATATGTCTACTAGCACCTATACATATAAAGACTTAATTATACACTGAGCTTGGGTGTTCTGATGCAATGTTATACCACTAGGGAAACTTGCACTGCTTCAGTTTTTCTTTGGCATGTTCAAAACAATGGAAAGCTGACTTTTCCCATCGTTCTAGAATCTGGATTTTTAAGGGATTGGCTTGAATCTGCTTGATGAGGGTGAGGTCAAGATACCTCTCAGCTTCTCTTCTATCAGCAAAGTCTAGAAGCTGTCTTCGTTCTTCAGGAGTAACAGACTCATCCCATGGTTTTAGAAATAGAGCATTTATAGGCTGCTAGCACGGCTCTGCTGGAGCTTTCCCTTACCAGAATTGGAGGAACCAGAAGTAAACATGTTCAATGATGGAACAGAAAACTTCAGGCTGGGACTTTTCTCTGGTTAACATATCAGCCAAACAATTTAGATAACCAGGCTTATAAACTATCTCAAAATCAAAACTACTTAACCATACAAACCACTTTAATATTCTACTGTTGTTTTCTGCCATGAGGTTCTCATTTTTAAAGATACCTGGCATTATTTTCAAATTTGTTCTAATAACAAACTTAACAGGCTTAAGAAACAAAACAAAATGTTGGACAGTCTTTTTTACAGCAAGAATCTCTTTATGGCTGCGTGGATAATTTAGTTCTGCAGATTTGAAAGAACCAGAAGCATAGCCACATATATTTTCATGGGTCTCAATGATTTCTATTAATACACCACCCCATGTCTTTGAAGAAGCATCAGTCTCTATCACTAATTGACCAGTGCCTTGAGGGAGACTTAATGCTGGAAGAGATTGAACTTTTCTTTTTATTGACTGGACTGTCGTAGTCATTTCTTCAGACCATCTTGGAGGTTTCTTCTTCAAACTTTGCTGCAACACATGAATGTTTGTTGCTTTCCCTCGATAAAAAGGTTTGATATAATTTAGGCTTCCAAGAAATCTTTGAAGCTATACCTTTTCCAGAATTTGGTCAAGGAAATTACTGAAAACAGAAAGAACATGCTTTTGAAAAACTACCTGGCCTTTTTGGATCTTAAAGCCAAGGAAATTCATTTCTGTTTTTCCTATCTCCATTTTTGGTTGGGACAGGACTAATCCATGCTTGTAAACCAAATCATAGAACAGCTGCAAATGTTTCAAATGTTCTTGAAGATCTTGGAGTAGATGAGGATATCATCTATAAAGACTAATGCCCACTGCTTATCTCTGAATATGTCCTCCATTCTTTTCAGAAATTCAGAGGGAGCATTATTTATCCCAAACGGCATAATCTTCCACCGATATTGTCCATGAGGAACAACAAAAGCCGTTTTGAACCGATCTTTCACATTTATACCAATCTAGTAAAAACCAGATTTCAAATCAAACTTACTGAAAATAGAGCATCCAACAATTCTTTGCAAAAGGCTTGACTTATCAGGGAGAGGATACCTGACCTTCTGCAATACAGTATTCAGAGGTTTATAATTTACTACAAGTCTGGGTTTTCCCCTTTTTTGCTCTGAATGTTTATTTACAACAAATGCTCTACATGCCCAAGGACTTTTTGAAGGCTCAATTAATCATTTACTGAGCAAATCTTTGATTTCAGCAGCACAAAATTCTCTCTCAGAAGGGGACATAAGTCTGGCTGAAGCTTTCATTGGCTTAATCTTCTGAAGAGGATCAAAGGGTAAGGAAACAAAACATTTCTTTCTTTTCCAGAAAGCATTGGGACTTTCTGAACAACAATCTTTTATCAATTTCTCAATTATTGCTGCAAGAGACTTTTCCTTATGGCTTTCTAGATAAGCCACAACTCTTTCCATTTTATTCAAAGCTTCCAAATTTGGTTTTTGGGCTGGAGGAGGAGACAAGGATTTACAACGATAAGAAGGACTGAAAGTTATGGGACAGATTACAAGCTGGTTATCTATGGTACAAGAAAATAACATCTTACTAGTGTCAATAGAGAAAGGACTTCAACGATGCAAACATTCAGAATCTATCACATAGTCTTCTTTTAGGCTATCAAGTCTGTACAAAGATAAACTTGAAGATATATTGGAGAGCTTTATAGGGAAATCTTCTACTTTACCAGAAAGGGATACAGCAGTACCTTCAATAGCTGAACCATGGTCTTTTGTTTTATTCCAATAGAAGCTAGGGATAGCTAAACCTTTGGCAAGATTCAACTAACAACCAGAATCTATCATGCAATCTAGAGTATAGGGTTTAAACTCTGGAGCACAAAACAAAATCTTAACAAATATTTTTGGACCTTGGAACATTCCTAAAAGACTAGAAGGAAGTTGGGAAATGGGAGATTCAGGAGGAGAGAAAGAAGGCGATTTTTCTTTTCTTTTGGGGTCAGCCATAGCTTGTTCAAGGTGTTTACTAAGATCATCATCAGAAGACTAATCTTTTTCCATAATAACAATCCTGAGCATCTCTTTCATATTTTCGATTTCTGAAACAAACTTTCTCAAAACTTGTTGTTTCTCTTTGATTTGTAATCTTAATAACTTTTCTTTGTCTTTCCTGCGATCCTGCCTTTCTTCATGCTGGTCAAGATAATGTTTGTAAATATCAGCAGAATTATACTACAAAGCTAAAGGTGTAGGTGTAACATTTTCTTTTCCTTTGGTTTTCTCTAGCTGACTCATTATCCTTCTTTTTTCATCTCTGAGATCTTGTTGTCTCAGATATTCATGCATAGGCACAAAACTCAATTGCAAATCTATATTTGCCAACTGTTTTTCAAGAGAAGACTGCTGATTGAAAGACATCATATACAAAGAGAAATCAAACTCAGGCACTTCACACCCCCCTTAAGTTTGTGCATGACTCAGAAGCAGAAGCAGAATCAGAAGAGGAAGGAGCAAACTTAGCTAAAGCGATATTAGAATCAGAATAAGAGTTGGACTTTGAATCACTACAGTCATCAAGAAGAAATAATACTTCTCCATCTGGCACAGGTTCATCTACATAGAATTTACAAAGATCCCACCATTGTGGATCTAAAGCTGTACAAAAAGCTGCTAACTTCGGACGAGATTTCCTCTCAGGACACTTGCTAGCCCAATGGCCTATTTTGCCACAAATAAAACAAACATCTTTATGGCCTTTCTCAGATCTTCTTTTGACATATCTCTTAAAAGGCTTTTTTTCTGAAATTTCTTCTTAGAATATTTATTTTTATATTTATAAGGTTTTTCTGGAGGATATCTGGGCTTGCTGCTATAGAATCCCTTTTTCTTCTTTTTGCAATGATAGGATTCTTTTTCCAAAATGTCCTCTATTGTGAGCACCACACCCCCAATTGGGCATCTGAGCTACATTTTTGCAGAATGAAGCTGAATACATTTCTTGGTGTTTTTTGAAATATTTATTAACATGGCATTCCAAACAATGTTCTTGCCATGTTTCAAGAATAAATCCATGCAATTGTGCTAATGACATTCCTCGAAGATGAATATTTTTATCTTTTAGATGTTGCTCAACTGCATCTGGGACATGACCAGGGTAACTTCTCAGATAATGCTTAAGATAAGCTGGATCACCAGATTTACTTGAGATAACCAACAATTGCTGCATATAGCAGAAATATTCTTCACTCTTACTTAAATCACATAATTTGGTGGACATAAAGAGTGAGGCTAAATGGTCATAGTCTTCTCCTTCATCTGGGCCATAAAATTCTCTACTGGGGGCAGTTAAAATTTGATGATCAACGTCATCAGCTGCTAACATTTCATTGCATGACTCTTGAGGGAGCCAACGCCACCATTCACTTGCTAAACCCGAAAGTCCAACAATCAGCTGTGTTCCCAAATTTTTCCCTGTGAGATTATTGTCTTGAGTTTTCTTATACAAGACCCATTGGGTTAAGAGCTGTAAAGCATTCTTTATCTCAGCTCTTGTTTGACATTGGATGTTCAGAACAGGCTGTTATGGCATCTATGAGATTAATTGATTCATAGAATTAATTCCAAAATGGAATCTTTGAGGAGGAGGCATAGAAGCATTGTTAGGATATTTAGACACTTAGGAGTTAGTTAAGATCAACTTGTGTAATAGATCCATTAGGGATAGTGTGTTTCTTTAGTATGCATTAGTATGCATTTGTAAATACTTAATCTGACGGTCACGATATGTTCTCGACATAGAGTGATCCGACGGCTCAACTTCTCTTAGATCAAACCTAACCTTGATCTGTGGCTTAACACCCGATTGGTCCATGATCTCTATTTAAAGAGCATGGAGGGTCATTTTTTAGTTGATCGATTATGAGAAGCTCATTTGTAACTTTCTTTCTTTGAATAATAAATTGTCACGTAGAAGCTATTTGGCCAGGGCCGTGGAGTGTTTCCCTCAAGAGGGTTTAAACCACGTCAAAACATCGGTGTGTTGATCTGTGATCTGTTTGTGTGAAGTGGTTTCTCTTGGTGTTCGGTCCTTTGGTAGTACCCTATGTACCCGAACAAGCATTTACATCTAACATATGTACATCAAAAGCAGGAGGAGGTCCTTGTGGAGGAGGAGTTTTGTGTGTACCAACTATATTGGAAGAGGAAGCATCATGGAAACCTACATCTAAGGCTCCAAGTCGAGAAACAATATTCGGATCTACACATGACTTAAAATTTTTGAATTCACAGATCCATTCTTCAATTTCAGCTTTCTCATTATCTGATTCTCCAAAATCCCACATAGGTAAAGAATCAACATCTTGAATAGTAAACTGTCCAAGGGACACACTTTTCTTATGAGATAATTTATGACCTTTTGCTGCTAAAGCAAAGACATGATCAGGAACGACATAAGATTTTTGCTTTAGGTTTTCATCTTTTTGAGCAAGGTCTTCAAGGACTGCACGTCTCCTTTAAGATTTATTAGAGGCTTCATCTAGATTTATCTTTATTTCTATAGAATCATGTAGAAGATGATTCAGAAGCTCAAGTTTTGTTGCTAATGCTTATAATTGGTTTTTCTGCTCTATACAACTTGCTTTTATAAATAAAATATCTCGATCCATGTCATCGAGATTTCTCCCATTATGAATTTGCTGCAAGTTTCCCCAATTAGCCAACTTGATTTCATAAGAGACAGTCTGGTCAGGGGCAGAGGATTTAAGAGGCAGAAATTCTTTTTTAGTTTGGCCATCAGAAGTATATTGCCTAAAAGGTACATCCGGGAGATGTCGACCAGGGATATAAGATCTACCATTGGGAGTTGTAGCTTCCATGTCATGACCTTGGAAAGGTAAAGAAAACATACCTAAAGAAGGAAGTTCTCTTCGTGTGTTATGTTGTAAATTCTGAACTATTTTCTTGCATGCAGGACACTCTGCATGTTGGCCACGGTGATCATTCTCAAAACTGGGTTCAGAATGGGAAGAAGAGGCAGAAAGGGTATTGCTAGCTACTTGGGGCTTAGAATTATTATATGAAGAAATAGAAGTAGACCTGATTAGAGGAGGATTGAAACGAGGAGTCATATTTCCAGCAGGTGCTCTGAAAGAATTGGTTTGTCTATCAAATTGCAGAGGTTTGCTTTTGATTATTCTGTTCATGGCTTCAACATCTCTGAATTCTTTATATTTTACTTCCCATGCTTCTGGGTAAGTAATGCCAATCCAGTCAAATGTGACAAGAGTAGCATGTCGGGAGGTATTAGTCTCCACCATGCTTTGCAAGCGCGAACTGTGATGAACAAAGGAACAAAGAGGAGGTAAAGTATCATTCCCAAATCGAATACAGACAACTGCTTTTAATTGGATGATTTTAGAATCAGCGAGCATTTGGAAACCTTGGGGTTGAATATAGGCCTTTAATAGATCATAGATATGAGGATCAGACAAACTAATAGCATATTTAGGAAATATAGTCCCAAAAGTAGGACCATTATGAAGAGGTGTAGTAAAACCACCAGTGATGGCGTCTGCAAAATTTGTATGACGGGTATCAACATCGACACATAAAGAAGATACAAGCAAATAAGGATGAACAAGCGAACCTAAGCCTAATTTAATTGCACCAAGGTGTGCATACAAATACCCTTCTTTTTTAGCCCAATCTATTTGAGCTTTATCTAACAAGTTTATATGTATAGGATCATCGGAATCAGTAAATGACACATCTATGGATGACACTTTTATTTGAGTCGCAGAGCGAAGCTGCCACCATCGAAGCTTATACACATCTGAAGAGATCATTTTAGGAAGTTGCCAGTTTTCAGATGGATTGATATCATTGATATGGATCAAGGAGGAATTATCAGAAGTAGATGTTCCTAAAAGAGATGATTGGCGATCTGTTAACCTAACTTCAGTATCATCAGACTCACACTCTAACTTGGTGAGATCAATTGTATCCACTGCAGGGTCCATGAGATTTATGGGATTTTCTGCTCACGCTAGTCTCCAACAACACTCGAGAATTTACTACGCCTACCCACAGCTATGACCTCTTTGACTTCGGACAACTCAATTAAAAATCCCTCATACCATGCAATTTACTCAGTGGTCATTTCCACCACCTACATGACCAGTTGAAGAGTAATGAAACAGATAATACAGAATTTAAACTACAGATTTAGCAAATATAAACATGAACATCAACTTACAGAAAATATTCGAATGATACCAACAAGTTTGTGACTGGTGACTAGCTCTGATACCAAATGCTACCAAGATCGACTTTCTTCCTTCAATGCGGAAAATGCTTACTCACATCAGAAATTTTATTGAAAATGATAGTAGCTCATAAGCAATTCACATGCACTATGCAATGACTCTTTAATCATGCCCAATAATTTATATTTAATCTGCTACTCTCTTGCATTTCCTGCATCCCTATGCCATAACAGGAAGCATACTCACCTCTACAACTATGATAGGTAGCCCATGAAGGCCCAATACTGCAACCAGCAGCTCTGATACCAAAATTTAGCGTCCCCTCCCACGGACCCAATTCGAGGAAGGGAACATGATGCCAATCTCTGGGGATTTCACATAAACTCAGCCAAATTCATTAGATTCACAACAATAAAATAAATGTGTGCAGATGCAAATTAGGCAAATATGCACAGCGGAATAAAAATATCATCCACACACATTTCATATGCATTCAACATCTTAAAAACAACCATCAAATTAGACATTGCATAAGTAAAACACATAGATGGAGAAATAATTATCTTTATGGTGAAATGGTCCCAAATAACTAGCTATGTCACTGCAACGTTCCACCCAACCATAGGCCAATTGTGTTCATCAATTATCTCAACACAACTGCCACCCTCGAGCTGGGCATGATTCTTACAAGGAAAAAGGGACATTCAAGCTCATACGCAGCCAAAACACAATGCATCTAAGCCAAGCCAGTCCACAGTTGGGTTTATCAGGCTAAATCTGAACCATCTTCATTTATGGATGCTTGCACTCAAGATCAAGCCAAAGCAATGGATACCCATCTCAACCCCAACATTCTCTTACACACAACAATTCAAATTGGGCATGGATACACATTTCCAGCAATGGGATTTACAAACAAGATGGCCATGGACTTTCCCAAATCGTGGACACACCAAAAACAAACTGTGGAAAGGGAAACCGTCCATAGGGGACCAACCCGATTTTCCATGGGTATTTTGGGCATCTAAATGGCCAAAACGGCCCCAATGAAACCCCAAATCAAGCTCCCATATTCCCAGCCACTCTGCAACACAAAAATGCCTTGTTTTCAGCTAGAAAAATCAGGAAAAACCATAAAAACGTGGAGAGAAAACGCCCAGGCAGCTCCCCACTCGTGAGAGAGCAAAACTGGTTCATGGGTTATGGCTTAGGGAGATATTCATGGCTCTTTTCTTGTCCAAGAAGCAAAACACGATTTTCCATGAAGGGTGGCTTGCCCATACTCGAATGTGGACATCCATACATCTCCATTCCCAAGGCATTAACTACCTCAACCAACTCTTGGGAGAAATGAATGATTGGGTACAAAAGTCAACATGGGTAGTTGAGGGTTTTATGAGTTCTCTCATTGACACTTGGCTTGACTTGATTGGTTCAAGGGTTTGAATGTTTCCCTCCCAATTCCTTGTAAAATCATGCCCCCATCTCTTATTGCATTGCATAGCTAGTTGTGGGTATTTTTATTAAAATGCCAATGTGCCTGGCTAGCACGCAAACCATGTGCATCAATTATCGATGGTGGGGCCTTGGCCTTGAGCTACTCAACATGATTTTATAACAATATTACATTTTAATATAATGGGGTCAAAATAGGAACATTACAACACCAATCATCATGTCCGCTCTTAATCCACACCATCCAATGATGGAGTTGTCCAAATTTTAAAATAGATTTTTAATTGACCATTTGTTTTCCACATGTCAAACTCGTTTGAGCATAAAAAATGTGTCTTATTTGATTTTTAATTATTTATTCAAAATGTAATATCAAATAAGTTGTGTTCAATATTGATTATTGATTATATTGCAATCAACATTATTGTTATAGTTCAAGTCATTTTCTAATGTTTTCGTGTGCCTCAATAGTAAAACAACATTTTCAAATAATTAAGAATCTTCTGCTTGTGACTAATTTCCTCATTAAAGCCATAAGATAAATAGTATCTAGATCAACATGTTTTTTAATTCCTCTTTTATGTATTGCATTGAATAAAACTAGCACATTTGCATGAGTAGGATGAAGAACGCCAATACTTGTTCCCCTCCATCCAATTATGAGTTGGAGAGTGATTGTTTTTCCCTGAAAGGAAAATCACAGTCTATTATTGTTGTAAATAAATTGTCTATTACATAGATATTGTAAGATATTTCTGTTAGCTGAATTGGTTATATAATCATAGCTGGAAAATTGTATACATGCATCCATATATACAAATAAACTAATTGTCAAAAGCCCCAAAAAATCAGGCTTCAAAAAGACATGGAGATTTGTTCACATAGACAAATACATTTTCCATCAAAAAAAAGGATGGCCACCAAAAATAATAAAAAACTATCCATCCCTCCCGAGAAAGGCTCGAATGGTAAAAAAAATGATCCGATAAAAAACAGAAAAGAAAGATATATGGTCTTCAGTCCAAAAATCCTCTATAGGGACTTGGATCCAACTCTGTCTCCTCACAATTTTTTCCCTCCCACTTATTCCATACCCCTTCTCCAAGAAGCAAACCCCTTTTTGAGAGATGGTCTGCAGTAGTGTCCTTTCTTGATAAATATGTTGAAAGGTTGCTTGATGGAACGGGTCCATAATTCTGATGATATCCTCATAAATGGGAGTCAGATAGACATTTTTTGTCCTACTTTTGTGCTTCAACCAGTCAATTGTCAGTTTGGAATCACCAAAAACTTGGATATGGTAAACCCTGTGTTGCACGGCCAGTGAAAGGGATAACCTTAAAGCCTATAGTTCAACATTGTTGTTGGTGACAGGACCCATTCCTGCAGCAAAAGAGATATGGTGTGTATCTGAAAGATGTAAAATAGCACTTGCACCCCCAGCATCAGGGTCTAATTGAGTTGTTCCATCAAAGAATATCCATGGGATATTCTTATCAATAACCTCTATATGAATATTTCATATTGGTTGTTGGGGATTCACTTGTGGAAACAAATTGAAAATAGCAAGACTCCTAGAGGCAAAAAAGATGTGGAAGGGTCTTTTTATCCTCGAAGATTGACTGATTCCCAGATAACAATATACACCATATAATGATAACATGAAAAGCAATGAAACTTCTATTCAATGGATTGGAGATCCATTGTTGAAAATCATGCAAAGTAGATTCACCATCCCATTCAAAAAGAATGCTAATTAGATATGAAATATGGTCCCACACCTACTTGGTGTAACTAAAATGGATAAATATATGGTGAATACTTTCATTTTTGTCTTGGCAGAGGGGACATCTCCCTGGTCCAACCCAGATTTTCTACATCATGAAGTCCCACACAAGTACTTTTTTGTATAAAAAAAACCAAAGAAATGTTTTGCATTTTAATGGACATTTCAACATCCAAATGATTGAATGCCACCTGTTTGGTGGAGGTTGACCCTATTTAGCTCTCAAGACAAGATGGAAAATTTTTGGAGTGTAAGGCCCTCCTTATAAATTTTTAACACATAGAAATTCATCAACTCTATCAGATAGCTTAATATGGGAGTACACTAATGCCTTTGTATAGGTTTCCCAAGCAATTATGAAGTCCCTTTTGACAATCCCCAAATGATCTGCACGTAGCCATTCTTGAGTGAAGTAAGTAGAGTTGTTTGGGTCACTAACCTAATCCAAGTATATATATCTCTTTTCTATGAGACCATCCACAATTTATATGGGGATAAAGTGTTTTCCCCCCACCCCCAATCCATGGGTCATGCTCAATTCTGACCTTCCTCCCACTACCAATTTTCCATTCGAGCCAATCTCCAATTAAATCAAATGCATGTAGCATTGCCATCCATATAATGGAGATGTTCCTTTTGTTCTTATCTCTTTCATGGAACCAATCTTCAACTGATAAATGGTGGATGTACTTATTAATGACAACTGCATTCCACAAACCTTCACCTTTTATTAGTCTCCAAACACATTTTGCAGCTAATTCTTTTGAAAAATAGTGTAGATCCTTTATCCCCAACCTCTCATAGATTTTGGCCATGCAATGGAGGACCATGCATCCTAGTGAAACGATGATCCTTTTTGTGTACCCTTCCAAATGAAAGTAAAGCGATTTTTTTTAATTGGTCAAGAATGACATTGGGGACATATGTAAGGGAAACCCAATAGACTAGGATTTCCTCCAGGACAAATTTTACCAAAATTAATCCGCCTCCTATGCTAAGCCACTTGTTGCACCAGAGCAGTAATCTTTTCTCAATTTTTGCAATAATCCAAGCCTAGTCCCTTATTAGTTATATGTTAGACTTGAGAATAAATCCTAGATATCAGAGTCCATTATTTACCTCAATCATGGGATAGTTCAATTGAGATAAAATCCATTCAGACTCTTCTTGGTTAATATTCAACAAGGATATGGAATATTTGGTGACACTCGAGACCATACCTATAGCTGCATAAAAGAGATCCAATAACCTCTCTATGAGCATAATCTCTCTCCTACTCCCATTAGAAAAAATGAGTGTATCATCAACAAAGAACAAGTGAGAGATATAAAATGAGCTCCAACATGAATGCCTTTATAAGACCCATTCTTCCTAGCACAATGTTTAATTCTACCTAACCCATCCACCATCAAAAGGAATAGTAGGGTGCAAGTGGATAGCCTTTCCTTAAGCCTAGTCCAGGTATGAAGAAAGGGGATGTTGATCCATTGATCAACACAACAAATGAGACTATTCTAACACAAGTCATAATCCAATTAACAGTCTATAGATTGAACCCAATTTGTTGTAAGAAAAGTCTCATATAGAGCCAGTTGACTCTATCATAAGACTTTCATATATCTGTTTTAGTAATCATTGTAGGGAGATGCTTAATCTTAGTTGATTTGAGGACTTCCTGTGTAGTTCCAACTGCATCATGGATTTGTCTTCCAGATAAGAAGTCAAATTTCTCTTGTGACATAGAACTAGATAGGATTCCTTTAATTTGGGCAACGCGAATCTTTGCTATGATCTTGTAAATATAATTACATAATGAAATAGGTCTGAAATTTTCCATCTTTTCAGGAGAATCGGTGTTTGGAATCAAGGTAATAAGTGTAGTATTGAAAGAAGCAAGTATATTACCTATGATACGAGAATCCTCCACAACTTTGAGGAGATTGGACTAAAAAAAGTCCAGGAAAACAACAAAAAATTCAGCAAGCCAACCATCCAGGGAGGGTCTTTTATCTTTTTGTAGTGACTTAAAAGCCCCCCTAAGTTCATCCATATTCACTTCCTCCATCAATTCTTGATTCTGCTCCTATCCAAATCAATTGCTCTAAGTTACTTTATCTAATTCAATTCCATTGTACAAGACAACTCATCAATATTGAGACTCTCTTTCATTTGAGAAAGGGGGAACAACAAAAAGCAATTTTCTTGAACCAAGAGAGTCTATATATGTTAACCTTTTCTTATAATTATTATAAGAATTTAAAGAGTTGATGTACATGGTGTCACACATTTGGTATGAAGTCCTTGTGTACTTCAGAGCTTACTCTTCGGCTCATCTGGCCAGAAGTGATAAGGTTGAAGTTCCCACGTTGGTCGGGCCCATCTATGACGGTGAAAAGCAACAAAGAAAGATGCTTCTCAAGTGAAGTCCCTAAATGATGACAATCTTTCAACCAATTGGTATTGTTGTAGTTAGTGCACGTTGATTTTTGTGTCTTTGATTCTCATAATCAAATCTATTTTCTTTTCCCATGATGGTGTATCTAAGTGGTGGTCTATTTATTGAGATTTTCACACACTACCACAATGGGGAGTGTACCGTTTATAAAAATAAAAATAAAAATAAAAATTAGCGATAACAACGGTTTTAGACCACTAGGGTGTGCCTCGTTATCTCTATTTCCAATAAACTCGTGATATTCTTGCGAAGACGCCTGTGTCGCAAATTCACAAACCCTGGGCTTCTGTAAAGTCGTGATATTCTTCCGAAGAAGCCCTCTGTCGCAACCCTGGGCTTCGGTAGTCCCCAGAGGTAGTATAACCCCGGTAAATCTAGCCCCGTTATACCCTGCCTTTACTTGGGTTAAGCTCGTCCCACGAAAAGCCATTTGCTTAAAAATAGGGATATGGATCGAAGACGCTTACTATTCGGAAGAAATTCTAGTACAAACGTTCGTCTACTCACCATTATTTTGTGTTCATAGCCCCTAAACTCTGACTGGATTTATTTTTCCCTATTCCCATTTCCTCATGGATGTCTTCGGAGTCTCGGGAGTTGGTATCAATGGTCTGCTATTCACACTATTTATCGCTGGAATATCCCCTTTTCTGCTATGTTTCTTCATCAAATACTTATGGACGCCATGGGCTCTCCATGGAGCTCTGAAAAAGCAGGGATTCAAAGGGCCTCCCCCACGTTTTATGCTCGGCAATCTACTGGATATTGCCAACATGATACAGCAGGAGATGCGCACAGACATGGCCTTCGTAGATCACAATTTCAAAAAGAGAGCTTTCCCATATTTGGTCGAGTGGTCTAGAAGATACGGTACTGTACTTCACAACTAATTTTATAACAAGTTGGTCACGGATTGTTGGTTTGTTTGTTGTAATTATAGGATTTGGATTCATTTACTTTGTGCAGGAGAGAAGTTTGTGATCTGGTTTGGTTACGAGGCCAGAATTTATCTGACCGATGCGGAAGTGATCCGGCGGTTTCTATCTTCTAAGTACTTGAATGACTGTGGAAGGTCTCCTATGGTCCAGAAAATGGTTTCTGTTTTGTTCGGGCAAGGCCTGTTTAGTGTTAATGGTGAACAGTGGGCTCACCAGCGCCGAATCGTTGCACCTGCCTTTAATATGGACATGCTGAAGGTGAGTATAAATGATTATGAATATTAATTATCAGCCTTTAATATGGACATGCTCAAGGTGAGTATAAATGATTATGAATATTAATTATCAGGCTAGACTCATTTCATTTGGTTAAACTCATTTTATTGGTGGGAAGTTAGGTAAAATTTATTTGGAAATGTTAATAGTATATTTAGTTAATTTATGGTGGGTAAATAATTAAAGGTCACAAGTTAAGTGTGATTGATGAGTGACAATTGTGTAGATTGTTTGTCATCCATGCTTACCAGGTATCTACCTATAACTACTAGCACAGTCACTTAACTTGTAGCAGGTGAACACTGATATATCACAAATTAAATCTTATGAACAAGTTATCTTTCTTTTTACATATGAAAAATATACTCTTTAATTTGGTCAACTCTTTCATTAATTTTTTTTTTAAAAATCTCTACAGGCATCTGTTGACATGATGTCTAAATGTACCAAAGAATTGGTAGATGAATTGGGCAAGACTATAGCAAGTGCCAGAGGGGGGCGTTGTGAAATTGAGCTAACCAAATATATGGATAGACTTACTGCGGACATTATTTTGAGGTCCGAGTTTGGAATGAGCCATGGAAAACAGGGAAACGAACTGTTTGAAGATCTGACGCAGTTAGAAGAATTGATGGTGCACTCACTTCGGTTTCTATGGATGCCAGGTAGCAGGTAATAAACCTACAAATTCCCTAAGCTAAGCTAGATTGGGTTTATTAACGGTTTTGTTTAAAAATAGAAACCAATCAGTGTTCTATTCTCCTAGATTGGGTTGATGAGAGGTTTTCTTTAAAATACAACCCAATTATACTTAATTTAATTAGATCAAAAGCAATATAAAAGCTACTTGATTTATTTTTGACATAAATTTAGTTAAAAGGATTTTTGCAAAAATTTTCATTTTACTATTTATTGAGTAGTTTTCATTATAATATAGTGATTTATAAAGAAAACGGTGATACTTTTTGTAAAGATCTCGGTTTTAACCTTGAATTAAAGATGATGTACATTATAATAGAAGAAAAAAATTATTAAACTGAATAGGTAATTGATGATTCTTACTTGAATTTACAACTCACACTAAGCTGTCAACATTCAAAAAATGCCCACTCCAACATTGTTACAATTTTACAAAGAAACATTTACATATTTATGCTAGTATTTCATCTTTTGTGTAACGAGAAAAAAGTAAGATGCTTCTACAGCCTGTGATTTTGGGCGAAAGCTAAGCATTGAGCTGCAAAGCATTAAATGCTCGGTGCTTAGGGTCCATTAGATTTGGAGAATCTCCAGATCCAAAGGACCCTAAGCACTTAGCTGCAGCATTGAATGGTCTGCAACTCAATGCTTAGCTTTCGCCATGATTTTGTGCAAGAAGAAAAAAGTAAGATCTGATTTTTTGCCAGAAGAGAAAAGTAAAATGCCATACAGCCTGTGATGGGATGGGATAGTATACTTGTTATATTATAAAATTAAACTAAATTAGGGTAATGTATATTTAATTCAAAAAGGAGATTGCACAATAAAATCCCTGTGGGCTGTAATCATGACTTCATGATGTCACCTTCATGATAGATGGTAATTGTAGAGATTGAATGCTTTGTGCTGTTCTATGTTGTACCCTGACTGTTAAAGTACATTTACACAGATACCTTCCTACCCCAACAAACTTGAAGATATGGAAACGAATAAGAAGACTGGAGAGCAACTTAAAAAACATGATTGAGGACAGACGAGCTAGTGGGTCATATGGGAATGATCTTCTAGGTCTTATGCTGCGGGAGATAGACACACTCTCCTCCACCGAAGACTGCAAGAAAGTGAAGTACACAACACAACAATTAATGGACGAGTGCAAAACTTTCTTTTTTGCAGGAAGGGAAACTACAAGCGTTTTGCTATCATGGGCAATACTGCTCTTGGCTCTCCATCAGGACTGGCAAAATAAAGCTCGTGAAGAAGCGATCTCAATCGGTGATAATCTTTCTATGGATATTTTGGGAAAGTTGAAAATAGTAAGTGTAATATTGTTTTGATTAATTGTAATATTAATATGTTTGTGACTTTGATTTCCTGGTCCTTCACTGTAAGAAGTATTATACCGTAATCTTTGTATTTCAAAAAAATTACCTATTTCTAATTTTAATAAATTGTTTTTACTTCATAAATACCTCTTTCCTTACTAAACACAAATCCATCTAAATGAAAATACATACCTATTTAAACTTAGTTTTGATATCCACTTCTAAACTTGGGGATGGGCAATCCAAGTTACACAACTTCAAGTTCTGCAACCTGGAAGTGGGCAACTCTATATTGGTTAACCTGAAGTTGCAAAACTCCTTTTTAAATCAATGTACATGAATCTGTTCTGCAGTTCTAAGTTGGGCAACATGGGGATGAGAAACTCCAAGTTGGGCAACCTGAAATTGCTCAACTCCTTCGAATTGACTCTATAAAGATGAAGATGTATCTGTGTTAATGTTAGTATTCATTCTAGGTTGCCCAACTTGGAGATTGGCAACTCTAGGTTGCAGTGTTAGAGAACGGATATACAATGTCTCTGTTTCATTATGTTCCATATAGTCGTAATGCCTCTGTTTCATAAAATTCATCATATAGAACTAATATAAATGGATCTGTGGATGTGTTGTGTCAATATTTCATATACCATATAAAAAACACAACACAGAAAAGTGAAGAGTCGATGAATTGCCTCACATTTTACAATACAATTACACATTAAATTTTTTGGTTATTACTAAACAAGATTGGGCCTCCCTGTGCAGATTGGAATGGTGTTGAACGAGACGTTGAGATTATATCCCCCAGGTGCAGGGATCGTAAGACAGGCATTTAAGGACTTGAAATTAGGAGAAGATATGGTGATACCCAAGGGTGTGAACGTGGTAGTAGACATAATTTCAGTCCACAGAAATCCAAAGTATTGGGGCAGCGATGCAAATGAGTTCAGGCCTGAGCGTTTCAGAGATGGAGTAGCAGCAGCCGCAGGCAATCATCCGTCGGCCTTCATTCCGTTTTCAAGTGGGCCGCGAGTGTGCATTGGCCAGAATTTTGCAGTAATGGAAGCCAAGGTGGCGTTGTCCATGATCCTCAAACACTTAAAATTCACAGTTTCTCCATCGTACAGGCACGCCCCGGTGGCATTCATCACTCTCAATCCCCAACACGGGATACCGATTATAGTGGAAAGTGTGAAATCGTGCTGACATCTTGGTTGCTTTGTCAGAGATTACAGTCACTACGTACGGTTGTGCGACTCCTATCGATCACTTCATGAATTAGAATTTAGAAACATATGGACAAATCATCTTTTCGATCACTTCATGAATTAGAAAGCACATATGGACAAATGAGTTATAAAGCGCATTTGAGTTAGTAGAAGGCCAGGGGTGTACGAACCTAACCCCAATAGATCCACGGATTGAACTCCTCACCTCTTCACCTCTCGCACTCCAATAGATCCAGGAATTGAACTTCTCACCTCTTGGCCTTTCGCTTAGTAATGGTTTGTAATGTATTTTGACTTATAAACAATTGTATTTTTCATGTTAATAAAAGAATGAAGCATGAGACACACTTTGGTGTTGGATATAGTTGGTGATTCCATTGATGTCTTTAAAAAAAGTAAAAAATTATATTGACTTTTCAATAATATTTTTTTCGAAATATATTTACTTTCGGAACATGATTGTTTTCATGAAAAAAAAATCAAAGTCCAAATTTTATTATAAATTTGAACGATATTATTCATCCAAAATAAAAAAATGGGTAATATAACACTCTTTCCTTTCTGAAAAATATGTCCTACTGAGTACCAAAAGATGAAACCTTTACTTACCTTCCCACACGGGAAAGGTAAACATGAAGAATGATAAACTCCAAAATTGGTGTGACAATTGTGGCTACTGTCTTGAAAAGTGCAACGAATACCAGCCCTTTTTTCCTTGATGTGCCACGCTTACAAAATCACCCCTAAATATGAACATATGATTCCCTGGAACATATGATAAACCATTTTCAGCATGCAAAGTGATATTCCAAACCTTTGGATTTTATTACTGTAGCATATATATGCTTAACCATTTAATAATTGATTTATTAAATGAAGTTTATATGAATTTTCTGACTTAATGTTTAATAAAACTTGAGCCATGAATTTAGGCTCATATTAACTGAATACTCAATGTGTGAAGTTGTGAAATCCTTTTTTCCCAATAATTTGTTTTTACCAAGATGAAATGCTTACCACGTACAAGACGCCCATAAGCTCAATATTCCATCATATAGCCTACAGATTTGATTTCTTAAGCTTACATATGATAGTAATTAGACCAGATTCTGTTGCTCCGATAAGACACATAAGTGAGTCGATGTACAGAGGGACCTATAATCAATGTCACCGATCATATTATCAATTGTGTTAGCAAATTATTACACCCACATGCTTTGGCTAAGAAGATCGTCTTGTGTATAATTCTTCATTTATGCAACCCTAAAATATATTAACTTGTGAATTTTTTAAATCTATTAAGTTGAAAAGATAAAAAATGAAAATATAAGAAATGATGATTATTATCACCCGAAAAGCAAGACATGCAAACCAAATCATGATCTTGCCAAGCACAAAAGATGGAGCCCACTCACAAAAATCCATTGTAGTTGGATTCCTTTCTATACCAAGTGACAAAACTTTAAAAGGGATCCTTGTATAATGCAAGAGATAATTGTGGTTACTTGTGATAGATAATGCATGAAGATTTGAGATTGAAGTCATTCCTTCAAGGAAAAAAATAACCAAGGAAAAAAATAACCATTCAGACATAATGTTTCTTCACATCTAGAGTTTGGTCTAAATTTCAATTCTCATCCGTTCGCTTCCATTTATGTGTAAATAAATTCTGCAATGACACAAATGTTTGTGAATGCTTGATCTTGGGATTGACAAAGAAAATTCATTAAATGATAGGTAATTGTAAGCTTAAAATGGTCATGCAGAGTACCACTGCCCCATAAACAAGAATATAGAAATCACTGGCAATCTGATTCTTAAAAATGACGTCTATAATGTCAACAAGCACTTTGCTTTTATCTCTACAAGATCACATGAAACTCCATGGAGCATGTAAGAATTTGCAAGGGTCTTAAGAAGAAATGTTGTAATGCTCGATATGAGTGCTTTAGGCAAGTCCGATAAGGCTTCCTCCTATTGCAGCTTCTCCATCTTGAAAAAAATGCAAATTTGCCATTATTTTCTCTTTCAAGGATTTTGGCATGCAATTTTTGTTAGCATACTTTGAAACTTTGTGAATTTCATTCCCTTAATGCAAATGGTTGGGAATATAATCCTTGGTGTTAAGAAAATATTACGTTAGTAACTCCCTATTCACGTGTTCATAAGTGAATGGGAAGAGTCATTTGGAAGTCCAAGGGACCTCACTGGGAAGATGAACCCAAGAGACATTCTCATGTATTTAATGTACATTAGTTAATGGGAAATTTGTGCTTTGACGTCTATCTCTCTCGTCTGCTTGTGTTTCTACCTACGTGCCCCAATGGAGCAACTAACAGTTGTATCAAAGCTCATTATGAGCCCTTGGCATGTGCAACAACTCCTGACTACCATATTCTCGTGTGCGCTTCTCCTGGCCTGCACCATTCATCCCTCTACTTGCTCAGTACTGAAAATCCTATTTTTTGGCATGCATCATTATTCTCCAATGTATTCCTGGAAGAGAGCCATTTCTTCTCTGTATGGAAATGTTTTGCCAGACCTCCAGCTTGCTTCCTAGCGCACTGCCTATGCCTATCTGTCCTAGTATATTCCCTATCACTATTATTCTTTTCCTGTTTTCTCTTGCTCAGGTCGCCTAGGGACGTTTAGTTCTCTCATTTCAATGTCTTAAAGACTGAGTCATAGTTTGTTAGTTAACTTAACTGTTATACGGTTACCTGACAGTTATGGTCTTTTTGTAATATATATGTGCGTCTATATACATATTCAAGATAGCTTAATTGCTCATTAATGTGAAGCCTTTTGTAACGTTGTTTCTCTTCTCGTCTTTATTTATTTTCTTTATATATCTTTTATGATATATTGTGTAACAGTGGTATTAGAGGGCATTTCAGATCTTGGTGCTAGTGGGATTGAGATGTCCAAATGAAGAATGAATTAAGTCCATCCTCCAGTATCGAAATGTCTGCAGAAATCCGTTGAAAATTTCCCAAGAATATATTGTGAAGTCTGTCCATGGAGAGGCATTTCTTGTCTGCTCGAGTGTCCATTCAATTTGTTTGCAAAAGGAAGTGCGCTGGTGTGAGGGCCATAACCCTTGGCCGAAGGTAGAAGGAGGAATGAAATGTGCGGTCAGGGGCTATCATCATCATTTTTATTGAATATTTCTGCCCGAAGGAGGGTAAGCCTATCATCGTCATTCTTGTTGAATTTTCCTTATTTTACTATGTTTGATTCAACACCTCAGGAGTTCATGTCATATCAGTTCTACTCTGTCTTTCGAAAATCCTGCACATTTTATTTTCAGACTTATGCGACCATAAACTAACCCGGAATCACTCTCGTTGACATCATATAGTTTGAAGGGTTCTTACAAAAAGAGTAAATGGTGGTACCTCAACAACAAGATAAGTCCACACATTTAATACTTTCATATTTGATCTATTTTAACTTTTTGAATTATATAAAACAAGTGGAGAAAAGACACTTTATTACTTTTAAGGTAATAAAAACGAAAAAATGATGATAGGGTGATTTTGAAAACTTTTTCAAATGCAAAACACTTTTGTATGTAATTTGGTTGGGAACATTGAATTTTAAAGGAGATATAAGGTTCGACACCATATCTTATAAATGGAGATATAAAAGCTTTAAAAATGTAATGGGCGTTACAAGGGTTTGTGTGTCAGCTTTGGAGTTATAAGGAACAAGGAGTAATAAGGTAGTTGATTATTTGCAAATTTGTACGGAGTTATAAGGTGTTTTTAAGGGAGTTATAAGGAATTTTATGTTACTTGTATTGATCGCCAAAGGTTTTTACTTTTATATCTGCTTCAAATTGAATAAGGGGGTCTTCGGTCTTGTGACCATCAATGTGGTGGTGTTTTTTGATTTTATTCCTAGTTTCTGTGGATAAGCACAGGACAAATTGTTTTACTTATAATAGCTTACATTGAAGAACTATTCAAAAAGTTACATGCACTGATCACAACCGCTTCAGAATCTTGAATTTGTATAAGTAAAGGGATGCTTATAAATGTTGTTACTTGTTTGCACTTAATGAACAAAAAGGTCGACATGTTAAAAGTTTAAAACAACTTGTTATCAGATGAGTTATGTCTTGTTCGACATCAAAAGGGTGTTTTCATACTATTTCAGAATAATCCATTGTTTGATTGTGAACCAAATGATGTCACTAAGTATTCAAACAATGAACATGTACCTGTTGGTTGTGAGCACCAATTCAATGTAGTTTCAACTGATGACATTGACAATAAATGTTAGGATATTCCTATACTCCATCCTAGTCCTACCAGCATTTTCATTATTTGCATTTTTAGTCATGCAGGCATACAATTGCATGCATCCCAGTCATCAGCATGGTGTCTCCCAATACCTAGTGCTTATTTTACTAGCCCTGTCAGCCTGTTTCCACTAAGTTGTAGCCCTCCTAGTTCATCATGCGCTCTCTTTTTCACTTACCACATGTGAAAGGTGCCCTCTCTCACCTACCACCAGTGACACTTCAATTAGTTGCTTAATATGTGGATCTTTCCTTGATTTAAGGACTGAATGACTAGTTAACTAATTGAAAGACTCCGTTGGACACCCAAAGAGACTTGGTCGACTATTCTGACTGTAGTTAGCTCCTCATGTGCCCTCCATTAGTGCTCTATGCATCAGTTACACCTACTGCACCCAGTTAGACTCAGTTTGACACATGGTTGATGGTTACTTGTGCTTTGATGACACTCCACTGATCTGATGATGAGTCCATGCAGGCTAATTTGAATTACACCCTTGGTATTCGAATCCTGTCTATTGTAGCATTATTGTTTATTATACAGATTAATTTAACATGTGTGATTATTCTGCTCCTATCTGAGTTCTATTGCATCTATGTTCTGCTGCTCCATTTTGCACTCTTCTTCTATTTTCTGCACTTCTTTCTTGTGAGGTATACAACAGCTCTTAGATCTGTTGTGAGGATTTCACATGGTATCAGAGCATGTTTAGAGTATAGTCTATCTCCATTCTTGAGAGTTTTTTGCAGGTCATTCGAAGTTCCAGCAGTTGTAGCAAGCTACCGTGGTAGCAACAGTTTCACCTTGTATTCGCTCTAGCAGTTGAGATGAGCAATTCGAACACTCCTCTCACTCTTAGAATCCTGACTCCTTTCAATTACTTTGATTGGAAGATGATATGGAATTGTCCTTGAGAAGGAAATCTCTATACAGGATAACAATGGGAAGGGAAACTAAACCAAATTCAGCTGTGGGGAGAACCAAGCATCTGAATCGATTAGATGAAGCTTTTGGTTACATGAGAATTCATATTTCTAGAGATATATTGTTTCATCTTGAAGGGTTGAAGACTCCAAGAGAGTTATGGTTGAAGTTAGAGGCCCTCTTTGGAAAACAAGATGAGCTAAGAGGCCATGTTCTAGAGAATGAATTGGTTTCCCTACAACCAAGTAGTTTTGAGACCATTCAAGAATTCTTCTCAAAATTCAAACATTTGGTTATGCAATGCAAGCAGTGTGGCATTGATAATAAGGATGAGCAATTGGTGCTCTCCATTCTAAGTAAGCCAGTATCTGAATTTTTTGTCTTTGTATCTACCTTCCACTTTGGGCGAATGTCAATCCCTGGTTGGAAGATGCCCTCCTTAGAAGTTTTCATTGCAACTCTCATCCAAGAACAAGACAAGTTGATCCAAATGGATGCCATCAAGGCCTCCAATGATCAAGCTCTTTTAGCTGGTGAAGAAAATAGTACAAATGTGAAAGGGAGGCACAAAGGAAAGGACAAGAATCCATCTGAACCCAAGCTGAAAGCCAAGTCAAGTCCATCAAATGGGGCCTCTAGCTCCAAGAAGGAAAAATAGAAAAGAGCTGATGGATCTGAGTGTCCCTACTGCAAGAAAGGAAACCACCCAGAGAGATCTTGCATGCACAAGAAAATAGATAATTAACCAAGTTTCTTGAACATAAAAACATTGCTCTTCCAAAAGATGCAAGAGTGTCTGATTCTGGAAGTGAATCTGATGGTCATGAGAAATGTCATGCACTGATGGCTAGATTTTCGAAATCAAAGGCCCTCCTTATAGATTCAAGATCCTCTAACCACATGGTTGCTTATGAAGAATCATTTTCTTCTTTAGATCTCAAAGATGGCACTACTATTCACATGGGAGACAACTCTAGATCTCTGCCAAAGGGATGGGTACAGTACATATGGAGCATGACAAGTTCAAGAATGTTGTATTCGCCCCCTCTCTGACAACAATTTTTTTGTCTGTATATCAAATAACTCACACTGGATCACCAAAGAAGGTGATCTTTGGTCCCGACACAGTTGAGATTACAGAGATCTCTACTGGGAAGACTATAGCGAAAGGGTTTGGTCTCAGATAACCATCATCTGTCCTCTGAAACTACTACTGTAACTCTGGGCACTACTGACTGCTCTGTACAAATGGTTAAATAGCTACATCGGTCATCTCTCTGAGTGTCCTGAGACTCAGTCATGGCATGGGGAATCTATCTGTTGTCCAAAATCTGATAGTGATCCATAGTAGATGCTCATCTCAGCATCTCAATGTAAGGGAGCTGGCTGAATAGTGTACTGGAATCTGACAAAAAATGTATGGTAGCCCGGCTACTATATATGTGATAACATCTAGCTATGGATGGGACAAGTGATCTGCCCAAAAGAGCGCTTGAGAACCTCAGAATCTCTGGTCCTTGAACTCTGTTACTTGAATCCTCGATCCAGCACTCTACCATTTTGCTTTCAGTTTTTTTATTATTTTGCATGTTATTATGCACCTGTATCTGCATTCACAAACATCAAAATACCTCATGCAACATGTATGGGAAAAATATAAAATCAAACTGAAATAAAATCTATTCTATAGTAGAAATTTAAATGTATGGAATATAACAACAGAAAGTAAATTTAATCTACCAACATAACTTGCAAAGTTTGAAATTTATTGTTCAGGAAAAGAAAAATCATAGGTACTCAGTTAAACTAGGAGCTTCAAAAGGAGCTTAGGAAAAATCAAACAAAAGTGCCAGACTCAATGGTTGAAAAGACTAACTCCTGCCCAAGTAGGCTTATTCAGTTCCTACCTACTCTAATATACTAGGAAAGGCAAGGCAAGGCAAGGCAAGTGGAAAAGTCCCTACTATGTGGGATCAGGGATGTGATCCCTAAATCCCTCTGATTTACAGGATACAAAATACGTCACCACTAACAGTGGTCAGAAAGCACATGCCATCAATGCATCGCTCTACTGTGAAAGGTCCAACCCATAGGTCATCAGTTTGTCCCGATCTAATGTGCAATAAGTGGTTGGGAATGATGACCCGAATTCCTATAGGAAATCTATTCCTATTGACAGACTTAGGAATAACTCCAATGTTGCGAATAGGCATAGGGTGGATTTCAGCAGGGCTTTGCGGTTGAGGTGTAACAATCCTTGAGTTCCTCCTAGAAGGAAGTGCATTGACTCTAGGTGGGCCACCATCTTAGGAAATAGCAATCCTGCCAACAAGGACTTCTATAATCTCTCTTCTTGTTTCTTGGACAACTTCATTCGACTCTTCATTGTGAGGAGACACAACATTTTTAACAATTTCACCTACAGTCTAGAAATCTCTATGTTCTTCCAAGGGAGGTGGTTCACGGGATATGACAGTATTATGACTAGAGCCTTCCCCCGAAGGCACTGGAATGACCATGTTTTCCAACCCAGAGGAAACTGACTCAGAATGAGATACAAAAGAGATAGGAATGTGAGAAGGATCATGAGTATGATGACTAAATGACTCAGGTGGTAGAAAAAAATCAGGGACATGAGGATATGCAGATAAAGCATAATTTTGAGAATCTGAAGGAGTTTGAGAAATAGCAAGATTGTTTAGATTAAAGTCTCTTTCAGGGGCATCATTAATTAAGGAATCCTCTTCCCAATTTAAAGAATTATCATGAAATTGAATTAAATTATCATCTTCTAAGGATAAATGGGATAAAGAATCATCTACATCAGAATAGTGGGAGATCTCAGATTCTTCATTGGTCTTAACCATAATCGATGTTTCAAGACGGTTTTCCCAAGGATAAATAGGTGCAAGCCCTTGGCTTTCCCTTTCTTTATTATGATCAGTTAAGGAAAACCACTCTCTAACAGTAAAAGTAATTCTCTCTCCCCTCTTAATGTCATCAAATTCATCAACTACAGGGATATGATCTTCAATAATTGGTTCTTCAACAATTGCATGCTCATGATTGTTTTCCCATGGGAGTATTGGTTCCAGACCTTGGTTTTGTCTTGTTATATTATTACCAATGAGTGCATTCATTTCAATGACTGATCTGGGAAAATGTTCACCTCTTACATCACCTAGGCCATCATCAACTTCCTCAAGTGTTTGATTTTCAATAGTTGGTTCTTGATTGATTACATCATTTTGTTCTTGAACTTGAGGTTGATTCTCATTTCTTCTCAATTCATCCATTTCTTCTGAAAACTCATTTCTAAGTAGATCCAATTTTATCCTTCTAGCAAGTTCAGTTACCCGCTCTTCTTCCCAAGAGGAATCAGAATCTTCCATTACCATGAACATATTTTCAATTTGACTATCTTCCAAAAATTCATTTTCATCTTCAACAAAGTTGGCTTTTGCATTATTCAACAGCTCATCACCATAAGTGTTTTTTATCCCTTCATCCAATGATTCTAAATTCTTGTTATAACAAGGTTCTCTCTTCACCCTAATCAAAGCTCCATCAGAGTTGGGAACACAAATATATGATAAATCCATCATGAGGTATCCACCTAAGCCAGCTGCCCATTTTCTAGATAAAAGCATTCCATATGCTGGGGGCAAATCAATGACAACTACATCCATCATGATAGAAATGTCTGAGCATGCAAAAAGATCAGCTCTAATGTTTTTAATTAAACCATAAGACTGCACTTGACGGGAATCTATACCACAGACATTTCCATAATGTCTAGATACTTCCAATCCCATTTCCTTCATGACATGTAAAGGCATAACATTCATAGCTGCTATGGAATCCAACATACAGTTATGGAGGAGCATGTTCTGAATGTGTAAGGTAAGGTAAAAGGGAGGGTGACCACCGTTCTTTCTTTCATAAATTGCAGAATGGATGTTTATTGGTGGATCCTTCTCGACTTTGCTAAGTTGTGTTCCACTAAGGTTCTGAATATGACATGATTCTAAGATAGTCTCAGGAGTTTTCTCCTGGCCAATGCCATCAAAGAACTCTTCTACTTGGATTCTAACAGAGGGCACCTTCATTAACTCAGTGACAGGGATATTACACATTATCTTGCTTAACTCTTTCTTCATATAAATTTTTAGATCATAATCATTCACAGCAAGATCTTCTTCTTCCTTTTTATCTTCATTGATCTTATTATGTTTGTCAAAGAAAGAAGGTTGGGAGTTGCTTCCTCGTTTATAGATTTTATACTTTGGTTGTTCCTAAGGTTCTGGGAGATCTATAGCACAACATGAGGAGCTAGGTTCTTTAATTATTTCTTCTTCTTGCTCCCATGTCTCTTCCTCTAGAAGGATTCTTCCAAAATCTTCATCATAGGATTTAAGTCATTAATAAAATTGATATTGTCTGGTTGGTCATCAGGGCTAATGGTATCTGAAGGTTCTTCTTCTGTTTCATCACACCAATTAACATTCTTTTTCTCAGGATTTTCTGGGTATTCAGGTCGTCTCCTATCTCTATCCCCCTCAGGCCTTCTATTTTTATTCCAATAAGGTTTAGGGCCATAAGGGTTCCTATGTCTCTCAGGATCATTCAAGCTTGCTACACTTTTAGTTATGACAGTTAATTGTCTCATCATTTCTTGCATTGTTTCTAATGTGTCCTTTGATTCCTTTGGTTCACTCACAGGTTCCTTGGGATTTCGGATTCTAGGGTCATATCTAGAAGTGGATGGGGTAAATTGATCTAAGAAGTTCTATTTCCCCATAGATGCTGCACTCTGCTCAACCATCTTTGCATTGAATTGGGCGGTCTTTAAGTCATTTGGATTTTTATCCTTCAAGTGATAGCCAAGCCATCCTTCGAATGCATTCAAGTAATGAATAACAATCGCTTGATCCTTTGGTTTAATTTCTTCAGGGATAGCAGCCATGGTCTTATCAAATCTTACGTTAAACTCATGGGTTGATTCATTTTCTCTTTTCTTAATATCAAACAATTGATGTAAGAGAAATTTCCCATATAACTTACGGGACCACTCACTATTGAGCTTGTTGAAAAAATAATCATACCCATCAATGGATGAGGCAGGCAACCTGTCAAACCACTTCCTAACATCTCCTTCTAAAGATGCCAGGAGACCCCTCATGAAAACATCTTCCTCAGATGCTCCATATGCTTCCATGTGTTCCCATACTTTATCAATATGATCTTCAATGGAGATAGCAGATACTCCATCAAACCTGGGAACCTTTTCAAAATATTTTTCAGGCATATCATGGGGTGCACCCTGGATTTGGGAAAAGTCTAAAGGAGATGGCTTAGCCTTCCTTCCAAATATCCTAGGATTCTGTGGAGGAGGAACATTCTGGTTAGTCCTAGCCATTGGATTAAGTGAATTTGTGTTCAAGTTTGAATTAGGGGATGAGGAAGGAACTGAATTAAATAAAGGAGATCCCAATACACGGTTTGGAGAATCTGAGTTAACAAGTTTCCAAAAGAAGTTAGATGATTGGGCTTTAGGATCTCTCTTATGATAGGAAAGTGGGGTTCCTTCAATTTGATTTAAGTTTGTTTTACTTCTAGTATTGTAAGGATGTAAATGAGCTCGCTCCTCAGCGGAGTCATGATTCAGAGTCGCCAGGTAGACTTTTTAAAAAAAAAAAATTCTACCAAGATGTATGTCATTTGAAGTGTAGGGAGAGAGTAAGTGAAACATAGATGGATATAGTTTAATTAAGAATTGAAATAATACCCATCTAGATTAATCCGGATGCGATAAGATATGAGTTATGCATGGATAATCGCACACCTAAGGTAAGCCTCTACCTCCCCGGCATCAGCGCCAAAATGTTGGCAAAGAGAATGGGAGTGGGGCTTAAAAATATATGTTGAACCTGGGTAGGCCTCTACCTTCCCTGGCAACGGAGCCAAAATGTTATCACCAATCTTGTAGTTTCCCCTATAGGTGGATCCAATGTGGACAGTAGAGGGGATAGGAAAATAAAGTAGTGAACCAAGAGGGCCCAGGTTCCCAAATGGATGGTTGTCACGCCAACCAAGGCACTCTTCGCTTTAGCTATCAAAGACAAGATAGCAAGGGGGAGACCCAAATCTAATCCCGGCAGGAGATATAAACCCAATCACCAGATCAAATCAATCTAATGAGGTACGTAAGGTGACAAGTATGGAACCCTAGAAATAAGGAATTAAGATCACTCTGGAGGCTTGGAGAAGGTATAGTATGACAATGATATATAACACACAGTGACTCAATGATTAGGTATAATTCTAGGATTCAAATCTAGTTTCAAATGATCAAAATCAATTGCCTTGGGAAACGTGACCCTTAAAATAGGAAAAGTGTCCCAAATCAGAGATCTGATAGTTAGGGCTTTCTAGCTATGCTTGATGAAAGGATATGACAGTTTCAAGGTGTTTCAAGCAACAATACAAAGATCAAGCCACAAGATAACTCAACAATCTAGGAAAGTTGAATTGACTTGGGGAAGATTAGTGCCTTGGGAAATGGGCCAAATGGAGTCGGATGTCCACCAAATTGTAGATCTGGAAAGTTGAGGTGTTGAGGTAGGTGGATCTAAAAGATTAGGATCATCCAATGGCTAGATCTCAGTAGATCTGAGATTGAAATGTGCCACAAAGTGACCCAAGTGGGGCTCAACCCTCAAAATGAGGAATGGGGCCCACAAGGTCAAAATCACTAAAGTTACACACTAGGGGTAGGTTATCAATTATGGAGATCAAGGATCAAGTGGGATCTCACCTACCCAGGTGCTAGATCAGGCAAAATCACCCCTCCTAGGAAGTGCGACCTCCCTTGGAGAAGCCTCTTTGCCTTGGGAAGTGGGTCAAATGAGGGCCAATCCACACCAAACTATAGATCCGAATTGCCATGGATGCTATAGAGGTGGGTTTCAAATATTATACCCAAAAGCCAATTAGATCTTGCTAGATCTGAAAAATTGTAAAACGAGGGTTTGAAATATAAGGGTTTTATCAATGAAGTAGTTGTGCCAATGGATTGGAACCAAGACAAGAAGAACAAACCTGTGGATCTTACCTGGATAACCTTGTAGATTCCTTGATGATGATGATCTATGCAAACCCGATCAATTTGAATCGATTTGAGGTAGTTTTCTATGAAGTCGATTTTCCCAAGGAAGCCAATGCGCCCTCTCTCTTACACAATAAACGTCAACAATATCAGATTTACTGTGAACAAGAGATAAGACTAATGCCACAAGAGAAATAACAGAAAGATAGCATAGATCACAATGATACTAATGATAACCCCCTGATACAAGCGAATGCCAAATGGAGTGAGTTGAAGAAGCCTTGCAAATACGCCCAAGTGAAGTCGCCCTCCTGTAGACAAGACAAAAGTTTCCAAAAAAGATAGATCTTACCACAAATACCCAAATGATAGGATGCAATAGACTTTTCAATCACCATCTAAGAACACCAGATGCAAAGGAGACCACAAGAATTCCCACAATTTTTTTTTCTATATCAAGATAATAAGAGCCAAAGACCCCCCATTACAATGAGAAGCTCTCTCCTTTAAATAGGAGGGAGAGAGTCCACAATCTAACCACTTTTTAAATGAGTGGCTAAGATTAAAAGATCAAAATATCTAATCAATGGTCGAGATGAACTCAACATTACAATACATGGATCACTAATAAAATATAACAATAAGTGGACAAAATCGTCCTAGGAGAGGGGATCCCACCAAATCATGATGACAAAACATAAAATATAGCTCATGGTGGATCCAAGGGGTAATTTATAACACCCTTGGTCAATCGCCATGGCACAATATCCAAGAATAAATGATCTTGACACCAAATCATGCTTCTCTGGGAAAGTCGTGAGCCTTAGGAGGCTCCAGAAATCATCAAAAAGTGCTATAAGTGATGGATGTGGGTCCCGATGAGCTAAAACTGCTGGAGAAGGTGTGGAAGAAATCCCACTCATCATCACTGATCATCCCATGCCACAACCTTGCCTCAGTAGCCCAAATCGAATTCCTCTGTAGCCATTTTTACCATTTTTGGACTGCCTCGGGAAATGTGAAACTGCCCAAACTGCCTCCTGGAGTGCTTGCGCTGTCAAGGTGAGCTCACCAATGAGTTTGGAAGGGGGGTAATATGGTAATAACAAGTGGCTAGACCACCCCCTCCATGCACAGCACCCTAGGTGAACCAAGTAAATCTCATCACTACTCTGACAGGGCCTCCGATAGACCAAAACTGCACTAGGATAGCCAACTGAGGCTCAATCATCACTGTAACTACTCGGAACTGAAAACGGACTGTCTCGTTGGACTCAGAAGGTCCAAATCCATCTAAAATGTGTACTCATACACCTTATAAACCTCTGCATGGTCCAAAATAAATACTCATCATATCCTGTAGACCAAATAATAATAATCTATAAAAGTGCTGAAAAGGATAAATCATCATCATAAGCCCAAAACCACTGCATAATCCCACCATGGTGACCTGTACCAGACCATATATCATCTATCTGTAACATCTGCGGTCTGCCACCTCATGTCCTGTGGTTGACTTTTGGTCAAACTGAGGTTTGACCAAGTCAACATGACCAAAATATGACTCAAACTGTCATCAAGCTGTTGCAAGGTGTCAATGGTTAAAACATGCTTTACAATCCATTCACATAGCAATTACAGCAAGTAGCAATCATTACTGGCGATCTAAATCCAAATATAATATGTCATTAATTATTATTAATTACTTAGACAAGACTTTCAAGGTCATACTCACTTCATAGTTGTGATCAATTTGCTAATGAAGGGTGAAGGCTAAGAATAACATGGTTAGGTCAAAGGATGACTTACTGACTTAACATTGTGACACTTTGGAAATGGAAAAGGGAATACACACCATAGCATATAGTGGACAAGCAACAACATAGGGAATGGCGATGTCTCACAAATGGATAAGTTGTTCAAAGAGTGTTTATTCACCTTACACAGATGTGCACAATCCATAATACAAATGAGGCCATCAATCTTTTTGATATAGAGTTTAAGTTCCATTGCTTTTTGGGCCTAGAGTTTCCATAGCCTTTGATCTATGTGTGTTTACAAACACATTGCATAGATTTACATTTATTTAGGCTTCTTGCTGCAAGTGTGTTTTTAAGGCACTTGTTTATCTGAGCACTTCTAGGTGTGTCACAGACAGCTTGTTTACCTAGGTATTTACATTTCACAAAAGATATAACATTTGATATTTCATAGCCATTTTCATTTGGCTTACTTTTCATACAAGATATAATATTTGATTTCCATACTCTGTATTCATGGAAGCACTAAAAGTTTCAGGTTTAGCCAACAACATCTTTAGTGACTAGGGGGACTTCTCAAGGAAATCCAACTCACCATAGGTAAGTTTTGTCACCAACTCAGAGCCGAGACACAAAAAACAAGGAGGCTTATCCAATATAGAGGCTACAGTGGGGGAAGGTCCTCCATGCCACTAGTCAAATAGTAAGTCAAGGTAATGAACAAACTGGGTAAGTCACGGATGGATGAAGACAGTGAATAATGAAACCAACACTAGCATGCCAATGTATGGCGGGAATGATCACCTCTATTCTCCCTAGGGAGGGTAAAACCAATAAGTATAGGCCAAGAACTTCTAAGTCTGAGTAGGGACAAATATAGTACAACCAGGTCCACATATTTATATGATCGCCAGATCATGATACTAAATGCGAAGACATGCTATGAAGAACCTGCAACAATAATTAATGAGAATACATGGAACAACAGAAATAACAAAACACAGAATCACTTTTATATTGATCGCAAGCCACTTTGAGGGGGAAACCTCCCTTTAGAAAGCTCAATACAAATAACTTCACGGTGCCTTCATTGGTCTCAACACACACTTATATACTAAGTCTAGGCGCCAATACCATGGGTCAATACCATGTGTCAATACAAACTATGGGCCAATACAAACTATGGATCAACAATTACTACGGGACGACTTACAAAGCATATGCGTCTGGCAACAATAATACGAACTATGGATCAACAAATACTACTGGATGACTTACAAAGCATATGCGTCCAACAACAATATACTAACAAAGTAAATAGAAGGGTTGACATGGGTTCCTAACATCCCCTCACCCTTAGAAAAAGCTTTGTCCTCAAAGCTTTATATGTGGAAATTGATGTAGAATCTGAAGGAGTTGTTCCCCTATAGCATCCTCGGGTTGCATTCTGGGCCACTTACGCCTTTTGAGTTTCAGGGAGGATTGTGTGGAAGGCTGTAGACAAAGAAGAACCATATCAACTGCGTGAAAAGTGCGCTCAGAACGGTGTTGATCGGCCTATTGTTTTAGTTGAATTCTTGCCATGTGGATATTGTCCTGCAGAATGAGAAGAATCTGATCGTGGTTTCGAAGAATCGAGTCAATTGCCTGAACTGGGGAGCTGCTAAAGGTGTATGGAAGAAGAACTGGCGGTGCATGTCCAGAGACTGCTTCATATGGTTTCCTTTTAGATGTGGTACTGTACCACTGGAGCGCTTCTAGGAAATCCATAGAAATAGTTGTCCAAGTCTGTGTAGGGATGGGAAAGGGTTCGAACAGTCCTGAAAGGAGTGTCGTTTCACCCTTGTTGACCTGGAAAGTATCATAGTCAACCACCATCCGTTGAATTGACATTTTCAGTCCCTGCCAACAGAAGTTACATTGTTCCCAGTCATACGTTTTGAGGAACCCAGAGTGCCCTTCCGACGAAGAAGCCTGGAGTTCATAGAAGAGATAGCCCCGTTGAACATATTGCAACCAATTTGGAACAAGCAGAGAAATAGCTGTAAGAGAAACTAGGTCATCAAATGTGCGAGAAGGAGCATCTACCACCATATTGTCCTTACCCTTATGGTAAGTGATCGCATAGTCATAACCCATGAGTTGGATAACCCATTTCAGGTGTGCTGGGGAGGAGACTCGTTGTTCCAGGAAATTTTCCAGACTCTGGAGATTAGTTTTGATGCAAAAATAATTCGCCAATAGGGATGGATGCCACTTCTGTACTGCATGCAAAATAGCCATCATGTCCTGCTGAGATGCAGATGCGGCTAAATGCTTACCGGAAAGGTCTCGTGAAGGCGGCAAGCCCACAGGTGTAGCAAAGACACCTACATATCTATCCAAGGAAGTAGTGGAGGCCGTTGGTGGGTGCATTTGAATGGAATGGAGCTGAGCGATGACACCATGTGAATTCCTCTTAAGGATCTTTTCCAGGTGATGTGAACTGATGATGTAGAGAGACCTTGGTTGTAAGCCTGTAAATTTATGTTGTGTCCCATTGACTGAAAAATGCATCCAAAGTTTAGCAAAATCCCATAAGATGGGGCCAAGTGTGCATAACCATTGAATGCCCAAAACCACATCACATCTACCTAAGGACAAGGCAAACATGTCAAAGCGCAGGTTATAATCTTCCATAGAGATACGCACATTGTGACACTTTCCCTTACAAGGTAAGGTGCCCCCATTGGCAACCATGACTTCAAAGTTGGAGCAAGGATGGATAAAACAATCAGCCTGTTGGGCGATCTGGGGGTCAATGAAGTTATGAGTGCTGCCATAATCAATGAGTATTGTAAAAGGAAGCTTCTTGAAGTAACCCCTGACCCGCATTGTTTGGGGGGTAGTGACACCGGATAAAGCATTGAGAGATATCTCTGGTTGGTCGTCCTGAGATGGGGGATCAATAGGCGGCTCTTGAATGTCAACCTGATCATCCATTGTATCTGGAGCTTCTTCACCAATTTTAGAGGCAGGCAGAGAATCCATATCTAAGAGATAGAGCTTTTGCTGAACACATTTATGTCCCCGAGTGAATTTCTCATCACAATTATAACAAATCCCTTTTTCTCTGCGTGCCTGCATCTCTGTTTCGGACAAATGCTTGTTAGGAGTTGGTCGAGGAGCTGGCAGAATGGGAGGTCATTGAGAACTCATATTTTGGAAGGGAACAAAAGTGGATTTGGAGTGTTGTTGGGCTGCAATCTTGTCTTTTGCCAACTTGGCCAACCCCAGAGCTTCCATCATTGTGTTGGGACAGAACATTTTAACCTTTGAGCGGATTTCATCCTTAAGACCACTGATAAAACAACTCCTGTAGAATTCATCAGACAATCCTTCTGTGTGATTGACTAGTTTCTCAAATTCTGTCTAATACTGTCTCACAGTGCCAATTTGGCAAAGTTTAGTGAAGGCTCCAGTGAAGTCATCAAAAGTATTAGGACCAAATCATTGCAAAAGGAGCTGACAAAAATCTAGCCATTTTGGCTCTTCATGAGCCTTGATGTACCAACGGTACCATTGAAGAGCTTCCTATTCCAAATGAAAGGATGCAAGTGGAACTTTGGTGACATCAAAAGTATTATGCAGATTGAAATACTGTTCTGCACGATAGATCCATCCAGTCGGATCAGTACCATTGAAACGAGGAAAATCAAGCTTCGGACCACGAAAATTGCTAGAAGAAGAGAACCCATTGTCTGATGAAGACGCAGACTGTCATTTGTTGTTCATGGCTGAATGCTCAAGATGGAGGCTAAGAAATTTTTCATCCAAATCCTAGAGTTTGGTGTGGATGGCTACAAGTGCTTCCTCCATGGTGTGTGCTCATGCGCGGGTGACAACCATAACCATGTTTTTTTTTTTTTTTGTGGGAATGGGTAGAAAAACACAAACACAAGCTTAGTTAGTAAAGGGAAATTTGGATTTGGGAAAAATTCTGATGGGTAATTGGGGTTTGACTAGGTTTTGGACATTGTCGAAAGGACAGGGAAGTAGAAAAAGGGGATTTCAGAAGTGGGGTGAAAGAATGAGAAAATTTGGCAGAGAGGGACAAAGAAGAAGAATTAGGAAAGGAACTCTGTGGTAAAATTTGAAGGCGATTGGGTGAAAATCGAAGAAGTTATGGCAAACCTTAAAAATAGACAAATGTGAGATTTCAGGTGTTGGGAAGTGGAATTTGGGATAGGGTCCTCAGGAATGAAATATGCAGAATGAGATTGCAGGGGTGTCAGAGAAGTTTCAAGGGAAACAGAGTTAAAACAAGGGAGATATGGCGGAAAAACAGAATTTATACTCATTTTTTTTTTCCAGGAATGGATCTACAATGGCGCAGAAGGGATCGACAACAACTGGATTTGAAATGACACTGAATGGATCGAAAATGGCTAGATTTGAAATGACGGTTGGATCTGAAACGACTTTCAGAATAGATCTAAAACGGCTGGATCTAGAACGACTTTCAAAATGGATTTGAAAAGGATGGATTTGAAATGGCGAGGAAGTGATCGGCAACAGTTCAGCTGAAAATAGATATGGACCCCAGGTATGTTCGGCTTCCTAGCAGTTTAGGGGTTTCACTCGGCCACCAATGTTGTCTGGTGACTTGCGTATTGGGGTAGTACCCCTCACTCCATGACTCAGGTAAAACTGATAACTGCTTTGCCACAAACGATAGCTCTTGGTTTACCTCACGGGTGGAAACTAGTCAATCAGGTAGGGGTTGTCTCCCTTCTTTGCATAAAGTATACATATCCTATGCGATTCAATGATATATGCATGATAGTGAACTCCTCAACGTATTATTCCCCATGCGTGACATCGATCTATGGAGTTATTTTGTTTGTGTGAATCCTCTCGGAAAGACGTTGCAACTACTTGGTCTCCTTCTACTTGGGCTCAAACCCTTGACTCTCATTTCCAACAGTGGTGAGTGCTTTTCAGGGTAACATTAATAGGTCTAACTAATGTCTAGGTATTATTGCATGCTCTGGTATTCTTATAGTGCATACCGTGTCATTTTTTGGCATTGTGGTATTGACTGTCCAATTAATAAATGGTAAAATCTTTGTGGAGTGGGATTGTGGGATAAATTTTGCTTAAACCATTGCATTTAGAAAATCCATCCTGGTTGTGCATCATATTTTCATTCCTTCTTACCAGTTGCATTCCTTTGTAGGTTACGTCTGTCCATTACCATTTTTTATTCTCAAATTACATTAAATATTAGGGTACTATTGATGTCTAAACCATGTGATGGAAACATCGAGGTATATTGAGAAATGGAGGACCAATATTTGAAGATTTTTCCTTGGGTGTGTCCTCCCTTATTCTGTACCTATGCATGGAGCTTAGCCTCCTCTCGCGTTGTTGGCTTAAGTGTGTGTCTGCATACTCTCATCTAGTGCAATTGGACGAGACCGTACCTATGCGTGGAGCTCAACTTGAGGACCTGCACCTCATCGTTAATTGTCTCTTTGATGTCTGAAAGATAGTTCAATTGTTGTTATATTCCATATAGGTGAATGCAACTATTGATCATCGTTGAAGTTGAAGCATTGAGGAAAATTGTCATTGCATTGAACATAGTAGTTGTGGGTGCAAAAACCCTAATTCGTTGAAGACGGGAACCTCTCTTTTTTTAAAAGTGCATGGGATTTACTCTCTCTCTCTCTCTCTCTCTCCTTGACTGTGTGATGTCTTCTCTCCAAGCCCGTGGATAGACTCCTTTCTCTCGGTCAATGTGGCCTCTCCCATGGTTATGAGTTATAAATGCTTCTCTCCTTTTATCCATGATTGTTGTTTGAATGGTGTTGCATTAAAGACTATTTTTTCTTGAAGATTATCCGTGGTGTGGGAACTCATATTAACGCCACATTCCTCTTTTTGGATACAATAATTACGAAGAGTAGCAATAATTCCACAAAGGAGGTTTGATATGTAAGGATTCCTCTACCACCATATAAATGTCTCGGAAAGCTAATGCTTAGAATCACTGGTGACTTGGGAACATCCACCTTGCAATAGATATGATATTGGCACTGAACAATGGTTTGAAAAGTCCTACACTTTTGTGTACCCACAAGGATGTGGGAATCCTGTAGACAATGGCTTCATCCATGACTTGGATGAACAGCTCAAGTTCCATGTTCAAGACATGCACTCCAGAAATGGGATGGTTTTTAATTATGGATATTTTGACCCTATTTTAAACTTGAACTAAGTACCTTTAAAAAGGATAATAAGTTATCTTATATGTTGATGAGAATTGACGAGGTCTTAATTCAAGGCTACATTCAGCAGGGCATTTATTAGATGTTTGCATGCACAATATTGGTTTTCCATCTTTGGAGGTTGGAAAATGCCACCATTTTCTTGATGATGCTTTTGTTGAATACAAAGGAAATATTGTAGTCAATTATTTGGAGACATGGCTCTCTTAGCTTGATGGTGAAGGACCCCTCCTTGATTGTTTCATGTGGTGAGATTGGAGATGGCTAAAGGAAAATCATACTCCAATGAGCAAACTTCAACACTAATATGGAATCTTTGAACTGCCAAACAAATCATTTGATATTGATGAGTGATAAACTCCATAACCTGGTGCATTCTTGGATCACATTAGTGGACTACTTTGCAAGGTGCCATGTTGATATCCATTCAAACGTTGGAGCAGTGGATCTCTCTCCTCAAAAGCTTGAACTTGAATCATGTGATGCTTCTATCTATGTGTATTGAAGCGAAGATTGGTGCACATCTGAAGAGAAGTAAGTAAGCTTTTCGTTCGAAGCATAGATTTGTTTGTATAATTCTTAGTTTATGTGCTTGAAAAATGTGTTATGAGGCCTGTAAAAGGTTTTCTTATTGAAGAATATAATTGAAACACTTCTTATAGTTCGATGTGAAGGTTCTATGTTGTTCAAATCTAGCTGCATAGAATCAAATTGGAGGAGTTTCAAGAGATTTGTAGCTCTGGAAAATTTCATTGATGATTGGAATCAGTGTCTCATTTCTAGTGGTCACCTTGGAGTTGTTGTTTATTCAAGGATCAATTATTGTTCAAAATTGTGATCTATGCATTCATTTGTAATGCATCTCAACAAATGGTTGGATATATCGAATTTGATGTCAATTTGTAGTGATTGATTTGGTATGTAATCAGTTTGTTAGAGGAAGAAGAGATAATTGTTTTTTCTTTGTACTCTCTCTTGATTTTGCAATACAAGTGGATGAGCTCCAACATTCAAACAAGAAACAAAGAAGAGAACTGTCAACCATTGCACAATTTGATCTCCAGATTGATTGACAAAGAGGTTATTTCAAGAATTAAGAACAGATTTGGACTGCATCACCAAAGAACTAAGCTTGCAGAGATTGTTATTTCTACCTTGAAGACTGCATTAAAAGACTAGTTTGGACTCAAGCAAGTTTGCAGCTTGTTTCTATAGCTGCTCCAAAAGAAGAAGTTGCAGAAGCATATTATCATCATAGAAGAACTTAGGTATAATAGATTCATCAATTAAACATTCATAAGTGTAACCTACAAACTGATGTTTGTTTGTAATTTCTAGTGCATATTTTTGGTCCTTGCATGTGTGTTTCTGTACAGTATCAAAATTGAAGAAAAATGAATTGCATGTTGCATTTGGGTGCATTCTCGACTGAGACCGACACCCTTCATTTTTAAGATTGAATATGTTGAAATCTTGTTTGTAAAGGGCATAGTTGTAAGATTTCTTTAGTTTGATTGAGTCAATTTGGTCATTCCTGCACAAGGAGACTTATAACATCCCTCATGATGTCTCAATCTAAATAAATATTAGAGTTGTTGAACACTCTAATGATTACTATTGTAGATGACTCAATCACAATCAACAAATATACTCTTCAAACTGTTATAAATCATCTGCAAGATTCAAAAGCAAAAGAAGCGAAATAAGATGATGTACATGACATGAATCAACATTATGAACTAGTGTTTGTTTAGAACAACCCTGTTTTTGAATATGACTCCTATCAACACCTAGCACATTGTGATTCCATGAAGATGGGTAACTATTTTTGGCCAAATATGACGATGAAAAATTGAAATTTTACCCATGTATTAAATTGAAGTCCTCGAAACTCATATTTGCCACATGAATTTTGACATGTCGTTAAAAAACTAAATGTTTATAATTATGTTGGATTTCCAATGATATTTTTTTTGAAATATACCAATGTCAATTATTGTGTCAAATTTTCATTTAATGAAACATGTGTACTTAAAAACTTGAAGAGCAATTAACAAGTAGTTTGTGTGTGTGCACAATAATTTAATGTTAAAGTAATAATTTTAAAAAATGAAATATGTGAACATGATCTAGACAGAATGCACTAGTGCTTACATATTTTTTTAAAAATTTTCTCAAAAAATTATATTTATTATTATTTTTCGAAACTGACCAGTGAATATTTCAGTTGCATTTTGCACACACATGTGTGTGTGCACCAAATCTTTTGATTATTTACATAATTTGCAAAACTAAAAATATCCTTTTGAAGAGGATGCACTTATCTAGTGCTTATGTATTTTTTCAAATTTGTTGGATGTGTATTTTGAATGTTGTTGATTTATCTTCGAGTTCAATCGAAGTTGTCGGCTAGCAACGAAGGTAGGGGCAAAGACTACACTTAAAGTGTCCGAGCCAGTTCTAGATCGAGCAGCAAAGACAATGGTAGCAGCAGATTCCGTTCTAGCTATAAATTTAGTAGCATAGGTTAAGTGTTCCCACTTCATCTTTTTTTATATCCTCTAGTTGCATATGCATAACCCATTATAGAGCCTATAGATCCAAAGCAATCACCTCATGCGCAACTTTGTGTCTTGTATTGCCATGTGTGACAAATCCTTAGTAAGGTCGTGAAAAGAAAGACTCATCCGGTTTGCCCGTTAGGTGACTGCATATAGCCTTATTTGTGGGTTACATGTGCACGTCCATGTATTTTAGGGTTTGCCAATTTCCGCTTTCCCCGCACCACAATTACGTGCAACTTGGTTCATGCTCATGCAGAGGCCACCAGGTTAACGCATAGGAATTCCCCCAGGAAGATGCTGTTGGTTTTGCCATAGGTACTGCTACCCTTGCTTCTGGATCAACAATAGATAGTGATGCTGGTGCCGAGTCTTCTACTGAACCAACCGATGCTTCTGCGGGTAGTGCTTACTTAGTATATACTACCGGTGGATATGCTGCTGGTACTGGTAGTGGTTCTAAAGAAGCTAGGATAGGAAGGAAGGTATGCTAGTTCAATTTGTGGTGGGTATACTGCTAGTGCTGCTTATGGAACTACTTTAAACTAGTCTTAGTGGTGCTTCAACGACTACTCCATTGACTGCTGCTAGGTATTTTGGTACTAAATAAACTTTACAGGATATAGTGCTAGTGCTTGATCTACTTAGTAAACAGCTTAATTAACGCGTGCTTCAACTGTATATGCATTTGGGTTAATATGCCTATGTCTATGTTGTTGTTGGTGCTACTGCTGGTATTGCTGCTGGTTGGGATCGAGGATATTACAAATGCATGTAACATGTATCATATAATAAACGGAACGTAATGCATTTCCCAGTAATACATAATGATCGATTTTAGGTCGTTGCTTGGTACCAAATCGAGTAGAATGCATTGTCTATAACGAAACAAGTAATAATTTTTTAATAGTTTAATTGGGAATCATACTCTAGAAAGAGGTGAATTGTCCTCATTGGATTGAACAAATCACATTTATAGTGCTTTAGTCTATTCGGTTGTAGCTGGTGGAACTAGATAATATAAAACTTATAGCTTTGCATATCGATCTCAACCTAGAATGGATGCTGCTGGCTTTCAAAATGGCTATTTAACTTAAAGGAACACCGACTGAGATGATGACGGTCAAGCTGCTGCTGAGATGTTACTTAAAGGTCATGAGGGTCATTTTGATTGATTGAACTGATGATTCCTGTGTAGATCTATCCTGTTGGTGGATATGAGTAATTAGTAAGGGTCAATTGGATCGAAGCTACTCGATTGGGATCTGGAACAAGCCCTCGAACTGAAACTGGAAATGGAAGCTACGCGCTTGCCTCCGCTACTAGGAACTCTAATACCGGATATCTAATGGATTCTATAACAGGATAAGGAACGGGTCTAACTTAGACTAGTAGGTTAATAACCACCTTTCCCTCTGTTATACCCGCCTCTCCGCCGATAGAACTACTGCTTTAAAAAATTATGATGCTAGTACAGGTTGTATAGGTCCTTTCAGGAACAAGCCCATCTGAAGATATATTATGGAAACATATATATTACAGACACATTAATCAACATTAATTCTTAGCCCGTGGGTGGGAAGGCACCAGGCACAAAGGGAGTATAGGTCGCAGATGCAGTTTATCCGGATCGAGACCCAGTGCCATCAGTAGCAGAACCAAAATGAGCCTCTGATCTTTGTAAACGAGACCTCTACCTTTCTGAGCTAGATCCATAATATGATGATCTTCGTAAGCGAAACCCAAAAGCGTAGGGAGCAGTTTTATACCCAGCAGGGAGCAGTTTTATACCCAGCAGCATAGGCAAAGGCATAAGTGGTATTATAGACAGGGGCAAGGGCATACCTAGGGGCTTGCATAGGCATCTAAGGCAGAGGTAGCAGCCCTACTAACTATAGTTCCAAAGTGAGTCATTCAGTAACAGCCGTTGATTCAGACTTTCTTTTTGTTATTCGCTCAAGAAATAAATCCATGCATCCTTGGTCACTCACCCACTAACTAACTAGCTTGTTTCTAGGAGGGCCTAATCTTAAAATGCTCCAAGCGGGCTTGCTTGCCATCATCCCTCACTCTAGCGCCAAAATGTTGACACGGTAAAATACCCCTTGTAAACCACATATGCTTACCCGGCGCGGTGTCAAAACCATTTGTTTGTTGCAAGGTCGATAAAGGAAAGACACTAACTAAAGGCACATCATAGGTCCTGGCCGGATAAAGATAAAGGTGGCGCAACTCGATTCGAGCTGGCAGCAGGTACCCAACCAAATAAAATTCATTAATTAAGACAGACAACACTTGCACAACTCCAGCTTTTAGAATAGAAGTTTGGTACCAACCACTATTTAGATTTACCTTCTGCTTGACCTCTTCTGCCTACTTGCTTTATTTATGTGCATGCATGCCTTCGGCCTTTTTGTTTTAAACCACCCTTTACTTTCCGCCATCTTTTCTTATTGAATTTACCCACTTTTCAAGGACAGGGCTCACCTGAGGGTTGGAGGGTTAAGCATTAGCGGCTGCTAAGTAATATCTCCCATCAATCTACCATCAGCTAGTTATAAACCGTGCTAAAAAAGTCTACAAATAGTAATTATTATACTTTTTTTTTGCTACAGATAGATCAGCTGCTGAAACTACTGCTTTTGCTCGAAAAATTGCCTTTGCACCTAACAAATCTGCATATGGATCTGGAGCTCGATCTGGACAAAGAAGTAACTAACAGGCTTTCAAGCGAGCTCTGTTGCCATATTATTACCTCTGGTGCTGGGAAACCCCTGTTCTACCCGCCTTTGCCTTTACTGCAGAGCTTTGCTGCTGGTTCATCAACTGGATTATTATATTTCGGTATGTGAAGCTCACTAAACAAAGGCAAGAAAGAAACTGTTAACGGTTCGTCTCGCCTTCCCAACCTGTAAATAAAGAGGCATAGACAGTACCATAGGTGTTGTCCCCACTTGCCCATCTTCGGTAACTAGAGGAAGCTAATCTATTTATTTTATTTATCTATCTCTTTGTCCGCTCTATCTTTGTATACAACTACTAAGATGGTTAGCTCTTTCTTGAAGCACTCCTTCCTAAAGGGTTTTCTATTAAAGCACTACTTCTTTGTAGATCCCTACTTGTCCTATTCTAGCTACCTACTTTTTCTATGGCCCTACTTGTGCTAAAGCACCCTGTTCTATTAAAGTGATACAATTACTAGAGCTAAGCAAGCTAGGAATTACTACAGCTAGAAAATAATCTTAGTAAAGCTAGCAATTACTATAGTAGTGATACAACTACTAAGCTATGAACTGTTGTAGATAAAGTAAGACCCCTGCTACAAAGAGAAGATAAAGCAGCCTAAACACCTGCCCCATACACCTGCTAGATAAATAAAAGGAAACCTAATAAAGGAAGGAATAAAGGGATAGCTACTCTACAGACCTACTAGAGGACAGAGAAAAAATATACTAATAGAAGATACCTACTAGTAGAAACTGGAGTCCTAGAAATAGTCCTACTAGAAGACCTACTACTAAGAGTAAGAAGAAACCTACTATTATACGACCTACTCGACTATTAGACATACCTGCTAAGCGTTGACCTACTATCCTACTAGGTGGGAAAGATCAACAAGCTCAAAGAGAGCCTAAAGAGCTAGTAAAAGCATTATCTTTCTTTCTTATCAACAATCCCTACTAGGTAATCCCAACGTTGGACCTATTAATCAACTAAGGTCAGGTAAGAAACCACCTATTTCCCGCCAACGATCAAGCTTTCAAAATGTGAATTCACTAAGATAGTGACCTTATGAAGAAGTTCGTAGTCTTAGCAATCCTTGTCTTAGTCTATAGAAGTAAAAGCTGTAGGGTATAAGTTTTTTGGGATCCAATGGTGCCACTTCTCACTCCATCGGCGAGAAAGATTGTGATCGAAAAAATGACCTTAAACTCTTTTGGGTGGATCTAACCCCTGCGCCACCATTTTGAAAAGTGTTGGTTTCTTTTTTCTAAACACGTCTTCTTTACTAGGTTACTTTCTCGGAGTTGGAGCATACCCCGACGATGAGGTTTTACACTGAACTTCTTTCTCAAACCTACATCGGGTGGAACTACCCTTCAGAAAGAGGTAGCGTTGGTTGGCTACAGTCACAAGGAATAGAAGGAGATGACATAGTTGTTTTTAATAAAGATCAACATTAAAAAAAAGCATTGTAGATTTATTGTTTGATCCTAGTTCGCAATCAAATTGAATCTCTACAAAATTGGTTGAGAAGCTAGGCCTAGAGACTCATGACCATCTGCATCCATACCCCCTCTGCTAGGTAAGATAAGACGTGGAACCGAGAGTGAACAAACAATATAGGATTAAGTTTGTAATAAATAAAAACTTCATGGATGAGGTGGTAGTAGACGTAGTTTCATTGGATGTATGTGGAGTCATCTTGGGAAGCCCATACTTGTATATGAGAGATGCCATCTTCAGGAGGAGATAAAATTAGTATCGGTTTTTCAAGGATGGGAAGGAATTTGCCATAAAAGCACACAGGGACAAGGCCAAACTCTATTGGATAAGTGCTCATCAAGCAAGGATAATCATTGGCAGTACCAAAAATATTGTCTTGTTGTTTTTTATAGAAGGAAAGCAACAAGGAGAAGGCAGTGAAGTGGATATGCAGGTGTCCTTGGAAGGATGTAGTGGCAAGTAGCACCAACAATTACAATAACTAATTGAAGCCTACAAGGAGGTGTTTCGATAACCTTAATAGCTACCGCCCAAGAAAGAGGTTGAGCATGATATTCAATTGTTACCGGAGTCTCCATTGCCAAACATTGGGTTGTATAGGCAGTCCATCATCGAAGTAGATGAAGTAAAGAAGCAATTACGGTAGTTGTTGCAGCAGGGAATCATCAGGCCTAGTACATCACCGTGTGGTTAACCCATCATCATGGTGCCAAAAAGGGATGGAAGCTTAAAATGTGTATTGACTACCATGCCCTGAACAAAATAACCATCAAGAAGAGATATCCGCTACCAAGGATTGATGACTTGTTGGATCATCTGCAACAAGCCAAGTTATTCACCAAATTGGACCTCAAATCGGGTTACCATCAAGTAAGAATAAAAGAAGAATACATGTGGAAGACAACATTCAAGACGAGGAAAGGTTTGTACAAGTGGTTAGTAATGCCTTTCAACTTATGTAATGCACCTGCAACTTTCAGGCCATTGATGAATAATGTGCTTTGTCCTTTTATTGACTCATTTGTAATAGTATACCTAGATGACATACTAATATTCAGCAATAGTTGGTAAGAGCACATCTCACATGTGACGCAGGTACTAGAAACCCTAAAGAATAATCAGTTGGTTGCAAATATAAATAAATGTGAGTTCGGAAAAGAGTCCTTGATCTTATTGAACATATCATTGGCGGAGGAGAGCTGAGGGTGGATCTAGACAAGATTACAACCGTAAGCCAATGGCCTATTCCCACCAACTTGAGAGAGGTCAGGAGTTTCATGGGAGTAGCTCAATACTTTAGAAAGTTAATAGCAAATTTAAAAATAGTAGCAGCACCATTGCATGGCATGATTGCCAAGGGATAGATTTTTCATTAGGGAAAGCTACAACAACAATCATTTGAAGACCTAAAGAGGAAGATCAATAATGCTCTGGTCCTAACCATGCAAAATTTACAACGATCATTTGCACTGGAAACATATGCAAGTGGATATGCATTAGGAGTGGTGCTTATGCAAGGAGGAAAACAGGTGTGCTGCCATTTATAGTTGTTTCATGGAGCAGTGTTGGACTACCCCATGTGTGATAAAGAGCTCTTTTTTATTCTGTGAGAGGTGAAGAAGTGAAAGCATTACCTTTTTGGAAAAGAGACCATCATACACATTTATCATAAACCCCTTCAGTACTTGCAAAGTAAAAGTAAGATGTAGCAAATGAGGCATTACAAATGGTTGGGATTCTAGCAACAATTCCACCTATTTCTTAAGTAAAATAAAGGAGCTACAAACAGGCTCGCTCACACGCTTTCACGACCCCCACTGAATAAGATTGTAGTAGTTGGTGTGCTAATGCAACTTGAGCCTTTCACTCGTGATTTGTTGAGTTAATATTATAAGGAAGATTAATCTTTAATAGGCATATACCAGCAGCTACAGGAGAGACCAGTCGCTATCATGGAAGGAAATGAATACTTCCAAAAGAGGCTACTATACAATCTAGACAAGTTGTGGTGATGCTATATTAATTTGCAAGGTGGCGGCACCGATGGCAATGCTATATTGATGATTTGGTAGCTGAAGTCTTCAGAGTTTTTTCGCAAAAGGTTCTCTCTTTTCATTCTCGATGAACTTTGAGGATAGTAAGGTAGAATATAGTAAATTATATTTTAAAAATGAAGAAAACCCCCAGTTCGTGCCCAGATCATTCACCCATAACTCTGCATTTCATTTTATTATGGAAGCATCGGCATTCTAATTTTGAGTTGGCGGGACACATGTCATGACACCATGGATAGAGTTAGCCTAGCTAGCCAGGTCCTCCAGATAAGTTTGTGGGAGGTTTTAGTAGATCCTGTGCTTTTTCGGATGCGAGATCCCCAAGACAAATACAAGATCTCCCTCATACTGGGCTTGAGAGTGCCTCTCAGTGCAACTAGGAAGATAGGGATCGAATATTGGAAGGAGGCCCATATTTCGTTGGGATTTACATCTGCCCATGGAAAGAAATATTCAACCCCGACAAAGAAGATCTAAATATTGCACCAATATGGATCAGGCTTTACTCTCTTCCATGCGAATATTGGGAACCTGAGATCCTGCAAGATATAGGCAATACCCTAGGTAAATTCGTAAAAGCATATGAGAAAACGAAATAGAGAAGATATACCTCCTTTGCACACATATGCGTTTACATGGATCTAGTAGATGGTGGCATATGCTTTGAAGTCTACAACTAAAGGGTTCCATGCTAGGAGGAGCCCTCCTGAAATACCATTAGAGTTAATACCACATACAAGCCAACCAGGTTAGAGTTTTAGGAAGTAATCACAAGCAATGACACCAGATGACATAGTTTTTTGCAACATCACTATGTCGGCACCAAACACTTCAATCATTCTCTTCACAATAGATTTTTTGTGGCCACTTCCTAGGCCTCTAATGTTAAAGGAAATTAAGTTGATTGGGGAACCTTTCTAAGGGCTGCTATGTATCTAAGAGCCCTAGATAAGGAAGGAGAATAATGTGTGCTTGTGTTTAAGCCTTTATAAAAAAGTGACGAAGGTTTAGGATTTTGGAAAGGAAGAGCGTCAGAAGGAGGAGGGTCACTTGATGTATTATCCATATGAGTGAGTGTATTGGACTTCTTCCGCTTCCTAGGTTTTCTAATGGTCACATTTGCATTGAAAATTGAATGGATTGGAATGACATCAGGGATATCATGACTGGAGGAAGAATATGTATTCAAAATGACTTTCATGAAGATTTGAAACTGCTTGAGGAGTGGAAAGAGCTCCAATATCTAGCACTATGGAGGAAGTTAAGTGGATATCCAAGTTTCACGGGTTTTTATCCATGATAAAAAGGAAATAAGAAGGATTGAATAATTGATCTTAAACCAGATTTTTAGCAGGGTCAGAAATCCCCTTAAACACTGCTAGGTTGTGAGATTATAAATCATACGAAGTATGGCCAGTTGGGACAGAGATGAAATTAGGAGGACTAACATGAAGAGTAACATCCGGTCCATAGACATTCCCTACATGCGATTTATATTCCTAGGGATGTGATGAGGGAGATTCAATTAAGACCCTAGGGTTTGAATTAGGTTCTTGAGCTTCATGAGAGTTAAAAGATTCCAAACAAAAATCCGACAAACCTTTTATAATATCATCAACCAAGAGAAATTTTAAAAGAGTAGGAAGTGTTTTAGAGAACTTACCAACAAATTCCGAGGTCGATGCGACATCCATAGGAATAGGGAACTGGATATTATCTTCACAATTGAGAGAATCAGACACCTGGGCTCTCGAGGACTGACCTCTTGAGTGCAGTGAAGGACAACAAGACTTTTGGTGACTAGTATCCCTACAGTAGTGGCAGTGGAAGAGGATTCGCCAGTTGTCCAAACGCTAAATAAAAGAGCCACCATCCCATACAACCTTGATCTCTTCTGGAAATCCCTCAGATTTTTCCATGCCAAGTAAGATCTTAGGATTTTTATGATCATGCCCCATCAGAAGTTCCTCTTCAAGAAGTATAAATATTCCAATCAAATTGGCAATGCCCATGAATCCTTTAAGATTCCAACAATGGAGAAGAAGGCCTGGTAAAATAACCCATAGATGACGGTGGGATGGTTTCGATTTCTAGGGATCAAATTCATAAGACCAGCGTGATAGCACTAGTTATCCCTTTCCGATGACCCAAAAACGCTCCTCAATATCCCTACAATCATCATCAGATAAAAATTAAAAAACAATCCACCCATTGACTAACATCAAAACCATGGGCAGATTTACTAAGAAGGGTTTCCATTTGGCTTTGATTCGGGAAATAATATTTTGTCTCTACATATTTATATACTCGACTTTTCCGATTAGGGATTGCTGAGAAAGGGCAGAGACCATATCAAATGTTACATCTTTTCCTAGCACACACATAGGTCTATGCTTGTGAGCCTTCTCAAATTTTAGATGCCTCTTTAATTTAGGGTTAGATTGTTTGGTTGGTCCATGGTCTTTTGAATGGGAGCTGTGAAAACCTTTATGACTGGAAGACTCCCGATGAGAAAATTCCTTGAAACCCTTCTCGACATTACATGTATTAGGGATGATATCACTTTGGGATTTGATATATCGTGGAGGAGTTAGGTTACCTCTAGGTTTGATCTATTCCCTAGAGTTCTTAGCTTGTAAAGCACCAAGGATGACCATGTAGTCAAATTTTGAAAGTGGGTTTGTATTAACCCCAAGAAAAGAGCTTTCAACACGAGGGATGTTTAAACCCCCAATAGAGATCCCGCCGACACCTGGCGGTCCTGGTGGAGAAAAAAGGTTTTCTGGGGGAGATGTGGCCATGAGGAAAAATGCCCCACAACTGACACTAAAACCCTTTGTCAAAGATTTATGAATATTTTCCCAAACCACAAAAAAACCACTAGAAAAATTGAAAAAAAACACGTCACCATTAGAGATATTCAAAAGATAATGGAGTTAGATGTTAGAAAATAGGATCACAGAGCAATAACAATAAACAAGATGCAAATACAAATTACACAAACACATTACAAGAGAGACACCAATATATCGTGGTTCACCCAAGACGGGCTACATCCACAATAAAATTGCCAGTACTTATTATTATACCATCCAACAAAGTGAAGGGATACAACCTACAGCACATCCATTGCACTTCCTCTTCATTGTCTCACAGTCTCTCTTTCCCAATCTCAAAGCTCTTTACAATGCATAATACCTAATACGTCAACCCTAGCCGTATTGCAATCGATTTCTTATAAAGGGGAATACCATGGGAAAATACCACCGGTTACCCAAAACCATGGGCTTGTAATCATCCCCCCCTGGAACCCCATGGGGGGGCGGTGCCCCCCCACACCCCCCGCTAGGGTGAGTGTACAGTCGAACTGCATATCATATAAAACTGGGGTACAAACATGGCTGAATAATAATATCTCTGAATCTGGGAGATCATGCTCCACAACCAACATTAGATTGTTCCCACTTTTTTATACTGGTTGGTACTAGACTAGCCACCAAGCAGCTAGTTGAACTCCAATCCCATTTCCCCCCTCCTATCTTAGCTGATGCAGGTTCTCAGTACTAGGGTTTCAGATGTTCCCTCCATCGCCTCCAGTAGTTGAAAGACTTCATCCAAAAAAATCAATTTTCTTCCATATTATTTATAATCACATAACTGAGGCACTTTAAACCTAACTCTTGGATAAGGATCCTTTAAGCATCAGTCCTAAAATTTATTCTATATTATATTTTATATATAGGGACTAGCAACTATACAACTTTCTGATATGATATAGCAAATGATTAGATCCATGTTATGTTTTCTTAAGAATGCAATCGTCATCACATGAATTATGGGGAATGTTCTTGCCATCACAAATCAGAGGTCACTAACTTAATGATTAAACAACATTGTGACAATGAACCCAAGAGTGAATGGGCCCCTTCCCTTCATGATTAATACAATAATAAGCTTAAAGAATTTTCCTAGTCCCACCCATTGAGACTAATACAAATAACTACACCCTATAACTATTAACAAAGACAATTGAGTTGAGTTTGAATCTAGCATTGTGGATTTGGGTGTTAGTAACTTGTCACCCTTCATGAGCTACAACGTGATAACATGAGAGTACATATGATATTACCTTCAAATGTATAAGCAACACCCTTCTCAGGCAATGAATGGAATAAATGTCTACCCTCAAAATCTTAGCATCAAAATGTGATCATTGGTCTTTGGATGACAATGATCAAATTTGAAATGATGAGCACTATTTCATGGAGAGGGATGGGAACCATACTGTGATCTAAAACCATACAAGCTTAACTTTAAATATGCCATTATAATTCCTATGGTGATTACTTATACCCATTGTAATAATAAGCATTGGGAAATATGAATGACCAAGTGTCATTTTCCACATGGAAAAAGAAGTAATCCCATTAATCAATTAGCAACATGGTTCTAGGATAACTCATGCAAACCAACTAAATGTAATCAAAATATCATCTCACAAAGATGTGTGTGACAATATGGATAATTACAAGTGTCAACTTTCTTGATCTAAGTTGAGGCTAAGAATGAGATCTTGATTTAGAGAAAAACCAAAGGGAATGAAATGACGACTAAATTCTTATAAATAGGGGGCGTATGTACATATGGACTTGTTGTGGGGTAAATAGAACATAACATATTATCTTTGCTGAGATCTTGAGTTTAAAATAAAAACCATAAGTACTAAAACAATAGTTAAATACTGATAAAATAGGGGGAAAATATACATATAGACGTGTTTTGGGGTCAATAGAACATAAAGGATTTACCTTGGAAATCCAAAAGTGAAAACTAATGTCAAAGGGGATGCTTTCTTGACTACAAAGAATCCCATAAAACAATATAATATAAATCAAGCTCAACTAATATTATTCCTCTATGAGTGAGTTAGTGCTAAGGAAAATGTAACACCCTTACACATTAACGTACAAGGAAATTTTTTGTTTTCTAGTGTTTTAAATGTCACGACAACATTTTTGTCTTGAAACCCAGGCTTTGGCAATAACTTCAATTCTACAGAAACGTTTTTGAAAACACTTAGAAATTAATTCTCTTTTTTTTTCCCAGAAAGGTGTTTTCTCGGCGTCCAAATGGAACAAAGCCATGCTTCCCATTACCTTTATGCTCTTTGAACCATAATCAATGTCTCTAGAAATCAAACTTTGGTATAGTTTGACTTTTGGCTCAAAAGAGTGCACTAAGAGAATGCTTCTATCATCTTCCTCTCACTACATATTTTTTTTTCATATTGGGAAAGTGATGAAAGGGAAGAAGAATTGAAGAACCCATTTATTGGGAATGAATGCACAGAGAGAAAGCCTTCTTCTCTTTCTCTTTCTTTGATCCTTTTTTTTCAACAAACCAAGATCTTGACCTTCAATTTCTTCACGGTCAAACATGCATACATGAAAAATCTCAATGTCATTACAAAACCCCCTCTATGTTTAAATCATTATGGCATTTATCACATTCACAGTCAATCAAAAGGCCAACAGACACAAGTGTTGATTCTTGAATATGATATGTCTTCCATGCGAGTTTGTGTATATGTTGTTCCAACATCCTTTGAATGTCATGATACTCTAGAAACCATTACAATGGAATTTCTAGGTGTTTGGTTCTTTTCGTTGAAGATGTAACATTTTGGTCCTATTTCATTTTGCCACATTACACCCTTGATTAGTCGTTAGTCGTTGTGTACATGTGGTGCGACCCTACGCAGAAAAATCACATGCCAACTAGGCATTAACCTTGTTTGGCTGGGGGACTTTCTTATTTCACGCATTTGGAGTTTAGGTTGTTTTGTGCTTCACATGCACTTGCATATAAGTAGTATTTATGAAGGGTGGACTTAAAAATTTCTTGAACTTATAATTATTGTACAAATTCAAAAAGCTCAATTAAATGCTATCACAATTGGGATGAAGTCGTTGTACTTCAAAGCTAACCAAAACGTCTCCAACTTGATAGACTAATTGTTTTTGAAATAGCAATTTGGAGTGTTTAAATCACAAATTTGGTGAATTACAAAATTGTAGAAATAGCAGTTTTCAAAAACAATTTTGATCAGTTTTTATAAAAAATTGGTCAACAAAACGCTACTTTGAAGGTTTTAGCTTATTCTTGGACACCTTTGAAGTAAGTGGTAGAGTGTCGCATAGAATAAAAGACAACCAAAACACCTCGCTTTTCCAACTGTTTTGGGAGAAAAAACAATTAATTTTTTTCTTCTAGAAAACCTTTTAATTAGCATTTATACAGCCCCGTAAGGTAGACTTTCCCACGTTCGTCGGGCCCATCTCTGATGCTGAGAAGCAACAATGGGAAGATAAAGATGCTTCGGAAGTCAAGTCCGTAAATAATGACAATGATATAATCCTTCAACCAATTAGTATTGTTAACGGTGAGTGCACGTTCATTTTTGTGTCTTGATTCTCGTAACCAAATCTATTTTCTTTGGCAAATTGGTTGACTTGATAGGTTTTTATCAATGTTTGGATATTTAATTAATGTTATTAAAAATATTTTAAATATATTATTATGTTTATTAAAAATATCATTGTTGTAGAAAAGTTGTGTTATTTGTTGTTTATGTTTAGTTGTAATTATTCTTTGTTTAATAGTTATTTATTCTTCGTTGAGTAGTTATTCAGATATCAACTACAAGTTTGTTTTTTATTGTTATTGTTAACTGCAGTGCACGTTCATTTTTGTGTCTTGATTCTCGTAACCAAATCTATTTTCTTTGGCAAATTGGTTGACTTGATAGGTTTTTATCAATGTTTGGATATTTAATTAATGTTATTAAAAATATTTTAAAAATATTATTGTGTTTATTGAAAATATCATTGTTGTAGAAAAGTTGTGTCATTTGTTGTTTATGTTTAGTTGTAATTATTTTTTGTTTAATAGTTATTTATTCTTCGTTGAGTAGGTATTCATATATCAACTACAAGTTTATTTTTTATTTTTTTATTATTGTTTATTTTGAATATGGAACAACTTCCATCATAAATTACCATTAACTTAAATAAATTGTGTTATTTGGTGTCCATGCTTAGTTGTAATCACTCTTGAATCTTTGTTTAACCATTATTTATTCTTCATTAAGTAGTTATCTATATATCAACTACAAATTTTTTATTTTTATTTTTATTTTTTTATCATTGTTTATTTTGAATATGGAACAAGTTCCATAGAATCAATTCAAAGATATCTTTTTGCAATCTAGAAAAAACATAATAACACTACACCACAAATTCTAAATTCTAAAATACAAAGACATAGCATATAATTCTAAATAAAATATAAACTTCTTTCAATAGGAAATTAATAATAACAACTGTAACCTATGTTAAATTTCAATCTCATTATCTCTATTTCCAATAAAATCACGATATTCTGTTGAAGACACCTGTGTTGCAGGTTTGCAAACCCTGGTCTTCGGTACAGTCCCCTGTGTCGCAAGTTCGCAAACTCATGATATTCTTCCGAAGACTCCCTGTGTCGCAACCCTGGGCTTCGGTACAGTAACCAGCGGTAGCGCAGCCCCGGTGAATCTAGCGCCGTTACACCCTGCCTTTACTTGGGTTAAGTTCGTCCCAAAGCCATTTGGTTAAAAACAGGGATATGGATCGAAGACGCTCACTGTTCGGAAGAAATTATAGTACACACGTTCGTTTACTCACCATTATTTCGTGTTGATAGCCCATAAACTCTCACTGGATTTATTGATCCCTATTCCCATTTCCGCATGGATATCTTCGGAGTCTCCGGAGTTGGTATCAATGGTCTTCTATTCACACTATTTATCGCTGCGATATCCCCTTTTCTGCTATGTTTCTTCATCAAATACTTATGGACGCCATGGGCTATCTATGGAGCTCTGAAAAAGCAGGGATTCAAAGGGCCTCCCCCACGTTTTATGCTCGGCAATCTACTGGATATGGCCAACATCATACAGCAGGAGATGCGCACAGACATGGTCTTCGTAGATCACAATTTCAAAAAGAGAGCATTCCCATATTTGGTCGAGTGGTCTAGAAGATACGGTACTGTACTTCACAACTAATTTTTATAACAAGTTGGCCACGGATGGTTGGTTTGTTTGTTGTAATTATAGGATTTGGATTCATTTACTTTGTGCAGGAGAGAAGTTTGTGATCTGGTTTGGTTACGAACCCAGAATTTATCTGACCGATGCAGAAATGATCCGGCAGCTTCTATCATCCAAGAACTTGAATGACTGTGGAAGGTCTCCTATGGTCCAGAAAATGGTTTCTGTTGTGTTCGGGAAAGGCCTGTTTAGTGTTAATGGTGAACAGTGGGCTCACCAGCGCCGAATCGTTGCACCTGCCTTTAATATGGACATGCTCAAGGTGAATTTTTAAAGTAGTTTTGCTATAATGGTTATTACCATAAAACAGCCACAAGTTAGTCAATAATGTAATGAATATGCTTGTTAACTTCGGCTCCTCTTTCAGTAAAGCTTTTGATCTTTTTGAATCCCTACAGGCATCTGTTGACATGATGTCTAAATGTACCAAAGAATTGGTAGATGAATGGAGCGAGGCTACAGCGAGTGCGAGAGGGGGGCGTTGTGAAATTGAGGTAACCAAATATATGGATAGACTTACTGCCAACATTATTTTGAAGTCCGAGGTTGGAATGAGCGATGGCAAAGTGGGAAAAGAACTGTTCGAAGACCTGATGCAGTTAGAAGAATTGATGATGCAGTCAGTTCGATTTCTATGGATGCCTGGTAGCAGGTACACCTACAAATTCCCTAAGCAATTTTGTTTAAAAATAGAAACCAATCAGTATTCTATTCTCCTAGATTGGGTTCATGAGAGGTTTTCTTTAAAGTACAACCAGCCATATTTTATTTAATTTGATTAGATCAAAAGCAACCCAGCCATACTTGATTTAGCTTTGACATAGATTTAGCGAAAAGGATTCTTGCAAAATAATGTTATTACTCATTGACAAAGTTTTCCCATATTTCTCCTATCAACCGAACAGAAAAACAGTGCTGAATTTCGGATGTTACTTTCATTACAATATCGTTGCCTATAATGTATATGGTGATAATTTCTGTTACATTTTGACCAGTATCTGAATGACTTTCTTCGACACTCACATATGTACGTTAGTATTTCATCTTTGTGCGGGAAGAGAAAAGTGAGATGCAGCCTGTGATTTTGTGCAATAAAAGTAACATCTCATTTTGTGCAACAAGAGAAAAGCCGCGTAGGATAAAAGACAACTAAAAAGCCTTGCTTTGGTTGCAATATTTTCATAGAAACATGTCAAATTTGTTCTTGGAAATTGTTATTTTCACAATTTTGTAATTTCAGCAATTCTGATTGCCTGTAGTAAATTAAATGTCCTATTTAAAACTAACCAGATCACTGAAATTGAAATTTAAACACTCCAAATTACCATTTCGTTTTAGTTAGGGCTTAGAAGAAAAGATGCTATACAACATGTGATGGGATGGGATAGCTTTTATAAAAGCAAACTAAAATATGGTATGTATATTTATTATTTATATATAATGTTGATTTATCTTCAACATGGATTTTATCATTGAGAAGTTTGCATTTTTTTTTCCTCTATATTTAATATTTAATAAATAACTTAAGTGCCATGAACAAGTTATATGCTACTTGTTCTACATGCTTAGTCGTAATCAATTGTTGTCTATGTTTAGTTAAATGGGTTGTTTGTCACTACTTGTTATCCATCCATGAGCTACGAGTTATCCATGTATCATACCACTTATTTATTTATTTATTTATTATAATTGTTTATTTCAAATTTTGAACAATGCCCATAAAATCAATCATACACTTGACTCATCCTCCAATATAGGAAAATCATAGATGGTAGTCCACCCCAAATTCTAAGATAAAAACACCTATGGGTGTAAAAATAATCAGTAGTGGTTGTTAAACAAAGGTTAAACATTAAAACAATTAATATAAATATTAAAGTAACATAAACATTAAATTAATTAATATAAACATAAAAAACAAATAGTATTAAATAAACATACCCCTTTTCTTAACTACGGCTAAGGTTATTTAAATCTTAATCAAGATGCATTTGAGCCTAACAAGATATGACGACCATGAAATGAATCCCCACTCTACACTTGTTACACTCACGTTAATCTTGTTAATCCACTCAAGAAAGTCCAAAATCTCACATAATATCTAAACACCTATTGGTGTAATAATGTTGATTGATCTCAACTTGGATTTTAGTATAGATAAGTTTGATTTATTTTTTATTTCACCTATATTTAATATTTAATAAATAAATTGTAGTTAGATTGTTTATAAACAATAAAATAGAGCCACTTAAAAAATCAATTAATTACCTTTTTCATTCTAGACTCTTTCTGGAATTTGGTGGTAGCTTTAACAATGGTACTATTTTTTAGTCCTAGGAAGAGACTATATGTTCCATGTTTATCTATTAATTGACATCAATATTTTAGTTTTTATAAAGTTACATTAAAGTTATGTTAAAATTTGTATTTATCAATGTTTTTTTTTTTAAATAGTGTTGACATTGTATTGGTGGAGAGGTCTTGACTTGACCATTTTTATCATTGGCAAGATTAAAAAAATTAAGAAAAATACAAAAAAATAAACTAACCTTTAACTTTAACCTTACCTTAATGCTAATTGCTATTACGCGTGTCTATTGTTCTGTCCACCTGCAATGCATTTTCTCATTCTGAATTGCACGTGTCCTCTTTTCTGTCCTATTTCCATTCATTTTCTCATTCTGAATTGCACGTGTCCTCTTTTCTATCCTATTGACATTCATTTTCTCATTCTGAATTGCAAGTGTCTGTTGTTCTTTCCTCCTGCCATGCATTTGCTATTGCTTCGCATGCAAGCATGGTCAGTTTGTCCGATGTTGTGTACTATTACTAAGGATTTTTTATTGCTTGCTTCCATTTTGCGCGGGTCATGAGAAATCTAAAATAGCTCTGTAATTCTACACAGTCGATAACACATTCATCTTCTTGTCCAGAGTACAGGTAAAAATCTAGTGTAAAAATGATGTTTACACTTCAACACCGTTTGATTTTTCTTTGAAAGGGATTCATGCTAAATTTCTTTCATTATTTCTTGGATTATTGTAAAGGGCAGGAAAAATGCACAATAATGCATGTTTGTGGAGATCATCGACATCATATTGCAGTTCCCATTGACGTTATGTCTCCATTTCACTTGAATTTTATGCTCTCAGTTAAGGAACCGTATACTAATCATGTTTAGGCGATTTCGAGTTCGAGTTCCATTACTGAAAAATAGCGAAGATAATAGTGAATGCTGGGTTTCGATTGGTGGCAGCGGCATGCATTTGTATGTGGATGAGCATTTACATGGAATTTTTAGAGAATGTAGGTAAGCACAAAGCCAGATGATCTCAGTTCACTAAAAATTTCTGAATATTTCGAAGGTTTTCAAATTTCGACTTCGGAAACCGAAAGATTCAATATTTGACAATTTAAATCATATTTTGATTAAATTCTACTGCTTAAAGAAGTTAAAAGAAAAGCATAAAATCATTTTCTTGTTTTGCAGAGCCGTTGGCCATCCGGATCAGCTGTGGTTCATGGAAGAACACGCACACCCCCACCACAAACATGCTATGGGTTAAATAATATGGTTACATAGGTGGCTCATCGGCAAATGCCACCGAAACGAGCTACATTTCCCCTCAACTTAACAAACTCCGATTCTTTAAGCTCCCAGATGGCCCCGAGAACTGCTAAAACATCACTAGTCTCCTGGACGACCATTATTCCTTCAGAATATTCTTCGGCCTCGACGAGGGCATTTTGGCCGACTACGAGCCACTCTTTGACATCTCCATTGAAGGAACTAAACTCTATTCTTTAAAGCCCGACTGAAGCATGAACAACGACCAATCGTATGTGGAAGCTTCGGTCTTTATCTCAAACACTGCTACCACCGTCTACTTCCACAGCATAGGCCAAGACGATGCCTCGGTAATGAGTATCGAGATTCTTCAGCTTCATCCAGATGCTTATTATTTTGGGGCTTAGTGGGGATATACTGTCATTTTTAGGACTACTAAGCAAGTCGACTGTGGAGCAGACCAGGGCGTGTACGGGGATTCCTACAATGTTGACCCTTGGGGCAGCGACTGCTTTTGGTTTTCGGATAATGAGAAGGATGTTGTGGACAAGAGATCGAGTTGCATGCTTACGGGTTCAAATCCCATCAAAAAGACCTCGGTGGCCCCTAATTTTTATTCGGAAGCAATTTACTAGTCTGCTTCAATAGGCAATGTGGTTGGGGAAGTATTGAATTATAATTTTAAGGTTGAGCCCAACGCGAATTATTCTGTTTGGCTGCATTTTGTAGAGATTGGGGATGGTGTGAGCAATCTAGGGAAGAGGGTGTTTGATGTGCTCATAAATGGCCATCCTTTTGTCCCCAATAGACATTACATTGATTTCCTTTAGGTTGGTATTGAAATTTTTGAACATGACTGAACCCTTGCGCATCATTGAATATAACATTAAAAAATGCTTTCTTTTATCATGGTAAATGTATTTTCATCTTACTTATCTTCTTTAAAGTCTGCATATATAAGAAAGGTCTGAGTGTATAAATGAATAACTTCCTCTAAAGAGGTGTTAAGGGTAAGGAGCAAGTAAACGATGTTAGGCTCAGGGTAATATTCTTCTGCTATGATTTTGAGGTCTAGGCCATGCTCTTCCTTGGATGATCGTTAAAAATATACTTTATGGTAGTCAAATGTATTTTCTTTGGCATTTACGCTAGTTGCATGTTTGCAAGTATTTGTTGGTTATTAAAAAATATTGACGTTTCCTTTCATAAATATCATTTTATCTGGACACTTACAATAAGTGTATTATGATATAATACCTTGGCCACCTTTCTTCTTTGCACATAGGCTTCTATCAATGCCAATAACCATAGATTGTTATGGTTATCATACATTTTAATGCTCAGCCAACTGATTGCTCTTTTTGAAATTGGATTTATCTTCTTGTTTTCAGCTTAGTGGTATTCATTTTTTGGATTTTGCATTAGACTTTATAATGATGGTTTCTAATACTGAAAAGCATCATACTGCACAAAATTATGAGGTTAAAAAAAATGTATTCATTCTACGTATGTTTCCCGTCGTTGATTATTGTCTATACCCAAAGCTATTGATATAGCTCCAGGCAATTCCAAGAAAAAATTTAGTCATTGTCTTCATTTTGACTGGGAAAACATTTGCCATGCCTATGAGGTTCTTGAAGTTTATGAATATGGCACTAGTAAGCTTGACCGCTTCATTTCGAAGATTTCCTGCACTAAAATATCCTTCGTAAAGGTAACTATAGTCTTCCAGGTGTTTTGAATTAGCTCCTCGAGTTATGTTTTTATGGAAATGAAGGAATTTATACCCATCTTAAGGTTTGAAGTCTGAACTCAAACGTTTCACTCCAAGATAAGCAACATTTTCAACTGCGATGTCGGGGACATTGCCACCACGTGGCTCTTGTTATTAAAGATGCTTGAATATATACATACCGTTTATCGAAGGGCTTGAAGCACAAATCACATGATTTTTTTGGTTCTTTTTTTTTGATGGAACTACCGACCTCACAATCTATAGCGGTTTTATGGATACTTTGTTTGTAAATATGATAGGATATTGAGCTTTCTCTTGAGAGATCGAAAACACTACTTTCTTGATGGCTCTACTATTATTTTTTGATACTTGAAGCTGAAAAGCTTACTTACAGAAAGGGCTCCTATAAGCTCTTATACAACATGTAATTTGATTATCCCTTATTGAAATTACGCTTTTTTCTCTAGAAAAAAAAGGATGCTTGAATATATCTATATCTATATCTATATTTATATGGAGGATGTGATTGAACAAATACTTGCCATTGTTAATTTTATCTTCTTCTTGATTTTTGTTTCACGTATAAAATGATATGTATCTACTCATTGTTTTAAATAATACTATGTTTATTCATAATTTAACATTGTCAATATATTTATAAATATATATCATCTAATCAAGATTCAATTTCTAAATTAATTGATAAATTTCTAAATTAATGGAAAACCATTTATATGATTGTAAACAATCAGATTTAATTTCTAAATTAATTTATTAATTGATAGATTTATAAATTAATGGAAAACCATTTATATAATTGTAAACAATTAGATTTAATTTCTAAATTAATTTATGGATTTATAAATTAATGGAAAAAAATTTATATAATTGTAGATTTGATATGAGATTTAATTTATAAATTGATAGGAGATAAATTTATCATTATTGAGTTTATATAATTTTTTAAAATATTATAAATATAAATTAAAAAATTAAATGAACAAAAATATATGTTTAATTAAAAAAATATTATACAAATTAAAAACATTAAAAATTAAAAACTTATTATTATTCTCAAATTCAAAAATACATATACTCAACTTAAATAATTTATTACAATAATATTTAATGTGGATCGGATTTATTTAATTCACACTCATTTTATAACTCATTAAATGTTTAAAATTCATTCATTTGTTTATTAGATTTTTTTGATAGAATCCATTAAACTTTTAAAAATTAAAAAAAATTATAAATTTACTAATTTGTTAATTAAATTTTTTGAGATGTGCACTTTGAAATAGATGAATGTTACAAGTTTACTTTTGTTTCCATTAAATTTGTCTATATCACTTAGTCATGATCTTAGTCTTATTTTCATCAATTATCTTCTACTTTAATACATTGTTTGTAATTAAGACTATACAAGCTTAGAAGGTTGGAGCCAATGCATTTGTAAAATGCCAAGAAAATTGTCATGTCACTTTCTCCTAAGATTTTTTATCATAGAAATGGAAACCTCTTTCTATTTAGGCAAGTAACAACCCAACATATTTCATATGAATGTGTGAATGGAACCTATAAAATGCAATAGAATTAAATAAGCATCCATTAATGAATTTGGCATTCATGCATAAACATGGATAACACCCATTTTCATAAGTAGAAATATATGTCAATTGTATACTTTGATATAGTGATATAAAAAATGCATAGCAATTTTCAACACAATGATAGGCATCCTATATCATAGTAAGTATTTTTTTATAGCTATAGTGATAACTTAAGTCGATATGATTTGATGTATGATATGTGAACTTTTAAATTGATCAATGTTACACGTTTATTTTTCAATTCATTCATTTGATTTATTCTTTTTGTATTAAAACAAGATTTGTAGCTTAGTCATTATGATTAAATTATGACGAAAGTCACCTTACTGGAATACTTTCTTGCTTAACAATACACACGACACAAAACCACAATGCTTACACGAACAAGGGGTGTAAAACAATATGCCAGGAGTGGCTTTATATTTACTTCTCTAAATTCGGTTACAATGCAGAATAACTGTAAACAAATAACTAACTATCGTCGGGCTCGACCGTTACAACTTAGAAGTAACTGTGGTGTGTTCTCCCTATGTGTCGACCTCACCCTCTCCTGGTTCAACATTGAACGCTGAGCTATGGCTCGATCTCAACCCTCTTCTACGAGGAGTGTGACTCTTCCACTACTTACCTCATCTTCATCCTCTCCTCTCCTCTAATCCAAACTCCTCCTGTCTTCTACCCCCTGCTGCTGCTGTTCCCAAGATTGCTGCTGTTCCCGAGACTGCTACAATTCCCGAGACACGCATCCACCTATTCTTTGATCTTCTCAGATCCTTCGAACCTGCACTGTCATCTCTTAGCCATGCTGCACAACCTTCATCCATGACGTCACCTGTCATGTCCTTCACCAACTTGCAATAACTGTATTAACTTCCTTAGCAACCTCGAACGACTACCAGGTACAGTCCCTTGACTTTCTGTCCTTTCGACCCTACTACAATAGTCGATCACATATCGACCTCCCTGTCGAATGGTTTCTCATCCTCTGCGCTTGGCTCTGCCAAACTTGTCATGTCGTGGTTCAACCCCTCGTCGACCACTCGACGTTCTACTCCACTTTGTTGTTTATCGACTAATTCCTGTCGATTCTCGACCTATTTCCATGAATTCCATGTTTCCTAATCGGTCACACCTCGACTACTTCTGCTCGACTTGTTGACTTCGACAATCAACCTGCTCCCTGCACCAGTGGTCATCGGCACTCCTGCTGGTCGGCCCCTTCCAATCGATCATCTTCGACTGATCTGCCTAGGTCCTGATGCTCCTACATCAGACTCCCCAGGTGAAAAAGAATTCGACTGCTCTGTCAGTCTCCTGAACTCCTCTTTGGAAATCCACGTCGCTTCCTGTAACTCATCATTTTCCCATCGAACTAAGTATTCATTCATTCGTGATTTACGGGTATGCCCTACTTCGCATTCTTCGATTACTTCTGTGATCTCGTCTTTATGTTGGTCTAGAATCTGCTCAGTCTAGTTGATGTTTATCACTTCTTTCCTTCTGCTGCTTGACCCTTCCTCAAATTTGTACAGGTTTAAGACGTTGAACGTCACTGAAATGTTCAAGTCTTCCGGCAATTCCAACACATAAGTGTTGTCCAAAATTTTCTTCAGAATCCTGCATGGTCCAATCTTTCTCAGCTTCAGCTTGTTGTACGTTCCCGTCGGAAATCTCTCCTTCCGTACGTATGCATAGATTAAGTCCCCTTCCTGGAACGATTGTAGTCTCTTCCTCCTGTCGGCCCTCAAATTATATGCCGCGTACTCTTCTCTATGCGCTTCCGCACATTTTCATGGACTTCATGTATATGCTTTGCAAACGATTCTGCATCCGCACTCTTCCTGGTTTCTGTCGACAACTCGACCAAATCCATCACTCTGTGTGGGCTTCTTCCTTGAACAATCTGGAATAGGATCAAACCTATCGTCCGATTCACAGAATTGTTATATGCGAACTCCACCTGTGCCAACACACTTTCACATTGCTTGGGTCTGTCGACAGCTAGACATATCAGAAGGTTTCCCAAACTCTTGTTGACCACCTCGCTCTGTCCGTCCGTCTGCGGATGTATCGCCGAACTGAATTGTAACTCCGTGTCTAGTTTCTTCCATAGGGTTCTCCATAAATTCCCCATGAATTTTGTATCCCGATCCAACGTGATACTCTTCGGTAACCCATGCAACCTGACTATCTCCTTGAATAATAATACAGCAATCCCTATGGTGTCACTCGTCTTTTTACATGGTATGAAGTGTGCCATCTTCGAAAATCTGTCGATTATAACAAATATTGAGTCACTTCACTGCTGAGTCTTCGGTAATCCTAACACAAAATCCATGCTAAGATGCTCCCAAGGGTTATCTTGTACCAACAATGGTGTATACAACCCCGTGTTCTGACTCCTTCCTTTTTCCAACTGACAAACTTGACATTTTCGAACCCATTTTCTGACATCTCTCGACATCCTTGGCCAGAAATACTTCTCGCCAACCAATGCTTTGGTCTTGTCGATGCCAAAATGTCATGCTAATCCTCCATTATGAAACTCTCGGATTAGGTTTTCCCTTACTGATCCTATGGGAATACACAACTGACTTCCCCTGAACAGATAGCCTTCTTGGATGAAGTAACTCAAATATGGAGTTCTGTCGACACTCCAAGGTTCACGGCAAGCCTTCCATGCTTTTGCAAAATCCTCATCGGTCTCATACTCCGTTTTTATCGACTCTATCCCTGTTTCCTGAACCGTTGTCGTGCTCAATAGCGCAACTCTTCTGCTCAATGCGTCGGCAACTTTGTTCGACTTGCCCGACCTATGTCGCAATACGAATGTATATCTCTGAAGCAGCTCCACCCACTTCATGTGTTTCTAGTTCAATTTCGACTGAGTGTTCAAATACCTCAGTGCTTGGTGATCTGTGTATAACACAAATTCCTTGGGAAATAGATAATGCCTCCACTTCTTCAATGCTTGAACAATAGCATAAAATTCTTGGTCATAGACTGAATACTTCTGCTTCGCTCCATTTAGTTTTTCACTAAAAAATGCAATTGGTCGGCCTTCTTGGCTGAACACTGCCGCAATTGCTGTCCCACTCGCATCACAATCGACTTTGAAAACTTTGTCAAAGTCTGGGAGCACCAACACTGGACTCTCAGTGACTTTTTCCTTCAACTCGTCTGTAACAAATAATTAATAATACATTAATATTAATAATAAGTAGGAGTAATAGTTAAATGAGAGGATGCATCCCCTCAAATAGGCATTGCCCAAGCTACTATAAAAGCGGGCCAAAAATTGTATATTTATCATCTTATCTCGTCAATCTATAAATTTATATATCATTTTTATATTTTCGGATATGTGGGTTATTTCAGAAATTATGGATTCATTCTGAGTTTATTGAGAATATCCAACTATGGATATTACATTGGTATCAGAGCCAGGCTTCTAGCCACCAATCTAGGACCTTGTCGAAAAAAACCAGGCCCTTGGCCAAAAGAAGTAAAAAAGAAAAAAAGAGAAAGAAAAAAAAAAGGCAAAAGTAAAAGAAAATAAAAAGAAGAAAAGAAAGACAAGTAAAAGAAAAAAAGGAATGAGAATATAGAAATAAAGAAAAAAGAAGTGAGAAGAAGAAAAAAAAAAGTAAAAGTAAATTTTTGCTAAAAAATAGGACCTTGTCCCAAGAAAAAGAAAATAAAAAAGTAAAGTAAAAAAAAAGAAGTGAAACCGCACGTGGTTTGTTCATAAGTGGTTTTGGTTTTAATCTTCAACAACAAACAAAAAGTGAGATTTGAACCTAGGTGGGGAAGATAACAATCATTCCTCCCAACCACTCAATCCACACCATTTTTATTATCCTTCAACTCCAAAAACAATTATTATAATAATTAATAATTATTATTATCATTAATAATAATTATTGTCATAATAATTATTATATTATATTTATTAATAATATTATAATTATTAACTTTTAATAATTATTATTATTATTTGAAAAAAATGGAGTCTTATAGTGAAAATCAAGAAAGATTCCCTAAAACCTACTCAAAAGTAGCCAATAGCATACTAAAACTTGAGGGAACTATTCAAGGAAAAGATATTAGCATTGCTATTTGTCCTACCATACTGGAAAATCGCGTTAGCAACAGTTTGGCAAATCAATTATTAATCCCAGAATCAAGTATAATCGAAAAGACAGATAACTACGATGAGAAGCAATATGAAATTACGAACTTACAACTAACAATTAAGGATTACAAGTTCACATCCCAATCCAATGTTTCGACTATATATTTAAACGAAGTTGACATCATTCTAGGTTTACCCTGGATGGAAACATTGGGATCATTTATTTTAAATATGAAGAAAAAGTTTTTAACGTTTTCATACAAGAAAGAGCAAATCACACTGCAAATGTTTCAATGAAATCAGATTCAAAGGATGTGTCATCTGAAGATTTCAAAGACATTTAAAATATTTTTTCACAAGAAGATAAAAAATAAAGATAAAAGATACAGAAAGAATTAGACAAAGTCATCAGGGACAAAGAAGAAGAGATATCGTGTTTAAGAGATCATAATCAGAAGTTTCTCTTTCAAGTCAAGAAGGCAAAAGATAGGGCACATGACCATCAAAATATAGAGGAGGAAAATCGAGATCTCCAGAAGAAACTATTAGAGCTTAAAGACGATGCAAAATTTCAAGAAGAAACGATCTGGAATATTAAGAAAGATAAATATTTACTCGAAAACAAGTTGGCGAACATTCAGAAGAGGACATCAAAACCTTTGGGCTCAAAAAAACAAGTTGAGGAAAAAGAAGCAAATACAAATCCAGTCATCAATACAGATAAAAAAGAAGTCAATCCAGCAGAAGAACAAACAACACAAACTCCTTATCGACACCCCAATTATAAAGGTCATTTTGACCAACGAAAGGGTCAAAATGAACACACATGGAGGAGAGATGATGTCAGATGAGCAAAAACATCAAATCAAAATACAAAACAACAAACAAGAAGACCCATCCCACAAAGCAATCAAATAGCTTCGATACAATTAGATTTGGGATGGAACACATCAAAGACGATGCGACAATTCTTCTGGGGAATTCATAACTCATATCGCCTCGTTTCATCAAATGTCGCAAAGACTGAACACAAAATATCAAGAGATGATAGTTAAAAAAAAAAAAACCAAACATAAACCTTGTCTTCAATAAAGCTTTGAGGACAAATCTTCCCTTAAGGGGAAGGCAATGTAACAAATAATTAATAATACATTAATATTAATAATAAGTAGGAGTAATAGTTAAATGAGAGCATAAAATCCTGGTCATAGACTCAATAATTTTGCTTCGCTCCATTCAGTTTTTCACTAAAGAATGCAATTGGTCGGCCTTCCTAGCTCAACAGTGCCCCAATTGTCGTCCCACTCGCATCACAATCGACCTAGAAAATTTTGTCAAAGTCTGGGAGCGCCAACACTGGACTCTCAGTCAATTTTTCCTTCAACTCGTCAAAAGCTTTCTAGGATTCGTCCATCTACTTGAACTTACCCTTTCTCATGAATTCTGTTAGTGGTGCACAAATCCAACTGAATCCTCGAATGAACTTCCTGTAGAAACTAGCAAGTCCATGGAAACTTCTCACTCCAGTCGTACTTGTCAGTTTCGGCGAATCCACTATTTCCTTCACCTTCTCTGGATCCATCACCAATCCTTTACCCGAGATTACAAATCCCAAGTACACCAATTCCTTCTTCATGAAGAAACAATTTTGTAGATTTACCATCAGCTTCTCCTCCTGCAATTTTTGCAATACTTATCGAACGTGTTCCAAGTGTTCTTCCTTGGTTCGACTAAAAATAAGAATGTCGTCTAAATAGACTACGACAAACTTTCCTAGAAATGGTTTCAACATTTCATTCATCAATCTCATGAATGTGTTGGGTGCATTAGTCAACCCAAATGGCATGACTAACCACTCGTATAACCTTTCTTTTGTTTTGAATGTTGTCTTCCATTCATCTCCTTCTCTGACCCTAATCTGGTGATATCCACTCTTCAGGTCTGTTTAGGTGAAGTATGTCACTCCACTCAGGAAATCCATCAAGTCATCCATCCTCGGCAATGGAAACCAATACTTGATCATGATCCTGTTGATGGCTCTGGAGTCAGTACACATTCTCCATTCCGCACCCTTCTTCGGTGTCAATACCGCTGATACTACACACGGGCTCAGACTTTCTCTGATTAACCCTTTGTCCAACAACTCTTGGACCTATCGGTTTAGTTCCTGTCCCTCTATCGAACTCATCCTATATGGTGCTTTGTTTGGCAGACTCGATCCTGGAATTAAGTCGATCTGATGGGATATGCTCCGGGTCGGTGACAATCCCGTCAATTTCTTATCATCCATTATGTCCCTAAATTCTTCGAGCAACTCCTCGATCTCGACCGGAATGTTCTCCTCCATGGTCATTCCTTCGACATATGGTCCTTTCGGAATGATTTCAAAACATCCCGACTGCTTCTCCTCTTCTGCGAGGAATTCCTTCACCGTGCTCATCAACACTCGCTTTTCCCAAAGGTTTCTCTCACTGGCCATGCTATCGTCTTGCTTTTCCAGCCTTGGCTTTAGATTCCTTTTCACACCATCCTTCCAAACTGTGACTATGTTGGCTCGACCATCGTAGATCATTTTTCGATCATATTTCCATGGCCTTCCTAACAACAGATGGCATGCAGCCATGGGAACTACATCACACAGTACATTGTCCTCCAACCCCTCAATTCTGAAGTTGATCAGGCACTGTCTGGTCACCTTGACATGGTGTCCTTTCTGCAGCCATGAGATCTTGTAGGGGTGTGGGTGTTCTCGACTCTTCAACCCAATCTTGTCGATGACTTCTGTCAACATAAGATTCTCCATGCTTCCACCATCAATGATGGTTTTGCAATGCCATTCCCCATCCACACCTTCGTTCAAAAGATCGCCTTCCATTGTGCTGGTTCTACCAGGTCATGTTGATCTTCTTGGATCAAGGCTCTCTGAACCACCAAATTTTGGTTCTCCTTCTTCTCACCTCCATTGCTGTCGGATGTTGGTTCTTCCCTCTCGTCGACTTGCTCCTCCTTTCGACATCTGGTTTTTGATCCCTCCGCAACATGTAAGTTTTTTGGGCACTCATATGCCTTGTGTCCCGTTCCTCGACACTTGTAACAGACTATGGATGGTCTGTTAGCTCTTTTCTTGTCGGATGGACCACTTCGACCATATGCACCTCGACCGCGGTTGTCACGACCATCGCGTCGGTTTTCTTGCGTCTTTCCTGTCGATGTCCCTCCTATGTGTCGGCTATCTTCGACACCTTCCTTCCTGTACCCACTACTTTGGCCTTTCGCGGAGAGATTTTTTGCACCCCGACCAATCATCCTTCCCTTGGTTGTTGCGAATTTCCTCGACAGTTTCTCTTCTGCCTTCAAAGCTAACTGGTAGGTTTCGTCGACTGCTCTGAATCTCGACATGCTTAGCTCATCCTGAATAGCATATTTCAAGCCGTTCACGTATCTAGCAACAACTTCTTCTCCTTCATCAGTTTGTCTTGACCGAATTGACAATCGGTAGAAATCCTCTATGTACTCTTTCACGGTCATTTCTTTTTGACGAAATTTTTGTAACTTCCTGAACAAGGAAATCACATAGTCACTTGGCAAGAACTTTCCCTTCAACTTGGAAACCATTCTGTCCCAAGACTTGATTTTCTACTTGCCTTTCTTGAGTCTGTCATCCTGTACATTGTCCCACCACAACGAGGCATGACCTTTCAAACTCAGACATGCAATCTTCACCCGCTTAGGGTCCTCGATCTGCTCTATGTCAAAGTATTTTTCCATATCTCTGAACCAGTCGATTAAGTCTTTTGGGTCCAGGCTTCCTGAGTATGTACGCATATCTATCTTCACTCGACCTCTCATATCTGTCAGAAGCTTAATGAGTATTTCTTCAGGCTCTTCTATGGCGGCTTCCCGAGCTTCCACTTTCTCGACTTCCTCATCGCTGTGGTCTAACGCATCAGGAATACAACCACGCCTTTGGCTTTCTTTGATCGCTGCGACTTCGCTCATAAAAGTGCGCATCGTTCTGATGCATTTTTCAAACATCTCGTGATCCACCATGATGGATGCTACGCCACGCGTCCTTCGTCCTCGGACATTAACACCTCTCTGAGCCATTTTCCAACCTTCGCTGAAAACTCTCACGCGTCCAACCGCAACCGGGCTTCTTTTCGGGCTCTGATACCAACTGACGCAAGTCACCTTACTGGAATACTTTCTTGCTTAACAATACACACGACACAAAACCACAATCCTTACACGAACAAGGTGTAAAACAGTATGCCAGGAGTGGCTTTATATTTACTTCTCTGAATTCGGTTACACTGCAGAATAACTGTAAACAAATAACTAACTATCATCGGCCTCGGCCGTTACAACTTAGAAGTAATTGTGGTGTGTTCTCTGTGTGTGTTGACCTCACCCTCTTCTGTTTCAACACTAAACACTGAGCTATGGCTCGATCTCAACCCTCTTCTGCGAGGAGTGTTATTCTTCCACTACTTCCCTCGACTTCATCCTCTCCTCTCCTCTGATCCAAGACTCCTCCCATCTTCTACCCCCTGCTGCCACTGTTCCTGAGACTGTTGCAATTCCCGAGACACGCATCCACCTATTCTCTGATCTTCCCATATCCTTCGAACTTGCACTGTCAGCTCTTATCCGTGCTGCACAGCCTCCGTCCATGACGTCACTTGTCATGTCTTTCACCAACTTGCAATAATTGTATTAACTTCCTTAGCAACCCCGAACGGCTACCAGGTATAGTCCCTTGACTTTCTGTCCTTCCGACCTTGCTACAGTAGTTCGTCACATCTCGACCTCCCTGTCGGCTGGTTTCTCATCCTCTGCGCTTGGCTTTGCCAAACCTGTCATGTCGTGGTTCGACCCCTCGTCGACCACCCTATGTTCTACTCCACTTTGTCATTTACCGACTAACTCCTATCGATTCTCGACCTATTTCCATGACTGCCGCGTTTCCCAGTTGGTCGCACCCCGACTGCTTCTTCTCGACTTGTTGACTTCGACAGTCAACCTGCTCCCCGCACAAGTGGTCATCGGCACTCCCGCTGGTCGGCCCCCTTCCAGTCGATCATCTTCGACTGGTCTTCCTAGGTCCCGATGCTCCTGCATCAAATTATATTGAATTTGTGAATCATTTTATTAAAAAATTATTTTGTTTTATTATTATTTAATATTGATTTTTGTTTCTATGTTATAAGGCGGGGACTAAGACGCAACTCTTGTTTTTACATTTTACATTTTTCTTTTTCTTTTACAAAATGTTTTTGCTGAAATATATGCTTTTATTAATGTCCTTTTTTAGTCATGACATCTTACTTGACAACTAGAAAACACTTCACTCTTACACGACTACATACATATAAGTTAGAGCAAAGTAATTTATCAAGAACAAGGTAACTTATCATGAAGATAATAAGTGCACAAATTAAATTAATCAACAATATTGAAATAGCTATGATACTCTTTATGGAATGCATTTTGATTAAAATGGTGATCGTGATTTTTTTTTCAAAAAACAAAAACACAACTTTTGTATTAGAAAAAAGTTGTATACAATAGTCACCGACCACAAGAAGTGATCTACTGCTACATATAGTTTTCTCATTCATATAACATATAAAATTTTCAAAATCTGCCCATTCCTACAAAAAAATTTGGATCCTTCACTCTTCTAATCATAGAACGTAAATGAGTCTGCAAAAAATAAACATCCAATAGATCCATTATCAAACATCAGAAAAATTTTCTACAATGTGACCCAACCAGTGTGCCATCCCTGTATTCCTTGTGCAGAAGGTCTCCATTTATCTTGCTAAGGGATCTTTTAGAAAAAATATCCACCACATAATTATGCTCCCTATAAATGTGATGGAAATGCACCTGCTCAAAATCAGAGATCAGGTCTCGGACTCTAGTTTTCTAGTGCTCCAAAGACAACGAATTCAATGAGGATAGCCCACCATCCCAGTCAATGATACATTTAGAATCCTTGAAAACCCTTAATGAACTTAAAGAAATATTTCTAGTGAACCATACAAGTATCCAAAAAGCCACCAACTTTTTCCAAGAGTTTGATCCAATACCTGCCAAAAGAGAAAGATGGAAAACCTGGGAAGATATGACCTTTAAGACTGCTCCAACACCACAACTCTTATCCTGCTCAGATCTGTCAAAATATCCAATAGGAAAGGGGTACCTAGCTTAATTAAATACACTCCATTTTATCTTCAGTACTCCCTCCTTTCTCCTATAATCATAATATAAGGACATGATTTTAGTCACCACCCAATGTGAGTTTGGTCTCCAATTCTTGAAAATGTCCCCATTACTTGCGCCCCAGATGTGCCATAAACAGATAAAGCTTAAAGAGTAGTCCTTTCTATAGTTTTTGATCCAGCCCTGCAAATTTTCACCAATCCTATGTTCCTCCCAGGAGAACCTAAAATCAAAGGGATGTTCCAGCTCCATCCAGATATTTAAAAAAAATGAGCATCCCCCAAATAAATGATCCGCGGTTTCTAAATCTCTCATGCAAAAACAACAACACCCTCAGCCTTCAAAGAATCTATTTTGAAGGTTCTACCAAGTCAGAATCTTGTCGTTGAGCACAAGCCAAATAAAGCATTTTACTTTTAAAGGAAGTGATTCCTTCCAAATCCTTCTTGACCACCAGTAAGGGCGTATCGCAGATATTTCTTCTAAATAGAATTGGTAATCCAAAGCCGTAGTAACATAACCATTCATAGAATTATATGAACAGTACAGGGAATATTCATTCACTGATAAGGTAATACCCACTTGCTTAATGTTATCCACATAATTTTCCCATTCCAAAGCTATTGAAGCATCAAGTTCCAGGTCCTGAAAGTTATACCAACCAATCTCTCGATCAGGTTTAACGTATGCCACCTGCTTAATGACATACATGTTCCTCCTGTGCAAAGCATAAATCAAACCACAAGAAAGTTTGTACTCAACATTTAAGCCCGATATAGTATCTATCTCAATATAGATTTGGGTATCTCTTCCAACAACCCACGAGATATAATAATTGATAAGCGGCATATTTTTTATAAGGCTGCGCCAAATAGTATATCCCAAACGTGAACTAGTTGAATGATCACGAAAAAGATACACCAGAGGGAGTCTATTTAAGTATTTATGTTGAATAAGTCTTCCCCACAGCCCTCTGTCGAATAAAACTCTCCAGAAACTTTTAGTCAATAGGGATTTGTTAAATATGCTCAAATTTTTTATCCCCCAACCCCCAACAAGTTTGGGTAGAGATAATACCTCCCATGAAACAAGATTATATTTAGGGAAACCCAGTTTCGCTGACCACAAGAAGTAGAAAATCAACTTCCTTATCTCGTTAATCACCGCTTCAGGAATGTTGAACAGGGAAAACGAGAACACCGGCAAACCTCGTAATATCGAATTCACCCAAAGTAAGGCGGCCTTCCAACGATAACCATCGATATGACCAAGAATTTATATGATTTTGAACCTTTTTTATAAGCCATATCTAATCTAAACTTTTGTATCCATTTGATTTCAGGTTGAATCCCAAGTACTGAAGACCCTCATCAATGTTTCTCATTCTAAAAGGTAAGACATTCTCTATTTGTGAAATGAGATCCCTATCACTACATTGAAAAGTGAAAGCATACTTTAAGTGGCTTACCTCCAACCTAGATACATTACATAAGACACTAATGATCTCTTTATATTGAAGAAATTCATTTAATGAAACCTCACCAAAAAGAAATACATTGTCCACAAACAAAAAAAGTGAAATAAAACAAGAGCTAGCAACCTTTACACCCTTTATGTGCCTCTTCTATTTTGCATCCTTGATCATTAAACTGAGACCTTCAATAGCTAATATAAAGAGATAAGGGGAAAGTGGTCATCCCTACTTGATACTGCAATTACCCAAAAAATAGGAAGTAGGTGAGCCATTGACAAAAACAACATACTTGACTGAAGTTATGCATGCAATAATCCAGTTGGAAATTTCCACTGGCAATCCGATTTGGATAAGAATGAACCCCAGGTAGCCCCAATATACCTTGTCATATGCCTTTACCAGGTCCATCTTTATAATAAAATCATTAATATTTTTTTTCTTTATTGAATGTATCCCTTCCTAAGCCACCCCCACCGCATCCAAAATCTGACGGTTTGGAAAGAAACCAAATTGTTCATCTGATATGTACTTTCCTAAGAAAGGATTTAGTCTCTCTGCAATTATCTTTGAGATTATATTATAGAACATATTACAGACGGAGATAGGATGGAAATCATTAAAGTTCAAGGGTCTATCTTGATTTGGAATTAAAGTAATGTAAGTGGAGTTTATGAATGATGGGACTCATTCCTTGCTCTTGGTTGTCGGAATTTGTGCAACTTCAGAAGTTATTCTTATTGTATTTTATTATATTTGATTGTACCTCCTAAGGGAGTTGAACTTGATGTAATTAATCATGTAAACCCTAGAAATAATAAAGTAAACCTTGGGGTAAAAATCAAGTAAAGAAAAAGATTAAAATAAATTATTTATTGTATCTAAGGTCAGGTCGACCCAGTCAAATTAGACAAGTCAGCCTGTTTAGGGAAAAGGCCAGTTTGGAACTTGTATAAATAGAGGGAAAGTTCACCTCATTATTCACTCATCCACTCAAGAGAAGTTCACATCACTTGGAGAGAGATTCACACCTCCAGCTAGGAGAATAAATTTTGGGGTTTCTACTTGGAAAGTACTTCCATCTTTTCTCTCTCATCATTGTACTCTGTTCTCAAAATTATTCATCTCTATACAAAGGTTGTTGGGTTTTCATTCGATTGGGTTTCCCGAGATAAATTCTCGTGTTCTTTGTTTCTGTACTTTGTCTTTTTTCTATTGATCCTATTGAATTATTATGATATAAATGTATGAGACACTAACATGGTATCAGAGCAGTACTAGAAGAATCCATTGAAGGAATTAGGGTTTCATCTTTGAAGGCCCTCACTCAACATTTTGGTTGAAAAAGTGCCTTTAGAATTTTTCTCTAAGGAGGGCGCATCTTTTGGTGAAGGAAAAATTCAATTCTAAGAATTTTCAAATTTTTACCTATTTCTGTAGCATAAATTAGGATTTCAATTTTTGACTTACTTCCTCCACAGTTTTGGCTTGACCCCACCTTTTCTCAACTCGCCTTTCTAGGGCGCATATCCTGGTGGAGTTAGTTTTCCAAGAATCCAACTTTCATTTTTGATCTAGCTCCTTCTAGGGTTTTTGCTTCAAATCTGCAATGAGGATGATTGGAATGAAGGTTGAATATCATCTGGAAGGGCCTTCCAACTTCATCTCTTGGAAGCCTAAGGTTCTTCTCTTACCAGAAGAAAATGATCTCTTATAGTTTTTCAATGAGAAGGTCCCCTATCTAGAAGCCGAAGAAGACCACCTTCACAAGAAGCAAAGTAATGAAGATTGTTCAAAATTCTTCTTCATATCAACATTATCAAGTACTATTCCCAACACTAGTGATAATTGGCTCATAGATAGTGGTGCTTCTAGGCATATGACAAGTTATAAAGAAAATCTTTCAGAACTAGTTGAGAAAGATTCTTATCTCTATGTTGTAAATGGAGAGGATGCTAACTACCTTGTGAAGGGATCTGGGGCCACCTCCCTTCAGTTAGAAGCTAGTGATACACTAAACTTGAGTGATGTGCTTTATGTACATAGTATGGAAATAAACCTTGTCTCCATCTCAGCCTTGGAGGACAAGGGATATAAAGTTGCATTTTCATATGGGAAAGTGCTTTCTTGGCACAAGAAATCAAGCATGGATACAACCAAGGTGATTGGTGTGAGAGAGGAGAGATTGTACCGGTTGAAAAACCCACCAACTCAAGCCCTAGTCCATGAATCTACAAGTATGGGTGAGCTATGGCACATAATAATAGCTCATCTAAATTATAGAGCTCTCCCAACATTGAAGAATATAGTGACAGGTTTATCGGTGCTTCAAGTAGACCATGATGGAACATGTAGAGTATGTGAGCTTGGAAAGAATGCCAAGAGATATTTCCTAGATAGTGAAAGTAGATCTAAAGGAATTTTGGATCTAGTACACTCTAACTTGTGCGGATATCATTATTATATAACATTCATTGATGACTACTCATGAAAGACTTAGATATACTTTCTCAAGACCAAGGAATCTGAGGAAGTACTCAGTAAATTCAAATAATTCAAAGCACAAGTCAAGAATTTGTCAGGAAAGAGGATCAATATTATGAGATTAGATAATGGTGGAGAATAAACCCCTACAGAATTCAATGATTTCTGCAAGGAAACAGTAATTAAGAGGGATCTCACAATTCCATACAACCCTCGACAAAATGGGGTTGCGGAAAGAAAGAACAGATCAATTATAGAGGCATTCAAATCCATTATACATGACCAAATCCTACCGATGTTCTTATGGGAAGAAGAATCTAGAACAACCGTATATGTACAAAACAGATGCCCACATAAGATAGTGAAGAACATGACTCTGGAAGAATATTTCACAGGTGTGAAACTAGTAGTGGGCCACCTCTGTATTTTTGGTTGTCCAGTCAATATACATGTTCCCAATGAGAAAAGGACGAAGTTAGAACCTTCAGGAAAGAAGGGAAATTTCGTGGGATAAAGTGAGTATTCAAAAGTGTACAAAATCTACATCCTAGGATCCAGATATATTGAAGTCAGTAGGGATGTGTCCTTTCTCTCCTTGGAGAAGTAGCTATCTTCCAAGTATTCTGACATAGTTTGAATTTCCACATCAATATCTTCCAGCTATTTATTTAATGCTATATTCTTCTCTTTGTCCCATATTTTAACTTGCACTCTCAGTAGAGAGATATTTTTCCATATCATTTTTAATGGAGAGAGGTTGCCATCCCTAGACAATATTTCCCAGGTTTCCCAAACAAAGGTGCAGAAAGATGCCTCCTCCAACCAAACCGGGTTAAAATTAAAAGGGTATACCAAGAAAGAATAGTCGAACTCGAGATGTAAATTGATAAATTTATGATCAGATATCGACCAAGTAAGCCCAAGTTCTATAATGACCAATGCTATTACAAAGGGTTTCCGATACATATAAATGATCCAATCTCTTGGTAATGCTCGCTTTCCCACACCTCCCATTCGACCATGTCAGCATCACCACATTTAGATTAATATCGATCAAATTTGCCTCATCAAATAACTGGGAAAAATACTCCACCAAAGGATCAAACGATTTACCGACTCCCCACACCTCCTCCGGAGAAGTGGTGAAGTTCATGTCACTGACCACGATAAGGGAATCATCCCTCAGAATCCCCGCAAGAGATATATTTTCCCAAAAATCCTTTCTCCTGTTATAAGGTCCATATTTATTCAAGATACGAATAGAGTGAATATACCTCGGATAGAGCCTCCTATCAAAATACCTGCAATGGAATTATAAGCTGTGATGTCAGCCACATTAGGGTTCCCAGCAATCGATGTACTCCCAGACATCCCACAAGAATCCACCACTATGACCACCTAATTGGGATTAATTTTAAGGAAATAATTGCAGGCCATAGAACAAGTAGTCATAGTTTCTTGTATAAGTACTATGCACGGCCGACTCACCTCCAACATTCTCTTTAAAGTAGTTCTCTGAATTCTGCTACCCAAACCTTGTATGTTAAAGGAAACCAAGTTCATTGAGGAACCCCCAAAAGGGATGCATCTTCTCTAAGAACCCCAAGTGAGTTAGTTCGGGAAGAGGGAGAGTCCCTCGGAAGTCCCTTATCAAATAAAGAAGTGATATTTGGGTTAAGACCAACATTAGAAAATCTCCCTTTGCCTCTTTTCACTTTTCTAGGTTTACAGATGGTAACATTACCATTGAAAATGGAGGAAATAGGAATAATAGAGGAATCCTCCTGAGCAGATGTAGAATAAATCTCCAAGGGAATTTTCACAGAATCCAACCTTGAGCCCTCAACTGGAGAAAATTCCCTGAGAGGGGAGGAAGCAAGGAAAATACCCAACGACGGAGGTTTAGACAACCAAAGAGGAGGAAAATCCGACTCTAAGGCTATCCCGTCAACACTCCCCTTAGGTTCAGTCGAAAAAAAGTTCTGAAAATCACCCGAGGGTGAAGAACCAGTAGTAATAGGACCAGTATTAACTTCTTCCCTGGAAACAATAAGCTCTGGGGAAACCAAAGGCTGGTCTCCCAAAGAATCCCTTGAAATAATATCCGACTGATGGAGCTCAAATCTCTCCCCTTTTTTTCGGGCTAATGAGGACTTATCCATTCCTAGAGAAAGAGTAGATACACCCTCAACAGATAAAGACTTAACCAATTCATCCAAGGACAAAAAATTTAGTAAAAAAGGAATACTTCTAGAAAAATTACCAACCATGTATGATGTCGAGCGGTAATATAAGGGAAGCAAGGATTCTAGATCATCCTCCTCCTTTTATGGACCCTCCTTCTCATCAAGAATCTGTTCAACAAGGTCAACTGTGTGACGAGAAGTACATTGATCCTTTGGATGCCCTATTTTGTGACATGCGTGACACCGAAATAATACCCTCCAATAATCTATTGATTGAATGAAAGAGCCCCCCTCCCAGATAAATTCAAGTTCACCCTGCGGACTCCCCACCAAATCAACCTCAACTAGTACCCAAGGATTCTTTCGTTCCGTCCCCAAAAGCTACTCCTCTTCTAAAAGAATGAACCTCACAATGGAGTTTGCCACAACCATAAATCCTTTAAGTGACCAACACTGGAGGGGGAAACCTCGGTAGTAGAACCCACAAATGGTGCTTCTTCAATTTTTCCTTTCGTGGGTCAAACCCTGAATACCACCTAGAAAGCACCAGGGATCCATGACCAATGAACCATAACCTATTCTCAATACTCATCCTATCTTCCTCTGAGAGAAACTGAAACATAATCCAACCATTGGACAAAAGAAAAACCCTAGGAATATTTTCGATGAAGGGTTTCCTTTTTTGGTAGATCCAGTCCGAAATCTCAGGGCGGGTAAGTTTTATATACTCAAATTTTCTCACTAGGGCCCTTTGGTTGAGCGCCAAGACCATATCATAGGTGACATCCTTTCTCAGTACAAAGCGGCTGCCCTTCTTTTCCGTTTCAAATTGTAAGGGAGGGCTCTGTCTAAGTGTCCCCTACTACGACTTATTCCTCCTTCTAGAACCACTAGATGGTAAACAAGGATCTAGGTATTTTGTTAGTGTGTCAACAAGCCTGCTAAATCCGTTCCATAGCTTCTCAAACCTCGACCGTCCACCATGCGTCCCCAAGTTTTCAAAAATAACATGCTCAGAAGGGCTTGTGAGGACTTTTGTGTGTTCCACCTCGGTGGTGGACATGGTACCTCCTCCAGTTGAGGCCCGTGAGGGATGATATTCCAAAATATGGAGTGACATTAGACGGTCCTCATAACAAAGCCAAAAAACCCCCAAAAAAATAGAGAAACCAAAATCAACCCTAACCCCACAAGGTTCCACAAAAAACCCAATAGGAATGAGAAAAGATAACGGAAAACCATCACATGAAACTTCCCACTTTTTTTATCCTGGTTGGTATTGGGCCTACTATGAGGTAATAGGCTTGACTCCATGATAGTGCAGAAAATACGTAACTAGGGCACATAGTGAACTACCGACAAAAATATGCAAAACTCATATATCAATTGGCTACCCGCCAGCATAACAAACAAACAAAAATTCTCCATCGAAACAACCATCTCCAGACCTCAGTAACCTAGAGAATGACGGTGGTCCTGTTGCCAATGGTGAATAATAACACATGTCAAGACTAAGTGTATATAATAATAAACTCAATTTTTTTTTAATAACAACAATGAGAGCAAATCCTTAAATATCTTAATCTATAAAAAGAAAGCTAGGGTTTTTGGAGAAGAAGCATGAAGAAATGAATAAGTTTAATTTGAGAAACATTAAGTTCAAGGTTGGATTGGTTAAACTCAGCAAGGCCTTTACAATCCTTCCTAGAGGGAGTTTGTTTCATTAAGGTTGTTACTGGATTTGTTCCTCATTCTAAAGAATTTTATTTTAATAATGACATCCTCCTTATGGTTATTTGTATCATTCCTAACATTGCTTATTACCTAAGTTGCATGGGTTCGCGTACTTGGGGTAGAGTTCACGTCCCCGCACCAAGTTTGAGAACCCGCATCTTCGATTTGGGTGCAGTTTCTTGGTTGGCAAACCCATACGAACCCGGTTCTTGACTAAAGAACCCGAGATGCCAACTTAAAAAAAATGGGTTCGTTTAGTTGAGAGGGGATGGTGTACCCTGATTTTTTCAGTTCTGAAATAAATAAAAGGAAAGGGGGAAAGGTGGCCCCCCCTCCCAAACCTAAAATTATGACCCCTAAGTTGTTCAAACATCATAATTTTCCATTCAAATATCTCATAATCATTTCATTCAGCAGTGTTTGGTGAAGGGCTTTACACAACGACATCATTTGGTGAAACTGTGAAGGGCTTTCCACACTGAATACAACGATAAAGTTACATTGTTATAGTAAGGAGAATCATTGAATGAAATCATTATTCAATGTTTTTTGAATTTCGTATTTTTTATGTCATGTTTGGAAATGCCATTGGTCCATTAGGCAAATTTTGAAAGAGATATGACAATAAAATCATAATATAACTTCTACTGATCCCAAACTATGATATCCCCTGTAATCATGACTTCATGATGTGACCTTCATAATAGATGGTAATTATACAGATTGAATGCTTTGTGCTGTTCTATATTGTACTCTCACCGTAAAGTTCATTTACACAGATACCTTCCTACCCCAACAAACCTGAAGATATGGAAACGAATGAGAAGACTGGAGAGCAACTTAAAAAACATGATTGAGGAGCGACGAGCTAGTGGGTCATATGGGAATGATCTTCTGGGTCTTATGCTGCGGGAGATAGACAGAGTCTCCTCCACCGAGGACAGCAAGAGAGTGAAGTACACAACACAACAATTAATGGACGAGTGCAAAACATTCTTCTTGGCAGGAAGGGAGACTACAAGCGTTTTGATATCTTGGGCAATACTGCTCTTGGCTCTCCACCCGGACTGGCAAGATAAAGCTCGTGAGGAAGCGATCTCAATCGGTGATATTCTTTCTATGGATATTTTGGGAAAGTTGAAAATAGTAAGTGTAATATTGTTCTATAAATCTTGAAATTGTTTTTACTTCATAAATACCTCTTTCCTTACTTATAAACACAAATCCATCTAAATAAAAATACATACCTATTTAGACTTAGTTTTGATGGGCAGTCCAAGTTACACAACTTCAAGTTCTGCAACCTGGAAGTGGGCAACTCTATATTGTTTAACCTGAAGTTGCAAAACTCCTTTTTAAATCAAGGTACATGAATCTGTTCTGCAGTTCTAAGTTGGGCAACATGGGGATGAGAAACTCCAAGTTGGGCAACCTGAAATTGCTCAACTCCTTCAAATTGACTCTATGAAGATGTATCTGTGTTAATGTTACTGTGTTAATGTTAGTATTCCTTTTAGGTTGCCCAACTTGGTGATGGGCAACTCCAGGGTGCAATGTTAGAAAATGGATATAGAATGTCTTTGTTTCATTAAGCTCTTTGTAGTCGTAATGCCTTTGTTCCATAAAATTCATTATTCATCATGTATGATACAACTAATATAAATGGATTAATATAAATGGATTTGTGTTAATGTCTATATTTAATATACCATATATAAAGCACAACACAAAGAAGAGAAAGTGGATGAATTGCCTCACATCTTGCAATGAATTACAGTTTTAAGTTTGGGTTCTTCCTGACAAGATTGGGCCTCCCTGTGCAGATTGGAATGGTGTTGAACGAGACACTGAGATTATATCCCCCAGGTGCAGGGATCGTAAGACAGGCATTTAAGGACTTGAAATTGGCAGAAGATATGGTGATTCCCAAGGGTGTGAACGTGTTAGTAGACATATTTTCTGTCCACAGAAATCCAAAGTATTGGGGCAGCGATGCAAATGAGTTCAGACCTGAGCGTTTCAGAGATGGAGTAGCAGCAGCCGCAGGCAATCATCCGTCGGCCTTCATTCCGTTTTCAAGTGGGTCGCGAGTGTGCATTGGCCAGAATTTTGCAGTAATGGAAGCCAAGGTGGCGTTGTCCATGATCCTCAAACACTTCAAATTCACAGTTTCTCCATCGTACAGGCACGCCCCGGTGGCATTCATCACTCTCAATCCCCAACACGGGATACCGATTATAGTGGAAAGTGTGAATTCATGCTGACACCAGATCTTGGTTGCTTGTGAAAGATTACAGTCACTACCTACGGTTGTGCGAGTCCTATCTATCACTTCATTAATTAGAAAGAACATATGGATAAATCAGTCCAGCTTCGCGGGACTGATTAGTAAGATAGAAAGAACAAGCAGAATACTTATTCTGTTTTTGTCAACAAGTATTTAGAACGATAGAAGGTATAATGTCTATGAAATATGAGAATGATAGATGATAAAAGTATGTTTATAGACTGAAACCACTTGAGCACAAGTCTGTATACTTTGATTTCATGTTTAAGTATAAATAAAAGAGAATTTGTTCTATGTACATCTATATAGTCAAGGAGAACTACATATAAAAGAGAATTTGTTCTATGTACATCTATATGGGGAAAGAGAACTACACTTTAAATTAATATCTTTTAGCATATCGTAATAATGCAAAATTAAATATGTTTTGTCTACCATATAGAAGAGAATTTGTTCCATGTACATCTATATGGTTTTAAATTATCATTATCTTCTCCCTGTTTGCACATGCAACAATATTGAATAGCAACCACCAACCAACACAGGCAGGAGAGAGAATATAAAACTAGAAAAAAAAATGGTGAACTAGAAAAAAAAATGGTGAATGACATAAAGCCCTCCTATTCAAGATTCAAATCTTAAATTATCTTCTCCTTGTTTGCACATGATAAGTCACCAAGTTACAGAAAATAGAGGAGAACTACATATGAAAGATAATTTGTTCTATGTACATCTATATGGTGAAAGAGAAGTACACCTTAAATTAATATCTTTTAGCATATCATAATAATGCTTAGCAATAGGGTAGTGTTCATCTTAATTTCATTAGAAAATAATACATTATAGTTTAATTTAAAGTCTCGGGTGAAGGATGGTAATTTATAAGGTTATAAAAATATGTAAATCTAGTATGATATGATTGCATCCATTATTTATAATTTAGGTTAAAAATTTTTGTTTTAAAATTTTTCAAAATCCATACAAACATAAAACATAAAGTTAAAAGAAATTACTTATCAATTAATTGAATGATATTATTTTAATTAATTATATAATATTATTTATTTAAATGATATTATTTAAATAATTAATTATTATATTATAATTAAGTAAAAAGTATTAATTTATTAATATTTTGGAGATATGTCTATGTTTCCATCTATTATTAGAAACAACTACATTAATAGTATTAATGTGTAGATGAAGACACTGATATGCATATATTTGACACATTGATAATGTTTTTGCCTATAGTATGTGCCATATATATGCTTATCGACATCTTCATAATATTATTAATGTGGTTGTTGCTAGTATGTTATTCTTACGGACGACATTTATTGTTCACTTATCTCTAATGTTAAATGCGCATCATCACGAGTCATTCTCCAAGCCAATCTTATGCAGCTGGGATTGGGCCTCATGTGTTCAAGTAGAGAGCCTGAGTTGGACTCGGGAACTTGGAATAGATTCTTGAGTTGGACTCAAAAATTACTAAGCCTTCAGTTGTAAAAGGTTATTCCTCATGTGTTGAGGTGAATGCTTTGATGTATCAAAATCATGATGTTGTAAAGTCTTGTTGGACAAGGCCCATGACTTGTGTGTGGGGTATTTTTAAGGATTATAAAAGTATGCTTAAGTGTAGTATTTTAGGCGATTATTTTGGATTGGAAAAAACATAAATATAGATTGGTAGGCGAATATTAAATATGAAACATACAATTTACTACTGAAACTTATAAATTTTGGTGAATATTATGATAAAAAAACATATTTTATGTAAATGTAGACGATATTAGAGCCTAAAAATGACCACATAGAAAATTTATTTTTTGAAAAAAAGCCCAGAAAAAAGCCAATTGGTGAAATTTTGCCCCTAAATATCTCCCTGCTTATGTGTCAAGTCAAATTCTCATGTGGATCTCCAGTTATAGTATGTACCCATGAGGTGGACCTCTAGTTATAGAGGTAGATTCCTTTCATGTTGAAGCATTAATGTTGTGTAATATATTACTAACCATGGTCACTAACTGCTATTAAGTCTCCTTTAGAGACTGACCACCTCTAGAGTGAATTACTTTAGCATATGATCATTTGGTCCGAGAGTAATATAATATAATCACAACATATGACAAATCTTATGAGTATAATATGATATGATAGATAATTAAAGTTAAAACATATTGATCATGCATATAAGACAAGAGATAAAGATAAATGCATATAGAAAAAGAGAATTCGAATTGTTCATGAGATATCTAAAGTGAACTTGAATTGTTAAGTTTCAGTTAAAGCCACAATGTATGCAATTGATTGAATAACTCATAGTGGTCACTACAAGTAAATCAATAAGCACGATTTCAGTTAAAGAGAGTTAACTAAGTGATAACAAAGAATATATAGTTAACTAAGTGTTATTGCATGATGACACTTATGTTCAACTAAAAGACGACACTTATGTTAAACTAAAAGACGACACTTCTGTTAAAGAGAGCTAATTAAGTGATAACAAAGAATATCTAGTTAACTAAGTGTTATTGCATGACAACACTTATGTTAAATTAAAAGACGACACTTATGTTAAACCAAAAGATGACACTTGAGTTGCGACACTTACATGATGACACTTAAGTTATCCACCTAACTAAGTGGGAAATATTTCCGTTAAGGGGCAAGTTCATCCTAAGAATCAATTCAGTGATTTAATGCACTGCATGAGAAGTGGGGCGAATTTATTCATGCAAGATTGGTACATCCAGATGGAGAGCGAGTTCATCATTTAGTCAGAAGATACAAATAGAAGTTGATGCATGTGAGGAAGTCGGCCCAGTTAGGGTTAAAGGCAGGTTAAGTTAATGCATAAATAGAGAGTGTGACTCTCTCATTCTATTCATTCACTCACTCATCCAACTCGCATAGTTGAGAGAGAGGAGTGCGCACAAGTGGAGGAGGAGTAGCCGATGAAGACATCTATCTTTTGGGGTTTGATCTTTGTGATCTTTGTATTGGTGCTCATTCTATCTCTGAGGAAGCTGCGGGGTTTTTCACCTTCTTGGTTTTCCTCGAGGAAACTCTGTGTCTCTTGTGTCTATGATTGTTATGCTGTGCATGTTATTCGCTTAGTAGGAATCTAGATAATATTTGAATGAAATTATTGAAATTCTAACATTATATCAGAGCGGGACTAAGAAGAAGACATTGTGCAGCTGTGAAAGCTAGGGCTTCTTAATTGTTGGGTTTCTCTCCACAGATCATCAAAGGCAGGAGGATAGGATGACTCTCCTAAGAAGGACGCATATTTCTGTCGAAACATAATTCAATTCTGAGCACTTTCAGTTTTTGGACTATCACTACTGCGGGAAATTAGGGTTTCTGCAAAAGTTGGAATTTTTGAAATCTGAGAGCATGGCTGGATGCTCCTCAGAAAAATTGAAGTTTATAGGCCAAGATTGAACATTTTGGTTGGGTAGAACCTCGGGGCCTATCAAACCCTAGTTCGAGATTTTGACCAGAAAACCAAAAAACTAGAATTTGACAGAAGCTGCAGATCCGAAACTCGCAAGTCAATTTTGAGGGGTCAATTTTTGGAGTTTTCAAAATCTAAGCACACCAGCTTAATCACCTCAGTCATCTGCATCTCCCTGTCTAAACATAAGTTTGAAATTCCAAGTTTGGATTTTTAGGGTTTCTCTAACAAACCCTAGCCAGCTCGAGATCCAGATTCTACAAATCAAGTGGTAAGACCTAAATATTTTATTTCCAATTGAGTTTCTCATTAAGAGGTCTCACCACACTAAGCTTGAGGATAAGCTTGAAGGGGCTGATAACTTCCAAGCATGGAAGTATAGGATTGGGTTAATCCTAGAAGAGAATGAATTGGACACCTACATAAGTGAAGAGGTTCCAGTTCCAGAGGGAGATGAAGCTAAGGCATTACATAAGAAGAACTTGGTCAAGGACAAGAGAATCATTACAGATTCCATCAAAGACCATCTCATACCACATGTGTATTCCCTAAAGACACCCAAGGAGATGTTTGATTCCTTGACCAAGTTGTTTGAAGGAAAGAATATAAATCAGAAGATGACATTGCAGAACCAATTGAAGAGTGTGAAGATCCAGAATGGAGATACCATCCAATCTTATGTTACTAAGGTCTCTCAAATCAAGGAACAACTTGAAGCTGTGGATGAAGAGGTGGAGAATGGAGAAATTGTGATGACCACTTTGAATGGCCTACCTAGTTCATGGGACTCCTTCATCCAAGGAATTTGTGCAAGGAAGAAATTGATTTCTTTTAGTATACTATGGGAGGAATGCTCACAAGAAGAAGCTAGACTTGTGGCCTGAGAAGAAAAGATGGGAAGTGAAGACCAAACTCTCACAACTCACACTAGGAAGAATGATAACAAGAGGGAGCACCCTCATCACAAGAAGGGAAATCATCACCACTAGAATAGAAGGAAGAACTTTGGAGGATCACTGAAATATCTCTCTCATATTCGATGCTATACCTGTGATGAGAGAGGACACTATTCCAATGATTGTCTCAGGAACAAAAGAAGCTCTCACAAGAAGAAGAACAACAAGAAGAGATATCATGCTCATGCTGCTGAGGATGATGAACCTCCCAGGAAGAAGACTAAGGTACAAAGTGAAGACTCTTCAAGTGAAGAAGAATATGTTCTAATCTTTGCTCTCACAGATACTGTTACACATGGGTGTAATGATTGACTTATTGATAGTGGGGCTTCCAGACATATGATAGGATTTAAAGAATCTCTTATGGACCTATCTGAACATGAGTCATCTCATAAGGTGAAACTTGGGGATGACTATCAATACCCCATAAGAGGAAGTGGTGAAGGATCCTACAAGTTAGACTCTGGGAAGTCTTTGATGATGAAAGATGTTTTATATGTACCTGGTCTCAAGAAGAATCTTCTCTCTATTTCATCTTTGGATGCAAAAGGGATGAGAGTTGCATTTGTGGATGGACAAGTACTTATGTGGCCAAATGGTAAGACCATAGATGATGCAGTAGTGATTGGAGAGCAAGAGGGAGGATTGTACAAATTGAAGGGACAACCTGACAATGCCATGGTACATGAATCCATGGAGCCAAGTGAAGTTTGGCATAGAAGGATTTCACATGTGCACTATAGAGCACTACAAATTGCAAGCAAAGTAGTAGAAGGTATTCCTGAAATCCAGTCAAAGCATGAAGGTGTTTGCAAAGGATGTGCAAAAGGAAAGAACACAAAGAAGGCATTTTCAAGCAGTAAAAGCAAGCCAAAAGGAATCTTGGAATTATCCACTCCGATGTATGCGGCCCGATGTCATTCAGTTCTCTGAGTGGGTATGTATATTATGTTTATTTTATTGATGATTTCTCTAGGACTACTTGGATTTATTTCTTGAAAAACAAAGATGAAGTATTTAGCAAATTCAAGGAATTCAAAGCCTTGATAGAAAACCATACTGAAAAGAAGATCAAGACTTTTAGATCTGAAAATGGTGGAGAATTCACTTCAGGAGACTTCAAGAAGTTATGCAGTGATTCATGGATTAAGATGGAGTTGACCACTCCTTACAATCCACAATAGAAAGGAGTTGCAGAAAGGAAGAATAGAATTATCATGGAAGCAACATGGGCAATGCTTCATGACCAAGATCTACCTATGAATCTATGGGAAGAAGTAGCAAGGACAACTGTATATGTACAAAATAGAACACCACACATGATACTTGACAACAAGACACATGTTGGCTTAACTGATGTTGACTTGGAGGTTTTCAATAAGACCTAGGTTCTTCGCGGTTTCTCTTTGACCAACAAAACCCCTTCGCACCGGCCCTTTCGGCAACAACCTGCGAGTAGGTTGAGGTCTCACCCGAGGTGTATCTATGGGGTACTGCGGAACCAGGTTTCCACAATATGTGATGAATTGTTTGGACAAATGTACTGCGTAGCACAACAAAGGGTATGCACTGCGAAACGAGACTGCACGGTGATGGGAAACGCCGCGGTCCGCACCACTAAGTCCTTCTACCGCGGGACTTCTATTGAAACTGCGAACAATCCAGTTCAACTTTATACTTGAAGTACTCGGGAAGGATTAAGGAACTGAACTGAGTATCACTCATCCACTCATTCATGCACTGAAATGACTATTACTCTAACATCCATTTATACACTTAGAATTTTTACTATTTAAGTGTCTACTGCAGATCCAAATCACTATCATTCATTCGTCTGCTGCGCATAGGAAAGTACTTAAGAAATCTCTTAACACTTGAACAAATAACTGATTCACTGCTTTCAGAAGCAAAGTTAAGTATTAACCATTCATCTATTCATGTAGACTTAACATATCATCTCCATACTCTCCCGATGGAAAATGCATACAAAAGTCTTCACATAACAAAATGCAAGGAAATATTCAGATATACATCTACAGAAAACAGATAAATGCAATCATACACAACAATGTTCCACTCAATCACACAACACAATATTTAACGTGGTTCAGTCCCTCGGGTGGGAAGCTACATCCATAAGAACTGTTTTTATATATATATCTTTAATGGGAAGGGGACAACCGCTCTTGGTCTGCGCACTCAACTGCAGACTCTCTCTTCTCTCTCAGCTAGGTCTCTGCGCACACAGCTACAGAGCCGTTACAATGGCTTCTTCTTTAGGAAAGATATCAACAATAAAGAACAATGAGAGAACCCTCTGAAAACCCCCAAAAAAGACAACAAGAAGTAACCCCTTCCCTTATAAACATGTCTTCTTTTATAGACCATGCCCGAAGGTCATGTCTTTATAATGCTGAAAACCGAAACCCTTAGGGTTTCCAAAACTGCTACGGTTTCTCTAAACCGTCCTGCTAGCCTCTGGTAGTGAGTGTGATATCATGGCAGTCCTACACGCCTTTGTTCTATCGCTTTCAGCCTTCCTGTTGTGCGCACACCAACAGGTCATCTTCATCGAGCCACCCTTCCACTAACGGACTCATACGACTAGATCAGCTCCCAGTCGCTTTCTCTGCAGACCGTTCATCTTCTTAACGGCCTCGTACAACTGGATCAGCCTCTAGTCACTTTCTTAGTGCCGTTCTCCACTTAACGGTCTCGTACCACTAAGAAACCCTAGCTGTCGCTTTCCCTGAGTCGTTCTTTGCCTAACGATCTCGTACAACTGGCCGCCTTCCTGATATGCTCATACCCGCAGCTCGGCATCTTGGAGCATCTTTGCGAAATTTAGACCACCGTTGGTCTATCCGGTACCTGTACCTTCCCTTTGTCCAGCATTCCGCTTTGCTGGCTCCACGTGGCCTGATCACTTCGCAGCAATGCTTCCTCACAGCGCTAATCTTCGTGGTACTGCCAAAATTTGGTTGCTGTGCACAACTTCGCAACATCCCCCATACTTGTACAAAATTATATCTTTTGTTGAGCTGTGCTCAACTCCACAGCTTAACCTCCTTGTGTTATCCAAAATTGCCCCAACTTGGGCCAGGCCCAACATGCCCCTAATGCTTACATGTGGCTTGTCCCTGAGCCACCTTCTGCTTCGGCCTTTTGGATCTGCTTCGTGACCTGTGGAGCTATCTTGGCCGTGAACTTATTGTAAGTGTCGATCAACTGTTCCACTGCTTCCTTGGTGTCTTGATCGATTTGCTTTACTATGTCAAGCAGTGATACATTTATCTCTTCTCCAATCTGTCCTTGTACCTGCTCCCAGTTGTCGCGTAGATATTTTAGCTTGTTCGATCTATTGTGATACCACTATGGCATCCTCTAGGAGTTGCCGTGACTGATTATCCATCTCAGTCTCTTTTTCTCTTAACGCTTGGACCTCCTTCTTCAAGCCTGAGATCTCCTTATACCTCGGTAGCCTATCCCTAGGCGGCAGAGCCTTGACCTCTGCGTCCAATTGTTCTAGCGTGGTCTGCTTTTCTTTTATTGCATTCTTTACCTGCAGTAGCCCTGGATCCTCTTCAAGGGCAGTGAATGCCTTTGAAACCTTCTCCAACAAATCTTGGCACTTAGCCATGTCAATGGTTATTTTCTATGCTGCGGCGTTAACTGCTTGCTCTCTTAACTGTTGCTCAATTAATGGTGTCTACGTATTGAGCTTTTCCTTGAGGAGGGGGATGTCAGCCTCATAGAGGAATTCCTTGTCCTGCATTTGTATTTTGAGGGAACGCACCATGTCTCCTATCCTCGAAACGGTGTCCGCAGGATTGCTCTGGAGTTCTACATCTTCAATATCTTTCGCGACATCAGTAATGGTGTTCTCCAATTGTAGCCGATGGTCCTGTTCATCATAAAATTGCATCTGTGTGCACGATCTAGAGTCCTCAAGCTACCTATTTGTGGCTTGCAGCTCTGCCTGTGACTTCATGGAATCTAATATTCTTTCATGCATCTCATCAATGATCTGCATGTGCAGAAAGTGTAATCCAGGAAAAGGAATCTTGGCCAAGTTGAGCTCTACCCGCTCGACACCCTTTGTGTCCAGAACGATTTATTCTAACATTGGTAATGAGATGGCCAATGGGTCCAGATGAAAAACTCTAGTCTTTGAAGGCAGCGTTATGGCTAGCTGCGGCAGTGTCTGCGGCGAGGTTCCTGCCGTCCTCCCTTCAACTCCTGCGTCACGCAGCAAGGGTAGGCTCTTCTGGACATCGTCCATCTTTTTCATAAGCCCTTGCAATGAGAGCCTAGTCCTTTGTAGGTCATCCTGTATGACCTTGTCCTTCTTGTATTTTTCTATCATTAGCTCCCTCATTTGCTTTGAGATGTTTTCTGCAATCATGTCGAAGTATTCTTCATTCAGCACTGTCTCAGATTGACTCTTTATTGCTTTCATCTTCTTCTGGGCCTTTGGCTTTTGCGGGGTATCAGGTTCTTTCCTCTTTCCTTTTTCTTCAACAATAGGGCATGACAGTGGGATTGGTTCATCTTCTTCTGAATCGGTCTCGACATCCATGACTTCGACACGGAACTCAGCCGGCCAGTCCCTCATGAGGATGTCAATGTCTTCCTCGTACATATGGTAATTACCTGCATACCATTCTGGATTCTTCATCCTTGCTTTGGGTGAAATAAAAATACATCACATGTCCGCCATAAAATCAATAATGAGAATGTACTTCGACGTTACTTGCTTTGTAATGCGCGATGTACAGGTGATCGCCTCGTGCAGCTGGGTGTAATACTAATAGAATACTTCAGCTGTCGCGTGCTACCGCTCTGTGTTCACATTTGCCCAAAGGTTGGCATAGCGGAATCCTCTGGGATCGTTGCTTTCTGTAATTACACCGACATATTTTTCTGGTTCCTTCCATCCTACGAATGCAATGAGGATAATCAACCACATGAAGTGGAATTAACCTCCATTCTCCTGGGTATCATTGAGTTCATCCAGGAACTCATTTAGAAGGTACTGACACCAATTGAATTGGGTCCCTTCAACCGCTACGGCACCAAGTAGTATTACGCCCCTCAGGCACCTCTGCAGGCCTGGCTGTTCTTAGGATTTTTTCTGCGAGCAACTATGTGACAAATCTTGTTGCTTTATCTTCAATTTCTTCTGTTGGAAACCCTCTTTTTCCTTTCACCAATGCATGGCTTTTATTCATCTTTGCGACAACGTCTTTTTCCTTACTCTTCCCTTGGAAGAACTGCTTGGGATCCTTGCCGCGCTTGCTTAGTCCTGTGGCGAGGTGGATTAAGTCAATGTTCACATCAACATTTCTATCTAGCCACAGGTATCCCTGATGGATTTGCGCCATCAAAGTTGGAACCACAGCATTAACTTCTGGTGAACAATCAAAGTGTGGCAATCTTAGCAGGTTCAACAATCCTGACTGAACTACTGGTGTCAGCCAGCTTTCGGCGACCAAGTTAAATATGCCCTTAGCATCTTTCTTCCAGCACATGTACTGGTCAGGCTGGAACTGTGGGTACTTGGGATCATGGGGTTCTTCCTTTTGTACGCCTAGGAGGTCATAGTCTTCCAATTTACACTCCGGGATCATTCCTAGCAGATTCTGGGCAACCTCTACGTGCTTCGAAATTGGTGACAAGGGGATTTCATAACGGGAACTCTTGACTGGTTTAAAGACCGGGGAATCCAACGCCTGTGGTGATATGTAATCCAATGTCAACTTCAAGGTTTCCTTCTGAAAGATCGACGATATTGGCACCGTCTGGCCTATCTTGGGAGTCTTGCTTCGTGGTGCAACTGTGTCTTTCCCTTTGTCCTGCATGGTTGGATTATGTCGAGGTGATCTTCTAGACGCTTGACCAGATTCGAGTACCACCTTCTTGGCAGGGGTTTTCATTAACTCTGCAACATGGGGGATTCACTAGAAGGCAATATAATACCACGTTCATTCATATTGCGGTAATAAATATTCATGAAAACCTAAAAATTATATTGCTTATATATTAAGAGGCAAAGGGTTTTTTTTATTTAATGTAGCAATACAAAAATACTTTGGGGTCTTTTTTATATGGGCAGGCTGACAAATATCTGCCGAATGGAGATGGCGGGATCACGGTCAGATGAGAAATTGGGTTGAGGCAAGGGTCAGGCTTACTAGTATGTAGGGAAATCGCGTCTTGAGGCATGCTTGAGACCAGGGGTTTCATGGTGAAGTGGGTTTCCAGTCGATCATAGTCGAGAGACAGTGGTCATTGACAGCCAATTGTTACCAATATCACTCAGCCAGTTGTTACCAATAGCCTTGGGAGGCTCTAAGTCTCCAGGGCCTGTTATAGGCCCTCGATAAGCCTTGGGGGATTGAATATCCAACCACTCGTGCCTATTACAGACCTTGGGAGGTTTATTCATCCTCCTAGAGCTTGTTATAGGCCATGGGGGCTTGGATACCTAGCCCACAATAGGCTTAGTCAGTGATTGGGGAATTGCAACATGCAATCTAAATGTTGTACTATGTGCATAATTGGATCTAGTGACATACAAGAAGTGATCTCCTATCTCTTCATTAAACCATTAGATGTTGCAAATCATAATGATATGTGGTTGAGTAATTGCATTGTGGGTGAAGTAATGTGCATCCACGATATACATCGAAAGAATCAAGGTGCATTGTAGAATGCATGTGGGGTCATAAGAGGGGTATCATATCAATATACTAGGTAGAAATATAAAGGGGTATAAAAAATGTTAATGAAAAAATTGATGCATACAATATCTAGTTAAAATAGGGGTTTTTTAAATTGGGAAGTCATATTGGGAGGGGGTTACAAAAAATGATTTTGGAAGGTATTTTCCAATATTTAGTTAAATTAGGGGTATTGTTTCATATGCCACGATCGAACGTGCTATGATCATTGTTTATTGAGTGAAGCCCCCGTGCTCTGCAATCCCCCCATGCTGAAAGACTCAGATTGCGTCTTGAAGTGTAAGCTCTTCTTCTCTGTTTGGTGATTTGGACATTCACTGGAGAGAGTAGGCAACTATTTCAGGATTATGGCTAAGGGTTGCTAACACAATAGCGAATGCATGAAAATTCTAAGTGTCTGGTAACACCCGCGAGTCCTTATACGGTGTTATTTATAGGCGCAGTTGAGTCCCCCCCCTGTGCCTTTCAATGACTAGATGAGCATTTAATGTGGTGTCCATTGGCAAATTTGAGCAGATCCTTCAGTCCCTTCCATCGTCAGCATGTTCAAAACGGTTATCTTTTCGTTAAATGCTCAAGCGAGTGCTTGCAACGGTCACCTAACGGCTATATTTTTCTCAAAATTAAGGTAACGACTATTTTTTTGAGTACTGTGCTGAGCTGCACAGCAGTCCATCTCTGATCTTGCGTAGTTACTTCACGGTGTCGGTGTTTGAACTGCGCGGCTCCCTTTTTCTTTCCTTTCTTCTTCTTCTTTTTTTTTCCCCCGCGCAACTTCGGCAGTGTTGCGCGGTACATACATTGTTCTACTTATCGTACATGTATAGAATCCTTTACATTTCCAGTGTCCAATTTCAACTGTACTTGAAACTTAGAAATTTCTCCCTCTATTTATCATTCAGGATTCTGCAAAGTAGGGCTATCATGGTACAGCTTTAGCCCGCTTCCATTTATCAAAGTTGGTAGGGTATCACCAGCTAAATTGGCTAACTGGACTGCACCAGTGTTATTAACATGTATCATAGTATGTGGACCAAGCCAATGCATCTTAAATTTACCAGGAAACTTCATGAATTTGCTATCATACAAGAGGACTAGGTCACCTACCTGAAAGCACTTGTTCTTTATATGGCGATCATGCCATGCTTTCTCGCGGTCTTTATGGACTTGCTGGTGGAAGCCGATGATGAAACGATCTTCCTCCAACCCAACTAGGTGTAGCAACCTTTCTTCTAGTGCTGCAGGGTCTGCCATCCCTGTGAATGCGGCGATTCTCAAGCTAGGGACAATGTACTCCATTGGCATTATAGATTCCTGTCCGTAAGCCAACCGAAAGAGTGTGTGCCCCGTCAATTTCTTGCAATTGGTCCTGTATGCCCATAACACAGATGAGATGCGTAGGTCCCAATCATCTCTATTCGCATTGCAAACTTTAGTCAGCGCATTCTCCACTATTTTATTGAAAGCCTTAACAGTGCCATTCGCTTGCGGGTGATATGGTGTACTGCGCTGATGATGGATATGGAATTCCTCTGTGAGAGCTTCAATAGTCCTGTTTAAAAAGTGAGTGCCTTGATCACTCATCAAAATCTTTGATCACTCATCAAAATCTTTGGGCACTCGAATCTTGACAATATTTCTTCAAAAATGAACTGCACGGCAGTACCTACACTGCAATCCTTCACCGATTTTGCTTCTGCCCATCTGGTGAGGTAGTCAGTAGCAGTAATGATGTACCTCGCACCAATTCTTTTTCCTGGCGGGTATATAGGTCCCAAAAAATCAATGGCCCATTTTTCAAATGCCTACAAGGTCAACCGCAGAATAAGCGGCATTTCATCTCTGCGTGAAGGTTTTCCTATCCTCTGATAGACATCGGAGTTCCGACAGTGTTCTTTGGAGTCTTTATGGATCATAGGCCACCATAACCCTGTGTGTAGTATCTTCTGTGTGGTAGCCCTTCCTGCATAATGTCCTCCTGTGATCCCTGAGTGTGCATCTACTAATATGAATGGTCTCTCATGGTCTAGTACACATCTGCGCAAGACTTCATCTGGTCCAAGTTTGTATAAATGACCTGCAATAATAGTGAAGTCTGCGGCGCGCACCACCACCTGCTTCTTTTGCTGGATGGATAACTCCTGCGGTACCAACCCTGTTGTTAAGAATTCGATGATGTCCTTATAATAATCATCGGCAACCTGTATAGCAAATAACTGCGCATCAGGTAGACTGTCTTCAATTTTCATTGGATCTTCTCCTGATTCAATCCTAGAGAGATGGCCAGGTCCCAAGTTCAGCCTACCAAGCTTAACAACAATTTCAAAATCATACTCCTGGAATAGAAAAAACCATTTGCATATGCGCCCCCCTAACACTAGCTTATTGACCAAGTATTTCAACGCAGAATGGTCAATAAACATAAGGAAGTGCGCACGAAGTAAGTAGTGTCTAAATTTCGGCAGTGCATATACCATCGCAAGGCCTTCCCTCTCAGTAGTAGTGTAATTTTTCTCCACTGTCGAGATCTTTCTGCTTGAAAATGCAATGGGATGGTCAATACCTCCTTCTCCTAGCCGAGCTAATACAATTCCCATGGCAATGCATGATGCATCAACATGAACATGGAACGGCTTTTCCCAGTCTAGGAAGACTAGGATCAGCGCAGTAACCATCTTTTCTTTAAGTGTGTCAAAACCCTGTTCACATTCCGCATTCCAAATGAATGGTGCATCTTTCTTTAGCAGCTTTTCCATTGCTGTGGTTATCTGCGCGTAACCCTTTATGAACTTCCTGTAATATCCAGTATGGACTAAGTTAGAGCGCAACATCTTAATGGAAGTTAGTGTGGGCAAATTCACAATAATGGCAATCTTCGCAGGGTCCACCATCAATCCCTGCTTACAGACAATGGGTCCAAGTAAAATTTCATATGGAACACAGAAGATGCACTTCTTCATATTCAATGAGATCTGATGCTGTCTACACTTGTCAAGCATCATTCTCAGATTTGCGCAATGGTTCTTCAATAGACCAAAGATAGTCCAATCGTCAAAGTAGGCTTCCAGAAACTTGTGCATGAAGTCTTTAAAAGCTGCAATGACAACTTTGGAGAAGATGGTAGGTGCATTCTTTAGGCCAAAGGGAATTACTGTATACTGGAACGACCCCCATTATGTAGCAAATGTCATCTTATGCCTATCCGTGGGATCAATTCTGATCTAATGATACCCGGAGAAACCATCAGTAAAGGAATAGACCTCATTCCCTCCAACATTGTCAAGCACTTCATCTGTGAAAGGAGTGGGGAGTGGGTCGTGCATAGAAGCATCATTCAGTTTTATGAGATCCACACAAATCCTGATCTCACCCTTTGTTTTCTTATCTTGAACGACCATGGGGCTAATCCACTCGGATTCCTCGACAGGTTCAATGATTCCTGCTTCTAGCATCTTATCCAACTCTACGCGGACTCTTTCTTTATACCATGGGTTCAATCTGTATGGCCTCTGCTTCACAGGCTTGGTGCCTGGCTTCAAGGGGATCTTCATGACTCCTAGGTCTCCCATAATTCCTTTCATTTCTGTAAATTTTGTCAAAAACAGCTCCTGATACTCATGTAAAGTGTTTTCTATCTACGCAACAGTCTGATCATCCCAATAGTCTCCAATTGATTCGAACTTCAGCTCTTTACTTGTGCCAATATTCACCTTTTGTGTCTTTATCGGTCCGCTCATATCTGGGATTTCCAACGGAGGTCCTTCTACATCACGCGCACCCTCCGAATCTGGTATTTTTATGTTGCGTGGATCATCGTCATCATCTTCCTTGCTATCCTCATCTTCTTCAGCTAGGTTATAACACTCTATGGGATGTTCTTCCTGTTTCTTCCATTCTGAGTGTAGGTTCGCAGGAACGGTATTTGCCTCGAAGAATTCTTCCCATGTCGTATCTTCGCGAAGACAGTCTCGCCTGAAAATGCGTTCCTTAATTATCTGCAATGCCTCATGGATCAGTGGATTCTCATCCTCGAAGCTGAAGTCCCTCTGGAAGTTCGCAGTCAACATCTCCTAATCAGTGGTTTCCCTATGCAACTCTAGGTCTAGGTACCATTTCTTTGGAATGTCATCCTCCAGGGTATGCACAAACAGGTGCACCCATTCTTCATGTGGCCTTTCCAGCTATGCTTGCGAACAGACTTCAATGTGCTGACTAGGATCTGTTTGTCCATTAAAATTTTCAAAGGGTAAAGTAACCCTGTCAACAAACCAGATCTGCATGTTAATCCTGCATTGATCCCAAGAGGTCAATGTCTGCTTATACGTATCCCATCATTTGGCTGGTGTGTCGCGCAGTGCCATATCCAATGCAGGTAACCTATGCTCATCTGGAGCTGCTACAGTATATTCCTAGATGAAAGTGTAAACATTACCGGAACCATCATATGTGGGAATGGGACTTACCTCCTTCTCGATCCACTGCAGTGATTTTGTAACCTGCGTGCACCTTCTTGCTGATACTTCGTGTAGGCGGCTTTGCCAATTTTCCAGTCCTGCCTATGAGTCAGAGACGTAGGAGTTGTCACATCTTCGGCTAAGTGTACCATCCGCAGTAGGATTAATGTAATATTCCTGGTTCGCAGTGAGCTAGTATAGTTCGTCTAAGTCTTGAGCCTTGGATTCCTCCTGAATCAACTCGCTGTATCTGTCACCATCTGCAGGATCCAACGGTGCAATAACCCTAAGATGTTTTCCTTCAAATATCATCTTCTTTATCTTTAGGTTTATGATAGCCAAGTTATCAATAGCCCAGTCAATTCCTAGCAGTGCAGGAAAAGGTTGACTATCATCCACAATCTCGATAACTTCAAAGTCTGCATGACTTTGGAATCCATCGATGTCGACCACCACATCAACTAACTAGCCAAAAGGTATGAATTTCTCCTGGTAAGCCATTCTCAACTGGATAGGTGACCATAACAACTTTGGTCGACCCATCTGCTGCCATGTCTTATTAGTCAAGACATTCACTTCGGATCCCAGATCAAGGATGACTTCATCCATTTCAAAATCTCCTATCTGCACGGTAAGCCTCATTTCTTGGCTTTTTCTTTTATGCTTCCTTATGTGATGTACTGCACTATCAGAAGTTTCTGTTCCCATCTGTGGTTCATATTGGTTTATGAGCTTCTGTAGCTCTACTATGGCATTTTCACTTTTTAGTAACTTCATGCAGCTTCACAGGAACTGTGCAACGGAAGTGCTGACATCCGTTGCGGTGCTTGTTTTATCATAACTGGTTGGCATGTCTTCAACATGCGGTGTTTCACTGCGCAAGGGGATCCTCTGTGACTTGGGTGCCGGTTCTCTAAGTTATCCCGCGTATCGATAAAGGACTCCTTATTCTTCCGTAGGTTGCGAGCATGTATTTTTCTCGGAGCTTTCCTTATCCACACTGTCTCAAGAGGGGTCTGCTTTGTGTAAGCCTCCCCTGACATGGAAGCTTCTACTCCCCTATCGCGGTATGTCTTAGCAACACTGTGCGTGACCACATTGATGCTCAGGTCCACTAGTCTTTTCTATGCTGCTATCCACTGGATGTTTGGATTTGGTGTCTCTGTCCGTCTTCTTTTCTGCATTTCCACCTCTAGCACTAGGTAGTATTCAATAACATGCTCGAATGATTTACAATAGTTGCATGTAGTGCATGGGTTAACGCAATCTCTAGATACGTGACCTGGATGGCCACAATTGTAACAAATGACATAGCCGCGGCCTCTTCCCTGCGTCGGGCCAGCATTTCTTCCTATGCCATGGTATCCACCACCACGACCTCTGTATCCTCCTTGGTCATCTTGCACATTTTCTTGTATTGGCTAGTTTTCTTCTTGTACCCAGTACAAGCCAGTGCCTCTCATTGAGTCCATATGTCGTTTTCTCTCATTCATTAGCTCATATGCGCGGTAGTTGGATTCATCATGTCCAACTGATTTACAGAAAGTGCAGTATAAATTTTTAGGTGTTTTCACATATTTCTGTATGAGATAACAGTCTTCAGGTCTGTGTCCCGTGGTTCTACAAATTTCACACCATGGGGCCTAATTCTGATTTATCGGGTTGGGTGCACCGCTGTTAAGATAATCGCGGAATAATGGAAAATGCTCCCGATCATGGCCTTCTCCTTCACAACTTGTACACCAGACCTCATGTCTAGGTTCACAGCTTTGTTCTTTGCCATTTTTCATGCTTTGCAGTTCTAGTGTTAGGGTGGTCAGCTGGTTCTGGATCTGAGACATCCCAGAACTAGTCTCACCAATCGACGAAGCCTCTAGCTTCATTGCGATCTCCAAGTCCTCTGCCTGTGATGCAACCTTCTGCTACATCAATGGTAATCTGATATGGGGCAACAACGCAGCAATGAAGCATTCCTTGTGCTGTTCCAGAGCTATAACAAAGCTCACTTGGTCCAAAAGCGTCTTAAACTTATGATCAAACTCCCAGACCATTTCAGTCGGTCTCTGCTTTATTTCTTTCAACTCGGTTATACACTGAGATTCAAATTTGGGTTTCTTAAACTCTTCCACAAGCGCATCTTTAATTTCCACGAGGGTTCTCGGCTGTGTCTGAGAGTACTTCACAAACCAATGTAAATCTTTGTATTTGAAGGTGGTGATGAGTTGTGCTCTCTTCATGGCATCATCCTGGATTTGTCTTACACTCCATACGGCTTCGCAAAGGAACCAATGCCGGTCAGGGTCTTCTAGACCAGTTCCTTTGAAGATCAGTATCTTCATATCAGTGTTTTCCATTGTCCTATTAGGTGGTGTAGCCCCCGAATTAGTGCGTGGATGCTATAAAGGGCTCTATGCAGTGAAAAAAAATGGGCTTATCGGGCTAGACGTACTGGGCTAAGTATTCTGCGGGGTGGGATGCATAGCGGGTGGGTTTTGAGACAAGGGTGGCGCGGTCTCTGTAGCTGGTGGGTTCTGAGGGGTAAATGGTGGTGCGGCTTCGTTGTCAAGGTCACAAGGAATCTCAGTATCTATGTGGAGTCCAGGGCCTCCAAGATTCTTATTAAATTTATACCTCTTCCCACTTCTAAGATTATGGGTGTCTTCGTCAGAATCACTATATATACTATTTACCATGACAAAATTGAGAATATTACTGCATTCTTAAAACACCTTTCTCAGCTAACAACATCTTAATGTTTAGACTGAGATTGTTCAGGTACTTACCTTGGAATCCTTCGAAAAAATATGCTTCTACTTGGCTGTAGGATTTGAGTGTGTCTACAGCAAATTCTGTTACGAATCCTTCTAGCATATGATCGACCCAAAAGTCAACTGCGCGTGTCAATGGGATGTCTATCACTTTGAGCTACACGGTGAGCTCGGGATTCCACTCTATAGAAACTCCTCCTTGAAAACAGGTTTTCTTTTCTGCGAGCCGCGAGATCCACTCATGTAGCTCGTTTGGAAATGATGCTCGTAAAATCTCATGAATATCTTTCCACAGATATCTATTCAACCTCTATTTGTCAGATAGACGTGGATGTCTATTCTCTTTCCTTGCAAATTCTCTTACGGTCTTGTCACACCAAGCTTGGATCTCTGTCTTTTCAGGATGCCAATTGTCGGAGCCTTCCAGGAACTGATATTTTTCGTCACACATCACGATTGAAACTCATCATGCATTCTAGCATGTCAATGGAACTATTTGTTGGCTTAACTGATGCTGACCCAGAGGTTTTCAATAAGACCCAGGTTCTTCGCAGTTTCCCTTTGACCATCAAAACCCCTTCGCACTGGCCCTTTCAGCAACAACCTGTGAGTAGGTTGAGGTCTCACCCAAGGTGTATCTATGGGGTATTGCGGAACAAGGTTTCCACAGTATGTGATGAGTTGTTTGGACATATGTACTGTGCAGTGCAACACGGGGTATGCGCTGCGAGGCGAGATTGCGTGGTGATGGGAAACGCCACGGTCCGCACCACTAAGTCCTATCGCGGGACTTCTACTGAAACTGCGAACAATCTAGTTCAACTTTATACTTAAAGTACTCGGGAAGGCTTAAGGCACTGAACTGAGTATCACTCATCCACTCATTCATGCACTGAAATGACTATTACTCTAACATCCATTTATACACTTAGAATGTTTACTATTTAAGCGTTTACCGCAGATGCAAATCACTATCATTCATTCGTCTGCTGTGCATAGGAAAGTACTTAAGCAATCTCTTAACACTTGAACGAATAACTGATTCACTGCTTTCAGAAGCAAAGTTAAGTATTAACCATTCATCTATTCATGCAGAATTAACATATCATCTCCATACTCTCCTGATAGAAAATGCATACAAAAGTCTTCACATAATAGAATGCAAGGAAATATTCAGATATACATCTACAGAAAACAGATAAATGCAATCATACACAACAATGTTCCACTCAATCACACAACACAATATTTAACGTGGTTCACTCCCCCAGGTGGGAAGCTACGTCCACAAGAACGGTTGTTATATATATATCTTTAATGGGAAGGGGACAACCGCTCTTGGTCTACGCACTCAGTTGCAGACTCTCTCTTCTCTCTCAGCTAGGTCTCTGCAGAGCCATTACAATGGCTTCTTCTTCAGGAAAGATATCAACAACAAAGAACAATGAGAGAAACCTCCGAAAACCCCCAAAAAGGACAACAAAAAGTAACCCCTTCCCTTACAAACATGTCTTCTTTTATAGACCATGCCCGAAGGTCATGTCTTTACAATGCTGAAAACCGAAACCCTTAGGGTTTCCAAAACTGCTACGGTTTCTCTAAACCATCCTGCTGGCCTCTGGTAGCGACTGTGCTGTCGTGGTAGTCCTCCACGCCTTTGTCCTATCGCTTTCGGCCTTCCTATTGTGCACACACCAACAGGTCATCTTCATCGAGCTACCCTTCCACTAACGGACTCGTACGACTGGCTCAGCTCCTAGTCGCTTTCTCTGTAGACCATTCATCTTCTTAACGACCTCGTACAACTTGCTTAGCCTCCAGTCGCTTTCTCAGCGTCATTCTCCACTTAATAGTCTCGTACCACTAAGCACGCCCAGCTATCGCTTTCCCTGAGTCATTATTTTCCTAATGATCTCATACAAGTGGCCGCCTTCCTGATATGCTCATGCCCGCAGCTTGGCATCCTAGAGCATCTTTGCCAAAATTAGACCACCGTTGGTCTATCCGGTACCTGTACCTATCCTTTGTCCAGCATTCCGCTTTGCTGGCTCCATGTGTCCTGATCACTTTGCAGCACTGCTTCCTCATAGCGCTGATCTTCGCAGTACTGCAAAAATTTGGTTGCCGCGCACAACTTCACAGCATCCCCCATACTTGTACAAAATTATATCTTTTGTTGAGCTGCGCTCAACTCCGCAGCTCAACCTCCTCGTGTTATCCAAAATTTTCCCAACTTGGGCCAGGCCCAACAACACCAGAAGAAGCTTTCTCTGGTGAGAAACCAGAAGTTAGCCATCTCAGGATATTTGGCTGTCCAGTATACACACATGTTCCAAGAGAAAAGAGGACAAAGCTAGATCCTTCAGGAAAGAAGGGTATATTCGTGGGTTACAGTGAGAATTCAAAAGCATACATAATCTACTTTCCAGGGTTCAAGAAGATTGACATCAACAAGGATGTGACTTTTGATGAGGACTCAGCATACATCAAATCGAGGAAGCCACCTGTTGAAGACAATGAAGAACCAAGAGTACCCAGAATTCAAGACACCACCATGAACGAAGCAATTCCAAAAGAAGATCATGAAATAGAAGATCCACAAGAGCTTGCAGATCCACCTCGTGAGAAGAACTCTCACAAGAGGAAACCAACATGGGCAAGAGAGCTCATTCAATATGTAGAAAGGTATGGTGTTCTAGAAGAGGAACACAAAGAAAGGAAAAGGACAAGGTCACACACTAGCTATGTTGCTTTACTATGTGACATAATGAACAAAGAACCGTCCAGCTATGAAGAAGCAACATAAAAGAAAGAATGGAAGGAGGCCATGGTCGTGGAATATCAGTTGATCATGAAAAATGATGTTTGGGATGTGGTACCAAGACCAGAAGGGAAGTCTGTTGTGACTTCCAAGTGGATCTACAAGATCAAGCATGCTACAGATGGCAGCATAGAGAAATACAAGGCAAGGTTTGTGGCTCGTGGCTTCTCCCAGAAAGAAGGGATAGATTATGAAGATACTTTTGCACCTGTAGCCATATACACTTCCACCAGAACAATACTTTCTCTGGCTCTAGTGATGAAATGGAAGATACACCAAATGGATGTCAAGACAGTTTTCTTGAATGGTGTAGTCAAAGAGGAAGTGTATGTGGAGAATCCACTCAGATTTGAGACACATGATAGGGAGTCACAAGTGTGCAAATTGAATAAATCCTTGTACGGTTTGAAATAAGCACCTAGGACATGGTACGGCAGGATTGACAACTTCCTGACTAGTTTGGGATTTACCAAGAGTAAAGTAGATTCCAACGTTTACTACAAGGTTGAGGAAGGCAATCCAGTGATACTCCTACTGTATGTAGATGACCTGTCTGTGATAGGTGAAGATGGGTTGATTTTCGATACGAAGAGGAAGCTTGCTTTCGAGTTCAAGATGAAGGAATTGGGTATGATGCATTACTTTCTAGGTATGGAGCTGTGGTAGAGTGCAGATGGAATCTTCCTTGGACAAGGGAATTATGCAGTAGAAATCCTGAAGCGGTTCGGGATGATGGACTGCAAGGCCATGGCCACACCTATGGCATCGAACCTGAACCTATTGAGTTATTCTTCATCAGATTCGGTTGATGCCACGATGTATCGTTAGATGATTGGGTCCTTGATGTACCTGACAAAAACGATACCAGATATTTTCTTTGCGGTGAACACATTGAGCTAGTTCCCGACGGATCCTAGACATGTTCACCTAATTGCTGTAAAGCATATTCTGAGGTACCTAAAGGGTACGGTTGATTATGGGCTCAAGTATGATGCGAATCAAAAGTTTTACCTAGAGGGTTATGTTGATTCAGAGTGGGTAGGCAGTGTTGCAGATAGGAAGAGCACTTCGGGGTTCTGCTTCAGCATGGGATCAGGTGTGATCTCTTGGTTTAACAGGAAGCAGTCCTGCGTAGCATTGAGTATAGTCGAAGCAGAGTATGTCGTAGCTTGTTCAACTAGTTGTGAGGAAGTATGTCTAAGGAAGCTACTGTCTGATTTGTTTGATCTCCAGTTGGATGCTACTTGTATATATTGAGACAAACAAAGTTGTGTGAAGTTGTCTGAGAACCTAGTGTCCCATGACAAGTCGAAGCACATTGAGATCAAGTTTCACTATATCAGATATATGGTGCAGAGAGGAGCAGTGAAGCTCCAGTATGTTGTGACATACGAGCAGATAAGCGATGTATTAACCAAGCCGCTGGCCAGAGTGAAGTTTGAGTACTTCAGAGAGAGGCTTGGTGTACTTTAGATCGAGGTTCCTTCTAGGGGGAAGTGATGAGTCCGATAGATGTAGATGCACATGGGCCATTTCGACATGGTTGAGGTGTGTCTTCCCATGGTCGTTGATATAAGTGTCGAGCCATTCCAGCATGGTTGAGGTGTGTCTTCCCATGGGTATGATATAAGTGTTGTTCCATTTGAGCATGGTTGAGGTGTGTCTTCCCATGGATGCGATATAAGTGTTGTGCCATTCTCGCATGGTTAAGGTGTGTCTTCCCATGGCTGCAATATAAGTGTTGTGCCATTCTCACATGGTTGAGGTGTGTCTTCCCATGGAATAGATGTAAGGGTAGTGCCATTCTTGCATGGTTGAGGTGTGTCTTCCCATGGCATGTATATAAGTGTTGAGCCTTTCATGAATGGTTGAGGTTTGTCTTCCCGTGCCGGTGAGTGTAAGTGTTGTGTTGTGTGCATCTCGGCTGTGCTCCATGGACGATGAGATGATATGAAGACGATGAGGTGATTGTATGGTACACAGGTTTTGCAAAGGCAAATAATCAGTCCTGAGATGCTCCTTCAGGTTTTGTAGTGGCATATAATTAGTCCTGGGAGATCTTTCAAGTTTTACATAGGCAGTGTAATAAGTCCTGAGATGTACATACTTGATGGCTTGCTCGCAGAGATGATGAATACCTACATGGAGGCTAGGCCTACATCCAACATGAAAAAGGGCTGGCTCTGTATAACTTCCTATGACGAGTAGAATTGAGAGATAGCACGAGTGATCGAGATGATGAGTACAGTAGCAGTGATGATGATGCTCTGTGATCCAGTGAGGATGATCTAGCTCCAGTATTGAAGGCTTGTGCCTATATGTATTGATGACCTGTGTCAATAGAATACCTTCCTAAGTTAAGAGGGAGTGTTGATGTATTTCTAACTTCGGAAGATATTCACTTGTATATTACATTTGTACTTTATTGTATCCCCAATGGAGATGTATTATTCCTCCGATTGGAAGTGTCGTCATTTTGTAATTGCAAGTGTTGCAAGTTACATTGCAATTGTTACACCTAAAATCCTACCATCCTGAGATTCAGTGTATACATCCCTGAAGTTTCATTGGCTAAGTTAAGGTAAGACATCTAGTCACTTGATCCTTAATCAGATCTAGGAAAGTATTTTGTAGTCTGTACTATTTGTTCTAGACTCAAATTGAGATAGGGAGATCCGGCTCGTGTCCGCTCGAGTGGATTGTCCATCAAACAAATCTGGTGACCATACTGGGGAAGAACATTGCTTTGTAGTTGTCAATTTGAATGTCATTTTTCAGTTGATTTCTTGCCAAGCCATTCTATTTTTCCATTTCCTTCTTTAGTTGATTTCACCATCAGATCTTCACTTTGAAGAGTCTGATTTCCTTCCTTTGAGTTTGTACTTCTCATTTGCATACTTTTTTATGCTCATTAACTGGAGAATTGGTTCATTTTTGAACTTAGATCTCGCCTGTCGCACCTGGTCAGTGTACCCAGAGCAACACTGTGTTTTTTTTTATCTATGTTCTTTTCTTGTTAGTCTATTGTCGTAGCCCTTCCATTGGTATACTGCGATGTCATCGCACTTCCCACATTGGTGAACTGTGACGTCGCATTGTGTACAAGCACAGAGTGTGCTGATCTGTCATTTTTTCCATACATGCATCCTTTCTCCATTTCTGTTTTGAGTTTAGTTTGTGTGTAGACTCCCTCTGTACTGAAAGATGCAGTCAGAGATCACATTTTGTTTCATGTGTTGAGTGGTTTGGTTTTGTTTGGAGTTGTTTTGGGTTCCATCTTGGACAAGTCTGAGATTTGGTAGTGGCGGACACTCTTATCTCCCCCACCTTGATCCACTCACCTTTACATTCCCTCCTCTCCTCTCCAAATTTGTTCATTGTATTGGATCGGTTTCCAGACCTCATTTGCATACATCTTGTGAGTTTTGCTTGCTTCTAGTGCTGCTTGTTACTAATTGATTTTGAGTGTATTTTCAGTCCATTGAGTGCTCATCTTTTCTTGAGATTTTTTGAGTTATTAGAGTGTTGTGAGTAATCTTTTCAGTTCAATATTTATGTTTAAAATCATAGTTGTTGTCAAATTATTATTTTGATACATCCATTGAAAGGTCAAACATACTTTATTTCCGTCATTTTTCAAGATCATTTGAAGAATTGCACATGCATTGGAATGTATCATTTGTAGATCTTTTGGAAAAGTTGAAAGAAATTGCATTATCTGTGTTTTTCATGAACTATGAGTTGCTCATTTTATTGAAAAATTCGAATAGACATCAAGTTTTGCAAAAGTAGTTCCATGCTTGGAAAGTTGCATTGTATCTTTTGGTTTTTGTGCTTTTAGGCCATCATAGTGAAATTGAAAAGCTTGCATACTTTACTTAGAAACTCTCTCTTTTCATCACTTAGCATCATTTTCCTTTTGAAAAGATAAAAGAAAAATAAAAACATGCTTTGATTTGGTTTAGTAGTGCTGTGTCTTTTAATTTTCGCGAAAGAGGAAAAAGAATACTTCATAGTAATTTTTTGGTAGATTTGGGATTGTCTTGCATTGCATTGCTTTGGTGAAATTGTTGGAAAGAAAAAGAAAATTTCTCCTTCTCATACATAGAGTTCATTGAAAGAAAAGTGTATTTTTTGCATGTAGTTAGTTCCTGCATTATGTTTACGATTATGTACCCACCTCATGCATTCACCTAACCATCCAGATAAAATTAACGATAGAACTAGGGTAAACTTTTTGGCAACTTGTGTGTAAGTTAGAGACGTGTTCCAACATCGTTAAGCGTGGCAGCTGTCGTTATTTGCCAGCACTGTATCCCGGGGGTATTGTAGTCTTCCACGTACTTATCGGTATTGTTCGGATATCCACATCATATTTTTCAAGATCTTGCATGCAGTTAGGGTTTGCATGCAAATTCTAGGGTTTGCATGCATCCTAGTCACCAGGTTGATGCCTCCAGCACCTTAGCCACCTCTTTCTAGCACCCGGGAGCCACTTACTTCAGTTCTTTAGCCCTCCTAGTCTGAAAGGTGCCCACTTCTCACGGACTGCCAGAGAAGGGCGCACTTTCTCACCTACCACTGCAGTTCCACTTCAGTTACATTCAGTTAGCTCTGATTCTCCCTGATTTGAGGCTAGTTTCACTCCCGACTGACTATTTCACTTCCGTTGGACCTCCAAATTGACTAGATGACTTGTTCTGACTTCAGTTAGCCTCCCATGCACCCCCCACTGAGCCTCCTTCCCTTAATCAGTGCTACACACTCCAGTTACACTTGTTACACTTAGTTAGACTCAGATTGACACCTGGATGACTGGTTCTTGTGCATTGATGAGCACCACCGATTGATGATGAGGACTCCTATTTGGAGTCAAGCTACTCCATTCAGTGATTCGAATGGCCTACTTAGTCAATTCGAATTGCTCACTCACATGAGTCAGATTGTATTGTAATTATTCACCCTTATTGGGATATTGAGCACTACTGCATGTTTTGCACAGTTTTACACCATATTTTCTATATTCATCTGTTGTGATTGATTTACTTGTTCATTAGATCTGCTGTGACTAATTTTACAGGTATATCGAGCTCCTTCATGTAACCACCAAGTCATCTTGAGTACTTGGCGTATATCGAAGGGTGTATCACGTACTCGGTAGTATATCAGAAGGTCTCTTGCCGAACGATTGTGCATTAGACAACACCACTATAGATTTGAGCTCCCCCGTACCTTGCATATATCGAGAGACACCCTTAGGATTCCTAAAACCAACTAAGTTGATCTTTTGTCCATCTTGGCGGAGCAATACACTGAGAACAACACTCAGGGAGATACTACACATGTACCGTCTAGGTAATAGGGTATTCAGGAAAGGGTACGGTCCCAATCCTCCTTGTCGCGTTTTACTATTGGACCCTATGGTATATCGCGAGTTGCAAAGCCTTGACAATCCTGTGAGGTTCCAGACCATTGAAGCCTTAGTTAGTGTAGGGTTTTTCTCGTTTTCTTTTCTTTCGTTTAGCTTGCCTTAGGAGAAATTTTTCGTTTCAGTCACTTTGGCTGACTTCCCTTGGAGAAGGTCTCGCAGGATTTAGAATATGCCACCCGAATATCCCCTTAACCAGGAGGTAATTTCGAGGGTAAGAATGGATCCACAAGCCAGGGTCGGGTCACAAGAAGTGGAAAACCCCACTTTGAATGTTGGAGGACTTTTGTTTCTTCATACCCCTCCAGATTCACCTGCCTCTCATCCCCCATAGGGTGAAGAAGCACAAATCCCCACTTCACAAGACTCACCTCCCATTTCACCAGGAGAGCCTGGATCGTTAGAATGGATAAATCAACCCCAGGATGACCCCACAGCAGCTGCTGGTCCTGCAACAACTTATTGGACATCTTCTACCGGTGACCCAGTGGCCTATTTTGATGTTGCATCCCCACCCAGTTGGTCTAGCCCCGACGACCACTTAGCACCTTACTGTGAGCAATTGGCTTGTTTACGTGCTATGGGTGAGGAGTTTCGAAGTTGAAACTTTCAAATAAGATATGACAACAGACCCATCCCAGGTCGCTCTTTGTCTTTTGATTCACTAGAATCTTCTACGCAACACGTGACCGCTTCTGAAACTGGTCAACCATCCATTCCTGCACATGCATCTCCTAAACGGGAGACCAATTCAGTACCTCTCACAACCGAACCTGTTGAAGGAAAACTATCCAAAACACCGTAACTACCACAACTACGTTACCTGCTCCTCCCCCACCCCAAACTTCAAGGGGAGGATACTCTTTACCCCCTACCTTCTTTACGGCTAGTGGCAATCCTACGGTGAATAATCAACAGCCAGTGTTGGGTAAATATTTACCTAGTGGTCAGCAAGTTGTTGCTTGGGGGAAACCCCCATCTCTTAACCATAATACCACTGCAGGAATTCCCATCGGGCCTTCCGTTGGAAATTCCTTACCTCCTGGAACTTCCACTTCGGGACTATCCCATGTCAGGGGACCGTCCAACGTAATTCAACCTCAATCGAGTCAAGCGTATCTAGGTCATCTTAAACCTGTGCCGGGTCAACTTAATCCCGAAAATGCACTCTATGGGGTACCCTACCCTAGTAATCCTTACACTCTATGGGGACAACAAAATGTTTTACAACATGGACCCCCACTTACAGTCCCTCAAGTCCCTCCACCCCCGTTTGTTCCACCCCCACCTCCCATTAGAGGCGGAGAGCCCCCACATGACTCTGGAGGAGGCAGACCTTTACCTTCTAGCGAAGTACCACCTCATTTCAGTCATCATGGCCCACCCCCCTTGGTGGAGGTGTAGGAGGACCACCCCCCCTGGCGATGGTGGTGGGGGAGGACCATCTCATCCCGGTGGTGGCGGAGGAGCACCACCCCCTCCTGGTGGTGGTGGTGGAGAACCTTCTCATCCTAGTGGCGGTGGTGGTGGACGACCACCCTACTATGGTGGAGGTGGAGGAAGAGGCTCTTACCCTTTCGATGGCGGTGGTGGCCCACCACCCCCTCCCGGCGGAGGTGGTGGAGGCCCGTCCTATGCCGGTGGTGGTAGTGGACCACCACCTCCTCCCGGCAGAGGCGGTGGCGGCCCATCCTACCCTGGCGGTGGTGGAGGACCCCCACCATTTGGAGGCGGCCCACCCCCTCTCGGTGGCGGAGGCAGGCCCCCACCTTATGGTAATGGGCCACCTTATTATGGTTATGGACCACCTTACTATTGTGGCGGACCTACATTTGGTCCAAGCGACCCTTACCCCTATGGCCAGTTTCATCCTAGAACACCTTATGGTTAGTCGACACAAGGTTCCACTGGTCCTTACATGCCTTATCCATACTATCAGTACTCGCAGCCTAATCTGCAACTGCCCTTTTTGGCTACTTTGGATCTACCTGACCTGTCTCGCTTGACCAACGACCCCATTTACAACAGAACTAATTGGCCACCCATCATGGTGAAACTTCCGTCAAATATCCCAAAATTTGATGGTAAGCCGGGTGAGAATGCTAAAAACCACATGATGACATACCACTTATGGTGTTCATCCAACTCCCTGATGGACAACTTGATCCGTCTTCGGTTATTTCAAAGGACTCTCACTGGTTCGGCTGCTAAGTGGTATATCGAACTACCACCCCATTCTTTTCATGATTTTGGTTCTCTTTCTATGAACTTTTTGACTCATTTCCAGCTACCTATATGGTATGAAACTGGTACAGAGATTTTAACCTAGCTCCGTCAAAATACCGCTACTCATTTATCAGATCATATACATGAGTGGCGGAGGAGACGATGTCTCATTAAGTCTCCTATTCCATATTAACTCCTAGCAAACTAGTTTACGAAGTCTCTCATTCCTACCATAGCACAAGATGTTTCCATGGGTGGCACTGTCACTGAGGAACAAGCCATCGCTTATGCCCATTTGCTAGACTTAGTCTATGCTCAATATGGCACATTGTTTGATATTCTTCCCAACGCGCCCCGCAACACTTATGACCCCATGAAACCACCCAAGGGACCCCAAGCCAATGGCATCATTGGATCCCTTCACACCCAGCCTTACTCTCAAACAGTTGGTTCATCGAACCCCCAGGGTTCTTCCCCATCACGAACATAGGCTAGTCATGGTACCACCAAATCATCCACTCCTGTTGTCACCGAAGAAGTGAATTCTGTTTCATCAGCTTCACCTCAAAAGTCTGGTGGTAAGAAGAAGAACAAGGGGAAACCTAAGAAATCTTCCACCCACCAGGAACAAAAGAGCACCCCTGATGATACTAAACAGAAAAGGAAGTTGAAGTATCCTTTCCTATTGTGTGGTGATGATCACTTTTCTAAAGAGTGCCCCCATAGAGATGAAGTTCAAAAGTTTCTTAAGGGAAAACCCACACCTGCAATTCTCAACAATCCCTTCCCTGCTCAAAATCAGCAGTCGATCGCTCACACTTCTTCTTCCAAGGAGAAGCATCAACCACCGCACACGTTCTCATGGTACATAATGAGACTATCAACTTGAAGACCTATTCTTGTTCATATGACTCCGTTCCAACCAAGGAACCCATTGGAAGTAATATTGAAAAAGATTCCACTTCGATGCCTGACGTCACCGTACCGGCTGCCCCTCTCACCATAGAGAAGCCTTCTCTCGAGTCATTGTTGCGTCCACCCAAGAGCATGATTATAAAATCTGTTTTCAATCCTAATGCTTGGATTTCTCAAAAATACAACATTGTATAGGACCTAGCACAAGCTCCTTGTGCTATGTCGACGCTCGAGGTCTTGCAAAACTGTCTGAATCAGCGCAAGACTCTCCTCGCTGCCATAGGTGCAGTTGACCCGAATTCATCGAACACCATTATGTTCCAGCTGGAGTATTTCAAATCGAGGCTCTCCCATTAGCTGGCATTTCAAGTTGCTACAAACATTGCTGGAAATATGATCCATCATACCGTTTTGGACGAAGGAGCCTCTACATTAGTCATGTCGATCTCATGTTGGAGAGCCATTGGTTCTCCCAATTTGAACCATTCTCCTACCACTTTGAGAGCCTTTGATGGACGTGGATTTCAACCTCATGGGCTGTTACAAGATTTACCAGTCGAGCTGGGGGGCAAGACTGCAACCCTGAACGTGGAAGTAGTCGCTGCTCCGTTAGATTATAACATTATGCTTGGTCGTAATTGGTTTTATGCCATGATTGTGGTCGCATCATCTGTCTTCCGCATAGTACAATTCCCCCATCAAGGCCGAATTGTCACGGTCGACCAACTGGATTTCTGCATACCTGACACCACTTCTCACCTAGGCGATAACATTCCTTCGATTGGAAAATCTTCACAAAAGTATGAGAGTGTGGGGGTTGGCATCCTTAAGGATTCATCCCTTATGGGACTCTTTCCTACTTCGTATCTCCCCAACCATGTTGCCACGGTGAACATGATCTCCTCACAGATTTAATCTACCCCTAGCTCCACTGATTCATGGCTTGTACCTAATGAAGCCACCACACACCTGATTGGAGACACTATGCCTCTGTCACCCACTGAACACATGTATGAGGCTATCCATTCAGCATCGGAATACCACTTAGCTGTGGCCTCCACCTCTTGTTCTCTACAATGGGCATCATCTGATCCTCTGCTATGGACTTTTCATTCTGATGAGTCCATTATGGAAATCATTAGCATAGATGACCTGCCGTGGGAAGACCTCCACCATCGTTCGTCTTTCCTTCCCTTGTTGGATACTGTGGAGAATAACATTCACACCATCTTTACACCGAATGTCTACTCTGGCTCTCATTCCTTGATACTCGCATGTCAAAGGGATTCCAAAGGAAACTTCACCAACATTGTGCCTACCACTTTAATATACATTTCGGTTACTCCTGGTGTAGTGGAACACATTCAGTTAGGCCAAAAGTGTTCCCCTGAAGAAGTCATCGCCGCCACGGCCTTATTTAAGCGATCCTGAGATGTGTTCGCTTGGACCTATGAGGAGATTCCTGTGATAGAACCCTCCATTGTTTTACACGAGATTAAAACCTATCCCGACGTCAAACCTATCCGCCAAAAGTTGCGACCGGTACACCCTCTAAATACTGCGGCAATCAAGGCAGATATTGAGAAACTCTTGAAGGTCGGTTCATTTACCTTGTCCCATTGACAGAGTGGGTCTCAAACATCGTCCCTGTTAATAAAAAATAGGGTACCATCCGTGTCTAGGTCGACTATCGGGATCTCAACAAAGCTTGTCCCAAGGACAAAGACCCGACTCCCTTCATTGACCAGATCTTCGACAAATGTGCTGGAAGTGTCATTTTTCATTTATGGATGGCTTTTCCGGGTACAACCAAATTGAGATCCACCCCACTGACCAACACAAGACTGCATTCATCTTCCCTTGGGGAACGTTTGCATATCGTAAACTTCCATTTGGTATTAAAAACGATGGTGCCACATTCCAACGGGCCATGTCGTACGCCTTCCATGATGTGAAGGACTTTGTGGAACCTTACTTGGATGACCTCCCTGCCCACTCAAAGCAGCGTGAGTTCCACTTAGATCATCTGACGGTTGTTTTCCTCAGATGCAGGCGAAACAATATCCGTCTGAATCCTCACATGAGTATTTTTTGTGTCGAGTCTGGACGCCTCTTAGGAATTATCATCTCGAAAGATGGGATCCATATTGATCCCTCGAAGGTGGAAGCCATCATCACTCTTCCACCTCCCACCAACATAATGGAACTTCAGAGTCTGCAAGGAAGAGCAACTTATTTACGGCGCTTCGTTTGTAATTTCGCTCAAAAACCGCAGGGTTACATGAGATTGATGAAGAAAGACATCTCATTCATTTGGGATGATCAAGCTCAACGATCTTTTGATAGTCTAAAAAATGACATCATGCATGCCCCTGTGATCCAACCACCGAATTAGTATCGAGATTACATTTTATATCTCGCCGCTTCCGACACCACTATCGCCATGGTTTTCGTACAGGAAGACTAGAACGCCCAAGAACATGTGATATACTATGCCAGTAAAGGTCTCATTGACACTGAAGCTCGCTATTCACATGTTGAGAAGCTCGCTCTTGCGGCAGTCATAGCTGTGCAGAAGTTCCGACATTACATTTTGCTTGGCACCACCACCATCATCGTTGATTCGAATCCCATGTACCACATTCTAACTTGTCAGGTACTTGGGGGCAAATATTCACACTGGATCGTGATACTGCAAAAATTCAATCTTCTTTTCGAAAAATCCAAGTCGAAAAAATATTTGGTGTTTGCTAAGCTCATCTGCGACCTCCCCTGTACTGATGCAGAATCTGAGCCCAATGACTATTTTCCAGATGAGTCATTGTTTCTTATCAGTAAGTCTAATCCGTGGTATGGAGATATCACATTGTATCTTCAAACCCAACATTTCAGCCCTGAATTGTCTCATGATGACCGTCGTCGAATACGCTACCATGCGAAGTATTATCTGATTGTCAGTGATACTTTGCACCATTGTGGCATCGATTCTATCCTTCGATGTTGTCTGACTCATGATGAGGCTAAACACGTTCTGAATGACTGTCACGCTGGGGCATGTGGCAGTCACCTCTCTAGGATGGCTACATCCCAGAAGATTTTGCACGCAGGATATTACTAGCCATCTATCTTCAAAAATTGTATCAAGACCGTAAAAAATATCCTCCATGTCAATAGTTTCATACGAAAAAGTGCACCCATCCCGCCCTGTTACACCCAGTTATTGTCGTTGGCCCCTTCGCTAAATGGGGCATCGATTTCATGCATTGTAAGCCTACCTCAGCCGGGGGGCATAGTTACGTCATTGTAGCTGTGAACTACTTTACAAAGTGGGTTGAGGCAATGCCTACATACACGAATGACGACAAAACCGCCGCACTCTTCATGTTTAATGATGTAATAACACGGTTTGGAGTTACGCAAGCAATAGTTACTGACCATGGTTCTCACTTTATGAACCATATGGTTGACGAGTTGAGCGAGAGATTGGGTTTTCTCCATGAAAATGAAACACCGTACTACCCACAATCGAATGGACAGGCCGAGGCCATTAACAAGGTCTTGAAAACTATGGTTCAACGTATGGTGGGTACGCACAAGGCCAATTGGCATAACATGCTCTTCTCTGCATTTTTGGCTTATCGAACCTGCATTAAAACTGCCACTGGATTTACTCCTTTCCAACTAGTGTATGGATTGGAGGCAGTCCTTCCCATTGAGTGCGAGATTCTGTCTCTCAAGCTCACCATCGAACTTCTCCCAAACACTACTGCCGAGGAAGAACGCTTCCTCTACCTATCTAAACTCGACGAGACTCGCCGAGATGCCTCTCTCGCCAACGAGGCTCATAAGAAACACATCAAAGTGCAGTACGACAAGTCGGTAGAACCTTGCGCCTATAGCGAAGGAGATTTGGTTCTTACGTATGACCAGAAACATGATAAGCTGGGGGCAGGAAAGTTTGAGTCCATGTGGCATGGACCTTACATAGTGAAACACATCTTGGAGAAGGGATATTATGAGCTTGAAGACTATGACGGGATATCTTTGGGTGAGCCCCACAATGGGATCTACCTAAAGAGGTACTATGCCTGAGTCTTTCATGCATAAGTAGTTTTGTATATACTGTACATGGTGTGCGTGTGCTTTTTGTGTGGTGTGATGCTTTTGATTTCTTGCTTGTTTAGGTCTTGTTTTGTTTCTTATACCATGTTTTGTCTGCATGTGCAGATGGAAACGTGCTATGGATTCGCGGACGGCTCCAGCTGGCATACCCGCAACCTTGCTTCGACAGCCTGGGTACTCTATTCACCTACTGGTGAGCTCATCAGCTCAGGGGGAATGTGTCTAGGTTTCACAACCAACAATGCTGCAGAATATCAAGCAGTCATTGGAACCCTAACTGACACCATTTCTTTGGGTATGGACCATGTTGTCATCCACTTGGATTCTCAACTAGTGGTCTCTCATCTAAACCGAGTCTACATCATCCGCGATCCTATCTTATTCCATCTCTATCGACGAGTCCATCTCTTGGAAAGGTCCTTCGAGTCCATTCAGTACCTGCACAGTCCATGAGATGCAAACACAGTTGCCGATTCTATGGCCAACTTCATCTTAGATTGGTACATTGCACACACATAAGCATATATTCATAAATTGTTAAAAGTAGACATAACATGTAAATAACTCATTTTATATAAGCAAACACATAACAAGACCACACCATTCATTCATTTAAACACATAATGTATAAATCACCGGAATGTCTGTATATATATATCATCATAAAAAGTAGTGCTGGTACAAAATTTGAAGCACGATGGCTTTCAGTGAGTCTCTACAAAATATGAAGCCTCGTAGCTTTCAGTAAGTACAAAAGTATAAGGCCTCTAAGCTCTCAGTACATACACAGTAACAACGTAAGGCCTAGTGCCTAGCCCGTACAACCCTAGGTTGTTTAATAGCTCTAGCATGATGAGTGTGGAAACAGTCAACTACTCTCGCAACCCTGCGAAGCAACGTGTTGAAGCGCGCAGTTGCTCGAACCGTGTACACCTGCATGGGCCACGACACTTCATCTACCATTGGCTTGGGAACATCTAACTTCAACCCACTCAGGTTGGCGTAGACCCCATCCATCTCTGCAATAGCAGCATGTACGGCAAGAACCACGACTGCTCCCTCTCCTCTCTCTCTCCTCGCAAGAAGAGAGACTCCCACTAGTTGTACGGGGCCCACATCTGCACACACATGTTGCTAACTTGTTAGCACTATAACAATTTTTTTTTTTATAAAAACACAAAACTTTAAAGTGCAAGGGTTTATTGTTCATACCTATGTCTCCCCATGCTTCTCCCTCGGGCACCGGCAAGTCCGGGTCATCTCTGAAATCCATGCCACTGTATGGGAAGTCCTCTACCATTAGTAACTAGCCCTCTATCTAGCTGAAGAGGTCAACACCATATGAGATTATGGGACCCCCACCATGTCGAGCCATCACCTCTGTCCATCTAGCCATGTGTGGATCCCTAGGATCCCTGTCAGCCAGTGGTACTTGAGGGTGCAAGAAGGGAACCCATTCCAATAAGAACGAGATCACTATCAAACCGTAGCCAAACTGTTTGAGCTCTCCCCGCTGACACTTGGTCAGTTAAGCTTGCATGTTTGCGAGGAGTCCCTCGCACCAGTTGAAGATATTCGGATACATGCATTCCTCCGCGTATAGCATCTGAGACCTGGTGGATAAGTGAGGAGCTTGGCTCCCTGCCATCCTCGTAATGGTGAAAAGTATGGCACACAATGGACGTTCCCACACATCTTTTATGGGAATATTCCCACTAGAAACACGGGTGTTGGGAGTACAGTGCTGTAGGATCATGTCACCCACAGTCTAATCACTTCCACATGATCCAGTCAGAAGCACATTGTACCCTCTTCAAGACAATCTAATCAGGAAATAGATGTCCTAAACATCTATGGTAAGCACGTTCTCACCGATCATGAAATATTGTTGGGCCGCATCCCAACATCGGAGAAAATGTGTCAGTAATGGGATTTGGGACCTCATACCCTGAATCTCAAAGAAATTGAGGAGCCCACAGTTCCTCAGTGCTTCCACACATTGTGGATCACTTGCATCCTGTACATCATCTATCTCATGCTCTCATTCGCGCCACTTTAAAACCATTCTGGCTACTGGTAACCTACCAAAAGGAGAGTTTAAACATTGTTAACACTTGCTTCAACCACCAAAAGTTCTTTTTTTTGGATTGGTTTGTGTTTGGGGTTGGACGTTTCTGTCGTCGCACCCCGTTATTGCTAACAGTGCGACGTCGTTGCAGTTCATCCATGCGACCTTTGTGATGACTCATTCTCATCACAGTTCCCGAAAGGGAAGACTGCGACAAGCCGAGGACACAATGGCCCTTCACAAACCAAGATAAAACCCAAAAAAATGAACAAAAATAAAAAATGTAAACCACTACAATTATGCTGGATGAAGTTTAGAGTTACCTACTCCATACGACAGGTGAAATGGTTGTTCGTAGCTCCTGGAATTGACAAGTGAAGTTTTGGTACCAAATGGCACTTCTCCTCCCAATTTGGCAAATGAAACAATGGTAACTCTATTTGGCCCATTTTTCTATTTATAGATCAAATGGAATATTCTTTTTTCGAATATTTGATGCCTTTAGGACATTTGCTATAGTTTGGATCGATTTTTATCATATTTGAACGCTTGGTTGACTATTTGACCTAGTTTTCGAGTTTGCAAGAGTCATTAAGTGTCTTTTCACGCCATTTTCACATTGGAACGGTCAACTAAGGTATGAACACCCCTTGCATGTTTTTGTCGTTATTTCTCGTTCATTAGATTGTAATTATTTTATGATGATGAGATTACTCTTTGTTCTTTCCCGTGCTCTTGAAACTATGAGAATAAGTTACCGAGTTATGATTTATCACTTTTCTAGGATCGTTAAACTCATATGGAAAAGGAACCACCCCAGAGTCTATCTTTAAGCTCTTTTCAGGCTCTCGAAATACGAAAATATTTCCAAGTGAACTTGTCCTGTTCACGCTTGTTAAAGAATTTGAATGGTTGTCTTCCTGGTGATAGATTACCCCTTTTTCAGATTAGGGAGCACTACTTACGGAAAAGGTATACTCCAGCCAATCATGACTGGGAGAGTCCTCTCTCGCGTTGTTTTACCCTTTTTCCGGCAATGAGGTTAACTTTACGAAAAAGGACCATTGGAATCTTCTTTAGTTCTTTTTAGACTCTCTAAACATGAAATGACGACCGAGTTTACCTTATATGGACTCGTTAAACTTTCACATTGAAGGGCCCACCATGGGACGAACCCCTCCTATCCCAGGTTCGGAAAATATTTGGGATTGGACTCATCTATGAGATGAGCTATACCGAGCATCTGGTTACCCTCATCAAGCTCGTAAAAAACACATGAGGCGCTCATCATTCATGATGGGGAAAAATGAAATATTTTATGTTACACCCCTTATTAGTGGCAGTATCTAGTCATTTCTTGAACATGGCACTCATTTTCATTTGAATACTACACTTGGATCATTCGTTTGTCCTCAAGTTCCACCTATTTCCTGAGTCTTGTTACTCCTTTGAGTCATTCAAAGAATGCTTCCATCATCAATTGCATTAGGATTTGGTACCATAACTCGTCAGGTCAATACTGCCAAGGCATGCCATGCCCATGTTCAAGAGTACTCTCACTACTCATTCATTGCAGCCAGTACACCTTCCATCATGTCGGTCTACTCTGAGTCATTCTTGCATGTCACTGTACCATCCGATATTCTCTACACATCCTTTGTCGTGTTTCGTGTCGATGATAGAGGATTCATCATGGCCCTCCTTCGACGGATTCATCCTTATCGACTTCAAATCATCATCCGAGGATTGAATCTAGAAACCAACAAAGTACGTTGGCCCTGCATGCCTCAATGGCAGGTTACCTCACTTTCAACATGAGTTTACATCATTGACTCTTGATTGAAAGATTTTATCTCGCGTTCGACTTCAACTCATTTATTCACACTTGATGATATGTACTGTGATACCTTGGGAATCATTGACATCAATGGTGATTTCCCTCGCACTTGTTAATGGTATACATCAATGATCGGTAATCAAGTGGCTTCTACCATGTTCGATGGCAAGACATTTGTAATCACATGGTTAGATTCGTTTCATTGCGGGTTTAGTTTGAAGACCCTGGGGAGTCATGTTTTGCCTAGGTTGCAATGGAATTTGTATTGATTCATATTACACGGATCCACATTTGTATTGGTCGTGGCTGTGTTATCAACTCATCATGGATCTACTCTTGTGTCTAGCAGCCATGATTGTGTTCAGTCGGTCATTACTACCATGGATATGCAATGTATTGGTTGAAAACCATGTTGTACGTCGTGTGAGGTAGTGTACTCAGAGTCAGTTGTATTGCAGCAATGTCCTTAATCCGACAAGCCATTTCCATTCTTTCTGTCAAAGCATTTCACCTGTCCAAATTTCAAATAGCTTCATGCTTTGGGGGGCATTCTGTTACACCAAAAATCCTACAATCCTGAGATTCAGTGTATACATCCCTGAAGTTGCATTGGCTAATTCACTTACCTAGAAGGGATACCATTTCATTTGTGCTAGGTTTGGAGAGGTCGTCGCAGGCTGCACTCATGCAACCTGTGACGTTGCATCTTGCTCTACTGCAGGGTGTGACGAAGTCAGTTAATGGACAAAAATAGGTCCTTCGAGCTCATTCTCGAAGCCTGCTTACTTGTATCCTTATCCATGACCTCTTGGGGGAGCTGGTACTCGGTTCCTAACCTCTTGGAAGGATACCCTATCTCTCTCCTACCATATATCAACCTACCCTATCCATATCCTATCCACTTAGTCCTATATAAGTGAAGCTCTACCCCTCTCCAAAGGGAGGAAGTCTATAGATTCTACATGCCGGTGAAAGCATATTGGAGAGATCTCTAACTCATCCATTGAGAGACTCACACTTCCTTGGGAGGATATGGAAATTGGCTTGGATGGATAAGGGCTACTGTGTTAAGCTTTGGTTGTAGTCATTCTTACCTATGTACTTTCCCTATATTTACAGTAATATAAACGCTTTCCACTAATATTGTTTATGTGTGATGATATTGTGTATTTTACTTACTTAGATATCTTATTGTATAGATGCTCTTTACTCATTGCATTGTTCTATGTGTCTTGACAGGTCTTGCAGCTAAGATTTGATGATCGCGAGACGTGGAGCAACATCCAGGAGAAAGGATTGCAAAGTTAAGGTAAGACATCTAGTCACTTGATCCTTAATCAGATCTAGGAAAGAAGTTTGTAGTCTGTACTATTTTTTCTAGACTCACATTGAGCTAGGGAGATCCGGCTTGTGTCCACTCGAGTGGATTGTCCGTCAAACAACAAGTGTCGTAACTTATATTTGATGGGTTATTAGACCACCTTGGTGGGGTCGCCCCTGTATGAGTCATGTGGATGGGTTATTAGGTTTCCTTAGGAAGTCGGCCCAGTTAGGGTTAAGGGAAGGTTAATTTAATGTATAAATAGAGAGTGTGACTCTCTCATTCTATTCATTCACTCACTCATCCAACTCGCATAGTTGAGAGAGAGGAGTGCACACAAGTGGAGGAGGAGTAACTCCTGAAGACATATATCTTTTGGGGTTTGATCTTTGTGATCTTTGTATTGGTGCTCATTCTATCTCTAAGGAAGTTGTGGGGTTTTTCACCTTCTTGGTTTTCCCCGAGGAAACTATGTGTCTCTTGTGTCTATGATTGTTATGTTGTGCATGTTATTCTCTTAGTAGGATCCTAGATAATATTTGAATGAAATTATCGAAATTCTAACAGTTATTAATGTGTTGGGAATACCCCGGATGCAGGTGTCCACGTGCCACCCATCTCCTCCAACGCACACACATAGCAACACATGCATGTTCCGGGTGATCTGGACGACAACGCTCATTTAAGGGAGAAGGATGATGGGGATAATCATCCTCCTCTTCGCGCGAGCCTGAATTAAACTCTCTCTCGGCTGTTGTGCGGTGCTTTCATTCCTGCCACCCTCCTGATGATGATAGACTGGTTCATTTATTGCCTCCATAGGAGGAACTCTGCTAGGCTCGGTCCTTTAAATTATCTGCTCGACATGATTTTTACACCTAGTGCTGCACTCTGGCTCTTTTCTACAAATCCCTCCGTTGAGTTCACAACCATCCTTGTGATTTACCCTGGTGCGCTCACCGCCATGACGCCTCGCAACAGAGGTATTTCACGTCATGGAAGCAGCAGAACCAATTCCAGTAGGAGACCTAGGGTTTCCATGGACTGGACTGTCATGGATGGGTATGCTTCGCGCATCTCGGTGCGAACTCGAGGTCTAATAGATGAGTGGGAAGCACGTAGGTTGGCGGCCCTGCTTGCATCTAGCAGCAATGGTGGTGCCATAAATCATTATTGGTTGTTAAAGAATATGATCAGGACCCTAGTGGAAGAAATGGAATCTAGCTGGCATACCAGCACCAGCATTGTAAGGAACATCAATGCCAGCTTCAAAGAGGCCACTGACCACTCGAATACCCTAAGCGCCAATATGAACTGGGACATTTTCTCCCTAGGTGGTACTTCTGAACCTGCTGCTGAAAACAACGAGGATGACGAGGCTCTAGAAGCGCCAAAACCTGGGTCTTCACAGAAAAATCTAAAGGCCAAAAAGGACAAGGGATCGACTCCTGCCACACTCGCGACCGATACTGTTAAAAAGGGTTCTCCTGCTCCAGGTTCTCCTTCCCCCACTCTCCCCCACCTGGGGACTCTTGAATATTTTTATGCTTCCTATCCCATTCTCAAGGAGATTCCAAAAGCACCTCAGGAAAAATGCTAAATGGGCTGCCATAGCTCTGGGTCATCTCTGCAATTATCAGTTTTTTTTCTTTAAATTTCTGCATAGTTTATTTTCTAGCAATGCTAGATAGTTTGATACTCTATTTTTGAAGCAAGTCCCAGTTTTTTTATGGGCATACCATACCCTTGAGGTATTTATTTTGTATTATGTCATTCAGTCCATCATTTTTGAGCGATTGGGATGGTGGCTTCATCATCTGAGGCCTCCTCAACTTGTCACAAACTTTTCAACTCCAGATGTATATTTTGTACCTGTTAATCAAATTTCTCTCTGCAACTAACAAAAAAAAATGTGTTGGGAATATGGCAAGTTCATAATGTTGAACTCTATTCTCTATTGCTCAATATTCTCTCTTATCTAGTACCTGGGGTGCCGGAAGCAATATGCTATTTTTGTAAAAGAAATTCTTTGCTATCTATCATAATTATACTCTGAAGTTTTTATGTGGTTTTTCATCCTCATTGTTTTGAGGATTTTCCCCATGGTACATCTTGTTTTGTGGTTGAATGTTTCATGTGCTTGAATGGTTCATTGATTCAAGTATTAATTATTTCTGCACTTAAATTTTTAAAGTTCAAAGCTCATCATATTTGCTCAAGCTTTAACATCTTGAACTATGCAAAAATGTATGATAGAGTGAATGTTAGAGCATAATACCTAATGCATATATTTAGCGATAACATGAATGCCATTACCTTCTCCATAATTTTCTTAAGATTGCTTCCCAATCGTAAAAAAAATTGCTCCAAGAATCAAGGTTGTAGATGATACATCTCATTGATCTTGGGCTTGAGATGAGACATCATGAAGATAATTATGAGGCTTTCTCAAATATTTGACACTTGAGGTATCATGACACTACTATTAACGTTGATAGAAATGACAAGAATAAATTCATTGAGTGCTATGAAATGGGAGTGATCAAAGAGTGAGGAATTGGTGATGTGGAAAATTGAATGAACAAAATCATAGAGTCTCATTGTTGTAATAACAATTCTAGGTTTTGTGATGTTGGCATTGAAGTCCATTTTGCGTAGACTCATATCTAAACTTAATAAAGAATATACAAGGTATCATTGATCTTAATATAGTTTGTTATTCAAACAAATCCATTAGCATAGTTTTGTGTGAAAAAAAATAAAACTATGCATTAGATTTATGATGATCTTAACTAAACCTATACGAGCTCCGAGGATTGTTGAGAGATTTACATTGAAGTATTCATTATGTGTTGTATCCCCATTAAAAATCTATTGCAATAATGGGGATGCCAGGAACACATATGGTGTTGGTGTTTTATACCAATGTGTACCGTAAGTACCTACTTCAGGGTTGTGCAATCCTAAGTACTAGATCAATAAATTTTAATGGAAATGCAAATAAATATACAAAAGACCCTTAACATTCATGCAATGACATATAAAAGAAGATAGTTAAATAAAGAGTCAAAACATGATGTAAAGAATTGTATTTTCAGTATTAAAAAAATAATGAAGCTTGCGACACACCTTGGTGTTGGATGTAGTTGATGTGGACCTCTGAAACTAACCCAAGGAAGGGTTATTCTCCTTTGATTCTCTACTCCCATCCAAGTGATGTATGTGACTTGGTTCACAAGTGGTGAAAGGAAAAAGATGTGTAAGGATCTCTTTATCTTTCTGTAGGAAATCCGACAACATAAAATTCTTATTATGGATATGAATTTTCTTTTTCAATGCCCTTGAGATCTTTATTTAAAGGAAAGAATGTGGACAATTCTTTGAACGATCTCTAATGTGAATAATCTCTTTTATTTGATGACTTCGTGGGATGAAGATAGGCATTAGAGACCAAATCAGTCTATTTTGGAAATAATGGTTTCGGAATGTCCACATTCAATCACTACACCTTTCTCGAAGGAACATAGTAATAACGTGTAATTGGATTTAATTTTTAAATCCTGGTCACAATTTTCAAGGCTATTAGTGTGATGGGGTTTGCATATTTTTGGGGAATTTTTGTTCAATGACATTTTGTAGTCAACTCATAAATTTAGTTTGGCTTTTGGTCATATTACTAAAGTCATGCTGTAATGGAGGTGATGGAAATGGGGTTAACACTATCGAAAATGATGTATAACGATGATGATACTCATGACAAAGTAGGTGAGAAAAATTAGGTTGTTAACAACATATTGCTATGTACCTTAATATAATAATATGAAATTCAAAGAATAAATAACATAATATAACAATATTTTAGAATAAGAATGATAGAATTACCACAAGAATAGACAATTGTAGATAATCAAATACCACAATAAAATACCTTTATCAATGAAATCATTCCTCACTTTTCTCTCTAAGGGGGGAACTTCCAAATGAGAAAAGCTCCCATTACAATATACTTCACAAGACATCTTATTAGATTGCTTCTACTCATTTATATAGTTTCTAGTGAATGTACTTTCTAGTAGAATATGAAACCTTCCAGAAAGCCTCGTAGTAATGAAATTTCTAGTAGGTGGAACCTTCTAGTTATCCATCTTACAAATATTGTTTTCACACTATATCTACTTCATGGGACTTAATTAATATAGATGGTATGCATATGTAGAAACCTATCTATCTATTTAAGGGTTTTAGAGTGGGACCCTAACATGCCTCCCCCTAAAATGCAACATTGTCCTCAAGGATAGAGATGCAAAAATTGTTCAAGTATCTCTATTGGTTCCCATGTAGCACTCTCAAACTAGGTATTTTTTCATTGGATCAATACCTCTTGGATGGTGTGCTAGGGGAGATGACATGAAGTATCGCTATTGGTTCCCATGTAGTATTCTCAATATGGGAATCTTTTAAATGCATCAAGACCTCTTGGATGGTGCGCTAGTGGAGACGATGCTCCTATTTGTTAATGACCACCTTGGGATACATCCAAATGGAACCTTTTTCATCAAATTCTAGAAGGCTAGTTTGAACATGCTAATGAAAGCTGGCCACTTTCTTCAAGCAAGATACATGAAAGTTGGAATGAATCTTGGATTGACTATGTATTCAATTTGGAATGTACATGAGGCCACATGCACATGCACTAAATGTCCTAAATTCAAAGACCAGAAGTTAGGACACATGCACTAAGTGCCTTCTTTCTTGAGGACCATAAGAACTTGGGAAGAATAAGGGCTAGTATTGATATGGATGAAACCAACAACTATAAACGCCTAGAATATCTTTTCAATTTCATTTTTTTGGGAAAATGGATGTGATACAAGGGCATGTCGGGTGGGATGATACCCAGTATGAGTGGAATGGAATGATCATGCTCACCATGTGAAGGGAGAATATCTTTGGGAGCGTTTGATCTGGATCATGGGGGATGATACGTGTAAGACTTGAATGTCGAGAGAGGAGGAGAAGAGATAGCCTCAAAGCTGAAGTGGACTATGGATTAGCTGTGAGAAAGACACATCAATAAGATCTGGGCTATGAAAATCCCAGATAGAGAAACGTAGAGTAAATATGCCACATGGAGGGGTGAGACTCAAAGAGGGTTCTTTGAACCTCACCTCTCAAACTATACTAAGAAATCCACTCAGAACCAACAACCCAATAATAAGTCAATAAAATACCTGAGAAGCCATTAATGAACTTTTATATACTTGGTTCTTTTTCCCTAATGGATAGGCCATCCATCATAAAGAAGGGTCATCAACATCAATTTAAAAAAAAAAAAATACTAAGACATCGCTGCTATAGCGACAGAACAAACTTGGTAATTGCTTTTTCGGGCAACGATATTCCATGGCTATAGTGATGGAATGATTGTCGCTATAGCCATGGAACCATTGCTATAGCGACAATCCGTCATGAACATAGTGACGGATTTGCTATACAAGCAACATAATGATCGTCACTTGTATAGAAAAATCGTCGTTATGTGAATGTTTGGTTGTCGCTATAGCGACAACGCACCGTCTCTATAGCGATGATCCGTCATGAACATAGCGCCATATTTTCTAGACAAGCAACATAATGACCGTCGCTATGTGCATGATGGAACATCGTTATAGTGATAGTTTGTCATTAACCGAGAAAGCAACTACCAAGTTCTTTCCATCGCTATAGCGACAATGTATGACACGCCAACGTTTCTATAGCGACAAAAACTGATTGTTGTAGCGACATATTAACGTCTCTATAGCGACGTGAATTGGTTTTTTAAACATACTCCACTCATGCAATGGGTCATTTATTTCCTTTCGCCATAGCGCCGAAAGGTTCGAAGTGTGGCTACAACGACGAAAATGTTGCGACAAAAATATGAGGTTATATTCGTCGCTATAATGACGCACAAGTGTTGCAATAACAATGATTTTCCGTGGGAAAAATGTGCACATGTACTCGTGGCAGGTGATAAAGATAACAGGAGGAGCACCACAAGATATGTCTTTACTGGAGGTGGAACAATAATAAGTTTGATTTTGAAGTTGCAAAAGGTTGTTGCACTTTCAACAACGGAAGCAGAGTATGTTACTGTTATAGAGGCTAGTAAAGAGATGATTTGGTTACAGAGGTTCATGGAGGAACCAGCTACAAATCAAGAAGATAGCAGGTTGTATAGTGACAGCCAGAGTGCCATTCATCTTGCAAAGAACTCAGCCTTCCATTCTAATACTAAAAATATACATCTCAAGTACCGTTTCATATGGTCTATTCTGGACGATAAATTGTTGAGGCTAGAAAAGATATGCACTAGCATGAATCCTACAGAAATGTTGACAAAGGTAGTAACTAGAGAGAAACTAAGTTCCTACTGGGTTTCATTTGGCCTTCAAGCATGAATGTGAAGATGAAAATTTTTACAGGTCCAAGGTTTGTAGCATAGTCCAACATATGTAGTAGTGGTGGAGTTGTTGTGATCAGTCTCCAAGTGAGATATTGTTGGTTCTGGAGCCTGATCTTCTTGATTCAAAGGTTGTGTTTCAGCCATGTCTGGATCCTAGAATATGATGAGGGGGGTGTGGGGGGGATTTCCCTCCACTACAGTCATCATGGAGGATCCAGTGGGGATGACTACTAGTTTGTGAACCCCCCCTGGTGGGGGTTCAGGGGCAGTGCCCATGTAGTGAAAATTTTGGAAAAAAAATTGTAATTTCATAGTCATGAATTGGTCAATAATGGGTGATTTATGGGCCCATGGTATTGTGTGTCACATAGTATTTTCCCATGGTAATCACTCTTTAAAATGAATTCCTTGTAATACAACTGTGTATTTTATTGTAGCATTGTAAATATCTGTATGAATGTGTAAGAGAGATTTTGAGAGAGTGAAGAGGAAGTTGCAGTGGATGTGTTGCAGGTTGAATCCCTTCATTTGTTGGATGGTATAATAATAAAAGGACTGGAAATTTCTCCGTGGATGTATCCCATATTGGGTTAACCATGTTTATTGGTGTATTTCTTCTATTGTGTTTACATGTTTTATTTTTGCATCTTGTTTATTGTTATTGCTCTGTGATCCTATTTTTCTAGTAGGTGCTTCCTTCAGGCCAGTGCCTGTAAAACCAGGGGGTCAGTGCCTCCTTTTAGTTAGTGCTGGAGAAATTAGGAAGTTGGTGCTTCCTAACATGTAATATTTTTATTATAAAAGAGCATTTCATGGTTTTCTCCCGTTTGGGTTTCCACATAAAAATTCAGTTTGTTCTGTGTTGTGGACATATGTAGATGAATGTTTATTTATGGTGCATGCATAATTGAAGATCAAGAATTAAGTTCAGATTAATTTCTTTAGAAGTTAAAAATTGTTCATAACTGTGTTAATATTGATTCAGCCCCCCTCTTAGTATTAAATAGATTCCAACAGAGAGTAGCTTAGTGGAACACATAAGCACCTTACCCACATAAGAACCTAACAAACATAAAGAATGCACATAATTGATACACTTAGGTGATGCACTTGTGTGGCCCACATAAATGAAATTGGAATTTGGCATGATGAATTTGATTTAACAAATATATGGAATGCACATTAATCATCTACCAAAAAAACACATAGAGGTCATGCATGATCAACAACACATAATAAACCATGTGTATGGATAACTGTATACCCCAAAAAAATTGACAAATGACTTGAATAATTTTCCAATTCAAATGAAAGAGACTAGCAAGCACTTCAATAAATTTTTTTCAAGTGTCTCCTAAGAAACCACAAGGAAAAGTCTAGGAAAGTGACAATGCTAGCAAGGATCAGAGGGATATCATCGATGAAACATCACCTCAATTTTTTATTTGGAACTTTGAATTCTTAAAAACAACATTAATGACTCAAAATGATAATATAGTGGAGCATTGAGGACATGTAAAATTATGTGGCACACTAAGGATATAGAAATATATTAAGAGTGCAATGTCGTAGGTTTGAGTGCCACTCTTTGAATGTCTAGTTCTAGAATCAAAATCAAAATTTTGCAAAGTTGACCCCTATGTGCAAAAATTACAAAGTCCCTTTTTTGAGTGAAACCCCATTTTCCAAAATCAACCTAAAATATGACCTATGGGCCACGGAACCAGAGGAGAGGGGCAACCCTAGTACTACATTGATGTCCTAAATTACATGGAGTTGACAGTTTTCTTATTCGAGCCATGGTCATCATTTTATGGCATGTTGAATCCCACCTCCTAGAGGCTTTCAGGGACTCCTATAGAATCCCTGCCAGGGCATAGATTTCCAACCATGCAAAAAAAATGGGTTCTAGGAGGTCCTGCAAGTGTTTTTAGGCAGGTTCCATGTGAGAACACTAGCTACAAGTTCTTAGTTGAGGAATTTGAAAAGTTGAACCCTATGTGCAAAAATTACACAGTCCCTTATTGAGTGAAACCCTAGTTTCCAAAATTGACCTAAACTATGATATCCGGGCCATGGAACTAGAGGATAGGAGCACCGCTAGTACTATACCTATGTCCTAGATCCAACAGAGTTGACTGTTAGTCGATTCGAGTCATGGTCATCATTCTATGGCATGTTGAATCTCACCTTCTAGAGGCTTTCAAGGACACCTATTGAATCCCTACTTGGGTCATATAATTACAACCGTGAAACAAAACTAGGTTTTGGGAGGTCCTACAAATGTGTCAAGGAAGGTTCCACTTGGGAATGCTGGGATTACGACAAAATATTTAATAGAGAAATTGAAGCCATCATGTGAAAAATCAAGATTGTGTGGCGAAAAACATAGCCTCCTAATGTGTAGGTCATGAAGAGCCAAAAGTTCTCGGTTGAATATTTTGCAAACCTGGCCTATATGTGCAAAAATTGAACAATCCCTTATTGAGAAAAACCATAATTTCCAAAATAGACCTAAAAGATGATCTTTGGGCCATGGAACTAGAGGAGAGGGAAATCCCTAGCACTATCCTGATGCCTTGAATCCAAGAAATTTTATGGTTTGTCGATCTGATCCATGTTCATCATTCTATGGCATGTTGAACGTCACCTCCTGGAGGCTTTTAAGGACACCTATTGAATCTGTACTTGGGGCATAGAATTCAAACCATGCAACAAAAGGAGGTTCCAGGAGATCCTGCAAGTGTGTATAGGAAGGTTCCATGTGGTAACGCTAGCCAAAAGTTCTTGGTCGAGTATTTTTAAAAGTTGACCCCTACGTGCAAAAATTGCACATCAGTCCCTTATTGAGCGAAACACTAGTTTCAAAAAACAACCTAAAATATGATCTCTAGGCCATGTACCTACAGGAGAGGGGAACCCCTAGCACTATATCGATGTCTTGAATCCAACGGAGTATATGGTTTGTTGATATGAGCTACGGTCATCATTCTATGGCATGTTGAAACTCACCTTCTAGAGGCTTTCAAGGACACTTCTTGAATCCCTATTGGGGGCATAGAATCCCAACTATGCAACAAAATTGCATTTTGAGAAATCTTACAAGTGTGTCTAGGGAGTTTCCACATGGGAACACTAGTCAAAATTTCTCGGTTAAGGAATTTTCAAATTTGACCCCTACGTGTAAAACTTCCATGGTCCCTTTTGAGAGAAACCCTAGCTTCCAAAATCAACCTAAAAGATGATATTTGGGCCATGAAACTAGAGGAGAGGGGAACCGCTATCACTATCTTGATGTCCTGAATCCAAAAGAATCGATGGTTTGTCGATACGAGGTACAGTCATAATTATATGGCATGTTGAAGCTCACCTCCTAGAGGCTTTAAGGGACACCTGTTGAATCCCTACTTGGGGCATAGAAGTCCAATCATGAAAAAAAAAAGGTTTCAGGAGGTATTGCAAGTGTGTCTAGGTAGGTCCCACATGGGAAAACTAGCCAAAAGTTCTCAATTGAGGAATTTGCGAATTTGATCCCTATGTGTGAAAGGTGCACAATCCTTTATTGAGTGAAACCCTAGTTTCCAAAATAGACCTAAAATATGATATATGGGCCACAAACCCAGATGATAGGGGTACCTTGGACACTATCCCAATGTTCTGAATCCAATGGATTCGATGGTTCGGCAATCCAAGCCGCAGTCATGATTCTATGGTCCGTTACAACTCACAGTACCCTAAAGGAATTTAGGGACATATGGTGAATCTGAGCTCAGGAAATATAATTCAAACTAGGAAACATAACTAAGTTTTGTCGTTTTAACCACATACACAACGGGAAAACACATATGTGGGAGCTAACAAAACCCAATTATGTTTCTTGGTTTGTATTTTGACCCCCTAATGCAAGAATTTCCATGTGTTCCAATGAGAAAAACCCTAGTGTCTTATCTGGCCAAACAAAAGGCGCCTCCGGCCATGGGACTCACAAGAGTCAGTCACCCCTACTTGTAATATGATGCCAGGAATCCAACGAAATCAACTATTTCATGATCTAATCCATATTTTTTGTTCTATATCTATTAGCAAGTAGCTCCCTATAGCCATTTAGGGACACATGCCAAATTGAACCTAGGGAAAAGTTCTAAAGGTATGAATGTTTGATACTAGATATTGGTTAATTTTAGTATTGAATAAATGATATTAGTGATTGGTCAATGATAATTAGTGGCTACAAACTAGGGTTTCTAGGCTTGGCTCTAAGGTTTCTAGGGTAGGATTTCTAGGCCAACATTTCTAGGCTAGGCCTGACTACGGTTATTAAGCATGGGAAGAATTTTATAGCTTATTTTAACACTTCCATTCGGAATTTTCATGAAAACTTGGGGTGCTTACTAATGTCCTTGGAGGAACAACTTCAAGATTCAAGGTAGAGGTAGGGGGTATATCCTAGATGAGAGGGTTACAAACTAGGTTTTATAGGGTTTAGAATACAAACTAGGGTTTCTTGGACTCTTGTGCATATTTGTAGCACAATGGTTTAGACAAAAATGGATGCACATGAATATATGAAAGCTTTTTGGAATGCATATTTAGTTGCAGCATGATGTTTTTTGCACTCTTGTGCATAATGGTTTGGATTCAAATGGATGCACATGAATGCACATGAATGCACAAACTAGGGTTTTTTGGACTCTTGTGCATATTTGTAGCATAAGGGTTTGGATTCAAATGGTGATGAAGGCTTCTAAGACTATATTAGGTTTCCAAGTTTATAGATTAGGTTTCTAGGGCATATTAGGTATCTATGGCTAGAGTAGGTTTATATGATTGTAACTTGGTTTCTAAGTTTCTAAATTAGGTATCTAACGATTATATTTGTGTGGATGATGGATGAGAATATTATGGTGAAAAAGGGTATGGTGGTGATGTTCATGGTGGCAATAGGCATGATGATGATGACAATGGGCAGGGGGATTGTGACAATGAGCATGGGGATGATGATGGTGACAATGAGCATGAAAATGGGCCCGAGGATGTAGAAATTATGGTGTACTTAGAAGGGATAAAAAAAATACAACAAATCCATGACGAAGCTTGTGAAATTTATCAAGTTTTATAAGTCTATGAAATTTATCAATCTATCAAGTTGTCAATGTCTGGATGCAATAGTCGATAATCAATGAGACCATGAAAAATAATCATAACATACATGTACACCACATACCTATAACATAGTACACAATATAACATGCATACTACATACCTGAGTACCTTCCTATGGTCATTCGACTAGATCATTGGGATCTCCTCTAATACCAATTGTATCATTTAACCTCTTGTGTTTGGAGTAAGGCAAGAAGTATCGTGCCTTTGATAAGTTGTTCATTGGACTGTTTGCAGCTGGAGGTTTGTGCCAATAACTAAATTTGTATAATGGTATACAATTTGACCCGGTCTATAATATTCAAATACATAATAGTTTTTATTTGTTGCATGGGAAACCTATGTCAAATATTCTCCTTTTATAACCATCGACCCAATCAAAAAAACTTTTCCCTTGGAGTCCCTTAATGAGACAATGAAGGTATTCTTACCATCCAACCAACGTGTCATCCAATATTCATTGCCCCATTCATTCGCTCTCGGGGAAACCATTGCGTATATGTTCCCTACATAAAATAAAGTGCCAACATAGGAGTCAACTAAATAAACACAACTAGTTATCAAACATTTCAAAATGATCAAGATATTAATCAAACCTAGTTGTATGAGATATAATATGTGGTCATAGTCTGGTGAAATACCTGATTGGTCCTCCTCCAACTGGGATAATTCTGTAGCTATATGTCGACCAATGAAAAGTGATACATGATCCCAGCTGTCAACCCAATCCATGGATTCACAATTGTCCCATTCATGGCTACATTGTAATATCCCCAGTGCTGATCACAAGGATATTATGCTGACTTCAAAATACCAAACACAATTACTTCAAAGGATAACTAGTTGTATGAAAATTGGTTCAATCTTACACACAGATTCCCCCCAGGGTTGGAGCTCAGAAGTCTTAAGGCCTGCAAATTTTGATAGGTGATGGCAACACCAAAAATATGAGGTTTAAGGCCATGTCCATAGTTCTGAGAACAAGGTACTGGGGCCATTTATGTTTCAAATTCAGTAGACACTGAATTCTACTTCAAGGCTTCCTGGGCACACCAACAGATGCCTATTAAACTCTTTCACCACACTTTAACTTCAACCAAGTAAGGATAGTGGAAATAAACCCATTAACTGATGGTTGGACAATGGTTTTTGATATTTAGGAAGGTTTTAGATGAGTTTGGAGGCTAAAATAGAGAGTGCGCGAAGTTGGACTACTCAGCTAGATAGTTTTCAAACTCTCCCAAACAGCCTTAGAAGGTTACGAATTCTCAGGAGATGACTTGGATGGTCTTTAATAGGATGTCAATAAATTCATATGCTTGGAAAAACAATAAATTATTTCTTAATGAAATCCAGTGGTCAATTATTGCAAAACTAGTCAAATTGCATATGATAATGAGCCAGTCTTGGTAAAAAAGGCACACAAACAATCTCTTATGCTTTCGAATTTATCAATTGAAGCACAAAATTCCTTAAGTTGAAGCATATGAACAATAATTAACCAGGTTCAAGAGTTTGATACACCAATAGATAGCATTACAAACTCATTTCTAGCAATGAACTTCAAATACAAGAAATATTAAAATACTAAGTGTGAATGTTTTCTAAACAGGAAAGAAGAGAAGGATCTTCCACTAGATCTTCTATGATGATGAATATAGAGCATATGGATGCTCTTGAAATGTGCACTAATATTCATATGATTCTTTTGGGGCGCTCCTCCTCCTCTGATCAAATCTCCCCAAGATCTCTCTATGATTGAACTAACATTAGGAATCAGTTCTTAATAGCATGAATTCTTCAATGATAGCTGATACTACATTTAGAAAATATTTAGGATTTGCAATAGACTCAGTGATGAATACTAGATGTCATCATCCTCTGAGTAGAAGCAGGGGCACATCTCCCAATTCAATGAGGCAAAATTGCTCTCAATTCTAACATCAAACTGCCAAAAGATGGGCAAGTGGCACGCTCCTCTTATTTAATAGACTTGGGTGACTTGTTCAGAAAGTAAACTACGATAATGTGCCCTCAGGGAGTGGATAAGGTTGGCTTGATTTCTTCTTTATATTTTTCCTTCGCTTTCTACTTTGCTTTCCTTTCTTCTTTTGCTTTTGCTTTATTCTTTTTCTTTTGCTTTTGTTGGTTGGGGAGCCGGATCTTCTTGATTTAGAGATGTTGGTGTTTCAATCATGTTTGTACCCCAGTTTATATGATTTCCAGGTGGATTTTAGACTTATTCCAGTGGGGGTGTGTGGGGGGGTTCTGGGGGCCAGCAGGGGTTTGGGGGCGAAGTCCCCAAAATAGATTTTTTGGGTTGTTTGCTGGCCAACAATTTACGGGCCCATGGTATTGGGTAGCCCATAGTATTTTCCCATGGTAATTCCCCATTAAAAGGGAATACATTGTAATACGGCTGTGAAAATGTATTTTAGCATTGTAAAGATCTCTATGATTGTGTAATAGATACTGTGAGAGAGTGAAGAGGAAGTTGTAGTGGATGTGTTGCAGGTTGTATCCCTTCATTTTGTTGGATGGTATAATAATAAGGACTAAAAATTACTATGTGGACGTAGCTCATCTTGGGTGAACCACATTATATTAGTGTCTCTCTTGAAATGTATTTTATGTGATTTATATTTGCATCTTGTTTTTTGTTATTTCTCTGTGATCCTGTTTTTCTAACAATTGGTATTAGAGCCAAAGGCCTATTTGGAAGATAAACTCGCAGGAACGAAGGGTTCCTCGTTTAAGTGGGAGAAATGACAGAAGAAGGAAAGTTTAAGGTCGATAAACTTAATGGACAAAAATACCAGTTATGGAAGATGCAAATGGAGGATTATCTATATTAGAAGGATTTGTTCCTACCATTGGGGGGAAAATCAAAATAGCCGGCAACTATGAAGGATGACGAATGGGAGGTTCTCGACAAAAAGGAACTGGGAACAATATGGCAATTCCTGGATTCGTAAGAGGATTGCAATATCTCAAAAGAAAATACAACGGAGGGTCTGATGAGTGCATTGGTTAAGTTGTATGAAAAATGCTCATCCTCCAACAAGGTATTTATAATGAAGCGTTTATTTAATATGAATATGTCAGACGGTGGATATGTTGCTGATCATTTAAATGAATTCAATATGATTACAAAACATCTAAGTTCTATAAAAGTGAACTTTAATGATGAGGTTAGGGCTCTTCTAATATTATGCTCATTTCGAGAAATCTGGAATGGCTTGGTCATGGTTGTAAATAACTTTATCTCTGGTTCAAACACCTTGAAATTTGATGATGGTGTTGGTGTTATTCTTAGGAAGGAAATGTGAAGGAAAAGCACATGTGAGACATCAGGTAATGTGTTGACCATCAAGAGCAGGGGAAGACAAAGGGAGAGAGGAAAGATCCCAGGTAATCGCAACAAGTCCAGTAAGGGTAGATCCAAGTCCATAATTGGAAATATAGAGTGTTGTAACTATGGAAAGAAATGAAATCTAAAGAAAGGTTGTAGATCGCTAAAGAAGAAAGGAGATGGACAGCAGGAGACTACTTAGGAAGCAAATGTAGCAGGTGATTTGTTACAAGATGCTTTGATCCTTGAATTGGATAATACTAGTGATTACTAGGTAGTATATTTAGGGGCTTCATTTCATGCTACACCCCATACGAAATTCTTTCATGATTATGTTCCAAGCGATTTTGGACATGTTTTATTGTGTGATGATAAACCATGTAAAATGTTGGAATGGGTAGGGTACAGATAAAGTTAAAGAATGGTGAATGGATGCTGAAATATTTAAGGCATATTCCTTTTATGAAAAGAATTTTGATCTCAATAGGGAAATTGGGAGATGGTGGATGTTTATCTACATTTGGAGAAACCTAGTGGAATATCACCAAAGGATCAATGGTGATAACAAAAGGAGACAGGATATGTACGTTGTATTTATGTCCTCATAATACTGATTGTTCTATCTCTTTAGCTTCTAGAGGAACATATACAACATTGTGGAATTTTAGGCTTGGTCACATGAGTGGGAAGGGGATGCAGATTGTCCACTCAAGGAATTTGCTACCAGATCTGAAGCAGGTAAATTTGAAATTATGTGAGAATTGTGTTTATGGAAAACATAATAGAGTTAGATTTCACAGGGTTGAGAAATAGAAGAAGAGTGAAAAGTCAGAGCTTGTGCATACAAATGTATGGGGATTGGATCAGGTACAATCTCATGGTGGATCTCATTATTATGTTACTTTTATTGATGATGTAACTAGAAAAAATTGGGTTTATTGCATTAGACAAAAATCTGATGTGTTTTCTACTTTTAAGAAATGGAAAGCTTTGGTTGAGAATGAGACAAGAAAAAGGTTGAAGTGTCTCAGATATGATAATGGAGGTGAATACTGCGGTAATGAGTTTGATAGTTATTGTTCATACCATGGGATTCGTAGAGAGAAGACTGTTCCAAGAATGCCACAAGAAAATTGTGTGTCATAAGGATGAATAAGATGATCATGGAGCATGCAAGTTTATGATATTGCATGCAGGGTTGCCCTTATAGTTTTGGGCATATGCTATAGATACTACTATTGACTTAATAAATAGAGGGCCTTCAAGCGCTTTGGATGGTGGTATTCCAGAGGAGGAATGGACAGGTAAAAAGGTAAACTACTCATTTCTAAGAACTTTTGGTTGTGAAGCATTTGTCCATATTGATAAAGAAAATAGAACAAAGCTTGAGGCTAAATCCAAGAAGTGTACATTTATTGGATACAGGGTTGATGATTTTGGTTACCGCTTATGGGATTATGAAAATAAAAAAACTCATTAGGAGTAGAGATGTGGTATTCAATGAAAATTTCATGCATAAAGATTAGTTGCATGGAAATAAATAGGGAAAGGAAAAAAACAGAGTACATAGTGCTTGATGAAATCAAATAAAATGAAGTTCCAAAGGTGCCATAAAATCAAGAACAACAACAGGTACTTCAAACTCGTGCAAGTGTTAGAATATCTACCAGGTTAAGTAGACCCCCTGAACGATACTCTCCTTCAATGTATTATTTATTGATGACTGATTTGGGTGAACCAAAATGTTATGAAGAAGCAATGCAAGTGGAAACTAGAAAGATGTGGGAGAAAGGCATGAATGAGGAGATGGTCTCGTTTGTAATAAATCAGACTTGGGATTTGGTTCAGTTGTCTACAGGTAAAAGATCATTGCAGAAGAAATGGGTTTACAGGTTGAAGGAAGAATATGGAGGAACGAAGCGATACAAAGACAAACTTGTTGTAAAGGGGTTTGCACAGAAGAAAGGTATATATTTTGATGAAATATTTTGTCTTGTTGTTAAAATGACTTCAATTAGAACTATTTTAAGTCTAGTGGCGGTAGAAGATTTGCATCTTGAATAGTTAGATATAAAAGCAACCTTTCTCCATGGGGATTTGGAGGAGGAGATTTATATGCAACAGCCATAGGGGTATGAGGTCAAAGGGAAGGATAATTTAGTATGTAGTTTGAATAAGAGATTGTATGGCCTGAAGCAAGCTCAAAGGTAGTGGTGATTTAATATTTGACAAGTTTATGACAGAACAAGGTTATAGTAGATGTAATTATAACCACTGTGTTTATTTCAAGAGGCTAGACAATGGAAGATATATTATCTTGTTATTGTATGTGGATGACATGCTTGTTGCAAGCTCTAACATGCATGATATAAATGTGCTCAAAAGGAAGTTATCTAATTCATTTGCGATGAATGATTTGGTTGCTGCAAAGCAAATCCTTGGTATGAGAATAACAAGAGATAGGAAAATCGCAAATTGACATTGTCTCAGGGTGAGTACATACAAAAGGCATTGGAGAGGTTTAGAATGTAGAATGCAAAACTAGTTAGTACATATTTTGCCAGCCATTTCAGACTAAGTAAGGATATGTGTCCCAAGACATAAGAATATATAGATTACATGTACATGGTTCCTTATTTATCAGCAGTTGGCAGCTTGATGTATGACATGGTGTGCACAAGACCAGATATTGCACATGTAGTGGGAGTTGTGAGTAAGTGTATGAACAATCTAGGTAAAGAAAGGTAGTATAGTGGATTCTCAAGTACTTGAGAGGTACTACCACTCATGCATTATGTTTTGGAGGTTCAAGCACTGTTCTACAGGGATATGTTGATGCAGATATGGCAGGTGATAAAGATAGCAGGAGGAGAACCACAAGGTATGTTTTTACTATAGGTGGAACAAAAGTAAGTTAGTTTTCAAAACTGAAAAAGGTTGTTTCACTTTCAATAACGGAAGCGGAGTATGTTGCTGCTACAGAGGCTGGTAAAGAGATGATTTGGTTACATAGGTTCATGGAGGAATTGTGTAAGAAGCAAGAGAATCGCAGGTTGTATAGTGACATCCAGAGTTCTATTCTTCTTGCAAAGAACTCATTCTTCCATTCTAAGACTAAACATATACAACTCAAGTACCATTTCATAGGGGTCTATTCTAGAAGATGAACTATTGAAGTTGGAAAAGATACACACTAGCCAGAATCCTGCAGACATGTTGACAAAGGTAGTAACCAGAGTGAAACTAAGTTCCTTCTCGGTTTTAGTTGGTCTTCACACATGAAGTTGAAGATGAGAAATTTTCCAGGTCAAAGGTTCAGAGCATAGTCCAGTAAGTGCAGCAGCGGTGGAGTTTCTATGATCAACCTCCAAGTGAGAGATCGATAGTTGTGGAGCCTGATCTTCTTGATTCAGAGATGTTGTTTCATTGATTTTTGTACACCAATTTTATATGTTGTGCAGGTGGACTTTACACTCATCCCAACAGGGGGTGTGGGGGGGAATCACCCTTTGATGGGCTAATGGTATTGGGTATCCCGTATTATTTTCCCATGGTTATTCCCCTTTAAAAGGGAAGACATTGTAATACGGATATGAAAATGTATTATAGAATTGTGAAGATATCTAAAATCATGTAAGAGAGACCGTGAGAGAGTGAAGATAAAGTTGCAAGGGATGTGCGACAGGTTGTATCCCTTCATTTTGTGGATGGCATAATAATAAGGAATAACAATTTTGTGTGGACGTATCCCATCTTGGGTGAACCACGTTATATTGGTGTCTCTCTTGTAATGTGTTTTATGTGATTTATATTTGCATCTTGTTTATTGATATTGCTCTGCGATCCTGTTTTTCTAACAACTTTTGCTTTATCATGCTTTTGCTTCTCTGTCCTGCTTTCCTGCTTTTCTACCTTATCCTGCTTTTATGCTTTGTCTTACTTTTTCCTACTTTTCTTCCTTATACTACTTTCTACTTTTATCTTATTTTCTGCTTTATTCTGCTTTTACTGAGCTTTGTTGCTTTTCTGCCTTGTGCCAACTTTTCTTTTCTTTTTCATGCTTTCTTATCTTTGACTGCTTTTATCTTTTCTTCCTTTGCAATCTATCACTTGGTCATAATGTATCCTCTAATGTGCCCTTGTGCATAATTATCCATTTTATTCCATTGAAATAAATATCTAGTAATGAAAAATACTTCTATCAAGTGCATTTCATACTTAGGAAAAGAATAAAATTAAAAACTCTTAACTAATTAAGGCTTTAACTTAACCCCTCATTAATTAATTAATTATAATCTATAACTAGGATCCATAGGGTTTGATCTGCTTCATGGTGCTAACAAAAGGGGATGACGAAGAGGAAACCGTCTACATAGACAGAGGATTACCATGATATGATGATGGTTACTTTAGTGACCAAATGGACAATGAAGACCAAAGGGATGAACCACCAATGGGAAATCCTAAGAATGATTTAGAAAAGTTGATAGAAGCATGTGAAAACATGCCTCACTGCTATCAGGAGTATCTTTATTTAAGGGAAGAGATATGTAAAGATATTTATTTAAAAGAATATATTTATTACACGTATGGATTTTGGCCTAAGAATAAAGATGAGGAATCATTGAAGAGCAGCAAATCAAGTTGCACTACTACTCCAAGCAAAGAAGTAGAAAGATAAATTGAAAGTGAAGCCTCATTGGATGCCATTGTTTCTCTCATGAAGAGACTTTCATATTCTCTTCAAACAAAGTCTCAAAGAATTTTTATTCTAAGGCAACTAAGGAGCAAGATGCATCAATTCACTCGAAGGAGAAAAACAAATACCAGTTAGCCATCTACCATCATTGAGGAGATCTGTGAACCACCTAGTCCTATAGGTGGTGAAACAAAAAGAAAGATACATGAAGAAGAGAGAAAGACATTGCAAGATGTTTGCAATGAAGTTGAAGGTATAGTCCTTACTGATGAGGATTGTATGCATGAAGAATCAACCACTGATTTTGCTAAGGATCATTCAGTTTTGGATTAGAAAGTCACTACCGAAGGATGCCAGGAAGAGACATCTTTTGATGGATGTCCATTTCTCTATGTTGGTGACATAGATATACCACTTGACGAGGTTACTTCAAGTACAAATTTCACTGAAATTGAAGAAGATTAAGTCCTTGCAATCAAGGAAAATATCCCAGTATTGATCTTACTATCACCACAAGAGCTTCATAAGGTTGATTCACTAACTAATGATGAGGATGCTTTCTCTCAACCTTCTCCTTTTGAGTGGCCACTCAAAATGAGTGAAAGTAAGATCAAGGAGGCCTTACACATTCTCCATGAAACATATGTTTAAGTGTTACAATATTGTTGGAGATCTGCTTCATTGGAAGATTCATCTTTCCTTGACTCCATGGAGAATATCCAGAAAGAAATGACTACAATCCAAGGTAATTTTTCACATATGCTTTCTGAAAGAGATTATTTGTATGAGCTTGTTTATATGTTGTAGGGAGAATCCTTGAAGGATGATGAGGATATTTGAAAGCTCAATGAGGAGCTTTTGGATACCCAATATTCTTTGAGAAGCACTCAAGGTGCCCTCCAAGAATCCAAAATGGAGATAGAGAAACTTCACCAAAAGCTGCAAAGATCACTCATTCTAGTTAGCTAGTCTCTTATGGTTGGATGTACTCATAATTCTACGGGGGAACCTCATGAGATGCTGGTTCACGAGGTACATAATGATTAGCATGTGTTTGAGGAGTTTTTGGATGCAGGTGATAAGTTACAAGCACATATTTTCTCCTAGAGATAAACTGAGCTTCTTCCTGGAGTGAGTCATTCCTCCATTGAGGAGTCAAAACTGCTCCTGTTTGACGGAACTGCCTTTGATGGAGTTGATGCATCTATTAGCTTGATGGATGAGGTTTGCAGTGATGATATTTTGGTCCATGATCCTACATCAGTCCCATTTACTTATTCCATGTCACTCACAGGGGCTTCACTCAATAAACCGCTATCATAGCACGTTCGTTCATGGAATATGAAACCATACCCCTAATTTCACTAAATATTGGAAAATACCTTCCAAAATCATTTTTTTTAACCCCCTCCCAATATGCCTTCCCAATTTAAAAAAAAACCTATTTTCACTTGATATTGTACGTATCAATTTTTTCATTAACATTTTTTATACCCCTTTATATTTCTACCTAGTATATTGATATGATACCCCTCTTATGACCCCACATGCATTCTACAATGCACCTTGCTTCTTTCGATGTATATTGTGGATGCACATTACTTCACCCACAATGCAATTACTCAACCACATATCATTATGATTTGCAACATCTAATGGTCTAATGAATATATAGGAGATCACTTCTTGTATGTCACTAGAGCCAATGCACATAGTACAACATTTAAATTGCATGTTGCAGTTCCCCAATCTCTGACTAAGCCTGTTGTGGGCTAGGTATCCAATCCCCTAGGCCCTGTAACAATCTCTAGGAGGATGACTAAACCTCCCAAGGCCTATAATAGGCACGAGTGGTTGGGTATTCAAGCCCCAAGGCCTATCGAGGGCCTATAACAGGCCCTGGAGGCTTAGAGCCTCACAAGGCTATTAGTAACAACTCGATGAGTGCTATTGGTAACAATTGGCTGTCAATGGCCACTCTCTCTCGACTATGATCAATTGGAAAACCACTTCACCACAAAACCCCTAGCCTCAAGCATGCCTCAAGACGCGGCTTCCCTGCGTACTGGTAAGCACGAGCCTTGCCTCAACCCGATTTATCATCTGGTCATGATCCTGCCATCTCCATTTCGCAGATATTTGTCATCCCTCCCATATAAAAAAGACCCCAAAGTATTTTTGTATTGTTACATTAAATAAAAAAACCCTTTTCCCCTTAATATATAAGCAATATAATTTTTAGGTTTTCATGAATATTTAATACTGCAATATGAATGAACATGAGATTATATTGCCTTCTAGTGAAGCCCCCATGATGTCACTTCAGGGGGGAGTTTGGGTCAAAAATTTGTTTTTGATGGTGCCTAAAGAGGATCAAAAGGCTCCACATTCACTCTAGTGGATTCAATGATAGCCACATCCCCTTCCCATCAGTTGCAGAGGTATCTCATGCCTATCTTTGATGCCTCAATGTACATAGGTGCATGGGATTTGTACCTATATTCATTGAATGAATCATATGATGGATATTTGTACCCTTGGACCAGTGGCAGAGAGTTGAGCCATTGGGAGAAATCACATAGGGAAGCATCTTGCTTTTTATTTGGATCATTCGGTTGGAGAGTGTAGCTAGGGTTTTACCCCTAGCTTGTGCAAATGAGCACCTACTAAGGAGAATGGACTCCTTAGTAGCAGTTCAGTAAATGTAAATTATTAGACTAAAACAGAAATGTAAACTAATCTAAAACACATGCATGAAACATAAAGAACAAAAGATAAATAATGGTTTTGGTATTGATATTACCTCCAATGTGGAGGTTGATGAAGCTCTTGCAATGTCCAAGAGGGTTTCTCCAAGCTCCAATGTGCTCCTTCTCTTTCTCCAATGGTGGAAATGGGCCAAGAGGGGCTCTCAATGTGAAAGTGGCTCAATGGTGAGCTATGGTTTCAAGAGAGATTTTGGCAGAGTAAGGGTATACTTGATTGTGGATGTGGAATAAGGGATCTCCATCACCTATTTATAGTTTTTTGGTGGTGGAGTGATGATCCATGGTTTTGGCAACCATATGGTTTAAGGCAGCTGTATAGGTTTTTTTCCTCCTTTTCCTCATTATTTTATATTTTTTATTCCCTTTTTAGAGGGATTTTGCTATTTTTGGAGGAAAAAGGGTTTTTTTTTAGCCTTTTTGAGGCTATTTTGATGGTTTTGTGGCCTTTTGGAGGCATTTTAGGCCTTTTGGAGGCTTTTTAGTGGGATTTTTAGGGTTTTTAAGGAAAACATGGTAGGAAAATGGACAAATGAGCCATGTAATGAGGTAGATGAGGTAGTGAACACTTTTTGGGTGTTAACAGATTGCCCCCTGATGTGCGAGGGCAGGAGCTCATCGTATGGCCGATGGACATCATAAGTCATATATGGTTTTCCTGGGGTATGGAGAAGAGAAGAAACAAACTGAAGCCCGGAACAATGATCCCGAACAAACTGCAAGAACTAAAAGTACATAACCTCAATAATGGGTGAGGAATCATCTGATCATATGGACGAGGTGGGAATTCCCATGCTCGTATCAGGATATAACATAATAATAACAATGGGGTCCAAAAAATGGGGACCTGAAATATACATGACCTCAAATATTGAATGAGGCAGAATCTCAATATATGGACGAGGCGGGCATACCCATGCTCGTATCAAGATACATAAACATAACTGTGAGGCCCAAAAAGAGGGACCTGAAAGATACATAAAGAACCACTGTGTACATCATAAGTGTCCAGAGGGGACACAAAATCTGGGACATACTGCTGGGCTGACCATGTCTGAGCTGAACGACGGATACACTGCAACAATCAACAGTGCTACTGAGTGTGGTACCAAAAGAACTGATGAGCTGCTGGATCAGAGTGACAAGGGGTACACTCGCAATGGTACACTGAACTGGAACTGATCTGGGTACTCAAGGAAGCATATCACGGGATGGCTTCCGAATACAATCGCCAATGCAGCCCGGACATCCACGGGAACATACAAGTGGGTGTGCCGAAGTGACTCACCAATGTGCTAGAGTCGGGGGAAATCTGGGGTCTTCGACAAATAATGGTAGGTATGTAAATCCTACGTGATTCTCAACGATGCGATCAAGGTGCTAAAGTCGAGCATGTTAGAAACAACCATTCGGAGAGGCAATGATGACTCCTCTCAAAATGGTTCGTAGGCACTCACCATAGATGGTGATGGGTCCAAGGCGCAGGGACCTCTGGGCCTATCCTCTGGAATAGAGGGGTTGTTGTCGACAGAGGGAGACCTGCAAATATCAAGGCAATGATGTTTCCTTGACAGGAGCGCGAGGTGGAGAACCGAAATGTGATAGTACTGATGGCAGGACTGACCAAACTGGGAGGGAATAACTGGGCAAGTAGAGTGGGTGGACTCAAACTTCTTTTGTTCAGAGTATGATAATGGGAGTGATCGGGCGGCATATGAAACTGACTAAGGGGAAAGGGATCATAGTTGTATTGGATCTGGGATGGTGACTGGGATAAGGGAGAATCAAGCTGGGGTAAAATGGTAGGAGACTGCAGAATACTCTGAACAAAGGCGACTTGATTGGGGGTGATGCCGAGATGATCGATCATAGTGCCTGGAGGCACGGGATGACTTCTTCATGGGTTAATGAAATAGAAGAAGTGTGTGTAAAATGGTACTGTCGTGTGGATTTTACGAGCCCAGGACAGTTCATGCTCGTGGTTGCTTTCAATTTTAAGGAGTCTGAAAGCGATAAGAAGACTCTGAAGTAATGGAATGGTACTGTCGTGTGGATTTTACGAGCCCAGGACAGTTCGTGCTTGTGGTTTCTTTCAATTTTAGAGAGTCTGAAAGCAAATAAGAAGACTCCAAGGGGTTGCTTTTTCGTATATTTAGTCTCCAAGGCCCAAAGAAGCATAAAAGGATACAATGAAGAACTCTTCTAGCCGGTGTGACTAGAGTATTCCTTTTTTGTAATTAGTCTACCATGTCCGAAAAAGGGGTAAACTTATACCAGATAGACGCCCTTTCAGGTACTTTAACGAGCATGAAAGGAAGCAAGATTGCTCGACGATCTTTTCATTGTTTTAGGAGTCAGAAAAGAGCTTAACAGAAACTCCCTAAGTGCCTTTTTCATAAAGGACTTGTCCGGCCCGAAAAAGGGATAAACTTATACTGAACAAAAGGAATGGCCAGGCAAGGAGGAAGTGTTCAATTAAGGAACATGTATGATGACCAAGAACAAGGGTGGGGGGGAACACTGGTGGGCCTCCTTGCGGGGTGAATGAAATGTTGGCAAAATAATGAAACATTTGCAGTATGACAGGAGTGAATGGCTCATGTAAAAGTGTGGAACAATCCGATGGTGGCTGATGTGGTGCGCAAACTGAGGCAGCAAGGTGTTGGGACACAATGTTGAAACTGTATCAGGTGAGAGCGAGAAATGATCTCAAGCATCATCACGATCTCGGAAAAATGAATCCGGTGATATAAAGAGTGTCAAAAACGGATAACGGCCGATGTGGCACGCAAACCGAGGTGACTGGGGGTGTTTTGGAAAAAGACCCAAAAAATCTAGGGGTGAGAGCGAGAAATGATCTCAAGCATCATCACCGGCTCGGAAAAATGAATCCGATGGTATAAAATATGCGTAAAACGGAGAACGACTGATGTGGCATGCAAACCGAGGTGACAAGGTGTCGGGACACAATGTTGATATTGGTCTTGGTGAGAGCGAGAAATTATCTCAAGCATCATCACGGGCTCGGAAGAATGAATCCGATGGTGCAATTGGTGCGAAAAATGGAGGTCATAATACTAGGTGTATCATGATGGCCTGCGGGGGCAGAATACTTGGTGTATCACATCAAATCAAAGCTACAAGTGATATGTGACCTCAAAAATGGTTGAGATCACAAATGTGAAAAAGTAAGCAGGGTTAATGACCTACCCCATGCTATGTGCATGGGGTTTGTGATTGTGGATCACATATGTGTTGGTTTGAACGATGGGTTCATTGAGATGCTGAGATAGATGTGATGGGGCAGGGTGAAAATGATTGAGCATGCCCCCTATCCCAGGGTTGAGGGAATCTATTATACCCCTTGACTCAGAGGTGTCATGGTGGTGCTCTATGATGGCGGGGTCAAGGCCAGGCACTTCAGTATAGGACCAGGCAAAGACATCACGAAATTCTCTGAAAAGGGTTTGGTAGTCTTCAATCTCTTGCTTACTGCAGAAGGCTCCTAAAGTGATGAGTTCAGGGGCACATCCTAGGGCCGCGATATCAATTTGGATGACAGGTGAGATGTTGGCCATGTTACCCTCCTCGAAGGCGTCAGGAGCAGGAATAGGATCCTTGAACTAGTCGACCTTAGTGGGAAGGAAGTCTTTGGATTCAACCGTGAATTGGGTAGCTGTGCTAGAGGAGGATTCTTCTGGAATGAAGTAGGAACGATGATGCATATCATCCCAGGGATAATCCGGGGCAGTGAGGGCCTCGAGAATCTCCTCATCAATACGGAAAGTGTGTGTCGTCAAATCGGTTGACGAGGGGGGTAGTGGTTGAAGAGATCATATAAATGGTATTAACCTCTCCTGAAGGGGGTGAGATCGGGGGGTGAATCTCCTCAATAGTGGTTGGTGCCGTCTCAAGATCCAGATTGCTCATCTCATAGAGAGCCGCTCTGTAATCTGGGAGATTGGGACAATGATGTGAGTAGTGCTTGGGGTGGTTGGTACGCAGGGATTTATCTTTAGGCTTGGGGGTGGGGTTTAGTTCAACAACCGGGATGCTGGGGTCGTCGTCGAGCATCTGCATGTGCTTCTGTAATGCTGTTAACTGTGGACACTGATGAGTCGCATGGCCTAACTCATCGCACAACGAGCATTTGGGAGGAGCACGAAATACTGGGGGGTTTTTGACTGTTTTGTGAGGTGGTACAGCAGTGTAAGGTTGGGGACCTCTGCCCCCAGTGGGTTTGGGAGTAGGAGGAGGGTTTGTGGAGGACGAAGGGGTAGAAACACCGGGGGGTGGCTGAGTGGTAGTAGCCATGGGTTGCACCAGTTGGAGGACGACGCTTGGTGTCGGCGGGGGAACGGGAGGCGAAAGATACCAGACGGGTAATCCCAAGGTTAGCCCAGGGAGGCTAAGGGTAGCCATAACCGGGGCGCTTACTACTCCCGATGGAGGGACTAGGAAGGGGATTGTATGGATAGGTGTAACACCAATGTGGCTAGGTACCAGTGGTGGTTTAGGCAACAAGGGTGGCTGATTGGTAGTTGTTGGGTTATCGTGGGAGAGGGTACATAAGTCAGACACTTCGGGCGTAGATGATGGCGGAGGAATGGATTGGAAGGTGGATGTCATCGGCGGGTCTGAGTAAACTCCAGGTCCCAAAGAGGAAACAAATGAGGTAGCAGCACTACTGACCGGTTGTTCCACCATGGGGAGAACATATTCGGGTGCAGCGGGAGCATTTGGATCATAGTAAGTAAGTTGGTCGATCTTAACCACGCGTCCATCATGGGGGAACATCATGGTACGAAAGACAGAGGAAGCGACTGCCCGCATAGCATACATGTAGCTGCGACCGAGTAAGAGGTTGTAATCAAGCTGGGCGTTGATGACCTCGATATCGATGAGGACGGTTTTACCACCTAACTGGACAGGGACATTGGCTAGGAGACCTTGGGGCTGAACCGAACCACCGTCGTAGGCACGTAACGCAGTGGTGGACTGCTGGAGGGTAGGGGATCCCAACTTCTGCCATACGAATGTAGACATAACGCATGTGGAGGCACCCTCATCGATGATGCATCGATGGATGACAAGATTCCGAACGAAAACAGAAACTTGGAATGCTAAGGTGGAAGGTAGGCGTGGTTCGGACTGGTCCAAATCAAATGCCATCAAATTCGAATCATTTGGGTCAATAGCCCCAATGGCTGAGAGTAAAGTCTTGCGCTGGGAAGGGCATTTCTTCAAGACTTCTAACGCAGACATGGCTGCGGGAGATTGGGCTAGGTCGTCTACAATGTTGTAGTTTGACGCAGTGCGCGCATTGGGGTTGTTGTTGATACGATGAAGTGGGAAACGAGCTGCTTTGGAAGCGCCATCTACCGGAGGGGGAGGGATACATAACGCTTGATCAGTGGGATGAGCGTTAGTGGGTTTATCAGTGGGAGGGGCTTTGGAGGTGGAGCCATATTGGTTCCGGCGAGTCTGAAGGTTGACATCAGCGGAAGACATCATCAACAAGTGATGGGTACCTGAGTCAAACATGGGTTGATCAGGAGTGGCATATGTGATCTGTTGTTGTTGGGGTTGCGCGTTGGCTTGAGGGGGGGCCAACAGCTGAGTATTCACCATGCCTTGGGTTGGTAAGGGGTTTTGCAGCACCAAAGGTGGCTACTGAGGTTGTGGGGGGTTAGGCGGCGCTTGAGGAGCTGCATGTCCTTGGCGATGGGCATCATCAAACCAAAGTTGCCGAGCTCGCTCCAAATGTGGGCAAGTATGTGTGTAGTGACCATAGACCCCGTAGATAGAACAAGGATGGTTCGTTCTCAAATTAGGGTTTTTAGCCGGCTTGGGCGGGCAATCAGGGTTTTGGTTAGTGGGGGCCGCGTTGTTGTTGTCTGGGGGATTAGCCGGTTGACCACCTTGGTCTGTAGGTTGGTTGTTCCCACGATTACGGCCCTTGCCGCGATTTTGTTGGCCCTGGTTGCGTTGGTTGTTCTGGTTTTGCTGCGGGTTGTTTTGGGCGTAAACTTGCCCTTGAGCAGCAGGTGGGTTTTGAGGTTGTGCAGGTGCGGGAGCAGGCTGCGGTGGGTGATAGGTAGGTGGAGGCTGCGCAGGTGCAGAACCTTGAGGAGGCTGCTGATATGTCTGCGGAGCAGGTTGTGGGTTTGCCGCAGGGGCTGCTTGTGGCGGATAATAAACTGGTTGGGCTGGAGAAGGCGCAGGAGCTGGTGCAGCCTGCTGGTGGTAATAAGTGGGTTGGGCCTGAGAAGGCGCAGGAGCTGGTGCAGCTTGCTGGTGGTAATAGGGCTGAGGTGCGACTGGGGGGTTGTAAGCAGGGGGCACATGACCGAAGCACTAAGGTGGACAACTGGGTCCATGGGAGTGATGGTGATGTGTCATAGGAGCATATGAGTTGGTGGCCCCAGACTGTGAGGCGGCCCGCGAAAGGTCAGGGCCCGGGGTAGGACGTGCTATGGAAAAGGGTTGGGGATGCGAAGAAATACGGCCAATGATGCCATCGGCAGCGTGGGATGCCCCCGGCGCATCGTGCTGGGAGGACTCACCGCGAGGGGCATCAGGTATAATGGTATAAAGGTAACCCCACTGGGTGTAAATGAGGTCTAACTGCTGTGCATTAAGGATGGCCTCTTCTTCAGACTGGGGTGTTTCGGAAGCGACATCCTTAGCAATAACAGGAAGAAGGGACTTGAGGAACCAATCTAGGAAGATACGGTCGTCTAATTTGATCTTGCATAAGCTACGGCGTCTACGCCACTCATGAATGTGGTCCGTGATGTGGGTAGCTGTGTTTTGTCTGTAAGATAAGAGGATCTCAATCCCTGCATCATAGCGGACAGGTAACTGGAAGAACTGCAGGAAGGTCGAGGCAAGGGAAGTAAAAGTGGCATGGGTCCCATGTGGTTGCTCGATATACCACTTGGCTGCAGAGCCAGTGAAGGTGCACTGTAATAGACAGAGGCGAATAGAATCATCTACTATGGAGTTGGAGGAACACCATAGATGGAAGGACATGATATGGTTTTGTGGGTCCTCACCCGCCTTGCCCTTGAATTTAGGAATGTCAGAGGGGAGCTTGGTAGGCATGTGAGGCCATGCAGGGTCGTGTCGGATAGGGTCATTGGTCAGTCTGGCTAGGTCAGGTAGGTTGAGGCTAGCCATGAATGACAGATTGGAAGAAGGATGTGACACATGAGTGGGTTGGACCAAGTTGGGGCCCATGCCCCCAAGTAGAGGGGCGGGGTTGTGAATGTTGCCCCCAAGTGGGGGAACTAAGGTAGTATAGGATGGGCCTGCACCACCATGGGTAGTGTGAGTCACTGGTGGAGTGGTGGTATGTATGCCAGCTACGGGAATAGGAATGGTGACCGGGATGGTGGATGTGGCCCCCATCAAGGGCATTCCCAGAGCAGGTGTGGTAACTGGTGTAGTGGTGGATGTGCCACCAATGGTCCCTACAACGAAAGGAGTGGATGTCGCGCCAGCCATGGGGCTAGTAGGGGCAGTGTAAATAGGGTTCTCAGACTCTTCTTCAGAATCGGAGGTAAAGTAAGGGGTGTCAATATCTGGTGACGGAGTCCTATGCCGTTGACGAGTGGAGTCAAGTGACAAGGCTCTAGATCTGTGATAAGTGGTATCAAGTGATGATGATCAGTGGCGATGACGGGTGGTGTCAAGTGAACCGTGCTGTGGGGGCTCGCCCCTGAGGCACCGAGAATGTCTCGGGGACTCAATGGTGACAGATGGTGTCGAATCTCTGTGGGTTGAGGTGAGTAAAAAATAGCTCAAAAACCCTAATGCACCCGAGTGTGCAGAAGGAGAGCTCAAAAATCAAGGCACTCAGGCCAACAACCAACTCAAAACACCCACTGTAACAGCTGTGCTACAATAGGTGGAGTATTAACAAAGAGGTCAGAATACCAACAAGTAGCGGGTTGCCTAAAAATAAAAAATGGTGAACTCACTAGACCAAAGGGAGGTAAGGGAGCATGCAAACACCTAACTAAAAGTATTCTGACTCAACTAGACATATCCTCTGCAAGGTGATGAAATCCAAGTCAGACAATATGAATAGGAAAGCCAAGTGGCTAAGATGTCCCCCTACCGGGAGGGACACCGGGTAGTCAATCCTAGAAGAATGGCAACTAAGATACCCTGTTCATGACACGTCCAGAAAGGTGAATCTGCCGTTTGGTCCTTTAACCGCAATACCCCTATACAGGGATATCGCGAGAACTGCGAAAGGTATCCCTTCGGTTACTGAATGGAGTGCGGTATTCCACTCAGGCCTCCGGAACCAGTCTCCCGACTTCAACCCTCCTAAGGGAGAGGCCCTCTGATAAACTGGTCATGACCATGCCAAAAAGTACTAGGGGATTTTGGTTCCCTATTTGGACAACAGCTATGTCTCAAGTGTAAGTAACCGAGGGGTGTTATTGGAAGCCTATCCCCCCGATCCTACCTAACTACAAAGATTCTTTTGTGTTCCCCAAGTGGGGTTAGAATATTGGTTGAGTTAGATAGTTTTTAAGGCTCACTTGAATTATGTGACAGAGTGTGTGCTCATGAGATGATGATGAACCCAAGTAGAAAGTGCCACTAGGGAGGGCAACTTTCTATCTAGCAATAACAATATAGAAATGAACTTTTAAAATGCACAATTTTCTTTTTCCAATGTAAAGTGCTGAAAATGTAAAAACGTTTCTGTAAATGAAACAGAAAAAATGCAGAAAAATGCTGTAAGGAAGGGTGGCTGCAGTAGAACAGAGGGCTATGCTGGTGCAGAAAATAGTGCAGCAAAGTTCTGGGTTCAAAACAGGGAAAAATTTGCAAAAATCAGACCGCGGGTTTTGGGCAAATCTGGGCGGTCGGACCGCGGAAAACAGATGAACAGTCACAGGCGGGTTGCAGGTTCTGGGCTGAAAAACGCAGTCGGGACGCAGAAAAAACGCCGAAAGGCGCCGGCAGGTTGCGGGAAACTGGCCGAAAGCCGAAGGCGGGACGCAGGAAAAACGACGAAAGGCACCGGCGGGTTGCGAGAAACTAGCCGAAAGCCGCAGGCGGGATGTAGGAAAGACGCCGAAAGGTGCCGGCAGGTTGCGGGAAACTGGCCGAAAGCCACAGGAGGGACGCCGAAAACAGGGAAATAGCCGCAGTTAGACTGGATCAAACAGGCTAATAGCTGCGGCCGAATCGCAGGTAACAGACTAAAAGCGGCCGGCAGGACACCGGAAACAGTTTGAGAGCCGCGGTTGGGTCGCAGGTAAGTGCCTGAAAGACGCGGTCGGGACGCGACTGTTGGGGGAAAAAGCGTGGTATACGGCAGCCGAAAGGGACAGCCGAACAGAAAAAAGATTTAAAAATTGTAACCAGAAATTCAAAACTAGTGGAGTCGCCAAAACTATAGCTAGGGTTTTACCCCTAGCTTGTGCAAATGAGCCCCTACTAAGGAGAATGGACTCCTTAGTAGTAGTTCAGTAAATGTAAATTATTAGACTAAAACAGAAATGTAAACTAATCTAAAACACATGCATGAAACATAAAGAACAAAAGATAAATAATGGTTTTGGTATTGATATTACCTCCAATGTGGAGGTTGATGAAGCTCTTGCAATGTCCAGGAGGGTTGCTCCAAGCTCCAATGTGCTCCTTCTCTTTCTCCAATGGTGGAAATGGGCCAAGAGGGGCTCTCAAGGTGAAAGTGGCTCAATGGTGAGCTAGGGTTTCAAGAGAGATTTTGGCAGAGTAAGGGTATACTTGATTGTGGATGTGGAATAAGGGATCTCCATCACCTATTTATAGTTTTTTGGTGGTGGAGTGCTGACCCATGGTTTTGGGAACCATATGGTTTAAGGCAGCTGTATAGGGTTGTTTTTTCCTCCTTTTCCTCATTATTTTATATTTTTTATTCCTTTTTAGAGGGATTTTGCTATTTTTGGAGGAAAAAGGGGTTTTTTAGCCTTTTTGAGGCTATTTTGATGGTTTTGTGGCCTTTTGGAGGCATTTTAGGCCTTTTGGAGGCTTTTAGTGGGATTTTTAGGGTTTTTAAGGAAAACATGGTAGGAAAATGGACAAATGAGCCATGTAATGAGGTAGATGAAGTAGTGAACACTTTTTGCATGTTAACAGAGAGTCTCTTCTTTTCCTTTCTGGGAAAAAAGACACAAGAATGAAATTTCTGCTTGCATCTATGGAGACTTATTGGATACATTTTACACCATTTGTGAGCAATATGGGAATCCATGTACTTTTGATGATTCCTTCTTTCTTTGTGATTAGACATGGGACTTTAACCCTTGTCATTGGAACAACAATGTGTTGATATTTGGTACTTGTGTGAATTTGGCATATGAAGTACAATCTGATTTGCATGTGCTTGGAGAGTTTGAGGTCAAGCATAATGAAGACCAAGCACCTGTTCATTGCCAAATATGATTATTGTTAAATTTTCAGAATTTACTTCAATCTGATCTAGGATCTTAACTGAGAGAACAACATGTACAACAAATCTACAACATATCAATCATGGACACAATAATGCAAGCACACAAGAGACATAGAGTTTACTTGGGGAAAACCATAACGGTGAAAAACTCCAATAACTTCCTCATAGATAGATAGAGCAATGATACAACCAAAATACAAGAGATCGTATTCTCCTAGAAGTAGAGCCTCCTCCTCCACAAGTGCGCCACTCTGCCAAGTGTGAGTGAGAGAATAGAATGTGAAAAATGAGAGAGACACACTCTCTATTTATACACTAACTTGACTTGACCTTTACTCAACTAGGTCGGCCTCAACTTAACCACTTAACATAATGCTGATTGGGCCGAACCCCTCTAGGGTGGTCGAATAACCCTTTGACCCACATGGCCGACCACCAATAGGGTGGTCTAATAACCCTTTGACCCACATGACTTATATAGGGTTGACCCCAACAAGGTGGTCTAATAACCCATCAAGTAAAAGTTACGACACTTACAATATAAATGACGACACTTTCATATAGAGGAATAATAACATCTCTATAGGAATACAATATACATATATGTGAAATACATTGTGAAGTTACATATACATCAACACTCCCTCTTAACTAGGAAGGTATTTCTCGACACAGGTCTTCTAGCACAAGTCATCTTCTCTGGATCATCGTCACTGGATAATCGTCATCGAGTCATCATCATCGTCACTGCTGTTGCTATCTCAATCAATCTCTGAATCTACTCATCATATGAAGTTCTACAGAGCTAGTCCTTTTTCATACTAGATGTAGGCCCACCACCTGCAGGTCTTCATCATCACTGGCCAAACTGTGGAATCGTCAGGACTTATTACGTGCGTCACAAAACCTGGTTGCAGCATCCCAGGCTATTACGAGCACACAGCTCTACCTGTCGGATCTCCCAAGAGCACATTACATGTGACCCATCACAAAACCTGGCTAAAGCATCCCAGGCTATTACGATCACACAGCTCTACCTGTCGGATCTCACAGGAGAAAATTACATGTGATCTCACCACAAAACCTGGCTGATGCATCCCAGGATGTTACGAGCACACAGCTCTACCTATCGGATCTCCCAGGAGCACATTACATGTGGTCCACCACAAAACCTGGATGAAGCATCTGAGGCCTTTTTCATCCTGTCCAGATCTCCCAGGAGCAAATTACATGTGGTCATGGAAAAACCTGGATGAAGCATCTGAGGCCTTTTTCATCCTGTCCAGATCTCCTAGGAGCAAATTACATGCCATATGACAAAGCCTCGCAAGAGCATCTTAGGATGTTACGGGTACATAACTCCGACCTGAAGATCTCCCAGGGAACAGATTACATGTCCTCCCAGAGCAATGTCTCGAAAGAGCATCCTAGGCTGTTACGAGTACACAACTCTGACCTATAGGATCTCCCAGACCTGCTCATCTGCACACCCTGATCCACGACCACAGAGTATCAACCTGATACTCACCATACATCATCCTGATCATCATCACTACAACATCCTGTTGCATGTCATCTGGAGAAGCTCGTCATCCACGATCATCCTGATCATACAATGCGTCCACCTGATGCATACAAAGCATCTACCTGATACATATCATCATACATGATCTATTTGATCGTACAATGTATCCACCTGATACATACACAGATACATGATCCACACAATGTATCCACTTGATACATATCAACATACATGATCTTAGTATCCACCTGATACATATACAGATACATGGTCCAAGCATCCAACATGATGCATATACAAAATACATACAAATGATCGAACTGATCATATCCAGCATCCAACATGATGCATACATACATAAATGATTCAACTGATCATATCCAACATCCAACATGATGCATATATACATAAATGATACAACTAATCATAACAAGCATCCAACATGATGCCTATACATATACAGAGTAGTAACTGGAGCATCATCCTGATGCTCATCATCCATGATCCTCCTGATCATCATAGCATCGTCCTCTCAAGATCATCTCATCGTACACGAAGCACAACCCATATGCACATCATCCAACACTTACACCACTGACATGGGAGAACACATCTACCACCATTTGGGGAAGGCTCTAGCCCTTAATTTTTCACCATGGGAGATAACATCTACCACCATGTGAAAAATGGCTCAACAATTACATCATGACCAAGGGAGAACACATCAACCATGTCAGAAAAGCTCATGCGCATCTGCATCTTCTGAACTCATCACTTCCCTTTGGAAGGAACCTCGATCTGAAGTGCACCAAGCCTCTCTCTGAAGTACTCAAACTACACTCTAGCCAATGGCTTGGTCAATACATTTGCAACTTGCTCATCTGTCACAACATACTCTGCTTCAGCTGTACTAAGTGCTACGCAGGACTGCTTCCTGCTAAACGAAGAGATCACACCTGATCCCTATTTGCAGCACTGCCTACCCAATATGAATCAACATAACCCTGTAGGTTAAAATTTTGATTCGCATCATAGTTGAGCCCATAATCAACTGTACCCTTCAGGTACGTCAGAATATGCTTTACAACAACCAGGTGAACACTCCCTGGATCCATCAGGAAATGGCTCAATGTGTTCACCGCAAAGCAAATATCTGGTCTTGTGTTCGTCAGGTACATCAAGTACCCAATCATCTGATGAAACACAGTGACATGAACCAGATGAAATGAAGCATCACACAGAAGATTTAGGTTCGATTCCATAGGTGTGGCCATAGCCTTGTAGTCCATCATCCTAAACCTCTTCAGGATCTCTACTGCATACTTCCCTTGTCCAAGGAATATTCCATCTGCACTCTACCACACCTCCATACCTAGAAAGTAGTGCATCATACCCAAGTTATTCATCTCTAACTCGGTAGCAAGCTTCCGCTGCGTGTCAGCAATCAATCTATCTTCACCTGTAATAAACAGGTCATCCATATACAAAAGTAGTATCACTGGATTGCCTTCCTCAACCTTGTAGTAAAGGTTGGAATCCGCTTTACTCTTGGTAAAGCCAAAACTGGATAGAAAGCTGTCTATCCTACCATACCAAGTTCTGCACGTATATGACTCCCTGTAATGTGTCTCAGAACCAAGTGGCTGCTCCACATAAACTTCTTCTTCAACTACACCATTCAAGAAAGCTATCTTGAAATCCATCTGGTGTATCTTCCATTTCATCATTGCAGCCATAGCAAGTATGGATCTAATGGAAGTGTATCTGGCTATAGGAGCCAAAGTCTCTATGCTACCACCTGCAGCATGCCTGATCTTGTTGATCCTCTTGGAAGTCACTACAGACTCCCCTTTAGGTCTTGGGACTGCATCCCAAACATCTTCATGATCGATTGGTACTCCTTTATCATGGCAATCTTCCCAGATCCTGGGAACTTCAATATCTTCAATATTTTCAAGAGATAACTTTGTTGCTGAACAAATGTTGTAGTCCTTCTTTTGTAGGTGATGGTATACGATCTTTCCTACACAACAAGTTAAATTGCATGATTAGAAAACAACTCATATTTTTCAGAACAAATTCTTACACATTAAGAAATATGTCATACAGTCATGCAATTATCTTAGCCAATGCTTCAATACAACATTTATCCATATCCCATAACTTTCTAGATGCCTTCAATCTCTACCAGAACATTGTTAAGAGTGTGCACAACTCCCAACATGTCAGCAAAGAGGTTTCATTCTAGATAAGTAGAAATGGAATGTTGTACAATGCCAAAGGCCACTTACCCATGTATATTAGTAGTATATTGTTCATCAATGCAACTATTCTAATATGCATAATACACAACCTAATTCTAGGAACATCAGTATATACATTATTGAACAGTATTATTTAAACAATAAAATATGCAAGTAATCACAATTCAAATACTTATCTTTGTTTGTTTGCTGGGTGGACTCCCTCTGAATCTTTGCAACTCCATTCTAATGTGGATTGTGAGAAGTGGTCAACTCCCTCTGAATATCTGCATCCTTGTAGAAACTACTGGAGTGTGCTCCCTCTTGATCTTTGCTTCCTGGATTACCTGTCCTTGAACTTATATACATTCTCGATCCCTATGCATGCTTGCTAGTATCATCATTGTGTTATCCTCTAGGTCTCATACATAATCAAACATTCATTAGTATAATCTTAATATTATCAAAACACAATAATCTCAAGCATGTATAGTCAGGATCAAAACATAGATAATAAACATTAGTATTCAAGGTTTCAAGGAAGTCTTCTTTTAGTCATACATATTCTTATTTGATCATAGGACTCTTTTGGTTAGTTAAATCATCAATCAAGATAAGAGATATAATATGCATAAAACCCATGATTACTCAAACCTATACCTTCATGATTCTTTTGGTTAGTCATATCATCAATTATGGTAAGAAACATAATATGCATACAACCATGACTATTCAAACCTATGACTTCATGAATAATCATTATCAACAGCACAAAAGTATAAGATCCTAACACAAGGTAGGATTCTAGCTTGATATAGGAAAAACATACCTGGATTAGCATGCGATCTAGATATGTCTAACATGCCCACATAATGTCTTCTGGTTCTCTTTAGTGACCTGTGCTAGTAACCTGCATGTCTCATAAGTTAACCATTGTAGAACCAAGTTATACATACCTCGAAAGTAGATATTCTATGTGATCCATGACAATGGATGAATCTTTGTCTTCATGTCACCATGATCATATGTTCTTGAAGTAGAACATGATTTGTCTTTCTTGGTGTACCTTTTATGTTAGCAGACAACATAAACCTCATACAACACCATAATGAATTAGTACAATCATAAGTGTCAACACCCTAACCAATGAATATCTTCTATCATGCATTCATAATTTTGTTAAGGTGATACGACAAATCACCAATCAAGATTGTACTAACCGTAATAATCATGAAGACAAACATACCATAAAATTAATCATGAACAAATCTCGAAACATACCTCGATGAGTCATACCTGTTGAGATTGCTTGTAATCTTCTTATGTAAGGACTTAGCATCATCTCCCTCTGAAACAGGAACTTCTTCACTTATGCAGGTGACCAATCCATCCTCTTCTAGGATTAAACCAATCCACTTGATTTGCAGGAACTGGATCTGGAGCTATATTAGGGTTTGTCAGAGAAACCCCAAAAATTCAAACTTTGAATTTCAAACTTCTGAAATGATAGAAATATGCGCCTTGATGAGCTGATCAAGCTGGTATATTCAGAATTTGAAAACTGCAAAGTTTCACTCCTCAATTTTGCCTTTGAAACTTCCGGATTCACTGGACGTGACCCAGAACTAGGGTTTGATGAATCCCACTCTTCTGCCCAATCAAAAAGTTTGATCCAAAGCTCTAATATTCTATTTTTATGAGGAGATTCCAGCTGTGGTCACAGATTTCAAAAATTCCCATTTTTGCAGAAGCCCTAATTTTCCACTTTTCTGATCAAAGTCTCGAACTAGGGTCTGATCAAGCCTGGCGTTCTGACCAACCAAAAATTTTGATCTTGGTCTCTAAATTTCGATTTTGATGAGTATCATTCAGCCGTGGTCTCCGATTAAAAAAATTTCAAAATTCTCCGAAGCCCTAAATTCCGGAAGCCATGAATGAAGGTGTTAAACAATAATTCTATTTGGATAGAAATATGTACCTGATTATTTCTGGTGTAACTCTAAACTTTTCGATCCATAGGGTCTGAAATATTTTCTTGCAATATCTCGACCTGTTATCTTTCCATCCCGATAGGTCTGACCTCAATTGGATTCTCTGAGAGAGAGTTATGCCAAGTGTCGCAACATGACCTGTTTATGGGATAATACAGGTGAGTTAACTTGTATGGTGTGCCACGTGTCACTAGTTCAACTTCGGCCTCTAAAAACATTTTTTGAGATAGTACATTCTATGTACTACCTGTCACATTTTACGAAATTTCATTTGGAGCTTCCTAGCCCAAGTTATGACCTTTTTCCCAACGTCACCTGATTTTGACTCAGATCTGGAAGAGGCAAAAAACCTATCTTGTACAGATCAGAAATCACAAAGTACAACAAATTAGAGGTTTTACTTTGGACAAAAGGTACATGGGGATCTTATATTTGACTTGTAAACATTTCAGATCTGAAAACGTTGCCAAAATGGATTTATAGCGAAAGTGCTACGATAACTGGTTTTTTCTATATCAAGCCCTAGCATCGTAAGTGCAACAAGTGTCATACATGCCATATCATGCCTTCTTTCAGGATAGCTCTGATACCAAGTTAAATTTTTAGAATTTACTTCAATCTGATCTAGGATATTAACTGAGAGAACAACATGTAAAACAAATCTACAGCATATCAATCATGGACACAATAATGCAAGCACACAAGAGACACAGAGTTTACTTAGGGAAAACCATAAAGGTGAAAAACCCCAATAACTTCCTCAGAGATAGATAGAGCAATGATACAACCAAAATACAAGAGATAGTCTTCTCCTAGCAGCAGAGCCTCCTCCTCCACAAGTGTGCCACTCTCCCAAGTGTGAGTGAGAGAATAGAATGTGAGAAATGAGAGAGACACACTCTCTATTTATACACTAACTTGACTTGACCTTTACTCAACTAGGTCGGCCTCAACTTAACCACTTAACATAATGCTGATTGGGACGACCCCCACTAGGGTGGTCTAATAACCCTTTGACCCACATGGCCAACCACCAATAGCGTGGTCTAATAAGCCTTTGACCCACATGACTTATACAGGGCCAACCCCAACAAGGTGGTCTAATAACCCATCAAGTATAAGTTACGACACTTACAATATAAATGACGACACTTCCATATAGAGGAATAATAACATCTCTATAGGAATACAATATACATATATGTGAAATAAATTCTAAAGTTACATATACATCAACAATTATGAGTTTCCTCTAGGAGATTATTGCACAATTTTGGAGGAGGCACATGATTTCATTTCAATTGAGCCAACCACAAATTTGATGGGGAATTGTTTCCAAGAGTTTGTTTTCTATCCTTCACCCCACATACATATGAGATCCAACACATATAAGGATGATGTTTGGGTAAAGGGATTTTTCCTATGGGTTCCACATGAGGAGCAAGAGGCTCTCACATATTCCATTGATGAACTCAAGGTCAATTCATGTGAGATAAAAAGTGAACCTGTCCTTTACCAGTTTGATGAGCATGAGTAGAGGCATCTATCTGATGTCTCCATCATGCATAACAGTGTAGGAGAGTTCCACTTGAGCTAGTTAGGTGGAACAAGTAGCAGAATAAAGAGTTTTTGCACTAGAGCGAAGATGGTACATGGGGAAGATACCATCTTTCCATCATAATCACTAAGAAGGAGTATGCATTCATCCACTGATTGGGTGTATAGATACATGAGGAAGTTGAGTAATCCATGAGGAAAATTTGTTTCTTGCATAAAGGGAAATTTTATGGACATACCATTCATTTTTTGTGAGCAGTTGTATGGCCATTTTTGGCTGTTATGTGATGATTACAGTATGCTTGGATGGAAATGGGATTGCCACCTATGTCAATTGGATAATAGTGATGTGAGACTCTATGTTGGTTTGCACAAAGAACATAAGTAATTTCATATTTGGTTGGAGGGACTCACAAAGGTTCGATTTTGCATTGGAAGTGATGCACTTGGAGTATGGTGGAGTGATCTAGACATCCTCCATGATGATATATTCTTCCTATTAATCATGATGTTTGGAAGGATGTAGTTAAGACAATGGGATCTTGGAATCATTTGGGATGGCAATTTTTTACAAGTAACAGTGCCATCCGTAGACATGCAACTCAAACAGTGGGATCCTGGCACTCAGTGTTGTAGAATAAATTTAATCAGAGTGATGTAGTAGAAACATGGTGGAACTTTGGTAATTAGCTTGGAATTGAGGAGTCCAATTATAGACATCCAACAGCATATTGTGAGAACTGAAGTCATTATTTGGCTTCATAGGTGGTCATATTTGGTTTTTTTATTAAGGACAAGCAAACTTGGGATGGGAGGACTGTCATGTTCCCATTTTTTCAGCACCATGAAGCAGATCAAACCCTATGGATCCTAGTGACATATTAGAATTAATTAAATAATGAGTGGTTAAGTTAAGTCATTAATTAGTTAGGATGTTTTAATTTTACTATTTTCCTAGTATGAAATATGCACTTGATGGAAGTATTTCTCATTAAGAGATATTTATTTCAATGGAATAAAATGGATAATTATGCACAAGGGTGCATTAGAGGATAAGGATTGACCAAGTGATAGATTGAAGAAGGAACAAAAGATAAAAGAAGTCAAATCTAGGAAAGAAGGAAAAAGAAAAGAAAAGTTGGCACAAGGCAGAAAAGCAGCAAATCTCAAGAAAAACAGAATAAAGCAGAAAAGTAGATAAAAACAGAAAGCAGGATAAGGTAGAAAAGAAGGATAAGGTATAAAATTAGGAAAAATCAGGATAGAAAATAAAAAGCATGATAAAGAAAAATAAAAAGACAAAACAAAATCAAAAGCAAAAGAAAAAGCAAAAAGAAAACAACAAAAGCAAAAGCAAAAGCAGAAAGCAAAGGAAAAAGCTAAAGAAGAAAGCAATCCAACCTTATCAACCCCATGAGGGCACATTATCCTAGTTTACTTGCTAAAAAAGTCACCCAAGTCTATTAAATAAGAGGAGTGCACTAATTTCCCATCTTTTGATAGTTTGAAAATTGAATTGAGTGCAATTTTGTCTCTTTGACTTGGGAGATGTGCACCTAGTCCAAGATGGGAGATGTGCCCTTGCATATTATGAGAGGATGATGACATCCAGTCTTCATAATTGAGTCAATTTCAGGTCTTGAAGTCTGATCTAGTGAAATTCAATCTTGTTGTAGATATTAGAGAGCCTTCCATTCATAATTTGGATGATATCTAATCTTTCTATGATGGAGAATCCTATTTCTTATGTATTTATTTCTTGATAGTTATATGCAATGTATTTCAGATACTTATGGATATTATTGATGTAAAATGTACCTCTAAATTCCATTTTTCAGTTTGAATAAAGAAAACTTTGCATTTCATATCCATCTTTTTCACCTAGTCTAGATTGCCATGGAAAATAACTAGTTTTTCAGTGTTTAATTAATAAATGAACTTATACAACTCCAAATTGATTTATTTCTATTTCTATTTTTAATTAACATGCCAATATACTCATTCCATATATGAAACTAAGAATTTGAATCCTTCTCCCATTGTTTGGAAAATACTGAAGTTAAACTAGTTGTGCAATCCTATGAGACAATTTTACTTGTTTATTTGTGAAAAATCATCATAACTTATTCAAACTTTATAGAAAGAACATAGAATTATATTTGACTGTAATTTAATGTTTTCAATCCTTCCTGATTCAAAATCCTTCACCATTGGTTCTTAGGTAGTGCCAAGTTGAAGTTCTAGTTTGCATATGCTGGGGTGCCCAGTAGCCTTGGAGTAGACTTTAACCTAGATTATATTTGAAACATTAATGTTCCCTGTATATTGTGAAAAGTTTCTATCATCTATCATGATCCTAATCCCTTCCAGAATTGTTTAAATTTGTCCTCCTACAGTCAGACAAGTCACCATACGTCACTGTTTTCCCTTAAGCCTTGTAGGAGAGTTAGTTAGTGTATCATCAGATCTGATTGGTACATTACAAACGTGGAGGCCAAAAACAAGAGATATTTCTTGTCCACATTTCAACTATAGCATTGCCTGACTTTCTAATTGAGTGAAATGCACAAGTTCCCTCGACAGTCTTGCACTCATATAATTGTTATTGATTTACATTGACCACCTCCCAAAAATATCTATGTACATGTGATTTCCTGCTTGACTGGTCCTCTTGTCTCTTTTCTTCCTCCCCCATGATTGAATAACACCATTAAATAATGGTATTTTCATATTAGATGAGTGATATAGTTGTAAAATTCATTTCTTGCCTACGTAATGCAGTCTTGAAGCATGCACCTACTCCATCATGTTCACATTTTCTGTGTCCGATCTCAAAATTCTTCTAAATATTTGGCACCTTGTGCCTTTTGTGGAGCATACACAACCATTGGAAGACATGAGAATTTTTTAATTTCCCTACACAACCATTAGACCAAATCCAATGTTTTTCCATCTATATACTATTATCCTTCAAGTGATTGTAGAACAATTGAAAGTTGTGTTGTACAAAATCCAAGTCGTGACACCTATCATCAGTTATGTAGAAGTGATATAACTTATGTATAAGTGACACTCCTTCAATATAACCCTATTGTTTTCAGTACTATCTGCCCCATGTCTATAGGTGATATGGACCATTACGCTGACCTAGTCTGAGTGATAGTATTGACACTGAATCTCGTTTTGCGGTTTAAGAGTGTAGTTTTCCACAAAATCGACCATTGATAAGATAGTCCCAACAGGAAATGTGTCCCTACACATTCTAAACTACTCATCTTGCCAACAAGCCACATATACATGCTTTACATAGTGTTGTTTCTTTTCAAAGAATCCCTCCATGAAGTCGCAAACCTGTACCTAGTAGATCAACAATATAGCCATATATCAATATATTTTAACATATGAAGAAAAAAATAGTATAGAGAACTCATTACTAACCTAGAAAGTGACTGATTGTATTTTTTTCTTTCATTCCCTCCATCAATATCATTCGTGACATATTTAAATGATTGTAAGTTCACCTCCATCCTCCCAAGTTCATCCTCATCAGTCACATGTGTTGACACCCAAAAAGTGCTCACTAGCTCATTTCCCTACTTCCATGACCTATTTGTCCACTTTTTCCACCATTTGAGCCTCTAAAACCTTCAAAAGGTCACCAAAAAGACCAAAATCCATCTTTTCCCCCTCAAAATATGTAATTTTCCTCAAAAAATACAAAAAACCTAAAAAAGGGTCCAAAATTCCCAAAAATCAATTAAAAGGGAATAAAAATATAAAATATATTCAAAAAAGGAAAAAAGAGGGAAAAAGAGGAAAAATAAACCTAAACCATTTTGGTCAATACCATTGGTTTCCTTAAACCAAAATGGTCTTCCCCATCACCAAAAAACTATAAAAAGGTGATAGGGGCTCTTCACTATTCATCCACATTCATCCTATCCTTATGCTGCCGATTTCAATCCTGAGATCTTGAGCCTCCATTTGAGCTTAGACCCACCTTTGGAGTACCTTTTGTGGCCATTCCCGCATTAACATCTTGGAGAAGAGAAAGACCCCTGGATCATTGGAGCATCTCACCATCGTAGCTGCTCAAAAATCAACCATCCTCACCATTTGAGGTAACATGATTATTGTAAAGCTATTTTTTCCATAAATAAAGAATTTGTTTTACATATAGATCTGAGTTCTTTACCATTTAATTTCAAGTTTTTCCATGAACATGCTGGATTAAATTTTTACTTTCTCATATCTTAGATTAATACTACTTTTTTACTTTAGTTTTTATTATTTCAATTGAGACTGCTACTACAAGTTAGTAGGTGCTCATCAGCACATGCTTGGGTCAAAACCCAAGCAATAGTTTTTGGCAACTCCACTTCGTTTCGAATCTTTGAATATTTGATTTTGATCTATATTTTAGTTTTTTATTCCCTTTAATGTTGTAGATCTACCATATTAGTAAGCCCCTTGCCTGCTGTACTAGCCATAGGCCTTTTCTATAGCCCAAACAACCCAAAATTTCAATTTTGGGTTCATTTTTCGACGAAATTTTCTGTCTGGCAAATCGCGGCTTTCGGCACCCAAAGCTGCGATTCACATCGCGGCTTTCCGCACCCACAACCGCAATTCACATCGTGGCTTTCGGCACCCATAGCCGTGATTCACATCACGGCTTTTAGCTTGTTTTCCACGATTCACATTGCAGGTTTCTGCTTGTTTGCCGTGATCCGAATCGCGAGTTTTAGCCTTATAACCGCGATCCGCATCGCGCCTTTTGCCCGGATCACTGCAACTCAAATCGCGGATTTTAGCCTGAAAGCCGGGATCTAGATCGTGACTTTCGCCACAGAAAACCGCAATTTCATCCTGTACTATCCGATTTGTTTTTCTGAGTTTTTCGCATTTTGGCCCATTTTTTCCAACCATCTCCCCTGCATCTTTTGGATAGCCTATTGTTTTATTTTTTGCAGCATTAAAAACCCATATTTATTTTCTGTTATTTGCTTTGCTACATCATTTTAAAAAAATTTCGGTTTAGTGAAAGAAAAAAGAGTGAAGCATTTTTTAGTTAGAAATTTCATATTTTGCAATTTAAAATCAGAATTTTAATTTGCTTTATATTTCGCCCAAGCGAGCTCATTTTTATGCTATTTGTTGTACCTTAACATTTTAAAGAATTTCACATATTTTTTGAAAAGTTTTTAAAGTATTTACATTTAAATCGTTTTCAAAATTAGATTAAAATTGCTGTCATATTTTACAAATTGAAATCGTTATTTTAATTTGTGAATTTTTTAGCCCAAGCGAGGAAATTTCTTTGGGTACACAACCACACCATCACACAATCTGTCACAATAAATCAAAGTTAGCCTTAAAATATATCTAACTCCACCAACATTCTAACCCCACTTCAGGAACACCAAAAGAATATTGTAGTTAGGTAGGACTAAGGGGATAGGTATCCAAATAACACCCCTCACTCATTTTCATCTTGAGACATAGTGGTTGACATTTAGGGTACCAAAATCCGTTAGTATTTATTGGCACCGTTTCAAAGCAATTTGTCAAAAATGCCTCTCCCTTAGGAGGGTCGAAGTAGCCAGACTGGTTTCAGAGGCCTAAGTGGACTACCGCAATCCATTCAGTCACTGAAGGATACCTACTCGCTGTTCTCATTGTACCACCCTTATGGGAGTACAACGGTGATAGAACAAGAGTTGCAGATTCACCTTTCTGGATGTGTCATGAACGTGGTATCTTATTGGCTTATCTTCTAGGATTGTCTACCCAGTGTCCCTCTCGGTAGGGGGATATCTAGCCTTTGGTTCTACAAATCATATTTTCTGACTTGGATTTCATCACTTGGCAGAGGATACATCTTGTTGAATCATAATACTTTTAGTTAGGTGCTTGCATTCTCTATTACCTCCCCTTGGTTAGTGGGTCCACCATTTTTTATTTCTAGGAGTTGTTTGCATGTTGGTATTTTGACCATATTTTTAATTACTTCACTTATTATAGCACAAATGTTATAGTAAGTGTTTTGAGTTTGGTTGTTGGCATGAGTGCCATTGTTTTTGCGCTTCCCTCTTACACACATAGTTGCATTAGGGTTTCTCGAGTTTTCTACTCACCACCACCTATCAGTTTTAATAGACGACTGTCACCATTGAGTCCCCAAGATGTTCTCGGTGTTTCAGGGGTGAACCCCCACAGTACGGTTCACTTGACACCACTCGTCATAGACAAAGAGCATTGTCACTTGACTCCACATGTCATCGACATAGAGCCCTGTCATCCGATTCTGACACACCTCATTTCACATCTGACTCTGAGGCAGAATTTGAAAATCCCATCTACACCGCACCCACTAGTCCCATGGTTGGTATGCCTTTGGACCGCTTCTTCACAGGGACTATTAGTGGATCATCAATCACCCCTGCCACCACAATAGCCATCATGGTAGCCACAACTATGACACCTCCCTTACGTATGCCCAACATGGGACCCACACCTACTTTAGGTATGACCAACATGGTACCCACACCTACCTTATGTATGCCCAACATGGGACCCACACCTATCTTAGGTATGCCCAATATGGTACCTTCACCTATCATCACCGCCACTACTCAGATCCCAGCAACTACTGGAAGCATCCCAAACCCATCTATAACTCATGTTGCACTTGGGGGCGCTGGCCCTCTCACACATCTTTAGGTGGAGGGCACATCCCTTTTACAACTAATATTCCTTTTGGGGGTAGTGGCTCGATCCATAATGCTACCACCGGCACTTATGCCCCAGCTACCATGTCACACCCCTCTGTTAGTCTGCCATTTATGACTAGTCTTAACCTACCAGACCTGGCAAGGTTAGCAAATGACCCCATCAAACATCACCCTACTTGGCCCCCCATGCCCACAAAACTCTCGTCAGACATCCCAAAGTTTGAAGGGAAGGATGGAGAAGACCCTCAAAATCATACTATGTCTTTTCACCTATGGTGGTCCTCAAACTCCATAGTTGATGATTCTATTCAACTCTGACTTTTACAAAGAAATTTCACTGGCTCGGCAGCCAAATGGTATATTGAGCAGCCCCATGGGACACACCCTACATTCACATCCCTCGCCTCAACTTTCCTACAGTTATTTCAACTACCCATCCACTATGATGCAGGAGTAGAAATCCTACTGTCTTGTAGAGAGAATACGGCCACCCATATCACAGATCATATCCATGAGTGGCGTAAGCGTAATAGTCTATGAAAGATTAAGCTAGACGATCGTATCTTCCTGGATTGGTTCCTGAAATCCCTCCCTCCCCTCATGGCCAAGGACATAGCTTCTGAACGACCCTAGTCGAAAGAAGAAGCCATTTTAAAAGCCCAGCAGTTTGACTTGATATACCCCCAGTCTGGCTATTTATACACAATCTTACTAGATGCCTCGTGCAACGATCCATCCTAGAGAGACGCCCCGAGGGCATCCCATGTTGCTGATGGTATCATTGGCCAGGTTATGGCACAAAAAAAACCATTCACCATGATGAGTATCAACAATGCCCTAGACCTTTCTAGGGTTACATCTCATTCTGGAGCTACAACTTCGTATGCTCCAATGACACACACCAACCACAATCATGGACCCTCATGTCCACTGCAGTGTTATGGGAAAACACCCTCAGCTTATGCATCACCTACATACTATAACCAGCAGGCCAATCATACCGAGATCCACCCACAAGCCCAATCAACTTATTACCCTCAACAAGCAGCACCGTCTGCCCCAACACTTCCGATAGCTCAAGGTTACCAACAATCGCAACAAGCATCGGGTCCAGCCCCAAACCCCCCCACTTACTACCCACTACAACCCACTCAAGCACCTATGCGACCCCAAAACACTCCTACTGCCCAAGGGCAAGTATATGTGCAACAAAACTAACCCCAAAACAAGAATAACTAGCGTAATCAAGGAGGTCAAAAGAATCACGGAAGATGACGCAACCGCGGAAACAACCAACAACAAAACCAAGGAGGGCAGCCACCTAATCCTCCTAATAACAGTAACTCTACTCCTTTCAATCAAAACCCTAATCGTCCACCGAAACAGGGAAAAAACTCCAACTTAAGAACAAACCACCCATGTTCCTTTTGTTTGGTATACGGTGACTACACACATAATTGTCCCCATTTGGAAAAAGCACATCAACTTTGGGGAGATGATGCCCAACACCAAGGACACACTGCACAGCCAGCGCCACCTCCTAGGCTGCAACCCATGATATTGAAAAATCCTTTACCCAACCAAGGAGTAGTAAATACCCGTCCAATGGATCTCCACAAGGATCCGCTGCACCACAGCAGCAAATCACCTATGCTGCAACTGACTACCAGCATACGGAATCGAGTACCCACCATTTGTTGATGATGTCATCAAATGACATCAATCTCCAAACACACCGAAACCAATACGGCTCAACCCTCGAAACCACACCTATTGATCTAGCTACAAGCACCTTTCTAGCTGATTAGCCACTACACATACCTAATATGCCAATGGATGGAGGTCTTAAAGCCCCTCGCTTACCCTTAAGAAGGATAAACGACAATCCTAATGCTCGTGCAGCTTCAAACTATAACATCGTAGAAGACTTAGCTCAGTCCCATGCTGCTATTTCTGCCCTTGAGGTCCTTAAAAATTGTCCTGCATAGAGGAAATTATTGTTATCTGCCATTGGCGCCATAAACCCTAACGAGTCACATATGATGGCATTTGACTCAGACCAAGCCAAGCCACGTTTGCCTTCGACATTAGCTTTTCAAGTTTTTGTATCTGCTCGAAACCTTGTCGTTCATCGATGCATCATCGATGAAGGTGCCTCTACCTGTGTAATGTCGACTTTTGTCTGGAAAAAACTCAGATCACCTACATTGTAGCCATCAACTATTGCATTACGGGCTTACGATGGTCGTTCAGCTCAACCATAGGGCCTTTTAACCAACGTACCCGTACAATTAGGTGGCAAAATGGTTCTCATAGACATAGAGGTCATCAATGCCCAACTTGATTACAACCTCCTATTAGGACGAAGTTACATGTATAAAATGGAATTTGTCGCCTCTTTCGTCTTCCGCCTCATTATGTTTCCCCACGAAGGAAGTGTAGTCAAAATTGATTAGATAACATACTAAAATCCTAATGCCCCTGCTGCACCTGAAAATGTTCTACATATGATTGAACAAACCATTTAGAGTGCACCCACATTGTTCGTCTCCTCAATCGGACTTGGGATATATTCAAACACTCCCATGACCTCCATGTTCCAATCTATCCCACCCCCTTTGCGAATAACTGGAATATCTGATTTGTGCACCCTTTCGCACAACACACAGCCACCTACTCAACAACCCCCATTACTGCCACAACCACCCACAGTGCCTAGTCATATCGGTGCAACACCGATTCACACTATCCCTTTCTTATTTCCCCCTTCAGGATTCATCAGCATGCCAGTAATGGCTACGCTAAATCTTCCAGGGTTAACATTAGGACTACTTGTGTGGTACCTACCTGCCCCAACCCCTCACCCAACCCCGAATGTCATTTTACAACCTGTACAACCCATCAATACTTCAAACTGTCCACCACCTGGTGTAGCGAACATCCAAAACTGACCACCTCCAACTGGGACCACTGCATCAAAATCTAGTAATGCTCCCCCTCAATTCCGCTACAATGGGGGCAGAGGCCCACAAACCTACACCACTAGACCCACAACCCACACCACCCCACCAACTCCCAAGTTGGCAAAGAATCCCCCAAAAACCCGTGCTCCCCCCACGTGCTATTTGTGCGACGATATAGGCCATGATACCCATCAATGTCCACAATTACCGGCACTTCAAGAACACATGCAAATTTTGGATGATGACACTAACATTCAAGTTTTCAAACTAAAACTCCCCCCTCAGCCTTGCGATAAATCATTGCACACCAACCACCCTTGTGCGATATGCGGCATCTACGGCCATTATTCACACCATTGCCCTGACCTACCAGATTATAGAGCAGCTCTATATGAATTGAATAATGCCGACCTAGAGGTATCTCCTCCCCTCATTGAGGGAATACATCCACCAAAATCCTCCTCGGAAGAAGAAGTCAATACCATTTATATGATTTCATCCACCTACGTGCCTCAACCAATTGATTTGATGACACACTACTTCCGTAGCGATGAGGAAATTCTAGAAACACTTACTGCACCTGACTACCCCTGGGATGATATGCACCATCGGTCATACTTTATCCCTGAGGCATATACCTCCACCACGGCAAACCAATTGTTCGTTGAATCCAAAGATTTTTTACCAACCAAGGTCGATTGGTTCAAAGATCCAATCCTAGCTCTAGATGCCCACAGCCGTGATCCAAATCGCGGCTGTGAATCCCACAGCCACGATCTAGATCGCAGCTGTGAATCCCGTAACCGCGATGTGGATTGCGTAAAAAGGCTCAGAAGCCACGATATTCCATGTTGGCAATCCAACGTGGCGTATATGCCACTCTCGAAACCCTGTTTCCCCCTGAAAGTAAATAAAATTAAAGGCTAAGGCCAATAGGATTACCTGGAACTCACAGAATCAAAATCTGACGGTCGGTTCTCCTGCAAATGAAAAAAGTGCTCTGACCAAATCAAATCTCCTGTCAAACTCAACCGTGAAAATGACACGTCACTATGGATCCACTTACTATTTATAGACATTTAACCAATTTTCAATCATCCATTCCGGAGCCATACGACATCCGTTTTCCAAACTGTTGATACCATTGGATTCAGTGCAACGAGAAATTCATGGTGGTCTAGTCAGTTTCCCAATTCCACTAGTCCCATTTTCGAGCATTTTTTCACACACTCATCACCTTGGTTTGCGTGACACATCGACCTTTGTCCATTTTTTACAAATTTTATATCGCCGGATTCATTTTTCCATGCTCATGATGATGCTTGAGACCATTTCTTGCTCTCACCACCATATTTTTCAGGCATCTTTTCACATGCCCCTCGTCACCTTGGTTTGCGTGCCACATCATCCGTTATCCATTTTTGATGAATTTATATTGTTGGATTCAGTTTTCCATGCTCATGATGATGCTTGAGACCTTTTATTGCTCTCACCACCAGATTTTTTGAGCATCTTTTCACATGTTCGTCGTCACCTCGTTTTGCATGCCACATCGGCCATTGTCCGTTTTTGACAAATTTTATATCCCTGGATCCAGTTTTCTGTGCTTGTGATGACGCTTGAGATCATTTCTCACTCTCACCAAAAACCTTTTTTGACATTATGACCCCACACCTTGTCGCCTCGATTTGCATGCCACATCGGCAACTATCGATTTTTTACAAAACTTGCACATCACAACTTATACATGAGCCCTTCGCTCCATCCATACTGCAATTATGGTGTTGTTTTGCTATCATTCATCAACCCGCAAGGAGGCCCCATTATTGTTCCCCCTCCCTATCACTGTGCTTGATCCCAATACTTGTCCCTTGAGTGAACACTTCCTCCTTGCCTCACCATTACTTTTGTTTAGTATAAGTTTATCTCTTTTTTGGGCCGATCAATTCCTTTACGAAAAAGGCACTTAGGGAGTTTCTGTTAAGCTCTTTTCTGACTCCTAAAACAATGAAAAGATCGCTGAGCAATATTTCTTTCTTTCATGCTCGTTAAACGTATCTGAAAGGGCATCTACCTGGTATAAGTTTACCCCTTTTCCGGACCCTGTAGACTAATTACGGAAAATAAATACTCTAGTCACATCGGCTAGAAGAGTTCTTCATTACATCCTTTTATGCTTTTTTGGGCCTTGAAGACTAACACACAAAAAAGAACCCCCTTGGAGTCTACTTATCGCTTTCAGACTCTCTAGAACTGAAAGCAACCATGCGCATGAATTGTCCCAGGCTCGTAAAATCCACACGACAGTAACACTATTGAGCACACTTCTATCCCTTCTTTGAGCTCCTTAAGCCATGAAGAAGGACCCAACGGTGCCTCTTGGCACCACAACAAAGCATATATAACCACACTATTATGGAAAATTCCATAATTTGGTCGCCTTTGTTTAGAGTATTCTGTGATACGCCACCTTGAGAGTTTCCCGATACCATACATCAGTTTGTACTCCTGAGTTTCTCCCATTGCAGTACATACCCCCGATCCCTTAAGCTATGATCCCCGTACCCAAAGTCAGTTTCATATGCTTCCAGGTCAACCATGTAATCATGCTCTGAACAAAGAAAGTTTGAGTCCACCCACTCTGCGACCCTAGTTATTCCCCATCCCCACAATATGTCAGTCCTATCATCACTACTATCACACTTCAGTTATACACCTTGCGCTCCTATCAAAGAAACATCATTTCCTTGGTAGTTGTCGGTCTCCCTCTGTCCATGCCAACAAAATATAATCCAGAGGATAGACCCAGAGGTCCATGTGCCTTGGACTCATCACCATTAGTGTTGATGTATATGTAATTTCAGAATGTATTTCATATATGTATATTGTACTCCTATAGAGATGGTATTATTCCTCTATACGGAAGTGTTTGTATTCCTATAGAGATGTTATTATTCCTATGGAAGTGTCGTCATTTATATTGTAAGTGTCGTAACTTATACTTGATGGGTTATTAGACCACCCTATTGGGTGTCGGCCCAGTCAGCATTATGTTATGTGGTTAAGTTAAGGCCGACCTACTAAAGTTTATTAGGCAAGTCAAGTCAAGTAAAACTAAAGTGCGGGAGGCACTCTATTTCATCATTCTATTCTCTCTCACACTCTCAGGAGAGAGGCACACTTGTGGAGGAGGAGAAGCTACTGCTAGGAGATGTCTATCTCTCATGATCGGGTTGTATCATTGCTCTATCTATCTCTGAGGAAGTTATTGGGGTTTTTCACCTTTATGGTTTTCCCCAAGTAAACTCTGTGTCTCTTGTGTGCTTGCATTATTGTGTTCATGATTGATATGCTATAGATATGATATACATGTTGTTCTCTCAGTTAATATTCTAGATCATATTGAACTAAATTCTGAAAAATTAACATGGTATCAGAGCTAGCCTGAAAGAAGGCATGGTATGGCATGTATGACACTTGTTGCAATTGCGAAGCTAGGGCTTGATATAGAAAACCCCAGTCATCGTAGAATTTTCTCTATAAATACATTTTGGCTAGGTTTCAAGGTTTAAACATCATATAGGGTGAAGCTAAGATCCCCATGTACCTTGTTTCCAAAGGACAACCTCTAATTCGTTGTACTTTGTGATTTATTATCTGTACAATATAGGGTTTCTGCCTCTTCCAGATCTCAGTCATAAAGAGGTGACCTTGGAAAAAAGATCATAAATTGGGCTAGCAAGCTCCAAATAAAATTTCGTAAAATGTGACAGGTAATTTACGGACTGTACTTTATCAGGTAACGTTTTCAAAGGCCGAAACGGAACCAGTGACATGTGGAATGCCGTACAAGTTCGCTCTCATGTTTTATCCCATAAACAGGTCACATTGCGACACTTGGCATAAATCTCTCTCAGAGAATCCATTTGAGGTCATACCTATGGGGTTGGAAATATGACAGGTTGGGATATCACAGGAAACGTTTTCAGACCTTGGGGATCGAAACATTCGGAGTTACACCAGAAACAATCAGGTACATATTTATGTGAAAACATAATTATTTTTTAGCACCTTCATTCATGGCTTCCGGAATTTAGGGTTTCAGAGAAAGTTGAAATTTTTGTAATCAGAGACTACGGATGAATGCTACTCATCAAAATCAAAATTTAGAGACCAAGATCAGAATTTTTGGTTGGGAAGAAGGCCGGGCTTGATCAGACCCTAGTTCGGGACTTTGATCGGAAAAGTGGAAAATTAGGGCTTTTGCAAAAATGAAAATTTTTGAAATCTGCGAGCATGGATGGAAGCTCCTCAGAAAAATAGAAGCTTAGAGCTTTGGATCGAACCTTTTGATTGGGCAGAAGGGTGGGATTTATCAAACCCTACTTTGGGGTCATGTCTAGTGAATCCAGAAGTTTCAAAGGCAAATTTGAGGGGTGAAACTTTGTAGTTTTCAAATTATGAGTATACCAGCTTGATCAGCTCATCAAGGCACATATTTCTATCCTTTCGGAAGTTTGAAATTCAAAGGTTTAATTTTTAGGGTTTCTCTGACAAGCCCTAATCCAGCTCGAGAACCAATTCCTGCAAATCAAGTGGACTGGGTTAATCCTAGAAGATAATGGATTGGTCACCTGCATAAGTGAAGAAGTTTTTGTTTCAGAGGGAGATGAGGCTAAAGCCTTACATAAGAAGATTACAAGCAATCTCGACAGGTATGACTCATCCAGGTATGTTTTGAGATTTGTTCACGATTAAGTTTACAATATATTTGTCTTCATGTTATTACTGTTAGTACAATCTTGATTAAATTTAGACTTGTTGTATCACCTTAATAAAATTATGAATGCGTGATAGAAGATATTCATTGATTAGGGTGTTGACACTTATGATTGTACTAATGCATTATGGTGTTGTATGAGGTTTATGTTGTCCGCTAACATGAAAGGTACACCAAGAAAGACAAATCATGTTCTAGTTCAAGAACATATGATCATGATGATATGAGGACAAAGATTCATCCATTGTCATGAATCACTTAGAAGATATATTTGCGAGGTATGTATAACTTGGTTCTATAATGGTTAAACTATGAAATATGAAGGTCACTAGCACAAGTCATTGAAGAGAACAAGAAGACATCATGTGGGTATGTTAGACATAACTAGCTAACATACCAATCCAGGTATGTTTTTCCTATATCAAGTTAGAATCCTACCTTGTGTTAGGATCCATTATATAAGTATACTTGGTATGATTGGTTATGTTTATTCATAAAGTTAGAAATGTAAGTAATCAAGGGTTTATGCATTTTATGTCTCTTATCTTGATTGATGATTTAACTAACCAGAAGAGTCCTATGATCAAATAAGAATATGCATGAGTAAAAGAAGACTTCCCTATTATATGTGTTTGAAATGATCATGACTATACATGTTTAAGATTATTGTGTTTTGATAGTATTAAGATTATACTAATGAATGTGTGATCATGTATGAGACCTTGAGGATAACACAACGATGATACTAATAAGCATGCATAGTGATGGATATAAGTTCAAGGATAGGTAATCCAGGAAGCAAAGATCAAGAGGGAGCACACTCCAATTGTTCCTGCAAGGAAGCAAAGATCAAGAGGGAGCACACTCCAGTTGTTTCTGGCAAGGAAGCAAAGATCAAGAAGGAGCACACTTCAGTAGTTTCTACAAGGATGCAGATATTCAGAGGGAGTTGACCACTTCTCACAATCCACATCAAAATGGAGTTGCAGAAAAGAAGCAAAGACTGAGAGGGATTCAACCCAACAAACAAACAAAGATAAGTATTAGAATTATCATTCCTTGCATATTTTATTGTTTAAATAATACTGTTCAATAATGGATATACTCATGTTCCTAGAATTAGGTTTTGTATTATGTATAGTTGCATTGATGAACAGTATACTACTAATATACATTGGTAAGTGGCCTATGGCACTGTACAACATTCCATTGCTAGTTATCTAGAATGAAACCTCTTTGCTGACATGCTGGGAGTTGTGAAAACTCTTAACAATGTTCTGGTAGAGATTGGAAGGCATCTAGAAAGTTACGGGATATGGATACATGTTGTATTGAAGCATTGGCTAAGATAATTGCATGATTGTATGACATATTTCTTTATGTGCAAGAATTTGTTCTGAAAACTATGAGATGTTTTCTAATCATGCAATTTAACTTGTTGTGTAGGAAAGATCGTATACCATCACCTACAAAAGAAGGACTACAACATTTGTTCAGCAGCAAAGTTATCTATTGAAAATATTGAAGTTCCTAGGATCTGGGAAGAATGCCATGATCGAGGAGTACTAGTCGATCATGAAGATGTTTGGGATGTAGTCTGAAGACCTGAAGGGGAGTCTATAGTGACTTCCAAGAGGATCTACAAGATCAAGTATGCTGTAAGTGATAGGATAGAGAATTTTGCTCCTGTAGCAAGATACACTTCCATTAGATCCGTACTTGCTCTAGCTACAGTGATGAAATGGAAGATACACCAAATGGATTTCAAGATAGCTTTCTTGAATGGTGTAGTTGAAGAAGAAGTGTATGTGGAGCATCCACTTGGTTCTAAGACACATGACAGGGAGTCATATATGTGCATAACTTGGTATGGTAGGATAGACAGCTTTCTATCCAGTTTGGGCTTTACCAAGAGTAAAGTGGATTCCAACCATTACTACAAGGTTGAGGAAGGAAATCCAGTGATACTACTTTTGTATATGGATGACCTGTTTATTACAGGTGAAGATAGATTGATTGTCGACATGCAGCGGAAGCTTGTTGCCAAGTTCGAGATGAAGAACTTGTGGATCATGCACTATTTTCTAGGCATGGAGGTGTGGCAGAGTGCAGATGGGATCTTCCTTGGACAAGGGAAGTATGCAGTAGAGATCCTGAAGAGGTTCGGGATGATGGACTGCAAGGACATGGCCACACCTATGGCATCGAACCTGAAGCTTCTATGTGATGCTTCATCTGATCCGGTTGATGTCACAATGTATCGTCAGATGATTGGGTCCTTGATGTACCTGACAAACACGAGACTAGATATTTTCTTTGCGATGAACACATTGAGCAAGTTCCTGATGGATCGGAGGAGTGTTCACTTGGTTGCTGTAAAGCATATTCTGAGGTACCTGAAGGGTACAGTTGATTATGGGCTCAAGTATGATGCGAATCAAAAGTTTAACCTACAGGGTTATGTTGATTCAGATTGGGCAGGCAGTGTTGCAGATAGGAAGAGCACTTTTGGGTGCTTCTTCAGTATGGGATCAGGTGTGATCTCTTGGTTTAGCAGGAAGCAATCCTGTGTAGCACTGAGTACAGCTGAGGCAGAGTATGTTGCAGCCTGTTTGGCTAGTTGTGAGGCAGTATGGCTTCGGAAGCTACTGTCTGATTTATTTGATCTCCCGTTGGATGCTACTGGTATCTTCTATGATAACCAAAGTTGTGTGAAGTTGTCTGAGAACCCAATGTTTCATGACAGGTCGAAACACATAGAGATCAAATTTCACTATATCAGGGATATGGTGCAGAGAGGAGCAGTGAATCTCCTGTATGTTGCAATGGATGAGTAGATTGCAGATGTGCTGACGAAACCACTAGCTAGAGTGAAGTTCAAGTACTTCAGAGAGAGGCTTGGTGTTCTTCAGATTGATGACACTTCGAGGAAGAAGTGATGGACACATTTGCAGAATCCATTCCAAGCATGTTGGAAGGAGGATCCTTCACATGACTGTGGATGTAAGCGTTGGATGATGAGCATTAGGAAGATGCTCCAATTACTGCTCTGTATATGTATGTACGCATCATGTTGGATGCTGGATATGATCAGTTGGATCATTTATATGTATATGTATGTATGCATCATGTTGGATGTTGGATATGATCAGTTGGATAATTTATTTGTATATGTATGTACGCATCATGTTGGATGCTGGATATGATCAGTTGGATCATTTATATGTATTTGTATATGCATCATGTTGGATGCTTGGACCATGTATCTATATATGTATCAGGTGGATACATTGTATGATCAGGTGGATCATGCATGATGATATGTATCAGGTAGATACTTGGTATGCATCAGGTAGATGCATTGTATGATCAGGATGATCATGTGTACATCAGGATGATGTATGGTGAGTATTAGATTGATACTCTATGGCGGTGGAATAGGTTGTACAGATAAGCATATAATTTGGCCCTGGGAGATTTGTAGATAGTCTTTCGAGGTTTTTCCTATGGCATGTAGTCTGGCCCTGGGATATCTGGAAAATCTCTTTCGAGGTTTTGCTTTGGGAGGACATATAATTTGGCCCTGGGAGATCTGTAGATAGTCTTTCAATGTTTTTCCTATGGCATATAATTTGGCCCTGGGATATCTGCTAGATGCTCTTTCGAGGTTTTGTCTTATGACATATAAGATGTCCTTGGGAGATCCGATAGGTTGGGCTGTGTGCCCGTAATAAGTCCTGGGATGCTCTTGCGAGGTTTTTCCATGACCACATGTAACTTGGCCCTGGGAGATCCTATAGGTAGAGTTGTGTGCTCGTAATAGCCTAGGATGCTCTTGCGAGGTTTTTTGGTGAGGTCACATATAATATGGCCTGGGAGATCCTGCAGGTAGAGCCGTGTGCTCGTAACATCCTGGGATGCTCTTGCGAGGTTTTGTGACACACGTAATAAGTCCTGAGGATTCCATAGTATGGATAGTGATGATGAAGACTTGCAGGTGGTGGGCCTACATCCAGTATGAAAAAGGGTTGGCTTTGTAGAACTTCCTATGACGAGTAGATTTAGAGATTGATTGAGATAGCAGCAGCAGTGACAATGACGATGACTCGATGACAATTATCCAGTGATGATGATCTAGAGAAGAATACTTGTGCTAGAAGACCTGTGTCGAGAAATACCTTCCTAGTTAAGAGGGAGTGTTGATGTATATGTAACTTCGGAATGTATTTCATATATGTATATTGTACTCCTATAGAGATGGTATTATTCCTCTATACGAAAGTGTTTGTATTCCTATAGAGATGTTATTATTCCTCTATACGGAAGTGTCGTAATTTATATTATAAGTGTCGTAACTTATACTTGATGGGTTATTAGACCACCTTGTTGGGGTTAGCCCTATATAAGTCATGTGGGTCGAAGGGTTATTAGACCACCCTATTGGGGGTCGACCATGTGCATTAAAGGGTTATTAGACCACCCTATTGGGTGTCGGCCCAGTCAACATTATGTTATGTGGTTAAGTTAATGCTGACCTAGTAAAGGTTATTAGGCAAGTCAAGTCAAGTATAAATAGAGTGCAGGAGGAAAATTATTTCATCATTCTATTCTCTTTCACACTCTCCGGAGAGAGGCGCACTTGTGGGGGAGGAGAAGCTACTGCTAGGATATGTCTATCTCTTATGCTTGGGTTGTATCATTTCTCTATCTATCTCTGAGGAAGTTATTGGGGTTTTTCATCTTTATGATTTTTCCCAAGTAAACTCTGTGTCTCTTGTGTGCTTGCATTATTGCGTTCATGATTGATATGTTGTAGATATGCTGTACATGTTGTTCTCTCATTTAAGATCCTAGATCAGATTAAAGTAAATTCTGAAAAATTAACAATTAGTGCTGAGTGTTGGTAGTACGACTACCGTTACAGCAAAACCTGCAGGTGATTGGTAAACTCACCACCGCCATATTTCAAGGATCCATGAGAGGAGATTAGTCCCTGTCACGATACACCAGGGAGCGCTGACTACTTGCAATTTTGTGCAACAATCTCCTCCTCAGCGCGAGCCGAGTGTGTATCGAACTCATGACCTCTAGCTCTGATACCAATTGTTGGTACTACGGCTGTCGTTACACCAAAACCTGCAGGTGATTGGTAAACTCACCACCGCTAGATTTCAAGGATCCACGAGAGGCGATTAGTCCCTTGTCACGATACACCGGGGAGCACTGACTACTTGCAATTTCATGCAACAGTGAGTACCTACGAATCATTTTGAAAGGAGTCCTTATTGCGTCTCCAAATGATTTCTTCTCACATGTTTGACGTCAACACCTTGATCGCATTGTTGAGACGCGTACAGGGTATCGGTCCGTACATTTATTTTTTGAAGACCCCGAATGTCACCACTTTGAGAGCAACCAGTTATATGTTCCTATGGATATCCGGGCTGCGCTTGGCGATAGTATTCGGAAGTACCTCGGTTTATACTCCCTCTAGTATACAGTTCCATATACTATTCAGAAATTGGCTCACACTTATTGAGTCCACCTTCAAATTCAGTAGTTCATCAACCCTTCTGATACCTTATTCAGAACGGTTGTCGTGCTTTTCCAGTGTATCAATTCTTCAGATCAATCATGGTATAACCATGAGTATGTCCCAAACATTATGTCCCCTCTGGACCATTATGATGTATACAACACGGTTATATGTATTGTTTAGGAACCCACTTTTTTGGGCCTCATTGTTATTTATATGTCTTGATACGAGCATGGGTATGCCCGCCTCGTCCATTATCAAAGATTATTCCTCATTCATTTTGAGGACATGTATTTTTAGTTTGTGCAGTTTGCATGGGCTGGGTGTTCCTGTCTCCAATCGGTCTCTTCTCTCCTCCAAACCCAAGGAAAAAGACAAAGAAACTATAATGTATATTGGCCATACGATGAGCTCTTGACCTCACACATTAGGGGGCAATCTGTTAACACCCAAAAAGTGTTGACCAACTCATTTCCCTACTTCCATGACCCATTTGTCCACTTTTTCCACCATTTGAGCCTCTAAAACCTTCAAAAGGTCACCAAAAAGACCAAAATCCATCTTTTTCCCCTCAAAATATGTAATCTTCCTCAAAAAAATACAAAAAAACCTAAAAAAGGGTCCAAAATTCCCAAAAATCAATTAAAAGGGAATAAAAATATAAAATATATTCAGAAAAGGAAAAAAGAGGGAAAAAGAAGAAAAAGAAACCTAAACCATTTTGGTCAATATCATTGGTTTCCTTAAACCACAATGGTATTCCCCATCACCAAAAAACTATAAAAAGGTGATAGGGGCTCCTCACTATTCATCCACATTCATCCTATCCTTATGCTTCCCATTTCACTCCTAAGATCTTGAGCCTCGATTTGAGCTTAGATCCACCTTTGGAGTACCTTTTGTGGCCATTCCCCCATTAGCATCTTGGAGAAGAGAAAGACCCCTGGAGCATTGGAGCATCTCACCATCGCAGCTGCTCAAAACGCAACCATCCTCACCATTTTAGGTAACAAGATTATTGTAAAGCTATTTTTTCCATAAATAAAGAATTTTTTTTACATATAGATCTGAGTTCTTTACCATTTACTTTCAAGTTTTTACATGAACATGCTAGATTAACTTTTTACTTTCTCATATCTTGGATTAATTCTACTTTTTTACTTTAGTTTTTATTATTTCAATTGAGACTACTACTACAAGTTAGTAGATTTTCATCAGCACATGCTTGGGTGAAAGCCCAAGCAACAACATGTATGCATTTTTCCAATAATGCCATTCCACCACACCCTGGGCATGTCCCATCTATGCAATATTTTTGATAAAATGTGCAACCATATGGACTTCTACACCAAATGCTATGAATAAAGTCTCTAGATGACATTGGTGGTAATGTAGCTGAGCATTCTTGCACAAGATTGTTATGTAATACACACAAAATGTGTGTGTGTGTGACATAATAGTAACCATACTCAATGTGGTATCGATAACAACATGTGCTATGAATTGTGTTTATTTTAACATACCATGGTTTTCATTTTTCAAAGGATCTTTGGCCCAAGTTAAGTTCATTATGTTCATGCCTAAATATCTCATATAATTGTGTTTGTATCATGTGAAGAAAACTTTTAATGTGGGATTCACGATCCCTTGAACCCCTTCTCGGTTTTAGGACATTTTTTGGTTGGAATAAGGTTTATTGTTGTCATTCCAAAAATATTGCACTATTCCCTTTACTGCATCAATGAGCTTCATATCAGAGCATGGAAACCTGCCAATGAGGGCCCATACATATGTTTGAATGGTTTCAAGTTGTTCTCTTCTAACACAATACCTACGGAGTTTTTTAACATTCAAATGACTAAGTTTGGATGTAGGCTTAAGAAAAAAAAAGGGCCATGGTGTTTTTGTTCACGATTGGTTGTGATAGCACACGATGAGACGCATTGCGATCCTTTGAACGAGATTTATTTCCAGTTGTACTAAATGCATCTACTAAAATTTTAATAATATGGGAACTTGGTTTAGAATTTTCTGGTCATCTTTACCCCTAACTTTCTTCTAACAATAGTCATAGACCTATATTTTGACAATGAGAAAAATAATTTGCACTTATCCCCATCACATTTATAATAAAACAAGTTTTCAATTATATGTCGATTTTGATAAGCAATAACATGATTAGACAACATACCTTCAAGTGAACTAATGATACTTTCATCAACTTGTATATGTTTCATAGTTCTTCGACGTGTACTTGCTAATGGAGGTAAGGGTGTTGGAACTATACCATGTACAACATTACCAGGACGCTTTGGCGTTTGACCAAGAGCCTGTTGTCATTCATTCTCTTGTTGGTAGCTGGATGTGGGAAATTGGACATTCTCTTGGATGGTCTTTATAACCTATGCTTCTTCCATTGTAATTCAATGCCTCCCTAACTTCATCGCTTGTATAACCACTATCCAACAAGTCATTCACTACATTATTCTGAGGTTGACTTGATGTGGGAACTGAAACATCCCTCAATAAGCACCTACGTTTTACTTCTTGAATAGTGCCATGGGGTGCTTTTTCATCAAATGTTGTTGAAATTGAGGGCCCCTTTAGTGAATTATTCTGTTTTTCTTGTCAAGGATTGGTAGGAACGACCGTGGAATCATCTATGGCTGGAATTGGATGAGTATCCATGGAATTCCTTCAATTGCACATGTCCAATCTTTTCATTTCTCTAGTTTATTCCATGGTTTCTTGAGGCTTCTCTTTCCTTGCTTATTTACTTGTTCGATTTTGTTGATTCCTCATGACCATAATGAAGAATATTATGAAAACAAATTCTACAAGTGTGCTCAACTATGAATATGGATTACTTCTCAATTGTGAATATAGGTTCTTCAAGCTTGCTCAATTGTGAATATAGATACTTCCTCAATTGTGAATATAGATTCCTCAAGCTTTCTCAATTATGAAAGTAAATTTTACCTGACTTGTGAATATAGAAAATTATTCATTTGCGAATATAGGTTCTTCAATATTTCTCAATTGTGAATATAGATACTTCCTCAATTGTGACCATAGATTCCTCAAGCTTGCTAAATTGTGAAAGTAACTTCTACCTCACTTGTGAATATAGAAAATTCTTCATTTGTGAATAAAGGTTCTTCAAGATTGCTCAATAGTGAATGAAGATTCTTATTCAATTGTGTTCATATAGATTCTTCAAGATTGCTCAATTGTGAATATATATATACTTCCTCAATTGTGAATATAAATTATTCAACCTTACTTTTGACTGTGGATATAGATTCTTCATCAAACCTTAATAAATATTCTTCAAGCTTGCTCAATATAAATTATTCAACATTGATTTTGATTGTGGATATAGATTCTTCCTCAAACTTGAATATAGATTATTCAAGCTTGCTCAATTCTGAATGTAGGTTCCTCTTCAATTGTGAACATAGATTATTCAAGTTTGTTTGATTGTGAATGGAGAATCCTCCTCAATTATGAACATAGATTCTTCAAGCAGTTGTATAGATTGATGTTAAAACGCTTCAATTAGACGGGCATGTTTGCAATGTTGTTGGTGAGACAATACATAGAGTATTCAAGAAGGAAATAGGAAAAGTATTTGGTAAAATTATGCTGAACCAAAATGCTTGAGCATCATGGTTTTACAAAATGCTTTAGCGTTTATTAAATCTACAATGCTCATGTGTTCCTTTTATGATAAAAAAATCTCGTTACAATTAATATGTTTGGTGCATGGCTAGAAAATGTCTAATGAAGGAAAATGCTCAAGCGGTTCTTTCTCAAGAAACGCTCTAGCATTATGACTATCTACACACAAAACATTTTCCTTTGAAACCTTATTTAATATTTCCTTACCAAGAAAATATTTCATTTATTTTCCTATCCCTCCTTATTTTCAAAGTTTTGGGGCTTCACATTGTATGGGTTAGGAGTTTAACTAGGGATTTGGTGTTAGGGGTTAAGGTATTAGAGTTTAAGGGATAAAGGGGTTTAGTGGTTCTAGGGTTAGAGGACGAAGGAGCTAAGAGGTTATGGGATTTAAACTTGGGGTTAGTGGTTAGTGGTTGAAGCATTGGAGTTAAACATGTAAAGGGTTCAAGGGGCCTAGGGGTTAATGGATTTAGTTCTTAAAATGGATTTAGGGCTCCAGGTTTATGGGGTTAGGGTTTTAGAGGTTAGACATTAAGGGCTTAAGTGTTTCTAGATAAACTAGGTTTTAGGTGTTTGGTGTTAAGTGCGTAGAGATAAAGGGCACCAATGTTAGGGGGTTAAGGTTCAAGAGGTTAAGCGTTAAGGGTGAACGGTTTAAGCATTAAGGGCTTCTAAAATATTTGGGCTTAAGGGGTTAGTGGTTAAGGACATAAGGGTTAGGGGATTGGTGGTTATTTAAGAGGTGATGCATTTGGGGGTTAGCAGATTCACGGGTTAAGGAATTTAGGGATCTAAGGTTAGGATGTTAGGGTTGATTTTGTTAAGGTTTAAGTGTCAAGGGGTTAAATGATTAAAGCTTTGGGTTTAAGGGTTAATAGGTCCTATAAGATGAGGGATTAGGGGTTTCTAAAGATTTATTGGTTTTGAGATTTAGGGATTATGGGTTAGGGGTTTTAGGGTTAGGGGATTAACTAGAACTTAAGGGTTAGGGGTTTTAGGGTTAGGGGGTTAAATAGGACCTAGGGGTTAATATTTTAGAGGTAAATGCACAAAGTGGTTAACAGGTTTAAATATTTCTGGGTTAGGGAGTTAAGCAAATAGGGGGTAAGGGGGTTTTATGGGTTATGGGATTTAGGGGTTAATGAATTTAGGGCTCAATGGTTAGGGATATAGGGTTTAAGGGGTTAGGGGTTAAGGTTTAAGGACCAAGCATTTAAAGGTTTTTTTTTCTAGGGGTTAAGGGATTAGGGATTTAGGGATTTAGCGATTTTGGCTTTAAGTATTATGGGTTACATTGTTTAGGGGTTAGGGGTTGACTAGGTCTTAGGGGATATGGGTTGTGGGATTAGACGGTTAAGGGGTTTAGGGGTTAAGGGATTTATGGTTTAAGGGATTTAGTGATCTAGGGTTAGGGTATTAGGGTTTATGAGGTTAGGCATTAATGGTGAAAGTGTTAAAGGGTTAAAGGCTTATAAGCAGTAAAATATAGCTTAGAGGATAATGCAAAATCCAAAGAGAGAATGCCAAATTTGAGAGAGGAGCGATCAATCCCAAGGGAGAGAGCTCAAGCAAAGATAGAGATCTCATGCAAACAAATAAGACACATGCAAACATAGAGAGCACACGCAAATTCAGGGCACATTGGCACAAAGAACGTCGCACATGAAAACATACTACAGAGGTAAACAATTATTTTACCTCTATAGGGTAAACTAGATATTAGAGTATAATGGTTAAAGGATTAGAGGTAAACAATTAAAGGAATTAAGGGGTTTATGGGTTAGGGGCTTTAGGTGCAAAGGGATTTAGGGCTCTAGGGTTAGGGGGTTAGCTTTTAAGAGGTTAGGAATTAAGGGATTAGGTGTTATAGTGTCAAGGGATTATAAGGGGTTAATGGATTAGGGCGTTATATGATAAGGACTATGAGGATGGGAGATAATGTTGGGTATGATTGTCATTGATGCCAAAATTATTTATTAATGACAAAGGATATGATGATATGGAATGTATGATGATGTGGCATGTGTGATGAGTGTGAAAATCCATATGATGGTGTTCTAGTACCTTCATGATGTCATTGTTACAATTTGACATCATTATATAAAGATTTGACAGTTTGGTTAAATTCTGGAAATTGACTAAGTATTGGAAAATTAGTCTAAGTTGCTTTAGGAAAATGGCCACCACCTTCTGTATTTGATTGATTAATTAATTACGAGGATATAAGAATGTAGACTGTTGGTTTTTGCATCCAACCATATGATTATTTTTCCAAACCAATCATTGAGGGTGAAGATATTGGCTTGACGAAAATGCCCTCTGGCATGATTTACACTGTACCAGTAAAATGCCTGCCAAGGAGAGAGGATGAGGTTGTAGAGGATGAAATTTAAATGGATGGAATATGCATGATGTCCCCCCGTGTTGTGGATGCTTCATATTTATAATATTGGTAAAAATAAAAATCACCTCATGATTGACTTAGGGTTTGATAAAATTGTTTAAGCGTTAAATCAAGGGTTTAAGAGGCCATTTGCAAATGCACGCTAGATGCTCTCTTCATGTCAATAAATTCAAGAAATGATATGGATATGTTCTTTGTTGAATTGTCCATCTAGTCATGTTCTCGGTTTTCCCTCTGGCGGTCACACGTGTGAGAAATGGACTTGCCAAGTTGAAGAAAAATCATGTCTCTACAATGTATGGAAAATGCCCGCACGAGCCTAACTATATGCTCGCACAAAGATTTCAAATGCCCACACAAGCCTTAAAATATGCCTTCACAAGGTTTATGAAATGCCCACACATCACTAATCAGATCATAAGGAATCTAAAAAATAAAGAGGTTAATATTTGAAGAGTTATGATTAATAAAAGGGCATGATCAGATATTAATCAATAAACCAGGAATTAATTAACCCTGTCTGGAAGGGTGTGATGATGGAAGGGACGCAATGATAAAAAGGATACAACATTCTCAATTGGAAGGATGCGAAGGTGAATGGAAATGATGGATGAAAATACAGAATGGTTCGATCCCATAGAAGAATATATAAACAAAAGATTGAATTGAAGGAAGAAGGTCTATGAAGTCTAGATCAAAGTAGCAGCAAGAAAATACAGAGACCAAGAAAATGAAGAATAACCAGTGAAAGAATTGAAGAAATAAGAAGATCTGAAAATTTTATAAAATCAAATTAGAGTGGTTGGGAGGTTGTAGGGGGTCGTAGCCTCCTTCCAGTTGTTGCTGGTAAATAGGGTGTTGGTGCATCCTTTAGTCGTTGCTGAAAAATTTGGGTGTTGGTGCATCCAACAAGTTGGTGCTTGCAAACTATTTGTAAATTTAATTTTGCAGTAATAGAAAGTATTGGTGGTTTTCCCAATTGGGCTTCCATGATAATATTGTGTGTTCTGTATTCATTGTTGATTCTGTTTTATAGTGATAAAAATTTAAATAGATAGCCTAATACTGATTCACCCCCCTCTTCTCAGTATTACTTGATATTCTAACAATTGGTATCAAAGTGGGCTCTTGACTAAAATTTTAAAACACTTGAAGATAAATTTTTTTTATCACTATGGATCAACAAGTAAAAATGTCCTCCAAGGTTCTAATGTTCAATGGAGAATATTATGCATTCTGGAGCATCGGGATAAGAAGCCGTATAATGTCTCTTGGATTAGATGTTTGGATGTCTATAGAAATAGGGTACACATATCCCAAAACCCCTCCGATAGATCTTGAAGGAATAAAAAAATTGGAAGCAATGCCAAAGTTGTTAATGCAATCTTGGATGGATTAGCCAAAATAGTCTTTGCCAAAGTGACGCATTGAAAAACAACGAAGGAGATCTGGGACAAATTGTAGAATATCTATGAAGGAGACACCATGGTAAAAGGGCAAAAACTCTATACTTTTAAAACCCAATTTGAAAGTCTACAAATGAAGGAATAAGAAAATATTTCAGAATACTTTGAAAGAATTGATGAAATCATTAATGCAATTCAAGGGCTAGGAGAAGAATAGAAAGAAAAGGAAATAGTTGAAAAAGTACTAAGATCACTTCCAATGATATACAATCCTAATATTTCCACACTAGAATATAGAGAAGATATTGATAAACTCACCATGGAAGAACTATATGGGATTCTCATAGCTTATGAAATAAAGATCGGGAAGATAATTCTTGTTGGCAAGGGATTAGTCTGCATGAAGTGTGGAAGCTGACAATTGCGAAAGGGATAATCTGCGAAAGAAGGACCAATCACAGAGAACGAGGAAGCGCAAGGTTAGTTAGAATTAGTTAGAATTGGTCATGTGGATCATTTTTTAACCGCTTAGTAGCATATAAATAAGAGTATGATTGTAAGCCTAAGGGAGGGAAGCGATCCATCATTCCATCGATCGTTTTGATCCAGTTTTGATCCCTTTTGTATCCGCGATATGATGTATTGACTGTTTCTGCGAAGGTCATTCTGCAGGTTTTAATGAATGGATGAAGATGTTCGATTATGGTTCTATATTTGTCTTTATTTATGTTAGATGATGAATGCGAATGTTTGCAACATGTTTAATGCTTTGTGGGTTTGGTAATCACAATTTATGCGAATTAGTAGGATGATTATGTTGTCGTGAATGTCTATTATATGTTAGATCTATGAATGGTTAAATATGCGATTGATGAATTGCTAACATAATGCGAAGGTTATAATCTCGGGTTTTACGATAGTAATGTGTGTTTGATGCATGTCCTCAACTCCACTGCGGAAACTTGCTTCTTGCAGCCCCCTTATCCATATCGGACGAGACTTCACTCGCTTTGTGAGTGTTGCTAGAAAGGGTTAAACCTTTTCGGGCCGGTGTGTAAGGGAGTCTGGGTTGGTGTTTGTTGGCGATAGTGCGAAGTGAACCCCTATCGATATAACTTGTGTCAACAAATGGTTCTGTTTCTGGAGACTTATGCGAAATGAGGATCCCCCTGAAACCCAATGCAAAGCCAGTCAAGCAATGACCTTGTCATTTGAATCCAAGGTACAAGGAATGGGTACAAGCTGAGATTGAAAGAATGCTAGAAGCCGACATTATAGAACCAGTGGAAGAATCAGAATGGATCAGCCTGATGGTGGTCCAGGATAAAAAAATCTGGCGAAGTCCGAATATGTGGTGATTTAAGGAAGCTGAATGATGCATGCCTACACGATCCATTCCTGACACCATTCACAGATGAGGTGCTAGAAGGAGTAGGAGGTCAGGAAATATATTCATTTACAAATGGGCTTTCGGGATATCACCAGATCAAGATTGCGAAGGAAGATAGGTATAAAACTACATTCGTCATGGAATGGGGATGCTTTCAGTATAAAGTGATGCCGTTTGGGTTGAAGAATGCTCCAGCAATTTTTTCAACATTAGTGGTTTCAACGTTCAAAGACTACATTCATAAATTTCTTGTCGTCTATATGGACGACTAGACAGTGTATGGGTTGGTCAAGGATCACGTTGCAAACTTAAGGCTAATGCTGGAATGATGTCGACAGCACCAAATTTCATTGAACCTGAAAAAGTGTATCTTTTGTGCTATGTTTGGAATTTTGTTGGTGCACATTGTCTGCAGGGAGGGAATGTTGGTAGACCCGACGAAGATTGCAATTATTGTTGACCTCCCACTGCCAATGACAGTCAAGCAAATGAGAGTGACATTGGGACACATGGGATACTACAGAAAGTGTATCATAGGATATGCAGCAATCATGGCACCAATGGAGAAGTTGTTGAAGAAAGACGCCAAGTTTGAATGGAACGAAGAGTGTCAGGAGAGCCTGGATATATTAAATGCAAAGATGGTTGCAGCACCCATACTTGCATTTCCAGATTGGACAAAGGAGTTCCATGTTCACATTGATGCATCATCAGTCACATCAGGAGTCATCTTGGCCCAACCAGGAACAAGCAACATCGACCACCTGATAGCCTTCACAAGTAGGAAGCTGTCTACTATGGAGAAGAATTATACAACCACAGAAAGGGAAGGGCTGGCGATGGTCTATGCCTTGCAGAAATTATAACACTACCTCTTAGGGGGGCACTTTAAAATGTTCACCGATCATTCAACATTGCAATACCTAGTGAAAAATCCTGTGTTGGGGGGGAAGATCTGTTTATGGTTGTTACTATTCCAGGAGTTTGATTTTGAGATAATTGTAAAGTGGGGACGACTGAATGCAGGACTAGACCACCTTTCACGGATAGAGTTTGGTCAAGAACCAAGGAGCATTGACAAAAGATTTCCGGATGCTTAGTTGTTTAGAGTTGGCATGGCTGATGACCATTACGAACAAATCATTCAGTTTTTAGCAACAGGGGAGTCACCGATAGGATTCACTACCAATCAGAAGAAGCAACTAGTTGTCAGAACTACAGATTTTCAGTTGATTGCATGGCAATTGTACAAGATGGGACCGGATGAGATACTTCGCTGATACGTCCTTCTGCATGAGCAGGGGAGGATTTTATCGGAAGCTCATGACGAGATCACTGTAGGGCATTATGGAGGACGTGTAACTACTAGGAAGATCCTTCGAGCAGGGCTGTGGTGGCCAACCATGCATGGAGATGCTGCGGACTACACCAAGAGCTGCAATGTATGTCAATGGATGAGGAAGCCATCATGAAGCGATGAAATGCCACTGGTACCCCAAGTAACACTGCAGGGTTTTGACAAGTGGGAAGTTGATTTTGTGGGACCCATCAACCCACCTGGTAAAAGAACGGGGTCATGCTACATCATCACTGCAACAAATTATTTGATGCAATGGGAAGAAGCTGCACTTGTGAGAGATTGTTCAGTTGCAACTGCAGCAAGATTCCTTTTCGACAATGTTATCACCAGGTTTGGGTGACCAAAAGTGTTGATGAGTTACCAAGGAACTCATTTTGTTAACCAGACAATTGCAACGATGACAAAATAATTTCAAATTCAACACAATAAGAGTACTCCCTACCATCCTCAAGCAAATGGGACAGTTGAGGCGTTCAATAAGATATTGGAACATGCACTCACCAAGGTGTGCAATGTAAAGAGCAATGATTGGGATTTGAAAATTTTGGCGATACTTTGGGCGTATTGCACAACATGTAAACGATTGACCGGCCAGACCCCGTTCAAGATCGTTTACAGACAGGAAGCAGTCATGTCGATGGAGTATATTGTACCTAGTTTATGCATTGTGGCAGCCACAGCGATGAGCGATGATGAAGCATTGGAGGAACGCTTGGCACAACTTATACAGCTCGATGAGGATTGGTTCATCACAGGGTTCCATTAGAAGGTGGAAAAGGATCGACATAAGGCTTGGAATGACCGCCATGTTAAACAAAAGAACTTCCAGGGTGGAGATATAGTTCTGTTATATGACAGTGTGAAACACCCAGGTAAGTTACAAATTCATTGGTTAGGTCCCTACATCATAAATTTTTTCACTCACAGAGGTGCGGTGCAGCTACAAAGTTTAGATGGGGAATTGTTGCCTAGGCTGGTAAATGGGAATAGGTTGAAACCCTATCGCCATGATCCGGCACAGAGCAGTTGAGAACCAGAACCAGTCAAATAAACAAAAACAAAAAAAATAATGACAAAAAGTGGAAGCATGGCTAGTCAGGTCGCTCATCGATGCTTCGCACGCTTAGCATGCAGGATTCAAATCCAATCATGATTGTTGCGGATAAACTTCACCAGAAGACGACGAAGGAGTATGATGACAGAATCGGATGGGTATGCGAAGATATTTTTCCAATGATTTCAGAATCAGACGTCAAGGACATGAGGAACAAGCATAAATACAGTTGTAGAAGGCCAGTTGAGCATGGTAGTATCCATAAGTTGGGAAAGAGTAAGCTCCATACTGCAAGTTGGTAAGGTAGAGAGTTGAGTGAGTAATTCCAAGGAAGTTGTGGAAATGATCCATTTCATTTTGTACGACAGCACTCCAGGTGCGCTAAGGGAAAGAAATATGAGTGTGCATGAAAAACAAGTGAAGGAAGTGGCGTAGAAAATCAGGAGGAACAGAGACGAGGTCTCACCCGATATGTCTAAGAGCATGGTAGTAGTTAGAATATCTGTGGTCCCTGCAACCACCAGAACACCTGGGGCGGAGGCCCGCTGGCTCCAGTAGCAGACAGTCCAAGGTGCGAAACATATGTGCTAGAGCAGTCAGCCTGTTTCCCACTTTCGCAACATAGGCAAACTTTTCCCTAGTCTGGAACAAGCATGAAGTGCACCAGCCGGCACATAAGAGATAGATGATCAAGTTTCCCAGAGACTGGAGGATGAGTTCGAGAAGTACATGATAGCGAACCAGAGACTAAAGGATGAGTTCGAGAAGTACACGAAAATGAGCTCCAGATGGCAAGAACAGCTTCAGAAGTGTAGCACAGTGAAGGATGAGAAAATTACCAAAGCTGTCTAGTTGAGGTGACTCAAGGGCGAGCCACAAGTTTGTGTTGGGGGCTTGTTGGCATGGGATTAGTCCACATGAAGTGCGGAAGCCGACAGCTGCAAAAGGGATTATCCACGAAAGAAGGACCAATCGCGGAGAACGAGGAAGCATAATATTAGTTATAATTAGTTAGAATTGGTCATGTGGACCGTTTTGTAACTGCTTAGGAGCATATAAACAAGAGTAGGATTGTAACCCTAAGGGAGGGAGGTGATCCATCATTCCATCGATCGTTTTGATCCATTTTGTATCCACGATATGATGTATTGATTGTTTCTGTGAAGGTCATTCCGCAGGTTTTAATGAATGCATGAAGATGTTTGATTATGGTTCTATCTTTGTCTTTGTTTCTGTCAGATGATGAATGTGAATGTTTGCAACATGTTTAATGCTCTGTGGGTTTGGTAATCACTATTTATGCGAATGAGTAGGATGATTATGTTGTCGCAAATGTCTATTATATGTTAAATCTGCGAATGATGAATTGCTAGTATAATGTGAAGGATATGATCTCTAGATTCTGCGATAGTAATGTGTGTTTGATGCATGTCCTTAACTCCATTGCGGAAACTTGGTTCCTGCAGCCCCCTTATCCATCTCGAGTGAGACTTCACTCACTCTACAAGTGTTGCTGGAAAGGGTGTTGCTGGAAAGGGTGTTGCTGGAAAGGGTTAAACCTTTTTGGTCTGGTGTGTAAGGGAGTTTGGGTTGGTGTTTGTTGGCGATAGTGCGAAGGGAACCCCTGTTGATAGATGTTGCATCAACAATTATCAAAAGAAGGAAGCGGTGTTTAAAGCATCAAAAGTAGCTAAGAAATATAAAACTAAGTTTCAATAAGAAGACTCCAATGATGAAGAAGCAATTCTTGTTAAAAATCTTAAGAGAGGTACTGGAAGGTTCAAAGGGAAATTGCCCTTAAAATGTTTTAACTGTGGGAGGATTGGTCAATTTTCTTCCAAATGCCCTTATCCCAAACAAGAATACAATGATGAGTGCCCTAACAACTTCAAGAAGAACAAAAATATTTTTAAGAAAAAAAAAAGAACTTTTATTCCATGGATGATAGCTTCTCAAATGAGTCTAGTGATGATGAAGAAGCAAAAGTTCTATTCATGGGAATAGAAAATAAAATCTCTGAAGAAGAGATAGAAGGTGTGGTAGATATTGAAGCAGAACTTGTAAGTGCTCTTGAAGAATTAGGAAAGTATAAAAGATGTACAAAAAACTGAAAATTCATATGACAGAATTTGAGGAGAAAAACAATGATGCAGAAAGAATTATTGCTGACTTAAAAAATTAACTTCAACAAGCCAAAAATATTAAAAGCAATCTAGAACAATAGCTCAAGAAATGAGAGGAAGAATTAGAAAAGTTCGAAGCTAAAATGATCTTGCTTAGAAAGAATACTGATGAAGAATCCTTTCAATCAAAATTTAAGAGCATCTCAAAAACTCTAGATGACATCCTAAGATGTCAAATATCATTTGGTAATAAAACTAGACTAGGCTATGACAAAGGAAAGAAGCCAGAAAAATCATCTTTCATAAATAAAGAAGGAAATAAAAGAAGTTATGTTGATGCACTTATGAAACCAGTTGTAAAGGAATACAGTAAAAAAATAGCTCACTCTCAAAATGAAAGCAGGATAGATAATGTGCCAAGCAGACATCAACAACTCTTTTTGGGAAATTGTTATGCCTGTAACAATTTTGGACATATAGCTAGAAATTGTAAACTAAATGCTCCTATTGGGAAAGGCATTACATCACAATCTCAGTTGTATAAAAATAATGTCACTATAAGTAATCCAAAAGGAAGAAGCTATAACTCTTTTGCTTCTCTACAGGATTATAGTATAGAATGTTACAAATTTGGTAACCTAGGACACATATCTAGAAATTGTAAACTAGTGATTCCTATGAAGAATGACAACACAAAATCTCAAGGCACCAAGTAAAATAAGGTTTGGAAGAAGAAGGAAGATGTGGAATGTTCAATAGCTCTATGTGCAACAGAAAAAACAAAATATAAGGCATGTGGATAGTGGATTCTCAAAACATATGACATGAGACCCACACAAATTTATAAGCCTAAAAAGAAATCAAAAAGGAAAATTCACTTTTATATGTAATCTATCCTCTATAATAATTGGGAAGGGTATAGTGGCTCTTAGAGACAAGATGAAAGATGAAAATGTTTTGCTTGTAAAGAATTAAAACCTAATCTTTTAAGTGTGATCCAAACATGTGATCAAGGACACATATGTATATTTTATTCCACGAAGTGTGAAATCAGAAGAAAATATTCAGGAAAACTTGTTGGGACTGCTGTGAGAACTCCATGCAATGTGTATATTCTAGAAAATGAAGAACAATGTCATATGAGTCAAATTGATGAAAGTTTGCTATTGCATAGAAGGATGGGACACTTGAACTTTGACAATCTTGTAAAAGTTAGTAAGAAGGGAGATGTAAGAAATTTACCAAAGATCATAAAACCACCAAACCATGTTTGTAGACAATGTCTTCATGGGAATCAAACAAGAACAAGCTTCAAGGTCAAAGAGCATACAACCTCTCAGTCATTAGAAATAATTCACATTGATGTTTGTAGACCTACAAGGACTAAAAGATTTCAAGGTGAACATTACTTCATGTTATTAATTGATGATTATACAAGGATGGCTTGGGTGACATTTCTTAAAGAAAAATCAGAAGCTTTTATGAAGTTCAAAGCCTTCAAAGCACTTGTTGAAAATGAAGAAAATATCAAGATTAGGTGTCTAAGATCAGATAATGGTGGTGATTTCACCTCAAATGAATTCAAGGAGTTTTATGAAACTCATGGAATCAAGAGTTAGTTTTCATCCCCAAGAACTCCTCAACAAAATGGAGTGGCCAAGAGGAAAAACAGGACTGTCCAAGAAGCAACTAGAACTATGCTAAATGAAGCAAAACTTCTTGATGGATATTGGAGAGAAGAACTAGATACAATTGTCTATGTACAAAACAAAGGACAGCTCAGAGTAAATAGTGACAAAACTCCTTATGATCTATGGTTTGGAAGACCAGCTTCAGCTAAATATTTTAGAGTTTTTGGAAGTAAATGCCACATAAAAACAGATGATGATAATCTAGGGACATTTGACTCTAGAACATATGAAGGCATATTTCTTGGATATTCTTCCACCAAAAGAGCATACATATGTTATAATCTAAGGTTGCACAAAATCATAGAAAGTGCAAATGTAACGATATATGACACTAAACCAAGAAGGATACAAATCCAAGAAAGTGTGGATGTTGAAGAAACTGATGATGAAGAAAAAGAAGAAACTTCCCAAGAAGAAGATATTTGTGAAGAAGAAGAAGAAGAGAAAGTAGATAATGAAGACTCCCCCAGATCAGACACAAAAACACCATCTAGATGGGTTCAAAACAATCATCCTGAAAGTTAAATAATTGGTAACAAAAATTCAGGAGTTCAAACAAGGAGAAAATTGTTTTATGATGAAGAACAAGCTCTACTTCCAATAGTAGAACCCAAAAAATTTAAAGAAGCTTGCAAATGTGAGGATTGGATCAATGCTATGAATGATGAACTTTATCAAATAGAGAAGAGGCAAACTTGGGAACTTGTCCCAAGACCTAAGGACATGAATGTTATTGGAATCAAATGGATCTTTAAAAACAAGTTCAATGAGGATGGTCATGTGATAAGGAAGCCGAGTATATTGTTGTTGCATCATGTTGTACACAAGTCATTTGGATGAAGCAAACATTGGAAGATTTACTTGTAAAATATGAGGATCCCATTGTTATACATTGTGACAATACGAGTTCTATAAAAATATCCAAAATTATGTTATGCACTCTAAGGAAAAAAAAAATCCAATCAAATATCATTTTTTAAGAGAGAAAGTGTCACAAAAGGTTGTCAAACTGGAGTATGTTGATACAAAGGAACATATAGCTGATATTTTCACTAAACCACTCCCTAGAGAGTCATTTTCCTATCTTAGGAAAAAACTCGGAATTATCTCTCTTCATTGAGATAAATTGAAGATTGTAACCTTGACACAAAGGGGACATAGTTGACAGGGGGAGATTTGTGCATCTTTGTCATTAATGTCAAAAAAGAGGAGAAAATTTTGAAAATTTGTTGTCATCAATGAAAAAGGGGGAGAATGTTGAGTATGATTGTCATTGATGCCAAAATTATTCATTAATGACAAATGATATGAGGATATGGAATGTATGATGATGTGGCATGTGTGGTGAGTGTGCAAATCGATATGATGGTGTTCTAGTACCTTCATGATGTCATTGTTACAATTTGACATCATTAT